>OY728128.1:1506169478-1516169478 GCA_963277665.1 Viscum album | reverse complement strand
CATTATCTTTATGGAGAAAGGTGTGATATTTATACTGATCATAAAAGTTTAATGTATATTTTCACTCAAAAGGAGCTGAATATGCGCCAAAGAAGATGGTTGGAGCTGATTAAGGATTATGACTACTCAATTCATTACCACCATGGGAAAGAAAACAAGGTGGCAGATGTATTAAGTCCACAAGGCCATGCTAGCTTATCCATGATGAGGATCACAACAGATCCAATATTTATGGATTTACAAAGGATGGATCTTAGTATTATAATGTAAGGGGAAAATCATATGTTTCGCAAATGAATATTCAACCATCTATACATGTAAAGATTAAAGAGGCACAGAAAGAAGATGTCGAGTTACAAAAGAAGGTGAGAAATGTTCCTGAATTCAACCTTGATTGTGATGGGATAATAAAGTTCAGAAATAGATTTTTTGTTCCTCCCATCCCAGAATTAAAGAAGGAGCTACTAGATGAGGCTCATAGTTCTTCATTATCTATTCATCCTGGAAGCACAAAGATGTATAGAGACCTGAAAGAGTACTTTTGGTGGGATGGAATGAGAATATATGTTGCTGAATATGTCTCTCGATTCTTGGTTTGTTAGTAAGTTAAAGCTGAGAGACAGAAGTCTAAGGGGATGTTACAACCATTACCCATACCTGAATGGAAATGGGAAAAAAATCACTATGGACTTTGTCACTAGACTTCCGAAAACATCCAAAGGCAATAATTCTATCTGGGTTATAGTTGATCTTCTTAAGAAGTCGACAGACTTCATTTATATTAGAGAAGATTTTTCTCTTGATTAGCTTGCCAGGATATATGTAAAGGAAGTGGCAAGATTGCATGGAGTGCCACTTTCCATTATATCTGATCGAGATCCAAGGTTTACCTCAATGTTCTGGCGAAGTCTTCATCATACTCTGGATACAGAGTTGAGTTTCAGCACTGCTTATCATCCTCAGAAAGACAGTCAGTCTGAGAGTACAATTAAAACTCTAGAAGATATGTTGAGAGCATTCTCTATGGATTTCAAAGGTGGTTGGGATCAACACCTACCTTTGGTCTAATTTTATTATAATAATAGCTTTCACTCAAGTATTTATATGGATCCTTATGAAGCTCCTTATGGAAATAAATGAAGGACTCCAACATTCTGGGATGAAGTTGGGGAAAGAAATCTATTAGGACCTGATCTTGTTGATGAGATGGTAGAAAAGGTCAGATCTATTCAACAACACATACGAGTAGCTCAGAGTCGACAAAAAAGTTATGCCGACAATCGAAGAAAATACCTAGTGTTTGAAGTGGGTGATAAAGTGTTCTCACGAATATATCCTTGGAAAAGAGTAATGAGATTTGGAATGAAGGGAATGTTGAACCCTAGATATATCGGTCCTTTTGAAATTCTGGATCATGTTTGGAAGGTAGCTTACCGATTGGAGCTTCCACCAAATATCTCTTAAGTTCACAATGTATTCCATGTATCTCTCCTGAGAAATTACATACCTGATCCTTCACATTGACTCAGCTCAGGAGTTGTACCACTAGAACAAGATCTTTGTTATGAAGAATAGCCGATAGAGATTCTGGATCATAGCGAAAAAGTCTTACGGAACAAGAGAACTCGCTTGGTGAATGTTTTATGGAGGAACCACCAATTATAAGAAGCAACATGGAAACTTCAGGATATGATGGGGGAGAGTTATCCTCATCTGTTGGTTATGAAGTGACGAATTTCGAGGTCGAAATTCATTTTAAGGGGGGTAGAATGTAACACCCGATACTTTTATGAGAAATATTTTATTTTTATGTTACATAAATCATTAAAGAAATATTTCACTACACACAACACTAGCTTGTCTTGCTTTACACGCAATCACGGCCTTCCTCGATAGATTGCGTCGTACGCAATACCGAGTTTCACTAAACAACGATATATTATAATATTAGCCGTTATTAATATTATTAACTGAATTTTGAATTTTAAAACATTATAATTCATCTTATACATTTTCTATAATGAGGTATGAAAACAAAATCAGTTTCTTGGATAAAAGAAGTATTTTTCAAAAAATGCAGTTTTACCGCCTTTTGATGGAGCACCCACATTAAATATAGTTTTTGACAATTTTATAAGTTCAATTTGACAAAATAAAAGTCTTCTTTAGAATCAGGATATAAAAATTTTCTTTGGATAAAATTTTCATATTATTCTGATAACTTTTATATTTTAATGAATAGTAAAAACACGCTATATTTTAATTAAAAAAAAATTCACCGAAATAATTTATATGGTTAAATTATAATATTTAATGTTTTTCAAGTATAAATAGAATATATTTTTACCATTTAATATAATTTATGTCATTAGTATTAATTTTACATTGAATTCATAGGTAAAAACATTTCAATCTTTGCCAATGTTTTAACTTTTAAAACCCGTTTGCTTAACAATGGGATTAATTTTAAATTAATTACTGCAACTTCTGTGTTTTGAATTTTGAAAAATGGATTCCATATTTGGAATCAGTGGTTCCAAATTATGTTAATAGGTTACTTTTTTTTGATATTATGAATATTAACTACGGTAATTTTTTTATTTACTACGGTTAAAGGTAAATAGGGTAATTCAATGTTAAAAGAATATTATAATAATTCAAAATTATATTGACACTAGTCCTAACCTTATTGGATGAGTATTGGTCGACCATGGGAATCCTTGGGTCGATTTTGGGACCCCATTGAGCCACTTGGTAGTGACAATGACGATTTGGATTAATTAATTTAATGTAAAGACAAAATTGACATTAACAAAAATCTTTTAGTAATTATTTTTTATAAGGAGTTATATAAATTATACTTTCGACTATAAATATTCATTAGAAATATAAAAAGATTTCCTACATAATTATATTTTTTTCTATAATTTTTAGACACCAAATAAATTATATTATTTATGACATAATAATGATGAAGTATTTACCTCATTAATAAATGATTTAAAAAAATAATATTATAATGATTAAAATATTTTCCAAAACATGTCCAATTCTGATTGGATGATTTTATTTTGACCACGAGTCATATTATCATCATCTTTAATGATTTTGGACCTTTTGAAATGGAATATAAGTTTATAATAAAATATTATTTCCACACTTTCCAAAGGTTCCCCTCTCCTCCCTTATAAAAGGGCACCTCCTCCCTCTCTTCCTCACACAAATTTGAGCCTTCAAGCTCGGCCAACACCTGACCATTTCACTTCCCCACTTCCTTAGAAACCTACTAGAGGTGCGGGTCTTCTCAAAATACCAACTCTAGTGCCTTAAGAGAATGCTTAAAGGAGGCACTTTGAGAAAGAGGTAATACCTTCTACCATTTTCTTCAAGTTTCATTCTTCTTATACTCCATCTTCTTTAGTTGTTTCATTATGAGGTATTAACATCCATATACCTCATATACTGATATGTTATTATAAATATGAAACAACCATATTTCACCTTTTATCCATCCTACAGAAAATGAAATCGCCGCGCGTGCATACGTACGGAATACCGTCTCCACGCCGTGGTGTAATTTATTTTCCACCACCACCATACTTAGATGGGTATAATGGTGAAAATAAATAAATATATATGATTATTTTAATGTGATATTGATTCTGAAATAGTATACATATACTTCAATACAATTCCATGATCATGGGAATGATATCATCGCTTGTGCGTACGTACGGCCTACCGTCTCCACGATGTGATCCGACTCGTTCTATATGATCTTTATTGAATAATGATTATATAAATGAATTGAATTAATTGATATGGTATATATTACACTAATAAAATTATTTAAATGATGTATCTACATCCTATAAAGAGGACTAAGAATATATTCGACAAAACACGCATAAGAACAAAAAAGTAATAAACACCCGAATAACAAGTAGTAATGAAATATTACTTATAAGAAGCTAAAAATATGACCATATATGATATCATAACAATATTTATGATTCTGGAATAAGTCAATAAAATTATTTAAATCATTATACAGGAGGTTCGGACACATACAAAGCATATCGGACCTAAGGTAAGGGAAAATATCACAATCTCATTTTTATCCGAGATTGTTTATACTTTGGTATTTATTAGGGTGTATTTTATCATCCACATCCATGTTTCCTCAATATGTAATATTATTTTCATCCAACTAAAATTGTTTAAAACCAATTTTACCCTTCGCTGAGTTTTTAGTAAAAGATATGAAAGGAATCTTTTGTCGTTTTTCATATGAGGTACTTTTTGACTTTTTCGAAAAAAGTACGAGAAGAATGTTTTTTTAAATTATACGAAATGAATGGATTTTTAAAACATTATTTCCAAGAATCTTCCTTTACAAGTTTTTACGTTTATTTTTAATCAACATCTTTTAGTTTAAAATTGTATGACATGTTAAGAAAGGAAAAATATTTTTGAAGTAGAAATGATATTTTCCTCAAGAATGGAGTTCAAGTGATTTATCAAAATTATTTTCCATCTAAGATAATATAGGGTTCTGTTTATATCCCTATTATTACATTGATTTTATTATTTTGTGATGGAAATATTTTTATGAATTCATTTATCTTATACGAATTGTTTTATGATTTTATGATGTTTAAGATTCCCATTTTTATTACATGGGTTATGCTATGATGTATGGTTTATGATTTTGTGGCACACATAATAATGGTATCATTATAAGATGGGTGGGACCTATATCTCCCTCCAATTCATTGGGTAAAGATTTTATATCTGATGAGATAGACATGGCTGGAACGACAGGTTAAACCGGTTCAGTGAAATAGGACTGAAACGAGGAGTGAACTCGGTTCAGAAATGGACTTTGTCCACTAAGATAGTCTTGGATATGAGTCTTGGCTAATAATAAATAATTCTCTATGATTATGTGTGTATGACACAAAGTTTCATGTTTTGCGTTATGATTATTGGGATTACATTTCACTACCATGATTTATCTCATGTTATGAAATTAAGATCTCTTTTGGAGGGTAACATTTCCAGAATGTTATGTTCTTATAAATTTGATGTGATTGATATTTCTTTTGTTTACCCTTACTGAGAATTTGAGCTCACCCTTTTGTATGTTTTCTTTCCCCAGGTTAGGAAAAAGGTTATTAAGTAAGATATTCCAAAAATGGACTATAGATATGATAAAATAAATGGGAGATAATGTGGATTCTTTATGAACCAGTTGTTTATGATTCCTAGTTTCTAAAGACACTATACCTATATGGTCCTTTCATGGTTTTGTTATATGTTGTAATAATTATGCATCAATTTTGAAGTATTAACCATGTATGTAAAGTATGGGTCACTATAGTTGGTATCAGAGGAAAGGTATAGTCAACCTTTGAAAACTAGGATGTGAAAGCCATTGTAAGAAACCTAAGGATATGTCTAAGCATAGAACAAAATATTAGTGTTTTATAAATTTCCATGAACAACCTATGATAAGACCTTATGTGTAAAATTTCATTCTTGATTATGTGGTTTTCTTTTTATAATTAGTGTTGTTCACAATATTCTTCTTGATTTTAGTCTATGGCTAGAACCCGAAGGAACCGTGTTAATGCGGAATGCGATGGGAAATACAATGATTGTCCCCCTGAGCAACCAAACGATATGGGAGCTGGAATACAAAATCTTGTAGCCATGATCACACAACTATCTCAAGCTATGAATCATGCAGGACTTCCAAATGAGAAAATGAAGGAGCAAAATTCTATTGAATACTTCATGAGGTAGCATCCACCTTCATTCAGTGGGTCTTCTGATCGATTAGTGGATGAACAATGGATCAGTACCACTGAAAAGATATTTTCAGTTCTTCAATGTTCTGAACATGATAACATCATCTTAGTAGTGTATCGTTTGGAAGGTGATGCTGATCAATGATGGAATCTTATTAATAATATGAGGAAAATGGATGAAATTGAGTCCATGGAATGGGATGAGTTCATGAACTTATTTTTCAATAAGTATTTCCCTCATATTCTTCGAACAAAGATGGAGAAGGAGTTTCTTGAACTAAAGCAAAAGGATGATGAATTTGTTGGCACCTACGAAGAAAATTTTACAAGACTTGTAAGGTACGCTTCCAGAATTATTATCCAACCTGATAGTAAGATCGATCGATTATTTAGTTACTTAAAACCAAGTCTTCGAAGGGTGTTAGACATAAGGGACTTCAATAGCTACGAGGAAATTATTCGATGTGCCCTCAAGGTTGAGATGATGATTGGTGTAACCCTTCAGTCATATGGGTTTGATAAGAAGAGGAAAATGGAAATCAAAGGAAAATCTAAAGACCACACTGAAAAGAAGATGAGTTTTCCCTTATTCTCAAAGTGTGGAAAGAAACATGGAGGAAATTGTCCTAAGGGGAAAAGAAAATGTTATAAGTGTGGAAAAGAAGGTCATCAGGCAATTGAATGTCGAAATAATGAGAAAAAGATGTCTAATGATGCAAACAAGGGAATGGATACTCAGAATGAACCAACTACACTTCAATGTTTCAAGTGCAAGGAGATGGGGCATTATGCCAATCAATTCCCAAATCCAAGGGTTGATGATGACGATCGATGTCAAAAAACTCTTAAGGCCAAAGGCAAAGGAAATTCACATGAAATTACTATCGGTGATGTGGAGTACGACAATGAAGTGGTGAGAGGTACACTTACCATCCACTCTAAAGTTGAAAATGATTTATTTGATTCTGGATCAACCCACTCTTTTATTTCTGAAAAATTTTCTTAGGGTATCACCATATTACCTCAATAATTAGATGTTGAGTTAGCTGTGACAACTCCTAATGTCACACCGGTCACATCAAAAGTTTACAATTCTTCTCCGATTGAATTTTGTGGGAAAGTGATTCCTGAAAATCCTGAGATCCTTTCTATAGTGGAATTTTATGTGATTCTTGGCATGGATTGGATTTCTTTATATGGATATCATATCAATTTCCAAAGAAGAGAAGTCACATTTCATATTCCAGATCAATCTATGATCGTCTATCGATGCAATGATGAACATAACCTTCCAGTGGAAATTTCTTCTATCTTATGGGTCTTGATTCCACTAAATGAAAGTTATTTATCTCAAATGGTTGGAGAGAAACTCATGATTAATAATATGCCCATTTTACGGTAATTTGATGATGTCTTTCCAGAGGAATTTTCAGGTCTTCCACAAAATCGCAAAGTTAAGTTTTCAATAGAACTCTTACCGGGTGCTTTGCCTATTTCAAATACTCCTTATAGAATGGACCCAATAGAGTTTCATGATTTGAATAATCAACTACAAGAGAATCTTGATAAAGGATTCATACGCCCTAGTGTGTCACCTTGGGGAGCACCTTTTCTGTTTGTTAAAAAGAAAGATGGATCAATGAGGCTCTGCATTGATTATCGAGATCTTAACAAGATCACTCTCAATAAAAAATATCCTCTCCCACACATTGATGACCTATTTGACCAACTACGCGGAGCTCAATACTTTTCCAAGATTGGTTTTCGTTCTGGGTATCATCAATTAAGGGTCAAAAGGGAGGATATACCAAAGACGGCTTTCCGTACAAGGTATGGACACTATGAATTTATAGTGATGCCATTTGGTCTTACTAATTCCCCTGCTATCTTCATGGATCTGATGAATAGAGTCTTTAGAGACTATCTTGATCAGTTTGTGGTAGTCTTTATAGATGATACTCTTGTCTACTCAAAGAGCAAGGAAGAACATGATGATCACTTGAGAATTGTATTAAAGACCCTAAGAAAGGATAAGATTTATGCCAAATTTACCAAGTGTGAATTTTGCCTTCAAAAAGTTGCATTTTTGGGTCACATAATCTCAAAAGAAGGGATATCTGTGGATCCAGCAAAAACATATGTTATCAAAAGATGGTCGAGACCAAAAACAGTAACTGAGATCCGAAGTTTTCTTGGTTTGGATGGATATTATCGACGTTTTGTGAAAGATTTTTTATGATTATCTAATCCACTCACCAAGTTGACTCGGAAAGGAGTTATGTTTGTTTAGATAGAGGAATGTGAAGAGAATTTCAAGGAGTTGAAATGAAGGTTATCCAGTGCACCTATGCTCACACTGACTTGTAGTGTAGAAAAGTTTGTGATCTACTGTGATGCATCCAAGAAGGGATTGGGGTGTGTTCTTATGAAAAATGATATGGTGATAGCTTATGCCTCACGATAGTTGAAAATCGATGAGAAAAATTACCCAACTCATGATTTGGAGTTAGCTACAGTAATACTTGCATTAAATATTTGGAGGCGTTATATTTATGGAGAAAGGTGTGACATTTATACTGATCATAAAAGTTTAAAGTATATTTTCACACAAAAGGAGCTGAATATGCGCCAAAGAAGGTGGTTGGAGCTGATTAAGGCTTACAACTTCTCAATTCATTACCACCCTGGGAAAGCAAAAAAGGTGGCAGATGCATTAAGTCGACAAGACTATGCTAGCTTATCCATGATGAGGATCACAAAAGATCCAATATTTATGGATTTACAAAGGATGGATCTCAGAATTATAATGGAAGGGGAAAAATTGTATCTTTCTCAAATGAATGTTCAACCATCTATACATGTAAAGATTAAAGAGGACCAGAAAGAAGATGTTGAGTTACAAAAGAAGGTGAAAAAAGTTCCTAAATTCAACCTTGATTGTGATGGGATAATAAAGTTCTGGAATCGGGTTTGTGTTCCACCCATCCTATAATTAAAGAAGGAGCTACTGGTTGAGGCTCACAGTTCTTCATTCTTTATTCATCCTGGAAGCACGAGGATGCATAGAGACCTGAAAGAGTACTTCTGGTGGGATGGCATGAAAAGAGGTGTTGCTGAATGTGTCTCTCGATACTTGGTTCGTTAGCAAGTTAAATCTAAGAGACATAAGTATAAGGGGATGTTACAACCATTACCCATACCTAGATGGAAATGGGAAAACATCACTATGGACTTTGTCACTGGACTTCCTAAAACATCCAAAGGCAATAATGCTATCTGGGTTATAGTTGATCGTCTTAAGAATTCGACACACTTCATTGCTATTAGAAAAGATTTTTCTCTTTATCAGCTTGCTAGGATATATGTAAAGGAAGTGGTAAAATTCCATGGAGTACCACTCTCCATTATATCTGATCGGGATCTGAGGTTTACATCAAAGTTCTAGCGAAGTCTTCAGCATACTCTAGATACAGAGTTGAGTTTCAGCACTGCACATCATCCTCAGACAGACGGTCAGTCTGAGAGGACAATTCAAACTCTAGAAGATATGTTGAGAGCTTTCTATATGTATTTCAAAGGTGGTTGGGATCAAAACCTACCTTTGGTGGAATTTTCTTATAATAATAGCTTTCACTTTAGTATTCAGATGGCTCCTTATGAAGTTCTCTATGGAATGAAATGCAGGACTCCAACTTGCTGGGATGAAGTTGGAGAAAGACAGCTATTAGGACCTGATCTTGTTGATGAGATGGAAGAAAAGGTCATATCTATTCAACAACACATAAGAGCATCTCAGAGTAAACAAAAACGTTATGCCAACAACCGAAGAAAAGACCTAGAGTTTGAAGTGGGTGATAAAGTGTTCTTACGAATATCTCCTTGGAAAAGAGTAATGAGATTTGGAAAGAAGGGAAAGTTGAGCCCTAGATATATCGGTCCTTTTGAAATTCCAGATCGTGTTGGGAAGGTAGCTTACCGATTGGCGCTTCCATCGAATCTCTCTCAAGTTCACAATGTGTTCCATGTATCTCTCCTGAGAAAGTACATACCTGATCCTTCACATGTACTCAGCTCAGAAGTTGTAGCGCTGGAACAAGATCTTTCTTATGAAGAACAGCCGATAGAGATTCTGGATCGTAGTGAAAAAGTCTTACGGAACAATACCACTCGCTTGGTGAATGTTTTATGGAGGAACCACCAATTAGAAGAAGCTACATGGGAACTTGAGAATATGATGAGGGAGAGGTATCCTCATCTGTTTGTTACGAAGTGAAGAATTTCGAGGGAGAAATTCATTTTAAGGGGGTAAAATGTAACACCCGATAATTTTATGAGAAATAATTTATTTTTATGTTATATAAATCATCAAAGGAATCTTTCACTACACACAACACTAGCATGGCTTGATTTACACGCAACCACGACCTTCCTCGATAGCTTGCGTTGTACGCAATACCAAGTTTCACTAAACAACGATATATTATAATATTAGCCGATATGAATAGTATTAACTGAATTTTGAATTTTATAACATTTTAATTCATCTTATACATTTTCTAGAATGAGGTATGAAAACAAAATCAGTTTTTTGGATAAAAGAAGTATTTTTCAAAAAATGCAGTTTTACCGCATTTTGATGGCACACCCACATTAAATATAGTCTTTCACAAGTTTATAAGTTCAATTTGACAAAATAAAATTCTTTTTTAGAATCAGGATATAAAAATTTACTTTGGATAATTTTTTCATATTATTCTGATAACTTTCTTATTTTAATGAATAGTAAAACACACTATATTTTAATTAAAAACAACTTTTTTCATCACAATACTTTATATGGTTAAATTATAATATTGAATTTTTATAAAGTATAAATAGAATACATTTTTACCAATTAATATAATTTATGTCATTAGCATTAATTTTACATTGAATTCATAGGTAAAAACATTTCAATCTTTGGCAAAGTTTTAACTTTTAAAACTCGTTTGCTTAACAACGGGATTGATTTTAAATTCATTACTGCAACTTCTATGTTTTGAATTCTGAAAAATGGATTCTATATTTGGAATCAGTGGTTCCAAATTATGTTAATAGGTTACTTTTATTTTTTTGATATTATGAATAGTAACTACGGTAATTTTTATTTATTTACTACGGTTAAAGGTAAATAGGGTAATTCAAAGTTAAAAGAATATTATAATAATTAAAAATTACCTTGAAACTTGTCCTAACCTTATTGTATGTGTATTGACCGACGATGGGCATCCTTGAGTCGATTTTGGGACCCCATTGAGCCACTTGGTAGTGACAATGACAATTTGGATTAATTAATTTAATGTAAAGACAAAATTGACATTAACAAAAATCTTTTAGTAATTAATTTTTATAAGGGGTTATATAAATTATATTTTCGAATATAAATATTCATTCGAAAGATAAAAAGATATACTACATAATTATATTTGTTTTATAATTTTTAGACACCAAATAAATAAAATTATTTATGACACAATAATGATGAAGTATTTACCTCATTAATAAATGATTTAAATAAATAAGATTATAATGATTAAAATATTTTCCAAAACATGTCCAATTCCGATTGGATGATTTTATTTCGACCATGAGTCATTTTACCTTCATCTTTACTGATTTTTGGACCTTTTGAAACCGAATATAAGATTATAATAAAATAATATTTCCACACCTTCCAAAGGTGCCCCTCTTCTCGCTTAATAAAGGGAACCTCCTCCCTCTCTTCCTCACATCAATTTGAGCCTTAAAGCTTGGCCAAACCCTGCCCATTTCACATCCCCACTTCCTTAGAAATATACTATAGGTACTGGTCTTCTCAAAAGACCAACTCTAGTGCCTTAAGAGAAAGTTTAAAGGAGGCACTTCGAGAAAGAGGTAATACCTTCTACCGTTTTCTTCAAGTTCCATTCTTCTTCTACTCCCTCTTCTTTAGTTGTTTAATTATGAGGTAATAACATCAGTATCACTCATATACTGATATGTTATTATAAATCTGAAATAACCCTATTTCACCTCTTATCCATCCCACGGAAAACGAAATCACCGTGTGTGCGTACGTACGGAATACCGTCTCCATGCCGTGGTGTAATCGGCTTTCCACCACCACCTTAATTGTATGGGTATAATGGTGAAACTAAATAACT
Organism: Viscum album; assembly: GCA_963277665.1. Classification (NCBI taxonomy): domain Eukaryota; kingdom Viridiplantae; phylum Streptophyta; class Magnoliopsida; order Santalales; family Viscaceae; genus Viscum; species Viscum album. The sequence goes on along the minus strand of OY728128.1, from coordinate 1,516,157,483 downwards.
ATATATGATTATTGTAAAGTGATATTGATTCTGAAATAGTATACATACACTTCAATACAATTCCATGATCATGGGAACGATATCATCGCTTGTGCGTACGTACGGCCTACCGTCTCCACGATGTGATGAGACTTGTTCTATAAGATCTTCATTGAATAATGATTATATAAATTAATTGAATGAATTAATATGATATATATTACACTAATAAAATTCTTTAAATTATATATCTATATCCTATAAAGAGGAATAAGAATTTATTCGACAAAACACGAATAAGAACAAAAAAGTAATAAACACCCGAATAACAAGTAGTAATGAAATATTACTAATAAGAAGCTAATAATATGACAATATATGATATCATAACAATAATTATGATTCTTTAATAAGTCAATAACATTATTTACATCATTATATATGAGGTTCAGACACATAAAAAGCATATCAGACCTAAGGTAAGGGAAAATATCACAATCTCATTTTCTTCCGAGATTGCTTATACTTTGGTATTTACTGGGGTGTATGTTATCATCCACATCCATGTTTCCTCAATATGTATTATTATTTATATCCACCTACAATTTTTTAAATCCAATTTTATCCATCGGTTAGTTTTTAGTAAAATATTTGAAAGGAATCTTTTGTCGTTTTTCGTACGAGTTAGTTTTTGACTTTTCTGACAAAAGTACGAGAAGAATGTTTTTTTAACTTATACGGAATGAATGGATTTTTAAAAAACAATTTCCAAGAATAATCCTTTAAAATTTTTCAAGTTTATTTTTAATCAACTTCTTTTAGTTTAAAATTGTATGACATGTTAAGAAAGGAAAAATGTTTTTGAAGTAGAAAGGATATTTTCCTCAAGAATGGAGTTCAAGTGTTTTATCAAAATTATTTTCCATCTAAGATAATATAGGGTCCTATTTCTATCCCTATTATTACATTTATTTGATTATGTTGTGATGGAAATATTTTTATGAATTCCTTTATCTTATATGAATTGTTTTATGATGTCATGATGTTTAAGATTCCCATTTTTATTACATGGGTTATGATATGATGTATGGTTTATGATTTTGGGGACACATAAGAATGATATAATTATAAGATGGGTGGGACCTATATCTCCCTCCAATGCATTGGGTATAGATTTTATATCTCATGAGATAGACATGGCTAGAACGACAGGTTAAACCTGTTCAGTGAAACAAGACTGAAACGAGGAGTGAACTCAGTTCAGAAATGGACTTTTTCCAGTAAGATAGTCTTGGTTATGAGTCTTGAATAATAAGAGATGATTCTCTATGATTATGTATGTATACCACAAAGTTTCTTATTTCATGTTATGATTATTGGGTTTACATTTCACTACCATGATTTATCCAATGTTATGAAATTATGATCTCTTTTGCAGGGTAAGATTTCCAAAATGTTATGTTCTTATAAATTTGATGTGATTGATATTTATTTTGTTTTCCCTTTCTGAGCATTTGATCTCACCCTTTTGTATGTTTTCTTTCCCCAGGTTAGGAAGAAAGTTATTAAGTAAGATATGCCAAAAAGGGACTATAGATATGATGAAATAAATGGGAGACAGTGTAGATGCTTTATGAACTAGTTGTTTATGTTTCCCAGTTTCTAAAGACACTATACCTATACGGTCCTTTCATGGTTTTGTTATACGTTGTAATAACTATTCTTCAATTTTGAAGTATTAACCATGTATGTAAAGTATGAGTCGCTATAGTTGGTATCAGAGGAAATGTATAGTCATCCTTTGGAAACTAGGATGTGAAAGCCTTAGTAAGAAACCTAAGGATTTGTCTAAGCATAAAACACAATCATAGTGTTTTTGAAATTTCCATGAACAACCTATGATAAGACCTTAAGTGTAAAAATTCTTTCTTGATTATGTGGTTATCCTTTTATAATTAGTGTTGCTCACACTAGTCTTCTTGGTTTTAGTCAATGGCTGAAACCCGAAGGAACCGTGTTAATGTGGAATGCGATGGGAAATGCAATGATTGTCCCCATGAGCAACCAAACGATATGGGAGCTGGAATGAAAAATCTTGTATCCATGCTCACACAACTTTCTCAAGCTATGAATCATGCAGGACTTCCAAATGAGCAAAGGACAGAGCAACATTCTATTGAATCCTCCATGAGGAAGCATCCACCTTCATTCAGCGGGTCTTCTGATCCATTAGTGGCTGAACAATGGATCATTACCACTGAAAAGATATTTTCATTTCTTCAATGTTCTGAACATGATAAAGTCATCTTAGTAGTGTATCATTTGGAAGGTAATGCTGATCAATGGTGGAATCTTATTAAGAATATGAGGCAAAGGGATGAAATTGAGTCCATGGAATGGGAGGAGTTCAAGAACTGATTTTTCAATAAGTATTTCCCTCGTATTCTTCGAAAAAATATGGAGAAGGAGTTTCTTGAACTGAAGCAAAATGATGATGAATCTGTTGGTGCCTACAAAGAAAATTTTACAAGACTTGCAAGGTACGCTTCCGGAATTATTATCCAACCTAAGAGTAAGATCGATCGATTCTTTAGTGGCTTAAAACCAAGTCTTTGAAAGGCGTTAGCCATAAGGGACTTCAATAGCTATGAGGAAATTATTCGATGTGCTCTCAAGGTTGAGATGGAGACTGGTGTAACCCATCAGTCACATGGGTTTGAAAAGAAGATGAGAATGGAATTCAAAGGAAAATCTAAAGACCACACTGAAAAGAAGATGAATTTTCCCTTATGCTCAAAGTGTGGAAATAATCATGGAGAAAATTGTCTTAAGGGTACAAGAAAATGTTATAAGTGTGGAAAAGAAGGTCATCGGGGAATTGAATGTCGAAATAATGGGAAAAAGATGTCTAATGATGCAAACAATGGAAGAGATGAACAGAATCAACCTACTACACTTCAATGTTTCCAGTGAAAGGAGATGGGTCATTATGCCAATCAATGCCCAAATCCAAGGGTTGATGATGATTATCTATGTCAACAAACTCTTAAGGCCAAAGACAATGGAAAGTCACATGCAATTACTATCGGCGATGTGGAGTATGACAACGAAGTGGTGAGAGGTACACTTACCGTCCACTCTAAAGTAGAAAATGTTTTATTTGATTCTGGATCTAGCCACTCTTTTATTTCTGAATAATTTTAAAAGGGTATCGCCGTATTACCTCAACAATTAGATATTGAGTTCGATGTGACAACTCCTAATGGCACAACAGTCACATCAACAGTTTACAATTCTTCTCTGATTGAAGTTTGTGGGAAAGTACTTCCTGCAAATCTTGTGATCCATCCTATAGTGGAATTTGATGTGATTCTTGGCATAGATTGGCTTTCTTTATATGGATCTCATATCAATTTCCAATGAAGGGAAGTCACATTTCATATTCCAGATCAATCTATGATCGTCTATCGATGCAAGGATGAACATAACCTTCCAGTGGAAATTTCTTCTATCTTATGGGTCTTGATTCCACTAAATGAAGGTTATTTATCTCAAATGGTTGGAGAGAAACTCACGATTAATAATATTCCCATTGTATGGGAATTTTATGATGTCTTTCTGGAGTAATTTCCAGGTCCTCCACCAAATCGTGAAGTTGAGTTTTCAATAGAACTCGCACCGGGTGCTTTGCCTATTTCAAATACTCCTTATAGAATGGCCCCAATTGAGTTGCAGGAATTGAAGAAGCAAATCCAATAGAATATTGATAAAGGATTCATACGCCCTAGTGCGTCACCTTAGGGAGCAGCTGTTCTGTTTGTTAAGAAGAAAGATGGATCAATGAGACTCTGCATTGATTATCGAGAACATAACAAGATCACTATCAAGAACAAATATCCTCTCCCATGAATTGTTGATGTATTTGACCAACTACGCAGAGCTCAATAATTTTCCAAGATTGATCTTCGTTCTGGGTATCATCAATTAAGGGTCAAAAGGGAGGATATACCAAAGACGGCTTTCCGTACAAGGTATGGAGAATATGAATTTATAGTGATGCCATTTGGTCTTACTAATTCCCCTGCTATCTTCATTGATATGATGAATAGAGTCTTTAGTGAATATCTTGATCAGTTTGTGGTAGTCTTTATAGATGATATTCTTGTCTATTCAAAGATCAAGGATGAACATTAAGAACACTTGATAATTGTATTAAAGACCCTAAGAAAGGAGAAGCTTTATGCCAAATTTACCAAGTGTGAATTTTGGCTTCAAAAAGTTTCATTTTTGGGTCACATAATCTCAAATGTGGGGATATCTGTGGATCCAGCAAAAACAGAGGTTATCGAAAGATGGTCGAGTCCAACAACAGTAACTGAGATCTGAAGTTTTCTTGGTTTGGCTGGATATTATCGAGGTTTTGTGAAAGATTTTTCATGATTATATAATCCACTCACCAAGTTGACTCGGAATGGAGTTAAGTTTGTTTGGACAGAGGAATGTGAAGAGAATTTCAAGGAGTTGAAAAGAAGGTTATCCAGTGCACCAGTGCTCACACTGCCTTGTAGTGGATAAAGGTTTGTGATCTACAGTGATGCATCCAAGAAGGGATTGAGGTTTGTTCTTATTCAAAACAATATGGTGATAGCTTATGCCTCACGATAGTTGAAAATCAATGAGCAAAATTACCCAACTCATGATTTAGAGTTAGGTGCGGTGATCTTTGCATTAAAGATTTGGAGGACTTATCTTTATGGAGAAATGTGTAACATTTATTCTGATCATAAAATTTTAAAGTATATTTTCACACAAAAGGAGCTGAATATGCGCCAAAGAAGATGGTTGGAGCTGATTAGGGATTACGACTGCTCAATTCATTACCACCCTGGGAAAGCAAACAAGGTGGCAGATGCATTAAGTCGACAAGACCATTCTAGCTTATCCATGATGAGGATCAAAAAGGATCCAATATTTATGGATTTAAAAAGGATGTATCTTGGAATTATAATGGAAGGGGAAAAATCATATCTTTCTCAAATGAATGTTCAACCATCTATACATGTAAAGATTAAAGAGGCACAAAAAGAAGATGTCGAGTTATAAAAGAAGGTGAGAAATGTTCTTAAATTCAACCTTGATTGTGATGGGATAATAAAGATCAGGAATCGGGTTTGTGTTCCTCCCATCCCAGAATTAATGAAGGAGCTGCTGGATGAGGCTCATAGTTCTTCATTCTCTATTCATCCTAGAAGCATGAAGATGTATAAAGACCTGAAAGAGTACTTCTGGTGGGATGACATGAAAAGAGATGTTGCTGGATATGTCTCTCGATGCTTGGTTTGTCAGCAAGTTAAAGCTGAGAGACAGAAGTCTAAGGAGATGTTACAACCATTACCCATACCTGAATGGAAATGGGAAAACATCACTATGGACTTTGTCACTGGACTTCCTAAAACATCAAAGGAAATAATGCTATCTGGGTTATAGTTGATCATCTTACGAAGTCGGAAAACTTCATTACTATTAGAGAAGATTTTTATCTTGATCATCTTGCCAAGATAAATGTAAAGGAAGTGGTAAGATTTCATGGGGTACCACTTTCCATTATATCTGATCGGGATCTGAGGTTTACCTCAATGTTCTGGTGAAGTCATCAGCATACTCTGGATACAGAGTTGAGTTTCAGCACTGCTTATCATCCTCAGACAGACGGTCAGTCTGAGAGGACAATTCAAACTCTAGAAGATATGTTGAGAGCTTGCTCTATAGATTTCAAAGGTGGTTGGGATCAACACCTACCTTTGGTGGAATTTTCTTATAATAATTGCTTTCACTCCAGTATTCATATGGTTCCTTATGAAGATATCTATGGAAAGAAATTTAGGACACCAACATGCTGGGATGAAGTTGGGGAAAGAAAGCTATTAGGACCTGATCTTGTTGATGAGATAGAAGAAAAGGTCAGATCTATTCAACAACACATAAGAGCAGCTCAGAGTTGACAAAAAAGTTATGTCGACAATCGAAGAAAAGACCTAGAGTTTTAAGTGGGTGATAAAGTGTTCTTAAGAATATCTCCTTGGAAAAGAGTAATGAGATTTGGAAAGAAGGGAAAGTTGAGCCCTAGATATATCGGTCCTTTTGAAATTCTGGATCGTGTTGGGAAGGTAGCTTACTGATTGGTGCTTCCACCGAATCTCTCTCATGTTCACAATGTGATCCATGTATCTATCCTGAGAAAGTACATACCTGATCCTTCACATGTAATCAGCTTAGAAGTTGTACCACTGGAACAAGATCTTTCTTATGAAGAAAAGCCGAAAGAGATTCTAGATCATAGCGAAAAAGTCCTATGGAACAAGACCACTCGCTTGGTGAATGTTTTATAGAGAAACCACCAATTAGAAGAAGCTACATGGGAACTTGAGGATATGATGAGGGAGAGGTATCCTCCTCTGTTTGTTACAAAGTGACGAATTTCGAGGGAGAAATTCATTTTAAGGGGGGTAGAATGTATCCCCCGAGACTTTTATGAGAAATATTTTGTTTTTATGTTATATAAATCCTCAAAGGAATCTTTCACTACACACAACACTATCTTGGCTTGCTTTACACACAAACGCAACCTTCCTCGATAGCAAGCGTCATACGCAATACCAAGTTTCACTAAACAATGATATATTATAATTTTATCCATTATGAATAGTATTAACTGAATTTTGAATTTTATAACATTTTAATTCATCTTTACATTTTCTAGAATGGGGTATGAAAACAAAATCAGTTTTTTGGATAAAAGAAGTATTTTTCAAAAAATGCAGTTTTACCACCTTTTGATGGAGCACCCACATTAAATCTAGTTTTGGAAAGTTTATAAGTTCAATTTGACAAAATAAAATTCTTCTTTAGAATCAGGATATAAAAATTTACTTTGGATAAATTTTTCATATTATTCTGATAACTTTCATATTTTAATGAATAGTAAAAACACGCTATATTTTAATTAAAAACAACTTTTTTCATCGCAATACATTATATGGTTAAATTATAATATTAAATTTTTTTAAAGTATAAATAGAATATATTTTTACCATTTAATATAATTTATTTCATTAGCATTAATTTGACACTGAATTCATAGGTAAAAACATTTCAATCTTTGGAAATGTTGTAACTTTTAAAACCCGTTTGCTTAACAATGGGATTAATTTTAAATTAATTACTGCAACTTATGTGTTTGGAATTTTGAAAAATGGATTCCATATTTGGAATCAGTGGGTCTAAATTATGTTAATAGGTTACTTTTATTTTTTTGATATTATGAGTAGTAACTACGATAATTTGTTTTATTTACTACGGTTAAAGGTAAAAAGGGTAATTCGAGGTTAAAGGAATATTATAATAATTCAAAATTACCTTTAAACTTCTCCTAACCTTATTGGATGTGTATTGGACGACCATGGGCATCCTTGAGTTGATTTTGGGACCCCATTGAGCCACTTGGTATTGACAATGACAATTTGGATTAATTAATTCAATGTAAAGACAAAATTGACATTAACAAAAGTCCTTTAGTAATTAATTTTTATAGGGGGTTATATAAATTATATTTTCGACTATAAATATTCATTAGAAAGTTAAAAATATTTCATACATAATTATATTTGTTTTATAATTTTTAGACACTAAATAAATTAAATTATTTATGACACAATAATGATAAAGTATTTACCTCATTAATAAATGATTTAAATAAATAAGATTATAATGATTAAAATATTTTCCAAAACATGTACAATTCTGATTGGATGATTTTATTTCGACCATGAGTAATCTTATATTCATCTTTAATGATTTTTGTACCTTTTTAAAGCGAAGATAATTTTATAATAAAATAATATTTCCACACTTTCCAAAGGTGCCCCTCTCCTCCCTTAGAAAAGGGCACCTCCTTCCTCTCTTCCTCACACCAATTTGAGTCTTCAAGCTCGGCCAAAACCTTCCCATATCACTTCCCCACTTCTTTATAAACCTACTAGAGGTACTGTTCTTATTAAAATACAATCTCTAGTTCCTTAAGAGAAAGATTAAAGGAGGCACTTCGAGAAAGAGGTAATACCTTCTACCGTTTTCTTCAAGTTCCATTCTTCTTCTACTCCCTCTTCATTAGTTGTTTCATTATGAGGTAATAACATAGGTATCCCTCATATACTGATATGTTATTATAAGTATGAATCAATACTATTTCACCTCTTACCCATCCTACGGAAAACAAAATCACCGCGCGTGCGTATGTATGGAATACCGTCTCCACACCGTAGTGTAATATGTTTTCCACCACCACCTTACTTGGATGGGTATAATGGTTAAAATAAATAACTATATATGATTATTTTAAAGTGATATTGATTCTGAAATAGTATACATACACTTCAATACAATTTCATGATCATGGGAACGATATCATCGCTTGTGCATACGTATGGCCTACCGTCTCCACGATGTGATGTGACTCGTTCTATATGATCTTCATTGAATAATGATTATATAAATGAATTGGATGAATTAATATGATATATATTACAATAATACCATTATTTAAATGATGTTTCTATATACTATAAAGAGGAATAAGATTTTATTCGACAAAACACACATAAGAACAAAAAAGTAATAAACACCCGAATAACAAGTAGTAATGAAATATTATTAATAAGAAGCTAAGAATATGACCATGTATGATATCATAACAATATGTATGATTCTGGAATAAGTCAATAACATTATTTAAATCATTATACATGAGGTTCGGACATGTAAAAAGCATATCATACATAAGTTAAGGGAAAATATCACAATCTCATTTTTTATCCGAGACTGTTTATACTTTGGTATTTACTGGGGTGTATTTTATCATCAAAATCCATGTTTCCTCAATATGTAATATTATTTCCATCCACCTACAATTGTTTAATTTCAATTTTACCCTTCAGTGAGTTTTTAGTAAAATATATGAAAGGAATCTTTTGTCGTTTTTCATACGAGGTACTTTTTGACTTTTCCTACAAAAGTACGAGAAGAATGGTTTTTTAACTTTTAGGAAATGAATGTATTTTCAAAACATTATTTCCAAGAATCTTAATTTACAAGTTTTCATGTTTATTTTTAATCAAATTCTTTTAGTTTAAAATTGTAAGTCATGTTAAGAAAGGAAAAATGTTTTTGAAGTATAAAGGTTATTTTCCTCAAGAATGGAGTTCAAGTGTTTTATCAAAATTATTTTCCATCTAAGATAATATAGGGTTTTGTTTCTATCCCTATTATTACATTGATTTGATTATGTTGTGATGGAAATATTTTTATGATTTCCTTTATCTTATTTGAATTGTTTTATGATGTCATTATGTTTAAGATTCCCATTTTTATTACATGGGTTATGCTATGATTTATGGCTTATGATTTTGTGGCACACATAAGAATGGAATCATTATAAGATGGGTGGGACCTATATCTCCCTCCAATGCATTGGGTAAAGACTTTATATCTCATGAGATAGACATGGCTGGAACGGCAGGTTAAACCGGTTCAGTGAAACAGGACTGAAACGAGGAGTGAACTCGGTCCAGAAATGGACTTTGTCCACTATGATAGTCTTGGCTATGAGTCTTGACTAATAAGAAATGATTCTCTATGATTATGTGTGTATGCCACAAAGTTTCATGTTTTACATTATGATTACTGGGATTACAATTCACTACCATGATTTATCCCATGTAATGAAATTATGATCTCTTTTGCAGGGTAAGATTTCAAAAATGATATGTTCTTATAAATTTGACGTGATTGATATTTCTTTTGTTTACCCTTACTGAGAATTTGAGCTCACCCTTTTGTATGTTTTCTTTCCCCAGGTCCAGAAGAAGGTTATTAAGTAAGATATGCCAAAACAGAACTATAGATATGATGAAATAAATGGGAGACAATGTAGATGCTTTATGAACCAGTTGTCTGTGTTTCCCAATTTCTAAAGACACTATAACTATACGGTCTTTCATGGTTTTGTTATATGTTGTAATAAGTATGCTTCAATTTTGAAGTATTAACCATGTATGTGAAGTATGGGTCTCTATAATTATTATTTAAAAATAATGACTAATTGCATCGATCAATGGAAATAGTTGAATGTCATTTTATATTTCAATTAAAAATATTTGAAGAATGTGTTAAATTTATTTCACATACATATACATAATATATTTTTATATATGACCCACACACACAAATATTTATATAATTAATGAAATCATATATATATATAGAAACACATGCACCTAATATTTATGTAATTTATTCAACATATAGAATTCATTTAATAATTTCATTACAACATGATACATTTAGGATATATTGTTTTCAAATATTAAATTTTAATTATTAATTTATTATATTATTTAATTTAGATATCAATTGATTTTCAATTTTTTTATTTTCAATTTTTTTGGGAATTTAATCACTTTCAATATTTTATTTATAAATATATTTACTATTTTATAATATTTTAACTATTTATTCATCTTTATTTCTATAGATATCCATATTTTTTTAATAATATGAATTTAATTAGCAAAAAATTTCCATTTTTTCTATAGTTTTAATGATTAAACATTTTTAATTATTCAATTTCACTCATTATTTACATGAATGGATTTATGATTATATATTCAGTAATAATGTGAAAAATATATAAATAAATATATTTAAATGTTTATATTTACTATATTTATAAATTTATAAATTTATAATTATAAATAAATAAATATTATTTTTAAGAAAATTATTTATATAATTATAAATAAATAGTTATATATATTTAAAAAATAATAAATTTATAATAAATTTATTAAAATAATAAATATATTTACTATAAATATATATATATATATATTTTATATATAATTATATAAATATATAAGTATTGTTTTTAAAAAAGTATCTATATAAATATAAATAAAATTTTATATATTTAGATAATTATAAAATTATATTAAATATATTTAAATAATTAATATATTTAACATATTTATTTTTATATTTTTATTTATTAATTATATATATATATATATAATTATATAAATATATATAATGATACAAACATATTTATAATCACGATGTTATAATAAATATATTTAAATAATGAATATATTTACTATATTTATATTTATATAGATTTATAAAATGTATATAGTTATATAAAAATATATAATGATATAAATATATTTATAATAATAAATAAATACTTATAAATATATTTATAAATGAATATTTATTATATTTATAAAAAAATATATTAATAATTAGAAATAAAAATAATTTTTCATAAAAAGTATTTATATAATTATAAATAAATATATATGTATAATTAAACAATTATATATGTATAATATATAAATATATAAATATATAAATATCTTAATTTGTTATTTATAATTATAATTATAAATCCGTTATCACTTCCATTGTTTTTGTGCTATAAAAGACGAAATTTATCAGTGCTTATTTAGTGCGGATTAATCTTTATCTTTGTCAACAAAAAAAGCGCTGATATAGAATGATTTTTAAGTGAGTATTAATTTTTTGATGATAAAAGGTATCTTTATGAGTCCTTTTTGTAACGTCTCGGTTCGGAGTACTGCCCAGAGGTGCCCCGTACCTAGTTGGTCACGTGGCCTCAAGCGCATTTCCCTAAATGCCAGAGGCTGCCGACTAGATGCGAGGGCCTTGGATGTGATAGTAGGGAAACAATACCCTCATTGGATGAGTAATGTAGCCAAAATAAATAGTTAATAGTAGTACTAGCAATAATAGTACCATACAACAGTAACAACGAAAGATTGGAAGTAAATAAACTACCACAACATATATATATATATATATATATATATATATATATATATATATATATATCAATAACGATGCATGTCAAAAGTATCTAGGAAAGCATACAAACAAGTCACAATGATGGAATATAGTACTAAACCAAAGTACAAAGAAACCAAGTAAATAACTCCAGTAGCATCGCGTGCCTCAGCTTGGTCTCATGCTCTCTAGCTCCACAATAGTCAAGTGCCTGACGTAGAAGGGCACTTGCCTTTATCAGTACATACCGTAATATAATCTATTTGGTCCCAAAATCATGACCCAAACAGGGTCTGATACGAATCCCAGTAGGAAACCACCCAAAGATATTTGCATAACAGTCAGTAAATATATACGGAAGGCAATATGCAAAATAAAGCAGTAAACAAGGAAGTACTCAAATGTAAACAAATGATACAGTTTCATTTGAATTCATTTTCATATATCAAGTAAGCAACTAATCAAATAAAGTTAACCCTATTGGATGTACTCATGGCCTAACCCCTCTGGTTCAACATATCAAACACAAGAAACCCTCTGAGAAATACTCACAGTCTAACCCCTCTGGTTTAGCTTTAACAAAGACTCTATGAGGAAGAACTCTCCGTCAATTCCCTATGTGGTCTCGTATTGGAAACTATAGACACTCTGAAGAAGCACTCAACTTCCAAATCCCCTTGTGGTCTCGCAATGTGGAACTATAGACACAATTAAGGAACAAAAAGTCTATCCCCCCTATAGTCTTGCAACATAAAAGTAAACATACCCTCTAGTGAATCCCTCAATGTCCATTACCCCTATGTTCTACAACACCAGGTTCCCACAACCCTATGTAATTCAAAAGTTAAAAACGATGTTCAAAAACCAAAGAAAACCTTATGAACTACTTGGTTAATAGGTACAATCATATAACAACATCAGATAATATCACTCCATCCTAACAGCACTAGGCATTGAAAACAAGATGCCTAACTGGAAAAGCACGACCAAATGGTCAATATCAAAACAAACATGGGAGATACATCCATATCATGTAAATTAACCCTATTCACAATCACACAACCTCTACTCAGGCACACAAGGCATAACAAGCATTAACAGTGCTAAAATCCCTAAACACGCAATACCCCATTCTAGGGTACTGGGAACTTTTTCACATAATATTCAAAGACTAACTACAGAAAGGCACAAACCACCTACCGAGGTGTTGTGTGATCAATATACCCCAGAGTTGACCCTTGAATCGAACTAGAATGTAGTAGATCTCCAAAAACATTAAAACCGCTCAGCTGAGGAAATCTCACGAGAGAGAAGAAGTAAAGTAACAAGGCTCTAGAAGAAGGAATAACTCATTGTTGTGATTAAATTGCAATTGACAATGGTTTATTCAAATAATAGATGGCTGGTTGGGGGCTCAAAGAAGAATTTTCGTCTTCGGTCTCTCCTGGACAAGGTGAGCTGAGAAAAAGAATGTTTTTCAAATTAGACGTGACACTATCTTGATTTAACAATTAAAAATAAAAGTACATAGCGTGCTCATTAAAGGTACAGGATGTGTACTTGCCTTAACTGACCCCCGATTTAGGCTGTCTCCAGATCACCCCACACGGCCATGTACTTGGCCGTTACATGGCCAGTGAACGGTCACCCGCATCAACTGGGTACACGGTGTGTTATACAAACAATGTACCTTACATATACTCCTTAAATTTCTATATTCTCCTATTTTTTAAAAAAGACCAAAAAAGAAAAACCCATAATTGAGAAGAAGGTCTGGGTTCTTACAAACTTCCCCCCTTAAAAAATTCGTCCGCAAATTTCCTAGTAAGGCAGCATAAAAGAATAATCCTTGAACAGATCTAGCCATTGTGATCGTATGTTGGCCTCCCTCTCCCAAGTCACGTCATGTACTCGCCCGTGATTCCATATCACTCTTACCAGAGTAACAAATCAACCATGGAGAACCTTCACACTACGTTCAACAATCTATATTGGATGCTTCTCCAATGATGCATCCACCTCTAGCTCAACATCCTTGGGTTGACAAACATGAGATGGGTCTGGGAAGTAATGACATAGTTGAGAAACGTGGAAGACATCATGCATAGACCGGTACCTCTGAGGTAACTGCAACCGATAGGCAATCAACCCGACTCTCTCCAAAACCTCAAATAGCCCCACACATCTCAGTGACAACTTTCCATTTATACTAATCCTTCTATATACCAACCTCGGTGTGATATGTAGAAAAACATGATCTCTAACCTCGAACTCCAGAGGTCGTCTCCATCAATCAGCATAATACTTCAATCATGATTGTGTAGTATCAATCCTCTTCTGAATCAAATCCACCTGATATGAGCTCTCCTGAACAATATGGGGTCCCAATATAGCTGTCGCTCCTACATCCAGCCAACATAAGGGTGATCGTCATGACCTAATACCCAAATCTCATAAGGTTCCGTCAGAATAGTTTCTTAAAAACTATTATTGTATAAAAACACCACAAAGGGTATATGATTCTCCCAAGAACCTCCATAATCAAGGATTAAGGATTGAAGAATTTCCTCCAACACATGAATAGTATTCTTGAACTGGCCATATTTCTAGGTGTGGTAAGTTGTACTCAGAAGTTCTTATGTACCCAAATCCCTATGTAATCCCTTCCAAACCCGAGAAGTAAAACGGGCATCCCTACCTAAAAAATGGATTGTGGAACTCCATGTAAACATACAATATCCAAAATGTACAACATTCTCAGCTCATCAAAACTGAAAGTCTCATTGATTGGAAAGAAGTGGGAAATCATCATAAGTATTTCAATGAAAACCCAAACTACATCATTCCCTTGAGGCGGCCTCACAAAACCTCTCACAAAATCCATCTCAACATCCTTCCACTTCCACTCGGGAATGCGTAATTGCTGCAAAATCCCTGTTGGTTGATGATGCTCCTCCTTCACCTTCTGACATGTGGAAGACATCATCACAAAACCAACAACATCTCTCTTAATACCTGGCCACCAATACTGATGGTGTTGATCATGATACATCTGGGTGACAGTAGGATGAACTATCAAAAATGAGCAATGGAAGTCCCACATCATATCCTCATGTATGTATGCTAACACCCATATACACCCATGAAAACAAAAGATCTCATCCTCGCCTACAATCTATAGAGGAATAGGGTCCTCCCCTAACACACTCTCTCGTAGGAATATGACTTCCGAATCTGATAGCTGTGTCATTTTCACTAGTTCAATAAGAGTAGAGGTAACAGCTACAGAAGACAGAAAAGTCTGCCCCTATCTATCATGAACCTCCAAATACATCTAAGAGAATATAGAAATAAGCTTCCACTCATTGTTGGCCACCTAAACTGCCTGTATCTAAGTCCTTCATCTCAACGCATCAGCTACTGCGTTGCCTTTCCTAGGCATGTAGGTAAGCTCAATGTCAAAGGACTGAAGGTACTGAACCCACCTCAGCTGTCTCAGATTCAGATCGCGTTGATTGGAGATATACTTGAGACCTTTGTGGTCTGTGAAAACCAAAAAATGATATCTGAATAGGTAATGTCTCCAATAGTGTAAAGCCTAAATAATTGCATTCAACTCATGATCCTACTTTGGGTAATTCCTCTCATGTGGCCTCAACTGATGAGACCCTTATGCAACTACTACTTTTCCTTGCATAAGCACTACACCCATCACAATACCTGATGAAACTTAGTACACAGTATAACTCTTTCCTAGCATTGGACAAACTAGTATCAGTGATGAAGTCAACCTCCCTTTTCAGCTTCTTAAAGACTGAATCACTAGAATCTGACTATAAGTTCTTCACACCTTTCTTAGTCATTCCAGTCGGTGGCACTGCTAAGAATGAGAAGGCCTATATGAAACTTCTGTATTAACCATCCATCCTTATAAGACATCATAACTCAAAGAAGTTCATTGGATGCTCCTAAGAAACGACTTCTCTCACTTTATTTGGGTCTATTGATATTCTAGTATCTGAGATAACATGACTAATAAGTGAATCTGGTCCCTCCAAAAGTGGCATTTTTATATCATTGCATATAACTGATGCTCTATTAGTGTACTCAAAATGATATCAAGATGGGTATTGTGGTCATGCCCAGTGTGAGAGTACACCAAGATATCATCCACGGATACTACCATGAAATAATCCAAGTATGGATAGAACACTTGGTTCATCAGTTCAATGAAAACTGCATGAGAGTTCGTGAGACTGAACAACATAACTACATACTCGTATGAACCATACCTAATTTGAAATTTTGTAAGAGGTATATCAGATGGTATAACATGCAACTGACAGTAAGAAGATTTTATGTAAATCTTGGAGAACACCCAGGCTCCTTGACGCTGATCAAAGTGATCATAAATCCCCGGAAAGGGATATCAGTTCTTGAACGTCAACCGGTTCGACATTCAATAATCCACACATAGTCGGAGGGTAACATCTACCTTTTTCACAAATAGGATAGACAAACCCCAAGGAGAAGTACTGGGTTAGATGAAACACTTTTCCTGTAACTCCTCCAACTACTTCTTGAGCTCCTGTAACTCTGGTGTAACCATCCTATAAGGAGAAATAGACACTGGTGATACTCATGGCGTAAGATCAATAGAAATTTCTACTTCTTATTTGGGAGAAAAACTGGAAAATTTCTCTAGAAAGTCATCCCTAAAATGATCAACCACTATGGAATGTCCAATTGATAATTCCCCTGATCATCTAGATGTATACGAGAAATCTAGGAGGTAAATTCTCCAAACCCATAGTGGCCGGGTCCCGCTCTGCTCGCCTGGATATCCCATTCTACCTAGTGTAGAAATAATCATCCTTTTGCTGATGTGAAACACACCCTATGATGATATCAATCGACAACAGCCTGGAAAGAAACTACCCATTCCATTTTGAGAATGACATTATATCCTTTTATCTCTAAGACATAAATTTCAAAAAAAAAGTGACACCCACCAAACTCAAATGGGCGCACCATTCACTGATGTACATTAGCTGTTCTAGTCCCTAATGGAGTTTCTAACATCAAGATGTCAGAAAAAGAAAAGATACATAGCCCATGTCTCTCCACAACAGCAACAAATATGATGCTACGGTAAGACCCTTTATCGAAATGTTCAAAATCTAGAACTGAGGAATCTATAATCGTACCTTCAATTGTAGATGGTTCAGGATCCTACTCCCGCTGGATCGGATCCACTGCAAAACTCTATCCTGCACGGTGGCCCTATGACCCTGCCTGACCACCCTAAGCTGATCCACCCTATTCTCTCTGAATTCATGTCGACTAGTTACCACGACCGTGACCTCCACCTCGGCCTGAACGTCCAGATGAAAACAGTTCCTAGAATGATGAGATATTGGCGGTCCTTCTATTGAAGGAGGAGTCATAGAAAAAACTCTTTCATCCAATATTGGTGAGAAGAAATTACAAAAATGATGAAGATGGCCCATCTTTCCATAAGACCGGTACTCCACTGGGTCTCTTGGGCAATGTGGCCTTGTATTCCTGCTCTTCCCACACTAGTAGAACACCACCTGGCTACCATAAAAAGTATCCCGATTCCTCAGGTCTCCACGGGTAGACTCCCTACGGTGCTTCCTATTGTCAGTAGGAGGGGTACCAACTCCGGATGCCAAGCCTCCCTGGCTCATAGCTCCAAAATCCCTCAGATTACACTCTGTGATCATTACCTAGTTGACTATAGAGGTGAGGGACATCAACCTAATGATTTTCACATGATATCAGATATCATTCCTAAGATCACCCTCAGACTTTTTCACTAAAAATAACTCATCACCCCCTCGACTGGGTGTGAATATATACATCCCTATGAAGCAAGAAAAGTAATCCATGATTGAGAGATTACCTTGTTCTAGAATCAGAAATTCCCAGGCTCCATCATCCCTCAAAGTCTCCGGGTAGAAGTAATCATAGAAGGCATGCCAGAACTCATCCCAAGACATAACCTACTGGCGTCCAACCTTTTAGTTCACATCCCACCATCTCTTGGTTGAATCTTGAATAATATATATAGAAAGATTCAACTTCTCTCTGGAGGAGTCTCCATATGCTCGAAAGTAGATATCATGGCTTCTAACCATGACTCAACAACCTGAGGTCCTTCATTTCTTGAGAAGGTGGGAGGATGTTGCTGCTGAAAGACCTGCGTGAACTCTTCCATAGATGGGGCAGGGTCTGGTGATCCCTGGACGGTCTGCATAAACCTCATGAAGCCTTCTTGGAACTATGCATCAGCACCTATATCCGGAATGACATATGGTGCCAAGGCAGGCATGATGGGAGGTTCTGTTGGTAGCCCCTGATCATCCATATCTGGTGTCTGATCACTAAACTATATCTACGGTACAATCAGATGATGTCTCGGTGTCATGACTCTTCAAGTTTAAGGGCACACCTTAGTTTTAGATTATCATGGACCGTAACATAGAATTGAAAGAAGGGTACAAGAGAATAAAAGCATTCAAGTTCTTCAAAACATGGATACAGGGTGTGTATAATCCCCTACATGGCGTGTTTCCTTAAGTCTTTACATGGGCATGTAATTCTTCCAAGACATTCAATGTAATATCCCATACACACTGTGTGTTATCCAAAGTCATGATGTGTAATTGAAAAGTTTTCCCCTACCCGAGTTCTTCTACACGACTAACCCACATGGTTCTCCTAAAATAAGACTAGATAGCATGTTCGTGCCAGACACAACCTATACCAGAAGCATTTCATCCACCAAAGTAGTTGGTCACAAATCTTGACACATGACTGACTCTACATGGCATGTTTGTGCCACAGACGACGTGTACTAACTACTCATAATCCACCTGTGTTGTTAGTCACATGGCCAGACACATATCCCCTAAGACACAGAGTGTGCATAGGGTAAATGATATGTCCCACAAAAAATTTCCCATCCCTGTGTCTTTTCCCACACAACCAGTGACATGCTTAGACACTACACATCGTGTACATACAGTACACGATGTGTACTGAAGAAAAATAACTCCTCCATGAATAGAAGGATACATGGTGTTTATTCCACAATATACACCATGTATAATGAGTTTTTCTAGAATGTAAACCTCAGAAACTACTCTGGAACCCATAAAAACACTGAAACAAATATTAAAGTGCCAAATTCGGATTCTTGAGGGCACATACTCCCCACGAATTAATGTTGGCATATTATATGTGTTATATACAAGTATTAAAAAGAAATGATCCCCAAAATTCTGATCCATGAGGACCCATAACACCTCAAGAACCGAAGTTTGGTGCTAATTCAAACGAAACAGTACATATTAGAAATACCATATCAAATTGTAGGTATTCTATCAAGGAATCTATCCCAACAACATGCATATCTAGCACAATAACATGAAATCAGTAATGCATCCTAAATGACATAGTAAGAATGCATGACATGTGATCTATAGAAAGTTTCCATATGATGAATGATATGGAATACCCTCATCTCATTAGGTTGAAATAGAAATAGAACCTCAATATTATCAATGTTAATGACACAGAACATGTGAATCACCCCACGATGAAATAAAATCAACTATAAAATTGGAAACCAAAAAATTTCAATAAGAATGGTAAATTATCTTTTCCCTGTACACGGGTTAGCTACTCCCAAGAACAACTTTTTTACTAACTAAATATTCCTTCACATCACTATCTACAGGCTCGAAACATTAAGTCAAGAAGAAAAGAACATTTTTTATACAGCTTCGTAACGTCCCGGTTCTGGGTGCTGCCCAGAGGTTCCCCGTACCCGATTGGTCACATGGCCTCTAGTGCATTTCTCCAAACTCCAGAGGCTACCGACTAGCAGTGAGGGCCTTGGGTGTGATTGTGGGGAAACTATTCCTTCATTGGTATAGTAACACAACAAAAATAAACAGATTACTATAGAAAAATCAATAATTATACCATAAAACAGTAACAACAGAAGACTGGAAGTAAATAAACAACTACATCATATATATATATATATATCAATAATTATGCATGTCACAAGTATCTAGGAAAGAAGACCAAAAAGTCACAATTTTGGAATATAGTAAAAAACCAAAGTACAGAGAAAACAAGTAAATAACTTCAGCAACATTGCAAGACTCATCTTGTTCCCATGCTCTCCATCTCAATAGCAGTCAAGTACCTTACGTAGAAGGGTGATTTCCCTTATCTATACATGAAGAAATATAATCTTTTTGGGCCCAAAATCATGACCCAAACAAGGTGTGAGACATATACTAGTAGGAAACTACCCAAATATCTATACCTAATAGTTAGTGAATATATATGGATGGTAAAAATAAAATGAAGCAGTAAACAAGGAAGTACTCAAAAGTAAATAAATCATACAGTTTCAATTGCATTCATTTTCATATATCAAGTATGCATCTAATCAAATACAAATAACCCTCTGGGATGTACTCATGACCTAACCGCTTTGGTTCAACCAATCAAACACAAGAAACCCTCTAGAAAGTACTCACAATCTAACCCATATAGTTCAACATTAGCGAAGAATCTCTAAGGAAGAACTCACCATCAATTCCCCCTGTGGTCTTGTATTGCTAACTATAAACACTCTGAGGAAGAACTCAATGTCCAATTTCCCCTTTGGTCTCACAACGTGGAACTACAGAAACTCTAAGGGAGTAAATTGTTCATCACCCATATGGTCTCACAACATAAAAGTAAACAAACACTCTGGAGAAATCCTCAGAGTCCATTCCCCTATGGTCCACTACACCAGGTTCCCCCAGCCTTGTGTAAGTCCATAATGCACAATGATGTTCAAGATTCAAAGTAAAACATAATAACTAGTTCGATAATAGCTACAAGTATATAACAACATCAGATAATATCACTCTATCCGAACAACACTTGGCATGGAAAATAAGCAGCCTAACTGACAAAGATAGACTAAATGGTAAATATCAAAACAAACATGGGAAACACATACATTTCATTGAAATTAACCTTATTCACAATCACACAATCTCTACTCACGAACACAGGGCATAGAAGGCATTAACATGGCTAAATTACATAAACACGCAATACCCCATTTTAGGGTATTGGGAACGTTTTCACATAATATTCAAACAATAACTATAGAAAGGCAAAAATCACTTACCTCAACATTGTACGATTGATATACCCCAACGGCGGCCCTTGAATTGACCAAGAACATGGTAGATCTACAAAACATCAAAATCGCTTAACTGAGGATATCACACGAGAGAAGAGAAATCAAGGAACGAGGATCTATAAGAATGAAGAACTCACCCTGGAAATTCCAACACAATAAAAAAGGGTTGATTCAGAGAATAGACAGTGAGTTGGGGGATCAGAGAAGAATCACCAGCTTCAGTTACTCTTGGATGAGACGAGCCGAGAAGAAGGGTGTTCTTCCAATTAGATAGGACCCTGGTCCGATTTAACAATTAAAAAAAATTACACGACGTGTTCTTTAAAGGTACACGACATGTAATTTCCTTAACCGGCCCCCACTTTAGGTGGTCTCTAGGTCACCCCACATGGCTATGTCCTCGGTTATTATAGGGCCAATACACAGTCACCCACAATAATAGGGTACACAGATTCTACTCCAAAGTACACAGAATGTACCACTTAAAATTTTATATTCTCTTATTTTTCTCAAAACACCATAAAATAAAAACCCATACCTAAAAATAAGTTCATGGTTCTTAAAAATTTTAAGAAGCGTGGATAAATTTCTCCTAATCTATTTAATATACACTAATAACAACTATATCAATCGTGATATCTAAAGCTTTCTGTAGAAGCCTCCTACTACCGACACACCTACTACATGAATTTAGGGTTGAATAAAGTCCTGAATGCATCCGAGTCTCAACTCTATGGTTCAAATGAATCTATTCTTGAACGAATCCAATTCTCAAACGAATCCATAATTTTTCACATGATATCTCTATATTTTCATGGAAGAATCAGAAGTTGAATCAAAGATGTTTAATTTCCTCTACCTTTTCACTCATTGATAGCTTGTTTGGAATCCTCGTGTGGTTCTTTTTGACTTAGGTGGTGGTCTTTTTGATGAGTGGTCTTGAGAATTTTGAGTACATCAATGTTCTGTTCATTTAAATAAATGGTTTTGGGTGTTTTACCTTTATGAGAAAGTACATGTATTCTATTTTTTGTGTTACTGACCATCTAATATTCTCACAAATATGTTTAGATGTTGGGGTTTATATAGAAAAACCTTCATTTTATATCTTATAGATTTAGGAATCATCTTCTTTGATATTTATAAAATGGGTGATATCCCCATTACAGGAAGGATGAATAATGGATTTATTTCACGTCTAATGATAAAGAAGAAACATGGAAACCCCTACCATAGAGAGAGATATACTATTCAAAGTAGAGATAATACTATGATGGTATATCCATCTTCATTCAATTGTTCCATTTGGTGAATTCATCAATGTCATAGTGAGTTCATCTTTGGATATTTTCAATTTTTCATTAAATTGAAAAAAATTGAGGTTGTTACTAATGGAAATTTTTCTCATAACATTATTAAAAGAATTCCTTGGTTTATTACAAGGACGTTTTTTGTGGTTCTAATATTATGGCACTCCCTGGTGGGTTTTATTATATTCTTCCTAGGTAAATTAATTGTGTAAATCCCTGGTGTCACCCCATGGTGGATTTTATAATTATGTATTAAAAAATTACATTGATGATATAGGGGATCATGTGATTGAGGATCTATTTATAAGTCTTGAATGGAATGAGAAAAGTTATTCCCATATGGTTATCTTCATAAAAGATGTGTGTGGTACCAAAAGTATCGTTCAATGTTTTATAAGAATTTAGTGTGAAATTTGATATGTCGTAATAACTTATCTGGGAATAAACACCATAGCGAGTTATGATATGGGTTTATGGAAATGATGTATAATAGGTTGCAATGATTTGGAATAAAATTGTCATTATATACTCCATGTGATTATTATAGTTTCACATGATGGTTTCTTCACCTTATAATCCTGTAGTTGGTTAGTTGGGAAAATTTTAATGGATATTAAAATTAAAAATGAATGGGGTGAGAAAAGGATATTCTTGTATGACTATGTGATGAGGACCTTTTAGAGAGGATTGTGTGATTGATGGTTGTAAATAGTGTTCTTTATAGGCCATGGTTTATGAAGAAAGTCATACATGGACCTAGGATATAGAATACCAACATTGAAGTTAAGGTTTAGTATTATATGGGTTAGATTCTAAGATACCTAGTGAGGAAAATCATGGATAATGGATATAGACCATAAGGGTAGAAAAATGTACAAATCTTCATATGAATGTCTTTGTTAGGGTAGTGATGTGATGACATGGATTATATTATCACTTTAGTAGTGATTAGATATGTGTTATAAAATCAATTATAGTCCCTTGAAACCTAGTCGGATAAACTATAAAGTGTAGGATAGATTATTTGATCATATAGCTTACATTGTCATGAGATTTGAGGTGTGTGAGTGATGAATTGTTGACAATGGACTGGGATATTATCTAAAATGTGATCATTGAGAAATATGATCAATGCCTAAGATAACCGATCATTGAATGTATTATATGAGAATATGAGGGGTATTATGTGGGGGATAGGCATGGTATGTTAGAATTTCAATTTCTAAAGGCATGTTGGGGATTTATCAAGGGTTACTTAAAAATCGTAGACAGACGAAAAACCTCTAACCATTTATTAAAATAAAAGAAAAGTTTAGTAAACAAGTACCATAGGCCCAAAACTGTAACTACATATCACCAAAACAAAACCCATCACCACCTTTATGATAAAAAATCTTCCTCTACAGTCATCGATTTCTACTCTGAGCTTTCATAATTCTTCAGATCTTTGGAATACATTCTTCTATGATTCAAAAACTCCAATTAAATAATTTCATTTGTAAATTGCTTACCATTATTGAATCCAGAGACTTCCCCGCCTTCTTTTCTAATAGAATATATAGTGTACATTGGCTTCATAATATAGGAGTAATCCTTTATCAACCTTATTTGTGGAGAAGCAATCATATCCTCTTGATTCTCAGACAACATCTTCTTCCCTCCGGAAACAATGTTACTATATACGGGCCTGACCGTGCCACCATCATTTTCTTTATCACTATCAGAAATATCCCCCAATTGTTGTATATTTTAGAGGCCATTTTAGTATTTAATTGTTTTTTATATTTAAACCCTACACAGAAACCTTATTCCAAATAGAGCTCTTTTATTTGAGGTAAAGGTGATGGAAACATCCTAGTAACATAGATTAGAGTCTGTTCAGATTAGTGGGGATGAGTTGATGTTATAATTGTAGTGTCATGGAACATTTAGAATTTTGATATGTGATTAGATATTTTGAATTAAGTTATGGTAATTAATTTTTTATATAGAAAACATTCATCCACATAATCTTCATCACCTGAACAGTTATTATTTAATTTTTTTTCTTGAGACTCATCCCATATACATTCTATTTTCTGTGAACCACTCTGAGAAGTAATCATCCAAAATGATCATCAGCACTCGATAAGGGATGGTTACTACTTAGAGTAGTTCAAGAAACATAAGTGAATTTCCATAAGTGTGGAGGATGATTCTAAACAAACATAATGAAATAATAACAATTTCTGAGATGAATCTTTTGAGGTTTATAGTTGTCTATAACTTTCCCATTTGGATGAATTCAGAGGATAAAACCTACCATAGTTGATTAATTCATTTCATAAATTTATTTACCAATTTCCTTAAAAATGGATTCATGATAATCATTTGAATAAAAAGTACAAAGATGGATTTAAAGTGTTCATCACGTTTTCAATGGAGCATGCATACAACCCTTATACAATCCTTTGTCCATATTTAAAATGTTGTTATTAAAGAAAAATTATTTTTTTTCACTACTCATGTAGAAAATGTCTTCTTTACATGATGATGTTACTAATCCTAAGGAAAAATATACTATTGATGCTGGAACTAGAGAATTATTAGGGGATCAAAAGCATGTTGATGAAAAAAACAAGAATGATGTAGTATCATTGTGTTAATTTAAATTATCAAGGAACTAAGTATGGGAAATTTTTCTGATGTCAGTTGGAATCAATGCGTATAACTTATTGACCCCAAGAAGTCATTTTTAATTAGTTATGTTGGGGGAACAATGAGGATGAATATGATGATTGATATTAATTGGTGGTTCCACATCTAGCTTGTAATGAATTAAACCCTTGGAAAATATATAATGGTAATGTTATGATATACTTTATCTATTTTACTAAAAAAAGGATATAATGAATCGTAGATTTATTTTTCATTATTCCTTACAGAGTTCGATTATTTTTGATGATTTTTGTAATATATTTTTTTAATTTCCACTGGAAAATACCCTAGAGGGTTCCCAACACTTATTACCAAGTTACATATTATGGATTTCCAGAGGAAATTAAGCCCCTAATTACTTGTTAGTTATGAATAAACAATAAATAAGTAAATATAAAATGGTTTCTTCATTTTAATCAATAATAAATCATTTCAAGTTCATTATAGTCGATAATATTTTACTTGAAATAATTTATTTTATCCAATTTCATTCGATATTTTCAATTTATTAAATAGAAAAAAGTGTGCTGAAAATAAAGAATGTGAATCAAAACCAATGTACCCATAATAAAAAATAAGGATAGGGAATAATAAACTATGTAAGAGATTGGAATGTATTTTAAATACACAATTAAATTTTTAAGAGGTATGAAACAACATATTTTTATTTATTTATATGAATATTGATGAATCAAAATCTAAATCCACTTATATCCCATGTCATGTGTTATGGAAGGAGGCTCGTGTAAATATGTAGGTCAAATTAGTTGATAAAAACACAAAATAAGTATAGGAAAGCATTATAAGTATGGAATAATAGTATTTTGTTATTCTTTATAATAATATTACACAAAAATGTCTATTTACGTTCATATTTTTATATGTTTTATACACAAGAATTGGAAGTGACCATACTGGAAGAAAAACATATTTCATTATATTTGAAGTAACTAGGAAAATATGGCTGCATTATAAGAGTAGGATTTGGAGTGTCTCTTCAAACATATTTTGAGAAGATAAAACCTCATAAAGATACAAGTATTAGTATGAATGGGATGTAGGAACAAATAGATTCATTTCATGATATTATTATTCATTCTATTTTGGAAACCCAATATATGAGAAGGATCAATGTCAACAAGTGGTGGAATAAACATCCGCAAATGAAGAACCAAATGACCCCACTATCTTTGAGGATAATTATTCCCCTCAACCACATACCCTATGCATGGAAATTTATTTTTTCATTAATCTTTCTCCAAAAGTTTCCTAAGAAAAAATTCGATAACTTTATATCACTAAATTTATATACGGTATAGTTGTATGTGATTTCAATCTGGAAACACCCACCCGCCACCTTATTGTGAGGGGTATGATATATAATATATCAAGAGATAAGATACAACTGCAAGAACTCCCAAAATATCAAATGAGAGTGGGGATTGAGGTAGCTCATGAGATGACTGGTGAGTTTCCTATTCCCTTGATAATCCAGATATTACAATTGACAATGATATTGTTGTAACTTTCATGGAATAGCGGTCTAATATTATAAATACACACAAGGTATGTCTTTAACAAGTTTTTTCATTTGAAAAACCTATAATAGTTGATGAAAAAATGACTGAGGTGAGGTATGATATTATATATGGATAAAGAGATGGGGACACATAAGGTCAAATCAAGACAATCTAGTGAATAAATTAATAAATCAAAAGGACTATCCCAGATTACCTTCTCACCACCAATTCTAGAGTAAGATTTTATATATTTAAAATGTCTATAGAGAACACATTTAAAGAGGGAAATATATTTTACATTCTTTATAAAGAATAAATATATGAAACATTCATGATAGACGTAGTTGGTCTTGTGGGTATAAATGTGATTCTCAAGTATGAATGGATGGGTACCTCTATTGAGAATACACACATAATGTATATTTTCATAATATGTGTATCCAAATAGTGAGATAATATGTTTATTAATGTTAAAAATATACATAGTTTCTATAAAAGATTATATTACTTTTATACTAATAGAAACTCATGTGAATTGTGAATTAGTTTCATCTATCCCTGTATTAATTATAAGAAAAAACATACTTTAAATAAGGACAAAATTGTGAATAAAATAGATGATATACTCAATGTGTTTTATCAAAATATAACAAATAATTGACTCTTTTTGATTCCCACAATGTAGAGGTAAAACTCAAAAATTTAATAACGTCGGTTTTTTTAATTACTTTTTTTAATTTATTTAGGCTACACTGGATATTGATCTCAATCAATATGAATACCCAAAATATTTTTTTAGATCCAATGCATAGATATCCAACAAACTGACAAGACAAGATGTGCATCTTGAATTTTTAATACACTACAATCAACATGTTATAGATAAAATTCTTATTATATTTTTAGTCTATGTTTTAATAATAATTATTTATGATAAGGAGTTCTCTAAATATAAGGTAAATCATTCCATGAAGTCGATGAATGAATATAAAAAAGATGTAGATTACTGAAAATGGAAAATGAATAAGTTATATATTGAAATATTTGACTATAAAAACATATTAAAATATATCTTATTTTTAAAAAAATTTATTCAATTTATAACGTAATATAATAACAAGGATTGTTGATTTTAGGTTTTTAAATTTTTGTGATAGAATGTAATACATCAAAAGGATAGAATCCCTGAAAAATTAATTTTTGAAGGTTATTGTAGTTTCATTATGATTATTTATTATCCATTTATTTTTCCACATTTTATTAATACTACTAGTATTTCCAATAACCATCATACATAAAAGAAGAAGTAATTTTGTTCAGAGATTACTAGGCAGTGTACATGCTATCAAAATGTTCGATGAAAAGAATTTATGTTATTTCCAACTATGTTTGAAGATAGTATGGGATATGACTTATGATATATATTTTAGGTTTGAAGCATTAGTTTTAGAATGATTTTATATTATTTTTGATTTTTTTTCAAGGAGAAGTGTAATGGAGTAAAGAAATTTGTTTTGAATCACTGGACTACAAACAAAAATATTTTTGGGAAATGGAAGTGGTGGAGGTAGACGAAGAGGAAGAGTTTGAGGAATTGGTATAGTTGGAGTTAGAGACCAAGGTGGAGGTGGAGTTAGAGGCAGAGATTGAGGCATAGAAAGAGATTAAATGATGTCATGTAAACAATAAAATCATTGGTAAATAGAGTATATTAGGGATCATAATGAGGTTGTGTTTGAGAATTTTTTTTGAATAGTGTTAAAAACATATCTCAATTAATATAAGAGCCATTGTGAAAGTGTTTTGGGTTTATTATGAAAAAACAAATTCACCACATTTTTAAGTGTTTTTCACAGGCATTTAAGGGGAGGTTTTTTTTAGAAACATAACAAACCCCACATATTTTTCTAAACTAATTATCATAGGCTATAATTTCTTTTAGAACATTCTAATTAATATCAAATTTTACTATTATTTGAAAGAAACCCCTCACTATGAAAAAAATAAACAATAATAAAAAAACATATGTAGTTGCTTACCCATGGATTCTCTACACTACAATAATAGCGTCTTAGTAGTGGATCCAACAGTCACTTAAGAGTTAAAAAACACCAATATAATCATAAAATATAAATATAATATATACCAAATGTTTAAATAAATAATCATATAATCAACCATCGAATAAAGCATGGGTATGAGAGAACGATTCAGGGAAAAACAGCATTGAGAGATCGTGGTCATTAAGGAGTGCTTCTGTAAAATGGAAAATAGAATCAAATGAAAAGAAACCACATTATAAATATATCACTAAAAATTAAAAACCATCTTCAAATGAAATAATGAAGCATAAAAAATCCAAAAAGAATACCCCATCGAAAAAGAAGATGGTATCTTGAACCAAAAACTCTAAAAAATATAAATAAATACAAAATTTCTTAAACTAAATCATAAATTTTTAGAAAATAACAATATAGTGGATTCAATTTAGTGGCTGGTGGAGTTATTTGGGTTATTTGATCATCCATTATATACATGATATTATATCATAAAGTCATGTGAAATCTGTACAAGTCACATTTATTAGGAACGTAGAAATTCATTATATAAAATGATCCAAGTTCACAAGATCATTAATTAAAAACTTATAATTAGTCTAGATAATTAATACATGAGAATATGAATATTTTTATTTTAATGAACAAATAATTATGATGTTATGTTAGATTTTATAATCACTAAGAATATGAAAAAAGATATACTAATCTATAACACAATCATAGAAGACATAATGGATGCACAATATTTTAGTGTCATTTGGATTCTATAAAGGGATATACAGATGTTTAATACTATGAAAATCTTTAAAAAATTATAACAAATTTAGTGTCTTCTAAAAATCCATAATGGGTCACACTAAAGTTTATTTCATCAAAGAAGGTAAATTGTTTATCATGGATATTTTACTCTCTATGATGGTGAAAAGAAAAGAAATATTTTATTATGTTCTATAAAAAATAGTATATAAATATTTATTTTAGTATAATCAATGAACTATAATATATTTTCAGTAATGGTTTATTTTTCTAAGAATAAATGACTTCATCAAGAAGGATTATTCCCTCTTGTACAATGATCATGCAATAAATAAGGGTGATTCACTCAAGAGGATAAAATTTTATTTTTAATTTCCAATGAATTCAATATTCTAGATTATAAAACTATAATATTGTTAGATGAACTAGAGTGTTGAATGAATTGTTGGATAAAAAGACATGGTGGAATCAACCATAGATTAACACAATACATGGTGTACCCGACATGACTCAAATTGTGTAGTTTTACTTTTAAATTGACATTTTATTAATGTATTGATTCATATTTACATTTAATTTATTTCTTTTTAGTATTACTGACAAATGAAATTTTTTTATACATTTGATTTATTCTTTTCATGTTGGGGTAGTTTCTTGAATTATTCTCTTACGCATAAGAAAATGGAATTCACAGATGCCAATCAGATAAAAATAACTAAGAAATGGATCAAGAATGTATACAACAATCATGAGAATGTGACTTCAAACTACTTGTTTAGTTAAATTTTTACTATTTTATATAATTTTTTAATTTAATTTATTTATTAGTTTTATTTAAAAATTATTTTCACATATCTTTTAGGAAGTCATATTTTTCCATCCATCATCTACAACAAGACTTAAAATAGATAAAATGATGCAATTGGATGAGTAATTTTGGGAAGCATGTGGTTTCTTTTTAAATCCAAATGGAGAATTTATTTATTTTATTTTGGAAAAAGTGGTCACATCACATTCTGAATAATCCACACCTCAATATGATGCATGTTGTGACGAGTATGACTCAAACTATTTTAATTATTTTATAATTTATATTTTTGTTCAAAACATGCATCAAATAATCAAAACTATATAAATACGTTATGATTTTTTGGATATATTGGGTAAATATTACTTTAAGTCACTTATTATGTGTATGAATCAACCACACCTCAATCAGATGTATGTTGTGCCCAATATGTATCAAAGTGCTTGTTTAAAATTAAAATTTTAGTTCAAAATGTTCCACTCATTGAAAATTAAAAAAAACAAATATTTTCTTAATAATTAAGAAAAATAATTCATAAGTCATTTATGACATGTAGGAATTATTCTTACATCAAACATAAACACAATGTGTCTGATATGGCACAATTTTTGTGTTTCTAGTTTAAAATGACATTTTAGAACAAAAACAAAGGATGTACAAAAAACCAAGAAAACACATTCATATTGATTATATACTTTATAAAAAAATATAGGTCATTTGGGGTGTTTAGGAATTGGGATCACCTAAATTTATTGCATAGTGTGACTGATTTGACTCCAAGTGCATATTTTTATTTAAAATTGACATTAATTTGAGTTAAGAAGAAACCTGACATACTTAGAACTGAGAAGAAACATGTGTATTTTTTATACGTCATGAAAATTATCCATAATTACTTTTTTTAGTTTATGAATCATCCTCACCTCAATCTGGTATAGGATGTACCCGCCATGACTCAAAGTGTTTGTTATTAATTTTAAATTGACATTTTAGTTCAAAAAGTGTCACTTACTGAAAACTAAGAAACAATGAATATATTGTCCTGATAATTTATAAAAAATTATTCATAAGTACTTTTTTATGTGTAGGTATTATTTTCACATCCAACAGTCAAATAATGTATCTGTTATAAATAAATGATTGTGTTTCTAGTTTAAAATTAATTGTTCATAAAGAATACAAGTGATGTACTCCAAAACAATAAAAAATCATTTTGTTATGATACATTAGTAAAATGATCCATATTTCATTTATAACTTTTTGGAATTATACTAAACTTAATTTAACAAACAGTGTGACTATTATGACTCCAAGGGTAACTTTTTTATTTAAAATTAACATTAATTTTAGTAAAAAAGATAACTGATAGAATCAAAACTGATAAAACACACTTGGATTATTTTTATAATTTAGGGAAATGATTCGTATGACATTTTTGAAGTCTAGGAATCATTCTCACATAAAATATTATAAATGCTGAGACCGACATGACTCAAATTGTTTGAAATCAGTTTAAAATTTATATTTTAGTTAAAAAAGCATCACTCAATAAAAACCAATTGAAAATCAGGTTGTCTTGATAATTATTTAAAATGATTCATAAGTCATACTTGATGTGTATGAATTATTATCAAGTCAAAATGATACATGATGTGATCAGAACATCTCAAAGGGAATTTTTTCTATTTAAAATGTCATTTTAGAAAAAAGAACAATCGACTTACTCCAAAAAAATAAAGCACATTTTTGTTGTTTGGATAATTTAGGGAAAGAGTCCATGAGTCATTTGGGACATGAAGGAACCACATCCACCTCAATCTGAAGCATGTTGTTACTCGCATGATTCTAAGTGCTTTTTTTTATTTAGAAATGATGATAATTTTAGAAAAAATGATAATTGGTGACTCAAAATTGGGCAAATGAGTTTGGATTTTTTTGATACATTATGATAATGATCCATAAGTAAAAAATGACATGTATCATTAGAATATACCTCAATCCTATACACGATGTGACTGACATGACTCAATGTTTCATTATCAGTTTAAAATTAACATTTTAGTTCAGAAAGTGTTACCCCCTGAAAACTAAGAAAATGTACTTCGATTATCTTAACAATTTAGGTAAATGATTGGAAAATCATTTTTTATGTGTATAAATCAGTTTGAGATAAAACTAACACATGATGTGGATATTATGTCTCAAAGTGTCTATTTCTATTTTAAAATTTCAATTTAGAAAAAAATTCATGTAATGTAATTAAAAACATAAAAACACATTCATATTATTTTTATACATTAGGAAAATAATCCATTAGTTAGTGACTACGTGTAGGAATTAGTCTCACGTCAATCCGACACATGGTGGGACTAGTCTGACCCCAAATGCATATTTTTACATAAATTTGAAATTAATTTTAGTAAAAAAGTCAACTAACACACTCAAAACCAAGAAATCACATTCATATTATTATTATGCTTTATTAAAATGATACCTAAGTCATTTTTACCTATAGGAATCATATGACCTTCAAACGGATACATGATGTTCTTAGAATAACTCAATGGGTTCACTATCAGTTTAGAATTGACATTTTAGTTCAAAATGTGTCACCCAATAAAAATTGAGAAAACATTATAGGATTGGATTGATAATTTTGGAAAAATATTCATAAGTCATTTTGAGATGTATGAATTAGTCTCCTATTAAATTGACACATGATGTGGATGGTATGACTGAATGTTTTTATTTCCTGTTTAAAATTCCATTTTCATAAAAAGCTAGTAACATACACAAAACCAAGAAAACACATTTGAATTGTTTTAATACATTATTTAAAAGATCCATAACTTATTTGGGATATGTAGGAATCAGCCCCATCTCATTCCGACACATGGTGTGATTGGATTGACTCAATGTGCATCTTTTTTAAAAAAACTTTAATTTTCATAAAAAAATTACATACTTAAAACCATGAAAAAAGATTTAGATTGTTAGGATACTATAGAAAAATGATCCACAAGTCATTTTTTGGTTTATAAGAATTAGCCACACCTCAATCCGATACACTTGACAATTTTTTTTGATTTTCAAATAGTCCGCTTTATGGGTGAGCAGTAACCCAAAAAACAAGATCGGGTTATAGATTCAAAGTAGCCAAAAAAGAGTTCTAATTCACAATTAAAAATTCATAGTATCCAAGATACCTCGAGTCATGATTACCCACAACTGTGTATGTTACGTATGGTTTCCTGCCATCATCATTACCCTCAACGACATCACCGTCATGCCACCACCATCATCAGTAACATCACACCAGTCACCAGAGGTATCACCATTGAACCAGATCAGAACACCATCCATCAACAGAACCAAAATATAGAACCTTATAGTCGTCATCAACTTATAAGAAAACCAGATAGTGAAGAAAATTGTAAGTTGGAGTCCATCATTGCCTGCAAAAAATACTGTAAAATTCCATCACAGAAACAACAAATGAACATCATATCCAAAATGCACCTTCTACCAAGACCACAATCATACGAGACAAATCTTCATTGAAAACGATGTTATCTAGACCGAAACAAAATTCCTCCATCACACCGCACAATAAAATAGATATATCTCTGCATGGATAATGATGGCCGCTCGACCACCACATCCCAAAGCTCCGGAAGAACACCTAACAAGTGAGACCTGGAGAGTAGAGGTGGAACACGAAACTAGGGAAAAGGCAAGCTCCAAAAGACCTCCACAGAAGGATGAACCATATGAAGAAAAAGATGAATGAAACCTAACATAAAAAACAATCACAGAACCCAAGTGAACCACATCCTAGTATGAAAATCCAAAATAGTGGAAGGGGAAAGATCCATGCCAAGGAGAAAAAGAGTCCAACACCAATACTAAAAAGACATAGATTCCTACTAGCCCTCTTCCAGCTACATCCCAATATGCTTCAAAACCCATATCATATCTGACAAAGATGGAGTCGATCATGATGGGATGACTATCAAGAGAAGAGGAGGACGAAAACATAGGACGCCACCACTGACACCGAACCTATCTGTCTGAAGCACCAGCACCCAGACCAATAGTGGAGGTCCAAAGCATAATAGGAAGGAAGAAAGAGGGTTACTGATAGAAGAATGATTTCCAAATAAATAGTGGTTCCAGGAAATGCGAAGGAAAGGGAAGACGAGGCCGAGAAGAGAAACCGAAACCTGGCGAAGTGATGAGTTCCATCGCCACCGAGAGTAAAAAAAAACAAAAGTGATGTACTAAAAACCAAAAAATCACATTCATATTGATTTGATAATTTTTTAAAATAATAAATTTGTCATTTATTGACATGTATGAATCAACCACACCTCAATCTGATGCATAGTGTAACTGGTATGACTCCAATTGTATCTTTTTAGTATACAAGAGTCATTTTTGTGTAAAATGCGAATGACATCTCCAAAACCGATAAGATTAGACTATATTTTTTCTCATCATTATACATACTATAACTTAATTAATTTCATTATCATTTTTTTCTTATACTTTTTTAGATAATTTTCATAGAGATAATTCCTGAATAAGAACATGATATCGTGTGATGTGAAAGAATCATCCACAACTCAATTCGATATGCATTTTTTCTATTATGAATAAATGATTATTTTAAAATTATAACATTATAATTAATTTACTTATTTCTATTATTAGTAATATATGAATAATTTTCTAATACAGGTGCACTATTTTTCTCAATTAGGGGGCAGTTCTTTTATATTGGTATGTTCTTTTTCTCTATAAAATAGTGTTTTGTTCTTGTATTTGTGTTAAACTTTTAATTTCATTTAAATTATTTTTTTTGGCCTAATTATTATAATTTGAAGTGGTATAATGTTTTGATACATCATAATATATTCTTCCATATTTCTAGTGTTGTTGTGTGCTATTACAACACACTGCAATATGAATCTTTATCACGGATTCTAAATGGACAGATAATGGCTCATTTATCTGCACTATAAAAAATCACTGATAATGTCAACCTTTATCAGAACGAAATAAACTAAATGATAAATGGTAAATTTATTAGTGTTTTTTAATATTGCTAATATCCAAGGGATTTTAATTGTGTTTCGATAATCAGTACTTATTTAGCACTAATAAATGGAGATTCTAGTGCTATTAAAGTCCTATTTCGTAGTAGTGTAAGTAATTTTTGTTGGATTATGATGAATAATTTCACATCCAGTTTAATTGTAAATCACTAGGAACACTAAGTGATTTTTTCTAGAGAAGTCATAAGTATCTGACTTATGCATGAGTAATCCTAAAAGGATCCGTGGCTATAGACTAGGGTATAACATATTCTTTGGAATGAAACCCCAAATCAAGCCTTAAAAAGTCTAATAAAAGGAACTAGACAATCCAGCAAGATATATCGATAACATAGATACCTATAATATGATTGGGATATATCTAAATGCAGCATAGAGATCATCTGATCTCGAAAGTGGGAAATAGTTAACCACCATCTACATGAGTGGTGCACATAGTATGTATGGGGATTATATATCTGTATACCTAAATTTAGGTCTTTTTGGTGAATTCAATGATGAAATGTGACCTTGTGAATAAAATGACACGAAACAATATATCCTTGATGAGAATTTACTTTTGTATCTAGGTGTTATTTTTAAAAAATAAGGTGGTGATTTTACAAAATGAAGAGGCATATGATGATAATAAACATGGTGAAGTAACTTTTTTAACACTCAGAACATTATGAATTAGGATAATTAATATTATGGTGGACTCCTACAAAAGTATATTTATTTCAAACCTTATATTATCATGGAAATGGAATTGGGGTATTGGATAAGTCCTTAAATAGCCATGAAAATCCTCACAATGTTAAAGTTGACACGATGGAAATACCATTCACCAAGACATAATGGAAATATTATTCAAAAAAATTCTTTTCCTAATGAATAAATTATAAACCTTATTTAGGTGTCAATTCACGAAGGAAATATAATTTATATTCATTGATGCATATTAATTTCGTTTCATATCATATCCTTAATGTTTTTATATTCAGAGATAAGCATTATTTTATCATCATCTTTTTTGATATCACATAATATACAAAGCCTATATGGGGGGAGTCTCTTTATATGTATATTTATCGAGTAAGTGTCCCTATATTCATTATATTCCCCTATATCTCCTTTTTTATCTCTCTCTCTATATATATATTGATGTTTTAATGACATATTCATAGGAAAGGGAATCTTGTCTTCATATCTTAGAATTTTGCATGCATCGATCATCATATGTGCCGAGTTGATACTTCACTTATATATACCTATATGTAACCATGGAATGTGTTGATTCTAGAGATAGGAATAAATCTTCTCAATAGTAGTAAATTATCTAAAATATTTCTCTACATTATGAAATTAAAAATAATCAATCATCAAATATCTATAAAACTTTTCTTGGGGCCCCTTTTTGGACAATGAGTTTTCAAACAGAACTCATGTAAACAAAATATAGCTCAATAAAACGGGTTTATTAATATAAAATTATAGAAATATTTAATAATAGTTCTATAATTACTTATACAATAAAATTTATTTTAATAGATGGAATCTATTATCCGTCCTTGATTAGTGGTCATACCCACCATGTCACTGGATTGGGAAGTGTTTTTCAAGAATCATTATTCCTCAATGTGTGAGAAATCATGTGTCTCATTAATATACCATTTAATCATTATTTAGTGATTAATATAATCCTTCATCTAAATCTACAATCATGTCATATAAGGGAGGATAATAACACAGTATTTGAAAAAATGTGTATTCCATATATTTTAGTTCCCAAATAGAAGAATTTTATTATTTATTTTTTTTAGTGTTGTGGTGTTCACAAGAGTATATGATGTAGTTTTTAATTCATTTAAATATATTTATAAAATTCTTGATGAAAAAAATGTTATGATTTTATGGATATATAACCAATATAAATAATATATGTTTGGAGAGAATCTACAAATTCAAGACTTCAAATAGATAATCAACTTTGATTATTAAACACATTTCATAGAATATATAATTAGTAAATTATCATTTTTTATAATTTTCATTCCATTTTTATATCATAATTCATAATGAATTAAAATCCATATTTTCATAGGAAGAAATATAGATGAATGGTAAATAAATTCTTAGTGCTGGAATCTTCTAATGCATATCTAAAGGTACAGATTCACATACATAATGGTTGTTTTTCATTACATATGATGTCTGAAATATAGATATAAAAAGTCGATGAAAACTGTAATGATAGAAATGGTATATTTGGTACAGATTTTTCACATAAAATAAAATGTATAGATTAATAGATGTTGATGAAAATAAGATGAAATAAAAGTGCACACAAGTTTTTTATTGTATAAAACAAAAAACAATAATGTTTTTCATAACTATTTAATGAATGAAATAATGTGTTATTTTAGAAATATTGTTTTTATTGAAATATCTAAAATTTCTGTGTGTTATTACTACATAAAAAAAGGTTAGGTTTATCCAATTTATAGTGATAAAATAAAACAATTAGTTACATGAACATAAATACGAAAAATGGGTTGGGTTATTGAGGGCATAAATACCTTATAAAAAAGGACATAAACTTACTAAATCTATTATAAAATTTTCATGATGTTATTTTACTAACATAAGTGTGGTAATTTGTGTTTCTGACATTCCGAAAAGGGAATTATTGATAGTTATTAAAAAATGAGTAGTAACATAAATGAATCATCCTATAAAACTAATTAAATAAAAAATATGTGGATAAATAAAGAATAAATAAAGAAATAGAGAAAAATAATTTATCTCATATGTTTTTTATCTTATGTATATTATATGAATCATGTTCTTGAGGCACATGTTTGAGTAATTCAATATCTATAAGATTTTCAAGAGAACTGTTGATAAATAATGTAATCACTTCTTAAAATGAATACAACCAGATAATAAGAATGAATATAAAGATTAATGATTTTATGTTTTCATTATAAGTAACGGTAAATTATTGAGTATAGTATATCATATATTCCTTAATAAAATAGTATAACTATATTCAATGAACAATGTATGATTAAGATGACTTAAACCGTGTTTTTAGATCATAATACTTTGTATTTGATTTCAAAGAATGAGATTAATATAGGAATTCACCCTAAAAACCATTATTTATATAATAATAACCAATATATATCTCATTATTAAATTTATTAAAATAATTTTAAATGTTTTTTGTATAATGTTGTTTTATAACACTTGTATCATCAATTAAAAGTGAAAAAAGATGAGTATGATTGAGTAAAGTAGTCTTAGAGGAAACTTCCTTAAAAAAATATAAAACATAATGGGATATGAAATCTAAAAAAATGGATAGTTAATTATAATAATTATATAAATATATTATAAAATTCATTTAATATGACAGAATATTAGTGATCACATCCTATAATTGATGAATATGAGGAAGAACTGGTTTGAAAATGTTATGAATGTTTTCAAAATTTTATTGATTCAAGTGATGTACATGAGGAATAATATGATTCCACTATATCTAGTAAATAATAAAGAATAAATTTAGATCATATAAGAATAATAATGTTGGTTAATATCTATGAAATTTTTAAGGGACATGATAAAATGACAAAAATAAGGAGGTCTCTAAGAACAATATCTCAAAATTAATCAATTTCTATAGTTGAAGTAATTAGTCATGATGAAACATTAAAGAATCGATAATTGATTCATGAACTGAATTTATACTTTGAATATATGGGGAGTAATACATAATTTAATTTTTTTACAAATGAAATTAACAACAACATAAAATAATGTGTGAGTTATTAAAAAAATTTATTGAAGAAATGTGATGAAAAATAAAATAATTATTACATGGAAAGGATATTCTCTAGTAGAAGGAATTGAATTTTATAATAAATTAACAAAATATGATAGACTATAATATATAATTATGTTTCTTTCTATATCTATAAAAATATTATACAAGATATTAAAAATGGATTCCAATTCTTCCATACATAATGGTGAATTTGAAGATGAAGTGTACATTGAGTAACTAGAAGTATTTATAGTTCTAGATAATGACAATTTTTTTCATGTATCACAAGTAATTATATATATGTAATAAATATTTGATATAATTTTAGTTAATTTTATCATCTTGTTTCTTACTTAAAGAATTTTATAAAACATAGAGTTGATAACAACCTCTATAGTAATTTTTTCATAAAAAAATTTGTCATTGTTATAATCTATATCTATTAAATAGTTTTCTATATTAATGTAGAAGGACATTAAATAAATCTTCCATTGTAATAATGGAGTTATTTTTTATATTGATGAAAATATAAATTTATTAATTATTATGAAATTAATTTTATGAATAGAAATATTACCTATTTCATTCGCAAGAGAAATATGATCGAGAACTTTTGAATAAGTTAAGAATTCAGGAATAGAAACCAATTTCGACTCCAATTTCCATGGAAACCAAAATCTATAATTAAGAATATAAAAGGATTATTAATGAAATGTAATTTTTTAAACATAATGGTAAACTTATTAATGGGTTCAATACTAGATTATGGTTAAAATATTACACTATGTGCTACATATCAAAGCATTTCTATAGATTCTTATTTCAATTTATTGATAGAAATCCTAAGGAATGTTTAATTTTTAAAAAAATATTTAGTACTTTATAAATTTAATATGAATCTTCAAATATGTGTATATGATAATGTGGATTTCATGGATCTCTTTATAATGATTTTTTATCTGGTAGAGTATTTTTCTTGGGATATATGTGAAAATCATGGCAACTAAATAAGAACAACTATATTCCATTGAGTGTAAAAAAGTATAATGCGAAATTGCTAAAAAAATAACGAAATTAAGGTACATGGATACAAAAAATTGAGGATTAAAAAATGTGGTGATCCAAGAACAACATAAACCAGTACTAACTTATTTTAGATGAATATTCAATAAATTCCACAATAATAGAAGCATGAGGATAATAAAGGATTAGTTATTTTGGGGACCAGATACATAATAAAATTATGTGTTAAAATATATTCAATATCTCTTAAAATTTAATTCATATTATTAGCCCTCTAGAAATTTCATTATTATAAATTACCATAAAAACCTTGGGAATGAAACCATAAGAACGGTTGAGCTTAAATTCCCAAGGATAATCATGGGATATATTGATCATGAGAAAATATAAAATGATCATAATTGAATGGTAACATAATCATGACCATGTTATCATTATAGAATATTCAAACCCATAAAATCTTAGATCATAATTTATAAAATATCTCTATATCCCGAATCATGATTAATAAGGGTGTAAAAGTAGTAATCATATCTCAAGATTAATAACATATGAATGTGGAATCATGAGAATATAAAATCATAATCTTTTCAAAATAGGTATTTATAGTCACGTCAACACATAATTTTTTGAGCATAGATAGATGAAATCACACTCACACATAAAAATGTGAAAATTGGAATCCACAATCATGTCAATAAATAATCATTTAAGCATAGCATGAATAAATGATACTCATGCATCAAAATCTGAAATTTTTTATTCAATATCTGGTTGATTCTAATCATTATCTAATGATATATTCATATCACATCACTAAATTTATTAGAGGGATATAATCAAACCACCCATACAATAATGAAATCTATACATATGTGTGTCGTAAGATCATAAAAACACTCATCAATTCATTATAACATAACATGTGGTATGTAAATGGGTTTAATAATGATTTCATCACAACATAATTTATCCA
This sequence comes from Viscum album, assembly GCA_963277665.1. Lineage (NCBI taxonomy): Eukaryota > Viridiplantae > Streptophyta > Magnoliopsida > Santalales > Viscaceae > Viscum > Viscum album. The sequence continues at coordinate 1,516,116,266 of OY728128.1, read as the reverse complement.
TGTGATAGAAATGAGGTTTATAGAATAAGACCAAAGTAATTTTCATCTTAAGATGACCAAAGAAATTATGTTTATGATATCAAAATATAATATACATAGTGAATAATAACATTATATAAAGGATGTTGACTAAGATAAAAATTATATTTAGTAGAGAATTTGATCATTTCTTCTAAAAATTGGAAAAATACCCTTTCTATTAGTTATCATTAAAAACTAAAAATTCAATAAAAATTTATAGAAAAAAATTATTTTGATATTAACCTATAATCTTTTAGAATAATATTGAATGAAAATAATAGTCATGATGGTGGGTAATATTTTTATGCTATAAACGTTAAAAAAACTGTTTTTTCACAATTTTTATAAATATTCATAAATAAACATCATGAAAAAATTGTAATAATTGCTTATTAATTCTTTTAAAATAAGTTAAAATATCATTTAATATTACTATAATAAATAATTTTATAACATAAAATATCATTCTTGATTTTTCTAAAGAATACGGTCATGAAAGAAAAAATTCATCGACCAAAGAGAAAATAGGGTTTGTTTTTCATGGAAACATTTCTATGATTCTTTTTAGTAAAAAATAGAGGAAAATGGTAGTAATACATGAAAATTATAGGAAAAAAATTTAAAAAAATATATTAGGTTTATAGGATAAGGGTGATATAATTTTTCTCAATGGAAATTTAACATAAACAATCCTAAATGTTTTTTATATTATAACCCAAAACCTTACCTAATGTTTTATATTGATTCATATGTTTTTAAATTCCTATATAATATATTTAGATTTATCATAAATCATTTATAGTATCTTATTCATACATAACATACTTAATATCATTCCTTTATAATTTAAAAGTATCATTTTCTAACAATTTCATTATCAAAATGAACATTCAGTTGAAAACTAGTCCATTTTACATGTATAATTCAGCTTGATGTTTCCGGTACATGCACCATGGTCATGGTTTTATCATTTTTATAATATTATTTCTGAAATAATCATATTTTTTATTCTTTATATCAACTTTTAAAATCACTAATATAAATCAGTGATGAAAAATGAATTATATCACTTTGTAGAGACTGTAGTCCGTATGTACACACGAGTGATGTTTCCACATTTTGATGGATGAAAAGAAATAAAAATAAAATATAATTAAAATTTTAAAAATAATTATTTTATTATAAATACCATATATATTAATTAAATATATCCTTATTATGATCCTTGTTAAATAGAAATGACAAACAAACCACATCTCTTTGTCGATGTCATAGTCTACACGTATGCACGTACAACATTATTGTTTTCCAGCAAATGGGATGGTTAAAAGGCAGATAATATCTTATAATTAAGGGAAAATAATTATTCCAATAATAGAAAATATAAATATTAAATCCCTCATAATAACCGACCATGAACGTTGGTGATGGAAAATGAATCATATCACTACGTGGAGGTGGTAGTCCATACATATGCACAAACAATGATTTTATTTCCTATTTGATGAAAAGGGATTGGAAAATGGTTGTTCTATAGTTATAATAAAATATTATTATATTTATGATATTGTATTCATTTTATTATTATAGATAAAACATATTTATAGGATGTATAATAACAAATAATCTTTAAAATAATTATGTAAGTCGATTACCTCTTCTTTTAGAGACCTACTTTGACATCCAATATAAGAAATCATAGGACGATAATAGGACACTACTAGAATATCAATAATGATGTTGAGAAAAATATGATTTCCTTTGGGAAATTTTTTCTCAAATATAAGGCACAAATTTTGTGAATAAGGGTGAATAATTGATGCACTTTTATAAACAAGGTGAGGGAAAAAAATGGAAGTAATTAAATGATTTAAATAATAGATGGTCAATTTTGACATGAAAGTTTAAAAAATGGACTAAAAATTGAATATTCGATAATAAAGTTTGTAAATATCATCAACCAATAATATTTAGGTAATTTTATGTGGAATTTTTACCCTTATATGTTCATTTAACCCCCAGTAAACTCGTTTTAACCTTAACTGTGGTAAAATTTTAATGGTTTTACTATTAATTTGGACAAAAAATTATGTTAAATATGTTATAGCATAATAATTATGATGATTCCAAATAAGTTACCCATTTTAAAAGAGTAAATTTCTATAATTTTTATTATTAACAATTTTTCAAAAAATGGAACAAAACTACTTTTTATATAAATGCATTTAAAGAATAAAAATAAATTTATTCTTATTACTTGAAAAGCTAAACAAATTAGATGAATGCAAAAATATTTAATGGAATATATTACATAATTAATTTATTAAAATTATTTATCAGTATAGATTATTTTATTTTATTATGATAAAACCCCATTTCCAACATTTTTTTAGGAGAACATATATTTTAATCATTTAAATGATTTTATTACCATTTTATCCAATTTTTACCTAATTAATGAATTTATAACATATGTAAAAATTAATGTTTCATAGTTTAGTAATACACATTCATACCCTCCAATACAATGTCTTAGGGAATCCCCTTAATTAAAAATAAAAATTAATTTAATATTTTATTATAGTTCATTTAGACTTGGTTTTTCATGAAAAGGAAGATTTGAAAGAAATTACATTTTTTTAAATATTATTCTATCATTAATTATATGTTTGTTAAATTTTGCCTCCTTATATTATTTATATCTATATCTTCCATCACAATAATACAGATAACTGTGGATACTTTGGCCTCCCATCTTCGATTTCTCACAATGAATCCTCAAATTTTGGGTTCCAAAAAAAAAACATTCACTGGGTGAGTGATAATGTTTGGGAACACATTATCTCCATAATCCAGAATATCTAATAGTAATTCCCAATAACTGAGATTATTCTCTAGAAATTTGACCTTTCATTTAGTACATGTTAAGGATAAGGTATGCACTTCCTCAAGAATGATACATGTAATACATTATGAACATGAGAGATATTTTTTGGACGCATAAACCAAAAAGTAGATATATTGATATGATCATGCATTTAAAATTGGAAAATATATAGAGGGATAAAAATTCCATTCCTCCCAAATATCATAACATTATTATAAGTATACATGTATAGGAATACCATGTCACCAACTTTAAACTCTAGATCTTGCCGACGATTATCATCATAAATTTTCAATCAATATTGGGAAACCGTGATATTAATTTAAATGGATCAAAATTTCTATGTTATTTCATCAACTAATTCATGTCCTAATATGTTTTATATCCAAATTAAACACAACATATTGGTTTTATTCACTTAATTTTATAAATTAAGTCATGTGAATTAATTAGGATTATTTAGTAGAAGATATTATTGTAGACAAACTTCATCATATAAAGGTTTTTATCCCAATTACTTTAGAATTTATAAAATATATTCACAAAATATATTCAAGGGTTTGAATGGTTATATTAGATTGACCATATTTATGAAGATCAATTGATGTACTATATTTTAACTCTGTATTATATCCAAACTAATGAAATCCCAAGAACATAAAACTAAACTGTAAATCATGAAAAGATATAATTATATTTTTTACTCCATGAAATTCTAAATGTTTCATGATGTATATCTTGTAAATATTATAAAGAGATAAATATTATCTTATTTTAAATAAATTTACTCAATTTTAAGGTGATCTAATATAACAAAAACAATAATGTTCCCTTCAGATATTCTATGTAGTTTAATGAAAAAATTCATGATAATATTTTACCATTTCCATTGTGATCTTGGTAATGGTTGTAATATACACATTGAAATCTAACGCACATACTTATCATTCTAACATACTAGAAACTGAGATATATACTCTACATTATCCCTTTTCATGGTATCCGATCAGAATTTTTTTTGATATCTCAATACATATTCATACTTTGAGGATGAATATAGAATATTATACTATGAGAATTTTCATATAACTCATTTTTATGTGTGGTTTTTACAAGACCAAAACTTGGTTATTAAACATTATCATTCGAAAAAAATAAAGGATGAAATATGAAACAATTATCACATTCTTCATAGTTCCATACCCTCATTTTGTGCCTCTTTAATCCTCACATTGATGGATGATGGGTAATTCATATGAGAAAATATGATATATCCATTTTCCTCATGATTTCAAGGTCCTTCTATAGTAATTCAATAAATATTAGATTTATTTAAATATTCATCATAGAAAAAAATAGAGTGGTCCTTTTGACATAGAGCATCGTTCACCTTGTTCTCCTTCCCAAGGTGGTAGTGTTTTGAGTATTCATAATATTCAATTAATTTTAATCATCACCTTTATTTTATATAAAACTCAATCTATGTGAATATATAATTTAGTCATTTATAATTCGTATATATATATATATATCACACTTTAACCATTATGATAATTCTTCTATATTTTCATTGAAAAAACTACTACTTTCATCTCCAAATCATGAGTTAGGAATTTTTTATCATGATTTTTCAGCTGGTCTGAGGAATGTGTTATCACTATGTAAACATTAATATGGAATCATAATAAACCCTTCTTTAATTAATCAATAAAAATAAAAAACCCTTCTATACTACAGGGATGTGTGTGAACATGTGATATAACCGAACTTCTTTTTAGCCCCTTGAAATTTTACCCATATTTAGTTGTCAATATTAATTTTTTTTCTTTTATATGTCAACATGGGTTAAATATAGTAGTGATAAATTATTTACAAATAGTGTATAAATTTTAGCTAATACCTGAAAACTATAGACCCCAATCACAGTGGTTAGTATGGGACATTGGTTAATAACATTTATCTTTGAGGAGTCCATCGATATAACGTTTATTTATATTATAATTACAAATAATGAAACCTTGTATAGAAAACAATTACACATGATTAATTTGGAATAAATTTTTTTTCTGCATGGTCTTCAACACAATCATCAAATGATATTTATGCTTTTATTTTCTCTTACTATATATAAGAATACCATCGACAAAATCTTATATAAATTGATCAAGGTAATCTGGAAATACTATATTCATTAGATTTATGAATATAATAGGTTAGTTGATAATTCAAGATGGATTTACTATCAATTCATATTGACCATAACTCATATAAAAGGATATCTTAGGTATATCATCTTTTTAAACCCAAAACTAATGATATACAGAATGAAGGTTAATCTTTGAAAAGCATTCAGATCCTTGTAGTTGATTAAAATCTTCATAAATATGGAGTTAAATGATACTTGTTTTTTATAGTGATCTAGATATGTTCACGATAACCAATGAAAAGACACATTTACCTATCCTTTTTCTTATGGGTTTTTTTCACCCAATAGCGATGCACTAAAGATAATGAATTACTTTTATAGGTTTTGTTGTAATTTATTACGGAATTCCTTTATCTCGGTTGGATATTTTCTATAATGAGTCTATGAAATAGGCATAACACCAAGTATGAGTTATATTGAAATATTGACTTCATAATTTCTCAAAATACTTGGAATGTATTCAAGAAAAACATTATCATATGTTAGAACAATGAGAATATATTAAATTTAAGTTTATAAAACATAAGTTGATAAAAATATACCTTATGAATGATAATTCACACCCATACAAAATAATTTAATCATTTTAATGTTTATTTTTGTCCTTTTACTGATAGAAAACCATTTGTTGATTTAGAATATCAAATGTTACTTTACTTTATCTCAAATTGATATGAGCTTCATACAAATAAATCTAATACATTCCTAATAAAATATATAATAAAACTTGATGGCGAATAAGATTATTTTTAAGAATCACATTTCCAGAAACCTATATTATAGAGGAACTTTTGAAATGATATATAACCATCATTCCATTATAGTTTTTACTACTATCTCAACATATATACCTTGAGCTAGGTATGTTATTATGTTATAGAATTTTTTAGATTTAAATAAGTGGGTATATCTAGACTCAAATAAGATATATTTAGTTCTTTAGTGGAAGTTATTTGTACGTTTCACTATATCATTCTCTTGAACCATATTAGTTTTGACAATAAAGGCCTTCTCATTATCAATTTTCTTAGGGTGTTGTTGAGGCTTACAATATCAATTATATAATGGACAAGGGAATTGATTCTCATAATGAAAAATATCCTTATAAATAAATTTTTTAAATTAATTACTTTAATAATCATTCTAATAAATTTTATTATACAACATTTTCAACACCTATCGACTATCAATAGACTGATATCCAAACATTCCCCAATTTTGGAATTTTTCAATTCAACTCATACAATCTCCTGAGTTCTTTCCCCCATAATTTTGGTATGTAGGTTGTGGGAATTTTATTCCTCAGTGTAATTTACCTTTATTTCCATGAATAATATTTTGACCATATTCATAATAAATTATTCTCACACATTAAAATGTGGTCATTTTTATTTTCAATATACCGTTTTCTTAACTTCATCATATCATGAGATATATATATCAAGTTACCGAATGCATTGGAGACCTATAACAGACCCAACAATCAAATAATGAAAACCATATATAAAATTTCAATAATGTATATCATAAAAACAATAATCAATTAATCATAGCATAACCCATGGTACTAAAATTATAGTCATAAATATTTAATCATAACATAATTAACACATAAATTTTTTTTTATAGAATCATACTTAAGTCATCATCATCATAGTCCATCAAGAAACAAAGAGTGGGTTATATCACAATATTATATCTCTATTAAAACATTATAATCCTTAAAATATGTTTTGAAAAATAAAAATATGTTTAGAAGAGGATTTGAACATTTCTTACAAAATAACAAAAATACCCTTTTCTTTCGACGTCTTGAAAAAATAAAAATTCCCAAAATATTTAGGAAAATATATTATTTGAAAATAATCATTTGAAAATGTAATTAGATCATAAAATAAAATTATATTTATTATGTTGGGAAAATTCATTCGTGTGTTAAAACTTAAAACAATGATTCATTTATATCTTTTTGGCTTAAAATCATAAAAAACATCTTCCGAAAAAATTAAAAAAAAATTATTTTGAAAACATCTAAAAGGAATTAAAGTGTGTTTAAAAATTACCTTAAACAATAAATGGATAACAAAAATTGTCCTTTTGGAAAACATTTTAAAGAACATTTACATGAAATAAGAAGTTATTCGACTAATGAAGAAATAAGTCCAGTTTTCATAAAAACATTTTATTAATCAACTAATACATGAATATTAAATTAATAAACATAGAAAAATAAAATATATTTGGTTAAAAGTATAAGTATCATATAATTTCCCATAGTGTAAATTTAATATAAAAATTTTTGATTAGAAATGTGATTTTAAAAGAAACACTAACCTCAAGTCTCATATCACTTCGTACATGTGAAAAAATATTGTATAATAAATAATAATATTTTATAAATATATTATATTACCATATTAATACTTAAAGTTTTATGTTTAATTACATTATAATTTCAATTTATCCATTTATTAAAAATTTCATCATTAAAATGAACATTCAGTTGAAAACTTGTTCGTTTCCTATGTCTGTTTCGGTTTGAAGGTTTAAGTAAATGAACCTTGGTGATTGTTTAATAATATATATAACCTTAATAATGGAATAAAAATAACATTTATTCATTATATATGATTATCTATCCATTTGTAGAAATCCGCGATGAAAAATTAATTAAATCACTTCACGGAGGTGGTAGTCTGTACGTACGCACGAGTGTTTTTACACATATTCATATATGGACTGAAATAATGTTAAATAATAATTAAAATTTTAAGAATAAATATTATATCATAAATAAAATATATATTCATTAAATATATCCTTATTAATAACTATGTAAAATAGTAATGAAAAAATAATCACATAGTTTCCTGGAGGCGGTAGTGGAAAAGTACGCTTGAGCGACATTATTATTTTATAACAGATAGGGAGATAATAATTTAGATAATATATTATAACTAAATTATAATAATTATTTATTATATATATTATTTATAAATTAAATCAATCATAATAACCACCCATGAAATATGGTGATGGAAAATGAATCATATCACTATGTGGAGTCATCAGTGCTTTATCAAACACACACAATACTTTCATTAATAATTTTGTAAAATAGATTCCCAATTATCATAATAAAAACTCATTATATTGATGATAATAAAGTGATTATGTAATTATTTATTCAACAAATTTAGTGGAGTTATATGATGAAATATATTTTGAAATAATATGGTTAAATGATTACCTATTCTTTGTGGGACCTCTTTGTCTAACACCATAAGCCTTAGGATTGTATTAATGATGGTAAAGATTTTATAAATATTTTTTGTATGGTATTTTACAAAAATATAATGTTTAAATTGTGTGAAAAAGGAAGGATAACTGGTGGCATTTTATTTTTGAGGGGAGGGACACACATGACCTTAAAGGATTTAGACAATAAAAGGACACTTTCATGTGAAAGTGGAAAAAATTAGATAGAAAATAAATTTTAGGATAATACATGGTCAAAATATCTTTATAAAATGATATTTATACAGGTTTACGTATCAATTTGACCCTTAACACTTACTTTAACCCCCGGGTAATCTTATTTTATCATTAACCATGAGAATAATGTTTTATTGTTCTTATTATTAGTTAAGAAAAAAATAATAGTGAACCTATTATATTATATTAATTATTCTGAGTAAAAATATTTTATCCATTTTATATTATTATGTTAATATAATTTCTATAGATTTACATTAAAATATGTATGAAAAACACAACAAACCATTTTTTAGAGAAATTTATTTTCTAAAATAAAACTAATTTTATTCTTACACAAATTAAAAACCATTTGATGGATGTTAAAATATTTTATTGAATATATTATCCACACACATAATTAAAATAATTTTTCCTTAGAAACTAGTTTAATTTATTATTATAAAAATACATTGCGCACATAAAACTATTTTTTCAAAAAACATCTATTTTTTACATTGAAATGATTTTATTTTTATTTCTATGAAATTGATAACCAATGAATTCACCTTATAAATATGTAATTTTTTTCAGTTTCTTAATTCTCATTCCTACCCACCAATCCTATAGTTTTGTGATAACGTTTTCATTAAATATTAATTATTATAATTGAACAATATATCTTAGTTCATTTAATCTCAGTGATTCATATAAAAAAAGATATCATTGAAATTAAATTTATATAAAGAAATTTTTCCCATAAAACATTTAGTTGTACAATCTAACACGTTATTATAATTTAACATTCAAATTTTTTTCAGTTTGATCAAATCAACTATGGTTAATTCTGCCTAATCACATCTTTAGGTTCTTATATAGCGTCCTAAAATTTATGGTTTTGTCACAAACATTTTCTAAGAGAGTGATCATGCTATGAAAAAAATTCACTCTAAAGTCCATAATATCACTTAAGTTTTCCTTAGAAATAGTTCAATATATGTTTGTATATCCTCTGCTTTTTTATATTAGAAGTATTAGGTTTGTACTTCTCTAGAACAAATTTAGGGAACACATTATTAACTTGAGGGGGATTTAGTGGATGTGAAAAGTGATAAGAAACTATCTCAATTTGATCATAAATTTTAAGGGGGATAATATACCAATAGAATAACATGTCCATCCCCAAAAATCTCATAACCTTCTTTAAAGGATATATTTCTAGAAATAACATTCCACTAAATTTTAACTATATATCTCACATATGATTATCAACATAACTTTTCCATCAACTCTAAACTACCGTTATGTGATTATGTATAGATATAAAATTCTATATAATTTCATCATCTATTTATAGTATCAATGTATTTAATTATCTATCTTCATCTAAGAACAATAAAAATCCCCAATTCCTTCCAAAGAGGGATTCTTAAGGACACATTTTAATTCCTGGGTGAATGCTATTTTTGTATGATAACTAGACCAAATAAAGTTCTTAATCCCCAAAACCTTTTAAATGTAAATAAATTATCTCAATATATATTCATGGATCTTAATTTTATTCTAAGACTAACTATCTTTCTCTGGAAGATATACAATGTTAAATTTCTCGTTTATATTGAATTCTAGATGAAAAAATCCTCGAATCATCGAGGTAAACCTCGAAACTAGATCAAATATAATAGAAAGTCAAAATAAATGAAATATTAAAAATTAATTTATATGTGCACTATATATTCTATTAAGAGATGAATATAATATTCTTATAATAAAATGTGCAGAATTTGTAAGTTTATCAACTACTATACAAATAGCACTATTCCGTTTAGTTGTTTTGGGGAGTTCAATGAAGAAATCCATGATAATATTTTACTATTTCCATTATGGTATTAGTAATGGTTATAAATGTATCGTATTAAACTATCTTATAGCCTAAAAATGAATATATACTACACATCATGATAAATTCAATGCAATATCACTTTTCATGTTATCCCCCCACAATTAAAATTTCATATCCTTATATATATTGTCCTTCTGGGATGAATAAAAAATGCTAAACTATTAGATTTGTTAAAAAACTCCTCCATCAAGGTAGTTATTGATATGAAACATAGTATGTCACAAAACATTAACATTATATTAAGAATATGGATGAACATAGGAACAATTCTCACCTTATTTGACAGTTCTACATTATCCTTTAATGCCTATTTAATCCACTCCTTCATTAATGTTTGAACATCCATATGAGAAATAATTGATCTATCCCATCTCATCCGGATTTCAGAGAACATCATCTAAAAATACATTAATATTTCATCTCTTTCAATCCTCGTTATGGAAAAGCTAGAAAATTTATTTCACCCTATAGTATCTTGTGCATTATTCTCCTATCCACTGGGTTGGGTGATTAGGAGTAACAATACTAAATCAATTCAAACAATATCCTTTGGTTCTTTTAAACTATTTTGGTGTGAATATATGAATAAATAATTTTTATACATTTGAATAGAACACTATTCATCATAATGATAATGCCTCTATATTTTCAGTAAAACAATTACTACTTCTAGCTCCAAAGAATGAGTGAGATAATTTTTGTCATGAATTTTTAATTGTTGTGAATCATTTGATACCACCATTTCATTATAAATGATATAACATTCCACTCCCTTCATCAATCCATCACTATAGATCAGAAACCCTTATCTGCTGCTAGGTACTGTGAGCATTGTCGGAATAGTCATTGTTCTTTTCAACTCCTTGAAAATTTCTTCACATTCATCTATCAATAAAATCATGGCTCCATTTATTATTAATATGGTTATTGGATTATATATACATGATAAATTCATTGAAAAATATAGTTAATATCCTTCTAATAAATGAAAATTATTGATCTCAATGACATTGGTAGGTCTAGGCCAATGGCCAATAAATTATATCTCTGAAAGGACCACCGATATACTATATCATGAGATTAATGGACCCATGAATAAAACCTAATATCGCCAAAATTAACACTTGAAAAATTTGAGAAATTGATTATCCTTCTTATGGGTATTTAAAAAAATATTAAAATGATGTTAATTATCTCACATTCTCTAATAATATATAAGAATATCATCTATAAAAGCTACCACCAACTGATAATGGTATTCTATACAGACTCTACTAATTAGATCCATACAGATAGAGATTGTATTGGTATGTTAAAATTGAATTAATATAAATTCATGATGACCATAAATTATGAAAAATATTTTTTTTTAATATGTTCCTTTCCGAACCTCAATTGATGATATCCAGAATAGAGGTCAATCTTTGAATTATACGGAGCTCCACACAGTTGATCAAACATGTCATCAATTCTTTGTAAGGGGTAATATATCTTGATAATCAATGAAAACACACATTTTACCATCATTTTTCTTAATAATTATTTTAGGTGCATCCCACGACGATGCAATTGGGCATATGAATGCCTTTTCTAGATTCTTATAGATTTTATTCATTAATTACTACATCTTAATTGGGTCTGTTCTATTAGAGGTTTTTGAAATTGGAGTATCATTAGGTATGAGTTCTATTGAAAACTAATCATTCTGATTCTGGGGAATAAAAATATATTCAGGAAATACAACATTATATTCCTAAAAAGAGTTATAACACTAATTTTTAGTTTCCCCCACCATTTGATATAAAAATCTCTCATCAAAAGGTAGTAATACATAAATCTTGTATATAATTTCAATTGTGTGTACATGGTCATCACAGAATTGATAGGGAATCATAGTAAGATTTGGAATATGAAATCTAAATTCACATCCTTAACGATTAGCATGGGATCTATATAATGAAATCAAATCAATTCCCAATATAACAATAAACACAATTACTGGGAGAGTAAAAATATTTACAGGAATCATATTCCCACATACTTCTACCATAGAAGAATTATTATCTTGATATGTGCTCATCAAGACATTATGTGTTTTTTCTACCAATTAAATGTCTAATATTTGATGTGGTGATGCTATACTGATAGAAAATTATTTATATATAAAAGAGTTAATGTAGAAAGAATAAAATATGAAATTACAGTTTTAGAGTGAATGGTAAGTGTACTTATCACCATATCGTTCACTTGACCCACTTCAATTGTGATAGAAATGGAAATGCATATATTCATTTTTATTTGGGTTCATTGAGGCCTACTATCCAAAATATCTATTGGATTAGAGAACTAATTATTATAATTACTAATCCCATTACATATCAAAAATTGAACTTTTTTGTTGAATCCAACTTCTCCTCTGTAGCATTTTCCATCCATTTCACTCCAACTACCACCACTATCCATATTTCTAGCTTTTTAATAATTGAATTATTTTCTGGTTACTTTATTAATAATTACTAATTTATTTCCCCCATTTTATTGGAATGCAGGTGCTTGGAATTTCATTCCCCCATGTGATTTACCACCTAGGTTTTTATGAATCTCTTTTTTCTCTTATTTTCAATAAAATTAAAAGATTAATTAGAGTTCTGAATCTACATTTCATCCATTATAGAACATTGAGGGATTTATTCATAGTTAACAAAGTCTCTAATGGATAAAACCATTATATTAATTGGTTTTAAAAACCTAAATAACTGATAAATTTTTTGTTAGGGTTGATTATAAATCCCTAGGAGTACCTTGAATATACCTTTATGTTATATTCATAGGTACCAATGGATTTATTATCCATCTATTTCAGCACCATAGAGTCCCTTTCCATTATAGTATTAAGAGTTCAAGAAAATAATTATTGAAAAATAACTTCTTAAACTCTTCCAATTCCATGGAGATAATTTTTTAATCTTGGTTAGTTTTCTTGATTAGAGTCTATTTTTTGATTAAATTAGCCTATGTGTGATAGATTGTAAGAAAAATTTCTCAAATTCGAAGTACCGAAGAATGAAAAATATATTTTCCTTTCCATATATTTTTTTCCTGGAAATTATCTGATCAGAAGACCTACAAAATATAGGAGGAAATTGTAATATATAAAAACCAATAACATAATGATCCCTAATTTGTGAATTCATAAGATCAACATGGTTCCTCTTATTCTCCTAGATTGAAAGAGTTGAGTGAAAAATGTAACAAATTAGACCCTATTATCACTGAAATGGTGGTCACTTTATTACATTATAATGAGATATATGTGATCTTATCTCGAGGGATTGAATAGGTTAGTATTCTTGCAAAACTAGATACATGCTTTTTGCTAACATTATATTTTAAAACATAAAGACAAAATATTATTTTCTATAAGAATACCATTATTCCCTCTAGTATATATTTTCATATTAATCATAGAAACACATCCTAAAATCTTAGGGGATGGAATAATAATAAATACGTAAGGTGAGATGCTTCTGATAGGAATAAGTACAACAAAAGCTATCATACATTGAATAAGACATGAAAAATATGGTAGGAATAAATGATGATAATATAGTAACATATAAATAATCACATGAACTTGAAATTAATGCGTGGATATAAAAACTATTCAACTAATCACATGGTCATCAAAAAGAGATTTCATAATGATGAAATGCATATTGGGGAACATATGAAACATGCCATAAAAACCTCAAGCGAAGACATATTACATAAATGTGTAAGGCATACAAAAAATGCCATACATGTTTTTTTATCAAGATAACTATTGATTCATCAAGGATATATTTAAATATTGGCACTATATATCACACTGTATTCCAAATCAATTACTCACATGGATAAACAATAAAACTTAATCAACATTTCTTAATAATTAATAAATATCCTTATATGATGAAATGGAATGTAGAATATAAAAAATTCTTCTAAAAGAAATTATCATAATCCATCCAAATAAATATGATGGTTATTATTATTTTAGTAGATACTAATTAAATAATAATATTAATCAAATTATTTTTCTATAACTGAAAAAACTGTTGAAATATCATTAGAATTTTTTGAGGAAAATACATATGTCATTTTCAATCTTTATATTTAAAATCTAAAAATTACAAAAAAATAATTAAATGATTTTCATTTTAATGAACCATGGAAAATTTAATAGTAATACTCAATTTATATGGTAGTTATGTTAGTAGGAAATTTATTTGTGTGGTGTATTATAAAACTAAAATTCTATTAATAACATTGCTAAAATGTACCTAGTTTAGGAAAAAATATTACCTTTAATTTTATATAGAAAGAAAAAATTGTTAAAAATATATTTAATAAATAATTATAGAAAATATAAAACATTATAGAATAGTTTTTAATGAATATATGGAAATGGGAGAAAATTTTTCCCAACCGAATAGAAAACATAGTTGGTTTTAGTTACAAAAAACATTTCAGCCTCTTGGGAACCTAAAGATAGGAAAATGAAAGGAAAAAATGTATCTATAGATAACATGAGGTAATGAAAATATACAATGTTTAATATATAATGGTCATATAATTATCATTACCCAAAACATAATGATAAATAGTCCTAATAAAAGATTATATTGTGAAATAAACCCTTACAACAAGTACGAAATTGTTAGTTAGTGACTTTAAATTAATGTGTAATAAATTTAAATTTTTTATAATTATATACCATAATTATATAAATTCATATAATATAATATATGATACACTTATTATATTTCAACAACAGGTTTTTCAATAATTCTTTATTAAAATTTTTATTTTCAATTGGTAAATGTGACTTTTTTTCAAGTAAGTTTTAGTTTGGTAGTTATAATCCTTGTATGATGACCATGGTTACAAAATATCAATACTTTTAATCCTTATATAAATCCCATATATTTTTCCCATATTTATAACCATCCTAGTAAAATTGTGATGAAAAACTTAACACCCCTACAAGGAGATAATAGGCCATACATACACACAAGTGATATGTTATCTTTCTATAGGATGGAAATGTGGTTAATACTAGTTGTTATATAATAATAAGAAATAAAGTATATTTTATATGTTAAATTAATTATTTTTGAATGGATAATATATATTTAGATGAGGTGGAATACGAAATAAAATTGAAAGTACTCGGTTAACAATTATACTACATCATTGAGAAACTTCATTTTTCTTACACCTTCTTTAAAGAAAGTATTGTACTTTGGAAGTAAAATAAGAACTAGGATGTGTGTAATGAATATAATATGGTATTCAAGAATTTATTAGCTGATATTGATTGCTCAAAATGTTTTATTATGGGAGGATAACATGTTATATTTTATAAGTGAGGAGAGGGGAACCATTAGAATTACATAGATTATTAAATTAATATAAATAAATTTTCAATTTAAATTATCTCCAAATTGATATATTTAGAATGAATGGTGAGTTTAATTATAAATAATCACATAAAATAATATTCCCATATGTTTTATTTATTTTTTAACCCTAATCTTATAGTAATTACCCCCATTAACCCTTTTGATGATTACCAAGATGTTAATGTTTTTTACTCTTTAGGGGTCAGGAGTGTTACTATAAAACGATACATGAAACACAATTGGAAAATGGAATATATAATTGATCCTATTCACTTAAATTGGTTTATTATAATATTTATGTCAATTTTAATTAATTTAATAAATATTATTTAACCTAAGATACCATTAAATTCATTTTTATGAATATTATCATAGTCGATATAAAAAAACCAATATTTAAATTTAATACGAATTTAAAGTTTTAAATAATTAAAAATACATTATATTTACATATAAATTTGTGTAGAGAAATAATTTATCAAAATTATATTACATTTTATATTTTGAAAATCATTTATTTTAAATTTTGTTACATGAATAAGAACCATGTCTGTGTTGCGTAGGCATTTAAGGTAATTATTCCACCAATAAAAATTTAAAATAAAAAAAGTAAAATAATAATTTAAGTTTCAAAAAGAAATTTATATCAAAATATTACATATTTTTATCCCAATGAAAAAAATATTAGAGACATTAAAATAAATAGAGTAATATTTTGTGTTTATTCTTCAGTTATAATAATATTTAAGTCATTATCAAATATAAATGAAACCATGTTTCCATATTTTTTAATATTTTAGAGGGTAATAAAAATAAACTCATCAAATAAAAATAAATAAGCTGCTAAATAAATATTTAAAGAATTATCACATTATTTTTAACTTCAATTATCTAATTCACTCTTACAAAGGTGCCATATATTTACCACTCTTATTACTCATAATGACCATAAATAGAAGGGGAGTATTCAAAAATTTAAAACTGTAGATTAAAAACATAGAATCCATTTTTCAATATTAAATTTCTATAATGGTTATTAATCCATTATATAGAAAGAAGAAAATCATAATGGAAACAATTATAAGAGAAATTTATTTTTATAAAAAAACCAAATTTTTTAATATTCCCTGAGTAGTATAAACTATTTGTTGAATGTTAAATATATTTATTGATTATATAATCTATAAGTTTCACTCCAACAATTCATAAATAGTTATTTATTTAATTTATTATGTTAAAAACAAATCCCCTCATAAAAAATCTTTTCCAAAAAGCATATATTTTACTTTCAAATGATTCTATTTTCATTTATAATCAATTTATAAACAATGATTTCAATTTATTCAAGTTTATATAATAACATTCATATTTTTCCTTCATCAAACATGTGTTTTTAACAAGTAGGGGATAACTATCACATTAAATAATAATGTTTTCATAGTATATTGTGGTATGTTTTATATAGATGTTGTATGTAATGAAATATATCAAAGATATTCTCTTTATTTAAAGAGAAATATATTATAAAATATCAGGGTGATATACTATACCCCCATATAAGAATTTATCACTCAATATTCTGTCACTCTTATAATATTTTTATACTTATATATCATTATATCCTTAGGTTCCCACATAACTTCCTCTTATTTATGGTTTTCCTGTAAAACATTTACCAGGTTAGTGGTCTTATACCACAACATTTACAATATTTGATCTAGAATTTCCACCGATTTTTCCTTAGAAAAGTGATCTTTCTATAGTGGTATGAACTCTAAGATCAGTATATATGAAATACCAGGAATTTATTTCCTTAGGATAGATTCACGGAACACACTGTCAATGCGGGAGAGATTCGGTGGAAGAACCATTTGATATGCTTCCATAACGATATAAAAAATAATTTTGAAGGGAATGATATATAAATGGTTCAGTTTTTCATTATTTAATGATCTCATAACATTCTTCCAAAGATATATTTATAGGAATAACTTGTTACCAAATTTTTACCTAAGGTCGTGGTGATGATTTTTTTCACAACTTTTCTATCAAATATGAGCGACCCTGATATGTTGCTGAGTATATCAACCCTTCTTTACTATTTTACAATCTAGATAATTCCCTAATGACTTTCATTCTCAAAATTAAACCCAATAAATTAGTTTTATTCAGAACCTTCCATAATTAGATTTATAAGGACACACATGGAATCTTAAGTGAAAGCTATTATTTTAAAAACAAATACACCAAAAGAAGATATTAATCCTAACCACCATTGAACACCATAGAAAATGATCTCAAAATTTCTCTAAAAGTTTAAATTCTCCTTTCATATTTAACATCTGTCTGAGGATGATATGGATTATTGAAACACAACTCTATATCTAGAGGATACTAAATACTTATCTAAATATTTGATGTAAACCTCAAAACCCAATGAAATATAATTGAGAGTTATCCACCATGTAAAATCACTACTTATTTAATTTATAACAGAGTTAGATGATAAAGGGGGAAATATTATCTAATGGTAATAAAATAATTTGATTCAATTAAGTGATTAATTAGGACCCAAATAGAATTATGGAATTTTTATTTTTTCAAGATTCCAATGATGAAATACATGGTATTGTTTTATCATTTATATTCACCTATGGGTAATTGTTTTGAAATAATATCAAATATTCTATCAGCCTTAACATTCTTACATACCAACAATCAAGACACATACTCTGCAATATCAATTTTCATGTTACCTCACTAGAAATACACTTTTAAATCTCTATAAAACACCAAACTTCTGGGTTGAATTTATAATGACGATTTACAAGCTTAATCAAATATCACATTATTCATGTCTTGTATTTTTCCAACACGAACATGAATATTTGGCTCTATCATTCCACCAATATCATGGTTGAATTCAAATTCATTCCCCACATTCTTTTATAAGTCAACACATTCCTTCAGTTTATTCTTAGTCCTATCATGGATGGATGTAGGAACATTTATCTACTATAGATAATATATGTAATATTTCCTCATGATGTAATTATCTATCATATATAAATTCATAAATATTGGGTATCTTTCAATCCTAATCATTAACATACTAACAAGGCCTTTTGAGTTAGAGAGTTAGCCACCTTAGTCTTCTTCCAAGGGTTGTAATGTATTTTGTAAATAATGTTTTTACTCAAAAAAATCTATATTCAGTATAATATATTAAACTCTATATATTTAAATATATATTTCTATATTTTATGATATGTATATATATCACACATTTCAGCATACAGATAAACCCTCCATATATTCAATGTAAAAATTATGACTGCAAGATCCAAATCTTGGGTCAAATAATTTTACTACTAATATTTTAATTGGAGAGAGGAATGAGTTATCACCATATCATTATTCAAGAGGAATCGTCCCAGTCCCATCATTAATGCATCACTATATATCACACACCCTTCTACACGACGGGGGTAGTGTATGTACAAGCGCATTAACCAAACTTCTATTTAGTTCTATTAAATTTTCCCATATTTATCTGTGGAAAAGTACTAAACTCCCATCTATATCATATTGGGTGTTGGATTTGATAAAAATGATAAATTTAATAAAAAATTATTATAGTATCCTTCCATTCCAAAAGAACTAAAGATCTAAGTCACCATGGTTGGTTTAGGCTAATGTTTAATAGATTCCCTATTTTATGAATCCACGGATATAGACTAACATGAAATTATATAACCCATGAATTAGACTTTATATATCCAAAATTTACACTTAGTAAATTTGGTGTACATATTATTTTTCTCTGGGGACATAAACACATGCCTCAAATGTTTTTTATTCTATTCCATTCTCTTTGAATATATGAGAATATCATCTATAAATACTACAACATAATGACCAAGGTAATATATTAAGACACTTTTTATTAAATACTTGAAGATAACATAGGAATTGGTAAGTCTTGAAAGAATTCATATTACTCCATAGTGAACTTACCACATACTAAAGGATATCTTGAGTATATCCTCCTTCTTGAGCCTTAGTAGATGATATCTAGATCAAAGATCAATCATGGAAAAATATTAACGTCATAATAATAGATCATACAAATCTTATATATGGGGTAGAGGATAAATGTTCGTAATAGTGATCTTATAATGTTTTCGATAATAAATGTAAAGATACATTGACCAATATATTTTCTTAATAAAACATTAGGTTTACCTAATGGTGATACACTATGATGAATGAATATATTATATATATTCTCGCAGTGTTTCATCTTCAATTCCTATAACTTAATCAAAGTTATATAATATAGAGTAATTTAAATACGTGTATCACCGAGAATGAGTAATATTGAAAAATAAAAATCAAGATTCGGGGGAAAACATGGAAATTCATTATGAAATAAAAAAAATTACAAATAGAAGGTAAACTTTTAATGTTGAGTTTCTATCGATCCATTTGAGATAAATATTCCTCATTAATATGTAGTAAAACCCAAATGATTAATTTAATTTACATTAGGGTTTCAAGATCATCTTTATATAGATAGACTATCATAGGATGGTTCTAAATATCTAATGTAACATATCTGCCTAGAAAATTGATACTTTCTCTACACTAAGAGAGACAATCCATCCTCAAAATTACATAAATTCTACTAGAGAAAGAATAAAAAATATTTTTTAGATGTATGCACTTAGAAAATTTTATCACGTAAGATATATCGACTTGTGAATAAATCATCGAACCATTAAAATTTTCACTACGAACAAACCATATATTTGTTGAGGTGGTGATATGATACCTTTTGAAAATCCATTAGATATAAAAGAGTGGGTAGAACTAAAATTAAAAAAAACTGTTTTCTATCATATGGTGGATGATAATTGAAACTTTCACTATATTTCTAATATATTATAATGTGATGTATCAATTGCATAAGCTTGGCATTTTCACCTCGGCATATTTTATTTTATTTCCCTCTATTGTTTTGGGAATTAATCGATATAGTTCCTCATCTCCTAACAGTTATATCATTTTAATTTTATGTATTCTCCAATACCCTTAAATTCTTAATCATGATCGTATTCATATACATAGTTAACTAAAACTAATTTTCATTTTAAGTATGAACCATGGTTTTCCTTACACATGTATAACATTTTGAAAAATCCACCTTATCATCTTATAATTACAAAATTTTGAATTTTAGATGTTCTTAATAATCATCTTCTTCATTTTCATTCCTTCAAATCCATAAGAAATGAATAATTATTTCTTTTTCTGGATAACTCTTGATACTAAATATTTATATGATCATAATGTTTTATAAAGTAGTTCTTATTTTGGGATTGGATTTATACAATAAAATAAACGGTTAACCATAATTTTTATTTTACGTACATTGTCCACAACATGCCTTTCAAACCTTATGAAGATGGGTTTATACGTAAGAACATTTCTTCTTAATTTTTTCTTTGAATTTGAAATTTTATCTATATATCATCTTGTTGTTTGGGAGGAAAATTTTATTTTATTAAAAGTACATTGAAGTACTTCCAATTCATGTTCATTTTTCCATGAACATACATAGTGTTTTGAATAAATTACCACCATTGATCAAGATCCCCCATGATATGATATACGTCCATGAAATACTTCAACATTTTATTACTTCCCAATGGGAGAAAAATATTTTTTAAAGAACATCTCAATTTTTTATCAACTAATTGATTTTTTTCATTAAATAATGTAAATTTTCATAGCCTGAAATGGGATAACATTTTTAATCCATATAGTGGATTATTAGGATATTTAAAATATGTAATGTAATTGGAAAAAACGTGATTATGATTCCAAAATATGGTTATAATTTGTTCATATCCAATGGCCTCTTCGCTTTATTATCTAACAAATGAGGGAAATATATTCATAATTACATACGTTGTGATAATTTGCATTCCTTTTTCTATGAACTACTTCTAAAAAATGGAATAAATTTGTATATATTATAATGTTATGAATCATAATTCCTAATTCTAAATTCGGTGAAACACATAACATAAATTAAAATTTTATACACAAAAAATATATGGATAATAACCTTACTATCATTGAGAATATATCCATATCATTAAAATATTTTCAAATATTTCATAATGGTTTTTAAGGAGTGTGTGAATCAAACAAAACATATCCAAAGGGAGTTTCTAGATAGGTGTTCAGTCTTAGGCCCATTCAACATGCACTGTCATCCATCAAGTAAATGCCCAATCCACCACTTTTAATTGTATTAGCATGATGATGATAATTTTTATAAGTTTTTTTTAAAAGAAGTGACTCTATTTTAATGTTTATGCTCAAAAAATTATTATATTTAAATATTTTATGGTTATTTAAAAATTCATATGACATTTTATAAAAAGAATCATAGAATAAATTTTTGAGGACTTTAATACCTGAAGTAATATTTTTGTTATATTAAAAATACTTTGGATTGTGTTTTTTATTATTTTTGATAAAAAACATGGACATTAAAACTAGCCCAAAATAGGAACTAAGGAAACTATTACATAATATAGAATCCTATATTGGTTAAGAGAAGAAATTCTTGTGAACTGCATGCATATAGGGGTGGTTTAAGGACCGCTAGGCTGGTGTGTGTTAGCACGAGACTGTGATGTGTGAGTGTAGTGTTTGTGGGAGGCCATCCCTGTAGAATGATTTTGAACCAGGTTGGGTCCATAAATCCTAATATATTACTTCCAGCGTGGGCACTCAAAAAAATTTGGATGGTGAACCATTAATAACCCTTCATCATTTTTTAAACTATGTTTCCTTACATCGACCTAGAGCACACATACTCAAATAAATGATGAATTCTATCCCTTACTTTGAGATCACAAAACAATTACTTCTTGAAAAACTATTACGCCATTTTTTCTATATTTAAGAGGGATATCACCAAGAGAGACTCCACTAAATCATGAAATCAACATGGAACTCTATTTAGAGCTCAAATTATCACCATGAAAGATAGAGTTAAGATATTGAATTCCTGATTGAATAATATCCAAATAAAGATCAAAATGGATTCTTTTATAGATTGTAAGAATAGAACATGGTGCACAAATGAGGAACAAAGTTGTAACTCCCATAAAAATTACTAATGGATATTTTTATGGGTGGGGAAGGGTGGAACAACCTTAAAACATCTAACATGCATTAAGGAATACACCTATGGTCAAATATATTTGCTGGTAAAGTTTGAGTAAAGTATGAAATGGGTTTGGCTATGAAAGTGGTTGGGGATAAATTGGTTGATAGTGAGGAATAAAAGGATTAGGGATATGAAATGTATTTTGTAATTCCTTAATGAATCTGGAGAATTTCATGGTTGACAGAAGGAATACCAGAGATAGAAAACTATTCCTAAGCATTGGTTTAGGCTTAAAATCCATCTTGTGGAAACAGGAAGTATGTTTCTGAATGGGATTATGATCAGGAAACTAGAGTTATGTTTTGGAAAAACCACTCCCATGAACATTCACTTGAATTATCCATGTGTATACATAACATATTATAGGGAGATTCAAAACAAGGATAAGATATAATGATTTGAAAAGGGGGAAGAATTTGAATGAATCTAAAGAGGATTATGACTATTTGATTTGATAGAGTGGATTCTATAATTAAAAGTATTTTCGTTTTCCCAAAAAATATGAGGGAATGTTTTTGTGTAAAATGCAAATCAGAACAAGGATAAGGATTTCATTTTAGTTTTTTCATTACTTTTAGTTTTAATTCTTACATGTAGCTACATATTCATATATTAATTCAATTTTTCTTCAATTATATCTCTCAATAAAACTCTTTATTTACCTATGCCATTATTCACTAGGATATCTTATTTTATTGATCATGAGTTTATACACTAAGGAATATCCTAGGGGAGTAATGCAGTTCTTAAACGCATGTTTATTTCTAATATATTTTGTGGTTTAATCTAAGGATGATCTACAGTGAGTGTAATCCTCATTTTAGTTATCTATGATTTATTTTACTCATATAAAACCATTTTACCTGATCAAGTATGTTGATGTGTAGTTTACTTATAAATAATGGATTGAGATTTAAATTCATAACTGAGGTTTGAGAATATTTTTTCACATGTTATGGTGTGTTGTCCTTAGGTGAATATAGAATAAGACAATGAAGGTTCTCTATGCATGACTGTATCTAAATAAATTCATTTATTATCTAGCCTATACTCATTATATTTTCACTACATCTACAAGTTTAGTTTTAGTTTTTGAATACATAATTGAAAAATACACTTTTCATTTATTGTTTTAAAATTACAACGTCACAAAAATTTAATAAGTGAATTTGGAATTTTATGGGATAGAGTACAAATATCATCAAGAGAGATGACCCTATCCAAGAACTTTATAGAACTATATAGATAATTATACCCTTTTCCCCACCTTATAAATGGTATATCATTACCCTTGGGGCATCTATGTTATAACCACACCCACATACCATTGTCCATATTGGTAGGTATTTTCAAGGAATCAAAAAATTTTAAACCATACCAAAACATGATGAATTTATAATATACATAGAATTATCTCCATAGTATATAATATGATTATGTATTTTGATAATAAAAAATATCTAATTCATGTTCAAAAGGATTATTATAAAACTTTCTCTAATACCAACTACAACAACAATAACCCTAGTATCATAGAGATTATGGTTACTTTATTACATAAGAACCTGATACAAGTGACCATATCCTAATGGATTGAAACGTTTTTTAGCCTTTTAATACTAGATACATGTTTAAATATTACATTAAATTTGAATATAAGAAACACAGTAAAATATTTTTTAATAAAAATATTATTCCCTTTAGCATATCCTTTCATATCAATCATATAACACTTAATAAAATAATGGGGAAATGATAAATAAGAAAATGGTGATTATAGGTGATTAATAAATGATTTTGGGTGATAAAATATATCATAGAATAAATTAAGAATGAATCATATTTTTGGAATAAATTAAGATCAAATAATTCAATATAAACAGTAACCTAAGATTGAAACTTATCCATAGATATCATAATTTCTTCAATAATCACATGAAAATTATTACCAAATTTCATAACACTATAATGAATAATCTGATACATTTGAAAATTTTCATCGTAACCTTGAGCCGAGAAATCTTACATAAATCGGTAAGCCCTATGAAAAATTCCAAATACTTTTTTTATAATGATGCATTTTGATGCATCGAGGGTCTATGTAATTATAGGCCCCACCCATAAATAAATAATTTTATTTAATTAATCATATTAAAAACAATAGAACATAATCAACATGTCTTAATAATCGATAGTTATCTATGTTATATAGACTATACTAAATAATGTCAATCCTTTCCCAATTCCAAATGATCATAATAAATCTATTGAAATATAGAAAATGATCTCGTTAGATTATACCGTCATTAATTAAAATGTTTTATAAAAGGATTTTTACATAGATAAACAAATATTAAAATATCATTAATACATTTATTAATAAAATTTCATTTTATTTTTGAAATAACATATTGAGAATTTAAAAAATAACAATATATTAGGGAAAAAATTATATATGGAAAGAATAATTAAATTTATTTATGATTCATTAAATCCCAGAGTGGTCATGATGGCACGGAAATTCATTCATGTAGTGTAATTTACAAAAATATTTAATTTACATATTTTGTAAAAATTACATCGATCCAATAATAAAAAAAAGTTTCATTTTAATTTTTTTTATTTAAATAAAGAATGGTTATAAATTTATTTAATAAATTATTGGATAATAGTTGAAATATTCTTGATTTTTTTAAAGAAAATATGAATATTAGAGAAAAATATTACCGACAGAATAGAAAGAAAATTAAGTTTCCTAAAAAAATTATTTTGACCTATTGAGTAATTAAATAGATTAATATGAAAGGAATAAAAATTAAATATATATATATATATATTACTATATGATAATAAAATATATGTGGTTTAATATATAAATTTTAGATAATTCCTTGAATATAAAACATAAACATATATAATCTCGTGTAAGGATGTGATTATGAAATTACCCCTTATCTAAAGTCTAAATTACTTCATATGTTATTTTAATATAGTGTATTATAAAAATAAAATTATTATATTTCCATACATGAACCATATATTTGTATAATTTCATACATGATCCACTTACAATATTTCAACACCCATTAATTAATAATATTTTATTAAAATAATCATTTCTGGGGGTTAATTATCTCGATCTTTCATTTATGTTTTTGTTTAGTATTTTAGGTCCCTAAATATTTATCACAGATCCATAATTTAAATAATTATATTCATTATATAAATATATCATATAATCAATATTTTTATCTTTTTAACCATCCTTGTAAAATGGTGATGAAAAATTAATTTGACCACTACGTGGAGATGTATTTCATACGTAGGCACAAGTGATGTGTTCTCTTTCTATATGATGGAAAGATGATATATAACAGTAGTTACATCCTAATAATATCAATTACGTTTATTTTATATGTTTAATTAATTATTTTATTATTTATACCATAAATTTCTAGGTCTTATAATACTAAATAAGATTAGAAGTACTCAGTTAAGAGTTATACCTTTTTATTGAGAAACCTCATTTGTCTTATACCTTAAGCCATGAAATGATGGTATTTTAGAATGATAAGATTATATTTGATATGAGGAAGTAAGATAATATTGTATTAGGACTATTATTGAATGATATATATTTCAAAAACATTTTTAATAATGGATGAGAGGAGTTACCTTTTATAAGTGAGGGGAGAAACACCCATGGAATTAATAAATGTATAAAGTTAATATAAATTAATTTCCATTTTAATGTTTCCAAAAATTAGTATATCATAAATAAGTTATGATTATACGTATAAATAATCAAATGAAATAATTTTTATAAAATATTAGGTGATGTTTTTACCACTATCTATTAGTTTTAATCCCCTATTAACCCTTTTGATGATTACTATAATATCATCTTTTTTTACCACATAGCGGAAAAAATGTTACAATATAAGGAAAGTTACTCATAAGTGGATAATGTCTTATATGATACACATATCTCATTATATTTTCTAAACATATGGTATTTATTAATTTAAATTCTTTTAGTGAGATATTATGTAACATAAGATAAAATTATATTCATATTTATGGCTATTCACATAGTTGGGTTAAAAAACAACATGATTTAATTGTAATAAAAATATTGAAATTTAACACATAAATAATTTTTCATATATATATATATAATTAATAGAACATAATAATTATTCCAAATTGATAAACTTTAAATATTTTTTAAATTTATTAATTTCATTTTTTTATTACTTGAACAAGTACTATGTCTGTATAGAGTAGGTATGTAATGTAATTATTTCAATTGTAATATTTAAAATTAAAATTCCATGACAAAAAATAATAATTAATATTTAAAATAACACATTATAGGTGACCATAACCATTCTTTATCCCTATGAAAAAATATTAATGATTTTACAAGAAAGAGAGTGAAATTGTGTATTTATTTTTTACGTAAAATGATATTAAGGTCATTATCAAAGAAAAATGGAACCTTGTAACCATATAAATAAATATTGGAAAATTATTTTTTAAATTAACCAATCTAATATAAATAATTAATACACTAGTTATATGTTTAATGCCTTATCTCATTATTTTTATCCTCAATTACCAAATTTACACTTATCAAGTTCACACATTTTTACCCATGTTACTATTCATAATGAAAAAAATAAAAGGGAAATATTTAAAAATTTTAAACCTCTTAATTCCAAATATGGAATCCATTTTTCAAGATAAAATTTATAAAATTTATGTAAATCCATTTCAAAATAAGCACACCGAACAAAATGAAAACATTTTTTTAAGAAATGCATTTTTAAGCATAAAAATTGATATATTTTTAGTCCATGGATTGTAAATATTATTAGATGAATATAATATTTTTGGAAAATGTAATAAATTAATTTCATTAAAATTATCCATTAATAGTGATTTATATAATTTTTTATGTAAAAAACATATTGCGTAGATAGTTTTTTTTTTTCAAAAAAACTCTTACATTTAAATGCATTTATTTGCAATTATATTAAATTGATAACCACTGAATTGATTTTAAATATGTGTAAAAAATAATTTTCATAATTCATTTAGTCCTATTGATACCTATGAAACCAACAAAAATATAATAGCTGTCACATTATGTAATATCATTTCAATAGTATACGACAGTTTGTTTAAACATAGTGTTGCATTTGAAGAAATATATCAAATAGATTAAATTCATTTAAAAAGAAGTATTTCATAAAATATTTATGTTTTTTAATAACATCCATAATATATTTAACCCTATATATAATGAAATTTGGTTTCTATTAACTATTTTTATTCCATTATCCATCATATTGGTTATTCACACCATTCCTACTAGTTCCAACCTTTGACTAAAAAAACAGTGTGAGTATCAACCATAAATAATAAGAGTAAGAAATAAGATGGTTATAAAAATAATTATAATTATTGTATGATCTTACCCTCTATCAAAATATGCACCTCTTAATGTTTTTGATGATATTATTTTTTCCCATCAATGAGCCTTAATTCCCAGTAGGGACGAATTGCGAGAGGTGTTCAGAGGGGAAAAGAGTTGGGAGAAGGAAAATGGAGTTAAGAACTAATTCCAAAAATGAATTAGAATTAATAATGTAAATGGTTCTAAATTGATTATTTAAGCCTCATTCTTTATATGAGTGGGTTTCGGGGAAGAATCAGTTCTTGATGTGAGATTCCATGAATAACATGAACTAGTTTTCTAGGATTCAAGATGCGTAAACTCATATTTTGATGTATATAAAAACTAGAATATTCATTATTTTAAACACTACCTAAAATCATTAATGAGTCAATTTTTATATGTCTTATTTAATTTTTGATCCCTATGATTCCTCATATCCCCACTAATTTTCTATTAAAATATTTCCCATCATTAAGATAATTTGGTAGTCTTATTAAATCCAAAGGCAATTTTCAATAGATAGTGGTTTAACAGTCCCATACATTGAAGTTAAATCTCTTGGTTCATCCTGTACTTATTTATTCTCGTTTGTTCCCATTATGAAGAAACTTTGGACTTCTATACCTAGATATCAGATTAATGACTTGGGAAGAAATGTATTTTTAATTCATTGATGGGGAATAAAGTGTATCAGAGTTCACCTTTTTATAATTATGGAATTTCATTTTGTTAACTATTATAATGTTTGGTAGTCTAGATGAAATACCTAAAGACTATTTTAATTTATGAATTATATGGAATGTTTGAGATCTTATCCGCATTTTTTTTGGAAACCTATCTTAAATGGGAACCCTTTATTTGGTTAACTCCATATCCTTTTAGCACCCTTGGATTTTGAAGGTTTTTTTTCATTTGGGCTACGAATTTGGGCCACCCAAGGTGTGTTCCAAACTTTGAGTCTTGGCCTCAACTTGAATTGAATAAACCTGGATCATACTGATTAACTGGAAACTGGTTATCTTTTTCCTTAACATTGTAATTTGGTTGGGCATGATAATTGAGTCTCTGGCTTGTCATTGAATTGTAATAATTTGGTAATTGGGAAAATAGGATTAAAAAATAAGTTCATGGCTTGAAATAGGTAAATTTGAATTGAATTGGAATTTTTATGAATCTTTGTTGAAATTTGGATATCATGATATGTGTATTTTTAATTGTTCTGAAATGATAAGTGAAATGGGAATCGTTACAATTATTGGTATAATAGGAAAATTTTATTAAATTCATAATTGGATTGAATTTGGTTGTTTTCTTGATTTATTAAAATAATTAAGTGGAATAATAAATGATTATTTGATGGATTAAAAAACAATCCATTTTGAGCTCATGTTTGGCATGTTTTATTTAGGTATTATACATGAATTTCTTTGTATAATTTCATTTTAGGACTCTTGATTAGGTTTGATGACTAAGATAAAGATACATGGTTACATACCACTTGAGGACTAGGTGAATGGTCACAAATCATCTGAGGTATGGATGCATTTACACACACTAAATGAGGTCTAGATGTGTTGTTACGTACTACCTAAAAATGTAATATATGTGTATATTCCTATGGATTTCGAGATGCATCAGTATATACTATGACATGCCTAGATATGTGGATACTTAATTCTTGGGGAAAATTATATTGATTAATTGATGTTTGATGGTGAGATATGTTGATCTTGATTTATGTTAGGGGTGATTCATTATCAATAAGAGAATCTACTACCATCATGGGTGATGAATCATATGTAGGGGAATCCACTAATGGATAGAGATATTTGGCATTGTGCTGAAGTGGGTTTCGATGACATTAGGTGTCAACTCATATCTCAAGGTTTGATGGGTTATTTGGTGTTCTACATTAATTTATGAACTAATACCCTATTCACTATATGGTGTTGTTCACTATATCTTCAAATGAAAAATTTCAGACAACATTGGTGTTGGCCTATTTATTTGTACTGACAGACTATTAAGGCATTGTTTTTTACCAAAGAAGACTTCATGGATGTATGTATGGACAAATTGAATAGGCTATATAAATTATTCATTAATTTATTGACTAATATCAGATCATAGATATGGAGCCATTTATGGGGTTCATGACTAGGGATTTGAAGTATTCTCTTATTCGTATGTTATTCTAAATCCTATGTGACTTCAAAACAATATGTAGATTAGTGTACAATATGGTATGACATGGTAAATTATTATGTATAAGTATTTTTTGTTGTTTATGTATGTACTAGATGAGATGTATATATATGATTATCAACTGATTTATTTAATTATATCATTTATCTTATTTCCCTGATGGTTGAAACTATGTTATAGAGATTATATTCTCCCCAATATATCCCTTACACCCTTATTACTAGTTAAAAGCCTCAGGCATATAGGGAGGAACACATGAGGTTTAACAATGACCCAACCCATTCATGTGAGGGAGAACTGGACCAAGGATGTAACTAATTGTTATAAAAGGTCAAGTATGTTATATTTTTTTACGATTTGGAAAAGTTAGACTACAAACTATTATATTCCAGGGCTTGGTAATAACTTCATTCATGGGAGTAACTAACCCATGTATGGGGAAAATGAATTACGCGTGGATAAGAATATTGTTCATGATGTTCAATTGTTATAGTTATGATATTAACACACCTTGTGTGATTCACCTATTGATTTATTTTTCTATTTGTTTCTTTTTTACACATGTTCCGGTATATCATGAGGGGAATTTGGATGATTTATGGTAGGAAAATAGGGAAATATTTTGAAAAACATTTTTTATGATATTGATGTTTTTATTTCATTTGAAATATCATCAAATCTAAACTATGAAAAGTAATCCATTTACATATTTGATGAACATGGAATAAATGTTACTGTTACGACATGTAAAATTAAATTTCTAGACATTTTTTTTGAGTAACCAGGTGTTAGTGGTTCCCTTCTATTTTCAAGACCTTATGAGTTTGATCATTTTGTATATCTTATGTTTTAAATCATATGATGAACAATGTAGAGGAAATTCATATATTTCCAATTTAGGATAAGTGTTATGAGAATTGTAATTATAATATATCTAACACAACTGAGAAAGAACAAGATATGGATCAAAGGAACTAGATGGATATAAATCTTCATAAAATAAATTTATGGGTCTTGCTATCCTGGTAAAGGGAGAATTCCTATATTTTATTATTGATGTATTATTTGACCAAGATGTATAGATATAACATCTTCCATTGTTCACTAGCTATGGACTCCCTTATGCCTATGAGTTCTGGATTAAGTTAGTGTATATGATATTTAAGATCCTTTAGACGTTGTTGGATGGGATGGAGAATTTATCAACTTACATGCTATGGGGACCATCCATACATTGTTAGGACATCATAGAGAAATATGGAATGAAACCAGAGAAATATTGAAAGGACTTTACAGTGAAGTTCATATGTCATTTCTATCCAATGATATTGAGGGATGATAATTTATGGTTGTTCATGAACCTGACATAGGGGGAGCATGTAAAATAAAAAATACAATAAATTTTTAACCGATATGAATATTTTTTCACTATCCTATTATGTAAATGATACTTACAGGGTGATATGTTTCCTAGATAAGATTCATTATATGATCAAGTCGATGATGAACATAATTTTCTTCAGAAAATTCACTGAAAAATGAATCATTCTCTCATCCCATGAGGAAAACTAAGAGAGAACCGAAGTGGCGAGCATGCATTCTATGTATATAAATTATATATATTTTCTTTAAGAAAAAAGAGTTGGATGGATAGTTATATATAGATAAGTAGCGAGGAAAACATCCAAAGAGTGGGCATTTATTTCAAGAATAAGGATATGTGTTGTATATTTAGTGTGGAATGGTTGTCCACAAGTTCACATAGTGTACTTACATTATAGTGGTGTTCCACACATGTAGTTGGAATTGAAATTTTAGAAGTTATATAAGAAAACATAGTAGTCTAGTGGTGATAGAAGATCATAGAAGTTGCCAAAATTTGGGAAGGACTTGACTACCCCTCAACATATAAGTATATAGAGTATAATGGGATGATAGGGTTGTGGTAGGGGATGTGGTTCCCTGAAAAAGGAGTAGTAGTATCAAATAGAGAGAAAATAAAGGGGACCAATACTAGATCCTACGTAAGAGGGGTGAACAAAATTCATGCCACACAGTATACTCTGAACAATATATATGTAATACTATCCAATATCAAGGGTATGAGTCTAGTGTCATTTACACTTCACTATGTTTTCTTTTGATATAAGAGAAAAAGATTTCATTATTTCTTCTCATTTTATAATTTTTTTTCTGAAAATAGTGGGTGGTCTTATGATCATCAATATACAATGATGGGTTCAATTATAGGTTATTATGAACAATAAGTGTTCTCTTGAAATTGGTTTCATCAATTTATTTTTAAAGTTGTTTTTGAAATAAATAGAAGGGTTTTAATTGATTCTAGGTATATATTGGATAGATTTATATGAGGATCATATCAAATATTATTAGTGGATAGTGAATTTTCAATCTCTATAAGGGGAAAACCTACCAATCAAGGATTATAGGATCTTTAGAAAGTCATACAAGACTAATTAAATTTAGATTATATATTTTCACTTCTAAGATAATGAATTATAATATCGATAAATGTTAGACTCAATATATTACTTTTCACTCTTATTGATTAGTTTTTAACAATCATTTCCAAAATATTTCATCAGTTTACCACCCGAGTGGAGGATTGAGTTCACTATCGAGTTGGTGCTGGGAGATAAAGTAGTTTCTATCTCACCTTATATGATTTCACTAGTGGATAATTAAGAGTTGAATATTAATTTTGAAGATAACTAATATAAGTTGTTTCATTCGACTGAGTACTTCACTATGAGGATCTATAATTATTTTTTTCAAGAATGTTGATGATAATTTTCACTTATGTATAGATTTTCAGAGGCTAAAACCAATTAAGATGAAAAAATAGTTTCTAATTCCAAGCATCTATGATTTAATTAATTAGATGAGATGTTATTATATCTTATCTATGATTAAAATTAGTATAGGGTATGATAATTTTAGGGTGATACCATTTTACATACTCCAGTCAATTTTCATAAGAATGCATATCTTGTAAAATTTCATGATGATTCTATTCGGTCTGATGAACACACCAGTGATATTGATTTCCCTGATGACTAGAATCTTCCATATATTCCAAGATCATTTTAGTGGTTTTCCTCAGTATAATATTTTTGTTCTCTAAGTATATGAAAAATCATGGCCTTCATATTGAAATCTTAATGAGTACACTAATAAAGAATCAGATTTACACCAAGCTATCCAAATGTCACTTTTTTATTGATTGAATGCACTAATTTGGAAATTCTATCTCATATCTTGGGGTGATAGTAGAAAAAGAGAAGGTTTTATCCATGGTATATTGGGAGTTATCATAGAATGTATTTGAGATTCATAGTATTTTGGGTCTAATAGGCTATTACTGATATTTCATCCAATTATTCTCCTATATGAAAACACCAATTCTTGTCAGACAGAGAAAGGGATGATGTTTCTTTCATCAAATTAATTCAAGGAGGTTTTGATGATCTTGTAAATAAGGTTTAACTTGACTCCAATACTCACCTTACTTATAACATCCCAAAAGATTTATAAATGAAATTCGTTTTTTGGTTAAATTAAATTATGTGTTATGAAATGTGTTTATAGAAAACACATTCACTACTTTAGTCATTTTAGACTGTTATAAGTTATATCCAATAATATTTTTAATACCATCAATCATAATAACCATTGATAATATATCTATTATACAATTATCATATTATTATTATTTTATATTAAGGGTTGTGAAAAATTCAAATTGATACAGATGAATGAAGTGATGGTCTCAACCACTAGGATAGTACCCTATGATGCCCATTTATCAGAGATTTTGAGGGAGATAACATGAATGGGATTTAACCTTGGCTAACCCAAAGTCAATATTCAATAAATAAAGTATCAGAGCAATATTTTATTGGATAAGTTCAAGCTTCATCAAGATCTGGAACTGTACTATATATGCTAAAGCACCCAAAGAAAATCTCACAATTGCACACCTTACCATTATCATGTTGGTTGCAGTAAAAAATGGATATGTTTCTATAACATAACATTATTAATTTGTATTATTTTATTTTTAATAAGTTAATTATTATATTTATCCTTTTATTATTAATTTATATTTATTAAATACTATGTTTTATAGGAATTAGATTTTGATGTGATGAAAAAAAAATTGTATTCATTGAAAATATATAGTTTAATAAAAACAATTTTTTAAAAAAATTGTTATTTTTTAATTGAATCATATTTTAATAAAATATTATTATAAAATAATATTAATTATATACAGGTGATAATACAAATTTATGATGTCAAAAAAATATGGGTAAAAAATTAGTTATTATACAAAATAGTATTCTTTAATAAATTGATATATTTATTTTAAAATTTAATTTCTCATATTTATAGATTTATTTTTACGAAATAAATAACATTTTTTAATCAGAATTTAAGAGGTATCCAATGGAAAAATTTTCATAGTTTTCTGAGATAGAATAATTTTCAAGTAAAAATTAAACACAATATAAATATACATTATGTCTTATTACATCATAATGTCATAGAAGTGATGTAAAATATGAAAAAAAGTAATCAAAAACCATATAAATATATCCACTTTGAAAAAATTTGTTTTTTAAATTATAAAATTAATTTTATAAACCCTTAATGAATCCTCCAAACCCTATATTATATTTTATGATTTTTAATGTCATTTAATTATAAACATGATTCAACTCCACATCACTAAGGGTATAATTTTAATTATGATTGATATTTATATTATGAAATAATAAAAACAATTCCAATTTGGATGAAATAATGGGAAAAAATTGTTATGGTTTTTTGTTTTGATTACTTTATCATATATAGTCAAAAATCATTTTTTGCAACTTAGTAATTAATTATTATCTCTTTCAATATATAAATTGAACAAAACACCCATGTCCTCCTAAAAATCCCAGGTTCATTACATTTTTCTACCCATACCTCCTTATGCAGGTACTAAGGTGTCAAAAAGCTATGAATATGTTCCTCCCATGCTTTTTTAAAACACCGTGTAAATGTAAGTGATCTTCTCCGTATCCTCTTTATGCAAGAAATTTCTTTATGTTATGAATTTTTTTCCATTGATCATGTTGGGATATGTTCTCACAAATCCATTTTACTTAACTTATGATGGCTAAGTGATTAATTTTCACTTTAAATATTGGTAATATCTACCATGAACCTTTAATAACCCCCATTATACTGCCAAAATTATCATATGAATTTTCCATGTCAACCATTTGTGGGGTAAATATCCATGCCCATTCCAGTCATATTTATTCAGATAGATGAACATATACATCATTTACATGGAAATACAATTTATGTAACGAAGAATCCTTAGTAATGGGTTTAAATTTTATGAAATATTTATTCATGTTAAATGATCTATATGGCACATATGAGCATATACATATTATGAAATGTGTATCCATAGAGCACTTCAATGAACTGGGTAATGTTTTAGTCTCATGAGATGTAATGTATGAGATTAGGAAGTAAAACTAATCCACTATAGGACATTTTACACTATGTTATTATGTCTTTGTAGTTAGCCTTGACCGATGTTTATTATGTTAGGTTTAATGTTTTCACCACATTTTTATATTACCTTTATGCTATCACGTTATAACATGCCTCATTGATCAATATTTTGATAACTAACCCTCTTATGTTTCCATGATATTCATCTTCGATCACATGTACTTCTTTATTTAATTCTATGATTTTTTATTCCCTTACTTGTATTTATACATCACCCTTTCTTATGTATGTCTCTAGAGCATCCTGTATAGATTTAAAAGAGTAATGTTTTTTTTGCGGAATGTTAAGGAAATATTAAATTATTTTCTTTTATCCCAATATCAATTTGATTACCTATGTGTATAATTTCTTAAATATGCTAGTAATATTTATCTTTTGGGGTTGTATAATGTGTACCTTTATATAAAAAATCAGGAAATAAACTATATTAAAAAATATGTATTCATAGTTGGTATCAGATAAAAGTCTAGTTATTTTTTGGATAAGTATTAGAATAATATAGTTAAAAACATAGGGATAATACTAAATATAAGAAAAAAAATTTAATTTTTTTAAACATATTGTAATTGGATTCTATGTGAATATATCAATTTTTGGATACTATAAGTGGATGTGGATCAGGAACAATGGTAACTAGGGATAATAACCCCAAAAAGGGAACATTGAGATGGGGTCAATCATCACCTGGTCCATTAAAATGAGCCTCACTGAACACCTAGTTTAACACTCCCTAGGTATATTTTTTTGGTAAATTTAAAATATCCTTATGAACTATTGTGAATGGAATAAATATTCCCTTGGGATTTTATGTTTGGAAATAGATCATGGATTACATTTATTAAAACCTAGAAATTCATAGGTTAATGAATATATATAATTCATGATTTATCAATTCAAGGATCATGGTATTCAATTTATGTGGTTTATAGTTTGAAAATACTAATCCCAAATGTTCCCATTTTCCTAGTCAAATGGTAGGAAATAAGAGAAATTTAGTCAACAACCAATATGATTAGTAATGTAATGGATAACCAAGTTATATTCTTAACGTGATTAGTATAGAATAAAACTTCATGAAAATAATCTCTTAATCAACTCATGTTATTAATTTAATCTTGAATTTGGAGAAATACCCAAATACACCTCAAAAAGAGCATGTTTCAAATTGAGGCTATTACACAATAATGTATTTTGAAATTCACTGGTCCTTCCCATCTATTATTCATAGAGAAAAAAACAAACTATATTTAAATGATCTTATACATCCTTTAATACTATGAGAAAGAGAAGGTTATATAAGTTCATTATTATATAGTTAGAGAATATAATCAATGATGGATGTTGATAAAAAATGTGAATCATGATGAAGAGTTAGAAGTGATGGAGTAGTGGGAATTCTGGGAAATTTTTACTGAAAGATATTTTCTAGGAACTATTAGAAATAAAATAGAGATGGGATTCCTTAACATCATGTAAAATTAAGATGAATCAACTAGGGAATACATGAAAAAATATAAAATAATTTTATGATACACCTATTTATTTTTTATTACCACCGAAACTATGGCTGACTACTTATTTTTTCGGATGAAGTTGTGTTTACAAATAAGACATAGCCATGCTAGACTACGATAACAATGAATAAATTTTACAGTTTTTCCTTTCTGTATAAATGAAGTTAATGGAATGTCACAGTTATCATACAGGTAATAAGAATAAAATTGATTTTCATTTTGGAGTTATAATGGAAAAATATAATAGAGGATTTAATTACCAATATCCCACTTCTCAAATGTGTGGGAACAAGAATCATATAAAGTTTCTAAATGGTATGAGTAAATTCATTAGGTGATGGAAGTAATGAAACCTAGGTACCGACTACTGATGTACAGAATTAAAAATCTTGGTGGAAGAAATAAAGGCTCTAGTCAACCATCAACTCATATTATAATGTCACAATAAAATGTAACACAGGAATTATGTATGGAAATTCACTAATACAAGGGTTGTCAGAGAAAATCCATTACAACAACTTCAAAGGTAGTAAGGGTGAGTTTTTTCCATGACAAGTACTAAGGTGGATCCATATAATGAAGTTCTGATAGGTATTATAGTTATCCATTAAAGTATAAAGAACATAATTTCTTATTTTTTTGATGTATTCTTTCATATCAAGCTAGTTCTGTAGAAAATTTCAATTCTGCCCACTAAGAATAGAATTACAATTATTGTTAAGAACGACACATGACAAAATTATTACATCCTATGTTGATTAATCATCCCCTATCAAATTTTGTTGGGATGAACTTCTTAAAACACCTTGTGATACTTTCTTTAGTGGAATTATATGACATTATATGAATGGATTGGATTTCTGTAAATAAATAAGATATAATTTACAATGATAATGAAATCACCCTCACTTTCATGAATCTCTATAAGATACTATACAAGTGAAAGGATGAGGGTGAATCTTCATTGGTACCAACAACTCAATCTTATATAGATCTAATTATTAAGAATAATAAAAAGGGAATGCTTAAAGACATTTTCATTGTAAGGGAATACACTATTGTGTCTCTAGAATAATTTCTCGGTCTTCCTCCAACTCAAGAATTTGAATTTTCAATTGAAATTATACATGGAGGTTTTATAAGATCCAGAAATTCATATAGAATGGCCATTTTTGAAATATAGTATATGTTGAAGAAACTATAGGAGAATATTGATAAATGCTTCATATGACCAAGTGCTTCATCATACAATGAACCAGTATTATTCCTCAAGAAGAAGGATGAGTCAATTTTCCTATTAATTGATTATTACGATCTCTACAAGATCATGATAATGAAAAAGTACCCTATTACACTAATTGATGAGTGGTTTCATCAGTAATGTAGAGCCTAATATTTTTCTATGATGGATCATCATTCGTGATATTATCATGTAAAGCTGGATAATAAAGATATCCCTAAGATTTATTTTCATACATGGTACAGTCACTATAAGTTCATGGTAAAATTTAGGTGGACACACAAAAAAATATCCATTATTCAATGAATATATGAATGGAGTCTTTATAAATTACATCGATAAATTTGTGTAAGTCCTTATAAATGATATTATCATCTTCCCCAAAATAAATGAGGAACAAGATGATCATTTGAATACTGTTTGGATGAATTTGAGGAAAGAAAATTTATACATGATCTATAATAAAATTGAAATCTAGTTTGAGAAAGTAAAATTATTTCAGAAGGTTATCACCAGAAAAGGGTTATCAATGGGCCAATAAAATGTATATGAAATATAAGGATAACTCAAAGAAGCCTCTACGATGGATAACCCTAGATTCCATGGACTAATAGTGTACTATCATAATTTTTTCAGAACCTTCTCATGATTTTTAGGACCTCTAATAAATATAACTCATAAGGGGTAGTGATTCAGTAAATTGAATATTGTAATAGAAATTTTACTGAGAAGAACAAGAGTTTTATCACTACAACTTTTCTCACAATACCCATAAGTGCAGATATATGTGTGAACTATTGTAATTCATCCAAAAAGGATTGTTTTTTTAATCTTGAAATATGAAAAACTGATAGCCTATGCCTCTCAAAAACTAAATACCCATGATTTCAACTACCCAAATCATGATCAGGAATTGGTTGAGGTTATCTAAACACAAAATATTAAGAGATATTATCTCAATGTAGAGAAGTTTGACATATACTTATACCATAAATGCCCGAAGTACATATTCGCACAAAATTATCTTTGAATGTTCCAAAAAAGGTGGTTAATTAATATCAAGGATTATTATTGTTCAATAAATCACTATTCTAGGAAATTAAACAAAATGGAAGATGCTATCAATAGAAAGGAGACCTTAACTATATCCATGATAGGGATTGAAAAGAATAAAATCTTCTAGCACATGAAATAGATGGATATGATAATAATAAAATCATACTCGTCCTACGTAGTTAAAATAAATTTTCAATAATTAATTGTGGATAGGATCTAGGATGACTATAAATATGATGAAGTTACACAAGAGAATGTATAAAATATTCCAAAGTTTAATTTTTTCTGAAAAAGGATTTAAAATATTTCGAACATAAATCTATGTCCCAAAAAAAGTAAAACAGTAGAGGTTTCTTCAAGATTATTCATATATCTCATGCATCTATATTAATCCAATAAGGACTATGACATATAGATATTTAAAGAAAATTTTATATTTTGATAACTTGAAGTGGGATGTTTCTGAGTTTGTTTCCCAATACATAGTATGTTAAAAAGTCATGGATGAGCAACAAAAGTCTAAGGTAATGGAATAATAATTTCCCATACAATTATGGAAATGGAAAAATATTACCATGTATTTCATCATTGGACATCCTATGAAATCTAAAGGAAATAATTCCAACTATATTTTAGTTGATCCCCGTATAAATTTAGGAATTTTCATTGCTATCAGGGCATATTTATATCTCTAACAACTCACCAATATATAAGGTAATATTTTATTCAATTCAACAATTTATTTTATTTTATTGAGAACCAATTTATACATTGAGGTTTTGGATACCCATTTTAAAAGCGTTGAATATAAAAAATTGAATTTTCACAAGATTTTACCTATATACCGATTGTTATTCTAAAAGGAAAATTCAAACATTATAGGATATAATGAGATCATGTCAAATATATTTCAAAGGCAGTTGGGATTAACACCATAACATAGTGAGGATTATAATATAACATTTTCTATTATTTAATTTAATTTGAATCTTATGAGGGCCTTTATGGGAAGAGGTGTTATAATCTGACATGATGGGATGATATTAAAGAGAAAAGGCTGATGAGACCTAATCTTATTCAAGAGATGATAGATAAGTTTTAGACTATTTGGTGAAATTTAAAATCCATACAAATTCAATAGAAAATATAATCAGATAATCATCGATAAAACCAAGAGTTTGAGGTCAAAGATAATTTGGTCTTTCATATATTACTATGGAAGGAAGTCTTGAGGTTCGAGATAAAGGGAAAACATATTCTACGATACAAAAACCCATTTGAGATATTATATCACATCAGATCGCTGGCCCATAAATTAACACTCTAAATTAACCTATCTCATGTACATTATGTGTTCCATGTATCCTTCTTAAATTAATACATACCATACCCCTCACATATACTGAATCCAGAGGTGGCACCACTAGAGAATAATCATCTATATGTGGAGAATCTTGTAAATATCTTTGATTATAGATAAAATGTTATATTTAACATGGAAAATAACATATTGAAAGTGTCAGGAAAGATTCATAAGTATGGGGAAGAGGAATGGGAACCCGAATAGGTGATGAAACAAAAGTAACCGAACTATTTTAGTTTAGGAAATGAATATTTCAAGTATGAAATTTATGAATATGGAATAATTTATTGATCAAAACTTTTATAAAGTATGTTACCTATGTGATAAAATTAAATTCTTTATTATTTAATTTGGATATAGAAAACACCTGCATTACATTGGTAATTTTATACAATTATAGGTTATATCCTATCAGATTGAAATGAAATTTAATCATCATAAACATTGAAAATATATATTTCATATAGTTATCATATGATTAGTATATATTAATGTACATGATAAATTCTAATTTACATAGATAAAATATGTTTTTGAGTCGACATATTAAATCATGTCATATGAAGCATATTTTTCGAAGCATTTGATGGAGATAATCGCACCATGATTTACCTTTTATAAAGACCAAAATGATATTTAATAAATATGCATGATAAAACCCATTTATGGGAGAAGTTAAAGTTAATTGAGATCATGACCCACACCATATACCCCAAACCACTCAAAAAATCACACTGTCAGACACCATACCCAGAGAATTTGATTATGTTATAAAGGATTATGTATCTAAACCCTAACATGTTTACTTTGTTTAATTTTATTTTCAATAAAATAATGTATATATATATATCCATTTATTTTAGCTTTATAATTGTTAAATAATAAAATTGATATAAATTAGATGTTGATGCGTTGAAACATGAATTGTTTTTTGGAAATATATAGTTTAAAAAAACATTTTTTGGAGATTTATATAATTTTTAAAATTAATTATATTTTTCTAAAATATTAATATTTATATATATATTAAATATAATTATAAAATAAATTTACAAAGTAAAAAATTACATTTATAAGGGATATATAAATTTTATTGTAAAAAATCATTGTTTTTTTAAAATATTAGTTTTATGTAAAAGTATAACTACTCATATTTAAAGAATTGTCTTCAAATTAATATTATAATTAAATTAAATAAATC
This sequence comes from Viscum album, assembly GCA_963277665.1. NCBI lineage: Eukaryota > Viridiplantae > Streptophyta > Magnoliopsida > Santalales > Viscaceae > Viscum > Viscum album. Next base: position 1,516,073,441 of record OY728128.1, on the reverse strand, counting down.
AAAATTATCCAACAGTTAATTTTTTCAAATTTTATGAGGTAGTCAAATTCTTGGGTAAAATATTAATACGGTATAAATACATAGTATGTATTATTAAATTTTAACAGCCCAAAATTGGTATACCATATTCTATAAAAGTTATAAAAACCAATAAATATTTATAAATTAATTTAATTTGACTTTAAAATTATTTTAATAATTTTATATCCCCTTAATGAATCCTCCAAAAAATATATTATATTTTTAATTTTTTTAAAATCAATTCTTTGTGGACATGACTCACTTCCATTTCATCAATGATATTATTTTAATGAGACTAGTTCACAAAAAAGTAAAATAATTACAACCACTCCACTTTGGAATAAACCACATGAAAAAACCAATGTATTTTTTTGGTTTTAATTACTTTATCAAATAGAGTCCAAAATATATGTTTTGAAATTAATAGAAAAGTACCAAATGTTTTTCTATATAAACCCACCCAAAATTTCTTTCCAATCCACTAAAAACCCTTTTATTATTCTATTCATCTACCCATACCTCTGTAGATCCATCCAAATGTGTCCAAATTACTTTAATAATCTCTTACCAATATTTTGTAAAAACCATCTCAAGGTATGTGATCATATCCTTCCCCAATTAATTCAATAAGCTTAATAATGTTATGAATTTTTTCCATATTAACATGTTGGGATATATTCCCAACAATCCTTAGTGCTACCCTTATTATTTATATGGAATGAGTGGCCCCTTTAACTCTCATTATGACAGCATAGAAACCATTATGTACCCCTATTATGCTTTGAAATTATCCTACGATTCTTTCAAGCCAAAAATTATTATAGTGAATACTTATTCCCATTTCAACTCTAGTTTATTCACCTAAATGTACTTATAATTAATTTATAGTGTAATTACATGTATATTAATTACACTCCTTAATCATTGGATTAAATTTTATGAAATATTTCCTTATGTGGAATGATCTATGTGGCACACATGAGCATGTACGTATTATGATGGGTGCACCCAAATATATGTCAAATACAATGGGATTTGTTTTAGTCTCAAGAGACATCATGTATAAGATTAGAGAGTAAAACTATTCTATTATGGGACGTTTTCCAACATGTTATGATTCCATGGATTTTATCCACAACCTATGTTTTTTATGTCATTTTTAATGTTTTCGTAATATTCTTATATTGCCTTTATGTTATCATGTTATAACATGTCTCATTGTTCAAGATTATGATTCTATCCCCTATATTGTTACTTTTATATTCTTCTTGTCTTGCATGAATTGATTTACGTTTTAATATTCCTTTTTATTAACTTAATGGGATCTATATCTCACCCCTTTTTATGTATGTACCTATGTTATCCCATATAGTTTTAAAAGAGCATTGAAATTTTAGGATCATGTCATGTAAATCTTTTAATAATTCCATTTTAGAGATGTATCTAGTTAATTCTCTATGTACCCAATTTACCAAATACAGTTGGATCCATGATCTTTTTGGATTTCATAAAGTATATCTTTAAGTAACAAATTATGAAATAATGTGTTATAATATATAGGTTGTCATATTACGTATTCTAGGTAAGTAAAATATCATACATTGTTATGCGACCAGAGTTAGACCCAGAGTGATTTTGATGTAGGATGATTGGGTGGTTTTGCATACATTTAGAACGTTGAGGATAAATGATAGGAATTACCCAACACATGATATGTAGTTGTTTTCAGTGGTATATCCCATGATATATAGATGATATTATGTTTCTGGATAGAGTTTTGTGATATAAAATAATCATAAGTTCCTCATGTGTATCTTTTCCCAGTGGGACCTGATCCTTTAGAAGTGGATGTGGTTTGAGTATCTATAGTATTTATACATTGAGTCGGAATACACTATAGTAAATGATATAGTTTTTTGATTTCTTGTTTAGAAATATGTATATATATGTAGTATAAAAATATTGGGAAGAGTTATAGCTAATTCTACTCTTTGTAGTGATGCATCAAGATGATTTAAATTACCACAGATGAGCAGATATAACATCAACATCTGCTATAATTATTAATCAACAAATGATTAGGGAAGAGTTGTTATATAATTTAGATGGCCTTTCTCTAAGGGGTAACATATATGTTGGGGAGTCAAAATCAGGTTGGTATCTTGCAAGAGAAAATTAATTCATATCTATGATCATATATGGGTTCCTGTGATATTTTGTGAGGAGATGATATGATAATTATATAATTAATATTGGGAGGTTCATCTTGGTATAAAAAACATGTATCATTATTTATATACAAATACTAGTGTCCAAGGATGAAGAAAAATTTACAAGGATTTATATCATGATTTTTCACCTACCAGCTGGTCAAGGCTGGCATTAATGGTCTTATAGGTAACTAATGCCTCTACCCATTCCATAATATAATTTGGATGACGTCACCAAATATTTTATGGTAGGTTTAAACATAAAACCTTATAGGAATGATGAATTATGGGTTATCATGGATCGAATGATGTATTTTTCCACTTTTTCTAACTAGCGAGACCTTTATTGTTGATGACCTGGGTAACCTCTATTTGTAAAATATAGTTTTATTTGATGGATTTCTGAGGAGTAATGTTTCTAAATGAGATCCATGTTTTATGTCACAATTCTGACATGGCCTTTAAAAGGTGTCTATATGTTAGGTTATTCTAATTATAGCCTACCTATCATATATTTACTAAAAATATGAATGGATGACTAAAATTCTTGTTGATATGTTATGATTTTTTAGATTTCAATATTTCATTGTAGAATCATATAAAAATCATATAGATTTATTATAATAATATCTTCCATGTGTCAATCCATAATGAACCATTCAAGGCCTAATATGGGAGATATTTCTGGGAACCATTTTTCTCGATAAGGTTTGGTGAGTCAGTGCTCAATGATCCAAATATTATGCTGGATACATCTGGTATGATTTAGTTGATCACCAATTGGTTTCTAACCATGAATAGAAAGAACAAAAGAAAAATATGACCTATATAGTTCAAGATCAATCAATAAGATTTTTATTCTAGCATCACCTATGTTAGGGAAATTTCAAATTCAGAGGTAGGAAATTCCAAATCACAAGTTCATTGGTCCATTTGGTATTGTGGATAAGATCAAACCAATGAAATATTAATTATCTCTTCTATAGTACTAAAGTTCATTCCATGATATATTACATGTATTTCAGCTTCAGAAATATAACCCTAACCCATATCACATGAATATTGTTGGTAAGGTTGATCTTGAGGTCCATACGTCTTTTTAATAACATTAAATCTATACCATAGACATTAGTGGTAAGAATATTTGAGAGATAAGTATAGATTTAGTGAGAGTTCAATGGTTTCATTGGATATTTAATGAGGAATGGTGGGAGTGGGAGTTTGATATGTGAGCATAGTGGTCCGAGATGTTCATATCTACCCTGTAGTGATGTTTGGGAGTATAGACTGGGGATGATCAATTATATAGAGTGGAATTTATAAGATCCCAAATTTTACCTTGGTATGTACCTATTTTTATTTGGATTTTGCCTCTTTTTCCCTAATAAATAAACCCTTGTTCATGAATGGGATGAATTGACAGAGTTTTTCAGAGGGGAAAAATAAGAAGGTAGAAGGGAAATTTGATAAATGAGTAAATTTATTCCATGATTTAGTATCCACAACAAGAATGGTTCTAGGAGGATTTCATGATTCTAATTAAGAGAATTAAGGGTTTTTTGGCCAGAATAATTTCAAAACATTAGATTCCATTTATGGCATGAACTAGTTTTCTAGGTTTTAAGACGATGAGAGTATTTTTTGGTGTATATGGAAACTCAAATATTCTTGGGTTGAAATAATGATTCACATCCTAAATGGATTTATTTCTAATAGGTTTACTTAATTATTTATCTTTATAATTCAGTCTATCATCAATAACTTTCCTCTAAAACTCCATCCCACCCTTAGCTAATTTTGGGAGTTTTATTTAAAAAATGATAATGTTTTATTGATATTGGTGTACTAGAAATACATATTTAATGTATACCTCTTGGTTATTCCTCTCCCTATTTATTTATATTTTTCCCTTAAGGGATACCTTATATTAGTAATATAGTACCCTGATCTAGGATTTATTACTAATATTGAAGAATTTTCTTTTGAATTCATTTATGGGGAGGAAAGAGTAATCTAGTTCTATAATATTTATTGAAGAATTTATTCATGTTGATATTTCATGAGGAGTTATTCTAGAAAAACTCTCTAAAGTTTGTTTTAATTTATATAGTACGAGAAACATGTGATATCATGTAGGTACATCATGCACATGACCTATCCTAGATGGTATCATGTTGTTTTAATAAACCAATATTTTTTGACCACCATCAAATTTTGTTAGATCTATCGGAATTGAGACTAGGACTTTTAGTCACTGAAGAAGTGTTCCAAACATTGACACTAGGTTGGAACCTGAATGGAATTATCCTAGATAGATATGATTATTTGTAAATTAGTTATCTTTTGGTGTAACAATGTTACGTAGTTATGCATGTGGATTGACAAATTGGCATAACATCAAATTAGAATAACATGATAAATATAGTAATAGTCTTGAGAATGAATTATATGGATTGAAAGATGTAAATTATAATTTAATTTTAATTGATATAAATTCATGATAAAATTTGGATATAATGATATGTGTATTGGTAGTTGTATTAAAATGATACGTGAAATGTGAATGGTTATTATTTTTTGGATAATTAGAAAAATAGCTTAAATTAATAATTTGATTGAATTTGGTTGTTGTAATTAATTTGGAAATCGAAGAATTCGTGTGATATTTGGTTGTTTGATTAATTGAAAAATAAATCTTATAACAACTTTTTGGGGATGTTTTGTCTTTATTTTATATGTGGATTGTTGTTACATTATCTTTTCATGGATCATGATTGAGTTTGATTCATGAGGGATAGATTCATTGTTAAATTCCTCTTGAGGGTTGGGTTCACGGTTATATACCATCCAAGGGATAGATTTATGTACACATAATTCGTGAGTGATCAATGTGGGGTTACATATTGTCTAAGGGATTCATACAAGCAAATATTCTGAATGAGATCTAGATACCTGAAAATATACAACTCGATGGATATATTCACATGTATTTGTTTCCCAATGGAGAGATATTCTTTTACTTGATTCTTGAGGGTGATATAAACTATTATTGATTTATATTAGGGTTGAAACATCATTATTAGAATATTTTTTGAACACTATGTTGATGTGTCTTTTACAGAAGAATCCATTAAAGGATAATGATATCTAGCATTGTGTCGTATCAGGTTTTGTTGACCATATGTTTCAACCTGGAGTTGAATTTTCAGTAGATTATTTTGTGCTCTACAATAATTTAGGATTTAATTCAATGTTTATCATACTATTGTTTGCAATATATATTCAAATCGGACTATTTTGACACCATTGGTGTAGGAATACTAATTTATACCCACATCTTGTTCGAGCGATGTTTAGATCCAAAGTAGACTTTATAGATGTAGGTATAGAAAGGGAAATGGTCCTTGCATGTGATGGATTACTTTATTGGTTGGTGTTGGAGCATAGAGACAAGACCGAAAATGATTTTTGGGACAAGGCTTTTGGAATCTTACACTATGATACAACCAGTCTTTTACTTGGGACACTCTTGTATGACATCTCGATTGGAATACAAGATGGAATGACACAGTTTTTCATTATTTATTATAATTACTTATTATTTATATACATCTGGGATTATTTGGTTATATATGATTATATACTATTTGATTTCATTATTCCAATTATCTTATTTTTCATTTATTACAACTATGTTCCAGATAGAATATTCTCTCCACTATATCCCTTTCAGATAAACTTCTAGATAATAATATTTGGAATACAAGGAGCTGTGACTGATGTTTATTAATGGTATGAATTAATCACCTGAGGGAGCACCAGGCTATAGATTTTACAATGATGTTCTAAATTAGAAAACCTTATTTAAAGTCACAACACTATAAGATCAGTCCATGAAACAATGAATTATAATTGGTTATTATCAGTTTTATCTTCTCATTCATTATTTTAGTTCATTAAGAGAATGTGAATTAACATAGGTACTTCACCAAGAATTATAAATCTATTTGTGAAGAAGGGCCACACATCCTACACTAGTAATGAACGATTTAGTACCCATGGTTCCCCATTCAGAGTTTCTATTCCTAGTTGCATATGATTCAAAACCTCAACTACTTGCAAGCATATAAAAAGGATGTATTTTTTCAAGGATAATTGAAATCCTTAATTTACCATATCCTAGGTTGTTCTCTTTTAAAGAGTCTTATCCAAATGTGTCTTTCTAAATTTTTTGTGTTGTTTATGTTTTAATATTTAATTAAATTATTCCACTTATATAAATCATATTTTAAAAAATATATTACATATTTTGAATAATACTGTCCAAATTTTATAGGTAGATCAATTTTTTTACTTTTGGTTATTGTGAATAATAATCATTATAAATAATTATCATCATGATATGGGTAAACCAAGTTATTAAGGTAAAAAATAACATGTTGAATGATAAAAATGACTCTAAAAATATTTTTATCCAATTTAATGAGTTTTTTGGGGAAATTTAAATCCAAAATAAAGAAACATGGTGCCATTTTTATTTGAAATTCACATTTCTAATATTTATATAAAATATAATTTAAAAAATTCCAGTTTCATGCTTTTTATATCTATAATATTTTTTATAAGGATAAAAAACATATATTAGTTTATAAATTGTTAATTTAAAGTGAATTTAATTTTTTTATCATGGTAAATTATTATTAATTTTAAGTGATGAAATATTTATCTTAAATTATTTGGCAACACTGAAACAATTCTTGTGAATGACGTAGAAAATAAAAGAAAATGATTTTAAAAACTCTAAGTGTAATATTTTTTGGAAAGGATAATGTTTTCGATGAATTTTTATGGTATATATAAAATATTTTTGATGTTTGAATGAATTATATTATAATTTTATTGTTTTCCTACAGTTTTCACATTTATATTAAATGAATAGTTCTAAAAATGACATTAATGATATTTTCTTAAAAAAATATTTAATTAAAAGAATTTAAATTACTAAAAATCTTATTATAACTCCCAACCCCAGATGCCTAGAGTCGATGCATTATTACATATCATTGGCATGATCACAAAAGATCAAGTATCGAAAGACTGATTAGTTTAGTAGCCATGGACGTACTAGATACATTCATAACGTTTACATTACATCATAAAATGGAAAATTACAACAACATTGTATCCATAGAAAACAATGAGATCCCAAAGACTACCCCTGTAGGTCAGTCATAATATACTTTTTCGCATCCTAGGAAAAATAAAACATAGAAAGGGGTGAGCTCAGATTCTCAGTAAGGATAACAATATAGCAGAAACATTCACAAATAAGAAAAACATTTAAGGCAATGTATCGAAGTAAAACAAAAGACTTTTCAACATAAACTTCATCATAATATTGAAAATATAAATTAAAATAATTACATTTACTTACTCACATGGATATTCTACTAGTAAAATAATCACATGAAATATCAATAGCTAGTTTCATAATGATGGAATGTATAATGACAGACTTTCATAACCACATAGTCAGGGCCTTTTTCCAAGACTACAAATAATATTGTGTCAATTATTTATTCCAAGACACTAGTTTGTCTCATGAGACTTACTGATTCATCGAGGAGCTATAAAAGGCTCCACCCGTCACATACTAAGTCCAATTCATTCCTCATATGAAATGATTTAAACATAACATAAACATTCGTATAAAAACTAGCATACCAAATTTCAATACTTTATCCATAAACCATGAATGGTATAAAAATAACATATCCACTATCAAACATGTCACAAAACCTTCATTATAATATCGAATATTTGTATCATAATAAATCAACTTCAAACATGTTTAAAATCTAAAAAAGGATATTGACATAGATGAAAATGATTTGTAAAACTCTTTGAGAGAAATATACCTTTTTCATGAAAACATTTAAAAGTCACACAATTTAGAAAGAAAGACATTTAAAGACATTTTTTAATCAAAGTGTCCCATTCCACTTTGAATCTTTTTAAATTAATTATCATTTTAAAAACATTTATGTCCATATAAATAAATCCTTAAAAACCATTTTGAAAACATGGACATTAATGAGAATTATTTAGAAGAACAAAGTTTAAAACATTTAAAATTATGTTTTTGTAAAAAATTCCTCTAAAAGAATCATTTTTGAAACTCTTTCATGAAACATGAACATGGATAATAAATATGTCCCAGTATATACTTACGTTAAAACAACCTCGGGTAATAAATAGATTGTAAAATTAACCCGTACCTTGTACTTTTCCTTGGTTGAAGGTAGGTTAACCTCCTGTATAATCGTTTAATAATTGTTATTAAATTATACAAGAATCATATACATTAATATGATATCATATGTGAGCTTTTAACCTTTCTTTGTTAATAATATCTCAGTATTATCGTTGTTTTGGGTGTTAACAGATTAGTTTTCCTTTATATGATTTTTTTGTATGTAATTTTTTTTATGGATAGGATTTATATTATTCATATTAAGAATGATATTAAGTATGTAAACATTATTTTTAATAATCTAATGAAAATTAGTCTTGAATGGATACGATGGGGAATGAATCTCATCGTGTTCGTGGAAACGGTAATCCGTACGTACGCATGAGCGACAATATCATTCTTTTTATTTTAGAATAATATATAATTGGATGGTATATCATATATAAAGAATAATTAGGATGTTATATTTATTATTTACATCAATTACACATCATTATGATGCACATCCAAATAATAATGTATTGAATAACAATTACACTACGCCGTGGAGACGGTAAGCCGTACGTACGCACGTATGGTGACATGTAATTCAAAGGATGTATATAATAATGAATAATGGTTGTATAATATTTATAATAACATAAAAATATATAGAAGATACTGGATTTATTATTTTATAATGGAAACAACAAAGAAATAGGAAGTGGAAGAAGAAAGGAACTTGAAAGAGGTGATGAAATATTTACCTCTTCTTCGGGTTCTTCCTTTTGATTTGATCAAAAGTGCTCTTTATGTTGGATTTCTAACTAATGGGAGGCATCTAAGATTAAGGTAGGATAGTTTAGAGGGTGTTTGATCTGGGGTTGGCCAAGCCAAATGGCTTTGAAGGTGTGAATTATTGAGAAGGGTGAGTGACCTTTTATAAGAGGGGTGAGGGTCACCTTAGGAAAAGCTAGAAATATTATTTTATAATAATTTTATTTTCGATTAATAATGGCTCCAAAAAAATTATTTAAAGGATAAGGTGAGGATGGGTCGAAAAACACTCAACCAATAGGTTTTAGACATGTTTGGGTAAATATATTAAATTTCATGTTTAGATTTAACTCTTAGTTAAATATTATTACATTTTCCATGTCTCTTCGTATTTTTATATTATATGGTTAATAAAAATACTATAAATTTCCAAGTGAAACCCAAGTGGTTCATTAATGATACACCTATAATTACAGATATCTTCTTTCCAAACCTTAGATTTTTAGGAATATAATATCAATTAATAATATAATATATGTTTTTAAAACTCTTTTATGTCAATTTTGACACTATTTGGTATTTTATTTTTTTCTAAATTTATAACAGCATTATTACATAGAAATAAAAATAATCTAACCATCCCTAACATGTCATAGTAACCTAGAAATTTATTTTAATTAATAAAAAGTCTGAAATTACATTTATTTGGATATTTATAATGTCAATTATTTTAATCATTCATTAATACAGTAATTATTGCATCATCATTATGTCATAAATAAATTTTATTATATAATTTCTAAAAATTATAAATAAAATACTATTATATATGAAATATTGTTATCTTTTTAATTAATATTTATAGTCGAATTTATCTTATAGATAACCCTATATTTAAAATGTTTTAGATATTAAACATTAAATTTTACACTTTTAACTCTTCTTTGAATTAATTAATAATAAATGTCCTAATCTAATCCAAGTGGACCAAAGAAGTTCATATTATATTCCTATGCTTTTTTTGGTCGAATCATACTTATTAAATAGAATTAGGACATTTTCTAGGGTAATAAAATATCATTTTTTACCCTTAATTACCCTATTTCGTTTTAACCGTGGGAAATAAAAGTAAAAAGATACTATTCACCAAAAATTATTTTCATCTTATTGATCCATAATTTAATTTCTGATATCAACTGTGTCTCAAAGTTTTTTGAAATTCAACTCACAGAAGCGGTAAAATTATGTTTTATTTAAATTTTCAAATTCTCCTAGGAGGTGGGTAAAATACAGTAAAAAGTCCGATAAAATTTTTATATATATAAAATTATTATAAACATACTCCAATGAATTACATTTAATTTATATAGGTATTATGTAACTATTTTTACCTAAAATATATCTAAACAAAATAAATAATTATTTAAATAAAAAGTCGGTTTTAAACAATAACTTAATTTTTTTCACTATTCATCAAAAATTGAATGTTTTCAGAAAAATACCAAAAATTCACCCTAAGATAATTTTGATATTCCAAATTCAAAAATGAATTCTATTTTACCAATTTTAAAACATATAAGTTTCATTAATTAATTTAAAATTAATTCCCTTTGTCAAAACCAAAAAGCGCATTTTTAAGAAATAATAACTATCAAAAGATTGACACCTGTTTATGTCCAATTTTAAAGTGAAATTTCTTACAATGACCATAATTTGATTAAATGGTAAAACTATAATCTAATTATACTTCCAAACCATTAATATTTATAACTCACCACTATAAATAATTTTGATTAAAAAAGTGGTTTTTAGTTAAAATATAGTATTTTTCTCTATTCACCCAAATATGAAAGTTATCAGAAAAACACCAAAAATTTATTTAAACTAAATTCTTATGTCTCAATTCTAAATAAAAAGTATATTTTGTCAAATTGAATATATAAAAGTTTCAAATATTGGATTTAAAAAAGGTTCGCCATTAAAAGGTGGTAAAATTGAATTTTTTTAAAATTACATCATTCATCTGAAAAAAATGAATTTGTTCTTACATTATATCTAAGAAACTCATAATATGTATTCTAAAATTATAAGGATTATAAAAAGTTAAAAATTTATTTAATAATATTCATAATCGTTTTTGAACAGCTAGTTTGGTAAGTCGTGGTGCGCTTGAACTCAGTGTTGCATGTACTGCAAGTTATTGAATTACTTTTAAGAAATAACATACACTAAAACCTTGTGGTGTTACATTATTAACTCCTTCAATAAATTGCATCCTCGTAATTTAAAATTGTTCTTCAAAAATAAAATGTGGAAAATAGAAAATACCTTTGTGGGAAAACCCACATCGGGAATTGGGTTAATAAAATTTAGTCTTAATAAACAGAAAATGGGAATGAAAAAGTCACCACCAAATTATGATCTCAATTTGGATAACATTAGTGGAAATTAGAGACACATAATTGGAAGGAAAACATAAATATTTATATGGAGTGATTGAGGTCATCAGTCACAAACCGTTTTAGAATTGAGGGTCTCGAAGACATCAATCTGTGATGATTTAAAATATCATCGGTTCAAAAAAGCATAAGGTATAAGGATAAAACATTTTTAGTTTTAAGATCCCTTACCTAAAGTTCATGAATTAATTTCTTCATAGAATAATAGAAGAAAGAAAATATACTTTAAAAGTAGACTTCCATCCTTTAACTAATTTTTACCACAAACTCATCTTTCAATCTAAAAGATAATTGAAATTAAACAAATATTTAATTTATCCTATTTTTATGGGGTTCCAAAAAAATGAATTTTTAATTCATCTACAAGACCTTTTAAAAAAACTACAGTATTCAATCCAGGAAATCACATGGGCCAATGGTAGGTGATACACCTTTTCGCCCTTCGGTTGCGGGTTCAAGTCTCATGGCCTTGGCAGACGTGATGGGTTGTCGCCCAACCTCCAGGTTTTCCTTTTTTTGAAAATTCAAAAATTATCTCAAACTAGAATTATCCAAAATACATCTATCCAAACTCACAGTCCAAAATTTATAAGGAAGTTAAACACAATGAATATCCTTTTTTCCACGTAATAACATGTGAACACCTTCATCAGGTCTTCTTTTAAAACATCGTAACATCCTGAATTACCAAAAAACCTTATTGATTACATTCATGCTCTCTTATTCCTTATAGAATACTAGATATAATCCTTCTATCCAAAAATATTGTAAACTCCAACAATGATGAAATATACAAATCATTAATTAGTTTGGAGTTAGTTAAGAATATCCAATATAATTTATCCAAATCAATCATGTATTATTCCAAAAATCACTACCTCAGTATCAGAAACATATTATGGTTTATCTTTATCTCAACCATATATTTTTCAAATATTTAACCTGATATTGAGTCACTTTTCTTGGTTCCATGCAATCTCAAGTACTTAATGAAATAGTACTGTATAACAATCCTTATATACTCTATAATTCTTATAACATGTACATCATTAATACAATACTCAAATGACACAATACTTTTATAACAACATAATAAATCTGATCACTCCTATTCATCATTGGTAGTATTATAACTTTATTATTATCCAATTGTATCAATTGGGGTATACTCTGATGATTTGGGCATTGAGACGTGTAGTGTCCCAACTCCGTGCAGATGAAGCATTGTACATTTGAAACATTTTTCTTACCCTTACAATCACGTAATTAGTGTCCTTTTTTCCGCACTTATAACAAACTCCCATTCCCTTCAAGAATTTACCAAGGAAATTCTTTCCATAGTTATCATATATGGGAAAATCATTCTTTTCCATCTTTCATTGATCCATCTTTCTCTCTTCTATCCTTTATATATCTTTCATCCCTTTAAAGCCATAGGACTTAGAGAATTAATTACTTATCTTATTAAGGCATGATACTATTTCTTTATATGTTGATAATACATGGGAGATAATTTCCCTTCTAAATTTTGACTTAATACCATGAATGATATTGTAACACCCCAATCTTACACGATATGTTTCCCTTCGAATAATGCAATGGCGTGCATTGTACGCAACATCGAGATTTTAACACACCACAACCAAACAAACTAGCCGTTATGAATAGTAATACCTACTTTTTGAAAGTTTATAAATTCTATCTCTCAAAATGGACATCATTTTTGGATTCGGAATATCGAAATTATCCTAGGGTGAAATTTTGGTACTTTTCGGATAACTTTCATATTTTGATGAATAGTGAAAATTGCTGAATTTTAATTAAAAACAACTTTTTTAATCAAAATAATTAATAGTGATAAATTATGAATTTGAGTTGTTTTAAAGTATATTTAGAATATATTTTTAACATTTAATACAATTTGGGTCATTAAACATAATTTTACATTTAAACCAGACATAAACAAGTGCCAATCTTTTGATAGTTATTATCTCTTAAAAACACGCTTTTTGTTTTAACAACGGGAATTAATATTAAATTAATTTCTGCCACTTCTGTGTTTTGAATTTGAAAAAATGGATTCCATATTTGGAATCAGGTTGTTTAAATTGTGTAAATAGGTAAATTTTATTTTTAGAAATTTTGGATAATTACTTATGTAAATATTTTATTTACCATGGTTAAAGGGTAAATCCGGTAAACAAGGGTTAAAAACAATAATATTATAATAATACTAAATTACCCTAAAACGTGTCTTAACCCTATTGGTTAATACATGGTAGACCATGTTCATATTTGTGTCGATTTTTGGACCCCATGGATCCACATGTAAGTGATAATGACACTTTATTTTAATTAAGTTAAAATAAATACAAAAATGACACAAGCATATATCTTATAGAAAAACAATTGTTACATAGGGTTATATATGTTGGATTTTAGACTATAAATATTAATTAGAAAGATAAAAATATTTACTACATAATAATAGTTTATTTATAATTTTTAGACATTATATAAGTTAATTTATTTGTGACACAATGGTGATGCAGTAATTACCATAATAGTGAGAAATTAGAATAATTGATATTATAAATACCCAAATAAATGTAATTTGAGACTTTTATTGAATTACACTAATTTTATAGGTTAATATGACATATTAGGATATATTTAATTAACTTTTTTAGAAGCAATAATTCTGTTATGTGTTTTACAAAAATCAACTATTGAATAGTGTCAAAATTGACATAAAAGAGTTTTTAAAAAACATATTATATTATTAATTGATATTAAATTCATAAAAATCTACGGATCGGCCACGAGACATATATCATGATAGGTATATCATTAATGGACCAATTTGGGGTCTCTTGGATGTATATAGTATGTTTATTAACTATATAATATAAAAATACAAAGTGACATGGTAAATGTCAATCAAATTAACTAAGAGTTAAAACTAAAAGATAAGGTTAATATAGTGACCAAAACCAGTCTAAATTATATTGGCTGAATATTTTTCGACCTATCCCCACCTTAAACTTTGAATAATAAACTTTGGAGGCATTAGAAACCGAATATGAATTTATTATAAATTAATATTTCTAGCGTTTCTAAAGGTGCCCCTCACCCCTCTTATAAAAGGGCACTCTTCCTTCTCATTCCTTCACACCTTCAAAGCCTTTTGGTTCGGCCAACCCCTGACCAAATAATATCTCAACTTCTTTCACTACATCCTATAGGCCTTAGTTTGATCATAAATATAACCTATGGATCCCTTTTGATCAAATCAAAAGGAAGAACCTGAAAAAGAGATAATGTTTTCACCACCCATTTTCAAGTTCTTTTCTTCTTCCACTTCTTCATTCTTTGTTATTACCATTATAAAATAATAAATCCAGTATCATATATATACTATGATGTTATTATAAATATGGTACAACCATATTCCGTATTCTATCCATCCTTTGAATAACATGTCCCCATACGTGTGTATGTACGGCTTACCGTCTCCACATTGTGGTGTAATTGTTATTCAATATATTATTATTTGGATGGGTATAATAATGATGTGTAACTCATGTAAATAATAAATATAACATGATAATTATTCTTTATATATGATATACCATCCAATTATATATTATTTTAATATCAAAAGAATGATATTGTCGCTCGTGCATACGTACGGACTACCGTCTCCACGAACGCGATGAGATTCATTCTCCATCATATCCATTCAAGTATAATTATAATTTGATGATTTAAAAATAGTATCTAAGGACTTTATATCATTCGGGATATTAATAATATTCATCCCATTAATAACAAATATGGCTCACATAACAAAGAATATAAAGTAAAATGAACCAGTTAACACCCAAAATGACGATAATTCGAAGATATTATTAACAAATCAATGTTAAAAGATCAAATATGATATCATATTAAAGTAAATTATTCTTGTATAATTCAATAACAATTATTTCAAAATTATACAGTAGGTTAACCTACCGTCGACCAAGGAAAAAGTACAAAGTAAGGGATTTTCTTATCTCACTCTTAATTTCGTGAGAATTACATTGTTCACCACTTATTTATTACATGTGGTGTATGTGTACTACCCATAATTGTATTAATTGTGTATTATACATTAATTCATGGGAATATACATCATAATTGTATGATCCTTCTTTCATGGGTGTATGTTTTCTATGTTACCTAATCGATAAGGGAATTCAAAATTTCAATTTCCACTCATTTGGCTTTACGCATATTTCATTGATTATATTACTCCATGATTATGTGTGGAATCACTATTCATTTGATTATGTCATAATTTCCACTCCCCTTCCTGTGGATATACTTTTGATACACATAATCACTCCATTGATAATTCTCAAGTCATTGATATGAATTTGATAAGAGTAATTTTAACTCATTCACCATTTATTAAGTTAAACATCCAATTCGTTGGTGTTGTTTTTACAAGAATATGTGTGAATATCCTTTGATTGTTTTACACTGAATATCCAATAAAATTTAGTGTATTCATATTTTTGACACATAATTATTTCATTGATTTATCCTTAACCTAAGGATACAGCCTTTATGAGAGATTTCATCTCAATTTACATTCCTTTGAGACTTCTTTGTTATTATACACCAAATCACTTTTATGTGGTGTATATAATGTACTTTGACATAGTATATCATGAATTCCTTTATTCTCATGATATTACAATGTTTTGATTACCTCAATTATTTGTATTCAAGTGTCTCTCTTTTGGTTAGAAACTCTAACTAAAATACCATTTTTAAATGTTTTAAAGACTATTTCTTCTAAATATTGCTCATTAATGTCCATGTTTTAAATAATGGTTTTAAGGATTTATTTATATGAACATTAAAGTTTTAAAATTAAAAATTCTTTTAAAAGTTTCAAAGTGGTATGGGACACTTTGATTCAAAAATATATTTTTAAATGGCTTCTTGACAAATAGAGTGACTTTTAAATGATTTCAAGAAAAAGGGGGATATTTCTCTCAAATAGTTTTGATGATTATTTTCATCTATGTCCACATCCTTCATTATTCTTGATTGAGGTTAATATGATACGATACAATCTTCCATATTGTATCGAATGAGTTATGTTTGACTGTGGATGTGCTATTTTTATACCATTCATAGTTTTTGGATAAAGTATTGACATTTCGTATGATAGTTTTAATACGAATGTTTATGTTATGTTTAAACCTATTCATATGAGGAATGCATTGGACTTAATAAGTGATGGGTGGAGCCCTCTATAGCTCCTCGATGAATCGGTAGGTCTCATGAGACAAACTAGTGTCTTTGCACAAGGCCTTGGAAAAATATTATTTGTAGTCTTGGAACGAGGCCTTGGCTATGTGGTTATGATAGTATGGAATTATGCATTCCATCATTATGAAAGTGGTTATTGATATTGCATGTGATCATTCAACTCGTAGAATATCCATGCGAGTAAGTAAATGGAATTAATTTATTTTATCTTTTCCATTTTATGCTGAAGTTCAAGTTTAAAAGTCTTATGTTTTAGTTATAAACTTCATTAAGTGTTTATGCTTATCTATGAAAGCTTCTGCTATAATGTTATCCTTACTGAGAATCTGAGCTCACCCCTTTCAATGTTTTATTTTTCCCAGGATTATGAAGAAGTAATTTATAAATGACCTACAGGTATAGTATGAGGGGATATGAAGACAAGATGTTGTTGTAGTTTTTGTTTACCTTATGATGTAATGTAAGACTTATGAATATATATAGTGTTTCCAAGACTACTAAACTAATCAGTCTTTAGAGACATGAACCTTTGTGATCATGCCAATGTTATGTAATAATACACCGACTCTGGGTATCTAGGGTCGGGGCATTACAGTTGGTATCAGAGGAAGTTTAGTACAAACCTTGGAAGCTAGATTTAGATAACCTCTGATTAGAGCACGTAGACCTAAGATTAACTTTTAGGATTAGTATAGAAGAACTTCCTAGAATTTTGGTATTGTAGAGATTTTGTGAGTTTTCCGAGCAATACATCCCTGTCTGGATACGAGCAGGTAGAGGCGGCTCTGGCACAGATGTACCTAGGGGTAAAACCTGAAAACACCACTTTGTGCTAGACTCGAACGGGAACTGGTGCACGACAACGGGCCTTGCTGCACTCTTGGTTACGACACTCCCGGGGGATATTCTTAGGATAATTTACATTTTATTTAAAAACCGATAAGTAATATATATATAAGATGAGATTAAATGGACTTGGTTAATCCTAATATGTTTCAAATTTAGAATATGGTGACATGTTAATCTCTAAATGATTTTACGACTACTGTTACTCACACAATGATTTCTGGTTTTAGTCAATGGCTGGATTCCAAGGAAGTCATAGTGACTTTGAGAATGATGTACAAGGTGGGAACGGTGGTGGAAATGAGAAACAAAATGGAATGTTGATAGGCATAAAATACATCTTATTTATTCCAAATCAGTTTTCCAAAAATATGATCAACAACATATATATTAACTAACTCCCAGACTCAAAAAGGAAGAGAAAGGTGATGAATGATAAGAGCTCCAGCAATGGAGACCATGGAAAAAAGAACCCTCAATTTTCATCATGCAGGAAATGTGGAAGGAGACACCCAGGAAAGTGTCTCAATGGGACAACAGAATGCTTTACGTGCAAGAAGGAAGGATATAAAGTGAAGAATTGCCGAAGAAAAATGAAGAGTACTATGGAAGAAGATAAAAATGGTCCCAAGAGTCCATTTACAGTCATTTGCCGTAAATGTAGGGGACCTGGCCATTACCCGAGTGAATGTCCTATTCTATAGGATATTTTCTTGGTCAAAGAAGAAGCTATGTGGAAATAAATGGTTGGAGAAATGTTTAAAAATTATTAGCGCTCTTTGTTGATGGGTTTACTTTGGAATAATTTTCTCTTGTATTTGTAACCCCGCAGTTTGCAATGTGAGATTGATATTTGAGAAAGAATTGTCTCTTCTCTTGTGGATATAGGTATAAATAACCATTTGGTTTTATATGATCATTGGGGTTTGAGAGAATTATAAGTTATTATAATTTGGGATGAAAATGCAAGGTATGATATAACATTTTTGGTTAAATTATGTTATTTTTAGGAATGTATCTAATTTTGGTAATATTATAAAATATAGTTTTTTTAAAAATGACAACACGTAGACCTTGTGACAACCCGTCGCGTCGGACAAAGATATGGGAATCGAACCCACAACCAAAGTGCAATTGGGATTTATCGCCTACCACTGGACTATGTGAAGTCCCTGGTTAGTGTGACTAATTTTTTTAGATAAATGATTTTATTGGTCAATAATATGTTGATTTGGGTTCTTATGTCTTATCAAATGAATACCCTAAGTATAGTAAAATGATTTGGTGATTAAGTGATAAATGTTATTTTGGAAGATGTTCACTTTGTTGGGAACACTATATGTCCAAGGAAAATAGAATACTATGGGATGTCATTAGAGGAGTAATGGTGGATTTTTATCTATGTTTTTATTGTGGATCTATAGTGATTTGGGTTATTTATGTAAATTATTAACCTATAATAAAGAATATGTGATTAGGTTAATTACTTTTAAGTATGTGACTTTAAGAGTAGATGCTGTCATTCAAAGATACAATTTAACGTGGAAGACTACATTCTTATAAGTTTTGGGTTTCAATATTAGTTTGGATTATATTGAAGTATTTTAAGGAAAATTTATTATTTAATGGTATTTATTTATCTTTGGGGTATTGTTGGTTTAATTTTAGAAATTAAGATTAGTATTTTTCTTCTTTCTTTAATGGAATATACATTTGGGGGATCATCAGATATTATACTAACCATTTTGGATTTGATTAATCTCTAAAGACAAGTTAAATATATAGTTTATCCTACATGGATCATGTATTTATATAGAAGTTTATTCTAGCACTTTTATAATGACCAAGGCTTCTTGAATACTCATTGTTCAAAAAAAATAATTTAGTGGTACAAAGTTATTAAATAATGAAACTATACTTAAAAAGTAAGTATATCTCTATATTTTCTTAGTCAATATCATAAATGAATTCCTCTTCCTTATAGAATGTAACTTAAAACAAAAAAAATGTTGTCCGTTTACTTTCCTACTAGGAGACTAGTGCCCATTTGTCCCAATACAAGTTTGTAGTTTTTTTTATTGTTAACTTTCTCCTGATCATGATTTATATCCATCTCATCAGAACTTGACACTTAGTTTATCATCCATATCCATGTTTTTCTACATGGAATCCGAGTATGGGTTATCTTGGATGACCTTCATACCTCTCTTTCTTTCTTTTAAAGTGATAGTTTTATTGAATCTTTCTCCGATGTGGGACTTTCCATTATATTCCCAAGAAAAATTTAAAAAATTACGATGACGTAATTTATTGAAGGAGGGGAGAATGTAACACCCCAAGCTTCCACGGTATGTTTCCCTTCGAATAATGCAATGGCGTGCATTGTACACTACTTCGAGATTTTAACACACCACAACAAATCAAACTAGCCGTTATGAATAGTAATACATACTTTTTGAAATTTTATAAATTCTATCTCTCAAAATGGACTTCATTTTTGGATTCATAATATCGAAATTATCCTAGGGTGAAAATTTGGTACTTTTCAGATAACTTTCATATTTTGATGAATAGTGAAAATTAATAAATTTTAATTAAAAACAACTTTTTTAATTAAAACAAGTAATAGTGATAAATTATGAATTTGATTTGTTTTAAAGTATATTTAGAAAATATTTTTAACATGTAATACAATGTGGTTCATTAAACATAATTTTACATTTAAACCAGACATAAACAATGTGCCAGTCTTTTGATAGTTATTATCTCTTAAAAACACGCTTTTTGTTTTAACAACGGTAATTAATTTTAAATTAATTTCTGCCACTTCTGTGTTTTGAATTTGGAAAAATGGATTCCATATTTGGAATAAGTATGTTCAAATTGTGTAAATAGGTAACTTTTAATTTTAGACATTTTGGATAATTACTTCGGTAAATATTTTATTTACCATGGTTAAAGAGTAAATCCGGTAAAAAAGGGTTAAAAAATAATATTATAATAATACTAAATTACCCTAAAACGTCTCTTAACTCTATTGGTTAATACATGGTCGACCAAGGTCATATTTGGGTCGATTTTGGGATCCCATGGATCCACTTGTAAGTGATAATGACACTTTATTTTAATTAAGTTAAAATAAATACAAAAATGACACAAGCATATATCTTCTAGAAAAACAATTGTTACATAGGGTTATATAGGTTGGATTTTAGACTATAAATATTCATTAGAAAGCTAAAAATATTTACTACATAATTATAGTTTATTTATAATTTTTAGAGATTATATAAGTTAATTTATTTATGACACAATAGTGATGAAGTAATTACAATAATAGTGAAAAATTAGAATAATTGATATTATAAATACCCAAATAAATATAATTTGAGACTTTTATTGAATTAAACTAATTTTCTAGGTTAATATGACATATTAGGATTTATTTAATTAACCTTTTTCGAAGTAATCATTCTGTTATATGTTTCACAAAAATCAACTATTGAATAATGTCAAAATTGACATAAAAGAGTTTTTAAAACAAATATTATATTATTAATTGATATTAAATTACTAAAAATCTAAGGCTCGTCCGAGAGACTTCTATCATGATTTTAATATCATTAATGGACCACTTGTGGGTCTCGTGGATGTATATAGTATGTTTATTAACTATATTATATAAAAATACAAAGTGACACGGTAAATGTCAAACTAATTAACTAATAGTTAAAACTAAAAGATAAGGTTTATATAGTGACCCAAACCTATCTAAATTCTATTGGATTAATGGTTTTCGAACTATCCCCACCTTAAACTTTGAATAATCTTCTTTTGAGGCATTAGAAACCGAATATGAATTTATTATAAATTAATATTTCTCGCTTTTCCAAAGATGCCCATCACCCCTCTTATAAAAGCGAACTCCTCCTTCTCATTCCTTCACACCTTCAAAGCCTTTTGGTTGGGCCAAACCCTGCACAAATACTATCTCAACTTCTCACAATACAACCTAGAGGCCTTATTTTGATCATAAATCCAACTTAAGGAGCCCTTTTGATCAAATCAAAAGTAAAAACCCGAAGAAGAGGTAATGTTTTCACTACCCCTTTTCAAATTCCTTTCTTCTTCCACTTCTTCTTTCATTGTTATTACCATTATAAAATAATAACTCCAGTATCATATATATACTGTGATGTTATTATAAATATGGTACAACCATATTCAGTATTATATCCATCCTTTGAATAACATGTCACCATACGTGCGTATGTACGGCTTACCGTCTCCACGTCGTGGTGTAATTGTTATTCAATATATTATTATTTGGATGGGTATAATAATGATGTGTAACTCATGTAAATAATAAATATAACATGATAATGATTCTATATATATGATATAAAATCCAATTATATATTATTATAATATGAAAAGAATGATATTGTCGCTCGTGTGTACGTACGGACTACCGTCTCCACGAACGCGATGAGATTCATTCTCCATCATATCCATTCAAATAAAATTATAATTTGATGATTTAAAAATAGTATCTAAGGACTTGATATAATTCGGGATATGAATAATATACATCCCATTAATAACGAATATGGCTCACATAACATAGAATATAAAGTAAAATGAACCAGTTAACACCCAAAATGACGATAATTCTAAGATATTATTAACAAATCAATGTTAAAAGATCATATATGATATCATATTAAAGTAAATTATTCTAGTATAATTCAATAACAATTATTTCCCCATTATACAGGAGGTTAACCTACCATCGACCAAGGAAAAATTACAAAGGGATTTTCTTATCTCACTCTTAATTTCGTGAGAATAACATTGTTCACCACTTATTTATTACATGTTCTGTATGTGTACTACCCATAATTGTATTCATTGTGTATTATAATTTAATTCAAGGGAATATACATCATAATTCTATGATCCATCTTTTATGGGTGTATGTTTCGTATGTTACCTAATCGATAAGGGAATTCGAAATTTCAATTTCCACTCATTTGGTTTTACACATATTTCATTGATTATATTACTCCATGATTATGTGTGGAATCACTATTCATTTGATTATGTCATAATTTCCACTCCCCTTCCTGTGGATATACATTTGATACACATAATAACTCCATTTATAATTCTCAAGTCATTGATATAAATTTGATAAGAGTAATTTTAACTCATTCAACATTTGTTGAGTTAAACATCCAATTCATTGGTGTTGTTTTTACAAGAATATGTGTGAATATCCTTTGATTGTTTTACACTGAATATCCAATCATATTAAGTGTATTTATATTTTTCACACATAATTATGTCATTTATTTATCCTTAACCTAAGGATAGAACCTTTATGAGAGATTTCATCTCAATTTACATTCCATTGAGGCTTCTTTGTTGTTATACACCAAATCACTTTTATGTGGTGTATATAATGTACTTTGACATAGCATATCATGAATTACTTTATTCTCATGATATTACAATGTTTTTATTACCTCAATTATTTGTATTCAAGTTTCTCTCTTTTGGTTAGAAAATCTAACTAAAATACCATTTTTAAATGTTTTAAAGACTATTTCTTCTAAATCTTGCTCATTAATGTCCATGTTTTAAAAAAGGGTTTTAAGGATTTATTTATATGAACATTAAATTTTTAAAATTAAAACTTCTTTTAAAAGTTTCAATGTGGTATGGGACACTTTGATTCAAAAATCTATTTTTAAATGGCTTCTTGACAAATAGAGTGACTTTTAAATGATTTCAAGAAAAAGGGGGATATTTCTCTCAAATAGTTTTGATGATTATTTTCATCTATGTCCACATCCTTCATTATTCTTGATTGAGGTTAATATGATACAATAAAATCTTCCATATTGTATCGAATGGGTTATGTTTGACTGTGTATGTGCTATTTTTATACCATTCATAGTTTTTGGATAAAGTATTGACATTTTGTATGATAGTTTTAAGACGAATGTTTATGTTGTGTTTAAACCTCTTCATATGAGGAATGCATTGGACTTAATAAGTGACAGGTGGATCCCGCTATAGCTCCTCGATGCATCGGTAGGTCTCATGAGACAAACTAGTGTCTTGGAACAAGGCCTTCGGAAAATCTTATTTGTAGTCTTGGCACGAGGTCTTGGCTATGTGGTTATGATAGTATGGAATTATGCATTCCATCATTATGAAAGTGGTTATTGATATTGTATGTGATCATTCGACTAGTAGAATATCCATGTGAGTAAGTAAATGGCATTAATTTATTTTATCTTTTCCATTTTATGCTTAAGTTCAAGTTTAAAAGGCTTTTGTTTTAGTTATAAACTGCCTTAAGTGTTTATGATTATCTATGAAACTTCTGCTATAATGTTATTCTTACTGAGCATCTGAGCTCACCCCTTTCAATGTTTTATTTTTCCCAGGATTATGAAGAAGTAATTTATGAATGACCTGCAGGGATAGTATGATGGGATATGAAGACAAGATGTTCTTGTAGTTTTTTTACCTTATGATGTAATGTAGGACTTATGAATATATCTAGTGTTTCTAAGACTACTAAAGTAATTGGTCTTTCGAGACTTGATCCATTGTGATCATGCCAATGTTATGTAATAATGCACCGACTCTGGGTATCTAGGGTCGGGGCGTTACAAATTAGAACCTTATTACTATTTGTATCATACGTATTGATGGAGTTCACATTCTTTCTACTAGGCGCCATTTCTATACAATGGAATACACTAGGATATTTTAGGAATTGCAATGAATAATTCCAAACATGTAAAATACCTAACATAAATTGAACCGTTTATAGATTTAATCTATAATCATAAAAATATTTTCTTTGAGGAGGTATATACTCGTAAATACTTCATAATGATTTGTAATGAAAATGAGAATTATCCTAAGAATGTCCCTCGGGAGTGTTGTAACCAAGAGTGCTGCAAGGCCCGTTGTCGTGCACCAGTTCTCGTTCGAGTCCAGCTCAAAGCAGTGTTTTTAGGTTTTACCCCTAGGTACATCTATGCCAGAGCCACCTCTACCATCTTGTATCGAGATAGGGATGTATTTTCTTGGAAAATTTCCAAAATCTAAATAGTAACAAATTTCTAGGATGTTCTTCTATTCTAATCCTCAAAGTCTATCTTCGAGCTATTTTCTCTAGTCATAGTTTATCTAAATTTAGTTTACATGGTTTCTACTAAACTTCCTCTAATACCAACTGTAATGCCCCGACCCCAGAAGCCCAGAGTCGATGCATTATTACGAATCGTTTGCATGATCACAATAGATCAAGTCTCGAATACCGATTAGTTTAATAGCCTTGTAAGTACTAGATACATTCAGAAGGTATACGTTACATCATAAAATGGAAAACAACAACCACATTGTTTCCATAGACAATACTGAAATCCCATAGACTATCCCTTCAAGTCAGTCATAATATACTTCTTCGCATCTTGTAAAAAATAAAACATAGAAAGGGGTGAGATAAGATGATCAGTAAGGATAAAAATATAGTGGAAAATTTCATAAATAAACATAAACATTTAAGTCAATGTATATAACTAAAAAAGAATTTTAAAAATAAACTTCATCATAATATGGAAAATATATATCAAAATAATTCCATTTAGTTACTCACATAAATATTATACTATTCTAATAATCACATGAAATATCAATAGCCATATTAATAATGATGGAATGCATAATTATGAACATTCATAACCACATAATCAAGGCCTTGTGCAAAGACATCCAATAATATTTTGTCAAGGCCTTGTGCCAAGACACTAGTTTGTCTCATGAGACCTACCGAAGCATCGATGAGTTATAGCAGGCTTCACCCATCACTTACTAAGTCTAATTCATTCTTCATATGAAAAGGTTTAAACATAACATAAACATTAGTATAAAAAATATAATATCAAATGTCAATAATTTATCTATAAACCATGAATGGTAAAAAAAATAACACATCCACATTCAAACATATCACAAAACCTTCAATACAATATCAAAGATTTGTATCATAACAAATCAAACTTCAAACAAGTTTAAAATCTATCAAGGATGTGACATAGATGAAAATGATTTGTAAAACTCTTTGAGAGAAATGTACCTTTTTCATGAAAACATTTAAAAGTCACACAATTTAGAAAGACATAAATTTAAAGACATTTTTGAATCAATGTGTCCCATATCACTTTGAAACTATGGAAAGTAATTATCATTTTATAAACAATCATATCCATATAAATAAATCCTTAAAAAACCATTTGAATACATGGACATTAATGAGAATGATTTTGAAGAATAAATATTTAAAACAATTAAAATTATGTTTTAGTAAAAAATTCCTTTAAAATAATCATTTTGAAAACACTTTCATGAAACATGGACATGGATAATAAATATTTCCTAGTAGATACTAACGTAAAAACAACCTCGGATAATAAAAAGATTGTGAAATTAACCCTTGTCTTGTAATTTTCCTTCATCGAGGGTAGTTTAACCTCCTGTATAATGGTGAAATAATTGTTATTAATTATAAAATAATCACATACATTAATATGGTATCATATATGATCTTTTAAAATTGATTTGTTAATAATATCTTAGTATTATCGTCGTTTGGGTGTTAACTGATTCATTTTTCTTATATTATTTGTTACGTAAGTAATGATAATTATGGATATGATGTATCTTATTCATATTAAAAATTATATTAAGTCTTTAAACATTATTTTTAATCATCTAATGAAAATTAGTCTTGAATGGATAAGAAGGGGGAAGGAATCTCACCGCGTTCTTGGAAATGGTAATCCGTACGCACGCACGAGCAACAATATCATTATTTTGATATTAGAATAATATATAATTTAATGGAATATAATATATACAGAATCCTTATCGTGTTATATTTATCATTTAACTCAATTACACATCATTATTATACCCATCCAAATAATAATGTATTGAATAACAATTACACCACGACGTGGAGACGGTAAGTCGTACGTACGCACGTATGGTGACATGTAATTCAAGGGATGTATAGAATAATGATTATGGTTGTATAATATTTATAATAACATCACAGTATATATAAGATACTGTATTTATTATTTTATAATGGAAACAACACATAAAGATCAAGGGGAAGAATAAAGGAACTTGAAAGAGGTGATGAAATATTTACCTCTTCTTCGGGTTCTTCCTTTTGATTTGATCAAAAGTTCTCTTTATGTTGGATTTATGACTAAAGGAAGGCCTCTAGGATTAAGGGATGACAGTTTATAGGGTTTTTGATCGGGTTTTGGCCGAGCCAAATGGCTTTGAGGAGTGAATTAGAGAGAAGGGGGAGTGCCCTTTTTATAAGAGGGGTGAAGGTCACCTTAGGAAAAGATAGAAATATTATTTTATAATAATATAATTTTTGGTTTCTAATAGCTCCAAAATAAATTATTTAATGGATAAGGTGGGGATGTGTCTAAATCCACTCATAAAATAGGTTTTAGATAGGTTTTAGTCACTATATTAACTTTATCATTTAGATTCAACTCTTAGTTAAATAGTTTGACATTTACCATATCTCTTTGTATTTTTATATTATATGGTTAATAAACTATCTATAAACTTCCATGAGAACCCCAAGTGGTTCATTAATTATACACCTATAATTATGTATACCTTTTGTCCGAACATTAGATTTTTAGGAATATAATATCAATTAATAATATAACATATGTTTTAAAAACTCTTTTATGTCAATTTTGACACTATTGGGTATTTTGTTTTTGCTAAATTCATAACAGTATTATTACTTCAAAAAAAGTATTTAACAAAACCTAACATGTCATATAAACCTATAAAATTATTTTAATTCCTAAAAACTCTCAAATTTCATTTACTTGGAAATTTATAATGTCAATTAATTTAATATTTCATTAATATGGTAATTACTGCATCATCATTATGTCATAAATATATTTAATTATTTAATGTATGAAAATTATAAATAAAATAAAATTATGTAGGAAAACATTTTATATTTCTAATGAAGTTTTATAGTCTAATTTATCTTATTTATAACTATATATAAAGAATGTTTTAGATATTAAACTTTGAATTTAACACTTTTAACAATTCATTGAATTAATTAATAATAAATGTCCTAATCTAATTCAAGTGGACCAAAGAGGTTTATATTTTATTAATAAGGTTAGTTTTGGTAGAATTATACTTATCCAATAGTATTAGGACATGTATTAGGGTAATAATAATATAATTTTACCCGTAATTACCCTATTTTCTTTTAACCGTTGTAAATAAAAGTAAAAAGTTACTATTGACCAAAAATTATTTTCATCTTATGGAACAAAATTTTACTTACTTATATCTACTATTCTTCTCTTATTTTTGAAATTAAACTCACAAAAGCGGTAAAATAAAGTTTTATGTAAATTTTCATATGCTCTTAGGAGGTGGGTAAAAGATGGTAAAAAGTTCGATAAAAGTTTTATATATCTAAAATTATTATAAACTGAATCCAATTAATTTAATTGAATTTATATAGGTATTATATATATATATTGTCACCTAAAATAAATGTAATTAAAATAAATAATTATTTAAATAAAAATTTGATTTTGAACAATAACTCAGTGTTTTTCATTATTCATAAAAAATTGAATGTTTTCAAAAAAAAAATACCAAAAATTCACCCTAAGATAATTTTGATATTCCGAATTCAAAAAAGAATTATATTTTATGAATTTCAAAATTAAGAAGTTTCATTATTTAATTTAAAATTAATTCTCGTTGTCATAATTAAAAAGCATATTTTTTGGAAATAATAACTACCAAAAGATTGACACTTGTTTATGTCCAATTTCAAAGTGAAATTACTTGCAATGAACATCATTGGATTAAATGGTAAAAATATAATCTAATTAAAATTCAAAACTATTAAAATGTACAATTCAACAATATAAATTATTTTTATTAAAAAAGTTTTTTTTAATTAAAATATAGTATTTTTCACTATTCACCCAAATATGAAAGTTATCAGAAAAAACACCAAAAAATTATTGAAACTAAATTATTAAGTCTAGATTCTAAATAAGAAGTTTATTTTGTCAAATTTAATATATAAAAGTTTCAAATATTGGATTTAAAAAAGGTTCTCCATTAAAAATTCTTAAAATTCCATTTTTGAAAAATACTTCTTTCATCTGGAAAAAATGAATTTGTTCTTAAATTATGTATATGAAACTCATAATATGGATTCTAAAATTTTAAGGATTATATAATGTTCAAAATTTTTATAATACTATTCATAACCACATTTGAATGTCAGGTTTGGTAAGTTGGGGTGCATTTGAACTCAATGTTGCGTGTAGTGAAAGTTATTGAATTACTTTAAAGAAATAACATACTATGAAACCTTGGGGTGTCACAATTATCATAAGAATTATAATTGGGATATGGTTTTAAATATAATCCAATATATATTTATGGTCCAATTTTACTTTTATAGTAAATATATTGACCCTTAATAAGTGAATGATTAGTTATCGAAGTAATTGTCAAAAAGGGTTAACACGGGTAAAAAAAATAGATAAGGGTAATAACACAAAAAAATCCAAATATTATTGGATGATTTTATTTTTTTCTTCATGAAAATTCTATATTATAATTGTATTATTTATCTTTAGTTTTCCATGAAAATCAATTTATATTATTTAAATATTTAAGGTAATTTCAAGAGTGTCCCTTCACTCAATTATTAAATATAACCTCTTATAATATTTTATTCTCAAATAAAAATCCATTTAGTTCACCCAATACATGACCAAATAACTTCATAACACCCATCCTCATTTTTTATATTTCTTTTTTTCCCTAATACCACCCTTATAGGTTTTATGTGTTAAAGAAAAAGAAGATTTCCGCAAAGAGGTATAGTCTTTGATGGAATGTTATCAAATTAATTCTTATTATACATTATTTAATTCCTATAAAAAAATTATTAAATAAAAACAATATTATATTCCATTAGTAATAGGATATAAGGTCCATTTCATAAGCTAAATCCCTCTCCTACTCCATAAAATGGGAAATGAAATTGTCGTCTGTGAGCACAGAGGAGTGCCTCATCATGAAATGATATAATTCTTTTTTCTATTCCAACCTATCACATCTAGTTATAATGATGAATTTAGTAAATATGTATGTTATTTATGATATTATTATTATTCTATAATGTTTAGTTATTATTCACCTTTCGTTCATTCCATCCATCATAATTTATATATCATTCACTTGTACACATGGTCTACCATATCCATTAATAGTGTATTTCCTTTTTTTATCTCTACATTTTATATATTAAAATATATATATATATATAATGAATATATAAGATATTAATATCATGGATAAAATTATATAGGTTATGTAATAACTATCAATATCTGAATACTGAGACTGTTGAACCAAATCATTCATGAAAAATGAAGAAGTTGTCACACAGATGAGTGATTTTAATAAGTAATAGTTAATAAACAGGTGATAATATGTCAAAATAAATTAATATATTTTATATTATACATGATTATAGTTCTCTTATACATTTATAATAAATATATATTTTTAATTTATTGGAGTATCTATGGAACATAATGAAATATAAGGCTTAATATAAGGGATCTCTTAGAGGTACATTTTTTTCTTTCGGTTTTGGCCAATATCTCTCTAATTCACTTTTCACCCTTTGATCTTATGAAGTTATTAAAACATTTATATATGAATCAATTAAATATATACCTATCATATTATAAATTCATTTAATGTTTTAATACATACCATAAGTTCATTTCTTATATTCCTACATTAAAATGAAACACTACTAAGGGAAGTTTTTCTATCACTTAACCCCATTAAAGGATTTTATTCCCAAATAAAAACACAATCTTGAGACATATTATTATAAAAGTAGATATTAATATCCACATAATTTAGTTTCAAAATATATTTTTAATAGTTATTAAATTTAATTTAATTATAATATGAGTAATGGTTAAGAAACTCATTTCATTCCAAGGGTAAATATTATGATTATTACTTACGATTGATTTTCCTTTGTGTCACACATAACCATGCACATGTTATGATTGGTGAACCAATATAGTGCTCCAAATAATTGGTATAGTTTTTTTTCTAATGAGGCATTAATTTTATGGTTTTTTTGTAATCCTAATCCATGATGGGACTCTGTCCTCCATGTGATGTTGTCTTAGTGGTCATCCTATACTTATGTTTATGTCATGATTTTTTGTTGCGTAAACATTATCTATACATCCTAGATATTATGAAACCATGATAATTATATTATGATCCAATTTTATTAGTTATGATCCATATATTCTTTATGATATCATGTTATACATTTGATTCACACGTCATGATTCTTTATCGGGATTATTCCTTTATTGGTCTTTTAGATCACTCATTTTTCTATGTACTCTTAAGGTTAACCCATGCAGTTTTAGGATCTCTAAGGGATTTAGGAGAAAATTATGAAGATTAAAATAAAGATATTTTATTTTCATGTTGATTTTTTCTATACCATGTCATAAAAATATAATAAGACTTTCAGCCCTTGTTTGGTATTTAATGGATATTTATGTTAAATATCATATAGTAATATGTGAAAAAGGTTTGGGTTTTTATAGTTGGTATCAAAGAAAGTTATGGATATTTTTTGGTATTATGAATATAATTATTTTGTGATAAACCTAGGTATACATCTATGTATAAGATAATACCATCGAATTTTGGTTAAGTATAGAGAGAGTGGTTTTAATGATATTATGACCATGTATGGATACTACAATTAGATAGGGATTAAGAACATTTATACATAGAGGTAATGACTCTAAAAATTTATCATTGGGTATTAAATCTATAATCACTTGGTTCAAAAAAATGATTTCTTACTGTACACTTGTTTTGAGACTCCTATAGGATATTATTTGATGAATTCCAAAACACTATATGGAAAATTATGAAGGAATAAAAAATATTTTTAGGTTAGAAAACATTATAGGAAAATTACTATTGATAACATCTATAAAAAACTGAAGGATTGGAAATTATGATATAATTATAATTTATAATATATTCATCAAAATATTGTAAGTTTTCCTTTTTCATGGTAATTAGTTAAAGTATTATCATATTATTTTTCTTATTTGTTAATAGTAGGAAATATGAGAATATATGAAAAAAATAATATGATAGGAAATAAAATGATTACCCTAATTATATGCCTAAGATTATGATATCAAAATCTAAGAGCTGAATAGAAGTACTATCTTAGTGGACACACTCTATGAATTTTAACTTTAATCATGGATAATTTCCTCTTTTTCCTAAGAAAAAGAATGCTGAGGTAAGTTCTTTTGTGAAAGAAAGGCCTCCTACCTTTAGTTGATTGTCTAATACCCTCATCACAAAACAATGGATTAACTCAATTGATGTGATATTAAATTTCCTCCAATTACCAAAATAAGAGAATGTTTTGTTGGACCTTTATCACATGGAGGGGGAATCCAATCAGTAGTGGATTCCAGTCAAGTACATGAATTCAAATTTTGATATTGATTCAATAGAATTGAAATAATTTAAAACGTATTTTTCAATAAATTGTTTCCTAGAAAAATATATCTAAAAATGGATTGGGAGTTCCTCCAAAAAAGCAAAGAAAGGAAGAGTCTATCAGGGTGTATGAGGAAAAGTTCACAAGGCTTGTAGGGTATGCCTCCAGCTTCATCATCAATACTGAAAGTACGGTGGACTGCTTCATTTTGAGACAATATCTAATTATGTGAAAATGTTTAGTGACATAATATTTTTACATGAATAATGATATTGTTTGTTTTAAAGTAATTTTCAAGGAAGGAAAGGTAATAATAATGGAAGAAACAATATAATTCATTTATCAAATTATTTCTCAGCTATACCTTCTTTAGGGGATAATGAAAGCATAAAGAGATAATGCATAATTTCAAAAGAAGATAGAAGCTATAATAAATCATAAATCCTTATATATAAAAATTAATGATGAACGATATATGTGATTTAGTTCATGAATATGTGAACCAAAAAATCATATGATTAGTAAAGAGATATTTAATTATGCACATAGATAAACTTTTTCGATCCACCCATGGAGCACAATGATGTAAAAATATCCAAGAGAGAACTATTTGGGGGATAATATGATGTAGGATATCATGGAATATACAAAAAATTGAATATTATGTCCACAGGTGAATCTTGAAAGGAAAAATTCTATGAAGATGATGAAACCATTAATCATACCTACATAGAAATTTTAAAACATCACTATGGAATTTTACACTACTCTTCTAAAGAAATATAGTAGAAATAATGTTATATAGGTTGTGTTGGATCATCTTAAAAAGTATAGGTATATATATTCAATTTTATAGGATTTATCACTCAAACAATTTAAAAGGGTATTCATTAGATAGTTGGTGATAAAACATTGATCACCATAATCAATTCTATTAAATCTATATTTGATATCTACCTCCAATATTTGGAAGAGCCTCCAATATTCTCTAAATACTACGTTTAGATTCTATATGGTTAATCAACTAAAAACAATGTTCAATATGAGATGAATGTTGTGAAATTATAAGACATGTTAATATCATGCTCTAGGGGATTCATAGTATTATGTGATCAAAATATTCCTTTGGTTGAATTTTTATATAATAAAATATTTCACTCATGGATCCAAATGGATATAAATAAACACATTTATGCAAAAAGTTGTAAAAAACCTATATATTTTGAGGATGTTAGTAAAAAAAATATTTTGAGACCTGAAATTATCAATTCAATGGTTGAAAAGGTTAGTACCATTCAAAAATTCATCAGGGAAAATCACATTTGACCAAAGAGATATGCTAACAATAATTAATGAGACCTAGATTTTGAAGTCATAGATAAAGTCTTTACCCATATAACTCTATTGAAAAGAGTCATGATATTTGAGAAGAACAGTAATCTATGTTCTATGTACATCAAACATTTTGATATAATTGATTGAATTGTAGTTATGGACTATCGAGTATAACTCCCACCAAACCTATCATATGAATAGGATGTATTGTATATATTACTCTTGATGAAATACATTTGAGATCCCAGACATGTACTAAATTAAATTTTGGTACATATGTAAAAATTATTCTCTTATGAAGAGTATCCTTTTAATATCTTGGACCATAGATATAATGTTCCATGCAATAAGACAACTCACCAAGTCAATTTACAATGGTGACACCATAAATATGAGGATACAACATTGGAACCGGAAGAATCCATGAAGCCCAAGTAACCTCACCTATTATCAAAATAGTATGTTATAGAAAATTTCAAGGGAATATTTCTTATGGAAGTAAGTAATATCCCATGTTATTTAAATAATGACTATGTTCTAGTCTACAAGATACAAAAAACAGAGCCTAAATATACCATGAAATATAATTATTTAAATATAACCATTATAACACATCCATTGAATTTGTAGGTATGAATATGATAAAAATAATTTTAAAATATATATAAATATACTCTTATATATAAATTTATTTATTAATTCTTAGAAAATACAATCTCAATATTTAAAAATTTTATTTCATTCATCAAAAATATGTTTTCTTTAAAAAAATATTTAATTCTTTAGAGAATATTAAATTTAATTTTTTATTCTTTTCAAAATTTTACTTGAAAAAAATTGTATTATTTATGAAATCACCATGTAAAAATTATCTTATAATTAATTGGTTTGGTTTATCGGAAATGATTGATTTTCAAATTAATAGTAAAAAAATATAGATATTTTTGAAAAATGTATTTTTTTTTAAAATGGAAATTGTTACATTTTTTTCAAATGTATTATCAATAAAATTAGTTATCATATGTTATTATAAATCTAATTATTTTATTTTAAAAAAATTATTTTTGAATTTGGTATAAAACATTTTTATACATAAAAAATTATTTAAAGAACCTTTTATTATTTCATTTTGTATTTTCATGTTAAATTAATTTCTTATGCTTATAAAAATTTAATATTGGAAAATTGATTCCATTTTTTTTAATAATGTTGTCCAAATTTGGTTAAATGTGTTATTTTATTTTTCATTATTATAAATCATAACCACTACAAGTAATTATCACCATGGTGAGGGTAAACCATGTAAATAAGGTTAAAAATAATATTACAAGGACTAAAAAAGGATAATAACACTATACCAAATCCAATTTTATGACTCTGTTTCATACATGTCTGACCATTATTCAAAAATACGTAAACATGGTGTCATATTTCTTTTATCTTCACCTTTATAATATTTATGTAAAAGACAATGTTAAAATTGAACTTTCTTGCTTTCAATATCTATAATATTTTGTGACTTTGAAAATAACAATTATATTCAGTAATAAATGGTTACATGAATGGTAAATTAAATTTTTACCATTTTAATTTATTTTTAATTTTTATTGATGGAATAATTACCCTGAATAATTATGCAACACTGACACAATTCATGTGGAAGCAATAGAATAATGAAGAAAATTATTTTAAAAACTCTAAAAGTAATATTTTTTGAATTATTTGTTGTATATCATGGTTTTTTTTGAAAATATAATCAATTATGCAGTGTTTTATTTATTATAACCTAATTAGATTGTTTTAATGATGTCTTAAATTCTAAATTAAATGAATAATTCCAAAAACTACATTAATAATATATATGAATTTATATTATTACATAAAATTATCTATTGTTCTTAAACGTCATGTATTCATCCAAGTGATTTATATATGGCTGAAAATATCAACAATGGTCTATTTATCTATAAATGTTGTTATTATTTTATATATACAACACTCTAAATATTAAAACTATTGTTATAGTGGTAATTGGAAAAAATGGTCAACACTAGTTAACATAAAGAGATAAGGGAAAAACCTAATATAAAAAGGTAAATATTTTATTAGATGATATAATTTAGGCCCATAAATCTAATATGTTAAAATTATATAATTTTCCACCTTTTTTCCATGGAAATGAATTAATATTAATTTAATATTTTATGTGATTCCAAGAGTGCCCCTCCAATCACATATAAAAGGAAACATCCTATCCCTTGTTAATCACATATGAAATCATTTATCATTGGAAACTATGACTGAAATAAGTTCATAAAATCACTCACCATATTCTTGAGTCTATATTTTTGAAATAATACGAACCTTAGAGGGATTATGTTGTACGGAAAATGAGGTTTTCTGATGACAAGGTATAATATTTAACTGAATGTTTTATTTTTAATTAATTATTATTCATCCATAATATATTCATTAACCATTATGAATTATTGCAAAATAATTTTACATACAAAATGTTATTATGTTAATTTTATCACCTACAACCATCTCCTCTACCATCGAATGGAAAATTATATCGATATTCGTGTGTGTAGAGGACTACTACCTCACAAATCAATTTAATATGTTTCATTTACTTCCTCTAATATATGGTTATAATGATGGATTTAATAAATATATATTTTATTTATTATAATATTATTATTCATGAAATTTTAATTATTATTTAACATTTTTTCGTTCCATCCATAGAAAATAGATACAACATTCATGTGTTCTTATTGTTTAGCGTCTCCATGAATGATATAATTCATTTTTTAATCCATAAATTTAACGAATAAATATAAATATATATATATATATATATATGTAATTAATATATATGATATTAATACAAGGATAAACATTATTGAGATTAGTGAACCATATTCACTGAATAAAAATCGAGGCTATTGTAGGAAAAATGAATGAAAAATGAAGCCATCATCACCCAAATCAAGGAACTTTGAGTAAGAATTATTAGTAAAAAGGACAATTTTCATAATTAATTCATATATGGTGGTATATATATTTCCATGCTTCATTACTACAGGTATAAAAATTATATACTTATCATATTTTTGTTTTCAATGCATGTGAAAAAAGAAAATACTTAAGGTAAGTGACCTCTCTGAACCAAACTTTTTCTTTGGGTTATGACAAATCTCTCTCTAACTAACTTTTTCTTCCATTTATGTTATATATTTATTATAAATTATTATATATATATATATGTATCTTAAATATATAACTATATCATTCTACCTTCATTTTATTGAGAAACAGATTTTATATCTTTATTTCTCAAATTATCTCTTTAAAATGAATTATCCTTAAGGGGGTAATTTTTATCCCTTCATTATTTTATGTGGCGATCATTTAATGTTTTTATTCCCAAATGAAAACCTTATTTTGAGACATATGAATATGTTATAAGATAATAAAAACTATAAAAAAAATTTCTTCTCTTTGGAATCATTATTAAATTTTCTTTCATTATGATGTGAGGCAAGATTATGTAACCAATTTCTTTAAATATGCAATTCTCATGATTATGTATTATGATAGATTTAATTTTTATGAAAAAATAATCCTTAAAAATATATACTATGATCACTAAGATTTATCTCTAATGAATTTGTAACACCTAAGAATGTCAAAGTGTTAAAACACTAAATGTTACTATCTATAACAACAATGTGCACCTTTTTTCCAGAGCCTATCTAATTTAAACTACATAGTTAAGTGTGAATGAACTTTATTAAGGATTATAATTGGTAAAATAATGTAAAAAATCCTTGGGTGTGTTTTATTGAGGAAAAATAAACATAAAAGACATGTATTAGCCTGTGGTTAAATTCCTTTGTCTAAAGAACCATTGGGTCATGTGGGTGGGCCCGGGGTATGGGAAAACATATCTGTGGGGAAACTAGTGGTTCAAGGTTGTCCAAGACCTAATGAACATGTTAATATGGGGTGTCTATTCTATTTTTGGGCACTATTAGTAACATTTGTTTTCATATTATGAACCCTACTAGAAGTGTTTTAGAACTTCCAAGGACAGGATGTCAGGTCCCCAATGAGAATGTTGACCTCTAATTTGGAGGTGAATGTTACACCCCTTATGATAAAGGGTTTAAAGAATAATGGATTCTACCATTTCCAATAAGCGAGACCTTTTTTCATATCCTACATGATTATAACTCCACAACTACATGTGACTGGCCGAAAGTAGCGATCATGATGAGTGAACTCCTTGGATATTTCTCATGGTGTCTGTGAGTTAGGAAAGAAACACTAAAATAACATTTTTTCATTTGGGGATATTAATTATTTGTATGATATATTAAAGATCTTTTGTGGGACTAAGTTAAGGGAACACATGTCTATAAGATAATTGGGGGTGCCGAGTAGGGGGGACACAACGACCAGGTTAAGGTGGGGTGTTTGTGTTATTAGTGGGACCTAGTTCTTACCGTTTTAGGTAAATATTTTATCTCATGAGATGTTATGTATGGGTTTAGGCAGTAAACCTAACCAACTATAGTAATTTTTACACTGTGTGATGTTGTCTTAGATGTTACCCTTGACTTATGTTTATGTCATTTTTTATGTTGCTTCCCCATTTATTATGTTTCAATGATCTTATGATACAGTGTTCTTTATGTTATATAACCTTTTAATTATATGTTATCTTTCTCTTTTATGATATCTTTTTATAACTTTGACTCACATATTATACTTCTCTATCATGTTTATTCACTCAATATTATTTTTATGTCATCCATTTTTCAATGTATTCCCCAAGTTATCTCACATAGTTTTAGGAGGTCAAAGGAATTTAGGAGATCATTATAGAGATTAAAATAAAGGAATTTTATTTTCCAATTAATGTTTTATATACATATTCTTCTAAATACGATAGGTATTTATATCATCTTTTATTATTTTATGGTTATTTTTGTTAAAAATCATGTAACCAATTATGTAAAAATGATTCGCATGCTATAAAATTGATCTAATGGATAAAATTAATGAAGTATTTTATATTGGATATTTTTATAAGTTATACTTTGAATATTAATTAAAAAAATACATAAAGGATAATGTAGTCAGATAAGACATGGATGGCCAATAAAAATTGGTATAGTAAGAGAGGGTATGTCTTCGACTTAATGACATAATTCAAACTAAGAATTCACATTCCATTACCAAAATATAAATAAATATAATACCATTTAATGACTATTAATTTTTATAAATTATCAAATATTAGTTTTCTTTAGAAATAATAATATAATTAATTTTTATCATGAATCAAATAATTTTATGTACGAATGAAACATTGGATGAAATATACTTATGGAATGAAATCATACATTATGTTAATGATAAGAGATTTGAAAATAAGTGAGTATTCCATGAAAATATTTGTCACTTTTAATTTAATTAAATGATAAATTTTTTCGACATTAATTAAAATAGAATTGAGTGATAAAATATATTGTTGTTTAAGTTTATAAACAGATTATCCTTATAAAATCAAAGAAAGTAAAATTGATAATATATGGAAATAAAACATTCATGCATCCTATATGATGTTTTATTAGGAGATAAGGGATTATTTTACATAGGAAAATTCATAGGAAAGTTGTTTGAGTTTCAATGCTATCATATTTCTCTATGGGATCATCAAAATTATACAAGATTTGAATCATAAACATTAGTTAATTTTAGCTATTTTCATTTAGAAGTTTTACAAGAGAATCACATGATAAATAAATTTTATATTAAGAATAAATTTATTATTAGAATATAAAATTGTATTTATTCAAGTAAGGTTGATCCCCTAAAGTCAATGACATAATATTTAATCCTAAAATATATAAATTTAATTTTGTCTCTTAGTTCTTTACCCACTTTGTAAAAAAAATGATTTATTCAAGAGTATGATGAATAGATAGATATATATATATATGTGTGTGTGTGTGTACTAAAATAAATTTTCATCCATGAGATTAATGAATATAATATTTTATGAGAGTATGCGAATTAAGTTTAATGATCCACTATAAATGATATATTTATTTTGTATAGTTTCAAAAATTATTTACATATTTGTTTTATGAAATGATATTAGATATGTTTCATATCATTTGATATATTATTATCATCATTATTATTTATATTAACAATATTTTATGATACTGGGAATAAAATTGATTAAATAATAGATAAGGGCCCTGATATAATTATCATTATCCAACCTTACTTATATATTCTACTATATATCATTTTTATAGGTGATATATGCTCTACACATTAGATACAATTCAATAGTTCTCTCATTTCCTAGAGATAAAATCATCCCTTTACCTATCATAGAAAAAACATAGAGATTAATAAATATTATTTTGATGCATGATGAATGATGTATAACACTTGATTTTGCGGGGATAATACTAGAATATTCAATAAAACAATATAGATATTATTTGAGTACTGGTGGATATATCTAGATTAATATTTGTATAAATTCTCAACGATAATAAAAAACAAAATATGAGGAGCAGTCAAAATAGATCAAGGCGATCACCATGTATGATGAAATTGTCATTTAAATTATTTTAATTCTAATTTTAAACATATAATCTGAATAGTAAATGATATAATCCATTATTTCATTGGATATTATCAATTTATATTGATGAAAAAAATAAAAAACAAACCTCACATGATGAATCTTCTACACACTAAAACCATCATGTTTTTTAGAGTAGTATAAATTTAATTTTAATTTTTTAATATATTTGACCCATTAAATGAATTGGTTTTCTAATTTTTTTATATAATATTTATTTCTAAATCCAATATTTGAGATAGTATGTTAATTTGAGTTTTTATTACCCTAAATGGGAAAGAACGTTTATAAAACACTCAAATAACCATCACAATGGAAGGCATGTTGTTGGTTTCCGGAAATAGATGCATAGTGTGTAAAAGTAAATTACATAACATGTACCCCAAATTGAATAGTATAAGGTACATGTTGAGTAAATTGTGGCATGTACCTATATATAGTAGGTGTAGTCAGCATATTCCATATATTGGCCTACAGTGAAGTTCAAAATAAGACAAGGACTAAAAAACATATAACTAGAATGTAAATATTTTGTATCTCCTCATGATTTACATGCCACATAATTTGAGAAGAGTCATGTGTGTTATTACATGGTTCCATTACATACCACATATTTACTCCTATATGATTAATGTAGTGAGAGACAAAAAACATTACATGTAACTAGAATATGCATTCAATATAATATATGTGACTCCACACTGTATACACATCAGGTGATTTTTTTCTTTCCTTGCGAGTGAACACATGGAGTAATTAAGCTTTGCGATAGACCACATGGAATGAAACACCACAGAGGAACCATGTGACACATAACACTTCATACCAGGTACACACCAAGTGATTATTAGAATTTCATGTGGATATCATTTTTTTTTAATTTCTCATCACATAAAATATACATTTACATAATGTAAAATGATTATCACACATGCTATGTAATTAATATGATTTTCCAATGGAACATCCTACTTATATTTATTGAATATCATGGGGTTATACACATCCAAAATACTATATGGTTTTACCACTCATAACTACAGTTCATTCATATCATGACAATTCATGTGGGATAATTTTCAGGTATGTACACAATACATGGTGAAAATCACAAACATTGTGTGTCACAAGCTATGTCAAGTGGTAGTACACCCCATGTTAAAATTAAATTATAAAAATGGGTTTTATTCTATAACCAACTATACATTAAATTTTATTTATGACTTATAAATGAAATACAAAATTATTTTAATTTTAAATTAAAATTATTTATTTTATTTAATGACAACTGATGGGAATCATAAAAAATATTAGGTAAAAGTAATTGTAGATTTATTGGATAAAAATTAATATATTAATTTAATCAATAATGTATTATTTATAAATAATTTATCATATTTTGAATGTCATGAATTTTAGTCTAGTATTACTGGATATGATTATTATAGAATATTGGGAATTTTCAAGATCTTATAGCTATAGTTTTATGTATTGGATTTATTATTTTCAATAACATATTTATTACATGGTTTACGTGATATTTGTTACTAAATAAATAATATTTAAATCATGCTCTATCCATCACTATGTTAGTTTATAAAAATCCATTTATTACTTTAGTTAACCCTTCTTCCTTTGTACCCCTCACCTACATATGTGTAAACACTTTTAATGGATGGATTTCTTAGGTAGATTAGAAAATTGAGAACTTAAGTTGGGATGTATCCAACCAAGGAAAACTTATAATAATGGTGAATAATAAAACATTATATATTCTAAGGATCAAGTAGTTAAAATCACCAAGGTATAGGTTGGGTTATCACATATTTATAAACAAAATAATATGTGAAATACCATTATCATATCATCCCTAAATTTTAATTTTTCATTGAATGGTTATTTATTTATTTAAATGGCGAAAAATTTATTTAATGATTAAAAAAATCATAAAATATTAATAAAAATAGATTATATAAATATAAAATAAAATTGATATATATTTTTTCATGTATAGTTAATTATGAAATGAAGTGTGAAATCCTTCACCTAGTTTACTCTTGAGTATCCAAAACCATTTGTCCACATTACCCCAAGTGTGCATCTCTATAGGTGAGAGGATGAAGGCATGCAATGAGGAACCATGGAATAATATTTGGCATACTATTCCCTTTTGATAGAGTGGATAATAATATAGATACAAGATGAGTTAAGAGTGGAATCATAATAATAAACAATAAAAGAATATTTGTGCATAAATAATAATAAACATCCATTTAATAAATAATTAACTCACAAGATGTAAATTTTATCATATAAAAAACCATTTGATATCATTTCTATACCAAATGGAAAGAATAAATAAATAGAATAATGAAGGCAGCACAATATATAATATATAAAAGAATAAAAAAGGAAAAAAAATTCCACGTATCTCGAGCATTGGCCCAATCATCTGCTACAAGATCCCACCCTAAAGCATATCATTTAGGTGTCTATGGTGGGATGCTTTCCATCTTCCAAAAAATTAATCATATAATATACTATAGTACCTAAAATTTAAATGATTGAGTGTGGTATAAATCTTAGTATTCCACTACCAATGACATCTATAAAAATCCGAGCTATGAACACAAACTCTATAATTACCAAGTATATAAAAGTAAAAAATATAAATAAATAACTAATACCTGAAAAATCCTCATATAGTGTCTAAATATTTTATGATTTAATTAATTAATTTATGATTAATTTTGTATATATGGTGCACATAAAACTATCAACAACACTTAAATAGACCATAATGATACTTAATTGGTATCAAAGGTGAAATGAACGAATCCTTGAACTCAGGGGCCAGAAATACTCATTGTAGTGGCTCATGTAGTATGAGAATAAGGGGTTTGAGTGTAATCCAAAGGATACACCAAAGACATTCCATTATAGAAGAGACTATCCAATTACATTGACCACTACATAGTAATCTCGGTCTAGGAGTTACCAGGACAAATTGGTGAATCCATGGAGCCATGTCTCCCAAGACATAAAGATGAATCCAAGGCAGGT
This sequence comes from Viscum album, assembly GCA_963277665.1. Classification (NCBI taxonomy): domain Eukaryota; kingdom Viridiplantae; phylum Streptophyta; class Magnoliopsida; order Santalales; family Viscaceae; genus Viscum; species Viscum album. The sequence goes on along the minus strand of OY728128.1, from coordinate 1,516,029,787 downwards.
ATCTAAGGTATTCTAATATATAGGGATGTTTTCAAGTTAATTATTGGTATTATTCTGAGGAATTCACTTAAGAATATAATGACCAAATTCAATGGTTGGTATCACCAATGTAAATTGGATCAATAAATCTGAACGGAGTCCTCTGAGTGCTCTAGGAATTCCATTAGGAATCCAAATCTAGCTCAAGTATGACTATTATTATAAATATAAAAATGTACAAATAAATAATAACCTTATAATAATTCCATTTATAAACAATGTAATCATATTCCATGTAATAGTCATTCCAAATTATCATTCAATAAGTTCATTCCATTAGCTTTCATTAACATGAAATGGTGAATTAGGGTCTTGAAAATAGTTATCACTTCATTTACATTATTATTTATTATGTTCATTCCATTACATTTCATTAGTCATGATACATTATTTTAATTAAATGAAACCTATATCAATTCCATTATATTATCCAAGTCATTGTGATATATATATATATACACTTTACATTTAACAATTTTTGATTCATTATTTAAATTTAAATACTTACCATATTAAAATTAAATTAGAACAAACCTAAATGGTGTCTTAGATATTAACAATATAGGTTAACAAGGCATAAATTAAAAACACACCTTAAATGGGTGGTATGGGTTGAGTTATTAACCACAAATAGTGCCAAAAAGTTTAATTAGATCTATACCCTATAATTTTCTAAAATTAAAATAAAGTAGACTAATTTAAGGAACAACACCCATTGAACCTAGTGTGCATGGAAGAGAAACTATTTATAGATGGTAATATTTTAATGGATCAGTTATAGAGAACCTAACTTATTCCTATAGAATATTTCATATCATGTATTTTCACATTGTTTGGCATGGATCTAAATAAAATAGAATAATGAATGAACACCATAAAAATATTCCATATGAGCTAACAACTAAATAGTATCTTACAGAGGAAGATGAATAATGAATGGAACCTAAGTATTTAAGAATATAAAAATAAGAATCCAATGAAAAGATCATATCTCAATTCTATATATAGATGGAAGTATAATTAATTAACCTACGAGGAAGGGTCTTGAGAGATTTAACAGGGGAAATGGAAGGGAAATCCAGTAGAGGAAGAAATAAGAAAAAGGTGTTTACAATAAAAATAATGAAGGTAAAATTATTAATTTTACACTTTTAAAATATAGTCACACAGTTTGGACACACATTTGGCCAAACTGTGCTCCAACCCTGCATGGCATACAACCCAAGAAGGGGAGTATCATGGTTCATGAGAACTGTTTTGGAAACCATGCACAAACTATTCGTTTTTTATATATTCAAAACAAAATATATTTAGGATGGTCATCTGGCTAGGGGTACACAGTTATGAAAAAATGTACTACCCACAACTAAGCATAAAAACACCCTGTGAAATTAGTAGAAACAATGTGGATTTTGCTTCACTGTTTATACTAACCATGTCTCCCAAATGTTTCTTCCACCAACCAGAAATTCAGGATTTGAAATACCAACATATACCCTTATTTCCTCCATAACATTAATTGTAATTCATATTAGGTCAAAACCAAAGGATTAAACCAAAAATTAAATTATTCGTACCTAATAGAAAAACCGAGTAATTATAGTCACCCCCAATTAATGAAACTCCTCAATAAGTTTCCCTTCCAAGGGTGGTGGAATGTTTTCTATAAACAACAATGGCCACTAATAATATACATTAGCCTCCCACTCCCATTTCATATCCTATACATGGCTATGATTCTATATCATCTACACCGAAGGGACAGATCGTCCTCAGAGAACCTTTATTCTCCAGTCAAAAATTTGTATGGGATACCCCTAAAAAAGAAATGGAATCAAATCCAACATCCTTGGGATAAAAAGTATGAGACATGTCAACATGATAATGGATATGTTGTAAAATATATATGAAATCGTTTATGGATTTGTACCATAGAGGTAAAAATAATAGATAAAATACTGTATTGTCTCTATCCAAGATCCAAAAAGCTTTACAAAGTGAGGTGAAAGCGTCCCTTTACCCAGTATCCATCTTTCCCATGTTTCGGTGATACCATCATGAAAACATGATCCCTAACCTCAAATTCTATAGGACATCAATGACAATTAAAAAACTATTTTTGTCAAGACATGGTAGTAGAAGTATATTTTCTAAACAAATACATTTGCTTCAATGTTTATTTTATAATACAAGGACCATGTATCACTACCTCCCATAACTCAAGCCATTATGGAGTCAAAAGCCATGACCTACCACATAATTCCTCATACTATGCAATATAATTTTCAGCCTGAAAGTAATTATTGATGGAAAACATAATGAGAGGGATACACATATCAAAATAAACACTTTTATCAAGGATTAATTCTAGGATCATGCCCTCCATCACTTGTATAGTCTATTCTGATTGGCTATTGGACTGATGGTGAATGGTTGTGCTCAGAAGCACATGCGTACCAAATGATTTATGTAACCCTTTTCAGAACCTTGATGTGAAACAAGTGTACCTATATGAAATGATAGAATAAGGGACCCTGTTCATCCATATGATATCACTAACATACAATATTCCCCACTCACCAATTGAGATGTATCCAAGATATAATGGAAGAGTGATACGTTTATTCATCGATTCCTAGATACCCAATCCATGTTGCTACCTCCAGGTTACGTCAATAAACTAGTCACAAAATCATTTAATAAATAATTCCATTATAATTATAGGACCAGTAATAGCTATAATAAGTCAGTAGGCCCATAATTTTATGACATGACCCTTTTGATAGGTGAAATACATCGTAATAAAAACTTCAATTTGACGTTTCAACCAATTAACCAATACTGGTGGTGTGTATCAGGATATCTCAAAGAGATACATTGATACACTTCCCACTGAGGATCACAAGACTCTTTAATTTGATCCTCTCACATATTTTTAGGGACCTAGATACACCCATGTATACATATAATTTCATCCCCATTAACAGACAAATCTAGAGGAAGGTCCTCACCAGAAATAATCTCCCATATGAACAAACAATCGGGGTCTACGAAATGGATTTTCTTCATCCTACCCAGGAGTGTTGTGGTAAATGATATTTCCATATGAAAATACTATGTAGGTTTCACATTAAACTACATATTATATTCAATAAATAGGTCCATTAATTTTAGTTAATCATCAGGATTCTTGAATGACTTGTGGAAAATTATTCTGGATCAGTGCATCTGCTACTGCATTTCCCATTCGAAGACTATAGACAAGCTCAAAGACAAACGATTAAAGGTATTCCACCCATATTCACTATCTATGATTCAAGATACACTATATAAGTTCATATTTGAGGCTCTTTTTATTGTTTACACCACAATGTGCTCACCCATTAGATAATGTCCCAAGGAGTGGAATGAGTGAATGATTACTGCAAGCTCAAGATCGTGTGTCAGGTGGTTAAACTCACGGAATATCAACTGGAGAGACACATCCAAAGAAACTCTTTCCCCCCTACATCAATACTACACCCATCCTAAATCTTTATGCACCAAAAAACCATATATATCATCTTCCATGCTCTAAGCATGAAAATTTATGTCAAAGTAAATCTTCCCTTCAACTCTTGAAAGGTATTATCACATTCTTCAAACGAAAATAAAATCAAACCCTCCTCAGTCAGATTCGTAATATGTTCTGAAAGGCATGATAATTCATATATAATATGATTATAATAGCTATTAGTCCTACAAAACTCCATATATCAAAATATTTATTGGGATACTCCTAAAAACCACAACACTAACCTTATATAGGTCAAATGATAATCCCGATTCAAAAATAATATGACCCATGAAGTTAATATTGTTGATCATGTAGTAACAATAGATAAGATTTCCCTATAACTGATTCTCACATAGTGTATTCAAAATGATCTCAATATTCTTGGTTGGTTTCTTTGATTATTAAAATAAAACAAGATTTCATCAAAAAACTAAGAAAAGGGAATCCAAATAGGGGTAAACCCTATTCATCAAGGCCATAAAAAACCTCGAGTGTGTTTGTAAAACAAAAAAGAATAAAAATATTCTCATAAAGACTATGCTAACTTCATAAATTGATAATTGTTACATATAATCCCTAATATCACCCATGATGACTACCATATATAACCTTAATCATTGAGAACACCCGAACTCATTAGATATACTAAGACATATCATCTATTTGAGGTAACAGTTGCTGGTTCTTAACTATAATTGTATTCAAACATCGTAATCTATGTATAGCCTAAGGTTATTATCCACATTTTTGATGAAAAGAATGGGTGAATCCCAAGTTGATATGAGGGTTCAAATAAAACCATTAGATTCTAATTACTCTAACTATCTATTCAGTTCTTTCAAATAAGTATGTTCAATTATATATAATGGAATAGATACTGAAGAAACTCCTCGATCTAGCCCCATCATAAACTATACGTATCTCATAGGATGTAGACCATAAAATTCATCTATGAAAACATAACTGAAATGATCCACCATTGGAGGAAATTTAGTATGATGAAATCTATTATCTTATAGATAACTCAATACAATATGGGATCTCACTCCACCCAACCCACAATAATCTAGTCTAGATCTCCTTTCTATGAAATCCCACTCACCCATGTGAAGATATATATCAGGCTCTAGTGATGTAAATGATACACTACAATGATAACAATCCACATATTTTTGAAAGGGGACCAAACAATCCATCTTAAGAATGACATATAATCATATCATGTTGAGGATGAATTGGTCCCATAAGAAGTGATAACTGAATACCTCAAGGGGGATGTCCTTGAATTGATGTATATGCTCTGGCTGCACACCCAATAATGTATCAAGGGTCATCACCCGACAAAAGTGATGAATTTCCATCCCAAGACATTCCACAGTTGATATAGTGATAAAGTAGTTAGATTAACCTATATAGAACATTGTGGATAAAATAGTAAAGGATATTAAAATAGTACATTTCAGAGTATAATTCAATGAACATTGATCCTTGGGTATCGACTATAATGCATTCAACTAGCTTGATCCATGGAACCGAGCTATAATTGGACTTCCCTAAGTAGGTCTTCTCTACTTGTGATAATAATTTGAAGTCTGAGTTGTGTGGTCAAGACCTTATTCTTGGCCTATTCACCTGTTACTACTTGATATTCTTGACTAATGAGACTTCACCTATCAAATACCTCATGGTGGTGAAGGTGTGGGTCCTCTTACATTGTTAAGGTGTTGAACAATCTTGAAGAATCTCAGAAGATAACACATATAGCTTCAAGCACAACACTCTAGTGTGTTTATATCCCACTGAGGCTTCAAATTTTCCTTCCATCCACAACAATAGCATAAAATAGAGTTTTTATTTTAGATATTATATCCTCCACTACACTGATGATAAACCTCAATGCATCACTTCCTACTACCAGAAGAACTACTACCCTATCTCAGCACTTAACCTATATGTCCAGTACTATTGAATTGCCTCATGTTTTTCTCATGGATAAGAGATTGGTATCTAGTATGAAAAAAAGGCAAATATGTGTAAAACATTCACCTATGATTGGATTGCAAACATTATCCCATCCTCAAAAACATTTCACTTGTGATAACTCATCACCACAAATAAGTGTTAAAAGGCATTGAACAATGGTGAAACCTGACAAATAGTATGTGATTGACATAAAACATTTATACATGTTAATAAATTACATGTCTCAATTTTCAATCAATGTTTTAATGAACAAATAATCATAGAAGGAAGTCTTGAATTACACCCAGACCATTCCCCAATAACAACTATCCTAGGTAATCACATCCCACCAGCTCATCGTGGAATCACGCAACATGTTGGTGGTGAGATTGAACATCCTATTTAGGTGAATCTCTAAATGATACATGATAAAAAAATGGATTCTAGCCCAGACTTAGTAGATTGTGGACCACCATCCCTCGAAAAGATAGAAGGATGATGTTATTGGAACTCATGTGTCATAATTGACATCATTGGTGAAGGTTGTAGAGAACCCTACAAATATGAAATAAATATAGAAAACCATATCATATATAATATTTATTTCCCACATTAGGTATATAATGTAGTGCTTTAAGCTACACTAATTGAGGGTAGATTCCATTGGGCCTCCTTGTCCTGGATTTCAAAACCAGTGGAACAAGGGGGAATTAATGCGACGAACATGGGAGAAGCTATATGCACCCTCTAGAAGAAATTGGTGTGGGAGGATATTAATAGAATATTAGTCTATATCACATTTATCAGAGTTAAATATTGATATGGTTTTAGAGAAAAATCGGACAACCATCCCTCCGTTGGAGCACATTGTGGAGTCATATCTAAACTCTACAACAACCCTCCTTGTGGGTTCTTGGAAATGGAGAGATCAACATCAGGGAAAAAAACTAGGTGGGTGAAATCTTGGTATTTCCTAGATTCCCCATGACTAAACATATAATTAATTAGGGTTGTGACCACCTTACCTTTATCCAATCTATCTTAAACCCCACTCATAGAAATAATTTTCATAGTATTAGGCTTGAGATTATCCCTAAACAATGTATCTTCACAGGCTCCTCATTAAAAAAATTTATATCCAAAGAATATAAGAATTTTTTTATATGGAACCCAAAAAATATCCATAGGGGAGATAGATCTAGTGCAAATATATCCCCTCAAAAAAAAATTTCTTCTTTTGGAAGGACCATAACTGAAAAATTGGAACATATGTGGCTGTGAAGCACAAATGGATTTACCTAGACTCAAAGTAATCCTAACATTTGTTATCTAGAGAGGAGTATACACTACATTATTCTTCCTAGGAAATTAGGAATGAATGATATGGTATGAAACAATGGAATTCAATTTTCTCCCTAGTGTGATTGAGTCTACGGGGGAATTTATTTAGTATTGGTTCAGAACTTTAAGCATGAACACCCAAGAGGAGAAGTCGTAGATGATTATCTGTGACGCTGAGTGTTGGTCCATTTGACATGATCCTAATAAATCATGGCATAATTAACTCCCCCATATTATACTATCCTGGTACATAAGGCTATATTATCTTTCACTAATATCCATAGCCTATTGAAACACTAGGAGGAGGCTCTCTCCCTCAGATTCTATATTTTCAAAATACCCTCTCACAAAGAGCCTAGACCTGGCCAGCGAGGGAAATGGGTGTGCTAGTCTCCTCATACTCATTCCCTCAAGATCTATACTGAAGAATCATGTAGAGAGGGGTCCATTTATTGGTGTGAATTACTTAGGATCATATAGTTTCTATGTTTCATGACTTAAACATGTTTTATAAGGCTGGTGACTCCTTGAAAGAAAAATCTAAGGCCATGATTAGTGGTTTATAGCTATTACACTCAAGTAAGATCACTTTTTCAATAGTGGAATCTAATTCAAAAGTTATTTAGATATCTCTTAAATACCCCAATACCACTACATGGAAATTTACATATCTGAAATATAATTTTAAGGAACTTCTTTTCAATTAATCTGAACTCTTACATATATGGCATGAAGGTAACTGTGTTTCATACTTCTTAGTCTCAAAGGAATCACATGACCCTCCCCTCAGAGAATTGTTTTTCCCTCAGTTCCCTCCCACCAAGATCGAATAATTTTGTAATGGGTTATTCCCTTATGAACCTTTTTTAGACCTCCATGAATATTTTATAACCCCTTTCCTATTCCTAGTAATAAAATAAAAAATGAGTGTTGTTAAAAAAATTAAACACTGATAGGATCACTAACAGATCCCAAAATAAAGAGAAGGGATCAATATCCAGTGAATATTAATCCAAATACCATCTTATAAGGCCGAGTTATAAGTAAGTGATCATGATTTCATTTATAGGGGTTCCAGTACATAGAGGTTCATTTGCAGTTCAAAGAGGCAAACACGCCGAAAATTACACTTGGCCTCCTGATTTATTGGAAAAATTTTCATTTATAAGATAGAATTTATATTTTTTGTTCATAAGTGATTTCATAAAAAACACAAAGATTATTTAAATCGATAGTAATTCCCATTTTATAATGTCCCATAAAAATTATAAATTGAAATTTACTCCTATTTAATTACTAAGAAATCCATTATATTCGGTATTAGAATGTAATAGGTATTATATGATGGCTTCATTCTAATGATTATCCCTTTCCAATTTATAAGGTCCCATAAACCTTATAAATTGAAATTTGTAGTCACAAAATCATAGTCAAATCCCAGATCAGGTAACTAGGGTTAGATATCTTAGATGGGTCCAAATATTCTATTTAATATGCCACCATCAATCTATTTGAAAAAAAACATTTAGGTCAATGATGACACATAAATCAACTAATTTACATTTCCTATAGAAGTTGTTAGTTCCACAGGATTACATAGAAACCATGTCTCATTCAATAATCATGTGGAATGTAGGAAATTGAAACCATAAAATTCACCAATATGTCATGGCATAAGGAAGGAATATGAATTCCTAAGAGCCTAAAATGATTCATATAACAATTATCTTTTCCATACTAGGATAAGGTGGAATATCTATAAGTCATAAAAAATATCACAATTCAATTACATTACCCAATGGTATAAATATGTAAATTTTAATAGGTGAAATATATAATTACAATTTACTTTTATAAAAAATATGATATTTAACCTAAATGTGGGGTTTCTACTCCCAATAATAGCTCATAAAAAACATACAACTTCTTAGTATTCTCATTTCAACCATCCTAAAATAGTATGTCAAGGAAATAACCTCATTTGATACAACTTTTCAAAATCGTGGACTCAACTCATTCTTGGGTAACTACACCTGGTAGATCGTATAACCTCAAGACTACCTCCCCATACACCAGAGGATACCAAACAGTAGTGGGTGCCTAGGGTGTGATAGTGGGGAGACTATGACAATGGGTTAGTGTGAAGCTTAACCTTGGGAAACATGACTAAATAGAAGAAGCATTATAATAAATAAGACATGAATATGGTTGTATTAATAGTTATAAACATCCATGTAATAAATAATAAACTCAATATCTATGAACAATATCATATACAAAAGATGATTTAATTTCATACATCCAAAAAGGGGAAAACATACAGACATGGAAATAGTCAATCAAAAAATATATAATATAAAAAACAATCCAAATAGGGAAAAATATCTATGCATCCTGAGCACATGCTCAGTCATATGCTACCATGCTCCCATCCTAAATCATTAAAGTTAGGTGTCCAAAGCATCACGCTTCCCCATGTCCACACATGCTATCATTGATCTACTTGGGTACCAATGGTGGCCCATATAGGGTTTGAGATAAATATTAGTAGGCCACCACAAACGCTTCCATACAAATCTCATTAGTGAATATAAACTATATAGTGTACAAGTAGATAATAGATATGTAGTGGAAATAAAAAACCCACACCCACTTAAGCGTCCAGTTGTGTATGAAAAATTAACCTTTTTATTAATTAATATATGATTCAGTTTATATAGATGGAACATGTGAATTCTTAAAATTCACATAACTAGATAATAATAATAGTGAATGAGGATCCAAGTTGAAAATAAGGAATCCATGAACTTAGGGATCAGGCAAACTCATAGTAGTAACTTACACAGTCTTGAAATAAGGGGTCTGAGTGCAATACAAGGGGTACACCCAAGGCATTAACCTATAGAATATTCTAATAGAGTCCATGGATATCAACCATAATAATCCCGATCTAAGCATGACTGGGCGTAATGAAGTGAATCCATGGTGTCGTGTGTCCAAAGTCATCCAGATAAATCCAAGGAGTGTATCTAAATAATTTTAATATCTTGAAAATATGTATTGTGAAACATAGGTACTACATTGAAGCATTAAAAAAAATACAATGACCTTATTACATGGTGGGTAGCTCTCATGCCAATTCCATCAATGAATCTGAATGGAATTCTCAATGTGCTCAATACAATCCATCATAAACCGAAGGCTTTCTTGTGTTTAACCATTCCTAAAATGATGAAAATTCCAAAATAAATTAAAACATTATACATGTTCCATTTATAACAAACGTAATCATATTCCATATAGTTCTCATTCCAAATAATCATTAAATAGGTTCATTCCATTACAATTAATTAACATGCCATGGTGAATTAGGGGCAAGAAACCAGTTATTATTTAAATTAAATTATCATTTACTAGGTTCATTCCATTACCTTTTGTTAATAAAGACAATTAATTTTAACTGTATATAACTTATATGAATTCAATAATATTGTCCAAGGAAAAGTGATATATATATATATATATTTACATTACATTGAATAATTTAAGATCTCCTCATTAAATTAAAATAATTACCTTAGTAAAGGTCAAATTAGAACAAATCTGAATAGTGTACCCAATAATCCAAATATAGGATACTAGGAATAAATGAATAACTCCCCAAAAATGGGTGGTATATAATGAGGTATCAACCTACAGTGGTCTCTAGAGGTGTTACTTGAGCCATTTATTTATATATATTCAAAATATATTAATTTAGATTAATTTATGGAGCATTTCTTGATGAAACTAGTGTGAAGACAAGTAAAAACATTTATCGATGGTGATACATTAAGGGAAGAGTCATAGGCCACTTAACTATTGCTATAACAGATTCCTTATCATGTATAGACCATTAGTTTGGCCTCGATCATAAGAGAATGGAAGAATAAAGAAATTTCTAGAAAATAGAGAGTATGAACAGCCATCTAAATAGGGTCATTCTTTGAAAGAATATTGATTACAGGAAGATAAGAATTTAAGAATATACTAATAGGAATATAAAAATAAGATATAATATCAAATATATGTTTGAAAAGAAAAAGTATCAATTAACCTAGGAGGTATGGGATGAAAGCATCAACATGAGAAAAATGTGAGGCTTATCTGCTAGAGTATGATATAAGAAGTTGTTTTTAACATTATAAATCTAAAATGTAAAACTAGTAATTTTACGCCTTTAAAACCGGGTCACTTGGTTTGGCCACATAGTTTCAAAACTCGTGCATCAACTATGCTTGTATTACTACCCAAATCCGTGACTCACATAGTTCATGCATATTTTTTGGGAACCCGTATGTGAACCATGCATTTTTCTCTGTTAAAAACAATATAATTTTAGAATAGTCATGAAAATTAGGTTCCAAAGATAGGGAGAACAACGAGTCCCATTTCTAAGCAAAGAAATACCCCCACACAATTTGATTAAACCTTATAGGAAAGGTCATATGGGGTCTACATACTGTCTCGCTTAGCTGTTTCTACCCCCAACTGGGGTTTCAAGATTTGAAAAAGATCTAGACACCCTTGTTTCCTTCATAATGTTTATATGAATACATATATAGTCATAATCAAGGAATTAAACTGAGAAATAATGGATCTATATGTCATAGAATAACCAGTCCCTTACATTATGTTACCACATAAAATAATTAACAATATTTATGATCGATAAATAATATTTCTCTTAGAAATGATATTTTTATTTATAAATTATTATATTCAAAATGTTTAACTATTTTCTTATCTTCCATAAAAAATTAACTACCATGAAAAAAATAAAATAAAGGATATTTTATATAATGGATAAAATCCCTTAAGTAATATATTAAGTCATCATAATAGAATCCATTATATGATTTAAGTTTCAATAATAGTTAAAGTGTCAGTCTTACCATTATTGAGGGTATTTTCAATTATTAGTGTGTCTTCACAAAGAATATGGAATGTGTCAACCAAATTTATATAAATGTTAATAATAATACCCTATATAATATAAGTTTTAGGAATATTTTTATGAAATATGACTATAGAAATTCCCTATTGCGTTCCTACACAATAGATCAAAAAGCTACATGAAAATAAATATTGCACAAAATCCTATGTAAATACATTGGAATAATTTTTTTGCCCATAGTTTTGTTTATTAGATGTCAAATACAGATCCATCCTATTATTACATCTAAGAAACTACATATTTTGAATCCAATATAGTTGGATATTTGTAAATTTTTTAAAATAGTTGGAGTCTTAATTAAAATATTATTTATTTCTAAAAATTTGATTCTGATATTATATTTCATTATGAATACATGGATGCTTACTATATATTTTCTCATTTTAATGATCTCTAATAGGATTATAAAAGGCAAGAGTGGTAATAAATTTCCAAGACACTCTTTGCGCATGTATTTTAGGAGAAATATTAATGAAAAGTCATGATAAATAATAAAATATTTTCAATATTTTTTGTTTATAAATATGGGTGCCCAAGATACCAAAATTATTGTCCACAAAACCCTTTATCAACCCACATCCTTCGATATTCACCATTTTATTTTGGATTTTAAAATGAAAAATATATGAATTCCCTCTTAAATAATATAAATTTTATTCACCATGTAGAAAAAGAAATGAACAATGAAATAAAATCAATTCTTATAGATAAAAAATGATATCCATTGTGGAAAATTTTAGGGCTAGTTGAAAGAGTAACACACCTCCCAAACTCTCATATAATATTGGAAGATTAACATCAAGGATAAATAGTAGGATGCTATATATTTTATTTTTTGTAAAATGGGACACTAGATGATGAATTATTACTTAATGAAATTGTGAGGGGAAGATTTAGAAATAATTTTCTATCATTTATAATCTTTAAATTTCTATATAATATCTGTTGGATATAAATTTTTGTTCAAAACTTTTTATTCAAATATAAAAATCCATTTAGATTCCAGAATACTAAAAAATGTGTGGTGGATCATAGATATTCTAATGGAGGGACAATAGCTATAGTGTCTCTGGGAGACTAACATATCATATTTCTAATCAAGATGGTTTTAGTTTTCAAGAACACTTATTATGTGTGTAATGTAACAACAAACATCATATCTATATCCATTTTGGACATAGAAAATTTTATTATTATGTTTGGAAAAAAATATCTTATAAAGATAGAATATGTTTTGGTATGAAATATCTGAATAATGGTCTTCACATATTACTATATTAAAATTTATTTTAGGAATTTGATATAAGATCAAATTTTCATGACTTATATAACACCATGTTGTGGAATTTTCAACGTGGCCATGTGAACTAGAAGAACATGAAAAAATATTTTCCATAAGAGTATTTATCTTCATTTATGTTCAAAATTACATTTATATTCCATGATTGGTTACTAAGAAAAATGACTGAGGTTCTTTCTAGGGGTATATATGAAAGAGAAACGTAGCTTTTATAATTAGATGACACTATTGTGTGTTGACATTTTTTGGTATAGTCTAGTGGTTGATACTATTACATTATTACACACAATAATTATTTCAAAAGATATAGAATTGCAATATTTTAATTAATTTAATAAATTTATGGCATACAAGAGTGAAGTTGATAATTATCATGGTAAAAATACTAAGAAACTTCACTCTAATAGAGGTTAAGAATATTTTATCCAATCGTTCATGGATTCTCTAAATGATTTTTTGATATTATCCTATCATACTCCTACATAAAAAATATAGTGGAATTGTGTCATTTGAAGGAGGAATTTTATTATGTTGGTAATGGTTATTGTGATGATAATTCATTCTGATATTCTATTATCCTATAATATAAAATAATTATATACTAAAAAATGAATACTAAAAAAAGTACCAACTAAATTTTCAGGAATAATAACATATGATGGGAAATTTGTTAAGGTTAGAATTAGAAGAAAACAAGAATCATGATGCATGTTGTCATGAAACGCTTTCTCTATTGTGAGGGAAGGGACCACAAAGTTTCCTTCCCTACCTTCCTCAAGATGATGGAGAGATAATGACCCCTGAGTCCCGCCTTTTGTAGGTCCCAGAGTGGCGACTAGAAACAACAGTATATAATCTCACATAATTGGAAGGCATTTCCATTTTTAAAGAACAAGATTGGGAGATAAGATGTTAAATCAAAACGGCACCAAAGTCAAAATAAAAAAGTAAAGCCAATATAAATTATGAAAAAAAATCCCCAAAAAAGTACCAAAACGAAAGAAGATAAGAAGCAATAGAAACTATCATGACGTCTGAGCTAGTAATGTTCATCATGGTCCTCAATGTCCTCTAAGAAACCAGAAAATAGTTTTGTAAACGTGGGATGAGCATACAAGTATACTCTGTAGGAAAACAATAGCTATATATGCACAACTAATGGGAATGTAATAATGTCCCTAGAAGAAAACAATAGAACCTCAAGTAAATACCAAGGAATACTAACTATCCCATCCTCACCAAGGCTCACTCACTGAATTAACTCAAGTCAAGTAATGTAATAATATAAACACATCGATATTTGGGTGCCCTACTCCACTTTCCCATAGGTTAACTGCTCATTCCTAATGATCTAACATCTTGAAGTTGCAACTATTCTGGTACGCAGTCCCACTGCCACAACCTTCCTGCACACACCTAGGCCAAAAACCGCACACAACCACTCCAGTATAATCATGCTCCACAACAACCACACACCATTCTCGAAGACACCTAAGCCTCAACAACCACACACCATGACCGAAGACACACATGCCTCATCCTGAGTATACTTGGGAGAATATACATGGCCCACAAACACATGACCCCCTCATCGAAAACAAACCATTGCCCAAAAAATCCTCAACTATGGTAAGGATCTAGCTGTTATAGCCTTCCTGGATAATCCCGAGAGGAAATATCCAGAAGAGGGTGTGGGGAAGAATGTTAGTAACCAACCATCCATCCTCCCACTGGACAAAACCAAGCAGCAGTCACTACCTTGCAACTAACAACCCTAACCATACCAAGAAACAAACAAAACAAAACTGCGATCCCACTACACAACTACAAAAAAGACTTTCATTCCCATTGAACATCCCGATCCAATAGCACCATATCTTAAAACATTTCCCTAATGTAGTCCCACTGCTCGACATCGCTTCTCCACCACAACACAAAAAAAGGCAATTCATCGGCCTACAAGTTCATCCATTGCATAATTAATCAATCTCTCAGAATGAGACACTAAGACCCTCCTGTACCACCCTCTATACCAAACCCACAAAACCCAAACAAGAACACACATTACATAACCAAAAAAATCAATCCATGTGTATAAAAATTTTACCAATAGGGGTTCCTTTACTTCCACTTTGATATTATCGAGGTGATTAAAAAAGAAGTTTGATATTGGGGCATCACTTTATTTAACCTAGTGTACGTGATTAATCATATTTCATGTTACATCTATACATCAAAACACCACAACGAAATAGAACTCCACCAGCATGCAAGAAAAGACCACCAACGACCATGATTTTTATAAGGAATAATTCCAAAAAATACATAAAATAATCAAATTAAAAAAAAATTGGCGACCAATATCAATTTCTACCCTGCCAATTATGTTATTTAAGCCTGTTATGTTTTGATTATATTAAATTCTTGTTTAATTATCATTTCTTGAAGAGAGTATCTAGATGTTCCATGCATGGAACCATTAAAATACCCACCCCATAAGATGGATAATTAAAGAGAATCAAAATAAAGTCCCTACTTTTTGATCAAGGGATAAAAGTTGTTTCTTATACCAAGAATATGGGATGGTGCAACTTTCAGGAAGAACTCAATAAAGGCTAAGTAGAAAGGGATCTAGCATGGGTGAGTGAATCATATTGAGTGTAAGTCTCTATGCACACCAAGATAAACGAAAAGGAATAAATAATAGAAGATCTCAGATGAATAGGAGTCAAGATCCTAAAATCAGGGAAACCATTTCAATGTAATTGAATTTCGGATCATGGTTTGGACATGCGGCCTGGTGGTTACACTTGTTAGAATTAATTGAGATTAAAAAATTACCCTTTAAAATAGTAAAGATAGACCAGCGGACAGTTGTGAGTTAATATATTAACATTAAATGGAGAAAAGAGCATAACAAGAGAGAAACTGAAAAACCTTATAATACTAGAAATGATCACTGATGGGTGATTCACCGACGTCGAGCCACCAATGGCATGACCTACCAACACAACGACACCATAACCTACCGACACCCTAACCTACCAACGCCCTAATCTTCCAGCGCCTCGACCTACCGACCCCCTGACCTACTGACACACAAACCTACTGATGCACTGACATACTAGAACTCTGACCTAACGATTCCCTGACCTATAAATTTCATTACCTACTGATTCCCTTGATCTATCAATGCCAACACACTGATGTGCTGACACACTGTCATTCAGTCACACTGACATGCCAACACATTGACATGACGACACACATACATGCTGATGGAAAAAAGCTGGAAATCTGGAAAACTCTTGAAGTAAGCCTCTGACAGCTTCCAGAACACCTCAAGAGTAGATTTTCTCAAAGGAAGGGCCTAGAAAAAATCATGTTTATTACATCAAATAACTCCCAAAATATTCTTTTCCTCAAGAATTTAAAACATACCTAGGAGAAAAGAGGTCTGAACAATCATCCTTAAGATACATCTCAGAATTAAACCACCCTGTGTTGAAAACTATAGGGGAAAACTAAATATATAAGAACACCTCCTTGAAATATATATACTAAAAAACTTAGGAGGCACTAAGGATACACTACCCCACAAAATCACACAAATAAAAAGGGTCACACTGTCGAGACACATTGATTAGGGAGATCCTTCATCCCTATGAAGATACTATCCACTTTGTGTTGCCCTAACTCACCCACAAAAGTTTCATCGCATCAGAATTAATTCACCTTGATATGGGATTAGGTTATCCCTTCTCACATGTCCAAAATTTTAACACACATTCAGAGATCAAGGGAAGTAACTCATCTTATAGAAAACAGGGTCAAGAATGCATCCCAATAAAGGAACAAAAGAAAAACATAAGATAAAAACTCAAAAAAGTTCCAGGTACATGGAATGAATTTTCGCTTCTTTCTCTCAAGTACTCTCCTCAATGGAACTATGAATCCGGAGCACACATACCAAAGTAATGGTCTATCCCTGAAGAACCTTCTATTTATGATCGTTTATTACCACTAGAAGCTCCAAAAAAGTCACGTCGTACTCGAAATCCAACTATCCCCAGTCAAAAATGTAGGAGTCACAGTGTAGATATCATCGGTGATAAGAGAACTGAAAGACATATTGGATCCTGCACAACTGTGGTGGAAATTCCAGATGATATTCCACCTCACTGACTCATCCCAACACCTCGAAGGGTCTGATGAACCTGGGAGAAAGCACTATCCCCGAACCAAACCTCCACTATCCACATCGAGGGGAGACCTTTAAGAACACATGGTTCTGTGCCTTGAACTCCAAAGGTATCATCCTATGGTCATCATACAACTTCTTCCGGTCCTAAGATACCTTCATCCATTCATGCACAAGATGAACCTTCACCATCATTCCCAACACCATTTTTGGGCAATAACACCTTCCTCCCAAAACAATGTCTAGCACATGGGTTAACAAAATGGTCTCCCATACAAGGCTTTGATCAGTTCCATGACAGTGGTAGAGTGATACTGATTATTGTAAGAAAACTCTACTAGGGTCAAGTGTCATACTCACGATCCTATGAATTCCAAGACACATGCCTACAACATATCCTCTGAAATATTAATGGTCCTCTTTGTCTGCCCATCCATCTGAGGGTGTAAAGAAGTGTTTAGGTGTAGCTGGGCTCCAAAGGTACGCTTTAATACCTTCTAGACATGTGAATTAATGTGTGTATACTAATCTGAAATGATGGATATTGGAACTCCAAGAATCCATACGACTTCACCCATGTACCTCTGTGCTAAGGCATCCACTGCGCTTGACTCTTTAACTGCTAAGAAGTGAGAATATTTCTCCATTTGATC
This sequence comes from Viscum album, assembly GCA_963277665.1. Classification (NCBI taxonomy): domain Eukaryota; kingdom Viridiplantae; phylum Streptophyta; class Magnoliopsida; order Santalales; family Viscaceae; genus Viscum; species Viscum album. Next base: position 1,516,011,739 of record OY728128.1, on the reverse strand, counting down.
CACCACTACCTAGATGGAATCATAGCCTCCCTCAACCATGGGTATTCCTATGGTAAAATCCATCAATATGGCATCCACTCAGTAATGGCTGTGGGATGTAGCAATCCTCTACAACACAATGCTCATTTTTCACCTACAAACACACTAAGCACCTTGCCACAAACTCTACCACTTCTCACATATCTATAGGCCACCAAAAATAAACTCTCAAGTCCTAGTACATAATGGAGACTCCTGGATGTACCTCCAGTGATGATCTATGGAACTCAATGAGAATTACCTAGTGCATCCCCACTGATACCAATAGCTTCCCATGGAACAACATCTAATTATGACTATCCTCTAAGCATCCCTCTGGAACATCACCCTGGACAATGCGATAACGCATCACTTCAGAATCTAAGTCTCCCTACTGAGACTCCTCCACCTGGAATTCCAAGTAAGACTACACCGTTATCTGAAAATAAAACTACCCTTGTCGTCATCCACTCTCCTACCTAGATGTAAAGCAACCAACTCCTCCATTGTATTCCAAACATCCATGGACTCCCAAACTACATCCTTCTATGAATTCCTACTCAAGTAATCGACCACCACATTTCCATTTCCTAAGGTGTAAGAGATCTCAAAGTCAGTTTCCTGAATAAACTCCATCCACCTTCCCTTCAGAATGTTCAGGTGTTAATTGGTGAAGATATACATCAAGATATTGTGTATGTGAAGACCACGAATCATTCCCTGATGAAGAAATTCCCCAAAAATTTAGTTTAAACAAGAACAAATAAAGTTATAGGTTGTGGGTGGCATAGTAATATTATTGTGGATGTATGTTCCTAAAACCATAAGAGATAAATCCTCACTGCTGCATTAGAACACACTGCAATCCTAGACCAGAAGTATCACATAACAATTCAAAAATCACCCCTTATTTTGGAAGCCTATGCACTAGGGCCCTGACACACTTTCCATTCAGGTTGCTGAAAGCCATCTAACACTTCTCACAACATACAAAGGCCTGGTCTCTCCTGGTCAATGTTTTCAATGGAGCCGCAACTCGAGAGAAGTTAGGTACGAACCTATGGTAGTAACTAGCCAAGCCCAGGAAACTACGAACCTCCACCACATTATTCGGTGCTTCCCCAGAAACAACCTCTTAAACCTTCGATGGGTCCACTTCTATTCCATGTTGGGACTTCATGTTTTCAACTAAGTAAACCTATCGTGTCCAGTACTATAACTTGGACAACATACCATAGAGCTTGTGGTGTTAGAGGACCTCCAAAATTGTCCTTAGATGCTTATCATGATCCTCCTACAGTCTTGAGTAGATTGAGAAGTAGTTGATTATCAAAACTAAGAACCAGGATAGATACTCATGAAAAATATAATTAATGAGCCTCATGAACACAGCCGGTGTGTTCGAAACACAAAATAACATGACCACGAACTCAATGTTCCCATTCATGCACCTGAAATCAGTCTTCAAGATATCACCATCCTTCACCCTCAACTGGTGATATCCAGACCACATGTCAGTATTTTAGAACCAACCTACTCCCTTAAACTTGTCAAAAAGGTCGGTGATCCTTAGGATGGGGTAACATTTCCTGACCGTCGCCAAATTCAATCTCCGGTAGTCTATACATATCCTGATACCACCATCTTCCATCTTCGTGAACATGACTGGATCACCCCATGGTGACACGCATGGTTAGATAAAACCCTTCTTCATATGGGAATAAACCTGAATCCACAACTCTCGCAACACAGAAGGTTCCATCTTATAGTGAGCGATCGAAATCAGGTGGGCATTGGGGTGTAAGTTTATCTGTTACTTAACTGCACGTCGAAGGGGTAGAGTCACAACCTCTTTGGGGAGGAATTCTAGGAACTCATTGAAAATTCATAGAACATCAACCATCTTTGATTCTACTGATTCCACTGACAGCTCAGCTAACAATGAAATAAGGGTCTCCACATTCCTACTGCACTCTTATAAACTCTTCTCACCGAAAAAAGCTACAGGTTGGATATACATATCTGAGAACATAACCCTTCTTCAGAATTAGTCGACAACAGCATGCATAGAAAATAGCCAGTCGATTCCAAGGATGAAATTTTATGGCTTCATTTTTAGAAGAAGAAGATCCTCACCAGACTGATGTGGCCCTAACATTTTTCTACATCATCAATAAACATCAAACATGATGGTATGACTTCCAACCGGTGTACTCAACACTTGGGGAACAGAAAGTCTCTCTACATCTAGGCCTAAGACATGGACTAGACTAGGTGAAATAAAGAAGTGTGAAGATCCTGAATAAAATAATCCCTATGCAAGAGTACTAAACAGACGGATCGTACCTCGAACAACATCTGGCCCAACTGGAACTGCTACCTCTACAGCATGCAACTTCCCATGACCAACGCCTCTACCCCTCAGCTATCGACCACCTCTATGACCATTCCCTAGTTGAGGTCTCTTATGTGCTCCATGAATTAAACCTTCTCTGGCATCGTCCTCCCTCAGTGGAGCGGTAGGCCACTTCCCCTGCTGCTGTAAGGGGCTAGTTGGAAACTGCTGCTTTTGAGGTGGGAACTTAACCTTCCCACACCCACTATACTACACTCAGATAGGGCACTAATTACAAAGATTCCCATGGATACGATGGAAAAATAACCTCAGTTCTAGGTCCGTGGGGAAAAGGTGAGGACCAGGAGATCAGAACTGGAACTATTGAGGCCTACTCCCCACTGGCTGAAACCTAGAAAGACCTGGTGCTAGAGACCAGCTACTGACAACCATTCCATTTGACGAACTCAACCGACTCCCCTCTCATGCCACACCTCACAGGGTGTGCATGCTCTCTACCACTTTTGTCTTCTTTTGAACCACCATGTACATTGATATAGTGAAGGGAGTAACATCATACTGAAGAGGATGTCGAAGTTCCTCTTGCAAGAATATTTTCTGTGACTCTTCATCCAGAAATAGGTCTTGAGAAAAACGAAGGAGATCCTTGAACCTGATCCCCAGTTCATTTACCAACATACTCCTTTCCTAGAGGGATATCATCTCTTTCCTCTTCTCGTCCTTCATCGTGGAAGAATGGAATTCCTCCTAAAACTCCATCTCAAAGTTAGCCCATGAGACATCAGCCACATTTCTCTCCCTAAGGTAAAGAGTCCACCACTCACGCATTGCTCCTCACATTCAGATTACTACCAGAGGAACCCAAAACTCTTTCGAAGATCGGATTGAGATGAAAGAAATCCCCAGCTCCTCAAGCTAGCTCTTCATCTCCATATCTGAGATGCTTCCCTTGTACTTTACCAAATTCTTACGCAGAAGGAACAATGTGTCTTCTATGACTATTCATCCTCCTCCTCTATATTGTTCCTCCGTTGATTACCAAGATCAACCTACTAAGACTCAACTTCTCATACCACTCATGGAAAACGTCTGAGTTCCATAGCTGAAAAATAAAACAAGAAACTCTTAATCCCAGGTAGTGTGGAAATTCCCTTTCTTATCTCTTTAATTAAAATCATGTTTTCCAAACACCCAAAACACACTAGAACAGAAGTAATTATAATTCATGTACCTTTGCTAAGGTTTATACCCTACAATTAGTGTAATCTTACATGGTATTTTAGTAGGTCAAGATTCCTTGAATTGGATAATGGGGGGGAGACCTAAAATCCCATGTACAAGCAGGTCTTCCTTAGCCTATTTCACACCCCATGATTTCCTAACATAGTTTCCCTACCATCCCATGCAGTCCACACTGTGACAAACTCTAAACCATATCCTATATCTCAATATACTCACCCCATATAATACCATTTTTTCATGACCTGCCTTCTCCATGGTGACCGAAGGGATGATAAAGTTCCATTCCCATCCTTCCTCAAGATGAAGGGGAGATAATGACTAGTGAGTCCTACCTTTAGTAGGACCCAGAGTGGCGACTAGCACCAAGGGTATATAATCTCACATAATTGGAAGGTATTGACATTTTTATAGAACAGTATTGGGCGATAAGATGGTAAATCCCAGCTAAACAAAAGACTATAGGAAAAAGTAAAGCTGATACAAAGTATAAAAAAACTCACAAAAAAAGTATCAAAAAATAATGAAGTTAAGAGACAAGGGGAACTATCCCAAAGCCCGAGCTAGTAAAGTCAAGTACAGTCCTCAATGTCCTATTGAAACCTAAAAATAGTTTTATATATGTAGGGTGAGAATAAAAGTATACATAGTAGGTAATCTAGAGCTACTCGTGCACAAGTGAGGGGAACATACTAATATCCCTATGTGAAAATAGTATAACCTCATGTACTGACAAGGGAATAATTACTATCCCAACCACTTCAAGAAACACTCACTAAAGTAACACAAGTAAAGTGAAGTAATAATATAAGTACATCAACATTTAGGTACCCTGCACCACTTTCCCATTGGTTAACTGCTCATTAGTAACAGTCTGACATCTTGATGCTGCCACTCTTGCCACTCCAGTCCCACTGCCGCAACCAGCTCACACACACCAGGGACTCAAACCGTACAAAACAACACCTGTATACACCAAGGAAAAAATTACCACACACCCCACTCGAAGACACATGGGCCTCAACAACCACACCCCACAATAGAAGACAACTGGGCCTTATCCCGATGATACTTGGGAAGACATACCTAGCCCACAAAAACCAGAACCCCTCATCTAAAAAACCATTGCCCGAAGAATTCTAGACTATGGTAAGCCTCAATCCATTACTGTCTGCCCAGATAAAACTGAGTGGCAGGATCTGGAATAGGGTGCAAGGAAAAATTCAGTGACCATCCATCCATCCTCTCACCAGGATGTTGGGAAAGACACTCATCCCCATGAAAGAAAGGTGTTCAGAACATGGTGCTCAACATGGGTGCAGTGTGTATAGAAATAAAAATTAACTACAATATATATATAGGTAAAAAAACACGCAGTCACACCAACAATTTTCACATGAGAAGACAACAAGCCTGCACCAACATTGCTCTTGCGGCTACTCCTATATGCACAACCATACAAAAACCACTACCATGCATAAACCCTACACCCTTTCCATTCAATTTCCATTTATTTATTATTTGAGATTCACTATAAATTATTCTGTCACTAAAAAGAAATTAACAACTATAACCATACCACGAAACAAGTAAAACTAATATGTGGCCCCACTGCACAATAGTACAGAACTAGACTTGTAGTCCAACTGCACATCCCCATCCTGCAGCCCCACTACCCAAAACGTTTCCCCAATGAAGTACAGCTTCTAAATGTCGCTTCGTGACCAAAACAAAACAAAAATGAAGTTCAGATTCCTACAAGTTAATCCATTCCACAAGTAATCAATCTATCATACTAAGGCACTAACTCATCCCGCTATACCACCGCCAATTCCAAACCCATAGAACCCAGACCAGAACAAACACCACAAAACAACAACCATCAAACCAAGTGTATTCATATACAACCAAAAAGGATTATTTATCTTCCTCTTTGATATAACCATGGTTATCACATAACATGTTTCATACGTGGGTATCCATTTTTTTAACCGAGTGTACATGATTAATCAGAATTGATGTTACATTTGTACATCAAAACACCACAACAAAACAGCACACCACAAGTGTGCAAGAAAAGACCACCAATCAAAATGTTTTTTAGAAGTAATAAAACCTCTAAAACAAAAAATAATCAAAGATAAAAATAAAATTGGTGACCAACATCAAAAAATACCATGCCCGTTATTTTATTTCTTCAAGTTATCTTTTGATCATATTAATTTTTTGTTTAATTCTTGTTTCAAGATGATATTATCCAGCCATTCCTTTCAAGGAACCATTGACATACCCACCCCAAAATATTCACAATTGATGACAAGATAAAGAAAATAACTTCTTGTTAATCAAGGGATTGAAGTTCCTACTTTTACTAAGAATTGGTGATGGCACGACTTTCAAGAAGAACTCCACAAAGGCTGAGTGGGAAGGGCTCCAACAAGGGCGCACGACTCGTATCTAGAGGAAGTTTCTAGGTGATCAAAGAGATAGAAAAATTAATAAGGAATAGAGAATCTCTTTCGAAGAAGAGGCCAGATCCTAAAATTAGGGAGGCCATTTTGAATTACTTGAAATTCAGATAATGGATTGGCCATAGGGCATGGAATTTTCTCAAAACGGAATTAATTGAGATTTAATAATTTCACTCAATGATGGTGGAGATAGAATAGTGGATGGCTGTGAGTAGATAGATTAACTTTAAATGGGAAAAAACACATAATTGTGGAGAAACAGGAAAAACTAGGAAAACTAGAAATTAGTTGCCAATGGGTGAGTCACTGACGGTTAGCCACCGATGGCATGGTCTACCAATGCAATGACTCACCGACGTCCTAAACTATCGATGCCTTGAACTGCCGACACTCTGATCTACTAACACCCTCACCTACCGACACCCTGATCTACTAATTCCCTTTATATACCGATGTCGACACACTGACAAGCCGACACACTACCATGCCAACGCATGAACATGCCGATGGAAAAAAATGGAAATTTCAAAAACTATTGAAGTAATACACCTATAGATTCCATAACACATCAACACTAGATTTTATCGAAGGAAGGGTCTGGTAAAAAATATGTGTTATTACACATGGGTTACTTCATTTAATGGTATTATGAAGATTAAGAATTATATTATATATACAACAATTTAGATAAAATATTAATTATATATGTATATAGAAATTTTATTGAACGGTTATACATCTCCAACAGATATAGTGGACCTAAGATAAACATTTATTAAGTTGATATTTTATATAAACAATAGTGTTTATTAAAAAAATTCCAAACGACATAGTCGAGTAATTTAAGCCTGAGTTATATAAAATATATAAAATTATAATCTTAGACAAAATTATAAATATATATGTTACCAATCATAGTCGAATTTGACCAATTATTAGTTTAGAATAATGAACCCCTTTAATAAAAGGACGATGTAGATATCTTCATTGTTCTAAAGTATAATGAATATATGAATTCTAAAATGTATTAAGTATATCAAAATCAAGAATGGGTTATTTATGATTCCCAAGTTGACAAAAAACATGTTCGATGCAAATAGGTATTCAAGAAGAATATGGGACATGATAGAAATTTTAGTACCTACAAATCTTGATTTATTTTTAAATGATTCAAGTAGTATCATCGATAGACTGTCACAAAATATTTTTTCCAGCTATTATGAAAAAAATAACATCAATTCTATTTCCAACATATTCATAATATGTTTATGAAATTTAAAAATTGATTTAAAAAATTATTTATTTAATTAATATCAAATGGAAGATGTCTACTTGATACAACAAGAAGAATTTGGGACAAATTAATATTCGAATACAATATATAGGATGTAAATATCACATCATGGATAAATTAAAGAATCAATATCATGTAATATTCATTTTTTTGGAGCCTTTATATAATCTAGCTAACTTAAAAATGAATATGATAATTTTTTATAGAAGTGATTTAGTGTGATTGTTATAGTTTTCATAGTAATATATGTTAGTGATATATTATTGTTGATAAATGAGACACCAGTCTTATAGTCATTTAGGGAATGGTTGAATAAATTATTTTCCATCAAATACTTTGGTAAAATATCATACATCCTAGGGATCAATATTCCTTGAGATATTTTTAAGGGGCATTTTAATGTAAGACAATGTTCATTGTACAAATAATCAAAAAAAAATTTGAAGCTAAAATATTGTACATCGCACGAGACGATCATTTGAAATGCCACATGGTATATATGTCTCTAAGTGAATATTTGTTTAAATAAATGAAAAGAGAGATAATAGAGAGAGATAATTATTTGAATCGCTTATAGTTTTTCAGTCGATATATCATGTATATGATGATATGTACTATGAATATTGTTTTATACTCTTTGAGTTTTCTAGGATGTTATTAAGTAGAACCTAGGGACCAACATTAATTTTCCGAAAGACTATCCTAGATGAATTTATTCATATAATGGATATGTTCCTAACTTTCTGAGGATATGAGGATTTTTTTGTGAGAGGATATATAAATTCATGATTTAAAACATATCTGAATGGTTTAAAATCACTTTCAGTATATTTTTTTTCATTAATTTTTGAGGTATGAGGTAGAAGATTTCTTAATGGTTCATAGTTTTATATTTTATTGTAGTGTACAATTATATATATTTTTTATGTTTCTAATGATGTAGTGTGTATATAAGAATTATTCAATGATCTTAGTGATATACCATTCTTTTATGATCCTATTGCTCTTTATTTTTATAATAATAGAGTATTAATTATATCCAAAGTGGCTTCATATAATCAATAGACAATGGATATACATAAGAATTGTCACCTCGTGAAATATTTTACTTGAAAGGATGATGTCATAGTTAGTAGAGTGACTATGGAGGATAATGTGTATTATAATTTAATGAAATCTATATCTCAAAATAAGTATGAATATAATGTAAAATATTGTGACTTAAAAATTTATAGTAGTCAGATCTAGTGCACGTGGGATTGTTGTGGAGTTATTTACCCAGGAGAAATAGAATTATTCAATTTTTATTACAAGTATATTGAATAATATCTTATAATTTTTTTGAAACATTAATTTTTTAATTTTCTTATAACATTCAACACATGAAACAGCTATAATAGAAACCTATAAAATGAGATCGTGAAAATGATATTAAAATATACATTAATAAGTCTTATAGTCTAGATATGTCAATATGATAGTAAAATGATGTTGCTTGACTATCACATGTTGGAGGATCATATGAAATTAAGACATCTTCTTTTGATGTTTTTACTTTGTAATCTCTAGCAATACATATTATAAGGTTAGAAAAACCTATAAAAATTTCTTATATTTTATGTTTCAATAGATATTAAAATATGTGAACATGATTATTGGTCTTCAGAATTAGCATTATTATTAATGTGTATCATAATCCCTTATATTGATGATTGGATAAAAACATTCATGTTATATACTTGGGGTGAGGTATCATACATCCTATTCATTATAACTAATATGAAGTTAATTTTATTATTGAAAATAGATGTTTCTCTTCTATGTTATGGGATGATGAAATATATGAAACTTCGATTGAAATAGAACTATATAATGAGATGAATTCTATTGGAAGCATATAGTTATTTTAATTTTAGAATTTTATTGAAATATAATTCAAGCATATATACTGATGAAACTATTATGAATCCTAGTGTATAATATATTAAGAGATAATGGGATTTCATTCCATTTTAACATTAATTATAAGGATATTTTAGTTTTCACATTAACTCTATTCTCAATGGGTGCCTTGATATACTCCAAGATGAAGATCTTGGGAATTTTTTTATGTTAACCTATATTTAATTATAAAGTGTCCTATTAGGTCACACATAAAGATTATTAAAAAATGTATTAAATTCTATAGAATTTATTATTAAGAATAAATTAATTTTTTTATAATGGAATATTATTAATTCAAGTAATATATATTGTAGAAACTCATTTATATGATATTCAAGTATAAATTGTTTTAATTGAGTCTTATTACATGTTTATTTATTCATAAGGTATTAATTAATGGTTTATTTATTCACCATCTTAGTGAATAGGTTACTATAACTATTTATTTCATTAGAAGAATATTAAAATAAATATTTACTTTAGGTTTTTTTGAATATAATATTATATGGGAGGATATGGGTCATGTTTGTTAATTCATTTAATGGAATTTTTTCGTTAATATCTTGAAAATATTTATTTATTTATTTATTTGAGAAATAATATTACACATGTTGCATATCATGGGATATAATAATAGAGTAATTATAATTATTTTATTAGGGGAATAACATAGATTAAATAATATACAAGGGAATCCAACTATATATAATTATTTAACACTATATATATATTTTACATTGAATAAATTTAAAGGGGACATGTGTTTTACAAAATATAGACACTTCTATAATTATCTTAAGAGCTATGGAGAAAACATCACCTTCCACCATCTAATAAACATATAGAGAAAAAATGAAATTATTCTAGTAAATGATAAAAGGCATAAATAAATTGATTATTTCTGTCTAGAACCCTTTTCTTCATGGACTCCATCAAGATATTTATTTATCATTCGTTGATATGTATAGCGGAATAATTTTATGGATTTTATACCACAATAAAATATACAACAAAACAATAATAGAAATTGATCAAGAATATTAAAATGAATGTGGTAATTATTATTTAAATTAATTATATTTAAATTGTGAAATATATTTTTTAATGTTTCTAGGGTGTCTTTATCATGTTATTCGGATATTATCTATTTATTTTGATGAAAAATAAAAATATGGATTTCACTTGATACTTCCATTGAACCATAGAAAATTTCGTAAAATGGGAGGATTATAGTTAAATGAAAACAAATGAAACCCCATGGATTGAATAGTATTTTTACTCAATTATTAACACATTTAGTGATGTTTTAAAACATTCAAAGTAAAAATTAATTAGTAACTGTATGGATGAATATTATTATCAATGATTTTTCAGTATCCAATTAAAGTTATTTTTATTATTTATTCATAAAAATATATATCTACACAAAAATATATATCAATAGAGGTTGATGAATGACCATGGATGATAAAGTTGAACTTATTTTTCATGGAAAATTATAATTTCTATTATTGAATTGAATGAATATAATTGGTGTTCAACTTATAACTTTTAGAAGATTGTTTTCTTACATTGATGTTTATATCTATTATAGAACTAGTGATCTAAATTTTATTTGTGTTTGAATATAAAATTCCAACTATGGTATAATTATATGTATAAGATTTCAAAGATATATCATTTTCATTACAAAAATTATTTGATATTATTGCTTCACATGGAAATGGATTATACATGGTCATTCTAGTGATGTAGAAATTTATTTGGAATGGATGATATTTTTTATTTATATGTCCATTATATTTGTATCATTAATCAAGAAAGGTTGCATAATTGAATTTATTAAAATTTTAATAATAAGTGTTGAAGATGAATGGATCTTAGATATCATGATATATATCCATCATAACATGTGAAATGGTTGGTTTTTATAGAGAAATGTAAAATATATGTATTCTATTGTTCATCCCCACATAGTAAATATTTGTTGGATCCCATGTAACAACTCAAATTGAACAACTAGGTTTTATAAAAATGTTTTACATGAATTGATCTAAACCTCCCTGCATACAAGAGGTTGTTGGAAAGAGGCATGGTATAAAGGAGAGACCCTAGGAGATTGTTCAATATATACTAGGTAAAAATTAAATTGAAATAAAATATGTGATAACAATAAAAAATAATGAATAAATTAATAACTATTAGAGTTTTAATATATAGAAATAAAAAACATAGGAATTATCAACATGGAATGTCAGGTATATAAACAAAACTAAAAAAATGAATCCATGTAAGAGGTAAAATCCAATTAAAAAACCCTAGAAAACCCTATATTAATACCATCCAAAAAATATCATAGACTATAGCTCATTCTTCCCAATCATCCACTATAGGGGCCTTTCTCTTCATAGGATCTCTTGTCCTAAAATCGACAAGAGCACTAGAATGTTAGAGTATAGTGTGAGTAGAAGTCCTAGTAAGAAACCACCAAACACTATTAACATAATTTAATAAGTAATATTGGTTAATAAAATGAAAGTAAATAGAGTAAAATAGAATCAAGTATATTAGTTAACAAAAAATATATCTTGGTTCCTTAGAGATTGGATTTACCTACATCGACACTATACTAGATCGAAAACCAACCACCAGCTTGACCTGACCACCTTGATGGGATATTATAAAACAAAGGTTGAAACACCCTTGATTAGATAGTTTAATTAATTATGAACACCCATATGAGACATCCATCCAGGGGGATAGTTCACTAATCTAATCTTATATTCTTATTTTTAGAATATAAAACAGTAGAAAATACATACGATATATGATATGAATGAAAAATCAAGAATTATATTAAATCATGCATGTATCCTGACAATACAAATCCATATAAAAGAAAAAAAATGAAAAAGTGGTATTGATACACATGAAAACCTCAGGTGATCCCATACCAGAAATAGGTTTCACAGGATAAACATACACTAATAATCATGCAAAGAAACCATAGAAAATGATATTTAATGTTAATGATTCTTACCTCAAAAGAAACTATGATCGATATCATGGGTTGCTTTCAACATATAAAAGCCCCATGAAATATTATAGATAATTATAATTGGATATGATTCTAGGATCATGGATGAATGTTGAGAATAAACCAAAAACTCAAAGGCCATTCAAGGTCAAACATACTTGATATGATCCACTATCGATATAAATCTTATCCCAATTGTTGTGAAAATTATAAAACCATGAATCTAGGTGAATATTCTATCAACTATCAGGTTCCACTCATTACATCACACAAAAATAATTACAATTGATCATTATATAGTTGATATAATAGGTTCTTATAAAGGATAAGATATGGTAATTGATCCCTTATGAAGATGAACTCACAAGATAAGTAACATATGATTGATTCATCATTTATGAATTTAATTGATTTTTATATGAGGGAGATGGAACCCAAAAAGACGCTATACGGTATCTATAGGGATATAGGTGGTGAAGATAGTAATTGATAATGATAGAAAAGGGTGAATGGGTTATTTTTTTAAAAAAAATACTAGTTGGAAGTCTTTAAGAGTACATGTTAGATTACATAGGTGATTTTATAGTCACTTGGAAGAAAACATAATTCCAAGGAACCCCACCATTTAGTCGGTGGAGCTTCTGAAAATTTTCAAGGTATAACAAGCCCACCATCATGGTACCTTTTATAAAACCATCCTCTCAAACAACATTAACATGCCTTAGATCACTTTTTGAAATGATAAAAAACTATGTGAAAGTAATAAAGTGGAATACCCTAAAACAGAGGAATCAAAATTATCCAACTAAAATGATTTTTTAACATCCAGAAGAATCCTTATATACATAGTCAAATTAATCAGGCCACTTAACATGAATGGAAGCTTCCTACTCCCATGTCTCTTCCAGAAAATGTCCATATATCCATAAAACCATTAAAAGAGGAACCATATATATCCAAAAATCACCATCTATATTAAGTCAAAATTCTATAAACGATGTTTAAAAAAAGATTCATCTTTCTCCAGGGTAACACCCTCACGATCAAGAACTTGTGCAGGATTAGGCTTGTACTTCCAAAGCTAAGTCATGTGGAACACATTGTGCATGCATTGACACTATGGAGAAATGTGTAACTGATAGGACATTGTCCAAATAAATTTGAAAATATATAATGGCCAAACATGACATAATTTAAAATTCCATTTCCTCCTCAGACACTAATACCCTAACACAAGGGAAAATAAGAATAAAACCAAGTCTCCCAAAATGAACTCCAAGGGTTGTCTTTTTTAGTCAAAATAAGGATTAATTCCGTTCAAAGATGTAACATGCCATTTTAGGAAAAAATAATCCCCATAAAAGGTCACATATACGATGACCAAACCAAAAAATAAATACTCACAATTCATATTCAAATATAATGGTGAATGACATGGACTCCCATTTGGATCCTCCAACAGAGAAATCTAAATCGATGAATAGAAGTTATTATTATTCACATACTCCACTATATCCATGTGAACATCCCTAATTTCTCAAAAATCATGAATAAATTATTGATTAATATACAATAATGTATAGATTTTTATTTCTAAGTACTCATCTATCCGAGGATTAAACTCCATACTCACCTTCAACTGAGTATGCATCGACTTCTGTAATCCTTTTTAAAATTTTAATATAAACATGGTGTCTCTATCAAATAGCACATTCTAAGGTAGACTATAAAGTTATAAAATATCACAAAAAAATAGATTTAATATCTCATCGAGTGGGTTTTTCCATTAGGATGATGTGTGTTGATCCATCTTTGTCAACTGATCCACTAATACCTAAACGATGTGTCGACATCATAAGGTTCTAGTCAACCCCATCAAAAAGTATATCATCACCTTACCCCACTTCCTTAGTGGAAATAAATTGGTTGGAATATCCATCCAGGTATATGATGATCTAACTTAATTTTCTAAAAAAATCATATAATTGATAATGATTCGTTAAATTCCTTTCATTAGGGTTTTCCACTAGAACCATCGCTTGATATCTTGATACATCCTATTTTTCATTGGGTGCATTTCCCAAAATGAAGAATGAGAGGTTCCCAATAGATCACATATCATTATAGATATAAATAAAACCCTATCATTAAATAGAATCTCACTATGTTTGTATAAGTCCTATCATGAATTAGAACCATTTCCTTTAAAATTTTCATGAATCGGGACACACTTTGGATTAAGATCATGAATGTTTGTCACTTGTTCCACCAAAAAGGATGTGCTTACTATGGGTGTTCAAACTACTTTCACTCAATCCTTAATTATCCCCACTTACCAATATTCTATGAAATCTGTAAACTTCCTCAAATAGTTGAGTTTTTTCTTTCCAAGTTCCTCTATATTCATTTTAAGTATTTTTTTTGACTACAGTGACTTTACCATGAGCATACTCAGTGTTAGTGTCAGACTTGTGAAATTAAACTACTCAAAACCTCTGATCTAGATTATTTTCATAATGTGAAAAGATATATCACCAAATTTAATGGTAAATTTATGAAAAATATACCTCAGTGAATAAATATTTTCACCATAATTTCAACCCATAGACCACCACAAAAAATTATAATTCATGAGTATGGTAGTTCACCTCACTAGGTCACAACTAAGAAGACCCATAATAAACTAACTTATCATCTTAAATTCAAATACCCAACCCCCCCCCCCCAAACTACAAGACACATCACAAAATACTACATAAATAAATCTAGTATTCGGAAGAATTATGATCAACGATGATTTTAACCTGTTATTTATCTCTAAGAAGACTTACTCACACAATTATGTCTATTCAATATTTACCCCATTCTCAATCAGTGTAACCATCGACACAACCAAGAGAGAAAATATATGAATGATCATCCAATATTACCTATCCAATCTGAGAAAACTCTAAATATCAGACACATTCTTCAATAATTTCTAATACATGAAGGCATAATTATTCTTTAGATAAACTGATATTACTACTTGAGAAACCACATGCCTAAAAATCATAACTCCTATATCCAAAAGTGACGCATCGAGAAAACAGTGTAAATCCATTGTACTCGAAGAATACTCAATATGGTATAAGGGTGTCTCATATTTTACTATGTTCTCTTAGAATATATTATGATATCATTAATGAAAAAAATGATAAACGAGACCAATTATGGATGAAATACCTTATTCATCTATTATGTGAGCACTTTCATTGAATTAATTAATCTAAAGGGAATATAAATATATTCATATAACCAGTATCTACACCAAAATATTATCTTCAGTATGTCTCCCCCTTGGACATGGATTTGATGGTATCCATAACATATATCAATAATAAAAAACTAACATTCCTCCCTTAACTAATCAAACTAGTCATAAATTATGGTAAATGTGTACCTATTCTATAAAATGATCAAATGAAACTTATATTAGTCCACCTAAATCTGAAGTCTATTATTCCCATTCTTGGAGAACAATACTAGGGAACCTGAATGGGAAGTTCTTTTTCAGATGAATGTTGTACCCTCTGGATAATCTATTTACACATTAAGCTCATTCAACTTATTTAGTGCCATAAAGTATAGTGGAATTTATAAGTGTCGAGCACTATTAACAATATTAATAAAAAAATAACACTCATGTGTGGATGATATCCAAAGAAACCCACTATAAAGGCATATAATTATTGGTCTACCACTAGAGGGAAAGAGGAGGGAGTCACAACCTGATCCCCTGCAAGGAACATACTATAACATTACACTAAATGTATTTCCCTCTAATGAGGATCTTCTGACACTCTACCAACCTCGATTTCCAATTGAACTATCAACCTAAACTTATCCCCTTTATGTTACATGAATGTTACTCATCTTTGATAACAATTGATATGATCAAAGTTCTCTCCCAACCAGTCCATGTCAAGGATCATGTCAAATCCTATCATCTATAGGACCATGAATCTCTAGAAGTTATACATGATAAAAAAACATCATTTAATCCAGATATATATTAATATTATTTTCATTCCTTCATTTGGGTTGTATCGATGGACAACATCATAGATGGTAATATAACAAGAAAATCCATCCCAACAACTACTTGAGATGATATGAATGAATGATATTATTCTATATCATACAATGAAACAAAAAATGAAGATGAAATTAGGATCATGACTTTATGTAAGTAATTCCCTTCTCTACCATATACTAAAGGCTAATCCACTACATAAGTTATACATACAACCATTCCATGACTCCCCAGGGGATCATGATTCATCGGATTTATAAACCTTTATGAGATTCACACCTACTACTAAGGTCATATTCCTACACCTGCTATGCACATACCTAAATCTCTGTCATAGAACCTATTAAGTTAAAATATCTTGACACAACAATGACATGTTTTGATATAATAGGCATAATCATTATGAAAGTGTCCCTTCCTCCCACTATTGTAGCTCCTAATAGAGTTATTCTCTATAGAGGGAGTCAATGAGCATCTTCTATGCTCCAACTCACAACCACTATCCTAGAATCAATTCTCTAACATCCTGTTGTTAATATAAAATTATAGAACTTGTACTACATTATAGAATGTATATGATTGTACACTATAATTTAGAATAATACCTATAACTTATCCTTCTTCAAATCCAATCTAAATCGCTAGTTCCCCATGAAGAACCATAATATAGGTTGTTAGATCAATGTTACTGACATTTCATTACATATATGGGTGAAGAAAAATGTCAAATGTTCTGGAATTCAATTAATTGTTCCCCGATATAAGGTGATAAAGGTGTATTTTCTCTATGTAGGGTGATGAATAGTTTGTAACTATCACCATCCCCACTTAGAGCTCCTTGAACTCCTGAGAACAGTCTTACCTGAAGGAATCTAAAAAGATCTCCTTGAATAAGATATCCTTAAAATTCAACAATTTATTTCCTTAGCATTAAACCACATATAGTATTAAATCTCTCCATAATCTAGTTTCTCCTTGAAGTATGAAGGTCACAAGATTTACCATGTGGTACACTATGGTCTCTACGAAGCATAAAATCCTCTCGATGATCAATGAATTTGTTTTCCAAATCCAGGGGGCCTCTGATGTGATGGAAGGATGGGGAATGATGGATAATATAGTTAAAATAATAAATGAACATCATTAGTCCACCCAAATGTTATCCTTTACCCTATATAGGATCTTGTCAAAAGAGTACCAACAAGACTAGTTCTTTTTCATATCCCATAGAAGCAAATAAGGGGGGATGCTCAGTAATATCCTTTTAATCAATAGGTAGAACAACTAGATTCAAAACATAATTGTGGTTAAATTTCCTAAATTTACTAAATAAACCATATAGAAATTGAACAACATAAACAAGAAGATTTATTATAAACATATACACACACACAGGTTCAAAATAAGGTTCAATATTAGATTATACCCATAATAATATAGAATAAACTCTTAAGAACCGCCCAAAAAAGTCTTGAAATATCTAATATTTAGTCGTAGACACATATATATAGTCAAGCATTGAATGTAACAGGATCAAATAAAATAATGTATTAACTAATGGACCAAAATTACATATAAAAATTCTAGATGGTAATTATTTTTTTAGGATCTATCTAATATAGGAAATAGGTATATGGTATGTGAACCTACATTTCTAACATGATGCATGCCTGAAGAAAATACCATAAATCAATACACAACATGATTTGAATCACCCATGGTGAATTTAATAAATGGTAAAATCAAATAAGTAGAACACCCATCCCAACATTATGTTAACTCGAAGGTCCACAATACAATACAAGATAGGTACTGACATAGTTCCCCTATAAAAGTCCCAAAAACCCATTATATTGTCCACCCCATACCAAATCATGGAAATGAAAACAAAAAATTTATTTAAACTCATGTTGTTATACTATTTTTTAACACCCCGACCAGATCCCCCATGTCTGTGTTAGAGTTCCACAAGACCTCAAGTGTGCCTCCCCATATTCAAGATGTTTTTTACTATAAGTGAGGTACAAATTAGTGAAGTGGGGAGTTTATTACATTCTATCAATTAATATACATATAATAATAAATGAATCTATAAAAATAATAAGAAAATTAGTAAATCAATAATCACCAGAGTGGGAACACATACAAATCATACAGCCCATGCGGTATCAAAATGGCATGTGAGGTACATAAACGAAACTGAATAATGAATCCTTGTATGGGAAAAACCAATAAATAAAATATTAATTAGACATAAAACCCAAATAACATCTTAAAATTACCACATCCACATACTAAACCATCTTAAGCTTCCACCACATGTCTCTTTTCCTTCACTATATCCATAGTTATAAAATCTAAAAGTGCACCAAAATGCTCGAGTAAGGTGCGAGTACAAGGCCCAGTAGGATGCCACCAACAACCCTAAACATATGAAAATAAGGTATATATGTCCATTAAATGGCATTAAAAGGTGTAAAAACAACAATCTTATCATATTACACAATATACATTTCGGGTTCTCATAGAATGGATCTTCTAGCTTCGGCCCCCATAGTTGAAGGAATATCAATCACCATCCAAACACATCCCCATTATTGGGAATGTCCGAAAACATGGATGAAACATCCCCCTTAATGAAATATTATGATTCATACAAACCACTCATCTAAAAAATTTCTCTCGAGGGATAGTCCACTAGGACCATCCAACATTCCCAACTATATGATATGGAAGATAAATACAAGCATATAATACTTGAAACAAATGAAATATCACGTACCACATAAAATCAATAAATTATCCTAATCATATAGATAAAAAATAAATAAATACAAGAATATTACATAGGGATACACACACACACCTCATGTGATCAAACCTTAGAAATAAGTTTCATAGGATACACAAACATACATCAATAATAATTCCAAGAACCCATATAAAATATGTGCCAATGTCAATTGACTCCTAACTCCACCCCAATAATGGTGGAAGAAGGGTCACTGTCTATGTCTAAAGTAACCACCAGATCCTTGATCTGTCCCGATTTTGAAATGATTTTGAAATATAAGATCAAGTTTGAGAAGAAAACACATCCTAAAGGTGGGTTAAGGCCAATCATACCCGAGATGATCTTCTTCCGACAACGATCTTGGTTTGATTAATGAACATATGCCAAAACCCTAAATATGAGAGCTAATTGTATCAATAATCATAATAAAATCACTATAACACTTCAAAACAATTTTATTTGATAAATATATCATTTATTTTTTTAGTTATGACCATAGAGAAGAGAAGATAATTGGCCAGGAATAAAGATCAATTTACTAGATGAAGAATGAATGATTTATTCATCGTTTGGGAATTGAATGGAGGTGTATAAATTGAGGATGGAAACCAAAAATCATTTTAGAGTATACCTAGTGTTATAGGGTTTTAATAGAGTAATATAGAATTAGATAAAACCCTCAATAGTTTTTTAATGACACTTAATGTTACAGGCATTACAAGGCCCCGTAGAACATCACCGGTGAGCCGATGGCCTCTACAAACCAACCAATGGTGGCTAGGTAGATGTTTTTATACCTAGTAACAAAACTAACTAGGAATTTGTTCCTCACTATATGTCTTGTATGATTTATAACATTCTTAATATTTTTATAGACTCCACTAGTGAGAAGAAAGTGTTGTTATAGCTTTTCAAGATACATAAAGCTGGTCATCCTATCCCTTTTTCTAAAACCAACCTCATGAATAGTACTAAAAATCTATCATCATTTTAAAACATGTTAGAAAATCGAATAAATGTTATAAAGAGGCATAACATAAAAATATGGTGTCACAAAACACTATATATCGGGTGAAAAAAAATTCAATAGAAAAGTTCTCTGATTTAGATATGAAAAATAATTACAATCTTTTTTCATTACTATATAAAGAAAATATAATTATCTCCAATTCATAATGATACTATTATAGTTAATTGTATGTAAACCACATAACTATAAAAATATATATCATTTTCAAAAAATACATTTTTATTCCATATATTATGATGAAAACTATATTCAATATTTATTTTAACATTTCTTATTATGAAATTTATTTCCTTGAGGTGGTACCCAATATGATTACATAAAGAAAATAATGTCTCATATACACATTATTATGTGATTTTTATCAAAATTAACAAGATATAACAGCCATGAGATATTGTGGGTAGTGTTTTTGTGAGATTTGATACATGAAATATAAACATAATAAAAAACTAAAACTTATTTATTCCAGTCTCCATAATATGATCCAAAATATATTGTAACATCTATTATTGACTATGATACATTGTTGAAATATATAAAGAAAATGGGGAGTTTTAAATCCAAATATGGGAATAAACAAGATCATGGATTATAACAAACGAGTTATGAAAAATAATAGAATTTTATAAAAGAGTGGGAACATATATATAAACACATATAATCATGGAATAAATAAAAAAATATAATAATATATGAAAATCATAAGAATGTGGAAATATAAATAAACATTAAAACACATGCATAATTTCAAGTGAATTACTATAAAAACATAACATATTTTGAATGACATGTTACCCAAATACCATACTAGGTATCACATGAAAAAAATAAACAACTCAATGCATTAGGGGGATATATAAGTAGTATCCCACACTTCACTTCATTATATATACAAGTATATATGTTATACATAATTAAATAAAATATAAGGCATTAATATAATAAAAATACATGAAAGGTGAATGGGTTTCATAAAAAATATCAACACATTCCCAAATGATATTTCATAATGATTCCAAAGAGAAGGTTTAATTAAAAATTTATTGATGTTTATATTTCATTAAATAAAAATAGGTCTTAAATATGAAGTTTCGTTTCATAAAAAGTTATAAGAATGTAGTGGAGTAGGAATAGAAACAAACCTCTAATGATATACATAATAAAATGATTAAAGTACCATTAGAGAATTTTGTCACATAATTGTTTTCATAAAACAAAAAATGAAATAAAACAGTTTTACATTATACAATGAATGATTTTAGAAATAATTTATATCATTTAATTGAGTGGTATATGAGATGAAATAAGAAATATTTATGTTCTATTTAGTGGTGTTTCCTAGAAATAATGAATTGAGAATAGAATATGAAAAGATTATATATCCAAAATAATGAATTGGAAGATAAAATAAATAAATATATATATAGAACATATATATATATAATATAAATGATGAAAATGTGCATAATAAATATATAATGATAATTAATGAGAGAGGAAGTGTAACCTGAAAGAAAAAGGGTTTTTTGGGAGTTCCCTTACCCAAAGAACTGAATATCATGGTAAACGCGTCTAACGCCGTGAATTATAAAATTATGTTTATTTAACACATTATAATGACACTTTTAAATGCATATTTTATATATTATATATTATTTTTATTCTTTATAATCATTTTATTATGATATTATTCTCATGTTCACCATCTTGAGGATATTTGTTTCATGGTTTCAAGGTTGCATTGGTTTATTAGTAATGGTGTATGTACTTATAAAATGGTTCTATAGCTCCAAAGTTGAAATGGGGTATAATTAAATTATTTTCAAAAGGTTAAAATGTTATTAATATCTTACATTATTTAAAAATAATAATCTCTCATAGAGTATATATGTTATCGTTTGACGGTTTTTTCATTTATCCATTTTTTCGACCATGATGAACATCGGTAGTTAGAATTAATCATTATATTAATTCACCCATTAAATTACATGATAAAATAGAATATAATTATTATGATTATATTGCTCTACAAAATTATTGTATTAAATACCAATTAAGGAAATGAAATTAAATTAAATAAGTCCTCCCTAGAGAGGATGAACCAATTATAATGTCAGTGATGTTTTAATTTTAGAATAAATGATAATATTTTTTATAATTGTGATTAAAATAATATTATAAAATTTCAGTATACTTATGAAATTGAAGTCATTATATTATGATGTGTATAAGGTACTTTGTTGATATAAAAGAATAAAATAAATTAAAAGATACTGGTTGAGATTGTTACCCTTTTTTTGGATATCCTCATTTGACATTGTACTCATGATTAGGAACTAGTCTTCTATAAAGACCAAAACCTACATAATGTGGATATGGTTTTTAGGAAGTTATTTTTATAGTTATTTTTCATGGTATGAATCTTATGGTTTGAGCTGAGGTTTGGTGTTGAAGGGTTGTATTAATATGGGGAGAAGAGGTATGTTTTCTAATAAATAATTCATTAGTTTTCTATTTTTCAACAATACATCCAATAATTATTATTCTTGTGGCTATAAATTTATATTGGATTACATAAGGCCAATATGATAGTTACTTAAATCATTCAATATAAAATTAATTCTATATTTTACATATAATATAAAATAAAATATTTTTTCATATTTGATTGTTTACTAATAATTATTATTTTAAAAAAAATACCCAAACCAATCCCCATGGTAATTTTGACATTTTGATCCCAGAATGAAGTCTATTTTAAATAAAAAAATTATTTAAATACAATTCATTTAATTTTAAATAATTTTATTATTTTTTGATTTCTTATAATTGTTGTAACATGATTAAATTTAGGACCCTTATAAAAATTAAATATGATTGCTAAAAAATATTATATTAAATATAAATATTTTTCATTAAAATATTTTTATGAGAATTAAATTTTATTTAAAAATTTTAAAAGAATCATAAATATTTATTTTATTTAAAATAAAACATATATTATTTCAAGAAATATAATAATTGTTTCCTTGTTTCAATATTTATATTATTATATGTAATATTTTATTTAATTGTCTTATGATATAAATTCACTATATTTTTCTACCATAAGTCACCAAAATATTAGTTTACTTTTCCAATGGTTAGATTACTATTCCAACAGTTATTTTCAAAATGATTATATTGATTTTATAACCCAATAAATGCCTCATAATTCTCTAATTCACCATTCCATTAAATTCCTCTTAATGTACTACATTATTAATTTCAAATATTTTGATAAAATTAGTAATTTTTGTTTTCTTTTTTATATAGATTTTATTCAGTATGATAACTAAAGGAGACCAAAATGATCTAAATATTATTATTTTAGTTATTTTATTTTTGTAATTTTGAAATTGTAATATTTTCAATTTTATTTGGTATATTTATTCTCTAAATATAATGCTATAAACTGATGTAATAATGTTTTGTACATTATTTATTTTACAGTTCTTGTTTTATATTTTACTTGTAAATATGACACACATGTTTATTTAGAAGGAAAATTACAAATATAGAGGTCTAGGCCATTATATTATCCACCCCATTATAAATTTTATCCACAAAATATCATTTCATAAAATAAGATGAAAAGCGATGAGAGATCTTATAATTCATTTCTTCCTTATATTCTCATGTTACTTCTTTATACATATGGTTTCACTATTGTAATTCAATAGGGTGAGTAATCTTGTTAGTGTAGAACTATCTTTATGAACTAAGATTTAAAGAAAATACTCCTTATAAGAAAGGACATGTTCCAATTGTACCACCACTGTATTTATTACATGTCAATGATCTATTATGTACATCCTCGAAGGGATATATATAAATCAGTATAAACCTTAGATATTTTAGAATGGAGTTCAGGTCAATATGAAATTTCACTAATGTGATCATAATTCTAAAATAGGCTAATGTGTATGGAATAATAAATTCTGAAAATAACAAACATAATAAATCTATTCCATGTGAATATATGAAGGAACACTTTATTTAAAACAAAAAAATATCGATCTCTTTGATGATTTTCAGTGCAACTCTTCTGTTGAATATGTGTTACTATAATTCATGTTGAATGGATTTAAGAGCCTTAAATATTTCTTCAACCAGTTAATTTTATAGTATATTATATTCTATAACTTCATCAAAACATTATTGGGATATAAATTTATTCATTTAATGGGCTTCACAAGGAGACATAAATATTATATAGTGACAAATATTGTTCTTTGGGAACAAAATGAATGGAATATATTGATTCTAGACTCATTTTATGTATATAATGATGGATATCAGCATATCATCAAGTGTATTGTAGGTCCTTTTGGAAGGTCCATCATTTTGGGGGATATATAACATACTAAATATCAACTCTATGTCTAAGTCATATTGAATTTTTCATTTGAAAATTGATCTAAGACTTAGATATCCATCAGGTAAAACCAATAATGGTGTTCTATAAAAACTTTTTACTTCTCAAATATATAATATTGAATGTATATTTAGTTATATGTAATCTCAAAAGATAATTAAGTGAGAGGTATTTTTATGAATGAATAATATAACCAATATGAAATGATTTTTATTGGACATCTTCAGAAGTCCGAGGAAATAATACATTATGATGTTATCTCATTTTCACATAGGTATGGGTAATGGTTCATCGTGACATTTGAATTTTTATATTCTATATTCAATTCTATAAATACCAATAAATTTTTGTATATTCGAAAATCATCCTCAACATAATGTATAAGAAGTATATCAATAATTAATATATATATATATGTATATATATATATATATATATCTTTGTGCTCCCTAAGTTGATTGAGAATATTGATCTATGAGTAAAATTAAGTAGCTCATTAATTATTTTAGTCTTAGATTCTATACATAGTTAGGACCCAAATATAACAAATCATTCTTTATCATTGTTAATATTTGAGGATTTCAATTTCAAAATTGTAACCTCATACTTTCAATCATTTCATCCACCCATATAGCTTTCATTAACATCTTTATAATGGATGTTTGTGAAATAAATTTTCTATGATTGGATGTGGTTCCTTCCTATATTATTTCCATTTCTATCATTTTCATGGGTAATAATTTTATTTCCATGTAAATTATCTTCATGTATAATGATACACAATCTTTTCTATATTGAGAAACTACGACTTTATTAACATTCCTAGTATCATTAGGGATTGAGAAACCATTTTAAATTACCATCACAACCATCATTTTTTTCCATTTATTGGGATCCTTATGTGTAAATATATACTCCAGGAACATATGATTAGTTAATATGTCATACCACTATCCAAATATATAATTTCACAAAAATTCATGTGATGTTTATTTGAGCAATCTAAAGATAATGTTCCAAATTTTTTGTCCCTTTAAAATTTAATTTATTTGAGAAATATGTTATTACCAAATAATTTTTCAAATTACACAACCCAATAGATTCATTAAATAATCATTGTATATAACAGATCCCTCTATTTTTGAGGGTAGTGTTATAACAAGTTCAATGATTATTCTATTTTTCAACACATTAAACCATTATTCACATTTATCAGTCCAAAAATGCATTACTCCCATCCGAGTTAACTTTGTTAATTTGTTTCAAAATATCTAGAAGTTCTACTTAAATTATCAGTAATACAATGCTACTCTATGGAAACTATAAATCTATTTTACAAATATTGTTCAATGTTATTCTTAAATCTTATATAACTTCGTTGGATTAATGATATCAACATTCTCAGAATAACATTCCCTACGAATATTACATACTATATAATAAAGAACCATTTACTATAATTTTAAAATAACTTATCTTTTATCAATGTCATAATCAAAATAGTAAAATACTCCTCGGGTTCCTCATTTTTTTAGTTTATATACTAATTACATCTATAAATAACACGAAAAATTTGGTTAGGTGATATCTATAGATTTAATTAATCAATTCCACGGAAATTATTAGAGCATTTATGAGTCTTAATGACATTACTAAGAATTCATAGTGTTTATACCCTGTGAAAAATGTTGTATAAGAAATTTCATCCTTGATCACCATAAATTAATTATTTCCCAACAAAATATCCACTTTATAGAAGTACTAATCAACTCATAGTTGATATAAAAGTCATAAATATATATTAGTGGATACATTTTCTTTATTTTGATCTTGTCAAATTCCTGATAATCAATGTAGGTATCCATTAACCCATCATTCTTATAGAAAAATATAACTGACACACCCTATATTGGGTCAAATGGTAGTTTGAAAATTTAACCCATATTATATGTTAATTTCTTCTGAGTTCTTAAAATTTATTGGGGTATATTTTATATGTGCTCTAGGATAATTGAAGATGGTTGGTTATAAGTTCAATTAATAAATCAACATCTTTATTATGGGAAATATCCATAAACACATTAAGGACCACATCAATACATTCCCATAAAATGGACATGTATTTGTGGATGTTCATATCCATTTTCTCAACAATTATCATTTGATATAATTTTTCATGTGGAAAAATAATTTATTCCTTTGAAGGATTTTCAAAATTAGATATAACATTTTTAAAAACCCTAAAATTCTAATTTAAGAACCATAAAGTTGATACTGTTCATGAAACATGATTCCTATCACATAATATGATATAATACCATAATTATTTAAAATATATTTACTATTTTAAATATATGTAATATTTTTGAATTCACACAACACTAATTTAGAAAGTTGTTCACTCAAGAGTGACCTTATTTAAAGTCTCGTGTTACATGCACGACTGAGTTTTATCAAACAATATTATATTTTTAAATTATTAATATTTAATTTAATAAGATATAAATTAGAAATTATGAATATTATTATATAATGTATAAATATATATTATTTAAATAAATTTAAAATTAATTGAATGGTTACAAACTAATGAGAAAAAAATAAGAACCAATTGGATATGAAAAGAATTATTATTACATATGTGATTCTGAAGTGGTTTTTATTAATAAATATGGTTAATTATAATTAGTGAGTGATTTTAATAAAATATATATGTTATATAGTTAATAAAATATTTTTTATAATCATTTATTATTTTTTATGTTGATAAGAAAAAAATAAACCTTATTTTAGAAATAAAAAACTATATTTTTATAAAGGCATTTTACCATATTTTAATTGATAAATCATTTTAAATATGAATTTTGACAATTAAATTGATTTTATATGTCAAAATAAACATCATATTTGAAATTGAAACATAAGAATTAGGTTATGGTGAATTTTTAATATTTTCCAGAAACATATCATTTTTAATGATTAGTTAAAAATACTACATTTTATATCAAAAACTGCTTTTTTCATCTGATTTAATTATAAGGTTAAATTATGTTTTATTTCTTAAATATAAAATAGATAATATTTTTATAAATTAATAAAATATTTTTATTATAATCAATTTCACATTGAAATTGACTATAAAAACATAGAGAACTTTTGGATGTTTTTACTTTAAAAACTCGTGTTGTCATTATGCTTACGGGAACAATTTTAAATTAATTTCTGCAACTTACGCGATTAGAATTTAGAAAAATGAATTCAATATTTTGAATGACAATAATTTATAATGTCTAATAATTTCAAATTTTTTGTTGACCAAAAATATTTGTGAATGTAATTAAAATTAATTACAATTATTAAGGAAAAATTAAGTGTAATAAAAGACTAAACTATTGAATTAAGGGTCCAAATGAAACAGAAACTAGTACAACACCCATTTGATGGAAATATCTTGTCCATAAAACTTAAATTGCTGTGTTTTATTGGTTTTTTATGAACTTTATTTTTTAATAACATGTGTACACCAAACTTGTTTCCAAAAAATCTAAGTGAGACCTTTTCCATCCATATAAAAGGCCACCGACTCTCCCACTTCTTCATACATCTTAAACCACATAGGTTGGGATAAAGATTACTAAATATCTTCCAAACAGAAATCCCCTCTACCTTGAATCATCCCTTTTTGAAGTAATTCTTCCAATTAATCCTACTGGCACAAACAAAATGTTGTTTCCTGATTAAGAGGCAACAACTTCTCTAAAAAACATTGGATTCATTTCAATTATCTACCCCATAAAATATAATTATTACATTATTATATAACAAAAACAGTATCCTAAACATACTAGGATTATATTATGTAATTTTTTGACTTACACATAGGCACACCATCATCTAATGGGAAACAAACATATTGTTTCTATGTACGAAGAACTAATGCCTCATAAAATTATTATTGTTCAATTTTTCTTTACCACCTATCATAGGGGCCATTATGATGAAGACTATATATATATGGTATAAGTGATATTCATTTTTATTTATACCTTTTTATTACTTTTATAACACATACCTTTAATACTTCTCGTTTTTTGTTAATATGATAACAATGTTTGAGGAAGTGCGGACTCCCACCCCCTCAAAGCCATGTGATTCTTTCACACAATACATGAAACCTATAAAAAATGGTTTTAATAAAACTATGTAACATATGTAAAATAAATATGATACTATAATTATAATATATATATATATATATGTATTATTTAGTTTTCATTATTATAATACAACATTGAAATAAAAGTGGAATTCATGTGCATGTATGACCTACCATCTCCATGAAGGTGCACTTCAGTTCTAATCTTCAAATATAATGGAATAATATAAATTCATATCTACAAATTTTATATGATAATTATTTCTCAGTTTCACTTATCAATATTATTAAACCATGATCTAATTAATATTAATAAATAGATAACAAGTTAAAAAATAATCAATCAAACTGCACAATTAACACCCAAAATAGTAAAATTAATGAAAGTTGTTAACAAACGGGTAAGAAGATATTATAAGAAATAAATATATGATA
Organism: Viscum album; assembly: GCA_963277665.1. Classification (NCBI taxonomy): domain Eukaryota; kingdom Viridiplantae; phylum Streptophyta; class Magnoliopsida; order Santalales; family Viscaceae; genus Viscum; species Viscum album. The sequence goes on along the minus strand of OY728128.1, from coordinate 1,515,982,473 downwards.
GTAGAAGAAAATTATATTTATTTTATAAGTTAGAAACATATTTTAAACCTATATACTTGAGTATAAATACCACACAATTAATGAAATCTTAAGTTAAAGGAATTTCATCACATATTACACTCCATTGAGACGTATTTATTATGGGAAAATTCAGTTATATTTGGCGTATATACTACCTTTTTCATGTTATATCATGAATCCTTTTAATCTCATGATATTATGACTTTCATTTAATGTTATATGTTATGGATATTATGATTGAAATGTTTCAATGTGGTATTGGACACTCTAGAATGTTTAAATACTATTCACCTCATTAATGTTCTGAATGATGATGTTTACCATCACACATCCTTTTGTAATCATTTTTCATTGTAAATTTCCTTGAGAATCCATATTTTTTATGATGGATATTATTATTTACTAAACTATATATAATTTCATATATGGTGTTTACATTGTCTGTTATTCGATGAAATGGTGAATTATTGATAAATCTGTATCTTTTATTCAATTATAATATTTGATTATGAATATTGTCTATTGATTAAATTTAATATTAGATATGTGGAATGATTTGGACATTAAATTATGTTTTTATCCTGGAATTTATATATATCCTCAATGCATCAATAGGTACTCATGAGACGATTAAGTTAGCTAAATTAAATAGGTTTCAACCTATAGTTTTAAACTATTCAGATGATGGATCGTGAAAGTATAGGTCCAAATGTGCATAAGAAATGACATCCAATAATTAAGAATTTAATTCATATAATTTTAGTTATTATTCATCCATGATATTTTCCAATGAAAAATATATGGAAACATTTCATTTCTATTTAATGATTAAGTAGAATGTGTACTAGTTTCTTACCTTACAATATTGAATTTACTTTATCTAGTTATTTGAATGTCACCTATTATTAGATATTTTCCATGGAATGCTAATTTATTCCTATTTATTAATTATTGATTCTTCATTACATACCCACAGTGAGAATTTGAGCTCACCCTTATTATGTTTTTTCCTCTGGTTAGGAAGTTAATAACTTTGAATAATCTTTAAAAAATTAGTTTATTTTAGTTTATTGTGTAGCATGTCTTTTTTGTTTTTACTAATGTACTATCGGTATCATATATGTAATATATATTTCCATGACTACTAAACTGATTTGTCCTTTGTTATTTGATTCCTTGAAATCATACCAATGTGATGAGATAATACTTCCTCTTCGGGATTCTGGGGTTGGGACATTATAGTTACTATCAATGGGATGTTTAGCAGCATCCTTGGAAACTAGATGTAGAAAACATTGATTTGGTAGAAAACACCCTAAGATAAAAATTAAGGATAAGTATACAAGATAATTTTATAATTTTCGTAAGGTAGTGATAATTTGGGAATTAATAACAATAAATATATAACTAGATACTACAAGTGGGTGTGGTTTGGGCATAGATGTACTTAGGTGTAATAACTCTGATACGGTGTTCTGAGCCCAACTCGAGATAATGTAGTGCATGAAAATGTTCCTTAGTATGCACCTAGTTTGAAATCCCTGATGGATACACATACGATAGTTCTCATTTCCTTTACTTACTATTATGAAGGATTTGAAATTAATGATTTCCAAAAAGTAACTAATGTTTATGATTCTAGGTTTCACGATGCATAAATTTATGTTATGTGCTATAACTTATTTAGTGTTACAAAATGTCCGCAAATTTATTAGTTAATCTGTTGTATGACATTGTTTAAAAATCTCACATAGAAGGAATAATGGAATTGGTATTCATGGAAATTATAGAGATTTCCCTATAGAGGAAATAAATAAAACTCATATTGGATCTTAGAATGTAATGGATATATTATGGAATTTTACTCCAGTTATGGAAAATAACCTTGCACAAATGGAGAAACCTATTCCATAGAAAGAATCCCCTATGATGGATCACTTTATATAAAAGACACCCCCATCATTTAGTGGGACTAATAATCCAATTGCAGCTGAGTGATGGCTTATTTATCTGGAAAAAATATTTACAAACTTGGAATGAAGATAAAAGAAAAAAAGGTTGCACTTGTGATCTATTTTATCAAAGGTGATGCTGATTAATGGTGGTCGCTGATCCAATAGACAAGGGAGGAAGAAGAAAATGAAGTCGGGGAATGGAGAATAGTTAACGATATATTTTTTAATAAATACTTTCCTCTTGATCAAAAAATTGACACGGAGAGGAAGTTATTTGGCATAATGAAAAAGGATGAAGAGATTGTTGTTGATTATGAATCTACCTAAAAATGGATATCCACGTATGCTATGGATTATATACAGAACACAGTGTGAATGATCGAACAATTCTTTTAAGGACATATGATAAGTCTCCAAAAGGGACTAATATATCAATAATTTTCTTCACATGAATGAATATATTTATGTTCTATCAAGAGAGGGAAATAAATATACACATACAAAGGCATCAAGGGAATCCATGGGAATAATAGGTCTCCTAAACACCATAAAGAGGTGAATATTTCAAAAAAGATGATGGGAAATAAGAATTTTCTAACATGTGATAATTATGGAATGAATCACCCTAATAAATTCTATAAAGGAATGGGAGTTTGTTGTAAGTGTGGGGGAAAAGGTCACCATGTAATAGAATGCAATGGAAAGAAGGAAACGACATCCTTTCAATGTTATAACTATAAGTTTACGGGGTACTATACTAACCAATGACCCAAAAATCAAGGAAATATTCCTATAAAAAAGATAAGGGATCAAGGTCAAGAATATGATATTGACATGATTGAAGTGGAATGATTAATGTAGATATTTATTCTGACCCAATAAATATGTTTTAAAAGTATTTTGTTTATGATTTTTTAATCATATGATTTATAAAATATGTAAGGATCATACTATATTACTTTTTCATTAAGGATTTGTGATATTATGCTGAATGGTACCGCGAAAAGTTATTTTGTAGAAAGTTAAACTTTTTAGAAGAAATGATTGAGGGAATGACAACCCTTAATATGTTCCTGATGTTGTGATAATGGTGATGAAATGATTGATTTGGAAAAGTGATGAATACTTTGGAATTTATTAATGACTTGTTAAAAAGTGGTCTAATCTATTTCTGATGGATTTTACAACACTTTTGGATTAAAAGAATACATCCAATAACCTATGTTTTACATTAGTAATAAGGAATAATTTAGGTTTTCAATAAGTTTTTTTGTGATTAAATTTATTAACATATTTCAATAGGATGCATAATAAAGATATTTACTTGTTTTGAATGTAAAAATTTAGAGATAATTCTTATTGATTAAAGGATAATGATAAGTTAATTTTGGAAATTCAGTGAATATCCTTCATAAGTGATCAGATGATAATCTGTTGGAAAATTCGCCCATTTATAAAAGTGTTTAATATGATCATTGGATGAGATTTTAGAGGTTAATTTATTACTTCACCATATGATGCATAATTTTATAACATATAAAATAGAAATATTTCAAGGCATATTGAATATAAAATATTATGTTTATAGAAATTTTTATTTAATTATATTCTGATAACGTGATGCAATTCCTTTACTGCAGAAAAAATGTGTTTGAAAAAAAAACATTTCTCCTATTATCATCACTTATGATGTTATCAATTACCTTTATACACAACTATGGTTTATAGTTACGTTGTCCAAAAAATAAATCTAAACATTTTCTCTATCACTCTCAATTATAACTTGATTGTTGGACTTTTTCTTACATATCCATGTTTCCATTTAGCACATATTTTCTCCTAAAAAGGAACCTAGTTATGTGACAGTTGAACATTCCTTTCTTGCTTCCTAAGTAAATGTGATATTAAAACATTTTAAGATGTGGGTATTTAAATAATAGTTTATTTTCAGTCCCTATATTACTAAGGTTAGGTTTAAATTTTTAATATGAAATTTAATTAAATATGGGAGAATGTAACCCCATGATATTCTAAATTATGAACACTATATTCGATAGTGTGAATGAGACCCAAAACCAAGCATATAAGATGATATAAAACCACAATATGTTATAATATTGTGTCTATTTTAAATATTTTTGACATATTTTATGTTTTTTAATTCATTCAATACTATGTTAGTGTGTGTTACACTCAAGAGAGACAAACTTAATGGCCTGCGTTACACGCATGAACGATTTTTACTGAACAATAATTTATTATTAAAATATTATTGTTTAATATAATAAGATATAAAATATTTTTTATAAATAATATAAACTAACTAATTAAAATATATGGTTTGTAGAAATATAAAATGAATTCATTGGTCACCAACTAATGAGAATTGAAAATAAGAACCCATTTAATATAAAAAAATATTATTATTAATATGATTCCAAAGTGATTTTTACTTCCTAAAAATAGTTAATTACATAAGTTAATGTTTTTAATGAAACATATATGTAATATATTCAATAAAATAATATTAATATTCATACATTAATTTTGCTATTCATAATATAAAAACATCCCTTATTTTATGCATAAAACTTATAATTTTATAAAAGACGTTTTACCACCATTTAATGGAGAACCAATTTAAAATATGAATTTTGTAACATTAGTTAATTTAATATGTAAAAATAATCATTATATTTTAAAATAAAACATAATTATTGTTTCATGTTGAAATTTAAATATTTTTTGGAAACATATCATTTTTTTAATGAATAGTTAAAAATACAGCATTTTATGTCAAAATTTATTTTTCATCTGATTTATTTATAAGGATAAATTATTTATTATTTTGGTTTTAAAGTTTAATCATATAATAATTTTATCCATTAATAAAATTTATTTTATTTTAATCAATTTTACTTTGTAATTGAATATAAAAACACAGCATGCTCTTGTACGTTTTTTCTTTAAAAATTCACGTCGTCATCCCACTTATGAGATGAATTTTAAATTAATTTGGGTAAATTATCTGACTGTAATTTGAAAAAATGGATTTCATATTTGTAATTATCATAATTTATAATGTCTAATAAGGTAAAATTAGTTTTTTACCCAAACTATTTTTGCATACAATTAAAATTAATAAAAATTATTTAGGAAAAATTATGATTTATAAAGGGCTACACCCTTAACATAAGGGCCAAAAGGACCTAGAAATTTTTCCAACCCCATTTTATAACTATATATAGGCCATAAAAACATCCATTATTGAGTTTTTTTAGTTTTTTATAATTTATTTTCGAATAAGAAAATGTGTACACCTAACTTGTTTTCAAAAATTCTAGGTGAGTCCTTTTCCTTCCCTATAAAAGGCCACCACCTATACCACTAATTCACATGAATAAAACCTCATAGGTTCACCCATGATATATATAAATATAATCCCAAAATATCTCCTCACATCCTTGAATCCTTACACTGGGAATGAATCCTTCCAATGAATCTTTTTTGGTACAAACCAAAAGAAGTTACCCAATTTTAGAGGTAACTTCTTCTCTCAAGATCTGTAGTTCCATTTCCATTCTCCATTCCCTAAAATCTCTTTATTAAATTATTATATATAAAAACCTATATTATATGTATTTTTTTATGTAATGTTTTATAATTAAACATATACACAACTCCATCTTATGGGTAACAAATATACTGTTTCGGTGTACGAAGAACTACTACATCATGAAAGGATGATTGTTCAATATTTCATCGCCACCAATCATGATGGAAATTATGATGGAAAATATATTTATATATATTTATAAATTATATTTATTATTAATTTATAATTATATAATACTTTTATAAAACATATCTTTAATATTTTCCATTTTTTATTAGTATGATATCATCGTTCGAGGAAGTGTGGACTACCTCCCCTTCTAAGTGATGTCATTCATTCAAACAATACATGGAATGTATAAAGGATGGTTCTGATAAAACAATTTAACATTTGTAACATAAATATTATAATATAATTATAATATTCATATTTATTATTTATGTTTAATTATTTTAATACAACAATGAAATAAAAGTAGCATTTATGCACACGTACGTTCTACTATCTCAATGAATAGTGCAATAAATTTCTATTATCCAAATATAATGGAATACTATAAATTCATTTATAATGTTTTTTATGATAACTAATTCATATTTCACATTATGGAGATGATAAAAACATGATCTAATTAATGCTTACAAAAAAATAACAAAATTTAACTTAATGTAGAAAACTAGGAAATTAACATCAAGAATAGTGAAATTAATGAAAATTGTTAAAAAAAGGGTTATAAGATATTATAATAAGTTAACATGTGGTGTTATAAATATGATTATGTTTCTATTATAGGTTACTAACCTATTTTAAACCACTATAAAGGATTATAAATAGCACCCAAAAAAGGAAGGTTATGGTAAGGGAATTTATCTCAAATTACATTCCATTGAGACTTATTTATTATGTTACAATTCACTTTTACAAGAGGTATATACTAAAATTTTTATGTTATATCATAAATAAAATTATTATAATGATATTATAAGTTTCATTTAATGTCATACATTATTCATATTATGATTCAAATTTTTCAAAGTGGTATGAGACACATTGGAATGTTTAATGAGTATTCTCCTCAAGAATGTTCTTAATGATAATCGTTGATATATCACTTCCTTTTTTAATAATTTTTCATTGTAAATTTCTTTGAGTATCCATATTTATATATGTTGTATATTATTATTTCCTAAACCATAAATCATTTCACATATGTTGTTTACTTTTACAATTATTTATGAACTAGGGAATTATTGATAAATCTGTATCATTTACTCAATACAGATATTGGTTGAGGAATATTATATATTAAATTAATTAATTATTAGATATGATAATTTACTAAGAAATGTAAATATTGGTGGATCCCATATATTAAATATCACCTCGATGGGTCAAAATCTTTTCATGATACGATTTAGTTGGCCAAATTAAATATTATTCTACATGTGGTTTTAAATTATCCAAAGGATGGTTCTTGATAGTATATGTTTGCATGTACCAAGGAAATTTCATCAAATAATTAAGAATTTAATTCAAAAATATTTCAGTTATTATTCATCCATGAGATTCCATATCTATATATCATTGGATATATTTCATTTCTTCTCATTGATTAAATGGTATGTGTATGAGTTTCTGACCTTACCAGATTGAATTTTCCCTATCTAGTAATTTCAATGGAAAGTGTTATCAATTATTTTACTTTCCATGTTAATTTATTCATATTGATTCATTACTTCATCGGAATTAATTTACTATACTAATAATTTGAGCTCACAATTATTTTGTTTATTTCCCTAGGTTATGAAGAAGATAACATTGAAAAAGATTTCATGGATATAGTTTATTCAATTTATTACGTATCATGTTTGATTTTGTTTTCCCAATGTGTTGTGGGTATCAGGTATGTAATATTTCTTTACAAGAAAACTAAACTGATTAGACCTTTGGGATTTTATTCCTTGTAAAAAAAATAAAACTTGGCTAGAGCCATAGACATATAGCCACAGTTTTCCAAAACCATTAGTTTAGGTATTTATACCACGGTTATAGCCCCAGTTGTTTATAAAACCTTGACTATAGGGTATATTTTCTAAGGCTATTTCCATAGTTCAATGAAGCCATGGATATAAATATTTTTTCTAGCTATAGCTATGGTTCTGTAAAACCATGGCTACAAAGTATTTTTTCGAGGGCTATAGCCATGGTTTTTGTAAAACCATGGCTATAGAGTCATTATCCAAGAAATATAGCAATGGTTTTTACAAAACTGTGACTATAGAGTTTTATCCAAGGTCCATATCCACGCTTTTTGTAAAATCATGGAAATATAGTGTTTTTTCTAGGGCTATAACCAATATTTTCTTAAAGTATGTCTGTAAAGTCTTTTTCCCATTTTCTATATCAATGGTTTTCAAAAAATGTGCCTATAGGTCTCTTTCCTTTGTACTGAAAAAAATGAACCCCAGAAAATAAGAGGTAAGGAATATATCCATGGTTTGATGAAACATACCTTATTTTTAATAATATATATAAGAATATATATACTTATATACCTAGAGTTTTGTGTGTATAGTGGTTAGGCGGTTGGTGTGCATAGTGGAGGTACATAGATTGAATATGGCTGGGTCCATATAATTTTTCGGCTATATCCACAGCTTACATGGGTTATATCCATAGTGTATAACAACAACAATAGAAATATTTCTATAGTTCAAAGCTATGTGATCTATTTTCATGGATTAGAAAAGTGTGTAAATAGATAGTTTTCCATGGTGGAGAACCGTGGATATTACTTTTAGCTGTACACATGCCAATACATTCCACCAATAGCTGGAATCATGGCTATAACACATATCCAATGTTTTCAACCCTATGGGCACCGTTTTGAGACTTGAAAATAGTCAAAATTTCAACTTATGTAATCATGCCAAAGTAACAATATAATAAACTAGCTCCGTGCTTCTCGGGTCAGGGCATTACAGTTGGTATCAAAGAGTGGTCTAACATAAACCTTTAAAACTAGATTTAGAAAACATAGCTTAAGTTCAACAACTGTAATATATATATATACATGAAAATACTATAATTTTGGTAAGGTGGTAATTATTTGGGTATTCCTAGCAGTGCATCCCTATTTGGATACTACAAGTGGATGTGGTTCTGGCATATATGTACCTTGGAGTAATAAATCTAACAAGGTGTTCTAAGAATAACATGGGGTTTCATGGAATACAACAATATGCCTTACTGTGAACCTAGTTTGAAATTCATAGGGCACATTCCTAAGATAGTTCATGGAGAGAATTTTCTATGCGAGATTGCATTATGCAGAAGAACCACCCATCGCTTAGTGGGACTACTAATACCATTGTAGCTGATAAATGCATTATGTATCTAGAGAAGTTATTTTATAGCCTTGTAATGTATTGAAAAGGAAAAGGTTACACTTTTGGTCTATTGTCTTCAAGGTGACAATGACTTGTGGTGGTCTCTAATCCAAAAGACAAGGGAGAAAGAAGAAATTAAACACCAAGAACGGAGAATATTTAATGATACAATATTCGATAAATACTCTCCTCATGATCAACAAATTAATATGAAGAGTATTTTTATTAGCTTAATGTAAAAATAAAAAGATATTTTTTAAAGATTGTAGATTTCCTTTACAAGGTTACCTAGGTATTCTACGGGTTATATATGCAGCACATTGTGAAAGATCGACCACTTCTTTGAAGGATATAATACAAGTCTATGAAGGGTTATAATGTCTCAAAACATTTATTCATATGCTGAAATAGTTTTATGTTCTATCAATAAAGATAAATAATTCTCTAATTCTTATGGAATCATGGGAAACTAAGAGAAAAAGAGGTCTTCTGAACACTATGAAAATGGGAATCAGTCAAAGAAGACAATTGAAAAGAAGGATTTTCCAACATGTGATAACTATGTAAAGAATCACCATGGTAAATTCTTAAAAGGATTGAGAGTTTGTTATAAGTGTTGGAAAAATGATCACCATGAAAAAGAATGTAATGGAAAGAAAGAGAACACCACTATTCAATGTTATAACTATAAACAGATAGGGACATATGAAAACAAATACACCAAACATCAAGGGAATATACCTCCAAATATGAAAAGTGATCAAGTTTAATAATTTTCTATTAACAAGACTAAAGAGGAATGATAAATTTACTTCGGAACTTAGACCAAATAAAGTTTTTTAAATGCATTTTGTATATGATATTCAGAAAATATGATTTATGATATATATAAGGGTTTTACTATAATAATTCTTTCATTAAGGATTTGAGATCATATGATGAATGGTACCAGGAAAAGTTATTTAGTATAATGTTAAACATTTTAGAAAACATAGGATTGAAGGAATCACAACCATTAATATGTTTCTCATGTTGAGATAATTTTGATGAAATGATTGACTTGAACAAGTGTTGACTACCTTGAAATTGATTAATTACCTATTAAAAAGTGGTCAATGTTATTATTGATGGATTTTAAAACACTTTTGAATTAAAGTGATATATCCAACAACCTATGTCTTTGTTTAGTAATAAGGAATAATGCTTTTTTCGATGAGGTTTTATAGAAATTTTATTTTGTAACATCCCGGTTCTCGAAGCCACCCAGAGGTGCCCCGTGCCCGGTTGCTCACATGTCCTCAAGCGCAATTCCCCAAATGACAGAGGCTTCCGACTAGCAGCGAGGTCCTTGGGTGTGATAGTGGAGAAACTATGCCCTCATTGGAAGAGTACACAGTGGATGATAATCAAAATTAATAGCAGAAGTAGTAAAGATCCATACAAGAGTAAACAGTGGAAGAATAAATGTGTAATCAAATGGAGCACATATATAAATGATGCATGATACATATATGTCTAGGAAAGCATACAAACAAGTCACAATGCTAGAATACAACACGGCTGTTGGACTCCTCATGTGTTAATCATGTTTTAATAATCACAAATCTCATTACTGTTAATTACTGTTGATCTTCAGTGCACATCTTGCTAATACACTACAAACTCAAAAATAGGTGCATGTCATGTTTTTATAATAATAGATCTTATGGATGTTAATTACTCTTTACATGTTTTATGCAGAATTACAATTCTCTCATATATTATCTCTAATGAGTAACTTTAACTCATATTCTGTATATCACTGTCTTAGTCCAAAAACAGAATTTTTGTCTAAGTATGGACTCACTGTGAAGGACTCACCGTGACCACTCACCATGACCCAGACACCGTGAATGACTCATCGTGACCAGACACTGTGACCCAGACACTGTGACCAGACACCGTGACCAGTCACCCTGACCAGACACCGTTACCCAAACACCGTGACCAGACACAGTGACCAGAAACCGTGACCAGACACCATGACCAGACACTGTGACCACTCACCGTAACCCAGACACCCTGAAGGACTCACTGTGATCAGACACCATGATCAGACACCGTGAAGGAGACACTGTTTCAATGATCACTATGACACCGTTTATTAAGCTTTTATCAATATTATATTAAATAATGCTAACGGTCATATTTGTTGTCTTTAATGAAATTAATGTTATTTAATGTTAGTTGTTGGCTTGACAAGAAACTGTATCTCGTACCTATGAGAAGGGAATTATTACTACTACCAGAGCCCATGGAATATAAAGAAGATTGATCTGCATTAGATAATACGAATAAACGGACATGCACGCTTGACACGTCTCGACACATATAATACAAGACATGCGAGCTCTGTACTGAACCAAAAAACAATCCGAAGCAGAACTGTGAAGAACACATTGCACGATCCTCAAAGAAGTTCCATACATGCAATCCTACATTTCTGAAGAACACACGACGAATCAAGAGACTGTAGAACACAAGATGAACTACGACACTCTATTTTTCAACAGAAAAACCATAGAAGGACTCCTAAGCATTCCTACTCAATCCAACGAGTCCAGAACTACATTGACAATCACTAGAGCCATTTCTATAATCTACATCTCTACTCTGTGATTTATTATTTACATTTCGAGTAGTGTGTGTCATCTGCTGTATTTTTACACACACACTGTCTCCTGAACTTTAACTGGAGGATTTGCAAATCCTCAGTCAAAATTTTACATCTTTTATTTCCCACTGGGATAGTGGTAGAGGTCGTGTGTGACATGAACAGCTGGTTTTCTGTTGTTCTGTTTCCCACGTAGAACAGTGGTAGAGGTCTTGGACCTGGAAAGTTTTTGTAAAACTATTGTTAACCCCGATCCAGGGTGTGGATCAAATTTATATAAATTTGAGAGGACTAAGTCTCGGCTTGAGACTGAACCTCTTGTTATATCTGTTGTGCATATTTTATTTAAGTTCAACGTATATGATATATATTTTATTTATTCCACTGCTATTACTTTGAAATACAAAAATATTTTTAAGCTACTTTGATAGTTCAATTAGCAAGATTTTACACTTATTGTAAATCATTATATTAGTTTCAAAAGTTAGTTTGATCTTGTGGTTAAACTAACTGAGACCTAATCAATCTTTGAGAAGCTAAGTGAACATTTACAATATTTATAAATTCACTACAGTTTAACTTATTTTATAAATCATGGGATTTTAACTAGACAATGTTTTAACAAAAATTTTAATTGGAACTCAATTCACCCCCATCTTGAGTGTCCACTCCGACCAACATTTGGTATCAGAGGCTGTTTAAATATTTTCTAAAAGTACTCTGTTTTCAACTGTGATTTTAGTTGCATCTTTAAAGATCATAAATTTCTGTTAGTTCTAAATTTTTTCTCATTAAATTGTCTTTATAAAATCTAGTTATGGATAATAGACTAGAGGGTGTTGCTACTAATAGTCCACCTTTCTTCAATGGTACCAACTATGCCCAATGGAAGCTTAAAATGAAAATTCATTTAGAAAGCATAGATTTTGATATTTAGACTACCATAGAATCAGAATATAAACTTCCCACTACTTCTAGATCCATTTGGGATGAACCTAAAAATACTGCCTACAATAATAATTGTCAAGCCATGAATTCCCTGTACTGTGCTTTAGGAGATGAAGAGTTTAACAGAATTTCTGCTTGTAAAACTGCTTTTGAAATTTGGGATACCTTAGCTATTTCTCATGAAGGAAAAACCAATGTTAATGAAATAAGATTAAATACTTATACTATTAAATATGATAATTTTAAAATGAAAACTGATGAACCTATTTATAACATGTATCTCAGGTTTAATGATATAGTCAACACAATGAATTCACTTGGAAAAGCTATTCCAGCAAAGGAACAAATTATGAGAATCTTGAGATGTTTACTAGACCGATGGAGAGGCACATCTGTTTCAATCAGAGAGTCATGTGACATTGCTGCTCTACCTGTTAAAGAAATCATTGGTAAGATTATGATGTATGAGGAAGAACTCAAGGTAAATAAAGAAGAAGAAGATGAACCTAGAAGAAAGTCTGTTGCTTTCAAATCTTCAACTTCAAAGGACAAGGATAAGGAGAAACTTCACGCTATAAACGAGATCTCAAGCTGTGAAGATAGTGAAAGTGCTTCTGATAGTGATGCTAAAATGGATCACATTTCCATAAGGTTTAAGAAGTTCTATAGGAAGAAGAAGTTTTTTAGAAAATCAAATTACAAAGGAAATTATGACAATAAGGAACATTGGAAGAAGGATTGGAAGAAGTCTGATAAAATTAATGAAGTTGTCTGCTGTGAGTGAAAAAGAAAAGGACATATTAAAGCAGACTGCCCAAATCTCAAATTCAAGAAGAAATATGATTAAAAGGATAGTAAGTACAAAAAGGCTATAAAGGCTACTTGGAGAACTTCTGAGGGTAGCTCCAGTGAATCTGAAGTCTCTGAAACTGAACACAGAAATAAGGCAAACATGTGTTTTATGACAAACACTCTTGAGGTAACAACTGAAACTCCTGCTTTAAATTCTTATTATTCTGGAGATGATACTGACTCTGATAACATGTCAAAATATGAACTATTTTAATATTGTGATATGTTAGAAGAAACTTGTAATGAACTGAAAGAAAAATACAAAGGTTTAAAGAAACAATATGCTTTAACTGTTAGACATAAATCTGATCTTGATATTGAAATGGAAAAGAATGCTCAGTTAATTAAAGAAAACACTGAACTGAAATTATCTAATGATCAACTCAGAAAGGATTTAGAGAAATTCACAAATGGAAAGGATACACTAACTCAAATGCTAGGAATGAAAGTTGTACCAAAATACACTACTGGAATAGGCTACAAACCTGGACAGAGATAGTTTACTAAGATAAGATTTATTCCCAAATCTGGACAGAATGCTGCTAATTCTAGTTCTAGACATTTATACGCTTCAACTAGTTATATTCATAGTTATGGATCTAATAATGTTTATCTTTCAAAGTCTGTGGATTATATAACATTAATGAGACCCATAAGACAAATTTGGGTACCAAAAGCTTTGATTGCTAACCTTTCTGGACCGAAGAAGATATGGGTACCAAAATCATTTCCTATCTAAATCTGTTTTGTAGGAAACCTTCTTAAAGAGCTCTTGTAGGAAGACCTGGAACATGGACAGTGGATGTTCAAGACATATGTCTCGATATTTCTCATGCTTTAAAAGCTTATTCAGAGTTGATGGATGTTTTTTCACCATTGGTGATAATTCTAAAGGGAAAATCATTGGCTTAGGCCAGATTGGTAACACTGACTCAGTATTAATTTCTAAAGTTTTATTTGTTGATGGACTTAAATATAATCTGTTATGTATTTCTCAGTTATGTGATGATGGTTTTAATGTTAAATTTGAAAATGATTCTTGCAATGTTTTTAATTCTAAACATGCTTTAGTATTTTCTACCCTACGAAATGAAAATGTTTATGCTGTTGATTTAAATTCTTTAGCTAAGATGAATATTACTTGTTTAAATGGTTTTAATAAAGAGTCTTGGATTTGGCACAGAAGATTAGGACACTGCAATATACAGTCACTTAGAAAACTTACTAGGAAGAACTTAGTTAGAGACCTACCCAAACTTGAGTTTCCAAATGACAATGTTTTTAATCCCTGTCAAAAGGGAAAGCAACATAAAGTTTCTTTCAAATCAAAGAAAGAAGTGTCAACTTCTCAACCTCTCGAGTTGGTTCACATGGATTTATTTGGACCATCTAGAGTTTCTAGTTTAAATGGGAAGCACTATGTCTATGTCTTAGTAGATTAATTTTCTAGATATACTTGGGTATAATTTCTAGCTCAAAAAAGTGAAGCTTGTTCTTACATTGTTAAATACTCCAAATCTGTAGAAAATATTAGTGGACTTAAGATTAAAACTCTGAGAAGTGATCATGGCCGTGAATTTCTGAATCATGAATTTGAATCTTACTGCTCTCACAATGGCTATAATCACAACTTTTCTGCCCCTAGGACACTCCACCAAAATGGTGTAGTAGAAAGAAGGAATAGAACTATGCAAGAAATTGCTAGAACTATGCTTAATTAGTATGACCTACCTGTTTATTTTTGGGCTGAAGCTGTAAATACAGCTTGTTATGTTATCAATAGAGTCTTAATCAGACCTATTCTTAAGAGGACCCCTTATGAGTTGTGGAACCATAGGAAACCTAAAGTTAACTACTTCAATGTATTTGGCTAAAAAGTCTTTATTCTTAATACTAAAGACAATCTCGACAAATTTTCATCCAAGAGTGATGAAGGAAGTTTCCTATGATACTCTATTTCTAGTAAATCCTATAGAGTTTTCAATAAGAGAACCAAGCGTGTGGAAGAATCTGTTCACATCAAGTTTGATAAAAGTGATCCACATGAGCCTAAAACCTCTCTTGAAAATCTTGAATATGATCTCTCTGTTTTGAACCTTAACGATAAAGACAGTGGACCTATCATTAAAACGTCCAGTTTTGGAAATATTCCAGAACCTTCTTCTGTTGATTCCCAACCTGTTGATGAACCTAAAATTTCTATCCCTACCTTTACTAGATCAACTATAATTCTGAAGAATCACCCTTTAGATGCTATTGTAGGAAATCTTGATAGAGGGACACAGACTAGAGCTTCTCTTAGAAATCAGGTTGAACATCAAGCCTTCTTGTCACAGATTGAACCTAAAAACATTGATGATGCTATTAATGATAAATTTTGGGTAATTTCTATGCAAGAAGAACTCAATCAGTTTGAAAGAAATAAAGTTTGGAATCTTGTTGAAAGACCTAAGGACACTTTCATAATAGGCACAAAATGGTTGTTTAGAAGTAAAGTAGATGAATACGGAAACATAGTTATAAATAAAGCTAGACTAGTTTCACAAGGAAATAGTCAAGAAGAAGGTATTGACTATGAGGATACTTTTTCTCCAGTAGCCAGATTAGAAGCTATTAGGATTTTACTTGCTTAAGCTGCACAACTAAATTTCAAACTATATCAAATGGATGTCAAGAGTGCATTCTTAAATGGATATATTATTGAGGATTTTTTTGTTGAACAACCACCTGGTTTTTCAAACCCACATTTTCCAAATCATATTTTCAAATTATCAAAAGCTTTATATGGTTTAAATCAAGCTCTAAGAGCTTGGTATGATAGATTAAGTACTTTTCTAATTTCTAAAGGTTTTACAAAAGGAATAGCTAATTATACTCTTTTTATAAAATGAATTTCTAAATATGTTTTAGTAGTACCAATTTTTGTTGATGATATTATCTTTGGATCTTCTAAAAATTATTCATGTACTGATTTTTCAAAAATGATGCAAAATGAATTTGAAATGAGTTTAATGGGTTAACATAAATTATTTCTTGGTTTTAAAATTTTTCAAAATGATGATGGAATTATTTTAACTCAATGTAAATATACTAGAGATCTTAAAAAACGTTTTGGATTGGATGAACAAAAAGTAGTGACACTCCCATGTGTACCACCTGTAAGATGGATCTTGATGAAAATGGTAAATCCGTTGATCAAACCACTTATAGAGGAATGATTGGAAGTCTACTCTACCTGACTGCTAGTCATCCTGAAATTATGTTTAGTGTGTGTATATGTGATCATTTTCAATCAAACCCTAAAGAGTCACATTTAAATGTTGTAAAGAGAATTTTCAAATACCTCAAGCATACTCCCAATTTAGGATTGTTCTATCCCAATGGACAATCATTTGAACTAGTTAGTTTTTCTGATGATGACTTTGCTGGATGTAATATAGATAGAAAAAGCACCTCTGGAACATGTCATCTTTTAAGAAAGTCACTAGTATCATGATGTAGTAAGAAACAAAATTCTGTTGCATTGTCAACTATAGAAGATGAATAGATAACTGCTGGAAGTTGTTGTGCACAAATGTTGTGCATGAAACACACATTACTAGACTATGGATATCAATTCAAACATGTCTCAATAAATTGTGACAACACAAGTGCTATTAATATTTCTAAGAATCCTGTTTCTCATTCTAGGACAAAACATATTGATGTAAGACATCACTTTTTGAGTGATCATTATCAAAAAGGTGATATCACTTTGGAATTCATTGGTACTGAATATCAACTTGCTGATATATTCACTAAACCATTAAATTATGAAATAGTATACTAAATCATACATTATCTTGGTATGATTAATCATAAATGAATATCTTACTGTTTCTATGTTACTGTTTTTATGCCCACGGTCTGACAACTCACTGTCTCACCGTGACTATATAAACTGCTCACTGTTTCACTGTGATGACTATAAACTGTCTCACAATGATGGAAAGTTTTCTGTCTCACCGTGAGAAGTATGATAATTTTTATTATTTTTATTTTATTTTTACCCGTATCGCAGTAATTTTTATTTCACCGCTATTTGATTTCCCGTGTTTGTGTTTTTATGACGTTTGACATTCCCAAATGATAAAACTTAAGGTTTTCGTTTGACTCCTTACCCGAATTATCTCCTGAACCTTCTCTTCTCTCTCACCCAAACCTTTAGTGGATTCCAAGGATGAAGCGTCCATCTTCACCCTCGTCTGAGAAGCGCCGCTCTATGAAACAAAGGAGGATACCGAGGATAGCTCCCGAAGGACCTCTAAACCCAAACCTGGTAAGCCGTACTGTTGTACCTGAAAAAAAGGTTTGCCCTGAATGGTTTCTGTCTAGAAGATCATTACTTTTGAAAGTTTTAAATGAACAAGGATGGCTTGAATGGTTCACTGGACAGAATAGACTGATTTACCCAAGGCTTGTATCTCAACTCTATCCGTATGTGAAGTTCTATTTTGAGTTTGGAGAAAGCTTTTTGGTGACCAGCTGGATCGATGGTCAGAAGTGCTCTTTCTCTTCAGTGTTGTGGGCTGCATGCCTAAGAATTTCACATGTAGGAGTGTGTGAAGATTATCAAAGAGACCCTCCTCCAACAACTGATATCTTTGACCTAGAAACCTCTTTGGAAAATCTAACTGGAAATGGAACCAAGCGAAGGGCCATAGCTGCTGAACTGGATGGGGAGACAAGACTTTTGTTCAAGTTTGTTCAGAATTTGGTTAGTCCAAGAAAAGGAGATTTTGATGTGATGAAGTATCAGGATGTGTTCTTTATTCACCTATTGAAGAATGGCCAAAAGATCAATCAGTGTAAGTATGTTATCAACCATATCTGTGAGCCGATCAAAGTAACCTCCAAATACACCTCCCTATTTTATTCAAGGATGATTTCAGCCATGTTAGTCTCAAAAGGAATGGTTGGACCGAATGAAGAAAAATTAGAGGACTTTGATTTCTGCCTATCCATGCCTATCATCGGAAGGATGAAGATTAGCAGGAATCCATGGAAAAAGCAATGGGTTGAGGATAGTGATCAACTGTATAAAAAGTTTAATTATGTTGACTATATAAGAAGGCCTAAGAACCTAGATGATCTTGGTTTGGAACCAGATGAAGTGGCTGAGTACTCAGAAGAATAAGTACAAGAAGAAGTAACCGCTGAAGTTCCACCTAGAGAAGAATCTGTAATATCTCTAATGGAAACAGTTCATGTTGAAGAGGAAAGGGATGTTATCCCTGCTGTTATCCCTATTGAAATACCTCAAGGAGAGTAAGTTTTTGTTGAAAATGAAATGAATGAGGATCCTTTAGTTGTTCTTCAGGAGGAAGAAGCTCATCCCAATGCTGCAAGGAAATTATTTTTTCCTGGTTCAAAACAGCAAGCAGCCTTTGAGGATGTTTTTGTTGAAGAGACTCTTTCTGTTGAGAAAGAAACAAGTCTGGAAGCTTATCCAGTGGAACAATCGGTTCCTAAGATTATTCCATCTACTGAAGAAAGAATATAAATTTCCTTTCAGCTGGAAAGGCAAGAATTTGCTGAAGATATTAGGGATGATCCTGTGGATCTTTTCCATGTTCCTGAACCTCAAGAATCTGAAAGGGAAGCACAAGTTGAGGGGGAGGAAACGGAAAATCTTGATATAGTGGAAGCTGGATCTGGTGAAGCTTCTCAACCTTCTGTCACTTTCTCTGTACACTCTCAGTATGAGTTCCCAAGCTTCTATGATGTGAATGAGTCACAGCAGGTGACTGCAACCGGAATGGATCTTTCTTCTCTGTTTCAACTAAAGTCCATAGCTCATGCAGAACCAGAATCAGAGCCCCAAGCTCAATCTGGATCAGAATCTGAGTCTGAAGATGACTCTGACCCTCAACTAGAATCTGAGCCTCTACCTTTACCTGCATCCTTACCTGAGCTTCATTCCTTTGTAACCAAAGATGATCTAAAAGTGTTTGGAGAAACTTTGTTAGCTGGTTTTGAGAAAATTGTCTCCACTCAACCTTGCCCGGTGACTTAATTAAGTTAATAAGATGCATCAATTCTCTTGGAAAATATTATCTTGCATATTCAACCAAGGATGATCTGAGAAATTCAAGAAGTCCGAGTAGAGAATAAGCTGCTTAGTGCCGATGTTTCAAATCTGAAAAGTATGGTAGCAAGTCTGCAGAATGAGCTATCTGTGAGATCAGAGCCTGCTCCTATTTCTTCCCCTGCACCAGCTACTGTTTCACCTGAGTCTTCTGATTCCCTCCTTGCTAGGGATATTGTGTCTCAAGTTCATCCTTACCTTCTATATTTTGATGAAAATATTGGAAAAAGGCACATAAAGATACTAGAACGCATGAGAGAGCTTGTGAAAACTCTAAATAAGCTTACAGATGAATACACTGGATGTCTGCAAAATGTTCTGAAACAACTCAAAGATCTTACTGAAGTTTTCAAGGCTTCACTTGCTTCTGGTCAGACCTCCACACCTGATTTGGATGATTCTCTACTGAGATCCTTAATGAAGGAAGAATTATAGAATGCCTTCAGTGGCTTGGATCTATCTTCTTTTTCAGAAGTGATTAAGAACAGTGATAGAGCATTGGACTTGGTTATGATTCATTCAAATATAACCAATGATGCTCAACAAGAGATCTACAAGAAAATAGATTTGTATCTTTCCCGGATTTTCTCTAAAAGTGACATGACAGATCACTTTAGATATCTTGTGGAAAATCTGAGAATCCCTCTGGTGACTCAAGCTTTTAAAGCTCAAGTTCAGACACTTTCAGAGTTCACCAGATTGTTGGACAGATTTTTGGAGAATAAGGATGATTTTGAAAAGGCTATGCAGTATGGTGGTGAAATCATTACTAATTTCATCAATCTTTTGAAGCTGTATCTTCATGTGCAGAGTACTGCTATAGTTGCTCTAGCTGCTATACCTCTTAGACTTGGACTTCCTCCTTTAGCATATACTACCATGATAGTTAGCCAAGCCCTTTCTCAGATCCGACCAGTCATTCTTGAACAACCTAATCCTAGATCTTTTAATGCTCCTACTTTAGCTCCATCTTTTTTTGAAGGTCTACCCTTACCCTCGTTGTCTACCTCTTCTATGCCTTGTTCTACTTCAGCACCAGCTCCTGCTGCTGATAAAGGCAAGAAAAGAATGGATCCCTAAAGAGTTGACCGACTTTTTTTCTTTTTTGTGGGATTTAATTTCTTGTTTACAGTTTGTACTTCTCTAGTACTTTGTGTTATGAATGCTTTGTTTAATGATAATTGCCGAGTTTCATTTCCATTTCTCTACTTTTTGATAATCCCAAAAGGGGTAGAAAAACCTATAAGTATCAGTTCTATAATAGTATAAATGGGGGAGAAAAACTCCAAGTATCTATTCTATAATGTTTTTGCTATGATAGTATCTTTAATGTTACATATCTTTTATATTCTTGCTATATGTGATTTGTGATCATCAAAAAGGGGGAGATTGTTGGACTCCTCATGTGTTAATCATGTTTTAATAATCACAAATTTCATTACTATTAATTAATCTTGATCTTCAGTGCAAATCTTTATAATAATCTTCAAACTCAACAATATGTGTATATCATGTTTTTATAATAACAAATCTTATGGGTGTTAATTACTCTTTACATGTTTTATGCTTAATTACAATTCTCTCATATATTATCTCTAATGAGTAACCTTAACTCATATTCTGCATATCATTGTCTTAGTCCAAAAACATATTTTTTGTCTAAGTATGGACTCACCATGAAGGACTCACCGTGACCACTCAACTTGACCCAGACAACATGAAGGACGCACCGTGACAAGACACCGTGACCCAGACACCATGACCAGACCCCGTGACCAGTCACTGTGACCAGACACCATGACCTAGACACCGTGACCAGACACCTTGACCAGACACCGTGACCAGACACCATGACCAGACACCGTGACCACTCACCGTAACCCAGACACCGTGAAAGACTCACCGTGACCAGACACCGTGATCAGACACCGTGAGGGAGAAACTATTTCCATGATCACTCTGACACCATTTCTTAAGATTTTTTCAATATTATATTAAATAATGCTAACGGTAATATTTGTTGTCTTTAATGCAATTAATGTTATTTAATGTTAGTTGTTGTCTTGATAGGAAACCGTATCTCGTACCTATGAGAAGGGAATCATTACTACTGCCAGAGGCCATGGAATATAAAGAAGATTGAGCTGCATTAGAGAATACGAATAAACGGACACGCACGCTTGACACGTCTCGACACATATACTACAAGACATGCGAGCTCTGTAATGAACCGAAGAACAATCCGGAGCACAACTGTGAAGAACACATTGCACGATCCTCAAAGAAGTTCCATACATGCAATCCTACATTTCTGAAGAACACATGGCAAATCAAGAGACTGTAGAACACAAGATGAACTACGACACTCTGTTTTTCAACATAAAAACCAGAGAAGGACTCTGAAGCATTCCTGCTCAATCCAACGAGTCTAGAACTACATTGACAATCACTAGAGCCATTTCTAAAATCTACATCTTTGCTCTGTGATTTATTATTTACTTTTCGACCATTGTGTGTCATCTGCTGTATTTTTACACACACACTGTCTCCTGAACATTAACTGGAGGATCTGTAAATCCTCACTCAAAATTATACATCTTTTATTTCCCACTGGGATAGTGGTAGAGGTCATGTGTGACCTAAACAGCTGGTTTGATGTTGTTCTGTTTCCCACGTAGAACAGTGGTAGAGGTATTGGACCTGGACAGTTTTTGTAAAACTGTTGTTAACCCTGATCTAGGGTGTGGATCAAATTTATATAAATTTGAGAGGACTAAGTCTCGGCTTGAGACTGAACTTCTTGTTATATCTGATGTGCATCTTTTATTTAATTTTAATGTATACGACATATACTATATTTATTCTACTGCTATTACTTTGAAATACAAAATTATTTTGAAGCTACTTTGATAGTTAAATTAGCAAGTGTTTACAATTATTGTAAATAAGTAGATTACTATCAAAAGTTAGTTTGATCTTGTGGTAAAACTAACTGAGACCTAATCAATCTTTGAGAAGCTAAGTGAACATTTACAATCAGTATAAATTCAGTACAGTTTAACTTATTTTTTAAAGCGGGGGATTTTAACTAGACAATGTTTTAAAAGAAATTTTAATTGGAACTCAATACACCCCCCTCTTGAGTGTCCACTCCGACCAACAACTGCTAAACCAAAGTGAAAAATAAATCAGACAAAACTCCTCAGCATCACAAGCCATAGCTTGGTCCCATGCTCTCCAGCTCCATAGCAAGTCAAGTACCTGATGTAGAAGGGCGCTTTCCCTTGTCTGTACCTACAACAATATAATTAGTTTGGGCCAAAAGGCATGGCCCAAATAGGGTGTGAGAATATATCCCAGTAGGAAACCCCCACGATATTTTTACCTAACTTTCAGTGAATATATGATAGGTAAAATTATAGAAACACAGCAAGCATGAAAGTACTAAACAGTAAACAATCCACAGTTTCAAGCATTGAAGTCACAAACGGTAAGAAACTAAACAAGAAAGTAGAAACAACCGGTAACCCTATAACGACCCATACTTTACAAACATTGTTATTACTTCAAAATTGAAGAACACTTATTACAACATATAACAAAACTAGGAAAGGACCATATACGTATAGTGTCTTTAGAAACTGCTAAACATAAACAACTGGTTCATAAAGCATCTACACTGTCTCCCATTTATTTCATCATATCTGTAGTCCCTTTTGGCATATATTACTTAATAAGCTTCTTCCTGACCTGGAGAAATAAAACATACAAAAGGGTGAGCTCAAATTCTCAGTAAGGGTAAACAAAAGAAATATCAATCACATCATATTCATAAGAACATAACATTTTGGAAATCTTAACCTGCAAAAGAGAGCATAATTTCATAACATGGGATAAATCATAGTAGTGAAATGAAATCCCAATAATAAAAACATAATACATGAAACTTTGTGGAATACACACAAAATCATAGAGAATCATTTCTTATTAGTCAAGACTCATTTCCAAGACTATCTTAATGGACAAAGTCCATTTCTGAACCGAGTTCACTCCTCGTTTCAGTCCTGTTTCACTGAACCGGTATAACCTGCCGTTCCAGCCATGTCTATCTCATGAGATATAAAATCTTTACCAAATGCATTGGAGGGAGATATAGGTCCCACCCATCTCATAGTGATACCATTCTTACGTGTGCCATAAAATCATAAACCATACATCATAGCATAACCCATGTAATAAAAATGGGAATCTTAAACATCGTGACATCATAAAAAAATCATATAAGATAAAGGAATTCATAAAAATAATTCCATAACAACATAATCAAATCAATGTAATAATAGTGATAAAAATAGAATCCTTTATTATCTTAGATAGAAAATAATTTTGATAAAACACTTGAACTCCATTCTTGAGGAAAATATCCTTTCTACTTCAAAAATACTTTTCCTTTCTTAACATGTCTTACAATTCCAAACTAAATGAAGTTGATTAAAAATAAAATTGAAAATTTGTAAAGGAAGCTTCTTGGAAAAAAAGGTTTTAAAAATCCATTCAAGCCGTATAAGTTAAAAAAACATTCTTCTCGTACTTTTGTCGGAAAAGTCAAAAAGTACCTTGTACAAAAAACGACAAAAGATTCATTTCTTATCTTTTACTAAAAATCAAAAAAGGGTAAAAATGGATTTAAACAATTTTAGGTGGATGGAAATAATATTACATATTGAGGAAACATGGATGTGGATGATAAAATACACCCCAGTAAATACCAAAGTATAAACAATCTCGGATAAAAATGAGATTGTGATATTTTCCCTTACCTTAGGTCTGATTTGACTCGTAAGTGTCCGAACCTCCTGTATAATGATTTAAATAATGTTATTGACTTTTTCCAGAATCATAATTATTTTTATGATATCATATATGGTCATATTCTTATCTTCTTAGTAGTAATATTTCATTGCTACTTGTTATTCGGGTGTTTATAACTTTTTGTTCTTATGCGTGTTTTGTCGAATAAATTCTTATTATTATCTTTAGGTTATAGATAAATAATTTCCATAATGGTATTAATGTACTATATATCATATTTATTCATGCAATTCATTTATATAATCATAATGCAATGAAGATCATGTAGAACGAATCACATCACATCGTGGAGACGGTATTCCGTACTTACACACGAGCGATGATATCATTCCCATGATCATGGAATTGTATTGTAGTGTATGTATACTATTTCAGAATCAATATCACTTTACAATTATCATGTATAGTAATTATTTACACCATTATAACCATCCAAGTAAGGTGGTGGGGGAAAATAGATTACACCACGGCGAGGAGACGGTATTCCGTACGTACGCACGCGCAGTGTTTTCGTTTTCCGTAGGATGGATAGATATTGAAATAGGGTTGTTTAATACTTATAATAACATATCAGTATATGAGTGATACTGATGTTATTACCTCATAATGAAACAACTAAGGAAGAAGAAGTTGAAGAGGAAAGAATTTGGAAAGGATTGGTAATGGATATTACCTCTTTTTGACGCGCCTCTTTTTAACCTCCTCTTAGGGCACTAGGGTTGGACTTTGAAGAAGACCAGAACCTCTAGGATGATTCTAGGGAAGTGGGGATGTGAAATGGGTAGGGTTTGGCAGAGCTTTAAGGCTCAAATTTGTGTGAGGAGGAGAGGGAGGAGGTGCCCTTTTATAAAGGAGGAGAGGGGCACCTTTGGAAATATAAGAAATATTAGTTTATATTAAATCCCAACCCCACATAAAAACATCCAAAATGACTCATATCCTAATATTAGATGAGATAGGGTTGTAATATCATCACCCAATAAAATTTAGACATGTTAGTAATTTATTTTAAACATTATCAATCTTGATTTATCCTTATTTATCAATTTAATTTTATTTGTGGTAATAATATTCTAAATTTTAAATTATTATTAATAATTACATATGTGTTGTAAATTTTCCATAAGTTGACACTTTATGACATTTTAGAACATATAAATGTTAATTTATAATTTTTAAATATTTTTATTATTTCTAAACAATTTTATAATATTTTATTTTTATAAAATAACAATAGTGTCAATTTTGACACTATTCATTTATTTGAATTTAAATAAAATATATAAAGAGGATATGTTCGAACTAAAAGCTTTAATAGATTAATAAAATGTCATATGTATCTATAAAATTAGTGGAGAACATTAAATAGTGCATATAATACTTATTTTAATGTTTTTAAAACCATTTATTTGATATTTTAATTAATAAAATAATTTCAACATCACTATTGTGTCATAATTAATGATAAATATTTAATCCCTAAAAATTATAAATAAATTCCTATGATTTATATAATTGTATTATATTTCTGGAGACAATTCGTGTTTGAAGTTTCATTATGTTTATCACCAAATTAAAATTGTTATACTTATAAGATTTAAGAAAGTGACATGTTGTCACATTCTTTGGTTTTAATAATAAGTAAATTATTTTCATGGACAAAAGACTATTAAAGGAATCTAATCCAACCCTTAGGTGATATGGGTCGACTTTTAGTCATCCAATATGATTTTGGAAGGTTTTAGGGTAATTTTATAATCCTATATTTACCCTTAATTACCCAATTTATCTCCAACTATGGTAAATAAAATTTACCGTAGTTACAATTCATAATGCCCAAAAATAAGAAAGTAGCCTATTAACATAATTTGGACTTACTGATTATGAATATGGAATCCATTTTCCAAAATTCAAAACATATAAGTTGCAGTAATTAATTTAAATTAAATCTTGTTGTTATGAAAATGAGTTTTAGAAGTTAAAACATTGCCAAAGATTGAATTGTTTTTACCTATAAATTCAATGTGAAATTAATGCTAATGACATACATTATATTAAATGGTAAAAATATATTCTATATATACTTTAAAACCATTCAATATTATATTTTAACCATATAAATTATCTCAATAAATAAAGTTGTTTTTAATTAAAAATTAGCGTATTTTTACTATTCATCCAAATATGAATGTTTTCAGAAAAATATCAAAAATTTATCCAAAGTAAATTTTTATATCCTGATTCAAAAGAATAATTTTATTTGATAAAATTTAACTTATAAATGTTTTTAAAACTAGATTTAATGTGGGTGTGCCATCAAAAGGCGGCAAAACTACATTTTTTGATAAATACTTATTTTACCCAAAAAAAATTATTTTGTTCTCTTACCATGTTCTAGAAAATGTGTAAGATGAATAATAATGTTGTAAAATTTAAAATTCAGTTAATAATATTCATAACGGTTAGTTTATAATATTATAATAATTTATCATTGTTTAGTGAAACTCGATATTGTGTACGACGCAGGCTATCGAGGAAGGCCGCGGTTGCGTGTAAAGCAAGCCAAGCTAGTGTTGTGTGTAGTGAAATATTGCTTTGATGATTTATATAAAATAAAAACAAAATATTTCTCATAAAAGTATCGGGTGTTACATTCTACCCCCCTTAAAATGAATTTTTCCCTCGAAATTCATCACTCTGTAACAAACAGATGAGGAAACCTCTCCCTCATCATATCCTCAAGCACCCATGTAGCTTCTTCTAATTGGTGGTTCCTCCATTAAACTTTCCCCAAGTGAGTGGTCTTGTTTCGTAGCACCTTTTCACTACGATCCAGAATCTCTATCGGTTGTTCTTCATAAGAAAGATCTTGCTCCAGTGGTACAACTTCTGAGCTGAGTACATGTGAAGGATCAGGTATATACTTTCTCAGGAGAGATACATGGAAATCATCATGAACTTGAGATAGATTCGGTGGAAGCTCCAATCGGTAAGCTACCTTCCCAACACGATCCATTATTTCGAAAGGACCAATATATCTAGGGCTCACTTCCCCTTCTTTCCAAATCTCATGACCCTCTTCCTGGGAGATATTTTCAAGAACACTTTATCACCCACTTCAAACTCTAGGTCTTTTCTTCACTTGTCCACATAACTTTTCTGTCGACTCTGAGATGCTCTTTTGTGTTGTTGAATAGATCGGACCTTTTCTACCATCTCATCAACAATATCAGGTCCTAATAGCTTTCTTTCCCCAACATCATCCCAGCAAGTTGGAGTCATGCATTTCTTTCCATAGAGAGCTTCGTAAAGAGCAATCTGAATACTAGAGTGAAAGCTATTATTATAAGAAAATTACACCAAAGTTAGGTGTTAATCCTAACCACCTTTGAAATCCATAGAGCAAGCTCTCAACATATCTTCTAGAGTTTGAATTGTTCTCTCAGACTGACCATCTGTCTGAGGATGATAAGAAGTGTTGAAACTCAACTCTGTATCCAGAGTATGCTGAAGACTTCTCCAGAACATTGAGGTAAAACTCAGATCCCGATCAGATATAATTGAAAGTGGTACTCCATTCAATGTTACCACTTCCTTTACATATATCCTGGGAAGCTGATCCAGAGAGAAATCCACTCTAATAGCGATGAAGTGTGCAGACTTTGTAAGATGATCAACTATGACCCAGATATCATTATTGCGTTTGGATGTTTTAGGAAGTCCTGTGACAAAGTCCATAGTGATGTTTTCCCATTTCCATTCGGGTATGGGTAATGGTTGTAACATCCCCTTAGACTTCTTTCTCTTAGCCTTAACTTGCTGACAAACCAAGCATCGAGAGACATATTTAGCAACATCTCTTTTCATGCCATCCCACCAGAAGTACTCTTTCAGGTCCCTGTACATCTTTGTGCTTCCAGGATGAATAGAGATTGAGGAACTATGGGCCTCATCCAGCAGCTCCTTCTTTAATTCGGGGATGGGAGAAACACAAACCCGATTCCTGAACTTTATTATCCCATTACAATCAAGGTTGAATTCGGGAACATTTCTCACCTTCTTTTGTAACTTGACATCTTCTTTCTGTTCCTCTTTAATCTTCACATGTATAGATGGTTGAACATTCATTTGAGAAAGATACGATTTTCCCCCTTCCATTATAATTCCAAGATCCATCCTTTGTAAATCCATTAATATTGGATCTTTTGTGATCCTCATCATGGATAAACCGGCATGGTCCTGTCGAGATAATGCATCTGCCACCTTGTTTGCTTTCCCAGGGTGGTAATGAATTTAGCAGTCGTAATCCTTAATCAGCTCCAACCATCTTCCTTGGAGCATATTCAGCTCCTTTTGTGGGAAAATATACTTTAAACTTTTATGATCAGTATAAATATCACACCATTCACCATAAAGGTAGTGCCTCAAAATATTTAATGCAAAGATTACCGCAGCTAACTCCAAATCATGAGTTGGGTAATTTTGCTAAAGGATTTTCAACTATAATGAGGCATAAGCTATCACCATATCATTTTGCATGAGAACACATCCCAGTCCCTTCTTAGATGAATCACTGTAGATCACAAACCTTTCTCCACTACAAGGCAGTGTGAGCACAGGTGCGCTGGATAACCATCTTTTAAACTCCTTGAAATTCTCTTCACAATCCTCCTTCCAGAAAAACTTAACTCCTTTCCAAGTCAACTTGGTGAGTGGATTAGATAATCGTGAAAAATCTTTCACAAAACGTCGATAATATCGATCCAAACCAAGAAAAATTCGGATCTCAGTTACTATTGTTGGTCTCGACCATCTTTTGATAACCTTTGTTTTTGCTAGATCTACAGATATCCCCTCTTTTGAGATTATGTGACCCAAAAATAAAACTCTTTGAAGCCAAAATTCACAATTGGTAAATTTGGCATAAATCTTCTCCTTTCTTAGGGTCTTTAATATAATTCTCAAGTGATCTTCATGTTCTTCCTTGTTCTTTGAATATACATGAATATCGTCTATAAAGACTACCACAAACTGATCAAGATCATCTCTAAAGACTCTATTCATCAAATCCATGAAGATTTCAGGGGAATTAGTAAGACCAAATGGAATCACTATAAATTCATAGTGTCCATACCTTGTACGGAAATCCGTCTTTGGTTTATCCTCCATTTTGACCCTTAATTGGTGATACCCTGAACGAAGATCAATCTTGGAAAAGTATTGAGCTCCTCGTAGTTGGTCAAATATCTCATCAATGAGTGGGAGATGATATTTTTTCTTGATTGTGATCTTGTTAAGTTCTCGATAATCAATGCAGAGTCTCATTGATCCATCTTTCTTCTTAACAAACAGAACATGTGCTCCACAAGGTGACACACTAGAGCATATGAATCCTTTATCAAGATTCTCTTGGAGTTGCTTCTTCAATTCCTGCAACTCAATTGGGGCCATTCTATATGGTGTCTTTGAAATAGGCAAAGCACCCGGTGCGAGTTCTATTGAAAACTCAACTTCACGATTTGGTGGAAGACCTGGAAATTTGTCCGGAAAGACATCATCAAACTCCCATACAATGGGTATATTCTTAATTGTGAGTTTCTCACCAACCATTTGAGATAAATAACCTTCATTAAGTGGAATCAAGACCCATAAGATGGAAGAAATTTCAACTGGAAGGTTATGTTCATCCTTGCATCGATAGACGATCATAGATTGATCTGGAATATGAAATGTGACTTCCCTTCTTTGCCAATTGATATGAGCTCCATATAAAGAATGTCAATCCATTCCAATAATCACATCAAATTCCACTATAGGAAGAAACACAAGATTTTAAGGAAGCACTTTCCCACAAACTTCAATCGGAGAAGAATTATAAACATTTGATGCGACTGTTGTGCCATTATGGGTTGTCACAGCTAACTCAAAATCTAATTGTTGAGGTAATACGGTGATATCCTTAGAAAAATATTCAGAAATAAAAGAGTGGGTGGATCCAGAATCAAATAAAACATTTTCTACTTTAGAGTGGATGGTAAGTGTACCTTTCACCACATCGTTATCATACTCCACATCGCTGATAAAAATTGCCTGTGACTTTCCTTTGTCTTTATCCTTAAGAGTTTGTTGACGTCGACCATCATCATCAACCCTTGGATTTGGGCATTGATTGGCATAATTCCCCATCTCCTTGCACTTAAAACATTGAAGTGTAGTAGGTTCATTCTGTGTTTCCCTTCCTTTGTTTGCATCATTAGACATCTTTTTCCCATCATTGCGGTATTCAAATTCCCGATGACCTTCCTTTCCACATTTGAAACATTTACTAGTCCCTTTAAGAAAACTCCCTCCATGTTTCTTTCCACACTTTGAGCATAAGGGAAAGCTCATCTTATTTTCAGTGTGCTCTTTAGATTTTCCTTTGAATTCCATTTTCCTCTTCTTATCAAACCCATACGACTGATGGGTTACTCCAATCTCCATCACGACTTTGAGAGCACATCGAACGATTTCCTCATAGCTATTGAAGTCCCTTATGGATAACACCCTTTGAAGACTTGGTTTTAATCCACTAAAGAATCGATCGATCTTACTCTCAGGTTGGATAATAATACCAGAAGCGTACCTTGCAAGTCTTGTAAAATTTACTTCATAGGTACCAACAGATTCATCATACTTTTGTTTCAGTTCAAGAAACTCCTTCTCCATCTTTGTTCGAAGAATACGAGGGAAATACTTATTGAAAAATAAGTTCTGGAACTCATCCCATTCCATGGACTCAATTTCATCTCTTTGCCTTGTATTCTTGATAAGATTCCACCATTGATCAGCATCACCTTCCAAACGATACACTACTAAGATGACTTTATCATGTTCAGAACATTGAAGAACTGAAAATATCTTTTCAGTAGTACTAATCTGTTGTTCAGCAATTAATGGATCAGTAGACCCGCTGAATGAAGGTGGACGCTGCCTCATGAAGGATTCAACAGAATGTTGCTCCTTCCTTTGATCGTTTGGAAGTCCTGTATGATTCATAGCTTGAGAAAGTTGTGTGAGCATGGCTATAAGATTTTTCATTCCAGCTCCCATAATGTTTGGTTGCTCAGGGGGACAATCATTGCATTGCTCATCGCATTCCGCATTAACACGGTTCCTTCAGGTTCCAGCCATTGACTAAAACCAAGAAGAATAGTGTGAGCAACACTAATTATAATAGAAAAACCACATAATCAAGAATAAAATTTCACACTTAAGGTCTTATCATAGGTTGTTCATGGCCATTTCTAAAACACTAAGATTGTGTTCTATTCTTAGACTTATCCTTAGGGTTCTTACTAAGGCTTTCACATCCTAGTTTCCAAAGGTTGACTATACCTTTCCTCTGATACCAACTATAACGACCCATACTTTACATACATTATTATTACTTCAAAATTGAAGCACACTTATTACAACATATAACAAAACTAGGAAAGGACCGTATAGGTATAGTGTCTTCAGAAACTGGGAAACATAATCAACTAGTTCATAAAGCATCTACACTGTCTCCCATTTATTTCATCACATCTATAGTCCCTTTTGGAATATCTTACTTAATAAGCTTCTTCCTGACCTGGGGAAAGAAAAAATACAAAATGGTGAGTTCAAATGCTCAGTAAGGGTAAACAAAAGAAATATCAATCACATCATATTCATAAGAACATAACATTTTGGAAATCATAACCTGCAAAAGAGAGCATAATTTCATAACATGGGATAAATCATAGTAGTGAAATGAAATGCCAATAATCATAACATAATACATGATACTTTTTGGCATACACACATAATCATAGAGAATAATTTCTTATTAGTCAAGACTCATTTCCAAGACTATCTTAGTGGACAAAGTCCATTTTTGAACCGAGTTCACTCCTCGTTTTAGTCCTGTTTTACTAAACCGGTATAACCTGCCGTTCCAGCCATGTCTATCTCATGAGATATAAAATCTTTACCCAATGCATTAGAGGGAGATATAGGTCCCACCCATCTCATAATGATACCATTCTTTTGTGTTCCACAAAATCATAAACCATACATCATAGCATAACCCATGTAATAAAAATGGGAATCTTAAATATCGTGAGACCATAAAAAAATTCATATAAGATAAAGGAATTCATAAAAATAATTACATCACAACATAATCAAATAAATGTAATAATAGGGATAAAAACAGAATCCTTTATTATCTTAGATGGAAAATAATTTTGATAAAACACTTGAACTCTATTCTTGAGGAAAATATCCTTTCTACTTCAAAAACACTTTTCCTTTCTTAACATGTCTTACAATTCCAAACTAAAAGAAGTTGATTAAAAATAAAATTGAAAATTTTTAAAGGAAGCTTCTTGGAAAAAAATTTTAAAAATCCATTCATGCCGTATAAGTTAAAAAAACATTCTTGTCGTACTTTTGTCGGAAAAGTCAAAAAGTACCTCATACGAAAAACGACAAAAGATTCCTTTCATATCTTTTACTAAAACTCAACAAAGGGTAAAAATGGATTTGAAAAATTTTAGGTGGATGGAAATAATATTACATATTGAGGAAACATGGATGTGGATGATAAAATACACCCTAGTAAATACCAAAGTATAAACAATCTCAGATAAAAATGTGATTGTGATATTTTCCCTTACCTTAGGTCCGATTTGCCTCGTAAGTGTCCGAACCTCCTGTATAATGATTTAAATAATGTTATTGACTTATTCTAGAATCATAATTATTGTTATTATATCATATATGGTCATATTCTTAGCTTCTTAGTAGTAATATTTCATTGCTACTTGTTATTCGGGTGTTTATAACTTTTTGTTCTTATGCGTGTTTTGTCGAATAAATTATTATTCTTCTATTTAGGTTATAGATACATCATTTCCAGAATGGTATTAATGTACTCTATATCATATTTATTCATTCAATTCATTTATATAATCATTATGTAATGAATATCATGTAGAACGAATCGCATCACATCGTGAAGACAGTATTCCGTACGTACGCACGAGCGATGATATCATTCCCATGATCGTGGAATTGTATTGGAGTGTATGTATACTATTTCAGAATCAATATAACTTTACCATAATCATATATAGTAATTATTTACACCATTATACCCATCCAAGTAAGGTGGTGGGGGAAAATAGATTACACCACGGCGTAGAGACGGTATTCCGGACGTACGCACGCGCAATGTTTTTGTTTTCCGTAGGATGGATAGATGTAGAAATAGGGTTGTTTCATACATATAATAAAATATAAGTATATGAGTGATAGTGATGTTATTACTTCATAATGAAAAAACTAAATAACAAGAAGTTGAAGAAGAAAGAATTTGGAAAGGATCGGTAATGGATATTACCTCTTTTTGACGCGCCTCTTCTTAACCTCCTCTTAGGGCACTAGTGTTGGTCTTTGAAGAAGACCAAAACCTCTAGGATGATTCTAGGGAAGTTTTGAAGTGAAATGGACAGGGTTTGGCCGAGCTTGGAGGCTCAAATTAGTGTGAGGAGGAGAGTGAGGAGGTACCCTTTTATAAGGGAGGAGAGGGGCACCTTTGGAAATATAAGAAATATTAGTTTATATTAAATCCCAACCCCAATTAAAAACTTCCAAAATGACTCATATCTGAAGATTAGATGAGATAGGGTTGTAATCGCATCAACCAATAAAATTTAGACATGTTAGGAATTTATTTTAAACATTATCAATCTTGATTTATCCTTATTTGTCAATTTAATTTTATTTGTGGTAATAATATTCTAAATATTAAATTATTATTAATAATTACATATGTGTTGTGAATTTTCTATAATTTTACACGTTATGACATTTTCTAGCATATAAATTTTAATTTATAATTTTTAAATATTTTTGTCATTTTTAAACAATTTTATAATATGTTATTTTTATAAAATAAAAATAGTGTCAATTTTGACAATATTCATTTATTTGAATTTAAATAAAATATATACAGAGGATATGTTCGAACTAAAATGATTAATAGATTAATAAAATTTCATATGTATCTAGAAAATTAGTGGAGAACATTAAATAGTGCATATAATAATTATTTTAATGTTTTTAAAACCATTTATTTGATATTTTTATTAATAAAATAATTTCAACATCACCATTGTGTCATAATTAATGATAATTATTTAATCCCTAAAAATTCTAAATAAATTCCTATGATGTAGATAATTGTATTAGATTTCTGTAGACTATTCATGTTCAAAGTTTCATTAAGTTCATGACAAAATTAAAATTATTATATGTATAAGATTTAAGAAAGTGACATGTTGTCACATTCTTTGGTTTTAATAATAATTAAATTATTTTCATGGACAAAAGATTATTAAATGAATCTAATCTGACCCATAGGTGATATGGGTCAACTTTTAGTCATACAATAGGATTTTGGCAGGTGTTAGGGTAATTTTATAATCATATATTTACCCTTAATTACCCGATTTATCTTTAACTATGCTAAAGAAAATTTACCGTAGTTACTATTCATAATGCCCAAAAATAAAAAAGTAGCCTATTAACATAATTTGGACCCACTGATTCTGAATATGAAATCCATTTTTCAAAATTCAAAACATATAAGTTGTAGTAATTTATTTAAAATAAATCCCGTTGTTAAGAAAACGAGTTTTAGAAGTTAAAACATTGCCAAAGATTGAAATGTTTTTACCTATGAATTCAATGTGAAATAAAGGCTAATGACATACATTATATTAAATGGTAAAAATATATTCTATCTATAATTTAAAACCATTAAATATTATAATTTAACCATATAAATTATCTCAATAAATAATGTTGTTTTTAATTAAAAATTAGCGTATTTTTACTATTCCTCAAAATATGAATGTTTTTAGAAAAATATCAAAAATTTATCCAAAGTAAATTTTTATATCCTGATTTAAAAGAAGAATTTTATTTTGTCAAATTTAACTTATAAACGTGTTAAAAACTAGATTTAATGTGGGTGCACCATCAAAAGGCGGAAAAACTGCATTTTTTGATATATACTTATTTTACCCAAAAAAAATTTATTTTGTTCTCTTACCATGTTCTAGAAAATGTGTAAGATGAATAATAATGTTGTAAAATTTAAAATTCAGTTAATACTATTCATAACGGTTAGTTTATAATATTATAATAATTTATCATTATTTAGTGAAACTTGGTATTGCGTGCGACGCAAGCTATCGAGGAAGGCCGCAGTTGCGTGTAAAGAAAGTCAAGCTAGTGTTGTGTGTAGTGAAATATTGCTTTGATGATTTATATAAAATAAAAACAAAATATTTCTCATAAATTTCTCGATTGTTACAAACCCTCTAGTTAGTTCTCATATCCTAACCCCCCTAGTTCAACCAAAAAGTACTAGAAACCCTTTGAGAAGCACACAGAGTCTCACCCCTCTGGTCCAGCTAAAGTATAGACTCTATGGGGAAGCACTCACCATCAATTCCCCCTATAGTATCGTATTATACTAAAGGTGCTCTTGGGAAGCACTCAACATCTTTTCCCCCTGTAGCCCACATCGAGGAACTACAGACACTCTGAGGAAGCACTTAATGTCAATTCCCTCTGTGGTCTCGCATCGTAAAATTATAAAGTCACTCTGGAGAAGCCCTTACGTCCATCTTCCCTATGGTCTACTATACTAGGTTCTCATAGCCCTGTGTAAGTCAAACAAATATAGTGCACGTATCTCCACAAATAATACTAAAGAACTACTTGGATGGAATTTTCAGGAATATCAGCAGAATAGAAGAACGGTCACTCAATCCCACAACTACGCATGGCAACTAGAAATAGCCTAACAAGAGAAACTAGACCCAATAGTCATAAAAAATAAAAACATGCATGGAAAAAAAATCCAAAGCGCAAAAAAATTACCTTATTCACAAACAATAATCTCTACTCAGGCGTACAAGCAAAGCAGTCAAACATTAGGGCTAAACGGTAAACACGCAATACCCAGTTCAAGGGTTTTGGTAGAATTCAGAAAAAATACTCAAATACATTCAACAGAAATGCACAAACCACCTACCTTGGGTATAAGAGATCGATATACATGAACCAAGATGCTTGAATCTCCTTAGAATGTTGTAGATATACGAAAACGTATAAAACATTCAACCCACGAGAACATGGAAAAGAGGAGGAATTGGAAAACAATACTCTAGGAGAAGGAAGAACTCACTACTGCGATTCCAATATAATCACCAGTGTTTAAATTGGAGGACAGATAGAGGCTCGGGGGGCTCGTCGAAGATCCACAGCTGCTCGGTGCTCTCGAATGAATGGGACCTAAAAGAAGTTCATTTTGTTTGTCAGATGTGACCCCAGTGCGTTTAATGAAAAAAAGTAAGTACACGACGTGTAATTTTGAAGTACATGGTGTGTACTTACTATTTCTGTACCCTGATTTAATTGGCCTCCGAACACCCCCACACGGCCGTGTGCAGGGCCGCTACACGGCCAGCACTCGGCTGCCTACGGCAAGGAAGTACACTGTGTGTACTCATAAAGTACACGACATGTACTTTGAAAATTTCCTGAATATCCTCTTTTCCCCAAAAACGACCAGAAAAGGAAAAACACACCTAAGAAGATGATCCGGGTTCTTACAAACTTCCCCCCTTAAAGAAATTCATCCCTTAATTTCCCTAGTGAGACATAGAAGAAGAAACTCAGAACAACTCCAGCCACTGTGATTATACATCGACCTCCCTCTCCCATGTCTCATCATGAACCCATTTGTGATGCCATAGCACTAATACCAAATGAACAGAACAGACACAGATAACCTTCATTCTGTGATCATCAATCCTCATAGGATGCTCCTTGAAATATGCATCCACCTCCAACTAGACTTCCTCGGGTTAGAATGAATGAGATGGGTCTGAAAAGTAACGTCGGAGCTGAGAAATGTGGAAGACATTGTACATATCCCAGTACCTCTGAGGTAACTGGAACCGATAGGCAACCCTCCCAAATCTCTCCAACACCTCAAACGAACTGACGTACCATGTTGAAATGTTACACTACCTCCTGATCCTTCTGTGCCCCAAACTCGGTGTGACATGTAGGAAAACCCGATCCCCGGCCTCACACTCCAGAGGTCATCTTTGTTGATCAACATATGACTAATTTCGAGACTGTGCATTAGCCATCCTCTTCTAAATAAACTCTATATGCTCTGTGGTTTCCTGAACGAGACGATGTCCCAACAAAGCTGCCTCTCCTGCCTCCAGCCAACAAAAGGGTTATCAGCTTGGCCTACCGTACAAAGCCTCATAAGGTTCCATCTGAATAGTTTCCTGAAAACTATTGTTGTAGGAGAACTCCATCAGGGGTATAGGGTTCTCCCAAGAACCTACATAGTCCTAAATTCATTCTCGGAACATGTCCTTAATCACCTAAATCGTATGCTCGGACTGGCCATCAGTTTGGGGGTGGTATGCTGTACTGAAAAGTACCTGCACACCCAAAGCCTTATGAAGCCCCTTCCAGACCCGAGAGGTAAAATGTGAATCCTTTTCTGAAAAAATGGAGTGTGGAACTCCATTCAAGCTCACAATTTAATGGATATAAATCTGTCTCAGCTCATCAACACTGAAGGTATGCTTGATCAGAAAGAAATGATCAACCTTCGTAAGCCTATCAATGACAACCCAAACTTCATAATTCTTTTGAGGCGACCTCAGCAAACCAGTCACAAAGTCCATCGCGATGTCATTTCACTTCCACTCAGGAATGGGTAACTGATGCAGAAGCCCTGCTGGTCGTTGATGCTCTTCCTTCACCTGCTGAAAGGTGGAACATCTCATGATGAACAGAGCAACATCCCTCTTCATACCTGGCCACCAATACTGACGGTGTAGATCGTGGTACATCTTGGTGACACCAGGATGAACTGCCCAAACTGAGGAATGAATGTCCAGCATCATCTCCTCGCATATATCTGCTGGCACCTATATGATTCCCTGGAAACACAGGATCTCATACTCGCCTATAGTCCACCCAAAAATAGGTTCCTCTCCTGACACACTTTCCGGTAGGACTAGGCCTTCAGAATCTGATAACTGCCTCATCCGTAATCGATGAAGAAGGGTAGAGGTAATAGCAACAAAAGATATAAAAGTCTTCCCCTATATATCGTACACTTCCAAATGCATTTCAGAGAATAGAGCCATAAGTTTCCACTCACTGCTGCCTTGCTAAACTACCTGTATCCGAGTCCTTCTCGACGCATCAGCCACCACATTGCCTTTCCTAGACATATAGCCAAGCTCTATGTCGAAGGACTGTAGGTACTCAACCCACCTCTAATATCTCAGATTCAATTCATGCTGGGTGAAGATGTACTTGAGAATTTGTGGTCAGTGAAAATCCCAAAATTATATCCCAAAAGATAGTGACTTCAACAGCGTAAGGCATGAACAACAAATGCCATCTTCAGATCGTGCGTCAGGTAATTACTCTCGTGTGGCCTCAACCACCGAGACCCATACATGACGACTACAACACCCTTCATAAGCACAAATCCTAGCCAGATACCTGATGCATCATAGTAAACACTATATCTCTTTCCTAGATCTGGTAGTAATAGTATCTATGTGGAAGTCAACCTCCCTTTTAGCTCCTAAATGGCTGACTCAAAAGAATCTGAGCATATAAACTTTGTACCCTTCTTGGTCAGACCTGTCAGTGGTGCTGAAAAGCATGAAAAGTACTATATAAAATGTATGTAGTATCCATCCATCCCTAGAAAACTCTTCACCTCAGAGACGTTCTTCGGCTGCTCCCTGGAAACTACACCTCTCACTTTATCTGGGACTACTGATACTCCTGTCTCTAAAATAACGTGACCCAAGAATTGAATTTGGTCCATCCAAAAGTGGAATTTTGGGATATTAGCATATAACTGATTCTCCCTCAGTGTACTCAAAATGATCTCAAGATGTGTGGAATGGTCATGTAGAGTGTAAGAGTACACCAAGATATCATCCACGAAGACCACTACGAATGAATCCAAGTAAGGATGGAATACTTTTTTCATTAGTTCCATGAAAACTGCTGGCGTGTTTGTGAGATCGAACGGCATATCTATGTACTCGTATAGACCATACCTGCTCTGGAAATCTGTAAGAGTTATATATGATGGTCTAATGTGCAACTGATGATAACCGGACCTCAAGTAAATCTTTGAGAATACCAAGGCTCCTCGAATCTGATTAAATAGATCATCAATCCTCAGTAAGGGATATCTGTTCTTGACCTTCAACTGGTTCAACTTATGATAATCCACACAAAGTCTAAGGGTATCGTCTACCTTCTTCGCAAACTGGACAGGCGGACCCCAAGGAGAATTACTAGGTCAGATGAAACCCTTTCCCTGCAACTCTTCAAACTTCTTCTTGAGCTATTGTAACTCAGGTGTAGCCATCTTATAAGGAGGAATAGACATCAATGTTTCCCCTGACACAAGATCGATAGAAAAGTATACCTCACTCTTTATAAGAAAAAATGAAAAGTACTATAGAAAGACTTCCCTGAAATGATCCACCACTGGAGGAAAGTATAACTGTGAATTCCCCTGGTCATCCATATATAGACTGGAAATCTGGGTCGTAACTCCTCCTAGCCCATAATGGTCAGGTCCAGCTCTACTCACCTGGACATCCCACTCACCCCTATGAAGAAAAGATCCACCCTCTGGTGATATGAAACTCACCCTGTGGTGATAACAGTCGATTACTACCTGGAAGGGAACCAACCAGTCCATCTCGAGAATGAAATCATATCCTGTCATCTCCAGAACATAAAGATCTTAAAGGATGTGATACCCACCAACCTCAAGAGGGAACTCCAAGCATTGATGCACACTAGATGTTCTTGTCTCCAACAGAGTGTCTAGTGTCAAAACACTGACAGATGAAAAGATACAGAGGCCAAGGCTCTCCACAACAGTGAGAGATATAAAGCTATGCATAGAACCAGTAACGAAAAGAGTTGAAGATAAAACGGAGGCTACTAAGATCGTACCTCGAACTGTAGAGGGTCCGGGATGCTTCTCCTATTGGGTCTGCTCCACTACAAAATTCTGACTTGTACCAGAGCCCTATGACCCAGCCTGACTACTCTGAGTCTATCCACCCTGTTGTCGCTAATAGATCAGCATCTGACCACCACGTCCTCAACCTCCACCTCAGCCCGGACGGTCGGAAGAACTCCAATTCCCAGACTGGTGAGAAACTGGCGGAGCTGCTCCTGAACGAGGAGTCATGGATGAACCCCTGTCACTAACTTCTGGTGAGAAAACCTGACAAAAATGCTGAACGTGACCCATATTGCTGCAATATCAGAACTCCACCAGGTCTCTCTAGAATTGCGGCCTCATATGCCCAGCCCTTTCACACTAGTATCATACCACCTCGCTACCAAAAAATGTGTCTCACCTCCTTGGATCACCACGTGAAGACTCCCTATGTCACTTCTTATTATCAGTGGGAAAAGTACTAACTCTGGATGTAGAACTGCCTCGGCTCTCAGCTCCAGAATCTCTCAGATTGTGCTCTGCAATCAGCACCTATTTGATGATGGAAGTAATAAAAGTCAACATGAAGATATTCACCTATGAGCGGATCTCCCATCTGAGACCATCCTCAAACTACCTTGCCAAGAACAACCCATCTCCTCATTGGAGGGGTGTGAAATGCTGAAGCTTGGTGAAACGAGAGGAATAATCCATAACCGAAAGAGTACCCTGCTCTAGACTCGTGAACTCCTAGGCTCGATCAGCCCTCAAGGTCTCCGAATAGAAGTAGTCATAGAAGACGCTCAAAAACTCCTTCCACGCCATAACCTGCGGATGACCCTACAGTGAGATCGTGTCCCACCACCTCTTGGAAGAGTCTCATAACATGTAGGTAGCGAGTTTGACCCACCTTTCTGGAGGTGTGTTTAAATGCTCAAAGATAGTCAGCATGGATTTTATCCATGAATCTGCAGCCTGAGGTCCTACTTCCCCTGAGATGGTGAGAGGATGCTAATGTTGGAAAACCCGCATCAAGTTTTCCATTGATGAGGCTGGAGACGGTGCGCCCTAGAAGGTATAAATCATCCTCATAAAGCCTTCCCTAAACTGCGCATCAGCGCTCATAATTGGTATCACTGCTGGGGTCAAGGCTGGCACAATAGGAGGATCTACAGGAAGTCCCTGATTAGCCATATCTAGAGTTTGATCACTATCCTTCAACTGGAAGAAGACCGGAGGACATCTCAGTGGAATGAATCTTCATGGTCAAATACACACCTTAGATTCAATACTTTCAAAAACTGAAAACTGGAAGGACAAGAAAAGAACAGATGAAGAAAAGAATTCCATTTTTTCAAAACATGACTACAGGGCGTGTACTTTTCCTACACAACATCTTCCCTTGAGTCATTCACATGGGCATGTACTTCTACTTTAATAGGTCGTGTACCACCCCAAACAAATGGCGTGTTCTCAAAACACACGGCATGTAAATGAATCCTTTCCCCCTTCCCGGGTCCTTCTACACGGTTAAGCCACATGGCTCTCCTAAGACAAGACTACATGGCGTGTTCAAAGTAGAAAGAGCGTGTATTGGACAAGCTTCACCTGGCCCGTGTTGTTAGTGAAATGGTCAGATACACGATTCAATATACACAGCGTGTTCTTGAAAGACATGGCGTGTACGTGAAAGGATAACACCGACCTGTGTTTTTCGTGACATGGCAGGGTACCTGGGTCAGACTACATGGCGTGTTCAAGGTAGACACAGCATGTACAAGAAAATACTCAACTGACCCATGTTGTTAGCTACATGAACAAGATCCTAGGATTATACTACACGGTGTGTTTAACGTAGACATGACTTATTTCAACTAGACTTTTCTCATCCCATGTCTTTGCCCACACGGCCTACCAAACGGTCAGAGACTACAAGACATGTACATAAAGTACACAGTGGGTACTTAAGAAAAACCTTTTCTTCCTAAACAGAAGGACACACAGCCTGTACATACCATTAAACAACGTGTATTCAGTGTTTTTCTAGACAGTAGGCCTTAAAAACTACTTTGGAACCTAGAAAACACTGAAATAAGTATTGAAAGTTCCATATTCTGATTCTTGAGGCCCCATACTCCCCACGAATCAAATTTTGGCATCTTATACATGTTATAAAAAAGAAAAAAGTGCAATGATCCACCAAATTAAGGTCC
Organism: Viscum album; assembly: GCA_963277665.1. NCBI lineage: Eukaryota > Viridiplantae > Streptophyta > Magnoliopsida > Santalales > Viscaceae > Viscum > Viscum album. The sequence continues at coordinate 1,515,939,719 of OY728128.1, read as the reverse complement.
ATGAGGGACCATAACACCTTAAGAACCAAAGTTTGGCATTCATTCAAACAAAACCTTACACACAATTCTCTATCAGACATCATGCATTTCTATCAAGGAATCTATCACAACAGCATTCATATTCGACACAACATCTATCACACCAACATGAGATTGCTAATTCATCCTAGATGGCATGGAAAGAATGCATGGAATGTGATTTCTAACAAGTTCCTATATGAAGCGTGATATGGAACACCCTCATCTTATGGGGTTACAACAGAAGTAGAATCGCAATAACAACAGTGGTAACAACACAAAACATGTGAATCACCCAATGGTGAAATCAAATCAATAGTAAAATTGAAAACTAGGAAAATTGAAATAAACGATGTAGTATGTATTTTACCTGTATGTGGGTTAGCTACTCCCAGGAACAGATTATTACCAAGTACATATTCCATCCAATCCCTGACTATATCCCCCAAACAGTAAGTCAAGAGAAAAGACTTCCTCTAATACCACTTTTTACATCCCGGTTCCGGAAGCCACCCAGAGGCACCCCGTACTCGGTTGGTCACATGGCCTAAAGTGAATTTCCCCAAATTCCAGAGGCTGCCGACTAGCAGCGAGGGATTTGGGTGTGATAGTGGGGAAACTATGCCCTCATTGGAAAAGTACACAGTAGAAGATAAAAAAAAGCAATAGCGGAAGCAGTAAACATCCACCCAAGACTAAACAGCGGAAGACTAAAAGTGTAAACAAATGGAGCACATATATAAATGATGCATGATATATATATATATATATGTGTCTAGGAATGAAGCCAAAAAAGTCACAATGCTGTAATACAATAGTGCTAAACCAAAGTGAAAAATAAAGCGGATAAAACTCCTCAACATCACAAGCCATAGCTTGGTCCAATGCTCTCCAGCAATATAGCATGTCAAGTACATGAAGTAGAAAGGTGCTTTCCCTTGTCTATACCTGCTACAGGATAATCTGTTTGGGCCCAAAAGAATGGCCCAAACAGGGTGTGAGACTAAATCCCAGTAGGAACCACCACAAGATTTGTTCCTGACAGTCAGTGAATATATGGAAGGTAAAAGTACATAAACACAGCAGGCTGGAAAGTACTCAATAGTAAACAATCCACAGTTTCAAGCATTTAAGTCACAATAGGTAAGCAACTAAACAAGCAAGTAGAAACAACAAGTAACCCGTTGGGTAGTTCTCATAGACGAACCCCTCTAGTTCAACCAAAAAGTAATACCAAACCTCTAGGAAGCACACACAATCTCACCCCTCTAGTCCAGCTAAAGTATAGACTCTCTGGGAAATCACTCACCGTCAATTCCCCCTATAGTCTCGTATCGTACTAAAGGCGCTCTGGGGAAGCACTCAACATCAATTACCACTATGGCCCATGTCGAGGAACTACAAACACTCCAAGGAAGCACATAACGTCAATTCCCCCTGTGGTATCTCATCATAAATATATACAGACACTCGGGAAAATCCATTACGTACATCCTCCCTATGGTCTACTACAACAGGTTCTCATGGCCCTGTGTAAGTCAAACAAATATAGCCCGCGTATCACCCCAAGTAAACCTCAATAAATACTTGGCTAGAATTCCAATGCATATCAGCATAATAGAACAACAATCACTTTATCCCACAACTAGGCATGGAAACTGGAATTTCCTAATAGGAAAAACTAGACCCAATGGTCATAAACAAGAAAAACATGCCTGGGATAAACATCCAAAGCACAAACAAATTACCCTATTCACAAAAAATAATCTCTAATCAGGAATAAAATCAAAGTAGTCAAAAAAATATGGCTAAATGGTAATCACGCAATACCCCATTCAAGGTTATTGGTGGAATTCGCACAAAATACTCAAAGACTTTCAACAGAAAGGCACAAACCACCTACCTCGGGTATAATAGATCTATATACATGAACCACAACGCCTGAATATCCTTAGAAAATTGTAGATCTAAAAAAACGTATAAAATTCACAACCCAATATAACTTTGAAAAGATGAGGAATTGGAAAGTGATACTCTGGGGGAAGGACGAACTCGCCACTGCGATTCCAATGCAATCACCACTATTCGAATCATAGGACAGACAGAGGCTCAAGGGCTCTTCAAAGATCCACGGATGATTAGAGCTCTGAGACGAATGGGACCTTAAAGAAGGGCGTTATATCTTTCTGACGCGAACCCAGTGCGATTAATGAAAAAAGAGAAAGTAAATGGAATCTACTTTAGAAGTACATGGCGTGTACTTACTGTTTATGTACTCCTATTTAAGCGGCCTCCGAACACCCCCACATGGCCGTCTACATGGCCGCTACATGCACAACACCCGACTACCTGTGGAAAAGAAGTACACGACGTGTACTCATAATGTACACCATGTGTACTCATAAAGTACACGACGTATACTTTAAAAATTTACAGAATATCCTCTTTTTCCCAAAAATGACTAGAAAAGGAAAAACATACCTGAGAAGAAGATCCGGGTTCTTATAGTTTTATTACCATATTTCCAGAGGATACATGATTAAATTATTTAAATGTTTCTAATTTCACAATTTATATGTAACACTTCAAGCTTCCATGGTACGTTTCCCTTTGAATAATACAATAGCTTCTGTTGTACACAACTTCGAGTTCAAACACACCACAACAAATCAAACTAGTCATTATGAATAGTAATACACACTTTCTAAAATTTTAAATAATTTATCTTTCAAAATGGACATAATTTTTGGATTTGGAATATATATATTAGCTTAGGGTGAATTTTTGGTATTTTTCTGAAAATTTTCAATTTTTGATGAATACTGAAAAACACTACATTATTGGTTAAAACCGACTTCTTATTTAAGTAATTAGTTAATTTATTTTAATTTATTTTAGGTCAAAATAGATATTTAATACCTATATATGTTCAACGTAATTTATTAGAGTCATTTAATAACCAATTTATAAATATATAATTTTATCATACTTTTTATCGTCTTTTACCCACCTCCTTGAAGCATTTGCAAATTTGTATAAATCTTAATTTTACCCATTCTGTGTGTTGAATTTTAAAAATCATAGAGGCATGGTTAATATAAGTATCAAAAATTTGGTTCAATAAGATGAAAATAATTTTTGGTGAATAGTAACTTTGGACTTTTATTTACCACGGTTAAAAGTAAATAAGGTAATTAAGGGTAAAAATGATATCATAATTACCCTAACAGAAGTCCTAATTATATTGGATAAGAATAATTTGACCCAAAAAATATTAGTAATAAAATATGATCCTCTTTGGTCCACTTGGATTAGATTATGACATTTATTATTATTTTATTTAAAGAATAGTTAAAAGAGTTAAATTCAAAGTTTAATAACTAAACAATTTTTAATATAGGGTTATACATAAGAAAATTAGGCTATAAATATTCATTATAAATATAAAGAAATTTCCTAAATAATGATATTTTATTTATATTTTTAGACATTAAATAATTTAATTTATTTATGACACAATGATGATGCAGTAATTACCTTATTAATGAAAGATTAAAATAATTGATATTATAAATATTCAAATAAAATTAATTTGAAACTTTTGATAAATTACACTAATTTTATACGTTAATATAACATGTTAGGGTTGATTAAATATTTTTTTCTAATTAATCATGCTCTTATGAGTCTCACAAAAACCAAATACTAAATAGTGTCAAAATTGACATAATTGAGTTTTTAAAACAAATATTATATTATTAATAGATATATTATTTCTAAAAATATAAGGTTCTTCCAGATAACTTAGATAAAGTTATTTATATTAATAATTAACCACATGGGGTTCACTCGGCTTGTTATCATATGTTTATTGACTATTTAATATAAAAATAGAAAGAGACATGGCAAATGTCAAACTATTTAACTAAGAGTTAAATCTAAAAGATAAGTTTAATATGATGACATAAACCTAACTAAAACCATTTGGTTGAGAGTTTTTAGACCCATCCCAACCTTATACTTTAAATAATTAATTTTTGAGCCATTATAAACTGAAAATTATTTTATTATAAAATAATATTTGATGCTTTTCCTAAAGCGGCCCTCACCACTCTTATAAAAGGGAACTTTCCTTTATCTTAATTTCACACCTCCAGAGCCTTTTGGATCAGCAAAACCCTGCCAAAATATCCTCCAAACTCTAATCCATTAATTTTAGAGGCCTTCCTTTGGTCAAAAAGCCATCCTAAAGAGCAATTATTCTCAAATTAAAAGGTAGAACCTGAAGAAGAGGTAAACATTTCATCACCTCTTTCATGTTATTTTCTTCTTCCAGTTCCTCTTTCTTTGTTGTATAAATTTTAAAATAATAACTCTAGTATCTTATATATACATTAAAGTAATTATAAAAATGCTACAACCACATTCATTATTCTATTGATCCTATAAATGCAAATTCACCATACGTGCGTACGTACGGATTACAGTCTCCACGTCGTGGTGTAGTTTGTTATCAAAACACTTAATTATTTATATGAGTATACTAATAGGTATATCTAATGTAAATAATAAATATAACATTTAAGTTATTTTGTATATATGATATACCATCCAATTACATACTTTTTATTTATCAATATAATGATATTGTCGCTCATGTGTACGTACGGATTACCGTATCCACAAACATGATGAGATTAATTCCCCATCGCAATCATTCAAGAATAATTTACATTTTATGATTAAATATAATATTTATAAACAAAATATCATTTTTTATATGAATCAAATTAATCCTATCCATAACAAACATGGCATACGTACCAAGCATATAAAGGAAAATGAATATGTTAACAACTGAAACGATGATACAACTAAAATAATATTAACAAAGCAATATTATAAGATCATAACTGATATAATATTTATGAATATAGTTCTTCTATAATTTAATAAAAATATTTTAACTATTATACAGGAGGTTAACATACCATCAACTAAGTAAAAGTACAAGGTAAGGGTTAAATTCACAATCTCTTTATTATCCGAGGTTGTTTTTACCTAAGTATCTACTGGGACCTCTTTATCATCCACATCTGTACTTTCATAAAAATGAATATAAAAAAATTACTATTTAATAGAAAATGGGTTAAATTAATTTTTACCCTTATTTGACTATATATGTTTTGAAATAAATCTTTCTTTCATTTTCCAAACAAGTTACTTTATGACCTTTTCGACAAAATTAATGTAAGAATGTCTTTTTTTAACTTATACGGTGGGTGCAGCTATTTTCCGTCATTATAACATCATCGAAGCTTCCCATACAAGATTATAAGAATATTTTCTAATTAAATTTTTCCTTTTATAATTATATATCTTTTAAATGATTTCAAAATAGAAATATATATTTCTCTAAAAAAGTTTTGAGTTCATCTAGGTCAACATCCTTTGATGAATTTTAAGATTGTTTGAAGTTGATTTATTATGATACCAAACTTCCATATTGTATTGAAGGTTTTGTGATATGTTTGACTCTGGATGTGTTATTTTTACACCATTCATTGTTTATGGATAAATTATTGACATTTCATATGCTAGTTTTAATACCAATGTTTATGTTATGTTTAAAACTTTTCATATGACGAATGCATTGGACTTTGTAAGTGATGGGTGGAGCCTACTATAGCTCCTCAATGCATCGGTAGGTATCATGAGACAAACCAGTGTCTTGGCACAAGGCCTTGATAAAATCTTATCTGTAGTCTTGGTACAAGGCCTTGACTATGTGGTTATGAAGTCTGGAATTATGCATTCTATCCTTATGAACGTGGCTATGGATATTGTATCTGATTATTTGACTAATAGAATATCCATGTGGATAAGTAAATGGAATTTTTGGATTTTATCTATTCCATATTATATTTATGTTTATGTTTAAAAAAGGCTTTTGTTTTAGTATTATACGTTTCGTTAATTGTTTATGATTATCTATACAAGTTTCTGCTATATTGTTATCCTTACTAAGCATCTGAGCTCACCCCTCTCTGTGAATTTTTTTTCCTAGGATGTGAAGAAATATTTTATGATTGACCTTCAGGGATAGGAAAATGATATAAGTGTGGTTAATGGGGACAAAAGTTGTTGATGTTTTTATTTCATGATGTAATGTAAATCTTATGAATGTATCTAGTACTTCAAAGGCTACTAAACTGACCGGTATTTCGGGATTTTATCCCTTGTGATCATGCCAATTTTATGTAATAATGCACCATCTTTAGGCTTATGGGGCCGAAGAATTATAGTTGGTATTAGAGGATGTTCAGTACAATCATTGAAAGCTAGATATAAAAAAACTCCGATTTGAGAAAATTACCCTAAGATAGAATTTGAAGATTATAATAGAAGAACTTCCTAGAATTTTGGTATCATAGAGATTTTGTGAGTTTTCCAAAAAATACATCCCTTTCTATATAAGAGAAGATAGAGGCGGGTCTATCATATATACACCTAGGGGTAAAACCCGAAGACACCACTTTAGGCTAGACTCGAGTGGGAACTACTGCACGACAACAGGCCTTGCTACACTCTTGGATACGACACTCCCAGGGGATATTCCTTGGATAATTCTCATTTCCATTATAAACCATTATGAAGGGTTTATGAGTATGTAAATTCTCAAAGAAAACATTTTTATGATTATGGATTATATCCATAAACTGTTCAATTTATGTTAACTATTTTTCAAGTTAGGAATTTTGCATTGCGATTTATAAACTAATCTAGTTTATGCCATTGTTTTGAAATAGCGCCTAGTTGAAGGAATGTAAACCATATCAATGCACGTAATACATGTAGGGATTTACCTCCAACTCAAGATAATTATAGTATAGTTGGTGATGCAACTAGTGCTGATCAACTTATCACCATACTAGGACAACTCACTCAGGTTATGAATAATAACCTTACTCGTATGGAGAACCCTGATCCACAATATAGAGGATCAATGTTAGACTAATTCATGAGGCAAAAACCCCACCATTCGATGGGTTTACAAATAAATTAGTAGTTGAGCAATGGATAAATTCCTTAGATAAAATATTTCATGCTTTGGGGAGTAGGGAAAGGGAAAAAGTTTTCATGGAAGTGTATCGCCCCATGGGAGATGCAGATCAATGGTGGTCATTGATTCAAAACACAATGGACGATTATGAAGTATAAAATATATAATTAAGGGAGTATAAAGAGATATTCTTAGAAAAATACTTTCTTCATGACCATTGAGCAGATATGGAATGGTAATTTTTGAGTTTGAGACAAAAGGAGGATGAGAATATCACAAAATATGAGGCTACCTTTACAAGGTTAGCAAGGCATGCAATAGATTATATACGTAACCCAATGAGTAATATTGATCAATTCTTTGACGAGTTAAAATAATTTCTCTGTCAAGAATTAGTTTCACAATCCTTCTCATCATATGAAGATATTGTCTCATGTGCTATCAATACAAAAAGGAAATTCTATAAGTCTTATGAGTTTAAAGCAATATAAGAGAAGAAGAGATCTACTGAACACTGTGGAAATGGAAATAAGATGAGTAATGGAGAAGTTGAATATTTATATGGTGGTAAATGTGGGAAGAAACATTCTGGTACTTGCCTAAAAGGGAATGTAAGTCTGTTACAAATGTGGTCAAAAGGGACACAAAGCTCATCATTGAAAGTGAAAGAAAGAGACAACCAATGTTGAGTGATAAAATTGTATATAAAAGGGGCATTATGTAAACAAATTTCTTAAGCTCCAAGGGATGTTACCTCAGAAATGGATAAGGGAGAAAAGCCAAGATTATGCAATCACTACAGAAGATGATGAATCTCCGAGAGACATGGTGGCAGGTAATTTAATGGTTTCCTCAAGTTTATCCAATGATTTTTTTTACTATGGATCATCACATTGTATCATATCTTCCCAGTTTTCTATGAAAATTAGATATTTTTAATTTTACCAAACAAGGGAGTTGCCAGTGAAAACAGCTAAGGGAAGTAACATCGCAACAATGTTTTGTGGATCAGTTCCCATTAAAGAATATAAATTTTATTTATCTACTGTTATCATCATCATACCAATTATTGAATTTGATTTAATCCTCTTAATGTATTTTATTTCAGACCATGATGTAAAATTTTATTATATTAAGAATGAGGTTACAGTTTTTATGATGATAATGGGTACCTTATCATTAGAGAAGAAATGTGAACACCTAATTTTTATTTATATCCGCCCCCAGTAGCTTAACTAGATTCAATTATTGGTGAATAAGAGAATGAAATAAATATGGGTGACAAGAAGAATTTTTGAATAGGCGATCTACCTATTGTACAAGAATATGTTATTGTGTTTCCAGAGGATTTACTTGGACATCCTCTAGAACGAGAAATTGATTTTTCCATCGACTTAATTCTTGGTTCAATGACCATACCAAAGACCCCTTATAGAATGGCCAATATGGAGTGAGAGGAACCAAATAAACCACTAGAGAAATTGGGTAATAAGGGATTTATTCTCCCTATTGTTTCTCCATGGGAAGCCCCAGTCCTTTCTGTTAAAAATAAATACGGATCTATTAGGTTTTGCATTGACTATAAAGAGATCAATGATATTACAATAAAGAACAAGTATCACTTACCCCGCATTGATGATTTATTCAACCAACTTCATGGAGATCAATATTTTTCAATGATTGGATGTCGATATAGATATCATCGGTTTTTTGTGAAGAAGGAAGATATTCCGAAAACAACATTTTGAACTAGGTATGGGCATTATGAGTTCATAGTAATGCCTTTTGGATTGACTAATGCACCATCTATCTTCTTGGATCTAATTAAAAGAGTTTTCAAGGAATATCTTGATGAATTTATAGTGTTATTTATTTATGATATTATGGTATACTCTAAAAGATACGAAAATCATGATTATCACCTATGTATTATTCTAATGACTCTTAGAAGAAATGAATTTTATGGAATGTTTAGCATGTGTGAATTCTGGTTTCAAGAGATTTATTTTCATGGCCATATTGTCTCTAAGGATGGAATATCAGTTGATCCTTATAAGAAAAAGGAAATCCAAGAATGTCTAGCACCAACGAGTATAACTATGGTATGTATTTTTATCGGTTTAGAAGGTTATTAGCAGCATTTTGTCCAGAATTGTTCCTGATTGGAAAACCCATTAAACAAGATCACACGTAAAGGGGTTAATTTTTTTGGAAAAAAGTGTGTGAAAAATGTTTTGAAGAACTAAAGAGAAAATGATTCAATGCTCTTATATTGACTCTACCATTGGGGAATGATGGGTTTGTTATTTATAGTGATACTTCAAAGAAAGGACTTGGTTGTGTCCTTATGAAGAATGATAGAGTTATTGATTATGCATCATGGAATCTAAAAATTCATGAAAAAACTATCCTACCCATGATCTTGAGTTTTCAACTATATTCTTCTGTTTGAAGATATGAAGAAACTATCTCTATGGTGAAAATGTAATATATATATATATATATACCGATCACATGAGTTTTATGTATATTTTCTGAGAAAAATAACTCAACATGAGGCAAAGAAGATAGATTGAACTACTATATGATTATGATTGTACAATATACTACAACCCAGGGAAGGAAAATAAGGTGGAAGATGCTTTTAGTAGAAAGAATCATGGAGTTTTGAACAAGAAGAGTGTTCAAAGGGATCATATTTTCATGGATCTAGTAAAAATGGATATGGGAGTAATCATGGAAGGTGAAACATTAATACTTTTTAAAATGGTTTCCAAACCATCTTTATAAGAAAGGATAACAATTTGTCAGCCTGATGATGAGGAGTTTCAAAATAAAATTAAAGTTGTGAATGATGGGATATTGATCGACTTCATATATGAAGACTGGATCTTGAACTTCATGAAGAGACTTTGTGCTCCTGATATACCTGATATGAAAAGGGAATTGTTGGATAATGCTCATAGCTCCAATTTCTCTATACACCCTAGGATCATTAATATGTATAGATATTTGAAAAAATATTTTTGGTGGGACAACATGAAGAGAGAGATTGATGATTTTTTGTCGATGTGTATGGTTTGTCAACAAGTGAAATCTAGAAGACAACAACCTGGTGGAGTCATGCAACCTCTTCCCATACTTGAGTGTAAATGGGATAATATTATGATAGACTTTTTCATGGGACTACCAAAGACTCCTAGAAGGAATGATGCAATATGGGTCATTTTTGATCGTCTTACCAAGTCAGTACATTCTCTTCCTATATGAGAAGATTTACCTGTTGCATGTTTAGAAAGACTGTATATTAATGAAGTTGTAAGACTTCATGGAGTAACCCTATCAATTTTTTCTTATCGTGATCCCCATTTACATCAAGATTCTGGAAAAGTCTTCAGAAATACCTTGATACTGAACATCGTTTGATCATTTCCTACCACCCTCAAACTGATGGACAATCAGAATGGACTATTCAAACCTTAGAAAACATGTTGAGATCTTTCTCACTTAAATTTCAAGGTATGTGGGATCAAAATTTATCTCTGGTGTAATTTTCCTATAACAATAGCTTCCATTCATGTATTCAGATGGCACCATATAAATATTTATTAGGAAAGAGATGTCTCACACCAACTTGTTGGGATGAAGTTGGTGAAAGAAAACTCGTAGGCCCAGAACATGTTGAGGAAACAATAGAAAATGGGTAGGTTATCCAAACCCACATCAAAGAAGCTCAAAGTAGGTAGAAGAGCTATGCCGATAACAGAAGGAAGGATTTGGAATTTTAGGAAGGAGATCAATTTTTCTTGAAGCAATCTCCATGGAAGGGAGTTATACGATTCGATAAGAAGGGTAAATTAAGTCCCAGGTACATAGGACCTTTCGAAATTCTATAATGAATTAGGGTTGTGGATTACCATTTGGCAATGCCGCCAAGTCTCTCCAAAGTTCACATTGTGTTCCACGTATCACTATTGAGAAAATACATGCCTTACCCAACGTGTGTACTCACCTATGTGGAAAATGAACTGGAACCTGATTTGTCTTATTAGGACGAGCCTGTCAATATTCTTGATACAGGAGAACAAGTGCTGAGAAACCAGATGAATCGTCTGGTAAAATTTCTATGGAGAAACCACAAGATGGAAGATGAAATGTGGGAACCCGAGGAACTTATGATGAATAACCACCCGAATCTTTTTATGCAGAAATATTCTAGAAATTTCAAGTACGAAATTATTTTAAGGAGGGGCGAATATAACATCCCAATCTTCCACGGTACGTTTCCCTTTGAATAATACAATAGCTTGTGTTGTATGAAAATTTGAGTTCAAACACACCAGAACCAGTGAAACAAGCCATTATGAATGGTAATACCCACTTATTTAACTATTATAAATTTTATCTTTCAAAATGGACTCTATTTTTGGGTTTATAATAGCGAAATTATCTTAGAGTAAATTTTTGGTATTTTTTTGAAAACATTTAATTTTTGATGAATAGTGACAAACACAGCGTTGTTGGTTAAAACCGAATTTTTATTTGAATAATTAGTTATTTTATTTTAATTTATTTATTTTAAAAATAGATACATAATACCTATATATGTTCAACGTAATTCATTGGTGTCATTTTATAACAAGTTTAGATATATAAAATTTTATTGAACTTTTTACCGTCTTTTGTCCACCTCTTAAGAGCATTTGAAAATTTGTATAAAACATAATTTTAGTGCTTCAGTGAGTTGAATTTCAAAAATCCTGGAGACATGGTTATTATCAGTAAGTATAATGTGGTTCAATAAGATGAAAATAATTTTTGGTGAATAATATCTTTTGACTTTTATTTACCACGGTTAAAAGTAAATGAAAAAATTAATGGAATAAATGATATCTTAATTACCCTGGAACATATCCTAATTCTATTGGATAAGTATAATTAGACCAAAAAATACCTTAGAAATAAAATATGAACCTATTTGATCGGCATGGATTAAATTAGGACATTTATTATTATTTTAGTTAAAGAAGAGTTAAAAGAGTTAAATTCAACGTTTAACAACAAAACCATTTTTAATATAGGGTTATACAAAAGATAAATGCAACTATAAATTTTAATTATAAATATAACGAAACTTAATACATAATGGTATTTTATATTTAATTTTTAGAAATTAAATAATTTAATATATTTATGATACAATGATGATGCAGTAATTACATTATTAATGAATGATTAAAATAATTGATATTATAAATATCCAAATAAATTTAATTTGAGATATTTGATGAATTAAACTAATTTTCATGGATAATAAGACATGTTAGTGTTGATTGAATAATTTTTTTTTGAATTAATCATGTTGTTATGATTTTCAAAAAAACCAAATACAAAATAGTGTCAAAATTGACATAATTGTGTTTTTAGAACAAATATTGTATTATTAATTGATATAATGTTCCTAAAAATATAAGTCTAGGCCAAATAACTTAGATAAGGTTATATATTTTAATAATTAACAACATAGTGTTCGTTTGTCTGGTTATTGTATGTTTATTAACCATATAATATAAAAATACAAAGAGACATGGTAAATGTCAATCTATTCAACGAAGAGTTAAATCTAAAAGATAAGATTAATATGATAAACTAAACATGTCTAAAACCTATTGGTTTAGATTTTTTAGAAACATACCCACCTTATCCTTTAAATAATTCATTTCGGGGCCATTATAAACTGAAAATGATTTTATTATAAAATAATATAGCAAGATTTTCTTAAAGTGACCCTCACCACTCTTTTAAAAGGGAACTTCCCCTTCTCTTAATTTTAAACCTCCAAAGCCTTTTGACTCTGAAAAAACCTACCAAAATATCATCCCAACTTTACCCCCTTCATTCTAGAGGCCTTATTTGTGTCTGAAAGCCAACCTAAAGAGCCATTTTGATCAAATAAAAATGTAGAACCCGAAGAAGAGGTAAATATTTCATCACCTCTTTCAAGTGATTTTCTTCTTCCACTTTCATTGTTGTTTCAATTATAAAATAATAAATCCTGTATCTTCAATATAATATGATGTTAATATAAAAATGTTAAATCCATATTAATTATTCTATCCATCCTATAAATGAAAATGTCACTATACTTGCGTACATACGGATTGTTGTCTCTACATCGTGGTGTAGGTTGTTATTCAAAAACATTATTATTTGGATGTGAATACTAATGAGTATAATTGATAAAAAATAATAAATATAACATGTTAATAATTATTTATATATGATGTTACATCCAATTAAAAATTATTTCTCTATCAATATAATGACATTGTCGCTCATGGGTTTGTATGGATTACCATCTCCACAAATGCGATAAGATTCATTCCCCATCGTAATCATAAAGAATAATTTTCATTTTATGATTAAAAATAATGTTTATGAACATAATATAATTCTATTTATGAATCAAATACATCATATCCATAACAAACATGTTTACGTAACGAAGCATATAAAAGAAAAAAAACCAATTAACACACGAAATGATGATACTACTAAAATATTATTAAAAAACCAATATTATAAGATTATATATGATATAATATTTATTTATACTGTACTTGTATAATATAATAACAATGTTTTAACTATTATACAAAAGTTTAACATTCTATTAACTAAGGAAAAGTACAAGGTAAGGGTTAATTTCACAATCTCTTTATTATTCGAGGTTGTTTTTACGCAAGTATCTACTGGGACCTCCTTATCATCCACATCCGTGTTATCATAAAAATGTATTTCAAAACATTTTTTCTATTTACTAGACAATGTGATAATTTCATTTATACCCTTATTTTACCTTATATGTTTTTAAATTATTATTTCCATTTTTTTCCAAACAAGGTACTTTATAACATTTTTTTGAAAATTAAGGTATGAATGTCTTATTTTTTACTTATATTGAGGGTGTAGCTATTTGCTGATATTATAACATCATAGAAACTTCTTATACAAGATTATTATAATATTTTTAAAATAAATGTTGTATTTTATAATTATATGACATTTAAATGATTTCAAAATAGAAAGAGATATTTCTCTAAAAAAGTTTTGATTTCATTTATATCAACATCTATTGATGGATTTTCCGCTTGTTTGATGTTAATTAATTATGAAAAAAATCTTCCATATTATATTGAAGGATTTATGATATGTTTGACTGTGGATGTGTTATTTTTACACCATTAATGGTTTATAAATAATGTATTTACATTTTCTATGCTAGTTTTAATACGAATGTTTATGTTATGTTTAAACCTTTTCATATGAAGAATGCATTTGACTTAGTAAGTGACGGGTGGAGCCCTCTATAGCTCCTCAATGCATCGGTAGGTCTCATGAGACAAACTAGTGTCTTGGCACAAGGCCTTGACAAAATCTTATTTTTAATCTAATCACAAGGCCTTGACTCTGTGGTTACAAAGTGTCGTGTTATGCATTCCATCCTTATGAAAGTGTATATTGATATTTCATGTGATTATTCGGCTAGTAAAATATCCATGTGAATAAGTAAATGGAAATATTTGATTTTATCTTTACCATATTATGCTGATGTTTATGTTTAAAAATGGCTTTTTTTGTTTTATAAATTGCCTTAAATGTTTATGCTTATTTATGAAGGTTTCCGCTATATTGTTATACTTACTGAGCATCTGATCTCACCCCTTTCTATGTTTTATTTTTCCTAGGATGTGATGAAATAATCTATGATTGACCTGCAGGGATAGGCTAATGATATAAGTGTGGTCAATCAGGAAAAATGTTGTTGATTTTTTTTATTTCATAGTGTTATCTAAAACTTTTGAATGTTTCTTGTACTTCCAAGGCTACTAAACTGATTGGTCTTTCAGGATTTTATCCCTTGTGATCATGCAAATGTTATGTAATAATACACCGAATTTGGGATTCTGGGGTCAGGGCATTACACTAGACATACCTCATGTTGATTAAAGTATAATGATATGTTCATGTTATAAATTCATTGAATCTTCCTCATTAGTGATTGGACCATAATCTATTTGAAAAATGAATTGTTAATAAAATTGTTTAAGATGATCATTGGATGAGATTTCAGAGGTTAACGTATTACTTCAACCTATGATGCATCAGGTTATAAGTGATTACGTATAAATAGTTCTAGACATAGTAAAAGGAAAATATTATGTTGATAAAATTTTATATTTACTTATATTTTTATATAAGTAAAGAATTCCATAATTATAGAAGAAAGTAATTCTGAAAAAAAATGTTACCATATTATCATCATTTTGGATTATATCAATGACCTTTATTGGAACCTATGTTTTATACTTTTGTGGCCAAAAAATTTTATATGAACATGTTCTCTATCACCCTCCATTAGAACTTGATTTTTGGACTTTTTCTTTCATATCCATTTTTCAATTTCTCACCTATGTTTTATTACTAGGGAACCTAGTAATATGATAATTGTAATTTCCTTTCCCACTTATGAGGAATATGTGATAATAGTCATTTTTATGATGTGGGTATTTTAATAATAGTTTACATTCAATCCCTATATCACTGACGTCATGTTTTAATTGTGAAGACACAATTTAATTAAGGTGTGGAAAATGTAACACCCTGAAATTCAAAAGTAAGAACATTATATTTGTTAGTGTGCATGACCCACAACCCCAAGCATGTAATAGGATAAAATACCATGATACATTAAAATATATTTATGATTTTAATTATATATGATATATATTATATTATTTAATTCACACAATATCAATTTAGTGTGAGTTACATGAAAGAGCACCCTTCATTGATGTCTTGTGTTACACACATGACTTAGTTTTAACGAATAATAATATATTATTAACATAATTAAATTTAACATAATAAGATATAACATAGTTTTAAATAATAGTATTAACTATCCTAGGAAAAAATTTACTTTATATAAATATAAAATGAATTTATTTGTTACCAACTAATGAGAAAAAAAAATAAGAACCTGTTGGATATAAAAATAAATATTATTTTTATATGCTTCTAACTGTGTTTTGGATTAATTAAAACCAATAAACTAAAATTAATAAATTATTTTAATGAAATATATATCATAAAAATTATATAAAATATTTTTGATATTCATCCATTATCTTTTATATACATAAGATAAGAACAACCCCTATTTTACTCATAAAAACCAATATTTTTATAATGATAATTTTACAGCCTTTTAATAGAAAAAAAATTAAAATAATAATTTTGAGACATTAATTAATTTAATATTTCAAAATAAACATCATATTTTAAAGAGAAATAAAATAATTAGGCCATGGTAAATTTTTAATATTTTTCAAAAACATATCAATTTATAATGAATAGTTAAAAATACCACATTTCAGTTCATAATTGCTTTTTCATCCGATTTATATATAAGGATAAATTATGTTCTATTTTTGTTTTAAAGTTTAATTATATTATATTTTTACCAATTAATCTAATATATGTTATTATAATGAATTTATCATTGACATTTACAATAAAAAATTGTAAACTTTTGGACGTTTTAACATTAAAACCTCGCATTTTATTCCCGCTTACAAGATAATTTTAAATTAATTTATGATAATTTTTTATCAGAATTTGAAAACATTTATTCCATATTTGGAATCCGAATAATTTATAATTTTGAATGTGGGCAACATAGATTTTGACAAAAAATATTAGTGAAAATAATTACTGTTATTAATGAAAAATTAATCATAATAAAGGACTAAACCTTTAACATAAGGGAAAAAATAAACTACCACCATTAAAAAACCCATTTTGTGAAAATATATCTTCCAAAAAACTTCCATTGATGAGATTTATTTTGTTTTCTATGACTTTCTTTAGGTATGAACATGTGTACACCTAACTTGTTTCCAAAAATTCCATGTCATCCCCTTTTCTTCACTATAAATTACCACCAACTCTCCCACTTATTAACACCACTATATCCACTTAGGTTCAACAAGGATATACCAAAATAGATTCCCTAAATCCGTACCCTAAACCTTGATGCCCCATTTTGGGTATGAATCCTCCCAATTAATCCTTTTGGTACAAACCCAAAAAATTTACCCGATTAAGAGGTGATATATTCTCCCGAGATCTCTAGTTTCATATTTACACCCCTAGAATCTCTTTATTCCATAATGAAATGCATGTACTGTCCATGCGTACATATGACCTGCCATCTCCATAAACAATGCACTTCATTTATAATATAAAAATATATTAGAATACTTTAAATACATATATAATTATTATATATGACAATTAAGTAATGGTTAATATTATTGATATGATGAAACAATTATCTAATTAATTATAACAAACAAATAACAAGGTAAATCATAATCAATAAAACTAGGAAATTAACACTCGAAATAGTGAAAACAATTAAAGTTGTTAAAAAGGGTAATGAGATATTATAAAATTTTAATATATGGTTTTATAAACATGAGTATGGTTCTGGTATAAGTTATTAACATATTTTAAGCCACTACATTGGAGGACAAAGAGTATAAAAAAAGGAAGGTTAAGGTTTGTAAATTTCATCTCAAATTATATTTCATTGAGACTTATTTATTATGATACAATTTACTTTTATTTTTTGTATATACTGCCTTTTTCACATTATAACATGAATATCATTATTCTCATGATATTATAATATTCATTTAATTTCATAAATTCTAGAGAATATGATTAAAATGTTTCATTGTGGTATGGGACACTTTGGAATAATTAAAGATTATTTTCCTCAAGAATGTTCACAATGATAATATTTTCAACCTCACTGCCTTTGGTAATCATTTTCCATGGTAAATTAATTTGAGTAGATATATTTTTATATGATGGATATTATCATTTCATAAATCATATTTCATTTTCCAAATGATTTTTACTTTGACATTTATTCAACGAACTAAGGTATTATTGATAAATCCATATCTTTTACTCAATATAGATATTTGATAAGGGATATTTTCTATTGGATAAATTTATTATTTTATATGAGTAATTATTTGGACATGAAATACTTGTTGGAGCTTTGACTTTATATAGCTCCTCGAAGCATCAATAAGTTATGATGAGATGACTAAGTTGGAAAAATTAAATAGGTTTCTGTATTAACTTTTAAATAGTCTAGATGATGGATCATGGCAGTATAGGTCCTCATGTGCCTAATACATGACCTCAAATAATTAAGAATTTCTATATTAAATATTTCAGTTAATATTCATCCATGATAATTTTCATCACCATATCAATGGATATATTTTATTTCTTTTCATTGATTAAATGAAATGTATACAATTTTCTTACAATTCACTATTGAATTGGCATTATCTAGTTATTTGGATGGAATATGTTATTAGTTAATTTCATTTAAATATATAGTTGTTCTTATTGAGTCATTATTTCTTCCACATTAGATACCATTACTGATAATTTGAGATCACCCTTATTATTTTTCTTTACCGAGGTTATAAAGAAGATAACATTGAATAAGATTTCAATGATTTTTTTTAATTTCAATTTATTATGTATCATATTTTGTTTTGTTTTCACAATGTGTCAAGGGTATAATTTATCTAATATAGAATTAAAATTCTTCTAAACTGATTAGTTCTTGAGGATTTTATTTCTTATAATTAAGCCTATGTAATAAGATAATGCATCATCTCTGGTATTTTAGGGTCAGGGTGTTACAGTTTCTATCAAAGGGAGGATTAACTATAACTTTGGAAACAAGAATTAGAAAACAATGATTACTGAGAAGAAACCTAAGATGCACATTTAGGTTATTTATATAAGAAAATTCTAGATGTTTGGTAAGGTAGTGATTATATAGGTATTCCTAGAAATACAATCAAGATACTATAAGTGGACGTGGTTCTAGGATAGATGTACCTATGAGTAATAACTTTGATATGGTGTTCTGTTCCTAACTTGGGGTAACATGGTAATTGAAAATGGGCCTTACTTTACATTTAATTTGACACTCATAGAGGATACACTTAAGATAGTTTAAATTTTTATTACCTACCATTATGAAGTATTTGAAATTAATGATTACCCAAAGTAACAAAATTTAATGATTCTGAGATTCATGATGCATAAATTTATGTTATATGCTATTCATTATTTAGATTTATAAAAATATCACAAATTTATGAGATATTATAGTGTATTCTATTGAAAAAAAATGGAACCTGGAAAGAATAATTGTATTATTTTTCATGGAAAATGTAGAGATTGCCTAACTGGGGAAACAAATACAGTACTATTGGATATGATAATGTTATGTAAATATTAGGGTAACATATCTAGTTTATGAAAAATAACCTTGAATGAATGTAGAAACATATTCCTTGTAGGGAATATCCAAATCAGGATCACATTATGTAGTAGAATCCTCCATAATTTAGTAAGACTACTATCCAATTTTAATTGAGAAATTGATTATGTCTCTAGAGAATATATTTATGGTCATAGAATGTAGTGAAAAAGAAAAGGATTCACTTTCGGTCTATTAACTCCAAGGTTACACTGGCCAATGGTGGTGTCTAATCCAAAATATAAGTGATTCAGAAGAAATTAAACCCGTGGATTGAGAAACATTTAAGGATACATTTTTCAATAAATACATTCCTTCTGATCAAAAAATTTAGATGAAAATGACATTCCTCGTCTTAAGTCAAAAAATAAGTGAAGGTTTCAAATTATGAAGCTGCCTTTACATGGTTATCCAGTTATGCTATAGATTACCTACTAAAAAAGAAGTAAAATATTGACCACTTCTTTGAAGGACTTAATCCAAGTCTCTAAAGGGAACTTGTGTCTCAATAATTTTCTTCATATGATGAATAGGTTTTATATTCTATTAATATAGAGAAATAATTCTTCAAGTTATATTTATTCTAGAGTAACCAAGAAAAGAATATTCCTACTAAACAACATGAAAATGTGAACAATTCAATTAAGATGATAGAAGGAAGGATTTTCCAATATGCGATAATTGTGGAATGAATCACCCTTCTAAATGCCTAAATGGATTGGGAGTTTTTATAAATATGGGGGGAAAGGTCACCATAAAAAATAATGAATGTAAAAGAGTAAAATACTTCTATTCAATGTTATAACTATAATGATATAGGGCCATATGAAAACAAATTCCCTAAATTTTAATTGAATATACCTCTAAATAAGATAAGGGATCGAATTCAAGAATATGCTATGTACACAAACAATGTGGAATGATTAATTTATTTATTTAATTGGACCCATGATATATGTTGTAAAAGTATCTTTTTATAATATTCTAATCATATGATTTATGAAATATGTAAGGATTGTACTGCAAAACATTTTGATTAAGGATTTGAGATCATATGTTGAACAGTACCAAGAAATGTTAGTCAGTATAAAGTTAAAATGTTCATAAAAAGAATGGTTGAGGGAATGAAAACCCTTAATATATTCTTGAGGTGGATATAATGGTGAAGAAATGATTGATTTGGACAAGTCAAGGAAACCATGGAATTGATTAATGACTTTTCAAAAAGTGTTCTATACTGTTATTGATGGAGTTTAAAACAGTTTTGTATTAAAGTGATAAATCCAATAAACTATTTATTAATTAAGGAATAATTACAAATGCATGTGTTCAATGAGGTTTTATGGTGATTCTAGTTATTTCCATATTTCAAGAGAATATAATGTGAAATTATTCACCAGTTTGGAATGTCAAAATTTTGAGCTACTTCATGTTGATTGAAGGAAAATGATAAGTTATTTTTGGAAATTCAATTAATCACTTTTAGAAGTTATTGGATCATAATCTATTACGGATGATAACTATTTATAAAATGGTTTAAGATTATCATTGGATGCGATTTTAGTGGTCAATGTATTACTTCACCATATGATGCATCATGTTATATGATATTATGTATAAATAGTTCAAGCTATAGTAAAAGTAATATATTATCTTTATAGAAATGTTTATATCTTTATATTCTTATAGAGTGAAATATTTCCTTAAAAATATAAAAAATTATTTTGAAACAAAAATGTTGTCATATTATCTTAATTTTTTATCATATAAATGACTTTTATTCACACCTATGGTTTATGGTTTTGTGATCAACAACTTTCATCTGATCATGGTCTCTAGCACTCTCCATAGGAACTTGATTGTTGATATTGTTCTTCCATATCCATGTTTCCATTTCATGGATATATTCTCCTACTAGGAAACCCAATTTGATGGTCATTGTACTCTCCTTTCTCTATTATTAATAATATTAAATGTTAAAACATTTATGGTGGGTGAGGGACCCTCATCATCATTCAAGGGTGAGGCTTCTAACTTCTCACCATTCTCTAAGCCCCTCTCTTTTTCCTCCATTCCCACAGTGTCTGCTATCTCCGAAGGTGGAAAATATTTATGAAGGATGCCCTAACCTTCCTCTTTCGATTGGCGAGTTCAACGAAGCTTCTTCACTTCTCAATGAAACACTGATCGCTAGTTTTTTTGCAAAGGAGACCTTCAGTCGACACCTTTAAGAGGTTTGTTTTTGTATTTCGGGATTTACAGGAAATGGCTATAGTGGGATTACTGGATAACAGAAAAATAATGATTCGCTTCACATTAGAGGAAGATTTGATTCAATCTTGGTCAGCCGCACCCTACAACTGCAATGGTTCAAGTTTTTATCTGAATCGATGGTTTTACGATGTCCATATGAAGTATGAATCTCTCTCGGTTTCCCTTTGCGTGAGATTTCCTAATATTCCTCTACATTTTCAAAATACCTCAATAATTAGGATGATGAGGAACATGGCCGGTAGATATTTGTGTTCTGATAACAGAAAAAAAGCTGTTTGTCACCGGGTGAATCCGCGCGTGTGTGTGGAAGTTGATGTTTCAAGAGAGCCATCTGATTTTTTCTGGATCATAGTTTGAGAGGAATATCGTTGCATACAGCAAGTGATTTATGAATCGTGGGTTGATTTCTGTCCGGATTGCAAGAGGTTGGGACACGAGTTGGAAAATTGTAGACGTGGGTCTCTCAAGGTTGGAAAGCTCAAGGATGTTGGTACTGGTAACAACTCTGTGCCTCATCCAATAGACGGACCTGCTGGGAAGGGGAAAGAGAGTGCGGAGTCTAAGTCAAAGAATACTTTCACAACAGAGAAACCTCCCAGTTAATCGTAGGATAATCCTCTGGTATATGATGTTTTACACCAGTTGAGGAAGGATCTTTTCCTGGCTGTGGAGGTAACCTTGGAGAAAAGGCAGCTGGAAAGAGTTCTCAATCCTATGGTAACTGGGCGTACTCTGGGAGACAGTGGGCCTGTGGAGGGAGGCTACAAAAAGGTTGCATCTTACGCTGAAGTTGTGATTGTAGGGAGGGGTAAAAAAGACAAAGTAGAAGAAGATTGGGCACCAAGGGATACATATATAGGCAGTCCTGCTTTAAGAAATGGTTCATCTGGTGAGGCTATTCTTAGGGTAAGTCCAAGGAGGGAGGTAGACACTATTGTGCTCGGCAACCATTTTGCTCAACTGTTGAATTAGGTGCCAGAGGCTGGCTCTGCTAGTGCATCCATGAATGGGAAAAATTATCCTGGAAATGAGCCCAATAATGACTGCTTTTCTACATGTGACTCGGAGGTGGAGGTACCTGATGACCACCTCCCTAGTCCAAGGAGGAGCAAGAGCATAAGGGGCAGCCGGAAAGAGAGGAAATACTATTATCACTTACCCATACCAATGGAGACCCGATCAGCAAAGAAGATGAAGGAAAATAAATTATTCAATGATTCACAGCCAATCTCCAAAGCTGTATGTCAGAATCAGGAGTCACCATCAGATCATATACCCACATCGTTTATGGAACTGCTCATGATTTTGGAAGAGGTAATTGAAAAATCTATTCTGATAATTAATACTCTTGATGAAGAAGCTAAAATAATGATGGCGAGTCCCCTAAGGGGGTGACTCTCAATGAGGAACGGGGCACATGGATTGTAAAGACAGATCTCTTCTTAATAAGGGGGTTCAACAAAATGAAAATCACCCTCATGGAGTACATTGAATCACGGGACAAGCTGGCGACGAGGTTTGAAGATCTTCTGATGGCAGATCCTGACACTCTGGTAAGCTCTCTTTTTTGGAAATTTTTTAGGGATATTGATAAGCTAAATTTTCATCTTAATGTCTTGGTTATCTATTTTTGAGTGTGATATTTGGCTTCTCACTTTTTTTTAAAATTGTTGGGTAATAAAAAATTTAATTTTGAGTGATAACATGAATGAAACGTGAAACTAAGTGCATAAGATGATATAATACCACGATACATTAAAATATATTTTGTTTTTTAAATAGATTTGATATATTTTTTATTTTTAAATTCACATAATACCGGGATATAATGCATTACCATCAAGAGCAACCTTCTACAACGTCTTTCATTACATGCAAAACCTTATTTTAACGAACTATAATATATTATAAAAATATTCATATTTAATATAATAATATATAAATTATAAATTATTATTATTATTAATTTAATTTTGAAGATCTATGGTTTTTATAAATATAAAATTAATTCATTGGTTCCCAACTAATGAAAAATGATAATAAGTAACAATTGGACAGAAAATGAAATATTATTATTTATATGATTCCAAAGGTATTTTTCCTTAATTAACAAAACCCGTTACAATTATTTAATGATTTTAATTAAATCTAAATCTTATATATTAAATAATTTTTTTGATAGGCATCTATTATGATTTATATGCATAAGATAAGAACAAACCATTTTTTAAACATAAAACTTATATTTTTATTAGTGCAATTTTACCACCTTTTAATGGATAACCCATTTTAAAATAGAATTTTTACACTTTAATTGATATAATATGTAAATTTAATAACAATATTTGAATTTAAAACATATGAATTAGTTCATGGTGAATTTTTAATATTTTTTGGAAACATATCAATTTTTAATGAGTAGTTAAAAATATTACGTTTTAGATCAAAACATCTTTATCTTATGTTTTATTTATAAGGTTAAATTATGTTTTATTTAGGATTTAAAGGTTAATTAAATAATATTTATATAAATTAATCCAATTTAGGTTATTATAACCAATTTAATATTGAAACTGACTATAAAAACACAGCAAATGTTTGGATGTTTTTACTTTAAAACCCCACATTGTCGTCCCTCTTATAGAATGAATTTCAAATCAATTTTCTTAACCTTTATTGATTGAAATTCGAAAAAATTGAATAAATATTTATAAATAGAAAATTTAATAATTTATAACATGTTCAAAATATTTTTTGATAGAAATGATTTCTAAAATTAATTACAATTATTAAGGATAAATTAAGCATAGAAAAGGACTAAAACATTAACTTAAAGGCTCAAATGACCTATACATTTGACCAAAATCCATTTTCTGTCCATATATCAGCCATAAACCATATATTATTGAGTTTGGTTGTTTTTTATGATAATTTAATGTCATAACATGTGTACACCTAACTTTTTTCATAAAATTCCTTGTGACTCCTTTTTTATCCCTCTAAAAGGCCACCACCTCTCCCACTTTTTCACTCCTCTAAAAACACATAGTTTCAAAAATATCTTCCCAAATAGATTCCAAAAATAATACCCCTAGACCATTAAGACACTCTTTTGAACGGAATCCATTCAAGGAATCCTTTTTGTAAAAAAAATTACATGGTTAAGGGATAATGTTTCTCTTAAGATCTCTAGTTTTATTTCCATTATCCACCACCTAAAATATATTTATTCAATTATTAGATAAAAAAATATCCCGAACATTCGAGAATGTTTTTATTTAAATTTTTCTTACCAAAACATAAACACACTTCTATATAATAGGTAATTAAAATGTTAAATCTATATACAGTGAACTACTGCCTCACAAAACAATGAGTTTTTAATTTTACTTTACCACCTATCATGGTGAACATTAGGATAGAAACTATGTTTATATATGTTATAAAATATATTTATTATGTATTTATACTTTTTTAATCCTTTTATGACACATAAATTTAAGACATTCTATTTTTCTTTAATACAACAACATCGTTTGAAAAAGTGTGGACTACCACCACTCGAAGCGATATGATTTGTTCACACCATACAGAGAACATATAAAGGATGGTTTTAATAAAAATAGGTGATATATATAACATAAATATGATAATGGAATTCTAATATACATAAATATTATTTAGTTTTCATTATTTTAATACAAAAGTGAAATGAATGTAGGGGTCATGTATACGTACGACCTATCATCTCTATGAACGGTGCACTTCATTTATAATCTCCGAATATAATGGAATTATATAAATACATGTATACTAATTATATATAATAATTAATTAATGGTAAAAATTCTTGAGATTACAAAACCATCATTTAGTTAATTATTACAAATACATAACATGTTAAAACTTTATCGATCATACTAGCCAATTAACACCCAAAATTGTGAAATTAATGAAAATTGTTAACAAAAGAGTAATGAAATGATATAAAATCTTTATATATGTTATTATAAAAACAATTTTGGGTATGTTACAATTTAGTAACCTATTTTAAACCACTATACTTGAGTATAAATACCACACAACAAAATGAAGGTTAAGGTAATGGAATTTTGTCTCAAATTATATTCCACTGAGACTTATTTTTTATGGTACAATTCACTTTTATTTGTTATATATGATTCCTTTATCATGTGATATCATGGATCCAAATATTATAATGATATTATAGGTTTCATTTAATTTCAAAAATGTGTGATATAATAAATCAAATGTTTCAAAGTGGTATGAGACACTTCAGAATGTATAATGATTATTCTTTTCAAGAATGTTTTTAATAATAATGTTTGAAATCTTACTTCATTTTGTAATTATTTTTCACTATAAATTAAATACAGTATCCATATTTTTATATTATGGATATTATTATTTCATTAAATATATATCATTTCACATATGGTGTTTACATTGATAGTTATTTGATGAACTAGGGAACTATTTATTAATACATATCTTTTATTCAAAACAGATATTTGACAAGAAATGTTGTCTATTGATTAGATTTACAGTTTGACATGAGGAATTGTTTTGACATGAAATAAAGTGTCTTGCCTGATCATTATATAGATCCTCGCTACATCAATATTTTATCATGGGATGATAAAGCTGTCCATATTTAATAGTTTTCTAGATGTAGTTATAAACTGTCCGAAGGATGCATCTTGACAGTATTGGTCCTCATGGGCCTAATAAATTTCATCCAATAATTATAAAATTACTTCATAGATATTTAAGTTATTAATATCCATTATACTATTCCTTGACATATCTATGGATAAATTTCATTCTTTTTTATTGATTAAATGACATGAGTACTATTTTCTAACCTTGCCATATTGAATTTGACTTATCTGATTATTTGAATGGAAAGTGTTCAAATAATGTTTCATTTACATGTTAATTAATATATATTGATTCATTATTTATTCTATATTCCTTACCCGTAATAATAATTTGATCTCATAAATATTATGTTTATTTCCCTAGGTTTCGAAGATGATAACATTGAATAAGATTTCAAGGATGCAGTTTATTTCAGTTTATTGTGAAACTTGTTTTATTTTGTTTTACCAATGTTTTATGGGTATCATGTATTAAATATTTCTTTCCAATACTACTAAACTAAAAGCTAATATGGTATTTTATTCATTTTAAGCATAGAATTGTAATAAGATAATGCACAGGCTTTGTCTTCTGGGGTAGGGGCATTACCATTATCCTTGAACTTGTATATAAAAAATAATTATTAGATATATGGAATGTAATTTCCATCTACTAGAAATTAATGGTTGTTATATATATAATTAAATATAATATTTTCAAACTATATTATATAATTATAGAAAATATAAAATTAAAATTTTATCTAGGTGATTAATCTCATAAATATTAAATAGGGAAGTTTAATATACTTGAGATGAAGAAATTGTACCACATGGTCTTTTCACTGATAACTCAACCTCCATGTATTAAGGTGATTTTGGAACTTTTTTACAAAACATGAATGATATGAATGAATTTTTTGAACCATAGTAATTTGGGAAATTCTATATTCTTGATTTAATAACAAGGGTAACTGTCACTACTTTATATTCATGATTATCCACAAAAATATTGATAGAATAAGACAATTCTTATCATATTATACTTATAGGATTCAATTTTTGGTTTTTCTTAATGACCCTTGGATTAGTTAATTGAATTGTATAGTTTCCATGTTGTTTAAAGTTGAAACATTATATCATGGGTAGATAATTGAATAGAAATCACCCTTTTTCCATTATATTAGGTGTATTACTCAACTATCTTCATCATTAATCAACATGATTCCTCTTCGTTCCACAATAGAAGAATCTCCAAGTTACATTGAGGCAGATTCCTAGTTTCTTAATCCAAAAATATGTACCTTTCCATAATTATATTTTATTCTCAAATTGAAAATTATTTGGTTCTCCTCAATAATTAATCAACACACTCCCTTTTTTTATCTATCTGTATGATCCAATTCATAATCACACATAACTCCCATAATTTTAAGAGATAATTAAACTACTTCTTCAAATGTTGAAATTTCGTGAATTGTTAATGATTTTTGAATACCCGAATTAAGTCCAGTAAATATACAATCAATCTTACATTCAGTGTCAATGAAAAATCTGGATGTTTACCTTGTAATCCTTGTGATGTTTCCCTTTTAATACATTATTGATTATTACTCTATTTGGATGAGTCTATCAAATTAAACATCATTTTGAAGATAGAGAGTGTGAGGAAATTATATATTGAACAATGTTTTCTTATTCATGTTATATTTCATATTAGGTTATTTTAAATAATACTAAAAAATAAATATACCTTTCTTTGATACCAACTATAACTATATTAGCCACATAGAAAAAAATTTACATCGTTTTTAACATAAATATCCAGAAAAACCCAGAAAAGTATAGAGTTTTAGTGTATTTGGGAGAATAGATACCTTGAAAATCATCTTATGAATAAGAAAAAACATCATTATTCCAATATCTGTAATGTCCTCCAAAATCCATTAAATAATATATTAATTAATAGGATACCCTGGGGACATACGTAGTGAAAAGTGTGGATTATAAATCCCAGTAAGGGAACAGACATTATCATGTAGTACAACATATGAGTTAAGAGGTATAACATTATATTATTAAAGAACTACATAATATATATAATCAAAATGAATCATTATATAAAAAATATTATATAATATCACCATGAGAGCATAATGATGTGGAAAAAATATGTAACAAGACATCATATGCATATGTAATTGTTTAGTACCAAGACATCATAACATTTTTGTGTGAGTATTATAAATTGTGAACAATAGTCGATAAATTACATAATGAATTTTGGAGGTTGTATAACTTTTTGATGAACATTTAAATAAGATTATATACATGTATCTTTGTTCCACAAAAAATAAATCATAGAAATGAAATAATCTTTAGAAAAAATAATGAAAAGGTAATGGGTTACAAAATATTGTCTCAAAGAAAAAATGGAATATCAATATAATTAAAAAGAGAAGAAGAAATTGAATATTACTAGATGTTAATATTTTAATAAATAAAAATTGGATATAACTATAGACAAAATTTCAATAATATTTAATATTAATGGAGTTGGGAAGTATTAATAGATGGGATCCTCTTGAGAGATGTTTTAAAAAATGGGTAAATAACAATTAGAAAAGGTACGAACATAGTTTTTTTAATGAAATAATAAATTAGATAGATTATATTTACATAAATAAATAATAGTTTTTATGAATAATATAAGATGAAAATATTTAACTGAGATGTATATGAAGTGAATTATTAAATTTTGAATATCTATTTAATTAGGACATTTTAATATAATTAACTTATAAGGGAACATAAAAATAATGTATAAACCTATGGAAAATGGAAGATAAAATAGTTATATATAGCCAAATAATATCTATGAAATATAAAATAATTAAATTTGAAGAAACTTTTTAGAAATATATGTAATGAGAGAGGATAAATAATAGGAATAAAAGAGACGGTGGTTTGTTTGTTCCCTTAACTTAGGTATTGATTCTATTGGTTCATGAATCAAAAATCCTAAATAATCTAACTAATTTTAAGAAATACATTCCACGAAGAAAATTTAAATATATTTTATTTATTATTATTTTTTTATGTTTGTTTAAAATCATTTTTTTGGAAATTATATTAATATTCACTATCCAGATGATGTTTGTTTCATAGTAGTAAGGTAAATTTGTTTATTAGTAATTATGGATGTTCTTACAAAATTTCTACATAACTAATAAAGTAAAATATTTATTAATTATTTCCATTATATTATTTTAAAAATATTTAAATACTAATCATCCTTCAGAAATATGTATGGATCATAGAGTATACATGTAGTTTTTGTACTTGTGAGATCATTTGGGAATTTTTTATTATGATGACCTTAATTTGAATCATTTAATCTTTATATTTATATACACATTTAAAAATATGAAATAAAATTTAATATAAATATTATTAAAATATGTAATTATAAAATTATTTTTCTATCCATCCGTGATGTTTTTTATTAAAATGACATACATCATCCAAGGAGGTGGTAAACCTACCACAATATGGGTAAAGTATTCATTTTAGAAAAAATAATAAGATGGAAAATAATGATTGTTTCATTAATGTAATAATATTAAATAATAATAATGATACTAACATCATTATAATATAGAAGGAATATATTATTAGGCTATAGAAGAAGAAAATAACACAAAACACCTCAAATTAGATAGTTAGATCTTCCATCAGATGTCCTATTTAAACACACTACTTGGGTTTAAGGATGGTATTTTTTGAAGACATAAACCTCCATAATGTAGATTGGGATGGGGGAAAGGTATTCTTGTATGTATTATTTAAGAAAAATAAATTATACTAAGAGGATAAGAGAGATAGTTAAGGGTTGTATTTATAATGTGAGGAGAGGAGTGTTTTAGAATAAAATACTAATTAGTTTAATATTCTTTTCTCACAACATAAAATAGAAATGAATATTTTGATTAAAAAATTAAATTCTTTATGTTATAATAAGATAATTGTTTTTTACATTGTCCACTATTTAGTTAATCATGTACTTAATTTATAATTTTAAATAATATATTTTTTTTATGATTCAATATTAACCAAAACTACATCTATTTTAGAAAAATTGGAAAAGTAGCCATATGATAATTTTAACAAGAAAATTATGAAAAATGATTCACATTTTATCAAAATAATTTCTTAATCTTGGGAAATTTAATTTTTATGTAAAATCCACATATATTGAAATACATATGATTTTTATGATAATAAAATGTTCGAACATTATCAAAATTTCATTTGATTTTCCAAAATTATATTATTATATATAAATAGTGTTATATAAAACTATTCTATTAATATATAATTTTCTTTAAAATATATATTTTTATAAAAATACATATCATAATGTAAATATAACATATATGTTTTACAAAAAAAATATTTATGTTTCATTTTTTATGTTATTAATTGTAATATTTAATAAATTTTTAATTATCTTGTGAAATAAATTCATTATAATTTTATTTCCTAATATAACAATATATAATTTTACTATTCAATGACTCATGTTACTAATCCTAGTTTTTAGTTTACTTCTTTTAAAATATGGGTTATTATTGTAAATTTTCATATTTCTAATGGGCATATTGATTTCATACTCTCTATAAATTTATTCTAATTAAAACATTTATTATTCACATTAATTCTACATAAGGTTCTATAATTTTTATTTATAATGTTTTTATTACTTATTTTTCATGGGTGTGATAATTCTAATAAATGAATAATATTTTAATTTTTCTATTCTTGTTATTTTTTATCTTTATTGTCCAACTAAATTATTTCTAGTTTTATTGTGTATATTTTTTCTCTAAATTAAATATCCAAAATTCATATAATATCATTTTTTGGATTTTTTATTATATGGTTCATTCTTATAATTACTGATAGGTATTATAAACTAGTTAATTTAGATGAAAATTTAAAAATATAGATGTTAGAAAAATTACATTACATTGAAATCCTCTTTGGAAACATGTATGATAAACAATATTAGTTCAATATGTTTTTTTCATGATAATGAGAACATTCCCAAGAATAAAATACTCCTTAATTAAGTACAAAAAAAGTTATAGGATTATGAAATAATGTTTTTTTACAACAATCCATTTGGAAGGAAGATAAAGGTGCATCATGTATGTTATTGATCCAAGTTATCTCATGAGAATTTAAACATTTATTTTCAATCCCATTATCCAAATAACATTCTTCATGACATGAATACATGATGATATAATTCCTAGAAAAAAGAGAGTTTATGAAATTGATCCTTCTAGCCATAATCTTCCACAAGAGATGAATAGTTCCATTTATATTGGTGGATTCACATTTAAGACAAAAATTGAACCAACCTGATTATTTTTCCATTTCCACCACAAGTATTATACAATGAATTACAATTTCATGAGATTAAATTCTTCCACATATATCATTTAGGAATCCAATTTCATCTCTATTTATATTTTTAGAAACATCACCATTTCTATGATAACATATATTTTATCTTGAAGATTTATCTATATTACATTTTATCTAGCATAAAATCATGGGAAATACAATAATTCAATGGTTCCAGAAGAAGGATGATAGTTACATATAATTCCATGATGCTTAATCATTCTATGATCATGTATATAATTATCATAATTACCATTTCAATGGGTATTAAAAATTTTCACAAAAGCTAGGATTCCATAAAAATATCAATGTAGATAAAAGACAGTATTTTCATGAACTAGTTTGTTCAGGATAGTCCATATAACATAGAGAACTTAAAAATTGGCCACTAAGAAGAGGCTCATCAATTATAGTGAAAGAGGTAAATTAATGAATGTATTTAAGTAATCACGGATACTGACATTACAAATAATATTCACTTCGAAAAAGTTATCAATAGTAGTCTATAAGGTTGAATTATTTCCATAGATGAAAAATTTATAATCAATTTCATCCCTATTTTGATTACATAGGACCCATCATGAGAACCAACTAATTCATACAAACTGAAAAAGAATTATATGTGGTAATCTTGGAATATGTCACTCTCTATGTAATGGGAAATATGGATGGCAGAATCTGGCTTCTTCAAATTATATTAGGTTAATAAATCATATTCACTTACAAACAATGATCATTTAATAATTTTTTTAAGAGATTCTAATTATAGGTAGGGTCTCAAATTAGAATTCCATCACACATGGTAAAAATTTAATTTAAAATTGGTTTCCTTGATTTTTGGTAGAATCACGTGGAATAAATTCTCTATTTTATCCTTGATCAACACATTTGTGTCTACAAAATGGTAACGAGAGTTTACGTTATTAAGAATAGGAATTCCTATTCACTTATTTGAGCCAAAATTAAGAGATGAATAGATGTCATCCATCTAGTGAGAATTCAATGAAATATTTGAAAAATTATCCTTGGGGGAAGGCTATATGGAGGAGTAGACATAAATTAAATTCCTATATTTTATCCAACTAAAAAAATCGTCTTATAAGGGTTTGGTTCTCTGACTTCCAATTGACGATCCTCTATAAGAAATTAGCCTTTAAAGATTCATTAAATTTTATGTGATTTTTAATACCAATCACTCTATAGTCAATATGTTGACAAAATTGTGTCTAGGGGAAAATAATAATCCTTCATTTAATAATTATTTCACACTAGAAAAAGTTTTGGATAGATGTTTTTATATTACTAATTTTTTTCCAAACATTTATTGACCATAAATGAGTAAAACAAATTTGACGTGATAACATATTTCACAAGGTTGTCCCTACCTCCCGTCAAGAGTGTTTACATTTCCTAGAAGACAAATAGTTTCTAATTTAGCTCACAATGTTATAAGAATGAATTATATATGGTTTTCACCAAAACACAGTGAAACTATGATATGTGAATAGAAAAATCCCTTCTCTGATTCGAAACTCATTGATAATGTCAACTTTTATATCCGCAGGAATAATTTTCTTTCGATGAATAATTATTATTTTTTCTAAATGAGTGGTTTTAGTGAGGACTTTTTCTGCTCTGAGGGGTATTTTCCATTCACGATGTTAATAAAAAACTTTCTATCTGGTCTTCAACAATAGAGAAAATTATGGTTGAGAGAAGATCACCTTCTCTAGAGCCATTGGATAATGTGAATTATCCCTTAGATGAGAAATTGAAAGGAACTATGATATGGGCTAATCTCTGAAGGATTATACACCATTTAATAATTACCTTATCAAAACCAAAATAGTGAAAATATCAAAAATAAATCTACAATATAACATTTCAATAGATTTGTTAATATCCATCTTGAGAGCGATATTATCACATTTGGTGGATTTCTTGAGAACATTAACACATTCAAAAGCAATGGTAAGGAAATATTTAATAGTTATCCCTATAATGAAATCTAAATGGTTTCAAGAGATAATCCTATTTGAAATTTTTTCCATCCATTTAGAAATATATTTTCTAACAATTTTTTATATGATGTCGATAAGAGCCACAAGTCGGAAAAGGTGAACCTCATTCCCTTTACCCACTTTAAGAATGAGAGTAATAAATTTGGAATTAATGCCCTTTTTTAGCTCAATATATTTTAAAATATAATAGAAAAGTATAAAAATATAGAAATAAATAGTCTTCTAAAATGTCTTCATGAAATAATCTATAAACCAAAATGGTCCATGGGATCTACCAAAATTTTGGAAAATATAGCTTCTTTATCAAAAAATCATGGGGAATTTTAGTAAGAAGTTAATTATCCTCATTATTTAAAAAAAGGAATGATTTATTCTATCATATTATAGATGGAGTTGGGGAAATTAAATAAGATATTATAATAAGGGATAATATGAGTAGTGATGTCTATTCTATTGTTAAAATATCCACACTATCACTGAGATTAGCTAAGGTTATTTTGAATTTCATGTATCTTCGAAGATAGTTGAAAACTTTATTATTTCTATAACCTTAATTAGTCCATTTAAATTTGAAATATTATCTTTGAATAGATTCTTTGATATTTAAGAGGATATTGAGATCATGATTTATCAAAGCTTTCAACTCAAGACCTATAGGAAAATCAAAAACTACAATGATTTCTTGGATGGTATGATGAAAAGATTCATGATGAGAAATATTTTAATTAATGTGACTTAAGCACTCTCGAAACCAAATTTTTAGTTTTAATTTTTAAATTTTTATTTTTAAAACATCGGCCAATGCATCATCCTTATGATGTAAAGTGTTCTAGGTCTCCTAGAATAATTTTTTACAATCCAGGTGAGGGGACAAATAATTATTGAATCTGAATGGAAATGGAGGTTTAAACTCTATCCTGATCATATTTATCAATATAGGATGATAATCAGAATTAAAATTTTCATGATTGTTGTTTTAAATGGAATAATGAACATCAAGGGAAACAACATTAACAAAAAAACCTATCCAATTTTCTGGATAACACTTTATTGAGTTTTTTTCCTTAACAACTATAATTTTCACCAACCAATTTTACATCAGAGTCTTCTATTCACAATACATTACCTAAAATATATGATAGAGGTGGAAGAGTTATCCATTCCAAATATTCTATCTAGATTTCATATACCATTTAAGTCTCCAAGAATATTCCATGAATTATTTAATTAGTTTTATAGAACCTGTATGTTCTCTCATAATTCCCTTCTTTCATGGTATCCATTGTAAGAATTTATGAAATTGAAAAATTGTTTCTTTACTATATATATATAACAATGATTGACTACCAATTAATGTAATTCATAGATGAGATTCCATGAAGTCTCAAATAAGTTATGAAAAAAGTATTTTGATGTCATTACTAGCATAATTTGTTTTCAAAATCTTGAAACCATTATTATTTAAAGAATAAATCCTATAAAAATGATCCTCTTTGGAACATAATGTGTTATATTTTCAATGTTATGTTTTTTATTTAAATTTAAAGAGAGATAATTGTTATAGGAGTGAACAATCCTTGAATATTCCAGAATATAATAATCATTTAAATACGTTTTTAAGCAAGAGTCCTTTTTTTATTTCCACCATAATTTTTATTCAAGGATGATTTCTTGATGACTAGATATTTCTTCTCATCATTTCTAGGGTTGTCCTCATTGTAACACCACATGATTATGTGAATATTTTTCAAATTAAAGTAATATTTTCTATATTTTTCACTTCTTTAAATATTGAATGTAGTTTTTTATATAAAATCAATATGTATTTAGGTATACACAACCCCATATTGATCTTTCACTACAAGAAACACTGTATTTTCTTGCGTTCTACATAATACTAAGTTTCTCCAAAAAAAAGTCCTTTTAATTATAATTATTTAGATGATATAGTTATAAGGTGGAAACTAAAAATATTAATATGAATAGTAATAACTACGTTTTAGATGTTATTATAATTTTTTTATAAATTTAACATATTTATAATGTAATAGATAATTTTATGTAATGTTTTATTTGTTTAAAAATACTATTTTTTGAAAAGGAACTGTTTATTATGTCCATATATGAAGAATAATAAAATTGATTAAAGATACTATTTGAAATTTAATTTGATAATATAAATTTAATTTTTGAATTTATAATGTTTAAATTATCTTAGGTTGAATTTTCGAGAATTTTATGAGGAATATACTTTTTTGATTAATAATGAAAAATAATAAATTATAATCAAAAAGTGATTTATCATATAACTTATTTTTATAGTCAAATTATATTTTAATTTTGTTTAAATTTAAAAATCGATCTATTAATACAATTGAGGTCATTTGAATTTTATTCATATTGAATTTAGATATAAAAGTGCAAAATGATTTTGAATAATCTCACATTAAAATCATGCTTTCTCACCACGTTTGTGGGTTTATCATTAAACATAGTTTTTCCACTTATCTAAATTATTTCAGAAAATGGAAATAAATGGTTTAATTAGTATAATATTTAATATGTAAAA
The DNA here is from genome assembly GCA_963277665.1 of Viscum album. NCBI lineage: Eukaryota > Viridiplantae > Streptophyta > Magnoliopsida > Santalales > Viscaceae > Viscum > Viscum album. The sequence goes on along the minus strand of OY728128.1, from coordinate 1,515,903,214 downwards.
ATTTCAACATATGTTTTCACCAAAAATATTAGTGAATGTTAATAAAAATAATTATAGTTATTGAGGTATAATTAACTTAATAAGGGACTAAACCATAATCTTAAGGTCTAAAATGACATAGACACGTGACCAACACCCATTGGATTACCATATTTAGTCCAAAATCCTTATATTTTTTGATCTATTTTTATGATTTTTTCTAAAAAAAGGTGGGTAAAACTAACTTGTTTTCAAAAATTCCAAGTGTGCCCCCTCCCTTACTTATAAATTGAAACAACTTATCCCACTTCTTCACACATCTCAATAAATTTTCATAAAAAATGTTTGGATCAAAAAATCTCCAAACCTCCTTCCCTTAATCCTATAATCCTACCTTTAGGAATAAATCCCTCCATGGAATCCAATTGGGGTAAACCAAAAGGAGTTACCCAAAGAAGAGGTTTCATCCTTCCTCAAGATTCTTTTTTTATATTTATCCTCCACCACCTAAATAATTCATATTACTAGATTACATAGTAACCTAAGTATCATAAATATACAATGGTGTTTTATTTTATGGGTTATACCTACACTTACAAATAATTCTATCTAATGGGTAAAGAACATACCGTTCTTGTGTAAGGTGAACTACCGCCATATGAAACAATGTTTTTTTTCCTTTACCGCCTCTAAAATCTGGGAATTATGATAAAAATATATATTTTTATTTGAATTATTTGATATTAATTATTTATATATTATTCATTATTTATTATATAACACATACCTCCATTATTTCTATTTTTTTGTAAATACAATAACATCAATTGTGGACATATGGGTTACCACGTCCTCAGAGCAATGTGATTCAGTCACACTCGTCCTGGAATGTATTAAGGATGGGTTTGGTAAATTTATATGATTTATATGACATAATAATTCTACATTAATTACTATATATATACTTATAAACATATATTCCATTTACTTCTGGTCAAAATGATAAATAAACGGAATCAAAATTCATGCATATGCATGACCTACCTTTTTCATGGATAGTGTATTTCATTTCATAAATCTATATTTTATATATTATTATAAATATTGAAATAATAAATATTTATTATATTAAAATAATGATTTACATTTTTTAAAATATTTTAATCATGATCTATGAAATAAGATCAAGAATAATAAGTCAAAACACATATTATAAACAAAGTAGTTATTACCCAAAATGCTACATTAATATATAATTGTTTATAAATGGGTAATATAAAGACATAAATGAATAATATATGGTATTATATATTATAATATAATTATTTTTATATTTTTAATAATATTATATTTATTATATTAATGGTTTGAACATGTCTGAATAAAAGTTAAGACTTAAGGTAATGGAATTTCATCTCAATTTGTTTTTTCATGAGATACATGAAACTTTTAACACTCAATTATTTTTATGGTGTATATACTTCCTAGGACATGTTATATAATTAATTAACTTTAATTAATGATATTATATTATTTTAATGGTGTAATTATCTCAAGGGGATCACAATTCTAATGTTAGTCATGTAGTAAGTATTTTCCTGAATTACTTTTATTTTCTATGAGGCACATGCCATGTTCACATCCTATTTACTTTAATTTGTGTTTCTATTGACCATGTATGTGTTATATGAGCCTAAAAATTAAATTAATGGGTATTTAAAATCAGTTTTTTGATCTTTATTTCATTCGGTTTATGATTCAAATGTTCCCACATCCGTAAAGTAATTTTGTCTTAATTTTTCTTCTATGGGACACATATCATGTTATGGACCTAAATTCATTTACTAGGTGTATATAATTCCATTAAAAAATTTATATCAAAAAAAATATTTCCATGATATTTTAGGCTTCATTTAATTTCATTTTCTTAAATGGGGAGTACAATTCAATCCTACTAAGTGGTAAGAGTTTATTGAAACAATAAAATCGTTTATCGATATTTTTTATTATTATTATTACATTGATGAAATATTATGATCAATATCTCAATAATAACTCATGAAATTCCCTCCCCAATAAATATTATGATTTATTAATGTATTAATTCAAATTTTACAGTCATTGGTTATTAAGATAATTAAAAAAAATTTATGAAAACTTGAATTTATTTCTTCTTTTGATCAGAAATTTGGGTTCTTTCAAAATTGTGTTATTGAAATTATTTTTACTATTATAATATTATTTTTAAATGTATTTTTCACCCTTTTTCATCTTTTTAATTTTTTTTAAATTTAAGAATATTTTTGTTTCTTGAATAAATCACATTATTAATCTTTTAAGGTCAAAAGGAATGTTCCCCATGTAAGGACTTACCCATCGTTAAGATATTAATTTCCTTGAAGAATCATATATATTATATAAAATATAATTTAGATGTATATTTTTTTCAAAAATTAGTAAAATTTATTTAATTTATAGTGGTTTTCAAATAAAAAGTTGTTCAAGAAATGTTTTAGGTTTTATGATTTCAAGGAAAATGTTTTTCAAAATGTTTTCAATATTTCTTTATAAAATATTAAAATATATTTAAATATAAAGTTTTTAAAAGTGATATATGATTTGAAAAGAATTTTTTATAGGGGAGGAAAATATTTTCTTCAATAAATGAATAAAATGAAATTATAATGCTTTCCTTTTTTGAAAATGATTTCTGAAATTTTCTAATAAAAAATATTTTCAATAAAAGATGTTTTTCTTATAAATTGTCTGTTGTGATCAATTAAAATCATTCTTCACTTAATATGACATAAATTATTATTTATTATAATTATTTTTGGGTATTATTCAACAATAATATTCATTTTCTTTCTTCAATGGTTTATGTTTTGATGGAATGGTGTTTATGACACCCATTTCTCTTCCACGGGGTATATGATTTTGAAACTGGGTTCTTTTTACAGTTTACGATTTGATGAAAGGAATATGAGACCTATATTTTTTCCATTGGTAATAATATGATGAAATAATTCGTATCCACCTTTTATTTCATGGGGTATGATATGATGTTTTGGATACCCATTTATTTTTATGGGTCATGATTTGATTCATGTTATATTATGTTGTGGAACATGTATGTATGATTTTATTTCTTGATGGGTGGGACCTATATCTCCCTCAAGTGAATTGGGTAATGAAACATGGTATATTAGATCAAAGGGTACGAGTCTTTTAGACTATTCCTAGAAATAATAAGTTACATGGGTTGTATCCGAAGCCTAAAAATAAGCAGGTACTCGAGTTATAGACCAAGCCTGAAAATAATATGGTACACAGGTTGTAGTCCAATTCTGAATGTAAGAGGGTACAAAGGTTGTATCCCGAGCCTAAAAATAAGAAAGAACATGACGTTTTATAGTAAGTTAGAAGTAGGTACACTAGTGATTAGACCAAGACTAATGTGTTTTGAAGGTATTGGTTGGTATATTTGATGTAAGATTTTATATTCTTATGTGTATGACACAAATTACATTTCTAATTACTATGTTATTATTTTATGCATTATTATATTTATTCACTTATGATTCTTATCTTATGACCAGAAAATATTTTTGTCGTGACACATGTATATGATCATTTATCTACAGGCTTTGATCTTCAATTGTTATTTTAATTTTCTCAAACTCTTATGTTAATGTTCTTTCTTACATATCTGCTATTTTTACCTTTACTACGTGTCTGAGATCACCCCATTCTTATGTTTCCTCTCCATATGTTGTAAATAATTTTACTATGTATAATTTATAAATAGACTTATCTATGTGAGAAACATATAATATCTTTCACGAGTTAGAATATTTTTTTCTATGTTTCAAAAGAGAACAATGTATTACGGTCCTCAGGCGTGAGTTTTGTTAATTTTATGAATATTTATCTAAAATTATTTAATAACCTTTTATGTTATCTTTGGTCTCTATATTTGATATTAATTAATAACTTCAATATTATATTAGGAGTTTTTTGTGCTTTTCTACGAAATATAATTTTTTGGATTAATAGTGAAAGACACTTAATTTTAATATAAATTTTCTTATTAATATAATTTATTTTTAATGATAAATTTTAATTTAGTTCGTTTTTAGAGTCATAATAGATCAATTATAGATCAATTATTCCAATTTAGGTCATTATAATCATTTTTATATTGAATTTATATATATAATCCTAGTTTACTTTTGAACATTCTATCTTTAAAAACCTGATTTCTCACCACATTTGTAGGATTAGAATTAAATATAATTTTCCCACTCCTATAAATTGAATTTTTAAAAAATAGACACTCATGGGTGTAATAATTATAATTTTTATAATGGAATATTAAACTAATTTTTTTACAAAAATTTTAGTGAAAATGATTAAAATTAATTACAGATATTATCGTATAATCAACTTAACAAGGGGATAAACTATAATCTTAAGGGACAAAATATTATATAAACTTGTCCAACACACATTATATAGACATATATAGGCCATAAAACTTATATTATTGGGTTTGTAATATTTTATTTTGTAATTTAATAGGTAAAAAGGATGTTACACCTAACATGTTTTAAAAAAATGCCATGTTTGTCCCCTCCCTCCCTTGTAAAGGCCTCCATTTCTCCCCCTTATTCACACCTCTGAAGAACATTTTCTCTACCAAAATAATTTCAAATAATCTCCATAAATCACTATATTAATTCTATTATAATCCCTTTGGGAAGAATTAAATCCAAGGAATCTCTTTGGTGTAATCCAAAAGGGGTTACCCAAAGAAGTGGTATCATCCTTCCTCAAGATCATTTGTTTTTTCATTTTCCACCACCTAAATTATTCTTAGTACATGATTATATAATGAGATATGTATATTAAATATAATTATATTTTTTATAATAATGGTTATACCTAAAATTACACAGAAATACATCTAATTACAAGTGAACTTCCTGTTCTTGTGTAAGAGGAACTAACACCTCCTGAAATGGTGTTGTTTATTTTTCATTCTCTACCATTAATTGTTGGTAATAATGATAGAATCTATATTTTTATATTATATATATAATATTAATGATGTATATATTATTTTGGAATAATTATATAACACATTCCTTCATTATTTTTATTTTTGTAAATACGATAACTTCGATTGTGAATTTGTGGACTACCGCGTCCTCAAAGTGATGTGATTTGTTCACACACTATATGTAATGTATTAAGGATGGGTTTATTAAATTTATATTATATATATTAATTAATAATGATACATGGATTAATATATATATATATATATATACATATATTATTTTTATTATATTTCAAAATGATACATAAACGGAAACAATGTTTATACGTACGTACGAACAACCGTCTACATGGATGGTGTATTCCATTTCATATTTTCATATTTTTTATACTATATTATATATTTTTATAATGAATCTATATTATATTAAAATAATATTTTACATTATTTAAATAATAAAGTAATTATATAAGTACGAATATCAAGAATAAAAATTCCAAATTTTTTTTAAACAAAGAGGTTATTAACTGAAATGATACATTAACATCAGATTGTTAACAAACGGGTAATAAAATATCATAAGTGAATAATATATGGTATTATATATATGAATATTTCCACGAACCAATCCGGGAAGAGCCTGAACCTGTAACCCAAGTCAGTATGTGACATGGCCCGAGGGCCGTTCCTGATCCCCATGGGCTGGAAACTAGTGTCGGGCATCAAAATAAACCAGTTGGGAAGGATTTGGCCCCTAATAAAGATAAATAATCATAAGATGAATCAGCTGATAAATAAAGGATGATAATCCGAAAAACATGGCAATGTAAAAAGGAATAAATGAAGAAACATGACATACCTATGGTGACCCTGTGGGTCACCACGGAACATAAACTACACTCGCTCCCAAAAGCTATCCAGGACTAAAAACTGCAAATGAAAATTAAAGTAGGTGTGAGCACTAAGATGCTTAGTAGAAATTCCAAAATATTACAATGTCCTATGCCCCTGCCTTTAGATAGAAATCCAATTGTGCTATTTTGAAAATATGTTATAATTAAATAATGCTTTCCGTTCCTTTCATGTTCAAGTCGCATGTTTTCATTTTCATGTAAAGCATTTGTCTCCCACTACATTTTCAAAATTTGTTACAATCATGCATTAACATTACCAAATTAAATGAAACCCATTTAGATTATAATATGGGTTTCACAAATAATATGTCAAGTATGAAATGACTGAAATGGAAATCACATCACAATCACCATGTTGAAAACAAGCACCATGGGAAATCCCTATAGGTATCTAGAATAGGTGGGACCCTAGAGACCTTGTAACTAGGTGAAACGTGTCTTAGAAACCATGACCCTTAGAAAAAGTGTCTTATAAACCAGGAGCCTTAGAAAACGTTGCTTAGAAACCACAAACATCAGTCATTCATATGTTTAGTTAGTGTTGTTGTGTCGATCCTACTAAACGAAACCGAGACGAACCCTTGTTGTGACATCTAGCGTACTAGTCCAGGTCCACCAACCTAGATACTCAGGTTTCCCATTGTGCTCTATTTCAAGTGGTGGGGTGTTTTCATTATAAAGTGGAAATATATGTATGTAACACTTTCTTTATCAAAAACTCATCCAACCTCTCACCACAGTTCTCCTTCCTTAAGTGCATCACCCCTCTTTCACATCACACAAATCATAATCCTCAAAATCAGAAATATAACAACACATTAAACAAAAAAATCAATTTATAAAACCAAGGGGGAATACCTAAAGAGAGTTTTTTATTTTTCATTAAACATTATTAAGGTAAAAAAAGAGCTTAATTACATAAAGGGAACAATTTTTAAAACTAACTGGCCAAAAGGCCAAACACCTTTGGAAATACTCATTACCAATTCAAAACCACATAGGAAATCAATTTTCAAGAAAGTTCACTTAAGACAGATAGCATTAAAATTACATTTCAATTTCAAAAACAAATCTATAACCCTTTCTAGTAACCAAAACCAAATTTCAATGAATATATATATATATATAGCATAAATGTTAAACATATTTTTAAAACAAGAAAGCAATTATGAAATTCAAATTAAAGGCATAGGCGTATGGGGCCTACCTCAAACATGTTGCTATTTTTCAATGACTACTCAAACCCACCCTTAGCGATTATACACACATTCATTTATACATACATAAATACATAGATATATATAAATACAGCCCTAGATTCATTGATCATACTCCCTACGCCATGAGGGAATATTCACAAATAGGGCATATATACATATGCCTTACCCTATGCATGTACATGTTGGAATCCTCCACCCATAGACCAAATCCATCATAGTGAGGTCTAACACAATGCCCATATAATTTAATAAAACAAATAAACACATAAAAAATCTATAAAACAGTGAAATATTACACACTAAGGGTCTTCACAAATAACACACACATTTATTATAAAACAATATTTAATCACATAAACCATAATCATCATTTGAAACAAGAGGGATCAGCAAAGGCAATGAATATCACAACACAAGTTCCAACCAGGCCTTCACCCATTCCTAAAACATTTGAAAATCCATTTCCAAAACAATCTAAAATTTCAAACACAACTCCTATGGATATCTTAAAAATTTCCAAGCATAACCACATAAATCGAGGGAAACACCATTCACACATTTTAAAACAAATACACAGCTTTTGGTCAAAAAACCCCTTTTAATCACAAAATAAGTACACTTCTAACCCACACACATATCAAATTCTATCAAAAACTAGTTTCACATCACTTTCACAATGAAATATGCCATTTTTATAATTTATAAATCATTATGAAGGTGAACACTAATTCTTATCACATGAAACATTCCCAAATTCTATAAAAGATGTCTCTTTAAAATTAAAAACATATTTTTTTCCTTATACCAACTTCGCACAAAGCAGAATTGTAAAATATCATCTCAACTTAATTAAAAAAAATAAACTCAATAAAAACAATTATTTTCATGTGAAACAACTCAACTTCAAGTTAGAAAAATTATTTTTAAAACCAAAAGTGTAATGAACATTTTCTAAAACCAATTCCACATAATGCAATTCAACCAATTGAACCCCAAATTAAACAATCAAACCAAAATTATCAGGAATTAACCCTAAATATAACATCCTACCAGCTCGAAACCTAAAAATCCATATAAAAATGAACTAAACCCTAAGGAAGGAGGGAGATGGGATTACCAGGGGGAAGAAGAGGGTCTAGTGGAAGAAGGTCGCTCGCCGAAGGGAGCTCCGCTCACCAGAGGGAGAGGGCGGTGTGCTGGAGCTTTTCCAGATTAGTTGACTCATGCAAACAAGGGAGGGAGCTTACCTGCATGAGAGAGGAGGGCTCAACTACGCATGAGGTGAGCCATCACAGAAGGGTGGGAGGCATGACGGAGGGCCCTTAGCTATTTGGGGGAAGCGCGAGTGGGATAAGGAGGGGTTGTACGCCGAAGGTTTCGTCTGGAGGGGGAAGAGTAGCGGGCCATGAGCATAAGGTGGGAGGAATACTGGGGTTTCAATAGAAAAATAAAATAACAATAATAATAATAACATAAAACATAATAATCAAAATAATCAAAATATTAATATTAATTATAACATAATTTATAATAATAATAAACTAAATCATAATATTATCATTATTATTATTAAATAATTTTTTAATTATTTTATTTTATTTCATTTTGATTTGAATTTAATAATTTTTTAAAATTTAAGAAACTAAAAGAAAACTAAAAATAAATAAATAAATAAAAATAACTGTGACCATAAGATACAGTGTCAGGGTGTGACAATTCTCCCTACAAGAAAAAAATTCTGCCCCCAAAAAATCACCCAACCAAATGAAGAATCAGAATCAAGCTTGAAACTGAACAAGGCCAAAAAAATCACAAACAGGGTGTGACTTTTCACTCCATCAGTCGCACTCAACCAACTCTAAAGGAAAATACAATGAGAAGAGCCATTGGGAAACAAGGAGGGTTCTCCCAAAAAACCAACTATCAAAGACGGCATAGAAAGATCCATAGTGGGTCTCCCAACCAGTTAAGAACCGACCAACTTAGGATAACTAGAACGAACTGATAAGGGAAACCCAACACAAATTGACCCATGAAATCTCCTCATAAACCCACACCCACCACATGGGTCCCCGACTAAAGAACCCAAACTGAACGGCGGTCCAAACCTTTATTCATTATCTCCTAAGAGAATGTATTTTCTAAATGGACACATCCTAAAACATAATGGGTCATCAATGTAGCTAGACACAAAAGAGACAATCATTTCAACACTCACAACCATAAAGAGACAACCTTAGAAGCTCACATTTGAGGAGGCACAACTATCAGAATTACAGGAAGATGAGATCACTACGCCCTCTTTACACTTAATTGGGGTATTCAATGAACAAAGACCACAACGAGAAAAAGAGACCTCTACGTCCATTACTGCAAAATAGAATCTTCAATGATGAGGAAGATACAATAGAGAAATTTAAACCACCCCAATATTAGCACTGGAGACAAAAGATAGACCTAGGTGCCCCACACCCAATGATTCTTGACTGGGTGAAAGGCTTCACTCCGAGACATGTGGCTGGAGCTGAGATGTTTTAAAGCATCTTTTACCCTGTAGTCTAGAGATTATATCCTCTGATCAAGAGTCTTTTTGATTATACCAATATTGGAAGCCCTCCTAGTGTCCCAAATGGCTACACTAACTGCAAGCCTTTAGAGGAAGACGAAACGGTGACATAAAGCACCCAAACCAGCCACCCCAACATCAATGAAGAGAGTGGACCAGCTAATAAAAGATGAAACTGACAAGAAAACTTTTCTAAGACAGCTTCTTCTAGTTTTCTCTCCTCATCGGATGTGGAACATTCATGAACACTAACAAGAATCTGCCCTTGAACCCTGGACAAAGACCCCACGCAAGAGACACTTTAACTGATACTACGATGCTACCTCAGGTGAAAAGGAAACCAACCCCTTGAAATTTGAAATGAAAGCCTTTACTATTCATTGGCCTTGATGGACACTAAAAAGATTTACCACTTTCCTCATCTTCACATCCTCAGGTATAAACCATAAGATGTGAGTGGTCTTAAACACCTTCCAAGACATCCCATCATGCAACAAGTCTGGGATTATCTCCTCCACCAATCCAAAGTTAAACCCTCAAATGAAATTGAATCAACATGAGCTCTCATAGCCTTAGGAGTTCCCAATAACCAGAAAACACCATCGATTTTTCCAAGTCAGTTCACTACCTTAAATATATCATGATCACCATGAAATATGAGAAATGAAAAAAATAACTCAATTCCTCCACTCCACTAAGAGTTTGGGTAAACCAATAACTATAAGAGACTCACTAGAACCCTCTAGGACTTTTCTAGGGGGAATACTCAAAAGAAAGAGGCATAAAGATGAATCGAAAATTAATCATAAATCAAAATTACACACTACAATCACAAAATATAGCTCAAAATCAAACAACCATTCCAACCACAATTCAGCATGTTAGAACCAAGATCCCATGAAAAAGGATACCAAACATGAAATGATAACACTAAAAAATCACTCACTCCCTTTTCAGAAAATCTAAATTTCCATTTTCAGAACCATTTTTTAGAGAACAAAACAACTTAAATATCCACCATTGGTATTCTATGAAGTCTCACATATACTTATACTCTTGTGCTAGCTCATGTACCCATCCACACATACCACTAATTATCCACTTTCCACATGTGTACATTTATATATGTGATCACTCATAGGAATAAAAAGGGACAATTCAAGACACTTCTCATTTCCAAAACAGATCATTCAGAATAAAGCACAAATTCCCAACCAATTTAAAAATAACCCTTATCAATAATGAAATACATTTCCAAATTCCCAATCATTTTCTAATTCACATTCCAAAAAAGTGTTACCATGATCCCAAAACAATTTGAAAAGCACAAAAGTTTTTTTGAAACCGCAGATTCCATTTAAAGGAAACAATTTCAATTTCCAAAACACCCCTCCACTCCAAAACCACATTCTCTTTTGAAAACCATTTTTTCAAAAAACCATTTTCATTTTCTGAAATCCACTCAAGTCAGTCAAAACAAATCCCAAACATAACTCACATTAAAACATCCATAAATAAGGGACTAATGGCTATGAAAACTAGGTAACATGGCTTACCAGACCATGCTCTGAGTGAGCACCCACCAGAGGAAGTATATTGTACCATGAACTCAGGATATACATGGGTTTCTACTCTACGAAATATTTTTGAGTAACACCAAATCACATCCTTTTTCATCTTTCATCCACACAGGCCAAGTAAAAGAAAATTTTAAATCCCAGACTACCACTGGAAGCCCGGGTCTCGGGATTGTAAATGGTTCATGACGTCCTTCCCACACCTACCTCTCGAGTCCCAACATAACTAATAACCAAGATACATGTCACCCCCAAATAACTAGGTCCTCCTCTGATACCATTTTCTCAGGAACCAAGCCGAGTCAACCCTGATCTAGTCACCATAGTCTATTTGCGACTTGGCCAAAGGGGGGTTCTGGATCCCCATGGGTTGGAAACTAGTGATAGACAACAAAATATACTAGTTGGGAATAATTTAGACCATAAAAAATATAAATAATCATAAATTGAACAAGTAGATAAATAAAGGAAAATAAACCGAACAAATTGGTATTGTAAAAAAAAAAAATGAAGCTACATGACATAACTCAGCTGACCAAGTGGGTCACCAAGGAAAATAAACTACACTCGCTCCAAAAAGCAATCCAAGACTAAAACCTGTAATAGAAAAGTAAAGTAGGTGTGATCATGGAGATGCTTAGTTGGAATGCCATAATATTAAAATGTCTTATTCCACTGCCTTTAGTAAGAAATCCAATCATGCATGTTCCTTGGTGAAATGTGGTTTCGAAACCACAACCCTCTAAAAACGTGGCATTGAAACCATAACCTTCCAAAAACGTGTCTTAAAAACCACGAACCTCAGAAACCATTTCTTAGAAACCACGACCCTCAGTTATTTATTTTTTTATTTAGTATTTTTGCTTCGATCCACCTAGAAGAAACTAAGACAAACCCCTGCTATGTCATATAGCGTACAAGTCCCTGTCTACCCACCTAGATACCCAGGTTTCCCATTGTGCTCTATTTTATGTGGTGGTTTGTTTTCTTTATCTATAAAAAATATATGTACATAACACTTTATTTTTCCAAAATTCATTCAACCTCTCACCACAATTATACTTTAGTGCATTCTCCCTCCTTCACGTCACACAATGTATAAGACTCCAAATTAAGCACATAATAACACTTTCAACATACAAATTATTTTCTAAAACCAAGGGGGCGTGCCTCAAGATAGGTTTTTCTTTTCCATTAAACATTTTTATGGTTCCAAACGAGCTTAATTACTTACATGAAACACTTTTTACAACTAACTACCTGAAAGGCCAAACAGCTTTGGAAATACTAATTACCAACTCCAAATGACTTAGGAAATAAATTTTCAAGAAAATCCTCTTAAGACCGATAGCAATAGAAATACATTTAAATTTCCAAAACAAAGGCATAATTCGTTTTAGCAATTGCAAACTGATTTCATATCTTGTGTATAAACAAAAATTGTAAAATATATTTTCAAAATAAGAACGAAATTATGAAATTTAAATTAAAGGAATAGACATAGGGGGCCTACCTCCAACATGTCTCTATTTTTTAATGACCACTCGAACCAACCCTCAACGTATACATGCAAATTTATTTATACATATATATATACCCCTAGTTGAATTTCACATACTCCACATGCCATGAGGGGAAGATGCATAATGAGGGAATATATATATATTCCTTAACCTATTCATGTACTTGTAGGAATCCTCAACACTTGCAGCCAAAAATCATCACAATGAGGTCCAACGCACTACACATATAATTTAATAAAACAAATAAACACTTATGCAATCTGTAAAACATTGTAAAATAACACACCAATGGTCTGCACAAATAACACACCCATTTATTATAACACAATATTCAATCACATAAACCATATTCATCATCTGCAACTAGAGGGCTCAACAAGGGAAATAAATATCACAACACAACTTCCAAACATTCCTTCACCTAATTCATAAACATTTGAAAATACATTATAAAAAGAATCATAAATTTCAAACAAAACTCCAAGGAAAGGATTAAAAATTTAGAAGCATAACCACATAAATCAAGGGAAATCCCATTCACACTTTATAAAACTAAGACACACCTTTATAATAAGAAACCACCTTTTAAACGCAAATGAAGTCCACTTCTATCCCACACGCATATCAAATTCTTTCAAAAACAAGTTTCGTGTAAATTTCACAGTAAAATAAGTCATTTTCATAATTTTTAAAACATTATGAAGGTGCACGCCAAGGATTAACACAAGGACCATACCCAAATTCCACAAAAAATGTCACTTTAAAATTAAAAACATGTTTAGTTTTTATCAAATACTAACTGCACACCATGTACAATGGTTAAGAACATGTCAAATTAATTAAACAAAATAAATAAAATAAAAAAATTATTTGCATGTGAAACCACCCAATTTCAATTGAGACAAATATTTTTTGATAGAAAAAGCGTATTGAACCTTTTTAAAAATGAATTCTACACCATGCATTTCACCCAATTAAACCCCAAATCAAACAATAGAACCAAAATTATGTAGAATTAAACCTACACCTGACTTCATACTGCCCAAACCCAAAAAAATAAAATAAAAATAAACCAAACCCAAGGGAAGGAGGAAGAGTGGATTACCAGGGGAAAAAGAGGGTCCAGCAGAGGAAGGCCACTCGCCGAAGGGAGAGGGCATCATGCTGGATCTTCTCCCAGTCGGTCGGGTCATGCGAACAGGGGAGGGAGTTCAGCCGCGTGAGAGAGGAGGGATCAACCGCGCATGAGCGGGGCCATATCCAGAGGGAGAGAGGCATGCCAGAGGGCCCTCAGATGGTGGGGGAAGTGAGAGCAAGATAGGGAGGGGGTGTACACCGAAGGCATTGGCTGGAGGGGGAAGAGAGGCAGGTCATGAGGGTTAGGGGGGAGGAAGACTAGGGATTCAAAAAAAACTAACCACAACAACAACAATAATAATAATTAAAACATAAAACATAATAATAAAAATAAATAAAATATTAATATTAATAATAACATAATTTATAATAATAAAAAATTAAATGATAATATTATCATTATTATTATTATTAAATAAATTTCCAGTTATTTTATTTTATTTTATTTTGATTTTAATTTAATATATTTTTAAACTTTATGAAACCAAAAGTCACATAAAAATAAATTAATAAATAAAAATAATTACAACCACAAGATACTCGGTCAGGGTGTGAAAATTATCCCCACCACAAAAATATTCTGGCCCCAAAAAGACACCCAGACAAATGAGGAATCATACTTGAGTTCAAAAATGATTGATGCCAACAAAATCACAAACATGGTGTGAAATTTAACTTTATCAGTCTCAACCAACCAGCTTTAAGGGAAGCTACAAATAGAAGAGCTATCAGGAAATAATGAGGGTTCTCCCCACCATAAGAACCTAACTAGAAAAACCAACATTGAGACTCTTACCAAGGGCTTGCTTTGGAACTGCAAATTTGATCCAAAGAGGAAACTGCCAACACAGACCCAAAATCCCACACAAACCAACTCTAGAAGTAGGCATAGAATGATCCATGGTGGGTCTCCCAACCAGTTAAGAAATTACCATCTTAGGCTAACTATAACAGACCAATAAGGGAAACCCAACACAAATTATCCCATGAACTCTCCGTATAAACCAACTCCCACCACTTGGGTCCCCGAAGAAAGACCCCAAACGGAATGACAGACCAAATACCTATTCATTATTTTCCAAGACGTATGTATCTCCAAAACGATAACTTCTAAAAACATAACGGTTCACCAAATGAGATATCCACACAAGAGACAATCATTTTGAGACTCACAACCATAAAGAGACAACCTTCAAAGATAACATTTGAGGAGGTTCAACTATCAGAATTACAAGAAGACGATATCACCACACATTCTAAAAACCAAAGTAGTGTATTAAATAAACAAAGACCACAATGAGAAAAAGATACCTCTACCTCCATTATAGAAAAATAGAGCCTTCAAAGATGAGGAAGATACAATAGATAAATTTAAACCTTACCTATCTCAGCAATAGAGACAAAAGATAGACCATTGTTCCCCACACCCAATGATTCTTGATAGCGTAAAAGGATTTACTCCAAGACCTGTGGCTAGAGCTATGATTTCTTGAAGCATTTGTAAACCCACAGTTAGAATCTGACATCCTCTGGCTGAGACTCATTCTGACGATGCTACTAGTGTAACCTCTCCATGTGTCCCAAATGGACACACTATTTGAAAGCCTTCGGATGACGACGAAAAGGTGACTTAATGAATCCAAAATGGCCACACCATAATCAAACAAGATAGTGGCCTAACTAATAGAAGATAGAATTGAAAAGAATCATTTCCTATGATAGGTTCCTCTGATTCACTCTCCTCATCGGATGGGGATCCTTCCGGAACACCAAAAAAAAATCGGCCCTTGAACACTAGATGAAGACTCCATGTGAGAGAAAAATTATCTGATACTATGACTCTACCTCAAAAGAAAAGGTAACCAACCCATTGAAATGACCAACATAATCATGTACTGTTAATTGTCCTTGCCATAAAATCAAGCGCTCTTCCACTTTCCTCACCTTTACTTCCTCAGGTATAATCCATCATATGAGAGTTGTCTTAAACACCTTCCAAGAAATCCCATCATGCAATGAGGCTGGTATTATCTCTTCCACCAATAAAAAGTTAAACCCATAAATAAAATCGAACCAACATGAGATCTCATAGCCTTAGGAGCTCTAAATAGCCTAAAACCCAACAATTTAGCCATGTCAGTCTGCTACCTTAAATATATCATGATCACCATGGATGACGGACAACGACCGAAAGTAATTCAATTCCACCACTCCATTGAGAGTTTGTGTATAAACAACAACTATAAGAGATTCTCTAGAACCCTGTCAGTCTTTTATAGGCTGCATACTCAAAAGCAAGAGGCATAAAGCCAAATAAAAATTCACCATAAATCAAAATTCCACACTATAATCAGAAACTAAATCTCAAACTCAATCCACCATTCCGACCACAATTTTGTATGTCATAACCAAGAACCCATGAAAAAGGATACCAAACATGAATGGATAACATTAATCAATTACTCACTCATTTTTTAAAACATTTAAATTACCATTTTGAGAACCATTTTTCAGAAAACAAAACAACTTAAATACCGACCATTGGTATTCCATGAAGTATCACATATATATATAACCTTGTACTAGCTCATGAAGCCATCCACACATACCACCAATTATCTACTCACCACATGTGTACCTCCATATATGTGATCAATCATAGGAATACCATGGGTCCATTAAAGACACATGTTATTTCCAAAATAGGTCATTCGCTATGAAGCACAAATTCCCAACAATTTTGAAAATAACACTTATCAATAAAGCAATACATTTCCAAATTCGCAAACATTTTCCAATTCACATTCTGAAAAAGTGTAACCAGGATCTTAAAACAACTTCCAAGACCCCACCTATTTTTTTTGAAACTACACATTCCATTAAAAGAAACAGTTTCCATTTCAATACCACTTTTCCTCTCAAAAACCATATTATTTTTTGAAAACCCATTTTTGATGAACCGATTTTCTTTCTTAAAATCTACTCAAGTGTGTCAAAACTAATCCAAAACATAACTTACATAAAAACTTCCAAAAATTAGGGCCTAGTGGCTATGCCAACCAGGTAACATGGTTTAGCAGACCAAGCTCATAGCGAGAATCCACCACAAGAAGTATCTTGAACCATGCACTCAGGATGTTCAGGGGTCGCTACTCCATGAAACCTCATCATGTAACACAGGATCACTTCCTTTGTCATCCTTCATCCACATAGACCATGAAGAAGAAAAATTAAAATCCCAAACTACCCTTGGAAAATCATGTCTCAAGACAGGAAATTGTTCATGACGTCCTTCCCGCTCCTACCTATTGAGTCCTGACACACCTAATCATCAAGATACCTAAGAACCCAAATAACAAGGGCCTCCTATGATAACATTTTATCATGAACCAAGGAGGGTCCGCCCTGAATCGGTCACCCTATTCAGTCCACAACATGGCCCGAGGGGCGTTCCATACCTCATGGGATGAAAACTAGTGTCGGACATCAAAATAAACTAGTTGAGAATGATTTTACCCATATCAAAGATAAATAATCATAAATTGAACAAGCATATAAATAAAAAAATATAAACCGAACAACTTCGTACAAAAAAAATGAATACATGAATCAACGTGACATACCTCCAGTGACACCATGGGTCACTATGGAACATAAACTATACTCGCTCCCAAAAGTGATCCAAGACTAAAACCTACAACTGAAAAGTAAACTAGGCATGAGCACTGAGATGCTCATTAGGAATTCAAAAATATAACAACGTCTTATTCCCCTTCCTTTAGTAATAAATCCAATCATGCAAGTTTGAAAATAAGATATAATAAAATAATGATTTTCCTTCATTTCAAGATAATGTTTCAAGTTTGTATTTTCATGTAAAGAATATCTCTCCCAATACATTTTAAATTTTTTTTCCAAGAATGTATTAACATTCCAAAATGAAAGGAATCAAATTAAGATTAAAATATGGTTTTCACAAAAAATACTTAAATAATGAAATGACTTAAATAGAAATTACATCACAAGTACCATGTTGCAAATGAGAACCATGGGAAATCCCTATAGGTAGCTAGAACAAGTGGTACCTAGAGACCTTGTACCTTAGTGAAACGTGGCTTAGAAACCACAACCTTTTGAAAATGTGGCTTAGAAACCATATAACTCATAAAATGTGGCGTAGAAACCACGATCCTCAGTAATCGTTGCTTCGAAACCAAGACTCTCAGACATTCATATGTTTAGTTAGTGTTGTTGTGTCGATCCTGCTAGAAAAAACTAGGGCGAACTCATACCATGTCATCTAGCATACTAGTCCTGGTCCACCCAACTAGATACCTAGGCTCCCCATTATCCTCTATTTCATGTGGTGGTGAGTTTTCTTTATCAAGAAATCATATATGTAGATAACACTTTCTTTATCCAAATATCATTCAACCTCTCACCACCGTTCTCATTCATTAAGCACATTCCCCCTCTTTTACGTCACACAATGCATAAGACTCAACATTAGGCACATGATAACACACTAAACACAAAAATCATTTTCTAAAACCAAGGTGGTTTTCCTCAATAGTAGGTTTTCTTTTACATAAAACAATCTTAAGGTGCCAAACATGATTAATTACAAAAAGGGGGTACATATTACAACTATCCAGCCAAAAGGCCAAACCCAATTAGAATGACTCATTACCAATTCAAAACAACATAGAAAATCCATTTTCACTAAAAGTCTCTTATGACCGATAATATTAGAAATACATCAAAATTTCCAAAACAAAGGCATAATCCTTTCAAGAAAACCCAACCAAATTTCATAGCATTTTTATATAACATAAATGTAAAACAAAATTTTAAAACAATAAAGCAATTATGAAATTCAAATTAAAGGCATATGAATAGGGGACTTATCTTAAACATTTCACTATTTTTCAATGACCATTCAAATCAACCTTGACGTATATGCGCACATGAATTTATACACACATATATATATACACCCCTAGATGAATTGCACATACTCCCTATGACATGAAGGAATATACACAAAGAAGGAATATATATATATATATATATATATATGCATTTCCCTATTCATGTACATGTAGGAATCCCCGACACCTGCAGCCCATAACCATCGCAGCGAGGTCCAACACACTACATATTTAATTTAATAAAAAAATTAAACACTTAAAAATATATAAAAGATTGAAATATAACACACCAAGGATCTGTAGAAATAACACACCCATTTATCATAACATGATATTTAATCACATAAACCATAAACATCATCTGCAAAAGGATGGCTCAACAAGGGAAATCAATATCACAACACAAGTTCCAACCGAGCCTTCATCCATTTCATAAAAATTTGAAAATCCATTTCCAAAAAACAATCATAAATTTCAAACACAAATCTAAAGGATGTCTTAAACATTTCCAAGAATAACCACATATATATAAGAAAACCCCATTAATACTTTATAAATCTAGGGCACACCTTTCTGATAAGAAAACCCCTTTTAAACAAATATTAAGTACACTTATATCCCACATGCATATCAAATTCATTCAAAAACTAGTTTCACATTAATTTCACAATGAAATAAGTCATTTTCATAATTTATAAAACATTACGAAGGTGCACACCAATGATTAAAACATGGACCATACTCAAACTCCACAAAAACATGACACTTTAAAATTAAAAACATATTTTATTTTTATCAAATACCAACTTCTCACCACTCATAATAGTAAAAGAACATGTAAAATTAATTAAACGAAATAAACTCAATAAAAAAAATATTTTCATGTCAAACCACCAAATTTCAAGTGAGACAAATTGTTTTTAAAACCAAATGCATAATGAAACTTTTCTAAAACCAATTCTGCACCACACAATTCACCCAATGGAACCCCTAATAAAACAATAGAACTAAAAGTATCTAAAATTAACCCTATATATTACATTATACCCACTTGGAACCAAAAACTCCAAATAAAAACGAACCAAACCCTAGGTAAGGACGGAGAGGGGAATATTAGGGGGAAGAAGAGGGTCCAGTGAGGGAAGGCTACTCGCCGAAGGGGGCGCCGCTCACCGGAGGGAGAGGGCAGTGTGCCATAACTTCTCCCGGTTAGTTGGGTTGTGTGAACAAGGGAGGGAGATTGGCCGTGTGAGAGAGGAGGGCTCGATTACACATTAGGGGAGTTGTTTCCAGAGGGAAGGAGGCGTGCCAGAGGGCCCTCAGCCAGTGGGGGGAAGCGTGATCGGGATAGGGAGGTCGTGTGTGCCGAAGGCTTCGGCTGGAGGGGGGGAGAAGGTCATGAGGGTAATGGGAGGAATAAATACTAAGGTTTAAAAAAGAAAAGAAAATAATAATAATAGTAATAATAAATATAATAATAACAATAACTTAAAACAGAATAATAATTACAATCAAAATAATATATTAATAATAGATTAATTTATACAAATAAACTGAATGATAATATTATCATTATTATTATTATTAAAAAAATTCATATTCTTTTATTATATTTCATTTTTATTTTAATTTAATAAATTTTTAAACATTACGAAACCAAAAGTTAAATATAAAAAATAAAAAATAATAACTGTGACCGCAAGATACTGGGTTGGTGTGTGAAAAATATAGTACTTTGTTATTTATTTAATAATTTTATATATATTATATATTCGGATTTAAAGTGTCCGAATAAAAGTTAAGACTTAAGGTAAGTGAATTTCACCTCACTTTTTAGTTTAGTGTGATACATGCAATATTCACCACTTTATTATTTTGTGTGGGGTATATACTTCCCTATTATATATTATATCATTAATTTACTTTATTTAATGATATTAAATAATTTAAATTTTGTAATTTTCTCAATGGGACTATGATTCTAATGTTACCCAATTATTATGGGTTTTCTCATCTCACTTTTATTTCCTATGAGATTCAAGCCATGTTCACAACCTATTTATTTTATGTAGTGTGTCTTTTAACCATATATGTATTCTATGATTCTGAAACTCAAGTCTATGGGTATTTAAATATCCATTTGATGAAATTTATTTCTTTGAGATTATGTTTCAAAATTTAACAAATTGTTAAAGTAATTTTGTATCAATTTCCTTCTTTGAGAAACATATCATGTTATCTGCCAATATAATTTTAAAAGGTGTATAAACTAATATTTAAAGTGTTATATCATGAACCAAATTATTTTCATGATATTTAATGCATCAAAAAATTTCATTTTCTTACATGGAGACTATAATTCAATTTTACAATGTCGTGTAAAGGGATAACTAGAGCATAAATAGAATGGTGATGAATCTATTGGCACCTGTGAAGAAACTTTTACATGACTTGAAAGGTACTTCTATAGTCTTATCATTCACCATGAACCTAATGTTGACCGATTCATTAATGACTTAAAACCAAATATCTGACCATTTTTAGCTATAAGGATATTTGGATTATATGAATGTATTTTTTAATGTGATACTAATGTGGAAATAGAGGTTAGAGTTATGTATTTACTTCATTATTTGGATTATAAGAGAAAAATGGAATTCAAAGGAAAATATAAGAATCATAGAGAGAAGAAGATGAGTAATCTTTTACACTCAATGTGTGGGAAAAACCATATAGGTAATTATCATAATGGGACTAGTAAATGTTTTGAGTATGGAAAGGAAGGATATTGAGTGGATGAGTGACAAAGTAATTCAATAGTCTAATCTAATGATAAAAATAACAAGAAAGCTCCACATGATACACCTCCACACTTTAGTGTTTCATTTTCCAAGAGTTTAGTATTTTTTATAAAATTTATTAAATACAATGGTTAATAAACATGATTCACCTGAACAAACATTGATGAAAAAGGACAACATTAAATAATATCCATTCACAATGGATGAATCAAATAATGATAATTCGGGAACACTAGTCATTATTTCCTTATTCATCAATTTCATGTTTTATTTTGTAAGAATAAAAGCTATGAAAATATTATAGTTCATCCTTTGGGGAAATTTCATGTGATTATCTCCCCCTACATAGATCCTAAAATAATGAAATCATGTTTAATATTGAATCAGTTTAAGGGTAGACACATATTTCCATTGAAAATGTATTTGGTATAAGATAAGATCATATTTAAGGAATAAATGGTTAATTTATAGAATATATTATATTAATCATTGGATGAGGATTTAGAGATAAACGTGTTACTTTATCATATGGAGATTTATTCATATTAGATAACATGTGGTAGCCATTTTTTTATGTTAACTATAGAAAAATGGACTGACCTACTGTTCTATTAATGGATCTCATAATCTAAAAAATTTCAGGTGTGAAAAATTATACTTCATTTCTAGTAATAAGAAATGATATGGAAATTGATCAAGGAATAATAATGTTTGATATTTTGATGAAACCATGCAAATATATCTTTTCATGAAAATTATTTATCTTTATGAAAATCCGTGTCGAAATAAAATACTATACTCTTATCATCATTTTGAGAATATCAATGACCATTTACAAGTAACACTGAGTTATTGATTTTCAAATATTAACAATCTCTTAAAAATTTTATCTATCACTCTCCATAAAAAATCATGGGTTATATTTCTTTTCCATGTCAATATTTTAACTTCCCAACTATGTTCTCTTATGTGGAAACCATGTCATGAGTTACGTTTGGAAACTGTTATGGTTACAATTTTTGTAAGGAATTATGAATAGTCATTTTTGGGATGTGGTTTTCTATAAATGGAACAATAATTTATTAATACATTTATATCCCATTAAATGTTTTAGTGAAAAATTCATTTTAAGGGGGAATGAATATAACACCTTGAGATTTTTTGAATTTGTTTCAAATAAATTTAATATTTTTATTTTTTTTTACACCATAAAAATCTTAGTATAGTTGTTTATATAAAATAAATATGATTTTATTACTTTCTACTCAACAATAATGTTAATATTTCCTTACATATAATGAAAACTTTCCTTGTGTTACACGCAACACTGTGTTTTTTAAAAACAAATCATTATTATTATTTTAATTTAAATGAGATAGTTATAACATATAAGTTAAACATAGTAATATGAATAATAATTAATAATATTTAAGTTTTTTATAATGTTTTAATATAAATAAACTTATTTATAATTAAATATATTATTTTTTGGTAATGTCATTATATATTTTAAAATAATGTTTTCTTAAAAGAACAATTTTTATGTTATTCTGTGAAACATAATAAAATTAATTTTAGGCTGTCATAGATATATAAATTGATATAATAAATATCATTTTTAAATTCATAATTCAAAAATTATCTTAGGTTGAATCTTTTTTATCTTTCTAAGAATCATTATTTTTTGATTAATAGAGAAAAACACAAAAAGTTAATTCAAACTTTATTTTTTGTATAATTTATTTTTAAAGTGAAATTATATTTTATGTCAGTTTTAAAGTAACAATAGATCAATTATACTTATGTTAATGAATTATAGTTCATTTAAATAAATTTCATATTGAATTTAAATATAAAATATTAATGAAAATTCGAACATTCATACTTTAAAAACCTGACTTTCCACCACATCTGAAGCATTATAATTAAAATTAATCATTAAAATTATAAAAATTAAATTTAGAAAAATAGATATAAATGGTTTTAATAATTATAATAATTTTATTATTACAAGATCAAATTAAAATTTGACCAAAAAAATTTAATGAAAGTGAGTAAAATTAATTACAGCAATTAAGGTAAAATTAATTCAATAAAGGACTAAACAATATTCTTAAGGGCCAAAATAGCCTAGAAACTTATTCAAAACCCATTTAATATAGATATATAGTCTATAAAACTTCCATTTTTTATATTTTTAATGTTATTTTGACTTTTATTAGGTAAAAAATTGGGTACAGCTTACTTGTTTTCCAGAATTCCAAGTGTGCCCCCTCCATCCGTTATAAAAGAAAAAAACTATCCCCATTAGTCACACCACTAAATCACTTTGGATGGCCCACAGTTTTCTAAAATAATATCCACACATCACTCCCTTAATCATAGATATTTATTTTTGGTAATAAATCCATTCATGTAATCCCTTCGGTGAAAACCAAAATGAGTTACCCAAAGAAGAGACAACATTCTTCATCAACATTCTTTGTTTTATTTTCATTCTTCACCACCTAAATTATTATTATTCCATAAATATATAATAACCTAAGTATCATAAATATATCTATATTTTTTTATTAAATCTTTTTTCCTAAACATAAATACACTTTTATTTAATGTGTAAGGAACTTTCCATTCTTATGTAGAGTGAACTACCACCTCACGAAACGATGTTTTTTGTTTTTTCTTGCCACCTGTCATATGTGGAAATTATGAATGGAATTATATTTATATATGATATATATGAAATATATGATATATATGATTTATATATGATTATTTAATTATTATATAACACATAACTTCATGTTTTTTTATTTTATACAATAACTTCATTTGTGGATGTGTGGACTACCGCCTCCTCAAAGCGATAGGATTTGTTGACACTCTACATGGAATGTATTAAGGATAGGTATAGTAAAATTATATGATATTTATGACATAAAAACTCTATTATGATAACTACATATACAAATATATACATATATTCCATTTACTTTATTTCAAAGTGATACATAAATGGAAACAATGTTTATGCATACGTACAACCTACCATCTCCATGAACGGTGTATTCCATTTCATATTTCAATATTTTATTGATTATAATAAATTTTAATAACATTAATATATATTTTATATAAATATTGGTTTATATTATTGAAATTATTACATCATTATATAAGTATGAGGATCAAGAATAACAAGTTAAAACACATACGATAAAAAAAGTTGTTATTACCAGAATCAGTACTTTAACATAGAATTGTTAATAAACGGTTAATATAAAGTCATAAGTGAATCATATATGGTATTAGATATAGGAATATGGCTCAATGGTTTATATTTATTAATATTATACTTATTATGTAGTAGGTTTTAATGTGTATGAAAAAAAGTTAATACTTAAGGTGAGGTTGTCTCATCTCACTTTTTATATCCGTGTGATATATTCCATATTCACTAGTCTCTTATTTTTTGTGGTGTATAAACATCAAAATAATATGTTATAGAATAAATTTACATTATTTAAATATATTAAAAGTTTTAAATTATTTTATTCTTTCAATGGGATCGTTATTCTAATGTTACCCAAGTAGTAAGGGTTTTCTCATCTCTCTTTTATTTTCAGTTAGACAAAAGCCATGTTCACCTCATATATCATATTTGTGGTATTTTTATTACCCATGAACGTATTAAATGGTTATTATACATAAATATCTGGGTATTTAAATATCATTTTTATGATATTTATTTTTGGGATTTATGTTTCAAAATTTACCAAATCGGTAATATAATTTTTTCTCAATTTTCTTTCTTTGAGACACATCTCGTGTTATGCACCTACATTATTTTACAATATTTCTATACTAAAATTTAACATCTTATATAATGAAACTAATTATTTTTATTATAATATAATCGTCTTCAAATTTTATATTCTCACAGGGAATGTATAATTCAATGTTTCATATTGGTGAGAGTTTATTGAAACAATCTCAATGTTTATCGATATTGTTTATGATTTTGTTTCTATTGATGAAATATTATGATTAATATATCAAATATGACTGATTAATTTTCTTAAAATATAGATATTCATGATGTATTAATGTATTAGAACCACCATACCACTCTTTCGTACTTAATATAATTAAGAAATTTGTATGGTAATATGACATTATTTCTACATTCAGTTAGAAATCGGTATTCTTTCAAAATCGTGTATTCAAAAATTGTCTTAATATTATCCAATGACGATTGAAATAAATTTTTACACATGTTTTACTATATAAAATAATTATTTGAAAAGGAATATTCATTTTTTTCTAATCATAGTTTTCTTCTAAACTTTTATGGTGAAAACGGAATGTTCGGTATGTACGGACATACCCATCGTCATGATTGTAATTTACATGATTATTCCTTAGTAAGATTAAAATGTTTTTTCAAAAATAAATAATTTTACTAGTATTTATGAAAATTTATAGATTTAATTTTGTTTTTCAGAGAATTTTTTATTTCGGAAATTATTTATTTTTTAGAATTTTAAATAAAATGATTTTAAAAATATATTCAAGCATTCATTATAGGTTATCAAAGTATTTTTGAAGAGAATGGTTTTCAAAAGGATTTACTCTTTCAAAATATATATCAAATAATAAAATATATTTTCGTCCAAAAATGTTTAAAATGAAATTATAAAAATTTCATTATAGGAAATGGATATTTGAAATGGTTTTATGAAATTGATTTTCATAGAATAATTATTTTCATTAAGAAATGATCACTGGGATCTTTGAAAATAACTCTCTAATTATAATGACATAATTTACTATGATTTTTACATAAATTGGTATATAATAAAATAATACTAGTCACATTCTTCCTTGAATGGTTTATGTTTTGTTGGAATGATGTTTATGACTATCATTTCTATTCCACAGGTTACATTATTTTGAAACAAGTAACATTTCATGGGTTATGATCTGAGGAAATGATTATGAGACCTATATATTTTCCATATTTAATGATATGATGAATTTTTTGTCATAAAAATTTAATTTCACAGGTTATGATATAATATTAATGAAACCCATTTATTTTTATGGGTTATGATATGATGTATGTTTTATTATCTTGTGGAACACGTATGTACAATTTTATTATTTTATTGGTGGGACTTTTATCTCCCTTCATTGAATTAGGAAATGATACATCGTTTATAAGCTCAAAGGGTAAATGGGTTGTAACCCAATCCTAAGAAAAATATGGTACACAGATTGTAGCCAAAATCCTAAAAACTAGTTGGTACGTGGGTCATAACCCAAGACTGAATATAGGTAGGTACACAGGTTATAGTCGAAGATAGAAATTAATAGGGAACATCGGATGTTTCAAAAGAAAAAAAATAATATGGTAGATGGGTTTTTATCCCATGATATAAGTAGGTACATGGGTGATTAGTCCAACTCTAAAATGATGTCAATGTCTCGGTAGATAGCCTTGATGTAATATTTTCTATGAAAATGTGTATTCCAGAAATTCCATGTCTTATTCTTATGTTATTATTTAATGGATTATTCTCTTTATTAGATTATTATTATTTCGTTATTAACATCCAATATTTATTCCATTAATCATATTTATGTTTTTAGATATGTAGGGTATGATCTTCAAATGTTATTCTCATGTTCTCATACCCTTATACAAATTTTCATGCCAACATATATCCTCTGATTACCCTTACCGAGAATCTGAGGTCACCCCTTTCTTATAGTATCTTTCCCCAATTTAAGAAGAATTATTTTAAGTTGATAAAATAAATGGAAAGATCGTTGTGGGGAAAATTTAAGATCTTTCACAAAGTTAGAATACTTTATTTTGTGTTTCCAAAGACACTAAACTATTGTTGTCCTCAATTATTTTGTTAATAATGTGAAGAATATTAATATAAAATGATGTAATATCCCTGTATGTCAATCCTGGGAAACTACACTTATTTTACTCACACTGTGTGTCTAGAGAGGATCATCTCAGTAATTTATTTTGGTCTGAATAATTGTTAACATAAGTGCAATGGGCTTCATGTGAATAAACATATTTAATTACCTAAAATTTCATGATTACATGGTAATTTTTAATCTATATTATTTTGGGCGTGGATTTTGATTGTTTTATGTTTTAAATATTTCCAGTACAGCTAATTCTAAATTCCTCTAACACCAACATTCCAATAGTAGTAGAAGCTTATCCATCGAGAGTTGAAATTTTGAAAAAAATAATATCACTATATGAATCATTAAATTAATGTGGAAGATCAAGAATGGTGATTTTTTTATTAAAATTCCCATCAAAATATATAATTCCTTTGTTTGTGGTTTCTCTCTAATTTCATTAGAATCCATAGAATTATTGATAGGAGTGTTAATAGTAGAACTTATTTCATGAGTAGATATTATTGTTAGATTTATTTAAACCTAATAGATTGAAACTCCTTCATGGTTTTCAAAGGATCCATTGAATTTCATAGAATATATAGATTCAACAATTCTTTTAATGTCCTGAGAAATTCAACGATAAATTCTTTCATACCAATTATTTGTAGTGCTATTATATCCTAGAAATACACCAGAAGAAACATCAACATAATTTAGATATGTAGATGATCTAAGTAATTTATTATCCCTGTATTCTTCATCAAAAATAGTAGCGTAGGATTATTAGATGTTACTATTTAATTCAATGGTATTTTATTTCTTTTTCTATGATTTTCTTGGATCATTTTTTCAATGAGGCTCACCTTTTCCATAATACTAGACTTTCCTTTCTTATTTTTATTGAAAAACATATATGAATTAACATTAAGTTGTTTCTTCATGTTCCTCAAGATAACCATGAAATTAGTAATGGAATGTCTAATAATTCAACAAACAAAACAAATAGAGGTAAATATTTAGACCCATCCTTTACATCAATTTTGTTATCATTGGAAATGAAATTAATCAAATCTAGAAACATTAAATCAAAATTACCATCAACCATGATTATAGCATATAAATCATGTTTATAATAAATAGTAAGACGTTCTATCTTAAAAGGGATACCAATAAAGATAGTGTGATCATTTATGGTATTAGTATGCTGAAACAACCAATTAAAACTTTGCAATGAATCCAAATTTGGTATGTGTAATTACATTGATTGAAATGTTTGAAATTTATATCCCATTTCAAAATCACAAGAATTGTATGTTTCAAATGAATATTCCAAATCATATCTATTACATTAATATCATCATTGAAACAAATTAAGAGGTCTAAGAAAACACATCTAACATGGATTATCTTCCATTAAATTATTTTCCAACAATGAAAAATTATAGATTTATGATCTATAGAACACCAAAAATTATCACCATTACAGTACATAATTTTCCAAGGAATGGAGAATTTTCATAAATCAATTATCCTTCAATGTGAATCTGTATCTTTGAAATTCGATAAAGCAGCATCAACCATTTTTAAAAAAAATAAATGTCTTGAGAAGATCATCCATGATGGTGTCTATTCCTCAAATACCATCCACAAAAGAGACTCCTTTTTATTTTTACTGACCATATAGTCTAATATGACATATTTTATCAATAAATATATTTTTTCATTAAGAATATCTAGTAACCACATATTTTAAAGAACTCCCCCATTATAGATAAAATGAATCCATGATCCAAGAGAAGGTCAGATAGTAGATGATAAATTATTGAATTCCAACAGGAAGATTGAATGAATTCATTGTATAATCATCTTCACTGTGATAATGAGGTCCATACATCTTTAGTTTCCTACAAGTAATTATTTTATATATCAAAAAAACTCTTTACTTTTTCGATAGATCATATGAGTATTAAAAATACAAAAATATGGGGTCAAGTGAATTATAGTTCATAAAACATAAAATATTTTATTTTCTAACACAATTAAGAATTTTAATTAGTTAAAAAGTGTCCTGATATACCTTATAATTAGATAATGAAAAATTTTGTACAAATCAATATAAAATTTTATAAAACATGAATAGTATAAATATGTAAATATTTTGGAATTTTTTGCATCAAAGTAATAATCACTTTTATAAAATATATAACAAAACATATAGAAACATTCCTAATAAATTTATACACATTAAACAAAAGTGTTATAGAATTCTATGAACCTGAAATAAGGAATCCATGATTATATACCTATCATAAGATAGTTTTTCTAAAAATAGAAAACCCACAATTAGAATGATCATAAATTTTATGTTTCCTTATCCCGAATAACCCTTGGTCAAACATATCTTAAAAACCTTCCATCCATATCCCCAAGAGACCTTGATCTACTAAATTAGTCAAAAAAATACAAAATGAAAATCATAAAACATTTACAATGATAACCTCATAATCAATTTCTTAAAATAATTATCCATAAATAAAAATAAATATCTTTCAATAATATAATATTAGAATACATCAGAAGAAATTTTTTATTGTATTTCATCAGCTTCATTTTCCCTGAGAATTTAGTACTATTTATATACCATTTTCCAACATTCTAATTCCTTAATATCTAAAATAGTTTTAATGACATTAGATACAAATTTTTTAACCATAAAAATCTATACACATTATTTGGTGATAATTTTGGTATAGAACCTTTATTGTTATTTGTGTGTTTTATATTGTATGAAAAACAAACATTCTCCATGTAAAATTTTATGTCCTTATTTGTTAGGATTAATAAACCTTAATCTATAAGAATTTATAGTCTCTATCCAATGGTTTATGTCAAATAAATATTCTATAACTTAATCAGACCGAATTTATAATCATTCCATCTAATGGAATTAATATTACTTTATTCGATGTACATTGTTCATATAAATTTATTATACTATGAACATGTCCATCTGATTTACATGATAAATATATGTGTAAAAGTTCTAAAATTATCTGTCTTTTAAAACATAGTACCTTCCAAAAAAAACTATATAACATGGGAATGATAAATATAATAAATATGAAAATTATTTAAAATTTGTATTTTTATATTAAATGATATGTTTATAAAGAGTTCCATCAACACAATATTATTCCCTTGTTTGAAAATCACTATACATAATACTTAAGATGAAAAAATATATCATAAATATTTTGAAGAATTAATCCACCTTAATTAAACAACTATTCAATTTTCTACTATATCCCCATTTAATATTTTCAAAAATAGCATCTACTGATAATGTTTTATAAGTAATTATTTTTTTGAAATATTATCAAATAACTATAAAAACATTTTCAAGTAGTAAAAATTCTTTAATAAATTATAATATTCACCGAAAAAGATATAAATGTAGCAATATAGATTCAAAATATATGAATGTAGTGAATGATTTTTTTGAGGAAGAATTACTAAAAACTCCAAGTGTCAAATAAAAAAATATTAATAAGAATAATTTTCTATAATAGTATTCATATTATTTATATAATCTTTTGTCTTCTACAAGGAATCCTTTTTAGAATATTGATTTAAAATAATTTATTCTAACCACTCAATATTCTTGAATTTCTTATAAATCCTTGAATTAAAATTAATCTAAATGACCTTAATATCATCAATAAAACTCGTATAATATATAAATAAATATTTATGTTGTCAGCATAATTTTACACTTTACCGTTTTTATTATAACATTTCGTTCTTTAAAAAACATTATATCTTATTTGGTATGATTTATCCACCATATTATTCTCTTCAACATCCTCAACCCAACTAAATATCTTTATTTAATATCTTTGATAGACAATTGATTTTGTATTGTTGTCCGATAAATTTATTTGAGGAACTTGATCACTCAATAATGCATACTTCTTCTTGAATATACTTGGACATTTCTTAGAAATAAATTAATATTTATACATTTCATAAAATCCAGATAATTAATTTATTGAAGTAATTAATTTTAAACATGGTTCTTATTAATAATTTTTTTTTGGGAAGAGTTAATTAAATATCTTATATTCTATGGAAAAATATTTTCTCTAACTCTTGGAGGTGTGGTTTCT
Source organism: Viscum album (assembly GCA_963277665.1). Classification (NCBI taxonomy): domain Eukaryota; kingdom Viridiplantae; phylum Streptophyta; class Magnoliopsida; order Santalales; family Viscaceae; genus Viscum; species Viscum album. The sequence continues at coordinate 1,515,871,404 of OY728128.1, read as the reverse complement.
TCTTTTTCAACAAAATGAGATTGAGAAATATCTATAACTTGTGATACTTCATTTGTTTAATCATGTTCCAATGAATTTGGTGTTAAATATTTATTCTTATCATATAATGATTATTCTTCATGATAACTTAGGGATGGTTCCATAGAATAATATATTAAACATTATGAGGTAAAAACTGAAAATTCCTTAATATCAAATGATCTCTTTAGTTCTTATAAATCTTGTTATTATTTCCTCTATAAATTTCTCTCCCTAGGGATTGAAGAATATTATTTGGCATTTGAAGATTTACCTAAAACCCTTACATTTTTATGAAAAACACAAATTCAAATAACATGATACAAATATTGATCAAAATTATCCATATCCATTTCCAAAAAATTGTTTCCATTTTCCCTTACAATTTACACATGAACTACATCAACAGAAACTGTCACTAGATTTTTCCAAGGAACAGATAGAGAATCAATGAAAAGAGGAGAAACAAATAAATGAGGTTTTTTTTCTTTATCCTATTTTTCTTATAGAGGAACTGATTCCCCATTCCTTTATACTACATCATGTTATCTATCTATTTCACATAGAAATTTTTCAAATCCTTTACCTTTCATTACATTTTGAGCTTCCTTATTATTCCTTTATTATTTATTGTATTATTAAAATATTATTATTTTTTGGTATTATATTTAGAGGCATACAACAAAAATGATGAATCTCAATCCTTCTCCCAATTCTTATTTTTTATAAACTCAAATAAAAGTTTTTATAGACAAGTTTTATATTTTCACATATCATAGAAAATGTTTGAGAATATTTACTAGCTTTCCCCTTATCAAAGACTTTTTTAAGATATTAAACTTCATAAGTGGATGGATATTATGTGGAATTTTCAATGAAAACTTTATCTATTAAAATAAAGATAACAATTATATTTTTAATATTTTCATCACTATGTTAAGAGACTTTATCTTCACTATTCCCAATTTTATTCATGATATTTTTTCCATGAATTTTACCAAAAAAATATAGATAAACATGGGATATAAAATAATTTTGAGTTAAATTATTCCTATATTGTTAGAATATATATATTTAAACATGAAAATTAAAAATTAATTTTTTTTATATTTAATAAGAAATCAGAAAATAGATATCTAAAAAATTAAAGGATTCTCTATCACAATTCCATAGAAATATAAAAAATTTAATCCATATAGAAATAATTATTTCATCCAGTGTAAGAGTGGTCAAGTTCCATACCTTATTAGTTGAATCAGAAACATATTTTTCAACTAAAAACAAATAACAATAAACAATTTTTTGTAACTTTTGTTTAATTAGATAATATCCTCCTTCAAAATGAATTCAAAAAACTTCCTAAACCTTCTTAATGTTCAAAATTTATGATTTTCTAATATTTATAAGGATTAAATATTTAAACTATCAGCCTCATTAAAATTAGAACTTATTTATAATTCATACACTATTCATTTATAAGTTGAATCAAATTCATCCTTAAAAAAATAAATAGACTCACATCCTCTAAGAAGAATAAAATTATTTAGTATGTAATCATACATATATATATATAGCTTATATCAATCAATATTTCCTTAATAAAATCCCTGATTTTGAAATATTTAAAATATTATATTAAGATTGAGAAATGATGAACATCAATAGAAATAGATAACCCAAATAACCAAAAAAAATTAATGAAGAATAGACTAGAATGAGATTCCATACATTTAGTAGGTGATGAAACTTTCTTGTCCAAACATTTTTTATATAAGAAATGGCAGAGATAGATTTATTTTCAACTAGATGAAAATATAATGATTTAATCATAGAATACGATGATGTATAAATTTATAAAAGTATATAGGTTTTAAACATTTTAAATTAGTGATTTTTATTAGATTTGTTTTATTTTTTATCATATGATCATCATTTTAAAAGAACATGAATGTTGATAACAAGATGTTAATAGTGTTTCTTTAAATAATTTATATATGGAATAGAAGAGTTACCACCTGGAGTGTGTGTAAAATTTAACTTTCTTATGAACTTTTTTCTGATGATATGAACAACTCTTTTATAAAATAGAATATTAGAGGAAGTATAATGTTTGATGAATCTTCAAATGAACCTCATTTTTATGATACATGATAATTAAATAGGAAATCATTATATGAAGAGTTTTGTAAACAAGTAAATATAAAATAAAACAATTGGAAAAAAGTAAAAAAATGATCTCCTCTATTTTGATCAGTATTTAACTATCAAGAGACGGTTAAAAAAGAAGTATATTATATATCAATTTATATTCATCAAACTAATATTGTTTTTAAAATATTCATACTTATCAAAATTAATATGTTTTAAAAAATGTAAGCATGTTGTTAAGGCATTCTAATTATCTGTAAAATAACATATCATTTTTTGTGTTATCCTAATGTAAATAGTGTCAAATCTCAATGGGAATTACTTTTGGGTGATTTTTTGAGTTTTTATTAAAATAAATAGATCATATTTCATCACAAAAAATTAGTTTTGTCAAAATGAATTCCAAAATTAGTGAGTGTGTGTTGCATGCAAAACACCTGAGAAAGAAAACTTCCAACTACTACATATTCAACTCTAGTAGTATAATGTGATACTGAGTCTTGTGTAATAAAATACCTAGAATCTAAATATCATCCTAGGAAATGAAACATTCTAGTTTTAATTTTCTTATACATTATACATCCACCAAATTTAGCACCAAGTCGTTTTAATTCGAAATAATTTCTCAAAAACTAAAATATACAAGATCTAGAGTAAATTTAATGTAAGAATATTTTATTTTAACAACCATATGATGTGAATCATATATATGTTCATAAAATATATCACACAATCATATTAAAAAAATTCGCCTTCATGCCTGGAAATATGTTATATTAAACTTCCAATCATCCCCCTTTAATAGTTTTTTGTTAAACAATTTCCTAGATTTACCATCATCTAGAGTTTTTAGGATCATATTAGAGTACAATTATTTTAAGAATAATCATAAGAAAAACTCTTAATTAAATTTCAATTATAAATTTTTCATGATAAGGTAGTTCCTTCTGGTTTTTTATAAATTTAATAGCCTTGGAAAAGAACTTTCACATATCATGTTCACTTCTAAATAACATTTCATCAGTTCAATAATGAAATTTGAAAATTTTTCTTGAGATGACCCAAATAACATTTCATTGATATAAATTTGAATATTTTTTGTTTCTTAAATAAGATTATTAATAAAAATATTTCTATTATAAACTCCCTTAATAGAATCATTTTCAAGGTAATATATGATTACTCTATCATAAAATCATCTTGGGGCTTGATTAAGTCTATAGAGTTCTGTTGTAATTTTGAAAACTATTTTATATATTTAAAATATTTAAATCCAGTAATTGTTTTATAAAAACTTCCATTTTTTCATAACCAATACAAAAATCACACTGCACATCCATTTGATAATGTGTAAATTTTTAAATTCTACAAATGCTATTAGTATGCAAATATAATCAAGTCTAGATATTTGGGTAAAATTTTCTTCATATTCAGTTGTTTTTTATTATATCCATTAGCAATAATCCATACTTATTTTAAATAATAATTCATTTTTATCATGTTTTCTAACGATGGGAACTATTATAAATAAAATTTTACTTGTGATGTTGTTAAATGTTTTATTTTGAAATATTTTTCCTCAGAAGAGATGAATTTTTTTTGTTTTACTATATTCTATTTAAAAAAAATTAATCATATTTACCAATTAAAATTTTAATTTTTAATATTTATCACTAGATTAATATAAATATAGGGTTTTAACAAATCCAATTGAGAAAAAAAAAAGTCATGGCCACAACTAGTAGGATCATACCATATAAATTCATTTTATTGGAACATTTGAGAGAGGTAGAATCCCAGATATTTTCCCTTGATCAACCCCAATATGAGATCCCACAATATAATTATGAGAGAAACTATTTAAATGAGAAGTCCATGCTCATTAAGATCACAACCCAAAACCATGTATGTCGAACAATGCCATGAAAGTCACACCACCACACACCTTACTCTTAGGGATTTTTCAGGTGTATTAATGGATATATTTCAAGAAAATTGAAATATGAGTATATAAATTATTTTTATTGAATAATGAATACATATTTGTCCAATTATTATTATATTATAAACGTTTTTTAATTCTATATATTAAAACACAGATAGTTTTTTGGGAAATTTTCATGTTCAATTAAAAAACTAATTATAATTAATTAATGTATTTTTGAAGTTAATAAAATTTGAATAATATATTATTAGTAAATAATTTTTAATAAATATAATTCATCATATATTTTTTATGAAGACAAATTTAACTTTTATAAGTGTTTGAAAACATTTTTTGTCGAAAAACTCATTATTTTTTAACAAATACAAATTTTATTTTAAAACTGAAAATTTACAGATTTATAAAAAAAATTAGGTAAATTATTATTATTATTGGAATCATAATGTTGAAGTTATCCAATGGTGAATTTCTTATAATTATATGAGACAATCGAATTTTTTTTGTAAAAATTAAATACAGTATAAATATACCTTTTCTATTATAACATCATAATTACCCAAAAATGTATAATAAATGTAACACCCCAGGTAAATAAAGAGTATGAAATTTTCATATTTATCCATATTTGTGTATAAAATATTAATATGACTTTAAAGGGGATGCTATGCTCAATGGCGTACCCAACACGCAACAACGAGTTTCTTGGGAATCTTACGTTGCACTCTAATAATAAAATAATATTATTTTAAATGGTAGTTAACATGTAGCCATTATATTGGAGGGAATGGATAGAAATAACTAAAATATGATTATATATGTTTTTTAATGTTTTTACATTTATCCAATAATAGATAAAGGCATAAAATATGGAAATAATTTGATTTTAGGCGTATATGCCTTGGTTTTCACTAAAGGTTCACTTATCGCCTTTTGATGGAGAACCATCATTAAATATAGTTTTTTTCACTCTTATAAATTCTATTGGACCAAATAAAACTCTTCTTAAGAATCAGGAAATCAAAATTTACTTTGTGTAAATTTTTGGTATCTTTCCAATAAAATTCATTTTATTTAATGAATAGTGTAAAATGTTGTATTTTAACTCAAAACCTCTTTTTAATCTAATTTATTTATATGATTATATTATCTTTTGAATTGGTTTTAAACTGAAATTAGAATATATTTTAACCATTAAATCTAATAGTGGTCGTTGGAATTAATTTCACTTTGAAATCAGACTTAAACTAGTGTCAATCTTTTGATACTTATTATTTCATAAAAACACGCTATTTGATCTGACAGCGGGAATTAATTATTAAATTAATTAATGTGACTTATATGTTATGAATTTTTTAAAATATACTTCATTTTTGAATTTGGAATATCAAATATAGCTTAGGGTGAATTTTTGGGATTTTTCTGAAAAACTTCAATTTTGATGAATAGTGAAACCACTAAGTGGTACTTATAAAAACTGATTTTTCCGTTTAAATGAAATTTTGCCATATTTGTGTTTTGAATATCAAAAATCCGACATAAATGGTTTTCATTAAGAAGTAAAATGTGGTTCAATGGGATAAAAATAATTTTTTTGGTGAATAGTAACTTATTATGTTTTTAATCGCGATTAGAGGTAATTAGTGTTGTTTATGGTAAGAATAATGTTTTAATAAAATGAAATGACCTATACACATGTCCTACCCTCATTAGATGTGTAATTTCCGACCAATACAATCCATGGGTCAACTTGGGGACCCCATGGAGCCACTTTGGTTGGAAAATGACATTAATATCTTTTTATTTAAAGTTAAAGTAAAAAATGAGACAAACCTAAAATGTTTTACTAAAACAATTTTTACATGGGGTTATACAAATCAGAGTTTTGACTATAAATATTCATTGTAAATATTGAAAGATTTCCTACATCATAGTATTTTTTTATAATTATTAGACATTAAATAAATTAAATTATTTATGACATCATGATGATGCAGCGATGACCTCATTATTTAATGATTTAAATAAAATGGAAAGATAATGTAATGTCTAATACCTACACATGTCCAAAACCTATTGGATGAGTGGATTTAGAACCCTTATCACTTTATCCTCTAATCACATCAATGTGGGACCTCTTAAATATGAATACCATTTTAAAATAAAGTGACTTTTCTTTACCTTCCAAGAGTGCACCTCCTCTCCTCTTATAAAAGGCCCCCACCTCTACCTCCTTACCCACACTCCCAAAGCCTTTGCCTCGGCCAACCTCAGCCCATTTTGTCTCTCCACTTCCCTCTATTACCCATTGAAGCCTCACTTTGGGCATAAGTCTTCCCAATAAAGCCTTTGAGCTCAAACCAAAGAGAGGTACCCGATTTTAAGGTAATGTCTTCACTTGAGTCCTTCTGTTTTATTTTGCATCTCAACCCCCTAAAGTCTTTTCATTCATTTCTTTTGTAACAAATACAGTATCATCAATATACTAGGATGTTTTTATAAGAAGGATTCGAGCTACACATTCACACACCTACATCTAATGGTTAAAGAACATACTATTTCCGTGGATGGTGAATTTCGGCCTCCCGAAACGATGATTGTTCAACATTCTTTTAACACCTTCAAAGGTGGCCATTAAGATGACACTATATTTATATGTGATATATAATATTTTTATGTTTTCCTTGATCTTCTGTATTTTTCTTTTTGGGCATATCTTTATGGATTGCATTATGGGTAAACGCGATATCTTCATTTAAGGAAGTGCGGAATACCGCCCCCTCAAAGTGATTTGATTCGTTAATACCATATGTGGTACGTATAAAGGATATATTTAATAATATTATATATGATGCCATACTGGAATTAAAATACTATTATGTATCATTATGTTTTATTTCCATTAAATATGAAATCGAAATGGAAGTATCGTTCATGTGTACGTACGGCTTACCGTCTCCATGAATGGTACATTTCATTTCTTATCTTAAAATGTTATGTAATATTATAAGTACATATATATAATGGATATATATGTAATATATTACATCAAAATTATGTATATAATTCTGGAATTATAACATCTATATATCTCTCTCATTTTGTTTTAATTCCATTAATATGAAAAAAATGAAAGTAGCGTTCATGCGTACGTACGACTTACCGTCTCCATGAACGGTACACTTCATTTCTTATCTCAAAATGTTATGTAATATTATAAGTACATATATATAATGGATATATATGTAATATATTACATCAAAATTATGGATATAATTCTGTAATTATAACATATATATATCTCTCTCATTTTGTTTTAATTCCATTAATATGACAAAAAATGAAAGTAGCGTTCATGCGTACATACGGCCTACCATCTCCATGAGCGGTGCTTTTCATTTTTTATCTCCAAATGGTTTGGAATAGTATGAAATGAATATTTACTGGATATATATGTTATTTTAATCATTAATAATATTCTGTATATTATTTACTTATAACTACATGGGAAATCTTTTTTCAATTAAGTTCGTTTTTGACTCATGTACCAAACATCGGCAATAACGTCTGATATGAACTAACATTATTAAATAATTATTATAACATTATAATATGTGATATTAAAAGAATAATAATATCTAAAGGTGGTACTTAGGCAATTATTAATTGACCAAATTTTATTATTCGGGAATATAAAGAAACAAACAAGACAAGTTGGACTTGAAGTAAGGGATCCTACTCTTCTCTTTCTTTTTAAGTACACTCTTTTATGTCATTACTTCTAAGCTCATCTTTCTTATGATTGGGATGTTCTTTTATATTACTACTACTTTACTTATTATTTTTATATGATGAGAGACCCTATTTCCTCTCATCAGTCCATTTTGGAAGTTTTGAGTGGCGCCGTTAGGCTGCCGAATTTTCGTAAGAGATCTAACCTCTCTCTTTCTTTTAAAGTACTCTCCTTTATGTCACTTATTTTAAGCTCTTATTTGTTATGATGGGGGATGTTCTTTAATATTCCTCTTTCTGTACATTTTATTGTAATGTGATGAGATACCCTATTTGATCTCATCAATCCATTTTTTGATGTTTTAAGTGGCACTGTTAGGCTGCCGAGTTTTTGTAAGGGATTTTTCATCTCACTTTTATTCCCGTGAGATTTATTCAACATTTGCCACAATTTCCTTTTATTGGTGTATGTACTGACCATTATTTTACTCATTTTGTAATACTCTTTCATTTATGAGTATTTACATCAATGATGTATTGTCCTTCTTTCACGGGGCGTATGTTTCGAAAGATACCCATGTCGGTAAGGGAACCATTCACCCTCCTATTTTTAAAAGACTTATTTTGTTATGTATTTTAATTCACATAATATTATTTTGGGATATGTTCTTCTATATCCTTATTGATGTAAATTTTATGTCCATGTGATGAGATACCCTTTTTATCTCTCATCAACTCTCTTTTTTCTGAATTTTGAAGTGACGCCGTTACGCTGTCTAATTATTGCAAGGGAACTTCTTAACCCAATTTAGATTCATTGGGATACGCTTGTACTCCTTGAATATGTCATTATATGAATATGTGTGAATAAAATCTGATTTTTTTACACTTAATATCCACTTATATTTGGTGTATTAGTTTGTCACACATAATTATGTAATTGATTTATCCTTAATCCAAGGATATCATCTTTGTATGGGACTTCGTCTCAATCTCCTTTCATTGAGTCATATTTTGTTTTATACACAACCTTCTTTTATATGGTGTATAAACCCCTTTAACTTTTATTTTTATTCAAAAGGAATCTTTTTTGTACAAAGTGTTTACTAAATGACAAAAGGGAGTGTTTTTTGTCGTACGTATGCGGTGACAACGAATTCTCCGCCGCCATGACTATTATTTGAGTTTCGGCTTCCTCTACAAGCCATACCTTCTTTTTGAAAGAAAAATAAATACCATGTTTTACTTTTCTTTTATTTTGGTGTTGAAAATTGTTTTCATAATGTTTTTATATCAATGTGTTGTATTGATATCTTGTGATTGAAAGGTGGGAATGTTATGTTTCCTTTATGCATGTTTTATGTGATACGATTATGTTGAGGTTCTTGGGCATTATTATGAAGACGGGTGGTTCCTTGATAAACTAATGGCGGGTGAGCCCGATTTAGCTCTCCAATGCATTGGGTAACGCGAAGGAGTGGAACGTTAAGGTTTCTCCGAAGATATTTAGGGAATATACTGTGATGGGTATTCCAAACGTAACCAAGAGGGTTACTCCCTACGTAATAATGTTATGAATGCCTCAAGTTACCTTTATGTCTTATGTTTTCTATGATTTATTCATGATTTTATGAGGTATGTTAAAGTGCCTATGCTTTATGGGTAAAGTATGATTTCATTCTTATGTATATATGAACTCATGTTTCCTTTCTATATTTTTATAACCCTTACTGAGCTTTTTTTGCTCATCCCAAGTTTTTGAAATGTTTTTTCACACATCAAGGGAAAGGTACATGATGTGATGATAGTGTCAAGGATGTGTCATGAAAGAATCCGTGTTTTATTTTAAATATGTTTCCGTTGATGGGAATAATGAATACTTTCTTTTATGTAACCACTTTGTTTAAATGTGGAATGTAATGCATGTTTCATGATCTAATTCTCTAAAACTCTAAACCTGAAAAGATCCTCAATGTGTAATCTTGTAATAACTCAAGATTAAGTAAGGTTTAAGGATGGGGCCTTATAGTTGGTATCAAAGGTTGGTTTAGATAAATTTAGAGGTTAGGGTATTCTTTAAGCATAAGTGACATTACCATAATGGTTAGGATTTCAGAAAGAGTCCTAGTTTTAGATAAAGTGAATGAGTAAGTATATCTTAGTGTTTATCTTACTCATTAGTACATGATGGTTTTGTTGATATACCCACACTGACCTTTTTGGTTTTAGTAAATGGCCGGATCTAGCAGGAACCAAAGTGACAATTGGTTTGAAGGAAACTGTGGTGGATCTCTGATTAAGAGACTGGATGAAATGGGGTATTCAATGAGGAAACTCGTGGTTGTTCTAGACCAACTATCAAGGAGTCATGATCAACCACTTGATCCTTGGTATGTTCTATAATGCATCATGTACGACAATCGATGTGGAAGTTCAGGTAATAATTATAAAGGTAACCATAAGGGTTTATATGATCCTTACTTTTGAGGTAATTATGGGTTATTATATGATATGCTGGAAAATGAAAGGCATGAGATAAACTTGAGGTTAAAATATGTTATGATCATTTTTGATGATTTTATCTCTTTTTGGGTAATGATTTAAGAATTATATTGTTTTGGAAAGAGTACAACATTCAGACTGTGTGACAACCCGTCGCGTCGGACAAAGCTGTGAGAATCGAACCCACAACCAAAGTACAACTGGTATTTATCGCCTTCCACTGTACTACGTGAAGTCCCCGGTTAGTTTGAATGATTCCTTTTAGTTAGATGATTTTATGAATTAATAGTAAGTTGATTTTGGGTTATTTATGAGAATGATTAACCTATCATGGAGGATATGTGATTAGGTTAATTACTTTTCAATACGAGACTTTAGGAGAAACTAATGTTGTCTGGAGATAAATGTTACGATTTAACTTGGAAGACTATGTGACTAAATCCTTCAAATATTTGGGTTTCAATCTTATATTGGTTTACATTGAAGAATTTTATGGACAAATTGGTTATCGAATGGTCCTCGTTGAACTTTGGGTTTTGTTGGACAAATTTTGAGATTAAGAATAGATTTTCTTTTTATAAAGGGTTATCCTTTTTTGGATTATCTGAACTTTTACTAAACTTTCTGGTTTTGGTTTTGGTTAAAGCCGAATGAAATGCGATGTATATAGTTCTCTTTTGTGTATTAGGTGGTTCTCTAGAAGTTGATTATAGTACTCTTAATGCGAACAAGTCTCCATATATACTCGTCTTTTGGAAAAAAATATGAGTTTGATTAAGGAATCTAGTAAAATTTGGAAGTCAACATGACAAGTAAGTATGTTTCCTTATGTTTTATTTAAGCTCAAAAATAAATTCATCAATAAAAAGTAACTTAAAGAAAAAATGTTTTCTATTAACTTTTTCTACTAGGGAACCCAACACCGTTTAACCCATCACAGGTTTGTGATTTTCTGATTGTTAACTTTCTCCTAAACATGTTTTCTATCACTCTCCATCAGAACATGACCCTATGTTTTCTCCTCAATGTCCATATTTTTCTACATGGAATCCTAGTATGGGTTAACTCAGGTGACCTTTGTACTTATCTTTCTTTATTTCAAAGTGATTGTTTTACCGACTCTTGTTCCGATGTGGGACTTTCAAGGATGTTTCCAAGCTCAATTTTAAAAATTGCGAGGATGCAATTCCCAAAAGGGGGGAAGGATGTAACACCATTGGTAAATAAAGAATATGAAATTTTCATATTTATCCATATTTGTGAATAAAATATTAATATGAATTTAAAGGGGACGCTATGCTCGATGGCATACCCAACACGCAATAACAAGTTTCTTGGGAATCTTACGTTGCACTCTAATAATAAAATAATATTATTTTAAATGGTAGTTAACATGTAGCTGTTGTATTGGAGGGAATGGATATAAATAACTAAAATATGATTATATATGTTTTTTAATGTTTTTACATTTATCCAATAATAGATAAAGGCATAAAATATGGAAATAATTCGATTTTAGGCGTATATGCCCTGGTTTTCACTAAAGGTTCACTTATCGCCTTTTGATGGAGAACCATCATTAAATATAGTTTTTTTCACTCTTATACATTCTATTGGACCAAATAAAACTCTTCTTAAGAATCGGGACATCAAAATTTACTTTGTGTAAATTTTTGGTATCTTTCCGATAAAGTTCATTTTTTAATGAATAGTGTAAAATGTTGTATTTTACTTCAAACCTCTTTTTAATCTAATTTATTTATATGATTAGATTATATTTTGAACTGGTTTTAAAGATAAATTAGAAAATATTTTTACCATTAAATCTAATATTGGTCATTGGAATTAATTTCACATTGAAATCACACTTAAACTAGTGTCAATCTTTTGATACTTATTGTTTCATAAAAACACGCTATTTACTCTGACAGCGGGAATTAATTATTAAATTAACTAATGTGAATTATATGTTTTGAATTTTGTAAAATAGACTTCATTTTTGAATTCGGAATATCAAATATAGATTAGGGTGAATTTTGCGGATTTTTTAGAAAAACTTCAATTTTTGATGAATAGTGAAACCACTAAGTGGTACTTATAAAAACTGATTTTTCCGTTTAAATGAAAATTTTCCATCTTTGTGTTTTGAATTTCAAAAATCCGACATACATGGTTGTCATTAAGAAGTAAAATGTGGTTCAATGGGATAAAAATAATTTTTTTGGTGAATAGTAACTTATTAAGTTTTAAATCGCGATTAGAGGTAATTAGTGTAGTTTATGGTAAGAATAATGTTTTAATAAAATGAAATGACCTAGAAACATTTCCTACTCTCATTGTATGTGTAATGGCCGACCAAGAAAATCCATGGGTCAACTTGGGGACCCCATGGAGCCACTTTGGTTGGAAAATGACATTAATATCTTTTTATTTAAAGTTAAATTAAAAATGAGACAAACATGAAATATTTTACTAAAACAATTTTTAAATGGGGTTATAAAAATCATATTTTTGACTATAAATATTAATTGGAAAGCTAAAAAGACTTCCTACATCATATTATTTTTTTAATAATTTTTAGATATTAAATAAATTAAATTATTTATGACATTATGATGATGCAGCGATGACCTCATTATTTAACGATTTAAATAAAATGGAAAGATAATGTAATATCTAAGACCTAAAAATATCCAAAACCTATTGTATGAGTGGATTTAGAACCCTTATCACCTTATCCTAGAAACACATCAATGTAGGACCTCTTAAATCTAAATACCATATTAAAATAAAGCGACTTTTTTTTACCTTCCAAGAGTGCCCCTCCTCTCCTCTTATAAAAGGCCCCCACCTCTACCTCCTTACCCACAATCCCAAAGCCTTTGGCTCAGCCAAAATCTTCCCATTTTGTCTCTACACTTCCCTCTCTTACTCCTTGAAGCCTCACTTTGGGCATAAGTCTTCCCAAGGAAGCCTTTGAGCTCAAACCAAAGGGAGTTACCCGATTTTAAGGTAATGTCTTCCCTTGAGTCCTTTTGTTTTATTTTTCTTCTCAAACCCCCTAAACTCTTTTTATTCATTTATTTTGTTACAAATCCAGTATCATCAATATACTAGGATGTTTTTATAAGATGTATTCGAGCTACACTTTCACACACCGACATATAATGGTTAAAGAACAAACTGCTTCCGTGGATGGTGAATTTCGGCCTCCCGAAACGATGATTGTTCAACATTATTTTAACACCTTAAAAGGTGGCCATTAGGATGAAAATATATTTATATGTGATATATAATATGTTTATTTTTTCCTTAAGCTTCTATATTTTTCATTTTGGTCATACCTTTATGGTTTCCATTATGGGTAAACGCGATATCTTCATTTAAGGAAGTGCAGACTACCGCCCCCTCAAAGTGATTTGATTCGTTAATACCATATGTGGTAAGTATAAAGGATATATTTAATAATATTATATATGATACCATACTGGGATTAAAATAATATTATGTATCATTATGTTTTATTTCCATTAAATATGAAATAGAAATGAAAGTAGCGTTCATGCGTACGTACAGCTTACCGTCTCCATGAACGGTACATTTCATTTCTCATCTCAAAATGTTATGTAATATTATAAGTACATATATATAATGGATATATATGTAATATATTACATCAAAATTATGGATATAATTCTGGAATTATAACATATATATATCTCTCTCATTTTGTTTTAATTCCATTAATATGACAAAAAATGAAAGTAGCGTTCATGCGTACGTACGGCTTACCGTCTCCATGAACGGTACATTTCATTTCTTATCTCAAAATGTTATGTAATATTATAAGTAAATATATATAATGGATATATATGTAATATATTACATCAAAATTGTGGATATAATTTTGGAATTATAACATATATATATATCTCTCTCATTTGGTTTTAATTCCATTAATATGACAAAAAATGAAAGTAGCATTCATGCGTACGTACGGCCTACCGTCTCCATGAACGGTGATTTTTGTTTTTTATCTCCAAATGATATGGAATAGTATGAAATGAATATTTACTGGATATATATGATATTTTAATCATTAATACTATTCTGGAAATTATTTACTTATAACTACTTGGGCAGTCTTTTTTCAAACAAGTTCGTTTTTGACTCATGTACCAAACATCAGCAAAAACGTCTGATATGAACTAACATTATTAAATAATTATTATAACATTATAATATGTGATATGAACTGAATAATAATCTCTAATGGAGGTACTTAGTCAATTATTAATTTACCAATTTTTATTATTCAGGAATATAAAGAAACAAACAAGACAAGTTGGACTTGAGGCAAGAGATCCTACTCCTCTCTTTCTTTTTAAGTACACTCTTTTATGTCATTACTTTTAAGCTCATATTTCTTGTGATTGTGATGTTATTTTATATTACTCCTACTATACTTATTATTTTCATATGATGAGAGACCCTATTTACTCTCATCAATACATTTTGTAAGTTTTGAGTGGCGCTGTTAGGCTGCCGAATTTTCGTAAGAGATCTAACCTCTCTCTTTCTTTTTAAGTACTCTCCTTTATGTAACTTCTTTTAAGCTCTTATTTGTTATGATGGGGGATGTTCATTCATATTCCTCTTGATGTACATTTTATTGTAATGTGATGAGATACCCTATTTGATCTCATCAATCCATTTTTTGATGTTTTAAGTGGCGCCGTTAGACTGCCGATTTTTCGTAAGGGATTTTTCATCTCACTTTTATTCCCGTGAGATTTATGCTACATTTGCGACAATTTCCTTTGAGTAGTGTATGTACTGACCATTATTTTACTCATTGTGTAATATTATTTCATTTATGAGTATTTACATCAATGATGTATTGTCCTTCTTTCACGGGGCATATGTTTTGAAAGATACCCATGTCGGTAAGGAAACCTTTCACCCTCCTTTTTTTAAAAGACTTATTTTGTTATGTCTTTTAATTCACATAATATTATTTTGGGATATGATCTTATATATCCTTATTGATTTAAATTTTATGTCCAAGTGATGAGATACCCTTTTTATCTCTCATCAACTGTATTTGTTTTCTGAATTTTGAAGTGACGTCGTTAGGCTGTCTAATTATTGCAAGGGAACTTCTTAACCCAATTTCGATTCATTGGGATAAGCTTGTACTCCTTGAATATGTCATTATATGAATATGTGTGAATAAAATCTGATTGTTTTACACTTAATATCCACTTATATTTGGTGTATTAGTTTGTCACACATAATTATGTAATTGATTTACCCTTAATCCAAGGATACCATCTTTGTATGGGACTTCGTCTCGATCTCCTTTCATTGAGGAATATTTTGTTTTATACACAACCTTCTTTTATACGATGTATAAACCCCTTTTAATTTTAAGTTTATTCAAAAGGAATCTTTTTTATACAAAGTTTTTACTAAACGACAAAACGGAATGTTTTTTGTCGTACGTATGTGGCGACAAAGACTTCTCCTCCGCCGTGACTATTATTTGACTTTAGGCTTCCTCTAAAAGCCATACCTTCTTTTTGAAAGAAAAATAAATACCATGTTTTACTTTTCTTTTATTTTGGTATTGAAAATGGTTTTCATAATGTTTTTATATCAATGTGTTGTATTGATATCTTGTGATTGAAAGGTGGGAATGTTATGTTTCATTTATGTATGTTTTATGTGATACGATTATGTTGAGTTTCTTGGGCATTATTATGAAGACGGGTGGTTCCGTGATAAACTAAGGGCAGGTGAGCCTGATATAGCTCTCCAATGCATTAGGTAATGCGAAGGAGTGTAATGTTAAGGTTTCTCCGAAGAGATTTAGGGAATATACTGTGATGGGTATTCCAAACATAACCAAGAGGGTTACTCCCTATGTAAGAAGGTTATGAATGCCTCAAGTTACCTTTATGTATTATGTTTTCTATGATTTATTCATGATTTGATGAGGTATGTTAAAGTGCCTATGATTTATGGGTAAAGTATGATTTCATTCTTATGTATATATGAACTCATGTTTCCTTTCCATATTTTTATAACCCTTACTGAGCTTTTTATACTCATCCCAAGTTTTTGAAATGTTTTTCACAGGTCAAGGGAAAGGTACATGATGTGATGATAGTCTCAAGGATGTGTCAAGAAAGAATCCGTGTTTTATTTTAAATATGTTTTCGTTGATGGGAAGAATGAATACTGTATTTTATGTAACCACTTTGTTTAAATGTGGAATGTAATGCAAGTTTCATGATCTAATTCTATAAAACTCTAAACCTGAAATGATCATCAATGTGTAATCTTGTAATAACTCAAGATTAAGTAAGGTTTAAGTCTGGGGCATTATAATAAATATAATAAAATGTATCCAAAACCAAATATTTTTTATATTTAAAATAATTATATTCTAAGTTTATTTCATTAATTATTTAAATCCATTTTGAATCTCGAACACCCATTAACATATTTTTAGGTTTTCAAATCATTTCATTAAGAGTATGGATCACCTCCACAAAAGCAAGATGAATGATAGTATTATTTTCTTCCCTTTCACTTATAAAATAATTGTATCCACTATCATTCAGAACAAACCATGATAAAATCCAAAGTAAGGTTTTTGGATTTAATTATTATATAAATTCCAAAACCTATGTTTGGGAAATGATAATGAAATCCATGCTCTTTCCCTTTATAAACCCACACATGACCCCATTTATCATCACTAAAACTTCTTTTAAAATGTACTCTCTCTAACCCACCCTCTCTGGAGACATCAAAAGGCCACATTACGATCTTAATAAGCTCCTCCAAATCTTTTGGAGTCACACACTCATCTAAAGGATAATCACATTCTCTTATTTATTCATGTTTCTTTATTATCTTATGAATTCTATTTTAATTCACTTATATTGGGGTATGTATTTCCATTTATCTATTACTACATATTTTATTTCCAAATTATGAGATAAACCTTTCTCTCTCATCAACCATTTTATGAATTTTTATGTGATGTTGTTATGCTGCTGAAATTTTCCTACAATTTTCCATGCCAACACATTTTTTGTATTCAATACCATAACCATTTATTTTCAAGGTCATTAACCTTTATACACTTATAAATATTTTAGTTGGAACATAGATCGATTTATTCCACACTCTTTTATTTTGGAACAAAATGTGATGACGAATGAATCCATGTTGTATGATATATGTGGTACACATAAACATGGGAATGAAATGAATGTGACAGGTGTGCTCAGAATTATATAGCGCACCAATGAATTTGGGAATTTTTAGCCTCATGTGTCTTGTTTTTGGGATATGCAGTGAACCTAATTATTTTATGGAACTCTTTCCTTTATGAAGCCTTGTAATTTTTATTTGACCTATGTTTATGATGTAGTTTTTTATGTTCTTTCAACATTTACCATGTTATGAGTATCATTATATATCATTCCTTATTGTTCAGAAACCATTTATTCCCCCATTAATACTACTATTATCCAAACTTTTTTACCTAATTGGATTCTTATTCCCTTATTAGGATTTATTTCTCACCACTTCCATTTGTATGTATCCAGGTTATCCTATGAAGTTTTAAAATCCATTGAATATTATGATCATGTTAAGGACATTTTCAATAAAGGTGATGTATTTCTTATTTTTAGTTTGTATGTAATGTACCTAATTAAAAAAGACACAAGAGCATTCTATTTTTAGGTTGTATAATGTGTAATCATAAGTAATAAATCATGTATTAATGTGAAATAAAGAGTCGGGTTGTTATAGTTGGTATTTTTTAGAACTACCAGTCTAGATACCCTGAGATTGGTGTGGCGGTGAATTAGGGTATGATAGTTCAATACAACTTCCCATTTTGATCATGTTTTGCTGTTAAAAAAATATACTCTCTCTCTATATATATATTTCCTACAACATAGTATGGACTGAAATTAAAACATGAACAATACACAACAATTTTAATTGGTTTGCCCTCAATGGGCTATGTCCATGGAACATTCTATAGATATGTTCCAATGTAACGAATCCAATATAAGTGCACTAATATTTAAAAGATTGAAGTGGACTCACTATCCCTCCTGGTTTACAAGCAATCACATTTTGAAAGCTCACTGCTCCCTCAAATGAACTATTCTCACTACTTCATTAGATAATCCACTCAGAGTTTATATACATTCATGTCCTTTAATTATCTATAATGAATACAACCTCCACAGTATGTAGATTCTATATTTATATCCCATATTCATCTACAGATGAATACCTATTTTCCACTGAACTCTAGTCAATACCTTTCAACCTATTTTTTCAAATCTAACTACCATTTTGAATCCCCCCATTTGCGAATCACAAACAGGTCTTC
Organism: Viscum album; assembly: GCA_963277665.1. Taxonomy (NCBI): domain Eukaryota; kingdom Viridiplantae; phylum Streptophyta; class Magnoliopsida; order Santalales; family Viscaceae; genus Viscum; species Viscum album. The sequence goes on along the minus strand of OY728128.1, from coordinate 1,515,852,634 downwards.
ATGAATCACCTTTTTCTTTGAAGATCAAACTGGCCTTTGGGAAGCTCCTTCATTCATGAAGCTAAAACTAGCCTTTACAAAGCTCTTAACTTTTCTCAAATATAACTTATCATTTGCGAAGTACACTTCATTCATGAATCTCAATCTAGCCTGTGTGAATCTCACATGTTTCTGTTTTATTTTAAGGGCCTTCTCAAAATCCATTCATTCATGTTGCTCAAAACATTCGATTGGATTATAGACATCGATAATGACTCCACATACCACCATTGAGAACTACTTCTTAATGTCGTAGACTTATAATTTTCATATTTTTGTCTTCTCTTCCACTTCATTATAATGGGGGTAGCCTCATATTTATAAGTTTGATTCTTCATGAAGCTGTACCTCCTCAATCGAGGTTTTTGGATCTGCCCAAAACCATTTTCATGGAGCGCCTCCATTTACGATGATCCACTAAAATTTTCTATTCACGAAGGTTGTCATAAATGTAGAACATTCCTTGAACGACCATAAAGAACTTTGTCACCGATCGTGAAGATCCATTTTCTCCTAATTGTTAAGCTCATCTCTTTTATGAAGAACTCGGACATAATTTATTGTTAATATTGATTGCCAAAAATATTTTTTGAACCCCACAACTCATCTTGAAAACCTGTTTTGTCTACCAACACGACCAACCCAAAAATTCTACAATGTTACCTAAAGGGATTTTTTCTTAATAGTATTAGAGGAAAAGTTTAGTAATTTATCAGATTGGGATTAGAAAACTCAAGAAAAATAATTAGAGATAAGACTATGTATAAGAAAAAGTACCTATTTTTTATATGTATATAGTAAGTGGTTTATCACGAAAATACATCCATGGATGGATACTACAAGTGAAAATGGTTAAAGTGTAGATTTACCTAAGGGTAAAAACTCCGACATGGTGTGTTAGGCCTAACTTTTGGTAAACTAGTACACAATAGTAGGCCTTACTACGAACCTATTTTGGAACTCTTATTGGATATTCTATGGTAAATTCATAATCTCATTATGAACAATTATAAATGTAGAAAAATTCCAATAAGTGTATATTCTAGGAAACATGTCATGGATAATGCAGATTGAAGCTTATAAATTCATTAGTTAAAAAACAAATGTAATTTCTTACTCATCCCTTTATTTTCATTGGATTACACTTTATGTGTTTAATATTTTTAAAAAATACTCAACCCGAAATTTCCATTTATTATAGCCAATGTCTTGAAATATGAGTAACTAGATAAATAATCAATGTGAAGGGAAATGTGATGACTACCCAAATGCGATTCCCAACCTGATGGGTGTAGGAATTGTAATCATAATGATGATACACTCACAGATTACATAGGTTCTAAATAGAAACATAGGTAATGAGAAGCTTCCAAATCCCCTTATGTGAGAACAATCTCTAATTGAGTTCTTTATGGGAAAAAGGTAACCAAATTTTAATGGATCATCATATCCCATTACTGTAGATAATTAGATCCACTCTATTGAGAAGATACTCTTAGTCCATCAATGTTCTAAAAAAAATAGGTTCAACTGCTTTTTTATCGTGTGGAGGGAGAAACTGATCGATGGAGTAAATTTATCAAGAATATGATGCATGAGGAATGGATTGAAGTGATAGGCTAGATGGAATTTTGGAAAATTTTTATAAATAAATATTTTACTTTCACTCACCATCTTATAATGGAATGAGATTTCATTTCCCTCAAGAAAGAAGATGATGAATCTATCAGGGAGTACAAAGAAAGCATAAAAAGACTTTCATGATATGCCTCCTACATTGTTGTTAACCCTGAATGCATAGTTGAGCACTTATTTGTTGGGATAAAACATAGTATATGAAAAACGCTAGTGTTCTGAGACTTTGATAGCTATGATAAAATTGGCTGATGGTCCCACAAATTCAAGATGGAGATCAGTGAATCTCAAAGGTATCATGTGGCTAAGATGTGTAAAATGGAGTTTAATTCTTAGGGTTCGATGAATAAATCTAATAGTACCATGAAATTTTAAAATACCACTATTAAAATTTGGGGAAAGAATCCCCTCATAAATTGTATAAGTGTGATGAGGAAATTCCTTACGTTTTGGAAGCAAGGAAACCTAGCTAGCGATTGCAAACAAGAGAAACCCACTTGTGTGATAGAGGAAATTAATTCTCCAGTCAACCCTCAGTGCATTATTCATTACATAAATAGTATGGAACCATTGTACATTGTAAACTAATGACCTAAACCAATTTTTTCAGAGAAAACCAATAACCTCCACGTTATTAAGGGAGATCTTTTTCCATCACAACCGCTTAGCTGGATCCCAAAAATGAAGTGAAAAATTGTAAGCCAGTTATTCATTCAAAAATACTGAACATAATTTTGGATTTAGGTTCTATTCATTCCTCATATTCAGAAATATTAGTATAACAATTCAAACCCCACCACAGAGCATGGAAGTAGATCTGTTGGTGAAAATGGAGATTGGGGAAATTATTTCATCCCGAGAATATAACTCCCCCCCTCATAATTTTTGGGATGAACATCCCATAAGACATTATCATAATAAATTTGGTGAAATTTAATTCAATTTTTTGTATGGATTGGATTACCCTATATAGAACCATCATAAATTTACAATAGAAGGAAATCAATCAATGTATTATGAATCGACCTTCGATTCTGTACAAGTGAAAGGAGGGGGATGGATATTATTTAGAACTAACATCTCAAGTATGTATATTATTTCTCTATGAGAATGAATATTAGATGAAATTATTTATTATAAAGATATATCTATCCTTGAATACATTCTTATTTTGAGGGATTACATTGATTTGTTTCTTGAGGAATTGTCTAGTCTTCCTCCTAGTCGAGAGGTCTAATTTTACATCATGATTATTACTCGGGGGTTTAAAATATCCAAGACACTATAGAATTGATGTTGTGAAACATGAGAATATGAAGAAACAACTAGAAGATAATTTTGATAAAGGATTCATACACTCATGTTCTTCACCATGGGGTACAACGATCCTCCTCATCAAGGAGAAGGATGGGACAATGCTATTTTTAAAAGATCATCATGAGCCCAAAAAGATCACAATAAAGAATATGTATCATCTACCATGGATTTAGGACTGGTTTGATCAGCTTCATGGAGCATAGTACTTCTACAAGGTGGATTTTTGGATAGTATATTATCAATTTAGGGTGAAGACAGAGGATATCCCGAAGGCTACTTTTCATATAATGTAATGGTGGTATGAGTTCAAAATAAAGCCACTCGAACTCCCTTTTACTTCAAAAATAATTGTGTACATGATAAATATAGTCTATATGGATTAACTTTAAAATATTTCGGTTTTATTTATAGAGTATATTTTAATATTTTCTACAACTACAAAAGATAATGTGGAAAATGTGAGCACTGCTCCAAATATCATTAAAAATGAGAATATTTATGCCAAGTACAACAACAGTGTGTATGGTTGAAGGAAGTATAATTCTTGTGGAATATATTCCCATTGAAAAGAGTACCTGTGGAATATTCAAATAAAAAAGTAATTTGATGTTGGACAAGGATAACCTATATGAAAGATATATATAGTTTCCTTGTGTTAGTAAGCTACAATCATAAATTATTTAGAAAGTTTTCATGATTTTCAACACCTCTAACCACGATAACTCATAAGGGAGCCATGTTTTATTTGAATTATAAATGTGGAGGGCGCTTTAAAGAGATTAAAAGGAGGCCTATGATTTCCCCTATGCTCACACCACCCATAAGTGGATAAAATTTCATGGTATTCAATGATGATTTGAAGAACAGATTGAGTTGGGTGTTAATGCAGAATGAAAAATTCATATGTTATGCTTTATGGTTGCTGAAATTTCACAAATAGATCTACCCAATGCATGATTTGGAGTGGGTTTTAGTGATATAAACTTTGAAAATATAATAGATGTATCTCTTTTAGGAGAACTATGAAAAAATATATTGATCACAAAATCCTCAAGTATATATTCACATATAAAGAGGTGAATATGTACTAATGAAGATGGTTAGAGATGATCAAGGACTATGACTTCTCAATTCACTACATTATTAGGAATGTTAATAAAGTGGAATATGCTCTATATAGAAAGGGTACATCAATTATATCATTTATGAGAGTTGATAAGGATCTGATCTTATTATATTTGAAATGGTTGGACATGTATAACATAATTAAAGAAAAATTATCCATCATTTCAAAAATTATTTCTCAATCACCTCTTCTGGGGAGGTGAGATGATAATAAAAGGGATTATATTAGAATTCAAAAGAAATTTAGATCTATAAGGAAATAGAAGTACTCATATATCATTATTAACGAAGAAGGATTTTTAGATAAGGGTCAATACTTTTTTGTACCATAAAATCCAAAGTTAAAGAAGAAGTTGTTAGAAAATAAACATAGACCAACCTCCACAATCCAATAAGGAATCAATAATATTTATCTAGATATTTGAGAAAACTATTGGTGGGAAAATATGGTGATTTGATTTAATAATATACATAATGATATCTTGTATGTAAGTTATTGAAAGTAGAGAGGAACAAATCTAACAGGATGATGCAACCATTTACCATACCACATAGAAATGGGAAAACATCCCCATAGACTTTGTTAGCAAAATTCCAAAGAAATCCATGAGAAACAATGATATCGATGAAATAGTGTATCATCTTACAACTACTGCAAACATCATTACAATTAAATAGGCCTTCTCACCTGATCAACATGTAAATATTTACATCATAGAAGTGGTGAGGCTGTATAGAACATCAATATTGATTGTATCTGATTGAGACAACATATTTACCCCCATATTCTAGAAAAATCATAAAAAATTTATAAACACTGAGCTAGGATTCAACATGAATTATCACCCTTAAACTGATGGACAATCTTAAAGGACTATCCAGACACCTGAGGACATTATGAGAGCATTATCAATTGAATTCAAAGGAGGATAGGATCAACAACTTCATATGGTTGATTTATTTTAATAAATAATTTTCCACTATAGAATTGAAATGGATCCCTATGAATCCCTTTATGGGAAGAGGTGAAAAACACCTATAAGTTTGGATTTAGTTTGGGAACAAAAGGTTATTACCCTAAAATGGTCAAGGAAATGGTGTAAAAGGTTAAGACCATCCAGTACCACAATAAGGATGCTCAGAGTCGACTGAAGAGTTTTGCTGACAATTGTCTATGTGACCTAGAGTTTAATGTTAGAGACATGATATTACTTTTCATATATCAATGGAATAAATTTACCATATTTTTCAATATGGGAAATTTTATTCAAGGAAACATCAACCCCTTTAATATCCTTCATGATATCAGAGTGCCAGCCTACTGACTAGCACTCACACAAAATCTCTCCCAAGGGTATGATGTTTTCCACATATCTATTTTGAATATGTCCATAAAATACCACTCACATGTACTCAATCTGGAGGTGGTACCATTTAATATTGATCTATCCCATGAAGAGAATCTAATTAACATCGTATATCATATAGACAATGTTCTACAAAATAAGAAAATTCACCTTGACAATGTGTTATAGAGAAACCCAAACTTTGAAGAAAATATATGGGAACATAGGAAGTTATGAATAAAAATGACCCTAATACAGTTTAGGGTGGGAAAAGAAAATTTAGATGGAGAAATTTATTAGGGGGTGATGATTATAACAACCTAAACTATTATAAATAAAATTTCCCTTATAATTTAATTAAATGTAACGTTAAGTAATATGGTTATTTAAAACACATAGACTATTTTGGTTTTATTATATCCTATTTTAATGAATTTTAGGTATATTTATCTTTGATAATATATTCATTGATTAGTGATCACATGATTAGTATAAATACAGTGTTTTAACAAATCCAATTGACGTAGACAAAGTAAGTGAGGGTCTCAAACAATTTGATTCAACCCAATAAAGACCATTGGACTGAGCTCCTAATGGAGAGAGAATCATTGGGTGTTTCCCCTGACCAATAACAAGATGAGATCCAAAAACATAATCATGAGAGATATTGTTCACGGGAGTAGATCAAGATCATCAAGATCATGGCCTAAACCATGTATGCAAAACCACCCCATGAAAGTCTCACTGTTCCTCACCATACTCTAAGGGATTTATATATATATATTAAAGGGATATGTATCAAGGCCCTAGTAACATGAGTTCGTAAATTATTTTTTATAGAATAATAAATATATTTTCATCCTATTATTTTTACTTTATAAATGATTTTTATTTTGATACAACGAAACAAAAATAGTATTATTGGGTAATATTGAAATTCCATTGAGGAAAATATTGTGATGAATTAATTATTTTCTGAAATAAATAATATTTTTATAAAATATATTTATTAATTTTTTTATCAAATATTAATGATCATATAATTTTTAAGATGTCAAACATATTAATTATAAGGGATTCAAATCTTGTATTTCCAAAAAAACCCAGTATTTTTTTAAAAAAATGTCAAAATTTTTAAAGTGAAAATTAATATATTTATATATACTTTAAGATAAAGTTAATATTATTTTTTGAATCATAAAATCAATATTATATAGTGGTGAAAGTTTTAAAATTATCTTATATTTTTGAATTTTCAAGTAAATATAAAATTATGAATAAATATAATTTGTGTATTATGACATCATAATGACAAAAAAATGATATAATAGACAGTTTACATGGTATCCTAGACCAAATACATGATTTCTCCTTAAAATACATATATATTATATATATTTTATTAAATTTATAAATCCATTATGGATCCTTTAAACACATTAATATATTTTATGAATTTAAAATCATTTATTAAAGTGTATGAATCACCTCCACATAATAAATAGAATTATTTTATTAAGATAATCCATTCAAATTTAAAATAATGGGATTCACTCCAATTTGGTAGAAACAATGGGGAAAAACAATCATAATTTTTGTGGTTTTTGTTTTTTTAATAGACTCTGAAACCCAATTTTAAGAATCGATAAAGAAATACACACTATTTTCCTAATTGGACAAACATAATATCCTATTTATCTTCACCAAAAATAAATTTATCACATACATACTCTTACCTAACTTCCTTGGAGACTTTACAAGGCACCCCAAGTTCACAAGAAACTTTTCCCAAGCTTTTTGAGTCACACACTGAACTATGGGATCCTCACCTTGTCTTCTATATTCAAGTTTCCTTATTATAACATGTCTTATATTTTCAATTCCATATATTAGGGTATTTATTTAAATTTAACTATTACTTAATATTTTATATATGAATTATGATATACCCATTTTCCTATTATCAACTAATTTTATGAATTTTTAAGTGGTGTCGTTATAATACCCAAATTTCATAGCGATTTTCCATGATAAAACAATTGTGTAGTGAATACCATAACCATTTTATATAAAGGGTTATCACCATTACACAATTATACCTATTTTAATTGGAACATAATTTTTTTTATTCCAAATTCCATGATCATGGAATAAAATATGATGATGAATGATTCCATGTTGTATGATCTATATGACACACTTATGCATGAGAATGAAAAGAATGTGATGGGTGTGAAAAGAATTATAGAGTTCTTCAATTCATTGGATATTTTTTTCCCAGGACATGTTATGTTAGGATATGGATTAAACCTAATTAATTTATGGGTCTTTATCTATCAAGATGTCATGGTAGTTTAGTTGGCCTTTTTTATGATGAAATGTTTTATATTGTTTCCACATTTCCTATGTGTTGATTATCCTTCATTATCATGTTTTATTATTCATGTTCCATTCATTCACAATTGATATTCCTATTTTCCAACATATTTTACATTATCCCATGCTTATTCCCTTATTGGGTTTTTATATCTCATCCCTTTCTTATGTATATCCCCTAAGTTATCCTGTAGAGTATTAAGAGCCATGGAATATTAAGATCTTGTTAAGGATGTTTTCAATAAAGCCGATGTATATCAGGTTTTAAGTTGTTCTTTAATTTACCAAATTCCTAAATACACTAGGATTATCAATCTTCCATGTTTTATTAACGGTAATCGTTTTCCATAAATAATATATTAATGTGAAATAAAGAGTGGGTCTGTTATATGTTTGTTTAAGGAAACCAATTTTTGCTCTGATCAAAGGATAATATTTTGGCCATTCTACTAGAGTCCATTATTTGGTCATCTCAAACACATTTATCTCATAATATATTTTTCTAATCCATTCCTCATCACAAAAATTATCATAATGTGTTTTAGGTTTGAACTATGATAATAATTCATAATGATTACATTTATTTTTTAAGGATCGTCAATTTATGACTTCTTGATCTTCACTACCAATTATATTATATTTGGGATTATTATATAAGATAATTTTAATTCATGGATTTGAAAAACGTTTTTCTTCATAAAAAAGTAAAAATTATTCAATATTGGAAATTTTTGAAATTGTTTCTTCAAGTTTTTTTCATTATGAATTTTTTTATGGGTTTGAAAACTAGTATTATAAATATCATATGATGATGTAGTTTTAGGTTGTTTAAAATAAAAAGGATTTGTTTAACCAAACATAATAAGAAATATTTCCTCAATTGAGTTAGTTTATTTGTTAAAAAAAGATAATCTTTACTTCTTCTAGAATAGCCAATATAAATCTCCTCCCCTAATTTTGGATAAAATTTATATAAATTATCTTTAGTATTCATGATGTATGCCTTATATATAAAAACCATTAAGTAAGAAACTTTTGGATTTTATCATGTCCACAAGTTATAGGAAGTTTTATTATGAAATGGTCTGAGTAAAACAATATTTATATTATATCAAGTAATACTTCCATATTTATTAAAAAATTATTAACTAAGTATTCACTAAATATTTATATAGTAATCTCATGAAGAGTTCTATTTATTTTATCAATTACACAATTTTACTGACGAGTTATAGGCATTGAGATGTTTTGTGTAAGGTATTTATTAGTACAAAATGTTTTAGTATCAAAAATTTTAAATTATCTTCTATGATCTCTTTGAATTATAAATAAATTTATTTTTATATCATTTATAAAATTAGATAAATAAATTTTAAAATAAAAAATATAATCAAACTTATATGATAGAAAATAGACTCATGTATATCGATTATAGTAATCAACCAAATCATATAGATAAAATTTTCCCCCAATAATACATGTTTTTTTGGAATAAATAAATTCAGGTGACTTAAATATATTTCTATAAAAATTAATACAATAATAATATATATAAATATATAAATATGTTTTCCCATGTTGACAAGCATAGGAAATTTTAGATAAATTAAACTTAAGAACCATTAGATATCTCACATGTCCTTCCATACACTTTTTATCTAATGTTATAACATTATTGAATCATAAAGTTTTATAAAAAAACTAATATTGATTATTCATTACACTAAAGAAATATATATATTCTATATTAAGGATTTTTATGGTAAGCATTTAATATTCTCATGTGTATGAGTAGAAAGAAAAAATGTACCTTCCAAACATTAAATAGTACAGTTATCATTCCCAAATATTATAGTTTAACATTAATCACATGATTAAATTTTTCTAATGAGATTGTTCCTAATACCTAGAATATACAAACAAAATTTAATTTAATATTTACTAAGAAATTTGATATCACTAATACTATATATTTCTCATTGATCATTCCCTCCAAAATTCAACTATCGTGTTTCAGTATTGTTATATTTTGAAAGAAATTTTTGTTTCCACTCATAAGTTTTGAACAACTGCTTTATATTTAAAAATGTTTGGATATTGGTACCCAACAATTCTCCCTAAAATAAAAATAAAATTATTTTGGAACCTAGAAATTCTTGGGTCTAGAATAATTAGAAACCCTATGTTTGGGAATCCACATATACTCTAATTTGTTATGTTTTAATACTACAAATTATTTCAAAATATAAGAATTATGAAATCCAGATAATACAATTTTATTTAATGAATTTGTTTTTCAAATGTATACATCTTTTAGAGAGTATATTAAATTTTTTACACTTTTTTACTAATTTAGTTGACTGAAAATGTGGTTATCCTTATATGAAAAATATTCCAGAAGTATTTCCATGTGGTCTCAACTGTATATAAATGCTATAAAAATTTTAATTCATAAATATAAAATTTAAAATATATTTTTTACACTAAAATCCCAAAATTTATTTTAAAACTATATTCTTATGATGTTTACTTTAACTAAAATAATTTTTTTATGTAACTCTAATTAATGATAAGAAGTATCTGAAGTAAGTTCATAAGATATATAATTTTCTTTATAAAGGTAAACCTTATAAAATTTAAGGTATTCAATAAATTTATTATTATTTTTTCCCAAAAAAGTAATATATCAAGTAATTTCCTCAAAACTAGGTTTATTATACTCAACATCTTATGTAACATCATTCACTTATTACATATTTGTCGAAATATATTAGCCATCATAATTGGGATAATTATTATTTAAAATTAGATTATCATGGGACTCAACTGATACATTCTTCATATAGAATTGATTATTATTAGTAATTACAACAACGAGACCCATAACCTACTATTCATTACTACTATCATTTGAAGAAAAATATGATGAGGAATTACCTCCCCTAGGACTCCATATATCTAAATCCATGAAACTCTTATTTCCGTTGATCTAATAAAACATTCTATAGCCTTTATCATTTTATTTAACATTAGATAATATGAAATGATATTTATAGTTTTCTTACAGTCATATAAAACACGAAGGATAAAAATAAAGAGCTCTCAGTAACAATATGTTACACTACTTGAGTAGAAAAATTATATCGTATTTCATTTTCTTTTTCTCCCTCAAGGTTGTAGTCCAAATAAAATATTTTCTACCAATGGTTAGATTCCACACTTTTTATGATCAATTTCAATTACATAAGACAAACCTCCTTCAACTATCCATGTATCTTCACATTTTTAATTTCCATTTTATGTATCTATATTACAATTAATTATGTATTCTATATGGTAAATAGGATATATCTTTGTCCAATAATGTCATATGTGTTTAGCTGAAATTCTTATTACATGTTTATCTAGTAGAATTTGTGGGTAATCATCCAATAATGTTTATCTCATTGAACTTATATAACTCTATTCAATTGAATTTATATTAATTCTATCTGATGTACTTCATATTCAACCACCAAATATACATTATACATTTCATTCGGATGTACATGAAACCTATTCATATAATATTTTTGATAAATTTCCATCCAATAAAACAAAAATTATATATATAATAAAAAATATTATCTTCCTACAAAGCACATTATAAAATTATAAATATGAAAACATAAAAAATGAAAAAAAATATAATTTAAATTGTGAATTTTCAAAATTAAGGTTATAATGAAGTCATTTAAATCATGTTTTTTGAATTTTCATTCCTTAACAAACTCATCTGCAAATGTGTAAATTTCTCATAAAACAAAAGTATAGTACTTTATTTCACATACATAGAAATTCAATGTTTATCTCCAATAGTCTCCCAATATTCATATACAAGTGTGTTCCCTCCATGACAATTAAATTCCTATTTATGTTGATGGAAGTGTTTTGGGAAGGTTTGGGGAGTTTTCAGTGGTAGCTAGATGTGCAACAGAACTGTTGTAGAAAATACACATCATTTTTTGAATTGCACGATGTGAAATTTAGTTTTTTGTCCTTTCTACAGATAGTTCATGACATGAACATTTTCAATAATAAATAATTAAAGAGAAGATAACTTTTTGGTGGCACCTATAATCTCAGGATTACACAATGTGAAATGGGATTACATGTCATGTAATTCCCTAATGTTGTATAGTTTTGTAGGTTTCAGTAGCATTTGCATTCCAAAACAATACATCCTATGGAACTTCTCTTATACCAATCATTTGATGACCTCCTCCTTTATATTTTGTAAATTCTATTTGGTGGGGATTTACCCAAGGACTCCTATCTTCTATCCGCTGTGAGTTCTCCTCTAATTCTCATCAGTTTTCTTCTAATATTCATTGGGGTTTTACCATAGTGGTAAAAATTGTTTTTTGTTGTGTGTTTGGGATGTTTGTTGATGGACTCTTGGTGTGGTATAGGTTGATCTGTGGTTTCTCAGGGTTATTTGTGGATAATATGTCTTCTTCAACATCCTACGGCATGTAGTGAGTTACAAACATTCTTTGATGTAGAGATTCATTTTCTTTTTTTAACTGTGTAGCATATAAGAGAGGTTTTCATTTGATTACCTATGAGTTATGGTTGTGCTATATTAATCAAAGATGAATAATTTCATTTATAAAAATACAGGTAAAGTGGTTTTATTTTCATGTTTTTACATATTTCATAATATATTATGATATTTTGAAATATACGGGCTTAATGTATCTCTAAAAAATTTCTTCATTGGATGATTTGTTTTGCTATGGATATATGTGTGGAGATTTCTTCCTTGGTTATGATTTTTGTGATATCTCCCTAAAATTAAATTAGTTAATTACTTATATTTTTCTTATAAAAATGGTTTCCCATTCATTTTGTCTTCTATGATCACACTCCTAAAATAATGTGTAATGTCATAAGAGTCCCTATAATTATTCGTGAAATGGTCATAATGTATTTTTATGTGTGGACGTACATGTGGAGAGATGATGTGTAGTTTGGGAATGTGTGGATGATATTTTTTGGGCCATGATTTTGGGGGGTGGGGAGTTAGTTTTTCTAGTTGTGCTATTAGGGAGGTGATTTGGTATTTTCTTTATGCTATATGTCTGAATAGTGATGGGATAAATAAATAATTGTTCAAAAATGTTTGGAATGGCTTGGGTTGGATTGGTTAATGGATAAAAATATTGTGGGTTGTCTGGTGAAATTTTCTTGATGCTAAATAATGAAAATAATTTTCTGAATAAATGAAATTGGATGAAAATGTGAATTGGGGTTTGTGTATTGATGTGTGGAATTATGAATTTAGAGGTGGTAAAACAATTGTTGGTGTTGTGAGTTGGTTCATTTGATTGTGAACCCATAGGTTGGGATATATTATTTGATAATATATATATATATATATATATTCTTTTAATTTCCATGTGATTTTTATACTCAACCCACCCATGTTGAGCACTATGTGTAAGAATTCTGCATCGGCTTGCAGGGGTGTTTTTCCCAACATCCTCATTGGAAGATATATGGTTGGCCACATACTTGTCCCTAATCCCTCTTCCAGGCGATGAAGGACCAAGCTTCTTTAGTTAGGTATTGATGATATTTTGTGTCCTAGGTAATCAAGATGAGTTGTGATGTGGTATCCAAGGTTTCTCCAGGATAAGGTGGGATGTTATTTATACAGTGTCTTTAGGATGAGATGTGATGTGATGTGTGTCCCAGATGTGTGCAGGGGAGATGTGTGCTGAAGAACATGTTGTGTGGGGGTGGGATGTGTTGTAAGGGCCATGTATCTATAGGAGGGATGTATTTTGGGACTCGGGTGGGTACGTGGGGGGGGGGGGGTTTGAGGCCAAGGTGTGTGCAGGTGGGATGTGATGTGGTATATTCAGGGAAGGGGTTAGAGTGCTAGGATTTCTTTATTTATGGAAGTGATAATGACTGACTAGTTGGAATGTTTTCTTAAATGACCCTATCATCGATTGGATTTACTTTATATTATATTACCAATATTTCTTTATTTGGTGTGTGTTCTTTAATGAGGTTGGGATGGTTAGTATTCTTGTTTAGGTGTTGTTTGGTGTTCCTATTTTCTCACAAGTTCATCATTATGCTTCCTTCACATGTATATAAGAGACATGAGATTTTCCTACTAAGTATACTTGTATTGTCACCCTACATGTATAAAAATAGTTCCCAGATTTCTAGGAGGATTTTTTGTACTATGTTGGACCATACTAGATCTAATTTGTGACAATTGTTGTTTCACTTCTTTAGCTTTACTTTTTGGTATATTCTTTGGAGACATTTTTTTGTATCAGTCCCATTTATAAATGTATGTGATACAGTTTGTGTAAAAAAAATAATATTATTTATTGGAGTTGTTTTTGGATTATTCATCTTATCTCTTGATATATTGGTCTTATAAAGGGTAATTCCCCCCATTTTGTGATATTTGTAGACCCTTGGTGTTAGTCACCATCTCGGGGCCTACTGGAGGTGGTAGTCGGGGTCCATTTCTTCCTTACCCTCATTGTGGTATCTTTAGAGGGAGAGGGTCATAAAATAGTGGTATTAGAGGCTGATGGTTGTGAGATAGGATAGAGTTTTTAATTAGGCATAGTGTGGATATCATGGGTTGACAGGGGAACACTGTCAGATGATATTGGCGCGGGACATAGGATATGGAAGAATGGCTAGGACCACATTATCCAGTGTACTAACTTTGAGATTATCTTATAAACAAATGAGATGGACAAGATTATATGGTAGATACATAAGAGACGTGCATGCATCATAATGACTTGTGTTCCTGTTTGAATTTGGTTCTTTTAGAAATGTTAAAATTGTTGAAATAAATAAAATGATCTAAAATGAATATTAATGAAAATACACACAAATGGTATCAGGAAATATTTTCTTTACTTTAATCTATGGATATCATTCATTGATCACCTGTAGATCAGGTAGTTTAGGTTCAGCACACCTATTCAGTTGATCGTCGTAGGTTTGATCTGATTGAGGATGATGATCAGTATTATAGGATGTTTCATGCTTTCCAGTAACAAGATTAGGGGATGTATGAGGGTAGTGTTTCAAATATGGAGATATATTTCTAGATGGATGAGCATGATATCACATTCAGATTGATCTGGGTCTCGATGGAGTATTGTTCCCCATGTGTAGTTAGTCTCATGTGAGGAGTTGCACTTTATTGGTGAACGATGTATCTACTAGAGTAGAGTTAAGCATATGGTTTGTGGGTCAAATTCTAAAAGGAGTTTCAAGAATATTTCATTTTTTTACAATGAAGGAAGTAATGAGGTAGAAGATTCTTTCCCTTTAGTATGGGATATATTAGTGCCAGATTTGGGTATCTAGTTCAAGGATATTCTTCATTTTGTGATCATCTATTTATAGATGGGGAGTCTAATGCGAGGCATCATGAGGAGGCACTCTATTCTTATATCAAGTTTTCAGTAACTCCTTTTAAATTTCCTTCATATCTAGAGGTTCAAATGATTTTTGAGGTGATTGAGTGAATGAACTCATGAGGAGGTTTTCCATGAGAAGGATCCAATAGGGTTCCTCATGGGAAAGAGTTTTCTGTGGAAGGTATCAGGTGTCGGGACCTTTGATTTTTTGACCAGTGGGGAGTCGACCTCAACATATTTCCTTTTGAAATTATGGTTTATGTGTCTTTATTTTGGGGTTAGGGATGATGTGTTTCTTATATGGTGTTCATGACCATCTTTATGAAAAGTGCCCAATGGATTATCATGCTTAAATATTCAGAGGTGGATAGGTCTAGCACCATGCTCAATAATAGGTTTAACGAGGCCATTTCAGCTACATGGGAAGAAGGATTATTCTCTACCAAGGGGAGAGAGAGTAGGTAGAGGCTGACCATGGGTTATTCCTCAGGTTCAGGGACCATGACCTCAGCTCCATCATAGAGGTGGTCATTATGATATAGGTAGATGAGTTGGGAATGGTCTATTGCATGCAGTTGAGGTAGAAGTTCTAGTGGGGATATAGATAATCAGAGACATGATCAATTTTTTTAGTACCCTTTTTTGTGTTTTGTTTCATTTAAGAGCTATAAAATCTTTTGTGTCACCCACTCTAGCCCATTCTTTGGACTAGATGTAGAGAGGTTTCCCATACCTCTAGTGTTGACTATGCTAGTCGGAGGTCACACTCATTTGTTTGATGTGTGTTTTGGTTATATACTGATGATCGAGCTCCATTGGTCCAATGAGGATCGTTTCTTACTATAGATTTTGTCATACAATGTCATCCTTGATATCAATTGGCAGTATTACATAGATTATACTGTTGAATACTTCTTAAGGAGAGTCATCTATTCAGAGGTGTATGATTAGTGTGTTATTTTATTTGGTGATAGGTGTTTTCTATTGAGAATTCAGCATGTGCATCCCACTCATTCGTTGTTTAATGAGTTTTCAGTGGAATCCATGGACACTAGGATTATAGAGGTTCCCAGGGTCATTGGGAGAATCGTGGAGGTTTTTTATGAGGAGTTTGTGATTCTACCCTCTTAAAATGATGTTGAGATTTGGATAGAACTACAACCTAATGATTCTCCAATTTTTATGGATCATTATCTGATGAAACCTTCTTAGCTGTGGGAGTTGGAGATTCAAATAGATGATTTGATTCAGAAGGGATTCTTTTGGCCTAGTGTGTCATAGTGAAAAGATCCAATGATATTCTTCTAGAATGATGATGGTGGTATGAGGTTCTGTATATACTAGTAGAGGATGAATCAGGTGGTGGTCAATAACCATTACCCACTTCCATGGATTGAAGATATTTTTAAACTGGTTAGAGGGGCGAGTTGGTTTTCTATGATCGATCTATGGTCTAGATATTACCAGTTGATGGAGAAGGAGGGTGATATCCAAAAGACTGACTTCATATGATAGCATGGAAACTTCAAGTTTGTATTCATTCCATTAAGTGTTATGAATGAACCAGATGTGTTCATGGGGTTTATGAAATCTATGTTCTATGAGTTCCATCATCGGTTCAATGTCGCATTCATTTATGGTATCTTAATCTCCTCAATGTATGAGGAGAAGCATGACAAGCATCTTAGAATATTTTTTTGTGTTCTTCATGAACACTCGCTCAATGGAATGTTGTCCAAGTGTATTCCCATCACTACCACAAAACTGCGCAAGGCCAGCACCAGCCCTTTATCAGTGCTAACGAAAGAGCGCTGATAAAGGGGGGGGCTTTATCAGCTCTTTTTTTAGCGCTAATAAAGGGTACCCCTTTATCAGCGCTTGTTTAGTAGCGCTAATAATGGGGGGTCCTTTATCAGCGCTTTTTTTTAAAAGCGCTGATAAAGGGTCGACTTGAAATTTATTTTAAAAAAATATATATTATTATATAAATATAGTTATATAGTTATATTGATATAAATATATTATATAATTTTTAAATATATTTTATATAAGTATAAATGTACATTAACACTTTATATACTTAATATATAAGATATTTAGTGAAAATGGATTCTTAAAAAAATAAAAAAATATTTTTAATTAATAATTTGATAATTATTATGGAGTAATAGTAATTTAATAACAATTCGAAGAATAAAAAAATTAAAAAAAAATTAAAAAAAGATCCAATATATGTTGAAAACACAACTCAAACTTCCAACGGCCATAACTTTTGATCCATGTCTCCATTTGAGCTCTACCACATATAAAATCGAAGCATGCGATGAGCTCTACGTCGCAGTGGCCCGGGGAGACCCCAGTCAATCGTTTTTAGAGGCCAAATGTTATGGCCGTTTGAAGTTTGAGTTGCGTTTTCAACATATTTTGGATCTTTTTTTAATTTTGTTTAATTTTTTTATTCCTGAAATTGTTATTAAATGACAATTACTCCATAATAATTATCAAATTATTAATTAAAAATATTTTATTAATTTTTTAAGAATCCATTTTCACTAAATATCTTATATATTAAGTATATTAAGTGTAAATGCACATTTATACTTATATAAAATATATTTAAAAATTATATATTATATTTATATCAATATAACTATATAACTATATTTATATATTAATATATTTTTTAAAAAAAAATTCAAGTCTACCCTTTATCAGCGCTTATAAGAAGTGCACTGATAAAGGCCCCCCCTTTATCAGCACTACTAAACAAGCGCTGATAAAGGGGGTCCCTTTATCAGCGCTAAAAAAAGCGATGATAAAGGGGTACTTTTATGAGTGCTTTTTTTAGCGCTGATAAAGGCACCCCCTTTATCAGTGCTTTTTCGTTAGCACTGATAAAGGGGTGGTGCTGGCCTTGCCTAGTTTTGTGGTAGTGATGGGAATATAGAACAGACTATCCAGACATAGGAGGATATGATGCAGGTGTCCGTCTGGGGCTTTGGTGGATCCTGGGTATGACACCAACCTTTAGTAGAGTTTGTTTATAATAATAGCTATCACTCATCCATTAGCATAGTTCCATTAGGGGGTTTTTATAGGAGACTGTGTCATTGTCTATTGTGCTGAATAGATGTTGGGGAGACAGTCGTTCTTAGTCCTGATGTGTTGCAGAGCATGACAGAGAAAGTCTAGTTTTTTCGTTAGAGGATAAAAGCCTTGCAGGACTGAGAGAAGTCTTATACCAGTCATAAAAGGAGGCCCTTGTATATCGAGGTGGGGGAACATGTGTTCTGGATGGTTTCCCCTTGATGTGGGGAGTAGGAATTTGGTATAGGGAGTAAGCTTTCTCCCATTATTTTGGTCCCTTTGAGGTGTAGGGGAGAGTTGGAAAAGTGGCGTATTGATTTTCATTGCCATTATAGTTAAAGAGGATCCCGAACATCTTCCATGTATCTTGGCTTCATCAATATAACCACAATGACTCCCATGTTCTTGACTCATGACACTACTAAAAAACATGCATTTAACAACACTGCCCTTTATCAGTACTAGAAAAAAAATAATTGGTAAAGGTGCCATTTATCTGCGCATTTTTTTATCATTGATAAAAGAAAACCTTTATCAGCATATTTTAAGCACTAATATATGGTGTTCTTTTTCAGCACTTAATGTTTAGCATTGATAAATGAAACCTTTTATATGTGAATTATTTTTAGTGATGATAACAGAATCTTTTACTATTAATTTTTTAGTACTGATAAAAGTATGAATAAAATTAAAAATGAAGTAAATAAAATTTAAAAATATTTTTATTAAAATAATATTAATAATTTTATAAACTAAATTATTATTGATAAAAATAAATAAATTGGTTATACTATATATAATTTTCTAATAGTATATATTAAAAATATTAATATATGAAAATAAAAATAAAACAAATAAAAATTTAAAATAAGTAAATTTAGTAAAATATTAATACTTTTAATAATTAATTGATTATTGAGAATGTTAATAAATAGTATATGATAAATATATAGATATATATGAATGTATATAAGTATGATTTATATTCAAAAAATAATATTTATATTTTACATTAAATTGTTAAAAATTTAATGAATAATGGTTTCTATATAAAAATTAAAATGAACTAAAAATGCAGTCTAACTTCATCGAGTAATGGACATAATTAAATTTCATTTACTTTTTCACATTACAATAGATCAAACGTATTATATTGATTTCAAATATACATAATTAACGAGTTAATATATATATTCACACACACAATTATTTTTTGGAGAATTTAATCAATTTAAATTATTTATTTTATATATATTTATTTACTATGTTCTAATATTTTAAATATGTATACCTCATTATTTCAATATATATTCATTTTTTAATTACATAAATTAGTCAATCTTTTCCAAATTTTCAGTATTATACACATTTTTATTCAATAAATTTTACTCATTTTTAGCATGCTTGCACTTAAGAATAAATATAAATTAATAATGTTAAAATACACTTGTTCAAATATATATATATATATATACTTATACCTATATATTTACTATATTCACTCATTTATAATTGTAAATAAAAAAATATCTATTTAAATAATATTTATATTATTATAAATAAATAATTGGAATTTTTTAATTAATTTCATTAAATAATGAATATATTTACTATATATATTTAGTTATATAAAAATATATAATGATACAAATATTATTTTTTAAAAGGTATTTAGATAATTATAAATAAATTATTATATAAAATGAATTATAAAATTATTATTTCATAAAAATATTATTTTATGTATTCTAATTATATATAATAATTTGTTTCTTCAAAAAAATATTTTTTATAACAAAATAATTATCATTATTTATCAGATATTTTTTAGATCTAATAAAACTAGAGACTTATCAGCACCAAAACAGAGCTGATATAAATAATATTTATCAGCATGAAAAAAGTGATGATAAAGATTCGATTTATCTGTAGTTATTAACAAGGTATTGATAAATGGTATCATTATCAGCATTTTTTGGAAGTGATGATAAAAGTTTCATGATCTCTTTTATGAACCCTAACCATCACAAACCAGTTTGTGATATCCAAAGATCTCTGTAAAAGATACCTTCTGTTGGCACTCCCCATTGTCAAATCCATGCTCAAATCTTGGCTATAATCAATTATCCAACTATTTTAAGGCTCGAATCCAAGGCTCGAGTGATTCAAGGGTTGAACTAATCCAAGGATTAAATGAAATCCCAATTTTTCTATATCTCAAATTTCCCTTGGTTATATACTAAACCTTCTCATCCCATATATGTGTATCCCAATGAGTCCAATTACACTATATTATAATAAAAAAAACAAAAAATATATGGTATTCTTTTGTATGTGGTCTGAGATTCATTAATAAGTCTTTATTGTTTATATTAAAATATTTTAGAAAATGTTTACACTTTCAATCATTATGTGTATATGTTTTGATCTCTATATCATTTTCTTCTTTGTTTTTATGCTTTAACATCAACGAAAAATTAAAATTCATATAAGTGGTACTAAGAAAATATTTTTTGGTAAGCTGAATGTTGAATTAATGAATAAAATATAATATATTTATTTATTAATAGGCTGTAAATTGGAGTCTTTATCCGTAGTATTTCTTCGCCTTCTTCATTGTTTTAGGTATTCCATGTCCTAAATTTATCATAATGGTATGATGTACAAAAATATAAGTGAGAGTGATTGAGTGTTTCTATTGAGTTTTTCTTCTCATAAGAAGAAGAATAAATATTCTAAAATAAAGTAAGGGAGAGTATCCATTTTATTTTTTTGACCATACTTTAATAGTATGGAAATAATTTTATATTCTAAGGATTTATTTTGATGATATTATTTCATTAAGATTATAATATTTGAAAATGATTAATTTTTTTATTATTTTTACCATTATTTATTTTTTAGAATTGAATTTCTTTTCATATGTAAAATTTTTCTTCTAATAAAAGTTCTTATAAAATTTTTCTTTCATTCTAATTATAATAATTATCAATGATTATTTGTTTATTCAAATTAATTTATTCCATGTGATTATTTTCTTCATTTTGTAAAGGCATAAATTTTTGGACAAAAATACAATATGATTTAGATATATGTATATTATGTAGATATATTTATATAAATTTTTATTCAAGTTACAAATTTTTTTAAAAATTACTTTAAATTCATTCAATTATTTTTATTTTTAAAATACAATATAAAAAATAACAATGTATTTCTTGTTATTATTATGTGGATTTGATTTTATCAAAATATACATTTATATATTCAAATAAATAAAGTTATTTTTTATACATCTACAATAAATAAAATTTGTTATCTTTTATTGTTTATTATTTAATGTAGGTTTTAAATAATTTAAAAAACATGTGTTGTGTTAAAAGTGAATTTAAAATCATTAATTTCATTTATAATATTATATATGGCCAACATCTTATCTCATGACATAACATGCATGCACTAGTTTAATTATTCATCTATGTTTATGTGTTTTGAATGGAACATCCCTTTATGCAATCATCTTTTTATGCATTTAGTAGTTTTATTATTCATGCTTATGTGAGGTATAATATTCCCCCAATACCGATATTCTATAGTATCGACCTCTTGGCAATTTTCAAATTTAGAAAAATTCTTCCATATGGTGGTAAATGCTGTCATTGGTTTCGAATATTCTAATGAAAATCACTTGGGATCCAATTTTCCATATTATAATTGAAAAAGTAATATACTATGATTTTCTTAATTCACCTATAACCCCTAGAATGTATTTCACAATCATAGAACTATCGACATCGTACCTCATATGATCCATGAAAATATTTCATGGTGTGTTGTAAAATGCTAAAATATTATGTCTTTGATAGATATGACTTCCCACATCCTTTGATGATTTTTCTTATTGATGTATAGGGTGTGATCAACTCTACCTTTTTGAAAACCAAGATTTCTTCATAATCGAACCAATCTTAAATACTCGTTCGTCGGTGATTTCATTGCCTAATAAAAATAATCCATTAACTAGCGTACATTTCTCTCATTCTCATCCATAATAAACCCATCTGGTTTCCCATTGTATAATTCCCTTAAGAAACCCATTTAGGGACATTGAATTTACATCCATTTGGTATACTTTTAACTACATTTTCACTAAAATAGACAAAAAAACTCAACTAGATTCCAATTTTTATATGGGGGTAAATTTAACACAAATATTAATTCCTTTGATCTAAGAGTTCCCCTATCACACTATTCATTATATATATTGATCCAATTTTCTATAGTCAATCAGTTTATTACTGAAACCCCACATGGTTCTTATAAAATTTCAATCTTCTAACCATGGTAAAATTTACCATGTCAAACTTTTCTTATTTGGATAAACCTCCTCATTTATAGATCTGATATAGTTACAATATTTTTCATGCCTTGCCAAATTATTTATGCTCTGCATGTGAAAAATGAGGTTTTTTATAATCACTTCACCAATTTTGTCTGATCACCAATGAAATTATATTCATTTATTTCATCCTTGCTTGTATTTTTTCAAATTATAATCCCTCTTAATTTTCCTCACCATCAATGTATTATTTTGATTCAACTTCATCCCCATGTTCTCCCCCATAAGATACTCAATTCAACATTAATTTCCATAATGATTCATTATTATGTATTCATTATTATGTCAATTATTAATAATCAGAATATTATAATTAGTAAAAAATATTTATCAATTTATCTTTTTCATCATAAAAAAATCTATACCCACCCTTTTTAAGATAGAATTTAGTTGTCACATTATAGAGGATCATCAATTATTCACTACAAAAAATCAATTTCCACTTTCAAACACTATTAACAGAAATTTTTACTGAACCCAAAAAACATTGTTATGATATTTTTCTATACCAGTGTAAAAATACAACCATATTTGAAATGATAACTCCCTCATTAATACTTCATAAAAATCACTAAATTTATTTCATTACACATCTAAAAAATAGTATTTATGTTTTATATTAATCCATATAAAAATGGATCATTCGTTAAAATTTTCATTTGGTTATACCATATGAAATCTTATATTACCATCCATGTCATTCTTACAAATAGGGGGCATTAACCCTTTTAGAGAACGCAATGGAGTTCAACTTTCATCCTGAATAGTTTCATCTCCAAAATTGTTATTATTACAATTTTTGGACTGGGACTCACCCCCCATCTATTTTATGTTTCTTTTATTAAGCATTGTAGTATTCATCATAAGGATTAGTGATAATTAGAGTATTTCAAGAAACATAGATTCATTTCCACAAGATAAAGAGGATGTGTTCCAAGGAAAAAAAATGAAATGATGAATATTTAGAAAATGAGATGATGAGTATGATTCAATTCATTAATCCAATATATCTTATTTTCTCTTCATCCACCTCAATAATTGATTGATTGATTGGAGAAATAGTTTTTTATTTATTTTATCATCATTTTTTATTTATGTCGGTGTATCTTTGTGGTCAAAAAAGTTGTCACAACAAAATCATTATTCATAGAATTAATGTAATTTTTCATTTTTTTGTTTAATTTATTTATTTTTACTATTAAACATATAATAATTAATTTGTAGTAAAATTTGATTCTTTTGATCGATTTGGTGTTGTTTGTTTGAAGATGCTCATGCTCATGAGGGACTAGACTTCGATCCCGAAAATGAGATAATAAAAATAAGTAAATGTGTCAATAATTCATATAACCATTAGGAAAAAGGGAATTCCAACTACTTAGTTAATCTATTTTAACATTATTTTATCTACTATTTCTATGTCAATTTCATGATCATTTTTATCTAATACTTAATTTGTTTTTTTCACAAGTATATTGGGATATCATATTTTTCTTTTAACTATCTAAAAAAGACACTAAATAGATAAAATTTATCTTTATGCATGTAGTACCATGTTTCCCATTTTCATTTCCTTTCTATACCAAGATGTGAACACTGCAGATTTATTCAAGTTTATTATCTGAAAAACCATACTCTTTTTCTAAATCCATAAGATTAGAGGAATCCCATGTGACCATTATGGTGACTTCTTGTTATATACTGGGCACAAGAGCTTCATATTATCTTTTAACTTTAAACAAAGAGAAAGGGTTTGGAGCTAATAACATCAAACAAATTTGCAGTGGTGGATGTTAAACATGGAAAGGAAATGTAAACGTAGTAACATTGGAAATTAAGATATATTTGAGACATTGGGACCTATACGAATAATCCCAACATCAATCTGGCACATGGTGTGACTGGTATGACTCTATGTTCATCTTTTTATTTAAAATATACATTAATTTTAGTAAAAAGGAAAACTGATATACAAAAAAAAAAGTGAACAAATTCCAAATTTTTTTATAATTTAGGGAAATGATTCATAAGTAATTTTATATTTTTAGGAATTAGCTAGACCACAATTCAATTCACACTGTTACCGGTATTACTCAATCCATCAGTTATTAATTTAAAATCGACAGTTTTGTTCAAAAAATTCTACGCACTAAAAATTGATTAAAAAATATTTTATTTTCATGATAATTTAGGACATTTATTCATAAGTCTTTTTATGTGTAAGAATTAGTCTCACTTAAAATCGATGCATGGTGTGAGAAATATGTGTCCAAGTGCGTGTTTGATGTTTAAAATAAAAATCTAGTAAAAGAACAAGTGACATAATCAAAAATGACAAAGCACATTAATATAGTTTTGATACTATAGTAAAGTTATCCAAATGTCACTTGAAAAGTGTAGAAATCAGAAGAACATCATTCATACGCATGATGTGACCTCTATGACTAAATTTGAGTCGTTTTAGAAAAAATTGACACAAACTTCAGTTAAAAGGATAAATAACCTTCTCAAAAATCAGAACACACATTTAGATTATTTTGATACTTTAGGGAAATAATATATATTTAATTTTTGATGATTATGAATCTACCACACCACAAACCGATACACGATGTTCCTTGAGTGACTCAGTGTTCCCATTATTAGTTTAAAATTGATATTTTAGCTTGAAAAATCTAACTCACTGAAAAATCAGAATACACACTTGTATTTTAATGAAATTTAGTTCATATTCTCATAATTCAATTGTGATGAGTAGAAATTTATCTCACCTCAAAATGATATAAAATGTGATGGGTATGAGTCATAGTGTATATTAACTGTTCAAAATGACATTTTAGTAAAAAAAAGTGAAGAGCCTTACTAAAAAATAAGAAAATGTATTTGGATTATTTTTTACATAATAAAAATTATCAATAATACATTTGGTACATGTAGGAATTATTTTCACCTCAATATGATGCACAGTGTGATGAATATGAATCAAAGTGAATTTTTTATTTTAAAATTGACATCAATTTTAGTACAAAGGACAACTGACCGACTCATAACCGATAAAATGAATTGGTATTGTCTAGTACATTAAGAAAAAAAATAAATAACTTATTTTTTTATGTGTATGAATTATCTCACCTCAATATGATACATGATTTATTTGTTTTGACTCAATGTGTGTGTTATCAGTTTAAAATTGATGTTTTATTTAAAAAAGTTCCACTCATTGAAAAACTAGAAAACACACTCTAATTGACATTAAAATTTAGTAAAATTATTCTTAATACATTTTTGATGATTAGGAGTTTTTATGATGAAAAACTAACACACGATGTACCAGTATGAGTTAAATTGTGTGTTTCTAGTTTAAAATGACATTTTAGTAAAAATGACATGCGATAAACTCAAAACTAAGAGAACATATTCAGATTGTTTTGATAATTTAGAAAAAAATCCATAAGTTATTTGTGATGTGTAAGAATTATTCTCACCTCCATATGATGCATGATGTGACCGGTATGACTCCAGGTGCGTCTATTCAATATATAAGAATCATTTTAGATTAAAACAAGCATCATATCACCAAAACTAATAAAATGAGAGTATATTATTTTATCATAATTTTATATTCTATTACTTAATTAATTTTTTTAACTTTTTTATCTTATACATATTTATTTAATTTTAAAATATATTTTAACACCACATGATTTTGTGAATTATTTTTTCTGAATTTATTTAATCTTTTTGATATTTTTCATTTCACAAAACACTAAAAATATTTTAATTTATATGTTCTAATTAAATTCATTACATGAAACATAAATTTTATATTTTTCTACATAGAACACTAATGATATCAGGAATTACATGAAATAATGGCTTTCCTCTAAGGCTTCTGTAACAAGAAAGGATGAGTGTCACTAAACAATAATATATTACTAATATATATATATATATATATATATATAATATACCCTAGCCGTAAAATCAGAATTTATGAAAATTATTATGTAACTTATGAAAATTTATCATTTTCAAAAAATATAAATTCTCTCAAATTGTTACAAATTATTTTTAAATAAAAATAATAAAAAAATTAAATATAAATGGAGTATTTTTATAGAAAACTATCATTATGACCGCAAAGTTGTTTTAATCCTAAGTAAATTATTTCAATTAAAATTACCAAGTAATTTAAATAAAAAATATATCTTTTATATTCAAGTAAATATTTATGGTATTCCTGTAAAATATTTCATAAGTATAAGATAAGAATAAAACAAATTTAACACATAAAAACCAATATTTTTATTAAGGATGTTATACCACCTTTTAATAATGAACTCATTTTAAATAAATTTTTTGGAACTTTAATAACATTAATATTTCAAAATAAACATTATATTTGAAATAAAGAAATAAAATATTGGTTATGAGTGATTTTAGGATCTTTTCTGAAAGGTTTCAATTTTTAATGATTAGTTAAAAATACAAGATTTTAATTCAAAACATCATTTTCATAAAATTTATTTATATCGTTAAATTATATTTTAAATTTACATCAAATAATAATTTTATAATATTTTTATCATGAAATCTAATTTAGGTAATTCCAATCTATTTCATTTTGAAATTGACTATAAAAAATATAGTACACATTTGAACATTTTTACATTAAAACCCCGTATTGTCGACCCAACAACGAGATTAAATCTAAATTAATTTCTACCTATTATGTTTTTGGGACATGGAAAAATGGATTCCATATTTGGAATCATCATAATTTATAAATTTTAATATGTTCAAATTATTTTTGTACAACAAGTAATAATGAAGAAACTAAAATTAATTACAACGATTATCGTTAAATGATGTTTAATAAGGGACCAAACCATAACTATAAATCCCAAACAGCCTATATAATTTTTCAAAATCAATTTTATGAACATATATACACCTTATCTACCCTTTTATATAGTTATGTCTTTTAACGATCCACATTCAATAAAAACGTTGATGCAGTTCCTTTCTTTTAGAATATTTCAAGAGTGCCACTCCTCCCCCATTATAAAAGGCCTCCTCTCCTCCCACTTCCTCAGATTTATCAAGTAGCACTGTCTTAATGAAAATCTACCAAAATATTTTCCCTAAATCCCTCACTTAATCATTTAATCCTTTCTTCGTATGAAATCCTTCCAATTGATCCATTAGGTGAAAAACAAAAGGAGTTACCTGATTAAGAGGGATCACCCTCCCTCAAACACCTTTCTTTTACTTTATTTGTCAAATCCATCAACTTTTCGTATTAAATACTTGTATAAAAAATCCAATATCCTCAATATACTAGGATATTATTATGACGTTGATTCTACCTACACTTATAGATAGTTCCATCGAATGGGTAATGAACATACTGTTTATGTGTATGGCGGACTACCGCCTCACTAAATGATTATTGATAATTTTTTATTTACCACCTCTCATGGTGGAAATAATGATGTAAAATCTATTTAGATATTTTATATATTATATATATATTTATTATATATATTTTTTTTAATTATTTGATCACACATATATGTATAGTTTCCATTTTTTAATACGATAATATTTTTGATTGTAGTATGGACTTCCACCCCCTCAAAGTTATGTGATTCATTCATACAATACATGGAATGTATTAGGGATACTTTTAGGGAATATAAATGATATATATTATATAATAATGTTATGGAAATAATGATATATATATATATATATATTTGTGAGTGGGTGTGTGTGTCTCTGTCTTTTACATGCTTTCTATCAACATGATAATTAAACTGAAATAACGATTAAGTGTTTTTACAACCTACCGTCTCCAGGAATGGTATAATAAATTTCATAATTAAGTATTATATAGATTATTATTATAAAAATATACTGTGTATACAATATATTTGAGTAATGGTTTACATTTTTTAAATCATGATATAAATATAATGACCAAATATATAACAAATTAAGACACATGAAAAAAACAAGGTGGATATTACTCGAAGTACAAAGCATAACATATAATTATTGACAAGAAAGTAATATAAATCCATAATTATACCATATATGTTATTATAATTAATAATATGGTTTTGTGATATATTTATAATAAATATTTATTTACCATATATGAGTTTTTAATGTGTATGATGAGAGTCAAGACATAAGGTATGGGGATTTCATCTAGCCTTTTATTTCTATGAACTACACACTGTATTCACCGCCAATTACTTTTAAATGGGGTATATGTTACCCATGAATATATTATAATATTGTTATAGTTAAATTTACAGGTAATTCCATATCCATTCTATGATTGTTCATCCTTGGGGTTTATGTTTCAAAAGTTACTAAATTAGTATAATAGTTTTGTCTCAATTTTCTTTCTTTGAGACACTATCCATGTTATGAACCTATATATTTCCATGATGTGTATATACTGAATATGAAATGATATATCATGAATATATTTATATTCATGATATTTTATGCTTCATGTAATTTCATGAGGAGTATTGTTTAATGTTAGAATGTTTTTTGAGTATATTGAATCAATCTCATTGCTTTTCGAGATTGTTTATGTTTCAATTTTCTTTATGAAATATTATGATCCATATCTCAAGAATATTCATGAATTAT
Organism: Viscum album; assembly: GCA_963277665.1. Taxonomy (NCBI): domain Eukaryota; kingdom Viridiplantae; phylum Streptophyta; class Magnoliopsida; order Santalales; family Viscaceae; genus Viscum; species Viscum album. Next base: position 1,515,823,187 of record OY728128.1, on the reverse strand, counting down.
ATTATCATTTATTTATTCAGTATGTATTCATCTATTGGTACATTTTTTACACTATTTATTACATAATTGTCACAAATGTACCCATTTCATCTCTGAACCGGTCACCCGAGTCAGCCTGCTACAAGCTCCGAAGGGCGTTCCCGATACCCATGGGCTGGAAACATTTGCTGGGAATCAAAATAAACTAGTTGGGTACGATTTTTCCCATAAAAAAGATAGGTAAATAAACATAAAATGAATAAAATATATAAATAAAATAAAATAAACTGAACAAACTAGCAGTGGAAGAAGGAATAAACTAGGCAATGAGACATACATCTAGTGACCTATTAGGTCACAAGGGAACATAAAATACACTTTCTTCAAGCGAGATAAAAAACTAAATGAATATAAAACTAAAAAATAAAGTAGGTGTTAGCACCGATATGATTTGTAGGAATTTCAATGAACAGTAATTCCATATCCCATTTCCTTTAATAAAATCCACAATTATCCTAGTTTGAAAATAATACGTAAAAAATAATGTTTTTAATTCTATTAAAATTTAAGACATAAGTTAACAGTTTTAAGGAAAGTGTTTCTATTCCACTACATTTCCAAAATAGTATCCAAGAATGCTCTAACATTCCAAAATGAATGGAATGTAGATTGAATTAAAATCATGGATTTTAAAATGAGGGATCATGATTTAGGTAACAAAATTGGAAATCCCTTCACAAAAACCATGTCATGAGTAAGCACTATAGTCAATCCATATAGGTAACTAGGAAAAATGGGACCCTAGGAACCACATATGATAGTGAAACAATGTGTAAAACCCACGAAAAGAAACATTCTCATACACGTGACACTTGTAGGGGACACCCCAATAACCTAGTGGCCTCCCATCATCACAAATGTTTTGTTCAAGTTACAACATCAATCATTCTAGACAGAACCGGGACGAACCACTTTTGTATCATATAGCTTACTTTTCCTAGTCTACTCGCCTTCATACACTGATCTTCCCATGTGCTCTATTTCAAGTGGCATTGAGTTTTCATCAAAATTTCATGCATTAACATATCATTATATTTATTTAAAAAAACAACCACCCTATGACCACTGGTCTCCCTCCTTGACTGCATCCCCTTTTTACAGCACACACCCATACAAAATCCTTTACACTTGGAACATATAAAAAATTACACATTAAAAATTGCATAAAATTTCTCAAATTAAGGGGAATGCCTCCATTGGGGATTCCCACATTCGAAAAAAATTTCAAGTGCCTAAAGAGCCTCATTTGTTTCCTTGTAATTCATTAATTTTTAGAAAATTCAATAAAAAAATTCTATTAATTTAAAAATTCTTTAAAATCACAATTAGACCCCCAAGGTACCACACACTTACAAAAATTCAGGAAATAATGTATCAAAAAAATCAATTCATTTGATTATGTAAAACTTCTAATTACTCTCAATTTCACAAAAAAATCCCATGATATTGTCCTTAACATACCAAATCAAGAGACTTCCCTTTTTATAAATCACACAAAAACCCATTTTTACTCAATTAAATTTTAGAACCACACTTAAAAACATCAAAAATAATAGGGATTAACACCCACAATCTCTAAAACCATTTTCAAAAATACCTTTAAGAATTTAATGTTTCATGCTTGGAAGCATATTTAAATGAAGGCCACATTTCAAAACATAAAACGGAATCCTAAAAAATGAATAATATACAACAAAAAACACCACTAAAATTTTATATAACACGTATTTATAATATTTAATATTGAAAAATTATTATAAAACACTCATGAAATATGGGAATTAAGATTAATGGTATATGAATAGGGGACATACCTCCAACATGATACTATTTGTTGACGACCACTCAGACTGACACTTTGCACTTCCATGAACATGAATTTATATATATATATACCCCATGTTGCATTGCACATATTCCCCACTCCATGAGGGAATATGTACAACTAGGACATATATATACACACACACACATATATATATATTCCTTACCCTATGCATGTACATGTAAGAATTATCAACTCCCATAGCCCAAAACCAACGCGGTGAGTTTGAACGCACACTATAAATTTTTTTAACAACTCAAACAGAGAAAAAAAGACCTAAACACCCAAAATAAATTGTCCAGATCTCAAAAATCATAAAAAACATAAATTAAAATTAATCATAAATGAATTAATTGAATAAATATTACCTGAAAACCGTGCAGAACCCACTACCCTTGATGGAAGTGGCCGAAACAAGCCTCGATGGAACCCAACAAACCATAAATAACAAGAATCAATAAAAAGAAGAACCCCCAAACACATTAGGGTTTGGAATAGGTATGTGAACCCCATAAAATCAGATAAAATACCAAAATAGGGGGAATGGAAAGGGATAAGAGTCTCACCAGAGGGATTTGCACATAAAAATTGAGAGGATTCGGTCACTAAAGGGGTTAAGTGGTGAAACAGAGCATCTATAGGTAGGTCAGGTCATGCGAATAGGTGAAGAAGGAGGTCACGTTGCATGAGAATGGGAGGGTAAGGATGTTATATGTGTAGGTAGGGAGGTTGGCCAAAGGGTTTCTGCATTAGAGAGAGTCATCCAAGGGCATTGTGCACTAGGCGGGTCGAGCGGGTGGAGCACAACAGGGAAGGGGAAGTGCAAGGGGTGAGATTCCGGAAGAGTAAAAACAAAAGAAAATAATATAATAAAAATAGTAAAACTAAAACCACTAACAGCAAAAATAGTAAAAAATTAAGAATATTAATATAATCAAAATAATAATAATAATTAATTTAATTATAATAAAATAAATAATAAAATTACTATTATTATTATTAAATAGTCTTCCATTTATTTTATTTTATATATTTTTTATATTAATTTAATAAATTTTTAAATATTATGAAACCAAAATACTCAAATATAAATAAAATAACAATTACCACCAGATATCAGGTTGGGGTGTGACAATTATCACCACCACAAAATCTTTCTACCCCTATAAAGTCACTCTTTTAAATGAGGAATCAAACTCGAGTTTGAAACTGAATGAGGCCTGTGAAATAAAAAAATATGCGTGACCTTTAAATCTAGTAGTCACACCCAACCATATCTAAGGGAAAAATTGAGAATAACCACAAATAAAAAATCAGGTTCTCCCCACCACAACAAAACAACTAGTGTTTCCAACAATGAAACTCTCAACACGAGCTAAATATAGAACTAATGACATGAACAAAAGTAAACCCCCCCCACACAGAAAAAAACTCCAACATATATTAACTCTCAATGTAACCACAACAATATCCATGGTGGGTCTCCCCACTCTCTAATAACGGGCCATCTTAGGACAACAAGCACTGATAAATATGCGAATCCCAACACAAACCGACCCACAAACTCTCCACACAAACCAAACCCACACCACCTAGGGTTTCCAACGAAACACCCCAAACCGAAAATCAGTCAAAACCCATTTTCATCATTTCCTAAGATACATGCATCTCCAAAGTAATCACATCCTAAAACATGAATGAGTAACAAAATGAGCTAATCACAAAAGAGAGAAAATCATCTCGAGACAGACATACACATATAAATCCTTGAAGGCTCACATTTAAGGAGGAAAAACTACTAGAATTACAAGAATAATAGATCACCATGCCATCTGACAACTTATTTGGTGTATTCAATGAAAAAATACTAAAAAGAAAAAATGAGACCTTATGCCTCTTATAGAAAATCAAAACCTTCAAAGTTAGTAAGCTACACCAAATAAATATAAATAATCACCATTACATAACTGGAGAAAAAAGTTAGACAAAGGTCCTCCACATCCACAAATTTCCTATCTATGGGAAAATGTTCACTCCAAGACCTATGTTTGGTCTCTGATTTCTTGATGCATATGTTCCCCCATAGTAAGGAGCTGCTGATTATAAAAAAACGTCCTCTTTCAATATAGTAACTTACAAAACCCCTTTCGGATGACCCAAGCAACCACACCATACAAAACATCTTTTTGTAAGCCTCTAAGAATGTGACATTCTTATTTTTTTTTCTAGAGATGGTGTGATAAAGACCATGAACACTTGAGTGTTGTCCAAAATAAAGAAAGGGTCTAGCTCCACCACTCAATTCAGAGAATGGGAAGAGTTTTCCATGATAATACACAAAGAAACAATGATTCATAATTTCATAAAAAAATCTTAAAACCCTCATTTTTGAAAAATTCAAGCCACTAAATGAAAATTGACACTGACAAAAAGCCTTTCAAGGTTAAGTACATGTCAAATTAAATAACTAAAACTAACTACACTAGATGAAAAAAATAGAGTGGACTAAATATTAAAATATGTAACTAACAAGAAGACATTTCTGAACTAGGTTCCACTTGTTTTCTCCATTCAACTAGTGAGGAACCTTCTCGGAAAATAAAAACAATTGGTCCTTAAACATTGGACTGAGATCCCACACAAGTTAAACATTAGCTAATTCTGTGATGTTATCCCCAGAGAAAAATGAAACATCTTTCAGAGATTCCCAACGTAGGCCTTCACTATTTTTTGGTCTTGTTGGAAACTCACGAGCTCTGCCACTTTCCTCACCTTCACCTCTTTATGATTAAGACAACAAATGAATTTTGTCTCAAAATACTTCCAAGTCACCACATCATGTGATGATGATAGTATTATCTCTTTCACTAAATCAAAGTTGAACCATCAAACAGACTTGAAACAACATGACATCTCTAATATTTGAGTGTTTCCAATAACCTAAAACTACCAGTTATTTCACCGCGCCAGTTTGTTGCCTTCAATATATCCTGATCTCTATGGAAGATGGAAATCAATAAAAAACAACTCAATTCTACCACCCCAATAAGAGTTTGGTTAGAACCAAAAACATGACGAGACTCACTAGAACACTCTGTGTATTTTTGGGTGGCATACTCAAAAACAAGAGGTGAAAATCTGAATCCAAACTCATCACAAACTGAAATCCCACACTTCAATCACAACCTCAAACTCAAACTAAAATGAACATTTCAACACCTTTTCCAACAAACAAAATAAAATAAATATCCACCATTTGTACTCCATGAAGTCTCATATATATATATATATATATATATCCCCTTTTTATAGCTCAAGAACCCATCCACACATACCACAAATTATCGAACCTCCACATGTGTACCTCCATATATGTGACCCCTTATCGGAATACCGAGGGTAATTCAAAACACTTCTCATTTTCATAATACATTATTCAACATAAATCACAAATTCTAAACCAATTTAGAAATGTCACTTACCATTAAAGAAACACAATTCCAAATTCCCAAACACTTTCCAATTCAAATTCTAAAAATAGTTACCAATATCCCAAGATAACTTCCAAAACACATCCCATTTCCCCTTTGAAACCACATATTCCATTAAAAGAAAAAAATTATATTTCAAAACAAATTTTACACTCTAAAACCACATTCACTTTTGAAATCATCTTTTTTAACCTTATTAATTTGATAAAATCCATTCAAGGTAGTCAAAAATAATACAAAGAATAAATCATTTCAAAACATCCAAAAATAAGGCACTATTGGATATACCAACCCAACAACATGGCTTAGAAGACCATGCCCTAAGCAAGAATCCACCACGGGAAGTATATTGAACACTGCACTCGAGCTATACATGGTTCACTACTCCATGATATCTCATCGCATAACACCATATCACTTCTTTTTTCATCATTTATCCACAAAAACTATGAAAAGAAACATTCATATACAAGACTACCCCTGGAAACTTGAGGATTGGGATAGTAAAGTGTTCATGATGTCCTTCCCCCACCTACCAATTGAGTCGAGATAGTCCTAATCTACAATCAACTGGAAAAACAAAATAATAAGGGCCTCCCCTGATACCATTTTGTCACAAACCGTCTTGGGTCATCCTTGAACCACTCCCCTGAGTCAGCCTGCTACAAGCTCGGAAGGGTGTTCCTTATCCCCTTGGGTTGGAAACATGTGTCGGGCATCAAAATAAAATAGTTGGGAATGATTTGGCCCATAATATAAGATAGATAAAAAAACATAAACTAAAAAAATTGATAAATAAATGATAATAAACTCAACAAACAAGAATTGGAAAAATAAATAAACTAAGCAATGAGACGTACCTCAAGTGACCACATCGGTCACAACAGAACATAAACCACACCTACTCTAAGGAAAATCCTAATCTTGGGGAACCTAATTCTTAAAAATAAAATAGGCATGATCACGAGGATCCATAGTAAGAATTCCATGGAATAACAACACCCTATTACCTTTCCTATAATAAGAAACCCAATCATGATAGTTGGAAAATAAGACGTAATAAAATATTGTATTTCATTGTATTCAAATTCCAGTCACAAGTTGATAGTTTTAACGACATAGTTTCTATTCCACTACATATTTATAATATTTTCCAAAAAATTTCTAAAATTTCAAAAAAAAGAGTTTAAATTAAAATAATGGATTTTACAATGGGGAAACAAGATTTTAGTAACGAAAATGTGAATTGTTTCACAAAAAACATGTCATAAGTAAACACCACGGTCAATCCCTATAGGCAACTCGAAACAATGGGATCCTAGTAACCTCTTACCTTAGTGTAATGTGGTGTTGAAACCACGACTAGCAATGTTCTCAGGCATGAGCCACTAGTAGGGAACACCCCATAACCTAGTGGTCTCTCGTCATAAAAAATGTTTTGTTATAGTTGTAGCGTCAACCCTGATATTCAAAAACTCGGACGGACCACTTTCTTATCATCTAGAGAACTAGTCCTTGTAAAACTCTTAGATACCTTGAGTTTTAGATGTGATCTATTTGATGTAGTGGTGAGTTTTCATAAAAAAACAAGCATGAATCTATTATTATGTTTAATTAAAAACACACCCACTCTCTCATAACTGATCTCCATCCTTGAGCACATCCACTTTTTTATGGAACACAACCACAATCAAGATTTTACACCATGAATATATCATGAAATACACATTAACACTTACATCACATTTCTCAAATTAAGGGGAATTCCTCAAGTGGGGTTTTCCACTTCCATAAACGATTTTAAATTTCCAAATGGGCCACGTTTCTTTTCAAGGAATACTTTTATTTTGAAAAAAATACAATTACCCAACATTTTATTTTTAAAAATTAATTAAAATCACAATTGGACCCCAAAGTTACCACAAACTTATAAGAATGCCTGAAATCATGCCTAATAAATAAATTTATTTTAGAAAGTAAAACATCTAATTTATCTCATATTGAAAAAAATCCCATGGTCTTTTTGTAAACATACCAAAACAAGAGTTTTCCCTTTTTAAATAAAAAAACCCATGTTTATTCAATTAAACAGTCACCACCACTATGTAAAACACCAAAAAATTGTGGGAACTATTAACCACACACCCCAAAACCATTATTGAAAAAAAATATATGAATTTATAGTTTCAGGCATGGACGAACATTTAAAAGAAGTCCACATTTCAAAACATAAATGTGAATCCAGAAAAATATAGAATGCCCAACACCATACATCACTAAAACTTTTCATAACACATATTTATACTATTTAATATTGAGAAAACATTTTATAAAAATCAATAGATAAAGGAATTAAACCAATCCTATATGCATATAGGACCTACCTCAAACATGCCACTATTTGTTGATGACCGCTCAGACCGACACTCTGCACTTCCATGCACGCACACACGCTCACACACACACACATATAAATACCTCAAGATTAATTGAACATAGTTCATGTGCCATTATGGAATATATAAAACAAGGAAATATATATATATATACCTTACCATATTTATATATATGTAGGAATTATCAACATCTGTAGCCCAAAGCCATCACAGTGAGGTCTTACACTCGCTATAAAAATTTCACAGCAACTCAAACACAGTGAAAAAGACCCACACAGGAAAAATAAATTTCCAAAAACTAAAAAATCATTAAAAAACAAATTAAAATTATTCCATAATTATGATATTAAAGAATCTTTACCCTAAAAACACAAGGAACCCACTACCCATGATGGAAGTGACCAGAACCAGCCTTGATGGAACCTAGTAAGACATAAATAATAATAATCAATCAAAAGAAGAACCCAAAACACATTAGGGTTAGGAAAAGGTATGAAATCCCCATCAAATCAGATAAAATACCAAAATAGGAGGGTGGGTAAGGAAGAAGAGGATCACTGGAAGGATTCACACAACGAAATGGTAGAAAATTTGGTCATCGGAGGGGGAGTTTGGCACTCCAGTGTTTCTCCTGACCAGCCGTGTAATGAGAATAAGAGATGGGGGAGGCTAGGTTGTGTGAGTAGGGGTTCGTGAAGTCGGTCGCATGAGGAGGGAAGGAGGCCAGCTGGAGGGTCATCTCAGATGAGGAGAGTCGACCAAGGTCAATGCTTACCAGGAGGGTCAAGTGGTTGGAGCGTGAAAGGGAAGGTGAAGGGGAAGTGGCTGAGGTGAAATTATGGTAAGATCATTAGAATATAAAAAAACTATAACAATAAAACTAAAACCAGTAATAATAACAAAAACAACAATAATTATAGTAATATTTAACATATTAAGAATAACCTCATAATAAAAATAATAACATAAATAATAATATTATCATCATCATTATTATTAAATAATTTTACCTTTAATTTATTTTATTTCATTTTGATATTAATTTAATAAATTTTTAGTCTTTATGAAACCCAAATACTTGAATATAAATAATAATAATCACGACTACAAGATGCCAGGTCAGGTATTGAAAATATGATAATTAAAAAATTGATTATAAGGAATCCTGACATTACCTTCTCATCAGTCAGAAAACTATTTTTTTCTAAAAAGGGTTTTCAAGAATATGTTATGATTCTCCAGTAACTATTAAAATAAATTTTTACACTTTTTTCTATTTTCCAATCACTTCATGTAAATATTTTTGTCTCATTCCAAACACTACATTTTTCTAACCTCTCTACGGTAAAAAAAAGGAATGTTTTCTATCTTTTAGGGATTGTATGGATTTACCCGACATCATTTCATTGAAACATCCTTTAAATTTTTGAAATGAAAATTTCAAATAAAATATTTCATTCAAGGAAAATTGTTTCAAAACGTTTTCAAACATCTTTTATAGGATTTCAAGGAAAATTATTTTCAAATTATTTTTAAGCCTTATTTATTATTTTTTTCAAATTGTTTTCAAATAAATGGATTTCATAACATTTTTAAAATTCATTAAAATTTTTTCAATTAAAAAATATACAAAAAATAATTCATTATTTCTTTATATGTTTTGAATGAGTTATCAATGAAAAATGATTTTAATAAATTTTGAATCTTATTTTATAAGTTTTCATGTAAAAATGTTTTTAAAATGATTTGAAGATTCATTTATAAGATTAAAAGTTATTTTATATGAAAATAATTTTGAAATGGTTATATGTATTAAAAATATTTTTTCAATTAATAGATGATATTTTCCTCAAGAAACATTTTTAAAATATATTTAAAAAATTATTTTCCTTCTATGATGACATATGTTGATGTCACTGATCCCTTAATTTGAAATGATCTAAAATTACCAATTCATATTTTTCTCTACATGGTTTATTCTTGATTTCATGGTATTTATTAAAATCATTTCTCTTTCAAGGTTATATGTTTATAAAGTTTTTTTCATTCATAGGTTATGTTTTGATGAAATTATTATGAAACATGTATCATTTTCCATAGGTTATAGTATGATTACATGTTCATGACACCCATATTATTCCATTGGTTGTAGTAGGATTGTTAATGATATTGTGGAACATGTATCAAGTATTTCCCCATGATGTGGGTGACACCTATATCTCACTCCAAATCATTGGGTAATAATAAATGATTTATAATATCAAAGGGTGAATATGAGGATATCCCAATCCCAAAAGAAGAAGGTATATATGAGGAAATCCCAATATTGTAACAAGAGGTAAAATGAAAGGACATTATAAGCATAAAACAAGAGGGTAAACAAGAGGAAACCCTAATTATAAAACAAGAGGGTACATGGGAGGAAATCACAAGCCTGAAACACATGGGTTAATGAGAGGACATCCCAAGACTAAAACAAGAGGGTAAGTGGGAGGAAATCCCAAGAACAAAAGAAAAGGGTGCACGGGAGGACATATTACGCCCAAAAAAGTGGGTAATTGGGGCCCAAAGTAGGTACATGGGTGATTAATAAAATACAAGGGAGGAAATCCCAATACAGGAATAAAAGGGTAAACTAGAGTACATCCCAATCCCAAAAATAAGAGGATAAATGGGAGGACATCCCAAGACCTGAACAAGAGTGTAAAAATGAGGGCATCACAAACCCACATCAAGACAGTACATGAGAGGAAATACCAAGCCCAAAAAAAGAGGTTCAAGTGTAGGACATCCCAAGACCAAAAAACAAGAGGGTGCATGGGAGGGATTCCCAATCCGAAAGAAGGTACAAGGGTGATTAACATAATCCTAACTTGTTACAATGGTCTTTGTAGGCTTCCTTGACATAGGGTTTTCATATTTTTTTTTCCACAATTCTATGTTTTATTCGCATGTTATGATTTCATGGATTCTGGTCATTATTTATTTTTTATTAATGTCGTATGGACTGTCAATCTATATTATGGTATCTAATATTTTTGGTATAATATTTAAATTTTATGATAAAGTTTAATACCCTTTTTTAATGTTATGCTTCAACATTTCTATTATTTACCCTTACTGAGAATCTTAGCTCACCCTATATTATGTTTCCTTTCTCCAGGATATGAGGGAACATTTTTTTTAGGACCACATAAGGTGTATATCATGGTTGTCACATTCTAAAATTTTGAATACCCTCATCGTATATTCTATTGAAAATTGGTTATAACTTGAATTCTAATAAATAATTCTAGAAAAAAAATGCATGATTTCTTATTCCATAGATTACTTGATATATTCCACAAATAAAAAAATTTTTAAACTCCACCACTGATGAAATATATGATTTATTCAACCAATCAATTATTCGATCTAGGGTAATTAGTGTTATCCAATTTATTGTATCCAAAAAAATCATCTCTTTAACAATTTTCACAACATCTTGATAAAATTAAGGGTTAACATCCCATAATAAAAATAACACTTTTCTAATCCTTCATCACCATTTAAAATATCATATTCAACCATTAATGAAAACATATACTTAATTTACTTATATATTTCATGATTTATATAACATAATCATTGAATTCCAAAACATATGTACTTTATTCATTAAATACTATTCCTAAACCATTACCCATGATTCATCAGCATAATCCTTGATAAGTATTTACTAGAATATGAAATATAATTCTTTTATTAAGGTCAATCATCATAAATCTAATCATGCTTGTTATTATTAATGTAAATAATACTGGAAGAATGACACATACCTTTCACATTTAGTTTGAAGTATCATTGTCATTAGAAGTATAACCAGTACTAGTACCGCCTTCCTGATTCTCTTCCTATGATTTTCATTTAGGAAATCAGTTTCCATAACTCTCATTCTTTCCACATATAAAATATTCGATCTTATCTATTTTTTTCTAGTTCTCTCTGTTGACTAAACCTAGAAAGCATGGGGTGAGAAATGCATATCATATAAAAAACAATGTAATCATGTAAAGTTTCTTATAGAATGTCTAAATCATGACACCTACCTTTTAATTGAGGAAAACATAGGTTTAACCTATTTTATTCATTGTAATATTATATTCAAATATGTTATAATAGTTCATGATGTGTTTGTTAATTTCCAAAGGATATCTCCTATGAGTGTCATAATAAGTGTACAGCAAGGCCCATTATTATGTACTGGATTACCCTGAGTCATGCCCAGAAAATCTTGTCAGAGTAGTTACTTCTATATACATGTGTTCCAGAGACACATCCACTTGTAGTATCTAGACATGGATTTATTTCTATGAAACCACTTACTCTAAACATTACAAAAATTCTAGGACATTTTCTTAAACATTATCTCATCCTTATAATTTTCTATAGAGACGTCCCTAGTCATATCCTTATAAATATACATAGGAATATCACTAAATTTTTATCATACTTATTTACAAATATTAAATAAAATGTTCATCTGATGACATCTTTAGCAACCCATGCTTAACATACATGGATTTTACATCACTTTAGTTTAATATTAAGTTCATTACAAAAATAAATTCCCAAAGACCGTAATAGTATAATGTATTTGGAAACATGAAACAAAATCTTCTAACCTAGGGAAAGATCTTCAAAATCTTCCATAAATATCTCCACCTTTAGTAATTATAAATTAAACGATTATTCGTAACATGGGTGAAGGAAATATAAGAAAGGGATAAGCTCTTATTCTCTGTAGAGGTATATAAAATAAAGAGATAAGCATAATATGAACAAAAGAGTATAAAACCTGAGAAATGCATTTGAAGATTTTTTCCAACATTTTAGATTCCATAATAAGTATTGATTGTTCATAAGACATGAATCATAAGGAAATTATGAACATAATCCATGAAATCATAACATAGGAATAAAACATGAAATTTTGGATCACACATATAAAAACCATATATCAAGCCATCATACCATGTAATTTGTAACCTTTTAGGATTCAGTTAATCAATCATGTACCTAAATCGGGGTGGGAGTCCCTCCCATGTACCATCTCGTTTATTGATTGTGATGTCCTCTCGTGTACACTCTTGTTTCAAGGTTGGTATTTCCTCCAGTTTACCTTCTTGTTCTGGGCTTGGAATGTCCTCCTATTTATCCTCTTATTTTATGTTAGAGATATCCTCCTTTGTATTTTCTTGTTTGGGATTGGGATTTATTTTTGTTTACCCTATTGTTTCCGCGTTGGGATATACTCCAATTTACCCTCCTATTTTGGGCTGGAGATTTCCACTTGTTTACCCACTTATTTCAGTATTGGTATTCGTTCCATGTACCCTTTGAGATCCTAAAATATTTATCATTACCCAATTCATTGGAAAAGAAATAGGTCCCACAAATATCCAAGTGAGATTATATTTACATGTGACATGTAATCATAAAAAATTATATCATAACCCATGAAATGAAATGGGTATCATAAATATGTAATCATATTATAACCTAAGAAAAGAGATACAAGTTTCATAATAATTTCATCAAAACATAACCTTTGAATGAAAAAAAATATTTCATAAACCTATAACCCATGAAATAAAAGTAGGTTTAATGAAGACCATGAGGCCAAACATAATCCATTCAATGAAATATTATGAATGGATAATTTTATATCATTTTCAATAAAGGAATGATTAACATCAACAAATGTCATGGTAGATGGAAAATAATTTTTTAATTTATTTCAAAATATTTTATTTAAGAAAATATCCTTTATTCTTTTTAAATTTATTTTTAATACTTAAAACCATTTGAAAATATTTTTTATATAAAATATATTGAAAGCTTATATAAAATACTTTAAAATAAATTTGAAAACCATTTTCCATGAAAAGTTATAAATAAGAGTCAAAATATTTTAAAATAATTGTTCATTCAAAAACAATTTTAAAACATATAAAAAATTGATAATGTTTTAAATTCTTTTTTACTTGAAAACATATGAATGAAGTTTGAAATTGTTATGAAAATAATTTCATTTAAAATGATTTGAAAAAAATAATAAATAAGCTATGAAGAAATTTTGAAAACAATTTTCTTTGAAGCCCTATAAAAAAATATTGAAAAATTATTGAAACAATTTTCCTTGAAAAAATACATTTTCTTAGAAATTAACCTTTAAAAATTTTCAGTTTAAGATTCAATGAATTTAAAGTGGGTAAATCCATACATGTTGCACGAGGTAAATAAAACATTTCTTTTGGTGTGGTAGAAAGGTTAGAAAAAAAATCCTTGTTTAGAAAGATACAAGAATATTCCTTTTATATACTGGTAAAAGGAAAAAAGTGTAAATTTCATTTTAAATATTTTTTGGATAATGGTACAATATTCTTAGAAACCATTTAAAAAAATTGATTTTTGACTGAGGAAATTATAATGTCAGGCTTCCTTAAAATTATTTTATTAACTATCTTATGTACCAAAATGTATAAAAAATGTAGCAATACATGAATATATGATGAATAAATAGAGGAGAATATAATTTATGAAATTTCTTGAAATATTGATCATAATATTTCATCAAAGGAATAAAAAACATAAACAATATAGAAAAGTGATGAGATTGTTTTAATATACTATTACAATATGGTATCTTTTAACCATAATCCCTATGAAATTAAATGATGATTAAATTTTCATGAATACAAATATATGCATGATATAACATTTCAAAGGAATTATATACACCTCATGTAAAAACACAGGTGCATAACATTGCCTGTGTCTGAATGAATGAAAATTGAGACAAAACTAATGTACAGATTGTGTAACTTTTGGAACATAAACCCAAATAAAGGAATATCATCAAAAAGAAATTTTAATTAACCATAAATATAAGAATAATAATGCTATAATACATTCATAGGAAGTATAAAAAACATGTAAATAAAATGGGTGGTGACTAAAGCATGTATCTCACGGAAATAAAAAGTGAGATGAAATCCCCTTACATTGTGTCTTGACCCTCATAATACTCATTAAAACATCCTATATAATAAATATAAATTTATTATAAATCTATACCATAACTAAATTTTTACTTTTAATTCTATAATTTGTTTCATTATGGATTTATATTACCCACTTGTTAACAATTCTATGTTATTTTTTTTATTTCAGGTAATATCTACTTTGTTTTTCGCATGTGTCTTATTCTATTTCAACTTTAGTACACACATATATATATATATATTATTTATAGACTTTAAAACACAATTTATATATAATTTATATTCAGTATATGTGTATTATAATAATCTACAAATATATAAGTATGAAATAGAACACATCGTTCATGGAGACGGTAGGCTGTACGTATGCATGAAAGCTATTTCTGTATAATTTTTGTGTTGAAAGAAATATTGTAAAAGAAACACAGACACACACAAACAAATATCATTTTATAGTATCTTTATTATATAATATATATCATATATATTCACTTACCCAATATTAACTATAATCCATGTAGTGTGTGAATGAACCACATCACTTTGAGCGGCAGTTGAACTCACATTCCTCAAACGAAATTACCGAATTAATAAAAATTAAAAATTAAAAAATATAAATATATTTGTTTTTAAATAATTAAGTAATCTTTAATACATAATAAATATAATTTATAACGTATATATATAATGTTTCCATCATAATGTACACCATGATAGGCCATAAAGAAAAAATAAACAATCATCTTTTAGTGAGGTGGTAGTCCGCCATACAAGTACACAGTATATTCGTTACCCATTAGATGAAATCATATGTAAGTATAGATCTAATAATTATCATAAATAAATTTTATAAAATTTATGATACTGGTGTTGTTATATATATATCGAAGAAGAAAATTTGAGGGAGTGCAGAAAGAAAAATAAGGA
Organism: Viscum album; assembly: GCA_963277665.1. Lineage (NCBI taxonomy): Eukaryota > Viridiplantae > Streptophyta > Magnoliopsida > Santalales > Viscaceae > Viscum > Viscum album. The sequence continues at coordinate 1,515,807,463 of OY728128.1, read as the reverse complement.
TGGAGTTTGAGGGAGGGTGTTGCATCTTAATCGAGAAACTATTTTTTACTTTGGAACAAAGGGATTCTACTAAAGGATTTATTCCCAAGTTTATATTAATAGATGAATATAAGTATTTCTGGAGCTATTTGGGTAGAATTTTTTCAAGAAAATGTGACTTTAGAGGAGTGAGGAAGTGGGAGGAGAGGATGCCTTTTATAATGGGGGACAACTGACACTCATGAAATATTTTAAAAGAAAGGAACCCCACCAACACTTGTTTATTAATATTAGATCAATAATAGTGAAAAGTATATCCATGTAATAATAGGGTAGAAATATTTTCATAAAATTCATTTTTAACAAGTTTATAAGGTGTTTTGCGCCTTACGTTTATGGTTAGGTCCCTTATTAATTTTAATTTAACCTAAATTGTTGTAATTAATTTTAATTATTTAGAAATATTTTTTATAAAAAAATAAATTTACATTATTATCCATTATAAATTATTTTGACTCAATTATGGAATTCGTTTTCCAAATTTTAAATACTGAAGTGGATGAAATTAATATAAATTTAATCCCGAAGTGAGGTTGACAATGTGGGGTTTTAAAAGTAAAAATATTCCAATGTTTTCTATTTTTTGTATGGTCAATTTCAAAATAAAATTTATTCAAATGGAATAAATTGGATTGGGTGATAAATTAAATGTCAAATTAAACTTTAAAATAAATATAAAATATAATTTTACCTTATAAATAAATTAGATGTAAAAGTAGTTTTGAATTAAAATTATGTATTTTAAACTATTAATTAAAAAATGAAACCTCACAAAAAATTAAAACAATTATAATAACATAATTTATATGTTTTAATAAAAAAATATGATTTTTATTTTGATATATTAAATTTATAAAAGTTCCAAAAATTGGATTTATAATCGGTTCTCCATTAAAAGGAGGTAGAACTACCTTAATAAAAAATATTGGGGTGTTTGATTTAAATTGGATTTATTGTTATATTATGATTATAAAATTTGTTAGAAAAATATCAAAAAAGATTAATTGCATATACAACATATTTTTTATATTAAAGAAATTACTAATTAAAATTAATTTAATTTATTTGGGATTTAGACATCTTTCTGATAATGAGAGTAGTTTTTAATAAAAATGAAACCCTTTATATTTTATTAGGTTTTTTATTCATTTCTAAATAATTTGGAACAAATTAATTAATTTTACAATTTGTGAGAAACATATATTAACATAATTTTTTTAATAATATTCCTAAATTCTAATTTAACGGCTAACTTATATATTATTATTAATATATATATATATATAATAATATATTATTGTTCGGTTACACTCGGTCTTGCTTATTACAAAAGCCTTCAAGGAAATCCATTATTTCGTGTAACGCATGATATCCTCAATTTTTTTATATAAAGCTGAAATTTATGTTCGGTGTAATGCACATATTCCAAACATAAAAAATAAATTATATTCAGTGTTTCATGAAATGAAAAATATCAAAAAAGTTAAATAAATAAAATAATAATAATTCACAAAATCTTGGGGTGTTATATAGATAATTCATGAAACCGAAAAACAAATGTTGGGATGTTAAAGGATCAATTGCAACTCCATCGAATACATAGAGTTACTTTTATGAGTCTATTTTCAGTTTCAAATTAACACAAACTCTTAATTTATATCATTATATTACTACTAAAATGATAATTTTTTTCTTATACATGTTCTTTCATTGCCTGAGTAGGGGTTGGGATCAAAAGAAAAAAAAGAAGGCTATTTTTTAATGTATATAATAATTTTTACATATGTAATTGTGTAAACCATTTTTTAAAATTTCTATAATATAGTTTTTTTCTTGTATTTGTGTTGTAAATTTTATTTCATTTAAATTATGTATTCATACCTGATTGTAACAGCCCGAGATTTTATGAAAAATATTCTTTTTAATTTTATTAATGTTTTGTGTTGTACGATACACCAAAATAAGCTTGCACAACATGCATCCTTGACTTGCCTTGCATTACACGCAATCGCAACCTTCCTCGATAGCGTGTGTAGTACGCAATACTGAGTTTCACTAAAAAACGATATGCTATTAAAATATTATTATAACTAGCCGTTATGAATAGTAATAACCACCTTTTAAAATTTTAGAAATTTTCGCTCTCAAAATGGACTTCATTTTTGGATTCGGAGTATCGAATTTAGCCTAAGGTGAAATTTTGGTGATTTTCGGATAACTTTCATATTTTGATGAATAGTGAAAATTACTAAATTTTAATTAAAAATAACTTTTTCAATCGAAATAATTTATAGTGATAAATTATTAATTTGAGTGGTTTTAAATTATATTTAGAATATATTTTTACAATTTAATACAATGTTGGTCATTGGATGTAATTTCACATTTAAACCAGACATAAACAAGTGTCAATCTTTTGATAGATATTGTTTCTTAAAAACACGCTATTTGTTTTAACAGCGGGATTTAATTATAAAATTAATTAATGAAACTTCTATGTTATGAATTTGGTAAAATAGACTTCATTTTTGAATTCGGAATATGAAATATAGCTTAGGATGAAATTTTGGCATTGTTCTGAAAAACATCAATTTTTGATGAATAGTGAAACTACTAAGTGGTAGTTAAAAATCTGAATTTTTCATAAAAATTAATTTTACCGCTTCTGTGAATGGAATTTCAAAAATCCGATAGACACGATTGATTTCATTAAGTAAAATGTGGTTCAATGAGATGAAAATAATTTTTGGTGAATAGTAACTTTTTATTTTTATTTACCACGGTTAAAAGTAAATAGGGTAATTAAGGGTAAGAATGATATTAATATTACCCTAAAACATGCCCTAATTCTATTGGACAAGTGTATCTCGACCAAAAACAACCTTAAGTTTAAAATATTATCATTTAGTCCCACTTGGATTAGATTAGGACATTTATTATTATTTAATTCAAAGAAGAGTTAAAAGAGTTAAAATCAAAGTTTATTTACTAAAACATTTTTAATATAGGGTTGTACATAAGATAAATTCGATTGTAAATATTCATTAGAAATCTAAGAATATTTCCTACATAATGGTATTTTATTTGTAATTTTTAGACATCAAATAATTTAATTTATTTATGACACAAAGATGATGCAGTAATTATCTTATTTATGAAATATTGATATAATTGATGTTATAAACACCAAAATAAATGTAATTTGAGACTTTTTATGAATTCCAATAATTTTCTAGGTTACTATGATATATTAGTGTTGATTTAATCAACTTTTTTCGAACATATAATTCTGTTATGACATTCAAACAAAATCATATATCAAATAGTGTCAAAATTGACACAAAATAGTTTTTAAATCAAATATTATATTACTAATTGTTATTTTATTCCTTAAAATCTAAGGTTCGGCCAAATGAATTAGATAATGATATATATATTAATAATAAACAATTTGGGTTCGTTTGGAATGTTATAGTAAGTGTTTTAACCATATAGTGAAAGAAAACAAAAAGACACGGTAAAAGTTAAATTATTTAACTTAGAGTTAAATCTAATTGATAAGGTTAAAATAATATCCTAAACTTGTCTAAATCCTATTGGTTGATAGGATTTCGACCCATCCCCACTTTAGCTTCGAAATAAGACCCTTTGAACCATTATGAACCGATTTTGACTTTAATATAAAATAATATTTTGAGATATTCCTAAGGTGCCCCTCTCCTCCCTTATAAAAGGGAACCTCCTCCCCCCTCCTCCTCACACCAATTTGAGCACTCAAGCTCGGCCAACCCCTACCATTTTCTCCTCTCCACTTCCCAATAATAATCCTAGAGGTCCTGGTCTTCTTCAAAGACCAATATTATTTCCCTAAGTGGAGGATTCAAAGAGGCGTTCCAAAGAAGAGGTAATATCCATTACCGATCTTTTCAATTTATTTCTTCTCCAACTTCTTCTTCTTTAGTTGTTTCATGATGAAGTAATAACATCAGTATTACTTAAAAACTTATATGTTATTATAAATATGAAACAACCCTAATTCACCTTTTATCCATCCCACGGAAAAATGAAATCACCGCGCGTGCGTACGTACGGAATACCGTCTCCACGCCGTGGTGTAATCTATTTTTCCACCATCACTTTACAAGGATGGGTGTAATGGTGTAATGAGTAACTATTTGTGATTATTATAAAGTAATATTGATACTGAAATAATATATACATACTCCAATACAGTTCCACGATCATAGGAATGATATCATCACTCGTGTGTACGTACGGAATACCGTCTCCACGATGTGATGCGACTCGTTCTACATGATCATAATTACATAGTAATTATATAAATGAATTGAATGAATAAATATGATATATGTTACACTAATAAAATTCTGGATATAAGGTATCTATAACCTTAAAAGAAGAATAAGAATGTATTCGGAAAAACACGCATAAGAACAAAAGGCAATAAAGACCCGAGTAACAAGTAACAATGAAATATTACTAACAAGAAGATAAGAAAATGACCATATATGATATCATATCAATATGTATGATTCTGGAAAAAGTCAATAACATTATTTAAACCATTATACAGGATCTTCGGACACGTACAAAGAAAATCGGACCTAAGGTAAAGGAAAATACCACAATCTCATTTTTATTCGAGATTGTTTATTCGTAAGTATTTACTAGGGTGTATTTTATCATCCACATCCAAGTTCCCTCAATATGTAATATTGTTTCCATCCACTTACAATAGTTTAAATCCAATTTTACCCTTTGGTGAGTTTTTAGTAAAGAATATGAAAGGAATCTTTTGTCGTTTTTTTTTGTACGAGGTACTTTTTGACTTTTCCGACAAAGGTACGAAGAATGTTTTTTTTAACTTATACGGCATGAATGGATTTTTAAAACATTATTTCCAAGAAGCTTCCTTTACAAGTTTTCAAGTTTATTTTTAATCAACTTCTTTTAGTTTTAAATTGTAAGACATGTTAAGAAAGGAAAATGTTTTTGAAGAAGAAAGGATATTTTCCTCAAGAATGGAGTTCAAGTGTTTTATCAAAATTATTTTCCATCTAAGATAATAAAGGGTTCTGTTTTTATCCCTATTATTACATTGATTTGATCATGTTGTGATTGAATTATTTTTATGAATTCCTTTATCTTGTATGAATTGTTTTATGATGTCATGATGTTTAAGATTCCAATTTGTATTACATGGGTTATGAAATGATGTATGATTTATGATTATGTGGCACACATAAGAAAGGATTAATTATAAGATGGGTGGGACCTATATCTCCCTCCAATGCATTGGGTAAAGATTTTATATCTCATGAGATAGACATGGCTGGAACGGTAGGTTATACCGGTTCAGTGAAACAGGACTGGAACGAGGGTGACTCGGTTCAGAAAGGGACTTTGTCCACTAAGATAGTCTTGGAAATGAGTCATGACTAACAAGAAATGATTTTCTATGATTATGTGTGCATGCCAAAAAGATTTCAAGTTTCATGTTATGATTATGGGGATCTCATTTTCACTTCTATGATTTGTTCCATGTTAAGATATTATGATCTCTTTTGCAGGTTATGATTTTCAAAAAGATATGATATGATTGTTATTTCCTTTATTTGCCCTTGCTGAGCATTTGAGCTCACCCTTTTATGTTTTCTTTTCCCCAGGATATAAAGAAAGGTTTTAGGTAAAAAAATGGAAGATCTTTATGGGAGATATTGAAGATCTTTCAACACGATTAGAAGATTACGTTCCGAGTTTCCAAAGACACTAAACTATTACGGTCCTTGTGTGTGTGTTTTTGTAATGTACTAAGTATTCCACAAATGTAATGTAATGTCCATGTACGTCAAGCTTAGGGTCTCTACAGTTGGTATCAGAGGAAAGGTTTAGTCAACCTTTGGAAACTAGGATGCGAAAACGTTAGTGAGATCCCTTGAGATATTTCTAAGGTATGTCTAGGGATGTCCCTAAGGCTAAGTATACGTATAGGTTATAGTACTAGAATTACTCTAACGATCATAGAATTAAACCTAAGATGTTAGATATTGAAGGTACTCCCCCTTTATTATGTTGTTTTCCCTAAGCATGATTTTTGCCTCTCACATTATTCTATTTGGGTTTTAGACGATGGCTGGAACCCGAAGGAACCGTGTTGATCAATGCAATGGACAATGCAATGATTTTCCTCCTGAACAAACAAATGTTATGGGAGATGGAGTGCAAAATCTTATTGCAATCCTTACACAAGCTATGAATCATTCTGGACTTCCAAATGAGCAGAGAAAGGAACAGTATTCTATTGAGTCCTTCATGAGGCAACGTCCACCTTCTTTCAGTGCGACTTCTGATCCACTTGTTTCTGAACAATGGATCAGTACCACTGAAAAGATATTTTCAGTTCTTCAATGTTCTGAACATGATAAAGTCATCTTAGCAGTATATCGTTTGGAAGGTGAAGCTGATCAATGGTGGAATCTTATCAAGAATACGAGGCCAAGAGATGAAATTGAGTTCATGGAATGGGACGAGTTCAAGAACTTGTTTTTCAGTAAGTACTTCCCTCGTATTCTTCGAACAAAGATGGAGAAGGATTTTCATGAACTAAAGCAAAAGGATGATGAATCTGTTGGTATATACGAAGCGAATTTTACAAGACTTTCAAGGTATGCATCTAGAATTATCATCCAACCTGAAAGTAAAGTTGATCGATTTTTCAGCGGCTTAAAACCAAGTCTTCGAAGGGCATTAGCTATAAGAGACTTCAGTAGCTATGAAGAAATTGTGCGTTGTGCTATCATTGTAGAAATGGAAGTTGGTGTTACATATCCATCTCATGGTTTTGACAAAAAACAAAAGATGGAGTTCAAGGAGAAATCTCAGAATAATGGTGAAAAGAAGATGAATGTTTCCTTATGCACAAAGTGTGGAAAGAAGAATGGTGGAGATTGTCTTAAACGGACTAGAAAATGTTTTAAGTGTGGAAAAGAAGGTCATCGAGCAGTTGAGTGTCGAAGTAATGGAAAAAGAGTTTCTAATGATGTGAATAAATCAAACACTGCAGAGAACGCACCACCAACACTTCAATGCTTCAAGTGAAAGGAAATGGGGCATTATGCTAATAAATACCCTAATCCAAGGGTTAGTGTTGATCAACATGAGCAACCACTGAAGGCAAAGGACAAAGGGAAGTCACATGCGATCACTATTGGCGATGTTGAATATGAAAATGATGTGGTGGAATGATTAAGTGTTTATGTAAAGGGATTCCAAAATAATATTGTATCATGAAGTATTGGAATATTTATGTATTGGTCTAATGTGTTATTCAAAGTGATTGAGTTATTTTTGGAAATAAGATGATATGCGCATAATGAATGGAAAACGAGAAAATGAAATGTTTAACAGTATTCATGAGCTCATGATTGATATAAGGACTAAGTGATATCATGGTTTGAGTATATAGAATTTTGAGGATTTTGGTATGTGAAAAGTGTTAACTTTTAACTGCATTCAAGTTTTCACTATGGTTCAATGGGTATTCAAGAGAATACATGATTAAAGCCTTTGAATGTTTGGAATGTGACCAACAAAACATATCTTATGAAATATGGGGATCGACGATGGTGTTAAATCTCTGGTAATTGTTTTCACTATGTTATGAGAGTGGACTGCAGTATTATGGATAAGCCTAAAGATTGGAATAGATTATGTTGGACATAAGTTAGTATTGATTAATGATAGAAGTTTTCTCGATATTATTGATGGGATATTATAGTAATATAGTTTTAGAAATAGGACAACCTGCAGGACGGGCGACAGCCCATCGCGTCGGACAAGGATGTGGGAATCGAACCCACAACCGAAGTGCGACTGGCCTTTATCGCCTACCACTGTCCTACAGGAAGTCCCTGTTTATTAGAAACTAGTTTTATTATATTAAGCAGTATGATATATGAAGTATAAAGTCCATTTTAGGAACCATATATGATTAATCTCACTATAGATCGACTTATGTATATATAATTTTTTCTAACCTTTTGTTTGAGACAGATAGAATGACCCGTCATTCTATCACATGATCTGCTAACACTTCACGAATAACAAATTCAACTTCATTTATTTAAGAGATGAAGTGGAAATTGTTAAAGGCACGAACAACAGTGAGATTGTACCAAAATAAAGTAAGTATTTATTCTAATTCAAATTCTTTAACTTTAGGGAAACGATCTTGAAAACCAAAAATGTTTTCCAAGTGATCTTATATATGATTAATTAGATGGTACCTTAGATCATCAAAAATTTATGGATTTGTGATTGTTGGATTTTCCATAGCCATGTTCTCTACCACTCTCCATCAGAACATGATGGTTAGATTTCTCTTCCATATCCATATTTTCACCTATGTGGAAACCCAGTGATTATTTTATTTGGGTAACCGTTACGTTTCATAATTTTGTTTTTAAAGATTGGTTTTGATATTCCTTTTTACGATGTGGGTTTCTATTAAATAAACTTTTGAATAGTAAACCATTTATAACCCCGACGAATTTCGAGGGAGAAATTCATTTTAAGGGGGGTAGAATGTAACAGCCCGAGATTTTATGAAAAATATTCTTTTTAATTTTATTAATGTCTTGTGTTGTACGCTACACCAAAAGGATCTTGCACAACACGCATCCTTGACTTGCCTTGCATTACACGCAATCGCAACCTTCCTCGATAGCGTGTGTAGTACGCAATACTGAGTTTCACTAAACAACGATATGCTATTAAAATATTTTTATAACTAGCCGTTATGAATAGTAATAACCACCTTTTAAAATTTTAGAAATTTTAGCTCTCAAAATGGACTTCATTTTTGGATCCAGAGTATCGAATTTAGCCTAAGGTAAAATTTTGGTGATTTTCGGATAACTTTCATATTTTGATGAATAGTGAAAATTACTAAATTTTAATTAAAAACAAATTTTTCAATCGAAATAATTTATATTGATAAATTATTAATTTGAGTGGTTTTAAAGTATATTTAGAATATATTTTTACAATTTAATATAATGTTGGTCATTGGATTTAATTTCACATTTAAACCAGACATAAACAAGTGTCAATCTTTTGATAGATATTGTTTCTTAAAAACACGCTATTTGTTTTAACAGTGGGATTTAATTATAAAATTAATTAATGCAACTTCTATGTTATGAATTTGGTAAAATAGAATTCATTTTTGAATTCGGAATATGAAATATAACTTAGGATGAAATTTTGGCATTGTTCTGAAAAACATCAATTTTTGATGAATAGTGAAACTACTAAGTGGTAGTTAAAAATCTGAATTTTTCATAAAACATAATTTTACCGCTTCTGTGAATGGAATTTCAAAAATCCTAGAGACACGGTTGATGTCAGTAAGTAAAATGTGGTTCAATGAGATGAAAATAATTTTTGGTGAATAGTAACTTTTTACTTTTATTTACCACGGTTAAAAGTAAATAGGGTAATTAAGGGTAAGAATGATATTAATATTACCCTAACACATGTCTTAATTATATTGGACAAGTGTATCTCGACCAAAAACAACCTTAAGTGTAAAATATTATCATTTAGTCCCACTTGGATTAGATTAGGACATTTATTATTATTTAATTCAAAGAAGAGTTAAAAGAGTTAAAATCAAAGATTATTTACTAAACAATTTTTAATATAGGGTTTTACATAAGATAAATTCGATTGTAAATATTCATTAGAAATATAAAAATATTTCCTACATAATGGTATTTTATTTGTAATTTTTAGACATCAAATAATTTAATTTATTTATGACACAAAGATGATGCAGTAATTATCTTATTTATGAAATATTGACATAATTGATGTTATAAACACCAAAATAAATGTAATTTGAGACTTTTTATGGATTCCACTAATTTTCTAGGTTACTATGATTTATTAGTTTTGATTTAATCAACTTTTTTCGAACATATAATTCTGTTATGACTTTCACAAAAAATCATATATCAAATAGTGTCAAAATTGACACAAAATAGTTTTTAAATCAAATATTATATTACTAATTGTTATTTTATTCCTAAACATCTACGGTTCGGCCAAAGGACTTAGATAAGGATATATATATTAATAATAAACAATTTGGGTTCGTTTGGAATGTTATAGTAAGTGTTTTAACCATATAGTGAAAGAAAACAAAAAGACACGGTAAAAGTTAAATTATTTAACTTAGAGTTAAATCTAATTGATAAGGTTAAAATAATACCCTAAACTTGTCTAAATCCTATTGGTTGATAGGATTTAGACCCATCCCCACTTTATCTTATAAATAAGACCCTTTGGAACCATTATAAACCGATTTTGACTTTAATATAAAATAATATTTTGAGATATTCCTAAGGTGCCCCACTCCTCCCTTATAAAAGGGCACCTCCTCCCCCTCCTCCTCACACCAATTTGAGCACTCATGCTCGGCCAACCCCTGCCATTTTCTCCTCTCCACTTCCCAATAATAATCCTAGAGGTCCTGGTCTTCTTCAAAGACCAATATTATTTCCCTAAGTGGAGGATTCAAAGAGGCGTTCCAAAGAAGAGGTAATATCCATTACCGATCTTTTCAATTTATTTCTTCTTCAACTTCTTCTTCTTTAGTTGTTCCATGATGAAGTAATAACATCAGTATTACTTACAAACTTATATGTTATTATAAATATGAAACAACCCTAATTCACCTTTTATCCATCCCACGGAAAAATGAAATCACCGCGCGTGCGTACGTACGGAATACCGTCTCCACGCCGTGGTGTAATCTATTTTTCCACCATCACTTTACAAGGATGGGTGTAATGGTGTAATGAGTAACTATTTATGATTATTATAAAGTAATATTGATACTTAAATAATATATACATATTTTAATACAGTTCCACGATCATAGGAATGATATCATCACTCGTGCGTACGTACGGAATATCGTCTCCACGATGTGATGCGACTCGTTCAACATGATCATCATTACATAGTAATTATATAAATGAATTGAATGAATAAATATGATATATTTTACACTAATACCATTCTGTATATAAGGTATCTATAACCTTAAAAGAAGAATAAGAATGTATTCGGCAAAACACGCATGAGAACAAAAGGCAATAAAGACCCGAGTAACAAGTAACAATGAAATCTTACTAACAAGAAGCTAAGAAAATAACCATATATGATATCATATCAATATGTATGACTCTGGAATAAGTCAATAACATTATTTAAACCATTATACAGGATCTTCGGACACGTACAAAGCAAATCGGACCTAAGGTAAGGGAAAATACCACAATCTCATTTTTATCCGAGATTGTTTATTCGTAAGTATTTACTGGGGGTGTATTTTATCATCCACATACATGTTCCATCAATATGTAATATTGTTTCCATCCACTTACAATAGTTTAAATCCAATTTTACCCTTCGGTGAGATTTTATTAAAGAATATGAAAGGAATCTTTTGTCGTTTTTTTTGTACGAGGTACTTTTTGACTTTTCTAACAAAGGTACGAAGAATGTTTTTTTAACTTATACGGCATGAATGGATTTTTAAAACATTATTTCCAAGAATCTTCCTTTAAAAGTTTTCAAGTTTATTTTTAATCAACTTCTTTTAGTTTTAATTTGTAAGACATGTTAAGAAAGGAAAATGTTTTTGAAGAATAAAGGATATTTTCCTCAAGAATGGAGTTCAAGTGTTTTATCAAATTTATTTTCCATATAAGATAATAAAGGGTTCTGTTTTTATCCCTATTATTACATTGATTTGATCATGTTGTGATTGAATTATTTTTATGAATTCCTTTATCTTGTATGAATTGTTTTATGATGTCATGATGTTTAAGATTCCAATTTGTATTACATGGGTTATGCAATGATGTATGATTTATGATTATGTGGCACACATAAGAAAGGATTCATTATAAGATGTGTGGGACCTATATCTCCCTCCAATGCATTGGGTAAAGATTTTATATCTCATGAGATAGACATGGATGGAACGGTAGGTTATACCGGTTCAGTGAAACTGGACTGGAACGAGGGTGACTCGGTTCAGAAAGGGACTTTGTCCACTAAGATAGTCTTGGAAACGAGTCATGACTAACAAGAAATGATTTTCTATGATTATGTGTGCATGCCACAAAGATTTCAAGTTTCATTTTATGATTATGAGGATCTCATTTTCACTTCTATGATTTGTTCCATGTTAAGATATTATGATCTCTTTTGCAGGTTATGATTTTCAAAAAGATATGATATGATTTTTATTTCCTTTATTTTCCCTTGCTGAGAATTTGAGCTCACCCTTTTATGTTTTCTTTTCCCCAGGATATAAAGAAAGGTTTTAGGTAAAAAAACAGAAGATCTTTATGGGAGATATTGAAGATATTTCAACATGATTAGAAGATTACGTTCTGAGTTTCCAAAGACACTAAACTATTACGGTCCTTGTGTGTGTGTTTTTGTAATGTACTAAGTATTCCGCAAATGTAATGTAATTTCCATGTACGTCAAGCTTCGGGTCTCTACACTGATTATGCTGATTTTGTGGTGTTTTTGGTGCTTCGGTGTGCGGTTACAACACACTACACTACTAATGTTGTGTGCTATTACAACACACTATTGTATTCCAATTTATTAGTGATTAATAAATCTCTCACAAAAGATTCATTTATCATCCCTTATATAAGTACGGATAAAGGAAACATTTATTATCACTTTTTTAGAACTGATAAAAGTTATTTATTTTTAATCCCATTGTAGTTGTCTCCACTTCTCTAGTACTAATAAACACCATTTTTAGCAATGATAAAGGAATATTCTTTAGTAGTGGTAGATTTGTATAATAAGGATGACATGATATTCATGGAGCATCAAGTGGAGATCAATGACAATCATGAGAAGGTGTTGTGAGGACTGAAAATTTCATTGTTTCCTTTGTTGTAAAGGCATGGAGACCTGGAGGAGTGTACGTGGGAGAAAGATAGGTAGATGTGTTCCTAGTACCGAATTTTTTTTTGAGTTTTTCTTTTCTCTATTTTTCTTTGTGATGTGATGTTTGAAGCTTGTTTTATGAGATGAGCAATTTTCTAGGGATTTTTATGTTTGTGGTATAATTTTTGATAATTTACAACCATATGGAATAGGGTGATTTAATGCTTGTCTAAGATACATTAACTATTATATGATTAAACTCTTGCGGGTGAGTCAGTGCCACCCAGAGAAAATAATATATTCACATGGAGAAAAGAATTCCATGATTTGTATGTTTGAGACATTTTTGTTTATTAGATACGTAGTGGTTGTATGGTGGTGTGGTTATTAGAGAGTATGATAATTGTTCTTGTGATGATATGGATGTGGAGTTTGTTCATGGGTCATTTGGGTTAGCCTGTTTATCTGGTGGTAGTGTTTGAGAGGTGTGGAGAGATTCATGAGAGGTATCTCACGGGGTGGTTGTTTAGACCACCTTTTCTTTCAGGATTGGTTTTGTATTCTCAAAGGAGAGAATCAATTATGATGTTTATAATGTAGGTTATGTTCCCTTTGGGTCCATTTATTTTGTATTTTTGGTTGTTAGAGGTGTCTGAGGGTGGTTCAAGGAGTTTTTTTATCGATTTCGGATGTATAAAAGAACTGTTGCAGGAAATATACATCGTGTAAGTGTATTACCCAACATGAATGTTGGTTTCAATGATTTTTTGAGGATATGTAATGATTTTTATGTTTTCTGGGTTAAATAATAAAAAGTAGATGCATTTTTTAATGTATCCTAGAATCCAGGGATAACACGACATGAATGTGGATTATACATCATCAAATTCCTTTAATTTGTATAGTTTTATAGGTTTCTACCACTCGGTGTTTTTTCAAACCCAGCCTCTTTTGGCTCTTCTATCATCCAATGTGTCTTACAACCTTCTCAAACATTATGTGGATATTCCTTTTGTTAGGGATGGATCATTGGACTAACATCTTCAATCTGTAGTGATTTCTCAGTTCATTATCATCAGTTTTATATCATTTTTATTTCTGGTTTTCTATACCGTTGTATTTTTTTGGGTTTTCTATTTGGGTTGTGTCATTATGGTCTCTTGGTGAGGTATAGGTTTATCTATGATTAATCATGGTGTGGTCGTGGTTCTCCAGTTTTCTTCTTCACCCTATAGAGTGCATCAAGTTGAAAATATCTTTGAAGTACATAATTTTTAATCTCTCTCTTTTATTTATCATGTGGGAGGGGTTTTCTTTTGTTTACCTCTGATTTATTGTTTTTCTATATTAAACAATTATACAGATTTTATTTTGTTTTGAAATTGATGGGTAACGTCATTTGATTGACCATATTTTAACAGTTTGATATTATATTGTGATTTTGTGAATTGTATGGGCTTGATGCCCCATAAAAAATTGTGGTCGTTGGAGGCTTTGTTTGCACGGAATATATGTGTTGAGATATCTTACTTGGTTGTGACTCTTATGATATCACCCTAAATTGAAATTGGATAATTTCTTATTTTTGGCTAAAAAAATGGTTTCTCTTGGATTTTGACTTGTGCAGTAACGAACCTAAAATAAGGTGGAATGTGATAAGAGCCCCATTATAAATTCTTGAAATTATCTTGATGTGTGGTCTTTCTTGTGGGGTGATGTTTTGTTATTGGGGAATGTGGAGCTAATAATTGTTTAGTCCATTTTTTTTCGGGCTGTGAGGAGGTAGTTTTTTGTCCATTCATTTGGGGTGGATAGTTGGTAGTTTTTTTATGTTAGATGCTCAAGTTGTGAAGCAATAAATAAATAATTGTTATATACTATTTGGAATGGCGTGTTTTTTTGGTTAATAGAATAGAAATGGTTCATGGATAATTAAAAGGTAGGTTATGTGGTTAAATGTGGTTGATGCTAAATAATGAATGTAATATGGTGATCAAATTAAATTGGTCGTAAATGTGAAGTGAGGTTTGTGGATCAGTCTGTGGTGTTATGAATTTCGACGTTGCAGAAAAAGTGATGCTGTTGTGAGTTGGTTTATTCTTTTATGAACCCATAGGTTGTCCTTTAGTTCTAGATACTATTTATATGTAATTTTATTTTCCATTTGATTTTTATATGCACCCCACCCATGTTAGGAACTATGTACCAAACACCCACAACATCATGGTGGGGGTGCTTTTTCAAACATCCCATTGGGAGGATGGATGGATGACCACCCGCTCGTTCCTATTTCCTCTTCCTAGAGATGATGACCAATGATTTTTTGACTATGGTGTGATGAGGTATAGTGCCCAAGGTGTATTGAGGATGATTTTTTATGTTTAATCGTAGGATTATTTGGGATGATTTGTGATGAGATTTCCCTTGTGTATTCAGGAAGAGATTTGATGTGATGTGCGACCCAGGTGTATATGGTGGAGATGTGTTATGAGGCCCACATTTATAGTGGAATGATGTGTTTTTAATCCCTAGTGTATATGGGAAGGATGTATATTGGGGCTATGCTATGTGTGGGTGGGATGTGTTGTGCATATCAGGTGTGTACGTGGGGGACATGTTGTGTTACCCAGGTGTGTGTGGGTAGGATGTGATGTGGTATATTTGGAAGAGGTGAGAGCGCTAGGACATTTTCCATTAGGGTGTGAGAGAAGCTAATTATTGGGAACATGGTGAGGGGTACCCTATCATAGATTTTCTTTAATTTATATTATATTAAATAGAATGTGTTATTTTATAAGAATTACTTGGTGAGGGTAGGATAGTTAGTGTACTTGTTTAGGTGATATTTGGTTTTGCAATTTTCTCAGAGGTGCATTAGTATGCTTCTTTAAATGTGCACAAGAGACTTGAGATTCTTCTACTAAATATACATATTTGTTCATCATATGTATATAAAATTAATTTTCAAGTTTCCATGAGTATTTCATGGATATTTCTAGACAATACATGCTCAGATCCTTGATAGTCTTTATCTCGCTACTTTATCCTTATATTTGGAAATTTACATTGGATACTTTGGTCTATATTAGGTCCATTTATACATGCATGTGGGATGGTTTGTGTTTCTATTTTATATTATGTCATGGAGTTTTTTTGGATGAATAATCTTATTTCCTAATCTTGGGTTCTTGTAATGGGCATTGCCTCCTATATTTTGACATTTTTAAACCATTGGTGCTAGTATCCAACCTGGGGCCTATTGGTGGCGGGACTCGGGGGTCATTATCTATCTCTCCTCATTTCAATATCTTTGGAGGGAGGGGTTCATGAAAATTAATGTTTTAATAAGAAACATCATTTCTATAGAGTTTATCATTAATTTTTTTCTTTAGAAATATATATTTCTCAATATGATTACAAATGAAAATACCTCACTAATTTATCTAAATTTAAAAAAGTTTTTTTTTACATTAATGAATATAAACACTATCCAATTTTTTATTTTATGAGGCTATGTCCATTATGAAAAGAACATAAATTATATATAAATTTAGTTTTAATTTATTTCAATAAAATGAAGTCTAAAACCCCAATATATTCCCCACTTAGCCTTTCCAGGAGATTCCATCAATCATTTATATTGTTTTATAACCTCATGTGAGGCCCTCAATGATGAAAAAAGACCCATGACCTAGGAAATAAAGCCTTTTATGTTTTCCAAAACACATAACAATATATTTTTAATCCATCAAAACATTTCCCGCATGTGAAGACCACCACATGAGGCATTAAAATAGGCCTCCCTTCCATTCATGTTGCACCCCAATCTCAGTGTGACTTCCATAATCTCTACAATTGTTTCCCAAGTGAAGGAACTCACCTGCATGAAGTATCACATAGGAAATAAATATAAACCACATATAACACCCACAAAAATGTTCACAGATAGGGGTTGAACCCCTATTGTCTGTGGACTAACAACCTATATAGACTAGTCACACCTGAGATGCACCCCACCCAATGCCATTTTTTTCAAAGATTAGATAAATCATCTAAAATAATTATTAAAAAATCATAGTAACTTTTGATAAAACTCGTACAAAATTTATTTAAAAATATAGTTATTATGTATTCCAACTGAATATAATTATTCAAAAATAATATCTAATACCCTCGACTATTATTCTATTTTGATTCACTGTACCATAAACATTTCAGTTTACCAAGTGAATAAACATTTTTCTTTTTCTATTCATTGGCTAGAATTGAACCTCGAATCATTAATTTTTACGGTTTTTTCATGTTTATAAAATAATAATACTATTTCTAACTACATATGTAAAATTGTGTAGAAAGTGATAAACCTAGGTCGAAAAAAATGAAATTTATTATGATAACACTAAAAGTAATTAGGATGAATGGAAATAATTGATGATAGAATTGGAAACATAAATTTGGAGAAAGTGTACTATTTATTTTTAAATCTAGGTGCATGTGATAATGAATTCAAAAAAGGTAAATAACTAGTAATGTTATTGTTGAATTGGTTTTATTAAATTCCTTGGCTTGGGAAATCACCCTCCATTTAAAAAATTTCCCTTTTTCTCAGGGGTGATATGCTTTGATTAAGTATTGGAATTAGTAACTCAACCCCATTTTAAATAGAGTAATAAACTAACACAATGTTTATAAAGGAATATAATCACTATTAATTTCATTTAATATGGTCTCCATCTATCATAAAATAGTGGGAATGTCAAACAGACATGGAAGATACAGGAGAGACCTAATAAATGAAAAATTGTAAAATGGATTCATTATAAAAATAATAATTCAATATGTGAAATATGAATTAATCACCCACCATTAACTAAATGACTCACCACTCAAGCTATATATAATATATTTTATGTAATAAAAATATAACCCTAATTATTGCAACAATAAAACCAATACTGGTCAATTGATGCTCCCATTCCAATAATTATTTTCAAAGAAGGTGACATGAACATTATATATAGGTAGATAATCTATTTTTAAATAAAAATATATGATTATATATAAAGTTATATCCATATTACTTAATATAAAACCTACCATAGTTGTATATAGATGAAAAAATCCATGTGAAACAGTGACTCAAATCCCTTAAACATATCATTAAAAAAATTAATGTGAGGGATTGAAGTTGAAATGATATCTCATGTAGAAACAAACTCAAATTGTGATAAAGAACATAAAAATCATAACAATAATACAACATAATCTATCTAAAAAATAACATTTATTTTACCATACATTAATGAAAATATGTCTTTAATATTTACCAAAAAAAATATTATATACTAAATCATGATTTAAGAGAACCCCTCGGAGTCCAAACCATATCCTCTAAACATTTAAAAACTTAGTGACTCAACTACTTCAAATATTACATATACAAACTCATTCCACATCGAATGTGATTCTCCCCTATATAAAAAAAAGCTCCACAAGAACCAACAACATGGTTTGAAGTAATAGAACATGGAATGATATGTAGTCTTATGAAATTTATCATAGACATTATCATTAAATTTATAAATAATGACCCAATCTATATACTTCTCCCTATTAATTAATCTTATTAGAAAACCATTGTTTGTCATGGGTTCTTACCCTTGATCAACCCACAATGTGAACCTCCTTTGGTGTAATGAGACTATATGATAATTTGAAACTTTCTCCATTTTATGAAATGGTATGAGTCACGTGAATTAATCTTACATTACATCTCCACTATTATAGTGAAAAATCTTATAGTATCCCCTATTATACTTAATTATATAATGAAATACAACGACTTTGAATAAGACTCATATTCTTCATCTATGTCATCTATACTTTTAAATTGTAGCATGTCAATCTATTGGTGTGACGTGAATTACTCACTCACAATGAGTAAATTTAATTATTTTTCAATCTTTTAGATGTGTCACAATCTAAAATAGGGAAATTAAGTCAACAATAATATTCCCATTGGGTTTCATAGTGGTTTATAGTGTGAATGTTCAAGGTGTAGAGTGATTCCTTATAATCCTCAATAGTGTTCAAAGAAGATAACCATGGATGAAACCCAATAATTCATTTCTATCAATATTTTAAATTCTAGTTCCCTCCACTACTTTTTCCCACATTAGACTTTAGTTTCAGTGATAGTTTTTTAATAAACCAATCCAAATGTGCTTACTCATTAGATATAAAATATTAACTCCCCAATATAAAACCATTTTTATCTTCCTTAGTTAATCACCACTATATAATCGGTCATGCCACTACCATATAATTGTCTTATCCTAGGATATCCACCTCCATGGAACCCTATCTAAGTAAAAATATTCAATCTTGTTAATATCTTATTCTAGTAGTTATCCAATGATGGAAAGGTTGGGTATGAGAAACTTTCTTACTCTTAAAAAATATATTATTTATTCCATCATTTATATTTTTTTATAGAGTATAAAAAACTCAAACATAAATATTTCTTACCATCAACATATAAAATCTATATAAATTGTTGAAATGTACCTAATTTTTTAATAAAACTAGTGAAAAAATTAATACCTATATTATAGCTATCAAATATCTCCACACATAATCTCCTGATTTTACTCAACCATAAAATCTTTATATCATCATAATGAAAACCCCATCATACAATGTCTTAAAAATCAATTTAAAAAAATTGTCAATAATAAATTAAAATATCAAGAACCACCTGATAAATATCATTTTACCTCCAAGCCTCAGGGTTAATAATTTTTTATTTTTTTACCCCTTTTAAATGGTATATAATGAAACCTTATATGGATCATATGCCCAGAGGCACTTTGGAAAAATATTACATAGCCTGTAGGCCAAAACGAAAAGGACCAAACAATGACCAGTAAAGGTTCAAAGAATAAAAAATCATCAGAAACCCCACCCAATATGATTTCCAACTCCATAGAATCCCTCAAATAACGAAACATAGAAACCAATCACCAAGTAGGATTGCATGGGGCCAGACTGATGGAAAATCCATATCCTCTCATAGAGAAATATATTTTTAATTCTTTGTTTTTTGAAGAAAAATTCATCCATTTATTTTAGTTTACCTATTAAAAAATAATTATATAATATTAATTTAGATTATATAGTATAGTTATTATTTTGAGAGGTATTTTTTAACCTACCTCATAATATTATTTTACCCTCACCACTCAAGATAATATTAACTATAGATAAGATCATAACATGAGTACATGCATCCAATATATAGTCTTTGAAATCATTTCACATCTCTACATAGTATATAAAGTATTCAAAATTAATTATCCGGTTATAGATTAATTGATCAAATAATTTTTTGGATGGTGGTTATTTTTATATTGATTTGAAAATACATAAGACTAAAAAAATACTTTGAACACTACAGTTTTATGTATGATATAAAATATAAATATAAATGCAATATGAACAACAAAAAATTACATAACCCAACACTCATCCACCCTTTATCAATTAATATAAGTCATAATAATGATAGAAATGAAATATTACCTCTTTTCAATTATAATTATTTCTGAAATCATTTTTTAATATTAGTTACTGGTCTTCTTATTTCCATGAAAATGTATTTTTCTATTTTAGAGGGAAGCTAATAAAGTATAATAATTTCTAATTTATGAATTTTTCCATAATACCCCATTAAAATACATCACATATTTTTTTGAATACTACTCATTCGCTTAAAACTATAGAAGAACCACTTCCCCAAAACCTCAGAATCTAATATAGTACAAATCACCAGGATTTTAAGTGAAAGGATAAAATTACTTTATAATGTGGACTCTCTTTTATGGTTAATCATGTATTCAGTGATAGTAAAATAATGATTAAATGTAAAATTTTGTTATAATGACTTCAATATTTGAAATAAACAACACATTAATCATTTTAGTGAAACATTTTTTTCAAAGATTAAACCTGATATCAATAGATTTTTTAGTAGTCATAATGTCATTAGTATCTATCAATAAATTGGGTGTGATAAACAAAACAAAAAAATGTACTAGAACTGACTTGGGAATGGGAAATAATTTTTTTTAAAATTTCTCATGTAATTAATAAAAATAAAATATCATTAAATATAAACATTATTAGACGAATGAAAGAAAACATGTCCAAATACATACATATAAATTTCTATATCATCTAAAATATCCACATCATGATTCCTTAAAATAATACTCTGAAACTTATCTCTACACATTAAACCCCATTATACTTATTCAATCATATAAATAAGGTATCTAAAACCTGGAATAATAGGTTTTGTATGAAGCTTTTGTATCTTCTGTCTAAGAAATTAAAAAATTAGTATATATTCCACAAAAAATTCCTTTATATAGAAATATTATTTTATCAAATAAGGGGATCATAAAATATTTATTTAATTAAAAAGTGATAATACTATATACATTACATCACTCTCTTTCTTAATAACTTTTGTGACTTCCTTCTTCATGGTCCTACAAAATAAAAATAAAAATATAGACTAAATAATATATTTTAATGGTAATCAAAATAGAAAGGGAAAATTATTCATACAACCTAAAAACTATTATAATGGAAAAAATTAAATTTATCAGTAGTAATTACTTATAAAACAATTAAAATATTTAAATATTACTGAAATTCTTTTGGGTTTTTATCTTTTATCTAGAAATTATTACTTTTCACTAAGTGATAGAATGTTGTAAATATGATAGACTATATTGATAAATTAAATATATAGGATGAGATTACTCCACATAAATCAATCTTTTCCTACAACACAATGTATCATAAACAACCCATAGTTACAATATTTATTAAAAGGGTTTCATTTTATACATTTATTGGAAATTTTAATTATATGGTTTCATATAATTAGCGAACCACTAAAAAATAATGTAGTCATCTCTATATAGTGTAAATGTTTTCCAAAAAAAATAGTTTTTTTTTAAAATCCTGTTTTCATTCATGAAACTTATGAATCTTTCAAGTCATGTCACCGTGGACATTGATAATATAATTAAGCTTCCTTATTCCCTAGGACAAACATTCAAAACATGTGATTATAAAAAATTCTCAATAATGTTTATAAGAAAAAAATAGAATATTAAATTTTAAATTTCATAAATATGTTTTTAATTTTTATAATTTAATTTTTATGATCATATTATCAGTTACATAATTATTAAATGAAATTAAACACCTAATGTTTTCTAAGAAAAATTAGTATCATTGAAAATGTAAAAATAATATCTTCAATAGTAACCTAATAAATCATAAGTACTCATGAAATTCAATTCCTTAAAAAAATAAATTCACCTTTAAAGGCTAAGTAACATTCATAAACCCATTTACATATCTCATTAAATAATAAAATTTCCATTAAAAAATAATATAAAGCTATAAAAAACCATAAAGGCTATTTGGTACATTATTTTTACAATCACCCATAAAAGTAACCATACATGAACCCTTACAAAGGAATGACTATCATGATTAATTCTATATGTCTCTTCTTGAGAAAATATTTTTTAAAACATTGTTGGAGGTTTATGTTAGACCCACATATTATCATCTAAAATTTTCGTGTTACTTAAAATAAAAAAATCAAAAAAAATTAATTTCCAACATAAAAATCATAAAACATATCATTAGATCTAATGAAAACACATTTATATATCAGATTAAATAAATGGAAATATCAATTACTATTTAACGACTGGAAAATAAAAAAATACCCTTTAAAATGATAAAGTGATACAATTTACAAAAAAAATAAAAAAAAGTTATAGTATTATTGGTGAAAAATAAATAATATGATAGTGGGAAATGGATTTCATTGTGTAAATATTAAAAAATATTGTTTTATAAACATTGTAAGTATTGACTAAATAAGCTATATAGGAACCATAAAAGGGATTAGTTTTTTAAAAAGATAAATAAAGTTAAAATAACCAAATGTTACCTTTTAATGTTTTTTATAAATAATAAAATTCTTGAAACATTTAATAAAATCATGGGAATGAAAGAAAAATATATGATATGAAATTGTAAAAATGTTATAATGGAAAATACTACCAATCATCTCTAAAATAATCCAAAAATTATCTTAAATTCTTAATTAATACAATTTTAATAATTATTTAAATTCTAAATAACCATTTTCATCTTCATTCACTTATTATTAGTCATTTTATTTCATTTATTTTTAGTTTCTGTTTGACAATATTTATATTGATTTTACATTGGATAGTCTGGGACCATTCGACCCAAAAAAGATTTGAAGTATTGACTGTGGTTAGTGGGGTCATGGTTACATCATCTATTGAATTTTATACATGTTATAATTATAATTTTTATATATTAAACATATGTTTTTAAGTATCTATTAAATTTGTTAGTGAAAAATTAAATGCATCATTTTACAAAGGTAGTAGTTCACTGTTACACATGAGCAATGTTTCATTTTTTTAGTAGATAAAAAGAATATTTAGAAGATGATCATTTAATATCAACAAAAATCACTCCATAAGTATAATATAATTTAATTCCATACATATTTACGACCACCCATGTGATATGTCAATGAAAAAATAATCACAACACTCTGTGGCTGTCAAAGTCCCCAAGTACACATAAGTGACCATATCATTTTACAATAGCTCATTATGTAAGATTTGTGATAATATATTATCATTATAGAACATTAATTATGTAATAAATTACTAATATATTAATTAAATACATCATTATAACTATTCATGTTAGCTGTTGATGAAAAGAAAAGAACACCACTTCATGGAGGTGGTATTTTTCACCTATGCACGAGGGAAGTTTTCATTTCCTATAGAATGTGATGAAGCTATAAAATATTTATAGAAACATAGGAATAAAACGTTATTATAGTATATATTATTATATAATTATGATATGATTTTACGAATATATTTGAAGGAGGTGAATGTAGATATAATCATGAAAGTACATGGTTAAGACTCATACCTCCTCCTTGGATAACCTCAATTGGATTAAGCCTTAATAAATATACTTTTGGTATTTTGGTAATTGAAGGGAATATGGTATATATGTAGGACATTTAGGGAGGTATTTGGAAGATATTGGATGATATTTAGTGCCAAAATGTATAGAAAGTTTAATATAGTAGCTTCTTATTTGTCAACGAGATGAGTGGAAAACATGTAAATATATAAAAAATTAAATTAAAATAAATGTGTTTCTTAAAGAAAGGGGACCAATAGTCATCCAATTTTTACAATTTAATAAATTTACTTCTTAAACCACTTAAATAATTAAATATAGACATGTTTTAATTATACTTAATGCGTTATATCTTACATTAACCAACCTTAATAAAACATTGAACTTTTACCCTCATAACAAACATATCATGGAAAATTTTCATTGTGGGAAAAATGAAAATTGAAGAAATTAAAAAATATTTAAATTATGATTCTAAATTTGGAATTAAATTTTTATTGTTTAATTTATAGAAGTGATAAAATTTAAATTTAAAATAATAATGTGTCATGTAATGATTTTTTTAAAAAAATGCACTTTTTAGCATAAAAATGATTTTATAACCAAAATCATCAATAATTTTGAATAAAATTGAAATAATTGGATTCTGTTATATATAATGAAACTTAGATTGATTTATTTTCAATCTAAAATCTAAAGGAACCTTTTAAAGTCGTTATTAAAGGAGATGAACTCAAAATAGTTTTAATTGGAATAATACTAATTCAAAGATATGAAAACTGACACACATAGATTTCAATGTTATACATTTTATAATTTAATGATTTATATTGTATAGTAAATATATATACTATATTGATAAATAGTTTTATGAAATTTTAATTCATTATTATATCATAATAATATCATAAAATTCACTTTATTTTTAAAATCATTATCTTTCTCTATTAACCTAAAAATCAACTTTTAAAAAACTACCAAACAATAAGAGTAAAATAAATTTCAAATGGAAATATCAAAACTGATATCCAAAATTCGATTTATAATTTTTAAATTTAGAATATTTTCTCTAAAATTAATTAATATAATATATGAAACAAATTTCTTTCAATCCACATATTACTTTTTTGATTGAAAAATTACCTAAAATTATTATAGTTATAAATATAATCATAAATATTATAAAGAAATTAAATTGATTTAATTATTGAAAAAAACTGGGTTTTCACATTCTTCCCCTCTTGAATAATTTTTTTACTCATAATTTTATTCATTGGTAAATGAGTAGGGATACATTTCTTTGATTTTTTTTTCAGATTCTAATGACTCTTTATTAATCATATGGTCCTTCCACAATACTAAAACTACTTGAGATACCATTTTATATAATAGATTATATATATGATCTATAATATAAACTATCTTTTCCTCATAGTAAATATTTTATCCACCCTGAACTACATATGAGAACAAAATTAGAGATGCCTCACATGGATATTTCCTTAAAAAAGAAACATGTGACACATCATGTACACATGATAAATTTAAATGTAGGGATACTCAATAAAAAATTGATCCAAACTTCACTATAATTTAATATGTTCTAATAATCCACATAAATTACATTCCTTTTATATTGATACACATAAAACAATTTGAGGGTGATATTTTAAGAAAAGTAGGATCACATTCCTCAAATGGAATATGTTTCATATGGATATATGAATAAGTCTTATGACTAATAAGAGTTTCCATTATATAGATATATATAAACATTACCTTCTCAACTATATATTCTAATAATTAATTTTGGAATTAAATTCTACCATTTACTGGAAATAGCTCAAGAATCCAATTTTTAGTGGTCACTCAGCTTTAACCAGGTGAAATGTAAAACACTTAACGATATAATATGAAATATATTTTTTTTCATAACATACAACAAATAATATTTTTGATGCCCTATATACATATTATTTCTGATGGGATTACTTATAAATAGTGACCTTTGAGATTCACTATATAATTATTTATTCAGTTAAAAATCTCTTGGAATATATAACCTCTTACCAATTCTCATAAGAGAATCTTCTTACTTCTCTTAAAAACACAGTAAATTAATCTTCATTAAGAAATTATCACCTTGTTTATAGAAAAATATTTTTATTGTGATCCATATTAATTATTTATAAAATATATTTCTATTTTAATACCTATGCCAATAGATAATGAGTTTCCATATATGAAAATAACTATAAAAAATTAATTAAATAATAAACTAATAGATCATGTTCTATGTTTAAAAGAGAAAATGATAGATATTTTTCTTGAATAAATTCATAATATACCTTGATGGATTTACCTGGCTAATATATAATCCTATAATTACAATCAATAATAAAATTCAACCATATTCTGTACTCATTTTGGGCCAATATATAATTAAAAACATTATTACAAGTATCTTTTCAAAATTTCTTCCAATATAAAATATGTATCAAAATTTATATAGTAAAAATAAATAGGGAATTTTCATGATCATGAACTAAATAATATTACTCATGGAGTTTCAATTGATGTGATGGAGATGTAATCACCCAATAATTCTACATCAATACAAATACTAATGACCATCAATAAAGCATCACTAAAAATAAAAAATAACTTTTTCTTGATTTTTGGGATAATAGTGATGTATATACAAGTCTATTTTTAATTTCTGAAAAATGGAGAATATTCCATTATTTAGATGAACGTTTATCCCTTTCAATTTAAATTGGTTAGAGGGATAGATAACCAAGATAAGTTTTTAAACAATTCATTTGTAGTAACCCACTAGTATATGAAAACAAAGAATATCAAATACAATTTTATATTATCCACTCTTGCACCACATTAGTTATAGTAGGATCAACATATATACTATTTTTTATACAATATTAGAAAGTAACTAAATCATCATTAATAAAAATCCTTATTTATGTTATTTTCAAAAAATAAATATATTATTTTGATGTTTATAAAAAATATTTAAATAATTATGGTAATCCTTATAAATTTAGGAATATAGAAGAATATCATCAATGAACCTATCTAAAAATTTATCCAAATACTCAAGAAAAACTCTATTTAAAAAATCCCTAAATACAAAGTGTGTTTTTTCAACCAAAAATGCATAACTAGAAAGTAACAATGTCAATAAAAAGAATATAATACAATCTTTAAAAAGTATTTCTCATTTAATTCTAGTTGATGATAATTATACCAAAAATCACTTATAAAAAATAATCAGCACATAATATATGATAAAATGGGTCATAAATATGGGGAAAAAAATCATGTTTTCATAAAAGTGATGTAATTATGTTCTCCAAGATCAATGAAAATACTCATGGAACCATCATTGTTTTCTTGAAAAAAACATAAGGCCACCCTAAGGTGATTTTCTCAGGTGGATGAAACTATTATTATGGTAAATCCAGCACCATTATCTTGAATAATAATAAGATAATCTTCAATAAATAGATCAGTAAATTCAATTACCACTAGAAAATTATTAATTTGAATAGTTACCTTCAATTCAATGACATTTGAATGATTAATTTCACTCCCTTATTTAGTCAGCTTCCTAACTCATTGATATTTTATCACGTGGTTGAACTAATTCTTATATACTAATTGGAACTGACTCTAAGAATTTAAAATTAATTCCTTAGATTTGGAATATATCATATTATGAAAAATAGAAAACTAATCCATACAAAGTATTACATCAATCCCCAATAAGTTTATTAAAATATAATTTATAATAAAATATATTACATATATGGTAATAATATAATTCATATAAATTCTTGATGGGTTAATACACCCACTATGATATTTTTCCAAATTTCTTCAATTAATTTCTCAATATGACATATATATTTTACTTGAAAATATCCATAAAATAAATAGAATGTGTATAACCTATACCAAAAAAGGAATTGTAATGATATGATTAAACATGTAATGTAATAGAAAATATATCATTTCATATTCTAGGATTATTTGTGGTAGTAAAAAATAAATTTTACACACCCTTATTCTAATAGTCATAATTCTCTCAATCATTAATACTTTAATTCATAAGTGATGATACTGAATAACCCATGTCATTACAATAAAAACTGTCCATTTTATTTTCTTCATTGGTATGACCATTTCCACTATTATTTTCATTTCAATTGTGTTCCATTTGTCCAAACATACCACACCGATAACACTTTCAATATATTATAATACATTCACCAGAATGCGTTTGACAACATTTACCAAGAGAAGGTAGACTAATTTTCATAAATTCATATTTAATTAATGGATTCTTCACCCATTGGATTCCACATGAGAAATTCCTTATCTAAAAAACATCAACTCAACCTTCTAATCAAATTAAACTATGTTCTTATAACTTAAAAACTTATAAATATCCAAATAATTGTGAATACATTGGTTCAATCTAGAATAAATTATATGAATTACACTATCATTTTACAAAATAAAAATGGGTGCATAAATGGGAAATCTATTAAAATTTTCTTCATTGGTGGAAACTAAATCATCATTTTTTATGGTTAACTCTAAAAAAATAATTTCTAATCTATGGAGAACATCATTTGGAAAATATTTCTCTAGGAAATTATCCTTAAAATGATCCCACTCAATAGAATAAATCTACTCTTTTTCCTTTAGTATTCTTAACTAGTAACGATCACTAATTATCTTCACCTTCAAAGTGATAAAATTGGAGCTAGTTTATGATTTGTTAAACATCCCAAAACATCAAATATATTTTCCAATACATTGATCCATCCTTCAGCTACCACTAGGTATGCAGATCCACTAAAAAATGAAAGGTTTTTATTTATAAAATTATATAATATACAAATATTTTTCTATATATAATTTTATCACTCTTTTTAATGTGTACCACAATTAATTTCATGTTTCATCTAAGCTAACAAATCAAAAAAAATAACTATTCAAATTCTATATATTCTAGGTTTCTAATTTGGAAGGACTTTATTCTATTGTTTCCTTCTTATATCATTTTTTCTTCTCCCCCAAACCCAAAACCATTTGGAATAGAAATTGATTTGATGAATCAGAATTGAAATCCTAAAAATCCACATAATATCATGTAAACATAAATTATATTCTCTAAAAAATGACTTTTGAAGTTTTCCTATCGTCTATTGTTATCTTAACCATTTATATAATATAAACCATACCACCAAATTCTGTAACAAACCAATAAATACATGATTTTTTATATCTGTTTCACTTTATTTCAATTCTAGGATCTTTTATGTTTATTGGTTTATTCAAATTGGAAATGATTACACTTCAAAGTTCATATTTCCTTATACTTTTCATTTTTTTAATAAAAAATTCCCTTATGATTACTCTTTTATTTTCATTTATGGAATTTTTCCTCATTCAAGGCATTTCACAATTGACCTTTCTATCATTATTAAACACCTTTATTCCCTATGAAAAACATTTAGAAATGTATGTTGAGAAAAACATAGCTCAATATGGGATATAATGATAACACAAACACATTAGTAAACATTAAAAAACATAGATTGTTTCCTTTTTACTATATAAAATTTGATCTCAAATAATAATTTACATAATCATGAAACCAATTCTGTTGTCATATTTGACATAAAACAATTAGTATCATGCATAAATGAAAAATGATATCCATAATAGTTCCTTAATAATACATATGTAATCATTATAATATCTTCTTTAAAAAACAAACATTTGACCATTATATGGTCAAATAAATTAATAACTCATTTATATCCAATATAAAACAAAAATATTTCCACTAAAAACTCATATCAAGTATTGAGACCCACGTATTCATCTTGTGACATTATCCTTCCAATCACTCTTAAAATATCCATTGAATTAAATCATACAATGGAATAACCATCTTGGTTAATTTCATATATTTCTTCTCAAGAACATATAATTACCCACTGAATTGGAGGGATATATCAGACCCAATTATCATAATATAATGTATATAAGTACTATAAAAAGAATGGAAAACCCAAAATCATTTATTTTCATTATTAAATTAATAAATATATTTATTAAATACCATATACAAAAACTCATTTTAGTTATCAAATAAAATATATAATTTTCTATTGAAAATATCTTAAAAATGAAAATTCATAAAAAATAAAAAAATTCTATCATTTTAAAAATTACAGAAAATTTCAGATTAAAAATGATTACTACTTAGGGCTATGATGTACTGAAATGAAGCTTATGTGGTAAACATTAAAAACATAGTTTTCACACATTTATAATGGAATTAAAATTATATGTATAGAAAATGTGAAGAGGGGTTATTTTTAAACCATTATAAATAAAGTTAAATGTTTATTAATGTTTTACTCAAAATTATTTTAATTACATAGAATAATTTCTTTTAATTTTTGTTTATAAAAAGGACTTTGAAGAAAAATATTTGGATGGAGATCTTTTTAACAAGGTATAAAAGAAAAATCCATGTCCTAGTCTCTTGAATATTAATATATGTCAATTATTTTTCATGAATAATAAAATTATATTAGTAATATAAATTCATAAGAAAATTTTTAATTATCACTCCTTAATTATTATTCTTATTACTTCATTAATTACAATGTTATATTTACTAACTATGTTAGTTGATTTTTTTATCGGAAATTTTGGTGTCATTCGGTTCAAAACAACATTGGTGTGTTTCCCATGGTCAAATAAGCCATGGATACATCATCTATAAAATATTAAAAAATTTATAAATATAATTTTTATATATAAAATTTTATTTCAAACCTATAAATTTTATTCTTTAATGAAAAATTAAATACATTGTTTCATTGAGGTGATAGTCAGCACATGCACAGGAGCGTCTTTTTAATTTTTATAATAGATGAAAAGGAAAAAAATACATAATTATTACCTTTAAATAATAATAATCAGAATATAAATATCATATTTATTCTTTAAATATTTCTTTATGACCATGTATGTGAGATAAAAATGAAAAATTATCTACATTGACCTGTGGAGGTGGAAGTCGACATGTACTCGTGAGCGAAATTATTTTATTCAAACAAATGTGAGGGTTAGAAGGTAGATAAAATGTTATCTTTATATAATCATTATTATCTCGTAAATATTATATATTTAAATTAAATAAATATCTATACTAATATTCGTGTGGTGGTGATGAAAAATAGAACACGTCACTTCATGGGGGTGGTATTGCACATGTGAACATGAGTGAAGAATTAATTTCCCATAGAATAGAAAATAAGAATAAAATTGTTTTCCATAAAAATAATATAATTTTATTATATTAACTGACATATGATTTTTTTAGAAAATATTTGAATGGCGTAGAAGAATAAATAAACCTGAATGAACTCACAAAATAATTAAACATCCTCCTTTGATAACATATTTTGGAATACACATTAACAAATATAAGATTGGTATTTTCAGAGCAATAAAGAACATATAATTTGGGTCAGATTTTTTGGCATGAAATTTAGTATATATATATATCAATATTTAGTGATTAATGTGCTTTGACAAGTGAGGATATGGGGTTCCCATTTATATATTATAGGAGTGGTTCCCTTGTAAATATAAAAAACTATAAATTATAAAAAATATATATATTAATGTTAGAGGATCAATAGAAAACTGATTTATTTTATGGGATTTTGAAATTTTTCTTTCAACTAAAAATCATATTTATAAATTTTTTAATGATATTTGAAGCCTTATATCTTAGTTCAACCCCTAACTAATCTGCTTAATGTTTACCATGATTAGATTTTTTTACTATGTTTATTATTCATTATGAATACAAATGAAATTGATGTCATTGAGAAATTTAGACTTTATTATTAAAAATATATAATCCATTTTCTAAGATTAAATATTCTTATGTGGTAAGAATTTATATTAAATAAGAATGAGTAACACAATGAAAAATGGTTTTTAAAAAAATTCATTTTTTAAGAATAAAATGATTTTTTTTCAAAAATCATGTTAAATGTTGATTATAAAAGAATTTATTAGGTAATTGTAAATCAAATTATAATTATTTTTTGTTAAAACCCAACAAAAACTAAAATTAATCTTAAAAAAAACATTATTAAATTATAACAATTGAAAATTGTTTTTATTTTTTCAAATACATTACTTAGATATAAAACATTTAAAATATGGATTTCTAAGCTCAAAATTAATTTTTTAAATTCATTATACTACTCATTAAATTTGAGATTTTATCTTGAAAAATGATTAAAAAACTTTTAATTCATTATTATATTTTTATAATATCATAAAAAATAAGTATAGGTAAAATTGAAATTTTTCACTATTTACATTAAAATTAAATATATCTACGAAATCCGGAAAAATACACAAAGATTATTTTGACATAATAAGATCACACATTAAGCCGATTTAATCAAATTATAATTAATAGAATCTGAGTTTTATATTTTAAACTAAACCATATAATACATGGATTATTTTAATAAAACTATTCCTAATCTAATTGAAAAAATATATGGATTAATTATAGTGAATACGACTATAAAATATGATCCTGAATATTAATAAGACATGAAATTTATTTATTTTATTATTACCTTGGTTATAACATCTTTCCATATCTAAAATTATATTTACTTTATATCAATATACTTATTTTCTCCAAATCTACATAGCCAATCCATGAGGTTTTTTCTGTCTTTTAAAAAAAAATTTCAAGTCATTAAATAACTGAACAAGATTCATTTATTTGAACTCGCCTTTTATAAATATTTCTCTAGTATCTAATATTACCTGAATCATTGTTATTTTCTTCATATTTTACTTAATTTTATTTTCTTGTTTATTCAACACAATGACTACTTCTTTTCTCTCATCGATGGAAGCAACACCCTATAATTCATTTTTAACCTCCTCACTTAAATAATAATTATTTTATTATAAATTATTCATATATAAATAGTTATTAAACATCATATTATCACTATTTAAATTAAGATACATCTCACCACTTTTACCTTATATTATATACCTATACAATGTTAAAAATATCCTTCTCAAGATAATGGGTGTCTTCTATTCACCTATATTAAGTACAAGGATATATTTTATAAAATATAATTTATCAATATAAAATAAAATATATTAGATATAAACTCATAGATATCTCACCAGTATATCAATCAGTTAAAGAAAATTTCTTTTGGATTCATCCAATACCATCATAGCTTCTTAAATATAGAGTATTTAAAATGTTAAGACTCATTATGAGATCACATATTTCATTTAAGATCTCATAAGATCCTATTTTTTTAGGAATTAAAGAACAACAAATATCTTTTTATTCTTTATTAAACTCATAGAAACTATATTTAATAATTATCTAACAAGTATTATTTATTCAACAACTTATTGTACTTTGTTATTTGATAACAATTATTCATTAAATCATACATATATGGAAATATTCACTATATAATTAGAATTTTTTTTAATAAAATGTTTCATATAAATTTTCTAAAGCATAAAACCATTTTACTCAATATTCCATTACATCATACTTTTTTCACAAGCCAATATTTTTTTGGTGGAGATTATTCCACATTATCTAATTCCTTAACATCCACTTTTTCCCTTTCTATTTTAATATTTTACATTCAAATTATATTATTTTTTATCTCTATGTATTCAACTTTAATCATTAATTTTCTCTATTTTTTCCACTACTTAGGGGATATACATGAATTGTCTATAAGGATATACCTATCTTTGGTAGAGCCCCTGTTGGCCTCTCTATTATTTGGTATTCAATATTCCCAACATAGGATTCAATATTACCAATATAATCTTACTAATATTTTGAATCATCTATAATATCATTGATGGATTCCCAAGTGGTAATGATTAATGTAAAAAATTTCACCTCAAATGATTTAATTTAACTCTAATGTGATTTTCCTAATTGTTATTAGAATATATATGTTATTTGATATAAAAATTTCTTCTACCATTGTGTCATTTAACAATAAAAATTAATTCGATTGTCATAATAATTATAATCACTAGAATTATTGTGTAATCCATGAGGTTCGTTGATAGATTTTATTGTGTCTAACTTATCTTTCAATTCCACTTTCTGTGTATCCATCTATCAATTTTTATCTACTATGTAAACTATTAAATTTTTTACTCCCTAAATTTATCATTGGTTGATTTTGATTACTTTCCAATAACAAGACATAACTTTCTCTAGAAATCTTCTTCATCAAATACCCTTAAACCATAACATCCAAAATTAACTCAATTTAATGAGATAAACCATCCTAAAATGTTTGAATTAGTATCCACATATCAATAACATAGTGTGTAAATTTACATAAATATTTGTAAACATCTTCCATTTACTGTTAACTAATCCATTATCAAATTTATTGAAATTTAATATATCAATGTAAATGTTCATAGATATTGATAATGAAAAAACATATTAAGAAATTTACATCTAAATTATCCCATGTTATAGTTTACTGTGGTGCCAAGATTTATATTATCTCCCTTTTTTCTATTTTATTATAAATTAAACTAATCAAAACCTTATCCCATTTTTGAGAACATTATTGAACTAGAAAATGTAATAATGTTCTTGGGAAATTACAATATATGTGTTTAAATCATCATTCTATGGCCCCTGGAAATAAATTAAATTTGAGATCATTTTAATGGATTCATTACAAATATCAAATTTTTTCATAGAAGTTAAAGGCATTGAGTTTCTTAGATACACCCCAATGCATGAATGTTATTCGTACTCCTTTAGTGTTAGTTTCCTTAGTTCCCTTCCTCACACACCACATTCTTCTACTTTTTATATTTATACTTCATTTAAAAATTATTGCTTCTATACCTCATTAATAACTATTATAAATCTATATTACAGTCATAAACTGATTTTCCTTTTCTTTACATTGATTACTAATGCATCAAATATAGTACTTGAAAATCATTTCATGATCAAACTGAGGAAAAAAATGGAAACAAATGAGCAAATAAAAATGAAAAAAAACTAATTAAAATATTTCCTAGATATTAGTCATTGAAAATAACACCAAAAACACTGAAATCCCATAGGGATTCATTATTTCTTATGGTTTTATAATGTTTAAAATTCTATAAGACTTTTCCTTAATACTTATCTAAAATAGGTTAGTAAATTTTAGTTTTAGGTCAAACCCATAATGTGGATTTCTTAGAATAGTTATAAAAATAAATCTTAATGGAAGACAAGGATGATAAACATGGAAAATGTTATCAAAAAACTAATACGAATTATTTGAAAATATATGTTCAAGCACAAGTGAAGTAGAAAATGAATATAAATATCTAGGTGGTTGTTATAATTTCATCTACGAAATTATTTAGTCTTAGTCATCAAACTTTCATTAAAAACACATATTTTATCCTGATAAAGAAGTCCATGTAATTAAAAAATAAGAAATAAAGAACTATAGTGACCTAGACTTTTCATACAAAAATATCACATCATTATGAAAGAATATTCACTAAATTTTATAAACCCATTAACAAGGACCACAATATTTCTATTTTGTTTGAGACGAGAAACACAATATTCTTATTTCAGGAAAGATCTTAAACATATACCACAAAAGTCTTTTAACATAGTACTCCTATAAGGCATACCAAACCTAAAGCATTATTTATAACCATGGAAAGTAAACATTATAAAGAATGAGCTTAAATGATTAGGGGGGTAAACATATGAGATGGAAAACACAATATTATTATTTCATGAATGATCTTAAAAATCTACCACAAAGGCCATCTCACATAGTACTCCTGTTAGGCATACCAATCCTAATGATTTATTAATAACATTGGAAAGTAAACATAATAAAGGATGAGCTTAGATTCTCAGTGGGTGTAAATATACCAGATATCAATCTATGATCATATGAATACATAAAATAATTATAAGGGTATGTTATAATGAACATAAAATATGAATCTCAGACACATCCTGTCATAGATAATAAAACAGAGTAAAGGAATAAAACTTTATCATTTTATAAAACATTGTCCCTGAAAAATCAACATAAATAAATCACAAACCATAATCTCATGTCATAAAAGTGTGGAACCATTGTAAATATTAAAAACGTTTTCATATATCAAGTTTAACTACCATAACCATAAATATATGGGATCTAGACTTATCACATGTTTCCCATTGTGGATAAGGACACAATTGATTCCCATAGTGGATTAAAACAAAATTATTTCCCATAGTGGATTATGATGCACTTGTTTCCTATAGTGAATCAAGACCATCAATATGTTTCCCTTTTTATCTCATGAGATATAAATCATTAGCCAATGCATTGGATGGATATATATAGGTCCCACCAATATCATAATGAAAAACATACATATGTGTAAAAAAATATCATAAAATGTTTATCATATAATCACATCATAACCCATAAAAAGAAAATGGGTTTTATAATTATTTTATCAATAGGAAAATTAAACATAAAGGGAATAAATAATGAAGGTATCATTCAATATTTTCTCAAGTAAATCACAAGTAACATCAAAGGATTTCTTTATATATGGAAAAGTATTTTGAAGGATCACTTGGACTTTTCTAGAGTAAAATATCATATAAACATTTAAAAACACCTTTTAAATCATAAATAATTTTCAAAATAATTTTCTTTTTGAACAATATTTATAATATATAAATCTTTATTTAGAAATAAATAAAATAAATCATTTTAGAAAATATCATTTTAGACTTTAAAAACATTTAAATAAATAAAAATATTAGAAAATATTTTTTGTGGAAAATATAATTGAAAATATATAAAGGAAGATTCAAATAACATTATGTCCATGATGGAGGGAAATTACATTCATAATATATATATGTTAAAATAAATATTCCATTAACATTTTTGGTAAAATCCAATTGGTCGTTCATTGGAAAATAAAATGAATATTACTTTTTAAATCATTTTGTAAAAATATAAACATGGGGTAAAATTAATTCAATAAATCATTTTATAAATGTTAAAAAAAATTAATTTTTTTTAGAAGATAATATTTTCTAAGAAAAATGGTTTTCAGTCAAAAAGATGATTTTTATAAAAACCATTCTTTTGAAATATGGATTACATTAATAGGAAATAATAAATAGAAGATATGTAATATGATTAAATAAAAAGATAAAAAGAAAATAAATGAATTTTTGGAGAGATATAACACATTATTTCACTATTGTAAGTATAATTCTGAGAAATACAAATAAAGTACGAGATTGAAACATAAAAACCCTTACCAATTCTATAACTTCGAATTGTAGGCCCCATGAAAGAATAACATTAAATGAAGCATAAAATATTTGTAGAATAAATATATTCAAGATATTAATGTAAAAGGCTCAATATATACACCTTATAAAATAAGATTGGTGAATAGCATACCATATATCCCTAGGAAGGAAAATTGAGACAAAAATCACTTACCACATTCATACTGTTATAACTAAAAACACATGAGAGAATGATCCTAAAATGTACTTGTAAATCCATATAAATAAATGATCAAGAATCAAAAAATACATTCATAGTTAGTATATATAAAACATAAAATAAATTGGTTATGAATAAGAAATGATTTTCATAGAAGAAAAATGTGAAAATAAAATTCCTTACCTCACGTCTTGACATCCTTAGTACACATTTAAACCCCAACTTCTTCAGAAAAAATCATTTGGTTCCACAAAAAGGCCTCCTAGTCTAGACGTGTGTCCAAAAGAATGATTACAGGACAATAAGAGGGAATATAGAAGTTATTTGGGTAGGGATTATCCTAACCAAATGGTTTTGGATTTGTATATTGGATAGGAGATGGGGGTACTTTAGGGGTTCTCTATATGATCCTGAATCTCAATAGATTATTCATTATAACAAAGTTCACCCTACAATATGGTCACTTTTGAGTTCTGTAACATTAATGATCAGTAAGGTATTTTTTTAAGAGAGGTACGTGGTACACAACATGATCCTAATATAGTTTCAGTATGATAATCAAATAATAAAATAATTTCATGATATAATGAAGTATTTTAAATGAAGTGATGTACTAAGGGAATAGTTTTCCATTCTTTATTCCATATGGAAATTCTAATAGAGACATACCACCAACTTTAAATTGTAGATCACATCAATGATTATCACCACAACATTTTTGTCAGTATTTTGGGGTCCAAAAAAGTTCTAGAATGGTTGTAACCTTATCTTCTATATGAAAATCGTTCTCAAGTGCCTATAGATTCATCTCCAAAATTTCATTCCAGTGCATCGGAGATATACACTTCTTTCCATAAAGGGCATTATAAAGAGGCATCTAAATGCTTATGTGAAATCTATTATTGAATAAAAAATAAACTAGTGGAATGTTTTGATCCCAACCATAGATTAA
This sequence comes from Viscum album, assembly GCA_963277665.1. Taxonomy (NCBI): domain Eukaryota; kingdom Viridiplantae; phylum Streptophyta; class Magnoliopsida; order Santalales; family Viscaceae; genus Viscum; species Viscum album. The sequence continues at coordinate 1,515,768,718 of OY728128.1, read as the reverse complement.
ATACATATTAAAATAACATAGAATATCATCTAGGTTTTATATTCTTTTATCAAACGAACCATTTTTTTAGGCTGATACACAATAATAAATGTCAAATTTATATCAAGATCTTTTAGAATACTTCTCGAAAACATCCTTCTAAAAATTTGATCCTGATCATATACAAATGAATTTGGTACTCTATATAACCTTAAAATTTCTTTAATTTATATTTTTACAAGAGTATGCATTGATAATGATACTCTTATATAAACGATGTGTACGGACATTTTATGGTAATTGACTACAAAACATAATTACCTTAAGATATAAAATTAAATAATCCTTAATAGTTACTAGTATCATTAATCATATATCCAGCGTTGTCTCCGATCAACAGGCCGTCTCCACTGGGCAGGGACAGTGGGTTCGGTGGAGACCTCCAAGCCAGGGACTTAAATTGAACACGGACGGCTCGATGATCACGGGGGTGATGCGCGGGGGGGGGGGGGGGGGGGGGCGCCGTGAGAGATCCAGCGGGTTCTGTGTCTGCTGCGTTTGCCGGTGAGCTTGGCAGAGGTGATTCTCTTCAGGCGGAGGCTCAAGCCTTGGCTGCAGGTCTGGAAATGTGATATCGGAGGAATATCTGTCTGACAGCTGTGGAGACTGATTCTTTGCTTTTGTGTAATGCGCTGCTGGGCAAAGGTAAAATTCCTTGGAGTATTGCTTACACTGTTAGGAGATGCAAAATGCTTATTGGGCCTGACATGGAGGTCTCTCACACATGGCGGGAGGGAAATATGGTCGCTGATTTCTTGGCCTCTCTGGCAACCACTGAATGCAGTATGTTTTCTTTCTCTAAATTGGGGTCGTTTCCAGGTGAGGGGATGAAGTTCGTGGTTAATGATGCTCTGGGTTTGCAGTACTTCAGACCACCGTGACGTTCTATTGTGTATTGTGGTGTTATAAATAAAAATGATAATTTTTATTCATAATATTTCAAGTCTTTCATCACTAAATAACATTTTCTCCAAAACATATAGAAAAGAAAATTTATTTATTTCCAAACATTTCTTTAAAATATCCTTAATCTTGATAAAATAACATCATATGCAACCACAAAAGGCGTGTAAATTTAATTTAAATTATGGTGGTATCCACAAATAATAAATTATTATTACATAGACAGAGATACACTTACAATGTTAATTCATCCTTTATTACTTATGTAAGCATTAATCTTACAATAAAACATTTTTATTCTAAGCTCGGTATCATCCTTTGAAAGATAGAATATAAACTATGGTTTTATTATTCCAGAATCCAAGTAGAGGAAGGAAATCACATGAAATATCACTAAAGGATAAAAAATAGAATTTTTATAGGTTTTAATCATAAAAAATAAATCGTGAAATTCCCAACTAAGGAGGAGAGGATAAGTTTTCCATATTTATCATGATTCACTTTATCAACTATAATTTAACAAGATTCCCCTTTTTTATATTTATATATTTATTTTAATTTTCATCCATATTAACCCTTGGAGTGGGGAATTATTTCATATTATTACCCATATCAATGCACTTGAAACATTTGAGTATGGCTGGAACATTAATTTTCATCCAATTATTCACCACTGATCTACTTCTCCTTCCAAAAAATGAAAATAAAAAACGTCTTATTCATTATCGGAACACTGAAGAATGTAAAATATCTTTTTCATTGGTATTTATCCATCGATCAATAACTATTGGATCAGAAGAACCCACAAATTAATATACGTGATTCCTCATAAAGGAATTAAAAGAAAAATTTTCCTTCTTTTACTATTTTGTAATTTCAACATGATTCATAGATTGATAAATTTGTGTGATAATAGCAACAATAGTTTCATTACATCTCATATAAGGTTTGGTTTCTCAGGAAGAAATTCATATAATTATCTATTAAACTCAGTATTAACATGGTTCTTTCATGTTATCTTTGTTGACTAAAAGAAGAAAAAATATCATGGGAAATAGTAATCATATTGTAAATCCATATAACTATAGAAAAAAATTATAGTAATTCTAAATCATGGAACCTTATTTTCAATATATTACACATTAATCTCAACCTAGGTCATTCATGGTCATTATTTAAATCCTCTATAAAGGTTACTAAATATATTTTTTTAATTTACAATGCATATTCCATATGATTATCAAACTAGGTTTACAAAAATGCATATTTTTGAGCACTGTTTGATAATCGTGTCTAGATCAATTCCCCTTTTTCAGTGTTATTACCCCAATATACCTCTATTATAGAGCCACATCCATTTGTAGTATCCATTCGTGGATTTTATTTATTAGATACCACATTATCTATCCTACACCAAAACCCCATGATATTTTCTGATATTAAGAATTATCCTTAGACTTATGCTTAGAGATATCTATAGACATATACCTAGATATACACTTTTAAATATACCCAGGGATCTCACTAATGTTATACTAATACTAATATTTTGATATTTAATAAAAATTTCCTCTGATAAAAAAATAATGAGCTAGGATTTTCATAAAAACATTTCACATATTTTTAGATGAATATTCAAAAAGATCATAAACACATTCAAATGGAAAATAATATTTCATTGTATTTAGAGTCTAGAAACAAAAAGTATTCTTATTTTTTAAAATATCATTGAAATATCTACAAAGATATTCTCATATTGTATTCATCTTAGGAATATAATATCTAACCATTGATCGTTACCTGGGGAAGGAAATATACAAAAGCATGATCTTGAATGCTTAGTAAGTGTAAACATAAGAGATATCATCATATGATCATATTAATGAAAAACAAAATAATAATAATAATATATTATGAACATAACTTATTAATTTATTACCCAACCAGTCATATATCATAAACACAATTAATGGCATAAAACAATTTCATTTTAGAAAACACTGTCAATAACTGTTAAAAATCCTCAAAAATCATTCATGAACTATAATATCATGTCATAATGGTATGAGAAAATTATAAAAATAGAAAACCATTTGATATGTAAAGGTTAAATAGAATGAATATAAAAATAGTGGAACATGAACTATCACCTAAATCCCATTGTAGATCAGGACACACATGTTTCATATAGTAGATCAAGATGCAACTATTTCCCATAGTGGACTAGGAACACCTATTTTCCATTATGGATCAAGCCCACAAAAATATTTCCTGTTGTTATCCTCTGAGATATAAATCATTACTCAATGCATTAATGGGAGATATACGTCCCACACATCTCATAAAGATAACCATAATTTTTTGTTCAATAATATCATAAAACATTCTTTATATCATCACACAAAACAAGTGTAATGAAAACTGGTTTCATAAAAAATTCATCAACATAAAAAGTAACCTTCCATTAAAATAATAAGGATATTATCATTTAATAGTATCCTCTATAAATCATATCTAATATCAAATGATTCCATCATATAAGAAAAATTATTTTGAAATCTTATATGGAACATTTATTGAGGAAATTTTTATTTTGATATTGAAAAAAAACTTTGTAAAAGATAAAACCTTATCAAAATAATTTTCATTCAAAAATAACCGAGAAAACATAAAAAGTTCACTTTAAATTAAATTAAAAAATTTCTTTAGGATAATATCATTTCCTATTTTTTCTGAAAATTCTTTTCTCTAAAAATAACCATAAAAAATTATAATATAATATTAAAAGAAAGTAGTAGCCATGGTGGTATAATATTACATTAATTTTTTACATGGTCAACCAAATACCACATTCAAATTTTTTGTAAATTCCAAGATGGAATTATTTAGAAGATTAAATGAATTTCATTTTCCAACATTTTATAAAAAATAAAACATATGGAATACTTTATTAATAAATCATTTTAATAATGTTAAATAAAGATGAAAACTTTTTTAGATCACATGGTTCTAGATGAAAAGGGGCTTGGACCCAAAATAATATTCTTCTTAGAAACATTATTTTTGAACACATTCATACATAAATAGAAAAAAATGAAGGGAAAACATGTTTTCTCAATAAAAAAAGAGGAGAACAAATTCAATTAGTTAATTGACAGATAAGTTGTATGATTTAATCATTTGAAGCATAATCTTATGAAATCTTGAAAAATTATGAAATTTTAAAAAAAACACTTACCTCTTTGGTAAATTTGAATCATGGCCCCCTGAAAGAATAAAATTTAAAGAAATGTAGAATACCATAAGAATAAATAAATTCATTATAGTGAATGTAATATGGGAGGTATATACACATCATAAAATAATATACGATAATAACATAACATATATCACAATTAAGGTAAATTTACAAAACAAATCAATAACCTATTTGGAAACATTTGAATAAAAAACTCTTGAATGATTTATCCTAAAACAGACATAAAAATACTCTTAAATTTATGTATTAAAATAAAAATATAATGTCTTGTGAAGTATATAAGCCACATAAAAGAAAGATAAGGTGACTATGGATTGTGTCTTGTAGATGTAAAAGTGATATATAATTAACTTACAGTAAGTAGTGAATTCCTTCATACACGTTCGATGTAACGCCCTGACCCCAGAAACCTAGAGTCGGTGTATTATTTTATTACATTGGCATGATAACAAGGAATGAAACCATGAAGGACTAATAATTTTAGATATCCTGTAGAGGAAAATTAAATACATGATACCCATAATATATTAGGGAATAAAAAACAAAATAAAATATATAGAAAAGATTAAGATAATACATCCATGAAACTCATTCAATGGATTCATCTTCATAACCTAGGGAAATGAAACATAATATGGGTGAGCTCAAATTATCAATATGGGTATGTAATGTAGAAGAAATAATGAATCAATAGGAATAAGTAAACATGGAAAGGTGAATAAATTATAACACATTCCGTTCAAATAAAAATATAAGGCAATATCCATATTTCAATGTAAGAAACTCGAACTCATTACATTTATATCACTAAAATGAGAATGAAATGTGCCCATAAATATGTGGATGAAAAATAACATGGTGGATTAATATATAAAACAAAATGTGGGAAATTATTATTTATTGAACACCATGTTTCCTTGGAATAGGTAAAATTTACCATCAAGACCTTTCAAAATATTGTTTACAATATATAGGTTACAAACACATCTTATTTTTCCAAATGATTCATCTCATGGGACAACTGATGCATCGAGGGGATAGAAATAACTAGACCCCAAACATGTCGTAATATTATTAATAATTACTCATATAAAAAAATTCCTTATACTATATCAATAAATAATATGAATTTATAAATAATACCTCAAATTAGCATATGTAACAACAAGGGTTGTTGACATTAAATCATTCCTTAGGGAAACTAAAGTTTAAACATTCCAATGTGTTACATACCTCATTGAAACATTTAAATCATAATTTATTGTGAATTAAAAACAAACATATAATATCATTAGATAATTAAATTCAATATATAACATATAAAAGGTCTGTACATAAAATAAATAAATGGTAATTGGTAAATAACAAAAAAAAGAGTCTCAATGGAATGTAAATTGAGATGAAATCCCTTACCTTAACCTTTATTTTTTGGTGTGGCCGTCATTCTTATGTATAGTTGTTCAAATTGGGATAATAAATTATAAAATAACTAAATTAGCATTTATTATATAATATATGATCATCTTATAATATCTTATTACATATGTTTTAATAACATTTTATTATTTTAAGTATTTCAAGTGTTAATTGTCAAGTGTGTCGATTATGTTTTATCTAGTTATTTTATTTTCTTACTAAATATATCATGGTTACCTCACCTATATAATGTAATCCAATATTTTAATATCACGTTAATCTATTATATATTTATATTTAATAATACAAAATATTTTGTGATAATAAATTAAATGCAATTTTCATGGAGGCAGTAGTCTGTACGCACGAATGTACGCTACATTCATTTAATTACCATATTTTAAAGGAAAAAAATGTAAATGATGTTTATATAAATGTATATTATAATTATATTATCCTATTTATTTAATATATTTAATATATTTTTATTAAATTATCCTTAATATGTTCTATGTTTAGGGGAAATAATCCCATCTCTTTGAGGGGCAGTAGTCCACACATCCACAAATGATGTTATAGGTTTTACACAAAATGAAAAGTACAAGGATATGTTTTGTAAAAGAATTAAAAATAATAAAAACATAATAAATATTATATATAATATATATAAAAATATCATTCATCATAATGTCCACCATGAACAGTGGTAATGGAAAAATGAACAATCATCATTTGGTGAGGTGATAGTTTGTCGTACACATAAACATTATGTTCATTACCCATTAGATAGAAGTGTGTGTAAGTGTAGGTAGAACCCTTAAAACTTCAACATATTAGAATATTTAGGATACTTGTATTATTATATTGTTATGGAATAATGTAATTTAGAGAGTGGAGAGTGTACATAAAATTAAACAACTTTAGGAAAGACGTTACCTCTTAATTGGGTAACTCCTTTTGTTATGAAACAAAATGATTACATGGATAGATTGATGCCCAATGTGAGGATACAATAAGGATGCAATGGATTATATAGAGATATTTTGGCATATTTTGGCTAGTATTGTGTGGCTTGAGATGTATTTTTAAGTAGGAAGAATGGATTCCTTTACTAATGGAGGAGGACTGACACTCTTGTAATAATTTAAAAGAAAGGAACTCCACACACGTTTTTTCTATTTAATGGGGATGAATAATGATAAAAAGTGGATAAAAGGGAGTATAGGGTCCAAATATTTTAGTAAAATATATTTTGGACATATTTAGAGGTCGTTTTGGGTATTATAGTTATGGTTTAGTACCTTATTAAGCTTAATTTAACTTTAATCGTTGTAATTAATTATTATCACTTTTACAAATATTTTTGGAAAAATAAAATGTTTACATTATTATATATTATAAATTTTTATGATTAAAAATATTTAAACTACTTTTATATATTCATATCATAGAAGTGGAAGAAATTAAATTAAAATTAATCATGCTGATGGGACGATAAAGTAGGTTTTTAAAGTAAAAATGTCCTACAGTTTGTTATGTTTTTATAGTCAATTTCAAAGTGAAATTTATTACAATTACCTATATTTGAATAAATAATAAAAATATTATACAATTAATATTTAAAACCATATAAAATTAAAATTTATTAATATAAATAAACTATATGAAAAATTATTTTGGAATTAAATTTCATAATTTTTTCATTATTCGTTAAATAATAAAACATTACAAAAAAATACCAAAACAACACACTAAGATGAATTTTAGGTTTAACATAAAAATATTATGTTTATTTTGACATATTAAATTTATAAAAGGATAAAAAATTTAACCTAAATAGGGATGTCCCTCAAAAAGAAAAAAAACTACATGTATAAAAATATTGTATTTTACTACGTGTTTTATTGAGTTTTTGTATATATTATGGATATAAAATATATTAGATGAGTGTAAAAAATTTTGAGTGGATACATAGTATATAAATTTTCAATATAAAATCTATAAATGTGTTAGTATTTGAATGATTGTTCCAAATTTTATTAAGTAGTGTTTTGTTTAACATGGTTGTTTTATTTATTTCAAAGAAATCAAAAAAAATCAAACGGAAAATACATGTAATATAAGAGATCATGAAATAAGTACCCAATTATATCATAAGATTGAAGACAAATATCCATGTTCTCCCAATCAAATGATGATTTTAAATTTATCATCCCCAGTATATTATTATAGTTATATATTCTATTCTTTATATAGAGTATACATTATGCTTCTTATGTGTGGTGGTAGTGTTGTGGCCTTTATAAAGAGACATCAGGCTGAGTCCAAGATCCATTCAAGTATTCATGTTGTTTTATGGTATAAATGGATTAGGTAATAAGTGAATCCTACCAAAAACTAGTGTTTATAGTAAAAAATTTACCTAGATGATATATTATCATACATTTTTAGGTGTGTTTTAAATCTAAAATAGTTCATCACATTACATTGTTCCTCATAGAACTTAATCATCTGACCCAACTTGTTAAAAATACAAAGTATTGCATGTTTAATCCATTTAGAACATGTATGTTTTCCCCACACTATGACCAGGTTCATGTTCCTCCACCAATCCTGGCCTTATTATTTCCCTGACCTCTCACCCACTAATAACTCACCTAGGGATTTTCCTCTCCATGTAACTTTAGTGAGGTGTTGTCATTGAATTTTGTTGTCACCTCTTGATAGTCTTTCTCTGGTGGTTATAGAAATATTGATGAAAATTTCTAAGACACTTATAAAAATATTTTCTCTTCATTTATATATTATAAATTTTTCTCTATGTTCCACCAGAGAAAAACATAAATAATCTATACCATTAACTCATAAATTTATTATAAATTAAGTAAAAATAAATAATTTTTTAATTAAATAATAAAATTTAAAAAATATTAATGCATGAATAATAGACATAATAGATATATAGGGATCACTTTACACATACCCACTAATAAATACTTCATGATATTTATCTTATATTCATTCGAGTAGTGTAATATCATTGATAATCCAATAATTTGTGATATTTTATAGACTATTAAAATTAAAATGGTTTTGTAAAGGTTTCCATAGTATATACAATTATTTGAAAGAATGAAATTTTGAATTTCCATTTTTTCCCAGCAAATAATGTATAACATTTATTCTTACTACAAGAAATGTAGACCCTTAATCTTTTTCATTAGAAATGAAACACCACTTTTTGTACTAAAGATGAAGTCTAGGTTCAAATGGTAACTCTTTGAGAATGAGTTATTTTTAATCAATCAATATATATCACTATATTATTATTTTGATCCTATAACAATATGAATAAAAAATTGTTTCCCTTGAACTTCATATATATATAATTACTAACCAAAAAGTCTTCATCAACATGAATATTGATGTTATTGTCATTGTATATTATTATATCCTACGAGACCATGTTTCATTGATATTGTATTTTTATATTATTTACTATTCATAGAAACAATTCCTTTCTTTTCCTCATTATCATAGATAAATGTATAGGTTTTAGTGATTTTTTATATTGTCTTCCTTTAAATTTTAAAGTGTTTTCTTTCTCATTCACATCCTTTAATATATAAACCATATTCTATTTATTCATAGATTACATATAAAAAATATTATCTATGAAATATATCCCTTTTCAATTGTGTGGAATATATATTATACATTTCATTTCTACTGATTCGAATGTGTTATTTGACCTCTTTCCCTCTTCTAAAGAAATAATCCCTTAATTAATTTTTTAATACATAAAATAGTTCATATTATGAATAATGTTTTTATAAAATTAGAGTATCATCATGTACAATTTAATCTTAAATATCATTATAGATTTATTATGATACCCTCCATATCTATGAAATAAAATAACTATTTTTTATTTAGTGTTCTCAAATATATTTTATTTAACATTAATAATTAATTTATTTATAAAATTACTTCAATTGAATCTTGAATTATCCATCATATTATCTAAGTCAATTCAACCCATAAAAAAGGGATTTTTTTCCTCAAGCCTTATTCCAAATTTTATATTCCTTCATATATTAGAGAGAATATAATAATTAATTTACAACTTTAAATTACATTAATTTTTAATTTAATTTTAATTTTTATTCAATAGTGTGATGATATTTTCTTCAATAAAGTCAACCTTCATACATTCATATTTAATATAAAAATTAAGTTATCAAAATAAATAGTCATGAACCTTTATCATGAAATCTTCTACATCGTATAACATTACCTTTACTGCTATTTTTTTGCAACCACAATGTCATTCAATGACATTTATTATTCAAGATCATGAATATATATTTTTATTCCTTTATAATTTGAATCAAAATTACTATTTCCACAAATTAATTATAGGTAAATATCAAGTTCAATCTTCAAATAAAAAACTCAACATTGATGTTATATTTTTATTCATTTACCACTTCAACTAAAATATATTCAAAATATAGATTGAATTTTGTAGTTTATATTAATATTATTCTTTTTTATCTTATTTTTTCTTATATAAATGGTTACTTGAAATTTTTTTGATTAATTTATAAAACCAGTTTTTTTATTTTCTTTATAAAGAATAAATTATTACACATTATTAAAAATAACGCAATATCATTATCATATTTTTTATGTACATTAATAGAATCCATGGTAATGCCTATAATGGTTCCAAATTTAAAATATTCCAATGAAATATCCTTGAAGCATTTATTTTTTTCATTTTAAAATATTTTTATGGGGTGAAAAATACAATAATACACATTTATCATATTTATCATCCATAACAATGTTCTCTATGTATTTTATTATAATTTTATATGATTAGTTTTGGATGGTAATTCATGATAGATTTACACATATATAATATTCCACTATTTATCATCATAAATAATAAAAATATTACATTTCTATGGTAGCTTATTTAATGAAAATTATAAATTATTTATTTATTGGTTGAACTACGATTGAAATTGTCATTAAAATATATATCAATAATCTTCTTAATGTTTCTACCCATCAAATAAAAAACATTTATAATAAAATTGAATTCAATAATTAAATTATTCTGAAATATATCAATGTCTTCATGTATGATATGTATAACATGATGCTTTTATTCCTTATAATACACCTTATTGTAGGGAGATCGTATAATAATATCCTACTCATTTTTTTTTAATTCAAAAATTGTTCTTCATTTCACCCATGGATTCCATGGTTTCAACATAGACTTGAATTTTGTGCATTATAGATGAGTAAAATTACATATCAAGATAGAGTATATACAAATTCATATATTTATTTAAAATTTGATAGTATTCTCCCTGAAATTTTACTAATAATTTTTCATTTAAACCATTTTAAATTAATTTAATTATCTTTATTAAATTTTAATTCATTAAAAAATAATTATATTTATTTTATAACTCGAAAATTATACCACTGATACTACTAACTAGATCTACTATACCATTTATGTATTGATACCCTAATAAGGGTATGATTTCAAGGATAAATTATTTTTGAATTTTATCATCATTTTTAAAAATTATTTAATTTTTTCTAAAGTAAAAATTAAAACCACATGTATATATTTTAAACAAAAAAACAATTATATAAAGGTAGAAATTGATATCTATTTAGTTCGCCCATAATTTTGGGGTGTCTTATCCATGTATAAAACACTAATTTTTTCACTATCATTACAAAATCACTAACACCATTTGATGTAACTAAATTTTGGAAGCTTAAACTACTTTCATGTCATAAGGTTTCACCCTATACCAAATCTAGACACTCTATTTTATATTGTATTACAAATGATCATTTATATGAAAGGAAATAAAATTATTTATACTAAATTTATCACTTAAAATAATACATAGTTTATCACTTCATCAAAATGTTTTTAAAACCACTCAATTAAACTAACATAACATAAAATATATTCAATGATATTTTCCATTATGAGTAAAATACAAATTCCTATACTAATACCATTTTATAAAAATTTATTCCCCACATTTAATCTTTTCTTAATATCTTACCTTCATTTAATATAATACTTAACATGTCTAGGTAAGAACAATGGATGTATTAATACTAACCAGCAATTACCCACCTATAATTTGATTATACATCTTTTGAATTCATAAATTAATGTAAATTTATATACATAATGTCATACTTTTTCTATAGAAAATTCATTGGTGAAATAAAAATGTATTGTCACTGTCTATTAGAAAAATGTTGATGTGTTAATCATTAAAAGAGAGAGTTGTATATTTCAATCTAAATCTTTTAAAACCTTACTAAAAATAAAACATATATTAAATAATCTCCCCATTTTCACATATTTATATTCATTTAGATATAAATTATATAAGAAAATATTACTTTAACAGTATCCATACATATTCTCAAATACATAAACTCTTCACTCTATATAAATTCTATAGAAAACAACAAGTTTTTATCTGTCATTCTACATACATTTAAAATAAAAGTTATCATCAATTGAAATTTATAATTTTTCCCAAATTCATAATTTGTGAATTATTATTACCTATTTTCCCATAGAACCCATAAAAATGTAAACATACATCATATATCAGTTTAAACTAAGATGGTGCTAATATATTTGATAAAAATACTGACAACAACATCCCTTTCTCTTTTTATCAACATTTAATATCATTGGGTACTAAAGTGAATATCTAGAAACACCCACATAATATGTTGTGTTATACTAATCCTATCATATCACCAATTTTATTTATTGTTCCTCTATAAATTTAATTCTAAAATAGATCTAAAATATAATACATAACAAATTTAATTAAAAGAAATATTATACATAATTGTCACATTTTCATAAGAAAAAAAAATTAGAATGGTTTTAAATATATTTTATACCATAAATAATAATTTTTTATATAATATATTTTTTCAATGAAATAAAAAAATATTTTAATTATAAAATTAACGTGGTTTCCAAAACATTTTTCAATATTTGTATATGTTCTAGGATTTATGAAGAATATTATATTGTTTTTTATAAAAAAACACATAAAATTATATTGAATGTATAACCAGTAATGTTCCATTATTGATTATGAATTATGTTATTATATGTATTTTCATTTTAGACCATTAAATTTAATTTATTATCATGATGTTGTTGATTTAAATCTTCATCTTTGACCTATTTTGTAATGCCTGATGATTTTACTATATATGTTTCCTTATAAAATTTATAATGTGGTTTCTATATTACTCCACATGAAACACCAAACTAATGCATTCAAAAAAATTAGATAAATATTATGAATAAATTTTAATAATAATAAAACTTAAATTAAATAGAATTTTTGTAAATAACATGAAATTCAAAGAAAATAAGATTAAGAACACTTGATGTTTTAAAGGGGAATTTTTCAATAAAATTATTTTTCCATAAATTAATGTATTTTAATTAAAAATATAATCTTATGTATTTTTTGATATTAATTATATAAAAAAATTAATTTTATATTTAAATTTTTATAAATTATCTTTGTCTAAATTAATGATTTTTTCCTCAAAATAATATTTTTTAGCTGAACAGTAAAAAAAATTCACTTTTCATACCGTCAATTTGATAGATTTATCATAATACAATATTGACATAATTTTTTTAAAACCATTTTCATAGAAATAAATATGTTGATGATTTATAATAAATCTTTTGAAAATTCCATGTCAATTTTACAAAACCCTATATTAATATTTTTAAAACTGAAGAAATATCTTACTAATAAAATTATTTTTTTATTTATATAGAAAATTAATTATTATAAAGAGTTGAAGTTAAAAATAAAAAATTTATTTAGTTTTTTAAATAGATAATTTCATATTATTTAATTTATAAAATTTCATTTTCAGTGATAGAAATAAAATTACTATGATTAAAGTTATTTTCTGTGAAAATAGTAAAATTGTTGTTTTAAAATAATTTTTTTATTAAGAATGTGTAATTATAATATACTTTTTTAAAAAAAATTTAAATAATGACACTTAAATAAATTTATATCTATATATTGATATATTAAAAACTACTCAATTAGTTATCAATAATAATTCAATTGAAGAACACCTAACGGTGAAGATGTCATTTTTATACAAAAATGTTTTTCTATACATAAATTGTTTTATTTTAAAAGATTATTTCATATTATATAGAAATTTAATTATATTATATAATTATTAAATTTAATTTTATAATATGAAAATTTTATAGGAATCTTTAACTTATATTTTTAATAAAATACAGATTACTTTGGTAAAAACTAGTTAGAAGCATAGAAATGAAAATGGAAGAATATAAAAGTATAATGTTAAAAGACATGTATCCTATTTGAAAAAATGTGTAAATGATTGTTAGATGTTTGTTAGAATATATATCATAATGCACATAATTATATTCAACTTTTAAGGTTGTTGATCTTAGAATTGTTTTTCTTTCATATAAAAAGTAAGTAGTATTTACTGAAATTATTATTTTTTCACTTATAAAAGGAGATCACATCTAACCCATATTTATGCCTTGATAAATGTTTTTTTCATTAATTATTAAAAAGTAGTCTTTCCCTAAAGTATGAGGTTCTGGGAGTACATGGGTGCATGTTTAGATGGATCGAGAGATACATGCACCTAACTAGGTGTTGTTAGTAGGATTTAAGGCTTAACATGTGGGTGAATTATGTAAAAACTAATTGATGGCCTCTGGGTGTGTTATTCCTAGATCTTTATATGATTTAACGTACATGTCACACTGTGGAAGGCTTCTGAGTAGTTTTTAGGGGTTTGGCCCATCGTTTCATCTAGGAACACCCTTAATTTCTCCCTTATCCCCTCTCCAAGTATTTTTTTAGCTAGGAAGTTGTAGGTCTCCCAACATTATATATTATTTTCCCTCTCCTCGTGTCCTCAACATTTTAAGTATATTCAGTTACAATGGATTCCAACAGGCGATTCAACCCCAGTCTATGCCTTAATTCCACACTTATTTTTTGTTCTTTGTTAAGAATATCTAGTCTAATGAATTTGGTTCTATTTTTATAAATTTGGAATGTTGGGCTAGATTTAGATGACGATTCATGGTGTGTTATCTCAATTAGGATCGATGTAGGAAGTCTACATCATTTTATGACATCCATATAAAATTTTATGACCTTTCTTGAAATTTGATGTGTTAAGTGACTTCTTAAACCTCTTCCTTAGACATTATTATAAGAGAGTGAGGTTTTTATTGATGTAAGAGTCTCCATAGAGTGGGATATATATATATATATATATAATGAAAATGATGGAAGGATGTTGTTTATTAGGAATTCACAATGGGTTTTTCATTTCAGATTTTAAGCATTGAATGGACTGTTTGGGATTAGTTCAGGATAGTGTAACTAGACAATGTGACAGAGGGGTTAAAATAGTGATTACATTTGAGTGTGATCCATATGTTAATTTAATGACATTCTTTCTTTACCTTCTTAGCTAGGGTTTCATGAAATGGTGCCCAATCCAGGCTGTCAAATGTCCTCAAGTGCACCTCCCCATATGCTAGAAGCTTCTGTCTAGTAGCAATGGCCTTGGTTGTTTATGTGGGGAGAGTATGTCCTAATTTTAGAGTGTAACAAATTGGAATAATAATAACAAGAAATATAATAACCATAGTATAAATTAGTGAACATCACTTATAATGTAAATCATAAAAATTATTTTAGTAATAAAACAAGAATAAAATAGTAATATTCAATATAATGATGTTGTCATGTCTCTATAAAATATTTTTGGTAATACATAGAAATAGTTAAAGTAACAATAAATATATAAAAATACAAATTAAACTAAAAAATACTACCTTCAGATATCATGATGAGTCTAACTCTATCTTGTTCCTCTGCTCATATGTATGAAATTCAAATAAAGCATCATGAAATTAGGGATTTCCCTATTCTCAACTTGCATTCAGGTAGTCTCTATGGATACCCATCAACGACCTTAAAATATGTGACCTAAAACATATAATTCCACCACCAATGATATCTATAACAATTGCATTCAATTTAACATAAATAGATGTAGTTTTTAATATGTCACAGGTGTAATAGTAGATATTATTAATGTTATCATGTCCACCAAAAAATGGATCCCTATAAATAGAAGTCATGATCCTATAAATAATGGAAGTTTAAAATCATAAATAAACAAGAAATAAAATCGAATATAAATATTGTACACTAATACCCATTACATGACTATCTATAGGCATGACAAAACTATCCATAACAGACACAATGGCCATGTCATGTAATCATGTATGAACATCCACAATGGAAAATCTAGGTAATTAATTATAAAAATATAAAATGGAAACACCGTGTAATCAAGTGTAAACATTCATAATGTCCATGCAATGTAATGAAGTTCCAAAGCATGATGTTCTGGATCCAAGGTATAAAATACCAAGAAATCCATATTGAGTCCTATTAGAATCTCGATGAAAACTCATAAATTACTTGGGTAGAGTCCAAGGAGAATCTTAACATGACATTCCCAATTGAGCCCAAAAATTATAGATCTATTGCTATAAATTCCCATGACAACCTATAGAATTATTATTCAAGTAGTAAATAGTTTCATGGAATCCACTATCTTAATCAAGACCCATGGAGTAGAAATTTACATGGAATCCTATAGAATTTAGATCCAAGGAGATCATCCAAGGAATCCAATATCATAATAAATTCATCAGATCATTTCATTCATCATTCAAAGAATTCACATTCCATGAGTTTTTCCAACTCATTTCCATAATTTGAATTTTAACAATTTATTCATCTAACATCATGTAATCACCTGAAAAATAGGCATATCCTTCTCTTATTAATTCATTAAATTATCTTTAAATTTATAACGGCTCCCAAATCTAGTGGAAACCTAAAAATAACCTATAAGGGCGATATAAAATTGGATAATACAAATGCAAACCACATGGGTGGCCTATGGAGGGGATAAAAACATCCATGATCACAAAGACACTCAATGGGAAACCTAGCAGGTTCCCAAAAATTTAATCAAAGCATTCAATTGATTTTAGATTGAACACCAAAATTTATGGAAGAAAAACTAAAGGAAATAGAGATTATAATAAAAACATAACCATATGGTAAAAATAATAGAATAAAATCCGTATACCTGAGGTAGAACACTCCTCTAATATGAACTGTTGATTCAGTTAATATTGTAAGAAAAATAATGAACAGATGAAAATCTTAAAAATAGGGAATAATATAGTCTCCCTAAATAACTCCAATGATGGGAAGAAAAACAAATAATGACAAAAGATAATTGATAAACATAGTAGCATGGATCCAATGAGATGAAGAATGTTCAAATCTGAGTTTGTAGAGTGAAAATTGTGCAATGATGATGAATTGAGTAATAAAGGAGCTCCGAACAAGAGGGGTCACACTGAAGGGAAAAAATAAATTAAATTTAGGTTACAAGATATTTTATTAGAAAAAGGTAAATTCTTAAAAAAAACAAAGGACCTCACTGTTGGAAAAATTGGGTAACAATTGTTCACCCTTTTCTTCCTTAAGGGGGACCTTGCACAGCTCATGGGCATGGTCTGGAAAACCGTGCGCAACCCATGGAAAACACCTCTACTAAAAACTACATTAACTCCCACACAAGTGTGCAACACTACTTC
This sequence comes from Viscum album, assembly GCA_963277665.1. Classification (NCBI taxonomy): domain Eukaryota; kingdom Viridiplantae; phylum Streptophyta; class Magnoliopsida; order Santalales; family Viscaceae; genus Viscum; species Viscum album. The sequence goes on along the minus strand of OY728128.1, from coordinate 1,515,751,283 downwards.
TATGTTTTCCTCAAACCGTTTAACTTCCTACTACCTTATATCCTTCCCCACATTTTTAACTAAAACTATGTGGCCAAGGGTTAACAATCTCTACTACCCAAGAAGTATAGTTTCCATTTTAAAAAATTGAGTATCTAGGCTCCGAACACACTTCAGACACCCCCCCCCCAGAACTCTTATAATCTCATTAAAAACTCACAATAGGTAAAAAATAAGGATTTAAACTAAAGTTAAAAAGATTTTTAACTTATAGGGAGAACTATAGACTTACGACATTCCCCTTTAATGTAATTCATCGTCGTATGTACCTTCTAAGGGTGTTCAATAATCTCCAAAAAAAAATCTAGCCATTGAGCATGTACATCAAATTACCTCTCCTATGTAAAATCATTTAAATGGTCATGATATCTTAGAACCCATACTAGAGGAACTAATTAAAATCATTGAACCTTCATGCGAATTTCAATGATACAAATGACATGATCATCAAAGGACATGTCTACCTATAGCTCCACCTCATCTAGATGTAGAGTGTGATATGGGACTTAGTTATAATGTCATAGATAAGATAATTGGAATAGATTGTGAAAATATTATTTCATATAAGGAAATGACAACCGACATGATATCATCTCAAATCCCTCTAGAATCTCGAATGACCAGACATATTGTGCTGAATGTTTTCCCTATCTCATAATCTGTTTATGTCCCAGTCTCAGTGAGATTAGTAAAAAGACATGATCCCTAACCATGGACTCTAGAGGTCAGCAATAGTGGTCAATGTTAGATTTCATTAAAAACAATGTTGTAGCCACCCACTTCTGAATCAACTAGATCTGCTTTGATGTCTCCAACATAAGATGTGGCCTGATTAGTGAATCATATACCGCCTCTACCAAGAACATATTTCATTGATATGTCCCATAGTAAAAACTATCATAGGGGTATATATGTATAGTATCTTAACATCTATTTCTGTAGGTGAAATAATATGGGTATATATTCCAGTGCCAAGAGAACTCTATATCAAGGACACATACTCATACAATTTCTTCTTAAACATGAACATTATGCTCTGATAGGCTATTAGTCTGAGGGTGGGATGTCATGATTAGAAAAACCTATATACCCACTTCCCTATAAGAAATATAATAGGATATATTTATAGAAAATGAATCCATACCAGATACAATTGTATGATGAACCTCGTAATGTCACAATATCAAATAGATATAGAATATCTTAAGCTCATCCATTGATAAGGCCTCCATGATCGGTAGGAAATGAATTACCTTCATGAACTTGTCCATAAAAACCCATACAACATCACTACCTAGAGTAGAGCCTAACAACTTGATCACAAAATCCTTCACAATATCATCGCACTTACAATTGATAATAGGTAACTCCTATAAAATACCAAGTGGTTACTAATTTTTCACAATCACCTGCTGATAGGTGGAACCCTTTGTGACAAAACTAGCTACCTCACATCTCATCCCTAGCCAACAATAATGGCAATGCATGTCATGTTACATGATGGTAACATTCAGATACACTTCTCATGCTGAGGCATGAATCTCCCACATTTTATCCTCACTTATGTCTACTAGAACTGAAATTTTTTCACCCTCACTCTATCAAGAATAGTGTAAGTCACTTACAAGGGTGGAAGGATAGTCTACCCCTGACCATCATGCACCTCCAAGTACATATCTAAGAACAATGCCACAATATTCCACTCTAATGCAACCCAATATTAATATAAGTGGATATTACATCATTTTTATGAATATTTATCACATTTCAAAAGTACATGCCTGAGTACGATAATAGTTTAGTGTCTTTTTAGACATGGTATCATAATCTTCTATCATCGTGAAAGATGTTCAACATTTACCTTAATTATATTCCTCATTAATACTCTTACTTAAAACCATTACTCATAACTTGGGGAAAGAAAAGATAATAAATGGGTCATATCAGATGCTCATAAAGGGTAAATAAGAGATTTTTGTAAGGTAAATCAATAACATAAGGGTTGGAGAAGATGATTATAAAATTATAATATCATACACTACATGTCAAATCTCATAAAGATGAATCATGGAATAATTATTAGCAGTTCATAAGACATGAATGTTAAGAAAATAAAATAACATGAACTATGAATGAATAATATTGGCATAAGATATATATTTTTGGAATACACATTAACTTATCAGATTGTGAACATATGTAAATAAACATAGGTTCACTCAGTTAATTTAGGACATGAAATCATCCCTAACATAAACTTATGGACAAGAAAAAATGTCCAAGCATAACATCGTGAACATGTAATTTGGTTCACGCATAAGATTGTGAATATATAATCAAGTACACACATAAAGTTATGGACATGAAATGAGGTCCATTCATAAAATTTTGAACACGTAATCAGGTACACACATAGAATTGAGAATACAAAATATGATTCACCTATAAAATTGTGAGCATGTAATCAGGTTCATGCATAAACCTATGAGAATGAAACCATGTACATTCATAACATTTTGAACATGTAATCGGGTTCAATAATACCAATTTAATGGGGTAATAAGGTTCAATCCTAAAATTATGAACATGTAATCAGGTTCAAGCATAATATTATGGATGCGTTTTTGGCCCACAATGACAAATACCCTGAGGGGGGGGGAATTCGTGTATGGAAGATTGAAACAACTCCCCCTTTTTTATCGGGTTTTTATACTAAGAAAAACATTATTCTCCTGCTTTCATATAACTCATTGTGAAATAAATTCATATTATGCATAGGAAACATCAATTTTACTTGTTTTTCCCTTACTGGGCTATGTCCAGGGAGCATACATCAGCAATGTTTCGATGTACCATATCTTGTATAAGCCCACTGCTATTTAAAATGCTTTGAATGGACTCACTGTCCCTCATTATTTACAACAAATCACAATTTGATGGCACATTGATCTCTCAACTGAAGGGTGCTCTTTGCTTCTTCAGAATAACCACTCATAGTTTATAGACCTTTAGGTCACTTAATTATCTCTAATGAATACATCCTCTACTATATGTAGAATATATGTTGATGTCCAATTTTCTTCCAATGATGAATACCCCTTTTCCAGTAAACAATGGGAAATACCTTTTTGAATTAATTTCACAAATCACACTACTTTGCGAAGATCCCAATTTCTCCAAGCTCACTACTTCGTGAAGCAACCTATTTTTTAAAGCTCAGTGAATCCTTCATGAAGTGCCTACCTTTCACAAAGATCAACATATCCTTCAATAATTTCACCAATTTCATGGATCTCAACATGGCCACCATGAATCTCTTTATTTGGTAGATCTCAACAAGCCTTTTCAAAGTTCACCTTCTTTAGAGTGCTCAACTTAGCAACTAAGAAGCTCCATACTTTTGCTGATCTCAAAAATCCTTTGAAAATTTTCTTTACTTTCAATGAAGATTGCATTGTGATGATGAAGATGATGTGTGGACATGATGAGACTCACCTCGATGTCGGGATCCTAGGGATGCTCAATGGTTTTTTAGTGCTTTTGTTGACATGATATTCCAGCGACTTGGATTTAGAATTTCTGTTGATTTTGAATTTTGAATTTTCCCACTGAATTATATTTTATTTGATGATGTCGGGTTCCCACTCTATCCCTAAAAGTGGTTTTATGAAAATTTAAAAAATGATTTGGCAAGATTCAACTTCACATACCACCTCCATGAATATTCATCAAGAATCTAGAGACTTAATATTTATTATAAAACAATCTTCTCTTATAATGGTGGTAGACCCCTATTTATAGGTCTTTCCATTGACTCTAGAACTTTATGTGCCATCTGTGCACCATGTCAGCCCATATCACAAAGATCAAAAATTTCTGCTGAAATTATATCTGGTTCACAATGGTCGATGGAAATTTTGCCTGATCTCCAAGATCTTTATAATCACATATCCTCCCATAAAAAAAATTTCACCACCACGATACTCACTCGTATTACTCTTCATATCTACTATTTATAAATCTCATCGTAATTGTAGAGGTCACCATCATATTTCATTTATTTTTTCTGAAATCATCTTCATGAATCCTATCTTCGCAAAACTCTTTCCTTTGACATTATTTCATGATATCTTCAAGAAATTCCACTTTTCACGATGTTATCCAAACCCCAAATTTTGGACCCCAAAAATTTGGAAAACACTAGAAAATGGCGTCACCTTGTATCTATTATTTTTGTACAGCCTCATGATCTTCTATTTCATTATCATGATTATTTTTCAATGTATATTGACATAAATATCTTGGGAACTTCACAACTCACCTTGGAATCCTTAATTATTAACAAACACAACCAACCCCAAAATACTTCTATTGTACATTGAGGGATGTTTTTCCAACAACATGCCACTATGACTGTTCCTATCATTGTGAACATATAATCATCTTAAGGCATAAAAGTTTGAACATGTAATCCAGTTCACACAAACAATTATGAACATTTAAGTAGGTTCACTCATAACATATATATTCAAGAGTCATCCATCGTTACCCAATTCCTTCGAGGGAGATACAGGTCTCATCTTTCAGATAATAAAATTGTACATAATTATTCTATGAGATTATAAAAAATCATTATACTATAACCCATGAAATGAAATGGGTCTCATAACCATTTCATCTTGTCATTACATATGTGAAATATATAAGTATCAGAGTCATTTAATCAAATAATAACCTATGAAAAGAAGCAGGTATCAAAATAATATAACATGTAGAAGAGAAACATGTGTCATTTGAAACATTCCATAAAAAAAACCATTAAAGAAAGAATAAGAATGATATTCTTGTATCACATCCCTGTAAATCGTAAACTATGAAAAATTATGTCATATTAGATAGAGAATAATTTTAAGGATCACATGGAACATTTATTAAATAAAATACCCTTTATTTGAGTATCCATTTCATAAAACCATTTAAAATAATTATTTTTTTATAATGAATTATTTAATTCCATTTGAAATATTTTTGAGGAAAAATACTTTAATCATTTCAAAAACCTGTTTTTAAAAAATTAATCATTTTGAAAACCTTCTTCTTATAAAATTTCTTATAAAACATATAATGGAATCTTGAAAAAAGTTTAAAAATATTTTCCAATAAAATAACTTAAAAACATATAATGAATTATTGAAAACATTTGGAAAACCTGTTATTTAAAAATAACTTTCAAAATTATTTAAATGACTTTTTAAACATAATTTTTTTAATTAATTATAGAAAACAGATTTTTGAAAGAACATGGATTATCGGTTGAAAAAACAAATAATGTATGAATTTCATAAACACATTTTCTAAATCATATTCTATTACGAATAATATATATATGGTAAAAATATATTAATATATCATTTATAACCAGAGGATAAAAAAGTTAATGAATATTCTTTGGAAATGAATCATAATATTTAATCATTGTATGCATAATCCAAAACAATCCTGATAAACGAAGAGATGGTTTCAATAAACTATTACCACTTTGGTAACATTGAATCATAATACCCATGAAATAATAACAGTACAAGAAACCTAAAATATCATGAAAATAATTATATTCAATATGAAACATTCCCAAGGGTTGAGTATACACATCGTAAATGAATATTGGTTCATAACATGGAATGTGTCTCAAATAATACAGAATGAGACAAAATTAATTTAACGATATGGAAACTTTTGAACCAGAAACCACATAAAAGGGAGAGATAATAAAATGCATATGAAAAATAGCATAAATTTATAGTTAATATTTATATAATATATTCATGGTCAGTATTTTAACCAAATAATATAAATGAATGTTGAATAAGGTATAAATCTCACATAAATAAAAGATAGATGAGAAAACCCTTACCATAAGTCTTAAATATCATCACACACATTCAAAACTCCTGTATAAAAAATATAGGTGTATTATAAATCAACCACATAAAAATATTATCAGGTATAATACCATATATGATTTTATTATGACTTTATATTACCCTTTTATCAACACTTTCATTTTAATGTTTTGTTTCTGGTAATATCCACATTGTTTTTCATATATGTTTTAACTTTTTACAATTGATCCTATTACTCAGATAATTATTCAATTTTTATATAATTTAAAACATGATCAAAATATATTATATTTTTGGTATATAAATATTTATAACAATATATAAAATACATAAATATGAAATTGAATGCACCATTCATAGAGACGGTATGTCATGCCAACGCAAAAATGTTGTTTCAGTTTTATTGCATATTGAATGAAAGAATATAAATTACATATATGTATTCATATATATAATATATTTATATTTTAAATATTATGTCATATATATCATAAAAATTTACTTAATCCATCCTTAATACATTCTACTTAAATTATGAATGAATCACATCGCTTTGAGGAGGAAATAGTCTACACATTTAGAAATGAAGTAACCATATTTACAAAAAATGGAAAGCGTGAAAGGATGTGTTGCATAATAATTAAATAAGAATAAATAAATCCTAAATATAATATAAAAATATTATTTGAATAATAATTTAAACCCATGATATATGGTAATGTAATACTGAACAACGTCATTTCACAAGGTAGTAGTCTGACGTTCACACAAATGATAAGTTTGTTATCCATTAGATGAAAGTGTGTGTAAGTATAAGTAGAAACAATAGAAAAAAAACCATGTTATTTAAATTATAATTATGTTATTATATAAGCATTTAAGAATAATTTTTTAGGGTGATGGAGAATGAAAATAATGTAAATGATCTTATGGAAGGATATTACCTCTTCTTTGGGTAACTTGTTTTGGTATACAATGAAGGGCTTCCATGGTTGAATTTCATCCAAAAGGGTTGATTTAATGATGAATGGTGGTTTGTTTGTATAATATTTTGGAATATTTTATCCCATACTAAAAGGCAAGATATGTGTGAATATGTGGGAGGGTTGAGCACCTTTTTTGTGTAGGAGTGGCATTCTTGTAAATTTTTTAAAAGAGAATTCCACCAATGTTTTCCCATTTCATCTGGCTCCACTAATTTTCCAAATATGAGAAAATAGAGTATTGGATAAAATACTAACATATAAAAGATTTTGAAAAATTTTATTGTTCATTTTGGTCCTTTATTAAGCTAATTATTCTCTTATTCACTCTAATTAATTTTAACCACATTCACTAATATTTTTTGTTAAAAGATTTTTTTATATATTTAGAAGTTATAAATTTATATTATTCAAAATATGGAACTCATGTTTCCAATTTCAATCATATAAAAATATTAAATTAATGTAAATTAAATACCACAAACATGACAAAAAAGTGGGTTTTTTAAGTAGGAATGTTAAAATGTTTAAAATGTTTTTATATCAAATTTCAAGGTGAAATTTATTCCAAAGAAATAAAGTGGATTAATTTAAGTAATTTATATATAATTATACATAAAACCAAAATAATATATAATTTAACTATATAATAAATTATATAAAATTGATGCTTTGAGTTAAAATGCAGTATAATTCACAATTCATGAAAAAGTGAAACATATCAAAAAAAATCACCCCACTGAATTTTTATATTCAACATCAAAAAATAATGTTTTTTTAATCATAGAAAAAGTAATAAAATTTTAAAATTTTAGATTTGAAATGGGGTCACCATTAAAAGGTTGTAAAATTACTTTTTAGAAAAATACCTCATTCTATTCATAAATTTGTATTTATTATTTTTTAAAACTATAAAATATATTAAATGAGTATGAAAAATACGAATTGAATATATAATATAAAAATTATATTTGAATCATTTATAAAAAGTTTTTTTCTTTAATTTATTGGTATAAAATACTGTTTGTATGTAGAAAAATAGTTTTCCTAGAAAAGTAATTTCTTTATTTTCAAATAGTTATTGAATTCATTAATAAATAATTGATAACAAAAGGATTGATTTTATATACATGATTAATTAATATTTTCAAAATCTAGATAATATTATCTATAAATTCCATTCCAACATCTAGGTGGTAGATTTAATAATATTTAAATATTAATATTAATAATATATTTTAGTTAAATAAAACTCAGCCTTATATGTAATGCAAGATTTTGATGGAACTCAACACAATCTAAATATATTATTTCATGTACCAGAAGTTAGTCTATATGTTGTACCTAGTGAAATTGTAAATTGGTGTTGTGTGAAATGCAACCAGACTTTAGGACTTTATATAACACTATCTATATTATGTGTTTCTTGAAATGAGAAATATTGAAAAGATTAAATTAATTTAGAAAAAAATATTTCCGAAAATATTAGGGTGTAACATTATGCCCCCATAAATAAATTTTTTCCCTCTAAATTAATCAGTTTTATTAATGGTAATATACTTTAATGTTCATTTCATAGAACACCACACCATAAAAATGAATTCTAGAACTTCTTTTACAAAAGGAAATATTGAAACACAACTATTACTCAAAGTTACACATAACTAGGTTTCTGCATATGAGAACATAAGTTGAAATTGAAAACATGGACATGAAAGACAAATATCACTATAAATTTATGATAGGGTGTGATAAATAACTTTGTTATAAGAATGTTAATGGACACAAATCCATAAAAAAGAGGCATGAAAAAGGTCATTGATATCATCAAAATGATGATTATAAGCCATGTTTTTTACATTGTTAACATTTTCATAATATTAATGTTTTATTCGAAGAAATATATACTCACTTGATTTCATTCCATTTCATATGACCGATCCCACCCTTTGGTTATAGATTTATTAATTTCTACTTTATCTCTTACTCCAACAAAATGAAGGTGAATTTTTTATTCCTATGGCGTTAGTAGATCATGAAATACATAAATATAATAATAGGTCATTCAATATATGTTTTCCACAAAAACAATTATCATTTGTTATACAATATGAATAAATACTCATTTTCTTATGTAATACATTAATATATAAATTCTCATTATAAGTTTAACTCAAACCATTTCATAGATAATATCCCTTAAAAACAATTCACTGTTTATTCCATAAAAATCATCTTATCTTATACTAAAAACGTTTAAATTGTAAATTAGGGTAGCTCATTGTACTAATAAAATATGAAAATTGATTTTATTAATCCACAATCCATTCATAAGGGTATAACCATATGAAATGTCACTAAATAATAAAAAATAAGGTTTTAATTGAGCTTATTCATAAAATAATTGAACAGGAAATTCACAAGTAAGTAGTAGAGGATAAGAATTCCCAAAATACTATTATTTTCTTCATCCATTGTGATTTCATAAGATTTACCTTTTTCTATTCTATTCATGGTTTTTGTGGATTGTCATCTATATTATCCCATAGATTGTGGAAATGATTTACATAATACCCAAACTCTAGGAAATTGAAACACTAATGTGTTTTTGGTGAATTACATTGATCTATTTCTTTCATCATTTCATTTTACATCCTATTCACATAACTCCAACATTATTTTTCATTATGGCTAGGAATCCCACAATTAAAACACCATTGTGTTCATTTCAAGAACATACCTATGTTATCTTTCCCATTTTTTTGACAGGTTGTAATTTTAAATGTTTTCTTCTCTCTATGTGAAATGTTATTTTATTTTCCATAGAACCCCATTTTCATTTTTCTTATCAACTTAACCAAGAGGGTTTTTGGATTATACATCCACCTTTATTACACATCTAATGATTTATTCATATCATTAAAAGTCCCTTATGGATAAATCAATTAGTAGATTTTGTTTCAATACACTAAATAATAAGTCAACCTTAAATTCATGGTTAATTATAATACTGTAATATTACCTTGAATGTCCTGTAAAATAATCATCATAAGAATCAATAGAATCAGTATCTCTCTTCTTAAGATCTAAGAGTTGATTTTACATTTTTTATAAATAATATTATGAAAGTACTTCATAAAAAAAATTTAATGTCACCCCACTTCATGGATTCAATTTCATATTTCCTGATCATGTTCTTTAAAATATTTCACCATAGATATTCCTTACCTTTCAAATGGTAGATAGCTAGACTGTCATTTTCTTGCTCTGAGAACTAGAAAAAGGAAAATATCTTTTCACTTTATCTATTTCATTGCTCAGAAACTATGATTTTATGGAAACACTAAAAAATGTGGGTGTTGCCTCATTAAGGACTCAACAGAATGGTGTTCCCTCTTTTACTCATTTGGATGTTCACCATGATTCATAGCTTGGGAAATTTGTTTGATTATAGAAATGAGGTTTTATTTTCAATCTCCACAACATTCAAATTATCTAGAGTAAATTCATTTCATTTTACCATACATTAATCATTGACATGGGTCCTTCAACTACCATCAATTGACTAAAAACAAAAATATAGTGTGATAAACACTAATCATATTGGGAACCACATAATCATGAAAAAACACATATATGATTTCAAAATCAGGACACATTTTTCTTTAATATACTACACCATAGGGTTATCAATGATTATTCATAAAAATGTTTTATTTAAATCCATCATGATGTAACATTAAGATTTTGTAAATTTGAAAAGAATGTCCCCTAAGAGTGTCAAACTAGGTGTTCAGCATGACCTATTGTCCTAAACTAGTTAAAAAGTGACTTAAGCAAAATATGGTGTTTTAAGGGGTCTTACCCCTATGTAAATATATTCCAAATCCACATCCACTTGTATTATGCATACATGGATTTATTTCTAGGAATCCACATCCTCTATACATTACCAAAATTCCCAGACATCTTCCTAAACATGGAATTATCCATAAACTTTTCCTTAGAGAAGCACATAGTAATATACTTAGAAGTATCTATTGGGATCTCACTAAAGTTTTCTTATTTTAGTTTCCAAATGATGACTAAAAATTTCCATTCACACCAAATATATTTAAGCATCCTAATAAATATGGATATTACAAAAAAATTTATAAATATTCATCACATTACAAAAGTGCATGATCAAAGACTGTAATATTTGAGTGTATTTGGAAAATTGGAATCCTAATATTCTATATTAGTGAAAGATATTCAACATCTAGAATAATGATATTCCCCATTATTCCTCCTAATTAAAACCATTATTTATAATATGGATAAAGTAATAATAATAATGTTTCGATCTCTGATTCTAAGTAAGGGTAAACATGGGTGATATATTGGACTAACACGAAAATAAATGTATGAGAAGATGAACCTAACATTAGAAGACCATCCCCTACATATCAAATATCATAAATATGATTCATGGAATAAATATTAGTATTTAATAAGACATGAATTATATTTAAATCAAATAACATGAATCATGAGAGAATAATATTACCAAAAGATATAGACTTGTGGCATACACATCAACATATAACATTGTGAGAATTTGTAAATAAGAATAGATTCACTCTTTATGTTTAAGACATGAATTCATTTCCTAACATAAACTTATGGACATGTAACTTTTTCAATTTATAACATTTTGAAAATTTAATTTGGTACACACATAACATTGTGAACATGTAATCATATTCACATATAATCTTATGGACATGAAACCAAGTCCATGAATAACATTTATAATATGTAATCAGGATCATGTATAAATTTTTAAACACATAATAAGGTTAAATCATAACATTTTAAACATGTGATAACTTTCATGGAGAAACTTATGGAAATGAAACCATGTCTATGCCTAAAATTTTGAACATGCAATCAGGTTCATGCACAAAATTTTGAACACATAATATGGTTTACTCATAACATTGTGACCATGTAATCATATTCAGGTATAAACATATGGATTTTCAACCATGTCCATTAATAATATTGTGAACAAGTAATCATGTTCACAAATAAAACTATGATCTTTTAATAATGTTCAAAAATAACCTTGTTAAAATGTGATTAGTTTCACGGGTAACATTTATACTCATTATTCATCCATTTTTACCCAATTAATTAAAGGGGGTATAGGTCCCAACCATCAAATAATAAAAGCATACATATATGTACCATAATATTATAAATAGTCATAATATCATAACCCATGTAATGAAATGGGTATCATAAAAATTTCATCATATCAATACTTATAGGAAGGATATTGGTCTCATAATCATTTCATCAAAGCACAACCTATTAAAAGAATTATGTTTCAAAAACATATAACCCGTGGAAGAGAAATATGTATCATAAGCATAATTCAATCAAAACATAATCTATTAAATAAAAAATATGAATTGTATTATTGGATGATATTCTACTACAGAGTAAATAATTATAATGGATGTCATATTTTATGGAGAATTATTTTGAAGGATCTCCTGGAACATTACTTAAGGAAAATAATCTTTCATTGAAAGTACATTTAATAAAAATATTTCAAATATCATTTTCTTATAAATGAAGTAATAAAATTTCATTTGAATAATTTATTAATGAAAATTAATTTTCCTCATAGAAAAAAACTCTATTTAAAACATTAATAATTATGAAAACAATTTTCTAATAAAATAATTTTGAAAATTTATTAAGGAAGCATGAAAATATTTTGAAATCCTTCTTCTTTAAAATACTTTGAAAACTTATAAAGACTGATTAATTTGTTTTAAAAAAATAGTTTCTTTCAAAATATATTTCAAAATCATTTAAAATGGTTTTAAAACATAAAACATTTTTTGTAAATATTTTTTGAAAACATTGTGTTGAAATAGCACAAATATTCGATTAAAAAGAGAAATAAAGATAGATTTTCACAATAAATTTTTATAATAATATTATGTATGAGAGACTGGAAAATAGTACTAGTACATGAAGGTATATTTGATAACTATAAGATATTAAAATTCATGAGTGTTCTTGAGATATGTATCAAAATATTTTGTCATTGTATGTATAATCATAAAAAATTTCTTATAAACAATGAGATTCTAGTAATAAATTATTAAAATTTTAGTAAATTTGTATAATAATTAAAATATTGTAATATCATTAAATAAAATTAAAATTTCATTTAAATAATTATATTCATGATATAACATGAATAAGGGGACTGTATACACCTATTAGAAAAATATAGGTGTATAACATGGCATGTGTCTCGAAGAAGGAAAATTGAGAAAAAATTATTTTCCTGATTTGCTAACTTTTAAACCATAAAACACATGAAAGAGAGAGTTAAAAAATGGATATTTAAATACCCATAAATTTAATGGTAATTATCATAAAATATATTTATTTTTAGTATATATACCATACAAAATAAATGAATGGTGAATAAGGCATAAATCTCATGGAAATAAAGGTCGGATGAGAAAACCCTTACCTTAAGTCTTGACGTTCCATGAAAAATGTAAATACTCCTGTATAATAAGTATATGTTTTCTTTATATATAAAAAATATAAATATTCGCATATATTATAATATATATTATTTTTTTGAGACTTTATATTACACTTGTATTAAAAATTTTATGTTATTATTATGTTTCAGGTAATATCTCTTTTATCTTTCATATATGTTTCGGCCTATTGATCTTGATAATATTAAATAGATCATTATTTTATTATTTATGGAAGATATAAAATTATTTATATATCATATATATTGTGTATATAAATATTTATAATAATTTATAAAATATATAAATATGAAATGGAATACACTGTTCACTTAGACAGTAGGTTGTAAGTACACATGAACATTGTTTCTATTTTTTGTGTATTGAAAAAAGTAAATGAAATATATGTATATGTATATATAATATCATTACATTTTAATTTTTATGTCATATATATGATATAAATTTTCTATAACCATATTTAATGAATTCCTTGAATAGATTGAATGAATCGCATCACTTTGGGGATGCGATAATTGACGTGTCCACAAATGATGTTATCATATTTACAAAATATTGAAGGAACAAATTTATGTATTATATAATAATTTCACAAGAATAATTAAATAAGAAAAATCATATATATCATATAAAATAGTATGTACATCATAATTCCCACCCATGAGAGATGGTAAAAGGGAAAATGAACAACATCATTTCGAGAGGCGGCAGTCTGTCATTCACACAAACCGTATGTTTTTTAACCATTAGATTGAAGTGTCTATATGTTTATATTAAATTTTTAGAATAAAAATATATCTATATATTTAAGATACTATTGATTTTATTTAATAATTGATTAAAAATATTTTGTGGGGTTGAGAATTAAAAAATAATCTTCTGAAAGGTTATTACTTATTATTTGGGTTACACTTTTTGGTTTTTCACCAAATGAAATACTTGATTGACATTATTATCAATTTTATTATTCGATTATTAAGTAAAGAAATTTTGGAGAATATTTGGGTATATTTTCTATGATAAAAAGGTATTATATTTATCAGTAAGTGGGGTGGGTAATTTCCTTTTTATAGTTGGGGAGGAGTGTCATTATTTTAAATTTTTGAACAGAAAGTTTCAACCATGTTTCTTTCATGTAATTTGGCACCAATAATTATCCAAATCCAAACAAAATGGCTTATAGTGTCGAAATATGAATATAATATGGATTTTGGGGAAGAATATAGGTCATTTTTGACCTTAAGATTAAGATTTTCCCCGATTTAAGCTAATTTTTCTCCTAATCATTGTAATTAATTTTAATCACATTAACTAATAGTTTTTGTAAAAAAATATGTTTCCCTTATTATAAATTATATATATTTATTCCAAATAATTAATTAATTTTTCCAACTTAAAATAAAATAATTGGAAAAAATTAACTTAAATTTAATCTTCTAGATGGGATGATGAAGTAGGTTTTTAATGTAAACAATGTTGAAATGTTTAAAATTTTTTTATACCCAACTCCAATGTGAAATTGATTCCATTTAAATTAATTGGATTAATTGAATTATTAATTATATAATTATATATTGATACAAAATAATATAGAATTTAACTATGTAAAAAGTTATATGAAAAACAGTTTTGAATTAAAATGCATTATTTCTCACTACTTAACAGAAAATGAATCATCTCAAAAAAATAAAAAAAATCACCTAATGTAAATTTTGATTTTATACATTAATATAATATGTTTATATATTCAAAAAAAATTTAAAAGTTACAAAAATTATATTTTAAATGGTATCACCATTAAAAGGCTGTAAAATGATTTTTTAGAAAAATACAAATTTTAAATTCCAAATATTCAATTAATTTGTATCTTATACATATCAAATATATTGGATGAGTATAAAAAATATTAATTCAATATATAATAAATAAATTTTATCAAAAACATTCCTCATAATTGGATCATAAATAATTTGGGATAAAAATATGTTTGTATATAAATGTTTTTTTCCTACAATCCAAAAAAAATTTCTTCTGCACAGGAAGATAATCTAAGTGATTCATGTAAAGAAATTTCAACATGATTTTTTGTGAAATGCAAGAAAACAATTGTGGTTTAAAACAACACAAGATATATTTTCTGTTACATAAAATTAAAATATCAAATGATTAAATTAATTAAAAATATATTTGACAAAATCTCGAGCTTTTACACACTCACTACTTTCTCATGGGCTGCATGTATATGAGTCCTTCTTCTGAGTGAATCAACCACTATATTAACCTTCATGGGTGTATATGAAATCTATAAGTCAAAATACTAAACGTATTTAACCTATCTTTGCAAACCAAAAATTCCATTTTTCATATGTAAATATATACTTGAAATTTGTTTTTGTCTCTATACACCGTAAAATGCTCTCCTAGTAAATAATTTCTACAAAAGATCAAGGCATGAAGAAAATCACCAAACATGAGAACTTGTGTTAGGTAATTCCCCTCATTTGGCCTCAAATTATGAGTCCCGTATGACATGACTCACTCATCCAACATCAAAAACTCTCTTATACTAATACATGATGAAACACAATATATAGTATATCACATCCCCATCTCTAGAATAATTAGGATTGGTACTAATGTTAGTCTCAGTTTCAGGTCCTGAAAGTCTTTCTGGCATGTATATGACTAGGTAAACATCACAACCTCTTATCCAAGCCAATAATAGGTGTTATTAAGCATGATAATCCTTGTATTAAATTATTTTAATATCTCCCTAGTCACAACAAAACTCCATTTGTTAAATATTTTATTTGGATGGTCACAGAAAAATACTACTCCCACCTTCTCTGGGTTAACTAATTCACTTTTCTCTGAGATAACATGACACAATTAGTGAATATTATCCTTCCAGAAGTGGTAGGTTCTATTCTTGTCATATAATTGATGTTCTATCAGTATATCCAAATAAATCATAAGATTTTTTTTATGACTGTGTTGAGTGTGATAATACACAATGATATCATCCAAAAATACCACTAGAAACTAATATAGATAAATATGGAAAACTCTATTAATAATCACCATTAAGAATATCGGTGTGTTCATCAGATCGAATGGAATAACCAGATACACATATAGACTACAAATTCTATGAAAAGATGAATGAGGTATGTCTAAAGGTCAATCAAGTACCTATTGATAACATGACGTCAAATAAAGCTTTGAAAAATATCATAGATCCTTAGAGCATGTAGAAAAGATTATATAACTATGAAAAAAGATATTAGTTCGTAATTGTTATTTGGTTCAATTTCTAATAATCCACACATAACCTTGGGGTACTACCCACCTTTCTTGAAAAAATGATCGTTTAACCCTATAGAGAAGTACTGGGTTGTATAAAACCCTTTTCCTCCATGCTCTCTTGGAACCATTTGAGCTCCTACAATTTAGTAATAGCCATCTCGTGTGGAGGAATGGATACTGATACGGCTCTTGAAACTATATTTTCAGAGAAATCCACCACTCTTATATGAGTTAAACTAAAAATTCATCATGGAAAACATCCATGTAATGATAAACTATAGTTGGAATGTCCTACTGACACATTCCTTGATCATCAATATATAAACATCAAATCTATGATATTATCCCACCTAGAACACGATGCTCTATTCTAGGTTGGATCTTCTAGACATCATAGCCACCCTTGTGAATAAAACCTCCACCCTCTATTGATGTGAGAGTCACCCTCCAGTGATAGTGATCAATATGGTCCTGATAAAAGACTAGTCATTCCATCTCAAGTATGACATCAAACCCTATCATCTTGAGAAACGTAAATCCCATACAAAGTGAAACCCACTAATATAAAGGAGATCACTCTACACTACTGTATACCCTTGGTTATGATTCCCAATGTAGTATTGGGAGTCATAACACTATCAAAATATTGAATAATGATCCTAAGTATCTATACAATAGGTATATATATAAAATTATGAGATGAACCAATATCGAAAAGATAATATACAATAGTAAATGCTACTAAAATTTTACCTCTCATCATAGATGGATTGGTAATTTTATTCTCAGCTATAGGCTATATAGATTATCTCTATGTTGAACTGTGGCCTAGTGAAAGAACCTCACTAACCATATTAAGACCAATATTCAATATAGGAATAACCGGTGCCTAAATTCCTTTTAAATGACCACCACCTTGGCCTGAATGACTATTATTATTCAAACTCATTGCTTGAAAAAGAGTTTTAAATCCCTCTCCTAAACATAGATTCTGGGTCAATCCCATTCCATTTACTTTTGGAGGGATGTTCCAACAATACCACTATCTGTGGACCATCTTACTATAAGATCAACAGTTGAATGGGTCTTTCTCACACTGATTCTTCTTATGTTCTCACCTCCCACACCAATGACTATAGAAATAACTACCAGAAGTTTCATCCTAATTATTTTTCCCTGTATAAGAAGCCTCAAAATGGAACTTCCTTCCTCAGGAAGATGAACCACTAGGTCGAGAAGCTCAACCACCCTTCTCTATTCCCCCATCATCCCTAAGCTTCTGCTTGGTATTATGATCCTGGTTAACTATATCTATAATAGTATCTAATTGAAAAGTGTTGACCTGATATCAAACAACATCCTTGAGACCATCCTCAATGAATATTACCATCACATTCTCATTATCATAGTATATCAGTGCAAGATTGTGAAACTCTATCAAGAAATATGAATACTCAATAATTGTCATAGCGCCAATATTTTGATATATACAATCACTATTCCTTTCAGATATTAGGGTCTCATGAAAGAATAAATCTCAAAACCAAGATTTCAAATTCCGCAAACCCATATTTCTATGTGTATCATCCCAGTTCAATGAATCCCACTAGATCTTGTATTCTCCTAAATGCATATATATTTTGAGATTCAATCTCATCTTAGGAGGTGTCTTTAGATGCTCAATGATCAAAAAAACAACCTCTTGAAATAGATCAGCATCATGTGGAGCACCACCCCCAAAACATTTGGCATAATTCAGCTATAAGAACACACATTTCATCTCCTCCTAAGTCATGTAAGGATATAGGTCTCCCTAAACAGTCTATATAACATGCATAAAACTCTCATGAAAATTTTCCTTAAAACCTATATCTAGTAACACCACTACTGACACAACTAGAACTATAGGAGGTTGTATTGGTATCCCAAGTCTCATCACCTCTGGTGCATGGTTATCACCAACCTCCTAGAGTACGATTGGAGTTTTTTATGGTAGCATGTATCTAAAATGAAACAAATATCCATCATAAATGATCAATAATGAAAATAACATAGTTTTAAATGTGTAGGATGGGTTGAGCCCTTCCTATAAGAAAACCAAAACCATAAACCTAATCCAAAATCCAAGTTTTGGAAAAAGGAAAATCTGTTAAAGTACTTGAGACACTTCCTACTTCCCTCTATAATTCCAATTCTATGTCATGTTCCATATTTTCACTATTTCCATTTAATTTAATATTCATATTCTTTCACAATTATCTTTAAATGGTTGAACCAAATGGGGAACCAATCTCAATATATAAGGGACCATATACCTCATTAAATGAAATGTGTAATCCACTTAATCCAAACCATAACATATTCTAGTCCATGCATCCAATGGTCTCTAACATAGCCTGCCATAGTGGACTTCATAAGTTTTTTGATGTAGACTACGAAAAAATATGTTTTTTAGTTTATGGAAGATACTCTATATTCAAATTTTGGTTATCAATTCTATAAAAATATCATCAATCAAACAATAAGTATATCACTTAAGGAACGCATAATAATGTCATGTAGTCAACCATTGTGTCTTATATGAAATGGCATAATGCATGACTTGTTATCCCGTAAGGTAACTAAACTAATTCATGGAATAATATACCCTCATAACATTGGGAAATTTTAAAATAAAACCCCCAATATTATCAATGATAAAGTAAAATATCAGGTGCATCACCAAAAAATAGAATCAAATCAACTTTAATATGAAAACTATTGATAAAAAAAATTCATTCTAGGAATGTATTATTTTTTCAAGTACATCGGTTAGCTACTCCAAGGCACAAATAATTACCACATTTCAATACCTTCTTAATACCATTTTGTTGTACAAAGAAATATGGAAAAACAAAATAAATAAACTCCAATACCAATTTGTAATGTCCCTACCCTGGTCCCAATAAATGGTGCTTTCAGTTGGCGGGTCATAGGGGCTCAAGAATGCATCCCCATATGCTTTAGGATTTTGAATTGTAGCAAGTTCCTAGGGTGTGTATGTGGGGATAAAATTCCATTATGAAATAGTGTAATATAGTAGAATAATAATAAAAGTATATGGATGAAGCATATTATAAAATACTTAACAATATATAGAAGATAAATAATCTTGATATATTTTATAATAAAATAATCTAAAATTAGTCATATACAATATGATGACCATTTCATGGTTCTATGGAATATAATACTTTTAAATTGGAAATGGTAAAATACATGTATCAAAAAAAATTGAAACTAAAAATACTATATCTAGATAGCATCATGATCTTATCTTGGTGATGTGCTCCCTTTCTCCCATGCGTATTGATCAAATGAATAATCCTGATATTTTCACATTCCATGGTCCCTACCTAAATCCATATAGTTTGTTTCAGTACACAACGACCACTCAAAAAGGGTATGAGATAAAATATAGTTTTCCTCCACTAATGGTGTCTATAATGATTCAAATATGTGTAATAAAAAAATCATTGTGTAATATATAACAAGAGTAACTGTAGAAAAATGGTGTGTGATCTTGTCCTGCCAAACAAGGCTCCCTATAAAAAATAGTGAACATTCCATTAACAAGGATATATATGAAGCACAAATATAAAAGTGATACTATTTAGTATAAACGCTATAAATTTATTCCCATTCCAAGGATATCTATAAGAATAGAACAACAATCCTCAAATGCCTCACCATGTAATCGTGTTCAATAATTCACAACTTCCATCCCACTTAATCAAGTATAAACCACGACAATGGCCGTACCATATTATCAATTATAAACATAAATAATTCCTACATTGTGTAATCATGTGTAAAAATCCAGGATGGTCATGCCACAAAATATTTTCATTTAACACGAAGGGCCATATCTGATGAATATAAGACTAAAGGCATCCTCATCGACTACCATGACCATCTCAATGGAGACTCAAAAAATACATAGGTTGATTCTAAGGATCATATCTAAAGATCAAGCCCAATTTGAGTCTGAGAATGATGGATCCATGGGATAGTAATGCCCATGGGTTACTAACAATTTTTTCTCATACATGGACATTACATCATTTTTAAGAATGTTTAATAATTTAAAAATATCATTCGCAAATAACTTTTTAGTTTAGTTCCATTGCAAGAAAAAACATAGGTATGTAATGTAACTACATTGTCTCCCACTTAGAACTTCATGACTAGGACCACTTTTAATAACATTATACATAATACATATCATCATAATAGGGGGAATGTGAACATAATAAAGGGTGAGATCATACACTCAGTAACGGTGTAAAAAGGATATACATAAGGATAACATGGGAATAAGGGAATGAGAACATGATAATAACATCAGAAGATCATACCCTTCATATCAAATATCTCATAAAATATACCTAGAATAATGATTGGTAGAGCATAAGAAATGAATAATAAGGGAATCAAGATAATAATCCCTAACAAAATTTCATAGGAATAAGACATGTAATTTTGGAAGAGACTTAACCATATACAATAATTCCCTATATGTCACGACCTGCTTCCATCAAATATGCCCCTCTTGAGTTGGAAATGGTGAAAGGGAGATAATGACCACCGAGTCCCGCCCCTAGTAGGCCTCGGGGTGGCGACTAGAACCAAGGGTATGCGTTTTCTCAAATATGGGAGGCATTACCCTTTTTATTATTTAGGATTAAGAAATAGGACAAGTCAACCACCTAAAAGGAAAAGATAAAGTGTATATAAATAAACCCAAACCAATCCCACATGCATGTTTAAACAATTTTTATAACAAGGTTCACGTACAAGAACACTCAAAGTACAATACCAATAGAAAACAAGAGTACAGAAACTACAACAACTCCAACTGTCTGACTAGTAGGGTCCCGCACGGCCCTGGTAGTCCTCCTGGAAACATGAAATTAAACATAAGGTGAGCATACATGTATACTCAGTGGGGAAACCTAAAGCTCTCGTGCACAAGTGGGGAGACATCCTAATGTCCCGTGAGAACAACAGAAGAAACCTAGAAGGGAAAACTATCCACCCAACCTCACCAGTCACACTCACCAAAACACAATCACAACTAGTAGTAGTATAAGATCAAGAGTATTGGGTACCCCACACTATTTCCCATTAGTTAGTTTCTCTTCCTAATGGCAAACGTCCTGACGCCACCACACTATCCCTTCCCGAACACACCTGGGCCTCACAAACCACACATCCCGCCCACACACACCTGGGCCTCACAACCACATATCCCGCCCGCACACACCTCGGCCTCACAACCACGTATCCCGCCCGCACACACCTGGGCCTCACAACCACGTATCCCGCCCTCACACACCTGGGCCTCACAACCACGTATCCCGCCCGCAGACACCTGGGCCTCACAACCATGTATCCTGCCCGCACACACCTGGGACTCACAACCACCTATCCCACCCGCACACACCTGGGCCTCATCCTGAAGATTCTTTGGAAATAGTAAAACCTACCCAAAGAGTCTTGGGCTAATTCCACCACATTAGAAACCTACACGAAGGGTCTTAGGTGTAAGGTCACTTCAATCCATCACAGCCTAGGGAAGAAGGAGCAGGAAAGAGATAGTAACTATGGGAAAACACCCTCTCCCATGAAATGGGAGTGTTCGGCACTAAGTGCTCAACATGGGTGGGGTGCATCAAAACACAAAGATACCGATATATATATATACCAAACACTCATCCCAACCTATGGCTAATAAATAGAGAAACTGAGCACGTGCCTCGGCACTGCTACCTCAAAGCATTCATACACCAAACAACCCCAACCCCATTTATGTTTTCATGTTTCTTCAGAATTAGTTTATTTAGTTCCTTAACTACTGGGAAAATATCCACAACCAACCACATCGATCGTTCGTAAAACATATCCCTGATATACACAAACCATGTTAAGAAAACACAAGCAACAAAACCATGTCCTTCTTATAAGCCAAACACGCCCATGATTATTATTCCGGTTTCATTACCACGCCCCACCATTCATTAACTCTTCCACTTTTATTTATTATTGACAACCCATAGCTCGTTCACATTCAAACCCATCCCTGCAGACCCGCTGCCAACCACCATAACCAAAATCACACCGAAACCCGTACATCATTATCCCCTTTAATACCATTTATCGTATCCCCACTGCCCATCACCAACATTACATTCACACCATCGCACAACCAAGTCAACCGTAGCCCCGCTGCTCACCCAAACCACAACAACCCACAAAACACCCCCATCACAATCCACGAATCCAAGCCAACACCCACATGTTCATTATTCCATTTTGTTCAACCGGGGTGATCAGAGAAGAGTTAATGATTTTAATTACCCAACGTTACATGATTAACCAAATTCTACATTCCATAAGGTTCCATCCATAAAAATGGTCTAAAAAGATATGGAAACATTTAATTGAGCAAGCAAAGCCCCCCAACGACCGTGATTTTCAGTAGGCGTAAGCTTTATTCAATTCACAACATAATATCACAGGATATAAAGAACTAACTACATTCACAAACTTCCCATCCCTGTTATATAAGCCAGTTATTATCTTTATTAAATTGGTTCAACCGTTTCTCATGGAAACAAGAGGATACCCACCCTGCATGATGCACAAATTAGAGAGACGAAGGTAAGATCCCTACTTCAACAGGTTTTGATCACAATGCTCCCCCGGATCAACTTTATAAGATGTCCGTGGGTGTCCGTCACTTCCGTCGAGTCCCGGAGAAACCTCCTCGGGTGGAAGTTGGAAAGGAAGGGCCGAAGTAAGGATAAAAGATCCAAGCTCAGAAGTTCCGCCTCATCTTTACAACCCCGTGGCCACTGATGGATCGTAAATTAGAGCTCGAATGAAGAAGTTATGGAAGAAAGAGCCTTCGAGTCTCTTGGGAGAACTCTGCTCAGAGGAAAGGGGAGGAGAGGGGTGAGTTGAAAAGGAGGAGGGGACCCCTTCTTTTATAGGCGAGAAATGAAAAAGTACACGGTGTGTACTTTATGGTACACGACATGTACTCAGTTATTTCACACGGACTCCACACAACTTCCAACATGGCTCCACAGCCATTAACTGGTCAACACACGGTTTGAGGGTAACACATACGTGGGGAGGGACTACACGGCGTGTATTTTAGACACACGGCATGTACCCATTAATTTCACACAGCAAAGACACGGCTCCAACATGGCACACGACCATTGACTGGTAACACGTACGCGGGGAGGGACTACACAGCGTGTAGTTAAGGGTACACGGAGTGTACCCATTTCTTTCACACGGTAAGGACACGGTCTTCAACCCGGGGTATACCCGGCAAGGTGGTACACGGCGTGTACTTACACTAAACGGCGTGTACTTACAAAATTCTGGAAAGTGCGGGAAAAGTCCATTTTACCCTCCAGAACACTTCGTGACCTTCTTTTTGACAAAAGAATTGGCAGGAGAAGTCCGGGCCATTACATAAGAGACCTCTTAAAACATTCTTGTCCTCAAGAATTCAAAAACCAACCCAGAGGAACCCAACAATATATCTCATAGGGTTCTCGTTATAACAGGAACCCAACCAACAACCCTAATCATAGGTGTTAGGAATTTTCTCTCCTATGTCAAGATATTATCCCCTTTAGGCGACACTGACTCGCCTGCACGGGTTTAATCGCATCGGCATTAATGCGTATTGATTAAGGATTGGGCCTTCCCACATCCATATATTAGTATTTTCCAACTTACAATGCCCCCAACACCGTATAACCCACACTTTTCCCGAACACGTGGTTTGGGGAAAATTCCTTCTCTTATGTCGAGATATCATCCGCTTTAGGCGGCACTGACTCACCTGCATGGGTTCAATTGCATCCTCATTAATGCATCTCGATTAAGAATCAGGTTTTTCCCTTTCCCCACACATCCGGACATGTTACACACTTCCAGAGAACAAGGAAAACAAAACGTCTCACAACTGACAAGCCAAGAATTCCATATATCAAAGGTACAAAGTATAACATCAACACAAATCTCCGAAGAAGAAGTGAAAAAACAAGTCAAAAAAACTCCAGGTACTGATCGTGCATCTAGGTCTCCCATTCCCAAGTGCTCTCCTCGAGGCCGCCATGCATCCACAACACACGAAACAATGGAATGGTTCGTCCACAGAGCACCTTATCTTTACGATCCTCGATTCTGACTAGTCATTCCTCGAAGGAAGCTTCGTCTCCCATATCTAACTCTCCCTAGATGATAATGTGAGATTAATTGTGTAAGTACCAATGAAGCTGGGAGATGTAGAAGACGTCATGAACCTTCTCCAACTGAGGTGACAGGGCTAGATGATATGCAACCTCACCGATGCGCCTCATCACTTCAAAAGGTTCGATAAACCTAGGTGAAAGCTTTCTCCCTTTCCCAAACCTCTGCTGCCCCCGTCGAGGGGAAACCATCAAGAACACATGATCTCCCACCTCGAACTCCAAGGGCCTCATCTGACGGTCATCAAAAGACTTCTGGAGGTCCTGAGCTGCTTTCATCCTCTCACGTGCAGGATGGACTTTCTCTGTGGTGCTCTGCACTACCTCTGGTCCAAGATCACCTGTCTCACCAACCTCTACCCAGAAAAAGGGTGAACGACATGGTCTCCCATACAATGCTTCAAACAGTGTCATGCCAATAGTAGAGTGGAAGCTGTTTTTGTAGGCAAACTCTACTAAAGGCAAATGTTGTACCCATGATCCTCTGAAATCCAGAACGCATGCTCGCAGCATGTCCTCCAACGTCTGGATAGTCTGCTCTGTCTGTCCATCGGTCTGGGGGTGGAAAGCAGTGCTAAGGCATAGCTGGGTGCCAAAATCATGTTGTAACCCCCTCGAGACTCGTGAGGTAAACCGAGTATCCCAATCTGAGAATATGGTCTTTGGAACTCCAAGAAAATGCACCACCTCGTCTACATACCTCTATGCTAAGGTACTCACTAGGCCCGACTATTTAATTTCTAAGAAGTGAGCTGATTTCG
The DNA here is from genome assembly GCA_963277665.1 of Viscum album. Taxonomy (NCBI): domain Eukaryota; kingdom Viridiplantae; phylum Streptophyta; class Magnoliopsida; order Santalales; family Viscaceae; genus Viscum; species Viscum album. Next base: position 1,515,725,395 of record OY728128.1, on the reverse strand, counting down.
TCAGTCGATCCACCACTGCCCAGATAGCATCATAAACACCCTAAGCTCTGGGTAGTCCTGTGACGAAGTCCATTGAGATGTCATCCCACTTCCAATCAGGGACATATAAAGGATGCAAAAACCCACTAGGAACATGGTGTTCAGACTTCACTTTCTTACACACTAGGCATTTAGCAACAAACTCTGCCGCTGCCCATTTCACCCCGGGCCACCAAAACTGTTCCGTCAGGCCTCGGTACATTTTTGAAACTTCTTGATACACCGCCAAGGCTGAGCTATTTAACTCATGGAGAACTCTCTCACAAATTGTCTCTGGGACAAACATCCTTCCATGGAAAAGCATCTGATGTCTGTTGTCCTCTGACCATCCCTCTGGAGCGTTTTCCTGATCGACACGATCCCACAACACTTTCTCCTCGGAGTCCCCCCACTGAGACTCTTCCACCTGCTTCAACAAAGAGGACTGCACCATTATTTGAAACAAAAAGCCTCTAACACCTTCTACCCTGGAATTCAAGTGCAATGCAGCCAACTCTCCCATTTCTTACCAAGTATCAGTAGATTCCCGATCCATTTCCTTATGCGACTTACTGCTTAGGGAATCAGCCACAACGTTTCCCATACCTTCAGTATAAGAGATCTCAAAGTCATAGTCTTGGAGATACTCGTCCCATCTCCGCTGCCGCAGGTTCAGGTCATGCTGGGAAAAGATATAACGCAGGCTCGTGTGATCTGAGATGACCACAAAGCGCTACCAAAAGAGGTAATGTATCCACAAATTCAGTGCAAACACTACTGCTGCAAGCTCTATATCATGGGTGGCATAGTTACGCTCGTGAGGTTGTAACTTTCTAGACCAATAACAGATCACTCCCTTCTTCTGCATCATCACGCACCCCAGAACAAGGCCAGAAGAATCACAAAACACCTCATACAACAACCCTTCCTATGGAAACCTGAGTATGGGGGAACTGACCAACTTCTCCTTCAGGTAGTCGAAAGCTTTCTAGCACTGCTTTCTCTATAGGAAGACCTGGTTCTTCCTCGTCAAAGCTGTCAATGGAGCAGCAACTCGATAGAAGACCGAAACGAACCTCCGATAGTAACCTGCTAACCCCAGGAAACTACGAACTTCTGGCATGCTTTTGGGTGCTTCCCAAGAAACAACTGACTCCACCTTCGACGGGTCCACTGACACTCCATGCTGAGACACCACGTGCCCAAGGAAGTGTACTTCTTGCGTCAAAAATATACACTTTGACAATTTCCCGTAAAGCTGGTGGTGTCGAAGGACTTCCAAGACTGCCCTGAGATGCTCAACGTGCTCCTCCTCATATATTGAGTAGATTAGGATGTCATCGATAAACACAATGACGAACCGGTCCAGAAACTCTCGGAAGACAATGTTCATAAGTCCCATGAACACAGTCGGTGCATTCATAACTCCAAACGGCATCACTACAAACTCGAAGTTCCCATACCTGCACCTAAAAGTTGTCTTTGAGATGTCACTGTCCTTTACCCTCAGCTGATGATATCCAGATCGTAGATCAATCTTAAAAAACCAACCTTCTCCCCTCAGTTGGTCAGAGAGATCATCTATCCTTGGAAGGGGGTAACGGTTCTTGACCATTACCTGGTTCAACCTTCCATAGTCTATGCATAACCTGAGACCACCATCTGCATTCTTCATGAACAAAACTGGGGCACCTCATGGAGATACGCTGGGTCGAACAAAACCCTTCTCCATCATATCGTCAATCTGAATCTGCAACTCCTGCAACTCCGAAGGTTCCATCCGATAAGGGGCCATCAAAATCGGGCGGGCACTAGGCTGTAAGTCTATCCAGAACTCAATGTCACGTAGGGGGGGTAGAGTCACAAACTCCTCAATAAAAACATCAAGGAACTCCCCAACAACCTATAAGACATCCATAATCTCTGTATAAGCTGGAACCACTGATAACCCACTTAACAAGGAATGGAGTGGCTCCACACGTCGGCTTCCCACCGGATAGCTCCTCTTGCCAACAAAAGCTATATGTTTCCCGTCCACGTAAGAGATCAAGACTCTTCTCCAGAAGCAGTCGATAACATCACTGTCATAAAACAACCAGTAGATGCCTAGGATGACATTGTATGGTTGCATCTATAACAGAAGAAGGTCCCCACTAGATTGATGTGGTCCAAACGTTAGACCACATCCTCGGCAAACACAAGATACGCTGGTCTGTCCTCCAACTGGTGTACTCAGCCCCAGTGGTACCGAAAGTCTCTCTACGTCTAGACCCAAACCATGGGCTAGACCACGTGCAAAAAAGGAGTGTGAAGATCCTAAATCGAACAAAGCAGAAACGAGAGTGCTGAACAAACAAATCGTACATAGCACCACCTCTGGTCCCACCAGAGATACAAACTCTGCTGCGTGAAACTGTCCACGCCCAGCTCCTCTACCTCTCTGATGTCATCCACCTCCCCGACCATGCCCTGGTAGAGGTCCCTGAGGATCACCCTGAGGACGACCTCCTCCCACAAAGTCTTCCCTTTGAGGAGCATGGTCCAGCTGCTGTTGGAAGGGCCTTGCCGACAACTGGTGCTGCTGAGGTGGGCACTAAACATGCCCACCTCCACCGTACTGAGCTCGGGTTGGGCACCGACTTTGAATGTGCCCAAAACCTCCACAATAAAAACACTTCAGTCCTGGGATCATGAAAAAGGGGCGAGGATCTGAAGATCTGAACTGGAACTGCTGGGGCCTGCTCCCCCTGTCCTGAACCTGGAAGGTCCCGTCATAGGAGACATACTACTGAATGCCTTACCCTTCAACGAACCTGGATGGATACCCTTACACTACAATAAAACCGCCTATTAGCGGTGGTTTTTTTCATATAGTGGTTGTTTAAACTGCTTCTATATGGTTTGGCATTGGTTTACAGAAACTGTCGCTAAACTGGGCGTCAGCAATCTATTAGTGGCGGTTTTATGCATTTCATGGTGGTCAAATAAAATCATCGTAGTACCTCATTTCCCGGCATTTTTCGGTAAATTTGGCGGCGGTTTTATGGGCTATTTAATTAGCGGTGGCTATAATCGCCGCAAAATTCAGGCGTGTCATGCGCCTGCTTAGCGGTGGTTAAAACCGCCGCTAATTCCGGCATGATTTCACGGCAGTTTTAACCACCGCTAAATGTATTGAGAATTACATTTAGCAGAGGTTTAAATCGCCACTAAATGTATAATTGGTAAAACATTAGCGGCGGTTAAAACCGCCGCAAAATGTTGACGCAAAAAAAATAGCATTTCTGCTTATATTGCACCACTGCCCTGAAAAACAAACCAAACAAGAATTCTATGAAAAATAAAAATCTTAACAACAATTACATGGCCCATTCCTCTTGTAACTAATATGTGAAACATCATTTAATAACATCAAATGGTCCATGCATTAACATACCACATATCAACTTCTACAGAAAGACATATGGGATTCTCAAACAACAACTAGGCATGATATATCAACTATCACTACTAATATGGGAAACATCATTTCATAACCTTTTAATCACCTAAATACATCACCTCAACCCCAGAGACATTTAGAATCCTGGGACAGAATAGAGAATCAGGAATTTTGGTAGTATTCTGATGCTTATAATGATAAAAATGATCACCTATCCAACAAAATAATAATTTAGAATTTTCACTAATTTGATAAGGTATATTACCCTGTTGAAAATGGCCATGATACTGATAAAAATAAGAATGTTTTGGAATGGATAGGTTGAGAGGTTTCCCTTCTACCATTCATGATTCTATAAACAACATGAAGACCTAGATTCCCAAATGTGAATCCCCAACAAAGAAGTGCACTCCATTTAAAAAAACGGCCAAGTATCCAACTAACCAAAGACTTAGGGATACATGTAGTCTCACCTGGTAGCCCCATGAGGCATACTCTCTAGCTTCTAGAGTAGCGCAAAATGATCCCATGACATTCTAAACTTTTTGAGAAGGGCATATATGAGGGCCTATGATAGATGTCTGAGCCCCACTTCCATAAAAGAAGATATTAATCCAATCATTGAATGAAATAATCAAATGTAAGTACAAATCCTTTTTCTACCTCTCCTTTACAATGGAATGAATGTCGCCTGCTAAGGTCTGAGTCTATTTATTTCCATCCCAAACATTCTCAATGGGAAGGAATTCATCATATGTTTCCACTAATAGAAGTATTCCCCCAAGCTTAAAAATATTTCATAGGCCAATTTCTACCTCACCATTGGATAGATAAATAGTTTTGGTTCCTAGAAACCATCAACTAATCAACTCACTATGGAATTATGGTTTATGGTACATGATAAACTAAAAAATATATGTCTCCTCATAATGATAAATAGCATGCAATTAATAGGGGAATTTTTTTCTGATCTACCTGACCCAATATGGCCATGCCCATTCATCAGAGAAATTACCACTAGGGTGAAAATCACACTTTCAACTCAAGCCACTTTTTTGGTTTTCTAGAGATAAGATGATCATGTTTGATTAAATATGAGAAATCAATTGATGAGTGAGATCATGAATATATTAAACCATGGTGAATTTTTAAATGTATAATATTTCCCTAGGAATGGTGCCACAATTAACTGACTATCCTCAGAAAATATCATTTTAATATAGTAAACATAGAGTGACAGCATGTGAGACTAAAGGTTGTATTCAGGGGAAGAATAGAACTATCATCTTGATGTCCAAATCTATATAAAGGTAGTTTGTTCAATAGAGGATAATTTTGATGTTCAGTCAGAATAAGAACCTTTAAAACATCATTGTTATAAAATAATTTGTATCGATGATTGACATTATGGTTCCATGAAATAAGGTCTCTCCAGTCTACCACATAAGAAGACATTTGAGAAATAGAGGACATATTTAAAGAGAATAGAGAATATATTATAAGATATGTAACCATTAAGAGAGAGTCAGTTGTTTTAATCAAACAAAATAAGTGCATAACATGGAAAAAATTACGTGGACCACATGATCCATTCTAGGTCACGAAAATCACATAACCCATAAAACATCTTTTGATCACATGAATTTTCTTGATACATATAATCATATTACCATTTGAAGGTCACATGAATCATATAAAGATGATTAGATCATGAAAAAATCCTCAAGAGACAACCGAATCACATAAGATAGACTAATGGCCAAGGGTGTGCATCAAAGTTCAAATAAATTACCATTGATTAGTTCATGGATTGATTGAGTGAGATATTTAGACAAGTTGATCACACAAAGTGGTCAAGTGACATGATCACATGATTAGGTATCTTGTATGGTTCTTGTGATGAGGTCATGCAAAGTTGTCTTGCAAAACAATCGCACGAGAGAGGAGGTTTTAAGAGATATGGAGCATCATGTCACCGGTCAAATGACCAGCCTCTCACCCCCTATTTATAGGGAACCTCAAAGAATATGAATGGACTTATAGAAGACAAAAAGATGTTTTGAATTCCAACCAGAGAAAGAATAAGAGACTCATGAAGTCATTTCCTACCTCATAACTGATTCCTTGTTCCTTCGAACATCACTTTTGTGTGGGGGGGGGGGTAATTTTTTGACGGTATCCAAATGAGCATTGTATATTTTAGGAAAAAAGAAATACCCAAATAATATGTATTAATATATACCCAAAGGAAAGAAAATTCTAGCATGTATACTATTGACGCTCCTTTCCGTCACAGAGTCTACATGAATGAAAAGGGGAATACCTTGAACAAAGAAGATTCATCCTTTGAACAAATATCAATAATTGACAAAGGAAGGAAGAAGAAGAACATTGCGCAAAGGTTGCGCAAGTTCACAATGGTCGCGCAAGTATACTTGTGTGCCTCAATGGTCGCGCAAGTACACTTGCGTGCCTATGTTGGTCATGCAAGTGACTTGCGCACCCTAAATGATAACCGCCCAGGGTCTTCTCCTGCCTATAAATAGACCCTGTGGGCCCCCCATTCAAGGGAGGATTTTTTTTCCAGAAACTCAGATTTGAGCTCCCGGCGCCCTAGTCTCCTCTCAAAGCTTCTGGAACACTTCTAAGGTAATTTATTACTTAGAACAGAAGATCTAAAGAGGGGGAAGAAGGCCTATGTGTTGAAACTCATCAACACTTGCGCGCGTGAGTGGCCAGCCCTTAAGGGAAAAGGGCCACACTTGCGCGCCGCCTTACTCCTTCAATAGAACTTGCGCACCCCTCTACTGGAATAATCTCAAAAGGATTCTAAAGGCCTTAAACAAAGGTCGCTCAAGTATTATCCTGCTGATTGAACACCGCGCAAGTACCAAACGTGCCGCGCAGGCGTATACCTGTGCGACCAGGACTTGCACGCCCACACAGTACCTACACGCCTGCCAGGACTTGCGCGCCCCTGCCTTTTTGGTTTCCTTTCTTGCCCATTTCACCCATCTTAAGCCATTACACATTTCCTATTCAAGATGCAGTCTTCAAGACCTTCTTCAAAGCCATTTATGGCATGATTTCTTAATTTGACTTCCTAATCTGAAAGGAATTCTGTGGAATATCTCTCAAAACCTAGTGATTTACACATCTTTATGTCACTAAAGATTGAGATTTAATTCATTTAACCTCTTCCTTTATGATGAGGGAATCCTTAACCTGGGTCTCCTTTTCAAGAATAATCCCCAGTCATGAGTCCTCCAAATTTTGGGCATCCTTTTAGGAGTAAGCCCTAGATCCCCTAACCTGGGCTTCCTTTTCAGGAGTAAACCCCAGTCTCAAGTTTGGACATCCTCCTTAAGAGTAATCCCCAGTCATAATTCTTAACTTGGGCATCTTCCTTAAGAGTAAGCCTCTATTCTTAAAGTTCCCTAATTTGGGCATCCTCCTCAAGAGTAAGCCCCAAACCTTAATCCTTGACCTGGGCCTCCTTTTCAGGAGTAATCCCCAGTCTTAATTTCTCTTAACTAGTCCTAATTTACCATTGATATGGGATTCCTTTTCAAGAGTAAAACCCAATAATAAGTCTTCTCCTAATTCTGGCCTCCTTTTCAAGAGTAAGCCCCAAGTTAGAGTATTCAAAATCTCCATGAAGCACATATACCTTTATGGACCCTGTTCTTGTATTACAACCTTAAAGTAAATCCTAACTGTCATTTATCTGGGCATTCATACATACATAAGTCCCACATAATTTCTTATGATTGCATCTTTCATGGCCCAATTGTCTAATTTTTACCAATACCTCTTGTTTCTTACACCGAGAATGACTCATGTGAGCTTAGAGGGTAAAAGTAATTATGAAATCCTTCTTTGAGCCAACAATCATAAACATCATACTCCCTTACTCGAACTACATGGGTTCTGATTCCTTTTCTAAACAAAGGATATGTAGGTAGCCCGTCTATGAGTTCGATCCCAACTCCAAAATAATCCATGTCCTTCTGAATGACAATAAACTTCAAGTGCCCCACTGAGTGGATTTAAAACCAGCTTGTCCATCATAATGTCCAAGAGACTTCTATATAAATGTGTCGAAGGGTACCATTAACCAAGAATCTCTAATAAATACAGATGATTCTCTATCGATGAAGAACCTTGAATACATATAAAAGAATCTCTAAATTTCCAACATATTTGATCATTGATTTTCAGATCTGAAGGAATGCTGATTTTATAATTGGTAATGTAATAAGGATTCACGGACATAACTTAAATCTATAAAGAGAGTCCCAGAGTAGACAATAATTCCCCTCAAAAAAGGTGTGATGATTCCGACCTCCCATCCTCTCGACTAATGAAAATTCCTAAGCCTCATCAGTCCACAAACTAATGAGAACCTACCTTTGGAAAGTAGGTCTGAATGGATGTGGAATCATTGGATATTTCTGGTTCTATGAACAAACCCGTTAGAAACCGATCAGAACGTTTGAACCTCCCATCAAGGTGGTCATCCCCGGATTCCGAGGGAAACAAAATGGTGAACCCGACTTGAATCCTTAACCAAGTTAAAATGATGTTTTACCTATTTGTTAGGCCCCTATTTAAAACTCAATGAGAGAGCCAACAAAAACAATCATTGAAATATGTGTTCATCCAAAAGATGTAGTAGCTGAATTTATCTTGATTACATCTGTTATATCAAACAGGCACACTTTTCTCAAGATCTTCTACATTTCTAGAATGGCTGCTCTCAAGTTCACACCTGTGAATACTACTGCTACAAATTCCACTACTGCTACTCCTGCTAGATCGTCGTCCACTCTTAGGACAATATCACCTACTCAGTGTCTTCAACGCTGGGTATCAAATGCACTGGTTAAGGAGTACCATCAACATGGTACCATCCCAACTCTAGAGGCTGCCCAAAAAGCCCTCCAAGTAAACAAATCGCATCAGTCGTCTGGACAACGAAGACCAGTGATCAAGAAGCATGCGGTGTTGACTACCGTCTCCAACCGTTTCGGGTCGTTATCCCCGGAACGCAATCACCATTCGCTCCCTTATTCTGGGAAGGTGAATGATCAGGTCCCTTAGGACCTTAATTCAAACAAACAGGAGTCCTTCCTGAGGGCTCCCACCAACAATCGCCGCCAGAATCATGTGGCAGCGCTCCCTCAACATGATGAGGGTACCGACTCCAGGCGTTTGGCTCGGGTTCCTCGAACCCGAGCAAACAAGACGAACCACCAGAGACGGAATTCGGTCAACTGTGATCAGGTTCTCATCTATGCCATCTACGGAGAAGTCCACCAACATAACTTGGTGGCAAGCAATGAGTAGGCACACACACCTTCCCATTTTAAACCCGCTTTCCAGCAGACTCGTCTGTCAGCATCGCACCAATCCCGCCTGGCAATTCCGGCAGAGTACTATAGGTAGGAACATATGTAACACCCGAGACTTTTATGAGAAATATTTTTATTAAATCATCAAAGGAATCTTTCACTACACACAACACTAGATTGGCTTTATTTACATGCAAGCGCGGGTTTCCTCAATAGCTTGCGTCATACGCAATACCGAGTTTCACTAAACAACGATATGCTATTAAAATATTAATAAAACTAGCTGTTATGAATAGTAATAACCACTTTTAGAAATTTTGTAAATTTTATTTTTCAAAATGGACTTCATTTTTGGATTCGGAATATCGAAATTAGCTTAGGGTGAAATTTTGGTACTTTTCGGATAACTTTCATATTCTGATGAATAGTGAAAATTATTAAATTTTAATTAAAAACAACTTTTTTTAATCAAAATAATTAATAGGGATAAATTATTAAATTGAGTGGTTTTAAAGTATATTTAGAATATATTTTTACAATTTAATACAATGATGTTCATTGGATGTAATTTCATATTTAAATAAGACATAAACAAGTGTCAATCTTTTGATAGTTATTATCTTTTAAAAACACGCTATTTGTTTTGACGACGGGAATTAATTTTTAAATTAGTTAATTCAACTGATATGTATTGAATTTGGTAAAATAAACATCATTTTTTAATTCATAACATCAAATATATCTTAGGCCTAATTTTTGGTATTTTTCTAAAAACATTCATTTTTTTGATGAATAGTGAAACCACTAAGTGGTAGTTAAAAAACTGAATTTTTCATAAAACATAATTTTACTAATTCTGTGAGTGGAATTTTGAAAATCCGAGAGACATTGTTAATATCAAGGATTAAAATTTGGTTCAATGAGATGAAAATAATTTTTTTGTGAATAGTAACTTTTTACTTTTTTTTACCACGGTTAAAAGTAAATAGGGTAATTAAGGGTAAAAGTGTCATTATTATTACCCTAACACATGTCCTAATTATATTGGATAAGTGTAATTCGACCAAAAACAACCTTAGGAATAAAATATGACCATTTAGGCCCACTTGGATTAGATTAGGACATTTATTATCAATTTATTTAAAGAAGGGTTAAAATAGTTAAAATCAAAGTTTAATAACTAAATGTTTTTTAATATATATTTATAGATAAGATAAATTCAACTATAAATATTAATTAGAAAGATAAAAAGATTTAAAACATAATGATATTTTAATTTTAATTTTTAGACTTAAAATAATTTAATTTATTTATGATACAATGATGATACAATAATTATCTTATTAATGAAATATTGACATAATAGATGTTATAAATACCAAAATAAATGTAATTTGAGACTTTTTATGAATTCCAATAATTTTCTATGTTAATATGACATGTTAATATTTAATTAATTAATTTTTTTCGAACTAATCATTTTTTATGATTTTCAAAAAAATCAATTACCAAATAGTTTCAAAATTGACATAAAATAGTTTTAAAACAAATATTATATTATTATTTTTTATTATATTCCTAAAAATCTAAGGTTCGGCCAAATGACTTAGATAAGGTTATATATATTAATAATACACAAATTGGGGTTATTTTGGCTTGATATAGTAAGTTTATTAACCTTATAGTGTAAGAAAACAAGAAGACGTGATAAAAGTTAAATTATCTAACTTAAAGTTAAATCTAAATGATAAGGTTAAAATTGAGACCTAAACTTGTCTAAATTATATTGGATGAGAGGATTTCGACCTATACCCACCTTATCTTCGAAATATATCAATTTGGAGCTATTAAAAACCTAATTTGACTTTATAATAAAATAATATTTTTTTGTTATTCCAAAGGTGCCCCTCTCCTCCCTTATAAAAGGGAACCTCCTACCTCTCTTCCTCACACCACTTTGAGCCTTCAAGATCGGCCAAACCCTGACAATATCTCCTCTCCACTTCCATAGAAACATCCTATAGGTCCTTGTCTTCTTCAAAGATCAATTTTATTTCCCTAATAGGAGATCTGAAAGAGGCGCTTCAAAGATAAGTAGGTTCAGACACTTACGAAGAAAATCAGACTTAAGGTAAGGGAAATATCACAATCTCATTTTTATCCGAGATTGTTTATAATTTGGTATTTACTGGGGTGTATTTTATCATCCACATCCATGTTTCCTCAATATGTAATATTATCCACCTATAATTTTTTAAATCCATTTTTACCCTTTGGTGAGTTTATAGTAAAAGATATGAAAGGAATCTTTTGTCGTTTTTCATACGAGGAACTTTTTGACTTTTCCGACAAAAGTACAAGAAGAATGTTTTTTTTAACTTATACGGAATGAATGGATTTTTAAAACATTATTTCCAAGAATCTTCCTTTACAAGTTTTCAAGTTAATTTTTAATCAACTTCTTCTAGTTTGAAATTGTATGACAAGTTAAGAAAGGAAAATGTTTTTGAAGTAGAAAGGATATTTTCCTCAAGAATGGAGTTCAAGTGTTTTATCAAAATTATTTTCCATCTAAGATAATAAAGGGTTATGTTTTTATCCCTATTATTACATTGATTTGATTATGTTGTGATGGAATTATTTTTATGAATTCCTTTATCTTATATAATTTCTTTTATGATTTCATGATGTTTAAGAATCCCATTTTTTATTACATGGGTTATGCAATGATGTATGATTTATGATTTCTTGGCACACATATTAATGGAATCATTATGAGATGGGTGGGACCTATATCTCCCTCCAATTCATTGGGTAAAGATTTTATATCTCATGAGATAGACATGGCTGGAACGGCAGGTTAAACCGGTTCAGTGAAAAAGGACTGAAACGTGGAGTGAACTCGGTTCAGAAATGGACTTTGTCCACTAAGATAGTCTTTTCCATGAGTCTTGACTAATAAGAAATGATTCTCTATGATTATGTGTGTATTCCACAAAGCTTAATGTTTTAAGTTATGATTATTCTGATTACATTTCACTACAATGATTTATCCCATGTTATGAAATTATGATCTCTTTTGCAGGTTAAGATTTCCAAAAGTTATGTTCTTATGAATATGATGTGATTGATATTTCTTTGGTTTAGCCTTACTAAGCATTTGAGCTCACCCTTTTGTATGTTTTCTTTTCCCGGGTCAGGAAGAATGTTATTAAGTAAGATATTCCAAAAGGGACTATAGATATGATGAAATAAATGGGAGACAGTGTAGACGCTTTATGAACCAGTTGTTTATGTTTCCTAGTTTCTAAAGACACTATACCTATACAGTCCTTTCCTAGTTTTGTTATATGTTGTAATAAGTGTGCTTCAATTTTGAAGTAATAACAATGTATGTAATGTATGGGTCATTATAGTTGGTATGAGAGGAAAGGTATAGTCAACCTTTGGAAACTAGGATGTAAAAGCCTTAGTAAGAACCCTAAGGATAAGTCTAAGCATAGAACACAATATTAGTGTTTCAGAAATGGCCATGAATAACCTAGGATAAGACCTTAAGTGTGAAATTTAATTCTTGATTATGTGGTTTTCCTATTATAATTAGTGTCTCTCACACTATTCTTCTTGGTTTTAGTCAATGGCTGGAACCTGAAGGAACCATGTTAATGCGGAATGCGACGGGCAATGCAATGATTGTCCCCCTGAGCAACCAAACATTATGGGAGCTGGAATGCAAAATCTTATAGCCATGCTCACACAACTTTCTCAAGATATGAATCATGTAGGACTTCCAAACGATCAAAGGAAGGAGCAACATTCTGTTGAATCCTTCATGAGGTAGCGTCCACCTTCATTCAGCGGGTCTACTGATCCATTAATTGATTAACAATGAATTAGTACTACTGAAAAGATATTTTTAGTTCTTCAATGTTTTGAACATGATAAAGTCATCTTAACAGTGTATCGTTTGGAAGGTGATGCTGATCAATGGTGGAATCTTATCAAGAATACGAGGCAAAGAGATGAAATTGATTCCATGGAATGGGACGAGTTCAAGAACTTATTTTTCAATAAGTATATCCCTCGTATTCTCCGAACAAAGATGGAGAAAGAGTTTCTTGAACTGAAGAAAAAGGATGATGAATCTGTTGGTACCTATGAAGCAAATTTTACAAGACTTTCAAGGTACACTTTTGGTATTATTATCCAACCTAAGAGTAAGATCGATTTATTCTTTAGTGGCTTAAAACCAAGTCTTTGAAGGGCCTTAGCCATAAGGTACTTCAATAGCTATGAGGAAATCGCTCGATGTGATCTCAAAGTTGAGATGGAGATTGGAGTAGCCCATCAGTCATATGGGTTTGATAAGAAGAGGAAAATGGAATTCAAAGGAAAATCTAAAGAGCACACTGAAAAGAAGATGAGCTTTCCCTTATGCTCAAAGTGTGGAAATAAACATGGAGGTAGTTGTCTTAAAAGGACAAGTACATGTTTCAAATGTGGAAAGGAAGTTCATCGTGCATTTGAATGCCTCAATTATGGGAAGAAGATGTCTAATGATGCAAAAAAAGGAAGGGACACACAGAATGAACCTACTACACTTCATTGTTTCAAGTGCAAAGAGATGGGGCATTATGCCAATCAATACCCAAATCCATGGGTTGATGATGATGGTCGACGTCAACAAACTCTTAAGGATAAAGAGAAAGGAAAGTCACATGAAATTTCTATTAGTGATGTGGAGTACGATAACGATGTGGTGAAAGGTACACTTACCATCCACTCTAAAGTAGAAAATGTTTTATTTGATTCTGGATCCACCCACTCTTTTATTTCTGAAGAATTTTCTAAGGGTATCACCGTATTACCTCAACAATTAGATGTTGAGTTAGCTGTGACAACCCCTAATGGAACAACAGTCACATCAAAAGTTTATAATTCTTCCCCGATTGAAGTTTGTGGGAATGTTCTTCCTGGAAATCTTGTGATCCTTCCTATAATGGAATTTTATGTGATTCATGGCATGGATTGGGTTTTTTTACATGGATCTCATATCAATTTCCAAAGAAGGGAAGTCACATTTCATATTCCTAATCGATCTATGATCGTCTATCGATGCAAGGATGAACATAACCTTCCAGTAAAAATTTCATACATCTTATGGTTCTTGATTCCACTAAATGAAGGTTATTTATCTCAAATGGTTGGCGAGAAACTCACGATTAAGAAAATGCCCATTGTATGGGAGTTTGATGATGTCTTTCCAGAGGAATTTCTGGGTCTTCCACCAAATCGTGAAGTTGAGTTTTCAATATAACTCGTACCAGGTGATTTACCTATTTCAAAGACACCTTATAGAATGGACCCAATTGAGTTGCAGGAATTGAAGAAGCAACTCCAAGAGAATATTGATAAGGGATTCATATGCCCTAGTGTGTCACCTTAGTGAGAACCTGTTCTATTTGTTAAGAAGAAAGATGGATCAATGAGACTCTGCATTGATTATCGAGAACTTAACAAGAACACTATCAAGAACAAATATCCTCTCCCACGCATTGATGACTTATTTTCCCAACTACGTGGAGATCAATACTTTTCCAAGATTGATCTTCGTTCAGGGTATCATCAATTAAGGGTCAAAAGGGATGATATACCAAAGATGGCTTTCCGTACAAGGTATGGACACTATGAATTTATAGTGATTCCATTTGGTCTTACTAATGCCCCTGCTATCTTCATGGATCTGATGAATAGAGTCTTTAGAGACTATCTTGATCAATTTTTGGTAGTCTTTTTAGACGATATTATTGTCTATTCAAAGAGCAAGGAATAACATGAAGATCACTTGAGAATTATATTGAAGACCCTTAGAAAGGATAATCATTATGCCAAATTTACCAAGTGTGAATTTTGGATTCAAAGAGTTTCATTTTTGGGTCACATAATCTCAAAAGAGGGGATATCTGTGGATCCATCAAAAGTAGAGGTTATCGAAAGATGGTCGAGACCAACAACAGTAACTGAGATCTGAAGTTTTCTTGGTTTGGCTGGATATTATCGACATTTTGTGAAAGATTTTTCCCGATTATCTAATACACTCACCATGTTGACTCGGAAAGGAGTTAAGTTTGTCTGGACGGAGGAATGTGAAGAGACTTTCAAGGAGTTGAAAAGAAGGTTATCCAGTGCAACCGTGCTCACACTGCCTTGTAGTGGAGAAAGGTTTGTGATCTATAGTGATGAATCCAAGAAGGGATTGGGGTGTGTTCTTATGAAAAATGATATGGTGATAGCTTATGCCTCACGACAGTTGAAAATCCATGAGAAAAATTACCCAACACATGATTTGGAGTTAGCTGGTGTAATCTTTGCATTAATGATTTGGAGGAATTATCTTTATGGAGAAAGGTGTGACATTTATAGTGATCATAAAAGTTTAAAGTATATTTTCACACAAAATGAGCTGAATATGCGCCAAAGAAGATGGTTAGAGCTGATTAAGGATTACGACTGCTCAATTCATTACCACCCTGGGAAATCAAACAAGGTGGCAGATGCATTAAGTCAACAAGACCATGCCATTTTATCCATGATTAGGATCACAAAAGATCCAATATTTATGGATTTACAAAGGATGGATCTTGGAATTATAATGGAAGGGGTAAAATCATATATTTCTGAAATGAATGTTCAACCATCTATACATGTGAAGATTAATGAGGCGCAGAAATAAGATATCGAGTTACAAAAGATGGTGAGAAATATTCCTGAATTCAACCTTGATTGTGATGGGATAATAAAGATCAGGAATCGGGTTTGTGTTCCTCCCATCCCTGAATTAAAAAAGGAGCTGCTGGATGAGGCTCATAGTTCTTCATTCTCTATTCATCCTGGAAGCATGAAGATGTATAGGGACCTGAAAGAGTACTTATGGTGGGATGGCATGAAAAGAGATGTTGCTGAATATGTCTCTCGATGCTTGGTTTGTCAGCAAGTTAAAGCTGAGAGACAGAAGTCTAAGGGGATGTTACAACCATTAACCATAACTGAATGGAAATGGGAAAACATCACTATGGACTTTTTCACAGGACTTCCTAAAACATCCAAAGGCAATAATGCTATCTGGGTCATAGTTGATCATCTTACAAAGTCAACACACTTCATTGCTATTAGAGAGGATTTCTCTCTAGATCAGCTTGCCAGGATATATGTAAAGGAAGTGGTAAGATTGCATGGAGTACCACTTTCTATTATATCTGATCGGGATCCGAGATTTACCTTGATGTTCTGGCGAAGTCTTCAACATACTCTGGATACATATTTGAGTTTCAACACTGCTTATTATCCTCAGACAGACGGTCATTCTGAGAGAACAATTCAAACTCTAGAAGATATATTGAGAGCTTGCTCTATGGATTTCAAAGGTGGTTGGGATCAACAGCTACCTTTGGTGGAATTTTAATATAATAATAGCTTTCACTCCAGTATTCAGATGGCTCCTTATGAAGCTCTCTATGGAAAGAAATGCAGGACTCCAACTTGCTGGGATGAAGTTAGGGAAAGAAAGCTATTAGGACATGATCTTGTTGATGAGATGGCAGAAAAGGTCCGATCTATTCAACAACACATAAGAGAAGCTCAGAGTCGACAGAAAAGTTATGCCGACAACCGAAGAAAAGATCTAGAGTTTGATGTGGGTGATAAAGTGTTCTTACGAATATCTCCCTGGAAGAGGGTCATGAGATTTGGAAAGAAGGGGAAGTTGAGCCCTAGATATATTGGTCCTTCTGAAATACTAGATCGTGTTGGAAAGGTAGCTTATCGATTGGTGCTTCCACCGAATCTCTCTCAAGTTCATGATGTGTTCCATGTATCTCTCCTGAGAAAGTAAATACCAGATCCTTCACATTTACTCAGCTCAGAAGTTGTACCACTGGAGTAAGATCTTTCTTATGAAGAACAGCCGATAGAGATTCTGGATCATAGCGAAAAAGTTCTACGAAACAAGACCACTCGCTTGGTGAATGTTTTACGGAGGAACCACCAATTATAATAAGCTACATGGGAGCTTGAGGATATGATGAGGGAGAGGTATCCTCATCTGTTTGTTACAAAGTGACGAATTTCGAGGGCGAAATTCATTTTAAGGGGGGTAAAATGTAACACCCGAGACTTTTATGAGAAATATTTTGTTTTTAAATCATCAATGGAATCTTTCACTACACAAAACAATATATTGGCTTTCTTTACACGCAATTGCGGCCTTCCTCAATATCTTGTGTCGTACGCAATACCGAGTTTCACTAAATAAGGATATGCTATTAAAATATTATTAAAACTAGCCGTTATGAATAGTAATAACCACTTTTTGAAATTTTGTAAATTTTATTTTTCAAAATGGACTTTATTTTTGGATTTTTAATATCAAAATTAGATTAGGGTGAAATTTTGGTACTTTTCGGATAACTTTCATATTCTAATGAATAGTGAAAATTGTTAAATTTTAATCAAAAATAACTTTTTTAATAGAAATAATTAATACTGATAAATTATTAAATTGAGTGGTTTTAAATTATATTTAGAATACATTTTCACAATTTAATACAATGTTGTTCATTGGATGTAATTTCATATTTAAACCAGAAAAAAACAAGTGTCAATCTTTTGATAGTTATTATCTTTTAGAAACACGATATTTGTTTTGACGACAGAAATTAATTTTTAAATTAGTTAATGTAACTGATATGTATTGATTTTGGTAAAATAGACATCATTTTTGAATTCATAATATCAAATATATCTTAGGCCTAATTTTTGGTATTTTTCTGAAAACGTTCATTTTTTTTATGAATAGTGAAACCACTAAGTGGTAGTTCAAAAAACTGAATTTTTCATAAAACTTAATTTTACCGCTTCTGTGCGTGGAATTTCGAAAATCCTAGAGACATGATTAATATCAAGGACTAAAATGTGGTTCAATGAGATGAAAATAATTTTTTGTGAATAGTAACTTTTTACTTTTTTTACCACTGTTAAAAGTAAATAGGGTAATTAAGGGTAAAAGTGTTATTATTATTACCCTGACACATGTCCTAATTCTATTGGATAAGTGTAATTCGACCAAAAACAACCTTGGGAATAAAATATGACCATTTAGGCCCACTTATATTAGATTAGGACATTTATTATCAATTTATTTAAAGAAGGGTTGAAATAGTTAAAATCAAAGTTTAATAACTAAATAATTTTTAATATATAGTTATACATAAGATAAATTCGACTATAATTATTCATTATAAATCTAAAAATATTTCCAACATAATGGTATTTTATTTGTAATTTTTAGACTTAAAATAATTTAATTTATTTATGATACAATGATGATGGAGTAATTAACTTATTAATGAAATATTGACATATTTGATGTTATAAATAACCAAATAAATGTAATTTGAGACCTTTTCTGAATTCCAAAAATTTTCTATGTTAATATGACATGTTAATATTGATTTTATTACTTTTTTCGAACTAATAATTTTGTTATGATTTTTACAAAAATCAATTACCAAATAGTGTCGAAATTGACATATAATAGTTTTTAAAACAAATATTACATTATTAATTGTTATTATATTCCTAAAAATCTAAGGTTCGGCCAAATGAAATAGATAAGTATATATATATTAATAAGAAACAACTTGGGGTCCGTTTGGATTGATATAGTAAGTTTATTAACCTTATAGTGTAAGAAAACAAGAAGACACCGTAAAAGTTAAATTATCTATCTTAAAGTTAAATCTAAATGATAAGGTTAAAATTGATACCTAAACTTGTCTAAATTATATTCGATGAGAGGATTCCGACCTATAACAACCTTAGCTTCGAAATATATCAATTTTTAGCTATTAAAAACCGAATTTGACTTTATAATAAAATAATATTTTTTGTTATTCCAAAGGTGCCCCTCTCCTCCCTTATAAAAGGGCACCTCCTCCCTCTCTTCCTCACACCACTTTGAGCCTTCAAGCTCGGCCAACCCCTACCAATATATCCTCTCCAGTTCCCTAGAAACATCTTAGAGGTCCTGGTCTTCTTCAAGGACCAATTTTAATTCCCTAAGAGGATATCTCAAAGATGCGCTTCAAAGAAGAGGAGGTTCGGACACTTACGAACCAAATCAGACCTAATGTAAGGGAACTATCACAATCTTATTTTTATCCGAGATTGTTTATACTTTGGTATTTACTGTGGTGTATTTTATCATCCATATCCATGTTTCATCAATATGTAATATTATCCACCTACAATTGTTTAAATCCATTTTTACCCTTTGGTGAGTTTATAGTAAAAGATATGAAAGGAATCTTTTGTCTTTTTTCGTACGAGGTACTTTTTGACTTTTCTGAAAAAAGTATAAGAAGAATGTTTTTTTAACTTATACGGCATGAATTTATTTTTTAAACATTATTTCCAAGAAGCTTCCTTTACAAGTTTTCAAGTTTTTTTTAATCAACTTCTTTTAGTTTAAAATTGTATGACATGTTAAGAAAGGAAAATGTTTTTGAAGTAGAAAGGATATATTCCTCAAGAATGGAGTTCAAATTTTTTATCAAAATTATTTTCCATCTAAGATAATAAAGAGTTCTCTTTCTATCCCTATTATTACATTGATTTTATTATGTTGTGATGGCATTATTTTTATGAATTCCTTTATCTTATATGAATTGTTTTTTGATTTCATGATGTTTAAGAATACCATTTTTATTACATGGGTTATGCAATGATGTATGTTTTATGATTTTGTGGCACACATATGAATGGAATCATTATGAGATGGGTGGGACCTATATCTCCCTCCAATGCAATGGGTAAAGATTTTATATCTCATGAGATAGACATGGCTAGAACGGCAGGTTAAACCAGTTTATTGAAACAGGACTGAAACGAGGAGTGAACTCAGTTCAAAAATGGACTTTTTCCACTAAGATAGTATTGGCCATGAGTCTTGACTAATAAGAAATGATTATCTATGATTATGTGTGTATGCCACAAAGCTTTATGTTTTATGTTATGATTATTGTGAATACATTTCACTACTATGATTTATCCCATGTTATGAAATTATAATCTCTTTTGCAGGTTAAGATTTCCAAAAGTTATGTTCTTATGAATATGATGTGATTGATATTTCTTTTTTTTACCCTTACTGAGCATTTGAGCTCACCCTTTTGTATGTTTTCTTTCCCCAGGTCAGGAAGAATGTTATTAAGTAAGATATGCCAAAAGGGACTATAGATATGATGAAATAAATGGGGGAGAGTATAGACGCTTTATGAACCAGTTGTTTATGTTTCCCACCTTCTAAATACACTATTCCTATACAGTCATTTTCTGGTTTTGTTATATGTTGTAATAAGTGTGCTTCAATTTTGAAGTAATAACAATGTATGTAAAGTATGGTTCGTTAAAACATACACCTTTTTATACATAATCAGCTAGTCAGAAGGCTCATCTGACTACATATGATGGATCTCATCAACCACATTTGGCAATGTGCAATAAGCAGGCACATACACCTACTGCTATTAATCAAGCCTACCAATAGTCTCTCTTGGTATCATTCGGAGAAGTTAGTCGGAAAGCCCCGACAACAAATAAGAGGCTGACTCAACTCTCTTCCCCCACACTTGAGTACTGTCAGGATTCACTGACAGAAAAATGAGGACAGGAGCAGGCACATACACCTGCTCCAAGCCCGGAATGGACGTATATTCCTGTTCCGATAGCTGAAGTCACCAAGCATATTCTATAAATGGTGAAAGAGCAGAAGAAAATCCCTGATCATATTCTATATGCCTGCCATGATATTATAACAACTTTAGCGGCATCTCAGGGAAAGACACATAAATCTATCCCTACTAGTGGAGTGATACATCAACAATTCACTCTGGAACAGACACACACATCTATTCCAGTCTAAGAGGGTTATGGGGCATACTCCCCCATATCATACGGACGACCAAGTCAGGTATATACACCTGATTTGAGAGGAGATCGTCAGCCTAACCTAGCCATATTTCTTGATCAGGTACATACACCTTCTCAGAGCATCCACTTTCATCAACAAGTGGTTTCCAAGGTGAGTAAGAAGGCTTCTAAGAAAAAGACCCGCCCAGTACAATCATGAGATCAAGAGCCAATTAGTAACAAGGCCTTGCTCGATGCTGGAGTTCTTGAAGTCATCAGACAATTATCTGTTGGAATTCAAGATTCTACTCCCTCAGTTCCCAATAGTGGGAACATTAATTCCGAAGGTCTTCAACAGACACTTCCTCATGAAGGTTTGCTTCATGAAAATTCGGTCGATCTCGAAGTTTCATCTTCATATGAGTGCCACAGGAACCCTCTGTGTGGTCAGAAGACCAAGGAGCAAGAGATCTCATCTTTTGTTGTAACCCATTATGGTGTTCCTCCCCATGATGATGAATTTCTCTATGAAAGTCCACTCCGCAGTAGTGATGCACATTTCCCAGAAAATGCTCCAGTGGAAAATGTAGTGCCGAGAAAGCCCTCTTATCTTGAGGCACTTGCAAATGAGAAACCAGTCATGTCTGAAGCTTCATCGCTAGTAGTTGAAATACTTTCTCAATCAGAAGATATCCCAGGGTGTAGTTCATTCTCCGAACCAACCCTAAGTCATGCATCTTCTAGTTTGATCAATAATTTTTCTACCAATCCTGTTGAATCCAATGAAGCAACAAGGAAACACCAACTCTGGTCAAATTAGGCAGAAGAGTATTCATCAAATGATAAAGAGGAAATTCTGAATATGAGAAAACAGTTGGAAAAAGATGATGTGCCAGTCATGTTTTGGCCTCTGGCTGACTCTCAGTATAATATTCCAGAAATGTTGATGGAAGATGAAATTCATGATATTCGTATCAATATATGGAAAAATCTTTGTCAATTGAAAAAGAAAGTATTATCTTATGATGAATATGAAAATCATCTTAAGATAATTGAAGGGTTACAACGTCAGATTGATTTGGCATCTCTATCAGTCTCTCGATATCCGAAGGCTGAAAAGCACCAGAGATCCCTTCAACGTTCATTCTTTGGCGCACTAAGAAGATTGTGTCAGTTAATTGCCAATGCCCCATCTGGTATTCGTGTCAGTGGATGGGGTGTTCATGGAGCACTGCATTTCACGGTGCTCTCCAGTCAACAAAGCCCACCGAAAATGGTCTCATGCAATGTTATTGCCCATGGCTGGCCACAGTCAATGGGCTTTGTTTGTAATCAAAAGAATTCCCAAGAACATGATTCAACTAGTTCTTCTCAAAATCAAGAATACATAGAACAAGTTGTCTAATTACTCTTGCATTAAGAAAACAAGAATATTGAACATGCCTCTCATTTGGAGCAAGCACGTCACCAAGTGACAGAAGTGTCGGAAATCATCCAATGGTCTTTTGAACTGGGTGATAATAGCGGATACAGGTTAATGCATCTGGCTAATTTCTGAACTAAGGTTCGCAAGATCAGGAGAGATTTTAAGAAAGTCTCAGACACAGTATGTCAAGATCCACCCCAGCTCGCCAGACTGGGGACTCTTTTAAACCAACCCTCGGAATCAACAAAAAGGATTCGGGGAGTTGAGCGAGAACAGCAGGAATAGCCCCAGTCCACCGGACTGAGGACTTTTTCAAATAATTAATCCACTCCTCAGAGAAAGTTGGTCTTTTCTCGATTGGGGAAGAAACCTCAAGAGGAACAAAGAGCCAAATTATCAAGAGATTCCCTCCAAATTACGGTTCGTCAAGAAGTTCCGGAGGGATCGAATCAACAAAAGGCAATGTCTCATCAAATACATGGAAGAAGACAATATCACAGAAATGCTGATAGAAGGGATGCGATGAATTATGCATCGATTAATGTCATCAATGTCATTGTTGCTGATCCGCTAGATGAGGCTCACTCAGGGGACACAGATGAAGAGGTTCCTACTCAAGAAGATGTACGCATCGACACAAATGAAGAAGGTGTGCATACATGAAGTCAAATGATTACTCAGAACTTAAGTAATCCTTCGAGTAACACACTTCCCCCTCTCCGAAAAGGATCCTACAAAGGGAAGGGAAAGAACTAGGTTACATATTATTCCTTTGGATAAGGTCAATCGCTTTCACTAGAGTAGAGGTTTGCACAACAGGAGGAAGAAATGAAGGAATTAAGAAGGTTGAATGCAGAACTACTTCAGAATAGTCTTCTTCTTAAGCATGCTGGAGTCAGTCAGCCAAAGAAATTTGTTTCAGCTACTGAGATGGATCAAGAATATCCTCCTCTATCAGTACACCCTCACAGGTCTAATCCTACGGGTCAATTGTAACAACGATTGTTAGTGCTACCATCAGTTGCAGCGCTAATCGCCACATCTGTCCAAGCTCCAGTCATTGCACCTACCCACGTCCAAGTTCAACTGGATGTTTCTCAAAAGTTAATAACTACTATTGAGTCATTAAAAGCGCGGTTAGAAACTATGGAAGGGAAGCATGCACAAGTTCAACGAGAAAAGAAAGTTTACCCTGAATGGGTAGATTCAATTTCTCCTCCATCCAATTTTGGGAAACCTGTATTCCCTATTTTTTATGGATCAGGTGATCCTGAACAACATTTGACGCATTACATGTCTTGTTGCGATCCTATGATGGGAACTCCGGAGCAGAAAGAAACAGTGAAACTCAGATTCTTCGTGCGAACCTTGCAAGGACCAGCTTTTGTTTGGTATACAAGCTTGCAATCCCGGTCAATTACCAGATGGCAGGATCATTGCCAAAAATTTCTCCTTCAGTTCAGCTCAACTTTTCCAAAGACAACCGTTTTCGATCTTAAAAACTGTAAGCAAAGGGAGAATGAAAGACTCTATGATTTCATTTCTCGCTATAAGGGATTAACATATTCCTTGAGTTAAGCACTCTCTCAAGAAGAATTTTTTCCAATCTGTGTGTCAAATCTGCGTGACGAATTATGCACGCCGTTAATCCCGGTGAAATACACAGGAGAGTTTCGAGACCTTACTTCAATCGCTCAGGAGATTAAATATTCTCTTATACAGGCTAAGGCTAAATATCGTGTAATTCCATCATCTCCAGGAAGGAGAATGGGTAAAGTAGAAACTGCTACAGTTATGATCAAAAAAGCACCTGTACATATTTCTACCTCAGAACCTTCATCTTCTCGAAGGGCTTCACCTTCTGAGCGCCAAAAACAAAGTCCTTTTCAACCAGAAGATCAAAAAGATCAAAGATGAATACAATTTGAGGATCTGAAGATCAAATCATACTCTTTTCGAAATGAACAAGTTCCTGGTTATTTCATTTCGGCTCTAGAAAACTATTTGGTTCAATTTCCAATACCCAAGAGGCCAAAAGAGAAAGGAGATAAAGACCATCCTAATTATTTCCCTTTTCATCAAATGTTGGGGCATCCCATCTAGGAGTGTTTTTTCTTCAAATACCTCCTGCAAAAGATGGTTGACTCGGGACAGGTCACATTGAAAGGATCCTCAGCCCAGGTAGCATGTTTCACTGCTACAGTTCCAGAGGAGGAAGATGAATGGCAGGAAGTTAAAAGCAAAAATGCACAAAAGTATGATGATTGGATGGTCAGAAAGACAATCAATCGAAATCATGCTATTTTGCGAAGACAATTAAGGAAACCAATTGTGTATTCTACCATGAATGTTGCGGAAAAACCCTCTTCGTCGGAGGGAAAGTACTAAAAGAAACAGCGTAATTCAAAGAAAGAAAAAGTATCAGAAGAGGATAAGTATGTGTCAAATCCTAAGTCGTCTTTGACTTTGGCAGACTTCATGCCATCTACCTCAAAGCCACGGGTACCGCCCCACCAAACGGAACATCCTGAATTTTCTAATCAGGTAGAGTCTTCATCAGACGAAGAGTTAATCTTTGGTTCTGTTAATATGATTCAATTAATAGATCCATATGTTAGTCGCAGTTTCGATTTCAATGAGCCTGAATTCCCTGTATCAAATAGAGGAATCAGATTAAGTTCCATGGGCTCATGATATAGGGTAAGACGTGGATCTTTTGGAAGCCACTATTCCAATTCTACCCCTGCTAGAACTGTGTACGCAGCAGAAACTCGTGGTAGAGCCCTTCAGTGAGCTCAGCAAGAACAAGCAAGTTCTTCTACCAATAGAAAATTTAGTCCTGGAACAGTTATTTTGGAAGACTGGTTGAAGGTTTCATCTTCTTCCTCTCAGCAAGTAAATGGATCTAATCGGTCTAGTCCTCCAAAACCAGGAATATTGCCAACTCCTATCCCAATACAAGATGAATTAACTTCCAAAGAATCTGCTTCCAAATTACCTGCTAAACCACATATTCCTATTGGGAAATGCGGACCTATGGATCAAAAGTATGATATATTGAAACACTTGGCCCATGTACCAGCCAATTTTTCAATTCTGGATGCTCTGAATCTGTCAAAAGATCTTAGGGAAGCACTCATCGAGGCTTTGTTGAGTCCTAAGGAGTTTGAAACTGAAATTTCTGCAGCTGAAGTCTATCACATAGATAATAATCCTGCAAAATGCCATGCAATAATATCTTCTACTGATAAATATGAAGATGATGTTGTGAATGGACATATTAGACCATTGTACTTATCAGGAAAGGTCAATGGCGTGGATGTTCGAAGAGCTTTCATTGACAATGGTTCAGGAGTCAACCTCATGGCCATTCGCACACTTCGTCGATTGGGCCTCACGGAATCTGATTTATATCCTTATACCATGATGTTACAAGGATATGATAAAAATGAACAAGAACCACTAGGTGAAGTTACACTCAGAACTCAGTTTCGAGATCTTGTATCCAATTTAGATTTCATGATTGTTGATCAAGACTCAGCTTTCAACGTCTTTCTTGGAAGACCCTGGCTACATTAGCATGCGGATATCCCTTCATCATACCATCAATGTCTCAAATATTGTTTCGATGGTCAAGTTGGGACATTGTATGGTGATAAGGCCCCGTTCAAGACATGTGAGACTCAATACATTGAGGCAGAATTCTATCACATGAAGCAAAGGGAGAAATCCATAACAAAGGAGATTACCAAAGTTAATGCTGCATATGGTTTGGAAAAAATTCCAGTAAATCCATTTACACATGTGAGTACAGATTATGCATTGCCTATCAGTCTAATTGACAAGGTATACTCAAATCAAAATACTCTTATGGAAAGATCCATAATGTCAATTACCGAAATCGAGCCAGACAACATGGGAGAAATTGGTAATCTACCAAGCAGTGATGAAAGCACAAATGGTGACGTCTTCATTTCATCTACTCAAATACAACAAGTCTATACTTCACCAATGAGGCCAGAATAAGTTATAGAAAAATCGGAGGTGAACAATGATTTCGATTCTCAATCCATCATCTCCTCTTTATTACCCAAAGAAGACCCATCATCATCAATTGGGTCAGAAATGGAAGCTTCTTCTTCAAGATATGCAAATTTTGACATCTCTTCTGATCATGAAAATTATGCTTTGTCATCTACTATGAAAGTAGACGCGGAAGAAATAACACATGATGAATAAGAAGAGGAAGATCTTTGAGATGATCCTCCAACATTTGAAGAGGGTATCTCTACCACTGTGGATGAACTCAGAGAAATAAATCTGGGTATAAGGGAAGATCCACGCCCCACTTTAATCAGTGTGGCCACGACCCTTGAAGAGAAATAGATGGATATTTCTTTTCTAAAGAAAAATAGAGATATTTTTTCTTGGAACTATACAGAAATTCCCGGGCTTGATCCTGATGTTGCTACTCATCATTTGGGTTTACCAGAAGAACATCAAGGATTTAAGCAAGTCGCGATAAGAACACACCCAACTTAGGCTTCCAAAATTAAAGCTGAAGTGGATAAGCTTATCAAAGCTAACTTCATCAGAGAAGTTCAATATCCCAAATGGTTGGCTAATATTGTCTCTGTAAAGAAAAAGAATGTAAAAATTAGAGTTTTCATCGATTTCAGAGATCTTAATCGGCATTTTCCTAAGGATGATTTCCCAGTTCCGATTACAGAACTTCTAATTGATGCAACAGCTGGCTATGAAACACTTTCCTTCATGGATGGATATTCTAGATATATACAGATCCGAATGGCCCTAGAAGATGAGGAATTAATAGCCTTTAGAGCCCCTCAGGGTGTGTTTTGTTACTGGGTAATGCCCTTTGGCTTAAGGAATGCAGGTGCAACTTATCAGCGTGCCATGCATCGTATCTTCAAACCCTTCTTAAGGAAGTTTTTTAAATTCTATGTAGACGATTTGGTAGTTAAATCCAAACAAAGTTCTAATCACTTGGCTGATTTGGAAGTCATATTCTACAAGCTTCGACAACATAATTTGAAGATGAACCCCTTAAAATGTGATTTTGGGGTAACCTAAGGAAACTTTCTCGGCTTTGTTGTACACCATCGTAGTATTGAAGTCGATCCTGAGAAGACCAAGCTAATCCTTGGTATGTCACCTCCTCAAAATTTGAATGAATTAAGAGGACTTCAAGGAGACTTAACCTATATTCGGAATTTCATCGCCAATTTAGCAGGCAAACGTTTACCCTTCTCCAAATTGATGAAGAAGGGGGTCACTTACCATTGGACTGAATAATGTCAAAAAGCATTTGATATTATCAAGAAATACCTCTTGAGTCCACCAGTACTCAAGCCACATGTTAAAGGAAGACCACTTATCCTCTATGTGACAGCTCTAGAGTGATCATTGGGTGCCTTTCTTGCTCAAAAGAATGATGCTGGGAATGAAAACATTCTCTACTATCTCAGTCGAACCATGCTTGAAGCAGAAACCTAGTATTCAACAATTGAGAAGTACTGCCTGGCATTAATCTTTGAAGTTCAGAAGTTGAGACACTACCTGCAACATCACAAGGTCCAATTGGAATCTCGCAATAACCTGCTCAAATTCATCCTTAGTCATCCAATGTTTACAGGACGTCTAGCAAGGTGGGCAGTTATTTTGCTGCAATTCGACATTCGGTATGTGTCTCAAAAGGTGATAAAGGGCCAAGCTTTGGCTGATTTCCTGGCTGAACACCCTTCAGTGGAAGACACGTCTTCAGATATTGAACTCCATGATGAAGAATCGTTCTCTATTCAAGAAAGTCCTCAGGCTTGGGAAATGTATTTTGATGGTGCTTCCAGAAGTCCAAGAGGGAGGAAAATAGAAAATCCTAAATTCAACAAATTTGGCTTTGGAATGTGCTCATTTCTCCAGAAAAGGCAGTGTTACCTTATTCCTCCTTATTGTGGGAATGTGGTACCAATAATGAAGCTGAATACCAAGCTCTTATCACAGGCTTGGAATTAGCGCTTCAAGCCCAAGTAAATCACTTAAAGATGAAGGGTGATTCAGGCCTGGTAATCAAACAAGTCAATGGGGATTATGCCATCAAAAAATAAGAACTAATCCCTTTGTATGATTATGCCAGAGAGTTAATGGCGGAATTCCCTTTGGAACTAACATTTTATTATGTCCCGAATCACAAAATGATCAAGATGATGCACTGGCTAATATAGCCAAAGCTCTGGCAGATCCAAATCGAGACGAGACAAACATCAGTATTTCCCACGGTCGTGCAATTTCACCTTATGTTCGAATCAGAATAGAGGAAATTATTGAAATTTGTCCCATTCCTGAACTGTATGGTCATACTACAGGATGGATGTCACCTATCAAGAAATACCTTCAAAATGTAACACTTCAACCTGATAGATCTGAGAAAGAACACATATGGTGACATGTGGTTAACTTTACTCTTTATGATAGCCCAGATCACCTAGAGAAAATTCTATACAAACGTGGTTTTGATGGAGTTCTCTTCAGATGCATTGCTGGTGAAGAGACAATGGATGTCATGAATGAAGTGCATGCAGGAGTCTGTGGTGCCCACCAGTCTGGACATAGACTATCTTATCAAATTCTAAGGCTTGGATTCTTTTGGCCTTCAATGATACGAGATTGTGTTGATTTCACAAAGAAGTTTCATTCATGCCATGTACATGCCAACTTCATTCATCAACCTCCATAGTTTCTTCATATAGCTAAATACTCATGGCCATTTCCCACATGGGGGATCGATGTGGTGGGGCCTTACCCTTTGGCTATAGCCAAGAATTTTAAGTATATTCTTACTGCTACTGACTTCTTTTCCAAATGGGTAGAGGCAATACCTCTCAAAGAAGTTTGTTCTAAATGCATTGTCGGCTTCATCAAGTCTATCATCATTACCAGATTTGGTGTCCCTCATACCATATAGATGGAAAATGGAACCAATTTATGTTCATCTGAGATGAAGAAGTTCTATCAAGAATACAACATCAAATCCAACCATTCATCTCGGTATCATGCATCGGCCAACGACCAGATAGAAGCCTTTAACAAGAATCTTTCAAATATACTGCAAAAGATGGTGGATAAAGATAAGAGGTCATGGCTTGATAAACACTTTCATGCTTTATGGGATTATCATACTACCACCTGCACTGCAACTCGGTCAACTCCATATTCATTGGTATATGGAACGGAAGTCGTCTTGCCCATTGAAGTTCAAATACCCTTGCTCAGAGTAGCCATTTGAGATCAGTCATCTACAGATGAGAAATCTCAAAAGCGATTGAATGAATTGTAACGGTTAGATGAGAAAAGATTGTGCACTTTTCACCACTTGGAAGTCTATCAGAATCAAATAGCATGAGATTTTAACAAAAAAGTTTTTCTTCGTTCATTCACTCAGGGAGAATTGGTATTAGTTCTCAGAACTCCAATGATACCAGGAAAGAAACCTCCCAAGCTTGATCCAAAATTGGAATGACCTTATTCAATACATAGGGTCTACTCCAATGGAGCTTATTCATTAATCTCGATGGATGGAGAACTCATCACTACTCCAACCAATGCCAGATTTTTGAAGAAGTATTCTGTATAAACTGCAATGTACTTTACAAATGTCCCTACAACATGACACTAAACTGTGTTGCACCAGTTCGTCCTTGCTATATGAAATTAAACTATACAAATGTCTTTTAATACGTCCTACATGACATTAAACTATACTTCGTCCTTCCTATATGTCGTTAAACTATATAGCAATGGTCCATACATATGACCTTAAACTATTTGTACTTTCTTCCCACACAATGTTAAACTGTGAAAAAGTTCCCTAAATCGTCATGTATGACCTTAAACTGCAACTAGGTCCTGTATGACCTTCAACTTCATCATCAATGGTCCATGCATATGACCCTAAACTATTTTCAAGTCCCTTACGTCCAGCAAGAAGTTAAACTGTGACGCCCTAACTACATGATGCTAAACTGTATAAAAGTCCCTTACATCGGGAAAGATGTTAAACTACATAATCATCAAAGGTCCTGTATGACCTTAAACTACACCACCGTCCAGCATGACATTAAACTGCACCATCCACGGTCCATGCATATGACCTTAAACTATTTGCACTTTCGTCCAACATGAATCTAAAACTGTATCGTCCCTTTTTCGCCCAACATGATGTTAAACTGTGAAAAAATCCCCAATGCGTCCAACATGACGTTAAATGGTGTACTCTTTTGTCCTCACTACATTACATTAAACTGTAAAGTCCCCATTTCATCCGAACTACATGACGCTAAACTGTACAGAAAGTCTGTGATAAGTCCTACATGACATTGAACTGTACTTTTGTCCCTGCTACATGAAACTAAACTGTGCAGCACCAATAGTCCTAACAGAAAGACTTTAAACTTCATAGTCTTTTCATATGTCCTACATGACATTAAACTATGTATTGTTAAGCTTGTTGATACCTCTTGTTTCTCACAGCGAGTATGACTCACGTGAGCATAGAGAAAACCTCAACCATAACACTCTCTCTGGGATACTAACAATGTGTAAGTCCCAACATCATTTTTTAGGTCATTGTCCCCAAGAACAACTTGATCATTAATTCATTCTTTAATTGAACTACATGGACTTTGATCCTTTCTTTCTAGGATGGGTATGTAGGCAACCTCCCAAGGTTCAAGCCTAAAACCAATCTCTTCACATCGGTTCACCTCCATATCATACGATGTTAATTCGTGAAACCGCACTTAGAATCAATATCTTTACATTGGTTCACTTTTGTCCCTGTTATACGACGTTAAACTATACAACACTTTTGTCCAGTATGACAATAAACTACAAATTTCTTTGATTCCCTCACCTAAGAGGTAACCATTATTTACATTGATATTTTTAATCATGTTTCATTTCAAAGACTACGTGCATACATGGAAATGACCAAACCTTTTTTCTTGGGTTAAACCATAATTTCACTAAAGTCCCCTTTCACCCTTCACATGTACGAACCAAATTTGTACAGAGGGTATTTCTAGAACTACATAGGCTTGATTCCCATCCTTATGGAATACGTAGGAACGTTCGAGTGTCCCTCGAATCTAGCCCCAAGTCTTTGGGCCTAACCCCAAATTCAATTTTCAGTCCCTTGGCTGAAAAGTCCCCCTGAAAACACACACTGTGTATTTCTTAAAATGGTCCAAGCTCTATGACCCTAAAGTAAGATCTCTAATCCTTTTGTCCTGCATGACGTTAAACTGTAGTTTAAGAACTATGTATGTCTTGATTCTCATCCTTATGGGATACGTAGTGAAGTACAACATTTTATTTAAGGACCCAGCCACAAAATGATTATGGTTAGCATTGATATGTGTATCTATGTATACATTGAACAATATCCATCTTTATGTGTCATAATCCTAACCTTAAATATTTTCAGATCCTCATAACCCTTTTTCATGACTTCTAGTCACAAAAATGTCAAACTTCTGAGAATTATTTTGCCTGACTATGCAGCACGTGCCCATAGGAAGCTTTGGATAAACAGTCTACATAACAGACTTGTTAGCCAAAAGATACTATTATTTGACTATGCAGCCAATGCCCATAGGTGGCCCTACATAATTCAACCCCCTAATGGGTTGTTGGATAGTGGTAACATCATTCTTGGGAAGAATGCCTCTTTTGTCCTTATTTTTCTTAAATGACATTATGTAAGGATCCACAAAAAAATATCCATCCTTAACATATTTGTACCATATCCTTTTTCGTGATCTGATAGTTTTCAAGTCTATGGCTTATATTCTCCTTCCCTACGTTTGGGTCAGACCTTCGTAGGAGTGATATTCATCCATTTCTTCAATAATCTTGTTTGGAAATATCTTCTCCATATTCAAGTACCTCATTCCATATAGAAAACTCTATACTTTGGAAGATTTGAATCTCCATAAAATTTCACTGGCTTTTAGCACTAGGAAAGTAAGTTTTTGAGAGTTCTTTTGCCTGACTATGCAGCATGTGCCCATAGGTGGCCTTGCATAAACAGTCTACATAACAGACTTCTGAGCCAAAAGATACTATTTTATTTAACTATGCAGCCAATGCCCTTAGGTGGCCCTACATAATTCAACCCCCTAATGGGTTTTTTAAGTAATGGTAACTTCATTCTTCGAAACTACTTATTCTAATGACTTTTAGCTCTTTTTCATATCATTCCTCAGATTCAAATATTCTTAAGTCATAGGTTACATATTTTCCCTCATACTTGAGTATGGTAATACATTTTCAGCTGAGATTTCGAGGAATTGAGTCAATTCTAATTCATTTGGTCAAAACTATTTCGACCTTAAACATTAGCCTCTTTATGTCCGACATGCATGACATTAAACTGCCAGATTTCTTATTTCTTCTCACCTTAGAGTCAAATCCTCTTTTCTCTCCGGATCCAACTCTGAGGGGGGACTTTTGTTGATGCTCCTTTCCATCACAGAGTCTAAATGAATGAAAAGGGAAATACCTTGAACAGAGAAGATTCAACCATTGACCAAATATCAATAATTGACAAAGGAATAAGAAGAACATTGCGCAAATGTCGTGCAAGTTCTACAATGGTCGCTCAAGTAGACTTGCGCGCCTCAATGGTCGCGCAGGTACACTTGCGCGCCTATGTTGGTCATGCATGTGACTTGCGCGCTGATGTTGGTCATGCAAGTGACTTGAACACCCTAAATGATAACCGTCCGGGGTCTTCTCCTGCCTACAAATAAACCCTGTGGGCCCCCCATTCGAGGGAGGATTTTTTCCAGAAACTCAGATTTGAGCTCCCGGCACCCTAGTCTCTTCTCAAAGCTTTCGGAACACTTCTAAGGTAATTTCTTACCTATAACGGAAGATCTAAAGAGGGGGAGGAAGGCCTAAGTGTTAAAACTCATCAACACTTGCGCGCCTGAGTGGCCAAACCTATGGGAAAAGGGCCACACTTGCGCGCCGCCTTACTCCTTCAATAGAACTTGCGAGCCCCTCTGCTGGAATAACCACACAAGGATTATAAAGGACTTAAACAAAGGTCGCTCAAGTATTACCCTGCTGATTGAACACCGTGCAAGTACCAAACGTGTCGCGCAGGCGTATACCTGCGCGACCAGGACTTGCGCGCCCACACAGTACCTACGCGCCTGCAAGGACTTGCCCGTCCCTTCGTTTTTAGATGCCTTTCTTGCCCATTTCACCCCTCATAAACCATTACAAATTTCCTATTCAAGATTCAGTCTTCAAGACACTCTTCAAATCCATTTATGGAATGATTTCTTGATTTTACTTCCTTATCTGAAAGTAATTCTATAGAATATCTCTCAAAACCTAGAGATTTACACATCTTTATGTCACTAAAGATTGAGATTTCATTCATTTAACCTCATCCTTTAAGATGAGAGAATCCTTAACCTGGGTCCCCTTTTGAGGAATAATTCCCAGTCATAAGTCCTCTAAATTTTGGGCATCCTCTTAGGAGTAAGCCCCAGATCCCCTAACCTAGGCTTCCTTTTCAGGAGTAAGCCCCAGTCTCAAGTTTGGGCATCCTCCTTAGGAGTAAGCCCCAGTCATAATTCTTAACTTGGTCATCTTATTTAAGAGTAAGCCCCAATTCTTAAAGTTCCCTAATTTGGGAATCCTCCTCAGGAGTAAGCCCCAAACCTTAATCCTTGACCTGGGCCTCCTTTTCCGGAGTAAGCCCCAGTCTTAATTTCTCTTAACCAGTCCTAATTTACCTTTGATCTGGGATTCCTTTTCAGGAGTAAAACCCAATAATAAGTCTTCTCCTAATTTGGGCCTCCTTTTCAGGAGTAAGCCCCATGTTAGAGTATTCAAAATCTCCATGAAGCACATATACCTTTATGGACCCTGTTCTTAGACTACTTCCCAAAAGTAAATCCTAACCTTCATTTCTCTGGGAAGTCATACATACATAAGTCCCACATCATTTCTTATGATTGCATCTTTCATGGCACAATTGTCTAATTTTTACCAATACCTCTTGTTTCTTACACCGATCATGACTCACGTGAGCTTATAGCGTAAAATTAATTATGAAATCCTTCTTTGAGCCATCAATCATAAACATCATACTCCCTTACTCGAACTACGTGGGTTCTGATTCCTTTTCTAAACAAAGGATACGTAGGTATCCCATCTACGGGTTCGATCCCAACTCTAAAATAATCTATGTCCTTCTGAATGAAAATAAACTTCAAGTGCCCCATTGAGTGGCTTTAAAACCAGCATGGTCATCATAATGGCCAAGAGACTTCTATATAAATGTGTCGAAGGGTACCATTGAATAGGAATCTCTAATAAATACAGATTATTCTCTATCGATGAAGAACCTCGAATATATATAAAAGAATCTCTAAATTCCCTACATATTTGATCTTTGATTGTCAGATCTGAATGAAATCTCATTTTATACTTGGTAATGAAATAAAGATTCACGAACATAACTTAAATATATAAAGAGAGTTCCGGAGTAGAGAATAATTCCCCTCAAAAAAGGTGTGATGAGTCCGACCTCCCATACTCTCGACCATTGAAAATTCCTAATCCTCATCAGTCCACAAACTAATGAGCACCTACCTTTTGAATGTAGGTATGAATGGATGTGGAATCATTGGATGTTTCCAGTTCTACGAACAAACCCATTAGAAACCGATCAGAATGTTTGAACCTCCCATCAAGGTAGTCATCCCCGGATTTCGAGGGAAACATATACATATAGATTAATCACCTAGGTCACAAGGACCATGTGAACTTCAATGAGGCTCATGATCAAATGACCCTAGGAACATCATGCAAAGGGGTTATGCAATTCATGTGATATGATACTGATCATGTAAAACCCCATAAAATAGCCCAATTAATCATGTAAAACCCCTCTGATTATTCTTTTTTATCATATGACATGTCATCTAACAATCTCACAATATGTTGAGTAAATAAAAGTTTGAAAAGAGGGAAGCTTCATGGGAAGGGAGTTGCATTGGTTTTCATGTGATGTGCTTACATGACTCATAAAAACTATTAATTATCATGAAAATCACCTCAGAAAACCATCTTGATCTAGTGATATCCATTCGACATGGCTTTTTGGACATGCAACACCCTAATGAGTCCAATTCCCAATGATGAATTTACAACAGAAACATCAAAGAGCCTATTACCATAGATCATCTTACCAATGAAACAAACACATCATTCTCTTTACCACCTGAGGTTATTTTGATCATTCAAGGTTAGACACTGATGCTCCTCGAAGACCAATGGTTTTTTAAAGGTTCCATACACCACAAATGTTATATATACAAACCATACTTTCCCATATTTGTTCAACACGTCAACAATACTACTCATGGTCCGATGATGGATCGTCACCCTCTCCACCTCCATCTCCTGCTGCCACCTATAAGAACATTATATTAAAAATTAAATATTTTTGAATATTTATAATTAAAATTAAAACCAATAAAAGTTTGAAAACTAAATGATTTTGATTTTTTGTGATTTACCTGCTCACCACCACTCGGTGCACTACCACTGGGGGAATATCTGCTCATCTGCTGATATAAATCAGTCAACACTTTCTGCATAGCGGATATCTGAGCCCCTTGGTCTTGAACTGTGGTTCGTAGAGAAGAAATCTTCCTTTGAGAATCTTCAGGTATGGGCTGACTATAACCAGGAGTAGATGCAACTGGAATCCCTAATGGCCTACTAAATACCTCAGATGGTACGGGTCCCAAACCCATCCCGCGCACTCTACCAGGATTCTCCTTCCCAAGGACTTGAGCAACTGGGTCATCCTGGGAAACTGAGTAGGACTGCCCAGGATTGGAATCCCATAGTTCTTTAATTTTTACCTATAAATAAAATATCAATACATATTAACATAGTAAAAACTGATAATAAGTTATTATAATAAAAATTTGAATTCATACCCCAACTTCTTTGGCATGATCATTAACAAAAGAGCCATCTGATTTTCTGTGAACATCCAACCACAGTTCAGTCCAGGAGGCTTCGTGCCCTAAATTCTGTGACTGCATTAAGAAAAGATAAATCAAAAATTAAATATATTAAATAGATAATATTGTGTTATAAATATTTAAACTATTTAAAATATTACTAATGACATTCGTCTTCTAGAAAAGCTTTTTGAGCCCGCCGTGTGAGGGATGACTTGCTTCAACCTGTTTGAAGCATTCTGTCGTGATAGATCCTGAAATAAATAAAATGAAATTAAACAGTAATGTATCCAATGTCATCTCCTCTTCATATACATGTATTAATGTAAAATGAGGATAATATAATAATATATATTTCAATACCATCCGCTTCTCATCATGATTCCAGTCAAAAAAAACTTTCCACTGCTCTTTCAGAACCCCACTGGGTAGCTTGTCATACATTTTTTCCAAGGTCAACGAAGTATCATTGAAATCACACCACAATCTCTATTTTAAATCATTCCATTTTTTACCAAGATTTTTCAAAGTCCGCTTTCGTGCTATCACATCAGCAACTGGGATGTAGAAGAACATTTATATACAGAAATTAATTTTGAACATATTAGTAACATGACATTCAATTAAACCACAACGTAATAAAATTACCTTTATTTGAGAATCAAAAACTTCATTTTTCCAGTTTGGAGGCATCTGTCTCCAATAATCATATGAAATGGGAAAGGAAATGGGCTCCGCTGCCAACTGACCTATAATTTGGCCAAGTAACCCCGCGACATCATCCGTAGGGACCCCATAAGAATCAAATAGCATGACTATCTTTTTTCCATTCAAGTTCCAAACATATGATCTTTTTAAGTGTTTCTCCATGGTTTCATTTTTTTCATCTCCAATGAGCAAAAAATTAGTATAAACAAAATGCAATAAATTTATTTAATTAAAATTTATACCTATGACTGTGACCCTCCAGTATGCCCGGGATGAACTGGAAGGGGTATGTTGCCGCCCAAATGATGAGGCACCTGTAGGGGGAGTCGACGACTCAGCCTCTAATGGGAGGCCCTCTAATGGTGTGAGAGATGGTGCAAGGGGAGATGGTGCGGGGGTGTAGGCAGCTGGTGCCTCAGATGTCGCGAGGAGTGACCCAGATGGATTGTCATCCGTCGCAGAACTAGAAGAAATAGTATACCGCTTCCTCCTTGGCATTCCTGTCATTTAATCAAATAAAATTAAGTTCAGAATATATATTTCAAAAAAATTATGCCGAAAAAAATTAAAAATGATAATATATGCCTAGTACTAACAAACAAAATATATATAGCAATGATAATGAATGACTGCAGAAATGAAACAGGTGGTTGCTGCATGAATGAATAATTGCACATACAATCATATTCCCCTTAAATCATGTCGGTTTCCTGGTCCATTGCTTCATCCACTTCATTCACCCTTGAAAGACTAATATTTTCAATATCATAATGGACAAATAATTCGGCTTCCTGTTGTTGATGACATTCAATTTCAGAGGTCAAATCATCCACTTCTTCACCCATATTATACAAATCTCTTTGTATTACATGAGTAACTACACTCCACCCTTCATCCACAACATCATTATCATAATATACCATCTTTTCTTGTAATGCTAAGATATATGGATCATGAATTTTATGATCATCAACATCCATCAACTGAGAGAAGTTCACATAAGTAAATTGCAATGAATCTCTTTTAACACCTCTGATAATATCGACCCATTTTTATTTGAATAAAACAACAGAAAAATGTCCATGGTAGTTTAATTCAATAATATCATGCATCTTTCCATAGTATCCCACTTCAGAAAATGTAAATATACCACTATTCTGTGTTTTCAAACCCACTTCTTGATCGACAGTACGAAATCTAAATCCATTCATATTATAAGCATCGAACTTTCTAACTTGTTTATAGGACCTCTAGCAAGAAACATCAAATCTTCTGACAAGTCTGCTCAAGTATCAGTATTCATGATCTAAAAAAAGAAATATAATTTAATATATTTACAAATTATATGTGTCAAACTAATATTCATATTTTATGCAACCATTCTATAAGCTCTTTATTCATAGCTTTCGTTATATCTTAATCATTTCATGTTTGTCCTCTCATTCATCTCTTTATTTGTATCGTCAACTCTTCGATAAATGGATCTGCAATTTCACTACTCAGCAGCACATATCTATGTGCCTGTAATAATTCCAATTCTGTTAGTGTCACATTTGAGGTCCTCCCAACTGATCGGCCAATAGAAGGAAATATTTCTGATTTCTGATGCATTTGAGATTGAGTTGATGTGTCGTCAAAACGTCCAACTTGATTTAGGACAAGGACATCTTATTCTCCCTTCAACGGATCGATTAAAAATCGCAATATCTAAAAACTCATTGAAACCCTTAACTTATTGAGGTGTGTTCCTCGGTAATGTGATCTAGCTTTTATCCATGTATATCACAATGTGCCTACACAAAATATACGACAGGTATATCACAATGTGCCTACACAAAATATACGACAGTGTAAAATTACAGAATCATAATATAATAAAGATGACCCATTGATCAGTAAGTATGCATAATATAATAATGATGATTCATTGATCACATTTACCACTAACTCAGCATGCCCAGACATACCAAACAAGTCTGGTCCCTAGGAGACCGTGTGAACACCTCATTGAGGAGAAGTAAGAATATTGGGTTACACAATTATCATAACACTGTCAATCAAACATTTATGTTTCCTCAAACAACACCCCATTGAAAGTGATGTCATTGAACACACCAAAGATGCCTGATTTTCATACCATTAGTACAACGAAATTACTAGAAATATTTAGCCCTTATATGACACCCTTTGAGACTTATCGCAGGCTAGCTTGGGTACCCGGATTATGGGTAGCCTAGGTCAGTTCATGAAAATTGGTCATGTTTCATCGCTCTTTATGTTTTTCAATCTTTTCACTATATATTTGAATTTACCTCTCTCTTTGAATTTGATAGTGTTTCTTATTTCCTTGAATTTGGAGAGACCTTTGTTATTAATTATATCATTAGGTTGTGAAATTTTAATTCATCCACTTGGATTTCCATAGTGGGGTTCTCATTAAAATCTCTTTTAAAAACTAATGACTGATGTATGTTATTTTCACTTAAATATGTCTTGTGTTTAGTACTATAAAAATTTATCTTCAATATTTCAAACAACTAATATTAAAAAAATCATGCCAACCATAAAATTTGGATTTGATATAATACAAAGGACATGTCGAATTTTTACTTCAAACATTTATGTATATTTCAAGTCCTAAGCATGTTTAATTTGAAGTAATTATTTAGAAATGAATTTACAACTTTAACACAAACTATTATACTTAATTAAATCATAATAAATTTAAAATATTTAGTATGTGACACTAGTTTAGAACTTATGAAGATCTTTGCTAACATGTTTGAGAATCTCATGGTGATAAATAAAATGTCCTTACTAAAGATATCATTTTTCATGAGTATGTAAGAAGAGAAGTTTATTGTAAATCATATTAACAACTTCAACATGATAAGAATTCAATTGGAGTTAGTTAAGGTGGATTTCCAGGATCTGGAATGGGTTTTGTTGTGAATATCATCACCCCTTGAATCTTGGAATGCAATGATCACTACTATGAGTAACTTGGGTAGAAATAATGACACAAGAGTTGTACCTCTGGTGGTAGAAGAAACTACCTCCAGACTAGTCATAGTAGACTGCATAGAATGCATCTCTCTCACCCCTCTACTATATGATCTGACATGCCCTTTACTTACCCTACTGGTTGGTACTACTGCTATTGTACGAGAGTACTATGTCCCCTTCCTCAGTGTAAACATCTGTTGGAAATCCAGTTATTGGTTTGTAGAGGGGAATATATGTCTTTTCTAGAATTTGGGGTTTCTCTAGATCCCTTACCACTACTCTGCTCCTGAGAGACACTGGAAAACCTATGGAGGTGGATCGACCTCCTAAAAGTTTGACACTCCTTAGTCGGGTGAGGACATTTAGTGTGTGTGTGTGTCTAGTCAAATGGTGGATTCTCTTTTATTAGGATGAATCACTAAAAGTATATATCAATCATGTCTAAAATATTATTACAAGACATATTAGTTAATTCATCCCATCACTTACTAATTTTACCATTTATTCCTAATTTTCAAATCCTCCTATAGATACGAATCACCAAAATCATCTTAAACCATTTTCCATATTTCACATGCAATGTGAAGATCTTTAACTAAGCCATGATTCCAAAGGAACTCATAAAATCATGAGGTGTTGGAACACTAAAAATGTTAATGCATGTCCTAACCATAATGCTAAGAGAGAAAAAAGGGATCCTTGGGAGGGATCAACAAGAGTATTTTAGAAAGAATGGATAATTCCAATTATTTAGGTTGTGCATGTGGCATGTCGATGTGATCATAATTTTGCACATACTAGAATAATCAGAATAGATTAAAGGGAGATTTCCAAGACCACCCAAATCAAAATAAGA
Source organism: Viscum album (assembly GCA_963277665.1). Taxonomy (NCBI): domain Eukaryota; kingdom Viridiplantae; phylum Streptophyta; class Magnoliopsida; order Santalales; family Viscaceae; genus Viscum; species Viscum album. The sequence continues at coordinate 1,515,684,543 of OY728128.1, read as the reverse complement.
AATGTTTTTGAAAAATCCTAATGTTTGTGGTAGCAATCAGATTCCCCCTTCCGTTCAATGAGAACTATAATTTTAATCAACAATAGATCAAGAAGCGGAAGATGAACTGGAAGGTTTACCTTAAAAATCTATGTTCAGAACTCCAATATCCAACATGGTCTTGCTTATAGATCAAATAGGATTTTCATAAGTCATCCATGGAAGGTTTGATGGAATCATAAAGGAGATAAGAAATTTTAGAACATAGGTGTTGGATTGTTAAAATTATTGGAAGATATAATTCATGATGTGAATAGGAAATTCACATAATGAATTCCTCAATTCCCATATATGTTGAAAAATTTATCACCTCATTTTAAAAACTGAATTAAACTAATTTCATGTCATGAATATATTTATTTAACTGAATTATTGTTTCGCGGATTTCCCAAAAAAAACTAATCCACATAATGAATTGGGAATTCATAACATTAATTCATGGGAATTCATAACATCAATTCATTTAAACCTTGTTTATTAATCCTTTATGCACTGAATGGTGTTATTGGTATCAATAATGTTCAACTAGAAATTAATGCTAAAAGGGTGAAGGAGTTCTAAATTTCCATAGAAGATATGAATAATATGCATAAAGATAAAATTGAGAAGATAAAGAAATAATGTAATGATTGATAGAGATCTGTTAAGGTTGAGAAGAATATTCTTAGATTAAAGTCACTAGAATTGGAAGTGAAGCTGAGAAATCTTGAATCAACTTAGGAACAATCTTCCCCATTAGATAAAAGAAAATGTTCCAACATGAATAGTTTTTCCAAGAGTTTTTTTTTGAAAAAAGACTCATGTTAGTAGAAAAAATATCTTGATATCAACTCTATATCCATCTATAACATGTTATTGGAAAAAGGTAACCCTTTATCTAGTCAAAAATATTTGTACTAATGTTTTCTTATCAATAAGTAAAAGTTCAAATTTAAAATATGAGAAAATATAGGTGAATAAAAATGATGAGAAAATCAAAAATGTCTCAAAGGTGGTTGTGATCAAGTATAGGAAGATCATCTCCCAAAAAGTATCCCAAAATAATTATAATTCTACTAAAATACAACAAGTTTAAAAAAAATAAAACTAAAGAAAAGAGAAAAAGATTTATTAGACACCATTTGTGCTTTTAGAGGTTTGGGAACAAGGATATCAAAGGTTATCACAAAATTATAATCTATAAATATTAAAAAAGGCCTATATTAAGGGTCACCAAAACTAAATATAATAATAATTCTACTAAATAGAAGAAAATTTCCTAAAATAAACAAAATATCTCTACTATATATAGATCTAAATAGTCATAAAACATCTGTATGTACAATAATAAATGGTTTCATAGTTATGAAGAGTGAAGATATATACTAAGAATAGATTATATGCTAATACGAATAGAAGACCATGATAAATGAATAGAAAAGAATAAAATTAGACAATTTTTCCTTGAAGTAGATACAAAAGTCGTGAGACAGCTACACCCAAGGTTTAATCAACAAGGTTTAAATGAAAGGAAACCTAACTCTAAGAGATTTATCCAAAAACATAAATGGATACATAACTGGAAAAGACGGGTCACCGGAGATGGAGGTCATGGGGTCGCCGGAGACGGAGGTCACGGGGTCGCCGGAGGTCGCGGGTCGCCGGAGTGTTGGGGGTCGCTGGACGGTTGGGGGTCGAGGGTTGCAGGTCACCAGGGGGGTTATGGGAAGAAGGGAGGGTGCGGGGGTTTGGGGGAACGATTGGGGTGGGGGTAGGGAAGGGTCGTGATTGTTAAAATAAATTATGGGTTTCACGGTAGTTTATTAAAAACCGCCGCGAAACCTTTCAGCGAAAACGTTTAGCGGAGGTTTTGTGAACTGCCACCACAATACTGCCACTAAAACCGGTTTGTCCTGTAGTGTAATGTGGTGAACCTCCTTGTGAGTTCATCCTCTCTAAAACCTATTCCTTCTTCTGTACTGCCAAGTACGTCGGAAGGGTGAAGGGGGTGACAACATACTGGAGCAAAGGACGAAGTGCCTCCTCCAATCGTCTCACCCGAGAATCCTCATCCGGAAAGAGATCCAGAGAAAAGCACAGGAGATTCTTGAACTTGATACCCAGATCTCGTACTGACATACTCCCCTGCTGAAGGGAGAGTAACTTATGCTGCTTCTCCACATTCATCATGGATGAAAGGAATTCCTCTCGGAATTCCTTGTCAAAGTTAGCCCATGGAACCTCTGCCTTTATCCTCTCTCCGAGGTAGAGCATCCACCACTGTCACGCCGCACCTCTCAACTGACTGACTGCAAGGGGAAAACAGTACTCCCTCGGAGTACGGATCAAGTTAAAAGCGATCCCTAGCTCCTCAAGCCACCCCTTCGTCTCTGTATCCGAAGTACTGCCCTTGTACTTCTTGAGGGTTTGACGCTGGAAAGAACGGAGAGTCTTCTGCCACTAGCTATATTCCTCCTCTCAATCAATCCTCAACTGATCGACCGCATAAATCATCTGGGGCTTGGCCATCTTAGCCACCCGGGGACGACGTCTAGGTTCCATAGCTGTATGGTAAACAAAGATCGCCTAAGCCCAAGTAGTAAGGAAATTTCTCAAGGTTTTATTTTATCATTTTTTATCTCAATTTTTTTCCCAGAACACACAAATCAAGTAAAACATAATAATTATGATGCATGTACCTTCCCTAGGGTCTCTACCCTGCAATAAATGTAGTCACACTTGGCCGTTTGGTAGGCTCAGATTCCTTGCATCAGATCATGGGGGGACCTAAAATATTGTGTCCTAGCGAGTCTTCCTTGGCCTATGTCATGCACCAAGATTAACTAACACTGTTTCCCTACCATCCCATGAAATCCTCACTGTTACTAACTCCAGACTCCATCCTATCTCTCAACCATCACCTCTGATACCATTCTGTCACAACCCCCTTCCATCAAAGATTCCCCTCCTGAGCTGGCAATGGTGAAAGGGAGATAATGAACCCCAAGTCCCGCCTTTAGTAGGCCTCGGGGTGGTGACTAGAACCAAGGGTATGAGTTTTCTCAAAAATGGGAGGCATTACCCTTTTTATTATTTATGATTGGGAAATAGAACAAGTCAACCACCAAAAAAGAAAAGAAAAGTGTATAGAAATAAACCCAAACCAATCCCACATGCATGTTTAAATAATTTTTATAACAAGTTGCACATACAAGAAAGATCAAAGTACAGTACCAAAAGAAAACAAGAGTACAAAAACTACAACAAATCCAATTGTCTGACTAGTACGGTCCCGCACGGCCCTGGTAGTCCTCCTGGAAACCTGAATGTAAACGTAGGGTGAGCATAAAAGTATACTCAGTAGGGAAATCTAAACCTCTCGTGCACAAGTGGGGAGATATCCTAATGTCCCGTGAGAACAACAGAAGAAACCTAGCATGGAAAACTATCCAGCCAACCTCACCAATCACACTCACCAAAACACAATCACAACAGGTAGTAGTAGTATAAAATCACGATTATTGGTTACCACACACTGTTTCCCATTAGTTAGCTTCTCTTCCTAACGGCGAATGTCCTGACGCTGCCACACTCTCCCCTCCCGCACACCCCTGGGCCTCACAAGACACACATCCCGCCCGCACACACCTGGGCCTCACAACCACGTATCCCACCCGCACACACCTGGGCCTCACAACCATGTATTCTGCCCGCACACACCTGGGCCTCATCCCAAAGATTCTTGGGAAACAGTAAAACATGCCCGAAGAGTCTTGGGCTAAAGCCACCCCATTCGAAACCTACCCGAAGGGTCTTAGGTGTAAGGTCGCCTCAAGCCATCACAACCTAGGGAAGAAGGAGCAAGAAGGATCTAGTAACTATGGGAAAACACACTCTCCCATAAAATGGGAGTGTTCGGCACTAAGTGCTCAACATGGGTGGGGTGCGTCAAAACACAAAGATACATATATATATATATATATCAAACACTCAGCCCAACCTATGGCTTCTAAACAGAGAAACTGAGCACATGCCTCGACACTATTGCCACGAAGCATGCATACAATAAACAACCCCGACACCATTTAGGTTTTCACGTTTCAGCAGAATTAGTTTATTTAGTTCCTTAACTACTATGAAACTATCCACAACCAACCACATCAATCGTTCGTAAAACATATCCCTGCCATCCACAAATAAAGTTAAGAAAACACAAGCAACACAACCAAGTCCTTCTTATTATCCAAACAGCCCCATGATTATTATTCCTGTTTCATTACCACGCCCCACCATTCATTAACTCTTCCACTTTTTTTTATTATTCACAACCCATAGCCCGTTCACATTCAAACCCATCCCTGGATCCCCACTGGCAACCACCATAACCACAATCACACCGAAACTCGTACATCATTATCCCCTTTAATACCATTTATCGCAGCCCCGCTACCCATCCCCAACATAACATTCACACCAACCCACAACCAAGTCAACCGCAGCCCCGCTGCTCACCCAAACCAAAAAACCTACAAAAAACCCCCATCACATGCTATGTATCCAAGCCAACACCCACATGTTCATTATTCCATTTTGTTCAACAGGGTTGATTACACAAGGGTTCCATATTTTAATTAGCCAACTTTACGTGATTAACCAAATTCCACATTCCACAAGGTTACATCCACAAAAACGGTCTAAAAAGATAGGGCAACATTTAATTGTGCAAGAGAAGGCCCCCAATGACTGTGATTTTCAGTAGGCATAAGCCTATTCGATTCACAACATAATATCACAGGATATAAAGAAGTAACTGTATTCACGAACTTCCCATCCCTGTTATATAAGCCAGTTATTATCTTTATTAAACTGGTTCAACCGTTTCTCATGGAAATAAGAGTATACCCACCCCGCATGATGCACAAACTAGAGAGATGAAGGTAATATCCCTACTTCAATAGGTTCTGATCACAACGCTCCCCCGGATCAACTTTAGAAGACGTCTATCGGCATCCATTACTTCCGTCGAGTCCCGAAAAACCTCCTAGGGTGGAAGTTGGAAAGGAAGGGCTAAAAGAAGGACAAAGGATCCAATATCATAAGATCTGCCTCATTGTTACGATTCCGTGGCCACTGACGGATCATTAATCAGAGCTTGGACGAAGAAGTTATGGAAGAAAGAGCCTTAGAGTCTCTTGGGAGAACTCTGTTCAGAGGAAAGGGGAGGAGAGGGGTGAGTTGAAAAGGTGGAGGGGACCCCTCCTTTTATATGCGAGAAAAGAAAAAGTACACGACATGTACTTTATGGTACACGGCGTGTACTTGGTTATTTCACACGGTCTCCACGCGGCTTCCAACAAGGCTCAACAGCCGTTGACTGGTCAACACACATTTTGAGGGTAACGCATACGCAGGGAGGGACTACACGGTGTTTATTTTAGCCACACGGCATGTAACCATTTATTTCACACAGAAAAGACACGGCTCCAACATGGCACACGGTCGTTGACTGGTAATGCATACGTGGGGAGGGACTACACGGCGTGTAGTTTAGGGTACACGGCATGTACCCATTTCTTTCTCACGGTAAGGACACGGTCTTCAACCTAGGGTATACCCGACAAGGTGGTACACGGCGTGTACTTACACTACACAGCGTGTACTTACAAAATTATGGAAAGTGTGGGAAAAGTCCATTTTACCCTCCAGAACACTTCGTGACCTTCTTTTTGACAAAGTAATGGGCCGGAGAGGTCCAAACCATTATAGTATAAGTCATTGATTTTTGAAAAAACATATCAATGAACTTAATTGGGGTTTGACCTATAGTGTAGGACAGACCACCATCCCTAGTCATGGTCCTTTATTTATGGTGGATCAGGTTAAAACTTATTCCCATAGTAGATCAGGTTTCCCATTTTTCCCACAGTGTATCAAGCCCATCGACTTGTTTACCGTCATTATCTCATGAGGTATAAATTAGAACCAAATGCATTAGAGGGATATATATGTCCCACCCTTCACATTTTGAAATCATACAAACGTGTTCCACAATATAATAAAACATTCATCATATCATGCTTTATAAAAAGATAACGGAATCATAAACCTCGTTTTAGAATCCATGAAATTAAATGGGTATCATAAAACATTCATCACATTATACCCTTTGTAAAATATATGGGTGTTATAATTATTTCACCATATAATAACCATGAAATTGAATGGGTTCTATAAGTATTTTATAATGCAATAAACTATGGAATATAAGTTAGTTTCATAAATAATTTTACCTCATAAACATAAACAATTGATAGAAAGAATGAGAACAGTCTCCTTTGATCGTATCCCCAAAAAAATCATAAAATACATCAATGTATATCATCACATATGGAGATATATTTTTGAATATAACATTTCTCATTTATTTATTAAAATAACATTTCATTGAAAATCACTTTTTAAGTCATATGCATTTTCAAAATCCTTTTTTAAACAATATTGAGAAAATTTTAAATAATAATAAAATAAGCTAAAATATTTTTTATGAAAAATATCCTTTCGACTAAATAATACATTTAATAAATAATACAATTTACAACCATTTTATTTTAAAATAACATTGAAAACGTTTAAAAGATGGTTTGAAATCATTTAAATCATTTTTCGTGAAAATATCCTTTTGGAAAACATATAAAAGAATATTGAAGAACAATAAAAAAGAATTTTTATCCATAAAACATTATTTAATAAAATATTTATTTTATAATTACCTTGAAAACATTTAAAAATATTCTTCAAATAAATTACATTCATGATTGAGGATTCATCGGTAAATGTCAAACATCCCTTCTGCGCCATAAAAAGTTTAAAAAGGTGCCTCAATCAAAAAATGACAAGAAACATCATTTAAAAAAAATTAAAATGCTAAAAAATGGGTAAAAATGTATTTTAATGATGTTATTATAATATTATAATTTTTTTGAGAGAATTTATCTTGAAAACATGGCTTTTAAGGAACACAGATTTCTAACCCAAGAGTGAGATAATGTTGGATTTTCATAAAAAACATTCATTTTTTATTAAGTATCAAAGAGTGGAAAATGGTACTCATACATGAAGATATAATAAATAACAATATGATATGAAAATTCAATATATATCTTGAGATATGGATCATAATATTTCATCAATGGAAGCATAGTCTTAATCAATCCTGATAATGATGAGATTATAGCAATAAACTCTTACCACATCAATTAATCTAAATCATAATCTCCATGAGATAATGATATTAGAATAATAATAAAATATCATGTTAATATGGTTCTGCAAGATATAAAATTTTAGAGGGTTTTATATAAACCTTGTGAAATAATATAGGTGTTTAACATACCATGTGTCTCAAAGAAAACAAATTGAGAAAAAAATAATTTATCGATTTGTTAACTTTTGACCGTAAACCTCAGAAAAGAGAGATCATAAAATGGATAATTAAATAACCATAATATAAGTATAATATTCATATAATATATTCAATGTATATATATACAACTCAGTAAAGAAACTAGTGGCAAATACTACATATGGTTCGTAGAAATAAAATTGTGATTGGAAATCCGTTTACAACTTGAGTAACTTTTAAATCATGAGATATATGAAATAATTACATAAATTTTAACTTATTATATCTTTTAATAATGGATATTAATTATATAACATGTAATGGGTAAGTATTTATATCTCAAAATAAAAAAATTTCTGAATATAACATATATCCCATAGAAATAAAAGTGAGACCAGAAAAACCTTACCTTAAGTATTAAATTTTTTTCTACACAATAAAACCTCATATATTACAAATATAAACTTATTTTAAATCTACCACATAACCATAATTAATAAATATCTTTCCATATATGATTTTATTATGACTTAATATTACCTTTTTATTAACAAATCCATGTTAATGTTATTCTTCAGGTAATAGCCGCTTTGTTTTTTCAATAAGTTTTGAATTTCTATTCATTATCTAATTTTTTAACTCATGATTTACATATTTTATGAATTTAAAACACGAAATAAGTTTCATATATTTTCAGTATAAATGTCTTTATAAAAATATTTAAAATATAAAAATATGAAATAGAAAACATGGTTCATGGAGACGGTGAGTCGTACATACGCATGAACGTTTTTTCTGTTTTCTTATGATATTGAAAGAAAGTATGTAAATGAAATATATGTATATATATAAATATTAAAACTATATTAAAATTATTATGTCATAAATATAATATAAATTTAATAAACTCATTTTTAAAAAAATCATGTAACATTTAAACGAATCACATCTCTTTGAGGTGTAGTAGTCCATACTTCCACAAACAAAGTTATCAAATTCTAAAAAAATATAAATAATGATTTTATACGTTATATAAGGATTATATAAGAATAAAAAATAATAATTACCATATATATCATATATAAATATAATTTTCATCATTATTCCCTACCGTGAATGGTTAGAATGGAAGAATGAATTACATTAGTTTGTGAGGCAGTGGTCCTCTGTACAGTCAAACGATGATTGTGTATCCCATTTGATGGAAGTGTCTTTGAGTGTATTTTTAAAAAATAAAATAAAAACATATAATAAAAAAACATAAAATCATGAAAGTATATTTATTATATTTATGTTATTTATTTTATTATATAAGTACATTATAAGAATAATTTAGGTGTTGGGAAAATAAAAAAAACCACAGTGTTTGATGAAATATGTCACATATTCTTTGAGTAACTCTATTTGGTTTTAACCAAAGGACATCCAGGATTGTTATAATACCAAAAGGTGGATTTTAGTATGAAGGGACATAATTTTGTAGGATATTTGGATATGGGTTTTCCATTATAAATGGATTGAGAGGTTTGAAGAAGTGAGGGGTGAGTACCCTTTTATTGTGGGTGAGGAGTGGAATTATTGTAAATATAAAAATGAAAACACTATTGAGAGGTGTACCTTAAATCACTTTTCTCCAATAATTATAACGTTTTGATAAAAGGAAGGATACATTTTTAATATGTCATAATATGATTTTTTTAAATGTGTATAGGTAATTCAGCCCCCTAAGTTAAGGTTTAACCACCAAGTAAATACATTTTTACCTTAATCATTATAATTAATTTTAAATAACATCACTAATATTCTTTGGTTGAAAACTAAGTTGAATTTATTAAGAATTATTAATTAAATTAATTTAAAATATGTAATATATTATTATAAATTATAAACACACAAGTTTTAGAAATTAATTTATAATAAATCTCATAGAAGGGATGAGTTGATAGGTTTTTGATATGAAAAGTTCAAAATATTGAAATATTTTTATATCAATTCTCAATGTTATGTTTTATATAGTGTCCATAATTGGAATAAATTATATATTATTTATTCAAAAATATTTTTAAATTGATTTAAAATTTTAATTATATATATAAATAATTAGATGAAAATGTAGTTTTGAATTATAATTCAGTATTTAACACTTTCCCTAAAAAATGAAATTTCTCATTAAAATTCCAAAAAATAACCGTAAGATAATTTTGAATTTATTCATTAAAATTTAAAATTTATTTTATTATTTAAAATTTAAAATAATATCAAAAATTATAATTTAAAAGGCATGGCATTAAAATTCGATAAAATTACCTTTTAGAAAATATATATCTTAAAGTGTAATTTTTTTATTATTATCTCTTTTTTAGAAAGAAGAAAATATGAACATTAAATATTTTATTGAATATAATACATAATAATTTTATTAATGTAATTTATAAAATGTGTATTAATTTATTTAATTTTGCAGTTGGGGGCTTCCCCGAGTGGTAAAGGATAAATATAATACTCTATGAGACCTAGGTTCATATCTGGATGGTAGAAAATTTCCGCTGGAAGGTGATAATATAGGCATGACACAGGAATGCAGTGGTAAAGGTGGTGATGCAATCATGACATAGTTAGACGGTGATGCAGGAATGATGCAGTCTTATTGCACTGGGCCTTAGGAATTGTTTGTGTTACTTTGGCCTATATAATGTGCTTCATGTCCACTGGGACTTCAAACCATGTACTAAATAATTAGGGTTTGATAAGTGGGATATACCTTGGGGGGATTTGGTATTCCATTCCGGCCTATGTGTGTGTCTATTTAATGTAATTTTACCCCAAGAACCTAATATATATATTAATTAATTTATTGAGGTAAATTTTGATTTATTTAATAAATATAGTCTTCTTTCAAAACATTTCCTATATTTTCATAAGGGTTTTACTTGAATTTCTAATTAATTATTCACCCATTAATTATTCATATATACATGTGTAAACAACATATTCATAATTTAATTTATTACATTTGTAACCATAGTTACAATGGATGTGTAAGGACTATAATAATATTTTAATATTATTAATAATAGTACTATATAGTTTTGTAAAATTGGGCCTTGCATGTCACATAAATTATCAAAGGAACCCATCATTTTGTGTAACAGAATACAATAATTGTTTTTTATATACCAAAATCTAGTCTATGTTTTTCATGTAGTGCAGGATCAACAAGGTTTTCCACAAAAAGTAAGAATTACATGGTTTCTTCAATCAAAAAAATCCATATTCAAAGTGTCATGAAAAAATAACTAAAAGTTTAAATTAATTAAATGAAATTCACAAAATCTCTGGGTATTACATTATTCCCCACTTAAAATGAATTTTTTCCTCAAAATTCATATGGTTTATTAGAGGTTTAATACTTTAAAGAACACTTCATAGAAACCCATATGGTAAAAATGAATACTAAAACAACCTTTAAAAAATAAATTTAGAAACATAATAGTTAACAAAAGAACTCTTAATTAGGTTTCCACTTATTAGAACATAGGTGGAATGTGAAAACAAGGAAATTGAATAGAAAATTTTAACTATCATGTTCTAATGGAGTGTGATAGAGAACATGGTTAGGAGAATGTTAATGATCAGAAAGTCATAACCAAAAGTGGATTTAAAAGGGAAATTCATATCATAAAAAATGATGACAGTGATACAAAATTTTATTTCAAGACCTGTTTCTTAATGTGAATTAAATTACACAAAGAGAAATACGTACTTGATTTTATTCCATTTCATATGAAAAATCTCACCCATTGGGGGTGTCTTAACCAATTTCCACTTCATCTCTTACTCCAGAAATTAAGGTGATTCTTTTATTCATAAATCATTAATGGAATATAAGATTCATCAGTATAGTGATAATACATTTCATCTATCATTTGTTATCATCGCAAAAATAAGGATAGTATAGGTTACACAATACATATAAATCCTTATTTGGTGAGATAATAATTTAATCTTTAGATCTTCATATGATGTTTATCCGAAGAAATTCCATAAATGGTCAACCTTTTAAACCTTATGAATGATGAAAATCCTAAAAAATTGACATAAGTCCAATAAATATCTCAAAATCATATTAACATCGATCCTCCACATATCATAATGTATCTCATGGTTTTTACATTCCAAACACGCGAATAACATGATAATATATTCTATTGAAACCTTCTAATTTACATAAATCTGTATTAAAAACATGTATTATTTATTATAAAAAATATCATTAGATATATTCCATAAATCCAAAATTTTCTTAATCTCTTTCCATGGTAGCAAAAAATCCTTCAAAAAATATTTTATCATTTCTAAAGTAACCATTATCACTCAAATTTACATTATTCAAACATCATTATATAAACATCATGAAATTATTAACGGTTATCTTTCCCTTAGTCATGGGTTTACCAAGAATGTAAAACCATTCCATTAAATAAATTTTCTAGTCCCATTAAACCATTCAACATATTCTTATAAATAAATAGACAAAAACATTAGTTGAACAATCGTTATATATTTGACAATTCAAAATTCTTGAATCCAAATACTGAAACACTTTTATTACATCATACATAATCAAATAAGAAGTCTACCCCATCCTGTTACTTAATACGTCTTTCCATTAAAATTACACCTTTAGTCCTATGATCACCAGCAATACAATCATTATTCCTTCCTCCCTGCTGATTTTATTCATGAGATTTCTAGTTAAGGAATCAATTTTCATAATTCCCATTCTTTCCACATTTAATTCATTAAAACATTGATGATTTCTTAGGGAGGATTTTATTCTCATCCATTGCATTAACTAATCTTTTCATTTTTCTTTTGTAGTTACTTGATTTATTCCCTTTATTCCATAGTCAAAACATCATGTCATTCCTTTAAGACACTCACCTGGGTAATTTTTTCCACATTATAAACACAAATGAATCTGAATATTATTTTATCCATGGTATCCATTACTGGAGATATGAGTGAATTTCTTCCTTCCCTTATTTGTTGAGTCCAATATTCTGTTATGGTTCACATTTTTAATAATGTTCAATGAAAATTGATTATGCATGATCACAACAATATTTAGTCTAGTCATCATCTACTTTGGTTATTCATAAAAAAAAATCCATCACATTTTGTGTTAACCCATTTTAATTTCATTCTCGTTGTTGAATAACACCAGAAATCATATTGGAGTCAACACTTATCATAGCAGAAAACATCATAACCATGATAAATCACTTATAGGATGTCTAAATTATGACTCCATATTTAATATATGACAAATTAGGTTAATCATAGTTCAATAATATTAAACATATATTTGAATCCATTATGATTTTTGTAAAGAGCTTGTAAATTTACAAATTATATCTCCTTGGAGTGTTAAACCATGTGTACACCAATTCCCATTATCAATCACCATGTAAGAACCTGGTTCTTATTCTTTAGGTATGGGTTTCTTTTTTTTCCTTTTTTCCTTTGGTGTTTTTGAGAAAATAAGGAAAATGGGAGAAATCACAAATTTTGTGGATACACACTGTGTACTTTTACACACGCCATGTACTTTAGCCATGTAGGATGAGTACACAGGGCGTGTAGCCCTGCCGGTGATGAAAGGTGAAAAAAACTAACTACACGCTGTGTACTGGTTATTTACAAGTCGTGTAGTCAGTCGACCAGTAAATAGAAAGGTGGTGGAGGCAGCCACCAGTGGAGCGACAGTACACGCTATGTAATTATGAAGAGAAGTCTTATACTCATTTCGATTGATGAATAGTGCCATACTGGTGAGAAGCCTCTAGAGGAATAGTTAAAAAATGGAAAGTACATACCATGTACTTGAGAGTACACTCTCTATATTTTGTTTTTGTTTTTCTTAAAAAGAGATGTAGCCTCCTCTATTCACAGAGGAAGCTTAGAACGCCAGAGGGGAGCTCGGAGGGACGGTCGGAGCTTTGGAGATCACCTGATCATGCACCGTAAAACTGTTTCCTTCGTCGTTGATCTCGTTGGGACCACACGGGTAAGCCCTCTATTCTCCCAGAACGATTCATACCAATTCTTTCCTGAGGGAGTGTTATTTAAGTTTGAACGGGAATTCTCTTATCTCAGATCTAGGCCCATCTTGTGCGTTTCGGGAGGCGACATTCACGTATACCAATCAGAGGCGATTGCGGTAGGTGGTTTGGTATTTAAATTCATACTGATGTGCGTTTTGTGTACCGTTGTGCTACGAACCCATTTTTGGGGTGTCATATGGCTAAGGCCTTGGCTGTTTTAAATACCTATAACTATATAGGTAATGGAATGTAATTAATAACTACTGTTTGGGATCACTATAGGGATCCAGGACCACCCCTAGGGTGCATTCCTCTATTTAGCCGTTTAGCCATGTTACCCGAGGGTATACTATAAAATTTAGCATGCTTTAATTTCCTTGAGAGGAATTGTATATAATTTCTTGCTTATATGTTTTTCTTGGCCTAGTTACTTGATCCTAAGGGAAGTGTTCTATTTACCCTGAGGGTAGTGTTCTGTTTAGCCTCAGGGCAACTCCTTCTATGCATGTGGGCAGTAGACTTTGTGCCTGAGGGCGAAACTTAGTATGCTTGAGGGAAATATATGTTATGCCTGCAGGCAATTACCTATGGGTTGTGACTCTGATTTCCTGAGGGTAAAGTTGTATGTCTGAGGATAGTGGAATCATGCATATTCACTAAAGTGATTTTCATATGTTATACCTTCCAAGTTAAGGCACAGGCTTGGCATGATTATATGAATATTAAAATGGTAATATGACTGGTAGAGTTAGTTACTTTTGAGTAATTTTTAGTTTATTTCATTTTCTACTGCACACTAATGTAGCACATTTTTCACTGATAGTTGGGCACATGCCTTTGGTGAGTGCCTACTGAGATTTATTTCTCACACCCAGTTTGGGTCATGTCTTTGGCCCAAACAGACTATATTTATACAGGTTTCATAGGGGAAAGAGTCCCTATATAGGTACATGATTGTTGCATAGTAGTAGAAGATCAGGGGACCGATCTTAGGCTTGCGATGTTACTGAGCTCATGTTACACTGTTTTTTTTGTTTTTTTTTGTACCTTCTACTTTAGCTGTATTGTATTGTATTGCAGTGTAACCTATTCTGGCTATTTTCATAGAATAGTGACATGCTCCGTCTTGATATATATATATGAATGATGGATCTCTTTACTTATGTTGTCCTTTTCAGTTATATATTGTTTACTGCTTCCGCTATTGTATGTAATTTATCCTTTTGGTTGTGCTACACTTTGAAAAATGAGGGCATAGTTTCCCCACTATCAGACCTGGTCCCTTTCTGCTAGTCGGCAGCCTCCGTCGTTTGGGGAAATGCTCTTGAGTTCATGTGACCAACTAGTTTCGGGGCTCCCGTTGAGTGACACCCAGATCCAGGATGTTACAAAGTGGTATCAAAGGAGGTTTCTTTTCTTTGAATTTTTGTTTGGAGCCTTAGTCAGGGATAGGATGGACATGATAGTTGGTAATAAGCTATCCACGGTAGTAGATAACCCTTGTACAGGGGAAAACCAAATTACCTCGTTATTGAAATTATTACTCATTTTAAAATTTTACAGTTGATTTGATTTTCACCGTTGGGTGATGCATTTGTTATTGTGCTATTTATATGTTATACATGGGTTCTATATAGTTGCAACCCTATGAGATGAGGGTATTCCATCTCATGCATCATTTAGGAACAAGTTAGAAACACATGTCATGCATAGTTTCCATGCCATTTAGGTGCATTAGATATTGGATTTTGTTGTCATGGTTATTGTTCTAGAAAAGCATGCTACCGTGATAGATTCTTTGATAAATACCTACTACTTGATAGGGTATTTTTGTGTGAGATTGCTGATAGAATGGACACCAAACATTGGTTTTTGGGGAGTATGGGCCCTCAATAACAAGAATTTGGTGGATTATTAACGTGTTTTCTATGTTATAACATGTATAAGATGCCAAGCTTTGATTCGTGGGGAGGATGGGCCCTCACGGATCGGAATTTGGAACTTAGGTGTTGGTTTTAGTGTTATTATGGGCTCCGGAGTAGTTTATGAGGCGTACTGTCCAGAAAACCTAGGATACACTCCATGTAGTTCTATGGACACACGCTGTGTGTTCTTCTGTTTGAGAAGAAATGTAAAATTTTTAAGTACATGCCGTATACCCTCAGTATAGGGCGTGTAGTCTCATCCCGTGTCATAGACCATTTGGGTGGGGACACGGGGTAGGGAATGGTTTGGAGGGACATGCCATGTACCAGATGAACATGTCATGTAGTGTGTTCGCCGTGTAACGAAAAACACGGACAAAGGAAACCTTTCGACATACACGCCATGTCTAGCTTGAACACACCATGTAGTCTGACCCAGGTACCCGGCCATGTCATGAACAACACGGGTTGGTGTTATCATTCTTTGTATGTGTCGTGTCTTTTTGGAACATGTCATGTAGTGTGACCTGGGTATACAGGACATGTCACGAACAACACGGGTCGGTGACAACTTGTAGAGTACACGCCGTGTGCCTATGGGACATCCCGTGTAGGTTTGTTTTTAGAGAGCCGTGTGCCTTGGCCGTGTTGAAGGACCCTAGAAGGGAAGTAGGATTTTAGTACATGTTGTGTAGTCCGATGATGTGCCATGTGTTTGGGGTGTTACATGACCATTTTTAGCTGGATTACATGCCCATGTGAATAGCTTACGAGAACACGCCGGGTAGTTTTTATACATGCTGTGTAGTCAAGTTTTGTAAATCGTGAAAGCTTTATTTCTCCTATTCCCTTCTTGGTCTCCCTGTTTTCTATCTTTTTTAATCTTTATCTCAGGCGTGCATTTGACCTTGTAGAGTCATGCTACCGAGATGACCTTCGGTTGTTCGCCAAGAGAGCGGCGACAACTATACTCATGAGATTGTGGGCCATGGGCTACCAGTTGATCCTCCAGCAGTGCCAAATGTGATGCCAGCCAATATACTAGATGCAAGCGTAAAGGCGCGGTTCTTTAAAGGCTTCATGCGGTTTATACAGACCTTTTAGAGAGCACCATAGGCCACCGCATCTATGGAAGAGATGACACATATATTCCAACAGCAACATCCGCCTACCTTTTTAGGGGATGGCGGACCACATGCTACAGAGTCATGGTTGGGTTCTATGCAGCCTATTTTCAAGAATCTTGAGATGCCTCCAGGGGGAGGGTCAGGCTTTCTACATACATGGAGTGTGATTCCTCTAAGAGGTGGTGGGAAGTTACCACCCACACTGAGCATCACTGAGACATGGCATGGGAAGATTTTCAATAATCATTCTATGAATTCTTCTTTCCGGAGACTCTGAGGGAAGATCGAGCTCGAGAGTTCATGAATCTACAGTAGGGTTCCATGTCAGTGATGGATTATTCTACTCGCTTCACCGAGCTATAGCACTTTGCACCTGTTCTAGTGGGTGATGAGAAGTTGAGGGCTAGACGCTTTGAGGATGGTCTTCAATATGACATCTGAGCACTGGTGAATGTTTTTAGTTTTCCTACTGTGCATGATATTGTGAACCAGGCACTGATTATAGAGCAGAACCCGTGGGAAGCTAGTGGTGTGGGCCAGGGCGGTTTGATGCCAGTTTCAGGTACGATCTCTACCAGTAAGAGGAAGAGGCATATGGATTTCTATCATGCTGGCAGTATAGACAGAGGAATATTTTAGGTGGCCAGGTCGTGTACTACCAGTGTTGTAAAGAGGGGAACAAGATTTCGTAGTGTCCACGTGACTTATTGGAGTGCCGATATTGTGGCAATATGGGTCATCTACAGTGCTTTTGCAGGGCGTTTCTACCAGTGGCTAGTGAGACGGGTTTTGTGTAGACTCTGCATACCGGAGTAGGACCAGCAGCTTCTTGCCAGTCATGAAATTGGGGTACGTCAGGACGTGCAAGAAGAGATGTTTGTCATGGTCGTGGTAGCCAGACACTAGGATCTCATAGGCAGTAGGGTGGAACAACGTAGGGTAGCCAGGGTGTGTCGTAGGGTCGTGGCCCTGGGCAGGCATATGCAGTGCAACAGACCCAACATGAGCAAGATTTCAGACCTTCTACTGTCAGAGGTACTATTCTAGTAGCTTCAATTTTATCTTTAGTACTTTTTGATATGGGTTCTACACATATCTTTATATCTATGCTCATTGTTGAGAGCCTTGGGTCTTGTGTTTCTTCTTCTTCCGATGTCATGACGCCAGACACTCCGTTGTAGACTAGAACGGCTGGTGTGCATCAGTGCAAGGAGTTCCCCCTTGAGGTCAGTTGGTGTCACTTTCTATGGGACCTCTATGTCTTGTAGATGATGAGATATGATGTCATTCTTGGGATGGATTGGTTTATAGCCTTCTGAGACTATTTGTATTACCATCGTCGCATGGTAAGTTTCACGTCACTATAGGGCAGAGAGTTTCTATACAAGGGAGAATGGGATGTTCAGGTGAGTTAAACTGGAGCCGAGCATCATGGGTGAGGTAGAGTGACAGCCCAAATTGATATTTTATATCTGGATGATCATGGGAATTTTCAGAAGGATTTTACTCCAGTAGTTGATAGTTTCAGGGATGTCTTCTCGGACGAATTTTCAAGTATACCACTAGAGCGAGAGGTGGATTTATCTGTCGAGCTTGTGCCAGGATTGGAACTGGTGTCCATTCCTCCTTATAGGATGGCTACACCTGAGTTGTAGGAGCTCAAGAGGTTGTTAAAAGAGTTGCAGTCAAAGGGTTTCATCCGACCTAGTACTTCTCCCTTGGGTTTGCTGGTAATTTTTTCAAAGAAGGAGGATGATACCCATAGACTCGGTGTGGATTATCGGAAGCTGAACCAACTAACGGTTAAGAACTGATATCCCATACCGAAGATTGATGATCTTTACGATCAACTTCGAGGAGCACGAGTGTTCTCAAAGATTCACTTGAGGTCAGGATATCATCAGTTGCGTGTTAGACCATCTGATATACCTCTAATAGCCTTCAAGAGCCGGTATAGTCTATACTAGTACTTTGTTATGCTGTTTGGACTCACTAACGCACCATCAGTTTTCATGGCTCTTGTGAATCGTGTGTTCCAACCCTATCTAGACTCTTTTGTGGTATTTTTTGTGGATAATATCATGGTGTACTCTCACACTCGGCACGACCATGCTACCCATCTTGAGATCGAATTGAGTACACTAATAGAGAACCTGCTATATGCTATGCTCTCAAAGTGCCACATTTGGATGGACCAAATACACTTCCTGGGTCGTATTATCTTAGAGGCAGGATTTGATGTAGACCCAGAGAAGGTGAGGGATTTAGTTTCCTAGGATCATCCTAAGAACGTGTTTGATATACAGAGTTTCTTGGGGCTAGCTGGTTACTACAGGCATTGTATTCAAGACTTCTCCTGCTTAGCAGTGTTGTTGATGGGTTTGAATAAGAAGGGTGTGAAGTTTTTTTGGTCAAAATCTTGTGAGACAGCCTTTCAGTAGCTCAAGGGAAGGTTAACCTCAGCACCAATCCTGATAATTTTAGAGATAGGGAAGATCTATATAGTCTACTGTGATGCATCAGGTATTGGGATGGGAGCAGTGTTGATGTAGGGTGATCGAGTAGTTGCATAAGGGTCTCGGTAGTTGAACCCACATTAGAGGAATTACCCGACGCATGACCTCGAGTTGGCTGAAGTTGTCCATGAATTACTTTGTTAGAGACATTATCTCTTGAGAGAGAATTTTGTGGTTTTCACCAACCACAAAAGTCATAAATATATCTTTACCCAGTGTGACTTGAACTTGAGACAGCGATGGTGGGTTGAATACCTTTAATCCTTCGACTTTGAGCTTTTCTATACACCTGGTAAGGGTAATGCAGTTGCTGATGCACTGAGTAGGAAGACTCAGATACAGGCAGTGCAAGAGGCCAGTGGCGAATGGAAGCTTACAGATCTGTTCTCTGAGATGCATTTAGAGGTTCACGATAGTCATGGGAAAAACTATCTTTCTCCCTTAGCTGTGACTTGTACCCTCTTGGATAGAGTGAGGATGAGACAACTATCAGATTTGGAAGGCCTAGTTATACAGGAGTCAGTGGTAAGTGAGGACCCTCATTCTGGTTGAGTGATAGGAGATGATGAGGTACTGCGTTTCTATGGATAAGAATGGGTTATGGGGGATATACGTGAGGATCTGATGCGGGAGTTTCATGCTTCTTCTTGGGAAGTTCATCCTGGAGTTACCAAGATGTACCATGACTTGAGACGTCAGTACTGGTGACCAGGTATGAAGAACAATGTAGCTGGTTTGGTTACGAGATGTTCCACCTACCAGCAGGTGAAGTCAGAACATCAAAGGCCAGCTGGACTGTTACAACAATTACCCATTCTGGAATGGAAATGGGATGATTTCAGGATGAATTTCGTGATGGGGTTTCTGAGGTCACCCCGAGGCAATGATGTTGTCTGGGTCGTTGTGTACAGACTTATGAAGGTATCTCACCTTTTTCCAATCAAGGAGACCTCCGGTGTTGACGAGCTTCAGAAGTTTTATATCTGATAGGTCATATGTCTTCATGGGGTCCCTCGTTCTGTCTTTTCGGATAGGAATCCCCATTTTATGTCTCATTTATGGAAGAGTTTTCAGAGTTCATTGGGTACATAGGAACATTTGAGCACAGCTTACCACCCTCAGACCAATGTCCAGTCGGAGCGTACAATATAGGTTCTAGAGAAAATTCTACGTGCATGCGTCCTAGAATATGGGGGCTCTTGGGAGAAGCATATACCCCTGGTCGAGTTTTCCTATAATAATAGTTTCCAAGAAACTGTTGAGATGGCACCATATGAGGCTTTATATGGTAGGCCTTTCTGATCACCTTTGTGCTTGATGGAGGTAGGTGAGGCAGCTTTGGTTGGACCACGTCTCGTGCAGGAGACGTCTGAGTAGGTCCAGTTGATTCAGAAGCAGATGGCTATAGCGGAGTCTCATCAGAAATCTTATGCTGATCACCATAGAAAACCCTTAGAGTTTGTCGTCGGGGATCAGGTTTTATTACATGTTTCACCGAGGTTGGGACACAGGCAAATCAGGAGACAGGATAAACATTCACCGAGGTGTGTGGGGTCGTTTAATATTTTGGAGAGAGTCAGGTCAGTTTCCTATCGGTTACAGTTACCACAGAGGTACCAGTCTATGCACGATGTCTACCATGTATCTCAGCTGTGCCGTTATCACTCAAACCCATCTCAAATTTCTCAACCGGAGGAGTTCGAGCTTCAGTTCGATGCATCCTTTGAGGAGCATTCGGTTCGTATTGTTGATAAGAGCAGGAAGGTTCTCCGAGGCTGGTCAGTTCCTCTCGTATGTGTGTTATGGCAGCATGGTCGAGTGCAAGATGAAACCTAGGAGTGGGAGACTGACATACATACTCATTGGCCAGAGTTGTTCTCAACTTTATCTTCACCACCCATCGAAAGGAAATTCGGGGACGAATTTCTTTAATGGGGGAAGATTGTAAGAACCTGGTTCTTATTCATGAGGTACAAGTTTCTTCCTTTTCTTTTTCCATTGGTGTTTCTGAGAAAATAAGGAAAATGGGGAAAATCACAAATTTTGTGGATACACGCCATGTAATTTTACACATGCCATGTAATTTGCCCATGTGGGATGATTACACAGGGCGTGTGGTCCTACCGGCGATGAAAGGTGTAAAAACCAACTACACTCCATGTAGTGGGTATTTACATGCTGTGTAGTTAGTCAGCAGGTGAATAGTAAGGCGATGGATGCATCAGCCAGTGGAGTGATAGTACATGTCGTGTAATCACAATGAAACGTCGTGTACTCATGTCGATAGATGAACAGTTCCACGCTGGTGAGAAGCCGCTGAAAAAATAGTTAAAATGGAAAGTACAAGTTATGTACTTGGGAGGACACACTGTGTATTTTTTTCACCTAAAATGGGCCGTAGCCTCCTCTGTTCACAGAGTATGGTTAGAACGTCAGAGGGGAGCTCGGATGGATGGTCGGAGCTTTTGAGATCACCCGATTATGCACCGGGAACCCATTTCCTTCGCTGTCGATCTTGTTGGGACCGCACAGGTAAGCCCTCTCTTCTCCTGGCACTATTCTTGCTAGTCATTTAATGAGGGAGAGTTATTTACATTTGAACGGTAATTATCTTATCTCATATCTACGCCCTTCTCGTGTGTTTCAGGAGGCGACATTCACTTATACCAATCAGAGGCGATCGAGGTAGGTGGTCTGGTGTTTATATTCCAACTACTGTGCGTTTTGTGTACCATTGTAATAAGAACCCATGTTTGGGGTGTCCTATGGCTAAGGCCTTGGCTGTTTTAAATACCTAGAACTGTATAGGTAATGGTATGTAATTAATAAATTTTGTTTGGGATCGATGCTTGGATCCAGGACCACCCCTAGGGTGTATTTCTCTATTTAGCCTTTTGGCCAGGTTACCCGAGGGTATACTATAAAATTTAGCATTCTTTAATTGCCTTGAGAGGAATTGTATATAATTTCTTGCTTATATGTTGGGATCTTGTCGGTTACTTACGCCTAAGGGCAGTGTTATTTTTAGCCTGAGGGCAGTGTTCTATTTAGTCTGAGGGCAACTCCTTCTGTGCCTGTGGGCAGTAGATTCTGTGCCTAAGGGCGACACTTCATACGCCAGAGGGAAATATCTGTCAGCCCTGTAGGAAATTACCTGGGGGTTGTGACTCTGATTTCCTGAGGGTAAGGTTGTATGTATGGATATAGTGGTATCTTTCATATTCAATGACGTGATTGTCATATGTTATACCTTCCAAGTTAAAGCACAGGCTTGGAATGATTAAATGAATTTTAAAATGTCAATATGACTGGTTGAGTTAGTTATTTTTGAGTAATACTTATTTTATTGAATTTACTACTACACACTGTTGTTGCACATTTTTCACTGACAGTTGGTCATGGACCTTTGGTGGATACCTACTGGGATTTATTTCTCATACCCTATTTGGGTCATGTATTCGGCACAAACAGACAATATTGTTGCAGTTGTCAACATGGGAACTACTCCCTCTACAGGTGCATGATTGTTGCAGAGGAGTAGAAGATCATGGGACCAAGCATAGGCTTGAAATGCTACTGAGCTCTTGTTAAACTGTTTTGTTTTGTTTTTCTGTTCCTTGTACTTTTGTTTTATTGTATTGTATTGTAGTGTAGCCTATTCTAGCTATTTTCATATAATAGTGACATGCTGCATCTTGATATATATGACTGCTGGTTCCCTTTACTTCAATTTTCCTTTTCAGTTATATATTATTTACTACTTCGGCTGTTTTATGTTATTTATCCTTTCCATTTCACTACACTTTGACAAATGGGGGCATAGTTTCCCAACTATCAGACCTGGGCCCTCACTGCTAGTCAGCAACCTCTGGCGTTTGGGGAAATGCACTTGAGGTCATGTGACCAACTGGGTTTGGGGATCCTGTTGTATGACACCCGGATCCAAGACGTTACACACCAATTTATGATTGAGTCTAGATCCATACGGTGTTTTCAAGGTTGTTAACACATGGAAAATATGTTCTATAGAGACATCCACTTGAAGAATCTAGACATGGATGTATTTCTAGGAAACTATTCCCCATATCCATTACCAAAATTTCCAGGACATTTTCCCATTAAATTTTCATCCTATGACTTATCCTTAGAGATATCTCTAGACATTTCCAAATATATATATACCAAGTAATATCACATAATGTTTTCTAATAATCGTTTACAATGGTTAGATAAACATTATATATGATACTAACTATAATAACCCCCACTTTTAATACATAGATATTAAATCGTTTTTCATAAAATTTAATACTTTACCTAGACACATGCCCATAGACTGTATTAGAGTAGTGAATTTGGAAACATTGAAACATAAGCATTTTTTCATAAGTGAGATACATATTCTACCACTAGGTTCTTCCTGACTAGAAATCTTCTAAAAAATCACACATAATATATGCCTTCATAATCATAGGAATGGAATCATAATAACATGTGTTCTCAGATGTCCAGTAGGTAAAAATAAAGGAGATACATAATCACAACATGGGTAAAAGGGTATGTGAACAAGAGAATAATATTTAAAGATAATACCCTTCATATAAAAATCACATATTTGTGTCATGGAATAAATATTAGTTGTTCATAAGACATGAATAATAATTTAATCAAGAGAATATGATATGAGAGTAATAACAAATGAATAATACATGGAATTTTACTGGACACATAAACAAATATAATCATTACCTATATGTCGGGGATAATTTCCAAAAAAGTACTAAGGAACTCTATAGCTGTGAAACTACTATGTGGGACACACTAACAACCCCAATAAAAGTCATTTACTTATGGTGGATTAGGCTACACCTTCTTCCCATAGTGGATCAGGTTTCCCCTTCTTCCCATTGTGGATCATATTTTCCCACATTCCCAAAGTGGATCAACCCTATGAAATATTTTCCAATCAATATCTCTTGATATATATATATATATATATTTACCCCATTCATTAGTGGGATATATAGGCCCCAACCGTTACATGATGAAATCATACGTACGTGTTCCACAAGATAATAAGACATTCATCATATCATGACCCAATAAAAGAGATTGATTTCAAAAATGTCATGTTATAACTCAAGAAATGAAATTGAAATCATAAATACTTCACAATATTATATCATATGGAAAATAGAAAGGTTAAATAATCATTTTATCATTGAATAACCCATAAAAATAAATGTGTTTCATAAGTATTTTATGATGGTATATCTAGTGGAAGAGGAAAAGAATTCATAAATAATTTGACATCTTAAACATGAACCATTGAAATAATGAATGAAAATAGTGTCCTCATATTATATCCCATAAAATAATAAACTATATCATAGGATTTCGTCTTTTTGGAGGAGGACTTTGGAAGATAACATGGAGAATTTACTAAGGGGAATGACTTTTCATTGAAAATCACTTTTCCATAAACATTTTCAAAATCCTTTTCTTGGAGAACGTCTTTGAAAACATATAAAATAATTTTGAAAAAAATATTTAAAATTGTTTTTGAGGAAAATATACTTTCATATTAAAAAATATTTTTAAAACATAAAATATTTTGAATATAATTTACTTTAAAAAGAACATTGAAAAATCATATAAGAAACTTTGAAATCATTTAAATCCTTGTATTTGTAGACAATCATTCAAAGAAAAAAATAAATATTTGAGGATCAATTAAAAACATTTTAATCATAAAAAAATATCCAATGAACTTTTTCTTTTAATATAAAATTGAAAACAAGCAATTTAAGCTTCAAAGAAATGGCTATCAGGATGGTAGATAAATCCTTACATGTATAAGATTCCTTTTGTGCCTTAGAAATTTTATAAAAGCACCTCGATCAAAGAAAGATAAAAAGATTTATTTTTAATTTTCTTTAAGAAAAGTTATAATATGGGTGAAAATAAATTTTAAATATCATAGGATAATAATTGAACAATTTTTTAAACATTTCATTAAAAATATCATTTTGAAAAGACACATATTTTTGACCCAAGAGATATATAAAGTCACATTTCGTAAAAATGCTTTTATAATTACATTATGTAAAAATTGGTGGTACCAATAGAGGAATATATGAAAAATAACCTGTGGAGACAAAAAATAATGATATTTCGTAAGATATGGGTCATAATATTTCATTAAAGGAAACATAATCATAAATAATATAGATAATGATGAGATGATGGTAATAAACTCACACCACATCATCAACATTGATTTAGAATCCCCATGAAAGGATTATTTAAAAATAATTTTAAAATATCACGAAAATTATTATATTCATGATAAAAATTTTAAAAGGGATCTATATAGACCGTTTAAAATAATATTGGTTCATAACATACTATGTGTTTGAACGAAATAAAATTGTGACAAAAATACTTTATCGATATGGTTTATTTTGAACCATTAATTCAATGTAAGATATATCATAAAATGTATAAAAAATACCCATAAATATAAGGATAAGTTTCATATAATATGTTCAAGTGAAATATATACACCACACAAAATACACGTGTAGTGAATATAGCATAAGACATGCAGATATAAAAGTGAGACTAAAAATAAACATACTACTTGAGTAACTTTTGAATCATGAGATTTTTAAAATAATAACATCAATTTAAACATTTTATATCATTATATAATTTATATTCATTATATAACACATTATAGGATAGTATATACACCACCCATCGTCAATAAGTGATGAATATATAATATATCTCATAGAAATAAAAGTGAGACTAGAAAACCCTTACCTTATGTCTTGACATTCTTTATACTTGTTCAAAACTCTTGTATAATAATTATAAATATTTTATAAATCTACCATAGATCCATATTTATTATTTATCATACCATACATGATGTAATTATTAATTTATATTACCCGTTTAATAATAATTCCTTGTTAATGTTATGTTTCGAGTAATAGCCACTTTGTTTTTCATATCTGTTTTGACTTGTTATTTTTTATCATCTTAAAAATATCATTATTTACTAATTTTAATATTTTAAAAAATTAAATTAATAAAATATATATTCATTATATAATTATTTATAATTAATTATAAAATATTGAAATATAAAATGGAATACACCGTTCATTGAGACGGTAGGCTGCATGTATGCATGAATGTTATTTCCGCTTTAGTGTCATATTTAATGTTGGAAAGTAAATGATATATATATATATATATTATAATTATATTAGTATTATTGTCTCACTAATATCATTAAAATTTAATAAACAAATCTTTAATACTTTTCATGTAATGTGTGAACGAATCACATCACTTTGAGGAGGCGGTTGTCCACACATCCACAAACGAGGTTACTGTATTCCCCAAAAATGATAATCATGAAGGTATGTGTAATAAAATAATTGAATAAATATAAATACATAATATATATCATATTTATAATATAAAAAAATAAATTCTATCATTATTCTCATCCATGAGAGGTGGAAAGGGAAGAACAAACAACATCAGTTCGTGAGGCGATAGTTCCCTGTACACACCAAAGATAATTCCATATCCCGTTTAATGGAAGTTATTGTGAGTGTAGGTAGAACACTTAAAATTGAAAAACTTCATTTTATTGAGTATAATGAGGTTATTATATAATCATGGAATAATAATAATTGTGTGGGTGGATAATGGAATAAAAAAATTATTTTTTGAAAGATGTTGATTTTTCTTTGAGTAACTACTTTTTGTTTGCATAAAAGGGATCTATTGGTTGGATTCCTGACCAAATGGAGGCTTTTAGTATCAATGGTTAAATTTGGGAGGATATTTTTTCAGGACTTATCTAAGAAAATTTCTTGACTGGTGTGGATTATTGGGGTCGGTTCCCTTTTATAGTGGAGGAGGAGTAAGATTCATTTAAATTTAAACAGGAAAAACTATTGAGAGGTCTATCTTACTTATTTTGTTTCCAATAATTGTCCATGTTTTAGAAGAAAGTGGATATGTCTTAAATATTTCCATCCAGCCTCATTTGGACAGGTTTATAGGTTTCTTATCCACTTAACATAATTTTCAACAACTAAGTAAACTAATTTCAGCCTTAATATATGTAATTAATTTCAATTCCATTCATGAATGATTTTGTTTATAAATTAATTTTACCATATTATAAATTATAAATTATTATTATTCAAAATATGTAATCCATTTTTCAAAATTATAAACATTGATGTGATAGAGATTAATTTTAAATTAATCCCACGTATGAGACGAGATGGTGAGTTCTTAAAGTGAAATGTTAAAATGATTGAAATATTTTTATATCCAATTTCAATCCAAATGTAACGTCCTGGTTCCGAAAGACGACCAGAGGTGCCCCATACACAGTTGGTCACATGGATTCAAACACATTTCACCGAACTCCAGAGGCTGCCGACTTGTAGTGAGGGCAATGAGTGTGATAGTGGGGAAGTTATGCCTTCATTGGTAGAGTAACACATCAGAAGTATAATAGATAACAATAGTAGAATTTGTAAACATACCATACAACAGTAAACAGTGGAAGAATGAAGTAGTAAAAAACTAGAGCACATATATATAAATGATGCCTAATACATATGTATAGGAATGTATCCAAACAAGTCACAATGTTGGAATACATAAATAAACAAATTACAAAAGAAAAAAGTAAACTCCAACAGCATCGCAAGCCTCAGCTTGGTCCCATTTTCTCCAGCTCCTCATCAATCAAATACTTGATGTAGAAGGTTTCTTTCCCTTATCTATACCTACTACAATATAATCTGTTTGGGCCCATAATCATGACCCAAATATTTTTTTAGACTAATCCCAGTAGGTAACCACCCAATGATCTATGCCTAATAGTAATTGCATATATATAGAAAGAAACAAACAAATGAAGTAGTAAACAAGGAAGTGATCAAGGTAAAAAAAATTACAGTTTCAATTGAAACATTTACATTCAAAAATTAAATCAACCAAACACAAAACAAGCAACCCTCTGTGAAGTACACACAGTCTATCCCCTTCAGTTTAATTGAAAAGGATATAACAAAGACTCTCTATGGAAGAAGTCACCATCAATTCCCCATGTAATCTATTATAAACAATGACACTCCGAGGAAGCACTCATTGTAAATTACACCTATAGTATTTTAACGGTAAAACTACAGACACTCTAAGGAAGAACTCAACGTCAATTACTCCTAGGTCTTATAAGGTATCTATAGACACACTGAGGGAGCACTCAACGTTAATACCCCCTATGGTCTTGCAGTGTGATAATTATTACAAACACTCTAGGAAAGCCCCCAATGTCAATTTCCCCTATGGTCTCATTAAACCAGGTTCCCGCAGCCCTGTGTAAAGAAAACATGCGTAATGAAAATAACCAGCCAATGTAACCCTCATGAACTACATGGATAATCAAACTATAGTATAATATAACATATTAGTTAATAATCACTCCACCATATTAATACTAGGCATGTAATGCAAGGTAGAAGCCTAACAGGAAAGGCTAGACCAAATGGTCCAAACATGATAACATGGGAAAAATCATACATTTCATATAAAGGATAACCCTATTCTCCACAAGTAACCTCTATCCAATCAAACTAGTCATAGTAGACAAATAAAAGGGCTAAAACCATAAACACACAATACCCCGAACAAGGTAATTTGGCACTCTTGCACATATAACTCAGAGACTAACTATGGAAAGGCACCAAACACTTACCTCGTCATCGTGTGATCGATATACTTGAATTTCAGCCCTTGAATCACCATTGAACCCTGTAAATCTACAAAAACTTCTAATATGTTCAACCAAATATCACTCAAGAGAGAGCAGATATCAAATGATGTTGTTCTAGAAGAAGAAAGAATTCAACGATGTGATTCTAACGCAACCAACAGAGTCCGATTCTGAGAATGGATGATGATTAGGGGGCTCAAGGAAGATTCATCACTATATGGAAACTCCAAGACAAGATAGACCTAGAAGGAGTTTCTTCTATTAATTAAACACAAATGTTGTCCATTTAATGGAAAAAAGTATATGGCATGTACTTTATAAGTACACAGAGTGTACATTACCTTACTTGGCCCTGCTTTATGTGGACTCCAGTCACCCCAGGCGTCCATGTACTTGGAAATTACACGGCCAGTACACGGTCACCAGTGTCAACTGAGTACAAGGTGTGTACTTATATGTTCATGGAATGTACTCAAGAAATTTCCAAAAACTCCTCTTTTTCTAAAAAACAACTTGAAAAGAAAAACACACCTGAAAAGAAGATCTGGATTCTTACAAATGTCCCCCCTTAATGAAATTCATCCTTGAATTTCCCTAGCAAGGCGGCATAGAAGAAGAACCTTCAAATAGATCCCACCACTATGATAGCACATCAATCACCCTCTCCCAGGTCTCATCCTATACTCACCCTTGCTGGAAAAGCACACATAGTAGAGGAACAAATCGTCTATTGAGAACCTTCTCACTTCAATCAAAAATCCAGAGAGGATAATCCTTGAATGAGGTGTCCACCTCTAACTTAAAATATTCGGGGTGAAAAACATGAGATGAGTCTAAGAAGTAACATCAGATCTGAGAAATGTGGAAGACATCATGGATAGCACGGTACCCTTGAGGTAACTTAAACCAATAGTTAACTAGACCGACTCTCTCAAAAACTTCAAATGACCCAACCTATCTTGGAAAATGCTTGACCTATCTTTTAATCCTCCTATGTCCCAACTTCGATGTGACATGCAAGAAAACATGATCTCCGATCTCAAACTCCATAGGTCATCTTCTTTTATTAGCATAAGACTTATATCGAGACTGTACAGTATCCATCCTCTTTCAAATCAACATTATCTTCTATGTGGCCTCCTGGACAAGACATGGTCCCAACAAAGATGTCACTCATGCCTTAAGCCAACATAAGGGTGATCATCATGGAATACCGTACAAATCCTCATAAGGTTCCATCTGAATAGTTTCATGAAAACTATTATTGTAGTAAAACTCCACAAGAGGTATGTGATTCTCCCATGAACATCCAAAACTCGGATTCATGCTCGGAGCATGACCTCAAGCACCTGAATCGTATGCTCGGACAGGCCCCCAGTCTGGGGTGGTAAGATGTACTCAAAAGTACCTGTGTTCCCAGAACTTTCTGAAGTCCCTTCCAGACCTGAGAAGTAAAACGTCTATCCTTGACTGAAAAATTGGACTGCGGGACCCCATGAAGATGTACAACGTCTCAGATGTAAAATATTCCAAACTCATCAACAATGAAGGTCTCCATGATCAGAAATAAGTGATAAAACTTTATGAGTCTATCAATGAAACCCCGTACTGCATCATTCCAATGAGGATTCCTCAAAACACCTATCACGAAATTCATCGCAACATTATTCCACTTCTACTCAATAATGGGTAACTACTGCAAAATCCATGCTTGTCACTAATGATCTGCCTTCACCTGCTGATAGGTGGAAAATCACATGATGAAACAAAAAACATCTCTCTTCATACTTGGCCACTAATACTGACAGTGTAGATCACAATTCATCTTGGTGACACCAGGATGATCTCCCCAAACTAAGGAATAAAAGTCCCACATCAACTCATTGTGTATGTCTTCTAACACCCATATGTGCCCATGAAAACATATGATATCATTTTTCCTATGGACCATCCATAAATAAGGTCCTCTCTTGACACACTCTCTCATAGGACTAGACCTTCATAATCTGATAGTTTCCTTATTTGCAATTGATCAGGAAGAGTGGAGGTAATAGATATAGAAGAAATAAATGTTTAACCCTATCTGTCATGCACCTCCAAATACATCTCAGATAACATAGCCATAAGCTTCCACTCATTGTTGGCATCCTGAATTGGTTTTATTTTATTCCTCCTCTCAGTGCATCATCCACTACGTTGTCATTCCCAGGCGTGTAGGCAAGCTCAATGACAAAATATTGAAGGTACTGAACCCATATTCGTTATATCAAATTTAGGTCACACTGAGTGAATATATACTTGAGACATTTGTGGTCGGTGAAAACCGAAAATTACTCTCCCAGAACTTAATGTCTCCAACAGCATAAATTATGAACAACTACAGCCAACACGAGATTTTGTGTCGGGTAATTCATCTCATGTGGCCTCAACTACTGAGACCCATATGCAACGAATCCTTACCCCTGCTTAAGCACTACTACAAACCCAATACTTGATGCATCACAGTAAAAATTATAGATCTTTCCCAGCTCTGAATAATCTAGTATCATTTCTGAATTCAACCTCCCATTAAACACTTGAATGGATGACTCATAAGAATCTGACCACAAGAACTTTTCACCCTTCTTAATCAATCCCATCAGTGGCACTACTAAGCGTGAAAAGTCCAATATAAAATGTCTGTAGGAACTATCCAGCACTAGAAAAATCGGTACTTTAAAGACATTATTTGGTTTATCTGAGGAAACTATTGCCCTCACTTTCTCTGGGTTCACTGATACTCCTATCTCTGAGATAACATGACCCAAAATGTGAATCTAGTCCATCCAAATGTAGAATTTTAAGATCTTATCATATAACCAATGATCTCTCATTGTACTCAAAACAATTTCAAGATGTGTGGCATGGTTGTGTAGAGTGTGAGAATACACCCAGATATCGTCCATGAAGACTACCACAAAAGAATGCATGAATGCATGGAACACTCGATTCATCAGTTCCATGCAAATAGTGGGTGCGTTCGTGCGGCCAAACGGCATAACCAAATACTCGTATAGACCATACCTGCTACGAAAGGATATAAGAGGTATATCAGATAGTCTAATGCATAACTGATGGTAAATGGATCTCAAGTCAATCTTTGAGAACACCCAATCTCCTTGAAGCTAATCAAAGAGATCATCAATCCACGGCAAAGAATATTGGTTCTTGACCTTCATCTGGTTCAACTTCCAATAATCCATGCAAAGTCGGAGGGTACTGTCCGCCTTCTTTCGCAAACAAGACACGTGAACCCCAAGGAGAAGTACTCAGTCGGACAAAAACCTTTTCTGTAACTCTTCCAACTACTTCTTAGGCTCCTGTAACTCAGGTGTATCCATCCTATAAGGAGGAATGGACACCGGTGCTGCTCTTGGAGCAATATCAATAGAATGGTCCACCTATCACTCTAGAGGACACCCAGAAATATCCTCTAGAAATACATCCCTGAAACAATCGACCACTGGAGGAAAGTCCATCTGTGAAGTCCCCTGGTCATCCAGATATAGACTAGAAATCTAGAATGTAAATCCTCCTAACCTAAGATACCCGGGTCCCGCTCTACTCGCCTGGACATCGCATTCGCCCTTGTGAAGAAATGATCTTCCCTTTAGTGACGTAAAACTCACCCTACGACAATAGTAATCAAAAAAACTTGGAAAGGAACTAACTAGCCTATTCTGAGAATGACATCGTAGCCTGACATCTCTAGGACATAGAAGTCCCATAAGAAGTGACACCCACTAACCTGATGAGGGAACTCCTTGTACTGATGTACACTAGCCATTCTTGTCCCCAACGGAGTACATGTCGTCAAAACATTAGCAGAAAAGAAGATATAGAGCCCAAGGCTCTCCACAGTAGTAATAGATATAATGCTATGGGAAGCCCCTGTATCGAAAAGAGCAGAAGAAAAAACTGAGGCAACTAGGATCGTACCTTGAACTGTAGAGGGTCCGGGATCCTGATCTAGATGGGTCTGCTCTACTACAAAAGTTTGGCATGTATCGCGGTCCTATGACCCTACTTGACCACTCTGAGCTGATCCACCTTGCTATCACGAAGAACCTGATGAATGGCCACCATAGTCGCGACCTCTACCGCGGCCTGGATGGCTGGATGTACTCCTGTTCTCGGACTGATGAGAAACTGGTGGTGCTGCTCTTGAATAAGAAATTATAAAAGGACCCCTATCACTAGCTGATGGTGAAAATATAAGAGATAATTGCTAAAGATTTCCCATATTTCCACATGATCGGCTCTCCACTCGGTCTCTCAGGCAATGTGGCATCGTATGTCTGACCATTCCACACTGGTAGCATACCACCTGGATACCAGAAGGTTCATCCCACCTACTCGGATCTCCATGTGTAGTCTCTCTATGGCCCTTCCTGATATCATCCAGAGAAGCACTAAATATGGATGTTGAACCACCCTCGATCACCTCTCTAGAATCCCTGATATTAAACTTTTTGATTATTTCCTTGTTGACTATAAAAGATATCGAAGTCAACCTGAATATGATCACCTGATCCCGAATGTCCTGTGTGAGACCATACTCAATCTTCCTTGCTAGGAACAACTCATATCCCCCTAGAAGGGGTGTAAATAATTGAAGTAGTGTGAAGCAAGAAGAATACTCCATAACTAAAAGAGTTCCCTACTCCAAACTCATGAACTCTTGGGCTCAATTGTCCCACAAGGTCTCTGGGTATAAGTAATCATAGAATTTACACTGCAACTCCTCCAAATCCATATTATGTTGGTGTCCTGCCTATGAGATCACATCCCACCATCTCTTGGTAGAATCTTTAAGCATATACATAGCGATCTTGACCCTACTCTCTGGAAGCATCTCTAGAATCTCAATGATTGTCAGCATGGACTATATCCATGACTATGTAGTCTGGGGTCATCCATCCCCTGAGAACGTGGGAGGATAATGCTGCTGAAAGACCCACATCAAATCTGCCATAGAAGGGTCTTTATGTGGTACTCTTTAGAAGGTCTGCATGAACCTCATAAATCCCTCTCGGAATTTTACATCACCACCTATGTCTAGAATGATGGATGGTGCCAAGACTAGCACAACTAGAGGATCTACTGGTAGTCCCTGATTATCCACGTCCAGTGTCTAATCATTACCATAAATCTGGAGTATAACCAGAGGATGTCTAGGTGGCATGACACTATAAGCTCAGGGGCACACTTTAGATCAATATTAAAAAGGACAGAAACATAGAAGGGTAAGAAGGGAACAATAGAGAGGAAAAATTTGTGTTTTTCAAAACATGGATACATGGAGGGTACAATTCATACACATTGTGTTCCCTTAAGCCTTAACATGAGAGTGTACTCCTTCCAACTCAAGTCATGTGACACCCCAGACAAACAGCGTGTTTCCCTAAAACATAGCGTGTACTTGAATCCGCTTCTCATACCCAAGTTTTTCTACACGAGTAACCCACATTATTCTCTAATAACTAGACAACAAAGAGTGTTCAAGCTGGACATGACTTGTACTAGACGAACTTCACAAACCCGTGTTGTTAGTGACATGACCGGTTACACGACTGACTCCATGTGGCGTGTTTTTTCGGGACAAGGCCTATACTAGAAATATTTCATCAACCTGTGTTGTTAGTTACATGGTAGGATACTCAGTTTACACCACACGGTGTGTTCCAAATGGACACGACATATATTATAATAGACTCCACTGACCCATGTTGTTAGTCACACGGTTGGTTATATTGTTCTACAACACAGTGTGTCCTGCCATAGACTTCCAAACCCCATGTCTCTGCACACCTAGTCTGAGACATGGTTAGAGACCACACGCCCTGTACATATAGTACAGGGCGTGTACGTAATAAAAATAGTCCCTTCCCAAACAGAACAACACACGGAATGTACTAATCATTACACGTCGTGTATTCTTGGTTTTCTGGATAGTAAGCCTCAGAATCTACTCTGGAAGGCCAGAAAATGTAGAAATCAACATTAAAGTTCCAAATTCCGATCCGTGAGGGCCCATACTCCCCGCGAATCGAAGATTGGCATCTTATACATGTCATAATAAAGGAAAACAGTGTAATGATCCACCATGTTTTGATCTATGAGGGCCCATAACACCTCAAGAACCAAATTTTGGAATTCTTTAAAACAAACCCTTACAGAAAGAAATACCCTATAATATAGTAGGTATTATATAATGGTATATAACTCAACAACATGAATATCTTGCACAAAATCTATCACAACTACATGCAATCGCAAATTCTCCCTAAATAGCATGGCAAGAATGCATGACATGTGATTTCTAGCAAGGTCCTATATGATGCATGAGATATAATACCCTCATCTCAATGGGTTGCAACCAAAATAGAACCTCAATAACTTCTATGATGACAACACAATACATGTGACTCACACATTGGTGAAAATGAAATCAATTGTAATAATTGAAAATGATAAACAATTGTTGTATACAAGGTAAATTGGCTTTTCTCTGTACATGAGTTAGCTACTCCCAAGCACAAATTATAACCTAGAACCTATTGATCTATATACCTGGGTATAGGCTCCAAATAGTAATTCAAAAAGAAAATAATCTCTCTAATACCACTTTGTAATGTCCCCGTTCTTGAAGCCGCCCAGAGGCACCCCGTACCCGGTTGGTCACATGGCCTTAAACACATTTCAATAAATGCTAGAGGCTGCTGACTTGCAGCGAGGGCCTTGGGTGTGATAGTGGGGAAACTATGCCCTCATTGGAAGATTAACACATCCTAAGTATAATAGATAACAACAGAATAAGCAGTAAACATACCATACAATAGTAAACAATGTAAGAATAAATTTATAAACAACTAGAGAACATATATAAAATTGATTCATGATACATATGTCTAGGAAAGTATCCAAACTAGTCCCAATGCTGGAATACATAAATAACCATTATAAAAAAGAAACAGATAAACTCCAAAAGAATCACAAGCCTCATCTTGGTCCCATTCTCTCCAGCTCCTCAAAAAATCAAGTACCTGAAGTAGAAGAGTGCTTTCCGTTATCTATACCTGCAACAATATAATCTTTTTGGGCCCAAATGCATGACCCAAACAGGGTGTTTGACTAATCCCATTAGGCAACCACCCAAGGATCTATTCCTAAGAGTTAATGAATATATATGGTAGGAAATAAACAAATGAAGCAGTAAACAAGGAAGTGTTCAATGTAAATAAATTTACATTATCAAATGAAACATTTAAATTCAACAATTTAATCAACCAAACACAAAACAAGAAACCATTTGGGAAGTACACAAAGTCTATCCCATATGGTTCAATTTACAAGGATATAACAAAGAAAACATGAGGAAGAACTCACTGTCAATTACCTTTATAGTCCAGTATAAACAAAGACTCTCTGAGGAAGCACTCACTGTCAATTCCCCCTATAGTCTTTTAACGATAAAATTATAGACACTCTAAGGAAGAACTCAACGTTAATTCCTAATGTGGTCTTGTAACGTATCTATAGACGCCATGAGGGAGAACTAAACATCAATCCACCCAATGGCCTCACAACATGATAATTATAAAATAAACTCTCAGAAATCCCTCAACGTTAATTTCCCTTATAGTCTAACTACACCAGGTTCTCGTAGCCCCATGTAAAGAAAACATTCACAATGATAATCAGAATCCAAATTAACCCTCAAGAACTACTTGGATAAAAAAATACAGCATAACATATAATTTCAGTTAATAATCACTCCCCTTTTCAATACTAGTCATGGAACACAAGGCAACAACCTAAGTGGCAAGGCTAGACCAAACGTTCAAAACAAGCAATCATGGAAAAAACATCCATAGCTTAGAAAAGATATCCTTATTCTCAACAATTAACCTCTATCCAATCAAAATGGTCTTAATAGGAAAATAAAATGGCTAAAACCATAAACCCAAAATACCCTGAATAGGGGAATTGGGAACTTTTTCAAATATAACTCAGTGACTAACTATGAAAAGGCACAAACTACCCCCCTCGTCGTCATGAGATCTATATAATTGAATCTCGGGCCTTAAATCACCAAATAAAACTGTAGATATACAAAAACATCTAAAACGATCAACAAAAGATAACAATAGAGAGAGAATAAATTTGAAGAATAAGTTTTAGAAGAAGAAAGAACTAGCCAATGTCGTTCCAATGCAACCGACGAAGTTCGATTTGAAAAAGAGACGACGAGTCAGGGGATTGGAAAATATTTTTTATCGTACGGATGCTCCTGGATGAGACAGACCTAGAAGGAGTGTGTTTTATCAATTATACGTGACCCTGGTCTGATTAATGAAAAAAAGAAATTACACGACCTGTACTTCATATGTACACAACGTGTACTTGCCCTTACCGGGCCCGGCTTTAGGCAGCCTCCAGGTCACCCATCATGGCCATGTACTCGGCTATTACATGGCCAGTACACAGTCACTCACAGAAACCAAGTACACGGCGTGTACTTATATGTACATAGCGTGTACTCAATAAATTTCCAGAAACTCCTCTTTTTCTAAAAAACAACTAGAAAAGAAAATCATACCTGAAAAGAATATCCAAGTTCTTACAGTTAATTTGGTCCCAAGGAACAATATTAGAATAATTTATGTATAATTTATCTAATTATTTATTTTATCCAATTTAAAATATAATTTAACTAAATAAATAAATTACAAAAATGAATTTTTGAATTAAAATTCAGTATTTTTCACTATTCATCCAAAATAGACACTTCTCAGAAAGATAGAAAAAATTATCCCTTAGATAATTTTGTTGTTACAAATTCAAAAATTTAATTAATTTTATAAAATATTATTTATAATATTTTAAAATATTATATTTAAAAATGAATTCCTTAAAATATGGTAAAATATCCTTTTAGAAAATATATATCTTTATATGTAAAACTATTATAGTTCTTATAGATTTTATTAAAAAAAGAGAATATGAATGCTAATTATATGATTGAATATAATACAAATATAATTAATTAAAATCATTTATAAAAATTAGTTTAATTGATTTATTATTGTATAACATGTTTTATTTTGTAAATATTGTTTTCTAGTAAAAGATTTATTATATTCTAAAAAGGTTCATATTTTCATTTACATATAATGTTTCAAAAGATAATAATTATTATATATATATAAATACCAAATTTTCATAATTTAATTAAAACTATCCATAAACACCATTCAAAAGTATAGGTGACAACTATAATAATTTTTTGATAATAATATTAATCAGACATTGTATTTTGGTAAAACTAGGTCTTCTGTGTCACAAAAGTTGTTGAAGGAATTCGGCATTGTGTGTAACAAAATCCAAAAATTGTGTTGTGTGTACCAAAATCCATTCTATGTTTTTTATGTAGCACCCTTTTAACTTTTTTCTGGATACAATGAACTAATAACTTGCTTTATTCATAAAATATTATCTATATTTGTTGTGGTGTGGAAAATGAATGTTTAAATAAATTCAAATAACTATTTCAAAAAATATCGAGGTGTTACATTCGGCAACATATAAAATCATAATCTATGGAATAAACTAGTCAAAGGAGTCTGATATTGTAATCATGACCCACTGAGTCCAAATTTCAATGGCATCCTATAGAATCAGTATCCAAGGATATCTTACAATAAATCTAATACCATAATCAATTCATCATCACATTTCATTCCTCATTACATAACATTTAAAATTCATTATTTCTTCTAACATGCTTCCATAATTTATATTCAAACTATTTAATCATTTAACATCATGTAATCACATGTAAAGTAGGAATACCTATCTTTTAATCATTAATTTAATTCTCATTCAATTTACCAAGGCTCCCAAGACCATTAGAGAGCTCACACACACCTAGTGGGGTGTTATAAAATAGGAATATAAAGGCACATCGCATGGGTGGCATAATATTGGGCTACCAACCACAACAATCATAAAGGTACTCAATAAAAAGACTAACAGGTTTCAAAAAAATTATTTAAATTATTCAATTAACCTTAG
This sequence comes from Viscum album, assembly GCA_963277665.1. Classification (NCBI taxonomy): domain Eukaryota; kingdom Viridiplantae; phylum Streptophyta; class Magnoliopsida; order Santalales; family Viscaceae; genus Viscum; species Viscum album. Next base: position 1,515,645,512 of record OY728128.1, on the reverse strand, counting down.
GGAAAACACTAGAAATTACCATGTGTTGCACAATTTAAGAACTTCTTATAAAACACCAAACCATAACAAAAATGAAATACACCACCTTTTCTTATATGTGGGTGAACAGTCCTCTAGTATTGACCTCAAATTTGGTCGATATCAGAGGAAAAATGAATAATATATGAAAATCCTTGAAATATGGCATATTATATTTCATTTAAACAACTCCATCGACATGACATAAAACGAAGAACACAAAATGTTTATTGAAGAACATATTAGAAAAAATTTAACGAGAAGAAAAATGTTCTAATTCATGTTTGGATGGAGAATTGGGAGCCAAGACTATGAATTTAACATCAAAGTATCTCCCAACATGAAGGGTTTATCCACTAGAGGATGAAAAAAATATATATTTACTTTATATTAGATTTTAAGGGGGAAAGATAAATAATCTAAAAAACACTAGCCCACATGGTTTGGAAACACAGTTGGAAAAATTGCGCAACAACTGTACGACCTTCAATTCCTCCCAGGGAGACACCTCATGGTTCCTGAAAATAACTTGTAAAACAATTCACAAACCATGAAAATCAAATCTTCCAGAAACAAAAGAAATCTCACACTGTAATGCACCCATGGCCATAGAGAATCCTAAAACTATGGCTCCATTTTCTACTCTCTTTCCAACCCCGAACGGTTTATTAAAATCATGTGTCTTAGGTCACACAGAATCTACCAAACATATGTCCTAGATTACTTTTCCCTAAACCATTCCTCTAAGATTTGAACTATCCCTATACACCCATGAAAAACCTATAATCTAATTACACACTCACATTTGGTCAAAAACAAGGAGTAAAACCAAAATTATAAAGATCCATACCGTATAGAAAAACCTATGATTAGACACATTTATAGATAGTAATAGTATGGGGATTAATTTTATAGTAATGGCCTAGAATGTGACATTTTGGCTTGGTTAGGGATGTAATGAATCCGTTGAATGTGTTAGGGACATAATTTTTTATTACCCCATATAACTTGGTTTTTTGTAGTATTGATTACATATGGGTTATATGATGATGCATGATGGCCATGAGTGGTATAATATAGCAATTTTTGTGATATTTTGATGGACATGAGTGAGATAGTTCAATCCTGTTATGAATGTGGGTATCATGATTAAATATTTGGGTAAATGATTGGTTTTACTGATTTTCATTGTGAGTGGGATGTTGGGTTGAGATGTGATGGGGTAATCCCACTTGTTTGTGATACTATTATTAGTGTTGGTACATGTTTGTTTTTTTATTATGGTCCCCATAATATATGAGGATTTTTCGATGTTTATGTGACCACTTTATAACTTGTGTGGATGGGAAAAAATATATGTGTCCTTTTTATAACACACATGGATGAGTATACATATATGTGTCCTCACCATACCTTGTGAGTTTTGGTTTCATGGTATCTTTGTTTGTGCATGATGACCCAGTGGGATGTATTTTTATTTATGTACTTGTTTTTTTGTCATTTCATACACTTTTATACGAAATGATAAATTATTAAAAGGATAAACTTTTGGTGACCTAATGTTATTATACTCACAATTTGTATAGACACCTCAAGGAGAATATAGGGGATCCATATTTGATTATGAGCCCCTCTTAGGGTAGTTCCATATGAGGATCAGGTTGGTTGATGCGATGCTATGATTGACTTTAGGATAAATTTAGTGGACGCACCATTATTGTTTTCCATTTTATATGGTTTTTTCACCCAAAACATGTGGGGTTCTCTATTTATCCTTATGTTGGGTATTTATTACATCTCTTATAACAATGGTTCTATGATTTATATTTTATGAAAATTTATTTTCTTCAATTTACTCTGATTGCTGCTGCAAATATTATATTTAAACACTGATGGTTATCAGTTACTGAGGGTATAGTCTTCCTACATCCTATATAGACCCTCAATGATAGTATAATTTTTTTTAAATATAACTATATTATCATGAAGCATATTTTTAACTCCTTAGCCTGGGTCGGGTGATCCCTACTAGGGCATCACAAAATGGAATTAGAGCTTCTTCTTTTGTCTAACCATTTGTGGCTTGCAGATTATACATATGATGTTTTTTGGGATGAGTTATATAACTCGTATAAAGAAGTAGTAAACCAATTATTTATGAAAGTCCACATTAGCATGTGTTGAATTTATATTTTGATTATAGATATTTTATGGAACGAGTTTACCTCGAGTGATGTAAATGATTTTGTTATTTATGATATATTCGATTTGTTCTATTCTTGACTAAAAATAGTGGGTGAATTCATGTTCTATGGATATGAATATAGGTTTAAATTTATTTTCTCTTGGAATTATGTTATTAATAGTGGATAAAATTAATTATACACTATAAATAATATATTCAGTGTCATCTAAAATACACTATTTGTAATATTTAATTAACTAATCCTGAGAATATTGATGTTTTGTAATGGATATAGGACTTTGACTAACGTGAAATAATTTATTGAATACTAGTGAATTAAATATAAGAAAGTATTATTTTTATGGTCTTCATCACTTATCATTTTGTGTGATAAGGTGTCTTGAAATTTATATTCACTTGGATGAAATGGTTTTATGTGGATTTCCCGGGATTTTGGTAGCAAAGTATTTTATGACCAACATGTATTTTTTAGATGGTATTTCATAAATTCCAAATTTATATGAAATTATTTTAATCATTTATTTGAAAAGGTATTGGTATTTTGAATGATATTTGGCCTTTTTTGGGATGTGAACTTGTTATATTGATGGGTTTTATGGAATGGTTTCAAATGAGAAATGGGTGTTTATTCTCAATTGGTTTAAAAATGAAATAGAATTTTCAATTTAAAGCCTCTAAAAATTATTTGAAAGTGATTCACTTAATTATTTGGATGAAAAATGGATTATAAATTGGGATTTATAAATGTTGTAAACAAGTTTTCTCATCGATATGAGATTTATTATTATTCCCATTTGGAACCTTCAACAAGGTTTTTATGATATATTTGTGAGACCAATTGTGGGCCTTTTTCTTGTTGTGTTTTAATTGGAGTATGTCACTAGGGAATATATTATGATTCTATGTGTTTGGGATATTCTCCTCCCCAATATAATGGGATTGGTGGTGTGTGGATAGTTTGGGTATGAGTTTCATGTTTAGCGATGAACTCCTAGAATGGACGGGTTGGGTGTGATATTTTTAGGTGATGGTTTTCTTGTTCGATTTAGAGAGATAAGAGTGGGTTATTAGTGGAAGGTGGTTATGTCATCCTTGAGTTAGATGGAAACCCTATCCTGGTCAGTCTTCTAGGGTATTATTTTTTGTTGATACCCATGAGTTATATGGGGTTTTTAGAGGTGGATCTTGGTGTGAGAGACAAGCTAGTAGCAGTGTAGGAAAAATATTATTCTTAACAACTATTGTTTTAATATTGTTTAGTAGGAAAAAAATACATCAGTAGACTTGTGAGTCTTGTGGGAAGTTTTTATCCTTTCCATTTGTGACAGTCATGTAGAACGTTGTGGTTCTATGTACATGATTATGTGTTACTTAGTTTTTGGATCCGTTTAGGGGAAATTATTGATTACTGTGGGAAACAAATTTGGTATTGTATTTGGTTCATTGTTCCCCCTCGAGTAGCTATGTTGTGAGTTCTATAAATATAAACTTTCCAATAGTTGAAGTTTTTCTTAATTTAGTGGTCCAAAATGTTAACGATGACTTAAATCCATGAGAGGTCCCTTGGTGATGTTCATAGGTAGGTTTGGGTGATGAATTTGAATGAATATCTTTTGATTTTGACTTGAAACCAATGATTATCCTTGGAGTGAGATGTGGCCACTATTTTTTTATAGATTGAAAAATTAAATGTCAAAAATGATTGTATTAGATGATGATAATAGGTGGTGTTCTTCATTATTCTTGTTGAAAAAACATTGAGTCTTAGGGTTGTAGGGTTAGGGAAAACATGAAATTTCAAATGGGTCATAGAAAATGAAAATCATTTGAATATTTGTATCTGAAGTGTGATTCTAGTGATTAGTCACTTTAGTAGAATTGGTTTTATTGGATTTTCCTCAGATTCATAGTACCTGGTTGAGGTACCCTAAGATAATGCATGTCGTAAATTTCTGGATATTCACATGGTTTATTCACATACTGTAGGTTTTTTGTGTGATTTGATGGTCAATCAGATCATAGGTACATTGATGAATATGAATGGAGTGTATTAGTGAAATGGGACATTCATGTATATAAACACAGTAGAGAATTGAGAATTGGGATTAGACATCAGTGTTGCCTTTGATAATTTTTACAATTCCATAGGTGTTATGGCATCACAGTTGAGAGGTGATTGCACATCGATGGGTGAGGAACAAACCCTTTTCATAATGTCATCCAAATAATTAAATACTAAATCTATTATATATATATATAGATTTAGTGACATGGATACCAAATTGGTAATGTTTTTGATTCATGGTCTATGTGGTTCGTGGATAAAATTGGGGTTTTGGGGGGAATGTTGGTGTATCCAGGCTCGTTGTTTAGAGTTACACAATAGAATCATGTTTGGAGTTTGAAGATAAAAAGCCTTTTTTAGCAGATCATTGGTATGGAAATACCATGATGGGATGTGGTTTGATAGAAGGTTTCCCTTGTACCAAAGGGGTAGGAATCAATATCAAGACATGTGATGGTGATGTTGAATAAAAGGTATGTTCTTGTTGTTTAGTTTCAAAGTCAATGGCTTGGTAATGGGTAGGTAATGTATGTAGAGGTATTTAGTGAATCTACAAACTGTTGGGGTTTTTGAAATCTTTTGGGTGATTTTTACCTCAACATAGTTGTTTAGAAAATATTTTATCCATTAGTCGAATATGTTATGATTTTGGAAGATGAAACTATTATAGATTTCCTGAAGATGTGTTTGAATTATATTTATGAATAGATTCCAAAGAGAGTTTGTTTTTAGGTAAATTTTGTAGTGTAGTTTCCTTGGGAAACCCAAGCAGTGATATGATGGTAACCTAACCCTTATCTAAGGGAAGGTTTTATTAGTACAATCCTAGAAGCAGACTAGTTAGGTCAGTGAATGATAAAAACCAATATGTGGGTATCAGTCAAATGTATTTAAATTTAAATTTGTGGAACCAACTAGTGGAGTGAGGTTTGGGTCATTGGGTAGTTCCTCAGTGAAATATAGTTGTGATAATATATTTATTTTTGGTGAAAACCTCAATTTTAGGACATTTTTAAATGGGTGAAACCCCATTATCTATATTTATTCCATGGGTGAACCTTGTGAGGAAATTTAACAAAGAATCATTTTGGGGTGTTAAAATTTTAGGAATCATGTGAGGTTTCTAGCATGGAAAATTAGTGATAGTGGGACCTATTTCAAGGGTTGTTAATAGAAATTATGATTTTGAGGTAGGCATATCATTTGAGGAATGTGTAGTGTGTGTTTTGGATTAGAAATGAAAAATGGGACTCGATGAAATGCATAACCTCTCAATATGTAATTTTCATTATATGGAAATATTTGGAATTAGATTGAGAGAGAGAAGTCAAATATTAGAACTAGATATCGAATGATTGCACTAAAATCCAACTTTTTTGGAAGAGACACCTATGGAAAATTCTTGAGGATGATTAATCATTAGAGTTCATGTTTGTAAGGCCACTCAATTTTTTAGTGCATTATGATTTTTTAAGATCGATATGTAAAAAATGCTATTTTTATATTATTTGAGGTATGGGGAGGATTGGGAGAGACATTTTTTATACTATGTTCTATTGTATTGATTTTATGGAATGACATGTCATGTCACCCCCTAAAAATCATAAATTCCCTACATTTATGTTTTATATTATACTATCATGACATAAATGTACCATTCACATTGTGAAAATATTCTGGGTGGTTTTTTATGTTATAGGTATAACGTTTCACTCCGACACCCATTAATTACTCTCATATCCTCTACCTAGTCCCCTATTCAATCTATATGGTTATATGTCCCTAGTCATCATGATTTGGGATACCAAATCCACATTTCTTTACTGTTTAAATAATCTTCATTTATGATGGGTTTCTACCAGTTATAATAACTTGATCCAAGCCTTTAATCCATCTTTCTATTTTGTTACTTGTTATGGAACATAATTATTGTGAATTTATGGTAGATTTTAGCGATTTAGGATCTTGATCTTGTTTTAGTTGGTGATTATTTGTGATTAAGATCTATTGGGGTTAAGGAAGTACGTCCTTATGATTTTATTTCATTTATATGAAATAATATTCCCTTGATTTAATATGAATGTGTGTTCATCCTTGGGAGTCCAATAATATTGAAGGTAGTGTGAGTGGGTGAAGTTCATTTCTAGTTAGGCTCAATATTATGGGATATTGACTTGTCCGTGTTGAAAATGATTAAAGGATGTTGTCTATCGGGAAAGTGAATAGTTATTCCTATATAGGATCATAGTTTTATAGTGGGAAATTGAGATAATTTTAGGCTAATGTAACTAGGCTATCTGATATAGTAGTTCCTGTAGTGAATAACTTTGAGTGTGTGCCTTTGTTCAGAAGAACAATATCCTTTGTCATGTGGTAATAATCGGTCTATCTGCTTAGGAAAGAGGGAATGAAAAGATATAAAATTTATTAAGGAGGTTTAGAATTACTTGGGTAAACGAATTAGTTGATTGTGTGGTAATTAAGCTTGTTCTATTTGTATTTATAGGTGATATGAGATTTGGGTTATGTGATGATGAAGGCTATTTATGAGTGGTAAATAATATATAAATGTATAATGGGAGGACAACCATGATCAATTTGGATCGATCTAGTTTTGAGGTCATTTATCATGATTTAAACTTTGGGTAGGTGTTCGGTTGTGATGAGAGTCTTCATGATTGAGACATTGGGATGAGTTTTTATGGGGTTCTTTTCATTTCATATGTTACTTTTATGCATGTTAATACTTGTGATTTTGTTTGACTTGCCTTTCCAAATCTACTAGGGACGAGATGATGTGTATGTGGCCTCCATAGAACCTAGATAAATGTGAAAAAAAACTATATGGATGCCAAAAAACCTTTAGGTATGTGATGGAATCTATTGAGCCACCTTAGAGCCTATGGAGATGGGGTAGGGTTATGATATCTCACCATATATACTATGAGGATGGGTTTGGGTGACTTGATGACCTACCAGATCATGAAGGGATGACTTGGAGAAAAAATAGGTTGTGAACTAATGTAATGGTTTAGTCTATATGAATCATGGTTGATAAGATAATCATCAATAATTACATCTGTTGATGTGCCGAATTATGTAGGGTTGAGTTTCACGGTATCCTAGGTAGTGCGAAATGATCCAATATTTTTTATGTTTTATTATGTAATTACATTATTTCGTTAATCACACTTCTATATAAACTAATTAATTTATTCTAGTTATATATATTCTTCATAAAAGGTTTTCACCCCCAACATTCTGGGCGATCTTAGTGGAATCCACCCTTTGATTTGTCAACGATTTATATGAGATCATGGGTCTCTTTCTGGGAAGCTACACATGAGGTTCAAGTTTGTCAAGGTGATGTCAGGGATGAATATGGAATATTTTGAGTAGATACCCAATTATTTATGTTTCCCTTATTTCTGATTTACATATTCAATATACTCTTGTATATGAGGAGGCCTGTATAAGAACATGTGGCACTCCTCAGACAGAGCTAGTTGATCTTTGGTAAGGAGTCAAATTTTCTCTATAAAAACACTACCCTAATCTCTCCCAAACTCTCTCCCCATTTCCATGAAGCATTGAACTTACCAAAATACCATGATATGGATCCTTATGGTTTTAACCAATAGAGAACCTCCTAAGGAGAGTTAATTTTCTCAAGAAATTGATCTTAATTATTTATTTCAGTTACCCTGTGAAATAAGTTTTATTTGTGAAATTATGACATCAATAATACTAAAAATATAAATAAATGTTATTATACTAATGTAATATAAAATTTCTAACTTCCTTTAAAATAATTTTAAGTATGAAGATGTCGTCATGTGTGTGTGATGACTACCTTCTCCTAAACGATATGCTTGATTTTTCATCGTCGCCTTAAATGGATACATTTAGAAGAATTCTTAAAGGGTTAAAATAATATTTATAGCATTATTAAGAATTTAAAATTTTAAACTATTCCATATCTTTATCTTGATTTATGTAAAATGAACACATCGCTCATGCATTTGTGAAAACAACCTCCTTCACAAAAGTGATGTATTTCATTTTTCGATATAAAATGTTATTATTTATCAAACTCTATAATATATTAATTAGCCAACTAAAAAAGTAAATAATACCATTATTCACCTATAATAATGATATTATTCATTTTAGATAACTTTTTTTAAAAATTCAGCCATATCATATATCTTGTTTTTGCATTGGGTCGGTTTAAGCACCTCTATTAACAATGATATAAATTTTTATCATAGGTAATAGAGGAAATAAAATTTCTTGTGACATTTGACTTTTATAGTTAAATTATTATTGTATCTTTCTGTAATGGTAATGATAATATGTTAACCATTAATAATATACAAACATTTTTTCATTAAAATTACCCAAATAAGCTCATCATTGACTTAGTCAAGGAAAATCAAAACTAAAATACTTATAAAATGAAATTATAACAATAGATAGAATTACAAAACAAATATTTTAGAAGATATAATGATCTTATAATGAACAAAGTTTAATCTATAAACATCAATCAACACTCCTATAGTTAAAGTAGTACTAAACCAACAATCAAGTCCAATAATACCTGATAACGAAAATAAAATTTGACTATAAAATAAATATATAATAAAGGATTATAAATGAAGTTTATAAAAGGGTATATATATATGAATAATAATCACCAATATTTGATTATTATAGTTTTTTTATTCATGGTTCTAGGGAACATTTTTTAGTGATATTTAAGGTAAGTGTGTTTGCATTCCCAATATGGCTTCATTCAGATATTATGTGAATTTAACACTTAATTCCTTTTATTGTGTAAATATTTTCAATGAATTTATTTTATTTTAATTTTTCAGTAATTATATGGTATTTAAAAATCTATTCTACCTTTCATGGGTTTTCAACTTCAATGATTACGATGATGTATGAGATGTTTCATGACTCGAATTCTATTATTGAGACATAATTATTAATTTTTTCTCTGGTTTTCTAATATTATTTTATTATTTTATATTAATATATTTTAATGATTTTCATTTTTCCATTTTATAGAAAATATATTAATTTATTTATTTCTTTAAGAAAATTTGATGATGTTATGAATAATTATCATACTCTCTAAATGTGATATTTTTAATCCATGTCATGATTCCATATTCCCATCAATATTATATTTTATATTTGTAATCATAATTTTATATTATTTTATTTACCTTTATATATCTATTCCTACCTATCTGAAAGGGTGTTTTTTACTCTTTTTATGTCATGGGTTTTAAATTAAGGAATTTCAAAATATAAAAAACATTTTTCATCCATTCATTATCAAATGTTTTGTGTTCCACTCCCAATCTATTATTCATAACCATAATTCTTTTTCAATCATATATTATTTAATTTTATTTTTTAAAATATTTTTTTTCTACATTTTACCCTTCACAATTTTAAAAAATTATTCCTTTTTTCTAGAATACATTATTGAGTATTATTTTTAAAAACAATACGGTTTAAAAATGAATTTTTTTTAACTTCATGATTTTTTTTCTTTTCATTTAATTACTAGTGAGATTTATTTTAAAATATTGATATTAAAAATGGTTTATTTTGAATTATCAAAAGTGACCTTTCTATAAATGATATTTCAAAATGACTCACAAAATCATTTCTAATTCCAATGCTAAATGAAAATTCTAAAAAATGATCTATGAAATCACTTATATTTTCTCTTTACTTCTATTTAGTTTCTATGATGTTTTGTTTTATGAATAAATTGAAAAATTACTTTATGAAACACAACTTTTAGGGGATTGATTATTTTTATCAAACAATCAAATTCATACATCCATTTTATGTGATATCTCTTTTAAATATTATGGAAAAAAATTCATTCCATGTGTTAATTGTGATTTGATGAATGATTTATTTCATTTGGAACACATATGCATGGATGATTATTTTGTAATGGGTTATGCATTATATCACCATCCAACACATTGGATAAGGATTTATATATCATGATCTCAAAAAGTGTTCATGAGTATTACCCCAATTTCAAGTGGTTACAAGGAGTTTTTTCTCAATACCATTCTGGTATACAATTAGTATTCCAATCATAAGAGGGTACACAGGTAGTACCCAAAACCCAAGAGGGTAAATTATTTGATATTAAATGCTCAAGATAGATTATTGATTATTATTCCATTCGAATTACTATGCATTTATAGTGTACCTATCCCAAGAGGGTATATGGGTGGTAGTAAAACCCTGATAGGGTGGACATAATTGTATTTGTTTTTCGAAAATAATGGGTGAACATGAAATTATTTGTTCAGAATATAATGAATGGACATATTGTAATTTTGAAAAAATTTAATGGTGATCAAAATTGTATTTTTCTCATGATATTATGTTATTTGTGATTATGTTTGTGCCATAATTGTTTTACTAGGTTGTGTTTCAATAACATGCTATATTTTTTTCATATGATAATATTATATTTCAACTATAATATTTATTATCTCATATTATTTTTTTGTAGTACATGCATTTTATTTGAATATTACTTGTACTTTTGAAATTAATTTTGGAAAACACTTAGAGTTAACTTTTTTAATAATATATCTCTCTCATTATCATGTTTTCTAAAATTCTTCTGATACAACCCTTGATGATTTTTTTGTTTTTCCTTTATTGAGTGTTTGAGATCACCCATTTATTATGTTTCTATTATTTAGTTTATGATTACAAGAATACCTTATGAGGACTATAAAAGGGTGTCTAGTGTGGTTATATTATTTAAAATGTATAAAAGTATCAAATAATATGTTTATTATTTATAATTTCCTTGAAAAAACTAAACCATCCATTTATTTATTGGTGGGATTATTTTTCAGATATAATGTTCAAATTATGGAATAATATGTATGTTAATTTTGATAGAATTAATCTTTTATAAAATATAGTGTCTAAATACTAAGTTTTATCAACCATATATTGGATAAGGTGTATGGGGTGCCACAATTTTTATCATATAAACGTATTGTTTTTAGGGTTAATTTTATTAATTAAATGTATTATGTTGGAAGAAATATAGTGGGAACTCTGTGGATAAATATAAATATAAGAGAAAGTCCTTATGTTTTGGTAAAGTATATATTGTTTTGCTTCTTATAAATTACATCAATATCCAGATACTAGAAGTGGATATGAATAATTCATTGATATATATAATGGAAATCACATAATAAAATTCTTATTGATTTTTAATTTTATTGCCACTCGGTTCATGATAATTGTGCCTAAGGAAACACAACCAAAAATATAGTTTAGGGGGATATAATATGTTGATTTACATAGACCTTAAATAAAATTAAATATGATTTAAATATAATTATAGTAAATAGTATATAACAACTTACATTAAAAACATAATAGAAAAAATACAATGAAAAAATAAGTTAAACTGAATGAGTGATATGTTTGTCCAATTACTTGAAAAATATATATCTTAGGTTGAAATGATGAAGTAGTTAGAGAAGACATCATACAATTATGTTTCAATTTCATATGATCATTGGGTATTATAATAATTTTTTTATTATTGGGATGTAAATAAGATCATTAAATAGAATCAATAAATGGGGTTTCCAAAAAACTTGTACAAACAACTATTGAGGCATATTTGGTACTTATTGTTTTGATAAAAGAAAATTCTCAATACATGGATATTATATGAGAAATTATTAATCTACTATAATCTAATATTTTTAGATTTATATATTAGTGTAAAAAATATCTTGGGTTTAAAATTTATCCCTTATCTTATTTCATTAGGGAATGATAGTTAATATTCCAAGGATGCAATTTATTTATGGTCACAGAATCTAATGCACCAATATTTTACTGTGCATCTATAATTTAAATATATAAAATATGATTTATAGATTTATCCACATAGAACACCAAAAAAAATTAGTACATGACATAATAGATTAATATTATTAATAAAAATTAATAATAATAAAACCTAGAATAAATAAACAATATTTTAATCAATTAGAAATGCATAAAAAATTATATTAAGAATTCATACACTATTACACTAGATTTTTTATAAAAAATTAGTTTTTATTTATATGTTGTAGTTGTATTTATATGTTATTGATTAAATATTAGAATTGGTTTAATATTTGAATTTTTTGAAAATAATAGAATTTTATATGAATATTAAAAAATAGTGATTTTCCAAATACCATACATTTTATGACATTATCGTAATACCAAAATAACATAATAGTTTTTAAAACCATTTCCCAATAAAAATGTGAAAAATGATGTATTTAAAAAATGTTTTAAAATGGATGTTTGAGACAATATTCACGTTATATAAATCAAAAATTCAATTTCCCTACTTTTGGATCCATTTTCCATTGAATTTTATCATTCCATTATCGACACATTAATGGGTATTCAAACAAATCCCTTTTAATCACTAACAATCACTTCAACTAAATTTATCCACAGATGGAAAAGAATTATATTTTCCAATAATATAACCTCATTTCTCTAAAAATATCATTCCATTTTATAGAATCATTGGTATTACCAAAAGAACATGATAAAAATCCTTAAGGTGTTACCCGAGAGAGAACATCCAAATGGAGATATAATAATATCAACCAAGCAATCATAATTCATTGTTTATTTTAACCTAAAAAAACATATTGAATCGTTGAAATTATTGTATAAAGTATACATTAAATATACGTAGATTTATTATTCTAACTTAACCATTATACCTTCCTCTAAAACTATTTGGAAATTGAAGATATCGTCATGCATAAATACAGACTACTACCTCATGAAATACACACTTTACATTTCATCACCACCTTTAATGAAGGTTTATAAAACAATATCTAAAAGATTAATATGATATTAAAAAGATGTGTTATTTTTTAAAATTATAAACAAATCCATATATTCATTTCCATATATGAAAAAAATATGTATCTCGTGCATATGTGCGAATTACTACCTCCCTAAAATTAACACATTTCATTTTTATCTAGAGTATTTTTTATTTCTAAAACATTGTGAAAATATTAGTGCACAACATTATAATATATTATTAATATCATAATGAATGTTTAATAATTATATTATTCCAAAACAATCTGTTTCTTAACCATATGAACCCATAAATTATAAATTGTTCTTGTTTGGGTGGTTTTAATGACCTTTAAGAACAATGTAATAAAAAAATTTCATCGATAACTAAGAAAATAGAATTTATAGGGATATTGGGAAATAAAAATTATATATACTTTTCTTTCTATAATGGTAATGTAAATATCTAACCTATTATTATCATAACACCCTTCATTCATGACAATTGCCAAAACAAACTCACCACTGAAATTATCATCAAAAATCATAACTAAAATAAATATAAAAACCATAAAATTATAAATAATTACAAAAAATATATATTCTATTATTTATAATGACCTTTTTATGATTAAATTTTAATCTATAAAAATAATCAACACAACTATTACGAATCTAGTACTAATGAAATTATTGAAGCCAATAATATCCGATGAGGAAAATAAAATATGAATAAATAATATATTTTTAATAAAGGAGTATAAATGAGTATTATAATAAATTATAGGTATGAATAAGTTAATAATATTTTTGATTAACATAGATATTATTATATATAATAGGTTAGACAATAATGATTTTTTAGGAATGTGTTTTTTATCTCAATTTTTCTTCATTGAGATATGATGTGTATTCCTCAATTGAATCACTTTTGTGGGGTATATATTGGTCATGGAATTTTTAATATAATATTTCATGAAATATAAGGGTTTTACAATTCTAACTCATATTACTACTTTTACAATTAATCAATTCAAATGATAATGAAAATGTAAGGGGTTTTCCAAACACAACTTTTTTTCTCAATTCATAATTATTAATTTTTTACTAAAATTTTACAATATAGATTTCTTATATTCGATAGATATATTATAATATATTTCCACATTTATGTTTTTGGAAAATTAAATTGATATATTTTTTTCCAAAAAATTTGATTACGCAAATAACTATTCTCATCCTCCCTAAATATACTATTTTCTTTCCTTATTAATATTTTATCTTCGCGAAAATGTTCTCCTTTATGTTTGGAAGCCCAATTTTGTTTTATCATATATGAACTTCATATTTAACTCATCATATTTTCAATATATAGTTATCTTATACTTTTTATTATGTGGGATTTCAACAAAGGTATTCTAAAATTTTAAAGAGGCATTCCACCATTTCATAATTAAATGTTTTATCTTCAAATCCATTTTTATTTTTTATAACTTTTAAGTCATTTAAAGGATATATTATTGAAGTTTATTTTTCAAAATATAATGTTTTTTAATGTTTTCTCATATAAAATTTTCGAAACTTAAATATATTTTTCGACACCACTTTGTTTAATATTATGTTTAAAAGTAAAATTATCAAACCATTATACATCATTAAAGATTAATTATTGATATTTAATTACAAATATTGATTATTATATTGATTTTATTTAAATAGTTTGAAAAATATCCTTTTATAAATGATATTTCAATGTGAATCATAACATCATCTCTTGCACCGAATTTAAGAGAATTTTCTAGAAAATCATATATGGTATCAATTCCAATTTTTAAAATTATATTCAAATCATATGGATTTAAGTTTCATGAATAAATTTATAGATTAAATTACTAAATAATCCTTTTATGTGATTTATTATTTCTATGAACTTATCTAATTTTTTATGTTATTTTATATGATGCCACATGGAAATGTTACAAAAACCATTTTCATTTAATGCGTTCATTATTATATGATGAATGATTGATTTCTTGTTTAATGATTATGTATGGTTGATACTTTTTTGATGAGATAGACCCTATATAACCCTATAATTAATTGGTTGAGGATTTAATTCTCATGATCCCAAAACATTTTCATCAATAATAGCCTAATCCCCATGGGTACTCATTTGGTATCCCAATACCGAGAGGGTACACAGGTATTATCCCAATCCCAAAGGGTAAAAAGTTTGTTTCCAAATACCATGAAGGCAAATCGGTTGTTTTCCTAAGATAATTATAGTACACTTGTTTTTATCCAAATCTCAATAGTTTACTAGGGTAAAATACCAATCCCAAGAGGTTATATGGTTAGTAACCCGTGAATGAGATCTTCTATGTACTTTTTATTTATCCTAACATAAAGGGTAGACATGTTTTTATTTTTCACAATATAATTTATACAAATAATAGAACTGTTTCACAACTTTTAAGGTGGACATACATTGATTAGTTTACGATATGATGTTTCTGTGTTATTTTTTTGTGTAATAATTATTTATCATATTATGTTTCTATGAAATTCCATATTTCTTATGTAATATGCCAACATGTATACTTCATGAATAATGTTTATTATCTCCCTCTATTGTTCCATTGTAAATGTTTTGTTAATTTCATATTACACATACTTCTATTCTGACTTATGGTATAAAATTAATTTTCCATGTTTTTATAATAATATATCCCTCCTCTGATTATGTTTTATGATACATTTATGATTGTACCCTTAATGAAACTCTTTTTTTTTCTTATCATTTGATATCACCCGTTTCATATGTTTACACTCCCCATGATGTGATGAAGAGTATAAATTATGATATTTCTAGAACAAGGATCCATTGTATTTCGATTATGGTGAAATGTTCCCATGTACCATGGAATATATATATATAATCCTTAATGATACTAAACCTTCAATTCTTAGAATTTTGTTATTTTATATGATATGTAATTTTAAAATTTTTAAAATTATATCTATATTTGTATCTTGGGAAAACCATCCTTTTATCAAATAGAATTTTTAAATATTGTTTCTTTTTTACTAAATATGACTGTCGAGGCATGAGTAGATCCCTATATTAGATTGACCATTGGGGATATCTAGGGTTTAATTTTTACATAATATTTATTTTGAGCTCATCATTTTAAACTTGTGAAGGATCTCAATCAATGTATTTATATCTCATAGTCTCACATTGTATGTATAAATAATAATAGAAATCATGACAAATGGTATTTACAAGGTTCGAAACAAATAAAAACTCTTTGGAACATTAGTTATACTTCCCCACATATATTTTACCCTACAATTTTTTTTATAAATTATAATAGAAAATATAGAGTCACACATTATTCAAACACTAGATTCCAAAAAATATAATCATTATAATACATCACATACTGTTTCCAGAGTCAATACTTTCCATCACACTCTTGATTCACTCAAGATGATATTTACACTACTTCCTATAGTGTTTCCAAATCCCACACTGACCATTAGACACTTGAGTCATGCAATAGGTATTTTATACTAATTCACAATATATTTTACTTATTAAATGTTGATCCTATAGTGGAAATTACTCTTCATTATTTAGAGTGATCTTCCTTTATGATAGTATTGTATTATCTCTCCTCATATAAAACATTAAATACCTTTACAAGTTTTTGTTCTTGTTTAAATATTTTTGATCACCTATGCATGATCAGTTGCCTCCGTGAAATAATTAATAAGATGATTTTATTCCTTATATATAATGATGTCCCAACCTCACTCAAATGTGTGTATGTGATGCATAAAATTTCTTCAATATTATTTTATGAAAGATATAAATTTAAAAATCTCAATATGAATCAATCGATAAAAATTTTATTCATGCAATATTTTAATGGGGTTCTATGATTACAAAAACCTAGTAAAAGTGATTTTATTAATTTTATTATTTTATATAAAGATCTATTAGGTATTTAATCTCACTTAAATATACCATTAAATAAATATGGTTGGGAATATCATACTATGTATATGAGATGCATGGGATTCTTTATGTACGCATACACTTTGTTCATCTCTATATCACGATATATCATATATACCATTCACAAAAACTGGGTGTTGATTATTTGCCATGCAAGTATGAAGATTTTATTATGTTCTTTCACACATATAAGGAGGTATGGAAATCATTTCATGAAATAACTATTATAATATGTGTAACACAAGAGAAAACCTATGGTCCCTTATTTTCCCTATGAAACTCTTGCGTGTGTGGGTCATAAGAAAGAGGCCATAGATTCTACTTTACACTATACAATTTTCATGTGTTCTTCTTATACAGAGCATCAAAAAACCTCATGAAATATTCTCTTCATGAAAAAATAGTTTCATAGTGATCTACTTCATTTAAAAAATGATAGCCTCATAATGGGGACTATAATAAGAAACAAAAGGATTTTCCAACCCTCAATATTTATAGAATATGATCAATAAATCTACTTCAATAATTCATTATCCTAGTCTTTATAATTTTAATGGTGTGTATGTTGACATTTTTTGGTCTATTCAAATATAGGATTCAATCTTAATCATTTGGTATCCTGAAAATAGTTATTTTTTTCTTAAGAAAAGATCTCTCTCGTGAATAAGAGTATATTCCCATGATGTATCATTTTTATGCAAAATCTGATCCATGTATTATGGATGGGTTAATGACCTCCTAAAAATTAATTATCCATTTAGAATAATAATATTATCATTAATATATCATTCTTGAAAGAGATATATTATATTCATCTCCTTAGTATAGTATATAATGTCACATTTTCAATTTTATCTAATGTGGTGAGCATGATCATGGTGGCATGTGGTTGATTAATTGATCAACATTACAAGAAGTTATTGTGTATAGAAACCCCTGATAATTTGTGTAGGAAGATAGTGATGTGGAGGTAATCTGTTCATCATATTTCTTTATATCTAATAACCATGATATATCCCAATATTTGTAACATGGGTGAATAATACAATATGTTTCTCCCATCCTACATCAGTTCTCCACATGGATTCCCTTCACTTTAAAAGATAATTCATTTTAGTTTCACTTGATATAGCTCTAGGGGTAGAACCCATCCAATCTATCATTCACCTCATGGTGTCTTCACACACATGTTCCCTTTCACACCACATTTGACACCGTGAAGGTTATATGCATACAATATGATTTCTTATATGAAAACCCTTCACCATTTACACCTTGTAGGTGCTATGCATCCTCATCTGCTGACATGGGATGGTTATGTTGACCTTACTCTATTGTGATTGACTCTAGGGTACCACATATGGTTGAGGTGGGTCTTTTTTGGTCTTATGAATTTCAAATATATGTCTAAAATCCTATAGAATGTGTAAAAATATTCTTTATAAAACACCAAGACAAAAAATAACCATTTAAATTTTTTTTTCATGTAAAATAAAATTGTGAATGATATTCATAATTTTTTACATTATTTTATTTTTTTAATTCAGTTATAAATTCCAATGATATTTATCTTACAAACATACTAGCTTAATTCATTGTTTAAATAAATGATCATTCTCCCAATATTTCTTTCACATTTCATTGTAATTAAAAGTAGATTAGAAATCATAAAAATGTATAAGAAAAATTACTCAAGCTTGATATTTAATACAATTTATGGAATCCATAATAATAATAAAAGAATAATTACCTTATCACCACACACAAAACACATATTGACTTATTGAAAACAAATTCAATACTATCTTGGGTACAATAATCCACTCCTTTTTATTTTTAACTATATCACCTCACATAATAAAAGTGCATATGTTGGTTTAATTATTTTACACCCCTCATTGAAAATAGAATAAAAAGAATAATTAGGGGTTTTATCAACTAATAATTTCGACTAACACATGTTTCCACCCCTTATAGAATTTTTTTCTTTGAAAAATTTGAGAGTGGGATGATATCACATGGTTTTCCTTAGTAAAGATCACATAGTTAATGATGCATATGTCTATTTGTGTAGAACTAGTATATAATATTAGAGATATATAACCATGGTTTTCAATAAATTCCATGAATTATCATTCATGTTAAATCATGCTCATGAATTATGTATTATCACTTTATAGGTTAAAAATAATTATAATTATCAATGAAATGAAAAAACGAACTCACACATCATCAAACCCACAAGAAATTAAAATTCAATAGATATATGTATCCCCAATTCTATGATAAAGATAAAGTCCATGTTAATAATTATTTTCAATTAATTAAAAGTAGTTAAAATGTAGTCATTTCCATACCTCATCATTCAATTTTAAAATAACTTTTAGAAATTCGACAATCACGATGTAGAGATTGTTTAATAGCTTTAAGTCAGTAATGATCATCCTCGAGGGATGCATCCATTTTCATTAATTTCTTTCCTATATGTATAAAATAATATATATATAAATAAATATATATTTATTTATTTATTGATATAAAGTAATAAGGTGGTTCCTTTTTTATTTAGGTGCTGAATTCAGGCAGTGACATTTTTCTCAACTAGGGCGGTTACTTTATCCCAATATTAGTACGAGATGATTCCTTTTGATTCTTATTTATGTTTTGAGTTTCATGAATTCACATGTACTATATCATCCTTTGAACTTATTATTTGTGTGAAATACCTTTTTATAGCTCATTATTTTTTAATTTGAAGTTACCTTGTGTGGATATCTTCTCAATATTTTTCACCTCATCTTTTAATGAAAATTTATTTCCTTCGGATTTGAAATATTTTAAAACATCTTAAAGTTATTTATATGATGTCAATTGATTTATCGAAACATCTACGTAATATCTCATGATATTTTATATCCTCTTATGAATATTACCATGAATTATAATATTTTTTATATTGAATTATGTTCCCTTAAAATATAGAGGCAATATATAAGGTTAGTATTATCTATCATTTATCAACATCATGAGACTCATGCATATATCATCAAAAAATAAATTCTAATAATTAATTTATATTATGAATTTATAGCTCGGATGAAAGTTTTTTTCACAAATTTATTTCCACCCTAATCTATTCATATATTTTTACAATTATTACCCCTTTAATTACTGTTATATCATAAAAATGACATGATATCACAACAAGAGTAGGTTTTGTTCTAGTACCATTCATAACACCAAAAAAAACCTCTAAAATCAGATCATTCACCATGATATGTATTCAATAATTATACAACATGATACTATACTTATTTTTTGATAATTTTTTCTCATAGGGTCAATGATTATTGGGACGCATTTATCTCTCCCTATAATGTTGAGAATGATATCTCAAATTTCATCTTAATCATATATGGTTTAGATTTATTTTTTTCACGTAAATTTTTTTTGTATTCACATAGTTTTTACATTTAGTATTAATGTTTTATATTTTACTTTGAATTTTTCCTCCTTGAATTTATAATTAATGTAATTTCATGTATTTTCATGTTATCCCAACATGCAAATTACTTATCTCAGAACATACAGAAACCATAAAATTATCTTATGAATCATCTTATATTTTTCTATGTTAGTCTTTGTTATGATCATAGGATACATACCTTGATGTTTTTTTGTGGAACCATAATGATTTAAGACAATTCATGGGGACATATATTCATTGAAATTCCCTCAGTTTTCCTTGATGTGATGGTTTTATTATTATTTTTCACAATTCACACTTTACTAAAATTTTATTTAAAATTTATACCTATAATTGAAACATCACTTTTATATAATAAAGTTTATCAGTTATGGGATACATTATTATAATATGATGTTTCCATTCATTTCAAGGATGATCTAATAATATTCAAGGAGTCATGTGTCTCAATAAAATCTTTGGTGGAAGCATATAATTTCTTAGAAGTATGGGGAGGTTCATTTTATGATGATTCCTAATTGTTCAATATCATCCTCAACTAATTTAAGCATATATTTCCAATCATCCATGAAATTATTTCTTTGTTATTAATTCATTTTTATTTATTATGTTAAATAATTTTCTATCATCTGTACTCTTTTTTATTTGTATTCTAGTTATGATTTATTTAAATCTATTAAATCTTTATATAACTTTTCAAGTGCTTGGAAATCTTCTTCAAAATAATTATCAATGTAATATTTTTCAAAAAAACAATAATTTGTAATTATTTAATAAATTAAAAATATATTTCATTGAAGGGATAGATTGTTTCATCATTTTCTATGACTTTGTTTCTAGAGTGTTCTCTTTACCACCCATTTTATCCAATTACTCCTCGATTAAAAAATCCTCTTTTTAGGTAGTTATTTTTCATTTTGAAGACCTAAAATAGTTTCAACAATAGAAATAAAACTTCTCTAGGAGATTCAATCATTAGTGATACAAAACCAGCAAAATATTAATAGTTTTTATTAAATAAATCATAATCAATAGAATTAATGAAAATTTATAAAATTCAAATAACCTTCTATTTGAGGTGTCTCCCTATTTAGCATGAGATTCATTTTCAGCTTCATCTCATTAATTTTTGTCATGTTCTTTTGATATCTAACTAAAATCCCTAGAGTCTTATATTTATGGGAAGTATACTTTTTCCTCTTTTGAAAAAGTTGAATAATTTTGTAAAATATATAATTCATAATATATTTCTTGAATATTTATAGGGAACCTTCCTCTGATACTAATTGTAGATCCCTAGTTCAGATTGAACACTGAGAGGGGAATGTGAAATCAGTGGTTTAGTTTTTATGAAATTTTCATTAGTAATACAACCTATTGAACTTTATAAGGTTCATGATCAACTCAATGAAATCTCATATTATCAACTCAGATATATAAATTATAATATGTATTAAGACATGTGATATTTACAAGGTTCGATAAAAATATCATATCATTTAAATGTTTGTATGACCCCCCCCATAGATTATACATTATAATCTTTTCATAAATTAAAATGGACAATACTGAGTCATAGTGTATTCTAAAAAAGGGATCCACACAAGAGGATATTTAGATAGCTTCAAATAGGATTATTAGATTACACAATAGAATTTACATTATTAAGTCACATAAGGAGATGTTTATACAACTTCATATAGTGTTACCAGAGTTTACACTGGCATTCACACTCTTATGTCTCATAATAAGATATTTATAATAAATCAAAAATTATTTTTCTTCTTAAATGATAATACTACATTAAAAAGTCCTCTACCATCTTCATAGATATTATCCTTAATGAGAATATTGTATATATTTTAATCGTATGCAAATTCAAGTACCTTTAAAACATCCCAGTGTTGATCAAATATTTCTATTCACCTCTATATAATAAGTTACCTCGATGCAATAATTCTGGTTAACATATTATTCATTCAATCTAATCAAGCACCAGACTCACTTTCCTATGTGAAATTCATGCCCATAATTTATTGAATATTCTTTTATATAGTATTTAACATTAAAAATATTAATTTTTTTGAACAAATAAAATGTTCTTCAGGGAATAATTTCAATGGGTTCTCATTTCTTTTTTTTGTGCAGCTAAATTATGCTTATTATCACACTTCAAGATTCATTTTAATAAAAAAAAGGAATGTATCTCAAACTATGTTTATGAGTTTCATGGGATTTTTCATGAATGAATACACTATTTGTTTACTCTATCATGATATCTCAGGTATACCTCCAACAAAAGAAGAGAGTGGGATCTTACATATTCAAGTTGAAGATTGATGATATGTTATTCAATATATACAAATAGTTTTTTAGACTAATTTGTCATAAATATCCATGGTTTTTTGTAACATAAATAATGTCCAAGGGTATCTAAAATTCTTATTTAATATCTTGTGTTCAAGGGTTTCATGCAACATGCCACAAGATCTCATTTACCTCTCTCAAGTCAGGAGAGTTGTTACTCTTCACTTCATTATGAATTCTAACATTATTTCCTTCTCATAAAACATATTTTTGTGGATATTTATTTCTTTATGGAAAAATACAGCCTCAAGATGATAATTGATAGTAGTAATTGAAGGCATATCCAACCTTTAGTATTTATATGTGTGAATCACCACAAATCATATGTTACATCACCAACATAATCACCAAATTTTTATTCCATACCTATGAATATTTTTGAATTCTTGATGTTATTTAATATTCTTGGACTCCTTGAATACGAGTTTCCTTTTAGATAATGTTTATGAAAATTAAAATCATGGCATGTTTTACCATGACATAAAGCATCATATGCGTATTAAAATAATCTCATGCTATCACATTTTTAGAATCATGAAATGATACATGTATTACGTATGTGTGAATAGGATACTAAAACATATTATTTCATTTGAAAATATTATAATCATAGAATTATTTCATTCATTAATTCAATAAATATATTTTATACTTGGATTTGGTATGATACAATGAGCCTCGTTCTCAATTTATATCTCATGAAGTCATTATGATCATGGTGTTCCATGGTTAAATTAGTGATTGCCTCTCCATGAAGACATAATGTCTAGTAATTGATTAAATTTTTATGGGAAAGAAGATTATTTAGATCATGGATAGTCGTGAGATTGATTATGATTGATCAACTATGTATTATTTGTATCTTTTTAACATTGGTGAATAGTTAATCATGTTTTTTCCATCCCACATCTATTCTACACCTTGATTACATTTACTATATAAGACAAATCATTTCATAATGAACATGATATGGATCCCATATACTATATCATACACTATATGGGTCGCAGGCACAATTATGCCCCTTTTTGCCACCCGTACACACCCATTGTGTACTATGCATGCACTGTAATTTTTTTCTTACAAAACGCTATACCCATGAACTACAAGTGGTTGATATGCATCCCCACCAACATCATTGTTCTATCCAAGTTAACCTTCCTCCAAAATGGTTGACCTTAGGGTCCTATATGTGGTTGATTTGGGTCCTAGGTTCGCTAATGGTTATATTTTTTTGTAATCTAATATAACCCATGTTATCAAAATTCTCATATAATTCCAACCCAAAAATAATTAGTATCCTAATAGTATCTCATGTAAAATAAATTTTTTCGAGGTATTCATAATTACCCTATTTATTTAATTTTTTAATACTTTTTTTTATTTAAAATATTCTTAATCTAAAATCATCTTTACGTATTTAAATTTTGTAAAAATGTGCATTATACCAATGCATCTTTCACTTTTATCCAGAATTAAGACAATGTAAAAATAATTATAATTAATAAGGTAAATTTTAAAATAATGTCAGACAATTCTTATTTTTGAATCCATAAAAATATTCCAAACATAATTTCTTCATCCTTTCACTCCATAAATATATTGAATTATTAAATATAAATTCAATATTTACTTGGGATCAAATGTCTATAGTGATTTATCTTTCATAAATCTAGCCACATTAAAAATCAGTATTTTATATAAATGATTTTTTTGTTGAAATTTGATCAAATAAAATATCATAATTAATTACAAATTATTTTCCAACACATACCATATACCACAAGATATACACTGTTTAACTCAAACATTCCCTTTTATTTGAATAATTTATAAAAAATATCATTCAAACCAGAATGTAGTTTTTTTTCTTTCTTCATTATCTCCTATAAAAATTACCTTACCTCATGTATAAAACCAACTACATCCTAATAAAAATGTAAATAAACCCTTTACCCCTATATTAATTTATATATTCCACGTGATTCTTATTGTACCAATCTTAAAATAAAAACATCGTTAAAAACCTCAGATTTAAAATCCTCAATCAAAACTATAAATCCTACACCCATAACATCCAAATATATTCTTCCATATAGAGAATCACTAATTTTTAACTTGCACATATATTTTTTTCTTTAAAATAATTCAATGATGAAAAATATCAACCACCTTTAATCAAATTCTATTCTATATTGAAGTTGATTTGAATCAAAAAGATGATTACAAAAGTGTCTATGATTCTATATCTAGAAGGTAAACCCATAAGAACAACATCCTCTCAATGAAAAAAAACCAACCAAACTCACCAACAACCTTTTTATATTATAAACTTGGACCCACCAATTCCTGAATTCAATTAAAATATTTCATTTCTCATTAACTATTAAACATTATAAATGGTGAATGATATGGGTTAGTATGAATTTTATTCCCCTTTAGATTTCTAATATTTATTTGGAGAATTTGTGGAGGTAGTAAATTTATAATCACCATGTATATCATCATATATAGGTGTGGTGTGAGACATATGGGTAACTATAATTTTAATGTGTCATTGAACTTGATATGGTGGTGTTATTTTAGAACTTATAACAGGGGAACTTAGGGTAATTAAAACTAAAATACGTAAGTTTATTTTAAAGAATATATTCATCAATATTTTTACACATTATGGAAGATTAATCAATAATAATGATAAAAATTGAGATAAGATATTGAAATATCAATTAAATTATCAGGTTCCATATAAAATGTCATGATACTTAAATGTTAAAAATTCTAAACCTTAATGATTTTATTTTTTTGGATAATAAATTATTCTATTAATATATGTTATCCAAGGAGTTTTACCTAATTGGATATTTAAATATATCTATATATTTATCATGGTATTCCAAAAAAATATTTATTAACTATTTTTATATAAATTTATTTTGAATAAATATTAAAAAACTATATTATTTTGTGTATCCATTTTACTAATATCATAGAAAAGAATGCTAAAATATATGATAACTTATATGCCTTATAATATATTATTATTTATGAACTATAATATATATTAGATTTATTTAAAGTCTATATAAGTTTTGGATTCATATAAAATGAAAATTACCAAGAGGATGTGTATGAGGAGTCTGATTTTGAAAACAATATGTAGGTTCTATAAAATAATTGTGGTATATAATATTTGAATATGACTATTCCCCATGTTCAAATCCTTTCATTAAAAATCTGTATACTAATTCAAATAAAATTATAAAGATCATATATATCCTCATGATGTGGGTGGATTCGATTCTCAATGTGATAGAAATTTTACCATTGAAGAGTTATGTGGTACAAGTTGCAACATATTCCCCAGTCGTATATATTCCACCAAAATTAATAAGGAAAAATAATACCATTATTTTTAGGAAATTTAGGTGTATAAAACCATTTTGATAAGGATAAAAGATAGATCCAGTTTAAAAAGAATATGGGCAAGAAAATCTAGTTTATGAACAAGAGAATATACATTTTAATGAAACTCTAAACATCAGGGAAATGGTTATTACAAATATTGATTATCTATTCACATTTTAATCTCTATAGGTATATTGTTTATCTATGAAATTAAATATTTATATACTCATTGATACGAAACCCATTCTCATATACTTTATATCAATAAGCAAGATATTTTATGAGATGTTGGTAAAATTTTCACAAATTCATTCATTCAGTGTTGTTGCTAGTCCTATTATTAATCAGAACCACAATTTTATAGAAGTGGATAATATGGGTGGTATTATTTATCATAAGGATACTGATTCAACTTCCATTATGTTTTTAAATATTTTAATTTATATTTAGTTCATAAATTTTAAAATGTTCACCAATAATGTTTTTTATTATTTTAAAATTTAATTAACAAGGAATATTTTTACATATTATTATACATATTTTATATTGATGGTTGTAAATTTGATTTATCTATTTATATTATTAATATTAAAATTTAAAAAATTTTAAATTTGAGTATTATAATATAATAAGATATATCTTATGGATTTCACTATTTCTAATAAAAAAATTAGTTATAGGAGGAATTTGATATTATATTTTTGTATATATTTTATGTTATATTTTAATATAAAATGATGTATTTATGAAATATTTATTTTTATTTTAGTAATTTCTATAAGGAATTATCTATTATGTAATATATACTGATTTGATATGAATAATGATGAATGAAAAAAACATAATATTTTGAACACAAAAATAAATTAACTTTTCACATTCCATTGAATATCAAAAATCTTCTTAAAATTCATCTTCTATTTTTAAAAAAAATAATGTTTTCTTATTAGATAAAATTGATTATTTTTTAAAAAATTACAACCATAACCATTCAAATATTAAGGAAAAAAATAAATTAGATATCAATGATTATTTTTTTACCAATTAAATCTATAATCATGCAGATGTTTAACTTATTAGAATACATAAGTTAACAAGATTTTTTAAATTTTTGAAAAATATCCTTTCATTTATGTATTATGATCATTATTTTTTTAAAAGAGTTTTATTCAAATTTAGAGTTAATTTGAGGTATTTAGATTCTATTTCTCACATAAATTAGGCAAACTCTATAATAATTGGAATATTGATTCAAAACCACAAAAATTTATTTTATGTTAATCACATGAATAACTCATTCTTAATGAATCAAAATTTAGTTTACGATATTAAATTATAAATTCTATATTTATTAATATTAATTTTTAATAATTTTGAAAAATCCAACCAATCTCATACTAAACATACCCACGAATGAGATAAAACTCTCAAATTTATCTCAAACTAAAATTGGTGTCTCTGTATATGTTAATTTGCAATCAGGTTGAGTTTTTATATATCAGTGCTTATAGACAATCACATATAATAACTATATTTTGGTTTTATGGTTGTACTGTACATAAAACCACTATGTGAAGTAGATCAAGGTACCCAATTAATGATGAGGTGTCTTATTAAATATTCTATAGGGAAAATTTATAATATACTCACAACATATTTGAAATATAAATTCATCATGAATTAGTCTTAATATATATATATATATAACTTCATGAATCAGGATTTTGAAAACTCATCATGATGATAACTATTTTTTCTATTTGGATGATAATTCATGTATAACATAAAAATGTAATATATTTCATTATACCCACATCCTTAGGTGGATTTTGGTTGATATTTTACATTTTAGTCATTAAAAGTTCTATAATAATTCATCATGGAGACATGACAATGTAATTTAGAGTGACATTATGGGTACTAATGATAGCACATCAATGAGTTTGTGAGATGTTTTTAAATGTTGAGAAAATATAGTCTGTAAAAAATATATTTTATGTTGGTATAATGTGACATGGTTATGAGGTGGTGTGTTGTAATTTTAAACAATAAATATATATGATAAAACTACTGGTCATTTATATTTATAAATTAAACTATCATAATTTTTCCAGAAATTATTAGTGTTATTTATTAATAATTCATGTTTGAATTGGTGGTTTAATTTTTTTAGCGAATACAATGTTCATCCATATCTACATATTGGTTTACATAGTTTATTAGAGTTTATTTTCAATTAATTTCCTATCCTAATTGATCATTGGTATGTGATTCCAATAATTATCCAATGGTTTCTATAATTTTTTGAGTATTATAACTTCTTTTCTTATTTTTTCATTTTATCCACAAAGAATATAAAATTAAAATTTTCATGCTAATAATTTTGATACATTTTTTAAACTTATGATATAGTATTATATACGTATACTAAGATTGAATACCTAGTATGAGGTGATAAATTGAACATATATTATTGTGAGAATCATGTCTATGATAAATATTTTTAAATATAATCATCACATAGAATCACATACTACATTGATCTATGTCTTGAGTCATTAGTCTTATTGTAAGGCCCTGGACTTGAACATTACATAATTTTTAGTTATTTTAAGAATTTAAATTTATGATATTTTCATGTTTACAGATTTAGATATTTATTCCTAAAATCATTCATAACAACTTAAATATCACAAATTAGACACTTCTACTAACTAACCATTTTTTATAAAACAATAATTTTTAAAAAGAAACATGGTTTCATATCAGGTTTAAACATCACAAGTTTTCCCATGATTCCATCCTTGTCTTTATTGATAATTAAATCCTGTGAAAAAATTTAAAAATTTGGGATGAGCATAAAAATCTCAATAAGGGATATGCAAGGAAGGAAAACTATTAGTACTGAAAAAACATGTAAATCAAGAATACATTATCATAAATCAAAACTTTTCATGTTTATGAAGTATTAAATACTCTTCACTCAATATAATCTCACAACATACACATTTTCAATAAAAATATTACCATAAAATCAATAAAAATCACATATAGCATATAAAGGTAACTTCAGACATAAAAATACATAAATGGAATAACCATGTGCTTGACCTCCACACATATCAGTCATATAAATAGAATATTCATATGGCCAACTTCCATACCCAATACATTGGAGGTTATAACGTAACCACTTATCCTTGGTTTATCCCAAAACCACCCATATTTGGTTTATCATAGAACCACTTTTCATTGGTTTATCATGTAACCCCCATCAAAATTCCAAGTAACATTATATAATTATAAGAGCTAAAATATTTAAATTTTTACCATTTAACTAATAAAATTTCATTATCAATCACAAGAATTAATTTCAATATATTGAAATATTAAATATTCATTAAAACCCATTTTAAATACCCAAACACCTAAAAAGGGAATAAGGGATTTCTTTTCCTAGAAAAAAAATACGGATTATAATGGAATCGGAATATCAAATAATGGTAACGATGGTAGAGAAGTCATTTTCATAACATATATAAAAAAACATTCATTTTTCTTTTTTTAAATAAATTAAATCACATAATATAAAAGGTTTCCTTTTGTAAACCATTTAATGAATTAAAAGTTAAAGGTGTTGATTATACACCATATTAAAAAATGTGGTGTATAACATCAAAATATATCTCAATGAAATGAAATTGAGATTAAGACCCTTGTAAGGATCCTATTATGAAAAAAATTAGAGAAATTAAAAAATTTACATTTTAAAAATTTTATGTCAATAGAAATAAATTCCTAAAACACTTTTATAAAACATAGATATAAAATATAATTTTATATAAGAATAAATCATCAAAACATTAAAACAATGTTTTGAGTTAAAAAGTCTCTTAAAAATATCATTTTGTTAATAAAATTGTTCAAATATTTATTTTCACTATAATCCCACATAAAAAGTAGAACCAAAATATATGACATACCAAATTCTTTTCACACATATAGTTTAACGACAAAATCATGAAGTACAAGTTTAACCCATAGAATGGAAATTGGGTTACGAAATTACCTTACCTTGAGCCCGAATCGTCTTTTACATTCTTTATCATCTCGAATAATAAATTTAGGATATTTTAAACTCTCATTATAAAAATTTTCAGTTTTATTATTCTTTTTATTCCATTTATTACCATGTTCTCATAATTACCCAATTATTTAATTTAATATCAGATGTTTTGTCAATATTTGGTTCTTGAGTCGAAAATGAACTTGGTATGATGTTAATAGTTCATGTGGTAAAAATTACATCATATATGATTATAAAACATGATATTAATATCTTATATATTCATTATATAAGTATTTATAATAGTATGTTATGAAAAATCTAAACGCACCGTTCAAGGACATGGTTGGTTATACGCACACATGAATGATATGTTTTTGTTTTTCCTATCATGATGAAAGGAAAAATAGTAAATAAAATGTTTGTTAAAGTTAATACATATATAAAATAATTGTGTTATAATTAATATTTCATTTATTACATATATTTTTATAAAATAATCATTAATACATTCCATGTGATGTGTGAATGAATTTGATCATTTTGAGGAGGTGGTAGTCAACACGTCCCGAAATGAAGTTATCATATGACAAAAATTTGTAATCATGAATGTAGGATTAATATAAAAGTTACATAATATGTTATAATGAACATATTAAAATATTATTAGACTAGAATAATTATTTTATTACCAGACATGAATGCAGTAAAATAAAAAAGAACAAAAACATTATTCACTGAGGTGATTAACCAGCATAAATTGAACAATAATTTTGATTTGTTGAATAAGAGGAGGAGAGAAATGAAATCTATATGATAAGTTACATTAGAAACATAACACTCCATTATGTACATGATTATGGATTTATCATGCACTGACAGATAAAGTAGGTTAAGATAAAGTAGAAAAATAAAATATATTAAGAGATGAACTTTGAAAAAATTACCTCTTGAATATCTCCTTCTTGAAAGACCGATAAGGACCTTTGATTTGGTATTTTGTGATACCAATGGAACATGGACGTGGGGAGAGTCAGTATCAAGGGTTTGGGTAGATATTTTATAAGTTAATTAAAAATTTTGGTCAAAATAAAGAGGGGAGGGTTGTTATTTGTACATAAGGAGTGGTGGGTTCATGTGATTAATTTATTGATTATTTAATATTAAAAGATCTGTATGGAGATGGAATTAAATTACAATACATTGGCATGTAATTAATGTTTTATAAACTTCATAGTTTCATGAAATATTTCAAACACCATTTAAATTTTGTGGGTTTTAGGTATGTTAATCTTTTAACTTTTAATTTTTAACACTTGTCACAATTTTACTTTAACTATGAAAATAATTTCTTTACAATGGTAACTTTTTCAAATCTAAACATTAAATTGACATTACAACATAATTTGGAACTTCTCATTCCAAATATGTAATATATTTTTATTAATTCAATTCATATAATTTTGAAAATTATATTTAAATTTAATTCCACAGACATAATTAAAAATTGGGTTTGTAAATTGAAACGTTCAAAAGATTGAAATTTTATTGTATCTAATTTAAATTTGAAATAAATTCCAATGGAAAAAATTGAATTAAATTATAAAAAACTGATATAAATATACTTTAAACCCTATTGAAATGATCTTATAACAATATAAATAAATTATATGAAAACCCAGTTTTGAATTAAAACGCACTACTTCTCATAATTCATTAAAATACTAATTTTATCAGAAAAATACCAAAAATTATCAAAAATAAATTATGATTTCGAAATTTCAATGAAGATGTTTATTTTCTCATAAATATATTTTATATTTTTCAAAAACTATATTTAAAATGGGTTTTTAATCAAAAGGTGAAAAATGTTTTTTTAGAAAAACAATTTTTTAACCATAAATTTTGATTTATCATATCTGTTAATGGACATAATCCCTTATTTAAAATATATCTAATAAATAAATATTAATAGATGTGAAAATGTATTATTCTATATATACTTGGGATGTTATATCCTTCCCCCCTTTTGGGAATTGTGTCCTCGATATATTAATTCACTTATCAAATAAGTGGAGTAATTTCTCCCTCTTAGAATTTTTAGATTCCCATGTTCCCTCTTCAATAATATAGTTTTACCACAAAACCATAACCTAATGAATCACCTAATTCTAGAATACTTTCCCTCCGTGGTCAAGAATCTGGACTGTTAGTTCCTCATAAGAGATATTCTCTTCTAACTGAACTTCTTCCAAACTCAAAACATGATATCGATATTGGATATACATTCATAAAATTGAAACATGAAAACAATTGTGTACCTAGGATAGATTTATAGGTAAAACCACTCAGTCCAAAACTGATATAACATTCTACAAGATTTTATAGGGTCCAATTAATCGTGGTTTTAGATTCCCTTTCTTACAAAAATGGATCAAACTATTCCATGATGAAACATAGAGAAAAAACATGACCACCTACCATGAAATAATGATCCTTCCTCTGATTACCTACATAAAATTTATGCTAACTATATGTTGTCTTCATATATATCTAAATCAACTAAGCTTTCTCTACTGTTTCCTTTACCAATTCGGGTCCAATCGAATTCCTTTCACCTAATTCATCCCAAAAATATTGAGTTTGACACTGCTTACCATATAATGCCTGAAATGGTGAAATCTTTATACTGCAATGAAAAGTATTATTATATGAAAACTCAACCAAAGAAATATTTTAATCCCAACATCCCTAGTAACACATTGAACAAAAATGTAGCATATCATCCAAGGTATTAATTTTTTTTGACTTCCCATTATATTGAGGATTAAAAGAAATACTAAAATTTAATTCAGTACCCAATAACATCTGATGGACATTCAAAAATTTATATATTAAGTTTATTAACTATATAATATAAAAATACAAAGTGACAAGGTAAGTGTCAAACTAATTAACTAAGAGTTAAAACTAAAAAATAATGTAAATATAATGACCCAAACCTATCTAAATTATATTGGTGGAGTGGTTTTCGACCCATCCCCACATTAACATTTAAATAATCCACTTTGGAGCCATTAGAAACCAAATATGAATTTATTATAAAATAATATTTCTAGCTTTTCCAAAGGTGCCCCTCACCCCTCTTATAAAAGGGCACTCCCCCTTCTCATTAATTCACACCTTCAAAGCCATATGGCTCGGATAAACTCTGACCAAATACTCTCTAAACATACCTCACTTTATCCTAGAGTCCTTCCTTTAGTCATAAAGCCAACCTATGGAGCCCTTTTGATCAAATCAAAAGGAAGAACCCGAAGAAGAGGTAATGTTTTCACCACCCTCTTTCAAGTTCATTTCTTTTTCAACTTATTCTTTCTTTTCCATTATAAAATAATAACTCCAGAATCTTATATATACTGTGATGTTATTATAAATATGGTACAACCATATTCAGTATTCTATCCATCCTTTGAATAACATGTCATCATATGTGCGTACGTACGGCTTACCCTCTCCACGTCGTGGTGTAATTGTTATTCAATAAATTATTATTTGGATGGGTATAA
Organism: Viscum album; assembly: GCA_963277665.1. NCBI lineage: Eukaryota > Viridiplantae > Streptophyta > Magnoliopsida > Santalales > Viscaceae > Viscum > Viscum album. The sequence goes on along the minus strand of OY728128.1, from coordinate 1,515,611,389 downwards.
TAATGATGTGTAATTCATGTAAATAATAAATATAACATGATAATTATTTTTTATATATGATATACCATCCAATTATATATTATTTTAATATCAAAAGAATGATATTGTCGCTCGTGTGTATGTACGGACTACCATCTCCACGAACGCGATGAGATTCATTCTCTATCGTATCCATTCAAGTATAATTATCATTTTATGATTTAAAAATAATGTTTAAGGACTTGATATAATTCTAGATATGAATAAGATATAAACTATCCATAAAAAACATGGCTTATGTAACAAAACATATAGAAGAAAACAAGTAAGTTAACACCTGAAACGACGATAATTCTAAAATATTATTAACAAAGCAATGTTAAAAGATCATATATGATATCATATTAATATATAAGATTATTGTATAATTTAATAACAATTATTTTACCATTATACAGGAGGTTAACCTACCCCAACCAAGGAAAAGTACAAGGTAAGGGTTTATTTCTCAATATTCTTATTATCCGAGGTTGTTTATACGTAATAATCTACTAGGATTTCTTTATCATCCACACCCATGTTTCATAAAAATGTATTTCAAAAAATTCTTAATATTTTAAAGAATATGGGTTAAAGTCATTTATACCCTTTTTTGACTTTTTATAAGAAGTTTATAAAGAAATATTTCTGTCATTTTCTAAACAAGGTCCTTTTTAACCTTTTCGAGAGAATTAAGGTAAGAATGTTTTTTTTAACTTATACAGCGGGTGCAGCTAATTTCCGCCGTTATAAAATCTTAGAAGCTTCCATTACAAGCTTATAAGAAAATTTTCAAAGTAAATGTTTTATTTTGTAATAATGTGACTTTTAAATTATTTCAAAAAAAGGGATATTTCTCTCAAATAGTTTTCATTTCATCTATGTCAACATCCTTTGATGGATTTTAAGCTTATTTGAAGATGATTTATTATGATACAAAACTCCCATATTTTATTGAAGGTTTTGTGATTTGTTTGACTGTGTCTATGTTATTTTTATACCATTCATGGTTTATGGAGAAATTATTGACACATCCTATGCTAATTTTAATACGAATGATTATGTTATGTTTAAACCTTTTCATATGAGGAATGCATTGGACTTAATATGTGACGGGTGGAGCCCGCTATAGCTCCTCAATGCATCGGTAGGTATCATGAGACAAAATAGTGTCTTGGAACAAGGCCTTGACAAATTATTATTTGTAGTCTTGGCACGAGGTCTTGGCTATGTCGTTACGATAGTCTGGCATTATGAATTCCATCATTATGAAAGTGGTTATTGATATGGCATGTGAATATTCGATTAGTAGAATATCTATGTGAATAAGTAAATGGAATTATTTCATTATATTTTTGCCATATTATATTTAAGTTCAAGTTTAAAAGGCTTTTGTTTTAGTTATACATTGCCTTAAATGTTTATTCTTATTTATTAAAGTTTCTGCTATATTGTTATCCTTATTGGGCATTTGAGCTCACCCCTTTTCTATGTTTTATTTTTCCCAGGATGTGAAGAAGTAATTTATGAATGACTGTTAGGGATAGTATGAGGGGATAAGATTGTGGACTATGGAGACTATATTGTTGTAGTTTTCATTTTATGATGTAATGTAAACTTCATTAATGTATCTAGTTATTCCAAGGCTACTAAACTAATCGGTCTTTCAATACTTTATCTTTCTTGGGATCATGCCAATGTTATGTAATAATGCACAGACTCTGGGTAACTGGGGTCAGGGCATTATAGTTGGTATCAGAGGAAGTATCGTACAAACCGTGGAAGCTAGATTTAGATAAACTCTGATTAGAGCACATAAATGTTCTTTATCCGCTGATCTCATCGTCATTCCTATGATTGAGTTTGATATAATCCTCGGTATGGATTGGCTTTCGGACCATGATGTAAAGATTTATTGTAAGAAGAAGGAGGTTACAATTTTAGATGATGATGATAAGGAACACCTTAACTTTAGATCATAATCGTCACCACATAATTATTATCTAGATCCACCCCATGTAGCTCAACTAAATTCAATTATTGGGGAGGAAGAGGATGAAATTACAGTGGGTGCGGAAAGGAATGTTCAAATAGAGGATGTACCAATTGTGAAAGAATATGTAGATGTGTTTCCGGAAGATTTACCTAGACATCCTCCAGAATGAGAAGTTGAGTTTTCCATTGATTTAATTCCTTAGTCAAGGCTTATATCGAAGAACCCTTATAGAATGGCCACTTTAGAATTAGTTGAACTAAAGAAACAACTAGAGGAATTGAGTAATAATGGATTTATTCGCCCTAGTATTTCTCCATGGGGATCCCCTATTATTTTTGTTAAAAAGAATGATGGATCTATGAGGTTATATATCGACTATAGGGAGATCAACACTATAACAATAAAGAACAAGTATAACCTACCTCGAATTGATGATTTATTTGACCAACTGCATGGAGATCAATACTTTTCAAAGATTGAACTTCGATCTGGATACCATCAGTTGTGTGTGAAGAAGGAAGACATTCTGAAGACAGCATTTCGAACCAGGTACGGGCATTACGAGTTTACAGTAATGCCTTTTTGATTGACTAATGCACCCTCTGTATTCATGGATCTGATGAATAGAGTTTTCAAGGAATATCTCGATGAATTTGTGGTGGTATTTATTGATGATATCTTGGTATACTACAAAATCTACAAATATCATGAAGATAACTTGCGCATTATCCTGAAGACTCTAAGAAGACATGAATTATATGCGATGTTTAGAAAGTGTGAATTCTGGCTTCAGGAGATTTTTTTTCTTGGCCATATTGTCTCTAAAGATGAAATATCTGTTGATCCTTCTAATAACAAGGTAATCAAAGAATGTCCTGCACCGACGAGTATAACTGAGGTACGCAGTTTTATTGGTTTGGAAGGTTATTATCGACGTTTCGTCCAGAATTTTTCCCGATTGGCTAACCCATTAATGAAGCTCACACGTAAAGGGGTTAAATTTTTTTGGAAAAAAGAGTGTGAAGAAAGTTTTGAAGAACTGAAGAGAACATTAGTCAATGCTCCTATATAGACTCTACCATCGGGGAATGATGGGTTCGTTATTTATAGTGATGTATCGAAGAATGGACTTAGTTGTGTCCTTATGCAGAATGATAGGGTTATTGCCTATTCATCACGACAGTTGAAAATTCATGAACAAAACTATCCTACTCATGATCTCGAGTTAGAAGCTGTGATATTTTCTTTTAATATTTGGAGGCACTACCTCTATGGTGAAAAATTTGAGATTTATACTGATCACAAGAGTTTGAAATATATTTTCTCACAAAAATAAATCAACATGAGGTAAAGGAGATGGTTTCAATTACTCAAAGACTATGATTGTACGATACACTACCACCCGGGGAAAGAAAACAAGGTGGCAGATGCTTTGAGCAGAAAAGATCATGGAGTTTTGAACAATATGAGAATTGAAAGAGATCCAATTTTCATGGATCTAGTGAAGATGGACATGGGAATAACCAGGGAAGGTAAAACATCAATGATTTTTTAAATGGTTGCCAAACCATATTTACTAGAAAGGATTAAGAGTTCTCAGACTGATGATTAATAATTTCGAAAGAAGATTAAAGCTGTGAATGATGGGATATTGAGAGACGTTGTGTATGAAGAAGGAATTTTAATATTCAGGAAGAGACTTTGTGTTCCCGATATACCTAATCTAAACTTTTACAAATAATCTACAAAAAATAGAATTAAAAAAAATATATTTATTAAAATTTAATTTTAAAATATATTAAAGAATCATGTTCCACATCCTTAATTAAAATTTCATTCATTAAATTTTATCAAAAAATAATAAATTTTATAAAAATTAAATGTTGGATTTAAACATCCACATTTTACATAAAGTGAATATTTTTTAAATTATGACTCAAACCCAATATATAATGATTCAAAAATATCCATTAATAAATAATAATATTTCAAACACTTGGAATAATACACATTAATAATTGAACATGAAAGAAAATATTAAACCTACAAACCATGATTAACATCCTTAGAATTCTAAAAGATCCCAATTTGAATATCTTAACAGGTTGAAGATGAAATTAATATCCTAAAAAATCCATGATAGGATATTATTTCTAAACTAAAACAAATAATAATTATTAAAAATATTTTTTTTGTCCATTATCGGAATTTTAGATGACCTTTGTGTGCAACTGGCATGGGAGGTTCAGTTTTTCCCTAGCCTTATATATTGGAATATTGACATAGAAGGCCTCTAGTGAGTATAGAAACCCACATTCAATAGGATACATCAACAAATATAATTCATCTTATTAAGGATATAATGGGTAAATGTCAAAGGAAGGAAACATATTTTTGAGCATGACATTTTTGAAATTAGGTATAACCGAATGCTAAATATAATAAAATCCTATTTCGACACATAAAAATCCAAGATTAAAATTGAATACATTTTTTAATTATACATAAATATGAAAACATTTAATGATTTATATTAAATAAATTCAAAATATATTGTTTTATAATCATTTATAATTTATTTGACTCTCTGACCACTAATCACCATTAATCACATCATCCAGCAATAAAAAAAATAGAGAGTTAATGGGGGGAAATTGGTGAGTGGTATGTCCAAATATGGATTCTTATTTCCCAATTAGAAATTATATCACCCATATATAATTAAATTTGTATGAATAAATCCACTAATAATATAGTAATTCTTATATTATTTCCACCTCTCTCAGTCATAACTCTATATTTGACTATTAAAAATTTCATCACTAGCCTCAATAACCCATATAGTCAAACTCCCTTTTATTCTATTATCTATATAATTAACTATTTTTATTTTATCAATTATGATTTTTAATAATGAAAAATCCTAAACTAAATTTCCGCACAATTAAATAAATTAATAATCCTCAATCAATTTACTATCATAGAAAACTATCCATTGTAAATATATCCTCAATGAAGAAACATTCTTGAAATTATGAACCAAATAATATAGTTGTTTTAAAATAAATAAATTATATTTTACTTCAATAATTCATTCTAAAATATCAAATAGACCCAAATACAATGGTGATAATTTTCCTTTCATCCCATGAAATCATTTCACAAACATAGAAGGAACTTTAAAAAATCATGGTCCCTAATGATGAAAAAAATTTAATCATAATTGATTAATATACGAAGCTTATCAACAATTAATTACTTCATTAAAATCAACATTGATTTAATTAAATATATTATCTCATATATAATACTTGATTCAATAAGTGACATTTCAATTTTTTACCTAGTTTAACAGTAATTTAAAATATCTTACATATAAAGCATCAAACAATGCTGTATAGAATAAACATTAATCACTCTTCTTGTTGGGAAAATAAACCAATGATAAATGAAATTAAAAAGATATTATAAAATAAATTATAAATATATATTTCATTTCATCAAAAAATAATGGAGACCATTATATTCTAATATCCATCTATGGATGACAGGATCAGGTCTTCCTTAACTGAGTACAAAAAATATTTTAGCATACCATCTAGAAATTATATATATAATACATGTATTTCTATCTAAAATATTAAATTTGATGAATCCATGATATTTTTGTTATACATTATTAATTTTCAAAAATATCATCTATTTAATCTATTTCATAGATACATAATAAGAATATTGATTTCATGGGTCAATCCACAACTACATAAATTGAATCATGAATCAAGGTTGATTTAGGTAACCGCTTTATTAAATCATTAACACATTATTCACAATTCCTTTTTAGTGTAAGTAAATATTGTAAAAATATATCTTACTATGTGTATTCATTAATCACATTCATAAAAATAAGATATAAAAAACATACTCAATAATCTATTTTTTACAATCAAACACCAAAAATTTGATTTGATAGTTTGATATATCCTTATAGATCAAAAATATTATTCCAAATTAGAAGAATGAAATATATTCTTCACCAAATTCCTCAAAGACATATGAATAATCAATTAATACTATAAAAAATTGTTAATATTATTTCAAGGATCTGCATATTACTCATATCCCAACTATAAAAGGTAATATTTATTCTATTTCACTCTAAGATAGAAAAATGGTAATATATTTAATTGTTCCAATAACTTATAGGACACATTAAAATGGGAATGAACCACACTATTATCAACTCACTATATAAATGAATAACCATATAGCTTACTGATTTTCTCCACCACACTTTATCATACTTAATAGAAATTGTGCAAGTTTCATTACTAAAGCATTAAATATATTATTTCTCATTCATAGTGTATATTAATGATCATAATAAATGGATTAAATATTATTTTATACCTTTTATCATTGATTTATTTCTTGTTAACATAAAATGTGAATGGGTTCCTGTCTATGTTAGTATCATTGGAAAACCTATGATAATTATTTAGTGAATGTTTTTTCGTTTTCCCCAAAACAACTGTTGTGTGATGAATTGGGTCTCCTAGTGAATGGAATGATAACATCCAAGAGACACATTTATAATATTGTTAATGAGGACCAAAAAGGTATATTTCATAGAAAATAGTACAATCTATAAATTTATATCATGACTATTATTTATTTAATTGGTGAAAAGATATCTAATTGAGCTTTGGTATGTATCCAATATTAAGAGTTGGATCATGTTGTGAAAGAATACATCAACATGACAATGATCTAGTTACTGAAAACACAAGAAGTAATTCCCATGAAAGATGAGAACACAAATAGTGTCACACTGTGATTGGTTCTTTATGATGATCCAAGACCACGAAAACATTAATATATTCTTAAATGAATAGGTTTTAATGTTTTTGAGTGATTTGGGGATGTTTTGATAGAAGATGGTGAAAATTAATCTTTCTAACAAAGAATCATGCATAGATTCATGCAATGGTAGACATAATTGAGTTTTAGAAGTCTGTATAGGATATCTCCAAAAATTAATAATTCACGTGAATTGAAAAGTAATGTCTCATAAAATTCTTCCCTTTTGTATAGTTAATGACCAAAAATTGGCATGTCATGGTACTATTGTGTGTGGTATAGTTGTGAAAAATAAGATAGGTTTCATGAATTATACATTGGTGTGATAAAAAAATATGGGCATTTTTATATGCATGAAGGGTAAAGATTAAATACTCAAGCCCTATAGAGGATGAGTAGGCATTTTCAATGGAATATTAATTACATCTAAACTGATCTAATTTCACCAACATCATGTTATAAAATGTGTTTTCCATGAAACATTGTGTTCTATATGAAATGTTTTTCAACTAGTATGTTTCTTCAAAATACTTTTTGCCTGAATCATTGTATTGGTGAAGGATATTCATACATGAATTAATTAACATGTAAATTCTATTATGTTGGGACATAGAAAGATATTTATTTAAAAATTGAAATTTTTATGAGAATATGAATAGAATATTTGAAATAAATTAGTAGTGTAGTGGGTGAGTTCAATGTTTTTAAAGGTATTTCTAAAGGATGAAGTTATTAAATCTAGGTTAGATCATCCTAGAAAGTGAATATACAATTAATAAAAAGAATATATATTTTCATTAAAATAGTGGTTGGAAGATCAATGAGAACCAAAAAAGACATTTAGAAAAAAAATGACACGTTTATAGTCTTAAATTGACCTTTTTCTAAATATAATTCCCACATAGAGTAGTGAGTAAAGGGAGAGGATAAATATGGTTCCCCATTGAGAAAGGTGACCCATACCTAAATCTTATTAGATTAGTGATCCCTTTTAATGAATTTACCTAAGCTTAACCCATCACTATGAAGACAATTTTTTATATTTTGGTACGTTGATAGGTACTACTATTTGATTCATTAATTTTCCAATTACTAATGAACTGATTAAAATTATTATATCATGTGTGAGTCATGATTCACTATAAGATGGTAATATATGTATATTTTGTAATTCATTATAAATATTTTTGTATTAAATCTATGAAAATTATTTAAATGATAATCATTGAAGTAATATCATAAGTGGAACCCTACTAATAATGATTTCATGATAATTCAAGGTATTGTGAATTTGAAGAAGACTTTGGGAAAATATGGAATTTTACATATCATGATTCACTCCCCTAGGGTTCTCCCACTAAATAAAGATGTTAGTAAAATATGTGGAATTGGAGAAAGGACGGTATTGTTAGATTTCATTAAATTCTAAATTACTCTCAATTGATGTGTGATAATATTTTTTTTCATCCCATACATTTTTTTAGTTTCATGGGAAAAGGAACAAATATGAATAATAAACTTAAATCTAAGGTAATTTTATATAATAGAATAGTATTTGGGAAATGTGTGGTAAAGATAAAAAATTCAAAAAGATTTTAAATGGAAAGGATTATTGATTTGGATTGTGAATATTTTAATTCAAACCAAAATGTTAATGGACTAGGAGAAAAAAATGACTTTACCATAAATTTGGATATACTAATAATGACAACATATCAAGAGGTTAAAGATATGAAGCTATCGTTATGTATGATAAAATAAACCAATGGATGAATAAAAGAAATATGGATTAGAGAAAGAATTATATTTCTCATGAAATCCCTATTAAATGGACAAAGATTGAGGTTGAAAAAATAATTAAATTGAAAAAAATACTTACTAAATGGGTTATTGGTAAGGAGAAACACAATTCTTCCTAGGATGTAGAATTGAGAAAAAAAATAATCCAAATGTACCAAAGTTCAAAACTATTTAAAAGGTAAAGTTTCATAACAAAATAATATAGTCAAATAAGGAATTTAAATAAGAATTAACTTTTTCACACATGTTGTATTGGTGAGTCTAATTATATAATGAATCATGTAATGGTGGCCCTAATGAATATATTACAAAAATAATTAAAAATTTATTTTCTAAATTGATTTAATTTAAGAATATACAAAAGAAATTGAAAAAAATAGCAATTACGAAGGTGCGGAATGCTATCATTATACATCTAAAAATAGAAATTGCATATAGGTTATAATATAGATCTGAATATTTCTTCATTTTAATAGAGATAAATTCATAGCATAATTAGTTTTTAAAGAAGATATAAGACCAAAAGTAGATGTTATTATCCATATCATAAATAATATTATCAATCTCAAATAAGTATTAATAAATGGTGTCCAAAATTTTAGAAACCTAATGTCAATATATAATTGGAAGAGTATCCAAAAATATATAAGAGAAAGTTCATAGAATAAGGTCGCTGCAAGGTGGAACAATTATTTATAATTATGGAAAACCCTTTTTGGGTGTCTTGAATCCCAAGGTATCAGTGGAAAAAAGAAAATATTGTACAATAATATCTCGACAGAGATATGTCTATAATATGTTTTTTATAGGGGATTCATTATCTTTGATAACCATAGAGACATGGATAGAAATATTAGAATGAGTATAACAGATGTTTTTCTAACAAATACAACAATTTTCACTGAATGAAATTATACTAACACATGAATATAATAGATATCAATGAATTCTAAACCAAGAAAGAACTATTTATAATGAACAAAAACATTCTTAGAAAGAATGAAAATAAAATTTAAGTTAAAATATAGTAGTTAATCTGGTTGTGATAAAGATAAATTAACACGAAAATAATGAACCAATAAAGACTAAAACGTATTAGGTGACACAAAAATATGTCAAAGGGGAAAAACATAAACCATTCCTATGTTGATTTACCAAAATTACTATAAGGTGATGGATGAAAATTGATGTGGGAGTTTCCAAGAAAATGGAATGCAATGGATTTAAATAAACAAATGAAATAATATCCCTACAAGTGGAAAGGAAAAATTATTGGGTTACTAGATAAGTTCAACTAGAATGAATAGATAAACATATAATTCATTAATAAGAAAATATCTTTAATTTTGAAATTTATTTGTTGTACTCGATAAATAAGGTCACCATGTTAAAATTCCTTTGATGTGGATTTACAAATCTATGTTTAATACAAGGTTTCTTTCAAAGATAAGAAACTGATTTATAAATCTATATGGTATCTAAAATTTTATATTTTCAATTAATTATCCAAAAACATAGTTTAGTTTGGGAAATAAAATATATCATGCTATGATAAATAAGGACATGGGGAGGTTTAGCCAAAAAATTCAAATCGATGTTGTATTATGAGATACTAGTCAGTAAGATAACCCATGATAGAAATTGTTATAATGTGGCCTATAATGAAAATAAAAACCCAAATATTGTAAAGGAGAAGAAAAAAATGATCTGAAACATTTTTCATTTATCTGTTACCACTCAAATGAAAATCACTATCTTGTCCTTAATGAATCTTTCCATATATAATAATTAGAAAGATGAGGTGATTGAGGAGGTTATGTGATTATTTTATTAGAATTTTATATAATTACTGAAGAAATTTTTTAAATGAAAAGGGTTGGAATAATTAAACTAACCACATTCATTACCATGAATAAATTGGAAGTTCCCCTCTCCCCATTTCATCAAATTCAATCACTATTTTTATGTGTTTCAGGTTTTCGTGGAGATATGATCAATGATGAAACTGTATCAAAATATAAAACTAGTATTGTGTGATGCATAAATGTTCCAATTTAAGTAATAATACATGTATATAAAAGTGTGATCTGGTTAAATATGAATTAATGAGTTCATTATTATTAAAAAAGCGTAAAATTAATTACATGGGGTATCACAATTGATATCATGTTTTACTTGAATCGTTTGTGTCAATAGTTTATGATTATTAATAAGAATCAAAATATGAATATACAAGAAGAGATAAATTGGGGAAGATACAAAACATTTCTTCTCATGATATGTTTGTCCCAATCTAACAAGTGACATCAATTGATTTTTTGTATCATATTTAACGAAACAGTAGATGATTTACTATCATGTTGAAAATATATTTTTTATTTGGTGATATAGGTAATACATTCAATGAGAGATTTGATTTTAAAATCCCAAATTTTCTATAATTATCCACAAATTAATGATACCTATTGTATGAGAGATGAATTTTTTAAAAAAAGTTATAGTTTTTGTTAAAATTGAAATATTTTTTTGTAATTGGTGTCTGTTTCATTAATTGATATTATATTGGATTCTAAAAATTACATTTAAAGAGAAATATAACATGATTTAGAAACATAATTATTCATTGTTTAATCAATAATGATATAATTGAAGTGTTTTTTTTATATAGGAAGATAATTATGGTAGAATTTAATTTATAATGGATACTTGATATAAGTCGAATTATGTGTGTGAAATATGTATAAAATTTGTTATTGAAATTTTCTATGGTTTACAATGTCTATTTTTTCCTCAATAGGCTTAGATTTTTGGTTGATTGATATTTTTCAAGTAGTATGTTCCGAGAATTTAAATTAATAGGAATTTAGATATAGTTGTAATAATTTTTTGATCCTTAGTGATTTCTAAATCCTACTTCCAAATTTGGATAAATGATGTTGGTGGGGAAGCAATGTTATATTCCAAACCAGTGGGACCAAAAATTATATGATGTGAATTATTTTTATATAAAAGGGGATAATATTATTAATATATTTGATACAAGGATCATATCAATATTTTTTTAGAATATCTATTGTAAATACCCCAACGGAAGTAATTAATAATGGATATGGATTCAAATGAAATAATTCATGATCATAATAGCATCAAAAGATAGAAGATTATTTGTTTGATATCAAGAATAGTGGGGGAGAATGATAATAGAGTTGGTTGTGAAAAATTTGGGTCCTAAGGTAGGTATTTTACATAAATTATACATTTGTTTATTATGGTCTATGATATACTTTTTGTTTTTTCTAAAGGGGGTTTATGAAGTATCATCAATCCTCTACCCAAAAAAGGTGAGTGAAGGAGTCTTGGATTCATGTGAGAGTTTTAATAAAATCCAAAGGGAAATTTATTAGCATGCAATGAGAAATGGTTCCCCTTTGTGTAACACCATAGGTATTCATGAACAATTTTTTTAAAATAAATTAATTTTCATTGATGTATTTCACATAAGAAACAAAAATTTATACTTGTGTGTTGACACTCCATTCTGTCAAAGAGTCTAAAAATGACAAAGGGAATCCCCTTAGAAAGAAAATGGTATAATATATGAAGAAAAAAAGATTTGAAAAGGCATGAATTTTGGATCGCCTTAGTCATACCAAAAGAGTGTCGGTGGACAACATACATGTGCGCCCCAAAATGTCATGTAACCTACTTGAGCGCCCAAATCCATTTCTCCCAAGGTCCCATATTTGACTATAAATTGACCCTTGGGGACTTAATTTTGGGAGATGATTTTATCTAAATCCCAATTGCTGCTCTAGTCTCCCTAGTACTTCATACCAATCTTTTTAATCCTTCAAGGTAGTTCTTCCACACCTTGAGCAGAGGATTCAAGGGAGGATCATTGGAATTAAGACTTTTAGTGTTTGAAAACCATGAAACTTGCTTACCTAAAGTACCCAACATCCCCAAGTAAGAAATACTTGTGCACCACCTATTCCTTTTATAGGAACTTGAGCACACCACTTCTGGGACCACCTATGGATACTATTTAAGGCCCAAGAAAGATCTCTCCCAAGTATTAAAATATAGGTTTTTCATCACTTAAGTTAACATTAGGTCTCCCAAGACTACTTGTATGCCCTTAATTTCACGCCCTTACCTACTAAGTATCCCCTCTTTGATTCACTTACTCTCTTTAGTCAACAAGACATCAAGCCTTCCTCAAATCCATTCATGGCAAGGCTTCTTCTTCCTTGGATCCCTTGTCTGAAAGGGATCCTGTTCAGACCTCCACTAAAACCTCCTGACTTATCAAACCTTTAGGAAAGGCACATTAGCATGTCTCTTATTTGGGTTTGTATATCCATAGTATGATGTTTCCCAAATTTGTTTCACAATGGGTTTAGGATTCATGGAGTGTTTGTGGATTGGTACATACACAGTCACATGGACCTTTCTCCCAAGAACAGTGCTGGGAAGTCCCCGGTTTGGAGGAGGGTTTGTGTTATGGCTTCTTTCTTTTCAAAGAGATGACCCAAAACCTTAGGTCTCTTGTAGGGAAGGTACGGTTCACACTTTCTTTTCCATGCAAGTATAAGAGAAATCTCCCTCCACTACTAGGATGAATTTTAGGGAAACCATCCTAGCATAAGCCACTATCTTTTCTTGCAGGATGTAGCATCATTGCTCCTCCTCCCTTCTTTGGTGCCAAAGACCAGAGCGGAGAAGGGTACAAGGTCTTTCTTTTCCATTTCCCTCTCTCGTGGAGCTTTGTCACCATGGGAAGCCATCCTAGTGTAAGCCCCTAACCTTTATCCCTTCTTCCTTCCATTGGACCCTTGTCCAATGTGAAGAGAACAGAGGGAAGGATTACCGCCTCACCCTCTTCCCAGGTCACCTCGACCTAATCCACCCTTACTTCCATAAGTGCACCCTCTTCCACTAGCGAAGGGGGGAAATTGAATTTGTCATTGTTGAATCTATCACATCCTCTTGTTTCTCACACCGAGCATGACTCACATGGGCTTAGATATTCGTGATGATTAAAACATGTTCACAAACACTGATAACTGAATGAACTACGAGAACAATGATTCCCACCATATTTGGGATACGCAGGAATCCTTCTCATGCTCTGAGCTCACTAGATACCCTCTTCATGAATCTAACCCGAATTCCCTTAATGTTGAAATCATTATTTGGAATAATCCAAAAATTAAACCCTCAAATCACCAAGGTATCCTTTTCAAGAAGTTACCCCAAATTCATTTCTCTCAGAGGACTATATTGTTTTATGAAACATAATGAACTACGTGGGCTTTGATTCTCATCTATATGGGATATGTAGGAAGCTTCCTTGAGGTTAAAACCCAATACGTTAAATCAACCCTATTATCCTTGGGCCATATTCCCAATAGGGTTGGATTTTACTTGGAAACTCATATCCTTTCCATGTTCCTTGGGCTCCTTTAGCATAAGTCTCACACTATGTTTTGACTAAGCACCTTTCGCTTATATATCAATACAGCATGAAATTAAACTATATTTTCATGTCCTAATCACATTAACTTAAAAGGTATTATGTGTCCCATTAAGTGGCACCAAAATATGAGGGTTCTGATTCATTTCATAAGGATACATAAGTATCCCATCTTATGGGTACGATCCCAACATCAAAACAAACATCATCTCCATAGATGACAATAAATTCTAGAGTGCCCTACTGAGTGGCTTAAAAACCAGTATCCTCATAATAATGATTAAAAGAATATTGAAATAGTATATTGGTGGATATCTCCATTAATGAAGAGCATTGAATGCATACTGATGATTCTAAATTTACACATGTTAAAAAGTGTTTTAAAATTCTAAGGGAAATTTATAATATATTTGGTGAATTAATAATGATTCATGAATATATCTTAAATTATAAATAGTGTCCTAGAGTAGACAATAATTTCCCCTCAAAATGGTGTGATGAGTCTGAACTCCCATCCTCTCGACCAATGCGAGTTCTTAAGTATCGCGAAGTTCAAACATATTGAATTCCTACCTTTGGAAAATAATTTCCCCTTTGGATAAAGAATTATTGGAAGTTTCCAGTTCAATAAATAAATCCAATTGAAACTGCCTATAAGCAGTGATTCTTAAAATCTAGAATACATGTTTCAAGGAACTATGAAACCAAAATGGTGAACCCGAAGTTAATCCTTAACCAGGGAAAATAGTGTTACCCACCTGTTAGGACCTTATCAATTGATAAAGGAAGGCTAGACAAAGGAACCAATAACGTATGTATCCATCTAAGAGATGTTTATTTCATGATTTGTTTTGTTTTTTTCAGTTTTATTCTCATAATTCCCTTCACTCCAAAATGTATTTATTCAAGAAAACATATGTGAACTTCCCGACCGCTGCTCAAGATGGATCCCCATCCACAGGAAGGATGACATCACCAACCGAGCATCTTAGACACTGGGTCTCTAATGTGATAGTAAAGGAATATCGTTGTCACAGTACAATCCCAACTTTGGAGGCTCTTAGATAGGCCCTTTAGGTTAATAAAAATCCTCGATCATCTGGCCAATGATGACCGATGATCAAGAAGCAGACGGTTCCAACCACCATCTTCAACAATTTCAGGTCTTTACCCCCGGAATGCAACAATTGGTCCCTCCTATACTGTAGGGAGGTGGATCAAGAAGTCACTCAGGGCCTCAATTCAAATATGTAGGGGTACTTCCTGAGGATTCCCACCAATAATCACCGCCAGCAGAATCATGTGGTAGTGAACCCCCAACATGATGGGGTGTTGCATCTAGACATTCGGCCCAGGTCTCTCAGATCCAGGCATGCAAGATAAATTGTCGGGGAAAATGTCTGGTCAACAAGGAGAACGTTCTAATCTCTGCCTCCTCTAGAGAAGTCCATCAACCTAACATGATGGAAAACAAAGAGATCTCACATACCCATGCCCGTCCTAATTTTTCTCTCCAGCAGACTCTTCTGGTAGAAACCCACCAGTCTCACCAGATAAATCTGGTCGAGTACCGTGAATAGGCATATACATCTACTTACATGTTATCATTCAGTCATCATGCTCGTCTGATGCATTTCAAGAAGCCTGCCAATCTAATGTTGTGGAAACCGGTAAACAGAAACGTACACCTGTTTAGAATCACCAATTTTTCCAGAAGTATCGTCTTCTAGTATTGAAGGAAGTCCATCAACCATACTTGATGGTAAATAGATATCAGGAACATACACCTTCCAATGTTCATCATGTTTTCCAATAGTCTTGTTTGGTAGCACCTGGAAAAGTCATTCGGAAAGATCTGATGAAAAATCTAGGGCATTCTCAACTGTCTATTCCCATACATGAGTATTGTTAATACCCATTGACATGAAAAGGAGGACTGTATAAGGAACATACACCCACTCTAGATATGGAATTGATGTATATTCTTTTGTTGGACACTGAATTCACCAAACACATCTCATCAATGGTGAATGGGAAAACACAAATCCCTACCCATATTCTAGAAGAATGTCAGGATATTATAAAAACCACATCAGAAGTACCAAGGAAGAAAACACATAAATCTATCCCCAGACATGGGATAACACATCAACATTCCATCCCAGAATAGATATACACCTCAGTTCTAGTCCAGGAGGGTCATAGGGCATACTCCTCATATCATATGGACAACAAGATCGGGAACATACATCATTTCCAATTAAAGGTAATCATCTGTTCCGGTAACCAATCCAAGGAAGGCACATACACCTTCCCATGATAACCACTTCTCAAAGCAAGTCGCCCCAACTAAGAATAAGATAACATCCAAGAAGAAGTTTTTCCAAGAACTATTAGAAAATCAAGAGTCAATCTACAATTTATCTCCTCCTAATGATGGAGTTCATGAAGCCCTCATACATGTATCTGTCGCAGCTCAAGATCTTATCCTCTCATTACTAAATTATGAGAGTGGTAGTAGTAATTATAAAGTTCCTCATCAGAAACTTCATCATGAAGGCTTGATTCATGAAGATTCAATCAATCCAGAGTGCCTATATTTAGATGAGAGCCACGGTAACCCTCTGTGTAGCCAGAAGACCAAGGATCAAGAATATTTATCCCTTGCTATAATCAACCATGGTGATCCTCCCCATGAAGGAATTCACTATGAAATTTTTCCCCGCAGTAGTATATAGAATTTTCAAGACTATTATTTAATTGAAAAAGTAACAATGAGAAATACCTCTTATCTTGAGCCACTTCCAAACACAACGTCAGTCATGTATGATGTCTTATCATTGACTGGTGAAACACTTTCTCAACTAGAAGACATGTTAAGGGGATGGTCATTCCTTGAACCTCCCTTGGGTCATTTGTCTTCTAATACAGAGCATCCACTTGGGTTAGACCAAGTGTAAAAATCTCTAGTGAAAGAAGATGAAGATGTGTTTAACATGAGGAAACAGTTGGCTAAGGGAGAAGTACCAGTCATGTTCTAGTATTTTGTAAATTCTTATTATAACATTCCATAATTGATTGCAGAAGATTGCATTCATGATATCTGCCTCAACCTATAGATGACTCTTCTTCATTTGAAAACCAAAGTACTACCATTTGTTGAATATCAAAATCATGTTAAGGAAATAAAAGTTTTGCAACACCAAATTTACATGGCGTCTCTCTATGTTTTCCAACATCCAAAGGTTGAAAATTGCATAGAATCATTCAGTGCACATGCCTCAACTCTTTAAAGAGGCTATGCTAGTTAATTTCATGTTCCCCATCGAGGGGTCATATCATAGGATGGGGTGCACATGGAGGATTGCATTTCACTTCACTCCAAAATCAACAAAGTCCATCAAAAGTGGTTTAATGAAATGTCATTTCCCATGGTCAGCCACAATCAATAGATTTTGTATGTAATCGAATGTACGCTCAAGAACGGGCCTCAACCAGCTCTCATAGGATTCATACCAAAAGAAATGAAGTTGTGGAGTTACTTTTACATCTAGTATCTAAGAATCTTGAGCAGGCATCCCGATTAGAGGATGTTAGGCGTTAGAGAATGAAAATGTCTGAAATAGCATGGTAATCATCCAAAATAGGTTATTGGAGTGATTTTCGAATAATTTACCCAGCTATTGTCTGAATCAAAATTCACAAAATCAGAAGAGCAGTTGCATGAACTTTAGCCATAACAGTTCAAGAATCATCCCAGCTTCTAATACTGTGGGATCATTTAACTCAACCTTCAAATTCATTAAACAATGTTCAAGGATATAAAGAAGAAGAATAGGAAAAGTCACAGCCTATAGGTCTAGAGGCTTTTTTCGCTTCAGCATTCCCCTCCACAATGGAAGTTAGTTTTTTTCCCGATTAAGGAAGAATCCACAAAGAGAGCGTACAACTAAACTATATAAGGATTCTCTTCGGTTTATTGTCTACCAATTAGTTCCCTGAAATTTATTATATAATAGAATAGAGTATCATGTAAGCTATAGAGGGATATGCTCTCACAAAAATACTGACATAATGAAATTGATGCATTATGAATCAGTGAATTTCATTAATGCTATTAGAGTAGATATTCTAGAAAATTAGTCTATTTTAGTGTAATTAAAAGATGAATTTATGGTCTATAATCAGGTACACACTGAGGCAAATGAAGAAGGTGTGCGTACCTAAAATCTGAGGCTTACCCAGAATCTAGGTATTCCTTCAAATAACCAACTCCCACCCCTCTGAAAATTATCTAACAAGGGGAAAGGTAAAAGTCAGATTGCATCTCACTTTTCTTCTAAATATGGTCAATATATTTCACTTGAAAAGATATTTTCACAATAAGAAGAGGAAATTAATGAGTTGGAATGACTCAATATAGAGTTATTTAGAAGCATCATTTCAGCTAGCCGTACGTCCTAGGAAGTTCCTCTACATGCACATCCTGTAGAAGCTCCTCAGCAAAGAGGATTTGTAGTAACTATAGATGTTGATAATGAATTCTTTCCACTAGGTACACAATCAAGGAAGGATCAGATATATCTTGATAGGCCTATTATCGTGGGTTATCCAAGGCAAATATTAGCCTCACCATTAGTGGTTTTGCTGGTCGTTGCACCAGTTCAAGCTCCAGTTGATGTACCTGCACAGTTTCCAGCTTATCCAGATATTCCTCAAATGCTTATGAACACAATTGAGGAATTAATGACTTGATTTTAAGATATAGAGGAATGAAGTTCACCAGTTCATCCTAAAAAGAGAGCTTACCATGAATGGTTGGATACAATTCCTCCCCCACAAAATTTTTATAATACCACATTCTCAATATTTAATTGTTTGGGAGATCCGAAAGAACACTTAACACATTTTGTTTCTAATTGTGATCATATGATGGGAAATTCTCAACAATAAAAAGCAATAAAGCATAGGTGTTTCATGCAGTCATTAAAAGGACCAGCTTTTCTCTGGTATAAAAATTCACAAACTAGATCAATTACTGGATGGGAAGATCTCCATCAGAAATTCATTCTTCAATTTAGCTCAATGCTACTAAAGATAAAAGTTTCTTATCTTAATAATTGTAAAAAAGTGAGAATGAAAGGGTTTCAGATTTAATTATGCGATGTAACGGAATAACATATTCCTTAAGTCTAGCACTCCCTCAAGAAGAGTTGCTGAAAATTTGTGTGGAAAATCTACGCGATGTGTTACGCACACTATTGATCCCTGTGAAATACAGAGGAGGGTTTTGAGACCTTACTTCAATCACTCAACATATAGAAGACTCTATTATAGAAACTAATGCTAAAACTCGTGTAATTACATTAGCTCCAGGGAGGATGATAGGAAAGGAAGAAGGTGTTATAGTTACACTCAGGCAGGAACCTGTACCTGCTTCTACTTCAATACCTTCATCATATTGAAGGGCTTCACCCCCTCAGCATCAGCAGCAATGACCACCTCATCAATATGATCAAAGAGATCAAATACAGAAACAGTTTTAGGAATTAAATAATACAGTTTATTCTTTCTGGAATGAACAAGTTCTTGGTTACTTCATGTCACCTCTGGAAAATAATTTAGTTCAGTTACCAAGGCCCAAAAAACCAAATAAAGAAGGAGATGAAGATCTTCTGAATTATTTTCCCTTTCACAAGATGATAGGGAATCCCATCCATGAATGTTTTTTTTTCAAGGACCTCTGGAAAAGATGGAAGATTCTGGACCAGTGAAACTGAAAAGTTCATCAGCTCAAGTAATATGTGTTACTGCTACTGATCCAGAGGAAAAAGGAGAATATAAGGAATTCAAAAGTAAAAATGTGTAGAAATATAATGATTGAATTATCATGATATCAAATAACTAGACTCCTTCCATTTTACAAACACAGTTGAAATAATTGATTGTCTCTTTAGCCACTTCTTCCACAGTAAAACCATCTTCATCAAAAGGTCATTCCTCCAAGAAACGAGGTGGTCAAAAGGACAAAGATAATTCAGAAGAAGATGAGTTCATGTTAAGGACAAAGTTTTCCTTGACCCTGGAAGATTTCATGCCATATGTTTCAAAAGCACGAGCACCGCCCTACCAAACGACACAATTAGAATTAACCCGCCATGCAGAATATCTATCAGATAAATAATCTTTTTTTGGTTCTATAAAAGTTATCCATTTGACAGATTCTTATGTCAATGGTGATTCTGATTATAATGAGTCATAATTCCTTATTCATAATTGGGGATCTAGATTAAGTGGCTAGGGTCTAGGATACAGGGGAAGATGTGGGAATTATATAAACCTCCATTTTAACTCTACCCATTCTCGAACCATATATGAGGTAGAAAATTGTGGAAGAGCCCTTCTACGGGCTCAACAGGAACAAGGAGTTTCTACCATGCAAGACTGGTTTGGTTCTAACATGATAATATTGGAAGACCTATTATAAGTCACACCATCTTCTTCTCAGTAATTGAATATATCTATTCAATATAATCTACCAATTCTAGGATTATTTCTAGCTTTTGCTCTGACATAGAGTAAGTCTACATCAGAAGCATCAACTTCCAAAACACATGAAAAACCGTATTTCCATGCAAGAAAACACGGACCATTAGACCCAAAGTATGATGTCTTGAAACAATTGGCCCATATACCATCCAATTTATCAATTATGGATTCTTTGAATCTATCAAAAGATCTTCGAGAAGCACTCATTCAGGCTTTGTCAAGTCCTCAAGAGTTTGAAACTAATGTGGTTTCTGCTGAGGTTTACCGTATAGAGAATGATCCTATAGAATGTCATGCAGTCATATCTTCTATAGATGAAAATGAGTATGATGTTGAACATGGACATATTAGACCCTTGAATTTGTTTGGAAAATACAACTATGTAGACATATGATGTGCATTCATTGATAATGGCTCTCGAGTCAACCTCATTCATGTTCGCACACATCGTTGATTGGACATGACTGAATCTGATTTATCTCCTTCCACTTTAATTTTATAGTCTTATGATAATAATGGAAACGAAAAATTTCAAAAAATCACACGCAGAACTCAGTTTGGATATCTTGTATCAAATTTTGACTTCGTGGTTGTCCGTCAGGACACAGCCTTCAATATTCTACTTGGAAGGACGTGGCTACATCAGCATGCATCCTATTATTTTTCATACCACCAGTGTCATAAGTACTATTTCAATGGTCAAATCAAGATTTGGTATGGTGACAAGACTCCGTTCAAAACATTTGAATCCCAAGACATTGAGGTAGAGTTTTATCACACAAAATGAACGAATTCCACAACAATGGAGATAACCAGAGTTAATTGTCCAAATGGACTGGAAAAGATACCATAAAACCCATTCATACCTTTAATTATTGATTATGTGTTACCTATTAATCAAATTTAAAAGGTAAAACCAAATTCAGGAACATTTATAGTAACTTCCATAATGTCAATTACGGGAAATGAGTCTGACAGCATGGGAGAAAATGTTGATCCATCAAACAGTGATGGAAGTTTAAATGGATATGTCTTCATTTCATCCACTAAAATACAGTAAGAATCTACTTTTTCAATCATATTAAATGAAATTGTAGCAATTATATAGGAATAAAATGATGTTGATTCTCAATCCATCATCTTCTATTTGTTACCACAGGAAGAGCCTTCGTTGTCTATAGGGTTATATATGGTGACCTCTTCTTCCAGATGTTAAAATATTGAATCCCCATCTAACTCTGGGATTTTTTCCTCGTTATCTACTATGAAAGTGGAAACAGAAGTGGTAACACATAATGGAGAAGAAGAAGAAGATCTCAGGGATGCTCCTCCAGCATTTGAGGAAGGTTTATCTACCACCATGGATGAGCTCAGATAAATAAATATAGGTAGAGAAGAAGATCCACACATCACTCTAATTAGGGAATCCATTAGCTCTGAAGAACAAGAGTTTTATACTTAATTTCTATAGAAAAATTGAGATATATTTCCTTCAAATTACACAGAAATTCTACGTCTTAATTCTGATGTAGTCAGCCATCATTTGGGTCTTCCAGAAGAACATCGTCGATTCAAGCACACATCAAGAAGAACACACCCAACTTATGCCTATAAAATTAAAGCTGAATTTGATAAGCTTAAAAAGGATAACATAGTTAGAGAAGATCAATATACCAAATTTCTGGCCAACATTGTCCTAGTGAAAAAGAATAATGGGAAAATCTGAGTTTGGATTGATTTCAAAGATCTTAACCGGCATTGTCCTGAAGATGATTTTCCAGTATTGATTACAGAGCTTCTAATTGATGTGAAACTGGCTATGAAGCTTTATCCTTCATGTATGGTTACTATGGGTATAATAAAATCTGTATATCCCCCAAAGATGAAGAATATATAGCCTTAAAATTCCATCAAGATGTGTCTTGCTATCAGGTAATTCCCTTCGGCTTAAAAAAGGTAGGAGGAACAAACCAACGTGCCATGCACCATATATTCAAACCCTTATTAGGAAAACTTGTTGACTGTTATGTGGATGATTTCATGGTAAAATCTAGACAATATTTCTATCACTAGGCTGATCAAGAAATTATTTTCAACATACTTTGGCAACATAGTTTGAAGATTAACCCCTTGAAATGTGCTTTTGGGGTAACCTCAAGAAGGTTTCTTCGCTTCATTGTATGCCATCGTGGTATCGAAGTTGATAATGAGAAAAAAAATCAATCCTTGGTATGTCACATCCATGAAATTTGAATGAATTAAGAGGAATACAAGGACACATGGAATATATTCGGCACTTTATCACCAATTTGGCAGGCAAGTGTTTACCCTTCACCATATTAATGAAGAAGGGAGTCACCTACCAATGAACTGATGACTGCCAAGAAGCATTTGATACCCTCAAGAAATATCTCTTGATTCCACTGGTATTACTAACACCAGTTTAAGGAAGGACACTTATTCTTTATGTTATATATTTAGAGCGATCATTGGGTGCCTTCCTTGCTCAAAAGAATGATGCTGGGAATGAAAACAACCTTTAATATCCCAGTCGAACTATGATTGATGCAGAAACTCGGTATTCAAGTATTGAAAAGTGCTTCCTTGCATTACTCTTTGCAGTTCAGAAATTGAGGCACTACCTACGACATCATGAGGTCCAATTGATATCTCGCAATAACCTGCTCAAATTTATCCCCATTCTTCCTAATCATACAGGTCGTCTGACATGGTGGGTAGTCATTTCTCAATAGTTTTATATCAAGTTTCTGCCTCCAAAGGCAACAAAAGGCCAAGCTATGGTTGACTTCCTTTCTAAGAGTCCATCTGTAGAAGATACATCATTAAATATTTAACCTCCTAATGAATAAATATTCTCTATTAAAGATAATTCCCAATCATGGGAAATGTACTTTGATGGTTCTTCCAAAAGTCCAACAGGGAAGATAATGAAAAACCCTAAACTCAAAAAGTTGGGTTAGGAATTTTCCTTATATCACCTAGAAAAAGTAGTATTCCCTTATTCCATCCTATTATTGGAAGACAAAACCAACAATGAGGTGGATTATCAAGCTCTCATTGTAGGTTTGGAATTTTAACTTTAGGTGTAAGTGAATCATTTGAAAGTAAAAGGTGATTCGGAATTAGTAATCAATAAAATAATTGGGGAATATTCTATTAGAAAAGATGAGTTAATCCTTTTGTGTGATTACATCAGAGGGATAATGGATGAATTTCCCTCATATCTGACACTTTTTTATGTACCATGATCCCAAAATGCCCATGATGATGCACTAGCTAATGCAGCTACAGCTTTGGCAGATCTAGATCAGGATGAGACAGTCATCAGCATATCCCATCGTCGTGTGGTCTTACAATTTGATCAAACCAGAATAGAAGAAATTAATGAAATTTTCCCTATTTCTGAGCCATATGGTCATACCACAGGATGGAGAACACCCATTAGGGAATATCTTCAAAATGGGGTACTTTTACTGAAGAGGGTTGAGAAATAACATATTTGGCGATGAGAAATAAATTTTAATATTTATGATAGTCCAGACCATCAGAAGATCCTTTATAACAGATGATTTGATGGAATCCTCTTCAGATGTATTGGTGTAGAACAGACTACATCTGTCATTAAAGAAGTAAATTCAAGTGCTTGTGGTGCCCACAGGTCTGGGCACAGACTCTCTGATTAGATCAGAAGGCTTGGATACTTTTGGCCTTCAATGACACAGGATTGCTCAGATTTCACTAAGAAATGTCATCCCTGCCAAGTGCATGCCAACTTCGTTCATTAACCCTTGTAGTTTATACATAAAGCTAAATACTCTTTCCTATTTTCCACATTTGGAATGGATGTAGCATGTCCTTATCCTCCAGCTATAGCTAATCAGTTCTAGTATATCCTTACTACTACAGACTTCATTTCTAAATGGGCCAAGGCAATACCTCTCAAAGAAGTCCTAGCCAAATGCATTGTTAGTTTTGTGAAAACTAACATCATCACTAAATTTGAATTCCCTCATACTATATTGATTGACAATAGCACTAATTTTGGTACAATTGGGGTAAAGAAGTTATATCAAGAGTATAATATCAAATCCAACCATTCAAATTGCTATCATGTGGCAGCCAATAGATAGATAGAGGCCTTCAACAAGATCCTATCAAATATACTCAAGAATACGGTGGATACAGATAAAAAATCAGGGCCTGATAAACTTTTGAATTCTTTATGGGATTATCGGACAACTACTCATACTGCCACCCAATAAACTCTTTATTCATTGTTATATGGAACAGAAGTAGTTTTTCCAATTTAAATGAAATTGACTTCACTCTAATTTTTAATCTATGACCGATTGTCTACAAAAGAGAGGTATCAAAAAGAGTTCAATGATTTGGAACGATTAGATGAAAAAATATTTTATACTTTGCATCACTTGGAAGTCTACCAGAACAAAATAGCGAGAGCTTTTAACAAGAAAGTTCACCTCCGTTAATTTCTTCAAGGATAATTGGTATTGATCCTCAGGATTCCAATGATACCAGGAAAAAGACCTCCAACGCTTGAGCCAAAGTGGGAAGGACCTTATTCTATACATAAATTCTACTCAAATGGAGCTTATGCATTATTCTCAATGGATGGAGAACTCATTACAACTCTAACTAATGAAAGATTTTTGAATAAATACTTTGTGTAATTGCGCAGATGATTTTCTTCCCTGCTGCAAGACTAAAAAAACTCATCACCCATTTCCTTGATGTAATTCTAAAAACTGCACAGCCCCCATGTCCTTGTTGCAAGACTGAAAACTACATAGCCCCCATGTCCTCACTGAAAGACTGAAAAATCCACAGTATAACTTCCTAGTTGCAAGACATTAAATCACATAACAACCATAAGCGTCCATGCTGTATGAAATTAAAATGCATAACATCTTTATCCTTGTCGTAAGACGTTAAACAGCATGAAATCATTTTTATTTGGTGCAAGATATTTAACTATACAACTAACATTTACCATATTTGAGGTTAGAAGCTTCCATAAGGAAACATCATTGACATCATCGCTACTCTTTAGTAGTACATGAGTCCCTCTCTTTCCCATGTCTGAGTCAGATCTTTATAGAGACCTTATTTCAAGAACTACATATAGATTGATTATTATTTTTTATGAGATACATAGAGACGCCTAAATATCCCATTTTGGGCCCTGCCGCAATCACAAAATATTCTTATTTTCTTTTCTCCTATAGTATATGAATCAAATTTATATATAATGTTTCCTTATGATATATGATTTGGTCCATATACCATTTTATATCTTAAGATTTTACATTCTCTCAAAATGTGACAAAATCCCGCATTTTTTATGTCAAACTCGATTGGCGTAAGGAATGATGGTTTCAAGAACTACGTATGGCTTGATAATCACTCTCAATGAGAAACAAAGAGATGCCTAGATCTCCAATATTGGGTCCATCCATGATAAAAAAAACTTTTTTCTTTGTATAAGAGTCAAACCTACATAAGGAATGTTGTAAGAATTATGTATGACTTGATTCTTACCCCAATAAGACACATTGTGACACTTAGGTTTTATCCCTTAATCCAATTACAATATGTCTGTATTTTCACATCGGTTCATCTTCCTCCTTACCGCTTGATGTTAAACTACATGGAAATCTAATACCCCCATTCTTCATTAGTGACACCTTTGTATTATAAAAGAAACCCTTACTCCTCCTTGTTTCACACACCGAGCATAGTTCATATGGTCTTAGGAATTGGTTAAAATTTTTCTTTATATAAATGTGGTGTTTCAATTAGTTATGGGGATAAAAATTTCCTCACATCATGACATAAAACATCACATAATAATATTAATTCAGAGGAATCAAAGAAAGTATCCACTTTACATATGAGTCATATCTATGTAAAGGACATCAAACTCATGGCCAATATTGGTTAAAATATTTCTCATATGCATTTTCCATAACCCCCTTTCATATTTTACACTCTTAATGTTGAATGTTTTTAGATAATCATAATATTTATTACATTTTCTATTTATAGTGTTTCTAAAACCTGAGAACTCTTTTGCCTAACTATGCAGTACGTTCCATTAGGTGGCCTTACATAAGTTGCCTACATAACAGGAATGTCATAAAAAAGATGCCAATATTTGTCTATACAGTTTATTCCCTAGTTGTCTCGACATGACACAGCCCCAATAACAGGTTTTTCAAATAATGGTAACTTCATTATTGGTTATAGTATATTTGTCTCCTTCAACCTTTGATGAAAATATACAATAATCTGTATTTTAAAATAGTTATTCAGGTATGCTTGTCCCATTATATTTCTCCCAATATAAATGTTTTTAGACCATAATTTACACATTTTCCTTACCATGTGTTCAATTCAATTTGAAATAACCTTGGAATAACTTAACCACATATCATATATTTTTTCCATTTCTGGTCCTAATTGTATACCATAAAACTACAAACATCATAACACCTACATTTTGGTCAGACCATTGTAGGAGTCCTATTCCACCAATTCTTTGTAAATATTGGTTAGAAATACTCTCTCCATATTTAGGAACCATTCCTCATATAATATACTCCTTACTTTGGAAAATATGAATATCCATAAGCTTTCTTCAGCTTTTATCAACTGAATGTCAAACTTCAAAGAGTTATTTTTCTTAACTATACAGTATGTTCCTTTATGTGGCCTTGCATAAGTTGCCTACATAATATGTCTATCAATTGAAAGATGACACTATTTGGAAATGCAGTATATACCCTAGTTTTCCCTGTATAATACAACCCCCATAATGGATTTGTCAAATAATGGTAACTTCATTCTTAAAAAAACTTCTTCTAATGCTTTTAGCCCTTATCCCATATCATTATTTGGATTTATAACTTCTTAAATCATAGTTTATGATTTTCCATTCCATACCTAGATATGGTAGTATATTTCTAAACAAATTATCAAGAAATTCAGAGAGTCTCATACCTTTTTTCAAATCTAAAGACCTTAAGTTAAAGCCACACAACGTCCTCACTGTATGACTTAATACTACACAGTATAATGTCTTCACTACATGACTTAAAACTATACAGTATAATGTCCTCACTGCATGAATTAAAAATTCACAGTATGATATCATAAATTCTATTTTCTGATAAATGTTAACCATTACTCATACAAAAAATTTGTATAGAAATGATTTTTCTATTCATGACATATGTCGGTATAAAATATCCCATTCATTCTTAAAATTCATTTCTTTGGAAAAACAACCCATTGTGGTCTTGAGTCACCCAAATATTATTTTCCACTATCTATAAGTAGAAAAATGTTAAATTCCTAAAGAGCTCTTTTGTTTGACTATGCAGTACATGATATTAGGTGGCGTTGCATAAGTTGCCTATATAATAGGACTATCAGCCAAAAGATGCCACTATTTGGCTATGTATCATATGGCCCATTTAGCCCTACATAATACAAAACCCATAACGGGTTTTTTAAAATAAAGGTAAATTTTCTCTTGGAGGGTTCTCCCCTTATGTTTATACAAGTTTTACATTTGGTGACCATAAAAATCATGAATCAAGATTCCCCTTGGAAATATTTAAAAATATTAAACAAATTCTTATCCAAATGGTCTTGTTTTTTATATAATTTAAAAATTTATGGTCCAAGATATTTGACCTTAAATACTAGCCTTTTATAGACCAAAATTCATGAATCTTAACTACCAACAGCAAGAGACATGGTACTCACTAGATTGAGAACCCGCAAAGGGAAATCTAAACAAAAAGTAGAGTCCCAACTCACTAAACGTACATTTGTTTTATGATTTAGGTAATATTGAGAAATATTAAGTCAATATATATTAAGTTTGTGGGGTTATATATATAACCCTAGAAAAAATAAAACTATGCTTACTAGGCCCAAAGGCTTAAGTAAAACAAAAGAAGTTAGCAAAATTGTAAACACAAATGATTAAAGATAAAATATTTTTCATATATGAAAGTTTTTTAGAGAGGATATTCCACAAATTATAGGTTCTCTATTCTCAAAAATCATAAAATATAACAGGATTTATACGTAATTATTCCTTTTTTTATAGCCTCTTGAACCCCATCAGCTGCCTTATGAAGCATGATTATTGGACTAGCCTTTCTCTCTTCATCATGATGAAGTTCTTCTCCAGCATCTGCAATATCTTTTTCACCATCCTTCTAGACTTCTTATAATGAGCTATGAATCTTGTCAAGTTTCTCGGTAATGATATATAACTCTTGTTAAAGGTGAATATGTTGAGTTGTATTTTCTTTAATTATAACTTTAATCCCTTCAACATTGCAGTATGATTAGCCTCAGCCTAGGACATTGCTTCTTAGAACTCGTCAATGTTGATCGACAGATTGGATATTATCAAGTCTTATTGAATATTTTTCTCTTGATCCCTCCTACAAATAATCTCTATCTCTATAGTATGAATTTCATGGTATTCAAAAACTGCCAAATCCTGATGTGATAAACATAGATGAAAGTTGTGAAATTATTAAAGGCAGTTCCTCAAGGGGAATCTCAGATATTATCTTCCAGATGTTTTCCCATGCCTTGCGGCATGCAAGAGGAAGACCCTTATGTAGTTCTGGGTCTGATTCAGAATCATTGTCATAAAGAGGGATATATTCTTAACTAATGCACTATAATAAGTGATTTGTTATGTTCCTTCTTAAACAATGGCTGCTCCACCTTCCAATGTTGTTTGGGCATATGCAGAGGCTTAACCTTCAGATCTAGCCATTGAATTTGATATCCCTATATGGAAAATCTAAAAGTATGGATATGATTAGATTAAAGAGATAAAAAATGTGAAGGCAATAACAATATCATTTTATCTTACATAACAGTACATTAGCAGCTTGAGAAGAATCCTCCCCAATATTCTCAGTTTCAAAAAAAATTTGATGTCTCTGGATGTGGACCGCTATCCTTAATATGATCAGGATCTTCCGAGTGAATCTCCAAAAGATCTGTTATCTCAAGATCCACCTAAGCCAATGTCTCTGCAATGGTGGGGATGATGTTAATATCAACACTTCCTTGAAATATTTTTTTGGTAACAGTTTCTTTAGATGGAACCTCATATTTCAACCAACCATGGTTATAAGGTTAATCATAAGAATATTAATAGGATGAATAATAATAACTCACGTCTGGTTGATTCTATACAAGGAACTCCAAAATCTTCTAAATAATTTAATATATTAACATGTTCTAATATTTCTTCAAAATATATTCTGTGGTTCATCATTTCAACCAGTGATATCTCATATCCCAGGATAGTCTCACCTATGGGAGCACTTGGCGTGTTTGCTTCTCAACCTACCTCTAGTAACATTTGACCCCGAATAGATTCCTCATTAATAGTTTTGGGGTCAATTTCAGTTTTTTCCATAATTTCTTATGCATGTGACGAAACTAAAAGTATCACAGAATGAAAGTTAGTTATTGTTACATTTGATGTCGTATGAAGTATTTTTGATTTACCAGAAGCCTCCTCTCCTCTGATAGTAGGAACGTGACCAGTGTTGGGAATGGATGTTGGTTCATTTTTCTTCAATGCCTCTTCAAAAATCACTAGATTCTCTAGAATTTGTTTCTATTCATCTGCATCTTCTATGTTTCCTTGAACCTTATTAGTGATTTCTTTCAATGAAGAAACAGAATAATCCCATGTAATCCTAAGACGTTTGAACACATTTTCGTGAATAAGGACTAAAAATCATGATAATCATGGAGACTCACTACGACTAAGAAAGCACTTAACCATGGATCCCTTTCTTCGGTGATTTTTCTTCTTTGAATTCTTTGGAGGGCTTGCATAATCATCCCCATAGACAAGTATTGGAGATTCCAATACCCTCTCTATTTAATCCTCCATGGCATGTTGTCTTGGAGATATTTCTCCCAATTCACGGGGTGATTCAGTAGCTCCAAGAGCAGTTCCTCACGGGGTATATTGTGGTGAAGGAACTCAATTTGTTTTTCCATTACCCAACTGTATATAAAGATGATATTTCTCTTAAGTAATTTTTTTTACTAAATTTCAAGTTGAAAAATGGAAGATAATGCATGATAAAGGAAATATACATCCTTAGGATCTATAGAGTCATGCCACTCTTCGTCTAATGAAGGATTAATCCCTTCGGTGGTACAATGATCTATAATTTCCTTAACCCACTTTGTGGTAGGAGTTTATTCATCAGTGGAATATATGAGAATTTCTAGCTCTCGACTGTAGGTCCTCGCCTTATTTTCATTATCCTTAAAAAGAATTTCAGAAGAATCCCACAAATCCCCTACTCCTGGAATATGAAATCCTTTACACAGATCAATCCACATAGTTTCAGCATAACATAATAGACTCTACCATGTTTGAACAACCTCCGGCCGTATATATTCAAAATTTATATTAGAGGGTCGTGAAGAGGATATTTCAACCTTGGATTTAAGTTTCTTCACAACACCCATAGTCAATGACGATGGATTAGAAAATGGAACTCTCCTCTCTTCAGAATAATGGAGACTAGATATCCTCGATGCAACTTCAGTATGGATTGATGGACTGGCTCTCTTAATTCTGATAGGAGGGTTATATCTGGTATGTGGTATCTTTGATGAATTTGGAGCATCCTCACCTCCACCATCTTATTCTTGCGAGTCGGCCCCTGATAATGAATAATTATCTTCCAAACGAATGGGTTCCCTCCTTCTACATCTCTTCACCCCCACTTGAGGGATGGGATGATTTAATACCCCTTCAGGGTAAGATGAAGCCCATTTTTCAGGATACTAGATAGTTAATCTACTTACTGCATCATCAATGGGTAAATTAAATACTACCCTTGTCTTCTCTGCATTTGTCCACAACCATAGTTATCGAGAAACCATTGGTTGTTTCTCTAATCTGACATGCACAAGAGAGGATACAATATTATTTTGTAGAAATTTGAATTGACATGTAAATCTTTAAGTAGCATAGGCCTCACAGGTGATTTCTCCATCGATTCTTGTGGCCAACACAATATCTCTGAAAGCTGGCATATATACCCTCAATTCCAAACCAGTCATTCCATCATCAATAAATTTCTCCATAGGCGGATTCCCATACAGAAGAAATGGAACTTGTTATACATGCTCAATATAGCCTTGGTGTCATAAGCATTCGAAGACAAGGGTAAAATACCAGAAAACTCATGAACAAATGGTTGGAAAGGACTTCAAAAACCTGTACTCTACTTTGTATAGAATAAGTTCTGAAGTGAGTAGCGATCCATCCCCACAACACTTGTAATGGTCCTTCTATTATAAATGGGGGCTTCCCTTTGTAAATGTGAAGAAAAATACTATGAATATTGGCCATAATAAGAGTAGCCAACCCTACCATCCCTTTATCTGCCTGTATAGCCGCAATAACAAAGGTTTATATCCTAACAACTCCTTTGGAGTCTCGGACTGTTAATAAATACACATTGAGCCACATGTCTAAGAAACCTACCAGACGTGTGTTTGCAATAATTTTTGGGGTTGACTTCAAATCCCCATTTATCAAATTATACTTTCTCCGATGTTGGCCAAAAAATATAAGAGGAACCTCTATTCTATTCCATTGGATAGCTAGTTGGACACGTGTAAGTGGGACACTTTTCTTTCTTCTTTATCAAAAATATTTCTATCATTCCCCTAGATTAATATCCCTCCTGGTGTGATATTTCATGGTATTTGTGTTCTTGAGTTGGTTAAATATTTTTATCAACTCACAAACCAAAGACAATGTCTTCTCTGAGTCATTACAAGTCACCTTGGGAAGAATAAAGTCATCATACTTTTCTCTAAGGATTGGACCACCAGAAATTTTGTAAACATCCCACAATCTGATGAATACCTCTATATGTGTTAAATGGAAGGAATTAGTCTTTGGGATACATTGGATAAATAATTATAGTAAGAAATCATCATTCATGTACATATAAGTTTGTCCAACCTAGAAAGGATTATAAATCCCAATGCCCTTCAAGTCATCTGTCAAATCTGCACAGGTCTTACGAACCCATTATGCCCACATCCACGTGGTTTTTACACTTCCTCCTAGACAGAAGTCCCAAATTTTCTTCTAACCCTTGGACTGATCTGCCTGAGAATCACGAAACATGGATGAATAACAGTGTGGCTATAGCTTGGGTGTGTGTGCCTTCAAATCTAGAGCACATGGGTTGTGATGCATAATAGGAGCTTTCCCTAATATCCCTGTATTTTAAAATGAGCCCCCAATAGAAATTCTGGCTGATAAAAAGATCATATAATCTTGAAACCATAAATTTGGGACATAGTTCTTTGGATTTGGAAAATTAACATCTTGAAAATGGCCATAGCTATACAAAGGTAGATATGTGATTTAGGGAAAGTTGAAATGATACTTATTCGAATATTTTTCTGTGTCTAGAAGGGTTGTGTTGCAAACGTCAATGTAATCATTACCAATGTCATTCATCATGTCATTAATACTCTTGCAAGAAATCTCATCAGTAGTTCTAGTTCTTTTGGGAACCATTCAACCTGCAAAAAGATAGAAATCATCATTTAGTGTAAGTTCATTTTTTGGTGTTTAAAAAAAATGGCAAAGTAATTAAGGTGTGAAAGTATAAACTTGGCATGAAATTATAAATTGGTGCAGAAGTACGGTGCCCCACTTATAGCGTGAAACTAAAAAACATACAGAAAAAGTGGGAAGAAATAAAATCGTCTGAGTCAAAGAAGAATTGCGCACCGAGAGCTGAAATTTCAGAAGTCTCGAGGCTTTTTGTAGAAGTGATGTCGTTATATATTGGTGATGTACGTAACCATGTATGCTATATTCTTTCGCACTGCAAACTTTCACAGCCATTTTCTCAATGCACATAACACTTGCACTCCACAGTACTCTTTTCTTTCTCTTTCATTACTTTACCTCGGTATAGGATCCTCTTTTCATTTTAAATCCAATTATGAGGGGGTATTTTTTTGACAATCTATTCAATAAAATATTGTAATAAATGAAAAAGGGGACCCCCTTAGAAAGAAAACGAGAAAACACATGAAGAAAATAAATATTTTAAAAGGCATGAATTTTGGATCGCCTTAGTCAGACCAAAAGAGAGTCGGCACGCAACCTACTTGTGCACCCCAAAATGTCATACAGCCTACATGAGTGCCCAAATTTCTTTCACCCAAGATCCCATATTTTTTAATAAATATTCCCTTGGGCCTTTATTTGGGGAGATTTTTTTCTCTGAAGCCCAATTGCTACTTCGGTCGCCCTAGTACTTTTCCCCAGTATTCTGAAACATTCAAGGTAGTTCATCAACACCTTGAGTGGAGTATTTAAGAGAGGATCTCTGCACTTAAGTACCTTTAGAGTTTTAAAACCATAACACTTGCGCAAATAAGTCACCCAACCTACCCAAGTCATAAATACTTGCATGCCGCCTATTCCTTTTATAGTAACTCGAGCGCTCCACTTCTAGGACCACTTGTGAATACTCTTGAAGGCCCGAAGAAGATATCTCCGAAGTATTAACATATAGGTTGTTCATCACTTAAATGAATATCAGGTCACCCAAACCGACTTGTACGGCCATACTTGCGTGCCCATACCTACTTCGACACCCTTCTTTGAATCACTTAGTCCTTTCAGTCTACAGGACAACAACCCTTCCTCAAATCCATTCACGGAAAGGATTCTTCTTCCTTGGCTCCCTTGTCTAAAAGGGATTCTGTTGAGACCTCCACCAAAACCTCCTAACTTATCAAACCTTTAGGAAGGTCACATTAGAGTATATCCTATTTGGGTTTGAATATCCACAGTCAGAGGTTTCCCACATTTTTTTCATAATGGGTGTAGGATTTGTGGAGTGTCTGCGGTTTTGTATATCCAAATTCACATGGACCTTTCTCCCAAGAATAGTGTTGGGAAGTTCCCAGTTTGGAGGAGGGTTTGGCTTTTGGCCTCAGCCTTCTCTAAGAGATGACTCAAAACCTCAGGTCTCTTGTAGGGAAGGTATGGCTCACACTTGAGTTTCCACGCAAATATAAGAGAAATCTCCCTCCCCTACCAGGATAAATTTTAGGTCAACCATCCTATAAATAAGCACCTATATTTTCTTACAGAAGGTAGAATCATTGCTCCTCCTCTCTTATTCAGTGCCAAAGACTAGAGGGGAGATGGGTAAAGGGACTTTCATTACCCTTTCCCTCTCCCACTGATTTGGGTCACTATGGGAATCCATCCTAGTGTAATCCCCTAACCATTATCCCTTCTTCCTTTCATTGGACCCTTGTTCAATGTGAGGATAATAGATGGAAGGTGTTTCTCCTCGCCCTCTATTAGAGACACCTCGACCTCGTCCACCCTCGCCGCCATAGGTGTACCCTCTTCCAACAACGGAGGAGGAAAAGTGCTTGTGTCATTGTTGAATCTATCACATCCTCTTTTTTCTCACACCTATCATGACTCACATGGGCTTAGTTATTCGTGATGATTGCAACATGTGCACAAACACTGTTAACTGAATGAACTACAATAGCTCTAATTCCCACCATAATTGGGGTATGTAGGAATCCTTCTGAGGGCCCGAGATCACTGGATATATTCTTCAGGAATTTAACCCTAATTCCTTTAATCTGGGCAACCTCCTCAAGAATAGTCCCCAAATTAAACCCTTAAATCACTTAGCCATCCTTTTCATGAAGTAATCCCAAAATCATTTCTCCTAAAGAATTATATTCATCTATGAGACTTCTCGAACTATGTAGGCTTTGATTCCCATCTTTATAGGATATTTAGGAAGCCTCATGGAGGTTCAAACCCAATAACTTAAATCTACTTTGTTCTCCTTGGTCCATATTCCCAACAGGGTCTGATCATACTTGGAAACCCATATCCTTTCCATATTCCTTGGGTTGCTTCAACTTAAGACCCACACTATGTTTTGACTAAGCACTTTTCTCATAGATATCCATACCACATGACGTTAAATTGTATGTCTAGGTCCTTGTCACATGACCTTAAAAGGTATGATGTGTCCCATTCAGTGGCACCAAACTATGAGGGTTCTGATTCCTTTCACAAAGATATATAGGTAGTACATCTTATGGGCATGATCCCAAGATCAAAACAAACCTTCGTCTCCCTAGATAATAATAAATTCAAAATTTCCCCACTAAGTGTCTTAAAAAATGTATCATCATAATGATGATTAAAAGAATCATTAAATTGTATATTAGAGGATATCACCATTAATAATTATCCTTGAATACATACTGATGATTATAAATTTACACATATTAATAAGTGAGTGAAAATTATAATGGAAACTTAAAATATATTTGGTGAATTAGTTAGGATTCCATAAAATATATTAAATTATAATTTGTGTCATGTAGTCGAAAATAATTTCCCCCCAAAAGGGTGTGATGAGTCCGACCTCCCATCCTCTCGACTAATGCACATTTTTAAGTATCGTGAAGTTCAAATTTAATGAATTCATGCCTTTGTAAATTAGGTCCCCTTTGGATAAAGAACTTTTGTAAGTTTCCAGTTCCATAAATAAATCCAATGGAAACCACTTGGAAGCAGTTCTTCATAAAACTAGAGTACACGTTTCAAGGAACTATGAAAATTTGTGATACATGTAACACAAGATTATCTTGTGTGACACACAACACTAAGTTTAAAAAAACTATGATATATTATTAGTATGACCATTATAACATAGCCACTAAAATACGAAATATTAATAGTAATTACTAATTTTTAAACATTATGTATAGTGTATGTATATAAACAAATCATATTGATAATAAAATACATAACTTTCACTAAAGTCATTATATATTTAAAATATACTATTTTTCAAAAAAAATATTTTTATGAATTTTTTTTAATTTTTGATAATTTTATTAAATTATTTTTATGTTTTAATCAATTTTTTTGAATTCATAATATCAAAAATTTCTTAGGGTTACTTTCTAGAATTCTTATGAAGTGTTCCATTTTTTATAAGTAGTGAAAAATACTAAATTTTAATTAAAAAATAATTTTCTTTAGTTTATTTATAAAGTTAAATTTCATTTTAAAATATTTTAACTATAATTTGTTAAATAATACATCTATTAATCCCATTTGGGTCATCGAAATCAATTTTATATAGAAATATGATACAAAAACATTGTAAATGATTGATCATTTTTTCTTTAAAAACCCAAATTCTCATCATGTTTGTCGGATTAATTTTAAAATTATTTTGACCAATTTTAAAAATTGAATTTTTTAAAATAGATACGACATTTTGAATCATCATAATTTGTAATTTATATTACGTGTAACTTAAATTTTGATTAAAATTAATTATAAAACTAGTAAAAATTGATTATTGTGGTTACAGTCAATAATGGTTTACTAAGGTGTCAAACTAAGAATATAAGGGGTTAGAATGTCTTACCAATTTGTTAGACATGCTTTTTTTAAATATAGTTCAACCCTTATGACCTTATGTTTTTTATGTTAATATGGGCACTTTAACAGGTAATTGACTTGTATAATTATTTATGTAAATAAATGAAAAAAGGGAAGGTTCTTTACTTTTAAAATCTACAAGGACTTGGGATTGGGACAAAAACATTATACGATATATTATAGATATTATGTTCAATTATAAATGAGTTAATTTAAAGTTATATTTAATTTTTAATTTTGATTAGTTGAAATTCTTACATTGAATGTTTAATAAATTCTAACACTTGAGTTATATAAT
This sequence comes from Viscum album, assembly GCA_963277665.1. Lineage (NCBI taxonomy): Eukaryota > Viridiplantae > Streptophyta > Magnoliopsida > Santalales > Viscaceae > Viscum > Viscum album. Next base: position 1,515,573,792 of record OY728128.1, on the reverse strand, counting down.
TAATAATTAAATAAAATAAATGCTACTAAAATATTAAAAGTGAAGTAAATTGAATAAATTATTTTTTTAAATTATTTTTTTCAGATTAGTTTATCCTTATAAACATTAATTAACTTTATATATTTGAATTCCATAATTCCCTTCATTTATTTAAATTCAAATAAAATGAATGATTTAAAAATTGACATTAATATTATATTATAATAAATGATCTTTTATTAAATCCTTTAAAACTAGTAAAAACACAATATACTACAAATTTATTATTATAAAATAATAGATTTAAAATATATTCCATTAATGGACCAATATTTTCTTTAAAATTAATATATTTACCTCTAAATAGAAAAAACTATGTTAGTACAATTAATGTTAAAATGATGTTTTCACATATTGTGGGCGCTTATGTTGAAACTAATTCTCAACACAAAAGGATTTTTATAAGATACATTTTGTTTAATATTTATAATCCTAGGGTTCAATGTATATAATAATTATTATTTTAATTTATTCATAATGTCACGACCCATCCCACGGGGCCTGGACGTGACTACCCCAAGCAAGCCTTCCAAAGGCCAGGGGTAGGTGACTTACATCGGAAGGATTTTCCCGAACATGGAAGGAATTTTCTTAGAGATCTATACTCACTCAAAAAAGGTAAACTGATGTAAGAAACCAACAAAAGTAAGGTATAACCATGAGTGTAAAGTACAACCACAATTACAGTTGTAAACTAGAAACAGTGGGCCGAAATACAAGCCCTGGAAATAAAAAATTAAGTAAACAACTATCACATCTACCCAGGAGCTCTACCTGGAGGTTAGTAGTTCTAAGTATGAATTCAAAGAAGAGGATCTCTATAGATCCCATCTCACCAAGCTCCATAAATTTTTAAACCACCAAATTCTACCTCATAGCATCAGTAGTCTGTACCAGACACACACGTGCGGGCCGAGACTGTGTAGGGGTGAGTATAACAACAAAGTATGGGACCCCAAGACCCTCGAAGGTCTCTCAATAATCTACAAAGTAAAACATCACAAGAAATACCACAATGGTAATATCACAACCATGATCTAAATCATGAAGCACGAAGAAAAAGTGACAGCTCACTCTAACGGTATAACTTCAAGGTTACTGGAATAGGGATGACTAGTCATCAAGCCAGATAATCCTATCTCTATTAACTCTAATTCTTACCTATATAAGTCATTGTGTACTAACCCGTATTGGTTTCCAGATGCTAACCCGTATTGGTCGCTGGTGCTGGCCTATATTGGTCGCTAGTGTTGACCTTCATTGATCCCTAGTGATGACTCATATTTGTCACTCGTGCTGACCCATATTGGTCGCTGGTACAGAGGTAGGGATGATTAGTCGTACAGCTAGATCATCCCACTCTGGAGTTTCTGATGCTGAAATGCATTGGCCGCTCTTCTTCTTCATGTCATAGCCAGCCACTGGATTCCCACATGAAGTTGTCCTAATCTCCAGAGGACTCTACTCCTCAAGCCATCGGTCATATTTCAACTGGTACAAAGTTCCGTAAAAATCATACCCTAGGGACCACCCCACCATAGGGGTCCCAACATGACAGATGACGTGTCGATCGAACGCCCGGTCTGTGAGATATGGGCACTTTTATAAAAAGGGCCTGGTTGGATTCAAGTCTAATCTAACCCAGGTCACACATCAATCTCCTTAAAAACTCACTTAGATAATCTCCAAAGGACCGCCATGTCTCAAGGGTCCTTATTCCACGGATGGTGCATCGATCGGATGCATGGTCTGTTAGTTACAAGCCTTTCCGGGAAACGGGGGTGACCGTACCTCAGTTTGGACCAGCTCAGTTGGGCCCACCAGAATATGGAAAAGGGATCACTTCCAAAAAGGGGTCCCAACAACACTACCAACATTTCAAAAGGACTCTCGACTCATCAGTTAGACGCGTTTCGTTATTCGGGGGTCGGTTGGGTCTAGGCTCAAGCTGACTCAGTCAGGGCATCCCGATGCAATGGGTCCCTAGGTCTACCTAGCCCCACCCGGGTCCAGGCCGTTAAGGGTCGGCCCGGTTCACTGGGTTCGACCCGTTGGGGTCGGCTCAGCTAGTTCTCGGGCGTCGGTCGTGGTTGGCGCAGCCCGCTGGGAGGGGTTCGGCCACCAGCACTGGCCTACTAGGTTGTGGGTCCGGCATGACACACTGGGCTGGTCCAGCTCTGTGGGTAGGTCCGGCCCACTGGGCAGGAATGGCTCATTCAGTCGACCAACATCCAGCCCGGCCAGCCTGAAGGCGGACCGTCTTCAGTTGGCCTCACCGACACAGGGCCGTTTCGTCTTCTAGGTGGGGTGTTGCTCCACCGCGTGCAACGGTCGACCAGATGGCTGACTGGTCTTCAGCTGACATGACATTGCTGGGGACAGCTCCACCGCTTCCTACCTCGGCCTGATTTCCACGTTTGTGGGGGATTCCCTTCTCTCGTGCGGCTTTCTCGGGTCGTCCTCCATTGGCTTCAGCGGCGCGCAATGGTGCGCCACCATCCCACCTCCCACGGCTGGTCACTGCGGGACTCCTCCGGCCACTGTCAGCATGGTGCACCGTCGGTTCTTTCCATGGGCCACCGGACTTGCTCCGATGGTCTGTTCTTGGTTCCGTCTACGCTTATAATCCTCTTAAGCATCTGTCGTCATGGTGTTACCCTCGGTCTCGTGTTTCCATCAAATTTGAGGAATGTTGTTCCTGAAGAACGCAACATGAACGAAGTAGTGGAGGGTCTGGGCCTTATTTGTTCGTCCCACACCCTCCGTATTAACATGATAACAAGCAAGTGAATATTTATCTAACACTAAAGATTATATAGAATCTTTTCAATAATTTTAAACCAAAACCAATCATAAACCCCCTACCTAAGGGATAATTTTCTTGTCGACGATCGACAAATACTCCTTTGTTTTTCGTCGGTTCTTGATTCGATGGTTCTCGTCAATACTTGCTGAATTTGGTCTCATCCTCCTGGTGGATTCTTCCACAGAACTCCTCTAGAGTTTCCATGCTTGAAGAAACCGTGCCAAAACCCCACCCTGAGATCTATTTAAATTGGAGAGTGAAAGGTGAGTAACGCATTGAATAATTAATGAGTTTCATTAAATTAATTAATGAACCTCTTTTAATTCACAGCGGTGGAGTTAATAAGTTGATGATTCAATCCATTAAATGGATTGACAAGTCACTATTCCCACCACCGCTGCTCATCCGTTGGAGAAAAAGAAAAGAAAATAACAATTACATGTTATTTTATTATTGTCTAAAAATATCCAAAACTATCTTCTCTCCTGACCAACTACAGTTGAATTGAACTTCCCTTAAGTGAATCTTGACACTACAGATTCAATGATTCCCTCAAATTTTTAATTCGAGTACCAGTTAAAAGATAGAAAATGCCACCTGTGCATTTACTAAACGTACCTTAAAAAAAAGTTCAGAAATTCAATCTAGGCACACTGGGACTCAGAATCATGCGACGTCAATTTTCAAAGACTTGTAAAAATCCCCAAAAAAATTAAAAAAAATTACATGGAATTTTCTGTTCTTTACATTCTCACCACCTTAGGGATTTATGTCCCTGAAATCCATAAAAGGCTACACAAACAAAGTGGAGTACTAGGAATGCATATGAGACTCCCACTCCCATGTGTTTTCCTGGAGATTCCCATGTTTCCACCGAACGCACACCAGAGGTATCGACCACCCATGAAGGATCTGCTCCTGTAGATCCTCTATCTCCACTTGGTACTCCTCAAAAGTCAGCCAGTCGTCAATCTCCAGCTCTCCATGGTTGATGACATAAGATGGGTAATGCACGTATCTCCTCAGCTGAGATACGTAGAAGACGTCGTACACCCTCTCCAACTATGTTGGCAGTGCCAAAAAGTGTGCCACCTTTCCAATCATATGAAGTATCAGGAATGGTCCAATAAACATTGATGGGAGTTCGTCACCTCATCCAAATCTCCATAGTCCCCGTCGAGGGGAGACTCTCAATAATCTGTGGTCCCCCTCCTGTAACTCCAGTGGTCTTCATAGACTATCAGAATAGGAATTATATCGACACTGTATTGTCTTTATCTTCTCTCGGATGACCTGCACCTTCTTCGTGGTAGCCTCTACCATCTCTGGGCCAACCAGTACTGGCTCTCCTAGATCTGTCTAGCACATTGGAGATCTGCATGGTCGTACATAAAACACCTCAATGGGGGCCATACCAATGGTGGAGTGATAGTTGTTATTGTACGCAAACTCCACCAAGGTTAGTTGGTCCACCCAACTACGACCAAAGTCTATGACACATGCATGAAGCATTTCCTCCATGGTCTTAATGGTCCGCTCAATATGACCATCTATTTGCGGGTGAAAAGTTGTGGTAAAGCGAAGATAAGTCCTGAAGGCCTCCTGCAATCTTTTCCACAATCTAGATTTAAAGCATGTGTCATGGTCCAAACCAATCGTCCAAGGCACCCTGTGAAGCCTCACGATCTCTTGAACGTAGAGATGTCCCAAGCTCTCTATCGAACCCTTCTCTGGAATAGAATGAATGTGGGATGACTTGGTGAGTTGGTCAATGATCACCCAGATGGTATCATTCCCTCTGGAGGTACATGGTAACACCATCACAAATTCCATCGATATACCTTCCCACTTCAACTCTAGCATCTTGATGGGTTGGGTAAAGCTGGTACCTGGTTCTCGTCATTCACTTACTAGAAGGTGAGGCATCTAGAAACAGACTCTTCCAATTATTTCTTCATCCCTAGCCACCAGTATTGACGCCATAGGTCCTGATACATCTTTATCACGTCTGGATGTGCTTCCAAGGGGGATGTATGGAACTCTATAAGAACCTTCTCTCATAGAACCACTTGTACACCTGTACGTCCTCTAAAAATCATAGCATGCTCTCCACCTTTAGAATATCCATCCAGTGCATGGCCTGAGGATATCCGAGCATGTGTAGTCTAGAAGTTGTTGTCTCCGAGTTGAGCCTCCCTGAATTGCTAAATGAGTTGAGGGAAAAATACCATTGACTGGAGGTAGACTGTCTCATCGTTATCTACATAGGATATCTAAAGCAAGTCTAACTGCTTAGAAGCCTCGTTCAGTAGCTACAAACTCGATCTCCATCTAAGTGAATCTACCACTATGTTCCTCTTCCTAGGAGTATAGATTATCTCAAAGTCAGAGTCCTAGAGGAACTCTATCCAATGTCACTATCTCATATTAATATCTTTCTATGTGAAGATATATCTGAGACTCTTGTTGTCTGAGTAAACAATGAACCACTCGCCCATCATGTTGTGTCTCCACATCTTCATTTTGAAGACTACTACTTCTAACTCCATGTCATGAGTCGCATAATTCTGCACATGAGGATTCAGCTATCGTGAGCCATATGCAATCACTGCATCACCCAACATTAGGACGCAACTGAGTCCAGTCCTTGATGCAACACAGTAAACCACATTGCCAGTTCCCTCCTTTAGCAACATCAGTACGAGAGTGCTGGTCAAGCCCTACCACAGCTGTTGAGAGCTTCGTTGGCATGTCTCTGACCATAGGAAGGGTTTCCCCTTCTTTGTCAAGGCAATAATAGGGGTTGAAACTCAGTAGAATTGGGTATGAACCTCCGATAAAAGCCTTCTAATCCATGGAATATATGTACCTCATTAACACTCTTGGGTGGCTCCCAAGAATGTACTGCATCGATCTTCACTGGATCTATTGTAAATTCAACCTCTGAGATGACATGTCCCAAGAAGTGGACCTCCCGTATCCAGAACTCACACTTCAAGAGCTTCCCATATGATTGGTGCTCCCAAAGTGTGTCCAAAACTATCCTCAAGTTTACAGAGTGCCCTTCCTCAGACACTGAGTACACCAAGATGTCGTCTATTAGGTCCACCACAACAAGATCAAGTTATGGCTGAAAGATCATGCTCATGAGCCCAATGAACACTGATGGAGTGTTGGTCATTCCAAAAAGAAACACGAAGAACTCGTAATGGAGATACCAACAGCTGAAGGCTTTCTTCGGTACATCCTCATCATGTACCATGAAATAATGATAGCCTGATGTGATGTCTATCTTTAAGAACCACTTTGATCCTTTCAAATGATAAAACATGTCATCAATCCTCAGCATATGATACTTTTTCTTTACAGTCACCTGGTTTTGGAACCAAAAATCTAAGCATAGCTTCAAACATTTGTCTGCCTTCTTAGAAAACAACACCGAGGATTCCCATGGAGAAACATTATGCCCTACGAATCCCTTCCCCTATAAGTCCTCCGACTGTACCCTTAGATCTTGGATCTCTACTTGGGCCATCTAATATGCTGGTGTAGATTTCGGTGTTATTCCTAGGTACATGTCAAAGTGGAAGTCTACCTCTCTACAAGGAGGTAGTCCTAAGACATAATTTGGAAATATGTCCCCATACTTGTCCACCACCGCTAGAAACTATGGAATCGCCTCGTCCACCTTGCCGAAGGTCATGAAAGCTAGCTGATATATAATCGGTAGCACCCTCCTGAGAACAAGTCCATCTCATACTGCTCTGTTTTTCTTCTCACCAACAAAGGAAAACTAGTATCCATCTCTCTGTGTACATCATACTGTACGTCTCAAGTAGTCAATCTATGCATGAACTGTTAATAGCCAGTCTGTGTCTAGAATGACATCGTATGGATTTAATTCCACTACTAAAAGATCTCATCTGAAACTCTATCCTCTGAGAGTAAGATCACATTGTCGTCTCCAGTGTGTGACCACTGAATCTCTTCTTGTAAGAGTATCCAAACGCAAAGGTCAATCTAAATGTTCAATTATAATTTTAGAGTCCCGAACTAAGTCGGTGGCAAACAAATAATGGCTAGAACATATGTCGATAATCACTTCTACAAAAGTTGAGAAGATATAGATCGTACCTTATACAATCTCTATTTCTTAACACCTTAAGACAAATATGGTATGTGTTATACCAAAAAAATACCTCTAGAATGAGGGGAGTTATTATAGTAAGGTATTTCAGTAGTTTTGATCTGAGAAAAATGGTTTTTTAATTGTGAAAAAAAGATAAGGAGAGGTCCATTGTTATAAGAGAGGGGTAGGTAACTCTTACAATATCTCAAAATAGTAAATTAATATAAATTAATATTTATTACCAAAGTTATCCAACACTATTAATATTAAAGATAATATGAATACAGTTTTAATTACCTTATACAAGGAAAACAAGGATTGTTTTTTCCATAATTATACACTTATATTTTTGTTTTAACTCCTTTAACTCTTAGGATGACAAAAAAGAATTTCTCTCAAGGAGGGTCAATATTGTAATATTAACTTGAAAAATACTATGAAATAGATATTAAATGATATATTAAAGCTTATCCAAATACCATCCATGATGTTTTGAATTTTCATAATTTTATATCCTTTAATAAAATATTTATTACTATAAAATATCATTAATGTTAATCTTAAGAACTATTCATTACTTTCATGATAATAATATCAATATAACACTTGTAATTAAGACCAAATAATTTTTATGTCTATAACATGTAAAGGTAATTTATAAAATTCATGTATTACATTAATTCTCTCAAATGACATTTTTTAACATTTTTAATAAAATTTATGTTATTTTCCTATTCATCAAATAATTATCGCATCTACATCATGAATGAATTAAGGGTAATTATTTTTTCCCAAAAAAAAATTAAAAAAAAATACAATGATGATGATAAATATAAAATATTTAAAAATAATATTTATAGTCGAACACATCCTATGTATAACACGATATCAAAAGTATTACAATAATTAAAAATAAGAGTGTGACATCTTTGACTTTTATTTATATAAACATTATAATAGTCATAATCTAATCCATATAGACACAAATGATCGTAAATTAGTAACTTTCATGTTTATGGTCCATATATAATAATAAAATATGATTTAGATCATTTTTGGGCTATTTCATGCCTCTTATCATTTTATTTTTTACCTAAATAACCAGATTTACCTGTTACAATGGTAATAAAATTACTAAGTGTATTGTTCCTATTTACTAAAAAAAGAAAAAAAAATTAATAAATTTTGGATTTATTGATTATAATTATATCATCTAATATTATAAATTAAAATCACATAATATGTATAATCTAATTTGAAATTTAACCATCAACAAAAAATGAAAATTAGTTTTCTAGAAAAATTTCATTTTTAAATATAAATTTTTTTTATACAAAATAAAAAATAAAATCCATTTAAAACCAAAAAAATTGTACTATTTTAAATATAATTAAACTGATTGAAATTTATAACCATTAAAAAGAATAATTTTACCTTTAAAACACTTCAAAATAATATACAGTTTTCAATAAAAATTATTATTATTCATTAATCCTTGAATAATCAACATATTAAGAATTGTATCAACAATTCAACCTATATTTTTTTACGTGTTGAATTTAGAAATTAAATTATTATTTTCAAATAAATTATCTACAATTTATTGAAATTAAATATAATAGTCACTGATAAAATAAAATAAAAATTATTTTGGAATAGCATATGTTTTGAACAAAACATATTTTTTAAATAATACAATAACTTTACTGAAAATGATGAATTTATTTTAAAATAAAATTGATTAATAAATTTTAAATGATTATTACCATTATATATTTAATAATTCGATTAATAAAATTCATTCAATCAAATATAACTTCTACATTATAATGGTCACACATAAATAATAATATTTTTGTGTTTGATTAAGCTCGGTATTGGGTATTATTTACACTATCAAACATAGTATTTCATTTTTTCAATGGTAAGTTACATTATAATAACATTAAGAAATTGTTTTCCTATAAGTTTTTACTTATGATTAAAAACTAGGGTTTTTAGTTTTAAAAATACCTTTTTTAAAATCCCACATCATAAAAAGCATATATATAATTTCCAATTAATAAGAGATAAAAGGGAAGTATACAAGTCATTTGGAGTAACACATACTAGGTTTACATGTTTGAGAACATATATGGGAATTGAAAAAATGGATATAATAGAGAAAAAATTCCAAAGGAATGATATAGATTGACATAAAGCATGGTCCGAAGAACATTAATAATAAAAAAATAGAAAATTTATCTTGGGATAAAAGGCTGATTGTTGTTTGATAAGAAAATTAAATGGATAAATATTTTATTTCAATATCTTTTTCATAGAGCTGAGAAACTATAATTTTATATATACTAATAACTTATGTAAGTACACATATTTTACATATCAAATTTCATCTATTAAATAATTTTCACCTCAAAATCATCATTGGATCAAAATGAAGAGTATAATTTTTTATGCTTGAATCACTACAATCTGCCTCTAATAAAACAGATAATCAAAAAAATAAATAACTATCTATTTATCATATCATTATGAATTAACTGAAACAAAAATGGTTAGTTTAAGATATGATAATTGCCCTAAAATTTTTAACATTCATACTATGGAAAAATATTATAATCTCTAAAATTAAACAATAATACCTGATGTTCAACATAGATAATTCAACAAATATCTATCCTTTAATTACCTTGAAAATATTCCAAACAAAATTTGAACCCCAAAAATCAGGATTATTTGAGGACATAGTATTCTAAGAAAATTTTAATATTTATACTAAAATCATATCAATGACTCTTAATGTCTCATTGTAAAATATAATTTCCCTAATCATATAATCATCAAGATATGATAATAATTTATATAAATAATAAAATTCAACATAAGTAATGATAAAATCATTTATTATTCTAAAAAGCAATTCAAACTTTATTTCTCAGATAAAATCACATACTACTATATAATTTTCCAAAAATAGTGATATTCTTATGAAATACATTGTTCACCTAATCAAAAATTAAATAAAACATACATCCCCAAATTATGACAACTCATAATTACCTCAAAATCATAGATCATAAAAACCATAAATTTTATTCATACCTTTGAAATTATATCCACAAAATTAAAAGACAACTCTTCCTCAAATAACATTTTCAGATGATAAACTGAAGGGTAACTCAAACTCCATTAAATTATCAAAAATTTAACATATCATAAAAACCATATTAGTTAATTTAAACAATTCATCATCCTTAAATATATTATGAATTTTTAATCCCTTATATGAATAAATATTCATCATTAACTTTTAGTTGTAATATATTAACCATGTTTCCCCATATTATTTCAAAATACTTCTTTTCTATTTAAAATAATAACTATGTAGTATCCTTTAACAATGTAAAATCAAAATCTAAGAAATAATCCATACCTTTCATATATCCTTTTCATTTTCCCCATCTTCAACTATAATAGAATTATGTAAGGATAAATATATACTTGTAGGTTCATGTTGATCTTATTCATTATTATTCTCCACATGACATCGATTTTCATAATGGACATACTCCTCACATTTAAAAAATAAATTGATATCTCGAGATGAATATCTTTCCCCTTTAATAGATTCATTTAAACACTTCCTTTTTTTAATTTTTATATTATAACTTTATGACCTCCTTTAAAACACATAAAACACCTTCTCATTCTTTTAATAAATTTTCATGAGTGCTTATAACAGCATTATTGAAACATTTTTCATTGAATATATTTACCTTTATTATTTTTCCACCTTAACTCCCATAGGGATCCATTTCACTCATATTTTATTCATTTGGAAACTTAAAATGGTTCATGTTGTTAATAATTACATCAGATATCTAGTTAAGAATAAAAATAAGAGCTCTAACTATAGATCCCATTTTGTTCAGTTTTTCATTCATAAAATAATCTCATTTTTATTCACATCTATTTATATGTTGGTTCATACTGGATCCATCAATTTAGTAAAACCAAAATGGTTACAGTGATCCTATTAATAAAATGATAATATACCATCTTATGAGGAGGATAAAAATGAAGATAACATTTTTCAGGATTTATCAATCTATTTTGATTTACCCAAAATAACTATGAATATCCTTATAAAGAAAACTATTATTGTCATATATGACTTTTATACTATGATTAAATAACATCCTAACCACTAGAGTAAACTAAACCTTTCTCTGATTCCATCTATGAGGACCCGACATTAAAAATTACTTATTTTAGTGACTTTAGATTAGAATTATCTTTCTCTTCTTCATAATGAAATTTCAGGTTTGGAGTTGTAAATAATTCGGAAAAATTATTATATAGTAACCCATATAATTCATGGTAACACTTATTCATTGTATTCATTTTTTCCACTAAACTAATTTTTTTTAAATTAACACATTTAAATCTCATGAAATATCATCACAACATTGAACATGAAATTTTATTTTCTATTACCCATCCTTAAACCCTACCATTTCTTTTAATCATGGGGTGACCATAATAATCCCATTAAGGGACATAAAATAGTAAATATGTTATTCTAGTAAAAAACATGAAAACCCAGGAAAAACTTTGTCTTAAGAATGCACCCTTTAATCCAAAAATAAAATCAATTTTCCTTAAAAAATATCATTATCATACTTTTTTAAATAATAATTATTATATGAAAACTTATTATGAATTATAGAACGGTATTATAGTTTACATAGGAAATCCATAACATATTACTCTTATAATAACTCATACAATCACTCTTACAAAAGTAATAACAATACAGCTGACTTCCGTATCTGGATAACCCAATCTATTAGAGTGATATACGAGAAATACCATAGAATAATCTATAATGGTCTCACCTATAATTAATAATGGGTATAATCCCTTAATTATAAATTTAAATGGAAAATAACATGAATAAAACATTTCATTTTTTAAAAACCCATGTGCAAACCACTTTCATATATCAAAATACTATTTTTCATAAAAATTAATTTTAAAATATAAAAAATGCACACATAATAAATAATCAATTTATATGAAAATAAGAGTGAAATATTTTAATATAATATATAAATCCTTAAGGAATTATGGTGATTGGAAAACCCACTCGTGTAGTTTAAGAAAACATTCCTTAATTTTTTGTTAGAAAATTCATAATGTAACATGTTTAGAAAACAATAAAAATATTAATTTAAAAACGTTTTGTGAAAAAATAATCATTGGTAAAAATAACTTGATAAAATATATAAAAAGTAAAACCTTTTTTTAAATCATTTTTTTAAATCATGTGGACATTGAGGAAAAATCTTTCTTTTAGGGGAATATTTTTAAAATTAATTTTTAAAAGGAAGTCCCTTACCTTGAGTCCCATTAGCCACATGTGTCCTTTATTATCCTTATTAATAACCTTATGTTAATTTTTTAATTCCATAAGAAACATTTTATGTTTCATTATTACTTTTATATTTCTTGTTACCATGTTAAATATAATTACTTTATTATTTAAATTTGTATTGGGTGTTATTATAATATTTGTTACTTTAGTCCAAAATGTATTTAGTAATTTGACTATGATTATAGTGGTAATTATTCCACCCTATCCAAAATAATAATCATGAAATAATTATAATTTTTGTATATCAATTAACATTTTAAATATATTTATTAAACAATCATATGAAAAATGAACCATTTTACAATCATCTAGATGGTAGGTTGTATGTTCGCATGAGTAATGTTTCCATTTTTCATCATTAATCATTAAAAGAAGGAAATTTTTTTTATTTTTAATCAAAAATATCTATAATATTATAAATATCATATTATTTTTATATATATACTTATATATATCATCCATTGGATTTGGTGTTGAAAAACTAATCACATCGCTTCATGGAGGTGGTAATCCAGACATACGTATGAACGATGTTGTTCTTTTTTGGAATTAAATGGTAATAACATAAATGATATTTCATAATGTTATAATCATACATATTTAATTAATTAAATATATGAATAATAATTTCATCATTATAACTAGTATTGGGAGATGGACATGGAAAAGTAATTTCATTGGTTCATGAGGTGGTAGTCCACCGTACTAACGAACGATGGATTGTTTTCCCATTTTATGGAAGTGGAGATGAATATAGGTTAATCAAATAACATAATAACAAATAAATATGTGGATTATACTTAATGTATCATTGTTTATGGTTAAATAAGTTTGGAGAGATGTGGTATAATAAAAAAAAAATAATCAATTGAAAATGATACCTCTTCTTCAAACAATCTCCTTTGAATAACACCTTAAGACCACTAAGGTGGGTGTTATAGAAAAACAACATCTCTATAATTAGTAGAGGGATTATAGTAATCTATTTTTATTGGTAATGTCAGAACAAGATGTGTTCTTATGTGTAAATATATTATAAGAATTGTTTCCCTTTTATAAGATAGGGGAGAGACACCCATTGAATTTACCGAAATAGTAAATTAATATAAATTATTTTTTTAATTATAAACTGATAAAAAGTGATTTATGTAATATATAAGTTGACTATTTTTCTAAATCAAATCCCAAAAAAATTAAATACATTTTTAATATTGTTATACCCTTATATTTTTGTTTTAAACCCTTTAACCATTTCCATGACAACATGAATTTTTACTCTTTGAGGGTCAGTATAGTTAAAATAAATTGAAAATGATAATTAAATGAACCATTTGTGATATTTAAAATATATTCCATAGAAACTGGACCTATTTTATGATTCTAATAATTTTATAACATTTAATAAAATATTTTTTACTATAAAATATCCATAATGTCAATTTTAAGACCTATTCATTACATTGACAAGAATAATATAAAGGAAAAACATATTATTAGAGAAAAATATATTATATTATTTCTATAACAAGATGAGGATATATATTAATTTCATGTAACACATTATTTATCTAAAATTTTAATTATTTTAATACTTTTAATATAATTATATGATTTTCCCATTAATTAATTAATCGCCGCATCCCCATTATTAATGAATTTAAGGTAAATATTTGATGAATAAAAATTAAAATAAAATTAACTTTATGAATATAAATTATTTGGACAAAAAATATTACTTATAATAATACATTTCATATAGATAAAATCATATTAAAAATATTACATTTATTAAAAACATGAGTGTGACATGTTTAACTTTTATATATATTAAATACTATAAAGGTCATAATCTAAGCCAAGTGTCCTTAAAAGGTAAAACAATTTATCCTTGGATTATTATGGTATGTATATTCTCATTAAAAAGTTTTTAGGTACATGTTTGGGTCATTTATGGTTCTTCTCATTTTATTTGTAACAAAAATTACCATATTCACTCTTTTCCACCGAAATAATATCATTATGTTTGAAATTCATATTGAACAAAGAATCCAAAGGAAATATTTACTAAATTTGGATTCAGTGATTTAAAATATAGAGTAAATTTTAATAAAATTATTATCATATTAGTTTCAAAATTTAATTTAAAATCAAACTGGCAATATAAAACATAAAAAAAATTCTAAGAATGTTTTATTTAAATATAAAATGTTTTAATAATAAAATCAAATATTAAACCAATTTTAAAATTTTAATTGGATAATATTAAATAAATATGAACTAATTAAATTTAATAAAAATCCAAAACATAATTTTACCTTGCTGATAATTTATACTAAAATATAGTTTTCAATAAAAATCTATATTTTTTTTAATATTCCATGAAAAAGGGATATTTAAAAAAATTATCAATAATTCATTATAAAATAATTTTTACATGATTTATTGATAAATTAAATTCATTTTTTTAAACAAATTTTATAAAATTTATGGAAATTAATTATAATAAACACCCATAAAAAGCAAGAAACCTCATTTTTGAAGAAAACAAATGTTTTGAAGAATAAAATTACAGCAATAAAAATATTGTATTTTTTAAAAAGAAATAATTAATATGTGATAAATTAGTAGGACCGTTATATATTTCATAATGTGGTTAATAATTTTCATTCCTTCCAATTTAATGGGTTGTTTATAATAGTCACATTTAAATAATTATATTATTTAATCGTTTTAGCTTGGTGTTGTATTTCTTGTATGATATGGAATGTAGTCATTATCTTTAAAAATATCAGTATGTTATATTAGGTATCATAAATATTGAGTTGTATAGAGACTATAGTGTGTTGGAACACTATGGTTGTAGATATGGATTTATGCCAATTACTAGAGACTGATGTTGATATAGAGAATAATAGAGAATTCAATATGGGAAATATGAGGATGTCGATGGATTATACATTAAATTTTTATGGGACTAGGATTCTCGAGAGGGGATATCATGATTATATATTATGATTATGAGGTACTATTAAGATGTCATGATAGGCTCAATTGACCGACACATTTGGTCAAATGGTTATGTGAGATATTACCGGGTGAATGATGACCCCTAGATGTTTATGTTTTAATTATATATCATAGGAGGGGATCATAACTCATTAATAATTTATTATAAGATTCATAGTTATAACTAGGATCTGAATGTTGTACCTTGAGCCAGGGTTGATACCCAAGAAACCTAGGATTCAGTTAGAATTCAATTGATAATATATGATATGTGTACTGATTCTGTGGATATGGTCATTTCACATAGATAAAAATGAGATATCTAGAATTCCATGAATCTAGTGGATTACCTAGGCATATTATATGAGATATTACTGATTCAAATGAGTTAGAAATTGTACCTTGTTTTAGAGGGGTTACTATGAATCCTAATAATTGGGGGTATTCTTATATATACAAATGATATTACAACTAATAACACAATAATCATTAGTTAATTCCCTATATTATTATGTATTTTATAGTTATATTATGTTTGGGATGATATCCAAGAGTTTCTTGATTGTTTTGGTTTGTTTTGGATGTTTTATGGGTGTTTACTATAACGACCCAATGTTTTATGCATGCAAATCCCATTCTTATTATTATCTCATATATTCCCAAAAAATCACAACGCAATGAACTAATATGTACCATGTGACTTTTAGACATAATTTTTACACTTCTTTGATTTGAATTTCAAAAATTTGACATATACAGTTGCGATTAATAAGATGATTGGAGTCTTATAAGGAAAACTTAGTTTCTTGGTGAATAGTAACTGACACTTATGAATAGTAATGTTACCCTTATGAATAGTAATATGACCCTTAGGAATAGTAATCTTACCAAAAGAATAGTAACCTCACCCTTTATTGTATATATAAAATTTAGGCATCTTATAAGTGACAATATGACCACAGTAGAAGTATTTTAATTTTTATAAGTAAAAAATAATTAATTATAATTAATTAAATATTTTAAATGAAAATTTATTTTCATAATATGTTTTCATAAATTAAAAATATTTTGTCTTCTAGTTTTAAGATAATTTTATAAGACCTTATGTAATTTTTGAAAGCATTATAAAATTAATTGTGGTTTTAAATTTTTCATTTTTCAAGTAAATTATGATTTTAATTAAAAATTAAATTAATCATATCTAGAAAATTATTTTTGAAAAATGGATTTCATTTTTGGATTATATGTGTTGAAAAATTGTTAGGGTGATTTTTCAGGATTTTTCTGAAGTACTTGAATTTTTGGATAATAGTAAAATACATTAATTTATCATTTCAATATATTATAATTTAAATACACTATTCATGACATCATAATTGATGTAAGCACCCAAATATATAAATAAAACTCTTTTAAAACTATTTTTGGTCAGTTAATTATCAATATTTCTGGTCTTGAGGGATATTAATAAACTAAGGAGTTGAATATTTAGAAAACCCTCATCCCCTCCACTATAAACACCACCCACACTCCCCTCTTCTCTTCACTCTTCTAAAGCCTTTTTTACTTGACTAAAGTATTCCCAAATATCACCCTAAGATCCTCCCCCACGTCCAATATACCTTAGTCTCTTCAAAAGACCAAATCCTCTCCCCTTAAGAGGCTCTCAAGGGAGATTGATTCCAGAGGTAAATTCCACTTTTCAATTCTTTTACTTTCTGTTCAAGTGCATTTGTTTTATTTTATATCCTTACCTCTACTAATACAAATGTTACAAATAATACAGTACCATAAATATAATTTAATATGTTTATGATAATTTAATACTTTATTGTCATCTATCCTTTACCCTTATTTTATTTCAGTTGTATACACACCATTCGAGATGTGTTAATTTACCACATTCAAGGATGATGGATTTTCAATTTCCATTATCGTCTTTAATTCTGGTCATGAAACCATTTTCATGGTTTATCCAGACCATAATATATGAATTATGTCTCATATATTGTTCTGGAACTCATTTTTACGCATGGTTTTGATTTATAAAGCAAAACATGTTCATTGTGGCCAAAAACCACCAATTAACCCAAAAGGTTATCACTAAAGTTTTACATAACAATTAATCTTAAATACAATTAACCAGATGAAATTTAAAACAATGTAACCTTATGGATATTAAATAATTTAATATAACTACAATTCAGGAAAAACATCCCCATTTTACAAGATTCTTCGTTCATGAAAATAAGTAAACTGGTCATAAAAAACAAAGAAAACAAACAGACCCAAACCATGAAATTATACCACTTAACCCAAAAAAATGTCATGAATGAACTTAAACAGGTTATAATAAATCTTTTCCATATATAATAGGTTATTTAGTTATTAATTAATGTACATAAAATTATCATTTAGGTCATCAGTATCAATTGTAGAACACCATTGGACTTAAGGTAAGGGGTCCTCTCTCTTTCACTTTTATTGAAGAATAACCACTATGTTATTCCCTTTTAGGTGTATTCCCTAATGATGGGGTAATATTTATCACCTCCCACATACTTCCTCCATGATTTATAAGTGATTATAAACCCATTTTCTCTCTCATTAATCCCTTTTAAGTACACCTAATACCGTGCCGATAATCCGTAAGAGGTTCTACCAGAACCTACATTGTTCATTCAGGTATCCTTATCTTTCATTCACCAATATGAATATATCTTATAATTTTATATGAATCTCATAAATTCTGTTTACATTTAGAAAAATCATTTTTCCATACCCTTTCATCATTCACTTTCGGGTATATACATGTTATTATGTGATCCCTCCTCAATATTTCCTAATAAGCAAACCAGTTTTGAGGGAACATCCCGAATTCTTACCCAATTTCAAGTGCAATATATATTCTATTTGAATACAAAATTTACATTATAAAATCATAAATTTTATTATTAAAAAATTCTAAGTTTACTTATAGTTTTATATAAATGAATGTTCCCTTTTCTATTATAATGTCTCTATAGTATTTCCCTTAAAACCGCAAAATAATGTTTTAATGCTAAAATTTCTTAAATAATTTTCTTAAATGTTTTCAGTTATACATGAAATCACGTACTATAATAAATTCTTATTTTCCCTTATGATTTTCCATGTATATTTCAGTTCCTTTCTTCATAGAAACTTTTATGAGATGCCCATTTTTATGCTTAATGACATGATTATAGTACCTGATTCATTTCTTGGCTAACACTTATGGTTATATAAGGATGATTATGTATGATTATTTATATGGAAAACATATTAATGAAAAGTTATGATGGGTTCACACAAATCACACACTAATGAATTAGGTAAATTTGAGTCTCGTGATACGTTATGTGTGATGGTCTTGGCAGTTAGCCTTTGCTTGTGCTACCATGTGCAACGGTATGGACAGTTCACCTTGACTTGTGTTAAAGACATGTTTTACGTTGATGCCACATTATTATTACTATATGTTTATATGATTCCATGTTTATATGTTATGATTTCATATGTTACATTCCTTTTTATATCATTATGCCATTCCTTCTATCACATGTGTTAATGATTTGTTCTTATGGTTATGCCCTTACTGGGATATTTATCTCAACCCATTGTTCGTGTGTTCCCTAGGGATCCCTATATAGATGTTTGAGCATGATGGAAGTTAGGATCTCAATTTTAATATTTAATAAAGAAATTTTTTATTTAGTTCTTTTTTTTAGTTTTATTTACTTAGTCTTCCATGACTCTAAACTTTATGATCCTTGGATTTTACTCTAATGTATAATTATTCATAAAATCATGTAATGTTTTATATAAAATGTTAGGGTCACTATATTTACAGTTTCGAATGGTTAGGAGAAAATGTGTAACTTCTCCACCAAACTATGAAAGTACACTTGGAATTTACTAGGGAAGTGTATGGTTGGTGAAAATGTAGCCAGGTCAGGTGAAAAACCATGTTAGGTGGGAATAATGCGATATAATAGTTTCAAACAGCTAATTCATGGTTTTTCAAACCATGTGGGACAACTATATAAGGGACATGGGTGTTTTCCAATAAAACTAGAATGGTTGGTGTGTGTTTTTTAATGTATGTATCCAATCCATTCCAAGTGGATTCATAACCTACTCTATTTGTATTGTCATAATATTTTGTGCTGGAAATATCTCATTTGTTCAAGTTAGACTATTCTCTCAAACTAATGTACACCTTAAGGTTATTTTTAAATCTCTTTTGCCACAAGAACACAATTTTAATGGATTAAAGTTTGTTAGATCTAGGAGATTGATGATAAGAGATGTATCCTCTCTTCATTTTTCTAATCTTTCTGGATCCACTCATTTTTCATTTTTCAAAGCCTTATATTGGGTTTTCTATAAATTGATTTTTTATCGATAATGTTTTGATAAATATATTTTGGGATTTTTTGATGGAATGTGGAATCAATCACTAATCATAAAGATCATGTCTTTATTTTTCATGTTCCTAGAGATATGTTGTGAGGTGGGAGGATTCTCTCGCTTCTTTATTTTTTATTACACTAGAATACATAGTTTTTCTTAATTAATATTCCTGGATTTTCATAGGAAACATTTAATTTATTAATTTATGAAACCCATTTTGGTCGGTTATTTGGAAAATATTTGAATTTTAATGTTCTTTTGAAAACCTTTTTGATTTATGGTTATAATTTATGTTTTTCTTTATCATAAGAATGATTATTGATAAAATTTTATAAAGGAATTAATTGATCTACGTGTAGTAAATGGTTGTGAAGAAAGGAAAGTATGGAATTATATGGGATCATTTTCATTGGGAATTTCCATTTAATGGTGCATGGTATCATACTTGATCTGTGAAATATATTTTTTCTTATGACTAACTTAGTGGATTGATATGTTATTAATCATGAGTATTGGGATATTCCTGAAATTTGTTCACGCATTTTTTGAGAGAAATTATGTAAGAAAATGGGATTAAATTAATAGTTTAATTATATAAGTAAATTTCATTGATTTTGAAAACTAGTTAGGTTTTTATATCATTTATTTAGTTAGATTTTTCATTGTGATATATTAATTTCTTATCTTAGAAGAGTGAGGTGTTATGCATATTGAGGATTTCCAGCAAGGTATGATTAGTCACCCTTAAATGTCCACCTTTTTTGGTATTCAAATATCATTCTTAATGGAATATGGGATTTAAATGTGTATTATATATTTTATTGAGAATAATTTTTATATATTCTTATAATGGTGGTTTGATCATGGAGTTATCATGTAGAGTGGTCACAGTGAGGTCACATTGGTGTTGTTGGGTTGGGATTCATTTTAATTTTATTGGGTCACCATGTTCTACCTTTTTCTACTACTCTGATATTTTTGTCCAGTTATTATTTTTTTGAGTAGTATTGTTTTTATATATTTCTTCAAGTGGTTTCATTTTATGGTTTTTATTTTTTCCTGATGGGATTTTGGTTTTTAAAGAGAAAACCAACCTCCATCATTTTAGTAATCCCTTTTCATATATTTTAATCATTT
Source organism: Viscum album (assembly GCA_963277665.1). Taxonomy (NCBI): domain Eukaryota; kingdom Viridiplantae; phylum Streptophyta; class Magnoliopsida; order Santalales; family Viscaceae; genus Viscum; species Viscum album. The sequence goes on along the minus strand of OY728128.1, from coordinate 1,515,552,804 downwards.
GTGTTTTTTAGGATTTCACCTATGGTTTGTGGCACTTCAGATCATTACAAAACGTTTTCTAGGGTTGGGATGTTATATATGGTTACAGTTTTGGCCAATCCATAATATTTTGGATTAAAAAAAGAAGATATAAAATGTATAAATCTTAAATTTATAGAATAAAAATATCTTTTTAATCTATTTATGCTCAAGTTCAAATTACCAGGGCAGTCCAAGTACAGAAAGTGTTTTCAGAAACATATATGAATGTTGTAATATCATTATTGTGGATTTATCTAATTATTATATAATATCACACATTAGTAATAAATATTTATAATAGGACTGCATTACTCATGTTATATTCAATTATTCATGAAAATTGGTTATTAGGATCGTATGTTTTGATGATTTAGAATATTCTATGCATTTATATTAATATTATTTTTTCAAGTGTTGTTTTATTCTAACTACAGAAAAATGAAAATAGTTATACAACCTAGAAACTTATGTGATGTGGATATAGATAATTTTGTTTCACATGAACCATCGGTGAACAAAAAAACCTATTTAGATAATTTTTATACGTTTTTATACTATTGATTGGGTAAATATAAATGAAAAACCATGAATTATAGTTCATTCTATGTTTTTTTAGAAATATATTCCATCAATACTTTATGAGGATTCCAAAAAATAAAAGGAAAATGTATATAATAGTAGATTGAATTGGCTCATTGAATTTATTGGAACCCTAACTAATATAATAGTCATTTTTAGTCTACATAATAGGTGATATTTCATGATAATGGTGGTGTTAAACTATCCAAGATAAATTTTACCAAGGCCTTAAATGTTATGGATTTCAAACAAAATCTAAAAAATAATTCTACCAAAAAAATCTAGAATTATTGGATAATTTATAATGCCCCAGTCTTAAACAATACTTAATCTTGAATTATTCAAGAATTCACATTGTGGATCTTTTCAGGTTTAGAGTTTTATAGAATTAGGTCATAAAATCTTGCATTACATTCCACATTTAAACAAGGTGGTTACAACAAAGGAAGTATTAATTTTTTCCATCAAAGGAAACAGATTTTAAATAAATCATGGATTCTTTCTTGACACTTCCTCGACACTATCATCACATCATATACCTTTCCTTTGATCTGTGAAAAACATTTCAAAAACATGGGATGAGCACAAAAATCTCAGTAAGGATTATAAAATAAGGAAAGGAAACATTAACCCATGAATAAATACATATCAATGAAACCAAAACTTTTCATTCATAACATACCTTACGAAATCATAAGATTTATGAGTAACACACAAAAATCATAAATCATAGAGGTAACTTATGGAATCTATATCAAACTTGCATTGTAGCTATCACAGCTACATAGGGAGTCACATTTGGAATACCCATCACAATATATTCCTTAAATCTCTTAGTATAAACATTAATTTTTACCTTCGTCTCATTACCCAATGCATTGGAGAGCTATCTCGGCCTCACCCTCCCTAGGTTTATCATGGAACCACCCGTATATGTAACAATGGACAATAACCATAACATAATCATAACACATAACTTAAGAATAAATGAAAGATAACATTCCCACATTTCAATAACAATATAATATTTTAAGATATTGAAATAATGAATCCATTCTAAAAACCATTTTCAAAACTATTTAAAACATTTAATAAAGAGACTTTTGAATCAAAGTGTCCCATACCACATTGAATCTTTTAACATTTTACACCATTAATATCCATATAAATAAATCCATAAAACCATTTTGAAAACATGTATATTAATGAGAAATGTTTATAGGAATAAATCATTAAAACATTAAAACGATATTTTAGTTAATGATTTTTTAACAAAATGAGAGACACTTAAATACAAATAATTGAAGAATAACATTTAATCAGAAGTTTATAATATCATGAGAATAAAAGGATTCATGATATAATATTCCAAAGGACCATATATACACCATAAAAGAGTGAATTGGTGCATAACAACAATGAAGTCTCAATAGAAATGTAAAATGAGATGAAATCCCTTATAAAGAAGTTATCCTTAAATTAAGGATAAATCAATCTCATAATTATATGTGACAAATATAAATACAGAAAATATAAGTGGATATTAAGTTTAAAAAAATAATATGTGTTTCACACCTATTCATTGGATGACATAGTCAATAACTACAAGTTGAACCCAAAGAAATTGAAATTGGGTTAAGAAGTTCCCTTGTAAACATTTGACAGCCTAACAGCGTCAAATTAAAATTCAGAAAAAGAGTTGATGAGACAAAAAGGGTATCTCATCACTTGGAAATAAAATTTATATAAATAATGATATATAATAACATATACCAACATAATAATATGTAAATTAAAAGACATAACAAAAGAAGTCTTTTAAAAAGAGGCGGGGGAAAGGTTCCCTTACTGATTTCGGTAACTTCCGAAACGTACACCCCATGAAAAAAGGGTCATAAAATGAAGATGTGAATAACAATAAATTAAATTATATTACAAAAATAATATAATAATCTGAAGTACAACCCCACACAAAATTAAATAGTGGCAAATGTAGTATGAATCCCATGGGAATAAAAGTGAGATGAAAAATCCCTTACGAAAACTCGGCAGCCTAACAGTGCCACTTAAAACTTCCAAAAATGGATTGAAGAGATAAAATAGGGTCTCTAATCATATTAACATAAAATGTAATATAATAGGAATATAAAATAACATCCCCAAACATAAGAAAGAGGATCGTAAAATAAGTTACATAAAAGATAGTACTTAAAAAGAAAGAGAGAGGTTGGATCCCTTACCTCAAGTCCGACTTGTCTTGTTCGTTTCTTTATATTCCAAGATAATAAACTAGAGTTAATTTCTACTTGATTAAGAGACTTTTTCAAGTTAATTATTACTTTTATAACACTTATTACCTTGTTATGAACATTATGTAATTATTTATCTTAATAATGGTCGTTTTGTCGATCATTAGTACTTGATTCAAAAATAAACTTCTTATAATTACAAGTTTTTCATGTGGTAAAATATCCATTATATCCAGAATTATATTCATAATTTAGATATAATATATATCTGTTATAACTATTATATACTTTCATTTATAATATTACATAACATTTAGAAGAAAGAAATGAAATGTCGCGTTCATGGAGATGGTAAGCCGTACGTACGCATAAACGCTACTTTCATTTAAATTTTGTATTTAATGGAATTAAAACTAAATGATATATATATATATATATATTATAATTAAAGTATAATATATATGTTATATAAGTCACATAAGATAATTAATTTCATTCTTTATACATTCCATGTATTGCATGAACGAGTCACATCACTTGAGGGGGTGGTAGTCCACACTTCCTCAAAAGAAATTATCGCATTCGCACAACATGAAAAGCATAAATGTATGTTTTAAATATAAAATAAAGAAGAATATAGAGGAAATAAATATAATATACATCATAAATAAATATATTTCCATCATAATGGTTGCCATGAGAGGTTGTAGGAGAAGATAGAACAATCATCATTTCGTGAGGTAGTAATTCGCCATCCACGGAAATAGAATGTTCTTTAACCATTAGACGAAGGTGTGTGTAATTTTAGCATGAATAATTCTCATAAAAACATCCTAGTATATTTAAGATACTTTGTTTATTACAAAATAATGGAATAAAAAGTGTTTATGGGGTTGGAGAAGCAAAATAAAACAAAAGAACATAAGAGAGGACATTACCTTTAAATCGGGTAACTCCCTTTGGTTTGAACCAAAAGGGTTTCTTGAAGAGTTTTCTAACTAAGGTAAGGCTTCAAGGATTAAGAGAGGTATGTGGAGAGATTAAATGAGTAGATTTTGGCCGAGCCAATGGCTTGAGAGGTGTGGGTAAGGTGGTAGAGATGTGGGCCTTTTATAAGAGGGAGGAAGGGCACCCTTGGAAAGTCTTAAAAAGTTACTTTATTATAAAATTATTTTCTGATATTAAAGTTCCCAAAATTATATATTTATATGATAATGTGATAAGGGTTCTAAATCCACCCATCCAATATGTTTTCTACCGCTGTAAGTCTTATATGTTACCTTATCTTCTCATTTTATTTAAATCATTCATTAATGAGGTAATAACTACATCATCATGGTGTCATAAATAAATTTTTTTATTTAATTTCTAAAAATTATAAAACAAATATCATGATGTAGGAAAAACTTTTATCTTTATGATGAATATTTATAGTCAAAAATATGACTTTTATAACCCCATGTAAAAATTGTTTTAGTAAAACAATACATGTTTGTGACACTTTTATTTTTGCTTTAAATAAAAAGTTATTAATGTCATTCTCTTACCCTAGTGGCTCCATGGGGTCCCCAAGTTGACCCATGGATTTTATTGGTCGTCCATGACCTATCCAATAAGTGTAGGACAAGTGTAAAGGTAATTTAATATTATTATATCATTATATTTACCTTAAATTTCACTATTTACCTTTATTCGCGATTAATAAAACTTAAAAGTTACTATTCACCAAAAAAATATTTTAATCCCATTAAACCAAATTTTACATTCTAATGAAAACCATTTATGTCTAATTTTTTAAATTCAAATCATAGAGGTGGTAAAATTTTATTTAAATGACAAATCAGTTTTTTTAACTACCACTTAGTGGTTTCACTATTCATCAAAAATTGATGTTTTTTAGAAAAATACCAAAAATTCACCCTAATCTATATTTGATATCCCAAATTGAAAAATGATGTCCATTTTTTCAAAATTCAAAACATAAAATTTTCATTAATTATTTTATAATTAATTCCCGCAGCCAAAACAAATAACGTGTTTTTAAGAAACAATATATATCAAAAGATTGACACTTGTTTATGTCCAATTTCAAAGTGAAATTAATTCCAATGACCAAAATTGGATTAAATGGTAAAAATATATTTTAAATACACTTTAAACCCAATTAAAAATAAAATATATCTATATAAATAAATTAGATTAAAAGGTGGTTTTGAATTAAAATACAACATTTTCAGTAAAAATGATCTTTATCTGAAAATTAACAAAAATTTATAGAAAGTAAAATTTGATCTCCAGATTCTAAAGAAGGATTTTATTTTTTCAAATATAACATATAGAATTTTCAAAAGTATATTTAAAAATTGTTCACCAACAAAAGGCAGTTAATCGACCTTTTAAATAATATTAGAAGATTTATACTGAAAATTGGATTCATTTTCATTTTAAGCCTGTAAAATTTATTTGGATAAATGCAAAAAAAATATTTGAAAAGCATATATAATCATTTGGTAGTTAGTTCTGTTCATTTCTGACATTACAATGGCTAGGCATTAACTACCATTTAAAATAATATTGTTATATTATTAGTGTGCAACGTAAGATTTCAAAAAACTCGTTGTTGTGTATTGGGTACGCCATTGAACATAGCATTCCCTTTAAAGTAATATTAATATTTTATTCACAAATATTAATAAATATGAAAATGTCATATTCTTTATTTACCTACGATGTTACATTCTTCCCCCATTTTGGGAATTGCATCCTCGCAATTTTAAAATTGGTCTCGGAAACTTCATTGAAAGTCCCACATCGGAAAAGTAGTCAATAAAAATATCACTTTAAAATAAAGAAAAAGAGATTCAAATGTCACCCGAGACAAGAGATACTAGGATTCCATGAAAACATGGATATGGAGGAGAAAACAAACCATCAAGTTCTGATGGAGAGTGATTTAAAACATGTCCAGGAGAAAGTTAACCACCCGAAAATCACAAACTTTTGATGGGTTAAACAGTATTTGATTCCCCCATAAGAAAAGTTAACATACAAAGTTTTTGTTATAAGTTTCTATTCATTGAAGAATTTATTTATGGGATTAACTAAAACATAAAGAAACATACTTTCTTGTCATGTAGACTTTCATATTTTACTATATTTTTAACACAAACTCATATTTCCTCCGAAAGATGAGTATTTAGGAAGACTTGTTCGCATTAAGAGCGCTAAAATCAACTTCGAGAGAATCACATAATCCACAAAAGATGAAATATATATTTCCCATGTCTTTAGACGTTAATAAAAACCAAAAGTTCATCAAATACCATTCAATAAACAGTCATCCATAACATTCTCTAAAGTAATCAAAACTAAGATTGAAACCCAAATCTATGAAGGATTTGATCACAAATTCTTACCAGATAAATCTTAGAATTTATCTCCAAATAACATCAGTTTCTCTTGAAGTCTCGTATTGAAAAGTAATTAACCTAATCTTATATTCTCCATGATAGGTTAATCATTTTCATAAATAAACCAAATTGTCCTATGTCCTCAATAAAAACATAGATTCTTCCAAAATAAAATTCCAATGTTTCTCTTCAATTGAAATCCCAAATAATTTTATTTTCTATAGGCATATATTGTTTCCACAAAGAGAGAACATCTTCCAAAATAACCTTTATTACTCAGTCATCAAATCATTTTCCTACACTAAGGATATCCATTTAATAAAACATAAGTTCCCAAAATCAACTTATTCTTGATCCATAAAATCATTTAACTAAAAATAATAAGCCATAATTACCAGGAACTTCACATAGTCTAGTGGTAGGCCATGCGCCCTTATCGCCGTTCGGTTGTGGGTTCGATTCATGTGGCCTTGCCGGACGCGACGGGTTGTCACCCATCTTACGGTTTTTCCTTTTTATAAATCTCAAAAATAACCCTAACATGTTTTAACATAAATGGTTTCCTTATACCTATAATTTTCATCCAAATGCATTATTATCTCAACATCTTAATTCTTAAAGTCTTACTTCACCATCATAAGATAAAATAAAAAAATCCCCAAAAAAGAAGAACATCATAATTTGATCATGGTGTCCATTTGGTTTCATCGTCATCTTGCTCACGTAGTTTGAAGGTCCATGAATCACAACAATAACTTAGAGATCCTTCAAAATAATTTGCTTCCTCCATCCAAATACACCTTGTACAACATGGGTCATATGATTTTTCATAGAAAAATATTTTTTTAAAATAATCATGTATGACATATAATTTCAAAACATTTGATAAGACATGGTTTCTAAAAAATAGTTTGACCGAATTTCAGTTGAAACTCTAAATTAATGGTCCTTTTAAAATACCATAGGTATGTGCAGAGAGACTATATTTTAAAAAAAAATATAAATAGGTTGCACAATGGACTCCTTCTTCAACACCTTCTTTAAAATCATAACACGCTTCAAAATCTTGTGATAAGGTAAAATATTTTAAAATGCCTTGATAATATTTAACTTCCTTGAAAATATGAGAATATTGTGAAAATCGGATTTTTCTAAATACAACCCATGAATTACGATGAAAATGAGCTATAGTAGAGGTGTTTGGTATCTCAAACAGCTAATTTCAAGTGATTTGTATTCTAGAAAAAGAGTCACAATCATCCGAACATGACTTTTCAATAATTATTGCAAGAAAGTAATCAGGATGAGATAATAATGTCCTTTGAGATCCTCTTCCATCCATTTCCTTGATCTGAAAAATTTATAAAACAAGGATTTAGCTAAGATAATAAACATAGAGACTAATCATGTCTTTAACGAAAACTCCTAATCCTTAAAGTTGTCTAAACTGAACTTTGATACTAACTATAAGGCCTCATCCTTAAACATTTCTTAATCTTGAGTTATTCAAGAATTCACATCGAGTATCTTTTCAGGATTAGAGTATTATAGAATTAGGTCATAAAATCTTGCATTACAGTCCACATTTAAACAATGTGGTTACAACAAAGGTAGTATTCATTTTTTCCAACAAAGGAAACATATTTTAAATAAATCATGGATTCTTTCTTGACACTTCCTCGTCACTATCATCACATCATGTACCTTTCCCTTGACCTGTGGAAAACATTTAAAAAACATTGGATGAGCACACAAATCTAATTAAGGGTTATAAAATAAGGAAAGGAAACATTAACCCACTAATAAAGACAAATCAATGAAACCAAAAATTTTCATTCAGATTATACCTTATGAAATCCTAACATTTATGAGTAACACACATAAATCATAAATCATAGAGGTAACTTATGGCATCCATTTCAAACTTTCATTGTAGCTATAACGGCTATATAGGGAGTCACATTTGTAATACCCATCAAAGTATATTCCCTAAATCTCTTAGGAGAAATATTAATGTTTACCTCCCTCTCGTTACCCATTGCATTGGAGAGCTATCTCGGGCTCAGCCGCCCTAGGTTTATCACGGAACCACCCGTATACGAAATAATGGCCTAAAACCATAACATAATCATAACACATAACTTAATAATAAAGGAAAGATAACATTCCCACATTGCAATAACAATATAACATTTTAAGATATTGAAATAATGAATCCATTCTAAAGACCATTTTCAAAACAATTTAAAACATTTAATAAAGAGACTATTGAATCAAAGTGTCCCATACCACTTTGAAGCTTTTAACATTTTAAACCATTAATATCCATATAAATAAATCCTTAAAACCATTTTGAAAACATGGATATTAATATGAAATATTTATAAGAATAAATCATTAAAACATTTAAAATGATATTTTAGTTAAAGAGTTTTTAACAAAATGAGGGACACTTGAATACAAATAATTGAGGAATAAAATTTAATCAAAACTTTATAATATCATGAGAATAAAGTTATTCAGGATATAATATGCCAAAGTACCATATATACACCATATAAGAGTGAATTGGTGCATAAAAACAATGAAGTCTCAATAGAAATGTAAAATGAGATGAAATCACTTATAAAGAAGGTATCCTTAAATTAAGGATAAATCAATCTCATAATTATGTGTGAAAAATATAAATACACCCAATATAAGTGGATATTAGGTGTAAAACAATAATAGGTGTTTCACACCTATTCATAGAATGACATACTCAATAACTACATGTTGAACCCCAAGAAATCGAAATTGGGTTAAGATGTTCCCTTGTAAAAATTTAACAGCCTAACGACATCACATTAAAATTCAGAAAATGAGTTGATGAGACAAAAAGGGTATCTCATCACTTGGAAATAAATTTTACATCAATAAGGATATATAATAACATATCCCAACATAATAACATGTAAATTAAAAGACATAACAAAAGAAGACTTTTAAAAAGAGGCGGGTGAAAGGTTCCCTTACCGATTTGGGTAACTTTCGAAACGTACACCCCATGAAAAAAGGGTCATAAAATGAAGATGTGAATACCCATAAATTAAATTATATTACACAAATAATAAAATAATGGGAAGTACAACACCACACAAAAGTAAATGGTGGAAAATGTAGAATGAATCTCATGGGAATAAAAGTGAGATGAAAAATCCCTTACGAAAACTCGGCAGCCTAACAGCGTCACTTAAAACTTCCAAAAATGGATTAACGAGATAAAATAGGGTCTCTCATAATATTAACCTAAAATTTAATGTAATAGTAATATAAAATTACATCCCCAAACATAATAAATAGTAGCTTAAAATAAGTGACATAAAAGAGAGTATTTAAAAAGAAAGAGAGAGGTTGGATCCCTTACCTCAAGTCCGACTTGTCTTGTTCGTTTCATTATATTCCTAAATAATAAACTATAGTTAATTTATACTTGCTTAAGAGCCTTTTCCAAGTTAATTGTTACTTTTATATCACTAATTACCATGTTATGAACATTATGTAATTATTTAAGTTAATAACGGTTGTTTTGTCGATCATTGGTACTTGAGTCAAAAATAAACTTCTTATAATTATAAGTTGTTCATGTAGTAAAATATCCATTATATCCAGAATTATATTCATAATTTAGATATCATATATATAATATATATCTATTATATACTTGCATTTATAATATTACATAACATTTAGAGTAAAGAAATGAAATGCACTGTTCATGGAGACGGTAAGCCGTACGTACGCATAAACGCTACTTTCATTTAAATTTCATATTTAATGGAATTAAAACTAAATGATACATATATATATATATATTATTTTATAGTATAATATATATTTTATATATGTCACATAAGTTCATTAATTTCATTCTTCATACATTCTATGTACTTCATGAGCGAGTCACATAACTTGAGGGGGCGGTAGTCCACACTTTCTCAAATGAGATTATCGCATTTTCACAACATGAAAATCATAAAGGTATGTTTTAAATGTAAAATAAATAAGAATAGGGAGGAAATAAATATAATATATATCATAAATAAATATATTTCCATCATAACGGCCGCCATGAGAGGTGGTAGGAGAAGATAGAACAATCATCGTTTCGTGAGGTAGTAATTCTCCATCCACAGAAATAGTATGTTCTTTAACCATTAGACGGAGGTGTGTGTAAGTTTAGCTCTAATAATACTCATAAAAACATCCTATTATATTGAAAATACTTTTTTTGTTACAAAATAAAGGAATAAAAAGAGTTTAGGAGGTTGGAGAAGAAAAATAAAACAATAGAACATAAGAGAGGACATTACCTTTAAATCGGGTAACTCCCTTTGGATTGAACGAAAATGGTTTCTTGAAGAGCTTTCTGCCTAAGGTAAGGCTTCTAAGATTAATAGAGAGATGTTGAGAGATGAAATGAGCAGAGTTTGTTCGATCCAACGGCTTGAGAGGTGTGGTTAAGGTGGTAGAGGCGGGGGCCTTTTATAAGAGGGTGGAGGGGCACTCTTGGAAAGTCTTGAAAAGTTACTTTATTATAAAATGATTTTCGGATATTAAATGTCCCACAATTATATAATTAGATGATAAGGTGATAAGGGTTCTAAATCCACCCATACAATAGGTTTTTGACAAGTGTATGTCTTAGATGTTACCTTATCTACTCATTTTATTTAAATCGTTCATTAATGAGATAATAACGGCATCACCATGGTGTCATAAATAAATTTATTTATTTAATGTCTAAAAATTATAAAACAAAATATCATGATATAGGAAATATTTTTATAATTCTAATGAATATTTATAGTAAAAAATATGACTTGTATAACCCCATGTAAATTTTTTTTTAGTAAAACAATACATGTTTGTGACACTTTTATTTTTACTTTAAATAAAAAGTTATTAATATCATTTTCTTACCCAAGTGGCTCCATTGAGTCCCCAAGTTGACCCATGGATTTTCTTGGTCGGCCATGACTTATCCAATAAATGTAGGACAACTTTAAATGTAATTTCATTTTATTATATCATTATATTTACCTTAAATTACACAAATTACCTTTAATAGCGATTAATAAAACTTAAAAGTTACTATTCACCAAAAAATTATTTTAATCCCATTGAACTAAATTTTACATTCTAATGAAAACCATTTATGTTGGATTTTTTAAATTCAAATCACATAGGTGGTAAAATTTTATTTAAATGAAAAATCAGTTTTTTAACTACCACTTAGTGGTTTCACTATTCATCAAAAATTGATGTTTTTCAAAAAAATACCAAAAATTCACCCTAAGATATATTTCATATTCCAAATTCAAAAATTATTTCCATTTTTTCAAATTCTGAACATAAAAGTTTCATTAATTATTTTTATAATTAATTCCCACTGCCAAAAAAAATTACGTGTTTTTAAGAAACAATATCTATCAAAAGATTGACACTTGTTTATGTCCAATTTCACAGGGAAATTAATTCCAATGACCAAAATTGGATTAAATGTTAAATATATATTTTAAATACACTTTAAACCCAATTAATAAGAAAATATATCCATACAAATAAATTATATTAAAAGGAGGTTTTGAATTAAAATACAACATTTTCAATAAAAATTATCTTTATCGAAAAAATAACAAAAATTTACAAAAAGTAAATTTGATGTCCAGATTCTAAAGAATTATTTTATTTTTTCAATATAACATATAGAATTTTCAAAAGTATATTTAAAAAGGTTTCGGCATCAAAAGGCTGTTAATCGACCTTTTAAAGAATATTAGAAGATTTATGCTTAAAATTAGATTCATTTTCATTTTAAGCCTCTAACATTTATTTGGATAAATGAAAAAAATTGACAAGAAAATATAATCATTTGTTAGTTAGTTCGATTCATTCATACCATTACAATGGCTAGACGTTAACTACCATTTAAAATAATATTATTATATTATTAGTGTGCAACGTAAGATTTCAAAGAAACTCATTCTTGCGTATTGGGTACGCCATTGAACATACCATTCCCTTTAAAGTAATATTAATATATTATTCACAAATATTAATAAATATGAAAATGTCATATTCTTTATTTACCTGTGATGTTACATCCTTCACCCCTTTTGGGAATTGTGTCCTTGCAATTTTAAAATTGGGTTTGGAAACTTCATTGAAAGTCCCACATCGGAAAAGTAGTCAATAAAACTATCACTTTAAAATAAAGAAAAAGAGATAAAAAGGTCACCCGAGACAAAAAATACTAGGATTCCATGAAAACATGGATATGGAGGAGAAAACAGACCATCAAGTTCTTATGGAGAGTGATAGAAAACATGTCTAGGATAATGTTAACCACCAGAAAATAAAATACATGTGATGGGTTAAATGGTATTTGATTCCCCCGTAGGAAAAGTTAACAGACAAAATTTTTGTTTTAAGTTACTTTTCATTGAAGAATTTATTTATGGGATTAACTAAAACATAAAGAAACATACTTACTTGTCATGTAGACTTTCATCTTTTACTAGATTTTTAACACAAACTCAGATTTCCTCCAAAAGATGAGTATTTAGGAAGACCTGTTCGCATTAAGAGCACTAAAATCAACTTTGAGAGAATCACATAATCCACAAAAGATGAAATATATATTTCCCATGTCTTTAGGCCTTAATAAAAACCAAAGGTTCATCAAATACCATTCAATAAATAGCTATCCATAAAATTCTTTAAAGTAATCAAAACTAAGATTGAAACCCAAATTTATGAAGGATTTGATCACAAATTCTTCCCAGATAAATCTTATCATTTATCTCCAAATAACATCAGTTTCTCTTAATGTCTCGTATTGAAAAGTAATTAACCAAATCCCATATTCTCCATGATAGGTTAATCATTTTCATAAATATACCAAATCGTAATATGTCCACAATAAAAACATAGATTCTTCCAAAATAAAATTCCACCGTTTCTCCTCAATTGAAATCCCAAAGTATTCTATTTTCTATAGGCATATATTGTTTCCACGAAAGAGAGAACATATTCCAAAATAACCTTTATTACTCAGTCATCAAATCATTTTCCTACACAAAGGATATCCATTTAATAAAACATAAGTTCCCAAAATCAACTTATTCTTGATCCATAAAATCATTTACCTAAAAATAATAAGTCATACTAACCAGGGACTTCACATAGGCTAGTGGTAGGCCATGCGCCCTTGTCGCCCTTCGGTTGTGGGTTCGATTCATGTGGCCTTGTCGGACATGATGGGTTGTCACCCATCTTATGGGTTTTTTATAAATCTTAAAAATAACCCTAACATGTTTTAACCTCAATGGTTTCCTTATACTTATAATTTTTATCCAAATTCATTATGATCTAAACATCTTAATTCTTTAAGTCTTACTTTACCATCATAAGATAAAATAAAACAATCCCCAAAAAAGAAGAACATCATACCGTGATCATGGTGTCCATTTGGTTTCATCGTCATCTTTTTCATGTAGGAAAAAGGTCCATGAATCACAACAACGACTTAGAGATCCTTCAAAATCATTTTCTTCATCCATCCAAATACACCTTGTATAACATGGGTCATATGGGTGTTCATAGAAAAAATAGTGTTGGAAAATAATCATGTATGACATATAATTTCAAAACATTTGATAAGACATGGTTTCTAAAAAATAGTCTGACCGAATTTGAGTTGAAACTGTCAATAATGGTCCTTTTAAAGTACCATAGGTATGTGTTGAGAGACTATATTTTAAAAACAAATATAAATAGGTTGCACAATGGTCTCCTTCTTCATCACCTTCTTTAAAATCATAACATGATTCAAAATCTTGTGATAAGGTAAAATATTTTAAAATGCCTTGATAATATTTACCTTTCTTGAAAATATGAGAATATTGTGGAAATAGGATTTGTCTAAATAAAACCCATGATCCATGATGATAACGAGGTATAGTGGAGGTATTTTATATCTCAAACAGTTGCTTTCAAGTTTGTTGTATGCTATAAAAAGATTCACAATCATCCGAACATGACTTTACAATAATTTTTGCAAGCAAGTCATCGTGAAGAGATAAGAATGTCGTTTGAGATCATCCTCTTTCCATTTCCTTGATCTGAAAAAGTTATAAAACAATGCTTTAACTAAGATAATAAACATAGGGTCTAATCATGCCTTTAACGAAAACTCCTAATCCCTAATGTTGTCTAAACCGACCTTTGATACCAACTATTAGGCCCCAACCTTAAACATTACTTAATCTTGAGTTATTCAAGAATTCACATTGAGGATCTTTTCAGGTTTAGAGTTTTAGAGAATTAGGTCATAAAATCTTGAATTACATTCCTCATTTAAACAAGGTGGTTACAACAAATTTAGTATTCATTTTTTCCATCAAAGGAAACATATTTTAAATAAATCATAGATTCTTTCTTGACACTTCCTCGACACTATCATCCCATCCTCTACCTTTCCCTTGACCTGGGAAAAACATTTCAAAAAGATGGGATGAGCACAAAAAGCTCATTAATGGTTATAAAATAATGAAAGGAAATATTAAACCATCAATAAATACAAATCAATGAAACCAAAACTTTTCATTCAGAACATACCTTACGAAATCATAAGATTTATGAGTAACACACAGAAATCATAAATCATAGAGGTAACTTATGGAATCCATTTCAAACATGCATTGTAGCTATCACAGATACATAGGGAGTCCCATTTGGAATACCCATCATAGTATATTCCCAAAATATCTTTGGAGAAACATTAACGTTTACCTCCATCTCGTTACCCAATTCATTGGAGAGAAATCTTGGACTCACCCACCCTAGGTTTATCATGGATCCACCCGCATACGTAACAATGGACAAGAAACAAAACATAATCATAACACATAACTTAAGAATAAAGGAAAGATAACATTCCCACATTGCAATAACAATATAACATTTTAAGATATTGAAATAATGAATCCATTCTAAAAACCATTTTCAAAACCATTTAAAACATTTAATAAGGAGACTTTTGAATCAAAGTGTCCCATACAGCTTTCAAGCTTTTAACATTTTAAACCATTAATATCCATATAAATAAATACTTAAAACCATTTTGAAATCAAGGATATTAATGAGAAATATTTATAATAATAAACCATTAAAAATTTATAATGATATTTTAGTTAAATAGTTTTTAACAAAATGAGAGACACATGAATACAAATAATTGAGGAATAAAATTTAATCAGAACTTTATAATATCATGAGAATAAATGGATTCATGAGATAATATGCTAAAGGACCTTATATACACCATATAAGAGTAAATTGGTGTATAACAACAATGAAGTCTCAATAGAAATGTAAAATGATATGAAATCCCTTATAAAAAAGGTATCCTTAAATTAACGATAAATCAATCTCATAATTATGTGTGAAAAATATAAATACACCCAATATAAGTGGATATTAAGCTTAAAACAATCAGAGTTGTTTCACACTTATTCATAGGATGAAATATTCAATAACTACAAGTTGAACCCAAAGAAATTGAAATTGGGTTAAGAAGTTCCCTTGTAAAAATTTGACAGCTTAACGATGTCACTATAAAATTCAAAAAATGAGTTGATGAGAAAAAAGGGTATCTCATCACTTGGAAATAAAATTTACATCAATAAGGATATATAATAACATATCCCAACATAATAATACGTAAATTAAAAGACATAACAAAAGAAGTCTTTTAAAAAGAGGCAGGTGAAAGGTTCCGTTACCGATTTGGGTAACTTCTGAAACGTACACCCCATGGAAAAAGGGTCATAAAATAAAGATGTGAATACCCATTAATTAAAATATATTACACAAAAAATACCATCATGGGAAGTAAAACACTACACAAAAGTAAATAGTGGCAAATTTAGCATGAATCTCATGGGAATAAAAGTGAGATGAAAAATCCATTACAAAAACTCCTCAGCATAACGTTGCCACTTAAAAATTACAAAAATGGATTGAAGAGATCAAATAGGGTCTCTCATTATATGAACATAAAATGTAAATTAATAGGAATATAAAAGAACATCCCAAACATAACAAAGAGGAGCTTAAAATAAGTTACATAAAAGAGAGTACTTAAAAATAAAGAGAGAGGTTGGATCCCTTACATGAAGTCTGACTTGTCTTGTTCGTTTATTTATATTACTGAATAATAAACTAGAGTTAATTTCTACTTGCTTAAGAACCTTTTTCAAGTTCATTATTTTAAGAACACGGTTCATATTTTTTAAGTATAGGTTTCTTCTTTTCTCTTTTCCTTAATTGTTTTTGAGAAAGTAATGAAAATGGGGGAAAATCCTAATTTTTGGAAGTACACGCCGTGTACTTTTCCACATGCCGTGTACTTTTGGTCGTGTGTGATGAGTACACAGGGACTGTGTCCATGTCGGTGATGAATGGTGTAGGAAATGACTGCACACTGTGTAGTGGTCCTTTACACGCCGTGTAGTCAGTCGGTAGTTGAATAGTAAGGCGGTGTCCAGCTGTGCGACAACACACGCCGTGTACTCATGAAGACACACCGTGTAGTCATGTCGGCAAGTGAACAGTGCCACGCTGGCAGGAAGCCTCTAAGTGAACAATTAAAAAATGGGAAGTACACGCCGTGTACATGGAAATACATGTCTTGTACTTTGTTTTTTTGCTTAAAATAGGTAGTAGCCTCCCCTATTCACAGGGAAGGCTTAGAATGGGAAGAAGGAGCTCGGGGGAGGAGGCTGAAGCTTTGGAGATCCGTCGATCACGAACCAGGAATTTGAGTCTGCCTCCATCGATCTCGTTGGAACCGCACGGGTAAGAGCTTCCTTCTCCTAGTGTGTATATTTCCAATTCTTTCCCTAACAGGAGTTATGTGCATTTAAGCGAGAATTATTTTACTCAGATCTACGGTGTTCTTGGATGTTTCAGTAGGAGTCGTTTGTATATATCGTTTGTGGGTGTTAAATGTAGGTGGATTAGTGTTTATTTTCCAACTGCTATGTGTTTATTGTGCTTTTGAGCTACGAACCCATATTTGTATATACTGTTTTGGATCATAGCTTTCATCCATGACCATCCCAAGGGGTGCGTTCCTCTGATTAGCCATTTGGCCAGGATACCCGCGGGTATTCCATGTCTAATTATGCATTACATTTTCCTTGATAGGAATTGTATGTAAATTGCATTTTTATATGTTGGGCATGTCCCAGTTACTTATTCCTGAGGGCGGTGTTTTACAATAGCCTGAGGGAATGACTGTGTTAGCCTGAGGGAACCTATTATTTTGCCTGAGGGAAACCTTTTGATCCTGAGGGCTTGACTTCTGTGCCTGAGGGTGACACTTCTTACACCTGAGGGGAATTTCTATTATGCCTGAGGGAAATGCCTGAGGGCAAGATTCTGATTACCAGAGGGTGAGATTTTGTTTGTCTGAGGATGCTGACTGGTTTTTTAGAAATTCACTGTGGTGATTTCTTAATATTAAATAATTAAAGAAATAATAAATTGGAAATATAACTAGTAAGTTGGTTAATTTTGAGTACTGCTTAGTTTATTGCATTTTAATTTTACACACATTTGTTGCATGTTTACACACAGTTGAGCACGGTCCTTTGGTGGGTGCCTGCTGGGATTATTTCTCACACCCTGTTTGGGTTATGCTTTTCGGACCAAATAGATTACATCTCTGAAGGTGTAGATAAGGGAAATGGACCTTATACAGGTACTTGATTTCTGTTGGGGTGCAGGAGAGCATGGGACCGAGCATTTTCTCATGATGTTGTGGGCTGTTCTGCTCCTCTTTCTGTACTTGTATTTCAGTTGTAACGTATTGTATTGTAGCGTAACATGTTTTGGCTGTTTTCATAGAATAGTGACATGTTGTATCTTCACATATATATATGACTGATGTTTTACCTTTTTGGTTATTTGTTATCCATTTTATTTATATATATATATACTTTTTTTTCTTCCACTGTTGATATATGTTTTATTTCATTCCGTTGCGCTGCACTTTGACAAATGATGGAATAGTTACCCCACTATCAGACCTGGGCCCTCGATGCTAGTCGGCAACCTCTGGCGTTTGAGGAAATGTGCTTGAGGTCACGTGGCGAACCGGTTTCAGGGCACCCGTTGAGTGGCACCCGGGGCTGGGACGATACAAAGTGGCATCAAAGGAGATCATTTCTTTGACTTACTATTTGGAGCCGTAGTCCGGGATAGGATGAATGGTAGTTTCTAATAAGTTGTTCCCGGGCGTAGCTAACCCGTTTATAGGGAAAAGCCAGTCTACCTCGTATTTTTTCAATTCTTTTGATTTTGAAAATTTTACAGTTGATTTGAGTTCCCCAATGGGTGACGTACTTGTGATTGTGCTGTTATATTTTATCCATGGGTTTTATTTAGTTGCGACCTTATGAGATGAGGGTATTCCATCTCATGCATCATTTAGGAACATGATAGATATAAAATTCCATGCATAGTTCCATGCCATGTAGGTACATTAGAAATTACATGTTGTTGTGATAGTTGATGTCCGAGAGAAGCATGTTTTTTTCATAGCTACTTGATAAATACCTGATATGTGATAGGGTATGTTTGTGTGATATTGTTGAATGATTGGACGACAAACATTGGTTTTTGGGGAGTATGGGCCCCCATTTACCGGAATTTGGTGGATCATTGACTATTTATTTTGTTATAACACAGATAAGATTCCAAACTTTGATTCGTGGGGAGTATGGGCCCTCAAGGACCGGAATTTCACACTTAGGTGTTCCTTTTCAGTATTTTCTGGGTTTCGGAGAAGTTTCTGAGGCATACTGTCTAGAAGCCCAGTATACACGCCGTGTAGTACCTTAAACACGTTGTGTATGTTCTTCTGTTTGGGAAGAAAAATAATCTTTTTTAGTACACGCTGTGTACCCTAAGTACACACCGTGTAGTCTCTTCTCATGTTACAAACCATGTGGGCGGCGACACGGGGTAGGTAATGTCTTGGGTAAAACATGCCATGTAGATAATATACATGTCGTGTAGTGTTGACCCAGAGTCCTCCCATTTAACTAACAACCCGAACGGAGGAGACCTTAAGACATACACGCCGTGTCCACTATGGAACACGCCGTGTAGTCTGACCTGGGGACCCGGCCGTGTAACAAACAACACAGGTCGGTGTAATCCTTTTGGATACATGTCGTGTGTCTATAGAACACGCCGTGTAGTGTGAGCCATGTGTCCGGCCGTGTAACTAACAACAAGGGTCGGCGAAGCTCGTCTGGTACACGTCGTGTACCTGTTAGACACGTCGTGTAGTCTTGTCTGAGGATAGGCCATGTGGATTTAGCCGTGTGGCTTGGGAGACAGGGTGGAGTACACAACGTGTGCAGGTGTAACATGCCGTGTAGTGTCAAGCCGAGTAGTCGTCCGTGTCACAAATGACACGGGCAGTTGGAAAATTACACCATACATGCTGGGTAGATGAAATACACGCCATGTTGTTTTGTTCAATGGGAGTCGTGTGGCTTTGCCATGTTGAAGGACCTGGGCAGGGGAAGGGAAGTCAAGTACACGTCGTGTAGTTATTATAAACGTTGTGTAGTCTTTTTTTGAAAATCTTGAAATGCCTTCTTCCTCTTGTTCCCTTTATGGTTCCTTCGTTTTCAGTCTTGTTAGTCTTGAATCTAAGGCGTGTTTTTGACCTTGTAGTGTCATGCCGCCTAGACGACCGCACGTTGTTCACCAGGAGAGCGGTGATGATTGTACACCAGAGATGGTGGGCCATGGGATACCAGTAGATCCTCCATCAGAGCCAGAGGTGGCGCCAACTGTTATATCGGACACAGGCACAGAGGTGCAGTTCTGTGAAGGGTTTATGCTATTCATGCAGACCTTTCAGGGAGCACTGCAGGCAGCCACATCTGTGGCCGAGCTGACACGTATATTCCAACATCACCATCCGCCTAAGTTTTCAAGGGATGGCAGACCACAGGCAGCGGAGTCTTGGCTAGGGTCGATGCAGACTATTTTCGAGCATCTTGAGATGCCTACAAGGCGGAGGGTCAAGCTCGCGACTTATATGCTGCGTGATTCCACCAAGAGGTGGTGGGATGTTAACACCCTGACAGAGCATCACAGGGACATAGCGTGGGAAGATTTTCAGGCACTCTTCTATGACTTCTTTTTCCCGGAGACACTGAGGGCAGATAGAGCTCGAGATTTCATGAATCTGTAGCAGGGTTCTATATCGGTGATGGACTATTCTGCTCATTTCACCGATCTTCAGCGTTTTTCACCCGTACTGGGGGGTGATGAGATGTTGAGTTCCAGACGCTTCGAGGATGGACTTCGGTATGAAATCTGATCACTAGTGAATGTTTTCAAGTTGCCTTCAGTACATGCTATTTTGAACCAGGCGCTAATTACAGAGAGGAACCTGTGGGAAGCTAGTGGTGTGGGCCAGGGCGGTACAGCACTAGTTACTGGTACTATATCTACGGGAAAGTGGAGGAGACACATAAACTTCTCTCAGGGTGGTAGTACCAGCCAGGCAGTTTCATCAAGTGGAACGGTCAGGTGCTACCAGTGTGGTAAAAAGGGTCACAAGAGACCGTAGTGTCCACGTGATCCAGTAGAGTGTCGAGCTTGCGGCAAGATGGGTCATCTACAGTGCTTTTGCAGGGTGTTTCTACCAGTGGCTAGTGAGAGGGGTTCTGTGAAGACTTCGTGAGTGGGAGCAGGACCAGCAGCTTCTTACTAGTCAGAGAACGGGAATACGTCAGGGCGTGCAAGAAGAGATGGTGGTCATCGATGTGGTATCCAGACACCCGGTTCTCAGAGGCAGTAGGGTGGGACAGCTCAGGGTAGCCAGACTATGTCGTAGGGCCACAACACTGGGCAGGCATATGCAGTGCAACTGACCCAGCAGGAGCAGGATCCCGGACCTTCTACAGCCATAGGTACTATTATAGTAGCTTCTGTCTTATCTTCAGTACTTTTCGATACATGTGCTACACATAGCTTCATATTTGAGCCCATTGTGGAGAGCCTTGGGCTCTATGTTTATTCTTCTTCTGATGTCGTGATGCGAGACACTCCGTTGGGGACTAGAACGGGTGGTGTGTGTCAGTGCAAGGGGTGCCCCCTTCAGGTTGGTGGATGTCACTTTCTTTGGGACCTCTAGGTCTTAGAGATGACGAGATATGATCTCATTCTTGGGATGGATTGGTTAGTTCCATTTCGAGCCTTTGTAGACTTCTATCGTTGGAGGGTGTGTTTCATGACACCAAGGGGTGGAGAGTTTCTATACAAGGGAGAATGGGATGTTTAGGTGAGTCGAGATGGACCACAGCATCATGGGCGAGGTGGAGTCATAGCCCATATTGCGAGTTTATATCTGGATAATCAGGGGACTTGTCAGACGGATTTACCTCTAGTGGTTGATCATTTCATGGATGTCTTCCCAGATGACTTTTCAGGTCTACCTTTATTGTGAGAGGTTGATTTCTCTATTCAGCTTGTTCCAGGACCAACACCAATGTCCATTCCTCATTATAGGATGGCTACACCTGAGCTTCAGGTGCTCAAGAGGCAGTTAGAGGAGTTACAGGCGAAGGGTTTTATCAGACCCAGTACTTCTCCTTGGGGTTCTCCGGTCCTTTTTGCGAAGAAGGCAGATGGTACCCTCAGACTCTGTGTGGATTATCAGAAGCTGAACCAGTTGACTGTTAAGAACCGATATCCCTTACCGAGGATTGATGATCATTTTGATCAACTTCATGGAGCACGAGTGTTCTCGAAGATTGACTTGAGATTAGGATATCATCAGCTACGCATGAGACCATAGGATACCGCTTACAGCCTTTCGGAGCAGATATGGTCTGTATGAGTACTTGGTTGTGCCGTTCGGACTCATGAACGCGCCAGCAGTTTTTATGGCTCTGATGAATCGTGTGTTCCATCCTTATCTTGATTCTTTTGTGGTATTATCCATGGACGACATCTTGGTGTACTCTCAAACTTGACACGACCATGCCACCCATCTTGAGATCGTATTGAGTACACTGAGAGAGCATCGGCTATATACTAAGCTCTCAAAGAGCCGCTTTTGGATGGACCAGATTCACATCCTGGGTCACATTATCTCAGAGGTAGGAGTTGCAGTAGACCCAGAGAAGGTGAGAGCAGTAGTTTCCTAGGAGCATCCCAAGAACGTGTTTGAGATACGGAGTTTCTTGGGGCTGGCTGGTTACTACAGTCACTTCATACAGGACTTCTCCGTCTTAGCAGTGCCGTTGACGGGTTTGACTAAGAAGGGTGTGAAGTTTTTTTTGTTATAAGCTTACGAGACAACCTTTTAGGATCTGAAAGGAATGTTGACATCAGCATAGATCCTGATACTTCCCGAGCAGGGGAAGAGCTATGCATTTTACTGTGATGCATCATGTATTGGGCTGGGAGCAGTGTCAATTCAGGGTGATCGAGTAGTTGCGTACGGGTCTTGGCAGTTAAGGACACATGAGAGGAATTACCCGACGCATGATCTCGAGATAGCTGCAGTTGTGCATGCGTTACGCTATTGGAGACATTATCTCTTAGGAGGGAATTTTGTGGTTTTCACTGACCACAAGAGTCTGAAGTATATTTTTACTCAGCGTGACTTGAATCTGAGGCAGAGAAGGTGGGTCGAGTACCTATAGTCCTTTGATTTTGATCTTTCCTACACACCTGGTAAAGGTAATGCAGTAGCTGATGCACTGAGCAGGAAGGCTCAGATACAGGAAGTGCAGGAGGCCAGTGGTGAGTGGAAGCTTATGGCTTTGTTCTCTGAGATGTATTTGGAGGTGCACAACAGTCAGGGGAAAACTTATCCTTCACCTTTAGCTATGACTTCTACCCTCCTGGATAGAGTGAGGATGAGACGTCTATCTGATCCAGAAGGCCTAGTTCTACCGGAGTCGGTGGAAAGTGAGGACCCTCCTCCTGGTTGGACGATAGGAGATGATGCCATTCTACATTATCATGGACGAGTGTGGGTTCTAGGGGATATACCTGAGGAGCTGATGTGGGAATTTCATGCTTCATCTTGGGCAGTTCATCCCAGGGCTACCCAGATGTATTTTTACTTGAGACATTAGTACTGGTGTCCAGGTATGAAGAGAGATGTATCTGGTTTTGTTACGAGGTGCTCCACCTGTTAGCAGGTGAAGGCAGAGCATCAAAGACCTACCAGACTGTTACAGCAGTTACTCATTCCGCAGTGGAAATGGGATGATGTCACGATGGACTTCGTGACTGGGTTGCCGAGGTCACCTAGAGGCAATGATTCTGTGTGGGTTGTTGTGGACAGAATCATGAAGGTAGCTCACTTTTTTCCGATCAAGGAGACCTTCGGTGTTGATGATCTCGGAAAGTTGTATTTCCGAGAGGTCATACGTCTTCATGGGGTTCCTCGTTCTATTGTTTCAGATAGGGATTCCCTTTTTATGTCTCTTTTCTGGCAGAGTTTTTAGAGGGAATTGGGTACATAGGTGATTCTGAGCACAGCTTACCACCCTCAGACCAATGGCCAGTCAGAGCGTACAATACATGTACTTGAGGACATGAAGCGTGCATGTGTCCTAGACTTCGGGGGCTCTTAGGAGAAGAATATACCCCTAGTCAAGTTTTCCTATAATAATAGTTTTCAGGCAACGATTGAGATGGCAGCATACAAGGCTTTATATGGTAGGTCATGCTGATAACCTTTGTGCTGGTCAGAGGTAGGTGAGGCAGCTTTACAAGGACCACATCTCATGCAGGAGACTTCTAAGTAGGTCAAGTTGAGCTTCAGATGCATGCATCCTTTGAGGAGAATCTGATTCGTATTGTTGACATGAGCACGAAGGTTCTCTAAGGTCGGTCAGTTCCTCTTGTACGAGTTCTATGGCAGCATGATTGGGTGCAGGACGAAACCTGGGAGCGGGAGACTGATGTATGTGCTCAGTGGCCAGAGTTGTTCACAGTTATATCTTCACCACCCTTAGAAGGGAAATTCGGGGATGAATTTCTTTAAGGGGGGAAGTTTGTAAGAACCCAGTTCTTATTTTTGTGGTATGGGTTTCTTATTTTTCTCTTTTCCTTAAGTGTATTTGAGAAAGTAAGGAAAATAGGGAAAAATCCTAATTTTTGGAAGTACACGCCGTGTACTTTTCCATTCACTATGTACTTTTGGTCGTGTGGGATGATTACACATGGAGTGTGGTCATGTCGGTGATGAAGGGTGTAGGAACTGACTATAGGTTGTGTAGTGTTCCTTTACACGCCGTGTAGTCAGTCGGTAGGTGAAAAGTAAGGCGGTGGCTATTTGTGCGACAACACACACCATGTACCCATGAAGCCACGTCGTGTAGTCATGTCGGCAGGTGAACAGTGCCACGCTGGCAGGAAGCCGCCAAGTGAATAGTTCAAAAATGGGAAGTACACGCCATGTACTTGGAAATACACACTGTGTACATTGTTTTTTTCATAAAATGGGCAGTAGCCTCCCTGTTCATAGGGAAGGCTTAGAACGGGAATAGGGAGATCGGGAGAGGAGGCCGAAGCTTTGGAGATCCGTCGATCGTGAACCGGGAATCTGATTCTGCCTCTGTCAATCTCGTTGGAACCGCACGAGTCAGAGATTCCTTCTCCTAGTGTGTCTCTTGCCAATTCTTTCCCTAACCGTGGTTATTTGAATTTAAACAATAATTATTTTACCTCAGATCTACGGCGTTCTTGGACGTTTTAATATGCGTTTTTCACATACATCATTTGTGGGTGTTAATGGTAGGTGTCTTGGTGTTTATTTTCCAACTTTTGTGCGTTTTGTGTGTTTTTGAGCTACGGACCCATATTTGGGGTGTCGTGAGGCTTAGTCCATGGATAATTTAACTACCTATAACTGTATAGGTAATTGAATAAAGTTGTAAAAATGCTGTTTGGGATTGCTGCTTGGATCCAGGACCATCCTGAGGGGTGCGTTTCTCTGCTAGTTGGTAGCCTCTGGAGTTTGGGGCAATGCGCTTGAGGTCACGTGGTGAACCGGGTTCGGGGCACCTGTTGAGTGGAACCTAGGGCCTGGACATTACAATTATTCCTTTTATATCACTTATTACCATGTTATGAACATTATGTAATTATTTAAGTTAATAACGGTCGTTTTGTCGATCATTGGTACTTGAGTCAAAATAGACTTCTTATAATTACAAGTTGTTCATGTGGTAAAATATCCATTATATCCAGAATTATATTCATGATGTAGATATCGTATATATCATATATATCTATTATATAGTTTCATTTATAATATTACATAACATTTAGAGGAAAGAAATAAAATGCACCGTTCATGGAGACGGTAAGCCGTACGTATTCATGAATGCTACTTTCATTAATTTAATTATTTATAAATTCCATGTATTGCATGAATGAGTCACATCACTTGAGGTGGCGGTAGTCCACACTTCCTCAAATGAAATTATCGCATTTGCACAACATGCAAAGCATAAAAGAATGTTTTAATGTAAAATACAGAAGTATAGATATTAAATAAATATAATATATATCATAAATAAATATAGTTCCATTATAATGTCCTCCATGAGGGTGGTAGGAGATGATAGAACAATCATCATTTTGTGAGGCAATAATTCGCCATCCACGGAAACAATATGTTCTTTAAAGATTAGACGGAGGTGTGTGTAAGTTTAGCTCAAATAATTATCATAACAACATCCTAGTATATTCAATATACTATTTTTATTACAAAAAAAAGGAATAAAAAGAGTTTAGGGGGTTGGAGAAGCCAAACAAAACAAAAGAACATAAGATAGGACATTACCTTTAAATCGGGTAACTCCCATTGGTTTGACCCAAAAGGGTTTCTTGAAGAGCTTTCTGCCTATTGTAAAGCTTCTAGGATAAATAGAGGGATGTGGAGAGATGAAATGAGAATAGTTTGGCCGAGACAATGGCTTTAGAGGTGTGGGTAAGGTGGTAGAGGTGGGGGCTTTTATAAGAGGGGGGAGGGGAACTCTTGGGAAGTCTTGAAAAGTTACTTTATTATAAAATGATTTTCAGATATTAAAGGTCCCAAAATTATATGTTTCTAGGATAAGGTGATAAAGGTTCCAAATCCAGCCTTCCAATATATTTTTGACAAATTTAATTCTTATACTTTACCTTATCTTCTCATTTTATTTAAATCGTTCATTAATGAGGTAATCACTACATCATAATGGTGCCATAAATAAATTTATTTATTTAATGTCTAAAAATTATAAAAAAAATATCATGATGAAGGAAATCTTATTATATTTATAATGAATATTTATAGTAAAAAATATTACTTGTATAACCCCATGTAAAAATTGTTTTAGTAAAACAATACATGTTTGTGACACTTTTATTTTTACTTTAAATAAAAAGTTATTAATTTCATTTTCTTACCCAAGTGGCTCCATGGGGTCCCCAAGTTGACCCATGGATTTTCGTGGTCGTCCATGACTTATCCAATAAGTGTAGGACAAGTGTAAAGGTAATTTCTATATTATTATATCATTATATTTACCTTAAATTACACTAATTACCTTTAATAGCGATTAATAAAACCTAAAAGTTACTATTCACAAAAAATTTATTTTAATCCCATTGAACCAAATTTTAAATCTTAATGACAACCATGTATGTTGGATTTTTGAAATTCAAATCAGAGAGGTGGTAAAATTTCATTTAAATGAAAAATCAGTGTTTTAACTACCACTTAGTGGTTTCACTATTCATCAAAAATTGATGTTTTTCAGAAAAATACCAAAAATTCACCCTATGCTATATTTGATATTCCAAATTCAAAAATGATGTCAATTTTACCAAATTCGAAACATAAAAGTTTCATCTATTATTTTTATAATTAATTTCCACTGTCAAAATAAATAATGTGTTTTTAAGAAACAATATCTATCAAAATATTGACACTTGTTTATGTCCAATTTCAAAGTGAAATTAATTCCAATGACCAAAATTGGATTAAATGGTAAAAATATATTTTAACTAAACTTTAAACCCAATTAAAAAGATAATCTATCCATATAAATAAATTAGATTAAAATGAGGTTTTGAATTAAAATACAACATATTCAATAAAAATGATATTTATCGGAAAAATAACAAAAATTTACACAAAGTAAATTTTGATGTCCAGATTCTAAAGAAGGATTTTATTTTGTCAAATATGAGATATAAAATTTTCAAAAGTATATTTAAAAATGGTTCTCCATCAAAAGTCGGTAAATCGACCTTTTAAAGACTATTAGATGATTTATGCTTAAAATTGGATTCATTCTCATTTTAAGCCTCTAACATTTATTTGGATAAATGAAAAAAAAATATTTGAAAAGCATATATAAACATTTGGTAGTTATTTCTCTTCATTCCTTCCATTAAAATGGCTAGGTGTTAACTACCATTTAAAACAATATTATTATATTATTAGTGTGAAACGTAAGATTTCAAATAAACTCATTGTTGCGTATTGGGTACGCCATTGAACATAGCATTCCCTTTAAAGTAATATTAATATTTTTTTCACAAATATTAATAAATACGAAAATTCCATATTCTTTATTTACCTGGGATGTTATATAATGTATCTCATCAGTCTTAAGAAAAAAATACATCAGTGATGAAATATTAATATTTTTTTATGAGAATAGTTCATATTTATTTTAGAGTGTCATTTATCTCATCCTTAAAAACCCAATAGTTTAGTTTGGATTATGAATTTAAAAGCATTGTAATATATTTTTTCCATGTATTACAGATTATACATGAATGGTCAATTAACAGAAAATATCATGAATAAAAATTATGAAAAATCTTACTAGATAATGTTTGCTTCTCTATATGGGTACAGTTCAGACCTCTAATACTATGACTAAGTGGAATAGGGACACCTAATTTCTAGGAGGTAGATCATCATATAATCAATCCACATGATCAATTAAGATTCCTTTACATGCCAATAGAATCTCTACACGTTTTAAATGTTTTTTGTTATAGTATAAGATGTGGGATTTTATGAAACTATAAGAACTATGTCATAAGTGTAATCATTTGTAACATATAGAGCATTGTTTCCCTGATGCATGAAATATAGTTTCTGGAAATATATCTCATATGTATTACATGTCTTATATTCTAACTCAATGATCATGTAATAACTATTTTCATCCTCATAACTGAGAGATATAGGGTTATTCTAGTAACACCAATACTCTTTAGATGATTCAACATTATCATTGAAGAAATAAATATAGAGGAATGATTAAGAAGTTATATGTTGATAATAAAATGGCCAGTAAGTATAAATTTATTCCTTCAACTATATAAGGTACCATTATTCATAACTCAACACTAATGACATCTTTGTTTGAAACTTATGTGTATCACTATTTTATTGCTTCATGAGTAATTAAAAAATGGGTTTAAATATTGATATGATACCACATGTGATGATATTCCATAAACCTATCAGGCTATGAGAGTCTAGGGTATTTAATTATAATTTTTGTTTTATAACCATCTATGAATTATAGTTTATTTCAAACTTTTTTTATTTTAGAAATTTATATCTTTGACTAATTAATTTGAATAGATTAGTTGGTTTCCATCAAGGTGAATACTATCTCATATATGTGATTAGTAATGTTTATATCTCATAATGGGATAGTGCATAAATTTAAAGGAGGTTCAGATGGTAACACTAGAATATCTACAAATTTCCTTACAATGGATTAAACTATTTCTTATGAATTATTAGTATTCACTTGGGAGACTAATGATATAATGAATACAATAAATTTCCATACCATTATGAATACATTTCTTCACTTATTTCCTATTAAATTTCTCCAATTTCAACCTAACATAGAAGGTCAATTTATGATCAATATTATTTTAGGAAAAATTCAATTTCATATCCATCACTTATAATCGAAATAATGAAATTAAAGTAACTGATTTTCTACTTGGATGAATTCATTTGAAATGTTTCATATTACTATGAGCGTCACCTTGGGTGGGTCCATTTGTTTTTTTCATCAAGTATTATGGTCCAATAAGAATTTATATTGATTATAAATATAATAATTAGATTATGATAAAAAAATATATATAATCTTCAATGTACTGATGATCTATTTGATCAATTGAAATTAAACCGACAATTCTCAAAAACTGATCTATAGTCTAGGTATCACCAACTCTGAGTTAAAAAATATAATGTTTGAAAAAAAAATCTTTGAGTTCTTAATTTCATTATTAATATTTTTTCATTTATTATGGTCTTAAAAATATACTATTTGTTTTCATTCCATTGAAAAATTATTTCTTTCAATGGTACACAGACTCTTTCATTATTTTATTTTTAGATAACATAATGGTGTACTCTCTAACTCAAAAAAATTAGCATTTAATCGTTCTATTGAGTATTTTTAGAATAACAATTATGTGAAAGAAACTCATTGAATTCGACTTTTAGATATAATAAGTTCAGTTCATTGTCTATGTCATTTTTGAAAAATTCATATTAGGAGATCCTAAAAAGATAGTGGTTTTCATCTCTTGGATTCCTCTAAAGAACATTATTGAGATAAAACTATTTTTGTGATTATCATGCTACTATAATAACTTCATTAAATACTTATCATTTCTTAATTATCATATTATTGAGATAAAAGGAAAAATAAATAAATTCCACGAGAGTAAAAATTTTCAGTAATCCATTTTGGAGATAAATCCAAGTCTCACTTCAATAACTATTTATATCTTTCCAGGTATAGATAATATTTATGTGGTTTATTGTGTTGTGTCCTGAAATTGACTCATCTATTTTATCACAAAATGGGACCATGTCATGGATTATGGATCGTGATAGTTAGAAATTAATAAAAAAAATATTCATCTAATCCATGACTTGAAATTGGTGGATGTTTTTCATGCTTAAAAAACCTAGTGATATTATCTATTTTGGGAGAAGTTCACTATGTTCATAGACCCAAAAAGAATGAATCACATCTTTTAATACAGCTACTTTAACCTGAGTTAAATACAATTTATTGAATATCTATATATAATTGATATTAACTTGGTTTATACATCGTATAATAGAAATTCTTGGGTGGATTCTTTAAGCTTAATGTCATATAATCAACTGGCTAAAAAAGATCATGATTAGTGGTTGTTGAGGAGTATCATAGTGTATATAAATTTTGATTGAGCTATGAATACTTAAGTTATTATAGAAATTTTAATAACACTCACAGCATAATTGGTTTGTAAAATTAAAGATTCTCAATGATTGGGTCCCGAATTCCATTTCATTATGTCAAAACCTAATGGTTTGGAGACTATGTACAACTAATAAATACATGGAATCAGTGTTTTTTCTTAGAAAATATATTATTTCCACCCTATTTTTTAAGATTATAATATTTTTATTTACCACCATTCTATGTTCACAATCCATATAAGAATATAAAATACAGAGAAGGCTCTAGGGACCCCTTTTTTTTATCATCTATGAAATGAAATGTGTTTGATTTTTCCAAAAAAATCCTAACATGTTAGTAATTCAATGATGAACATCAATGTTTGAATGGAATGTTACAATCAATTACTTTTCCCATATGTGAATTGGATAATATGGATATTGACTTTGTTATGGGTTTACCGTGTATAGTTCATAAACATGATTCAATCTGGGTGAAAATCGACTAACTTAAAAATTCATACAAATTTATTGAATTTTTTTACTCAAAATATGGTAGAAAAACATTCAATGATTAAATTTAAAAGTGGTAAAAAAATTTATAATACCCATTTTTATCATCATTGACCAAGATCCCTTATTTACCTCTAATATTTTTACATATCTTCAAAAATATTTGGGTACCCAATTCATCATGAGTACAACGTATCATCCTCAAATAGATGGGTGGTCTAGGTGAATGATTCCAACACTATAAGATAGGCCATGAAATAGTTTTATTAAATTTGGTGGATAATTGGAGGGTCATTTTACCATATAGGATAATTTTTATAATAATAGTTATCAAACCATGATAAATATGGATCTTTTTGAGAAAATGTATAGTCATCCATGTTAATCACCACTTTGTTGGGTAGAAACTAAAGAAAATATACTATTAGGACCTACAATTTTTAAGGAAATGACTAAGAAGGTTATGATTATTGGGAAATGGATAGTTTTATTACAAATTAATTAGAAATGATATTGGATCATCAATATCACCCTATATCTTTTCTTGTGAGAGATAATGTATTATTGAATGTGTCACTAATAATAGGGAATCATTGAATGGGTAACCAGTTAAAGTTATATCTATGATATTTTAGATAATTTGATCTACTAGATTGAATTTATGATCATTTATATCAGTTGTATTTACAACGACGGTTTATTTTAGACCACAACTCCTTTTATGTTACAAAATTTAAAAAATATTAGCCTTATCCTTTCCATGTGATTTGATGGGAACATTTTGATCTAGAACTATATTCTAAATTTTTTCATTCCCAAATTCTTATTTTGGATAGAAAGCATAAATTATTTAATGGTAACATATTACATTGGTTTTATTATTATATAATCATGATGAAATAAAAAGGGAAACTAAATTTTAGAAGAAAGAGTAGTTGAAACAATGGCATGATCTTTTTTAAAGAATCAATAATATCTAGCTTTTGTGGATAATAATAAAAATGGTGGGGTGAATGTATGACCCTTAATTTTGAGGAAGATATACATTTTATAATGTTTAATGAATGTACATACTTGTTTGGTTGAGTTCTAGGAGTTTCTGTATGGGTTTGTTGTGTTTTGAAAGAGACTATAAGGGTGTGTGCTTTAAAAATGGTTAGGGGAAGCTGTGTAGCTTATCTTATAAACCATGTCAGGGAATTTTCGATTTACTACGTAGGAATATGGTTAGTTCATGTCTTAGTAAAACCATGTCACTAATATTGAGAAGTGAGGATTTTTGGATATAAGTATTTTTTTCATTGTTGACACATGGTTTGTTATACCATACGGAACAACCATGGAGGGCCTTGGTTATTTTCTAGTAGCACTCACATGGTTAGTGCATCATTTTTTAGAATATGCAGCCTATCCATTTGATGTGATTTAATAACATAATTTTTTTTAAATCCATTTTTCACAAGAAAACACTCATTATTCTCATGTTGGCCTAGGCTCTAACGCTAGAGAATTTATATAGGTTATTTTGGGTACTCCTCCCCCATAAGAAACCCATTTCAATATATCTAAGAATGGTGTATCTTAGATTTTTAAGGTAATACCTCTATCCTCTCATTTTTAATCTTCCCTCTTAATCCACTTGGTGTTCTTTTAATTAATCATTGGATTGGGGTTTCTCTGCCCAAATATATTGGATCATTTGTTTTTTGGAAATACATTTTTGGGATTTATTTAAGTAACAATAAAGGGATCCAATATCTGCTAGATTACATAATGATTCTTCATGTTCCATGATTTCAATCAAGGTTTTGGTGAATTGTCTCTCCTCTCATGGAATTATAGAGCATGAAAGATAAGTTATTGTTAAATTGTTTTCATGAATCATTAATGAAAATAATGGATGATTTCTGTAAGGAAACCCCTTCAGGTTATTGATTTGTAAAACATTGAAAATTTAATTAATATTCAAAAAACTATTTAATTTATGTTTTTAAATTTTGGTTTGATGTAAGAAATATGTGTGATTAATTTTTTTAAAGGAAATAATTATTTAATATGAAATAAATAGATGTGAGGACTTGGAATATATGGAATAGTGTCTTTCAATTTGAACTGGGCATGGATATTTAATATCACATACTGCTAGAGTAGAGGAACAAGGTGGAATATCACTAATTGATAGCTTGTAGGATGGATGAGTTACCACTCATGAGTGTTGGGACCATCATGGTATTCACACATACATGTTTGTATGTGTTTTAAAAAACCATTCAATCTAGGTGGATGAAATTCATGGTTTGACTATATAAAGAAAATTTATTTATTTGATAAATAGTTTTCGTTTTCATCCCATTATTTTAGTTATATTTTTGATATTGAACTATCTTTTACTTTTCTTAGTGGATTGATGTTGAAAATAATTTAGGAATTGCCTACTGGGTGTGATTACTAACCACCTTCATCAAAACTTATCTCATTTGTAGATATTGTAATTCTTAACACAGTTAAATACAATATATCTAATTTATCTATATGAGAATCATGATTCTAAATTATTATGAAGGTGGTTAGAGTTTCTATTTATCTTGTAGAGTAGCTATAGTGATTCACCATCAGTGTTTTTATGTGATGATATATTTTGGTTTTCATTAGTTTCTTTATTACAAATTTTCACTGCTATATTGAAATTATTGTTTTGTTGGTATTTAATTTGTATTAGATTGTTTTTACATCATGTATGATATAGTTCAATTTATTTATTTTTATTTTCTCTTAATAGTTAATGGTTTATTAATGGTGAAAATGGCCCCTAGTGTATTATTAAGTCCATGGAATTAACATCCAAAATTTGGTGTATTGTGGATGTCACCTAAACTAGTTGGAACATTCTATCTATCCAAGATAATTATTAGGGTTGATATGTTACACTAGCAGGTCATATGATTTGTTTATTTCACCTCATAAGACTCCTATGATCTAGTAGGATTTATAGGGACATGTTTTGAGATTCCAAGGTTTCTTAGGGTATATCATAATACCTCAGAGTATTTATTGAGTAACTTATGATACCTTATATCTCATTTTATGAGTTTTATTTCATTAAATTACAAGGATATCTGGGAACAAACATATACCTGATATTATAAGGGATTCTTATGGTGTGTCTCATGATCCACATTCCACGCCTATTATTTGATGAGTATGTTGTAACATTTTCCTAGTTGGACTGTCTACCCTCTGAGTGATCATAAACACATATGATATTATTATGGGTTAAAATATACCTGAATCTTAGAATGATATACAATTTCATAACCCCCTATTGGTACCCTAATTAATTGTGTAATAAAAATGATTAACCCCCATTTATTGCCTCTAATAGACTGGAGATTCATTACTATCATTTTGTGTATAAACCACCCAAATGGGTGTCATTACCCTTATAATATAATTCATAAGAATGGGATATGATTAAATAAAAAAAGAAATATCATTTAATAAATTTAAAATCACAAACATCACATAACTCATGACAAATTCTACAAAAAAAATGCTTTAAAATAGTACCAAAATGAAAATACTATGAAAAAACTCTATAATAAAACCAACAACAAAGACAGTAATGTTGAACCCAGTTTCTGAAACCATTCTAAAAACATGCTTTTTTTATATATATGTAGGTTGAGAATAAAATTTATACTAAATAGGATATTTAATAAGGAATATTATGAAAAAATTAGAATAGAATAATAATACATAAATGAATAAATATAATAACTAAGAAGAAATTATAGAATTAAACTTTCAAACCTATCCTTTCCAGGTGTCACTCACCATGTAACGCATCTGAGGTAGAAAAATAATATCAATACAAGAGAGTAAATCATGTTCCATATATAAACTCCCCATTAAGTTTGTTATATAATTCCCCAATATTATAAGTATTGTTCTCACATTCCTTCTACACATATCAGTGATCATGTATCAATCTATGTTTAGTCTTGTTTAGGTTGCAACCATAACAACCCCATCCCTTTGATGTGTCTAAAATCCAAAGATGGAATCAATAAATATCCATATATAACATTATTTTACCACATCATCATATTTATAATCATCTATCCCATTACATGTCAAATAACAGCCTCATAACTAGGATAGTATAATATGATAAACATGAAGGAAATCAACCATGTTCTCTCCTCTTATAATGTGTGTTCCCACCATGTATCATGTCATCACATCACTATCCATCAACACCATCTTTATCATCATTTGTAGATACTCACCACTAACCGGGTACTACCCAATATACTTTTTCTAATGCAATAGTTCGTAAGAGTATTTAGGAACCCATCGATTCCCTCATTAAATAATATATTGTGGAAAACACACCCCAAAACATTTTGTTGTCGATATGTAGTTCTCAAAAATGGATGGGGAATGTATACATTTAATAATACAATACATGGATGGTAAAAAACACATAATTTCCAAACAAATAATTCATGTTCACACCACTAGAATAAGCCACAACACTATCATGTCACCTCAGAACATCTTTCACCAACTGATTCCACTACTAAATGCAATTCCACACATGAATCATCGACACAGAACCTATAATTACTATTTCTATTTAGAACATAATCCAATTTATAGGTTTGATAATTTATTAATCATGTTCCATATAATAACTACACAATTACATATTTTATGTAAAACTAATCTAAATCACACCTCATATTCAATTCATTATTTTTATATTTCAATGCAATGCATTATTTATTATTCAATTATTTTATCAATGACAACATAATTAATTTTTTTCCACACTTCTTAAATACTATCTTAAGTTGTCACCATTTAATCATTACTTATATGATCAATATATTCTAGAAAACTAAAACACATTTCAAAACACATAAGATCATGAATATGTCAATACAACCACACCACATAACACTCCAAGGTCATCACAATAGCTCATCCATCATAGATCAACAATAATCAACCATAAAACATCCCCAACCCTCACATATACTATGTCACATTATCTATATCCTTGCTACCACAAAAAATTACATATCTAAACTAGTTACCACTATCTTTATAAAACCCCCAAAAGATCCCAAACAATGTAAAAATGAAACAGGAACAAAAAACAAAAAAAAATAGATTTTATCCTCTACCATGTTCCATAATTTCAATTTAAATAGATATTTCAAAATATTTTATCATCTCTTATATGGATTCCTATACAAAATTTTTAGATTAAAAATAGGTTTATTATCGATGCATAAGATTATAACCATGTATGATTAGTTATTTTAAAAAATAAATCATTATACGGGTTTGGAATTATCAATAGGTAAGTCCCAGAAAGGGATTATTAGTAATAATTATTTACAAGAAAGTTAATAACTATGGCATAATATTACATGAAAAATCACAAAAACAAAAGAAGAAAAAAAGAGAGTGCACCATTTCTTATACTCTAATTTCTTTCAATCTGGATTATTATATTTTTTTAGTTATCTCCTTTTATTAATAAAAAGGAATAAAATCATGATAATATAAAAAATGCACGAAACAAAGAGAGAACAAGGATCCCCTACCTCAACATAAGTTTTCAAAATAGTTCTGCAAAGATAATGAGAATGAATAATTGTTGTAGTATTAGAGTCACACGAAGGAAGTATTTTAAAAAAAGAACACATCAACCCCCATAAATCAAATGAAAAAATCCCACAAGATTCATTTATTTCCCTCAACAACAACATTCTCTTGATAAATAAGGAATGAGAAAGAAAAAGTAGGTATAGGGAACTCACTGAGGACTGTGGGAAACCAATATCCCAAAAAATTGATTAAATATAATGATTTGGGGTATAAGACCTCCCAAATCAACACCCAGTACTCTCAGGTATTGATTGAGATGTAGGGTAATTAATTGGTTTCATTGTATTTTATATATTTTCATCCAAAATGTTTTAAAGAGACCAAAATGCAGAACCCCATGACATGCCATAAAATTTTATTTTCACCAAAGACAATGAAAAAAAAATGTAATAAGCCGTATTCTCCCAGGCCTTTTCTTTGTGAAAATGTAGTTTTTATGGTGTTCTGGGGGTTATCCATGGCTCATTCCGAGATCTTTCAAAAATCCATTTTTGAACTATCGTCATTAGTGATTTAGGGGCATCGGTGTCAGTGAGTCATGGCATCGATGTTAGGGAGTCAGTGCAAGGGATTATAGGCCAAGGCTATGGGCTTAGGGCGTTTGTGCCAAGGCATTGGTGCGAGGGAGTTGGTTTAAGGGAATCAGTGAGTCATTTGATCGGTGATTCATTACATCGGTAGCTCAATATTAGTGGCACAGCATCATTAGGTCACGTCGGTACTCACCCGTTGCAAGATCAGAGTCGGTGACTCACCCATTAGTGACTCAATTCTAGTTTTTCTAGTTTTTCCCAGTTTTCCAGTTTCTCTCCTCATAGGTCTTATTTGACGTAAACCATGTTTAAAACATTTTTTTGGAATTTTTAAGGTTATTTAAAAGGATATTAAGTATATCATTTATACCCTAACATTTCAGGGGATTGAGATACTAAAATCATGTGATCTTGACCATGATTCCATGATTAATATCTATTGAAATTGTTCCTCCTTTAAAATAGTATCTAGCTCTTCTAGACAAGATCATACCTTCCCAATTTGTTTTATGTTCCCTTTGAGTGTGCCTAAAGTGTTCCTCTTATGTTAAGTTCTGCGACTTTCCTAGAGCCCCTCCTGTTCAGTTTTCTTAGGGTTTCCTATTTCTTTCATGATCCCCAGTTACTGGCACAATGGGGAGCATTGGTCTCCAGTTGTACAATTAGGGATTATTCTGCCTCTTTTATATTTGTGTATCATGCGGGGTGGGTG
Source organism: Viscum album (assembly GCA_963277665.1). Classification (NCBI taxonomy): domain Eukaryota; kingdom Viridiplantae; phylum Streptophyta; class Magnoliopsida; order Santalales; family Viscaceae; genus Viscum; species Viscum album. Next base: position 1,515,514,732 of record OY728128.1, on the reverse strand, counting down.
TACTAACAATTCATTATGAAGAATGGATGAATCCTTTTCTTGAAAAAAAATAAAATGGAAGGGAATAATATGATCAAAAATTTGAGATAACATGGTCAATGAAAGAATGGTATGAGATTGGTTTGATGTTGATTTCCTATTTCATTTATTATCCTTGTTGATGGTGTGACTGGTTTTAGCTATAAATCCTTCTTAAAATCGTGTTCATTGGTAGTATTTTTCATTTCATAGTTGACACATTATAACTATTATTGTTTCCTAATAAACAATTAGTGTGAATACTAATCTGACTAATCATGTATACCCAGTTAAATTAAATGGATTCCCAAGTATGAAAACCCTTGTATGATCACCCCTGTTTATCAAGAGGATTATAGACATGTCTTTACCAAATATCAATATATATCATGTTTAGAGGTGTGGATGAGTTTTGTATTCTATGGGTGGTTTGCTGTGAGTTGTGTGTTTCTGTTGTTTGGAGAATAGTTATGGGTATATGGGTGATCAGGAGAGCTGGTTCTGTGAGAAGGGAGTTGTATGTGTGTGAAGTGGGGTTGTGGTTTAATGTCGGTTATTGTGGGATTTGTGTGTGTGGGTGGGAAAATTTGGTGTGTTGGTACCCCAGTTTGAGTGACCTATTTATTGTGGAATGCATGGACCTATAGGTAGTGGAACTGCCTTTGTTGTGTTGTGGTCATCATAAAAAGTTGGGAAGTCAGATGGTGGTGTGGTTATGAACTAGTTATGAAGTGGTACTACATATGAGATGTGTTTGGGTAGAGGGGTTGTAGGACTGGGTTGTGAGAGGAGGATTGTGTGGTACAAATTTTATGAATGATAGTTGGCAGTGGTTTAACAGCTGCTCTGGAAAAAATAGGTGTGTGAAGTGGGATTCTAGGTTGGTTGTTCTTAGTTGTTTTTATGAATGATTGTTAAAATAAAAATGCTTTACCTTGGTCCCAATTCCCTTTTTATGTGTTGTTCTTGGTAGTTTCCCCAGGTAGTGATGGAAAAATTAATGTGAATCCCTTAATAAATAAAATTGAAAAGTATTGAATGGAGAAAATCTGAGTTTATTCTTTTGTAGTGGTTGTTGTGTGGTCGTGCATATAGGGGAAACTGCAAAAAGCAGTTTTGGTGGGCTGATTTTTTTTGAAACTTTATGTTTGGGATAAGTTTTTTATTACCTATATATATAAATTTTAGTTCCTAATAAAATCTATACAAACCCCACCCTTGTTGATAACCATGTTTCAAACACCCCCATCTCATGGGAGAGGGTGTCATTCCCAACATCTTGGTGAGAAGATGGATAAATGGTTACTAACTTTCTTCCTCACACCCTCTTCCAGTTTCTTACTGCTTGAGTGTATCCGGGCAGGCTGTAATGTCTTGAGTCTTACCATAATCCAAGATCTGTCATGAAGGTTTATTGTGGATGGGAGGCCTATGTATTTTTGGGAAAGGTTTGTTTACCAAGTATCTTTGGGATGAGGCCCTGGTGTCTTTGGGCGAGAGGTGTGGTTGTTGTGGCCCAGGTGTCTGCAAGTGGGATGTGTGGTGTGGCTTGAGGACCAGGTGTGTATGTGTTGGTTCAAATAGTAGAACTGCATTTTGGAAGGGCGGTAGAATCAATATGTTCGATATTAGGAATGAGCAGTTAACCAGGGGTAAAGTTGGGTGGGGTACCCAAATACAAATGGTCTTATACAAATACTTTACTTGACATGCATTATTTGGTGAGTGCGCCTTCGTGAGGCTGGTATGGTTAGTACACCTTGGTAGGTGCTTGAGGTTCTACTGTTTTCTTAATGGAGCATTAGTATGCTCCCCACTTGTGCACTAGTAGATTTAGTTTTCACACTAGGTATACTTCTATACTCACCCTATGTTTGTAAATGTATTTTTAGGTTTCCTTGAGGAATTTGAAGATTGTGTTGGGAATTACATGCTCGGGTTTTGGGATAGTTGATGTGTTACTGCTTATAATTTTTTCTTTTGGTACATTATTTAGTAGTTTTTTTGTACTTTTTATCAGCCTTAAATTTTAACATGCATGATGGAATAGATTTTGGCTTTAATTTTACATTAGTATTTGGAGTTTCTTGGGATTTACCGTCATATCTCCCAATCATGTTCTATAAAAAGGGTAATTCCTTCCATTTTAGGTGAGATCCTATACCCTTGGTACTAGTCACCACTTTGAGGCCTATTGAGGGGCGGGGGGGACTCGGGGGTCATTATCTCTCTTCATCTTTAGGAAGGAAGGGTGTGACACTTTCCTGTTCCATCCCTCATATGGAAGAAGGCAGGTAATGAAAATGTGGTATCGGTGGGAGGATGAGAGATATGATATAGTTCAAAGTTAGGAATAGTGAGGATTTCATGGGATGGTAGGAAAATGTTGTTAAGAAATATTTTTTCATGAAGTAGGCTAGGGAATACTGACTAGGACATGGGATTTTAGCCCCCCCCCCCCACTAGTGATCGATGCAATGACTCTGGACCTACTGAACCACCAAGTGAGACTACACTGATTATAGGGTAGAGACCCTATGAAAGGTACATGAATCATAATGACTTGTGTTCTTGTGTATCATAAGGATTTAGGGAATTATTAAAGAAATAAAATAAACATTAAAAGTAATTTTTCCATACTACCTGGGCTTAAGACTTCCATCTTTACCACTTTTCAGTTATGGAACCTGGAAATCACCCACGTGTGGTACGAGTAGTTGAGGCCTGGTAGGTTGACCTGGTTGATCAGTGGATGGTCGATCAAGATGAGTATGATGACCAGTGTCAAAATACATTGTGTGCCTTCTAGTGTAAGACTCTAGGAAGGTATGAGGGAAGAATCTCATACATGGATACTGAGATATGGATTGAGGAGTTGTTGATATTTTTCAACCTAATTCGGGCTTCAACAGAGTATTGGGTTCTTTTAGTAGTGATCTAGATGTGGGGAGAAGATTTTTAGTGGTGGAAACTTTACCTCACAGAGATGAAGGGGACTGATGTTTGGTGGGATAACATTGAAAAGGAGTTTCAGTCAAAGTTTCTTTTTTCAATAATGAAGGCCGAGAAGAGGAATGAGTTGATATCCCTCTAGAAGAAGAGTATGATGGTGAGGAAACTAAGGATCAAGATTATTGTTCTCCTAGTCTTCGCAATGTATCTCTTTCTAGATGAGGAGTGACGGGTGAGATTCTTGGAGGTGGAACTCTGACCTTCTCTTCAGTATTTCGCCACTCCCTTTATTCGGACAATGTACTTAGATGTTTAGTAGAAGGCTGAAGTAGTGGAGAGGATGCACTCGTAGAGAGGAATACCACGAGAGGTTAACAAACTAAGATCGTCAAAGGGGAAGAAAATAATATGCAGGTCTCCTATTCTTAGCACTTTCGGGTTTTGGCTAGCAGGGAGTAGGCCTCAGCAGTTCTAGTTTTGATCTTCTAGAACACACCCTTTCCCCTTGAAACCGGGACTGAGTTAATTTGTCAATAGAGTTTGTGGACATCTTAGGATCTATTTCCCTATTAGATCGCAATATATTTGGGGTGGGTAGGTTCAGTACCCACCCCATTAGTATTAGTTTCTAGTCAGGCCCTTCAAGCGTTATGGGAAACGAGCTCCCTCTCCACAGAGTGTAGACAGTGCTGGAGGAGTACAACCTCAAGGTGCTCCACAGGGACTTCAACCTGGGCATGGTCGAGGAGGCAGTCGATAGAATAGTGGTAGTGGAGTTATCCATGGGAAATTTCACAATGTCAAGGTAGCGGTTCCATTGGGGTCATAGGTTGATCAATCTACGAACAGTCTATTTAGCACTATTGCTTGAGATTTGTTTGATTTAGGATCCTCATACTCTTTTGTTTCACCTAATCAAGCTCATTTTCTGGGACTATACATCGAGAGGCTTCCCTTTCCTCTAGTTTTGGGTTAACTAGTTGGAGTTCAGACCAGTTGGTTTGAGGTTTTCCAGGGATGTAGACTCATGTTGGTACTGCATAAGTCCTGTGGGGATATACTTCTTCTACAGATGTATTCATACGATGTCATCATAAGCATCAAGAGGTTGTTTTCAGAGCATGCTGTTATTGAATAATTTTGGTGGATAGTCTTGTTTTCAGGTGTGGATGTCCAACAAGTATCTTTCATTGGCGAATGGAGTTGTCAGGTGCGCAGTCGGTGTTTGAAGACTCTTCTATTCTTTTCAGACGAGTTTTCAGAGAGATCAATAGACAAAATGATGGTGGAGGGTTTTATGGTTACCAATGATTTCCAAGATATCTTCCCAGATGAGGTTGTAACCCTATTCCGTCAACGTGATGTAGAGTTCCGAATAGACTTACAACCGAGTGGCCATCCGATTTCGATGGCTCCCTATCAGATGGAACATTCTGAGTTTCAAGAGTTGTGAATTAATGTTGATGACGTGATTAAGAATGGTTTTATCCATCCGAGTGTGTATCCATGGGGTGATCTAGTATTGTTCTAAAAAATTCAGACAATGGTATAAGACTATTCATAGACTAACAGAGATTAAATCAGGTTATAGTCAAGAATGGTTACCCTCTCATGAGGATCAATGATTTTTTTAACCAGTCAAAGGGAGAAGGTTGGATATCTAAGACCAATCTACAGTCTGGATACCACCAGTTGAGGGTGAAGTAGGGTTACACCCCGAATTCTACTTTCAGATGAAGGTATGAGAACTTCAATTTCGTGGTCATGCACTTTAGTGTCACGAATGCCCCAGCCATGTTCATGGGGCTCGTGAACTCTATTTTCCATGAGTTCCTTCACTAGTTTTTCATCGTGTTTATTGACAACATCTCGATCTACTAAAGGTCAGAGGTGGAGCACACAGAGCATCTGTGGACTATCTTATAGGTCTTATGGCACCTCCAACTCTATGGGAAATTTTACAAGTTCTTATTTTGTATTTGAGGGGTTCAATTCCTTGGGCACATAGCCTCTTGGTAGGGGATTGAATTAGACCCATCAAAGGATGAGGCAGTCGTTTCATGTGCAGCACCCAAGAACATGACAGAGGTTCATAACTTCCTGGGTCTATAAGGATATTACCGGAGGTTCGTACCTGACTTCTCCTGAGTTAGGAAACTTTTAATGAATTTCACCATAAATGGACAAGCCTTCGTGTGTAGTGAGCAGTGACAGGATGCCTTCAGGTACCTGAAGGGGAAGCTGGTCAATGCCCCAGTGCATTGGTTTCTAGAGGATGGGGTAATATACAGGGTATTAAAAGTCTCTTCTGGTCTAGGTTTGGGATTTGTTGTAATACAATAGTGGGGATTGGTCAATTATAGATCTAGGAATCAACATCCACATGAACTTCACAATGCCACCCATGATCTAGAACATGCAGTTGTCATGTTCATGTTGAAGTTATTGTGGAATTACCTCATAATGAAGTACTTTGTGGTCTCCATGAATTACAAGAGCTTGAGGTATATCTTCTCCCAATGATATATGATCTTATAGAAATGAAGGTGGATGGAGTTTGTACAAGATTACAACTTAGAAATCTCTTACAACCCAGGGAAGGGGAATGTGGTGGCTTATTCCTTAATTAGTAATTCATAGAATGAGGTAGTTTGAGAATCCACGGATGGTTGGAAGGAAATTGAGGAGTTTTTCTTCTTATATATGGATGAGAGAGTGGATGGTGGTAGGGAAATCTATTTGAGATGATAGTGTAGTCATACTTTGTGCAATAGGTGTGGGATTATTATCTGTTAGACATAGATATTGATGTGATGTGTGATACCGCTATCTAGGGAGATGCTCTTGAGGGATGGTTAGAAGATAGTTAAAATCAGATGTTGACAATGGGAAGTTATTTTTCCCACTACTAATGTGTGAGGGAGTTCTCCATGAGTTCCATAGCCCACCTCTAAAGGTTCATCCAGGAGTATCTAAGAAGTACCGAGTCATGAGGGTATAGTTTTGGTGGTCCAGGGTAAAGCGGGCAGTGGCAAAGTTTGCGGCAAGGTTCCTAGTGTGTCCACAGGTGAAGGATGAACATCGTATTCCTGGAAGTTTGTTCCATCACTTAGACATTACTGAGTGGAAGTCGGATGAAATCTCATTGGATTTATTAACCAGATTAACTAGGGTTCAAAGAGGATGTTAATCTATTTGGGTAATAGTAGACCATTTCATTAAGTTGGCTCACTTCTTGGAAATCACAGAGTCGAGCGCATTGGATGAATTTGCCCTGAAAAATGTGGAGGAGCTGGTGCAACTGCATGGAGTTCCAAGATCCATTATCTTGGATCAAGATACATGTTTTACATCACGAGTCTGGAGGGTATTAAATGATTTCTTTGTCACCCAGTTACACCTTAGTACTTCTTTCAACCGTCAAATGGATTTGAAAATAGAGAGGATCATCCAGACATTGGAGGAAAATATGTGAGCATGTGTTTTGGAATTTAGTGGGTCTTTCATGAGACATTTTCCCTTGGTAGAGTTTTCTTAAAATAATATCTAACACTCTTCCATTGGTATGGACCTAGTCAAATATATATATGATAGGTCGTTTCATTCATTGTATGGCGGGACAAACAATGGGGAGGCAGCCATTCTTCATCTGGACGTGGTGCAGAGTACGAAAGAGAAGGTGCATCTTGATTGCAAGAGGATGAAGGCAGTATAGGGCCCAAAAAAAGTTGTATGAAGATAATAGGAGGATGCCATTGGAGTTATTGGTTGGGGACCATGTCTTATTGAAGTTTTCCCCTCAACTTGGGTAACAGAGGCTTGGAAGAGGGAGTAATCTTTCTCCTAAGTTCATCACACCTTTTGAGGTGTTGGGATGAGTTGGTGAGGCATCATATCAGCTTGCATTGCCACCATGGTTGAAGAAGACCCAAGACGTCATATGTGTCTCTCATATCCATCGAAATCTAAATGATGAATCCTAATTCCTTGACTGGGGAGAGTTAGATATCGAGGATGATAAGACATTTGTGGAGAGACCGGTAAGAATCGATATCGTGAGGAGAAGGTGATTCATGAATGGTCCATTCCTTTTTTTGTGTTATTGAGTAATTGTGGCCTCGAGGAGAGTACATGAGAGTGGGAGGAAAAGATGAGTGCCCAGAACCTAGAGCTATTCTAAGTTTTTCTCTTGTGTTTTTCATTTATTCTTGCTAATGATGTAATGTTTGACCTTATTTTCTGTAAGATAAGTTGTTTCCATATTCTCTGAATATGTGTGAAAATTTTTTAATGTGGGGAGGGGTGGACCTGATCCCTAATTTGGACACATTAACGCGGATGCGATTAAACTCATGTAGGAGGGTCATTTCCACCCAAAGTGGATAGTATCTTGATATAGAGGAAGGATCTCTGTAATAAATGTGTTTGGATAGTGTGACCTTGGTGTTTGCATGGCTGTTTGAGGCTGTAGGGCCTTAGTCTTTCTATAGTTGTTTAGGATATAGATGAAAAGGAGGTGTCCTTGGATATTAGGGTTTTCACTCCATCATTAAAACATCACAGGGTGGTTCATCCTTAAGAGGTATCATGTAATGACCAAATGTTTTTCAATGGAAATTCCCTTCTTATATTTGTATCATAAAATAACATGAAAACACAACATAATGAACTACTAAGAGATAAGTGACCTTTAAAAATAATTTTGTCACTTCTGTGTTTAGAATTTTAAATATCCTACATACACGGTTGTGCTCAAGATTATTTTGGGAGTCTAATGAAACAAAAATAATTTTCGGTGAATAGTAATGTACCCTTAGGAATAGTAACATACCCTTATGAATAGTAATATGACCCTTATGAATAGTAATATGACCTTTATGAATACAAATATGACCCTTATTAATAGTAAATCATCCAACATAAGAGTAACCTTACCCATTAATAATTAAATAAAATTTAGACATCTTAGAAAGTGACAATTTGATCTTAGTAAACATTTTGGAATTTTGTAAGTCATAAATAATTAATTACAACTAATTAATTAATTTAAAGGAAAATCTATTTTCTTAAAATGTATTCATTATTTATCAAATCAATTTCTTATAGTTTTTATATAATTTTATAAGACCCTACGTAATTTTTGAAAACACTATAAAATCAGTTTTAATCATAAAAACTGTTTTTTAAGTAAATTATGATTTTAATTAAATATTAAATTAATAATATTTAAGAAATTATTTTTGAGAAATTGACTTCATTTTTGGATTCTACAGATCGAAAAATGTTTGGGGAAATTTTTTTGGATTTTTCTGAGAAACTTGAATTTTTGATGAATAGTAGAATCTGATAATTTACAATAAATGCTAAATAATGGACTAATTGAGTCAAAGATGATGATCTGCTTTTGTAATCCCACTTGGGTCAGGATCACATGATAAAATTACTATTCTTGGTCATTAATGACTCACTATTCCTTGTCTTAGTGGAAATTAATAAACTAATTAATTTTATATTAAGGAAACCCCTCTCCCCTCCACTATAAAAGCCACCCTTCACACCCTCATTTCCTCAAACCTATCAAGCTCCAAGAATTCTCTAAAATCTGAAAAACAAAACCTTACCTAGACCCTCACCCATGTCTTAGAGCTTCTAGTCTCATGAAAATACCAAGCTTAGGCCATTAAGGAGGTTCTCAAGAGAAGGATTCAAGAGGTAATTTCTATCCCTCTTATCCTTTAATTTCCTTTCAAGTTCAAGTTCATTTCTAGATCTCTCCCCACCTATATTCATTGAAATGGTATTTTAAATCCATTATTATAAATATAATTTAATTTTATGATTCTATTGTGATATTATATTATCGAACCCCCCTTCCCTCTACCTTTTTTTATTTAAGAGAACGTTGTTCGTGAGGTGTTAATTTATCACCTTCAAAAACGACATGCTTTCTTCTTCCATTTATACCTTCATATATTGTCATGAATCCATTTTTATGGTTGAACCAGAATATTTTATATGTATTATGTCCTATTTAAATTTATTTAACTGACTTATGAACATATTACTAGGTGATAAATTAAAACAACTTCATTATGATCGAAAAACCGCCCAAATTAACCCAAACAATCTTCATTTAATTCTTATCTAATGATTCATCCAAATGGATCTAATACAATTCATTATATTATCATTAAAACTCTTTTAATATCATTAGTGACATGTAATATTATTTCTGGATATTTTCCCATGTTCTACCCGAACTTCAATTTATGAATATAAGTGAACCACCCAAGAAAACCCTTAAAAACAAACATCCCCGAACAATGTTTTTAAACTCTATAAGTCATCCAAAAGAACATAAAATGACATAATTAAACTATAATTAACACTTTTAATATATAAAAGGTTTTTTAATTTCAAATTAATGAATATAATGTCATTATACATGACATTAAAGAGAAGGAAGCATTCGGATACAAGGTAAGGGGAAATTATTGAACCCAACTTTCGTCCTTCGGGTTCTCCCTCTTTCACTTCATTTTTGATATGGTTACTCCTTAAAGATCATTTATTAATAATTATATTACCTTTTATGGGATATACATGTTTTATAATTATGTTTATGTCAAACCAAATGTTTTCCAAAAGAACACTTCTTTTAAGAACTCAACTTTTACCTCTCATTCATGGTTGATGGTTCTTGTATCAAGTATGGTGTTCCCTCTTTCTTTTGAGAACACAAAGATTATGAATGTATTATTATGATATGAAAGAAATTACTTTACATTGGTTATTTATGGTCATTTTTTATATGTGTTCTATGTGAAAATCATAATAATGATAATGTTATGATGTGATGGGTGTGCTCGGAATTATATAGCGCAATATTAATGTTTCAATGTGACGGGTGCACCCGGAATTATACAGTGCTCCATTGCATTGGGTAAAGTGATGAATCTCATTAGTAAATTTGAAATGATGTGTGATAAATATTATAGCATGGTTCACAAGTATGTTTGGTATTTAACCACTGATACATGATGTTTCATTTTTATGCATTGCCACATTTCAAGTCTTTTATTTATGCTTCTCTCATGTTCATGATCTTTTTCCTATGTTATGATTATGCTCACCCCATGCTATATTGTTCTTATCTATCCTATTACTGGGCTTCTAGATCACCCCTTTCTATGTGTATCCTCAGGTGGCTACATGTACTATGGAGTGGAAAAGTGCCAATAAGAAGCTAGAGAAGAATAAATTAAATAAATGTTTATGCTTGATGTTGTATTTGTAATGTATGGTCCTAGTTTTCCAAAGACACTAAACCTTTGGATCCTCTATGTGTAATACTATTATGTTTTTTATCTTTAAAATGATGTAATAGTAATTTATGAAAAGGCTTGGGTCGCTATAGTTTGTATCAGAGGCAAGGTTTAGTTAATTTGGGAATTAGGATTAGTGAACCCTAGAGAAAACCTCTAGTATGAGATTAAGTAAAAATATGCACACAAGAGTATTTACATAGGGATACCATATGTTATGATTTTAGTATAAATTTTTCAAATGAATAATTTATGTATTCAAGACTTGTTTACATATGTTTTGTTCTAACCATTTCTATTTTAGAAAATGGTGAGAACCACGAGAAATTAGGCCAACAACTCTTGCGAGGGCCAATGCAACGATTTCCCGAATGACATCCCCAATTATTTGGGTGGTGGAGTTCAAAACATCATGGAGATGCTTAACCAATTATCTCAGGTTATGAACAATAACCGTAATAATGGGGAACCTCCTCCTTCACCAAAGAGGGAGAAACTAACTATCGAATGTTTTATGCGGCAATGACCACCGATGTTTTGTGGATCATCCGATCCACTAGTTGTGGAACAATGGGTCAACTCTATGGAGAAGATCTTTTTTGTTCTTCACTGTTTTGAGATGGAGAAGGTGACCCTATCCTTTTGTCATCTAGATGGATAAGCCTATTAATGGTGGGCTTTGATTAATAACACCAAGGCAAGGGAGGAAATTGAAGATATGGAATGGGAAGACTTTAAGATAATGTTTATTAATAAGTACTTCCAAAGAACTCTTCACACGAAGATGGAGAGAGAATTTATAGAGCTCAAGCAAAAAGAAGGAGAATCTATCACAACCTATGAAGTGAATTTCACATGGCTTGCAAGGTATGCTTCGGGTTTTGTTATCAATAATGACAGAAAAATCGATGGACTCTTTAGTGGGTTAAAACCACACATTCGAGAGTCTCTTGAAATTCGAGACTTTGGGAGTTATAAAGAAGTTGTTCGGTGTGCTCTAAAAGTGGATATGGAGTTTGGAGAATTTTTCCTTGGATATAGTGATAAGAAAATAAAGATGTAGTTTCAAGTTGGTGGATCTAATGACAAATGAGGGAAGAAAAATCAATGACCCACATGCCAAAAATGTGGGAAGTTGCACCATGGGAATTGCCTCAAAGGGACGGGGAAATGATTTAAGTGTGGGAAAGAAGGAAACCATCCTCAAGAGTGTCGAAAAGACACGAAAAGGAAGGATAATGTAGCTGATGAAAAGAGAGAACCACTCATGGTTCAATGATACAACTGTAGGGAGCTAAGGCAGTATGAAAACCAGTGCACTAAACCATGAGCTCTCGAGGGTAATTAGCGTTAGCAGCCACCAAAGACAAAGGAACAAGGGAAGGTTTATGCCATCACTACTGAAGAGGTGGATTATGATAATGATGTCGTATAATGTACACTTCCTATTCACTCATGAATGGAAAAAATCTTATTTGATTCTGGTTCTACGCATTCCTTTATATCTTGAAAGTTTGATAGAACTATAGAATCTAAGCCCCAAAACCTTGAAGTAGAGATATCTATAAAAACACTGAGTGGTGAAATCATTGAAACCCATGTGTTTGACTCTTCTCTCATTGGCATATGTGGGAAGATTCTTCTAGAAAATCTCATAATACTTCCCTTGGTGGAATCTGGAGCTATAATGGGAATGGATTGGCTCTTGTTATATATATCACATTTCAACTATCGAGAAAAGGAAATATATTTTCATATTCTGAACCATCCCATACTGCTCGACAAATACAAGGAAGATCATGAAACTCCTTTGAAAAATCCTTCAATGGTGTGGGTGTTGATTCCCTATAAAGAAGCATATCTTTCCCAAATGGTTGAGTTGAAGGATAGTGCAAACCTTGAGGAAATTCCAATAATGAGGGAATAAGGCAATGTATTTCCTGAAGAGTTACCTGGAATTCCCCCAGATCGTGAGCTAGAGTTCTCAACTGAACTCATGCCCAGAGCTACTCCAATCTCGAAGTGTCCCTATAGGATGGCTACTATCGAACTGGAGGAGTTAAAGAAGCAGCTGCAAGAGCATATAGACAAAGGGTTCATATGCCCTAGTGCATCACCTTGGGGTGCACTGGTTCTCTTTGTGAAGAAGAAGGATGGAATAATGAGGCAGTGTATCGATTATCTGGAACTAAACAAGATCACCATAAAGAACAAGTATCCTTTCCCAAGGATTGATGACTTGTTCGATTAGTTAAGAGGATCTCAATACTTCTCAAAGGTGGATCTTAATTCTAGATATCATCAGGTAAAGGTGAATAAGGAAGATATTCACAATACTGCCTTCCGTACAAGGTATGGGAACTATGAGTTTTTAGTGACACCCTTCAGATTTTCTAATTCCCCCGCAATCTTCATGGATTTGATGAATAGAGTCTTTTGACATTACCTCAAAAAATAATTGGTAGTGTTTATCGATGATATTCTCATCTACTCAAAGAGAAAGGAGGAACATGAAGAACATCTATGACATGTGTTGGCGACATTACGAAAGGATAAGTTGTACGCGAAGTTCAGCAAGTGTGACTTTTGGATGAAGCAAGTCACATTCTTGGGACATGTGATCACAAGTGAGGGAATTTCTATGGATCCTTCAAATACAAAGGAAATTTAAGAATGGCCAAGTCCCTCTAGTGTCACATAAATCTATAGTTTTCATGGATTATCTAGGTACTACTTATGTTTTGTGAGAAACTTCTCATGATTGTCAAGCCCGCTGACTAAGTTAACAAGGAAATGGGTAAAGGATGTCTGGATGGAAGAATGTGAGGGAAGCTTCAAGGAGCTAAAGAGAAGACTGATCACTACACCTGTACTCACACTACTGAAAAGTGGAGAATGTTTTGTGATATACATTGATTCTTTAAAGAATGTCTTGGGTTGTGTACTCATGAAAAATGATAATATGATAGCCTATGACTCACGACAGTTAAAGATCCATGATCAGAACTACCCGACACGGGATCTAGAGTTGGAAGCCATGATTTTTTCCTTAAAAATATGGTGGCACTACCTTTGTGGAGAGAAGTTTGACATATACACCGACCACAAGAGCCTAAAGTATATATTCATAAAAATGGAGCTCAACATGCGTCAAAAGAGATGCTTAGAGCTAATGAAGGATTATGATTGCCCTATTCACTATCATCCTGGAAAGGAGAACAAGGTAGATGATGCTCTAAGAAGAAAAGAAACTGCTACTCTATCCATGTTGTGGATTGAGAAAGACCTTATCTTATTGGATATGCAAATAATGGATTTGGAAATTATAAGGGCAGGGGATACGTCCTACCTTTCCCAAATGATTGCGCAATCATCCATCCAGGAGAAGATTAAGGAAGCACAAAGGGATGATGTGGAGATACAAAAGAGGGTGAATGCATTAAAGGATGGGAAGCTACAAGAGTTCCATATCTACGATGATGGTGTGATTCGGTTTGGAACAAGGCTTTGTGTGCCTTCATCACCTGAGATAAAGAAGGAGCTATTGGATAATGCACATAGCTCAACATTATCTATCCATCCTGGGAGTATCAAGATGTTATGTGATCTCCGAGAACACTTCTGGTCGGATAACATGAAGAAGGATATTGCGGAATATATATCAAGGTGCTTGGTATGTTAGAAAGTTAAAGTTGAGCGACAAAAGTCCAAGGGTATGATGCAGCCATTGCCTATACCCATGTAGAAATAGGAAAATGTTATTATGGAATTTGTTAGGGGTCTCCCAAAGACATCAAAGGGAAATAATGCGATATGGGTTGTGGTTGACCGACTCACCAAGACTGCCCATTTTATCGCTATCCGGGAAGACCTTTTGCTTGAACAACTTGCAAAGAAATATGTGAAGGAAGTGGTGAGACTGCATAGAGTTCAACTCTCAATTGTCTTTGACCATGATCCATGGTTCACATCTAAGTTCTGGAGGAGCCTCTAACATTATTTGAGTACTGAATTAAATTTCAGCATGACCTATCACCCCCAAATTGATGGCCAGTCTGAATGGACTATTCAGATGCTTAAAGATATTCTAAGAGCCTGCTCGCTTGAATTCAATGGTGGTTGGAATAAATATCTTCCATTGGTTGAGTTCTCAAACCAAAATAGGTTCCAGTCGAGTATCTAGATGGCTCCATATGAAGCTCTATATGGAAATCGATGTATAAATCTAACTTGTTGGGATGAAGTTGGGGAAATGAAGCTACTTGGACCCGATCTTGTTCAAGATATGACAGATAAGGTTCAAGTCATTCAGAAACACATCAAAGCTACTCAATGTCGACAAAAGAGCTATGTTGATAACCTTCAAACGGACTTTGAGTTAGACGTTGGAGATAAATTCTTCCTTTGAATATCTCCATGGAAGAGATTCATGTGATTCGGGAATAAAGGGAAGCTAAGCCCAAGGTATATCGGCCCCTTTGAGATACTTGACCGCATACGAGCTATGGCATATCATCTTGCACTTCCCCCAAATATGGCTCAAGTTCATGATGTGTTTCATGTATCACTACTGAGGAATTACATACTAGACCCCTAACATGTTCTAAACTCAGAGGTGGTGTAGATGGAAGATGATCTCTCCTATGAGGAGCAGCCAGTAAAGATTCTTGATCAGGGAGATAAGGTTATATGAAACAAGACAACCCATCTTGTCAAAGTGTTGTGGAGGAACCATAAGTTTGGGGAAGCAATGTGGGAACAAGAAGAGGCAATGAAGGAGAAAAACCCTCACCTGTTTGTGTAAAGTGAAATTTCGGGGGCGAAATTTCATAAGGGGGAAGAATGTAATGAACCAATGTTTTTAAATGGAAATTTCCTTCTTATATTTATGTCATAAAATTACATGAAAACACAACATAATAAACTACCAAGTGATAAGTGACCTTTAAACATAATTTTGTCACTTCTGTGTTTGGAATTTTAAAAATATGACATACACGGTTGTTCTCAAGATTATTTTTTGAGTATAATGAAACAAAAATAATTTTCGGTGACTAGTAATGTACCCTTAAGAATAGTAAAATACCCTTATGAATAGTAATATTCCATTTATGAATAGTAATATGACCTTTATGAATAGTTATATGATCCTTATGAATATTAAATCATCCAACATAAGAGTATCCTTACCCATGAATAATTAAATAAAATTTAGACATCTTAGAAAGTGACAATTTGACCTTAGTAAACGTTTTGGAATTTTGTAAGTCATAAATAATTAATTACAAAAAATTAATTAATTTAAAGGAAAATTTATTTTCTTAAAATGTATTCATTATTTATCAAATCAATGTCTTATATTTTTTATATAATTTTGTATGATCTTACGTAATTTTTCAAAGCACTATAAAATCAGTTTTAATTATAAAAACTGTTTTTAAAGTAAATTATGATTTTAATTAAATATTAAATTGATAATATTTAGAAAATTATTTTTTAAAAATGGAATTCATTTTTGAATTCTACACATTGAAAAATGGTTGGGGTAAAATTTTGGTATTTTTCTGAGAAACTTGAATTTTTGATGAATAGTAGAATCTGATAATTTACAATAAATGCTAAATAATGGATTAATTGAGTCATCGATGATGCTCTTCTGATGTAATCCCACTTGTTTCGAGATCACATGATAAAATTACTATTATTGGTCATTCAAGACTCACTATTCCATGAATTAGGTGGAATTAATAAACTAATTAATTTTATATTAAGGAGACCCCTCTCCCCTCCACTTTAAAAGTCACCCT
Organism: Viscum album; assembly: GCA_963277665.1. Classification (NCBI taxonomy): domain Eukaryota; kingdom Viridiplantae; phylum Streptophyta; class Magnoliopsida; order Santalales; family Viscaceae; genus Viscum; species Viscum album. The sequence goes on along the minus strand of OY728128.1, from coordinate 1,515,498,630 downwards.
TCACACCCTCATTTCCACACACCTCTCAAGCTCCAAGACATCTATAAAATCTGCCCAAAAACCTTCCCTAGCCCCTCCACTATGTCCAAGAGCTTATTTTCTCATCAAAATACCATGCTTAGTCTCTTAAGGAGGTTCTCAAGAGAAGGATTCAAGAGGTAATTTCTCTCCCTCTTCTCCTTTAATTTCCTTTCAAGTTCACGTTCATTTATTGATCTCTCCCCACCTATATTTATCAAAATGGTATTGTAACTCCAGTATTATACATATAATTTAATTTTTTAATTCTAATGGGATATTTAATCATCCAACCCCCTTTCCCTATTCCTTTTTTTATTGAAGAGAACGTTGTTCGTGAGGTGTTAATTTGTCACCTTCAAGAACGACATACTTTCTTCTTCCATTTATACCATCAGATCTGGTCAAGAAACCATTTTTTTGGTTGAAAAAGAATATGTTATATGTATTATGTACTAATTAAAGTTCTGGAACTGACTTATGAACATATTACTAAGTGATAAATTAAAACAACTTCATTCTGATCGAAAAACCGCCCAAATTAACCCAAACAATCTTCATTTAATTATTATCTAATGATTCATCCAAATGGATCTAATATAATTAATTATAATATATTTCATACTACTGTAATATAATTAGTGACATGTAATATTATTTCTGGATGTTTACCCATGTTCTACCCGAACATCAATTTATGAATACAAGTGAACCACCCAAGAAAATCCATAAAAACGAACATCCTCAAACAATGTTTTTAAACTCTATAAGTCATTCAAAGGAACAAAAAATGACAGAATGAAACCAGAATGAACCCTCTTAATGTATAACAGGTTCTGTAATTTCTAATTAAGGAATATAATGTCATTATACATGACATTAAAGAGAAGGCAGCATTCAGATACTAGGTAAAGGGAAATTCTGAAACCCAAATTTCATCATTCGGGTTCTCCCTCTTTCACTTCATTTTTTATTTGGTTACTCATTAAAGATAATTTTTTCATCATTATATTACCTTTTTTGGAATATAAATGTTTTCTAATTAAGTTTATGTCAAACTAAATGTTTTTTAAAAGAACTCTTCTTTTAAGAACTCAACTTTTACCTCTTATTCATGGTTGATGGTTCTTGTATCAAGTATGTTGTTCCCTCTTTCATTTGGGAAACCAAAGATTTTGAATGTATTATTATGTGATGAAACCCATTCCTTTCATGGGTTATTTATTTTCATTTTTTATATGTGTTCTATGTGGAAATCGTGATAATTATAATGTTCTGATGTGACGAGTGCGCCCAGAATTATATAGCGCAATATGAATGTTTCAATGTGACGGGTGCGCCCTGAATTATACAGCGCTCCAATGAATTGGGTATAGTGATGAATCTCATGAGTAAATTTGAAATGATGTGTGAACAAGATTCTATCTTGGTTCACAAGTATTTTTGATAGTTAACCACTAATACATGATGTTTCATTTTTATGCATTTCCATATTTCTAGTCTTTTATTTATGCTCCTCTCATGTTCATGATCTTTTTCCTATGTTATGATTAAGCTCACCGCATGCTATATTGTTATTATCTATCCTCTTACTGGGATTCTATCACACCCCTTTTGATGTATATCCTCAGGTGGATAGATGTACTAAGGAGATGAAAAGTTCCAATAAGAATCTAGTGAAGAAGAAATTAAATAAATGTTTATGCTTGATTTTGTATTTTTTATATGTGGTCCTAGTTTTCCCAAGACACTAAACCTTTGTATCCTTTATTTTTAATGCTATTATGTTGTTTATATTTAAAATGATGTAATAGTAATGTATGAAAAGTCTCGGGTAGCTATATATCATATGAGTTAGTTGTTCAGAACTCTCCTTTATTGGATTTAGATTAAAATTATCTAGGAATAGAATAGTTTGATAGGTATATGATTTAATAACAAGGTTTCCTCTGAGGCATTACTTCGTGAAAATCTAGTGATTAGAGTGTTTTTGCGGTTGTTCATGGCTCATTCGTAGAGTTTTCCAAAATATAGTTTTGAACTATCATCATCAGTGAGTTAGGGGCATCAGCGTCAGTGAGTTATGGCATCAGAGCTAGGGTAGCGGTGCCAGGGTTCTAATGATAGGGTGTCTGTGCCTGGGCTTTGGTGATAGGGAAATAGTTCTAAGGCGTCAGTTCCTGGTTATCAGTGTCAGGGCTTCAGTATTAGTACGTCGGTGCTTGGGCATCGGTGAGTCAGGGCGTCAGTGAGTTGTGGCATCAATGAGTCGTTGCATAGGTATATCAGCATCGGTGGCTCAGCATCGGTTTCTCAACATTGGTAAGCCATGTCGGTAGGTTACCCATTGGTGGATCAATGTTAGTGACTCAACCATCAGTGACCCATTTCTTGTTTTTTCGTAGTTTTCCAGTTTTTCCCCTCTTATTCCTTATTTGACATAAACCAAGTTTAAAGCATTTTTTGGGCATTTTAAGGGTTTTTAAATGGTTATTAAGTATATAAATAATATCCTAATATTTTGGGTGTTTGAGATACTAAAAAAGAGTGATCATGACCATGATTCCATGCTTAATGGATTTTGAAACCATTCTTCTTTTGAAATAGGGTCTAGCCCTACAAGATGGGATTTTCCCTTCCCAATGTGTTTCTCATTCCCTCTCGGTGAGACTAAATTGTGTTGTTATAGATTAGTCACGTGAATGTGCAAGATCCCCTCCTACTTAGTTTTTTCAGGGTTTCTTAGTGCTCGCGTGATCCCATGTTCTTATCACAAGGAGGGGACTAACACGTGCCTTTCATGGGGTGTGGCAAAAAAATATAACCTATGTTAAAATTTATTATATTGGATTACCTAGGTTGTCTCTAGAGAGGAGTGCACAAAAATTAAGCTGTCACCTTAAAATAGAAAGAAATGAGGTTGTTTTTAGAAATTGTTTGATTTAGAAAATACAAGAAATAAACTAAATAATGTAAAGTAATTAAGTGAAAGTTTTGAAAAAAAATTGACAAATTATTTTATTTAAATCAGTGATATTAAATGGTGATTAGGTTAGGGTCGTTTTTTCAATTGTAATTCAATCATTGTTCATTTTACCCAATTCTCCTCTGCTAAATCGTTAAGAGTGAGAATCCACAATCGTTTCTTCTCACTCCCTTGGTCAAATAAAAATGTGAGAATAAACCTTACTAAAACCTCAGTTTTGTCTAATCTCCTTCCAATGTGTAATAGAGTTTTAGAAAAGACCCCAAATTATCTTAGGCAATTCCCAATCGGGTCTTGTTTATCCCAAGTAATCAAGAACATTCACTACTCCTCACACACGTACCGGTGATCACCGAGTACTTCACTTCTAAGTCCTGGTCTATTCCATCGTTTATAAACTAGAAACTAGTGGAGGGAGATATTGATCATTGACCAAATATAAATGAACAACAGAATCTAAAATCAGATAAAATCGTACATGATAATAAAAACTGTTATAAGAAATTAAAACAGATTCACAGAAGAGAAAAGAGAATTTTAAAACATTAATAGAAGGAACTCATGAAATACAACATGGAAAACCTCTCTTTCCCTAATAACACAGAATTTTACCCCACCATGGTAAGGGTAACTGTGACTAAGGGAAAATAAGAACACATTACAATACTAAGAAGTGTAAAACAAAGAGAAGAAAGAACGGAAATTTGATCCTCCAGAATCTGTCCTCCAGAAGTTTTCCTCTGTTCTTCCCACCAGCCTGCCGAAACTCACTGAGTTCCCTGATTATATAATGTTGTAAATGAAGTTTTATATCGACCCTCCAATATTTAGAGTCATTGGACAGGTGTAAGTAAAGATATGGCTGAATAAATGACCATTACTTTTCTGGCCGCCAAACACTTTTTCACCAACTCCACTTGGACGTGCCAAAAGGATGCATTAATGAGCCCAATAATTTATGAAACTTAATGTGAACCGTCCTTTTTAAGTCGTATATCGTTACCAGCTGGAATAACCTCATTCTAAATCCGGATGAAGGAGATATTTTATATTTAATGAAGTGGGGTCTATTCTTCCTTCCAAACTGATTTCTCCATTTGATTGAATTTTCTGTACCATTGGGTTTCGAATTGGGTCTTGGTCCAGAAGGAACATTTTAAGACCATAAGTATAGGAATCCTAAAAAAATATTCACTTCAATTGGACCAATATTATAAAAGTTATGCCCGAAAAACAGAAGCTATATAAAACTGAAAATTTTACAGAATTACCCAATTTTCACATTTAAGCCCAAAATACACCAAAAACACATAATTGATGAAAATACACTCACACCAATTAATTGGGAGGGATTAAATCATTTAAAAACATATAAATAATAATTAAAATATTAACTCTATCAATTCCCCCACACTTATCACTTGGACTCCTGGAAAAGTCAGAATCAAAATAAAATCAAAGTAAATTCAAAACACATATCCATGAGATCCACCAATTTGAAAACAAGAAACAAAATATATCATGCCTCATAAAAAACAATTATTTCAAGTTCTAAATTCAGTTCATTAAATATATTTCCTTTACATTTCTTCTCTCATTCACACAAAACACTTACCTCACTTTCATTTTCTCTCATCACACAAATCTCAATTTTCAGCAGTGTCTTTTTTCATCCAATACTCATGAAAGGGTCACCATAGGTTTGATAAATTCCTACATCTCCACCTGATGTGAGTCAAGGACATATGTTTATAATGAGGACTTTATAGGGTTGTTCTGTGGCTTCAGTTTTGTAGGATTTAGTTGTGAAAAATTCTGAGGCTGAATAAGGAGTGTTTGGCTCTTTATGAAGCAAAATTGCATTATTCTAATTTTTACTCAAGTATGGTATCCTACTCACTCCCCTTAGCAGTAAATCAGCTCCACTAGCATGAAAATTCAGTGAAATTTCACACCATTAATCATTTAAGAAACAATAGTTTCAATCATCTCAGAAATTATTTTCCTTGAAAGCTCCAGATAGGCACAACTTTTTTTCCATTAGAAGCTCCAGAAAGGCACAATTTATCATACATAAAAGCTCTAGATAGGCACAACTTTAAACTGAATGATTTTTTAAGCAATAAGAACATCTCTTCAAAATTTTAGTTTCCACCCAAATTATCTCCAAATGAGTTAGTACAACACAAGACAACTTCCCCCACACTTCAGTTCAACTAGATTATCCTATTTCACTTCAAGAGCAGGTTGGATAGGGAATATTGGCTTGTAATGTGGCTAACCTAACAGGATGTTCATGGATTATATGGGCTACAAGGATTAAATGTTCAAGGTAGGCCATTATGAAAGGTATTATCTTGAAAAGGGGGCTTTCAAACTAAAGAAATTTCTCAATCATTTAAAACACAAGTACCTCAAACCCTTAAGTTTTGACAGGAATAAATCAAATTTTGGTTAAATCAAGCATTATTTGGATCTCTCAAGAAGTGAGGTGAATGTAAAGAATATAAAAATAATAGGTTTAGAAGCCTTGTGGGAATGTGATTTAAAATATAAAGACAGTGATATGTGGTATGGGATTCAAAAGACAGAGTATTTTTCATGAAATTCCCAAATAATTGAACTTGAAACAATGTCATTTTCAGCATTCATTTAAGCTCAGTTTCAAGGAATAAATTATTTCACTCATGGATATGGGTTTCAAAAATATCTATGATAATCATTTAAGCTCAAAAGTTTCAAAAACACACAAAAATTGAAAAATAAACACACAAAAGTTTAAAAACTCACATGTTTTTTTTAAAACAAATAAGAAAACAAACAACACATAAAAATCCTACACTAAAAAGGTTCACTCCCCACACTTAAATGATGTAGTGTCCACAATGCATTCAAATGTATTTAACATGTAATAATATTGGAAATTTAATCACAACAATCAGGAAAATATAATGGAGAGGTACGACCTGACTTATTAGTAGTGCAATGTTGAGTTAAGCTCCTAAGTGTGACGCATATAAAAACCTAAAAATAAAGGTAGATAATAAAAACATAATAAAATTATTGAAAATAAAGAAAATATAAATAGAATGAGAATAGAAGGATAGATATTGGTTTTATCCCCCAAGTGGGCCCTGGGTTTTGACTGCCTCCAGATGGGCAGTTTCAGTTGGTTATCCCCAATCCGATGGTGGGTGAAGTTTCATTAATATGAACCACCAGAACTTCTTCTTTCCATCTTGAACTTCTTCCTTTTTGTTGAGGACTATAGGGATATGGTACACTAAATACACCCCTATTAAAATGAGATAAAATATGCTTGGTGGGGTTAGGATAAATAATGATTCCTCCTCTTTATTGGTTTCCAATTTCACAACTTCATTTTTTTCTCCAGAAGTTCCTCAAGGTATGATTCAAAGTAAGCATCTTGTGTCTCTTTTTCCTCAAGAAAGTCCACTTGGATCTCATTTTGAACTCCTTCTAATAAATTATCACCATGTTTGGGGAGCTCTATGTGTTCCTCTTCAGGTGTATCTTCTTCTTTTTCCTCATCCACCAAGACAATACATTTTTTGTCCAAATCTGAAAATTTCAAGCAAGTGATGGTGATACTCAATTCAGATTCTATATAATCAGAATGAAAAGAGTTATGAAAAATATTATCTCCCTTATGTATCTTTACTTCAATTTATTCTTCAGTATGAGGTTTCTCTTGTAGTTGAATTTCACAAGATAGAGGTAGGTAGTTTGGCTCCTCCATCTTTTCTTCAAATTCCACCACTTTGGAGGTCTCTTCCTTCAATGGTTCTGGATATTCTACTTTGTAAAGAATATGTGGATCAAGTAGTTCTTCACAATCATTCCAGAATTAATCCAGATCTTTTTTCTCTCCCACATGTAGCTCAATAGGTAATTCTTCCTTCTTGTCCTCCTTGGTTTCATTCATAGGTTCTGGTTTTTTCATCATTGCACGGACATATTCAAATGCAAGTTATACTTTGCTCTCTAGTTTTTCTATTTCATTTTTAAGTTCGTTCATCTGAACTATATCATAACCAGACACATCTAATTTTTATAAATGTGGGTAGTTGTTACATGAATTAAATAAATAATCATTTGAAAACATCATGTAAAAATATTTTGTTATGTTTTTTTTAAAGTGTTAAATATTTATAATGAAATTGTGACACTACCTCCCTGGGAACGGCGCCAAGTTTTGACACATGCCTTTCGTGGGGTATGGAAAAAACAAATATAACCTATGTTAAAATTTATTATAGTGGATTACCTAGGTTATCTCCAGAGAGGAGTGCACAACCATTAAGCTATCACCTTAAAATAGAAAGAAGTGAGGTTGTTTTTAGAAATTGTTTGACTTAGAAAATACAAGAATGAAAATAAATAATTTAATGTAATTAAGTGAAAGTTTTGAAACAAATTGAAAAATGATGTGATTTAAATCAGTGATATGAAATTATGATCAGGTTAGGGTCGGTTTTCCAATTGTAATTCAATCATTGTTCATTTTACCCAATTCTCCTCTGCTAAATAGTTAAGAGTGAGAATCCACAATCATTTCTTCTCACTCCCTTGGTCAAATAAAATAGTGAGAATAAACCTTAATAAAAACTAATATTGGTATACTATCCTTCTAATGTGTAATAGAGTTGTATAAAATACCCCCAATTATCTTAGACAATTCCCAATCAGGTCTTGTTTATCCCAAGTAATCAAGAACATTCACTACTCCTCACACACGTACCAGTGATCACCGAGTACTTCACCACTAAGACCTGGTCTATTCCATCGTTTATAAACCAGAACCTAGTGGAGGGAGATATGGATCATTGACCAAATATAAATGAACAATAGAATCTAAAATCAGATACAATCGTACATGATAATAAAAACTGTTATAAGAAATTGAAACAAATTCGCAGAAGAGAAAAGAGGATTTTAAAACCTTAATAGAAGGAACTCATGAAATACAACAAGGAAAACCTCTCCTTCCCCAATAACATAGAAGTTTACCCCACCATGGTAAGGGTAATTGTGACTAAGGGTAAAGAAGAACACATTACAAGACTAAGAAGTGTAAAACAAAGAAAAGAAAGAACAGAAATTTGATCCTCTAGAATCTTTCTTCCAGAAGTTTTCCTCTGTTCTGCCCACTAGCCGTCCGAAAATCACTGAGTTCCCTTCTTATAGAATGTTGGAAATGACGTTTTCTATCGACCCTCCAAATATGAGAGTCATTGGACAGGTTTAAATAAAGATATGGCCGAATAAATTACCATTTCTTTTCTGGCCTCCAAACACTGTTTCTCCCACTCCACTTGGACGCGCCAAAAGGATGCATTAATGAGCTCAATAATTTATGAAATTTAATTTGAACCGTCCTTTTGAAGTCCACTATCGACACCAGCAAGAATCACCTCATTCTAAGGTCGGCAGAAGGATATATTCTATAATTAATGATGTGGGGTCCATTCTGCCTTCCAAACTGATTTCTCCATTTGAATGAATTTTATGTACCATTGGGTATCGAATTGGGTCTTTCTCTAGAAAGAACATTTTAATCCCACAAGTATACGAATCCTAAAAATAAAGATTAACTTCAATTTGACCCAGATTATAAATGTTATGCCCGAAAAAATAGAAGCTATATAAAACTGACAATTTTACAGAATTACCCCATTTTCACATTTAAGCTCAAAATACACCAAAAACACATAATTGATGCAAATACACTCACATTTAATAATTGGTAGGGATTAAATCATTGAAAAAAATATAAATAATAATGAAAATATTAACTCTATCAGGGACATGGTCGCATGTTGTTCCATGTAGGGATTATTCCGCCTCTCTTCTATTTATGTATCATGTGGAGTGGGTGTACATACTCTTCCTTATGAAGAATGTATGAATACTTTTCATAGAAATAAATATTTTAAAAGGGAATAATATGATAAAAATGATAATGGGGTAAATGAACTAATGGGCTGAGATTGGTTTAATGTTGAGTGCTTATTTTATTTGTTATCCGTGTTGATGGTGTGACTGATTGTGGCTGAAAATCCTTCAAAAATTATCTTAATTGGTGGTATTTGCATGTGCATGGATGAAGCATTATAACTATTGTTGTTTCAACATAAAAAATTGGTCTGAATAATAATCTGACTAATCAGGCATACCCATTTAAATGAAATGGATTCCCCAAGATGAAAACACTTGAATGATCACCCTTATTTATCAATGGGATTAAATAACATTGTTTAAAAAAATATGAATATATATCTAATAAATAGGTTTTTCCGAGTGTAGTTTTCCATTGGGTTTTTTGTGAGTTGTGTGGTGCTACTATTGGGAGCAACGTTATGGGTACATGGGTGGTCATGGGAGTTGGTTCTCTGAGAAAAAACTTGTATGTGTGTATAGTAGGGTTGTGATTTAATGATGGATGTTGTGGGATTTGTGTGTGTGTGTGTGGTAAAGGTGGTGTATTGGAACCCCAGTTTGAGAGAATGATTGATTGTGGAATGTATTGAATTGTAAGAAGTAGAAAATCCTTTATTGTGTTTTGGTTTTCAAACGACATTGGGCAGTGGGACTGTGTTGAGCTTAGGACCTTGTTATGTAGTGGGACTGCATCTAAAAAGTGTTTGGGTTGTGGGGCTGCATGACTGGGATGTGAGAGTATTATTGTGTGATACAACCTTGACGAAGGACAATTGATAGTGGTTGAATGGGTGTCTATGGATAAAGGGGAGTATGTAGTGGGGTTGTAGGTTTGTAGTTCTCAGTTGTTTTTAAGAATGGGTGTTAAAATGAAAATGATATACCTTGGAACCTTTTCCCTTATTTAGTTTTGTTCGTGGTAGTTCCCCCAGGTAGTGGTGGAACAATTTAAGTGAACCCCCTAATAAATAAATAGAAAATGGTTGAATGAATAGGGGTTGGGTTCACAAATTTGTAGTGGATGTTCTGTGGTTGTGCATATAAGGGATGAAGAAAAATGTGTTTTGGGTGTGTTGATTTTTTGTTTTAGAACCCATAGGTTAGGGTTGAGTGTTTTCTTATGAATATTTATAAATTTTATTTCTTTCTGATTTCTATACGCACCCACACCTTATTGAGTACCATGTTATGGACACCCCCATCTCATGGGGAGAGTGTATTTCCCAACATCTTGATGGGGAGATGGATGGATAGTTACTGACTTTCTTCCTCGCAACCTCTTCCAGGTTCTTACTTTTCAATTATATCCAAATAGTCTATAATGGATTGAGGTTTACTATAGTCCATGATCCTTCTAGCAGGATTCCTGTGGATGAGAGTCCAAGGTGTTTTCAGGCCATGTTTGTTTCCCAGGATACTTCTGTATGAGGCCCACATTCCATCGTGCAAGAGGCATGGCTGTTGTGGCCTAGGTGTCTGTGGGAGAGATTTGTTTTGTGGATTGAGGCCCATGTGTGTGTAGGAAGGTCGTGGCAGTGGGACTACATTTTGGAAGAGTGGTAGCGTAAATATTTCAACCATTATAAATTATCATTTAACTAGTGGGAAAGTGGTTCGGGGTACCCAAATGTCAATGTGCTTATACAACTACTTTACTTGACTTTCATTATTTGGTGAATGTTCCTTGGTGAGGCTGGGCTGGTTTTTAATCCTTTTTAGTTTCATGAGGTTATATTGTTTTCTCACAAGATCATTAGTATGTTATCCTACTTTTGTACAGGTGGCTTTAGTTTTCCTACTAGGTATACTCATATACTCACCCTGTGTTTGTAAATATATTTTTAGGTTTCTAGGAGGACATTGAAAATTGTGCTAAACTTTATTAGAATGAGTTTTAGGATAGTTGTTGTGTTACTTATTAGCCTATTTTCTTTTGGTACTTTATTTTAGATTTTTGTGGTACTTTGTATCATCTTTACTTTTAAACATGCATGTCGGAATGCATTTTGGATTTACTATTACTTAATTATTTGGAGTTTCTTAGGATTTACCATCTTATCTCCAGATCTTATTCTATAAAAGTGTAATAACTTCAAAATTATGTCATATTGTATACCCTTGGTACTAGTTTTGACTCGAGTGCCTATTGGGTGAGGGACACGAGGGTCATTATTTCTTCATCATCTTCAGAAAGGAACGGTGTTACACTTTGTCATCCCTTCCCTCATTAGTAAGAAGGTGGGTCGTGAGAAAAAATATATCTATTATTTAATTAGAACCACTCTAACTACACTCTAGAATCCTGACCTTAGATCTCACTAAGATTCTTTAAGCCTGGGGATACTTCTATGTTACAACCCATGCACCATTACCATTGTAATTACTTGAAATTTCACTATATAATTTCAATAAATATAAATTATTAGAATATGTTTTTATACACTCAAAATAAACTAAAATGATCTGTAAAATATTATATTAACATTATTATGAAATTATCATATTATTTATGTTAATATAAAATTACATGATTGTAATCAACCAAAAATTATTATGTTCTAAAGAAGAGATTATTCATTCTCAAATAACAATTTAAATCGTAAATAAATTAATTCAACCATTTTAAAATGTTTTTATGATAATATAAGATATTAAAATATTTATCTATTATATTAACAACATTTAAATTAGAGATTTTCATAGAATAATATCTTTAATAATTAAATTTAAATAATCTTCTTTTTCAAAAAAATAGTTTTTTTATATTCTTTGTTTTCATTTAAAAATAAAATTTCTAGTTATATAATTTAAATTAGATAAAAATCATATAATTTTTTAATTTATAATCTCAAAAGTATCCTAGAGTAGTTTTCATTTTTAAATTTTCATAATTACTACACTTTTAGGTGAATAATAAAAATATATTTTTTATAGAAAACTAAAAATTATTCATCCATATCAATATAAAAGAAATCCATATTCTTTTAAAAACCCATTTAATTAATAAAATATTTACATAGGGATTAAAATTATTTATTTTAAAAATAATATTATTAATTTAGAAGACATATGATTTAAAAAAAATGTATTTTTTTCAAATAAAACATTGTTTTCATTTAATTAAATATTATTTTTCAAAGATTCATCATCAGCTTGATTTTAAATGAACATAACATTTAGTTTTTTATAATAAACCAATTTAAATCATTAAAATAAAATAAATTAATAATTTTATCATAGACGTAAATTTGAATAATAAAAATAATCTTTTTTAAATAGTTCTCTATCAGATACATGTACTAATAAGAAAATGAACTTTTATTACACATAGAAATTTTAACTAATAAAATGGATTATGTATTTGAAATAGTGTTTTCTATACTATAATAATATAAATTTTATTTTTATGAATTAAAATTAAATTACTTAGGTAAAGATAATTTACCGCGACAAAACCAAAAATCAAAAAACTACAAATTCAAAAATTATAGAAGTCAAAAAAATTATAACATATGTAAAAAAGTATGATTAGGGATTATAAAACATTTATCATCATATACACCATTATTATCCAAATTTTAGTCTTATTGACATGTTAAACATGTGAAATATTTATATAAATTTAAAATATTTACAAAAAATCCATTCTAACTAACAATAAAATGGGATCATCACCACCCTTTCATGAGAACACTATAAAGTAGGCTTCCACGTGAAACCCAATCCATTGGCCTACCCTTATAATAATATTATTTATTAATAGGCCTTTTTAAACATGATATTTTCTATTGAAATATATTTCCATGGAGTCTGCAATAAGAAATCTAATGTTCTCTACGTGAGAACTATTTTTCGAATGTTATTTTCTATTTATTATTAACATCAAAATATTTTCATTAATTAAAATATAATAATATTAATATTTTTTGTATAATGATTTTTTAATTATAACAGAGCATCAAAGGCCAACTAGAAAAGCTATCTGAGATAGACTGTCATAGAGTTTATGTACATTGAAAAACTAAAAACTAGTCTTGTATAAAGGAAAACCATACATACAACTAGGGTACAACCCATAAGATAAAGATACATATAAAACCATTAAAATACCACAAAATTTGGATAACCATAAAGTATTAATAAAAAAGTCCAATAAGTCCCAATGTGACCAATAGTCACCCTAAAAACATCATGAACTAAAGGTAGTCACAATAGAAGACCACATGCTATATAACGCCCTTACCTTTACTTAAATCCTGTAATATGAAATCTACAACCACAAAAAGTAAAATTAGGGTGTGAGAAATAAACCTAATAGTATACCACCATATAGTCAATACAATGTATAATGTCATGAGTGAAACAATTATGTCTTTAAAAATAGAAACCGTTTTAGTAAATATTTTCATAAATACAGACCCATTAATTAGTAATTTTTTATCGGTTTTCCCTAATGTCATTCCATTTCAAAAATTAATGTAATATAAAATTATATGGTATAATATGGGAAATAATATTCTTATATCATAAGAAATCCATGTAAACACACATCCATGACATAATCAATCATTCAAACCAATGTGATATGGCCTTATGTGAAACTATGTGAGGGGAAATCCAGGAAAAAATCTATCATGTGCTGAATAATAATAAATAAAAATTAACAATGTATTGGTCACAATAATATGGAAATATGTAATAATAAATATAATTCCTAAAATTTGATTTTTTTACAAATCACTATCGAGACCTATCACAGTCCATAGATATCATAAAAGCATCCCCTAGTTATGCACACACACTAGGATTGTTTATGTACATTTCCTAACAAACCTAAGGTTATCAACATGCCAACTGTCAAAATCCATTTCAAAAAAAATCTCAATTTTAAAAAAAAAATTAAAATCCAAGATTATCCACATTAGGGCTTGAAACCCCATTTAAAAATAAAAACCACCATTCAATCCTTTAATCAAACACTTTGTGTGAAAATGACCGTTTTAAAGAAAGAAACCCATTTAAAAACATACCTCTTGCAAATAAATAAAATATAAACATAAATAAACTATATTAAATGAATTATAAAAATTAATATTTTAATAACTATACCCAATTCATAGAATAAACCAATAATACAGAAACACATACCTTATAAAATAAAGGTAGGACAAACCACCTTTGAAAAAAATGGTCAAAGAAGAGAAGATCGGGCCCTCACAATCCTACATCAACAAGAAATAAATTTAATCCTACTTAAAACCAATTATATATAGCATATAAAACCCCTATGGGTGATTATTATTAAATATAATGATGAATACATGGTGAAATTTGTAACACCTCAACATTTTGTGGAATATTTCTTTGAATTAATTTAATATATTTGGTATTTTTTATTTCACACATCACTGGATATAGTATTTATTTATACATTAAAAAACTTTTTTTTCATTTATGAACTAAAAAAATCTATATTATCTTTCGGTTCATGAAACACAATGTTTTTTTGGTATTACACACAATACTGAGTCACTTTGATAGCTTATGTTACATGTAAGGCTGAGTTTTTACCAAACAATAATATACTATTATTATAATTAATTAAATATTATTATAGTACAAAAATATTCATTAAGATGTAATTTATGAATAAAATATGTTTTAAAAATGTGCAAAAATTGTCCCTTTTATCTAGAAATGAAATTGAGAACTATTTAAAAATAATGAAATTCATTTTCTTTGAAAACTACTTTTCTATGTACAAACACCATTTTATCTCTATAAATTTAAAAAAACCACTATTTATGAATATTTTTAATGAATTAAATATTCAATTAAAATATTTTTACACTCTTCCAATATATTTTACAGGAAAAATATAAGAATAAATCCAATTTTATGAATAAAAAAATAATTTTTCAAAAAAAGAAACTTTCCCACATTTTAAGGGTGAAACCATTTTAAATTTGATTTTCGAAACTTTTATAATTTCTATTTGAAAAAATAAACATTATTTTTTAAATATAAATAAAAAAAATTCTATTATGGTGAATATTTGGTATGTTTATGTGATGTTTCATTTTTTGCAGAATTGTGAATAATACAGTATTTTAATTCAAAACATATTTTCATTTAATGTTAATTAATTTAATTTTTGATTGGATTTAAAGGTAAATTAGGCAAATTATAAATAAATTCATCCAATTTTGTTCATTGGAATAAATTTAATTTCAAAATTGGCTATAAAAACATACCAAACATTTAAATATTTTTATTTTAAAACCTTGTTGTGTCGTCCAGTTCGGAGGATTAAATTTCAATTAATTTTTGTAACTTAAGTGATTTAATTTGTAAAATTAGATTAAATATTTTAGATAAGAATAATTTTATTTTTTAATATTTTCAACATAATTTTTGACAAAAAATATTAGTGAAATTGGTTAAAACTAATTATATTTATTAAGAGAAAAATTAGCTTCATAATGGATAAAACCTTACACTTAAGAGCCAAGATGACCTAAAACGTTTCAAAAATACATTTTTAGGAAATATTTTTACTCTATAATAAATTTTCCCTAATTTTATTCACTATTTTATCCACATTTCATAGGGAAATCATTGGTGGAATTCCATTTTAGAAAAATTATGAATAATTTCACTCCTCATCCACTATAAAAAGGCACTCAACCCTCCCCCTTATTTACCCAACTCAAGACATTTGTATCACCAAAAATATACCCAAATAATCTCCCAAAATACCTACACACATCCAATAATCCTATTATAGGTCATAAATCCATCTAAGTAATCCCTTTGGTACAAACCAACAATAGTTACCCAAAAAAGAGGTAACATCCTTCCTTAAGACCCTTTTTTAAATTTCATTCTCCCCACATAAAATATTATTACAAAATGATCATATAATAAACTAAGTATAATAAATATTATTATCTGTTTTTTTTTCTAAGGTTTATAACTTAACTTATACATACTTTCTTCTAAAGAGTAATGAACGTACTGTTTTTTTTGTACGGTGAACTACAGCCTCAAAAAACGATGATATTTGTTCTCCCTCTACCACCTATCATGGTTAGGAATTATTATGGAAAATATTTTTTATATAAAATATAATATGTTTTTATACTTATTTAGTTATTATATATATCCTACCTTCACGTGTTTCATTTATTTTAAAATACGATAATTTCTTTCAGGGAAGTGTGGACTACCACCCCCACAAAGGGACGTGAATCGTTCACAGTCTACAAGGAATGTATTAAGGATGGGATTAGTAAAATTATTTGATATATATTAAATAATAATTCTAATATAATTAATATATATGTATACATATGTGTCTTTTAATTTACTTATTTAATTTCTAAATTTAATTTAATTTCTTTATTTTATATTATATGGTTATACATGCTATATCCAAGAAATAGTACCTTTTTCCACTCTTTTCTAATTCAGATAATTAAGAAAATGTATTTATAAAAATCCAACATCATTTATCCTTTTTTTCATATATACATGTTCCTTAAAATGCATATTTTCAATAAATGTTTTCAGTTTTTTTCCATATTATCCTTTTATTTTTAAAATACATTTTTACCCAAGTTTTACATTTTTATAAAATATTTTTAAAAAGGAATCATCTTTTCATTTTCGGGTCAATGAAATTTTATAAACATTCACAGTGTAAATGGATTGTTCAACACATATGGATTTATCTTCAATAATTATCATCCTTAATTTGAATAATAATTTTAATGTCTTCAATATTTATTTTTATGAAAAATGATTTTCCTATTATTTTGGAAATTCATTTATTTTAATGTTATATAAACAAGGCTCTCAACAATTTTTTATGATTCAAGATGTATTTTAAATAGTTTTCAAAATATTATTTAAAAGGTTACAAATATGTTTTTAATGAAAACAGATTTCAAATATGTTTTAAATTAAGACATTTCTTTAAAAAAAATTCAGGAATGTTTTACTAGTTTTCATGTAAAAATAGTTTTCAAACTTTTTTCAATATTTATTTATAAGTTCTCATTTAAATGGTATTATGAAAAGGCTCTTAAAATAAGGGATATTTCATTTAAGAAACATTCCATGTGATCATTAAAGATCCTTCTCAATATAATTTTATGTAATTTTTTATAGTTTATACTTTTCTAGAGATATGATCCAAGAATACCATTCTTATTATTTCTTAAAAGGTTTATGTTTTTATGGAATGATGTTTTGGACACCAGTTTCTCTACCACAAGCTATATAATCTTATAAATCATTTATTTTCATGGTTAATTATTTGATGAAATTATTATGAGACTTTTATCTTTTATGTAGGTATTGATATGATGAAATGTTTATGACACCCCTTTCATTTCATGTGTTATGATATGATGTTTATGAAACTCATCTCTTTTTATGGATCAAGATAAGATGTATGTTTTATTATTTTTTACACATGTATTTATGATTAAATTATGGTATTGATTATACATATATCTCCCTATAATGTATTGGGTAATGATAAATAGTATATAATCTCAAAAGGGTACATAGTTATAGCCCAATCATGAAAATAACTAGGTACACGGGTCGTAAAAATGCCTAGAAATTAGTATGTACCAGGGTTTTAGGCCATGGCTGAAAGTAAAAGGGTACATGTGTTGTATCCCAAGCTCAAAATTAAGATGTTATAAGAGTTTTTCTCTCAATATCAAATTAGGTACTTTGGTGATTATCCCATGAAAAAAATGTTATGAAGTTACTGGGATGTATCTTTGAAATAAGATTTTATATGATTATTTGAATACCAAAAATTACATGTCTCACTCCCATATTAAACATTAATGGATTATGATCTATATAAAATTATGATCCATTCCATATGAACTACTATAAATTATTCAATGATTCTTGTTTAAGAAGTATGAGGTAAGATCATATAATGTTATGATCACATTCTGATAACCATTTAATCATGATTATGAATATATATCTCCCTTGTTCACCCTTAATAAGCATATAAGATAACCAATTTTTATGTTAAATTCTATAAGTTATGAAGATATATTTTATGTATGATTTTTCTAAGAGGGTTGATAGTCTTAGATGACCTAGTGGGAAAAAATATAGACCCCTTATGTAGAAGTGTTTACTTTTTGAAGTTTCCTAAGGCATTAAAGTAATATGGTGTTTCGAAATATATCTTTGTAATGTTTTATGTATTCCAAAATATGATTTAATTCATTGGTATGAAAATACTAGGTCATTATAGTTGATTTCAGACCAGAGGTTTAGTCATCATTTAGAAACTGGTATGAGAAAACTTTACTGAGATACCTAAGAATATTTATAAGTATATGTCTAGGGATGTCTCTAAGGATAAGTTTAAGGATAATGAAAAGTATAGGGAAATGTCTCAGAGTTTTTATGAGGGTTAGAGAGTGTTGTATCCAAGGATTACATCCATGTATGGATATTATAAGTTGATATGGATCTGACACAAATTTACATAGGGGTAAAAAATATAAAAAGATGTGTTAGGCCTAACATGAGTGAATCCTGTACATTACAATGAAACTTTTTTTCTCTCCTTCTTTGAAACTCATAACAATATTATTTGGGAATTCAAAAAATCATTGAAACCATCATGAATGATTTAATTAGAAGTTAAATATGAATAACCTAGGATAAACCTATGGTGTCATATATGAATGAAGTAGAATCCATGATTTAATAATCCTATAAAAGGTGTGTTTTCATGATTATGTCATTTTATGTTATGAAAAAAATTCTCACATTATGATTTTTGGTTTTAGTAAATGGTGGAAACTATAATAAAATAGTTTAATACTAAATTTGATGAATATTCTAATGATCAGAAGTGAAATGCGATGATCACTAGAGTGAAGGATGTTTTAATAATTCTTAATAATTTTTCACAAAATAAGATTAACAATGTGTACCTTAACCAACAATCGAACTCACCAAATAAGATAAGGAGAGATTTCATTGAGATTTATATTAATGAAGATCTTAATGAAATGAAAATTTTGTTTCATTTATTTCAAAAATGTGGGATGAAACACCAAATTGAATTTCATAGAGGAATATGAAGATGTTTTAAATATAGAAAATATGGAAACAAAGAAAGTAATTTCAAATATAAAATAAAAAGTTCAGTTAGTAAAATGGATTGTAATGATGACCTCTCTATGGTATTATAAAGTGATGAATGAAATAAGTTTTGATAGTATAGTAATTATGAAAATCAATGTCTTATGTGGATGTCTCATGAAGAGAATCAGAAAGTTAGTAAAAAGAAATGTTTTTTCTAATGGTGATGAGGAGACCATGAATGAGATATGAAAGGTATATATTTTTCTAATATAATTTTTGATAAGGAAGATTAAATTGAGTTAGATTAATGAAAATACATTATTCATATTTCCTATTCTAGGAAAGATGTATTATGGAATAAAGTTGATGAATCTTGAGTAATGGTTTAAGAATATAGCTGGATGATTTAAGTGCATAGTTTATGGAATTCAAAGATTATGTTATATGAATTATAAAATATATAAGTATTTTTAGTATTTTTATTTCATCAAGGATTTAAATGGATATGTTGAATTGTGATAATGACTTTGAAAAATGATATTATTATTAAGGTAAAGTTACCCTAAATGTATTAAATATACCTGGAAATGTTTTGTAGCTTTGATAAAGAAATTATTGATTTGGATAAAGTAAATTGGATAGTATCATTTACCATAGATCTTATTAAAAATTTGTTGATAAATGTTCTATAATATCATGAATAAAGTTTAAAAAAATTATATTGAAGGAATATATCCAATAATCTATTAAATAAGAAACCATTCATGTTTTTATGGGGATGTATGGTAATTCAGGTTCTTACCATGTTTCAAGAGAATAAATGATAAAAGTATAAACATGTTAGGAATGTGACCACCAGGAGATACATTGTGATATGATAGACCAATGTTAAGCTGATTTACTTACCATCTTTTTTATGTGGTTTATTTTTTAGCTTTTGGAATGGTTATAAGGTTAGATTTTTATAGAGAGACTATGTTAAACCATGGATGAATTTTGTGGGACTAGTGTGTTACTTCACCATATTAAGATTTATTCATATTTGATAAATTGTGATAACAATGTTTGTTCATATAAGGATGGATGTAATGACATATAAATCTATTTATAAACCTTAGGATTTTCTAATTCTTTAGGAATGAAAAATTATCCTTCATTTCTTCAAATAAGATGTGATGTGGATATTTATCAAGGAACAAAAAAGAATTAGATTATGCTGAATCAAGTTTGTATATCTTCTCATGATAAATTATAAACTCATGGGAAGTTATCATAAAACAAAAATGATTATCCAAAAAAATTCATTTCCAATAAATCAAATGGTCCCTTAGGTCATCATACATTTATGGATTTTTTTATTGTTAAATTTTATATGAACTTTTTCTCTATCACATTCCATCAGAACACGTTGGATCAAAATTCCTTTTTCTAAAATAATTTTTTAAATTCATTATCAGAATGTGGGTTTCTATGAAAGAGACTTTCAAGTATTAGATATTTTATATCCCAAATGATTTTCATTGTAAAAATTCATTTCAATGGATTAGATGGAAACACCCAGATATTTTGTTAAATATATTTTTTATCTGATTTAATCATTTTGATATTTTTCATTTTATAAAATACTGAATATAGTTTTTTATATATCAATTAATGATATTTGGAATGTGTGAAATACATGAAAAAATTATATTATATTTTGGTACACACAACACTATGTTTTCTTGTATTACATAATATATCATGCCCTTCGATAGCTTGTGTTACACACAAGGATGAGTTTTTATGAAACTATAAAATACAATTAATAATATTATTAAAATATTATTATAGCTACCACCTATCTATTTGGATGTAACTTATGAATAAAATATTTTTTTTAAATATGTGAATAAAATGAACACTTTAGATAGAAATGAAAGTAATTACTATTTAAAAATAAAGAAATTCATTTACTAAGAAAACTAATTTTCTACATACAAACACTATTTTATCTCAATAAATTAAAAGAACCAGTATTTATGAATTTTTTTAATATCGTACATATTTATTCAAATATTTTTACTATCAACCAATAGATTTTATCGGCATATAATAAGAACAAATCCATTTTAAAAATTAATTGAGGAATTTTTTAAAATGGTAATTTTAATTCCTTTGGTGAACCGATTTTAAATATAATTTTTTACACTTTTCTGAAATTTATTTTACAAAATAAACTTAATTTTTGAAATAGTAACTTAAAAAATTAGATTAGGGAGAATTTGTGGTATTTTTCTATGAATCATCATTTTTTATGAACAGTGAATAATACTAAATTCTAATTCAAAATTTCTTTTCCTCTAATTTATTTAGAAGGTAAAATAACGCTTTTGATTAGTTTTAATGATAATTATATCAATTTTAAATCAACAATTTATTTGATTTGAATAAATTTCAATTTGAAAATTGACACAAAAACTTTAAAAACCTTTATGGATTTTTACATTTGAAACATGTCGTGTCGTCCCATTTTCATGATTAAATTTAAATTTATTTCTTCAACTTATATAATTGGAAATTGAAAAAATGGATTATATATTTTTTCAAAATAATTTATAATTTCTAAAATGTTGAAATTATTTTTTGAAAAAAAATTTTAGTGAATTTGATTAAAATTAATTACAGTGATTAAAAGATACCTTACAATTACAAGGGTCTAAACCAAACACATAAGGACGGAAATAAAATAAAAAAAGTTTCCAACAGGAATTGGATGGAAATATTTCTGACCTATCCTTACATGTATTTAATTTGGTTCATTATTGGATCAAATTTTCATGGGTAAACGTGGGTGTACTTCCCAATTCAAAAATTTATATGAATGTCACTCCTCTTCCACTATAAATTATCACACCCCCCCCATCAACCTTATTCACACAATCTCTTGACATTGGATCTCCCAAAATTAGATAAAATGAACTACAAAAATCCATCATCTCATCCTTAAATCCTCGCTTTGTGAATAATTCCATCCAAGTAAGCTCTTTGATTCAAACCAAGAAGAGTTACCCAATGAAGAGGTGAGACCCCTCCTCAAACTACATTGACTTATTTTCATTCTACAACACTAAAACAATTAATACAAATTTCTCACATAATAACTTATGTATACTAAATATAATGATGTTTCTTTATTATATGTGTTATACATGCTCCTAAAAACACTTTTATATAATGGATAATGAACTTACATTTTTTCTGTATAGTGAATTACTATCTCACAAAACAATATTATTTGTTTTTTCCATTACCACCTCTAATTGTCCATAATTATGATGAAAAATATGTTTTTATATCATATATATGATACTTATTATTTATTTATACATCTGTAGTTATTAGATAATTCATAACTTCAGGCTTTCTATTTTGTGTAAATAAGATAATCTCGTTTTGGGGAGTGTAAACAACCACCCCCTCAAAGTGCCGTGATTGATTCACACTATATATTGAATGTTTTAAGAATGGGTTTAGTAAAAATATAGGATATATAAAATATAATAATTCTATTGGAATTATTATAAATATATATATATATATTCATATGTTCCATCTACTTTCTTTATATTCGTATGGTAATAAAACAGAAGCTGAGTTAATGTATAAGTATGCCCTACCCTCTTCATAAAAATTGTATTTCATTTAACATTTCCAAATTATATATATTACTATAAATATTTATATAAATAATATATATTATATATATTAAATTTTTAACATTACGGAAAAAGTAAACAATGAGCAATGTAAGAGGATCATAATACCAAGTCAAAATCTGTATGATAAACAAAGTGATTATTACCCAAAACATTACCTTAAAATGAAATTGTTAATAAAAGGATAATATGAAGTCTTAAGTTGATAATATATGGTATTAGATATAATAATATTCTTCTATGATAAATATAAATTAAACATGAAAATTTACCAAGAAATTCAAGCCTTAATGTAAGAGAATATAACCACATTTTTATTTCTCTCAGAGACATGCCATATTCACCATTCACTTCATTTTTGTAGTTTATATACTCCCATATGACAAAATATATAATTATTTTAAATTATTTAATTACATTAAATGATTTAAATTTTTTATTATCTCATGGGGTTCATGATTATAAAGCTACTCAAGTAGTAAGAGTACTCTCATTTCCCATTTTATATCTGTGAGATACAATCTATGTTCACCACTCATTTCATTTGTGTATTTTATATATAACCCATGAATGTAGTATATGAAAATTATAGTTATATTTATATATTCATACATATACATTTAATGATCATTTGTTTCATTGTTTTTATGGTTCAAAAGTTACCAAATCTGTAAATTAGTTTTGTCTCAATTTTCCAACATGGAGACTCATGTTATGTCATGCACCTATATTCTTCTAAGAGGTGTATATATAGACCTTTGTAATGTTATATCATGAATATAATTATTTTATTAATATTTTATGCTTCATTTAATTTATGTTTCTTTCATGGGGTGTATGATTCATGGTTAGAAATAAATAAGAGTTTACTGAAACAATCTCATTGTTTAATGATATATTATAATATTATACTAGAATTGATGAAATATTATGATCCTTATCTCAATAACAATCATGTGTATTATTAAACTCTACTTATTAATGTTATATCAAATTAAGTATACTATTTTTCAATATTTTGTAGTTTATATAATTAATAATGTTTTTATAAATATCACACATCATTTATCCTTTCACTCCAAAATTTGTGTTCTTTCAAAACTGTGTTTTCAAAAAATGTTTTAAAAAAATATTTAATATTATCCTATCATGTTTAAAATAAAATTTTCCCTTGTTTTATATTTTTAAAAAATAGTTGTAAAAATAAATATTTTATTATTTTTAGATCAAGTAACTTTTCTTAAACATTTACAATGCAAAAGGATTGTTTGACATTTGTAAATTTATCTATTGTAATGTTCCTACTTCTTTTAATGTTAACATTGCATTTTTAAGATATTTATTTTCATGAAAAATAATTTTCCTAATAGTATGAAAATTAATTTATTTTAAAGTGGAATTCAAGGAAAAATGTTCTCGAAAATTTTTTATGATTCAAGAAGTGTTATAAATGATTTTTAAAGATTCTTTTAAATTTTTTCAAAGATATTTTCAAAAAAAAAATGTTTTAAAAAATGTTTTAAATGTAATTTTTTTAAAATTTTCAATATTATTTTAAAATAAATCACGGAAAAATGATTTTCAATAAGTTTTCAAGCTTCCATATATGTTTTTAATGAATTGGTTTTATGAAAAATATTTCAAATAAATCCACTTTAATATAACAAAATTTCCATGTGATATTTCAAAATACTTATCCATATAAAATGCCAAACTTTTTTATTTTTTATGTGTTATTGGGGGTATGATATATGAATACCATTCATATTCTTTCATTAAGGGTTTATATTTTCTGGGAATGATGTTTAGGACTCCCGTTTCTCTTCTATCGATTATATGATCTTGAAACCGGCTTCTTTTCACTGGTTATACTTTGATGAAATGTTTATGAGACATATATATTTTATGTATGAAATGATATGATAAAATTTTTATGATACCTATTTCATTTTATAGGTTATGATATGATGACTATGAAACCCATCTATTTTTCTAGTTCATGATATAAAGCATGTTTTATTATCTTGTGGAACATGTATTTATAAATACATTATAAAATTAGTGGGACCTATATCTCCATCCAGTGAATTTTCCTATGATAAATAGTTTATGAGATCAAATTTTACATGGGTTTTATCCCAAACTTGAAATAAAAAGATAAACTGCTTATAACCCAAGCCTAAAAATAAGCATGTACACGGGTTGTATCCCAAGTATGAAAGTAAGAGGGTACATGGTTTGTTTCCCAATCCCAAATATAAGTGGGTACATGGGTTATTAGACCATGTCTAAAGTAGTTAAATGGGTTATTTTCCCAATACTAACATGAAAGGAAGGCCTTTTTAGGATTCCTTGACATATATTTTTCTATCATTATGTGTATGCACAAATTCCATGTCTTACTCTTATGTTATGTTTTAATGGATTATTTTCTTAATACCCATATGATTGATGTATTATAAAAAAGTAACATCCATTCCATGATTTGTGTATATGATATGAAATGTATGATCTAATAATTCTGTCATCATGTTCTCATACCCTTATTATCATGTTTATTCCTACACATGTCTCTCTTTTACCCTTACTGAGCATTTGATATTACCCATTCTTTTATTTCCTTCTCTAGATTATGAAGATATTTTTTATGAATGGTATATATTAGAAGGGTAATAGTGTTGTAGAACCTAGGGCGCATAATTTACCTCAATAATATACAATTGATTACATATATATGATTCCAATATCACTAAACTAATACAGTCTTTGGGAATTGGTTTATGCAATGTATTAAGTATTTTAAAAAAATAATTTAATACTTAGGTACAATAATATTGGATTGTACAATTCCCTAGACAAGAATTCATGATTAATGTAATTTTTCACCTTAACCATGCACCTTTATTGTCCATCCTATCCAAGGGAGAATGATTTTAACTAGGGGTTATGGAATCCCTCCTTTTTATTACATAACTTTTCATTATATTTTACAAATAGGGGATCTTTAAAGTCTAGTGTTTTGGAAATCAGGAACATAATACATGAAAACAACATAAACATTATTCTAATAAACTTTTAAGGATTCATAATAGAATTATCCTATGTACAATTACTGCATCTCATATCCTAGATACATACATCAAAAGAAACGGTGAGCAGATGGCCCAGTAAGGGTAAAAAAGGGAATCAGTTCACTTGTGATATCAATAAGAACATGATAAAAAACATAAAGACATGAGAAATGGAAGTTTATGAATATCATAATGAAAATAACTTGAAAAAAATGGAATATGTGGATAAAAAACTTAATTTATACATTCATGAACATATTACCAAGGTTCGTCCCCAAGGTGTTATAAAATTTAACACAGTTATTCACCAAGGTATCGTGAAACTTGTCATCTCTAGAGATTAAATGCATTACCCAATGCATTAGGTTGCGATCAGGGATAACCCTTAATATGTACTAATTTTAATGTTATACACATAGATCATAATCAAACATATCATAAATAAACCATATATAATAAAAGAAATGTGTTTCATTTCAAAATTGTGATGTTTTAAGAGTGCTTAAAAATAAGACCATTATGTCATTTATAACCCAGGGAAAGGGAGTGAAGGATATGTGTATATAAATTATAGAATAAAACAGATAAAATTTTAGACATTATGAATACCCCTTTAAATGAAAATATATTTGGGTATTAACATAAATAAAATAAAATAATTCTTCAGAAAAAGAGAGATTTTTTGAGACTAAAATTATGTAGCATAACGGCTATATAACATGGTTTTAGAAAACAATAAAAAGAGAGGGTACAAGGGTAACACACCCATAAATGACTCATAATATATTATAAATATAAAATAACATAGAGATAAAGACATGGTATGGATAATTTAATAAAATACAACATGTAAGGGAAGCATGAAAGGACAGAGAAAATGTGATTTCTTTTACGAAAATTTGGCTACCTAACGACGTCACATAAAAATTCAGAAAATAAATTGATGAGAGAAGAAAGGGTCTTTCATAATTTTTACATGAAATGGTCAGTAACAAGAATATATAATAACATACCCCCACATAACAATATGGAAACTAGAAGACATAACTTAAAGGAAATCATAACTTAAAAGAGGAGGGTGAAAGGTTCCCTTACAGTGAAGAGTATCTTTGAAAGCTCAATGTCTGGGTCATTGGGGGGCATGAGGGAACCTTGAGAGAACTCCTTGGGAGTTAATAAGTATATAAATTCAATTATGAGGATTCTGGAATGAAATGGATGAGGGAATGGGTTGTTATTTATAGGAAAAGAGAGGGAATAAATTATTAATTTTTAAGGGACACCTTATCGGTGGTATTGGAAGAACCATGGGCTTTACCATGGTATTTTCCCATGGTATTAGCCACTTGGGACACCTAATAGCATAAAATACTATTCATAAGTCTACTATAATGATTACATAATTATTACATCATTAATGTTTTTATTAGACACCCGAAACTCAAAACCGTATTTTTACTATTCACCAGAAATTTAACTATGTCAGAAAAATCCCAAAAAATTATCCTAACCAAATATCGATTATCTAAATTCATAAATGAACTCCATTTTATGAAAATAATTTTTTTATTATTTTTTATTTAATTTTTAAATAAAATAATTATATATTCAAAAAACAACTCTAAAACTATAACTCATTTTGTAACTCCTTAAGAAAGTAATCAAGGTCCCATAAAATTATAGTATAACCATAATAAAATAAAGTAACAATTTTTCATTTAATTTTATGAAAATAAATTTCCATTTTAAATTATTAAATTAAATATAATATTTTAAATAAAATATTTATGACACACAAAAATACCAAAACATATACTATGATCGCCTATTCACTTTTAAGTTGTATAAATTGTATTTATACATTCATGGATGAGGTTTCTATTTTTTGGCTAATTTACTATTCTTTACTATTCATTACTATTCATAAGGGTATATTACTATTCATACATTACTATTCACTAAAAATTAAGATGTTCTTATTAGAATCTAAATTTCATACTAGTCACAACTATAGTAGACCATTTTTTGAAAATAATTTTTCATTATTAATTATTTAAAGTTTACATAAATATTTTAAAATACCCTTTTTTCCAAAATTCAATAATAATATTCATCCTATATTTATCCAGACATTTAAAAATCGCAAATTTCACCATAATAAGAAATAAATATTTTATTTATACCAAGGGATACAAAAAAGTATCAAAGGCCTTGTTATATAGCCCCTTATAACACCGATATAGGACCTAAGTGTAAGGTGTTCTACGGTGACAGATTCATAGGGTGGCTCGGACAACATTTCCTGAGTGGTGATTTCTATCAGCTAGAACTTATCCCTTAGGCAATTCAATTCAAGCTTCACATATTAAAGCACAACTTGGGCTTGGTCTAGAGAAAATCCCAGAGATGATACCTCTTTCCCAAGCTCTGGCAAACTGGTTTCATAAGGCCCGAGTCTACTGGATGAGGCCATCCAATCTTCATTCTGTATTAATTAACCAAAGTCATTTGTATTTATAAACAATAATTATAATGGTAAGATTATATTTTCCAATGGTTATATTGATAGTCAAAACCCAATGGTTTCTTTTTAATTATACAATCATAATTAATTAAAGGATATATTTTTGTTGAGTATAAAATAAAATAACACACAAATTTAGGGAAAAAATATTAATAAATGTTTGGTTCGTTACATTCTTTCCCCCTTAAGAAATTTTTTCCTTGAAATTTTAACTCATACCCTCAGAAAAGAAAAGGTATGGGTAATTCTTCCTCATAGACTCCTCTAGTTCCCACTTTGATTCTTCGCATTTGTGGTTCCTCCACAACACCTTGACAAGGTGGGTAGTCTTGTTGCGTAGAACCTTGTCTCTACAATCCAAGATCTCCTCCAGCTTATCCTCATAAGAGATCTCAGGTTCCAGTTGCACCACCTCTGGGTTTAGTACATATGAAGGGTCAGGTGTGTACTTCTTCAAGAGGGATATGTAGAAAACATCATGAACTTGTGTTGGATTTGGAGGAAGTGCAAGTCGATAGGCCACTGCTCCTACATGATCGAGGATTCCATAAGGGCCAATATACCTTGGGCTGAGCTTCCCTTTCTTCCCGAAACTCATGACTCTCTTACAAGGTGAAATTAATAGGAAGACTTTGTCACCAACATCAAAATCCATGTCCCTTTGATTGTTGTTGGTATAGCTCTTTTGTCGACTCTGAGTAGCCTTAATGTGTTGTGTTATGGAATGGAATTTTTCTATCATCTCTTGCACAAGATCAGGCCAAATAATCTTTCTCTCACCTGCTTCATCCAAACAAGTAATATTTATACATCTCTTCCCATATAAAGCTTTATAAGGTTCCATTTGAATCCTCTAGTTGAAGTTATTATTGTAAGAGAACTCAACTAAAGGGGGATGTTGATACCATCCACCTTTAAATTCCATAAGCATGTTCTCGGCATGTCCTCAAGTGTTTGAATAGTCCTTTCAGATTGTCCATCAATTTGGGGGAGATATTCCATACTAAAATTCAATTCTGTGCTTAGAGCATGTTGAAGTCTTCTCCATAATTTGGATGTGAACCTTAGATCATGATCAGATATGATAGAAAGTGGAACTCTATGCATCCTTACCACTTCTTTCACGTAAATCCTAGAAATTTGATCAAGATAGAAATCTTCTTGAATAGATATAAAATGGTCATTCTTGGTGAGATGGTCCACAATAACCCATATCGCATTGTTTCCATTTAAAGTTATTCAGAGACCAATAATGAAGTCCATAGTGATATTGTCCCACTTCCATGCTGGTATGGGTAGTGGTTGCAATACCCCTTTTAAAAGTGGTCTATTTTCTTTCACTTTCTAATATACCAGGAACCTGTAAATGTAGTCAGCAATCTCCCTTTTCATGTTATCCCACTGAAAATGATCACAAATGTCCCTATACATTTTTGTGCTCCCATGATGTATAGAGAAGTAGAGCTATGAGATTCATCCATCAGAACCTTCATTATTTCTAGAAAATATGGAACACATAGTCTTGTATGAAATTTCAGTACACCTTCTTGATCAATATTGAACTCAGGAAACTTCCCATCCTTTACAGCCTCAATCTTCTTCTATAACAAATGATCTTATTTCTTATATTTCTTGATCTTCACTTGTAATGATGGTTTGGAAATCATTTGGGTTAGGGTTTATGTTGTCCCTTCCCTTATAATTCCCATTTCCATCTTTAATAGGTCATTGATCAAAGGATCTCTTTGAATCCTCATCATGGAAAGAAAAATTGGGTCTTTCCTACTTAATGCATCAGTGAATTTGTTTTCTCTTTCTGGATGACAATGAATTGAACAACAAAAGTCTATAGAAAGTTCCAACCATCTCCTTTTTCTCATGTTCAATTACTTTTGTGTGAAAATATAATTCAACCATTTATGGTCAGTGTATATATCATATTTCTCCCCATAAAGATAGTGCCTCCACATATTTAGAGGAAAAATGAACTCAGCCACTTCTAGATCATGCGTAGGATAGTTCTTCTCATGAGTCTTCTACTATTGAGATGCATAAGCAATGGATTTTTCATTTTGCATGAGGACGCACCAAATCCCTTTGAGAGATGAATTGCTAAAAATAATGAATCCTACTCCACTTAAGTCCAGAGATAACATAGGTGCAGTAACCAATATCTTATTCATCTCTTGGAAACATTACTCACACTCCTTTGTCCAGACGAACTTAACCCCTTCTCGAGTTAACTTGGTTAATGGATTAGAATGTTGTGAAAAGTTTTTCACAAACCTCCTACCATATCCTGCTAACCCAAGGATACTTCGAATCTCAATTATTATTTTAGAATGAGGCCACTCCTCTAAAACTTTTTTCTTTGTAGGGTCAGTTGTGATTCTTTCATTGGTAGCAATGTGACCTAAGAAAGCAGCTTGTTGTAACCAGAATTCATATTTACTGAACTTTCCAAAAAACGTCTTATTTCGTAGAGTTTGCAAAATAACCCCTAGATGATCTTCATTATCCTCACGACTTTGGGAATATATCAGAATATCATAAATAAAAACAACCAAAAAGTTATCAAGGTAGTCCTTAAATACTCTATTCATCAAATCCATAAAAATAACATGTACATTTGACTATCCGAAGGGCATAAAAACAAACTCATAATGCCCATATCTTGATCAGAATGAAATTTTCATAATATCTTCTTTATTCACCCTCAATTGATGATAACTAGATCGAAGATCAATCTTAGAGAATAATTTCTCCCCATGAAGTTGGTCAAATAAGTCATCAATTCTTGGAAGAGGGTATTTTTCATTATTGTGATCCCGTTCAGTTCTCTATAATAAATTCATAGCCTCATAGATCCATCCTTCTTCTTCACAAATAGTACTGGTGCTCCCCCAAAAGACACACTATGTTAGATAAACACCTTCTACAAAATATCTTGGAGTTATTTTTTAAATTCTTCTAGCTCCACTTTTTCCATCCTATATGAGGTCTTTAATATCAGATGAGACCCATGTATGAGTTCAATGGATAACTCTACCTCTCCTTTTGGGGGAGGTCTGGGCAACTCCACTAGAAATATGTCCATGTATTCCTGGAATATGGGGACATTTTCTATCTTTAAACTCTTATCTCCTTCTTATTCTTCACCGATCAACACCATAAATAAGGATATATATGGTTCTTCTAGAAAAAGATCATGTTGAGATATCTCTCCTTGGAGAATAACTGTAGGTTTTCCATTCTAGACTACTGATAGTTTCTTGCTTCTTCATTTGATCTTAGCATTATACTTTGAGAACCAGTCCATCCCTAGTATAATGTTAAATTCTAGCATGGGAATGACTACTATATTTTCAATAATCTTGTGCTTGATAATGTAAATACTTGAGTTTCTAAACATTGATGATGCTAGGATAATCCAACCATGAGTCTTGACTGATAACTCTACATTTAGAAAATCCAGAGTTGATTCTAAATTCTTTGCAAACATTAAGGAAATAAAGTAATGTCTCGAACCAGAATCAAAAGAAAGTACTTGATTTCTTTGAGAGAATAACAAGAGTACCTACCACCACATCATTTGGCACTGCAACTTCATCTATAGTGATTGAAAAAGTATAACCTTGTTCCCTTGTCTTTTGTTGAGGCTGATGGTGATTCCCCTCCACTACCCTTAGATTTGGACAGTGATTGGAAAAGTGCCCAAATTGTCCACACTTAAGTCATTGGACATCAGGTAGGGCATTAACCATCTTCACCTTGTCTTTAGTGTTTGGTAGTTGATGCTTTACCTCACTATGACAATTCTGTGCAATATGGCTATCTTTTCCATACTTGAAGCACTTCCCGCTCTTGAGGAGACTGTTCCCTGAATGCTTCTTCCCAAATTTATTACATGTGGGACGTCGCACTTACTTTCCTCCTCTTCCCTGATCGAAGATCCTTGATAATATTAGCTTCATTGATCCCTTATTTTCATTGGATTTATAAGACCACTGCATCTCTACATACTCCAGTTCAAATTGCATCACACTTTGCACAATCTCCTCATATCTGTCATAGTCTCGGTTGGAATGATTCTTCCCCAAATGAGGTCTTAGTCCAACAAAGAATCTATCAACCTTCCCACTAGGATCCATGACAAATATTGATGTAAATCGAGAAATTCTGTTGAATCCCTTCTTGTAGCTTCCCATAGATTGATTCTCCTTATGCTTCAGCTTGAGAAAATTCTTCTCCAATATTTTTCTCATGGAATGAGGGAAATACTTATTGAAGAGGATCCCTCTAAACTCTACCCAATCCATATCTTAAACTTCCACTCTTGGCCTCAGGTTTATAATTAGTTCCCACCATTGATCAGCTTCTCCCTCTTAACAATAGATAGATAGGGTGACCTTCTCATGCCCAGAATAGTGGAGCACAAATAAGATCTTCTCTATAGAGCTGATCCACTGTTCAGCAATCAATGGGTCAGTCTATCCACTGAAGGTTGGTGGTCTTTGAACCATAAAGGATTAAACATAATGTTGTTACCTTCGTAGTGAAATAATTCTATCATCTTGATTCATGTTTTTCCCATAACTTGAGTTAGTTGGTTCATCATTCTCATAAAAGTCTCCATTCCGGTATCAATCAGAGGGCCATCAGCGCATGGTCCACTTCGATCACAATTTACACGGTTCCTCCTATTTCCCACCATTTTCTAAAATAATAAAACCTTAGTGAGAAACTTATTTCATTTAAAAATCTTTTAACTATAAAGGATTTTATGTCTTAAAACATCATTCTTAAAAAATTACATTTCTCTATATATCCTTCATAATGATTCATAAAAATTTCATGATCAACCAAACATATCCCTTGGGAGTGTCATAACCAAGAGTGCAGAAAGGCCCATTGTCATGTACTAGGATACCCCATGTCATGCCCAAAACTTCTTTTTGGAGTTTTCACTCCTAGGTACATCTGTGCCAGATTCGCCTCTACCTGCTCGTATCCAGACAGGGATGTATTTTTTAGATAAACCACTTACTCAATACTCAAAAAAATACTAGGAATTTTTCCTATATTTAAAAATTTATGTAGGGTTATTCCTAAAGTTTTTATAGCCTAATTTATATTAAAAACTAAAGTTTCCTTTGATACCAACTATGGAATCGTGCCTTTTATTACATAACTTTTTATTACATTTTATAAATAGATGATCTTTAAATTATAGTATCTTCGAAGTCAAGAACATAATACATGAAAACAAAATAAAAAATTATTCTAAACCATTTTTAAGGATTAATAATAGGATAATCCTATGTACAATACTACATCTCATTTCCTGGAGACATACATCAAAGGAAAGGGTGAGAACAAGGCCTAGTAAGGGTAAATAAGTGAATCAGTTTATTTGTGATATCAATAAGAACTTGATAAAAAACATAAAGACTTGAGAAATAGAAGTATAGTCATATAATAATGAAAAACAAATTAAACATCACTTGAATATGTTGCTACAACACTTAATTTATACTTTCATGAACATATCACCAACATTCTTCCCCAAGGTGTCATAAAATTTACCACGGTTATTCACTAAGGTATCGTCAAAACTTATCATCTCTAAAGATTAAATTATTTACACAATGAATTGAATAACTATCAGGGCTCACCCTTAATATGAATTTATTTTCATTTGATCCACATATTTCATAATCAAAAATTTTATAAATAACCCATAGAGAATAAAAGAAATGGGTTTCATTTCAAAATTGTCATGTTTTAAGAGTGCTTAAAAATAAGATCATTATGTCATTTATAACCCATAGAGTGGGAATGAGGGTTATATGTATGTCAATTCCAAAATAAAATATATCAATTTTATGACTTGATGAATACACCTGGGAATGAATATAGATTTGGGTATTCACATAAATAAAACAAGAGAATTCTTGAGAAAAATATAGATACTTTGAGACAAAAATTCTGCAGCATAATGACTATATAACATGGTTTTAGAAAACAATAAAAAGAGAGGGTACAAGGGTAACCCACTCGTAAATAACTCCTAATATAGTATAAATACATAATAACATGTATATCAGAACATGGTATAGATATTTTAATGACATACCACAAGAAAAAGAAACTTGAAAGGAATGAGAAAATGCGATTTCTTTTACAAAAATTTGGAAGCCTAATAGCTTCACTTAAAAATTTAGAAAATAAATTGATGAGAGAAGAAACAGTATCTCATCATTTGAAAATGAAATGGACATTAATAAGAATATATAATAACATATCCCTAAAAAATAAGATGGAAACTAGAAGACATGACATAAATGAAATCATGACTTAAAAGATGGGGGTGAAAAGTTAACTTATTATGAAGAATAGCTTCAAAAGCGTGAAGGTTGGGACCTTGGGGGGATTGATGGCACCTTGAGAGGACTACTTGGGAGGTAAAAAGACTAAAACTTTATTGAAAAGTATTTTGTAATGAAATTGATGAGGGAATGACTTGGTATTTACAGTAAAGGTGAGGGAATAAATTATTAATTTCCAAGGGACACCTTATCAGTGGTATTGGAAAAACCATGTGCTTACCCATGGTATTTTCCCATGGTAATAGACACTTGGGACACCACATAGAATATCTTACTACTTATAAGTTGACCAGAATGAATACATTACTATTACATCATTAATGATGTCATTAAACAACCGAAATTCAAAACTGTATTTTTACTATTTTTCGAAAAATCAACTATGTCAGAAAAAAACCCAAAAATTCACCCTAACCTAATATTGATGCTTTTAATTAAAAAATTAACACCATTTTAGGAAAATAATTTTTTAAATATTTTTAATATAATTTTTAAATAAAATCATTATTTATTTAAAAAAACAACTCTAAAACTATAACTTGTTTTGTAACTCCTTAAGAAAGTAATCAAGGTCCCTTAAAATTATCTTATAACCATAATACAATAAATTAAAAATTTATGATTAAATTTTATGAAAATAGATTTCTTTTTTAAATTGTTAAATTAATTATTAAATTGTAAATAAAATATGTATGAAAAACAAAAATACCCAAACTTATATTATGATCATTTTTCACTTTTAATATGTCTAAATTGTGTTTATATATTTAGGGGTGATGTTTCTATTTTTTTGGCCAATTAACTAGTAATTACTATTCATAAGGGTCTATAAGTATTCATAATTTACTATTCACTAAAAATTAAGTTGATCTTTTTAGACTCTAGATTTCATACTAGTCATAAATGTAGAAGACCATTTTTTGATAATCATTTTACATTATTAGTTATTTAAGGTTTACAAAAATATTTTGAAATACCCTTTTTTCAAAAATTCATTAATAATATTCATCCTATATTTATCTGGACATTTGAAAATTACAAATTTTACCATAATAAGAAATAAAAGTTTCATTTATACCAAGGGATTACAAAAAAGTAGCTAAGTCCTCATTACATTGCCCTTTATAACACCTACATAGGACCTAAGTGTAAGGTCTGCTATAGTGATAGAATCTTGGGGCGGCTTAGACAACATTTCCTGGGTGGTGATTTCAATCAGCTTGAACTTCTCACTTATGAGATTTTGTTCAAGATTATTATGTTGAAACTCATCTTGGGCTTGGTCCAGAGCAAATCCCAGAGATGTTACATCCTTCCTAAGCTCTAACAAATGGGCTTTGTACAACCCGAGTCTACTGGATGGGGCCATCCAATCTTCTTTCTGTATTAATTAACCAAGGTCATTTGTATTTATGAGCAATAATTATAATGTTAAGAGTATATTTTCCAACAATCATATTGACAGTCAAAACCCAACAGTCTCATTTTAATTATACATTCTTCATTAATTATAGGATATAGTTTTGTTGAGTATAAAATAAAATATCAGACAATTTTAAAAAACAAAAATTAAAACAAAGTTCAGGTCATTACAGGGGTAATGTTGTTTTTGAAAACTATGATTAAACTATGTGACACCCCTAGAAAAACACGAGACACCCCATATGGTTATTGGTCACATCATATGGATTTTAAAACCATGGACAATCCATGAAAAAATATCACTAGAACCCCACTTAGGTACACTACATGATTATTGAACTATTAAACTGGCCATGTCCCGTAACATTCTTCCTTGCTATTTTCCCTCAAATTCCATTGATTTCAGCCTTATATCCCATGAATAGTTTAATGCACCAATAGAGAAAAACCAAGGTTTGTATAAGGAAGTCATATGACCCAAATGGAATCACATTTCTCCTCAGCATAAGAACTTTCTATCACCATAATGTACACAATATCTATTTCTAACAAATATAGATGGCCAATGCTGACTCATCAATTATTCCTAGTCTTATGTCTCATGGCTGTCACATCTGTACTACCAAGGAAACTAAATAATTGGAATCACATTACCACATAGTAACTTATCCTGGTGATCCATAATCTTAACTAGTAACTCAAAAATGGTAGTATCAAGCTCATGATCAACATCCCCCCAATGATCCAATGTGAAGGATCTTCGTGATACCTCCTATGATTAGAAAAATGAAGTCCTTTATGAATCTACATCAAGATAGATAGTAATCCTAGTCAATATTAATCATTTTGAGTAGCTCAATAATATCAAAGGGTCCAAAAAAACCTTCGTTTTAACTTACCCATCTTACCCAGCTGATGGTGTCCCAAGAGAAGTAAAGCTATGATAAAAAACTATTCATCAACCTTAAAAATGATGATGATATAAATAATATTTATGAAAATTTTGTGATGTGACACACCCCTTCTAGATCAACTTCACCATTTCTATCATCTCTCGAAATAGACTCATCGCAAAAATGGAGATCCCTCCCAACCCTTCCCAAACAATGGTTGATCTACATATCCACCCATATAAGGATTAAAAGGTAATCATTTTTAATGAATCCAAATAAATAGTGTTATTTGGAAATTATTCCAAAATTAATGTTCATTCCCAATATCCTCCAATATCAACCACGCAATCCCAAATAATATCTTTAATAACCTGTATAGATCTACGTGTTTTTTCATCTCTCTATAGATGATCAGTCTTGCTCAATTTCATCTCGTAACCCAGTGCCTCCTGAAAACCATTCTAGAACCTAGAAGTGCACCATGAATCCATGTTAGAAACAATTATAGACGTAACCCCATGAATTCTCAAAATCTCTCAAACATATTAGTCAATGAGTTATTTCCCCTTTATTTCCTTCTTTATAGGTAAGAAATATTCAAATTTTATACGTTGATCAATGATAACCCAAATTGAATGTTTTTTTCTAGGATTATATGATAAACCAACCATTATATCCAAGGAAATTTTCTCCATCTTCTATACCAAAATGAGTTAATGTTTCAAAAAACTAGATGGCCTCTAGTATTACTCCTTAATTTTCAAACTAGTGGAACACTGAGGAACAATATCTCTAACTGAATGACTCATCACTGGACATTAATACTAACGTTTGAAGTTGAGATACATCATTGTATTCCTAGGGGTATATAATAACATGACTACTTTCAACTATCCATCAAATATTGCCGCAAGGAAATCAGAACAACCTACATTCCATGGAAGAACAAAGTTCCATTGGTAGACTGAGATCACTCACCCTAGGTCTCCCCCCAATAATGTATTTTACTAAATAATTTTACCTTTTTGTTTGTCATATTCCTAAGAAAAAAATTATGATCAAAAGAAGATTCAAATTTCATCATATTTAAGAACACCAGCCTACCGACCTCTTCCACTCTGATGCTCATCTCTACAAATAAACGTATCAGAGAACATTCTTCAACTAATCCCTTCATGTCTTATGTCAACAATTTTATTCTCAATACATCAAAATACATATCCCTTTTCTATGAGTGTATACAATATCAAAATTAAATGTCTAAATATACTCCACCCAATTAATCTACCGCAATTTCATATCCCACTAAGTACATATATATTTCTAACTCTAATAATCAGAATACACTATAAACCACTCCCCAAGGAGATTATGAACCCTCTATTTGAATGCATGAATAACCATGTACCACTCAAAATCAGGGTTAGGGTAGTTCATTGCATGAGTTTGTAACTAGTGAGAGCCATGGGCCACCACCAACTTCACCTATACGAAGACACATCCCAACCCCATATTATAAGTGTCGCAAAAAAATCATAACTCAAACATTATTACAAACTAATCAAGACCAGTGTTTTGGTCAACAATACCTTCATCTCCTAAAAATATCTCTAAAATTTTTCATTCAATTAAAATTTTTAACCTTATTGGTAAAATATAGTATTAAATATGCGATAATGGGGAAACAATGGAAAAATATTCATAGTAAACAACTAATCACAATAATTTTTCTATCTCAAACACATTTATAGGATTCTACCAAGACATAATTATTTGTATATTTTTTTCGATCCACTGAGACACCAATATTAGATATCACATGCCCTTAAAATTTCCCTTTATGGAATAAAAGACACATTTAGAAATCTTAACATAGATATGATGATACATCATGATTCTAATTATGATTTACATATGGTCCATATCATCATCGTCTATCATATAGTATACCATAATATCTTCCATGAACATAAAAAAAGAAACCCAAAATAATGAAATATTCAGTTTAAGAAATCTATAAATACTATAAGATAGTTAGTGAGACCAAATGACATTAACAGAAACTTGAAATTCTTATACTAGACCTTAAATATAATATTAGGTATATCCTCTTCTCAAAATCTCAGGTGGTGGTACCCTGACTGGTGGTTAGTCTTTGAAAACCATCATTCCCCTCTATGACGCTTAAAAAGATCATCAATCCTAGGAGAATGATATTTTTTCCTAATGGTCTCCAAATTTAAAATTTTATAACCCAAAAAAAATATGAGACTCCCATCTGAATTCTTAGAAAAAAACGATTCCTGAAGCCTATGTTGACATGCTTGGATAAATAAATAAATTATCCTCTAGATCCTCCAATTTTATATTATGTTCCACAAGAATAATATGTCACATTAAATTATATATATTATAAATGAGCATTTTACCAGGGATAGGGTTAACAGATAACTCATCCTCTCTCTGTTGCTATAATTTAAAAAAAATAATCCGGGTCCTTTATCACTATAGAAGTTGGGAGGATACTGCTTAGTAAATTCTGAGCCATGATCCACTACTCATCCCAGGATCCCCAAACCCACTTGACCCAGATTCTAAAAAGTACATACTATAAATTTAACGAAAGAAGTTTTCATTAGAGGATTATCATATGGATAGACACTCATAGATTCCTCTCACGTATATGCAAGATCTCTTATAAGAGTAAATTTCTGTTAAGCATAATAAATTTTACAATTAGATATAGAGAATATTCCCAAATAATTGGTTTGACTTTAATATTTCAGGTAAATGGTTTAAAACATTAAGAATTTAAATAAATTAAGAATTCCTTGAATCGAGAAAAAAATTAATAAGGATCATGTTAGTTTAAATAAAATTCTCATTCAGTTCATTAAAATTTACACAAACACTATATCTCAAACAAGGTAAAAAATTACAAACAGCAACGATTACTAAAATTCAAACATGTATAGATGTTGTCTATGAACACTCTTTCACTTTTTACCTAACTTAAAATAGTTCTAATTACTTTCTATGAAGGATAGAAAAAAAACTTAGGAATTATTAACACACATAAAGCTATGAAACCCACTAATAAAAATTGTAATAGACTAACTTGGTTTAGCAATACAAGTCACATGAGTCGGTGCATCACGATGGCGAAGATCAAATAAAAACTGAAAAAAGCCTTGTATAAATCAAAATAAGACATAAAACCAAAGTACTATAAGAACGAGATTGGTACATCATAAATCCTCAAAATCCATCAAACACCGGATAAATAAGAAATTATGAAAAACACAATACCAACAAGTCTCTATGTGAAAAATACTGACCTCCAAACCAACCCAAAATGAAGGCAATGAAAACAAGATAAACCTGAATGCTACAAGATTCCCTATACATTACCTGAACCCTACAATAAAACATCTAAAACTAGTGAAGGAAAAACAATGGTGTTAGAAAAAATCCTCGTAGGATACAACCACAGAGTCTATACAATGCCTACAATCATGAATTCCATAGTTCTATATTTTAAAATAGATATAGTTTTCCAAATCATTTTCAAAAATCCATACCAATTTTCAAAAAAAAAATATTTCATTTTTCATAAAATCAAATCATATCAATAAATCCTGACGTATTAAAAGAATAAGGTATAAAATATAAAATCATATCCATACACCATAAGTTAATCATGTAAACATGCATCCTTGACATAATACATCTTGTGAAGTCTTCTGATACAACCTCATATGAAACAAAGTGAGCAACTTTCCATGTCAAAATCCATTATGCGATAAGTAACCATAAATGAAAAATCACTCAATATTAGTATCTAGACTATTGGAATATGTACTAAACTTAATAGATCGTTAACCATACATATGTTGGTACCAACTAATATTTATTAATTTCATAGTCATTGATATCTTGAAAGAAACTCCTAGTTGTACCACACACACTAGGATCACCTATTTACCTTTCTTGATGCACCTAAGGCTCCCCCGTGTGACAATTTTAAAATTCCATTTCAAAACCATGATAAATTTTTTAAAAAAATGGAAATCCAGGCCAATATTCTATGGTTCTTGAAACCCCATTTCAAAAAAAAACTACCATTCAAGCATTTAATCAAGAACTGGGTGTGGAAAGCCCTTTTTAAATAAAACCCACTTTAGGAACATGAATCATTCCAATAATTCCTTTGAAACTCTAAATAAATTTAATTCAATGGAAAAAATTAATTTTTTATTAATGATAAAAAATTCATGGAATTAATCCATTTTATAGAAACACCTACCTAGAAAATGAAGGTAAAACAAACCACCATTTAAAATGATTATCCAAGAAGAGTATATTTGGTCCTGATGATCCTATATCCATAAACAATAACATCAATATTCCATAAAAACTCATAGATATGGAATAAACATCCCCTTTGGGTTCCAAGGGATGGTTGGAGAAGTTGTCTAGTAAGGATCTATAACAAAGAGGAGGAAACAGACAAAAAGCACAAAATTTATCAATTTGATCCATTAAGAAAAAATTAATTCAATCCAGAATCATTGGGTGGAGACCACCAAATCCTTATGGAAGGTTATGGATGAGGAAAAATGATATTTGGGGGTGTTTTTTATTTAAAATTACCATGGAAAGGGTAAATTACACTTTTTAATAATGCATAGATAGTTGTACAATTTCTTGGAGGATTCCACACAACTAAAATAACCATACACCTTCATCATGTGACTTTACTATCCATTTTTCCTGGTACTACCTGGTATTCACTAGGGGGCCACATGGTCTTGGAATCCCATGCTCAAACCATGTGACACCTGAGGACAACCACCGAAAACCTTGTACAATTCTTGGTTATATCAGCCAATTTTTAAAACATGAACAAATTTTGAATAATGATAATTTATCCTCATAGATTAATACCATATAGTTATCAAATGGATTAACTAATATAGAACATTATCTGGCTACCTTTCTAGTTTCCAATAAATACCCTTGTTTTTGGTCTCTGATCGCATGAATCATTAGGGACCCCAAAAGGGAAAAGCCAAGTCCTGAATAAGGTGTACCTATGACCTATAGGGAAGGACAATTATTCTTATGGAATAATTATTGGACACCTTTTCCATTTTATATTCATAGAAATGAAACCATTAGTCATGTGTTCTACGGACTACAACCTCCATGAACTGACAATTTTTTTTTCAACATAAACTATCTTCCTTGATTATAAGGGTTAAATTAAAGAGTAAATTTGATACAAGTATTACAATAATCGTAGTTAATGTAAAAATTATAATTCACATTATTTCCCTCCCAATATCTGGTAAATGGCATTCTTATCCATGTGTTATGTCGACTACCACCTCTATAATGTAATGTATCTCAATATTCATCTAGTTTAATTATTATTTATTAAAACATCTTCATATTTTATTCACCACCATGAAAGTATCTAAATAATAATATGATGATCCTATAATAAATATATTATTTAAAAATGGAACCACATTAATACTAATCATCCAT
The DNA here is from genome assembly GCA_963277665.1 of Viscum album. Lineage (NCBI taxonomy): Eukaryota > Viridiplantae > Streptophyta > Magnoliopsida > Santalales > Viscaceae > Viscum > Viscum album. The sequence goes on along the minus strand of OY728128.1, from coordinate 1,515,455,975 downwards.
TAATTATGGTATGTTCATGTTTTGTTCACCGGAATCACATACATAAACAATGATGTAAAATAATATCATGGATGAAAATGATAAAATAATTTTTAATAATATAAGATATAAATAAGAAAATAAGGTATTTATTCAGGTTTTATAATGTTAAATTTAATATTAAACTCACTAATTAATATAACAACACCCATTCATTAAAAATCACTGAAACATGCTTATTGTTGATTTCATCAATAAGGATCACAAAAAATTCAAATAGCAAGAAGTTATTAAATAATGAATCATAAATTACAATATATTTTATGATATTAAAATTATTAACTTTTAGATAATAATGAAGAAAATCACCATTAATACCAAACTAGTTCAAAATTACTAATATAGCTCACACCATATATTGCGAATCGATAATAACATACTAATATATATATATATATGGAGTATAATTGTGACTTATGAATATAAAAGGCTTTGTATATTAAAACTCTTTTGAAATATGTGATTAAGATATTTGGGTTTGTTATATATAATATTAAAATGCATTTGACTATGTGTGAAAAATGGTATGTGTTTCTATCTCGATTTTTAACCCCTTGAGACATACATCTTATCATACATCATGTTTTGTTTATAAATATATTAAAATTTTAATTTAATATTCTGTTTATGGATTCTATTTTATTTATTTATTTTTAATATTTTATTCCATTTTCTTTCCCTCATGGGGTTTTGACAAAAAAATTAAAAATTTCCAGGGGTTCTTTTTCTCAAATATAACTTCTTGATTCATCATTTTTATTGTTCACTATGATATCCTCAATATAGTGTGATTATTTCATTATGAATTTATTTTACCATATTCACTGGGTTTTAATGTTCCAAATAACGTTCTATATTAAATATATTTTTATATAAAGGATACTAATTGTGAAAGGTGTTTTTGAAACTATACGGGCTACATTTCTAATCATATTTTCAAATGAAGATTGTTTTTAATGGAAATATATCTGGGGGATTTTTATTCCTTCCAAAACATCTCATAATCCCATTTATATATTAAATTATTTTATTATTCCTAGTAACATTTCATTTTCCATTCATTCATATTTTTCAATTAGTTTTTCTTGTAAGTAAAATTGACCTAGAACATTTTTCTTGATCAGAAACTTCCATTATTCCATGACTATATTCATTAGATTGTTTCAATTATACCCATATTTATTCTTTAATATTTTATTAAGTTCATTTTATATTAATTGAACATATTTAATTGTTTTAATGAAAATTTTAATATATTTTTTATGGATAATTTTATCTATAGTGTTAAAATAATAACCTTATATTTGTTTCCATGTGAACACATCATTCCACTACCTTCTTAATTTCTTTTAAATATTTTACACTATGTTTTAATTTTTTTAAAACAAAACTATTCTTTTACTATTTATATTAAATATTTATTTAATATTATTCTTAAATATCAAGGATATTTTATAATTTAAAATTTATTTTCTTTTATGACCCTTAAAAATTGTTTTCTAATAAAGTGATTATTCTTTGATAGATCATATAAATGATCTAGGACCTTTTAAAATTACACCAGTGAAAATTTCTCAGTGGATGAATTATTAAATATCCATATCATTTGGAGGAATTATCCATCACTAAATTTTTCTTTCATAATCATATTCTACGGAAATATATACGTTTTAATTTAAATTATTTCCTTTGTGAAAACACTATTTTTGTTCCTTTAATAGATGTGTGGGAACCAAAATTGTATACCATTATTGATTTGGAAAATTATTGTCTTAACTATATAAAATTTACCAATATCATTTAAATATTGTATTCTATACTATCTTCGATAGAGGGTATTTATATTGATAATTAATAAATATATCAGGATACCCATTTATTTTTCATGAGTACACCTTGTTACGATTACAGATGATTTCTTTATATGACACCAGTTACAAAGGATTTGAAACACTTTTTTTACATAGGTTCCTTATGCTATAAAAATTTAATGATTTTGTATGAATCTTTTTTTTAACCCCATTAGATTTTCTTGTGTTACTTATGACATGTTAACTGAATGGAATTCATGTAGAACACATAATTATGGATGATGATGGTTAGAGTCCAATATATCAGTTAAATGCATTGGTTAAAAGTTTAAATCTAATGATATATTTATACAAGAGCATAATCATGTAGTTTGAAAGAATAGAAGTATAACTTAGGAAGGTGATGTATATGTGGGTACACTTTAGTTGTCTCATAAGCATGGGTAAAACTCTATGACATGTAAAATTTATGTTCCACAATACTAATGTTTTTACCATAGTTTTATTATTATACTCATAAATGTTGTATGCTCTCACGGATCTTGTTTAATGACTCATATTTCCACACAATTATTATTCTTTTTTTAATATGCACTAAACATTATTCCATGATGTGTGATCTCTTATTTATTGGGTACAAATATTCTTATATATCTTTGTTATAAAAATAATATCATCTTATCTTCACTGATGATAACTTATTATGATCACTTATTTTTACACTTATTTTTCATATTATCACATCAATTTATTATGACACCAATTACCAATGTTTTTAAGATGAGTAAAGATTATGAAAATCCAAGAAGATGTTTAGTGTGGATCAATTATTCAGAAATGTTCGCAAGTATTATGATATAAATATCTTATGTATATAGTCCATAAATATAAATACAATTTATTTTCTAGTTTATGTGATTATTTATGAGATATGATGATTATAAATTTCTAATCAGGAAATAAATGTGTTTATACTGGCTTGGATATTTATTATTTTTATCACATGAGAGTTTTTTTATTATTGGGAATAGTTTATATTACATAAATTAAAACACCATGGGGAATTATAAGGGATATGTATATGTATATGAAAAAACCCCAATATTTTAAAAAATTATATATTGTGCGGTTCAACGAGAAATTAACCCCTTTTGGACACTAAAAAGTTGATATAGTTTTGGTATAAATGAACCTAATGTTTATCACCCTAAAAAGGTTGGTTAATTATCAAATAAGTATTCACTCAATCTTATGATGAGATTATAAAGGATTTTATTTTTATTTAAATTATGAAATTAATTTAGTAAGTATAAAAACGTAGCTTAATGAAATTTAGATTGAAATAAATGTATCCAGGGTTGAAATGAATTTGTCCTTAGTGAAGACATATTATGATTTTGTTTTTATAGTTAAATGATCATCTACTTTTATTTTGTTAATAAAAATTGTTGGTCACTGTATTTGGTTGAAATTGGATAATGAAAATGAGGTTGAGAATGATATTTATCTAGGAAATAGTGTATGTTATCACTAAATAACAGAGAAAAATTAAATAGTTAGGAATCTTAGAATATGTCTGTTATGATGGAAAATGTTAGTTCCCAAGTCATATATAATGTAGTGAGGTTTATATCAAAATACAAATTAAATATTAATAATTTTATCTATTTTAATTGATGAGGGATATTTATCAATGATATTCTAATAAATTCAAAAATTTACAAGGACTATGTGAGGCATAAAAGTATTTTTAATTCTTATTATTTATTTAATGGTTTAAAAACATATATTTAATAGTCTCAATAACATTAAAAAGTTAATTTATGAAATAGCTATATTTCTTATAACTATTGAGGAACACATGATTGAGGTATGGAACTCTCTTAAGTTTATTATATGTTCGATGTTGAGGTAATAAAGAGTTTATTGGATTTGAAAAAAAATTGTTACAAAGAGTTCGCATCCTTGGAATTGATTATTTATTTAATTAAAAAGTGATCTATGATATTTTAGTGGATTTTATCTCATTTTTGGATTATGATGTATATTTAAGAGTTTGTGAGTTTTTAAATTATTGATTAATAAATTTTAGGGTTAATTAAATAGTTATCTTTATGAGGTAAATATAATCTAATTGATGTTTAATATCTTGGACATTTAGTTCTTTTTTAAAAAGTTATTTTTTGGATAATGTATGACTAGGGTAGACAGAAAATTAATTATATGATTATATGAATAATTTATGTTTATTAAATATGTATATGTGACTAAATATAGTCTAAAAGGGTATGGTAGGTTTTATTTTATAATATATTCCCCAAATGATAAATATGTTTTGAAAATCCTAACCTATACTCATATGTTATAAATTATTAAAATTTTGGGATCACAATTTAGTTTAGGGGAGAATGTAATAATCCAAAATTTCAAAATGTATTTTTTTTAATATAAATTATATTTAATATTTTCTCATGAAAAACTAAACAAAAAAGTATCATGACATATTTTAAAAACAATATTATGAAATTATAAGAATAATAAAACTTATAGTAAAAAATAAAGAAAATGATCAATTTGAAATTATTACGTTTTAAAAATGGGACTCTAATATCTAAAATAACTATTTAAATTGGTAGTAAATTAAATCAACCAATTTTAAGTGATTATTAGGATAAAATAAGATATTAAAATATACAATGTAATATATTAACATTTATTAAATATGAATTTTTTATAGAATAATATCAAAAACACATAATTTTTAGAAAAAATATTTTAAAACAATAGTATTTTTTATTAAATTTTTTATTTAAGAAACATTATATAATATATATTTTTGATAAGATAAAAATAATTTTATGTTTTATTTTATATTTTTCAAATTTTTGGAATTTTTCTGTAATAGTATTTTTAGTTGAAAAGTGAAAATAAAGTTTTTATCCAAAACTGTAAAATTATATGACATTGTCAATATATAAGAATACACTAGATGTTTATAAAAATATTTAGTTGACAAAATATTTAATCAAGGATTAAAATAATTTATTTTCATAAAAATATCATGAGTGATAGAAATATATGTTTAACAACATAATAAATTTTGTAAAATAAAAATAGTTTTTGAAAATATCTTTTAATTAAATGTTATTTTTGTTAAATCTCACTTTTCCTTTGATTTTAAAGCCATATAAATTTTAATTATTTTTTAATAAAATAATTCAAATCCTTAAAATAAAATAAATAGACAATTTTATCTTATATATAAAAATAAGTCAAAAAATATACATTTTCAGAAAAAAAAAATTGGGATATATGCATTACATGCACTAATTATGGCACCCTGAGGTGTCACATTCTCAGTAGTAATTTTTTCATTATACTATTTTGTTTAGAGTGTTTTGATTGATACTTTTTTGTTTTGGGAGTAATTATAGGGTGGAATTGTTATGGAGGTTTGTTGAGAAATCATATAGTAGGAACAATTTGTCCCTTACAATGGTGAACAAAGGGGAGCACACATTATCCAAAAGATTATGGAAGCCATGTTATAAAACCATGTGACCTACCCATTTTTTGGTATTTACTTCTTTTCCTATTATTTATAATTGATTATTCCCTCGAAATCCTCCACCCATAAAAATCCATTACCTAAACCCCTCTCAATGGATTCACTCATCTTATTTAATATTCTGAAAGTGGATTTTGAGTGTTTCTTTCTGGTTATCCATCTGGATCAAGGGGTATGAGCTTCTATTCAATGTTCCCTTTGGGTTATATTTTTTCCAACTCCTTTAACCATAGTGTTCATTCTTGTATAAATTTTATGGTTAGGGTTGATTGGATTTTTTAATTTTTTTAACATTTTATGGTCACTAGATAGAGTTTCTTTTCAGTGGATTCTATAAAATGAGGTAATGTCCCACCACTTAATGTAGGTCTTTCGATTTAATTTCATTTTATTTAATGGTTAAATTGATGAATGGGATTTTATAAATTCCTTATTACCCATGATTATAGTGTTATATATTATTTATTTCTTATTTATTATTTTTTAAATCTTTCCCTTACATGGTTTGGTTTTTATGGAAAATTCATGGAATTATAAATTTTAAATAGATATTTTTTAAAAGGGTGTTTTATGAATTAAAACTGTTTTTAAAAATGCATAAAATATTTTTTATTGAGAAATGATCTTTTCCATATGATTTTAATACAAATGGTGTTTTCAAAGGGATTTTCCATTTTTTCAATGAAGGTGTTTTCATCATTTTCAAAGGGTGGGGTTGCTTAATAATGGGAAGTGGAGTTACCTTTGTTTTTTTATATATTGTTTCATACTATGGTATGATTTGGATTTTTTCTGGATACCAAATCATTTTTAAAATATTATTCCCATATTAATATTATATAAACATATATTTTAGAAATGTGAAGGCTTAATTGGAACATGTAAAGTGATGTTTACTATTCACTTGATGAGACACCTTGTGTTGTTGATTATATTTTATCTTATACATGAGAAAGATTCACAGTATGTTATTTATGTTGTGTTCCTGGATTGTGGATATTTTAAATAGTAGTGTGAATTGTGGGGATAATGTTATTATGGTTGTATCCATTAGTGATTTCTAATTATCATGACATGACATAGTTTTTTTAATGGAGCACCACTATTTAATGACATGGGATGGCTGATGCTAATATGTTAGAAGTAGTGGGAAAATATAGGCTAGTTGATATTTTTCACCAGATAGTCCCCCGTGATGAATGTTAAAACTAGACTGTGGTATTTTCACTAAGGATACTTGTTGAGTGATTCTACTAGAATAATTTTTTCTATTGAATTGCAGCTATTAGGCCCACCTATAGGTGTCTAGATATATCATGTTATCCCCTATATTGTTTCCTCATGTTATATATCATATTTTATGGTTTCATGCTATATTGATTATATTATTTCATTATTATATACTTTCATGAGCGTTAATTATTTTTTGGGATGAAAATGTTTTGATTCTATGATTCTCTATGGTATTCCTTGTTTTTGTCTACTGTTATTCCATAAATTTATTGGCATGAGTTTTGAATTTTATTAGGATTTGTTTTATTATTGTTTCAATTGTATCCTTACATAATTTTGAGTTAGGTGGGTATAATATTTTAAATTAAAAGGGGGAATGTATTTTTAATTTTCTAGAATCTAGTGGAAATGATATTTAAATACTCTAAAATATGTGTGGGTTTGCCTTCACAAGTTTGAAGTTTTCTGAATCAATGATTATGTTTCTTTAGAATTGAATTTTTTTTAACAATTAACTTCTTTGTGAAATGTTTTTACATATGTTAAACTTTTTTGGAAGTGCATGTTTCATATTTGTTTTACCATGTTTTGTAATGAAAAAGAAATCATATATTATCGTGCCATGGTTGTTAAAATAGAAGAATTGATTTCCTTTATAAAATATATGAAATGGAATCATGGTGTTATTCTAATATAATTGTCTCACACCATACATATTTATGTTCATGGGTATACGGTCTTCATATCTTGTGAAGGTTCTTTTCAGGTCTTTTTTTTCGGAGTGCATCTAGTTATATCTTCTTTGAGAAGTTAGTAGATATTTGGATTAGGGTGGTGACTTGTTAGTCACATGGAGATGGTGATCAAGCATCAGTTTTATAAAATTTTTTGGCTTGAGTTTGTTTCGACCTCTTTGGTCTTTTTTTTACTTTTTCTTAAATCCACAGTAGTTTTTATTTTTGAATAATTTTTTCTATTTATATGAAATGTATTTAAGCATTTTTCCTTATCTCATTATCATTATTCATTTAACTGATGTTTTTTCCTCTTGGGTGAAACTATCCCAAATGATTACATTAATACCCTAGGTTCCTTTCATCTGCTCGGGGGGATTGAGGTTGATTTATGGGTATGTGGCTCACCAATTTGGGTGAATTTTTATATTGTGGCTCTGGTTGGTTAATGAAAAAATGGTATCAAAGCATCTAGATTCTCAAAAGAGGAATAAGATCTAAAATTTCACCTTATTTTTTTGGGGGTTAGTGGTATAATGGATAGAGGACTTTCAGTAGATGATGTTTAGGTCATGAGAAGTGCTTGGTCTAGTCTTCCTTGTTTCAGATCTCACGTTTTCATGGGTGGTCAGGAGGTTATCAATCATTTTATGATTTAGGGTTGATTGTTTTCGAGATATTTTTATGTGGAGTGCTATCACTTTGATTTTTTGGAAGACCTTGAGAGAAATATTAGGAATTTAATTATTTTATATGAAATTTTTAATGAATAAAATGGTTCCACATTTTAGGTGAATGGTCTATCAACCCATTTTCAAAACAAGAAAAGTGTTCTAAATTAATTATTATATCACTCGTGTAGTTATTTCATGGTTTAAAAACTGTTCGATCAAAACATATATAGTAGGTAATGAAAAGAATTGTTTCATTTATTTTATATCTTTATCCATTCTATTGTTTTTTAGATTCATTTTTGTATGTTTAAAAAAGGTTTTTTGAATTTTGAATGTAGTTTTAAAATTAATTTTTATGACTAGGTATTTGACATTGTTTTGAAAATCAATTCTTGGTTTCTTGACTTTTTTTTTAAGTTTTTTTTAACATTAGAAAATGTTTCTATCTAATATGGTCTTAATGGAAAGAAATGTATTATCATTAAGTGATAAATTTATTGATATTTTTGGCTATGATGAGGTTTTATTCTAGAAATATTTTATCCCCAATTCAAGTGTTTCAAATAAATAATGTTATAGTAAGGATATATTGTATCCAAAAAAAATTAATTTAGTGATATAAAATGTTTTCCAATTATTTTTCGTAATGTTTTAAAAGGGTTTTTGAGACTTCTCTTTGTTTTATTTCAGATTTGGTTTTCGTGTGTGAAATTTTGAGTTGATTTTGTAATTTTTTTGGTTGGAAAATTTTAGTTATTATTGTAATGTTGAATATTAATATGGTTCCACTATGTAATTTATGTTATTATGTTTTAGAATTTGTACCCTAGGAATGAACCAATAACCCATCAAGGGAATGCCTCAGGCTATTTTCCTAGTGATTCAAGTGCTTTCGTTTTTGTCACTCACTCTACCTGTACTTTTTAGTGAGTGGTAGATATAGGTTATCCTCGTATTTTATATCATGAATTAGACACTTTTAACTAGTATCCTTTAATATTTTATAGAAATTGAGGATCCCATGAGGATATTGAGTATCGATCAAAGGTTGAAAAGTTTTTTTGGAATTTCCACTAACACCTATATCATCAAGGGTGAGGTGAACCATTACATTGATAGATGTTTTGGCCTTCTAGTGTTGGAATATCATTATGTATTCCCAAATGTATAAGGATCTTTATTGGGGATATTTCAAGGATATCTTCATTCAATAATTTTGTCTTAATTAAGTGAGAGTAGAGAAGGTAATGATGTATTTCTATATTATTCGTGGTATTTTTTAAATGTATTAATAGCTTGGTGACTTTTACTCTAGATTTGGATACTGATTATTCGAAGAAGTAATGGTTCTTTACTAAAGGTATTTTTCCAATACTATGTCCTTTAGTGTATTAATTTATCCTAACAGCCATTTTGGAAGAATTTCTTAGGAACATCATCATTGAGGTAGTCTTAGCAGGGTAATCTATGATGAATTATGCTTTGACTCCCACTAGATATAGTAATGATGACCTGAATGACTATAAATATAAGAAATAATGGCTTCAGTATGATAATACTACCTCATAACCTATAATTCCAATATCATTAAATCTAATTCTAGTTCTGTGTTTGTAGTGTGGGTGGTCTGGGAATATTTGATCTTCTGGTATGTCAACTACAACTACCTTACATCTATGTCATTACTCTAGTCACATTAATAGGTTATATTGTATATTTTATTATTATAAGAAATGGTATCATACCTATCATAAATCTGGTCAGTGTTCTTAATTTCAACTTCTAAGGGATATTATTATCTCTGAGATTTTTTGGGGGCGTCTAATTTTTCAATTTCTCTTTTTTTGGTTGGGACTTGTTCCATCTTATGTATACCCAATTCCATTGAGTATAGTTTAGTAAATGTATTTTTACCATGTTTTATATAATTATGACTTCTATGCCACATTACTTATTGATTCTTGTTTAATATTTTTCAGGGTTTGGACTTTGAGTTTTTTTCAAAGGTTTGGGTAGGAAATGAACCTAGTGATCATGTACAAATACTATGGGTGTACCCTTGTTTCTGGTTGAGTTATAGATTCCACCAGGATCTGTAATCATTTTAGATTACATTAGGTGATGTTATATATAGTTGTAACTTCACACCCTCATATTTCAAACATCACCCATATGATATATCACTATCATTTCATAGAAAGGGATGTCTCGTGTTCCTATGACCCTTGGTTTCTGAACACTGTGAGTTTTTGGGATCTAGTTATTGGAAACTAAGGATGTTTAAGGATTTATATCTATTTTTTTCTTTTTTCCATTCCCTTTGGATATTTGAAAATGTATATTCTTTTTTGCATCCACTTTTTTTTGTAAAAAGTGTGTTAGTTTCCATACGATTTTAGATTAACTCTTAATGGTATGGGGATCGATGCACAATCTTTTTATCTTAGGGTTTTATCTTTATTTGCATGTCATGGTTTACCATGTCATGGATTATTGGTGATTATTATCATTATCTATTCACTTATCAAAATTTCTAACCATTTTAGAGAAACATTATATTTCCCAGAGATATGTTCTCTGACTCAATATTTTTTGAGGTGCAACTTCCATTTGATCCTATGATTTAGTATAGAAATATTTTTTCCTCTTAAGAGTTGTGTGGGATATCTTAGTTCACACAATTATAGAGAATATTTTATGGGTAGATATCACAAGATCTTATCCTACGGTCTCTTCACCTTCACTAACTAAGGAGAATGATTTATATGAATCCTTTTGTGATGATTATTATTGAGTTATCAATAATTTTTTGTTCATTAACATATGTATGGGCTTCTATAACTCAGTCTCTTCATTTTAAGGTTTTGGGAAGTTGGTTGACGTTCTAGATCTCATTAAAGGATAGGTAGTTTTGTAAATAATTATTTACATATTTTTTATAAGTTATTTATAGGAGATATAAGTGTAATTTAATTTTATTTATGACACACCATGGTGTTAATTTAATTCCAGTAATATTTTGGTCATTTTCATCTTGGATTCTATGTGTTCATAGTGGACATTTTTTAGTTTTGGCAGTTTTTTTAGTGGGTGAAAAGTTAAGGTGAATGGTTTAGAAACCGCGTAGTATAAACCTTGTACCCCTTACATGTATAGATATAAGGGACCAAATATTCTTTAAATTTTTCAAAAAACCATACTAGATAGTCATGTTACACATGGTGTGAAGGACAGTGGTAGACACAGGATGTGAAATCAATTTTAAAACCCAGGAAGAAAACTATGTGGTCTACAATTTTTTGGTATTTTTCTCTTCACCAATTAATTTCAATTTACTCTTTCAACCATATCCTCCCTATTTAAAATACACAACCCAAATTTCTCCCATTTTCATCTCTCACCTTCTACACTATTCTCAATGTATATTTGGATTGTTTTTTAGTGGTTCTATAGATATATAAAAGTTTATGAGACCTTTTTCTATCATTCCTTCAGTGTCCCTCTTTTATCCTACTACTCTAAGCCTAGTGGTCATTCATGGATTAATTTAATATTTTGGTTTGATCGGAATTTGTGATTTTGGTTGGAAATGGTTTCGGTCTATAGTAGGAGTTCATTTCAAGTGTATTTCATTGAATGAGACAAGGTACCACCACATGAGGTAGGTGTTTACACTTCATTTTCTTTTATTTAAGCATTTTATTAATTAATGGGGTTTTCTAAATTCAAGAATATCCTCAATAATTGGGTTTTTGATTATATAGTTTTCATTTTTAAAATCATTCCTTGGATTCGTTTGGATTTTATAACAAAAATGATTGGAATTTTATATTTGAAATGTAAATTTTGGATATGGTTATTGTATGCGTTCTTTATATTTTATAAAAACCCTATAATGGGATTCATTAAGAAAGGAACATTTAAATTTTTTTATTCTAAATTATTTTTTCAAAGAGTGTTTCCCTTTTTTATATTCAAAGATATTTTTTCATTTTCAATGTGAGTTATAGTTTATTAAAGTGAAGTGGAGTTCCATTGGTTTCTTTGATTACAATTCATTATAGAGATGGTGTTCATTGTAATTTTCATGGATTCAAAAATATTTTAAAAACAATATTTCTATATATATATATATGAACAGTTAAGGCCTAGTTGGAACATGTGAAGTAATATTTATGGTTCCCCTGATGATCCACCTTGTGATGTTGAATATTATTATTCTTATCCATGATATGGATTCTTGATATTTTATTAACATTGTGTTAAGTGATTGAGGATGTTTTTAAGGGTATTGTGAGGATGTTATTATTCTTTCCAGCCTTAGGGCTTTGTTATTGACATGAGATGATATGGTTTATTCATGGACCACCTATGTTATTGTTCCATGGGAAACAAAGTTATGTAAGAGGGTGGTAGTGATACATTGTTTAGATAGCACATATTTATAACTAGATATCCCCTAGTTTTCTATTACTATTTTCTGTTGATATGTTCATATAGGAGTCTAGTTTGAGTGATTTCCTTGATAGATGTGTTGTCATTTACCTACCAGTAGTAGGTCCACATGTATGTGCCTAATCTATCTCTATATTCATTATAGTGTTTCCTCGTTTTACATAACATATGTTATACATTCATTATATTTATATTATGTTATAAATTTATTTTATACTATCAGTAGTGTATCTTATTGTTGTGGTGGACTTTTTTTAATTCATTGATTATATATGTTTTAGCTTTATTTTTGTCGGGTGTTGTTACATATATTTATTAGTAAGAGTTTTTACCTTTTTCTTGTTTTATTTTTTTATAGTTTTCCTTGATTCATTTATTAATTTTGATCTAGTTGTGTAAGATATTTTAATGTAAAAAGGGGTATATTTTTTCAATCTTCTATACATTGGTGAAAATTCATTTGAAATAAATTAAACCATATCTAGGATTAATTTCAGAAGTGTGATTATTTGGTAAAATGGATTGGGTTTATTTGGAATTATCATTGTTTTTAAAAGGGATATACTTGTGAAATGGTTTTACCAATGGAATAATTTTGGGAAGCTAATATATCATATTTGTTTTTTTCCCATGTTTTTGAATGAAAAAAGAATCTTATTTTGTCATGCCATGTTTGTTTAGCTAGTATAATTGGTTTATTTTGCAAAGAAAATTTAATGGACTCACATTTGTAACAAACTAGCTTTGAATTACACCCTAGATACTTACCTTGGTGGTTTTGTAGTCTTGATGTATTCAAAAAGTTATTCTTTTCTTGTAATGGATTCATGATTGATCCAGTGAAATTCTCTTTCGGAAAAGAATGGTTGTTAGGATTATAGTGGTGACTTGTTATGTCACTTAGAGATGGTGATTGGAATATTTTTTTTCATGAAACATGTTTCTTTAGTTTTTTTACCTACTTAGTCTATCGCTTATTTTTCTCTTACATTTTTTTTGTATTTTATTTACTATTGTATACATTTTTTATTTTTACGAGATGTCTTCTAAAATATTTCCCCATCTAATTATCTTTATTAATTTTAGATGTTTAATTTTGTTTTAATATATTGAAACCATGCCCAATCTTTATAATGTTATCCTTGGAATTTTTCATTATTCTAGGGTGATTGGGGAAACTCCTTGGGGATTTGGTAGGTTGTTTCGCATTCTGGTTTGGATGGCTACTAGGTTTTGTTAGTTACATTAATATTTAAATTTATTTTCCTTACATGTAGAAATTTTATCTAATAAAATGGTTCAAATATTTATAATCGTTAGGACCTAATTATTTAATAAGGACATAATACATTTAGGTGTTAAATATAAATAACATATGAAAAAATATTTACAACAACAACAAAAAAAGTGTAAAAATTTAAAATTATAATAGTAATGGAATTAAAAAAATGATTAAAAATTATGTGAAAATAAATTTTTGAGGTATTAATGAAATTATTTAATCCTAAACTATATTATTATCTATTTTTAGTTTTATTTACAAGTGAAATAATTTCTCTATTTTTATAATTTAGAAATATTTAAAAAAATCTATTCTCACCACTTATGAGAGTCACATCTCAACACCCCTTCAAGACCAACCTAAAAAATATAGATTCCACTTGTAGATAAACCATTTATAATTCTAATTTAAACCAAATCTATCTTTTTTACCCTTTTTTTACAAGATATTGTCTTGAGATATCCATTTTCAAGTTTACACTTCAAGGATGTGTTATTTTCTCAACATGAGTCTATTTTTTCTAAATTAATTTTATTACATTCTAAAATTGAAAATATAATTTAGCAATTCATATAATATAATATCATATTATTTTTATACTATATGTTGTTCTTATATTATAATATCTATTAACCACCTCTTCCATATTCTAATTAAAATAATGAAACTAACATTCGTGCATTGTGCCGACTATTTCCTCCAGGGAGCAATGACTTTTGTTTTACTACCTCCTCTATTTAGCGAGTGTAAATGTAAAATTTATTAAAATGGGAAATATATAATATAATTATTTATATAAAGATAAATGGTTTTAATCTATATTCATTCCCTCTCATTCTTTGAATAATGATAACATTCACAGTGCACTTTGCGGATTATCACCACCACAGTGTAACATTTGTCCTTCTTCATCTATCTTATATATTATTTCATAAATAATATTAACTTTTTTCTAAAAACATAGAAATATATATACAATATCATTATGATTATTTAATGATGATATTATTCCCAAAAAAAAAGACGTTCATAATCATAACTATCTTTTAATTATGTATATTCTTTCTTGGATGGGTCTAACCCCCAATTTGAATAATAAAGTAAAATAATATCATTGATTAATATAAGATAGTAATTACTGATAATATATGATATAAATAATTAAATAATTATTTTATTTTTGTATTTGAAAGGTAAAATTCATATTAAGCTCATTAATAAATATAATGACTAACATTTATTAAAATTCACCAAAACATGTTAATTTTTTTTTTCATATTTAAGGATCATAACCAAAACACACATATAATGAAAAAATAAATTTATAAATAATTAGAAAAAAAATCAATAACTTGTATTATCTGAGAATGATTAACATTGGGATACGAATGATAATACACACTTATAAAAACAAACTAGTTCAAAAGGATTAATATTACTCACACCCATGATTAAAAATATAGAATAAATAACTAATATACATGTAAACAATATTTGTAAATGAGGTTTATAAATGGTTAGGTGTATTAAAAAATCATGGAATAGGTGATTAGATATTTATAATTGTTAGAAAGGATCTTAAAATGCATACATCTAATCACGGACAGAAGGCTGGGGTTTCATATCTATTTATTCAATCCCTCAGGAAATATATATTATCATATAAATTTTCCTCTACATAATGGGGTATATAATTAAATTTAATATTTTTTATCATCACTCCTTTACATTGTATACTTTTAATTTCTCTATTATATATTGTTTCTTTCTTGTGGGTCTGACTCTAAAATTACAAATTTTTAAATGTGTTCTTCATCTAGAATTTAACATATTGAGACATCTTTCTTATTATGAATCATGATTAATTTAATGTGATGTTATTCCCTCCAAATTAACATATTTAACCATAATTATGTGGGTTTTTAAGTTCCATATAATGTTCTATTTTACATGGTTTCATATTCAAATGATACTTAAGTAGAATGGGGTTATTAAAACTATACGGGTTTCATTACCAATATGATTTTGAAATAAATTATGATTTTAAAGGATAATATATTTGAGGAATTAGTATTTTTTCTATATCATTTCACCATATTATTTGTATTTTATTGGGGTTTTATATATCCTAACAATATTTAATTTTTCCTTTACTTATATTTTTTCAGAACTGTTTCCTATAAGCAGAACGATCCTTTAATCGTCTTCTCACTCATGAAAAAACCCTTTTTTCCTTTTTATAATCATTGGATGATTTTGAAAATTTACCTGTATATGAATATATATTTTATTAAGGTAATTTAAAAATAATTGACCTTATTTAAATGTTTTGAAAAAAATTAAGGTTTTACATAATTTTCACTTTCAAAAAAGTGTTAAAAGAATATCTTCTTAACATTGTAAATGTGAAATAATATTTCTATAAATTGTGTTATTTTATATTAAGCTTTATCTATATTTTTTCATGGGTACTAAAATATTTTTTTTAATTGATATAAAATATTTCATAAAACATTTATCCAAAACATAATTTATATTTCCAAATTATAGATTTTAATTATTTTAAAACTCTTAATTTTTTCCCATATAAGAAATTGTAATTTAACATATCTTATACATGATTAATAAAAATATAAAATTATTCAATAATTATATTTAATTTCTATGGATTATGATATAACCATTTTTTGGAGGAATCATCTATCACTGTCTTTTCATGCCTAATCACCTTTGGTGTATAACATCCATTTTTCTTTTAATTACCATCCACTTTGAAAACAATAATTTTTATTAGTTTCATTAAAAATTGGTACCTAATATTAATTAAATATGTTGAATTTTAATATTATTTTCTTCATCATATACTTTTTACCTATATGGTTTATATATCACAGGCCTTAAAATCATGATTGATGGGTATTCACCTTGAAGGATAATGAATATATTTTCATTCCCATTTATTGTCCATTTTTTATCAAGTTATGATTATTCATGATTTTTTATATGATTCCAATAGAAAGGGATATGAAACCCATTTTGTTTATGTGGTTACTTTTTTCTATAAAAATGGAATTATTTTTATTTTTATTTTTCATGTAACCCATTTTATTTTCATGTGTTTTTTATGATGTGATAAGTGGATGGTTTTTAAATAGTAGTCACAAGTATGGTTAATGATGGGTGGGGTCCTATATCTCCCTATAATGGATCTTTTAAAAGATTAAATCTCATTTAACATGTATAAATGAACACAATCTTGTTGATCTTATATATTAGTGCTAGTGTGTGACTCACGAAGGTGATGTTTACATGTGTATAATTGTGTTATCTCTTATGCATGGGTAAAAATGTGTGACTCGTGAATGTAATTTTTAAATATACTAATTTTTGAGCTAGTGTTACATTATTATACTCATGACTATGTTATTTTAATTACCTAAATATTTTTAAAGATATTGATTTCTTAAAAAGGTGTGTAATATTATTTTATAAACAAAAAAACCATATCTCTATAATAATACAGTGAATATAAAGGGAAATATGGTCATATGTTTTAAACCATTATATAACCATTGGTCAATTTTAACAATGAGAACTATACTCAAGATAATAATTTTAATGTTATAATTAATGTTTATATATAAAATTTGACAAACGATGATTGATATGGAAATAAGAGTCTATGACGTTAACTAATAGAGTCGCTTCTTTTGAAGCCCATCTATCAGAAATTGGGGGGGATGTATCATCATCGGGGTTATACCTTTACCAATACACATATGATCTTCAATAATGGATTCTTGAATGAAATATCATATGAGAGAAGTTCATGTTATTGGAGATTACCACTCAGTTGATGTTAGTCGAGGCACCCCACAAAACTGTTACCATTCCACAGCTTAATATTAGGGAATATACATGTGGCATAAACGCTTATGTCTCTAGTAAATAGTTAGTAATATAGTAATTCCTATGAATAATTAAATTTTTTATTCTATAAATTCTATTTTAATAATAGATTTTCTTCATAAATTTGAGTTGGAATATGATAAATTTATTTTTTTCGTAATAAAATTGTATTTTTTGAAAAATATATAATTATTTATAATAAACATAAATATTAGAATAATAATTATTTTAATGAAATAGTATGATATAAAACTACTATTTTAATATAAATAATTAAATATTTTCATTCTTGTGATAGAAATTTTACAATTTATTTTCAATTTGCTATTATTTTTAATAAACAAGATTTTTTATATTTAAAAGTAAAAATTATCATATTTATAGAATCATTATGATAAATTAATTTTTTTAAATTAAAAAATCTATATTAGGTTAGGGTTAATTTTTCTTATTTTTTAGGTGAATAGTAAAAATATAGTTTGAGTTTTTCAGCATGTTTAATGACTTCATAATTATTTCTTAATAATGTAATAAATAAATGAACACAATAGATTACCTAAAATATTTTATTTTATTAATATCAAGTATTTTAATATTTTTAAATCAATTTCCAAATCTATAATTTACAATCAAAATTCTAAAATAGGAACTTTATCATTAAAATCCTATTTTGTGTAAACGTTACTCTACCATGAAAAAAATAAGTAATATAAAATGATTGTCAACTCATATGGATTAAAATAGAAATAATAGTTTCCAAAGAGTCCAATACCTATGGAAAAATACCACAGGAAAGCCCATGGTTTTTCATTTTCTACAACCTAGGTTTCTAAAGAATATATTTGTAAATTAATAAATAAATCATCAACTTTATCTATAAATAACCACTAACTTATCCATTTAATTTCACATAAAATTTATAATATATGAATATATAATAGTTTTACTACCCATGGCGTCCTCCCAAGGTGTTACCAATTCTCTAAGGTCCAAATCATCATGTTATAAGAGTTACTTTTCAAGGTGAGGGAAATATCCTTATTTTCTTTTCATTCCAAGAACCTCTTTTTGCATATATATTTTGAATATTATGGTAAATATCTATTTTTTTTAATCCATTGCATAATTGATATATTATATTTATCAATGGAAGAACCATGTATCATATATTTTTAATCTTCATATAACCATGTTTTATACCTGTTATGCTTCTAATTTTATTTCTCAAAATTTCACTCTTCTCTTCAAGAAATTCAACTTTTTTGTGAATACCCAACCCACATTATTTTATAGGGGTATTATAAAATATATAAAAAATATTTAATTTATTTTTTTATTTACATATATAAACCAAAATGCATTTTTTATGGGCTATAAAGGAACGAATGATCCTATTTTTAAGCACTTTTGAAATGCCAGGATTTTAATAAGAAATCCATTCTATTTTATTTTTCGTGGATTATTTATGAAATGATTTTTTATGATCTTGTCTGTTCATATGAAAACTAAGACATATAAGGGGTGTTCTCTAATATTTTTCTAACGTTATGGGTAAATAATTTAATCTCTATAGTGGACATTTTTTAGGATACCTTGTTAAATAACCATGGTAATTTTAATGACACCTCAGTGATTATTCATGGTGATATTCTTATGAATGTATCATTGAAAATTTTAGCCACATTTGCAAGTTATGATTCAAGTTATTTTATTTATGATATGTCTCATGTTCTCTTGTTCTCTTGTTCATTCCATAATGATATTACTCATGTTCTTATTGATTTTCTTCAAGATCACAAGTAAACTATTTCCCATACATTCAGTTACTGGTCCTCAAGCTCACCCTTTCATTTGATGTATATCCCTAGGTAATGAGATACAGTAATATTAGTTAGGGTGAACCTATGATGAATTCATTTAAGTGGTTATGAATAATGTTCTATGTTTTTCTGTAGTATGTATCTTTTTTATAGGAAACAAACCATTAAAATATCCTATGTTTAGTATAATGTAATGAATTGTTTATGTAATAAGGAGGGATTTCAGAGTTGGTATCAAAGGATGGTTTTAGTTATTTTTGGAAATTTGGACTTGAAAAAATTAGGAATAACCCTTTTAAAAGTTAAAATATTTGAAAAAATCTTGGTATTTTGGTGAAATTTTATGAAAGTTGTTTTCGAGAAAAGAAATATCTATTGGATATGAACAATTGGATATGGATATTGAAAAAATGTATCTATTTCTAAAACCTTAAAACAACACTTTGTGATAGAATCCAACATGAACCTGTGCATGAAAATTGTCCTTGCATTACTCTTGGTTTGACGCTCTCACGGTACATGTTTGGTTAATCACAATCTTGTTTTGAGCCATTGTGAAGGAATTATAGAAAATGTAATTGTTGTCAAAGAATATCATATTTAGAAA
Source organism: Viscum album (assembly GCA_963277665.1). NCBI lineage: Eukaryota > Viridiplantae > Streptophyta > Magnoliopsida > Santalales > Viscaceae > Viscum > Viscum album. Next base: position 1,515,435,843 of record OY728128.1, on the reverse strand, counting down.
AGATGTTTTAATACATAAAATTCCCATAGAAACTATAGGATTCTTTAAATAAACACATTTCTCAATATGTTTTTCTTCTTTTAGAAAACTGTGTGAAATATAATGAATCACTTAAACAATGAATATAATAGACCATGCGTCGATGACACTCTGATGGAACCCGGAATGGAAAAATTCCGGAAAATAATGCATCAACTAACTTGAGTTATACAAAATAACTTGAATCTAGATGAGATAAAATATTGAACTCGAAGGGAAAAAAATCACATTTATTTATTTATGCATCAATGACCACCTTAATTCGTTTTATCTACCGACACATTAATTGATGGAAAATGTATATGATATAAAGAAAACATATTTTCTGTACTCCATTGTTTGAAACAAGAGAATTTCACCCAAGCTATGTAGTGCTTAGAGAGAGAATATGATCAGTGGTGGACAATGATTAAAAACTTGATCCCAAGAATGAAGATTGATGACATGGAGAGGGATCTGTTTAGGGGAACCTTTTTCACCCCCCCCCCCCCCTCCCCCACTCGATGTGAATGAAAATGGTGAAGGAATTGTTAAAGGTGAACCATAAGGAAAAATTAATCTGTGTGAAGCTATGAGATGAACTTTATAAGACTTTCCCATTACACCATTTTATTTTTCATGGATCATGGTGAAACATTTGGCAGATTCTTTAGTGTTCTAATACTTTATATATGGAAGAATCTAGAAAATAGATATTATGAAAACTATTAGGAGATAGTGACTAATTATATAAAGGATGAACTGGAGTGTGGAAAGGAAAATTGGTCTCTCAAATAGAATGGAAATAAGACATCGATTGATCCAATATCAGGGTATAACTTAGATCATGTAGGAGGAGGAAAACAAGTGACAATTCCCACATAAAACAATGATTGGAATAAAAATTCATGGAACTACTTCCTAAAGAGAAGAAAATGTTACGTGTGTGGAAGAGATGGCTATATTACTCAAAAAAATTATTTTCTGGTGAAGAAAAAACTTCCCAATAGAAATAGAAAATGGATGATGGTGTAGGACCAGCCCAAAGCCCAATGCTTCAAGTGTGGATAGCTATCGCACTTTTCCAATAACTATATTAATCAAAATATAATATTGGGTAGTCACCATCAAACACATCATAGGATAAGAGAAAAAATTTTGTTTCTTGATATCACAATGTTTGAAGTAGCTGGTCCAAATGATGTTGTGATAGGTACTACTATTGTTCTCTCAATGATAGTAAATACTTGTTTTCATTCTAATTATATGAATTCCTTTATTTTCATCATTTTTGAAAATATTATAGAATAAATACCTAAATATCTAGAAGTAGAGTTATTTATCAAGACTCTTGTAGGGATTATCCAAGCATCAAAAGTGTATAGAAACTCTATTATCCACATTGGTGAGCCGAATTTCATCCCAAATCTAGTAGTCCTTCCCTTTACAGAATTCAAAACTATACTAGGGATGGTCTGGCTGTCAATGTACAATAAAAAGTCTAATGATAAAAGTAATTAAATCCCATTAATCTTTCATAGAAAACATATAGTTGTTTTCAATGGAATGATATATCGGCCTAATAATTGTCTAAAAGCACCTTCTATATCTTTATTCATGGAAATGATCTGTGAATATGATTAAGGTAATGAAAAATATAAATAGAAAATTTCTCTATCTTCCAAGAATACATTGAAGTTTTCTGTAGGTCTTACCTTGACCATACCTAGAATGTGATGTGTACTTATACATTGAACATGGACCTAGATCCCAGTAAATATTAAAGACCCTGTATAGAATAGAAAATGTGACTCATGAGTAATTAAATAATCAAAACCAACATCTTTTGGAGAAGGAGTTTATCGAACAATGTGGGTCTCCTTGGGGAGAAATTTTTCTCTTTTCATAGAATATAGATAGATCAATGTGGGTATGAATTTATTATGGTGATAGTAATAAGATAATAGTTATGAAAAATTTCCCTATTCCATGTATTGATGATTTATTTCACTAGATTTGTGGGGATAAATTCTTCTCCAAGAATGATCTTCGATCTGGTTCTCATCAATTTTTGGTGGAGAAATAATATATTCTAAAGAACAACTTAAAATCAAGATATGGGAATTATGATTTTGTTGTTATTACCTTTGGATTGACTAATCGTCCTACTATATTTATGGATTTGATGAATACAGTCTTTAAAGAATACCTTGATTTAATTTTTATAGTTTTTATTAATGATATTATAATATATATCAAAATTCGCAAGGAGTATGAGGATCGTCTGACGGTTATATTGAAAACACTTTGGAACGAAAGACTATTAAGAATGTTTAGAAAATGTGATGTTTTTTACAAAATGTTTCTTTTATAAGGAACATTCTAACCAATGTAGGTATCTCAGTTGACCCTGAAAGGAAAAAATGTTTTTTTGGAGTGTCCTTTTACAATAATAGGTACCAGGATTCATACTTTCCTTGGATTTCTAGGATAATATATGAGGAATTTGAAAATGTTTCCATGAATTCATAATAAACAGAACAAGTTATCTCGAAAAGGGTCCAAGTTTATAGGAAAAAATATTATAAAGAATTTTTTCAAAAGATGAAGAAGAGATTGGTTTCTGCACCTATATTAACACTACCCTCTGTCAAAGAAGGAATCATTATTTATAGTGATGTTTCTCAGAAACGGATTGGCAATTTCCTCATGAAAATTGATAAGGTGATTTCTTATGTATCTTTATTGTTAAAGACTCATGAGTATAATTATCCTACACATGACCTGGAGCTGGATGTTGTTGTTTCTTCTCTATAGATATGGAGGAAATATTTTTATCATGAGTAATATGATATATACACAAATAACCAATGTTTGTTATATATTTTCACGCAAAAATAATTCACGTGAGATATATGAGATGGTTGAAAATTCATAAACACTATTACTATTAAATTCATTATCACCCATGAACATAAAACAATGTTTCTAATGCATTAGGTAAGAAAGACCCCATTGTCCTAGCAATGATGAGGATTATAGGATATCCTTTATTCATATACCTAGTAAAACATGAAATGGTAATTATAATGGAATGTACATGAACAACACTATCCCAAATGATATCTCCACAATAAAATATTGAGAAGATCAAGAAAACTACAAGGTAAGATCCTTTATTATAGAATCAGATAGAGGCTATAAAGAATTGGAAGTTTCCTGTGTTCAATTTTGATCAAGATAGTGTACTAAAATTTTATATAAGACTATGTGCTCAATATTTTCCTAAAATAGAGGAGTAGATTGATGATGCTCGTAGATCTAAATTCAATATATGTATTTGAATCATGAAAAAGCATAGGGACATTCATGTTCATTATTTTTGGGATAACATGAAACATGAGATTGTTGAATACACTAGTCGGTACTTGGTGTGCCAACAAGTGAAGATAGTGTACAACTTCTTTAATGGGTACTTCAACCACAACCCATACCAAAATAGAAGTGGGACAATTTCACTATGGATTTTTACACTAGTCTACTAAGAACATCGGAAGGATAAATCTGGGTATGGGTTATAGTGGAATTTCTAACCAAGACATCCCATTTTATTTGTATTCTGGATGTTTTATCCCTTGAAAAGCATTCCAATAATTATGTAATGTGGGGAGGTTGTACGGAGTTCCACTTTATATCATTTATGATCATGACCCAAGGTTCACATCAATGTTTTAGAGAAGTCTTCAACATGATATGGGTACCTAATTGAATTTCATTATAACCTATAACCCCCAAACTAATATCCAATATGAATTTACTATTCAATAACTGAAGGACATTCTAAGAACACGATCAATAGACAAGAATAGGTGATGTGGGAACCAAAGGATACAATAATCCAAAAGTACCAGAGATTTTATCATGTGAGAGTAAAGGTTGATAGAGAAAAAAGATTCCTTGGCCTCAAACAATAGAGGAATCTATTTTGAATATAATTTTTTGGAACATAGAAGGGAGGTATCATCACTAGGGTTCACCCATGACCACGACCAAGTAGATATTAAACAAGTGAAGCATGAAGGAAATATATTACAAGAGAAAATCAAGTTAGTGAAGATTACCACTCGATCAATGTTAGCCGAGGCACCCCACGAAACTACTACAATTCAAAACCTTACTCATACGATGTATAGGGGAGTAATAAAGTGCTATTTATCAAGGATTTATTTAATTAAAGTGTAATTACATTGAATAAATAAAATTTTTTCCATCAATTCAATTTTAAGAATAGTTTTTCTAAATAAAATTGAGATGAAATTTGATACATTTATTTTTTCATGAATAAATTATACCATTTGAAAAAGTTATAAATAATTATAAGAAACTAATATATTATGGATAATAATTATTTTAATTAAATAATATTATAAATAAACTCTAATTTAAATTTAATTGATAAATTAATTTTCTTTTTCTCAGGAGTAAGAAATTTTACGATGCAATTTCAATACACTATTATTTCTAATAAATAAGTATTTTTTTAATTTAAAATTATAATATTTAGAGAATTATTATGATAAAATAAACATCATTACTGGGATTTCAATGTTTAAATTAAGTTTTGGTGATTTTATGAAAATTTTCTAAAATATTTTTTCTTAGTGAATAGTAAAAGTATCGTTTGAGTTTTTTGCTAGGTTTAATGACTTCATATTTATTTCCTAATGACGAAGTCAATAATTTATCACCATTTAAGACCTAATATATGCTATATTATTAATATTAAGTATTATAATATATTTAAATCAATTTAAAAATCTATAATTTACTTTCTAGATTCTAAATTGGAATATTTAACTCTGAAAATGTTAATTTCATAAAATTTTACATTTCCTTTACAAAATAATTTATTATTATTAATGGTATATTATTTTGGATTATAATAACATAAAATTTATCCCAATTTTTCAAAACCATGGGAAAATACCATGGTGAATCCCATGGTTATTCCTTTTTCACAACCTAGGTTTCCTAGATCTATATTAGAAATTAATAAACAAATCCTCCACTTTTTCTATAAATACCCACCCATTTCACCATATCCATTAACTACCAATTAATTTATCCACAAAGCTATAATATTTTAACCTCTAAATAAGTCCTCCAAATGTGTCCTCAATCCCCCACATTCCCAATCATAATATTATAGTTGATACTTTTCATGTTATGGGAAATATCATTCTCTTGTCTTCATTTCAATAACATCTTTTTATATATATCTTTTGAAGGATATGTTCACTCTAAATTATATACTTTTTAATTCATTATATTACTACTAATGTAGGTTTTATCAAGGGGATACCCCTTTTACATCTCTTTTTACTCATTATATAACCATGTCTTATACCTGTAATGATGTCGATAATACATTTAAAAAATTTATATCTTTTACACAAGAAATTCCTCAATTTATTTTTTGAATACCCAAAAGTCTATATTTTCTAAGGGTATACACCAAGATGTAAAAATTATTAATTTAAACCTATTGTTGAAATTCCAAAAACCCACATTCCCTTTTCATGGGTTATAAATTTCATGATGATCGTGTTTTTAAAGAACATTTGAAACACCATGATTTTGATATGAAACCTATTTAATATAACTCTCCATGGGTTATTTATGAGATTATATTTTATGATATATGAGTCACACGTGAAAATTAAAACATATTAATGGTGCACCGTGTTATCACTCAAATGTTTTGGGTAAATAATTTAATCTCTAATTTGACATATTTTATTATACCTTGGTAGATAACCTTGATAATTTTTATGAAACCTAGGTGACCAACCATGGTTATATTATTATAAATGCCCTATTTAAATAATTTAGTCACATTTAAATGTTAGGATTCATGTAATTTTATTTGTGATATGGCTCATGTTATATTTCTCATTCCATAATTATATTCTTCATGTTCTTATTGATTTTCTTCTAGATAACATGTAATCGATTTCCCTTGTTTTCCCTTACTTGGAATTATGCTCACCATTTCTTTTGATGTATGTCTCTAGGTTATTAGATGCCATAATTTTACTTAGTATAAAAAAGTAATGAAGACTTTAAAGTGTATTATAATAATTTTTTATGTTTTCTTGTATTATGAACCTTTTATTACATGAAACTAAATTTTAAAAGATCCTCAATTTTGTATCACGAAATGAAATGTTTATATAATAAAAATGTGGGATTCCATAGTTATGCAATCATGGAATATGTTTATTCACTTATGTATCCACATGGTTTTGATTTTTTTTATTATATTCAAACCATTATTACTTGATATATGAGATATTCATTATTGGGTATGGGTTTTCTCATGTATCATGATTATAAAAATATACCCATCTTGTGTTTCATTGTGATATTTTATTATTATCACTTATTTTTTTCCCATACTAAGAGTATACTCTAACCCATTTCTTATATTTCCAATTTTCCAATTAGAGGTGATTATGAGAACTTATGAGAACTATGAAATTAGTTTACTGTGGATCAGTTATGCTAAATAGTTCATAACAATTGTTCAATAAATTTCTTATGTAGATAATACTTAAGGACAATAAACCTAAGGTTCTCTAGTTTGTGAAACTGTTTTTGAAATGGAATGAATTTTTTTAAAAATAAATAATATAAATTTTTCTAACTAAATTGGTAATTTATAGTTTGTTTTAGTGGAGGTATTAGTTATTTTTGGGATTAGTTTAGAATCATTATCTAAACCCATAGGGGTATTTATTAGGTATTTGTAAAATAATAATATTCCATCCAAAAAATTTTATAAATTATAGATTTTTTTTTTCTTGTGCAGTTCATACCTCTTAGGATATTGGTATATTTATGTGGTTATGGAACGAATTTAGCTAGGGGTAATTACCTTAAAACTATGTTTTTATTATCAAATCAATCTCCACTAAGGTGTATGGTGATCGGTCCAATTGTTTAATAGCTGGATAGACACTCATGGGGGAAATTATTTGGTTAATAACATTATTTTTAAAAACCATTATGATTGATTTCATTTATAATTACATTGATGGACTAGGTTATGAATTACAAGAGAACATAACATAATGAAATTTATATTTAAATATATGTATAAAAGGATGAAATGATGGTTTCATCAGAGAAGACACATTAGGATTGAGTCATTGTATTCAGATGATCACTTAGTTTAATTTTATTGGTAACCATTTAGTGTTTTAGAATTTGGTTGACAAGGGATCAAACAATTCAAGTCGAGAAAAATATTTATCTAGAAATAACTATGTATTATATGATAATAAATGAAAATAATTAAAATTTTAAGAATATTTGTATAGTATTGGCCTAATATAATAGTTTAGTATCCTAGTTTTAGCTAAGGTTTTTATGTTCATATCATAATATAAAATAAATCATTTCACATTTAACTATTTATATTAGTGACTGATATTAATTGATGATTTATTAGTATATTCTTAATGATTTGAGGATTATGGTAAGAATATATGGATTTTTTATAATTTGTTATTTATTAAAGGATTATAATCATACATTAAATTTTGTCAATAACCTCTAAAAATTATATTTCGGTAAATCTATTTTTTTAGACAACTTTTCAATAACACATGATTGAGGTATAAATAACTCTTAGGTTTAATAAATTTTTTATGTATATTTAAAAAAGGGTTGATTTATTTAGAAAAAATTAGTTATATTGTATATATAGATTTGGAATAGATTATTGATTAAATGAAAAATTGATTCATGATATTTTTTGTACTTTTTATATCATTTTTGAGATTTTGATATATATTTATGTGTTTGTGAATTTTTTAAAAATTAATTTATACATTTTATGTTTAAATATATAGTTTATTTTGGGAATAATATATTATATTGTTATGGTGTAATTTATAGGAGATTCAAATTTCTTTTAGAAAGTTTAATTTTGAAGAATGTATGTTTTTGGTATACAAATACTTGAAAATATGATTGTATGAGAGATCGATGTTTTTTATGATTGATATGTAATTTAATATAGCCTAAGATATTAAGTTAGATTTTATATTAGTAGTTATACCCTGATTAATAAATATCTTATAAAAAATCTCATCTACAATCATTATTTAGAATAAATAAAAATTTGATGAGGTAATTTATTTAATGGTGGACAATGTAACAACCCACATTATTTACATGTTTTCCTTTAATAAAAAACTATTTTAATAGCTTGTTCTACATGAGAAATAGAAATAAAATGATCTATTACATATTAGATAAATATTATTAATAAATATTGACAATAATAAAACCTATTGTAAATAAAAATATATAATTCCAATAAAATTATTAATTTAAAAAAAGGACTATTCATTCCCAAAAAAATTATTTAAAAATTCAAAAAAAACAAAATCAACTACTTATTAATGATTATTATGGTAATATAAGATATTAAAATACATTAATCATAATATTAAAAGTATTTAAATTAGAAATCAGTAGAAAATAATATAAAAAATACATAACATTCAAAAAGGATATTTTTCAATAAAACTGGTTTTCTTTAAATTTAGTATTTCAATTTAGAAAATATATTAAAAATATTTATAATTTTAATTTCATATAGATAATTTTATTTTTTGAGTTTTAAATTTATAATTTATAATTTATATTAGATTATATTTTATGAATTTTTCTGAAATTGCTGATGTTTTTGTGAATAATGAAAATATTTTTATACACAAACCTATATCTTTTATGACCACATCAATATATAATAATGACCTTGAAGTTTGAAAACTATTTAATAAAAAATATTTTCATATAGATTAAACTATCCATTTTAAAAATACTATTATGAATTTATTATTCCTATTATCAACAAAATTAGTAATATTTTCAAATAAATATATTTTTTTATTTTTCTTTTAATTAAATATTATTTTTTAAAACTTTATTTTTGGTCTGTTTTGAAAGCCCCATAACAATTATTTGTTTTATAACATGAAAATTTATATCATGAAAATAAATTAAAATGATAATTTTATCCATCACATAATTTTTAATCTTAAAAATCCATTTTATATAAAAAATAGTTTTTACACATAGCATGTGATAATGTTAAAATTAATTTTTTATAGACATTAATATTTTATCATATAATATGGATTTAAATTTTGGATTCATTAGGTCCAAATTATTTAATAAGTCCTGTTTATTATGATTTTAATTTAAATTGATTAGGTCGATAATATATCATCATATACTCTATTATTACCCATTTTGGTGTCTTATGGACAAGTTAAAGATGTGCTCTATTTATATAATGATGGAATGTTTACGAAGAATACAATCTCACCACTTATATAAGTGGCCTATAACTCTCCCTTGTTGTCCAACTTTTTTTTTCTTCTGGATACTCTACCAATTATCCTTCCATTATAAGTCCATTCTTTTTTTCATAGACCTCTGGTCACAATATATTTTCTTAAGACATCCATTTCGAAGGATTCATCTAAGGGAGTCACTAAGTTCTCAACATGAGTAAAATTTTACAAACATATTTTTGTTTCATTATTACCTTAATTTATTTATAATTACATCATTATTTTTTAAATTCTATATGTTATTATTCTTATGTAATAACTATTAACCATATTTTCCCTTTAATATTAATAAAAATTATAGAACCATTCATGCATTGTGTAGACTACAGCTCGATGAATCGATGAATTTATTTTTCTCCAACTCTATTCATTGATTAAAATGTTTTAATTGTACAATAAATATGAAATATATAACCTAATTATTATTATTAAGTGGAAAATTACAATTCATTATCTTTGGATTTCATTATTTTCAAAATCAAAACATTAATCACATCTTGGGAGGACTACCTCTTCTATAAAGTAATACATGACATATTTAATCATGCTACATTTTTATTGAAGAAAAATTATTCAAATATTATTTTAAATGATAAAAATTATCTAAATAATATAATTTGGATTCTGTAGTAATGTTTTTTCCACCATACACAATTTTCATAATGATAGTCATCCATTAATTTTTGAATATTCTTATGAGGGTTGGTCTATAAACCAACATTAATAACACTATAAAATAAACTCATGGATGAATGGGAACTTATTTAATGGTAATATATGATATAAATATGTAATTATGTTTTTATTTTATTTCTATAATTACAAAATTAATATTATACTCAATAATTTTGATAGTACAATTTTTCAATTAAAAAACTCTAAAACATGCTCATCATCAATTTATATGTCAGTATTAATTTGGTATTTTTTATTGTTTCAATATTTATTCATAAATATTTTTTGAATGAAATTTTATAAAACTATTCCTTCCATAAAATTTATAATAAATTTTTAATGTTTTCTTTACTGGGCATTTTCAATAATGACTGAAAATTATTCTTTTTAACAGTCTCCATGTGAATTTTTTTTAAATAACTTTTCCTTTTTATATGATAGTTTATCTAAAAATTATCATGGTTACTAAAAGAAATTATATTTTAACTATTTATATAAAATATTTCATTAATATTAACTTCAAAAGTTCATGGGTATTTCTTTTTTACAAAGTTATTTTCATCTAAAATTCCTAAAAAAGTATTTTTCATCAAAGACATTTTTCTTTGAAATTTCTTCTACATGAATATGGTAATTTTCGAATGATACCATAATCCTTATTTGTAGGAATTATTCTATATCCTTCTCCTTTGGATGAATGGTCAACCACTTACTTCTACTTTCCGAATTATCTTCTATGTATAACATTAATTTTTATTCAATTACATTTCCTCTTTGAAAATGATATTTTTGATTATTTTGATTAATAGGTGTTCACCTAGATTCCAAAAATTAATTGATTGGAGAAATTATTAACTTAACCATATACCCTTCACCAAAACAATGTATATATTATATTCCTTATTGTGTTGACCGAGGGGTGCCTATCATGTTACTTAATATCATTGGATCCCATTTATTTGACAATGGTTTATATTTGTTAAATTATTCATGAATTATTTATGTGATTCCATTTTACAAGGATATGAAAACCATTTTCATTCCTTTGATTCATTGTGATATAAAATTTTTATTCTTTTCCTTTTAAATTTTTAGGCAAACCATTTTATTTTCATGTATTGATTATGATTTGACAACCAAATTATTTTAATGTGGCACTCCCTGTTATGGATTATAATGGTTTTTGTTATATATCTCCCTCCAATGCATTGTTTTAAAGATTAAATCTAATGAAATATTTATATGTGGGTACAATAGAGTTGTTAAAAAGTGTGTGTGGAAGTGTGTGACTCACGAATGTGATATATATGTGGGTAAAACAAAATCTCTCAAAAAAGGTAAAAGTGTGTGAAAAAAGAAATTATTGTTTCCCAATAATAATGTTTGTAACCTAATTGAATTATTAAAATGTTTTATTCCTATAGAAATGAATTTTTTATGCTCTCCCATTTCATGTTAATTAACTCATTTTTCACAATCATTGGATTCATTTATTTTGACATTATTAGCCATATTCCATAATCAATAAATTGTTCCTTATTGGGTATGAATTTTTTAACGTTTCTTGGATATAAAAATATTCTTATCTTCTATTAAATTATGATATTTAAATGTTATCACTTATGATTACCCTTATAGATTATCTAATCTAAATCATTTATTATGTTTATAATTCCCCCATTTTATTTATGGGAAGTCTATATGGAGTCTTGGGTATACCAATTCTGGGAAAATTTTCAAAATTATTATAAATTAAATTTATTATAGAGTTAGTCTTTAAACCCAATAAATATTGAGTTCTCTGATTTGTGTGAGTACTTATAATAATTATTTATTATTTTATAATATTAAAAATATAGATTTATATAGTATGAATCACTACACCTAATCCACCACCAAATTGAAGGAGTCACAAAACTGCACCTCTTTAGGAATCCAAACCAGATCTATTCTCTATGAAACAACAACCTCTCATGAGAGAGTGACTACACAAACTGTAACCCCTAAGCCCCCACATCATAAGAATAACTCCTAGATATAATACCCATATCTAGAAGCATACCACATTTTTTTACACTTTTCATAGATATGATATAATTTCATGATAAAATAAAATCCAACATCTCTGATACCCTTCACAACACAGTGTCAAGGATTGTTCAAGAGCCTCCACTATACAGAGGTTGTCATCTTCATTCATTAATATCATATTATAGATGGTATATTAAATCTAACTACACCAAATGATCTATAAACTGCCACAATGAACCTCCCTCACCTAATTATCACCATGTAATGGGTCGAGAATGTAACATCCCATTACATTCCTTTTTGAATTTCTCATCTGTTATTCTGTTTCCCTAATCATTTGGGTGTGTTTTTGGACTCCCACAGCTGGATATCATATTTTTGGAAAAATGAATTAATTTTCTGTGACACATTAATTCTTTAATTAGTCGAGTATCAGTATAAATACATCAAAGTACTTAATATGTTCTCCCTGAGTTTGGAGAACATCAAAGATGGTTTGAATTTTTTTTCGAATTTAAACTTCTTAATGAATGTAGGTAATTCATGTTGTGAATGGATTTCATGTCATGGAACATTTTTGGGAAGAATTCAAGAATTAGGTTCGGTGAGAGAAATGATTAGACATAAGGAATATACTTCCCATAGTGAAATGTTAAAAAATTGGGTTTTTTAAATCAAGGAAATATTTTTTCATTGCCTTTTTCTAAATTGGTAAATTCACATCATGAAATTTTTTCAAATCATGAATATTTCAAGATTTATACTTTAACATTGATACATGGATGTATAGTCTTTCAATCAATGTGTAGTCTTTCCCTATCAGACCTATGTGCTCTCCAATGAGATTTTTTGGATCTCGGCTCTTTCCAGGGCGTTTTGTTCAGATATTGATCACTATTGTTGTTGCGGATGATCCCTTAAGGTGAGTATCCTTCTTCTTCTTCATTTAAATTGATATTAGTATCACATTTTTTCAAAATTTATAGATTCTATGATCTTTGATGATAATATTCTTGATCTTTCTAGACCCATTGTTTGATCTTCCTCTAGAGGCTAATGTTTATGTTGGTTGGGGTGAGCCATGTATGTTTCTTTAGGGTATGTTGGGATATGTATTCTCTGATAACTATTATTATTATTATTAACATGATTATTAAATGTGAGTATTGATTCTATAGACGTCATTTTCAACTCTTCATTCGTCCATGATGGTGGATCCCATTGCAGGCCTATGGGACCTAAGTTTGAGGTAGGTAGTTCTGTATCTAGAATATGTTGGATAAATTTTATTTCAATGGTTTTGTAAATTGTATTGAAAAATTAAATGGAATGATTGAATTATGTGTGTGGAAATGGGTTTCTGAGAAAATAAAGGTTTTCCCACGTTTTAGTTAATGAAATTTTATTTTCAATGATTTTTGAAATGGATTTATGAAATTGTTTCCAAATAATGTTTTTTATGAAACGGTTTGGAAAATGTAGAACATGGGAAGCCTTGGATACTTAGATGAAAGGTGCAGTATTAGGCCTCATCCATTTACACTATCACAGGGGGGTCACTCATTGGGTTTTCCTCAACTCTATTGTACTATTGTTGTAAGGACTTGTTAGACCAGTTGGTCGGTTCTCCTATTGGAATGTAACACCCCAATAATTTAAAAAATAAATTTATACCAAATTTAACACACATAATAATGAGTTTCTATGAAAAACACCTTTTATATAATTATTTAAAACATATATCTATAAACTAGCCATTAAAAATAATTTTTTTGTTTCATTGAATTAAATTTCAAAAAATGAACTTACAATGTTTCGATTTTTTAGATATTACAGTCTAATATGATCAACTTATTTTTTTTTTGTGAATAGTATCATGAACCTTCTGAAGAGTAGTGTTACCCTTATGAATTGTAATATTATCATTATGAATACTAAGCTAGAAAAATTATTAGTAACCTCACCGATTAAAGCATAAATAAAATTTAAACATCTTTTAATTGAAAGTGTTATATAATTATATCCTTGTATATGTAAATAAATGTTTTAGAAATTATTAGTTAACTATTAGTGTTTTTATAAAACAAAATTGTTTCCTCAAAATTTGAAAATTAATATAATGATTCAAAAAATATATATTCTCATAAAATATAATAATAAGTTAAAAACATGATGTATTATTATTATAAGATAATTTTATGAGAATGTGGTTAATTTTTCAAATTGTCAATAAATTAGTTTTAATCATAAAATCTGTATTTTTTAGTAAATGATGATTTTAATTAAAAATATAATTTATCATATTTATAATATTATTTTCATAAAATAGAGTTAATATTTGAATTATAATCATTAAAAATATTGTTAGGATGAGTTTTTGGAATTTTTCTGAAATAATTGATTTTTTCATAAATAGTAGATTTTTTAATGAATAGTAAAAAATAGTTTTTTAGAAATTACTGTATTTTTTGTGAAATCCTTTAGATATATTTATGATATAAAATTTATTAAACATATGTAATAAATAAATAATGCTTTTATAATAGAAATTTTGTATATAAATATTTTAGAACATATAAAATATAATTTTCTTGGTAAGTATCGAAGAACCATTATCATTGTTGACGTAGTGTCTGCGCCGCACTAACAAAGCCAATTTGGTTTCTTAAAAATAATAATTAAGAGATAAAAATTATTTTCACGATATTGTTATCAATTATTTTATATAATGAATGTTTTTGGTTGATAATTTATAATGTTATAGATAAATAATATTAATCTTCCTCTAATTATTTTTTTATTCTTGTGTATGGCAAGAAATGAAAAAATAATAAACTTATGTAGTTTTCTTGGAATGTATATGAGTGAATACATATAATGATCGAATATAGAATTTGATTTTGAAAATAATTAATTTATTTTTATGAAATTATTTTATTTTTAATTTTTATATACTAAATAATTAATATTATTTCTTATGCAATTCTTGTCCAAACAGATGATAAAATAAATAAATTATTTTAATTAAATTTATAAGAATATTTAATTTATTCATTAACTATAAAAATTAACTTTTATTAGTATGTTTCTTCCAATGTCTATTTTTAATCTTAATTTGGGTCATTTTTGATGCACAGAGATCACATTAGTCTCTTTATATTATGTTATTTAAAAGAAAGAAAACTTGTTCACACTATAACTTTCAATTATTATAATATTTTAATATGAGGATTTCAAAAGTCTTTTTTGAAAAAATAATAGTATTTGTAAATATAATATAATTATTTTATAATTGAATTTTATTGTATAGTTTTAGGTAATAATTAATTACATAAATATATTGAACAATTTTGATGCTGTAAATAATTAAATAATGAATAAATAAAATTAATGATTTTAAAAATAGTAAACTAATTATAATTTGATTTTTTTAAATAAATTACTGATTTATATAGGTAATTATAATATTTCAATGATATAATAAAAAAATTAATTCAAATTGTAAATTTTTTATGTTCTTAAAGTCGTGATTACTACAAAATTACTTTTCCATGAATAAAATATGTTACTAAATTATTGAAATAAAACAAACTCATGAACAATTAAATTATTTAAAAACAACAAAATCATGAACAAGACCAAAAGAATATAATATTACTTCTAAAATGAGATATAATATGATTTTAAGGCCTTTATAATTCTTAATCCTTCAAATAAATTTATTATTTTTTATTAGTTTTTGTAATTCCTATGTTACCCCTCTCATAAATTATAAAAGTAGGCTCCCTCCTTCACAAATTTTCATCACCTAATCATTATTTCTCAAATAACCTCTACCAAATTCACTCCTCCTCTTCCATTAACACATTTTAATTCTTCTATTCTCCTAAAAATAAAACTTCCAAGAGCCTTAAGAAGACCATCAAAGATAAATTTCCAAGAGGTATGATTCTTTCTTCTTCTCTTTCAAATTCTTTCTCACTTCTACCTTATCCCAGCCTATTTCCCATTGATTCTTGAAATTTAAAGTATAATATATTACTAGATTTTTTTTAGGGAAAAATAATCATACAATCTCTTACATTATCCTTTTATTCTTTAATAATGAAATCATCATCTATGCTGCGTAAATTCAAGGACATCGGGGATGATGATTCATCGTTTTCCTTTTATGGAAATCATGGAAATTTTAAATTCACATGTAATTGTTTAAAATTAAATAAATAAATATATTTCATCACATATTTTTTATTATTTATTTTTTATATTTAATATTATAACAGACTGACCTTGGAGAGTGTGAAAATTGGGATCCCGCAATGGTGGAAATAACAAAATGTTGTTAATAAATGGATGGAAAACGTTATAAGAAGATTATGTAAGGTATTATAAACCCGAGTTTAGTTATGTAATAAATTTTTAACACTATTAAAACGTTTATATTGATGTTTGAACAAATTTTAAAGAAATCAAATCTAAGGTAAGGGATATCATAACTTAATTTCCATTTATTAAGTAAAAAAATATGTAATTGGTTATGTTTTTTCCAAAAAAATGTGTGAATGACCTCTGATTATTTTATAATGTATATAAAATAATATTTTTTGGATTTATATTTTTCACACATAATTATTTCATTTATTTTTCTTCAATATAACGATACTATCATTCTAATGGATTTTTCTTGAACCTCCATTTTCATTTGGGTTATGCATTCTCCCAATATACACCAATTTAATTCTTCAATATTTTTATATAGATCATTTAAGTTTTATTTATTAATTCCAAAATAATGGTTTCAGATCATTTTATCTTTATTTTATTATAAATACATGTTTTTTCAAGGTTCCCTCTTTAATTATTTGTAATATGTTGGCTCGATTAACAGAAACATTTTGATTTCGTACCCATTATCATGTACCATCCATAACATGTATTAAGACACCCTTATTGTTTTATAAAATCACTGTTTTTTTCAAGAAACCCCATATTTTATCATTAATGGTTTTATATAAATAATTATGACAAATAATATTGATTTTTCAAAAAAAATATTCTTTGAAATGTAAAATTGGTATTTCTCTTAAGAATTCATTGATAATTTTATTAGGTTATTTTCATTTATTTCAACACCCCTGTTTAATTTTCGACACTATTTATGTTGATATCTTATTATTATCATCTACTATATGTTATTAAATGGTTTATGACTGGTTTGACTATGGATTTTTTATCTTTAATATGTTTACTATGATACTCATATTGGTTAGTGAATATGATTAAATATTGGGGAATGTTATTTAAATTTCATAATTTCATGTTGTTTAGGATTATTTACAATCTTATTGGGAATGCATTGGACATATAATGTTATGGTTTGGGCTTGATATATCCCAAAGATGCATCTTTATGTCTCATGAGTCATAAAATAATTGAGTTTTAGTAAAGCACATACCCTAGTATTTTATGAAATATTGGACGAGGACTTGATGATATGTTTCATATGTCTTTCATTAAGAATTCCCTCATTATGATATAAGAAATTGATAAACATTGTGATATTTTACTAGTAAAATATACATGATAAAGGTCCATTCTCTTAGGATCGGTTATATGGCTTTATTTACTCCACTTTTATTCCTGCCATATTATGCTCAAGTTTATTTTTAAAGGCATTTGTTTTGAGTTATTCACCATGCCCAGTATTTAGGTTTATGATAAATTCAACTATATTACATACCCTTTTTGAGCATCTGATATCACTCTATTGTTATGTTATATTTTTCCACAGGATTTGACGATGAATATTATGAATGAAATGCATGGATAATCTTGGAGTTATGGATGCTTCCAATGGAATTTATATGTGGTATCTCCTTTCTAGTTGTAACGTAAATGTTATATTTGTGTCTAGTTTTCCGAAACTGCTAAATTATTCAGTTCTTTAGGATATGAATTCCTTTTAAATTATATGAATGTATTAATATAATTAATCGACTCTGGGATACAATGGCCACAGGTATTTTCATGGGGTTTTCCAATGTTCTCTATATTTGATGAATATATTTAAAGACATGATGTAGTAGATTGTTAGGCTTAACTACATGTGTCATTGTTAGAATGGACAATAGTTATCCTTATTGTGATATTACCTATGATTCTGATTGATATTGTATTTTATATGATATGTGATACAATATTTATTTTAACTACATTGATATATGTGATATTATTCAAAATTTTATTAAATTTATTATACTGAACGGTGGAAAAGGTGAAAGGTTCTACCATTACTTTTGTTATCAAAACTATTTAACTATTTATCATTAATATTTTTCCTTCAATTTATTCGTGTTATTATTCATGTATAGTGACTTGGTATGGAATATCTAGTAAGGATCCTACTGAGCTTTTTTATCTCACACCTTGGAAATCCCTTCAGTAGTGCATAAACATTTATAAATATTTCAATGTAGGGAAAGGCTATGAACCAAAGTGATGTGTTGAGTATTTTTGATGTTATATTTGGTTAATTGGTAGTGTGATGGAGGGAGTTATACCATGCAATAACATGTACTATATCTTTTGGTTTCATTTTTCCTTTTTTGTTGGATTTTTACTTTGTAGATCATTTATCTAGATTAGAGTTGTATCGATTCTATTATTTTCATTTTTCTATGATATATATTATTGTGAAGTCTTCCATTATTTATTCTCGTAGTGCATATAAATAAGTCTGTTTATCTTTTTTAGGTTGTGAAAAATCATTCTATTTGGTTTCTGTTAATTCTGGGGTGCTTCTCTCTAGCCAATGGTGATCAGAAACACACTTCAGGTATATGATGGTTTGGGTCATGTACCAAATTGAGATAGTATATGGGATGGGTTTGTGAAAGTTTGGTATCCGAGCTATTGGTTTTTTTAATAGTCCATGTCTTGGGAATTTTATAGAATATGGATAGACTTTTTAGGACCTAAGAGGCAGGTTTTTTTGATTTCTTAGACATATCTTACTATGGTGAGACATAAATTGACATGATATCAGGGGATGTGTCTCTCTTGTTTTGATTTCCTGATCTTAATATTAGGTTTTTCTATTTTTTTAGGGATTGAACATATTTTATTATATTTTATAATTGTTTCTTCTATTTTATAGTGTTGTGGTATACGTCCAAGACATCTTCCATTGGTTCTATTA
Organism: Viscum album; assembly: GCA_963277665.1. Lineage (NCBI taxonomy): Eukaryota > Viridiplantae > Streptophyta > Magnoliopsida > Santalales > Viscaceae > Viscum > Viscum album. The sequence goes on along the minus strand of OY728128.1, from coordinate 1,515,416,490 downwards.
GAGGGTGTAATAGATGCTTCTCAAGAGAATCCACTTGTAGATGAATCTTTTATCATTAATATCACAGGAGAAGTTCATATTGTTGACCAAAAGGTACTTTAATTATATAAATTAGGTGTTTAGATACATCTAGTGGTTATATGAGAAATGGATCCATCATGGGAATACTTATAAGAGAATCTGTCATCCTTTAAGGGTATGAATGAACCTCATTAGGGTAGGAATTGTCTAGAAAATATCGATCAGGTCATTGAATTCTAGGATACACTTGAGATTATTGAGGTGAAGTGTGTAGAATTTATACATGAGGGTCCTAGAAAGAGATTATGGGATTCCATGGTAATGGTTGATATTTATGTGGAATTAAGATGAAAGGATTTAAAGAATAAATTTGTTCCCTTTAGTTTTTTCTAGAGTCCCTGATAATGGATAAGTTTCGAGTGGTCCTCTCTTTATAGTAGTGAGATCATTTGGTATTGGATTATAATAATTAGTTTGTGGAGATGGTTAATTTTTCTCTATAGGTAGTAAAGAATGACTACATTAGGGATCGAAATAAACTAAATGCTATTTGGACTTATAATATATCTAAGGTATTTTTACTGATTCTACTGACATATGTAGAAATGGTATACATGGAAATTATAGAAGAGATTAATATGGATGGAAAATTTAGTTATTCATCCCCCACTCCTACGACCAGTGGTAGATTCAATGGCTCAAATTAAAAAAATAGGATGTTCCATGGTCTTTGTAGGAGTGGTTGGGGTGGTTCTCAACAGAATCCTCCCCCCCTAACCTTCTGTTACATCCAGTAGTGTACAAATAGCTTTCTATCATTGTGGTAAGTTCAAGTACACCCGACATTCATACTCTCCTCCTACAAAAAATATAAAACATTTTTTGGATGTAATGTTCATGTACAATATTTCCTTCAGGATATATCTACCCCTCATTATAGAAATGGATTGTTAGTTCAAAAGTATAATACAACACCTTTAGATTCTTTAGAGAATACATTTATCCAGCCAAATGCCTAAGGGTGAAAATGATTGATGTAGTAGATGAGTTTTCAACAGAGGTAGATGTTAGTTCAAAAAAAAATTGAGGCACCATATTTATTTCATATTTATTAGATATTTCTTTATTTATTAAATTTTCATCCCACTAATTTATTTCTATCCATTTTTTAAATTATTAAACTTCCAATTGAGGTCATGTCCTAAGTTATGATGTTAGAGATGCCTCTCAGGAAGAGGCATGATCAGGGGTATTGGTTTTCTTTCTTTTTTGTTAGCAATAGTCGATTATGATTTAGTCTAGGATTTCATTATTCTTGATATAAATATTTTTAACATTATCAATAGTATGGATTGAACTATCTCTCATTAGAGTAAGTATGATTATTATCATTGATGAGTCTCATTTTTTGTAGCTGATGGGACCTATCAGGTGCTTTAGAGAAAGTGTGATCCTAGTTGTAGTCATGCAGTACCTTACCACCTAGAGCACCTAAGAATATTTTTTTGTGGAGGTGTTAAGACTAATGAAATTTATTATATTTTTGATATCTTTATATTATTTAGGAATATCATGAAATTTTTATACAATTTCTATTAGATTCCTCTAGAGAAAGAGATAGATCTTTAATTAACCTGGTACCAGGTACACAGCTGCTATCAATAACCTCTTATCGTATTGCACTAACAAAGCATAAAGGGATCATGATTTAGTTGGAATGTATGATGAATAAATGGTCTGATCACTTAATTTTTTCTCCATGGGAATTACATATGCTCTTTTCCAAAAGAAATTTTTTTCACTTCTATTGTGTTTGGAATATCATAAGTTGAGCCCTATAATAGTTAAGAACAACATTATTTTACTTCTTTTGGATGATTGTTTATCATTTAAATGGGGAAGCATGGTTTTAAATGATCAATCGTTGGTCAGTTTATCATCATTTTAGAACTCTATAGTATGATATACCAAATATAGCTTTCAGGGGTTGGTATGCCCATTATGAATATCTAGTAGTGTTGTTTGGATGGAAAAACTCTCCAAGATATTCTTTAGATCTAACGAATCAGATATTCCAGTAGTATCCTAGACTCTTGGTTAAATTTAATGGATGATATTTTAGAGTATTCAAAATTAAGAGAGTGATAATTTAGACAATTTGAGTCTGGTTGAGGAAATAATTGTTAGCCACTATTTTTTTGGAAATATTTCAAAATTAAATTTCTTTAATCAATTAGTGATGATATTATGGAATGTGTTTTATGAGCATGGATTATCTGTGTATCCTTAGAAGGCGATGGATATCTTTTCATAGGATAAACCACATAATGAATTTGAGACTCATAGTTTCTTTGGTCTTTCTAAACTTTCTCTATAGTTTATCAAGTATTTTTTAATGTTGGAATTACATTTGACTACTCTTAAAAGAAAAAAATGAAATACTTATTAGATGAATATTGATTGTTTTATTTTGATGAGCCGAAAAGACATAAATCAAAGACATCTATTCTGATCATACATGATGTCGGTAAGGGGTATGTTGTTTTTTGTAATGCTTCATGTGATAGTTTGGGTTGTGTTATTATATAGAATGATAATTTGGTAGGATAAATCAATCTCTATATTTGAAAACATGAGTATAATTACCCAACTCATGATTTAGGGAGTTTCTTGGTTATTAATGTTCTTAAATGTTGGTGGCACTATCTTTTGGGGGAATGGTTCTTGGTCTTTTCTGACCAAAAGATTCTAAAATTTATCTTCAATCAGAGACACTTGAATCCCAAAAAATGTAAGTGGGTGAAATACCATATTATATTTTACTTTGTCAGCACCTACACCTTTGGGAATGGGGATATATTTGAGGATGCTCTCAGTAAAAACTTACCATAATAGCGTATTCTAGAATCAAAGGAAGAGTGTAACCTTATAAGCATATTTAATCTGTTTTATCAGGGTTCTCATAAGGATGTTTTAAGTAAGGTACGAACCATTTTTTAGTTATAATAATTTATCCTTGAGACCATTCTGTTGGTCCATTAGTAGGATGATGAGTTTAGGGGAATTTGAGAAATCCTATATAGTGGGGAAACTATTTCATATAGGTCTCTCCCATTAGATGTAATTATCTATTTAGGGATTGATTTTTCGTCCCAACATATTTTTGGAGCTCTGTTTTGTTTGACTATCATAGTTATTTATGGTTTGTCCATTGAGGAACTATGAATATAAATTATTACATAATATGATGATTCTGGTGGTTGGGTATAAAGTGAAACAATATATATTATGCTTCCCTATATTACACCTACCATCAGATAAATATAGAGCTTATGAATCCTTCTTGTTTTCTCAAACTTCTTTTGATAATAGTTTGGTAACGGAAAGAGGTGTCAATGGGCATTGATGATGGGTTAACAAGGTCTCCTTATAAGAGAAATTCTATCTATGTAGTGACAGGGTGGTTAAGGAAGTAACCTCACTTTATTTTTTCTAGGGACACTAATAAATTTATGTAGCTATGTTATCTATATATATAATATATCATGAGGTTATATGGGGTATATTATGACATTTTTCAAATAGGGATCGTAGATTTACATCGAGGTTTTGGAGTCTCCAAAAGTTGATGGAGATGATGGTCATTTTGAGTACATCTTATCATCCATTGACAGAGGATTAGATAGAGAATGCAATTTATATTTCAGTGGATATGATTTGTGCCTATACCATAGATTTTGGTGGATTATGGGATGAACATCTTGGACAATTTTATTTTTCTCATAATTTTTTTTAATCATAGAATAGAATGGATCTCTTTGAGGCTTTCTATGGTTATTCATAAAGTTTGAAACTTTGTTGGGAAGAGGTGGGTAAGGCCTATATTTAAGGACAAATTATCATTTAGGAGACATTGTCAATGATTTAGGATATTCATCTATGGATAGTTATAGATTGAAGTTTATATAAATCATATACGGATTGGAATCATAATTATTTATAATTTCCCAAGAGTGACTAGGTTTTCTATAATGTTTATCCTCTATTGGGTAACTATAGTCTTGGAAAATAGGTAATGTTGGATCTTAAATAATTTGTACCATTTGAGATTATAGTACTACATGGGAAGGTTACTTATTAGTTGAAATTTATTGGTCAGTTTATGGGTATTCATGATGTTTTCTACATTTCACACCCTATGAAATACCAACCCCATATATCCCACCTTTTGAGTTGGGAAAATACAATTTTGGATATAGATATTTATTTTGTAGAAAAAACAATTGGAGATCATTGAAAATCTGTTGAAATCTTTATATGGTAATTAGATTCCATTGGTATGATTTTGATAGCAATAAAGTTAGATTCTCGTGAGACTTGGGATCACAATTAGTTTATGAGGGAGCAATGACCTCACCTCTTTATAAAAATAAATCATTAAAATGAAATAATAGGGATGGAATTTCTTATGGTAGGGATATTATAAGATCCTATTACCTTTAATCAGGTATTTTTCATCTCTCTTTTTATTTCCCTCATCATTTGGATGAGTTTTCTGTCTTCTGAGGATGAAGATCATTTTCTAGGTAAAATGACCTAATGATCGAGGATGTACTCTTTTAGAATTATTGGTGTATATGTATAAATGTGTTAATGTAAATTAATTTTTATCCTATATATTGTAGAATAATAGTTATGATTTGGATTTTTCTTTAGAACATAAAATTTTTACTACTTGCATAAAATTTTCATGTCAGGAACGGTAAAAATGTTGTGAAACCATTTTGGGATATTTCAAGAATTTGGTTTAAGGAATTAAAGGTTTACATGCTTTGAATTTGGTTCACATCATGAAATGGTAAAAATCATATTTTTTAATCTAAAGTGACAAATTTTTCTCCATATTTTCAAAAAAAAAATTCACATCGCAAACCATTTATACCACATGAATGTAACAAGATTTTGTCTTTTAGAAAATTGAAATATTATTTATCCTTTCATTCCCTGTGTGGGATTTCCCACTTAAAGCAAGGATCTATCCTAAAAAATTTCAAGGATCTATTCACCTTTGAGATCATTTTTTTCAATTATTGATCTCAATTTTGGTTTCAGAGTATCTCTTCAGGTGAGTAATCCATGGGATTTTTATGTTTTACTTTATTTTAGTAGAACCATTTCCCTATTTTTAAAGACCCATTGATCGTTAGTGATAATATTATTGATTCTTTCTGGATCCATTTTGAGATCTTCCTTTGTTTTATTACCCTTGTGTTGGTTCTCATGTGGAATACGAGTTTCTTCAATAAATGTTGTCATCCATACTACCCACTAACCTATCTGATTTTTATTATTGATTTTTATATTTGAGGATTGATTATATTTTTTTTTTATATTTGATTTATTATGTGATGGTAGATCCAATTTGTGGCATGTGAAACCCGTGTTTATGGTAGGTGGTTCTGCCTCTAACCTATGTCTATTGAAAGGTATTTCCATGGTTTTATAAATAGTATTTATAAATTAATTGGCATGATTGAATTGTGTGTGTGGAAATGAATTTTTAAGAAAATATGGTTTACCCTATGTTTGGTAAATGAAATGTTATTTTCAATTCATTGAGGAATGGATTTTAAAAATGGTCTTCAATGAATGGTTTTGATGTAATGGTTTTAAAAATGCAGCACATGGGAATCCTTAGGTACTTAGATGGAAGGTCTAGTAATAGGACTTGTCTTTTGATACTCTTAAGGGATTCACTCATGGGGTCTCCCTATACTCTCTATACCGTTTGTTTTATAGACTTCATAGACCTATCTAGAGGTTCATTTATTGGAGTGTTACTTGAATCTCTATTTTTAATGAATATATTTTGATACTTGATGCATGTGATTGTCTAGGATTAGGAACAATTGTCCTGGATATGCTTATATGTAGTTATTATATGCATGATGTTACCAATGATTTCAAATCTTAATGGGTTTCATATGATATGTTATATGTGCTTTTTTTTACTACATTTATATATGTTATATTCATTAAATATATTTTACATTCATTATAAGGAATTGTGGAAAAGGGGAAAGGGTTCCCATGCTTTTGATATAAAAATTGTTTAAGTGTTCATCATTAATTGTTTTTATTAAATTTTACTATGGTCATATTCCTATATAAAGACTTGATATGGAACACTGGGGTGGGATCCTACTAAGATGTTTAGCTCACACGATGCACACCCATTCGACGGTGCGTAGACCATCTTATGTTTTTTGATGTATGGAAAGGAAATGCATTATAGTGAGGTGGTGAGGATTCTGAAAATTGTGCCTATGTAGATGGTAGTGTAATGATGGGAGTTTCCTCTTTCTATCACTTAGAGTAGCTATTTGGGTTTTATTTTTCCTTTTCTATTAGACCATTATTTTGGATGTTGTTTAGGTAGTGTTATACTGTTTCCATTTTTCTATGTCATATATTATTGTTTAGTCTCCCATTATATTTTCGCATATTATATATATATATATATATTTCATGTTATCTACTTAAATTTTGGAAAAATCCTTCCATCTATTTTTTTTAATCTCGTGTTCTTTTCACCAGCCCATGACGATTTTCAATAGACTTCAGGTATGTGATGTTTCGAGTCGAATCCCAGTTTGAAAGGGTATTGGGGTCATGTTCATGAGAGTGAATGTCTAAAACACAACATCAGATATTTCTCTAATGATTATTTTATTTGGTAATCAAAAACAACCCCATAGGGGAAAGGAAAAGTTGTATATCCAAATAACCATCCCATAAGATACCTCTCATGAATTTCATTATCACCCCAACACAACCACTATCTATGAACAACCATCATGAGAAATAAAAAAACTAATAAACTACTACTAAATTAAATAATACATAAACCAAAGAAAAAATAAAATAATCAAGAATATGAAACTATGGTACTTAGAACACATATGAATCTCTCTCTTCCATTTACTCTCCTACAGACTACCATGCCTCCACAATACATGAACCAGGGAAATGGAATTCCCACACAATACTTTCTATTGATAATCTAGGACCTCAATTATTCACTCTGTTTATGTCACATAATCCATGATATCCAACTCTCCCATCAAAATGACATGGAATTCATCCTGAAGAAACCACCAATGACCAGACCTATGAATAATGTTTTGGATCCTTTATAGCCCTAGTTGAAGATCCAACTAATACACCACCTCACCAATGAACTCATACACCTCATAATTTTTAAAAAATAAATGTTTATATCATAATAACCCTACATAACACCTATCACCCATGGAAATAGAAAAATCTTAAGAAAAAATAACTTATAAACTCAAACTTTATAGATATTCTCCTACAATTATAAATTCCATACAGAAAACCATCACTACCTTAATCCACCTCTGAATAATTTTTATCTTCTCTACAATATGCAGAATGATATCAAAAGAAAATACTATTGGATCTCCAGCCATAGTATATTATAATATAGATCAACATGGTCAATAATAAAATTCCTTGAATGGATCAATAACGATAAAATAGATGTAACTATTACTATTCGAAAACACAACAAATGGCTGTAGATTCACACCTTATCTACTAAAATCTAACATACAACATGTCACATCTCCTCTAGTGTCTGGATGGTATAATATTTTTTTTCATTCTATGAGAGGTGAAAAGTTGTTAAAAAGAAAAAGCTGGGTGCTAAAATGATGTTATTGTTCTCCTAAAACTCATGGGGAGAGTCAAGGATCCATATTAGGGATAAAGTTCCAAGGTATCTGGTAGGTTATCACCACTATATCTATACACTGACTCAAAAAACATATATTGTTCTTAACAAAAAAATCAAAAAAAAATCTCTAACTTAATCAACCAATCCATAATTACCAAAAAAAAATATTCTCAATTGTCTGGGGGAAACCTATTGATGGAATCCATCAAGATGTTCTCCCACATATACTCAAGAACATCAAAAATCTACAAAAACCCTCTAGGGTAGCAGTTATATAGTTTCAATTATAGGGACACCTAACCTCATTCTGTAAACTACGATATAGATCATTTCAACACGAGACACAAGAACTGCCTCCTCAATCCTTGATACATCTTTGACACACCTCAACGATCAACCAAATGTGATCTATAAAACTCACTGATAACTCCCTCATACATGGACCTTCGAACACACAACCATCTAGAAAAAACATTCAATTATAGTAAATATATGATTTCCCCATTAGAGAATCATGTTTAAAAACATGGTCCCTCATCAGCTCTACCATTGAGTATCTCTATTGAGACACAACCACCTACCAAAAAGGGAAATATTCGACACTGTTCTTACACATGAACCCTCTTTCATCAATCTCCACTTTTCTATGGTGTAGAGAGGATAACTATACCATCTCCCTCAAATCATACAATAACTCTTGAATAACATCTCTCAAGACTATTTTCTCATCATTTCATCCACAGTATCCCGAATTCCTAGGTTATAAGATATCTCAAAATTGAAATACTAATGAAACTATACCCACCTCTATTTACAGAATTTCGGATACCACTTAGTATAAATTTACCTCAATATATTGTTTACAATAAAGAATAAAAAGTGTTCTCTAATAAAGTAAATTCTCTATAGATTAAGGTAAAAAAATATTGTTTCCAACTCTATTTCATAGGAAGAATATTCCTTCTCATGGTGAAAAAACATCATAGATACTTAATATATAACATCCCTAAAACCCATAAAGAACGCTCCCAATCCCTGGTGGGAGATGTTAGGTAATTCTTCAAACATTATCCATTCCTCTGGGAAATGAATCACCTGGGATCTAATAGCCTTCAAATTTTGTTAATTAAGTGATCGATATCATAGATCAATCCTAATGATGAAAATTAAATCCATGTCAAATCCATTAATGAGGTATAAATTTGAGTGAAGTCAATGAAAAATCTATGATAGCATCCCACATAAAAATGAAATTTGATATAACTATGAAGATATTATGATATATTATGTACTTAAATAAATTTAATTTCATTCATAGGTTCGGTTTCATGTAATAATGATTTTAAATGAATCCATATTAACTATTCAAAAATAATTGTTAAATGTCATTGTTATCACCTAGTTATAAGATTTGTGGGTATAAATGTGAATAAATAAATTATGAACCATATCTTTTGAAGATTTATATAATTAATTAAATGTTTATTAAATGATTATAAATGTATATAAAATCATTTTAAGGTAAAGGATATGTTTTTCAGAAAAATTATTTTTATGCGCGCAATGTGTTTTTATATTAATAAATTAGATAAATCACTATTAATGAATTATTTTACTAAATTATATTGATTATATGTTAAATAAAATTTTATAGTATTCATCTAATGGTGTCAATAATAATTGGATAATAATAAAACTATTTTTATGCTTAGAACATGTTTTTCTAAAAACAGTGTTCATTCCGTTTTCCATGCTTATTTTAAAATGGATTTCATCAACATATAAAAATTTAATCTTGAAAAATTTATTCTATATTTTTAATTAATAGTTTAAATTTTTTTAAATATTCTATATTGTTTTGTCATTATTATTAATAATAGTGTTAAATATTCTTCACCTTGATAAGAGAAAATCAAGTAATACAGTTATAAAATAATATGATAATGCTTTAAAAACTATACAAAACCTAAAATATTTATATTGTATGCGTTTATTCTGACCATCCTCATTTAATATTTATTATATGAAAACATGGTTATATTTTTTGTTGATAATAACCATGATATTATTTTAAGTAAAGAATATACACAAAAATCCCCCCCCCTCTTTATTTTAATATTCATAATACATTTTTATAGGGATAAAAATTGGTTATGTATAGTTATAAATGGTTATTTTAAAAACAAATTTATTTTTTTGTCATTTAATTTTAATTATAATTTTTTGTGATGGAATAATTACCTTATATTCTTACACATTGCTAACATAGTTCTACTTCATGTAAGAGAAAAATAAAATAAATAAAATATTAAAATATTAAAAGTAATACAATTTGGAAAAATTATTAAGTTATAAAAATTATATCGAAAAATAAAACATATTAGTGATAAGATATAAGTTTATATTTTAATTCTGTTATAGTAATTTGTTTTTCTAAAAGTTAACTATTTGAATAGCCTTGAAAACGACTTGAATGGTGTCGTGTGTAAAATGATATTTTATTATGTTAATTTAAATTCGTAAAAATATTCTTCTCATCTATGTGAATGAGATATGGTTTATAATATCAACCATTTTCCCCTTATGGGTAACTTTTCCTTTTATTGTCACATTGTTTACCTCTAAATAGTAAAAAACATTAACATCAAAAAAAATCGGCAAAAGGGTTATCATGGGGATAAAAATAAGAAAAATCACCAAAACATGTATAAATAATATTTTATGAGAGGATTTATCCATATAATCCCCATATATAATAAATACATAAATTTTGAGACACTTTAAAATTAAAATTCATTTATATTATTTTAATACTTTAAGTAATTACAAAGGTTCCCCTCCACTCATATATAAAAGGGCACCTCGTATCCTCCCTTATTCAAAATTTTGAGAATTATAGAATGGGAAATAATTTCCTAATATCATCACATTATCCTTACCCAAATTCTCTATCTTATTTTTTTCCAATCTAAAATCCTTTCTAGGATTTATTTGTAATCCATAAGAGGTTTCTCAATGAAGAGGTATAGCTCTTAACCAAGTACATACATTTTTTTCTTCTTATGCCGACTCTAAATATATAGAAACCATTATAAAATATTTAAATGTATATATTAAATATACTAAATATTTTTTATTATTATTTTTTTTCAACCATTATCCACTATATTTCAATTATACAGATTGTGAAAACATCACTCGTGCATACGTACAACCTGTCATCTTCCCATAGCGGTGTAATTTATTTTTCATCCAAATTTTATATGAATGGTTATAAGGATTTAAATAATGAATATATATGATATTTATATCATGAATAAAATTCTATTGATGATGGAACCATGGTCATTATAGATGTACTAAAACTGCTGAATCAAAACTTATATAAAAAATAAAAATTTGACACTATGAAAATAAAATTTTAATAAAGAAATATTTTTAAATTGATTTTAAAATGTTTTAATTGTACTATATATGATATTATATTTATTTATATCATTATTTTATAGATTTATAAAAAATTATTATACAGAAGAATAATGTAACATATTAAGCAAGTTAAATTAGATGTAAGGTTTTATTTCCTAATATTATTCTTACTCGTGATTGTTTGTGTTTATGTTTTCTATTGAGTTAATTGTATGATATATCTATATTAAAACTGATATATTTTATAATAATTAATTTAAATCAAGGTTATATATGATTTTACTTTATTTTTCTCTCTATAGGGACTCATGAAACTACAAGATTTATTTAATGAAAACAATAATGGTTTTATATTCAGTCGTGAATCATTTTCATCCACACACATATTTTCTTAAAAAATTCATCAATATTTTTTATACTCTCATGAGATTGATTAAATACATTTTTATCCATTTTCAGTTTCAATAAAATTATTTTAAAGGAATTTGTTTTTGGAATAATAATATTTTTACTGAAGGTGTGAATGGTGTCATTATTTTAATGTAGACCGCTTTATTGAGTTTTCCCACCATTATTACTTCTCTTTGATTTGAAGATTCCCATACATGTTTCCCAGTTTAATTCCAATGTAAATTTCTTCCAAATATTTTGGAATTTTTTGGTTTTTTAATTACTAATTTCCAAATAAAAATAACACATTTCTAAAGAAATGTACAACTGTTATTTTAAGATTATTTTCATCTATGTAATCATAATTTTATATTATGATATACTAAGGAAATAATTTAATTATACCTTCTATAATATTTATCTTGATTTATTATGAACATTTTTGAGTGGTGAAAGTGTGGACATTCTAAATTATACTTCTTTAAATAAGAATAGTTATGGATTATTAGGACATATTGATAAAATTGAATTGTTTATTCATATGATTAATTCATTGATCTTTTTTTAGTGATTATCTAGTGTTAAAATTCCATAGCCATCAATATATTTCTTGGTATCATATGAAAAATCATGGTAGGTTTTTGGCATAGGATTTACCCATTTATGTAAAAGGTCTTGGATCATGTTTTCAATGGAATGTTTGAAATTAACTTCATTATGAATTGAATCATTATCAAATCTTTTATTAACAACTATGTGATTATTTTAATAGATATGATATCTTTGGAAAATTTTATCCTCCATTCATTTTTTATATGGAATTATTTTATAGTTATTATTCCATTAAAAATTTATCATGCCTTATATATTCTATCATTGTTTTCACTGTATGCATTACCTTACTAAACTTATGTGATCATTGATTTCTTATGTACCCATTCCCCTAGATTCCAGGAAGTGTATTTTGATTTATATGTAATGATATTCTATACGGAATAATAATTTTCTTAGTTAAAATACTCTATTATAGTATCTATTTTCAATGTTAGTTCGATATTCAACCATTTATCTAGTTTTCAAAGACTATTGAACTATTTTATTCTTTAGGATTAGACTCGTTGTCTCCAAAACCAATTTAATAAAGTAACCAATTATGCTACGATATTAGTCCTAAGGTTTTTATTGATATGAAGCTCCACCATTTTCAAGGTTTCCACCCAAGAAACAACAATATCAATCTTTTATTGGTTGATGAGCACAACTTAATAAGACACCACATGTCAAATTTAAACTCTTGTATTGAAAAGATGGACTTAGATATCTTACCATATAGTCAAGGGTGTCAAAGAACTGATTGGAAAAATATTATGTTATTATTATATAACTTCATTGAATTTGAGTATATAATGTTTTAATCAATGAGTATGATAAGGATATATTAGATGGACTCATGTAAACTAGAGTTCATAAGTCCAAGGAACACAATATGTGCCTTAGAGAAACCTAATGGCATGAAATTGAAATTAATGTTTCAAGGAAGCACAAAAAGGTAATTTTCAGGATATCCTCCTCCCTTACCCTTATTTAGTGATATCCAATCTATAAATCAATCTTTAAAAACTAACTAGATCACTATAAAAGATAAATTAGATCATATATGCATGTAATGGGGTTAAGGTTCTTGACCATCACCTAATTCAACCTTTATAAGTAAATAAAAAAATCTTACACCATAATCCACCTTCATGGAGAGTAACACTAGGGAAATCCATGGAGATGCATTGGGTAAAAAAATATCATCTATAACAGATCATCAAACTATATCATCAACACCTATATCACCATTGGTTCTAAAATATAAGTATACATCAAAATTGGATTGGTGCATATTTTTGACTCTAGAATAAACTCAACATATTGATAAGGGGTTTTATTAAAAACTCATCAAATATTACATCTAGAAACTCATCATAATCTCTAAGAACCTCCACCACCACATATTATTTTAAAATTTACTTCAACTGAGATAATAGAGTCTTGACACTTATTCTTCACATTTGATATCTAGTCCCACCAATGAACATCACTCTATAGCCTTTGACATTAGGAAACATGACTATGCTCTTGAAACCACAATCAACAATATGCATGGAATATAACAAATCCATTATTAGGATTAAATAATATTAATATACATATAACATGATGAATCCACCCATCAACTGATCCTACCCCATTAACAGCATATACACTCAAACCACATTAACAAACATTCCAGATTTCTATCTTTAATTGATAGTACAATGTCCCATGAATGTCTCTCCTCCTCCAACCATATTTCATTGACTAGAGTGTGTGAAAAAAGTATTGTAATTCTCCCAAATAATATAAAAACTAAATTAAGGTAGGCTGTAAACTAATTGTACATTGAAAATCCACTAGACATTCATGCAGTGTAACTTCCTTAACATGAATCATTCCACACCCAACTCACCTTACCCATGGACTAAAACCACCTCATTCATGCTTAGGCCATGTTCTATGGGGACAAAATCTGCCTCAAGGATGAAATCTACTAGTTATGTCTCCCCTAAATGGAGTTTATGCCTAATAACTTAGGTGTTATAAAAATTTAGGTAGCCTATATAATAAATTACTATTGGGTAGATCTTAACAATCTCTCAAAAAAATTGGTCCTAGAAAACCATGAATAATACTATAATGATCATAGCCAACTAGTCAGAACCAGATATACCTTAACATATGTAGTACCCAATTAAATCCCAACTCTTTCAGAAACATAGAAAACCACCCTCTCAAGGAACTCCTCTAATTGAATGCATCTTATCTATAACTTTTTATTTCTTCTTAAAATCCATGCATGAAGTAAGAATAACTTTAATGAAAAAATATTTTATTAAAAGAAGAAACTTCGCCTCATGTAATTTTACTCTAGACCCCTTATTTGGAAAAATGTCAGGATTGAAACAATGATGAACCTTGAACATGATCTCAAACTTCCTCACAGTAAGGAAACCATGTTAAAGGAAATGAATATACTTCCACTTAATTAACTTCATAATTAATGACAATAACCTTATTTGGGTCCCATTTTGGAAATCTCCTAAGAGTCATTGACGTCCTTTTAGTCCCTATGTTACAATTCCCACCACTAATTTACTATATCTTGCATCAAATGGATTGTCAATAGAACCCAGTACTTAGCTTAGGAGTGAATCAAAATGAATGTGATCTCAAGATATTCCTTTTTTCACTCCATATTTAGGTCATAAATTCCACCTTATATAATTCCAAAACCTGATGTACAAGATAATGCAATTTCTTCTATCATAAATCATCCTCCTCAGTTGGAAAGATACATTGATTCACTACTAGAGATACAATCTATACCAATTAACCTATACTAATGGTTTGAAAAAAACATTGGTATAGGTATATTTAGAGTTGATTTTCCAAATGGTTTCAAACAATCATTTGGATAGGTTCATTTCTATCAATCTATACCAATGGTTTTAAATCAATTTGGAAATTTAACCCCAAATAGGTAGAATCCCCCAAGATCCCCCCTCAACTCGTGTGTTTCCCTAAACTAGAGCACCCCACTTCCCCAGCGTATGAACCTTCTTCCTAGAAGTCCATCCATCTAAATTAAATCCATTTTTTATTCAACAACTTCAAATCTGTTAGTGCAAACTTAGTTATAATGTTGTGCATTGATATTTTTTTTGTTTTGATTTTCCCTAAACAACACCTCCCTTCTTCTTCTCAGTGTGGAAACCATTTTTCCCAACTACGGATCCATAATCAAGTCATTTTTTGTTCTTCCACTTCAAATCTGTGATCTCTATATGAGTTATATGTTCTGCCTCCATTTATTTTACCTTTTTTTCATTCATATTGATATAAGAGAAGGTTTTTTATCAATAATTTCGGTGTTTGAGGATTTATACCTCCCTTGAATCTTCTTTTTTGATCAATAATTGTTCTATGTTTTTTATTATTGATGGGTTTTTTATATCATACATATCCACCATAACCCTATATTACTAGAATTATTTGAATATTAGTAATTTTTAGGGTAGATTCTGATATGTTAAATATCTAGTTATAGTGATAATGGTTAGATCCCCCTTGTGTGGGATATATCTTGACCTCAGGGGAATGTAATTGCTGAGGATAGTTAAGATTAGAAAATTGGTTATAGACTAGGAATTCATTAATTGGTCGATATATGGTTCAACATGAGTACATATAAGATCTTCTCACTAGTTGTTTAAGAGTTTACAGTAATTATATACACGTTACATTACACCATCATTATTATGTTTGATGATGCTTTTACTACATTATTTGTTTATTAATATATAATTTTATGCATCATTGATCCCTTTCTATTTTATTGTTGTTTTAAAAATATCATTTTCTTCCAAGAAATTGATTGATACTTTCATCTAGTTTATAACTACATTTAATCTTGATATATCTCACTACTTGTTTTATTGTATTTACATTAGCTAGTTAAATTTGTGTGATTGGTGTTTATTTAGGATGGAGTTCCATACATAGATTTTTCTTAAGGTGGGTTTGGAAATAATTTTTGGAAAGTACAATTTAAAATATATTTTAAATTGAAATATATTTATTTGGTTTTATGCCTCTTTTGAATATAAAATTAGGGTTTAAAAATCATGGACTTTATTTCCAAAATTTATAGATAAACTTTATTTAAATAATTTATTTCAAACAAATTTTTATTTAATGTTTTGGAAAAGTAAATTCAATTAATCGTTGGTGAAATCAAATTGTGCTATTATGCTCACACAATACGTTTACCAAAAGGATTATATATACTTATTGGATTTCTTATAGGTTTTTATTTTTTGAATGTTTTAGTTTGGTGGACTTCTTCCTTTGGGATTCTTGGGTAGTGGTTGGGTTTGATTGTGACCCTGGGTCATGATGATATTTTTTTCTTTATTTTTTTTTCATTTGTACTCGTAATGTATCAACCACAAACACAATTCATATGTTGTGATGTAGTAATGATTGAAAATTTGTTTAATGATATATACATTCTATATTACTATTTTAATAAATATGTAATTTGTTTGGATCTATAACACTTGTTAAATCATCATAATATTATTTTTGTACATGTAATTACATTTTTGGTTTTATTGTGAAATGAGTGAGAGAAGAATATAGTTCTAGTAGGGGTTTTTTCATAGCAAGGATATAAGGAAATCATCCACTAATATGGTTATAATAAAATAATTTTCCATAACTTCCAATATGTTTCATATAATCTCCCAATTTATTCCTTTTTGATGACCCACTAAATAAACTAAATTGAGATGAATTGATATGACCCGAAGAAAACTAAATTATACCAAACCGACATAAATAGTCTTGAAAATGAATGAATTTTACCTATCAACCCTTTATACTAAAACATAACCAAACTAAAAATACTATTTATATCATAACTTAACCAGCATGACCAAACCAACTAAATTGAATTGAACTGACTTGATTTGAACCAAGTAGACAAGAGTAGACTTGAACAACACTAAAATACATAAAACTAAAATAAAATAAAAATAAGAGAACTAATGTGAACTAAACTAAAAGAAATTATATAGTAATTATAAAAAAATAAACTGAGTTTAAGAATTCTCGATCACTTAACAAATATTATCTATATAGTACTTATTGTATTTTATTTTATTTTTCTCATATAGAGTAGTGTTTCAGTTATGATTTTATATAAATTGAAAAATTATCTTTTACATAAATATATTTTTGATTAAATATCAATATTATTGAATTTCTTTCACAAAATGACTTATTAAATTTTTTTTATAAAATGGATAAAACTTGGATTTATGAAACTGATCGGATCTCAAGAAATTTTCAAAAAATATGGGGACATTTTTAGATTTTTCAATTGGCAATGCTTCATATAGTGGTCATAGACACTGACCATATTATATTTGTGTTATAATACTATGGTTGAGCGATGAAGAAGTTAGTTATCATATTACCAAATATGGTTTTCAAAAAAAAACTACTATGTGTGGTATCAAAATGGATTCTTAAAATGTTGATGATCCAAATGAGAGGATTGGATTGGAGAATTTTTTATATGACTGGTTTATGTTTATTCATCCTTATAAAAAGGAAAGGATGTTGACCAAAGAAGAATTTGATATGACCACACATGATTCATCCAATGAAAATTATGATGATGGTAGGGGAATACATTGAATGATGTTGCCATGACTCCATTATATAAACAATGTGGTAAAATTATAAATATATATTTTGTAATCCGATTGTTTCAAGGGATATCCATGTATTAATTTCTAATAATTCCATCAATTACATTCTTACCTTATTGAAAGAATTACTTATAGATGATGCAGATGTTCCCTCTAACCACTATATGGCATGGAATTTAGTTGAAGTACTTGGATTTTCAAAAAAACAAAATTCATGCTTCCTTGAATGATTGTAGCTTATTTTGGGAGTAAATTACTAAAAAAAATGATTTTATAAAATGGTGAACATCCCAATAGCCCCCAAACTCTTATCAAACATCATACCATGTGCCACAGAAAGTAATTCGGCACTTTCAATTAATCCCCAAACTCTAGAAACATTTCATGTCTGATGAAATATCAATAAAAATGTGATGGCATGATACAGAGTGAAATAAGAATAATGAAGAGTTGGTTTACCATGTAGATGGATTTCTATGGAAGATATTTGATGCTCAATACCATTATTTTGCAGCTAACATATGTAAAGTGAGGATGGATCTTTCATGTGACATGTTTAATCCATTTGGGTAGATGCATACTTCACACAACACATGGACAAATTTTATACAAATTTATGACCATCCCCCTGGTTGTGTATGAAAAAACAATTAACATTCATGAGTATACTCAAATATTGACCTTTTTATCTTGTCAATGATATAGACATATATATGAAACCTTTTAAAAAATAGTTGAAACTTATTTGAGATATAGATGTTTGCTCATACGATGAATTTTTGAAAGGCATATTTCATATGCATGTTGCACTTATTTGGATGGTCAATGATTTTTTGGATTATGCATTGATTTTTGGATGGAACATGAAGGGAAAACTATCATGTCTTGTTAATATGAAGAATAATTGATCTAGAAGACTAAAATATCAATGTAATTTTAGTTTTATAGGACATAGATGATTTTTCCCGATGGACCATCCATATAGAAATAATCATAAATGATTTGACAATACCATGGAGAATGAAAATACACCTCATCATATTTATGGAACATATGTTCTTAATGAATTTAAAATTTTCATTTTTTCATTCAATAAGGGTAAATGAAATCTAGAAAAAGGAATTATGTTTCCAATGATGCCTATTATAATTGGAAGAAGAGGGGTATCTTCTTTGAGTTTCATTATTGGTCAACCAATTTTTTACATAATTTCTTAGATGTAATTCATATTGAATAGAATATATGTGAAATGATTATTTTGATTCATCTAAATTTCAAGGGAAATAAAAAAGTTGATTTATGTTCTTAGTATGACTTGGTAGATTGGCGGATTAGACTAGAATTGCATCTTATTTGTATCAATGAAAATAAATAGAAAGTTCCATGTGGTTTTAATGTGATGACACCTATAGAAAAAATCAATTTCTTGAAGTAATAGATATAATTAAAATTCCTGATGACTATTAAAGAAATATTTCAAAATGGTTCAACCAAAGAGAGTTGAAGATGAAATCTTTGAAGACTCAATATTATCATGTCCTTCTGCATGAGTTGATTCCAATAGCAATCCATAATATTTTTCACAATAATGTTAGGGTGTAATATATTTAGTTTTTTCATTTTTCAAGATAAAATGTTTCTATGAATTTATCCAAATATTTGTTGAAAAAAAATGTTCGCAAAGACACCATTAATTTTTTGGGAATTAGGGAGAATATTTCCTCTATCATTTTCACATGAATTCTACTTTTGACAGTCCATCTTCCAACTAAAATAATTCTTGGAAGGCCTTTTGATTTTCATTGGATGCATCGAACTGAAATAAATATGCACACATAGAAATATTATGTTTGTAGTAGTAATCGTCTTGAAGGTTCTATCATGAATGGTTACTTGGATCAAGAATGTATGGATTTCTTCTCAATGCATTTTTCTAATCATACTATGAGAATGAATACACCAATGAGAAATGAAGATGAATAGTATAATAAAATTGAACCTAGTTTTCTATCACTACCTCAAATAGGAAAAATTCATAGATCACATACATTGATGACATTAATCCTTGAAGAGCGGGAGATGAAACATTTCATAATTTTGTTCAACTTTGATTTTTTCGATGATTACATCAAGTAAGTAAATTGAACATGTATATCATATAAAATCTCATGTAATTTTACATATTTGTTAAACTATTTCTTTTTTATATATAGGGAACATAAAGAGATGATAAATAGAAAGAATCATCCTTGATATTTCTGATGGAGGGATACTTTTCATGGCAATGAATTTTCATGTTGGTTGAAATTAAAGGTAGAAATATTGCGATAAATCACAAATAAAATTAAATATTTCATTAGGTATAATATTTATTTATATTTCAGGTATCATGTCAATCTATCTCTGAGTAAATGAGATTATTTTTGTCCTAATACTTTTTTTTGTGAATGTAAATCAATTTTGATCAATGGGCATAGATTTATTATCACTGAATGAGCAAAGAACATGAGAATTCAAAATGATGGTGTTATGATAACTTCTAAAATAGAATATTATGCCGGTTTATTAGATAATAGACCTTATTTTAGAAAAATGTATCTTATTATGGAGTCATTGAAAAAATAATAATATTGGATTATTACTCTCATGGTCGAGTTGATGTGATGAAATGCTAGTGGGTTGATTCGATGATGAGGCAGGGAACCTTAATTGATGATTGTGGATTTTGAGTTATTGAAATAACTCGCACTCTTTCTATTGATGAACCATATGTATTAGCATCAATAAAAAAATGGGTTTTTTACGTCAAAGATCATCTTCGACCTTAATTTGGTGTCTTTATTAAAGTAATTCCAAGAAATTTTTTTGATGATGGTGTTGATGGAATTGACACCAACTCTACTAACATTGGACCCAATCCATTTATTACTTATGATGACTCTAATAGATCAATTTTCAGAGATGATTCTGAACCCAAAGTTGTGGTGGGAAATATATAGAATCATCCATATGTGTTCTCAGTTTTTTTGGTTTATCCTGACTTGGGATGTTAAGGTTGGTATTATTCAAAATTATTTAATATTAATTATAAATATTTTGTATTTGACTTTACCTTAATGTTAATTTTAAATATTTATTGGTTTTAGTTCTATTTGAGTTTCATTTTATACTATATTAAAACCTACACAACCAAACACAACTGAAAAAATTATACTATAATAAAATTTAATAGGAATTTAATTGGACATATTGAACGTATTGATATAAAAATGAAAAAAATGAAAATAACGACCTAACAAAAAAATAGCTAAATTGCATAACCAAACATTTGAAAAAATAACCTAATACAAATATGAAATGCGTCATATTTTTTATTTTTTTTGTTAGTCATTAGATATCATTTCTTAATTACTTCCATACTTTTTTTCAAATGGAATAAATGAAACCTATTGAAGAGTAGCAAAGAAAAAGGATGATAGACAGCAATAACCGAATGAATGAGACGGGTATTACTCCAATTGTGCATGTTGTGAGTATTTTATTTATATATATATATATATCAATATCATATAATGTATTGTTATTAATTTTGTTATAAAATTTTATGCAGGAACCAGCACTTAGGAACCAATTATTTGAAGATCATCCTGGTAGTGGTCCTAGTACTAAGGCTGGTGGTATGAGGGGGTGGTATGAGATCTAGGAACTCCAGTTGGTATATCAGATTAGACCCTACCCCTCCCACTGATGTATCATCTTCCACACATTATTATCTTGTTGTGTCGTTTGGGACACACTAGATATTTAGGCCTCTCGTGTTTTCACCGACCTTGACATCTGAGTCTCATCACTCATATTTAATGTCTCTGATGATTATTCCCACTACTCATCCATATCATGCATTTGGATGGCCATCCATTTCATCCTATTTACCATAAAATTATTTATCTATGAACTTATACATTCATTCTATGACTCCATCTCAGACATAGTATGTCCCTATAGATCATACACTCGGACCCACTCCACCTATATAGGGTTATGTTCCTTTAGTACCGACAGATCTAGCGGCACCCACTGATCAGACTGCTGCAGGTATATTTTTGACCCCTAATATTTTATTACCATAATTTATTTTCATTATAACATTTATTGATATAATATATTTTTTATTCTATAAAAGCTACATCTAATGATAGGCAGTAGAGGTGTACACATATGCGTGCGGTGTGGAACCACCATAGACAGTTCATGGTGGACTACAACAATGACAACCAAATGACAAAAAAATAGGGAAGTAATGTCGATGTTTTTTAGTGACGCTTTCCAAATAATCTGAAATTATTTCCATCAACATGCTCTCATAGAGACAGCTGCCAAATGAATCCAAGTGTAATTCTTGGGCATAGATATGCGTAAAAAATATATTTTATTAAATATATTAATGTTTTTTTATTTATGTGAATTAATATATGGGTGTCATCTTGGTTTTAATTTTCCCGATGGTTAGGGTGAACGACCAGCACAACTAATTGAATTAGGTGAGCTTTCGAGAACCTCTATGCCTGAGTTGTATATTTTCTGGATCATAAGAGAAAGCATGTGTGAAAGTCGTCTATAATTTTTCATTAGGACTTTCTCATTCTATTTTTTCCTCTAAAATTTATTCGATTTATAACATTTGGATATAATTTTATTTATGAAATTAATTATTGGTAACAGATTTTCAATTATATTTTCCTACAGTCAATGTCATTGCATATGTAGGCATTGAATATTGAAGGACTTGTACCTCGAACAAAACAATTTTTCTTGAGTGGAAAGAAAAAAAGATGAAAGTGTGGTTAACGAACTGACAGAGAAATAGATTGTAAGTTTTACATTGTTGATTTCATATTTTTAATATCTATTTTTTAACTTAATAATCTATTTATATTTGTAACATAATGCTTTGGAGGCCCTTTATGCCCAAGAACCTGAAAAGTATGGTCCCAATGATCACTTACATCAAGTATTGGGAGATGAGCACCATGGTAGAGTACATTGCCGACCTGAAAAAGTATAGAATCTATGTGGTACTAGCCCTCTTTAGGTACCATTTTTTGTACCACTGAGTTGGAAAAGGTTAAGTAATGTGAAGAAAAATCTTAAAAAGGGGTCAAAAATATGGGAAAATGGGTTGAAAGGGAAAAAACTAAATTAATGAAACTGATGAATATTTTATCTCCATCACTTCCACTGGAGACTAACATGGCTTGTGATGAATATATTCTATTGATGCATTCATTGTATAGTTTACAAAATTTTATTCATAGTGCTGGTTGAGGAGATGTCTTTACTGGTGGTGATGATGGATAGGATGCTGGTGAGGAAGAGGTCCATGATGAGGATATTTCCAAGACCAAGGCCTAGGCTAATGTAGAGGATGAGGGAGAGGATGAGGTTGAGGATGAGAAAGAGGATGTGGATTGGGATGAATAAGGTTACAAGGATGAGGATGATGATGAGGTTGATGATGAAAGTGATGATAGTTATGGTGATGGGGGAAATATTTATCCATTTCATTTTTTGAATTAAATTTATAGCCATTGATGTTTGATGATTTGAAATGACCGAATATATCTGTGATATTTTGTATGTTTGTTATCATTGTATAAATGAATCAATTGATTTATTATGTAAAAGTTATTTATAAATTGGTCTATTGGTATTTTAAGATGATCTATCAATTGAATTTCTGGTTTTTTTGTTGATGATGTTTTTTTGGTTTCATAGAAGGTTCAAGAAGTTATGTTGGTGTTTTGATTGTAGTGGATAGCTAGTTTCATTATTTAATATTTTCCTTTCTGATTGCTCGTAGTTCTAATTACAAGTGAATTATGTTTTGATGTTGGGATTAGGTGCATTCCCTTGAAAGGAAAATTTGTTTTTTAGGTAGTGAATTATGTTCTAATTGTAGGTCGTTTTGAGGTTCATTGTAGGTGTTGAGGTGCATTGTATTGCAGGTAGTTTTTTATCACTCAGGGTATGATGAAATTTTAATTTTAAAACATTAGGTATGAATTTTTACCCCACAACATTTTTCATAGTGAATTATTTTATAAATTGTATATAGATTATAAATAATGTCTCTAAAATCCCTTGGTATTTTCAGTTTGGTGTTTTTTCAAGTGCGGTGTTGTTCCAGGTGTAGTATTAATTTTTTTAGGTGTTGTATTCATCATTATTTATTAGTGTTTTTTCATATGATTTTAGGGTATTTTTAGGTGTTGTTCTTTCTAGTGTGGAATATGTATATTTTTCATGTAAAAAAACTCTCCCCACCATTGCTATTTTCCCCTCTATAATATAGAAGACATTCCAAACCAACATATATTTTTCATGGGAATGATAATATTTAATGTTCACTCCACCACCAAGGATATTCTCAAGCAAAAAAATCTATTAAATAATGGATTATATCAATCTTTTTACTAACCATACTGTTGACCTCACCTATTTTGATAATCCCGATTACGTGTTCATATATTATGCTACTCTCAATTACTGATGATCTACATTTTAATTCTTTCAAATCATAGCTTTGAAACAATTCTAAGTCAATTAGATGAGGTTTGTATAAGAGCCCTGTTTATCTTTGAAACAATTCTAAGTCAATTAGATGTGGTTTGCATAATAGCCAGAGCTACCGATAGCAAGAGCTACCGAGAGCCAGAGCTACCGACAGCCAGAGCTACCGACAGCCAGAGCCGGAGCTACCGATAGCCAGAGCTACCGATAGCCAGAGCTACCGAGAGCCAGAGCTACCGAGAGCCAGAGCTACCGACAGCCAGAGCTACCGACAGCCAGAGCTACCGACAGCCAGAGCTACCGACAGCCAGAGCTACCGAGAGCCAGAGCTACAGACAGCCAGAGCTACCGATGCACACAGAGCTACCGATGCACACAGGGAGCTACCGATAAGAGCTACCGATAAGAGCCACCGATAAGAGTTTGAAGAGCTACCGATGGAAGATCCCTACACCGAGTCAACCGTACACGTCTACAAACAAACGGCTACCTATAATGAACTGTGGAGTCAAATCCTATATCCTTGACACTATTTGTTTATTATACTAAAGGTTACATTTGTTACTTTTGATGCATTTAATGTTATTAAATGATTTATATTGCCATTTCAGGAAACCGTACCAAGTACGATCAAAAAGCATAATCATTCCTTCTTGTCAGAAAAACAAAAAGGGTATAAAGAGGACATCGTGTATGTATCAAAAGTGTGTGTGAAAGAAAACTCGAAGAGATCAAGCACACAGAACATACGGGCGATCAAGCTCAAAACGTGCCAAGAACAACTGGAGAACATGCACTCATGAGACTGCTACTACCAGCCTCCGGAACATAGAGCATACATCGAGCAATCTATACTAAAGAATAACCACACAAAACTCATCATTATTTGAGCCGATAAGCAAGCTGAACCTCGAAGTCAAGGAAGCAGATGGTACTCTGTTTTCCAGACAAAAACCAGAAGAAGACTCAGAAGGAATTCTAATCAACAAAAGGAGTCAAGAGCTGCATGAAGATCACTAGAGCCATTTCTAATCTCTAAATCTTGAGCTGCACGAAGATCACTAGAGCCATTTCTAATCTCTAAATCTTTATCTCTGTGATTTACTTTTTACATTACGAGCAGTGTGTGTTATCTGTTGTATTTTACAAACACACTGTCTCCTGAACCTTAACTGGAGGATTTGTAAATCATCACACACTATCTTTTCATTATTTTTCCCAATGTGGATAGTGGTAGAGGTCGTGTGTGACCTGGACAGCTGGTTGTTGTTTTTTTGTTTCCCACGGATAACAGTGGTAGAGGTCTTGGACGTGGACAGTTGTAAACTGTTGAACCCTGATTCAGGGTGTGGATCATCCTTATATAAGCTTTTGAGAGGACTAAGTCTCGGCTTGAGACTGAACCTCTTGGTTAACTCCTCTATGTTTTTAGTTAATGTTTATATCCATACAATACATATCTATTTCATATTCCGCTGCTATTACTTTGAAATATAATTTGTTTTCAAAGCTACATTGATAGTTAAACTCGCAAGTGTTTATATTTATTATAAATTAGTAAGTTAGTTTCAAAAGTTAATTTAATCATCGGATTAAGTTAACTGAGAACTAATCAGTCTTTGAGAAACTAATTGAACATTTATAATCTGTATAAATTCACTACAGTTTAATCTGTTTTTGAAATTTGGGGGATTTTAATAGAAATTGTTTTTTGCAGAAATTTTAATTGGAACTCAATTCACCCCCCTCTTGAGTGTCCACTCCGACCAACATTTGGTATCAGAGGGTTTATTAATACCTTCTAAATTACTGTGTTTTCAACTGTGATTTTAGTTGTATTTTAAAGTTCTTAAAATTTCTGTTATTCCTAAATTTTTATCTCTTTAAATTTTGTTTATAATGGATAATAGACTTGAGGGTGTTGCTACTAACCGGCCACCTTTCTTTAATGTAAATAACTATGCTCAGTGGAAACTTAAAATGAAAATTCATCTAGAAAGCATGAGTTTTGATATTTGGACTGCTATTGAATCTGAATATAAAGTTCCCACTACTTATATATCTACTTGGGATGAACCTACAAAGACTGCTTACAATAATAATTGTAAAGCTATGAATTCTATGTACTGTGCACTAGGAGATGAAGAATTTAATAGAATTTCTGCATGTAAAACTGCTTTTGAAATTTGGGATACCTTGGTTGTTTCTCATGAAGGAACAACTAATGTTAAAGAAATGAGATTAAACACTTATACTATTAAATATGATAATTTCAAAATGAAGCCTGATGAACCTATTTCTGACATGTATCTCAGGTTCAATGATATAGTAAACACAATGAGCTCACTCGGAAAGATTGTTCCAGCAAAAGAACAAATTATGAGAATACTGAGATGTTTTCCAGATAGATGGAGAGGTACATCCGTTTCAATTAGAGAATCATGTGACATTGGAACACTGCCTGTCAAGGAGTTAATTGGTAAGCTGATGATGTATGAAGAAGAGCTTAAGGTAAATAAAGAAGAAGATGAGGAACCTAAAAGAAAATCCGTATCATTTAAAACTACTGCCTCTAAGAGTAAAGACAAGGATAAACTACATATGGAGACTGAGAGTTCAATGAGTGAAAATTCAGAATCTGACAGTGATGATGAGATGGCTCAAATAGCCAGGAGATTCAAGAAGTTCTATAGGAAAAAGAAATTCTTTAGGAAAACGAATTACAAAGGAAAGTATGATCAACAAGGCAAATGGAAAAAGGATTGGAAGAAGGCTGACAGGACTGATGAAGTTGTCTACTATGAATGCAAGCGAAAAGGACATATCAAAGCAGAATGTCCAATGTTAAAATTCAAAAAGAAATATGATTACAAAGACAAGAAGTACAAGAAAGCCATGAAGGATACCTGGAGTGCTTCAGAAGACAGCACTATTGAAGCAGAATCTTCGGACTCTGAAAGGAATCGAGCCAACATGTGTTTCATGACAAATACTTCTGAGGTAACATTTGACACTCCTATTTTAAATTCATATTATTCTGGAGATGATTCTGATTCAGAAAACATGTCAAAATCTGAAGTATTTGAGTACTGTGATATGTTGGAAGAAACATGTCATGAGCTTAAAGACAAATACAAAGGTTTAAAGAAATAGTATGCTTTAAGTGTTAAGCATAAATCTGATCTTGATATAGAAAAGGAAAAGAATGCTCAACTACTAAAGGAAAATACAGAACTGAAACTATCAAATGAGCAACTTAGAAAGGATTTTGAAAAATTCACAAATGGAAAGGATGCGTTAACTCAAATGATAGGAAAGAAAGTTGCACTTATATATGCTACTGGTTTGGGATACCAACCTGGATAGAGATAGTTCACTAGAACCTGATTTATTCCTATGTCTGAAAAAAATTCTGCTAGTTCCAATTTTGGAAATTCATATGCTTCAACAGGTTGTTCACATGATTATAGACCAAATAAAGTTTATCTTTCAAAATCTGTTGTTTCTGTTAATTGTATGGGACCCATAAAACAAATTTGGGTACCTAAGGCCATGATTGCTAACCTACCTGGACCCAAGAAAATCTGGGTACCAAAGTCATTTCCTGTTTAAATCTGTTTTATAGGAGACCTGCTTGAAGAGCTGTCACAAGAAGATATGGTATTTAGACAGTGGGTGCTCAAGACACATGACTGGAGATTATTCTTTCTTCAAGAGCTTAATAAAGGTTGATGGAGGTCATGTCACCTTTGGTGAAAACTCTAAAGGAAAAATCATCGGCCTAGGCCAGATTGGTAACACTAACTCAGTATTAATTTCTAAAGTTTTATTCATTGATGGACTTAAATATAACTTGCTTAGTATATCTCAATTATGTGACGATGGTTTCAATGTCACGTTTGAAAATGACTCGTGTGATGTTTTTAACTCCAAAAACTCTTTAGTATTTTCTGCTCTAAGGAATGAAAATGTTTATGTTGTTGATTTAAATTCTTTATCCAAACAAAATATTTCTTGTTTGAATTCTTTTCATAAATAATCTTGGCTATGGCACAGAAGATTAGGACACTGCAACATTCACTCACTTAGAAAACTGGCTAGGAAAAACTTAGTTAGAGACTTACCTATGTTAGAATTCCCAAATGACAAAGTGTGTAATCCCTGTAAAAAGGGAAAACAACACAAAGTTTCTTTTAAATCAAAGAAAGAAGTCTCAACTTCCCAACCACTTGAGTTGGTTCACATGGATTTGTTTGGACCATCAAGAGTTTCTAGTTTAAATGGGAAGCATTATGTCTATGTTCTTGTAGATGACTTTTCTAGAAATACTTGGGTATACTTTCTAACTCACAAAATTGAAGCTTATTCTTACTTTGTTAAATATTCCAAGTCTATAGAGAACCTTAGTTGACTTAAGATTAAAACCCTAAGAAGTGATCATGGTCGTGAGTTTGAAAATCATGAGTTTGAATCTTATTGCTCACACAATGGCTATAGTCACAATTTTTCTGCCCCTAGGACACCCCAACAAAATGGTGTAGTAGAAAGAAGAAACCGAACCCTTCAAGAAATAGCTAGAACCATGCACAATGAATATGAACTGCCAATTTACTTTTGGGCTGAAGCTGTTAATACAGCTTGTTATGTTATCAATAGAGTCTTGATTAGACCTGTTCTTAAGAAAACCCCATATGAGTTATGGAACAATAGAAAGTCTAAGGTTAATTACTTCAGAGTTTTTGGTTGCAAAGTATTTATACTTAATACTAAAGATAATCTGGATAAGTTTGCTCCCAAAAGCGATGAATGAATTTTTCTGGGTTACTCTATTTTAAGTAAAGCTTATAGAGTTTTCAATAAGAGAACCAAATGTGTGGAAGAATCTGTTCGCATCAAATTCGATTAAACTGATCCACATGAGCCTAAAACCTCTCTTGAGAATCTTGAAGAAGATTTGTCTATTCTGGACCTTAATTATAAATCTAAAGAACCTGTTATAAAAACATCCAGTTCTGGACTTTCTCCATAATCTGCTTCTGTTGAACCCGAACCTATAGATGAACCTGAAGTTTCTAGTCCAAACTTTACCAAATCGACTAAGATTCTAAAGAATCATCCTTTAGATGCTGTTGTTGGTAATCTTGATAGAGGAACACAAACTACGGCTTCTCTAAGGAACCAGGTTGAACATCAAGCTTTTCTGTCACAACTAGAACCCAAAAATATCAATGATTCTATCAATGATGAATTCTGGGTAATAGCCATGCAAGAAGAGTTAAATCAATTTTAAAGAAACAAAGTCTGGGAATTAGTTGACAGACCCAAGGACACCTTGACAATAGGCACAAAATGGGTTTTTAGAAATAAAGTTGATGAATCAGGAAACATAGTTAGAAACAAAGCTAGACTAGTTGCACAGGGATATAGTCAAGAAGAGGGTATAGACTATGGAGAAACTTTTGCACCTGTAGCTCGACTGGAAGCTATTAGGATCTTACTTGCATATGCATCACATCTGAATTTCAAGTTATATCAAATGGATGTCAAAAGTGCATTTCTAAATGGTTTTATAATTGAAGATATTTTTGTGGAACAACCACCTGGATTTACAAACCCTCATTTTCCAAATCATGTTTTTAAAAATTCTAAAGCTTTATATGGTTTAAAACAAGCTCCAAGAGCTTGGTATGATAGACTCAGCAATTTTCTTATTTCAAAAGGTTTTACTAAAGTGATCGCTGATCCAACTCTTTTTATTAAAAGAATTTCTAAAGATGTTTTAGTTTTACAAATCTATATTGATGATATTATATTTGGATCTTCTAAACACTCTTTATGTACTGATTTTTCAAAAAGTATGCAAAATGAATTTGAAATGAGCTTAATGGGAGAGCTTAAGTATTTTCTTGGTTTTCAAATTTTTCAAACTATAGATGGAATTATTTTAAATCAATAAATATACAAAAGATCTTTTAAAACGTTTTGGATTGGATAGCTTTAAGGAAAATGATACACCTATGAGTATTACCTGTAAGTTGGATACAGATGAAGCTGGGAAACCAGTGGATCAAACCAATTACAGAGGTATGATTGGGAGCTTACTTTATCTTACTGCTAGTCGACCAGACATTATGTTCAGTGTATGTATGTGCGCTAGATTTCAAGCTAATCCTAAGGAATCACACTTACTGGCTGTTAAAAGGATTTTTAAATATCTTAAGCATACTGTACATTTAGGTTTGTTTTATCCAAAAGGACAATCATTTGACCTAACTAGCTATTCAGATGCTGAATTTGCTGGATGTAAGTTAGAAAGGAAGAGCACATCTGGAACATGTCATTTACTTGGTAAATCCCTAGTGTCATGGTGTAGTAAGAAACAGAACTCAGTTGCATTGTCTACTGCCGAAGTAGAGTATATAGCTGCTGGTAGTTGTTGTGCACAAATTCTGTGGATGAAACACACTTTATTGGACTATGGATTTGAGTTTAAACATGTTTCAATCAACTATGACAACACTAGTGCAATAAACATATCTAAGAACCCTGTATCTCACTCTAGAACCAAACACATAGATGTAAGACATCATTTTCTGAGAGATCATTATCAAAAAGGTGATATTACTCTTGAATTTATTGGCACTGAACATCAATTGGCTGATATTTTCACTAAACCTTTAAGTTCTGATAGGTTAAGTTACATTAGGCACGAGCTGGGGATGATCAATTCTCACCGATGTTGAAATTCTCACCGATGTTGAAATTCTCACCGATGATCAATTCTCACCGATGTTGAAATTCTCACCGATGATCAATTCTCACTGATGTTGAAATTCTCACCGATGTTGAAATTCTCACCGATGTCGAAATTCTCACCGATGATCAATTCTCACCGATGTTGAAATTCTCACCGATGATCAATTCACACCGATGATCAATTCTCACCGATGTTGAAATTCTCACCGATATTGAAATTCTAACCTATGATCAATTCTCACCGATGTTGAAATTCTCACCGATGTTGAAATTCTCACTGATGATCAATTCTCACCGATGTGAAATTCTCACCGATGCTATATTTTAAAACTTCTGTCTGCCGCCAAGAATATGAATCGTTTTATTTTTATGTTGTTTTACTTTATTCATTTATTTATGATTCCTACATGATAAAACTAAGCCTAAGCCGCTTCTCACTCCACCAAACCCAAAACCTTTCACCTTTGAATCTTAGCTCCTTATTCGACTGAGAACCCTAAATCCGCGATGGCAAAAACCAAGATTCCTGCCAGCAGAGATGACAGTGTAGAGCCTAAAACAAAGAAGCAGAAATTGCAGCAAGAAGCTCGTGGAAGTAATGTCAGAACTAGGTCGGGAAGGCGACCAGTAAACCCTCATTTGCAGAATAGAGATATTTTGATTGAAAAGGAGCTATGCGTAGATTGGTTGCTACCAAGCAAGTCGTTGGTGCTTGCAATTCTGGAAGATCAGAGATGGGTAGATTGTTTTTCAAATAACAATGGTCCCTACTACCCGAAGTTAGTGAAACAGTTCTACGAATTCATAAGCTTCGAGAAGTCTGAAAATGAGAATCGGGTAAGTTCTTTTTTAAATGGAAAAGAAATGTCGTTTTCTTCAGTAGAGTGGGCAGAATGTTTAAAAGTCCCACATGAAGGTGTATCCGGGTATGTCTCAAGAGCAATTCCACCTACCAGTAACATCTTTGACTATGAGACCGCTTGAAAAGAACTAACGGGAAATGGAAGTCAAAGGCAAGTGGTTGCTACTGAATTGGATGGAGAGAACAGACTGCTCTTCAAATTTGTTCAACATGTTTTGATACCGAGGAGTGGAGACTTTTCTAATCTGAGATATCAAGATATTTATCTTCTACAACTGTTAAGACATGGTGTGAAAGTTAATCTGTGCAGACTGCTGTTGAATCAAATAGAAGACATGATTAGGACAAAATCAAAGACTAATGCTTTATTCTTTGCCAAAATGATCTCTGTGATGATAAAAGTGAAAGGGATAGCTGAGTCTCAGGATGAGACAGTTGTAGTTAAGAATAACTTCTGTATCACTACTACAGTTTGTAGGTACATGAAAATCAATTGGAACCCATGGAAAGGAGAATGGGTCAGTGATGACCAGAGGGTGTATGATAAGTTTAATCCAGTGGATTATCCTTCAAGGCCAAAGGATAAAAGAGATCCAGTTTTAGGATCTGATGAAGAGGAACCCGAGTACAGTGATGAGTAAGAAGAAGAAGAAGAAGAAGAAGAGGAAGAAACTCCTATGGATATTGGAGGAGATCCAGACTTGCCCCCAAGTCCTGTTACTGAGTTTTTATACTCAAGATAAGGAAAAGTAGAGGAAGTGTTATCTATTCATGAGGAAGACCAGCCAGTTCCTCAGCAGGTAGGAGAAAAAGGGAATGTATCTGAATCATCTGATTCTGCTAGGTTGAGTCTGAGTCCATTGATTGAAAACTCAGTTGTTCCTACTGATGAAGTAGAAAAAGAAAGAGAAGAAGTTGTACCTGTCTTAGAAAATCTCCTTACTGCTGCTGAGATGGAAGATGTTGTGGAAGATTCTGATGAAGAGAGACCAGCAGAGAATGTAGTTGTTGTACATAAGAATGCACCCATTGAGGGGGATCATCATTCCAATCTTGGAAATGTTACAGTGGCTGTTGAGATTGAAGACTGGGTAGAAGACCCAGGTTTTATAGTCTATGGTTTGGATTATCCTGATTTGGATAATGAAGTATCCTTGAATAGACCAAAGATCAGCTATGACATCAATTATGAGTTATTGCCTGATGATGTGGTCCGAGTACATGAATTAGATGTGCTGAAAGAAAATCTCAAAGTCAGTTTTGTAGAAGAAGTAAAGACAATGGAATCTTTTTTAGTTTCCTCGATTCAATCAGTCATGAATGATCCAGTAGTCAGCTTAGCTTCTGCACGAGTATCTACTACAGTTGCTCCTACTGATTTTGTTACAAAGTCTGATCTTGAATCCCTGAAGCATGAGCTGAAATAATCCTTCACTGCCTCAGTTACTGAAATGAAGCACTGTTTTCGTGAATAAATGAAGTTGTTAGAACAATCTTTTGAGCTTTCTCTTGGTTTCAATCTGTCAACTTTTATGGGTGAGCTAATGGAAGCAGTTAATGAGTGCCAGACCCAATCTTCTAGAATAGAAGCAGATCTTAAAGCCTTACAGAAGTCTGTTACTGCTTTAGATTCTTACATGAGCTCAAAGCCCCAAGATGATAAGGATTTAGCCTATGTGAAAAGTGTTGTAAGCCAAATGGTCTCAGTATTTGAAGATTTAAAATCTTCTATAAAGGATCATGTTAAAAATCAAGACTCTCAACTGAAAACTCTGATTAGTGGTTTGACCAAAAGTTTCAAAGAAACTGTATCTTTCTCAGTTGGTCCTCTAGCTTCAAAAACTGCTTTTGATTTGAATCAATTAAGAGCTATGATGAAGGAGGAGCTTGGTTCTATTTCAACCAGTTGCTCTGTGGACTCATCAGATCTAAGCCGGGTAGTGCTCTCTACAAGAGATTCAGTAAGGGAAATAATGAAAATCGTCCACGACACTATGAAAGAGGCCTCTGCCTCTCAGGAGGAAATCAAGAACAAGGTGGATTATTATTTCCAAAGGATTTTTATCAAGAAACAACTCACCCATCATTTCAAGCTGATGTTGGAAAACATGAAATTACCCCCTGTAACTCAAGCCTTCCGAGAACAAGTGAGCAAGCTAAGAGAGCTGACTCCTGCCTTAGAAAAGTTTATGGAGAACAAAGATGATTTTATTTCTGCTATGGAAAGAGGAGGAGGTATCATCATGGATTTCAGAAATCTGTTGCTGCCCTTTTTTGCATGTTGATGCCAGACCAGTTATTGTCCCTCCTGCCTTGCCTGCCTCTGCCTCTACTGAGTCTCCAGTCCATATGACTCCTGCTCAGGCCATCCGAAGCCTCACACCTATGATCACTCAACAAACTTCCCAATACAGGCCAGGCACTGTATCAGTGGCTCAGCCTCCTATGATCATTTCTGGGATTCCAAAGCCCTCACTCACATCCTCACCACCTGCCTCCTCTTCTGATCCAAAGGGAAAATCTCATGTTGAAGATCCGGATTGCTGAAGTGGCCAGGCTGTTTGATAGGAATTGTTTTTTTTCTTTTTTCTCTTCTATTCTATTTATGTAAGTTTTGTCCGGTCCAATACAAATGCTTTTCTTTACACTGTCTCTGTTTCTCAGTTCACTCTGTCTGCTTTCCCACTTTTTGATTATCACAAAGGGGGAGAAAATTATAAAGGGGGAGAAAATACAAAGAGAAGGGGGGGAAATATCAAAGGGGAGAAATTTTGAGCCTTTGGTACTATTCTTACATTTCCTTCTTTGGTACCAACTCTTTCAAAGCTTATCTCTGACACTATAGTATTTAATACATCCTATGATAATTTTTGATCTATTTCATTCTATTACTATTTCCTCTATTTCCTCTGATTTCTTTCTTTGAGAACTTAGAATTTAAACATTATATTCTCTTATACTATATTCTCACTATTTTTGGTCATATCATAAGTTGTGATTATCAAAAAGGGGGAGATTGTTGACCTCACCTGTTTTGATAATCTCAATTATGTGTTCATATATTATGCTACTCTCAATTAATGATGATCTACATTTTAATTCTTTCAAATCATAGCTTTGAAACAATTCTAAGTCAATTAGATGAGGTTTGCATAAGAGCCCTGTTTAGCTTTGAAACAATTCTAAGTCAATTAGATGTGGTTTGCATAATAGCCAGAGCTACCGAAAGCCAGAGCTACCGATAGCCAGAACTACCGACAGCGGGAGCTACCGATAGCCAGAGCTACCGACAGCTGGAGCTACCGACAGCCGGAGCTACCGACATCCGGAGCTACCGAGATCCGGAGCTACCGATAGCCGGAGCTACCGATAGCCAGAGCTACCGAGAGCCTGAGCTACCGATAGCCAGAGCTACCGACAGCCAGAGCTACCGACATCCAGAGCTACCGATAGCCAGAGCTACCGACAGCCAGAGCTACCGACAGCCAGAGCTACCGACAGCCAGAGCTACCGACAGCCAGAGCTACCGATGCACACAAAGCTACTGATGCACACAGGGAGCTACCGATAAGAGCTACCGATAAGAGCCACCAATAAGAGTTTGAAGAGCTACCGATGGAAGATCCCTACACCGAGTCAACCGTACACTTCTACAAACAAATGGATACCTATAATGAACTGTGGAGTCAAATCCTATATCCTCGACACTATTTTTTTATTATACTAATGGTTACATTTGTTACTTTTGATGCATTTAATGTTATTAAATGATTTATGTTGCCATTTCAGGAAACCGTACCAAGTACGATCAAAAAGAATAATCATTCCTTCTTGTCAGAAAAACAAAAAGGGTATAAAGAGGACATCGTGTATGTATCAAAAGTGTGTGTGAAAGAAAACTCGAAGAGATCAAGCACACAGAACATACGGGCGATCAAGCTCAAAACGTGCCAAGAACAACTGGAGAACTTGCACTCACGAGACTACTACTACCAGCCTCCAGAACATAGAGCATACATCGAGCAATATATGCTAAAGAAGAACCACACAAAACTCATCATTCTTTGAGCCGATAAGCAAGCTGAACCTCGAAGTCAAGGAAGCAGATGGTACTCTGTTTTCCAGACAAAAACCAGAAGAAGACTCAGAAGGAATTCTAATCAACAAAAGGAGTCAAGAGCTGCACGAAGATCACTAGAGCCATTTCTAATCTCTAAATCTTGAGCTTCACGAAGATCACTAGAGCCATTTCTAATCTCTAAATCTTTATCTCTGTGATTTACTTTTTACATTACGAGCAGTGTGTGTTATCTGTTGTATTTTACACACACACTGTCTCTTGAACCTTAACTAGAGGATTTATAAATCCTCACTCACTATCTTTTCATTCTTTTTCCCACTGTGGATAGTGGTAGAGGTCGTGTGTGACCTGGACAGCTGGTTGCTGTTGTTTTGCTTCCCACAGATAACAGTGGTAGAGGTCTTGGACCTGGACAGTTGTAAACTGTTGAACCCCGATTCAGGGTGTGGATCATCCTTATATAAGATTTTGAGAGGACTAAGTCTCGTCTTGAGACTGAACCTCTTGGTTAACCCCTCTGTGTTTTTAGTTAAAGTTTATATCCATACAATACATATCTATTTCATATTCTGCTGCTATTACTTTGAAATATAATTTGTCTTCAAAACTACTTTGATAGTTAAACTCGCAAGTGTTTATATTTATTATAAATCAGTAAGTTAGTTTCAAAAGTTAATTTAATCATCATATTAAGTTAACTGAGAACTAATAAATCTTTGAGAAACTAATTGAACCTTTATAATCTGTATAAATTCACTACAGTTTAATCTGTTTTTGAAATTTGGGGGATTTTAATAGAAATTGTTTTTAGCAGAAATTTTAATTGGAACTCAATTCACCCCCCTCTTGAGTGTCCACTCTGACCAACATTTTTCATAGTGAATTATTTTATAAATTGTATATAGATTATAAATAATGTCTCTAAAATCCCTTGGTATTTTCAGTTTGGTGTTTTTTCAAGTGCGGTGTTGTTTCAGGTGTAGTATTAATTTTTTTAGGTGTTGTATTCATCATTATTTATTAGTGTTTTTTCATAAGATTTTAGGGTATTTTTAGGTGTTGTTCTTTCTAGTGTGGAATATGTATATTTTTCATGTAAAAAAACTCTCCCCACCATTGCTATTTTCCCCTCTATAATATAGAAGACATTCCAAACCAACATATATTTTTCATGGGAATGATAATATTCAATGTTCACTCCACCACCAAGGATATTCTCAAGCAAAAAAACATCTATTAAACAATGGATTATATCAATCTTTTTACTAACCATACATACAAGAAAACAAGAACCCGTGCTATTTTATACCATTCTCTTTGATTATCCAACTCTATTTATGGAATCCCCTATCTACAGTCACATAATTAGTTTATAACATGGAATAAAATGATAAAAATAAATTCAATTAACACCTCTAATGCACCAAAAATAAAAAAGAAATCAGGAAAACACCAAGGCCTTTATCTTAGACAACATGAATATGTATAATATGTTCCAATTCAAAAATTTATATACCGTTATTTTCACACAAGAAAGTGTTTTTCCAAAATACACATTGCAATAACCTTACACAAGATCCCATATCCCATATTTCTTACCCAAAACCCCACCATAAACTATCTGAGATGAACTATTTGCATTACAGCAAAACTATATGCTTCTCAACCAAGACACCAACCAAAATATTGGTTCATCCAGCCCAACAATTTATGTTTATCATGTGAATCCCAAAAAATCATCTGCCATACTAAAAACACCATACCAAAATGCATTTAGTTTCCCAAATCTGTCCCATGATTTTAAAGATCGATATCCAACCATACCCTTTCTGAATAATCTCTTCCAAACTACAACCTCAGTAAGTTTTATCATTTGATAAATTTTTATTTGAATCGTGAATATACCCTGATATACTACCCCTAATACCTTGAAAGAATCTATACTCGTATGATTCCAACAATACCGTACAAATCCACACACATTATTCTGACCAACCACAAATCCCAGCCCCTTTACATAACCATAATCAATGGTTAACCACAATAAAAAATCATTAATTTCTCACCAAAACTATTATCATCTCACCAAAAATGTCTAACCGAGCCAACTTCTCACACATCACACTTTATCTTTCAATAACAAATATTTTTCTACATACCTATAATAAATAACTAGGTGAACAAAGCTAATCCATTTACATGGAAAACATACTTATTATAGAATTACCAAAACAAAACAACCAAAATTCAACTATGCATCCATACCAAATCCTCTTTCAACCTTAGGGAAATAAAAGAACCAAAAAATATCCCATGAATCTACTCCACTATGCCTTTACTAAAATGATTTGTTAAATTATAAGAATAAATACATATATCTAAACAAAATCCAATAAGAAAAGTTCAATATAAAACCTTATAGACCCTATATTAGGTCCAATACACAAACCATATTCATGTAATAACTCAATGTTCTCTCCCCTTTTTGAAGGGACCATGAAACAGAAAAAAGGAATCGACCCATTATCTAAGAGCTTTCCAAAATATACATATACAACAAACCTGAATCATCACCCCTCAATATGCTCCAACAAACCTCTAACTTCCATGAATTACTCACACACAACAAAATAAATGAGTCTAGCCACTCTACCTACAGCTGAACCTCCCACTATTAATACCCAACCAAAAAGAAAACTAGCTTCATGCCAGGCTAAAATACCCACTATCAGAACAACATTACAAATTAAGAATTAAAACTCTACCCTGTGAATATATATCAATGATCGATGAAAATTATGCATGAAAACTGTATTCTTAGAAAAAATAACTTTTTGAAACCCAAAACCACAAATTTATCAGACAACTAATCTTTCTCAAAACCAATTTAAACAAATTTCCAATACTCTAAAAATTTTCATAAACAAAGACTCACAAATCAATGGCACTGATGTCAATATATTTGAAATACATTATTTTAAAAATCACATAATAGTATGAACTCTTCTTTGTTCACCAACACATAGTAAAAACAATAATCTTATGACATGGGTTTTTAATAAAACCATAAAAGTTAACATAACAAATTTACTTTTGAGCACACATATTTTGTTCATCAATTTTAAAAAACCATTTTAGAAAATATTTCCAAACAAAAAAAGAAAATAACCCTAGAATTAAATCCAAAATTGTTAAATATTCATACATCCATCATCAAAAAATAGACACCCACCACATTTTTCCAAAATACCATAACAAACATAGAAAATTTTAGAAGTCGAATTATTTTCCAAAAGAAAACCATGAAAAATATTCTTTTTAAAAAACAAATTTCAATTTCAATTTTGGAAACCAAAACTGACACACCATATAAGGAAAATCCTTCATTATCAAAACTAGTCTAAACTAGATAGTACCATGAAAAACATTATTCTATTAAGAAATTACAAATAATTTTTCCATTGCATTCAAACCAATATAAAGAAACATCCATTATAAAATTGAAATTTTAAATGAATCAAAAATCATGTTATATCATTTTAAATTTTGTATGTATCCATTCAAAACCGCTAAGATGATAACCATGTCTAAATCACATTTGAAAACCCCAAACCAACTTATTTAACAAAGAAGGTTTAAAATGAAAAGTCACAAAAAAGTTAACATTGAAACTTTAAAATTTTGTCACAACCAAAAAACATTACTTCCTTAAGATAATTTATTTAGAATACATAATTTAGTATCTTTAAAACTAAATAATCCTTTATATCTAATCAAATCAAATCTCAAACATTTTCATAAAAAAATTAATTACATAAAAAAAATTCATTCTTCATTTGTGATATTCTACAGATACTAGTACTATAAATGTAGGGGGGACTGTAATTGTAATGGGGAGGTTGTTATA
This sequence comes from Viscum album, assembly GCA_963277665.1. Classification (NCBI taxonomy): domain Eukaryota; kingdom Viridiplantae; phylum Streptophyta; class Magnoliopsida; order Santalales; family Viscaceae; genus Viscum; species Viscum album. Next base: position 1,515,376,413 of record OY728128.1, on the reverse strand, counting down.
TGCTACATTTTGAAATTGGAGTACTCTATACCAATGGTTTTTAAACCGTTGTTATAGATATGAAAATTTTATTTATACCAACGGTTCTTATCAAATCATTAGTATAAATATATACCAATGGTTTATAAACTACTATTATATATTTTAAAGTAGTAAGTATACCAACAATTATTATAAAAATATTGGCAAAACTCTATACCAATTGTTTATAAAACATTGGTATTGTTTTCAGGCTTAATATATACCAATGCTAAAAAATCATTGGTAAATATCTTTTCCAACGGTTTTCAACAAATAGTTGGGATAGCATAATTTATAGTATCATTTACCAATGGTTATAGAATAACTATTGGTATAGGGCTATTCCCACACATCAATACCCAATAGCTTGGAAAACCGTTTGTATAGGTTATACCAATAGATTACTACCCTATAATAATAGTTTAAAACTGTTGGTATAGCCTAAGCTTTAAATAGTGATGATTGAATGGATTAACCTATTAAACCTATCCTCCCTAAAAAACTCATGGGTGATGGAAAAAGTGTCATTTTTAAAAAGATATTCTAGAGAAATCCAAATCCTATTTACATGGAATTTATTAATATTTAGTTATTAATGTTCACTTTAATATCCCGAAATCACCTTGTTCACTCAACAAAATAAAAAATTAAGAATTGTGTGCCACTAGTGGGTCTTTCACTCACAAGGAGTTTCACTTTTCATAACAAATTCAAAATAATGATGGCTTTTATGTTAGATTCAAGGGGGGTCTAAAATTCTATGATTGAGCCAATATAACTTTATTTAATCATCATGTAAGCTAGATTGGAATAGTTTCACTTCCAACGCAGGAATTCCTCAAAAATTCTTAACCCTAATTTCTATTATATAACTCAACCAATGACTCTAATATCACTTTATGATGACTCCCTCCCTACCATACTTCCAATGATTGAAGTTAAGAGTAAAAGTTCCCCCGAATCCCACCTCTAATAGTCCCTAAGCTGGAGACTATCCCCAAGGGTAGAAAATAGACAAATATGAGGTATTAACTATATAATATAATTTAAGGACTAGATATAAGATTAAATAGAAAAATAAATACCATTTAATGTATCAAATAAAAAATATCTCACAATTCTTGTACTGTGATATAAAAAATATATATTAAAATTAATACCAAGGGTAAAATCCTATGGTATAAACTTCATATTAGTACCATCCTCCAAGATACTAATTTTCTACTCAATTTACAAATCCCGCTATAAAAAATAAAAAGAGTATTTGTATATGTAGGTTGAGAATAAAATGTATACTTAGTACGATAAAACCCCTAATTCCTCATAAAAATGTAAGTAGAGTATACCATTGCACTGTCGAATAAACTATAAATCTAACATGCACATAAATAGTCTAGCTAGCTATCCTCACATTACTAAGGCACATTCCCCAAATAACTGATCCATGGTAGTAAAATAATATTAAAGAATAATAATAAAAAAGTCATCTGACATACGAATCTCTATTTTGTTACTTCTCTTACACCCTACCATGAAATGTTCTCTACTCTCATCCCTTTCATAAATACGAGTAGTCACACATCAAAACAAGCCTGATGTGGGTCTATTAGCATTCATTCCTACCTCAACCTCCTATAGATACAAAATCGTATTCTATATTTAGTCAATATTCACATGAAATTTTCAAATTACACATCAAAATCCATAATATCAAATATCCCATCACATATCCAATAAAATCCTCATAACTAGAGAAGTAGGTTATCATAACTGTAAAAGAAACCATCCTTATTCCATCCACCTACCACACTTGACCCCATCGTGAACCACATCCTCTCATCACTAAGAATCACTTCCAACTTTATCATCTTCTTCTGATACGCACCACAAACCTGGTACATTTTCCCATACTACTACTACTATAGGAAGATCATGGACGAGCGGGAAATTAACTATACATCACCTCAAATACTTGGATGTTAATCAAAACACCCCACAACACATTTGTATACTGAAATGTAATACTCAACATAGGTGGGGTGCATATAGAAGAAAAATAAAAAATGAAAGGTTAATAGAAAATACATAATTCCCAAGCTAAGGGTTCACATTTACCCCACTATAATATCCCAAAACAATATATTACCTCCTCAAAAAATCATCTAGCAATTTTGGTCACAACAAAATGAAAATGCAAATTTGAATCATCAACACATATATGAAAATTACTATTTCTATTTATAACACCATATAAATTCTAGATTTTATAATTCATTGACCACAATCCATAAAATGACAATTAAACTCCATATTAAATGAAAAAACACTCTAATGTACTCCCCATGTTCAATTTAGGTATTAGATATTTCATTAAATCCCATTATTTATAATTTAATACACATAAAATGCCATTAATATCACAACAACCATAAAAAAAATAACCTAATTTTAATCACTTCTACTTAATCATTTCACATTGAATACCACCAACCGACCACCATAACCAGCCATCACAAATCCCATTCCACACCAACTGCAACCCCAATAACTAGACATAGTCCACAACTAAACTTGTCAACACCATCATTATACCAAACCCAAAAATATCCCACACCAATGATAAAGAAAACAATAATACAAATAACAAATAAAAATATATTTCATCCCCAGCAAAGTTCCATGTTTTCTATTTACCAAGGGATTCTATAACATTTCATCATATCGTATATGTATTTTTTCATGAAATCCCTAGGTTCAAATAAATTGGTTCATTTACAGTGGAAAATTGGTTTACTATTTATGAAATATGATTTAAAATAATTTATCACAATGAGAATTCATAGTGCACTATATTCACATCAAAAATTGTTCTAAACAATAAGAGTGGTTTTTAAAATAAATGTATGCGAGGTATAATCACATTGAGAAATCATAAAATCATGAAAATCCAATATGATATCATTACCAGTCCCCTTCAATTTTGTCCATCTAGGTTCATTATATCACTTAGTTAACTCTTACCATCCACCCAAAGGAATAAATATCATTTTAGTATCACAGAAACCCAAAACAATTAGAGAATAAGGTTTTCCTACCCCAATGGATGATTTTTTAATAGATATGAAATTAAAAAGAAAATAATAAGTCATAACTATCTTAAAATAAAACTATGATGGTATTGTCATTATATAACACATCACCCCCATCAATCCTATAATAAAAACCCACATACTCCACCCATATCTCCCAACCAAAAAATTCCTTGGATAATGAAAAATTTAGAAATAAAGAAGCATGGAGGGGGTACTCACTAAGGATTTTCATAAACCAATATCCCAGGACCATAGTGTAAAGCTAATTTAATGGGGTTGTAAGACCAACCGAAACTACACCTTGGTAACCAAATTTACTATAGAGAAGTTCGGTTATTGATGAGTATTGAAGGGTTTCATGCATTTATACCCATCAGTTATTAAATATACCATAATTCATAACCACTGACCACACCATAATCATTATGATTTCCCCTATTCCTTTTTCACAACCAAGATTTATAGGTAACAATCAACCCTGGCTCAACTAGCCTCCAGAATTCACACTACAGATCCCACCCAGATTCTATAAGCTTGATCATGAGGTTATAACACAAATAAAACACTAAGTTTTAGCCACCTAAAAATTACATGTGGTATAAAACTACCCCCTCCAGGTTACACATTTCATCTTGTCAACGCCGTGTAGAAACCTCTCAGGTGGTAGGGACAAGGGTAACCCAACTCCTCAAGCATAAAATATGCAATAAATAATCCATGATATAGGACTAATTTGTTAAAATATTCCAGAGAATAGATTATCCACACACCATGTCCATGAAAAAAAGTTAAAACCCACAAAAATACACCATTCGTCAGACCCTACACTATAGGGATTCAACAACACTGCAAGAGCCACCACTAGACCATGACCCACAGATTTATGGACTAAGATACTCTTTCATGAGAGATATCACCTCCCACTTATCTAGTTTCTCCAGTAGCCTCCTCTCATCACCCAAATATCAAAAATTAAGAGTCATGGTAGATCTGGCCTATTACTTTTCATATGTTTAGAGAGACCCCAACACTAACCGAAGATGTTTTGGTTAATCTTAGGTGGACAATTAGAATACATGTATTTATAGTTTATTATATATTTATTTTTACTATTTATAACTTAGATATGTTAGGTATATCATATTTTCATGAACTTATCTATGGTAGTAATTTTTAGGGATGTCGTTAGTGTTTTCCTTCTATGAATTTTTTTCATGCCCCTATTTTGGTTCCCTGGAGTACATGTGGGCCATGTGTTGGATTTTGGGTTGAGTACAATTTGTAAAGTGCATAGTGTAGATGGTCGGTGCTACATGGTATAGACATAGTATCTTGATGAGTATTTAGATACTGGGAGTATGGATATTTTCTAGGATATAAGTATATCCTTGTAAACATTTTATTTTATTGTTTTCAAATATTTTTTATCAGAATAGTGGGTGATAAGTTGTTGTATACGTGTTTTTTTTGTTTCTTAATGCTACATTACATTTTTTGTTATGATTATTTTATTTAATATGTTTACTAGGATTTTTTATGATTAATTTTGATGATGTTTGGTTATTTCCATTGTTTTTTTTACAATTATATGATAGTATAGTCTCGCCACAATAACACCATATGACCTCCCTACTTGTTATCTTCCTTTATAATATGCAGAGGTGAACCCAATTTAATGTAGAACTCCAATCAGGTTATAATAGAGTAATCTATGATGAGTCACTACAATTTATTTAAGATATTTTTTTGTCTTACTATTTTGAGGGATGGTTGATTGGGACTAGGAATGTCTTAGAAATTTTGATGGACCTTGTGCAAGTGCATTTAGAACAATAATTTACTGTCATGTCTTGGTTTCCATGGTTATTGTATTTTTTTTATTTTTTTTATTTTAATCTTATGATATTTATTCCATTTAGATATGTGTATTTGTGATCATAATTGTGGTATGTATATTTGTTATTATAGGAAAGGGAATTTTCAATGCATAACATTTCATATATTGGATTCGCGTTAAATTTTTGTACTTGTGTGTGATGGATATCACTAGAAATGGGGATCCACATGTTTAATGTGTCAACAAAAACTATTATTGGGTTTGTACATATAACCTATTGGCGAAATTATTCTTGGATTTACAATGATATATATTTTCTAAAAATACAGGTTGTGGGTTTATACTGACAAATTTTCCTAGATGATAACTATCTTGTTAATCTATTTAAAGAAACTATTTTCACCCATTGTGGGTTTGTACAGGTATTAAATGACATTTATATAAACCCCTCGTTTCTTATTAAGATGTAGGTTTTGATATTTTATCTTTAATGATCAACAACTACCAATGTGTTTTTTCACATAGAGTTTATTTATAACACTCTACTTAACCATAAAATATGATTAGGTTTTTTGGGTATGGATTATCATAGTGTTATATTTTTATGTATACATTGATGAGATCATTATCCTTGTGGGGGTAGTATCAAATATTGATTATTTATGTGGATTGGTCCTCCGTAGTTGGTAGTGGATTCGTCATGTGGTACCTGGTATGTATATATGAGATCCTAGGATGGGTATGTTGCTATATGATCATCCTTGTGATATTTGAGATGGGAATATAGGTACCACCACATGAACTTTGACTTATATGATATGTGGTTTATGAACTTTAGATGATAACATATTACCCATAAAATATGGATCAATATATTTCTAAGATGAGTCTCAGTATTGAGTAACCAAACTTTTTTTACTGCTATAATCTAAAAGAGTTTTGATATATGACTATGGCCCAAGAGAGTTGTTATATAGGATTGTGAGTTCCCTTAGATATGAAATCATGGGTAGATGTTACACTTTATTAAATTGATACATGGGAGTCATTATAAAATATGTTATATAGGCATGGATATTCCTTCTTCTTGCTTGATGTAATGTAGTCTAAGGGTGTATCTTGGTTTCAATAATGGTTTTTTTTTGGGTTGGATCATATGGATATGAACCCCTATTCGATTCTAGTGTGATCAATAGTGAGATATTTGATCAATATCATACAATTTTAAATATAGTTTATGAATTGTATGGGAATATTCTTCATATTTTGTAATAATTCCCAAGTAAAATGTGATCATGTGGTAAGACTTGATTCAAGTAAAATGCCTCAAGCTTATTGAAAATAGAGTATTAGTCGTACCCATGGTTGGATGAGAATAATTTTCATGTAGATAATTTTAATTTTTTCGTGCATATGATCTAGTATTAAATTATGTACAAATCATGGAGCATGAGTCTGGATATATAATAAGGTGGCGTAAGAGAAAAGAATTTATTTATTTTGATGAGATCATGGAAATATGCACTAATTATGCATTGTGTTGAATACTATGGATCAGTGGGAAGATATTAATGGGTTTGGGATTGATGGATGTGATCATGAACTTGGGGACATGGTTTTTTTAGGATCTTCTGAGATTAGGAGGTGTCTCTCTACAGTGAGAGATTGTTTTTGGAAATGGATCAGTGTACCATAGTGTGGTCAACCCATGTTTATGCCTTGATATAGACTATTAATAAAGTGTGAGAATGAATCATGATGATAAACACACGTGCATTAATTGAATATATTGAAGTTATTCTCAAGTAGAGACATAATAAAAGATATATAGTGGGGAATTCAACCAGGGATATTAGAGGGTGTGACCTTTATTATGAATCAAATTTCAATGAATGTTGATGGTGAAATTTCAATGAAATAGTGGTGATTAGTGATTAGATTTTTATTTTTTCCAATGGGTGAAATTGGTATGGACAAATTGATGGATTAGGTGTTTTAATTGGTAGAGTGTGGGTTGTGAGACAAACATTTGAATCAAAAAATTGATAATGGAACACCTATGATTGGAATGGTTATTTTGGTCAGGGATTAATGACATATTAATCATATGGTAATTGGTATTTATAGTCAATTAAATATGGTTAGATCCTGTTAAGTCTAATGAAAACTCATCTTTAGTTATATTCAATAGATCATTCAAAATATACCTGACTTGAATTCCATGAAAACAAAATGTTTATCTAAGAATATTGAGAATATTTTTCATCAGATTCAAGTGATTATCTAATTCAATGAAATTTAAAATTAAATTAACATCAGGAATAAATGCCTCAATCATGAGTTATTTCATTGCGGAAGTTGTTGATCTTATGAAGTCCATTTGATTGAATTTTTTTCATTGCTTAGGATATAAATTAAATACACTATAGCGGTGATTCGAACGTGATCATTCGATCTCGACATGTCACCGAATGTATTTTGGGTTCTAATTTGGTTATACGTATCATCTTGAATTACTCCCACCATTTGAACTATAAAACCATGGGTATATTTGGATCATCTCTTAATCAATCTAGTTTAGAGTAATGGAGGAGGATAAGAGAATCTTTCAATCTTGATAAAAATTCCTAGAGACATTATTTTTCACATAGTATTATCTGAGAAGGTTAATGTTGTGCACAACCCAAGCCACTCAAAATTCTCAAAATTACATATTTGTAATCCTAGGATTAGGGTTTCATATAAATTAATTACATAAATCCCACTTATTATATACTAAACCTAAAAAAGAACCCTCTGTAATATAAAATAATATTCCTATTTTTTATTTTTTGTCATGTTCTAACCCACAAAAAGATAAATATTATTTATATTTTGGTAAATAAATATTTTTCATCAGGCCTATAAAGGGGTCCACAAATATTTATTTACCTTTATTGATATCCATAATAAATAGTAAAAATAAATATTATACTCATTGTTTGGTGAATAAAATATTTGATTTCATATTATACATTCAATTAATAAATAAATAAATTTTATATTAATACTCTATAAAATAAAATATTTATTTTCATATGTTTTAAATTAAATAAATAATTAATTAATCACTTTATAATTATTTATAACCTTTAAAATAACAAGAGATTGGTAAATATTTTATATTTATGGAATACAAAAAATTCCTTATGACTAAATGTTTATTTAATAATTTTCATTAACTAATTGATTTTGATTAAATAATTTTTTCTATTCTTGATAATAATATCTATTCCAATTGTTAAATATAAATAATATTTAACTAATAACAATGAAAACACACTTTGTGTGACCCTTTAGGCTTTTTAATTAGTGTAAATAGTTATGATTACCTAAATTCATTAATTACAATGAAAAAACCCATAGATGAGGATGATATATAACAATGAAAAAAACCTATGAATACTCACTATGTAATAGAATAAAATTTTAATAATATCTTAATAATAAGTTTGTATACTCGTGTAATCATCATAAATTCTGAATATCTCTTTTATTGACTATATGAAATAAAATAATCATTACACCCTGGCCATGAAAACGAATGTGACTGTTCCATTTCAGTCAATTGGTTGAGATTTAAACCTCTAAAAATATGGGTGGTACAAATCCTTCCTTGACATATTCATTAATAATATATCATTTATGATCCACTCAGAAAATCGACTTCAATATGAATTTTATCATCATGGTTTATGATAATACATCTAATTGCGTGAAGCATGACATGCATTAATAACAATATTAAATTCCAAGGACCACAACACAATCTTGAATATATGAATATATAATGATATGTAAACATTTAGAATTACATATGGAATGTATATGGTTCTAATATCATGTTTTCAAGATTACCCTGTTAGAATTTATTGAGATGAAGTCTCATCGGGTTACAAGTACATTCACCACACAATTAACATACTATGTGTCCCATATTTAATGTTATCCAAACCTATAAATACATTTAGGAATATCATAATTTCATATCAATGTTCACATCTATTTGGGGAACTAAAAATGAAATTTTAAATGAGAAAAATATTCTAGGATATTATCATAATAATTCTATACAAAATATCAATAAATATTTACTAGGATGTTAATATTCAAATACCTGAATATACTAGAAGTATAATGTATAATATAGTTGGTTAATTGGCCCCAAAAATAAAAAACTCCCACTTGTACTAGAGATAGCTGATAATGACTAGTTAGATATCACGTGTTAAGAACTTTTTTGTTGAGTATGGATATAACTGTTGGGCCTACCGCATCTCCTTGCCTAGATTTTGTAAATACAAATGTCCATCATGTGAATCATCTTACTATCACCACAATAACTTGAGAAAATCCCAAAAGTTATGATATTATAGAGTATAATCCCCTAGTTACAATATTAGAGAACTAGCTTGTTGAGTATGTGCATAGTCCAATAATATCATAATATTGTTAAATCTATTTATTTTAACATAACATTAAAAATTAATTGGATGTTTCTTAACTACTTCTAAAGCTATATAAAAATATGCAATATACTCGATTATTGTAGACATTGAAACCACTTGTTGTAATATGTTTTTGATATATATTAACATAACCTGACTATGATACTAGATAGAATTAAACTAAATGAAGTCAAATTTTCAATTCAATTGATCTCTAGTAATCTCACATCATTAGATTCTTGATAGTGATTAAGTTCTACTTTTTCTTGTACTATAATATAGTTCTAAATGATAGATTTTGAAATTATATTTGATATTTTTTAAAGTAACCTTATATACCTCATCCATTTGTAATTTAAAACATAAATACATATCGTATAATATAATATAAATTCATAACAATTAATTTATTTCCCTAAAAAATTAAAATATGATTACCTTTAAATATGTTAGTGTGTTTGATATCTTTCTATACACGCAACATTGTACATAAACATAACCATGATTAATTTTAATAAAAATAAAAAATATTAATTATATTCGTTAAAAACTTGTCATAAATGAATTGGTAATGAATATAATTAACATATTTATGAAATATTTATATAAATAAAATATTGGCTACTTTTAATATGAATGAAATTCAATTAGAATAACTAAAACTATAGCGCAAATTATTTTATGATTAAAAATATATTTTTCTAAAATTCATATTTTATTTCAAGAAAACATATATATTATGGTTATATAATAATAAAATATATATAATTTATTACCAATTAATTAATTTTTAATTTATATGAAAAAAATAATGATGAATAGAAAATATCTAAAAATCATTTTTCCAAAATAAACATTTTTTCACTATATATAGTGAATTTATAAAAATATTGATTTATAAAATTCAAGAAGATTAATTTTTTATAATTAATGTATTTTTTGAATTAATAATAATAATATTATCATAATAATAATTTTAAATATTTTTCAATAAATAATATTTTTAGTGAATAGTGAAAAATTCCATTCAGATATATTACACGACTTTTATGAAATTATTTTTATAAAAGTACAAATTTGAAATTAAAGATACATTTTTATAACAAAAAATATATATTTAATAATTTAAATTATAGTTTTATAAATATTAGTTATAATTTCTAAACACATGTTTGATCTTTTAGAACGTAGATAATATTTTCTCAAAAAAAATTTAATAAATTATAAATTATTGTTTCAAAATTAACTTTAATAAATTTTATAAATTGAATAAAATTAGATGGATTTAAAATTTATAAATATTTGTTCATATTATAAAATATGAACCTCTTTATTTTAGGTATAATGATTAATATAGATTAGTTAAAAACTATTTAACGTGGTAAAAGATAAAAGGGTAAAGTTGTAATACAATGGGTAATGCTCATAAAACATGATAAGAATTTTTATACAATTGTGTGTATGAGGTGTGGATAGAAATTTTAACTTCCTAAAATCATTTATTTATCAAATTTGGAGTCACATAACATGTTTAACATGTTCTCTTATTAAATAATGTTGAAATAATCAAAAAATGACATTTTCACCACTTGTAAAAGAGTCCTCTCACAACCCCTTAAATGAACTCCAAAAAAATAGTTTCCAATTCAAATAATTCCGATTTTAAATTCATCTAAAATTAAATTTAACTCTATAATGATTTTATTGATAAGAATGTTTCCAATTTGATCCATTTCAAAAGGATCTTCCAAGGAAATCTCAAAGTGGACAGTGTGAGTATTTATTTTAACTAAAAATCCTACAATTATATTTCTATTTTATAATTATATATTTAAGATAACTGTGTAATTGAATAATTATTGGATACATCCTAAATTTTATTATGTTATAGTGTTAATAATTAATCACATTTTTCTTTTTTCTATTAAAAAAGAACCTATAATTTGTGTTTTTTGCATATTACCGGTTCCCCGATGTAACATGATGTTTTTCTTCACCACCTTACAATGATTGTATAAAATGAGGATTTAATAAATAATTATTATATATATAATGAACATGATCAGATTTTTTAAACAATATTACTACTTCCACCTTTTTATAAAAAATTAAATCGTCAAACAAGTTTATATTTGGACTACCACCTCTATTGAAAACCTGGGTTTCTTTTTTCTTTCCATAAATGCATTACATGAATCATCATGAGGATGTGAATGATGGATATATGTGATTTTTTATATGTCATTATGTTTATGTTATGAAAAATTTTATAACCTTTTAAATATATGATAAAGAAATTATTATCGTTAATTCAATCGTTTAAAACAAGTGAACAAAGAGGATAATGATCACCACCTTCTAATTAATGGAATAATATAAATTATAATATTCATTTAATTAATTAAAATTTTTATTTATTAAACCAATAAACACTAAATAATATCATTTTTGTTTTGGTATTATGATATTACAAAAAAACACACCATTATCATTCATTAAATATTAGGTATGTTCGTGTTTGGGTCATGTTAACAAACTAATTGAAGAATAGTATGAATTTATATCTTTAATGACATTAGGAACATAATTACTGGTATAATATCATATAAATTTGTAAGAAATTATTTTTTTATACTTGTTATGTTTTATAAATATTTAATTAATTAATTATAAAAACTCAATTCAATCTTCTAGAATCTCTACAACATGATTATTATCAATTTCATCGTCAAAGATTACAGGTGATGAACAAATTAAAGGAGTTTTAAATATAATAAATTATCATAAATAATCCATAAAATTAATTTTTATGATAAAATAATGATAAAATTTGATATAATAATTAACACAAACACTACTATTATGAAAATATTACAAATAATGAAAACTATAAATACTTGATGTCAAAAATGGGTAGAATTCAAATAGAGAATGACTATTCATGAAGAGTAAAAATGAAAATTTATATTATTAGGGTAGTATAGTAAGTTATATTGAAAGATATGTTTGAGATATATGATGTTATAGTGTGTTCATAGAAGTTAGTATAAGAGGAAATGGTTTTTATCTCAAATTCCTCTCATTAAGATAAGTTTGGTATTATCTACCTAATTTCATTTATCTTGTTTATATAAAAAAATTATGATTTATTATATAATTACTTGTCTTTTAAACATGGTATTTTTAGTTAAATTAAAATATGTATCTTTCATGGGGTTTTTTATTAAGTTTTACTCCAGAAATATGGGTTTTTATTGTTTCAATTATGATTTATTGAGAGATGTTAGATGTTATAAACCATGTTTACTTTGTATGGAGTTATATTGATCTAATATCTGAGAAATAAAATATAGATGATTTAAATGTAATAAATAGGTTCAAATAACTATAATCATGTTATTTTCTTCAAATGTATTTTTAGTTAAATGTTACCCCAGAGATAATAGTTTCTTGTAAAAAAATTTCACTAAGTTATGATCTTTTTCCTGAACATATTTCATATAATTTTGGTAAATTATAACCATTTATTTTATTATATTTCATTAACCCATTGTTTCCACATTTACCACATGAACCCCTTTTCAATTTCTTATTCTTCTTGTATTATGATTTATATAATTGATATTGATAACTCAAATCACAATTCATTGAGATATAATGATTCATCTTGAATATTGATTTTTCGTATATTGGTTCCCCACAATAATATTTTATGTGGTATTTTATAATTTTATTTGCAAAAATTATTTTCCAATATTAATTAATGTTCTTTACTCTTCTTATAATGAGAATTGTAGACAAAAGTATTTTGAAAATAATAAAAAACATTTGTTCATTAAATTATACAAGTTATTTCTTCTTCTAAACATCTATCAAATATTAAATTTAATTATTTTTAAGTCTCCATTATTCGATATTTTTTTAAAATTATACTTTTTCTAATGATTTCACATTACCTTTTAAAAATTTACCTTTCAATGAGACATGGAAATTTTTATTTTACATCAATGATCATAACGATTTCTAAATATTCATTATGTTTTCATTTCCATTTACCATATCATTTTCAAAATCATTTACCCTAATGAGGTTTATGATTCTTGAAATTTATATGTTATCATTTGTTGGATTGAACTCACTGTATCAAATAATTTGATTAGTGTGACATCATTCAAAGAATTTTTTTCAAGTGTGTTTTTCATTTATGTCAAAACACTTCTATGTTTCCTTATCAGAACGGGGTTATGTTCTTTTGTAACTATATATCCTATTCATTTGGATGTCTTATAATCATGTTATTATATTATTAACTAGTTCGTATACTTTATTCTCTATATGTTTGAAACATGATATTTTACATTATTTTGATTATAATATGTTCACCTAAAAAGAATGATATTATATGGAATCATAGAAATGTATCGGCATTTATAATGTTCTTATTTCAATATAGTTGATTTTTGGAAAGTTAACAGTGTATTTTTAAAAAATATTTCATCTTCCTCTAGGTGGTTTTTGAACATATATCCCTTTTATTGAAAAATGTAAAAGTATTTCATTCTGTATGATGTTATTCCAACACAGATGATTATTAGAAAATGACAATTTATTTTCTAATTATCCGTATTATTTATCTGGATGGGATTATAACTTTTATTTATAGGGTAAAAATAATTACTTTATTGATGATTATTGACTACTAATGTAGGTTTATTAGGTATTTTTTTTCTTATTTCACAATATACAGAGAGAATTTTTATTATTTACTAATAGGTTACCTATGGAATTGTATTAAATATTTTGAGGAATATTAAGGTGAATTCAATGCGATTAATCAGGTGATGTGTGGGGCCTATAAATATATAGAACATCAATGCACCAATAGGACTCATGTGAAAAAATGGGTTTTTATATTTTCCTATTCCTATAAATAGATATTGTGTTATAATAAGTACTTGAAAACATGTATTTTATTTCTGATATTTTACATTTCATCAGTATGAGATCAGTGTTATTGATATCCATGTTTTCATTTGTTTCTATAAATATACCATGTTCTTAGTTTAATGTTGATTATGGATTCATTTTTCTACCTAATAATTCATAATTTATATTCCAAGTTTATATCATGGTTTATTTAGTTATATGTTTTATTTATTGATAATTTGGTCTCACCATGTTCTAACACATTCATCCCCATGATATAAAAAAATTCAATACATATGACATTTTTTAGAGGATAACACGTGTGTAAGAATTTATAGGTGATGTAGAATAATTATCTATAACTAATTAGTTTCTTCTATATATTGGGAAAAACATACATTAGTTTAGAAATAAATGGGATTTAATTTTTTATGATGTGTCGTTTTTCATTAAAAATATTAACCTAAAAATATTCATTATATAATAGATACAATAAGTGTTATAGATTTTTTAATTATGGATGGTTATATCAAAACTTTTACATATGGTATCAATTCATGTATATAGATTATGTGTTTATGACACAAGATATATGAGTATGGGTTTTTGGCCTCACAGTTTATATCAAAGGAATGATTATATAACATTATATATTAATATGTTTGTTGAGGGTAATTTATGGGTTGATAAGATAGGATTATAAAAGGTTAAAATGAACAAATAACATTTTAGGATGAGTATATGATTTAACATTATGGTAAAAGTGTATATTTTATTTGGGAATTATGATAAGTGAACTTCAGAGAAAATCCTATAAATTGTTCTGAGTATATGATGACATCGTGATGTTTTGGAAAAATTGTCAAATGGTGGGTTTCCTAGAAATATGACCTTTTATAGATACTGTCAACCGGGTATGTTTATAGAAAAACTTTTACTAGGTTAATCACTTATAATATGGTTGAATTAGAATTGACTAAATTCATACAGTGACTCACGATGAGTGGGACTGACACTACACACCTAGATAGACACTCACATGGGATATTATATAGTAAATTACATTTTCACTATGAACAATTATGAGGGATTTAAATATGTTTTGGTTAGATAACGTAATAAAAAAAAATTAATGGATAGAATATATTTTAATGTATAGATTCATATGTTATGGTATATATTAATTGATATGTGATTTCATAGAAAATAGATATGTTGGATTTTGAGATAATATATTTCAATGATCTTTAGGTTTAGAATAATTTATAAATTTTTGTGGTGGTTTGGGAAAAATATTTTTTCTATTAGGTTGACAAGTATGAGATAACACAACTCAAAGTAACTATAGTTAAACCATGAATGATACGTATTAAACTATGATTGAATTGGGTTCATTTAATAATTAGAATTAAAGTGCAGATAAGGGTAAAACAAATTAAGGATGAATCCCTCTTATGTTATAATTATCAAAATTTACCAATATTTTTATTCTTTTACAAATCATGAAACCCTTTTTTAGTAATATCTAGAACTGAATGTAATAATGGGTGTGAGGGACAATATAAAGATTACTTCAATGAATAAACCATTAGATTGGGGATGTGAGTGAAAAAACATCATGATTATACCATACTATATATCACATAAAAATGATCATTAATATGAAGTCAGTAGAAGTACCAACACATCATAAAAGAAAAATATGGTGTCTCGTGAAATATTAATAGATTTATATGATGAATTAAATAAGATTCAATTTCTTACATGTCAAAACTATGGGAAGACGCATGGGGTGAATTTCCCTAAAGAGATAAGTAAATGATATTAGTTTGGGGATAAAAGGAATTCAACTCTCATGTGTAAGGGAAAGGTATAGTGAAAAAAATACATTAATTAAAATTTAATGGATTTTGGAATTGTAGGAATTTATATACCAATACAATGTACAAAGAGGGAAATAGTCACAAAAACATGAAAATAAGGAAAATATAACTAAACTACAACAAATGAATTGGATATTGATTTTTCAATCTATATTTTATAGTATCCTATTTCAAGTACATTTTCAACAATTATGGGATATGAAAATATAAATTAAAACCCATAGTGGTATTGATTATGTATCTATATCATATTACAGTAGTGTAAATCATCTATATATTAGAAATTTCTAAGATCAATTCATAAAATGTTTATAATAATTTTTTATATAGAAAAATCCCATTCCACATCCTAAATAAACCCATGATTATCTAGAAGAACATGGTTAACAATGAGTTCCCTATATAAATTTCCATGACATATTGAGTCAAATTTTGAGGTTGAATTTTATTTATGGGAGGGTGGGAAGGTAAAACCTTTAAATTTCAATATATTGTTACCATTAAATTAGTCAATGTGTTCCATTTTTTTCACACACTCAATGAAAAACATAAATGAATCCATGGTATATTTTAATAAAAATATAAATATTTAGTATGACTATCGAAACCATGTCATTAAATTAGAGGAAATGAATATAAGTAACCCATTTAAATAATATTTATTGATAAAATACAATGGATAAATTTATTTTTTGGGAAATTGAATTATTATAGCTAAGACTACCAAGAACATAATTTTATTCTTAATACTATATTCTTCTGAAATTGATATTTTATTTCAAGAATTTAATTATATTATTGTTAAATGATAATAAAATATATTGATAATATATTAACAAATAATTGTTTATGGAAATAAAATAATTATAATTAATTGATACCATTTCAAAAATCAATATTCCAATATGAAAAAAAATTCTACACTTTTAGATTTTATTAAAAAAAATTATCAAATTTATGAAAATTAATAAAAAAATTATGAATAAATTTTGGAATAATCATAAAAATATTATTTTCAGTTGATTTTTTTAGATTTTTCTAAATAAAATGAATTGTCGGGTAATATTTAAAAAATATCATTTTTATGTGTTACATGAGTTTAATTACATTATGAGTATATAAGTATAAACTTAAAAACCATGAAAAAAATTTCTATGACCAAATATTTATTTTTAGAGTGATGTTATAATTTAAAAAATGTTGATTCCGATTTACAAACCAATATTTGATACATTGGAAAATATTAAATATTACCTAAAAAAATTTAACACAATATATATTATTATATTAAAATTATTTTTTATCACTTTTATAAACTGAACAAAACAAAATGGACTAAAAATATAGAATCTATGGGTCTAAAGAATAAAATATTGACCACTTTATTATTAGTCATAAATATTGTGTTACCTTAAGTAAAAAAACTTCTTGTTGTAAAATCTAAAATTGTAAAGGTATTAATTCAAGGGGAAATGGATTTGATACATGATAAAAAAATCTCTAGAATTATCAAGAAAAGGTGTGTCTCAAATTTTTATCTTCCTCACTTAATTATTTATAAATTTTACATCCCATGAAATGTTTAACATGTGATACCTTTATAAAAATTTGAAATATTAAGAAAAATATATTTCTCCCCACTTATAAAGGGGGACTCTCATCACCCATTTATAGAACTCATAATAATTTTGTGTCCTTCTAAAACCATTCCCATTTTAATTTTCTTATAATATTCTTTCACTATTTTATGATTTTGGAAAAAATATATTAGATTATACTATCCAATTACAAGAAATATACCAAAAAACTAAATTTTTTCATCGTGATTAATTATATTTTTTGAATATTAATATGTAATGAGAATACTAATTAGTCACCTTTTCCCTTTTATACATGGAAAATTGGAACCATAATTCATGGTTTTTGTGGAGTACCACCTCTACAAAGCAACATGTTTTGTATTCAACAACTACCATAAAATGATGGAATATAGGATAAATTTAATAAATAATTATGATGTAAATATATAAATAATTATTTTAGTTGGTTATAGAGATGTTATATAAATATATAATTCATTAATTATGAAAAACTAATTAGACTATCCATAATCACTAAAAAAATTTTGTCATAGATTTCATGTTCAAGTAAAATGACTAAATAACTCATTAAACTAGTTTGAAACATCTTGGAATTATAAATCATCCCTAAAATTAACATTTATCATAGATTAATAATGAAATTTTAAATAATAATTACCATGGAAATCATTATTATGAAACTAATACAAATGATCAGTACTATAAACACCCGATGTGTAAAACCAGTAGAGTTAATATAAAAAATTACTAATTAGAAAACTAATAAAGGAAAAAATATATGGATAGATTAATTAATTTTGTTATTAAGATAGATATGTTTGTGATATAGAATAATAAAGTGAATTTGAGGAAGTAAGGAGTAGAGGTCTGAGTTTTCATGTCAAATTCATCTCTTCATGACATTTTTGGTATTATTCACCATGTTTCAATTATGTGGTGTACATTCTAAAAATATTATAAAATATATAATTAATTTCCTCTAAATCATGGTATTTCAATTTCAATTACAAGACCACTATTTTAATGTGTTCATATTATTGTTTCACTGAAACTGCAATGTTTTTTCTTATTCTCAATTCTAATTCATTAAGAAAAGTTACATGTTATTAACAATATTTTATTTCTATGTTTTTATATTGATGAAATATTATATAAAGGTTATATAACTTATTTTATATTAACTCGTGGAATAAACAAATAATAATAATTCTTTTTAATTTAAATGTATTTTGACTCAAGTGTTACACTTGTCTTAACAGTATTTGGAAATCATTTTTTACTCTTTATTTTATGATCATTAACTTGATTTTACATCATAAAATATGGGTAAATTATTCCATATCATTGTATTATTATTTTTATTCTATCATTGTTTACATATCTACTGAATTGAACCTTATTCATTGTTTTCGTTCTTCATGGATTATGATCCCTATTAGGGATATTTTTTACTCAAATAATATTTCATTGAGTTATAATTTTCAATATTTAACATTAAATTTTCATTATTGTGTTCTAAAACTATAATATTTTATATGATATATTATAAAAAACTTTGGGAAAATGACGTCTTAATTAATATGAATATTTTTTTACTCTTATTATCATTTGTGTTTCAAATATGGGTATTTTGGAAATAAAAAAATTGGGGTTTTACTTTCACATTCAAGTATTTTTTCTTATGATACCAAATTATTAAAGTAAAAATCAATTTATTTTATAGGATCCGGTTGTCCCATATAATGACTAATTTAATAACTCGAGATGGGGTGTGAATTGAGTTCTTAAAATATTCCTAAAAAATAACCACCCTATTTAAAGAATATACATTCAACTTTATTTCTTAAGAGTATATGTAGTTGAAAAATAAAATATGGAAAATAGAAACTGAACACCGATATTTTTATTGGTTCATGGGAAATAGATCTCATAGTCCACTCCACCAACTCAATACTCTACAAGTTCAGTGATTTTTAGTAAACAATCATTTTACTAGGGGATCCTAGATGAGTACAAGAAGTTATCACATAGTACAAAGGTCGAAGAACATTAATCTAGGATCTCCATTTACAAGACCTATCTATATTATTATACACTATTATATTGAGTGAAAACACAATATAATGAGATACAATATATGAGAATCTTTTACATTACACAGTTGCAAGAAATAATTATTAGTATATGAAAATTTGTCCTGAAAAAAGGTAAACATCAAGCATAGCCCAAGATGATATTTATTTCAATTTATAGAACTTTTATTACTACAAATAGATGTATTGTTTCTCAATATATAAAGATATTCAATGTTATAAAAATTAAAATCAACTTTCTTTCCCCTTTTTATCATTATCACATTGTGTTGTTCTTAACTGTTCCTTTTATATGGTGTTTCAACTTTTAGCACAAGATAACTCTAGCAGTCAAATGATCCATGAAATGATCATGAATAAATTTTACAATAAGGGTATGTATCCATTCATTCAAAATATATAATTACTTTTTCAAATTTGACTTAAGATATTTTCTTGTTCTTTGAATTTTCCTATTCATTTTAAGTTTTGTGTTGTCCAATAATTCCTTAAACAAATAACTTTTATTGTAAACAAATGGTATGAAATTACTTGTAATGATATTTGAAAAATAATCATGACATTCTACACTATTATATATTTATAGTATATCAAGAGAAAATATTATTCATTGGATTAATTCTAAAAGATAAATAATCATTTCTTCACAAGATATTTAGTTTTCAACGTAGCATGTGATAATTATCCTCTATAAGATAAATTTTTACTATGATGTATCATTTACTTTTGTTCAACTTATCTTGGCTATGAATATTTTTCTTAGAATAGTAAATCAACTTCAAATTCTCATTTTGAATAAAATATATTTCAAGAGTGACATAGTCAAACATCGTAAGATAAAGTATAACCTAATACATTCTTATTTTGAACAACAAAATATGTTCCTTAAATATCATAATAAAAAATGCTTGTTAACATAATATAAATACTTAAACACACATCATATGATAAACAAAAAATATTAATAAAAACTTATTAGAATAAAATTAGAGATTTTGTGAATCATCAAAACACATAAAGCGGAGATATATTGGAACAATATAATCTTTAAAAAAATATTCTCTTTTTGATGATCAGAAAACCCATGTAATGGAAAAACATAATCTATATAATATTTTAATATTTTAAAATGGAATGTGTTTTATTTTATGGTCTTCTAAAAAAACTTTTTCTTCTACCCCCATTTTTTTGAAATAAGTATGAATTTTGAAATATAAGTTAAATTTTGAATTTTCTTTTTCTTCCCACCTTTTTTTGATATAAAAAAGAACTATAATAAGGAAAAAAATTATATTCCACACAAATATCAATTTATAGAATCGAGTTTTGGAAATGAATAGAGTTCATAATAAAATTTTGAAATTTTAGTATAAGAAGATAATAAAGATAAAGATTCCAAAGAAATTATGATCATGAAACATAAACTAAATAAAAATTAAGGGTTAAAAATTATAATAATTGCATAAAATATATTAAAGAAATATGATTATTTGATAAAATCATAAAGTTATATATCATGATTAGGAAAAATATAAATTAATATAGATAAATGGAGATGTTAAAATGCCATAAAAGGTGGCATAATTCAAATGTTTTTAGCGTGTTTAGCCATTGGAAAATCTATTTCATGAACATTAAATGGGTGAGAATCAACTACATTGCTGAAAACAAATTTTTATATATTACTTCTTGAAAGAGATGGGTTGGTCCTGAGGTAATGAAGATGAAAAGAGGAGCATAGATTTTGTGCTAACAACATCATCTAATGTCAATTAGGATTCTCTAAGACCAACACGATCATCATGAGAAAACCTATCTGGGGTCGACTGAATGTTGTGAGAATATTGTGGTTCCCTAACTAGATAAATTCATATTCCTATTTAAAGGGATGTTTAAAGGAATTATTACATAACAATAAATATTTATATTTAGAAAAACATAAATTTTTTCATTAATGATCATCTGATGGATAAATGGTATCTTTAAGAAATTGAGAGGCATGTAAATAATTTTTAGTATTTAGAGGTCTAGGAAGACTTTTACCCCACATTTTAAATAGAGTGTCAACACATGCATCAATCATTATTACCATGTTATTATTGAAATATTCTAAGTTATTTGAAAAACCATTCCACATTCGTTGAAAATGTTTCCAACAAACTTCTGGAGGTCTTATTTCTTAGCACAACTAGATATCAGGTTCATTGAACCTTAAAACTATTTTTCTAGAATCTCCATGATGAAAAAAGTTTCTTTTTCCATAGAAGGATCAACTCATTATGATGATTCTGCAAAATAATCAACTTCTATTTCATCATTGTCTGAGAAATTATGCTCAATATTGTTCACCACATATTCATAAAGATCTTATATTTTCATTTAAATATTACAAACATTGTTGGATAAGAATCTATAAAACTTTCCAAGAGAATTAATGATGAATATCATGTCCCTATTTAGTGGAAGATAAGTTTTTTGAAATTTAGAAAACTTCTGGTTGAGCATAGAACATAATTATTTAGTTGATCTATCAACAGATTTAACATCATCCTTAATTTTATTCGGTAGTATTAAGACTTATTCTATGGTGGTTTTTTGGAGATATTGGGAAATATATCGGGACAAAAAATAAAATTGACGAGAATCACATATTATAGATACTAAATCTAAATATTGATAGAGCTTCCTTATCATTAACTGAACATCTGAACTGAGGATGGTTCCAGCAAGGGGTTATTCTAAAAACATGTCTAAAATAGACTGTACCAATAGTCTTACTTCTTGGATGATAACCTTTGAGTCCATCATATCACATAAAGTTCTTATTTATTTATTTTAGTCACAGATTTGTGCTTTTAGTGTATCGACTTCAAACACTAACTTTGAGAGGATTTACTGAGGTCCTTCAGAAATAATGTTTTTAGTTTAATTAATTCTTCATTTTAACTTCTTAGGGAATATGGGAAACATTTATTGTTGAACTTTTACACTCTCTTCCTAAACTAGTTGATTATCAGCAACATTGGGTATAGTATCCATGTGACTCCGTTATTTTAAGTCTCTTCTTTTGATTATTTCTTCATAATTTATCTTCATCTCCTTGTTGAAAGATTGAACAAGAAGAGAAATGATGAGATGATTCTTTTGGGATAGATGGAAAAAAAATTGAGAACATATTCATAGAATAAGAGTTTCTTCTTATCCATCATTACTTTTTCTAGTATCAGAGTGATTATATGATTATCCCATCGTTATTGGTACCTTCTGAAAACTAGAATTATCCCCATGAGTTGGAGTAAGGTCTGTTTCTATCATTGAGAAAAATGGAATCATTTTTTAAGGGGACATCCCAATTAAACCCACTTTCTCTTAAAACACTTACATTGAGTTTTGTTAAACTGTGACAAGGAGTTGCATCATTGACATCCCAAACAACTCCAGCATTTTTAAAAACTAAGCTCATGATTAATCCATATGGATAGATGTTCAGAGATTGATTTTGTACATGGAACATATATTGTAATATATATCATGCTATGTTCATAGTATTTTTGAGAATAAAAATAAATAAAATAAATATCATGAAAAATAATTTTCTTTAACTCACCATTTCTTTGAGAAATCCCTCACTCAATTAATTTGATCCACACCTCTCTTTCTGGATCCATTTTCTTCACATCAATTTTATTAATAATTTTAGTTCTGAGTAGATAACTAATGTTCTATGGATGAGTAACACCATCCATGGAAGATAATGAGGTATTTTAGAATGTGTATCCTTCTTGTGGAATTTTCAATGATTCCTTTATATTGACTGATGTTATAAAAATAACTTTCTGATTGACTATTGCATTGAATAGTTCTTTAGCATCACTGAATTATAAAGAATCCAAATCATAGTATTGATGATATTTATTCTTTAAAACTGTTACCGTTCCTGATGCATTAAAACAACAATCCCATACATGATGGTTGACAACATGCATTAACAACAAGTCTGTTTTTTCCAGCCATTTGAAATCAATGGCTTTTCCACTTTTAACATTTCATGATATCCTTTGAAATTTTATCCTACTGGATAATGAAACATAGTAAACTTTAGTTTTTTCCACTTGATGAGTGGTTGAGGAATTTGAAGGTTAAAAGGCTAGGTTAAAAATGGTTAAAGAAAATTGAAACTGATTTCAAAGGGATTGTGAGTTTTTTCAAAAGGAATTTTAAAACACAATATTTTAGGTTTATGATAATTGATAGGTCATGAAGTAATACAAAAGAAATTATTACTAAATATAGGTGATGTCTTCTATCATATGTGACCATTACTCAAAATAGTGGAAGGATGTAAATTTTAAATTAAACATATAATATGCTTACTATATATATGAGATATATAATATAAAATATCACTTTTTAAAGTTAAACATACCTAATTATAATTTAATTTAATTGAATCTTCTACCAAACATAGCTTTAGTAAAAATATCTACTACTTTTTTTCTATGAAAACAAATTAAAAAGAGAGATCACCTTTCTATGGATCGTCTCTCAAGGAACGATGTCTTAAATCAATGTGCATTCTTCTAGAATGATGTATTGGTTTTATTGATACATTGATAGAACTAGTGTTATTTGTAACGCCTCGACCCCAGTTACCTAGAGTTGGTGCATTGTTACATAACATTGGCATGATCACAAGAAAGATAAAATCTCGAAAGACCGATTAGTTTAGTAGCCTTGGAAACGCTAGATATATTCATAAGTCTTACATTACATCATAAAAATGAAAACTACAACAACATCTTTTCTTCATAGTCCACACTCATATCCCCACATACTATCCCTGTAGGTCATTCATAAATTACTTCTTCACATCCTGGGAAAAATAAAACATCGAAAGGGGTTATCTCAAATGCCCAGTAAGGATAACAATATAGCGGAAACTTTCATAAATAAGAACAAACATTTAAGGCAATGTATAACTAAAACAAAAGAATTTTAAAATTGAAATTCAACATAGTATGGAAAAAATGAAATAATTCCATTTACTTATTCACATGTATATTCTACTAATCTAATAATCACATGCAATATCAATAACCACTTTCATAATGATGGAATGCATAATTACAGACTATCATAACCACATAGTCAAGGCCTCGTTCCAATAATACAAATAAGATTTTGCCAAGGCCTTGTGCCAAGACACTAGTTTGTCTCATGAGACCTACCGATGCATCAAGGAGCTATAGCGGGCTCCACCCGTCACATATTAAGTCCAATGCATTCCCATATGAAAAGGTTTAAACATAACATAAACATTCGTATTAAAACTAGAATACGAAATGTCAATACTTTCACCATAAACCATGAAGGGTATAAAAAAAATATCCATAGTCAAATATATCACAAAACCTTCAATAGAATATGGAAGTTTTGTTTCATAATAAATCAGCTTCAAATAATCTTAAAATCCATCAAAGGATGTTGACATAGATGAAATCAAATCTCTTTTTAAAGGAATATCTCTTTCTATTTTGAAATCATTTAAGAGTCATATATTTATAAAATAAAAAATTTTCTTTGAAAATATTCTTATAAGCTTGTAAGAGAAGCTTCGACGATTTTATAACGGCGGAAAATAGTTGCACCCTCCGTATAAGTTAAAAAAACATTCTTACCTTAATTCTGCCGAAAAGGTTAAAAAGTACCCTGTTTGGAAAAGGACGGAAAGATTCCTTTATAAAACTCTTATAAAAAGTCAAACAAGGGTATAAATGTCTTTAACCCATATTCTTGTAAATAGTAAAAATGTTTTGAAATACATTTTTAAGATACATGGATGTGGATGATAAAGAGATCCCAGTTGATTATTACGTATAAACAACCTCAGATAATGAAGAGATTGCGAAATAAACCCTTACCTTGTAATTTTCCTTGGTTGGGGTAGGTTAACCTTCTGTATAATGGTGAAATAATTGTTATTAAATTATACAAGAATCATATACATTAATATGATATCATATATGATCTTTTAACATTGATTTGTTAATTATATCTTTGTATTATCGTTCTTTCAGGTGTTAACTTACTCATTTTCTTTTATATGTTTTGTTACGTAAGCTGTGTATTGCATGGATATGTTGTATATTAATCATATCCATAATGATATCAAGTCCTTATATACTATTATTAATCATCAAATGAGAACTATACTTGAATGGATATGATGGAGAATGAATCTTATCGCGTTCGTGGAGACAGTAGTCTGTACGTACGCACGTGTGACAATATCATTCTATTGATAATAAAATAATATGTAATTGGATGGTATATAATATATACAGAATCATTATCATTTATATTTATTATTTACAAGAATTACACATCATTATTATACCCATCCAAATAATAATTTATTGAATAACAATTACACCACGACGTGGAGACGGTAAGTCGTACGTACGCACGTATGGTGACATGTTATTCAAAGGATAGATAGAATACTGAAATATGGTTGTAAAATGTTTATAATAACATAAAATTATATATATATAATATACTGTATTTATTATTTTATAATGTTAATAACAAAGAAAGAAGAAGTGGAAGAAAAAAGGAACTTGAAAAGGGGTGGTGAAATCAGTACCTCTTCTTCGAGTTCTTCCATTTGATTTGATCAAAAGGGCTCCTTAAGTTGGATTTATGACTAAAGTAAGGCCTATAGGATGAAGTTAGGGAAGTTTAGAGAGCATTTGGGCAGAGGTTGGCCGATCCAAAAGGATTTGAAGGTGTGAGTTAATGAGAAGGGAGAGTGCCCTTTTATAAGAGGGGTGAGGGGAACCTTTGGAAAAGCTAGAAATATTATTTTATAATAAATTCTTATTTAGTTTCTAATGACTCAAAAGTAGATTATTTGAAGTTTAAGGTGGGGATGGGTCCAAAACCACTCAACCAATATAATTTATACAGGTTTGGGTTACTATATTAACCTTATCTTTAAGTATTAACTCTTAGTTAATTAGTTTCACTTTAACAATGTCTATTTGTATTTTTATATTATATGGTTAATACACTTACTATATACATCTAAGAGACACCCAAGTGGTCCATTAATGATAAAACTATCAGGATATAAGTCTCTCGGCCGAACCTTAGATTTTTAGGAATTTAATATCAATTAATAATATAATATTGTTTTTAAAAACTCTTTTATGTCAATTTTGACACTATTCAATAATTGATTTTTCAAAAAATCATAACAGACTTATTACTTCTAAAAAAGTTAATTAAATCATATATAACATGCCATATTCACCTAGAAAATTAGTTTAATTCATAAAAAGGTTCAAATTATATTTATTTGTGTATTTATAATATCAATTATTTTAATTTTTCACTATTATGGTAATTACTGCATCATAATTGTGTCATAACTAAATTAAATTATTTAATGTCTAAAAATTATAAATAAAATATCATTATGTAGGAAATATATTTATATTTTTAATTCATATTTAAAATTTAATTTATCTTATGTATAGCCTTATATTAAAAATGTTTTATTAAATAAACATTGATTTTAACTCTTTTAACTTTTATTTGAATTAAATAATAATAAATTTCCTAATCTAATCCAAGTGGACCTAAATGATAATATTTTATTCCTAAGGTTTTTTTTGGTCGACATAAACTTGTCCAATATAATTAGGACATGTGTTAGGATAATATTAATATTATTTTTACCCTTAATTACCCTATTTACTTCTAACTGTTGTAAATAAAAGTAAGAAGTTACTATTCAACAAAAATTATTTTCATTTCATTGAACCACATTTTACTACTTGATATTAACCGTGTCTCTATGAGTTTCGAAATTCCATTCACAGAAGTTGTAAAATTATGTTTTATGAAAAATTCAGTTTTTTAACTACCACCTAGTGGTTTCACTATTCATCAAAATTTGAAGTTTTTCAGAACAATGCCAAAATTTCACCCTAAGCTATAATTGATATTCCAAATTCAAAAATGATGTATATTTTACAAAATTACAAACATATAAGTTTCATTAATTAATTTTCTAAATTAATTCCTGTTGTCACAAAAAATAGCGTGTTTTTATGAAAGAATATATATCAAAAGATTGGCAATTGTTTATGTCCAATTTCAAAGTGAAATTAATTATAATGAACAACATTGGATAAAATGGTAAAAATATATTCTAATTATACTTTAAAACCACTCAATAATATAATTTATCACTATAAATTATTTTTATTAAAAAAGTGGTTTTTAAGTATTTTTCACTATTCAAAAAAATTGGAAGTTCTCAGAAAAATACCAAAAATTAAACTTAGGAAAATTTTGATATTATGAATCCAAAAATGAAGTCCATTTTGAGATATAAAATATATATAATTTCAAAAGTTATGTATTACTATTCATAATGGCTAGTTTGATTGGTTGTGGTGTGTTAAAACTAGATGTTGCGTACAACACACGCTATCGCATTATTCAATGAGAATCGTATCGTAGAAGCTTGGGGCGTTACATTCTCCCCTCCTTCAAATAATTTCGTCCTCAAAATTTCTAGAATACTACTGCAAGAAAAGACTAGGGTGGTTCTTCATCATAAGTTCCCCAGGTTCCCATGTTGCCTCTCCCATCTTATGGTTTCTCTACAAAACTTTTACCAGACGCGTCGTCTAGTTTCTCGGTACTTGTTCTCTCGTATCAAGAATCCATACTGGATCTTCGCAATAAGACAGATCGGGTTCCAGTTATAATTCCTCATAGGTGAATACATGTGTTGGTTCAGGCATGTATTTCCTCAATAGAGATACGTGGAACACATCGTGAACTTTGGAGAGACTTGGAGGCATTGCCAATCGATAAGCTACAGCCCCAATTCGTTCTAGAATTTTGAAAGGTCTGATGTACCTGGGAATCAATTTACCTTTCTTACCAAAAAGTATGACTCCCTTCCATGGAGATACCTTCAGGAAAACATGATCACCGACTTGAAATTCCAAATCCTTCCTTCGATTATCGGCATAGATCTTTTTCCAACTTTGAGCTGCTTTGATGTGATTTTGGATTACCTTCACCTTTTCCATTGTTTCCTCCACCCGTTCTGGGCATACAAGTTTTCTTTCACCAACGTCATCCCAACAGGTTGGTGTACGACATCTCTTTCCGTATAACGCTTCATATGGTGCCATCTGAATACTCTAATGAAAGCTATTGTTATAGGAAAATTCCACCAGAGGTAAATATTGATCCCACAAACCCTGAAAGTCAAGTGAGAAGGATCTTAACCTGTCTTCTAAGGTTTGAATAGTTCATTCTGATTGTCCATCTGTTTGAGGGTGGTAGGCAGTGCTCAAATGAAGTTCTGTATCCAAGGCATTCTGAAGACTTTTCCAGAATCTTGAAGTAAAACAGGGATCATGATCAGAATAAATTGATAGGGGTACTCCATGAAGTCTCACAACTTCATCAATATATAGTCTTGCTAGACGTTCCAGTGGTAGATCTTCTCTTATAGTAAGAAAATGTGCTGACTTGGTAAGACGATCAACAATGACCCATATTGCATCATTCCTTCTAGGAGTCTTTGGTAGCCCCATGACAATGTCCATTGTAATATTGTCCCATTTACACTCAGTTATGGGAAGAGGTTGGATGACTCCTCCAGGTTGTTGCCTTCCATCTTTCACTTGTTGACAAACCATACGTCTTGACACAAAATCAGAAATCTCCCTCGTCATGTTGTCCCACCAGAAATGTTCCTTCAAATCTCTATACATTTTGGTGCTCCCAGGGTGTATAGATAAATTGGAACTACGAGCATCATCCAGAAATTCCCTTTTTAGATCAGGTATATCGGGAACACAAAGTCTCTTCCTGAATTTCAAAATTCCATCTTCATACACAAAGTCTCCCAATCTCCCATCATTCACAGCTTTAATCTTCTTTTTAAATTCTTCATCATCGATCTTAGAACTCTTAATCCTTACTAGTAAAGATGGTTTGTCAACCATTTGAAAAAGCATTGATGTTTCACCTTCCATGGTTATTCCCATGTCCATCGTCACTTGGTCTATGAAAATTCGATCTCTTTCAATTCTCATATTGTTCAAAACTCCATGGTATTTTCTTCTCAAAGCATCTTCCACCATGTTTGACTTCCCCGGGTGTTAGTGTATCGTGCAATCATAATCCTTGAGTAACTCAAGCCATCTACTTTGCCTCATGTTGAGTTCTTTTTGTGAGAAAATATACTTCAAACTCTTGTGATCAGTATAAATCTCACATTTTTCACCATAGAGGTAGTTTCTCCATATATTCAAAGAAAAGATCATAGCTGGTAACTAGAGATCATGAATAGGATAGTTTTGTTCATGAATTTTCAACTTTCGTGATGCATAGGCAATAACCCTATCATTCTGCATAAGGACACAACCAAGTCCTTTCTTCGATGCATCACTATAAATAACGAACCCATCATTCCCTAATGGTGGAGTCAATATAGAAGAATTGACTAATATTCTCTTCAGTTCTTCGAAACACTCTTCACACTCTTTTCTCCAAACAAATTTAACCCCTTTACGTGTGAGCTTCGTTAATGGGTTAGCCAATCGGGGAAAATTCTGGATGAAACATCGATAATAGCCTTCTAAACCAATAAAACTACGTACCTCAGTTATACTCGTAGGTTCTGGCCATTCTTGGATTGCCTTGGTCTTAGAGGGATCAATAGAGATTCCATCTTCAGAGACAATATGGCCAAGAAAAGAAATCTCATGAACCCAGAATTCAAACTTGCTAAACATCCCATATAATTCATGTATTCTCAGAGTATTCAGGATAATGTGCAAGTGACTTTCATGATCTTCGTAGATTTTAGAGTATACCAAGATATCATCAATAAATACCACCATAAATTCATCGAGATATTCCTTGAAAACTCTATTCATCAGATCCATGAATACAGAGGGTGCATTAGTCAATCCAAAAGGCATTACAGTAAACTCCTAATGCCCGTACTTGGTTCGAAATGTTGTCTTAGGAATGTCTTCCTTCTTTACACACAACTGATGGTATCTAGATCTAAGTTCAATCTTTGAAAAGTATTGAGCTCCATGCATTTGGTCAAATAAATCATCAATGCGAGGTAGGGGATACTTGTTCTTTATTGTTATAGCATTGATCTCCCTATAGTTGATACAT
The DNA here is from genome assembly GCA_963277665.1 of Viscum album. Taxonomy (NCBI): domain Eukaryota; kingdom Viridiplantae; phylum Streptophyta; class Magnoliopsida; order Santalales; family Viscaceae; genus Viscum; species Viscum album. The sequence continues at coordinate 1,515,345,244 of OY728128.1, read as the reverse complement.
AACCTCATAGATCCATCTTTCTTTTTAACAAAAAGAACAGGGGATCCCCATGGAGAAACACTAGGGTGAATAAATCCCTTATTACTTAATTCCTCTAGTTGTTTCTTTAGTTCAACTAATTCTACAGTGGCCATTCTATAAGGGGTATTCGATATAATCCTTGATCCAGGAATTAAATCAATGGAAAACTCAACTTCTCGTTATGGAGGATGTCCACGTAAATCTTCCGGAAATACATCTACATATTCTTTCACAACAGGTCCATCCTTTATTTGAACATTCCTTTCCTCACCCACAGTCATTTCATTCTCTTCCTCCCTAATAATTGAATTTAGTTGAGCTACTGGGGGTGGATCTAGATAAGAATTAGGTGGTGATGATTCTGCTCTAAAGATAAGGTGTTCCTTATCATCATCATCGAAAATCATAACCTCCTTCTTCTTACAATAAATCTTTGCATCATAGTCCGAAATCCAATCCATACCGAGGATTATATCAAACTCAATCATTGGTATGACGATGAGATCATCAGATAAAGAAAATTTATGTGCTCTAATGGGGACCGATTCACAAAGCTTTTTTGCAATGATGCTTCCCTTAGGAGTTTTAACTGACAACTCCCTTGTTAAATAAAATTGGAAATATCTAATTTTATTAGGAAACTGTGAAGATATGAAACAATGCGAGGATCTAGAATAAAATAATTCATTTTCTAAACTTGAGGAAACCTTTAAATTACCTACCACCACGTCTTTCGGAGCTTCTACCTCAGCAGTAGTGATAGCATAATCTTGGCCTTGATCCGTTGGCCTTTTCTGAGGTAAGTTCCCCTGACGCTTAGGACATTAATTTGCATAATGTCCCATCTCCCTGAAATTTTAGCACTGAACATTGATAGATTCCTTATTCCCTTTTCAATCGCGAGCCTGGTGGCCTTTTTCACCACACTTGTAACAGACACCCATTCCCTTTAAGCAAGTACTAGGTTGTTTCTTCCCACATTTACCATAGGATAGATATTCAACCTTTCCCTTATTCCCCTTATTTCCATTCCCAGATTGATCAGCAGATCTCTTCTTATCTTACTTTGCTTTAAAGTCATAATACTTAGAGAATTCCTTTTCAGTCTTGATAGCATATGAGACAATGTCTTCGTACGATGAAAACGATTGTGAGACTAATGCTCGACGGAGAAATGGTTTTAACCCATAAAAGAAATGATCAATCTTACTTCTTGGGTTACGTATATAATCTCCATCATACCTTAATAACCTTGTAAAGTTAGCCACATACTTTGCGACATTCTCATCCTCCTTTTGTCTCAGACTCAGAAATTGCCTTTCGATATCTGCTCGATGGTCACGAGGAAAGTATTTTTCTAAAAATAGATCTTTGAACTCCCTCCATTCCATATTTCATACTTCATCATCTTCCTTCATGTTTTGAATCAATGACCACCATTGATCAGCATCTTCAGTGAGGTGGTAAACTGCCATGATAACTTTTTCCCTTTCACTACTCTCCAAAGCCTGAAATATTTTCTCTAGGAAATTTATCCATTGCTCATCTACTAAGGTATTTGTACTCCCATTGAACGTTGGTGGTTGTTGCCTCATGAATCTATCTAACATTGATCCTCCACACTGCGGATCAGGGTGCTCCATACAGGTAAGGTTATTATTCATCACCTGAGTGAGTTTTCCCAGTATGGTGATTAGCTGATCGGCACTAGTTGCATCACCAGCTCCACTATAATTATCTTGAGCAGGAGGGAAATCCCTACATGGATTTCATGCATTGATATGGTTTCCATTTCTTCCACTAGGCACCATTTCTAAACAATGGCATAAACTAGATCAGTTTATGAATCAAAATACATAATCTCATACTTATAAAACACTTAACATAAATAGAACTATTTATGGATATAATCCATAATCATAAAAAATGTTTTCTTTGAAGAAGTATATACTCATAAACCCTTCGTAATGATTTGTAAAGAAAATGAGAGTTATCCTAAGCATATCCCCCAGGAGTTTCGTAACCAAGAGTGCAGCAAGGCCCGTTGTCGTGCACTAGTTCCCATTCGAGTCTAGCTCAAAGCGGTGTTTTTTGGTTTTACCCCTAGGTACATCTGTGCCAGAGCCGCCTCTACCTACTCGTATCGAGACAGGGATGTATTTCTCGGAAAACTCACAAAATCTATACAATACCAAAATTCTAGGAAGTTCTTCTATACTAATCCTCAAAGTCTATCTTAGGTCTATATGCTCTAATCAGAGTTTATCTAAATCTAGCTTCCAAATATTGTACTAAACTTCCTCTAATACCAACTGTAACGCCCCGACCCCAGTTACCTAGAGTCGGTGAATTATTACATAACATGGAAATGATCACAAGAAAGATCAAATCTCGAAAGACCGATTATTTAAGTAGCCTTGGAAACACTAGATATATTCATAAGTCTTACATTAAATCATAAAAATGAAAACTACAACAACATATTTTCTTCATAGTCCACACTCATATTCCCACATACTATCCCTGTAATTCATTCATAAATTACTTCTTCACATCCTGGGAAAAATAAAACATTGAAAGGGGTGAGCTCAAATGCCCAGTAAGGATAACAATATAGCAGAAACTTTCAGAAATAAGAATAAACATTTAAGGAAATGTATAACTAAAACAAAATCCTTTTAAACTGGAATTTCAACATAGTAATGAGAAAATGAAATAATGTCATTTACTTGTTCACATGGATATTCTACTAATCGAATAATCACATGCAATATCAATAACTAATTTCATAATGATGGAATGTATAATGCCAGACTATCATTACCACATAGCCAAGGCATCGTGCCAAGACTACAAATAATATTTTACCAAGGCCTTGTGCCAAGACACTAGTTTGTCTAATGATACCTACCGATGCATCGAGGAGCTATAGCGGGCTACACCCGTCACATATTAAGTCCAATGCATTCCCATATGAAAAGGTTTAAACATAAAAAAAATCGTATCAAAACTAGCATACGAAATGTCAATACTTTCACCATAAACCATGAAGGGTATAAAAATAACATATCCATAGTGAAACATATCACAAAACCTTCAATATAATATGTAAGTTTTGTTTCATAATAAATCAGCTTCAAATAAGCTTAAAATCCATCAAAGGATGTTGACATAGATGAAATCAAATCTCTTTTTAAAGAAATATCTCTTCTATTTTGAAATCATTTAAGTGTCATATATTTATGAAATAAAACATTTTCATTGAAAATATTATTATAAGGTTTTAAGGGAAGCTTCGACGATTTTATAACGGCAGAAAATAGCCGCACCCGCCATATAAGTTAAAAAAACATTCTTACCTTAATTCTGTCGAAAAGGTTAAAAAGTACCCTGTTTGGAAAACGACGGAAAGATTCCTTTATAAAACTCTTATAAAAAGTCAAAAAAGGGTATAAATGTCTCTAAACCATATTATTGTAAATATTAAAAATGTTTTGAAATACATTTTTAAGAAACATTGATGTGGATGATAAAGAGATCCCAGTAGATTATTACGTATAAACAACCTCGGATAATGAAGAGCTTGCAAAATAAACCCTTACCTTGTAATTTTCCTTGGTTGGGGTAGGTTAACCTCCTGTATAATGGTGAAATAATTGTTATTAAATTATACAAGAATCATATACATTAATATTATATCATATATGATCTTTTAACATTTATTTGTTAATAATATCTTTGTATTATCGTTGTTTCGGGTGTTAACTTACTCGTTTTCTTTTATATGTTTTGTTATGTAAGCTATGTTTGTGACGGAGAAGTTGTATCTTAATCATATACATAATTATATCAAGTCCTTAGATACTATTATTAATGATCAAATTATAATTATACTTTAATGGATACGATGGAGAATGAATCTTATCGCGTTCGTGGAGACGGTAGTCCGTACGTACGCACGAGCGACAATATCATTATTTTGATAATAAAATAGTATTTAATTGGATGGTATATCATATATAAAGAATAATTATAATGTTATATTTATTATTTACATGAATTACACATAATTATTATACCCATACAAATAATAATTTATTGAATAACAATTACACCACGACGTGGAGACGGTAAGCCGTACGTACTCACGTACGGTGACATGTTATAAAAAGGATGGATAGAATACTGAAATATGGTTGTAAAATTATTATAATAACATCAAAGTATATATAATATACTTTATTTATTATTTTATAAAGGTAATAACAAACAAAGAAGAGGTTGAAGAAGAAAGGAACTTAAAGAAGGGTGGTTAAATCAGTAACTCTTCTTCGGGTTCTTCCTTTTGATTTGATCAAAATGGCTCCTTAAGTTGGCTTTATGACTAAAGTAAGGCCTCTAGGATTAAGTGAGGAAAGTTTAGAGAGTATTTGGGAAGAGTTTTCCAAACAAAAAGGCTTTGAATTTGTGAGTTAATGAGAAGGGAGAGTGCCCTTTTATAGGAGGGGTGAGGGGCACCTTTGGAAAATCTAGAAATATTATTTTATAATAAATTCATATTCTGTTTATAATGGCTCAAAAGTGGATTATTTAAAGGTTAAGGTGGGGATGGGTCTAAAACCACAAAACCAATATAATTTATACAGGTTTGGGTTACTATATTAACCTTATCTTTAAGTATAAAGTCTTAGTTAATTAGTTTCACTTTTACAATGTCTCTTTGTATTTTTATATTATAGGGTTAATAAACATACTATATACATCCAAGCGACCCCAAAGTGGTCCATTAATGATACAAATATCATGATATAAGTCTCTTGGCCAAACAGTAGATTTTTATGAATTTAATATCAATTAATAATATAATATTTGTTTTAAAAACTCTTTTATGTCAATTTTGACACTATTCAATAATTGATTTTTTTAAAAATCATAACATAATTATTACTTCGAAAAAAGTTAATTAAGTCATTCCTAACATGTCATATTAACCTATAAAATTATTTTAATTCATAAAAAGTCTCAAATTATATTTATTTGGGTATTTATAATATCAATTATTTTAATTTTTCACTATTATGTTAATTACTACATCATCATTGTGTCATAAATAAATTAAATTATTTAATGTCTAAAAATTATAAATAAACTATAATTATGTAGGAAATATCTTTATATATCTAATGAATATTTACAATCGAATGTATCTTATGTATAACCCTATATTAAAAATGTTTTAGTAAATAAACTTTGATTTTAACTCTTTTAACTCTTCTTTAAATTAAATAATAATAAATGTCCTAATCTAATCCAAGTGGAACAAAATGATAATATTTTATTCCTAAGGTTTTTTTTGGTCTAGATACACTTGTACAATAGAATTATAACATGTGTTAGGGTAATATTAATATCATTTTTACCCTTAATTACACTATTTACTTTTAACAGTGGTAAATAAAAGTAAAAAGTTATTATTCACCAAAAATTATTTTCATCTCATTGAACCACATTTTACTACTTGATATTAACAGTGTCTCTTGTATTTTCTAAATTCCATTCACAGAAGCGGTAAAATTAAGTTTTATGAAAAATTCAGTTTTTTTAACTACTATCTAGTGGTTTCACTATTCATCAAAAATTGAAGTTTTTCAGAACAATGGAAAAATTTCACCCTATGATATAATAGATATTCTGAATTCAAAAATGATGTCTATTTTACAAAAATCCAAACATATAATTTGAATTAATTAATTTTATAATTAATTCCCGCTGTCACAACAAATAGCGTGTTTTTAAGAAACAATATATATCAAAACATTGACAATTGTTTATGTCCAATTTCAAAGTGAAATTAATTATAATGAACAACATTGGATAAAATGGTAAAAATATATTCTAATTATACTTTAAAACCACTCAATAATATAATTTATCACTATAAATTATTTTGATTAAAAAAGTTGTTTTTATGTATTTTTCACTATTCATAAAAATTGGAAGTTCTCAGAAAAATACCAAAAAATCAACTTAAGAAAATTTTGATATTATGAATCCAAAAATGAAGTCCATTTTGAAATATAAAATATATATAATTTCAAAAAGTAGGTATTACTATTCATAACGGCTAGTTTGATTGGTTGTGGTGTGTTAGAACTCGATGTTGTGTACAACACACGCTATCGTATTATACAAAGAGAAGCATACCATAGAAGCTTGGGGTGTTACATTATTATATATAATTGGAACATGATTACTGATAAATAAAAATTCCATGAAGGTATGTTTCATGAAAATAACTTATGTGCAACAAATTCCTATGGAAATATATCCAACTTCGAGGTTTGATAGTGCTACAGAATTTTGTTTCTTACTTGACCAAGATAGGATAAATTTTCCAACATAATAACAAGTTTCGGAAATGCTTTTCCTATATAATATACATCCAAAAATGTTCATATCCAAGTATTAAATCATATTAAATTCAATGTTCTGTGGAAAAATAAGCTATGGAGTTATGGTTACATTTAAATATCCTAAATTCTTTTCACAAAATTTAATATTGATTCTATTGGATTAGATTGATTTCTTGCATAAAGAAATACTGAAAACATAATATATATTCTACCTGTAGTAAGGTAAAATAAACATACTATGATTCCTCTATACAAAATTTTGACAGTTTCCTTCGAGGAAAGTTTGATATTGGATCTCATAGGAGTTGGGTATGTCTTACTATATTCAAGTCCAAATTTTTTAAGTAGGTTGAGTATTTTTTTCTTTTATTTAAAATATTTTTGAAATTATTTTGATAAGCTTGAAATAATATAAAATATTTTTTGTCTCCCATCATACTCATTTCAAATTATTTTTTCATGGGTTTTGAAAATTAATTACATAATTTTTAATTATTTGATATGAAAATAACAACATATACAAATATTTGGACTAGAAAAACATAAATAAAATTATTAAATAACACATTATATTCTATTTATATTGTGAAACCATTTGATAAAAAAAATAACTTGATATTTAATACCATACCCTTGGAGCTTTCTTTAGTCCATATAGAGCCTAGTTATGTTTTAACACATAATTTTGAGAATGAAAATATTTAAAAATATAAGTTTTATCTATATAGAACATCATTTAAAAATAAATATTTCACATCCCTATGATATAATTTAAAATTAATATAGGATGAATATACTAGAAGGATTCTAATTGCTTCTATTCTATCATTATGAGAAAAAATTTATTCATAATCTATTACTTATTCTTAATTATATCCTTTACCAATAAATCTAGAATTATGTTTAGTTATTAAACCATGGTCATCTTGTTTTTTTCTAAAAACCCATTTCATTCCAATTATAGGATGGTTTGAGGGTCATTCAACAAGTTATAAAACCTTATTTATTTTAAATTTTGTTAGCTCGTTAGGTATTTCTATGATACAATCCCAATACGATAAGGATTATTCTAAATATTTTGGCTCTAATTGGGATTAAAATTCCGAGAATTCTACTATATTTTATACATTTCATATGGTTATTACTCCTTTATCTAGGATTCCTATAATTATTTCTAAATCATGGAATATAAAGTTTCTGAGAAATCCAACAAACATACTTTCTAGTTCCCTGGTGTATACCCTTATTGGATTTGGTTTAAAATAATAAAGTTCAAATGAATTATCATTGTTGTCATAAAAGAGAGGTTTATGTATCATATTTTTCACTGAATCATTTTGATCATTAATTTCATTTCTTTTGTGACCGAAGGGATCACTTCCATAAAATCTCGCATCATCTTATTCTTCAAAAACCCTTTACCTTTTTTGAAATACCCTATAAGAAATTGAATTAGTTAAATCACTACAACAAAATTTCCGTTTAGCGGCGGTTTTATAATGGCGGTTCTAGGAACCGCCTATAAACCTTTTTTTAAAAAGGATTCATGGCGGTTTATAATAAACCGTCACAAAACTTTTTTTTTAATAGCCCCGACCCTTCCCCCACCCCGACCCTCTTTCTCACCTAGCGCTCCCCCGGCCCCCTGCTTCCCCTGCGACCCTGGCCCCCCGCGACACTGGTGACCCCGCAACCCCGACGACCCTGCTTCCCCAGCGACCCCGTGACCTCGGAAACCCCAGCCCCCCTCGACCCCGGTGACCCCGCGACCCCGGCAACCCTGCTTCCCCAGCGACCTATACAAACCGTAGGGTTTGATTTCTAATTATTTAATAGTTTTGATATTAGTTTTTTTTATTATTGTTTCTTGGATAACTGGTACTCTTTCCTTGTGTGAGGATTCATGAGATTAGATCTCCTTGCCTCACTCTTATGGTGCGCGGGAAATGCCCTCCTAGAGCCCCATTAATTAATATAGAAATCCTTGCATATAAAAGGATATTATTGTTCAATTTGATAAATGTTTATAAAAATTCATATATTTTTAGAATTTTGAGTAGGAAATTCAATTTAAGGGTATAAAATGCTTTAGAAATATCAATCTTCAGGGAAATAATTCCTTCATTATCCATCCTCTTTAGGATATTAACACTGTCAAAATCTATGAAGAGACCGTGATGAATGCATATTCCCGAAATTAACCCATACTAATATGGAGTAATAATATCCTTGATAATTTTCCCCATCATGGAAACTATAATTCTACTAATGAGTTTATTTATAGTGTTACCAAGGAAAACAAGCATGATGTCCTTAATATCAAATTCATTTTTTTGGGTTCCACCACAATGAAGTTTGAGTTCATTCTATATGGTAGGTATAAATGTGTGAAAAGTATGTATCTCCACATACATGGTGATCATGAATGATATCCTAATAGGATAAAAACGGATTTTAAAACCATATGGTTAGGGAGAATATTCCATGAATAATGAGAATAAGGACTTTTGGATTTTATCTTTGTTCGGATCCTTGACAATATTGCAGTTCTGATGATCATCAATACAGTTAGGGATGTTACCAATCATCATTGATGTGTTTTCCTTCCCATAATCCCAGTTCATATTAATAATGTAATCTATGACCTCCTCCAAAATATCCTTCTCCAAGGTGTATAAATAACATTGATTTTTATTACATTGATTCAATCATTGTGTCTTTTATACTAATGGAGAATATGGATTTTATCAATTTCTATCCCATTTCTTCAACAATCATACATTTAGCTGACCCTTATCTATTATAAACCGATATAATAATTCAACATCTTGAAAAAGGATTTTTTTCAAACTCACCATTTTTTCGAGAAATGGAAGACTGAATGAAATTCAAATGAACCTTTCTATCTGGTTCTACTTCTTTTATAGGTCTGTTATCCACTTTTGGATTTTCAAAAAATACATAATTATTTCTGTAGGGATTACATAGTTGATTTCTATTGAGGAAGTGTCGAAATCATAATTTCCATCATAAGTACATTCAAATACTTCAACCATTATTAAATATGACATCAAAAAATTATTCTAGTTTACTATTGTTGGAAACAGATCCTTATTATCACCAAAATTAAATACAACTAATTTATATAAATCTCATACATCTTTCTCATTGAATAAATGTTTTGTCTTTTCATCGAACACAAATTACTATCCTTGATGATTTATATATTTCTTAACAAAAATATTCATGGCATCTAGCTAGTTGAAATTGATGGATCTTAGACTCAACACTTTTCCTAAGGTCCTTGAGCACATGAATCTACTAGTGGTAGCTCCCTTTATTTTCTTATATTTTACATTGTTGAACGAGGTTCGAAATACCTAACTATTTGAAATTTTTTATGACTATTTTATTAATATTAAAAGGTTTTTAAGGGTAATGAACCTATAACTGACTTATTTTATTTTGTTTTATAGTAAGAAAGGGGTCGCTCAGAGTGATATTCATGATAATCATGTCAGAAAAACATACAAGTCCTATTGAGATATGACTAATACTCAAAATGGTGGTGCTAAATCTCAAATGAAATAACTCAAATAAAATATTTAATAATAATAAATTCACAATATAAAATTAGTAAAATAGAAATGATATTAAATAATATTAAATAATATTAATTTGGATTTGATAAAATTGAATCTATAACTTGGAAGTGGTTCAATAAAAATTTATGACAATTGATTTTCTATGAAAGAAAAATCAAAAAATCTGCATTATATATTAATAAATTATGTGTTAAATATATTTGTTTCATCCTATAATGGTTTATCAATATTTTTTGAAATGTTTATTAAAATTTTGTGTCTCATATTATTTAGACCTGATTAAAATTAAATCCAAAATTAGTTAGGGTGTGTTTCATTCATAACTCCTATGCATAGAAACATATGTCTCTAATATATTCAACTTCAGTATTAGATAGTTATATAATGTTTTTTTCATTACTATATCATGATACTAAGGATTTAGCAAGAATTTTACTGGTTCCTGACATTATCTTTCTATCCAGTCTACACCGAACAAAATATGTATCCAAATATAAATTTTAATTAAAATTAGAGGGTTTTGAAAAAATTAGATATAGGAAAATAGTTCATTTTAAATATCTCAAAATATTTTTAGCATCATTTAAATGGGATTCTATTGGATTAGATTTAAATATTTCACAAATAAATAATTAAAATATAAAGTACAAATTATTTATAATAGATTTATTCGATATTAAAGTTTTATATGAAGACTATATAGAGAACATAGGTTCGGGTTATTCCAAATTAACAATATGTTTTGGTTTTCATGGTAAAGTAGCTACCACATTGTTAGCACACTGTTTCTCTTTACCAAAGAAACTTCCCCTATCCCAAACACTAAGCATTCATATCTAACTCAGAGGATCATCTTTAATATATTATGTTCCTGTAATCTTATACTATCGTATATATGAATCTCTTTCTCTATTTAGTAGTAACTGTGTGTTTTAATTTTTTTTATTATTGTGTATGCACATTGTGATATACATGGATAAAATTTGGATCACATTACCAAGGAACACACCTCAGTATGTTACAGGTTTGAATGAGTTTTTATATTTTGAAATTTATAATCGATCCGTTGAAGGGAGAATAAAATGTCCATGTCCTAAATGTAAATTTAGATCATGGTTGAAGAGAGAAGAGGTTTATGAACATTTAATACTGAATCAATTCCCTGATCAATATTTGTGAAGGATTTGTCATGGAGAATCGAACATTACATAAATATTGAGCACTGATGTTAATCCACAGAATGAGGTCCAAAGTTCGTCGACAATGGAAAATAAAATGAAAAACCTAATAAATGGTGAATTTGGCACTGCAAGGCACCACTATCAGCATCAAAACATATCAGAACAACCAGAAGAGGGTGCTATAAATTGTAATGTGACAAGTGATGTTTTTGAGACTGTAACACACGTAGATCAAGATTGTCACATATCATTGGATCCTCCTCTTGATTCTGTGGAGCCAAATGTAAGAGAAAACTTCACTGAGGAAAATTCATATCATGATTTAGTTGACGATGGAAATCAAGATTTGTATTTTGGGTGTTTGAAATATTCAAAACTTTCATTTCTGTTGAAGTTGTATCACATCAAATGTCTATGTGGAATTACAAATAAGGCAATGTCCATGATATTGGAATTGATACATGATGCATTTACTGAAGCAAAAATCCCAAAATCTTTTTATGATATGAAAAAAAGTTGTTAACAAGCTTGGTCTGAATTATAAAAAAATACATGTGTGTCCCAATGATTGTATTCTTTATTGGGGAGTGGATTGAAGTAGATAGAATTGAAAGAAATGTTCTTCTTCTATTTGGAAGGCAAAGGGTGATGTTGGAAGTCTGAATGAACATAATTTCATGGAGAAGAAGAAGAAAAGGAGCACACCTACAAAGGTTTTGTGTTACTTTCCTTTGAATCCTCGATTGCAAAGATTATTTATGTCATCGAAAACCGCCGAACACATGAAGTGGAATTCTGTAGATAATAACAATGATGGGTTAATGAGACATCCACGAGATTCTCAATCGTGGAAGACATTTGATTAATTACATCTCGATTTCTCAGTTGATCCTAAGAATGTTTGATTGGGATTGGCTGCCGATGGATTCAACCCATTGGGGACTTTGAGTGCCAGTTATAGCATTTGGCCAGTTGTTTTGATCCCTTATAATTTGCCTCTGTGGATGCGTATGCAACAAACATCTTTTATCCTTTCGGTGATTATTCCTGGAAAACAAATTCCTGGAAATGATATTTATGTATACTTGAAGCCTTTGATTGAAAAATTGCAGGAGTTATGGAGCAACGGTGTTGAGACATTTGATGCTTCTTCTAAAACAATGTTCAGAATGTATGCTGCTTTAATGTGGACCATTAGTGACTTCCCTGGGCTTGGGAATTTATCTGGTTGGAAAACTTACACGGGTTTAGCTTGTCCCATTTGTAACTTTGATTTTGAGCCCAAACGGCTACCTCACAGTAGAAAATGGTGCTTCTTGTGTCATCGAAGATTACTCGCTGCATCTCATAGATTCAGCTGAAAAGATCAAAATTTAATGGTTCCATTGATCGTAGACCACTTCCAAAGTTGTTAAATGGTTTTGAAATATTGAAACAGCTTGAAAATGTTGAAATAGAATTTGGGAAGGTTCATCATTTGAATGATAGTGGAAAATGGGTCCAAAGTGCATCGTCAAGCGAAACCGGAACACAATAATGGAAGAAAAAAAGTATATTCTTCAAACTTCCATATTGGGAATTTAATTTGTTGCGTCATAATCTTGATGTGATGCATATTGGGAAGAATATCTGTGACTATTTGATTTTCACATTGCGTAATGAGCATGGAAAGTCGAAGGATCATTTCAATGCTCGCAAAGACTTACAAACAATGAACATAAAATGCGATCTCTGGCCAGATGAAAATGAAAAGTATCCTTCGGAAATTTTGGCAATGAAGAATAGGGATAAAGATACATTCCTTCGAATGTTAAAGAATGGTAAGGTATCTGATGGGTATTCAAGTAAAATCTCGAGGTGTGTTGACATGAAGAATCGTAAGTTACATGGATTGAAAAGTCACGATTCACATATTTTGTTACAACAGTTACTACCATTGTCATTACATACATTAATACCTACAAAAATTAATGTTGTTTTGCTGCAGTTCTGTAAATTTTTCAGACAACTATGTGAGAAATTTCTATGTCCATTTCATCTTGACAACCTCCAGAAGAGGTTTGTATTGACCCTTTGTGCAATGGAGATGATCTTTCCTCCGTCCTTTTTTACTGTAATGATGCATTTAACTGTGCATTTGGTTGAGGAAGCTAAATTAGGAGGCCCCGTTCATTATTGATGGATGTATCCAATTGAGAGGTATTTTATTTATATGTTTTCTAGTTAAGTAAACAATTTTTGGTACTTAATTAAATGCATAATTATGTTTATTTTATTTCACAGATATCTTGGACATTTGAAATCATACGTGAGAAATAAAGCTCAACCAGAAGGCTCAATTGTTGAAGGCTATTTGGCTGAGGAGTGTCTTACCTATTGTTCTCGATACTTGGAAGATATTGAGAGAAGATTTAATCGAGTTGGACGTGTTGATGACACATCGACTCAATCTCAAGTACATCAGAAATCAAAAATATTTCCTGCTATTGGCCGATCAGTTGGGAGGACCTCAAATGCGACACTGACTGAATTGGAATTATTACAGGCGCATAGATATGTGCTGCTGAATAGTGACATTACAGATCCATTTATTGAAGAGTTGAGGATACAAACAAAGAGATGAATGAGAGGCCGAACATGAAATGAGAAAGATATAATGAAAGCTGTTAATAAAGAGCTTGTAGAATGGTTTTCACGACGTGTAAGTTCATAAATATTACAATAAATACGAATATTAGTTTGACATATACATTTTGTGAATCTAATAAAGTATATTTCTTTTTTCAGATCATGAATACTGAAACTCGAGTAGAGGTGTCAGAATATTTGAAGTTTCTTTCTAGAGGTCCTCTAAAAGAAGTTAGAAAGTTCGATGCTTATAATGTGAATGGCTTTATATTTCGTACAGTCGATCGAGAAGTGGGTTTAAAAACACAGAATAGTGGTATATTTACATTTGCTGAAGTGGAATACTATGGAAAGTTGTATGATATTATTGAATTAAACTACCACGGACATTTTTCGGTTGTTTTATTCAAATGAAAATGGGTCGATATTATCATAGGTGTTAAAAGAGATTCCTTGCAATTTACTTCTGTGAACTTCTCTCGCTTGATGTATGTTGGTGATCGTGAACTTCATGATCCATATATCTTAGCATCGCAAGAAAAAATGGTATATTATGTGAATGATGTTGCCGATGAAGGGTGGAGTGTATTTTCTCATGTAATACAAAGAGATTTGTATGATATGGGTGATGAATTGGAAAATTTGACCTCTGAAATTGAATTTAATCAGCAACAAGAAGCAGAATTACTTGTCGATCATGATATTGAAAATATTAGTCTAGAAAGGATGAATGAAGTGGATGAAGAAATGGAGCATGAAATCAACATGATTGAAGGAGAAAATGATTGTATATACAATTATTTATTTATTTAGCAACCACTTGTTTCATTTCTGCAGTCATTCATTATAATTGTTATATATATTTTGTTTGTTAGTGCTGGGCGTCTATTATCATTTTTAATTTTATTTCTGCATAATTTTTTTGAAATATATATTCTGAACATAATTTTATTTGATTAAATGATAGTAATTCCAAGGAAGAAGCGGAATATTTTTTCATCTAGTTCCACGACAGATGGCGATCCATTTGTCTCCCTCCCCACGACATCTGAGACACCAGGTGCCAACACCCCTACACCACCCCCCTGCACCATCTCTCACACCATCTGTGGATGTCCCAGTAGAGGGTGAGTCGTCGACTCCCCTTTCAGGAGGCTCAGCAGTGGGGCACTGTCGTGCCCCTTCGAGTTCATCTCGAACACACTGGAGTGTCACTATCATAAGTACAAATTTTAATTAAATAAATTTATTTCATTTTGTTTAAAATAATTGTTTGCTCATTGAAGATGAAAAAAATGCAACAATGAAGAAAAATATAAAAAGTTCAGATGTTTGGAATCTGAATGGCGAGAAGATTGTTGTGCCATTTGATTCTTACGGGGTCCCTGCGGATGATGTCGCGGGGTTACTTGGCCAGATTATAGGCCAGCTGGTAGTGGATCCCATTTCCCTTCCCATTTCATATGACGATTGGAGACATATGGCTTTAAGCTGGAAAAATGAAGTGTTTGATTATCAAATAAAGGTAAATTTATTACATTATGGTTTAATTGAATTTCATGTTACTAATATGTTCAAAATGAATTTCTGTATACAGATGTTCTTCCACTTTACCGTTGCTGATGTGATAGCACAGAAGTGGACGTTGAAAAATCTAGGTAAGAAGTGGAAATATTTCAAATAGAGATTATATTGTGATGTCAATGATACTTCGTTGACCACACAGCAAATGTATGAGAAGCTACCGAGTGGGGTACCGAAAGAGCAGTGGAAAGAGTTTGTTGACAGACATCGTGATCAGAAGCAGATGGTATTGAAATATATATTATTATATTAGCCTCATTTTACATTTATACATGTATACGAAAAGGACATTACATTCAATTCATCAGTATTAAATTGCATTTTATTTATTTCAGGGTCTTTCAAGACAAAATGCATCAAACCGGGCAAAGCAAGTCATCCCACACACTACAGGCTCAAAAAGTTTTTCTAGAAGCCAAACGACATTGGTAATCTTTTAATTAGTTTAAATATTTATAAGATAATATTATTTGTTTAATATATTTAATTTTTTATTTATCTTTGTTTAATGCAGTCACAGAGTTTAGGGCATGAAGCATCCAGGACTGAACTATGGTTGGATGTTCATAATAAATCAGATGGAAGTTTTGTTAACGAGCCTACTAAAGAAGTTGGGGTATGAAGTCAATTTTTCATCATAATAAATTATTATCAGTTTTTACTGCGTTAATATATTTTGATATTTGATTTATAGGTAAAAATTAAAGAGCTATGGGATGCCAATCCTACGCAGTCCTACTCAGTCTCCCAGGATGACCCGGTTGCTAAGGTCCTTGGGAAGGAGCATGTTGGGAGAGTGCGCGGGATGGGTTTGGGACACGTACCATCTGCGATTTTTAGCAGGCCATCGGGGATAGGAGCTGCATCTACTCCTGACTTTATTCAGCCCATACCCGGAGATGATAAGAGAGAGATTGATTCTTTACGAAGCACAGTTCACCAGTAGGGGGATCAGATATCTGCATTGCAGAAAGAGTTGATTGAAATACGTTAGTGAATGAGCAGATATGCCCCTAGTGGTAGTTCATCGACTGGTGGTATGCAGGTAAATCACAAAAAATCAAAATCATTTAGTTTTCTAAATTTCATTGGTTTAAATTTTTAATATAAATATTCAATCGTATTTAATTTTCAATATAATGTTATTACAGGTGACAGCACAAAGTGGAGATGAAGGTGGAGAGGGTGATGATGCATCATCAGACCCTGAGTAGTTGTATTTTTGATTTGTAATATGAAAATAGTTGGTTTGTATATGAAACATTTGTGGCACATAGTTGCCACCACACATTTTCATGTCCTAAAATTTCCTTGATTTCTCATTTTCCTTTTATGCATTTTATTGATTTCTGATGTTTCTTTTTATGTCTTGATTTCTCGAGTTTGGTATACATAATTTAGGAATAAATTGTTTAATTATCCTACTAAGAACTTTTCCAAGGGTTCTATATTATTATTTTTATGTGTTTGGTTATGACTACTTTATTACTCATGGTTATGAGGAATGAGAACATGGGGGAACACTCTTTAAAGAAGAATAAACTAAATAAATATAGTAAACTAGTTAAGAGTAAATTAGAAGAAAAAAGTGACTCTCTTGTACTTTATGGATTTTCATGATATTACTATGCATTGAATCTTATTGATTGACAATTGATGATATGGATTACATAGTTTTTTTATCATCTACTATATCTACTAATCCTGATAGTAATTTTTGTTATCATTTTTTAATTATAATGACTACTATGTTTTCAACAGCTTTTTCCAATCCTTGATAAGGTATTCTTCCATTGCATTCTCATACGGTATGTGGTTAGTATCCACACCCTACACACAATTCAACTGGTGCTTAATGGAATTTATGATCTTTATATTTTTAAATATTAAAAACATCTCATCAAAATATAATAAAAGGTAAAAAGACTCATGAGTAATAGTTTTAAAATACACACATACGTCAAATCTACCTATAGAAAACTGATTCTCAATCATAAAGGAATCAAACCTTTTATACCATTATCTTGAAGACTATTTAATCCCATGAAAGGACTTATGTAACATAAAAACATGGTTTGGTTTGAACAATTTTGAAAATCGTTCTAGAGGATTCATACAAATTATTTCATCAATAATACCATGTAAAAAAGTAGTTTTTACATCGAGTTGTTCAATATGCAAATCAAGTTTGGTAGAAAATTCAAGCATAATTCTAATGGATGAATGCTTAAAAAAGGATAGAATATTTCACTATAATCCATGACTTCACATTTTAGAAAACCTTTAGATTCCATGCATGCTTTGAATTTGATTTTAGACTCTCCTACATTGCTTTATTTCTTCTTATAAATCCATATTGAACCTATAAATTTCTGGTTATTGGGTTTCGGAACAACAACCCAGGTGTTGTTCTTAAGAAGGCAATTCATTTCTTTCTGTATTGATCTCAGCCAATTACTATATTCTTTGGACTTAAAAGCTTACTTAAAAGTTTTAGTCTCATCATTAAACAATTCCTAAGCTACATTGAAAGCATAGGCAGCAATGTACGACTTGTTGAAGTGGGCTGGAGGTTTAATAACCCTCATTTATTTATCTCAAGTAAGCTGATAGTTGATAGGCTAACAGGTTCTTAGTCCTCAGGTTCGGATTCCAAATTGGGATCTGATTTAGGCTGGGCTTGGGTAACCAAAGGAGCAGGACCAATACTGAACTGAGGTTGGTCACCTGATCTTAAAGGAACATCAACACCTAAAGGTGTTGGGACCTCTAAGGGTCCTACAGCTTCATCAGGAGCTATAACAGGTTCAGGTACTTTGTCACTGGTCACACCAGATTCATGGAAGACCACATCGCGACTAACGATGCATTTCTAGTAACCTGTTTTATCTACCCATAAATAATACCCTTTAACACCCTCTAGATATCCCATGAAAATTCATTTAATATCCCTATCAGCTAGCATATCATTACATGAATACACGTAAGCTATGGATCCAAATATCCTATGGTGAGCTAGATTTGGGGGTGTGACCTTTGAAATTTATTCAGGTTTCATAAAGGAGTTAGAAGAATATGGAAAATAGTTAATGAGGTGCACTTATGTTGAATCATCCTCATCCTAGAAGGACATAGAGATTTTTGAGTGGGATAACATACACCTTACCCTCTCAATAATAGTCCTATTCATTCTCTCTGCTAACCCATTCTGTTATGGAGTTTCGAAAACAGTCCGATATATCTTAATTCCTTAAGATTCAAAATATTCAATGAATTCATTGGATATATATTCTAAACCATTATCAGTTCATAAGGCCTTAAGTTTCTTATTAGTCTCACTCTCTACCGCAACTTTCCATTTCATAAAAGTCTGAAAGGCATCTGACTTGTGCTTAATAATATAAATCCACACTCTCCTAGAGAAATCATCAATAAAGGTTACAATGTATAAACCACCACCATGGGTGGTAACCCTAGAAGGACCCCATAAGTTAGAATGCACACATTCAAGAGGTTCCTTTTCCTTAAACATGGATCTACTAAAGCTGATTCTCCTAGAATTCCCATATACACAGTCTTCACAAAAAGGTAAACTATTAGGGGTGATATTACTTAGAAGGCACTGTTTCTTAAGCTCAATAAGACCCATGGCACTAACATTCCCTAGTATCCTATGCCATAAGGTGGTGGAATCACATTATGAACCAGAATAACTATTCAACTGATTTCTATACACTTTTCCATCTAACACAAACAGACCATTGCGAAGGGTTCCATTTATTACAGTGAGGGATCCTTGGGAAACTCTAAGGCTTCCAGATCCCGACTTGAAGTCGTGCCCTTTTTGGTCATGGGTTTCTAGGGATATTAGGTTTATTTTTAATTCAGGTACCCACCTAAATTTTTCAAGAGTTTTAACAGACCCATCATGAAGCTCTAGTAAAATTGAGCCTATTCCCATGATGTGACCGCTCATATTATTCCCTAGAAATACCTCACCATTATTGAATTCCCTTAATTCAGTAAAGAATTCCTTATTTTGGCACATGTGGAAGGAGCATCATGAATCCTAGTTCTATTCATATAAGATGGCTATATCAGTGACATTTAACACATTAGTAGTGTCGAAGTCTTGTTCAACTAATAGGGAATGGTCATTATTACTATCTTTAAAGTCACCCTTCTTATTAGTACAATTTTTCTTGATATGTCCAGGTTGTTTAAATTTAATACATTTGATTACCTTTTTTCTAGATTAAGTTCTATATTTCTTGAACTGTCCCCTTCTTTTCTCCTACCCATTGACTCACTTCAACCTCTAGATTCACCTCTTTCCCTAACATTCAAAACCTCAGCCTCAGTTTTCACACTCCCATTCCTTTGAAGGTCTTTATATAAAAAAGGATTTTTCACTTCTTCAAGAGTTAATGTATCTTTCCCATACATAATTGAGTAAAATGAATCATCCAATGATGTTAACAATATGATTGATTGATCCCCATCATCCAATTTAATGTCAATGTTGGCTAAATCTAAGAAGATTTTATTAAATTCATCAATGTGTATCCCGACTACAGTTCCAAGGTGCATTTTTAATGTATATAATCTTATTTTCTTATATTGTCTACAAATAAGAGATTTAGTCATATAAAGGGATTCCAATTTGGACCATATTCCAGTGGCAAAGGACTCATAAAAAACTTCTCTTAACACTTTGTCTCCTAAAGATAAATAATTAAACTATGGGCTTTCCTAAGGGTCTCCTCGGGGACATATACAAAAGAGGTGGAAGCCTGCCCATCATGGGTTATGGTTGTTATTTTCTTCATAGAGCCAGTAAGGGAGTAGCAATAGGTACACATATCTGATTATTTGAGTTATCTTCTATGTTACTTCCTTGCTGAACAAGATGGGTGCATGCAACATTAGTGTTGTAGTCAGTGGCCCTGCAAAAATTCTTTCCCTTATCTTCATTATGATTTGAGGAAATAGGGTCTAGAGAAGGGAAAGACAAGCCATTCTCATACTTCCTATGAATTGTTTCTAATACAAGAGCTCTTAGCTCCTCATCCAGATAAATATCATTTCTAATATTCTCTTTGTTCCACCAATTC
The DNA here is from genome assembly GCA_963277665.1 of Viscum album. NCBI lineage: Eukaryota > Viridiplantae > Streptophyta > Magnoliopsida > Santalales > Viscaceae > Viscum > Viscum album. The sequence goes on along the minus strand of OY728128.1, from coordinate 1,515,324,698 downwards.
ACCCCATGTTCTACCTATTGTACGTTTTAAGGGAGCAATTTTATTTTTTCTTTTCACCAACATTTCACTCTAACTTTTGGATGATTTAGGTATGTCATCTATCTATATTTTCTATTTTTTTATATTTTTTACTTCTTTCCATTCATTTCCAATGGGGTTCATAAACTTTTTTCTAAGGATCCTATAGTTATTGAAGTTGTGCCCAATTATTTTGAAGACTTCACAAAATGATAGATTTTCATCATACTCAATATAATATCAGTTTTTTAATCATTATCACTAATGTTTATGGCATCTGGAAGTGTTGTTTGAAGATTAATTTCTAACATTATTAGAGCATAATGTTCAAGCTCTACATTGATTGTTATTTGATCAATTTTAACAAGGTATCCAATACATGATGTTTTGTTATCCTAATACTGAACCATGATATTGTATTGTTTTCATGTATTATACTTGTTCTCTCTGTTATATGTTGATTGATTTGGTTTTCAGGCTGTGGGGTAGCAGAAATAAATTTTTTTTTTCTAGGCAACTTTCTAGTGGCGGTTTAAATCGCCGCTAAATGAAAGTTGGTGACTATTTCGCGGTGGTTTAAACCACCGCTAAACATTCAAAACCGCCACTAAAAGTAAAATAAATTATACATTTAGCGGCGGTTATAACTGCCACGAAATAGTTGCATCGTGGTAGTCTCATCCCGCGGCGGTTCTTCTGGATTTAGCGGCGGGTTTACGGTGTTGGATTAGAATTTATTCTCGGCAGTTATAACCTCCGCTAAAACCGCCGAAAAATGAGACAGCTATGATGCTTTCCTTTAACCGCCTCTAAATGAAAATAACCACCGTGAAAAGATTGGCGACGCCGTATTAGGCGGCAGTTTCTGGAAACTGCTTCCACACCATTTAGCGGAGATTATAACCGCCGCTAAATGAAAAAATAACCGCTGCTAAATGACTATTCTGGTGTAGTGTATAGACAAAGAAAATACCATCCAGATCCTTTAGATAAAACATTCCAATATTATCCTTATCGTTCAATATGTAAACCTTGCATCCAATTTCATGAAGTATCCAACATTGGGATTTTTATTATTCAATAACTCATAGGTTTTTCTTTTCTAAATAGGTCTTATTAGTACTCTGACAATGATATAACATGTTGTTGTTACTGTATCATCGTAGAAATGAGTGGTTGTGTTATATTAACATTATATAGTTTTCAAAATATATTGAAAATTCTAATTTATCCGTCTGATAACAACATTATATTGAGGTGTCTTGGGGAAAAATAATGTATGTTTAATTAATTTCATAGCAAAAAAATTAAATTCATGATTCCCAAACACACCTCCATGATCATTAATTAAAGACAAAATTTTGACATCCTTTCCATTTTGCACAAGTTTAAAAAAAATTATTAAACATAGATAAGACTTCACTTTTAAATCCTAAAATGAAAAACCCTGTAAATCTTAAAAAAATCGACTAACACATAATGAAATGAATTACCACTAATACTTGTAGTTCTATTGGGTCTAAATTGATCCATATAAATAATATTAATATATATAGAAGTGGATACTTAATTAATTGGTTTGAAATAATACTTATGTTTCTTTCCCATTTTCATTTCATCACATATTTTTATAAAATCCAATTTCAGATCAGGAAAGTTATAAATCAAATGATTTTTGGACAATTTATCAAGGTATTACCATTGAAATGTCCATGGCTTCTATTCCAAATATGTGATTAATCATTTTCATCAATTGAACAATTTAAATTTTTTTCTACAAAATTATTTAAGATCTAATGTGTGAACATTGCCTATTTTGGATGATTTAAATTGTAGACATTTATCTTTAAAAACTAAGAAGGTTCTATTTTAAAAATAAACAAAATAACTATCACCACAAAGTTGATAGATACTAATCAGGTTATGCTTTAAACCTTCAACCTAAATTACTATATTACTGAAAATAGATTGAGGATTTCCAACTGATCCAATTCCAACTATCATTCCTTTTAAATTATGACTAAACATGAAATATACTCTATTTAATTTGGATTGAGAATAAAAAATAGAGTAATCAACTCTCATATGTCTGGAACATCTCTTATCCACAAATCATTTTTTGTACCTATTTATACGTCCATTTTCCTATAATGAAAAATTAAACAATAGAATTTAGTGTTTCCCAAATTATTTTGGTTCTAGATATGATATCTATAAGATATATATGCATCCATACATTATTCTATATTACATAAATATTTTGAATTTTTTTTCACAAATATTTTTAATGAAAAATGTTTTTAATTCCTTCTACTTGAGGATTTTTTTTAATTTAAAAATATGGGGAAAATTTATTATTTCACCACAATGAATGAAAGTAACATTTGGAAGATATTTATTTTTTGATCACAGAACAAAATATTTTTTGTAAATTGTAGATCATTCATCTTGGATTTCAATTCCATGTTTTTCTTTTCTAGGTTGATTCTAGAAAAAACTTTTGTTTAAATAGTATTATCCTTTTGTAAAAAAACTTACATCAACATTAAATTTTGAACCTCATTATATAGGTTTTCAATTGTTTTGACTTGTCTAGAAATCATGAAAGTAGATTTTTTTAGATGATTTTCCAGGTCTAACATCTTATTTTTTATATTTTCTTCCTCAAAAATGATTTTATTTTAAGAATTTGGAAGAGATTTATTTTTATTTTTCATATTTGCATTCATGATTTCAAACATGGTGTCATATTAATTTAACTATTTATAGAAGAAATATTAATTTTCTAATTCATGTTCATACATAGAGTAATAATGGCATACCTTGTTTTATTGTGCCATAAAAAATATGTTGGACTTTTGATTTATAGCTTCACATTTTGATTTTTATGACATGAATTCACTATATTAATCAAAATCACCCCAGGTGTCCATTATAGCTTTCTTATATTTCATAAATCTTATATATTTTTTACTACAACCATTCTAACTTTTTATCATATTTGATTCTCGGATAGTCATGCTTCATGTTTCTTATATTTTTTCATTCATAGCATCTCATATAATTAGATTTTTCATCATTCTTTATATTCTTATTGAATGGTATTCTAAATTCTCACCTCTTATTATATAGTTTTTTAAACTTTTTTGAAAACTGATGAAGCTCATCATTTTAATCAGCATTGGGTGGGGAGTATGCTTTTTTAGTTTCTTCAAAAACTTTTGTACCTATTCTATATCTATCATCTTTATAAGTAGAAACATTAAAGGCATCATTTTCATTTTTTATCATTTTAGTCTCTTCATTTTATTTTTCTATTTCAACTACATACATAATGAGACATACAATGAGATATATTATTTTTATGTTCTTTACTTCTGTATATTTTCTGATGGTAGTTAAGATTCCACTCCAATTTGTTGGTAATAGTCTAGGAACATTTAATTCTTGTTTAGCCTAATTGATGAGGGTTATTAAAGTATCAATGTTTTTCAAAATATCAGTGAGTCATTCATTCAGTTGACTAACTCTTTCACCATCATCTATTTTAGAGGTATTGAACTTGATCTTGGTTGTATCATATCTAAGAGATTTCACAATGTCAATTTCTTCATATGTTACTACTATAGTAGTCCAAATTTCATGAGTTTCCTAACATTGAGAGATCCTATTTAACTCATCTATTACTATCCTAAAAAAGAAAAAAATTTGTTGATTCGGAGTATAAATCATAATTATCTTTGGTTATAGCATCCCATGTTTCAGTTTCTGTATGAGGAAATTTGTAAGGTTTAACTTCTTTGAGGAAGACTTCCAAACCAAAATATTTTAGATAGACAGTCATACGAGCTTTTTAGAAACCATAATTCAAAAAATTGAATATAGAGCTCTAACCATTGACATAAATTCTCCATTATTAACCACAGTTGACATTTGAAAATATATCTTTGAACTTCAATATTTGAAAATTGTGAGCTCAAGAGTCACAAAACTCTGACACTAATATTTTTAATAGATAATGACTAACTGAATAACTTAAGATAAGGGTGAATTAAGTCCTTAAAAGATTATTGAAAATTATACCACCCTCTTTGATGTATGTATGTTCAAATTTATTTATTATTTGTATATGCATAAAAAAATTAAAATATAAAAAAAATTAAATTTAACACAGATATTTATAGTGGTTTGGGGAAAATAAATCAACCAGTCCACTCCACTAATTCTCTAGATCATGATCATGGTGATTTTCACTAAATGATCCTATTAATGGGGTCTCTCATTTGAGTACAGGAATCTATAAAATAGTATAATGGTCTAATATATTTCAAATAGGGTCTCTATTTACAAGAACTATCCACATCGTATATACTCTTATAATGAGCGAAACACAATAGAATAAGATATTTTATTTGAAAATTATTTTCAGTTTACAGTGGGAAGTGGCAACTGTAGTAGATAAAGATTCTTCCTAAGAAAATATATACATAAAATGTACAATGGGATGATCTTTAGTGTAATTAATAGAACTTGTATTATTATCGCTATACATATTGAGTCTCATTATATAGAGATATTTAGTGTTAGACAATGGAAAATTAACTTTTTTTTCTATCTTTATCATATTGAGTTTTTGATAATTATTTCTTCAATATTTTTTTTGAACATTAATCATAGGATATCTCTAATGTTCAAATGATAAATTCAGTGATCATGATAATATAGTCCAATTATATTGTATATCTATACTTTCCAAATATATAATTTCTTTTGTGATCATGATGTTAGGGATTTTCTCATTTTATGAATTTTTTCTATTCATGGTATGTCATGTGTAGTCCATTATTTCCTTAAATGGATAATATTATTTTTATGTAATCAAAAAGGTATGAAATGACTTTTCAAGAGATTATAAATTTAATCATTATGTTCTATTGTATTATATCTTCTAAGAATATCAGTTGAACATACTATTCATCGTAGGATGTCTTCCGTAAGATAAATTAACTTCTCTTCATAAGATAATTTATTTTGAACATAACGTAAGATAATTCTAGTGTAATATAAGGATTTAATAGGACATATAATTTAATTTTCATTAACTTCTTATCACTGTGAATATTTTTCTTAGAAGAGTAAATTCCTTTCACATTTTCAATCAAACCAAAAGATCTTTCTTGAGTGACATAATCAAACATCGTAAAATAAAGTATTATATGATACATTCTTATTATGAAAAACAAAATATGTTCCTCAAATTTTGTAAGAAAAAAATATTTATTAATATAAGATATATACTTGAACCCACATCATCTGATAAAGTAAAACAGTTAATATAAACATTTTAAAATAATATTAGGGATTTGGTGGGTCCTCAAAACACATAAAGTGGATATATATTGGAACAATATAATCATTATAGTATATCCATTCATAGATATTATTTATAAAATAATATGTTATCATAGGACTTTACATTACATTTTCACAAAAAATTAAAGAGACCTATAATTTTTATTTTATGTCAATGATAAAAAAATCCAAACTCTTATTATGTTATCACTTATATTTCCATAATCATTTTAAAATGGATCTTCCCTAATGGGATTTCGGTTTCATGATATATATATATGTGTGTGTGTGTGTGTGTGTGTGATCATTTTATAGATTAAACTCATGGTATAAAATAATTTTATTCTTATAATATAGTTTGAATTAGTATTTCTCAGGTGTATTCTTCATTTATACCAACACCCTTCCATGTATTTCAGTTGACATGGGGTAATGTTTTCTTGAAACCATTTAACTTCTATCTTGGGATGATTAATATTTATCTTATTACAAAATTGACATATCCATATAATAATTTCTATATATAGTGATAGAACGTTCTACGTAATTCAGAATGGATGATGTTCACCTACAATATATGTTTTTCTATTTTCATGGGGAAATATATTTGAATTTGGTGTATTTTTATATCAATATCGATGATTATTGGAATGTTTATTATGTATTTTTAACCACCCAACTTCATATTATTGATGAGTTATGATCGTATTATCCCTTTATTTATATGGGGAAGAGTATTGACATTCCAAATGTTATTATTCTTATACTAATCATTGTTGGAATGTTGTTTATGTAATGTTTAACCATCCATATTATTTCATTTAAATGGTCGCGATCATGTTATCCCATGAATTGGCCTGGGTAATGTGTGTAAATTATTTTTGATTATGGACTGATAACACATGTTGATTTTGTATTGGTTTATTTATTTGTCATTAATACATTAGATAAGTTTTATTCAGTTAGAGGATCCTTGAGCAATGGAATGATTGGTATTTTTACTATTGTGGTGAATGTATTGAAGTTATCTATGTGATGGTTGGGTGCCAAAATGTTGTATCTCCCCATTACATCATCAAGTATCCTAAAAATATGTTTGTTTTCAGTGTATTTCTCTTCCCATAATAAGATAGTGTCTTAGAATAAGGCCTTAATATCAATTTTTGGTGTCCATCATTATGAATTCCATCTGCATTAGAGATTTCCATGTTTTTATTTTTTTCTCATCGATATAAAATTATCCCAGATTCATTTTGATTGTAGATTCGTGTTATATACCTATTATTACTGAAAACTTTATTCCATTTTTATGGAAAAATTGAATTAGTTATATGTTTCCCATACTTATAATTTCATCTCACTGCATTCATATGTCTTTTATTACCCAATTTAGGAAGTAATACACAAGAAATTTTTATTAGGATTTAAAATGTATAAAAATTTAATGTGTATATTTAATACTTATCATTAATTAAGTAGTTTCTTATATTAAAATAATAAAATTACTCATTTATTGATAAATAAAAGATATTTTTTAGTTTATGATGTTCTCATACTCTATAAACCTAAAACCATAAAAAGATCCTTGATATATAAGAGATATAATAATTATTATTGATTTTTTAAATATGTATGGTCATATTTAGTCTTTTACAACTAGTATTAAATCAACTATGTAAAGTATTTGTTTATAACACTAGTTTTAAGAGTGTGGGTTCATGGGATCACACATATCATTGTGCAAATGTTAATCTTAATAATCACTTCCTATGACCATATATGTTATACTAAAAATGTTATATGAAAAAAATAATTTTGTCTCAAATTATTTAATCATTTATTTTTTCATATATTTTGATGTATGTACTATGGATAGATTTAGAAAACCCATGGATCAATTTTTGTATATTTTGTTCCCTAGAACATGGTTTCTACATTAAGTCATTATTAGAGAAATTAATTCCTTATTATTAAAATAATATTAGGATATAATTTGTTTTTCATATGTTATAACATATCTATTTAAAAAAAATAGTGATCCCATTAACCTATTATATCCACATTCCACTCCTTTACTTAAAAAATATTCTATTACCATTATTCTAGATTTATCCATAAATAAATTTATATAACTTGTATATATTATACTAATTTTTTTATTTCACAGAATCTTTGATGTTTTGCCTTATGGTCATATATCTCATTGTCTCCTTTTGTTCACCTCATACAGACATATTTTGTAATTTTTTATCTAAATGAGATGGCCTTGAAAATTAATATCCCAATAAAATTATTATAGAAGTATACTTTGAAAAGACAAATTCAAAAAAAATCTAACATGATGATTTGTTTATAATTTTTTTCATAGACCAAACATTTCAATAAATAATCATGCTCTAATGGTTATATATTGTACCATCCATGACCAGTTTCTCTTGAATACTGACAAAAAATATCAAGTATCAGAATCAATCAAAAAAAGGAGTCCTTAAATCTTGATACATGGATACCATTACTTGAATTCATACAAACATGTCAACCTTAACTTATTTCCATTTTCAAATTCTTTATAGTAATCATTATTTTGATAATATAATATATGAATCACAAACTTCACTGAACATAACCACCTTTTTGGTTGGGACTTCTTATGAAATATGTGTCTCTAGAACTACTCATCCCACTGAATTTAGTGGATTCCATCATTCATATACCAACACATGTGCTTCCAAAACCTTAACCCATAAAGATATATATTATCCCATTATACATAATGAGATATTTTTCCTTTTTGACAAATAGTAATGTTTGAATAGACACAAATATCCTTAGTCAATAAAGGATTATTTACATTGATGAACTCATTTTTTATGATTTTTGTAGCTAAACTAGATTTCAATGATCACTCTTCAATAAACACTTGAGGTTTCAACCTGTTAGATTCTTATCAATTACTCAGTTAATATGATATACATTAGCCAACATCGATAGCATATGTTTAGTGGTTTCACAATAATTTTCAAAATATTTCAAGGAAAAAATTATTTAATATTAGAAATATATATAATACTCATAATTTTTAATCCTTTTACTAACATCATTATATTGTTTTATATATGAAAATTTTATTTTTACAACCTTTTCAATGAATGTATTTTAAATTATTATAAACATAGGATGTTCTACAACCAGGAAACTCATATGTTAATCTATTTCTATAATGTGAACTCATTTAATTCACTAATAATTTCTTAAAATTATTAAATATATATCATAAATTATATGAATTTACCAATAACATTATAATTTTTAGTGTGACCATACAAAAATAAATCTAAAATCATTACAGCATAAAATTATTTATAATAGTTTATTAATCTAAAACATGATAAATAGTTATATATAATACATAATATCATAGCTCTATAGAGACTAAAACACTTTTCTTCTTATAGAAAAAGTAAACTACTTTTAGATTTATTTGACTAAGAATTAACCATCCACAATTAGGTAACAGTATTATATTTCATATTCATCATTCATTGTAATTGATATATGGGATTAAATATTTTCTAGACTATTAATTTATTATGAAGTACTATAATAATAATCATTTAAAAAGTTTAATAATGTCTCATTGTGTATAGCCATAAATTGAGATAAATTTTTCAGAAACATTTATTATAAACTTGAATAAAACTGTTATATAAATTTATAAGTTGTATATTCATTCTATAGACATAGTAATCAGCCTTTCTAAAAAATTTGGAGAATTCACCCTACAACCTATAATATTTAAAAACATTATTAATTCTAAAATGAGTAAATATGTAAAGAATTTGGTAAATATTTCAAAAGAAATACAATGGAAATATTGTATCTTATGGTAAATGATCCAGAAGATATTATGTAATTCTACTTATATATTTTTTAATTCTCCCAATAACTATTTCATTATATATAAGAAGTAAATAACCACATATTCATTTCCTCCCATATGAATATATTTTCTCATTAAAATATTTGGTATGGAAAAAATTGTCTTCAATAGTCCATGTGATTTCTAACCTTTTCTTTTATTTTCTCACTATAATGAGTGAAGAAATAAGTTTCCATCAAACCCTATTTTCTATGTAAGGTATAGACCAAATACCTTATGTGATGTTTCTCCATACCATTCATCTATTCATAAATATAATAGGATAACCTATTTAGTGAGGAAGATAACATGATATTCATGGGTAATCTATTACACAAATATGATATTAACATTAAAAAATATAATTCAATACTTGAAGGCAAGACTATAAGCTATACACACCCTTTAAAGTTTACACTAAAATTTTGTAGGGGGCCTCACTTAACATTAAAAACTTTTTCATCTTATTAATAGATAGAATATAAGATAAAATTGAGGAATAACACTCTATATAGATTTTGTAGGCATCCTATTTCACCTCCCCAACGTAGGAATATAATCAGGTTTAGGTTATTCCTACACTTGGTAAAAATCATACAATAGAGAGAAGTTAAAAACTTCTATGAAACTCTAGAAAATTTTTGCCTTTTGGGATATTCCCTAATTTATGGATTTATTATAGTGTTTTAATTTTTCCTTATGCATCTTTTTAGTAATTAAAACAAATATATTTGTTCCACACTTCATTAGAAATGTATGAGATAAAATAATCTTAATAATTTTATTAAGTCTCCCTCTATTTTATCAACTCTTAAAGGACTTCACCATTCAACCCAGAATTTCATATCTTAAGGAAATTCTAGTAGAAATAGTCAATATTTCACTCCTTATGATCCAAAATGTTACCCTGAAAACAATAACAAGGTGTTAAGGTAGGAGGTCTTTCCAATTATGATATTATAATTACTTATTATGTTTAGTGGACTCCATAAACATGAAATATAAACTTGTATTTACTCAACACATAACTCTAAATTTCTATTGAAAATTTTATTCCCACAAAACTCAATAAAATTTATGTAATTTCAATCCTTAATCTTATTTATGATTCATTGATAATTAAAAGTTCCCACAAAAGTGGTCTTATCTTATAATTTTACTATGGTTTTTATTAATTTAGATTATGAAAGGGGTAATGAGATGTTATCAAATTTAATTATTTTATTTGTTATGTGTTATTTTTTTATTTTATCCATTTAAAAGTCTTAATAATGTTTAGTGGAGTTCTCTAAAGTGAATAATTGTGTCATTGATAAAATATTTACATATAATCATTTTATTCTATTTCCATATTTTCCCATTGATATTTTTATTTATGTGATCATATTCATTAATTTTAAAAATAAATCATGTAATGGAAAGAAATAAAATAAAAAAATTATCTCATGATCATGATATTTAACTAGTGTTTTGATTATTCAGAAGAAAATTAAAAAAAACCATTTATCTTATGTAAAAAATTCAATGAGATGGTCTAGGCACAAGTTTTAATCATTCCACCTATGTCTCGTGTATCACCTTAGTTCTGTTATACTTTAAATCCATCATCAACCAACTCCATGCGTCTTGGACATATATACTTACAATGAATTTATAGTACTTATATGTGAATAGAACTTGAAATAGGTTTTATATAAAATAAATAAATTCATTCAGGTCGACAAATTATATAGAAGGAAAAAAAACTTTTAGTAAACCAATATTAGTTAACAAAAATATTATAGAAACCCATTAAATTATTAAATTAAAGAAAACATACACATAAATAGGTCTATCTCAGATCATTATCATCCTCAAATTGAAGAATCGATATCTATACTATATAACTACAAATCATTTTGATTCATTCTTTTACTAAGACAAAATAAACATGAATTAATATGTGTAATTATCTTATTATTAAATTAGTTAATTTTACCAAAATACCCATATAATTTTTCCCATAAATATCCATATGTTGTGATTCTAAATAAATTAAATAAATTGATATTATTTTGAAATTAATTATGTACGTAGCTTTTACTTTGAGAAAACATGGTGTATACTTAAACAAACTAATCAATGTGTTCATTGTGGTATATTTTACATTCACTTGACTATCCCATACATAACATGAGAAGTAATTTCACAGGGTTTACATTAAATATATGACAAACATGAGACATGAAAATTATGCCACATATACTGATTTATTTCATGTTGTGTTGTAATATGCACTTGAAAATTTTATGTGGGAATTAATTAAGTATTTAATACTATTTAAAAAATATCATATGAATTGTTTTAGTAAATTATTGAGATATTAAACACATAATGATGTGACTTATGGATAAATAAATTAAATTTTAATTTTTCTATGAAAATTAATGTACATGGTGTATAGCATGTCTTGGATTTTGTTCCTTATAAATGGTTCTGAATTAAATGTGAAAAGTGGAAATATTTTAACCATGTGTAACTTTATTATGTTTCATGAAAAGTTTTTATATAATGTGTAAATTAATTAAACCTCATGCATATTAATTAAAATTCATTTATATCAATTACACATCAAGTTAATTAATTTCATGTCTTGTGAATTAATATCATCATATATGAATTATTAATAATTCATCTGATTTAATTTTTCATCCCTTAAATTAATTATTCTATATGAAAATTAATTATATCGCATGCATATTAAATGCGACATGTGTGTAGTAAATTCACATTGAGTAAATTAATTATATCTCATTCTATTTGATTAATTACTTTACATATGTTTACTACATGACCACTACAACATGTGGCTTTACATGAAATTTCTATGAGTTAAATATTTTATAACAATGTAAACATTTTACCACATATATATATGGTTCTTTATTTGTTCTTAAAATAAATGTATATGAATTAGGCTATATGAGTGAGAAATGATAATTATAAGAAGAGATATTTTTAATCAGGTTAATGAAACAAATTTCATTAAATAAATACTAACCTTTAAATATGATAAATTTCAACAATAATTAAAAACTTTAAATTATTCACGACTAATATAACACCACATGATGGTTCCATAAGTAGCTGATGTTCTTATTGGTCCAATGACCAACTCAAGTTTCTCATATTCAACAAATTATTTTCAATTAACATGATGTGAATTCCATGTCTAAATAAACTTTCTCATATGGTTATTGAAAATATTTTTCATCAAAACTAAGAAAGTATATTTTATATTTTAATTTATTATTAATCTATTTTCAAGAATAAGTACTTCATTTTTGAGTAATTTCATTGTTGTGGGTGAAGATTGGATGAAGTCCTTTAAACTACTTGTTCATTGCACTGATTAGGACCCAAAGTAGATCCCCTATTACAGTGATCCATGCTTTGTTTTTTATATTGGAACATCACTGAAGGTACTACAGATGCTGCCATGGTGGTACTAATTCTCTTCCATCAATACCTTGATTAGAAATGTAATCCACTTTGTGTAGAAGGATTATCTCTTGTTCTCTCTAGAATGATAGTAATGAAGGAGGAAGAGAAAATATCTCAAGATTATGAGAAAACCCAAAATATGTTTTTATTGAGAGTGTATTCACATGGGAGGAAAATTTTCTACACAACACCAACCTCTCCCAATTCTTAGAATTATCCATTTATAGATTTTGGGTTAGGTATTGGTATAAATGAATTTCAGAAAGAAATATAATAATTTTTTGATCCTCATAGGAACCCCATGTTAGGTAAAATAACTTTAATATTTTTTCATTCCAGGTATTGTGATAATACACACAACTATAAATTTTATTTAGAGTTAGGTAAATAAGTACATGAAATTTTTGAAGTAACTGAGTTCACATATCATCCTTAAACTTTACTGAATTATTGAATAAAAATCATAAATAAATACTATATTCATGATATTGGGAATAAAATATTTTCCATGATATTATACATTCAATAAATAAGTAAATAACTATTTTATTTATTATCTACGAAATTAATTTTTTTTGGTATTCACATAATTAAAACAATTATTTATTAATCAATATATAATTAATTATTACCATGTAAATAAAAAAGATAAATAAATAATATCTATTTACATAATTAAACAATTAACTTTTGAATAAATATTTATTTAATACTTTTGATCAATAAATAAATATATAATAATTTTTTCTAGAGAATAATATTAATTAAAATTGTTAAATATAAATAAATTGTAACTCGTGTCAATGGAAATCTCTTATGTCTGACCACAATGGCCTCTTCCTTAGTGGAAATAGGTGATATTACTGAAAGTAAAAGATTTTTTTCATGAATTGGCTCAAGATACCCATTGTGTGATAAGATATGTCACAATGAAAAAAACTAAAAGTGAACATTAAAAGTGTAATATAATCCCTTTTTCATGATATATCATCATGTAGGTTTCATAATCATGTCATTAACCTCTTTTCTATACAGATATATCATTTTTTTATTTGAAATAAACACATCATCACACCATGGCCATAGAATTTAATATAGTACTTTCATTTCAATTAATTGGTCAATATATCAACTTCCATAAATGCATAAGGGAAAACTCCCCCTCATGCATATTCATTATTAACATATCATTCATAGAGCACCCAATATACCCATATTTTCAATGAAATGTCTCAACATGGTGTACAGAAATACAAGAAATTTTGTTTTTTCAGACATACATTAATAACAATATTTATATTGAAGGAAAATTTATATTCTCATAGATATAAATATAATATGAAACATAAAAATTATGAATTAATACAGCTGGGTCAATTTTCCTAATCTCCGACCATGAATAATATAATGTGAAAACGTCATGAGAAGAAGTCTCATCTGCTTACAAGTTCTTGTACCAGAGAGAAAACATATTATGTGTCCCGTTATAAAATTACATTTAACTATATAACTAAGTCTAAGAATATCATCATTTCATATCATGCATCCCATCATAAAAGGGTTATTCATATAACTATTTAAATGAAAAAAATATTCAAGTACATTACCACATTAATGTTTTCTAGAATATAAATAATTAGGTGATAAGGTATTAATATTCAAATCCATGAGTCTGCATGTTGTATAATGTATAAATAAGTTGGTTCTAGGTAACTAACTCCACTAGTTGTGATGATACTTATCAATCAATATTCAAGATGGAATCATGATTTTTGTAGTCTATTGGATTTGATTCCATCAAGTTTATTTGAAAATAAAATATTCTGGATTTCAAAATGAATGTGTAATATATTCTATGTGTATCATCAGGCTTGGAATGATTCTGATGTAATACAACAGTGAGTTGGGTTAGTAATGCATTGGTACTCTGGGTAAGAGCATGGTGAATCATGTGAGTGTATAGTTATCGAACAATGGAATCACAGTAGATGTTTTCATTTGAATTTTGTGTGGCTATTTGGATGATCATATTCTACCTTTTGGATCAATGAATCACTATAGAGTGATATTATAGTGTGTCTATATGTCAAAAAATGTGAATTTTAGAAAATTATTATTGAGGATGAACAACATGTTTTTTTCATGGCATAGAGTGTAGTGAGATGGACCCCACCGAGAGTATGTTTTTGGATTACTGGACATGATTTATAGTTAGTAGTTTAAATTTTGGGGAGTATAATTATTTGGGTTCAGACATTATAATATAAGACTTTTGATGGAGAGTACCATGAACTAGTTAATAAATAAGGTATTGAAAATAATTCATTGCCTCTAGATTTATAGGTAATATTGATCACTATCTTGGTATCCATGATGGTGAAGAACATGTTTCTCCTGTATAGAGGAATATTATTCCTCTCCTTCAAATTTATGTATTTGAGGATCATTCAATGATTAGGGGTATAAAAATGAATTTCTATATGAGTTTATGACTGAGGTAGGTCATGGTTGATGGTTTTAGGACCACTAAAACCACTTGGGGTTGGGAATCTTTATGATGGGGAGTTTATAATGATTCGAGTCATTAAGGTTTATAAAAATCAATGAAAACATGAATTTAAATTCGGATGATTTCAGATGAAAATGGTAATTTCCTTTATATTTTCACTTAGGAATAAATTTATGATGGTCATACTGGTCTCATAATAGGAATTTTTCCCTTTGGATAGAATTTATTTGAATTATGTGATGGGTAATTTATTATAATAATTCTATTTTTATTTAATAAATAGTGAAAAATCGCACTTCCTAGAATGTTAATTCATCCTGAATGAAGTATTATATTGACATTCTACTTTCATAGTTAAGTCCAAAATGTGTGGTTTTTCCCAGGTGAGTGATAATTTTTTTCAGACTCTGGGAACCGGTTCAAGAATATTTATCTGGTATTAAAAAATAATTAAAATAATTTTTTTTTTGTTTTTTATTTTATCCCACATTCCTTCCTTAACATGAAAGAGGGTTTAGGATCTCCCAATTATGGGTGAAACTGAACTAAAATAATAAGGTGAAGATGAAGATTTTCCCATCATCATACAATCTCGATTGATAGTTGATTTGGTTACACAATCTAGGGATCATGGATCCATGCAAAATGTTTTGGTGAATTCTCCATCAGTTAAGTCATATTCATTATTTTCTATAGTTTCCCCATAAAAGAATATACTTTAATTTTATATCTACATATATATGTGTGTTTATTTTTAAATATTTTTACAGACCACAGAGGCTTTATTTAAGTCAAAAATGGGAATTTTGGTGATTTTTAGGAAGTGTTCATTTGAAAAAACTGATCTCATGTCATCTTGTTGAAGATCACAAGTCATCCATTCCTAAGTGAAATGAAAGTTAATGATGATGAAGACACTACATATTCTCCATCAGGTCACTCTATATAGTTCCTTCGATGCATGACCAAAGGTGTGGGTTATTACTTTTATAGACTACTGTTAGAGGATACAAATCCATACATTATGTATAATAAATGGACACACATTTATACCCTATCTACGGTACGTGCAATGTTGGGTTGGAAGAAAAAAATTCATTTTTATTTAAATGACTATATTAGATGTGATACACTCATAGAGTGAGGTTTTTTGGGTACACACAATGTACTCTAAGGTATACACTATCTCCTCTGAGGTACACACTATATATCATCCCTAAAGAGAGGTCATTTATGTTATTTAACTAGATATATAATTGGATAAATTATGAGAAAATTATATTTATTTTTTCCTATATATAACATGGAGATGAATATAATACTTCTATTAAAGGTTGTTTCCAAGATGATTCGGTTGATGATATTTGATATATAGGTTTAACAAGGAAGAGATGGACAAAGATCTCCCCAAAGGGAGGAAAGACATGAGACCTTGGTGAGGGACATGATATTGAATAGATGACTTGGAATTTTATTTCTAAGGTCCATAGTATAAATAATATTGAGATTTACCTAGGTTAATGTGAATGAGATGAGATACAAGATGATGATGGGAATTTTGGATGACATACTGAGGTTTGAGTAAGACAAAGCCTATGGGATATGGGAAAACATTTGGGGAAGACATGTATTGATGTTGATTAGTAAAGAATTATGTGGTTATAAAGGATCTCAATGTATATTTTTTTGAAAAAACAAGTACGAATATGGATTCATCTTGGAGTTTTTCTATAATAAGGATAGTCTATTGGGATTAGGCTTAGTGGACTTTAAGTCGATGATGCATGCATGTGATGTGATGCTTGGCCTGAGTAAATAACAACTTAGTTATACTAGTTGTGTGAGATGTTATTGGGTGTATGTGGGACCCCAAATGTATATTATTACATTATATATGAAAGAAAGGATTAAATACATCCTGATCATTAATTATGAGATGTTTAGTGATTCGTTAGACTTGGTAACTATTCCTAGTGAAAGGGTGTCTTTTTATGATTCTTAGAAACTGATGAGAATATTAGGGATACTATATGATATTTCTAGTGATTCCTAGGATCTCATTATTATACCAAGTGGTATGAGAGATACCTAAGATTACAAGGATTTGTCCATATTCCTATGAATATTATTTGATATACCTAGTGATTCCATGGATCAGACCTTTATACATGGTGATAGGGTAGTTAACTTGGATTTAAATAAATATTATATGAGACACCTAGTGATTCATATGATCTGGTAATTATACTTGGGGAGATGAGAGATTATTTGGACACATATTATCATGTGGGGTTCTTCGAGATATATTATTTGATTCCTAAGACATATTAGATATAGTGTAATGATTTGAAGAAATTATCAAGCTTTCTATGATGATTAGGTCGTAGCATTATACGAGATATTATTTGAGATTCCTAGGATGTCTTGGATCTAGTATGTAGCTAATACTATATGGGTTAACTTGGGTATATCTTGTAATCTAGTGTCAATAATTGTTATGTATTAATTGTGTTATTAGACAATATGGGTGGTATTGTCTTCCCTTTGAGTGGTCATATACACTTATGATGATATTTTTGGAGGTCATATACCCAGACCTTCTAATGGTATCACATATCATTAGAGACACACATGAAATAGTAGAAACATGTTTTTTTGATCCTAACTATCATGTTAAACCCTAATGATTGAGGGTGAATTAATATTTTTAATTCAATTATTACTCAACTAAACTGATCATATCACTTATACATGCACTTTTTTACATAATAACTTATCATGGACACCATTTCAGGTGGACAACAAAGAATTAATTTCTAACCCATTGTATGGGAGCCCTAGATCACATTTAGACTTTATACATACTTTCATGCGGAAATGGGATAAATAGATAATATAATAGAGTCCCAATATTACATGATCGGGTTAGATAATATTATTTGGTATTAGGAGTTTGTGATCAAGGTATGGATCAAACGTGGATTTAAATCCACTTATACCTTTTTTTTCTTTGTTTAGTTGTATATGTGCTTTTCCTAGTGGGTGACTAGATACTTAATTCTTGTATAACTATTTATCAATATGGTGTAATATATTTTTTATAAAATTATTTTTTTCTATTTGTTATGAACACATTGATTGTTTATTATTATTTTTAATTATTTTTTGTTATTTCAATTGTTGTTTAATCATATTTTATGATATATTTACCTAAAAGTAACTCCATATACTCTCATTTCAAGTCTGAATCCTCTATTGTATAGGGAGGAATAATCGAGCTATTATGGAAAATTGATCAATTTATTATAGAGAGAATAAGTGTTCAAAATTATATTTGTAATCCTAGTTGTTTGATAATTGATTGGAAGACTATTGTTATGTTGATAAAAATGAGTCATTCCCTCCCCCGCATGAAACTCTATTCAAATGGGTTGTATCTTAGTCACTTATATATAATGTTAGTGATAGAAACCATTTCAGGCCATAAAACATCATAGTGCCACCACCTTACTAAGGCTATATGAAATCCCCCCATATATAATTATCTATTTGACTATCATCATCATTCCATTATTCTACTATAATGACACATCTTTTCTCTTCCACCCAATTCCACCCATATATGGGTTCTATAGAGAAACAATTCTCATTTTGTTTAATTTCAATAATTATTTTCCTCATTAAAAGGATTATATAAATGTAAGTTTAATGTTTTGAATCAATTGAAGAAGCCAACGAAAAATAGTGTTGAAGTGAAAATTATGGAAATATATCTTCGATGATGTCTATTTGGTAGGAAATATTTTTATGTTATTTTTCTAATTGTATTTTAAACCCAAGTAATCATTGTAAAACATTGAATTCAAAAATAAATTTTATTTATTGTGAATATTTTTTTTAACCTTAATATCAATGTGTGATGTTTTGTACAATCCGCTTTATCTATAATAATGACATTAACCCCAATATTGGATTGATTTTTTTCCAATTTTAGTTTAATAATCATGGATTAATTTTCAACAAATTTTAATTTTATATTATAGAGAATTTTATAGAGAATGAATTAAGAGTTAGATTTGAAGGCCATACAATTGTCTAAAGGGGGATATTAGATCAAAAAATTATACCTATATTCTTACTAATTCCATAAACTCATTTGAATCCCATTAACATTAGTGGAAGAATCCATGTAAAAATAAACCTATACGAATAGTTTTATCCTTTTAAATTTCCCAAATAAATTTCTAAATAATAAATAATTATAAACTTAATATCGAATGATATTATTTTGACTTGAAGCTCCGTAAAGGATGATATTTTTTCTACCCATTTTCAAAATAAAATTAATATTTCCTTTAAATTATTATTTTGGGGTTAAAAACCATAATATAAATTTTTTTATGAAAAATATGATCTAATAAGTATAATAGATTGGAAATGGATACCTAATTATAATTATATTAAATGTTACTTCCAAATTTAAAGAATTGTTATTATTGTTGTGAATGGGTTCAGTTATTCACCACCAAATTTATTTTCTACAAATTAAATCCAATAATATATATATATATATTGATCTTATATACTTAATAACATTACCAAACATTTATATAACACTTACCTTAATGTATTTCTCAATTTAAATCATTTGAAGTTAATTTTTATAACATCTAACGTTCTCCATATCCTAGGAATATGCGTAATATCATTACTAGAAATTTTATTCCAAATAATATATTTCAGAAAATAATTACTATACATCACACCCTTTCAAATACACAATAATATTTAAGAACATGATATATTTATATTTAAGAGTTTAATTAATATGAATAAGTTTTCAACAGTTAGTTTCATTACCCTAAAGTTCCACTATACACCCTAATTTCCTAAAGATAAAAAATAAGGAAATGAATTATGTGGGATAAACCTTGTACTCGATTATCAAAACCCTTGTAATAATTGGAAGGTATCTTTTAGAAATTTTTTTACCCCCATGTAATTTACTTGGTTTATTGATTATCCTCACCAATAAGTGGTAGAAGATTTTTACAATTGATGGTTTAGTGTTTATTTCACATTGATTTTAATACTATTGTATTTCAAACCAATCATTGTGGGATACAAATCTCGATGTAATGATATAATTATGATGCATTTTGATTAAAACATGGAATTTGTAGTTACTAAAATAACAAGATTTTAAGTCAAAATGAATAATTATTCTAATTCAATTCAATGAAATATTTATTTTTTTACTCTACAAAACATTATATCTAGATTATCTTTTGAGCAAAGTAATATTCTAATATCATTCAAAATTTTTTATTTATTTAAATAATATTATTTCATTGAATTTATAAATATATTTTTTGTTACTTATAACAATGTTGAATAATATAAAAACATTATTTATTAAAGGATATTAGAGAATATGATTTAGAACCATCTTGGTCTTAGTGCAATGGTTGGGGATATTGATTTAAAAACTCTACATATATCTCATTTTATTTTAATAAAAAAAATTTATTAGTTTAGTATTTTAGCTAATCCTTTTATGATTCAATGATATAACCCATCATTCCCCATAACTACACATAAATAGTGGGAGAACGCATTATAGCTTATATGGGATGTCTCAAACTTTTGAATTGGAGAGATATCATCATAGAATATATTGGATTTTCATTGCATTATTTATAATATATTATGGGAATTATATTTAGATCAATTAAATTTAGTAACTATAAAAACAAGATTTATTTTCATTATTATTTTATTATATTAATTATCTTCTTATTTATTAGTCTCTAGAGTTTTTTTTATAATTGACCATATATCAATAAAGTTTCTCATGAATATTTTCAACATAAATCCATGATATTTATGTTTTATATTTCTTCATTAAGAATTTTAAAATCATATTAATGATATGGAGGGATAATATAATTTACTAGTAGGCCTCATGAGAAGTATATCATTCTTGTTATAGTATTTATCATTATACAACATTCCACTTTTCTAAAAAATCAAAATTCTTTTCCTTAATAACTCGTACATATATATCATTGCTATTTAGATTATCCAATGTTTTGATTTAAATATAAAACTCATATATATTTAAAAAATACAAAGGTAAAAATTGGAGTGTGATTCAACGTAGTATATGGGGGATAACCACACACTTGGTGGATTTTAATTTTCTATGGAATTAAAGGATTATATGGTTAATCATGTGTTTGATTTGATATTGATTTTTTGATCAATAATTTTGGGTGAGGACACTTCATTTCTCAATAAATAACTCTAAATGTTTTACATTAAGGACTATATTTTTATTTTTTTTTTCTAGATGCCAAAAAAATTATTAATCGGTATAATATTTAAACAAAAAATTAATATTTCCCATTATAATGAGAATCCTCAATAACCAATATTTTTTCAAATAGTTTTTAATCCTATGGTTTATTTTTTATATCGGTTAATTTTTTAGATTGTTTAGTTAATAAAATATTTTCTTAGTTATTAATTGTGTTAATAGTTGGTAAGAGGCTATATCCTTTTATATTGATGATTGTCATGTTTTAATGGATACCTTATGTACTATTATTTTCTAATTTTTTTACATCCTAAATGCCATCATCAATTAGTATGAGGAGAATTTATAAAATTAGAATTTAGGGTTCCTCCTCAAAATGTTTGGGGTGATACCTAAAAAATTGTCACCCATCTACCAAAAATAAACATAAATATAAATATTTCAAATAGGGGAGTTTAAGAAAATATTAGATAAAATCATTAAATTTGATAAAATGGAATATAGAAAATGATTTTTCTATAGAATTTTTAATATAAATTGGTATAAAATACACCAATCAAAATGTACTCATATAAAATCGTGTTTGGTTAGACTCGAAAAATTCTTATGATGATTAAACAGTTAATATATTATCTAGTAAATATAAAAAAGTGTACTTAGCCATTCCATGAGACAATTTGATGCTATAATATTAATATATTGGGGAGAAATGATTCCTATCAAAAGAAAAAGAAATGCCAAAAATATAAATAATATAATTAACCAATTTTAGGATGATAAACAAGAGTCATCTATTCCCAAATAAATTTAATAAATAATAATTTGCATTATAAATACATGGGAATAAATGTTTTTACTCATTTTTTAATTATGGTTTTAGTATAGATAAAAAAGAATATATAATAATGGTATATCATAAATTTAAATCAATTGACGTAATAACATGATGCATTCACTAGACTTATAGTAGATTCCATCCCACATTATGAATTTGAAGACAATTGAGATAATTTGGTTGTTACAAAACCCTTTAATTTTATATAACTTTTCCTACAATAAATTTTGCAATTACACGTTCTCTTATCATATATAAGGGTTGCACATAGAAAAATCTCTCATTATAATTTTAGAGGGGGATAGATGATGTAGTTTTCATCAGAAAATATTCTCTGGTTTTTCTAAACAAAAGTAAAAGTGAAAAGAAAAAAAAAGTAATAATTTATTTTATAAGGATAGATAAGTGTATTTATTTTTAGATTTTAGTTATTATTACTGATGTATTGATAATGATTTTATTATGAATTTTATTTTAAATTAAATTAACCATATATTTTATATTTTATATTTATTGATATAAAAAACATTTAATTTCATGTATTTTTTTATCTATGACAAACCTCAAAAAATGATGCAAATTTTTAGAAATCCTAAAAATAAATTTTTATATTTTTGAAATTTTTTTAATTAATTTATTTATCTTGATTCCTCTAAAAATGAGTCACCTTGTACTCTTCGTGCATGATAATGTCCAAAATTTTATTTTTTCATGACCCGTCTGAATGGGGCCTATCCACAACTTTCCAATTCCACCTTCAATAGGCCAGGGGCTGGAAACTAGTGTTGATTACACATATCACTAACATGGGAGGACTTAACCAAAAGTATATGCACACATGAACACATATTTAATATCATAAAATTCTGAAATATAATACAATAGAAAAACCAAGCATTTGTACATCTAAATCCCATAACTAGATTGTGGTAATAAGAAATTGAGAGTAAACTAGGCCAAATGCAATCCCACAATAGAGTATAAAATCAATTCCAATGAAAAAATAAAGATAGGGACTGCTATCAAGATAACCTTGTGAACACACCTTGTTCTCTCTGACACACTGAGCACTTCTTGGTCCAAGTCCCTCTAGGAATCCATCAAAATATTGATCATCTTCATAAGACATGACACATGTGAGAAAATATAGTGTATATGTGATTATAACAATACCCAGTTGGGCACCTCAAAAAAATTAATCATATAACAATAATAATAACAGTCATTTACACATAGGTATATGGATACATTGCATATAATAATATTATCCAGATATACTCAAAAATACAAATAGTGTCAAAGTAAATTCAAAACTATAATTATATCCAAGTATTTTGGCTCAAATATTTCATGTATCACTCATCTCAGAGAACACATTCTGTGATTTTGATAAAACAGATGGTTTCCTTCTGATATGTATAGATCATCAGTTCTCACCGCAAAAATTATATGCTAGATGTCTAAAGAGAATGATACACTGATCAGGATAACACCCAACTCTATGTTGTATACCAAAAAATCAATCTGGAATAACCCTCTATGTATTGGAGTGGAACTCATGAAGTGTTAGTCATGATGATACCAAGATCTCCTACTATATAAAGAATATGTTAGAGGATATTACTCGGAGTGACATGGATGGATTCAAAAAACTCTATACATGAAGTCCTTCTGAAGAGATCAGTATACTATGTATAGGATGTGATTACATACAAACACATAGGGAATAAATATAGGGATCATTACCTAATGAAACATGTCCATGATAAATAGGAAAATGGATCTAAACCAACTCTAAAGGAGTACACGACATGTAATTATAGTATATAGTGTCTCCCTTGAACATTAGGTTCTAATCATGTAAATGTCCCATGTCTATGTCTTTGTCAAACTACATGGAATGTAAATTCTATTTTATATATGACCATGTCCGATTATATTATTATTCCTATGTACGCCAATCATAGCCATGTCCATGTACCCTTTGAGATACACGCTGTCGTTGATGGTCGGATTCTGGCTTCCAGTTTTTTCATAAATTATTTCCCATGATGATACCTTCATCGTTAATCAAAAAACCATGTGGTAACACCTATAACTGGTCCCGATCCATTACTGTTTCCTTCATAACATTATCCCCACACCATAATAAGTCTTTATTTCTGATACCGAATTGTTTCACCATGAAACAAATGCACAACATTCTATTCCAAAATATTTGGGCTGAACCACAAGGAAAAAAACCAATGACAAACAAATGTAGAACAATGGTATAAAACCTAGAAACACAAAATAGGTGAATGAAACTCTTCTATGTTTATTTAGACTTGATCCATTATCATTATAATTATTAATGAAGAACCATTATAAATTAATTAATCTCATAATAAATCTCCTTAGATTATCCAATCCCACAATAAAACTAGTCAGTGAATCAATCCACCAGCTGATTGAATCATGTATGTTGTATGAATTAATATAATGTTATAAAAACGAAAAAATAAATATCCTACCTCAATTAGAATCAATAACTGATTAATAATAGAGTTGTATCGTTTTTGTCGGATAGATTCTTTGATTTTGTTACACAACAGCTATCGATCATAGATTTAGTTGTCATCTATCAAAAGATCCCCCCTCCCATGGCTCTCCAATGATCTATAAAAAATATAGAGTTATGTATCTAACCCTTAATTTTTTCAATAATAGTGTATATAAGGTGGAGGTTAGGTCACTACATCAATGAATAAAAATAAAATAATTATTTTATTCATTTTATTCATTTTATTCATTTTATTCATTTTATTCATTTTATTCATTTTATTCATTTTTCTTATGGGATCACTTTTTCACAAATTCCCTATGACAATAAAATTTATTTCACAATGAAGGAAAAAATATACATTATTAACTCAAAGGTGTCCTCATATTTCTAATCCAGGGCCCCGTTGGAAAGTTATTTTACTATTTTAGGAAAATTGCACGTACTTGTATTCAATATATGTAATATATTTTAAATTTTTTTTCTAAGAACACTAAGAGTATGAGTCAAATGACATCTAAGTTCCATGTATTGAAAATAATCAATAGAATATCCAAAAATAATACATAAAATATCATATTCATTACATTCTTTCAAACATGGGAATTTACTTCCCAAAAATCCAAAACAAGTGGATTCACAAACACATGTGGGTACTAAGAGAGCATATAACCCTCCCACTCCCAGGTTCTCTCCAAATTATTTTCATGAATTTATAGGACACGCACTAAAAGAATATCGAACCCATGAATAATACTCTCCTACCACTCCTCAATATCTATTGGATACTCAGCAAAGGTAGTTCAATCCAATATGTTTAGCATGCCTTGGCTGATAAAATGAGATGGGTCATGCACATACCCCCTTAGTGGAAACAACTAGAAGACATCATGTTCCTAGTATAAATTTTGTGTAAGATCATATTAGTATACCACCTCACCAGATCTATATAGAATATATAAAGGTCTGATGAATCTCATAGATACCTTGTCTCCTCGAAAAAATATCTTTAATGAACATCAATGTGACATTTTTTGGAAAAAATGGTCTCCCTCCTAGAACTACAAAGGCATATATCATCTATCAACATAAGGATTTTGTCGACTATTTTAAGTCCCTGTATTCTCTTAGATGATCTATGCATTCCCAGTAATAGCTCACACTATCTCTGGGATCATGATTGATGACTCTACAGGGTCTATCTAGCACAGTGGTGACATGCAGGGTCTCATGCATAAGGCCTCAAATGGTTCTATACTAATGGTGGAATGGTAACCCTTATTTTATTCAAACACCACCAATGGTTTTTTATCCTATTAACTATATCAAAATTTCAATGTAAAAGATTACATCATTTCCTCCAGAACCTGAATGGTCGACTTAGTCTGGCCATCAGTTTGGGGGTGAAATGTTTTTCACAAATGTAGCTGAGTCACAAAAGCATCATGGAATCCATTCCACAATGTCCATGGATATCCATTCCCACTATTTCTTTTGTACTATAAGGGGTTGATCTAAACATTATAAAAATTGAATCTCATCCATGACTTTTTGATAAGTTAGGAATTGAGAAAGGAACCTCTCTCCTCCCTTCTTCATCCTTGGAAGCCAAAACTAATATGGGAACTCCTAATATATCTTTTACCCACATGTATTTACCACTAAATGAGATGTTTGAAACACTCTTAGAACCTACTCCTATAACATAAAAGTTACCATCATGTTTCCTCTAAAAATAAGAACATGCTCTACAACATCATAAAATTCATCAGCATAATTTCTAGTGGGTTATTGAGTGTATAGGGTCTCACTATTAGTATCCCCATGATTTTCCTCTTGAATCCCTTCTAGATATGAGGGGTAAAAATAAATGATTAGAGTTAAGAATCTCTATATCCATCCACAAAGGATAACATTAATGAGGAAAACTACTCTAACACGTTGTTAAAAAACTATGAATAAGATCGCCATGTAAGAGAATCTTTTACCACATTACCCTTCTTATAAGTGTATAAAATATCAATAAAATAATCCTATAGAAACACTAGAAAATTTATTTGTCTCACATTTAGATTATTTTTTATTGAAGATATACTTGTGTAGTTGGTTTTCATAATAGACGATAAAACTCTTTCCCATTTGGTAGTTCCTCCACATCATTAGTGCGAGTACTACTGCTATTAAATAAAGATTATAGTTATTTTAGTTATGCTCATGTGGTCTCAACTAACATGAACCATAATAAATCACCACCTTTCTTTACATCATAACACAACTAAGCCTGGTTCCTGATGTGTCTCATAACATTCCATAGTTAACACCCTTCTCAGGAAACATCAAGATTGGAAAACTCATTAATCTTTGTCTCAACTCATGATAATCATGTTCGAACATATCCATCGACATGAATGTTTTCTCCTTTCATGTCATAGTTGTCATGGGATTCAATATATGGTAGAAGTTGGGTTTGAATATCTGGTCGTAAACTTCCAACCCAAGGAATCTCTGCACCACCATCACACTATTTGGTGGCTCCCAAGATAACATTGCCTCCACCAACATTGGGTCCACTACCACACCATATTCTAAAATAGCGTGCCCCAAAATTGGACCCCTTGATTCTAGAACTGGCACTTTGAGAGCTTCCCATAAATATGGTCTTCTTGTAGTACATCCAGAAGAATCCCCATGTGTCTTTCATGCTCCTCCTTAGACAAAAAATAAACTAGGACATCATTAATTATGAATATAATTAATAGGATTAATAAACAATAAAATATATGGTTCATTAGTCCCATGAACACTACTTGTGAATTCAACATGCCAAAGGGAATCAACATGTACTCATGGTGACCAAAGTGACATCTGAATACCATATTCAGTGAATATTTATCCACTAATCACAAATGGTTATAGCCAGATTTGAAGTCGATCATTGAGAACCATCATGACCCGCTCAACTAATAAAATATTTCATTGATCCTCAGTAGTAGAGACATGTACTTTATGGTCAATCATTTTAGTCGATGGTAGTATACACATAACATCAAGTTCTCATATGTCTTCTTAGTGAATAATATTGTGGTGGCCCATAGAGAAATAATTGGTCTAACGAAGCCCTTAATATCTAATTCCTCCAGATTCACCCTCATATTTGGAAGATCTATGTATCCACATGATATTTTGGCATAGATCTATGGGTCTTTATAGGGTGTATATGAATGAAAAATTCTATATCTTGGTGGGGAGGTAATCTTGGAACATTGTCCAGAAAGACTTATCCATACCCCACCACCACTCCAGGGAACTGGAAACTATGAACATCCAGAAAACCAAGAATCATTCTAGACCACTACTGATTAATTGACTGCACCCTCTTCTGAATGAGTCCATCCTTCACTTCCTGGGTATCCTTTTGACTGACAAAGGAAAACCAAGTCCCATTATTACGGAAAAATCATATCCCCCACCAAAAACAGTCTATCTAGACATGAACTGTAGATGACCAGTCCATACATAATATGATGTCATAAGGCCTCATCCCAGCTACAAAGAGATCCCAACATAAACTATTGCATCCAAGAGTTAGGTTACACATTTATCCCAAGTGTGTGATCACCGAGCCATCTCTAGTAAGAGACTCCATGTGAAAGAGTTGAGTCAATGTATCAACAAGATTATTTATATACCAAACAAGATATGTGTAAATAATGGAATTACTAGTATAACTATGTATTAGTACTGCATATAAGGTAGAAAAGTCACTGATCATACATCATATCAATTCTAGGATCCTCTGAGTCGTATTCCTCCACTGCCTGCAGCTACCCCTTCCCTTATCTTACAAATCCCTAAGCCTGACTTGGACCACCTGGGGGAGATTGTGGTAACAAGTTAAAGCATCAACCACCTCTAGTTTCTCCCCCCACGTTATCTTCCATATTCACCACCGAACATACTTGTCTACTTCAAAATATGCCTCTACCTCATTTTCCAATCTACTGTCACCATATCAACTATATGGTGGGTCTGACAATCACTTATAAGATTTCCCATGTCGTCACATGAGTAGCACCACATCTCCTGAGGTTTACTAGACCCATCATTTGATATCTCATACCACTCAATCATGACCCATCTCAATGCCTCCCCCACAAAAACTCTACAAGGCCATGACCAATATGCCAGGGGTAGAAAATTGTGCCGAGTAGGTGTATAACTAACATGGGAGGCCTTAACCTAAAGTACTTGTATGCGTATATAGATATATAATCTCATGTAATGATGAAATAAAAAATTGATAATCCATCCCTATATACATCTAAATCCAACAACCATAATATGAAAACAAGATATTAAAATTAAATAGTATTAAATACAAACTCACTATAAAGATTCAAAAACAAGCCCAACATGAAAGTAATAATGGGGACTACTATCAAGATACACATAGGAACACACCTTGGTCTATGTGTCTCACTAATCACTTCCTATTCTTGGTCCCTCTAGAAATATATCAAATGGTCAATCATGTATACAAGACATGACTTGTTAAGTAGAATCCCATATAGGGGTGAGTATAACAATACCCAAAAAGAATCCCCAAAACACTAATCATATTACAATGGGAATAATAATCATCTATACACAGGTATATATATACAACACATATAAAAATAATATCTAGGTATACTCAACAAAGTCACACAGTCTCAATGTAGTGTCACAATCGTAATTCCAGTAGAGGATTATTTCTCTAGGATTCTACATAGAACTCATCCCAGAGAATACACTCCAAAAGTTATATTTCACAGATCATATCCTTTTATATGTATCCATCATTGGTTATCTCTATTGAAATTATACACTAAAAGTATAAAGATAATGACACAGGGATGATGATCATACCCAAGGCCATTTATAGTACTAATAACTCAACATAGAATAAACAACTGTGTAATGTATTGGTGTAGATGTATTGTTGGTCATTAAGATACAAATAACTCTTCCTAGTTAAAGAATATGATAAAGGATCTCACTCTGAAACTAATGGATATAATCCAATAACTCTATCCAAGAATTCCTACTAAAGGGATCATTATACTAGGTGTAGGATAAAATTCGATAATAACCCTCAGTGAATGGATATAAGGAATTCACCCTAACAAATCTTATCAAATAAGAAGAGGAAAAGGGAATGAAGATAGCATCAAAGGAGTACATCATGTGTAATTGTAGGACAAAGTGTGTCCCTCGGATACTAGGTCCTACCTGTGAAAACGGCCCATATTTATGTGTCCATGTAAAAGTACAAGGTTTGTTAGTTACCATGTAATTTTGACATGTCCATGTACATGGATCTGCCTGGGTAAGACTAGTCTTGCCATGTCCATCTACCCTATGAGGTAAAAACTAAGCTACCAGGGAAGCATCACATACCGTGTGACCAAGTTACATGGCGTGTGATACTTATCTTCACCATAGAAACACTACCCACTGCACATGGGTCCCACATGATGTTTGTTACCAAAATAAATGTCATATATATTGGGATTTCAAAAAAAAACATAGGTTCCTCACATGGATACCTAAATCCATCGCCTTTACTATCATTCGATCCCATTTAATTCAGAACTAGGGTTTGACCGGCGTTGTCCCCACTGATGGTCAAATGATGTATTCAAGTTTTCCGAAATCATTCCTTGTGATGATACATATTTTGTTCATAAAAAAAAGTTAATGACTCTAAATATTCATGATACATTACTATTGTCAACTTTTCATGATCATATCACCATATCAAGTCTAAATCGATGATTTTGAAATTTTATTCCATGATATTGGTGCACAATTTTTGATTCCTCGGTATTTGGGTTGAACCACTAGGAAAATGAAACCCCGATGATGAACGCATCAATAAAATTGGTAGGAAACCAAGAAACACGGAATAGATGAATAAACCTTAGTCATGCAATCCATTGTCATTATAACAAGGATTGAAGAACCATAATATATGAATAAATCTCCTAATAAGTCCATCTAGATAAACTAATCCTTCAATATGACTGATCCATGAATCAATACGTTGTTTAATTAATTTTTATTTGTCGTAGGAATTAATACCATAGAAAAAACACATAAATAAACATATTAAATTGATTTAGATAAATATATGATGAAGAATGATGATGTATCATTTTCATTAGTGATATCCTCTAATT
The DNA here is from genome assembly GCA_963277665.1 of Viscum album. NCBI lineage: Eukaryota > Viridiplantae > Streptophyta > Magnoliopsida > Santalales > Viscaceae > Viscum > Viscum album. Next base: position 1,515,293,500 of record OY728128.1, on the reverse strand, counting down.
TCTCTGCACACTGTTAATCGATATTCAATCCATTTTTTGTCTTTCAATGGACATCCCCTCCAATATCTCTCTAATTCACACTCAAAATTGTAGGGTTAAGTGGTTAAACCATTGATTTTGGATATAATATCATATTTAAGGTGTAGGGGTAGGTGGTTGTATTAATGAATAAAAATATAATAATTCACTTGATTATTTTATTTAGTTTATTCATTTTCTGCCCATGATGACTTTTCCATAAATTCCCTACATCGACAAAGGTTATTTCATGCCTATGCTAAAATATACATTATAAAATCAAAAGTACCCTTGGATTTATGATATGATCCCTCGTTCATGTGTCATTCTACTTTTTTTAGGAGAACTATGTGTTTTTGTGTATTTAATAAATTTAATATATTTCAATCACTTATTCTAGGAACACTAGGCCATAGAATCATACATCTTCTCTGCACCTGGTCCCAAAAATTATTCATAAAATATCCATAAATAATACACAAGAAATATGAGTCATTACATATTTAATCAGCATTGAAATGTCTAATACAAATTATCTTATATTTATTTTATCCCATTAGTAGTCATTATTTGTATTCACCAACCATATATTGGTATAGTACAGTAAAAAATGTTATATGTTTGAAAATTGTATATGCTATATCAAAGAATATCATATTACCATAAAACACGTTAATTGAATTTCTCACATAGTATAATTCATTATGAAAACAGTTATTGTCTCTATCATGTTATAAATACACTGGAAAATTTTAATATAATCATTGTGGAACCTAAATGACATTAAAAAAAGTTATCTAAGTTAAAATATTTGTCCAAAACATTAATTTATTATACTATAATTAGTGTTTATATTTATATTTTTCTCTGTTTGTGTTAACTTATATCACAAAAATTAATCATTGATCTATGTGATACAAAGTATAATGATAAATAACTATAAGTAATCAAAAGTTTTGGTTGAGAAACCTTAAAAATATTAAAATTATTTAAAGAATAGATTCTAATTGACTACATAAAGGTGATGTTCGAATATATACACAAAAAATTATAATTCCATGTGTTGGTCAGAGTATAGTACTCAAGAGGGGGTGAATTGAGTATTTATAAAAAAAATTGTTTGAAAAAATTTCTTAAAAGGTTCCCCAATAAAAATAAATACATCCCAGTTAATCAAGGAAATACAGTTATGAAAGATTGACTGTTCAAATAACTTATCATAAGATTGATTAATTCTCAGTAATCTCAATATCAGTTATTGATATTACTTTTGAATCTTTTCTAATAAGGAAAAACAATTATAACTTCTATCCAATATTAATTATCAATTTAAATATAGTGATTTATGAATTATACAGTAAAACAGAGAAAACTAAATTAAACAGCACAACAGATAAAACAAGTTGTTCAGTATCAAGTTGAGACATAATCCACTCCACTTGGTGATCACTAGCCACCAAATTGTTCATATTAATAAACTTCATCTACACCCTGGATCGTGGTAAAAAACAGTGCACAGGACTGTCTAGGTCACACGAAATCTACCACTGTTTTTAATGGGTATAAAATACTAGGTCACATAGGGACCTCTTCTACACTTATCCACGAGATTAAACAAGTGTAAAAATATATGTGGGGAAGGATATCTTGTATCATTCAGATTAGTGGAGGAGATAGTTTGTGTTTTAACACACACACACTTCTCGAAATCAAAAAACAATACACAATAGAGAAACGATGATGAGATAAGGTTGGAAGTGCTCTAAGTGTCATTCTATGTAGCTCTGGACATCTAGGATGAAGCATATGCAAGTATTGAGTCCTCTTATGAGAAATAGAGTATCACAAGTCTGGTGCTCTAGTTTCCAGTGAGATCTGGCTTGTGTTCTTCATGGAGTTTGTATTATGAAGATGTTATTAACTCTGATCTATGGTATTCTAGATTTTGGATTTTTGAATTCTTCATGTGTTCTTTAGATGTATCTTGTTTCATGTTTTGGTTCTTTTCTCAAGAATTCTCTCCCTTTTGTTGCTCTACCACACCTTGCTTCAAGGCCAAGCTTTTCTTTTTATTCTTGGATTTCATGTGCTGGAACTGACAGGATTCATGTATTATGAACCTCGTACCTCATACTATCAGGTTACATGTCTACAAAGAAATATTAATTATGTTAGTGAATTTAAAATACTCAAATATGACCATTAGAAATTAAATTGAAAAAAACAAAACAGATTAAAGAATGGTGTCACAGTTTGTCTGAAAACGGTGTCACCACAAAATGGTGTCTTTTGATTTGTCTTTGAACTGTGAGAAAGTTATGATGGCCTAGTTTTATAGAGATCAGGAACCAGTAGCACATATGTAGTGTTAGGATCTTGGTGTTTGGTGCTTTTCCAAACATTGAATGGTGTCTTAACAAGGAACTGGTGTCATATACTTCAATAGATCTGAAATTGGTTATGGTGTATGATCACGGTGTCTGGGTCATGGTGTATGGGTCACGGTGTCTAGGTCACGGTGTCTGTTCACGGTGTTTGGGTCCTGGTGTCTGTGTCATTTTCCAAAAAAACTAGAACCGATGGCAGACTCATTGTTTCTAAGACTTAACCAAATATCTGTATATATACTTAAGCAGTAATATTCACAGAATTAATTAGACTTAATCATTCATAAAAAAAATTCATTATAAAAAAAATATATAGTTTAAAAAATTAGTCGTGATTTATAGGAATCAAGATCGTGAGAAATTTTATTTAAAGCATAAAGAAGCCAACCATCTTTACATGTGACTAGAAATAGATTAAATAGGATTTACAGGATGTATAGAATTTTTGATCATTAAAACATGATTAAAATAGGAGTAACCCGACCATATTTACACATGATTGGAAACAGATAAAACAATATTTACAAGATGTATAATATTTTTTATCATTAAAACATGATTAAAATAGGAGTAGGGAAACAATATCTCCCTTTTGGATGATCACAAATCATATGAGTGAGATATTGTTTCTAAGTGTATCTGCCTCTCCCCCATTTGGGATTATTAAAATGATTACAAAGGGAAATAAGATAATAGAAAATAATAGGTCACAGTACATTAGATGGAGAAATATGTGTCATTACAAACAATAGGCAACAAAAAATAAAAAAAATCCCTATCCAAAGATAGTGTTCACTCTTCTTCAGCACTAGTTGTATTCTCTTTTTCCTTGGCACCAGCATTAGGAGAATCCACAGAAGTACAGGTAGACGTTGAAGAAGGGAGTGAACTGACATTCAAAGAAGGAATAGGGAGTCCTTCAAAAATAGAAAGGGTCAAGGTGGGTTTGGTGAAAGATTGTGGTAATTATTGGTCAAGGATAACATTTCTGATCTGACTCAGAGCCTGAGATATAGACATATAGGTAAAAAAAGGTAGGGTATGAGTAAAGAGAAAAACTAGACCGCATGGGTGTAGCTGTAGGATCCAAAATAGTAGTGCTCTGTAAATGAAGGTAAGGCCTTAATAACTTGATGAAGTCCTCAATAATTTCACCACCATCCTATATCTATTTCTTAAAATCATCTTTGTTCTCAATGAACTTGTCCAACAAATGAGATAAATATTTCAGATTTTAAACTTGAGTTTTTAAAGCTTGAGTGATAGGAGGTATTTTTATATTTTCTACAAGTTACATGAAATGGTTTGTCATGTCATTCTTAGAAAAAATCCTATTGAATTAGAAATCCACCTTCTTAATAATATCTTACTTAGAATCATTTTCAATATTAGAATTAATTCTTACCAAATCAAGAACTCTGTTACTATTCTTGACAACCACAGATAGAGACTCTTTGTCAAATCCAATTAGCACTGATTGAAGTTCTTCCTTAACAATCATTCGAAGAAGATCACTGTCAAAGTAGGGTTGTGATGACTTTCCAAGGGTACTAGAAGCTATAACAGCTGAAGTAAGGGACTTTAGTTGATTCGTAACTTTCTATGGACATATGTTATACTCATAAGTCAATTTTTTGTGACCAATAAAAAGCTAACGCATTTCTTGAACTATTTTCTTGTTTCTTTCAGCCACCTTGTCAGCTAAATAAGTTAGGTTCGGTATAATCATAGAGACAATTTCATGTAGAATTTGACCATTAACATCTTCAGCAGGATGAGGAACTATATATGATCTTGATTTCAACACTTTCTACATATCTTCAACTATACCACTGAGAGACATCGATTCATCACTTAACTATTTGTTCTCAATTCTGACCTCTAGAATTTTATGAAGCATTTTTGGCTGAATATGTAATAAGATCTTTTCTAATTGTAGGCAAACATCTCTTTCACTCAAGTTTGTCATAGGAGCAGGTTGGATGTTCATGAGATTTTTAACTCTAGCTAATAAAGTAGATCCAAAGGCTTTCAAATAATCTTTACTCACTGAAGTAGAAGGTTCTTGTGAAGGTTCAAGAACATGAGTTGAGACAGGCTCAAGTTCCTTTACAGAGATAACTTCAAGAGAAGAGACTATATTCAATTGAAATAGAGTAGATAGATCTATACCATTAACTAAGGCTTCTTGAGAATCCTTCACATCAATTTCTATAGGGAATTTATACCATGTATCCCTAGTTCTTTGATCAACTGGATTAAGAACTTCAACACTTTCCAGATTAGGTTGCTTCTCCCCCTCAGTAAGTGCATCTCTCATAGGACTAAGATATTTAGTTTTCTAATTTTTTCCCAAAATTTCATCCCCAATAGCCTAACCCATTTCTTTTCTAGCCAACTGAAATACTTTCTCCATTATTTCCTCAGAAGATGGGATAATCTAAGGAATAGATTGTTCCTATAAGTGTTCCTCAAAATCAACTTTTTTCTCAAGAAAATGTTCTTCTTCTAAATTCTATTCCAGAACATCCTTTTACCTTACACTAATAGCAGACTCTTCTTTAAAATCATGTTCTTCATCCAAATCAAAAATTTCTTTAGGAACGTGTACTTCTTTCTCAGTTATGACTTGCGTAATAGGTCCACTATCTTCCTTATCCAGGATAGTTTTCCTTGTAGGTACAACAACCTCTTCTTCTTTTTCATCAATAGGATAGTCACAAATTTCACATGGTTCCAGACCAGGATCAAAAATGTTTCTTAGGTCTTTCTTAATACTCAATCAGGATGAACTTTTCATAAATCCTATCATTATCCTCCACCCATGCTTTTCTCTATGGATTCCAACTAATTTTCATTATTTTTATTGTTACCTTTGAGATAAAAAATTCATAGTCCTTAATGAATTTTTCATCTGGTCCAACCAGTCCTTTAACATAAAGCATAATAGAGATTAACCTTGAGTAGAACAAGGTGGTTGAATTTGAGTTTATCTTTATCAACTCACACATATGAATTATAACATGATTACATAAACTAATCTTGGGTCCATTATTTATAAGATGTATGAAAAATAAATCCTAATAATTGATTATAGAAAAATCTCTATTTCATGGACTAATCAAATTCTAAAAAACCTCAAACAATAGTCTGGTTTCACCATCTAGATCTGCAGTAATATCTCTTCTCTTTTTGTATTTCCAGTCAATCTTCCCAAGGCTTCTTCAAAAACAAAGATCTCACTTTGAGGGATAGGACCTCTTGGGTAGTCCTCAAAAATTCCCTCATGAGGTATCCATAGGCAATCATCCCATAACTGCGAAGAAAAGGTACATCTTTGGCCATTGATCTATCTTCTCACAACAAAACCATATTATGTAACAAATGAGAAATGGACAAACTAATAAAAGTGAGAAACTTGATTTGGTAAAATCACCATTGTCTCCTTTGTGAATTAATCCATTCATATCTTCCCTTTTAGGACTTTAAACACTAGATACTTACTTGTCAGAAGCCACTTGGGGTAGATTTCCTTTTCTAGTACCACTATTCTGTCAATAAGGTTCAGATTCAGAGGACCTTCAGGCACTATCTTTATTCTCTTTTCATTTTCTTCTAAGATCTATGATTCTCGTGATTCTATGAAGATGGGTGTTTCATTATAAAAATTCAACAAGGATTTGAGAGAGAGATTGAGAGAGAGGGGGAGAGATAACTAAAGGGATGAAGGAGGGCTTATAGTTTGAGAGAAGAGAGCTCAGAAGAAGATAAGAGTGAAACTTCTTTTGTTTTTGTCATTTATGGATATCGAGCATCCAAAATTCAAAAGCACAAGAAATAAAAAGAATAAAATAATTAATTATAGTGATATGAGTTATAATATGTAAATAAAATGAAAACATGTCTTTATAGTGAGATCAGAACACACTATCACGGTGAGACCGTAACAGGTTTTCATGGTGAGACCATAATAGGTTTTCACTGTGTCATCTCTACTGCGTGACTTCAAAACTATGTGACTATATTTTTTTGAAATAGTATGTTCCAGATAGTAATCGAGATATAGTAACTATGAGACCATAAAAATGAATCAACAACTTTTAAGATAGTAAACAATCAAACTATAAGAGTTAGACAGTAATCTTAAGATAATGACTTTTGAAACCGTAAGCTGTTGTATTTTCCTAGAGTGTGAAACCATATTTTTGAGATGTTAAAATCACTTGTATTGTCACAATTTATAGGTAAATTCTTGAATTGATATCCATAATCTAGTAATGTGTGTTTCATCCAAAAAAATTTGTGCACAACAACTACCAGCAGCCATGTATTCAGCTTCGGCAGTAGAAAATGCAACATAAATTTGTTTCTTACTACACCATAATACTAGTGGTGTGCCTAAAAAGTTACATGTTCTAGATGTTCTCTTTCTATCTAACTTACAACTGCATAAATAAGCATCAGAATAGATAACTAACTCAAATGATTGTCTTCTAGGATAGAACAGTCCTATATTTGGTGTATGCTTAAGGTATTTGAAAATTCTCATAACATAATTTAAATGAGATTCCTTATGGTTTGCTTGAAAATGAGCACACATACATACCCTAAAAATAATACCAGGCTAGATATCAGTTAAAAAGAGTAAGCATCCAATCATTCCTCTATATGTGGGTTGATCAATAGATTTTCCATCTTCATCAAGATCCATCTTACAAGTAGTACTCATTAGAGTGTCACTACTTTTAGTGTTATCCAAATAAAAACGTTTAAAAAGATCCCTAGTATGATTGATTTTATATAAAATAATACCATAATTATTTTTAAATATTTTAAATCCAATAAATAACTTTAGTTCACCCATTAAACTCATTTAAAATTAATTTTTCATTATTTTAGAAAATTCAATACATAAAGAACTTTTTGACGCTCCAAAGATAATATCATCTATATAAATTTTAACTACTAAAACATCATTGTAAATTCATTTTATAAAAAGGGTAGGTTCATATATACCATATTTAAAACCTTTGTAAATGATAAAAGTACATAATCAATCCTACCAAGGTCCTAGAGATTGTTTTAAACCATATAAATTTTTTTATAATTTAAAAAGAATGATTTAGAAGGTGAGGGTTTGTAAAACCAGGGGGTTTCTCAAAAAAGAAATCATCAACAATATAACCACTTAGGAATTCACTCTTAACATCCATTTAATATAGTTTTAAAATCAAATGTGCAGCATAAGAAAGAAGGATACTAATGTCTTCAAGTCCAGCTACTGGTGAAAAGGTCTCTTCATATTCAATTCCCTCTTCTTGACTATAGCCTTGTGAAACCAATCTAGATTTGTTTCTAACTATGTTACCAGCTTCATCTACCATATTTCGATACACCCACTTAGTGCCTATAGTAATTGTGTCTTTGGGTCTGACAACAAGTTTCTAGACATTGTTCCATTCAAACTGATTAAGTTCTTCCTGCATAGCCATCACCCAAAATTCATCATTGATAGCATCATTAATGTTTTTAGGTTCAAGTTGTGACAAGAAGACTTGATGTTCAACCTGATTTATAAGAGAACCTCTAGTTTGAGTTCCTTTATCTAAATCTCCTACAACAACATCTAAAGGATGGTTCTTATGGTTTCTAACTACTCTTGAAAAGGAGTGACTAGTGATTTTAGGTTCTTCAATAGGTTCGAGATCATTATGACCTGAATCTGAAGAATTTCTAGAACTGAAAGTTTTCAAAGATTATTTTATAAGATGGTTAAAGGATTTAGCATTGATGTCCATATTTGACATATCATCCTCCAGGTTCTCTATAGTGGTCTTAGGCTCATGTGGATCAGTCTCATCAAACATGACATGGACAGATTATTCCACACATTTAGTTCTTTTTTAACCACTATATAGTATATACTAGATATTGAATATCCTAGAAATATTCCTTCATCACTCTTTGATGCAAATTTGTCATGTTTTTCCTTAGTATTAAGGATATAGACTTTGCAACCAAACACTTTGAAGTAGCTTACTTTGGGTTTTCTATTGTTCCATAAATCATATAGAGTTTTTTTAAGAATAGGTCTAATAAACACTCTATTAATAATATAGCATGTTGTATTTACAGCTTCAACACAAAAATAAATAAGTCATATTCCCTAAGCATGGTTCTAGAAATATCTTACAAGGTTCTATTTCTTCTTTGACAACTCTATCTTATTGAGGTGTTCCAGGGGAAGAGAAATTATGACTATATCCATTTTTTGAACAAAAGGATTCAAACTCTTGATTTTAAAACTCACAAACATGATCACTTCTTAAGGATATAATTCTAAGTCCACTAATATTTTCAATAGTTTTAGAATATTTTTTGAAATAAGAGAAGGCTTCACTTTTGTGAGCCAAAAAGAAAGTCTAAGTATATCAAGAAAATTCATCCACATGAACATAAACATAGTGCTTCTCATTTAAAATAGAAATTGTAGATACTCCAAACAAATCCTCGTGAACCATTTTAAGAGGTTGGCAAGTTGACACTTCTTTCTTTAGTTTGAAGGAAATTTTTTGTTTCTTTCCCTTTTGACATGTACTACACACTTTATCATTTAGAAACTCAATTTTAGGTAGGTCTCTGACTAAGATTTTCTATTTAGATTTATAAGGGAGTGACTATTATATGGTATTATTCTCCAATTCCAAATCCAATAATCTTTATGAAATACACTAAACATGAAGAATTTTGAGAAACTAAAGACCCTAAGTTAATAGAGTATACATTTTCATTTCTCAATGAAAAAGAAAACTAATTATTTTTTAGAATTAAAAAAATTACAAGGATGATTTTAGGATTTAAAATGAAATCCATCGTCACATAGTTGTTAAATACTAAGAAAATTATATTTCTATCCATCAACAAAAAGAAATTTGGAAATTAAAACTGAGTTAGAGTTTCTGATTTGGCCAAGAGCAATGATTTTTTCATTGGAATTATCACTAAAGGTGACTTGTCCACCGTAAATTTTTATTAAGTTCTTGAAGCATGAATAGTATCCTCTCATATGTCTTCAACACCCACTGTCCATGTACCATAAGCTTTTATAAGATCTCTTTAAACAGTTTTCCTATATAATAATCAAATAAAAACAGACTTTGGTACCCATATTTTTTTAGGTCCAGTAATATTAGTGACTTGTGCTTTAGGAACCCACATCTACCTCAAAGGTTTACAATAATAATTATGTAAGTTGCTTGAAAAATAAACTCTATTTGGTCCAGAGAATCTTGAAACAGTAGAGATTGTATCATAATTTGAACTAGCTGAATGTTTTCCAGAACTATGAGTAAAGCCATATGTCCTATATTTAGAAACAAAATTGGTTTTTCCAAAATTTATTTTCCCAAGTTGATAGCCACTACTAGTAGTATATTTAGAAGTAATCTGTTTACCTAGAATTTGTATCAAATTATCTTTACCATTAGAAAACCTTTCAAGGTCATTTTTCAGTTTCTCATTATATAGCTTTACTTCATTGTTTTATTTAAGTAATTGAAAAAATTTATCTCTTTCTATAGTAAGTTCATATTAAATAGTTGAGGTAAGAGAAATTTGATTCTGTAGATACTTCTATTTATATTTTAGTTCATTACATGTCTCTTCAAGCATATTATAGTACTCAATCATTTCTTCTTTAGACATATTCTTAGAATCACTTTCATCTCTAGAATAGTAGGAATTGTGTATAAGAGATTCTAGTGTTACCTCAGATGTGTTTATCATAAAACATATATTGTCTTTGTTAGCCTGTTCATAATGTGAATATTCTGAGTCACTTGAACTATCCTCAGAATCACTCCACATTGCTTTCATTTCCTTTTTATACTTTCTATCTTTGTTTTCATATTTCTTTTTTTACTTTAACCTGGGACAGTCAGCCGTTAAATGTCCATTTCTATTACATTAATATAATACTATCTCATCATACCTGTCACTTATTTTCCAATCTTTATTAAAGCTTCCCTTTTGATCATAGCTTCCTTTGAAGTTAGGCTTTCTAAAAAAATTATTCCTGTAAAATCTATTAAACCTTATAGCTAATCGAGTCATCTCCTCATCAATGTCAGGTGATGACTGTTCACTACTATAACTTTATACATAGACTTCCAATTTCCGTTTTTCTTTTTGTTTAGAGGTGGTGGTCTTAAAAGAAAAATATTTTCTTTTGGTTTTATCCTCATCTTCCTTATTGACATTCATCTCCTCTTCATACATCATTAGTTTCCCAATGAGTTCTTTTACAGGTAACTTGCTGATGTCTCATGAATCTTTAATAGAGATAGAGGTTCCTCTCCATCTATTAGATAGGAATCTAATAATCCTATTGATTTTTTCTTTGGTAGTAACTTCTCTTCCAAGAGAAATCATTGTATTGAAAATTTCGTTGAACCTGAGATACATGTCAGAAATAGGCTCATCATGATTCATTTTGAAGTAATCATATTTAATAGTAAAAGTATTAAGTCTCCTTTTTTTCAAACTAGAAGTTCCTTCATTTGAAATAGACAAAGTATCTCTAATTTAATGGGCACTTTTACATGCATAAATTGTGTTAAATTTCTCATCTCATAAAGAGAAATATTGATAATTCATGGTTTTGTAATTGTTATTGTAGGTAGTATTGTTTGGATCATCCCAAGTGATTCTATCAGTAGAAGGAATCTTATACTCATCTATAATAGAATTCCAAATTTCAAAACCCATACTTTCTAAATGCATTTTAATTTTAATTTTACAATGGGCATAATTGGTTCCTTTAAATAATGGTGGTTAATTTGTTGCAGCACCTTCTAGTCTATTATCTATAATAAAAAAAATACTTTTAAAGAGCTAGAAATTTAGAATTAATAGAAATTTACAGATCTTTAAAGTATAACTAAAATCATAGTTGAATAGTTTCAACAAAAAAATATTAACAGGAATAAAAAACTCCTTTAATACCAAATGTTGGTCGGAGTAGAGTACTCAAGAGGTGGGTTAATTGAGTATCAATAAAAAAATTTGAAAAGTTCTCATAAAAGGTTCCCCAATAAAAATAAATACATCCCAATTAATCAATGTAATACGGTTATAAAAGTTTGACTATTCAAATAACTTCTCATAAGATTGATTAATTCTTAGTAATATCAATATAAATTAATGATATTAATTTTCAAGCTATTATAATAAGGAGAAATAATTATTACTTATGTCCAAGATTGACAATCAAAGTAAATCTAGTGATTTCTGAATTATACAGTAAAAAAGAGAAAACTAAATTAAACAGCACTGCAAATAAAACAAGTAGTTCAGTCTCAATCCGAGACCTAATCCACACCACATGGTGATTTCCTTCCACCAAGTAGTTTATATTAATAAACTTGATCCACACCCTAGATCAAGGTAAACAATAGTGTACAAGACTGTCCAAGTCACATGACCTCTTTCACAGTTTTTCATGGGTATAAAGTACTTGGTCACATTGGGACCTCTTTCACACTTATCCGTGGGAGAAAACAAGTTTTAAAAGATATGATAGGAAGGATATATTGTATATTTTAGTTTAGTGAAGGATATAGTGTGTGTTTTAATATAGACACACACACACAGCTCTAAATCTAAAAAAATACACAACAGAGCAAAGATGATGATATAAGGTTAGAAGTGCTATGAGTGTTATTCTATAAAATCTGGACTTCTAGGATGAAGTAGACACAAGTATCGAGTCCTCTTGCGAGAAACAGAGTATCACAAGTCTGGTTCTCTGGTTTCCATTTAGATTTAGCTTATTCTCTTCGTAGAGAATGTATTGCGAATATGTTATCAAATATGATCTATAGTATCCCATATTTTGGATTATTTAATGCTTTGTGTGTTCTTCAGATGTATCTTATTTCATGTGTTGGTTCTTTTCTTAATAATGCTCACGCTTTTTCTACTCTACCACACCTTGCTTCAGGGCCACGCTTTTCTTTTTATTATTAGAGTTCATGTGATTTTTCCGATAGGATGCATGTATTCTACACCTCTTACCTCATAATATCAAGTGACATGTCTACAAAGAAATATTAATTATGTCAGTGCATTTAAAATACTCAAATATGATTGTTAGAAATTAAATTGAAAATGAAAAAACAGATTAAAGAACGGTGTCACAGTCTATCTTGAAACGATGCCACTTGGAAAAGGTGTCACCATGAAATAATGTCTTCTTTTTTTGTGCAGTGAGACAGTAATGATGGAATCATTGTTTAGAGATCAGGGACTAGTATCATATATGCGGTGTTAATATCACGGTGTGTGGTCCTTTCCCAAACATCGAATGGTGTCTTACCAAGGAACCAGTGTCACAGAATTCAACTGATCTAAAACTGTTTACGGTGTCTGGTCATGGTTTCTGGGTCATTGTGTCTAGGTTACGGTGTCTGGTCATGGTGTCTGGGTCATAGTGTCTGGTCATGGTGTCTGGTTATAGTATTTGGGTCATTTTCCAGAAAACCAGAACCGGTGGCAGACTCATAGTTTCTCAAACATTGCCAAATATCTATATATAGACTTAAAAAATAATTTTCATAGAATGAATTATACTTAATCATTCATAAAATAATTTCATTATAATACAAATTAAGTATAGTTTACAAAAATCAGTCATGATTTATAGGTATAAGGATCGTGAGAAAATTTATTTAAAGCATAAAAAAACCAACCATCTTTACACATGACTGGAAACATATTAAACAAGATTTACAAGATGTATAAGATTTGGGATCATTAAAACATGATAAAAACAAGAGGAATCCAACCATATTTACACATGATTATAAATAGATTAAACAATATTTATAGGATGTATAGGATTTGGGATCATTAAAACCAGAGGAATCCAACACCATGCTTATCAGGTAATTTCATTTAATTTATATTAATCACTGGGTTATTTTTTAAATTATATAGATTTTTAAAATGAATAATATGAATATTAAAAAAATTGTTATTTTTAATTCCAAATACCTAAATTTATTACTTCAATCAGGTTAAACTATGAATTTTATCATTCATTCAAAATTGAAATTCTATAACTTCATTATCCTCAATAATTAAATTTTTTATTTTCTAGATTGTGAAAAAGGGTAACAATAGAGTATTTGATAATTCATATTTTATGTAATGGACTTGACTTCCCTAGTCCCTTTGTGAAAATTAAGTCTTTGGGGTGTTCTAGAAACCAATGGTTGCTCATTACAAGAGTTTTCCAAAATTACAGTTTTCTATCAGTAGGACGTGTCGGTGGCTCAGGGTCGGTAGGTCGGGCATAAGTAGGTTAAGGTGTTGGTAGGTTAGGGAATCAGTAGTTTGGGATGTTGGTAGTTCGGGGCATCATTAATCTAGGAATTTAGTATGTTGGAGTGTTGTTTGGTCGTGGCATCGATGGGTCGGGGTGTCGATAGGTCAGGCATTTATAATTCAAGTGTCGGTGAGTGGTGTTGGTGAGTCATGTTAGTAACTCACTATTAGTGGGTCACATCAGTGACTTGTGCTAGTGCATTGCTTCGGTGACTCGCATCGGTGAGGCAGACATCAGTGACTCATTATTGGTGACTAATGTTGGTGACTCACCCATTAGTGAGTCATTTCCATCTTTTTTTTGTCTTTCCAATTTTTACCCTCTTACATTTTATTTGATATAAATCAAGTTTAAAACCATATTTAAGATTTTATAATGGAATTTCAAAGGATATTAATTATATCATTAATATCCAAACACAACTGGGCCTTTTAAATAGTCAAACTGTGTAATCTTGATAGTTATACAAATTTAATGGCCCTTGAAACTGTTTCCATACATTCATATATGATCTAGATCTTCAAAGATGAGATCTTCTCTTCCCCAGGTGTTTCCATTTCTTCATGGTGTGGCTAGATCCTTTCATCCCCATATATTTATATGTGATGTGTTTTGGCCTTCAGATTCATTTTTCACTTGGATTACTTCCACCTACTCGCACACCGCCTTGTTTTTTGTGCAAGGAGGAGATGGTGACCATCTATTTTCAAGGAATGAATTATTTTATCCCTCTTTTAATTATGTATCATGCGGGGTGGGTAAACTCATGTCTCATTCAAAATACAGGTGAATCCAAATCTAAATTAAGGATGTTGTGAAGATGAACAGACCTGTTATGATGACGATTTTTAATAACTTAGAAATAAATGAGGGGCTGGAAATATGATGATTATTCCTTTTTATAATTATATGTTATCTTTGACATATTCTGTGAATTGTGTTGGTCGTATACCTTCTGAAAATCATTGTTGCTGGTAGTCTAGTTTTGTGCACCAGTCTCATGAATTATCATTGTTAATCTTCTATTGAACGGATATGAACATGAAAAGTTGATTAATAATGTATATCTGGTTAATTAAATGGATTCTATAGGATCAAACTTTTTCTTTGATAACCCTTGAATTATGATAGTGTAATTAAAGTATGATGTTTGTTAAATCTGAAGACATCTTACTTGATAGGTGTGGTTGTGTGCTGTTTATTGTTATGTTTTTCATTGGTAATGGTTGCAGTGGGTTTAATGTATGGGTAGGTGAAGGTGGTATAATGGAAATTAGGATGGGGGGTTTTATTGTTCTGGGAATGGATGAACTTTTCATGCAGTGGGACTATAGTCTGGTTGAGTTATTTTTTTGTTTTGATGGATTCTATTATCTTCATGCAATAATTCTTCCGAGAATAGTTTGGGATGGATAATTTAGAAGAAGTATGGTGTTACCTTGCATGGGTGTTTCACCCAGATTTCCAGAGGATTTTGGGAAGAGTTTTTGTGTTATGATTTTACTTGTTGTGTGTTTTCTTTGGTAGTTTCTCTGGAAGGGATGTATTAAATAATTAAATGAATTGTTTATTTCAATGTGGTACTTTGTTGAATGAATCAGCTAGGGTTGTGAATTAAGTTTCTGGATGGTTTTTTGGTTATGAATTAGAGGTGGCAGCAAGGGAAGTTTTGTGTTGGGTGGTTTTTTTTAAACCCATAGGTTAGGATGATTGTTTGGTACTTATATATATATATGCATGTAGTTCCTTGTGATGTATATACAAACCCCTACCATGTTAAGAAATACATTTTTAACAACCCCCATTGTTATGGGGGAGGGTTTCCTTTCCCAAAATCCGATTGGGACGATGAATGGATGGTTATTAGATCATTTCAACTACCTATTCTAGGCATTGGTAGCCCAAGACACTTTGGAAATTTTGTGGTATGATTGTGAGGAACAGGTGTATGCAGTTGAGGTGTGATTCTTGGGTGTCTTCAGGATGAGATGTATTATACTTTCCTAGGTTTCTTCGGGATGAGGTTGTGGTTTTGTGGCCCAGGTGTCTGCGGGGGGGATTCGATGTGTTTGTGGCCCAGGTCTTTATGAGAGAGATGTGGTATGTGAACCAGATGTGTGTGGGAAGGTTGTGACAGTGGGTCTTGTGAAAGAGTGTGGTAGTGTTAGGATATTCACATTAAAGATGAGTAGTTAACTAGTGGGAAGTGGTGTGGAGTACCCTATATTCAATGTGCTGACTACTTTAAATTACATGAATTGTGTTATTTCGTGTGTATACCTTAGTGGGGTTAGGGAGGATAGAATACCTTATTAGATTCTTTTGAGTATCTATTGTTTTTATCATAATGAAATTAGTATACTTCTCCCACATGTGTATGAGTGAATTTGGATTTTCCTACTGATTATACTTGTATGCATACCCTATGTATATAAGACTATTTTCAGGTTTCTAGGGAGATTACGTGGACCGTGCTAGACCTTACTAGCTCAGGCATTGGGATAGATATTATGTCACTGCTTAGCTTTGTTCTTTTGGTATTTACGTTGGATTTTTTCATTGTATTTCAACCAATTTTACTTTAAACATGCATGTGGGATGGATTTTGGCTTCTTTATATATATATATATATATATATATATATCTTTGTGTGTCTTGGTGTTTTTCTGAGTTTCATACATCTTATCTCCCAATCATGGTTACTATAAAAACTTCAATGATTCTCATTTTATGAGATCTGTATACCCTTGGGGGTGTTCTCCACCCTAGGGACCATTGGAGGTAGGACTCAGGGTTCGTTATCTCTTTATCATCATTAATATGGAAGGTCACAACACTTTTCCATCCCTTCTATTATCTTATAGAATGAGGGTCGTGACAGAATGGTATCAAAGGATGATTGAGAGGTAGTATGGAGTTTCGAGTTTGGAATAGTGAAGATTGCATGGGATAGTAAGGAAATAGTGTTAGGTGATCTTGGTTCATGACATAGGCCAAGAAAGATCAGCTATCCCATGGAACTTTAGGCCCCCCAATGAACTGATGCCAGAATTATGAGTCTAACGAATGAAAAAATGAGGCTAAATTATTTGTAAAGTAGATACCATAGGAAGGGTTCATGCATCATAATGACTTTTTTTCTTTTTTGGGAATTTTTTGGGAAATTAAAATAAACATCATGTTAAAAATGAATCCTAACTAAAATTCCATACTACTCGGGCTTAATATTTCCATGTTTACTATTCAGGTATGGAACCAGGTTGTCGTCTATGTATGGTATGAACAGTGGAGGCTCATCAGGAAAACCAAAATGACCGAAGAACGGTTGAACCATTGGGGGAATATGATCAGTAGAAGAAGATGATATTTTCATTCCATATGAAGAATCTGGGAATGTACAAAGGCAGCTTTTTAGATACATAGATGGAGATTTTTCATGAGGATTTGATGATTACTTTTAGCCTCATCCAAGCTCCGACAGAGTACTGGGTTCCTCTAACGGTAATCCATATGAGGGGTGTTTTGCGTCAATGTTGGATGCTCTAATTGGGGGAGAGTATGGAGATATATTTTAATTGAGTTGATTTATAGAAGGATTTCCTGGCATAAATCCTTTCTTTGACCATGAAGGCCAAGAAAAAGAAAGTGTTACTCTCCCTCTTCCAAGGGAGTATGTTAGTACAAGAGATGGTGATTATCCTCAAGGATCACCTTCACTTTTCTCCTGATAACTTTCCAGATTAGGAGTCTTGGGCGAGAGGCTTAGAGGAGGCACTCTTTCCTTCCCATCAGTATGCAGTTACTCTCTTCACCTTACTGACATACCTAGAGGTCCAGAAGAAGGAAGAATTGTTTGAGTAGATGAAATCATTCAGAGTTATAACATGATAGGGGATCTATACGAGATATTTAAAGGGGTAGGTTGTCAGTATTAGTTCTGCAGTGCCATGACCCTTGAGGTTTTGGCCAGTGGGTATTCTACCTCACTATTTTTAGTTTTGAGCATCTAGTCGTCATGATTTTTCTATAGGCTTGGGATCGATGTGTTTTACTTTTGGGGGAAACTAGAGCCTTTAGTATCATCTCATATTTTGAGCTTAGTATGGTGGTGGAGGTAGGTTTAGTACTCACCTCAATAGTAGTTTCCAGCCATGCCATTTCAGCAGCAGGGACAACAACCTCATGCACCACCGAGGGTAGACAGAGCAGGCGGAGGCCGACCTTAGGGCATTCATCAGGAACCAAAACCTAGACATGGTTTAGGAGGTGTTCGATAGTAGAGTGGTGTAGGATCTAGGCATGGTTGGTTTCACACCACAGAGTTAAAATTTACAGTGAGGCCATATATCATTTGAGGTTCGATTGTCTTGTTTAGTAATCTTGTTTTCACCTTTTTTAATTCAAGATCTTTATAATCCTTTGTTGTTGTCGTTCAATCACATGCTCTTTGACTAGAAATTGAGATAATTTACATTACACTGGTGTTGAGTACATTGGTAAGAGGTCATATCATCTTGTTTGATGTGTATATAGATGTAGATTGGTGATGGGACCTCATCAGTTTAGTGTGGATATATTATTTATACAGATTCAGTCATGCGGTGTAATCCTTGGCATTGATTGGTTGTTTTATATGCATGCTATCATCGAATTCTTTTAGAGGAGAGTCATTTTTTCAGATTTGTATGGGCAATGAGTGGATTTCATTGGAGAGAGGAGTTGGCAGATGGGAAGTTGGTGTGTGAGGATTCTTATTTCTGTGTTGGATGAGATATAAGTGGAATTTTTGGGTTCTGAGATGGTGGGGGTTCCTAGAGTTGTCGGGATGTTCTTGAATTTTTTTCCTGAGGAGGTTGTAACTCTACCCCCTCAACATTATGTTGAGTTTCTGATAGACTTGTAGCTCGATGTTTCTCTAATTTTGATGTCTCTTTATCATATGTCACCTTCTGAGCTATGGGAGCTAAGTATTAAGATAGAAGATCTGATGAATAAGGGATTTATCTATCCTAGTGTGTTTCCATGGGATGCTACAATATTGTTTTTAAATAAGGGAGATGGTGGTATGAGGCTATGAATAGACTACAAAAGGTTGAATTAGGTGATGGTCAAGAACTTTTACCATATCCCAAGTATAGATAATCTTTTTGACTAGCTGAGGGGATTAGGTTGGTTTTATAAGATCTATATGTGGTCTATGTATCACCAGTTGAGGGTGAAAGAGGGTGACACCTCAAAGAGTGCTTTCAGGTGAAGCTATGGGCACATTGATTTTTTATTTATGTCATTTGGTGTTATGAACGCACCTTCCATGATCATGGGGATGATGAACTATTTTATCCATGACTTCCTAGACTATTTCATCATCGTATTCATATATGACATTTTAATCTACTTGAAGTCATAGGAGGGGCTTATAGAGCATCTCAGGACTGGCCTGAAGGTCCTTCAATGCCACCATCTCTACAAAAAGTTTTCTATGTTTATTTTCTAGACACGGGAGGTCTACCTACTTGGTTATGTGGTGTCTCGTATCGGTGTAGTATTATACCCATTGATGTTTGTGGAAGTTATTTCTTGGGATGCACCAAAGAATGTGGCATAGGTTCATAGTTTTCTCAGTCTGGTGGGCCATTACTAGATATTTGTACCCAATTTTTCTTGAGTAGTAGCTATGTTGATGGATTTGACTAGAAAAGACCATTCATTCATGTGGATTGGGAATTGTTATTTAGATTTCATCAATATAAAGGGAATTTTTTTTCAGTGATCCAATGATCAGGTTTCTAGATGAAGGGGTGATGTTCGAGGTGTTTTATTATGCTTTATTTCAAGGATTGGGCTGTGTGATGATGAAGAAATGAGAGTGATCTCTTATGGGTCTAGGAAGTAACATCCCCATGGACATAACTCTGCCACCCATGGTCTAGAGCAAGTAGGAGACACGTTTAAGGTAATGTTGTGGCGTCATTACCTCATTGGAGAGTATTGTCTTGTCTTCATAGATCACAAGAGATTGAGATGTATCATTTCCCAGTGATACCTGAACTTGAAGTAGCAGAGGTGGATAGAGTTTCTCCAGAATTATGGCTTCAAGATCTCTTACACCTCAAGGAAGGGAAATTTTGAGGCTAATGATTTGATAAGGAAGTCATAGAGGGAGTTTGTTTGGGAATCTATGGACACTTGGTGGGATATGGAGGAGTTGGATTCCTTTCACTTAGATTCTAGAATGGGTGGTGGAATAGGACGTCTATTTCATATGATGGTGTAGTCATATATAAAGCTACAGGTGGAGGAGTCTCAGTGGGGAGACATGGAGGCGTAGGTGATTTCTGATCACATTGACTAGGGTGATACCCTAGAGGGATGGTTAGAGGATGGTCAGAATAGGATGTAGTTTCATGAGAAGCTATTTTTTCCTGGGGCAATGTGTGAGGGAGTTCTCTATGAGTTTCATAGGTCACCCATAGTGGTACACCCAAGAGTTTCCAAGTTATACAATGGCTTGAGGGAACATTTTTTGTGTCCTAGGATGAAGTGGGAAGTGGCAGAGTTTGCGGTAATGTGCCTAGTATGTCAGTTGGTAAAGGTTGAGAACCGTGTTCTTGGTGTCTTGTTGTATCCCCAAGATGTCCCTGGTTGGAAGTGGAATGAAATCTCAATGGATTTTTTCATAAGATTACCCAGGGCTTAGGGAGAATGAAATGAACTCTGTGTAATAGAGGATCATAAAACAAAATAATCTCACTTATTAGAAATTAATGAGTCAGGAACTATGGATTCCTTAGTGCATCAGTATGTGGATGAGGTGGTGCAGCTGCATGGAGTAACGAGATCCATTTTCTCAGATCGAGATACATGTTTTTCCTCGTGTGTCTAAAGGGTATTGCATCATGCTTTTGGCACTCAGTTACACCTGAAGACTACTTTAGACCCTCAGAAAAATGGAAAGACAGAGAGGACCATCTAGACACTGTCGTACATGTTGTGGGCATGCGTCTTGGATTTTTATGGGTCTTGGGTATTATATTTTCCCTTGATAGAGTTCTCTTAAAATAACATCAATGAATCTACCATTGCCATGGCTCTGTTTAAAGATTTATATGGATGGTTGTGTTGTTAACCTTTGTATTGGACATAAGTTGGTAATATAGCTGTTGTTGGTCCAGACATGGTGCAGAGTATTACCAAGAAGATGTAGCTTGTCTGTGATAGGATAAAGGAATCACATGACCGAAAGAATTTGTATTTAGATCTCAAGAGAAATACCTTGGAGTTTGAGGTTCGGGACCACATGTTCTTGAGGGGTTCCCCTTGATGTGGGTAGCATAGGTTTGGCTGAGGGGGTAGTCTTTCTCCCAGGTTCATCAGACCCTTCGAGGTGTTGGGTAAGTTGGAAAGGTGGCATACCAGTTGTCATTTCTACCACAATTAGAGAGGATCCATGACATGTTTCATGTCACCTAGATTCTTAGGTATCTTCCTGATGACTCCCATGTCATTGACTGTGGATATTTAGATATCAAGGGTGACAAAAAATTCATGTAGTGGCCAATGGATATCTAGGATCATCAGTAGAAGGTGTTATGTGGATGGACCATTCTTTTTTTTGTGGAGGCATGGTGTCCTGGAGGTGATTTCTTGGGAGAGAGAAGCACATATGCATTCCCAGTAATCAAATTTGTTTTGAGTTTTTCTTGTGTGATTTATAGATAATGTAGTGCTTGAACATTGTTTTCTATGAGATCAATTGTTTCCTTGATCCATAATGTCTGATGAAGTCCTGACCTGTAAAAAGGGGAAGACATGATTCTCAGTCGAGATGCATTAATTTGGAAGCAATTAAACCCATACGGTAAATTCAATTCCACCCAGAGCAGATAGTATCTTGACATGGAGGATTAAATTCCTTAATTCATGTGCCCAGATAGTGGTTCTTGTATGGGATATCTTTTTGTATGTTCTTGTTAGAAGATGTGGGAGTATGTGTTCTTGACTGTTGAGGTTTCACTTCAACTTTAGAACAACACATGGTGGTTTGTCCTTGAGAGGTATCTTATGAGGTGGTTGTTCGGACCCCACTTTCTTCAGTGTTTGATTTTGAATTATCGATAAGGATAATAGTTTGAGAGTTATCTTATGTAATGGAATGGATCATCCTGATACATTACATTTTCAAAACCCACTGTTTGGGGTGTTTTGGGAGGAAATAGTAGCTTATTTCAAGAGTTTTCCAAAAATTATAGTGTTTTTATCTATAGGATGTGTTGGTGGCTCATCATTGATAGGTCGGGCATTGGTAGTTCAAGGTATCGGCAATTCAAGGTGTCCGCAGGTCGGGGCGTAGGTAGGTCAGGGTGTCAGTATTTTAAGGCGTTGGTAGGTATGGGTGTCAATGGTACGGGGCATCGATTGTTCGGGGCATTAGTATGTCGGGGCATCAGTAGGTCCAGGTGTCGATAGGTCTAGGCCTTGGTAGGTCTGGGCTTCGGTAGGTCTGAGCATCAGTAGGTTGGGTGTTGGTAGGTTGGGAATTAGTGGGTTCTTTTGGTGAGCCACGTCGGTTACTCACTTTCGGTGGGTCATGTCGGTGACTCGTGTCGATGAGTCGCATCATTGACTCGTGTTGATGAGTTAGGTGTCAGAGACTTGTTGTCGGTGACTCGTGTCAATAACTCCTTCATAAAAGAGTCATTTTAATCTTTTTTCCTTTTTTCCAGTTTTTTCCCTCTTACATTTAATTTGATGTAAACTAAGATTAAAACCTTGTTTGAGAGATTCTAAAGGTGTTTCAAAGGATATTAATTATATCATTAATATCATAATGTACCAGGGACTTTGAAATAGTCAAACCATGTACTCTTGATTGTGATTTGACTTTAATGACCCTTGAAATTATTTCCTTCCATTGATATAGGATATAGCTCTTCAAATCTGAGATCATCTCTTCCAAGTATATTTCTATTTTATCTTGGTGAGAATAGATCCATTCTTCCCCATGGAGTCATGTGTGTTTTGAGGTGGCCTTCGGATCCGGTTTTCCCTTGGATTCCTTCATACTACTCGCACAACCCCTATTTTTTGTTTAAGAAGGAATTGACGATCCTTTTTTTGAGGTAGGAATTCCTTTATCCCTATTTTAATTTTATATCATGCGAGGTGGGTAAACTCATTCCTCTATAAGAATATAATCAAATCCAAATCTAAATTATGGGTGTTGTGAACATGAGTGGACCAAGTATAATGACGATTTTGGTTACCTTACAAATAAATGAGGGGCTTGGAAGATGATGTTGATGTTTTTATATTTTTATCTATTATCTTTGACATATGATGTGAACTTTATTGGTTGTATGCCTTCTATAAATAATGGTCATTATTGGTCTTTATTTTCACACTAGACCTATGAATTCTCATTGTTAATCTTTTGTTGATTGGCTGTGAACATGAAAACTTGATTAATCACGTATATATGGTAAATTAAATGGAATACTTTGGATAAAACATATTCTATTATAACCCATGACTTACAAAATTGGAATTAAATAAAAGTATTGTTAAAATCTGAAGACACTCTATTTGATAGGTGTGGTTGTGTGCTGTGTATAGTTCTATTTGGATTTGGTAATAGTTGTAGTGGGTTTCGTGTATGGGGAGGTGCAAGTGGTATAATGTAATCTCGAGTTAGAGGGTTTAATTGATTGTAGAATTGATGAAATTGTTATGCAGTGGGACATAAATCTGGTTTAGTTTTGTGATGTGAGTTTGGGTTATGATGTTACTTGTGGTGTGTCGGTTTTGGTATTTTCCCTTATAGGGATGGAATAAATAATTAAACAAATTGTATAATGTAGAGTGATAATTAGTGGAATGAATTGGTTAGGGTTATGAATTATTTTTTACGGATGATTGTGTGGTTATGCATTAAAGGTGGAAGCAAGGGAATTTTGGATTGGGAAGATTGTTTTTTTTTTTGAAAACCCATAGTTTGGGTTGATTTATTGGTACCTATATATATACATGTAGTTCCTCGTGATTTATATATGCACCCCACCTATGTTGAGAACAACATATCGAACATCCCCATTATTGTGGGGGAGGGTGTACTTTTCCCAACATCTCAGTGTGAGGATTTATGGCTATTAATTGGATAATATATGCTCCCTATTCTAGTAATTTTTATCCCAAGACTCTTAAAAAAGGTTGTGGTGCAGATTCTAGACCTAGGTGTTTATGGGTGAGGTGTGCTTTCCAGGTGTCTTCAGGGTGAGATATTCTATACTTTCCTTGGTGTCTTCAGGATGAGGTTATGGTTTTGTGTCCCAGGTGTCTTCGGAGGGATGTGATGTGTTTTTGTCCCATGTAGTTTTTGGGCGGGATGTGGTATGTGTCCCAGGTGTGTGCAGGAAGGTTGTGATTCTGGGGATTATGGAAGAGTGTAGTAGCTTCCAGACATTCTCCATTAGAGATGAGAAGTTAACCAGAGAGAAGTTTTGTGGGTACCCTATAATCGATGTGCTTACTACTTCATATTACATGACTTCTATTATTTAGTGAGAATACCATAGTGTGGTTGGGGTGGATAGTATACGTTGTTATGTGCTTTTGAGTTTCTGATGTTTTTCTCACAGGGTAATTAGAATTCTTCACCCACTTGATCTTGAGTGTCTCTAGAATTTCCTTTTAAGTATACTTGTATGCTCACCCAATGTATGTAATACTGTTTTTAGGATTCCAGGGAGATTATGTAGACTGTGTTGAAAATTACTAGCTCGGGCGTTGGGATAGTTGTTGTGTTTCTTCTTAGAATTTCTCTTTTGGTATTTAATTTAGATTTTTTCATTGTATTTCTAGCTGTTTACATTAAACATGCATGTGGGATGGATTTTTTCTTCTTTATATATATATTTCTTGGAGTTTTTTTAGTTTGATACATTATATCACCCAATATTGGTTACAATAAAAAAGGTAATGCCTCCCATTTTTTGATATTTGTATACCCTTGGTGCTGGTCACCACCCTAGGGCCTACTAGAGGTAGGACTCAGGGGTCATTATCTGATTTCTATCATGAAGAGGGAAGGTCACGACACTTTTCCATCCCTTCCCTCATCTAGAAAAATAAGGGTCATGAGATTTTCTGACATTATTTATTATAATGGTAAATTTTAATATATTCTATATAAAATGATTGAATTTAATAAATTTTTTAATTTTTAGATTATATTTTAAAATATCCTAAATTTTCAACTCTTAATATTTTAAAAATAGTTTATTCCTTTCACAATAATATTTTTTCATTGAATTAAATTTTTAAATATATGATTGGATGATACACATACTTGTAAAAAAATTAAATTTTAACACTCCATATTCGATAACATATTTTTAAGGAGTGATTGGCTGATAAAAATGCTTTCCTGGAAATATCATAACGAATATTATCTCCCTACTTTAGGAACTTCCATATAAGAGAACTGACTTGGTTTATATATATATATTTGGTTGAATAATGTAATCTCTGCACTATATCAATTTAAAATTGTAGATAAATAATATTGTAAAAAATAAACATCATTATTCAAGTGAGATTAATATATTTATAAGATATTACCCCATTCAGACATAGCCAAATTCATAATCATGTCCACTATATACCCTATTAATATTTATATTTATCTTTTTTTAGGGTTTGGTTCATGGATTTGTGGATTGATATTAAAATTTAATCGTGGTCTTTCTCTTTCTCAACATTTTTTGAATGTGGAATTCTTTAATGTCATTATATCTTTAATAATTATTTTTCATTATTTTGTGAAGTATTATTTTTATTATTGATTTAATAATAAATAATTTATTTTATTTTAATTTTAATTATAATTTTCAATATTATTTATCATTAATAATAAAAGTAAAGGTAAAATTTAATTTTACCATAGTTATATCATATTTAAGCTTATATGAAAATAATAACTGGACATTCATCCCCCTAAAGAAGGATGTTACTCATAGAAAATGTTCTAAATATCAAAACATTAATGTTTTAAATTTGATTCTAAAATAATAATGTTAATAATACATCTGGGTTCAATGATTAGTATCTAAATAATCAACATTTAACAAAAAAATATTTCAATGTTAATAATTAATATGAAATTTTAATCATCAAAATTTTGAAATTTTGTATTTATTATAAAGAATGTATATCATTGATAAATCTATATTCACTCAAATTTATTTCATTAAAATAATTTTTAAAATTTCAATGGACTATAATATAATTTTTTTATAACAATTAAAGTGATGTGTTATGATTATTACTCAAAACTATTAATACATGTTTAAACCGTATAAATTTCATGATTAGGTATTTTTATGGTTTGAAACCCTAGTAGAAAAATTGATCTAAATGGAATTAAAAACAATTTAAAAGGATAAATATTCAATTCAAGTGGTTCATTTTTTAATTCTTATGTATATCTATTTATGTATTTAATTTAAAAATATCTTTCAATTTTCAATAGAAACTCATTGAAAATAATTTTATACCTCAAGACATTTTATTTTTCAAAATTTATATCTTAAATAATATTGAATATGTAATGTATAAATAACCCATCAGTAGAATGACCTTGGAATTTCTTTATTATAACTTTTCTAGGCTATTTCACCTCTTTTATAACTAGATTAGGTCTCCACATACCTTTGAAAATCCTCCCCATGTTCCATAGGATGACAATAAGCCTAAAATGTCCAATAATATCATATGGAAATAATAAACCAAGGATCAAGAAACCATAAATAACTATGGAAGTAAAAAAAATAACTCACATTTAGATAAATAAAAATAAACAACATTCATATCAAAACAACCATAAACAACTATATCAAACCATGTTATATAAATTTGAGCAACATTATATTTTATACAAGTATATTGATGCATTTATGATCCCAAATGGAATGATCATATGTATTAAGATACAAAATAATTAAAATTATATATACACTTGAAAAGGTAAACAATATATACCCAAGTCTAGGAATATTCCCATGCCCCATATACTATTACTATCAAAAAAATAAGCCATCAAGTATATAAACCATTCCCTTGTCCTGGACTGTAACCATAAAGTATACTCTGATACCCATATTTGCTAAGAATGATGTGATTATAACTCAATATACCTACACCAATGGTTTCCCTACAGATATATAGTCTAAAAATATTACACAAAAAAGTTTCATAATAAAAAACAAAAACATAAGGAAATAAATCACCATTGATCATTCAGTTTAATTTTTGTCACCCATAGTTGACCATACATACTTCATCCCCTACATTTTTTCTTGGAATATTACATACTTAATCCCTTGTTGGACTATCACCCCACCCTAAAACCATATCACATATATCATCACTCCTTGGGGAATATCACCTGACCCTAAAACTAACTCCAAAATATCATTACAAACTGTTAAATAGATATTATCCTTGGAACTATATCATGAATATGATCACCCAAGAGAAATATCACCAAGACCTAAAAAAATTCAAGATTATCATCACCTACATATGAATATAATGTAAATTTCATAACCCTATTATCCAAGATTCAGTGGTTACATTATTACATTGGCATAATAAACAAGGAATTATATCCCAAAAGACTGAAAAATTTAGTAGTCTTGGTAAACCCGACATATACCAAAAATTCACATTACAATTAAAAACATATAATACACACATTTTTTTCATTTAGAACACTATGTTTCCTCATATAATGTCCCTTTATATCAGTCATAAAACACTTATTCTAATCATAGAAAAAATAAA
Source organism: Viscum album (assembly GCA_963277665.1). Lineage (NCBI taxonomy): Eukaryota > Viridiplantae > Streptophyta > Magnoliopsida > Santalales > Viscaceae > Viscum > Viscum album. Next base: position 1,515,265,870 of record OY728128.1, on the reverse strand, counting down.
ACATAACAAATAGATGTGCTCAAATTCATAGTAAGGATACCAATATAGTATAATCAATGAATAAATAAACCATAATCAATATGAAAACTAAAAATATTAAGAAAAATACCATTTAATCTATAACTTGATCATAATATGGAAGGAATAAATAATGATAAAATAATTCCATATACCTAATCATGTGAGGAGGAAACTTTTCTATGGTAATTCAAACAAATAAAATAATGACATGGAAATAAATGACTAATATCATAAAAAGAGAATACGTAATTTTAGACTTCATAGCAACACCATCAAGGCCTTGTTCTAATAAATCTTACCTATATGGGTTACACATTACCCAAAAACCCAATGTTTTTTTATAATTAGACATATTGATGCATCGAGGGGCTATATGGGCCTGCACCCATTACTTATTAAGTCTAATAACATTAATAAAAAAAGGTGAAACATAATGAAAAAAACATTGTTATTGAAAAACTAGCATTTGACTTGTCCAAAATAACCCCAATTATTAAACATAATCATAATCCATTTAGTGTAATATAAGAAATGGTATCAAAATAGTATATCCCAATCAAAAAAATCATAATACCTCAAGAGAAATAATATGTATGGTTTCATTACATAATATTCACAATGTATAATATGGTAAAATTAGTTTTTTAGTCATTGGTGAATAGAAATACCATAAATATTCCATTAATTACATTCTTGCAGAAAATATCATTTTCACTTTAAAAGTACAATTTTGAAAATAAAATTTAACAAAAATAATTTTCATTGAAAATAATATTGATTTTTTTAAAATAATATTTAAAACATTTAGTCGTCGTTATGGTAGGAAATTCTATACATGACGTATAAGTTTAAAAATATATTTTTTTCACATTATCATTAAAATAAAAATGGTTTTAGTTCAGAAAATGACAGTAATTATCCTTTCCAAAAAATTATTGAAGAGTGAAACATGGAAAACAATGTATTTAATAAATAATTTTTTTAATTCTAAAAATAAATTATAAACATTCTTATAAAATATATATTTTGAATAAAGAAGATTTTTGGTTGATGATAGTGTTTAATTTGGATAACTAAAAACATTATATCAGTCATATTAAGAACCAAATATAGGAATAAGGCACTATTGCATGAAAAATTCAGGAATAACCATAGGAGGATAAAATTAATGTGATTTATTAGACAATGATCAAATAACACCCTTCAATACAAATTCTAGAATGTGCCTTCCCAATTAAAAATTTATTGAAACATAAATAACATACCACTTTAGTAACTTAGGAATCATAAGCCCCATAAAAGGAACAAAATCAACTAAAAATTTAATTAAAATTCATATTAATATGTTCATGATATAATATATCAATGGTGAAGTACATAAACAATGTAAATGAATAAGTGGTGAATATGGTAAACATCTAAGAGAAGTAAAAGTGAGATGAAAACCACATACCATAGGTATGACTTCCTTAATATAGGTTGGAACCAACTTTTTAGTAAATATAATTTTGTAAAAAATCCATTAGTCAATAATATTCATATATTTCAAAGAATTTATGATTTATTTGTAGTATTTTATGACCCATTTATTAAAAAATCAATGTTCAAATCACTCTTTTAGGTGATAATTGCTTCATTTTTCACGTGTGTTTTAGTTTGGAATTTTTTCCATTTACTTTTATAATTTTTTCATGATATATATAATTTCAAATATCATATAATCTCATTAAAAATATATTTATATTAATTTATAAAATTTTGAGATAGAAAATTGATTTCGCCATTAATAGTGACGGTAAGTCGTATGTGTGTAAGAAAATTATTTCCATTTTCTCGGTGGATGGAATGAAAGGAAAATAAATATTTATTGAAATTTTAAATTTATTATTATTTTATATATCTCATTCATATTAATTAAATTAATTATCATTACCATATAGTTAAATATAAAATAGAAACGATTTCATATTTCTACGTGGAGGCAGTAGTCTGTACATACACATAAGGGACATTATTATTTTTCCAACAGATTGGATGGCAAGAATTTTGATGTGATATTATATATAAAAAAAATTAGGTTATAAATATCCAATATATTCATTAAAATTTTATTTCCTTCCATGAAAAGATAAATTGAATAATAAATTTCATCGCTTTATGAGGCAGTAGTCTGTAGTACACACGAGCAATGTTGCCATATCCATTATTAAATGGAATGTAAGATGATATATTTGATATATTTTTTATATAATTATAATAATTTTTTAAATATGATATAAATATTTCAAATACTTCATTATATCCATCATTTAAAGGTGGTGCTAGAAATTGAATTACATAAGTTTGTGATGTTATAGTCAGTCATATAGATGATCAACAGTTTAATTTCTCATTTGATGGAGGAGAGATAGATATTGTACATTAACATGAAACAATAATATATATATATATATATATATATTTATATATAATATACTGGTTTTGTTATATTGTAATATATGATGAAAATTATAATGAGTTAGAACGACAAATAAAATTAAAACCGATAGTGAAAATCATTACCTCTTCTTTGGGAAAACATTTAATGGTTATCCTAAAGCCTTCATATGTTGGTTTTATAATCAAAAAAGAACTCTAGGTTGTGAAATGATAATTAAGGAAGATATTTTATCATTAATTTTTAAAAACAAATTTCTTTGGGAGTGTGAAGATGAGGGGAGAGTGGGTTTTCTTTTATAAGTTGCGGAGAGAACACACTTTCAATTTTAGACAAGAATCAACTACACCCATGCTTTGTCATGAACAAGACACAAAAATGGGTCATTATCAAACCATAGAATTTGTATGATCTAAATATGGAATTAAATTGGGTTTTAAATTCTATACTATGTCATTTAAAACTTTTAGTTTAGGTTTAACCCATGGTAAACCAATTTTTACCTTAACCACAAAAATTATTTTTTACTTCTATTATTATTAACTATATTCAAAAATCAATTTCACCATATTAGATGATATTAATTATGATGATTTAAAATAAAAAATACATTTTTCGAATTTAACTCATATAAGAGGTGGAATTTTATTTAAAATGAGACTCTCATATGTGTTCAAAAATTGATTTTTCCAAAGAAAAACATTCAAAACATTAAAAAGTTTTTACATCACAATTCAATATGAAACTGAATAAAATGAAAAAAAATATTTAAATTATAATAAAATTTTATATTTTTAATTTATAACTAGTTATAAATATAATTTATTATTCTAAATAAATTAAATGAAAAGTATATTTGTTATGAAAAACATATTTTTTTACAAAAAAAACAAAAAATTAATATTTTCAAGAAATTATCAAAAATTAAAATATACATAATTTTGAAATGTAGATTTCTAATGAGGTTTATTTTTCAAAAAAATTATAAAATATGAATAAATTAATTTTAAAATAAATTCTTGAAATGAAATGAAATAGATCTTCATAAAAATCCTTTTTTCAGAAATATTTCTATTCCATTCAAATGATTTTTATTTTGATTTATAATTGATAAATAACCATTGAATTTATTTTATAACTGTTTAAAATAAATAATTTTCATAATTTATTTATATATATTCAACTCAACCAATATAACATCTATGTTATAATGTTCATGTCAAAATTAAAATATTTTAATAGAGTGTACTATTTAGTTTAAACATGGCATTTCATGCTTTGAAATCTATTGTAGAGATTGAATTTAATTGAAAATAAATATATCTTAAAGTCTCATTTTATTAGATTCACTCTTAGTCATGGGGTTTCATGTCATATTTACTATCGAAGAATATGTTCATCTATTAAAATATCATGGTGTTATATTATACCCCAATTAAATAAATATTTTTTTACAATTTAATCATGATCTCAAAAATTAGTGGTTTTACCTATAAAAATAACTTTATTGGAAAATCACATCGTAAAAAGTGTTATAAAACAACCTCATGATAAAAGAAAAATTTATGTAAAAATTTCATCTAGAATAATACATAACTAGGTTTTCAAGTAGAAGAACATGGGTTGGATGTGAATATTTGGATATGGAAGAATAGAGTAATTCCAAAATATTGGTAGAGGGTGATTGATCAACAAACAAGAGAAAAATCATTAAAAAGATAAAAACCAATAAACCAAAAATGTGTTCTGAGTTAAAATTATGTTTTATTCATTAGACATAAATTTAATAAGGAAACATTTATCAATATTCATTTTATATTGTTGAGTAATTACTTTACCAACTAAAATAGGAACATAAGTACATTCTTTCTTGGAAAGTATAATTTCATCTGTTAATAAATTTCCACTACAATACCATCATTTTATTCAAATGAATATTATTAAAGATGCATTTATAGTACCATAAGAACTAAAATTAAAATATAAAATATCATAATATCCTTAAAATAATTAAAATTAATTCATAAGATTATTATATATTTATCAAAACCAAAACTATTAATACAAGTTTCCTAATGAAACATTAATTTCTGAAACCTCTATAATAGCACAAAAAGATCAACATAATCCATTATGTAAGTATTTATGCATAAAACCCTTTATCATACATCTCAAAAAACATTATATTATTCTTCCTAAATAATACTTCATGTTAATAATAATGGTAATATTTATTTCAAACAAATAAAACATCTCCCAAAATATCATTAATTGCCTCAAAATCAAATAGCTTTGATCCTATTTTGTGTTACCCAAAATTAACATACTATTTAACCCTAAAAAATTATATATAAACAAATCTTACTTATCAATAAATAAAATAGGGCAATGGTAGATTCTTCACACTTCTCACCACTCAATTATGGGTTTAATCCTTACAGACTTTCCAGATGTGATGAGTTTTCACCCAACATGTGTGTTTCCATTTTTCTAAAACAATGTTAATATAACTCCTTTAAAGTTATATATTTAATAACATATAGCATCCCACCTCTTTATCACATAAACTTTCATTACATTTTACAAAACTGAGGATCTTTAAGGTTTAGTGTCTTGGAAACCAGGAACTTTAAACATGAAAACATAAAACATTCTTCTAAAACACTTGAAAGGCTTATCCTCATGTTCATCCTAGGGTCATTACTACATCACATAACCTGGGAGCATACATCAAAAGAAATGGTGAGAAAAAATCCTAGTAAGGGACACAAGAGAAACATTTTACATGTGAACTCGAGATACTTCAATAAGGTCATGAAAAGAACTTTAAGGCATGAGAATGAAATCATGAGGCATATCATAATAAAAATAAAATTTTCTTAACTTGAAGATGTGGCTACATAATTTAACATAGACAATCATTAACATATCACCAAGGTCCATCCCCAATGTGTCATTTGAAAATTACCAAGGTTATTCACCAAGGTATCGTGAAAATTGTAATCTCTAGAGGTTACATCATTACCCAATGCATTGGAGCGCTATCAGGGAGCACCCTTAAATTTTCCTTTATTATCATGTGAGCCACATATATAATCTTCAAAAATTTCATAAATAACCCATATAGCATAAAATAAATGGGTTTCATTTCATAATCACAACGTTTTAAAAAACTACTTTAAAGGCATGATCTTTACGTCACTTTAAAACCCACAGAAAAGGATGGTGGGTATCATGTATGTAAATCCCATTATTTAAAATAGAACATTTTGGTATACATGTGAATACCCATTTATAAGAAAGAGCTTTGAGTATTCACTTAATAATATAAAAGAACTTTAGAAAAAGAGAGAGACATTTTGAGATGGAAATTCTGCAGCATAACGGCTATGTTACGAGGTTTTAGAAGACATTAAAAAGAGAGGGAAAATGGGTCAAACATTCATAAGTGACCCATAAAACAGTAGATGGAAAGAATAAGAAGGATACATGATCATGGTAAATGAAATTTCAAGGACATACCATTTGAAATGAAAAACATGGAAGGAAGACAAAAATTAGATTTCTCTTATGAAAGTTCGACAGCCTAACGGCGTTACTTAAACTTCAAACAAAATGATTTGAAAAGATCAAATAGGGTATCTCATAATGTGAATATAAGAGTTCAGTATGATAGATATAGAGATAATTCCCCAACATAATTAAAAATGAACTTGAAAGACTTGACATGAAAGTAGAACTTTGAAAAGAATGAGAAGGGTGAAAGAATCCCCTAAAAATTTGGCAGCCTAACGGCGCCACTTAAAACTTCAAAATACTGAATTGAATAGATCAAATGGGGTCTCTCATCATATGAACATAAGATTCCAGTATGATATATATAGATATCATACCCCAACATAATAGAAAGGAACTTGAAAGAATTGACATGAAAGTAGAACTTCAAAACGAGAAGGGTGAAGAACCACTTAAAAATTCGGCAGCCTAACGACGCCACTTAAAACTTAAAAATACTGAATTGAAGAGATTAAATGGGGTCTCTCATCATATGATCATAAAAGATCAGTATGATAAATTTAGATATCATACCCCAACATAATAAAAATGAACTTGAAATACTTTACATGAAAATAGATCTTGAAAAATGAGAAGGGAGAAAGAATCTGTTACAAAAATTTCGGCAGCCTAACGGCGCCACTTAAAACATCATAAAACGAAATAATGAGAGTAAGAGGGGATCTCTCATTATGTGAACATGAAAAGGGCAGTAAGAGGAGTATAAAACAACACCCTTTAACATAAGAACATGGAGCATAAAAGAAATTACATAAAAGAGATTTCTTGAAAAGAAAGAGAAAGATCGGATCCCTTACCTTAAAACATAACTCTTAAAACTCAAAGGTTGAGACCTTGAGGGCTTGGGGGAACCATGGGAGGACTCCTTGAGAGGTAATGAGACCAGAAATTCTTTGGGGGAGAGTGGGGAGTTGAATGGATGAGAGGATGGCTTGGTATTTATAGGGAAAGTGAGGGGACAAGGCATTAATGGCAAAGGGACACCTCATTAGTGGTTTTCGCAAAACCATGGGCTTGCCCATGGTATTTGCCCATGGTATTCGCCACTTGGGACACCTCATACCTTATCTAACTATTAATAATTCGAACATATTGATTACAAAGTTAATACATCATTTAATGATGTCATAAACACCCGTAACTTAAAAACTGTATTTTCACTATTCATCGAAAATTCAACTTTCTCAGACTAATCCCAAAATATCACCTTAACCAAATATCAACGCTCTGATTACAAATATGAACTCCATTTTATAAAAATAATTTTCTAAATATTTTTAATTTAATTTTTAAATAAAAACACTATTCACCGAAAATTCATTTTTTTCAGAAAAAACCCCAAAAATTACCATACATAATATCGGTGCTCTGAGTTCAAAAATGAAATCCGTTTTATAAAAATAATTTTCTAAATATTTTTAATTAAATTTTTAATTAAAAAACACTATTCACCAAAAAAAAACTAATACTTGAATAATAATTTATGAAACCGTTATTTAACCATTTTATTGAATCACATTACTTAATCAAGGTGCCTAGATTATTTTAAAACTTTCTTTAAGTGAGATTACTAATCCATTTGCTCATATTACTAATCCTAATCATAAAATCACTATTCATAATTTACTATTCATCAAAAATCAAGTTGATCTTATTAGACTCCAAATTTTGTACTGAACATAATTGTAGAAGACCATTTTTTGAAAATCATTACACATTTTTAATTATTTAAGGTTTACATAAACATTTTTAAAATATCCTTTTTCTAAAATTCATCAAAAATATGCATACTATATTTATCCGGTCATTTGAAAATTCATAAACATCATCATAAGAAGAAATCCCAGTTTTTATTTAAAACAAATAATTACACAGGGCAGTTAAGGTCTCCTTACATAGCCCCTTATTACACCAGCATAGGACCTAAGTGTAAGGTGTGCTAAGGTGAGAGAATCTGAGGGAGGCTCGGCCAACATCGTATGAGTAGTAATTTCTATCAGTTTGAACTTCTCGCGAAGGCGATCCCATTCTATCTTCACATGATGAAGTTCATGTTGGGTTTGGTCCAGAGCAAAGCCCAGTGGTGCTACCTCCTTCCCAAGTTCTGTTAGATGGGATTCAATCGGTCCAAGACTATTGGGTGAGGCCATCAAATCTTCTTTCTATATTAATTAACCAAGATTACTTGTATTTAGAGACAATAATCAAAACGTTTAGTTTCTAGCGGTCATATTGACCAATGGTCATATAACAGTCAAAACCCATCGGTCTCATTTTAATTATAATCATGTAATCAAATGAAACATTTTTGTTGAGTATAAAAATAAAATAACACATAAAACTAGGAAACAAGATTTATTCAAAATTTCGGGTCGTTACAATCTTCCCCCCTTAAGAAATTGCATCCTCGCAATTTTTAAAAATTGGGTTTCTAAATTTCATTGAAAGTCCCACATCGGAAAAAGAGTCAGTAACACTATTACTTTAAAAGAAAGAAAAAGATGTACAAAGGCCACCTGAGTTTACTCATACTAGGATTCCATGTAGGAAACATGGACATGGAGGAGAAAACAAAGGGTCACGTTCTAAAGTAGAGTGATAGAAAATATGATTAGGAGAAAGTTAACCATAATAAAATCCCAAACTTATGATGTGTTTAAACGATCTTTGATTACCTAGTAGGAAACGTAAACCAACAACGTTTTTGTTTTACGTTCCTTTTCATAATTTTGAGGAATTCATTTACAACATAGAACAAAAACATAAGGAAATATATCTACCTTCATGTAGAGTTTTACCCTTTAATAAGTTTCTACCAAAACTAATCTTTTCTCCCAAACGATGAGCATTCAAAACTACTTGGTCTCATCAAAACACAAAAAACATCTTCTAGAGAATCAGATAATCCACAAAAGATTAACTATCTATTTCTTCTATCTTTAAACATTATCCCAAAAATAGAAAGGGTAAGGTTAAACAACTCTTCAAAAAGGAAGAATCCCATAGGAATGGAAACTAATTTTAAATCTTCAATGTTCCATGGTAATACCCAAAGTTCATCATAGACCATCCCATAAATAACAGTCCTTAAAATTCCTCAAAATAAACCAAACTAAGATTGAAACCCAAATACAAGAAGGATTTGATAGCATAGTCTTCCAAAATAAACTTCATTGTTCATATCCAATCAACATCAACCACTCATATCATCTTATAACAAAATTATCTAAACTAAACATATTTTACCCAAGATAGGTTAATCATTCCCATAAGTAACCTAAATTACTATAAGTCCACCATAAATTCATCGATTCTTCAAAATATAAGTCAACCTTACTCCTCAATGAAAGTACCATAGTAATCTATTTACCTCGATCATATAGGGTCCCCAAAATAGTGAACATATTCCAAAATAATAATCATTTTTAACCCCCTAATAATCTCTGTCATATTAATACGACAATCGTCGCATTTCCTATCACATTGGTTTTTGGGACATGTTCTTCCATTTCCCGCCATTAACTAAGAAAAGAAACTATAATTAGGGGCTTATTTACTTAGCTAATAATCATGAAATTGAATCTTTAAGCATAAAAGGATAAACATGTAGAATAAAAGTATATCCTAACTTGTGATCCCCTAGGTTCCAATCTAGGTTATCCATGATCATATATTCTTATGTGAATCTTTATTTTGGTTTATCCTTGTTCCTTTAATAATGGTTCATACTAAGCTTATGAATTTACCAAAGCATATCCCCCGGGAGTGTCGTAACCAAGAGTGTAGCAAGGCTTGTTGTAGTGTACCAGTTCCCGTTCGAGTCTAGCTCAAAGCGGTGTTTTCAGGTTTTACCCCTATGTACATCTGTGCCAGAGCCACCTCTACCAGCTCGTATCCAGATAGGGATGTATTTGCTTGGAAACCCCTTACTCAATACTCACCAAAATACCAGGAAGATATCCTATATTTAAACTTTTCTATAGGGTTCTTCCTAGATTTTTCGTATCCTAATTTCTACAAATAACTAAACCATCCTTTGATACCAACTATAGCATCCCACCTCTTTATCACATAAACTTTCATTACATTTTACAAAACTGAGGATCTTTAAGGTTTAGTGTCTTGGAAACCAGGAACTTTAAACATGAAAACATAAAACATTCTTCTAAAACACTTGAAAGGCTTCTCCTCATGTTCATCCTAGGGTCATTACTGCATCACATAACCTGGGAGCATACATCAAAATAAAGGGTGAGCAAAAATCCCAGTAAGGGACACAAGAGAAACATTTTACATGTGAACTCGAGATACTTCAATAAGGTCATGAAAAGAACTTTAAGGCATGAGAATGAAATCATGAGGCATATCATAATAAAAATAACATTTTCATAACTTGAAGATTTGGCTACATCATTTAACATAGACAATCATTAACATATCACCATGGTCCATCCCCAAGGTGTCATTTGAAAATTACCAAGGTTATTCACCAAGGTATCGTGAAAATTGTAATCTCTAGTGGTTACATCATTACCTAATGCATTGGAGCTCTATCAGGGTGCACCCTTAAATTTTCCTTTATTATCATGTGAGACACATATATAATCATCAAACATTTCATAAATAACCCATATAGCATAAAATAAATGGGTTTCATTTCATAATCACAACGTTTTAAAAAACTTCTTTAAAGGCATGATCTTTACGTCACTTTAAAACCCACAGAAAAGGAAGGTGGGTCTCATGTATGTAAATACCATAATTTAAAATAGAACATTTTGGTATACATGTGAATACCCCTTTAGAAGAAAGAGCTTTGATTATTCACTTTATAATATAAAAGAACTTTAGAAAAATAAAGAGACATTTTGAGATGGAAATTCTGCAGCATAACGGCTATGTTATGAGGTTTTAGAAGACATTAAAAAGAGAGGGAAATGGGTCAAACATTCATAAGTGACCCATAAAACAGTAGATGGACAGAATAAGAAGGATACATGATCATGGTAAATGAAATTTCAAGGACATACCATTTGAAATGAAAAACATGGAAGGAAGACAAAAATTAGATTTCTCTTATGAAAGTTCGGCAGCCTAACGGTGTTACTTAAACTTCAAACAAAATGATTTGAAAAGATAAAATAGGGTCTCTCATAATGTGAAAATAAGAGTTCAGTATGATAGATATAGAGATAATTCCCCAACATAATTAAAAATGAACTTGAAAGACTTGACATGAAAGTAGAACTTTGAAAAGAATGAGAAGGGTGAAAGAATCCCCTAAAAATTCGGCAGCCTAACGGCGCCACTTAAAACTTCCAAATACTGAATTGAATAGATCAAATGGGGTCTCTCATAATATGAACATAAGAGTCCAGTATGATAGATATATATATCATACCCCAACATAATAGAAAGGAACTTGAAAGAATTTACATGAAAGTAGAACTTCAAAACGAGAAGTGTGAAGAACCACTTAAAAATTCGGCAGCCTAACGACGCCACTTAAAACTTCAAAATACTGAATTGAAGAGATCAAATGGGGTATCTCATCATATGATTATAAAAGATAAGTATGATAAATTTATAGATCATACCCCAACATAATAAAAAGGAACTTGAAATACTTTACATGAAAATAGATCTTGAAAAATGAGAAGGGAGAAAGAATCCGTTACAAAAATTTCGGCAGCCTAACGGCGCCACTTAAAACATCATAAAACGAAATAATGAGAGTAAGAGGGGATCTCTCATTATGTGAACATGAAAATGGAAGTAAGAGGAGTATAAAATAACACCCTTTAACATAAGAACATGGAGCATAAAAGAAATTACATAAAAGAGATTTCTTGAAAAGAAAGAGAAAGATCGGATCCCTTACCTCAAAACATAACTCTTAAAACTCAAAGGTTGAGACCTTGAGGGCTTGAGGGAACCATGGGAGGACTCCTTGAGAGTTAATGAGACCATAACTTCGTTGGGGGAGAGTGGGGAGTCGAATAGATGAGAGGATGGCTTGGTATTTATAGGGAAAGTGTGGGGACAAGGCATTAATGGCAAAGGGACACCTCATTAGTGGTTTTGGAAAAACCATGGGCTTGCCCATGGTATTTGCCCATGGTATTGGCCACTTGGGACACCTCATACCTTATCTCACTATTAATAATTCTAACATATTGATTACAAACTTAATACATCATTTAATGATGTCATTAAACACCCGTAACTTAAAAACTGTATTTTCACTATTCATTGAAAATTCAACTTTCTCAGACTAATCCCAAAATTTCACCTTAACCAAATATCAACGCTCTGATTAAAAATATGAACTCCATTTTATAAAAATAATTTTCTAAATATTTTTAATTTAATTTTTAAATAAAAACACTATTCACCGAAAATTCATTTTTTTCAGAAAAAACCCCAAAAATTACCAAAGCATAATATCGGTGCTCTGAGTTCAAAAATGAAATCCATTTTATAAAATTAATTTTCTAAATATTTTTAATTAAATTTTTAATTAAAAAACACTATTCACCAAAAAAACTAATACTTGAATAATAATTTATGAAACCGTTATTTAACCATTTTATTGAATCACATTACTTAATCAAGGTGCCTAGATTATTTTAAAACATTCTTTAAGTGAGATTACTAATCCATTTGGTCATATTACTAATCCTAATCATAAAATCACTATTCATAATTTACTATTCATCAAAAAATCAATTTGATCTTATTAGACCCCAAATTTTGTACTGAACATAATTTTAGAAGACCATTTTTTGAAAATCATTACACATTTTTAATTATTTAAGGTTTATATAAACATTTTTAAAATATCCTTTTTCTAGAATTCATCAAAAATATGCATACTATATGTATCCGGTCATTTGAAAATTCATAAACATCATCATAAGAAAAAATCCCAGTTTTTATTTAAAACAAATAATTACACAAGGCAGTTATGGTCTCCTTACATAGCCCCTTATTACACCAGCATAGGACCTAAGTGTAAGGTGTGCTAAGGTGAGAGAATCTGAGGGAGGCTTGGCCAACATCACATGAGTAGTAATTTCTATCAGTTTGAACTTCTCGCGAAGGCGATCCCGTTTTAGCTTCACACGATGAAGTTCATGTTGGGTTTGGTCCAGAGCAAAGCCCAGTGGTGCTACCTCCTTCCCAAGTCTTGTTAGATGGGCTTCGATCGGTCCAAGACTATTGGGTGAGGCCATCAAATCTTATTTTTATATTAATTAACCAAGATTACTTGTATTTAGAGACAATAATCAAAACGTTTAGTTTCTAGCAGTCATATTGACCAATGGTCATATAACAGTCAAAACCCATCGGTCTCATTTTAATTATAATCATGTAATCAAATGAAACATTTTTGTTGAGTATAAAAATAAAATAACACATAAAACTAGGAAACAAGATTTATTCAAAATTTCGGGTCGTTACATAACACATGACTTCCTCAACATTAAATATAACATAAACCATAAAGGCTCCCAATACGTTTAATCTTACACACAAAAATGTAAATGAATTCTTCTTAAAAAACCTTTTCACTAAAATATATACTAACAAATGGTTTGTATTTCCATTAATGTATCCCAATATTTCCATAATATTGGTAAAATAAAATCACATAAAACCTAAAAAGTGGTGATTAAAACTTTTAATTTATGATAAACCTTAAACTCATATACCCTTTATGGTATCCATGACACGTAATTAAACGAAGATATATTTTCTTCCAAAATTCAACAAAATACTTAGTGGTTTAATGATTCTTATAGTAAAATTACCATTGATAAAAAAATAATCAATTTAATTATTAAATACTAATGTATAAATAATTCAACCCTTTTACTTCAACATATGTACTTTTTTGTCTATGGTTATACCTTTAGAAGAGGTAATTAACTTGGATAATTCCACGGTTCCCCATATTTAAGATAGAGAACTATAAATTGATCCATAAGGTGAAATTTATTTCCTTCCATCATACTATTCATTCTTATATGTCAATTATTATATTTATACCATTATTTTTGACTCATAAAATAATTTTATGCTCCATTGAAACACTTTCTAGGGTGAATCGTTCTAAATTTCTAATGTAAAGGAAATTAAGATTTCTTTTATTTATGGACTTCATCACTTGAGCTCTTAGAAAATTTCATCCTTATCTTATATGGTGAGTTAGAGAGTTGGTTATATTATAGGTTGTTACTAATGTTCCTAGGAAACAGATTAGACACAATCAGGATATCCTTCACACAATTCGTTATCCCATTTGGTTTCTCACATTCAACGCATTTTCCTTTATATTGAATGTTAATATGGTTCCTTCATGTTCTATCCTGTAACTAAAACTAAAAAGCATATTTTTAGCAACAAAAACTAATGTTTTAAAACCATATTATCTATTTTTGGATGTATAAATTATAAAATCTTCTTTTCAAACTAATACACCTTAGGTTTAGCCTAGGGTATGTATTGTCATAATCTATTCAGATCCTTCGTAATTTTTTGTAATGTTTGTTTGAGTTATCCCACAAAATATCCCTAGAGAGTTCCAAACCATGTGTGCAGTAAGGCCCATTCTCATCCACTAGGTAATTATTGATTCAAATACCAATGATTAAATTTTAGAGTTATTACCCATCGGTATTACTATGCATGAACAGTCTCTACTTTTATTGTCCTAATATTTATGTATTACTAGTAAAAACACATAATATCTTCCCCACCAAAACATTATTATGTTCTTAAATACTTTTCCTCAAATTATATCATAGGTTTATATTCCCTAATCTTTAAAAGGCCTTAACCATAATATACCATGATTGTTTTTACTCTATAATATTGACATAATTTATAAGTAATTTCACCCTAAAGGGTCGAATATTTTAGTAGTATTAATAAAATATATAAAAATTTCAAATTCACATTAAAATTAAAAATATAGAATAAAAAATTTGTATTATATGATAAATCCATATTCCCCCTTAGCATATTCATTCCCATAAGTAATAAAACACTTTCTGGTATCCTAATGAAAATATAACATAAGAAAGGCGGAGTTAAAGTAAGGGTACAATTACAGTGGAAGATAAAAATTAATAAATCATAATCAATAGGGATAGGTAAACAAATAAAACACATTCCATTTAATAAATAACTTTAGAAAAATATTTCATGTAAAAATAAAAACAAATTGTAACACCCGAGACTTTTATGAGAAATATTTTTTTTATTTTATATAAATCATCAAAACAATCTTTCACTACACACAACACTAGCGTGTCTTGCATTATAGGCAACCGCGGCCTTCCTCGATAGCTTGCGTCGTACGCAATATCGAGTTTCACTAAACAACGATAAATTATTATAATATTATAAACTAACCGTTATGAATAGTATTAATTATATTTTAAATTTTACAACATTATTATTCATCTTAAACATTTTCTAGAACATGGTAAGAGAACAAAATAAATTGTTTTTTGGTAAAATAAGTATTTATCAAAAAATGCAATTTTGCCACCTTTTGATGGCGCACCCACATTAAATCTTGTTTTTAACATGTTTATAAGTTAAATTTGAAAAAATAAAATTCTTCTTTTGAATCATGATATAAAAATTTACTTTGGATAAATTTTTGATATTTTTCTGAAAACATTTATATTTTGATGAATAGTAAAAATACGCTAATTTTTAATTAAAAACAACTTTTTTCATTGAGATAATTTATATGGTTAAATTATAATATTGAATGGTTTTAAAGTATAGATAGAATATATTTTTACCATTTAATATAATTTATCTCATTATCATTAATTTCACATTGAATTCATAGGTAAAAACATTTCAATCTTTGGCAATGTTTTAACTTTTAAAACCCATTTTCTTAACAACGGGATTTATTTTAAATTAATTACTGCAACATATATGTTTTGAATTTTGAAAAATGGATTCCATATTCAGAATCAGTGGGTCCAAATTATGTTAATAGACTACTTTTTTATTTTTGGGCATTATGAATAGTAACTACGGTAAATGTTATTTACCATAGTTAAAGGTAAATCGGGTAATTAAGGGTAAATATAAGATTATAAAATTACATTAACACATTCCGAAATCATATGGGATGACTAAAAGTCGACCCATATCACCTAAGGGTCGGATTAGATTCATTTAATAGACTTTTGTCCATGAAAATAATTTAATTATTATTAAAACCAAAGAATGTGACAACATGTCACTTTCTTATATATTATAAGTATAATAATTTTAATTTGGTGATATACTTAATGAAACTTCGAACATGAATAGTATACAAAAATCTAATACAATTATCTACATCATAGGAATTTATTTAGAATTTTTAGGGATTAAATAATTATCATTAATTATGACACAATAGTGATGTTGAAATTATTTTATTAACTAAAATATCAAATAAATGGTTTTAAATGTATTAAACTAATTATTATATGCACTATTTAATGTTCTCCACTAATTTTCTAGATACATATGACATTTTATTAATCTATTAAAGCTTTTAGTTCGAACATATCCTCTGTATATATTTTATTTAAATTCAAATAAATGAATAGTGTCAAAATTGACACTATTGTTATTTTATAAAAATAACATATTATAAAATTGTTTAAAAGTCACAAAAATATTTAAAAATTATAAATTAAAATTTATATGGTCTAAAATGTCATAAAGTGTCAAGTTATGGAAAATTCACAACACATATGTAATTATTAATAATAATTTAAAATTTAGAATATTATTACCACAAATAAAATTAAATTGATAAATAAGGATAAATCAAGTTGATAATGTTTAAAATAAATTCCTAACATGTTTAAATTTTATTTTTTGATGATATTACAACCCTATATCATCTAATATTCGGATCTGAGACATTTTGGAAGTTTTTAAGTGAGTTTGGGATTTAATATAAACTAATATTTCTTATATTTCCAAAGGTGCCCCTCTCCTCCCTTATAAAAGGGCACCTCCTCCCTCTCCTCATCACACCACTTTGAGCCTTCATGCTTGTAAAAAACCTGCCCATTTCACTTCCCCACTTCCCTATAATTATCCTAGAGGTTCTGGTCTTCTTCAAAGACCAACCCGAGTGCCCTAAGAGGAGGTTAAGAAGAGGCGTGTCAAAAAGAGGTAATATCCATTACCGATCCTTTCCAAATTATTTCTTCTTGAACTTATTCTTCTTTAGTTGTTTCATTATGAAGTAATAACATCAGTATCACTCATATACTTATATGTTATTATAAGTATGAAACAACCCTATTTCAACATCTATCCATCCTACGGAAAACGAAAACATCGCGCGTGTGTACGTACGGAATACCGTCTCCACGTCGTGGTGTAATCTATTTTCCCCCACCACCTTACTTGGATGGGTATAATGGTGTAAATAATTACTATATATGATTACTGTAAAGTGATATTAATTCTGAAATAGTATACATACACTCCAATACAATTCCACAATCATGGGAACGATATCATCACTCGTGCGTACATACGGAATACCGTCTCCACGATGTGATGTGATTCGTTCTACATGATCTTCATTTAATAATGATTATATAATTGAATTTCATGAATAAATAAGATATATAGTACATTAATACCATTCTGGAAATGAGGTATCTGTATCCTAAATAGAAGAATAAGAATTTATTCGACAAAACACGCATAAGAACAAAAAGTTATAAACATGCGAATAACAAGTAGCAATGAAATATTACTACTAAGAAGCTAAGAATATGAACATATATGATATAATAACAATAATTATGATTCTGAAATAAGTCAATAACATTATTTAAATCATTATACAGGAGGTTTGGACACTTACGAGGCAAATCGGACCTAAGGTAAGGGAAAATATCACAATCTCATTTTTATCTGAGATTGTTTATACTTTGGTATTTACTGGGGTGTATTTTATCATCCACATCCATGTTTCCTCAATATTTAATATTATTTCCATCCACCTACAATTGTTTAAATCTATTTTTGCCCTTTGTTTAGTTTTAGTAAAAGATATGAAAGGAATCTTTTGTCGTTTTTCGTACGAGGTACTTTTTGACTTTTCTGACAAAAGTACGAGAAGAATGTTTTTCTTAACTTATACGGCATTAATGGATTTTAAAAACATTTTTTCCAAGAAGCTTCCTTTAAAAAATCTCAATTTTATTTTTAATCAACTTCTTTTAGTTTGGAATTGTAAGACATGTTAAGAAAGGAAAAGTGTTTTTGAAGTAGAAAGGATATTTTCCTCAAGAATGGAGTTCAAGTGTTTTATCAAAATTATTTTCCATATAAGATATTAAAGGATTATGTTTTTATCCCTGTTATTACATTTTTTTGCTTATGTTGTGATGGAATTATTTTTATGAATTCCTTTATCTTATATTAATTTTTTTTTGATGTCACGATGTTTAAGATTCCCATTTTTATTACATGGGTTATGCTATGATGTATGGTTTATGATTTTGTGGCACACATAAGAATGGTTTCATTATGAGATGGGTGGGACCTATATCTCCCTCCAATGCATTGGGTAAAGATTTTATATCTCATGAGATAGACATGGCTGAAACAGCAGGTTATACCGGTTCAGTGAAACATGACTGAAATGAGGAGTGAACTCAGTTCAGAAATGGACTTTGTCCACTAAGATAGTCTTGGAAATGAGTCTTGACTAATAAGAAATGATTCTCTATGATTATGTCTGTATGCCACAAATTTTCATGTATTATTTTATGATTATTGGGATTTCATATCACTACTATGATTTATCCCATGTTATGAAATTATGCTCTCTTTTGCAGGTTAAGATTTCCAAAATGTTATGTTCTTATGAATATGACGTGATTGATATTTCTTTTGTTTACCCTTACTGAGCATTTGAGCTCACCCTTTTGTATGTTTTCTTTCCCCAGGTCAGGAAGAAGCATATTAAGTAAGATATGCCAAAATGGACTATATATATGATGAAATAAATGGGATATAGTGTAGACTCTTTATGAACCAGTTGTTTATGTTTCCCAGTTTCTAAAGACACTATACCTATATGGTCCTTTCGTAGTTTTGTTATATTTTGTAATAAGTGTGCTTCAATTTTTAATTATTAACAATGTATGTAAAGTATGGGTCGTTATAGTTGGTATCATAGTAAAGGTATAGTCAACCTTGGGAAACTAGGATGTGAAAGCCTTAGTAAGAACCCTAAGGATAAGTCTTAGCATAGAACACAATATTAGTGTTTTAGAAATGGCCATGAACAACCTATAATAAGACCTTAAGTGTGAAATTTTATTCTTGATTATGTGGTTTTCCTATTATAATTAGTGTTGCTCACACTATTTTTCTTGGTTTTAGTCAATGGCTGGAACCCAAAGGAACCTTGTTAATGCGGAATGCGACGGGCAATGCAATGATTGTCCCCCAGAGCAACCAAACGTTATGGGAGCTGGAATGCAAAATCTTGTATCCATGATCACACAACATTCTCAAGCTATGAATCATGCAAGACTTCCAAACGATCAAAGGAAGGAGAAACATTCTGTTGAATCCTTCATGAGGCAGCGTCCACCTTCATTCAGAGGGTCTACTGATCCATTAATTGTTGAACAATGGATTAGTACTACTGAAAAGATATTTTCAGTTCTTCAATGTTCTGAACATGATAAAGTCATCTTAGCAGTGTATCGTTTGGAAGGTGATGCTGATCAATGGTGGAATCTTATCAAGAATACGAGGCAAAGAGATGAAATTGAGTCCATGGAATGGGACGGGTTCAAGAACTTATTTTTCAATAAGTATTTCCCTCGTATTCTTCAAAAAAAGATGGAGAAGGAGTTTCTTGAACTGAAGCAAAAGGATGATGAATCTGTTGGTACCTATGAAGCAAATTTTACAAGACTTGCAAGGTACTATTCTGGTATTATTATCCAACCTGAGAGTAAGATCGATCGATTCTTTAGTGTCTTAAAACCAAGTCTTCGAAGGGAATTAGCCATAAGGGACTTCAATAGCTACGAGGAAATCGTTCGATGTGCTCTCCAAGTCGAGATGGAGATTGGAGTAACCTATCAGTCATATGGGTTTGATAAGAAGAGGAAAATGGAATTCAAAGGAAAATATAAAGAGCACACTGAAAATAAGACGAGCTTTCCCTTATGCTCAAAGTGTGGAAATAAACATGGAGGTAGTTGTCTTAAAGGGACTAGTAAATGTTTCAAATGTGGAAAGGAAGGTCATCGGGCATTTGAATGTCACAATGATGGGAAGAAGATGTCTAATGATGCAAACAAGGGATGGGAAACACAGAATGAACCTACTACACTTCAATGTTTCAAGTTCAAAGAGATGGGGCATTATGATAATCAATGCCCAAATCTAAGGGTTGATGATGATGGTCGACGTCAACAAACTCTTAAGGCTAAAGACAAAGGAATGTCACATGCAATTTCTATCAGCAATGTGGAGTATGATAACGATGTGGTGAAAGGTACACTTACCATCCACTCTAAAGTAGAAAATGTTTTATTTGATTATGGATCCACCCACTCTTTTATTTTTGAAGATTTTTCTAAGGATATCATCGTATTACCTCAACAATTAGATGTTGAGTTAGCTGTGACAACCCCTAATGGCACAACAGTCGCATCAAAAGTTTATAATTCTTCTCTGATTGATGTTTGTGGGAAAGTGCTTCCTGGAAATCTTGTGATCCTTCCTATAGTGTAATTTGATGTGATTCTTGGCATGGATTGGCTTTCTTTATATGGAGCTCATATCAATTTCCAAAGAAGGGAAGTCACATTTCATATTCCAGATCAATCTATGATCGTCTATCGATGCAAGGATGATCATAACCTTCTAGTAGAAATTTCTTCCATCTTATGGGTCTTGATTCCACTTAATGAAGGTTATTTATCTCAAATGGTTGGTGAGAAACTCACAATTAAGAATATTCCCATTGTACGGGAGTTTGATGATGTCTTTCCGGAGGAATTGTCGGGTCTTCCACCAAATCGTGATGTTGAGTTTTCAAAAGAACTCGCACCGGGTGCTTTGCCTATTTCAAAGACACCTTATAGAATGGCCCCAATTAAGTTGCAGGAATTGAAGAAGCAACTCTAAGAGAATATTGATAAAGGATTCATACGCCCTAGTGCGTCACCTTGGGGAGCACCTGTTCGGTTTGTTAAGAACAAAGATGGATCAATGAGACTCTGCAATGATTATCGAGAACTTAACACGATCACTATCAATAACAAATATCCTCTCCCACGCATTGATGACTTATTTGACCAACTACGAGGAGCTCAATAATTTTCCAAGATTGATCTTCATTCAGGGTATCACCAATTAAGGGTCAAAAGGGAGGATATACCAAAGACGGATTTCCGTACAAGGTATGGACACTATGAATTTATAGTGATTCCATTTGGTCTTACTAATGCCCCTGCTATCTTCATGGATCTGATGAATAGAGTCTTTAGAGACTATCTAGATCAGTTTTTGGTAGTCTTTATATATGATATTCTTGTATATTCAAAGAGCAAGGAAGAACATGAAGATCACTTGAGAATTATATTGAAGACCCTAAGAAATGATAAGCTTTATGCCAAATTTACCAAGTGTGAATTTTGGCTTCAAAGAGTTTCATTTTTGGGTCACATAATCTCAAAAGAGGGGATATCTGTGGATCCAGCAAAAACAGAGGTTATCGAAAGATGGTCAAGACCAACAATAGTAACTAAGATCTGAAGTTTTCTTGGTTTGGCTGGATATTATCGACGTTTTGTGAAATATTTTTCACGATTATCTAATCCACTCACCAAGTTGACTCGGAAAGGAGTTAAGTTTGTCTGGATGGAGGAATGTGAAGATAATTTCAAGGAGTTGAAAAGAAGGTTATCCAGTACACCTGTGCTCACACTGCCTTGTAGTGGAGAAAGGTTTGTGATCTACAGTGATGTATCCAAGAAGGGACTGGGATGTGTTCTCATTCAAAATGATATGGTGATAGTTTATGCCTCACGACAGTTGAAAATCCATCAGCAAAATTACCCAACTTGTGATTTGGAGTTAGCTGCGGTAATCTTTGCATTAAAGATTTGGAGGCATTACCTTTATGGTGAAAGGTGTGATATTTATACTGATCATAAAAGTTTAAAGTGTATTTTCACACAAAAGGAGTTTAATATGCGCCAAAAAAGATGGTTGGAGCTGATTAAGGGTTACGACTGCTCAATTCATTACCATCCTGGGAAAGCAAACAAGGTGGAAGATGCATTAAGTCGACAAGACCATGCTAGTTTATCCATGATGAGGATCACAAAAGATCCAATATTTATGGATTTACAAAGGATGGATCTTGAAATTATAATGGAAGGGGGGAAATCGTATCTTTCTCAAATGAATGTTCAACCATATATACATGTGAAGATTAAAGAGGCACAGAATGAAGATATTGAGTTACAAAAGAATGTGAGAAATGTTCCTGAATTCATCCTTGATTGTGATGGGATAATAAAGTTCAGGAATCAGGTTTGTGTTCCTCCCATACCCGAATTAAAGAAGGAGCTGTTGGATGAGGCTCATTGTTCTTCATTCTCTATTCATCCTGGAAGCACGAAGATGTATAGGGACCTGAAAGAGTACTTCTAGTGGGATGACATGAAAAGAGATGTTGCTGAATATGTCTCTCGATGCTTGGTTTGTCAGCAAGTTAAAGCTGAGAGACAGAAGTCTAAGGGGATGTTACAACCATTACCCATACCCGAATGGAAATGGGAAAACATCACTATGTACTTTGTCATAAGACTTCCTAAAACATCCAAAGGCAATAATTCTATCTGGGTCGTAGTTGATCGTCTTACAAAGTATTCACACTTCATCGCTATTAGAGAGGATTTCTCGCCGGATCAGCTTTCCAGGATATATGTAAAGGAAGTGGTAAGATTGCATGGAGTACCACTTTCTATTATATATGATTGGGATCTGAGGTTTACCTCAATGTTCTGGAGAAGTCTTCAGCATACTCTGGATACAGAGTTGAGTTTTAGCACTGCTTATCATCCTCAGACAGATGGTCAATCTGAGAGAACAATTCAAACTCTAGAAGATATGTTGAGAACTTGCTCTATGGATTTCAAAGGTGGTTGGGATCAACACCTACCTTTGGTGTAATTTTCTTATAATAATATCTTTCACTCCAGTATTCATATGGCTCCTTATTAAGCTCTCTATGGAAATAAATGCAGGACTCCAACTTGTTGGGATGAAGTTGGGAAAAGAAATCTCTTAGGACCTGATATTGTTGATGAGATGGCAGAAAAGGTCTGATCTATTCAACAACACATAAGAGCAGCTCAGAGTCGACAGAAAAGTTAAGCTGACAACCGAAGAAAAGACCTAGAGTTTGAAGTGGGTGATAAAGTGTTCTTACGAATATCTCCCTAGAATAGGGTCATGAGATTTGGAAAGAAGGGGAAGTTGAGCCCTAGATATATTGGTCCTTTCGAAATACTGGATCGTGTTGGGAAGGTAGCTTACTGATTGGCACTTCCACTGAATCTCTCTCAAGTTCACGATGTGTTCCATGTATCTCTCTTGATAAAGTACATACCTGATCCTTCACATGTACTCAGCTCAGAAGTTGTACCGCTGGAGCAAGATCTTTCCTATAAAGAAAAACCGATAGAGATTCTGGATCGTAGCGAAAAGGTACTACGAAACAAGACCACTCGCTTTGTGAAAGTTTTATGGAGGAACCACCAATTAGAAGAAGCTACATGGTAGCTTGAGGATATGATGAGGGAGAGGTATCCTCATCTGTTTGTTACAAAGTGACGAATTTCGAGGGAGAAATTCATTTTAAGGGGGTAGAATGTAACACCCGAGACTTTTATGAGAAATATTTTGTTTTTATTTTATATAAATCATCAAAGAAATCTTTCACTACACACAACACTAGCTTGTCTTACTTTACACGCAACCGCGGCCTTCCTCGATAGCTTGCGTCGTACACAATACCGAGTTTCACTAAAAAACGATAAATTATTATAATATTATAAACTAATTGTTATGAATAGTATTAATTGAATTTTAAATATTACAACATTATTATTCATCTTACAAATTTTCTAGAACATGGTAAGAGAACAAAATAAATTTTTTTTTGGTAAAATATGTATTTATCAAAAAGTGCAGTTTTGCCGCCTTTTGATGGAGCACCCACATTAAATCTAGTTTTTAACACGTTTATAAGTTCAATTTGACAAAATAAAATTCTTCTTTTGAATCAGGATATAAAAATTTAATTTGGATAAATTTTTGATATTTTTCTGAAAACATTCATATTTTGATGAATAGTAAAAATACACTAATTTTTAATTAAAAACAACTTTTTTCATTGAGATAATTTATATGGTTAAATTATAATATTTAATGGTTTTAAATTATAGATAGAATATATTTTTACCATTTAATATAATGTTTGTCATTAGCATTAATTTCACATTGAATTCATTGGTAAAAACATTTCAATCTTTGGCAATGTTTTAACATCTAAAATTCATTTTCTTAACAACGAGATTTATTTTAAATTAATTACTCCAACTTATATGTTTTGAATTTTGAAAAATTGATTCCATATTTAGAATTAGTGGGTCAAAATTATGTTAATTGGCTACTTTTTTATTTTTGGGCATTATGAATAGTAACTACGGTAAATTTTATTTACCATAGTTAAAGGTAAATCAGGTAATTAAGGGTAAATATAAGATTATAAAATTACCCTAACACCTACCAAAATCTTATTGGATGACTAAAAGTAGACCCATATCACCTAAGGGTCAGATTGGATTAATTTAATAGACTTTTTTCCATGAAAATAATTTAATTATTATTAAAACCAAAGAATGTGAGAACATGTCACTTTCTTAAATCTTATAAGTATAATAATTTTAATTTGGTGATAACCTTAATGCAACTTCGAACATGAATAGTCTCTAGAGATCTAATACAATTATCTACATCATAGGAATTTATGTATAATTTTTAGGGATTAAATAATTATCATTAATTATGACACAATAGTGATGTTGAAATTATTTTATTAATTAAAATATCAAATAAATGGTTTTAAAAATATTAAAATAATTATTATATGCACTATTTTATGTTCTCCACTAATTTTCTAGATACATATGAAATTTTATTAATCTATTAAATGTTTTAGTTCGAACATTTCCTCTGTATATATTTTATTTAAATTCAAATAAATGAATAGTGTCAAAATTGACACTATTGTTATTTTATAAAAATAACATTATAAAATTGTTTAAAAATCACAAAAATATTTAAAAATTATAAATTAAAATTTATATGGTCTAAAATGTCATAAAGTGTCAAATTATGGAAAATTCACAACACATATGTAATTATTAATAATAATTTAAAATTTAGAATATTATTACCACAAATAAAATAAAATTGATAAATAAGGATAAATCAAGTTGATAATGATTAAAATAAATTCCAAACATGTCTAAATTTTATTTTTTGATGTTATTACAACCCTATCTAATCTAATATTTTGATATGAGTCATTGTGGAAGTTTTTAAGTGGGGTTGGGATTTAATATAAACTAATATTTCTTATATTTCCAAAGGTGCCCCTCTCCTCCCTTATAAAAGGGCACCTCCTCCATCTCCTCCTCACATCAATTTTAGCCTTCATGCTCTGAAAAAACCTGAAAATTTAACTTCCCCACTTCCCTAGAATCATCCTAGAGGTTCTGGTCTTCTTCAAAGACCAACCCTAGTGCCCTAAGAGGAGGTTAAGAAGAGGCGCGTCAAAAAGAGGTAATATCCATTACTGATCCTTTCCAAATTCTTTCTTATTCAACTTCTTCTTACTTAGTTGTTTGATTATGAAGTAATAACTTCAGTATCACTCATATACTTATAAGTTACTATAAGTATGAAACAACCCTATTTCAACATCTATCCATCCTACGGAAAATGAAAACACCGCGCGTGTGTACATATGGAATACCGTCTCCACACCGTGGTGTAATCTATTTTCCCCCACCACCTTACTTGGATGTGAATAATGGTGTAAATAATTACTATATATGATTATTGTAAAGTGATATTGATTCTAAAATAGTATACATACACCTCAATACAATTCCACGATCATGGGAACGATATCATCGCTCGTGCGTACGTACGGAATACCGTCTCCACGATGTGATGCGATTCGTTCTACATGATCTTCATTGCATAATGATTATATAAATGAATTGCATTAATAAATATGATATATAGTACATTAATACCATTCTAGAAATTATGTATCTATAACCTGAAGATAAGAATAAGAATTTATTCGACAAAACACGCATAAGAACAAAAATTTATAAACACTCGAATAACAAGTAGCAATGAGATATTACTACTAAGAAGCTAAGAATATGACCATATATGATATAATAACAATAATTATGATTCTAAAATAAGTCATTAACATTATTTAAATCATTATACAGGAGTTTCGGACTCTTATGAGGAAAATTGGACCTAAGGTAAGGGAAAATATCACAATCTCATTTTTATCCGAGATTGTTTATACTTTGGTATTTAATGGGGTGTATTTTATCATCCACATCCATGTTTCCTCAATATGTAATATTATTTCCATCCACCTACAATTGTTTAAATCCATTTTTACCCTTCGTTGAGTTTTAGTAAAAGATATGAAAGGAATATTTTGTCATTTTTCGTACGAGGTACTTTTTGACATTTTCGACAAAAGTACGAGAAGAATGTTTTTTTTAACTTATACGGCATGAATGGATTTTTAAAACATTTTTTCCAAGAAGATTCCTTTACAAATTTTCAATTTTATTTTTAATTAACTTCTTTTAGTTTGGAATTGTAAGACATGTTAAGAAAGGAAAAGTGTTTTTGAAGTAGAAAAGATATTTTCTTCAAGAATGGAGTTCAAGTGTTTTATCAAAATTATTTTCCATCTAAGATAATAAAGGTTTCTGTTTTTATCCCTATTATTACATTGATTTTATTATGTTGTGAGGGAATTATTTTTATGAATTCCTTTATCTTATATGAATTTTTTTATGATGTCACGATGTTTAAGATTCCCATTTTTATTCCATGGGTTATGCTATGATGTATGCATTATGATTTTGTGGCACACATAAGAATGGTATCATTATGAGATGGGTGGTACCTATATATCCCTCCAATGCATTGGGTAAAGATTTTATATCTCATGAGATAGACATGGCTGGAACAGCAGGTTATACCGGTTCAGTGAAACATGACTAAAACGAGGTGTGAACTCGGTTCAGAAATGGACTTTGTCCACTGAGATAGTCATCACAATGAGTCTTGACTAATAAGAAATGATTCTCAATGATTATGTGTGTATTCCACAAAGTTTCATGTATTATGTTATGATTATTGGGATTTCATTTCACTACTATGATTTATCCCATGTTATGAAATTATGCTCTCTTTTGGAGGTTAAGATTTCCAAAATGTTATGTTCTTATGAATATGATGTGATTGATATTTATTTTGTTTACCCTTACTGAGCATTTGTGCTCACCCTTTTGTATGTTTTTTCCCAGGTCAGGAAGATTCTTATTAAGTAAGATATGCCAAAAGGGACTATAGATATGATGGAATAAATGGGAGACAGTTTAGACGCTTTATGAACCAGTTGTTTATGTTTCCCAGTTTCTAAAGACACTATACCTATACGGTCCTTTCCTAGTTTTGTTATATGTTGTAATAATTGTGCTTCAATTTTGAAGTAATAACAATGTATGTAAAGTAAGGGTCGTTATACATATAATTCCATATACCTAATAAAATAGGCATTAAAATATTTTATGGTTATTATATCTAATTGAATAATCACATTTAAATTAATGGCTAATCTCATAGTGAGTGAATGTGTAATTTCAGATATAACAACTAAATCATCAAGGAATCATTCTAAAACATCCTACATAAATGGGTAAGGCCACATCCAAAAACCCAAACTAGATACCCTCATTGAACCAACTGCTCTATCGAGAGGATATAGTAAGCCCTACCAATTAATTATTAATTCCAACCCATTCTTAAAATGAAAGGGGTGAAATATAATAAATATAAAAATTCATATTGAAAACTTTCATATAGTATTTTAACATCTAAACCAATCAAAAAACATAATCATAAACAATTCAGAGTAATATAGAGAGTGGTATAAAAATAATATATCCCTGAAAAATAATCATAAACCATCCAAAATTATAATAATAATTGAATTATTAAAACATATTCCTAGTGAAACAAATTATAAACTATAGATTACTATCATTTAATAATATAAATACCATGATAATTCCTTAAAAACATTGTTGAGGAAAATATCATTTTCACTTTGAAAATTTCATAATAATAATAAAAGTTCAGAAAATATTTTGAAAATACTATTAACTAAAAATAAAATTATCTTTAAATGATTTAGTGGTCATGATTTCATGAAACTCTATATATGTATTATATATTAACAAAAAAATACTTTCATATTTTCAGTAAAATCCAAATCTGACTTGTTGGGAAACTGGCATGAATATTACAAACGATAAAATTTTTAAAAATTCAAACATGGGTAAAAATTTTATAAATAAATAATTTTTAGAATAATAGATATATTTTTTAAATTTTATTTTTGAAAAATTTTATTTAAATGAAAATATATTTTCCACTGAATTAGAAACGAGGTCAAATATTATTTACAAAAAATCATTCTCAATGAAAGAAAAAAATAGAGAAATAATGTACTATTACTTGAAAAATTCATGAATAAATATATGAAAATTAAATTAACGTGTTTTTTTTAAAAATTTCCAAATAATTACATTTAATATAAATTCAAGTATAAGTAATCCTAATTATAAAGATTTTGAAACATAAATTTGTTACCGCTTGGGTAACATTTGAATTGTATGCCCTATGAAATGAATAAAATAAAAGGAATATTTAAATATCATTAATATAAATAAATTCATGATATAACATATGAAAGGGGTATTATGTGCACACAAAATGGAAAAAGTGGGGAATATGGAATATGTATCATGGAAGTAAAAGTGAGAAAAAAACTCTTACCTTAGGTCTGACTTCTATTTTTTGTGTTCTATCCTCCTATATAATAAATATATGTTTATTATACATCAATTATAGAACCATAATTATATATTTCATACCATTTATGTTTTACTTATAGTATTTTATGACATTTTAACAATTCTTTGTTAAAATAACTATTTTGAGTGATAATTGTTTCTTATTTCATGTCTATTTTGGTTCGGTATTTTTGTTCACGTTACTTCGATCATGGTTATATAATATATATAATGTTAAAATACAATATATATTTAATATATATTTATTCATATTAACCACAAAATTTATATATTGAAAATAAATTACACCATCCATAGAGCTGGTAGGATATACGTACACTTGAATGATGTTTCAATTTTCTCAGTGGAAGGGAAAAAATAAGAAAAAATTAAACATATAGAATATTTATTATGTTATAAATATAATTTTTATTAATATAATTCCACTTTATTACTATCCATGTAAAAAAAATAAAAAAAATACACATCGATGAGTGGAGGTGGTAGTCCCCATGTAAGCATGAGTGATGTTATATATTTCCCAAATACTTAGAAGGTAATATTTTAAGTGTGTTATTATATTTAAAGAAGTATATTTATGTCACTAATGTCAAATATATTCATTAAAATTATCCATACAACGTTCCATATAAAGTGTATATGAAAAATAATAACATCACTTCGCAAGGTGTCAGTCTTCTATATACACAAGGGTTGTTATCGTACCCCCAACAGAGTGAAAATTAAGAGTGTATAAGTCATATAATAATTTCAGAAGTATAATAATTTCATAATTATCATATAGATATGATAAATACAACATTATATCTATCATTTAAATTTGGAGATAGAAAATTAATTAAATTGATTAATGGGGTGGTAGTTCGCAGTACATGTGATCGATGGTTTTGATTCCCCTTTGATAGAAGAGAAGATTGATATAGGTAATTATCTTAACATAATAAAATCATATTATATGTTAGATATTGTTTTTATTATATTATAATATATATAAAATATTATAATGAGTTATAATCAAAATTAAAATGCAAACGCATAGTTATGTACTTTACCTATTCTTTGGGTAACCTTGTTAGGATTAACATAAATCCTTTCTAAATTGGATTGATTATCTATCCAAGAAGTAAAATATTTGTGGAGAAAATTAAGGAATATATTTCATCCATTATTTTATGAGTCAAATATACTGGGGTGTGTCAAGATGAGGGGAGATTGGGTGGCCTTCTATAAGTGTAGGAGAGGGAACAAATTGAATTTCTTAAAATAATCAATTACACCCATGTTTTTACCTTGCCAAAAGCCTAGAAAAAGTTTCCTTATAGATAAATATATTATATAAGATCAAAATATTCCCAAAAAATTGTTTTGAAGAAGATGTGATGTAATTTTAACCCTTATCTTTTTTTAACCCATGGTAAACCATTTTTTACCTTAAATGTGATAATGAATGTTTACTACTTTTACTATTTATTAAAGAAAAAAATTATGATTAAATTATTGTATAATATTAATTGTTATAATTCAAAATATGGAATAAATTTTTAAAAATTCAAGTCACCAAAGTGGAAAATTTTAATTTAAAATAAAACCAGTAGACACATCGCAAAATCTTTTTTTCCAAAGTAAAACATTCAAAATTCTAAAAAAAATTTAATTCATAATTCAATAAGAAATTGATTGAAATTTAATAAATTTTTTAAAGTGTAATATTTATGATATAAAATAAATTATCAACAATATAAAATATAACTTAGCTTTTAAAATAATTTAAAATAAAATGCCCTAACAAAAATAATATTTTTCACTATTAATAAAAAAATTATTCTTTTGAGAAAATACTCCCAAATTTACCCATAGATAATTTTTATGTGTATATTAAAAAGAATAAGATTGTTTTTTCTATTATATTTTATAAAATATTTAAATTTTAATATTAAAAATAAGTGATAAAAAAACCACTCATTAAAAAATACATTTTTTTAGAAATATTTCTTTTTCTTTCAAATGTTTTTTATTTATATTTATAATAGAATGATTTCCATTGAATTTGTTTTATACATGTGTCAAAAAAATATTATTTATAAATTAGTTACCCATATTAATACCGACCATCTTATTCTGTAGGTTATAAAGGTCATTTTTAAATAATAATATTTTAATAGTGTCATGTTCTATTTAAACTTAGTGTTGAGTGAATCTGAAGATATTAAAGATATAGAATTTATTTTAAAAATAAATTTCTTTTAAATTCAAGGTGTGTGAAATTATATTATAATATTAGTTTTTCCTTTTATATGTTACATAGAAAATGATGATCATATTTTAAAATCTCTGGGTGTTATATATAACCTCACCGAAAATCTATCTTTAATATCCCATCACCCAAGGGGGATATTTAACCACACCATATGATTTTATACATGTATAAACGAAATAATTTTCATAATTTTGTTACTCCTATTCATACACAACATCGTAAAGGCTATGTTATATTATTCATTTGTAAATAATAATATTTTAAAATATTGCCATGTTTTGTAAAATCTTGGTATTGTGTTAATCGGAAGCTATTGGAGAGATTAATTTTTAAAAAAACAAATATATTAAAAAGAATTGATGTGTTATATACTCTTTTTCTTTTTTTGTGTTTTATATAATTTATTTAAGATGATGTTACTATATTAAAATTATAGGTTGTCACATATACCCCAATCCCAAACTATCGATAATATCACATAGTCCAAGTGGAAAAACTACCCACCACAGAACCATCTTCAATAGGGCATCACTCCAATGGGGAGCAGAGCCCCCCACCCTGGAGCTATTTCCAATACATATTGTTGTTTAAATAAATTTTTTATAAAAAAATTATATTAACATTTTATACATAATATATTTATATATCTTTCATTGTTTTTTCATACTAAATATATTAATTCCCATAATTGAAACATAGTTTCACAAGGGTTGGAACTCACCCAACTCAATCACATGAATGGTTAATAATAAACATCAGATATATTATAAAACTATCCTCAACCTGTCTTCACCCTGGGAAACTAAAATGATATCCCAAATTTACTACACATACACATCTTATGGGTCATTGTATGAAATATTTATTTATCTTATTAAGTTCACAGTTTCATTTAGGGATCCCTTGGGCTACCTCTAGCATTTCTTATTTCATTATATTATATAATGCCTCACATTTTGGGTTTAGTTTTATGTTGTATAGATTTAAAAAACACATCACAACATGAACAACATGATTATCATCTGAAACAATAGTTTATACCAATAAAATATACTGTTAGGTCAAAAAAACATTAGGTCGACACAACAGAAAATCATATGCATGTTGAAAATAATTTTAGAACATAATGATCACAAAGGGAAAAGATATCATATTATCAAAGGAATATTTATATTGAGATTTGATTTTTCATCCAATCTAAATGAAAAAAAACTATGATTATGAAAAAATAAAATAAAATAAATGTATATGTGGCCATAGTCAATGTAATAATACATAACAACATCAGAAATTAATAAATAATCAAAAAAAATTAATATAATTACCCCTATATATAACCTAGAAACAATTCCAGTGTAATATGTACAAGAATGAATGATAACCCCCACTAAATGGGATATGTATAGGACATTATGGATGGAAAATGTAAATTATGGAAAAAATTGTGGAACTTTCATTAATTATCATTTAATATTGTCACTATTTATTTATTTAAAATCCTTAGGAACCATCACGTTCATTTATCTCAATTTCACTATTCAATTCATAGTTTTATAACTGTTTATTATCTCTCCCATAGGGATTACCTTATGGTAAATATTTTCACACCTATCACAACTAGATCCCAGAATCCTATGATCCAATCCATCATGGTTTAGCCTTACCATATCATGGAATGAAGTTTATTCCAAGTTTTTCTAGAAGGTGCATCGTTTTTTCCTATGAGATACTCCCCCACAATACTTTACGACACAACCCACTTAGTAAGACATGATAGTCTTTACTGATGATATTTCCCAAAGGCATACAAAAGTGTTCAACACGTAAGGGATACCATTTTGATATGTATCTTTTTATCATCACTATGTTGTTATATTGACCACAACATGATCCTATTAAAACACACAAAATTTAAAAGGTAATATGTATAATGACCAAAAAAATTATCAATTAAATTTAACTTATGAATATGTGAATGTATCATATAGAGTAATATAATATTATATAATGCAAACATGTCACATGATAAAACAAAAAAATATTATATTAATTTAAACATTACATTTATAGAATAATTTTTTCCATAGTAATTAAAAGTATTATGATGGGGGAAAAGAAAATATGATACCAATAATAGGAAAATTTGTATCTTCTCAATCATACAAAATAATATGACTCATGAACAATATTATTGAAAAAAGAATAAAAATTATAATAAAATAGGCATTTTGGAAATGAATATATATATATAAGAGAAAATATAATTTAGTAAAGAATGAATGAAATATGATATATTTATAGATAGTTAAGACACGATGTGATTATTACAAATCTAATCATTGGAATAATAATCTGACCATCACAATAGGAATTCTATCAATATTATAGTAATATGATAATTAGGAATCATAATATGATTCTTAGAATAGTAAAATCACTATTATAAATATAAAATAATATTTAGGTTTATTATAAAATGAAAGTGTGACATATTTATATCATGATACAAGTAAATAAATGTTTTAAATAATAAAACAAGTTCTTATATATTCATAAAATTGAAATTTTTTATTTGAATTTTTATAAGAAATATAGATATTTAAAATAACTATTATTTTCATAAACTTCTTATGAATTAATAATATGTTTTATTATATATATATAATTAAATTTCATAGGCCTTAAGTAACTTTTCAAGGGGTTTTAAAATTGATCATAATAAAAAATAAAATAAATAAAAAAATTATTTAAAATTTAAAGTTCTCAAATATATAAATTTATTTTCAAAAAATCTGTTGCATTTTAAAAATATACATTTCAAAAAAAATATGATTAATTTATTTTCTTTTCTAAAAATAGCTGAATTTTTCATGAATAGTTCAGTATTGTAAAAAAGATTGTTTAAAATTATAAGAAAAATATGTAAATTTTTTAGTTGGAGATGATGTCATGACCCATTTTTTTGAACTATAATTAACCATTTACTATATATATTCATAATAATAAATAAAACTAGTACTCGCTTGTGCATTCGCACGGTGATAAAATAGAATTCTTAGATTATGTGTTCACACATTGATATGGTTCAATGCTTTTTTTAAGATAATAATACATTTAATTGTTAATAATGAACATAAATATTAAATATTTTTGAAATAAAAAATTAATGATACTTATTATTAGCATACAATTAGACAAAATATAGAAACATTATTTTGATAGTAGATTACATTTTTTATTAAAAAACATTTGACAAAATGTAGAAGAATCTATCAGAAATAAAAAATAATTTTCATTATAGATATTTTAATTCAATGAATGAAAAGAAAATTGAAATTGAAAATTGAAATTATGATAATTATGGTAAATGATGATGTGATTGAGAACATACAAATGTAAGCAACAAAAATGGAATAAATTATTAGATTGCTAAACATATTATGTTATAGTAATAACACAATGCATACTGTAATGAATACAACAGTAATGTCACATAGTAATGTATACAGAAAAAAGAAGAATATAACTGAATATTTATATTGAAAAATAAATAAGATTATGAAGGTGCATTGAGGATAAGTGCATATATAATAAGGTGGAAGTTTACACCATGTCATTGAGGACTGTCTACAAGATGCTCAAGAATTTCTATACTGTAATGTTATGGATTGAGGCTCTAGGCTTCTGGGTCTAAAACCACGAAATTTATAGGTACCGTAGGTTAGGTTTGAAGAGGAGATGAGGGGGATGATGAAGGGGAGGGGGAGCGACGTCGTGGGTGGCGGTGAGGAGGTGGTGTGGATGGAAGAATATGGAAGGTTGGAGGATGCACCAGAGGGTTTTCTGAGATTGAGAGATCTGGAAATATGTGAGTCGTGTGGGGGAATCCAAATGTTTTTCCCTATTTTAGCAACTGTTTCAGAACATTTAATTGGTTGTAAATTATTTCGAACTATATTATTTATGGGATTGTGTTTTTGAGCAGAATATGAAAACACATATAATTACATAGAAAATGAACTTATTTTCTATATACATTTTTTGGCCCTATCCCCAGCCCCAGCCTCTTGCAACCCTTCTTTCCTCATTCACAGTTGTCAATTGGCTACCCTCCTCCACCTTGGGCAGTAACTCCATGATACCCGGTAAGACAAAACAATTCATCTATTACCATCATGTTTGTCACTCAGTCAATTCTTCTATGTGAGATGACCAAACCTTATCTGTAATTTAACTCTTTTCCATCAAGACCAAACAATATTGTTCCTATCGTATGCCATTTGAATAATCATATAGAACCACTACAATAGCACTGAAACCTATAAGACACCAAAAGACCAAAATAGGGCTTTCTTTTGATTATGCTAATATAGAAGAGTTAGATTATAAAACTCAACGTTACTTATTTGAATGATTTATTTTAAAAATGATTAATGAAAGACATTTTATTAAATTTGTTTCTAATAATAAAGGATTCAATATAGTATATAACAAATTATATACCTAATCAGGTCTAATCCTCACCGAAAATCTAGTTCGAGCTATCTTATAAATGTGAAGAATGTATCTTCTATATCAAATCATTCTTGATTGAATTCATGTTCTAAATTTCTCTACAGATAATAGTATAAGTAAAATGTGAGACAAAATTCATAACTAAATTGAGATATAATTGAATGTACAGAAATTAAACATTTATTTTAGTAAAAATGGTTGTATCTTTTACTAAATGCACTAACCAATCTGTTTGATGGTGAGGTTACCAATGGTGTAACTAATTATATTTCTTGCTGAATCTGTTATTGCTATTACATTGTTTTGATACTAACCTCTATTAGATGGAATTTGGTAGCAATCATTATATCACAATATCTCCATGTAGTTCCAACACTTTTTTCAAACCTGTCTATATATTGATATTGTTTTCCAGTTGGCACACCAACAACAATATAAATTGAAATATGGATATATATGTCTACATTCATTACATGATTAGTAACTTTAAAATTTATATAGAATCAAAAGAGAATACCTGTTAGAGATATGTAGAATATAATTTTTTTTTAATCTAGAAAAATCCAAATGAATGACTATATTTCCAGGAATTCATCATAGAGAATCAACTAAGAAAGATGGATATGTTATGGAAGATTAGAAAAGAAAAATATATATATAATATAATATGTGAAGAACTAGTGGAAATAAATTCTCATTTCCAGTTGGCACACCAATAAAAATATAAACCATAATATAAATATCTATGTCTATATCCATTACATGAGTAGTAAATTGATAGGAAGATGAAAATAAAAAGAGGGATCTAAAGTGAGCAAGTGAAAATAAATAGTGAGTTGATCAATATATAAATAAAATTCCATTATTATGAAAAACCTAAACACATAAAAGAACCATTTTATAGTTAGAAAATTGGAATAACCTTTTTCGGCATGATCACTATCATAATAGAAAAATGTGTTTTCCACCAATTTACTACAGTATGTACCATAACAGTAAGCATAACTATTTAATAACGGTTTATTCAATGCATAAAAAATGGAATTGGCATACTAGATGGTAGGATGCAGTAGCTCTATTGACCTCTAGCTTTCTGCTTATATAATATTTCAAGACGAATGAGAAGAGGAAAATCTTAGTAATAATAATAGAAATTGAGAATCTTGCAATTGTCGGGATTGAATTCAAGTAAATAATGGATGGTTTACCCTGAGATGAAATAGAATTCCAGGTGTCTCTTCTAGTTTTAAACTTCAGATCAACGTTGGCAACATAATAAAAACAACCCCGAAAAAAAATAGAGGATGAAAATGATGGGATTTGATCTAGAAAGGTGAGTTCTTATATCTGCAAGGTGGGACATGGAATCATTCTTGGTATTTTTGAATATTTAGTTTGTAGCTATCAAATGAACTCTGCATGGATAAATCAAACTTGTATCACCTTCTAGAGTCAAATTGGAAATGACATAATGTTTCATGGATAGGCATTCTAGGTATATGTACATATATTGAAATGATGCCTAAAAAATAATACTTATTCCATACTATAACAAAGACATATTGAAACAAAATATTAATTTTATGTAAGCAGAACACAATAATATGTAAGACATTTCAATTAGTAGATTAATTTATAGTAAAAAAATACCATTCTAGAGATGGTAAAAATACAAGAAGAAGTGCACTATATAATAACAATGAACAAAACATTCCAACCATGAACAAATAGTGAACAAAACATACCAAAAAACTCCCAAGAATATCTCTCATCTGCATAACATCCCTGAAAAAGTTTAAAGGAGTAGGATATATGCACTAATATCATGTTTAATGTTACCATCAAATACATTCTATTAATACCTATTTGAATATTAATTTATATACTTATAGTTAAAGAACTTTGGATTTCATGATATCATTCCAAATCCCAACACAATTTCTGTATTCTACC
Source organism: Viscum album (assembly GCA_963277665.1). Taxonomy (NCBI): domain Eukaryota; kingdom Viridiplantae; phylum Streptophyta; class Magnoliopsida; order Santalales; family Viscaceae; genus Viscum; species Viscum album. Next base: position 1,515,227,802 of record OY728128.1, on the reverse strand, counting down.
AATGTTAGGCTAGTAAAATGACTGACCCACAGATTTGTACCTATAATTAATCAAAGTTGAAAAACATCTAAGAATCTAATAAATCATTTTATGCATAAAATTTCTAATTTGGAGGCATAATAACATGAATGGTAGGGGATAAGTTATGTTACATAAATGGTTCTAGGTATAGCCAATATAATGTTCAGTGAAGTCATCTACTCACTGGAAGTAGTAGCATGTAAAAAAAACATTCATTAAGATTAAAAACAACTTGTTCTTAATTCATGAAGTATCATAACTATTTGTAACTTAAAAACAATAATTCATTAACTATAAAATGATAAAAACCTTGTAAAAAATAATATTACGTGGTTACTATATTTACCATGAAATTAAACGCATCACTCTTTCTCCCATTGTATCTAAATCCTCTATAATCAATTATGAAAAGTTTTAAAGTTTGAGATTATTAATACTGTTTATCCATTTGAGCAATAGAATGCACCTTGCCTGAAGACAGCCTATACCCAGAATAATCGTATCTGAAAACAATCATCGACCAGAAGTTTCATCACCTGGAAAAACGTGTTCAACCACTAAGGTATGTGTAAGAAGAGGTTGTTAAACAAATTTTTTCCCAATAGATAAAAAAAGATATAAATTTCAATCAACTAAATTAAAAAAAGTCATTGAATACAGAATCAACATCAGCCTGAGCCTACTCAATAGAATATGGATGCAGTGAAATTTCCCATTCATCTGAATATCTTCCTTCTTAAGTCAATCTAAATAGTGTTGGGTTGTGGGTTTTAAATATCACATTAATAGAGACCAATCAAGGGTGAGAAGAGCCTTGATTATCCATTGAAGCTTCAATCATTTCATGCACATTTGGTTTTTCATGAATAAACATGAGTCGCATAACAATAAAAAAAAGGAAAACTTATTGAAATATATTTGAATGCATAATATATGTGAAATATCCTATATTAGTGTATAGTATGATAGGATACAAATCCTATTTGCTATAAGCCTCGTAATTTTTTCAAGATCTGAGCAGGTGAATGAATGGAAGGGGGGAAGCCACGTTATATAAATGGTTCTAGGTGCAGACAATATAATGTTCAGTGAAGTCATCCACTCACTACAAGTAGTAGCCTATAAAAACAACAGGAATTATGATTAAAAAAACATGTTCTTAATTTATGAATTAGCAAAACTATTGGTAACTCAAAAAAAATAATTCATTAACTATAAAATGATAAATACCATGTAAAAAATCATATTATGTGGTTACTATATTGACCATGAAATTCAACGCATCGCTCTTTCTCCATTTCTATCTAAACCCCTATAAACAATTATGAAAAGTTCTAAATATTGAGATTATTAATCCTATTTATCCATTTGAGAAATAGAATGGACCTTTCCTGAAGAACTTCTTTACCCAGAATAATCATATCTGCAAACAGCTGTCGAACATAATTTGCGTCAGTCTGGCATTTTATAAGCAGAAACAAGGAAAGGTTGGATCCAGAAAACTGACCCCATCAAATTGACTTGAAGATGAGCGCTGAGTTCGCGTAACAGCTCATACATTTGACCTAGGTCTGTAGCATTGACTTGATAGTATAGAATAGTTAGGAAATTAGATGTGTTCTTCACGTATTGTGCCATAATTTCATTCTTCTTCTTCGTGTGTAGCTTCAAAACGTCAATAGTTTCCTTCCAAGAATCATCTAAGATCGTTAACCTCCCGGTGGCCATGTCGACGATGACCGTATATGATGCGGGGATTAGCGGGGAGAACACGAACCTTCACCGCCATAGAAGACATCATGATCCCCATAACCAATCCCCCACCACCCAATAATATGAAATAATATATGAACAATCGAAGGTTAAACAAATGAATCAGGGAACATCGGCTTCATTTTCTGAGCCATGTCATAAAAAGTAGGTCGTCGAAGATGGTGGAGGATGTTTAGCGCATGGGGGTGGAGATTAAGGTTTTTCGAATTACTAACCGGAAACCCATGGACAACTATATGAGGTCAAAGAGGTGGGAGAGGAGTATGTGAGTAGGGGAGGGAGAGGAAGGAGACAACAGAGGTGGGGATAGAGTATGGAGGAATCGGGTTTCATCTGTAACCCTAGCTGATGGATAGGGAGAGGCCGCAGGTGCTGTTGTGCAGCAGGAGAAGCATGAATTGGATCGCAAATTTGGAGGGAGGATTGGTTTTTTTTGTGACGTGGGTGATTGGAGAAATGAAACATAATAGAATATGGATGTGGAATAACAGGAGCGTGATATGTGGTAGTTGGAAAACAGTAATATTAGTATATATATATAGATTTGTTACACCCTAATATTTTTTTGAAATGTTTTTTGAATTAGATTATTGTTTTCGATATTTTTTATTTCACGACACACTAAATATTTCTTTTATTATATGAATGAACCAATTTATTCTTTATTTTTATTCACCACGAAGTTGGTATTACACTACAATAACAACTTATGATAGCTTTTGGTACATGGAAATCTTATTTTGGCTTGTGTTACACACATTTATGAGTACATTTGATAACTTGTGTTACACAGAAGGCCTAATTTTACCAAACTCCAATGTACTATTAATGTTATTATAAAAATATTTTAATAATTTTCACCAATCCATTGTACTGGTGGTTATGAATAATATTAATTAAAATATGAAAATATGTTTCCCATATCTATATAAGAAAAATTATGTTCTGACCAATTAATTATGAATGGAAATAAAACGCTTTTCAAAATATAGGAAATCTTTTGATGGGAAAAACATTTATGAAATCAAACCCATTTTACCTCAATAAATCAATTAAAATAATTTTTATAAATTATTTTAATGAAATATATATTTATTATATTAAACTAACTATTTAATAGTCATCTTGTGAGTTTTTGAGAAAATAGATAATAATAACACTAATTATACACATAAACATATATATTTTTCTAAAAGGTAATTTTACAGCCTTTTAATTGTGCACCTATTTTAAATGTAAATTTTGAAACTATTATAAATTATATTTTTTAAAATAAACTAAATTTTTTAATGAGTAATATTTAAATTATATAAGGGTGAATTTTTTCTTTTTTCTAAGAAGTTTTATTTTTTAAAGAAAACTTATAATACTCAATTTTAATTCAAAACTAAATTATTTGATAATTTATTTATATAGATAAATTAAAATTAAAATAGGTTTAAAATTATATTTAGATCAATTACATGTATATTAGTCTAATTTATTTTATCAAAACCAACTTCACATTAAAATAAGATATATAAAAAATCAATCTTTTAAAAAATTCACTTTAAAAGTTCATCATCTCATCCAATCTATGAGGTTTATTTTTATTTAATTTCTATCAATTCTTAGTTTTAAATTTGAAAAAATATATTTCATATTTTTTATCATAATAATTTATAATTTCTAATAAGTTGAACTTAGTTTTTTACCAAAAATATTAGTGAATTTCATTAAAATTTATTCCGGAAATTGAGGGAAAAACGAGTTTACTTAGTGGTTAAAATTTAACTTAAGGGACCAGATAACCTATAAAAATGTAAAATACATTATATTCACATATTTAGACCATATAATCCATTTTATAAACAATTTTCTATTGTTGGAGACACATGATGTAAGGGAGACCTCTCAATAGTGTTTACCTTTTTATATTTTCAATAATTCCACTCCTCATCCACTATAGAAGGGAAATCACCCCCTAAATTATGCACACATATTAGGCCATTTAGATAAACCAAAACCTGACAAAATATCCTCCCAAATTCTATCGCTTAATCCTAGAATCCCCCTTTTTGGAAGAAATGTTACCAAGCAATACTTTTGGTGGAAACCAAAAGGAGTTACTCAAAGAAGAGGTAACATCCTTCAACAAACACTTTTGTTTTATTCCTTTATCCATTAATCAATTATTCTTATTACATGATTATATAGTATCCTAAGTAAGATAAATAAATGTATATGTTTTTATGTTAGATTTTTTACCAAAACTCACACACAATTCCATCAAATGGGATACGTGATCATCATTCATGTGTAAGGTGGGCTACTACATCGCGAACCGATGTTGGTAATGATGATGTAAATTATATTTTATATGATTTATATTATATTTATGGTGTATTTATGCTTCTATAATTATTATATAACACATACCTTCATTATTTTTATTTTCTGATAATACGATAACTTTGTTTGTGAATGTGTGGACTACCACCACTTCAATGTGATGTGATTCGTTCACAAATTACATGAAATTTATTAAGAATGGGTTTAGTAAAATTACATGATATATTAATATAATAATTATACTATTATGATAACATATATATATATATATATATTTCATTTAAAAAAAATTATTCTACACATTAAGAAAATGGAAATAGCATTAATGCATATGTACGACCTATTGTCTCCTTGAGCAGTGTATTCCTTTTCATATTTAAACCTTTTATAGATTATTAAAAATAAATAATTAATGAATATATAAAATATTAATATATTTTTTTATTCATTAAATAATAAAATCTTGATCTATGTAATAGGATCCAGAATAAAAATTGAAAACATATATGAAAAACAAAGTTTTTATTACTTGAAACATAACATTAACGTTGAGTTGTTAACAAATGGTAATATAATGTCATAATAAAATTATATATGGTATGATATATATAAAATATGGTATTTTTGTAGATTTATAATAATATTATATTTATTATACTGGTGTTTTAAACATAAACTATGAAATTAAATACATAATGTAAGTGTTTTCTCATATCACTTTTATTTCTATGTGATACATGCTATATTCAACACTTATTCTTATTGTGTGCTGTATATACTGAAATATGATATGTTATATCATGAAGTTAATTTATTAAATGATATTAAAATATTAAATTTACTTTATTCATTCTTAGATCTCAAGATTCAAAAGTTACTCAAGTAATAAGGGGATTCGTAGTCTCATTTTAATTTATACGAGACGTATACCTTATTCACCGCTCATTTAATTAGTTTGGTGTATAAAATTCATAGGAATTTGTTATATTATCCATATAAATAAATTTATATTTTTTTAAAAATCCTTTTTATTATCTATATTTTATGGGGTTTTACGGTTCAAAAGTTACCAAATTGATATGGAAATTTTGTCTCAATTTACCTTCTAGGAGATACATGCATTTTTATGAACCTATATTCTTTCATGAGGTGTATTAATATCATTTGAAAATTTTTATCATGAATATAATTATTTTCATGATTTTCTAAGCTTATTTTAATATCATTATCTCATGGGGATTATGATTCAATGTCACAGATGTGGTAATAGTTTATTGCAACAATATCATCATTATCGATATTGTTCACTATTATACTTCCATTAATGAATTTTTCTAATCCATATCTTAATAACTATAATGAATTTTCTTATCCAATGATTGTTAATGATATCATCATTTATTGATACCCTTTTAAAAGTCTTTATTACTTAATAGAATTTATTAATTGTTTTGAGAAAATCCCTCAGTATCTCTCTCTCTTTGGTCAAAAATCTATTTTATCCCAAAACCATGAATTCTAAAAATATTTTCAAAAATTTTCTACTATTATCCTATAATATTTAATGAAAATTTTTACCCATGATTTACATATTTAACAAAATTGTTTTTTGAAAGGAATCATCGTGTCATTTTATAATTGAGGTACTTTTCTAAAAAATTAATGGTGAAAAAAGAATGTTTGGCATTTAAATATTTATTTTCTATCATGATCAACATTTAATTGAATCTTCTTTTAAAACACTACAATATGATTTTTTTGATATAAATTTTTTCCCTAATATTTTGGAAATTCATTGTTTTTAAATTGGTTTTTAAAAAAATTTCAAAAAAATTTTATGTTGAAGAAGTGTATAATGATTTTCAAATCGACGTTTAACTGGTTTAAAACATATTTTCATTGAAAAAATTTACAAAAAAAATTATTTTAAAAATGAATTTTAATTATTTTTAATCATCCTTAATAATATTTTATGGAAAAGGGATTTCAAATTTATATTCAAGATTCATTTATAAGCGTTCAAAGTGTTTTCAAAAAAATTTCTATCTTCATTTACAGGTTTTCAAGGAAAAAAATTTTAAAATTTATTCCAAGATTTCTTTATTAGCTTTCAATGTTGTTTTCAAAGAAATTTTTTTCAAAAGTTTTTGTTTTTTATCATTCATTTTTACTAGAACAAAGTATATTTTCCTTAAGAAATATTTTTAAAAGATCTTCAAAAATTATTTTCTTCATAAGATGATATGTATTGGTGTTACTAATGATTTAATAGGGATACAATACCATGTTTTTATTAAAATTATTTCTATATATGGTATATATTTTTATAGAATTATTTTTATTAATCCTTTTTGTAATTATTGTGTTATATGTTTATGAAAACCATTTCTCTTTCAAAGATTATGTTTTTTATGAATCTTATTTATCATTAACTAGTTATATTCTTATTAAACCCACATATTTTCCTGTGTTATACATTGATTAAGTGATTAGAAAACCAATCTCTTCATATAGGTAATGATATGATTGCATTTTTATGATACCCATTTCATTTCATGGGTTAGGATATTATAATTTGTTATGATCTTGTGTCACATCTATGTATTATTTCATTATGAGAATGGTAGGACCCATTTATTCCTCTAATTAATTGGGTAAAAATTAATATCTCATTATTTAATGATGGGAAAAATTTAATGGGATTGATCCTGTAACATCCCAAGTAAGTAATGAGTAATAGATATTTTTATCTATGTCTATTTATGAATTAGAGAGTGTTTTAGAGGCTTAAAATGAGAATAAATTCAATCTTAAGCATGGAATACACTAATATTTTTAAAAGATTGTTTTACTGCCTTTTAATGGAAAAGCATTTTTAAATCAAGATTTTGACAATTTTATAATCTCTATTTTTCAAAATAAACATAATATTTATGATTGGGACATTGAAATTTACATTGGATAAATTTTTGGTATTTTTCTGACAATGTTCATTTTTTTAATGAATAGTGAAAAATACTGCATTTTACGTCAAAACTGCTTTTTAATCTAATTTAATTATATGGTTAAATTATCTTTTTAATTGGTATTAAAGTGTAATATGAATATATTTTTACCATTTAATCCAATGGTGGTCATTAGGATTAATTTCACATTGTAATTGGTCATAAACTAATGCCAAACTTTTCATAGATATTTTTTCAAAAAAACCCGCTATTTGTTTTGACAATGGGAAAATTATTTTTAAATAAGTTATTGCAATTTATGTGTCTAGAATTTGGTAAAATGGATTAAATATTTGTAATCATAATGTCCAAATTATTTAATCAAGACTCTTTTTTTTTTGGACATTATGAATAGTAACGACAGTAATTATCTTTAATTATCTTGATTAATGAGTAATCGGGTAGTTAAGGATAATAAAATAATATCATAATAATCAAAAATGACACCAACATGTGTCCTAATGATACTGGTTGTCTCATGTCCTATCAGGGGATGCGTTGTGCCAAACTTGGGGACCCCATGGAATCACTTTTGTGTGAAAGTGACTTTTTATCTTTTTATTGTTAAAGAAAGTAAAATATAACAAAGAATGCATCACCTGAGTAAAATATTTTTAATTTTGTCTACATAAATGATATTTTGGACTATAAATATTAATTGGAAATATAAAGAAATTTACTACATCATAGTATTTGTTTCATAATTTTTATACTTTAAATAAATTAAATTATTTATGACATTATGATGATGCAGTGATTACCACATTATTTAACGATTTAAATAAAATGAAAAGATAATATAAAATAAAAGACCTAAACATGTCAAAAACGTATTTTATGAGCATATTTCTAACCCTTATCACCTTATCCTAGAAATACATCAATGTGGGACCTTTAAAATCTGAAACTCGTTTGAAAATAAAGTAACATTTTGTAACTTTCCAAGAGTTCCCCTCCTCTCCTCTTATAAAAGGCCCCCACCTCTACATCCTTACCCACACCTCTCAAGCCTTTGTCTTGGCCAAACCCTGCTCATTTTGTCTCTCCAAATCCCTCTATTACTCCTAGAAGCATCACTTTGGGTAGAAGTCTTCCCAAGGAATCCTTTGAGCTCAAATCAAAAAGAGTTACCCGATTTAAAGGTAGTGTCTTCTCTTGTGTTCTTATGTTTTATTTTTCTTCTCCAACCCCCTAAACTATTTTTATTCATTTATTTTGTAAAAAATACAGTATCTTAAATATACTAGGATGTTTTTATAATAAGAATTTGAGATACACTCACACACACCTACATCTAATGGTTAAAGAACATGTTGTTTCTGTGGATGGTGAATTTCTACCTCACGAAACGATGATTGTTCAATATTCTTCTAACACCTTAAAAGGTGGCCATTAAGATTTCACTATATTTATATATGATATATAATATTTTTATTTTTTCTTTAATATTCTGTATTTTTCATTTATTTCATACCTTTATGGCTTCCATTATGGGTATACGCGATATCTTTATTTTAGAAAGTGCGGACTACCGCCCCCTCAAAGTGATTTGATTCGTTAATACCATATGTGGTATGTATAAAGGATAGATTTAATTATATTATATATGATACCATACTGGAATTATAATACTATTATTTATCATTATGTTTTAATTCCATTAAATTATGAGATAGAAATGAAAGAGCGTTCATACGTACGTACGGCTTACCGTCTCCATGAATGGTGCATTTCATTTCTTATCCCCAAATGTAATGTACTATTATAAGTACATATATATAATGGATATATATGATTTATGTTACATATAAATAATGAATATAATTCTGGAATTAAAATATACATATCTCTCATTTAGTTTTAATTCCATTAATATGACATAGAAATGAAAGTAGCGTTCATGCGTACGTACGGATTATCGTCTCCATGAACGGTGCATTTCATTTCATACCTCTAAATGATTATGTAATATTGTAAATGCATGTATATACTAGATATATATGATATATATGAAGTCTACATCATGAATATCATACTTGAGATAATGGATATTTGACTACGTGAACAATTTGTAAATATAAGAAGTTCACTTTTGACTCAAGTACCAAATATCGACAAAACGACCGTTATTAACTTAAATGATTACATAATGTTAATACATTGGTAATAAGTGATATAAAAGGAATAATTAACTTTAAAAAGGTTCTTAAGCAGGTATAAATTAACTCAAGTTTATTATTCAGGAGATTAAAGAATGATCGAGTCAAGTCGGACCTGAGGTAAGGGACTTCGTCTCAATCTCCATTCATTGAGGCATATTTTGTTTTATACAAAACTTTCTTTTATAAGGTGTATAAACCCCTTTGACTTTTATGCTTATTCAAAAGGAATGTTTTTTTATAAGAAGTGTTTTACTAAATGTCAAAAGGAATGTTTTTTTTGTTTTTTTGTCGTACGTATGTGGCGACAACGACTTCTCTACCGCCGTGACCATTATTTTAGTTTTGGCTTCCTCTACAAGCCGTAACTTTTTTTAAAATGAAAAATAAATACCATGTTTTAATTTTCTTTTTTTTTGATTGAAAATGGTTTTCATAATGTTTTTATTATATCAATGTGTTGTATTGATATCTTGTGATTGAAATATGGAAATGTTATTTTTACTTTATGCATGTTTTATGCGATACGATTATGTTATGGTTCTTGGACATTGTTATGAAGACGGGTGGTTCCGTGATAAAATAAGGGCGGGTGAGCCCGATATAGATCTCTAATTAATTGGGTAATGCGAAGGGGTTAAACATTAAGGTTTCTCTGAAGAGATTTAAGGAATATACTGTGATGGGTATTCCAAACGTAACCAAGAGGGTTACTCCCTACGTAAGAATGTTATGAATGCCTCAAGTTACCTTTATGTCTTATAATTTCTATGATTTATTCATGATTTGATGAGGTATGTTAAAGTGCCTATGTTTTATGGGTAAAGTATGATTTCATTCTTATGTATATATGAACTCATGTTTCCTTTCTATATTTTTATAACCCTTACTGAGCTTTTTATGCTCATCCCAAGTTTTTGAAATGATTTTCACAGGTCAAGGGAAAGGTACATGATGTGATGATAGTGTCAAGGAAGTGTCAAGAAAGAATCCTTGTTTTTTTAAATATGTTTCCATTGATGGGAAAAATGAATACTATCTTTTATGTAACCACTTTGCTTAAATGTGGAATGTAATGAAAGTTTTATGATCTAATTCTCTAAAACTCTAAACCTGAAAAGATCCTCAATGTGTAATCTTGTAATAACTCAATATTGAGTAAGGTTTAAGGCTGGGGCCTTATATTCGGTATCAGAGGTCGGTTTAGATAACTTTAGGAGTTATAATTTTATTAAATTATTATCCAAAAATATTTTTTTATGGTCAAATTGAAAATGATATAGCATTTAAAGATTACCATATTGCTTCATCTAAGACATGTTTGTTCAGAATGGTTTTCTGCAGAGGAAATAGGGAAGCAGTGCTAGGAAGGCATACAGACAAAAATAACCTTCTGAATCAGCATCCTGAGATGGTCGGAATTGGAACTAAACAGTCTGTTGTAGTAATGGAATGATTGACTCAAATGATAAATGGTGGTGGTATCCATAAACGAGATTAGCCAGATCAACCGCAGAGGAACATGTCAGTGGTGGAACATTTCATGAGGAAACATCCCCCATCATTCAAGGGATCATCTGACCCTGTGCTAGCTGAAGGGTGGATTAAATCACTAGAGAAGAGTTTTGATGTCATGGGGTGTTTAGACAATCAAAAGGTTAGTCTTTCTATTTACCGTTTGGAGGGTGAAGCAAATTAGTGGTGGTCGATGGTTAAAAATATCAGGGACTATGATGAGATTGATGCTCTCGACTTGGATGAATTAAAAGGTATGTTTCTTGAGAAGTATTTTCCTAATGCTGTTCGACTTAGGATGGAAAAACAATTCCTGGAATTGAGGCAAGAGGAAGACTCAGTGGCTGCCTATGAAGAAAGTTTCACTCGATTGGCAAGGTATGCTCCAAATTTTATCCCAGACCTTGATAGTAAAATCAATCATTTTTACTCAAGATTAAAGCCAAAATATCAAAGGGCATTAGCTTCTCGTGAGTTCAAAAGTTATGAAAAGCTTGTTCGATGTGCTGAGAAGGTGGAAATGGAGTTTTTCGATGATCAAGTGTTCTATAACAACCAACAAAAGAAGAGACCGAGGTGGCAGGAGAAAGGAAAGAATTCTTCAAAAAAGTCCGATGGTAAGAAAACTAAGTTTCCAGTTTGTGATAAATGTGGTAAAAGGCATGCTGGGGAATGTCTTCTGAATTCTGGAAAGTGCTACCGATGTGGTAATATGTGACATAAGGCTCGTAATTGCACTGAAAAAGATCAAGGTGATGGTAAGACCAAATTTGTTTTATAGTTACTGAAATTTTTTAAGTGCAATGAGATGGGTCACTATGCAAACGAGTGTCCGACAAAGAGCATGAGTGATGAGAAGCAGTTAGACTACAAGCAGAAAGGGGTGGTGAAATCTTTTGGAACTACTTCAGCAGATTTCGGGCCATCAAATGAAGTTGTATTAGGTAATTTGTTTGTTTTTTCAGATTATTCCAGTGTGTTGTTTGATTCGGGGTCTATACATTCTTTCATCTCTGAAACCTTTTCTAGTAAAATGGGAATACCGTCACAAGAAATGACTCCTAAACTTGTGGTAAAAACACCTGGGGGGAAATGTTGAGGCAAAATAATTAATAAGAATCTTCCTATCCTTATCCGTGGAAAGAACCTACTTGCAAACCTTATTGTTTTACCTCTAGTGGAGTTTTATGTTATCCTGGGTATGGATTGGCTCTCTATTTACCATGATAAGATTGATTGTAGAGCTAAAGCAGTTTCTTTTCAGAAATACTTTTAGTTTGTGTACAATAATGAACCCTTACTATTGATAACATATCAAGAGGATGAGAAACTTGTAAAAGATGGAAATGAATGGTACCTTTCACACATCATTGAAAATAAAGGAACTATTCAGATTAATGATGTTTCAGTGGTAAATGAGTATCCTGATGTTTTTTCTGATGAGTTTCCTGGAATAATACCAGATCGGGAAGTTGAATTTACTGTTGACTTAGTTCCTGATACTAATCCAATTTCAAAACCCCCTTATCGAATGGCTCAAACTGAACTTTTAGAGTTGAAGGAGAAATTGCAAGATTTATTAGAGAAAGGTTTCATTCGACCTAGAACATCACCATGGGGTGCTCCTGTTTTATTTGTTAAAAAGAAATATGGTTCTTTGAGACTTTTCATTGATTATAGAGCCTTGAATAACATCACTATTAAGAAAAAATATCCTTTTCCTCATATCGATGATTTGTTTGATCAGCTCCGGGGAGCTCAGTATTTTTCAAAGATTGACCTGAGATCGGGGTACCATCAGTTGAAGGTAAATGAAGAAGATATTCCAAAGACTGCATTTCATACATGATATGGCCATTATGAATTTTTAGTAATTCCTTTTGGGATAACCAATGCACCTGCTGTATTCATGTACTTAATGAATATAATTTTCCATGAGTTGTTGGATAAGTCTGTGGTGGTTTTCATTGATGATATTTTGGTGTTTTCTAAAAGTAAAGAGGAGCATGAAATACATTTAAGGCTTATTTTTCAAACCTTAAATGAAAATAAATTGTATGGGAAATTCAGAAAGTGTGAGTTTTGGTTGCAACAAATTTCTTTCCTTGGTCACATTGTTTCTAAAATGGGATAACTGTTGATCCTGCAAAAACAATGGTTGTTGAAAGATGGCCAAGACCCACAAATGTAACTGAGATTCGTAGCTTCCTTGGTTTGGCAAGATATTACCGAAGGTTTGTTAGAAATTTTTCATGGTTATCTAGTCCAATGACTAAGCTAACTCGGAAGGGTGTTAAGTATATCTGGAAAAAAGAATGTGATGATTGTTTTCAGGAATTGAAAAGAAGATTGGTGAATGCTCCAGTTTTGGCACTTTCTTCCAGGAATGGTGAGTTTTTTATCTATATTGATGCTTCATTGAAAGGACTTGGTTGTTTCCTAATGCAGAATGATCAATTAATTGCATATGCTTTACGTCATTTGAAAACTCATGAAGTAAATTACCCTACACATGATTTGGAATTAGCTGTTGTCGTTTTCGCTTTAAAAATTTGGAGGCATCATTTGTATGGTGTAAAGTGTGAAATATATACTGATCACAAAAGGTTAAAGTATATATTCACTCATAAATAATTGAACATGAGACTGAGGAGATGGCTATAATTAATCAAGGATTATGATTGTACAATTCATTACCATCCTAGAAAAGAAAATAAAGTGGTTGATGCTTTGAGTAAAAAAAGTAATGATTCATTAACAATGTTGCATTTAGAACGTGATCCTTTGGTTAAGGATTTGATGAACATTTCCATTAAAGTTTTTGGTGCAGGATGTTCTTCTGCTTTGTTTTATGTATCAGTGAAATCTTCTCTATCAGACAGAATCAAGCAAGCACAGAAGTAGGACATTGAGTTGCAGAAAATGGTAGAGCTAGTTCAGAAGGGTAAGTTGCCTGAATTCAACATTGATAATGATTGTGTTTTGAGATTTGGGAAGAGATTGTGTGTGCCTTGTGATTCACAGTTGAAGAGAGAGTTGTTATGTGAAGCTCATAGTTCTTCGTTTTCAGTTCATCCAGGAAGTACTAAGATGTATAGAGATCTTCGAGAGTATTACTGGTGGGATGGAATGAAAAGAGATATTGCTGATTTTACAGTGAAGTGTTTGACTTGTCAGCAGGTTAAAGAAGAGCGGAAATTACAGAAAGGGATGCTTTAGCCTTTACCAGTTCCAGAGTGGAAATGGGAAAATATATCCATTGACTTCGTTGTGGGATTGCCGAAGACACCTCGAGGTAATAATGCAATCTGGGTTATTGTTGATCGCTTGACTAAATCTGCTCATTTCCTTGATATACGAGATACTTTTTCCCTAGATCAACTTTACCGTTTGTATATTAAAGAGATAGTTAGGTTACATGGATTTCCTATCTCCATTGTATCTGACCGTGATCTCAGGTTTACTTCTAACTTTTGGAAAGGCCTTCAGAAGTCATTAGGTACTGAATTAATATTAGTACAGCTTTTCATCCTCAATCAAATGGTCAGTCAGAATGAACAATTCAGACTTTGGAAGATATGCTATGTGCTTGTTCGATGGATTATCAGGGAATTTGGGACCAACATCTTTCTTTGGTTGAATTTTCATATAATAACAGTTTTCATTCCAGTATACAGATGGCACCATTTGAGGCATTATATGGAAAGCGGTGTTGAACTCTAGATTTCTGGGATGAAGTGGGTGAAAGGAAGCTGATGGGACCAGAATTGGTATAAGGGTTGGCAAAAAAAGTTCAGCTGATACAGAAACACATGAGAACATCTTAGAGCAGGCAGAAGAGTTATACGGACAACAGGAGGAAGGATCTCTCTTTTGAGGTAGGTGATCATGTTTTTCTCAATGTCTCACCATGGAAAAGTGTGATGCGATTTGGTAAGAAAGGAAAGCCGAGTCCAAGGTTCATTGGACCATATTAAATTCTGGATAGATTTGGATCAGTTTCTTACCGAGTGTCTTTACCTCTGAGTTTATATCAGGTACACAATGTTTTTCATGTTTCAATGTTAAGGAAGTACATGCCAGATCTATCTCATGTTTTGAGCCCAGAGGTAGTTCAGTTGGAAGAGAATCTCTCTTATAAAGAACAACCAGTCCATATTCTTGACCATAGGGAGAAATTGTTGCGTAATAAGGAGATTCATCAAGTAAAGGTTTTGTGGAAAAACCACATGACTGAAGAGGGAACATGGGAATCTGAAAATGAAATGAGGGATAAATACCCCCACTTATTTGATAAGTAAATAAATTGCGGGGACACAATTTTCTAAAGGGGGGAAGGATGTAACATCCCAAGTAAGTAATGAGTAATAGATATTTTTATCTATGTCTATTTATTAAT
Source organism: Viscum album (assembly GCA_963277665.1). Lineage (NCBI taxonomy): Eukaryota > Viridiplantae > Streptophyta > Magnoliopsida > Santalales > Viscaceae > Viscum > Viscum album. Next base: position 1,515,212,599 of record OY728128.1, on the reverse strand, counting down.
TAGATAGTGTTTTAGAGTCTTAAAATGAGAATAAATCCAATCTTAAGCATGGAATACACTAATATTTTTAAAAGATTGTTTTACTGCCTTTTGATGGAAAACCATTTTTAAATCAAAATTTTGACAATTTTATAATATCTATTTTCAAAATAAACATATTATTTATGATTGGGACATTGAAATTTACATTGGATAAATTTTTGGTATTTTTCTGACAATGTTCATTTTTTAATGAATAGTGAAAAATACTGCATTTTACATCAAAACTTCTTTTTCATCTAATTTAATTATATGGTTAGATTATCTTTTTAATTGGTCTTAAAGTGTAATATGAATATATTTTTACCATTTAATCCAATGGTGGTCATTAGTATTAATTTCACTTTATAATTGTGCATAAACTAATGCCAAACTTTTCATAGATATTGTTTCAAAAAAACCCGCTATTTGTTTTGACAATGGGAATTATTTTTAAATAAATTATTGCAATTTCTGTGTTTGGAATTTGGTAAAATGGATTACATATTTGGAATCATAAGGTTCAAATTATGTAATCGAGACTCTTTTGTTTTTGGACATTATGAATAGTAATGACGGTAATTATCTTTAATTATCTTGATTAATGAGTAATCTGGTAGTTAAGGATAATAAAATAATATCATAATAATAAAAAATGACACCAACATGTGTCCTAATGCTACTGGTTGTCTCATTTCTGACCATGGGATGCCTTTTTCCAAACTTGGGGACCCCATGGAATCACTTTTGTGTGAAAGTGACTTTTTATCTTTTTATTGTTAATGAAAGTTAAATATAACAAAGAATGTATCACCTGAGTAAAAAAAATTTAATTTTGTCTACATAAATGATATTTTTGACTATAAATATTAATTGTAAAGATAAAAAAATTTCCTACATCATAGTATTTGTTTCATAATTTTTAGACATTAGATAAATTAATTTATTTATGACATCATGATGATGCAGCGATTACCTCATTATTTAACGATTTAAATAAAATGAAGAGATAATATGAAATCTAAGACCTACACATGTAAAAAACCTATTGGATGAGTATATTTCGAACCCGTATCACCTTATACTCGAAATACATCAATGTGGGACCTTTAAAATCCAAAACTCGTTTGAAAATAAAGTAACATTTTGTAACTTTCCAAGAGTGCCCCTCCTCTCCTCTTATAAAAGGCCCCCACCTCTACCTCCTTACCCACACCTCTCAAGCCTTTGTCTCGGCCAACCCCTACTCATTTTGTCTCTACACATCCCTCTCTTACTCCTAGAAGCCTCACTTTTGTCAGAAGTCTTCCCAAGGAAGCCTTTGAGCTCAAATCAAATATAGTTACCCGATTTAAAGGTAGTGTCTTCTCTTGTGTGCTTATGTTTTATTTTGCTTCTCCAACCCCATAAACACTTTTTATTCATTTCTTTTGTAAAAAATATAGTATATTAAATACACTAGGATGTTGTTATAAGAAGCATTCGAACTACACTCACACACACCTACATCTAATGGTTAAAGAACATATTGTTTCTGTGGATGGTGAATTTCTGCCTCACGAAACGATGATTGTTCAATATTCTTCGAACACCTTCAAAGGTGGCCATTAAGATGTCACTATATTTATATATGATATATAATATGTTTATTTTTTTCTTAATCTTCTTTATTTTTCATTTATGGAATACCTTTATGGATTCCATTATGGGTATACATGATATCTTCATTTTAGGAAGTGCAGACTACCGCCCCCTCAAAGTGATTTGATACGTTAATACCATATGTGGTATGTATAAAGGATAGATTTAATGATATTATATATGATACCATACTGGAATTATAATACTATTATGTATCATTATTTTTTAATTCAATTAAAGTTTGATATAGAAATAAAAGTAGCGTTCATGCGTACGTACGGCTTACCATCTCCATGAACGGTGCATTTCATTTCTTATCCCCAAATGTAATGTACTATTATAAGTACATATATATAATGGATATATATGATTTATGTTACATATAAATTATGAATATAATTATGGAATTAAAATATACATATCTCTCATTTAGTTTTAATTCCATTAATATGACATAGAAATGAAAGTAGCGTTCATGCGTACGTACAGCTTACCGTCTACATGAACGGTGCATTTCATTTCTTACCTCTAAATGATTATGTAATATTATATATGCATGTATATACTAGATATATATGATATATATGGCATCTACATCATGAATATAATTCTTTAGATAATGGATATTTGACTACGTGAACAATTTGTAAATATAAGAAGTTCACTTTTGACTCAAGTACCAAATATCGACAAAACGACCGTTATTAACTCAAATGATTACATAATGTTCATAACATGGTAATAAGTGATATAAAAGGAATAATGAACTTTAAAAAGGTTCTTAAGCAAGTAGAAATTAACTCAAGTTTATTATTCATGAGATTAAAGAACGATCGAGTCAAGTCAGACCCGAGGTAAGTGACTTCGTCTCAATCTCCATTCATTGAGGCATATTTTGTTTTATACACAAATTTCTTTTATACGTTGTATAAAACCCTTTTAATTTTATGCTTATTCAAAAGGAATATTTTTTTTATATGAATCATTTTACTAAACAACAAAAGGAATGTTTTTTTGTTTTTTTTGTCGTACGTATGCGGCGACAACGACTTCTCCCCCGCCATGACCATTATTTGAGTTTCAGCTTCCTCTAAAAGCCATAACTTTTTTTTGAATGAAAAATAAATATCGTGTTTTAATTTTATTTTATTTTGGTATTGAAAATGGTTTTCATAATGTTTTTATTATATCAATGTGTTGTATTGATATCTTTTGATTGAAATGTGTAAATGTTATGTTTCCTTTATGCATGTTTTATGTGATACGATTATGTTATGGTTCTTGGGAATTGTTTTGAAGACAGGTGGTTCCGTGATAAACTAAGGTCGGGTGAGCCCGATATAGCTCTCCAATGCATTGGGTAACGCAAAGGGGTTAAACGTTAAGGTTTCTCCGAAGAGATTTAGGAAATATATTATGATGGGTATTCCAAACGTAACCAAGAGGGTTACTCCCTACATAAGAATGTTATGAATGCCTCAATATACCTTTATGTCTTATGATTTATATGATTTGATCATGATTTGATGAGGTATGTTAAAGTGCCTATGTTTTATGGGTAAAGTATGATTTCATTCTTATGTATATATGAACTCATGTTTCCTTTATATATTTTTATAACCCTTACTAAGCTTTTTATGCTCATCCCAAGTTTTTGAAATGATTTTCACAGGTCAAGGGAAAGGTACATGATGTGATGATAGTGTCGAGGAAGTGTCAAGAAAGAATCCATGTTTTATTTTAAATATGTTTCCATTGATGGGAAAAATTAAAACTATCTTTTATGTAACCACTTTGTTTAAATGTAGATTGTAATGCATGTTTTATGATCTAATTCTCTAAAACTCTAAACCTGAAAAGATCCTCAATGTGTAATATTGTAATAACTCAAGATTAAGTAAGGTTTAAGGCTGGGGCCTTATAGATCCACTTTGGGAAGAAGGGTAAACTGAACCCACTATGGGAAGAAATGGAAACCCGATCCACTATAGGAAGAATGTGTAACCTGCTCCACCATAAAGGATTGTCTATGACTACAGATGGATGTGTACTATCAAGTAGGTGAACCCCCCATGATGTGTCTTGATAATTTTTGTAATTGAGCGTTGACTTATAAGGAATGATTTTATATGTTTATATGTCTTCCAAAATTCCATGTCTTATTCATATGTTATACTTTCATGGCTTATTATATTGATTACATTATGATTCATGTCTTTTGAAATTCTAATCTTTATTCAATAACACATGTATATGATATTTGATATGTAGTTGATGCTATTTAAATGCTATTGTCAAGTTCCAATACACATATTCCCATGTTATGATTATGTATCTCCTTTATTTAGCCTTACAGAGAATCTTATCTCACACTTTATTATGTATCACTTTCCTAGTTAATAAAGATATGTATTTTGTATGATATTTATAAGAAAGGTTATAGTCATGAATAACCTAGTCGGTGATAATTTATCTCACTTATAGACCATTTTTTATGTTTCCATTTTCTAATAGCATTATACTACCATGGTCTATGGTTGTTTGTTTGTGTAAAGTATTAAATTTTAAGAAAAATTATATAATATTTATTTATAAAAATAGAGGGTCACTATAGTTGGTATCAAATAAATAGGTTATCCAACCATTGGAATATATGAAGATAAAACATTAGTGATATTACTATAGATATTTTTAAGGATGTGTCTTGGGATGTCTCTAATGATTATTCGAAGGATAATTCAAAGTATGGGAAAATGTCCTTGAATTTTGATAAAGGATACAGTGAGTAGTATTATAAAAATACATACATGTCTGGATACTACACATGGATGCGGTTGTGGAACAAATATAACTAGGGGAAACAACCCCAAAAAACTGTACTGAGAGAGACTCAATTGGGAACTGGTGAATAAAAATGAGCCTTCATACACACCATATTTGATAATATCATGGGATATTCTTTTGAAATTCGCAAAATCTTTATGAACTATATTGGAGGATTTAATAAAATTTGGATATAATTGACATTATATGATCCTAAAGTGTTATAGGTTAAATAAGGAATCATAATTTAGACATCCTATAAATAATTTTTCATGATTTTGAGTTTTTTTATTATGATATGTGTTTCCCGTGCTATGAATTATAGTTTTAATCAATGGAGGGAACCAGAGGGATATGGGTTAACAATGAATGTGAAATATAATTTTTAAATGAGCTACCAAAGGGGTTTATGACTATAGTAATGGATTTTGTGATCATAACTAGTCAGTTTTCACATAACATGATTAATAATGTAAACCTTTACCAACACCCAGACTCACCTAAGGAGAAAAGGAATGAGTTTGCTGAGAGTTCAAATAATGAAGACCACGGAGGAAAGAATATTATTTTTTTTGATGATATTGTGGAAAGAAGCACCCAAGTGAATGTATTAGATGAACGAGCGTATTTTTTGAATATTGAAAATAAGGACATAAAGAATGTAACTACAAAGGCAAAATGAAAATTTCGGTTAACAAAATAGATGATAATAATGGCCTCCCGAAGAAATCATTGACGGTTGAATGATTTAAATTTTTAAAGAATGGGAATAATGAAACTTTATGCCCTAACATTCAATCTCGTGAAGTTAATCAGTAATTTAGTAATAGGGATGGTCATATTGATGATAATGATGAGACTACAGGTAAAATGTGAATGATAATTGTTATTAATTTAGTGCATGAGGTGTCCTTCTTATTGGATTAAGGATGAATTAATCAGTGTGTTTATGAATTTGGATTCTAGAATTATGTTATATGAATTGTGGAAAATATAAGGATCATTCAGATTACATTTTTCACTATATATTTACAAGAATATGTTGCATGGTTCCGAGGTATTAGAAGATTGATTTAAGTGAAAGGTTATATATTCATAGGAAACATAAGACTAGGGGAATGATAACCCTTAATAAATATATAATGTTAGGATATTTATTCTTGGATATAGTAAATTAGATGATACAAATTACCTTGGAACTGATAAAGGATTTTTTGAAAAGGTGGTTTTTCTACCATGAATGGAGATTTCAACATTTTTTTATTAAAGTAATATATACAATGATCTTTGAAATCATGAATAATGCATGTTTTTAATAAGGATTTATGGTAATTAAAGTGTTTCAAGAGAATACGTGATGAAGTTATTCAAATGTATAGAATGTGATAAACAAGAGATATATTATGATATATAGAGTATCAATGTTATGTTTATTTTAAAGAATTTAGTGACCCTCTTCCCACAGTTTTGGATTTTCATCTTCAAAAGGGTTATAGGGTTGACCATTTACATAATTTTAGAAGTTCAACTTCGAGTGATGTTTTAGAGTTTTAAGTATTATATCTTCATATTAGGATTTATGTGTACTAGATAAACAATTCTAACGAATTCTTTGTGATTACTACTAAATATAGATGAAATGACGTATCATTATACTTGTGGATCTTAATATCTCTTAGTGGTTCAGAAATAAAGAAATCATCATAATTTCTAGAGTAAGATATTAAGTGGAAATTGGTCAATACATAACCAAAGGGTGATATTATTAATATGAAATGGAATGAAATAAAGTATATCTCTTTGAAGAAATTATTCATCATTTGTAAAAGGTTCTCAAAATAAAAAAAATCTCCTATTATAATAATTTTTTATGATACCAATGACTGTGTTAAACCCTCTTATGGCTATTTCCTTTTAATAAATAACTTTATCCAAACCATGATCTTTATAACTCTATATCATAACTTGATAGTTATATTTCTCTTCAATGTTATTGTTTTAAATATCCAACTAGGTGGAAACCTTATTATGATTTACTTGGGTAACCCTTTTGTTTCTGACTATCTGTTTCTAAAGGATGTTTTAGTATTCATTTATAAGATTTGGGTTTCTATCAAAGGAACTTTTATATATTAAATCATTGATAACACAAAAAATGGAGGTTAAATTAATTTTAATTAAGGTAGAATATATCACCGCTATATTTTGTTAAAAATATTTAATATTAATTTAAAATTATTGATATTTTTCATTTCATTCCACACTCAATATATCATGTGTTATATGAGAAAACCAAGTCATTATTCATTTGTACACAACACCATATAGATCTTTCACTAAAAAAAATTATATTATCTTGTGGTATATGAAACACTATGTTTGTATTTTGTAAATCACAATCCTAAGTTCCTTTAATAACTTGTGTGACTTGGAATACCTAGATTTAAAAAACTACAATGTATAATTAACATTATTATTAAAATATTATTGTAGTTATCACCTATCATTTAGAATGGTGGTAATGAATAATAAAAATTTAATCATGAATGTATATCTTACACTTGTATATAAAAAATTATTTGGTGACCAATTATCTAGAAATAAAAATAAAACCCTTTTGAAAATATAATAAATCTTTTGTGGGGAATTATATTTATGAAATAAAACATGGTTTACCTCATAAAATAAATTAGAAAATGTTATATAAATAATTTTATTGAAATATATTTTTAATATATTAAATAAAAAAAATTCCTCTTTTTTTCTATTTAAGATATAAGAAAAGAACCCATTTACACATAAAGATATATATGTTTTAAAAGGTAAATTTAACACCTTTCAATAGCGCATGTATTTTAAATCAAAATCATTTAAACTTTGATAAATAATAATTTCTAAAATAAACATCATTTTTTAATTCTGAATTTCAAAATTAGAATTGGGAGAATTTTGTTTATTATTTTGAGAAGTTTTATTTTTTGCATGAATAGTGAAAAATACAGATTTTTAATTCAAAATTGCATTTTCCTCTATTTTATATATATTTAAATTATATTTTTAATTGTTTTTAATGTTTAATTATAAAAATAATAATTAAATTCTTTAAATATAATTAATTTGATTCATTTTCACATTTAAATTTGATATAAAATACATTTCAATCTTTTGAACTTTCCTCTTTAAAAATGTGTCATCTATTCCCATCTACAAGATTAATTTTAAATTAATTTATTTCACTTATGGGTTTAGAATTTGAAAAAATAGAATCCCAATTTTTAATCACCATAATTAATAATTTATAATAATTCCAATTTACTATTACCAAATGTAATTAAAATTATTTACTACAATTAAGGTAAAAACGAGTTTACTTATTGGTTAAACATTATCCCAAGGGTACAAAAAATCAAGAAAAATGTCTAGAATAAACTTTATAGTAATATTTAGACCATATAATAACTTTTATATAACATGTACTATTCTTTATGCATGTTATGTAAGGGATACATTCCAATAGTGTTTACCTTTTAATATTTGCAAGAATATCTCTTCTCCTCCACTATAAAAGTGCACTCACTCCCCTCACTTCTTCACACATATAAAGAAATTTTTATCATCCCAAAACTAATGAAATATCCTTTATAAATCCCCCATTCATCATATAATCCTCCCTTTGAGAATAAATCCTACCAAGTAATCCCTTTGGTAAAAACCAAATGGAGTTACTCAAAAAAGAGGTAACATCATTCAACAAAAACTTTTGTTTTATTCCTTTATACTCCCAATAAATTACTTTTATTTTGTGATTATATAATAATATTTTTATCATAAATATACATATATTTTTCTATGTTAAGTTTTTTAACTACACTCACACAATATTATATCAAATGGGTTACTCAGTCATCGTTCGAGTGTACGATGGACTACAACTTCGTGAACTGAAATAATTTGTTCTTCAAATGACACCATTAAAGGTTAAAATAATTATTTAATTTAAATTTTTATATTTTATATAAGATATTAAATAATTTTTTTTTATATTTTAATTATCATATATCACATTACATTAATATTTTAATTTTGTGACAATACGATAACTTCGTTTGTGGACTACCGCCTCCTCAAAGCGATGGGATTTGATCACACATTACACGGAATGTATTAACGATGGGTTCAGTAAAAATATATGATATGAATGAAATAATTATTATAATTTAATATATATATATATTTATAATTTATTTCCATTCTTCCAATATGATTAGAAAACTAAAACACCATTCATTCGTACGTACGAACTATCATCTCTATGAACACTGTATTACATTTATTATTTATATCTTTTATATTTTATTGTAAATAAATTTATAATGAAAATATATGATATTTATATAATTTTTAAATTCAATAAATAATAATATCTTATCTATGTAAGATTATTTATTATAATACTTGAAAACATATATGAAAAACAATGTGGTTATTAATTAAAACATAACATTAACATAAAATTGTTAATAATTAAGTAATATAAAGGCTTAATAAAAAATATATATGATCTGATATATAATAAATATGGTTTTGTTGTATATTTATAACAAAATTATATTTATTATCTAGGAGTTTTGAACATGTAAAATTAAATTCAAAACATAAGGTAACTTTTTTCTGATCTCACTTTTATTTATGTGACATACAAGCAATATTCGCCACTTATTCGAATTGTGTGGTGTATATATTCACTATTAAATTTTATATCATTAATTATAGTTATTTAATGAAATTAAATATTTCAATTTATGTTATTATTTCATGTATCTCATGATTGAAAAGTTACACAAGTAGTAAATGGATTTCTAGTCTCACCTTAATATTTTCGAGACTTATACCTTTCTCACCACTCATTTTTCTATGTGGTGTATATAATTCACAAGAATGTATTATGTGATAATTTTAATGAAATTTATTGTTATTTACATATAAATTTTATGATCTCTATTTAATTGGGTTTTTTGGATAAAATTTTTATAAACCAGTCATGTAATTTTGTCTCAAATTTCTTCTTTCAAGACACATGTTGTTTTGGGAATCCGTATTATTTTATGAGGTCTATATAATTTAATTTAACATGTAGTAATATTAATATAATTATATTAAAATTTATTGTAATATTATTTTAATATCAATCTCTCTTTTTTTATTATGAATCAATGTTACTAATTTGGTAAGATTTTATTGTTATAATCTCATCATTATCATGATTGTTTAAAGTTTGTCTTCCATTGATGAAATAATATGATCCATATTTCAAAAAAACTATTGAAGTTTCTTATAATATTATTATTAAAGTTATATTCTTGTGTTGATACCATTTTTACTCTCTTTGGTACATAAGATATTTAATAAAAAAAATTAAAAAATCTGACTTTATCTCTCCTTTGAGTTAGAAATATGTCTTATCCCAAAATAATGTTCCTAAAATGTTTTCAAATAATTTATACTATTATTATTTTATATTTAATGTATATTTTTACCCTTTTTTAAATTTTTATGAAATTAGTTTTGTAAAAGAAATCTCCTTGTTTGTTTCTGATCTAATAACTTTTACAACCTTTTTACAGTGAAAAAGGGAATGTTTGGCATGTACGACTTTATTCGCTATCATGGCCATCACTTATTTGAATCTTCCATTATAAGTTTACAAGATTATTTTTGTTAAGAAAAAAAATTTCCAAAGAAAAATGTTCATAATATTTTATTGTGTTCAAGAATTATTTTATATGATTTTGAAGCTTATTTTAAATTCTTTAAAAGATCTTTTCAAAGAAAATTGTTTTCAAAAATAATTATGTTTAAAACATTTTTTAATGATTTTAGATATTCCTTTACAATTATTCATGGAAAAAAGATTTCAAAATTAAATTCATGCTTAATTTATATTTTTTTAAGGGAAAATATTTTCAAAACTTTTTCAAACTTACTTTATATGTTTTCAAAGAAAAAGTATTTCAAAAACATTTCATTATTCCTTTATATTTTTTAATTTTTATATTAAAAAAAGGTTTTAAAAAGGTTTTGTATTTTATAAACCATTTTTAATAGATGAAAGGATATTTTCCCCATGAAATTTTTTGATAATTTATTTCAAAAATATTTTCCTTAAAATATGACATGAGTTGGTGTTACTCATGACATAATGGGGATATTATCCAAGGGTTATATTTATATTATTTCCCTGGATGGTTTATGTTTTGATGGAATGTTATTTATGAAACTTGTTTCCCATTCACATGTTATGTTTTTATGAGACATGTTTTCATTTAGATTATGTATTTTATGCATCCTTTTTATTTTTCATGGGTGATATTCTAATGAAACCAACTTCTTTTCATGGTTAATTCTTTGATAAAATAATTATCAAACCTGTATATTTTCCACAATTTATGATATGATAACATTTTTATGATACCCATTTCATTTAATGGGATATTATATGATGATTCTTTAGGATATTGTGGGAAATGAATGTATTATTTCATTATGATAGAGGTGGGACCTATATCTCCTTCCTATTCATTGGGTAAAGACTCATATGATAAGATATAATGATGGGAAACTAGTAAATGGACTTGATCCACTATGGGAATAAGGGGAAACCTGATCCACTATGTGAAGAATTGTAAAACTGATCCTCTATAGGAAGAAGGTGTAACCTAATACACTATATATAAAGGACTATGATTTTGGATGGTTATGTGTCTCGCCTCATAGGTGTATCCCCCATGAAGTTCCATGATAAGTTTTTCATTGATCATTGACCTATAGAAAATGATTTATTATGTTTATGTCTCTTCAAAAAATCCAAGTCTTACTCATATGTTATTCTTTCATGGTTTATTCCCTTGATTAAATTATGAATCATTTCATAAAAAATAGAAATATTTATGCCATGACCCATATATGTAATCTTTTATATGTAGCCTATGATCTTCAAAAGTTATTATAATGATCTCATGCCCTTATAATAATGTTATGCTTACATATATCGTTTTTTACCCTTAATGATCATCTAAAATTACCCTTTATTATGTTTTATTTTCCAAGTTTATGAAGATATGTATTATGTATCATGTGTCTAATAAGGTTTTAGTTATAAATAATCTTATGGGAGAAAATTTAGCTCACATATGGAATAGTGTTTTTGATTCTATGTTTACAAAACAACTAAACAAATATAGCCTTTGGGAATGTGTTTTTGTAATGTATTAAATTTTCTATAGAATAATTTAATGTCTCATTATTAAAAGTGAGGTTCTATATACTATTGGTATTCTATATCCCAAATAATATACTAGAGAATATAATATTCACAAAATACTCATCTTCTTCCCTTAAATAACCACCCCTCACCCCTTATCATCACAACTTCTAAGCGTTTAAGATTTAAAAATTTCTTCCCAATTATCTTTACAATACTCAAACCTATGGCCTAGTGATACTAGTCACAAAAAATATCATTTCTTGTGTACTTAAGGGGAATCATTAAAAGATCTAACAAACTGAAGATGTAAAATTCTTGACTAACATCTTTCAATTTTATTCTTCTTCTAAAACCATTTTTTTCTATCTACCCAGAAATATTAACATAAACTTCATAAATATACTAATATGTTATCATTATGGGATATGTTTAACTGATACATTCTCGTATTTAGATTATAAAAAGAAAACATTTTTTATAATATGGTCAGTTCACCGCCCCCATGAAGATGGTAAATCATTTTTCTCCACTAACTTTAAGGATGGTCACAAAAAATATTATTTTTATTAAATAATATAAAAATAATAATATTGTAACTAATTTATTATTATGTAATTAATATATAGAAATTATATTAAATAAAATTACACAATATTTGGATGGTCAGTAAATCATTTAAATGAACTAACTATATAATTTTAACATTTTTTCTAAATGAATCGCCCCCATTATGGAACACAAAAGTTTATTTGGGAAGATTTAAATTTCAATATGGACATGAATAATTTTTTTCTATTCTATAATTTTACTCCCATTTTACAATAACGTCTATAATTATCCACAAGTGATCTAATATTTGAACCGTGAAATAAACACCGTTAAAATAATAAAATTAAACTTTATATCTCATTAAAATGGTTATAGATGAACATAATAAAATTATAATAAATATAATATTTATGTAAAAGGTTATGAATTATGTAGTTAATTAATATAATTTTATTATCCATGACATTAAATATGAAAAATTGTTTGGAATAATAAGGGAAGGGATCCTTAAAAAAGACCCTATTTTCTTTGGGTCATTAAATTTCTCTCTCTATGTCACATTATCCCTCTATATTATGTCATTTAATTCTTCTAACTTCTTAATGTATATATATTATATATTATCATATCTTATTATAACTTCTATTTATAGGGTAATACAATCATTATGTTTATTTCTCAAATATGTTCTTGAAAATCTAACCTGATTAAAGGGGACTTCTCTATCCCTAAACAGTTTTATGTAACACACTATTAAATACAAATTTATAATTCATGATTTCAATAATTGAAGGAATATTTTATGGATAAAAATTATTTTTACCGAAAAATTTTATATAAAATTCTATATTTATTATTTCTTGAAAATCTTTAATTGATTCCTTAAACCAACATTTTTAAAGTTCATTTCAACAAAAAATTATCTACACTTTGTGATTACATTTTTTCAAATTAACACCATATTTTGACACCTATTAATATGAATTAAGATATTAAAATCCAAAATATTTATTTTTTTATTCTATTTTGAATCAATATCAAATATCCTTTTATGTTTAAATGAGATAAGATTATGAAATCCGTTTTATTCCATGGGTAATTATTATGATTATTTCATACATTTCATTTCCATTTGTGTCACACATAAGTATGTACATGTTATAATGGGTGTTCCCAGATAACACTACAATGAATTTGGTAATGATTATGTCTCATGATATGATATGTATGTGATTAGGGAGTGAACATAATCCATGATGGGACTTTGTGCACCGTGTGATTTTTTCTTGGCAGTTAACCTTGACTTATTCTTATACCATGTTATATTTTTCTAGAAAATTCCTATTTTTACATGGTCTTATGATTCTATGTTATTTATGTTATGCTTCTATATAGTATTTAGCAACATGAACGTCTCATACCTAAATATTGCAACTTAAAAAATGATAATTCAATAAATAATAAGATGATCCATGCTAGAATCATTTAGGTCCTGTTCATTTGGAAACATTGACACATAAAAAACAGGTCCACAAGTTTGTGATGTCTTCTCACAATATGTTATTCATAACATGAAACCTTCTTATACATATCATAAATAATGCATTTCTTTATAACCAAGGTAAATAAAACCTATTAAAGGGTGAGATCATATGCTATGTAAGGGTAAACAAGATTGATAGCAATATATCATGAGAGTAAAGTTATAGGAACTTGAGAATAACATTTAAAAACAATACCTTGAATATCATAGATAATAAACATTAGTCATGGGAAAAAACTAGAAGTTTTTAATGTGTGAATAGTAATGAATCCATGAACATAACCAATGAGAGCATAACTTTGGTAGAAGACATATATTTCATCCACAAACATAATCATTGAAAATCATTTCCTTAGTATTCAAGGTTCATTACCAAAACTATAAAATTTAAATGGGTTCAAACCCCAAACCATCAGGGTAGTCAAGGTTAAATCCTAAGAATATTATTATGGAAAAGGAATCTTATTAAACAGGGCTCACTTAAAATTCTGGTCATATTTTCTCATGAGATATAAAGCTTTGCCTAATTCAATAGAGCGATATATTGGTCCCACCTATCACATAATGAAAATAAGACATAAGTGTGACACAATATCATAAAACACTAATCATGTTATAACCTAATATAATAAATGGTTTTCACTAGCATTTCATTTTAGAATAGCCTTTGGAAAAGAAATAGGATTCATTATTATTTTATCAGGGTATAACCCATGGAATATAAATGAGTTGCAAAATCATATTGTAATCATAAACATAAAAAAATCAAAGAATGAACAATAATGAAATCCTAGGATAATATCCCCTGTAAATCATAATTAACATCAGAGTATGTAATATTATATAGAAAATTATTTTTGTAAGATCACCTTGGTCATTTACTTAGATAAATATCCTTTCCACTTTAAAAATCACTTTTGAAAACATAGATCATTTTAAAATTATTGTCTTTAAAAATAACTAAGGGAACTTATAATGTAATATTTAAATATCTTATAAAAAGTTTCATACGAATATAAACTTCCAACTTTATTAAAAATTATTTTAAATATAATAAATTTTCAAAATCCATTTCTTTGAAAATAACCCTATAAACATATAAAGTAATATTTAAAGATAATTTAAAATATTTCTTAAGTAAAACAACCATTCATTTAAAATAACTTTTGAAAATTAAATATTCAAATGATATTTTTGAAATATATTTCATTGAAAAAAAACTAAACATAAAAAATATGTTTTTACAAATTTAGTGTTCATGAAACTAGGAAATTTTTTACATGTCATACATGTTAAAATGTAGATTAGTTTCACATTTTTGGTAAAATCCAAATAAGACTTATTTTGAAATCAACATGAATAATACATTCAATTTTTTTTAAAAAGTAAAAAATGGATCAAAATATTATTAATAATTCATTTGGGGATTGTTATATACATTTTTAAATTTTTTTAAACATGTATTTGGAAGTAAGACTGGTTTTTGACTGAAGAGAGAAATGAAGATGGTTTTTAATAATAATATTCCATTAAACACTGGATTACATGAAGAGGGTATAATTAAGGGAAAACATTTATTCTCATAAAATAATTAAAAAGGGATTAAAATAAATAGTTTCTTTGTGGATAGATCATAACATTTCTTCATTGGAATAACATTCATAAATAATCTCGACAATCCATTACATTGTTCCATTCAACTCTTACCACATTGTTAAAATGAATCGTATGCCCCATGAAATAATAAAAATTAATGAAACATAGAATATCATGAGAATAATAAAATTCATGATATTAAATTTAAAATCGGTATTATATACATATCTTTAAATATGATAGGTTCATAACAAAACATATGTCCCAAAAAGATAAATTGAGAAAACAATTCCACAACAACATTAGTAAGATTGAAACTGAAAACCCGATGATAGAAATATAATAAAATAGATATAAAAATAAACATAATTTTAATTAAAATCATCATGAAATACATTAGAAGAAATTATATACACCACATAAATGAAACATGTGGTGAATATGGGTTTTGTCTCATAGGAAATAAAACTGAGACAAAAATTACTTACCTTAAGTCTCAACTTCTATCATACACATTAAAACCCATTATATAATAAATAATAGCTTATTATAAATATATTAAATAAATAAATTATATATTTAATACAATTTATGATTTAATTATTTTATTTTATTACACATTTACTAAAAAATCTAAGTAAAAGTCACATTTTATGTATTAAAAGATTTGTTTTTTAAGTATATTTTGATTTGTTATTTATGGTCTCCTTACTTTGATCATAGATCCATAATATAAAGAATTAAAAACATGATATAAAAATCATATATTATCATTAAACTTTTATTTATAATAATCCATAATATTTACAGATATAAATTGAAATACTACATTCATGTAGATGGTAGGTCGTACGTACAAATGAACATTGTTTCCATTTTTACAATGAATTGAATGAAATAAATGATAAAAATATATTTTCATCCCATTATCATTTTTATGTCACATATATCAAACATTATTATTTAAATTACTCCTTATTACAATCCTTATAAAGTGTATTTGTGGAACTAATGACATCGTTTTGGGAGGCGGTAGTCCGCTGTACATATGAGTGACATTATCATACCCCTACAGAATTTAATGTTTGAAGAAATAAGATATATAATAATTTAGGAATTAAAAATATGTTAAATAATGTATTTGGTTTTTAATTGGTTGATCAAATGGGTTTTTAGGTCTGAAAATGATAGGAGAGTTGGCGTTCTTTTATAGGTGAGGTGGGTGGCCCAACAGAAATATTTCAAAATAAAAATATGTACCTATGTTTCTACATATAAAAATAATCCCAAAATGGTCCATTATAAAACCATAGAGGCGATATGGTCTAAATATTAATATAAAAAAAAATTTGGACAAGTTTATAGGTTATTTTATACTTCGTAACTTTTTTTCTCAGCCCCTAGGAAAACCAGTTTTAACTTTAATCATGGTAATTAATTATTTTCATTTTTCACCATTCACTATTGTAAAAAAATTTCTTTACCATATTATAAAATATTATTTATTCTAATTCTAAATATATTATACAATATTTAAAATTATTTTCAGAGAATTAGAAAATTTTAATTTAAAATTAATCCCACAGATGTGACAAAAAAGTGGTTTTCCAAAGAAACAAATAACAAAAGTTTTAAAATATATTATATAAAATTTAATATAAAATTGATTATAATGAAATGAATTGGATAAATAGATATATAATTCAACTAATTTTTCATTTAAAATAATATTAAATTTAACTTTTTGTTTTTAAATGCTTTAAAAAATTGAAAATTCTTAATAAAAACTAGTATTTTCACTAATCATCTAAAAATTAACTTTTTAAAAAAATTATCAAAATATTACTCCAAGATAATATTTTTATGATGATTTCAAAAAAACAATTTAGTTTTTAAAAAAATTATAAATTGGTAAAAAAATTAATTTGATGATAAGTGTGAAAAATGTAATAAAAATGTTTTAAAAAAAATATGTTTTTAAGAATTAATTTTTTTATTCTAATATCTTGTTAATAAAAAACATATTAATATTGTTATAAAAATTTATTGAATATTTCATATAAAAATTTTATTAAAATAATTTAATAAAAATTATTTTCTATAATTTTACCATGGTAAAATTAATTTTTGCGCATAAATTTAGTTTTTCATAAAAATATTTCTATTATTTTCAGATGGTATTTATATTGTTTTTTAATGAAATTGCCACCAAATAATAAATTATAAACAAATTAGTAAAAAATATATTTTTATACTTTAGTTAACCCTATTAACACCTTCAATTCCAATAGCTGGGTGATAATTATCATATTAAAAAAACATTTTAATAGTATGACACATTTTGTTTGAACTATATGTTGTATATAATGTAAAATATACTCAGTGTAATATGTAACACAAGATAAACTCATTGTTCTATGTAAGACAAGCTAAAATTTGTTTTTTGGGTGATGTAAAATATCATAAATATTCGTTTTATTTGAAAAAAAGTATTTCAAAAAATATTGGGGTGCTACATTCTACCACCTTAAATAAATTATTTCCTCGCAATTTGAACTTATGGTTGGTAAAAAAAGTTTTAACATTCGAACATCCCATTATTGTAATCCCAAATTTTAAAAATGGTTAATCAAACATTGTCTCGAAATGATAGAAAGAGATGTACGATGGTCATTTTGAATAACACATACTAGGTTTACAAATATGAGGAACTAGGTGATAAGTGAATATTTAGACATTGAAGAAAAGCATAATTTCAAAATAATGAGGGATAATAAAGGAGAACATTGAACATAATAAAATAAATAATAATTTTAAAATAAACCAAAAAACCATAAAAAAAAAGTGTTCAAATGTTCATTGATATCATAAAAATGATTGTAATAGGAATAATATTACTATGAGATCCTTCTCCAAATGTAAAGGAATAATCATGAGAAGATATAATCGCATGATTTCATTCTATTTCATAATCACAATATCATCCTTTGGTTGTGCTTCGACCAATTTTTACATCATATCTTAGTTTAATAAATTTAGATTAAACTTTTTCTAAAGAACTAGTTGATCACAATACACATAAATGAATGATAAGTTAATAATTATTTATCCAGTTATTATTAAAAACATAATTATTAGGATCGGTTATCCAATAAAATCCAAAGTTCAACTTAATACATTTCATAAATAGTTAACCTTAAGGGCCATATATGTCTAAAAATAACTGAAATGAATTTTTTTGAAAGAAGTTATCTAAATTTCCAAAAATAAAAGAAATATTCATCCCCAAAATATCAATAAGTAGATATTGATAGTCACATAACAATTATGTGAATAATAAGATATTATACTCTTTATAAGCATGGTAATATCTAGAATTACCATAAAAATTCAGTGAAAATATAAAATCATACCCATTCCTTAAATAATTCCACAAATTATTGCAGAAATTACATAAATCCAAAACTTTTGTAAACACCATAATTGTTAATATATACCAATTTTTCTCCAAATTGTAAATCATTTATATGGTCAAAAATACTATCAAATTTAATTTATTCATATTAATCATCTATTTATCCAAAATAAACACCATTTTCCCAAAATTGTGAACATATTAAGGGTTATATTCCCTTAATCGTGTGTTTTAAAAAAATCACTTTTCTATTAAATAAAATTTCTAGGTTGTCAGTTCAAGTCAATAAGTTCTTAAGAATTCAAAATTAAAAACTTATTATGGATAATCGTTATATATTTCTTGACACATATTAAATAAATATTGAATTTCCATACAAAAACACATCTATAATTCCACTTTATTCATAAACCATTAATTTTTCTTCATCAACATATTCATTAATAATTATTTCCTTTCATATTTCATATGATTTTCCTTTATCATCATCATTATAACCATTAATCATAACACCTTATTTATTACTTTTAGGAGATACCACCTAGGAAATTGATTCGTATAAGTCCCATACGTCAACATTTATAAAATTTGACCATTGATGATGAATTTGGGAAACTATTATCCTCATGAATTTCCTTAACTAAACCATTCATTTTTCCTTTGAAATCACTAAACTTGTGCCTATATTCTCTGCACATAAAAAATCTTCTCATTCCTTTGATACATTCCTTGGAGTGTTTCTTCCCACATTATTTACATATAGAAAACTAAATCATCTTTCCTCTGTGGTCTCCAACATCCAAAAACTCAATGAAATCTAACCTCCTCTTCTTTAGTGAGTCTAAGAGATAGTTAATGTTAATGTTGTTAATTATAGATCATTTTAAATTATTATGCATAATCTCAATATCCTTCCCTCGGGTCACAAACCCATTTAGTTACTCATAAACCTATTTTCTATAACATTAAATGTAAATCAAAATCCTTTTAATTCTAACCATTTAATAAAATTAGACCTCATAGTGTGAGTAATAATATTCAGTGTGAATCCACATAATAATGGAACATCACTTATAGAATGTCTAAATCAGGAAAAAAACATTCTAATTTATGAAACCTTATACTTAACCTAGGTCATTCATGGTCATTATTTAAATCCTTCATTATTTTTCATAACTTTATTGTGAATATCCACAGCGTATCCCCCGAGAGTGTCATACTTGGTGTGCAACAAGGCCCATTTTCATACCCCCATGTGGTGATCGATTCTAGGTCAATGCACCATTTTCATAGTTATTACCCCAAGGAACCTACATGTTAGATCCATATATACTTATAGCATCATGATAGTGATGTAATTTCTAGGAAACCACTCACTCTATCATTTACTAAAATACAAAAAAAATATCCAATAGTTTAACTAATCCTTATACTCTTCCTTATATGTATCCCTATATATATTCTTAGATCTATCCCGATAGATATCACTAATGTTTTCTAATCCTGGTATTAAATGTTTATGTAAAACTTACTATTATACAAATTGTAGTGACCTGATCACCTCATAAATAAATATTACATATTAATATATTAATATTAAATACAAAACATAATGATCCATACCATAATAATTTAGTTATAGTGCCTTTTGAAACATGGACACATAAACTACTAGTCCATATATGAGCTATGTAATCTCCCACTATATTTATCAAAACTATATCCCTTTTTTAAAATATCATACATAATACCATTCATCATATCTTGGGTAAATGAAACATAATAAATGGCCATATCATATACTCAGTAAAGGAAAAAAATATAGATAATAATATAACACTTGTTTAAGGTTATGTGATATTGATAATAACTATTGAAAAATATACATTTTATATCTTAGTTCAAAAATATGATTCATGGAATAAATCTTGTCATTTTATAAGACATGAATCATAATGTAATTAATTAACATGATCCATGATAACATATCATTTTCCTAAGCTATATATCTTTGGTAAAAAAACAATCATAGAAAATAATTTCCTTAGTAGTCAAGTCTCATTTCAAAAATTGTCATAGTAGAATGGGTTCACTACCCAAACCATCTTAGTATTCAAGGTTAACACCCAAGACATTCATAGTGGAATAATACCAATAATAAACTAGGTTTACTCCCAATTTTAGTCATGTTTATCTCATGAGATATATATATTTACCCAATGAATTTTAGGGATATATAGGTCCCAACTTTCATAAAATGAAAATTATTCATATGTTTTCAAAAATAACATAAGAAATCATCATATCATAACCCATGAAAATAAATTGTTTTCATAAAAATTTATCATATCATAATATGTGGAAAAGAAACATGGTTTATAATCATTCCATCATGGTATGACCCATGGAAGTTAAATTTTTTTAATAAACATATTTTCATCGTAAACCTAAACCATTCAGAGAAATAATAGTAATGGAAAACTTGGATCATATCCCAAGTAAAATATAATTAAAGTAAAAGGATATCATATTTTATGGAAGACAATTTTGAAATACCACTTTGAACATTTCTGGAGGAAAATTTCCTCTCCAATTTATAAGTCACTTTCCAAAACATAAATTATTTACAAAAACCTTTTATTTTAAAATAACCTAAGAAACATATAAAAGAATATTTAATAATTGTTTAAATAATTTTCAGAGGAAAATATAATTTCCAATTTGAATTTATTTTATAACATAAACCATTATCAAATTACAATACTTTTAAAATAACCATTGAAATGTATAGATAAGGCATTAAATATTCTTTAAAACATTTCTTAACAAAAATAAAATTTTTATGTAAGTCACTTTTTAAAAACAAAAAATCATAAACTATTTTTAAAATAATTTTATTTGAAAATAAATGTTTAAAATTATAAATTATGTTTTAAAACGTTTTTTGGTCATTAATACGGTAAATTCTATACATGGAATACACATTAAAGTAGATATTACTTTCAAATTTTTGATAAAATTTAGACAGGTCTTATTTAGAAAAGGACTTGAAATTCAATTTTGGTTTTTTAAAAAATAAAACATATGAAAAAGTTCTTTAATAGGTTATTTTTATAATGTTTAAAATATTTTGGAAAGTATTTTATTTTGAAACATCTATTTGGAATAATGAAATGGTTTTCGACCAAAGAGTGAAATAAAGAGGATTTTTCTTCAAGATATTTCATTATACTCATGAGTAAATAAAGTGATAAAAATGAAGTAAAAAATTATTCTCATTAAATATCAAGATGAAATTAAATTTCATGAGTTTCTTGAGAGATTTATCATAATATTTTATCATTGTAGGCATAATCGTAAATAATCCAAATAAAAAATGGTATTGTAACATAAAACACTTACCACTTTGGTAGCATAAATCATAATACCCTTGAAAGAATAATATTAAATAAAACCAAAAATATCATGATAATGTATAAATTAATGATATCACATGTTAAAGGGGATGTTCATATAATTTATAAAACTAATTTCGGTTCATAACATAACATATGTTCTAATTAAAACAAATTGACACAAAAATCTCATCCCGCATTATAAAAAATTAAAATATCAACCCCATGAAAGAGAGATACTAATATGGGTATATTAATACCCCTAATTTGGATGATAATAATCAAAAAATATATTAATGGAAATTATATACACCATATAAAGGAAACATATTGTGAAAATGGAATTTATGTCCTAAAAAATAAAATAGAGAAGTAAATCCCTTACATTACTTCTCTACTCCATTTTTTAGAAATTAAAAACTCATGTATAAAAAATATATGTTAATTATCAAAATATTATATAATTATAATTATATATCATAGCACATATGATTTTCTTATGAAATTTTATTACCCATTTATTAAAAATTCCATGTTAATGTTAAGGTTTAAGAAATTACTCCTTCGTTTTTCATGTATGTTTTGATTTTTATTTTTTTTCCTCTTACATTTATCATTTTTACATCATATAAATAATATTAAATAGGATATAAATATAATATATATATTAATTATATATGTATTTAAAATAATCATTAAACGTTTTAGGTATAAAATGAATACACCATTCATGGAGAAAATATGTCGTATGTATGTATGAACATTGATACCATTTTATTGACATATTGAATGAATGAAAATTAAATAATATATTAAAATTGAAGAATAATTTTAATTTCATATATATCACATATTTTTATTTCATCATTCCCTTATTACCATGTGTGTATAGTGTACATGAATAATAAATCACATCACCTTGCGAGGCAACAGTCCGTTGTACACTTGGAGGATGTTATCATACTCCCATGGAATGGAAAGTGAGAATGTATATGTCATATCATAATATAAAAAGTAAAAATATTTTACCAATATAATATATATTTAGTATATGTTTACTTATTATATTCAATGTAAAATAGAAATAAAAAACATCATATCTTTTTGTGAGGTGATAGTCTACTGTAAAAACAAATAATGATTTGGTATCCCACTTAATGGAATATGGAATATATTAAGGTTATTAGATTTATATAATAAAATATAAATATATTTAGATACACGAGGTATTATTTTACATTATATTAAAAAACATTAAAAGGGTGTAAGAATAAATAAATAAATAACAATGTTTAATAGTTTTACATCTTCTTCGTAGAGCCTCATTAGGTTTACAAATAAAGCTATCATAAGAGGGATTACTCACAAAAAATAAGTCCTCTGGGATGAGTTTATGGAGTTCAAGAAAATATTTTGGTAGGTATTTTCAAAAAATATTCTGGGTTTGAAGGGGGGAGGAGAGGGGTCCTTTTAAAAGTAATGTGACTTTCACACTTGTTATTCATTAAATGAAAAAGTGATACCCACATTCTTGCGTGAAAAAAGTCTTCGAAATGGTCAAGTATCGAACCTTATAGTTGGTAATGATGAAATATATCCAATAAATGGGTTTTGTACAAGTATGTAAGTAATTTTACTTTTATCATTTTAGATTAACGCCCCTACAAACCTCTTTTAATCTTGACCACAATAATTAATTTATACTTTTTATACAATTAATTTTGGTAAAATTTTAATTTTAATTTATTAGATAATATAAATTATGTTTATTTTAAATATTTAATCCATCATTCCAAATTCTATTTCCCATAATGGAAAATTTTTAATTTAAAATGAATCATGCAAATGCGATGAAAAACTATTTTATAAAGAGAAAAGTTTCAAATGTTTAAAATGTTTTTATATCCAAATAAAAAATTAAATTGATTCCAATATTTTAAATTATATTAATATACATATATATATATATATTTGAACTAATTTAAATTTTATATCCATATTAATATAATATGAAAATTTTTAAATTCTTTAAAAGAAATGAAAATTCTTGATAAGAACCATTATTTTTCAATATTTATTTAAAAATTTATCTTCTCAAAATATGTACAAAAAATCACCCCAAGGTGATTTTGAAATTATTATTTAAAAATATAATTTTATTTCTTCAAATAAAATTTATATATGTTTCAAAATATAATTCCAAAATAAGTTTGCAAAAAGAGAAAAAATGGTTTTTTTGAAAAAAAATGTTATTTTTAAGCATATAATTAGTTTTATTCTTATATATAGTCTAAAAAGTACATATGATGACTTTTAAACATTTTATTGAATATAAAATCTATAAATTTCAATAAAATAATTCACAAAATGTTATTATTTAAATTTATTTAGTAAAAACAGCTTTGTGCTCATAAAAATGGTTTTTCAAAAATATATTACATTTATTCTCAAATGGTTTCTATTTTCATTTATAATTAATTTGTTTCCAAATAATTCATTATTTATACATGTGAAAACAATATATTTTTATCAATTATTTAGTATTGTTCATACCCACCATTATAAAATCTTGTTGATAAGTATCATATTAAATAATATTATTTTAATAGTATGTCATGTTTCATTTAAACTCACTTTTGAGTATATTGCAAGAAGCACTCAGTGTTGTTTATAACGCAGTCAAAACTCATTGTTTCATGTAATTATATACATAATAAGTGTTGGGTTTAAAAAAAATATCATAAATTTTAAATTTATTTGCAAAAAATACTTTTCAAAATCTCGGTGTTACATTTCAACATCCAAAGACTTTCTGAAATAATTTTTTCAATTAGATTTATTATCCTCGATAACTTGTGTTACACACAACATTAGTTTTAAGAAAACCATTATATACTTCTAAAATATTAATTAATTTGATCACTAAATCAAAACTATTAAATTTAATTTTATTAATATGATTAAATAATTAGTGAAATATATATAAATTTACTGATAAATGTGTATTAAATAATTATTAAATTTTTATTAGTCAATTAATTCTTCAAAAAATATGTTTTCAACAAACAGTATTTTTATTGAATTTGTGAGAAAAAAAGATTATTAATTTCTGTAAATTTTTAAAACTTTTTTAAATGGAAATCATTTTTGAAGTTATCATATTAAAATTATATTAGAAATAATTTTTGAGAATTTATTGAAATGATATATTTAATAGTGAATATTGAAAAATAATTATTTCTATTGAAAACTATTTTATTTGTTTCAAACATGTAAACAAAACCTGTTTGTTTTTATATGATTTTAATTTTAAATTAGGTCTCTTATATTTCAAAATATATATAATTATGTTTAGTTGAAATAATGTTTTTATTAAATTTAGTATAAAAACATTTGTTTATGTAAAACAGGGTTATTTATAAAAAATAATTTTTATGAATACAATGTGTTTTTATCTTAATAAATCAAATTAATCACTATTACTAGAGTATTTTAAATAAAAATATAAATTATATTCTTAATAAATAGTTTTTATATTTGTTTAATATTTTTCTAGGTATTTGATAAGAGTAAATTTGATTTTATGATTAAAAATTGTATTTTTATAAAAGTGCAATTTTTTAGGTTTTATGAAATTATTTTTGAAGTAATATTATGAAAATTATATATGTAGAATTTTATAATTCTGGTTTTATATTTGAAATAAATATTTTCAAATTTGATGAATATTCCCCTTTTAGTTTGGACTAATATGAATAGTAATCGTGGTAAATTTCATCACTTTTATAAATGGTAAATCAAGATAATCTAAGTTAATTCTAAGTAATAGGGCTATGAATTTTTATATTGATGTTTATTACAAGAATTTAATTATACCATTATAACCATAGGATCTAAATTTAGTTGTTTAATGGAAAATTTCACATGAAAATGACCTATATAATATTTAAACTAAAGAAAGCTTCAAAATGACACACTTGTCATTCTAAATATATCTTATTTGTCCACATATCAAAAAATGAAAGTTATAATTGAATAAAAATATCTATAATGATATTAATTAAATTATTTTTATTATATAAATTTATATTTTATTTTTATAAATTATATAATTACCATAAATTCTTATGCAATGCTAATACAATATTTATTTTATTAATAGAGAAATTAAAAAAATGATTTTTGGAATATTAAAAGTGATATAATTTTAATTATTTAATATGTATCACTAATTATATATATATATATGATATATTAGGTAGTTTTAAAAGAATTAGATTATAAATTACCCTTTTTCTCGATGAATTATTTGGAAAATCAATTTAATAGTGTTAAAAATGAAACTAATGACATTTTATAATAAATAATATTTTATAAAATGATATAAAAATCATAAATTAGACGAAATTAATGGAATTGGGTTTTAAAGAAAACCATGGTCCATTTAGGGGACATTTTAATTTTATAGTTACATTATTAACCCTTAAATGGTGAAACCCCATAACATTACGATAGTTGTGAAAAGAGTTAACATATGTTTATAATAAAATGATAATGTTAATGATGTGATCCAAACAAATGAAAATTTTATTGGATGACTGTTTTTAGACATATACTCAACTTATAATCAATTATTTTCAGTATTTATCTTTTTTAAATTATAAATAATTTATATTAATTTAATATTTTAAGAAATTCCAAGAGTGCCCCTCCCATCACGTATGCATGGCCATCTTTCCTTTCTAATCTTCACACCACATTAAAAATTATAGATTGTAAAATTTATAAAAAAACATACTTTTAAAATACTCTAATCACATTCTAGAGGTTATTTTATTCCCAAAAGACCAACCCAAAATCCCTTTAGAATAAATATAAAGGATTTATTTCAAAGAAGGGGTAATCACCTTAACATATCACCTTCTTTTTAATTATTATTTTACTAATTATAATTATGTTATATTATAAATAAAATAATAAATTAATATTATTAAATACAATTAAATGTTATTGTTATTACGAAACCACCTTTATTCAATATCTTTCCATCAAATGGGAATTGAAAATATCACTCATGTGTATGTACAACTTACCTTATCCACATTGTGAGACAATTCATTTCTTAGCACCATATTTTATGCATAGGTATTATGATGGGAATCATGATTATAATATATAATTGTTACATAATTATAATTTTTAATAATATTTTCATATATACCTTCTTATGTTCTAAACCACTGGAAAATAATAACATTGATTTACGGTATTTATGGACTAGCACCTCCATGAAGTGACGTGATTCATTTATTATTAATTTTTTCATGGATGGTAATACGTATAGATTTAATAAAAATAGATATGATATATATTGTATAATAACTATTTTTTAAGATTATTTTTTATTTAACTTTCTTTAATTATATTGATTAAAAAATGGAATCAACACTAATTATTACACATGGATTACCCTCTCTTTGAATGGGGTAATTTATTTTTCCATCTATATATTCTATGTGTGACTATAAAATTTTATATAGTGAATATATATTATATTTATATCTTTATTATCTTTTTTTATATGATATAACTATGATCAAAATAATTTGATCAAAACTATAGAACCAGAACATACATGAAAAGCAAAAAACATGTTATGTGGAATAGTGATTTTAAAAAAGATTTTTTAATAAATAGGGGATAAAAGAATATAAGTAAGTCATATACGGAAATTTATATATTAGTATGGTTATTTATTATATTTAAAATAATTATCTATTTATTGTATTGTAAGTTATTATGTTTATAGAGGAAGTTGGATATAATATATGGGATTTTTGTTTCACACTTAACAAGAAAGGTTCGGATCAGGAAGAACCTAATCCCCTGTTGATGTTCTTTTCTGTCACAGATTCTAATGACTGAAAAAGGGAAATACCTTAGTCCAAAGTGATTTATCCTTTAAAGAAACATCAAAAATAGAAAAAGTCATGAAGAAGTATTTTTTCCCACTTGGGACGCGCAAGTTTCATCATGGTCGCGCAAGTATACTTGCGCTCCGCATAGTGGTCCCATAGGTGACTTGCGCGCCCTTTTTGTTTTTCACCCAAGGTCTTCACCAGCCTATAAATACCCCCGGTGGGCCCCCCATTTGAGGACGAAAAAATTCCAAAAGTCAAATTTAAGCTCTGTTCACCCTAGTCTCTTCTTGAAGTCTTCCGGTCACTTCAAATGTAATTTATTACCTAGAATGGAAGATCTAAACAGGGGAAACAAGGCCTAACTGTTGAAACTCATCAACACTTGTGTGCCTAAGTGGCCAGCCCTTAAGGGAAATGGACCACACTTGCGTACCGCCTTATCCCTTCAACAAAACTTGCATGCCACTCCTTTGGAAGCCTTTAGGGATAATACTAAGGGACTGAGCCAAGTCTCACCCAATTATTACCCTAAGGGTTGACCGTCGCACAAGTACCCATGTGTCGCGCAAGTATACTTGCGCGACCAGGACTTGCACGCCCATGCAGGATGTGCACGCCTCTCTCTTTTTGGGTTCCCTTCCTGCCTATTAACTTGGTTTCTTCAAATCCACCTCTCCTTTTAAAAATTTAGCCTTCAGAAGCTTCTTCAAAACCATTTATGGCATGGTTTCTTTGTTTTCTTCCTTATCTGAAAGGAATTCTGTGGAACATTTCTCAAAACCTAGTGATTTACATATCTTTATGTCACTAAGGTTAGATATTTCATTCATTCAACCCCATCCTTTAAAGATGAGAGGATCTTTAACATGGTCCTCCTTTTCAAGAGTAAGTCCCAATCTCAAAATCCCAAATATGGGCATCCTCCTTAGGAGTAAGCCCCAAGTCCCCTAACCTAGGCCTCCTTTTTAGGAGCAAGCCCCAATCTTCAAGTTCCCTTAATTTTTGGGCATCCTCCTCAGGAGTAAGCCCCAACCATAATTATTTTAATATGGGAATCCTCCTTAGGAGTAAGCCCCAACTTCCCAAAATCAAAATTTCCTTAACCTGGTCTTCCTTTTTAGGAGTAATCCCGAGTCATAATTCTCCTTAACCTGGGTCTCCTTCTCAGTAATAAGCCCCAGTCATAATTTCTCTTAACCAGACTTAATTTGATTTTGATTTGGGCTTCCTTCTCAGGGATAAAACCCAATCATAAGTCTTCTCTAATTTGGGAATCCTTATTAATTATAAGACCTAAATTAAGTTTCCAAATCTCCATAAAGCACATATACCTTTATGGACCTTGTTCTATGGTTTTTTCCTTGAAGTAAATCCTAATATTCCTCCATCTGGGTAGTCATACATACATAAGCCCCACATCATTTCTTATAATTACATATTTTATGGCACAATTGTCTGGTTTTACCGATACCTCTTATTTCTCACACCAAGCATGACTCATGTGAGCTTAGATTGTAAAAGTAATTATGACATCTTTCTTTGAGTCATCAACAATGCATAAACCTCATACTTCTTTATTCGAATATGTGGGTTCTGATTCCTTTTCGAAAAAAAAGGATACGTAGGTAGCCCATCTGCAGGTATGATCCCAACTCTGAAATAATCCATGTAATTATGAATGACAATAAACTTCAAGTGCCCCGCTGAGTGGCTTTAAAACCAATATGGTTATCATAATGACCAAGAGATATCTATATAATGTATTAAAGGATACCATTGAATAAGAATCTCCAATACATACGGATGATTCTATATCAAGGAAGAACCTCAAATACATATAAAAGATTCTATAAATCTCATACATATCAATCATTGATTTTCAGATATGAAGAAAACTCATTTTCATTCTTGGTAGTGTAATAAGGATTCACGAACATAACTTAAATCTATAAAGAGAGTCCCGAAGTAGAAAATAATTCCCCCCCCCCCAAAAAGGTGTGATGATTCTAACCTCTCATCCTCTCAACCAATGCAAATTCTTAAGCCTCATCAGTCCATAACTAATGAGAACCTACCTTTGGAAAGTAGGTCCAAATGGATATAGAATCATTGGATGTTTCTGGTTCTAAGAACAAACCCGTTAGAAACTGATTGTAATGTTTGAACCTTAAACAAATGAGGCCATACCCAATTCTAGAGAAAACAAAAAATGGTGAACCCGACGTGAATCCTTAACCAAGTTAAAATGATGTTTTACTTATTTTGTTAGGACCCTATTTAAACTCAATGAGAGGGCCAACAAAGCAATCAATAACATATGTTCTCATCCAAAAGATGTAGTGGATAAACGTATCTTGATCATGTCTGTTATATCAAACATGAACTCTTTTTCAAGATCTTATGCGTTACAGAATTGGCTTCTCTTTAGTTCACACCTGTGAATTCCTCTGCTGTGAAAACCTATGCTGTGAATGTCTCTACTGCTACTCCTACTGGATCATCGTCCTCTCTGAGGATGACATCACATACTCAGCATCTTTAATGTTGGGTATCAAATGCGCTGGTTAAGTAATACCATCAAAACGGTACTATTCTGACTCTGGAGGCCGCTCGACAAGCCCTCCAAGTCAATAATTCACCCTGGTCATCGGAATAGCATCGACCAGTGATCAAGAAACAGGTGGTGCCAACCACCATCTCTAACTTTTTCGGGTCGTTATCCCCGGAACACAACAACCATTCCCTCCCATATTCTGAGGAGGTGAATGAGAAGGTCACTCAAGGCCTTAATTCAAGGAAACAAGAGTCCTTCTCGAGGGATCCCACCAAAAATCGCCACCAGACTCGTGCGGAAGTGAACCCTCAACATGATGATGGTGTCGTCTCCAGGCATTCGGATCAGGTTCCTCAAACCCAAGCAGGAAAGATGAACCACCAGAGGTGACGACCGGTCAACAGTGAGCAGGTTCTTATCTCTTCTATTTCTGGCGAAGTCCACCAACCTAACTTGGTGCAAAGCAATGAGTGGGCACACACACCCATCTGTTTTAATTCCGTTGTCCAGCAGACTCATCTGGAAGCAACACGCCAATCCCGCCAGGAAATTCTGGCGGAGTACTATAGATAAGAAAATAAACCTGTTTATAAGTCATCAACTAGTCAGCAGACTCATCTGACTACATACGATGAACCTCGCCAACCCAATGTGTTGACAACTGGTAAAATAGGAACATACACCTACTTACACTCATCAATCCTTCCAGCATCCTCATCTGTCAGTATTGAAGGAAGATCTTCAACCACATTTAGCGGAGTGCAATAATTAGGCACATACACCTACCAGTATTGATCAAGCATACCAATAGTCTTGTATGGTAGCACCCGGAGAAGTCATTCGGAAAGCTCTGGTGACAAACAGGAGGCATATTCAACTCTCTACCCCCAAACTTGAGTACTGTCAGAATTCACTAATAGGGAAAGGATGATAGGAGCAGGAACACACACCTACTCCAAGCAAGGAATGGATGTATATTCCCATTCCAGCAGCTGAAGTCACCAAGCATATTCTGTCAATGGTGAAAGATTAGATGAAATCCCTGCTCATATTCTAGATCTCTGCCAGAATATTATAACAGTTTCAGTAGCATCACAGGGAAAGAAATGCAAATCTATCCCTACCAGTGGAGTGACACATCAACATGTCACTCTGGAATAGACACACACCTTTGTTCTAGTCCAAGAGGGTTGTGGGGAATACTCACCCATATCATACGGACAACCAAGTCAGGTACATACACCTGATTTGAGTGGAGATAATCAGCCTAACCTGATCATTTCTCATGAGCAGGCACATACACCTACCCATAATGAACAAATTCATCAACAAGTGGTTCTTAAATTGAGTAAGAAGGCGTCTAAGAAGAAGACCTACCCAGCACAATCAAGAAATCAAGGGCCAATATGTAACAAGGCCTTTCTCGATGCTGGAGTTCTTGATACACTCAGACAATTATCTGTTACAACTCAATATTATACTCTCTCAGTTCCCAATAGTGGGAAAATTATTTCTGAAGGTCTACATTAGACACTTCCTCATGAAGGCTTGCTTCATTATAGTTCGGTCGATCTTAAAGTATCATCTTCAGATGAGAGTCACGATAACCCTCTATGTGTCCAGAATATCAAGGAGAAAAATGTTTTATCTTTTGTTGTAACCCACCATGGTGGTCCTCCCCATGATGATGAATTATCTGCGAAATGTTTCTCTACAGTAGTAATTTGCATTGCCTGGAAAATTCTCCAATGGACAATGTAGTGATGAGAAATCCCTCTTATCTTGAGTCACTTGTAAAAGTGAATCCAGTCATGTATGATGCTTTACCAATAGCAGGTGAAATACTTTCTTAATCAGAAGATAGCCTGAGATGTAGGTCATTCTCTGAACCACCCCTGATTCATGCATCTTCTAGTTTGATAAGTGAATTCTCTACCGATCTTGTTGAATCTGATGAAGAAACAAAGAAGCACCAGCCCTGGTCTAATCAGGTAGAAGAATCTTCATCAAATGATAAGGAGGAAGTATTAAATATGAGAAAAAAACTAGTGAAAGGTGAAGTGGTAGTTATGTTTTGGCCTTTGGCTGACTCTCAGTATGACATTCCATAGATGTTGATGGAAGATGGAATTCATGATATTTGTCTCAACATACGGAAAACTCTTTGTCAGTTGAAAAAGAAAATATTATCTTATGATGAATATGAAAATCATGTAAAGATAATAGAAGGGTTACAATGCCAAATTGACTTGGCATCTCTCGCAGTTTCTCGATATTTGAAGGCTGAAAAGCAGCAGAGAGCCCTTAAGTGTTCATGCCTTAGCGCACTAAGAATATTTCACCAGTTAATTTCCAATTCCCCATCTGGTATTCATATTAGGGTATAGGGTGTCCATGGAGAACTACATTTCACTATACTCTCCAGTCACCAAATCCCACCGAAAATGGTTTCATGCAATGTTATTGCCCATGGCCGGCCATAGCCAATTGGCTTTGTTTGTAATCAAAGGCTCGCTCAAGAACATGCCTCAACTAGTTCCTCTCAAAATCAATCGTATAGAGAATAAGTTGTTGAATTACTCCTACATCAAGTGAATGATAATATTGAACAGGATTCTCATTTAGAGCATGCACATCATCAAGTGACATAAGTGTCAGAAATCATCCAACGTTCTTTTGAGCAGGGTGATAAGAGTGGATGTAGGTTGATTCATCCAGCCAATTTCTGGACCAAAGTCTGAAAGATTGGGAGAGCTTTCAAGAAAGTCTCAGATGTAGTATCTCAAGAACCACCCCAGCTTTCCAGACTGGGAACTCTTTTAAACCAACCCTTAGAATCAACAAATAGGATTCGAGGAGTTGACCAAAAATAGAAGGAACAACCACAGTCTATAGGACTAGGGACTTTTTTAAATCCTCAATCTCTCCCTTAGAGAAAATCAGTCTTCTCTCAATTAGGGAAGAAGCCACAAGAGGAATGAAGAGCTGAATTATCAGGAGATTCTCTCCAAATTACGGTTCGTCAAAAAGTTCCTAAGGGATCAAATCAAAAAAAGACAATGTCTCATCAAGGACATGCAAGAATACAATATAGTAGAAATGTTGATAGAAGGGATGCAATGCATTATGCATCAATTAATGTCATAAATGTCGTTGTTGCTGATTCCCCCGAGAAGGCTCACATAGAGAGATTAGATGAGGAAGCTCCT
Source organism: Viscum album (assembly GCA_963277665.1). NCBI lineage: Eukaryota > Viridiplantae > Streptophyta > Magnoliopsida > Santalales > Viscaceae > Viscum > Viscum album. The sequence goes on along the minus strand of OY728128.1, from coordinate 1,515,178,671 downwards.
GCTCAAGAGGTTGTACGTACAGACACAAAATAAGAAGGTGTGTGTACACAAAATCAAAGGATTACCTAGAATCTAGGTAATCATTCAAGTAACCCACTTCCCCCTCTCCGAATGGTGTCCAATAAGGGGAAAGGAAAGAATCAAGTTACGTACCATTCCTCTGGAGAAGGAAAATCGCTCTCATTAGAGAAAATATTCGCACAACAAGAGGAAGAAATGAAGAAATTGAGGAGGTTGAATGCAGAACTACTTCAAGGTAATCTTCCTCCTAAGAGTGATGGAGTCAGTCATCCAAGGGAATTTTTTGCAATTTCTGAGATGGATCAAGAATATCCTCCTCTACCAGTACACCCTCACGGGTCTAATCCTACGGGTCATGTGCAATAACAATTGGCGGTGCTACCATCAGTTGTAGTACTAGCCACCACATCTGTCCAAGCTCCAGTATTTGCACCTTCTCAAGTCTAAGCTCAAATGGATATTTCTAAAAATTTAATAACTACTACTGAGTCATTAACAGCTCAGTTGGAATCTATGGCGGGAAACCGAACTCAAATTCAACTAGAGAAGATAGATTACCCTAAATGGGTAGACGTAATTCCTCCCCCATCAAATTTTTCAAGTACCACATTCACAATTTTTAATGGTTCGGGAGACCCATAGAAACACTTAACACATTTTGTTTCTCATTGTGATTCTATGATGGGAACCCCTCAGCAAAAAGAAGAAGTTAAGCTCAGGTGTTTTGTACAGTCATTACAAGGGCCTACTTTTGTTTGGTATACAAGCTTGCAAACCCGGTCAATTACTGGGTGGGAGGATCTCCGTCAATGATTCCTCTTCAATTCAGCTCAATTTTTCCAAATACAATAGTTTTTTATCTTACAAACTGTAAGAAAAGGTAGAACGAAATGGATTCAGATTTCATTGCTCGCTGGAAGGGATTAACATATTCCCTGAGCTTAGCACTCCCTCAAGAAGAATTAATTCCAATCTATGTGGAAAATTTTCCTGATGAATTACACACGTCGTTGATCCCTGTGAAATACACAGGAGGGTTTCGAGATCTTACTTCAATCGCTCAATAGATTGAATAATCTCTTATAAAGACTAAGGATAAAGCTCATGTAATTCCATCAGCTCTAGGAAGGAGAATGGGTAAAGCAGATACTGCTACAGTTATGCTTAAACGAGCACCTGTACTTACTTCTACTTCAAGACCTTTATCTTTTTGAAGGGCTCCACCTCCTTAGCATTAACAACAGAGGCTGTTTTGTCAAGATGATCAATGATATCAAAGACGAAAACAATTTCAGGATCTAAAGAGTAAATTTTAATCTTTCCGAAATGAACAAGTTTTTGGTTACCTCATTTCGGATCTGGAAAATAATTTGGTTCAATTTCCAAGGCCCAAGAGGCTGAACAAGGAAGGAGATGAAGACCGTCCCAACTATTTCCCATTTCATCAGATGTTGGGGCATCCTATTCATGAGTGTTTTGTCTTCAGAGACCTCCTTCAAAAAATGGTGGACTTGGGACAAGTCAAATTGAAAGGTTCTTTAGCTCAGGTAGCATGTGTTACTGCTACAAATCTAGAGGAAGAAGGCGAGTGGAAAGAAGTCAAGAACAAAAATGCACAAAAATATGATGATTGGATGGTTATAAAAACAATCCACTGAACTCATGCCATTATGCAAATGCAATTGAAGAAACCAATTGTGTCTTCTTCCATGAATGCCACAGCAAAACCCCCTTCATCAGAGGGAAAATCCTCAAAGAAATAGCATAATTCAAAGAAAGAAGAGAAATAAGAAGAAGATGAGATTGTGTCAAAGCCCAAATTGTCTTTGACTTTGGAAGATTTTATGCCATCTACTTCGAATCCACGGGCACTGCCCCACCAAACGGCACAGCCTTAATTAGCTAATCGGGCAGAGTCTTCATCAGATGAAGAGTTAAACTTTGGTTCTGTTAATATGATTCATTTAACGGATCCTTATGCTATTAATAGCTTCTATCTTGATGAACCTGATTTCCCAGTATCAAACAGAGGAATTAGAGGGAGTTCCAGAGGTCTAGGATACAGAGGAAGACGTGGATATCCCAGAAGCCACTATTCCAATTCTACCCCTGCTAGAACTGTGTATGTAGTAGAAACTCATGGCATAGCCCTTCAGTGGGCTCAACAAGAACAAGAAATTTCTTCTATGTAAAGAAGATTTAATCCTGGTATAGTTATTTTGGAGGATCAATTGGAGGTTACACCTTCTTCCTCTCAGCAAGTAAATAGAACTATTCGGTCTAATCATCCAAATCCAGGAGTATTTCCCACTCTTACCCCGATACAAGAAGCATCTACTTTCAAAGCATCAACTTCTAAGGCACCTGCGAAATCACATCTTCCTATTGGGAAAACCAGACCTTTGGATCAAAATTATGATGTATTGAAACACTTGGCCCATGTACCGGCCAAGTTATCAATTTTGTATTCCTTAAATTTATCAAAGGAACTTTGGGAGGCACTCATCGAGGCTTTGTCAAGTCCTTAGGAATTTGAAACTGAAATTGTTGAAGCTGAAGTCTACCATGTAGAAAATTATCCTACAGAATGCCATGCAGTAATATCTTTCACAGCTGAGGATGAAGATGATGTTGTGCATGGACATATTAGACCTTTTTATTTATCTGGCAAGGTCAATGGTGTAGACATCTGAAGAGCTTTCATTGATAATGGTTCAGGAGTCAACCTTATCCTCATTCAAACACTTTGTCGATTGGGCCTCACAGAATCTGATTTATCTCCTTCTACTTTGATGTTACAAGGATATGATAAAAATGAACCAGAACCACAGGGCGATATTACACTACTACAAATACAGCTTTTATCAGCGCTAAAAATTTTCTTTATCAGCACTAGAAAAAGCACTGATAAAGCCGGCGAAGATAAAGGGGGGGTCCTCTTTATCAATGCCTTGAAAAGTGCGGATAAAGACCCCTTTTATCAGCTCTAAAAAAATCACTGATAAAAGGGGTCTTTTATTAGCGCTAAAACAAAGCGCTGATAAAAGATTCTTTTATCAACGCTTTGTTTTAGCGCTGATAAAAGACCCCTATATTAGTGCTTCCTTTATCAGTGATTTCATTTTAGCACTGATAAAGGACCCCTTTTATCAGTACTTTTTTAAAAGCGCTGATAAAAGGTAAAAAATTAAAAAAAAATTAAAAAATTTTTTAAAATTTTTTTTAAAAATACTTCCAATCAGGAGGGCTTTTATAGCGCTTGAGCCCCCCACCCCTTTTACAGCGCTTTTCTGCCCCTGTACAGCACCCCACGCACCCCCTTCACCCTTTAACAGCGCTTGCTGCTATATTCCCCCATGTGCGCATGCCCCTGCCTCCACCAGGATTTGAACTCGAGACCTCCCCCCTGTGCGCCTAAACCTTTACCACTACTCTATTTTGATTTGTCTTCCAATTTATGATATCTCTCTATATATATTTATATATTTAGTTATATTTATTCGTATAGTAATATATATTTATATATATATATATATATAGTTATATTTATTCGTATAGTAATATATATTTATATTAATATATATATATATATATAGTTATATTAATATATATAGTTATATAGTTATATTAATATATATCCATATATATATATTTAGTTATATTTATTCTTATAGTAATATATATTTATATTAATATATATATATAGTTATATTAACATATATATAGTTATATTAACATATATATAGTTATATTAATATATATATAGTTATATTAATATATATATATATAGTTATATTAATATATATATAGTGATATTAATATATATATTTATAGTGATATTAATATATATATTTATAGTAATACTAATATATATATATGTAGTTATATTAATATATATATAGTTATTAGATTAATATATATATAGTTAGATTAATATATAGGTATATAAATATTCATATATTTGTATTTTAAATAAAATGGTTGTTAGTTATTATTTAGATAAATCTAATATATTTTATATGTAAATATATTTTATTATTTATATTTATAATTAAATTTTTAGGTGTGAATATATAAAAAATAAGAATATATTGTTATATATTTGATTATAAATAGCAGTGCATTATAAAAAATGATGAAATTTCAAATACATAATATCAATATGAATATAATACCTTGTAATAAATTTAGACCCCACCAAAAAATCCAATAATACCCCCTTAAACGAGGCTGAAAATCCACAAAATGTTAAAAAATCGGCGTACCCCGACTAAAAACTCAGTTTTGGAGGCCTTCTGGGCCTTTTGTGGCCTCGATAATCCCTTAACCAAGGTCTCCCCAGTCACAATGACGTAGATCTCATCGCAGGCTTCGATTTGATATGTGGTAGAGCTCAAACGGACACCCGAATCAAAAGTTATGGCCGTTTGAAGTTTGAGTTGCGTTTTCAACATATTTTGGATTTTTTTTTTAATTTTTTTAATTTTTTTAGTCTTCAAATTGTTATTAAATGACTATTACTCCATAATAATTAGAAAATTATTAATTAAAAATATTTTTTTAATTTTTTAAGAAGCCATTTTCACTAAATATCTTATATATTAAGTATATTAAGTTTAAATGTTCATTTATACTTATCTAAAATATATTTAAAAATTATATAATATATTTATATATCAATATAACTATATTTATATATTAATATATTAATATATTTTTTAAATTTTTTTTGAAGCCGACCCTTTATCAGCGCTACTAAACAAGCACTGATAAAGGGGGTCCCTTTATCAGTGCTTTTTTGAGCGCTCATAAAGGCACCCCCCTTTATGAGCGCTTTTTCGTTAGCGCTGATAAAGGGGGGCGCTGAAAAAAACTGTTTTTGTGGTAGTTTTACACTCAGAACTCAGTTTGGAGATCTTGTATCCAATTCAGATTTCATGGTTGTTGATCATGACATAGCCTTCAACATCTTTCTTAGAAGACCCTGGCTACATCAACATGCGGCTATCCCTTCATCATACTATCAATGTCTGAAATATTGTTTCGATGGTCAGATTGGGACATTTTATTGTGATAAAGCCTCATTCAAAACTTGTGAATCTCAATACATTGAGGCGTAATTCTATCACATGAAGGGTAAAGAGAAATCCACATCAAGGGAGGTTACCAAGGTTAATTCTCCATTTGGCTTGGAAAAGATTCCAGTAAATCCATGTACACATGTGAGTGCGGATTATGTGTTGCCTATCAGTCAAATTGATAGGATAGACCAAATCAAAATACTCTTATGGAAACCTCCATAATGTCAATTACGGCAATCAAGCCAGACAGCATGGGAGAAATTGGTGATTCACCAAGAAATGATGAAAGTTCAAATGGGGATGTCGTCATTTCATCTGCTGAAATCCATCAAGTCTATACTTCACTAACCAGGACAGAAGAAGTTATAGCAATGTTAGAGGTGAACAATGATGTTGATTCTCAATCCATCATCTCCTCCTTATTACCCAAGGAAGACCCTTCATTATCAATTGGGTCGAAAATGGAAGCTTATTCTTCAAGATGTTCAAATTTTAACATCTGTTCTGATCATGGAAATTCTAATTCACCATCTACTATGCAAGTAGAAACATAATAAATAACACATGTTGAAGAAGAAGATGAAGATCTCAGGGATTCTCCTCCATCATTTGAAGAGGGTATCTATACCACCATGGATGAACTCAGAGAAATAAATCTGGGTACAAAAGAAGATCCACGCCCCACTTTAATTAGTGTGTCCATGACTCTTGAAGAGAAAGAGATGTATATTTAATTTTTAAAGTAAAATAGAGATATATTTGCTTGGAACTATACAGAGATGTCAGGGCTTGATCCTGATGTTGCTACTCATCATTTGGGTTTTCCAGAAGAACATCGAGGATTTAAGCAAGACGCAAGAAGAACACACCCAACCTATTCTTCAAAAATTGAAGCTAAAGTTGATAATCTTATCAAAACTAACTTCGTTAGAGATGTTAAATATCCCAAGTGGTTGACTAATATTGTCCCTATGAAAAAGAAGAACGGACAAATTAGAGTTTGCATTGATTTTAGAGATCTTAATCGAAATTGTCCTAAAGATGATTTTATAGTTCCAATCAGATAACTATTAATTGATTCAACAGCTGGCTATGAAGAACTTTCCTTCATGGATGGATATTCAGGATATAATCAAATATGAATGGCTCCAAAAGATGAGGAATCTACAGCCTTCAGATCCCCTCAGGGTGTGTTTTTCTTTCGAGCAATGCCCTTTAGTCTAAAGAATGCAGGCACAATATATTAGTGTACCACGCATCGTATCTTCAAACCCTTTTTAGGGAAGTTTGTTGAATATTATGTGGACGATTTGGTGGTTAAATCCCGGCAACATTCAAATCACATGGATGATTTGGAAATCATATTCCACAAACTTCGGCAACATAATTTGAAGATGAACCCCTTAAAATGTGCTTTTGGGGTAACCTCAGGAAAATTTCTCGGCTTTGTTGTACGCCATCATGGTATCGAAGTCGATCCTTAGAAGACAAAGTCAATTCTTGGTATGTAACCTCCTCATAATTTGAAAGAATTGAGAGGACTTCAAGGATACTTATCCTATATTCGGCGTTTCATCGCCAATTTAGCAGGGAAAAGTTTACCCTTCACTAAATTGATGAAGAAGGGAGTCACATACCAGTGGACTAAATAATGTTAAGAAGCATTTGATATTGTCAAAAAATATCTATTGAGTCCACCGGTATTGATGCCACCTATTGAAGGAAGACCACTTATCCTATATGTGACAGCTTTAGAGCAATCATTGGGTACCTTTCTTGCTCATAAGAATGATGTTGGGAATGAAAACAGCCTCTACTATCTCAGTCGGACTATGCTTAAAGAAGAAACCTAATATTCAAATATTGAGAAGTGCTGCCTAGCATTAATCTTTGCAGTTGAGAAGTTGAGACACTACTTCTTACATCACGAGGTACAATTGGTATCTCGCAATAACCCACTCAAATTCATCCTTAGTCGTCCAATGCTTACAGGATGTCTGTCAAGGTGGGCAGTTATTTTGCAGCAATTTGATATTTAGTATGTGTCTCAAAAGTCAATAAAGGTCCATGCTCTGGCTGATTTCCTTACTGAACATCCTTCAGTAGAAGATACATCTTCAGATATTGAACTTCTTAATCAGGAAGTCTTTTCTATTCAAGATAGTCTTCAAATATGGGAAATATACTTTGATGGTGCTTCCAGAAGTCCAACAGGGAAGAAAATGGAAGATCCTAAATTCAAAAAAGTTGGGTTTGGAATTGTACTCATTTCCCCGGAAAAGGCAGTTCTACCTTATTCCTTCTCATTGTTGGGAGGCGGTATAAATAATGAAGAATAATACCAAACTCTTATCGTGGGATTGGAGTTGGAACTTCAAGCACAAATGAATCACTTAAAGGTGAAAGGTGATTCAGACCTGGCAATTAAACAAGTCAATGGGGATTATGCAATCAGAAAAGAAGATTTAATCCATTTTTATGATTACGTCAGAGAGTTAATGGTGGAATTTCCTATGGAACTGACATTTTCTTATGTCCCGAGATCACAAAATGCCCATGCTAATACACTGGCTAATATATCCACAACTCTGGAAAATCCAAATTGGGATGAGACAATCATCAATATTTCCCACCGTCATAAAATTTCACCTTATGTTCAAACCAGAACAGAGGAAATCAATGAAATTAGTCCCATTCCTAAACCATATGGTCATACTACAGGATCGATGGCACCTATCAGGGAATACCTTCAAAATGGAACACTTCCACCTAATAGAGCTGAGAAAGAACAAATCCGGCAACGTGTGGTCAATTTTACTCTTTATGATAGCCCGGATCACCTAGAGAAAACTCTCTACAAAAGAGGTTTTGATGGAATTCTCTTCAAATGCATTGATGGTGAGGAGACAATGGCTGTCATGAAAGAAGTGAATGCAGGAGTCTGTGGTGCCCACTATTCTGGACATAGACTATCTGATCAAATTCGAAGGCTTGGATACTTTTGTCCTTCAATGATACAAGATTGTATTGATTTCACAAGGAAGTGCCATTATTTCCAAGTACATGCCAACTTCATTCATCAACCCCTAGAGTTGCTTCATACAGCTAAATACTTGTGGCCATTTTCTACATGGGGAATAGATGTAGTAGGACCTTATCCTTCAGCTACATCTAAGCAGTTTAAGTACATTCTTACTGATACTGAATTCTTTTCCGAATGGGAAGAGGAAATACCCATCAAAGAAGTTAGTTCTAAAAGCATTGTTAGCTTCATCAATTCTAACATCATTACCAGATTTGGTGTCCTCATACCATATTGACGGAAAATGGCACCAAATTCTGTTCATCTGAGGTGAGGAAGTTGTATCAAGAATAAAACATCAAATCCAATCATTCAACTCGGTATCATGCAGTGGCCAATGGCTAGATAGAATCTTTCAACAAGACTCTTTCAAACATACTGTAAAAGATTGTGGATAAAGATAAGAAATCATGGCCTAATAAACTCTTTCATGATTTATGGGCTTATCGTACCACCACCCACACTGCAACACGGTCAACTCCATATTCATTGGTATATGGAACAGAAGCAGTCTTGCCCATTGAGGTTAAATTACCCTCACTCAGAGTATCCATTTTTGATCAGTCATCTATAGATGAACAATCTCAAAAGAAATTGGATGAATTGGAATGGGTAGATGAGAAAACATTGTGCACCTTGAACCACTTGGAAGTCTATCAGAATCGAATAACACGAGCTTTCAACAAAAAAGTTCATCTTTGTTCATTCGTTCAGGGAGAATTGGTATTGGTTCTTAGAACTCCAATGATACCAGGAAAGAAACCTCCCAAGATGGAGCCAAAATGGGAAGGACCTTATTCAATACATAAGGTCTACTCCAATGGAGCTTATTCTTTAATCTCAATGGATAGAGAAATCTTCACTACTCCAACCAATGCCAGATTTCTGAAGAATTATTTTGAATAAACAGAAAATACATCCTCGGTCCATGCATATGACCTTAAACTATTTGCATCCATATCGTCCAACATGATGTTAAACTGTGTTTTCCTTGCTGCAAGACTTTAAATTGCAAAGTCCCTTACATCCAGCAAGACATTAAACTGCACCATCCTCGATCTATGCATATGACCTTAAACTATTCGCACCATTATACAATATGACGTTAAACTATGACGTCCTAGCTACATTATGCTAAACTATACAGAAGTCCCTTCCGTCTAGGAAGACGTTAAACTGTGTCCTCTTTTTTCCTTACTGTATGACATTAAACTGCACAGTCCCCCTTTCTTGCAACATGAAATTAAACTGTATTGTCCCCATCGTCTTAGCTACAGGACGCTAAACTGTACAGCACCCTTATTGTCCAACATGACACAAAACTGTGTTCACGTCCAACATGACGTTAAACTGTGTCCCTATATTTTTCAAACATGACGTTAAACTGTACTTCTCATTCATCCAACATGATGTAAAACTAAACGAAGTCCCTTAATACGTCCTACATGACATTAAACTGTATTTTTTCCCTGCTACATGACATTAAACTGTGCAGCACCAATAGTCCTCACTACATGAATTTAAACTGCATAGTCCCTTCATATGACTACATGACATTAAATTGTGCATCGTTAAGGTTGTTTCTACCTCTTTTTTCTCACACCGAGTATGACTCATGTGATCTTAGATTAAACTTCAACCATAACACCCTCTCTGGGCCGCTAACCATGCGTAAGTCCAAACACCATTTTTTAGGTCTTTGTTCTCAAAAACATCTTTATCACCAATTCATTCTTCAATTGAACTACATGGACTTTGATCCTTGCCTTCTAGGCTGGGTTTGTAGGTAACCTCCCAAGTTTCAAGCCCAAAAACAATATCTCCACATCGGTTCACCTCCCTCTCATATGATTTTGATTCGCAAAACCGCCTCCAGAACCAATATTTTTTATATTGGTTCACCTTTGTCCTTGTTATATGACGTTAAACTGTACAGCACTTTTGTCATGTATGACAATAAACTACAACACTATTTGACACCCTCACCTGAGAGGGAATCATTATTTACATTGATTTCCAATCATGTTATATTCCAAAGACAACGTGTATACAAGGCAATGCCCGAACCTTTTATCTTGGGTCAAACCATCATTGCACTAAATTCCCCTTTCACCCTTAATTTGTACGAACCAAATCTGTACAGAGGGTATTTCTAGAACTACGTGGGCTTGATTCCCATCCTTATGAGATAAATAGAAACGTTCGAGTGTCCCTCGAACCCAGCCCCAAGTCTTTGGGCCTAACCCCAAATTCCACTTTCAGTCCCCTGGCTGAAAAGTCCCTATGAAAACACACACGGTGTATTCATTATTATGGTTAGAGCTCTATGATACTAAACTAAGATTTCCAACACTTTCGTCCCATATGACGTTAAACTGTATTTCAAGAACTATTTATGGCTTGATTCCCATCCTTATGGGATACGTAGTGAAGTCCAACATTTCAATTCAGGACCCAGCCACAACTTGATTATGGTTAGCAATGGTCTTTGTATCTCTACATGCATTGGAAAATACTCATTTTCATGTGTCATATTCCTAACCTTAAATAATTCCAGATCTCCATAACCCTTTTCTTGGCTTATGGTCACAAAATGTCCAATTTCTAAGAGTTATTTTTCCTAACTATGCAATATGTTCCCTTAGGCGGCCTTGCATAAATAGTCTACATAACCGACTTGTCAGCCAAAAGATGCTATTATTTGACTATGAAGCCAATGCCCTTAGTTGGCTGTGCATAATTCAACCCCCTAACGGATTTGTTAAATAATGGTAACTTCATTATTAGGAAGAAAACATATTTTTTCCTTATTGGTATTATCGACAATATGTAAGGATCCACATAAAATATCCATCCTTAACATATTTGTCCCATGTTCTTTTTCATGTTCTAAAATTATTCTAGTCTATGGTTTATATTTCCCTTCCCTACGTTTGGGTCAGACCTTTGTAGGAGTGACATTCATCCAGTTCTTAGACGATCTTGTTTGGAAATATCTTCTCCATATTCAAGTACCTCTCTCCATACAAAAAACTCTATGATTTGGAAAATTTGAATCTCCATAAACTTCCATTGGCTTTTAGCAGTAGAAAAGTAAATTTCTGAGAGTTCTTTTTCCTGACTATACAGCGTGTGCCCTTAGGTTGTAACACCTTGAGATTTTATGAAAAATATTATTTTTAATTTCATTAATGTCTTGTGTTGTACGCTACACCAAAAAAAGCTTGCACAACACGCATTCCTGACTTGGCTTGCATTACACGCAATAAAGACCTTCCTCGATATCGTGGGTAGCACGCAATACCGAGTTTCACTAAACGAGATATTATTATAATATTATTATGAACTAGCCGTTATGAATAGTGATACCCACTTTTTGAAATTTTATAAATTTTATCTTTCAAAATGGACTTCATTTTTGGATTCGGAATATCGAAATTATCTTAGGGTGAAATTTTGGTACTTTTCGGATAACTTTCATATTCTGATGAATAGTGAAAATTACTAAATTTTAATTAAAAACAATTTTTTTAATCGAAATAATTAATAGTGATAAATTATTAATTTGAGTGGTTTTAAAGTATATTTAGAATAGATTTTTACCATTTAATACAATTTTGTTCATTGGGTGTAATTTCACATTTAAACCAGACATAAACAAGTGTCAATCTTTTGATAGTTATTATCTCTTAAAAACACGTCATTTGTTTTGACGACGGGAATTAATATTTAAATTAATTAATGCAACTGATATTTTTTGAATTTGGTAAAATATACATCATTTTTGAATTCATAAAATCAAATATAGCTTAGGCCTAATTTTTGGTATTTTTCTGGAAACTTTCATTTTTTGATGAATAGTGAAACCACTAAGTGGTAGTTAAAAAACTGAATTTTTCATAAAACTTAATTTTACCGCTTCTGTGAGTGGAATTTCGAAAATCTGTGAGACATGGTTAATATCAAGGACTAAAATATGGTTTAATGAGATGAAAATATTTTTTGGTGAATAGTAACTTTTTACATTTATTTAACACGGTTAAAAGTAAATAGGATAATTAAGGGTAAACATGATATTATTATTACCCTAACACATGTCCTAATTCTATTGGATAAGATTAATTCGACCAAAAACAACCTTAGGAATAAAATATGACCATTTAGGCCCACTTGGATTAGATTAGGACATTTAATATTAATTTATTTAAAGAAGGGTTAAAATAGTCAAAATCAAAGTTTAATAAGTAAATCATTTTTAATATAGGGTTATACATAAGATAAATTCAACTATAAATATTAATTAGAAATATAAGAAGATTTATTACATAATGGTATTTTATTTATAATTTTTAGACATTAAATAATTTAGTTTATTTATGACACAAAGATGATGCAGTAATTATCTTATTAATGAAATATTGACATAATTGATGTTATAAATACCCAAATAAATGTAAGTTGAGACTTTTTATGAATTAAACTAATTTTAGAGGTTAATATGACATGTTATTATTGATTTAGTTAACTATTTTCTAACTGATCATTACGTTATGATTTTCAAAAAATCAATTACCAAAGAGTGTCAAAATTGACATAAAATAGTTTTTTAAACAAATATTATATTATTAATTGGTATTTTATTCCTAAAAATCTAAGGTTAGAAAAAATGACTTAGATAAGGTTATATATATTAATATTAAACAACTTGGGGTTAGTTTGTCTTGATATACTAAGTTTATTAACCTTATAGTGTAAGAAAACAAGAAGACGCGGTAAAAGTAAAATTATTTAACTTAAGGTTAAATCTAATTGATAAGGTAAAAATAGAAACCTAAACATGTCTAAATTATATTTGATGAGATTGTTTCGACCCATCCCCACCTTATCTTCGAAATAACTCAATTTGGAGCTATTAAAAACCGAATATGACTTTATAATAAAATAATATTTTTCGTTTTTCCAAATGCGCCCCTCTCCTCCCTTATAAAAGGGCACCTCCTCCCTCTCTTCCTCACACCATTTTGAGCCTTTAATCTCGGCCAACCCCTACCAAATTCTATTCTCCACTTCCCTAGAAACATCTTAGAGGTCCCTGTCTTTTTCAAAGACCAACTTTAGTGCCCTAATAGGAGGTCTCAAAGAGGCGCTTCAAAGAAGAGGTAATGTCTATTACCGATTCTTTCAACTTTATTTCTTCTTCCACTTAGTATTATTAGGTTATTTCATTATGAAGTAATAACATAGGTATCACTAATATACTGATATGTTATTATAAGTATGAAATAACCATATTTCACCATCTATCCATCCTATGGAAAACAAAATCACCGTGCGTGCGTACGTACGGAATACCGTCTCCACGCCGTGGCGTAACCTATTTTTCCACCACCACCTTACTTAGATGGGTATAATGGTGTAAATAATAACTATATATGATTATTTTAAATTTATATTTATTTTGTTATAGTATACATATACTCCAATAAAATTCCACGATCATGGTAATGATACCATCGCTCGTGCGTACGTACGGAATACCGTCTCCACGACGCGATGAGATTCATTCTCAATGATTAACCATTCATAAATGATTATAAAGTATATATAATAAGTAATCATGAAATATATGACATAATAATGATACTGGATTTATGTATATATATATATGAAATTCATCCAATTAATTCCATTCAATTCAATGAGGAATCGAAAACAACGTTCATGCGTACGTACGGCCTACCGTCTCCATGAACGGTGTATTTCTTTCCATGTATCAATCTATTATATATATGTATATTCTGAATATATATTATATATAAATCAAGTATTATATTTTGGAATTATGTAATCATGTGAATAATTACAAGTCAAAACACGGACGACAAATGAAATGATTTTACCCAAAACGCTCTTTAACATGGAATTTACAAAAGAACAGGTAATATAAAGTCATAAGTGAACCATATATGATATCATAACAATGAATATGATTCTTTAATAAGTAAATGACATTATTTAAATCATTATACATGAGGTTCAGATACGTACGAATCATATCAGACATAAGGTAAGGGATAATTTTGTAAATCTCATTTTTATCCGAGATTGCTTATTCGTAAGTATTTACTGGGGTTATTGTTCTCATCCATTTCCATGTTTCCTAAAAATGGTTTCATGTATGTTTAAAGTAATTTTTACCCATTTTGACTTTTACCCAATGGTATGGAAGGAATATTTCTTTTATTTACCCTACAAGTTACTTCTTTACTTTTTTGACAAAAGTACGAAAACAATCTTTTTTTAACATATACAGCATGAAAGGATTTTTATTGTTTTATAAAGCCTTATTTTCATGAAGATTCCTCCAAAAGATTTCATGACTATTTTCAAAAAAATCCTTTTCTTTTAAAATTTCATGACATTTTGTGAAAACAAAATGATTTTGAAGAAAAAAGGATATTTTCCTCAAGAATTCATTACAAGTGTTTTATCAAAACCATTTTTCATCTAAGATGACATTATTTTATATGTGTATGTTTCAAGTATAATGTATCTATGATTTACATGGTTTCACTTCTCTTATTATGAAATGATATCCATTTCTTTTATATGGATTATGTGATGATGGGATGATGTTTATGAAACCCATTTTATTTATTGGGTTTTTATGAATGATGTATGTTTATTTTGTGGCACAAGTAAGAATGATTTCATTATGAGATGGGTGGGACCTATATCTCCCTTAAATGAATTGGGTAAAGATTTATATCTCATGAGATAGACATGGCTAGAATGGTAAGTTAATCCGGTTCAGTATTACAGGATTGGAACGGCGATTGAACTCGATTCAGAAAGGGACTTTGTCCACTAAGATGGTCTTGGAAGCAATGCCTTGGATACTATGGAAATCATTACATGTGCTTAATGTATTCCACAATTACATGTTTTATTCCCATGCTATTTTATCATGATTTATGTACCATTATGACCTATTCCTTATGTACTTCCATTTTTTATGTCGTTGCTCAAGATTTTGATGTTTAAACATTATGTTCATGTTTTTAAGTTCAAATGTATATGGTATGGTTTATTTTATCCATGCATACCGTTAATGAGAATTTGAGGTCACCCTTTTTATGTTTTATTTTCCCCCAGGATTAAAAGAAAGGTTTTAGGTAAGGAAACAAAAAGTGGAAGATCTTTATGGGAGATGTTGAAGATCTTTCACCATGATTAGAAGATTACGTTCCATGTTTCCAAAGACACTAAACTATTACGGTCCTTGTGTGTCTGTTTTTGTTATTTATTATGTATTCCACAAAAGTAATGTAATATCTATGTACGTCAAGCTTCGGGTCTCTACATAGGTGGCCTTGCATAAGTAGTCTACATAACAGACCTGTCATCCAAAAGATGATATTATTTGACTATGCAGCCAATGCCCTTAGGCGGCCCTGCATAATTCAACCCCCTAACGGGTTTGTTAAACAGTGGTAACTTCATTCTTGGAAAATACTTCTTTTAATGCCTTTTAGCCCTTTTTCATGTCATTCCTCAGATTCAAAATTTCTTAGGTCATAGTTTACATTTTTTCCCTCATACTTGAGTGTGGTGATATGTTTTCAGATAAATTGTCAAGGAATTGAGTCAATTTTGATCCATTCGGTCAAAGCTATTTCTACCTTAAACATTAGCCTTTTTATAGTCCGACATGCATGACTTTAAACTGCCAGATTTATTATTTCTTCTCACCTCATAGTAAAATCCTCTTTTCTCTCCGGATCCAACTATGAGTGGGGGCTTTTGTTGACGCTCCTTTCTGTCACATAGTCTAACTACTGAAAAAGGGAAATACTTACTCCAAATTGATTCATCCTTTGAAGAAACATCAAAAATCGACAAAGGCATGAAGAAGGATTTCTTCCCACTTGGGTTGTGCAAGTTTTATCATGGTCCCGCAAGTATACTTGTGCGCTGCATAGTGGTCATGTAGGTGATGTGCGCACCCTTTTTGTTTTTCGTCCAAGGTCTTCACCAGCCTATAAATACCCCCGGTGGGCCCCCTATTTGAGGACGGAAAAATTCCAAAAGTCAAATTTAAGATTTCGTCGCCCTAGTCTCTGCTTGAAGTCTTCTGGTCACTTCAAAGGTAATTTATTACCTATAATGAAAGATCAAAATAGGGGAAACAAGGCCTAAGTGTTGAAACTCATCGACACTTGCGTGCCTATGTGGACATCCCTTGAGGGAAAAGGACCGCACTTGCGCGCCGCCTTATCCCTTCAATAAAAATTGAGTGCCACTCTTTTGGAATCCTTTAGGGATAATACTAAGGCCTTGATCCAAGTCTTTCCCAAGTATTACACTAAGGGTTGATTGTCGCGCAAGTAACCATGTGTCGCGCAAGTATACTTGTACGACCAGGACTTGCGCGCCCATGCAGGACTTGTGTGCCTCTCTCTTTTTGGGTTCCCCTCCTTCCTATTCACTTGCTTTCTTCAAATCCACATCTCCTTTTCAAAATTTATCCTTCAGAACCTTTTTCAATACCATTTATGGCATGGTTCTTTTGTTGGCTTCGTTATCTAAAAGGAATTCTATGGAACATTTCTAAAAACCTAGTGATTTACATGTCTTTATGTCACTAAGGTTAGATATATCATTCGTTCAACCTCATCCTTTAAAGATGAGAGGATATTTAACTTGGGCCTCCTTTTCAAGAGTAAGTCCCAATCTCAAAATCCCAAATATGAGCATCCTCTTTAAGAGTAAGCCCCAAGTCCCCTAACCTGGGCCTCCTTTTTAGGAGCAAGCCCCAGTCTTCAAGTTCCCTTAATTTTTGGGAATCTTCCTCAGGAGTAAGCCCCAACCATAATTCTTTTAATATGGGAATCCTCCTTAAGAGTAATCACCAAGTTTCCAAAATCCAAATTCCCTTAACATGGGCTTCCTTTTTAGGAGTAATCCCTAGTTATAATTCCCCTTAACCTGGGTCTCCTTATCAGGAATAATCCCCAGTCATAATTTCTCTTAACCAGTCTTAATTTACTTTTTATTTGGGCTTCCTTCTCAAGGATAAAACCCAATCATAAGTCCTCTCTAATTTGGGCCTCTATCTCAGGATTAAGTCCTAAATTATGTATCAAAATCTCCATAAAGAACATATACCTTTATGGACCTTGTTCTCAGGTTTCTTCCTTGAAGTAAATCCTAATATTCATCCATCTAGGTAGTCATACATATATAAGCCCCACATCATTTCTTATAATTGCATATTTCATGGCACAATTGTCCAGTTTTACCGATACCTCTTGTTTCTCACACTGAGCATGAATCACATGGTCTTAGAGTGTAAAAGTAATTATGACATCTTTCTTTGAGTCATCAATCATGCATAAACCTCATACTTATTTATTCTAACTACGTGGGTTATGATTCCTTTTCCAAAACAAAGGATACATAGGTATCCCATCTGTGGGTATAATCCCAACTCTGAAATAATCCATGTCCTTATGAAAGACAATAAACTTCAAGGGCCCTGCTGAGTGGATTTAAAACCAGTATGGTTATCATAATGACCAAGAGATGTCTATATAATGTGTTAAAGGATACCATGGACTAAGAATATCCAATACATACAGATGATTATCTATCAATGAAGAACCTCAAATACATATAAAAGATTCTCTAAATCTCATACATATCAATCATTGATTGTCAGATCTAAGGAAAGCTCATTTTCATACTTGGTAGCGTAATAAGGATTCACGAACATAACTTAAATCTATAAAGAGAGTCCCATAGTAGACAATAATTCCCCACAAAATGGTGTGATGAGTCCGACCTCCCATCCTCTCAACCAATGTAAATTCTTAAGCCTCATCGGTCCACAACTAATGAGCACCTACCTTTGGAAAGTATGTCCAAATGGATATAGAATCATTGGATGTTTTTGGTTCTACGAACAAACCTGTTAGAGACCGATTGGAATGTTTGAACCTTAAACAAATGAAATCATCCCCAATTCTAGAGGAAACATCCCCAAAATTATTAATAGAAAAAAGCAGCACATCAACACAAACAGAACATAAATTCTTACATCATCTCAAATCCAAAGCCATTCCCAAATCCATAATCTGACAGCTCGTCGTCCGGTTCAGATGACACCCATTCAGACGACTCAGCTTTCCTGAATATTTCCAGGTATTGTTTTTTACGCTGAAGCATCTCATTAGATAACTTCACCTTAGGTGGAAGTTTTTCATCGCTTACTTTAGTAACCATCTCCCTGTGCATCCCGGATTCATACCTAGTTGTCATTGGTTTCGGAAAATCATAATAATCTTTTCTCGGTCTTCTTCTGATTGGGTTAGACCCGCTCATCTCTTTATTTGATATCCTCTTGCCCTCGCCCTAAACAATGTCACTATAACTAGGAGTCAAATTATCCTTGTCACTTCCCAAGATATCCCTCTTTGTTTCACTCTTACTTTAGTGTGAAACATTCCATATTCACCACTTATTTATTTTATATGGTTTATATACTTCAATTAATTTATTTTATTTTATTTTATTCTTATTAAAATTATGTGTATTTTATAATCCATCTATGTTAATTTCTCTCATGGGTCATATGATTCGAATGATACCAAAGTGGTAAGTGATTTTTGTTACAATCACATTATTTATCATGATTTTTATCATTATGTTTTAATGATGAAATATTATGATATATATCATAATATAATCATGATATTTCTTCCCATATGATTATTTAGTGATAAAAAATAATTTCCTTTCATTTTTTTCACCTTATACACTCAATAGTCCAAAAATCTATTTTTTAAGTGAAATCGGCTTTATTTCACTAATCAGGTGAAAAAAAAATTATTCCATATATTTTTTTTTCTAAAACAAATTAAGATAGTTTTTCAATTTTTTCCTATAATTTCATTAAGTAATTTATACCCATGAATTAATTTTAAAAAATTAGTTAAAATGAATCATATTATCATTTTTGAAATGAAGTACTTTTGGAATTTTTTCCAAAAAATATGAAAGGTCAGTTTTCTTTTAACTTATAATGCAATAAGGAATTTACAACCATCTTGAACGCTCAATTTTTTGAATATTATTTTAAATTTAACCATGTTTATTTTTAGTTAAAAATTAATTCTATAATAATTTCAAAATATTTTTATTTTTAATACTGATTTCTAAAATTGAAATAATATTTTTCTCAAGAAATATTTCAATGATATTTTAGAGAAATTTTTATATATGATAAAATAATTTGTTGTTAATTGTCATTTACTGTTGATATGATCTAATGGAACAAATATTTTTGTTTATCTAGTTGGTTAATTTTAATGTTGAGGATATTTTTATGAAACCCATTTTTTTTACATGGGTAATGCTTCAATGAAGGGATAAAATGTTTATAAAACTCATTTAATTTTAATGGGTTATAATATGTTAACATGATAAATATTTTATGATATTTTGGCACATATTTGTATAGATTTCATTAAGGATGAAAGATATTTTATAAACAAGGATAGTGTTTATTCCATAAATATGGATGGTTCTTATGTTATAACCAAAGACAATGGTTTCATTAAAACCCAGGATTGTGGTCATTTAATAACCAAGGAAGGGTTGAACATATATCTTCTTTGATTTCATTGGGAAAAGATTGATATATCATGGGATAAAAAAGAATTTAATGGGAAGTTAACCAAATTATATAAGGAACTTTTTCCTCTATGATAGTGTAGGGAGTGAACCTTGATTGCTATGACAGTTTTTGGAGTGAACCCATTCCACTATGGAAGTCTTTATAATGATCCTTGATTACAAAGTAAATTAGTTTCTATTCCTATTTGTATGCCACAAACTTCTGTCTTATTCTAATGTTATTCTTTCATGGATCATATTCTTTTATTCCATTTTGATTCATGTGATATGAACTTCCATTATATTTTCTATGACTCATGATTATGATCTATGATTTGTAGGGTATGATTTTAAAATTTTATACTCATGGTATCATACACTTATGTTCATGTTATACTCATGTAATCATTGATATCTCCCTTTTTTACCCTTAATAAGAATCTTAGCTAATCATTTCTTATGTTTCCTTTCTTAATGTTATGAATAAAGGTACTAAGTATGATATATCTAAGAAGTATAAAATTTATATAGAACATACTGGGTAACGATGTAGATATTTCATAAACCAGATTTTTATGTGCCCAAGTTTACAAAAGAAATAGACCAATGGGATTCTTTGGTTGATCATTATGTTATGTAATGAATATTTATCTATTAAGATGTGATATCTATGTGTAAATATTTTGGGTCACTATATATATGATTATTCATGAGCCTTTTCTTTTAGGATATCATGTTATGCCTTTTGACTAATATGAAATGCTTCATTATCTTATTTATTCCCTTAATGGTATTTTTAACTCCACCTTTTTTTGTATTCCATAAGTTATCCTTTGAAGTTTTATGAGATCAAAGTGATTTAAGAACTAATTATTGAGACTAAAAAATGTTTTATTATAGTTGTAGGTTGATGTTTTATTTTCCTAGTCTTATAAAGACACTATGCTTGAAGATCCTTTGTTTGTTTGTAATGTATATTTGTATTAAACATCATGTTACGATATGTATAAAATTCATCAGTTTTTATATTTGGTACATAGTAAGGTATATTTATATTTATAGGTCATAAATAGAATAATTTAGTGGGAACCCTAGGGATAATTTTATGCATAAAAAATATCCTGAATTTTTATTAACTTATAAAGTGAGTTGTTTCTAAGAAACTGTATACCTATCCAAATTATAGATATAGTTGTGGATTTGGAAGAGTGTTTACTAGGGGTAATAACCCTGAAAATTACATACTTGGTATTAAATTGATTATTACATAGTGAATGATACAGAGAACATTTTTTTCTCCTAGTTGGACACTCCCAGAGGATATGGGTTGAATAATTCACAAACTCTTTATAAACAATTATTAATGACATTAATAGTTTTTTAGTTTATAATACTACCTACATAATGTTAACCATTGAGTTGGAATAAATGAATAATTAGTTATAAGAAAATATGGATGATGGTTTTATATGTCCAAGTTCATTACAATGGGGTAAGTCTCTCCTCTTCTCTAGAAAAAAAGGATGAGTCAATGTGGCTCTACATTGATTACTATGAACTAAAAAAAGTCATGATAAAGAGAAAGTATAATTATCCATTGATTGATGGATTAATTGATAAACAATGTGGAGCCTAAATGGTCTCTTATGTGGAATTTCGGTTGGGATATCTCTAATTAAATGTTAATAAGGAATAAATTTCCAAGACTTCGTTTCAAATTTTTATTAGAAATTATGATTTCATAGTGATTCCCTTTAGACTCAATAACTATAAAACCCTAAAAACATTATACCTTATATAATTATTTATTATAGAATGATAAAAACAATACAATCCTGAAATATCGAGGGGCCTAGTGTCTTTGATAAATTGGATATATATAACATTAATATGAATAATGGATATAAATAAATTATATAAAACTTTACAACATTCCGTTAATATCCATTCATATTCTAATAATTCATGGAATAACTCAATATTTTACATAAGAAAGTGGTGAACTATAAATCCCATTAAGGTAATTATCAAATATATCATGATGAAAGTAATACATGTAAGTCAAGAGGCCTATAAAGGGTAAAAATGGGTGAGAATCATAAACGTGAACATTGAAGAAGAATATAATATGGTATATTCAAGGAAACATAGTAATGTTGGAAGAACGTAAAATATGATATCATAAGAATTATTCATGTCTAAACCCTGATATACCACAACATAGTGTGCTTAATATATCCTCTGGTGCACCATTTTTTGTATATTATGAGAAACAAATTACAAATGCATTGGAGGGTATATAATTTTAGGTCCATCCATCAAATTCATATCATGTACATGAATTTATGTTCCACATAGATTATAAAACATAAAAATGTCTTTTATTACTTTAAATACAGTGATTAAGAGTGTGAGTTATATTAATGAGAGTAGAAAATAAATGAAGGATAGTTATATCTAGGTGAATTCCCTTAAGTGGAAATGGGGATGGGTATAAAAATCCAAAATGTTTGGGTATCATAAGGATATTTATATAATGGGGAAGAGTACAATTAGAGATACAGTTAGTATATCATTTCTTCGGTATCATAAGGATTGAAAATGGATGTGTAAATACAAATTTAAAAATTAAAAATGGAAATCAAAAGGCATAATACAAATAAAGTACTTGAATAAAGAGGTGGAGGTAGAGAATGTCTTACCTAAAGGGGACACTTATAAAAGCTTTGTATTAGCTTCTAAATAGATTGAAAATGAATTGGTAGAGATATATAAAGGGTTAAAAAGAGTAAATTCCAGCTCAATGGGTTTTTAGTGAAGTGTAGTGAGAGGTTGCGTGGGTAATTATATCAAAAGAGAGTATTTCTTTATAAATTTATAAACATAGGTTTTGGATTCTATATAATAATATAATAAAAAGAAACAATAACTTTGATTTTTCCTATGGTTACAACCAAATAAGAGTGGATTTAAATATTTTACAAAGTCATGAAACGAAAATATAAAAATAATACCATTGGTGATATGGAAGTGAGTCATATTTTAAAAGAATTCATTTTTTAAACCTTGAAATATAATATAGGTTCTGGAGGATTCAATAATGGATTATAAAAATAATAAAATAACACTAATAACAAATTAATTTAAAGGGGAAATATATTTGTTGTCATGGATTACATTTTTAGTATTTATTTATTCAATTTTTTGGCTTTTATGATTTCATAATAGGTACTTCATATTTATATTATATTTAATTTTTTCAAAAAAAAATTGACTGTTTTAGAAAACATTGAAAAATTGACCGTTGGCTAATTTTGACATGCTGATTTCAAAAATAGTATTTATTTTATAAAAATAATTCTCTAAATATGATAATTTAACATTTTATATAAAAATAAAAAATTGCAAACAAATACTTATTTTTATAAAGCTAACACCTTTTTGAACGTCATAAATATTTCATTAGAATTCATTAAATTATATTATCATTTATATATAGAGAAATATTAATTAATAATAATATATTAAGAAAATAATATTTATTTTAAAATTTCATAAATTTATCCAAAAGTGTCCCTTTATTAAAACTATATCTTTCCCTAAAACATAATTTTGATTTCATCATATCAAAAACAAATATTTCTCAAACTTAATATATACTAATTTATAATGTAATAATGATAAGTGATAAATATAATCATTATTTTATTTAAAATAAAATATAAAAAATTATTTTGATAGTAGCTAGATATAAAACCCATTATTAAATAATCTTACAACCTAAATGTAAGGTGTGTGATGGTTTTTCTTTCTTATAATGGTTTGAAGAACATGGCTTGGGATGTGTTCTTGATAAGATTTAAATTCTCCTGTAAATGGTTGTTCTTGAGATTCAGTATTTGAATATTGTCTTGAGCTTGGTCAAGAAAAAATCCCAATGATACCATATCCTTTAGACTCTTTGATAAATGGGCTTCATAGGGTACAATCCTAAAATTCGAGGCCAGTTATTCTTACATTTGTGTCATAATGAATTTATCAAAACCCATAATATATAAAAATCATAAAAGTCGTTATATAATGACAATAATATCAATGGTTACAATACATATTAATCATTTAAATTTGATAGGGTATATTTTATAACAGTTTAAGATAACTAGTGTTCTTCATGTGTTTTCTATAAGTACCGTACTTAATATGGAATTTATTTACTCAAAATATAATTTATTTTATAAAAGATCAAGTTGTTACATTCATCGTCCTTTTAGAAATTTCACCTTAAAAATCTCATTTTGTACACTAAAATAAATAGTGGTACTTTTGATCCATCACTTCTTTTGGTTTTAATTTTCCATCCTTAAAAATATGCTTCCATAACTATACCTTGACCTAATTAGTCATCCTATTTTGAAGAACATTGTCTTAATAATCTGAGATCATCACTTGTTGATCCTCACATAATAAATCATTATCCAAGGGTACCACCTCCAGTTTTAGTACATGTGAGGGGTTTGGTATGTTCTTCCTTATGATGGATAAATCTAACACATCATGTACTTGAAATAGTTTAGGTGGGAGTGATAGTCGATACTACACAACTATGATGAGATGAATAATTTCAAAGGGACTAATGTATCTTGGTTCAAGATTTCCATTTTATGAATAACTTCTATAGTGATATATGCAGGAACCTTTTATATTCAACCTCAAACTCAGGGTCTCACTTCCAATTGTCTTCATTGATTGTTTGGTGACTTTGAATGGATTTAATATGATTCTAAGTGGGTTAAACCTTCTTTAACTTCACATAGATAAGATCATGTCCCATCATCTTCTTCTCTACAACTTTGTCCTAACATGTTGGAGAATTTCACTATTTCCCATATAGATCCATATAAGGTACCAATGGAATATATAATGGAGAATTTTTTCATCTAATTACTCAACTAGGTGAAGGTTATAAATATAAAATCCTTGTAAATCTATTGATCAAGATCTCAACATTATCATACATATTTTTAATAGATCATTGAGATATTCAATCCATCTGCGGCTTCTAAGAAGTACTGAAACTCATCTTTATTTTTAGTTCTAGCTAAAGGATTCTCTACAACATCAAGGTATACCTTGGATCTTGATTACATACAATAGAGAGTGTAAATCAATTTTTTATTACCAAATCACTTATATATATCATAGAACATTTTTTGAGATAGAAACCTTATTTTATAATAGTGAAATAAACTAATATTATATGGTGATCAACTACCACCGAGATGGAATTATATCCATTAAATATCATGGGGTCCTATGATTAAATCCATGGTTATATTTTCCCATTTAAAATTTGGTATGAAAAATTGTTTCATTCTACCCTTATACTTATATTATTCATCCTTAATGTTTTTTCATACCAATCATTGAGATTGAAATTCTACAATATCCATCTATATGTTATCAGACCAGAAGTTTTGATTTAGATCTCTATACAACTTAGTGATTCTAGGATAAATTTTAAAGGATGATCTATGAACATAATATATAATCTCCTAGTTAAAATTGGTTTCTGATGAGACACATATCTTGGTTCTAATCAATTTTAATCCATCATTAAAAAATTAAAATCTAAAATATTTTATTCTTTTCATCATAACTTTTATCAAATTTTCAGTACTCTTTGATCCTCTAATAAATGAATGGTTGGTTCAAAATCATAACCATTTATTTGAATATTTAGTTCAATATTCTATGAACCATATATATATCGCACTTCTCCCTATAGGGATTATGTTGAAAAAATAAATGTGAAGATCACAACATCCAATTCTAGATCATGTGTTGGGTAGTTCTTATCATGGTTTGTTAATTGGAGGGAGGCACATACTATAACTTTTTCTGCTTGAATGAGTACACAACCCAATCCTTTTTTGAATGCATCACTTTAGATCACAAATCATTTACATCTATTGGGTAATGTGAGAATATATGATGTGATTATTCACTTCTTGAACTCTTTAACGCTCTCCATACATTCACCAGTCTAGAAAAATGTTACTTCCTTCCAAGCTATCTTAGTTAGTGGTATTGAAAATCATGAGATGTTTATTAAAAACTAAAGATAGTACCCAGCTATACCAGAGAAACTATGGATCTTCATCACAAATATTGGTCGAGTACATCCACAAATTACCTCTATTTTAGAATGATCCACCAATATCCCATTTCTGGTGATAAAAAACCCTATAAATATTACTTTCTCAATCAAAAATAAGAATTTAATATATAATTTCAGGCTATATGACCTTTGTTTTTCCTTCCATGGTTTCCTAGATATGTTTTGTGGTTTCTACTAAGCATTCTCACACAGTTCACCTTTATTAAACCCTTCAAAAATTGTCAAATACCAACAGAACCACAAAAAACATAACCCTATAATTATATATACATAATAAACATAAATAAAGGTCAATGTACCTAAAAATAAGGGTGTAAAAAATGGCAAATCATGTTTCAAAAACATTACCCAATGCATTAGATGGATATATAATTTAATTCTCACATATTATATTTATATAATGTACTTGAATTTGTGTTCCACGTAGATCATAAAACATAATACAATCTTTAATTATTTAAAATACAATTATTAAAGAGTGTGTGTTATACAAATGAGTGTCCATAATAATTTAAGGATATTTACATCTATTTAAATACCCATGTGAAAAAATGGGGATGGATATAAATAATTTTTAGAATAAAAAATCATGAAATATGTTCAGGGGAAAAACATGTGTACACGAAGGTTCAAATAAGGGTTTATGAGGGTGAAATGTGGTATCTCATTACTTCGTAATAATAATAATCATAATCATAAATGGATTTGTTAAAAAAATTCCTAAATGAAAAATTGGAAATCAAAAGGCATAATACAAATAATGTACTTGAATAACTAGGATGATGAGAATCCCTTACCATGAGATAGATCTTCTAAAATCATTATACGATCTTCGTAAGAGATTTGGACCACCTTTGGATCTAGAGAGGGATAGGGAGAGGATATTCATTCTCAATTAGCTCTGAGTGAAGAAGGCTGGGTTATTGGGTGGTTATTTATTGAAAAATAGAGGGGAATTTAATGTTAATTTCTAAACCTATGTTTTGAACTCTATATAATAAAATAATAAATACCACAAACCGTACCATGGTTATTACACATGGGTTTTCCAAAGAAGACTGGTTTTCAATTTTTTATAAGTCTAATAATAAAAAATAATAAAATAATACCATTGGTGATATGGAATTGAGTCTTATTCGTGTGGAATTGAATTTAAAACCTTAAAATATAATATATGTTTTGGAGGATTCATTAATGATTTTTAAAACTAGTCACTTTACTAAAACCAAATTATTTTAAAGGGAAAATCTATTTTTTCATGGATTGTTTTTATTTTATTTTTTACATTAATTTTGGGATATTATAATTTCATAATAAATATCCTATATTTTTATCATATTTACTTTTTAACAAATAATTCGAAACATAGAAATATGAAAAAATCACTATCGGATTATTTTAATGTGATGATTTAAATAAATAATTTTATCTAATTATTTCTAAAAATATTAAAATTTACTCTTCTCAATAAAAATAATTATTTGTTGGAAAATAATTATTTTTTAAGATATTAACATATTTCTTACCCTTAAAAAATTAAAATGGACTTTATTAACTAATGTTATAACTAATATATAAATAAATATTAATTATTAATAATTTTTTTTGAAAATTATATTTATTTCATATATTCATTAATTTATCAAAAACAGATATTTAATTGAAATTATATATTTTTAAAAAAATACAGTTTTTATTTATTTATATAAAATCTAATATTTATAAAACTCATTAAAAATTATTTATATAGTAATAATGAAAATTTATAAGTATAATCATTATTTCATTAAAAACAAAATATAAAAAATCATACCACCTTGGTCTTGATACATAACCCATTATTACACTTGTGCACACCCAAAGGGAAATGTGTGTGATGGTTCTTATTTCATGGGGTGGTTTGACAAACATGGTGTGGGTTGTGATCTCGATAATCTTGGCCTTCCCTCATAAATAGTTCATCTTGAGCTTCAGTTATTGAATCTTTTCATGGGATGGGTCAGGGTGAAAACCTAGTGATTCTATCTTTCTTGGAAGCTCTAATAAATTGGATTCAAAGGGTTGAATCCTACTGGTCGAGACCATCAATTAGTATACCTATGTGAGGTAGAATATTTCATAACCCCTAATATATATTAATCTTAATGGTCAATATAAAAAATCTATATTATCAACGGTGATGATTCTAAATGATGTTTTAAATATGAGATTCTATATATTATAAGGATCCAAAATAACCAAATTAGTGCATGTGTTTTCTATAAAAACATTGATTAAAAATGAATTTGTTCATTCTATGTGGAGTTTGATTTTTTTAATATTGGGTCATTTCACTAATGCCATGGTGATCTTTAGGAAAATAATGAATAGGGGAGTCATGTATTAGCTCATCAAATTTATGGTAGTTTTTATTGATGATATTTTGATATACTCCAAATGAAAGGGTGATCATATGTTGAATTTTAATGCAATAATATATACTTTTCAAAAAAAATTTATAAATGAAAAGTACAGAAAACCTGAAATTGAGATGGTGGAACCATCATTTTTGGGGTATGTCATCACTACAAAATATATACCTAAGGCCCCTTATAATATTAAAATGATTTATGAGTGTCATATACCAACATTTTTAATGGATATCCATTTTGTTGTTTGATTATATGGTTATAACCAATGATTTGTAAAAAAATTATCATAATTTTAAAACCTACTAACCCTGAATACTCATATGGGTATAAATTTTTTCTAGGATGAAGAGCATGAATAAATATTTAATGAAATTAAAAAAAGGTATTATCATTACATTAGTACCAACACATCCCTCACATGGGGAACATTTTTTGGTTTACAGTGATTCTTAAAAAATGGTCTTTTTATATGAAATAATATTGAATGATAATGTGATAACCTACACCTCCAGGAATTTTAATGTTTATGAGTTAATATTCCCAAAACATGATCAGTATATGGTTTTAGTGATCTTCACATTGAAGATTTATTGCTACTATCTTTATGGGGATAAGTATGAAATATATACTCCTCAATCCACTACAATACTATGAATGAAAATAAATTGGATGATTCTATAAGTAAAAAGTATCTGACAACCATATCAATGATGTGAATTCAAAAGGATATAAAGGATTTTCAGGAGGATCCTAAAGGAAAGAACCTCATTATTCAATTCTAAAATTATTTCTAAACCATTTAAACTATATAAGGAATGTGATTCTCATATAGATGATGTGTAAAAACTGAAGTAGTTGGGAGCTATAAGAAATGATAATCCCTAGGAGTTTAAAATTGATGAAGGGCTTGTAATATATGGGTAATGACTATGTATACCATAAATTCTTTTGATATAAAATGATATGTTGAATGATAAACATATCTCAACATTTTTCATCCACCAATGGAGCAGAAAGATGCATCATGATATCTAAGATATCTAATGATGGGACAATATGAAGACATATATCACATTATATACATCAAAAGGCATGGCATTTTATCAAGAGAGTAATGAAATGAAAATTTCTAAGGTTATTATTCAACCATTACACAAACCTACATGTAAATGGAAAACAAATCACCATAGACCTTTTCAATGGTCATACAAATCCATCAAGTTGATATAATGTTATATGGATTATTGTGGATCTTATTATAAAGACTAATCATTTAATTATAATTTTAGATGACTTTTGACTTGATCAAAATGCAAGGATATACATCAGATAAGTGGTGAGGCTACAATGAAAACAACTATTGATTATATCTGACCGACATATTATATTTAATGATATACTCTTTAAGATCTTCCATCGTGATAAATACACTAAGTTAAACATTTGTACATTTAATCATCACCAAACATATTACCAATCTAATAGTATTATCCCAACAATTGAGGATATGTTGAGAGATTTCTACATAGATCTAAAAGGAGGTTGAGATCAGAATCTTCTTCTAGTAGAGTTCTCATAGGATAATATATTTCAATTAAGAATCCAAATTGATATATTTTAATCCCTTTATGGTATGGGATATATAAAACCAATGGGTTGGGATGAAGTTCTTGAATTCTAGATAATGGTGCCTATAATGGTAAAATAAATGGTTGAAAATTTTAAGAACATTCAACATTACATTAGGGATACTAAAAATCAAAATGAATTATATGCTAATAATCATAATCAAGACTTACAGTTTTTTTATAAGATTTGAATTATTTATAAATGTATCTATGTGTAAGAGAGTCATGAGATTTGGGTAGAATGTAAAGCTCTATCTCAAATACATCATCTCCTTTGTTATTTTCATTCACATTAGAGTTTTGTTCTATCAACAAGCTCTCCCACAACTATTTCTCAACTATAAGATGTATTTTATGAATCCCTATTAAGTACGTAAATTCAAAATTCCATACATATAAATGATTCAATGATGCAAAATTTGGAAAATGTTTTCTCTTAATAGGGGATTCTGGTGAATATATTTGATAATAGAGACAATGTTCTACCCAATAAGATAACTCAATTTTTGAAACTACAATGTAAAAACCATAAATACAAGGATACATTGGAACTAGTGGAATCCATAAAGTAGAATTATAGTCACCTATTTTTACCTTAGTTGATAAAATTAAATTTTGATGATTAAATTTATTATGGGGGGAATAATGTAATTACTTGTAATATTATCAATGTAATTTACCTTATGAATATATCAATGTGTCATGCATAATAATATAATATTATATAATACACACACCACAAGATAAAATGAACTACATTTTATAATATTAATTTAAACATTAATTTTAGATAATAAATATGGAATTAAGAATTGTAAGTATAATGGGGAAAAGATAAAAGTAATAGGAAAATTTGGATCTTATCTCACCCCCCCCCCCAGAATAATCACACTCATGAAAAAAACTCTATAAATGAATTAGAATAAAAGTAATGAAATATAAATTTTTAAAATTAAAATATATATTACATTTGTAAAAAGTAGAAGTTAATTAAAATAAGTGAAATATGAGCTATTTATTTAAAGTAGGGAACCCAAAAAACTTTTATAAATATGACCATTGGAAGAGTAATATGATAGTTATAATAGAAATATGACTATTAGAAATAGTAACATGACCTTTAGAACTGTAAACAAAATAAAAAATAAATATAATATTTAGGTATCTTATAAAATGGGATTATGACATATTTATTCTGTGATACAAGGGAATAAATTTTTTAATTGATAAAAGAAGTATAAATATTTTGTAAAAAAATTAATTTTCATTTTTATAACAACTAAAAATATTTAAAAAAAAATTATTTTCATTAAATGGGTTTATAAAATAATATTATGTTTATTATATTGATAGTATAATGTTATGATACCCTAAGTAATTTTTCACAGAATTTGAAAATAGATCATAATAAAAATAATTGTATTTAAAATTTAAATTCCTTATATTTAGAAATTTATTTTCATAATATTTATTTCATATTTAAAATATTTCTTTTCATAAAAAATTATTGGGTGATTTTCTGGTATTATTCTAAAATAGTTGATTTTTTGTGAATAAAGGAAGATGGAATACTATAGTATTTATCATTATAATCTAAATACATGAATTTTTGAGTTGTGGATGATGAAATAATCAAATATTTCAAACTCATATTAACCATTTACTATATATAGTCACAATAATAATTACTATTGGTAGTCTGCAAAAAAATAAACTAATAAATATAATCATTAAAAACATCAATCTCTTGCCCTAATAAATAAAACCCATCACCTCCCCTCCTCCTCCTAACTTGTATGCCTTAATTCATACCATATTTCCATTCAATACCATTCCATATCCCCTTAACCATATCCCAATTTTAGGTTAATTGACAAATACCACTTTAGTGAGCCATAAGGTGTAGCTTAAGAAGAGGCAACCAAGGGAAGAAATAAAATTCTTGACTAACCTCTCTTTTTTTTATCCTTCCTATACCACCCTCTTATATTTTCCATAAACCAAAAATGATAACATGATTAACATAAATATACTAAAATGTTATTATTGTGTTTGAATATCCTAAATCTAACCTCCCATCTTTATATTCAAAAATGAAAATGTTGTTTACAGTATGGTTGGTCCACCGCCTCAATGAACAACGTACTTCCCTTTTCTCCCCCACCATTAAGGATGTTCATAAAAATGTTATTATTGTTAAATAATATTAATTTAGTTATATTGTAACATATTATATATTCTATAATTAATATATAAATATAAAATTATATAAAATGAAACTGGTTCATGGTGGATGATAGAACTTTATAAATGAACTAAAAATATAGCACTAAAAAAATTAAAAGAATAATTCTAATGATATAAAAATGATATTTGGGAAAATATAAATTTTTTTGTAAGTACATGAATACAATTTAATTTTACTTCTATTGTTTTATTTCCATTTAATAGGAACATAAATAACTATCCTCGTGTGATCCGACTCTAGAACCATGAAACGAATGACCTCTTAAAAATGAAATTAAACCTTGTATTTCAATAAAATTGTTAGAAATGAACATAATAAAATTATAAATAATAAAATGAAGTTTTAAAATTTTATTAATTAAGTACATAATATCAATTTTCCAGGGAGTTACGTGTAAGTAATTAATGATTCTAGAGCCTAAGGTAAGGGATCTCATAGAACCACCCATTTTTCTTTGGATTATTACATTTCTCTATATAAATAAAAATTATTTATCTTTTCAATGTTATTTAATCATTATATATTATGTATTTATATTTATTACATAAATAAATATCTTATTCAGTATTTATTTTATAGGTTAAAACTTGCTCTATGTTCATTTCTCAAATTTGTTCTTTAAAATAATACACAATTAAGGGAAAATTTTCTATCCCTTAAACATATTATATAACCCTTTTTAAATTTCTTAATTAAAAATTAGTGTTTAAATAATTAATTTAATACATTATTGATATCCATTTTTACCTATAGTGTTCTATGAAAATATCATATTTATTCATTCTATAATGTCTTCAACCGATTCCTTAAACTGGCGTTTTGAAAGTTCATTTCTATACCCAATTTTATACCCTTTATCCAGATGTTTTAATTTTCAAATGAAAACTATATTTTGAGACCTATTATTATGTATTTAGATATGAACATTCCAAATATTTCATTTATTCTCCACTTTAGATTATTTATAAAACAGCCTTTGACTTTGATATGAGAAAATATTATGAAACCCATTTCTTTCCATGGTTAAATATTTCATTTATTCCATACATTTGATTTAAATTTTTGGAACTCATCATAATGTACTTGTAATGATCATTGTTTCAATATAGTTCTCTAATGAATAGGGTAATGATTATGTCTTGTGAGATGATATTTATGGGATTAGGGAGTAATCCATATCCATGATGGGACTCTGTTCACTAAGTGATTTTGTCTTGGTAGTTAGCCTTGATTTTTTGTTATGTAATGAAATATGTTTCTAACACTTTCATACATTTCTATGGTATTATAATTTCATTTTTATTATGTTTCTCTCCTCTATATTTTTATTCACGAGCCCTGTATTTTTTTATATCATGATATTCCTTATGACTCATGAGCAATGATTTATTTTCATGACTACTTCATTACAGGGATTTTTAGCCCAAACCTTTTTTATATATATTCCCAAGGTTATAGAGTTTAGTTTTGTAATATAAAAGGTATTTAGGAACTCATTATGGATATTAAAAAAATACATTTTAATTTAGTATCATGTTGATGTTTTATGTTCATATACTGCCAAATACAATAGTCTTTAAGATCCTTGATTTTTTTTATTACATATTTATGACAAAACTCATGTACTAATATGTGTAAAAGGATCAAGTCACTATAATATGTAATAATTCATAGCTAATAAATTTTATTTTTAAAGGTATAAAATATTCCAGATGATATATAAGGGTTATCATCATGACATGAATCCCTCTTCCATTACATAATCTATATATGCAAGTATTTATAGTCTGTGTAACTCAATAAGTAAAGATAATAGCTATGGTGTAACACCCTCCACCAAAACATGATCCTATGACATAATACGTATCCCTTATGATAGAAGAGACTACATCTATACTACATTGTCAATATATTGAAGCCCTTTACCAAGGCATGGTTCTTGACATGCCCTTAACACTTGCATGAAAATCAGAAAATGTAGTGATTCCCTAGAACATAAAATAATCTTGGTTGACACCAATAGGTATAAATATCACCAAGGAAGATATAATTATGGGATATATACTCATCATGGTGTGATGGAACCTCTATAGAAAATTCATAACCACCTTTAACATTTGCTCAGGCTGACCCAACCCAACTTTAGGAAATGACTCAGGGATTACCTATAAATTCCTTAAACATTAATAAATGATTAAATTGCATAATTTTAGTAAAAAATATAATTATTTTCATACATCAAAATATTATCATATATTATATTTTACCCAATAAATAACTTCACTTCCATAAGTTTCACCTTCGATCATCAGCGGGGCCTATCAGAGAAAAACATCACCCACTAAGCAAATATGTATAGCTCTTGGCCCCATGTATCATCCTTGATATACATATTTTTCCTTGATAAAGATACAAGATGAACCATTCTACCATCTATTTTCATCCCAATTCAATCCAAATTATGAATTAGACACTCATCAAATGACTCATTCCCCTTGAGATTGATTTTGTTAGTACTGATCACGTGGCAAGTATCAGGATAATTCCCCAAACCTATGATTCATGAAACATGTTATGTATGGAAACCTATTTCTAAGTAAAATAAAATTAAATTAATAGTATACTAATCTTGTAAATAATATTGAATAACCACCTAAACATGGTCACTAATTTCCCTTACCTCTTAATGTAATAATGACTGGATCTTGGTGACACACAAATTAATACATCACGTCTATCAATGAGCACAAGAGGATGGTATCCCCAGTGTTCAGGCTAACCTTTTATTATTTATATGGATGTTTACCACTTTATTATCATCTGTATATGCTTTGATATATTATATATAAGACATAGTTAAATAATCACTTATTCCCTAACCTACATTCATTATTGTGGTTAATGGAATGAGCTACCATATAATGCATCAAAAGGAACCATTTAAATTGATGCATTATGATTATTCTAATAGTAAAATTCTATTATAAACATATAGTTATTAGATTAATACAAAAAACTAGGCTCTGTGATTTCATCATTTCGTGTGGTTTACATATATTACACTCAGATTTATTTTCTATATAATTATGATAAGCAATTCTCAGATACAACATTATGTCATGATAATTCTGCATCCCATAAAAAATATAATGTAAGAAATAAATAATTGTATGAAAATATTATTTGAGGAACCCAATGTAGATGTATTATATCCCATATACAAATATTACTAAAATCAATTTAAAAAAATTCATCATTAATTAGTAAAATTTTAGGATCCTTAGTAAATATGTCCAAAAAGGAAAATTTTCTTCACTTCCAAAGGGAATATTCAATAAACCCATTAATAAATATATGGTCAAACCATCCCCCATACAATCAAGAATGAAAAATTAATAGAGAAAGAGTGTGGGTTATTTATTCTCAGCATTCACTCACTAATAGGTAAAGAATAATGTGACATGACCCGCTATATCCCCCATTATCCCATTCCAACAATACTATCTATAATTTTCATGGAACAACTTCCTTAGTCCTAGTTGAATAATCAATATTGAGGTTCATGAATACCTCATTAATTTTTTCATTTGTTCGAATAGAAACATTAATATAAAATAAAAAAATGTGGATCTTAGTGGAAATAATAGTCCAATCTACTAGTCCATCCCTACCTTATACCTTATCCCACACTAATAGATAGTCTAAATTTAATAATTATCTCTCTATTACCCTATTAATGGGTGAAGAAGTGATATTAATTGATATAGGTATTTCTCATCCATGATACTCTTTAAAAGGAATTCTTAACTATGTTAAAAAGTTTATCATCTACCACTCGATGTTGTAACCCCATAATAATTGTTTATAAATATTCTTACTTACATATTATTAATGAACATTCTCTTTTGGGTTGTACACCACTTGAATGTAAAAGGATTATAGGTACATTTTCTGTCATTACTTCTAGATGTTGAAGTCTATATATGAGATAATATATCTAAAACTCTTATGATAAAAGTATACCATAAACCTCTCACCAAAAGTATAGTGTTTGTACCATAGGGTATAGAGAAAAAACAATTGTCTCTAGATCACGGATCTGGAAGATGTGATGATACATCCTTAAATATATGGACCCATAAGTGAACACATAACCATATTCCATAATAATATATCTAACATTTAATCTAAATGAATTAAAATAGAATATGTACTCTTTAATAAGCTCAGGAAAGTCCAGGAACAATTCTATCTTGAATATCATTTTCATTTCATGAAATATACCCCCTTGTTAGTCAGGGAAATCATTAGTACTAAGAATCATGAGAATTCTTATATTAAATTATTGTATTAACCAACCAATACCAATAATCTAAAAATATCAAAACAAATTTTTGGATTACTCTTAAGAAACCCCAAAATCAACCTTCTTATAATCTATTTACACACTAGTCTCTATCATTATATTCCCTAAGAAGTTTAGCTATCTATTATAAAACTACCTCTTTAAGAGACATGAATATAGTTGATTATCAATATTTATACTCAGAATAGTTGTTTCATATATGAAATTTCACCCCCTTGGTAAGTTTAAGTGAGAATATCATTAATAAACATGAAAAATAGACAATACATGTAATAATGGAAGAACCAATTCATCGATGATTTAAACACCATTTGTATATTAGCTAAACTAGATGATATCAAAACATAAAAATACAAGACACAAATTCTATAAATAATTGTATGAGGTATTTTATAATTCCTCACTGTGAACTGATGATAAGATAATCTCATTTCAATATTTTAGAACACTCTAGTCCTTCTCTCATAATAAAATAGTACATTGATACACATAAGTGGATATCATTTCATGAATGTCAGCTGTTTCAATTTTGGTTAATCTAAAAACATTCTGAAATAACCAATTACCTTCATAGAGAATAGGATTAGAGTACCCCAAGGGGATTTTCTCAGTCATATAAACCAATTTTCCTCCAAATCCCTCACCTGATCCTTCATATCTTGAAAATCAGTTGAATCTATCCTAATTGGATGAAAAGATATTGTAATGTTCTTTGTTTTATAACTAAGGTGAAATTCCAAGGGAATTTGAGTTTTTTACATTTACATGATGGGTTATTATTTTAACCAAGATTTGGAATGAAATTTTGAGAGTTGGAACACTTCAATTTTTTATTATTAGATGTTGTTGAAGGCCAAAAAGTTTTCTCACATGATTTTTAATGTTTTAGGAGAGTTGGGTCATATAAAACATAGGTTTGGGTGGTATGGTAAGGGTTCACATTTTGTTTGAAACCATGAATCCCCTAACAATAAACCATGTGGTTGTAAATGGTCAGAAAAAATGCCTCAAAAGGGCTACACATGGTTTACCCAAACTATGATCCTAGCATGCATATGTACTTCCACTTAGGCAATACCTATTTACTATTCACCACATGGTTGGTGCATGGTTAGGAAAACCAGGTGTAACAACCATGATAAGTTGGTACCTAGGCAGTGGGTGTTGCAGAGTTGGCTCATGGTTTGGAAAAACCTTACAACAAAATCGTGTGACCCAGTTCTGAGGGTGAAATTACCAAAATTCCCATAATTACGTAAAAACTAAAACCCTTCAATCTTCCACTTTTCCAATGGGATCCTCCTCTCTATGGCGGAATGGATATCCTACAAGCCTTACTTAGGCTTAAATATTTCTCCTATGTCTGAAGTATTATTCGAGCATCTTCAGTCTCTGTGGATCCACATTGGTATACTCTCGATTCCTTTTGAACCTTTCATAATTTAATATTCTCTTGATTGATTTATCGAGGTGAAATCTATTTTTCCATATTTTCAGGGTAGGAATCATTTTATTATATTTCTTCCAAAATGGAATAAATAAAATATTGATATTGGATGAGGGGATTGTACTACGTATGAGGTAGGTGGTCTATAATATTTTCATAAGTATCTGACATTTTATAAATAGATTTGTGGTTCCAGGCTCTTTCCTTTTCTGTGAATTTTTTTAAAATTCTTTCATTTATATTGAATTGATCATCACACCATGTATTACTCCCATTGATCCTTGGTTATGGTTTATATATAAGTGGTCTTTTTTAAGGTCACCCCTTGGGTGTTCTGATTCATGTTTCCCCTTAATAATAAATTGGTTAAATTTCTTAGATGCCTTCTATGCTTTTGACTTAGATTGAAAATAGAATTTCCCCTGGTATGATTTTTTTTAAATTGAAAATGGAACTTGATAAGATTCATTTTGATCTTTCTAAAATAATTTCCTTGTTGTTTTTCTATTTTAAAATGCTTCATTAAAACTGAATTTAGAGATTGATCTTTTGAATAAAGCATAATTATTCAAAATGTATTGTTTGATTAAAAATGAAACATTTTACAGTAAATTCCCATGGATGATAAGCACTTTCTTCAAAATTAAAAAGTGTTAATTAGTTAATTAAATATTTTTTTGGTATTATGTCTTGGGTGTTTATCCTATTATTTTGTTTTGATTAATTTAATTGTATGTTTATGACATTTCCCCTTTTGATGTTATTAATTGGAGTTAACCAACTTTTTAATTTAAAGGTAATTGAACCAAGGAACCTTCTAAGTGCATGTATCATTTTAACAAATTTAATGGCTTGACCCATCCCAATATAAATTATTAATTATCCATGATCCTTATAGGGGATTGGATTGATTTTTAAATGAGATTACCTATATAGGTAAATTCCATGTTGACTAAGGCAACTTATAAGTTCCCGTTTGTACATTCATAAATAAGATTACATTTTTTTTAATAAAATAGATTGAGATAAATGGAATATATTGAACTTATGGATTTTCATTCCTTGAATTATTTAAATGTTTTAAATAATATGACTTGATTATGTTAAGAAGTAGTGGGAAGGCCACACCTTTTAATGCATTCTTAAGTACATTCTTAATTCGTAATATAATGAATGAAAATCCATTAGTTATGAATGGGAATATAAAATGAATAGAAAAAGGGGTATTGTTTTATTCTTGTATATTATAAATATTATCATGCCTCATACATAGGTTGTGGAAGGATGGTAATGGTTCTATTGATCATAGAGGAAAATCATGCTCCCTTACATTAGGTGTTGAGTCAGGGAGTCTAACACTAGTGATACTAGTACAATATTAGGCTGAGGAACCACACACCTTATTCAAA
Source organism: Viscum album (assembly GCA_963277665.1). NCBI lineage: Eukaryota > Viridiplantae > Streptophyta > Magnoliopsida > Santalales > Viscaceae > Viscum > Viscum album. Next base: position 1,515,139,124 of record OY728128.1, on the reverse strand, counting down.
GTGGTGACATGATGTCTCACTCAGCATCTCATGTGTTATGAATGAAATTTTACACTCTATTTGGATTTAGATAATATACCCTTTGGATTGAGTTTATTGGCTCGTTCAGACTATTTATGGATAACTAAGTTTTGACCGATTCATCTAGTAGCTGCTATTCTTAGTATATAGACAATTACATCCACAATAACATACTAAATATAAGAAGATGAAATATATAACTACACAATATATATATATATATATTATTACAATATATATAGTTCCTGATCAGAGATCATATTCTAGCAAAGAGTTGAAGCTGGTAGAGTCTGCTAGGTGTCCTATTAGAACCTAATCCAAACGATTTTTCTTTATTTATTTTGTTTTAGTTTGTTATTCATATTACCTACAAACTAATTTATAACCTTGTATTGTATTATTTTATAGAAATTGTGGGTAGAAACCTACTTAGATTTATATTTTACACTCTGTTCGGGCCACTATTTCAATGGGGTACCTGAGTAGACCTTCTGTTCATAGAACCAGGGACTATGGCTTGAGTTTTCTTGCTAGTAAATGGGATTTATGGGAACAGGATTGAGTTGGAGCTTGGGATGAATGTTGAGATTTACCATATGTCATTTTACTTCATTTATTCTTTTCTTATTCATTAATTGTGTTGTTTCATGTTGCTTATTTTATGTCAACTGTTTTTATATTATGTATCATCATCTAGAAATGCATGCATTGTTGTATATTGGCATGGACCATTATTTATATTCAGTTTATATTCTTCTTCTACTACTTTTTCATTCATTAATTATTTATTCCTATGTTTTATATTATTTATTATCTATTATACCATCGTTCCACTCTAACTATGAGGGTTAGTCTCCCCACTTTCACCTCATTAAACCCTTTATACTAGTCTACATTCTTAATCATATAGGGAGGCTTGTATTAGGTCACGTGAACCACTTTTTTGGACACCATCTTAGTATAAAGTACTTATGGGACATTATAAAGTGGTATCAAAGCTGGTTTTTCCTTTTTCTTGTTGTTTTGGAATCATAGAAAAGAGGCTAGGAATGTGTCAGCTCTTGGTAAATATTAATTTATGGTAATTATCACCCACCCATTAAGAAATTTCCATGTAGTTTGGATTGGGATTATTATTCATTTTTCTGGATGTTACAGTTGATTTTATTCCACCTTGAGTGATGGGTGTAATTTTCAATGATTGTTGATTTATGAGATTCTTTTATTTTACCCTTGTCCTGGTATTACTAGGGTGAATAATTACGAGCATCTTATTAAGAACATAGAAATTACCATTTCATTCCATGAGGTTTCATTTATATCTTTCCTTTTGATTTCATTTTGTTCCTTGAGTGTTATGTGATGCTTATTTTTGTACCTATTTGGGTAATTATTAGCATGCATGATGATATAACATGTTTGGGTGATTTATTTATCTTTTCAAACTACTACCTATTTATTTATCATGTTTCTATATGTTTATCTTTTGTGACAACAATATATAATTTTTTTAATATATATAAATGGTTTCATGGGCTAAGTACAAGATTTGTGATTGAACGGGAACCATTTTTCAGTCGTAAGGTGTCTGGGAACCATATATTTGGGGAATGATAACCAGTATACTCAAACCATATTGGAGATTTATATATGACTAGACACCTTTGTTAATATGAGAAACATGTAATGCTAAAAAATTAAATGGTAGTGATTTTGATTAATGGGTTCCAAATGCCAAACTGTATAGTGTATGGGTGCTTTACAGATTAGAAGATGACCACCCATATAACTAAACTGTTATGTATGAAATTGTTTGAATTTTAAATGGTTATAAATGTAAAAGATATTTAATTTTGAACATAAATGTGTTTTTTAACTATCTAAATTCTCAACTTGAGCCATCTAGATCATATGGAGCATGTTTCTAGTGAGATAAATCATTAAGGGTGTTTTAAAACATTGCAATTAAACAACTACTATTGGATTTCATATTAATGAATCCCAGTTAGACACATGAGACCCTAATAGGTCACCACATCTAATAATACATATTATTATTAAAAGAAGTTTATATGATAAATTTCATAATTATGACTGGATGATAATAAAAGTTTAATGTCTAAAAATGAAGTTCGATAAGACTTTCCTGTTTTACTTTTATGCATTGATTAAATCAAGTAACCAAGTCCTTTGTTTTATAATTGGTACATGATTCTTAGTTTTCATTATTTTAAATGGATAAATATTAAATTTGAATCAATGTAATGTTTTTAATGTGGAACTTTAGGTGGTATCCTTCGTTTAAACCCTCGTGTAAGGGTAGTTTGAACTCTTTCTTTTAGGATTCCTTAGAACAGAAACATGACCATTTTCCATGGACCCTTTTTTTATCAATTTATCAATTGCATAAATGATTGGCTCTTACATCTATGGAATTTCAATTTGTAATGACTTAGTGATAGTGTATATGCTTATTCTTTTTTGAGGGGATAGCCTATGGTTGGTAGATCCCTTAGAGCTTCAGTGACTTGCTAATGTAGTAAGTTTTCTAAAATTTGGTGTCATTCTGGTGTTATTGTCCACTGTAGGACTCTTAGTTTATAAATGACACCATTTTTCATATGGGTGTTCTATGTATCCTTGACCCTTGTTAAAAGTGTAGCCATCGTGTAATTCTCAGTTTTAACAGGTGAGACATGCCTAGTGCATGGTCGGCCGCTTTGTAGGTCGTGTGACCCTCTCTTCATCCTCAGTATTAGATGATTTTATGTATCATCATCCAAGTCAAATAGTTGTATGAGGAAATATGGAACTGAGTTAAAATATTGTATGGAACTACTCATACTTGAATGTATAAGGAATACATCTTATGGGTAGCATCGAGGATGTTTCATCTTGTTTTTTGTAATCTTGGGGTAGTATGCATTGATATATGCAGTACCCGTGAAGTTTCTAGTGATGTAACGAACTGGATGAGTTCAGTGAAATAATTTTTCATTGAGATATTTAGTAAGTTCTTGGGTCATCGTTTTAATTGATTCACCTATGAATTAAATGTTTTTAATTCATCCCAATGCTTGGGATGGATTTTCATGAGAATAGGGTGTTTTGACACATCAGTCAAGTTGGTTTTCAGGCCAAATGATTAAATGTTTATGTTTAAGATGAATCTTTCATAGAAAACATATGATCGGATGGTATACTAATTATTTTTATGACTATTACACTCATAATGTGTGGAGAACCATGTCATTTCTAGTGAATATGTGCCCCTCTATGAAGAATGAACATAACAAAAGAGGAACTTTGGAAATTTTGAGTTTTTCTTATGTGCCCTTATGGCCTACATGTTTTGAATCATGTCAGTGCTTGCTGGACAACATGACATTAACATGGATGGTTGTTTATGCAACCCTTGGAAACACTATTGGTCATGGATAGAATATGGTGGTTAAACTTGAGAGGTCAAAATATTCCTAGGGTGGAAAATACTTGTGATTTGTTAATGAAAATACATCAGTAGGTGAAGTCGAGATTCTTTTAAGAAGTAGACCTAGAGTGTTTTGACTATTTTTCATTTCATATTCTCAAAAACTCTAGATAGTAATCTTAGTGTTATCTTTATAATGAGATGAGCATGTCCCCTATATTGATGTCATCTTTGATACACTAAGAAAGTATTATTCTTAAACTTCTCTAAGTTTTAAAAGTTATTGGGATGGTTTGGGTTCTTTATCTGAGTTTCACATTAGACACATGGTTATTACTGAGGCATGGATAGTTCAAAATGATACATGGGTTATCATGTAGTAACACCTTGGAGAGACACTTGGACATCAGCCATTTTCCTTCAGACTTTACCACTAGGCAAGGGTTTCTCTGGGATCATACAATGGTTTGATGTGTGTGTCTTGGCCCTATTCTAATATCTCTTTGTAAAAATTGAACATGGACTACCATGGGTTAATTCCTTATACTACAGTTCATTGAATCCATGGTTACCCCAAACTCTCTTTTGGGATCGAAGGTGATGCTATAAGGAAATTTCAGTGGCCTGGATCAGGTTATCTTCTTGTTCATGCTATGGCATTTATATTAAATAATTAAGTGATGGTTTGATCATAGAATATCAAAGGAATTCAGGTATAGACATAATTGAATGTTCTTGTGATAAATTCATGATGCCTTGGTGTAAATTGTTGTAGTTCAGTTTGTAATACACCTACAATCTAAGCTGGGCATTTTCGATATTAGTCAACTGAAGTGAGTTTCCTTTTCATATTTCATGTTTCAATGGGTATGGTCAAAAGAAACCCTTTTTATGAATGTCACTATTTTAAGGTGGGCGTTGTGTAAAATTTGGTTATTTATTCCAAGGGAAACTTGCACGACCAGTTCTATTTGGTAGATCAGAATTTGGCCAATTCTTTATAGTGAGGTTTCTAATATGGCCTCATATGTAATCTTGTTCTCTTATTTAAATAAACCACAAAGGGGGAATTGTTATAACTATTAGGGTTTTCTTCATAGGAAATTTTTACAGTGGTGGTAACGTGGCAGAGAATTGGACCCTTTATAAATTTTAAGACCTATGTTGGGGAGAACCATCAGCCATATGTTTAACAAGGTGATGACGTAATCCTATATCAACCTAAAGATGATTAGTAAAAATTAATTTCAATGTTTTAGTTTGAGGCTTGTGTTTCCTCATGTTTCGATTTAACAAGTGATGTATACTTATGTATTTTTTGGAGGTGTGTTGGGTGTTTGGAAATTCAACATGATGGATTAAATGATACTTCTCAACTCGTGTAGGTTAAGTGATGTTTTCATTATTCCATAGAGCTTCTTGGGTGTGATAAGACCTAATATGGAGATTTTGTAACATCCCATGTTTTGTATCCAAGGTAAAATTCATAGGAAATTTTAATTTTTAGCACTTACCGGATGGGTTGTTCGTTGAACCATGCTTTAGAATGAAATTATGAGAGTTGGAACACTTAAATGCATTTTTAGACATTATTTTAGGCTTAAAAGGTTACTTAGGTGCATCATTGAGTTTTGGGAGCACTGGTTCCTCGAAATCATAGGTTTGGGTGGTCTTCTAAGAGGACATAGTTTTTCTGAAATATTGTGGACTCTAGTAGAAAATTGTGCAACTACAACAAGAGAGCAAAAACACCCCACACAAGCTACGCATGGTTTACACAAATAATATTCCCAAACCACATGGGTAATCCCATTTAGGCAATACCTATGAACTATTCATTGTATGGGTGGGGAACAATTAGGAAAACCATGTAGAACAACCATGCAAGGTGGGTTCCTAGGTAGTGGGTGATGAATGGTTGTTGCACGGTTTGGCTTAACCATATAGAAAACCCATGCAACTCTGTTTTGAGGGTGAAATTAAAAAATTTACCTTTATGACATAAATACTAAATCCCTTTTTTATTTATCCCACTTCTCTAGTAGGATCATCTTCTCCATTTCATCATGGTTATCCTCTAAGAAAAATCTATGTTCCAAGATTTATCCTCCATTTAAATTCTAATTTGATCGATGTCGGTCTCTATGGACCTACATTAGTAACCTCGTGATTCATTTTAAATGTTTCATTATTTAATCTAATCTAGATTGAGTTATCGAGGTGAAATGTTATTTTCCCTACTTTCAGAGAGGATGTATGTTTCATAGATTTCATCCAAACAGAACCAAATCAGAGAATCATATCAGATGATTGAATCATCCTAAGTATGAGGTAGGTATTCTAGGACTTTTTATTATAATTTCAATCATTTTAAAAATACTTTCACAATTCTACATGCTATCATTTTTAATTCATTTCCTTAAAATTGTTTCTTTAATATTAAATTGATCACCATGCCTTGCATTACTCTCATTGAACCTTGGTTAGTGGTATAGATATGATTGATCTCTTTTACGATCACCCCTTGGGTGTGACAGCTCATGTTTTCCTTTTATAATAAATTGGTTAAATTCATGTAACACATTCTAAGCATTTATCTTAGACTGAAAATGGAATATTACCTAGTAATATTTTGTTTAAATTGAAAATGGAAGCTTCTAAGTGTCATGTTGAACTTTATAAATGAATTTCCTTGTTAAGTAGTTATTTTAAAATTCTTCTTTAAAATTTAATTGAATGATGACACTTATGAATGATTTTTAATTATAAAAAATGGATTGTTTTATGAATAATTACATGTTTAATAATAAAACCTCTCATATAGGGTGTTATGTATTCAAAATTACAAAGTGATAATTAGTGAATTTTATCTTGGTTTCCTTATCACTTGGTTGTTTTTCCGATGATTTTGTTTTGATGATTTAAATATCATGTTTAGAAAATTTCCTTTTTTGATTTTATTAAATGGAGTTACCCCCATGTAATATATTAAGGTAGTTGAACTAAGTCACCTTCTTAGTGCTTCTCTAGTGTTGATAAATTGAAAGGTGTGACATGTCCCAATATAAATGACTAATGAACCAAGATCCTCCTAAGGGCTTGGCTTGCTTTATAAAAGGGATTAACCATGTAGGTAAATTCTTAGTTGAATAAGGAACCTTATAAGAGTCCCTTTGGACCTTCTCAAATAATTTTCCATGTTTTGTTTAATTAAATGTCTTCAGATAAATGGAATGGATTGACATGATGTTTTTCCCTCCTGGAATGGTTTAAAGTATTTAAATAATATGACTTGATTTTGTTAAGTGGTTTAAGTAAAATGAAATTTAAATGGTGGAAAGGCCACACCATTTAGTGCATCCTTAAGTACATTCCTAATTTAAATTATTATAAACTGAATGACCTTAGTTGTGAATGAGATTGTTAAATGAAAAGCATGATAGGTACTTCATCATAAATATTTATTTGAAATGTGATTTTTCCTTATACATAGTTTTTTGAATGATGGTAAGGGTTCTATTGACAATGGTATAAAATCATGCACCCTTACATCGGGTGTTGATTCATGGTGTCTCCCAATAGTGATACTAGTAAGACGTTGGGTTGAGGTTCTATGATCTATATTCAAAATGATGACATAATGGATCACTCAATATCTCGAGTGTTGTGCATGAAGTCTCACAATCTACTAGGATATAGGGAATTTACCCCTTATATTGATCTTATAGGCTCATTCAGATTTGTTATGGATGACTGAGTTATGCTTGGTCCAGCCAACAACTAGTATTCTAGGTATATGGCCACCTATGTCTGCATGTACTTGGTATATATAGGTGGATGTAATATATAACTATAATATATATAATATTACTATATATATAATTCTTGATCAGACATCATATTATGACCATGAGCTGAAGCATGTAGATTCATCCATGTGTCCTATTGAAACTTGAGTTGACTGATGTTTATTTATTTATTTAGTTTCTATTTATTTTTCATATTACATGCATACTACTTTACTTTATATAAAAAGAATGGATTCAGTTGTAGAGAGTGTGGATGGTAACCTACTAGGATTTATACCTCACACCCTTATTGGAAAACCATTTCACTAGGGTAATCGAGTAGAAATAATTTTTGTTGTACCATGAAATGTTTCTTGTGTTGTCTTTCTAGTACATGGGATTTAAAATCATAGGTCTGAGATCGATCTTGGGATGCTCGTAGAGATTTACCTTCGGTTATTTTACTAATTTTTTATTTTATTATAATTTTATTGTATTTTATCATGATACATGATGTATGTCTACTATTTTTGGATTATGTATCATCATCTAGAATTACATGAATTGTTTTATACTAATTTTAGCATTATTTATATTCAATTTATGTTATTATTCCATGGCTTATTCTTTTATTTATTATTTCTTCCACCATTGTGTGTTGTTTATTCTCTATTATACCATTGTTCTACTCTAAGGATAAGGGTATACCATCCCCACTATCATCTTCTTAGACCCTCACTATTATTCAACGACCTCTATCATATAGGGAGGCATGCCTGAGGCCTTGTGACCCAAATGGTCTGACCATCATAGTTGTGTTTAGTCGGGTAGGGATGTTACAAATAGAGGGTTTTTAAATATAAAAATCATAATCAAGAAATTATTCACATTATCATGTTCTGACTTAGATAAATTATAACATCCTAAAACTTGTACTCCTAGATCTAATGCTAAAATCATATAAATTACATTCCCAACATTGATTTCAATGAAGGTGACCCAATGTTTTACTCCAAACACTTACAATATCAAAAGGAAAAATTGGATCACTTACATTCTCAATTTCACTTTAAGATTAGGGTTTTAGATAAATAAAAAAGACTCATACATAAATAATTACCAAGAATTCCAGAGAGTTTCTTTCCCACTATACCCACCTTTTCATAATCCTTATTCGGCCATCAATATCACTCGTATAAAAAATTTCTAGGCATAATTAAATTAACATCATACTTGATAACCATGGAAAATGTAACATAATATGGGTGAGCTCAAATTCTCAGTAAGGGTAAATATAAACTTTAATAATTAAATGTCATCAGTTAGTATAATAAGAGAAAAATGTTATGATTTTATAATCAAAGTTCATGATCATGACATAAGAATATTCATACCCATAAATAATTGTATCATCAAAAAAGAACTCATGGAATAAGGATTTTATAGAGGAAATAGTCATCAGAATCATTAATCATGAGCCATGCGATGTCAATATTCATCAAAGGAAACATTTATATACCATAAAAAGCATAAGGAAAATGTGTTGGTATCTTGTGACATCATCAACATCAAAAACATACATAACCCCTATAAATAAAATAAATAATCAGTCAACATATAATATAATTATCTAGGGAATATAATCATTACCCAATGCATTAGAATTATATCTGGGTGAACCCATCAAATAAAATTTAATAGTCACACATAGAGTTATCTGGGCATAACCATTGTATAATCAATGTCGATGAACCAAAATGAAAATAATGATTAAAGACATTGAATTCCATCATAAAACCCACGGAGAAAAATATTTCTTCCTTTTATATCATGATTAAACCATGTAATGAAATGGATTCCATAATGATCTCTATGAAACATGATTAACCCATGGAAAAGAAATGGGTTCCTTATATGTCTCTTTGAATAATGATAAACCCATGTTAAAAAAAAGTGTTTGTAAACATCTTATAATCATAAATACAAACCATCAAGAGAAAGAATAAGATAGTATCATTGGATCATATCTATATTTAGATATGAACAATCCAAATATTTCATTCATTATCCACTTTAGAATATTTATAAAACAACCTTTGACTTTGATATGAGAAAATATTATGAAACACATTTCTTTCCATGGGTAATTATTTCATTTATTCCATACATTTGATTTAAATTTTTGGAACTCATCATAATGTACTTGTAATGATCATTGTTTCAATATAGTTCTCTGATGAATAGGGTAATGATTATGTCTTGTGAGATGATATTTATGGGATTAGGGAGTAATCCATATCCATGATGGGACTCTGTTCACTAAGTGATTTTGTCTTGGTAGTTAGCCTTGATTTTTTGTTATGTAATGAAATATGTTTCTAACACTTTCATACATTTCTATGGTATTATAATTTCATTTTCATTATGTTTCTCTCCTCTATATTTTTATTAATGAGCCCTGTATTTTTTTATATCATGATATTCCTTATGACTCATGAGCAATGATTTATTATCATGACTACTTCATTACAGGGATTTTTAGCCCAAACCTTTTTTATATATATTCCCAAGATTATAGAGTTTAGTTTTGTAATATAAAAGGTATTTAGGAACTCATTATGGATATTAAAAAAATACATTTTAATTTAGTATCATGTTGATGTTTTATGTTCATATACTTCCAAATACAATAGTCTTTAAGATCCTTGATTTTTTTTATTACATATTTATGACAAAAATCATGTACTAATATGTGTAAAAGGATCAAGTCACTATAATATGTAATAATTCATAGCTAATAAATTTTATTTTTAAAGGTATAAAATATTCCAGATGATATATAAGGGTTATCATCATGACATGAATCCCTCTTCCATTACATAATCTATATATGCAAGTATTTATAGTCTGTGTAACTCAATAAGGAAAGATAATAGCTATGGTGTAACACCCTCCACCAAAACATGATCCTATGACATAATACGTATCCCTTATGATAGAAGAGACTACATCTATACTACATTGTCAATATATTGAAGCCCTTTACCAAGGCATGGTTCTTGACATGCCCTTAACACTTACATGCAAATCAGAAAATGTAGTGATTCCCTAGAACATAAAATAATCTTGTTTGACACCAATAGGTATAAATATCACCAAGGAAGATATAATTATGGGATATATACGCATCATGTTTTGATGGAACCTCTATATAAAATTCATAACCACCTTTAACATTTGCTCAGGCTGACCCAACCCAACTTTAGGAAATGACTCAGGGATTACCTATAAATTCCTTAAACATTAATAAATGATTAAATTGCATAATTTTAGTAAAAAATATAATTATTTTCATACATCAAAATATTATCATATATTATATTTTACCCAATAAATAACTTCACTTCCATAGGTTTCACCTTCGATCATCAGCGGGGCCTATCAGAGAAAAACATCACCCACTAAGCAAACATGTATAGCTCTTGGCCCCATGTATCGTCCTTGATATAGATATTTTTCCTTGATAAAGATACAAGATGAACCATTCTACCATCTATTTTCATCCCAATTCAATCCAAATTATGAATTATACACTCATCAAATGACTCATTCCCCTTGAGATTGATTTTGTTAGTACTGATCACGTGGCAAGTATCAGGATAATTCCCCAAACCTATGATGCATGAAACATGTTATGTATGGAAACCTATTTCTAAGTAAAATTAAATTAAATTAATAGTATACTAATCTTGTAAATAATATTGAATAACCCCCTAAACATGGTCACTAATTTCCCTTACCTCTTAATGTAATAATGACTGGATCTTGGTGACACACAAATTAATACATCACGTCTATCAATGAGCACAAGAGGATGGTATCCCCAGTGTTCAGGCTAACTTTTTATTATTTATATAGATGTTTACCACTTTATTATCATCTGTATATGCTTTGATATATTATATATAAGACATAGTTAAATAATCACTTATTCCCTAACCTACATTCATTATTGTGGTTAATAGAATGAGCTACCATATAATGCCTCAAAAGGAACCATTTAAATTGATGCATTATGATTATTCTAATAGTAAAATTCTATTATAAACATATAGTTATTAGATTAATACAAAAAACTAGGCTCTGTGATTTCATCATTTCGTGTGGTTTACATATATTACACTCAGATTTATTTTCTATATAATTATGATAAGCAATTCTCAGATACAACATTATGTCATGATAATTCTGCATCCCATAAAAAATATAATGTAAGAAATAAATAATTGTATGAAACTATTATTTGAGGAACCCAATGTAGATGTATTATATCCTATATACAAATATTACTAAAATCAATTTCAAAAAAATCATCATTAATTAGTAAAATTTTAGGATCCTTAGTAAATATGTCCAAAAAGGAAAATTTTCTTCACTTCCAAAGGGAATATTCAATAAACCCATTAAGAAATCTATGGTCAAACCATCCCCCATCCAATCAAGAATGAAAAATTAATAGAGAAAGTGTGTGGGTTATTTATTCTCAGCATTCACTCACTAATAGGTAAAGAATAATGTGACATGACCCGCTATATCCCCCATTATCCCATTCCAACAATACTATCTATAAGTTTCATGGAACAACTTCCTTAGTCCTAGTTGAATAATCAATATTGAGGTTCATGAATACCTCATTAATTTTTTCATTTGTTTGAATAGAAACCTTAATATAAAATAAAAAAAATGTGGATCTTAGTGGAAATAATAGTCCAATCTACTAGTCCATCCCTACCTTATACCTTATCCCACACTAATAGATAGTCTAAATTTAATAATTATCTCTCTATTACCCTATTAATGGGTGAAGAAGTGATATTAATTGATATAGGTATTTCTCATCCATGATACTCTTTAAAAGGAATTCTTAACTATGTTAAAAATTTTATCATCTACCACTCGATGTTGTATCCCCATAATAATTGTTTATAAATAATCTTACTTACATATTATTAATGAACATTCTCTTTTGGGTTGTACACCACTTGAATGTAAAAGGATTATAGGTACATTTTCTGTCATTACTTCTAGATGTTGAAGTCTATATATGAGATAATATATCTAAAACTCTTATGATAAGAGTATACCATAAACCTCTCACCAAAAGTATAGTGTTTGTACCATAGGGTATAGAGAAAAAACAATTGTCTCTAGATCACAGATCTGGAAGATGTGATGATACATCCTTAAATATATGGACCCATAAGTGAACACATAACCATATTCCATAATAATATATCTAACATTTAATCTAAATGAATTAAAATAGAATATGTACTCTTTAATAAGCTCAGGAAAGGCCAGGAACAATTCTATCTTGAATATCATTTTCATTTCATGAAATATACCCCCTTGTTAGTCAGGGAAATCATTAGTACTAAGAATCATGAGAAGTCTTATATTAAATTATTTTATTAACCAACCAATCCCAATAATCTAAAAATATCAAAACAAATTCTTGGATTACTCTTAAGAAACCCCAAAATCAACCTTCTTATAATCTATTTACACACTAGTCTCCATCATTATATTCCCTATGAAGTTTAGCTATATATTATAAAACTACCTCTTTAAGAGATAGGAATATAGTTGATTATCAATATTTATACTCAGAATAGTTGTTTCATATATGAAATTTCACCCCCTTGGTAAGTTTAAGTGAGAATATCATTAATAAACATGAAAAATAGAGAATATATGTAATAATGGAAGAACCAATTCATCGATGATTTAAACACCATTTGTATATTAGCTAAACTAGATGATATCAAAACATAAAAAGACAAGACACAAATTCTATAAATAATTTTATGAGGTATTTTATAATTCCTCACTGTGAACTGATGATAAGATAATCTCATTTCAATATTTTAGAACACTCTAGTCCTTCTCTCATAATAAAATAGTACATTGATACACATAAGTGGATATCATTTCATGAATGTCAGCTATTTCAATTTTGGTTAATCTAAAAACATTCTGAAATAACCAATTACCTTCATAGAGAATAGGATTAGAGTACCCCAAGGGGATTTTCTCAGTCATATAAACCAATTTTCCTCCAAATCCCTCACCTGATCCTTCATATCTTGAAAATCAGTTAAATCTATCCTAATTGGATGAAAAGATATTGTAATGTTCTTTGTTTTATCACTAAGGTGAAATTCCAAGGGAATTTGAGTTTTTTACATTTACATGATGGGTTATTATTTTAACCAAGATTTGGAATGAAATTTTGGGAGTTGGAACACTTCAATTTTTTATTATTAGATGTTGTTGAAGGCCTAAAAGTTTTCTCACATGATTTTTAATGTTTTAAGAGAGTTGGGTCATATATAACATAGGTTTGGGTAGTATTGTAAGGGTTCACATTTTGTTTGAAACCATGAATCCCCTAACAATAAACCATGCGGTTGTAAATGGTCAGAAAAAAATCCTCAAAAGGGCTACACATGGTTTACCCAAACTGTGATCCTAGCATGCATATGTACTTCCACTTAGGCAATACCTATTTACTATTCACCACATGGTTGGTGCATGGTTAGGAAAACCAGGTGTAACAACCATGATAAGTTGGTACCTAGGCAGTGGGTGTTGCAGAGTTGGCTCATGGTTTGGAAAAACCTTACAACAAAATCGTGTGACCCAGTTCTGAGGGTGAAATTACCAAAATTCCCATAATTACGTAAAAACTAAAACCCTTCAATCTTCCACTTTTCCAATGGGATCCTCCTCTCTATGGCGGAATGGATATCCTACAAGCCTTACTTAGGCTTAAATATTTCTCCTATGTCTGAAGTATTATTCGAGCATCTTCAGTCTCTGTGGATCCACATTGGTATACTCTCGATTCCTTTTGAACCTTTCATAATTTAATATTCTCTTGATTGATTTATCGAGGTGAAATCTATTTTTCCATATTTTCAGGGTAGGAATCATTTTATTATATTTCTTACAAAATGGAATAAATCAAATATTGATATTGGATGAGGGGATTGTACTACGTATGAGGTAGGTGGTCTATAATATTTCCATAAGTATCTGACATTTTATAAATAGATTTGTGGTTCCAGACTCTTTCCTTTTCTGTGAATTTTTTTAAAATTCCTTCATTTATATTGAATTGATCATCACACCATGTATTACTCCCATTGATCCTTGGTTATGGTTTATATATAAGTGGTCTTGTTTAAGGTCACCCCTTGGGTGTTCTGATTCATGTTTCCCCTTAATAATAAATTGGTTAAATTTCTTACATGCCTTCTATTCTTTTGACTTAGATTGAAAATAGAATTTCCCCTGGTATGATTTTTTTTAAATTGAAAATGGAACTTGATAAGATTCATTTTGATCTTTCTAAAATAATTTCCTTGTTGTTTTTCTATTTTAAAATGCTTCATTAAAACTGAATTTAGAGATGGATCTTTTGAATAATGCATAATTATTCAAAATGTATTGTTTGATTAAAAATGAAACATTTTACAGTAAATTCCCATGGATGATAAGCACTTTCTTCAAAATTAAAAAGTGTTAATTAGTTAATTAAATATTTTTTTGGTATTATGTCTTGGGTGTTTATCCTATTATTTTGTTTTGATTAATTTAATTGTATGTTTAAGACATTTCCCCTTTTGATGTTATTAATTGGAGTTAACCTCGTTTTTAATTTAAAGGTAATTGAACCAAGGAACCTTCTAAGTGCATGTCTCATTTTAACATATTTAATGGCTTGACCCATCCCAATATAAATTAGTAATTATCCATGATCCTTATAGGGGATTGGATTGATTTTTAAATGAGATTACCTATATAGGTAAATTCCATGTTGACTAAGGCAACTTATAAGTTCTCGTTTGTACATTCATAAATAAGATTACATGTTTTTTAATAAAATAGATTGAGATAAATGGAATATATTGAACTTATGGATTTTCATTCCTTGAATTATTTAAATGTTTTAAATAATATGACTTGATTATGTTAAGCAGTAGTGGGAAGGCCACACCTTTTAATGCATTCTTAAGTACATTCTTAATTCGTAATATAATGAATGAAAATCCCTTAGTTATGAATGGGAATATAAACTGAATAGAAAAAGGGGTATTGGTTTATTCTTGTATATTATAAATATTATCATGCCTCATACATAGGTTGTGGAAGGATGGTAATGGTTCTGTTGATCATAGAGGAAAATCATGCTCCCTTACATTAGGTGTTGAGTCAGGGAGTCTAACACTAGTGATACTAGTACAATATTAGGCTGAGGAACCACACGCCTTATTCAAAGTGGTGACATGATGTCTCACTCAGCATCTCATGTGTTATGAATGAAATTTTACAGTCTATTTGGATTTAGAGAATATACCCTTTGGATTGAGTTTATTGGCTCGTTCAGACTATTTATGGATAACTAAGTTTTGACCGATCCATCTAGTAGCTACTATTCTTAGTATATAGACAATTACATCCACAATAACATACTAAATATAGGAAGATGAAATATATAACTACACAATATATATATATATATATATTATTACAATATATATAGTTCCTGATCAGAGATCATATTCTAGCAAAGAGTTGAAGCTGGTAGAGTCTGCTAGGTGTCCTATTAGAACCTAATCCAAACGATTTTTCTTTATTTATTTTGTTTTAGTTTGTTATTCATATTACCTACAAACTAATTTATAACCTTGTATTGGATTATTTTATAGAAATTGTGGGTAGAAACCTACTTGGATTGATATTTTACACTCTGTTCGGGCCACCATTTCAATGGGGTACCTGAGTAGACCTTCTGTTCATAGAACCAGGGACTGTGGCTTGAGTTTTCTTGCTAGTACATGGGATTTATGAGCACAGGATTGAGTTGGAGCTTGGGATGAATGTTGAGATTTACCATATGTCATTTTACTTCATTTATTCTTTTCTTATTCATTAATTGTGTTGTTTCATGTTGCTTATTTTATGTCAACTGTTTTTAGATTATGTATCATCATCTAGAAATGCATGCATTGTTGTATATTGGCATGGACCATTATTTATATTCAGTTTATATTCTTCTTCTACTACTTTTTCATTCATTAATTATTTATTCCTATGTTTTATATTATTTATTATCTATTATACCATCGTTCCACTCTAACTATGAGGGTTAGTCTCCCCACTTTCACCTCATTAAACCCTTTATACTAGTCTACATTCTTAATCATATAGGGAGGCTTGTATTAGGTCACGTGAACCACTTTTTTGGACACCATCTTAGTATAAAGTACTTATGGGACATTATAAAGTGGTATCAAAGCTGGTTTTTCCTTTTTCTTGTTGTTTTGGAATCATAGAAAAGAGGCTAGGAATGTGTCAGCTCTTGGTAAATATTAATTTATGGTAATTATCACCCACCCATTAAGAAATTTCCATGTAGTTTGGATTGGGATTATTATTCATTTTTCTGGATGTTATAGTTGATTTTATTCCACCTTGAGTGATGGGTGTAATTTTCAATGATTGTTGATTTATGAGATTCTTTTATTTTACCCTTGTCCTGGTATTACTAGGGTGAAGAATTACGAGCATCTTATTAAGAACATAGAAATTACCATTCCATTCCATGAGGTTTCATTTATATCTTTCCTTTTGATTTCATTTTGTTCCTTGAGTGTTATGTGATGCTTATTTTTGTACCTATTTGGGTAATTATTAGCATGCACGATGATATAACATGTTTGGGTGATTTATTTATCTTTTCAAACTACTACCTATTTATTTATCATGTTTCTATATGTTTATCTTTTGTGACAACAATATATAATTTTTTTAATATATATAAATGGTTTCATGGGCTAAGTACAAGATTTGTGATTAAACGGGAACCATTTTTCAGTCGTAAGGTGTCTGGGAACCATATATTTGGGGAATTATAACCAGTATACTCAAACCATATTGGAGATTTATATATGACTAGACACCTTTGTTAATATGACAAACATGTAATGCTAAAAAATTAAATGGTAGTGATTTTGATTAATGGGTTCCAAATGCCAAACTGTATAGTGTATGGGTGCTTTACGGATTGGAAGATGACCACCCATATAACTAAACTATTATGTATGAAATTGTTTGAATTTTAAATGGTTATAAATGTAAAAGATATTTAATTTTGAACATAAATGTGTTTTTTAACTATCTAAATTCGCAACTTGATCCATCTAGATCATATGGAGCATGTTTCTAGTGAGATAAATCATTAAGGGTGTTTTAAAACATTGCAATTAAACAACTACTATTGGATTTCATATTAATGAATCCCAGTTAGACACATGAGACCCTAATAGGTCACCACATCTAATAATACATATTATTATTAAAAGAAGTTTATATGATAAATTTCATAATTATGACTGAATGATAATAAAAGTTTAATGTCTAAAAATGAAGTTCGATAAGACTTTCCTATTTTACTTTTATGCATTGATTAAATCAAGTAACCAAGTCCTTTGTTTTATAATTGGTACATGATTCTTAGTTTTAATTATTTAAAATGGATAAATATTAAATTTGAATCAATGTAATGTTTTTAATGTGGAACTTTAGGTGGTATCCTTCGTTTAAACCCTCGTGTAAGGGTAGTTTGAACTCTTTCTTTTAGGATTCCTTAGAACAGAAACATGACCATTTTCCATGGACCCTTTTTTTATCAATTTATCAATTGCATAAATGATTGGCTCTTACATCTATGGAATTTAAATTTGTAATGACTTAGTGATAGTGTATATGCTTATTCTTTTTTGAGGGGATAGCCTATGGTTGGTAGATCCCTTAGAGCATCAGTGACTTGCTAATGTAGTAAGTTTTCTAAAATTTGGTGTCATTCTGGTGTTATTGTCCACTGTAGGACTCTTAGTTTATAAATGACACCATTTTTCATATGGGTGTTCTATGTATCCTTGACCCTTGTTAAAAGTGTATCCATCGTGTAATTCTCAGTTTTAACAGGTGAGACATGCCTAGTGCATGGTCGTCCGCTTCGTAGGTCGTGTGACCCTCTCTTCATCCTCAGTATTAGATGATTTTATGTATCATCATCCAAGTCAAATAGTTGTATGAGGAAATATGGAACTGAGTTAAAATATTGTATGGAACTACTCATACTTGAATGCATAAGGAATACAACTTATGGGTAGCATCGAGGATGTTTCATCTTGTTTTTTGTAATCTTGGGGTAGTATGCATTGATATATGCAGTACCCGTGAAGTTTCTAGTGATGTAACGAATTGGATGAGTTCAGTGAAATAATTTTTCATTGATATATTTAGTAAGTTCTTGGGTCATCGTTTTAATTGATTCACCTATGAATTAAATGTTTTTAATTCATCCCAATGCTTGGGATGGATTTTCATGAGAATAGGGTGTTTTGACACATCAGTCAAGTTGGTTTTCAGGCCAAATGATTAAATGTTTATGTTTAAGATGAATCTTTCATAGAAAACTTATGATCGGATGGTATACTAATTATTTTTATGACTATTACACTCATAATATGTGGAGAACCATGTCAGTTCTAGTGAATATGTGCCCCTCTATGAAGAATGAACATAACAAAAGAGGAACTTTGGAAATTTTTAGTTTTTCTTATGTGCCCTTATGGCCTACATGTTTTGAATCATGTCAGTTCTTGCTGGAAAACATGACATTAACATGGATGGTTGTTTATGCAACCCTTGGAAACACTATTGGTCATGGATAGAATATGGTGGTTAAACTTGAGAGGTCAAAATATGCCTAGGGTGGAAAATACTTGTGATTTGTTAATGAAAATCCATCAGTAGGTGAAGTCGAGATTCTTTTAAGAAATAGACCTAGAGTGTTTTGACTATTTTTCATTTCATATTCTCGAAAACTCTAGATAGTAATCTTAGTGTTATCTTTATAATGAGATGAGCATGTCCCCTATCTTGATGTCATCTTTGATACACTAAGAAAGTATTATTCTTAAACTTCTCTAAGTTTTAAAAGTTATTGGGATGGTTTGGGTTCTTTATCTGAGTTTCACATTAGACACATGGTTATTACTGAGGCATGGATAGTTCAAAATGATACATGGGTTATCATGTAGTAACACCTTAGAGATACACTTGGACACCAGCCATTTTCCTTCAGACTTTACCACTAGGCAAGGGTTTCTCTGGGATCAGACAATGGTTTGATGTGTGTGTCTTGGCCCTGTTCTAATATCTCTTTGTGAAAATTGAACATGGACTACCATGGGTTAATTCCTTAGACTACAGTTCATTGAATCCATTGTTACCCCAAACTCTCTTTTGGGATCGAAGGTGATGCTATAAGGAAATTTCAGTGGCCTGGATCAGGTTATCTTCTTGTTCATGCTATGGCATTTATATTAAATAATTAAGTGATGGTTTGATCATAGAATATCAAAGGAATTCAGGTATAGACATAAGTGAATGTTCTTGTGATAAATTCATGATGCCTTGGTGTAAATTGTTGTAGTTCAGTTTGTAATACACCTACAATCTAAGCTGGGCATTTTCGATATTAGTCAACTGAAGTGAGTTTCCTTTTCATCTTTCATGTTTCAATGGGTATGGTCAAAAGAAACCCTTTTTATGAATGTCACTATTTTAAGGTGGGCGTTGTGTAAAATTTGGTTATTTATTCCAAGGGAAACTTGCACGACCAGTTCTATTTGGTAGATCAAAATTTGGCCAATTCTTTATAGTGAGGTTTCTAATATGGCCTCAGATGTAATCTTGTTCTCTTATTTAAATAAACCACAAAGGGGGCATTGTTATAACTATTAGGGTTTGCTTCATAAGAAATTTTTACAGTGGTGGTAACGTGGCAGAGAATTGGACCCTTTATAAATTTTAAGACCTATGTTGGGGAGAACCATCAGCCATATGTTTAACAAGGTGATTACGTAATCCTATATCAACCTAAAGATGATTAGTAAAAATTAATTTCAATGTTTTAGTTTGAGGATTGTGTTTCCTCTTGTTTCGATTTAACAAGTGATGTATACTTATGTATTTTTTGGAGGTGTGTTGGGTGTTTGGAAATTCAACATGATGGATTAAATGATACTTCTCAACTCGTGTAGGTTAAGTGATGTTTTCATTATTCCCTAGAGCTTCTTGGGTGTGATAAGACCTAATATGGAGATTTTGTAACATCCCATGTTTTATATCCAAGGTAAAATTCATAGGAAATTTTAATTTTTAGCACATACCGGATGGGTTGTTCGTTGAACCATGCTTTAGAATGAAATTATGAGAGTTGGAACACTTAAATGCATTTTTAGACATTATTTTAGGCTTAAAAGGTTACGTAGGTGCATCATCGAGTTTTGGGAGCACTGGTTCCTCTAAATCATAGGTTTGGGTGGTCTTCTAAGGGGACATAGTTTTTCGGGAATATTGTGGACTCTAGTAGAAAATTGTGCAACTGCAACAAGAGAGAAAAAACACCCCACACAAGCTACGCATGGTTTACACAAATAATATTCCCAAACCACATGGGTAATCCCATTTAGGCAATACCTATGAACTATTCATTGTATGGGTGGGGAACAATTAGGAAAACCATGTAGAACAACTATGCAAGGTGGGTTCCTAGGTAGTGGGTGATGAATGGTTGTTGCACGGTTTGGCTTAACCATATAGAAAACCCATGCAACTCTGTTTTGAGGGTGAAATTAAAAAATTTACCTTAATGACATAAATACTAAATCCCTTTTTTATTTATCCCACTTCTCTAGTAGGATCATCTTCTCCATTTCTTCATGGTTATCCTCTAAGAAAAATCTATGTTCCAAGATTTATCCTCCATTTAAATTCTAATTTGATCGATGTCGGTCTCTATGGACCTACATTAGTAACCTCGTGATTCATTTTAAATGTTTCATTATTTAATCTAATCTAGATTGAGTTATCAAGGTGAAGTGTTATTTTCCCTACTTTCAGAGAGGATGTATGTTTCATAGATTTCATCCAAACAGAACCAAATCATAGAATCATATCAGATGATTGAATCGTCCTAAGTATGAGGTAGGTATTCTAGGACTTTTTATTATAATTTCAATCATTTTAAAAATACTTTCACAATTCTGCATGCTATCATTTTTAATTCATTTCTTTAAAATTGTTTCTTTAATATTAAATTGATCACCATGCCTTGCATTACTCTCATTGAACCTTGGTTAGTGGTCTAGATATGATTGATCTCTTTTACGATCACCCCTTGGGTGTGACAGCTCATGTTTTCCTTTTATAATAAATTGGTTAAATTCATGTAACACATTCTAAGCATTTATCTTAGACTGAAAATGGAATATTACCTAGTAATATTTTGTTTAAATTGAAAATGGAAGCTTCTAAGTGTCATGTTGAACTTTATAAATGAATTTCCTTGTTAAGTAGTTATTTTAAAATTCTTCTTTAAAATTTAATTGAATGATGACACTTATGAATGATTTTTAATTATAAAAAATGGATTGTTTTGTGAATAATTACATGTTTAATAATAAAACCTCTCATATATGGTGTTATGTATTCAAAATTACAAAGTGATAATTAGTGAATTTTATCTTGTTTTCCTTATCACTTGGTTGTTTTTCCGATGATTTTGTTTTGATGATTTAAATATCATGTTTAGAAAATTTCCTTTTTTGATTTTATTAAATGGAGTTACCCCCATGTAATATATTAAGGTAGTTGAACTAAGTCACCTTCTTAGTGCTTCTCTAGTGTTGATAAATTGAAAGGTGTGACATGTCCCAATATAAATGACTAATGAACCAAGATCCTCCTAAGGGCTTGGCTTGCTTTATAAAAGGGATTAACCATGTAGGTAAATTATTAGTTGAATAAGGAACCTTATAAGAGTCCCTTTGGACCATCTCAAATAATTT
The DNA here is from genome assembly GCA_963277665.1 of Viscum album. Lineage (NCBI taxonomy): Eukaryota > Viridiplantae > Streptophyta > Magnoliopsida > Santalales > Viscaceae > Viscum > Viscum album. The sequence goes on along the minus strand of OY728128.1, from coordinate 1,515,116,895 downwards.
TCCGTGTTTTGTTTAATTAAATGTCTTCAGATAAATGGAATGGATTGACATGATGGTTTTCCCTCCTGGAATGGTTTAAAGTATTTAAATAATATGACTTGATTGTGTTAAGTGGTTTAAGTAAAATGAAATTTAAATGGTGGAAAGGCCACACCATTTAGTGCATCCTTAAGTACATTCCTAATTTAAATTATTATAAACTGAATGACCTTAGTTGTGAATGAGATTGTTAAATGAAAATCATGATAGGTACTTCATCATAAATATTTATTTGAAATGTGATTTTTCCTTATACATAGTTTTTTGAATGATGGTAAGTGTTCTATTGACAATGGTATAAAATCATGCACCCTTACATCGGGTGTTGATTCATGGTGTCTCCCAATAGTGATACTAGTAAGACGTTGGGTTGAGGTTCTATGATCTATATTCAAAATGATGACATAATGGATCACTCAATATCTCGAGTGTTGTGCATGAAGTCTCACAATCTACTAGGATATAGGGAATTTACCCCTTATATTGATCTTATAGGCTCATTCAGATTTGTTATGGATGACTGAGTTATGCTTGGTCCAGCCAACAACTAGTATTCTAGGTATATGGCCACCTATGTCTGCATGTACTTGGTACATATAGGTGGATGTAATATATAACTATAATATATATAATATTACTATATATATAATTCTTGATCAGACATCATATTATGACCATGAGCTGAAGCATGTAGATTCATCCATGTGTCCTATTGAAACTTGAGTTGACTGATGTTTATTTATTTATTTAGTTTCTATTTATTATTCATATTACATGCATACTACTTTACTTTATATACAAAGAATGGATTCAGTTGTAGAGAGTGTGGATGGTAACCTACTAGGATTTATACCTCACACCCTTCTTGGAAAACCATTTCACTAGGGTAATCGAGTAGAAATAATTTTTGTTGTACCATGAAATGTTTCTTGTGTTGTCTTTCTAGTACATGGGATTTAAAATCATAGGTCTGAGATCGATCTTGGGATGCTCGTAGAGATTTACCTTCGGTTATTTTACTAATTTTTTATTTTATTATAATTTTATTGTATTTTATCATGATACATGATGTATGTCTACTATTTTTGGATTATGTATCATCATCTAGAATTACATTAATTGTTTTATACTAATTTTAGCATTATTTATATTCAATTTATGTTATTATTCCATGGCTTATTCTTTCATTTATTATTTCTTCCACCATTGTGTGTTGTTTATTCTCTATTATACCATTGTTCTACTCTAAGAATAAGGGTATACCATCCCCACTATCATCTTCTTAGACCCTCACTATTATTCAATGACCTCTATCATATAGGGAGGCATGCCTGAGGCCTTGTGACCCAAATGGTCTGACCATCATAGTTGTGTTTAGTCGGGTAGGGATGTTACAAATAGAGGGTTTTTAAATATAAAAATCATAATCAAGAAATTATTCACATTATCATGTTCTGACTTAGATAAATTATAACATCCTAAAACTTGTACTCCTAGATCTAATGCTAAAATCATATAAATTACATTCCCAACATTGATTTCAATGAAGGTGACCCAATTTTTTACTCCAAACACATACAATATCAAAAGGAAAAATTGGATCACTTACATTCTCAATTTCACTTTAAGATTAGGGTTTTAGATAAATAAAAAAGACTCATACATAAATAATTACCAAGAATTCCAGAGAGTTTCTTTCCCACTATACCCACCTTTTCATAATCCTTATTCGGCCATCAATATCACTCGTATAAAAAATTTCTAGGCATAATTCAATTAACATCATACTTGATAACCATGGAAAATGTAACATAATAAGGGTGACCTCAAATTCTCAGTAAGGGTAAATATAAACTTTAATAATTAAATGTCATCAGTTAGTATAATAAGAGAAAAATGTTATGATTTTATAATCAAAGTTCATGATCATGACATAAGAATATTCATACCCATAAATAATTGTATCATCAAAAAAGAACTCATGGAATAAGGATTTTATAGAGGAAATAGTCATCAGAATCATTAATCATGAGCCATGCGATGTCAATATTCATCAAAGGAAACATTTATATACCATAAAAAGAATAATGAAAATGTGTTGGTATCTTGTGACATCATCAACATCAAAAACATACATAACCCTTATAAATAAAGTAAATAATCAGTCAACATATAATATAATTATCTAGGGAATATAATCATTACCCAATGCATTAGAATTATATCTGGGTGAACCCATCAAATAAAATTTAATAGTCACACATAGAGTTATCTGGGCATAACCACTGTATAATCAATGTCGATGAACCAAAATGAAAATAATGATTAAAGACATTGAATTCCATCATAAAAACCACGGAGAAAAATATTTCTTCCTTTTATATCATGATTAAACCATGTAATGAAATGGATTCCATAATGATCTCTATGAAACATGATTAACCCATGGAAAAGAAATGGGTTCCTTATATGTCTCTTTGAATAATGATAAACCCATGTTAAAAAAAAGTGTTTGTAAACATCTTATAATCATAAATACAAACCATCAAGAGAAAGAATAAGATATTATCATTGGATCATATCTATATTTATGAATAAGTAACAAAAAATGGTGTAATCTTAGATGGGGAATATTTTTGAAAAATCACTTCAAACATTTCTTAAGGAAAATAAATTTTTATGAAAATAACCTTTCCTAAAACTAAACATTCATAAAAAATTAGAAATCATTTTATTTTAAAATAGATATGAAAAACTATAATGGAATATTTAAAAATTATTTAAAACATTCCATAATTAAAATATACTTTCTAATTTGAAAAAAACTTTTTAAGACAAAAATCATTTTAAAAATACATTTCTTTGAAAATGACCATGAAAACATATAAATGAAGATTCATTGAAAAAACTGGTCATGATGGTGGGAAATTGTTTTTAGGACATACACTTTAAAATAAATATTCCTTTCACATTTTTGGTAAAATCAAGGAAGGAATTATTTGAAAAATTACATTAAGATTCCTTTAGAAAATAAATTCAAACATGGGTAAGAATATATTTAATAAATCAGTTTCATTGTGTTAAAAAATTGTAAACATTTTTTAAAATCATTAATTAGTAAGAAAAGGGGTTTCCGATCAAAGGAAGAAATAAATGAAATTTTTTATGGGTTATAAAATAAAGTTGATTTTCATCATTGGAATAAATAATGAAACGAAGCTATCTTGTATTTTTTATGTTTATTCTTTTAATGATGAAAAATTAATCTAAAGAAGAAATCCTCTTTATCAGGATTGTTTATGTTTATGATACTGATGATGAAAATTTATCTTTATTAAATCCTGAATGTTTTGTAAAGTAGAGGTCGTCCTAACATTGAAATCCCTCTGAATATAAATAATTGGATGTAGGATTTTGAAAATATGAACCTAGTGTTGATAACATAGAAATACTGGTTGGTAAGATACACGATCTTCACTTGGTGCATGACAAAGAGGCCTAACAACACACCAGGATTAGCACTCTCAGTGGATATTATTTTTTTATTAACATTATCTTTATAAACCATTATAATATGTTAATGGTTTGTTATGTTTTTATAGGAGAACATATTATGATTTAGTCAATGAATAACCAGTATTAAAACTGATAAATTTATAAGTTATGGTACATAAGTAATTTTTGATTTATTTATTTTATGTTATTAATTTTTCTTTTTATTATAATATCATATCAATAATTATTATCCTTAAAATTATTCTATTATAGTAACTGTATAGAATTATAAAGAATATAGTTAAAATGGGTTCCATGTACAATGTAGTGATTAACCCTTCAAACTACCAAATATGATAAGAGATGGGGTGAGAATTCTTGTGATTATTTCTGACCAGATATTTTGAATTAAGACTAACAAACTAAACATAGTTAAATTTCAAACAATATAAAAAAATAATTATGGATTTTCATGAATTTGTTTCTGAAAAATACCTTGGAGGAATGAATATTCATATTTATACATGAAAAAATGTGAAAAGAAGCACCCATATGGTGTCTTAAAGAATGAGGAAATGATTTAATTATTTGAGTTCCATCCAATAATCTTATAAGTTTCACAAAGAGATATGGAATATGGAAAATAAAATATAGGATGATATAGTACCTACCAATGAACAAACAATAGTTCATTTCTTTATGTTCATGAAATTTGGGAATTATGAAAATCAATACTCCAATCCATGTTCAAATGTATATTATAAGATTTAACAAACTACCAACCCAAGGGAATAAGATAATGAATATTAAATAAAAACTAATGAAATATATTTTGTTAATTAAAGGAAAAATTTCCACCCCTATAGATTTGTAGATGACTTTTGGATTCTGGTTGAGTATACTAAGGATATTTTCTATGTGAATTAAAACACCCCTTTATGATTTAATAATTCAAGACAACTTTCTATTGTATTGGATCATAGGTTAATCTTTATAAGAATTTAATTTTGTAAATGATATTATTATTCCATTAGATAAAGTTATTGTGATTTTGTGAATAGATGGGTTCTCACAACATATAATACATATTAATTGAAAAAAATAAGGAAATCATATTTCATATTCTAAATCAACCTATTAACATCTATAATAACATGGCTAACTATAAGGACCCTTGGAAAATTTCATTATAAGGATCTTAACGCACACCTATGAGGGGTATTTTCATGAAATTGTTTCATAAAAAATATGTTTCGTTATCTTAGTAAGGTATATTTCTCCTTGGAATGTATATCTTGTGCCATGTTGATACACTTAGAAATTATAATTATTTATTAATAATTAAAATTCTGATTACACAATTTATTTAAGGTTATGATAAGTTAACAACTAGATATTTTCTAATAACTTTCAATTAAATAAATAATGTGTGTAATATATTTCTTTACACTTAACACAATATATAAAAAAGACTATGGTACTTGTAAAAAATATATAATTTAACTTTTATAATATATATGATAAATTATCATGTATAAATAGAAATAACCAAATAATAAAATAGAAAATAAATGTAATCCAGTTATAGAATCATTCATTATGATGTTAATTTGATCAACCTAGGAAATGAGTTGGATTCACCCATTTTTTGATATGACCAAGTACAATATGTACTCCAATAAATGTATTATGAGAAACACTATATGAGAGAAATGATCAAGATCATGGAAATTAACTTTACATCCATGTTATATAACCAACCACACATGACTTCAACTAGTAATTATATTATTCTTATGTTGTACATAAATACAATGAGGGGCTATGTAAGAAGAGAATAATTTGATATAATACAGTAATTTTTAATGTAATAAATTATTGGTATATCAAATTTATTTTATTTATCTCAATTTTTTTGTTTTTTAGAAAAATAACTTTTATTTTTTATACTAATTTATTGATAAAATCAAATTAAATTTATCTAAAAATTATTAATATCATTTAATTCCTAAAAAAATATTTTTATAAAATTGGATTTTTATGAACATTATATTATGAGTATAAAAAGATTATATAACTTTTATATGAATAATATATTAGTACAAATTTATTTATAAATTTATATAAAATAAGAATAAGAATTGTTAATATTTTAAAAGGTTATTTTTTGATAAATAATATTTTCATTTTGTTTCCATTTAAATATTAAAAAATTATATTTTAGTATTAAAATTTTCAAAAATGTACTTTAGTTTTATATTTACCCTAAATATATTAGATTATATTTAATTTCTAAAATTTTTCTCACAAGAAAAGTTATTATTTGAATGGTGAAAAATTATGTGTTTTTAAATACCATGGATATAAGTATCACTTAGAGTTTTATGAAACGATTTTCATAACCAAATAATAATTTTTTTACTGAAATTATAAATTTATAAAAAATAATTTTAATTTTAAAACTGATGTTTGAAATTTTATAAATTAATTTATATTTTTCTTTAAAGTTGTTTTTAATTTGTTATACATTTTATATGTTAAAATTAATTTCTTAATAAAACATATAAATTTTAATTTCCCAAATGTATTTCATATTTTAATTCATTGCGTACAACATATGCAAAAACTTAAATTTTAAATTTAGGCATAAAAATAAATGAAATTGGTAAATGTTAGTCACCATGGTAAAATAGAAAAATGGTAATAGAAAAAAACATCTAATGTTAAAAGTATGATATGTGATAATTCATGTCTTCTAATGAAAGGTTGAGGTGTTGATCAACCAAGACATTTCACCACTATATTATTATCCACCTTATATCCCACTTTCCATGTGAAACATATTCTCTCTATATATTACTAATTTATATTTACAAAATTGCAATTCCCTCTAATTATAAAAAGGTCATTCCAACACCTTTTTAAAATAAACTATAAAATTTATAATTTCCTTTGAATCAATGACCATTATATATTCCATATAGAAATATTACATGAATATAAGTCATGTTTCATAAGAAATTGGACTATGTCCTCCATTTATAGGAATTCATTCAAGAAAAATCCCATGTTTTCAACAAGATTAAATAGAATTGATGGTTGTTGAATGTTAAGGATTTTTGTTAACTCAAATCTCATTCATTATGTTATGTTTATTATTATTAAAAATAATTCATATAATCCTTGTGGTTTTATTATATTATTTCCTCATTATCTAGGGATCAATATTTCTACCACATAATCACTTCTTAAATGTTTCTTCATGAATTATGATGTTAATAAGGGTCTCTTATCTAAATTTATATTAATTATAACATGCTTCATATTCAACACATATTTTTTATTTATATCTTATATAATTCATATTTATCATATTATATCATTATTGTTTTCCTGTTCATGGTATTTATGGTTCCATTTCGTGTTCCATCTTTTCATAGGATTTAATTAATATTTTTCCAAATCTATAAGTCATTTTCTTTACTCAACTTCTTTTAATGACTCATAGTTACCCCACATTGACATATGATTTAAAAGATTGATTTCTTTAATACTATGTTGATATTATAATTCCTTTCCACCTTTTCAAAGGTATTTCATTATCACATTAAAAACATCTTCGTTGGTGGATTTATTTGTACTTAAAATTTGATGATGCTAAGAATGATTCCCATTAACTCCAAATGAGATCATTCTCTTCCTTACCATGTTTCTCTTCATTCCAGTGTTATCATTTATTATTTTAAATTCCAAATATGTATTATATTATTGTGATACTTTATTTTTTATTTACCTATTTTCTAATAATTTATTTATAATAATTATTGTGATGTGAATTTCAATTATTTTATTTCTAAAATGTTGAAAATTATTTTCCTTTCATGATCATACACTTTATATTTTTCTACACATTTCATATAGAAAATTTTAATGACCCGACCCATACTGGGGATTGAGATGCAACTACCCACATACACCTCCACGAAACAGGGGATGGCGACCACAACTAAAGTTATAACAAACTTAGGGAGGCCTTTGACTATGTACATGTACACATACAAGCAGCTAACTCAATGCAAAAGTGTAAGGGGAAAGGAAAATAAGGTAAAACACTGCTATAGATATAAACCAAAAATATGCATTGACCTCTAAATAGTATAGGTACAGAAAAGTAAGGAGAAAGGAAAAGGGAAAAAATACATGCCCAGCCATAAAACTATCACAACCCAGCAATAGGTGTAAAATTAAAATAGCTGAGAGAGCCCCATTCTTGGATCCCAAGAAATGACCATTACACGGAGTCTAAGTACCATGTATCCCTATGCTTCTATAAAGTCATGATCAACCTATCCATTGTCTGCAAGGGCACACTGAGTGTGGGAAAATCCCAAGTTGGGGTGACTATAAAAATACACAGTATTATTCCTCAAAGACTAATGGGAGAAGAAAAATATATAATGAAATGGGGAGCAGTAGATAGAAGAAGGTACAATAAAAGAGTACATCTAAAACCTACTAGAGAGTGATGTAAGATCATCCAATCACAAGGAGCTTGAGACATTGATAAGATAAACTCTTTTTCGAGTCTTTGAAACCTATAGTATAAGAGTAAACTCGTGTAACCATGAGAATCTAGACAAGGAAAGCACGTGAAATACCCTGCACCTCTTCGCCTCTCCTGGATGGGGAGTAACAAAATCCCATGTGGTGGGTACTGCAATACAATATACATATATATATATTCTCAGTCAAATAATCTCAAACGTGAGAGTAAGTGGATATCCATATCACTAGTTCATCCCATGAAAAGAATCACCAACTGATCTAGAAGTAAACATCGATTCCAAGAATCCCACGCGTCTGCTCTAAACTGCAAGTCAAAGGGGATCATTCACTGCATCTTGATACTATCTGCTTTGGGAAATTCTTTCTCACACCCATGTTTTTATTCACGTTATAAGGATGCATCTTGGTGAGAAAAGCACCCCTCTTTCCTAAGATTCCAATGTAATGCCAAGCACATCTCTTCACTATGCCTCACAGTCGAGAGATTGTGTCACAAATTTGTGAACCCACTACCCAGCCCTGCTAGAGGGTATGCTCAAAGAGTCATCAGTGAACCCACTTCATAGCCCATCTAGAGGGTAATACTGAAAGAGTAAATAAAGAACCTCACTACCTAGCCCCATTGGAGGTTAAGTCCTGAAAGAGTAACCGGAGAATCTAGCTGCTTAACCACGCTAGAGGGTTTTCCCAAAAGAGTCTTCGGTGAACCCCCTTCCCAGCCTAGCTGAAGGATAAGTTTAGAAATAGTAATAGGAAAGCCTCACTACCTAGGCACGCTGAAGGGTAATCCCAGAAGAGTAATCAGCAAACACACTACCCAGCCTAGCTGAAGGGTAAGCCCAAAATAGTAAACGACGATCCTCACTGCTCATCCCAACAAGAGGGTACATTCTAAAGAGAGAATGGAGAACCTCACTGCCCAGCCACACTAGAGGGTAAGCCAGTATTGCTTTGGTGATTCTGAAAACATCACTACCATCACTATCTTCATCCATCATCACCTCAGATATCCATCGTTCCCAGAACATCAAGCATCACCGCAGATAGGCATCACAACCGTAATATCTCACATCATGCCTGAAAAGCCACTATGAAGGGCACCATCACATTCTACATGGAAAAACCACTCAGGATAGGCTACTCACAGGCCAAAATCCGAGTTTATATGAAATATATACGATAGGTAGAAGATTCTTAAAGTGGTACACGCATGTCTAGGGCCCACATAATGTGTGACCCTTTCTCATCATCTGGTCATGTACCTAGCAATACTTGGGGTACTAAACTGTTATCAAGTTCCCATAAGCCATGCCAGTATACTCCTAGAGTACGCGGCACCTCAAGCCAAAAGTTTGATGAGGGTACATTGCTCATTACAAATCTAAAGGGAGAAAATATAACTATACCAACATTCCTCTTATGGATGGTCTAGAATATCTAAATGGATCACAATTTTGCAATCCATGCAGAAAAATGCACATGATCGATTATTCATTCTCCTGAAATAGACTCCTAGTGAAGAGATTGCATTCCACCCCACTGTGCATAAATAGTGCCCAATGGGGCCCATTCCTTGATCCTGAAAAACATCACATGAATCATGCCATTGATATCCCCTCGAAAAAACACACGGGTCCATTATTCATTTATCCAAAATGGATAACTGGTGAAAAAGTTGATTTTCACTGCAAATGCCTGATCAGTGCTCGATCACTACCAATCATGAAAAGGCTCAGAAAATACAAACAGATTGCACCATTGTGATCCTTGTGTGAAAATGATCTCAGGATGTCTAAAAAGTTTTTCTTCAAAACAATGATTGTTTTCCCCAGATGATAGGAAAAAAAAGATGCCTAGATTGAAAGATATAGTGTTTTTATTAAAAACCATTATCTGAACCGGCCCGAACCATCTGGTTCGGCTCGAACTGCCGGCCGTCACCATGGGTCCAATGCACCACCATGGATTTTCTGCTTCCCTCCATGCTCCTCCACTCCACCGCTACGCTCTTCCGCCTACCGGAGCCTCTCGTCAGAACCCACTACCAGAAAACTTTCGCGAACTACTACAGTCACTCTAGGGATCCAGATTTTGATCTGAGACCAGATCTAGACTCCCCGAGATGATACCTTCATAGTGAAAGAATCTTCTCAAATATCCTTAATTGTTTTGGAATGGAAAAAAGTAACTGATGCTTCCACTCAGGGATGCACTTCCTCTGGCACCAAAAACCAGAACCCAAGCACAAATCAAGACTCTTGGGTTGAGGGCTTCACATATGTGGGTCTAATAACAAGATCATAGTTTTTTTGTGCAAGATAAAAAGTTTTGTGATGAAGAACATGAATAATGTAAAGAATGAAAAATCGGAAATTGAAATAGATTATGGCAATTGTTTATTTGGCCATCGTTAAAGGATTACATAACAGTGAAAATTAATAGAAGTAAAAAATGATGAAAAAATATTTAACTATAGAGGCTTTATAATTCGAAATAGAAATCCTAACTCAAATCTGGTTCTGAAGTTACATTTATTATGCTCTGATCTATCAATGTTTGATGTTTTGTAACAATCTGATGATGTTCGGACATCGATTTTCCATTGTCTAGAGTTTTTTTGTCTGAGAGGGAAAATGAGCTAACTCTGGATCATTTCCCTAATTTCCAATTTATAAGAAACTATCAGCAGTCACGAAATTTAAACCTCCCATTCCTAACAAATGAGGTCACACATAGGGTAAACACCATGCTATAAAATCAAGGACGGACTTGTATTTCCAATATGAGTCCATATTTATAAGTTATTCGAAGTAGTGTTTCAAATAAAAAAAATTATTTTATTATTTTATTTATGGTTTTTCCCTCCAGGGATTTTTCTACAGAATACCTATACCGAAAAAGATTATATCCCTCCTATGGTAAACGACACACTCCAAAGTAAACTGTGACCTTATATTTCTGTTCCGAGTTATGGTTTGATATTAATTTGGTTTTTATCAATTAAATGAATGAATTAATAAATTAATTCATCAATTTAACATACTACAAATCAGCAAGGGGTCTGAACGCCCCACGCTGACATATTTTATGTTGTGCCTAGGGTAAACACGGAGTTCCAAACTCAACTATAGTCTTAGATTTATGATCTGATCAACCATTTAAGAGATGTACCATTTTCATTATGTTAATAGTACAAAAACATGTAATATTTTTGTATAACTTATTCCAGGAACACTGGGCCTTGGAATTACACTCTGTCTCTACAATAATTCTGGAAATATATTTAGAAATATTCCAAAGTCTTACTGGTTGAAAACCAGGGCTCTACATCATTCACCCCTTTAAGGTTTTTGTCCCCAAAGAGACAAAATATGAAAAACAACTCGGGATACAAATCTCACATCTAACTCTCCCACTCCAAGGAAAACATGCACGTTGCCATGATAGCACAGCATTTAAAACCAGGGGTTGGTCCATCCTTATAAGTTCATCTTATTTCGATGATGTACATTGGAAGATTCATGTATCTCATCAGCTGTGACATATAGAATACATTGAAAACCCACTCCAGGTATTTGGGGGTAGGGCAAGGTAGTAGGAAACCTCACTTTCTATTGCATGATTCTAAACATCCTAAATAAATTCTGAGAATAGTTTAATTCCATGGTCAAACCTTTACATTACATGTCACGACTGAAATCACAGTTTTTTCCTAGAACAGGGTCTCGTGATTCCCTCTTTCAGAATATCCATCTGGTCAAACACCCAAGGATATATGGTCATGAAATATTTCACAGTCAATGCACCATAACTGAGACTCTCTAACCCACTCAAGAAGTGAACGAGTCAACACCATTGATTGAAGAAAATTTGTACCCTCCTACTTCACCAGGGTCAGCTACAGGGAAGCTTAATGCTATGAAACGTCACACACTAGGTGACCCAAATACTTCCTTCTAAAGGAATATAATACAATGTTGAAAGTTCCCAGAGTATAGACTGTCACGAAGTCAAAGTCCGGTAATAATTTCAACCAGCACCGCTATCTCAGGTTCAAGTCTCTCTAAGTGGAGACACACTTTTGACACTAGTGGTCTGAGCAAACCCCAAAGTGCTCTCCCAGAAGATAGAGTCTCCACATACTAGGGGTGAAGACTACCACTTCTATCACCACATAGGGAGTCATGTAGTTCTGTTTATGGGGTGTCCATCACCTCAACCAGTACTTGATAACTACAGAATCAAGAATGATGTCGATAATACAAGGTACCCTTGAACAAGGCAGGGGAGTAAACTCATTCAACCGCAAGAGGCTAGACACAGAAATTAGGTGGCATACCCCGTGAATCTTTTACCCTATTAGAAGGATGTAATCCCCAAAACAAGGACTCTTCCAATCCCACTAGTGGACCCTCAAACAAAGGGAGGTCAAGAAACAGGTCTCCACTGGAAAATACAAGACATGCTCTGACAGTCCACTGCACAACCTCACCAAGAACACACATGTCAGAGGGATACATCCACCACACCTTGATAATATCAACTTTGGTTGGAACTGACTCTCCGTTACAATTTTGATCGCTTCACAAAAACATGTCTCAGTGGTGTAATAATCCCTCTTTCTCATGCATTCAAATATACATCAAACAACATCGAAATAGGGTTACAAAGAATCCTCGCATCACCCTCGGTTACACCTCATATAAGGAGTTGGAAGAAAATATTATCTCATGTAGTGTCCAAAAACTTCTACTGAATATTCTATAAAAGACACAGAGCATACCTCTTATCATCTCATGTGTTGTAGGATTATAGATATCGATAGCATGTAGCTGCTCGTGGCCCTGGCCACCATCTCCCTAATCCTGACATGGGCTGCCTAGTGGTGGTGGAAGGACCTTGAAACTTCATCCACAAACAGCAGTTCTTCCTTATATTCCTCTAGCTCTACCTCCCTTGGGACCACCCTATCCCATTCTGGGAGATCCCTAATCATGACAATGCATCAACTGTGGTGGTGCATCTACCAACTTCTTGGGATTCTCATTACATCTTGTCAGGTAGCCTCATTCCATATGACCTAGTCCATCAAAATCATATCACTATCCCTCCCTTTGTTGTCCCAGTGCTCTATGTTATCCCTTCCATGTGCCTAAGTCTTATCAAGGGGATGCATCCTACATTGAGAGTCTTCCAACTGACATCTGGTAGTTGTGGAAGACATATAAGGCCCCAGCCTTAAACCTTACTTAATATTGAATTAAATGAATAATTCACATTGAGGATGTTTTCACGGTTTAGTGTTTTAGATAATTAGGACATAACTATTACATCTCAAAAGATTACAAAGTAGAAACTTCTACTAAGTTTCAATAAAATAAAAACTCTTAAAAGGAAACATGTCTAGTTCCATGTTTTAGATAGCATGACTTTCCCTTGATCCCATCCTTGACCCTATTCCACATTAAGTCCTGCGAAAAACATTTCAAAAAAAACTTGGGGTGAGCATAAAAATATCAGTAAGGGATACACAATGAATAAAAACTGTTAGTTTTTCAAAACAACAAGTAAACCATGTATACTTTATCAAAGTAATAATTTTCACCTTTATGAAGTAGTAAAAACTCTTCACTGAAATAAAAGATCATTACTTACCCTTTTGTAACCAAAAGATTACCATAAAACCCATATAAAGATCACATAACATATATAGGTAACTTGGGACATAAACATACTTAAATGGAATAACCATACGGTCGACTTCCACACATATCACTTAATGGAATAGCCATACGGCCAACTTCCATACCCAATGCATTGGAGGTTATAACGTAACCACCCGTCCTAGTATTCACGGCACCACCCGTCATATGGTTTATCACTTAACCACCCGTCAAATGTCCAAGTACCATTATAAAATCATAAGACATAAAACAAATATAATGGAAAGAAAACATTTCTACACTTTGATCACAATATATCACTTAAATATATTGACATAACAAATACATTATAAAAAACCCTTTTCAATACCAAAATACATAAAACAGTATATGGTATTTATTTAATTTTAAAAAAACATTACGGCTTGTTGAGGAAGCCAAAGACCAAATAATACTCGCGGCGGCGGAAAAGGGTCCTTGTCACCGCGTACGTTAAAAGAAACATTCCTTTTTGTCGTTTAGTAAAAAGATTTGTAGAAAAAGATTCCTTTTGTATAAAAGTAAAAGTAAAAGGGGTTTATACACCGTATAAAAGAAAGTTGTGTATAAAATGAAATATTCCTCAATGAAAGGAGATTGAGAAGAAGTCCCTTACCTCGGGTCCGACATGACTCGATCGTTCTTTAACGTCCTGAATAATAAACTTGAGTTAATTTATAAATGATTAAGAACATTTTTCAAGTTCATTATTACTTTTATATCACTTATTACCATTTTATAAACATTATGTAATCATTTAAGTTAATAATGTTTGTTTTGTCGATACTTGGTTCTTAAGTCGAAAGTGGACTTCTTACAATTACATGTTGTTTGTGTGGTCAAAGGTTCATTATATCTAGAATGATATTAATGATTTGGATATCATATATATAATATATATCTAGAATATACATGTATTTATAATATTACATAATCATTTAGAGGTAAGAAATGAAATGCACCGTTCATGGAGACGGTAAGCCGTACGTACGCATGAACGCTACTTTCATTTATATGTCATATTAATGGAATTAAAACTAAATGAGAGGTATATATATTTTAATTGCAGAATTATATTCATCATTTAGATGTAACATACATAATATATATCCATTATATATATGTACTTATAATATTACATTACATTTGGGGATAAGAAATGAAATGCACCGTTCATGGAGACGGTAAGCCGTACGTACGGATGAACGCTAATTTCATTTCTATCTCATACTTTAATGGAGTGAAATAATAATGATAAAAAAGTATATTATAATTACATTATAATATCATATATAATATTATTAAATCCATCCTTTATACGTCCCACGTATGGCATTAACAAATCAAATCACTTTGAGGGGCGGTAGTCTGCACTTCCTAAAATGAAATTATCGTGTTTACCCACAATGGAAACCATAAAGGTGTTCCATAAATGAAAAAATACAGAATCTTAAGGATACCATAAACATATTATATATCATATATAAATATAGTGACATCTTAATGTCCACCTTTAAATGTGTTAGAAGAATATTGAACAATCATCATTTCGTGAGGCAGAAATTCTCCATCCACGGAAATAATATGCTCTTTAACCATTAGATGAAGGTGTGTGTAAGTGTAGCTCGAATTCTTCTTATAAAAATATCCTAGTATATTGAAGATACTGGAGTTGTTACAAAATAAATGAATAAAAAGAGTTAAGGGGGTTGGAGAAGCAAAATAAAACAAAAGAACACAAGAGAAAACACTACCTTTAAAACGGGTAACTATTTTTGATTTGAGCTCAAAGGATTCCTTGGGAAGATTTCTGCCCAAATTGAGGCTTATAGGAGTAAGAGAGGTATGTGGAGAGACAAAAGGACCAGGGTTTGGCCGAGCCAAAGGCTTTAGAGGTGTGGGTAAGGAGGTTGAGGTGGGGGCCTTTTATAAGAGGAGAGGAGAGGCACTCTTGGAAAGTTAAGAAAAGATACTTTATTATAAAATGATTTTCGGTTTTTAAAGGTCCCAAAATTATATATTTAGAGGATAATGTGATAAGAGTTCTAAATGCAGCAAACCAATAGGTTTTTGAAAATTTTAGGTCTTATATTTTACATTATCTTTTCATTTTATTTAAATCGTTAAATAATGAGGTTATCGCTGCATCATCATGGTGTCATAAATAATATAATTTATTTAATGTCTAAAAATTATAAAAAAATATCATGATGTAGGAAATATTTTTAAATTTCTAATGAATATTTATAGTCAAAAATCTGACTTGTATAACGCCATTTAAAAATTGTTTTAGTAAAACAACTCATGTTTGTGACATTTTTATTTTAACATTAAATAAAAAGTTATTAATGTCATCTTCCTACCAAAGTGGCTCCATGGGGTCCCCAAGTTGACCCATGGATTTTCTTGGTCTACCATGACACATCCAATAAGGGTAGGACATGTTTAAATTTAATTTTATATTATTAAAACATTATTTTTACCTTAAACTACACTAATTACCTCTAATCGCGATTAAAAACATAAAAGTTACTATTCACCAAAAAATTATTTTAATCCCATTGAAACACATTTTACTTCTTAATGAAAACCATGTATGTCGGATTTTTGAAATTCAAAACACAGAGGTGGTAAAATTTCATTTAAATGAAAAATCAGTTTTTTAATGTACCACTTAGTGGTTTCACTATTCATCAAAAATTGAAGTTTTTCAGAAAAATACCAAAAATTTACCCTAAGATATATTTGATATTCCTAATTCAAAAATGATTTCTATTTTAAAAAATTCAATTCATATAAGTTGAATTAATTAATTCAATAATTAATTCCCGCTGTCAGAGCAAATAGCGTGTTTTTATGAAATAATAAGTATCAAAAGATTGACATTAGTTTAAGTCCAATTTCAAAGTGAAATTAATTCCAACGACCACTATTAGATTAAATGGTAAAAATATATTCTAATTACACTTTAAAACCAATTCAAAAGATAATATAATCATATAAATAAATTAGATTAAAAAGAGGTTTTGAATTAAAATACAACATTTTTCACTATTCAATAAAAAATGAACTTTATCGGAAAAATACCAAAAATTTACACAAAGTAAATTTTGATGTCCTGATTATAAAGAAGAATTTTATTTGGCCAAATAGAATGTATAAGAGTGACCAAAACTATATTTATAGACTTTTCTCCATCAAAAGGCGATAAGTCGACCTTTTGTAAATGTTAGAGTATATATGCCTAAAATTGAATTCTTTTTGTATTTTAAGCCTTTATATTTTATTGGATAAATGTAAAACCATTTGACAAACATATATAATCATATTTTAGTTTTTTCTATTCATTCTCACCAATACAACGGCTACGTGTTAACTACCATTTAAAATAATATTATTTTATTACTAGTGTGCAATGTAAGATTTCAAAGAAACTCTTTGTTGCGTATCGGGTACACTATCGAACATAGAAACCACTTTAAAGTAAAATTAATATTTAATTCGTAAATATTAATAAATATGAAAATGTATTATTCTTTATTTACCTGGGATGTTACATCCTTTCCCCGTTTTGGTAATTACGTCCTCACAATTTTATTCACTTATCAAAATAAGTGGGGGTATTTATCCCTCATAGAATTTTCAGATTCCCATGTTGCCTCTTCAACCATATGGGTTTTCCACACAACCTTTACCTAGTGAATTACCTTATTTCGCAACAATTTCTCTCTTCGGTCAAGAATCTGGACTGGTTGTTCTTCATAAGAGAGATTCTCTTACAACTGAACTACCTCTGGGCTCAAAACATGAGATGGATCTGGCATATACTTCCTCAACATCGAAACATGAAAAACATTGTGTACCTGAGATAAACTCAGAGGTAAAGCCACTTGGTATGCAACTGATCCAACTCTCTCCAGAATTTCATATGGTCCAATGAACCTCGGACTCAACTTTCCTTTCTTACAAAATCGCATCACACTTTTCTATGGTGAAACTTTGAGAAAAACATGATCACCTACCTCGAAAGATAGATTCTTCCTCCAGTTATCCGCATAACTCTTCTGCCTACTCTGAGATGTTCTCATGTGTTTCTGAATCAACTGAACATTTTCTGCCATCTCTTCTACCAATTCTAGTCCCATCAGCTTCCTTTCACCCACTTCATCTCAAAAAGCTGGAGTTCGACATCGCTTCCCATATAATGCCTCAAATGGTGTCATCTGTATACTGGAATGAAAACTGTTATTATAAGAAAAATCAACCAAAGAAAGATGTTGGTCCCAACTTCCCTGATAAATCATAGAGCAAGCTCATAGCATATCCTCCAAGGTCTAAATTGTTCGTTCTGACTGCCTATCTGATTTCGGATGAAAAGTTGTACTAAAATTTAATTCAGAACCCAATTACTTCTAAAGGCTTTACAAAAGTTAGAAGTAAACCTGGGATCACAATCAGATACAATGGAGAGGGGAACTCCATGAAACCTAACTATCTCTTTAAGATACAATCGAGAAAGTTGATCTAGAGAGAATGTATCTTGAATAGGAAGGAAATGAGTAGATTTAGTCAGTCGATCAACAATAACCCAGATTGCATTATTACCTTGAGATTTCCTCGGTAATCCCACAACAAAGACCGTGGATATATTTTCCCATTTCCACTCTAGCACTGGTAATGGCTGAAGCATCCCTTTTGTTAACTGTCGCTCTGCTTTAACCTTCTGACAAGTCAAACACTTCACAGTAAAATCAGCAATATCTCTTTTCATTCCATCCCACCAGTAATACTCCCGCAGATCTCTGTAAATCTTAGTACTGCTAGGATGAACTGAAAATGGGGAACTATGAGCCTCACATAACAACTCATTATTCAATTGTGAATAACTAGTCAAACATAATCTCTTCCCAAACCTCAAAACACAATCATTATCAATGTTAAATTCAGGAAACTTACCCTTCTGAACCAGCTCTACCTTTTTCTGCAACTCACTGTCTTGCTTCTTTGCTTGCATAATTCTATCTGATAGAGAAGATTTCACTGATACCTGAAAAAAAACAGAAGGACATCCTACACAAACAACTTCCATGCCAAAGTTTATCAAATCCTTAACCAAAGGATCACGTTCCAAACGCAACATTGTTTATAAAGCATTACTTTTTCGACTCAAAGAATTAGCCAATTTATTTTCTTTTCCTAGATGTTAATGAATTGTATAATCATAATACTTGATTAATTCTAGTCATCTTCTATGTCTCATTTTCATTTCTTTCTGAGTGAATATATACTTTAAACTTTTTTGATCGGTATATATTTCACACTTTACTCCATACAAATGATGCCTCCAAATTTTGAAGGCAAAAATAACAACAGCTAATTCCAAGTCATGTGTAGGGTAATTTACCTCATGAGTTTTCAACTGACGTGAAGCATAAGAAATTACCTGATCATTCTGCATAAGTACACAACCAATTCATTTCAATGAATCATCACTGTAGATAACAAACTCACCATTCCTGGAAGGAAGTGCCAAAACTGGAGCATTCACCAATCTTCTTTTAAACTCCTGAAAACAATCATCACATTATTTTTTCCAGATAAACTTAACACCTTTCCGAGTTAGCTTAGTCATTGGACTAGATAATCGTGAAAAAATTTCAACAAACCTTCAGTAGTAACCTTCCAAACCAAGAAAACTACGGATCTCGATTACATTTGTGGGTCTTGGCCATTATTCAACAACTTTTGTTTTAGCAGGATCAACAGTCATTCCATCTTTTGAAACAAATTGACCCATGACAGAAATTTTTTGTAACCAAAACTCACACTTGCTGAACTTTCCATACAGTTTCTTTTCTTTTAAGGTTTGCAAGATAACCCTTAAATGACTTTCATGCTCCTCTTTACTTTTATAAAATACAAAAATATCATCAATGAAAACAACCACAAACTTATCCAAGAACTCATGGAAAATTCTATTCATAAGGTCCATGAATGCAGGTGCATTGGTTAACCCAAAAGGCATAACTAAAAATTCATAATGGCCATATCTAGTACGGAACGCAGTCTTCGGAACGTCTGCTTCTTTTACTTTCAACTGATGGTACCCCGACCTCAAGTCAATCTTCGAAAAATACTGAGATCCCTGGAGCTGATCAAACAAATCATCGATATGAGGAAAAGGATTCTTGTTCTTAACAGTAATGTTATTTAAGGCTCTATAATCAATGCAAAGTCTCATTGAACCATCTTTCTTTTTAACAAACAAGACAGGAGAACCCCATGGTGATGTTCTAGGTCGAATGAAACCTTTATCTAATAACTCCTGCAATTGCTTCTTTAACTCTAAAAGTTCAACTTGATCCATTCTATAAGGGGGTTTTTAAATTGGATTAGAATCAGGAACTAAGTCAGCATTAAATTCAACTTCCCAATCATGAATAATACCAGGAAACTCATCAGGAAAAACATCAAGATACTCATTTACCACTGGAACATCATTAATCTGAACAGTTCCTTTATTTTCAGCAATATGTGCAAGGTAACATTCACTTATATCTTTTAATAGTTTCTCAACTTCCTGATATATTATCAAAATCAAGGGTTCATTCTTGTACACAAACTGAAAATCTTTCTGAAAAGAAACCATTTTAGCTCTACAGTCAATCTTAGTATGATAAACAGAAATCCAATCCATGCCCAAAATAACATCAAACTCTACTAGAGGAAAAACAATAAGGTTTGCAGGTAGATTCTTTCTGCACACAAGGATATGAAGGTTCTTATAATTTCTTTTTGTCTCAATGTTTCCTCCGGGTGTTTTTACCATAATTTCAGGATTCATATCTTGAGATGGAATTTCCAATTTACTAGAAAAATTCTCAAAAATGAAAGAAAGTGTAGACCCAGAATCAAACAACACATTGGCATAATCTGAACAAACAAACAGTGTACATGATACTACTTCATTCGATGGCCCAACATCTGTTGAAGTGGTTGCAAAGGATTTCACCACCCCTTTCTTCTTATAGTCTGGCGGCTTTCCCCCAGTTTAGTTCTTCGTTAGACACTCATTTGCATAATGACCCATTTCATTACACTTAAAACATCTTACTGCTGACTTTTCATTGCCTGATTGATTATCTTCCTTATAGTTACGAGCAATATGACCAGACTTACCACACCGAAATCATTTTCCAGACTTGGATAAACATTCTCCAGGATGCATTTTACCACACTTCTCACAGGATGGATATTTGGTTTTCTTACGTCCTTGATTCTTTGATGAATTATTCCCCTTTGCCTGCCAACTGGACCTCTTATTCTGTTGTTTGTCAAATAACACTTAATCATCGGCAAACTCCATTTCCACCTTCTCTGCACATCGAAAAAGTTTTTCATAACTTTTTAACTCACAAGAAGCTAAATCCCTTTGATACCTTGGCTTTAACCCTGAGTAAAAACGGTTGATTTTACTATCAAGATCTCGTATGGAGTTTGGAGCATACCTTTCCAGTCGAGTGAACTTTGCTTCATAAGCATCCACTGATTCATCCTCCTTCCTCAATTCTAGAAATTTATTTTCCATCCTAAGACGAACCACCTTAGGAAAATATTTCTCAAGAAACATACCTTTGAATTTGTCCCAGTGAAGATCATCAATCTCATCATTATCCCTGATATTTTTCAACATCGACCACCACTGATCAGCTTCACCTTCAAAACAGTAAACATCAAGACTAACCTTTTGATGTTCTGAACACCCCATGACCTCAAATATCTTCTCCAGTGCTTTAATCCACCCTTCAGCTAGCACAGGGTCAGATGATCCTCTAAATAATGGGGGATGTTGCCTAATGAAATGTTCCACCACTGACATGTTCCATGGCGGTTGATCTGGCTGATCTAGTGCATGGATACCACCACCATTTATAGCCTGATTCAACTGTGCCATCACTGCAACAAACTGTTCAGTTCTGATTCCGACCATCTCAGGTTTCTGATTTGGAAGGTTGTCTTCCTCCTGATGTCGTCCCAACATATCTTCTTTGTTTCCTCTGCGGAAAACCAATCTGAACACAGAAATATCTTAGTCGAAGCAACATGGTAATCTTTAAATGCTATATCATTTTAATCATACCATAAATTAACTTATAATTTAACACTTTTCTAACTCCTAAAGTTGTCTAAAACGGCCTTTGATACCAACTATAAGGCCCCAGCCTTAAACCTTACTTAATATTGAATTAAATGAATAATTCACATTGAGGATCTTTTCACGGTTTAGAGTTTTAGAGAATTAGAACATAACTATTACATCTCAAAAGATTACAAAGTAGAAACTTCTACTAAGTTTCCATAAAATAAAAACACTTAAAAGGAAACATGTCTAGTTCCATGTTTTAGATAGCATGAATTTCCCTTGATCACATCCTTGACCCTATTCCATATTAAGTCCTGTGAAAAAAATTTCAAAAAAAACTCTGGGTGAGCATAAAAAGCTCAGTAAGGGATACACAATGAATGAAAACTGTTAGTTTTTCAAAACAACAAGTAAACCATGTATACTTTATCAAAGTAATAGTTTCCACCTTTATGAAGTAGTAAAAACTCTTCACTGAAATAAAATATCATTACTTACCCTTTTGTAACCAAAATATTACCATAAAACCCATATAAAGATCACATAACATATATAGGTAACTTGGGACATAAACATAATTAAATGGAATAACCATACGGTCGACTTCCACACATATCACTTAATGGAATAGCCATACGGCTGACTTCCATACCCAATGCATTGGAGGTTATAATGTAACCACCCATCCTAGTATTCACGGCACCACCCGTCATATGTTTTATCACGTAACCACCCGTCAAATGTCCAAGTACCATTATAAAATCATAAGACATAAAACAAATATAATGGAAAGAAAACATTTCTACACTTTGATCACAATATATCACATAAATATTTTGACATAACAAATCCATTATAAAAAGCCCTTTTCAATAACAAAATACATAAAACAGTATATGGTATTTATTTAATTTTAGAAAAACATTACGGCATGTTGAGGAAGCCAAAGACCAAATAATACTCGCAGCGGCGGAAAAGGGTCCTTATCACCGCGTACGTTAAAAGAAACATTCCTTTTTGTTGTTTAGTAAAATGCTTCGTAGAAAAAGATTCATTTTGTATAAAAGTAAAATTCAAAGGGGTTTACACACCGTATAAAATAAAGTTGTGTATAAAACGAAATATGCCTCAATGAAAGGAGATTGAGACGAAGTCCCTTACCTCGGGTCCGACTTGACTCGAGCATTCTTTAACATCCTGAATAATAAACTTGAGTTAATTTCTACTTGATTAAGAACATTTTTCAAGTTCATTATTACTTTTATATCACTTATTACCATGTTATAAACATTATGTAATCATTTAAGTTAATAATGTTTGTTTTTTCGATACTTGGTTCTTAAGTTGAAAGTTGACTTCTTACAATTACATGTTGTTCGTGTGGTCAAAGGTTCATTATATCCAGAATGATATTCATTATTTGGATATCATATATATCATATATATCCCACATATAAATGTATTTATAATATTACATAATCATTTAGAGGTAAGAAATGAAATGCACCGTTCATGGAGACGGTAAGCCGTACGTACGCATGAACGCTACTTTCATTTCTATGTCATATTAATGGAATTCAAACTAAATGAGAGGTATGTATATTTTAATTACAGAATTCTATTCATCATTTAGATGTAACATACATCATATATATCTATTATATATATGTACTTATAATAGTACATTACATTTGGGGATAATAAATGAAATGCACCGTTCATGGAGACGGTAAGCCGTACGTACGCATGAATGCTACTTTCATTTCTATCTCATACTTTAATTGAGTGAAATCATAATGATAAAAAGGTATATTATAATTCCAGTATAATATCATATATAATATTATTAAATCCATCCTTTATACGTCTCATGTATGGCATTAACGAATCAAATCACTTTGAGGGGGCGGTAGTCCGCACTTCCTAAAATGAAATTATCGTGTTTAACCACAATGGAAACCATAAAGGTGTGCCATAAATGAAAAAATACAGAAGCTTAAGGAAAATATAAACATATTATATATCATATATAAATATAGTGACATCTTAATGGCCACCTTTGAAGGTGTTAGATGAATATTGAACAATCATCGTTTCGTGAGGCAGAAATTCGCCATCCACGGAAACAGTATGCTCTTTAACCATTAGATGAAGGTTTGTGTAAGTGTAGCTAGAATTCATCTTATAACAACATCCTAGTATATTTAAGATACTGGAGTTGTTACAAAATAAATGAATAAAAAGAGTTTAGGGGGTTGGAGAAGCAAAATAAAACATAAGAACACAAGAGAAAACACTACCTTTAAAACGGGTAACTCTTTTTGATTTGAGCTCAAAGGATTCCTTGGGAAGACTTATGCCCAAAGTGAGGCTTCTAGGAGTAATAGAGGTATTTTTAGAGACAAAATTAGCAGAGGTTGTCCGATCCAAAGGCTTTATATGTGTGGGTAAGGTGGTAGAGGTGGGGGCCTTTTATAAGAGGAGAGGAGGGGCACTCTTGGAAAATTAAGAAAAGATACTTTATTATAAAATGAGTTTCGGTTTTTAAAGGTCCCAAAATTATATATTTAGAGGTTAAGGTGATAAGAGTTTGAAATCCACCAATCCAATAGGTTTTTGACAAGTTTAGGTCTTATATTTTACATTATCTTTTCATTTTATTTAAATTGTTAAATAATGAGGTAATTGCTGCATCATCATGGTGTCATAAATAATTAAATTTATTTAATGTATAAATATTATAAAACAAATATCATGATGTATGAAATCTTCTTATATTTCTAATGAATATTTATAGTAAAAAATCTGACTTGTATAACCCCATTTAAAAATTGTTTTAGTAAAACAACTCATGTTTGTGACATTTTTATTTTAACATTAAATAAAAAGTTATTAATGTCATTTTCTTACCAAAGTGGCTCCATGGGGTCCCCAAGTTGACCCATGGATTTTCTTGGTTGGCCATGACACATAAAATAAGTGTAGGATATTTTTCAAGTTCATTTCATATTATTAAAACATTATTTTTACCTTAAACTACACTAATTACCTCTAATCGCGATTAAAAACTTAAAAGTTACTATTCACCAAAAAAATTATTTTAATCCCATTGAACCACATTTTACTTGTTAATGAAAAACATGTATGTCGTATTTTTTAAATTAAAAACCCAGAGGTGGTAAATTTTTATTTAAATGAAAAATCAGTTTTTTTTAAGTATCACTTAGTGGTTTCACTATTCATCAAAAATTGAAGTTTTTCAGAAAAATACCAAAAATTCACCCTAAGCTATATTTGATATTCCGAATTCAAAAATGATTTCTATTTTAAAAAATTCAAAAAATATAATTTTCATTAATTAATTCAATAATTAATTCCCTCTTTCAGAGCAAATAGCGTGTTTTTATGAAATAATAAGTATCAAAAGATTGACACTAGTTTAAGTCCAATTTAAAAGTGAAATTAATTACAATGACCATTATTGGATTAAATGGTAAAAATATATTCAAATTGAACTTTAAAACTAATTCAAAAGATAATCTAATCATATAAGTAAATTATATTAAAAAGAGGTTTTGAATTAAAATACAACATTTTCACTATTCATTAAAAAATGAACTTTATCGGAAAAATACCAAAAATTTACACAAAGTAAATTTTGATGTCCCAATTCTAAAGAAGAATTTTATTTGGTCCAATAGAATGTATAAGAGTGACCAAAACTATATTTATAGATGGTTCTCCATCAAAAGGCGATAAGTCGACCTTCTGTGAATGTTAGAGTATATATGCCTAAAATTGAATTATTTTTGTATTTTAAGCCTTTATCTTTTATTGGATAAATGTAAAACCATTTAACAAATATATATAATCATATTTTAGTTGTTTCTATTCATTCCCTCCAATACAACGGCTACGTCTTAACTACCATTCAAAATAATATTATTTTATTACTAGTGTGCAACGTAAGATTTCAAAAAACTCTTTGTTGCGTATCGGGTATGCTATCGAACATAGAAACCCCTTTAAAGTAAAATTAATATTTAATTCATAAATATTAATAAATATGAAAATGTTTTATTCTTTATTTACCTGGGATGTTACAAGACATCGCAACTCAATTACGCCCACTGCCAAAACTGGCCAACTGGTGCCTCTTTGAAAGAAAGCTCTCAGTCCCCAGTGTCTGCTACAACACCCCAAGATAGATGATGATGCACAAGGGAACTACACTAGCGTGAATCTACTCTATGGAGACCCTACTCAAACATATGTTACTGGAAGTTTCCATCATGGACCACATCAAAAGAGTATCGAGTAAGGTCTTTGAACCTATTTGCATACTCAATCACCATCATCCCTCCCCGTTGAAGCTCCAGTATCCCCTGAAACCATATGGAGTGATAGAAGGAGGGGTAGTACTCCTCACGAAACAGCTAGCGGAAGTCATCCCACAATAGTGATGATTCATTATGCATCTATGTTTCCCGACTCTACCAACGCCAAGAAGCTATCTGAAAAAAACTAGTTGTCAAAGTTTCCATCTAATCAATCGGTATCCAAACAATACTGATGAGGCAAACCACCAACTCTAGCCAACTTTTCCATGCCTGAGGGTCTGGCTTACCCAAGAACCTCAACAGTCTATGATGATAGAACTCACAAAGCGCGCTCAACATTTGTAGGTCCTCATCCTACACTTCTAATACTAATTGATGATCCATATGTGAGGTGCTACTACATGACCTCCTGGAGAAAGAGGAATCAAGTGATAGATCCTGGACTGAGGTCTTGTCACTCACGGAATCGTTTTCATGAACCGGAGCTAGTATCCTATATGGATGTTATTGTAGAGGCATCATGAATCTGACCAAGGAGTACTGTAATCAAGTGAGAATATATATATATATATATATATATATATATATATATATATATATATATCAACAATGGTGGGGAGAAAACTCAAAAAGGACAGTCCAACACTCAATCCTATATGATGCAGGTACCAATGTTCCCTGCAACAAATGCCTCATCACGTTGTGTCAACAAGTGGGTAATTAGGGTCCAGGTGAATAGCTATGTATTTGATGTGCCATCCATGGACTCCCTGGCCTGAGATCCACTCTCAATACATATTGACACTATTTACCTAAAATCCAACAAATTCCTTTTTAGGGATCTTCCGAACAACATTCCAAGGAACAAACCACCTCTGATACCACTTTTTCATGACCCGACCCGTACCGGGGCTCATGCCGTAAATACCCCAAGCCCACATCTATTGTCTAGGGGCTAGAGACCGTCACTGAAGGCATAAATAACTTGCAGATGTATTTGTCTAAGTACTTGAACACACACACGCATCCAACTCAATGAAAAAGTGTTGAGGGAATGGAAAACAGGGCACAAAAATGCTATATATATAAACCAAAAATATGCATCAACCTCTAAATAGTACATGTAAAGAAACATAAGCTGAAAGGAAAGGGGAGAAATATTCACCCAACCAAAAAATTGTTACTACCCGGAAACAGGTGGAAAATTAATATAGTTGATAGATCCCCGCTTCTAGATCCCAAGAAACGGCCACTGCAGGCAGTCCAAGCACCCTGTATCCCTATGATTCTCTAAAGTCGTGATCAACTTATCCATCATCAGTAAGGTAACACTGAGTGAGGGAAAATCCCAAGCATGGGTGAGTATAAAAGTACTCAGTATGATGCCTCGAAGGCTCAAGGGAGCATCAAAAGATGTATTGAAGAGGGGAGCAGTAGATAGAACAAGGTACAGTAATTGAGTATAGCTCAACCCAACTAGAGAGTAATGTAAGATCATCCAAACTCAAGGATCTAGATACAGTGATAAGATGAACTCCTCGTTGAGTATTTTATACCTATAGTAGGAGAGTAGACACATCCAACCATGAGAATCTAGACATAGAAAGAATGTTTCATACCCCACATGTCTTTGCTTCTCTAATAAAAAGAGTAACCAAATCCCAAGGATTGGGTACTGTAATAATATATATATATATATATATATATATATATATATATTTCTAGGTGTGTGTGTGTGTGTGCTTAGTCAAAGATGCCCAAACGAGAGAGTAAGGGGATCTTCATATCACTAGATCAGCCTAGGAAATGAGTTTCCAAATGCTCTAGTTGTAAACATTGATGCCTAGAATCCCAGATGTTTTCTCTAAACTGCATGTCAAAGGGTCCCAATCATCGTACCTTGATTCCATCCACTTTAGGTGGGTCTATCTCATCTGTATGGATTTAGTCATGTCATAAGGACAGTTCATGGTGGGAAAAGAACCCCTATTTCTTGAGAGACTAAATTCATGTCCAGAAAGTCTTGTCACTATGTCTCATAGTCGAGAGATCATGTCAAAAATTCATCAACCCACTACCCAACCCTATTGGAGGGTATGATCAGAAGAGTCATCAGTGAACCCACTTCCCAACCTAATTGGAGGGTAAACCTAAAATAGTAACAACGAACCTCACTACCCATCCCCACTAGAGGGTAAGTCCGGAAAAAGTAACAGGTGAACCTCACTGCTCAGCCGCATTAGAGGGTAAGCCTAGAAGAGTCATCGACAAACCCACTGCCCAACCCAAATGGTGGGTAAGTCCAAAAAGAGTAACTGAAAAACCTCATTTTCCATCTGTGCTGGAGGTTATGCCCAGAAGAGTCATCTGAGAACCCACCTCCTGGCCCATCTAGAGGGTAATCCTGAAATAGTAAACGATGAACCTCACTGCCCAACCCCACTGGAGGGTTAGTCCTGAAGATATAACATCAAACCTCACTACCCAACCATGCTAGAGGGTAAGTCGGTATTTATTTAGTTTTTTTTAAAACATCACTGGAATCATTTTCGTCATTGAGCATCACCTCATATGGGATTTTCACCCAGAAATTGAGTGTCACCTCAGATAGGCTTCACACTCATAACATTTTGCATCGTACCTCAAAAGCACATATGGAGTCCACCATCACAATATTTACAAAAAAACACTCAGGATAGGATACTCGTAGGCCAAAATCTGAGTTCATAATAAAGTGACACAAGAGTTAGAATATTCGTAACGTGGTACCCGACACATGTGGGGCCCATAAAACATCTGACCCCAGCTCATCATCTGGTCATGTACCTATCCATACTCAGGTACTAAACTTTAATCATGTACCCACAACTTGTGTCTGTGTACTCCCAGAGTACGTGTCACCTCTTTCCAAAATTTTGATGAGTGTGTGTTGTTCGTTACAAATCTAACGGTAGAAAATGTAATTCTATCAAAATTCCTCTTGTAAATGGCCTGAGATAACAAAAAATATCACACCATTGAGATGCTTGCGAAAAACCGCATATGATTGATTATTCATTCACCCGAAAAGTACTCTCATTGAAGAAACTACATTCCACTATGCTTTGAACAAACAGTACATCATGGGGCACATTCCTCGATCCTGAAACACATCATAGGGATCATGCCACTTTGATCCCCTCAGAAAAACTCACAAGATTGGCTATTAATTCATCCAAAATGGACAACTGGTGAAAAGGGTGATTTTCACCGCAAATATCCGATTAGGGCTCGATAACTAAAAATCAAAAAAAAGGCTCTTGCCATCCAAATGGATTGCACCATTGTGATCATTTTGAAAAAACATGAAAGGTAGACCATTCAAGTGACCTAAATAGACTTCCGATGGGAAATTCGCAAGGTGGCAAATTGTGCACGATCGGTGTCCTGTTGGGCTCAGGCCATGGCCCCAAATTTAGTTGGGCAGAACAAACCATTGAAATCCTTATGGAAAAACACACATGTTCAAATACTCGTTCGTCCAAAACGGACACCCAGTGAAAAAGTCCCCTTCTGCCGCTAACACCCAAACCGGGCCTCGTGGGTCCCACACCACTATTTCAGTTTAAGTGCCCAAAATCAGCATTGAAAATTCGGTCTCAAATATTGGGTCACAATTCCTCTAACGGCACATCAATCGGATGTCAGACGTAGAAGTTACGTCTAGTAAGAGAATCATAAAATAATAATAATTATATTATTATCATTTTAAATGGACATTTCGTATCATCAAGCCTCGACCATGAGACAAAAAGATTTGAAGACGGCCTCGAAAGGTCCACCATGAATCAAGGATTGTGTGGTTGTAGACGGAATGCAAAATGGACCCCCATTTTAAAAGATATAGGGTTTTTATTAAATATTGCAGTCTGAACTGGCCTAGACCGGCCTGAACCGACCGGTCCGACTCAAACCACGGGAAGCCCATTATGGCTCCACCACGGTCCTCCGCACTCAGCCACCCACTGACACACCTTTCCAAAACCTACCACAGGAAAACTTTCGCAGACCACTATGGTCTCTCTGGTGAGACATTCACAACAACAACCTCTGTTCGATGATCTGCCAACCTTTTGGCATGGCGAAAAGTAACTACTGCTTCCATTCACTGCTGCACTTCCTTTGGCACCTGAAACTTGAACTCGAGCATAGATTATGAATCCTCAGGTTGAGGGCTACACAGATGTGGGTCTTACTCCATGACTATAGGTCATTTGTGCAAGATGAAATGTTTTGCGATGAAGAACCTAAATAACAGGAAATTAGAAATTGAAACAGACGATGGTCGTTGTTTGTTTGGACATCGTTAAAGGATTCCATAGTAGTGAAAATGAAAAAAAGTCAAAAATAATGATAAAATATTTCACCAAGGGGTTATAGAATCCAAAATCGAAATCCTACTAGGAATTTGGTTCCTTCGTGGAATTTTTTGTGCTCTGATCAATCAGTGTTTGAAGTTTCATTGTGATTTTATGATGTTCGAATATTGATTTGTCGTTGACCTGAACTTCTCCATCTAAGAGGGAAAATGTGCTAACTCTGGATCATTTCCCTAATTTCCTATTTATAGAAAACTACCAGCAGTCATGAAATCCAAACCTCCAATGCCCTCATAACTGAGTTCACACCTACAGTAAATACCATGCTATGAACATAACGATGGTATCAGATTTACAATCCAAGTACCCGTTTAGAATTTATTCTAAGTAGAGTTTCAAATAAACCAATTTTATTTAATTATTTTATTTACAGGTTTCCCTATGGGACTTTTTCTACAGAAGGCCTCCACCGACAATGCAAATACTCCTCCTAGGGTAAACGGAATGTTCCGAACTCAACCATGACTTCTGATTTTTAATTCAAGATACTATTTACGAGTTATTTGGGTTTTATCCATTAAATGAATGAATTAATAAATTAATTCCTCAATTTAACATTCCTCTAAATAGAAAGGGGTCTGAATGTCTTGCACCGACAAATTTTATGTCGTGCCTTGGGTAAACACCACATTTAGGACCCATCCATGGTCTCAAATTTATAAGTTAATCAACCATTTAAGAAATATCTAATTTTAATTATGTGAATAGTACAAAAACACATAATATTTTTTATAATTTATTTTGGGCACATCAGGCCTCTGAATTGAACATCGTCTCGACGCCTAGCTCTGGAAATATATGTAGAAATATTCCAAAGTCCTGTAGTGTTAGAACCAGATCTCTATAATAAGTTTCAATACTTTTCAAGGATCCATTATTGAAATTTATTTTTATATAGTGTTTTGATAATGTTATTCATTTAAATTGATCAAAAATAATAATATCATAAGTGACTCAAAACCTATTCTCTTTGTGAAAATCTTGATAAATATTTTCTTAAGTATCTTTTACATTATTCATTAATTTTCCTCTTAATATAAATAATAACTTAGAACATATAAGTTTTCATATATGAAAAAATCTTAAAATACCTTTATAAAATACTAATTTTGGGTGATCTAATTATTGGTATCAACTGATATAATTTTCATAGTACACAATGTGATACCATTCATAAATGATATGAAACCCATTTGTTCATGGGTTTTCATGATACAATGAATGATTTGTATATTATGGAACACATATGTGTGGATACTAATGGGTTGTTCCCTATATCACCCCC
The DNA here is from genome assembly GCA_963277665.1 of Viscum album. Lineage (NCBI taxonomy): Eukaryota > Viridiplantae > Streptophyta > Magnoliopsida > Santalales > Viscaceae > Viscum > Viscum album. The sequence goes on along the minus strand of OY728128.1, from coordinate 1,515,084,907 downwards.
AGTGAATGGGTAAATATTTATATCTCATTTGATAAAAAAGGATGGACACCATCGGTTTGATAAAAAAATTAATGGTAGGGAATAAAGTGTTTGATGACAACCTCAAGCATGGTAATCAAGGGTATTTTCGCAGCATGATTTTTGGGAATCAAGTGTTTTCTTATAATATAAAACATAGAATCATACTATTTTTCATGATGTTATTACTTAATAGTCTTATGATTATGCTATATTTCATTGATATTCCACTTTCATATATTATTCTACACTAAATAATGACTATTATTAAATTTTAATAAGATATTTTATAGTTTTTATTATACCTTGATGACAAAATTGTGGTCTTAGATTTCTATATCACATTTTTTAATGCTTGAACAGTTTTTATAGTCTCCAATTATGACCAAATGATCTATTAATTAGATATTTCTCCCATATACATGTTTTCTCCCATCAATAGCCATTATGATTCATTGATATGATGTCCCATACTGGGTGTTTGAGAACACCCCTTGTAATGACCTAAATTTTTATCAATTCAATTTCTCCCTTCTTGTTGTAATGTCATATAGTATAATCACATAAAATCAAAATAGGAAATATAATTCAACATCCTCATTAAATTAACTAATAAAGACTATGTGTCCATTAAAAATAATTTTTCCACTTCTATGATTTGAATTTTAAAAATCTGGCATATACAGTTGTGATTAGTAATATTTTTGAAGTCTGATAGGACAAACATAGTTTTTTGGTGAATAGTAACATACCCTTATAAATAGTAATTTGACCAATATGAATAATAATATTACCCTCATGAATAGTAAATCAACCAAGTGAATAGGAACCTTACCAATTATAGTATAAATAAAATTTATCCATCATATAAGTGACAATAAGATATAATTATATTATAGTGTTTGTCTTTTTATAAGTCAATAATATTTAATAATTAATTTAAATATTTAACAAAATATTTTCATAAAATGTATTCAAAGACATTTATTTTGAAGTCTTATGAATATATGGTAATTTTATGATACCTTAATTAATTTTTTAAAGTGTTAGAAAAATAATTATAATTTTAAAATTCATATTTTTCAAGTAAATTATGATTTTAATTAAAAATTAAATTACTCACATTTATAAATTTATTTTCATAAAATGGAGTTCATCTTTTAATTCTTCAAGTTGAAAAATGGTTAGGGTGTAATGCCCCTAACCCAGAACCCTGGAGCCGGTGCATTATTTTTATACATTGGCATGATTACATAGAATAAAATCCCGAAGGACCGAGTAGTTTAGTAGTTTTGGAAAACCAGATACATACACAGGGTCAAAATTACAACTTAAAAAGAAAATACAACATATAAGTTTTATGGGGAATATCCACCACTCTAATATTATCTTTTTAGGTCAATTTTAAAAAACATCTTCATGTCCAGAGAAAATAAAAAATAAGAAAGGGGTGAGCACAAATTCTCAGTAAGGGTAAGAAATAAAGAGAAATATATCATAAACATAAATAATAGGCATGGTGAAAAATTGAAAACACATTCCTCTGAAAATAATAAACTAGAACACAGTATATAAGGAATATTAGCAGAGTAAATAATTCCATAATAAAACATAACTATGGGTATTCTACTAGTTTTATAACCACATGAACTTTCAATTACCTAATTCATAATGAGTGAAACGCATATGTTGTACATTCTAAAATATACCATCAAGGCCTCATCCAAGAAGTCTAAAAATTATTATGGCCTCAACCAAAACCATAAATATTCATTTTGTCAAGGCCTTGTGCCAAGACCATAGATTGTGTCATGAGACCTACCGATGCACTGAGAGGCTATAGAGGGCCCCACACAACACTTACTAAGTCCAATTCATTATAAATATGAATGTGGATAAACATAAATAACATATATATTCATATTGAAACTAACATATGAAATATAAATAACATTCCCCAAACAATAATCCTAAACACTAACCATTCGGAGTAAATTGGTGAATGGTTTTGAGATAGTAAATTCATAGTCAAAATAATCATAAACCATTAAATTAAATATGGTATATGATATAATAAGAGTTAAACCTCAATGAAGTATAAGAGTCAATAAGGGATGTTGTCTTAGATGAAGATACTTTTAAATGAGACCATTGAAAAATTCCTAAGGAAATAATTCTTAAACATTGCAAAGTGTCCCATACCACCTTGAAACATTCAAATCATAATCCCTTAGAATATCATGTGAATAAATAGACTCTTGATATGATATAAAAATGTAATTACATACACCATATTCATGGAATAAGTGGTGAACAAGGAATATACTTCATAAAAGTTAACCTGAGACGAGAAAAATACTTTTTACTTTTGAAAGAAGAGTTCTTTTGGAAAATAATTTTTATTTTCCATGAAATCAGATTGTAAAAATGTATATTAAAAAAAATAAAATTTAATGACAATGAAATTATATTTGAGGCATAAATTATGTCTTGCTGAAGTGAAATCATGTAAAAAGAGTTCTTAAGAATCTTTAGAAATAAAACATTTTAGAGAATTTTAAGGAAAATATTAAAGATAATTTTAAAGAGGAAAGGAATATTTATTTTCCTAAAACCAAAAATGAAACAAGATAATTTTTCATGATAAAATGAGTGATTTTATAAAAATAATGTTTTCTTTAAATAGATTCAAGAGTGCACATGAAAACAAGTAAGAATTTGAGAAGTTCCCTTAAAATCGGGTTTGTTTATCTGGATGAAATTTTGAAAGATTATTTTAAACCATGTAACTCCCTAGAAAATAAAGAAGGATTATGATTGGTACACATATATAGAACATTCATATAGAATTTATGATTATTACAAAAGAATAAATAATAATTTCATTGAGTTTAATAGAGAATAAGAGCAACCCGATTGAAAATGGAGGTTCGGGTAGAAAATACTTACAACTTTGTAATCAATTGAATCGTATGCCCCAAAATTAATAATATTAAAATGTTATATTTAATAACATGAAAATAAAAAGATTCATGATATGATACATCAATGGGTATTATAAATACACCATACACAAGTAAAAGTAGTAAATAAGGAATGTCTCACAAAAATGGAAGTGAGATGAGGAAAACCTTAGCTTATGTCTGATGGTGTTCTTCACTTGGTCTTAGTATCTTGGATAAAAAAATTAAATTCATTAATTAAAATTTTTAGAACCTATTATACATTTAATTGATTTATTATAACCTTATTAAGTTTATTCATCTCTTTTTTTATGGGTTAAGAGGTTGAATTTCATTGTTCGGGTCTGTTTGTTTCATGATTGGTATACTTATATACATGAATGGTGAATCATGTAAAATTAGGATTGATGTAAAAAATTGAAGTTATATTTTATTATTGAATATCCAGAAGGTTACATGGTTGTAAATATCAATTGAATACTTGTAGTGAAGTTGAATAATTATATAAATTATTTAATGATAGTTGTTTGGGTTAATTTGTGGTTTTTGAACAATACGAACTCAGTTTTCTTTATAAATCAAAATCATGTGTATTAAAAATATTACAGAACCATAGATTATAAATAATACATATATTATAGTCTAGTTAAACCATAATAATGTTTTCATTTCAATAATTTAATATGGTAATAGAAATTGAACTCCCATCGTCCTTGAATGTGGTAAATTAGCACATCTCGGATAATGTTTTCATTTTTTTATAAAAGAATAGAAAAGGAGAGATGATGGTGAATTTTTCCTTTATCATGACAACATTCCAGTACATGTAAGATAATGGATTCATCACAACATATGGATTAAGTTATGTGATAAAAGAATAAGAAAATAAAGGAACTCAAAATAAAGGAAAAATTGTGGAATCCCTTACAAAAATTTGGCGGCCTAATGGCGTCGCTTAAAATTTCATATAATATTTTGATGAGAGAAAAAGGGTATCTCATAATTCTAAAATAATCTATAAATTAAGGAGGATATGAAATTAAATATCCTAAAATAATCTAATTTAGATGAAAATACAATAACATAAAAATATTTCTTGAAAAAGAGAGTGATTTTTATAAGAAAATTCTACAGCCTAACGTCTATGCAACATGGTTTTAGAAATCATTAAAAGAGAGGGGATAGGGGGAACCCATTAATAAGATACTTTTAGAATAGTATATGTATAGATTAATATTTAAATAAGAACATGTTATGATATCTTTAAATACACACCACATAAAAGATAACTTGAATGGAAATAAATGAAAAGAGGTGTTTACCTCTTGAAGTAATCTTCCTTGAAAGCCTCTTCAGGGGAGAGGTTTTGGCCTTTTGGAAATACCAAGAGATCTTGGACGTAGGGAGTAAATATGTAATGGTATTTGGGTAGATAATAGACAAGTCACAAGGCTTGAGTGGAGTGAAGAGAAGAGGAAGTGATGGGGGTTTTATAATGGAGGAGAGGAGTGAGTTTTAAATATTTCAATCATTATTTTATTAATTCCCTCAATACAACCAATAGTGCTATTTCATGTGACCCATAATAGTGATAAGTGAATGTGAGTTCGAATAAAGTGTCCTTACATCACTCATTATCTCATAAATATTGTATTTAACTGATAATTTGTATATATGGTATTTTACCGTATTTCACTATTCATCAAAAATTCAAGTATTTTAGAAAAATCCCAAAAATTCACCCTAACAATTTTTTAATGTGTATAATTAAAAAATTAAATCTATTTTCTAAAATTAATTTTTAAAATATTTTTAATTTAATTTTTAAATAAAATCATAATTTCTTCCAAAAACAACTTTAAAATTATAACTCATTTCATAACACCTTGAGAAATTAATCAAGGTCCCATAAAATTATATTATAATCATAATACAATAACATAAAAATTTATGATTAAATTTTAATAAAATAAATTTACATTTTAAATTATTAAATTAATCATAAAATTTTAATTAAAATATTTATGACATAAAAAATACCAATACTTATACTATGATCATTTTCTCACATTTAAGATGTCTAAATTTTATTTAAACATTCATGGGAAAAGATTGTATTTTTTGGGCCAATTTAATATTCAGTACTATTCATATGGGTATTTTACCATTCATAAGGGTATGTTACTATTCATCAAAAATTAATCTTGTCTTATCAAACTCTAAATATCTTACTGAACACAACCGTGTATGTAAGTTTTTCAAAATTCAAAGCACAGAAGTGGAAAATTATGTTTACTTGGATAGGTTATAAAAAAGTGGTGTTTTTACAGACTTAGTGTTTCATGAATTCTATATTAAATTTAATTGTAAATTATTGGGGTGTTACATTATCCACTCCTTAAAAAAATTTCATCCTTGAAATTTGAAATTGAACTTTGAAATTTAATGGTTGATACTTGAAAATTCTATGATGGGAAAACCACATCAAGAATATGCTTAAAATATCCTATTAATAAGAGGAAATTAAAATAAATCAGTTACTGAAAAACAATGAATTCTAATTGGAAAAATGGTCAAGGAAGAATAATCAAACCATCATGTAGCGACATTAAAATATAAAACCCCATATAATGATCAACTTAAACCATTTCGTAAATAGTTTAAAATTTTCAAAATATAATTATTCAACACATTATAATGAAGGTCTCTAAATTTCCAAGATGAACTTATCATTAACCCTTAATCAACAAGAAGAAACTCTAAAATTCACATTCCAAACATATGAATAACTTCATCATGTATCCTCTTGAAATATAGTAAAAACTTGAATTACCATAAAAACCATATTGGAAACATGTATTCTTCTGTATTCCTTATGTAATATACATGTTATTGGATATATTTATTAAATCCAAAAGTTTTGTAAACTCTAATGATGATACCATATAACACTTCTCGACAAGTCAATAATCAGTTCCAACGTAGTCAGTATTTATCCTAATCAATCATTTCATCACCATTATCTCAACATCAAATATATATTAAGGGTTGTCCTTCCATCAATCATATTTTTTTATAAAAAGTTTAACTTTCTATTAAATCACTCTTCCATTGTACCATTCATCATACGACCTCAAATCCTTAATGAAAGAGTACTGGAGTACAATCCTTATATATCTCGTAATTCATACAAATAGTACATTACTAAAAAAATATTCAAATGAACTGATTCTTGACTAAGAATATTTATCATTCAAATTCATCTATGGTAGAATCATATCTTGATCATTATCCAAAATCATCATTTCCAGTATATTCGTTTGATTCTTGAGACATTAATTCGTATAGTATCCCATCTTCTTGCAGTTTAAGCATTGAATATAGGAAAATTCTTTCTTTATCTTTCAATTATGTGCATGGTGACATTTTTCTCCACACTTGAAGAAAACTCATTTTCATCTCAAGCATATATCAAGGTGTTTTCTTCCACAATTATCAGATGTGGGAAAAACATCTTTCCCTTCTTCCAATTATCCATGTTTTTCCATTCCATCCTCTTCTTCTTTTTCTTCCCTTCAAAGCCATAGGAATCAGATAAGTATTTAAATACCTTATAAACACATGATATTATTTCATCATATGATTAGGATACTTGGGAGATAATATTCTTTTTAAATGATGGTTTGAGACCATTAGAGATATGATCCTTCTTACTCTTCACATCATGTGCATTAGTGAAGTTCAAATTCCTTCTTTTAGGTGTTTTTTATAATGAATAACATATTATATATTAGCTCATAAAATTATGAACTCACTATGAATCTAAACATGGTATAGCACATAGCATAAATTTATGCATCGTAAATCCTAGAACCGTATACTTTGGTTACTTTAGGGAATAAATCCATCATAATGGTGGATAATAAAATGTGAATTATCATAATCATATACACCAAGAGTTTCAGACCAAGTGTTTATTAAGTCTCGTTTTTGTGTTCCAAGATACCCTAGGTCAAGCCCGAAACTCCATTTCGGATTTTTCACTCCTAGGTGCATCTGTGCCAGAACCACGTACACTTATAGTATCCAGACAGGGATGTATTTTTTAGGAAGATCCACAAAATCTATTCCTTACCAAGATTCAAGGATGTTCATGTAGGTTTATCCTCATAGACTATATTAGGGTTTTTACCTAATCTAAGTTTTATAAATCTTGTTTCCATGTTTTCTACTAAACTGCCGTTGATACCAACAGTAATGCCCTAAACCCAGAAGCCTGGAGTCAGTGCATTATTTTAATAAATTAACATGATTACAAGGAATCAAATCATGAAAAACTGAGTAGTTTAGTAGTTTTGGAAAACCATATACATACATAGGGTCAACATTACAACTTGAAAATAAAATACAACATATAAGTTTTATTGGGAACATCCACCACTCTAATATTATCTTTGTAGGTCAATTATAAAAAACTTCTTCATATACTTAGAAAATAAAACATAAGAAATGGGTGATCTCAAATGATCAGTAAGGGTAAGCAATATCATGGAAGATATCATAAACATCAATAATATTCATGGTGAATAATTTAAAACAACTACCTATAAAAATAATAAACTTGAACAAATTAAGGAAGGAATATTTGTTGAGTAAATAATGCCTTAATAAAAAATAACCATGGGTATTATACTAGTCGAATAACCACATGAAATTTCCCTAACCAACTTCCTAATGAGGTAAATTCATATACCGAACATTCTAAAATATACCATTAATAACTCATCCAAGATGGCTAAAAATGATTAAGGCCTCATCCAAAACCATAAATATTCATTTTGTCAAGGAATTGTGCCAAGACTATAGATTGTCTCATGAGACCTACTGATGCATCGAGAGTCTATAGCAGGCTACACCCAACACTTAATAAGCCCAATTCATTATTAATATGAATGTGGATAAACATAAATAACATATAAATTAATATTGAAACTATCATATTAAATCTAAATAACTTACCCAAACAATAATCATAAACACTAAACATTCAGAGTAAATTGGTGAATGGTTTTAAGATAGTACATCCATATAAAAATTATCATAAACCATTAAATTAAATATGGTAGATTTTATAATAAGAGATAAACCTCAATGAATTATAATATTCAATAAGGGATGTTTTCTTAGATGAATATACTTTTAAATGAGACCATTGAAAAATTCCTAAGGAAATAATCCTTAAACATTCTAAAATGTCACATACCACCTTGAAACATTCAAATCATAATACCTAATAATATCATGATAATAAGAAGACTCTTGATATTATATTCCAAATGTTAGTAAATACACCACATTCATGGAATAAGTGGTGATAAAGGCATATACTTCATAAAAGTTAACATGAGACGAGAAAAATACTTTTTACTTTTGAAAGAAGAGTTCATTTGGAAAATCATTTTTATTTTCCATGAAATCATATTTTAAACATTTATATCCTAGAGAATAAAAGTTAAATACATTGAAATTATATTTTAGGCATAAAGTATGTCCTGTTGAAGTTAAATCATGTAAAAAGTGTTCTTAAGAATCTTTAAAAATAAAACATTTTAGAGCATTTTAAGAAAAATATGAAAGGGAATTTTAAAGTGGAAAGGCAAGTTTGTTTTCCTGAAACCAAAAAAGATAAAATATAATTTTTCATGATAAAATTAGTGATTTTTTAAAAATAATGGTGGATTAAAACAGATTCTGGAGTGCACTTGAAAATGGGTAAGAATTCAAGAAGTTCCCTTGAATCAGGTTCGTTTATCAGGATGAAATTTTGAATGATTATTTTAAAACATGTAACTCCAAAGAAAATAAAGAAGGATTATGATTGGTACACATATATATAACATTGACATAGAATTTATGAGGAGTAAATAAGAATAAATAATAATTCCATTGAAGTGAAAAGAGAATAAGAGCAACCTGAATGAAAATGGAGGTTCGGGTAAAAAATACTAACAACTTTGTAATCAATTGAATCCTATGCCCCAAAATTAATAATTTTAAAATTGAACATTTAATACAATGAAAATAATTATATTCGTGATATTATACATTAATGGTCAGTATACATACACCATACATAAGTAAAAGTAGTTAATAATAAATGTCTCACAAAAATGGAAGGGAGATGAGGAAACCCTTACCTTAAGTCTGATGGTGTTCTTCACTTGGTCTTAGTGTCCTGGATAACCAAATTAAATTAATTAATTATAATTTAAATAACCTATTATATATATAATTGATTTATTATAACCTTATTAAGTTCATTCATGCCCTTTTTGATTGGTTAAGAGGTTCAATTTCATTGTTTAGGTCTATTTTTATCTTGATCAGTATACTTATATACATGAATGGAGAATCATGTAAAATGAGGATTGTTGTTAAGAATTCAAGTTATATTTTATTAGTGAACATCCAAAAGGTTACATGGTTTTAAATATTATTTTCTTACTTGGATTGAAGATGAATCATTATATAAATTATTTAATGATAACTGTTTGGGTTAATTGGCGGTTTTTGAACACCACAAACTCATTTTTCTTTATAAATCAAAACCATGTGTACAAAAAAGATTCTAGAACAATAGATGATATAAAATATATATATTATAGTCTGGTTAAACTATAATAACGGTTTCATTTATATAATTGAATACAATAATAGAAATTGAAATCCCATCGTCCTTCAATGTGGTAAATTAGCACATCTCGGATGGTGTCTTTATTTCTGTATAAAAGAATAGTAAAGGAGAGATGATGAAGAATTATTCCTTTTGTAACATCTCAGACTTTATCAGTTATGGACCATTTTTAATTGTTGTTGCCTAATTCTTTGAGCAACCCAGGGTGCGCATATGCACACCTCGTTGCAGGTCATGGGCAGCTTTATAATTAATTTAAATAGCTGTAAACATTTTATGAAAAATGTTATGTCGCACTTTACCATGGTGTTTGGGATATAAAATATTTAATTAAGAATTTAAAAATAATAATAAGATATTTAAAGAATATTTAAAATAATTCAATAATGGATAAAAGAAAATTTTGAAATAAAATAGAAAGGGGGGTTACGGGAAAAATAAAATTATTTAAAATGGGGGATTTTTATTTTATTTATTTTTATCTTTCTCCTTTACATTATTTTATTCTATTTTCTTTTTATTTTTATTTTCCCTTTTCTTTTTATTTTATTTTTCTCTTATTTTTTATTTTCTTTTTCTTCCTTTTCTTTCTTTCTTTTTTCTTCTCTTCCTCTCCTCCTCTCTCTCACATCGCACCTCCCTCTCCCCCTAGGTGGCGCACCCCCTACTCCTCCTTCAGAAGACCGCAGCTCCTCCTTACTTCATCCTATTATTTCGCCATCAGGTACACAGTAATACTTAGGAAAATTCTAACCTTTTTTAGTTGGAATCATACATTTTTCGTTGAGTATCCTGTGCGCAGTTCATCATGGGATGATTTTACCTATTTTGGGGTTTTTATAAAATCCTATGTTTTCTTCCATTTTAGGTAAAATCAAGGACTACCGTGGATCTTAGAGTCATCTATGAATGCAAGTTAGGGTGCCTACTCACATTCCTTCCATTTTTTGCAGTTTATAAAAATGTATTGTTGTGTCGTTAGTCGGTGTCTACCGACTTTGTGCAATATCACCCAATTTCATTAATTTAATTGGTCATTTAATTATTGTAGCCTTAATTGTATTAATTTAATTTTTTTTAATTATTTCAAAAAGTTAGGACACCCCTTTCGGCATGCTGACATGGTCGGTATATTTTTCCATTAGTCGGGTTTATAATTTAATTAACTGTAGGTGTTGCACATCCCATTTATGTTGTAATTAAATTAAAAAAATAGTTTACGTTGAACATGAACTTTGAATTATTATATAATTGGTAATTGTTTTTGCTGAACTGTTTATTTATTTAAAAATCGCATCATCTTCTTTTGTTGATACGATATATTTCCTTGTTAAGTTGTTATGTTGTAATGTTTAATTTATACCTTGTGATGCATGGGTGTATTTGGTAAGTTTTCAAGCTATGATTTTATATGATGATTATGTCATATCTACTACTTTGAAAACATTAATTAAATTTAGGGCAGGGAAAGGATGTGGGTACCGTATTAAGGACCACACTTAGACCCTTCGTTCCTGACTGTTACCACTATGGGTTGAGGGCAGTGTCTTTGTCTTTGTAGAACTGAGACTTCCCCAAGCTTTCTAAAACTTAGGAGTGACACAAGTACCAAGAGGGATCATCGAGACGGGTCCATTGAAAATGTGGCTAAGCTATCCTTAGATGACACTCGACCCCTTTTTTCAAGATCGGAACAGACTCATGGTAAATCCATGCCTCAAGCAATATTTGGTCTTTCGAAAGATTTCCTTGGATGGGCTCAGTGGTATTGGATAAATTGAAGGATGTTTCATAGAGATACCTTTAGGACGAATCAAACTCCAACTATAAATTTGAACTTTAATAATGATGCACAAAGGGTTTATATTTAATACCACCGTTAGTTCTTGAGATTGTGATATTTTTTGGTATGTTGGAGAACACCTGGCTGACACGTGACTTAGACCCTAAGTCAAAGCACAAGCTTGGGGGTATGACCTTATTTGTCTTACCTTACTCTTTTATGATTTATATATATGCATTTGTGTATTCTTCTTACAAGTATTCCTTTCAGACGTCTGGCTTACGACAAAGCAGGTAATTAGGGATGGGTGTCGTTGGGAACCCGGGTGGTGTTATTTATTTCAGTGTACTTAATTAATTATCTAAAATTATTATATAAAGGCACACTATATTATATTGTTTCAAGAAATGGAAAGTTTTAGACACCGTGGGTGCTGGACTACTGGGATTTTATCTCACACCCTACTCAGGTGCCGTTGACACCCGAGTAGATTACATGCTCACACGTATTGAAAAGGGGAATCATGCTGCTTTAGATCCTTGATTTTTCTTTACTTATTAGGATGTGTTACACCCCAATCTTCCACGGTACGCTTCTCTCTGAATAATACAGTATCGTGTGTTGTACCCAACTTCAAGTTCTAACACACCACAACCAATCAAACTAGCCGTTATGAATAGTAATACATAATTTTTGAAATTTTATACATATTATATTTCAAAATGGACTTCATTTTTTGGATTCGCAATATCGAAATTATCCTAGGGTGAAATTTTGGTACTTTTCGGATAACTTTAATATTTTGATAAATAGTTAAAATTACTAAATTTTAATTAAAAACAACTTTTTTTAATCAAAATAATTAATAGTGATAAATTATTAATTTGAGTGGTTTTAAAGTATATTTAGAATATATTTTTACCATTTAATACAATTTTGGTCATTGTACATAATTTCACAATTAAACCGAACATAAACAAGTATCAATCTTTTGATAGTTATTATATCTTAAAAACATGCTTTTTGTTTTGACAGCGGAAATTAATTTTAAATTAATTTCTGCCACTTATTTGTGTTGAATTTGGAAAAATGGATTCCATATTTGGAATCAGGATGTACAAATTGTGTAAATAGGTAAATTTTATTTTTAGACATTTTTAATAATTACTTCGGTAAATATTTTATTTACCATGGTTAAAGGGTAAATCCAGTAAATAAGGGTTAAAAATAATATTATAATAATACTAAATTACCATAAAACATTTCCTAACCTTATTAGTAGATACATTGCCAACCATGGGCATCTTTGGGTCAATTTGGGGACCCCATGGAGCCAGTGTAGGTGATAGGGACACTTTATTTTAATTAAGTTAAAATAAATACAAAAATGGCATAAGCATATATCTTTTAGAAAACAATTTTTTACAAAGGGTTATATATGTTGGATTTTAAACTATAAATATTCATTAGAATGATAAAAATATTTCCAACATAATGATATTTTATTTATAATTTTTAGACACTAAATAATTTAATTTATTTATGACACCATGATGATGCAGTGATTACCATAATAGTGAAAAATTAAAATAATTGATATTATAAATACCCAAATAAATATAATTTGAAACTTTTTATGAATTAAACTAATTTCATAGGTTAATATGACATGTTAGGAATGATTTAATTAACGTTTTTCGAAATAATCATTCTATTTTGATTTTTACAAAAAATCAACTATTGAATAGTGTCAAAAATGACATAAAAGAGTTTTTAAAACAAATATTATATTATTAATTGATATTAAATTCCTAAAAATATAAGGTTCATCAAAGAGACTTATATCATGATAGGTGTATCATTAATGGACCACTTGGTGGTATATTTGATGTATATAGTAAGTTTATTAACCATATAATATAAAAATACAAAGAGACATTGTAAAAGTGAAACTAATTAACTAAGAGTTAGTACTTAAATATAAGGTTAATATAGTAACACAAACCTGTCTAAATCCTATTGGTTGAGTTTTTTTCGACCTATCCCCACTGTAACCTTTAAATAATCTACTTTTGAGCCATTATAAACCTAATATGAATTTATTATAAAATAATATTTCTAGATTTTCCAAAGGTGCCCCTCACCCCTCTTATAAAAGGGCACTCCTCCTTCTCATTAATTCATACCTTCAAAGCCTTTTGGTTCGGACATAACCAACCAAAATACTATCTCAACTTCCCTAACTTAATCCTAGAGGCATTTCTTTAGTCATAAAGCAAACCTAGGGATCCCTTTTGATCAAATCAAAAGGAAGAACCCGAAGAAGAGGTAATGATTTCACCACCCTTTTTCAAGTTCCTTTCTTCTTCCACTTCTTCTTTCTTTGTTATTCCCATTCTAAAATAATGAATCCAGTATATCATATATACTGTAATATTATTATAAAAATTGTACAACCATATTCAGTATTATATCCATCCTTTGAATGACATGTCACCATACGTGCGTACGTACGGCTTACCGTCTCCACGTCGTTGTGTAATTGTTATTCAATATATTATTATTTGGATGGGTATAATAATATTTTTTAATTCATGTAAATAATAAATATAACATGATAATTATTCTGTATATATGATATACCATCCAATTATATATTATTTTAATATCAAAATAATGATATTGTCGCTCATGCGTACGTACGGACTACCATCTCCACGAACGCGATGAGATTCATTCTCCATCGTATCCATTCAAGTATAATTATAATTTGATGATTTAAAAATAATTTTTAAGGACTTGATATCATTTTGGATATGAATAAGATAAAACATATCCATAAAAAACATGGCTTACATAACAAAACATATAAAATAAAATGAGTAAGTTAAGACTCAAAATGACGATAATTCTAAAATATTATTAACAAAGAAATGTTAAAAGATCATATTTGATATCATATTAATATATATGATTATTGTATAATTTAATAACAATTATTTAGCCATTATACAGGAGGTTAACCTACCCCAACCAAGGAAAAGTACAAGGTAAGGGTTTATTTCGCAATCTCTTCATTATCGGAGGTTGTTTTTACGTAATAATCTACTGGGATTTCTTTATCATCCACATCCATGTTTCTTAAAAATTGTATTTAAAAACATTTTTACTAATTACTAGAATATGGGTTAAAGTAATTTATACCCTTTTGACTTTTATAAGTGGTTTATAAAGGAATATTTCCGTCATTTTCCAAACAAGATCCTTTTTAACCTTTTCGACAGAATTAAGGTAAGAATGTTTTTTTAACTTATACGGTGGGTGCGGCTATTTTTTGCCGTTATAAAATCGTCAAAGCTTCCCTTACAAGCTTATAAGAGTATTTTCAAAAAAAATGTTTTATTTTATAAATATATTACTCTTAAATGATTTCAAAATAGAAAGATATATTTCTCTAAAAAGAGTTTTGATTTGATCTATGTCAACATCCTTTGATGGATTTTACGCTTATTTGAAGTTGATTTATTATGATACAAAACTTCTATATTGTATTAAAGGTTTTGTGATATGTTTGACTGTGGATATGTTATTTTTATACCATTCATGGTTTATGGATGAAGTATTTACATTTCATATGCTAGTTTTAATACGAATGTTTATGTTATGTTTAAACCTTTTCATATGGGAATGCATTGGACTTAATATTTGATGGGTGGAGCCTACTATAGCTCCTCGATGCATCTGTAGGTCCCATGAGACAAACCAGTTTCTTGGCACAAGGCATTGACAAAATCTTATTTGTATTCTTGGCATGAGGCCTTGGCTATGTGGTTATGATAGTCTGGCATTATGCATTCCATCATTATGAAAGTGGTTATTGATATTGCATGAGAATATTCAATTAGTAGAATGTCCATGTGAATAAGTAAATGGAATTATTTCATTTTATTTTTTTCATACAATGTTTAAGTTCAAGTTTAAAAGGCTTTTGTTTTAGTTATACATTTCCTTAAATTTTTATTCTTATTTATGAAAGTTTCTGCTATATTGTTATCCTTACTGGGCATTTGAGCTCACCCCTTTTCTATGTTTTATTTTTCCTAGGATGTGAAGAATTAATTTATGAATGACCTACAGGGACAGTATGAGGGGATAAGAGTGTGGAATATGGAGACTATATTGTTGTATTTTTTACTTTATGATGTAATGTAAACTTTATAAATGTATCTAGTTAATCCAAGGCTACTAAACAAATCGGTCATTTGAGACTTGATCTTTCTTGTGATCATTCCAATGTTATGTAATAATTCACCGACTCTGGGTAACTAGGGTCGGGGTGTTACAGTTGGTATCAGAGGAAGTTTAGTACAAACCTTGGAATCTAGATTTAGATAAACTTGTTGGAACCACTTTGTGTATAAGGATGTATTTGTTGTCAATAGTTGTCAATGAAGATCAAAATGAGGGAGATCAAGAAGTACTCCAATGAAGTGGATGAATTGAAATTCAGATGATTGTTGTACTGATCATAAGTTCAAAGAACATGTGTCAAAGGTGACACATTGTTTACAACAATGAATAATGTGAGGTGTAATTCATATGAGGATGATTAAAGAAGAATGTGTTTGTTTGATGAAGACCATGCAATTCCTCATTATTGCATTAGAACCATGGGTTTTGATGAAGACCATTCAATTACTCATGATTTCATGATAACCATGCAAGATAATTCTTGACAAATTAAATCATATGCTCAGCATGAATTAGATCATGATGGTTGAAGAAGAAGGCAATGTGCAAGTGAATGGAATTCTAAGATGGCCATGTGGGGATTGGAACTCTGAGATGGCCATGCACATCACATTGTCACAGAAGATGATGACACTAAAACTGTTCCTTCAAAAAATACATATCACGGTAGTGGAATTTGTGATGAAAGAAGAAGAGTTTCTGAAGGATACAAATCACCGAGAAGAAATGTTTTTGAGGTGATTGTTCTTGTTGACAAAGCAAACAAACGACATACAAATTTTTTGAGAAAGGAGATTCCATGGTGGCATGTCGAGTTCAAGGGTTGTGATTAATGATCCATTTTTTATTCAAGAATGTCGACAAAGGAATGGATGATATGGAGACGGTACAAAAATAGCAGATACAAGGTGGCGCTGTTTTCCAGTGTTTGCCAAATTTATGGGCCTAAAAATCGACAAATGGAGAAAAGTGTTTTTGGAAAAGAGACTTGCACGCCGTGTACTTAAAGAAAAGGGAACTTGCACGCCTAGTGTTTTTCAAGATCAGAACAAGGAGAAATAGCAAATGAAAGAGGTTCGCGCAAGTATTGGTTTGGTCGCGCAAGTGACTTGTGCGCCGTGAAAGGACTTGCGTGCCGGTACCTTAGAAGATTGGAAAGTTGTGCGCTTTTTGACCATCGTGTTTTGATCTTCAAAATATGGTAAAGGAAATAAGGTCGCGCAAATATTGGTTGGGTCACGCAAGTGAGTTGCGCGACAAAGGCTAGGGGAGATGAGCTGCGCGCCGAGGGGTGACTTGCACGCCGCCACGCCGGTTGACCAGTTTGCCTATAAATACTGGACCACCCCTCTTCATTTCCTACGGAGCTCATGACTTAGAGATAGTTCGAGATCTCGTTGCATAGGTGGCTGAGCCGTGCAAGGAGTGAGTGGTCGCGCAAGTGGTTTGGAGAGACTTGCGCGCCAGCTCTTAGAAGTTGCGCGCCGATTTATGGTTGTGCGCCCATGGTGATTTGGGCAAGAAAGGAAGTGATTCGCGCAGGTTTGAAGATCAAGAAGGCAGTTTCGCACTGTAAAGACCCGTAAATTTCAAGGAAATTTTTTTCTTAATTTTCTTTGGAATTTTACAAGAACGCAGTTTCTGACGGCACCTGATTCCGAGGCCCGGTGTGTCCTGAATCATTTTACGAAGTTTGGCTCGAGTACGTTCAGTGAACGGACGAGCGGGTTTTTCTAACTTTTGAACCGGTGCCCGGAATCGAATTCTGATGGCACTGATGAAATCGCAGCGCCGGTACCTGCTTAGGAATGCCACTTCTGGAGTTGTGTTTGCTCAGGTGTGGTTTTTAATTTTCGGGATTAAAGTTAAGAAATAAAATAATTGTACGAAAAATTTTATTTTATTTCACTTAAGCCACTTGGAAGCCACTTAAAGCGGCTTAAGCTGGGTTGATACGGATAGGGTTCTATCCAAAAATATCCTACCCCCTTGGTAGGATATTTGTGAGGTGGGGACCGCACGAGCCCCACCGTTTCTTTTCCACTAAGTAACGCACCCGCGAAAACCCATCATTATAAAAGTCAACTGATGCGTTTTCTTAAATTCTTAACGCACCATTTAATTGGGCAGTTTTATTCGTGAATTAAATGGGTAGTTTCTTTCGTTGAATTAATTCTACGAATTAATGGGTCGTTACTTACCTCTTATTCGTTTGTTGGCGTAATAAAAAAATAAGACCAACACCGACTTTTGGAGGATTACACGTTGAGAAACTTTGACAGAATTCTTGTGCCTTCACCCTTCTTCGCGAAGAACGCGAAGAACGCGAAGAACGCCGGCCTCTGACGAAGAACGCCAAACCCGTAGAAATCGACGACGCGACGTCGTGCGCCGCAACGCCGATGTTTCCTCTCCCGCGACGTTCTTCTGCGACGTTCCTTCCTCCGCGACAAAAACCTTCGATCATCCGTTGAGGTGAGAGTTTTGGATTTCTTTTAAATTTACTTTGTGGTTTTTAACTCAAGAAGGATTTAATTATTAAAAATTAAATCTGTTGTTTCTTGGACCTCGGAGTTCGTCGACGCAACGCCGGATACTGCGACGACGCGACGATCAAATCCGCGAAGAACCCGCGTGCGACGACTTGGCGAGGTAGGGGTGGTTGTGAATATTTTATATTCCCGTGAACTTTTCTTTAAAATTAAAGAACCGGATTCATATAAACAATTTTAATTTATTAAAATTGTTGTTTCATGTGTTGAATAATTCTCCCGTTGTTATTAACTAACGCGGAGGGTGCGGGCCAAACGAACACAGCCCGACAACCCTCCGGCGTTCTTCGTGGTTGTGCGGATTTGGCGGGCGAAGACAAAACGTGGTGCAAGGGAATTTTGATGATCCCGCAGTGAAGAACGAAACCCGGGAGGGGAAACGGCGCAGACGAGAAGGAAAACGGACCACCGGAGCAACTCCGGTTGCCCGTGGAAGTTTCTGGCGGTGCGGATCGCCGGCGCGGCGGCGCCGGCGGTCGGAGGCGGCGGCGCCCCGGCGCGCCATCGTGGCTAAAGTCGCGTCCGCTTGTCCAGCGCGGCCCTTCGAGGGTCACGGCTTCCTCAACCCGCGGGGGCGGCGCCCCGCAGCTGCCGCGCTCGGCCGCTCGGTCGAGCCGAGTCAGGCCGGTCCGAACGGGTCCAAGCGGGTTGGGTCGACCCGGTTCGGCTGACCCATGGGGGGGGGGGGGGGGGTCGGCCCGGGCCCGGACCCCCCGTCTTCGGACCATTTTCAGTCATTTGCCCGTAACATGAGCTATGGGCCTCTAAACGACGTTCTGTAAGCGGCAACGCGATCCTTGGATCGAGTCGGTCGTTTCGGTATATTGCACTCAAGGTTTCGTAATACTTTGGGTTCGGCCGGGTTGGTTCGTACACGAAACCAACCGAGCCCTCGGAGCAGAAATGCTCATATCTTGAGCTACGGACATCCGATTGACGTGCCGTCAGCTTTGGTGGTTTCCTCTAAGTGAGACGGATCTTTTGGCTCACTCCGCCCGAGGTTTGGACGCATGTGGAGTATGGTCGGGTTGGTTTTTCCTTAAAACCCAACCTGGCCCCTGGGACGAAAAAGCCAATAACTCTCAGACCGGGCATCTGATTGACGCGTCGTCTGCGACGTTGAGTTCCTATTGACGATACAGAACTTTTGGATACATCAACTTCGGACTTTGGGTCAGTTGATGTATCAGCCTCTCGGCTCGTGGAGCGGACCCTCCCGAACGAGCTTGCTGTGTGTGGGAACCCTAGTGCTGGCTGCGACTACTACTTCGACAGCGACGACTGTGCAGAGATCCTTAGTGGACTGCGACGACTACTGAAATTAGTGATCCTACGTGGATCAGTGCTACAGATCCTGTGTGGATCCGATCCTGTGTGGATCTGATCCTGTGTGGGTCAGCGCTCAGCGGTTCTGTGTGAGTCAGCGCCTACAGGTCCTGTGTGGGCCAGATCCTGTGTGGGTCTTTGTGGGGGTTAGTTACCTATCGATCCTGTGTGGGTCATTGCGGGGGTTAGTACCTATCAATCCTTTGTGGGTCCAACGACTTAGATGGATCAGTGATCATCTTTATCGTCATCCGAAGAAGTATACCTGTGTGAGCTGAATCCTGTGTTACTCTCCTTTGTGGATTGTGTTGAGCTATCCTGTGTAGATTTACTGTTTTACTCTCCTTTGTGGATTTTGTTGAGCTATCCTGTGTGGGTATACGTTTTTCTTTCCTGTGTGGATTGGGTTGTGCTTGAGCTTGGACGTTGGAGCCGAGCGGGAATTGATGACTTAGGTATATGTATGGGCATATACCTAAGCAGTGTCAGATGTTACTTCGTGATTGTATCGTTCCTTGTGGTTTATCCTTTGTGGATTTTAGGAGACCTTCGGGGTCTCGGGGTCCCTACTGAGTAGATTATACTCACCCCTGCAAGGGCTATGCCCGCACTTCGTTGTGTTGGTTGCAGACGACGGACAGCGCTGATCGTGGTGGAGGCGTGTGGAGCAGGACGGTACCTGGAGGTGGACCACTGGGCGGGACATACTCGGAGCGGACGGCTGGACCGAGGAGCTGTGGAGGCTATCTGTACCCACCCTTCAGGTGGGACTTCCAGACGACGGCTTGACACTACGGCTTTTCTTTTCAGTTGCTGTTTTTCCCTTCAGTTGTACTTTACAGTTGGGCTTGTATTTCCGGCCCCTTTTTACTTTCAGTATATCTTGTTACAGTTTTTACTTAGTGTTTACTTTTCCGTTTGCTTACTCTGTGGTTCTTGTTTACATTTCAAAGGAAATGCCTTCCCTTTTTCTGGGATTTACGCATTGGTGCTAGTCGGCAGCCCCTGGCCTATGGAAGGCGGGCTTGGGGTAGTCACGACACGGGCCCCGAGGACGGGTCGTGACACGCACAGGTTATTTGGGGACACTTGTGTGCCAGTTTAGACTTTTGTGACGAAGACTTGCGCGTCGTATTTAGACTTGCGCGCCGGGCTTGAGAAGGAGCACCAGATATTGTTGAAGCACGCCCGTCTTTATGGAGCTTCACGAGAGCTGAAAGATTGTCTGATACATTCGGTGCAAAGTGAGATTAAAGAGGAAATCTAAATGATACATGCATGATATCATGCATACATGGTGAACTGATTCTAACAATTCCAAGTAAGCTGAGCATCATTTATTGATAAATCACATAAGTGATTGTGATTCAGGCAAACAAAGACAAGTGGATCTAGTGCATTCAGTCATTGCACTAAAGAAGAAGTATTAAACTGAAAAGAGCATCAACTCTGAACCCTGATGCAAGCAAAGTCTCATGCTGAACAGGAGACAAAGAACTTCATGTCTATCTATTGAAGAGACCTTCACGTCTATAAACTGAGCGGGACTTCACAAACGGCAGTGAGCCAGGGGGAGTCAACGGGAGTGACCCGAGGGACGCAGTGAGCTATCCCTGAACAATTGTAAAGGCAGTGAGCCTGGGACATAGTGATTGTTACCGAACCTTTGTAACCCACAGCTAGTGAAGCATAGTGGATTTTGGTATGACCGACAACCTGTCGGCGTATGCTCCTTGGATTTAGCCCTTAGTGGTGAACCAAGTAAAAATAGTTGTGTCATCTCATTGCATGTGAATGTTTCATTACTTATCATATCCATCATACAGGTTTTACCAGTTCCTACCAACGTGGGAACAAGATCCATCATTTTTAAAGAAAAAGTTGTCACCCTGATTCACCCCTCCCCTCTTAGGGTGTCCCGGGGTCCTACAAGTTGTATCAGGGTGAGGTTAACGTATGTTGGATATTATCTTGTAATTCTATTCAGAATAGGATTTGAGTTTCTTTCCTAAAGTCAATAATAAAGACCAGTCTTGACGAAGATTTAGTCATTTCTAAGCAGAAGTCTACATCTATAAAGACCATGACAAACAGGAAAAAGAAAGAGAAGAAGCAGCTAAAGAAGTCCCACATATCCAAAGAATATTCAGTGTCTTTTTCTCCATGCCATTCCAATAAAGAAGAAATATCAGGCTTGGAAAGTATCGAGAAGGTGGCTCAGAATTCTTCCAGAGGAAAGGATGACATCCCTAATTCAAGCTTTCAAGAAAAACTCAAAACATATCTACATCATATTCTTGAAGAAAGGGTTGCTATTATTTATAGCCTATTCCAATCTATGCAGGTTGAGATCACTCGATTAGAAAGGGAAGCTGATAATATGGAAAAGGGGTTGGAAATAAAAGTTATGGAAAGTATGAAGCTCACCAAACAGGTGAAAGTCTTTGAAGAAAAAGAGTAAGTCAATAAGACTCTAAAAGAAAGGATCCATTCACTTGAAGCTGAGCTGAAGAAGAGCAATGAAGTCAAGAGTTTTTTTTTGGAAGAAACTTCCATGAAATTTAGGGAACTTGACTCTTTGTTACAAAACAAAGTTAAGATGCATGAAGATGAGGTTGAAAGATTGAAGAAAACTTGTGAAGAGAAGATGATCATGATTGAAGATCAGAATATCATCCTCAATATTGAGGGTCAAAAATTGTAAGCCCAGTTGACCAAGATTATGAATAAACATATTGAGACTTCACAAAAGAATGAAATGAGTGATGCTTGTACTCAATGTTCGTTGGAGGAATCTAAAGCTAAAATACCTCCAACATGTGACAAGAAGATTATGACAACTCTTGATTATCCACATCAAGAATCAGTTGCTGCTGGTACTCAATTCTCACTGGAGGATTCTATTGTCGAAAGACCTCCAACATGTGATAAGAAGATCATGACTTCACTCATTGATCTATCACAAGCAACTGAGAAAGTGAAGGTACCATCCAAACCATCTTGTACTCATGTTTCTAAATATGCTCCTACAATCAGTGCAGGTTGGAAGAAAAGTTCTAAACAAGTATGGATGAGGAAATGTGAGAAGAATAAACCTTCCACCATGGCTAGGGTGGATGAGAATAAAAATGAGGAAGTTGGTTCCTCAAATAGAGCACAAAATATTAAGAATAAGTCCCAACAACCTCATACAGAAGATACAAAGAAGAAAAGATTTGTGGGTCAATGTTGGCACTGCAACAGATTTGGGCATTGTACACTGGATTGTTGGTACAATACCTTTAACGAAAAAGCACAAAGAAAGCCTGTATCAAAGGGAAGAAATCCAGAGAAGAAGAAGCAACATCTTCAGGTCTAGAAGCATCTGTTTACAGCAAAAAGATTTGGAATTCTTGATAACATCTATGATGTATGCAATGACAGTGGTCACAAGAATGGTGTATGCCTATGTCAGCAGATATCCAGAGCAGATAAGAACAGAAGACCACACAATCCAGCTAAGAAAGAAGAATATTCCTTGGGAAGAAATCATAAGAATATTGTGAACACTCATTTACCTAAGAAGATCTCAAGTAGAGAAGCTGAGCAGACCCAGAATTTCAGATCCATGAAATTGAAGGGCCATTCATCCAAAATAAAAACTAAGTGGGATGAAACTCAAATGAACCCATGTGGAAGACCAAAATCATCCACAAAAATCCCAAATTACATATTGGTCATATGTCCAGAAGATTTGAGAAGAATGAGGAAACTTGAAGATAAAAAGGCCAAGGCTAGTGTTAAAGGAAAAAAGAAAACTTTCACATGATGAAAACAGAGTGCAGGAAATATTGAAAACCAAAATAATCACACGTGTCAAAGAAGTTCTGTGTGAGAGATGCAAGAAATCTGGTCACATTGAAAAAGGTTTCCTAACATTAATACCAGAGCAAGAAGAAGTCCTTAAGAGGAGTAAGAATGTATCATTCATGATGGCTATTAAGTAGAACAATTCCCCACACAAATTAGAAGAGAATGTAAAGAAAGCCATTCTACACCAACAGATGTCAGGACATATGTTCAAATGTGCAGGCATGAAGACTGGAGTGAACAGAGGAACATGGTTGAGAATAGAACCTCAACCGTGCAGCTCATGTTGATGAATCAAGGAGGAACCACCTTATTCCTGTAATCATTTATGTATTGTATTTGTGCTAATAATGCAGGGAATTGAAGGTGAAGCATGCTTTCAGGGGGAGAACCTGAGAAGTAGTAAATGCTGTCAACTCTGGATAGCCAAGCTAAATAAGTTTCCATCCTTAGTAGAATCTTCAATTGATATTCAAAGATTAAGATGATGAAGGTTCCCTCTTGATGAATATGATGAGGAGTGTTTCCCTTGAGGGGGAGAAAAATGAATAAGCTTCCAAAATCACTGTTTCAATCAATATCAACTCCAGCTGGACTCAAATGCAGTTACTCTGTGAATTTCTTGAAGAACATGTCAATGGAGAAGGTATTCCATTTCTCAATCTCTATCACTTGGTTACTCAGATCAAATATCATTCTATAAAGGGGGGAGTAACTGAATTGATCAGTGACATAAGAAGAATGGATGTGCCCTAAGGTCACTTATCCTGATGATAGCACTTGAATGTTTTTGATCTGTTTGCTAATGTGAGTGCAGGAGTTTCAGGTTTATTTTTCCCTATCACATTTGACATTCTTCTAGCTGAAATAAAAGTGGTAAACCCTTAAATACAAAATACACGAGTTCTCATCTCATGTTGGTATCATGATCTGTCAATAATGGACAACCTTGTTGACTTAATCAAATCCTCTTATTTTCTACATCGAGCATTGATCAAGTAGACTTAGAGTGAAATGATTAATGAAACATTGCATAAGTATATATTGATACCCTCCCTACCATGTGCTTTGTATTTCTTGTCAATAAGGGGGAGAGAAAGTGAAATGAATGTTTGAAAAGAAAATTTTATTGAAGAGAAGATTATCATTTTGACATTGACGAATTCATTTTAGAAGATGTATAAGGTATTGAAAAAAAATACAAAGGGGGATATTGTTGGAACCACTTTGTGTATAAGGTTGTATTTGTTGTCAATACTTGTCAATGAAGATCAAAATGAGGTAGATCAAGAAGTACTCCAATGAAGTGGAGGAATGGAAATTCAGACGATTGTTGTACTGATCATAAGTTCAAAGAACATGTGTCAAAGGTGACACATTGTTTACAACAATGAATACTATGAGGTGTAATCTATCTGAGGATGATTAAAGAAGAATGTGTTTGTTTGATGAAGACCATGAAATTCCTCATTATTGCATGAGAACCATGGGTTTTGATGAATACCATGAAATTACTCATGATTGCATGAGAACCATGCAAGAGACTTCTTGACAAATTGAATCATATGCTCGGCATGAAGTAGATCATGATGGTTGAAGAAGAAGGCAATGTGCAAGTGAATGGAATTCTAAGATGGCCATGCAGGTATTAGAACTCTGAGATGGCCATGCACATCACATTGTCATAGAAGATGATGACGCTAAAACTGTTCCTTCAAAAAATACATATCATGATAGTGGAATTTGTGATGAAAGCAGAAGAGTTGCTGAAGGATACAAATCACCGAGAAGAAGTGTTTTTGAGGTGATTGTTATTGTTGAAAAAGCAAAAAAACGACATACAAATTTGTTGACAAAGGAGATTCCATGGTGGCATG
The DNA here is from genome assembly GCA_963277665.1 of Viscum album. Lineage (NCBI taxonomy): Eukaryota > Viridiplantae > Streptophyta > Magnoliopsida > Santalales > Viscaceae > Viscum > Viscum album. The sequence continues at coordinate 1,515,059,594 of OY728128.1, read as the reverse complement.
TCGAGTTCAAGGGTTGTGATTAACGATCCATGTTTGATTCAAGAACGTCGAAAAATGAATGGATGATATGGAGATGGTACAAAAAGAGCTGATATATGGTGGCACCATTTTCCATTGTTTGAAAAATTTATGGGCCTAAAAATCGACAAATAGTGAAAAATGTTTTTGGAAAAGAGACTTGCGCGCCGTGTACTTGAAGAAAAGGGATCTTGCACGCCTAGTGATTTTCAAGATCAGAACAAGGAGAAATAGCAAAGGAAAGAGGTTCACGCAAGTATTGGTTTAGTCGCGCAAGTGACTTGCGCGCCATGAAAGGACTTGTGTGCCAGTACCTTAGAAGATTGGAAAGTTGTGCACTGTTTGAACATCGTGTTTTGATCTTCAAAATATAGAAAAGGAAAGAAGGTCGTGAAAATATTGGTTGGGTCGTGCAAGTGATTTGCGCGACAGAGGCTAGGGGAGATGAGTTGCGCGCCGAGGGGTGACTTGCGCGCCGCCGCGCAGGTTGACCAGTTTGCCTATAAATACTGGACCACCCCTCCTCATTTCCTACGGAGTTCAAGACTTAGAGACAGTTCGAGCTCTCGTCGCACAGGTGGCTGAGCCGTGCAAGGAGTGAGTGGTCGCGCAAGTGGTTTGGAGAGACTTGTGTTCCATCTCTTAGAAGTTGCGTGCCGATTGATGGTTGTGTGCCCAAGGTGATTTGGGCGAGAAAGGAAGTGTGTCGCGTAGGTTTGAAGATCAAGAAGGCAGTGTTGCGCAGGTGCTTTGGTGACACTTGCATGCCAGTTTAGACTTGCGCGCCGAAGACTTGTGCGCCGTATTGAGACTTGCGCGCTGGGCTTGAAAAGGAGCGCCGGATATTGTTGAAGCATGCCCATCTTTCTGGGGCTGCACGAGAGCTGAAAGATTTCCTGATACTTTCAATGAAAAGTGAGATTAAAGAGGAAATCTAAATGATACATGTGTGATCTCATGCATAGATGGTGAATTGATTCTGAAAATTCCAATTAAGTTCAGCATCATTTATTGAGAAATCACATAAGTGATTGTGATTCAGGAAAATGAAGACAAGCGGATATAGTGCATTCAGTCATTGCACTAAAGAAGAAGGATTGAACTGAAAAGAGAATCAACTCTGAACCCTGATGCAAGCAAAGTCTCATGCTGAACAGGAGACAAAGAACTTCATGTCTATCTATTGAAGAGACCTTCACATCTATAAACTGAGCAGGACTTCACAAATGGCAGTGAGTGAGGGGGAGTCAACGGGAGTGACCCAAGGGACGCGGTGAGCTATCCCTGAACAATTGTAAAGGCAGTGAGCCTGGGACAGAGTGACTATTCCTGAACCTCTGTAACCCACAGCTAGTGAAGCATAGTGGATTTTGGTATGACCGACAACCTGTCGGTGTATGCTCCTTAGATGTAGCCCAAAGTAGTGAACCAAGTAAAAATAATTGTGTCATCTCATTGCATGTGAATGTTTCATTACTGATCATATCCATCATACAGGTTTTACCAGTTCCAACCAACATGGGAACAAGATCCATCGTTTTTAAAGAAAAAGTTGTCACCTTGATTCACCCCTCCCCTCTCAGGTTGTCCTGGGGTCCTACAAAACTCTGATTAGAGTACATAGACCTAAGATGGACTTTGAGGATTAGTATAGAATAAATTCATAGAATTTTGGTATTTTAGATATTTTGTGAGTTTTCCGAGCAATACATCCCTATCTTGATATGAGCAGGTAGAGGCAGCTCTGGCATAGATGTACCTAGGGGTAAAACCCAAAAACACCACTTTGAGCTAGACTCGAACGGGAACTGGTGAACGACAACGGGCCTTGCTATACTCTTGGTTACGACACTCGCTGGGGATATGCTTAGGATAATTTACATTTTCTTTACAAAGCGATTTTAAGTATTATATATAAGATGAGAGTAAATGACCTTGGTTAATCCTAATGTGTTTCAAATTGAGAATATGGTGACATGATATTCTCTAAATTATTTTAGGACTACTGTTACTCACATAATGCTTTCTGGTTTTAGTCAATGGCTGGATTCCAAGGAAGTCATAGTGAATTTGAGAATGATGTACAAGGTGGGAACGGTGGTGACAATGAGCAGCAAAATGGAATGCTGATTCGCGTAAAAGATATCGTCTTCATGCCAAATCAATTTTCCAAAAATATGATCAATAATATATATATTAACCAATTCCCGGACTCAACAAAGAAGAGGAAGGTGATGAATGATAAGGGCTCCAGCTGTGGAGACCATGGAGAAAGGAATCCTCAATTTCCATCATGCAGGAAATGTGGAAGGAGACACCTAGGAAAGTGTCTCAATGGGACAAATAAATTATTTATGTGCGGGAAGGAAGGACATAAATTGAAAAATTGCTGAAGAATAATGAAGAGTACTATGGAAGAAGATAAAAATGGTCCCAAGAATCCATTTACAGTCATTTTCCATAAATGTAGGGGACCTGGACATTACCTAAGTGAATGCCCTATTCTATAGGATATTTTCTTGGTCAAAGAAGAATCTATGTGGAAATAAATGGTTGGAGAAATGTTTAAAAAGTATTAGTGCTCCTTGTTGATGGGTTTACTTTGGAATAATTTTCTCTTGTATTTTTAACCCTTCAGTTTTCCATGTGAGAATGATATTTGAGGAAAAATTATCTTTTCTCTTGTGGATATAGTTATAAATAACCATTTGGTTTTATATGATCGTTGGGTTTGAGGAAATTATAAGTTATTATAATTTGGGATGAAAATGCAAGGTATGAGATATGATTTTTGGTTAAATTATGTTATGGTTATTTTGAGGAATTTATCTCATTTTGGTAATGTTATAAAATATATTTTTTGAAAAAGGACAACACGCAGACCGTGTGACAACCCGTCGCGTCGGACAAAGCTGTGGGAATCGAACCCACAACCAAAGTGCGATTGGGATTTATCGCCTACCACTGGACTACGTGATGTCCCTGGTTAGTGTGACTATTATTTTCAGTTAAATGATTTTATTGATCAATAATAATTTGATTTGGGATCTTATGTTTTATCAAATGAATACCCTTAGTATAGGAAAATGATTTGGTGATTAAGTGATAAATGTTATTTTGGAAGTTTTTCACTTTGTTGTGAACGCTATATGCCCAAGGAAAATAGAATAGTATGGGATTTCATTTAAGGAGTAATGGTGTATTTTTATCTACATTTTTATTGTGGATTTATAGTGATTTGGGTTATTTATGGAAATGATTAACCTATAATAATGAATATGTTATTAGGTTAATTACTTTTAAATATGTTACTTTAAGAGTAGTTGATGTCATTTAGAGATACAATTTAACGTGGAAGACTACATAAACAAATTCTAATAAGTTTTGGGTTTCAATATTAGTTTGTATTATATTGAAGGATTTTAAGGATAATTGATTATTGAATGGTATTTATTTAACTTTGGGGTATTGTTGGTTTAATTTTTGAAATTAAGATTTGTTTTTTTTTCTTCTCTAATTGAATAGCCATTTGGGGGATCATCAGATCTTATAATAATGGTTTTGGTTTTGATTAATCTCTAAATACAAGGTAGATATATAGTTTATCCTATGTGGATCATGTTATTCTATAGAATTTTATTCTAGCTCTTCCTGTCTGACCAAGTCTTCTTGAATACTCATTGTTAAAAAAAATGAGTTAGTGGTAGAAATTAATTAAAGAATGAAACTCTACTTAAAAAGTAAGTATAAATCTATATGTTCTTAGTCAATATCATAAATGAATTCCTCATCTTTATGTAATGTGACTTAAAACAAAAAAATGTTGTCCATCTAATTTTCCTACTGGGAAACTAATGACCGTTTGTCCCATCACAAGTTTCTGGTTTTCTTATTGTTAACTTTCTCTTGATCATGTTCTCTATCCCTCTACTTCATAACTTGAAACTTATTTTTTCATCTATATCCATGTTTTTCTACATGTAATCATAGTACAGGTTATCTTGGGTGACCTTTGTACTTCTCTTTCTTTCTTTTAAAGTGATAGTTTTATTGACTATTTTTCCGATGTGGGACTTTCCATTATATTCCCAAGACTAATTTAAAAAATTGAGAGGATGCAATTTATTGAAGGAGGGGATAATGTAACACCCCAAGCTTCCATGGTACACTTCTCTCTGAATAATACAGTAGCGTGTGTTGTACGCAACTTCAAGTTCTAACACACCACAACCAATCAAAATAGTCGTTATGAATAGTAATACCTAATTTTTGAAATTTTATACATTTTATCTTTCAAAATGGACTTCATTTTTTGATTTGGAAAATCGAAATTATCCTAGGGTGAAATTTTGGTACTTTTTGGATAACTTTAATATTTTGATGAATAGTGAAAATTATTAAATTAAAATTAAAAACAACTTTTTTAATCAAAATAATTAATAGTGATAAATTATTAATTTGAGTGGTTTTAAAGTATATTTAGAATATATTTTTACCATTTAATACAATTTTGGTCATTGGACATAATTTCACAATTAAACCGAACATAAACAAGTATCAATCTTTTGATAGTTATTATATCTTAAAAACACACTTTTTTGTTTTGACAGCGGGAATTAATTTTAAATTAATTTCTGACACTTCTGTGTTTTGAATTTGGAAAAATGGATTCCATATTTTTAATCAGGATTTCCAAATTGTGTAAATATGTAACTATTATTTTTAGACATTTTGAATAATTACTTCGGTAAATATTTTATTTACCATGGTTAAAGTGTAAATCCAGTAAATAACGGTTAAAATATAATATTATAATAATAATAAATTACCATAAAACGTGTACTAACCTTATTGGTGGATACATTTCCGACCATGGGAATCTTTGGGTCAATTTGGGGACCCCATGGAGCCACTTGTAGGTGATAGGGACACTTTATTTTAATTAAGTTAAAATAAATACAAAAATGAAATAAGCATATATCTTTTAGAAAAACAATTTTTACAAAGGGTTATGTATGTTTGATTTTCGACTAAAAATATTAATTAGAAATATAGAAATATTTTCTACATAATTATATTTTATTTATAATTTTTATACATTAAATAATTTAATATATTTATGACACCATGATGATGCAGTGATTACCATAATAGTGAAAAATTAAAATAATTGATATTATAAATACCCAAATAAATATAATTTAAGACTTTTTATGAATTAAATTAATTTTATAGGTTAATATAACATTTTAGGAATGCTTTAATTATCTTTTTTCGAAATAATCATTCTGTTATGATTTTTACAAAAAATCAACTATTGAATAGTGTCAAAATTGACATAAAAGAGTTTTTAGAAAAAATATTATATTATTAATTGATATTAAATTCCTAAAAATATAAGGTTCGTCCAAGAGACTTATATCATGATAGGTGTATCATTAATGGAACACTTGGGGGTCTCTTGGATATATATATTAATTTTATTAACCATATAATATAAAAATACAAAGAGACATTGTAAAAGTGAAACTAATTAACTAAGAGTTAATACTTAAAGATAAGGTTAATATAGTAACCCAAACCTATCTAAATCATATTTATTGAGTGGTTTTAGACCTATCCCCACATTAACCTTTAAATAATCTACTTTGGAGCCATTATAAACCGAATATGAATTTATTATAAAATAATATTTCTAGCTTTTCCAAAGGTGCCCCTCACCCCTCTTATAAAAGGGCACTCCTCCTTCTCATTAATTCACACCTTAGAAGCCTTTTGGTTCGGCCAAACCCTGCCCAAATACTCTCTCAACTTCCCTAAATTCATCCTAGAGTCCTTCCTTTAGTCATAAAGCCAACATAAGTAGCAATTTTGATCAAATCAAAAGGAAGAACCCGAAGAAGATGTAATGATTTCACCACCCTTTTTCAAGTTCCTTTCTTCTTCCACTTCTTCTTTCTTTGTTATTCCCATTATAAAATAATTAATACAGTATCTCCTATATACTGTAATATTATTATAAATATGTTACAACCATATTCAGTATTATATCCATCCGTTGAATGACATGTCACCATACGTGTGTACGTACGGCTTACCGTCTCCACCTCGTGGTGTAATTGTTATTCAATATATTATTATTTGGATGGGTATAATAATGATTTTTAATTCATGTAAATAATAAATATAACATGATAATGATTCTGTATATATGATATATCATCCAATTATATATTATTTTAATATCAAAAGAATGATATTGTCGCTCGTGTGTACGTACGGACTACCGTCTCCACGAACGCGATGAGATTCATTCTCCATCGTATCCATTCAAGTATAATTATCATTTGATGATTTGAAAATAATTTTTAAGGACTTGATATCATTATGGATATGAATAAGATACAACATATCCATAAAAAACATGGCTTACATGACAAAACATATAAAATAAAATGAGTAAGTTAACACTCGAAATGACGATAATTCTAAAATATTATTAACAAAGCAATGTTAAAAGATCATATATTATATCATATTAATATATATGATTCTTGTATAATTTAATAACAATTATTTAACCATTATACAGGAGTTTAACCTACCCCAACCAAGTAAAAGTACAAGGTAAGGGTTTATTTCGCAATCTCTTCATTATCAGAGGTTGTTTATACGTAATAATCTACTAGGATTTCTTTATCATCCACATCCATGTTTCACAAAAATTGTATTTCAAAACATTTTTACTAATTACTATAATATGGGTTAAATTAATTTATACCCTTGTTGACTATTATAAGTGGTTTATAAAGGAATATTTTTCATCATTTTCCAAACAAGGTCCTTTTTAACCTTTTTGACAGAATTAAGGTAAGAATGTTTTTTTTAACTTATACAGTGAGTGCGGCTATTTTATTCCATTATAAAATCGTCGAAGCTTCTATTACAAGCTTATAAGAATATTTTCAAAGAAAATGTTTTATTTTATAAATATATGACTCTTAAATGATTTCAAAAGAGAAAGATATATTTCTCTAAAAAGATTTTTGATTTCATCTATGTCAACATCTTTTGATGGATTTTACGCTTATTTGACGTTGATTTATTATGATACAAAACTTCTATATTTTAGTGAAGGTTTTGTGATATGTTTGATTGTGGATGTGTTATTTTTATACCATTCATGGTTTATGGATGAATTATTTACATTTCGTATTCTAGTTTTAATACGAATGTTTATGCTATGTTTAAACCTTTTCATATGGGAATGCATTGGACTTAATATGTGATGGTTGGAGCCCACTATAGCTCCTCGATGCATCGATAAGTCTCATGAGACAAACTAGTGTCTTGGCACAAGGCCTTGACAAAATCTTATTTGTAGTCTTGGCACGAGGCCTTGGCTATGTGGTTATGATAGTCTGGCATTATGCATTCCATCATTATGAAAGTGGTTATTGATATTGCATGTGAATATTCGATTAGTAGAATATCCATGTGAATAAGTAAATGGAATTATTTCATTTTATTTTTTCCATACAATGTTGAAGTTCAAGTTTAAAATGATTTTGTTTTAGTTATACATTGCCTTAAATGTTTATTATTATTTATGAAATTTTCCGCTATATTGTTATCCTTACTGGGCATTTGAGCTCACCCCTTTTATATGTTTTATTTTTCCCAGGATGTGAAGAAGTAATTTATGAATGACCTGCAGGGAAAGTATGAGGGGATAAGAGTGTGTACTATGGAGACTATATTTTTTTAGTTTTCACTTTATGATGTAATGTAAACTTTATAAATGTATCTAGTTATTCCAAGGATACTAAACTAATCGGTCTTTCGAGACTTGATATTTCTTGTGATCATGCCAAAATTATGTAATAATGCACCGACTCTGGGTAACTGGGGTCGGGGCATTACAGGATGGAGACTAGGGAAGTGGACCGAGCCTTGATCGTGATGAAACTTCTACTTTATTTATTTTATTTTATTTGGCTTTGTGCTTGGGTTTCTATTTTCAGTACTTCCAGTTTAGACAGACATCATGGCATGACATCGTTTTGTGATATTTCGCACATGATTATTATTATTCAGTTGGATTATTTATATTTCCTTTGATGTAGTTTATTAATTTATATGTTTCTTTTATTTATTATTAGTTATTTTAAATTTTTTTGTGATAATACCTATTACCTAGGAGGGAATAGTCTCCCCCTCAGACACAAAAAGGCCATTGCTGCTAGTCGGCAGCCTCTGGCATTTGGGGAGATGTGATTGAGGTCATGTGATCCACCGGTCTAGCCACCATCTTAGAGGTGAGTCAGGTCAGGATGTTACAAAGTGATATCAGAGGTGGTTTTTCCTTTTTTATTATTTTTTGGGTTAGATAGGAGACTATGATATAGGTATTTGGGGTGTACTCTATTCTTGGACATAGCTAACCCATGTACAGGGGAAAACCCAAATTCTTGGATTGGGATTGTAGTTATTGATTATTCCAGTTACTATTGATATGATTTCACTGTTGGGTGACTCACTTTTATTGTGTTTTTATTGTGTTGTTATTGTTTAAATAATGGGTTTACCATTGCAACATGATGATATGAGGGAAATTGTAACCACCCAAAATTTTGAATAAATATTGTTTCCTAATTTTATGTGTTATTTTATATTATTTTTATACTCAACAAAAATGTTTCATTTGATAACATGAGTATAATTAAAATGATACCATTGGGTTTTGACTGTTATATGATCATTGGTCAATATGACCGCTGGAAACTAAACATTTTGATTATTGTCTCTAAATACAAGTAATCTTGGTTAATTAATATAGAAAGGAGATTCAATGGCCTCACCCAGTAGTGTTGGACTGATCGAAGCCCATCTAACAGAACTTGGGAAGGAGGTAGCACCACTGGGCTTTGCTCTAGACCAAACCCAAGCCGAACTTCATCATGTGAAGCTAGAACAGAATCTCCTTCACGAGAAGTTACAACTGATAGAAATTACTACTCGTGCGATGTTGGTCGAGCCTCCCTCGGATTCTCTCACCTTAGCACACCTTACACTTAGGTCCTATGCTAGTTTGACAAGGGGCTATGTAAGAAGACCGTAATTACCTTGTGTAATCCTTTATTTTAAATAAAAATTGGGATTTCTTCTTATGATGATGTTTATGACTTTTCAAATGTCCGGATAAATATAGTATGCATATTTTTGGTGAATTTTAGAGAAAGGATATTTTAGAAAAAATGTTTATGTAAACCTTAAATAATTAAAAATGTGTAATGATTTTCAAAAATTGGTCTTCTACAATTATGTTCAGTACGAAATTTAGAGTCTAATAGGATCAACTTAATTTTTGATGAATAGTAAATTATGAATAGTGATTTTATCCTTAGGATTAGTAATGTGACCAAATGGATTAGTAATCTCACTTAAAGAAAGTATTAATATAATCTAGGCACCTTGATTAAGTAATGCGATTCAATAAAATGGTTAAATAACGGTTTCAAAACTTATTATTCAAGTATCAGTTTTTTCGGATGAATAGTGTTTTTTAATTAAAAATTAAATTAAAAATATTTAGAAAATTATTTTTATAAAATGGATTTCCTTTTTGAACTCAGAGCATCGATATTATGTTATGGTAATTTTTGGGGATTTTTCTGAAAAAAATGAATTTTCGGAGAATAGTGTATTTATTTAAAAAATAAATTAAAATTATTTAGAAAATTATTTTTATAAAATGGAGTTCATTTTTGAAATCAGAGCATTTATATTTGGTTAAGGTGAAATTTTGTGATTTTTCTGAGAAAGTTGAATTTTCGATGAAAAGTGAAAATACAGTTTTAGGGTTTCGGTATGGTTAATGACATCATAACTATGTCATGATGATGTCATGAGATATTTTAAGGGTTGGCCGACCAAAGGTGATGAATTATTGTATGGGGGGACCCATTTGGCCTAACTTCATGGGAAATATCATGGTAGAGCACATGGTTTTGAGAAACCCACTTATGAGGTGTCCCTTGGCCATTAATGTCTTGTCCCCTCACTTTCCCTATAAATACCAAGCTATTATCTCATACTTTGGACTCCAAAATCATTCTCAACGAAGTTCTGGTCTCCTTACCTCCCAATTAGTCCTCCCAAGGTTCCCTAAATCCTCTCAAGGTCCCAACCTTTGAGTTTTAAGAGTTACGTTTAAGGTAAGGGATCCGACCTCTCTCTTTCTTTTCAAGTGATCTCTTTTATGTCATTTCTTTTATGCTCCATTTTCTTATGTTGTAGGATGTTCTTTTATATTAATTATACTTTCCTTTTTATGTTCATATGATTAGAGACCCCCTCTTACTCTCATCATTTCATTTTATGAAAGTTTAAGTGGCGCTGTTAGGCTGCCGAAAGTTTTGTAACGGATTCTTTCACCCTTCTCATTTTCAAGTTCTATTTTCTTGTCAACTCTTTCAAGTTCATTTTTATTATGATGGGGTATGATATTTATATCTATAATACTGATATTTTATGATCATATGATTATAGACCCCATTTTATCTCTTCAATTCAGTATTTTGAAGTTTTAAGTGGCGTCGTTAGGCTGCCGAATTTTTAAGTGGTTCTTTCACCCTTCTCGTTTTGAAGTTCTACTTTCATGTCAAGTCTTTCAAGTTTATTTTTATTATGTTGGGGTATGATATCTATATCAATAATACTGAACCCTTATGTTCATATGATGATAGACCCTATTTTGATCTTGTCAATTCATTTTTGTTGAAGTTCAAGTGACGTCGTTGGGCTGCTGAATTTTCATAAGAGAAATCTTATTTTTGTCTTCCTTTCATGTTATACATCTCTTAGGGTATATCTTTCAAATTTCATTACCATGTTCTCAAATCATTTATATTCTGTCCCTCTACTGTTTTATGGGTCATTTATGAGTGTTTTACCCATTTCCCCTCTCTTTTCAATGTTTTCTAAAACCCGAAACATAGCCGTTATGCTGCAGAATTTCCGTCTCAAAATGTCTCTCTCTTTTTCTAAAGTAATTTTATTTTATTAAGTGAATACTCAAAGATCTTTATTCAAAAGGGGTATTCACATATATACAAAAATGTTTTATTTTAAATTCTGGGATTTACATACATGATACCCACTCTCCCCTTCCGTGGGTTTAAAGTGACGTAATGATCATGTCTTTAAAGCAGTTTTTAAAACGTTATGATTATGAAATGAAACCCATTTATTTTATGCTATATGGGTTATTTATGAAATTTTTGATGATGATATATGTGGCTCACATGATAATAAAGTAAAATTTAATGGTGCGCCCTGATAGCGCTCAAATGCATTGGGTAATGATGTAACCACTAGAGATTACAATTTTCACGATATCTTGGTGAATAACCTTGGTAATTTTCAAATGACACCGTGGGGATGGACCTTGGTGACATGTTCATGATTGTCTATGTTAAATGATGTAGCCACATATTAAAGTTATGAAAAATGTTATTTTTATTATGATATTCCACATTATTTCTTTCTCATTCCTTAAAGTTCTTTTCATGACATAGTTGATGTATCTCAAGTTCCCATGTTAAATGTTTCTCTTGTTTCCCTTACTGCACCTTCTGCTCACCCTTTCTTTTGATGTATGTCCCCAGGTTATGAGATGCAGTAATGAACTTAGGATTAACTTAAGGAGAATCCTTTCAAGTGTTTAATAAAAAAAATTTATGTTGTTTTCATGTATTATGTTCCTGGTTTCCAAGACACTAAACCTTAAAGATCCTCAGTTTTGTGTAATGTAATGAAAGTTTATGTGACAAAAAAAGCAGGATGTTATAGAAATACATTCCATGCATCATAATAGGCACTATAGGATTTAAAATTCCATTCCATATCTACTTTCAGCATGCATTTACCTGTTGCATGTGAGTGCAGCTATGTCTAGTGGTAAAGTTTTGAAATGATGGTTTTTTCAATATAAAGTTGTGATAGTCTATTTGATGTTAGCCTGAATTAACATAAGAATGGACTGTATAGCTTGTTTAGTAATCCTTTTGAGTTGTCTATTCTATATCAAAACCCAACTCTTGAAGTAGGTTGTTTGTTATTTAGTGCTCATAGGCAGGCTATGTACCTAACCTCTTTTTGTGACTTACTTGTAATTATCACCTTCTTTAATCCTTGTCTAAAGGTGTGTGTTTGGCTGTTGTAGAAAAATATTTATGTGACGTCTTCGTGTTGTGCCTTAGGAGAGTGGCAATGAGTGCATTCCAGAGATGGTGGGTCATGAACCACCAGTGGTACCTCTTGTAGTGCCTCCTATGGTACTACCTGATGTTAATATTCTGAGGGACCCTGATGCTCATTTCAGGGATAGTCTCCTCAGGTTTATGTAGTCAGTTCAGAATATCCTCAGAACTACTCATCTATGGTAGACCTCGCGCGGGAATTTCTGCAGCAACACCCACCCACCATCTCGAGGAGTAGTGGCCCTCATGCTGCAGAGCCATGGATAGAAGCTATAAGTTATGTCTTCAAAAACCTCAAGACGCTTCTGGAACGAAGGGTCAAATTGGCAGTCTACATGCATTGTGACTATGCCAAGCGCTGGTGGGACATTGTTTCTCAGGATGAGGAGACTGGTGACATGGCTTAGGATGACTTCCAAGAAGCCTTCTATAATCATTTTTTCCAAAGAATATGAGATATGATCATGCGCGGGAGTTCTTATATCTTCAGTAGAGCTCTATGACCATGTTAGAGTATTCTAATCGTTTCACAGAACTTCAGTGTTTTTCCCCATCTTTGACTGGTGATGCGCAGACTACTGTGAGGTGTTTTGAGGATGGACTTGAGTATACTATCCGCTCACAGGTGAACATATTTCGTTTGACCACTGTTACATAGATAGTAAATCAGGCTCTAATCTCAGAGCGAAACATCATGGAATCTAAACTAGTGATCCATGGTGGTTCAGTTTCGAGATAGAGTGATGTCTCTTCTGGCAGTAGGAAACACCATTTTGAAGGTGTATGTGGGGGAAATCCTAGCCAAACAGCACATGTAGAGGGATATCTCAAATTTTATCAGTGCGGTATAGATGGTCACAAGAATCCACAATGAACGAGAGATCTGAAGGAGTGTCGAGCTTACGACAGGATTGGTCACCTTCAGCGTTTTTGTCATTCCTTCTCTTCAACATCTAGTGGTAGAGGATCCACGCCTGTACCTCTGCCAAGTATAGGATCTATGACTCCATAGCATGCTGAAAGTTCTTTTTCCCTCATCCAACCAGGATGAGGTAATGGTTGAGTTTATGGTCGAGGAAATAAAGTTCCATACTATGAGCATCAGCAGAGTGGGCCTGCTCAGGCCAGCCAGGCAGCGTATCAGGGTCGTGGCTCAGGTCTCATATACGCAGTGAAATCAGCACCAAAGGAACACAGTGCAAGACCATCTACAGTGAGAGTTACTATTCTATTAGCCTCTACCTTAGTTTCTACTCTTTTTTATATCATTTCATCGCACTCCTTTATTTCTGTTATTGTTGTTGAATGTCTTGGTTCTCCAATTGAGTACCATTGTGGCATCATATCTCTCGACACTCATCTTGGTTTCAGGATAGACGGCATACGCCAGTGCCAATAGTTCCCCCTCGAGATAGGTGGGTACTGTTTTTTTTTGGACTCTCTATGATATAGTAGTTTTCAAAATCAAAAATAATGTCAATCTACAGATTCTACTCTTTCATGACATTAAATATCTCAAAGTAAATCAATTATGTCATACAGAACAATGTACTTTAATAAGTTAATAACCTATATTATTTTGAATAAATATGTTTACAAGTTTATTTGTACATGTATGTTTGGATATCACTTAGTCTTGTACTGTTTTGTGTAATAAAAACACTTCATAAACTATTTGATTCTGTGGAACCAATGTTCGACACACCAATGTTCGACACACCGATGTTCGACACACCAATGTTCGACACACCGTTGTTCGACCCACCGATGTTTGACACGCCGATGTTTGACACACCGATGTTTGACACGCCGATGTTCGACATGACAATGTTCGACACACTGATGTTCGACACACTAATGTTCCACACACTGATGTTTGACATGCCGATGTTCGGCACACCGATGTTCGACACACCGATGTTCGACACACCGATGTTCGACACACCGATGTTCGACACAACGAAGATGACACACCGAATATGACACACCTAATGTTCATAAACATCAGTTTTTGGAACCAATGTTCGACACACCAATGTTCGACACACCGATGTTCGACACACCGATGTTTGATTCACCGATGTTTGACACACCAATGTTCGACACGCCGATGTTCGACACGCTAATGTTCGACACACCGATGTTCGACACACCGATGTTCGACACGCTAATGTTCAACACACCGATGTTCGACACCTCGATGTTCGACACGCTGATGTTCGACACCCCGATGTTTGACACACCGATGTTCGACACACTGATGTTCGACCCATCGATTTTCGACACGCTGATGTTCGACACACCGATGTTTGACACGCCGATGTTCGATATGCCAATGTTCGACACACCGATGTTCGACACAACGAAGATGACACACCGAAGATGACACACTGAAGATGACACACCTAAGATGATAAATCGAAGATGACACACCTAAGATGAAACTCTAAAGAGGACTCACCAATAGTCATATATAACTATTTCAAATTTATTAATTCAAATTTATTTTTAACGGTCATATTTAGACAAATTAATGTTTCTGAAATTGTTTAATGTTTTTTGTAGGACTATCCATAGACATTATGAGGTGCATGCACATGTGGAGATCTTCATGCCTAGTGTAATGTTAAGTATAAAATCTCTTCAACCTCAACTTAAATCAGAGCTCGAGGAACACGCTGAAAAATAGACTGAGTGAATGTGCAACATTGAAAATAGAGGAACTCTAAGCTTGAGCTCACTTGATGTCTTAAAAGAAACAACCTGCTGAAGCCTGCTAAACATCCTTATAAAGAAGAGCTGAACCTTTTCACACCTGGAGGCAAGATTACAGAAACTGCGACACTCTGTTCTGAAGCCAACCTTTAGAAGAGGACTTGAATATCATTTTCTCTACATCCATTGAGTCCAGAGCTTTACCACACAACACACAGATATTTCTAAACCCTATTCTTCTTTATAACTCTGTTGTGTTCTTTTAGTTACTATTTGAGCAGTGCGTATATCTTTTTGTATCACACACACTATTTCCTGAGCTTAACTGGAGGATTCCAAAATATCCTCACACTCAATTCCTATTTACTCTTGTATCCCACGTAGAACTATGGAAGAGATCCTATGTGATCTATTTGATAGTCTTTCCCACAAATATCTATGGTAGAGGTCAAGTGTGACCTGGACAATAATTTGTGCTATTGTGAACCCCAATCCAGGGTGTGGATAAAAAGTTTATTAATATAAACTTCTTGGTGGCAGGTGATCACCAAGTAGAGAGGACTAAGTCTAAGCTTGAGACTGAACCTCTGGTTTTATCTGTTGTGCTGCTATTTGTATTTTATTTAAATTTGATAAGTATTTCTTACAATAAGATAAACCAAACTTTGATAGTTAGTTTAGCAAGTGTTTATATCTGTTTTGAATCAGTAGATCGGTTTCAAAAGTTTGACTAATCTTAGATTGGTAAAACTGAGAACTAATCAATATTCAAAGAAACTAATTGAACTTTTAAGACTTTTATAAATTCACTACAAATTGACTTTGTTTATTATTTTTATAGGGGGTGTTATTTTAAAGAACCTATTTTAATAGAAATTTTTATAGAGACTCAATTCCCCCCCCCCCTCTTGAGACATCTACTCAGACCAACATTTGGTATTAGAGGAATCTAAAATTTACTGTTAGTTTTTCAAATTGTGTCAAATGTGATTATAGTTGTATTTCAAAGATCTCAAAATTTATATTATTTCTAAATTTTTATCTCTTTTAAATTATTATACAATTATTATCATGGAAAATATATTTGAAGGGGCTACTACCAATAGACCACCTTTCTTTAATGGAACTAATTATGCTGAGTGGAAGCTTAAAATAAAAATACATCTAGAAATAATGGGATGTGAAATCTAGAGTGCTATTTAAAGTAAATATGTTATTCCTAAAACTTCTAAAAACACTTGGGATCAACCTACCATGGCTACCTACAGCAATAATTGTAAAGTAATGAATGTTTTATACTATGAACTAGGAGATGAAGAGTTTAACCATATCTCTTCTTGCAAAACTATACATGAAATTTGGGATACTTTATCTGTTTCTCATGAAGTAACATCAAATATTATATAAATTTTATTAAATACTTATACTATTAAATATAAAAACTTTACAATGAAGCTTGATGAGTCAATTTCTGATTTTAATCTTAGGTTCAATGAAATTATGAATACCATGATTTCTTTAGGAAGAGAAGTAACATCCAAAGTGAAGATTATGTGGATTATGCGATGCTTACTAGAAAGATGGCGTGGAACATCTGTGTCTATTAGAGAATCGTGCAATATTGATAAGATTACAGTGAAGGAATTGATTGGAAAATTAATGATGTATGAAGAATAATTGAATGTAAATCAAGAAGAGGATGGACTAAAAAGAAAGTATATAGCTTTCAAGACAACTGTATCTAAAAGTAAAGATAAGGAGAAAGTTCAAGCTATTATTGAAAACTGAAGCAGTGATGAATTAGCTTCAGATAGTGATGATGAAATGGCCAAGCTCGATAGATGATTCAAGAAATTTTATAGGAAAAAGAATTTTTTTCAAAAAGCCCAATTATAAAGGAAAGTATGATAACAAGGTAATTGGGAAAAGGGTTTTATAAAAAATGAGAAAACAAAAGAGATAATGTGATACGAATATAAAAGGAATGGGCATGTCAAGGATGACTGCCCAAAGATGAAATATAAGAAAAAGTAAGAAAATAAGGGTAGAAGGTATAAGAAAGCAATGAAGCCCACCTCGACTTCCTCCGAGGATAGCTCAAGTGAATCTGGATCTTCCCAGGATGAGAAATATGATATGGCTAATATGTGTTTATGACAAAAACAACTGAGGTAACCTTAGACTCTCTTGTACATAACTCTTATTATTCTGAAAGTGAGTCAGAGAATATGACAAATGATGAATTATTCGAATATTGAAACATGTTGGAAGAAACATGTAATGAGTTGAAAGATAAGTATAAATCTTTGAAGAAACAACATGCTCTTACTGTGACTACTAATTCTGAACTTACAACTGAAAAAGAGAAAAATTCTAAACTACCCAAGGAAAATAATGAGTTAAAAATGTCTAATAAGCAATTAAAAAGAGACTTAGAAAAGTTTACTAATGGGTAAATACTCTTACTCAAATTCTTGGTAAACAAATAGCTTCTAAGTATACATCTAGGATAGGATATCAACCAGGTTAAATTAATTTATCCAAATCATGTTTTGTAACCAAATCTAGAAAATATGCTACTTTTTTCAAAAACCATAATTTTACAGCAATTTTTAGTTCCACAAATTCTGTTACTATATCCAATTATTTAGGAACAAATAGAGTTTAATTTTCAAACACGTTATATTCTTAATATAGAAAACCCATAAGATAGTTTTGGGTTCTTAAAACTTATATCACTAATATATGTGGACCCAAACAAATATGGGTACCAAAGTCGTTCCTTGGTTAAACTATTTTGTAGGTAAACTACCTAAAGAGATCCTGTAAAAAGCTATGGCACTTGGATAGTTGTTGTTCAAGACATATCAATTTTTAAAAGTATTATCAAGATTGATGGAGGACATGTCACATTTGGTGACAATAGTAAAGGAAAAATCATCGGCCTAGGCCAGACTGGTAACCCTAACTCTATTTCAATTTTTAACGTATTGTATGTTGATGGATTAAATTATAACCTACTCATCATATAAAAATTTTTTGATGATGGATTTAATGTTAAATTCAAATATGATTCATGCCATGTTTTTTATTCCAAGAATAATTTAGTATTTAATACTTTTATAAATGATAATGAATATTCTATAAATCTAGACACATTATCCTCACAGAATGTCTCTTGTCTAAATACCTTTCACAAAGAGTTTTGGCTATGTCATAGAATAATAAGACATTGAAACATACACTCTCTTAATAAGTTAACTAGAAAATTCCTAGTTATGGACTTACCAAAATTAGAGTTTCCAGACGACAAAGTATGTAATCCTTGTCAAAAAGGAAAGCAACATAAAATCTATTTCAAACCAAAGAAAAAAGTATCTACTTCTGAACCTCTTGAGTTGGTTCACATGGACTTGTTTGGACCATCTAGAGCTTCCAGTCTCAATGGGAATCACTATGTCTATGTTCTTGTAGATGATTTCTCTACATACACCTGGACGTTTTTTCTAGCTCACAAAAGTGACGTTTTCTCACACTTTACAAATTATACTAGGACTGTAGAAAATCTCAATGGAATTATGATTAAATCCTTAATAATTGATCATGGCCGTGAGTTTGAGAATAAATAGTTTGAATCTTTTTTCTCAAAGAATAGATATAATCGTAACTTCTTTGCTCCTAGGACACCTCAACAGAATGGTGTGATAGAAAGAAGAAATAGAACCTTATAGGAAATTGCTCGGACTATGCTTAATGAATATGATCTACCCATTTATTTCTAGGCTAAATCAGTAAATACAACTTGTTACATAATAAATAGAGTCTTAATTAGACCTATCCTTAAGAAAACTCCTTATGAGTTCTAGAATAATAGGAAACCCAAGTTTTTTATTTTAAAGTGTTTAGATGTAAAGTTTATATTCTGAACACTAAAGATAATTTAAATAGTTTTTTCTCAAAAAGTGATGAAGGAATATTTCTTGGATATTCTACATCAAGAAAATCCTATGGAGTCTTTAATAAGAAAACCAAATGTGTGGATGAATCTGTACACATCAAGTTTGATGAAGCAGATCCACATGAGCACAAGACCTCACTAGAAAATGTTAAAGAGGATATGTCCAATCTAGACATTAATGATAAAACCTCAAATCATCATGTGAAGGATGTTGTGAAAACATCTAGTTCTGTAAATTCTCTAGATCCTAACCATGGTGAACCACATCAACCTGACCAGTCTAAAATATCAAGTCCTACCTTCTCAAAACCAACTAGGACCCTTAAGAATCATCCCCTAGATGTTGTTGCTGTTGGAGATTTCGATAGAGGAACACAAACGAGAGCTTCCTTGAGAAACGAAGTTGAACATAAAGCATTATTGTCACACCTTGAACATTAAAATATCAATGATGTGATCAATGATGAATTTTGGGTAATGTCCATGCAAGAAGAACTTAATCATATTGAAAGAAATAAAGTTTGAAAACTTGTGGATTGACAGTAGGATACTTTGACCATAGGAACCAAATGGGTGTTTAGAAATAAGGTAGATGAAGATGGAAATATAATTAAAAATAAATATAGATTAGTTTCACAAGGATATAATCAAGAATATGGAATTGATTATGAAGATACATTTTAACTAGTATCTAGACTTGAAGTAATTAGGATCTTACTTGCCTATGCAGCACATTTGAATTTTAAACTTTATCAAATGGATGTCAAAATTGCCTTCTTAAATGGTTATATAATTGAGGATTTTTTTGAACAACCCCCAGGTTTTACAAATATACTTTTTCCAAATCATGTGTTCAAATTATCAAAAACTGTATATGGTTTGAAATAAACTCCAAGAGCTTGGTATGAAAGGATGAGTAATTTTCTTATTTCTAAAGTCTTTACAAAAGGACTTGAAGATCCTAATTTATTTATAAAATGAATTTAAAAATATGTTTTAATAGCCCAAATATATGTATATGATATTATCTTTGGATATTTTAAAAATTCTTTATGTAATGATTTTTCAAACATTATGCAAAGCGAGTTTGAAATGAATTTAATGGGTGAACTTAAATATTTTCTTGGATTTCAAATATTTCAAAAAAAGGTATTATTTTAAATAAAAGTAAGTACACAAAAGATCTTTTAAAAAGATATGAATTTGATAGAATTAAGAGTATTGAAACTCCTATGAGTTCTACATGTAAGATGGATCTTGATGAAAGTGGAAAATTAGTTGATCAAACTGCCTATAGAGGAATGATTGGGAGTTTGTTGTACTTAACTACTAGTAGGCCAGATATTATGTTCAGTGTGTGTATGTGTGTGATATTTCAAGAAAACCCAAAGTATTCACATCTAAATGTTGTTAAAATAATTTTCAAATACCTCAAATATACAACTAACTTAGGATTATTCAATCCTAAAGGAAAACCTTTTGATTTAGTTAGCTCTTTAGATGCTGATTTTGGTGGATGTAAGTTAGATAGAAAGAGTACTTCAGGAACATGTCACTTTTTGGGAAAGTCTCTAATATCATGTTTTTGTAAAAAAAATTCATTTGCATTATCAACTTCTAAAGCAGAATATATTACTATGAGTAGTTTTTGTGCACAAATTTTGTGGATGAAACAAACCTTATTAGACATTGAATTTCAATTCAGACATATCCCCATAGACTGTGACAACACAAGTGCTATTAAAATTTCTGAGAATCCAATTTCTCATTCCAGAACAAATAATATTGATGTAAGACATAACTTTTTGAGAGATCATTATCAAAAAGGTGATATAACTCTTGAATTTATTGGGACTGAACATTATCTTTCTGATATATTCACTAAACCCTTAAATTCTGAGATAATGAATTACATCAGACATGAACTAACAATGATAAATCAGTAGGATTTCATGAAACCAATCCTTGAAACCAATATCATAAAACCAATATCATGAAACTGATCTCTTGAAACCGGTCTCATGAAACTGATCCCTGAAACAGATCTCATGAAACAGATCCTTGAAATTTGTTGTGTAATACTGATTCAATGATATCGATGTAGTTAAAGATTATTTCATAATTCTATCTGTTTTAAAATAAAACAACATTGTTTTGTATTCTTCTTTTTTCCACATTTTAATTTTTATGTTTTATGTTTTACAATCCCTAAATGATATATTTAGTTCAATCCATCCCGACCTTTCACCTTCCCACTACCGTAAAACCTTGTACCCTTTTTTACTCTATCTCTCAACACTCGTTCTCAATTCATTTGGAATGAGAAACCTCAATATGGAAAGTACCAAGAGTGCTATGGAAGAGACAAGAAAATCTCCATATTCTAAGCGATAGAAAGGTGAGCCTAGTGGGACTACAAAACCGAGCATAGAAACCCGAGTGGTTACGGCTGAAAAGAAGTGTCTGCAGAGTGGATTCTGTCAAACAAATCATTTCTATTAAAAGTACTAGAATCTCAAGGGCGGATGAGCTGGTTTTCTGAAAATGAAATATGTCATTATACCTAGATAGTGCATTAATTTTATCAACATTTTAATATATCTCTAGATGATGTTGAGGCGGATAGAATGAATTCAGTGGTAAAGGTAAAAGAAGTAGCTTTTTCATCTAAAGAATGGGATGAGTGTTTGGAGATGACTCATGAAGGTTTCTATGCTGATTATCTGGGTAATATTCCACCTTCTTATGATTTTTTCTCTTATAAAGATGCTCTAAAAGAGCTGACTATAAATGGAGAATCTAGAAGAACTATTTCAAGTGATTTTTAAGGAGAAGTAAGATTGATTTTCAAGTTTATTCAACATCAAATATTCCCAAGGGATATTTCTCTACTATGAAGTATCTGGATGTATTTCTAATATATCTGTTGAAACATGGGATAAAAGTGAACCTGTGTAGGTATCTGATGCTACATGTGTCTGATCTGATAAATCCATCCAAGAAAGCAACATGTTTATACTATCTATGGATGATCTCTGCTATGCTGAAGCAGTTTGGTTGTGTGGAAAAATAAGTTGAAGTGATAAGTGATTGTAGTGGATTTTTACTTCAAAAAGATACTTGTAAAAGGATGAAAATATTCTGAAACCCATGGAATAGATTTTGGGTAAGTGATGAGGAAAGGTTATATGAGGATTTCAATCCAATTGATCATCCTACTAGACCAAAGGATCAAGTTGATCCAGGTCTCAAACTAGGAGAAGAACCTGTTTATTCTGATGAGGAAGTTGAGCCAAGTTCCAAGAGAATAAGGATATCCTTTTGATAATAGAAGTGATCTTGATATCGCTGAAATTTGAAAATATTTGTCCTATGGACCTACTAGTCCACCTTTAAACTTACCCTCAAGATAACCTATACTAGGTGATGAAGATGAGGAATAGACCGAGGTTATTGGAGCGGAAGGCTATGTGATTAAATCAGATGAGGAGTCTGATGATGATGATTGTGATGATGAAGGAGGAAATAATGAGTATGTAAGTGATTATTTAAAAGTGGGACAACAAGTGGTTAATAGATCCAGTGAGGAATCTGTTCATGGAGCTGGTGATGGTGTTGATCCTGTTGAGAAATAGGCTGGTGACTATAGAGATGTTGATCATGAGAATAGATCACCCCATCCAAATGCTAAAAATCAAGAAATCATTCCGCAATTTAATGAACTTATGGTTGGTGACCATGAGGAAGAGGGTGAGGAACAATTTCCTCAAATTGAGGAAGTGCCTGGAGAAGTTTTCATGGATGGAGCTCATCCATAACCTGAAGATCGGTTGGTTCCTGTACCCAAAAATATTTTTTTGGCTAGAGGACAGGTTGAAGAAGCTGATGAAGATGAAGTTTCTCCTGAGCCTCAGGGAAGAAGGATCCAGATTGATACTGTTGAGCCAAGAGACTGGACCTTTACTAGAGAGTGGAATAATGATCCAGGATACATTCTTTTTGGATTATAGTATGACTCGGATGAGGAGAGGGTGCCTCCTCCTCCTACTCCACAAGTACATGATGAACCAGAACATGTTGCTCCCGTTCCACCAGTTGCACCTCTACTCGTAGAGTCAGTAGCACAGATAGTGCCCAGTGACTATGTCACTAAGGCTAATTTGGAGAAATTCAAAAAGGATATATGTGAGTCAGTGATAGCTTCAGTGGGATCCAGAAGTGAAGCCTCCACTTCATCAGGTATTTAAGATTCTTATGCAGTGAAGATTGAAAAAATAGTGATCTGGGAGATTCAACTGAATCTCATTACCACAGCATAAACCATTATTATGCACAATACTTTGCTGAGAGAATAAGTAAGGAAAATGAGCAATGAGTTAAATTCTCTAACCTTTGACTTCAAGACCTCCATTAGTGGTTTACTGGAAGTTCTTAGGAACTTGGTGACTCATCTACTCAATGTAGATATGAAGAAGTTAAAAGAGGAACTTGGAAAAATGTTAACTATCCCATCCAGTTCTAAGAGTGGGAAAGGGGTTTTTGCTGATCTGGAGTCTCTCAAGGCTGTGATGAGAGAGGAACTCCAACATCTTCAGACTATTTCAGGCAAAGATACTCTTTAAAAGGTGTGTCAAAATAAAAACCTTGTGTACAACATGGTAAGGTAGTGCACAAATTAAGCCTCTGATGCTCAGAAATAGATTCTAGAAAAAGTGGATAAGTACTTCACTAAGATTTATAACAAAAATTATCTGATCAGTAGCTTCAAATTTATAGCATAGAATCTCATAATACCACCTGTCACAGAATTGTTCAAGAAGCAAGTTGCTCAATTGAAGGATTTTACCCCCATGCTAGATAAATTTATGGGGAATAAGGATGAATTCAATAAATCCATGCAATATGGTGGTGAAATCATCAATGATTTCATCAAACTCCTTAATCTATATTTACATGTTCAAGGTGAAGCAATTTTGGTCCCTCTTCATGCTTCAATTGGTACTACCTCTTGGCCTCCTTCTCAAATGAATGTCTCTCTAGATCTTTCTCAGATTTGACCGATTATTACAGAGCAACCGACCAGTCGTGTGTTGTCAAAAAAAGGCTTAGACTTGCAGCAACTATCCCTACAGGTGTTTCCTTTCCTGGTATTATCTTTAGACCACCTCTCCCCTCTTCCTCTCCCAAACCTTATACTCCTATTTCAAATCTTTCAGATAATGGCAAAGCCCCTCCGTATCCAAACCCTTAGTGATGGATTGTATCTTTGATAGGGATTTTTTCTTTTGTCTTGCTTGTACTCCTCTGCCACTTAATGGAACTCTTTATGATGTCTTTATTTTCTGATCTTTCTCCTTTTCTTTTATACTTTTTTTTCTAATCCCAAAAGGGGGAGAAAAGGAATCAGGAATACATTATTTATCTAAGGGGGAGATTTTCTATTATAGGACACATGGAATGTACTCACCTTACTCCATTTATTTAGGGGGAGTTTTACCTCTTGTTTTAAACACAAAAAGGGGGAGATTTTCTATATGCTGGCATGTATTCCATAATTTTTTATTATCAAAAAGGGGGAGATTGTGGGACACTCTATTATATAGTAGTTTTCATAATCACAAATAATTTCAATCTATAGATTCTACTCTTTCATTCCATTTAATATATCTAAGTAAATCAATTACGTCATACAGAACAATGTACTTGAATAAATCAATAACCTATATTATTTTGAATAAATATGTTTACAAGTGTACTTATACATGTATGTTTGGATATCACTTAGTATTTTAATGTTTTGTCTAAGACAGACACCTCATAAACTTTTTGAGTTCGTGGCACCGATGTTCGACACACCAATGTTCGACACACAGATTTTGACACACCGATGTTCGACACAACGATGTTCGACATAGTGATGTTCGACCCACTGATGTTTGACACACCAATGTTAGACACACCGATGTTCGACACACCGATGTTCAATACACCGATGTCCCACATGCCAATGTTCGACACACCGATGTTTGACACACTGATGTTCGACACACTGATGTTTGACACACCTATGTTCGACACACCGATGTTCGACACACCGATGTTCAACATGCCGATGTTCGACACACCGATGTTCAACATGCCGATGTTCGACACCCCAATGTTTGACACACCGATGTTTGATACACCGATGTTCAACACATTGAAGAGGACACACCAAATATGGCACACCAGAGATGACACGCCGTAGATGACACACCGAAGATGACACACCGAATATGACACGCCGAATATGACACGTTGAAGAGGACTCACCAATAGTCATATATAATTGTTTCAAATTTGTTAATTCAAATTTATTTCTAACCGTCAAATTTTGACAAATTAATGTTTCTGACATTATTTAATGTTGTATGAAGGACTATCTGTAAACAGTATGAGGTACATGAACATGAGGAGATCCTCAAGCCTAGTGGACCTTGAAGTATAAAATCACTTCAACCTCAACTTAAATCATAGCTCAAAGAACATGCTGAAAAATAGATTGATTGAATTCACAACACTGAAAATAAAGAAACTCTAAGCTTGAGCTCACATGAAGTCTTAAAAGAAACAACCTGTTGAAGCCTTCTAAACATCCTTAAAAAAAGAGTTAAACCTTTTCACACCTAGAAGAAAGATTACAAAAACTGTAACACTCTGTTCTAAAGCCAACTTTCAGAAGAGGACTCAAATATCACTTTCCCTACATCCATTGAGTCTAGGGCTTTACCGTACAACACACAAAGATTTCCAAACCCTATTCTTTTTCATAACTCTATTGTGTTCTTGTTGTTACTATTTGAGTAGTGTGTATATCTGTTTGTATCACACACACTGTTTCCAGAGCTTAACTAGAGGATACCAAAATATCCTCACATTCAATTTTTTTTTACTCTCATATCCCACGTAGAACTATGGAAGAGATCATGTGTGATCTATTTGATATTTCTTTCCATGAATATCTGTGGTAGAGGTCATGTGTGACCTAGAAAACCTTGTGTGTTGTTGTGATCCCTGATCCAGGGTGTGGATCAAAAGTTTATTAATATAAACTACTTGGTGGAAGGTGATCACCAAGTATAGAGGACTAAGTCTCAGGTTGAGACTGAACCTCTTGTTTTATTCATTGTGTTGTTGTTTGTCTTTTACTGTAATTTGATAAGTATTTCTTACAATAAGATAAACTGAACTTTGATAGTTAGTTTAGCATGTGTTTATAACTATTTTGAATCAGTAGATTATTTTAAAAAGTTTGACTAACGTTAGATTGGTAAAACTGAGAACTAATCAATCTTATGAGAAAATAATTGAACTTTTAGGACTTTTATAAATTCACTACAAACTGAATTTTTTTATTATTTTTATAGGGGGGTTTTATTTTAAAGAACCTATTTTAATAGAAATTTTTATAGAGACTCAATTCCCCCCCCCCTCTTGAGTCATTTAATCCGACCAATAGTTTTGTTTGGAATTTTTATATCCTTGACATGTCTGGAATCGAAGTAATTCTTCGTATAAATTGGCTTGCTCTTTATCGTGATCAAGTGGATTTCTATCGGTATCGGGTGTCCTTCACATCCCCTAAAGGATACACATATCTTCAAAAGGGAGAATGGGATATATGGGAAGACTGAGCTAAGACTAAATACACTGGGTTGGGAAGAGTGATAGCATAGTTGGAAAGTCTCTTCATGAATGATAAGGGAACACAGATAATTGAATTCCCTCTAGTGGTGGATCTTTTCAGGGATGTATTCCCTGATGATTTATCTGGCTAACCTTCTATGAGAGATGTGGAGTTCATTATCGTGCTCGTTCCTGGTGTGGCACTTGTGTTTATTCCTTCTTATAGGATGGCACCAACAGAGCTATAGGAACTCAAAAAACATCTTGAAGACCTTGAGGATAAGGGTTTAATCAGACCTAGCACATCGTCGTGGGGTTTACCTGTCCTTTTTCCAAGAAGGTAGATGGTACCCTCGGGTTATGTGTGGATTATCGTAGACTCAACTAGATCATGGTAAATAATCGATATCTATTGCCTCATATACATGATCTCTTAGACCAACTCCAGGGAGAAATTGTTTTCTCCAAGATTTATCTGAGGTTGGGATATCACCACGTGCATGTGGGACCATCTGACATACCACGTACAGCATTACGAAGTAGGTATCGCTTGTAAGAGTATCTGGTTATGCCTTTCGACCTCACGAATGTACCGGCAGTCTTCATGGCTCTGATGAACCAGGTTTTTCACTTGTATCTTGATTCTTTTGTGGTAGTCTTTGTAGATGAAATATTTGTGTATTTTTGTTCCAGGAATGACCATGCATCCCATCTTGAGATCATGTTGAGTACACTGAGAGAGAACCAACTATACGCTGAGCTCAAAAAATGCCACTTTTTGATTGATAAGGTACACTTCTTGGGTCATATTATATCTGAAGCAAGAGTATCATTTGACCCAGAAAAGGTGAGTGTTTTAGTTTCATGGGATTATCCCAAGAGTGTCTTTAACATACGTAGTTTCTTGGGACTTACTAGATATTACAGGAATTTCATCCAGGATTTCTCCCACTTAGAAGCACCTCTTACGACCCTAAATAAGAAAGGTGTACATTTTATCTGGTCAGAAGCTTGTGGAAAGTATTTTCAGGAATTGAAAGGAAGACTAACCTCAGCCCCAATCCTAATTCTGCCTAAACCTGGTAAGAGATATACAGTTTATTATGATGCCTCAAGAATTTGACTGCGTGCAGTTTTGATGCAGGTTGATCGAGTCGTGTCTTATGGATCCCACCAGCTGAGACCTCATGAGAGGAACTATCCTACACATGAACTTGAGTTGGAAGTGGTGGTTCATGCTCTATGCTGTTGGAGACACTATTTGTTGGGTGATAGATTCGTTGTTTACACATATCATAAAATCTTAATATATATCTCCACTTCACAAGACTTGAACTTAAGGAAATGCAGGTGGGTCAAATACCTATAGTTGTTTGATATTGATATTTCTTATACCCCTGGTAAGGGTAATGTCGTGGAAGATGCTTTGAGACACAAGACACGGATGCAAGTCGTTCAGGTAGCCAACAGTGAGTGGTAGATGATGCCCTTGTTTTCATAGAGGCGTCTGGAGGTCCAAGATCAAAGCGAGCAAATAGTTATAGTAGCTCTTATGGTGACGCCCTCTCTTATAGAGAAATTATGCATGCAAAAGTTGACTGATCCTGAGGCGATTGTTTTGAGGGAAAGTGTTGCAGGAGAGAACCCACCTCTTGGTTTGGTTGTTGATGGAAGTGAAACTATCCTTTACTTTGGTCGTGTATGGGTACCATAAAGTTTATGGGAAGAGCTGATGAAGGAATCTCACACCTCCTTTTGGCAAGTTCATACTGGGCTGACCAAGATGTACAGAGACATGTGTCGACAGTATTAGAAGCCTGGTATGAAAAAGCAGATAGCAGGTTTCATCACTGAGTGCTCCACCTACCAATAGGTGTGAAGGTAGAGCACCAGCGACCTTTTGGACTCTTACAGCCTATATCGATTCCTGAATAGAAATCTAATGGAATCGCCATGGATTTCATTATAGGCTTTCCAAGATCTCCTCGAGGCAGCGATGCAGTATGGGTGGTTATCAATATGTTGACCAAAGTTGCGCACTTCTTACCTATCTGAGGGACCTTTAGGATTGATGAGTTGGTAAGGCTGTATATCCGAGAGATTGTGAGACTTCATTGTGTACCTAGTTCTATTGTCTTGGACAGGGATGCCCACATTAATTCACGATTCTGGAAAGGGTTGAAAAAGGCATTGGGTTCATAGGTACTTATGAGTACTGCATATCACCCTCATACCGATGGTCAGTCCAAGAGAACTATACGAGTGCTAGAGGATATGTAACGGGCTTCTATCCTTAATTTTGTAGGTTCTTGGGAAAATCATATACCTCTTTTTGAGTTTACTTATAATAACAGCTTCCAGGAAACAATAAAAATGGCTCTTTATGAGGCTCTCTATGGTAGACTGTACTGTTTGCCTTTATGCTATCTCGAAGTTGGTGAGGCATCTTTGTTGGGTCCTCATCTTGTTCAGGATACTTCTGAGAAAAGTCAAATGATTCCGAAGTATATGAGTACAGCTCAGTCCAGATAAAATTTTTATACTGATTTTCTTCGTAGACCTCTGGAGTTCGAGGTTGGATATCGAGTCTTTCTGTGTGTTTCTCCAAGGTTGGGTCACAGGCAGATCAGGAGACAGTGGAAGTTATCACCAAGAAATTTCAGGCCATTCGAGATAGTGGAGAGAGTTGGGCTGGTATGTTATTAGTTACTACTACACCATAGGTATTGTTCCATGCACAATTTGGTCCATGTATCTCAGCTCTTACAATATTATCTAGACCCGTCTCATTCTTTTGACCCTGATGACATCGAGCTTGAGGCAGATGCATCCTTTGATAATCATTTGATCTGTATCATCGACTATAGCACAAAAGTCTTCTGAGGCAAGTCAGTCCCTCTGGTCTAGGTGTTATGGAATCATGGACGCATTCAAGATGAGACATGGGAGCGAGAGACGGATGTACATACATAGTGGCCGAAACTTTTCTTTTGCGACGCTCCACTACCCTCAGAAGGGAAAATCAAGGATGAGTTGTCTTAATAAGGGGAGTTTGTAACATCCCGACATTTATCATGTACATACGGTTTTTAATTATTATTGCCTAATTCTTTAAGCGACCCATGGTTCGCGTCTACACACCTCACCACAGGTCCCGGGAAAGTTTTTTAATTAATTCAAATAACTACAGACGTTTTATGAACAATTTTGTGTCTCACTTTAGCGTGGTGTTCAAGATTTAAAATAATTAATTAAGGATTGAAAAATAATAATAACAGATTTAAAGAATATTTAAAAGAATTCAAGATGGGATAAAAGAAAATTCTGAAATAAAATAGAAAGGGGGGTTATGGGAAAAATAAAAGTAATTAAAATGGGGGATTTCCATTTTATTTATTTTTATCTTTTTCCTTTTCATTCTTTTATTCTATTTTATTTTTATTTTTATTTTACCTTTTATTTTTATTTTATTTTTCTCTTATTTTTTATTTTCTTTTTCATACTTTTCTTTCTTTATTTTTTCCTCTCTTACTCTCCTCCTTTCCCTCACGTCGCACCTCCCTCTCCCCCTCGGTGGCGCACCCCCTACTCCTCCTTCGGAAGACCGCAGCTCCTCTTTCTACTATCTTATTTATTCACCGTTAGATGTGTAGTAAACATTAGGGTAAGGCTAACCTTTCACAATTAGAATCATATATTTTCATTGAGTATCATGTGTGCAGTTCGTTGCGGAAGGATTTTACCCTATTTTGGGGTTTTTTAAAAATCCTATGTTTTCTTCCGTTTTTAGTCAAATCGAAGCCCATCATGAATCATAAAGTCATCTAAGACTACAAGGTAGGGTGACTACTAACTTTCTCTCTGTTTCATTGTGGTTTATAAAAATGCACAATTGTGTCGTTAGTCAGTGCCTACCAACTTTGTGCAATTTCACCCAATTTCATTAATTTAATTGATTGCCTAATTGTTTCAGCCCTAATTGTATTAATTTAATTTGTTTGAATTTTTTTAATAGGTTCAAACACCCCTTTGGTAATTCCAACATAGTCAGTTTATTTTTATGTTAGTCGGGTTTATAATTTAATTAACTACAGGTGTTGCATAGCCTATTTTTATTGTAATTAAATTAAATAAATAGTTTTCATTGAACACGAACATAGAATTGTTGGATCATTGGTAATTGTTTTTTTAACTATTTATTTATTTAAAAAGTGAATTATCAGATTATGTTGATACAGTATATTTCCTTGTTAAGCTGTTATGTTGTAACGTTTAATTTATACCTTGTGATGCACGGGTGTATCTGGTTAGTTTTGAAGATGCAATTTTATAGGTTGATTATGTCATATCTGTTGTTGTGAAAACATTAATTAAATTTAGGGTAGGGGAAATGGGGTGGCTCCCTTATTAAGGGACACACTTAGACCATCCATTCCTAACTGTTACCACTATGCGTCGGGGGGCGGTGTCTTTGGCTTTTCCGGACTAAGACTTCCCTGGGATTTCTAATACTTATGAGTGACACTGGTTCTAAAAGATCCCATTGAGACGAATCTATTGGAAATGTGGATAATCCATCCTCGGATGACACTTGACCCTTTTTTGTGAGATCATAACGAACTCTTGGCAAATCCATGCCTCAAGCGATACTTGGTCTTTCAAAATATTTCCTTGGACAGGCTCGTTGGTATTGGATAAATTGAAGGATGTTCCGTAGCGATACATTTGGGATGGGCTTAGACTCCAACTCTCAACTTGAACCTTAATAGTGATGCACAAAGGTTTTATATTTAAATTCGTTATTAGTTCTTGAGATTTTGATATTTTCAGGTATATTGGAGGACACCTGGTTGACACATGACATAGACCCCAATTCAAAGCACAATCTTGGGAGTATTCCCTTCCTTTTCTTACCTTACTCTTTCAGGATTTATATATATGCATTTTTGTATTCTGTTTATAGGTATTCCTTTCAGACTTCTAGATTAGGCTGAAGTTGGTAATTAGGGACGGGTATCGTTGGGAACCCGGGCCATGTTATTAATTTTAGTGTACTTAATTAATTATTTTTAATTGTTATATAAAGGCACACTGCATTTTATTGTTGCATGAAATGGAAAGGTTTAGACACCATGGGTGCCAGCCTATTGGGATTTTATCTCACACCATACTCAGGTGTCGTTGACACCCATGTAGATTACATGCTCGCAGGTATTGACAAGGGGAAGCATGATGCTTCCAATGCTTGATTGTTCTTTACAACTTAGGATGGAGACTGGGGAAGAGGATCGAGCCCTACTCATGATGTAGCTACTTCATTGTGTCTTTTCTTTTAGTTCAATTTGTGCGTAAGTTTTTTTTTCTTACTTCCAGTTTAGAAATACATCATGTCATGACATCGTTTTTTGAGCTTCTGCAATTGATTATTTTTATTTCGTTGGATTATTTATATTTCTTATACTACAGTTTATTCATTTATATGCTTCCAATATTTTTTATTAGTTGTTTTCTACTTTCTCTGTGATAATACCTATTACTTATGAGGGAATAGTCTCCCCCTCTGATACAAAAATTCCCTCATTGCTAGTCGGCAGCCTCTGGTATTCGGGGAGAAGCGCTTGAGGTCATGTGACTGACCGGTCTGACCGCCATCTTAGAGGTGAGTCGGGTCAGGACGTTATAACTTTATACTAACAACATTAAATTAAATATTATATACTAGAGTAATCAAAAAATTTGGATGAAATTTGGTGAGAAAAGAAGAATAAAATAAAGGAACTCAAAATAAAAGAAAATTTGAGAAATCCCTTATGAAAATTCGGCAGCCTAACAACATCTCTTAAAATTTCCAAAAAAATTTTGATTATAAAAAAGGGAATATCATTATTCATAAATAATATACACATTAAGGGGGATATGTAATTACATATCCCAACATAATATAATTTAAATTAATATATAATTACATAATAAGAGTGCTTGAAAAAGAGAGATATTTTGAGATGAGAAATCTGCAGCAAAATGGAAATGTAACATGGTTTTAGAAAACATTAAAAAAAAAGAGGGGATAGGGGGAACCCATTCATAAGAGACTCATAAAATATTATATGGGAAGAATAATATTTATATAATAACATCGTATAAAAACATAAAATACATACCACATGAGAGATAACTTGAATGGGAAGAAATGAAAAGAGGTGTTTACCTCTTGAAGTAATCTTCCTTGAGAGCCTCTTTAAGGGAGAGGTTTTGGTCTTTTGGAAAGGCCAAGAGCTCTTGGATGTCGGAAGTGACTATGGAAGGGTATTTGGTCAGAGAATAGACATGGAACAAGGCTTGATAATATTGAAGAGAAGAGGAAGTGAGGGGTATTTATAGTGGAGTAGAGGAGTGAGTTTTGAATATTTTATTCATTATTTTTTAAATTCCCTCAAGACAACCAATAGTGTTGTTTCATGTGACCCCAAATAGTGATAAGTGCAGGTGAGTTCGAACCAAGTGTCCTTACCTAACTCATGATGTAAAAAATAATGTATTTAACTGATAATTTGTATATACGGTATTTTATCATATTTCATTATTCATCAAAAATTCAATTATTTCATACAAATACCAAAAATTCACGATAAAAAATTTTTGACACGTAGAATGAAAAAATGAAATCCATTTTATGAAACTAATTTTTTAAATATTTTAAATTTAATTTTTAAATAAAATCATAATTTATTCCTAAAAAAAACATTAAAATTATAGCGTGTTTTATAACACCTTGAGAAATTAATCAAGGTCCCATATTGTAACAGCCCAAGATTTTATGAAAAATATTTTTTTTAATTTCACTAATGTCTTCTGTTGTACGCTACACCAAAAGGAGCTTGCACAACACACATCCTTGACTTGCCTTGCATTACACGCAATCGCAACCTTCCTCGATAGCGTGTGTAGTACGCAATACTGAGTTTCACGAAACAACGATATGCTATTAAAATATTATTAAAACTAGCCGTTATGAATAGTAATAACCACTTTTTAAATTTTAGAAATTTTATCTCTCAAAATGGACGTCATTTTTGGATTCTTAGTATCGAATTTAGCATAAGGTGAAATTTTGGTACTTTTCGGATAACTTTCATATTCTGATGAATAGTGAAAATTACTAAATTTTAGTTAAAAACAACTTTTTCAATCGAAATAATTAATAGTGATAAATTATTAATTTGAGTGGTTTTAAAGTATATTTAGAATATATTTTTACAATTTAATACAATGTTGGTCATTGGATGTAATTTCACATTTAAACCAGACATAAACAAGTGTCAATCTTTTGATAGATATTGTTTCTTAAAAACACGCTCTTTGTTTTAACAGCGGGATTTAATTATAAAATTAATTAATGCAACTTCTATGATAATGAATTTGGTAAAATAGACTTCATTTTTGAATTCGGAATATGAAATATAGCTTAGGATGAAATTTTGGCATTGTTCTGAAAAACATCAATTTTTGATGAATAGTGAAACTACTAAGTGGTAGTTAAAAAATTTAATTTCTTCATAAATCTTAATTTTACCGCTTCTTTGAATGGAATTTCAAAAATCCGAGAGACACGGTTGATGTCAGTAAGTAAAATTTGGTTCAATGAGATGAAAATAATTTTTGGTGAATAGTAACTTTTTACTTTTATTTACCACGGTTAAAAGTAAATAGGGTAATTAAGGGTAAAAATGATATTATTATTACCCTAACACATGTCCTAATTCTATTGGAAAAGTGTAATTCGACCAAAAATAAGCTTAGGAATAAAATATGACCATTTAGGCCCACTTGGATTAGATTAGGATATTTATTATTATTTAATTCAAAGAAGAGTTAAAAGAGTTAAAATCAAAGTTTATTTACTAAAACATTTTTAATATAGGGTTGTAAATAAGATAAATTCTATTGTAAATATTAATTAGAAATATAAAAAAATTTCCTACATGATGGTATTTTATTTGTAATTTTAGACATCAAATAATTTAATTTATTTATGACACAAAGATGATGCAGTAATTATCTTATTAATGAAATATTGACATAATTGATATTATAAATACCAAAATAAATGTAATTTAAGACTTTTTATGAATTCCACTAATTTTCTAGGTTACTATGATATATTAGTGTTTATTTAATCAATTTGGTTCGAACATATAATTCTGTTATGACTTTTAAAAAAATCATATATCAAATAGTGTCAAAATTGACACAAAATAGTTTTTAAATCAAATATTATATTATTAATTGTTATTTTATTCCTAAAAATCTAAGGTTCGGCCAAATGACTTAGATAAGGATATATGTATTAATAATATACAATTTGGGGTTCGTTTGGCATGTTATATTAAGTGTATTAACCATATAGTGAAAGAAAACAAAAAGACACGGTAAAAGTTAAATTATTTAACTTAGAGTTAAATCTAATTAATAAGGTTAAAATAAAACCCCAAACTTGTCTAAATCCTATTGTATGATAGTATTTCGACCCATCCCCACTTTAGCTTCGAAATAAGACCCTTTGGAACCATTATAAACCGATTTTGACTTTAATATAAAATAATATTTTGAGATATTCCTAAGGTGCCCCTCTCCTCCCTTATAAAAGGGCACCTCCTCCCCCTTCTCCTCACACCAATTTGAGCACTCAAGCTCGGCCAAACTCTTCCAAAATACCTTCTCCACTTCCCTAGAATAATCCTAGATGTCCTGGTCTTCTTCAAAGACCAATCTTAGTTCCCTAAGTGGAGGATTCAAAGAGGCGTTTCAAAGAAGAGGTAATATCCATTACCGATCTTTTCAATTTTTTTCTTCTTCAACTTCTTCTTATTTAGTTGTTTCATGATAAAGTAATAACATAAGTATTAATTACATACTGATATGTTATTATAAATATGAAACAACTCTAATTAACCTTCTATCCATCCTACGGAGAAAGGAAATCACCGCGTGTGCGTACGTACGGAATACCGTCTCCACGCCGTGGTGTAATCTATTTTCCGTCACCACCTTAATTGGATGGGTATAATGATGTAATGAGTAACTATACATGATTATTATAAATTTATATTGATACTTAAATAGTATACATACACTTCAACACAATTCCACGACCATGGGAACGATATCATCGCTCGTGCGTACGTACGGACTACCGTCTCCACGACGCGATGAGATTCATTCTCCATGTTAACCATTTAAGAATGATTAAAAAGTATATATAAGAAATAATAATGAAATATATGACATTATAAAGCTACTGGATTTATGTATATATTTATATTTATTTCATCTACTTACTTCCATTCAAGACAATAAGGAAAGGAAAACAGCGTTCATGCGTACGTACGGACTACCGTCTCCATGAATGGTGTTTTTCATTTCATTTATCTATCTATTATATATATATATATACTGAATATATATGATATATACATCATATTTTATATTTTTGAATTAAGTAAATCATGATATAAGTAATAATAATGTCAAGAACAACAAGTCAAAACACCTATGATAAATGAAACGATTTTACCAAAAACGCTTCTTTAACATGGAATTTACAAAAGAACGGGTAATATAAATTCATAAGTGAACCATATATGATATCATAACAATGAATATGATTATGGAATAAGTCAATAACATGATTTAAATCATTATACATGAGGTTTGGACACTTACAAAGCAAGTCGGACCTAAGGTAAGGGAAAATATCACAATCTCATTTTTATCCGAGATTGTTTATTCGTAAGTATTTACTGGGGTGTATTTTATCATCCACATCCATGTTTCATCAATATGTAATATTATTTCCATCCACCTACAATTGTTTAAATCCATTTTTACCCTTCGGTGAGTTTTTAGTAATATGTATGAAAGGAATCTTTTGTCGTTCTTCGTACGAGGTACTTTTTGACTTTTCCGACAAAAGTACGAAGAATGTTTTTTAAACTTATACGGCATGAATGGATTTTTAAAACATTATTTCCAAGAAACTTCCTTTACAAGTTTTCAAGTTTATTTTTAATCAACTTCTTTTATTTTAAAGTCGTATGACATGTTATGAAAGGAAAAAAAATTTTGAAGTAGAAAGGATATTTTCCTCAAGAATGGAGTTCAAGTATTTTATCAAAATTATTTTCCATCTAAGATAATAAAAGGGTTCTGTTTTTATCCCTATTATTACATTGGTTTGATTATGTTGTGATGGAAATATTTTTATGAATTCCTTTATCTTATATGAATTGTTTTATGATTTCATGTTGTTTAAGAATCCCATTTTTATTACATGGGTTACGCTATGATGTATGGTTTATGATTATGTGGCACACATAAGAAAGGATTCATTATAAGATGGGTGGGACCTATATCTCCCTCCAATGCATTGGGTAAAGATTTTATATCTCATGAGATAGACATGGCTGGAATGGTAGGTTATACCGGTTCAGTGAAACAGGACTGAAACGAGGGTTACTCGATTCAGAAAGGGACTTTGTCCACTAAGATAGTCTTGGAAATGAGTCTTGACTAACAAGAAATGATTCTCTATGATTATGTGTGAATGCCACAAAGTTTCATGTTTTAAGTTATGATTATTGTGATTACATTTCACTGCCATGATTTATCCCATGTTATGAAATTATGATCTCTTTTGCAGGTTAAGATTTCCAAAAGTTATGTGCTTGTGTATACGATGTGATTGATATTTCTTTTGTCTGCCCTTACTGAGCATTTGAGCTCACCCTTTTATGTTTTCTTTTCCCCAGGATATAAAGAAAGGTTTTAGGTAAAAAAAAGGAAGATCTTTATGGGAGATATTGAAGATCTTTCACCACGATTAGAAGATTATGTTCCGAGTTTCCAAAGACACTAAACTATTACGATCCTTGTGTGTGTGTTTTTGTTATGTACTAAGTATTCCACAAATGTAATGTAATATCAATGTACGTCAAGTTTCGGGTCTCTACAGTTGGTATCAGAGGAAAGGTTTAGTCAACCTTTGGAAACTAGGATGCGAGAACTTTAGTGAGATCCCTAGAGATATTTATAAGGTATGTCTAGGGATGTCCTTAAGGATAAGTATACGTATAGGATACAGTCCTAGAACTACGGTAACGATCATAGAATTTAACCTAAGATGTTAGATATTGAGGATACTCCACCTTTATTATGTTGTTTTCCCTAGCATGATTTTTGCCTCTCACACTATTCTTTTTTTTGGGTTTTAGAAAATGGCTGGAAACAAGATGATTCACGATAATGGAGGATATGATGGACAATGGAATGATATTCTTCATAATGAAATGGGATTTGGAAGTCCAAACATCATTATTATGCTGAATCAACAATCTCATAATATGATCAATAAAGTAAAATTTGGTAAGTTTCCTGACTCGGCTAATAAGAGAAAGATGGAGTTTCATGATGATCATAGAGGAAAGAAAGTTCAATTTCCCCTATGTAAATCATGTGGGAAGAGGCATCAAGGAGAATGTTTCAAAGGAACTGGAAGATGCTTTGGGTGTGGAAAAGAAGGACACAAAGCAAGTAAGTGCAAAGGAAAAGGTTCAGTTAACACCATGGATGAGGATAATGGTATTGCTACGACATCAACAATGGTTAAATGGTTTAAATGTGGAATGTACGGGCATTATGCAAACCAATGCCCTAAGGGAAAGTCTCATGATGATAATCAGTATGGTCGTATGGGAAGTATTTATGTTGATGATGATGAAGAGACTACAAATGATATGTGAGATGAAAGAATTGTTGAAGCTCGGTCAATGGTTTAAGAATGTATTGGAATGATTACATGTTTATCATGTGTAATGTTGTATAAGAAATCTCATGGTACTATGGAATAAAGAGAAATCTAAGGATTGTTACACTGTTGTCTTTCCTTGAGTTATGAAAGTGTATGATTAATGGTACCACTATCCATGAAAGGTTATTCAGATATTTTTGGAATTTAGATGATATGCGCATAATGAAGGAATAATAAGATAATGAGGTGTTTGATTGTATTCATGAGCTCATGACTGATATAAGGAGAAGTTTACATCATGGTTTGAGTATAGAGAATTTTTGGATTTTGGTATGTGGAAAGAGTTAACTTTTAACTGCATTCATGTTTTCACTAAGGTTCAATGGGTATTCAAGAGAATACATGATTAAGGCCTTTGAATGTTTGGAATGTGACCAACAAGACATATCTTATGATATATGGGGATTAACGATAGTATTAAATCTCTGTTAATCGTTTTCACTATATTATGAGAGTGGACTGTAGTATTATGGATAAGCCTAAAGATTAGAATGGATTATGTTGGACACAAGTTAGTTTAAGGATAGAAGATTTTTGATATTATTGATGGGATGTTATAGTAATGTAGTTTTAGAAAAAGGAAAACCTGCAGGACGGGCAACAGCCCATCGCTTCGGACAAGGCTGTGGGAATCAAACCCACAACCGAAGTGCGACTGGCCTTTATCGCCTACCACTGGCCTACAGGAAGTCCCTGTTTAGTAGAAACTAGTTTTATTATATTAAGCAGTATGATATATGAAGTATAAGTCCATTTTAGGAACCATATATGATTAATCTCACTATAGATCGACTTATGTATATAATTTTTGCTAACCTTTTGTTTGAGACAGATGGAATGACTCGTCATTCTATCACATGATCTGCTAACACTTCACGAATAACAAATTCAACTTCATTTATTTAAGATATGAAGTGGAAATTGTTCAAGGCACGAACAATAGTGCGACTGTACAAAAATAAAGTAAGTATTTATTCTAATTCAAATTCTTCAAATTTAGGGAAACGATCTTGAAAACCAAAAAAATGTTGTCCTAGTGATCTTATATCTGATTAATCGGATGGTACCTTAGATCGTCACAAATTTATGGATTTGTGATTGTCGTCTTTTCCATAGACATGTTCTCTACCACTCTCCATCAGAACATGATGGTTAGATTTTTCTTCCATATCCATATTTTCACCTATGTGGAAACCCAGTGATTAGTTTATTTGGGTAACCGTTAAGTTTCATACTTTTGTTTTTAAATATTGGTTTTGGTATTCCTTTTTACGATGTGGGTTTCTATTAAAGAAACTTTCAAATAGTAAACCATTTATAACCCCAACGAATTTCGAGGGCGAAATTCATTTTAAGGGGGGTAGAATGTAACAGCCCAAGATTTAATGAAAAATATTCTTTTTAATTTCACTAATGTCTTGTGTTGTACGCTACACCAAAAGGAGCTTGCACAACACGCATCCTTGACTTTCCTTGCATTACACTCAATCACAACTTTCCTCGATAGCGTGTGTAGTACGCAATACTGAGTTTCACGAAACAACGATATGCTATTAAAATATTATTAAAACTAGCCGTTATGAATAGTAATAACCACTTTTTAAATTTTAGAAATTTTAGCTCTCAAAATGGACTTCATTTTTGGATTCATTGTATCGAATTTAGCCTAAGGTGAAATTTTGGTACTTTTCGGATAACTTTCATATTCTGATGAATAGTGAAAATTACTAAATTTTAGTTAAAAACAACTTTTTCAATCGAAATAATTAATAGTGATAAATTATTAATTTGAGTGGTTTTAAAGTATATTTAGAATATATTTTTACAATTTAATAAAATGTTGGTCATTGGATGTAATTTCACATTTAAACCAGACATAATCAAGTGTCAATCTTTTGATAGATATTGTTTCTTAAAAACACGCTCTTTGTTTTAACAGCGGGATTTAATTATAAAATTAATTAATGCAACTTCTATGATAATGAATTTGGTAAAATAGACTTCATTTTTGAACTCAGAATATGAAATATAGCTTAGGATGAAATTTTGGCATTGTTCTGAAAAACATCAATTTTTGATGAATAGTGAAACTACTAAGTGGTTGTTAAAAAAATTAATTTCTTCATAAATCTTAATTTTACCACTTCTGTGAATGGAATTTCAAAAATCCGAGAGACACGGTTGATGTCAGTAAGTAAAATTTGGTTCAATGAGATGAAAATAATTTTTGGTGAATAGTAACTTTTTACTTTTATTTACCACGGTTAAAAGTAAATAGGGTAATTAAG
This sequence comes from Viscum album, assembly GCA_963277665.1. Classification (NCBI taxonomy): domain Eukaryota; kingdom Viridiplantae; phylum Streptophyta; class Magnoliopsida; order Santalales; family Viscaceae; genus Viscum; species Viscum album. The sequence continues at coordinate 1,515,018,821 of OY728128.1, read as the reverse complement.
GGTAAAAATGATATTATTATTTCCCTAACACATGTCCTAATTCTATTGGACAAGTGTAATTCGACCAAAAATAAGCTTAGGAATAAAATATGACCATTTAGGCCCACTTGGATTAGATTAGGACATTTATTATTATTTAATTCAAAGAAGAGTTAAAAGAGTTAAAATCAAAGTTTATTTACTAAAACATTTTTAATATAGGGTTTTACATAAGATAAATTCGATTGTAAATATTCATTAGAAAGATAAAAATATTTCCTACATGATGGTATTTTATTTGTAATTTTTAGACATCAAATAATTTAATTTATTTATGACACAAAGATGATGAAGTAATTATCTTATTAATGAAATATTGACATAATTGATATTATAAATACCAAAATAAATGTAATTTAAGCCTTTTTATGCATTACACTAATTTTCTAGGTTACTATGATATATTAGTGTTGATTTAATCAATTCGGTTAGAACATATAATTCTGTTATGACTTTCAAAAAAATCATATATCAAATAGTGTCAAAATTGACACAAAATAGTTTTTAAATCAAATATTATATTATTAATTGTTATTTTATTCCTAAAAATCTAAGGTTCGGAAAAATGACTTAGATAAGGATATATGTATTAATAATATACAATTTGGGGTTATTTTGGCATGTTATAGTAAGTGTATTAACCATCTAGTGAAAGAAAACAAAAAGACACGGTAAAAGTTAAATTATTTAACTTAGAGTTAAATCTAATTAATAAGGTTAAAATAATACCCTAAACTTGTCTAAATCCTATTGGATGATAGGATTTCGACCCATCCCCACTTTAGCTTCGAAATAAGACCCTTTGGAACCATTATAAACCGATTTTGACTTTAATATAAAATAATATTTTGAGATATTCCTAAGGTGCCCCTCTCCTCCCTTATAAAAGGGCACCTCCTCCCCCTTCTACTCACACCAATTTGAGCACTCAAGATCGGAAAACCTCTGCCAAAATCCCTTCTCCACTTCCCTAGAATAATCCTAGAGGTCCTGGTCTTCTTCAAAGACCAATCTTAGTTCCCTAAGTGGAGGATTCAAAGAGGCGTTTCAAAGAAGAGGTAATATCCATTACCGATCTTTTCAATTTTTTTCTTCTTCAACTTCTTCTTCTTTAGTTGTTTCATGATAAAGTAATAACATCAGTATTACTTACATACTAATATGTTATTATAAATATGAAACAACTCTAATTAACCTTCTATCCATCCTACGGAGAAAGGAAATCACCGCGCGTGCGTACGTACGGAATACCGTCTCCACGCCGTGGTGTAATCTATTTTCCGTCACCACCTTAATTGGATGGTTATAATGATGTAATGAGTAACTATACATGATTATTATAAAGTTATATTGATACTGAAATAGTATACATACACTTCAACACAATTCCACGACCATGGGAACGATATCATCGCTCGTGCGTACGTACGGACTACCGTCTCCACGACGCGATGAGATTCATTCTCCATGTTAACCATTTAAGAATGATTAAAAAGTATATATAAGAAATAATAATGAAATATATGACATTATAAAGCTACTGGATTTATGTATATATATGTATATGTATGTCATCTACTTACTTCCATTCAAGACAATAAGGAAAGGAAAACAGCGTTCATGCGTACGTACGGACTACCGTCTCCATGAATGGTGTTTTTCATTTCATTTATCTACCTATTATATATATATATATACTGAATATATATGATATATAAATCATATTTTATATTCTGGAAGTAAGTAAATCATGATATAAGTAATAATAATGTCAAGAACAACAAGTCAAAACACCTACGATAAATGAAACGATTTTACCCAAAACGCTTCTTTAACATGGAATTTACAAAAGAACGGGTAATATAAAGTCATAAGTGAACCATATATGATATCATAACAATGAATAAGATTCTGGAATAAGTCAATGACATGATTTAAATCATTATACATGAGTTTTGGACACTTACAAAGCAAGTCGGACCTAAGGTAAGGGAAAATATCACAATCTCATTTTTATCCGAGATTGTTTATTCGTAAGTATTTACTGGGGTGTATTTTATCATCCACATCCATGTTTCATCAATATGTAATATTATTTCCATCCACCTACAATTGTTTAAATCCATTTTTACCCTTCGGTGAGTTTTTATTAATATGTATTAAAGGAATCTTTTGTCGTTCTTCGTACGAGGTACTTTTTGACTTTTCCGACAAAAGTACGAAGAATGTTTTTTTTAACTTATACGGCATGAATGGATTTTTAAAACATTATTTCCAAGAAACTTCCTTTACAAGTTTTCAAGTTTATTTTTAATCAACTTCTTTTATTTTAAAGTCGTATGACATGTTATGAAAGGAAAAATGTTTTTGAAGTAGAAAGGATATTTTCCTCAAGAATGGAGTTCAAGTATTTTATCAAAATTATTTTCCATCTAAGATAATAAAAGGGTTCTGTTTTTATCCCTATTATTACATTGGTTTGATTATGTTGTGATGGAAATATTTTTATGAATTCCTTTATCTTATATGAATTTTTTTATGATTTCATGTTGTTTAAGAATCCCATTTTTATTACATGGGTTACGCTATGATGTATGGTTTATGATTATGTGGAACACATAAGAAAGGATTCATTATAAGATGGGTGGGACCTATATCTCCCTCCAATGCATTGGGTAAAGATTTTATATCTCATGAGATAGACATGGCTGGAATGGTAGGTTATACCGGTTCAGTGAAACAGGACTGAAACGAGGGTTACTCGATTCAGAAAGGGACTTTGTCCACTAAGATAGTCTTGGCAATGAGTCTTGACTAACAAGAAATGATTCTCTATGATTATGTGTGAATGCCACAAAGTTTCATGTTTTAAGTTATGATTATTGTGATTAAATTTCACTGCCATGATTTATCCCATGTTATGAAATTATGATCTCTTTTACAGGTTAAGATTTCCAAAAGTTATGTGCTTGTGTATACGATGTGATTGATATTTATTTTGTTTTCCCTTACTGAGCATTTGAGCTCACCCTTTTATGTTTTCTTTTCCCCAGGATATAAAGAAAGGTTTTAGGTAAAAAAAAGGAAGATCTTTATGGGAGATATTGAAGATCTTTCACCACGATTAGAAGATTATGTTCCGAGTTTCCAAAGACACTAAACTATTACGATCCTTGTGTGTGTGTTTTTTTTATGTACTAAGTATTCCGCAAATGTAATGTAATATCAATTTACGTCAAGTTTCGGGTCTCTACACATATAATTATCTTATAATCATTAGACAATAAAATAAAACAATATAATTAAATTTTATTAAAATAAATTTCCTTGTTAAATTATTAAGTTAACCATAAAATTGTAATTAAAATATTTGTGACTTATAAAATACCAATACTTATACTATGATAATTTTCTCACTTTCAAGATGTCTAAATTGTATTTATACATTCATGGGAAAAGTTTCTATTTTTTTGGACAATTTTCTATTAATTAATATTCATTAATATTCACATGGGAATGTTACTATTCATCAAAAATTATGTTTGTCTTATCAGACTCTAAATAACTTACTGAACGCAACCGTGTATGTCAGTTTTTCAAAATTCAAAACACAAAGGTAGAAAAATTATGTTTTCGTGAATAGGTTTTAAAAAAGTATTGTTTGTAGAGACTTAATGTTTCATTCATTTTATATTAAATTTATTTGTAAATTCTTGGGGTGTTAAATAGTGTGATTTTTTTATATTTTTCTAAAATACTTGAAACTTTTGTGAATACTGAAATTCGATAATTTAAAAAATATGCTAAATAAATGAATTTCTGAATCATGCTTGGTTAATGGATGATGTAAATGGACATTGGATAGAACTCATATTCCATATTTACATTATTTATTCATTTAATCGTCACTATTTCTTGTATTGATAGAAATTAATAAACTAATTAATTAAATATTGAAAAACACTCCTCCCCTCCACTATAAATACCACCCCTCAAAACCTCATTTAATCACACCTCTCAAGCCTTGTACCTACTCCAAATTCGGTTAAAATACCTTCCCAAGATCCTCCCCCGCATCCAGTGTCCCTTGGTCTCATAAAAATACCAAAACCTATCCCCTAAAGAGTCTATCAAAGAAGATATATTCAAGTTTTAATTTCTCTCTCTTTTCTTTCAATCTCCTTTCAAATTTTATTTCTTTTCTTCTATTATCCACAAATTCTATTATACAAATGTCATGATAACTCTAGAAGGGTTTATATAATGGAATTATATCATTTTAATGGAATATTATTCATTATAATCCTCCCTCCCTCTCTTTGTTTATAAAAATGAAATCGTAACCCATGATGTGTTAATTTACCTACATCGTGGGAGATGCACTTCTGTTTTCCTTAAACTCCTTTAAAGATATCTATAAAACCATTAAATGGTTGATAAAATATTTTTATATTTATTTTCTAACCCATTTTGTGTTTTGGAAAAAAAAATTATACATTATACTAAATTACAAAACAAAGCATGTTCGTTGTAATCTAAAAAACCGCCCAAATTAACCCAAAACGATCGTCATTAAATTTTAAATAATGATTCATCCTCATAACCAAATTCATTATAAGATCATTTAAACTCATATAATATCATTAATATCATGTAATATCAACTATAGATGTTTATAAATGTTCTATATGAACTTTGATTCATCTGTACAAGTGAGTCGTTCATGAATACTAAGAAAAAGAACACTCTTGAACAATGAATTTAAACTCTATAACGCATCCAAAGGACTATGAAAGAACATAATAAAACCATAATTAATCATAATTAGGTAAAAACTATTTTGGAGTTGTTAATTAATGAATCTAATTTTATTATATAGGATATTAATTTGAGGAAAGTGTTCAGATACAAGGTAAGGGGAATTCTCAAACCCAACTTTCTTTCTTCAGGTTTTCCCTCTTTCACTCCATTTTTGGTATGGTTATTCATTAAAAATAATTTATTCATCATTATATTAAATTTTTAGGTATATAAATGTTTTCTACTAGATTTTATGTCAAAAATAATTTTTTCCAAAAGAACTCTTCTTTCAAAAACACACCTTTTACTTCTCACTCAAGGTTCAAGGTTCTTATATTAAGTATGTTATTACCTATTTCATTTGGGAACCCAATGTTTATAAATTTATGATTTTAGAAAAGAAACCCATTACTTTACATGGGTTATTTATGGACAAGATTTATATATATTATATGTGTCATGCATGATAATGAAAAGGTTTTGATGTGATAGGTGTGCCCGGAATTATATAGTGCAATGATGATGTTATGATGTGACAGGTGCGTCCGAAATTATACGGTGCTCCAATGCATCATGAAATCTAATGAGTCGCCTAAGTTAAATTTAAATATGCATGAACATTATGCTAGATTTTTTCACAACTATGTGTGTTATATGACCACAAAAACATGATGTTTCATTTTTATGCATTTCCATATTCCATGATATTATTTAATGTTTATTATCATGATTATGATTATGATTTTATGATTATTCAAACCCCATGTTACATTGTTTCATGTTATTATCTATCCTATTACTGGGATTTCATCTCACCCCTTTTAAGGTATATACTCAGGTGACCAATTGTAGTAAGGAGAAGTCAAGATCCAATAAGAAGATAGAGAAGAATGAATTAAATAAATGTTTTCTGTTGTAAATGTTATGTATAGTCCTATTTTTTTCAACACACTGAACATTTAGATCCTTAATTTTTAATTTTTTTTATTTTTTACCATTAAAATTATTGAAAATTAATGTAAGAAAATAAGGGTCTCTATAGTTGGTATCTAAGTCACAGTTTAGTTAATTTGGGAATTAGGATTAGAGAACCATACTGAAAACCCTGGTATGAGACTAATTATATGTAAGAACACAATAAGTTTTTATAAACATAGGTATCCCATAAGATATGATTTAGTGTTAGTTTCAAAAAGTAATGACTTATTTATTCATGATTTATTGACTTATGTTTTCTCCTAACCTTTTCTATTTTAGAAAATGGTGGGAACCAGGAGAAACCAAGCCAAAAACCAATGTGAAGGACAATACAGTGATTACCCTAATGAAATCCCCAATGAATTTGGAGGTGGAGTTAAAAACATCATGTAGATGCTTACCTAGTTGTATCATGTTATGAATAATAAACTGAATAATGTTGAACATCCTCCTTTACCTAAGAGGGAGAAACTGGTTGTCGAGTGTTTTATACGGCAATGAGCATTGAAGTTTAGTGGATCTTTAGATCCACTAGTTGTGGAATAGTTGGTAAACTTTATAGATAGGGTCATTGTTTTTATTCACTTTTATAAGATGTAGAATGTGACTCTATCCATTTATCATCCCAATGGAGAGGCTGACCAATGGTGGTATTCTATTAAGAACACCAAATTGAGATACAAAATCAAAGAGATGGAGTGGGAATACATTAAGATAATATTTATTTACAAGTATTTCCCATGAACTCTTCAAAAAAAATATGGAGATATAATTTATAGAGATAAATAAAATGGATGGAGAATCTATCATGGTCTATGAAGAAAATTTCAAAAGGCTTTCAATGTATGCTTCGAGATTTGTTATCAACAATGATAAAAAAATTTATAGATTAAATATTAGATTAAAACAACTCCTTAAAAAGGCTCTTTCAATTCAAGACTTTGGAAGTTATGATGAAGTCATTTGATGTACTCTCAAAGTGGATATGGAGTTTGAAAAATGGACCCATGTTAATGGTGATAGGAAATGAAAGACGGAGTTTCATGTAGGATGACCTAATGAGAAATGTGGAAAGAAAATTTTACCACCCACATGTCAAAAATATGGGAAGAATCATCATGGGAATTACCTCAAAGATAATGGGAAATGCTTCATGTTTTGGAGATAAGGACACCAAGCTCAAGAGTGTTGAAAAGACATGAGATGGAAGGTGAATGTGGTGTAGTAAAGGAGAGCACCACCCATGGTCTAATGCTACAACTGTAGGGAGAAAGGTCACTATGCAATCCAATGCACTAAACCTTGAGACCACATGGGTAACCAGTGTCATCATCCACTAAAGCCAAAGGATTAATGTATGTATTATTCCATCACTACTGCATAAGTTGAGAAATAAAATGAAGTCATACAAGTCACACTTCCTATTTACTCTATAATGGAAGAATCATTTTTTGATTCTGGATTCACACATTCTTTTATATCTAGCATGTTTTCTAGAACTATAGAATAGATGCCTCGAAACCTTGATGTAGATATATCCATAAAAACACCAATTAGTGAAATCAATGAAACCTAAGTGTTGCACTCTTCTCCTATTATTCTATGTGGGAAGATTCTTCCAGAGAATCTCATGCAACTTCCCTTGGTGTAATTTGACACAATAATTGGAATAGATTGTCGCTATTTATATAGAAAACATATCAACTATCGAGAAAATAAAATATCTTTTCATATTTCTAACCTTCCCATGTTCTTATATAGATGAAAGGAAGATCATGAATCTCATTTAGAAAAGCCTTCAATGGTGTGGGTGTTGGTTCCTTGTGACGAAGCATACATCACTCAAATAGATGAGTCAAAGGAAAGTGTCAACCTAGAGGAAATTCCCATAGTGATGGAATGTAGTGATGTATTTTCTGAAGAGTTACCTAGAACTCCCCTAGATCATGAGTTAGAGTTTTCAATAGAACTTTTACCCTGATCTACTCCATCTCAATGTGTCCCTATAGGATGGATCCTATCGAACTGGAGGAGTTAAAGAAGATGGTCAAGATCATTTTGGACAAAGGGTTCATATGTCCTGGTGAATAACACTGGGGTGTTCTAGAACTATTTGTGAAGAATAAATATGGATTAATGCATATGTGTATCGATTATCAAGAACCCAATAAGATCACCATAAATAAAAATCATCCTATCTAAAGGATTGACAACTTGTTCAATCAGTTATTAAGAGCTCAGTACTTCTCAAAGGTGGATCTTCATTCAAGATATCATCAGCTAATGGTGAAGAAGGAATATATTCAAAATACAACCTTCTATATAAGGTATGGGAACTATGAGTTTCTAGAGATGTCATTCAGACTTACTAGTGCCCCAGCAATCTTCATGGATTTTATGAATAGTGTCTTTAGTCATTACCATGACAAATTTTTGGTAGTGTTTATTGATGATATTATCTTCTACTCTAAGGGAAGAGAGGAACATGAAGAACATATAAGACTTTTTTTGGTGACATTGATAAAGGATAATAAATACCCCAAGATCAGAAAATGTTACTTTTAGATGAAGCAAGCCACATTCTTGGTACATGTGATCAAAAGTGAGGGAATTTATGTGGACCCTTTATAAACAAAGGCAATTGAGGAATGGACTAGACCCTATAGTGTTATAGAAAGAAATAGTTTTATTGGATTAGCTAGTTACTAAAAACATTTTGTGAGAAATTTATCATGATTTTCAAGCACTCAAACAATGTTAACAAAAAAGGGGTAAAGTACGTCTGGATGGAAGAATGTGAGGAAAGCATCATGGAGATAAAGATAAGGCTGATCATTGCACCTATACTCATATTACTGAAAAGTGGAGAAAGTTTTTTCATATATATTGATGCTCCATAAAAGGTCTTGGCTTGTGTACCAAATAAAAATTATAACGTGATAGCATATTCCTCATAAAAGTTGATGATCCATGTGCAGAACTACCCGACACATGATTTGGAGCTAGCAGCCATGATTTGTTTATTGAAAATAATGAGGCACTAACTCTATGGTGAGAAGTGTGACATATATACTGATCACAATAGCCTAAATTATATATTCATAAAAAAAATATCTCAGTATGTGTCAAAGGAGATGGTTAGAGATAATCAAAGAATGTGATTGCTCTATTCACTATCATCCTGGAAAGGAAAATAAGGTAGCTGATGCTCTTAGTAGAAAATAACTCACTACTATATCCATGTTGTGGATTGAGAAAGACCCTATCTTCATGGATATGAAAAGGATGTATTTGGAAATCATAGCAGTAGGGAATACATCACAGCTTGCCCAAATGATTTACCAACAATCTATCCAATATAATATTATAGAGGAACAAAGGGATAATACAAATTTTTAAAAGAAGTTGAATAAAGAAATGTAAGGGAAGTTTTAAGAGTTCCATGTCGATGATGATGGTGTGATATGGTTTGGAACATGTCTTTGTTTGACTTCATCACACGTGATAAAGAAGGAGCTATTGGAAAATGCACAAAGCTCAACTTTCTCTATCCATCTTGGTAGCACCAAGATGTACTAAGATCTCTAAGAACACTTTTGGTAGGATAACATGAAGAAGGATATTGTGTAATATATCTCAAGGTGGATGATATGTTATCAAGTTACAGCATAGTGACAAAGGTCTAAAGGTATGGTGAAACCACTCCCTATACCCATGTGGAAATGGTAGAACGTCACTATGGACTTTTTTATCTATCTCCTAAATACATCAAAAGGAAATAATGTGATATGGGTTGTGGTGGACCAACTCACAAATACTTCCCACTTTATCACTATTTGGGAAGATATCTCGCTTGAAAAACATGCAATGATATATGTGAAGGAAATTGTGAGATTGCATGGGGTTACACTATTGATTGTCTCTGATCGTGATCCAAGGTTTACATATAAATTCTGGAGGAGTCTCCAACATAACATGGGTACTGAATTAAATTTTAACATGGACTATAACCCCCAAACTGATGGATAATCTAAAAGGACAATTTAGATACTCAAAGATATTCTAAGATCCTTATATTTAGAATTCCAAGGTGAATTGAATCATCATCTCCCATTTGTTTAGTTCTCGTATAACAATAGCTTCCACTAAAGTATTCAGATGGATCCATATGAAGCTCTGTATGGAAAACATTGTAGAAGTGCAACCTGTTGGGATGAAGTTAGAGAAAGAAAGCTACTTAGACCAGATATTGTGAAATAAATTACAGAGCAGTTTCAAGACATCCGAAAACATATCAAAGCTTCTTAGAGTTGGAAAAAGAGATATGATGACAACTGTTGAAGGGAATTGGAGTTTGATGTTAGAGGTAAATCTTTCTTTAGAATATCACCATAGAAGAGTGTCATACGATTTAGAAAGAAAGGGAAGCTAAGTCCATGGTACATTGGCCTTTTTGAAATCCTTGACCTCATAGGATTTGTGGCCTATCGGCTTGCACTTCCACTGAATATGGATCAAGTTCATAAAGTTTTTCACGTATCACTTCTGAGGATATACATACCAGATCCCTTAGATATACTTAACTTAGAAGTGGTACAGCTGGAAGATGATCTCTCTTATGAGGAGTAGTCAGTAATGATTTTGGACCAGAGAGATAAGTTTCTATGCAACAAGGAAACTCACCTTGTCAAAGTGTCATGGAGGAACCATAAGTATGAAGAAGAAACATGGGAACCATAGGATGAAATGAAGGATAAGTACCCTCACCTATTTATATAAAATAAAATTTCATGGGTGAAATTCCAAAAGGGGGGAAGAATGTAATGACCCAAACTTTTAACAATTCAACTTTTCCCTTCATGTAGTAATGTCATATAATATAATCACATAAAATCACAATAGGAAACACAATATCACATAATTTTTAAATGAACTACTAAATTTTATGTCTTTAAACATAATTTTTACACTTTTTTAATTTAAATTTAAAAAATATGACATACACAACTGCGATAAGTAAGCTGTTTGTAGTCCGATATGATGAAACTATCTTTTTGGTGAATAGTAACATACGTTTTATGAATAGTAATGTTACCCTTATGAATATTAATAGGACCCTTATGAATAGTAAATCATCCAGGTGAATAGTAACCTTACCAATGATACTATAAACAAAATTTATCCATCCTATAAGTGACAATATGATATAATTATATTATAGTATTTTTTTTTGTAAGCCATGAATATTTAATAATTAATTTAATAATTTCAGGAAATTATTTTCATAAAATGTATTCAAAAATGAGTATTTTTATGTCTTATTATTATATGGTAATTTTATAAGAAATAAATGAATTTTTTAAATTTTTAGAAAAATAGTTTTAATTTTAAAATTTGTATTTTTCAAGTAAAATATAATTTTAAATAAAAATTAAATTACTCATATTTAGACAATAATTTTCATAAAATAGAGTTCATTTTTTAATTCTACACATTGAAAAATGGTTAGGGTGTATTTTTGATATTTTTCTGAAATACTTGAATTTTTTGTGAATAGTGAAATTTGATAATTTACAAAGTATGCTAAATAAATTAATTACGGCATCATGCTTGAGTCATGGATGACGAAAATGGCCATTTTTTAGAACACACGTGACCTATTTACAACATTTAGTAATGTAATAATCACTATTTATTGTCTTTAGTGAAATTAATAAACTATTGAATTAAATATTGAGAAAACACCCCTCCCCTCCACTATAAATACCACCCATCACCCACTCATCTCCTCCAACCTCTCAAGCCTTTTTCCTACTCCAAATTATTCTAAAATTTCTTCCCAAGATACTCCTCTATTTCCATTAGCCATTAGTCCCATAAAAATACCACAACCTCTCCCCTAAAAAGGATCTCAAATAAGATATATTCAAGAAGAAATTACTCTCTCTTTTCATTCAAATTTCATTTCTTTCTTCACTTATCCTCAACTTATATTATCAAAATTTCATGATAAGTCCAGTATGATTTTTATACTAGAATTATGTAATGTTAAGGGAATATTATTCACTATACTCCCCCTTCTCACTATTTGTTTTCAAAAATTAAATCTTCGCTCATGATGTGTCAATTTACCTACATCGTGGGCGATACACACCCACATTCCATCAAATCCTTCAGGGATGTTAATAAAAACATTAAATGGTTGAAAAAATATTATCATATGTATTTTTTAACCCAGTTTATGTTCTGGAAACGTGTTTTATACATAATACTAAATGATAAAATAAAACTTGTTTGTTGTAATCCAAAAAACCTCCCAAATTAACCCAAAATGATCATCATTAAATTTTAAATAATGATTCATCCTAATAAAAAAATTCATTATAAGATCATATAAAATCTTATAAGATCATAAATATCATGTAATAGAAATTCTGGATGTTTATCAATGTTCTACACAAACTTTCATTGATGTGTATAAGTGTTACGTTCATGAATACTAAGAAAAAGAACTCCCCCGAACAATGAATTTAAACTCTATAACTCATCCAATAGACTATAAAAAAATGTAATAAAACCATAATGAATCATAATCATGTATAAAATGTTCTTGGAGTTTTTAATTAATGAATATAATGTGATTATACAGGATATTAAAGTGAAAAAATCTTTAAGATACAAGGTAAGGGGAATTATAGAACCCAACTTTCTTTCTTTTCGTTTTCCCTCATTCAATCCTTTGGTATTCTTATTCCTTAAAAATAATTTCTTCATTTTTATCATACCTTTTATGGGATATAATTTTTTTCTAATATATTTTATATCAAACATAATTTTTCCCAAAATAACTCTTCTTTCAAAAACACACCTTTTACTTCTCACTCAAGGTTGATGGTTCTTTACCAAATATGTTATTCCCTCTTTAATTTGGGAACCCAAATTTTATGAATGTATGATTTAGGATTTTAAACTCCTTCCCTTCCATGGGTTATTTATTTCCAAGATTGATATATATTCTATGTGTCATGCATGATAATTTTAATGTTATGATGTAATGGGTACGCCCGGAATTATATAGCGCAATGATGATGTTATGATGTGAGTGGTGCACCTGGAATTATACAGTGATCCAATGTATTGGGTAATGTGATGAATCTAATGAGTTAAATAGAAATATGTGATAACATGATGTTAGATGTTTTCACAACTATGTGTGGTAGATGAACACTGACACATGGTGTTTCATTTTTATGCATTGCCACATCTGATGTTATTATCTAATGATTCTTCTCATGATTATGATGATGATGTTATGATTATGATCAACCCATTTTACATTATTTCATGTTATTATCTATCCTATTAATGGGATTATATCTCACCCCTAGCGTTTTATGTCCTTAGGTGACTACTTGTACTCAGGAGAAGACAAGATCCAATAAGAATCTAGAAAACAAGGAATTAAATAAATGTTTTGTGTTGTAAATGTTATGTATGGTCCTAGTTTTCCCAAGAAACTAATGCTTTGGATACTAGATGTGTAATATTTTTTTGTTTTTTATCATTAAAATTATGGAATGTAATGTAGGAAAAGCAAGGTCTCTATACCCCTTTCATATGTTTTTACTCCCCTTGTTATGAAGATGAATATATATTATCATAAGTACATTAGGTGTTCTAGTGTGGTTTAGTTATGATGAATTGTTCACATGTATGTAGAATATGTTTCTTATATAGTTAATAGTTAAAAAATAAAAACCTCAGGTCATGGGATTTGTAATAGTTTTTGTGATTTTTAATGATTAACTCATTAAAATTATGTAAAATAAATATATTTTTATCCTGGGTCACCCCAACAACCATGATGTCTGCTCGAGTACCAATGGTGTCTCAAATAGGGTGTGATTAAAACATAAAAAAACTATTAATAGTTTCTAAAAATGACTAGTGTAATATTTTTAATGATAATTTACCCAAATAAATATATTAAACACAATAAAATAAACCAATTTTGATCAAAAGGTTCCATGGGGACACCCAGAATTGACTGTAATACTCAAGACACAACTGGTGCAGGTAAACCCCGTATACTAAACTATCACACAATGTGAACTCCAAAGTAACATTATTCATTACTATATTTAAATGTTTGATATATGAATTGTATATATTTTTTTAAAACAAACATCATTTTTTAATTCATCACAAATATAGTAACTTAAAATGAATTTTTCAAATTTTTTCTAAAAGATATATTTTTTGAAGCGTAGTGGAATATATTTCTTCTAAAAATACTATGAATTTTATACAACTACTAGTATAAAATATTGACATAGAAATTTATGAAACCCTTTTCTTGACATAGTAACAATTTTATAAATGATATAATAAATTTTGAAATTTTTATTGTAGTTTTCATACCTATAATTGATATTTCAAAATCATGTAACATTTTTCCCAAAAACAATTAAATATATTATAAATTTATTATAATAATTTTAAAAAAAATATAAAATGAATCATAAAAATAGAAATTAAATTTATATTGTTTTTTTTTCAATTTATCTAATAAGTAATACTTTATCTTTAAGTACCATTACAATGTTATCTTAGGCAAAAACTTGTTGCCATAGGAAAAGCTAAAAAATTAAATGTAATAATTCAGGGGTAAATGGATTTAAAAATGATAAAAACATGTCTAGAATTGATTTATTGATATATTATCATTCTTATATCACCCTCCAGTCTATTATTGTTTATTTTTGTATCCACTTGACATGTTTACTCTGTTATCCCTTTATTTTATGTTGAAATATTCACCAAAATGTCATTCTCACAACTTATAAAACGTGACACTCGCTACCCCTTCAATGCCACTATAAAAATTTAGACTACTCACAAAACTAAAAATTATTTACTTCCCCAAGACTCCACTTCACTATCATTTTATTCTTTTCATATGAGATTAACCTAATTCATTCAATTCTAAGGAATCCTTCATGAGAAACCCAATGTATCGGACATAAGTTCAATCATTTTTTAAACGTATTTTCCTATTATATTTCTATTTGAAATTTATTCTTCAAAATATTATGTAGTATCCAAATATAATTATATATGAAATAATTTAAATTATATTTTTTTATAGGATACTCCTTGAGAAACGCCAAACTAATATGAAAATGAGACATATTTAGATAAAAAAATATAAATATTATGTATAACTATTAACCCCAACCTATTGAAATTTCAGAAATGGATTAGAGGATGTTTTTTATAGATTATATTTATATAAAAATAAATTATATTTTTAATATGAATTAAATTCAATTAGATTAACTAAAATTATTAATAAGATCAATAATTATTTAGAAATATTTTTTAAAAAAATTATCATTTACAAGACACTTTTTTATTACAAGAAACATATTATTAATGATAAATTATTTTAGATATTAATAATTTTTTACCACAATTTTTTTGGAAAATGATATGAAATAAGAACAATAATAGATAGTATTTTGAAATTTTGTATTCAAATGAAAACATTATTTCACTCTATTTTATTATTTTATTCAAAAATTTCATATCTATATAAATATATTATTTTTAAATTAATAAATATGAACTCCATCTTCAAATAAAATTTTAATTTTTATGAATTTTAGATAATTTTCTAAAAAGATTTATTTTTAGTTTTAAGATGACAGATTTACGTAAATTTTATTTTTCATGATTTTATCACTATACGAGCATAACCTACAAGATTTAAAAATCATTATTGTAATAAATTGTTAAATAAAGTATAACATTATTCATTTTTAAATATTATTTAAAAAAACATATTACAAAAATTTATAAAATTAATTTAATATATTATATTAATATAGAAATTGTTTTCAAATTTTTCTTTAAAATCTTGTACATTTAAGGGAGATTTGGTTATCTTTTTCCTTGAAAGAATAATACAAATTATTAGTTTTATAATGAATAAATTAATTTTATTATCATTAGTATCCAATATAATTTTATTATATATATATATATATATTTATATTTATATTTATATTTATATATTTAAAACAAAAAATGTTATTTATCAAGAAGTTGTATTTATGTAGTTAAATAAATTTATTTTAAAATTTAATTTTCAAATATTAAAAAATTTTATTTGATACAATTACATCCATATTTTAAACTATAATTATCAAATTATGAAAAAAAATCATAATTTTTGAATTTAAAATTAATTATTAATGTTAGAAATTAATTATTACAATAAAGGTGAAATGAGAAAATTGAGTTTAACTAAGTGTAAATGATGTAAAATAATTAAATTCCATTTCATGAATTTATTTTGTGATATTTTTTTCTATAAATACTTGTGTGACCTAACATTTTTCCAATTTTTGGCCTTTTATAATTGAATAGTTACCATAAAACATTGAGAATAAAAGGATTAATCCCAAAACTACCCATCCCTTCACTTATAAAAGGGTGACATCTTCATGAATTCAAGATTTTCCTATCAGTAGAATATCACCTTTAAAATTTTCCATTATACTCTACCTATAACTCTTTCTCACTAATATAATCCTCTGTTCACTCATAGTTATCATATACCCTTCAAATTCAAGAAGATTTCCAAGGAAAATTCATGTCCTCAACATAAGTATTACCAACTACATAGTTTTTAAATATAATTATATTATTTAAAATTTATTCTAACCACACTAATATAAGGATATTATAATCATTTATGTAATATAATTTTGTTATATTAATGGTATTATATTTGTTCATTTGTATAACACAACCATTAAGAAAAACAAAATTGTTGTTTATGTGTTGTACATACTACCACTACCACAATAGAACGTGTTTCATTTTCCACTAACTCATTATATGGGCCAATATACTGATTTATTTAATTGAAAAATATAATATTTATGATATTATTATTTTATGTTATGACAAATATAACAAAATATTAATGATATGATCAAAAAATGATTATTGTTTATTTAACCATTTAAAATAAGTGTAAGCATAGGATAATATTTTATTCAAATTTTTTAATGTTCTCCAATCCAATTATTATTATTTTAATTCCAAAAAATTATGATATATCACACTAATAAACACTATGTAATATCATTATTATTTGGGTATAATAATATTAAAAAAACCATCTCATAATAATTCTTTAAATTAGGGTATGTCCATGTCTGGTTAATTTTATCCACCTAAATAAACAATAATATGAATTTATATGATGAATGAATTTGAGAACATAAATAATAGAAAAATATGATATAAATTTTTAAATAATTATTTTTTTATTTCTTTATATGTAATATTAATATTTAACTCATTAATGCAGAAAACACCTTTCGTTATTTAAGAATCACAAAAATAAAATCATCATCAATTTAATCTTCAATGATTATAAGAAAAACTAACATGAAATAAAATTGTATCTATAAAAAAATATCTTAAATAATTTATATATATACATTAGAATATATAATAGTGATGGAATTTTAAAAAATAAATGATCCCAACGCATCGTTTATGAAACAATTCTAAAGTGGTAAAGATTATGTGCTCCCATTGTTGAAAATATGTATAGAATAACTAATATGTATATGAATAGAATTGTTTTAAATCATTAATATATATGTTTATATTTTTGAATAAGTTGTTCGATAATGTTTTTAATCAACATAGTTAAATTATTCGAGAAATTTTATACATGTGAAGAACGGATCTGGACAAGGTAATGGTTTTTGTCTTAGTTTCTCTTTATTGGGAGAAGTATTTTATTAATGCACCTAATTTGATTTATGTCGTGTATATAATTATAGTTAAAGATATAATATTGTTATTTATATTAAAATCATTGTGTTTTATTTTCAATTTCACACCCTCTCTTTAAATAGGTTTTGATTTTATTTTTCTAAAGTTGTAAGGGTTTCAATTGTTTCAATTCTCATTCTTGGGGACATAATTAATTTTTTCTATCATGATTTCTATTTTTGGTGTATTTACTACCCATTCATAGGGACATAATTCATTTTTTGAATCATGATTACTATTCTTGGTGTATTTACTACACATTGATGTCAATTTAAGATACTTATTTTAAACCATTATATCTTATAACTGAGTAAGAGAAAATACTTAAATGGATGATAATCTTATTATATGCATGTTATGATAGAAAAATATGACTTTTATAGGTTTACCAAAGGAATTTTGATTAGTTTTTTTCTTGAAACTATATGTTATTATCAATAGTGAGTGATATTTATAGATACTTTTCTAGTATATTCCAAAATTTATTAAAATTATATGAAAATTTTAAGGATTATTCTTTTTTATTTTTATTTTAATGTTTTTGTAACATATATTAAATGATATTAATAACATTTAAAAATGAATTTATAAAATAGTTATATATTTTGGGATAACTATTGTAAAACATGTGATTTAGGTATATTTAACTTTAATGTTTAGTATATCCATGATAATGAGACAACAATTGGATGATTTGATTTTGAAAATTTTAGTTAGATAGTAACTATTAGCTTTGGGATTGGTAATTGATTGATGATATTTTTGAACAAGTTAAACTCATTTTCAAATTATTAAGTATAGTGACTATTGTGTGACCTTATTAACAAGTGGGAAAAACCGTCTGAGGCTTAAAGATAAAGACATTTTTTATAGGAATACATGATATTATTGCGGTTTATGACTTACATGTTGAAATAAGTTTTGGGAAAGGGATATTATTAAGATTATATGGTTAGTGTATAAATGTACTTGGGAATATGATTATATAAATGGAAATTATTGTTTGAGGAAGGATAATTTTGATTTTGAGAGAATATATTTCAATGACTATTGAGTTTAAAATATTTTATCTAAGTCTATGGTAATTTAGAATATCTATTCTAAGGATAAGGACAATAAGTATCTTAGAACCCAACTCAATATTACCTAGTTAAAACTATCAATGATATATGTTATGATGATAGTGATATAGGTTGAACTGAGTGTGATATAAGTAGGTTTGTTACAAAAATAAGCTAACATGATAGTGTTATGAAGTGATACTTCATGATATTAATTTTTCCCATGGTTAGTTGTGGTAATTCACTTTTAATGAACATTTATAATTTTTACTCTTAAGGATTTGTAAATAGGAGATCTTGAGGGAACCAAGTTAATAATGTAAGTCATGGACAATTAATAAATTGTCCAAAAGAACAACCGAATGAGATATTATTTGTAGTGATAAATCTTATAATTATTTCAAACCAGCTATAAATAATTTTGATTAATAATATGAAAATAGTTGAAATTCCAAAAAACAAAATAAGAGAAGTAAAAAATCTCATAGAAATATGAGTGACCAAGAAAATAAAGGAAAATGGATTTAATTTTCTACATGTCAACAATTTGTGAAGAGAAAATGTATAAATTCTATAAGTGTGAGGATTAATTCCATCATACTCAAAAGTGTAAGGGAAAGAGAAGAGAATAATATACATGGATTTAATTCCAATGGAGTTGTGCATTATGAGACTCAATGTCTGATTCCATGGACCAACAAGGGAGATGGTCACTGATAACCATGTGAACAAGTAAAATCCTAATAAAATAATATTAATGTAATCGGTAATAAATATTCACTCTAAACTACCAAGTTCCCAATGTATTTTAATTTTTCACTAATTAATAGATATTTAGTTATAAAAAATACTAGTGTTATGTATATCATATAAATAATTGTCAATGTTTGTGGGAAGTTATTCATTGTGGATCCCGATATTCTTCCCTTAGAATAATTATATGTGAAATTAGTGATGCGTTAGCTTATATTATAAAGAAATTAAGATTCTTTTTTGATGTAGACACATCTCATTCCACATATTAAAAAAATCCAACATCACCTTGCAATGTATGGTTAATTATGAGTTCGATATAAAAATTATATTAATATTTCAAATCAAATTGAAATGAAATAATTTACTTAAGGGGGAGAATATTGCATAATAAGATAATAATATATTACATCTGTTAAATGATAAAAATGACTTTGATAGATTACTCCACATGCAACACCAAACTAAAATAATGTCATGACCTATTTGGGTATAAATATAAATATTAACGATGATAATTAAATACTATTCATTGAAATAGCATAAATTTATATAAGTATCTTATTTATGAATTATATTTATATATAAAATAAATTATTATTTTAATATAAATTAAATTCAATAAGTTTATATTAAATGAAAAATAAGATCATTTATTATTATGAAAAATATTTCTAACAAAATTTTAATTTTTGATATACATATTTGTATTAAAGAAACATATCATTAATGATAAATTATTTTTGATGTTAATAATCGGTTTAAACCAATTTTGTCATTAAATGAAATCAAATAAGAATAATAATTTTTGAAATTTTCATTTTAAATCAAAAAAAAATTCATTATATTTTAATATTTTATTCAAAATTTGAATTCATAAATTTTGTTGTTTTAAATTAATAAATAAAACCCCATTTTATAATACCTCATAGGATAAATTCCTTATTATAAATTTTGGATTAGGTAGATTTTTTTCAAAAAATATATGATTTAAAAAAATTATAATTTCACTAATTTTATACCAATATTAGCATAACCTAGAATACTATAAAACCCTTAAAGTAGTAAAATTTTAAATTGAGGAATAAAATTATTCATTTTTAAATAATATTTTTACATAGATATCATATTCCAAACAAGTTAATAAGAAAAGATAAATTTAACATTAATATAAAAAACAATTTTCAAATATTCCCTTGAAATAATTTTTTAAAATGGACATTTTGTTTTGTAATTCCCTGAAAACCTCATACCCATATTTTTTTATAAATATTTTTATATCATTAAAATTACTATTCAAGATAATTTTACATTACATATAAATTTAAATCCAAAAATATTAATTTCTCTAAAAAATACTTGGTTACGTTTATTTATTTCAGAACTAACATTTCACATAATCAAAAACATTATTTGATATAATTATTTCTATATTTAAATTAGTTATATAAAATTAGGTAGAAATTTGAATCATTATTTTTTATTTAAAATTTGTCACTAAGATTAAAAAATTAATTATTGCGGTGAAAGTAAAGGGGGGAAATATAGTTTATCCTAGTGTAGAAGACCTAAATTTTTATTAATAATGTATATTGAATTGATTTTTATATCTTTATCTCAACATATACATGTATCCCAACACTTTTTTCTTTTTTTTTCCTTTGACATCTTTAATTGTTACCTTACATTATTGAAAATGAAAGTATTATTCTATAAACTACCCTTTCATCCACTTAAAAATGGGTAAAATATTTAGAAATTCAATTCATGCAAATAATTACAATTTATCATTTAAAATATACCATTTTACTCTCTATGTACCATATTTCACTAACATAATATCATGGTAAAACATTCTTATCCTAATGCTTCCATGGAAAATTCAAGTCCCTGACATGAGTATTATAAACTACATTATTTTTATTCTAAATTTTCTTCTATAAATTTTAATCTAAACACAATAATATTTCTATATTTTTATCTATTATATATTTTAATGATATTTTATTAATTTAGTTATAACTTTTTTATTCATATACCCAATCTATTATGAAATTAACCATTGTTCTTTTATTGTGTGGAATACTGCCACCACGTCGTAACATGTTTTGTTTTCCTTTACATCCATACATGTATGGATATGTGGATGTATATAATGGATAAATATGTTTATTATGATGTAATTATATTTTTTTTGTGAATATTTTAATATCCTATTAATCATATAATCAAAAAATGATCCTTATTAATTTAATCATTTAAAATAAGTGTAATAAGAGGATAAGTTTTTATTAAAATTGTTTAATGTATTAATATACATTAAATTATATTATTATGCCTTAAAAATTTTATGTAAAATAGTAATAAAGACTAAATATGATCATTATGATTTAGGTATTGTGATATTTTAACAAAACTGCCTCATAATCATTCCTTAAATCTTCGTATGTCCATGACTATGTTGGTATGGCCACCTAATCTAACAATACTTTGAATTTATGTCATCAATGACATTGTGAAAATAATTATGAGTATAATATTATATTAATATGTAAATAATTTTTTTATGTTTCCTGAAATGTTATATCAACACTTAACTCATTAATTTAGAAAACACCCTTTGTTTGATTAGAATCACTAAAACTTGGTCGTCGTCAATTTTATCATCAAGGCTCGAAACCAAAATTATCCTGAAAAAAAATATATATCTTTATAAAAAGTCTTATAATATCTATTAACCAAGATTATATTATTTAGTTGTGATGTTATTTGTAAAAATAATATATTCCAACACCTCTTTTACAAAAATAGTTCAAAGTGATAATAATTTCTTACAACTTCTATTGAAAATGGGTAAATATTAACTAATATTTTTATGTATTGAATGATTTTAAATGAACAATATAGATGATTATAGTTATTAAATTTTTCTTTGGTATGTATTAAATGAACTTAATTTAATTATTTTGGATGTTTTTTGAAAGTTCATAATGGATTAGGACAAGGTAAGGGTTTTCATCTCAATTTTACTTCATTCAGAAAAGTATTGTATTTTTGTACCTAATTTCATTGACACGGTCTATATATAACCTATATGGGATATAATATAATGAATTATCTTTTAATCATTGTATTTTATGATTAATTTTATTCCCTCCCTTTCGTGTCATTTTTATTTGGTAATTCCTAAAGCTGTAAGGGTGTTTATGGTCTCAATTCTCATTCTTTAGGACATAGTACATTTTTTGAAACTTGATTCCATTGTGTGGTGTAATTACTACCCATATATGTATTTTTATGGAACTAATTTCATTTCATGGTATTTAATATCTCAATCATATCACCTTATTAGTTTTGATAATTATCCAGTTGTCTCCCATGTAGTGGAAACTCATTTTTTCATTCATTGAGTCATATTTTTTCATTGAACTTATTTAATATAATCTAGATACATTCTTTCCATTGATTCTATTATCTAGTATTATATTATTTCTTTTATGCGGATATACATTCCTACTATATAGATCCATTGAAAAATATTTCTTACTTATTGGGATATGTTCTATTGAAACCATCCACCTTCTTTCCCATAATGGATTATGACTATGTCATTCAAGTATTGACTTATTTGTATACTCATTCATCTATAAAGTGAGAAAATAAATTTTTTATATAATTCATATTAGATTATTTTAACATTTACATACTTTAATACTATTTTTATGGTTAAAATTATTGGCATTTTGTATTTTTTTATTTAATAAAAATGGTTAATGGAAAGGTGAATATGTATTGTTTTTTCATCTACCTTCTTCCTACGAATGAGTTATGATCATTTTATCCCATTAATTGAAGTTATTAAATTTATTTTAATTATTTAGGATTATTGTAAACTAACACATTTTTATTATTTATTTTATTTCTATATTCTTCATTATAAATATATTTGTGTTTCAAAGATTAGTTGGTTCCTTAGGGAATGGTTTGAAATCTCTTGATGGCTCTTATGGTGAATTCATTAAACATGATCATGTGATGGGTGGGGAAAACATTTATATACCCCCTATATGCTTCAATAGGTCTCATGAGACACTATATGTTTGGGTATTTAGTGTATACTTACCCATTTTATCAATATGTACTAATTGTGGTCTTGAAGACAGTTAAAGTGTCTCAGCACAAGACTTGACCATAGAATTTTGATATTCCAAATTATGAATTAAATCAATATATTATCAATATTATTGATACCCATGTTTTCATTTATTTTTATAAATATATAATTATCCTAGTTTCATGGTTATTATGGCTTCAAGTTGTTGACCTATTCATTCTATAATATTTATGCCATGTTTATTCCAAGATTTCATCAGTTAAATGTATCCCTTATTGATAATTTCAAATAACCCTTTTCTTATGTTTACATTCCCTAGGTTATGAAAAAATGTAGTACATGTGACATTTTTATAGTGATAATACATATGGAATAATTTATTAGATATGTTGAAGAATAATCCTGAATTAAATAGTTCCTTAAATATAATTAATAAAATATCCATCATTTGAGAAAGTTATGTGATTCATTAGTTTATGTTGTATATTGATTCTAAAAATCTCTCAACTAAAGAGGATCCTTTTTATGTAAGATATTGAATAATAATAATTTATATTTTAAGAAATGGATGGTTTTATCCAGTATTTTACAGTTGGTATCAAAGAAATTTTGTAAAGTACATGTTTATAAGCATCAGATCCTGGCGTGTATGTTCAGTGTGTCACAAAAAATATAATAATTAATGAACTTATAGTATACTCTATGAATTTATATTTTTTAAATGAACACTTACTAAATTTCACCTTTCCTTAAAGAAAAATGAAAACCTCATTCATGGGTTTTTCATACTACCACCTCTATAATGAAACATGTTTTATTTTTCTTCACTTTCTTATAAGTCTACATCAAATTATTGGATTAATGTATAAATATAATTTTTATTATATATTTATGTTTATGGAATAAAATATTATAGATCTAATTAATGATATGATTAATAAAAGATCATCTTTAATTTAACTGTATAAAATAAGAATACTATGAGGAAAATATTTTATTAAAATTGTGTAATATTTCCATATCCATTAATTCTTCATATACTACCTTAAAATTTGGATTCATAACACTAGTAAATATTAAATAATATAATTTACTTTATAGTGTAATGATATTACAAAAAACAACCTCATAATTTTTCATTAAATTAATGTATGTTCATGTTCAGGCCAGTTTAACCACCTACATTAATGATACTACAAATTTATATCATGAATGAACATAGTAATATAATTACTAGTAATATATAAAAAGTTTAAATAATGATTTAAGTTTTATTTTAGACACATTATATCAATTTTCAATTCAATAATTAATAAAATAGCCTTTGATTATCAAGAATCGTTGAAACAATATTTTTATCGATTTTATCACCATAGATAAATTCGTAAATAAACATAAATGGAATTTTAATCACTATATATAATTATAATTCATTACTAATAGTAAATGTAATGAACTATTAATTTTTATATATATAATAATAATTAATATAAACTTTGTTTTTATGAAACTAGTAAAAACGATCAAAACTATAAACACCCGATGTGTAAAATAGGTAGAATGAATATAGATAATGACTATTTTGTAAGAGTTTGGAAAAAATGGATATGAGTATGGTTTTGAATTAATTTATTTTAATATCAATATTTTTGATAATTATATTTAAAGTAGTCTTGTGGATTTCATAACAATAGGCATGGGTTTTCTGTCAAAAATTCATCTATTTGGGTCATGTTTTTTATTATTCACCTAATTTCATTTTTTTATATTGGGGATGAAGCCCATATTTTATAATCAAAAGGAAATTATTATTTGTTGTTGGTTACAAAGAAATTGATTACATGGCCCATAGGCCTAGACCAAAGGTCCCAAACATGGTCAAAAGGACCAATGTCCCATTGGCCTAATTAATAGGACCAAATGGTACATGGATACACTCATTTCGCAACACCCATGGCTATAAAAATTGTGTTTGAACCACCTTGTTGGACCAACTGATACAATTTATTCCAACTAGATAACTCCACCATCCAATAACACCTACTACTGCCACCCACCATAGGTTCCCCACACCATTATCTAAATAATATTCCATAAAAGATTCTACCCATTTACTTCTACTCAATAATGATACCCCCTCCAGAGATTCTTAATGCTTCCACCAATAATAGGTTCCCCATATCATCATCAAAACCATTTATATTGAATACCAAAACCAAATCTATGTGAATTTGGTAATCATGTATTTGATCTCTCGATGTGGTATGTTGTATTCGTGGTGAAGATACCATAGGTCTACCAACATATTAGCATAAAACTATGTCATGACCCATACCAATGGGTCTCATGCCGTGACTACCCCAACCCTACCTCCGATAGGCTAGGGGATAGCGACTAGCACCAAGTGGAATATCCCACAAATGGGATGCATTTGCCTAAGTACTTGTACACACGCACACATATCCAAGACCAAAATGCTAAAATGTAAAAAATATAAGTAAACAATGAATTTATAATATAAGATACCAACCAAAAAGTATGACATTAGGAAAACTAGAAAGTAAATGGGGGAAGAATACAAGCCCACCAAAATAAATAATCTTTCAAATGAATAAACAAGTTCTTGAAACTCATCTGTAGAAAAACCCTAATTAAAGGGTAGGTGTATGAAAACTGTCTGAATAAGTAGGATCACCAAATGTATGTTTGATCACTCTATGAAACACCTAGTCTTGGTCCACCTAGAACTCCGTCAAAGCGTCTGTAACGCCCCGACCCCAGCTACCCAGATTCGGTGCATTACTTCATAACATTGGCATGATCACAAAAGATCAAGTCTTGAAAGACCGATTAGTTTAGTAGCCTTGGAAACACTAGATACATTCATAAACATTACATTACATCATAAAAATGAAAACTACAATAACATGGTCTCCCTATTCCACACTCATATCCTCACTGACTATTCTTGCAAGTCAGTCATAATACACTTCTTCACATCCTGGGAAAAATAAAACATTGAAAGGGGTGAGCTCAAATGCTCCGTAAGGATAACAATATAGCGGAAACTTTTATAAGAAAACATAAGCATTTAAGGCAATGTATAACTAAAACAAAAGCCTTATTGAACTTGAACTTCAGTATAATATGGAAAAAGTAAAATAAAATAATGCCATTACTTACTCACATGGATATTCTACTAGACGAATAATCACGTGAAATATCAATAACCACTTTTATAATGAGGGAATGTATAATGCCAGACATTCTGAAATACTTTGTCAAGGCCTCGGCCAAGATGTCTAAAATGATTAAGGTCTCGGCCAAAACCATAAATCAAATTGGGAAAGGGCCTCGGCCAATTCTACGTCTAGTTGTCTCATGAGACCTACCGATGCATCGAGGAGCTATAGCGGGCTCCACCCGTCACATATTAAGTCCAATACATTCCTCATATGAATAGGTTTAAACATAACATAAATATTCGTATTAAAACTAGCATACGAAATGTCAACAATTTCTCCATAAACTATGGATGGTATAAAAATAACACATCCACATTCAAATATTTCACAAAATGTTCAATGGAAGTTTTGTATCATAAATCAATTTCAATTAAACTTAAAACCCATCAAAGGATGTTGACATGGATGAAAACAAAGCTATTTGAGAGTAATATCTCTCCTTTTTGAAATCATTTAAAAGTCCCATAATTATAAAATAATACATTTACTTTTAATATATTCTTATAAGCTTGTTAGGGAAGCTTCGACGAAGTTATAATGGCGGAAAATAGCCGCACCCGCCGTATAAGTTAAAAAAACATTCTTACCTTAAATTTGTCATAGAGGTCAAAAGGTACATTGTTTGGAAAACGACGGTAAGATTCCTTTCAAAAATGTATAAGGGTATAAATGACTTTAACACATTTTCCATTTAATAGTAAAAATGTTTTGAAAGACATTTTTAAGAAACATGGATGTGGATGATAACGAGGTCCCAATAGATAATTATGTATAAACAACCTTGGATAATGAAGAGGTTGTGAAGTAAACCCTTACCTTGTACTTTTCCTTGGTTGGGGTAGGTTAACCTCCTGTATAATGGTGAAATAATTTTTATTAAATTATACAAGAATCATATACATTCATATGATATCATATATGATCTTTTAACATTTCTTTGTTAACAATATCTTAGATTTATCGTTGTTTCGGGTGTTAACTTACTCGTTTTCTTTTATATGTTTTGTTACGTAAGTCGTGTTTTTCATGGATAGGTTGTATCTTATTCATATACAGAATGATATCATGTCCTTAAACATTATTTTTAAATCATCAAATGATAATTATACTTGAATGCATACGACGGAGAATGAATCTCATTGCGTTTGTGGAGACGGTAGTCCGTACGTACGCACGAGCGACAATATCATTATTTTGATATTAAAATAATATATAATTGGATAGTATATCATATATAAAGAATCATTATCATGTTATATTTATTATTTACATGAATTACATATCATTATTATACCCACCTAAATAATAATATATTGAATAACAATTACACCACAACGTGGAGACGGTAAGTCGTACGTACGCACGTATGGTGACATGTCATTCAAATGATGGGTAGAATACTGAATATGGTTGTTCCATATTTATAATAACATCACAGTATATAGAAGATACTGGAGTTATAATTTTAGAATTGAAATAATAAACAAAGAGGGAGTGGAAGAAGAAAGAAACTTGAAAGAGGGTGATGAAAATGTTACCTCTTCTTCGGGTTCTTCCTTTTGATTTGATCAAAAGGACTCATTAGGATGGCTTTCTGACTAAAGTAAATCTTCTAGGATGAAGGGAGAGAAGTTGGGAGAGTATTTTGGCAGAGTTTGGCCAAACAAAAAGGCTTGAAAGTGTGAATAAGGTGGTAGAGGTGGGGGCCTTTTATAAGAGGAGAGGAGGGGCTCTTTTGGAAAGATTGAAATGTTACATTATTATACAATGCTTTTCGGATTATAAAGGTCCCACACTTATAAAATTCGTGGCTAAGGTGATAAGGGTTCGAAATCTCCTCATCCAATAGGCTTTGGACAAGTGTAAGCCTTGTATTTTGCATTATCTTCTCATTTTATTTAAATCGTTAAATAATGAGGTCATCGCTGCATCATCATGATGTAATAAATAATTTAATTTATTTAATGTCTAAAAATTCTAAAAAAAATACTATGATGTAGGAAATCTTTTTAGATTTCCAATGACTATTTATAGTCAAAACTATGACTTGTATAACCCCGTATAAAAATTGTTTTAGTAAAACATTTAATGTTTGTGTCATTTTTTACTTTAACATTAAATAAAAGGTATTTATGTCATTTTCCAACTAAAGTGGCTCCATGGGGTCCCCAAGTTGACCCATGGATTGTATTGGTCGGCCATGGCACATACAATGAGGGTAGGACATGTGTCAATCTCATCTCATATTATTAAAACATTATTTTTACCTTAAACTACACTAATTACCTCTAATCGCGATTAAGAACTTAAAAGTTACTATTCACCAAAAATTATTTTAATCTCATTCAACCACATTTTACTTATTAATGACAACCATGTATGTAGGATTTTTGAAAATCAAATCACAGAAGTGGTAATATTTCATTTAAACGAAAAATCAGTTATTTAACTACCACTTAGTGGTTTCACTATTCATCAAAAATTGAAGTTTTTCAGAACAATACCAAAATTTCACCCTAAGCTATAATTGATATTCCGAATTCAAAAATGATGTCTATTTTACAAAATTCCAAACATATAATTTGCATTAATTAATTTTATAATTAATTCCCGTTGTCACAACAAATAGCGTGTTTTTAAGAAACAATTTATATCAAAAGATTGGCAATTGTTTATGTCCATTTTCAATGTTAAATTAATTCTAATGACCACCATTGGATAAAATGGTAAAAATATATTCTAATTATAATTTAAAACCACTAAATATTATAATTTATCACTATAAATTATTTTGATTAAAAAAGTTGTTTTTAAGTATTTTTCACTATTCATAAAAAATTAGAAGTTCTCAGAAAAATACCAAAAATTCAACATAGGATAATTTCGATACTCCGAATCCAAAAATGAAGTCCATTTTGATAAATAAAATTTATAAAATTTCAAAAAGTTGGTATTACTATTCACAACGGCTAGTTTAATTAGTTGTGGTGTGTGTTAGAGCTCGAGGTTGCGTACAACACACGCTATTGCATTATTCGAAGGGAAACGTACCATGGAAGCTTGGGGTGTTACATTCTCCCCTCCTTAAAATAATTGCGTCCTCGCAATTTCTAGGGTATTACTGCATAAAAAGACTCGGGTGGTTCTTCATCATAAGTTCCTCAGGTTCCCACGTTGCCTCTTCCATTTTATGATTTCTCCTCAAAACCTTTACCAGACGAGTCGTCTGGTTTCTCAGCACCTGCTCCCTCACATAAAGAATTCTAATGGGCTCTTCGCAATAAGATAGATCGGGTTCCAGTTCTAATTCCCCATAGGTAAGTACATGTGTTGGGTCGGGCATGTATTTTCTCAATAGCGATATGTGGAAAACATCGTGAACTTTGGAGAGATTTGGCGGCATCGCCAAACGATAAGCTACAGCCCCAATACGATCTAGAATTTCGAAAGGTCCGATGTACCTGGGACACAACTTACCCTTCTTACCAAAATGTATAACTCCCTTCCATGGAGATACCTTTAGGAAAACATGATCTCCCACCTGAAATTCCAAAACCTTTCTTCTGTTATCGGCATAGCTCTTCTGCCTACTTTGAACTGATTTGATGTGGTTTTGGATTACCTTCACCTTTTCCATTGTTTCTTCCACCAGTTCTGGTCCCACAAGTTTTCTTTCTCCAACGTCATCCCAACAGGTTGGTGTACGACATCTCTTTCTGTATAACGCTTCATAAGGTGCCATCTGAATTCTTGAATGGAAGCTATTGTTATAGGAAAATTCTACCAGTGGTAAGTATTGATCCCACATACCCTGAAAGTCAACAGAGCATGATCTCAACATGTCTTCTAAGGTTTGAATAGTCTGTTCTGACTGTCCATCTGTTTGAGGGTGATAGGCAGTGCTCAAACAAAGTTCAGTATCCAAGGCCTTTTGAAGACTTTTCCAGAATCTTGAAGTAAAACGAGGATCACGATCAGAAACAATCAATAGGGGTACTCCATGAAGTCTTAAAACTTCATTAATATATAATCTTGCTAGACGTTCAAGTGGTAGATCCTCCCGTATAGCCAGAAAATGTGCTGACTTAGTAAGACGATCAACAATGACCCATATTGCATCATTCCTTCTAGGAGTCTTTGGTAGTCCCATGACAAATTCCATCATAATATTATCCCATTTCCACTCAGGTATGGGAAGAGGTTGCAATACTCCACCAGGATGTTGCATTCCAGCTTTCACTTGTTGACAAACCATACACCTCGACACAAAATCAGCAATCTCCCTCTTCATATTGTCCCACCAAAAATGTTCCTTCAAATCTCTATACATTTTGGTGCTCCCAGGGTGTATAGAGATATTGGAACTATGAGCATCATCCAGCAATTCCCTTTTTAGATCAGGTATATCAGGAACACAAAGTCTCTTCCTGAATTTCAAAATTCCATCCTTATACACAAAGTCCCTCAATCTTCCATCATTCACATCTTTAATCTTCTTCTGAAATTCTTCATCATTGGTCTGAGAAATCTTAATCCTTTCTAGTAATGATGGTTTGGCAACCATTTGAAAAAGCATTGATGTTTCACCTTCCCTAGTTATTCCCATGTCCATCTTCACTAGATCCAAGAAAATTGGATCCCTTTCAATTCTCATCACATTCAAAACTCCATGGTCTTTTATACTCAAAGCATCTGCCACCTTTTTGCCTTCCCCGGGTGGTAATGTATCGTGAAATCATAATCCTTGAGTATTTCAAGCCATCGCCTTTGCCTCATGTTGAGTTCTTTTTGTGTGAAAATATACTTCAAACTCTTGTGATCAGTATAAATCTCACATTTTTCACCATAGAGGTAATGTCTCCATATCTTTAAAGCAAAGATCACAGCTGCTAACTCAATATCATGAGTAGGATAGTTTTGCTCATGAATTTTTAGCTGTCGTGATGCATAGGCAATGACCTTATCATTCTGCATAAGGACACAACCAAGTCCTTTCTTCGATGCATCACTATAAATAACAAACCCATCATTCCCCGATGGTAGAGTCAATACAGGGGCATTGACTAATCTTCTCTTTAGTTCTTCAAAACATTCTTCACACTCTTTTTTCCAGACAAATTTAATCCCTTTACGTGTGAGCTTTGTCAATGGGTTAGCCAATCTGGAAAAATTCTGAACGAAACGTCGATAATAACCTGCTAAACCAATAAAACTGCGTACCTCAGTTATACTTGTCGGTGCTGGCCATTCTTGGATTGCCTTGGTTTTAGAAGGATCAACGGAAATTCCATCCTTAGAGACAATATGGCCAAGAAAAGAAATCTCATGAAGCCAGAATTCACACTTGCTAAATTTCCCATATAATTCATGTCTTCTAAGAGTCTTCAGGATAATGCGTAAGTGATTTTCATGATCTTCGTGGCTTTTGGAGTATACCAAGATATCATCAATAAATACCACTACAAAGTCATCAAGATATTCCTTGAAAACTCTATTCATTAGATCCATGAAAATAGAGGGTGCATTAGTCAATCCAAAAGGCATTACTGTAAACTCGTAATGCCCGTACCTTGTTCGAAATGCTGTCTTTGGAACGTCTTCCTTCTTCACACACAACTGATGGTATCCAGACCGAAGGTCAATCTTTGAAAATTATTGATCTCCATGCAGTTGGTCAAAAAAAACATCAATGCGAGGTAGGGGATACTTGTTCTTTATTGTTATAGCATTGATCTCCCTATAGTCAATGCACAACCTCATAGATCCATCTTTCTTCTTAACAAAAAGAACAGGGGCTCCCCAAGGAGAAACACTAGGGCGAATAAATCCCTTATTACTCAATTCCTCTAGTTGTTTCTTTAGTTCAACTAATTCCACAGTGGCCATTCTATAAGGGGTCTTTGATATGGGCCTTGATCCAGGAATTAAATCAATGGAAAACTCAACTTCTCGTTCTGGAGGATATCCAGGTAAATCTTCTGGAAACACATCAACATATTCTCTCACAATAGTTACATCCTTTATTTGAATATTCCTTTCCTCACCCTCAGTAATTTCCTTCTATTCCTCCCCAATAATTGAATTTAGTTGAGATACTGGGGGTGGATCTAGATAAGAATTATGCGGCGACGATTCGGCTCTAAAGATAAGGTGTTCCTTATCATCATCATCAAGAATCGTAACCTCTTTCCTCTTACAATAAATTTTTACATCATGGTCCGAAAGCCAATCCATACCGAGGATTATATCAAATTCAATCATGGGTATGACGATGATATCAGCAGGTAAAGAACATTTAGGTGCTCTAATGGGAACTAATCGACAAAACTTTGTTGCAACAATACTTCCCTTAGGGGTTTTGACCGACAACTCCCTTGTTAAATCAAATTGGAAATATCTACTTTTCTTAGCAAACTGGGAAGATATGAAACAATGCGATGATCCAGAATCAAATAATGCATTTGCTAAACTTGAGGAAACCATTAAATTACCTTCCACCACGTCTTTCGGAGCTTCCACCTTAGCAGTAGTGATAGCATAATCCTGGCCCTAATCCCTTGGCCTCTTCTGAGGTAAGTTCACCTGACGCTTAGGACATTCATTTTCATAATGTCCCTTCTCTCTACAATTATAGCATTCCACGTTGACAACCGCTTTCTATCCCTTGCATTCATGAGCTTGGTGGCCTTTTTCACCACACTTGTAACATACTCCTTTTCCTTTTAGACAGGCACCAGGGTGCTTCCTATCGCAATTATCACAGGGTGGAAATTCATTTCTACCCTTCTTCCTTGTTTCCTTATTTCCTTTCCCAGAGTTTTCAGCGGATCTCTTCTTATCTTGCTTTGATTTAAAGTCATAAGACTTAGAGAATTCCTTTTCCATCTTGATAGCGCATGAGACAATACCTTCGTATGAAGAGAAGGTTTGTGATACTAAAGCTCGACGGAGAAATGGTTTCAACCCATCAAAGAAACGATCAGTCTTACTTCTTGGGTTACATATGTAATCTGCAGCATACCTTGCTAACCTTGTAAAGTTAGCCTCATACTTTGCGACATTCTCATCCTCCTTCTGCCTCAGACTCAGAAATTGCCTTTCCATATCTGCTCGATGGTCTCAAGGAAAGTATTTTTCTAAGAACAGCTCTTTGAACTCCTGCCATTCCATGTTTGTCAATTCATCATCTTCCTTTGTGTTTTGAATTAGTGACCACCATTGATCGGCATCTCCAGTGAGGTGGTAAACTGCCATGAAAACATTCTCCCTTTCACTACTCCCCAAGGCATGGAATATTTTCTCTAAGGAATTTATCCATTGCTCAGCTAATATAGGATTTGTACTCCCATTGAAGGTTGGTGGTTGTTGTCTCATGAAACGGTCTAGCATTGATCCTCCACGTTGCGGATCAGGGTGCTCCATACGAGTAAGGTTGTTATTCATAACCTACGTGAGTTGTCCCAGTACGATGAGAAGCTGGTCAGCACCAGTTGTATCACTAGCTCCACCATAATTATCTTGAGCAGGAGGGAAATCCCTACACGGAGTGCGTGCATTGATACGGTTTTCATTCCTTCCACTAGGCGCCATTTCTAAATAATGTCATAAACTAGATTAGTTCATGAATCAAAATACATAATTCCATACTTGTAAAACACTTAACATAAATTGAACTAATTATGGATATAATCCATAATTATAAAAATGTTTTCTTTGAGGAAGTATATACTCATAAACCCTTCATAATGATTTGTAATGAAAATGAGAGTTATCCTAAGCATTTCCCCCGGGAGTGTCGTAACCAATAGTGCAGCAAGGCCCGTTGTCGTGCACCAGTTCCCGTTCGAGTCTAGCTCAAAGCGGTGTTTTCGGGTTTTACCCCTTGGTACATCTGTGCCAGAGCCGCCTCTACCTGCTCGTATCCAGACAGGGATGTATTTCTTGGAAAACTCACAAAATCTCTACAATACCATAATTCTAGGAAGTTCTTCTATACTAATCCTCAAAGTTCATCTTAGGTCTACGTGCTCTAATCAGAGTTTATCTAAATCTAGCTTCCAAGGTTTGTACTAAACTTCCTCTGATACCAACTGTAACGCCCCGACCCCAGCTACCCAGAGTCGGTGCATTACTTCATAAAATTGGCATGATCACAAAAGATCAAGTCTCGAAAGACCGATTAGTTTAGTAGCCTTGGAAACACTAGATACATTCATAAACATTACATTACATCATAAAAATGAAAACTACAATAACATGGTCTCCCTAGTCCACACTCATATCCTCAC
The DNA here is from genome assembly GCA_963277665.1 of Viscum album. Lineage (NCBI taxonomy): Eukaryota > Viridiplantae > Streptophyta > Magnoliopsida > Santalales > Viscaceae > Viscum > Viscum album. Next base: position 1,514,983,684 of record OY728128.1, on the reverse strand, counting down.
TGACTATTCTTGCAAGTCAGTCATAATACACTTCTTCACATCCTGGGAAAAATAAAACATTGAAAGGGGTGAGCTCAAATGCTCCGTAAGGATAACAATATAGCGGAAACTTTCATAAGAAAACATAAGCATTTAAGGCAATGTATAACTAAAAAAAAGCCTTACTGAACTTGAACTTTAGCATAATATGGCAAAAGTAAAATAAAATAATTCCATTACTTACTCACATGGATATTCTACTAGACGAATAATCACGTGAAATATCAATAACCACTTTCATAATGAGGGAATGTATAATCCTAGACATTCTGAAACACTTTGTCAAGGCCTTGGCCAAGACGTCTAAAATGATTAAGGCCTCGGCCAAAACCATAAATCAAATTGGGAAAGGGCCTTGGCCAATTCCACGTCTAGTTGTCTCATGAGACCTACCGATGCATCGAGGAGCTATAGCGGGCTCCACCCGTCACATATTAAGTCCAATACATTCCTCATATGAATAGGTTTAAACATAACATAAATATTCGTATTAAAACTAGCATACGAAATGTCAACAATTTCTCCATAAACTATGGATGGTATAAAAATAACACATCCACAGTCAAATATTTCACAAAATGTTCAATGGAAGTTTTGTATCATAAATCAATTTCAATTAAACTTAAAACCCATCAAAGGATGTTGACATGGATGAAAACAAAGCTATTTGAGAGTAATATCTCTCCTTTTTGAAATCATTTAAAAGTCCCATAATTATAAAATAATACATTTACTTTGAATATATTCTTATAAGCTTTTTAGGGAAGCTTCGATGAAGTTATAATGGCGGAAAATAGCCGCACCCGCCGTATAAGTTAAAAAAACATTCTTACCTTAAATTTGTCAAAGAGGTCAAAAAGTACATTGTTTGGAAAACGACGGTAAGATTCCTTTCAAAAATGTATAAGGGTATAAATAACTTTAACACATTTTCCATTTAATAGTAAAAATGTTTTGAAAGACATTTTTAAGAAACATGGATGTGGATGATAACGAGGTCTCAGTAGATAATTATGTATAAACAACCTTGGATAATGAAGAGGTTGTGAAGTAAACCCTTACCTTGTACTTTTCCTTGGTTGGGGTAGGTTAACCTCCTGTATAATGGTGAAATAATTGTTATTAAATTATACAAGAATCATATACATTCATATGATATCATATATGATCTTTTAACATTGCTTTGTTAACAATATCTTAGATTTATCGTTGTTTCGGGTGTTAACTTACTCGTTTTCTTTTATATGTTTTGTTACGTAAGTCGTGTTTTTCATGGATAGGTTGTATCTTATTCATATCCAGAATGATATCATGTCCTTAGACATTATTTTTAAATGATAAAATGATAATTATACTTGAATGCATACGACGGAGAATGAATCTCATCGCGTTCGTGGAGACGGTAGTCCGTACGTACGCACGAGTGACAATATCATTATTTTGATATTAAAATAATATATAATTGGATAGTATATCATATATACAGAATAATTATCATGTTATATTTATTATTTACATGAATTACATATCATTATTATACCCATCTAAATAATAATATATTGAATAACAATTACACCACGACGTGGAGACGGTAAGCCGTACGTACACATGTATGGTGACATGTCATTAAAATGATGGGTAGAATACTGAATATGGTTGTTCCATATTTATAATAACATCATAGTATATATAATATACTGGAGTAATAATTTTAGAATTGAAATTATAAACAAAGAGGGAGTGGAAGAAGAAAGAAACTTGAAAGAGGGTGATGAAAATGTTACCTCTTCTTCGGGTTCTTCCTTTTGATTTGATCAAAAGGACTCCATAGGATGGCTTTCTGACTAAAGTAAAGCTTCTAGGATGAAGGTAGAGAAGTTGGGAGAGTATTTGGGCAGAGTTTGGCCGAACCAAAAGGCTTGAAAGTGTGAATAAGGTGGTAGAGGTGGGGGCCTTTTATAAGAGGAGAGGAGGGGCTCTTTTGGAAAGATTGAAATGTTACATTATTATACAATGCTTTTCGGATTCTAAAGGTCCCACACTTATAAAATTCATGGCTAAGGTGATAAGGGTTCTAAATTTCCTCATCCAATAGGCTTTGTACAAGTGTAAGCCTTGGATTTTTAATTATCTTCTCATTTTATTTAAATCGTTAAATAATGAGGTCATCGCTGCATCATCATGATTTCATAAATAATTTAATTTATTTAATGTCTAAAAATTCTAAAAAAAATACTATGATGTAGGAAATATTTTTATCTTTCCAATTACTATTTATAGTCAAAAATATGACTTGTTTAACCCCATATAAAAATTGTTTTAGTAAAACATTTCATGTTTGTGTCATTTTTTACTTTAACATTAAATAAAAGGTATTTATGTCATTTTCCAACTAAAGTGGCTCCATGGGGTCCCCAAGTTGACCCATGGATTGTCTTGGTCGGACATGGCACATCCAATGAGGGTAGGACATGTTTCAAGCTCATCTCATATTATTAAAACATTATTTTTACCTTAAACTACACTAATTACCTCTAATCGCGATTAAGAACTTAAAAGTTACTATTCACCAAAAATTATTTTAATCTCATTAAACCACATTTTACTTCTTAATGACAACCATGTATGTCGGATTTTTGAAAATCAAAACACAGAAGTGGTAATATTTCATTTAAACGAAAAATCAGTTATTTAACTACCACTTAGTGGTTTCACTATTCATCAAAAATTGGAGTTTTTCAGAACAATGCCAAAATTTCACCCTAAGATATAATTGATATTCCGAATTCAAAAATTATGTCTATTTTAAAAAATTCCAAACATATAAGTTTCATTAATTAATTTTATAATTAATTCCTGTTGTAACAACAAATAGCGTGTTTTTAAGAAACAATTTATATCAAAAGATTGGCAATTGTTTATGTCCATTTTCAATGTTAAATTAATTCTAATGACCACCATTGGATAAAATGGTAAAAATATATTCTAATTATACTTTAAAACCACTAAATATTATAATTTATCACTATAAATTATTTTTATTAAAAAAGTTGTTTTTAAGTATTTTTCACTATTCATAAAAAATTAGAAGTTCTCAGAAAAATACCAAAAATTCAACATAGGCTAATTTCGATATTCCGAATCCAAAAATGAAGTCCATTTTGATAAATAAAATTTATAAAATTTCAAAAAGTAGGTATTACTATTCAAAATGGCTAGTTTAATTAGTTATGGTGTGTGTTAGAGCTCGAGGTTGCGTACAACACACGCTATTGCATTATTCGAAGGGAAACGTACCGTGGAAGCTTGGGGTGTTACATTCTCCCCTCCTTCAAATAATTGCGTCCTCGCAATTTCTAGGGTATTACTTCATAAAAAGTCTCGGGTGGTTCTTCATCATAAGTTCCTCATGTTCCCACGTTGCCTCTTCCATTTTATGATTTCTCCACAAAACCTTTACCAGACGAGTCGTCCGGTTTCTCAGCACCTGCTCCCTCACATCAAGAATTATGATGGGCTCTTCGCAATAAGATAGATCGGGTTCCAGTTCTAATTCCTCATAGGTAAGTACATGTGTTGGGTCGGTCATGTATTTTCTCAATAGCGATATGTGGAAAACATCATGAACTTTGGAGAGATTTGGCGGCATCGCCAAACGATAAGCTACAGCCCCAATACGATCTAGAATTTCGAAAGGTCCGATGTACCTGGGACTCAACTTACCCTTCTTACCAATACGTATAACTCCCTTCCATGGAGATACCTTTAGGAAAACATGATCTCCCACCTGAAATTCCAAAACCTTTCTTCTGTTATCGGCATAGCTCTTTTGCCTACTTTGAGCTGATTTGATGTGGTTTTGGATTACCTTCACCATTTCCATTGTTTCTTCCACCAGTTCTAGTCCCACAAGTTTTCTTTCACCAACGTCATCCCAACAGGTTGGTGTACGACATCTCTTTCCGTATAACGCTTCATAAGGTGCCATCTGAATGCTTGAATGGAAGCTATTGTTATAGGAAAATTCTACCAGTGGTAAGTATTGATCCCACATACCCTGAAAGTCAAGAGAGCACGATCTCAACATGTCTTCTAAGGTTTGAATAGTCTGTTCTGATTGTCCATCTATTTGAGGGTGATAGGAAGTGCTCAAACAAAGTTCAGTATCCAAGGCCTTTTGAATACTTTTCCAGAATCTTCAAGTAAAACTAGGATTACGATCAGAAACAATCGATAGGGGTACTCCATGAAGTCTTACAACTTCATTAATATATAATCTTGCTAGACGTTCAAGTGGTAGATCCTCCCGTATAGCCAGAAAATGTGCTGACTTAGTAAGACGATCAACAATGACCCATATTGCATCATTCCTTCTAGGAGTCTTTGGTAGTCCCATGACAAAGTCCATCGTAATATTATCCCATTTCCACTCAGGTATGGGAAGAGGTTGCAATACTCCACCAGGATGTTTCCTTCCAGCTTTCACTTGTTGAGAAACCATACACCTCGACACAAAATCAGCAATCTCCCTCTTCATATTGTCCCACCAAAAATTTTCCTTCAAATCTCTATACATTTTGGTGCTCCCAGGGTGTATAGAGAAATTGGAACTATAAGCATCATCCTGCAATTCCCTTTTTAGATCAGGTATATCGGGAACACAAAGTCTCTTCCTGAATTTCAAAATTCCATCCTTATACACAAAGTCCCTCAATCTTCCATCATTCACATCTTTAATCTTCTTCTGAAATTCTTCATCATTGGTCTGAGAACTCTTAATCCTTTCTAGTAATGATGGTTTGGAAACCATTTGAAAAATCATTGATGTTTCACCTTCCCTAGTTATTCCCATGTCCATCTTCACTAGATCCAAGAAAATTGGATCCCTTTAAATTCTCATCACATTCAAAACTCCATGCTCTTTTCTACTCAAAGCATCTGCGACCTTGTTTGCCTTCCCCGGGTGGTAATGTATCGTGCAATCATAATCCTTGAGTAGTTCAAGCCATCGCCTTTGCCTCATGTTGAGCTCTTTTTGTGTGAAAATATACTTCAAACTCTTGTGATCAGTATAAATCTCACATTTTTCACCATAGAGGTAATGTCTCCATATCTTTAAAGAAAAAATCACAGCTGCTAACTCAAGATCATGAGTAGGATAGTTTTTATCATGAATTTTTAACTGTCGTGATGCATAGGCAATGACCTTATCATTCTGCATAAGGACACAACCAAGTCCTTTCTTCGATGCATCACTATAAATAACAAACCCATCATTCCCCGATGGTAGAGTCAATACAGGGGCATTGACTAATCTTCTCTTTAGTTCTTCAAAACATTCTTCACACTCTTTTTTCCAGACAAATTTAATCCCTTTACGTGTGATCTTTGTCAATGGGTTAGCCAATCTGGCAAAATTCTGGACGAAACGTCGATAATAACCTGCTAAACCAATAAAACCGCATACCTCAGTTATACTTGTCGGTGCTGGCCATTCTTGGATTGCCTTGGTTTTAGAAGGATCAACGGAAATTCCATCCTTAGAGACAATATGGCCAAGAAAAGAAATCTCATGAAGCCAGAATTCACACTTTCTAAATTTCCCATATAATTCATGTCTTCTAAGAGTCTTCAGGATAATGCGTAAGTGATTTTCATGATCTTCGTGGATTTTGGAGTATACCAAGATATCATCAATAAATACCACTACAAAGTCATCAAGATGCTCCTTGAAAACTCTATTCATTAGATCCATGAAAACAGAGGGTGCATTAGTCAATCCAAAAGGCATTACTGCAAACTCGTAATGCTCGTACCTTGTTCGAAATGCTGTCTTTGAAACGTCTTCCTTCTTCACACACAACTGATGGTATCCAGACCGAAGTCCAATCTTTGAAAAGTATTGAGCTCCATGCAGTTGGTCAAACAAATCATCAATGCGAGGTAGGGGATACTTGTTCTTTATTGTTATAGCATTGATCTCCCTATAGTCAATTCACAACCTCATAGATCCATCTTTCTTCTTAACAAAAAGAATAGGGGCTCCCCAAGGAGAAACACTAGGGAGAATAAATCCCTTATTACTCAATTCCTCTAGTTGTTTCTTTAGTTAAACTAATTCCACAGTGGCCATTCTATAAGGGGTCTTCGATATGGGCCTTGATCCAGGAATTAAATCAATGTAAAACTCAACTTCTCGTTCTGGAGGATGTCCAGGTAAATCTTCCGGAAACACATCAACATATTCTCTCACAATAGGTACATTTTCTATTTGAATATTCCTTTCCTCACCCTCAGTAATTTCCTTCTCTTCCTCCCCAATAATTGAATTTAGTTGAGCAATTGGGGGTGGATCTAGATAAGAATTATGTGGCGACGATTCGGCTCTAAAGATAAGGTGTTCCTTATCTTCATCATCAAGAATCGTAACCTCTTTCCTCTTACAATAAATTTTTGCATCATGGTCCAAAAGCCAATCCATACCGAGGATTATATCAAATTCAATCATGGGTATGATGATGAGATCAGTAGGTAAATAACATTTAGGTGCTCTAATGGGAACTAATCGACAAAACTTTGTTGCAACAATACTTCCCTTAGGGGTTTTGACCGACAAATCCCTTGTTAAATCAAATTGGAAATATCTAATTTTCTTAGCAAACTGGGAAGATATGAAACAATGCGATGATCCAGAATCAAATAATGCATTTTCTAAACTTGAGGAAACCATTAAATTACCTTCCACCACATCTTTCGGAGCTTCCACCTCAGCAGTAGTGATAGCATAAGCCTGGCCCTGATCCCTTGGCCTCTTCTGAGGTAAGTTCCCCTGATGCTTAGAACATTCATTTGCGTAATGTCCCTTCTCTCTACAATTATAGCATTCCACGTTGACAGCCGCTTTCTATCCCTTGCATTCATGAGCTTGGTGGCCTTTTTCACCACACTTGTAACATACTCCTTTTCCTTTTAGACAGGCACCAGGGTGCTTCCTACCACAATTATCACAGGGTGGAAATTCATTTCTACCCTTCTTCCCTGTTTCCTTATTTCCTTTCCCAGAGTTTTCAGCGGATCTCTTCTTATCTTGCTTTGATTTAAAGTCATAAGACTTAGAGAATTCCTTTTCCGTCTTGATAGCGCACAAGACAATACCTTCGTATGAAGAGAAGGTTTGTGATACAAAAGCTCGATGGAGAAATGGTTTCAACCCATCAAAGAAACGATCAGTCTTACTTCTTGGGTTACATATGTAATCTGCAGCATACCTTTCTAACCTTGTAAAGTTAGCCTCATACTTTGCGACATTCTCATCCGCCTTCTGCCTCAGACTCAGAAATTGTCTTTCCATATCCGCTCGATGGTCTCAAGGAAAGTATTTTTCTAAGAACATCTCTTTGAACTCCTGCCATTCCATGTTTGTTAATTCATCATCTTCCTTTGTGTTTTGAATTAGTGACCACCATTGATCGGCATCTCCAGTGAGGCGGTAAACTGCCATGACGACATTCTCCCTTTCACTACTCCCCAAGGCATGGAATATTTTCTCTAAGGAATTTATCCATTGCTCAGCTACTATAGGATTTGTACTCCCATTGAAGGTTGGTGGTTGTTGCCTCATGAAACGGTCTAGCATTGATCCTCCACGTTGCGGATCAGGGTGCTCCATACGAGTAAGGTTGTTATTCATAACCTGCGTGAGTTTTCCCAGTACGGTGAGAAGCTGATCAGCACCAGTTGTATCACTAGCTCCACCATAATTATCTTGAGCAGAAGGTAAATCCCTACACGGAGTTCGTGCATTGATACGGTTTCCATTCCTTCCACTAGGCGCCATTTCTAAATAATGGCATAAACTAGATTAGTTCATGAATCAAAATACATAATTCCATACTTGTAAAACACTTAACATAAATTGAACTAATTATGGATATAATCCATAATTATAAAAATGTTTTCTTTGAGGAAGTATATACTCATAAAGCCTTCATAATTATTTGTAAAGAAAATGAGAGTTATCCTAAGAATTTCCCCCGGGAGTGTCGTAACCAAGAGTGCAGCAAGGACCGTTGTCGTGCACCAGTTACCGTTCGAGTCTAGCTCAAAGCGGTGTTTTCGGGTTTTACCCCTTGGTACATCTGTGCCAGAGCCGCCTCTACCTGCTCGTATCCAGACAGGGATTTATTGCTCGGAAAACTCACAAAATCTCTACAATACCATAATTCTAGGAAGTTCTTCTATACTAATCCTCAAAGTTCATCTTAGGTCTACGTGCTCTAATCAGAGTTTATCTAAATCTAGCTTCCAAGGTTTGTACTAAACTTCCTCTGATACCAACTGTAACTCCCCGACCCCAGCTACCCAGAGTCGGTGCATTACTTCATAACATTGGCATGATCACAAAAGATCAAGTCTCGAAAGACCGATTAGTTTAGTAGCCTTGGAAACACTAGATACATTCATAAACATTACATTACATCATAAAAATGAAAACTACAATAACATGGTCTCCCTAGTCCACACTCATATCCTCACTGACTATTCTTGCAAGTCAGTCATAATACACTTCTTCACATCCTGGGAAAAATAAAACATTGAAAGGGGTGAGCTCAAATGCTCCCTAAGGATAAAAATATAGCGGAAACTTTCATAAGAAAACATAAGCATTTAAGGCAATGTATAACTAAAAAAAGCCTTACTGAACTTGAACTTCAGCATAATATGGCAAAAGTAAAATAAAATAATGCCATTACTTACTCACATGGATATTCTACTAGACGAATAATCACGTGAAATATCAATAACCACTTTCATAATGAGGGAATGTATAATGCTAGACATTCTGAAACACTTTTTCAAGGCCTCGACCAAGACTTCTAAAATGATTAAGGCCTCGGCCAAAACCATAAATCAAATTGGGAAAGGGCCTTGGCCAATTCCATGTCTAGTTGTCTCATGAGACCTACTGATGCATCGAGGAGCTATAGCGGGCTCCACCTGTCACATATTAAGTCCAATACATTCCTCATATGAATAGGTTTAAACATAACATAAATATTCGTATTAAAACTAGCATACGAAATGTCAATAATTTCTCCATAAACTATGGATGGTATAAAAATAACACATCCACAGTCAAATATTTCACAAAATGTTCAATGGAAGTTTTGTATCATAAATCAATTTCAATTAAACTTAAAACCCATCAAACGATGTTGACATGGATGAAAACAAAGCTATTTGAGAGTAATATCTCTCCTTTTTGAAATCATTTAAAAGTCCCATAATTATAAAATAATACATTTACTTTGAATATATTCTTATAAGCTTGTTAGGGAAGCTTCGATGAAGTTATAATGGCAGAAAATAGCCGCACCCGCCGTATAAGTTAAAAAAACATTCTTACCTTAAATTTGTCAAAGAGGTCAAAAAGTACATTGTTTGGAAAATGACGGTAAGATTCCTTTCAAAAATGTATAAGGGTATAAATTACTTTAACAAATTTTCCATTTAATAGTAAAAATGTTTTGAAAGACATTTTTAAGAAACATGGATGTGGATGATAACGAGGTCTCAGTAGATAATTATGTATAAACAACCTTGGATAATGAAGAGGTTGTGAAGTAAACCCTTACCTTGTACTTTTCCTTGGTTGGGGTAGGTTAACCTCCTGTATAATGGTGAAATAATTGTTATTAAATTATACAAGAATCATATACATTCATATGATATCATATATGATCTTTTAACATTGCTTTGTTAACAATATCTTAGATTTATCGTTGTTTCGGGTGTTAACTTACTCGTTTTCTTTTATATGTTTTGTTACGTAAGTCGTGTTTTTCATGGATAGGTTGTATCTTATTCATATACAGAATGATATCATGTCCTTAGACATTATTTTTAAATGATCAAATGATAATTATACTTGAATGCATACGACGGAGAATGAATCTCATCGCGTTCGTGGAGACGGTAGTCCGTACGTACGCACGAGTGACAATATCATTATTTTGATATTAAAATAATATATAATTGGATAGTATATCATATATAAAGAATCATTATCATGTTATATTTATTATTTACATGAATTGCATATCATTATTATACCCATCTAAATAATAATATATTGAATAACAATTACACCACGACGTGGAGACGGTAAGTCGTACGTATGCACGTATGGTGACATGTCATTAAAATGATGGGTAGAATACTGAATATGGTTGTTCCATATTTATAATAACATCATAGTATATAGAATATACTGGAGTAATAATTTTAGAATTGAAATAATAAACAAAGAGGGAGTGGAAGAAGAAAGAAACTTGAAAGAGGGTGATGAAAATGTTACCTCTTCTTCGGGTTCTTCCTTTTGATTTGATCAAAAGGACTCCTTAGGATGGCTTTATGACTAAAGTAAAGCTTCTAGGATGAAGGGAGAGAAGTTGGGAGAGTATTTGGGCAGAGGTTGTCCGAACCAAAAGGCTTGAAAGTGTGAATAAGGTGGTAGAGATGGGGGCCTTTTATAAGAGGAGAGGAGGGGCTCTTTTGGAAAGACTGAAATGTTACATTATTATACAATGCTTTTCGGATTCTAAAGGTCCCACACTTATAAAATTCGTGGATAAGGTGATAAGGGTTATAAATCTCCTCATCCAATAGGCTTTGGACAAGTGTAAGCCTTGTATTTTGCATTATCTTCTCATTTTATTTAAATCGTTAAATAATGAGGTCATCGCTGCATCATCATGATGTCATAAATAATTTAATTTATTTAATGTCTAAAAATTCTAAAAAAAATACTATGATGTAGGAAATCTTTTTAGATTTCCAATTACTATTTATAGTCAAAAATATGACTTGTATAACCCCATATAAAAATTGTTTTAGTAAAACATTTCATGTTTGTGTCATTTTTTACTTTAACATTAAATAAAAGGTATTTATGTCATTTTCCAACTAAAGTGGCTTCATGGGGTCCCCAAGTTGACCCATGGATTGTCTTGGTCGGAAATGGAACATCCAATGAGGGTAGGACATGTTTCAAGCTCATCTCATATTATTAAAACATTATTTTTACCTTAAACTACACTAATTACCTCTAATCGCGATTAAGAACTTAAAAGTTACTATTCACCAAAAATTATTTTAATCTCATTCAACCACATTTTACTTCTTAATGACAACCATGTATGTCGGATTTTTGAAAATCAAAACACAGAAGTGGTAATATTTCATTTAAACGAAAAATCAGTTATTTAACTACCACTTAGTGGTTTCACTATTCATCAAAAATTGAAGTTTTTCAGAACAATGCCAAAATTTCACCCTAAGCTATAATTGATATTCCGAATTCAAAAATGATTTCTATTTTACAAAATTCCAAACATATAAGTTGCATTAATTAATTTTATAATTAATTCCCGTTGTAACAACAAATAGCGTGTTTTTAAGAAACAATTTATATCAAAAGATTGGCAATTGTTTATATCCATTTTCAATGTTAAATTAATTCTAATGACCACCATTGGATAAAATGGTAAAAATATATTCTAATTATACTTTAAAACCACTAAATATTATAATTTATCACTATAAATTATTTTGATTAAAAAAGTTGTTTTTAAGTATTTTTCACTATTCATAAAAAATTAGAAGTTCTCAGAAAAATACCAAAAATTCAACATAGGCTAATTTTGATATTCCGAATCCAAAAATGAAGTCCATTTTGATAAATAAAATTTATAAAATTTCAAAAAGTAGGTATTACTATTCAAAACGGCTAGTTTAATTAGTTTAGGTGTGTGTTAGAGCTCGAGGTTGCGTACAACACACGCTATTGCATTATTCGAAGGGAAACGTACCGTGGAAGCTTGGGTTGTTACATTCTACCCTCCTTCAAATAATTGCGTCCTCGCAATTTCTAGGGTATTACTGCATAAAAAGACTCGGGTGGTTCTTCATCATAAGTTCCTCAGGTTCCCACGTTGCCTCTTCCATTTTATGATTTCTCCACAAAACCTTTACCAGACGAGTCGTCCGGTTTCTCAGCACCTGCTCCCTCACATCAAGAATTCTGATGGGCTCTTCGCAATAAGATAGATCGGGTTCCAGTTCTAATTCCTCATAGGTAAGTACATGTGTTGGGTCGGGCATGTATTTTCTCAATAGCGATATGTGGAAAACATCGTGAACTTCGAAGAGATTTGGCGGCATCGCCAAACGATAAGCTACAGCCCCAATACGATCTAGAATTTCGAAAGGTCCGATGTACCTGGGACTCAACTTACCCTTCTTACCAATACGTATAACTCCCTTCCATGGAGATACCTTTAGGAAAACATGATCTCCCACCTGAAATTCCAAAACCTTTCTTCTGTTATCGGCATAACTCATATGCCTACTTTGAGCTGATTTGATGTGGTTTTGGATTACCTTCACCTTTTCCATTGTTTCTTCCACCAGTTCTGGTCCCACAAGTTTTCTTTCACCAACGTCATCCCAACAGGTTGGTGTACAACATCTCTTTCCTTATAACACTTCATAAGGTGCAATCTGAATGCTTGAATGGAAGCTATTGTTATAGGAAAATTCTACCAGTGGTAAGTATTGATCCCACATACCCTAAAAGTCAAGAGAGCATGATCTCAACATGTCTTCTAAGGTTTGAATAGTCCGTTCTGATTTTCCATCTGTTTGAGGGTGATAGGCAGTGCTCAAACAAAGTATAGTATCCAAGGACTTTTGAAGACTTTTCCAGAATCTTGAAGTAAAACGAGGATCACGATCAGAAACAATCGATAGGGGTACTCCATGAAGTCTTACAACTTCATTAATATATAATCTTGCTAGACGTTCAAGTGGTAGATCCTCCCGTATAGCCAGAAAATTTGCTGACTTAGTAAGACGATCAATAATGACCCATATTGCATCATTCCTTCTAGGAGTCTTTGGTAGTCCCATGACAAAGTCCATCGTAATATTATCCCATTTTCACTCAGGTATGGGAAGAGGTTGCAATACTCCACCAGGATGTTGCCTTCCAGCTTTCACTTGTTGACAAACCATACACCTCGACACAAAATCAGCAATCTCCCTCTTCATATTGTCCCACCAAAAATGTTCCTTCAAATCTCTATACATTTTGGTGCTCCCAGGGTGTATAGAGAAATTGGAACTATGAGCATCATCCAGCAATTCCCTTTTTAGATCAGGTATATCGGGAACACAAAGTCTCTTCCTGAATTTCAAAATTCCATCCTTATACACAAAGTCCCTCAATCTTCCATCATTCACATATTTAATCTTCTTCTGAAATTCTTCATCATTGGTCTGAGAACTCTTAATCCTTTCTAGTAATGATGGTTTGGAAACCATTTGAAAAAGCATTGATGTTTCACCTTCCCTAGTTATTCCCATGTCCATCTTCACTAGATCCAAGAAAATTGGATCCCTTTCAATTCTCATCACATTCAAAACTCCATGGTCTTTTCTACTCAAAGCATCTGCCACCTTGTTTGCCTTCCCTGGGTGGTAATGTATCGTGCAATCATAATCCTTGAGTAGTTCAAGCCATCGTCTTTGCCTCATGTTGAGCTCTTTTTGTGTGAAAATATTCTTCAAACTCTTGTGATCAGTATAAATCTCACATTTTTCACCATAGAGGTAATGTCTCCATATCTTTAAAGTAAAGATCACAGCTGCTAACTCAATATCATGAGTAGGATAGTTTTTATCATGAATTTTTAGCTGTCGTGATGCATAGGCAATGACCTTATCATTCTACATAAGGACACAACCAAGTCCTTTCTTCGATGCATCACTATAAATAACAAACCCATCATTCCCCGATGGTAGAGTCAATACAGGGGCATTGACTAATCTTCTCTTTAGTTCTTCAAAACATTCTTCAAACTCTTTTTTCCAGAAAAATTTAATCCCTTTACGTGTGAGCTTTGTCAATGGGTTAGCCAATCTGGCAAAATTCTGGACGAAACGTCGATAATAACCTTCTAAACCAATAAAACTACATACCTCAGTTATACTTGTCGGTGCTGGCCATTCTTGGATTGCCTTGGTTTTAGAAGGATCAACGGAAATTCCATCCTTAGAGACAATATGGCCAAGAAAAGAAATCTCATGAAGCCAGAATTCACACTTTCTAAATTTCCCATATAATTCATGTCTTCTAAGAGTCTTCAAGATAATGCGTAAGTGATTTTCATGATCTTCGTGGCTTTTGGAGTATACCAAGATATCATCAATAAATACCACTACAAAGTCATCAAGATATTCCTTGAAAACTCTATTTATTAGATCCATGAAAACAGAGGGTACATTAGTCAATCCAAAAGGCATTACTGTAAACTCGTAATGCCCGTACCTTGTTCGAAATGTTGTCTTTGGAACGTCTTCCTTCTTCACACACAACTGATGGTATCCAGACCGAAGGTCAATCTTTGAAAAGTATTGAGCTCCATGCAGTTGGTCAAACAAATCATCAATGCGAGGTAGGGGATACTTGTTCTTTATTGTTATAGCATTGATCTCCCAATAGTCAATGCACAACCTCATAGATCCATCTTTCTTCTTAACAAAAAGAACAGGGGCTCCCCAAGGAGAAACACTAGGGAGAATAAATCCCTTATTACTCAATTCCTCTAGTTGTTTCTTTAGTTCAACTAATTCCACAGTGGCCATTCTATAAGGGGTCTTCGATATGGGCCTTGATCCAGGAATTAAATCAATGGAAAACTCAACTTCTCATTCTTGAGGATGTCCAGGTAAATCTTACGGAAACACATCAACATATTCTCTCACAATAGGTACATCCTCTATTTGAATATTCCTTTCCTCACCCTCAGTAATTTCCTTCTCTTCCTCCCCAATAATTGAATTTAGTTGAGCAATTGGGGGTGGATCTAGATAAGAATTATGTGGCGACGATTCGGCTCTAAAGATAATGTGTTCCTTATCATCATCATCAAGAATCGTAACCTCTTTCCTCTTACAATAAATTTTTGCATCATGGTCTGAAATCCAATCCATACTGAGGATTATATCAAATTCAATCATGGGTATGACGATGAGATCAGCAGGTAAAGAACATTTAGGTGCTCTAATGGGAACTAATCGACAAAACTTTGTTGCAACAATACTTCCCTTAGGGGTTTTGACCGACAACTCCCTTGTTAAATCAAATTGGAAATATCTAATTTTCTTAGCAAACTGGGAAGATATGAAACAATGCGATGATCCAGAATCAAATAATGCATTTGCTAAACTTGAGGAAACCATTAAATTACCTGCCACCACGTCTTTCGGAGCTTCCACCTCAGCAGTAGTGATAGCAAAAGTCTGGCCCTGATCCCTTGGCCTCTTCTGAGGTAAGTTCCCCTGACGCTTAGAACATTCATTTGTGTAATGTCCCTTCTCTCTACAATTATAGCATTCCACGTTGACAGCCACTTTCTATCCCTTGCATTCATGAGCTTGGTGGCCTTTTTCACCACACTTGTAACATACTCCTTTTCCTTTTTGACAGGCACCAGGGTGCTTCCTACCGCAATTATCACAGGGTGGAAATTCATTTCTACCCTTCTTCCCTGTTTCCTTATTTTCTTTCCCAGAGTTTTCAGCGGATCTCTTCTTATCTTGCTTTGATTTAAAGTCATAAGACTTAGAGAATTCCTTTTCCGTCTTGATAGCGCACAAGACAATACCTTCGTATGAAGAGAAGGTTTGTGATACTAAAGCTCGATGGAGAAATGGTTTCAACCCATCAAAGAAACGATCAGTCTTACTTCTTGGGTTACGTATGTAATCTGCAGCATTCCTTGCTAACCTTGTAAAGTTAGCCTCATACTTTGCGACATTCTCATCCTCCTTCTGCCTCAGACTCAGAAATTGCCTTTCCATATCCGCTCGATGGTCTCAAGGAAAGTATTTTTCTAAGAAGAGCTCTTTGAACTCCTGCCATTCCATGTTTGTTAATTCATCATCTTCCTTTGTGTTTTGAATTAGTGACCACCATTGATCGGCATCTCCAGTGAGGCGGTAAACTGCCATGACAACATTCTCCCTTTCACTACTCCCCAAGGCATGGAATATTTTCTCTAAGGAATTTATCCATTGCTCGGCTACTATAGGATTTGTACTCCCATTGAATGTTGGTGGTTGTTGCCTCATGAAACGGTCTAGCATTGATCCTCCACGTTGCGGATCAGGGTGCTCCATACGAGTAAGGTTGTTATTCATAACCTGCGTGAGTTGTCCCAGTACGGTGAGAAGCTGATTAGCACCAGTTGTATCACTAGCTCCACCATAATTATCTTGAGCAGAAGGGAAATCCCTACACGGAGTGCGTGCATTGATACGGTTTCCATTCCTTCCACTAGGCGCCATTTCTAAATAATGGCATAAACTAGATTATTTCATGAATCAAAATACATAATTCCATACTTGTAAAACACTTAACATAAATTGAACTAATTATGGATATAATCCATAATTATAAAAATGTTTTCTTTGAGGAAGTATATACTCATAAACCCTTCATAATGATTTTTAAAGAAAATGAGAGTTATCCTAAGCATTTCCCCCGGGAGTGTCGTAACCAAGAGTGCAGCAAGGCCCGTTGTCGTGCACCAGTTCCCATTTGAGTCTAGCTCAAAGCGGTGTTTTCGGGTTTTACCCCTTGGTACATCTGTGCCAGAGCCGCCTGTACCTGCTCGTATCCAAACAGGGATGTATTTCTCGGAAAACTCACAAAATCTCTACAATACCATAATTCTAGGAAGTTCTTCTATACTAATCCTCAAAGTTCATCTTAGGTCTACGTGCTCTAATCAGAGTTTATCTAAATCTAGCTTCCAAGGTTTGTACTAAACTTCCTCTGATACCAACTGTAACGCCCCGACCCCAGCTACCCAGAGTCGGTGCATTACTTCATAACATTGGCATGATCACAAAAGATCAAGTCTCGAAAGACCGATTAGTTTAGTAGCCTTGGAAACACTAGATACATTCATAAACATTACATTACATCATAAAAATGAAAACTACAATAACATGGTCTCCCTAGTCCACACTCATATCCTCACTGACTATTCTTGCAAGTCAGTCATAATACACTTCTTCACATCCTGGGAAAAATAAAACATTGAAAGGGGTGAGCTCAAATGCTCCGTAAGGATAACAATATAGCGGAAACTTTCATAAGAAAAAATAAGCATTTAAGGCAATGTATAACTAAAATAAAAGCATTATTGAACTTGAACTTCAGCATAATATGGAAAAAGTAAAATAAAATAATTCCATTACTTACTCACATGGATATTCTACTAGACGAATAATCACGTGAAATATCAATAACCACTTTCATAATGAGGGAATGTATAATGCCAGACATTTTGAAACACTTTGTCAAGGCCTCGGCCAAGACGTCTAAAATGATTAAGGCCTCGTCCAAAACCATAAATCAAATTGGGAAAGGACCTCGGCCAATTCCACGTCTAGTTGTCTCATGAGACCTACCGATGCATCGAGGAGCTATAGCGGGCTCCACCCGTCACATATTAAGTCCAATACATTCCTCATATGAATAGGTTTAAACATAACATAAATATTCGTATTAAAACTGGCATACGAAATGTCAACAATTTATCCATAAACTATGGATGGTATAAAAATAACACATCCACAGTCAAATATTTCACAAAATGTTCAATGGAAGTTTTGTATCATAAATCAATTTCAATTAAACTTAAAACCCATCAAAGGATGTTGACATGGATGAAAACAAAGCTATTTGAGAGTAATATCTCTCATTTTTGAAATAATTTAAAAGTCCCATAATTATAAAATAATACATTTACTTTGAATATATTCTTATAAGCTTGTTAGGGAAGCTTCGACGAAGTTATAATGGCGGAAAATAGCCGCACCCGCCGTATAAGTTAAAAAAAACATTCTTACCTTAAATTTGTCATAGAGGTCAAAAAGTACATTGTTTGGAAAACGACGGTAAGATTCCTTTCAAAAATGTATAAGGGTATAAATGACTTTAACACATTTTCCATTTAATAGTAAAAATGTTTTGAAATACATTTTTAGGAAACATGGATGTGGATGATAACGAGGTCCCAGTAGATAATTATGTATAAACAACCTTGGATAATGAAGAGGTTGTGAAGTAAACCCTTACCTTGTACTTTTCCTTGGTTGGGGTAGGTTAACCTCCTGTATAATGTTGAAATAATTGTTATTAAATTATACAAGAATCATATACATTCAGATGATATCATATATGATCTTTTAAAAATTGCTTTGTTAACAATATCTTAGATTTATCGTTGTTTCGGGTGTTAACTTACTCGTTTTCTTTTATATGTTTTGTTACGTAAGTCGTGTTTTTCATGGATAGGTTGTATCTTATTCATATCCAGAATGATATCATGTCCTTAAACATTATTTTTAAATCATCAAATGATAATTATACTTGAATGCATACGACGGAGAATGAATCTCATCGCGTTCGTGGAGACGGTAGTCCGTACGTACGCACGAGCGACAATATCATTATTTTGATATTAAAATAATATATAATTGGATAGTATATCATATATACAGAATCATTATCATGTTATATTTATTATTTACATGAATTACATATCATTATTATACCCATCTAAATAATAATATATTGAATAACAATTACACCACGACGTGGAGACGGTAAGCCGTACGTACGCACGTATGGTGACATGTCATTCAAATGATGGGTAGAATACTGAATATTGTTGTTCCATATTTATAATAACATCACAGTATATAGAAGATACTGGATTTATAATTTTAGAATTGAAATAATAAACAAATAGGGAGTGGAAGAAGAAAGAAACTTGAAAGAGGGTGATGAAAATGTTACCTCTTCTTCGGGTTCTTCCTTTTGATTTGATCAAAAGGACTCCTTAGGATGGATTTCTGACTAATGTAAAGCTTCTATGATGAAGGGACAGAAGTTGGGAGAGTATTTGGGTAGAGGTTGGCCGAACCAAAAGGCTTGAAAGTGTGAATAAGGTGGTAGAGGTGGGGGCCTTTTATAAGAGGAGAGGAGGGGCTCTTTTGGAAAGATTGAAATGTTACATTATTATACAATGCTTTTCGGATTCTAAAGGTCCCACACTTATAAAATTAGTGTCTAAGGTGATAAGGGTTCGAAATATCCTCATACAATAGGCTTTGGACAAGTGTAAGCCTTGTATTTTTCATTATCTTCTCATTTTATTTAAATCGTTAAATAATGAGGTCATCGCTGCATCATCATGATGTCATAAATAATTTAATTTATTTAATGTCTACAAATTATAAAAAAAATACTATGATGTAGGAAATCTTTTTAGATTTCCAATGACTATTTATAGTCAAAAATATGACTTGTATAACCCCATATAAAAATTGTTTTAGTAAAACATTTCATGTTTGTGTCATTTTTTACTTTAACATTAAATAAAAGGTATTTATGTCATTTTCCAACTAAAGTGGCTCCATGGGGTCCCCAAGTTGACCCATGGATTGTCTTGGTCGGCCATGGCACATCCAATGAGGGTAGTACATGTGTCAAGCTCATCTCATATTATTAAAACATTATTTTTACCTTAAACTACACTAATTACCTCTAATCGCGATTAAGAACTTAAAAGTTACTATTCACCAAAAATTATTTTAATCTCATTCAACCACATTTTACTTCTTAATGACAACCATGTATGTCGGATTTTTGAAAATCAAATCACAGAAGTGGTAATATTTCATTTAAACGAAAAATCAGTTATTTAACTACCACTTAGCGGTTTCACTATTCATCAAAAATTGAAGTTTTTCAGAACAATGCCAAAATTTCACCCTAAGCTATAATTGATATTCCGAATTCAAAAATGATGTCTATTTTACAAAATTCCAAAAATATAAGTTGCATTAATTAATTTTATAATTAATTCCCGTTGTCACAACAAATAGCGTGTTTTTAAGAAACAATTTATATCAAAAGATTGACAATTGTTTATGTCCATTTTCAATGTTAAATTAATTATAATGACCACCATTGGATAAATTGGTAAAAATATATTCTAATTATAATTTAAAACCACTAAATAGTATAATTTATCACTATAAATTATTTTGATTAAAAAAGTTGTTTTTAAGTATTTTTCACTATTCATAAAAAATTAGAAGTTCTCAGAAAAATACCAAAAATTCAAAATAGGCTAATTTCGATATTCCGAATCCAAAAATGAAGTCCATTTTGATAAATAAAATTTATAAAATTTCAAAAAGTAGGTATTACTATTCACAACGGATAGTTTAATTAGTTGTGGTGTGTGTTAGAGCTCGAGGTTGCGTACAACACATGCTATTGCATTATTCGAAGGGAAACGTACCATGGAAGCTTGGGGTGTTACAGCGTCAATCGTCAGCACAAGAGACCACACATGCGGGCAAAGCCCGTGCAGGGGTGAGTAAAAAAATCCTCATATGGACACCCCTAAACAAAAAATAAAATAATATTAAGAAATAAATTAAGTATACCACATATTAAACACATGAATTACACCACAAAGGAAACATGTGAAGTACACCAGAAAGGAAACACATGAATTATAGTCAATATGGTCAGCTCACAAAGGTATAATTCTACAACAAAAATAGAAGGAATTCTATTTTTTAGTCCACATGTCTCTCAGTCTCAATGAAACTATAAGTTTTTATGACACATGAAGTGTATATGGAACATGGAGTGTCGATTTCACACGGAGCGTCGATGGCGCATGGAGCGTCGAGGGCACTCGAAACAAAGATGGCACCCAGTGTAACGACCCAAGTATTTATAGAATAATACATTTTCATATCTATTAATATTTATGAATAAGATATTAATTTTAAGCTAAATTGGACACTTTTTCTGATATCATACCTGACACACAACAATGGTTTTCTCTGAAATCGTACATTGCACACAACGTTGAGTTATACCAAAAAATAATACAATAATATTACTATTATTTTAAATGGTAGTTAATGCCTAGCCATTTTATTTATAGGAATGAACAGAATTAAATATATTATGATTTTACATATTTGTTAAATGTTTTTACAATTATCCAATTAATTTTAGAGGCCTAAATTGATAATGAATTCAATTTTAAGCATAAAATACTCTAATATTTTTAAAAGGTCGGTTTACCACCATTTGATGGAGAACCCTTTATAAATCTAGTATTTTTCACATTTATATATTCTATTGTATAAAATAAAATTCTTATTTTGAATAGGGACATCAAAATTTACTTTGGTTGAAATTTTTGTAGTTTTCTGATAAAGTCCAAATTTTTTTGAATAGTGAAAAATACTGCATTTTAATTCAAAACCGCCTTTTCATCTAATTTATTTATATAGTTATATTGTATTTTTATTGGATTTAAAGTTTTATTGGATTATTTTTTTATAATTTAAATAATTTATGGTCATTGTAAATAGTGTACTTTTAAATTGTACATAAACACAAGTCAATCTTTTGATAGTTTTTACTTCTTAAAAACATGCTCTCTAGTTTCCACAACAGGAATTAATTTTAAAAATAATTTCTGAAAAATATATGTTTTGAATTTGGAAAAATCGATTCAATATTTTTAATCAGAAGTTCCAAATTTTTTAAATATGTACATTTTATTTTTGGGCATTATGAATAGTAATTTCAGTAATTATTTTAATTTACCATTGTTAAAGGGTAAATCATGTAAATAAGGGTAAAAAATAATATTATAATAATATAAAACTACCCTAAAACATGTCCTAATCATATTGGATGAGTTATGTATGACCATTATCATCCTTGGGTCTATTTTAGAACCCCATGGATCCACTTGGGTCTAAAAATGACATTTTATAATATTTAATTAAAAGTAAAGAGAAATATAACATAAACATGTATCTTTTACTAAAAAAAATTTAATATAGGGTTATATAACTAATATCTTGGACTATAAATATCCATTATAAATATAAAAATATTTTATACATCATTATATTTTATTTATAATTTTTATACATTAAATAAATAAATTTATTTATGACACAATGATGATGGAGTGATTACCTTATTAATGAAAGATTCAAATAAATGATATTATAAATATTAAATTAAATATAATATGAACATTTTGATGCCATAAAAGAAATTTTTGTATCATATTTACGTATTATATTTGATTTAATGACTTTTTATCAAAATAATCAAGTTACTATGGCTTTAACAAAAATCAATTACTAATTAGCGTCAAAATTGACATAAATGAGTTTTTAAAACAAATACTATTTTATTAAATGATAAAATAGTCCTAAAAATATAATATTTGAAAAAATGACTTATATAATTATAAAAATGACATTAATTATCCAATTTTCGTTCTTTGGGAATTTTATATTAACTATAGTATCCATATATTATGTACATAAAAGAAGACATGGTAAAAGTTAATGTTTTTAACTAAGGGTTAAAGCAAAAAGATATGGTTAATTTTGTGACATAAACATGTCTAAAACATATTTGTTGAGATAATTGTGACCCATAATTATCTTTTCATTTTAATATATCACATTGGAACTATTCTATTTTGAAAATTATTTTATAATAAAATATTATTTCAAGACTTTCAAAGTGTCATCCTACCTCTTATCAAAGGTCACCACCTCTTCCCACTTACTTACACCTCTAAATCCCCATGGTCATCAATATTCTATTAAAATAATATACCAAAATCCCTTCCATCTACCTATAATTATTAAAATGGGAAGAAGAAAATTCAATAAATCAATTTGGCTCAAATCAAAAGTAGTTACCTCTTTTAGAGGTAGCGTATTTTCTAAAGTTCCATTCCATTATTTTCCTTATTCATCCCTATTATATTCTTATTCAATTATTACATAACAACAAAAGTATACTCAATATACTATTATATTTTTATTAGAAGGATTTTAACTACACTTACACGCACCTCCATCTAATGGATACGAAAATACTATTTCTGTGTATAGTGAACTACTGCCTCACGAAATAATGATTGTTCAATTTTCACCTACCACCTCTCATGAAAGACATTATGATGGAACTATATTTATATACGATATATATTATATTTATTTTGTCTCTATGATTCTTTAATTGTTATTTAAAACATATCTTTATGCTTTCCATAATTTGTAAATACGATAATTTTATTTGAGGAAGTGTGGACTACCGCCCCCGCAAAGTGATATGACTCATTCATTCCATAAATAGAACATATATAGTATGTTGTAAATGAAATTATGAAACATATATAACATATATATTATAATTTAATTATAATATACATATGTATCATTTATTTTTTAAAACTTTAATATGACAATGAAATGAAAGTAGTGTTCATGTGTACATATGGCCTACCGTCTCCATGAACTTGGAATTTCATTTATTATATCCAAATGTTATAGACTATTATCAATACATATATAATGTACATATGTGATATATAAATCATGAATAATATTCTATAGATAATGGACTATGAACACATGGATAATTTCCATCAAAACAAGTTCATTTTCAACTCAAGTACCGAATATTGACAAAATGACCGATATGAAATTAAATAATTATATAATTTTTATAACTTTGTAATAAGTGATATAAAAGGAAAAATAAGCATAAAAATGTTATCAAGAAATTATAAATTAAACTATTTATATTATTTGGTAAAATAACGATTGTACGTGACAAGTTGGACTCACGGTAAGTGAACTTCTTAACCTGATTTCCATTCTTTGGGTTAATATTATACTTCTTGATTATTTTGTGCTAGGATTATCTGAGAAATAACTTCAGTTATCCTATAATTTATTTATAATTTCTTTATTTGTACTTATATTTAATAAATATAATCAATCTATCTTATTAATAAAATGATCTTTGTAAGGGAATTTCTAAACATAATTTCCACGCATTTGGTTTTACACATACTTCATTGATTATATTATGCCAAGATTATGTATGGAATCACTATTTGTTTATTTATGTTTTAATTTCCACTTAACTTTGTGTGGATATAATATTTGTATACATAATTACCCCATTGATAAATTATTACGTCATTTATACAAACTTTTTAAGGGAAATCATAACTCAGTCTCATTTCTTTAAGTTGAATATCCGTGTCATTGGCATTGTTTTTTTAAGAATATGTGTGAATGACCTATCAATTTTTTACACTAATTATACCATTATATTGGGTGTATTTATATTTTTCACATATAATTATTTCATTGATTTATCCTTAATCTAATGATACAAATTTTTAAGGGATTTTGTCTCAATATACATTTCATTGAGACGTATTTGTCATTATACACCAATTCACTTTTATATGGTGTATATACTTTTCATTGACATATTATATCATGAATATCCTTATTCTCATGATATTATATATATTTTTAATGTAATTATTTAATTTTTTTATTCATGTATTTTCTCAAGTGGCAAGGAAATCTTTAACTAAAACATTGTTTTAAATAATTTTGATATTTCTCCTTCTAAATATTTCTCACTAATGTCCATGTTTTCAAAATGTTATCAAGGATTTATTTATATGGAAATGAGTGTTTTAATGTTTAAATTCCTTTCAAATGTTTCAAATTCATATAGGAAAATTTTATTAAAAAATATTATTTTTAAAAGTTTAAATGATTTTGGAAATGTATTGAATATTTCAATATATTGAATTGATTTCTTGTGATTGATAAGTGAAATTTTGAAAATTTAAATCTTTTATGTGTCATGATTATATAATAGTACATGGACATTTGAAAAGTGGTTACGTGATAAACCAAATACCGGTGGTTTTATGATAAACCTAGGGTGGATGAGCCTGTGATAGCTCTCCAATGCATTGGGTAATGTGATAGAGGAAAACATTATGGTTTATCCTAAGAGATTTTGGGAATATACCGTGATATGTAATTGAAACGTAACCATGAAGGTTACTCCCTATGTGGATATGAAAGCTAAAATGTAAGTATGTTATGGATTCTACAAGTTACCTTTATTATTTATGATTTATATGAGTAATTCCTAAATCTTATGATTTCATGAGGTATGTTAAATAGCTTATGTTTTATGAGTAAAAAAGTATGATTTCATTGATTTGTATATATTCATGGACTAGTGTTCTCTTTCCTTATTTTATAACCCTTACTGGTCAATTTGGGATCATCCCAATTTTTTTGAAATGTTTTTTACATGGTATAAAGAAGATTGAGATAAAGGAAGAATTCAAGTAAATTTTTATCAAGAAAAGAATTATTTTTTTATTTAATGAGTTTTATTTTTCTGAAAAATATTTGTTATAGTAGAAGTGTCTACTTTGTAATATTTGAGATGTAATGTAATATTTATTGCCTAATTATCTAAAACTATAAACCTTAAAATATCATCAAAGTGAATTAAATTCAATGGTTGACTAATATCAGGATTAAGTAGTGTTTAAGGCTGGGGACTTATAGTTGGTATTAGAGGATGGTTTATACAAATTTGGAGATTAGGATTTTTTCTTAAGGGGTAGGGATATCATCATGGGTTTATAATTTTAAGTAACATCATAATATCAATGTCCTTGAAACCCATTTTGAGGATATATGATATGGAATAATAAGGTGAATAATGGTATTTTTGGAGACATTCACCTCTAGGAAATTACTGTTTATTAATTTTTGGGATGAAAATTGTGATATATGATATAAAATTTGGGGTTAAAACATGTTATGGTTATTTTTTAGTTATTTATAATATTTTTATAATGTTATAAGAATTATATAGTTTATGAAAAAGGAAAGCACACATACCATGTGACAACGCGTCGCGTCAGACAAAGCTATGAAAATCAAACCCACAACTGAAGTGTGATTGGGATTTATCACCCGCCACTGGCCTACCTGAAGTCCCTAGTTAGTGTGACTTATTCTTATTAGTTAAATGTTTTTATGGATAAAGAATAAGTTTATTTTGGGAACTTATGTTTTATTAAATGTATATCCTTAATATAGGAAAATGATTTGGTGATTAATTTATAAATGTTATTTTGGAATACATTCACTCTTTTAGGAACATAATATGCCTAAGGAAAATATAATACTTTTTTATTTCATTTTAGGAGTAATGTTTGGATTTTATTTTGGAATAATATATGTTTTTCTTTTGTAAATTTTGAGATTTTTGTTATTCATGGAAATTATTAACCTATCATGGAGAATGTGTGATTTGGTTAATTACTTTTATGTATGAGACTTTAAGAGTATTTGATGTTTTTTGGAGATAAATGTTAAGATTTTTCATGGAAGACTATGTGATAAAATACTTTTGAATTTTGGGTTTCAATCATAGTTTTTACTATTTTGAATAATTTTAAGGACAATTTTTTATTGAATGGTCTTTGTGGAACTTTGCATATTGTTTGTTGAATTTTGGAGATTAAGAGTAGTATTTATTTTTATAAAGGATTATTCTTTTGGGGGATTATCTGATCTTATACTAGACATTTTGGTTTTGGTTAATGTCAAAATACAAGAGAAATATATGGTTTATCTTTTTTGGATTATGTGATTCTATAAAATTTGATTCTAATGCTTCAGGTGTGATCAAGTCATCTGGAATACTCATCGTTTAGAGAAAAGATGAGTTTGGGTAGATATTTATTAAAAGATGAAACTCTACCTTACAAGTAAGTGTGTTTCCTTATGTTCTTAGCCATGATTATAAATAAATTCCTAAAATTTATGAAAAGGACCTTAAAACAAAAACATTGTCCATTTACTTTTTCTACTGGGTAATCAAATACTGTTTAACCCATAAAAATATTGTGTTTTTTAGATTTTTAACTTTCTCATGATCATGTTTTCTGTCACCTTCCATCAGAACATGTTGGTTATATTTTCTTCTATATATATGTTTTCTTACATGGATTCCTATTATGTGTTATCTCAGGTTAACTTTTTACTTATTTTTATTTATTTTAAAGTGATATTTTTATTGACTCTTTCTCTGATGTGGAGATTTCAATGATGTTTTTTAGCCCAATTTTAAAATTGCAAGGACGCAATTTCTAAATGGGGGGAATGATGTAACTACTTATGTATTTATTGAATAATAAATTTTCATATCTATTAATATTTATGAATAATATTTTAATTTTATGTTAAAGTGCACACTTTTTTTGATAGTGTACTCGACACACAGCAACAGGTTTCTCTGAAATCTTACATTTCAAACAACGTTGAGTTATACATAAAAATAATACAATATTATTATTATTATTTTAAATGGTAGTTAACACCATGCCATTGTATTAGTGGGAATGAAAATAATTAATTTTATTATGATTTTACATATTTTTTAAATGTTTTTACATTTATTCAGTTAATTTTAGAGGCTTAAATTGGGAATGAATCCAATTTTAAGCATAAAATAATCTAATATTTTTAAAAGTCCACTTTACTTCATTTTTATGGAAAACCCTTTTTAAATCTAGTTTTTATCACTTTTATATGTTATATTTGATAAATTAAAATTATTCTTTGGGAGTGGGACATAAAAAATTACTTTTTATGAAATTTTGGAATTTTTCTGATAAAATCTATATTTTTATGAATAGTGAAAAATAATGTATTTTAATTCAAAATTGTCTTTTAATCTAATTTATTTATATTTTTAGATTGTACTTTTGATTTTTTTTAATTTTAATTATATTATTTTTTTATAATTTAATCCAATTATGGTCATTGGATATAATTTCACATTTAAGTTGGACATAAACACATGTCAATCTATGATAGTTTTTACTTCTTAAAAACATGCTTTCTCGTTTTGACAATGGGGATTAGTTTTAAATTAATTTCTGAAAATTATGTGTTTTGAATTTTGAAAAATTTATTCTTTATTTGGAATCATAATGTTCAAATTTTTTAAATAGTTACCTTTAATATTTGGATATTAAGAATAGTAACTTCAGTACTCATTTTTATTTACCATGATTAAAGGGTAAATTAGGTAAATAAGGGTAAAAAGTAATATTATAAAAATATAAAACCACCCTAATACATTTTCTAATACTAATGGATGAGTTATTTACGACCATTATAATCCTTGGTTGGATTTTAGAACCCCATGGAGCCACTTGAGTGTGAAGATAACATTTTATAATATTTAATTTAAAGTAAAGAGAAATATAACATAAACATTTTCTTTTACTAAAACAATTTTAATTCAGGGTTATATAACTGATACATTTGACTATAAATATCAATTATAATTATAAAAGGATTTAATACATCATGGTATTTTATTTATAATTTTTATACATTATATAAATAAATTTATTTATGACACAATGATGATGTAGTGGTTACCTTATTAATGAAAGATTCAAATAAATGATATTATAAATATTATGATAAATATAATTTGAACATTTTGATTCCATAAAAGAATTTTTTAGATGATATTTACATATTATATTTTATATAATGCCTTTTTTTCTAAATAATGAAGTTTTTATGACTTTAAAATAAGTCAATTACTAAATAGTGTCGAAGTTGATATAAATGGGTTTTTAAAACAAATAATAATTTATTAAATGATATAATTTTACAAAAAATATATTATTTGTACAATTGACATATATAATGTTAAAAATTTCACAAATTATCCACTTGTGTTTCTCTTTACATTTTATAGTAACTATAGTAACCATATATTATGAACATGCAAGAAGAAATGGTAAGAATTAATGGTTTTAACTATGGGTTAAAGAAAAAAGATACGGTTAATTTTGTGACCTAAACCTATCTAAAACCTATTTTTTGAGATAATTTTGTCCCATTATCATCTTATTCTCTAAATATATCACTTTGAAACTATTATATTTCGAAAATAATTTTATAATAAAATAATATTTTAAGACATTCTTAAAGTGCCCCTCCTCTCTCTTATAAAAGGCCACAACCTATACCTACTTACATACACCACTAAAGACCCTTGGATCATCCAAATTATGATTCAATAATATCCCAACATACCTCTCTTCCTCCTATAATCCTTAACATGGGAATAAGGAAATTCAAAAATAATTTTGGCTCAAATCAAAAGGAGTTACTCGTTTTAGAGGTAGCATCTTCTCTAACGTTCCCTTCCATTATTTTCTTTATTCACTACCTATTATCTTCTTATTATATTATTAAATAAAAACACCATTATTCTAAATATACTAGTATTTTTTATGAAAATTATTCTAACTACACATACACACACCTCCATCTAATGGATACGAACATATTGTTTCTGTGTACGATGAACTAATGTCTCACGAAATGATGATTATTCAATTTTCTCCTACCACATATCATGGTAGCCATTATGCTAGAATTATATTTATATATGATATATATTATATTTATTTTATCTCTATGACCCTGTAATTATTATTTACAACATACCATTATGCTTTCTGTAATGTGTAAATAGGATAATCTCATTTGAGAAATTGTGGACTACCGCCCCCTCAAAGTGATATAACTCGTTCATGCCATACGTGGAACATATAAAGGATATTGTAAATGAACATATGTAACATATATAAAATTTATATCATATTGGAATTATAATATACCTATGTATCATTTAGTTTCTATTCCATTAATACGACAATGAAATAAATGTAGTGTTCATGCGTACGTGCGGCCTACCGTCTCCATGAACGGTGAATTTCATTTATTATATCAAAATGTTATAGAATATTATAAATACATATATAATGTATATATATTATATTTAGATAATAAATAATATTCAATAGATAATGTACTTATCACCACATGGGTAATTTGCATCAAAACAGGTTCATTTTCAACTCAAGTACCGAATATCGACAAAATGACCGATATGTACTTAAATAATTATGTAATTTTTATAAAATGATAATAAGTGATATAAAAGGAATAATAAAAAAATAAAATGGTTCTCAATAAAGTATAAATTAACCTATGTTTATTATTCAGAAACATAATGATTTTACATGACGAGTCAGAGTCAGGGTAAGGGAACTTTTCAACTCAATTTCCATTATTTGGGTTAATCTTCTACTTCTAGATTATGTTGTGCCATGATTATGTGAGAAATAAATTTTGATATCCTATCTTGTATCTATACATTATTTATGTCCATTTATAGTGAATAAACAAAATTGATCTATTTTATTATCAAAATGATCTTTCTAGGGGAATTTCTAAACTCAATTTCCACTCATTTGGTTTTATGCAGACTTCATTGATTATGTTATGGAAATATTATGTGTGGAGTCACTATTAATTTATTTATGTTTTAATTTCCACTTATATTTGTGTGGAGATACTATTTATACACATAATCACTCCATTTATAAATTTTTACGTCATTTATATGAACTTTGGGAGGGAAATCTTAACATAATCACATTTCATTGAGGTAAATATCCATATATTTGGTATTGTTTTTATAATAATATGTGTGAATGAATTGTGATTGTTTTACACTAAATATTATAATATATTTGTTGTATTAATATTTTTGACACATAATTATTTCTTTCATTTATCCTTAATCTAAGGATACAATCTTTGTAAGGGATTTCATCTCAATTTACATTCCATTGGGACTTATTTGTCGTTATGAACCAATTACCTTTTATTTGGTGTATATACTAACATTTGACATATTGTATCATGAATCTCCTTATTCTAATGATATTATAAGTTTTTTTTTCATTTTATTCTTTAATTATTTTTATTCGTGTATTTTTTAACGTTGTAAGGAACTCTTTAATTAAAACATCGTTTTAAATATTTTCAAGATTTATTCTACTAAATATTTTTTTATTAATTTCTATGTTTTAAAATGGTTTTAAGGATTTATGTATAGCGACATGAGTGTTTGAAAGTGTAAATTACTTTCAAAAGATTCAACTATGTATGGGAAACATTGATTACAAAATCCTCTTTTTAAATGTTTAAATGGTTTTGGAAATGTATTGAATATTTCCATATCTTGAATTGATTTCTTGTGATTGATAAATGAAATGTAGATAATTTAAATCTTTTATGTGTTATGATTATGTAATGGTACATGGAAATTTGATGGGTGTTACACGATTCACTAAATATGGGTGGTTCTGTGATAAACCTAGGGTGAGTGAGCCTATGATAGCTCTCCAATGCATTGGGTAACGTGACAGAGGTAAATGTTAAGTATTCTCATAATAGATTTAGGAAATATGATGTTATCAGTATTCCAAAAGTAACCATAATGTTTACTCTTTATGTGGCTATGAAAGATAGAATGTAAGTATCTTATGGATGCCATAAGTTACCATTATGATTTATGATTTATATGATTTATTCATAAATATTATGATTTCATGAGGTATATTAAAGAGATTATATTTTATGATAAAAATTTATGATTTCATTGAATTGTATTTATTCATGGAATGATGTTTTCTTTCTTTATTTTATATCCCTTACTGATATTTTTATGCTTATCCCATGTTTTGGAAATGTTTTTCACAGGGTATAAGGAAGTGTAAAAAAAATTAATAATTCAAGAAGATTTTTATCAACAAAATAATTCTTTTTTTATTTAATGAGTTTTATTATTGTGAAAAAAATTAGTTAGACTATATGTTTCTATTTTGTAATATGTGATATGTAATGTAATATTTGTGGCCTAATTCTCTAAAACTCTAAACCTGAAAAGATCCTCGAAGATAATTAATGTCAATTGTTGAATTCTCTCAAGTTTAAGTGTCGTTTAAGGATGGGGCCTTATACCCAGGGTGTCGATGGAACATAAAGAATTGATGGAACATAGAGCATCGATGGGTTAATCAGCCACCAAGTCACATAGTCACTAAGATCCCATAGTCAGATCCAGACATAGGATTCCACTCCTAACGCATTTGTAATGGGAGAACTAAATCCTCCAGCCAATTATCACAACTCCCTACCCACAAGGTGTACCCATCCTAGGAAGACAATGTTAGCAGGGAGATAGTGACTCTCGTGTCCCACCTCCACTAGGCCCTGGTATGGTTACTAGAACCGAGGATATAGAAAACACATAAATGGGAGGTATTACCCTCTAAGCGAACACATGCAGAAGAAAGAGATAGGACAGACACCAACCAACTCAAACTCAAACTACAATATAAAATAAATCCCAAGTAGACATATGTAATGGAATGAAATAACTAATACAACGGGAATGGGAAACTACACATACCAAAATAAATTAAAGAACATCAGTCACCATGAAGTCCAAACAGATCCTGTAACCCCAAGATAGTAGTAACCATCCTGATTTCCAACCTGCTCCATGTGACCAGAAAAAAAGTTTATATATATGTAGGTTGAGTATAATAGTATACTCAGTAGAATCCTCCCTGGAGCCTCTCATGAAAAAGTAAAGAAATCATGCTAAAGAACAATGAACAACAAGTGAAACTAACTCTTCACCTAAATAGATATATTATGTTCCCAGCCTCACCATGGATACTCTCGCCAAATCTATCATACAAGATTATATAATATAATAAATAAAATCAAGGGTATCCTACTACCACTTCCCCACTATTTTTCTACTTTTCCCCAACATTTCACGTCCAAATCCATATCTATCTAAAAAGGCTTTCCCGTCGACACCTAGGCGTAGCAGCACAATATGCACCTCATGCAACAAAACCACCACGTCCATATAACCAATGTAACTAGGTAGTTTCCATGATCCATCATATCTTGCATAACGTGTATCATACATTGGGTATTAAATATCAAGCCATTATAACCCATACACCGAGTAAAGGTCCTCAAGTCATTATAACCTATACACGTTACACCTATAGTAGTCCATAGAAAACTATATCCAGAATAAAAGTGTGTGAATAACCACAATCCATTACAACCCTCTAAAAAATATATATAGGAAAAACTAACCATTGTGACTACCAGTACAAGTAACTACCATGAGAAGAGAGTAGGGCCAAAGGGGGTAGTCATCCATCCATCCTCCCACCCAAATGTTGGGGAAAACACCCCCAGGGATAAAAATCCCTGGGGTGTAAGTCTCCCAAACTGATAGAGTGGGGTAGCGTATAGAAACACAAAAAGTATATGATACACTATAGCTCACAACAACACTATGGGAATAACCTAGTCTTAGACTCAACCGTAGCTAACGTCTTATGACTCCCGGCTTCCACTGCTAAGACTAGGTATTCTATAAGTACACAACAATTTAAAGAGCTACATTATATTACTTTATACCATTTTATCAGTTTCACTTTACGTTAATTTTTTCTTTAAACATTAATTAACTGTTATTAATTCCACATTAAATTTCATTAGAATCCCACCAAGGTTTCATGACCTCTAGACATAAACAAACCAAGTCCACAGCTTCTCATAAATATTACCTCAGCATTTCATCCTAGTAATCTCCAACCCCATGGGTTAACAGCATTTATTCAATCATTTATTAATATCAGTGTTACTTTCCCATATTACCGGTAACTCTAGAAAAACATTATAAGCTACTAAGAACAAGAAGGATCAACCCAGTGAGTAGATGAACTACCCTTCATGTCTTTTCCACCTATAGTAAGAGCATAGACCCATCCTCCCTAGAGAAGCTATACATGGAAAGAACATTGCATACACCGCACGTCTTCACCCCTTTTGAAAGGAGGGAATGTAAGACCATATTTCTTGAGAAGTGGGGAATGTAAAGCAGATAAACAACCAACAAGATTTAGTAAGAATCCAATCATCCACATCTAACCTGTTTCATCATCTCTGGTGTCCACCCTGACACCCATATACATAAACTGATGCATCTCTCCACTCTAGGCGTCAACTACTGTCACAACCAATGGGCCTCCCTACCCCCACATATCACAATATCCATCCAAGCTCACATCACAACACAAGTAGTAGGAAACAAGCATCATATCAGCAGGTCTCTTGGACCTTAAATAAGGCATTCTTCCTTCGCACACAATGAGCTCTCACAGCTCTAAGCATAAGCCTCTTGGCCTTCACAGGTAAGAGGGTAACCCATAACCCTAAGAGGAATTATCTTTTATCAAAAAACTAGTTAATTAATCCATATTGAATTAACTGTTTCATTAATATTAGGTTCCAATTATGGGAAACCTAAAAAGAAAGCAATCGTAGCTATCACAAATAATTAAACATGCTTACTGCACCAATTTGA
The DNA here is from genome assembly GCA_963277665.1 of Viscum album. Lineage (NCBI taxonomy): Eukaryota > Viridiplantae > Streptophyta > Magnoliopsida > Santalales > Viscaceae > Viscum > Viscum album. Next base: position 1,514,949,246 of record OY728128.1, on the reverse strand, counting down.
TTAACATAAAATTATATCAACAGAAACCAGATTCATTTACATGCCTCTTTTATCTTCAAAAAATAATTATAATTAATCCGAGTTTACATTATTTACCAATTTCCATCAAGAAAAACATGTTAAACAAGGCAAGCATATATATCACACTATCTAGCAAAACAAGAGGCAATAATACATGATCGATACCAATTTATTTATCTGATTCAAATACTTATTATGTCAATACCATTGTTTTCTAGTGAGATAAAACATGATAACTCTACAGTTTCATGTAAAAAAATAGGGAAACCATGAATCCCATACATCAAAAGGTTCTTGATGTTCTTTTTTTGAGAACGATCCACACAACGGATTATGATTGCCTCCCCCCGTGACAACTGCATTCACCCGAGGACGTCGTGGCATGACTGCACCAACCAACACCCAAGAAAACTCGATTAGAAGTATAGAACTCACATTCCATAACATGAAAATAAGAAACAGGAGAAGAAGGATCGAATAAAACACAATAATTCAATTAGATCATACTTTCAATCAATGAAGGATCGACACTAGCTACTTGCACCAAAATAGGGGGTGCACATACAGCAGGAATAAACATCAAGGGGAAATGATCTAAGGAGTAATGTTTGATCAAACTAGTCCTATAGGAAGAAGGAAAGGTTCCAATATCTCACACCAGAGAATAAAAAAAATAGAACAAGTGAAGAAGATATCTTGTCCCTTTAGAGTATTTAACATGGAAACGGTTTAAGATACGCTAGATTTTCCATTAAAATCGGATCACATTAAACCACATTGTTTGAAAAAGTAAATGCAACCTGAGCCTTAGGAAATGTAATATATGAGTTATGGGGTTTGAATAAGCCTCAAATCCCACAAAACAAAACCTTGAATGCATTTATAATCAAAGAAAATTCTAAAGGGGTGAAACAGTAAGAAGCTAGAAACACTATTCAAAAATAAGCCACTGACAACACTATTAACAAATAACTCACTAATAGCACTATTCACAAATGACTCACCGACAGCACTGTTCACAAATGAATCACCGACATCACTGTTCAAAAACGAATCACCAACATCACTATTCACAAATGACTCACTCACAGCACTGTTCACAAATGACTCACCGACACCACTATTCACAAATGACTCACCGACAGCACTGTTCACAAATGACTCACCGACAGTACTATTCACAAATGACCCATCAATAGTACTATTCACAAAATTGGAAACACTGTTCACAGAACTAGAAATTTGGAAAAGTGTTGTGGATAATCCACCTTGAGCTCCCAGAACACTTTAAACATGAAATTTCAGAAAAAACGATGGATGGGAGAGGTCCAGGACATTACATCAGATGCCTCTCAAAACATTCTCGTCCCCAAGAATTCAAAACCAACCCCAATAGGAAATAGAAAAAGGGGTCTGAAAAACCACCCTTCGAGATACCTATCAAGTATCTTAATACCAAAGGATTTCAACCGCTTAAAAAGGGGATACATGAGACTGCAATACAACCATAACCAACTCCTAAACACTCTCCCATGAGAGATACCACTCAAGTAGAGAACAAGCCACAAAAATCAATAATAGAAATCCATCTCATAAACACAAAAGGTCTACAACCACAAAGTGAACATTGTTACATGAAAAGGGTTAAAAATTAAACAACTTGGGGTAATGATAACGTATCTATGACTCACATTCCCATGTATTCTCCTTCATTCCACCATGTCATCACAAGATACAAACCAATGGGATAGAATTCCCACACAGCACCTTCACCTTGAGGTCCAAGATCTCTATAGGCCACTCCTTGAAGGTCGCATCATCATCAATGTCAATCTCACCATAATAGATGAAATGAGAGTCATCATGAAGATAATGAAAGATCTATAAAACATGAAAAATATTGTGTATCCATCTTATTTATGGGGAATGTGCTACCCAATACGACACATCTCCAACACGAGCCAACACCTCGAACAGCCTAATAAATCGGGGAGAAAGTTTACTCCCACAACCAAACCTTTGCTGCCCATGATGGGGAGTCACCTTCAGAAATATGTGTTCCCCAACATCAGACTCTAAAGGTCTCCTCCTTTGGTTAACATATGATTTTTGATGATGTGGACCAGCCTTCATCCTCTCACGAATCACCTAAACCATCTCTGTTGTATTCTGCACTAGTTCCGGTCTAAGAATTTTTGTCTCTTAGACCCCATTCCAACACAATAGAGAACATCAAGGTCATCCATACAAGGCTTAAAATGGCGCCATATTGATGGTGGAGTGAAAAATATTGTTTTAAGTGACCTCCACCAAGGGTAAATGCCTCATCCACAAACCTAGTAAATGAGGTTTCCCAGTCATGATCTATGTATCACTGAGAGGGGGAGGGGTGAATCAGTGAAATATTTTCCTTTTATGTTTCCTTATTTTTGAAACAATATTTGACTTATATTAAAGAGTTCTTTCCCTACTAGGCATAATCAAAACACACATCCATAGGAAAAAAATATTTGAAAGGTTCACTACTCAACAATAGTAGCTACGTTCTTGGTATGGTACAAAAACAATCCAGTACCACACAATCCACTAGAAAAAAATCCTTTGGTGTGTAATGAAATGAGTAGGATATACCCTTACACTATTTTAGCACTTGGAAAATAGTCATCAAGCATTGTGCACCCTCATAGCACAATTAAAGAAAAATAATGTTTTAGTGCTTCTTAATCATCTTTTATAGTTTCATCTTTCAAAAAAAATCACCTCTTTCCTACCCAAAAGCTGGTAAAAACTAACTTTCACACAACTTACTGTTTACGATGAACTCAAATCTTTCACACACCCTTTTAGGTTCCTTGCATGAAAATTTTTTCCCATCACACAATATTTGACTTTTTTCACAAAACACCTCTTGTGTGCAACTTTAATCTTGTGCATAAATCTTCTTTTACATGCAGCTTCTCCTTTTTTTCACACAACTCTATTTATTTTGCACAACTCCCTTTACTTAAAATTATTCTTCACTTTAGATCTCTATATCTCTCTAAGTGTTGAGCTCATCAAATTAGAGGGGGTCACCTCTTATTTATAGGCATCACCGACTCCCATGTGAAAAAACCTTAATGCATCATGCAAGATATTAAGACGTCATACAAAACCCCATTTGATGTCTCATTGGGAACATAAGTATCTTTCTCACAAACCTCATATTTCACGCAATTCTTGAATCTTTCACACTTCATGGATTTTCCATTTTTTGATGTTCTGACCACGAATCATGACTTGTGTGAAACATTCCAAATTCCCTTCAATCTTGCGTGAAAACCCAATCTTTCACATGAATATTTCCTTTTCTATATTTTGATGGTTAGTTCTTAGAACTCCACTTGTATGATACATACCAATCCATCTTTACACATTCATGCAATAGTCTTTTCTAAAATCACATTTCTCCATCTCCCGATTTTCAGCCCCAAAAAATTTGGCAAACACTATAAAACAGATCCACCATAAAATATGCTTCAGCAAGAACACCAATACAGCTTCATTGATATATGGAATATTCTACAAATAGTAGATTTCATCACAAACCATAATCTACCATGATATATAGTCATTGATCAAACACCTTTAGCATCATTATATTTTCAATGGAAAGTACTGCAACTTCCATGTCTTCCAGTAACATCATTCTTTCCAATCTACACTGAATATGATTGGCATAAAATTTTCTACCCCTTTCCTTAATAAAGATTGAATCACAAGTTCTCAAAACTTGTGATATTTTGTAAATACAAATAGGAAAATCATTTTCTAGTTTTTCAATTCCTTTACAAAGTGAATTGATTTATCTTCTTTGAAAATAATAGACAACACTCTACGAAATAAAACTATTTTTACTTCCTTCTCTATCCAACTTGGTCCCAACATTAAATCCAAGACACAAGAGCACAATATGTCTTTAAGAGTGTAGATATTACACTCTGTCTATCCGTCTGTCTGTGGATGAAAAGAAGTGATAAGGTATAGCTGAGAACCAAAATAATGTTGGAGACCTATCCACAACTTGGGGGTAAAATAAGGATCTTGATCATAAATGATCATCCTTGGGATTATGTGGAGTCTCACCACCTCCTACAGATATTTCCTTGAAAAATCCTCCACTAATCTCAACTACTTGATCGCTATGAAGAGGGATGGTTTTTTTAAATGATCCAATACCACCCAAATAGCATCATGGACTCCCTGAGCTCGAGGTAAACTAGTAAAAAGACCATTGAGATGTCCTCCCACTTCCAATGAGAAACATTTAATGGATGGAGATAACCACCAGGGACACGGTGCTTATTCTTCACCTCCTAAAAGACCAAACATCGAGACACAAAATCTTCAACTGCATGCTTCATCTTAGGCCACTAAAACTAACTCCTCAAGGCTTCATACATCTTTTTCATTCCATGATGTACCACTAAAGGTGAACATTGGAACTCTCTGAGAACCATCTCATGCATCTCTAAAGGAAAAAAAATCATTCCCTGATACAACACTCATTGTTTTTCATCTTTAGACCAACCATTAGGGGCCTTATCACAAATAACACGATCTCTCCAAACCTCCACCTATAGATCCTCCAACTGGGACTCTTCCACGTGCTACACCAAATATGATTGAACAATCATCTGAAAAAGACAACATCTACCCCAAACTTCTCCCATATTTAGATGAAATGTTTAATTTTCTTCCATTACACTCTAGGAATCACCAGATTCATGAACTGAATCACTATGTGACTTCTTACTGCATGCATCAGTTACAACAATCCCCCTTATAGGTGTATATAATATTTTGAAGTCGTATTATTGTAAAAACTCCATACACTAACGATTTTGAAAGTTTAATTCACACTGGTAGAAAACATAACTCCAGCTATTTTGATCAACAAAAATCTAAAAGCATTCACCAACAAGGTATTGTCTCCAAAAAATCAGATCAAACACCATATCTGCCAACTCAATATCATGGGTGACATAGTTATGTTCATGGGGACACAACCGCTGAGACCCATAAGAAATGACCAATCTATGCTGCATCAGAACATACCCTAACCCTAGATGTGAATCATCACAGAAAACATCAAACTGAACTCCCTCTGCTAGTAGAAAAAGAACTTGAGCACTTACCAACATCTCCTTCAGATACTCAAAATCTTCTTGACACTGATCAATCCAAATGAATACCTGATCCTTCAGGGTCAATGTTTTCATAAGAGTCACAATCCAAGAGAAATTGGCTACAAACCTCCTGTAGTATCCTGTGAGACCAAGGAAACTTCTCACCTCTGCCACTATCTTGGGGGCTACCCAAGACACAACTTCTTCTATCTTCGACAGATCCAGAGATACTCCCTACTAGGATACAACATGCCCTAAGAAACAAACTTCTCGATCTCAAAAATCACACTTCGACAACTACCCAAATAGCTGTTGTTGACAAAGAACTCCCAAAACAGTGTGTAGATGCTTTGCATGCTCCTCCTCAAACATAGAGTACATAAGGATTTTTTCGGTGAAAACCACCATGAACATATCCATGAACTCGTGGAACATGGCATTAATCAACCCCATGAACACATCTAGATCATTCATCACACCGAACATCATTAAAATGAATTTGTAATGACCATGAAGACAATGAAAAGTAGTCTTCGGGATATCCTCATCCTTCACACGTATCTGATGATATCCTGGCTACAAATCAATCTTTGAGAATCAACTTTCACCCTTCAACTGATTGAATAAATCATCAATCCGCAGAATAGGATAGTGATTCTTCACTGTCACTTTGTTTAAGTGATGATAATCAATACACAATCACAAACTACTGTCAGCCTTCTTCATGAACAAAATTGGTTCACCCCATGGTTACACACTCAGCCAAACAAAACTACACTGTAATAGACTATCGAGATGTATATGTAGCTCCTGTAACTCATAAGATGCCATCCTATATGTACACATATATATAGAATATGCTCTTGGTTATATCTCAATCCAAAACTCCATCTCTCGTTGAGGGGGTAATGCTACAACCTCTTCTGGAAAGACATTAGGGTACTCTTCTACGACCCTAGAAAATGCCAACTACTGAACCTCCAATGAATTCAGCATGAACTCAGCCATCAAGGATGCCAAGGATGAAAAATTCCTCTAAACCATCTGTGGGTCTCTCTCTCCAATAAACACTACTGGCACTCCATCAGCATCGAAGAACACCACCTACCTTTGGAAGAAATTTATGATAGCCTTCACTGAATACAACCAATCCATGCTTAGGATGAAATCATATGGTTGTATCTGTAAACATAGGAAATCTCCCCAAGATCTATGTTTCTCCATCACTAGATGATAGTCTCTATATACATCAAACAAGTCATCTCAAAATCCAAACTGGAGTAGTAAATTCCAAGGGTACTGAAATCCTCTCTACCTCATGTCTCAAATCATGTAAATGGGTAGGTTATATGAATGAGTGTGTCTCTCCTGAATCAAACAATCCATACACCCAAGTAGAAAACAAGAAAAGGGTACCTAGAATGACATCTGGCTTGCCTGGAGCTGAAAATGCTAAAGCATGAAGCTGAACACGACTTTCTCCACAGACTCTTTGACCCTGATGACAACCACCACCATGGCCGAACATTGTTCTCTAAGGACGGGGAGCATCATGGGGTTGTCCTATGCCCACCCCATATACTCTCTGTTGATCCAAAGCTAGTGTAACCTACTGCTACTGCATTGTATGGAACTTCCTGAGTGGAGGAACATGGAGTGAAACTCCTAGTGAATGATGACCCCTTTCAAAGGTTGGGAACTCTCTCTACTAAGGACCTCGGCCTCCATAAGAAAAACTTGCACCTGATCCCTTGAAATAGGCATGAGGGTTACTGCCCCAGGAGAAATGAGATGTCGATGGTTGGGACCTACCCCCGGTCAAACGGAAATTCTTATTACCTGAAAACCAGGAACCCCGGACCATAGATCTTATTCATGGGGAATCCTAATGAATCCCCTCTTGTGATGATATGATTCTGGATAATGTCCTCTCCATGACCTCTACCCTCACCAGCACCTCAAGATATGTCTTCAACATAAATGGGGTGACCTGGCCAGGGATCTCTGGATGCAAAGCCTACTCCAAATTCCTCATAATGGCCTCCTCATCTGGAAATAGGTCTGAAGCATATCATAAAAGTTTACTAAAACATATTCCAAACTCTCAAACACTAGAGATCCCATGTTGAAGGTTAGGTAGCTCCTGTTAACCGGAAGTTTTCACGACCAAAGAAATAAAATCGACTCAGAAATTGTCTCGAAACTCCTCCAACAATATCAAGAACTACTCACGATCCACGCAGAATAAGAACCACTATTTCCTTTCTACTTTACGTAGCATCATTATAACCAAAGACACCAAGTTCTCCTTCCAATAATGGATCAAACTGAAGGCTATCTCAATATCCTCCAACTAGTCCCCCATGACTACATCAGAAATGGAGACATCAAACATCTATAAACTCTGGAGCTGAAACTTGTGGAGTGTCCTCCTCCAAGTTTCGTCACTGTCAACCTCAACCCTACCGCGATCTGCTAGCACAGCATGCTAGACATCTTCTATGCGAACCTGATGAGGACGTCAACCTGGATCCATACCTACAAAATAAAAAATAGGTAGATCTCCTAAACATGGAATATGTAAGACTCAACATTAATTTATTAATTGTTTTATTTTATTTATTTTAGGATAACCTATCCCAAGGTCTACCCATTGAAATATAGGCACAAAGAAGAATGATGCATGATCCTTTCCTAGGTCTCTACCCTACAACTAGTATCACCTCATTTAGTAGCCATTGTAAACATAAAGGTTAGTTCATCTAATCATAGGGGGGGCCTAAACGCCTATGTCTTATCCAGTATCCAGTGTTTACATCACTTTCTAAACTTGACTGACACTGTTTCCCTACCAATCCATGCTACCTCGCCTTTTTTTAACACCAAACTCCATCATATCCCTCAACCAGACCTGTGATACCACTCTATCATGACCCCCTCCCCATAAGGTGTACCACTCCGGGTCTGGAAATGTGATAAGGGTGATAGTGACCCCCTGAGTCCTGCCTATAGTAGGCCCTAGGTTGGTGACAAGAACTGAGGGTAGAGAAAACACACAAATGGGATGCATTACCCTCTAAGAGAACACATGCGGAAGAGAGAGATAAGATAGACACCAACCAACTCCAACTCAGGATGAAATATAAAATAAATCCCAAGTACACGTATGTAATTTCATGCAATAACTAATACAACTGAAAGGGGAAACTTCAGGTACTAAAAGAAAGTTAAAATAATAGTGAACGTGAAGCCCGAACATCTCATGTAACCCCAAGATAGTAATAACCAGTCCAATCTCCAACCTACTCCAAGTGACCTAAAAAATAGTTTATATATACGTAGGGGGATTATAATAGTATACTTAGTAAGATCCTCCCTAAATACTCTCATAAAAAAGTAAAGAAATCATGTGAAATGACATTGAACAACAAGTGAAACTAACTCGTCACTTAAACAGGTGTACTATGTTCCCAGCCTCATTATGGCTACTCTCACCAAATATCGCATAAAAGAGTATATAATATAATAAATAATATCAAGGGTAACCCACTACCACTTCCGTACTATTTTTTCTCTTTTTTCCAACATTTCACTTCCTAATCCATCTCTCTCTATAAAGGCTTGCCCGCAGACCAATGGGCATAGCACCACAACATACACCTTGTGCAACAAAACGATCACTTCCATGTAACCAATGTAACTAGGTAGTTTTTGGGAGCCACCATAGCTTTCATAACATGTATCATATATTTGGTATTAAAGTTCATGCCATTGTATCTCATACATCAAGTAAGGATCCTCAAGCCATCACAGCATATACAAGTTACACCGATAGTAGTCCATAGGAAACTATATCCAAAATATATTAGTGTGAATAACCACAAGTCATTACATCCCTCTACACACATATATAGGGAAAATTAACCACTATTCCTACCAGCACAACTAACTACTAAGAGAATAGAGTGGGGCTAAATGGGGTATTCATCCATCCATCCTCCCACCGGAATGTTGGGGAAAACACCCCCAAGCCCCAGAATCCCCATGGTGTTAGTCGCCCTAACTGATGGGGTGGGGTAGTTTATAGAATCAAAAAAAATTACATAACACACTATAGCTCACAACCACGCTATGGGCATAACCCAGTCATAGACTCAACTGCAGCTAACATCTCTTGACTCCTGGTTTCCACTACTAATAGTAGGTATCCTATAAGCACACAACCATTTGAAGTGATACATTCGATTACTTTATCCCTTTTTTAGTTTCATTTTATTTTAATTATTTATTTAAACAATAATTAACTGTTATTAATTCCACATTACATTTCATTAGCATCCCACCAAAGTTTCATTCCCTCTAGGCATAACCTAACCATGTCCATAGCTTCTCAGAAATATTACCTTGTCATTGTATCCCAGTAATCTTCAACCCCATAGGTTAAAATCATCTATTAAATCATTTATTTACAAAATTATTACTTTCCTATATTCCAAAGAATTCTTGAAAAATATTCTAAGCTACTAAACACAATAGGGTTCAACCAGGTGAGTAGATGAACTACCCGTCAATTTGTTTCCACCTATATAAAGAGCATGGGCCCATGCTCCCTCGAGAAGCTAAACACGGAAAGTATGTGGCATACCCCATGAGTCTTTTCCATGTTTGGAAAGAGGGTAAGCAATACCTTCTTCCTTTAGAAGTGGGGAAAGTAAAGTAGATAAACAACCAACAAGATTCAGCAAGCATCCAATTATTCACATCCAACCCTTTTCATCATCTATGGTATCCTCCCAGACACCCATATGCATAAACTGATGCATCTTTCCACTCTAGGCGTCAATTTCTTCCCAAACCAATGGGCCTCCCTTCCCCCAAATATCACAAAATCTATCAAGGCTCACATCAAAACACAATTAGCGGGAAAAAACATCATATCAACTGGGCTCTTGTCCCTTAAACCAGGCATTCTTCTTTCACATGCAATGAGCTCTCACAGCTCCAAGCATAAAGCTCTTGGCCTTTACAAGAAAGAGGGTAACTCAGAACCCTGTGAGGAATTATCATTTATCAAACAACTAGTTATTTAATACATCTTGAATTAACCAGTTCATTAATAGTAGGTTCCAACTATGGGAAACCTAAACCAAAATCTATCATAGAAATCACAAATAACTAAACATGCTTACTGCAGCAATTTGATTAACATAAAATTACAATAACTTCCAGATTCATTTACATGCCTCTTTTATCATCGAAAAATAATTAGAATTAATCCTAGTTTATGTTCATTTCCAATTTCCATAAATAAGAACATTATAAATAAAGAAAACATATACATCACACTATCTAGAAAAACAAGAGGCAATAACATATGATCAATACCAATTTATTTATCCTGTTCAAATATTTATTATGTAAATTCCATTATGATGCAGTGGTCTAAAACATGATAACTCTATAACTGCACGTAAAAAAATAGAGAATCCATGAATCTCCTACCTCAAAAGGTTCTTGATGTTCTTTATACGAGAATGATCTAAACAATGGATTACAATCTCCTCCCCCCATGAAAATTGTATCCACCTAAGGACATTGCTCCATGACCACACCAACTGACACCCAAGAAAACATAATTAGAATCATGGTGATAACATTCCATAACATGGAAAGGAGAAACTAGAAAAATATTATCGAGGAAAAAACAAGAATGGAGGTAGACCATACCTTCTATCGATGAAGGATTGACACTTGCAGCTTGCACCAAAATAGGGGGTGCACATGCAGCATGAAGAAACTTCAAGGAGAAATGATCCAAGGATTAAGGATAAATCACACCACTCTTATAGGAATAAGGAAAGGATCTAGTGTCTCACACCATGGAACAAGAAGGTATAAGGGGAGGAAGATATCTTGTCCCTTTAGAAGATTTAACAGAGCAGCGCTTTAAGATATGCTGGATTTTCCATTAAAATAGGATCGCATTAAACCACACGGTATGACCAAGTAAAGTCATATAGAGCCCTAGGAAAATTAATATAGTAGTTATGTGCTTTGAATCGTCCTTAAATCCCTTAAAACAAAGCCTTGAATGCATTTTTTGTCAAAGAAAACGCTAAAGGGGCGAAACTGTAGGAAGCTGGAAACACTATTCACAAATAACTCACTAAAAGACTATTCACAAATGAATCATCAATAGAACTGTTCCCAAATGGCTCACCGACAGAACTCTTCATAATTGAATCACTGACAACACTATTCACAAATGACTCAGCGACAGCATTGTTCACAAATGAATCACCAATAGCACTGTTCAAAAATAAATCACTGATAGCATTGTTGACAAATGACTCACCAATAGAACTTTTCACAAATGACTCACTGATATCACTGTTCACAAATGAATCACTGATAGCACTGTGCACAAATGACTCACCAACCTTACTATTCAAAAATGACGCATCGACATCACTATTCATAAATAACGCACCAACAACACCGTTCACAAATTACCCACTGACAGCACTGTTCACAAATGAATCACTGATAACACATTTCAAAAATGTCTCACCGATAGAACTATTGAAAAATGTCTCACTGAGAGCACTGTTCACAAATGACTCCCCAAAAACACTATTCACAAATGAGTCACTGACAGCACTGTTCACAAAACTAGAAACACTATACACATAACTAGAAATTTGGAAAAGTTTTGGGGATACGGCAACTTGACCTCCCAAAACACTTTAAGCATGAAATGTCAGCAAAAGGATGGACCAATGTGGTTTGGCCCATTACATTAAGAGTTCATATTTCAACATTCAGAAAGCCTCGCTTAGAGTATCTCAAAATTACCATCTCATAATAAGTGTCCCAAATCCAAAAATGGATCATCAAATAAACACACAATTTGAATGATATGGTCAGATTACAAAAAGGGGTCTGGTATGGGATGACTGACTTGACCTGACCTGGTTCATCCGACATAACCAAACCTGGTTATTCTAGGTCGGCCCAAACCTATCTAGCCCAATGGTCTTAGTTCTCCATCCCAACCCACATTTCACAGGTTGTCTTCACTCCATCGGACACGACTAGCCCTCGTTGCATCCCTCTGGTCCATGTGGTCGCCCAACCGCGTGCCCAACTAGCTCCCCCAGTCAACGTGGAGTGATACTGTGTTTCACATAGTTGGCCCACCTCCTATGCATGTTTCTGCTGCACGCATCACCACGGGGTCCTCTATCTGACATAGCTCTAAGTTGTGTCTCATCTGCTACTATCGCGGCCTCCTGCAACGGCTCCTAGTTTCCACCACGACCCCCCCCCCCCCCCTCTGATGTGATCCCTCCTGGACTATGTCCCATGGCCCTCATCGGCCTCCATGTTGGTGGCCATTTTTATTGTGGCCTGTCTGGCCCAGTTTTCCCTTCCTGACTGGTGCTGTCTCTACGTCGGCCACCCTACTGGTGGCCTTTCCCTTCCATGCTCCTCCTAAACTAGCCAGAGCCACCACCTTGCGTTTTCACAGGATCGTTTTGATTCATATTTGGTTTCATAGGTAAATGATAAGGTGAAGAACAAAGAAAGAATACAAGATATTCATGAGGTATAGATAAGGCACATAAACACCTAGAGAATGAATTTTGTCCTTATTCATGTCATCCATGATCCATTCCGGTTAGCGGGTTCATGATGATAACAACACCACAAAAATCACCAAGATTTAATCCCCTTTAAACCCGCGATAGTTATCCCTCCCACAATAACAATCGAACTATAGATCAAACTATTCATGGTTTGGTCCATATTCATCATTTGAATCTAAGAAGGGGAAAGAAATCACAAAGATATCGACACCCTACCTAGATGTTGGATCAATCGTTGACGATGAATGGAAGTTTATGTCATCGTCGATCCTTGATCCTATAGATTTCATTGATTCCTTGTGCTCTGATAAAATTTTTTATCTTGAGTCACCAAAATATAGGGAGAGCCTTCTTCTATCTTCCTTAGGGAAACTCCAAGGTTATAGAGGTAACCTTGGATTTCTAAAAAATTCTCTAATTAAAATAAACCCACATGACATCAAATAAAATATTTTTATTAAAAATGTATTAATGATAGTTATGCCCAATTTATAACTTTCATAGTCGACCCACGCTGATCGATGTTAGGCCTTTACTAAGGAAAACACCCCCATTAAAAACTCAATTGTGGTCTTAGATTTTCTATCTAAGTTACTATTTACGAGTTTTTAGGATCTTAAAGTTAAAATAATTTTATTTAATTATTTTATTAACAGTTACACCCTTTTAATGATTTTCCACTGAAGACCCATACTGACTAAAGTTAAGTCACGCCTAGGGTAAAGCCACTTATTTGAGCTCAAAATTTCCCTCAGATTTCTAATTCGGGCATTTATTCAAATGTTATTCCTATTTTAAAGAAAACCCTCATGAACACTTTATTAAAACTTAACATTTTTCACCATATCATTCTAGGCACACCGGGCCTTAGAATATCATGTCGTCTCAGTTCATGGTCCTGAAATTTTCCTAATTAAATTATTAAAATAAAACTAGAGAAAATACGAGTCATTACATTCTCCCCACATTAGGTATTTACATCCCCAAAAACTAAAACAACGTCTAGTAAAAAAGGTTAGGGTACTAAGCACGAATCTAAGTCTTCCTCTTCCAAGTGCTCTCCTAGAGACTCCCATGATGCCAATGCACATGCACCAAAGGAATCGACCACCCACAAATGATCTTCTCATATCGATCCTCAATCTCCACTGGGTACTCCACAAAAGTCTCCCCATTGGAAATGTCCAGCTCTCCTCAGTCGATGGCATGTGATGGATCATGCAAGTACCTCATCAGTTGCGACACATAGAAGACATCATGCACCTGGTGCAACTATGGGGGTAGATATATGTGGTACAACACCTCACCAACTCTACTTATAATCTAAAATGGGATAATGTATCTTAGAGATAACTCATCGCCCCATCCAAATCTCCACAATTCCCATAGAGGTGAGACCAAAAGAAATACATCGTCTCTCTCCTCGAACTCCAGAGGCCTCCACCTCTTATCATCATACGACTTCTACCAAATATTTTTTGTCCTTATCTTCTCATTTATGATCTACACCTTCTCTATGCTAGCATGTTTAAACTCTGGACCCATGAGTTCTGACTCCCTTGGGTCAGTCTAGTATAGTGGTGACCTACAGGGTCACTCTTACAAGGCCTAAAATGATTCCATACCAATGGTGGAGTGATAGTTTTTGTTGTACAACAAATCCACCAGTGATAGGTGATCATCCCAATTGTGACCAAATTCTAGGATACAAGCACATAGTATGTCCTCAAGAACCTATATTGTCCTCCCTATCTAGCCATCCCTCTGGGGATGAAATGTTGTCCTCAAGAGCAACTGAGTAACAAACTCCTCCTATAATCCCTTCCACAACTAGGATGGGAAACAAGAATCACGATCTAATATGATCATTGATAGAACTCTGTGAAGATGAAAAATTTCATGTACGTAGAGGCTTCCCAATATTTATACTAAACTCTGGTCACAGATCAATAGGATGTGGGCCGACATGGGGAGTTTTTTAATGATCAACTAGATGGTATCATGTCCCTTAGATGAGTGTGGTAAATCCTTCATGAAGTCTATTGATATCTCATCCCACTTCCACTCTGGAACCCCAAGTGGTTGGGTCAAGCCTCCTAAAACATGGTGATCTAGATTCATTTAGTGATATGTGAGGCATCAAGAAATGAACAATACTACAACCTTCTTCATACCTACACACCAGAACTAATGTTGGGGGTTATGATACATCTTTTCCACTCCTGGATGTACTGGAAATGAGAAAGTGTGAAACTATCTCAGTGGAATGACCCATGTAAGACTAAGCATGTCGGGTCTCATAGTTAATATCCCTATGTTATGCCTCCCTAACTCTCTACAGGAGTGGGGGTGACAACCATCAACTGGAGGTAATCTAATCCATATTCATCCATAAGGTATATCTATAACACAACCAACTTATCTAATACCTCACCCATAAACTACAAGTCGGATCTCTTATTGAGAGCATTTTCCATCACATTCCCCTTCCCAAAAGTATATACAATATCAAAGTCATAGTCCTAGAGGAACTATATCCATCATATATTTATCAATTTTAGTTCTTTCTGAGAGAATATATATTTGATACTCTTTTGGTTAGAGTATATAGTAAATTGATCACCCATAAAGTAGTGTCTCCACATCTTCAATGTGAAGATTATTGCTTCTAACTCAAGATCATGGGTCACGTAGTTCTGATCATGCTGCCTCAACTGGTATAAACCATAGAAAATCACCACTTTCCTCTAAATTAGGACACAATGGATCTTGGTCCCTGATGCATCACATAAAACCATGTACTCAACACCCTCCTCCAAGAATATCAATATGGGGGTGATAGTCAATCTCTACCTCAACTCCTGAAAGAATAGTTATCACATCACCGTCCAGATAAAAGTTTACACCATCTGCATTAAGTTTTTCAAGGGTGTTGTTACCCGAGAAAAGTCAAGTAGAAACCCCCAATAGTACCTAGACAAACATAGGAAACTCCACACCTTTGTAACAATCTAGGGTGGCTCCCAAGAAATCATTTCTTTAATATTTTCTGGATCTTATGAAAATCCATCCTTTGAAATGATGTGCCCCAGAAAGTGGACATCCCGAATCTAGAATAGACACATTGAGAGCATTCCATAAATCCAGTTCTCTCGGAGTGTCTAGGACTATCCTTATGTGTATTGTGTGATCCACCTTAGACTTCGAGTACACTAGGATGTCATTAATTAAAACCATGATGGTCTGGTATAAGTAAGGATGGAAGATCCTTTTCATGAGTCCCATAAACATTTTAAGTACGTTTTTCACACTAAAAGATGTCACTAAATACTCATAGTTGCAATATTGACATCTAAAGGATATATTTGGTACATCCTCATGCCATACGTAAAGCTGATAATTTCCATATCTAAGGTCTATCTTTGAGAACCACCTCAATCCCTTCAGTTGATCTAAGTGGTATTCAATCATTGGTAATAGATATTAATTCTTCATGGTAACCTATTTTAGGTGTCAAAATTCCACACATAACCTCAATCTCTCATCTACCATGTTGGAAAAAAAATTGGTTCTACTTAAGGTGAAACACTTGGTATCACAAATCTTTTCCTCTACAAGTCCTCCATCTATACCCTCAACTCATGAAGCTCTAAAGGAGCCATTTTATATGCAGGTGTAGAAATTGGTGTCTTCCCAGTGTACAGATCAATGTAGAAACCCACCTCCCTACAAGGTGGTAATCTTTGATCATCTTCTAGAAAAGAATCCTCATACTCATCTACCACTATTCGAAACTGAGGAATCGTCTCATCCAATACATGGATGGTCATGCAAGCCAATTGGTGTGTGATTAGCTTCACTCTCTTATGTTTGATTCCATCATTTACTACTTAGGTTTCCTTTTCTCTGACAAAGTAAAAACTGGTCCCATCTCTGTGGGAACACCACACTGTGCACCTAAAACATTCAATTTTGGCATGAAATTCGGATAACCATTCCATACCATGAATGACATCATAAGGCCTCAAAACTTCCGCCAAGAGATCCCAACCAAAACTATCACCCCCTAGAGTAAGAGCACACTATCGGAACCATTTTTTGATCATTAAATCTCCCCCATATGAATCTCTAAGTGTAGGGATCGAGTCAACAGTTCCACTAAAATCTCTAAGTTTCGAACAATGGTTGTGAAGAGAAAAGAGTGACAGGAACCTACTTCTATAAAAACTACAGCTAGGGTGTAAAAAGCATAGATTTTACCTCTAATCATATCTTGAGCACTGGGGTCATAAGCCTTTATTGCCTGACCTAGGCCTCTTTCCTATCCACCAACTCCCTGAGCCCATGGTGGACCACCTGGGGGTGGTTGTGGTAGTACCTCGAACCTCTACCCACCTCTTACTACTTGACCTTATCCTCTTACATGCCTGCCTCTCTATGGACCACTCTTCTCCTACCTCCTCCTCTGGCTCGAAAGTCCCTCAATCATCTACTAATCATATATATGGTGAGTCAGAAATTCTCTAGCCATGTGTCCCCAATTGGTGCACGAGTATCACAAAATGTTTTTTAACTGACTCGTTCTATCCTAAGAGCACCTCAACATTGATTCCATATCCTAGGGTCATCCCCTAGAGTGTGTGACCCTCATGGGTCCCTGCGTCTGATGCTAGTTACCCACTACAAATGACTTAGCTACCTAGTTCTTACTGGTAGCTCCTGCTACTGGTGTCTGCTTCTCCAGAAAGATCTCTACTAGCAGGGCTCACTCTAGTACCAAAACATACATAGGGATGATAAGGGATGTCATGAATTAAATGATCTCTCATCATAGCCCCTACTCTAAGGACTGGGCCTGAAAGAATTGGTATGGAACCATATCCATGGATTAGCGAGAAAGATCCATAAATCTCACTGAGTACTCTGTTAATGTATGACTACCCTACATCAAATGCAGGAGATCCTATATGTGCACTGAGTGTAACATCACTAGAAATAACTCCTCTATGAAGAGGTGCTCAATGTCTGTACAAGTGTGGTTGATATCATTATGCTTCTAGATCACTAAGCTCCCCCATCTCCTTACTAATCCTTATAGAAGGCTCGGGGCTAGGACTTCCATCTATTAGAGAGGCACCCTCACTAGGATGAAGACATGCGTAACCACCTCCATCCAATCCTCATCTTATTGGGGGTCTAGATCACCCCTGAACCTGGGAGGTCGCTACCTCTCAAACTCATGTAATGCACTCAGCCTCTGTGCATCCTCTTCCGGTGGAACTGGTAGTAACTACTGCTCTCTGTGCGGTGACATCACTGGTACACCACTCGGAGGTTCTATCTATGGTACCAGTCCATATACTGACACCTCATCGCTAGTTGGATCAACCTCATGATCAAGAATCAGAATCTTGGCTAGCTATCTGCATGGAGGCATCCTATAATAGATCAAGATGTACCGCAATCAATAGAGTATACCTGGGGAGCTGAAAATGACTCAATAAGGACATGAGAACACACTCAACCCTATATGATGCATGTACCATTTATTTTCCCTGCAACTAGTGTTTTCATGTACCAAGTAAAAAAGAGGAATTCAGAGTTCTAGTGTATAGATACGTCAACCACTACACCAACACTAGAGTCCCTGGTCTAAAATCCAAACTCAAAACACTTTACAATCATCCCCAAACCAATCTCAAGGAATCTTGGTTTATCTGGTATAACCAACCTCGTCGAATAACACTCTTCCATGACCCATCCCAGAGGATCCCATGCCATGACTAACCTAACACTGCTTCCGATTATCTAGAGTATAAAGACTAGAACCGAGTAGGAATATCCCATAAATTGGAGGAATTTTCATATGTACCTGTACACACAAACACATATCCAATCCCAAAATGGTGAAATGTAAAAACACTGATTAAACAATTCATTAATACACTAAGATACCAAACACAGAGTTAAAAGTAAGAAAACTGGAAATTAAACAGTGCCAGAATACAAGCTCACCAAAAGAAAGAATATGTCATGTGAATACACAAGTTTCTGAAACTCATCTGCAGAAAAATCTACTTGAAGGGTAGGTGTAAAAAACTTGTCTGAAGTCATAAGATCACCACATGTCCATATAATCACTCTAAGAACCACCTGGTCCTGGTCCACCTAGAAATACATCAAAGCATTTATCGTCTGCACAAGACACGATACATACAGGAAAATCTTGTGCAGGGGTGAGTAAAAAAATACTCAGTAGGACACCCTGAAACAAAAAAGTAAATACCAATAAGAAATACATGAAGTATACCATAAAGGAAACACTAAAGTACACCACAAAGGAAACACATAAAGTATACCACAATAGAAACACACGAAGTATAGTAAATATGGTCAGATCACATAGGTATAAGTATAAAGCCTGAAGAGAAGGATTTCTTGTTGTAGTTCATATGTTTCTCAGTCTCCATGAAAATTTAAGTTGTGATGGAACAAGGAGCATCGATGGAGCATAGAGTCTTGATGGTACAAAGAGAATCGATGGTTCACGGATCACTGATGGCGCCTAGCGTGGTGATGGTTCACAGGGTGTCGATGGCTCATAGATCGTCGATGGTGCATGGAGAATCAATGGGTCAACCATCCCCCAAGTCACATAGTCACCAAGATCACATAGTCACAACTAGCCATAGGATTCCACTAATTTCAAACTTGTACTAGGATATCCTACTCTTCAACCCAATAGTCCATATTTAAACATTCAAAAAGACTCACATAGATTATCTCAAAAGGAAAGTCTTGTCTCAAGGGTCCCAACTCTACAAATGGATCATCAAATGAACACACTATTTGAAAGATATGGTGAACATAGAAAAAGTTGTATGGTTAGGTTCGGGTCCAACCCGACTAAGTCTGGTCGACCCGACCTGACCCGGTTTGGCCGACCAGACCTAGTCGGTCAAGGTCCACCCGCACTGGCTTATCCCATGTTGTGCGGGTCCTCTTCGCTCCACCAAACCCATCCCACCCTGTCCAAATCCCTCTGGTCGACGCAGTTTCCCGACTGTGTCACCAGTCGGCTCCCAAAGTCAATGCGGTGCTAGACCGCATTTCAGGCGGCCACCATGACTCCTCTACCTGGTCTCAGGGCTCGCATCACCATGGGTCCCTTCATCTTACATGACATCGAGTCGTGTTTTATCTTCCACCAATGCGGCCTCCTACCACTACCCCTGGTCACTGCCCATGACCTGCACCACCACGGGCCCCCCTCTCTGACATGGTCCTTCCTGGACTGTGTTCCGTCGCCGTCACCGACCACCCTGCCATCGGCCATTCCTACCACGGCCCTCTTGTCTTAGCCAGCACTATCGGGTCGAGGTTACTTGCTCCACCGGTATCCTTTCCCTACCGTGCTCCACTTGAACTAGCTGGAATCGCCGCCTTCAGATGTTACCTTGTGTGGCCACTATCTTTATTAATCGTGGGATCTATTTGATTCAGATAGGGTTTCATATTGAAAGGATAATGAAAATAACATGTGAAGAACACAAGAGATTCTAGAGGTAGAGATAAGGAACAATAACACCCAAAGAATGGATCTTGGCCTTGTCTGTTTCAGCCTTAATCCGTTCAGGTTAGCGGGGGGATTAATTCGATTCGGATAGGGTTTCATAAGGAAAGGATAAGGTGAAGAACATATGAAGAATGTGAGAGATTTATAGGGGAGGGATAAGGCACATGAGCACAGAAAGAATAGATCATGGCTTTATTCATGTCATCCATGATCTGTTTAGGTAAGTGATATCATGAAGAAAATAACAGCAAACAACTCACCAAGATTTAATCCCATTTAAACCCGTGATAATTATCCCTCCCTCTAGAATGATCGAACCACGGATCAACCAATTAATGGGTTCGTCCACGTTTGTCATTTGAATCAAATAAGTGGGAAAATCACAATGATATCGACACCCTACCTTAAGGTTCTATCAATTTTTGATGTAGAACAGAAGTCTATGTCATCGTCGATCCTTGATCTGCTAGTGTTCGTCGATCCGTCGTACTCCAATCCGATTTTCAAGCATGATTTTTCAAAACGATGGGGTATACTTATTCTCTCTACCTAAGGGAAAATACAGGGTTATGCTGATAACCCTAGATTTCTGACAGAATATTTAATTAAAAGAATCCAATGCAACATCAAATAAAATAATTTTTAAAAAAAACTATTTTAATGATGGTTACATTCAATTTTTAACTCTCACAGTCAACCCACTTTGGTTGATGTTAGGCCATACCTAAGAAAAATTCCCCCTTACAATCTCAATGGTGGTCTTCAATTTCCACTCTAAGTTATGGTTTATGAGTTATTAGGATTTTAAAAATAAAAAAAATTATTTTATTATTTTATTAACGGTTACGCCCTTTTCAAGTTTTTCCACTGATGACACGTGTCGACTAATGTTAAGTCGTGCCTAGGGTAAATCCACTGCTCTAAGCTCAATGGTTCCCTCAAATTTATGATCTAGGAACCCATTCAATATTTATTCTCATTTTAAATAAAAAATTTCCACATGATTTATTAAAAACATAAAAAATTTCACCGTATCATTTCGGGTACACTGGGCCTTGGAATCTCACTCCGTCTCAAAACCTGGTCTCATAATTTTCCCAATTAATTTATAAAAATAAAACTGGATAAAATCTGAGTCATTAAAACCTAATTACCATTATATGACTTATATATACTTATTATTTGAGATATTATATTATTAAATGAGTTTATTGTTGGTATTTCATTGTCAATTTGAATAATTTTCTCTTGAGAGGTTATGATAAAATTGATACCCAATAAATATGGTGGTATTTCCATCTCAATTTTTATTATTTGGGACTCAAGTTATATTCACTGCCTATTTCCTTTTGTTCAGTGCATAAACTTCCATTGAATAAATTTTACCATGTCACTTATGAAATTAAAGGTATTTACAAGTCTATATTGTCATTCCTACCACATGTTATATTGATCTGATAGTTACCAAAATCGTTGAAAAACTTAATCTTTTCTGTGTCTAAAAAACAATATTATGTTTCTATAAAGTAAATGTATATATTGTTTCCTACCAAATACATCCCTCTCTAGATAATTGAAAGTGTATGTGTCTCTAGCATATATTAACCTAGGTTTAATGCCCCTAAAAGTGTTTTTTTGAGCATTAAATCAATCTACACACTAATACATGAAGAATGTCTCTAAGATAACAGAACTAACTAAACACTCCTTGTGGATATATTTTGGAATATTCTCATTCTCTTAATGAACCATGATAAATGATTTCCCAATTTTTTATTTAGTATCCTACCAAAGAAAATAATTAAACACATTTAATAGCTTTAATGAATAATCCATCATATTAAATGTTCCCCCACCACTATATTTCTTTATAAGGTTACTTAAGGAATCGTTAACAAATACCCCATTCCATTTATGTATGTGAAGGTATTATCTACTGGTCAAACACATTATTCTCCAAAAAATACACATTACGGTGAATGCATGAGACTTAATTAAGAGATGGGTTCATCCCATAATTATATATCCCCTCAATGAATTGAATGGATTCATTGGAAAAATAGCTTGGGTTTTTGTATCTACCTCAACCCATATCAGTACGGTGTCTTAGATTATGGCCTTGGTAACATGTTTCAATATATAGAATTATATATTCCACATGTATAAGAATAATAAATATTGATACCCATGTTTAAATTTACTTTTATTGATATATCATACCCTCAGTTTTAGTTGATTATAGATTTATATTTTTTATTTATTCTGTATTTTTTATATGTTCCCTATTTATATTATGATATCTTACATTGTATGTTATTCCTTACAGAGTATAAAATCTCACCCTGATTTGTTTTCCTTTACCCAGGAATCCTAGCGAACTATGTGTAAATTTGAGGGTCATGATGGAAGAGTTAATAATGTTCTCCCAATATGTCCATGATGTGTGTCATGTCTAAAAATGTAACGTATGTATGGATATATTATTACAAGATTCCTAAATTGTTGGTTATTTGAAGAAATATTTTATTATATACCAATAATTAATTATAAATATTGTCTCTAGGTTTATGCAGTCTGGGATGTTATAATTATTATCAGGGTAAGGTTAGTAGAAAAATTAGGGTATATATTTAGATGAACCTATTTAGATAGAATAGGTACTATAAAAAACCCTCAATATTTCTATTGAACACACTAGAAAACAAAATAGGTATTTTATTTTTCAATTCGATATCATGTGATAAATATGTGTATGCTAATTTTTAAAGATATAGAATAACTGGAGGAATGGGAATCATACCAACACATGTTGTCAATGTAGGGATTTTCCCCATGAAAAATTTAATAATATTATATTTGTGACTAATGAGTTCATAACCATATTAAGGAATTTTAAGAAGGTTATAAAATATAATCTCACCAACATTGAGTGGTTTGGTGATTCAGAACAAGGTGTAACTATGTTTGATCACTTCATGTACAAAATAAAATCCTACATTCAGTGTAACTAATAATCTATTAGTGGTTGGAAAATATTTCAAGTTCCTAGAGAATATATTTATATCTTTTTGTAGTAAAAATTAATAATTCATCATGTTGGTCTATCATTTGAATGGAGATACAGTCCAGCAGTGTTCACTGATTGAAAATAATAAAGATGAAGACTGTAAAAATTCCATGGAATGGGGAACTATTAAAGATGAATAATATGAAAAATAATTTTCTCATGATAATAGTGACAAAATGGATAGGAATTTCCTAAATATTATAAAATAAGAGGAAAAAAATATTTCTCAATATGAGGATAATGTTACATGTTTAGTAAGGAATTTTGTGTACATAGTATATAGACTAGAAAAAAGGATTAATTATTTGACAGATAGATTTAAATCAAGAATTAAAAGGGAGTTGTTATCTCTTCATTTTTGTTGGTATAATGTTGTGGTCTCATGATCCATTAATATAGAAAAAGTGTACACCTAGATATATGTATTCCATGAAAATTGGGAGAAGAAGAAATTGGTTAAGATTTATGAGAATAATAGTGCATTAATGAGGAATATTAAAAGGATGGTATTTCCTACATTAGATAACATTGCGAAGTGGCACCCTAAGTATCTTAGGAATAGAACAAGAATTTGTATTAAGTGATGATATAAAGGACATAAATATCACCATTGAAAATCCAATGTTGAATCTATTAATGGGTAATTAATTAATAGTAAGGATAAGGGTCCTTATAAGAACTAATTCCCAAAATATATAGGGAATTTATATTAGAATAGGCTAATGGATCAAGTAAAAGATTATGTAATTACCATATCTAAAGTCGAAGTTCCTAATGATGTGGTCTATGGTTCATTGATCATAAACTCAAATTTTTTTGATGTTTTATTTGATTATAGGCCATTAAACCATTTTTATCATCCATTTTTTCAAAAACATTATATGTTATCCTATAACCCTAGTAATGGAGTTATTAATTAAGAAAAATAGTCAAAAAATTATAATAGAGACATTTCAAGTAGTTCAAATTATAATGCATGGGAATAAACATTTTGAAATTTTTTTTATTATACCCATGGTGGAATTTTATATGATCATTAGTATAGATTTTCATTCAAAGTAAAATGAAAAAAATAAATTTCCAAGAGAATGAGACTATGATTCTCGATGTTTAGTTAGAATATATATTCCGTAGAGGGGAAACTTCAACATCTAAATCAGGTCTACATCCTATCCCAGTATCTATCCTTAAAGAAAATATTGTGAAAGTGAATGATTTCATGAGATTTATATATGGAAAGGATATCCTAAGATTAGAGGATGTAGTTATGGTATAAAAACCATAAATTGATTCCAAAATAATTTAATGGTCATCCATCAGAGATAGTATTTAAGTTCTGTATTTAACTCATTCTTGATACAAGAAAAATATCTAAAACACCCTATAGAATTGAACCAGTTGAGTTTTTAGAGTTGATTAAACAATATCAAGAATTGTGTGATAAGGGATTTATTGGCCCTTGTTTTTCTCCATGAGGAGACACAATTTTATACATGAAAATGTATAATAGGTCTATGATATTATGTTTTAATTATAGAGAGATCAATTCCATTAATAAAAATAATATGTATCGTTTAAAATGCATTTTGACTAATTGGATCAGATTCTTAGAGCCCAATACTTCTTAATGATTGATCCTTGCTCTGATTATCATTAGTTAAAGTTAAAGAAGGATGATATATTGAAGATGGAATTTCAAATATGGTATGGACATTATTAGTTTACAATAATTACTTTTGGATTTACAAATTAACCTTCTCTCTTTATGGATCTGATGAATATACTATTCCAAGATTATCCTGATTAATTTTTTGTGGTATTCACTAATGATATCTTGATATACTATAAGAGGTATGAAGAGCATCTGAGTCATCAGTAATGAATTATGGAGACCCTCTAAAAAATTAATTATATGGAAAATATATTATGTGTGAATTTTATATCAATGATGTTTATTTTCAAGGCTATATCATCTCTAATGATGGAATATCGGTTGACCCTTCAAAGTAAAAGGTGGTAAAATAATGTCCTTTAGCAATGAACACATCCTATATCTATATATTCCTAGGACTAAAAGGAAACTATTGTCATTTTATAAATTATTTTACCTTATTTCCTGACATGTTATCCATGTTAACGCATAAAGGGATTAGATTGACATGGTCCATGGAATGTGAGGATGGTTTTGAATAGATAAAGAGTAGAATAATTAATGAACTAATATTAACATCACTATAATCTAAGGAATTATTTGAAATATATAGTGTTGAATCAAATAAAGTATTAGGTTGTATCCTTATACAAAATGATATGGTTATTTCCATTGAATCAAGGAAATTGAAAACCCATAAATAGAACTATCCAAACCATGTACGTGTGTTGGAATCCATAATAATTACATTGAGAATATAAATACACTACAACCTTAGTGAAAGATGAAATATATATATATAGACCAAAAGTGTTTGAAGTATATCTTATCTTGGGTGGGGATCAACATGAGGTAAATAGTATGGGTAGAACAACTCAAGAACTATGAATTATTTATACACTACCACTATGGGAAGGAAAAAATCTAGATAATGCATTTAGTATAAGATACCAAAGTGTTCTGACCATGGTGAGGATTAATAAGGATCACACACACACAGACACACACACACGCACACAGAGATATTTATCTTATAAAGTTGTATAGAGTGAAATTTATGGACTACATTCTATGTCTCATTTTCTAAGAAATTTCTAAAATATTTTTACTAGAAATGATATAAAATCCCTAGTTGTATGAAAAGATAATAGAAGAGAATATTAAGGCTATAAATAATGGAAAATAAATAGGCGTAATCTATATAGCCGCATCATTGATATCAGGGAAGAGTTTATGTTTTTCAAACACACCATAGTTGAAAAGGGAACTACCTAATAATTATCATAGCTATAATTAATCTATACAATCTTGTAAATATATATATATATAGGGATTTATGAGAAAACATTTTGTGGGATTGTATGAAGTGGGAAATAGTGGACCATGTGCCCAAATGATTAATATGAAAGAAGGAGAAGGACAAAAGGAAACATCCTAATGGAGTCATGAAACCTCTATCTATACCTATATCGAAGTGGGAAGATGTTAAAATCAACAACGTCACATGACTATCAAAGAATATAAATAAGAACAAAGCTATATGAATCACCATCTATCATTTAACTAAGCTTTCTCATTTCTTATCAAGAAGGTAATATCTACCCCTTATGTGACTTACCCAAATCTATATAAATGAAATTGTAAGGATTCATGGTGAACCTTAGTCAATTATATCTGATCATGACCCTATACTCACATAAAAATTATGGAAGTATCTTTAAAGTGTTTTCAACATTGAGATACATTTAATAAACAATTATCATCCCAAAATTGATGGGCAGTTCGAAAGGACTTTATAGACACTAGAATTCATATTGAAATAATTTTCTATTGACATCAGAGGTATGTTGGATCAGTATCTACTTTTCATGGAATAGACATACAATAATAGGTTCCATTAGAGAATACAGATAGGAAAATATAAAGAAATTAATGGGAAGTGGTTTCGTACTCCATCATATTGGGATGAAATTAGAGAAATAAATACTATTGACTTAGAAATTTAGAGGAGATGACTATTTAGACTATTCAAGATCATAATAAAGCATCTAAAAGAAGACAATAGATCTTTAAAGATAATAAATGGAATGTTAAATGGGGTATTATGTATCATTTAATATTCTCCCATGGAAGGGAGTTAAAAAAATTTAAAAAGGGGGGATATAAGACAAATGTACATTTGGTCTTTTGAAAAACATAAATGAATAAGTGTTATAGCTTTCCAAATATAAATGCCTCCCAATCATTTTAAATTTCATGTTGTCTTTAATGTACCATTATTAAGGAAATACATTTCAGAGATAGTGTGTTCCTTCACATCTAAGGGAAATGAGTTGGAGCATAAAATTTCTTATTAAGAGTTTCCTCTCAGGAATATGGACACCAAAGAGAAAGGGTTCAAAAATTGAATAACTAAAATTGTTGAAGTCCTTTGGATAAATCACAAACATGAAGAGGCAAACTGGGATCCTAAAGAAATAATGATTAAAGAGTATCCAAGTTTGTTTAATAACTAATATATACACCAATTTCAAGGAGTAATTATTTATGAGTGGGAGGAGAGAATGTAATACATGAAACCCCACTACATTAGTTATACATGGTATCTTGAACTATCACACAATGGGCATTCTAAAGAGATTTTATTTATGAGTATACAGAAAAGTTAAATTAAAAATTAAATAAAATTTTATTTTAAAAAAATGAATTCTTTATAAATATATTATCTTGATATGAATGTTGGGATTTTTCCTAAATAAATTAATTTTTAGGGGAATAGTAAAATATACCAACATAACTAATACTATGAATTTTTTTCACTATTATTATATATATTTAACATAGAAATTTATGAAAAAAAATTCTAAAAAAAATTATTTATTTTATAACTGAAATTATAGATTTAAAAATATTTATTAGAGTTTACAACCCTATAGTTAATATTTTAGAACTCAAGTGATATTTTTCTCAAAAAATTATTTCAATATAATTTATATATTTTATATTAAAGATAATTTTTAGAACTTATAGAAATCGAATCATAAGAAATGGATTTCCAATTTATAATTAGTAGGTCCAAATTTAATATTATGAACCACATTATTTTTATGAATAGATATTATGTTACCTTATAAGAAAACTAGAACCGTATTAAAATCTAAAATGGTAAAAGTAATAATTCAAGGGGTAAATTGATTAAAAAATGAACAAATTTTACTATAATGTGTTATTTGAGATAATATAGAACATGTCTTACCCAATACTAGATTATTGTTTATTTTTTGATCCACTTGATACATTTAACATCAGGTCAAATTATATTAAGTTGAAATATTTAAAATCATTTTCACTATTACAGAATGGGGCTCTATCCACCCCTTCAACACTACTTTAAAAATATAGTTTCCTCCTATAAATCTACCCTCATTACGTCCACTAGTATACCCTTTCATTCTCATAAAATTCCTATAAAAATATATTAGCCTAATCTATTCCTTTCCAATGAATCCTCTGGGGGAATCCCAATGTTCTCAATATAAGTTCATTTTTAAACTTCTTGACCATTTATCTTTAATTTTTAAATTTATTTTTCCAAAAAAATATATAATGAATTCCATATTTATTATATACTATATTATTTTTGTGTAAATAATCACTAACCACCTTTCCCCTTTACCTTAAGAAAAATGAAATCATTATTCATTCATTATGAATACTACCACCTCCACAAAAAAACTTGTTTCATTTTCCTTTACCACCTTACAATCCGAGATATGATGATGGGATTAAAAAATAAACATAATTTTTATGATATCATTAATGTTTTGGAATAAAAAATTATATAACCCATTAATGACATGATCAGAAATTGATCATCATTAATTTAATCATTTAAAACAAGTTTATTAAGAGGCTAATATTTTATTAAAATTGGTTATTACATACACATACATTACTTCTTCTTATACTATGAATTCTAATACACCACAAAAATAAAAACTAAATATTTCCATTATGATTCTTTTAAAATTATATTATGAAAACCCACTGAATAATAATTCATTAATGTAACATCCCAATATTTCAAAACTATGTTTTAATATGAAAATAATTTATTAATTGAATTTATTTATAATTTAAACCAACTAAAAATTATTTTTCAGACAATTTTCTTAGAAAATAATATTTTAAATCAAGTTTTTTTTAATTCTAGTTAATTATAGTTTTCAAATTTTTTCTAAAAATAAATATTGGTTTCCTTTGTTTGAAAGAGTATTTTAAAATAACTATGTTTATTATTATTTTCAAAACAGAATATATTTTTAAAAGTTATCAAATAGAATATTAATAATAAGAATAAATAAGGGTAAAACAATTTTATTTAGAAAATTTTTATCATTATAATATAATTTCTAAATATATGAAAAAATATTGTGTTTAGTTTAATAATATTTATGAAACATTAATGTATATAATTATTTTACTACAAAAAAAGTACTTTTATATGTGTTTAAAAAAATGTTTCTTTATTTATCTATTTAAGAAAAATGAATTATATATATACATATTAAAAAAACTAAAATGATATATATATATACAAAAACAAATTTAAATAATAAAACTAAGAGAATAAAATATGTTAATGTTTTATATACCTATATAATTATTTTATATGGAAAAACGTGATTTAATATATATATGTGTATATTCATAAAAAAAATAATTAGTTTTGATTATTATTTAGTTTCATTTTATTATTTTATTATATAAAAAACACACTTTAAATATAAAAAATGTGAGTGCATAAATATGTAATTATATCCTTAAAAAAGTGGATGATGTGTGAAAAGTGAGATTGAATAAAGAATGATTTGTGTTAAATTATTGCTTCTTGGGAGGTGTGATGCGTGAATCATGAAAATAAAAAAGTATATATATATATATAAGGATGAAATAATAACATGTAAACAAAACGATTATAAAAAATATATACATATATATATAACGCCAAGCTATTTAAAAATAAATGAAATGTGGTTTAAATAAAAATCCTTTTGATAAAAAAACATTAATTATGATGATAAATCATAATTTGATAATTATTGTAATTAATAAACAATAAAATAATAATATGTTGACTTTTCACAACTAAAGAGAAAGATAATCATGAAATTTGTAGAAAGGATCAAAAAAGTAAATGACAAAATAATAATAAAATGATAAAACAAAGATAAAATTATAAAATTTGTAGGTAGGGCATGGAAATAGGATACTGGAAATCTTGAAGGATCCATGGGGAGTATAAATTATAAATATAATGATTTATTAATATAAAAAAAAGAAGATGATAATATAATAGTGGTAATGATAACATGGGTTGACAAAATTAATAATATAAAATCGTAATAATTTCATGACAAACAAAAAAGTCCAAACATGGGGTGTTGGGAATATAAAATGGAGAAATTAGTATGAATAAAAAAAAGTAATAATATTCAATGTAGACAAAAAATTCTATGAATAAATGTATAAAAATGGGTATGATGTATTAACGTGATTAAATAAAAAATGAATAAAAGGATTTAATGATAATAATAATAAATGAAAATCATATTTTGTAAGAAATTATTATATTTATGTTAATATATTTTAAAAATATTTTAAAATATATTATGTTTTTTTATTATAAAATTTATAAATTATAAATGTGTATAATTATTTTATTATAAATAATAGAAATTAAAAATGTGTGTTTAAAAAAATTATGATTTTAGTTACTTAAAAAAAGAATAATATATTTTCATATATTAAAAACACTAAAATAATATATATATATATATAAACTAATTTATATAATAAAAAAACGTTGCATGGGTTTTTAAAAAAATAATATTTTATGAATAAAAAAGGGACAAAAAGGGATAAAAATATAATAATGATAATGATGTTTGATGAAAATGGTGGGTTGTGTGCATCAAATTGGGATTTTCTTTATTGATTTTTTTTATCACCTAAAATGTAGGATAATGATAATAAGATATAATTGAATTCAAAAATGAAAATGAATAAATGAATATATGTTTTTCTCCCTAGCTTCCTAAGGAAGATTTGTAATAGCTTGTTATATAAACCCACTTTGCACACCGAATATGACGAGGGTAATTTCACTCTGCCATGATTCATCCCTCATGAACCCACTGCCTTCTCTGATTTAAGTCAGGTAAGGATTCTAATTATTATTATTTTTATTATATACTTTACAATAAAATATGTATACATATACATATATATAATTATGTAAGTTCATATTTCTCTAATTCAAAACACATATATGATATATTTTCATGATTTAAAGGATTTTTTTATAAATTCTTATCATTGAAATGGTGTATTCATGTTACTTGCAGTTCATGAATTTTATTCCTATAAGGGATTTCATTATTTTCAATTATGTTTTAGAATGTGATGGGTGGAAATTGTTTTCAATTACGGTTTTTGGTATTCAAATTATAAATTAGGAGAGAATTATCAAATTTATCTTATTTATTTTAAATTATACAAGTCATGTTTCATTTAAGGTGGTGTAAGGGTTTTGTTTTAATATTCTTTATTAAATGTATATTTATAAGGGTTTGTTAATTTGATCAACCTTGCCATCTATTTACAAAGTTATACACATATATACTTGTGTATAAATGTGTATATGAACCTAAATAACATATTATTTTTTGAAATGGGTTATGATTTTAAAATCTATGTGTTGAAAGGGTGTTAATTGTTTTTCTCAAACCATATTGTTATAAAATGTTATATGTGTGTATATATATACACACACATATATAACTTATTATTTTATGTATACATAAGTTAAGGGTCATTTTATTTTCTACACATTCAGACATGTACACAAAATTCAATCTATTTCTATTTTAAGTTATTAAAGATTTTATTATAATATTTGAATAGAGACTTGGTTGTGAATTAAGTTTTGGGTTCAAATGAATTAGCATATTTATTACACATACGCCCATAGAGTTTTAATCCACCTAGTTAATTTTCAAATGATGTAAGGTAAATTTATTTATATATATTTATACTCTCTAATTTTCTAGTTCTCGAAAAGGAGTTCATTTGATTAAAATATGAATTACTTTTATGATGTTAAGGTTGTAATTATTAAACAAGTTACAAATTTTGTAAGATGTTAATACACACCACACACACACACACATATATATATATGTGTATATGTAATTTTAGTTTTCAGAATTTATAAAGGGTGCGACATGTACATATTTTATGTATATATATATATATGTATATATATACATATATATATTTATATATAGTTATGTGTATACACCTATAAGTTATAATCATAATCCGAATTAACTTGGACTAAATAAACTTTGGTGGTTAAAGTATGTTTTTGGTATGTTTAATTTAATATATTCATTACATAAAACAAATGATGTGTTGCAAAACAATTGTCCTTATGTGCTATGCAACATAAGGCATAGCCATTTAATAAAACGTGACTATTCATCAGCGCATGTTTTGTGTAAAAATGACATCTGTCTTATTTCAAAATTAGTCATTTAAAACTATAAATATTTATTTCCATAAACCAAGGATTATGAAAATTAAGGAACTATCATTTTATTTGGTAACCATATCCATTCATTACGTGCGTGTTTTAAATCAATATCACATTTGAAAATAATGTTTACTATATTATACATGTCGCTGAGAAATTTATTTCCTAAATGATAACTGACACATTATAATTTAGTCCAACGTCATTTCCATTTATCAGAACATGAATTGAGCATGAATAATGAGCATGTAATTTAATGCAATAAAAGTTTATTACTATGGAAGAGTTTTAAAGTTATTATTTTATGTGATAATAAAAAAAATTATTATTAATAATTTATGAGATAAGCATTTAATTATTCAAGGTGGTATGGGACACTTTGAATAATGTTATTTATGAAGCCATGTGATATGTGTACCTGAAATGATAAGTGATTTAATA
The DNA here is from genome assembly GCA_963277665.1 of Viscum album. Taxonomy (NCBI): domain Eukaryota; kingdom Viridiplantae; phylum Streptophyta; class Magnoliopsida; order Santalales; family Viscaceae; genus Viscum; species Viscum album. The sequence goes on along the minus strand of OY728128.1, from coordinate 1,514,916,076 downwards.
AATCAAAGTGTTACGTGCACTTTGATTTACAAATATGAGAAATGCATTGGACCTAGTATGTTCCGGGTTGGGCACCGGTAAAATTAAGCCCTTCGGGTTGGGGTTTGGCTACAGAAAACCCTCCAGGTTGGTGTTCAGTTACAGAGGCACTCTAGGTTGGTGTCTGGTTATTAGAGGCACTCCAGGTTAGAGTCTGGTTACAGAGGCTCTCCGGGTTTGGGTCCAGTTATAGATAGCCCCTAGGTCTTTCCACGAGGCCTTGACACAGTTCGACATGTTCACTTCCCTCATTATGACTATGTAATTTAATTAACCAGAAAAATATTCAACTAGTAGAATATTTGGTTAAGGAGCTTATGGATTTTGGTTGAGGCCTTAATAATTAGATGTCTTAGCCAAGGCCTTGACAACATGTTTCAAAATGTCTGGAATTATACATCATGTGTATGTTAATTAATTAACCAAATGGATATTCGACTAGTAGAATATCCACGGTTAAAATCCATTACTTATGAGTATTATAAAATTAAAATCTTATGGAATTACATATGTATAGCACTCAGTGATTTTAGTATTTGATGTATGAAATTGAAGTGTTTGCTGTTATGCAAAACTCTTAATATTCATTACACTTAGTTGTTTTATTTTTTCTTACATATTCTTATGTCATACATGTTTAGAGTTTCTTTTATTCATCATTCCTATATTAGAATCGTGTATCCTTGTGATTCTGTTAGCATGTTTTAAATTGAGCACCTTTATGATGTGTACATGTTATACAGCCATTATTTAAGAAGATTGTTTTATGAAATGGTTTAAAGAACATTTTCAAAAGGTTATATTGGTTTATTTTAAAACCCCTTACTGGGCATTCTTATGCTCACCCTACATTTTTGATTAAAAATATTTAGGTAACGGCTTTTAGCAGATAAAAAATTTCAGCAGCAGCTGGTTTCTCAGAGCCTGAATCGAATTCGATCCTCTGTATGGCACCAGCTCTAGGTACTCAAGAGTTGGGGCATGACAATTAAATTTGGGTATGTTCATGCTCGGGTCGGTTTAACCAACCACATTAAAAAAATATATGAATTTATATAATTAATAACTATTTGAATATAATTACTATAATAATATAATAAAATTTTTCAATAATTATTTTTTTCTATTTTTGAAATGTTATATCAATATTTAAATTTATAATTAGAAAACAAACTTTCATTCTCATTAATCACCAAAACATGAATTTTATCAATATAATCATCATATATTAAGACTAAAAAACTGTTGAATAAAAAATTGAAGCAAAATAAATAATTATAAATCATCTATGAGATAAAATTTAAAGACATATTAAAATGAAATTTTTAATAATAAAAAATACAAACACTATTATTAAGAAACTTCTACAAATGATCAAAACTATAAACACACTATGTGAAAAATATATTTAATTCGTATATAGATAATGAATATTTATAAATATTATAGATTAAAATGGATATGAATAATATTCTTAATTATGTGAATAATTAAGCTATATTTGTGATATCGGCAGTTAATGTACAGCCATGTTTTCCCATACATGAGGTAAGGGTTTTCTATCTCAAATTATTATCTTAATGACATGTTTTTCATTTCTTGCCTGACTTAATTTATTTATGGTTTATATATTTAGTATTTGATATGTTATATCATGAAATTAATTTAGTCATGGTATTTGAAGACAAAATTCAATCCTTCTTTTTAAGAGGTTATGATTGAATCTCTACCCAATCTATAAGTGGGTATTTCTATCTCATTTTTTCATTCTGTAAAACCCATGCTATATTCGCCACCTATTTCCATTTTTTGGTGCATGCATCACCATAGAAAAAATTTAACCATTTTACTCATGTAATTTTATGGATTTAAAATTCTATATTCTTTTACATACCACATATTAATTTTAATTAATAGTTTCAAAACTATCGTAACACTTAATGTTTTCCATAGAGGAAACCCCTTTCTAAGTGTTGGGAAAAAAATTTGTATCTTCCTAGAGAATAAAATATTGTATGGAAATGGGAAAGTGGATACCAATATGGCATAAACGTACCTATAAAAAATAACCCTTAAAAGGTTTTGATGATAATCTACTCATTCATCCCTCTGATTCTTGATGAATATGAAAAAAAAAGCATACCTATATAAACACTCTTGGGGTATATGATTTGGAATATTAACTCTCTCATAATGAAACATGATGAAGGATTTTATATAAAATTTATTTAGTCTCCAACCCATGGAAGGTCTCTTATATGGATAAACGATCACATTGAAGGTACCCTTGCTACTATATTTCTTTGAAAAGTGAACTTCTAGTTGAATTAACATTTACCCCACATCCTCTATGTTGATTAAGGGATACTCTCTTACACATCTACATTAGTATACTAGATATGGAAGTATTTTTTATGTATTTAAAATTATATATAGATGACCATGTTTTTATTTTTCTAATATGTAACATCTCGTCACCAGCTTTCAAAAACTTATAACCAATTATTTTTATCATTTTTTATTTTGATTTTTTTATTTGAAATATTATAATTTTCAAATGTTTTAGGGTTTTGTACAATTGGAACATGGTTAAGGAAAACCATGCTAGTTAGCCTAGGAAATAATGGATACTTTCATGAGGTTCTAGTGGGAGTGAAGGGTTAGTTAAAATAGTAAGAACTCTCACTAAAACTGTCTATCTTGAGATAGTTGGTAAATTCATGGTTGGAACATTGTTTTATAACTATTTTTTCAGACTATAAACCCTTATATTGTGGCCTAAATTGGAGTGTATAGTCTGGATATGGTTTTTATAACCTTTTGGAAAAACAAAGAAACACACTCCAAAACCCTAGTGAGGGTGCATGATTAGTGACACGATTGGTTCTAACCATGATTCATAACCCAATAATATGTGTGAATTAGTTTCTAATCCTCAAAAATTATAATTCAGGACTTGAATACACTATTATAAATATTGAATACTTCCTAATTGAACCTAATCTATTCCATTGTATTTTGGAAGCTATCTAAAGAAGACATTGGATCCTTTAACCCATTTATTCTTAGATCAATGTGATAGTGGATGTGATTACTCTCTCTTTGGGATTCTTATTTGTCTTCCAAGCCTTCGAATGTCCATTGGGGGTTCCCATTTTGGTGAATTCCTTGATCAAGTGATTAAATATCGGTGGATCTATAAATATTTTCCCAACACATGAAACCTTTACTAGTTTCTAGAGTGAAAATTTATTTTCAATTTCATTTACTTTAATTTAAATGTGATTTGATACATTATTTCAAAAATTCATGGAACTGTGGAACATAATCAATTTTCAATAGCTTGAAAAGATTTAGTGGATTATAATAAATGATGTCTTGAAATAAGGATATGATTGGTTAAATTAATTCGAGTTTATTATTTAGAAAAATTAAATTAAAGGAATTATGATTTTTATAGTAATATAATTGTGAAAAAACTTATGATTTGGTTTTGAAATTTCAATAAAATGATAAAAATTGAAAATTATGCATCTAATCCATGAATTATGATTTGATTTGAAATGATTTTTTATTTTCCATTTGATTTATTGAAGGCACATGTGTGCCTAAGTAGTTAGTGGGTGATTTGGATAAGGACACAGGTACTCTGACTCCACATAATTGTATTGATAATAAAAACAATAACAAATCCATGTTCGATAGAATTTCCCTTATGTTGTATTGAATGGTTATATCCTTATATCCTGAGCCTTGGGGACATGTGCATAGATTTATCCATGATTGATTGAACGATTAGAGGATCCTAAAGTATGAAACATACTTACCTCAAGGCATATAACCATGGTGTTTCATTTTGATTTGATTATTACATTGTAGTTTTCTCTAAACTTTTTTATTCATTCCCTTATATTTTTGGAAAATCCTCATTTAGGCCTAATTTTCTACATTCCATCATCACAAATTGATACCTTGTTTAATTGAAAATGTACAATTTTTCATGCATTGTTTTTATAAAAATTAAATCATATGTGTCTTATATATTATTTAATTTTTTATGAAAAATTAGGGGAAATCCTACTAGGCTATTTTTCCTTAAACCCTACCTTTACCTTTGATAGTTTATATATTATTCTATACTATGTCCAAGAAATTGGAAACCATCACTTGGAGGTGGAAGTTGTACTTGATTAGAATGAAATTAGATGATGTTAGTGACTGGTGGATCTATGCTACAATAATTTCATGAAGAATCTATGTTTTAGTCTTGATGGATATTTTATCATTTTTGGATGATATATGTTTTGTCTTTATCTATATACTTACAATACTCTTCTCCTTGAGAATCATTTGTTATATCATCTATTCATTTTTTTATATTTCTCTATTAATAAATTTTTTTTTTTTTTTGAGAAATAATTATATATGATGGTGAATTGATTCCCTAGTGCTATTCTCAAACATATGGGGATTACAAACACCATCAGTTCATGTCAGTGCTAGCTCGAGTATCGATGTAATAGAGTGTTCCTATTAGTTCATAAAAAATCGAATTAAAGGATTTTTAATCATATTTACTTGATTTTAGTATGTATTTTGAGAAGTATATATAAAAATTAGGTAGGATTATTGGGACTTAAAGTGTATTTTATGAGTGAGTGTCTAACCTTATCTCATCATAGTAGTTCTTCATTCAAAATGAATGTTTGGTTAATGTTTCTTTAAGGAATAAACTGATCTGATTCTATTTGTTTTCTAAATAAGAAAATAGTAATTTTAAATCCTATTATATTAAAATCTATCTAAAGTAAATAATATATCTATATATCTTGATTTAGTTGAGTATTTTTGTATCCTTACTGATATTTTTGTGTTTCTTGTTCATTTTGTCTAGTAAAATTCCCCCAAGATGATGTTTGGATAGACCTTAGAAGGGAGAAGTTGATGATCCATGGAAATAAACCTCTATAGTTGATCATAACCTCATTTATATAGTGGTGCATATTTTTCAAACTATAGGACAGGTAGATTCACTTATTCGCATTCAAGATGTAGTAGTGAAACTTCAAAGGAATGAAACTAAAGATCTTGATCATAAGTTTCTTCAACCAAAGCCACACTCTTTCCAATTATTAGATGATCCTAAAGTGGTGGAGTATTGGTTTAAAATCTTTAAGATGATTTTTAATTTATGATAAATTCCAAATTCTAAAAAGGTGAAATGTACTTGATTCAATCATGACATGCATAGAAGGAGGTAGTGAGATTTGATAGTTGTAGTGAATAAACATCAGTTTTTAGAGTGGAATGACTTTAGATCTATTTTTAAGATTAGTTTTATCCTAATTTGATTGTTTTTGTGAAGTCTATCCAATTTCTCAACCTGCAACAATGATATAGAACTAAGGATCAATATTTGAACCACTTTTAAGAACTTGTTCAGTTTTCTCATTTGGTAGTATCAAATGAGAAGTTAAAGCCTTGATGATTCGATATGGGCATTCATCCGGATATCTAGTCTCAGGTTTTCATACTGAAACACACCTCTTATGTGGATATATTGGATAGAGATTTGATGGTTGATCATGGAATGGATTTTAATTCCAAGATATTGGGTGTTCCTCCTACTATTAGAAGTTGTTCTCGTAATGACCAAAACAGTTATAAATAAAATTCCTTTTGTGGTTAAAGTAAATGTCTTATTAATTAATGAAGTTATGGAAAACACATAAAATTATTTGAAATTTTTATAAATGTTATATCTTATAAAATTTATAAGGTAGTTATTAATCACAACCATTGATAATATATCTGTCTAATAGTGATCATATGCTTAATATATATATATATAGAACTATGATAAAGTCCATTGATACAAATGAAAGAAGTGATGTTCTCGACCACTAGGATAATACCCTATAAAGATCATTTATAGAAGATTCTAAAGGCAATATCATCCCTTGTATTTACCATTAACCATGCCCAATATAAGGTTCTATAAAAAAATCATGAGTAAAAATGTTAATGGGAGAACTTCAAGCTCATCGATATCATAGCCCAAACCATGCTCACTGAACCACCCTAAGAAAATCTCACCATTAAACACCTTACCCTTATGAAGTTAAATGGTGTAAAAAAGGTCTATTTATCTCGACCATAACTGAATGAATATATATATTTCATTTTTTATGAAATTTTGATTATATTTTTTCCTTATTTATTTTACTTTATAAATGATTAAATAATGGATTTAATAAAAATAATAATTCAATACGACATAACTCAAATTGTATTTTATAGTAATAAGAAATTTAAATTAAGGCATTACTTTTAAAGAATTAATGAAATTTCAAAATATATTTTTTTTATTAAAATATAAATAATAAATAATATTTATTAATTATAGTTTATAATATAATTTTACAAATTAAAAAATAATTTTTATAAATGTTAGAAAACTATTACTATAAAAACCTATATTTTTCAATAAATGGGGAATTTGATTAAAAAATATACATTCAATTATTTAGAGATTTTTTTGGAAAAAAAATATTATTTTTTGATTCATGTTTTAAAAATTATCCAATGATGAATTTTTCATAATTTAATGAGGTAGTCCAATTTTTGGTTAAAAATATAGTATAACCATATAGTAAGAATGACATCATAATTATACAAAAGGTATGTAATATATTTAATAAAAAGTATTACTGAAAAAAAAATAACCTATAAACTAATGTTTTTTGAAGATATTTTTTTATTTTTATTAAACCTTTATGAATCCTCCAAAACTTATAAAATATATTAATGTTTTAGAATCATTTTTTATGATCATGACTAACTTCTACATCATGAAGGGTAATATTTTAATGAGTTTGTTTTCTTGAACATATAAAATAATGAAATCCCCTACCCATTAATAGAAACCATATGAAAAAATATGCTATAATTTTTTTTTTGAATACTTTATTTTATAGAGTCCAAAACCTATGTTTAAGAATAATAAAGAACTCCCAGCTCTTTTCAATTAAAACCCACCCAAGATCCCATATCTCTTCACTAAAAAACCTTTTACTATGACCTTAATTAGATAATTTCATTCTATATCCCTCCCAAGATACCCCCAATATCTCAAGAATCTCCTACTAAGATTTTGGAAACACCCTCTCAAGGTGAAGGACCTATCTCTCCTCTTTTCCATTCAAGAACCTTCTTTCTATTAACCCAGTTGAATCTAAATTGGTCATATTTTTATGAATTTTTAAACATCTATTTACTATCTGATTTATGTTCAATGAATGAAAGATCATGTATCCCATCTTGTTATGACATTTACCTAAGTTGTTACCATGCCAAAAGTAAGGGATCCTCTCCTTATCATTTTTATTCAATCACCTTATTTATTTTATGCCTTTTGATTTCTAGTTCCTAATATTGGGATATTTTTTTCTTATTCCATAACATTTCCTTTATATTTCCAAATGAAAAGAGATCCATTTTTATATCATTTAACCATTAAATGTTTCTTTATTTACTATCGTTATGCTGCTGGAATTTCACTTTGATTTTTCATGCCAAGGAATTGTGAAGTGAATTCCCATACCCATTTCCACTCAATTGTATTCAACTATATTTACCTATACATCATTTATTGGTTAATTACATGTATGTGACCCACACTCCTCAATATTTTTGTTAATATTGATGAAATACATTCTGATGTTATATAATCTATGTGGAACACTTATTTATGTACAATATATGATTTTGATAGGTGATCCCATATATCACTCCAATCCATTTTGTAATGTTTTAATATCATGATATTATACATAAGGTTTATGTGAGGTTTTCCTCATCCCACTATGTTACAATTTTTGGGTGGTTAACATGGACTTATGCTTATTATTCCATGTTTTTTGTTGTTTCTTTTATGATAACATGTTATATCATGCCTCATTGTTTATTATTATTATTCTAAACTATTATGTTACAATTTTATTCCCCTTTGATGAAATATATTTATTTGACATATAAAATACTTTTTTATTCCCTTACCTGGCTTTATAGATCACTCCTTTCTTATGTATATTAATAAGTTATCTCAAAAAGTTTTAAAAGAAAAATTTAAATTTAGGTAATATCAAGGAAGTTTTAAGTAATTGTTTTATACATATTTATCAATTTATTATGCTATATACCAAAATCAAAAATACACTATACTTCATTTTCTTATGGGATTATATAATGTGTAACATTATGTAATAAATCATGTAATAAAGTGTATTAAATATACGGGTCATCATTGTTGGTATTAGAGAATGGTATAGTTATTTTTGGGATTGTAATTAGAAAACTCATGTGAAATCCTTATGAATAAGACTAAACATAGAAAAAATTCCTATATTTTTATAAAGTATATATTAATTGGTTTCCAAGATAACACACACCTACCTAGATTCTACAAGTTGATGTAGTGATGACATAGATGTACCTTGGGGTAATAACCATGAAAACAATGTATTGACCTAGAATTTAACATGAAAAAGTATATAATAATGGGACTTACTGAATGGATGGCTTGACAATCTTGGGGTATATTCTTTGGTAAATTCACAAGATCATTATAAAAAATTAATAAGTAAAAAATATGCCTATAAATTTTTATATTATGAAATAAATAATTGATAAATTATATTGAAACACTGAAATTATTTAGATTATAAACATATGTTATTTATGATTTATCCCCTTAACATTTAATTTTTACATTTTATGTGTTTAATAATTTAAAAATTATCATCCTTAATTATTACATTATCACATCAGTGGCCAGAAATATGAGGATCTGAGTCAAAAACCACTATGAGGGGAAATGTGATGTCTACCCAAACAAGATTCTAAACTCAATGGGAGTATAAAATGAAAACATCATTACTATACTTTCTCAACTATATCATGTTTTTGAAAAAAACTGAATTAGGAAGAACACACAAATCTCCCAAAGAAATATCATGTTGAAATTGATACCTTCATACAATAAAGGCCTATGACATTTAGTTTTTCATCTATTCCATTAATTGTGGAATAATGCATTATCTTCATTGAACAAATATTCTACATACATTAATGCCCCGATCTATGGAGTGAGAAGTTGTTGAATGGTGTACATTCGTTAAGAATAAGAATCCTGGTGAGGGTATCAGATCGATGGAATAGAGTTATTTCTATAAAAATAATTTTGATAATAATTTCCTGACACCCTATGACTAAAAAATGAGAGGGGTTTCCTTATCCTGAAGAAAAATAATGATTAATCTATTAGGGAAAAAAGGAAATTTTGAAAATATTTTTACTATACACCTACAGATTTTTCATTTACCTCAAATGTAATGTTCACCACTTCTTTGGTGGACTGAATCTCAATCTATGAATGGATATGGAAATTTAGGAATTTGATAGTTAAAAGGAATTTTTCCTATATGACCACAAAGTAGAAATGGATAATAATGGATCTCAAGGGTCCCATGGGGATAATAAGTGGAAAGTTGAGTTAAATTTTGGTAGTGTGAAAGAGATATCAAATAGTGGTAAGAAATTAAAAAATCCCACATTTAAAAAGTATGGGAAGAAGAAAATTGGAAATTTATTAGAGGGGGTGAGAAAATAATTTAGGTGCGAATAGGAAGGAAAATAAGTTTCAATTTCTAAGGGGAGAAACCAACCAATGTGATGGAAGAGAAGAATCCTCCAGTCAACCATAATCCTATTATCCAATGTTTAAACTGCAAGTAATAAGGACTCTATGTGAACCACTTCCCTAATCCAATGGTTGTCATAAACAATAAATAGTAACAACATAAAATGTTTCAAGGGTGAGAATATTACATAAAAAACTACACAGTTGGATCCCAACAATGAAGTGGTGACATGTATTCTTATTATTCATTAAATAATAGCGAACATTCATTTTGATTTTAGTTATATGAATTATTTCTTATCTTATATGTTTGACATAACTATTTAAACACCACCACAAATAATCAAAGTAGTATGGTTGGTGAAAATAAAAAAACATGGGAATTGATACATCCCATTTATAAAACTCTTCCCATATCCACATATACAGGCTGAACATCCTAGTGAACTATTTCATACTCCATTTACTAGAATTTGATGCTATTTTGATCATTAATTGGATTTCCTAATATAGATCCATCATAATGTTCAAGGAGAAGGAAATAACTCTCCATATCATGAATATACCTATAATTCTATATAATTTAAAAGAGAATATTGAATATTCATTAGTATTGTCCTCATAATAATGGATATTATTTCCCTACGATAAATAATATATTTTACAAATGATTCAGGATTAATAAAATATCATCCTTGAAGAAATTCCCATTGTGAGGGAACACGCTGATGTGTCTATAGAAAAATTTTATGGTCTTCCTCCTAGAAAAGAGTTTTAATTTTCAATACATATTATACCTGGTGTGTTTCCAATATTCAAGACTCCAAATATAATGGTAATTATAGAACATGAGGAACTATGAAAAAAACTATAGAAAAATATGGATAAAGGGTTTATAAAAATGATTTCTTCACCGTAGGGTGCACCAATCATACTCATCGTGAAGAAGGATAGTTCAATTCACCTATACATTGATTATCATGAACTCAACAATATCATGATAAAAAAGTATCATTTATCATGGATTGATGATTTTTTTGATCATCCATGCGTAGAACTTTATTTCTCTAAGATAGATCATTGGTCAAGATTTTATCAAGTACAGGTGAAAAAGTTGAATATCCTCAGGAATGAATTTGGTACAATGTATCATCCTTATGAGTTCATAGTGATATCATCCAGACACATGAATACTCCATAAATATTCATATAAATAATTAATAGAGTCTTTATATATTACCTCAACCAAATTTTGGTATTATTAATATATTATATTATTATCTACTCCAAAAGAAAGACGGAACATGGAGAGAATTGGGATGATGTAATAAGGACCTTTCAAAATGAAATGATGTATGAAAAGTATAGTAAATTTGGGTTTTGGTTGGATAAAGTAACTCTCATAGGGCTTGCATCACTAGTAAGGGGATATATATGAATCTTAGAAAATGGAGGCAATTGAAGGGTGTTTAAAACCAACCTAGGTAATGGAAATTTTTAGTATTCATAGATTATCTACATACACTTTTTGATTTTTTATTAGATTATCATGATTCTAATTTCCCCTAACAAATCTAACATTTAAAGAAGCTAAGTTGGTCTAGAATGATGAAAGTGAGGAATGTTTTCAATAGCTGAAGGCAAATCACTGATACTCTGCTCACATTACCAACAAGGTGGGAATGATTTTTTATCTAAAGTTATTCATCTCAAAAAGTATTGGTTTGTGTACTCATAAAAAATAAAAATATCATAGCCTATGGCCCCGGCCAACAAAAGATCCATGAGAATAACAACACACTTGATGATCTAAAATTGAATGCAGTGATATTTGTCTCAAAAATTTAGTTGTATTATATATTTGGGGAAGAGTGTTATATATATAGAAACTATAAATTCCAAACATATATATTAAAGAAAAGTATATTTATATGAACCTATGGAGTTTTTTATAGCTGATCAAGGATTAATATTGTCTAAACCATAATCATCATGTAAAATAAAACAATGTGGTAGATGCTCTGAGTAGAAATAATAATATAGCTCTATCCACATTAAGGATTGGAAGGGACCCAATATTTTTTACCTAAAAAGGATAGATATGAGAATAATAAAAGGATATTCTTCCTACATTTTTCAATTAAATTCTCAACTATCCATTCCCAAGAAGATCAAGGATACTTAGAAAAATTATATGATTCTACAAAAGTAGGTAGTGCATATTCCTGAGCTCAAATTTTCTAAAGATTTAGTTGTATGGTTTAGAACTATGATATATGTCCCATAAAATATGGAAATGAAGAAGGAACTTCTAGATAATGTTCATAGAAAATCCTTCTTTGTTCATCCATAAAGAACTATGATTTATAGATATTTGAACTAGAATTTATGGTGTGAAAACATTAAGAGGGTTGTTCTGGAGTTTGTATCTTGATTCTTGGTATGCCAGTAACAAAAGGAAGAATGAAAAAAAACCTAAAGTTATGATGTATCTATTTTCCATACCTATATGAAATTTGAAACATAATAATGGATTTCATTGTATGACTGACTAGGACACATAATGTCCATAATTCCATTTGGTTGGTAGTTGATCACCTTACCAAATAAGCAAATTTCATTACCATCAAGAAATATTTATCTCTTGAATTAATCACCATGTTATATGTATGGTATGTGGTAAGACTATAAGGATTTCCACTCTCTATTATATCTGATTGACATAAGATGTTTACTGTAAGGTTTTGGAGAATCATGCAATAAGAATTTAATACAAAATTGTGCTTCATCACTTCATATCAACCTTATATGGATGATAAATCTAAAATAACCATTCAAACACTATATGATATTATGAGATCATGTTCAATGGATTTAAATGGATGTTGGTATCAATACCATCCTCTAGTGGAGTTCTCATATAATAATAGTTTCCATTTGAGAATTCAAATAGAACTATATGAAGCTCTCTATGGGAAGATGTGTCAGCCTCTGATATTCAAGGATGAATATGGTGAGTGGAAGTTTATAGGGATTGTTCTTATCAAACATATGATATATAAGGTTAAAAACATTCTATGTTATATGAAATCCACACAAATTTGACAGAAAATATATGAATATAATCATCAATGTGACCTTGAGTTTGAGGTCAGTGAAAAAGTGTTTCTTCATTTATTTCCAAGGAATAAGGTCACAAGTTTTTGGGAATAAGGGAAATCTTAGTCCAAGATATTTTTCCCATTTGATATCCTTGATTGTATGAGATTGTTGGCCTATCAACTAGCACTCCCACCTGACCTATCTCAAGTATATGATGTTTTCTTTGTATTCATCTTTATAAATTGTATGCCAAATCATCTCACATGTTCTGCATATAATGTCAGTACCATTAGAGAATTATTTTTCATAATATGAGCATACGTTTAATATCTTTGATCATAGAGACAAAGGTATGTGAAATAAAATAACCCACCAGGTCAAAGTATTGTAGTAGAACCATAATTTTGAGGAAGAGAACTTAGAACTAGAAGATGTGATTAAATAGAATCACACTCATATATTTTACTATATAAAATAACAATATCAAGGGATAACATTCATAAGGGGGAATAATTTAATGACATGATGTTTTATAAATAAATTCTCTTTCGGGTTAAATTAGAATCCTTATTAATTCATGACATTATAGAAAATACATGCAATTATTTTGTTTTATTGGGAATACTATATTCTATTAGATTTAAAATACAATTAAGAATAATTACCATTGATAAAATATTTATTTAACATTTATCATATGATTAGTATATATATAGGGTTATGATAAAGTCCATTGATATAGAATAATTAAGAAATGGTCTCAACAGTGGGATCACACCCTATTAATCTCATTTATTGAAGAATTTGAGAGACATATAATCTCTAGGATTTCTTCTTAATGAATTGAAATCTACTATTGAACTAATAAATCATGACTAAAACTCTTTTTTGGGAGAAGTTAAAGTTCATCGATATCACTACTCAAACCATCTTCATTGAACCACTCTAAGAAAACATCACTATTGCATACTTTACCCAAAGGGTATTTTATGGTGTAATAAATGTGCATCTATATCGAACATAATAGTGTTAATATGTATATTTTTTTTCTATGGAATAATGATTATATTTTTTTCCTAATCGATTTTACTTTATAAATAATTAAATAATGGGTTTGATAAAAATTAGATTTCAATTCATCAAAACTAGAATTGTATTTTTGGGTAATAAGAAATTTGAATTAAGAAAATCCCCTTGAACAATTAATTAATTTTAAAAATAAAAGATATTTTAATATAATATTACTATTAAATAATTTTTATTAAGTGTATTTGGTAATTTAATTTTAGGAAGTCCAAAATAAATTTTATAAGGATCAGAAATTTTTTATTGTAAAAAAACAAATATTTTTCAATAAATAAGGATTTTAAAAAAATTAATTCTAATATATAGATATATATTTGGATAAAATAAATAATATTTTTTATTGAGCAAGTAGAAATTATCCAGTGGTTAATTTTTCATAATTTTCTGAGACAGTCAAATTTTTAGGTAAAAATTTAATATGGTATAAATATACGGTATGTATTATTAAATAATAATGACCAAAAAGTGAAGTAATATATTACATAAAAGGAATAAAAAAAATAAATTTTTAACCTTTAAAATAATGAGTTTTTGAGGTAATTATACTAATTTTATAAATCCTTTATGAATACTCCAAAACCTATATTATTTATTATGGTTTTGAAATCACTTCTCTATGAATATGAAACACTTACAAATAACCTAGAGTAATATTTTAATATAATAGTTTCTTGGAACTATTAAATAATTAATCCCACTCTACTTTGGCTAAAACCATTATAAGGATTGTGGTTTTGATTACATTATCCTAGAGTCCAAAATCTAAATTTTGGAAGTGATAAAGAAAACCCCTCTCTTTAAATATATAAACTCACCCATGAAACCACTTCTATTTATTAAAAAACATGTTATAATGACCTTACTATAACAATTCCTCTCTAGAAACCTACAAGGGTTTGCAAAATCTCATAAGAATCTACTCCTAGGCTTTTGGAAACACCCTCTCAATGTAAGGGACATATCTCTCTTATTTTCCATTCAAGAACATTATTTTTATTTTTCCTTTTGAATCTAAATTAGTTATTTTTTATGACTTATTTTACATTACATTACTATATAATTTATTTTCTAGTAATGATTGATCATTTATCCCCTCTCGTTATGACCTTTACCAAGGTCGTTACCAAGCCAAATGTAAGGGATCCTCTCATTCACCTCCTTATTCAAGTACCTTCATTATTTTACTCCTTTGGACTTCCAATTTCTAATGTTGGGATATTATTTTCCACATACTTCATATGATAATTTTAATTTTAAAATAATTAACTCCCCATTTATAACCAATTGAACCATTTTATGAATCTTTATGTACTATTGTAATGATGCTGAAATTTTTGTGCGTTTTTCATAAAAAGCAATTCTAAAGGGGATTAACATACCCATTTCCACTAAATGTTATTATCCTATTTGTATCTACTCTTATTTTATTGGGGAATTCCATTTATATATCCTATAATCTTCAATAATTTGGTTAATGATGATGAAATACATTTTTTTGTTGTATGATCTTTGTGGCACGCTAATACATGTACATGATATAATTATTATGGGTGAACCTAGATAGAGATCCAATGAAATTGGTTATGTTTTACTCTCATTAGATTCCATTTAATGTAAATGGGAAGTTATCCTAAAATAATATGTTATGATTTCTTAGTGGTTAACCTTAACTTTTTCTTTTGATTCCATGTTTTACGTTGTTTTCACATTTCCATGTTGCCTTTATCCTAACATGTTATATCATGACTCGTGGTTTATGATTATAATTATCACCACTAAATTTAAATTTCTATACCTATTTGACAACATATATTTATTCACCTTATTCCAATCTTTTTTATTCACCAAGTGGGATTATAGATCACTCATTTCATAGGTATGTCCCCAGTTTATCCAATATAGTTTTAAAAGATAAATAGAAAGTTAGGGAATTTCAAGGGTGTTTTCAATGATAATTTTATATTAGTATATTATTTTGGTATTTTATGCATCTATATCTCAATGAAAATAGATTTCATGGTCATTTGGTTTTGCATTATGTGTTCCATTATGTAAAAAATAATAAAACCAAGTGTATTAAAAATATTGTTGTCATTGTTCAATTAGTTCTGCTAAATGGAAGACAAAGCCCAATGAGTATCATTGTGGATATCAATTGTATGAATCATACAAAACATATGAAATGTTTTAAATATTCTCATTTACTTTCTTTCAATGTGGAATGATTGGTCATTTGAAGTGGATCTTCATAGAGGAACCAAATATTTATTGTTTTTGTTGTTTCTCAAGAAACCTACAGATGTTTTATCATGTATTTTATCCCATTCATAGTGGATTATACTTATTATCTCTAAAAAATATAGTGAAATTAGATGCTTTAAGAACATAGGGGTTCAAGAAACATGTATCCAAAACAAAGCTTCTTTGTACAATGGATGTGTCTCTAGAGGAAGCTGATGTGGGTTCAATGTCAATGATCGGTACCATCACAATAGGTTTTGTAGGATCTAAATAATGATATAGATGCTCAATATATAAGAGGGCGGTTAATTGTACACTTTAAAAAAATTCCTTAAACAAGGAAAGATCTAAGTTTAACAAAGTTAAACTAAGAAAATTCACAACACCTCTAACACCAATTGAAAATTGGGACAATTTATGAAGTTACAAACTTCAAGTTCTATACACTTTCTTAAATCTGGAAAGTAGTTCCGAAAAACAGGTTCTAGAAATATGGATCCGGAAAATGAAACATAACCAAAGTTTACAATATGAGATTCTACCTTAAAGCATATAGAATCTAACTAAGTCAAAGTACAAGTGTAAGGAAATATAAGAAGGTTATACTTTCCTTACAATACAAAATGCAGTGGAAAAACTTGTAACAAGAACAAGTAACAAGATATAAATCTTTTAACCCAAAGAGAAGGGTATCCAACAACCTTGGATAAAGTTCCCTTGATTTATACTTTCAAGCAAGTCTGTCTTACCCACATCAGGGTAAGCCCTCGATACGAAGATCGGAGTCTCTGTCTTTCTATCCCTGCAAGCCCTCAACTATAAGGTAGTCAATACCTCTATCTTCCTTAGCAAGGAAGCCCTCAACTTCAAGGTGTTAGAACCTCTGTCTTCCTATCCCTGGAAGCCCTCGATTGTAATCACCAAAAATCGGAGTCGCACGAAGCAATCTGCACAATGCAAAGTTTGAACAAGTTGTTCAAACTTTCTGCACGAAGCTTTGAGATTTTATAGAAGCCTCTCTCTCTAGAAATCACTTCAGGAAGTTTAGATCACCAAAAATACAAAAGTACTGAACATGTTCAAATGATCTCCTACTTATTGGCGAAGCTCCAACGGTCGGCTCCCTCCTCCAACGGTCATATTTTCCTTAAATTTCAGAGGGACCTATACACATGTCACTCAACCAACAGTTAGTTAATAACTGAAAGCATGAAATCATTTTGTAATGAAACAAGTATAAGCATAAGAAAAAAATGAAGTTCTGAATGTAAGCAAATGAAATTTCAGAGTCTAAACAAAATGGAATTCAGATTCTATAATAAAGAGATATTCAGATTCTGTTTTATAGGAATTCAGAACCTGAATTCTATGGAAATATGGAGTCTAAAATTTTAAGGAAATTCAGAGTCTGGTTTCACTAGAATTTGGAATTTGAACTTACAGAGTTCTGAGTCGAACTTGTAGAAGTTCGGAGTCGAACTAGTAAAAGTTCAGAGTCAAACTTATAGAAAATCGGAGTCTAACTCAAAGAAGTTCGGAGACGAACTCAAATAAGTTTGGAGTCGAACTCATAAAAGTTCAGAGTCGAACTCATAGAAGTTAGGAGTCGAACTCATAGAAGTTTGGAGTCGAAATTGTAAAAGTTCGGAGTCCAGAATTCGGAGTTGAACTTTGTTAGAGTTCGTATCCAGAATTCAGAATGGAACTTTATTAGATTGTGTATCCTGAATCCGAAGTGGAACTTTATTAGAGTTTGTATCCATAATTAGGAGTGGAACTTTATTACAGTTCATATCCAGAATTCAGAGTGGAACTTCATTACAGTTCATATCCGGAATTCGGATCCTAAAATAGAATGCTTCGTATATAAGTATTATATGATTCTGAGGTTTTAGGTATGAATCCGATTTTTATACTTAAGAAAAATATTTATATGTATAACGAAATCTAGGTTAGGGTAAATTTCCTTAAGGAAGGAACTTTTCCTTAGAGAAGTAAAATGTTGATTTGCTTAATTATAGGGTGTTTGTGACTTTCAAAACAAGAAGGAATTGAAAATTCATAAAGAAAACCTTATTGACTCAACAATATCCCCCTTTTTGTAAAGTACAAACAATATTTCGAAAAAGAATATAAGGACTTTGAAAACTTTCAATAGACTTTGAAATTAAAACTTATCTCCCTTTGTTCATGGATGATAGTGAATACAACTAACTTTCCCTTAGGTATTGGAACTCTAAGGATTGTATTCTGGATTTTCGGAATGGAATTTTCATTATCTTTAGAAATGAAGAAACTTCATTTTGAGGAACACCCCCTTAGATAAGCTCCCCCTTACTTAGGGATAGTTCTTGTCTTAGAAATTTTCCTTCTCCCCCATAGGAGTAGTTCTTTTTCCTTCTCCCCCTTTGTGATTTTCAAAAAGAATTGTGGGAATGGAAAAGAAATAGTACCTGAAACATTAGTGCATAACAACACAAGATGCAACCAACCAAAATTTCATTAGAGTTGAAGAAAAAAAAAATTACAAGGAAAGACAAATGCAACAAAGGATCGGATTGAGTCAATTTTTCTTCCTTTTCCTTCGGGATTAGCTTCTTCAACAAGGTTTTCAGCTTCTTCAAATCTTTTTGATCCTCCTAATCTTGCTTCTCCAAAGCTGTGATCCTTTCTTGTTGAGCATTCAGCACCTCTGCTTGAGCCTTCATGGCCTCTTCTTGCATCTTCTCTAATTCATCTATCTTTAAAAGATTTTCTTCGAGCTCAATTCAGAGATCTCTATCCCTTTTAAAATTTTGAGCAAGAGAATTAACCTTCCCATTCAAATCCTTTACTTGTTGATTCTGAGAACTTTTCTCAATGATTAGATCATCCTGAAGATTCTTAATCTTAGCATCCTCGGTATCAAAAACATCTTTTACCTCATTCTGAAAATTATCAAACTCGGCCATGTCTTCTTCAACTTTCTTAGACCACAAAGTGATTTTGCTGCATGATCTCCTGTGGACATCATAATTGATAAGGAAATTTTTGTGATCTGATTCAATCTTCACACACTTATCCATCACCTTGGATAAGGATTCCGACTTCTGATTCAAACTGTGTTGCAGCATCTGGAACCTTGAGTCTATGGTGGGAAAAATATGAATGGTGTCCACCAACTTTTTCAAAGACTCAAAAATAAAGTCATGACCCTGTGATGATTCCTCCAAATTCGATAAATTTCTTGGGGATTGTTCTTCTTGAGTTTTAACTAGATTCTTTCTAGAAGAACCACCAACTTTTTTTTCCTGATAACATCTTTTGTTGGTGTATCCATGAGAACTTTCTTTCCCTTATCAGATTTCGGAATGGGTTGATAATCTGGAGATTCTTCCTCACTCTCTGATAGTTGAACAATCTTGTCTTCATCTATTTTCTCCTTTTTTGTTCCTTCCTCAAGAAAATTCTTCTCATAGGATTCTTCTTCCGATAAAACATTTTCCTTCTCTTCCTCTTCATTATCATCACCCTTCCTACCTTCTTTCTCAACTCCCTTTCCCGTAGTGACCAGTTTTGAGGATTCAGCCTTTTCTTGATAATCTTCCACTTGTTTGATCAAGTCATCCAGATCAGCACTTCATTCTTATTCTTCTTCTTACTCTACTACTTCTTCCTCTACTTCTTTGACAATTTCTTCCTCTACTTCTTTACCAGTTCCTTTCTCTGCTTCTTCAACAACTTCTTTCCCTTTGGACGTTTCCAGAGTGACATACTTCTTCCCAAAAGTCTCTGGTAATGGTTGGACATCAAAAGTTTTCATAATGGGAATCTTCTCAGAATCTATTTCAGTATCTCTCAACAAAGATTGTACAAGCTCAGCCTGAGACTTCTTTTTCTTCATCTTATTCTCTTTTGTTTGTTTTTCTAACTCATCCACAGCTTTTTCTCTTAAGGAATTAGCCTCATCAGGGTCCAATATAAACTTTGGATCCCCTTCTTTCCTTTTCTCCTTGTATTCTCTCCACTTAGAAGTTACCTCATCTGGATATGCTTTTTGTTTCTTCGTCTTGGGAGGTGCAGATTTGGTTTCCTTAGATTTGGGGGTTTTGTCTTCAGCAACCACTTCCTTAAGCTTCCTCTTCTTAGTAACTTTCTTCACTGGCTCAGATTTTTCCATATTTTCCGGAATGATTTCAGCCTCTTCCTCTGGAAAATTATAAAATTATCCTATTTCCTTAGAAAAATCCATATTTATTATTTTCATTATGTCATCACTGACAAGAATAAGCTTGCAATTAAGAACTTTAGACTTACAAGCAATCTTAAAAGAATCTAAACACCGAACTATCATCTTTGATAGTAAGGCAGGGTACATGATGATTTGATCTCTCAAGTTTCCTTCCTTGATGTTCTTGATCGTCACAAGGACATGCCTCATCAGATTTATTTTTCTTAGATTCACCAATAAGTCTAAGAAATATATGTCACTTTTCTTCAGGGTATCTTTATCACCCTTTCTCAGAACCAAGAAACCTTGTACCCAAAGCTGAAAATCCAATTATTAGGAGATAGGTGAGAAATATTTGCTATCTTTACATCAGCAAGTCCAAGACATTGTAAGGCCTTAACCTTAACAAAACTACCTTGAGCATCTGGGAGTTTGTGTGAACAAAATTCAGCTTATCCTTCATATTCTAGTCCCACCAAGCTTGCCGCCTTGGTGTAAGTAAGTTTGTAAGTCTTTCCATAAGACTTAAAAGAAAACTTTTCCCTTCCATCTTCCTCATAAAAACATGTTGATTCATATAATTCTACAAGTAACTCCATATAGACAGCATCTTGATCACTTGTCCTAGATATGCATACATCTTCCCAACCATTCAGCCTGATATTCTTAGAGATGATAGAATCATACATGTTAAAGTTCGGATGGACTAGTCTTTCTCTGTACACTTTCCATTTTGAAATTGGCTTAGAGATAGATATATCTTGGGAAGTAGCTTCAATAGACATTCGGAATGGAGAGCTCTGAAGGATTCGGAACTGCCTTTAACAACTAATGCAGAGCTTCGACACGTGATGGCTTGAAATTGATGTGGGACAAACATCGGGGGTCCCCTTTATATAGGCGAGAGATTTGACCTTTGAACTTCCAAAAACCATCTAACAGTTGAAAAACCCTTTGATCTGATCTGACGGTTGAAAACATACCTGCAAGGAAATATTGAATCTGATATTTTGAGGTTTTAAGAAAACTAGAATCAGAAAAATTTTAAGAATCATAGGAAAATACTAGTAAATAAATTATAATTACGAATACTTAAGTAAGGAAATAATACCTTTCAGATTGGCCAGGAAGTTTATTCGTAATAGGTGATATTCTTCTTGAAGAAAAATTTGACTATGAAAAACTAACTACGAAAAACTTATAGTTGAAAAGACTTTGAGTACCAAAACTCCAGTACAAAAAGTATGAGTTCGAAAATCCCAGTACGAAAATTTTGAGTATGAAAAAATTTCAGTACGAAAAGTTTGAGTGCAAAAAATTTAATTACGAAAGTTCCAGTTCTGAAAATTTCATTACGAAAGTTCCAGTACGAAAATTTCATTATGAAAGTTCCATTACAAAAATTTCATTACGAAAGTTCCAGTAAGAAAATTTCATTACGAAAGTTCCAATACGAAAATTTCATTACGAAAGTTCCAGTACGAAAATTTCATTATGAAATTTCCAGTATGAAAATTTCATTACGAAAGTTTCAGTATGAAAATTTCATTATGAATGTTCCAGTATGAAAGTTTCATTATGAAAATTTTCAGTATGAAAATTTTATTACAAAAGATTTGAAAAGCTCATTACGAAAAATTTTCAAAAGCTCATTATGAAAAATTTTCAAAAGCTAACAAACAAATATACCCCCACTATAAAAAGGAGTTTATTACTGTAAGGAGATTGTTTAAACATGAAGTTAATGAAGAAATATTACCTTACGGTTATCATTCCTAACTTATGTTTAATGTATTTAAATCTATCTGAAGGTAAATATTTTGTGAAAATGTCAGCAAGTTGATCTTGTGTTCCGATAAACTGAAGAATGATATCTCTTTTAAGTGTGTGATCCCTAAGGAAGTGATGCCTAATATCTATGTGTTTTGCACGAGAGTGATGTGCGGGATTTTTACTAAGGAAAATGGCACTTGTGTTATCACACAAAATTTGAGTCTTAGTAAAACTCAAGCCATAATCTGTGAGTGTGTGTTGCATCCACAACACTTGATCACAACAACTTCCAACTGCTACATATTCAGCTTCAGCAGTGGAGAGTGCTACTGAGTGTTGCTTCTTGCAGGACCAAGAAACTAATGAATCTCTTAAGAAATGAAAAGTTCTTGATTTACTTTTTCTATCCATTCTACATCCACCAAATTCAACATCTGAAAAACTTTTTAAAATGAAATCATTTCTAGAAGTAAAGAATAATCCTAGATACATGGTTCCCTTTAAGTAGCGAAAAATTATTTTCACTGCCTTTAAATGATATTCCTTAGGATTAGATTGATATCTTGCACATAAGAATACAGAAAACTTCAAGTCTGGTAGAATAGATGTCAAGTAAAGTAGACTTCATATCATACCTCTAAAAGATGTATGATCTACTGGTTTCCCAGATTCATCAAGATCAAGTGTGTTTGAGGTACTAATATGAGTACTTATACTCTTAGTGTTGTCATACCCATACTTTTGAAGAAGATCATTAATATACTTATGCTGGGATATATAGGTTACTTCTGGTTTTTGAGAAATTTGAAAACCAAGGAAAAATGTTAACTCACCCATCATACTCATTTCAAACTCAAATTTCGTTAGACTTGCAAAGGAATCAGTTAATTATTGCTGAGTTAAACCAAATATAATGGCATCAACATAAATTTGAATAATCATAACATTTTTCTTATCTTTCTTTATAAAAAGGGTTGGATCTGCATTACCCTTAACATAGTTATTTTGAAGAAAAAATCATGTAAGTCTATCATACCAAGTTCGTGGGGCTTGTTTAAGACCATACAAAACTTTGGTAAGTCTAAAAACATGATTAGGATATTTTGTATCTTCAAAGCCAGGAGGTTGTTCAACAAAGACTTCCTCTTGAACATAACCGTTAAGAAAATCACATTTCACATCCATTTGAAAAAGTTTAAAATTGAAGAATGCTGCAAAGGCACGTAGAATACAAATAGATTCAAGTCTAGATATTGGAGCATAGGTTTCTTCATAGTCTATTCCCTGTTGCTGATTATAGCCTTCAGCAACTAGTCTAGCTTAATTTCTAACGATGACTCCATTTTCATCACACTTATTTCTAAAGACCCAATTTACTCCAATAATAGAAGTTTCCTTAGGTATTTCAACAAAGGTTCAAAATTTATTCCTTTTGAATTAATTTAGTTCATCTTGTATGGCTTTAATCCAATCATCATCGCCTAAAGCTTCATCAGTGCTTTTTGGTTCCAATTAGGAAAGAAATGCTAGATGTTCTACTTCATTTCTTAAGGAACATCTAGTCCTTACAGGTTGATTCACATCACCAATGATACTATCACTGGGATGATTCTTTAGAAACACCTAACTTGGGTTTTGTAAAACCTGTTCATCAACATAGGGTAGGAAATCTTCTGGGTTAAATGTTTCAGCATCATCTTCCTGAACATTTTCCTTATCAGAAGGATCTTCTATCAAAGGTTGATAATCAGTTTTTGAAAACACATCCAAGGATGTACGTTGGGATGGTTTAAAAACAAAAGGATTAGACTCATCAAATTTTACATGTACTGTTTCCTCAACAGTACAAGTGTTTTTATTGAAAACTCTATAAGCCATTGAAGTTGTGGAATAACCTAAGAAAATTCCTTCATCAGATTTTGGTGAAAATTTGTGTAGAGTATCTTTGGTATTCAGGATGAATACCTTGAAACCAAAAACCTTGAAGTAGGAAAGTCTAGGTTTTCTACCATTCCATAACTCATAAGGAGTTTTATTAAGAAAAGGTCTTGTCAAAACTCGATTTATAGTATAACAAGTAGTAATTACAGCTTCATCCCAAAAATGTCTAGCTATAGAATATTCACTCAACATGGTTCTAGTTATCTCTTGAATAATTATATTTCTTCTTTCAACTACACCATTTTTTTGAGGTCTTATAGGTGCTGAAAAGTTGCGAGTAATACCTTTTCTACTACAAAAATTTTTAAAATCAGAATTTTGAAATTCTCCTCCATGATCACTATGAATATTTTTCAGTGGAAGGTTTTTCTCATTTTTAACTTGGGCTCTAAAACTTTTTAAATAAAAAAAATATTCAAACTTCTTTTCTAGAAAATAGACCCATGTAAATCTAGTGTAATCGTCAACTAGAACAAACACATAGTATTTTCCCCCAATGCTTTCAGTTTGTGTTGGACCAAAAAGATCCATGTGCACCAACTATAATTCATCAGTTGTTGAGACTTCACCGATTGATTTAAAACTAGATTTATGTTGCTTTCCATATTGATAAGGATCAAAAACTTTAGAATAATCAAATCTAAGCTCTGGTAGATCCTTAACTAGTTTCTTCTTAGAGAGTTTACATAAGTTTCTAAGGTTATAGGGACCTAACCTTCTATTCCATAACCAAGAATGATCTTTCATTGCACTAAGGCAAGGTAAGTCTTGGATCCTTAGGTCTTCTAAGTTCAAAGTGTAAACATTCTCTTGCCTATAGGCAGAAATAATAAACTCTTCCTTGGAATTATGTACTAAGCACTTATCATTCCTAAAATTCACAAGGTAACCCTCATCACATAATTAACTTATTCTAATGATGTTGTGCTTAAGACCCTTAACAAACAAAACATTTGAAACCAAAGTTTTACAAAGAAGAACAATATTACCTATACCAATAATCTCTCCCTGAGCATTATCTCTGAAATTTAATTTTCCTCCTTTCATCTTGATAATCTTTTCAAAATAGCTTTTGTTACTAGTCATGTGTCGGGAACATCCACTATCCATGTACCAAGTATTGTTGTTGGTACTTTCCCTATTTTGTTGAAAATAATAAACATGTTAGGTTTTTGGAATCCATACTTGCTTGGATCCAGAAATTTTAGACAACAAAATTGTGGGTATCCACATTTGTTTAGAGAAATGTGCTTTATAAAACCCAAGAGATTGAACTCTATTCAAAGAACAGTTTTTCTTCCAATGCCCACCACTTTGACACTTAGTGAAAAAAGGGGCTTTAGAAGGAACAAAATAGTTGTTTTTGAAAACTGGTTTTTGGTGAGTATAACCTACTCCAGTAGTGTTTCCGTGAGGTTTAATTTGAGAATACATCTTGTCAAAATTTTCCTTCCCAGAAGTAAATTTTGCAAGAAGTTTCTTAAGAGAAAAAATTTCATATTTTAGTCTAATGACTAAATTCCTATCCTCAGGAATCATTTCCTTAGAGTTATATTTTTCCTCAAAAAGTTTCATCTTTAAAATAGAATTCTTAAGATCTTTATAAATTTCTTCCTTATCATAATTTTCTTTCTCAAGGTCTTTAGAAAGTTTTTCTAAAATCTATTCTTTATCTTTAAGATTTGAAGAAAGATCTGAAATTTTTTTTGTAAGAATTTCTTCCCTAGTATTTTCCTTGTCTAATTTCTTAGAAATTTTAGAATTTTTTGCTTCAAGAAACTTGGAAAATCTAGATACTTCTTCATATGAAGGTTATTCATTTTCTGAGGATGAAGTATCTTCATTAGAAGTACTATTTTTGGAATAGTAATTCTTATGAAGAGATAAATTTGTTAAAGCCTCGGCAGAGCGTACCTTGTCCATAAGACATGTATGTGGAAAAGAAGTATTAGCAATGAATGCCATATTCTTCTGAGCTGGTGAATCATATTCTGAGGATTCAGTTTCTAAAGAGTCTCCAGAGCTAGCACTCCAAGTAGTATTAGCTTTTAGACTTTTCTTAGCTTTAGCTTTGTAAAACTTCTTCCTGTTCCTTTCAGAATTCCTTTCTTTTCTTTCTTTCTTTTTAAGCATAGGGAAATAAGGTCGTATGTTTCCACTTCTCTTGCATTCATATCACGTGACCTCTGAATCTTTCTTATCTTTCCTTTCCTTATTCTTATACCTCGATTGGAAATTTCTTTGACCAGCTATCTTGTTCATTCTTCGAGCAAGATTTGCTAACTCATTCTCTGAGACATCACTCTCACTAGATTCGGATTAGATAGTAACCTTATTAGACTTGGATCTAGTTACTCTCTCAGGAGTCTTAGCTTTCATGTGATTTGATGTTGTAGTAAAAGCAACAGTACCATTCCCATTCTTCTTTTTTATGTTGTCAGCATCTCTCTTCATCCTTGTTTCATGCTGGAGAAGAGTTCCAAACATCTCATCTAAGGAAATTTTATTAACCTTCCTATTCTCATCAATATCTTTCCTCTTTGACTCCCACTCATTGGGCATAATATCAATGATCTTTTCCACAAGAGATTCATCATCTAGAACTTTCTCTCCTATAGATTGTAAGCTATTTACGATAGTCATAAATCTCTATTGTACTTTGCTTATAGGTTCTCCATAAGGAAAATTAAAACCATGATACTCAGCTCTCAACATAGCTCTTCTAGCCTCTATGACTTTAGATGTACCAAAATGAGTAACTTCAAGTTTCTTCCATATATATTTAGATGTTTCACAAGAAGAAATTTGGTTATACATGTTTCAAGTCATTGAACATAGTAGAGTATTGCGTACCTTATAGTTTAATTGATAATCATGCTTCTCTTGGTTTGTGAAAGCACTTACTTCCTTATCAGGAATTTGATAACCTCCAGTAAGCATAACAAAGTTATCTACTCTAGTATTGATAACAAATGTCTTCATTAGATATCTCCAATACTCATAGTCATTACCATAAAAAATTGGTGGTCTTGTAGGATTTAGGTTGTCAATGGAACCAACATTTAAACCTTCCATCTTAAAAATCTTTCTACACAAAAACTTATTAATAACAAAATTTCGGATTCAAGGAAAAAAAATATTCCTAAGAAAGGAAAAATATAGAACAATGAAAAACTGAGCAAGAAAAACATATATGTAAGTATAAATATTTCATATACCCCCTCTTATACCAATTGTAGGATCGAAATAATGATGTAGATGCTCAATATACAAGAGGAGGTGAATTGTACACTTTAAAAAATTTCCTTAAACAAGGAAAGATTTATGTTTAACAAAGTTAAACTAAGAAAATTCACAACACCTCCAACACCAATTGAAAATTGGGACAAAGTATGAAGTTACAAACTTCAAGTTCTATACACTTGCTTAAATCTAGAAAGTAGTTCCGAAAAATAGATTCCAGAAATATAGATCCGGAAAATGAAACTTAACCAAAGTTTACAATATGAGATTCTACCTTAAAGCCTATAGAATCTAACTAAGTCAGAGTACAAGTGTAAGGAAATATAATAAGGTTATACTATCCTTATAATACAAAATGTAGTGGAAAAACTTGTAACAAGAACAAGTAACAATATATAAATCTTTTAACCCAAAGAGAAGGGTATCCAACAACCTTGGAAAAAGGTCCCTTGATTTATACTTTCAAGAAATTATGTCTTTCCCACACCAGGGTAATCCCTCGATACGAAGATCGGAGTCTTTGTCTTTCTATCCCCGCAAGCCCTCAACTAGAAGGTAGTCGGCACCTCTGTCTTCATCATCGTGGAAGCCCTCAACTTCAAGGTGTTGGAACCTCTGTCTTCCTATCCTCGAAAGCCCTCTATTGTAATCACTAACAATCGAAGTCGCACGAAGAAATATGCACAAGGAAAAGTTTGAACAATCTGTTCAAACTTTCTGCACAAAGCTTTGAGAGTTGATAAGAGCCTCTCTCTCTAGAAATCACTTCAGGAAGTTTAGATCACCAAAAATCCAAAAGTAATGAACATGTTCAAATGAGATATTATTTATAGGTGAAGCTCCAACGGTCGACTCCCTCCTCCAACGGTCATATTTTCCTTAAATTTCAGAGGGACCTGTACATGTGTCACTCAACCAACGGTTAGTCAATAACTGAAAGAACGACATCATTTTGTAATGAAACAAGTATAAGTATAAGAAAAACTGAAGTTCGGAATGTAAGCAAATAAAAGTTCGGAGTCCAACCAAAATGGAATTCGGAGTCTATAATAAAGAGATATTCGGATTCTGTTTTATAGGAATTCAGAACCTGAATTCTGTGGAAATCCAGAGTCTGAAATTCTAAGGAAATTCGGAGACTGGTTTCACTAGAATTCAGAATCTAAACTTATAGAGTTCGGAGTCAAACTTGTAGAAGTTTGGAGTCAAAATATTAAAAGTTCAGAGTCGAACTTATAGAAGTTCGGAGTCGAACTCATAGAAGTTCGGAGTCGAACTCATAGAAGTTCGGAGTCGAACTCAAAGAATTTTGGAGACGAAATCATAGAAGTTCGAAGTCAAACTCATAGAAGTTCGGAGTCGAACTTGTAAAAGTTTGGAGTCCAGAATTCAAAGTTCAACTTTGTTAGAGTTTATATCCAGAATTCAGAATGGAACTTTATTAGAGTTCATATCCTGAATTCGGAGTGGAACTTTATTAGAGTTCGTATCCAGAATTCAGAGTGGAACTTTATTACAGTTCATATCCAGAATTCGGAGAGGAAATTCATTACAGTTCATATCCGGAATTCAGATCCTAAAACAAAATGCTTCATATCTATGTATTATATGATTCTGAGGTTTTAGGTATGAATCTGATTTTTATACTTAAGAAAAATATTGATATGTATAAAGAAATCTAGGTTAGGGTAAATTTTCTTAAGGAAATTTCCCTTAGAGAAGTAAAATGATCATTTGCTTAAGTATAGGGTGTTTGTGATTTTCAAAACAAGAAGGAATAGAAAATTCATAAGGAAAACCTTATTGACTCAATAGGTTCATCTTTAGTGACTACATTATTTGATATAGGTGCATCTCATTCATTCGTATTGAATAATATTGTAAATCTACTAAACCATACATGGAGCTTATGTCTTATGTGATGAATATTTCTTGGACTCTATGAATGAAGAGAGAGTAAGGTCACTGATGCCCCTATTGTTCATTCTATTTGTTAGCGATTAACCTCATTTGGGAATTTCTATTTCAAAACTATAAAACAATAAATTTAATTATTATGATGAATTGGTTCATTCCTATAAATCATATATTGACTATTATTTTTTGTGGGTGTCCTTTACTACCCCTGATGGGGTGTTTAATGTTTTCCATGGAGAATGGGACATGATATTGGTTGGATCTATACCTCCTATTCTGGAGTTGGATAGAGTGATATCTATTTTATCTTTTTAAATGAAGAAGGAATCATTGGTTGGTGATCGTTATTATCTGGTCGTCGATTTTCCCATCATGTTTTCATCTATTTTTTAGGTTTTAATTGGTAATATTGGTATAATTATCTATTGACTTGGTATAAGGTATCTAGAGTATCTATATTATTTCTTACCATATAGAACGAGCTTAATTATAGGATTTAAAGTACCATTCGGATGATTTGTTGGATAAAAGGATTCACTCCCCAACTGTGTCACCTTGGATGGTGCATAAGATTTACACAAAGAATGTTTATATAAAATTTTTGTTTGATTTCATAAAAATAAATTGCGTCTTGGTAAAGGAAAAATATCTATTTCCACATATTTATGATTTTTTAAGTAGAATGGGAAAACGAGTTCCTCGAAGATTAACCTTCTGGATGGTTATCACCAGCTTAGAATCAAAGAATATAATATCCCAATTATTTCCTTATAGAGTAGTTATGTACATTACAAGTACTTTGTTATACCTTTTGTACTAACCAATAATCTAGTAGTTTTTATGGATATCATATTTCATTTGATCATTACAAGGGGTAGGCTATTATGAAAAGGGAACAACTGTGATTTTTTTAATCTCATAGATTCACGGCCTTAGTAAGATCTTACAACTAGTTTGTTAATTATTTCTCATAGTTTACTTCTTTTATGATCTATTTCACTCATAATGAAGTAATGTTATTATAGTATTTAAAATATCAGAATTATTATTTGGTGTTAAATAACCATTTTACTTCTTCATCAGTTGAAACTTTAACAATGGATGGGAAAGGTTTTTTGGTCTTTTGTGATTTATAAAATTCATTTTTGTGTCATGTTATCATGTAATTTGATCATATTCGGTCATATGGTTCCCTATATTGTTGGCCCCATGAGGGGAACTATCCTACTCATGATCTTGAACTCACAAATGTGATGCATGTTATTAAGAGTTAGAGGAATTACTTTTTCGGAGTAAGGTTTACCTTATATCCTTATCACAAAATAATGAGTTTTATATTCTAAGACAAATATTTGAATATATATTATAGTCGATGGTTAAAGTACCTGAAACAATTTAATTTCAGCATTTTCTACACCCCTGGTAAGAGGAATATCATTTCTAAGGCTTTAAGAAAGAAACACCTAACCCGCACTATGAAAGATTCATTACAAGAGTGAACCATAATGGATTTATTTGGTGGTAATCATTTGGGAGTTTAGGGGGTGAGATTGAGATTTTTTTTGACAAGTGTTCAGTTTAACTCATCTCTTCTCCAGGATATTATTTGGGATATGTAACTCGATTAGAAGTTCTATAGAATTTTGGACTCTCTTAATGTTGGGGAGACAATTGGTTAGTGTTCCTTATATTATGAATTTATACAATGTTTCTAGATATGGTACATCATACCTTTATATGTGAGAATGGCTATGATGGTATGTTTCTATAATTCACATTTGGTGGTAAAACCTGATAGAAAAAATATTTTCTATAATGTGTGGTGAAGGTTCTGGTGGACAGTTATGAGATGATATATTATTGATTTTATTTAAAACTATTATACCTATAAGAAAGTCATTTTTGAACACAAAAAACCATCATTTTTTTATCCCTTTCTTGAGGTGAATTGGGATGAGATTTCATGGGACTTAATGGTTGGGCTATCATTTACTCCTTAAGGGGGGAATGTGATATGGGTAGTGATCAATCATCTAACTAATTATGCTGAATTTATCCCCATTCATGATATAAGTAAAGTTGAGGAAACTATAATTCTTTTTATTCCTATGATCATTATATTTCATGAAGTTCCATATACTATAGTTTATAATAGATATCATTAATTAACTATTCATTTTTACAGAGGCCACCGGGGGAAATGAGATATTAGGTTAGATTAAGAATAACATATTATTGATATATGAATAGATATATAGAATGATTTATGTAGATCCTAGAAGACATGATTCATGAATGTGTTCTATACATTGTGTCATATTGGAATAACCACTTGGGTTTGGCTGTGTTTTCTAATAATAACAGTTGTCAATTATCTATCAAGATGGATCCCATTGAAAATTTGTATAGTTTCCCGTGAAAATAGAAACTGTGTTGGGAGAAGATTGGTGAATCATTCTTGGTAATACCTAGTTTGGTCTAAGATCTGATTTCAATTATTTAGTTGTTTGATCTGATAATGGTGATGACATTGATGTGGTATAAATATTTTTCTCATTTTCATTGATTCCCTTTAATGTTTTCAGTTGGTGACTAGGTTTTTTAAAGTTTCTCACCTCAGTTAGGTCACTAAAGGGTTGGAAAAAAATTAAACCCATCACCAAGATATGTGGGAATATTTTAGATTTTTGATCATATTGGTAGGGGAATTAACGTCTATATTTTCATCATAGTCGATGTTAATTCATAATGGGTTTCACATATCACTTCACAAAAGTGTCTTTATGATCCATATCATGTCATGCGCTGAGAAGACCTTGATGTGGAACCTGATTTATCCATGACTGAGAAGTCAGTTCTGATAATTGATTCTTAGAAAAATGATATTTGTATAAATTTTATACCATTGGTTCAAGGGGTTTAGAAACATGGTTCTGATTCATATGAAACTTGAGAGTGTACGATGCTGAAGAGATAGAAATGGAATCATCTCATTAATGACGAAAATTCATGAATGGATTTTCTAGGGGGGAAATTCCTATATAGTTGGGAGGTTGTAACTTGATATTACTTGATTATAGGTTATTCTAACACCTTTACATTATCATGATTTTTTGGAATCTTTTCATCGGTTTTTTTGGATACCATTGGAAATTTTTTGGATATTTTTGGGTCCATTAATTTTTTGAACATGATTAGGGACAACTATATGGATTGGACCATGAAACCATGATACCTTTCATGAGGTTTTATAGGGGCGCATTATTAGTGAAAACCATTAGGCCTCCTCCACGTACCATGCTACTTGGGAAGTGGGGTATGCATGGTTGGTGCACAGTTTTCTAACTATGTGAAAAAACTATAAGCCCTTATCTAGTAGCCTAGTAGGGAGGGTGTGATTAGAACACGGTTTGTCTAACACTATAGCCAAACAATGAAAATCTCTCTATAATCCCTAGAAGTTTGTACTATTAGGTTCATGGTTAGCTCTAATAGTATGGCCTAACACTAGAAACCATGACAATTTTCTTTTAATCATCTGAATATTATAGTTATGGATATGAACCCATTGTTATAAATTCTAAATGCATACTAATCAAACCTAATATAACCCTTTTTATTTTAGAGTCTCTAAAGAGGGGATTTTGGATCCTCTAACCCTATTCATATCAGATCAATGTGTTGATGGATATAATTGGTAACTCTCGGGGAATCCTCTATTATCTTCCTCATATTCAGATATCTCTTAGTGGTTCTAGTTTCGAGTGATTCCTTGGTAGTGTGATTAAATATAGGTGGTTCCATAATACTTTTCCATACATATGAAAACTTTATTTCTTTATTGATTCAAAATTTATATTCTATTTAATTTCATTTAATTTAAAATTGATTTGATATTAAATTTTAAAAATTCATGGAACTATGAAACAAACCCCATTTTCAAAGGATTTGGAATATTGGATGGATTTTGAGTAATGAATGCCTTAAATTATAAGGAATTTTATGAAATTAATTAATGTGTATTCATGAGAGGAATTTCATTATATGAAATGTGAATTTGAAAGGCATGGACTTGATAAAAACATATAATTAAGTTTTGAAATTGAAATGGCATGTTGAATCCTAAAAAATGAGAAACTGAACCATGAAATATGATTTGAATTGAAATTATTTTCCCATAGATGACTTATTAATTGAAATAAAATGTGAGATTAAGTAGTTAGTGGTTGATTAGAATAAACATGTAATTAATTGGACTCTCTAGGAATTTATTTATAATGATAATTAAAACAAAACCATCTTTGGTATTATTTCCCTTATGGGATGTTGGATGATTCTATTGTGGGGCCCAAGGTTTAGGGACTTATGTTCACATTGTTCCATTATTGGATTATATAGTAGTAACATGATCCTAGAGGAAGAAACTAACTAACCTTAGGGAATATGTCCATGGTTATCTAATTTGGATTGATTAGTACATATTAGTGGTAGTTGAATTTTTTTATTCATGCAATTCAGTTTTACGAAAATGCTCATTAAATCCTTTTTTCATTTACTTTTCATATGTATGATTTGAGATCATGTTTTATTGATAGTTTAAAAATGTTTTACAAAGAATTTTATATTTAAATAAATTATATATTGATTTTTTAAAATTGATTAGGGAACTTTTGGTGAAATCCTATTGGGTTAATTTTTTTACAATCCACCTTTTCTTTGGGGATTTTATATATAATGTTATGATAGTTCTAGGAAAATAAAAATCACCACTTGGAGATAGTGGGTGTACCTTATTAGTGGGTCATTTGATGATGGAAGTGACCAATGGAGCTATGATCTACTAATTTCATACAGATTTAGTGTTTTTTCTTGATGGATATTCTATCATACTATTTGATGATTTACAATTTGATCTTTACCATTATTCTTATGGTAATTTTTTCATTGAGGTTTGTTTGAAATAATGAATATTAAATTTTTTATCTTCTACTATATTTCTTTGATACTTTTTCTTGGGTGCAATCATTCCCTCTAACCGTGTATTAATCTCATGAAACTGGTCACTAACCAGTTGGGATTGGGAACATCCTTCGGGTTATGTCAGTGCTGGTTCAAATACCAATGTACAAGGATATTTTTGTTGGTTAATGGGAAAATGATATAAAATGAGGTTTGATAATATGTAATTGATTTCAATATATAGTTTGGGATTCCCTTATAGATATGAGGTAGGATTTCTGGGGATTAGTGGTAAGTTTCCAAGTGAGCTCCTGGAAATATCTCATTTTATTGATCCTTGAGTTACCATGGGTGTTTGGGAAAAGTTTCATTGAGGAATTAATTGATCTTATTACAATTTTTTCCAAACATTAAATAAGTACATTGAAATCCTAGATAATTTAAATTTATCTAATAGAATTGATATCCCAATATCTCTTAACTGATTTGATTATTTGTGTATACTTATTAAAGATTTTGTGTTTCTTGTTGATGTTTTTTAGTACCACTCCCGCAAGAATAAGTTTGAACAGACTTAAGAAGGGTGATACCAAAAAACCATGGCAAGAAAACCCCCCATTTTATCAGAATCTCGTTGAGATAGTGGTGTGTATAGTCTAAAATCAGGGGGAGGTAGTTAACCCCAATCTTGTTTAGGATCCCATAGTGGTATGATGATGGGATAAAAATAGAGATTATGATCAGGAGTTTCTTTGGTAGAAACCAGTAGCTTTTCAAGGATTGAATTATCTACAAGTGGTAGAGGAATTCTTGATAAAAATTGAAATTATTTTTCAGTTCATGGAAATTTCATATTCAATAAAGGTGAAACACGCTACCTTTAACATTGAAGGGCCTAGAAGGAGGTGGTGGAATTATATGGTTACAATAAATAAACAAGTATAATTTGAGTATAAATATATTAAAACTCATTTCACAAAGTATTTTTTTGTAGAGTAGATTTGTTGGGTGAATTATGTGGAATTTATCAGCCTCTAACAAGGTGATAGAACCATGAATGATTATGTGAACCACTTTTATAAAAATTTTATGTTTTACCCTGATGTAGTATCAAATGAGAAGATGAAGGATGTAAGGTTTGATATCGGTCTTCAAAAAGATATCTAATATGAGTTTTTAATGATGAAACTCCCCAATTATGTGGATGTGGTGGATAAATATTTAATGGATGATCTTGACCTGGCTAGAAAGTATTGTTTGGTAGGAGTTCCTCCTACTAAGAGTGGAAGCTATGCTGGTATCGTTAAATTGTTGGAGATATGGGATGATTCTCATAGTGGGATTTAATGAAATTCATCATCCATACCTTCAGAGGTGTCTATAAGAGCCTCATTGACCTGAATTTAATACAATAAGATAGGGCATTCAAAGTGGTTCTTCACAAATGCAAAAGATATTTTTGGTTCATGTGGTCTCTCATGCCTCTTGTAGAAGATATGTCATGTATATTTTTTCTTATAGGATGTAATGGTCTTAAGAGATAAAAGGTACTACATCATGACAAGATGCATTGTGAAATAAGGGGTTCCAACCATAATCATCCAGAATGAATCTTATTAACACAGTGGGTATGATTCCACAATAATCTGATATGGGTCTAGTAATAATGAGATGTACCATCATTGTAGCTATATCTTTAGTAACTTCTTTATTTGATATGGGTACATCTCATTCACTCATTTTGACTCATTTTGTAATTTATTTAAATATTTATATGGAACTTATATCTTATGTGATGGATATTTATATACACCTTAGAACAAAGAGAAATTAGGGTCTCTATAGAACCTCTTATAACTTCTCTTTGTTGAAGGTCAAACTCATTTGGGATTTTTTAGTTCTTGACATGAAGGATTAATATTTCATTCATTATATGGATTGGTTGATTTACCATAAATATAATATTGATTTTTTTCTTTAGTGAGTACCCTTTACTACCCTTGATAGGGTTTGTAATATTTTCTATGGAAAATGTGACCCAAAATCAAGGAGAGATAAACCTCCCCTTTTAGAATTGGGAAGAGTGATATATGTGTTTTCTTATCACCTAGATTAGTAATCATTGAGTGGTGATCTTTATTCTGCAATATTCATGTTTTCCCTCATTTTTCTATTTGAATTTACTAGGTTTCCACCTGTAGGGGAGAAATAGATCAATATTGACATGGTACTAGGTACCCAACTTATCTTTATTCCATCCTACCGTATGGGGCCAAATTAATTGAACACATTAAAGACCTAGTTGGATGATCTAATAGATAAAGGAATCATTCTACAGAGTGTGTCACCTTGGCTGGTACCAGTTATTTTTTAATAGAAATATGATAGAACACTTCAACTTTGAGTTGATTAATAAAAATTAAATCGATCCACATTGAAGAACATATATTTATTACCTCTAATCAATGATTTGTTTGATTAGTTGAAATGGTTGAAGTGGTTTTCAAAGATTGTCCTTTGGTCTAGTTATCATGAGCTTAGAATTAACGAATCTGATATACTAAATACCACCTTCCAGAGTATATATAGCCATTATGGGTTCCTTGTTATGTATTTTTGTCTAACAGATGCTCTAACAATTTTTGTGGTACTGATGAAGTTGACATTCTATTTGTATCTAAATTCATTTTTGGTTGTATTTTTGATGACATCTTGGTTTACTCCAAAACCAAAGAAGATCATGTGCGTCATCTGAGTTAATTTTTGGGAAATTTTAACAAATCACCAACTTTTTTCCAAGCTATCGATATATAATTTATGGATTCATGAAGGTGTGTTATTGGGACATGTGGTCACAAAAAATTTCTTTTTTGTTGATCCTAAGAAGGCGAAGGTTGTTATTACATGAGAGAAACCATATTTTTTTGATATTTGGATCTTAATTGTCTTAGAGAAGTATTACCACTGGTTCATTAATGACTTCCTAAAGTTGGATTCTCTTATGTCCTCCATCACTCTAAAAGGGGTAAATTTAATATGGGATTCACAATGTCAAAAACTATTTTATGAGTTAAATCACCTTTTGACTTCTATGCCATTTTTGAATATTCTATAGGTGGGTTAGGGTTATGTGATCTTTTTTATGCATCAATTTACTATTTGGGATGCTTTCTCATGAAAGGTTATCATGTGGGGGAAAATGGTTCCCAATAGCTTAGGCCCTATGAAAAGAACTATCCTACTCATGATCTAAAACTTGTAGTTGTGATGTAATATATTAATAGTTGGTAGTGTTAACTTTTCAAAGAAATTTTTACCATCTATTTCCATCAAAAAAATCATGAGTTATATCTTCTCATATAATTATTTGAATCTCTATTAGTGGTGATGGGTGGAGTACCTAAAATCCATTGATTTTGACATTTCCTATACCCCGAGTAAAGTGAATATCATTGCCAATATGTTGAGTAGGAAACATATGGATCAGGCCCTGAAAGAATCACCAGACTAGTGGAACTTAGTGGATCTCTTTACTAGTGTGAATTTGGGAGTTTGGGGGGTTAAGACTGAAATTTTTTTGACAAGCATTCATTTGACCTATTATCTTCTCAAGAAGATTCTTTAGGAGTATCTTCTCTGTGAAGTGTTATGGGAATTAAGGACTCCAATTAAGGATGGGTGACCACGAGTGACTAGTCGTTATCTTATAAAGGTATCTTATGTTTCTGATGGTGGTATGTCGTACCTTTTCCTGTGAGAAATGATGAGTTGACTTATTTCCATAATTCCCAATGGGCATTACACCCTATTAGCATAAAGATGTTATAAGAACTACAGTGAAGATTCAGGTGGCCAGGTATACTACACCTAAGTAAATGTTTAGCAGTAATTTAAAAAACTGTCGTAAAAGCATTTGTTGATAATCATTGAAAAATGGTTTTCCAAGACCTCTGTAGAAGGATTTAGGGGTGGGTTTTTAAAAGCTGTAAATATCATTTACTGGCATTTTAAACTGGTAAAAAATTATTTCATGACAGATTTTTTTATTTAAAAAATTAATTATCTAATATTAATAAGATAATATTTTTAAATTAATAATTAAAAATTAGTATTTAATATTTAGTATTTAGTATTTAGTATTTATTATTCATTAATTATTATTTTTCTATTTTTTTCTATCTTTTTTATTTTTTATTTTTTATTTTTATTTTGTATTCACTATTTTGTATTTTTTATTATTTATATGAATTCATGCATAAGATATGCATAAATTAAGCATATATATAAGTGTTAGGTAACATTTGAACCTATTACCTCTATGTTATCCTAAAAAAGTTTACCACCCCAACAAGATCTTCATTTGGTGAGTAAATAGAATTTAATATCCATATGTATATATATATATTAGAAATTAATGAATAATAAAAATAAATAGGAAAATAAAAAATAATATATAGGGAATAATTACAAACTAAATAATAATTAATTAATAATTAACAATCAATAATTAATAAATAACAAACAAATGATTAATGAATAATAGAAAAATGATTAATAAATAAATAAATAATAAATAAGTTAATAATTACTAAATAATGCATAAATAGTAAATCAAATATATGATAAATAAATAATAAAGTAATAAATAATAGATAATAAATAAATAATAATTAATAAATATTAAATTAATAACAAATTAATAATATAATAATAATAATAAAATTTTAATAAATATATAAACAATAAATAATTAATATTTAATAATTAATAAATTTATAATGAATAAATTATAAACTAAAAATAAATAAATAGTAAATAATACATCAATTATAAATTAATAATAATTTATAATTTAATAATATACAAACAAATCAGTAATAAATAGTAAATTATAATTAATATTTCATAATATATAATAAATAAGTCAGAAATATTATATAAACATTTCTAAATAATATAACAATATTTTTAATAAATAAGGAATAAAAATATAAAAAATAAGTAATAAATAAACAAATATATATATATATATAATATAATATATAATATAATATATAATATATAATATAAAAGATAGAATATATAATATATAATATATAATATATAATGTATAATATATAATATATAATGTATAATATATATTAAATATTAATTGAAAAAAATAAATATTCATTAATAATTGACAAGATATAAATATATAATAAATTATTTTCAAAAAAATTATTAATTATAAATTACTAATAAATACATAATAAATAAGTAATGAATATGTAATAAATAATATATTAATAATTAATTATAATAATTTAAAGTAAATACATAAAAAAAATATTGGATAAATAATATAAAAAATAAA
Source organism: Viscum album (assembly GCA_963277665.1). Lineage (NCBI taxonomy): Eukaryota > Viridiplantae > Streptophyta > Magnoliopsida > Santalales > Viscaceae > Viscum > Viscum album. The sequence goes on along the minus strand of OY728128.1, from coordinate 1,514,876,509 downwards.
ATATAAGAAATAAATAAATAATACCTCAATCATTATTTATTCATAAATAATAAATTAATAGTTAATTATAAATTATTAATATTTTAATCATATTATGAAATAATATGTAATAAATATATAATAAATATTAACAAATATTTGATTATATTTTAATCAATAATAGATAATGGATAATATATAATAAATATTAAATTAAAATTAAAAAACAATAAATAGTTAATTGATATGAATATCTATAAATATATATATATATATAACAAAATTTACATAAATATATATAAACACACATTTTAATTACATAAATTTATATAAACACAAACATGTATATAATTTTATATAAATATATATATATATACACACAACTACATTTAAATATCTATATATATACCCACATAAGATATAAAAATATATAAACGTAAATGCATATAAATATTTTCAATTGCATAAAAATATTGACAAATATTCATAAAAATATATCATATATATTTGCATAGATATTATTTAAAATAATTTTTAATAACTAAATATTAATATATAAATTAAAAAATTATGTACATAAATATATAGAAATAAATAAAAACAAATATATATATATATAATAGATAATAAATCACCGTAATAGAAAAAATGAAAAACATTGCGACATCAAAAAAGTAATATGAATGTAAATCCATTGTATAAAATCATAAATGGCCCAACAATCATATTTAGAATCTTCTAAATGAAGTTGAAATCTCGTCGAATGTTTAAAAATTTTGGTATTCGAACTAAAAATTAGTTTTGGATGTATTCATAGTCTTTTTTGAATTCAAAGTAATAGTTACTAAGTCCCACTTGGTTAAAATGATGTAGAGGTCATCGCAAACTTCAATTTGATATGTGGTAGTGCCCAAACGGACATCTAGATAAAAAGGTATGATCGTTTGAAGTTTAATTTGGATTTTTAAATTCTCTTAAAACTATAAAATTTATTATTCTATTAATTATTACCATATTATTATGTAATTTCACTATAGAACATTTCATAAACTTCAATTTCACTAGTTTTAGAGTTAAAATGGACACTCATATCAAAAGTTATCTTCATTTGATGTTGAAGTCTGATTTTCAACTTATCCAAGAAAAAATTTATGTTTCAAAGAAATACTGACTAATAATTATAATTAAATAATAATTAAAATATTCTAATTATATAAAATTTAAAATATTAAAAATTAAATGATTATAAATAATTAATAATTATTATTTACAATAAATCATGATTAAATATTTAACATTTAATATTTTTTCCCTTAATTTTTCTATGGTTTTTAAAAATATCAAGCTATTCTACACTGTTTTTTGTAAAACTGGTGGATTTTTTAAAAAAATAAGAAAAAAAAAATTAAAATTTTATTTAGCCACGGGTTCTGAAAAATATTCCCAAAAATTGAATAAAAAAATTCAACAAAATTATTTAGTGTTGGTTTTAAAAAACACTACGATACCAACACGCAATTATTTTTCCTAATATAATTAGAATGATTTTTGAAAACCAAAATAAAATTTAGTTTTCCCTTTAGTAGTATTATATGAGATATCATTAATTTTGTTTCCCATTTTTATACCAATCAATGGGTCAAGGTCGAGCACCCAAAACCCTCTAGTTTTTTCATCCACTTGCAATGCTAACATGGAAGTGATATCATATTTTGATGGAATTCATGGTCAGGCTTCTGTGTACTCCTCAAGGGAGGAATGTGATATGGTTACCAATCTATCAGCTACCCATATCATATCACTTAATCCCTATTCAAAAAAACCAAAGATGAATACATGGGATGTATCTATGTTATTGAGATCATTAGATTGCATGGATCTCCATTTTCTATAGTTTCTGATAGAGATCCTCGATTCACTTCTCATTTTCAAAGAGGTCAATAGGAGGCGATGTGATATTTAGAAAGATTAACCATGACATATCATCCATATATTGAATCCATACATAATGAGTTATATAGATCCTAGAATACATTCTTCTTGATTTCATTCTAAACTTTGATACAGAGTGCGATAACTACTTTGGACCAATTGAGTTTCGTTAAAATAACAGTTACCAATCATCCATCAAGATGGAATCCTTTGAGGCCTTGTATAGAACCCATAAAAATATCATTTATAGTGGTAGGATATTGTTAAATATTCCATGGTTGGGTATGGATTGTTTTAAGAGATGATGAAAAATATTCAGTTGGTAATTTAGAGAATGGTGATGATAAAGAGCCGATATAAATCACATACTGATCGGCATCAATTCCATTTGTATTTTTTAGTTAGTGAGATGGTGTTTTTTGATTCACTACTCATTTTATTGATTGATTACTTTGAAACAAAGAAAATATAATTCTAACAAATGTGGGATCATTCAAGATTCTTGAGAATATTTTTAAGGTGTCTAACTATTTTGATTTTCCTCCTCACTTGAGATCGATTCATAATTTGTTTTATGTATCGCAGCTCAAATTTTTTCTCACAGACCCATATCATGTCATGAGTTTCTATGACCATGATGTGGTTCCTAGTTTGTCTATGAATAATAATTCAATTGATACCAATGATTCTAAGATGAATTTTCTTTATATGAACTCCACACCATTGGTTTGAGTTCTTTGGAAACATGGTTCTGATTCACGTGAAACATGGTGTCGTGATCCATTGATGAGAGATCAGTGACCTCATCTCTTATACATGGAATGATATTTATAGGCTCTCTAGGGGTAGAAACAATATATTTTTGTGAGGTTGTAACATCCTATTAGAATCTATTATGTATTTCTAACCCATTGTTTTGATCATCCTTTTTTTGAATTTTGTTTTTGGTAAATTTTTAGAGACTTTTCAAAATGTTTTAATGTTTTTAGGGATGTGTATGGTTTGTAAAATGTTATGAAAAACTATATGAAAAAACCTATGAAACCATTTACCTTGTTGTTAGGTTCTAGTGGGGGTGTATGATTAGTGAAAACTGTGCCCCCCTCAAACTGTACGGCTTGGGAAGGTTATAAAATGAATGGTTGGAAAATGGTTTTCCAACTATGTGGCCAAATCATGCACTATTCTCTAATAGACTATGAGGGAGCGCATAGTTTGAACTTTTTTTTTATAATCGTATGGCCAAATTCTTATATCTCTCCAGAATCCTAGTTAGGGTGCATGGATAGTAAAATAGTTATCGCTACCCATGTGGCTTAACCCATTAAAATATATTAATAGGTTATTATTCCTTCAAAAATTATATTTAATGACCCTAATCCCCACATTATAAATTATTAATACCTCAAAACTGAACTAAATATTAATATTTATCATTTGGAGGCTCTCTCAAGATGAATTTGGCTCCTACAACCCCTTTCCTCATGGATCAAAGTGTAAATAAAGGTGATTGATCTCTTGTAATGATTCCAAATTGATCTCCCTCAACCTTGACTCTCCATTGGCGGTTCCCATTTTGGGTGATTCCAAGATTGTACGATTAAAGGTATGTGGTTATGTAAGTCTTTTCCCTCAACTTAAAACCTCATTATATTACTTTATTTAAAATTAATTTTCAATTTAATTTCTTAGAAATTAAAAGCTTTTTATGTATGATATAAAAAATGATTGGAATTGTGAAACAAAACCATTTTTTAAAGGTTGTCGAATATTGGTTGTATTTTTAGAAAATATGGCCTGAAATGAGAAGTGAGGTGATGAATGAATTGATGTTTATTATGGTGAAATATGTAATTGAATTAGAGATTATTTTGAAAGGTATGGACTTCATAAAATATTATTATTTGGTTTTGAAATTGAAATTTCATATTTAAACTAGAAAATTGGGAAATTAAACCATGAATGATGATTGGAATTAAAATTATGTTCCATTCTCTGATTGACATAATGAAAAAACAAGTGAGAATGAGTAGTTTTGGGGATATAAGAACATGTAAACTACAACTTTGACTCCCTTGAAATAGATTGATGGAGAAAAATTTAACTAAACCGTGTTCTGCATGATTTTCCCCTATGGGGTGTTTAATGATTCAACCATGATGGCATGATCCTTAGGCATATGTGAAAACATTGGGATGTGATTGATTGATTGAGTAGTATAAGGATCCTAGAGCCAAAAACTATCAAACCCTAGGGAATATGACCATGGTGCTTCATTTTGATTTGATTATTACTTATTATTGTTTATTAAACTATTTTTATTGCCCTTCTTTTTATGAAAATTCAAATTTAAGCCTATTTCTGATTTACATTACATATTTTTAATTTTAAATCTGGTTCAATTGAGAATTTATAAATTATTTTCCAATATTTTTTTATTTAAACTGAATCATATATGGTTAATTTGATATGAAATTGATCATGGAACATTTGGTGAAATCCTACTGGTCTAGTATTTCTTACACCATACCCCTTCCTTTGGGATTTTTTAGATTATTTTATCTAGTGTATAGGAAAAGGGAAAGATTCATAGGTAGTTTTTCAGTCTGTTTGTTTAGAAATTCCTTGAGTGATGTCTTTGATTAGTGGAGTTGTGATCCACTCATTGCACAGTGATTATGAGTTTTTTTCTTGATGGGTATTCATTCTTATTTTGGATGATGTACCATTTTATCTTTATCTATCATCTTTTGGTAAATTTATCCGTAATGAGAATTTAGAATACTAAATGATCATTGTTTTATCTTATACTAGTATACATTGATTTTTTGTTCTAGGGAGAAACTGTTCTATATTATAGTATATTGATGACCTATCACTAATTGATAACTCGTGGGTATTAGGAACTTCCTTCGGGTCATGTCATTTCCATCTCAGGTAATGGTGTACCAAGTTATTTGGTTTGGTTTGTGACATAGAAGGATACTTAGTGAATATCAGTAAAAGTTTTGATGACACTTATAGTGAATAAATTGTACATAAACAACTGATGGGTGGGTCCTAGAATAATATTGCCCCTCGATACATCGATAGACCTCATTAGACAAAACAACATGGGTTTTGTTTTATTCCTATTCCCATATCAGTATACTATCTTGGAATAAGGCCTGGGAAATTTGTTTTTATTAATGAAATTATACATTCAATGATTATGAGATCAATGATTATGTTAACCCATGTATTCATTTATTTTCATTGATATATCATGCCCTCATTTTCAGTTTACTATAGCTTCATGTTATTTATTTATACCTTCCATGTCACTCATTCCATGTTTAAGACTTGATAACAGCCACTTTATATTACACTTTACTGAGTATCAAAAAACACCCTTATTTTTTTAATTTACCTAGAAAACCAAGAAGAGAACTATTTTTTAATTTCAAGGAAATAATATAAGGGATATTAATGTAATCTTAATATGTTCATGATGTATTTTATGTTTTCAAATGTAATGAATGTATGTCTCTAGTATTCAAAGACTACTAAATAATTGGATCCTTCAGTAACTCTATAATTCTATAAAAATAATGTAATATAACTACTTTCATAGGATTTCTAGAGTTTTGGATCTTATATTGACTATTCCCACTTCATCACACACCATATGTATCTGATCATGCTACAATAAATACTAGGGTGAATATCACTCAAACATATAACCATTTACCATTTATTGTCAATGAGGGGGTTTAAAACCCCACCCCAAAACCATCTAATGAATATCAACACCCCAAGTCCAATCTAGGATCATGCTTTGAAATATCATCACATTGGTAGGGATATCACCCTTCCCAAAAACCATCTCTTTAATATCATCACCCATGGGAATAAAACCTCACTTTAGAACAATCTCTAGTTCATCATCAATTTGGGGGGACTAATTTCTCACCCAAAAAACATCTCTACTAATTTCTTCATCCATATGTAATGGTGCTCAACCATAGAACCATTTCCAATACACATACTAAATTTTCTAAAATTAAGAAAAATATACCAAATTCATTTAAATATTTTAAATATAAAATGTTATTTTACTCTTGTAGTTTATTTTATAGGAAAACATAGTAATTAACAAAATATTATAATAGTGTCACATGGGTTATCACTTATGCAACCTTATCAAGTGAATTGGTATAAATTAATTTCTTTAAAATACTCAAAAAAACCCATTACCCATTTTCACCTAGAGATATGTCTATTATATACCACATTTATTTCAATTTATCCTCCAAGGGATATTCTTAGGGTATCTACATTTATTCTATTTAGTCGTAGTTCTCATTATTTCACCTATTAGTTATTCTACGACATTTTCCATCAGCTTAGTTCAATCAATACAGCACTTAGTGGTCAATGTTTTAGGTTCTATAGTTATCAATAGACCACTCATAGCCCAAATAAGGTAAATCCCGCATGAAATTGAAGAAAATAAAAATTAATTAAACTTTATGGTAAATAACACAATATATTAGTGTAACCAAACAACATATACATATGGAAAATGATGTTAGAGCATCGGGATATCCTATATACTACCTTCATTAGGATCCTTGACCATGTCATTGAATATTTTTAGTTAATCTAAGATTAAATGAAAGAAATATTTTAATTTCACTAAAACCATATAATATGGAATAAACAGATAGAAAAGGTTTATTATTATGGAACACTAATAAGAAATTAGAAAATTTCAAATAGTAATGAAAAATATAACTCAATATATCCACCATAAATGACCAAACATGAATCATATGAAAAATAAAATATATCCCACCTCAAAAGAGAAGTGTTCAAGGAAAAATGGAATGAATAATTTCATTACTGTAAAATAATAAGGAACCGTTATGAATTAACAGTTAATAATATTAATATTTATTTATTAAACACATTTAAAAATTATTTTGGTCATGTATTAGAGTTTGAAAACATTGATCATGATGCAACAGCACTTATCTGTCACCCCTATAATGTGACCCTTATGGTCATATCATATTTCACCTCTCACATGAAGAATTCAAAATTCAATTATCAAAGTCATTATGGGTAATCCTTTCCACTTAATGTTTCAATGTTCCTTCTCTATGTGGCCTAGGTAATAGATTCCACTTCTATTCCATACACCCTTTCTAACCTTCATGGTTCCACCTGTAGGTCATAGTGTGACCAGCCTTCCTCATAAAATTTTAAAATTTCATATGTGATGGTGTAATATGTACGTGTTACTAGATTTAAATATAAGGATGTATCATCAATACATGTAATCCTATAATATGTTGTGATCGTCGCACCCCAAAGGAAATGTGTAATGGTGTATACTAAGATTCGTAGGTGATACATAAGTATTTCAATGTGTATGAAATTCCACATGGAATGTAAGGTTCTTCATCATGGAATAACAACTTTTTAAATGGTGTGACCAAATATGTATTTATTTATATATTTAAAAACTCAATATTTCAATATTTTCATCATAGCATGAAACCCACCTCCATGGAGTGATCTTTATACCCAGAGTTAAAAATTATTCCATGGGAGTTTACTCATACCAAACAAGCACCATGCCATGAAGAATTTTGTTATAGTGTGGTCCTAAATCATCCCTTAACACTCACATGTAAAACCCACAACACGATGATGGCCATGGATATATGGTGAACAATAATAACCCCAAGATGACATAATCTCAAGAAGACACCTATCATGGTGAGAGTGCTACCAATTATAGCATGATGGCCTCTCTATAATAAAATAACAACCACCAATTGAAATTTCAAGGTCTGAAACCATCCCATCTTTTGAAAAAAAACACTTGGGTTTCCATCTAACACCTAAAAAATTCATAAATGTTGAAAACACAAGAGGCTAGAAAAATATTCACATCCGTACCTCAATATAGAAAATGGTATTAAAACTATATTCTGAATAATTATACTGTAATTTTTTTCATGAATAAAACTAAGATATTATATCATGTGCACACACAAAAAGACAAATACTAAGAACTATATCCTTATACTTGAGGAGTTTCACATTGTAAATGTAGGATTATACACTATTGAGCATCCATCCTAAGAAATATTTCACATTAATAATCACATTTCATAATAATATATATAACTAATGAGAGAGTTAAAAAAAGACACTTGAATATATATGATAAAAATAAACTATGTTTTTAGGCCTTTAATCAAATGACAATACAACCATTAATCCCATTTACAACAAATTTAGATTGATCTCCATATCTTTGATTTTTTATCCAATCTTAAACCATAACTAGAATGAATTGTCATTTATAAACTACTTAATTTCATATTGAGATATTTAATGGAGTTAATATGTAGTTATCTTATATAAATAACCAAATAAATGTTAACGGTCAATTTTGATTCTCAATAGAGATGTAGTTTCTATATATCCTTATTTAATGAGATAAATTTAAACTTTATACAGTTATTTTTATCTAATATGTTGGCATTTACAATCAAAAGGAGATAGTAATACTATAAAGGAACCAAGGGAAGTCTAAATAGAATTTTCCAATCTCTTTAAATTCTATACATGTATTTATGACTCATGTGGATAATATAATAAGGAATATATATTATTTAATCCCATAAAAAATGGGGTTTTATAAAAACCAAATAAATAATAGGACCCTTGAAGAGGTACTTATCATCATCATATAATTTAATATGAATTATTTTATAGTATTAATATAAAAACTCATATAATAAAACTTATTTTTATATAAAAAGTAAATTCATATTTATAAATTTTCCAAAATGAAGTCCATAGGAAGTTATAATTATCAGAAATATTGAAAAATCATTTATCACCAATTGGAACTCATACACAACCTCCTACAATGAGAAGTAATTTTTTCTAATTAAGATGTCCTATATGATTCTATAGAAATATAGGGGTACTTCATAATATGATATTTGAAGTAATACATTTTATGGTTCATTTTTATGATCTATTAATATGTTTTTATCCCTAAGATTAATCTAAGAACATATTACATATTCAAATTAATTGGGGATGTCTTTCACAAACTAATAACTAAATTAAATTTTAATACATTCAATACCAATGAAGGGGGTATACATATACATTATATACATGATTGGTCATTCATATTCACTCATACTACAATATTATGACCTTATAATGGCTATGCCTCACAAGGACTTTTCAAAAACATAATGGATTTTATAGTTTTTTAGGAATAATTTTTTAAAATATTCAATGAAATATAACAAAAAAAGAATTCCTATGGTAATTCAAGAAATAAATTATAGAATTCAAAAAAAAATAACTTACTGGAATAAATTCATAATTATATTAATTTTTTGTTATATTATTATAAAAAATTTACCTCATTGATTTGGTGTACCTTGATGAATCAATAAAATTAATTAACATCAAATAAAATTTTATGGATATATCTTATTTAATTATCATTAAATTCATTTAGTATTTCGGAGAAAAGAGATTGAGTAGAAGGTAGAGTGATATATTCAATTAATAGATACTATAATAGCATGTTATTGGATGTAAAAATCTCTTTATCCTTTTATATAACACTATTTATTGAATAATTATTTTCATAATAAGTTAAAAAATTTATTATACAATAATGTGATCAATAAAATAAACATTGTGTTTTGAAACGACTGACATTCTTAACCACATAAAATCAAGAATATCATACATTATATCCAATTTAATTTTTTTCCTTATTATAGTATAATTTTTATACTAAATCAATTATTACAAAGATATAGATTTTGATGGAAAAAATAGTAATGTTACCTTCCTTTATAAATTTTGTTTCATACAACATGATAATAACATCCTGATATTTTATTAATATATTCCATAAAATTAATTAAAATTATTTAATATATCTTTTGCACATAATAGATAGTTTATCTTTTCTCACATGAAAAAACTAATTTTATCTTATTTTTTACACAACGTCGAGTTCCTTTGATGACTAATGCTACACAAAAGCCCAATTCTTATGAGAAAACAATATATTATTAATATTATTAAGATAGTTATCAACTTTCCATTGGAATAGATACATTGAATGATATTATCTACATAATGAAATTTTAGTTTAAATTTTTTTATAAAATTAATTCATCAGTTACCGAATAATTAGAATTCAAAATAAAGTCCAATTCAATATAAAGGATGTGTTTTTATAAAAAAACTATATTTATAACCAGAATATAATTTGATCTTAATAAATTAAATTAATCACAATTTTTGAAAGATATTTTTTGTATTTACATGTTATATATTTAATCAAGTCTTTTAAAATTATTCCAATATGTTTGATAGTCTTAATATTAGAATAAATCAAAATTTAAGCATTAAAAACTGCAAACTTTTAAAAGGTTGTCTTACCAACTTTTAATGGAACGCAATTTTTAAAAATAAATTTTTGAAAATTTTAATTTTTATAATAAAAAATAAAAAACATTTTTTAATTATTTATATCAAAATTTAATTTGGGAAAATTTTTGCTATTTTTCTCAGATGTTTTCTATTTTGATGAACAATGAATAATACTGAATTTTAATTGAAAATATATTGTTATTCAAATTTATTTATATAGTTAAATTATATTTTTAATTTTTTAAAGTATAATTAGTTAAATTTTACATATATTAATCCAATTTATGTCATTTCTGTCATTTTACTATTTAATTTAGATATAAAAACTAAGCATACTTTTAAACATGTTCACATTAAAAACATGCTTTGTAATCTCGTCTATGAGGTTAATTTTAAATTAATTGCTTCCACTAATGTGATTTTAATTTGGAAAAAATGGATTCTATATTCATAATAATAATAATTTATAACTTATAATAAGGTAAACATAGTTTTTTGGAAAAAATATAGTTGAAGAAATTAAAATTAATTACAGCGATTTAGGTAAAAATGGGTTTACTTAGTGGTTAAACTTTAATATTAAGATTCCGAATGACCTAGAAACATGTAAATAACCAATTTTATAGAAATTAATCTACCATATAACCTATTATCCTGAATTTGGATAATTATTTTAGGCACATGATATATGTTTGACCTCCCAATGGTGTTTACCTCTTTATATTTACAAAAATGCCACCCCACCCCCACTATAAAAGAGCACTCACCCTCCCCACTTCATCAAACCTCTCAAGCACTTTGGATCATAAAAAACCTTCCCAAATAGTATACCAAGATACCTAATATCAAATTATTTTTAAAAAAATTTATATAAATTAAACCAAGGAAGTACTTAAGTGCAAGCAAAAAAGAGTCACCTGAAGAAGAGATAATATTCATCAACAAAAACATTTATTTTGGTTATTTATAAACCACATAAATTATTATTATTATATTATTATATAATAACCTGAGTGTCCTAAATATACTGATATTTTTTATGTAATGTTTTTAACTATACCTATATACAATTCCATCAAATGTGATAGGCAATCATCGTTTGTGTGTACAACGGACTACCGCCTCACGGACCATTGTCCTTAGTTATTCCATTACCACCTATGAAATTTTGATATATTGTTGTATTTTAAATTTTTAAATTCTATATATAATATTTTTCATGTATTAATACTTATATAATTTTTATATAACAAATAACTTCATGATTTTTACTTTTTGTTAATACAATAACATCATTTGTGGATGTGTAGACTACTGCCTCCTCAAAGTGATGTGATTTGTTCACACATTACGTGGAATGAATTGAGGATGGTTTTAGTTAAAAATATTTGAAATAATTAATATATATATGATATCATTGAAATAAATAATTTTCTAGAAATATATTATATCAATTTCATTGACACCATTTCACACACTAAAAAAATAATAACGTCGTTCATGGACGTGTGGACTACCACCTCCTCAAAGTGATGTGATACCTTTTACATAAAAATAATTACATGTATAAGTATATATGATTAAATAATATGATATTTATGATATAAATATCATTTTGGAGTTATAAATGTTACTTACCTTCTTTCTATAATGATCATTGAAAAAATGGGAACGTTACTCATGCATACGTATAGCCTACTGTCTCCATGATTGTAATGTTGGTTCATTTTTCATAACCATATTTCATGATTGGTTTTTGAAAGTATAATTTATGAATAAATATGATAATTATTTCAGTATTATTTTTATATATTTTTATATAATTTTCTCCTTAACCATAGTCAACTTACCAAAGTTTTTTTTAACACAAAAACTGAATATGGTCAAAAACACCCAACGTAAACTTCATTGTTTAATTGGTTGTATAAAACACTGTAATAAGTGAAATAAATTAATTATAAACTTTAAAAACTTTATTAATAAATTAAATAATTTATGTAATTTTATTATTTAGAAATATGAATACACTAATTATGAATCAGACTCATGGTAATGACTTCATCTCGATCTCCTTTCATTGAGGCATATATTATTTTTATACACAATTCTTCATTAATAATGTGTATATAAAGACACTTTTACATGTTATATCATGGATTTTAAATATTCTTAGGTTATTTATGTTTTTTAATGTTATTCTTTAATTATTTTTATGATTCAAATATTTTAAAGTTTCATGGGATACATTGATTTAAAAATCTCTTTTAAAATGTTTTAAGGTTTAATTTTAAAATATTTTTATCCATGTCAATATTTTTGATATTGTTTTATATTTTATTTATATAAATTTATTAGAAATTAAAATTTTATCTATTTTTAATTTCATAAAAAATTCAAAAATTAATCTTTTTACATTTTTTATACGGAATGTCTTAAAAACGAAAAAAGGAATATTATATTCTTAACAAACACTGTGAAAATAAATTTTTTCCACCATGGACATTATTTTATTTTTTTTATTCCATTGAAATATTTCATTTTTACTTTAATTAAAAACCATATTTATATTTTTTATTTTTTAATTGAAAATGGTTTATCAAAGAAAATATTGTTTTGGTAATCAAAATGGGTTCCCAAAAGAAAAGGGTATTTTTATCCAAATGTGTTTTCAATTATGTTTGTAAAGAGAGTGTCTTATGGTGAAAATGTTTTAATATTGATATTTTACTTGATAATTAAATGAAGTGGGTGATCCCAATAAAATTTATATAATTATGTTAGTCCCATTATAGCTCACGAGTGATCCTGATATAGCTTATACAAAAGATTTATCCCCATTATAGCTTATGGATGAGCCCTTTATAGCTTATAAAAAGGTTGATAGTAATTATAGATCTATAATGAATTGTGTAATTATAATTTTGGAAGTCATTATTATGTTTATTCCAATTTAGAGGGTTTTGAAAGGGTTTTATGTATATGATTATCTAATTCAGATAAAGGATTTGTAATTTCCTATTATAATTTTTAATGGTTTTCTTGAGAAAAATGCGTGTTTTTATTCATGTTAAATTATTTTATTTCATATTCTCAAATAACATTGAAGATAAAAGTAAATTATATGTGATTTTTCATTATTTTACCAAAACAAAGATTTCTTTTCTTTTTATATGACAAACTATGATTTTCTGCTCATCCCATATTTTTAAAATGTTTTCATAGTGTTTATAGATGGGTAAGGGAAAGGATAAAGTCAGGTTGAGAGTCTTAGATATTTTCTATGAAAATAATTCGTGTTTCATATTGAAAGTTTTATATTAGGTTAAAAAATCATACTAATCAGAAGTGACCACATTATATTTTATGGTTTTTTATGCATGTGGTATAAATTAATTCTCTAAAACTCTAAACCTGAAAAGATCCTCAATGTGAAAGAATGTAAAATTCAGGAATAAAACTCTATATTATTTAATGCTTAAGGTCATTTTTTTATAGTTGGTATCAATGTAATGGTTTATAAAACTATAGAGGTTAGTATAGTGTTAATATCTTTCCGATAGAATATTTTACATTGTGGTTAAGTTGAAATGATATAGAATTTTATAATTTTCATGTAGCTTTAACTAAATTATGTTTGTTCAGAATTATTTTCCATATATGAATAAATAACACTATATTGGGGAGTCATTGAGAGGGAAATATTCTTCCAAATTAGCATCCCAAGATTGTTGGAATTGGAAGAGAATAGTTTCTTTTAGAGATGGATCAGTTGACACAAGATATAAATGGAGTTGGTATCCATACTAGATAAGAACTTGATCTACCATGATGGAACATGTCTATAGCGGATCAATTTATGAGGCAACATCCCCCATCATTAAATGGATCATCTAACCCAGTTTTATATGAAGGATAGGTCAATTACCTAGATAAGATATTTAATGTAATGAGATTTTTGGAACATCAAAAGGTAACCCATTCTATCTGTCATTTTGAAGGTGAAGTTGACTGATGGTAGTCTTTGGTTATGAATTGTTGGGATAAATATGATCATGGTTCCATAGAATGGGAAAAATTCAAGGATATATTCCTTGATAAATATTTCCCAATGGATTTTTCTCTTAGTATTAAGAAACAATTCTTGGAATAAATGCAACAGGTTGAAAATTTTATGTCTACATATGAAGAAAATATAACAAAATTGGCCAGGTATATTCTATATTTTAATTAATAAATTTATAATAAAATTAGCTTTGTTTATTTGGGACCAAAACCATGTATAAAAATCGCATTATCCCCTCAAGAATTTAAAAATTCTGAAAAAAATTATTGTGGTGAGAAATATGAGATAGAGTTTGTTGACACTATCATTCCATGAGATGACAATAGTAAGTAATATTAAAGGTGGCATGAAATAGAGAAGAATATAACTACAAATTCTATGGGTAAGCCTAATTTTTTTATAAATTTCATAAAATAAATTATGGGAATGTCTTTTTGGCTCTAGAAAGTGTTATCGGTGTGTTAAGTTTGGTCACAAGGTTTGTGACTACAAGGAAAAGAGTCATGAACAATCCAATAATGACATAACATAAATTTAGTTAACAGTAAGATTATTTAAATGAAATGAGCTGAGAAATTTTTATAACATGTGTCATAAGTTACATACTCTAAGTATAAATCATTATGATTGGAAGAAAAAAGGGGAAGAAAATTATTTTCTACTTCTATAGTTGATATTGGGCCATGTAGTGAAGGGTGATACCTAAAGGATACTCAGTATATTTAGAAGGATGTTCAGAAGATCAATTTATCAAGAACCCATATTTTAATGTTTTCAATAATAGAAATAACTTGGGAGACATTTATTTAGTTACTATAGATTTCTAATGTATATTATTAAAAGTTGTTTGAGGAATAATACCACTACTTATGTAGATGTAATTTTAATTCAATTAGTAACCATTATGGTATATTTATATGAAAATATTTAGTTGAAACATTGAGTATCGTTATTTAACCTTATAAAAGAATTTATTATCTCATCACATGAATGATTGAATTATCTTACTAGCTACAAACCAATTTGGTTTTGGTTAATATTTAAAGATATGAGGAATATAGTGTTATCATTTTGAGGATTATTTGATCTGTCAGGATTTGAGTCTAGTGATTCATGCATGAAAATTAATCTTGGATACTTATTTTTTGGAGAAATAGATTAGTCTATAGTGTAAATTTATGAAAGGATGAATCTCTAATCATTATGTAAGTGTATTTTTTTATGCTCTTAATATATATGGTGAATAAATCCTTCAACTCTAGGAAACAGATCTTGAAATACAATTTTATCCAATTACCATATTTTCTAATGATATCAATGACCTTTTACACACCTATTTGGCTTGTGATTTTTTTCTTAGTTACTTCTTCATGACCATTTTCTCTACTACTTATTATTATCCCATGAGAAATTGTTTTCCCTTCTAAATCCATCTTTTAATTTCTCAATCAATGTTCCCCCTATGTGGAATCATAGTTATGTGCATCTTCTAGTGACCATTATATTTCTCACTTTCCTTTTGTAATAGGATGTTTTATTAACCCTTTTCATGATGTGGGTTTTGATAAAGGAACTCTTTAAATGTTAATCTTCTAATAACTAAGATTATTTTAGAGGGAGAAATTTATTTTAAGGGGGTGGGATGTAACATCCTGAGATTTTATGAAATATATTCCTTAAAATTAATTTAAATTACTTAATATATTTTATTACATGAAATAAATAGTTTATCTTTCATAACATACAATATCAATTTTCTCTTTCATTGCATGGAACATAGAGTTACTTTGATCACATATATTACACACAAGACTGGTTCTAACTAGAAAACAATATACTATTAATATTAGTGTGACATTTATTATCTAGCCATTGGATTGGTGGGAATGAATGGTATTAACTAAATTTTGAAAATATAGTTGACACGTTATTATAAAATTAATTCCTTGGTTACCCAATAATTAGAAATGTAAATAAATACCAATTGAATATAAAGTATGTGTTTTTATGAAAAATAATTTTTATGACCAGAATTGTGTTTTATCATTAAAAATTAAATTAATATCTATTTTTTAAATATATTAAATAAATTTATATTTTATATATATAAAATAGTGTTTTTAAATTCATCCAATATGTTTCATATGATTAAGAAAATTATAAATCTAGTTTTAAGCATAAAAACTATATATTTTTTAAAGGCAATTTTACTACCTTTTAATGGAACAATGATTTTAAAACTAAATTTTATTACTTTTTTATTTTTTATTTTTCAAAAATAATTTCATTTTTTTAATTTTAATATCATGATTTACTTTGGGTGAATATTTGGTAATTTTCTTAGATGTTTCATATTTTTATGAATAGTGAATAATAGTGAATTTAATTGAAAACTATTTTTTTATTTACTTTATTTATATAGTTAAAATATATTTTGACTTTTTTTAAATTATAATAATTTTATATTTAATTTAGGTATAAAAACTTGTGAAACTTTCTAACATGTTCACTTTAAAAAATCGTTTTGTCATCCCATTTATAGGATTAATTTTAAATTAATTTTTGTCCCCTCTGTGATTGGAATCAGGAAAAATTGATTCTATATTCATAATAATCCTAATTTATATTTTTTAATATGTTTAACTTATATTTTTACAAAAAAAATTAGTGAATGAAATTAAAATTAATTACAATGGTTATGGTAAAAAAAAATTACTTTGGGGGTAAAATCTAATTTTAAGACTCCAAATGACCTAGACTCATTTAAAAACCAATTTTATGGACATGATTTGACATTATCTACTCTTTTGACGAATTGGGATAAATTTTTGAGGCACTTTATTTAAGTTATATCTCCCAATAGTGTTTATCTTTTTATATTTTCTAGAATGTTATTCCCCCTTGTCTATAAAAAGGAACCCACCATCCCCACTTCTTCACAGATCTAAATCCCTTTTGATCATCTAAACCATTAAAAAATAATATCTAAAAGTCTCTCATATAATCCTATAATCCAAAATTTTGTTACAAATTAAACCAATTATGTCTTTGGTGAAAAACAAAAGGATTTACCAGAAGATGAGGTAACATTCTTCAACAAGCACTTTTGATTTATTTATTTCTCCAACACTTAAATTATTCTTATTATATGATGATATAATAACCTCATATTAATCAATATACTTATATGTTGTTATTTTAGGGTTAAAACTACACCCAAACACACTTCCATCAAATGGGATACACAATCATCATTCTTGGGTAAGGAAAACTACCGCCTCGCGAACCAATGTAATTCGTTCTTTTATTACCACCTATAGAGGTTTTAAATAATGATGGAATTACTATTTTTATAATATATATAATATTATTTATGTCTTTATACATATAAAATTTTTATATAATAGATATATTCGTGGTTTCTATTTTATGGGAATACGATAACGTTATTTGTGGACATGTAGACTACCGCCTCCTCAAAGTGATGTGATACGTTCACAATTTACATGGAATGTATTAAATATTGATTTAATTAAATATATATGAAAGAAATTACATATATATATGATATTAATTAAATAATTACCATTCTATAAATATAATATATCATTTTCATTAACACCTTTTCACAGAGTGAAAAAGTGATAATGTCATTTATAGATGTGTAGACTACCGCCTCCTCAAAGTGATATGATTCATTTTTCATCACAAGAATTATTATATATTATTAAATCATAAAATATTTATGATATAATGGTTATTCTTTACATATAAATGTTACTTACCTTCTTTCCATAATGATCATTGAAAAATGGGAATGTTACTCATTCGTACGTATGGCCTACCGTATCCATGATTGTAACGTAGGTTCATTTTTTATAAAAATATGTTCTGATTTGTTTTAAAAGTATAATTGATGCATAAATATGATAATTATTTCCTTATAATTATTTCTTATATTTTTATATGATTACCTCCTTGATCATATTTGTCCTACCATATTTGTTTTTTGACACATAAATTGAATATGATAAAAAACACCCGACATGAATTTAATTATTTAAGTTGTTGTATGAAACATTATAATAAGTGATATAAAATTAATGATAAAATTAAAAAATGTTATTAATAAATTAAATAATTAACATTGTTTTTTTATTCTTTAATTTAAAGACACATTTGATGAATCGCGTTCAACATAGGGGACTTTCTCTCGGTCTCTTTTCATTGAGGCATATATTAATGTTATACACCTTATTCTTTTATTAGGAATATATACTACCCCATTTACTTATTATATCATGAATTTAACCTATTCTATGATATTTAATGCTTTGTTTAATTTTATTCATTAATGAGTTTTATTATTCAAATATTTAAATTGGTATGGGACACTTTGATTTTAAAATATATATTTAAATGTTTTATGATTTCATTTTAAAATATTTTTCTCCATGTAAATATTATTATATTTATTTATTTATTTAAAATTATTTTAAAGGACATGTTATTTCTATGTTTAATTTCATTAAAATATTTTCAAAAAAGGAATCTTTTTATATGTTTTATATGAAATTTTTTGAAAAATGATAAAAGAAATGGTCTATTATTAACATAAATTGTGACAATGACTTTTTATCCATCATGGCCACTAGATTATTTTTGGATTCCATTATAATATTTCATGTTTAATTAAATAAAAAACCATTTTTTTGTATTTTTGTTTTCTAAATTGTTTTTCAAACAAAATGGTGTTTTGATATTGAAAATGGATTCTCAAAAGAAATTAGTATTTTTATCTGAATGTGAATTAATTTAGGTTAAAAATTTATTTTAAAGGTTTTATGATGAGGGTGATATACTCTGGATATAATAATTGATAATTACATAAAATGGGTGAGCCTAATACATGTTATACAAAGGTTTGATCCCCATTATAGCTCACAAATGCGGTCGATATAGATTATATAAAGGGTTGAGCCCCATTATAGCTCATGAGGAATGGATGAGATTAATATAGCTTATATTAAGGGTTGATCCCCATTATGGATCATGAGTGAGCCCTATATATCATATAAGAAATTTGATCCTCATTATAGATCTCTAATGTATTGGATAATGATAATGTTGGAAGTTGGCCTTATGGTTATTACAAATAAATGGTTTTGAAAGGGTTTTATGTTTATGATTATTAAAGCCACATAAAATGATTTTTATTTCTTGATATGGGTTTTAATTATTTTATTTGAGAAAAAATCATGTTTTTTATTCATGTAAAAAAATTATATCATATTCTCATTGAAATATTAAGAAAAATATAATGTTATATGAGTTTTTATGTTTTTACTAAACTAACTATTTCATTTTTTTTATATCCCTTAAAGAGGTTTTTTGCACATCCCAATTTTCAAAAATATTTTCATAGGTTATAAGGATTGGTAAGGGAAAGGAATAATTAAATTTAGAATTTGAGGATATCTTCCATGAAAAGAATTCATTCTTTATTTAAAAAGTGTTTTATTAAGGAAAAAATGGATACTGATCAAAAGTGTCCACTTTGTATTTTAATATTTCTTTATATATTATTTATGGACTAATTATATGAAAATATAAATCTAAAAATATCCTCAATGTGAAAGAAAGTAAAATTGTAGAAGAAAACTCAACATTATGTAAGGTTTAAGGTTGGATACTTATAATGATTGACACAAATTGTACAATTTATTTCATGTATAAGCTCAGAAAACACCCCTTAAGAACATCAAAATTATTAAAACACTTTTAACCCTCTCATAAAAGTTCAAAATACACTCTACATCTATCATATTACATCACATTTTGTGTAATGATATATTAAATATTACTAAAATAATTTTCAATTTATTTCTATAATATTTGTTGTGTAAGACTTGTGAAATGACTTTTCATTTAAATAAATAGTCATATACATAGCCTTATTTATGACCTTGTTGTAATTTATTACATTCAGAATAACTAATAATTCTTATATAATTATTTTAATAAAAGATCATTATCCATTAACATGTAATTTATACTCATGAAATAGAGGATGTAGTGAAATCCTCATCAACTAAATATATAAACATAAAACATTCTCATTTATGAAATTGAGTATATCCATAAGACACATAACATGAAAACACTCAATTAAAAAACTCCTCCATTATTTATTATTTTTATAGACTTAACAAAAATAGTGTTTATAACACATTTCTTTCATCAAAATAGATGATCACATCACATTTCACTTATTTAATATGATTATTAAATTATTAAGTCACACTTATATAAGGTAAAAATTTTCACAAAAATATTATGGGTGAAAAAATTATATAATGATTTATCAAACCCCATTACATGATCAACATTATACTCTTCCAACCTCTATTTTAGTTTATGTTTTATTTTTTAAAAACAAACTGATTGAAAAGTTTGAAAAAAATTAAACGTGATTGGATCATAATGCATTAATGATAAATTATGGTAAATAAAATCACTTTTTTAAGGAGACCATATCACACTATAATGGGTTGATGAATAATAAGAGTTCATTATTATAAAAAATCACATCACAACAAAAATAAGTTGATCATTGAAAATTTTACTCTGAGGTTGTTGAAATCATCCTTACACCATAATGATATGGAATGAGTTTTACATATAGTGATATCTATGAGAATTGTAGGAAATCATATAAAATAGGAATATTATATAGTAATGATGGATTATTGACATAATGAGTAATAAAAATGACTATTTTGGGTGTATCTATTTTATTATTCAGGTCACTTAGGCTTCACAGAATGTGTTCATAGAAAAACGTATATTTCCCTAATATAAAGATATTAAATATGATTTCTTAATCAGTTAGATCATATCATAATGGTAATGTGAAATTTGTGGATATTAAAGGATTTCTAAAGTTATATATGCTAGATGTTTTGGATTAATAAATTACACCAGAATAGATTGTTTCAAGATATGATGCATGAAATTTCAATAAATATGAGATAACTGTACCAATGAAATGATTCTAAAAATATTGAGTTACCATTCCACAATCTATAGAGAAATCCAAGTATGGTTCTTTTTTGTATTTTGGAGAGGATATACTAGAAAAATATCACCTGAAAAATGGTTATAGCCATGGGATAGATGCATGTGGTCTTTGGTCAACCTAAGGCCATGGGAAAGGGATATCCTTTTTCATAGGGGGATATTTACATCTACATCCTACCAATGGTTTTAGGTTGGCACATGAAAATATTTTTCACGTGGGAATGGTTTGGGAAAATGGAAGGAAGTCCCTCTCATCATAGTCCTATATACCTGTGGTGTAATTTCATTACACCGATAGCCTATAGCCTTGGACTTATATAACCTTCATGGAATACACTTAAACCCAAACCCTATATCCATGGGAAAATATTCCCATGGTAGAAGAACCATTCAACTAATGGGCTATCGCAATAAGAATATATGCCTGTGGAGGAAGTCCTTTCAACTAAACCCTATCTCAGTGGGCATATATACCGATGGTGTAAGCTCATTCCACTAATGAGATATCACCAAAAGCAATATTCCCTTGGTGTAATCCTATACCTATATCCACTAACATGTATTACCATGGTTGTAGGAAATCACAGGACACTGCAATGTCATTAGGAATTTGTGGTTTATACTATTGGGAATCTACAACCATGACCATGACTGTTCATGGCTATTTGAAAAAGAATAAAAATTATTAAAATTAATATTTTAATTATAATAATAAAGGTGTAAAAAATTAATATACATATATATTATAAATATATTCATAAAAATTATCATATAATAGTTTTAAGGTTTTATGTCAATTATCACTAGACCATGGGATCAAAACTAAATGTGTAGAACAATTATTATTTATAATCTATGCCCATTGGTGGCCACACATAGTAATATGTGCCAGAAAATTACCCATGGTGTCACAAATGATCCTGGATAAAATGTTATAGTGGTACCTAAGTCAGAACTAACATGTCCCAAAGGGAATTATTGATCCCCATGGGCTAGAAACTAGCATCCATGCCATAAAAACTACCAAAGGGAATGATTTCTCCCCAAGAACAAAGAATCAATACATAAAAGTGGAATATAAATCAAACAAATTGTATTAAAATAACACCTCAACAAAACAATTTCATGAATTAGATTGATATACCAATGTAATCAATCATCCAGAATATGAGACATCATCAAAATCTATGTGAAATGATTGGATCATAGGTCCATTAGTCATCAATATCACCCAAGGTTGTGTGAATGAAGCACACCCACCACCTCCAAGTGGAACAGTCCGATTTCCTAGACCTAGAATATTATAATAAATGAAAACCCAGTGTAAAAGGTAGGGAATTAGAATAAAATCCTAATAGGTTTCCATTAAATCTTTCATAAACAATTATATAACAAATAACCCATTTATTCTTCAATTTTAAATAAATCCATGGCATCAAAAATAATTTTTAATTATCAATAAAATAATATTTCAAGGAAAAAAATATGAAAAATATTTCAAGATGGGATTGAAGGAATATTATTCACAAAATATATGGTCATGTATAATAGAGTCTTGTAATCAATGTAATGTAAAAATCAATTCTAATAATCACCATGGTTATATTCTGTGTGGTTTTTTAGTTCTTACCTATAGGATACTTGCACTATTTAGTTAATAATATTAGCTCAAAGTGCATAAATACATCCTTTAGGGTCATATCATATGGATAGAATCAATTAACACCTCATCTGGTAAAATCATTCCAAATATTTTTTAGTTAGTGTAAACATTTTCAATCCATTGTTATGGAGAAAAATTCCTAGAATGTGTATCCTAATCACCCACTAACTACTCAAGATAGAATGTTCTTTCCATTAATCAATCAATTAAGTTAATTCATTTCAATTAAATTCATCATTCATATCTAAAATTACAAATTTAATTTTTCAATATTCCATTTAAATTTTAAACAAAATCATAGGTTTTCATCAATTTCATTCCTTTCAAAATCAAATTTCATTTAAAGATTTTTTTCTCAAGAACCATCATCATATTAGTTTCATTTCAAGCCATATTTTTATAAAACAACCATCCATTATTTCTAAATCCTTCGAAAGGTGGTTTTAGTTCACATTTCATTAATTTTAAAATCATGTTTTACATATTCTAAAATCAGGGAAATCAATTGGAAATATATTTAAAATAAAGCAATTAATCAAGGTTTTAAGTGTAGAAAAATACTTACAGAATAAGATATATTTTGTCATGTGATCTATTATTCAATAAAATGAAAAAGGAACTTACAATGGAAAGATAAAGGAGTGGAATAACAAATAGGAATCCCTAGAATCCAAAACGATCCAATAAAGTTATAGATCCATTAACAACATGAGGATTCATGACACTCAAAGAATGATGTAAAATAAAAACAGATGGGGACTCAAAATAAAAATGGTGAAACATATTGGGGCGAGATTAATCAAATCCACTAACACTTTTTCCAAAGAGTAAAGGGGTTGTAGGATCCAAAAACTTTATCTTGATAGCCTCCAAATCTAAAGAACTAAGTAAGGTATGAATGGGAGGTGCACATTGCTAAAAATGGGTGTCCTGGAATTATAATTAAAATTTTATAGTGGTTAAAAACCCTTTATATTAGTTTCATTGGTAGGGACACATGATTAGTATTAATTACACACCAACTATGATATCTATCTTGGGATATATATAAAGGGTTCGTGGTTTTTCCACATAGTTATAAAACATTGTTCTAACTATGAAATTCCCCACTATCCCAATCCCCACAGTTTAGATGGGAGGTTGTGTGGTTTGAACTAACCATGAACCACTATCCAATGCCTCAAGATATAGAAAATTATTTTTTGGGCTCAATAGAATGGGTTTCCATAATTTTATTCCAACTGTTAACAGCCGAAAAAACATCCAAGAACTCTCAAAAATACCCTGAAAAAACCCAAAACTAGTTTAAATGAATGACGGTCAAAAAAATTAATAAGTATCTAAAATTTGTTAACAGTATGTTACAACTTAATTAAAATAAATTATCTTTTCCCCTAAAAATCATACCAAGAAGTATCCATTAAAAGAGATGAGTTCACCACTCTCTCATCAGTGCCTCATACTATAACGTCTCATTTAAATTAGATCCATGTTTCCAATGAACATGAAAAAGAGGTATCAACCTACCATGAATGACCTTTGATATAGACTTGAAAATATTAATTGACCACTAAATCACATATAAATCCAGTTTTATATAAATTTCCCCCCATCCCAACACATGTGATTGGTTAGAGAGAATATTTCTTAGATGGGATATATGAAACATGTATTTAATCAACATCAATTAAGGTGTAAATTCAAAATGGTAATATTACTTTCTAAAATTCATAGGAAACTCAAATTGTCCCACGCTCTGTAATATTTCCATACTTTTTATCTTATATGTGACCCAACCAAGGTGAACCTCTCAAAAACACCTAGTCACTCACTGTAAAATCCAATGAGAGTTGGCGATGATCAACATATGGTATATATTGTATTTGGGACATCAGTATTCTTTGATGAATCAACTTAATATTTGATTTAGTCTTTGAAAAAAAACTAGTCACTACCAAGGAAGCTTCACTAGTCTCCGACCAACACAATAGTGATTTACATGGGTGTCCATAGAAGGCCTCAATGTCTTCCATCTCGATGGATGACTGGTAACAATTATTATATGGAAAATCAACCAATCAAAAGTAACAATCCCATGCACCACAAAATCATGAACATAATTATGAAGCAAATTTTTAGTAATCTATATAGATAATTACTTATGTATATCCATATGTAACTGATATTTTATGCTCAAACTGACCATAAATCCCATAGCTTCTTGGAGGCCTCTCAAAAATTATGAAGAAAATTGGGGATCCCTATCAGAAACTATAACTGATTCAATTCCATTATTTTGATCAATCTCATGCACATTCAATCTTTACAATTTCTTCACTTTGGATGTATCATGAATAGAAATGTTTTAATATTATTTGGTTAGTCATTCGAACACTACCCATATATCATTATTATCTAGTGAGGTATTTGTCAACCTAACCATGCAATCTATCAAAATTTCATCCAATTTCTAAGTCAGCATATGGAGGGGATGAATAAATCCCAAAGGTCCCCGGTGCTCAAACATAACACCCTGAAAAATATATTAATTAGAAACAAAATCATTGATATCTCATCTCATACATTACCACTAGAATCATCACAGCATGTCATATAACATATTTTTAGTGCTAGGGTGCACTGATTAAAGGGTATTATAGAAATTCCACCTCACATATTTCATCATGATTAAAGGTGTTATTACAAGATCCAAAAACATAGGATACCCTCAGAGTAGAACGACTGCTCATTGATGGTTTTTTCACCATAAATAGAAACCATAAAGCCCGAGAACAACTTATCAAGTTGTTTCTTTTGAATAATCATCTTGATAAGATAGGTTTCCAAATTTACTCTTGTAATAATAATATTTGTCTCATCCTCCATAACTCCTAAATTTATAAGAGAAAAGAGGGATATCAAATTCCACACATATGATGATTCCTTCACATACTGGTTTTGAATTTTCATACTCAAAGAATAAATATTGAAATTACCATTATCGAGGTTGTATGAAATATTTTAATTGAAGTATTGTAGGTACTCCACACATCACCTCAGAAACTAGGTCAAAATTTTTTGAGAGATGATATAACTCTATATTCTATGGTCAGAAAAATGAAAAAACATACTAAAAAATGTAATTCCACCAACTATTAAGTGAATTCATAATAACTATGATTTGTAGACCATGTGCTAGAAATTTCTTCACCTATGACATAAGCTTTTGAAAATCGTAAGCCACCACATGATCACCTTACATGAGAATATAGCCTAAAACCTAACCTGACACATCACTAGAGTCCATATAGCCCTAACAAACCTCTAAAAGAGACAATAATGAAACATAAGTCAAAATATTCTATAAATTACCAAAACTGTTTTGACATTTTTCATCCCACAATATAGTTACCCCTGTTCAAGTGAGAGAGGTCATCAGAGAATCAAATAGTTAGAAATATTTGAAAAACTGAAGGTAATACCCCATAACGCCCCAGAATATAAAAATCTCAAACACAATGCAAAATTGTTTCCATGTCATTAAAACCTTCACCTATTTAGTATCAATTAAAACAAAATGTTTCTATAAAATATTCCCTTTGAAATTCACATCCTGAATATAGATATTACATTTTGATAGTTTGGAAAAAAAGTTGTTCATATCTCAAACTTTACCGAACTTCTCTTATATGACACACATGTGTTTTATAGATCTTAGAATAATCCAATATTTCATACACAAACAACCCCAAAATAAATCCATAATAATCATGGAATATCATTTTCATTATCTCTATAAAAACAGCTGAAGCATTGGTAAAAATAAATAGAATAAAAATGTACTCAATATAGCTGAAACTTATCTAAAAGGTGGTCATTGTGATATTAGATTCGTTTATTCACAACTGGTAATAACTATAATTAATATCAATTATTGAGAAAAACTTACCCGGTCACAAACCATCCCTTGGGACTCGTGTCGTGACTACCCCAAGCTCACCTTCCAAATGTCAGGGGCTAGCGACTAGCACCGGAAAGGCATATCTCTTAAACGGGAAGGCATTTCCTTTTTAACCGGTACATACACATAGTCCAAGAACACAATAAGAAGCAACCACACAGACTAGAACGCAATAAGATATAACCACAAAGTAAATTGTTATAGTAAAAGAGTGATGAAAGTAAAAAAGAGACCAGAATACAATCCCAAATGTAAAAGTACAAGTATGACTAGAAGTACAATAAAAATGAAAGAAAAAAAGAAAAACAGCTATCATGTCATCCTATGAGGTTTCTACCTGTAGGGTAGGTACAGATCGCCTCCGCAGAACTCCATGTCCGTCAGTCTCCTCCGTGTCATGTCATGTCGAACTGTCCACCTCTGAGCATCGTCCAGTCTTAAATGGGTTATTCCACTTTTTTAGGAAAACTTATTACGCATGATAATTTAATCTTAACAAAACTTCGATGGATAATTCCGGGAACTCTGAGCCTCAGAATTGCATGCCATCAGATTTCGTGGTCTCAAAATAATTTCATATAAATAAAAAAAATTATACAGAATTTCCAGGACATTACATACCCCCTATCAACTTCTAAAATTGATTATCAATATGTTGTAACTATTACTTTCTCATTACTGTGACTCAAGGTAGTTGTCAGAAATAAATGAAAATTAGAAGTGTTTCATCATATTTATTTAGAAAAAATAGTTGCACCACCCAAGTTGGAACACTAGAGAGAATAAAACCATTATCCATGAAATCATCCAATTGAGTCAACTTTTTAGTTCAGATTGTTCCATGTAGTATGAAGGAACTAAGGCAGGATGGGTACCTGGTACCAAGTTAATAGAGAATTATACCTCCCTTAGTAAGGGAAATCCAAAAATTTCTGGTCAAAACACATCAGGAAACTTGATAAACGCTATACCAATATCACCGCTTAATTATTATCACTCTGTAAAAAATAAAACATAGATATCATCCCATCTAACTCTAGAAAGGGTAGTCAGGCTATGCTCATCCTCAGTTCCCATTCTCCTTGGAAGACATGGAACACCCTATTAGGAGTAGTAAATTAGACCCATCAATGATAATTGTCAATATAAGATTTATAGGTTATCTTAAAATACATTCCATGTATTACATCCAACAGTTTTAGGTAGGGAACCAGAAAATCCTATCTGATCCTGATCTCTGATAATGAGAAGACAAAATAAATGCATCAGATTCACTACCCTCTCTTTATTCTAAGGGGTGTTATAATATCCAAAACATAATAGATAACCTTTATAGAAATATCTATAAGAATAAAAACATGGTTCAACATTAAATAATGAGATGCACTAGTACCATAAAAAGATATCACTAAAGATAATGGTATAGTGTTATTACTTCTCACAATCACTAAACCAATATAAAAATTATCTGGATATTATTCCACTGTATTAAGAAGATTAATTTTCGATGATTGTGTTATAACCCCTTTGTTCATGAATAATCCAATTTCAACAAAGTTATTTTAGGATCTGATGAGTTCATTTCACAACATGGGGCATAAAAGACATGACAGAACTTCTGAAGGTGGCTTGAGTGAATGAATGTACTACGGATCCTCGATGCCTCTGTACAAACTTTCATAGAATTAATAACCTTTCCATAATGTAAAAAAATTAATGGTCCTCAACCATACATGAAAAACATCTAGATGACACCTACTATCGAGATCCACCATGAGACTCATCACGCATCCTCTTTAATTTAATGGAAAAAATGACACTTCCACTAAAAGTAAAAAAGAACACATGTCAGCACTATTATACCATATAATTCAAGATCATTGATCAATAAGAAATCCTACATGTCCATATAATAAGTGTGTGTATTGTGAAAACTAGAGACCATATATCATATCAAATATCCATCTCAAATATTCAGGCCATTAGCAACTCATTTTCTACAACCTTGTGGGAAAACTAAACAAGTTCACCAAAATAGTATTCACAAAATTTTATAATCCTATAAACTTTTGGAAGGATGAATAAATCATCATAATTCTAAGAAACTATAAACTCTATATAGAACTTATCTGTGAAAAGTGATTTAATTTCCTTCCACTAAAAGTCTCGTTATTTCTTCATTGTGTCCATTGAATCCCACCACCTTCTACTAAGACCTTCAGTATTAAAGGTTGAATATTTCATCTTTATAGACTCTATAATTTCCCAAAACATGAAAATTAGTTTAGTATTTTTAACCCAATCATCTACCTCTTGAGGATCATTTTAGCCTTTTAAATATAGTTTTTCTTATGAACAAACTCCTGGTTATGGTCTCTAGTTTTATCCCTTTTAGGTTCTACAATATGTGTTGGAATAATAATCTGTGGTGCTACCTATCACAAAGATTGGACATCACATGTTGTTATCTTAATGTGGTTTTAATAAAATTGAGGTCTCTTTTCCATGGTTCATCATAAGTTCCATCAGGAGGTATATTGAAATTAATCCTTGGGGCATGGTACTAAAGAACATCAATAAGTAAGATATAAACATCAACCAATGATACTAAAAACATTGAACCAATCAATAGATATAGGAATATCAATTCCAACATATAGAATAAAAATTTCTAGGACTTTTAAATAACTATATCTTGTTTAAAAAAGGAATAGAATCATCTCATTTTATTCCTCAAAAAAAATTCCCAATCACCCATGTTTAATCTAGGGTCACTATAATAATAGTTTTACAATCACTCGCTCATAAACTACCCCTTATGTCCCAAAAATTCAACCACCTATCTAACAATACATCCTAGACATCGCATAGACATCAAGTAGAGAAACTAAAACTACTCTAATACCATTTCTAATGAACTAACAATATTAACCTAGTACATAGGTACCTTAACCTTCATTTACATGACCTATAGGTAATTTTAGAACCACACAGGATAATGACTAGCACTAGGGAATCAAAAAATGGTCATAGGGAAAACCTTTTCCCCATGAAAGATGAAAAAATACATAATAGTTGTAAAAAATCAATATACAGTTAGTATTCCAAAAAATACTCACACTGAAAAGTTTCATAATAAGATAGATATCACAATGTAATACATCATCCAATATATTACACATTATAAAAGTCTATGTGAAATGAGTGGATCACAGATCCACTGGTCACCAATATCACCCAAGATCCAATGAATCAAGCACACCCACCACCTCTTTGTGGTTTTTTCCTTTTTTTTACTTTCAATAAGATAATATATAAACTCTTAAATGAAAAGGTAGCATGTGAGCTAAAAATATCCCATTAGGATGACACCTCATGTTTCGTAGGAAATTCCATAAAAAATAAACCATTTATTATTCAGTTTTAAATAATGTCAAGGAATGTAAAATAATTTTTAATTTTTAGTTAATTCATATTTCAAATAAAAATGATGAAAAATAAACCAAAATAAGTGTTAATGAACATTTTTTATAAAACAGATGTGTATGAATAAAACAACCTATAATCCCTGGAATGTAATAAAGAAATAAAACAAGGACCATGGTCATATGACCTGAGGTTTTTTAGTCCCTAGATATAATATCTCATTCAATCATCATGGATCAAAGTGTGTGGATGCATCAATATGTCTCAAGACATCTATATAGAATCAATAAAGACCCCATTGGGGAAAATCATTCTAAACATGGTTTAGTTGGAGTTATTATCAACAATCCAATACTAGGGATATAAACTAAGTAAGTTTTGTCAAATCTAGGTACCCATGGGACTATGGCTCCATTCTCCCCTGGTTTGCGCTCCTGGGTACTTCCTTTATCCTTCTACGGTTTCTTATTTGTCACTGTGATTCTTGCTCATCTTTCTCCCTTTCTTGTTGGATTCTTCCTCGGCTTTCCATCCCGCCACTCCCTGTGACCTCGATGTGTGGCTTGTCTTCAGGTCATCTTCTCCTATCAGCTTCTCAGGTCTGTAACGATGTTTTCCTCAGCATTTCCAGAGTGTGTTTACTCTCCCAGGCTAGATCTGATTCAGATCTGGGTTCCTCCGTCGTTTCGGTGGTTGTGGAGTGGTCTGCTTCTTCTTGTTTTTAGGAGTTAGTATATAGGGTCTCTTTCCTCCCCTTCCTCTTCTACTTCCTCCCCTTGCTTCTAGGTTTTTTGTAGTTCCGCCCAGCGTGATGGCTCTCCTTCTTCGTTGGGATTCCATTTCTACTCCCTGCCTCTTTTTCTGAATTTGGTCTGGTTTTCTGCTGATGGAGTTCTCGTGGTTCCTTTGGTTCTCTTCCTAAAGACGAAGTTGCGGTCAGTTTTCGTCTCAAGAAATCATCTGATGGTGACGATGTTTCCTGGTGTTCTGGTTCAGCTTACTCTTTTCTTTCCCGGTGGTGTTGTTAATTCGGTCGTTGTTTTCCTGGTGGTTTTTTACAAAGGCAGGTTTGGTGGCCATGGCGATTCGAGCTCACTGTTGAGGCCTTGGTCCGCTCAATGCTCTGCTCTTGCTCCAGGATTCCATATTTCTTCTCCCAGTCGGGGTTAAGTGGTGGTGTTCAATGTGTTTTGGGATGTGAGATTGCGTGGCATATGACCTTCCAGGTAGAGTCTCTCGTGGTGGCCTCCTCTTCGTCTTTGGGTTCTACTGGGCTTCAAATTCGTGATAGTTGTGGAGATTCATCAACTGCTGGTTCTCGTGGCTTTTATGGTTTACTGTTTGGAGGTTATTCGACGGAGATGTTGGTTTTAGGTGGGAAGATCTCACCGGAGGTATGGTGTGGCTGAGGTATGGTGTGGGTCCGGGTGCGCGATGCGAGGCAGATCATCAACCAATGCGGTGATATTGGTTTCTGTTTGAAAGTTGAAATTTGAAATTTGAAATTTTTTACTCTGTTCTCGATGGGCTGAATGGGGGATGTTGACATTGCTTGGACTGGATGACTGTGATGTGGAAATGATCGGGATGGAGTCCTCTCATCTCATCTTTTCATCCTTTGTTTTCATGTTTTAAGTTGGAAGTTAAAGTTGGCACTGTTTATGTTTTGAATTATGTTTGGAATTTTGAAATGCCTGTAGATCTGTGAGGTTACCACTCATCCTAAAAGTGGTTTTTTAAAATATCAAAAAAATGGATTTGGAGGAACACTGGGGATACATACTCCAATTGTTCATATACTAATCACTCACAAACTACCATGAGTCACATATTATTTCAATCAATCAATCAATCAAGGGTGATCATTTCAATTCAAATAATTAATCACAGTTTGTTTCCCATTTTCATGCTTTAACATTCCATTTTATTTTCTAAAAAAATCATTATTTTTCATCAATTTAATACCTTTCAAACTCAAATTTAATTTAAAGACATTTTTATAATGAATCTTCGTCAAATAAATTTTATTTAAATCCATCATTTTATCAAACATACACCAACTAATTCAAAGACTTTGAAAAATGGTTTTATTTCACAATCCATTCCATTTGAAATATAGTGTCATCTCTTCCCAAATAAATTAAATCAATTGAAAATACATTTCAAATATAGAAACAATCAAGGTTTCAAGTGTAGTAAAATCATTATATAACCTTTTATGTTTTACCACATTATCAATTAATCAGTTACTATAAATCGGTTCTTTCAACTTAAATTATATAATGAGGTAGATCAAAGAGGAATCCCTAAAATCAAAATCTAACCAATCAAGTTTTATATAAATTAACAATATGATGATTCAACACCCTCTATTAAGGTGAGAAGATAAGAGTGGATTCATAATCCAAATTAAATGCGTTGAACTTACCAAAGGGAGACAATCGCATCCACTGAAACTTTGATCTGAGATGAAATGGGTTAGAAGAGCCAAAAATATTATCTACAGAGCCTCCTAATGAAGAGGATCATGTTATAGTCAAATATGAGTTTTTTAAGGAAAAAAACTAGGGTATCTAGTTTTTAATTAAAATCTTAAGGGATTTTAAAAACCCGTTCTTATGGTTTCCTCGTATGGGACACATGGTTTTTACTAAGTGTTTTCCTAACCATGTTCCCTCATTATGATTCAGGATGTTTTTCATGTTTTAGCCACACGGTTATATAAACCATGCATCAACCATGGTCCCACTCATATTCTAATAATAAATGGTTCATAGTTTGGATGCAAGGTAAAAAAAATTGTGCACCAACCATGAAATTTCTCACTATACCAAGCTATATGGTTTGGAGGGGAGGATGTATAGTTTCAAATAGTAATGTTCAACCCATAAGTACCTCAAGTGAGGGAACAAAGTTTTTTGGGATGAACGTAATGGCTTTCCTTAATTTTTTTCCAATTTTGAAAACCTCAAAATCACTCAAAAAATTAAAAAATACCCCCCATAAAACCCAAAACAAGTTCTAAAAAATAGATGACTGAAATAAGAGTAAAGAAGTACCTGAAATCTAGTGACGGGTTGTTATAAAAGATCATATTCCCATGGAAATATCTTATTAATAACATGGAATATACCATATATATTGTGGGGGATATTTGTATGGAAATAAATTCAGTATTATAGCCACATCCCTACTTTATGATATAAAACTTAGACATTAATGTTTCCATAAATGGATATAGGTGGAGATTCTGGAACTATTATCAAGGTATGATTGCAATATCTCTCATAAAAACTATTCCCTTATCCATAAAATATAACCATGAGAAATGTTATTACATTAACATGAATGTACCTTTGGGGTAGGTAATCTTTCTAGTTGTTGGGGGAATACTTGATCTAAATTATACACCCACTCATTGTTGATTTGTGAGATTAATAAAATTATTGATAATCATCCTAAATATTATTTATATTTTAGTCCATGATATTCTCACTACTCACATACCATGTTATTATTGATAAAAGAATAAAAATATTGACAATGGGACCACATCCATTCAACAAAAATGATGATCTAAACTATAAATTTGTAATTGAAACTTATAAAAACTATTTTACCTTTTTTGTTTGTTCCCTCTTCCCCTCATCATCAGTATGTATCATTCATGATCCTTTTAACTAATTAGTGATGGGAAATTTTGTTTGATATTTTATGTTTTGGTAATCACTAGATAACCCCCATCTTTGTATAATTTTACACTCTCTTAGAATTATCAATATTTGTATAAATCTTAAAGTTAATATTATATCATGATCTATGGATTTTAATACTTTTGATATGAGTTTTCACTTTTATGTGGGCATATAATTTTTATAAAAAGGGGTATGGGATCATATTATACCATACATTTCCTTGATTATAGTTTTTTATTTATTATTATTTTAATATATTTTATGAAATAAGATTTGTGTACCATTTTTATATACCACATTTTAAAATATATTATATAATATAATTAATTTTCTAATAATAATAATTTACAAAAATTATTAGTATTATAATAGTTATCAAATTTGTTTATAATTTTTTTTATTTTTTTGAAGACAAGAGAAGAATAAATTAATTCATTATAAACATACATGCACATACGGATAAATCTATATAGAATATAATTGAGGTTTATATAGAATATCTATGTAATTTTAAAATCCAAAAAAAATATAAATGTTTTTGATTTCTTCTAATGTAAAAAATCATAAAACTTTAATCATATAAATAGCTTGGTTAAGAATTGTTGAGTTTCTAGGACTTTATAATGTAATTAATATTGATTAATAGATTTAGATAAAGAGATTATTTTATTTGATTTAATAAACCATCTTTTTATATCATTGTGATATTTGAGTTGCACTCGGTTGGGTGACCCAAACCATAAGGTTCATAAAATAGTAAATTTACGATAATTTATTGGAAATATTTGGGAATAATATTTCCTACTAAAATATATTAATTCTAGATACAATATAATTGACACGATTATATACCTAAATATTCATGTAATAAGATATGACATTTTCTTAAATCATTCATGATTGAATATATATCCTACACCATTAATATATATAATGTAATAGGTCATAATTTTAGTAATATCATAATCAACAAACATTTATAGTCGATACTAATTTAAAATAGGATACTCAGTTGATAAATGTATTTTGTAATATATTGGAATAATAATAATCATTGATTATATGTCATTAGTATATATTTCATATTGGTTTTTTAATATAAAATATTATGATAATAACATGATAATTTTTATCGATTATAAATATAATTAGCATAAAAATATGAAATTAATGTTATAGAAATAAATGTTTCTAATTATGAATTGGGTTTACTATATTTTAGTTTTAAATTATTTATTTCATCATATGTGTATGCACTGAAAAATAATAATTAATTGGTCAAGGGAAAGGTAGATAAATTTTTGGAAATAGAAGAAAGGTGTCTACTATGAAGATGGGAATACATGATATAAATTAACCATGAATATTGGTATAAGAATTATAATATTGTAATTATGTATGATCAATAAATATAAATAATATTTTGTTTATTTTTTAAAAAAAATGATCAATATTAGTTAACAATTTAGATAAAATTTATATATATTCTAATGAATTATTCTTTAGAATTTATAACATGATTTTTTGTTTATATATTCTAAAGATGGATTATTTAGTTTTTTTTAAAAAAAATAAGTAATTCTTGGTTATAAATTAGAATAGCAATTAACTTATGAATTGTCATTATATATATATATATATGGAAATAAATAAAAAATCAATTATATGAATTATTAGAATCCTTTGATTATTTGTAATTTGTTACATGAAAATATTTTTTACTTGAACTGATGCCTAAGAAAAATTTTACTACAAGGGGAAAGTGTTAATAAACTATTATAAATAATTCTTTATGATATACATTGTCTATTTATGTCAAAATATAAAATCTTTTATAAATAATATGTAATATTTATTGATTATTTTAGTTAGTAAGGTATTTTTTATGGAAAAATGTTTAATAACATTCAAATATTCAAGGTATTGAAAAATTATGTACATGATCAAATTGAAATGTGCATTTAGATATATTGATCAAATTGATCATGGGAATTATTATGTTAATAATTTATTGATCACTAATGAGAACATGAAATTACTTTAAAACTCACTACTCTATTTATGAAATAAATTAATGGGTTGTCTGACATAATGAATTATACATTGATAGAAATATTTAAATATAAAATGACTTAATATAATCATTAGATTTATTTTTTTCATATTATTAAGAGATATGATTTCTTATTAAATCATATTCCAACTAAAGTTATTTACAAGAATCTATATGAGATATGAGCATGTAAATATTTTATCTAATCTTACATATGTATTTGTAGTGGTGAAGAATACCTATGATCTTTGGATATAGATAAACATATTATAACATCTAATGACTTATTTAATTATAGTAATCCCATGGAAATATTCGGTTACTATTTTTATAATATATTAGATAAAAATTATATATTTCTCAGTGATGTGTATTTAATTGGAAGGAATATAAATTTTAATAAATACCTTGTATGAAAATTGAAATTATTTATTAAAACTCAACCCTACTAATCCTCTACATATTATGTAAATTAGATTTATTGGTTACCCAAAATTTCACCTTTAATAAGTCATTAGTTGGGGACTAATACTAAGGATTTAATATAAAAAATATTCATTACCTCTTTAACAAAAAAACATAATCCATAACACTATAAAGTATAATAATATACATAACATATACAAATACATTAATGATGTATCTTAAAATGAATTCAATGTAAAAAAATTCAAACCCAATATTAAATTATATATGAAAACCAAAAAAACCAATTTACTAATTTATACCTATTGAAAGGTATAATCCAAAATACCTCTAGTGAAAAATATATCATCTGTAAACTAATGGTTATTAACGCCATAACTTAATTCACAAAATAGATATAAATAACATATATAAATTAGGTTTGAGGATATAAATATAATTTATAGGTATATATCTTGAATTAATTATGCATCTACATGGCTAGAACATGTTAATGTATTCAGTAATGATGTTTACAAATAATTTAAAACTATTATTCACAACTAAGATAAGTACTTTTATTGAAATATTTGACATGACATTTGATAAGAAAATAGTTCAAAATATTCAATATAACTTATGGATTTCACCAAAATGAATCCCACTTTAACAAAATGTTATTAGAAACTAGGTTATTTTCTACTTATAGGGCCTATCTAAAATGCATAATTGTGTAGGTTTCCATCCCTAATTACCCCACTATGTTATATAATAATAATGATATCCACCCTTTGATATTTCACTATAATATATATATTTTATGAAGTATTCCAACCATAGGTACCTTTCTTCCACTATTTTTCAACACATAATCACCTCCCAACAATACTCAAATCCACTAAAATATGATGGTTGGGAAATTTTCCATTCATAGGACCCTTAGATTCCCATTTTCCACCTTTGGATACCTCCCAAACATAACATACCTCTACTAAAAAATACATGGGATATTTTATAGTGATAGAGACCACCCCACCATAATCAAAATAAATATAAAAATACCAAAACTGCCTATATTATTCCTCTTCAATATGTCACCACCTTCCTCTAAAACACCTAAAATAATAATATCATGGGTTGTAGAATAAATTTGAAACTCTATATCAATTATATATTCTACTAATTCATCCAAAAAAATATATGTTCACACATTCATGAGTGAAAACACACAGACATAAATATATTTCCTTGGGAGTTAATAATCCTATCATTTAATCATATGATACTCCCACTAAGCTACTCCATAATTTAAATACTTGGGAGTTAATTTTTAAAATCTGGAAAATTCCTGATATCTAGGGAATTTATACATTTCATAATCTATTCAATGGAAATTTCATATCATAGGCCATAAATTAACACAGATTATCTATCTATCTAACCCTTCAAAGATTCACACCTTTATCAAATCATATAATAGTGTTTTACCTAAGGTTTTAAGATAGAATCACAAGTCATAAAAGAACGTTTCATATCACCAAATTTCATATATATTACTCTATGTCAAGAAGTGAAATTGGAAATAAATAAAATGAGTGAGATGGAATCTATGTTAATTTAGTCGTATAATGTGCCTAATTGGCATGACTTATATAATAAACTAGGTAAAAGTATCTCTTCACTATCATTTAATAAGACCACTATTCAGTTTGTAATGATTGATTTATAAGTCATTGTTTCTACACATGAGTAAAATAATCTACTATGGTTTCAAATAGAGAGTGGAATGAACCTTTTATACTTTGGAATGTCCTATACCAAAATCCATATACTCATGATTAAAACCACCAATGATAAAAACACATCTATTTGATAAACCCTTTCTTATTCCACATGACTATATTTAATTAACTTTTCAAATATTAATTTCAGTTATCATTTCAATATCATTATCAAAAATAAATATTATGATTTTGAATAATTAATTATTTACAATTTCATAAATAATAAATCCTCAATACATGTGGTTATTCATAATAACTTCCATTATACACCATTTCTCTATAAATAGATCAAATATATATATACCACATATCACCCACAATTCCTAATCATCCTTATTTTATCATATTCATAGAATAATTTATTTATATATAACATAACAATTTTTTAAATCCTTACCACATTTCATTATTTCAATAACCTTTAATTCAATTAATAT
The DNA here is from genome assembly GCA_963277665.1 of Viscum album. Lineage (NCBI taxonomy): Eukaryota > Viridiplantae > Streptophyta > Magnoliopsida > Santalales > Viscaceae > Viscum > Viscum album. The sequence goes on along the minus strand of OY728128.1, from coordinate 1,514,837,556 downwards.
GATTCCAGAATAAATTAATTATTATATTGATATTCATTTATCTCCATCATACTCCCATTTTCAATAAAACAAAAAATTTCTATATATCATCAAAAAATTAATACTCAACCTTGGAATTTAAAATAATGAAATGCACACATTGATAAAAATAATTTTTCAACTAACATAATTTACATGAAAATCAGATATCCATTACCATCACCCATTGTTTTTCCGAAATCATTCATTATCCAATACCCATGACTTACTAGGACACAATTATTCTATGATATTTTTTAAGATGACAGATAATATTTTATGGGTAAATAATAAAGTGAAAATCATAGAGTCACAATGTCCACCCAATTAATTTTATATTCAAAATGGTCCATTAAACACTATAATGTTAATTTTTGGATTTCAATTCCTACAATTACTTAAACGGATTATTTTGAAAAACCCCAGAACACTAATTAAGTATACTTCCACCTTTATCACATTATATTATTCTAAGATATAATACACTCATATAAACAATAATAAGTATTTATTAAAAAAATAAAACACAACTAATTAACTAATAAATAATTTTTTTTGTTAAAATATAAAATAGTCAAAAAAAATTAACTACCAATTAAATTACTAAAATAATAACCAATGTTTAAATCTCATATGGAATCCAATGTGAGACTCTAAATTTTATTTTAATATGAGTAAATTTTAAATTTTACCCTTTATAATCATAAATCCCAAAACATTCTCATGAATTATAGTAAATTTAATTCATCAAAATTCCATATGTTTATATTAAACACCCATTTAAAAAAATTACTTGAAAATTGTAACCGTAATAATAAGGGTAAATATTCTCCCAAGAACTCTAATTACTAAAAAATTTATCATTATAACAAAATTATCAAATATAATAGAAAAAAATAAAATTATTCCAGTTATTTCACTCTCATCTATGATTCCATTTCCCATTTATTATCTTCTACCCCATTATTCTTTCAAAAAAAATATCACTATAAGTAATTTCACAACTATTTAATAAAATATTTCTATTGTACTAAATTTTTTTATGATAATAAATAAAATTTACATATTCAATTATATAAATATCATCCAAATTAATCACATGTGAAAGATCATGATAATACTTCTAAAACTAGGTAATGTGAAATAATATGTGATTATTTTATATCAATTTAGGTATAGAAAATATGTAAGATACAACTCTAATATACTCCAATATATAAAATGGGCTACATGAATTGGGAAAATTATACTTTCATTAACAAATATTTATTTTTTATAACAAGTATAATGTTATATGAATATATGTTCTCTAACTAAAAATATTAATGGTCTTCTCTTTCAATTTTTATAACATTTCTATATACTCTGATAAATCCTCACATAAACCCAGATAATTTGTATACATTCAATAATGTCTTTCGACCTCTCTAGGAAAATTATAGCTATATTTCCAATAACAAAAGAATATATTATTAGGAAATGTGGTTTATATGAAAAAAAAATATAACTTTTCACACATATGGATAAATGAAAAGTGATATTATAAGTAAACTCAACCAATGATAGATAATGTACAATTTGTTCTTAAAAATATATGTCACATGATATTTGTATATCAACCAATGTTTGAATCATTCTCTTAATCTGACCATTTATTTATTGAATAATTTTATTTAAAAATATATATATTTATTTACTAACTCATATTTTCATCTTCTACAAATTCATGTGGTATGTTGATAATTTTGACCAAATACTATCATATAATGAAAACTAAGAAGTAAAACATTTTATTCTACAAAATATTATGTTATAAAATTAATTACTTCTTATTACTTGATTGAAAATAATTGAATCTATTTTTTTCAATCTATATATGATAACTTAAATATTATAAAATAATGTAAGATCCATAGAGAACCCATTTCAAAATACATGAAATTTTTTCCCTTTCCATTTTGAAATTTCAAGTAGGTGAAGAAACGTTATTGTTATTAAAATATCTATATTCACATATTGAAATGAATGGTATTTATCCACATAATCTATAATAAATCACTTTATTCTAGGAAATGAATCCTATTATAATATTATATAAAATATTTTTCTACCCTTTGATTTAATTCAAAATTTATGTCATGAAATCTAAATATTTCATGAATTTTTACATCTCAAGGGAAACAAAATCCCCACTAAATGATATGATGCTACCCACCTTTATAGAAATTTTATCGGTCAATATTAAAAATAATACAATCTCTATATACCTCATTCTTAAGATTAACAAGCTAAGAATCAATTGTGAATCTCACTAATGATGATGTTGCCTTCATATTCATATGAATTTTACCTCAAAATGTCATCTACCACAATACCCATTCTTGGGGTTTATGTGATCTTGAAGTCATAATATTGAGGAAACCCCACCTTTATTTTATAATAAAAATTCAAATACTTCTCAAAAAATATATATCAAAATATCATATGATCTATGAAAACCATAATAAAATCTTCATGAAAATAATGCCTCAATGGATTTAGAATAAATTCTATTAATACAATATTAAAATCCTCATTATCATTGTTTGGATCATGATCACGTAACTCTCAAAACCATTATATAATGTCTACATGAAAATATCAAGAAAAAACTAAATATGAGGTGATTGGAATTACAAAATAATTCATAAATATTACCTTCTAGGGTTAAATAGAGAATTGGTACACTCAAAAACTTTTATTTTTAACATTAAAAAACATTTTCAAATTATTTTTTCCAAAATAAATTATTTTATTTAATAATTAAATGAGATGGTGGAGTTATAATATGAACACATTTTAGTAAAAAACAAACTTTAATAACATTTTAATACTACAAGTATTCATACTTAAAAATAATAATTAGTTGATTCATTGAAATAACTACTTTAATCATTTTTTCTTCTTACACATGTTTCCTTGTAACTATATGACCTAATATGTTAATCTCACATGTCCAGAACCAATACGTATAATTTTTATAATAAAACTAATTTCCTAATGTAACCCCAATATCCTCCTAAGATTATATTCATTGTTCTCCTATATCTTTAAATAAAAAAAATATAATCAATGAAAATGAATGAAGATCATCAATATAGCAATGAAACACCCTATTCATAAGTATAATAAAAAATTTGAATTTATATCTCCAAACTATATTAATATAAATTTTAAATATCATTATGACTTGAGTTTTTTTATCATTTTCCTCACAATTTTTCAATAAATTATTTATATCCAAATTTTATACCATTCTTATAAAAAACAGACACATATCAACTAATCAAAAAACCATTTTTTAATGGATCAAGATATTGATTCTTCCATATCATCTAGTTCTAATACTATTATGTTACAAATAATCTATATATTAATTTTACATTTATTAAAAATATAACTAATGTATAACTTTCCAATAAAATATGTGGTATAAAATCTATTTTTAATAATTTATTAGTATGAATCCTAAAATCCCAATACTATACAGGACCCATAATATTTGGTATCATAGAAGTAGAGGAAACCCCAAGATATAAGTCAGTCTAATATTAAGTCCCTTCTTAAAAATTGAACCTCTTAAATGCTATTAAAACATATCTCAATTTTCTCCACAAAACTTAGAAATTACACCATCATTATTTTATAATTATACAACATAAATTTAAAAAATTTAAATCAAATTCTCTATGTCTCAATATTTAATTATCAAAAATAAAAATATCTTTTTAAAGTGAATCCCACGTGACCTGAATCCATGTTGGAAAATTTTACATTTCCTTAATAAAAATAAATAAAATATTGAGTAGAAAAAAACTAATAATGTTAAAGAAAGGGAATATATAGTAATATTGGTGGAGTGACTATTAATTTTAAAAATAAGTCACAATCTATAATTATCAAACAATAATAAAAAAAAATCAGAAGAGGTGGTCTAATCTTCCACTGATGTGGCCTACTCGAATGGCCTATGATGCTTTTTAACTGAAAGCTCTAACCCTAGATCAACATTATGTTTGAACAATCAATTTAAATAACCACGTCAATATAAACTAAAGTAGTATTAACGAAATTAACATCTACAATAAACACCTCTTTTCCCTGTACCTATTGATATTCTATCCCCAAGTTATTATTCAATTAAATTTTCATCATCATTGTTAATTTTTATTTACTCTACCTACGAATTAGAAAAATATTATAAAATAAATATTTAGAGATCCTTTATGATGTCTTATTAAAATACTACCATGTAATAGGGGACCCATTAATTATATATACATTTGTAGCTATTGAGATTTCTATAAATGAGGCTAAAAAAATTGACTTTGTATCCCATCAAAAAATATAATCATATCATGGATCCTCATGCCACTTTAAAAATATGAATATATAATCTAGTGATGAACCCTATCACCACAGCAAAGACATCACATTACATGTATACTTCTAAAAAATTACATTTCATGTTATAAAAATGATATCCCCTTGGTAGTTAATAATAATTATTATACCTAAACATTTATTACTATGAAAATTGAATACTCTCACCACTTTCTCTACTCTAAACATTACATGGCTATGAAAAATGTAAGAAAGTAAAATTTTGAATAAATATGTTCTACATCATTATATATTTCTTTTATATTTCAAAAAATAAGAACACATAGATTAGATCCATAGTTGTCATCATATTATAGGTTAGAATACTCTCTAGAAATGATGATGTCATTGATCCCATCAATAATTAAATTAGTGGAGTAGTTAAATATCTCTATAAACCTCAAAATAAATTCCTAGATGGTGGAACGTCACTACTAAATAACCAATTATTCATGTTTTTACTCAATTATTTGATTTTAAGTTATGAACTCAAACTTTTAAATATTCGAAAACTAAGATTATACAATAATACACACATTAAAATATCCAAATACGATCATCTACCACTAACATATAAGTCCAAATAAGAAACACACTATTAATGGAAAAAGGGAATATATAAAATTTTTCAAACTACTTAAATTTAACCACATTCACTTTTAACAATCATTCATCATTATAACATTATATAAACACAGTATATATAAGAAATCTAATTATGTATATCATTCAAAATAATGTTCATCATCTATCATTCCTTCAGGATTATCCTTTGGTATTCTAGAACAAGTTTATTCTATATATTTTCATTTTTAACTCCACAATAGTTTCATAAAAAATTTATGATAAGGTTGATAAATAAAAATTAGACTGGTAATATATGAGTAATGTTTAATAATATTATACCATAGTTTACAAAACATAAAATGTAATCCCATACTAAAAAAATCCATCCATCATGACTAGAAACTTCATTATGCCTAAATCTATATTATAAAGTTACCCTACAGTTAGAAAACCCTTAGCCACAAGTTTATCCATATATGATTAGAGTCCTTATATAAATCCATAGGTATAGTATTCATTTATTTATGGTCTCTCTAGTCTACCTCACATATATGGTTCAGGTAATATGTTTTCCTTAATGTTAGAAAACTAAAAATGGTGACACCTTGAGATGGGTGGGTGTGAATTAGGGTATATGTAATTTTTTCATGGATGGGGATCTTGTTATCTCACCTTGAGGAGAGATTTTATTTTTATCTAATCTTTCCTTAAATGATATATGAAATAAGTAAAAAAATAAAACTGATTTTACTCGGTTCACCTGAAATGGTCTACATCCAAGGAGAATTCACAGTAATTTTCCAATTCACCAAATTCATAATAATATCATTGCTTTATAGTTACAATTTTAGAACAGTCTCACATACCCTCGTAGTTCACTAACATGAACAGTTGGATAAATTTATGCTCTTCTTAAATAGGAACTCAATTCTCCCTATGTTTAATCATCCTTATTCACATAAGTATGATAATAACATACAACCTCACTAGGTTCTCTCATCAACACAGTAATTTCAATCTTTAATTGGTGATGAGACTCATTCAGAAACTCTTTATTTTATATTTAATCATCTAGATGAGTTCTAGAACAATACCTCTAGAAATATTCTCCAAAAAACCTTTCTAACACTACTTGTGTTTCTCCCATGTCTAGTACTATTTTTATGCATATTATATTTTATTAGTCTTCTATTGTAAATCCAAGGGTTAGGATCGATTCACCTATATCTAGGATTATTCAAAGTGTCCCATATATTAAATGGGTCATCATGAACCATGATATCTAAATTAATCATTAGGGGTGTCAAGGAATAACTCCCCCTAACCAAAGTAGTCAACAGACTGAAAAAAGTATGGTTGTGATGAGAACATGGATATTTTCCCATACTATCTTCTATTTTACACATACTATGGTGTGGTCATCTTTACTGTAGCATAACCAATTATTTCATTGAACTTCCTATTGTTTGGTCGACATAGTTGGGGTGTAGAGACTTTCATTTGAGAAAACTCACTTCTTTCATACACTAACTCTTTCTATAACACCCACATGATTTCATCTATAAAATTATTTTCACACTAAACTGGAAGTGGTGTGCAGAAAACTATTGTGGTGTAGCCTTATATTGGATTGGTGATCCTAAAAACATTTGATTCTTCCAAATTCAAAAAATCTATATAGTAAGGCATGGATTATATGTTGAATCCTTCATGTCAATCAGGGAAGCATTGTAACCCATCTTACCATGATGTGGAATATTGTAATGCTGATAAATAAAAATTGCTTGATTCTTCAAATTTTGGAATTTCTATCTCACATTTTATTACTATATTGTGGATAAATTCCTCTCAAATAGGACTCTGGCATAGTCCTTTGGGTTATGGTGTGGGAAAATTAAAAACTATAGTGGAACCCAAAAAACGATGGAACTCTCCTTGTAGAGTTGTGATTGTGGTTGTGGAATAGCTTAAAAATAATGAGTTCCACATAGGAATTGACTCCAAAAAAGACACTCTATGTATGTCTTGAAATTTTATTGACTGGACATATATAAGTTATTTAGTCCACTCTCAGACTCCTCCATGGTTTAACCCTTTGGTATAGACCACTTCCTTTACACTATCTCCCGTGTAAAGCGGATAACTACCCCATGTGAATTCCAACCCAAGTATGGTGTTTCCTACCTCCCTAGTATCTTTATGGTTGGTTGGCCTATTTGGTTTCCCTGTATAGTCAAGATTGGTCCCATATATGATGGGTCTATCCATCTTGGATGTTTGGCCTAGGTTGGCCTTTATTTATACAATTCAATAACCATGAAGTGGCATTTCTCTAGTGACTATGACCTGGCCTCTATCTTAGAGATGGAAAAATACTCATTATTCTTCCCATTTTCAAAAATATAATCAATTATAAACTTCAAGAAAGTATTTTTCTAAAAAAATCACCCTTTAAATTTTTTGGAATTTATTCAAACTCTCATACTATCTCTAAAAAGATACCACATTCAAAAATTGTATCAAATATCCACTATTAATCAATTCTTATATAACATAAAAAATGATCAATGTGAGAAACAATAATTGAATGAAATGTATTTTATGATCTCCATTAAATCATTTCAACCACATCTAAACTATATAAACCCCCCTGAGTACTGATTAAACATTGATATACTCTCCCCCATCAATCCATTGACACACTCTCCCCCTTTCACCCCCTAGAAAACACAATTATAGTATTTCTTCCCCTTTGGAAACAAAACAAAAGAGTTCACTACTCAAGGATGTTATGAATATTGGATTATGAATCCCAAAATTTAGGTGACGAGACACACATTTCTCATTCAATAATCTATAGGGAGTGGGGGTCAGTCCTTGAATCAATGAAGTGGATTATGATGGTCGGGGTGCATGATACAATTGAAGCTTCTCAAACACTAATTTTGAATGTTCCTTTGTAAACATATTTACAAACTAGTCTTATGTTGACACAAACTCCAAAACCATAACTCCTTGATCCACTTTCTTCAATATGAAATGATATTTGATCTTAATTTTTTTATTCCATGAATGGTGGATATGATTTCCACTAATATTGATCTCATATAAGGTATCACACATTTTTTAAATAGTATTATTACTTACTTCAACATCAACATCATCATGTTTTTTTTCATCAATAAAAATTGGGTGTATTCTCGAGTGTCCACAATGTACTTGACCTCCATAGTGATCTAGGAAATAAACTCATTCTTTTTTTACTTTATCATGAAATACATGAACTCCCAAGACATAAAGTGCCATTAGAAGTTTATTTTTATTCATCTATCAAACCAACCCAATCTGCATTAGTGGATCCCAATAAAATATCTTTTAGGTCATTTTTATAGAACAAACCATAGTTTTTCATATGATGAATATATTAAATAATTATTTTCAACAATTTCATGTGGCTCTCCATTAAATAATTTTGAAAATTAAAGGATTGAAAAGTGGAAAATAATACATCTAGTGGAGTGGATATTAAATAGAGTAAAATTGTGATAATTTTACAATACACATTCATGTCAACCTAGTTTTATATCTGATGTTTTGATAATTTCAATATTGTCTCTACTAAAGCTGACATGGTCCATGATTCCTCCATATAAAATCTTCTTACAATATCCTTGGAATATTTATTCTATGATATAAATATCCCAAAAAATATTTTAACTACATGAAATCCAAGGAAAAATAATATTCTACATATTAAAGACATCTCATATTCACACCTCGGGAGTTTTGAAAACTTATTTAATTGGTTGTTATCCAGGACTCAAAAAATTATTTCCTCAATATAAATGACCACCACCAACCACTGTTTATTTTGATTCTTGATGTAGATATTTTGATCAAGACATCCTTTAAGAAAAGTTGTCTACTTTATATAATGGTCTAATATTTAATATTATGTCCATGGTGCTTTCATGATTCCATACAATCCCATCTATAGATGAAATAATTTTTTATCATCTTTATCAATGAGAAACACATCTTGTTTCTCAATATATACTTGTTCCTCATGGACACCATTCAATAAGGATGATTTGAGATAGATTTGAAAATTTTAAATCCACTTAGAAATTTTCATAGATATGAATAATTGTATACTTTCATGCTATGAAACAGGTGCATACATGTAATCCACATTAATTCCCTCAATTTGAGAATATAATTTTTACATAAGTCATGCCTTGTTATAAATCACTAGGCCGTCTTTATTTAGTTTATTTTAAAACACCCACTTAGTTCCTATGAAATTCATGTCACTTGGAATTGTAAAACCTTCCCATGTATTATTCTATTCTATTTAGTCAAGATCCTCATTCAGATCCTTATCCCAACTCTCATAATTTCTAGCGTCTTTAATAAATTTTGGTTCTTAAAGAGATAAAAAAGAATCTGGATACATAAACATTATTCTTTAGATTTTGATGGAGGTTTTATAGTCTCCAATAATGTTTATTTTATTGATTTTAGATTTTATTTTTTCTATATTAACCTTCTATATTTTCTTCTATTTCTTCACAATCGGTTTCTTCATAATATTTTCCTTCATTTCTTATAATCCCCCCTAAGCCATGTGTTTATTCATCTCTTTTATATTTAGTAATTTGGTGGTATTCATTCAAAATATTCTCATGTACTCTTTTTTATTTTCCAATATTAAAGCACCACAACAACAAAAATTTAAATCATATTCTCAATATTTTGGATGTAATAATGGTAATATTTACTTCTTGATGAGTATAAATAAAATTTACTTCTTATCCCTAGTCTTCAAATAATTTTTTCTATTCCTTATCAAGAATATATTATTTTATTCTTAAATCCTAGAAGTATTTGAATGTATAATTCTATTCATACCACATTCATATAGATTTCTCTCTTCATTTTAACATTTAAAACCTCTATTAGAGATTTAAGTCACTTGATAGACTACTTATTTCCAATATCATTCTGAAAACAACTTCTCAATAAACATTGTTCAACTCATGATGATGATTATATGAATTCTTCTTTCCATAACTAGATTCCATTTATGTGTTCTCACAGCTGATACCTAATGTTGAATTCCATTCTTTTTCAGATATTATTCAATTTATTGATTTCTTAATTTAGTGCCATTATCAGTTAAAATTATATCGACCTCTGCACCAATAATATTTTCAACTCTAATTTGATATATATTCATACATAATAATACATCAGTATTATTTTTTATAGTCATAATCCATTTAATTTAATAGTAGGAATCTATAAATAGGATATCATACTTTCTTCAATCCATTTCATTGGGTGAAATTAGCTCACAAATTTCCACGTGTACAAGCTTCAGAACCCATAAAGCCTTCATATTCTTATGATTGTAAGACTTCAACATAATCATAAATTTTTTACATGAATTACATATTTGAATATGATCATATGTGAGATGGGAAAAATCATGAACCCTACTTATTTATACCATCATTTCTGTAGATTCTTGTCTCAAATGGACAAGATTTATATGTTATAACCAATTCTCTCTTTTTTTTGAAAATATACATATATTTTCAACTTCGATGAGACATTGAGTTCATGTTTTACCAAGAGAATATGTGAACCATATTTGGATTTAAGAATACAAAACTTTCGATTGAAATCTAACATGTCTCATAGGTCACACAATTAACTCACACTATGAAGATCGTGATTTATCCCATAAACTAAGGGGATGTAAATTCACTTAATATATTTTCCTCCAATCTTGTATTTTCTATAACAAATAATCATAACACCCTCATAATTACCAAAATGACTAATTTCATCACTATTTTATTTGATGTTCACAATGGAGTAATTATTCCAATATATATGTTTTGTGAATTCATTATCCACAATCAATGATGTTGACTTGTTTATTTCCCTCAAGGTAACCTCATAAAACTTTTCCTTCTTCAAGCTCCCCTTCATCACCAATGTGGAAGATGAATCTACCTTATCAGAAGCTAGTTTTTATGAGGTATTATTATTTTTGAAAAACATAAAAATTATTATACTTTTTAATTATCCTATGTAAAGGTTCAATTTATTTATTTTTTCCACTTAGAGGAAATCATGATGAAATTTTTTGAATTTTTGTTAGCACAATAAATTTCTTTACATATAATTCCTTAAAAAATAAAATAAATTAAAAGAAAAATAATAATAATAAATTCATATTTCCAATTTAGATTTATATTTCTCCTAGATGGACCATCTAGCAATGGAGAACACATGGTAAGTGTGTCCCAACCTTCCAAAGAAAAAACCTCAATATCTAGAAGAATTTAAATTCTCTTTGGCCACATGGTTCATTACCTTTCCAGTGTTGTGATGTTCAAAATTCTTTTGACTACTCGAGGCATGAGAATTTGAAACAACCATATATTTGTATCTATTATTTTACCATTTAACTTGAGGATTATCCATGTGTTCCCCATTATAAAATCCATTTTCTTAACCTTATGATGATGCATGTTCATTTACATCATCATTTTGGGGTTAATAATTGTTCTTTATCTTTACACTTTTGATGCCTATTAATTAATTATCCTTCTAGATTCTAAATTATCCATACATAAATATTGATATTTTTATCAAAACTATCAAGTATTTGGGTATTCATTCAATTTTAATATTAATTTCAACTTCCGTAAACATCATGTCTAACATTTTCTCTTATTATTATTTCATGTAGAGTATAAAATCATCAACCACTTAATTATCATTATTATTATTTTCTCTCCATATATCAAGTTCGTTAAGGGTGGCCTCATATTATTCCTATAGATCAAACCCTCCCAAATATCCATCATTTTCATCATCAATATCATTGTTTTCTGGATTATTTTTAATATCCATCAAAATTACTTCAATTTTATAGTCTTCATCCTCTTCTATGTCACTTCCTCTTGAAATATGTTCTTCTATAAAAATAATATTTCTTATTTTGACAGAACTCCTTTGAAAATTCTTTGAACCTCCTGTGTTAATATTTTTATAGGTTTTTCCTCATTATCATCTTCATGATAATTTTTAGAAAATTTGTCTCCAAGAAGTCCCAAATTTCTACACATAAATCAATAAAAGAGATACTTTACATTAAGACTAAATTTTACTCTTTTATGATTAGAGGGAATTAATAACATCACCTCATCAACTTCTATGTTTTTTAGGATCAATAGATTCTTCATGGAATTAAAATCCACCTCTTGAGTAATTTCCATTATTATTGACTAATTTTCTTTATTTTTTATTTCATAATGCACAAAATTTATATTAATGATATCAAGATAGATCTATTTTATATATTTTTATTCTATAATTGATAGTTTTTCCTTGAATTGATGATAAAGACTTATCATGATTCTCTTGATGATATTTTTATCTTTAAGGTCTTCAGTGATACCTTGCTTATCATAAAAAGGATCATTTAGGAGATTGAAAAATGTATCATTCATCTAATTTGAATAAATTCAAAAATATTCATATCTATATTATAGAATCTTCATCTTGGCCTCTCAAACCTTTGAGTACCCTTAATAAATATTCAAATACTTTTCCCATATAACATGAGAGGTTTTACTGGACATTAAATTTGTAAAGATGTGATAGGCGTGGAACATCCCAAAGAATTAATTTCTTGGTAATCCACATAAAATTCTTAATGGTATCTTTCTAGAAAGTCTTTTTGTTCAATATTTTTAGTGATTACATATAGGTATTTTTGTAATATTCATTACCAAATTATCTGAAATAACGTTTCATCCATATTTTCCATAACTAGAAATTTTTTCCTTAAAAGATAGGAACACCTTTATTCTTATTAAATATGCCCGTACATCCAAAATTTATGTAGAATAAACACCCCATTGATACCAATTAATAGAATCATATAGATGATTACACCATGAGAGGGTGGGGGTTAATCATGGTAGATGTAATTATTTCTTGGATGAAGATATTGTTCACTCACTTTGAAGAACACTTTGATTTCCCTCTATATATTCCCTAAATTAGTAAGGAATGTAGTACATAATGCAAGGGATTTTACTTGGATCACACACATTAGGCCACATCCAAGGATCATGCATAATAATTCACCAATGCAAAAAATAAATTAAAATATCTCCACTTTATATTAAAAAAATTAGAGCATTCTCACTGAATTTTCTTATTCACTACCATAAATAGTTAGAGAACACACCATTTCCCTTCAACAAGGAACTCACTACTCCCTCTATTAAATAATCCTTCTTCACGTAATGGTGTTATTAATATACACATACATTGGGGTTAATCATAAAAACAATAATTTCATTATTCAAATGAAGATGATAAACATATTATAACTCTGTCATTGACCTTTAATATTTAAGATGATATCTTGAACAGTACCTCTAGAAGTTTACTGTAGAAAAATTACTGACACTGCATGTTTTTTCCCCTATCTAGTTCTTTTTTTTCCACACGGAATATTTTCATACACCTCTCATGTCAATCCAAGGGTTAGTATTGATTATAAAATATACTAGATTGTTCCAAGTACCCCATATATTAAATTGGGACAATATGCACTATGAGATCTTAATTAACCATTGGGGTTTATTGAAAAAAAATTCCTGGTCAAAAATAGTTTATAGATTGAAGAACCGTATGGTTGTGGCATAGATATAAATGTTATGTAGTAGTATCACTTATTTAAAATATACTATAGTGTGGTAACCTTCCTTGAATCCCAAAAAATACTTCCACTGAACTACACATAGTGTGGTTTATAGAGACTTAGTGTAGAGACATGCATTTGAATAAATCCACTTTTCTCATGCACTAACTCCTCCCATTACACCTACATGATTTCATCATTATACTGCTTCTCTATAAGGACCCAGACTTATTATATACATAATCTTGAATTTAATCAAGAAAACACTTCCTTTTACATTGAGGATCTTTTCAAGTTTATAGCTTTAGAGAATTGGGACATAATACATTCATAACATTACACATTGTTACAGAGTGGATACCATAAAAATAGTTTCCATTTTTTTTAAAATATAAAACATTAAAACTTAAAACATGATTCCTTGAAAATTATTCAACATTTAACATGGATTAATTATTTTTCTTACACATCCATTAACCTGTGAAAATAATTTAAAAACTTGGGATGACCATAAAAACCTCAATAAGGGATATAAAAAAACATTAGTCTAAGAATAATTGTAACATATGAAATCACTTTCAAAAGACATTCTTGTCACCCATATATACTTACTTGGTAAAACATGATATTCCCACAAGATTACCACAACATAAGAACATAAATATAACCATAAAGGTATATTGGGGCATTAATTACATAATCTTGAAACCATCTCAGCTACCTTATAATTTGTAACCCTCACAACTACCTTACAATTTGTGTAACCATCACAGTTACACTTGGAGTAACCATACGGTCGACCTCCAACTTACACATACCCAATGAATTGGAGGGTGATATATGTATCAAACTTCATCATAAACCATGCCCAAGAACCAGAACATAATTATACAACATGAATAATATCATAAAAACATTTTCTTTTGAATTTTGTAAAACAGAATTTTAATTGAGTATTTTTTAAAAGAAAATCCCCTTACATATTTCATGTAATTAAAGAAAGACTTAATAGAGTGGATGGAATATGTATATACACTGTAAATACACATAATTAAACATAATATAAATAAAATCAATCACACAAACAATTTTAATACATCATAAATAACGAAGTAGAAGGTTAACCCAAAGAATGGAAATCGGGTTAAGAATTCTCTTGCCTTGGGTTTGTCTTACTTAAAAATTGTTTAAACTTACTATATAATGGTTGAAAGAGTGTTATTATTATTTTATAGAAACATTTTTATGTTTATAACATCTTATATTATCATTTCATAATATCATTTTACCCTTTAATTGTTAGTATTTTTCTCCTTGCACTGTTTTTGGGTGAGTTCTTTACATGATTTCCAAGATTGGTTCATGATGGATGTTCTTGTCGATTGGAAGTGAAAATCTATAATTATAATGGATTATTATTTAAATATTTTCAGTACCATAAATTATACCATTTATCATTTTTAATTCTTACATGATGATGATTCATAAGTTAAAACATTAATGATGTTTGTTTAGATCATATTAGTGGTTCTTTAATAATAACGACCTCATTTTGTTTTATGAATTAAAACCATGTGTACAAAAGAATTCCAGAACCATGGATGAGAAATAATACATATATTATAACCTGTTTCAACAATAAAAATGTTTTTATGACTATAATTGAATGATTTAAAGAAAAATGAAATTACATCGTCCACAATGTTGGTAATTCGACATATCATGGACAATGTTTTTAATTCCTTGAATAAGTGGGAGAGGAGAAGAAGAATGAAGATGAATTTTCCATGAACCTGAGAACATATAGAATATAAAAGATTATGAAGCTTTCATGACTTTTGGTTAAGAGGAGGTGAGTAAATAATAAGAAAAGAAAGGAATATTTAAATAAAATAAAAGTTGAGAAATTTCTCATGAAAATTCGGTAGCTTAACGGTGTCTATTAAAATTTCATAAAAATAGTTTGATGAGAGAAATGAGATATATCATCACTATTACATAATATGGACAGTAAGGGGGGATATTTAATGAAATATCCTAACATAATCCAAAGGGAAAGGAAGAGAATAACATAAAATGAAAGAAAGGAAAGAAGATAAAAGAGGGTGTTTACCTCTTGATTTCTTCTCCTTGAGATCCTTTTTAAGGGATTTGGTTTTGGTCTTTTGGTGAGACCATAAGCTCTAAGACGTGGGGAAGATACTTGGGAGGAGTATTAGGAAAAACTTAGGCATGGCTCAAGGCTTGAGAGGTGTGGTAAGAAGATGGGTGTGAGGGTGGTATTTATAATGGAGGAGAGGGGGTATTTTTCATTATTTTAATCATTATTATAATATTTTTTCCCAAGATTATGAATAGTCTTATTTCATGTGACCTCAAATAGTAATAATGGCATATGAGTGTGAACCAAGTGTCCTTACATCACTTATGATGTCATAAATAGTGTATTTTACTGATAATTTGATTATACGGTATTTTATCGTATTTCACTATTCATTGAAAATTCAACTGTTTCAAAAAAATCCCCAAAATTCACCCTAATCATTTATTGATATGTAGATTTCAAAAATAAAGTCCATTTTTTAAAAATTATTTTCTAAATATTATTAATTTAATTTTTAAATAAAATCATACTTAATTCAAAAATTAACAATTCTAATTCTATAACTACTTCTATATCATGATGAAAAATTAACCAAGATGTTATTATCATAAATTCTTAAGAAAATAAAATAATAATAAAAATTACTATTCATTAGCTTCATATTACTATTCATGTTACTATTCATAAGGGTATGTTACTATTCACCAAAAAAACAAGTTGGTTTCATTAGACCCTAAATAACTTACTGAACACAATTGTATATGAAAGTTTCTTGATATTCAAAACATAGAAGTGAAAAAAAATATATTTAAAGGATAGTTATAAATATCTACTTAAAACAAAGTTCCATGCATTTATATTTATTTTTAGAAAAACTTAGGGTGTTTCATTATCCCTACCTTCTGAAAATTGCGTCCTTGCGATTTTATTTACTTATTAAAAAACTGAGGGTACTTTTCCTTCATTGCATTTTCAGACTCCCATGTTGCTTCTTCAACCATGTGGTTTCTCCACAAAACTTTTACCTGGTGGATTACCTTATTCCCTAATACTTGTTCCCTTCAATCAAGAATCTAAACTGGTTTCTCTTCATAAGAAAGGTTCTCTTCCAGCTGAACTGCTTCCGGGATCAAGACATGTGATGAATCTGACACATACTTTCTCAACATCAAAACATGAAAAACAGTGTGTACATGAGACAAACTTGGAGGCAGAGCTACTCGGTATGCAACTTGTCCAACTTTTTCTAAGATTTCAAAAAGGACCGATTAATCGCGAACTTAGCTGACCTTTCTTACCAAAACGCATCACACTTTTCCAAGGAGATATTTTAAGGAAAACGTGGTCTGCTACCTCGAAAGAGAAGTCTTTCCTTCTTTTATCTGCATAACTTTTCTACTTACTCTGAGTTGTCCTCATGTGCTGCTGGATCATCTTCACTTTTTTAACCACTTATTCTACTAATTCTTGCTCCATCAACTTTCTTTCACCGACTTCATCCCAAAACACTAGAGTCTGACACCAATTCACATACAAATCCTCAAAAGGTTCCATCTGTATACTGGAATGAAAACTGTTATTATAAGAAAACTCAACTAAAGAAAGATGTTGATCCCAAATTCCCTAGTAGTCCATTGAACAAGCTCGAAGCATATCCTCCAAAGTCTAAATCATTCGTTCTGATTTTCCATCTGATTGAGGTTGAAAATTTGTTATGAAATTTAATTATATGCCCAACAACTTTTGAATTCTCTTCCAAAAGTTAGAAGTGAACCTGGGATCTCGGTCAGATATAATGGAAAGAGTAACTCCATGTAACCGGACAATCTTCTTGAGGTACAGTATAGAAAGTTGATCCAAAGACATTTTATCTCGAATAGAAATAAAATGTGCAGACTTTTTCATCCAATCAACAACAACCCAAATCACATTGTTACCTTGAGAAGTCTTTGGTAGTCCCACCACAAAGTCCATGGATACATTCTTCCATTTCCACTCTGGCGCTGGAAAAGGCTGAAGAATCCCATTCGATAACTGCAACTCTGCTTTAACCTATTGTCATGTTAAGCATTTCATAATAAAATCAACAATATCCCTTTTCATTCTATATTACCAATAATACTCCTAAAGGTATCTGTATATCTTAGTGCTGCTAGGATGAACTGAAAATGGAGAACTATGAGCTTCACACAACAAATCTTTCTTCAACTGAGAATCACTAGGCACACACAACCATTTTACAAATCTTAAAACACTATCTTTATCAAGGTTAAATTCTGGAAACTTACCCATTTTAACCAATTCTACATTTTTCTGTAGCTCACAGTCGTCCTTTTACGCTCGTTTAATTCTTTATGACAATGACGACTGCAGTGAAACCTGAAACAAAACAGAGGTATTTCTTGCACCAACAACTTCTAAGCCAGAATTCATCAAATCATTAATCAAGGGATCATGTTCCAAATGTAACATGGTTAATTATGCATGATGTTTCTGACTCAAGGCATCTGCCACTTTTTTTTCTTTTCCAGGATGCTAATTGATCGTGCAATCATAATACTTTATCAGTTCAAGCCATCTACTTTACCTCATGTTAAATTCCTTTTTAGTGAATATATACTTCATAATTTTATGGTCAGTATATATTTGACATTTGGTTCCATATAAATGATGCCTCCAAATTTTCAAATCAAAAACCATAGCTGCCAATTCTAAATCATGAGTGGGATAATTTAACTCATGAGTTTTTAGTTCTCTTGAAGCATAATCAATTACCTGATCATTCTTCATCAAAACACAACCAAGTACCTTAAAAGAAGCATCACTGTAGATGAAAAACTCACCATTTTGGGAAGTCAAGGCTAAAACTGGAGCATTCACCAATCTCTTCTTCATTTCTTAAAAACAAACATCACATTCTTTTTTCCAAACAAATTTAACCCCTTTCTTTGTTAACTTAGTTATCGGGATAGATAACCGAGAAAAGTTCTTAACAAAATGTCGGTAATAACTTGCTAATCTAAGAAAACTACGAATCTTTATAACATTTGTGGGTCTTGTCCATTCATCAACCACTTTTTTTTGGCAGGATAAACTATTATTCCATCCTTATTTAAAATGTGCCCAAGAAAAGAAATCTGTTGCAACCAAAAATCACACTTTATGAATTTTCCATATAGTTTCTTTTCTTTTAAGGTTTGTAAAACAACCCTTATATGTTTTTCATGATCCTATTTATTTTTAGAAAATACCATAATTTCATCAATAAACACAACCAAAAACTTATCCAAGAACTCATGAAATACTCTATTCATAAGATTCATGAATACAGCAGGTTCATTAGTTAATCCAAACGGCATAACAACAAATTCATAAGGCCCATATCTAGTATGGAAGGCTATTTTTGGGATGTCATCCTCCTTCACCATCAGCTGATGGTATCTGGATCTCAAGTCAATCTTGGAAAAGTACTATGCTCCTTGGAGCTGATCAAACAAGTCATAGATATGAGGAAAATGATACTTATTTTTAATAGTGATGTTATTCAATGCTCTGTAATCAATTAAAAGTCTCATGGAATCATCTTTATTTATAAGAAATAAAATAGGTGCACCCCATGGTGATGTTCTAGGAAGAATGAAGCCTTTGTCAAGAAAATCTTGCAACTAATTTTTCAATTCAAGAATTTCTATTTGATCCATATGATATGGGGGTTTTGAAATTGGCTTAACATAAATAACTAAGTCAATTGTGAATTTGAATTCTTGATCAGGTGTGACACTGGGTAACTCATCAGGAAAAACATCAAGGTATTCATTTACCACTGGCACATCATTAATCTGAACAATTCTATTATTTTCAACAATATGAGAAAGATAACTTTCATTTCTATCTTTAAATAGTTTCTCAGTTTCCTGATACGTTATCAATTGTATGGGTTTGTTCTTATATACAAACTGAAACTCTTTCTAAAAAACAACTTCTTTAGCTCTGTAGTCAATCTTGAACAGAAATTCAATCCATTCCCAGAATCACATCAAACATGACTAAGAGAAAAACAACAAGGTTCTCAAGTAAAGTCTTTCCACAGACCATAATAGAAAGATTCTTATAATTTCTCTTTGCTATAATTTTTCTCCCTGGTGTTTTAACAACAAGTTCCAATTTCATTTGTTGAGGTGATATTTTGAATTTACCTAAAATTTTCTCAAATATGAAGGAATGTGTAGACCCCGTATCAAAAAAAACTTTAGAAAAATCTGAGTAAACAAAAAAAGTACCTGATACAACTTCATTGGATAGTCTGACGTCTATTGATGTGGTTGCAAAGGATCTCACTGCACCTTTATGCTTGTAGTCTGGCTTCTTTTCATCATTCGGATCTCTCTTTGGGAAGGCATTTTCATAATGACCCATCTCACCACATTTAAAAAACTTTACAGTTTTCTTATCAATATTATTCTTTAGATCATTTTCAATACAATCTCGGGCCATATGTCAAAACTTACCATATTTAAAACACTTCCCAGTTTTTCTATGACATTCCCCAGAGTGCTTCTTTCCACACTTTTCACAAACTGGAAACTGGATTTTCTTAACATCAGTTTTCTTTGGTTGATTCTTACCCATCACTTGCCATCTAGACCTATTCTTCTCTTTGTTTCCAAAATGCACGTGATCATCAGCAAACTCCATCTCTACCCTCTCAGCACATCGGACAAGTTTATCATAACTTTTGAATTCACGGGAGGCAAACTCCCTTCGATACATTAGATTCAGTCCTAAGTAAAAGTGGTTGATTTTTCTATCAAGATCCAGAATAACATTTGGAGCATACCTCGCCAATCAAGTGAAGTTCACTTCTTACACAGTCACTAAATCTTCCTCCTTCTGTTTGAATTCAAGGAATTGCTTCTCCATCCTAAGTTGCACCACCTTAGGAATATATTTTTCAAGGAAAATACTTTTAAATTCATCCCACTATAAGGAATCAAAATCCTCTATATCCCTGATATTTTTTACCATTGACCACTACTGATAAACTTCACCTTCAAAATGATAAATGGTAAGACATGCCTTTTGATTGGCTGAACATCCCATAACATAGAATATATTTTCAAGGGCTTTAATCTATCCTTCAGTCGCTACTCGGTCATAAGATAAATTGAAAGAAGATGGGTGTTGTCTCATAAAATGTTCCATTGTTGTCATGTTCCTTTGTGGCACCCCTAGTTGTTCTCTTGAATTAATTCCACCACTATTTATTGCATGTATTAGTTGAGCCATTACTATCACAAACTTCTCGGTTTCAATCCCTACTATTTCGGGCTATAGATCCGGAAGGATGTCGTTCTGTCGGTGCCTCTTCTCTTTAGCTTCCCAGTTTCTTCTATAGACAAGCATTCTGAACAAACATATCTTATATGAAGAAACATGGTGATCTTTAAATGCTATAACATTTCAAATTAATAATAGAGTGAAAATCATTTATGGTATTCTTTTAACATCATCCTAACCCCTAATGTTATCTAAACCATCCTCTAATACCAACTATAAGGACCCGGCCTTATTATATACATAATCTTGAATTTAGTCAAGATAAAACTTCCTTTTAAATTGAGGATCTTTTCAAGTTTAGATCTTTAGAGAATTGGGACATAATACATTCATAACATTACACATTTTTACAGAGTAGATACCATAAAAAAAGTTTCAATTTTTTTTCAAAATATAAAACATTAAAACTTAAAACATGATTCCTTGAAAATTATTCAACATTTAACATGTCTTACTTCTTTGTCTTACACATCCATTAACCTGTGAAAATAATTTAAAAGCTTGGGATGAGCACAAAAATATCAGTAATAGATATAAAAAAACATTAGTCCAAGAATACTTGTAACATAAGAAATCACTTTCAAAAGACATGCTTGTCACCCATATATACTTACCATGTAAAACATGAGATTTACACAAGATTCCCAAAACATTAGAACATAAATAAAACCATAAAGGTATCTTGGGTAATTACTTACATAATATTGTAACCACCTCGGCTACCTTATAATTTTTAACCCTCACGGTTACCTTACAATTTGTGTAACCATCATAGTTACACTTGGAGTAACCATACGTCCGACCTCAAACTTACACATACCCAATGAATTGAAATAATATATAGGTCCCACACTTCACCATAAATAATTCCCAAGAACCAGAACATAGTCATACATCATGAATAATAGCATAAAAACATTTCTTTTGAATTTTGTAAAATAGAATTTTAATAGAGTATTTTTTAAAAGAAAATCCCCTTACATAATTCATGTAATTGAAGAAAGACTTGATAGAGTGGATGGAATATGTATATACACTGTAAATAAACATAATTAAACATAATATAAACAAAACCAATCACACAAACAATTTTAATACACCATAAATAACGAAGTATAAGGTTAACCCAAATAATGGAAATCAGGTAAAGAATTCCCTTACCTTGGGTTTGTCTTACTTAAAACTTGTTTAAAATTTCTGTATAATGGTTAAAAGAGTGTTATTAGTATTTTACATAAATATTTTCATGTTTAGAACATCTTATATGATCATTTAATAATATCATTTCACCCTTTAATTGTTAGTATTTCTCTCCTTGCACTGTTTTTGGGTGAGTTCTTTACATGATTTCCAAGATTGGTCCATGATGGATGTTCTTGTCGATTGGAAGTGAAAATCCAGAATTTTAATGGAGTAGTATTTACATATTTTCAGTACCATAAATTATACCATTTATCATTTTGAATAATTACATGAGGATTATTCATACATTAAAACATTAATGATGTTTGTTTAGATCATTTTAGTGGTTCTTTAATAATAACGACCTCATTTTGTTTTATAAATTAAAAACATGAGTAAAAAATAATTCCAGAACCATGGATGAGACATAATACATATATTATAATCTGTTTAAACCAAAAAAATTGTTTCATGACCAGACTTGAAGGATTTAAATAAAAATGAAATCACATCATCCATGATGTCTGTAATTCGACACATCATGGACAATGTTTTTAATTCCGTGAATAAGTGGGAAAGGAGAAGAAGAATGATTATGAATTTTCCATGAACATGAGAACATAAAGAATATAAAAGATTCTGGAGCTTTCATGCCTCTTTGTTAATAGGAGGTGAGTAAAGAAGAATAAAAGAAATGAATCTTTAAATAAAAGAAAACTTGAGAAATTTCTCAGGAAAATTCGGCAGCCTAACGGCGTCTCTTAAAATTTCATAAAAATAGTTTGATGAGAGAAAGGGGATATCTCATCACTATTAAATAATATGGATAGTAAGGGGATATTGAATGAAATATCCCAACATAATCCAAAGGGAAAGGAATAGAATAACATAAAATGAAAGAAAAGAAAGAAAATAAAAGAGGATGCTTACCTCTTGATCTCTTCTCCCTGAGATCCTTCTTAAGGGATTTGTTTTTGGTATTTTGGTGATACCATCAGCTCTAGAAAGTGGGGAAGATCCTTGGGAGGAGTATTGGGCAGAACGTAGGCATGTATCAAGGCTTGAGAGGTGTGGGAAGAAGATGGGAGTGAGGGTGGTATTTATAGTGGAGGAGAGGGGGTATTTTTCATTATTTTAATCATTATTATAATATTTTTTCCCAAGATTATGAATAGTCTTAGTTCATGTGACCTCAAATAGTAATAAGGAAATTTTAGTTTGAACCAAGTGGCATTATATCACTTATGATGTCATAAATAATGTATTTTACTGATAATTTGATTATACGGTATTTTATCATATTTCACTATTCATCGAAAATTCAATTGTTTCAGAAAAATCCCCAAAATTCACCCTAACCATTTATCGACATTTAGAATTAAAAAAATGAAGTCCATTTTTTGAAAATAATATTCTAAATATTATTAATTTAATTTTTAAATAAAATCAAACTTAATTCAAAAATTAATAATTCTAATTCTATAACTACTTCTATATCACAATAAAAAATTAACCAAGATGTTATTATCTTAAAGCCTTAAGAAAATAAAATAATAATAAAATTTACTATGCATTAGGTTCTTATTACTATTCATATTACTATTCATAAGGGTATGTTACTATTCACCAAAAAAACAAGTTGGTTTCATCATACTCTAAATAACTTTCTTAACACAAATATAGATGACAGTTTCTTGAAATTCAAAACATAGAAGTGGAAAAATTATGTTTAAAGGCTAGTTATAAATATCTACTTAAAAAAATTCCATTCATTTCTATTTATTTTTAGAAAAACTTGGGGTGTTACATTCTCACACTAAATGGGTTGCAGCATAGAGAAAACAACTATATCATATCTATTTGTGGGAATGGAGGTATGAAAAAGTTTTGAGTCAATAAAATTAGACACTCTATATCATACATCTTGGATATAACATGTAATCCTTCATTTCCAATTGTATTGTAGTGTATCTATTATTACTATAGAGTACATACCTATAATGTTGAGAAATAAAAATATCATTCTTCTACTATTCTTAGACACTCCAAATCGTAATTACTGGATGTGCAATGGGAAAATTAGTCTCAATTAATTTTGTAGAGTATTAATTTATGCTACAGTGTGGGCACTTAGAAAAATCTTGTGGCACCAAGAATATTCAAGAAATCACTATGCATTGTGGGGACCATGCCTATGGAGTAGACTAAAACCCAAAATTACAACATCATACATGAATTTGGAAAACATTAACATTATAATTTTAGTCTTTCTATTTACCATACATATAAGAGTAATGGGGTCCTATCCCAAACTCCTCCATGGTTCTACCATGCGTCATGAACCACTTCCTCTATGTTATGACCCTTATAACACATACTACTTCACTATACAAATTCCAACCTATGTGCACAATTTCCAACCTCCCTGGTTCTCCATAACTAGATAGCCTAGTTGGATCCCTTGTTAGGTCAAGTTACTCCCATATATGTTGGTTCGATCCATCTTGGTTTCCATTCCATGGATGGACTTAATTTTTATGACACAACATTGTGATTGTGATATAGTCTTGGTAACTATGGATTGGGCTCTGTGTTAGAGATACATAATTTATAATTATTCTTAACTTTTCTTAAAAACTCAACAATTAGAAACTTCTCAAAGTTATTTTGGCTAACACAAACTAGTCCACATATTACTCTTTAGTGACTGCTCTAAAATACTTCTTAAAAAATAGATACATGATATATGTCTCTTAGACTATTTTTTTATATTGAAACTCTCTGATGACTACCCGAAATCATCATCATAATTAGTTCTAGTCCCTGAATCTTGATTTAATTAAGATCTATATTATAAATTGTTACAAATATTTTAATATCAAATAAATGGAAATAATATCTCCTTTAAATGAAAATAAACTCTATATCATCACATATTAAAAATTCATATACTAACCAAGAATATATAAACTATTCCATCTAAAATGAATTTCATGTAATAAAATGATATTAAACCCCATATAAAATGTAAAAGAACAATTACAAGGATAGATAAATCCTTTATAACTCTATAAAGATATAATAAAATAATTTTCCACTATCAAAACACACATATAAAAGTTTATATCTCCTTTTACGCATACAAAATCTATATTATAGATATAAAAAACAATATATATCATATAGGGATGAGTATATGAAAATAATATATATGTTACTCCACTAATAATCTCTTGTGTCAATATAAATTGTTTAAGGTAATTTATTCTTGAATAAATGAAACCAAATTAATGAAAATAATAAATTTATATTGGGTATGTAATATGATATACTTTTTACCATATCATATGGAAACAACACTCTTAAGATTTAATAATATATCATATGGCTCTCATTTAAATAAATTTTACATTTTAATAAATATAAATAATGACATTGTAATGCCTAACCCATAAGTATGTCAATAAATAGGACAATTTGGAAATCATATACATAAATAGTCCTCAATATAAGATTTAAATAACCAATTTTCCACCCTAATGAACATTTGTGAAAAATATAACTAGGAATTTTTTCACCCATTGATACCTTAATGTAAGATATAATGGTTGGATAGTTTTAACCAGTAAGAACGATGTTGTTAAAGGGTATTCACATATTGGAACATCCCCATTATATCCCATATCCACTAAAATATATTTAATGGGTAGTTTTCCACCTATGGGTGATTTTGTATTATAAAGTTTATATACCAAAGTACATACACACCACAATCATAATCACCACATTTCAAGCATCACACATTTTCTCCCTTCAATATGTTAACTCTATTCTCATCAACATCTTTGTTGATAATATCAATGGTTCCAAGTAGATTCACACCCCTCCATCCATTACATCTCCAACCACTGACATGAATATATATATATACATATATAAATTTATATACACTCCCACCTAGGTCAACCCTAATTAAAATAAAATTGAGATAAAATTAACAACATCAAATATTTTTAATATACCTAGAATTTACATGTTTTATAATCTCATAACATTTAATTAAATATCATAAGACTTATTTTAGTATATTATATTTATCCAAAATTCAATATTCTTATTCAAACATCCACCTAAGGAAATAAAATGGATTTATCTAAGAGTATAAAATAGATTGTTATATCATCATATATAATTTCATACCCCTTATGTTCTATTATACAACCACTTATTTATAAGAAATAAATTAAAGAAAAGAATTATGTAACATGTCTCATGTGGTAATTTATCACATCCCTATTCTTAATTGGAATTCCCCATATAGGGACAATACAATCACAATGTAAGTCACAATATTGAATAACTTTATCTCTAATTCCAAGAAAAATAATAATACTATTTGTAACAGTCCATGTGTAAGTCACTAATTTCTAGACTAAGGAAAACTCTTCAAATATAGTGTAACAACCAACATTTTAAGGTGTTTATGTAATCTATAAAATATTTTTTTATTGAAGATACTCCTATACAATTTAAACTTTTATATTTAGATTGTTATAATGATTGTTTTTATGTATCATATAAGTTTAAATATATGATTTGGATATTGTAAGATGGGTAGATTACCTAGGAGGATATTATTCTAATATTTTTTAAATGTAGGAGAAGGGATTGTGGCTATTGATAGCCTAAGAGTATTGGGTGTAATTAAAACAGTAACTTATTTGGTTATATTATGGTTTTTTTCAATATTATTGTCCATATTGGGTCTAGTGGGATTCAACTGGATGGGGCATCGAGTGGTATTTAGGTTAAACCATGGGCCTAGTGGTTCTCAATATTTTTAATAGGGTATGAGGTTCATATAAATATTAAGATTCTTTTTTCAATAGGATATGCAGTTAATATAAATGTTGAGAGGTTCCAGTAAAGTATCTTGTATTATATCTTTTCATCAGTTAATTATATTTATGCCATGTTGTTCTAGAATAACATCAATGTGATTAAACCCATGAGTTGTAATATGGGTATCAAATAATCAAATAGAAGGTTTGATACACCTCTTCTAAACTAATATATGGGTGTGTGAGTCCACCATCAAGCTTGTGATAGTTTTTTCTAGATTATTTTTATGTGATTGAGTTTCTTTATATGCTAGTGTGGTATATATATTCCAGAATGAAAGGTAAATTTTGGTAGACTAGTCACAGTTAGGTGGGAAATAGTTACAGTGATTTTTAGATTGATGGATTATAATGGAGCCTTCGGTAAGGGTTATATTGAGTCACTAATAATCATTTATTGATTATGTTGTTTCCTTGAGTTAGGATTTGAGTAGTCCCTTCCTTTTTAGATGGATCATTATATTGCATTGATTTTGGAGTGGAGGGGATTAAGTATTTTTAATTCATTGGATATACATTATATTGGTTTTTATATTCATTCCAAGGGCGGTGGATCTATGCATAGGTTATGTAGGAACATTCGATACATGAAAGGAAATAAGTTTCGAAGGGATATGTGAGGTAGACCATGTTATACAATGATTATTTCTTTTGATTTCCTAATAAATTTTTCGATAAAATGAATTAATCGGTCCAGATAGATAGATATGAGTATATTCACGTCATTATTCTTATGATATTACCATGGGGCCATATTTTTATGTATATCAGAAATTAAGAGTAATTTCTCGTGATTTATAAATATGAATTCTCAACTTAATGTGTGGAGGAAGTTTCTCTAGTGATGGATTAATTTTTATCATATTATTAATCTGGATGACACTATTTAGGGGTTATATAAGTGGGTGTTATAATTCTATCAAGTTAAAAATTATTGAGATTTTGATGCATACATGTCAATCTAATATTTAGAGGTTATCATTTGAGTCCAAGTCAGACCTATTTTAATTCGTTTTTTAGAGGTAAATTTTATTGATATGGTTATATTATTGTCAATCCATTATTAAAAATACTATCATCTAATGTTTTGGGTCATATTTATATTTCTTATAGTCAATCGTTGTGGTTTTATTGATATTATGGATCAATTTAGTGTTGTAGAACCAATTTTTATTGTAATTGGTGTTTATCCCAAAAACATTTCATGGTACATTAAACATATTGGGAAGTTTATAGAGATAGTCATTCCTAGAAATTCCCTATGATGCTTAGGGGGATGTTATAGGTGTTGTGTGAGAGATGAGATATTTCATTTTCTATGAGTAGACATATTGGTTTAGTAAATATCTTTATAAATATAGTTATTCAAAACATATCATTATATAAGGTTGGAACTTCATATTTTTATGATGTGATGAGAATATTTTATTTTTTAAATTTGTAGGTTAACTGATGGTCTATCATTTGATTACCTTTTGGTCCCATGAACCTTATATGTAATTAAAAAATACATTTATTATGATTCTTAATGATCATACATGTGACATGTTTTTCAAGTTGGTGGACTAGAACTCCCCTCAAATGTATACATGCAAGCAATGCATGATATGTTCTCACTAAGTTAATGAAAGTGGTGGAAACCATCTTGGTCATTAGACTCAACCATAATTATGTATATGGAATGGTTTCTAGTGTACATGGGTATAAATAATGTTATATTACATATATTTATTTCAGTTAGGATAAATATTTATTATTTGGATTGAATTTTTTTATGATGACCAAGGAGTTAGTAGGTGATACTTCCAAAATTTTAATATAGTATGGTGAATTTTATTCAATTATTTTTGTATAGTTTATATATTTCCCAAGGGGGTATATAATTTAATATATTTTAATATTTGAATTTATATTGTTTTATTTATATTTTATTCTATATATAAATCATGTAAACACTTATTTTATTTTATAAATTACAACATTGGAGGTCAGTGTGAGTACTAATTTTAATTCTACTTCTAGAGGTTTTCATACAAAATTTATAGATGGTTTTTATGGGATATTTAATAGGCTCAAGTATGAATCATTTTATTTATTTATTAGTCGATAATTTAACCACACTATTTGTTTGTATCATTTAGTAGATAGGGTTGTGTGACTGAGTCTTTATGACATTATTTCTCAAACACTGATTTGAGTAATTAGGCTAAGACATTACAAAATTTTATCAGGGTGTTTTATTTTAGATATTTGAGATAAATATAAGTTGAAATAATATGTAATGACTTGTGAGTTAGACTATGATCATTCCATTCTAGCATGTAAATGGTTAAAATGTATGTTGTTGGGGGATATCATGTGATGGGATTAGGCACCCTAAGTATGTGTGAGATTTATTATTTCATTATTACAAGGTTGAAATGGATGTGACACAAAATAATTATTAGGGATAAATGAGGATCTATTTTCTATAATTCCCATTCATAATAATAGTTGTAAGATAAGGGAATTACACAAATACATGGGGGAATTGTTAAATGATAAGATAACTTGATAAAATTCATTATTAATTACAATTCAAAAATAATATTTTGAATGATTTCAAAAAAATAATCATTTTAAATTAGGGGACTAGTTTTATTTTAGGTGATTTATTATTTTATTGTGTTTATTTATCCCCCATAGAAAAAATGATTAGTTAATTTGTTTGGATAAAAACTAGATTTTCAATATTGGAATCTTCTCATAGCATAAATTTAAAGATCTGTTTTATAAAATAGTATATCCAAAAATAGCTATTAAGATAGTGGATTTCATATTGAATGAATATTTTCAAAATGAATGTATCATGAAAATCGTCGATTTTTTTCTTTTGTAAAATGACTGATGAAGATGGGTTTTTTATATTTTCTTATTCTGATAAAATTGAGCATGGTCGTTTTAGATTTTTTTCAAAATAACTAATAATATGTGGTAAAGAGGAAATGGTTTTCAAAAAATATATATATTTATGTATTTTTATTATTTTAACGTTTTTATAATAGTTGATAAGAGGGTGATTAATAAGGTTTGAACCCCCATTTAGAGTGAATTTTGATTGTGTAAATAAAATTGACTATTTTTCGAAATGGTAAACCAATGAGTTTATAATTTTATTTCCTAGGGTAAAGGAATAAACATATAATGGTCTATGTGTTTTTTGAAAAAGGGATTTTTACTAGAGAATGGAAATCCATATTTGATATGCATGTTATAAATTATCAGATTGAACTATATAATTGAGTTTTATGGAAGTGGATATATGATACAGGATCAAGGAATAGATATTTTTTATTTAATCTCAAGGATACTAGTATAGGAAATGATGTTCATCGAGAATAGCCATATATGATGTGTTTTTAGAGGTGAATCACATGGTGGGGAGAACTAAGAGTCAATTTGTGGTATCTATAGTGATTCATTATGGTCAGAGACACAATAATGTATGTAATTTATTATAAATTAGTATTTTATTTAAAAAGGGTGTTCTTGTACACTATTTATATCATAATGGTGTTTGATGCCAATAATATTATTGAATGATTTTAAATGCACTTCCAGGTCACGTATAAACTATATGATGGAAATTGATTCCAATGGTGAGATAAAATCCATAGAAAATTTGAAGAAATTTTACTCAATAGATAGAATGATATTTTGGGGGTTAAAATAATTATTATGGGGAGGTTGTAACCACCTTTGTTATTATGTGTTGTTAGAATTAGGAAAAACTATGTTTCAGTTCTTAAAAAATCAGTTGTATTCCAAAATGTCAAAATTGACTAGAGGGGGATATTTTATTGATGACTCTCTAAAGATTAAATTTAAGATTTGGATATGGTTAATTAGTTAGAAAATCATAAAGAAATATTTTATTGAGGGTTAAAAAAATAATAGTAAGGGGTGTTTACTAGAAGTCATTGACTATTTGGAATAGTTCCATTGAGTACTCAATTAGTTAAAAACATATTATAAGACCAGTTTGACGATTGAGTGGTATGTGAGCTTCCTCTATAAGCCTATAAATATAATAAGTGTAGTGACTTGGTTTTTGGCCCTGTCAAAATTTGGAATATTTCTACATATAAGTCTGGAGCTAGGTGCGAAAGTGGTGTGTGATTCCGAGGCCCGGTGTGCCCGGAATTAATTTTATAAAAATATTAAGTTTTTTAATACTATACACAAGGTGGGAATGATTTATCTCCTAAATGGTAACTCATATCAAAAATCTGATGACACGGTTGTGTCCGGAGCGTGTCGTTTACCCTAGGTGGGGTGTAAACTTTGTGGGCGCGGGCCTGCTATAGAAAAAGGTGATCAGTGGCATTTTCATAAATAAATAAACAAGTTTATTTACGTGCGTCGGCTCGAATAACTCCTGAACGGAGTCTAGGATTTATTTTCTAAGCCCTCTATTACGTTCATAATGGCACGTTTACCCTAAGGGCGGCCTTATCTCATCTACACCTGGAGGTCTGGTCAGGGGTGTTGATATAATTAATTAAATAAATGGGGGGGAAATCAATCAAAGAGCCCCCCCCCCCCTCTCCCTCTGCACATCGGAGAAACCCTCTCCCTTCCTTCTCCATTCCTCTCCATTGATCCACCAAATCGATCAAACGAAGCGTCGTCGGTCTCGGATCTTGACAGCGGACACTCCCAGATCGTGCAGCAGCAACAGCGGAGTGTGCAAAGCGTCGTCACTCTACCAAAAAGTATGTGATTTGAGTTTTAATTCCCCAATCCTATTTGTGCTTCTTTTTTATTCAATTTTAAGTTGTAGCTATGTAGATCGGGTCCCGAGGGTCACGCAGGAGGTCACGGATTTGATTTTAGACCACCGGGGTGACCCCGGCAGTCCGCGGGAGCTTTGGCGGTGGCGGCGGGCCGCGGTGCGCGCCAGGGCGACGGTCCAGTGCCAATCAGCGGCAATCCCCCAGTGAGGCGTGGACATGGGAGCGCAGTTGTGGGTGCATGCTCTCACATGGGAGAACCATGTGGCGGGGAGGACCGCCGGTCGGAGCAGCCGGCACGGGCTGGCCCAGGTCGGTCCGGCTCTTCTTTGAGTCTGGGGGTTATTAAAACCCCCGTTTCTTGCAATCCAGAGGTCAGAATCGTGATATTTTTGCGGAAATGCGACACTAGAAACAAGACGGACCCTTTGAGTTGGGTTTATGAGTTTTAAAAGTCTAGGATTATGGCCAGGGGCTTAAAACGTTGAGTATAATAATAATATTTTATTATTATTCAACTTCGAGCCGTTGTAGCTTACGCTCAGAGTGTTCGAATGACGTCTTGTCATTGGTGTTGAGACCCTGATGGTATGGCAGAAATTTCATGATATTTTTCAGGTGATGGGATCGAGATCAGGGTGCGGGCCCCACAAGGTCGGGTTTCGACGTTTACGGAGGAACGTGACTTTTCCATCGGGTGCTCATTTTGGACAGACTAGTAGCTGATCTCATGTGTTTTTTCGAGGGGATCTTATCAGTGTGATATACTTTATGAGTTTTGGGATCAAGGTGTGGGCCCCACACAGGCTTGCTACAGTGAATAGTATCTTTTTCACTGTTTATCCATTTCGTGCAAATAGATAGTCTATCCTGCATGTTTTTTTGTATAGAACGCAGTGGTGGCCTCGGTCTGGGCCTAGGAGGTGTGTAGTGTGGTGATGTTGCTGGTCGCTCGGGTTAGCGACGTTTGGACCAGCAGTGGTTGAGTGTACTCTCTTAGATCGTTCCTATGAGGGTTTGTGTGGCATTACGACCCTATTATAGGTTTGTGATCCCCTTGATATGATGTTTTCCTCGTAGAGTTGTGGAATCCCTCCTATGGGTCCGGAGTGGGATCCTCTAGCTTCGTTTCCCTAGATCGGGTTCTTGGTATCATTGTGACCGCTTATACATGGGCGGTGATCCCTTATCTAACAGGTCAACTCCGTAGGGTTTGAGGCATCATCATAAATATGATCCCCTACACAGTGGTCTGTTTAGTAGGGTTGTGGTATCGTCAGGTATACAATACCCTACTCAGTGCATGGTTTCAGTAGGGTTGTGGAATCGTTGGTTATACGATCCCCTACTCAGCACATGGTTTTTGTAGGGTTAGTGCATCGTCGGTTCGACCCCCTACATCACATGATATACTATATGGGGTTTCCAGCATCTTCATGACTATCTTCACACAGGCAACGATCCTCTATCTGAGTGATGTGAACTTTGGAATGTTAGATCGGGTTGTGGTATCCCCCAGCAGATCCTGGGAGTGATCCCCTATCTGTGAGATCTTCAAGATATAGGAGTGGGTTCTTATATCCCCTAGAGGACCCTAGAAGTGATCCCCTATCTGGGAAGTTTGGTGTTTCTATTGTTTTAACATGATGTTCTCAGTGATGATATCCGATGATCGTGATCTCTCGGATGGGCATCTGAAATGTTGGTGGGAGACCTGATGGAGTGTATCTCTCAGATGAGTCTCATCTGGGATGACAGAGCTCATGGAGTGTGTTATCCTGGTTTTGTGTAGAACCTATCGCTAGTGATGGTTCAAAACCTCATGAGGCTTGGTACGTGAAATGGTTATATCTGGATGTTCATTGTATATGTATGGGCATATACCTGAGCTAAGCTTACTAGTTGTTTTCAGCTGAGGATGGTCACGAGATGGATTTTCTCTCTCATTTGGGTTCCCTCTAGCTGGGATGAGCTGACTGTTGCCTTTCATTTTCTCTCTTTTATTTTGGGGTTTTTTTGGGGCGCCTACTGATTGTCTTTATACTCACCCCTACATGGGCTTTTCCCGTACATGTTTTGTGTCTTGTGCAGACCACAGGCCTTTCGATGGAGTCCCAGTAGGACCCAAAGCAGGTGGAGCTTAGTAAGCTTGACTGACCAGGGTGTTTACCGGAGCTGTACTGAGGAGTTTTCTGGAGGGTGCCTTTGACAGTGATCCCCTCATTCTAAGAAGGCTATAAACTTTTTCAGATTACTTTTTGTGGGCCCTGTATTTTCCATTTTGTACTTTTATTGTACTCTAGTTGTGGGTTAGATGTATGCATGCATTTCTTTTCAGTTTATATATATATATTTGCACTGTTTCATGGAGGTGTATGTGGGTGCGTGTGTACAAGTACCTTAGGCTAATGCCTCCCATGTGTGTGATAGCCTACTCGGTGCTAGTCACTAACCCTTGGCCTATTTGAGGCGGGCTTGGGGAGTCACGGCTCGATCCCCGTTGGGTCAGGTTGTGACATAATGGTATTAGAGGTTTCACCTTTGGGATCTCTAAGTGTAGGTGGTCTAGCTGTGAGTTTGGTTTGGGTTTCATAGCGGCAGTGTTATGATGTTTCGAGTTTGGATTTCAGGCCAGGGACTCTAGTGTTGGTGTGGAGGCCGACATATCCATTCACCAGGACTTTGATAACCTTCCTTTCAACTCGGTACATTAAGACAGTATTCGTAGGGACATAATGGTACATGCATTATATATGACTGGGTTTTGGGTTTTTTTTGTTCTTCTTGAGTTATCTCCCCAGATATACTCTTGACCATGGTGCGTCTTGACTGTCTTTCAGGATGCCTCCACGATGACAGCCAGTGAGGGTTCCGTAGTGGGATTATGGTGATGATCCACCCTGAGTAGAGGCTTTAGATCATGTTATAGTTTCTAAGGTTATACCTCCAAGTGGTCCGCCAGTTGATCCACTACCTGTCGAGCAGCTGGTTGTGCCAGCAGTGCAGGACGAGGATATGCGCAGGTTGAGTGCGCTACATGAGTTCCAAAGGCAGAAACCTCTGAGGTATCTGGGTGATCCAGACCCCCAAGCAGCTGATTACTGGCTTGAAGCAGTCACCCAAGTTTTCTGCCTGGTGAGGACACCTCCAGATTATATAGTGGTCCCAGCGGAGATCCTTCTTCATGGTTCCGTCAGGTGATGGTGGATTCTAGTGACGTAGTCACAAAACGAGGAGACGCTCACGTGGGTAGAGTTTGAGTGGCTCTTCAGGGAATATTTTTATCCAGTGACGCTGAGGTCAGTACAGATCCAGGCACTTCTATAGTTTTGGCAGGAGGACATGACTGTGTCGGAGTACTCAGTGAGGTTTAAAGACATGTCTCACTACTCCCTGGATATGTTTTGAGACCCATTATTTAGGGCTTGGACCTTTGAGAAGGTCCTACACAGAGACATCTGGGCAGGTGTGGTTTCCTTATGCATACACACCTATACTGGAGTGCAGGAGCGGGCCTTGGTGGTGGAGAGATTTCTGGCTGAGTAGATTTAGCCTGTCAGTGCTGGGAACGTAGCTGCTGAGACCTTGGCAGCAAGTAGCCAATGACAGGCGCAGGGGTCTAGATATGCTCAGTGTTTCAGGAGGTGACCCCAGGACGGAGGATCTGAGGCTCAGGGCTCTCAAGCTGGATATGGTCAGCTGTAGGAGAGGCGGTGCTATGCTTGCAACGGTCGGGGACATCTTTCTAGAGATTGTCTGACCTATCGTGTTGCTGAGAGGGAGTCAGTTGACAGGCCACCTTGGTAGAGGCAGCGTCTCGAGTATGGAGATCCACAGGGTAGTAGACGTGGCGACAGATCTGGTGCAACTGTGGGAGGTGGCAGGCAGTACAAGTTGTCATCGCCACCACCCTCGGGTGGTCCACACTGGGATCAGGGAACTGGAGGTTCAGGGAGATAATAGTTGTAGGCCTTAGAGGTTATTGATCTAGAGGCTCTGTAGATGGATAGAGGTATGCTCTGTGTCCTTTCTACTTTATGAATTAATTTTTATAGACACTGTTAAGTGGTACTCTTTCCTTTTCGTTGCTTGCTCGAGGTTTGTTTAGGGTAGTGGTAAGAGCATGTGTGGGTGTTGTTCGATGTGCTTCGAATGCATGAGGAAGAGGGATCCTTCTCCCACTTAGATGTGTTTTTGTGATGTGATTAAAACTGTGTGGGTGAGTCAATTCCACCCAAAGTGGATAGTGTCGAGGTGTGGTGGAAGAGTCCCTCTGACTTATGTGTTCAGGTTGGGGTGTGTGTTGGAAAACTCACCGGCGTGGGAGACTGAGTTGAGAGGTTAGTTGATTTCCTTGTGCTTATGGATTTTCAGAGATGAAAACTTCTAAGGTGGAGAGGATGTAGCAACTCAGGTTTTGGCCCTGTAAGACTTTGGAATATTCCTACGTATAAGTCCAGAGCTAGGCACGAAATTGGCGTGCAATTCCAAGGCCCGGTGTGCCCAGAATTAATTTTATAAAAATATTAAAAAAATTATACTATGCACAAGGCGAGAATGATTTATCTCCTAAACAGTAGCTTGGATCAGAAATCTGAGGGCATAGTTGCGTTCGGAGTGTGTCTTTTACCCTAGGTGGGGTGTAAACATTGCGGGCACGAGCCTGCTGTAGAAAAAGGTGATCAGTGGAACTTTCATAAATAAATGAACAAGTTTATTTACGTGTATCGGCTTGAATAAATCCAGAACGGAGTTTAAGATCGCTTTTATGAGCCATCTGTTGTGTTCATAATGGCACTTTTACCCTAGGGGAGACCTAATATCCTCTTCACTAGGAGGTCTGGTTGGGGTGTTGATTTAATTAATTAAATAAATTAAATAAATGGGGGGAAATCAATCAAAGAGCCCCCCCATCAACCCTTTCTCCCTCTGCACATCAGCGAAAACCCATCCCTTCCTCATCCATTTTTCACTATTGATCTGCAAAATTGAGAAAACGAAGCACCTTCGGTCTCGGATCTTGATGGTGGACACTCCCAGATCGTGCAGCAACAGCAGCGGAGCGTGCAAAGCATCGGCATTCCGCCAAAAAGTATGATCTTTGAGTTTTAATTACCCTATCTCATTTATGATTTTTTTTTTCTTCAATTTTAAGTCCTAGTTGTGTAGATTGGGTCCCGAGGGTCGCGCAGGAGGTTGCAGATTTGATTTTGGACCACCGGGGTGACCCTGACGGTTCACGGAAGCTCCACTGGCGCGACACCGGCACGGCAGTGCCAGAGGCGGTGGGCCACGGTGTGGCGGCGCTGCAGAAAGAAGGGGGGTCGCCATGCCAGGGTGGTGGTCTGGTTCCAATCAGTGGAAACCTTATGGCGGGGGGCGGCCGTGGGCGCGTTCCCACGCGCGGGAGCACCGCGTGGCAGGGAGGACCGTCGATCGGCCCAGGCTGCACGGACTGGCCGGTTCGGGCCGGTCCAGCTCTTCTATGAGTCTGGGGGTTCTTAAAACCCCCGTTTCTTGCAATCCAAAGGTCGAAATCACAATCTGTCTATGGAAACGCGACCCTGGAGACAAGATGGACCCTTTGAGTTGGGTTTGGGAGTTTTAAAAGTCTGGCATCATGGCCGAGGGCTTAAAATGTTGAGTCTAAGAATAATATTTTATTATTATTCAACTTCGGGTCATCGTAGCTTACACTCAGAGTGTTCGAATGATGTATCATTAGTGGTGTTGAGACCTTGATGGTACGGCAGACATTTCAAGATAGTTTTCAGGTGATGGGATTGAGATCAGGGTGCAGGCCCCACAAGGCCGGGTTTCGGCGTTTACGGAGGAACATGACTTTTCAGTCGGGTGCCCATTTTGGACGGACGAGTAGCCTATCTCGTGTGTTTTTTCAAGGGTATCATATCGATATGATCCGCTTTATGAGTTTCAGGATCGATTTGTGGTCCCTACACAGGCTTTCTATGGTGAATAGTACCATTTTTTCACCGATTGTCCATTTCGGGCAAGTAAATAGCCTATCCTGTGTGTTTTTCCATGTAGAATGTGGTGGTGGCCTCTATTACGGCCTAGGAGGTGCGCAGTGTGGTGATGTTACTGGTCGCTCAGGTTAGCATCGTTTGGACCAGCAGTGGTTGAGTGTACTCCCTTAGTTCATTCCTATGAGGGTTTGTGTGGAATTACAACCCTATTATATGTTTTTGATCCTCTTGATAGGATGTTTTCCTGGTAGAGTTGTGGAATCCCTCTGGTGGGTGTAGAATGGGATCCTCTAGATTCACTTCCCTAGATCGGGTTCTTGGTACCGTTGTGACCGCTTATATAGGAGCGGTGATCCCCTATCTGGCAGGTCAACTCTGTAGGGTTTGAGGCATCATCGAGAATATGATCCCCTACACAGTGGGTCATTTAGTAGGGTTGTGGTATCATTGGGTATACGATCCCCTACTCAGCACGTGGTTTCAGCAGGGTTATGGAATCGTTGGTTATATGATCCCCTACTCAGCGCGTGGTTTCAGTAGGGTTGTTGCATAATTGGTTAGATCCCCTACATCGTGAGATATACCATATGGGGTTTCTAGCATTGTCATGACCATATTCACACAGGCGATGACCTCTATCTGAGTAATGTGAACTATAGAATGTCAGATCAGGTTGTGGTATCCCCGAGATGATCTTGTGATTGGTCCCCTATCTGTGAGATCTTCTAGATACCAAAGTGGGTTCTTGTATCCCCTAGCGGACCCTAGGAGTAATCCCATATCTGAGAAGTTTGGTGTTTTTGTTGTTTTAGCATGACATTCTCAGTGATGATATCTGATGAGCATGATCTTTTAGATGGGCTTTTGGGATGTTGGTGTGAGACCTGATGGAGTTTATCTCTCGGATGAGTGTTATATGGGATTAAAGAGCTCGTGGAGTGTGTTTTCCTAGTTTTGTGTAGAACCTGTCGCTGGTGATGTGTCGGAACCCCATGAGGCTTGGTGCACGAAACGGGTATATCTGGATGTTTATGTTATATGTATGGTCATATACTTAAGCTAAGATAACTAGTCATGTTTAGCTAAGGATGGTCACAAGATGGAGTTTCTCTCTTATTTGGGTTCCCTCTGGCTGGGATGAGCTGGCTGTTTCCTTTTAGTTTCTCTCTTTTATTTTGGGGTTTTTTTTGGGTTCCTACTGAGTATCTTTATACTCACCCCTGCATGGGATTTTCCTGTACATTTTTTGTGTCTTGTGCAGACCACAGGCCATTCGACGGAGTCCCAGGAGGACCTGGAGCAGGCGAAGCTTAGTGAGCTTGACCGAGCAGGGTGTTTACCGAAGCTGTGCCGAGGAGTTTTTTGGAGGGTGCCTTTGACAGCGATCCCCTTCTTCTGAGCAGGCTAGACGCTTTTACAGTTTACTTTTTGTGGGCCCTATATTTTCCCTTTTGTAATTTTGTTGTAATCTAGTTGTGGGTTAGATGTATGCATGCATTTCTTTTCAGTTTTTATATATATCTTTTCACTTTCGCATAAAGATGTATGTGGGTGCGTGTGTACAGGTACCTTAGGAAAATGTCTCCCATGTGTGTGATAGCCTACTCGGCACTAGTCGCTAGGCCCTGGCCTATTGGTGACGGGATTGGGGAGTCGTGGCTTGAGCCCCATTGGGTCGGTTCGGGACACTAAGTGTCCATTTAGATACACCATTAACCTAGTGTTTCCCTTCATGGTATTTTTTTCTCGGGTAATTATAGTCATTTAATTATAGTACACCATATTTTTTATCATGAGTGGGGATTAGAAAAGACTATTTTAACTATTAATTTCCCCATTTTCAATCCCACAGTGAAGCCAATTATGCTGCCTTAATCTATGGTAGTTTGAGAGGTTTTGTTTGAATAATATGAGATCAATTATTTAATTCCTTTTTATTTTCTTCTTCTAAATAATTGTTGTCTAATTTTTTGGGATCTAAGGTATGGATTTCATTATGAAATATTAGTGGATCATAGTGAAATCAATATCAAACATTTGGATTTCATGATGAGTGACTAGAATAGGAATTATAAGAAAGTACACATGTTCTGGATCACTTTAAATGAAGTTATATAACTGATTGAGTTATACACATATTTTAACAAACAACGATATGCTTTTATAGTTGTATATGATATGATATGTCAAGGATTTTTTAGATAAGTCCAATATTTATTTAAGATTCATTTATACTACACTTCTTGATTCATTAGTATTATTTTCTATATTGGTGTGTTTTCCCTTGTTTATACTAATTATGAAACATTTATGTGTACTTTTTAAATTATCTAATTGAGTGGATTTGATAAACTTATAGCCTCTGTATATAAAATTTTGTTGGTATGAAATATAAAGAAAATAAATAAAAAAGATTTAAGTTATGTATCATTAACCAACATATTATATTGTTTTTTTTTGTATCTAATTGTTATTATGATTAGAATGATTTGGTGACATTATATAACTCTATGAATGGATAAATTTAGGTTAATATTATCTAAAGGGTCGCATAGATTAGATAAATATTATATTTATTGTAATCCTAGTACAGTGAACGTTAGTGGCCAAATTTTTAATAATTTTTGGTTGTATGAGATTATTTTAAAGCTTGGTTTTATGAAAAAAAAATTAACCATTTCAAAATAATTTTCTCAAGAAGAAAAATGTTTTCAAATAATATTTCAAGGGATCATGGTTTCAAGTAAATGATAAGAAGCTTTTCTTAGCATATAAAGAAAGTTTACCTCTATTATGGTCAAGGGAAAGGGTTTATAAAGATTAAATAAGGTTCCTTTTTGATTTTTTATAATAGATTATTTTGATATATATTTTAATGAATGATAAATAACAATTAGTTTGATAAATGGATCAATTTTATTGACCTCATTTGGGTGATTACATTTTTTTACATTGTTTCATATTTGAGTAATCTCTCTAAAAAATGTTGTCTTGTATAGTTTATATGATCTTATAGTCTTATTATCATTAATAGTGATGTGTGTTATACTATTTGAGAAAAATTACTAATAAGAGGGATAAGTTAGTATGGGATGTGTGTTTAGTACCTTTTGGATCATTTGTTTCTAGGAAATTAATAGGACCTTTTAAATTAGGGAATATTCTATGACTCTATATTTTTAGTAACTTATTGGAAATTTTTCATTGAATTCATCTAAAAATTCAATGTCTAGACACCATATATTATAGTAAAATTATGTGATGATCCTTGGGGTATTGTGATATACTTCATGTGAATTAAGATATGGGTGAGAGTGTTCACCGTCATCCGTGATATAGTTTCTTCAAGATTATTATGGGAATCCCAAATCTATTTTTGAACAAGTGTGTTATCTTTGTCCGGAGTAGGATATGAATTTTAGTGAACCATAGTATGTGAGGAGGGTGATAATAAGAGTGATCCAATTATTGATGTATCATTCTGAATCCTTCATTCAAGATTGGAGTGGACCTCTCCTCATTATTTATGGAATATCTCGAGTCATTGGGGTTTTGAGTGGAGAATCCATCCTCCAATTTTGATGTATCTTTCTATATCCTTGAGTAAAGGAAAAAGTGGATTACCTACCTAGTGTTGGGGGTTTATTCCATATATGGTAATGGAGAGTTATACTAGTAGTGGTTTTTATATGTGTATGGTATTTAGAAATATGTTTAATATAGGATTCATTAATGTTCCCAAGGTCTATATATAGTGGGCTATGATACTCTATATTTATTTAGTTTATTTGTATGATATATATTAATAATGTGAAAAATTCATATTACACAATTAATGATTATAATTATGATATTCATATTTTTATAATAAATTTATTTAGGTCTTAATATGTGTATGTTGACCCACTATCAGTTTATCTTTCCCAAAATCTATATATGTGCATCTTGGGAGAACTATTCAATGGAAATTTCCT
Source organism: Viscum album (assembly GCA_963277665.1). NCBI lineage: Eukaryota > Viridiplantae > Streptophyta > Magnoliopsida > Santalales > Viscaceae > Viscum > Viscum album. The sequence goes on along the minus strand of OY728128.1, from coordinate 1,514,795,558 downwards.
TGGAGTAAAATATATATACACAAACTTATTATGTGGAGTAAATTTATATCAGTTAAATATATACATATTGAACTATTATCAAGAGGAAAATTTTTAGGTTTCAATATTTGTATGTCAACTCTATATCCAAAGATGGTACTTTCTAAGGCCCTAAAAGGGCCTATCTTCATTCTTTATTAAAGGTCATACCCTAGATCCAAATTTTTGCATACCAACATGTTATAAATAGGCTTATTTCAAATTTAATTTCTATATTCATGGATATTATGATTTATTGTAATATTTTGATAGATCTAAGTGTTCAATATTCAATAGTTTTACCCACATTTTATACAGTGCGATCTATTCCTTACAACATTATATAGTCATGATATATAATAAGGGATAATCTAGGTATAATAAGGATTAAACTAGATAAACCAAAATTGGTTAGAAGTGATAAGACATATGAAAAAGATAATATATTTTATATTATATGAGAGAAAATTTAGTTATTATGTGAAACATTGACGTGATGATTGAGTCTACGCATATGGGATATGAGGTGAGGCTTAAATATTTTCAAGACTTGATGTGATCATTCAGTTTTCAGAATTACATATTTAGAAATTATAAATCAATGGGTTTCCTAAGTGTTGTGTGCATTCTTTATAATGTGATAATATATAGTTATGTCAATGGTTCTTGAGAATGTATACGATATTTTTTAAAGGGTGATGAAGGGTAAACTCCATAGACTTTAACCTATATTTAATTTATAATTAACACATTTTAAATTAATGTAACTAGGGTAAGTATATTTGGTCATTTAATTTACATACAACCTATGTACATGTCTAGGTTTCTGATGTACTTTCATATATTTCATGTTTTATTACAGATTTTGATATCAAATTTTGACTTGAATTGTTGATCACGATGAGTTTTTTTTAAAAATATCAATGAATTGGTAGTTGACTTTCTATGTTTTTCCGACATCCAATGTATTTTATTTAATTATTTTTATTAATATTATGAATCATACATAGAAAATATTTACCTATTGTAGTCATTCCTTGCAAGTTATATTTTTTTTTGCTACATTTTTGTAAATATTAATCACATAGTCAACAATTTTATTACATATAATAGGAAACAAAGATGCCATTGTGGCACTTAGTTTTTTATCATTTTTCATGCCCTCTGTATAGATTGGTTGTGTTAAATTTTATTTTGGTTTTATTGTACAATTTTTTGGTTATCATCAATTGAATAATCCCTCAAGGGTTGATTTAGTCCCACTCCAATAATCAGTAGGCTATGGCATATAGGGAGGTATACAATTTATTTTGGATCAACCACCAATTTTGGTATCAAAGTGAACATATTACATAATGTTTCAATTAGAGACTGTCATAACCCCAATAATATTGAGAAAAAACCCATTCCAAATAACTTAAATTCAGAATTTACCCCTCTAAAAATCAAAATTGGATATAATAAATTAAAAAAAGTGTATCAAATTTTATTAATTTTATAAAATTAATAATTATCAATATTAATCATTATTCCACTAATTTTATCTTAAAAAATCTAATTATTAAAATTACTAAATTTTTCATAATTTTTAAAATAACATATTTTTTAAATTATATATCATGTAACATTATTTTAAATATATAACATTTTCCATATAAATATTTAATCAAAAAATAACCTATATCATCTATTACTCTTACCCATCATTATTTTAGTATATTCATGTTTCCAAATATTTCTCAACAAAATATTAATTTTAAAAACCCTCACCACATTCCTAAATTTCAATTTCATTTATCAAAATTATAATTCCTTAATAGTACAATTATTATTATAATTATATACAATTTTCTATGTCCATTTATAATTTTCATATAATTAATAATTTTTTTCAGATGATCATTAATGATTAAGCACCTATGTAAAATTAAATCATGATAAATACAATATGATTTATAATATATGAAAATATTAAATAACCACAAACCCATCTCCATGATGATCTTCAATCCTCAATCATCACCCACCATTAATATTATATTACTGTCCTTCACCCTAATTTGATTCTCCATGACATAATGAGTCTATGAAAATATTTTTCAGGGGAATATGATATATTATTTATGGAATTGAAAAAAAATGAGAAAAAAATAAAACTCATCAATTGTCTAATAAAAACCATCCATTAATCATCATAGTGTCACTTTTTAATTTTACATTCAAACAACCTATTTAACTTGATTAATAGATAATAAATTTTACCATAAACAATGGAACCCACCTACTCCATTTAATTTAAAAAACTTATAACATCTCCACTTGTAAAAAAAATACTTATTACTACAAAAATAATCAAAAAATATAATAATATGATTAAATGAATAATATTAAAATAGATTATTTTAAAAAAATTCATTCCATATAGAATATTTCTAAAAGTGTATCCAATAGTAAAATACTAATCCTAAATAAATTAGTGTGAATTGAAATTTTACATGATACTAAAAATATACCTTTTCCCTTTATTTTCAATTTTTTTATATCATCAAGAACCAAAAAAACATTAAAACATAAATTTTTCTAGACATTACATCAATAATGATAGAATCTGGTGAACATGAATTATTTTCAAGATAAAACATGTTATTGTTCAAAAATATTTGTTGGAAACTAAACTAAATCATAAATAAAAAGAACCACAAAAGTATAGAAGTGTTCATTTGGATTCTGAGAGATATAAATTTATTATAGTAAATAATGATGAGTTTTAGTTCACATAATATGAACCAATTACCTATTAGGAGGTCTCTATGTTTATTTATTCCAATAAATTTTTAAAGGTCATGAAAAATGAAATAAAATTTATCTATACAAATAAATTTTAAAACATGGATGATCCACCTAAAATGTTAAAACCTTTATAGATAAATTTAGTTTTTTAAATAAAATTTAAATAAATGGTAGTGTTTAATTACATGGATTTATTTATAGATAAGTTTTATAAGAAAATTCATTTTATTAATCAAGAATAAACCATTTCATTATATCACATAATAATGCCCTTTCAAATTTTATGTTGTAATTAATACATTTTATTATTATGAAATACACCAAATTCATATCAAAACTTCTATCTATAATGGATATATATAAAATTATATGTATATGACGCAACCTAAATGTTTTTTATGATAAAATAATGATTTAAAGGTATCATAATTACAATTATCCACATATATAATGAAAAAAATGTTCTGGAGGCTGAAATATCCATTTTTATGATTTATTTATATATTTTAGGAATTTAATGAATAGAGATGAATCATTAATATAATGTTAGAATTATGGGAATACTATTTTATTTTATTAATTATATATATATGATATAAAATTACATTGGTTGTGGGGGATTACTCAATTTTCACCCAGATCACTTTCTTGAGTGTGTTTCTTATCTTTAAAGGGTTACCTTGCTTAGAATTGGTGAGAATACTCTAGAACTATGGTTTTTTCATCACTAACTTATAATTATGATACTTCTCCCCATATCCTTTTTATTTTTTATGTATGTTTGGGTTCTCCACCCACCACTATATACTATTTCCCATATGCATGATCTGTTCCTTCCCACATGTGAATCCTAATTTTTTTCTTCAATCACCTATATATGATTTAAATTTTTCCTTATTTGGTTCATTTGAAAGAACAATATGATGCATATTCTGAATATTTATCCCCAGGGGTCCCTTTAGGATGTGGTGGAAGACTTTCCTACTCAAAGTGGTCTTGTATTGTTTCCCTTATTTGATGGGTATCTAATTCTTCTATGATAGTTGATTCAATATATAGAGGGTGTGGGTTTTCTTATGTGGTCCAAATCATTTAGGTTTTCTTGGGTCTCTACTTTTTGATGATTTATATATTTCTAATCACTCATTTATTAATGTTGGGGTTCAACGCCTTCTCATTATTGGATGGAATTTTCATTTTTGGGGATTTCATCTATTAAATTGTTAATGACATTAATAATATGATATATTGTGAAGGAGGTTCAGTTGTATATATTTTTTAATTTATTATATATTTTTTCGGTATTTTTAATGATGAGGATTGTTTTTTGTTCAATATTTTTGGTTAAACACAGTGAGGACAATGACCGAGTAGTGATTAATTGAAAGTGGTGTGAATTTGAGTGAGATGTCTCTATTGTTGGTGGTGGTTATGATGGTGTTTTTTTATCAAATAATTTATTTATATTATATTGTTTATCAATGTATTGATATTTATCTCTTGGTGTTTTACCTTCAATGAAAATGGGTCTTAGATTCATGGTCAATATTTTTTTAGGGTAGCTTTTTAGTAATGGTGGTGGTGTTCTGATGGCTCTGAACATTTCTCTTGATTGGATTTGATTGTCAAGAAACCTAGGCATTGAAGATGACTTTTTAGATCATTCCAATGGTGATGTGGTATTATATACATGGGTTTATATATTGATGAAAAATATTATCTCCAGCCTCTCTATTTATAATGGCTATATTGATTTGTTTTTCTTATGTTTATGGTTTTGATCTATATTATATGTGGTTAGTCATCATTGATATTCAAGGTTTCCACATAAACCTCCCTAAAATACGTTATTAAAAAACAAAAAAAAAATATAATTAAAGGATGTTTATAATAACTTCTACTCGTATAAAATAATATCGAAACATTAAAATTTGAAAGTGATTTCTCATGAAAATCATTATTATTAGGAAACATGGGTGAAGATCTCATGTGGATGGTAGAAGAGTAATGTTATGTTTTTTGTAAATATATCATGAGGAATAAAATAAAATTTATAAGGAAGTTAAAGAGCTTTATGGTTAGTGATTATAATGGAAAGAGAGTGTTTGAACAAATATGATGAAGTAAAGTGATGATGCTAGGAGGATTATTATAGAAATAGTAGATTCCATGCTTGATAAGGTAATCCTTCCTTTACATGTGAATATTTTAGAGACTGTCATATTGTCTATGAAAATTTTTGATGATTGTGAGAATCATATTGTTTACCTCATGTGAAATGAAAAGTTTTTTTACTAGCTAATTAAAATTTAGATGATGAAATGTTTTATGAAGTAGAAGCTAGTTAAAATTTAATGAAGTAATTACTGATGATTTGGAATAAAGAATTTCCTTTCTAATGAAGATATGATAAGTTAAATTTTTTTGATATTTTGAGGATAATTATAAAATATTATAAGGATTTTTTTAATTAATTTTAATAGATTCCATGAATAGAAAAATATTAGATGATATTTGGATAGAGTATTAATTTTTTAAAATTATCGTAATGCTAGTTTTTTTGGTTAAAACTTTTTATATTTTTTGTTTGAAATATAGTTCATAAATATCCATCCAAGGGAACCGGATCAGTTAGACTAACCATGGTACTATGGTGAAGTATATAGAAGGTAGATACAACACATGGGAATGTAATAAAGGGTGAATTTCTAGGTTCATGGGTGAACACAGGTAGGTGTGATGGTAGGGTTGGTGCTTGGACTCACCACAGGGTTAGGGGCTATGGTTATATGGAAAAATCAAGCTAAGTCGAACTTTGTTATCTATTTTAGAGTTTAGATTCTTATATTAAGAAAATATGCACTATATTTATTCACGATGTGCGATTTTTTTTATCTACGCACTATTTTTCTTAAACATGTGGCATGATATGTTTTAAATAATGTTGAATCAAATTAGATGATTCCACCCATGTCATATTCTTCATGAAGACTTATAGGGTTATTTATGTGTTTAATGAACCAGATTAATTATCCTAATGTTAAACCAGGAAAATGAATTCACTTATATTGATCATATATGATCATATTATGCATGGAAAATATGATTTGATACAAAAAAATGTATATTTCAATAAAAAGGGTTTTATAAATATTTGTGATAGTATTATAAACAAGAATTAAAATTCATTATGTTTTAATGTTATGAATTATTTCTAGACCACATGTTCTATAGGAAATGTAATGTGGTTTTTTGGTGGTCATAAGGCATATAAGTTAATACCTCATTCAGTTTCAATGATTTATCCCAATGTTTATATAAGATTATGGAGTAAGAGTCTCTTGAGTTTTTCATGTGATGAAGATTGTATTTAAATACACCATGTGAGTGGATGAATTTGAAAGTATTATAATAACTATAATGAATTCATCACATGATGAAAAAGTATGAAATGAACCAATCATTAAGTGATATATGAGACATGAGTGTGTGGTGATGATGTGTTATCCAGATGAGTATATAGTGAAGTTCTATTCACAAGGTGAGTATGTAGCATAGATCTGTTCACTTGGTGAGTACATGATAAAGGCGTAAACACATGGATACTGCACATACATAAATTATGTGAAACACATAATAATAGGTTTCTTATATGTTAATGGAATCTATGGGTAACCTTATTTATCATTATCAAGTGTTATTCTATAGTAATTATACCTACAAAATTTGGATTACACCATTTGGATGAGTGCTCAAATTGAGAGAGAATATTATTAGGAGAATAAATTATTCCTTTCAGTATGAGTCTACCATATTTCATAATAGTATGGTAAGATTTTTTTTTTTTTTTAGGTTGTTTTAGCCTCACATAGAATTTGAGGGCACATATACTAAGAAGGAAAAGTGAAGGTGCACACCACATAACTAGAACAAATGGGTTCATGTGAAGGGTAGAGTCCATAAATCAATTTAAAATGTTATGAATAAGGTGGTCCTTGATATACTATATTATGAAAAGAAGAAATTCTCTTTTTTTACATGCACGAAGAAGAATAAAAGAAAAGATATATCATATATAGTTCATTAAGAAGGTACCACTTAGTTTGTATTGTTCATTCATAACATGTGGTACATGGAGTATGTGTGAAGATAGTGATGTTATTTTGTAAAAAAAGAAGAGTACCTCAAACTGATTTGATATGAACAATGATTTAGAAAAATAATAGGCCTGAAATTATATTTTCATCATATCTATTCAAAGTTCTTTATGAAATGAAAAAAAAAACATTATGGGAATTATTTCAAGAGCTAAACTAGAAGGTTACGTGACATATAATACATTTATATGGTTATGGATAATTATAAATGAAATTGTGTAAATTAATTTAGAAGTATTATTATTCATTTAACTAGAGAATCAAGTAAGAAGGCAAATTTCACTTATATAAAAAACCTTCAGTTGATCATTCTGGTAATTTAGTGAGATGAAGTATAAGTTATATCATCTACTCATTTAGATGATAAGGGACTGACTATGTTCAAAAAATAAAAATTATTCAAGAGCCTTATAAGGAAGGAAATATTATGTGTTAGTGTATGAGTTCTCTCGTGCATGAATAGGTTGTCCTAATGGTTTTGAGAATAGATTAATACATTTATTGCTATTCAAATTTTTCATTAAGACTATTGGGGATTTAATAACCAATATAACATCAAATCAACATGGTTCTGAGTGGTGAAGGAGTCCTAAAAAATAAGGTGTATTTATCTAAATAATTCTATTTAAGAACTAGTGGTTCATGTATAAAAAATTCCATATCACTGAAGTGGATGATATATTCCTGACACTTGTGTGTGACTTGAAAAACACTTGTAATCACTATAATTAAATAGTGATAATAAAATTTGTGAATTATATATAAGTATAACATGGAAAGGAGTAGGTTTTATATAAGGATATTTTTCTTGTAAAATATTTGGGTGTTTTTGTTTCATTTATTATTGTAATTACATGTCTATTTGATTTTTGAGTATGAATAAATTGAATTATTCCTATTAAATGGTGTATAGGTTTGATTGTAAGAGGGGTAAACTGAAAATATAGTGTAAAAAATATATAATTTGTACAATTATTCACACCCTAGTGTCCCCACATGATCCATTGGGATCTACAAATGGTATTAGAGTATAGGTTTCAACTATAATTAGATCAAAAAAAATCAAGTTCATTAAATTCTCTATATGAAATGCATATTGGAAGTGATTTTAGAAGTGTGGAAGTTAGAAGATTCAATCACCATTGCAGGTGAAACATACCTAAATCCTTCATCCACAACACTAAAGAAAGGATGAATAATGTATCCAAGAGATTTTGGAAATCTAAATGAATGAAGAAAATGATCGATCACCATTTTATGTAGGTCATGGTGATAAGTGATCATCTATAGATTCTATTGACAATGATAATTTTGAAGAGACTATCTCAATATGTAGAGAGAATGATGAATATGAGTGTATCTAAACTATTTAAGACTTATACTATGGTGACCCAAGAAAAACATACATATATGTTTCCTTTTGATAGATTAATATTTACTACATAACATTACAATCCATTCCAGAACCATGAAGGATTAGAGTTTTAGAAGATACATAATTATCTTATTTTATAAAATGTCTCTAACATATCCCATAAATTTTATCATGTTAATACCCTTCTATACATATCATACATAGAACCATAAATCATAACATGGGGAAGGAAAACATAAGAATAAAGTTATCTAAGATATACTATAAGGGTAAACATAGGAGATATGAATTTGTGATAATACATGAGCATAATGGTATAAAAACATAATCATAACCTAAAGAAGTCGTATCTAATCAACTTAATACCTTTAATTAGGATTCATGGCATAAATATTTATCATAACAAAATATAATATTCATAAGAGAGTGGAATCATCAATAATAAATCACAATCTATGACAACATGACATAAATATAGAAACATTGAAAAAATATATATGAATATAACACTATAAATATTTTTAATTATAAATAGGTTTACTCATTATGTCGATGACATGAAATCAGGCCCTCGCATAATCTTATGGACATGAAACTAGGTCCATGCATACACTTGTGGACATGAAACCACCACCACCAAACTTGTTTTGTATTTTTCAAAATAAATCACTTTATGGTTAAGTGAGAAACATACAAAAAGGAACAAAAATAAAGGCAGCATGCCCAAGGATATCCACCATTAGAGGCATGAGTTAAACAAAACCCAAAACACCAAAAAAGAAAATTACAGCATGTGGTATCGGGACACACACCCATCTCATTTATGACCTACACATCAGCTACTACACATATTTCATTCCCACTCATCAGAACTATAGACCAACATCCACACAGAATCTAAGAAAAACACCATAGATTTGCTGAAACACCACCATCGTCGAAAACATGGAAAGCATCACCAGAACACACACCATTGAAACCACTGATGCACTAGGAGAAACCCCAACACATCCCATGCCTCGTATCGAGACAAACAAACCATCCAAGATTAGAACATCCATTTCCAAGACCACCAGCACCATCCCAAATCGCCATGGAGACCTTCTAAACTGATCAGAATGGGGTCGTGTGTGGGGTGACAAGGCCAAAAGAGCAGAGGAGGACCATCAAAGGAGAAACCAAACACAGGAAACCTTAATGAGAGCCAGACAGGGATAGACAATGCCATATTAGGGGTGTGAGAAATATGGAGGTCTGAAACCCACCAAGAAGAACTATCGAAGTAGGTGAATGATGGAAATGACTTCATCAACAAGTCTCAGAATGAGGCACTAGGGGGCCACAAACTAGGAAGACGAGGTTCCCTTGCACCTATGTCTGGAGCTGAAGACAGTGGCGACCATCACTGCGGAACGAACTTATAACCAATCAAAACAATCATAAAACATTATGGAAGGATCTAGTGGAGGAATTTCAAGGGAATTTCACCGACTCTGAGCTTTTCTAAGGTTTCCATATACGACTGTGTAATGACCTAGGTAGAAGAAAATGACCCTACCGAAATCCGAATACAATGAACTAAACTAGGGTAGGACCCAATGACGACCGTTGAATGCAACATGGACCCTATAGACAGAGCAGTCAGGACATTATGTACATGAAACCTGGTCTGCACATAAACTTATGAAAATTAAACCAATCACAAGCATCTCGTTGTGGTCATATAACTAGGTTCACACATAACATAACAATTTCATGAGTTATCCAACATTACCCAATGAATTGGAGTCCTATAACGGCCCAACCCATAAAATAATAATAATATTCCATTCATATTTATTCCACATGATCATGAAAACATTTAAATATTCATCATAACATAACTAGTGGAAAATGGGTTTTGTCAATATTTCATAATTATAACCATAAACTGACTAGATAATGAATAAGGATTGTATCATAGAATCATATTCCTAGTAGAAAATAAGTAACATCAATGGATTTCAACATACATGAAAAATATCTTTAAAATATCACTTGGAATATTTCTTGAGGAAAATTCCCCATTCATTTTGAAATAACTTATTTAAAATCAAAATATATTCAGAATATTAAGGAAACGTTTTATTTGAAAATAATCACAGAAAATTATAATGTAATATTCAAATAATTTAGTGGTCATGTGATCGGTAAATTTCATTCATGTCGTAATCGTTAAAACAAATATTATGTTAATACGTTTGGTAAACGTAACTTGTTTAGGAAATGAATAAAAAAATTAATACTTTTTTTTGAAATTCAAATAGGTGTAAAAATGAATTTAACTAATAAATTAAGGATAGTAAAAAAAATCTTGAAAATATTTTAGAAATCATCGATATGGAAAAAAAATTATTTCTAACTGAAAGAGGAGAAATAAGATAGGCTTTTCTTAAAACATTTTCTAAACCATTTTGAGTACCAAAGAGAACAAAATGGTACTAAATTATACAAATTCTAAAAATATATAGATTATAATTCTAATGAATTATTTTTTCCATATAAGTATCATATTATTTCCCTAAATATAAATCTAGGAATCATATATCCCAATTAAAATGAGATTGAAACATAAATCCCATTACCTCAAGTATCATCTTGCTTCATATGTGTTTAAATCTCCAATATAATAAAAATAGATTTGTTGTATATATATATGTATATTAATATTATAGAACCCTATTAATATATATCATACAAAATATTATTTAATTATGAAATCTTATGACCTTTGTGTCAATAATTCTTTATTAAAATCACTCTTCTATGTGATAACTGCTTTTTTCATATATGTTTCAGTTAGATGGTTCTTATACATGTAAATTTTTAATTTTTTCATCATCTAAAAAATATTAAAAATGAAATAATTATCATATCTTTTCATCATATAAAATTTTATATTTATTCATATAAAGTTTTGATAAAAAATTAGTTACATCACTTTGTAGAGACGATAGTCTGTATATATGCACGAGTGATGTCTCAAATTTTTGATGGTTGGAATGAAATTAAATTAAATAACAATTAACCTTTATAGAATAATTTTTATATCATACATATCATATATATTAACAAATTATATCCTTATTTCAATCTATGTAATGTGAAAATGCAAACTGAATCACAATGCTAAATGGAGGTTGTAGTCCACACATACCATAGAGGGATGTTATCATTTTTCAACATATGTAAGGGTAAGAAGGTAGATAATATATTATAATTATAGATGTGTAATTATTTCATAAATTTTATATAAAAACATTAAATCCTTCACAATAACAAATCATGAATTATTGTGATGGATAATTAATCATATTATTATGTGGAGGAGTAGTCCACACGTACACATAAGTGATATTTTTCATTTCCCATTTGATAAAAAATGTGGGAAAAGGATGTTTCATAATAGTAATAACATTTAATTATATTTAGTATTGTTAATTAATTACTTTATAATGAATTCAATAGATTTAGAGGAGGAATAATAAGAAATAAATTGAAAGGGGTCTGATAAGATGATAACCTCTTCTTTAGTAGTCCTCTTTTAGATCCCTTCTTAAGGACCGTTAGAATGGTTTTTTAAGAATTCCAGAACATATAATACAATGAGAGGTATATTTAAAAAATAATTTTGAAGGTTTAGGTTGATATAGGTTTCTCAAAAAAAATTAATGAGGGAATAGGATATAAGACCTTTTCTAGGTGAGGGAAGGGATTTTACACACCACATGTCATTGAGCATGGGCAACAAATTTAAAATTTATATTTCCTACTTACTACCTTGTACAGTGATAAGACAAGGTCGAAACACAGGGAGTACTGATGTTGTGCTTAATGAACAACAAAAAAACAAAAAAACAAAAACAACAAAATCACACAAAAAACAATGGCAGTGATGATGTAACATTGAAGTGAATGAATTTGTGTGTGAGGAAGTGAATGTAATTGAGTGAGTGCAAAAAGACTTGAAAAGAAGGCATAAAGACAAGAAACAGGAGATAAGCAGTAAGAGAAATCAATGGGTGGGTAAGGGGAAATCAACCAGTCAGCATCAATATTGTTTTCCCTTATTTACACACTTAACCTGAAATATTTGGATCTAGTTGAAAGTAGTTTACCCGATTTGTTATCTGGTCAACTTGTGACTGAATAATCCCTACAGTTTTTCAACTGTAAAATCCATTCCATCACTAGTGAATGAATCCAGAGATCAATGAGTTCAAATTGTTGGTTGAACTCAGTGAGTCTCTCTCTCTTGAGATCGATTCACTTTTCTGTGGAATCCTCAAATAAAAGAAAGTTTGAATTAAGATTTAAGCACGATTGGTTTTCACATAATCTTGACTCTTTGAAAATATAAATATCCAGAAAACTGAGAGAGAGGGAGAGAGGGAGAAACTATCTAGTTAAAGAATGTATGCTTGAACTAGGGAAGAACAAATTTAACCGGTTCAGCTAACCCCCCCCCCCCCCCCATAAGGAAATTTTTCAAGCATAGCTGAGTTCAACATATAAGTATATTTAAACACAATGAAGTACACGTTAGAAGTAAAATGCAGAAAAATAGAGTAAGAGAAAATGGTTTGTCTCCCTACTTGATATCCAGCAATCTCCGACTCTATGTTATGCCTAATGATGGTGAAGATGTGCTCTCGATCTACCGACCTGGGAATCGAGAATGGAAATGGTCTGTGCAGATCTGCTGCTCCTGAAGTGGTGAATGATGGTCTACTCCTCAGAGTGAACTATTGGAAGTATAGAAGGCCGAAAGTGATCATGTGTGTAGAAGTATGATCTGATCCCCATGAGAAGTATCGAAGTGGTGGATGATAGTGTAATGTGATACTTGTACTCTCTATGTGAACTATTTCTACCTCCTGTAGAACTCTTTGGAATCCTACAGAAGTATTCCCCAGCCTCCACTTGTCACATTAATCCTAAAATTCCCCTTCATCTGTCACTGGAGAAGTTACTCCATAACTGAATGAAAACGTGTGCGCCAAGAGCCACGATCCCTTCCCCTGAAACAAAAAAGCAAACGGAATTAAAAATGGAATGAATTTGAATTAAATATAGATATTTAAGTATATATGTTATTATATTATATTATAATATAGATAATTTGAAAAAATAGAATGAAAGAAGGAGAGGAAAATAAATGAAATGATTAATTTATAATAAGTATTAAAAATGAACAAGAAAACAAACAAATAAATGATGAAAATTAAACTACTTATTAAAATATGTACATATATTTAAATACAAATACATATTAAAGTTATATAAATGAAATAATAAATTTAATATTTATAATTAAGGATAAAATAATAATTTATAAAAAATGAATTGTTTTAAATAATTTAAAGAATTAAGAATTGTTATTAAACTATATAAAAAATGTTATATTAAATATATAAAAGAATACACTTAATACTGTTAATATACTATTAATATACTATTGTTATTATAATTTATTTATTTATAAATATTATATTATTTATTATAAAAGTTATTATATATATTATAACTGTTGTATTTATATAATTATTCATATAAAATAAAATTTCTTAGTATTAAATATATAAGTATATTTATTATTTTTGTTATTATATATTATATTATACTATACTAATTATATTAATTTTTATTATTACACTATATTATATTAAAAATTATTATATATATTATATGTTATATTATATATAGTATAATAAAAACAAAATAAAACAAATAGAATAAAGGGGAAATGGGGGAGGAGTTGGGTGCTACAGAAGAGGAAAGTGGGTAGGAACGCGCAGAGAGAATTAGGGGGGAGGCTCTAGCGTGTGGGCATAATCAGACATCGGTGATTGGGTGGTTGTTGGTGCGGATAGAGGGAGAATGGGGGAAGGCGGGCATAGTGGACAGTGGTGAGGGGTAAGCAGCGCTTGGATTTGGGTAAAGGAGGAGATTGTTGTAGGCGCAAGCGAGGGCATGGGATGGGGATGGTCTTCAGCGGAGGGAGAGGGTTCTGGAGGCCTAAAGTGGAACTGGTAAGGGTCTGGCGGAGAGTCAGAGGGTGACGCCAGCTCAGGTTCCAACATCCACATTGGAGGGGAGCTAGACTATAGGCGAGTTGTGGATCTGAAGATGAGGGGGTGCTGGTGAGGTCCACAGTTCAGGCGAGAGGTTCAAATTCGAACTCAGGTCTGGCACACGTGAGGGGATGCAGCTCAAACGGTTGATATGGATTTCGATTTGGGTCTTCTTTTAAATGAATTGTGTTGCTTCTACTAGAATCCTCCATGGTTGAATTTCTAGTTTGTTCCATTTTTTCATGTTGTTTCCAATAGGATGTTGATTCTAGTATTGTGCTGTGAATTTATGCTGCTGCAATCTTGGATTATTGCTGGTGAGGTGACGGTGAGAAGGAGGTGAGAAGAGGTTCTTTTAAAGTGACAAAATTTATTTATTTATAATTAAAAATAAAGAATTAAAGAATCCAATATTATATTAATGAATTGAAAATTATTAAATTGATAATTAATTACAATAGGAATTTATAAATTGAAGTAATTAATAAAATAATTATTTTTAAAATTAACAGTAATGAAAAAAATGAAAGATTAAAAAGATTCCTAATATTAATCTAATTAAAAACAAAAGAACAAAAAATGAATGTTAAATTAAAAATAATAAGTTGATTTGAGAATTATTAGAAATAACAAAAATAATCACTAAAAATACATGGTTTACGGAGAAAGTGAATATTAATCCAATTATAAACAAAAACAGAATAACTATTAATTATTTAACAAAATATAACTATTAATTATTTAACAAAGTACAACATTTTGACATTTAAAATGCACTAACATGCAAATAAATAATGTGGAAAATTGAATCAAAAACCAACCACATCAAACTCCCCCACATTGTTTTTCCTCAAATAGATGCATGCATTTGACTTTTAAAAACATCATGTATGTTTTGGAACATTGAGTTCAAAAAGAGCATGTCATGACTTTTAAAATCATTGGATCAGTCACTGGGTTAGTCTTTACAAAGATGAACTCTAAAGTGGTCCTATCTAGTCTCAAAAACTCACTAGAAATCAAAGGCCTCACAAACTCTTACATTGTCAAGTATGTCATGCCTCTTATTTGAACTCATTAACTATCCTACTTCAATCTCAATTCAAGTTCGAATTCAAGCAGTGATGACATATTAAATTAAGTGGAATTAAAACCTTAATCAAATATACCTTCAATTTTTACATTCTTCTATATTCCAAAAATTAAAGTCCATTTATTTCCTCACTTTATTGATTCAAATCAAATGAATTTTAATTAAGTCAATTGTTCCCTTCTTCACTTAGGTTCAAAATTCACCTCACCTTAATGAGTTCATTTTTGAAAAGGGAACTTTATTTTAATTTTTTCCTATCATATTCCATGTGTAGAACACTGTGCATAACACTTATTCAAATTGAAATTGTAATTTATTTATTTACAGAAACACACTCAGTGCACCTTGCTCAAATACTCACTGTGGGAACCCAATTTCCTATTTTACTCTAGTTAAAAAATACTTAAATAATAATCATTTTAGTTGACTTCCTAAAGTGATTAAATATTTTGTTTTATAAAAAGGTGATTCCCCTAGTTTCTAGTGAAAATTTCTAGTTACCTAAAGTCATGATGCTAATTCCACAAGAACTATCCTATCTCACTCTCTTCCTTAGTTCCTAAATAGAAAGTCCATAGAGAAAGTGAACAATTCCACTCAACAATCACTCATACTCAATAATTTCAGACCAAGTGGAACTCTCAACATACAACAAGAAGTAATCCACCAAATAGGATAGAATTGGAGTACCCACAAATGACCCTCAAGTGATGAAAGAACTTGAAAATTATTAAATATTTTGAAAATATTTTGACAATTTTTTGAAACTTCAAGGGGGAATTTGAAATGACCAACAGAATGAACCCTCTCCCCAACACATAAAACCCAACTTCATCCCCAATGTTGAATACTAAGGTAGGAGATAGTAAAAAATGTTTTAAAATTGATTTCTAGGGGTAACAGGAAAGTTCAAAATAATGTTGGCCACATACAAAAAAGAAAATAAAAGAAATGAAATGAAAACATATATACAAAAGTAAACAAAAATAATAATTTTTTTTGAACATGTTCACAACAGTAGCATGAAATGAACAATGTACACAGTAGTAGCATAATCCAAGTGACTATTAGGGTGCAATTATATTTCATTATTAAGTTAAACTATGTCTGGAACTCACTACTATTAAAGTAGCTAACACACTATGCAGGAAACAAATTCAGGATTTTTCACAATAAATGAGGGGTCTTCCCCACACTTAGCATCTGTAGTAGATAGTTATAATTGAGAAGCAAATAAAACTGGAAAAAGAAGAACAAAAATTCCCTGACTATGTGAGCCTTGCCATTAATTTTCATTCCATAGATCCTTTTCTACATCTCTAAATAGTTTCTCCTCTTCGTTTATATGCATGTTTAGAAAGTGAACATAAGAATATAAAATTTAAAGCTCATGAAAAATAAAACCAAGGGATGAGTGGAAGAAATGTTATCTATATGAAGTGGTGGATAGCTCCCTAAGGTTTCATATGCTGAGTTTTTAGTAGCAACAACTATCTCTCTCAAGCAGAAGCAGGTCAAAAGATACCATTAGATAGTCATAACACAAAACTAGGGATTCAATTAGGAAGATTCGTCTTTATTGGAAAACAGAAATAAAAGGAAAAAACTAAGCAACCATGGGATAGTTCCCATGAAAACTGATTTTATATTTCTCGGTTATACTTGAAACAGCTCGTACTTCAAGGATAGATATGGAAGCCAATCCCTTTGTCTACCCTTCAAGTAAATGCTTGATCCTATGAACATTGACCAAGAAAGGTCTTTTCTTTTCTCCAACTAGCTCTACAACTCCATTAACTAAAACTCGCAAAATGGAAAAGGGTCCGGACCACTTGGTCTTCAATTTTCATGGAAATAGTTTAATTCTAGAATTGAATACCAGGAACCCCTCACTAACATTAAAATTTATATTTTTAATGATTGAATCATGAGAGGCCTTTTTTCTCTGTTTATAAATTTCAGCGTTCTCATAAGACTCCATTCTAATCTCTTCCAGCTCACTCATCTACAAAAATCTTCTCTCACCAGTAGATTTGAATTCAATGATTAGGTCCTTCACTGCACAATAAGATGTTTGCTGCAACTCAATAGGTAGATGACATGTTTTCTGAAAAGCAGCCTATATGGTGAGATCCCTATAGGAGTCTTATAGGTAGTTATGTAGGCCCAAAGAGCCTCATCCAACTTCACTGACCAATCCTTCCTAGAGATGGACACTATTTTCTCTAAAATCTTTTCAAGATTCCTACTTGAAACATCTACCTTCCCATTATATTGTGGGTGATAGGTGGTTTATGTCCTATGAGAGCATCCATACTTTTCCATTAAACTCTTGAACTTATAATTTTTTGAAATGAGTGTCATTGTCAGTGATGAATTCTCTAGGAACACAAATCTAGGAAAAACTGTTTTTGTTGATATACTTGACCACACATGTAGTAGAATTGTTAGGTAGAGCCACTGCCTCAACCCACTTTAACACAGTCCACAAAAACCAAAATGTACTCATTACCCTAAGAGTATGGGAATTGTACCATGAATTCCAAGCCCCAAACATCAAAATTTTCAACCTCCAGAATTCATTTTTTAGGTAGCTCATACCTTCTTCTTACATTTCCTAGAATCAGACACTTTTCAAAACTAATAACAACACTTATAGAATATTTGAACAAAGTAGTCTAGTAGAAACCAGCCTATAGGACCTTATGAGTGGTCCTCTCTACTCCATGGTGGCCAAACCAAGTTGATGAATTACAACTCTCAGGTATGGGAAACATCTCTTCCTCAGCAACACATCTTCTCAAAACCCCATTAGCACACCTCCTAAAGAGAAAAGGGTCATCCAAAAAATAATATTTCAGCTCAGATATGAACGTATTTATTTGGTTGTGTGATAGATCCTTGGGCATGACACTAACTACTAGAATGTTTTCATAGTCTAAAAACCAAGAAGACTTCTGTAGAGAAGCATCAAATAGTTATTCATCTGGGAATTAAGTATTAATCTCTTTTGGTTCCTCACTTTGGGTGTTGGTAAATCTAGACAAGTGGTCTTCCACAATATTCTCATCCCCTTTATTATCCTTTATGACCAAGTCAAACTCCTACAGTTGCAGAGTCCATGTCATCATTTTGGGTTTAAAATCCTTCTTCTCTAGCAAGTACTTAAGTGCTTCATGATCAGTGAAAATGATAACTCTAGATCCTATCATTTAATGCGTGAATTTTTTCAAAGAAAACATCACATCAGCCATCTTCTATTTAATGGTGGAATAATTATTTTGGGAATCATCTAGAATCTTTATACCATAATAAATTAATTATAACTTTCTATATTTCATCTACCTCAAAACAGCTCCTACAGCTAAATCACTAGCATCACACATTACCTCAAAAGGGAGATTGCAGTTAGGGGTACTGATCACAGTTGAGGTTGTCAGATTCTCCTTAAGCAAGTTAAATGACTCTATTCATTTCTCATCAAAAAAAAATGGTGTGTCCTTAACTACCAGGGAGTAAAGGGGTCTAGTAATTTTAGAAAAGTTCTTAATGAACCTCATGTAAAACACAACATGACCCAAAAAACATCTAATTCCATTGACATTTTTGGGTGGGGGAAACTTTTGGATGACCTCAAATTTAGAATTATCAAACTATATCCCCCTCATAGACACATTATGACCTATAAGATTACCTTTAGGGACCATGAATTGACACTTTTCCCAGTTTAAGACCAGATCGGTTTGCTGACACCTTTCTAGCACAAGTTCCAAATTTTCCAGGCAGTTCTCAAAATCACTTTCCACAACAGAAAAATAATCCATAAAAACTTCAATTATACTTTCAATCATATCTGAGAAAATTTTAATCATGAATCTTTGAAAAGTGGCAGGAGAAATACACAATACAAAGGGCATCTGCTGGTAAAATAATGTCCCAAATGGATACGTGAATGTGGTCTTCTCTTGATACTTAGGATAAATGGAAATTTGGTTGTAACTAGAGTAACCATCAAGAATAAAAAAATATTCATTGCCTACTAAACTCTCCAACATTTGGTCCAAAAATGGAATGGGAAAGTGTTCCCTTCTTGTGGTATCTTTCAATTTTCTATAGTCTATATAGACTCTCCATTTTTTCACTTCCCTTGTTTAAATTTTCTCATTATTTGTATTGGTGACTACTTTAAATATAATATTTTGGGGGACCACCTGTGTAGGAATTACCCAGGGGTTATCAGAAATCGGAAAAATTATCCCTGCATCAAGTAGCTTAATCACATATTCCCTAACAAATTCCTTCATATTCAGGTTTAGTCTTATTTGAGCTTCCACTCTAGGATTACACTCAGGTTCCATGGGAATTTTTTGCATACAGAAGGCTAGACTTATCCCGTTAATGATAGAAAATTTCAAACCCATGAAAGAATTGTATTTATTCAAAACATTTAGAAGGTTTTTCTCTTGGATTCCTTCCAAATTGGATGAAATAATCACAGGAATGGTGGAACTATATCCTAAAAAAGGAATAATTTAAATGGGCAGGGAGGCGTTTGAGTTCAAGAATGGGTGGTGACTCACTTGAGGGAAGACAGTTGGGCCTGGGTGGCCGAAGGGCTTCATGATGCCTCTTGAAAATGGGAGTAAAGAGATATTCCTCCTCATCACTAGAACTTCTTGAAAAATTTTCCTCAGACTTAAACTCTTCTCTTAGGGACAGAATGTGATCCAATGAAAACTCATCCAAATGCTCTAGAAACTCTCCATTAAACTCATTTATAGGATCTCTCTCCTTTCATAAGATGGTCCACATGAAAGTGGTAGTAGAGATCTCAAGTTCACCGATGATATCCTTTATCATCCTTAGAAACTCCTCTCCCTCCTCATCAATAATACCATCAGCAACTAACATCTCTTCTTTAGAAATTATTAGGTGGGTGGGTTCTTTGATTTTCTTAATCACATTGAATTATTCTCTTTGTTCACCCAAATTTAAAATCAATTTAACTTATGATACATCTATCACAGCTCCCCCTCTGGCTAGGAAGCGCCTACCAAGGATGATAAGTACCGCCTTCTCACACTCCATATCAAGAATGAGAAAGTGAGAAGGAAAAAATATTTTTCCTACTCCCACTAGAAAATCATCAACCCTACCTATTGGGTGAGTAATAGACCTATGAGAAAGTTATAGCACATTAGTGGTGGGTTGGGGATTTCCTAATCTCATGTGTTAGAAAAGTGAATCAAGTATCGGATTGATGCTAAATCCCAAATAAAAAAAGTAATTAAACATACCATATATATCTCTAAAGGTGAAGGGGATGAAAAAGATTCCTAGATCCTGAAGTTTAGGAGGAATTCTATTCTACAATAATGCACTACACTCCTCTATCAAGTTATATGTGGAAAAATCTTTCAGGGTATTTTTATTTGAGAATATTTTTTGACTGATTTTCAATATGATGGGATTTGAATGAGTTTCTTGGAATGGGATGTCAATGTTTATATTTTTAACAACTTTTAGAAACTTCAAAAACTAAGAATCATGAGTTGGTTTTTTTATTCTTTCATGAAAAGTAATTTCATGGGATTTTTTTTAACAATTTGGGGAATCCCTACAGACTCTTCTTGAATAATTTTCCTCCATTTATTTTTATTATTTTTCCTCAGATTTTCCTTGTATTTCTTAGCTAGAATAGAAAGAAGGGTTCCCAGTGATGTTTTCCAGCTTTCTAGATTCAGGTTTTCTAGATTAAATTTCCCAGATTCATCTAGATTTTTATTTTGAGCAGTTTGGGGTTATTTCCATGGATCTTGGTGGGTTTGGAGACCACTTCTGGTGGTCACAGTCATTTCATTTTCCCTATGGTTGGCTTCAATGGTACTGGGTAGCCTACCTTTGTATCTATTTCCCATATCCCTGACCAACTACCCCATTTGTATTTCTAGATTTTTAATTCTTGAATTCATTTGAATTTTATCGAAATCATTTTTGGTCTTTTCTCATAAAATCTCCCTATGAACTGATGAAACATATCCCCCACCACATCCTTAGAATTGTAAGACTCGTCCTTGGGTTAGTGTTGGGGTTAGAATTGCTGCCTAGGAGGCTGCTAAAATCTAGGATGGCTAGAAGGTTTAAGGACTCCCTTCTCCCTACAGTAAAGGTTTGGGTGGTTCCTATACCCCTGATTATAGGTTTTTAAAAATGGTTCATCCCTAGGATACATCCTTGGAACATAACCATCAAAGTTTTCATTCTCAGGAGTTCGAGTGGGCATGTAAATGTTTGGACATCAAGTCTGTGAATGGCCATACATGCTACAATGATGGCATTTCTATCTAAGAGTGGTGTGGGTGTTCTCATTTAAGAACTCAATATCTTGGGATTCATATTGAGGAATCAGGTTTGGTTTCTTCTTCACAATGTTTCTCCTCCTAGAACACTTATGCCAGGAGTTTTGTGTGAAGGTGTTGAAAATTTGTTTAAGCTCCTCAGATGTCCTATCACTAAAGTCACCTCCACCAGACTGATCCATCGAGGTTTGGTGGTAATGGGTAAGGTTGTTGTAGAATATGTCCACAAGGAATTGAAAGGTGCATTGATGGTTTGGACATTGCTTGAGTAATCCCCTAAACCTATCCTAGGCTTCATGAAACTTCTCAACCTCATCTTGCAAGAATCCAGTGATCTTATGTCCAATCATATATGTCAACCTCCTAGGATATAATTTCATGGTAAAGGCATTATAGACTTACTCCCATGTGACAAAGATCTCTTCCTATAACTTTTGGGACCACGTCCTAGAATTTCCCTTGTGGAAAAAGGGGAACACTCTCAGTTTAAGTAATACTTCACTTAGACCTCTCAATGGAAGTTGTTGGATGCTACAATAGAAAGATCTAATGAATTCAAGAGAATCTTCACTAAGAATTCCATTGAAGGTTGGCAGATGACTTCGGCATAGACTTCTTGATTTCATAATTTCTTGATCTAGGAGAGAGCCTAATTCAAGAAGGGTAGCTAGACAGAGAAGGAAGTAGAAACTCTATCAAACTATGTCTCTCATCTACTTTATTTCCAACTAGGTTCACATATTCAGGTTGGTTCATGTTTTGATTTTCATCTTTGTTGTCTTCCATTTTAATTCCTTTCTTGTTCTTTTTTAATTATATAAGGTGATTCTCAATCTCAGGGTTTAGAGGTTTTATGTTATTAGGTTTGGACCTAGTGTGTATACAAGAGCTTCACAATTTTTTTTTGAATTTTCATTGGAAATTTTTATGGTTTTTTGTTTTTTTTTTGTATTTATGTTTTTTTACAGTTTTTTAATTTTTTAATTTTTTTTGTTGTTTGTTTTTTATGTGAATTTTTGTTTTTTTATGATCACACGTGACCTCCTTTGAAATGGCACCAAGATTTTCATTTCGCGCGTCGTTAAGAATAGGCCAAAAATTTAAAATTTATATTTCCTACTTACTACCATGTATAGTGGTAAGATATTGTCAAACCAAAGAGAGGATTATTGTTGTGCTTAATGACCAAAAAAAACAAATAAAAAATAATAAAACACACAAAAAAAAACAATGGCAGTGATGATGTAACTACAAAATGAATGAAATTGTGTGTAAGGAAGTGAATATAAGTGATTGAGTGCAAGAAGAATCGAAAAGAAGGCAGACAGAAAAGAAATAGAAGGTAAGCAGTGAGAGAAATCAATGGGTGAGAAAAGGGAAGTCAATCGGTCGACTAAAATGTTGTTTTCCCTTATTTACGCACTTAACCTGAAATATCTTGATCTGGTTGAAAGTAGTTGACCGGATTTTTCATTTGGTCAAATTGAGACCGAATAATCCCCACAGTGTTTTAACTGTAGAAACTATTCCATCACTATTGAATGAAACTATAGATCGTTGAGTTCAAATTTTCGGTTGAACTTAGTGAGTCCACTACTACAATTTGGCCTTTTATCAGCACTAAAAACTGACATTAACAGCACTAGAAAAGCGCTATTAATGTCGGTGAAGATAAAGGGGGGTCCCCTTTATCTACGCCGGCATTAACAGCGCTTTTGTAGCGCTGATAAAGGGGTGACTTTATCAGCGCTATCTTGAGTGTTGATAAAGGGACCTATTATCAGCGCTCAAGATAGTGCTGATAAAGGCAACTTCCCCTACATCTGCAAAACCAGCACCTGCACGCACAAAACAGCACCTGCACGCCTGTACAAAACAGCACCTGCACACAATATTTTGACAAACAATGCTATATACATTTACGTAACATCATGAATACAAAAAAACACACTACTATATACATTTAAAACAATGTTTTACATGGTTACAATTAAAATTATCCAAAAACAGTTATAAACATTAAATTTTCATCCTTTGATATCCGTGAACCTCTCTCAAAAATTTTCGTCCACGATATTTGTTGCCGAACAAAGCACCCGAACTCAAGGAAAAAATTCACCTATATAAGAAAACAAATATTATGTTAGTAATAAAATAATGAAATAAATTAAAAAATTAATATGAAAGAATAAATTAATATGAAAACGTGAAACTAAAATATGGAAATGATAAACTCAAATATTTTCATTCTGAAAACAATGAAAGGGAATAATGTAAAATCAATATGTTTTTGGATGATTTATCTCATTTAATAAATACTGATTCTTTATCTAATGAAAAGCTTTACCGGTCACACCGTTCATCGGATTGAGGTGCGGTCAATTCGTACACGTCACAAATGATTTATTATTTATTAAACCGAACGCGTTTTCTCGGTTTTCCGTATGTCACTTGTGTTATTTTCTAAAGTTAATGTCAATTTGAAACTGATATCAGACACTTTTAGTCATATCGGTGACATCGTGCGTCGGATTGAGGTGTGGTCAATTCTTACACCTCACAAATGACTAATAGATAGTTTTCCTAAAGTATCAAAACAATACGAACGTGTTTTCTCGGTATTCCGTATGTTAGTAGTGTTGTTTTCTAAAGTTAATGTCAATTTCAAACTGATATCAGACACTTTTAGCCATATCGGTCACATCATGCGTCAGATTGAGGTGCGGTCAATTCGTACACGTCACAAATGACTCATGGATCGTTGTCCTAAAGTATAAAAACTATCTGAATGTGTTTTCTCAGTATTCTGTATGTCAGTAGTGTTGTTTTCTAAAGTTTATGTCAATTTCAAACTGATATCAGACACTTTTAGCCATACCGGTCATACCATGTGTTGGATTGAGGTGCGGTCAATTCGTACACCTCAAAATGACTCATAGATCGTTTTCCTAAAGTATCAAAACAATCTGAATGTGTTTTCTCGGTTTTCCGTATGTTAGTAGTGTTGTTTTCTAAAGTTTATGTCAATTTGAAACTGATATCAGACACTTTTAGCCATACTGGTCACACCGTGCGTCGGATTGAGGTGCGGTTGATTCGTAAACGTCACAAATGACTCATGGATAGTTGTCCTAAAGTATATGTTTCCGACGCTTTCCTCCAGGGTGCGCGCGCATCTGTCACGTAGGGGAGGAAGCGCAGCTTGGGGCCCCTCATTCCCTCTTTCCAAAGGTGGGCGGAATCCGTTCCGTTTTCAGGGATGTCTGCTCCTTGATCGAAACCGGGATGATGGTATGTCGGTTCCTCCTTCCGTGGATTCCTCCTCGGAGCTCATCACCTAGTCCGGGTCTCCCTCATAGATTTAAGACATATTCGTGAATCTCGTTCCCAGTGTCATATCTTCGTGGACACTAGTTAATTATGTTGCTTCCTTCGAGACGCTCCAAGGGTTCTGGATGGGGCAGCAACCTTCGGTTAGAAGAGTGGACACGCTGAGGCGTCATTGGCGTGTCTTGACACTGGGGAATTGACATGTCTATCTTCTGTCCCTTATTATAGGGCTTCTCGAGGGTGCGGAAACCCAAGGCATCCCACATCAAACGCAGGTAATTGTATGCCATAGGCATGTATCTGAGGTTTTCATCAGCTTTCCATGTTTAACATGGGGTATGCCATGAGTTTAACGTCTAGCGGAGACGGATCGGACTGATCGAAACACTGAGAGTGGATCAGATTGAAGAACCCCCTGGGAGGGAACACCGATGTCGGGGCCATCACGTGGGCGACTTCCCGGATACTGTGGAGTGGAGTGAAGTGGCATGATCCCACCGGGATGTAGTGGCCCGGGTAAGAATTAGGATGGGTGATGAAGTGAAGAGGGGATTACGCTCTGAGGTGGCCCACAATGGATATGGGGCTTACGCTCTGAGGTTGCCCATAATGGTGGATATGGGGCTTACGCTCTGAGGTGGCCCATGGTGGTGGTGAACCAACGCGAAGGGGTTGGAACAACCGGGTGGTGGTCTTGAACTTCGTGGAGGCTTCCTACGTATCCCAATGGCAGGGAATCAAAGTCCACGTAGTTTGGGATGGATTGGGGCTTACGCAAGGGTGCTGCCTGTGTGCCACTATGGAGCGACAATGGTGGATGGGGCTTACGCTCTGAGGCGGACCATGGTGTTATGGGGATTACACTCTGAGGCGGCCCACAATGGGATGGGGATTACGCTCTGAGACGGCCCATGGGGGTATGGGGCTTACGCTCTGAGGCGGCCCATGGTGGTATGGGGCTTACCCTCTAAGGCGGCCCATGGTGGTATGGGGCTTACGCTCTGAGGCGGACCATGGTGGTATGAGTCTTACCCTATGAGATGGACCATGGTGTTATGGGGATTACACTCTGAGGCGGCCAATGGTGGTATGGGGCTTACACTCTGAGGCGGCCCATAGTGGTATGGGGCTTACGCTCTGAGGCGGCCCATGGTGGTATGGGGCTTACGCTCTGAGGCGGCCCATGGTGGCATGGGGCTTACCCTCTGAGGTGGCCCATGGTGGTATGGGGCTTACACTCTCAGGCAGCCCATGGTTTTTATGGGGCTTACACTCTGAGGCGGCCCATGGTGGTACGTGGCTTACACTCTGAGGTGGCCCATGGTGGTATGGGGCTTACGATCTGAGGCGGCCCATGGTGGTATGGGGCTTACACTCTGAGGCGGCCCATGGTGGTATGGGGCTTACGCTTTGAGGCGGCCCATGGTGGTATGGGGCTTACACTCTGAGAAGTTTTGTCCACCACAGGGCCCTCCAACAACAATGTGTTCATAGTTTTCAAGTACTCCGAAAAGTTATCAAGGATTCCACTCCTCCGCGCATGTCTGTGGATGGGGGCAGTACGCTGCCCTTCTTTTCGGCGCGATTTTCTAGCAGCCCGAATCACTGGGCGACTCTGAGGGCATGCCCCCGAGGACAGCGGTGGTCAACATGGCCGATCTTTCAGGAGAAGGGAACGGTCTGGAACTTCTTGATGGGGACTCACCCCCTGAGGACAAGCCGCTACTGGACCCATCAGAGAGGATTACTCGTCAACAGAGGAACCTCCTAGGTCTCCCCGCACCCACTGAGGCGTTAACACTAAGCCGAAATATCGGCAAGGGTAAAGAGCATGTTGGGGCTGTCAATCTCTCCGACCCATCTGCCTCAGTGCAGAAGGCAGTGGAAGATCCCGAGAAAGCCATGCTGCGTCAACAGCTTGCTGAGCAGAAGAGGTTGGTCGATGAGCTTCTGTTTGAACACATTGTAGAGTGGCGGCCCGACTATGGTGATCCTCGGCCGGGGCAGTAGGGGCAGGAACAACTGCCCTTTGACAAGATTCTCCTAGGTAACCTCAATCATGCCATGTTCGCTGACAGAGGAGAGGCCAGAGCTCATGGCAAGAGGGCGCGATATGTTTCGCCAAACCCTTCTGAACGGTGTGATCACCCAAGAGACCCCGCTCGGGTTCCTCTCGCTGCCCCAAGGGTCACTCCACCAGCCACCCCACAAGCTGTTGAGCTTGTCTACCAGATTGAAGAGCCCGACAATGCGCGTGTGGTTAGGGATCCCCGTCAGGACAGGAAATCACATCCAAACGATCCGATGATGGCACTCATCGCCCGCTTAGAGTCTTTTGAAACTTGTTAGGTGGTGATCCCACCGGACAGTAAGCCATACCCAGCATGGGTAGAAGATATGTCAGCACCTCCGGGATTTGGGAATCTCGCTTTCGCCCCCTTTAACGGGACAGGAGACCCGCCACAGCACCTGGCCCACTTCAATTCGAGGTTTGGGCCTATGTTAGGGACTCTAGTGCAGCAGGAGGCCGCCAAGATCCGTTGTTTTGTTCAGACACTAGAGGGGCCAACATTCGTCTGGTACAACCAGCTCCCTGTCGGGTCCGTAACTAGCTGAGAGGACCTTCGCAGGAAATTCCTCTACCAGTTCAGTTCCACAACCTGGAAGACGAACATCGCAGACCTCTTCAGGTGCATGCAAAGGCCCGATGAGCGAGTTGCAGACTTCATCGCCTGGTGGAAGGGGCTCACGTACTCCCTTGACATGCCACTAACTCTGGAGAAATTACTGACAATGTGCGTAGGGAACATCAAGGCAGAGCTGGTTCCTTCTCTGATCACTCAGAATTACCCTGGAGGGTTCTGGGACTTCTCAGACAAGGCTCAGTGCCTCGAAGAAGCCCTGCAACAGGCCAGTCAGGCACACCTACTGCCTCTTATAATCCCTGCAATGAGATTTTCCAGAGCCGAGCCTGCTGCTGTGGCCCAAATAGAGGCCCCCAGGCAGCTAGAATTGCTACCAGTGAGGCCAGCTCTACAGCCCCATAGGGGTCCTCCCCCACGGGCGCAGCTTCCTGCCCAGCAGCGACTGCCTCAAAATCAGCAAGCACCTCCGCGTAATGCACCACCACCGCCTAGGTGAGATAATTAGGTTCCGCCTCCTCAGTATGCTCCTCTGGCCCCCCATCAGGGTCAGCCTCCTATAGCCCCTTTTCCAGATAGAAGGAATCAGACCTACTCGTTTGACGAGGCTCAGGTCCCCGGTTACTTCCGCAGTGCCTTGGAGCAGAGAATTGTGCGGTTACCTGAGTGCCGAAAGCCAGAAGAGGTGCATCTCATTGATCACCCCAACTACTACCCTTATCACCAGACCCTGGGGAACACCATCCAGAGATGCTACGTGTTCAAGTAATGGCTCCAAGACCAGATTGACAACAATATAGTCAGGTTGGGCCCAGCCCCGACACAAGTGGCAGGTGTCTTTGTGAGATCAGATGGCAGTAGAGGCGACGAGGATGAATGGCAGCAGGTTTCCGACTGTGGGTCCCAAAAGTATAATGATTGGATGGCCCGCAAGACGGTCGCCCATGCTTATGGCATCATTCGTACATGCCTGAATCAGCCAGAGGCTGCGGTTACTACTTCGGCATCGTCGTCTCAGCCATCCTCTTCCCAGAATAGTAAGCAGTGGCGGCACAAGAAGAAAGAACGCGCCCTGCCGATGCTGTCATCGTCCTGCACTCTTGGCGACTTAATACCCCCGAAAATGGGGATCCCTCTGAGACTCCACCCAGTAGTGGAGGACTCCTCAAGTGACAATCCTGGGTATGCTCCGTTATGCTCCTCTGGCCCCCTCTGAGACTCTGCCCAGTAGTGGAGGACTCCTCGAGCCATCCTACTCTGATGCCTTTCCAGTTTTTACAAAGCATGAATCCTATTCTCGTCCAGCGCTTCAAATTTAGTTATACAGACTTCGGAAACTCTATACAGCACTTACTGGCCATATACCGTTGTGCACAATGAGGGAAACTGAATCTCGATGGGCAGGACGGCCTCAGCTCCATACACTAGGGAATATGGGGTCATCTGGGTGGAATTACGAGTCGTCGTCCGATAATCCCAGAGGGCATTGGGGAGATTATCCGGCCAACTATTCTTGTTCTAACCAACTATCTTTTGCAGAATGTTAGAGAGTGTCTTGTTAAACACCTCGATCTGTCCATTTGCCTACGCATGATAGTGGGAGGTATGGTTAGAGCGAATATTGTAATTGGCGTACAATTTCTTCAGCTCGACTGCTCAGAAGTTGGTTTCGTTATCAGTGAGGATAGTATGAGGTACTCCAAATCGATAGATGATGTTGGAACTCTTGAAGTCAACAATAGAATGGGATTTGACCTCCTTGAGCGGAATTGCCTCCTCCCACTTGGAAAAGAAATCTGTAGCGGTTAGAATGAACCGGAATTGGCGAGCCGTTGCCAGTGGGTAAGGTCCTACAACATCCAACCCCCAAACTAAAAAGGGCCAAGAATACTTGGTAGTGTGGAGAGGCTCCGGTGTCTGATGCACAAAGTTAGAATGAACTTGGAACGCATGGCACCTATTGGAAAACTTGATGCAGTCATGGATCATGGAGGTCCATAATTACCCCAACCTCTGAATCTGGTGAGACAACTTTGACCCTGCCTGATGGGCGCCATAGGAAACAGCATTAACCTCTTACATGACCTGTGAAATCTCAACTCCTTGAAGGCAACAGAGGAGAACACCATCAAATCTGCATTTGTAAAGGATCTGCTCAAGGCTGGGACCACTATGAAGGGTGAACTATAGTGCATGGCATCGGACTCGCTCGCGCTCTTCCCGGTCTGACAGAAGATTACCGTGTTGGATGTATTCAACCAAGGGTATCCTCCAATCAGGAACTATTTCAATAACCGCATATGAAGTACCCGTGGATCCTGACATAAGGGCATCAGTGGTAAGATGGTTTACCCACGGGCCGTGATCATCCTCCGAGGTAACTGAAGCAATAACTCTCCAGTGCACCACGTGGATAATCAGGTCGTCATGTTCGGGCTTCGCAAGCGACGCGGCCAAGCTGACCAAAGCATCTTCTTGATCGTTCTGTGATCGTGGGGTATGAACAACCTCTGACCGAGAAGGGAACTGGGCCATTAGATGGAGGGTGTACTCCAACAATGGCACGAGTTCTGGCTTTCTGACAAGATAGTCTCCATTGACCTGCTTGATGACCAGCTCAGAATCCCCCTTCACATACAGACGGGGCACATTGATATCAAGGGCCAGCTCGAGGCCAGTAATGAGGGCATGATACTCTGCCTCGTTGTTGGTGAATCCCTCTGACAACATGAGTGAATATGGCAAAACAGCTTGCTCTGGGGTGATGAAGACGATACTCAGGCCCACTCTGTTAAGCCTAGGATCGTTGAGTCTCCTATCGGTGGGGCTCTGGGAGGCACCCTCAAAGTGAATCTTCCAGCATGGGATGGCATGATCGACTGAGAGGATTGCCTCATCAGGAAAACCTAGGTCCAGTGGCTGATCCGCGGAGGTTGGGTGGGTAGCTAGAAAGTCTGCCAATGCATTTTCTTTGATAGTCTTCTGAGGCACGAACCTGATGTCGAACTGCTGGAGGATCACCGCCCACCGTGCTAATCGGACAGTCAACATAGGTCGGTTCAGGATGTACTTCAATGGGTCTACCCAAGAGACCAGTTGTACCTCGTGGTGCTGCAAGTAGTGCCGCAATTTTTTGTACGGAAAATAAGAGTGCCAAACAGCTCTTCTCGATGGGAGAATATCTAATTTCCGTATCAAGGATCATGTGGTTGAGGTAGTAGAGGTTGTTCTCAGTTTCCTCGTTGTTCTTATGGGCAAGAAGTGTGCCAAGGGACCGTTCCAGGGTGGTCACGTAAAGGACCAGTGGTTTTTCGGAGACGGGTGGCATCAAGACCGGATGTTGGAGAAAATATTGCTTGATTTCCTTGAAGGCGGTCTAACACTCTTCATCCCATTCATAGGTGTCACCTTTATTCATGAGCTGGGAAAAGGGCTTACACTTTCCAGCCAGATTCGCAATGAATCGGCGTATGTAGGCTAAGTGGCCTTGGAGACCCCGAAGCTCCTGAATATTTCTCGGGGGAGGAATCTGGTCGATGGTCTTGATCTTCTCTAGGTCGGTCTCAATGCCTGAAAAAAAATCCAAGGAACTTACCGGAGGTGACCCCGAAAGCACACTTCAACGGGTTCATTTTCAGGTGGCTGGAACAGAGGAAACCAAACACTTTCTCAAGGTCCTTAAGATGGTCCTGGAACTGGCGAGATTTTACTACCAGGTCATCCACGTATCATTCCACCAATGTCCCCAGAATTGGCTTGAATATGCGATGCATGACCCGTTGATAGGTGGAACCCGCATTCTTCAGGCCGAAAGGCATAACTTGGTAACAGAAAGTACCTTGGGGTGCCCTGAAGGCAGTGGACTCCTCTTCCTCAGGGGCCATCCATATCTGGTTGTACCCGGAATATCTATCCATGAAGGAGAGGGATTGGAACCTGGTCGTGGTGTGAAAAAATTGAACCCACGATGGTTTTCCGGGAGACCAAGGCAGTGGACGGCTACCTGAGGATCTAGTCCTAGCATCTCGTCGTAACTCCATGCGAACACATCACGGTGCTGTCTGAGGAATTCCACTTACCGTTGATGCTCCTCGAGGGGCATGGCGGCACTGACCAATGTGGTTCTCGGGTCCGCCTCGCTACCGAGATTCACATGTACCAACTCGTCGACCGTGGTGGAGATGCCCTCATCAAAGGAGAGGGGAGCGTCTTCCATGTACTCCTCTCCACTTATGGATGGATCATCCGTGGGGGGAGCTGCTTCTGAGCTATCAAACCCTGATGGGAAGATGGTGTTGTCTTGGGCGGTAGTGGTCATCTTATCAGGAGACTCATGCGCCACTGAGACCATAGAGATGAAGGCAGTTGATCCAATCCCATCTGGTCTTTGGCCCAAGGGGCCATGCCTGATGACATCAAAGTAGTAGTGGCGCGTTGGCTTCAGCCGGTTGATTCCATCCCGACAGAAGAGACACGTATGACGTATTGTCGTTTCCATGAGCCTGATGTCCCGATACCGTACAGGGGTAGGAGGCTCCGTGATCACCTGAGCCTAGTTGGTTTAGGAGTACGAGGTGATTTCTCAACGTCGCTTGGACTTGGGAATATGCCTTCCTCTTGCACCCGAAACAACAAATCACTGCCCCATGTCGGGGGTGGTGGCCTCCAACCAATGGATCGGGAATATGTAAGTGTCATTCAGACCTACCCAGGGATCACTTGTGATAGTGGCGGGCTCAACCTCACCTGCCAGAATCTTCTTATCCTTGCTCTTGTAATAGTTGGCGTCCAGATAACGGGCTTCACAAGAGGCAAAAGGAGACGCATCTCCTTGGAGCACACCCACTCGACCATTAAGGGAGTATTTGAGGCATTGGTGATATGATGAGGGGACTGCTGTGTGAAGGTGGAGCCATGGCCTACCCATCAATGCATTGTAGGCGGTGTCCTAAGAGACAACCATGAATTAAGTGCTAGAAATTAGGACACCGAACTGGGTCTTCAA
Source organism: Viscum album (assembly GCA_963277665.1). Lineage (NCBI taxonomy): Eukaryota > Viridiplantae > Streptophyta > Magnoliopsida > Santalales > Viscaceae > Viscum > Viscum album. Next base: position 1,514,762,676 of record OY728128.1, on the reverse strand, counting down.
GCGGATCTTGCCGACTGAAGTTTGCTCGATCCTATCATATCCCTAGATTCTGAGATCGGAGGGAGTTAGATCATCCTCAGACAACCCCGGCTTCCACGGTGTCCGAGTCGGGATTAGGTTAATCCCAGAACCTGTGTCAACAAGACAGCGGCAGACTTCCTCGCAATTTAACTGACCAGTGATGTACAACGGGCGAATGTGCCCCTGTATGGGAGGGTCTTCATCTTCACCAGAGAATGAGATAACTTCCTGGAATTTGGTGCTCTCAATTGCCTTGGCGTGGAAGACTTCTGCAGCTGCTACCTCCGTCTCAAACTGGAGGGGGGTCCTTAGGGACTCAGCGAGCACCTCACGCATTTCATATGATAGGCAAAGAGCCTAAAGGATAGAAAGCCTCACCGGAATGCCAGCGAGGTGCTTCAGAACATCATACTTTCAGGACAGACACGAGCTTCTGCTTATAGGAGGCCGCTCTGCGATCGGAGGTATGATGGGCCCTGCCGGTTGAGCCGGCGGCTGACTGGTACTAGGCATATCTCGTTGTTCACTAGCCGAAGCCCGGAGAGTGGCTGCCAGATGAGGACCGAAAGGCTGGGGTTGGCTAGTGGTAGGGCGGATCTGGTCGGGGCATGACCGAGGTGGTTCCGCCTGATCCAGCAACACAAACGGTGGTGGAGGCGGACCTGTCGACACCGGATGAAGGGGCCGCATGTGATGAGCTCTGTACTGGGCCTACTGTCTGGTCTCAGTGGTGTGAACGTCCTGGCTAGAGGTGCCAACTATCGTGCCCCAGCGATTCATGCAACCACAGCTCTGACGACGTTGGTAACGGCTGGGGACATTGGGAAGGTCCACCTAGCGTTCCTCATTGTTGGGAGTCAAAAGGGGATTTACCAACTCTACGGTGTTAACCAGAGCATACCCCAGACTGTCACTTGAGGAGTCCTCCACTACTGGGAGGAGTCTCGGAGGGATCCCCATTTTCGGGGGTATTAATTAGCCAAGAGTGCGGGATGACGACAACATTGGCAGGGCGCGTTCTTTCTTCTTATGTCGCCGCTGCTTACTATTCTGGGAAGAGGATGGATGAGACAATGATGTCTAAGTAGTAACCGTAGCCTCTGGCTGATTGAAGCATGCACGAATGATGCCATAAGCGCGGGCGACCGTCTTGTGGTCCATCCAATCATTATACTTTTGGGACCCAGAGTCGGAAACCTGCTGCCATTCATCCTCGTCGCCTCTACTGCCATCTGATCTGACAAAGACACCTGTCACTTGTGTCGGGGCTGAGCCCAACCTGACTATATTATTGTCAATCTGGTCTTGGATCCATTCCTTGAACACGTAGCATCTCTGGATGGTGTTCCCCAGGGTCTGGTGATAAGGGTAGTAGTTGGGGTGATCAGTGAGATGCACCTCTTCTGGCTTTCGGCACTCAGGTAACCACATAATTCTCTAATCCAAGGCACTGTGGAAGTAACCGAGGACCTGAGCCTCATCAAACAAGTAGGTCTGATTCCTTCTATCTGAAAAAGGGGCTCTAGGAGGCTGACCCTGATGGGGGGCCAGAGGATCATACCGAGGAGGCAGAACCTGATTATCTCACCTAGGCGGTGGTGGTGCGTTACGCGGAGGTGCTTGCCGATTTTGAGGCAGTCGCTGCTGGGCAGGAAGCTGCGCCCGTGGGGGAGGACCCCTATGGGGCTACGGAGTTGGCCTCACTGGTAGAAATTCTAGCTGCCTGGGGGCCTCTATTTGGGCCACAGCATCAGGCTCGGCTCTGGCAGCTCTCCTTGCAGGGATTATAAGAGGCAGCGGGTGTGCCTGACTGGCCTATTGCGGGGCTTCTTCGAGGCACTGGGCCTTGTCTGAGTAGTCCCAGAACTCTCCAGGGTAATTCTGAGTGATCAGATAAGGAACCATCTCTTCCTTGATGTTCCCTATGCACATTGTCAGTAATTTCTCCTGAGTTAGTGGCATGACAAGGGAGTACGTGAGCCCATTCCACCGGGCGATGAAGTCTGCAACTCGCTCATCGAGACTTTGCTTACACCTGAAGAGGTCTGCGATGTTTGTCTTCCAGGTTGTGGAACTGAACTGGTAGAGGAATTGCCTATGAAGGTCCTCCCAGCTAGTTATGGACCCGACAGGGATCTGGTTGTACCAGACGAATGTCGGCCCCTCTAGTGTCTGAACAAAACAATGGATCTTGGCGGCCTCCTGCTGCACTGGAGTCCCTAACATAGGCCCAAACCTCGAATTGAAGTGGGTCAGGTGCTGTGGCGGGTCTCCTATCCCGTTAAAGGGGGCGAAAGCGAGATTCCCAAATCCCGGAGGTGCTGGCATATCATCTACCCATGCTGGGTATGGCTTACTGTCCGGTGGGATCGCCACCTACCAAGTTTCCAAAGCCTCTAAGAGGGTGATGAGTGTCGTCATCGGATCGTTTGGATGTGATTTCTTGTCCTAACGGGGATCCCTAACCACACGCGCATTGTCGGGCTCTTCAATCTGGCAGACAATCTCAACATCTCTTGGGGTGGCTGGTGGAGTGACCCTTGGGGCAGTGAGAGGAACCCGAGCGGGGTCTCTTGGGTGATCACGCCGTTCAGGAGGGTTTGGAGAAACATATCGTGCCCTCTTGCCATGAGCTCTGGCCTCTCCTCTGTCAGCGAACATGGCATGATCGAGGTTACCTCGGAGAATCTTGTCAAGGGGCATTTGTTCCTGCCCCTGCTGCCCCGACCGAGGATCACCATAGTCGGGCCTCCACTCTGCAATGTGTTCAGCCAGAAGCTCATCGACCAACCTATTCTGCTCAGCAAGCTATTGACGCAGCGTGGATTTCTCGGGATCTTCCACTGCCTTCTTCACTGAGGTAAATGGGTCGGAGAGATTGACAGCCCCAACATGCTCTTTAACCTTGCCGATATTCCGGCTCAGTGTTAACGCCTCAGTGGGTGCGGGGAGACCTAGGAGGTTCCTCTGTTGATGAGTAATCCTTTCTGATGGGTCCAGTACCGGCTTGTCCTCAGGGGGTGAGTCCCCATCAAGAAGTTCCAGACTGTTCCCTTCTCCTGAATGACCATCCATGTTGACTACCGCTGTCCTCGAGGGCATGCCCTCAGAGTCGCCCAGTGATTCGGGCTGCTATAAAATCGCACCGAAAAGAAGGGCAGCGTACTGCCCCCATCCACGGACATGTGCGGAGGAGTGGCATCCTTGATAAATTTTCGGAGTACTTGAAAACTCTGAACACATTGTTGTTGGAGGGCCCTATGGTGGCCAAAACTTCTCGAGGAAGTGGCATGTTGTGAGGATGGTCCAGAAGCTCCACAGATTAGGTTCAGGATCCGGCCCTTGATAGCCCCGCTCATCAACTGGGAGTGATTGGGGAACTGGAAGCGGTGTCGAGGCAGGCCGCTGGGCCGGTGAGCTAGCCGGCGGAGAATACGGCGAGCAGGCCGATTGGTCGCTGAATCCTAAGTCGTCTTCCAAGGGTTGCAGTGTCCTGGTTTCCACGTCATGATAGGATGGGCCGAAAAATGGGCCTCTTGTCACAGTGTTAGTGCTTTCCAAGGGTGTTCTACGTCGCGGCTCTTCCACCATCTAACCCCAAAAAAGGTCTCCGCCATCTCTGACCGAGGCGGAAGGTACTTCTGGAGAGGTCGATGGTGACTGCAAGTTTGATCCCTGGGGGTACGCCAAGTCCTCGTCCTCCTGGATATACCTTCAGTGGGAGGCGGGGATCATATGGATCTCACATTTGTGGAGTACGAGGCTGACGCGCCACGTCCCTATCCCTGCCCTTGACTCAAAGGACTGGGGGGAAGGCTCCATCGCTGAGTCGTACTCCGCCTTAGAGTTTGAGAAACAGACTGATCTGATTTCCGTCTGGCCTTCCCTGGCATTTCTCTTATGGCGACGATGTCCCACCTTCCTGCCCCTGGGTGGCTCCTCGGGGCGAGGCTGATTTCCATCACGGAGTCCTGTGGCCACACTAGTGCTGGAGAGGAAAGGATTGAAGGTCGGGATGCGAGGAGCACCAGGACAAATCTCAAAAGGTACATGGGGAGGACCTCCATGTGGGTGAGTGACCAGATATGCAACGGCTCCATACTTGCGGTCATCGGTAGGGGAAGTGACCCCGTACCCAGTGTAGTGAGCACTGGAAAGAGCCCCACCCGGAGAGTAGCTGTCACGGGGAAACCCCTTACCTGCGGTGAGGGTGGTTCTAGGCGGGCCTTCGTGCCAGGGTTGGAAGAAGGGAGGACCCATAACTTCCAAAATGGTGGCATGGAGTAGGCCTTCATGCTGGATGGCACTACTGCGAATCGCTCCGCGGCGGCCATTGCATGTGCCAGTGACCGGGAGAGTCGACCCAACCTACCCATGGGGCGGTTGGGGCCTCGATCCGGGTCGGGCATGTAACTGCCCCTGCTCAAGGTGTGTGGGGGTTTGATGACAGGAGTCAGCGGTGGCTCGGGCCATGGTGGTTGCTGACATTGAGGCCCCGAGGTGAGCATCCTCTTCCGCTCATGCCCGACGCTGGCGTCGGGTCAGGTGGGTTGGAGCCAGTGGTGCGGCCACATGGATTGCCTGCTCCTCAGCCTGGGGAGTCGGATGGCGGCGTCAACGCGGCCTGGCGGGTGCCCTGACCGTGAACCCTTGAAGCGGGTTTCCAATCGGGCGAAACCGGACATCCCCTACCTCATCAGCGTAGGGAAGGGAGGTGTCGAGGAATTCCGGAGATAAACCCCTGAAATGTTTGAACGTCTGGGTGGGGAGTAGAGGCTCCCTGTGTGGCCTTCAGAGGCGGTGATGGTAGTGAGGCGCAACTGCCTAGAGGTCCGAACGGGCCATGTTCCTAGTGGGGATGAACCCTTCCTCCTCATACCTGCGCACAGGGTCACTAATCACCCTTCATTGGATAATATCTGATGGGGAGAGGGGGCGTGAGCACCCAGCAGTTGTGACAGTCGGAGCAGTTGGGGAAAAGGTGGAACCGCACAGGTTGACCGCGTCGGTACTGCCCCTACCCCTACGCCGGTGGGCAGGTGGCGATCGAGCTCCGGATGCTGCGATCTGATTCCTGAAAGCAGGGAGATGAACCCATTAACACTAATAGGAAAAGAAATCAACAAACAGTAGCTCAGTGTCATTCCGTCTTCCATGGTCGATAAGAGGGATCCACACTAACAACGTCATAGAACATAGTTCTCAACGTCCTGACTGCCCCAACCCCTCGCGGGTTTCACATCCTAGTGCTGGGTGCCCGGACCTGGCGACATTCTAATCTTCCAACACCCCAAATACTACTAGTCTCCATATTGAGGAGAATAGATTCACGTCAGGTTCACCATTTTCTGTTTCCGACGCTTTCCACCGGGGCGCGTGCGCATCCATCATACATGGAAGGACACACGGCTTGGGGCCCCGCATTCCCGCTTTCCAATGGCAGGCGACATCTATTCCTTTTTTAGGGACGTCTAATCCTTGATCGAAACCGGGATGATGGGATGTATACTCATCCTTCCGTGGATTCCTCCTTAGAGCTCATCACCTAGTCTGGGTCTCCCTCATATTTTGAAGATGTATTCATGAATCTCGTTCCTGGTGCCATATCTTCGTGGACACCAGTTAATTACGCTGCTTCCGCCGAGACGCTCCAAGGGGTCTGGCCGGGGCAGCAACCTTAGGTTAGGAGAGTGTCCACGTTGAGGCATCGTTGGCGTGTCTTGACGATGGGGAATTGGCATGTCTGTCTTTTGTCCCTTATTATAGGGCTTCTCGAGGGCGCAGAAGCCTAAGGTATCCCACATCAAACATGGGTAATTGTATTCCATAGGCATGTATCTGAGGTTTTCCTTAGCTTTCCATGTTTAACACTGGGTATTCCGCGAGTTTAACGACTAGTGGAGACGGATCGGACTGATCGGAACACTGAGAGTGGATCAAATTGAAGAACCCCCTAGGGGGGGAACACCGATGTCGGGGCCAGCACGTGGGTGGATTCTCGGATACTATGGAGTAGAGTGAAGTGGCATGATCCCACCGGGATGTGGCGTCCTGGGTAAGAATCAGGATGGGTGATGAAGTGAAGAGGGGCTTACGCTCTGAGGCAGCCCACAATGGATATGGGGCTTACACTCTGAGGCGGCCCATAATGGTGGATATGGGGATTACGCTCTGAGGAGTCCCATGGTGGTGGTGAACCGACACGAAGGGGTCGAAACAACCAGGTGGTGGGCTTGAACCTCATGGAGGCTTCCTACATATCCCTGTGGCAGGGAATCAAAGTCCACGTAGTTCATGATGGATTAGGGCTTACGCAAGGGTGCTGCTCGTGTGCCGCTATGGAGCGGCAATGGTGGATGGGGCTTACGCTCTGAGGCGTCCCATGGTGTTATGGGGCTTACACTCTGAGGCGGCCCACAATGGTATGGGGCTTACGCTCTCAGGCGGCCCATGGTGGTATGGGGCTTACGCTCTGAGGGGGCCCATGGTGGTATGGGTCTTACGCTCTGAGGCGGCCCATGGTGGTATGGGGCTTACACTCTCAGGCGGCCTATGGTTTTTATGGGGTTTACACTCTGAGGCGGCCTATGGTGGTATGTGGCTTACACTCTGAGGCGGCCCATGGTGGTATGGGGCTTACGATCTGAGGCGGCCCATGGTGGTATGGGGATTACACTCTGAGGCGGCCCATGGTGGTATGGGTATTACGCTCTGAGGCGGCCCATGGTGGTATGGGGCTTACACTCTGAGGCGGCCCAAGGTTGGTGAACTGACGTGAAGAGGTCGGAACGACCGGGTGGTGGGCTTGAACCTCGTGGAGGCTTCCTACGTATCCTCATGGTAGGGAATCAAAGTACTCGTAGTTCTCTGAAGGTGGGGGTCAGGGTCGGTGCTCACTCTAAGCTCACGTGAGTCATGATCGGTGTGAGAAACAAGAGGTTGCAGGGAACTGATGATCACGTCGCAAATGTTGCATCCGTGAGAAGCGAAGAGGGGCTTACGTGTTGAGCGGCCCATGGTGTTGGGACTTACTCCAGGATGGAGGTCCGGGGTGCAACAAAGCGCAGAGGGGGAGGGATTTGGGACCAAGCAAATGAGATTCCTCATTCCCTATCACGCCCTCCACTGGCCTTGGGAATGGGGAAGTACGGAGGTTCATGGGTGCTACCTTCTGCAAGAGGGGCTAGGGGCTTACACCAAGGTGGATCTCATTCCCTCATGGAAAAACGCCACTCCGAGAGGGAGGATATCATCCCATGTGAGGGTGATCCCATTCCTGTGGAGACGAGCGGCGTAAAGAATGTCCGAACTGGGGGGACCCTACGTACGAGGCATGGGGCCGGATCACAGTTTAACGTCATGTGTTGAAGACGAGGTGCTTGGCAGTTTACCGTCCTGCAGCTCGGATGAGGTGGGTTCGCTCCACACCCCTAGGACTTACATAAACGGAAACCTCTACCCCTTGTGGGAGGGAAGGCATCGACAAGGTCGTGGTGAAGTGGGGCCGCAGAGCGAACCATCGAGGGGTCCACGTTAGTGTGGCTATGCAAAGAAGCAATAGCCGTTATCATGCCTATGCAAAGAAGCATGAGGCAAAGCAATACAATGGAAAACACCACCCAAGGGACCTTGAGGTTACTTCATACGAGCCTGGAAGGCCGTACGGGAAAACAGCGCATGACATGCATGCCCGGTATGGAGGACATCGTGTGCCTACGCAGGCAGGAACCCGGGGGGCATCAAGGTGAGGGGTCTCGGGGATTATACGCAAAGAAAAGGTTTGTGCACAAAACACTGGGATGGCACGTAATTGGGGTAGAGGAATTTCACGCGACTAGGGGGATTGCGTGCAAGGTATGTGAATTACGTGCGAGTGGAAAAGGTTGAACCCTAAGGCAAGGCCACACCCAATGAAGGGATTACGCGCAATTGGGCCTTTTTGCATGCAACGGAAGGAATTGCGCGCAAGGCAGGAACCCTGAGAGGTTTGGAATTCTATTTAAGCCAGTGGGATTGTGCGCAAAGGCAGATCCTGGGGCAAGGTTGCACGAAAAGAATCAGTACCTGAAGGCCATATTTCGCGTGTGGAAGTCCTATTTCGCGTACGAGAGATGGTTCAAATTCTGCAACCCCGAAACGGAAGGGGTATCCTTCTATTTATAGTCCTCCGACGCCGCGAAATCCAGGCGGTGCGTGAAATTTTGTGCGCAAGAGATGGCGGCGCGAAAAGTTAACTGCATGGGCGCGGCCGTGCAAATATTGCATGCCAGTGCCGGGAACCTTTCACGAATCCCAAAATCCTTTCGCACGGCCCACATTTTTTTCTTGCGCATCCTCCTTTATTTCGCGCAACACTTTCAGACCCTTCGGACCGGGCCTCCGGGTCTGAATATGACTTCGCTTTTTCATTTCGACACTTCATTTAGTGGTTACGGACGTTTTGGAATCTACATTATCAAAAAAATCTGAACGCATTTGCTCGGTTTTCCGTATGTCACTTGTGTTGTTTTATAAAGTTAATGTCAATTTCAAACTTATATCAGACACTTTTATCCATACCAGTCACACAGTGCGTCGGATTGAGGTGTGGTCAATTCGTACACCTCACAAATGACTCATGGATCGTTGTCCAAAAGTATCAAAACCATCCAAACGCGTTTGCTCAGTTTTCCGTATGTCACTTGTGTTGTTTTCTAAAGTTGATGTCAATTTCAAACTGATATCAGACACTTTTAGCCATACCGGTCACACCGTGCGTTGGATTGAGGTGTGGTTGATTCATACACCTCACAAATGACTCATGGATAATTTTCCTAAATTATCAAAAACAATCCTAAAGCTTTTTCTCAGTATTCTGTATGTCAGTAGTGTTGTTTTCTAAAGTTAATGTCAATTTCAAATTGATATCAGACACTTTTAGCCATACTGATCACACCGTGTGTCGGATTGAGGTACGGTAGATTCTTACACCTCAAAAATGACTCATGGATCGTTGTCCTAAAGTATCAAAACAATACGAATGTGTTTTCTCGGTATTCCATATGTCAGTAGTGTTGTTTTCTAAAGTTTATGTCAATTTCAAACTGATATCTGACACTTTTAGCCATATCAGTCACACTGTGCGTCGGATTGAGGTGCGGTTGATCCGTACACATAAAAAATGACTCATGGATCGTTTTCCTAAAGTATCAAAACAATCAGAATGCATTTTCTTGGTATTTCTTATGTCAGTAGTGTTGTTTTCTAAAGTTAATGTCAATTTCAAACTAATATCAGACACTTTTAGCCATACCGCTCACACCGTGCGTCGGATTGAGGTGTGGTTGATTCATACACATCACAAATGACTCATGGATCATTTTCCTAAAGTATCAAAACAATCCTAATGCGTTTTCTCGGTATTCTGTATGTCAGTAGTGTTGTTTTCTAAAGTTTATATCAATTTGAAACTGATATCAGACACTTTTAGCCATACCGGTCACACTATGCGTCGGATTGAGGTGCGGTCAATTCTTACACCTCAAAAATGACTCATGGATCTTTTTCCTAAAATATAAAAACAATACGAACGTTTTTTATCGGTTTTCCGTATGTCACTTGTGTTGTTTTCTAAAATTAATGTCAATTTGAAACTGATATCAGACACTTTTAGCCATACTGGTGACAACGTGCATCGGATTGAGGTTCAGTCGATTCGCACACCTCATAAATGACTCATGGATTGTTTTACTAAAGTATCAAAACTATCCAAACGTTTTTTCTCAGTTTTACGTATGTCACTTGTGTTGTTTTCTAAAGTTAATAACATTTTCAAACTAATATCAGATACTTTTATCCATACCAGTCACACCGTGTGTCGGATTGAGGTTCGGTCGATTCATACACGTCACAAATGAATCATGGATAATTTTCCTAAAGTATAAAAATAATCTGAACTCATTTTATTGGTTTTCCGTATGTCACTTGTGTTGTTTTGTAAAGTTAATGTCAATTTCAAACTGATACCAGACACTGTTATACATATCGGTCAAACCATGCGTCGAATTGAGGTGAGGTCAATTCGTAAACCTCACAAATGACTCATGGATCGTTTTCATAAAGTATCAAAACAATCCAAATGTGTTTGCTCGGTATTCCGTATGTCAGTAGTTTTGTTTTCTAAAGTTTATGTCAATTTGAAACTGATATCAGACACTTTTAGCCATACCGGTCACACCGTGCATCGGATTGAGGTGCAGTCAATTTGTACACCTCAAAAATGACTCATGGATCGTTGTCCTAAAGTATCAAAACAATAAGAACGCTTTTTCTCGGTTTTCCTTATGTTAGTAGTGTTGTTTTCTAAAGTTTATGTCAATTTGAAACTGATATCAGACACTTTTAGCCATACCGGTCACACCGTGCGTTAGATTTAGGTGCGGTTGATTCGTACACGTCAAAAATGACTAATGTATCATTTTCTTAAAGTATCAAAACAATACGAACATATTTCCTCATTTTTCCTTATGTCACTTGTGTTGTTTTCTAAAGTTAATGTCAATTTCAAACTGATATCAGACACTTTTAGCCATACTGGTTACACCGTGCGTCGGATTGAGGTGTGGTTGATTCGTACACCTCAAAAATGACTAATGGATAGTTTTCCTAAATTATCAAAACAATCCGAACACATTTTCTTGGTATTATGTATGTTAGTAGTGTTGTTTTCTAAAGTTACTGTCAATTTCAAACTGATATCAGACACTTTTAGCCATACCGGTCACACCGTGTGTCGGATTGAGGTGCGGTAGATTCTTACACCTAACAAATGACTCATGGATCATTGTCCTAAAGTATCAAAACAATCCGAATGATTTTTCTTAGTATTCTGTATGTCACTTGTGTTGTTTTCTAAAGTTAATGTCAATTTCAAACTGATATCAGACACTTTTAACCATACCTGTCACACCGTGCGTTGGATTGAGGTGCGGTCAATTCGTACACCTCAAAAATGACTCATGGATCGTTTTCCTAAAGTATAAAAACAATACGAAAGTGTTTTCTTGGTATTCTGTATGTCATTAGTGTTGTTTTCTAAAGTTTATGTCAATTTCAAATTGATATCAGACACTTTTAGCCATACCGGTCATACCGTGTGTCGGATTGAGGTGTGGTTGATCTGTACACGTCACAAATGACTCATGGATCATTGTAATAAAGTATCAAAACAATCCGAATGAGTTTTAGCGGTATTCCATATGTCAGTATTGTTGTTTTCTAAAGTTAATGTCAATTTCAAACTGATATCAGACACTTTTATCCATACAGCTCACCCCGTGCGTCGGATTGAGGTACGGTTGATTCGTACACATCACAAATGACTCATGGATCGTTTTCCTAGGCCTAAAGAATATGGATAATATAAATTTATATATCACGTATGATGGGGAACACCCTATTAAGGATATATAAGAGTCATGGTGTGTGTGATGGGTAGGATATTCCATATAGGGATTGGTGAAGTGTGACATAGAGGATATAAAACATAATAAAGGGTGATCATATATGCTCAATAAGTGTAAACAAGGGAGATATCAATGATCATATATGGATAACATTAGTAGGAATTCACCTTCATCTTATTTGTTTACAATCTTCCATCAGGTATGTTACCCATTCATTTCTAAACACATCTATATCATATTCTGAATATGAGTTTTTGCGACAGTCATGGCAGTACTGAAAAAATATAAATACACAAAGGATTAATAAATATTTTAAATGAACTCATAATTATTTTTGAAAATACCTCGTCAGGGATGCTAGTTTGTTGATTAAATACGATCTATTTCATAAATTTACAAACATAATAACCACAATCCTTTCCATTTGTTTGTTTTGGACACTGCAGAAACATCGAAAACAATAAGTAATTTGTTTTGATATGTGTTTGGATAGTGCAATGTTATTATATATACCCGGATACTTCTCCAGTTGTAGATCTTGTAGGATTTCTCATCCTTATGCCCTGGATTCATTCCATGCATTAGACGATATTGATGCACCGCCCTATCATAACAGAATCCTCATTAAAAGATAACATAAATTATATAATTAGATGTTTAGTTTTAAAATGTTGGATCTAGTGTATTAAAAATTAACAAACACCATCATGTGTGGTCGGTTTGTTGGATATCCATGCGTTGAATCCAGAAAATAAATCTTTGGAGTATCCAAATTGACTGCAATCAGCATCCAATGCTCCCTAAAAATACAAAAAGGAATAAGTAAAGAAAGAAATGAAAATATAGTTGATATAATTAAATTGTAGAGTTTTACCCATGCATCGTTGGTATTAAAAAGTGTTTTTCATCCGTAATTTTTTTTCAAACGATTTGAGCATTGATGACATTATTGCAGCCTCTTTATCAGAATATATTTCTTCTTTTGAAGAGGTGGTGTGAGGACTAATGAGTCCAAATTTTTGTTCATGGGGAAATCTCTTCAATTGTTTTTCATATATAAACCTACGAAAAATTTAAAATGTATTTAGTCATAATTATCAGAATATATCAGCTTTTGTAAAATCAAATTGTGAAAACATACCTCATGTATACATTTACAACTGAGGTGCCTAGCCATTCATACTTGAGGATTTCATTTACATTTTCAGTACTAATAAAATCTAATGTTTCCTCTCCGTACATATTTTTTTCAAAATAAATTGTGTGAGCATTTCTATCTATCAACTTTGTATCCACATGAGCCTACAATGATATTAATTGTGGATATAGAACGGGTGGGGTGAAGGTGCTCTCAATAGATCGTTTCAATCGGTTGGTTGATCCTTGAGATAGTTTTGAGCTGATATTTTGTTTCACCCCCTTCTCTTTGTCATTCTATAATAACATTCATCGGTTCAGACCTTTTTTCATTAAATGTTAAAGGTCCATCTTGAAAAATAACTTGGAAATGGATACCTCCTTGTCGTCATGTTTTTTTACAAGAACTGATGGCCATGCAATGAATGTTCCAACAGCTTTTTTAGTCGTATGAATGTCTCCATCGTCATTTGGAACAGGTAGCTCGGCACTCAGCTCATTAGCTACATTAATTGACACTCTGAAATGATCTGTTGGAAGCTGTCTGTTGTGTTTCATGTCGTTCTGCATATTGAACACCGTATCCCTCGCTACAAGGCGATAGGTGGGAGTTGATAGATATAAGTCATAGTCATTTTCACCCTGTATAATATTAGTAAATTAAAGGTATCAGTGTCTATGTGAATCACATTTCACAGAAACAATTATTAAAACATTTATTACCTCAGCTAACTCAGGTTTTTTAGGGGAATGGCTTGCCTCAAAGCTGGTGGGGGTGGGGCAGGATCATCACGCACGGGTTGTTGTTGAGTTTTTTCTTCTCTTTGCCTCTCCCCCATCAATGTTGCTATCATATCTCCCTGGTATTGTAATTCTTCTTGAAAAATAGCTAATTTTTCTTGCAGCTTTTCCATTTTTTCATTTTCATCATCCGCTTGTTTTTGTTTTTGAAAATATTTTTGGGGTGTCACCCCAAAATCCGCACCTCTGACACGACCATACTGGTCTGGCTGCTTCAAGGCTGCTGAAAGTATGTTTGCATCTGGTGCGGGTGTTGTTGATTCCTGTGACTATGTCAGATAGAAAATATAGAAAAATAAGTAGTCATTGTAATGTAATAGAAATTTAAAACAAATCAAATTTATATTATGTTATACTTACACATGTTTCCCACACTTTTTGTGTGTTTTCATCTATCAGTATCCCCTCTTTATTTACACGATCCTCCTTCTATAGCACATGGCGTAGGATGGATTTGGATTTCAATTGTGATTCATCAATCTTCATATAAATAGAGAAACATGGTTATGGTGTTTTTTTATGTCACATATAAGTAGTACGGTATATTTAAAAGACGTACCAATTTTTTCTCAAGTGAAGCGTACCCCATCCTTACTTTACGATAAGGGTACGCTGGTTCTGCTGCGCATTTTTTATTTTCAGCACTCAGTTGTTGTTTCATAAATAATAAACTTTCAATTAAAGTGATGAATACAAGCAACGTCAAACAATGTATTACCCCACAAAATGTACCTGAAAAGTATTCTCCCCACGATGGTTGATAAACGTGTCCCACGCTCCTTGGGATATCAAGTGTGCATAAAGAGGAGGTGGGTGCGGTTTGATTTTCCCTTCAGTATCTTTAAGATGATATTTTGTTAAAATTGTGCGGAAACCTCTATGAATCCTTCCTGCAACTCTTAATACATATTCCTTGTGTGAGGAATATACTACAAATTCACTCTAAAATGGATGATGAAGAGTAAGTCAATGTTTTGGTATTTTATTTTAATAAATTAAAAAAATGATATCATAATGTTACCGTAATCTCTTCCCACATTAGTGTCTTAAGACCGGTGACAACATGGTGCCATGACTGTACATCAATCAGCACACGTTGCCAAGTGACGAATCCAATGTAGATACTAAAGATGGCTTTGTTGGGGTTAACATGTTGGCCTCGCTTATTCCATCCCACCTCAAATTTAATTCCTTTTTCTTTTGCCTTAAGGATTTTGGCTAACATTGTCAAACTACGGCGCTCTTGTTTTTTTTGCGCTTTGAGGGTTTCATTTCCTACCATTTCCTCATAAGTATCATCAATATCTTTCTCCAGAGCACTAGCATCAGCACTGGGACCAAAAACAACAGGTTGAGAAACTTATTGTTGCTCTACAGTGGGAACACCCGCATCTGGTTGAGAAACCTATTGTTGCTCTGCACTGGGACCACCAGCAGGTGGTTAAGATACCTTTTGAGCCTCGGGATTGGGCGCATCAGCAGGTGCAAAAGTCATTATCTGCAGAAGTGGTTTAACATTTAATTTAGATTACATAAAATCAGCAGTGTACAGATAATAATAGAATGTAACACAATGTATATTACAATAAAAAAATAACCTGATTATTTCACTCTCTTTTTTTTCTTTAAAGGCTGAAGAGATTTGACTCCTCTATCGACTATGTAAATCCCTTCATTGCGGTCTCCTCTGACATAAAAAACGCCGTCTACATTGGGACCGCTGCGAAATGATTGTGAAGTCCCTATAAAAGGGTCATCCTCTATTTAACTTTCATCCGACCCTTCAGTTGTTTTGGTCGATAACAGAACAATTGACCAATTTCGGTTTGCGGGGTCTGGAACATAAAATACTTGTACTGCCTGTGATGCCATTATAAATGGTTCGTCTTTCTCCCCTTCCTTACTGAAATCAAATTTCATGAATCCTAATTCATCTATTTTAACAGCACTCTTGTTATCAACCCACTTGCATTGAAAAATCGTCACTTTGAATTTTGTATAATTCAACTCCCATATTTGTTTGATGATGTCAAAGTATGACATATTCGCATAAATTGGATTTTTGTCCTTAGCACCAGAAACATGCATCGCCACAGCCACAAGTGTAACCCCACTATTTCTCATGGTATTGTTTTCATCATTTTCATTAGTATAGAATGTATAACCATTAACTGTATAAGCATTGTAAGATAATATATACACACTTGCTCCTCCAGCTATCCATTGAAGTCGTTCTGAAATTGAGTCTGGATTTTCATCTAACTACTTCAAAATATGGTTCTTAAACCATCTTATAAACTGTCAATTATGTGTATCTGATATCCATTTTTCAGCCCTATATGGATTCAAACGCCTAAGAATTTCTTTGTGGGTTTGAACATATGGGTCAACGTCAAAACTGTTATGCAAAACGTAAAGGTGAGCCTGCTCCCGATCTGTAATATTGATTGTGAAAACCTCTCTTCCAGAAATTCCTTCACCCTCAAGCCGCTCAGTGTGATGAGATTTTGGTAGGCCAACATTTTCCACACCAAATAGGTATTCAGTAAAAAATTCAATGGCTTCCTCAACAATATATTGCTCCGCAATACAACCCTCTGGCCAACTTTGATTTTTGACATACCCTTTCAAAATCTTCATATACCGTTCAATGGGGTACATCCATATATAATGTATAGGACCACATAGTTGAATCTCTCTCACCAAATAAACCATCAAATAAACCATCATATCAAAAAATGTCAGTGGGAAGAACATTTCCAATTCACATAATATGACGGCAATTTCTCTTTCCATAGTTGACAATTTTGTCGGGTCTATAACTTTTCTGCATATAGATTTGAAGAAGAAACAAAGCTTCGTTAATGTATGGCGGAAATTCTTGGGTAAAATGCAATGTAAAGCTATAGGAATTAGATCTTGCATCAAAACATGGCAGTCATGTGATTTCAGACCCTTTAATTTTAAATCTCTCATTGACACGATGTTCTTGATATTTGATGAATACCCCTCTGGAACCTTTATGTCATTCAAAAAGTTGAAAAACTAATATCTCTCCTTCTTGGAAAGAGTGTAAGCATCTGGAGGAATAAATGTTCATTTTTTACCCTTCACTAGTGTCAACTCTTCTCGTATTCTCATCTCAACCATGTTCAATCTAGCCTTAATTTCATCCTTCGTTTTTCTGGGTGCATTTAGCAATGTGCTGATGACACTATCACATACATTTTTTCAATATGCATAACATTAAGAAAATGTCTGACATACAGACAATTCCAATATGGTAATTTAAAAAAAAAACTGATCTCTTTTTCCAACCAATTTTCGTAAGGTTTTTAGAAAACGGTTTACCAAAAGTAGTGTTCAAATCTTTTACCTTCTCAAACAATTGATCACCTGTTAGTGGAGATGGTGTTGTACGTTCTTCTGAACTTCTGTCGAATGATGTCGTCCAAGATCGGTACTTATGCTGTCGGGGTAGAAATCTGTGATGTCCTAAAAACACAATTTTCGATGAATGTTTCAACCTAATTGACTGTGTACCTTGTTCGCAAATGGGACACCCTTGAGTTCCTTTAATGTTATATCCTGACAAATTTCCATAAGCAGGAAATTCATTTATCGTCCCATACAACATGGCTTTCAAAGTGAAATCTTTTTTTTTTGTATGCATCATACAACGTAACACCTGAATCCCACAATATTTTCAAATCATCGATCAATGGATCCAAATAAACATCAATATCATTACCCGGTTGTTTTGGTCCTGATATAAGCATAGATAACATGATGTATTTTCGTTTCATGCATAACCACAGTGGTAAGTTATAATTTACCAACATAATCGGTCATGTACTGTGACTGCTGCTTTGAAAACCAAAAGGATTCACCCCATCTGTAGATAACGTCAGACGAAGGTTTCTCAGCTCGTTTCCAAATTCAGGATACTCGTGATCAATTCTCTTCCACTGAGGAGATTCTTTCGGGTGACGTAGTTTCCCATCTTTAATTCTTGTATCTGCATGCCATGTCAATTGTCATGCAGTCTCATCACTTCCATATAGGCGCCTAAACCTTGGAATGATTGGAAAGTACCATACAAATTTCTTAGGACTAGAATCATCTTTCTTGTATCGAGAAGCACCACACTTTGGTCATTCTTTAAGTGATTTGTGGTCCTTGCGAAATAATATACAGTCATTCGGGAAGGCGTGTATTCTTTCAAAGATCATACCCATCGATATTAGAATTCGTTTGGAATCGTATGTTCAGCTTGGGAGTTCATTATCTTCTGGGGGCATGTCATTCAGGAGAGCAAGTAGTTCTATAAAACTGGCGTCACTCCACCTGTTGCCTGCTTTCAAATTATACAGCTTTAGTACGGCTGAAAATGATGTATATTTAGTGCAACCAGCATATAATGACGTTTTTGCACAACTCTTTAACTTCTCAAACAATTTTGGGCAATCATGAAGTTTATCTTCAACTGTCCTTGTCATTTCCTCAATACGATCTTCATCATCATTCACATCTGTAATCACACCCTCCATACGATCTTCTACATTGTTCATGCTTGTAATCATATCAGATCTTCCATAAAATGTCGTGTTATCTAAGCCACTACCTACATTCGTTTTTTCCCCGTGTTTATTCCAACATTGATAAATTCGATCTATTCCGTGACAGATCAGGTGTTCTTCCAACTCCTCTGGACTAATTTGTCTTGAATAACAACAGCGTAAACACGGAAAAAGGATTTGAGAAGGTTCACATGCATGATCTCCTACAAACTTGATAAACTCTTTCACGACATCTTCATACTCTTTTGTCAACCGATTGGCATTCATCCATTCTTTATTCATATTCATCGTCTTTAGGGGTTCGATATCGAACTTTTTTAATATTATGATTTAATTAATCAAGTAGCATTGTTTGGGTTTTATAAAAAAATCATGGTACAAATGCCTCTACAATGAAATAGAGGAACCTACCCCAAAACATGTGAAAGTACTTGAACTCTATCTATATACGGGGGACTGTGCCCTGTCTTTTGTATATCTCCATAGAGTACCTAAAACCTATACATGGAGGACTCTCCACCGAAACATGGGGGAGTACCATACTCCATATTTTTTCCAAACATCTCATTTGTCACTTGTCAACTCTCAAGCTGAGTGAAGATAATTAAAATATCCAAACTACATCGTGTGCAATTTCCAATGAATGAGGGAATCATAATATTGTGATCTACATGAGAAGATATTTATAATGGGCTACTCATACATGAAATATTATCATCTAAGTGAAAAATAAATAATAATAATGAAATTAACATAGCACACATTTTTTTCAATGGATACACAATGTGTAGGGTTCTCAGTCAAGGTTGCTTGTATACTACCATTTCTAAACTCATGTGAAATCCATATACATGGTGTGTCCAGTAGGGTGAACATCGTCTATGGATAAGATACATGATTTAATCTGACATATATCAAATTAATTCCAAGTTAGTCTTACAAAGACTGCATGATGCCTTTGAAAATACATGACATATAGAACAACTTGAGCTAAAGGCGTGTACTTTAGATACAAAATGATTCCCTTCACCGGCTATGCATCACATTTTTGTGGAATACACTGTGTGTAGTCCTTACATGACCACTAGGGGTGTATAGTCTATACACATCAAGTTTCTATGGTATCTATACATGGTGTGAGTGAAGTAAAACACATATCATATGGTTCTACCATTATTTCATGGAATGTACATGGTTTCATGATGAAGTATATGTCTTGGAGATACATTCTGTGTGACCTAGGTTCACATGACATGTAACATTTAAAATAAAACTTATTCCAAGTTTGAGTCAGAAGATGAGTCATGTGGTGTAAATTTTGGTGATAACTGTTGTCTAACATTAAAATCTATATGAAATCCATGTATGGTGAATCATGTTCCATTTAACTAGACTACATACAATGTATTTTAAAAATATATAGAATCTGAAAAACATCATCTTCACACCATAAAGTGTCTCATAGAGTCCTCTAGAAGTGGTTTTTTAGGATTCAGTGGAATTGCACTAGTAACAAAGTGGTGGTGCCATTGAAATGGGTAAAGTTTGGATTGATATTCAATGGTGGAAGAACAACAACATGGAAAACAAATGGCATATCAATCATGCCAACAACCGCAACACCATAAAAAACACAATCGTGCTCACAATCGCAACACCATACAAACCAAACAATCACAATTTTAGATTTTACAAAGCATCCCTTATTCAATTTTGTTTGTTAATTCAGGGGTTATCACAGAAGTTTTATCATCCTGGGGCGTTCATTCATAAGTCAAGTATACGTAAATTACCAATTTTTATATTCAAATGTTCAACAAGAACCAACTAACATGCAATTCATTTAGTGCGCAAATAAGAACCACCAACGGCCATGATTTTCAGCGGGGCGTTTAGCCCCTACATTTCACATTATAACCATCAATATCAAATAGTAATATCATGCGAACAAGAGGAAACCAATGAGTAACAGGAGAAAACTCACTGCGAAGGTGTCGTTAAGCACACGGTAGAGGTGCGTTCGTGGCAGAGGAGAGGCGCACAACAGAGGAGATTTCCAACTGAAAAGAAAACATAAAATAGGGAAACTCATGAGAATAAAATAGTCTAAAACCGAGTACACCATTTACCACATCCCACAAACCCCAAGAACCCACTAAAACCGAAATCAACCCACACCATGGTTAAACACACCTTAAGATAACAAGAAATTATAGAACCCACCTTCGATAGACCGAGTTCAATAGACTTTTTAAAATATAAAAGATGAACATACAATGGGTAACCCCTGACCAATAGATCCCCCTTACTAGGTATAATCCCCAAGTTTATTCTAGATAGCATATCCCAAATGAGTAAGCCCTGATCAATCCTCTGTTACCACACATTTCACGACACATACATTCTAATCGCATGACTTTAAACTTCATGGTACAATCTTTTCAACACAACACGTGGTATCTAGTGAGTAGGATCATATTCCTATTCAAACTCAATGAGCCTACCCGTACATCTTGACAAAAATTAGGGGGAACGCACATATTTCCAATGGGAAACCCCTGGTACTCTTTTCCAATCTTAACATCACACCATGCCAAAACTCACCACATGATCAACAGTTACCCAACATTATTCCAAAACCAAATGAATATACCCATGCTTCATTACCCTAAACCCATCCATCTAGGTTCAATAGTGATGGTCACATTAAAACCATGCTATAAATCAATAGGGTTAGGAATCCAAATGATCATGACCCTCAACCAAGTCAAAACACCAAAACTCAAGAATAGAGAGTGCTTCCCTTATACAAATCCAAGGCATGACCATTCCTTCGCTATCAGCTTGATAACACCTAATATGCATCAATCCCTCATGTCAAAGAATCTACCCTAGATTTATGTATCTAAGGTATTCATAACACCAAGATAACCCCACTCATTAGTCTCCCCCAACCACCAAAACTCACTAACTCACTACCATCCTGAGTCACATGCTAACGACCACTGGGATCTCGCACAAACCCCTTACATCAATTCTTACACAATCCTTAGCCCATGGGTGCCACTCTTATCCCCACCTCAAAACACACATCATCTAGTGAACCAAACCAACCACTTACTATAGGTTCTCACACACACGCTATCTAAAACAACCTACAATACAAGGGTCTCACCACCTGGGCTCTCACTCTTGCACCAACTACCCATACATAGGTTCAACTCACTTATAAAAAAACTATAGGTCGTCATAATCATTCAAGGATCATCATTTCTCATTTATATTAACCCAAGAGAAGGAAAAATACTCCTACACTGACCAGTGGCGGCAGCGGTGGCGAAGGCAGCGGCGGTCGCGGTGGAGGAGAAAAACCCAACGCCGCGGAGGCAGCGGCGGAGAAGAAAAACCCAACGGCGGCGGCGGAGGAGGAGGAGGAAGAGGACGAGGAGGAGGAGGAGGAGGAGGAAGACGAGGACGCGGAAGAGGAGGAGAATGAGGAGGAGAATGGGGAGGAGAAGTCGCGGCGGAAGAGGGTCCCGGTTCAGCTTCTGCGAAAGTTTTACCGCGTGCGAGAGAGGAGGGTCTGTTAGGGTTATTAAAAAGAAACCGCTGGAACTTTTATCAGCGCTCGCTGAAAGCGCTGATAAATTTATGTTTTATCAGCGCTTTTATTTTAGCACTGATAAATATTATAATTTTATATAAATTAAGAATAAAAACTTTTATCAGTGCTAAAATAAGCGCTGATAAATGCACCCTTTTATCAGCGCTAAAAAAGGCGCTGATAAAGAGTTTACCTTTATCAGCGCCTATTTTAGCGCTGATAAAGGTTAGATTTATCAGCGCTTTTAACTAGTGCTGATAAAGGCATATACCCCTTTATCAGCGCTTTCTGTTTAGCGTTGATAAATGGATGCGCTTCCCTTGCCCAGTTTTGTGGTAGTGGTCTTACTATGTTGAGCTTGATTCACTTTTAAGTGGAATCCTCATATAAAAGACGGTTTTAATTCACATATAATAAAGACCAGTTTTCACTTAATCTTGATTCTTTGAAAATATAACTGTCCAGAAAACTATGAGAGAGAGAGAGAGAGACTATCCAGTTGAAGAATGTATACGTGAACCAGGGAAGAAAAAATTTAACCGGGTCATCTAACTTCCCCCGAAAAAAATTAGCCAAGCATAGCCGAATTCAACAAATAAGTAGATTTAAACACAATGAAGTTCATGCTAAAAGTAAAATGCAGAAAAATAGAGAATGAGAAAAATGTTCACCTCCCTGCATGATCTCCAGTAATATCGGACTCTATGCTCTGCCTGATGGTGGTGAAGAGGTGCTCTCGATCTCCCGCCCTAGGATTTGAGAATGGAAATAGTCTCATATGATATGCATCTCCTGAAGTGGTGAATGATGGTCTTCTCCTTGGAGTGAATTGTCAGAAGTATAGAAGGCTGGAAGTGATCATTAGTCGAGAAGTTTGATATGCTCCCCATGAGAAGTATGAAAAGTGGTGGATGATAGTGCAATGTTATACTCGTACTCTCTAAGTGAACTATTTCTGCCTCCACTAGAACTCTCTGTAATTCTATGGAAGTCTTCCTTGGTCTCGACCTAGCACTTTTACCATGAAATTCTCCCTCATCCGTCGCTAGAGCAGTTGCTCCATAACTGAATGAAAAAGTGTGCGCCAAGAGACATGATCCCTCCCCCGAAACAAAAAAAAAACAGAATTCAAAAAAGTAAGAATTAGAATTAAATATGGATATTTAAGTATATATGTAATTATATTATATTATAATATAGATAATTGAAATTAAAAGAATAAAAGTATGAGAAGACAATAAATGAAATGATTAATTTATAATGAGTATTAAAATGAACAAGGAAAAAAATAAATGATGAAAATTAAAGTAATTGTTAAAATATGTTCATATATTTATATACAAATATATATTAAATTTATATAAATGAAATATTAAATGTAATATTTATAATGAGGGGTAAAATAATAATTTATGAAAAATGAATTGTTTTTAAATAAATAAAATAATTAAGAATTATTATTAAACTATATACAAAATGTTATATTAAATATATACAAGTATTCACATAACACTGTTAATATACTATTAATATTCTATTATCGTTATTATATATTTATAAATATTATATTAATTACTATATATGTTATTATATATATTATTACTACTATATTTATATAAATATTAATATAAAATAAAAGTTCTTAATATTATATATATGTACATTTATTATTTTTTATTATATATTAAATTATACTACACTAATTATATTAATTGTTATTATTACATTATATTATATTAAAAATTGTTATATATATTATATGTTATATTATATATAATAGATATTATATTATATAATAAAAACAAAATAAAACAAAAAGAAGAAGGGGGAAATGGGGGGAGGAGTTCAGCGCTACAGAACAGGGGAGGGGGTGGGATCACGCGGAGAGAAGTAGGGGGGAGGCTCCGGCGTGGCGGCGAAGTCGGACGCCGACGGTTCGGGTTCCAGCATCCAGAGCAGTGGGGAGCCAGATTGCAGGTGTGTTGCGGATCTGAAGAAGAGGGGGCAATGGTGAGGTCTGCATGTCAGGCGAGGGGTTCGGATTCGACCTCAGGTCGGACGCACACGAGGAGATGCAGCTCGAACGGTAGATCTGGATTGCGATTTGGGTCTACTTTTGAACGAATTGCATTGTTGTTGCTGGAATCCGCTGTGGTTGAATTCCTTTTTTGTGCCATTTTTCAAAAATAATCACTAAAAATACATGGTTTACGGAAAAATTGATTATTAAACCAATTATAAACAAAAACACAACAACTGTTAATTATTTAAAAAGATAAAACATTTTGAAATTTAAAATGCACTAACAAGAAAATAAATAATGTGAAAAATCCCTTTCAAAAAAAAAAATGTGAAAAAATTAAATTAAAAGCAGCCACATCAGACACACTTTTAATTTTTCCAAACATTAAAAAATTATAAAGTCACGTTCATATCAATGTGTTTTAAAATTGTCTCCATTTAGATTAAAATATGGTATATGATAAAAAAAAAACTCAGGATATAAAATTTATACAAGTTTTCATGTCACTTAAACTTTTATATCTATAATTTAATGCCTTGGTATCACTTTTTAACCTTAACCACAATAAATCATTTTTCAATTATTATGGGTTATATGTTTACCTCTAAGTTGAAAATTCCACAAAAATGGTTATGGGGTGAAATTTTAGCACATATCCTATCCTCTATGTCCTATATAATTATTTTTATGATTTATTACTACTTTAATAAAATATTATATAACATATGTCACGATCCGTTCCCTGGGGTTCATGTCGTGACTACCACATGTCCGCATTCCATAGACTAGGGGTTGATGACTAGCATCGGAAAGACATTTCCCTAAAATGGGAAGACATTGCCTCAAAACCTGTACACACACAGACAAGGTACATTGCGCACAAGTAAAACACAATGGAAGAAGAAAGGTGCAACCACAACTAAAAATCACCAGAGAGTGTAAAAGTAAGTATTGAAGTAAAAGGGGTCAGAATATAAGCTCAACTGAAATGGAAATACTGCAAAAAGGGAAAACAGATCCTAAGGTCGTCAGCCAAGGATCCTACCTGAAGGGTAGGTACAACTCGTCACTGCGGCTCTCCACGTCAACCGGTCACCTCCGTACTCCATCAAGTCCTAGCTCCTCGAGACTCTATCAAAGCTGTCCGTCATCTGCACAAGACACAACAAGGTGCGGGCGATGCCCGTGCAAGGGTGAGTATAACAATATCCAATAAGGACCCCGAGACCCCCGAAGGTCTCTCAGAATTCCACAAAGGAAAAACTACAAAGCATGATCTCAGTCACAAAGCACAAAAACAAAAGACTCAACTCAAACTAGGTATACAACTCAGAGATCAGGAATAAAGATAATTAGTCTTAAGCTATATCATTTTATTACGTTAGGAAGTTCCACAACTGAACCACGAAGAAGTTGTGCCATTGTCGATCCACACAGGTTCGTATGTCGCTGATTCACGACAGGCCGCTCTAAGGCTGGTCCTTGTCGGGTCGCGCACTGTTGATCCACACAGGGTCGCTAGAATGTTGATCCACACAGGGTTGTTATGATGATGATCCACACAACGTCGTTTTGATGCTGATCCACATAGGGCCGCTATGATGTTGATCCAAACAAGGCCGCTATGATGTTGATCAACACATGGTCGCTATGATGCTAATCCACATAGGGTCACTATTCAATTAACAGTTAGCCACATGATTTCCCGCACTCAGTGCGCTTGAGTTCCGTAGAATCTTCTTCTCAAGATATCGGTCGTGCCTCAACTTCCACGAAGTTCCACGAAGTAGTAACCCAAAGGACTGTCATGTCGTAAAGGTTCCAACGCGACTGACGGTGCGTCAATTGGACGCTCGGTCTGTGACTTATAGGCATTTTAGTGTCGAGGGTCCGGTTAGATTTGGGTACAATCCAACCCAACCGTACTCCAACTTTCTCCAAAATTCAGGTGGAGTATTTTTAAAAGGACCGTCTTGTTCCAAAGATTCCAGCGCCGCAGACAGTTTGTCAAACAAACGTCTGGTTTGTAAGATACGACATTTTAAACGTATCAAGGCCAAAAAGGGTCTAGGTCTGGTCCGACCTGGTTGAACCGACCCGACCCAGTTTGGTTCGACCCGACCTGGTCCGGGTTTGACCCGGCCCCGCTCGCCTTGGGTGGGCGCGACCCACGCGGGGGTCGCTCCCCCTTTTGAATGGACAAAAGTCCGTTCGATTTGCAACAGCGGTGCCACATGGTGCCGCCCCCTGTCAGCGGGACCCATGGGGCGCGAGTCCCCTCTGCCGCAACTCAAAGTCACAGCGCGCAACGACACGCCACCCACTACCACCACGGCAGGCCAACGCTGGTCGCCGGCGTTGCCCGCCGGCGTCACCGCGCCGGTGCCGCGTCGACAGGACTTCTGCGGGCCACCAGGTGAGATTCAGTGGTCCGTTTTCCCTTCCGATTGCGTCTATGAGCCTCCTAGAATGCTGCCGTCACTACGTGGCTCCCGGATTCAAGTTGTCATCGAGTTCAAATTTCACCCATGAAGAACGCGACAAAATCTGAAAGCAGAGGAGGGTCCGAGACTTGTTTGGTTGGCCCGCGCCCTCCGCCTTAGCAATTAAATAGGGGTGTGATAATCAAATAATCAAAAGATAAATTAAAACCCCGTTCAAAAAATCCTGCATTATCCACCCGTAGTTTCGTACGAATCACGGATTAACTCATTTTTGGTTAATCCGCATTCATCATGTTATTCAAGAATAATAGATTGAAAATAAACTCACTTGAATTTAAACAAAAACCTCTACCTTGGAGTCGTAGGAGATGTCACTGTTGTGGGAGAAGAATCCACGTTCGTTGAAGCCGTCATCATTCGTCGTTTTCGGATTGATTCCTCCAATATTGTCGTTCGATCATGTTCTTCGTCGGAGCGGACATTCGTTGGCGCTTCACCAGTGATTCCTCTCATAGCTCTCCCAAAACCCAAGCCCGAGCTCAGATTAAAAAGAGGGGAGGAGAGGATCAATGCACCACACAATTAATGAGGTTCATTAATGAATATAATTAATGAACCTCTTTAATTATCTCAACGGTGCGACTACACATCCTCTTAATTTCCCCCAATAGTGCGATTACACAAAATAAGAATCAAGCCATTAAATGGCTTCACGTTGCACCGCGGTCCCACCACTGTTTGTCCAATGGTTGCAAAAAATAACAAATAAAAAAATATTAAGTTTTTTTTGTAAAGTCCAAGAAATTAACTTTTTTGTTTGACCCTTGTCGATCGAAGTTAAGCTTCCCTTAAGAGAATATCGACACTACAGATTCAACGGTGCCCTCAGATTTTTAATCTGAGCACCGATTCAAAAGATAGAAAACACCGCCTGCACGTTTACTGAACGTACCTTAAAAAAAGTTTAAAAAATTATTAATAGTCACCCTCGACCCGCGCCAGTCGAGGTTAGGCTCCGCCTAAGGGTAACACTCCCTCACGAGCTCAATGGTACTCTCGAATTTTCAATCTGAGTTACCGTTTAGAAGTCAAGAATTTTACAATAAAATAATTGTTACTCAATTTTATTTACAGCCAAAAACTAACTTCCAATGGTGGTCTGCACCAGCCAATGTTAGTATCTGCCTAAGGAAGACATACTCTCACAAGTTCAGCAGTGGTCTCAGATTTTTAATCTGAGTCACTGTTCGTGAGTTATAAGCATTTGAAAAATAAAATAATTTTATTTAATTATTTTATTTACGGTTATGTCATTTTTGGGTTTTCTCACTGGAGGTCTGTGCCGACTAAATTTAAGTCGTGTCTAGGGTAAACCCACTATCCTGAATGCAACAGTTCCCTCATATTTCTGATCCGGGCACTCGTTTAAGATTTATTCACTTTTTCAGGAAAACTGCTCATGCCCATTATTTAAAGCTTAACATTTTTCGATGGATCATTTCGGGCACTCCGGGCCTTAGAATCACGTTCCGTCAGATTTCACAGACACGTAAAAATTCCATATAAAAAAAATTACGGAATTTTCAGGTCTTTCCATTCTCCCCACCTTAGGGATTTACGTCCCCGAAATCCAAAACAAATGCAAATTAAACAAGTGGGGGTACTGAGCACGTATCTGAGCATCCCGCTCCCATGTGCACTCCTGGAGATTCCCGTGCTACCAACGAACTCACACCAGAGGAATCGACCGCCCATGAAGGACCTGCTCTTGTCGATCTTCTATATCCACCAGGAACTCCGCAAATGTTGCCCCATCGTTGATGTCCAGCTCGCCCCAGTCGATAACGTGCGATGAATCATGCACGTACCTCCTCAACTACGACACATGAAAAACATTATGCACCCGATGCATCTGTGGGGGAAGAGCTAGACAGTACACCACCTCACATACTCTCCTGAGGATCTGGAAAGGTCCGACGAACCTAAGAGATAGCTTGCCACTGCGGCTAAACCTCTGTAATCCTCGTCAGGGTGAGACCCGAAGGAAGACATGGTCCCCCTCCTCAAACTTCAAGGGTCTCTGTCTCCTGTCAGCGTAAGACTTCTGCCGGCTCTGTGTAGTCTTCATCCGATCCTGGATGATCTACACCTTTTCTATGGTATCCTATTCTAACTCTGGACCCATAATTGCTGACTCCTCTGGGTTTGTCCAGCATAGAGGTGATCTGAAAGGTTGCCCATATAGGGCCTCAAATGGAGCCATGCCGATGATGGAGTGATAACTATTATTGTATGCGAACTCCACCAGGGGCAACTGATCCTCCCAACTACGACAAAAATCAAGGACACAAGCACGAAGCATGTCCTCGAGTGTCTATATGGTCCGCTCCATTTGACCATCTGTCTGAGGGTGAAAGACGGTGCTCAAGCATAGCTAGGTCCCGAATGCCTCCTATAATCCCTTCCACAAGTGAGATGTAAAACGAGCATTGCAATATAAGATGATCATCGATGGAACCCCAGGAAGACGTACAATCTTCTGTAGGTAGAGACGTCCCAAGCCCTCTACGGATCCCTGCTCTCGGATGGGTAGGAAGTGGGCCGACTTGGTGAGTCGGTCAACAATAACCCAGATGAAGTTATGGCCCCTGGACGCACGTGGTAGCCCTATCACGAAGTCCATGGAGACAAAATCCCACTAGAAATTTGGAATCTCGAGTGGCCGAGCTAAACCTACTTGTACTTAATGCTCGGCCTTCACTTGCTGGAAAGTGAGGCATCGTGATACGAACCCTACCATGACTTTCTTCATCCCTGGCCACCAGTACTGACGCCAGAGGTCCTGATACATCTTCACCACACCCGGTTGTACCACCAAAGGGGATTTGTGTAACTCCCTCAACACCTCCTCTCACAGCGTCATTGGTACTATGGTGCATCCTCTAAAGAGAATGACATTCTCCCTAACTTCAAAAAATTCTTCAGGAGACTACCCTGAGGATATCTGAGCACGGAGGGCCTCACAGTCAACGTCCCCAAGTTGTGTCTCCCAAACTTTCTAAAGGAGTGGGGGAGTGATAGTCATAGAATAGAGGTAAGATGCTCCATCACTATCCATGGAGGATAACTGCAACGTGACTAGCTGCTCTCTTGCCTCACTCAACAACTGTAACCCATACCTCCTGCTGAGTGTGTCTGCCACCACGTTTCCCTTCCCAAAAGTGTAGACTATCTCAAGGTCATAGTCCTAGAGGAACTCCAACCATCACCGCCATCTTAGGTTCAAGTCCTTCTGTGAGAAGATATACCAGAGACTTTTGTGATCGGAGTAGACAATAAACCATTCTCCCAACTATACTCTCAGTTCCCGAAGATCCACAGAAGCCATCCAATATACAGTAGTAGATATTGGTACCATCCTTGGGTACAAGTCAATGCAGAAGTCCCTCTCCTTGAGGGGAGGTAATTCTAGAAACATCTTTTGAAAGGATGTTCCCGCACTCTGCCACTACTGTTGGGAACTGAAAACTCAAAACACCTGTAGGCACGAGGGTAAGGTTGTCCGACTCAAGTGTGATCAGTTGCACCCTCCTATGCATCAGTTTAGCCAATGCTACATGGGTTTCCTTTTTAACTGACCAAGGAAAAACCCATTCCAATGCTGCAGATATACCACAACCTTTTTGCCTAAAAAAGTCAATCTGAGTATGAACTGTGGATGACCAGTCCATACCCAAACTAACGTCGTAAGGACTTGATGATGTCACTAAGAGGTTCCAACCAAAACTCTCACCTCAAGGGTCAGATCACACCATCGGCATAATTGTGATTATTGAGTCTCCTACCATAGGTATCTCTAAACGTAAGGGCCAAGTCAATGGTTTAACCGAAAACTCTAGGTCTTGATCAAGATTCGTGACAAGAAGGAATGATTAGTACCTATGTATATTAATACGACAGCTAGTAGTAGGCACAAACTATTCTTTGAATAATTCCTAGAGCCCTTGGGTCGCACTCATTGACCGCATAAAGCTACTCCATTCCCCAGTCCTCCAGCTCCCTGAGCCTGGTGGGGGCCACATTGGGGTGCTGGTTGTAACATATCAAAATGTATACCACCTCCTAATACTCTACTATCTCATCTTCCATGTCTATAGCCCTGCATATTCATCTATCCCTATCACTTCCTCTTCTTGAAAAATTTTACACATCCAAGTATCTAAGACCGACGTTAGTTTCCTCCTTTCCCACTTCTGACATTCATTGGATGTATCTGCTCAGCCAAATAATTTTCAACCAAAAAAGTTCTCTCTAGCACCCTAACATAAGTAGGAATGCACAGAGGAATATTATTAGCTCAGATGTCCCTAAACACATCTCGCTCAGAGGTCTGATCCCTGAAGCACTGGTTGTATCGTATTCATCGAGTACCTGGAATGGTTGATATGCCTCGAGGAATACTTAGTTACCGACATGTCACCCTGTCAAAACTGTAAAAGCTTTTGGGAATACAAACCCCTTGGATTTTTTTGAGCAAGAGACCCCATTCTATGAGTAAGGTTCTCAAGCTCTATCCATGAAAAAGTCACCACATTGTAAGATAGGGGTAATCTAAACCCTGCCATCGCTCCACTGATCCACATAGAATGCTCACTACTAGGTCCGCCATCTGATTGTATGGTTCCCTGGCTAGATGGCAACTCAGTCACCACCTCAGGCCAGTCCTTAGCCACCTATGAGTTGGTCTTGCCTCAGAGCCTAAGGGGTATCAGTCATTGAAACTCGTGTAAGGTACTAAGCCTATAAGTGTCCTCTACCGATAGCGCCGATAGTAACTGCTGACCAATGGGCAGTGGTATCATTGGGACACCACCTGAAGGTACCATCTTGGGAAACAATCCCTATACCAAAGCCTTATCACTCTGTGGACCATCCTCATGGTCACGCATTGGAATCCTGGATGGCTGTCTGTGTGGAGGCATCTTGATAGAGAATCAAGATGAACCACGGTCAAAAGGTCATACCCGGTGAGCTGAATCAAATGAGATCAATAAAAAAACATTTTCAAAACACATGTAACTAGGGTTTTCATGTACCGAGACGGAAAACAGAATTCAAGGTCCTGGTGTATGGATACGTTGACCGCCACACTAACACTGGACTACCTGAACTGAAACCTAAACTCATGAAACTTAACACTATTGCTCCATTGAAAACATGGAATCTTAGTTCTTCTGGTAGAAACGACCCCCTCTGATACCACTTTGTCATGACCCGTCCCTCGGAGCCCATGTCGTGACTACCCCAAGCCCAACTTCCATAGGCCAGGGGTTAGAGACTAGCACCGAAAAGGCATTTCCCTAAAATGGGAAGGCATTGCCTCAAAACCTGTACACATAAAGATAGGGTACACTGTGCACAAGTAAAACACAATGGAAGAAGAAAGGTGAAACCATAACTAAAAACCACCACAGAGTGTAAAAGTAAGTACTAAAGTAAAAGGGGTCAGAATACAAGCCCAAATGAAATGGAAATACAACAAAAAGGGAAAACAGATCCTAAGGTCGTTCTCCAAGGATCATACCTGAAGGGTAGGTGCATATCATCACTACGACTTTCCATGTCAACCGGTCACCTCTATACTCCATAAAGTCCTGGATCCTCAAGACTTAGTCAAAGCTGTCTGTCGTCTGCACAAGACACAACAAGGTGCAGGTGATGCCCATGCAGGGGTGAGTATAAAAATACCCAATAGGGACCCCAAGACCCCCATAGGTATCTCAGAATTCTAAAAATGAAAAACCACAAATCATGATCTCAATCACAAAGCATAAAGAAAATGACTCAGCTCAAACCAGGTATACAACTCAAAGATTAGGAATAAAGATGATTAGTCTTAAGCTATATCATTTTATTCTGTTAGGAAGTTCTACAACTGAACCACAAAGAAGTTGTTCCATTGTCGATCCACACAGGGTTGTATGTCGCTGATCCACGAAAGATCACTCTAAGGTTGGTCCTCATCGGGTCGCGCACTACTGATCTACATAGGGTTGCTAGAATGCTGATCCACACAGGGTCTCTATGATGCTGATCCTCAGAGGGCCGCTATGATGCTGATCCACATAGGGTCGCTATGATGCTGATCTATAGAGGGCCACTATGATGCTGATATACACATGGTCACTATGATGCTGATCTACACGGGGTCTCTATGATGCATATCCACACAGGGTCACTATGATGCTAATCCACACAAAGTTTCTATTCAGTTGACAACCTGCCACATGATTTTCCGCACTCGGTGCGCTTGAGTTCCGTAGAATATGATTCTCAAGATATCGTTCATGCCACAAATTCCAAAAAAGTTCCACAAATGAGTAACCCAAAGGAACTCCATGTCATAAGGGTTCCAACACGAAAGATGGCACGTCAATCAGATGCTCGGTCTATGAGTTATAGGCATTTTAGTGTCGAGGGTCCGGTTGGATTCGAGTACGATCCAACCCATCCATACTCCAAATTTCTACAAAACTTGGGTGGGGTATCTTAAAAGTTCCATCTTGTTCCAAGGATTCGAGCACCGTAGACGGTTCGTCAAACGAATGTCTGGTTTGTGAGATACGACCTTTTAAATGTATCAGAGCCAAAAAGGGTTCGGGTTCGGTCCGACCCGACCCGCCCCGACCTGGGCCGACTCGACCCGATTTGGTTCGACCCGAACCAGTCCGGGTCCGACCTAGCCCAGCCTGAATCGGCTGGGCTGGCCCGCGGTGGGCTCGGCCTGCTGGCCCGTGGACCGGCCCGACCCACCTTGCCTGGCCGCGACTTGCGCGGGGGTCACTCCCCCTTTCGAACGGACAAAAGTCCATTCAGTTTGCAATGACGACACCACGTGGTTCCACCCATATCAGTGGGACCCGTGGGGCATGGGTCCCCTCCGCTGCGGCTAGAATCTATGCCCTAACTCTGCGGTGCATGATGACGTGCCGCTCGCTTCCCCCACAGTCGGCCGATGCCGGCCGCCCCTGCTTTCTGCCGTAGTGCCTACGGG
The DNA here is from genome assembly GCA_963277665.1 of Viscum album. NCBI lineage: Eukaryota > Viridiplantae > Streptophyta > Magnoliopsida > Santalales > Viscaceae > Viscum > Viscum album. The sequence goes on along the minus strand of OY728128.1, from coordinate 1,514,729,568 downwards.
CGCCGCCACCCTCCGCGATCGTGTGAGAGCCGGATGCCTCTGCCTCTTGTCGGTGCCAGTCTCCGGCATCGCTGCACCAGTGCCGCGTCGGCGGGACTTCCGCAGGCCACCAGGTGAGCTCCGGTGGTCCGTTTTCCATTCGGATTGCATCTACGGGCCTCGCAGAATGCTGCCGTCACTGCGTGGCTCCCATATTCAAGTTTCTGTCGAGTTCAAATTTTTCCCATGAAGAACATGAAAAAATCCAAAAGTGGTGGATGGTACATGCCTTCTTTGGTTGGCCCACGCCCTACGCCTTAGCAATTAAATAGTTGTGTGATAATCAAATCATCAAAAGATAAATTAAAACCCCGTTCAAAAATTCCCGCATTATCCACCCGTAGTTTCATATGAGTCGTGGATTAACTCAGTTTTGGTTAATCCACATTCTTCATGTTCTTCAAGAATGATAGATTGAAAATAAATTCACTTGAATTTAAACAAAAACCCCTACCTCAGATTCGTAGGAGATGTCGTGGTTTTGGGAGAAGAATCCATGATTGTTGAAGCCGTCAGCGTTCATCGTTTCCGGATTGATTCCTCCAACATCGTCGTTCGATCACATTCTTCGTCAGAGCAGAAAGTCATCGGCGCTTCGCCATAGCTTCCACTCGTAGCTCTCCCAAAACCCAAACCTGAGATCAGATTAAAAAGAGGGGAGGAGAGGATCAATGCACCATACAATTATTGTGGTTCATTAATGAGTATAATTAATGAACCTCTTTAATTCTCTCAACGGTGCGGCTACACATCCTCTTAATTTCCCCCAACGGTACGGTTACACAAAATAAGTGTCAAGCTATTAAATGGCTTGGTGTTGCACCACGGTCCCACCACCATTTGTCCAATGGTTGAAAAAAAGAAAAAAATAAAAAAATATTAAGTTATTTTTTTTGTAAAGTCCAAGAAATTAACTTTTTTTCCTGACCCTTGCCGATCGAAGTTAAGCTTACCTTAAGAAAATACCGGTGCTGCAGATTCAACGATGCCCTCATATTTTTAATCCGAGCACCAATTCAAAATATAGAAAACACTGCCCACACATTTACTGAATGTACCTTAAAAAAAGTTAAAAATATTATTAACAATCACCCTCGATCCGCACCGGTCAAGGTTAGGCTCCGCCTAAGAGGAACACGCCCTCACAAGATGAAAAATACTCTCATATTTTCAATCCAAGTTACCATTTAGAAGTTAAGTATTTTACAATAAAATAAGTATCACTTAATTATTTTATTTACAACCAAAAACTAACTTCCACTGGTGGCCTGCGCCGACCAATGTTAGTATCTTCCTAAAGAATACATACCCTCACGAGTTTAGTGGTGGTCTCAAATTTTTAATCCGAGTCACCGTTCGTGAGTTATAAGTATTTGAAAAATAAAATAATTTTATTTAATTATTTTATTTACGGTTATACCATTTTCAAATTTTCTCACTAGAGGCCTGTGCCGATAAAAATTAAGTCACGCCTAGGGTAAAACCGTTACCCTGAACGTAACGGTGCCCTCAAATTTATGATACAAGCACCCATTTAAGAGTTATTTTCTTTTTCAAGAAAATTTCTCATGCGTGCTATTTAAAGCTTAACATTTTTTGACGGATCATTCCAGGCACTCTGGGCCTCGGAATTATGTGATGTCAGATTTAGAGGTCTCGTAAAAATTCTATATAAATAAAAAAAATTGTATAGAATTTCCAAGTATTTACAACATAAAATATCATTATTGTCTTTTTCAAGACAATTCATTTAATTTGAATTTAATATTAGTACGATATTAGTGTATTTAGAATATATAAAATTTAACCATTAATTATACATTATAATTTCAAATAAAATATATTTAACACTAAATGTCATCCCAAAAATATTTAATTATCATTTTTAAAATTATTTAAAAAAAATTCTACTTCTTGTACAAGCTCTAAGTCAATGTTGCGTAAGCTATAAAGATAATTATACCATCATTAAAAATTAAAAATAATTTAGTATCATAAAAATTTATAATTGACCATAACCACTTTTTCCCGATAATAAAATTTTAGAGTTATTAAAATAAAAAAGAGTGGTATTTTCTAATTTTATTAACTTTGAATAATATAAATATAATTATCAATGGAAAATGTCACAAAAATTATATACCATTAAATACTAGATGAGGATGGTATAATACCAAAAATGGAATAGATTAAATTCCAGTTTTAGTATTATTTAAAAGTATTATCTAATAGTTAAAATATTGTTTTTCTTGTTTTACACATAAAAACGAGATAATTATTTACCATGGTTATTATTCATAATGACCAAAATTAAAAGGAACCTAAAAAAATATTAACTAGATGATTCCAAATATTTAGTAAATTTTTCAATATAAAATTTCTATATTTGGGTGAATTAATTTTAATATAAATTTGTAAAACACAATAAAAAAACATTTTTTTTGAAAAAATGCGTTCATATGCCAAAATTTTACTTAGATAAAAATCATAAATATTATCGATTCCAATGTAATTTATTGGATTATTATAAATCAAATGGATCATTTCAAGATCTATGTCTAAATACAATCTACAATGGGACTTTTTAATTAAATGATTTAATAAAATGGAATTATTTGAAAGATTAGTAGTTTTTATTATTTAGTGAAAAATATGGAATTTTTGAAGAAAAAAGACAACCATATGTTAAATATTATAATATTATTTATGTAATTACACAAGATTTAATAATATATTAATCATTAAATATATTTTACTTATTTGATAGCTTATGTTGCATGTAAAACTGAATTTAACAAACTACATTATACTATTAAAGTTTAAGTATTTAATGTGGCAGTTATCACCAAGCCGTTAAATTGGTGGGTATGAATAGGCCTTAATAAATTATTAAAATTATACAGTTTAAATAAGAATAAACTATGTTAAATTTTTATGAATTTATAATAAATGTAAATTAAAATCAATTGAACACAATTTTTTTTGGAAAAATTATATTTTTTGTAAAAAGTGGTTTCATCGCATTTGGCACACTTATATTAAAATTAATTTTTACACTTTTATAAACATTATTTGAAAAAAATAGCTATATTTATGAAATTATTATGTAAAATCTATCTTATATTTTATTTTTATAAATTTCTACAATGATTTATTTTTTGATGAATAATTAAAACTACAGATATCTATTAAAAATTGCCTTTTAATTTAAATCATTTACCACATTCCACATTATTTATAATTTTTTTAAAGTAAAATTAGTAAAATTATATTATAATTAATCCAAGTAAGTTGTTTTGAATTAATTTAATGTTTATTTTTTATATAAAAACTTTATATGATTAGGGGATCCTTTCCTTTAGAAAACCTTTTTTTGATGCACTTATGAGTTTGATTTTAAATTAAACTATACAACTTATGTGATTTGATTTTTAAAAAATGTATTAATTTTTTTAAGTAATATTAATTAATATTATTTAAAAATCACAACTTAATTTTTTCATGATAAATAGTAAAAAATAGTAAAAATTAATTACCGTGGTTAAAATTATAAATGGTTTACTAGGGGTTGAACTAAAAAGATAAGGGTTAAAATTAAATTCAAACAATTATATTTTCCATTTTCTACCAATATTTCAAACTAATATCATATAATAATTTATAATGATCAATTTTTTAGCCTTTTGGAATGTGAGAAATGTGGGTATAATTTCTTATTTTCAAACGTTCCATATGTCTCATCTCCCCCACCGATAAAAGGAAACCCCCTACCATATCCACTAAACACATCAAGTGTAATGGCCTGGACCTCTCTACTCCATTACTTTGTGAAAATGTGGAGTTGGAGGTGTTCCAGGAGGTCAAGGTGACTTATCCCCAACACTTTGCCAAATTTCCAGTTCTGTGAATAGTGTTTCCAATTTTATGATTTGTTCTATCGGTAAGTGTACAGTAATGGTAGGTGTACAATAACGGTAGGTGTACAATATTTCACAGATCAGTTTCACAGATCGATAGGTGTATAGTAACGGTAGGTGTAAAATAATGGTAGGTGTATAGTGTTTCACAGATCGGATTCATAGATCAGTTTCACAGATCGGTTTCACAGATCGGTTTCACAGATCGGTAGGTGTGCAGTAATGGTAGGTGTACAGTAATTGTAGGTGTAAAGTGTTTCATAGATTGGTTTCACAGATCGGTTTAATAGATCGGTTTCAAAGATCGGTTTCACAGATCGGTAGGTGTACAGTAACGGTAGGTGTACAGTAACGGTAGGTGTACAGTAACGGTAGGTGTACAGTGTTTCATAGATCGGTTTCACAGATCGGTTTCATAGATCGGTTTCATAGATCGGTTTCACAGATCGGTTTCACAGATCTGTTTCACAGATCGGTTTCATATATCGGTAGGTGTACAGTAACGGTAGGTGTACAGTGTTTCACAGATCGGTTTCACAGATCGGTTTCACAGATCGGTTTCACAGATCGGTTTCATAGATCGGTTTCACAGATCAGTAGGTGTATAGTAATGGTAGGTGTGCAGTGTTTCGCAGATCAGTTTCATAGATCGGTTTCACAGATCGGTAGGTGTACAATAACGGTAGGTGTACAATAACGGTAGGTGAATAGTGTTTCCAGCTTCCTACAGTTTTGCCCCTTTGACGTTTCCTTTGACGAAAAATACATTTAAAGCCTTATTTTAATGACTCTTAAGGACGATTCAAAGGTCATAAATCCCTATATTAATTATTCCTATGACTCGGTAAGTTTTTACTTGGTCAAAACACGTGGGTTAATGCGATCCACTTTTAATGGGGAATTAAGCGTATCTTAAACCGCCGCCCCATTAAATCTTCAAAAGGGGCGAGATATCTTCCTCCCTTTTTCTTCCTCTTTGTTCTCGGCTATGAGATGCTAGAACCTTTCAATCCTTCTCATAGGAGTTGCACAATCAAACTTTACTCCTCATATTGGTTCCATTCTGTTTTGATGCAACCAAGATGTATCGGTCAATCTTCGATATAAGGTATGTTTTATCGTCATTCCTTTGGGATCATATCCTTCTGTTTCTACTCTCTATGTTATAGCATGTAACCTCTATGCTTTTAATGGGTTTTTTTGGGGTTTGGTTGGTGCTGTCATACTGTGGCATCCTCGGGTGGATGCAGTTGTCACGAGAGGAGGATCGTGACCTATGGTGTGGATAAAGAACATGAGGAACTATTTGAGGTAGGGGATTCATTGCTTCTCTTTTCTCTTACTTGCAACTGTATTGTTAGAATGTTTAATCCCACTGGATGACAATGGAATTAACATAATAAATATTTAACCGGATAAATAAATTAATATCGATCGTATGTTATTGCCTCCTATTTTTCTAGATAGTGTGATATCTATGCTTGCTTTGCTTAGCTATTTGTTCTTAATGGAAATCGGTAAAGAACGTAAACCGAGATTAATTGATAATTGTTGGTTAAAGATAAAGAGTCATGAAAACAAATCTGGTTCTTGTTGTAATTTGATGTTAATTAAATTAGTGCAGTGATCATGTTTATTTATTTGTGATAGCTTACTGATTAGGTTTCCCGAATTTGGAACCAACAAATAATAAATCTGTTAATTCAAGATGGATTAAAGAACTAATTTATTGATAATTCATTAAAGGGTTCGGAGTTACCCTCTTGATTGTTAAAGGGACAAGAGCCCAATTAATGTGGTGTTTGTTTTCCTGCTGCTTATGCTGTGATGTGATCTTGGATGGCTATTGTGATATATGGGGGCATGGAGGATTTTGGTTGTGGTAGAAAATGATGCCTAGAGTGGCGAGACACATCGGTTTATGCATGTGGGTGTCGGGGAGGACACCAGGGATGATGGAATGGGATAAATGTGATTGTTGGATGCTTGTCGTTCTTATTTGTTATTTATCTGCTTTACTTTTCCCCACTGCTCAAGGCAGCTGGTCTTGCTTACCCTTCTTCCAAAAGAGGCGAAGACGCGCGGGGTATGCCACATGCTTTACATGTTTAGCTTCTCAAGGGAGGATGGGTATATGCTCTTTCTATAGGTGGCAAAGACTCGACAGGTAGTACATCTACTCACCGTGTTGATCCCCCTTGTGTTTAGTAGCTTAGAATGTTTTTCTAGAATGCCCGGGAATGTGGGAAAGTAATTTCGTAATGAATATTTTAATAAATGGTGTTAACTCATGGGGTTGGAGTTGATAGAACATAATTAGGAGGTTGTAATTTTGAAGGGACAATGGATTTTGGGTGTGTTTCTAATGAAGTTTAATGTGGAATTGTTCATGGTTAATTAATGTTTAATGAATTAATTAACGTAAAGTGAAACTGATAAAAAGGTAATGAAGTAATCTAATAAATCACTTTAAATGGTTGTGTGCTTATAGGATACCTAGTCTTAGAAGTAGCAGCCTGAAGTCTGAGAGATGTTAGCTGCAGTTGTGTCTAAGACTAGGTTATGCCCATAGTGTGGTTGCAAGATATATTATATTCTGTACTTTTTGTGTTTCTATATGCTACTCCACCCTGTCAGTAAGGGAAACTGAAACCTCGGGGATTCTGAGCCCTAAGGGGGTGTTTTTCCCAACATTCTGATGGGAGGGTGAATGGCTGACTACCCCCTTTTCCCCCACTCTCTTCTCTTGGTAGATACTTTTGCTGGTAGGCACAATGGTTAGTTTTCCCCATATATGTGTGTAGAGGGCAGTAATGGCTTGCGGTTATTCACACACATATATTCTGGATATAGTATCCTATGGACTACTATAGGTGTAATGTGTATAGGCTGTGATGGATTGAGGATCCTTACTTGGTGTATGGGCTGTAATGGATTGAGGTATAATACCCGACGTATGATACATGTTATGCGAGCTTTGGTGGCTCTCGAAACCTACCTGGTTACTTTTGGTTGTGAGGATTGTGTGGTGCTTCTCTCAGGTGTCTGCGGGTAAGCCTTTGTGTTGCACAAGGTGCATATTGTGGTGCTTCGCCCAGGTGTCTGTGAACAAGCCTTTTTGGAGAGTGATGCTTAGGACATGCGACGTTGGGGAAAAGTGGAAAACCAGTGGGGAATTAGTATCGGAGTACCCTTGATATTCTTTACTATATGCTATATTCTTGTATTTGTTACTTGGTGAGAGTAGCCATGGTGAGGTTGGTAACTTAGTGTACCTGTTTAGATGATGAGTTAGTTTCACTTGTTGTTCACTGTACTTTAGCATGCTTTATTTACTTTTTCATGAGAGGATTTGGAGAGGATCCTACTGAGTATACTATTATACTCACCCTATGTATATATAAACTGTTTTTCAGGTCACTTGGAGTAGGTTGGAGATCAGGCTGGTTACTATTAGCTTGTGTTTGCAGGAGCTGTTCGGGCTTGTGGTTGCTGCTGTTTTTACATTCTTTTGGGTACTTGCAGTTTTTACCTTCTAGTTGTAGTACTTTTGCATGACATTTCATATACGCACTTGGGTTTATTTTATATTCCAGTTCTGAGTTGGATTTGATTGGTGTCTATCTTATCTCTCTCTTCCATATGTGTTCTCTTAGAGGGTAATGCCTCCCATTTGTGTGTTTACTATACCCTCGGTGCTAGTCGCCAACCCGGGGCCTACTGGAGGCGAGACTCGGGGGTCATTATCTCCCTTCTCACATTGCCAGCCCAGGAGGGGTAGACTTTGTGGGGAGGGGGTCATGATAGAGTGGTATCAGAGGTCTGGTTGAGGGATAGGATGGAGTTTTGAGTTAGGCATAAGTGAGTTTGCATGGGTTGGTAGGGCAATGGTGTCATTCATGTTTAGCAAGTGAGGTAAACATTGGAGACCGACTAAGACATAGTCATTTAGGGCACCCTATGATTTGATGTACGAACCTTTAAGTTTACAATGGCTACTAAACAAGGTGATACTAGTTTCAGGGTAGAGACCTAGGAAAGGATCATGCATCATTCTTCTTTGTGCCTGTGTTTGAATGGGTAGACCTTGGGATAGGTTAACCTGAAATGAATAAAAGAAAAAAATAATTTAATTAATGTTGAGTCTTCCATATTCCTGGATTAGGAGCTCTAATGGGTTGTTATTTTATAGGTATGTCTCTAGGTCGATGTCCTCATCAGGTTTGTGCAGAAAATGTCCAGTAGGCTGTTCCAGCAGATCACCGTAGGGTAGAGGTTGACGACGACAACACTTGGAGGAAGACACTCCGAGAGTTTCAGCACCAAAGTCTGCAGAAGTATGAAGGCTCCGTTTCAGATTCAGTCATGGAAGACTAGTTGGAGGAGGCCGAGATAGGCTTTAGTTTGATTTGTGATCAGAAGGAGCACTGGATTTCCTTGGTTGTGACGATGCTACATGGAGAAGCGAGGCAGTGGTGGTTCTTGTTCCTTGGGGATCGTGAGGAGTCAGCGATCTCATGGGAGGAGTTCCGAGACAGGTTTGGAGTCGAGTTTCTTTCTTCGACTGCGAAGGTGTCCAGTCACCAGGAGCTTTTTACCCTTCGATAGGGGATCTCTACTATTCGAGAGTTTGGAATCCATTTCAAGAACCTTTTATGGTATGCTTCGGACCTATTACCAGATAAGGAGTCCAGGGCGATACGTTTTGAGGAGGATTTGTATCCAGAGATCCAGCACTAGGTCACCCCATTTATGATGAAGACATATCTTAAGGTACTGGCGAGGGAAGAGGTTGTCGAGATGACTTTGGCCTGGACCGGATCATCATGAGAGGATAATCAACATGATTCCTCATGAAGCAGATCTGTGGTCTGGGGTTCTCGGTTTCCAGGGCAGAAGAGTTTCCGTTCAGTCGGGGGTAGGTCCTAGCCCTTCACATATCGTTTCTCCAGAGGCAGCAATTCTCAGGCTTATGTCAAGGGATCAGGAACTTGTTTTTCTTGTGGTGGTCGTGGCCATCAGCAGTGGGAGTGCCCGACTTTTCAGAGCGGTCATCGTGCACCGGGTGCTATGCTCCAGGTTCCTCCGTTGAGGCAGTTCCAGCCGAGGCAGCAGCAACCAGTTGCACCAGCTTTAGATCAGTAAAGGGTAGATGGGGCAGGTAAAGGACATCCCCATGACGCTCTTCATCCTCAGAGAGCAGAGAGCAGCTGTGGTGGTGGTCATCATCAGGGTCAGAGAGGCCGTGGAGGAGGTCGTGGTCAGCTTCATGCTCTAGTGTTACTATCTCCAGGTGAGCCAGACATCGTTCAAGGTACCCTTTGCTTGTTTTCTACCTTTGTGTATGCCTTGTTTAATTCAGGAATGACACACTCCTTTATATCACCTACCCTTTTCCATGCCTTGGGACTTGAGGTAGAGAGGCTTCCAGTGCCCTTGGAGTTGAATACGCCAGTTGGAGTTCGTTCTGACTTGTTTGAAGTATGTAGAGACTGTGAGCTAGTGTTGGGGAAACACTGCTCTTGGGGAGATTTCTTATGTTTACGAATACAACCATATGATGTCATCCTCGGCATAAATTGGTTGTATTTGGTGCAGACTATCATGGATTTCTTTAAGAAAAAGGTCATCTTCATTAGTGCGGATGGAGAGCAAGTGGTGTTTGTTGGTGAGCGAGATCCTCAGATGGGTCATAGGTGCGTTCCATCCTTATCATCCATGATGGCTGAGATGATGCTGAGTTCTTCATAGGTTCAGCAGTTGGCGTTTCCTAGGGTCATAGAGGAGTACCCTGATGTCTTTCCAGAAGAGGTTGTAGCATCACCCCCTCGATGAGAGACCGAGTTTGGGATCGAGCTACATCCAGGAGCATCTTCTATCTCTATGTCTCCATATAGGATGGACCCTTTTGAGTTATGAGAGCTACGTATATAGCTTGATGGTTTGTTGTAGTGTGGTTTTGTTCGTCCAAGTGTGTCACCATGGGGTGCACTAGTTTTGTTCGTGAAGAAGGCCAACGACAGTTTTCGGTTGTGTGTTGATTATTTTCACTTAAACAAAGTGACAATAAAGAATCACTACCCTCTTCTATGGATTGATGATTTATTCAATCAATTGAAGGGTGAAAGTTGGTTCTCAAAGATCGACTTGCAGTCAGGATATCATCAGATGTGTGTAAAGGATGAGGATATCCCGAAGACTACTTTCCATTGTCGTCATGGGCATTATGAGTTCGTTGTAATGCCGTTCGGCGTGATGAATGCTCCAGCTGTGTTCATGGGATTGATGAATGCTGTGTTCTGTGAGTTCCTGGACAAGTTTTTGGTGGTTTTCATCGATGACATCCTTGTGTACTCCACATCTGAAGAGGAGCATGCAGAGCATCTACATGCTGTTTTGGGAGTTCTTCGTAAACATCAGCTGTTTGGGAAGTTGTCAAAGTGTGAGTTTTGGTCTCGAGAAGTCCTTTTCTTGGGACATGTTGTGTCCCAGCAGGGAGTAGCTGTGGATCCATCGAATATAGAAGCAGTTGTGTCTTGGGAATCCCCCAATATAGTTTCAGAGGTGTGAAGTTTCCTTAGTCTCACAGGATACTAAAGGAGGTTCATAGCCAATTTCTCCCGAGTTGTGACTCTTCTTTCAGCTTTGACCAAGAAGGATCAAGCGTTCATTTAGACTGATCAGTGTCAGGAAGCTTTTAGGTATCTAAAGGAGAAGTTAGTAAGTGATCCGGTTCTTTGTCTTCCAGCTAAGGGAGTTCAGTTTGATGTTTTCTGCGATGCTTCACATATGTGGTTAGGCTGTGTTCTCATGCAGTAGAGGTCGGTTGTTTCTTATGGGTCTCGGCAGTTGCATCCCCATGAATGCAACTATGCCACCCATGATATTGATTTGGCAGCCGTGGTGTGTGCTATGAAGTTGTGGAGACATTACCTCATTGGTGAGCGCTTTGTGGTTTTCACCGATCATAAGAGTTTGAGGTATGTTTTCTCCCAGCGTGACTTGAACTTATGACAGCATCAATGGATGGAGTTATTATAGAAATATGACTTCGAAATATCATATACACCTAGAAAAGGGAATTTTGTAGCTGATGCGCTGAGCCAAAAGTCACGCAGTGATGCTGTGCGTGAATCCGGTGATTCCTGGAGAGTAATGGAAGAGCTGTCAGCATTACATCTTGATATGGGAGAATTTGGGGGTAGAGGTTGTCTTTTTCAGATGATGGTACAATCATCCCTAATGCAGAAGGTGGAAGAGTCCCAATTGGGAGATCTAGAGGTGGAGGTCTGGAGAGACCGAGTTGTTTGTGGTGAGGCCCCTGATGGTTAGTCGGAGGATGACCAACACCGAGTGTTGTATCATGGAAGGATTTTTGTTCCCTTGACGATGTGCGCGATGGTAATCATAGAGTTACAAAGTTCACCTTTAACAGCACATCCTGGCGTGACAAAGATGTACCGATCCTTGAGGAGTCAGTTTTGGTGGCCTGGGCTGAAGCGTACGGTTGCGGAGTTTGTGTCTCGTTGTTTAGTCTGCTATCAGGTGAAGGCCAAACACCGTGTCCCTAGTGGTCTACTCCAGCCATTAGATATTCCTCATTAGAAGTGGGAGGACATCTCAATGGACTTTGTTACTAGTTTACCTCAATCTCTGGGAGGACATGATGCTATTTGGGTGGTAGTGGATCATTTAACAAAATCGGCCCACTTTATAGCAATCAAGGAGTCAAGCTCAGTGGAAGTTTTGTCGAGGCAGTATCTAGAGGAGGTGGTGAGACTTCATGGAGTCCCTAGGATGATAATTTTTGATCGAGATCCTTGTTTTACCTCCAGGGTGTGGAGAGGTCTCCAATATGCTTTTGGTTCTCAAATATGCCTTAGAACTGCTTTTCATCCTCAAACGGATGGTCAGACAGAGCGAACCATCCAGACTCTTGAAGACATGTTAAACTCTTGAGTTATTTATTTTGGAGGTTCATGGATGAGGCACTTAACCTTGGTGGAGTTCGCTTACAATAATAGTTTTCACTCCACCATCGGTATGGCGCCATTTGAAGCCTTGTATGTCCGGCCTTGTCATTCTCCGTTGTGCTGGATTGGGGTCGGAGAGTCAGCAATTCTCGGACTGGAACTAGTGTAGAATACAACAGAGATGGTCCAGGTGATTCGTGATAGGATGAAGACAACACAAGATCGTCAGAAATCATATGCTGATCAAAGGAGGAGACCCTTGGAGTTTAATGTTGGGGATCGTGTGTTTCTAAAGGTGACTCCCCGTTGTGGGCATCGAAGGTTTGGTCGTGGAAGTAAGATTTCTCCCCGGTTTGTTGGGCCTTTCGAGGTGTTATCTCGTGTTGGAGCTATGGCATATCGAGTAGCACTTCCCCCATAGATGAGTCAGATACATTATGTTTTCCATGTATCACAGCTCTGTTATTATCTTCATGATGACACTCACATCATCGATTGGGGAGAGATAGATGTTGATGATGATGCAACATTTGAGGAGTGACTTGTGGAGATCCAAGACCGCAATGAGAAGGTGTTGCATGGATGTTCTATTCCCTTAGTTCGTGTATTGTGGTGACACGGTGGAATGGAGGAGAGTACCTGGGAACGTGAGCCACAGATGTGTGTCCAGTACCCAGAGCTATTTTAATTTGTTGTGATGAGTTTTCTTTGATCCTTTATTTTATGTACCTTTGATGTGATGTTATGCTTAAATTGTTTGGATATGGAATGTTTGTTCCCTTTCTCTCAGATGTTGTGGTTTTGTTTCATCTTTCGAACAACTCAGGGTGGTTTTCCCCTAAGAGGTATCTTACGGGGTGGTTGTTCGGACCCCTATTTTCTTATGGGTTGGTTTTGAATTCTTGAGGATGAGAATGTTTTGAGAGGTATCTGATGTAATGGCCCAAACCTCTCCAGTCCATTACTTTGTGAAAATGTGGTGTTGGAGGTGTTCCGGGAGGTCAAGGTGACTTATCCCCAACACTTTGCCAAATTTCTAGTTCTGTGAACAGTGTTTCCAGTTTTATGATTTGTTCTATTGGTAGGTGTACAGTAACGATAGGTGTACAGTAACAGTAGGTGTACAGTGTTTCACAGATCAGTTTCACAGATCGGTTTCACAGATCGGTTTCACAGATCGGTTTCACAGATCGGTAGGTGTACAATAACGGTAGGTTTACAGTAAGGGTAGGTGTACAATGTTTCATAGATCGGTTTCATAGATTAGTTTCACAGATCGGTAGGTGTACAGTAATGGTAGGTGTACAGTAACGATAGGTGTAAAATGTTTGACAGATCAGTTTCACAGATCGGTTCCATAGATCGGTTTCACAGATCAGTAGGTGTACAATAACGGTAGGTGTACAGTAACGGTAGGTGTACAGTGTTTCACAGATTGGTTTCACAGATCAGTAGGTGTACAGTAACGGTAGGTGTACAGTGTTTCACAGATTGGTTTCACAGATCAGTTTCATAGATCAGTTTCATAGATCAGTTTTACAGATCGGTTTCACAGATCGGTAGGTGTACAGTAACGGTAGATGTACAGTGCTTCACAGATCGGTTTCATAGATCGGTTTCACAGACCAGTAGGTGTACAGTAACAGTAGGTGTATAGTGTTTCACAGATCGGTTTCACAGATCGGTTTCACATATCGGTTTCACAGATCATTTTCATAGATCGGTTTCACATATCGGTAGGTGTATAGTAATGGTAGGTGTACAGTAACGGTAGGTGAACATTGTTTCCAGTTTCCTACTGTTTTCCCCTTTGACGTTTCCTTTGACAAAAAATACATTTAAAGACTTATTTTAAGGACTCTTAAGGACGATTCAAAGGTCATAAATCCTATATTAATTATTCCTATGACTCGGGATGTTTTTACCTGGTCAAAACACATGGGTTAATGCGATCCTCTTTTAATGGGGAATTAAGCGTATCTTAAACCGTCGCCCCATTAAATCTTCAAATGGGGCGAGATATCTTCTACCCTTTTTCTTCCTCTTTGTTCTCGGCTATGAGATGCTAGAACCTTTCAATACTTCTCATAGGAGTTGTACAATCAAACTTTACTCCTCAGATTGGTTTCTCTCTTTTTTGATGCAACCAAGCTGTATCAGTCAATCTTCGATATAAGGTATGTTTTATCATCATTCCTTTGGGATCATCTCATTCTATTTCTCCTCTCCATGTTATAGCATGTAACCTCTATGCTTCTAATGGGGTTTTTCTTGGGGTTTGGTTGGTGCTGTCATACTGTGGAATCCTCGGGTGGATGCATTTGTCGTGAGAGGAGGATCGTGACCCGTGGTGTGGATAAAGAACGCGAGGAACTGTTTGAGGTAGGGGATTCGTTGATTGTCTTTTCTCTTACGTGCAACTGTATTGTTAGCACACCACTACAACTATGGCTTTTATCAGCGCTAAAAAAGGCCTTTAACAGCACTAAAAAAGTGCTGTTAATGTCGGCGAAGATGGGGGGGGGGGGTCCCCTTTATCAGCGCTAAAAAAAAGCGCTGATAAAAGTGGCCTTTTATCAGTGCTAAAAAAAAGCGTTGATAAAGGACCCTTTTATTTGCACTTTTTTTAGCGCTGATAAAAGTTAAAAATTTTAAAAAAAATTAAAAAAATTAAAAAAAATTAAAAAAATCAAAAAAAATTAAAAAAAATATTAAAAAAATATGTAAACCAGATCGGGCTTTTAACAGCACTTTCACCCCCATTTATCAGCACCCCGCCCCACCCACTCCCCCACATGCCCCAGCCACAACACCCCACATTTTATCAGTGCTTTGTAGACCCCTTTAAAAACACTATATCCCCCCCCAAATTCACCCATGCGCGCGCTCCTGCCCGCCTCTACCGGGTTTTGAACTCAAGACCTCCCCCCATGCACGCTAAGCCTTTACCACTCCTCTAATTTGATTTGTTATCCAACTAGTGATATATCTATATATATATATATATTTAGTTATATTTATTCATGTATTAATATAAATTTATATCGTTGTATTAATATATATATATATATATACATATATAGTTATATTTATATATTTATATATTTATTTTTATATTAATATATATATATAGTTTGTTATATTTATATATGTATATATTTTTATATTTATTCGTATATTAATATTAAGTTATATCTATTTATTTATATATATTTAGTTATATTTTTTTATCCATATATTTATTCGTATATTAATATATATTTATAAGATTAGTTTTCAATACAATTATAAAATATGTTTTGTTTTGTGTGTGTGTAAATAAATACATATATACAACACACACACACACACATATGTGTGTGTTTCTATAAGTATAATTATACATATATATATATAAATATATATGCATATACATATATTAGAATATATATATATATATATAATATTAGTTTGTTAATATATAGACACACACAAATAGACACACACACATTATATAGGTACATATATAGTTAGATTAATATATAGGTATATAAATATTGATATATTGGTATTTTAAATAAAATGGATATTAGTTATTATTTAGATAAAGCTAATATATTTTATATGTAAATATGTTTAATTATTTATTTAAAAAATTAATTTTTATGTGTGAATATATAAAAAAATATGTATATATTGTTATATATTTGATTATAAAGAGCAGTGAATTATAAAAAACGATAAAATTTCAAAGATATAATATCAATATGAATGTAATTCCTTGGAATAAATTCATTTTCCACCAAAAAAGCCAATAATACCCCCTTAAACGAGGATGAAAATCCACAAAATGTTAAAAAATCAGAGTATCTAAACTAAAAACCCAGTTTTAAAGGCCTTCTAGGCCTTTTTTGGCCTAAAAAAATGTGACAGAGGCTTCGCCGAGGTCACCAGCACGTAGAGATCATCGCAGGCTTCGATTTGATATGCTGTAGAGCTCAAATGGACACCTGGATCAAAAGTTATGGCCGTTTGAAGTTCGAGTTGCGTTTTCAACATATTTTGGATATTTTTTATTTTTTTTTTATTTTTTTAGTCTTCAAATGGTTATTAAATGACTATTACTCCATAATAATTTAAAAATTATTAATTAAAAATATTTTTTTAATTTTTTATAAGCCATTTTCACTAAATATATTATATATTAAGTGTAATTGTATATTTACACTTATCTAAAATATATTTAAAATTATATTTAAAAAATATATATTATATTTATATCAATATAACTATATATATATATTTAAATATTAATATATATTTTTTAATTAATTTTTTTTGGAAGCAGACCCTTTATCAGCACTTTTAAAAAAAGCACTGATAAAGACCCCCATTTATCAGTGCTACTAAAAAAGCACTGATAAAGGGGTACCCTTTAACAACACTAAAAAAAGCACTGTTAAAGGGGGTACCTTTATCAGTGCTAAAAAAAGCACCGATAAAGGGGTACATTTATCTGTGCTTTTTAGTGCTGATAAAGGTACCCTTTATCAAGGTTTTTTTAGCACTGATAAAAGTACCCTCCTTTATCAGTGCTTTTTCGTTAGTGCTGATAAAGGCTGGCGCTGGCCTTGCCTAGTTTTTTGGTAGTGACATGTTTAATCCCACTAGATGACAATGGAATTGACATAATAAATATTTAACAGGATAAATAAATTGATATCAATCGTATGTTATTTCCTCCTGTTTTGCTAGATAGTGTGATATCTATGCTTGCTTTGCTTAGCTATTTGTTCTTGATGGAAATCGGTAAAGAACGTAAATCGGGATTAATTGATAATTGTTGGCTAAAGATAAAGAGGCATGAAAACGAATCTAGTTTTTGTTGTAATTTGATGTTAATCAAATTAGTGCAGTGAGAATGTTTATTTATTTGTGATAGCTTACTGATTAGGTTTCCCGAATTTGGAACCAATGAATAATAAATCTGTTAATTCAAGATGGATTAAAGAACTGATTGTTTGATAATTCCTTAAAGGGTTGGAGTTACCCTCTTGATTGTTAAAGGGACAAGATACCAATTAATGTGGTGTTTTTTTTCCTGCTTCTTGTGCTGTGATGTGATCCTGGATGGCTATTGTGATATGTGGGGGCATGGAGGCTTTTGGTTGTGGTATCAGATGATTCCTAGAGTGGTGAGACGCATTGGTTTATACATGTGGGTGTCGGGAAGGACATCGGGGATGATGGAATGGGATGAATGTGATTGTTGGATGCTTGTTGTTCTTATTTGTTGTTTATCTACTTTACTTTTCCCTTCTGCTTGAGGCAGTTGGTCTTTCTTACCCTTGTTCCAAAAGAGGTGAAGACGCACATGGTATGACACGTGCTTTCTGTGTTTAGCTTCTCAAGGGAGGATGAGTCTATGCTCTTTCTATAGGAGGCAAA
Organism: Viscum album; assembly: GCA_963277665.1. Taxonomy (NCBI): domain Eukaryota; kingdom Viridiplantae; phylum Streptophyta; class Magnoliopsida; order Santalales; family Viscaceae; genus Viscum; species Viscum album. The sequence goes on along the minus strand of OY728128.1, from coordinate 1,514,712,212 downwards.
GACTCGATGGGTAGTACATCTACTCACCGTGTTGACCCCCCTTGTGTTTAGTAGCTTAGAATATTTTTCTAGAATGCCTGGGAACGTGGGAAAGTAATTTTGTAATGAATATTTTAATAAATGGTGTTAACTCATGGGTTTGGAGTTTCTAGAACATAATGAGGAGGTTGTAATTTTGAAGGGACAGTGGATTTTGGGTGTGTTTCTAATGAAGTTGAATGTGGAATTGTTCATGGTTAATTAATGTTTAATGAATTAATTAACGTAAACTGGAACTGATAAAAAGGGAATGAAGTAATCTAATAAATCTCTTTAAATGGTTGTGTGATTATAGGATACCTAGTCTTAGAAGTAGCAGCCCGGAGTTTGAGAGACGTTAGCTGTAGTTGTGTCTAAGACTAGGTTATGCCCATAGTGTGGTTTCGAGATATAGTATATTCTCTACTTTTTGTGTTTCTATACACTAATCCATCCTGTTAGTAAGAAAAACTGACACCCCATGGATTATGAGCTATGGGAGGATGTTTTCCCCAACATTCCTATGAGAGGGTGAATGGCTTACTACCCCCTTTGGCCCCGCTCTCTTCTCTTGGTAGATACTTTTTCTGGTAGGCACAATGGTTAGTTTTCCCCATATATGTGTGTAGAGGGATGTAATGGATTGTGGTTATTCACACACATATATTCTGGATATAGTATCCTATGGACTACTATAGGTGTAACATGTATAGGCTGTGATGGCTTGAGGATCCTTACTCGGTGTATGGGATGTAATGGCTTGAGGTATAATACCCGACGTATGATACACGTTATGCGAGCTGTGGTGGATCCCAGAACCTACCTGGTTACTTTTTATTGTGAGGATGGTGTGGTGCTTCGCCTAGGTGTCTGTGGGAAAGACTTTGTGTTTCATGAGGTGTATATTGTGGTGCTTCACCCAGGTGTATGCGGACAAGCCTTTTTGGAGAGTGATGCTTAGGACATGCGACTTTGGGGCAAAGCAGCAAACCAGTGGGGAAGTAGTAGCGGGGTACCCTTGATATTCTTTACTATATGCTATATTCTTGTATGCGTTACTTGATGAGAGTATCCATGGTGAGGTTGGAAACTTAGTGTACCTATTTAGGTGACGAGTTAGTTTCACTTGTTGTTCACTGTGCTTTAGCATGATTTCTTTACTTTTGCACGAGAGGCTTCAGAGAGGATCCTACTGAGTATACTGTTATACTCACCCTATGTATATATAAATTGTTTTTCAGGTCACTTAGAGAAGTTTGGAGATCAGGATGGTTACTACTAGCTTGTGGTTGAAGGAGCTGTTCGGGCTTGTGGTTGCTGCTGTTTTTACATTCTTTTGTGTACTTGTAGTTTTTCCCTTCTAGTTGTAGTACTTTTGCATGACATTTCATATATGCACTTGGGTTTCTTTTATATTCTAGTTCTGAGTAGGAGTTGATTGGTGTATATCTTATCTCTCTCTTCCGCATGTGTTCTCTTAGAGGGTAATTCCTCCCATTTGTGTGTTTACTATACCCTCGGTGCTAGTCGCCAACCCGGGGCCTACTGGAGGCGGGACTCGGGGGTCATTATCTCCCTTCTCACATTGCCGGCCCAAGAGGGGTACACTTTGTGGGGAGGGGGTCGTGACATCAAGAGACCATTGGTTTACCCAAGACCAACCCAATACCATTATTTAAATACCTACACATGACCTAGAGTCCCTTTATTGACCTAAAAACCATTTTTGGAAGGATTTTTTTTATAATCCTAAGCAGGTTGTTCGAAGAACAACTATAGTTCTCAACCTTTCATTTTCATTTTTTTCCTTCCTATAACCAATTCATATCTTTTTAAATGATTATAACATAATAATAAAAAGTGTTTCCCATATAATTATTTTTTATTATGTTAATTTAATAACCAATATCCATCTCCTCTTCCATCAAATGAGAAACTAAACTACTGATCGTGTGTAAGGTGGACTACCACCTCACAAAAAAACATATTTCATTTTCCATCAAAACCTCTTATGGATATAGAAATTAAGGTATTTAATATATATATATATATTATATTTATGAAAAATTTATAATTCTTAAATTTTAATGGCATATCTACCTTAAAACTAACCAATCCATTAGAAAAGGATAATATCATTCTTGCGTACATGAAAACTACTACCTCCTTGTAGAAAAGTGATATGTTTTTCATTTTATTCTCACATGGGTGTTAATAAGGATATATTTAATGAATATACATGATTTATATGATATAATAATGAATCTATAAATTTTAAAATATTTCTTTCCATTCTTTTACCCAATCTATTAAAAAATAGAAAAAATGTTCTTAAGTACATATAACATACCATCTTGATGAGAGATGTAATAAGATTTTTTATCTACATTTTATGCATTATAGTAAATAAATATAAAATTAATATATATCATATTTATATAATGATTAATATTCTGGATATGATAAAATCATAACTAAAGTACTAGGAATGAAACTACAAAACCAAAATATGCACATAAAGCACAATAGTTATTAACTGAAATAGTGGTTTAACAAATAAATGTGAATAAATGGTTGATAAAATATTATATTTAAATCATATGAGATGTGATAAATGTTATTGTGGTTATATAATATATTTATTATAATTATATACTTATAATACCAGATTTTTTGACACATATGAAGGAAATAAATCCTGAGGTAATGGTTTCTCATCTCGTTTTTACTTCTGTGAGACATATGCCATATTAACCACTTATTTATTTTGTTTTATGTAAATACTAATAATGAATTGATTTTATGATTCTTCTCTTGAAAATTATGGTATATTACTATCCATCTATGTTTTTTTATTTCATGGGGTATATAATTTAAAAGTTTCAAAAGTGATTACAATTTTGAAATTACAATCCCACAGTTTATCAATATTGTGTATGATTTTGTTTCTAGTGATGAAATATTACAATATTTTTCCCAATAAACTCATAAAAATTCATATAATATTGTTGTTAATGAGCTTTTCAATTAATTTTATCTTTTTCTTCTCTATGGTAATTAAAATAACTGATAATTTGTTTTAAGAAGAGCTGACATTATTTCTCTCTTGGATCTAAAATCAATTTTCTTTGATAACTTTGTTTTCTAAAAATATTTTCAAGAATATTTTCACAAAAATCTAAAATATTTAACAATTAAATTTTTAGACATGTTTTAATTTTTAAAAAATGGTTTAAATAGAATCGTTTGGTCATTTTCTAAATGATTTTCTCATTGAATTTTTACTAAAAATGTGAAAGTTATCATTGTTTTAACTTACTCGACATTTATAGAATTTCATACCATCACGAGGACTTGATTTTAATATTACTTTTCAAGTTTTCATGATAATTTTCAAAGATATAGTTTTTCCTAATATTATGTAACATTTATTTTTTATAAAAATATATTTTAATAATGAAAAGGGTATTTTCCTCAATAAATTTATGTGGGATTTTTATGGTATTTTTATTATCCAATTAAATTCACCCTTATTTTACATCTTCCCCACTGAGGATACATGTAATGATACAATCCTTATTATTTCTATAGATTTTTTATTATCATTTTGAAATGAACATACTATTTTTATATTATTCTCCACAATAGTCTTGATGGTTTATGATTATATATTGGTCAAATTATTAACAATTATTATGTGAGTTTTCTACATGAATGTTTATATTGATTATGTTTATTGATTATGGGAAATTATTAAAATTTAATATACTTGTTTTTCAATAGGAATGTTTATGTAATTATTTTTTTTAATTTTCATATGCGAAATGCCTTTGAATTTGTATGTGATGGGTGAGGACCTCTTTATTCCCTTAATGCACCAGTAGGTATCATGAGACAAAATAACTTGGGTATTTTGACATGAAATTACCTATTTCTGTAAGATATCTTTTCATGAGGATGTAATATTTTTGCGATTTCCACCAATATGAATTTACTAATTATGATATTAATTATTAATTTACATAATTTTAGTATATTAGTTAGAATATACATTGATAAGTTTCAAGATCATGTGATTGTTTATATTGATTTTTCTATTCATAAATTATTAAAACTATATTATTCATCATGATCAAGTTATCAATTAAATGGAACATGTTTTGATTTACTTAGCATTCCATATTGATTACTCCTTATGAATTCGGGATCTATTCTATGGTAAACAAACCAATATTGAGAATATGAGCTCGCCTCTTCCTTATGTTTCCTTTCCCCATGATTCCAAGAAGTGGTTTTTGATTTATACGTTTAGATATGATAAAAGGAATAATTGTGTTCTCAAAGAAAATACTATATTGCATTTCATGTTTTCAAATGCACTATGAAATTTATGTAAGTATGTAGTTTTATGAAAAAACTAAACTATTCGGTCTGTTGGGATATAATCACTTTTATTTAGCACCAATTTAATAATGTAACAGCCAACTCTTAACTACTAAGGTTGGGGTCTCTATACTTGGTATCTGATAATTTCTAGTAGAAACCTTGGAAACTAGATTCAAGAAAACATAGATTAAATACAATAACCATATGAATTACTTTGAGGAAAAGTATAAGTATATGATAAAATCCTAAAAAAAATTATGGTTTAAATTACGTGGTTTTTCAGAAATAGAAATCCTTATTTGGATACTATAAGTTGATAGGGCTCTGGAAAATATGAACATAGGGGTAATAACTTCAAGAAGGATGTATTGGAAATTCACTCAATCATCACCTAGTACATAATAATGGGATTTGTTACACACCTAATTGACACACTTAGGGTATATTCTTTGTCTAATTAAAATTTTATTTCAAACCATTATATTGGATTTTAAAATTTTTTATGATAATAAAACTTTTTAAAAATAAACTTGGGTTTTATTATGAAATTGGATATACTCTGATTTTTTAATTTTTGATAAGTTTTTCACTAGTATTAGGATTATATATTATGTTTCATAATGTTAGGATCTAATATAGTGTATTTCATTATTTATAAATGGTTACTAATATAATTAATTGAAACAATTCCAATACACAAATTCTATGTAGGGATTTCATTCTTGGGAAAAAAAATGAAGATGACGTTGGAGCTGTAACTACAATTGAAATAATTATAACAATATTAAGGAAACTGAATCAGGTTATGACCAATAATTTGTATCATATGTATCATCCTATATATCAAAAATAAATTGTAAGAATGTTAGACCGCTTCATGCATCAACAACCTAAATATTTTAATGGGAATGGAAATTTATTTGTAGCTGAGTAATTGAAAAGATCCTTAGAGAAGATATTTCTCACTTTAAGAAGTTATGAAAGGGATAGTGTTTTCATGGAATTTTATGATATCTCATGGTGTGTAGATATATGGTGGAAATTGACTCCAAACATTAAATATGAATAATAAATAACAAACATGGTGTTGAATATTTAAGGTAGTCTTCTTGGAAAAATACTTTCCTCATAATAAATAAGTGGATATAGAAATAAAATATTTGAGTATAAGGAAAAAGTAAAAGGAAAATGTTTCTATGTATGAATAAAATTCTACAAGGATATGAAGGAATAATGTAGAAAATATACATAATTCAAAGAGTAATATTGACCATTTGTTTGATGGTGGTAAATCCATTACATTGAAGGAAACTAGTCTCCCAAATGTTCTAATCATATGAGGATATAGTATCATGTGTTATCAATACATTGAAATAATTCTACAAGTATTATGGCTTCGAATTAAGTAATGAGTAAAAGTTGATGGAAGAGAAAAAAACTGGTTATGAAAAAGAAGAAAATGAATGATTTTCCCACATGTAATAATTGTATAATGAAACACCATAGTACATGATTGAAGGGAATGAGAGTTCAATTCATGTATGGAGAGAGAGAGTCCACTAGGTGTATGAATTTAAGGATAAGAAAAAAATTCTTAATTTTAAGTGTTTTAATTCTAGGGAAATGGGGCACTGCACAAATCAATTTCCCCAATATCAAGTGAATATACCTCCAAAGAATCTAACTATTTAAGTTAAATATTATTTTATTACTATAGAAAAATTAGAATAAATTACTTTGGTGTTTTATTTCATGAATTATGTTGTAAAATTATTATATCAATGATATTATGGTTATATAAATCATGAAATGTATAAGGTGCGCACTACTATAGTTTCTCATTATCTATTTGGAAGCATATGATGAATTTCACTGATAACCCAACAAAGTGGTTTAGTGGTGAGGTGCTATTTTATGAGAATACATGAATAAGGGAATAATAAAAATTAATATGTACTAAATTCTTAGTTAATAATTTTTAGTTAGGATAAAGAGGGTAATGAAATTGTAGAAGTAAATGTGATAGTATTGGTGAAATTAAAAGTGGTTAGTGATTTAGGGATAAAGTAATTTATGATGGAATTTACTGAATTTTTATCTTCATGGAAAATTATCAATAGCCTTATATTTCATTAAGGTTTTATGGTGATTTTGGTTATTAGTGTTTTTTAATAGAATATATAATAATGTTATTCATTTTTTTGGTCCGTGAAATTATGTGCCACTTTATGTTTTTTATGGATACATTTTTATTCAAAATATTCAGATTTTGGGATTTTAATTTGGCCAGATGTACTTTTTAGGATTCCTAATGTTAACTATTTATGGATTGGATTTGGTATAACATTGGGTGTACTATTGATTTTTTAGAGATTAATGAATTATATTGGATAACATATTCTAAATTTTTTGGTTTTGATAAATATTTATAAAACTAAAAAAGGACTTGTAACACTATTATGGATCTTATGATCTATTAAAAGTTAATTTTAGTTCTTCAGGAATAAAAAAATCATCTTCAATATTCATTTCATTGAGTAAGAAATGATGTAAAATTTATTGAAGCATAATCAATGGATAAAATTGTTCATATGAAATTAAATGGTATAATGTAACTATATTTTCACATAACATAATCCTATAACATTAGAAAAATTATCATGAAATAAAAATACTATTTTTTACCTTTATTTCTGATGAATTGATGGTCTCTTCAATAATGACATATGTATGGTCTTGTAGATATTAAATTATTCATGTAAATGTTTCCTATCTCTCTCTATTTTTATATGGGTGTTAGTTTTCTCCTATATGTCCATATTTTTTACAAACCAGTAATGTTTTATTACTAGGAAACCTAGCTGTGTGTTATTCTAAATTACCGTCGTACTTCCCATTCTCTATTATTAAGAGAATGTTTTATGAACCATTTTTTATGATGTGGTTTTTCAACAAAGTTTAGACATATGATGACCAAGATAAAATTGTCAGCGAACAATTTATTTAAGTGGGATGAATATAACAACATGATATTTATTAATATATTCCACTTTTAGAAAAATTTATTTATTAGATAGCTTACATTATATACAATAACGAGTTTTAATAAACAACAATATTATATTAAAATATTATTATTAAATGTGATATTAATCACATAGCTGTTAAATTAGTGGGTTTAAATAGAAATAAATAAATTATTAGATATATATTTTTTACACATGTATGAAATAAATTCATTGGTTTTTAAAAGACTACAAATTAAAATTAAAATCAATTAAAAAAATTGTTTTTCTTGAAAATTGTATTTTTCTATAAAATAGTTTCATCAAATATTGTAAAATTGATTTAAAATTAATCATTAATTAATTTAGAATATTTATCAAAAGAATGATCTTATTTTTTGAATTAATCATGTTAAAATTAACTTTTAGTGATTTTGATAGAATTTTTTTAATGTTTAATTTTTCACTAAATGGTAAAAAATACATATTCTTATTGAAAAGTTTCTTTTCATTAAAATAATTTTAATTTTTTTTAAAATTGTTTTTAAATTAAAATTAATTCAATTATATTTTAATTAAATCAATTTCAGTATTCATAATCAATTTTATATATAGTTTTAATATAAAATCTTTTTATATTTAAGAAAACTTTTTTCTTTTGGAAAACTGTTTTTACATGCTTGTAGGTTTAAATAAAAATTAAAATCTACAAATTCAATGATTTGAAATTTAAAAAATATATGTTTTATTATGAATCAGAATAATTAGTGTTAGTTAATAAGTTTAACATAATTATATGTCATAATTATTAGTAAACATAGTAAAAATTAATTACTATGGTTAAGGATAAAATGGTTTTACCATGGGTATAACTAAAAATATAAGGGTCAAAATGACCTTGAACCTTTATAAATTTCTATTTTAAACCATGTTTCAACCTTATCTCATCTCAAATTTAATAATGATATATTTTAGTGAATTTTTTCATGTGAATAACATGGGTATAATTTATTAATTTTAAATGTTCCAAGTTTTTCCTCTCCCCCATTTATAAAAGGAAACCCCATCTCCTCTCCTATACACTCTTCAAGATCCATTTTGTTCAACCTATAAATGAAAAAAATACTTTCAATGAATCCCTCCCCATGACCTAGACTCCATTTTGTACTAGACAAGCATTTTAAGAAGGATTTATGTATAAAACTAAAGTGTTTGTTTAAAGAATATATATAGTTCTTAACCATAGATTTTCATTTTTTTCTCCTTATAACTACTTAAAATATTCACCATCTATGATAAAATAAGAAAATAAGTATCTCCCATATATAGATATGTTATTATGTTATTATAATAACCAATATCCATCTCTTCTTTTGTCAAATGGGAAATAACACCGTCGATCATGTGTACAGTGGACTACTGCGAACTGATATAATTTATTTTCCATAACCACCTCTTGCAGATGGATATAATGATGGACTATATATATATATTGTTAAGGAAAAAATTATCCTTTTGAAATTATAACATCAAATATACCATCTTAACTTCTAATCCATTGTATAACGATAATGTTACTTGTGTTTATATGTAGACTACCGACTCAACATATTGGTGTGATATGTTTTATATTTTATTTTATCATGGATGGTATTAAGGACAAATTTAATTAATATATATGATTTATATGATATAATAATGATTTTTAGAGGTAAAATTTTATTTACATTTCATTCATTCCATCTGTTAAAAAAATGGAAACAATGTTAATGCATATCTATAGTTGAACGACTTCATAAAGAGTGTAATTCATTTTTATATCAATAATTTAAGGATAACTATACATAAATATGAAATAAATATATATTATATATATATTATTATTATAATTCAATATTTTATAGAACCCTATCCATATATTGGGACCGAAACAACCAAACCAAACCATACATGAAAATGAAGTAGTTATTACACAAAACATTGATTTTAAAAAATAATTTTATATTAATGGGTGATGAAATATATTAAGTAAATAAAATTATGTGTGACCCATGTATAATAAATATATATTTATTATACAGAATTTTCATGAAAATATGAATTAAATCAAACTTGAGATAATGGTTTGTCATTTAACTTTTAATACCATGATACATATGCCATATTCACCACATATTTATTTTATGGGGTGTATATAATTTCCACAAAAGTATTTCATGATTATACTCATGAAAATTATTAGATAATAATATCCATCAATGGTTATTTCTTTCGTTGGTCTTATGATTCAAATGTTACAAAATATGTAAGCATTTTAATATTAAAATATCACCGTTTATCGGTATTGTTTGTGATTGAATTTACAAGGATAAAATATTATGATTTATCTATCAATAAACTCAATAATTTTATAATCCAATGGTTATCCATGAATGTTTCATATATTAGGATCATTTACTCTCTCTGTAAAATTAAATAAATGAGAATTGTTTTACAAAAAGATGACTTTATTTATCACTTTGGTCGAAAATAATTTTTCATCCATATCCATGTTTTTTAAAAATGTCTTGAAGAATTTTTTGAACATCCTCTAAATGTTATGCTAATTTTTTTTAATTTTTTTAATTTTTACAAAATGGTGTAAAACAAATCTTCCTAGAATTTTTCAAATGAGAAACTTTATGAGTTTTACCAAAAATGTGAAAAGAATCATTGTTTTATGTACTCAACATGAATGAAATTTTCCACCTTTATGACCACTAATTACATAGAAACTTCCATTACGAGTTTCCATGATTAGTTTTGAATACATTTTTTTTATAATATTATGAATAATTTTTTTAAAAAGTTATTTTCAAAGTAAAAAAATATTATTTTCCAAAATTATGTATTTAATAAGATTTTTATTGTATTTATATTCATCAAAGACAAAAAACCTTATTTTACTTATCCTCCCATGAAGAAATTTTCGAATGATACCATCCATATTATTTATCAGGATGGATTATGACTATTTCGAATGGGGATGTACTATTTTTATACCATTCTACATTTTATTCTTGATGGTTTATGAGTATTTTTTGAGGAAATTATTAAATTTTTGTATCCTAGTATTCAATATGAAGGTTTATGTTGATTATTTTTTCTTGATTTGAGAGATTATTAACATATCATATGGTAGTTTTTAAATAATAATTTTTATATGATTATGTTTCTCTCCTATCATATGGGGAATGCATTGGCCTTATTAAGTGAAGTTTGGGGATTTTTATATCCCTTTGATGCATCTATTGGTATCATAAGAAAAACTATCTTAGATGTTTGGAAGAGGACTTACCCAATTCTGTAATATTCCATGAAATAAGACCTTGATGGTATGCTTGTGATGTTCTATATTATAAATTCCCTCCATATGATAATATTTATTTATGTCCATTTTATTATTCATTTAGTTATAATATCCATGAATACGTTTCAAGATTATGTGGATATTTATAAGGAATTATTTTATCATTATTTATTACTTACATATTATTACTCTCGATCATGTTATTGATTAAATAGAATTTGTTATTATTTATTTAACTTTACATATCAATTATTCCTTATGTATTCGTGGTAAATTTCATTGTAGATATAACCTTACAGAGCATCTGAGCTCACCCCTTTCTAATGTTTCCTTTCCCCAAGATGTGAGGAGGTGGTTTATGATTTACATATAGGGATATACTAAAGAGAATAATGTTGTTCTCAAATAAAATACTATAATGTATTTTATGTTTTCAAATGTAATGTGATATTCAATCATGTATATAGTTTTCCATTGCTACTTAACTATTATATCCATTAGGATTTGATCACATGTATCTAAAAATAATGTAATAAAATAACCAAAGACTATGGGATACATGGGTGGTGGTAATTACAATTTCAAAAATTATTTTTATTTAAAAAAAATAATATTTCTAAATTTTCCCCAAATTTTTTATTATATTTATAAACAAAAAAAATAAAAACCATTTTTTAGAACCAAAATTTTTATGCATAAAATGACTTTACTAAAAATTGGGATCTTATTTCCTAATAAGTAATCATAAAAAATTTATTGATTAGGTCCATCTAAAAATTATTTTATAATGTTTTTACTCATATTCATACATGTCAATTCAATAACTAGGTTATAATAGTAACCTATAAATAAAAATAAATCTATATTATATCACAATTCTTATAAATCAAGATTATTCATATTAATAAATTTATCGAGCTTATTGTTCTTTTTTAACCATCTTTTCAAGGTGTCACATTCTCCCTCTTTATTATTTTATATATTTTTAATTTTGTCTCATTCATCAATGGTTTAATATTTGAAAATACATTTGTTGAAAACCACCATCATAAAATGGGATAATCAAACTTCCATTGAAAAGTTGGTGTGTCAAATAATTTTTTTTCTTAAATAAAAAATAATCAGGTTCCCATATAGGGATAACATTACCACGAAGTTAAAATTTATACATGGAAGAGAAAAAATGTATTCAAGTACAAATAGATAGTGGAATATAACATTTTCATTATTAACTTAATGATCACAAAATAATAAATCATTAAGGGGTTAAAAGACTATCAATTCATCCCAAATGAATGTAATAAATAATTTTTTTATTTTAATACAATTGTCTTAATGTTGAGTGATTATTTTATTAATTTTGATAGAGAACCTAGGAAAATACACATACATGATATCTTCTAATTTAATAAACACAATTTCATCCTTTTTTTGTGCATCCATCAATTTCCACATCATCTATTACTCTATTAGATGAATATTCAAGATGTATTTTTACTTACTAAAGTGAAAAAATTAATTTTTTATGGAAAATAAGATCCATAAAATAATGAAAATGCAATAATCCTACCTCTATGTATTTAAAAAAAATTATTTGTACAATTTATCTAATTTGGATATATATATAATACATTAATCCCTAACACCACAATAATAAAACCCAATGTTTAACATAATCCATTCCCTAAATATTTATCCTAAATAATCTTACAAAATACATATGACCAAATTCAAAAATAAAAATATCAGAATGATTTAATTAAATATTTTTCATGAGATCCAAATTAACATTTAACACCAGACAATATAAAATAGCTTCTATAGTTGTATACCAAACATGTGAATACCAGGATCATATATTATCCAAAAACATGCAAGTAACCAGAATCCTCATAAAACCTCAATAAAAACATATATACATAGAATTAAAAATATCTTTATTTCTCAAATAAAATTTCAAAGTGTTGAATATATTCTATAAATCCAAAAAATGTAATAAACATCATCATATACCACTTTTTTATCAAATCACTAATCATTTTCAAATTCACCAATAAAATAAAATATATATAATCAATATCAATCAACTCTTTATCCCAATTAACATTATTATCTCAATATATGGAACATATTAATGGTAATTTACCCCTTAATCACATGTTTTCCAAAAAATTATCACCTTACCCCAAAATAATGTTTCTAGATTATCCATATTATTCATCATATACATTCAAGTCCTTAATGAAAAACTACTACATAAAAAACATTATATGTTTAATTATTCTTATTACTATAATACCACTAATAAAACACTTATAAAAAATAATTATAGAATCATAATACATTAAAACTTCAATAATTATACTTAAATGATTCGCAGAGTGTTGGACCCTCTGTGGTGTAGGATTTAACCCATGTATTTGGGAAATGAATCACATATTTACCTTTTTCATCACACATAATCTATTAAACTATAAATGTTACTTTAGGATGTAATTTAACACTCTCCATCAACCCTTAATTTTACCTTGAAAATTACAAGATCTATACCCTTATTTTCAACATATTAAAGAATTTCATGTTCCTTAAAGACGTTTAACTAGGTGTTATTTCCCATTTTAGTGAAATATATAAAGAGGGAAGTTATTTACTTCATGGTCTTCATAAACTTAATTACCAAGGAAAATAATTTTTCTCTTATTATGTATGTCTAGAATATCACCCATGTTGAGGTTATTAATCATATAATGTGATAGCTAATTAGGAATTATCATAATATCATGCATTATAGCTCCAAATTATTTAGGTTTATCATGAGGAAAATAATTACATTGTCATTCACATTCAGTATTAACATGGTTATTTCAGGTTCCATCCATTGACTAATACCAAAAAACATAGTGTGAGAAATAATAATCATATTGAGAAACCACATAATCATGAAAATTCATTTATTGGATGTCTTATTAATAGACCCAACTATTCAATATATTCAACTATAGGTTTAACCTATGCAATTATTTATTATCATATTTTTAAATCCTTAATAATGGTTCATAAGATAAATTTGAGTTCACCAAAGCATACTTAGAGAGAGTTTTGTACTTGGTTTATAGTAAGGAAAAAATAATCATGCACCATAATGATAGATTAAATATACACAAAAAACTTTTATTATGGTTATTAAACCTAGATTTATATGTTCTAAAATTATGTTAACTTATTATATTCATATAATGATTTATATCTAGTAAAACCACATAATCACTACATTACCAAAAAATTATTGTGTTATCCTATATTTAGTATCATACTCATAATTTTCTCCCTAGTTATCTAATTATAAGCTATAAAAATAACTAAACCCCTCAATGGTACCATATATGGTGACTAAATAAAAACATACATTGATATGTAATCTTATTATATGAATATTCATTATATAACCATACGATTCATGACATAACTATAAAGGTATAAAATATTTAGGGACTATATACATAAACATATTATTTCATTACATATCTTCAACATATCCCATGATTATCTTCATATTAATACCCCTCTAGACATATAATACTTAGAACATTATATCAAAATATAGTAAGGAAAGCATAATCTCATATTCTCAGTAAGGGTAAAAAAATATATCAATCAATGATCATAAATGGTAATAAGTGTATGAAAACATGATCATTATATATTAAGTCATACCCAATTAATTTAATATCCTTAATCATGATTCATGGAATAAATATTTATCATAACAAATGGTAGTATTCATAAGTTTGTGAAATTATCAATAATAAAACCTGATCCATGAGATCATAACATAAAAATTTGATTGTGGGAAGGAAATAATATTATAACATTTTGAAGATGTATAAATATAAACACATTCACTAATTAAGATAAGGATATGAAATAAGGCCATCACATAAATATATGGACATAAAACAAGGTTCATGTATAAACTTGTGGACATAGAACTAGGTCCACACATAAACTTATAATCATGAAACCAATTATATGTATATGGATTTGAAAATGTAATCATGTTCATGTGTTATCAGTCTTTAGCCAATGTAATGGATTCCTATAAGAGAACCACCCTTCACATAATCACAATGAATTCATATATACACCACATGATGATGAAAACATTTAACATTTCATCATAAAATAACTTGTGAAAAATAAATTGGGCTTCGTAAATAATTAATCATCATAAACATAATCCTTTGGATTGTAGCTGGTAAGGTGATGGTGAGAAGGAGGTGAGAAGTAGTGCATCGGTAGGTCGTTTGGTGTCTGTGAGATGTGGGAAAGGTGTGACGGTGAGACAAGTCACTGATGTGAGATGTCGGCGAGTGGTGGATTGTGTTGCTCTAGAAAGTAAGGGGAGATGGTGAGTTGATGGGGTGAGAATGGTGTTAGTAGGTGGGAGGTGTGTCAGTGAGACACGACTCACCGATGGTGAAAGATAAGGACAATGGTGGAGGGGTGTCAGTAGTTTGAATAGGGGCGTGTCAGTGACTCGTGGATGGGTAAAATGGTGACTTAGAAATGGGGGAATCAGTAACTCATAGAAACAATGGGGGGTGTTGGTGGGATGAGTTGGTGAGACATTCTGGAGGAGGGAAGGCACGTTAGTGACTCATGGATTCACCGACAGGAGGAGTCAGTGAGACAAGTCACTGACATGTCATGTAGGCAAGTCAACCACACCTGTATGACAAAAAAAACTACAAACACAAGAAAAATAAATTAATAATTTAACAAAGCTAAAATATATAAATAAATCAATTACCTATTGAAATTAAAAATAAAAGTTTAGAAAATTTAGTAACAAAATAAAATGGATTGCATCTTGGAACTTACAATTTATTCATAATTGACTTTAACAACAACAATAATTAAATCTGTTTGCATCATTTATTTAATTAATAAATTAAAGAAAAATAAAGAATCAATAAAATTAAAGAACTAAATTAAAAATTAAGTATCAAAATACTTAATGAATTGAATTAAATTATTAACATCAACTTAATTATTTAGTGAATTAAAAAATAAAGTGAAAAAAATAATTTATTTACCAAATAATTAAGTAATCAAACATTATATTGATGAATTGAACATTATTAAATTGAAAATTAATTACAAAAATAATTAAAATATTGAATGAATTAATAAAATAATTATTTTTATAAATTACAATATTAAAAAAATTAATGAATAAAAAAGGATGAAAAATAATAATCAAATTAAAAACAAAAGAATAAATAATGAAAGATAAATTCAGAATAATTATTTAAATTTATAATTATTAGAAATGTAAAAAATAATCACTAAAAATACATGGCTTACAAAAAAATGATTATTATACCAATTACAAACAAAAACACAACAAATGTTAATTATTTTAAAAAATAAAACATTTTGAAACTTAAAATGCACTAACAAGAAAATAAGTAATGTGGAAAATTAAATTAAAAAGAAGCCACGTTAGACACACTTGTAATTTTTACAAACATTAAAAAATTATAAAGTCACATTCATATCAATGTGTTTTAAAATTGTCTCAATTTAGATTAAAATATAACATAGGATCAAAAAAACTCAGGATATAAGATTTATACAAGTTTTTATGTCACTTAAACTTTTAGATATGAAATTTAATGCATTTGTATCACTTTTTAACCTTAACCACAGTAAATAATTTTCCAATTATTATGGGTTATATGTTTACCTATAAGTTTAAAATTTCCAAAAAATGGTGATGGGATAAAATTTTAGCATATATCCTATCCCCCATGTCCTATATAATTATTTTTATGATTTTTTACTAATTGAATAAAATATTATATAACATAAAATGTCATTACTATCTTTTTTAGGACAATTAATTTAACTTAAATTTAATATTAGTACGATAGTAGTGTATTTAGAATATATAAACTTTAACCATCACTTATAAATTATAATTTCAAATAAAATTTATTTAACACTAAATGTCATCCCAAAAATATTTTATTATCATTTATAAAATTATTTAAAAAAAATTCTACTACTTGTACAAGCTCTAAGTCGGTGTTACATAAGCTATAAAGAAAATTTTAACATAAATAAAAATTAAAAATAATTAGGTATCATAAAAATTTATAATCGACCATGACCAATTTTTCCCGATTATAAACTTTTAGAGTTATTAAAAAAGAGTTTCATTTTCTAATTTTATTAACTTAGAATAATATAAAAATAGTTATCAAAGGAAAATGTCACGAAAATTATATACCATAAAATACTGGATGAGGATGGTATAATTCCACAAATTAAATAGATTAAATTATAGTTTTAGTGTTATTTAAAAGTATTATGTAATAGTTATAATATTTTTTTCTTGTTTTACACATAACAATGAGATAATTATTTACCATGGTTATTATTCATAATGACCAAAATTAAAAGGGACATAAAAAAATATTGACTTTATGATTCCAAATATTTACTAAATTTTTTAATATAAAATTTCTATAGGTGGATGAATTAATTTTAATATAAATTTGTAAAACACAATAAAAAACATTTTTTTGAAACAATGCGTTTATATGCCAAAATTTTACATAGATAAAAATCATAAATATTATTGATTACAATGTAATTTATAAGATTATTATAAAACCAACGGTTTATTTCAATATTTAAGTCTAAATCCAATATATAATGGGAATTTTTAATTAAAAGATTTAATGAGATGGAATTATTTGAAATATTGGTATTTTTTATTATTCAGTGAAAAATATGGAATTTCTGAAGAAAAAAGACAACCATATGTTAAATATTATAATATTATCTATGTAATTACACAATATTTAATATTATATTAATTGTTAAATATATTTTAATTATTTGATAGCTTGTGTTGCACGTAACACTGAATTTAACAAACTACATTATACTATTAAAATATAAGTATTTAATTTAGAAGTTATCACATAACCGTTAAATTCTCGGGTATTAATAGGCCTGAACAAATTATTAAAAATATATGGTTTAAATAAGTATAAAATATGTTCAATTTTTATAAATTTATTATAAATTTAATTTGAAATCAATTGAAGATAATTTTTTTTTGAAAAAATTGTATTTTTCTAAGAAGTGATTTCATCGCATTTGACAAACTTATATTAAAATTAATTTTTCCAATTTTATAAAATTTATTTGAATAAATAAATTCATTTATAAAATTATTATATAAAACATATCTTAGATTTTTTTTTATAATTTTCTACAATGATTTCTTTTTTGATGAATAGTCAAAACTAAAGATTTCTATTGAAAAATGGATTTTAATTTAAATAATTTACCACATTCTACATTACTTCTATTTTTTAAAGTAAAATTAGTAAAATTATATTATATTTAATCCAATTATGTTATTTTTAATTAATTTACTATTTCTTTTTTATATAAAAACTTTATATGATTAAGAAAACCTTTCCTTTAGAAAACTTTTTTTAACGCACTTATGAGTTTGATTTTAAATTAAATTATACCGCTTATGTGATTTGAATTTTAAAAAATATATTAATTTTTTTAAATAATATTAATTAATACTATTTTAAAATTACAACTTAATTTTTTCATGATAAATAATAAAAAATTGTAAAAATTAATTACTGTGGTTAAAATTAAAAATGGTTTACTGAGGGTTAAACTAAAAAGATATGGGTTAAAATGAAACTCATACCTTTATAATTTATATTTTCCACGAATATTTAAAACTTATCTCATATAATCATCCATAATGATCCATTTTTTAGCCTTGTGGAATGTGATAAATGTGGGAATAATTTATTCTTTTCAAATATTCCATGTGTCTCCTCACCCCCATTTATAAAAGGACACCCCTACCATATACACTAAACACTTAAAGAGACCCTTGGTTCATCCAATAATAACCTAATTATATTATTTACATAGATACACATGACCTAGAGTCCCTTCATTGACCTGAAAACCATTTTTTAAATGATTTTTCTATAATCCTAAACAGGTTGTTCGAAGAACAGGTATAGTTCTCAACCATGCATTTTCATTTTTTCCTTCCTATAACTAATTAATATCATTTTAAACTATTATAACATAATAATAAAAAGTATCTACAATATAATTATATTTTATTATGTTAATTTAATAACTGATACCCATCTCTTCTTCCATAAAATGGGAAACTGAACTACTGATCGTGTGTAAGGCGGACTACCACCTCACAAACCAACGTATTTAATTTTCCATCAACACCTCTCATAGATAGAGATATTAAGGGATTTAATATATATATATATATATGATATTTATGATAAATTTATAATTTTTAAATTATAATGGTACATCTACCTTAAAACCATCCAATCCATTGGAAAAGGATAATATCGCTCTTATGTACATGAAAACTACCACCTCCATGTAGCAATGTGATACATTTTTCATTTTATTCTCACATGGATGGTAATAAGGATATATTTAATGAATATATATGATTTATATGAAATAATAATGATTATATAAATTTGAAAATATTATTTACCATTCTTTTATCCAATCTGTTAAAAAATAGAAACAATGTTCTTAAGTACATATAGCATACCATCTCGATGAGCGATGTAATTCATTTTTCTATATAAATTTTATGTATTATAGTAAATAAATATAAAATAAATATATATAATATTTCTATAATGATTAATATTCTATATATGATAAAATCATGACCAAAGTACCAAGAATGAAACTACAAAACCAAAATATGAACAGAAAACACAACAATTGTTAACTAAAACAGTGGTTTAAAAAAGAAATGTGAATAAATGGTTGATAAAATATTATATGTAAATCATATGAGATGTGATAAATATTATTTTGGTTATATAATATATTTATTATAAATATATACTTATAATACCATATTTTTTGACACATATAAAGGAAATAAAACATGAGGTAATGGTTTCTCATCTCTCTTTTAATTCTCTGAGATATATACCATATTCACCACTTGTTTATTTATTTTTATATAAATTCTAACCATGAATTGATTTTATGATTATTATAATGAAAATTATGGGACATTCCTATCCATCTAATGTCACACACGGTTTTTTTTCTATCTTTGTATTGATCCGGCCCATTAGAAATCCAGATCTTTTTCATGGGTATTTTATGAGATAAATCTTGAGTTTTGAAGTTTCATATATGTCTAACCACCCTAATTTGGGATCCCCATTGTTTGTTTAGTAGTTTTTGAAGAAAGGGTGGTTACTTCATGATTTGGGCCAACCGTGAGCTCATTCCCAGTTTTAAAAACTGAATTTGTTTCTTTTATAACTATTTTTTTTTCATCCTTTTTCACCCATTAAACTTACCACTTGTCCTATACTGATATATTAAAACTTATTTATCCTTTTGGACCCATTATAAATTCATAGGCCGGGTGAATTTGGGTTACTCATTTAGGTATTGGGCCAGCCCATGGGCCCATTTCCTGTTTAAAAAAATAATAATTTGTTTCATTTATATCTTTTTCATTTTTTACTCTATTTCGTTGATTCCACCTCCCCCTATAATCCAATAAGCCTATATTAGCCCTCATAATCGATTTTACCTCTTTGGAGCTCATATGGGTCGTGTATTAGGGTGATTTTTCTCTGGTTTCCTCAAAACGTCCAGAATTGATAAGGTAAATTGTTTCACCCATAAATCATTCAATTAGTATTCTTTTGGCCACCAATTTTCTTCCCCTGGTTCTTCAAGACCTTAGGAGGCTCTCCAAAAATTTTCAAGACATTCCATTCTCTATAGGGTTGCAGATCTAATGGAAGACGAAGAGTTTTCTAGGGTGAAAGGTGAGATTCCTTCTCCTTTCTCCTTCCTCTTCCCCCTCCTTTCATTATTTCGTGGATTTATTTTATCCCCTAGTATTGATATACCTAGGGTTTTGTTATACCATGTTTTTTTATGGGCTTTCTGTTTGTTTAGGTCTGATCTTTATAGTTTTATGGTTTATAAACCCGCGGCGGGTGATTTCGGGTGTGCGTTTCAATTACGCCAAAGATTTGAGGTAGGATACCCCTTGCACATGACTTTATTATTTATGTTTCATCATTTTATTATATTTAACACCAGATATATATGTTTATTATTGTTTTTCATCATTTGGATAATTTTATTGGTGTTCAAAGTGGTTGTTTAATCATTGGTTTGTGAACGGTAGTGTTGTTTTGTCATGAAAGTTCTCAACAAGTGTTTGTTTAAATGTTCTGTTATCTTTTGCAAATATTTTGTGAGGTTTATAATCTGGTATATGGTATTTTTAACATGTTACAGTATCTTGAATGAAAATATGGCTTTCAATTGGTGTTTTATTCCTTTTCATGTACTTAAAATAAATTGTTTTGTTTAAAAAGGGCATGTCATGTGTTCGGTAAATTGCCCGGTTGGATTTTATGTGTGATGTGTGATTTAAAAGTTATTTGTTTGGATTTATAAAGGAATTGGAATAATGATAAATGGTATTTTTGGGTACTTATATGGATTTCCTATTTGTATTTGTTTTTACAATCAAATGTGTTTTGATTTACAACATATTTTGGCCCGAGTTGCCCAAAAATGGACTGTTTCACATCTTTATGAAAATGGACGTGTTTTGAATATGTAACCTGAGTATTATAAGATATTTATGAATGTGGGTTTCTGCTGTAAATTTTGTTTATACAGATCCTTAATAGAATTAAAATTCATACCTTCGTCAAAGGATAGTTTTGAGAAAATAATTAAAGGCCCGTTTGGCATTTCCTAGAAATGAAGGAGTGTTTTACTTGTATATAACAATTTGTGCAATTGGGATTGTTTTATGGTCCATTAAATGATTTTATTACATGTTTATTGGGATTCCAAATATGATTTGGTTTGTTTATGATGTGTGTTTATAATTTAAAGAGTGTTTTTGAAAGAGTTTTATGTGCAAAGCCTCAATACACTTCATGAAATTGTTTTACCGAAGTATTTAGCGGTTCGTTGATTAGTGTAAGAAATGTGAAGAATGATTATGGGATGTTTGTGTTTTTATGGTTTTGGAATGTAATGGGGATGTGAAATGTGTATTTGATAATATGTGTAACTTGATTGAGCACTAAAGGGAATCCCGAGTATCTAGGTGGGCGGACGTGTACTAGTATGCTAGTGATTCTGTGGGGGTTGGCCCCTGTTTCACGTAGCAAGTTTGAAGATGACAACACTAACTAAACTATGATGATGATGATTATTGGGGACCACTAGGTTATGGGTATGTTCCCTACTAGTGGCTCGTGCACGAGAATGGATATTTATTATGGTTACTTTCACCGAGATACGAGGTACCTGGGGCTCACAACTAACTAGTGCCTAGGGGTATTCCTATGACTAGTGCTCATTGGCTATTTTGCACTCACCGTCGGCATACGGTGTGTTTGGTTGGTAAATTCAGTAGTATGTGTTATTTATTTGAACGATAAAATTCTTTAAAGCATCCCTCTTGAAAACTATTTTCATTTTGAAGTTTCACCTCTTTGTAAAAAAATAGTTACTTGCATTTTTGTTTATTAAACATGCATGTTTTTGTCTGATAATTATTATATCATGGAACCTCATTTTAAACCCATACTTACATATCTTTAATTTCAAACTATAAATTGATGTTTCATTTATTTTAAAGGAATGTGCATTGGGAATAGAATATCGGGCTAACCTACTGAGTTTTAATACTCACGCCTATAGTCTTCTTCTTTTTTTAGCCCTTGTGCAGGTTTCATCTTTAGTTCGATCACCTTGGGAGACTTTTGATCATTGTGTTGGAGAGTGACCAGAAGTGTCACATGGAGTTATTTGGTCATTGAGATTGTTCATTTGAGTTTTTTTGTTCTACCTTTAGTTTCTTGTATAAAAAAATATTTTGTTCAATTTTTATATAAATTCATTTTAGGCTGTCCGTTTATTTCCGCTGTTTGTTTGATTGTCTATATATGGGCGAAATCGTTCCCTTGTGTACTCTATTGATGCCCTTGGTGCTTGTCACCATCCCGGGAGGATCGGGAACGCCTCTCGGGACTTGTCGCGGGCTGGCCTGGGTGACCGGTTCAGGGTCGACTCAAGCTGGTTCGTGACAAAATGGTATCAAAGGAGGTTGGATCTTAGCGGACCTTTCTTTTTAGAGTGCCCTTGTTATTTTGGGGATTTCAAGGTAGATGGAGTAGGATTGTTGGGACTTGATGGTTAAGTGCATGAAGAGCGTTGCGAACTCTTTCTTGTTCTAATCCTCAGGTTTCCAAGGGAGTCCAGTTTTATTAGTGTCCTTTGTTCTGGTTGATTTTTTTTGGTGTTGGGATATGACAAGGGGAGTCTGACTAATGGCCTCCGTGAGCTCACAGGGCCTGGCAAGCCATTTGGAGCTGGGGAATGGTCCTAATAAGTCTCTCTGTGTTGGTGTTGTGTTTGGCATATGACCGCTAACCATATGGTCAAGTCACCCACTGACACTAGTTCCCTTTTTTTGGGTCTCTTGAACCTTTCTTGAATTCTGAATTTTTGTTTTTAAAATCCTTGTGTGATAATTGTGGAAATGGGTTTTAATGTAAGGATTAGATTTTGAAAAGTGAAAAAAATGGGGTTTCAATAATTAAATATAATAATGGTTTTGGAAGGTTGTGTTTTTGTGAAAAAAATGGAGGGAAACAGAAATGATTTAAAGGGATTGGATTATCAATAATATAAACTTGTGGTTTGTTGAAATAAAATGTTTTGAAATTGTGAATCATTTTAAAGTGATTCTGGGTCTTTTTTTAAATGGGGTATTTTAGGATGTTAAAAAGTTTTTGGATTGGATAAATTAGTTTTGGCAATTGGTTTTGATCAGTTGGTGTTTTACTACAAACGGTATTGGTCTCAATGGACCTCGGATTATGAAAATATACCTTGCTGAATTTTTTTTTAAAAAAAATGGGAAGGGGTTTTTTGGAGTGGCTAGGTTATTTAAAAAGTTTTTAAAAATGAAAAGGGGTAGGTTTTTAAGAAAATGGTTCTTAATTAATTGTGGTTTTTTTTTGTGAAATATGAAAATGTTTTTTGACTTGGTGGTTGGTGTTCCTTTTGAAGGTAAATTGTTTTTTTTGAATTATGATGTTTAATTTTAGCCTTTGGTGTTTTCATGGGTGCTCACATGCATGGTTTTATTTATATTTGGAAGTATGTCCTATATGGTATGGTGGTTGGGTGTCAGGGGTGGCATGGAAATGTGCATGTGGGTGAGACTTGATGAAACACCATTGGTGAATGTGGAAACCCACCAAGTTAGTTTGTTTTTTCAAAATTGATTTGAGCTGAAAATTATGGACTTTTTTAAAAACCAATGGTTATGTGGCTTGATTTTTCTATGTCTTAGAAGAGTTGTTTATTTGGTTAGCTTCCATGTGATCTAGAATTCATACTCTTGTTCTATCTAGTGATGAGATCTTGTTGGTGGCTCGGTTTTGGAGTAATTTTCATTGGGTTTCTAAAAATGTGTTTGATGTTGTGATGTAACCATGGATAGTTCTGCGTTGGAAATATTTCCTGCTGATCAACCTAAGTATTCCTTTAAAATTTTAAATCCACCTCTTTTGATGATGCCTCAACTGGTTTATTGGAATAGAGAGTTGTTTGGGATCTATTAAAAGTGCTTCTAGGTCATGATAATTCTTTTGGACAGAGCAGTTGTGTTCAGTGATGTTGATGTGTTTCGTCTAATTCCTTGTCCATTCTGCCCCTTGTTTGGAGTGAGATAGAATTTTGATATGTATCTATGAGTTTCTATTTAGATTAATGTTTTTGTTTGGTGATCAAGTGTGGTTTTTTTGAGTGGTGTGACCCTTATCACCTGACTACGGTGCAGCAAATGCTTCAAGAATCAGGGCTCCAGCCATAGGCCTCGGAGTGAAGCTTTTCACGCAGTCAGAAAATCAACAGAGGTGTGGAGTTCTAGATTAAGATCCTTAATCCTCTGTTTTGGTAAGTTAGTTACTATTTCAATGTTTTGGTTCCTCATTTCTATGAATTTCCCTTTGTCGCAACAAGCGTGGTGGACTTAACCCCTCACACAGTGTCTATGGTTATTCCTTCACGGATGTGGGTTTTCAATCAATGTCCCTGTGTGGACCGCCTGTAAAAATCAGGTGTAGTCTTGGTTTTACCTATTCATAGGTGGAGAGTTTTGGGTAGTTTATTTGTTTCTTTTGTGGTTTCAGTGGCCAAATTATTGGGTCCCCTACCATCCCATCCCCAAGTGACGGGGGTCCAGAATTGTGCTGAATGTGTCGACCAAGTTATTGTCCCCTCCATTCGGGAGTGGGTGGTTTATATGTTCATGTTGTAACTCTATTAACTTGGTATAGTAGGTTTTTGTAGGAGGGTTTTTTTTGGGCTTGTGTGAGTGAGTCTCAACTCTAGCTCATGTTCAATTCTTGTCTGTTCGTTGCTAGTTGGTTTCTAATGGTGGGGAGACCCACCATGGGTCTCCTGGATTTTCATCCTAAGAAAATTTCTAGTGGTAGTTGATTCTTAATGGCGGGGAGTACATTCTGGAATCCTTAGTTGTTGTTTTTTTTTTCAGCCGGAAAGTGTTATGGCTTTCCGGGGGCGGAAAGCTTTAATGGTGGGAAGAATTGTCACACACGGTTTTTTTTCTATCTTTGTATTGATCCGGACCATTAGAAATTCAGATCCTTTTCATGGCTATTTTATGAGATAAATCTTGAGTTTTGAAGTTTCATATATGTCTAACCACCCTAATTTGGGATCCCCATTGTTTGTTTAGTAGTTTTTGAAGAAAGGGTGGTTACTTCATGATTTGGGCCAACCGTGAGCCCATTCCCAGTTTTAAAAACTGAATTTGTTTCTTTTATAACTCTTTTGTTTTTCATCATTTTTCACCCATTCAACTTCCCACTTGTCCTATACTGATATATTAAAACTTATTTATCCTTTTGGACCCATTATAAATTCATACGCCGGGTGAATTTGGGTTACTCATTTAGGTATTGGGCCAGCCCATGGGCCCATTTCCTGTTTAAAAAAATAATAATTTGTTTCATTTATATATTTTTCATTTTTTACTCTTTTTCAGTGATTCCAGCTCCCCCTAGAATACAATAAGACTATATTAGCCCTCATAATCGATTTTAACTCTTTGGAGCTCATATGGGTCGTGTATTAGGGCGATTTTTCTCTGGTTTTCTCAAAACGTCCATAATTGATAAGGTAAATTGTTTCACCCATAACGCATTCAATTCGTATTCTTTTGGCCACCAATTTTCTTACCCTGGTTCTTAAAGACCTTAGGAGGCTCTCCAAAAATTTTCAAGCCATTCCATTCTCTATAGGGTTGCAGATCTAATGGAAGACGAAGAGTTTTCTAGGGTGAAAGGTGAGATTCCTTCTCCTTTCTCCTTCCTCTTCCCCCTCCTTTCATTATTTCGTGGATTTATTTTATCCCCTAGTATTGATAGACCTAGGGTTTTTTTATACCATGTTTTTTATGGGGTTTCTTTTTGTTTATGTCTGATATTTATAGTTTTATGGTTTATAAACCCGCGGCGGGTGATTTCGGGTGTGCGTTTCAATTACGCCAAAGATTTGAGGTAGGATACCCCTTGCACATGACTTTATTATTTATGTTTCATCATTTTATTATATTTAACACCAGATATATATGTTTATTATTGTTTTTCATCCTTTGGATAATTTTATTGGTGTTCAAAGTGGTTGTTTAATCATTGGTTTGTGAACGGTAGTGTTGTTTTGTCATGAAAGTTCTCAACAAGTGTTTGTTTAAATGTTTCGTTATCTTTTGCAAATATTTTGTGAGGTTTATAATCTGGTCTATGGTATTTTTAACATGTTACAGTATCTTGAATGAAAATATGGCTTTCAATTGGTGTTTTATTCCTTTTCATGTACTTAAAATAAATTGTTTTGTTTAAAAAGGGCATGTCATGTGTTCGGTAAATTGCCCGGTTGGATTTTATGTGTGATGTGTGATTTAAAAGTTATTTTTTTGGATTTATAAAGGAATTGGAATAATGATAAATGGTATTTTTGGGTACTTATATGGATTTCCTATTTGTATTTGTTTTTACAATCAAATTTGTTTTGATTTACAACATATTTTTGGCCCGAGTTGCCCAAAAATGGACTGTTTCACATCTTTATGAAAATGGACGTGTTTTGAATATGTAACCTGAGTATTATAAGAGATTTATGAATGTGGGTTTCTGCTGTAAATTGTGTTTATACAGATCCTTAATAGAATTAAAATTCATACCTTCGTCAAAGGATAGTTTTGAGAAAATAATTAAAGGCCCGTTTGGCATTTCCTAGAAATGAAGGAGTGTTTTACTTGTATATAACAATTTGTGCAATTGGGATTGTTTTATGGTCCATTAAATGATTTTATTACATGTTTATTGGGCTTCCAAATATGATTTGGTTTGGTTATTATGTGTGTTTATAATTTAAAGAGTGTTTTTGAAAGAGTTTTATGTGCAAAGCCTCAATACACTTCATGAAATTGTTTTACCGAAGTATTTAGCGGTTCGTTGATTAGTGTAAGAAATGTGAAGAATGATTATGAGATGTTTGTGTTTTTATGGTTTTGGAATGTAATGGGGATGCGAAATGTGTATTTGATAATATGTGTAACTTGATTGAGCACTAAAGGGAATCCCGGGTATCTAGGTGGGCGGACATGTACTAGTATGCTAGTGATTCTGTGGGGGTTGGCCCCTGTTTCACGTAGCAAGTTTGACGATGAGAACACTAACTAAACTATGATGATGATGATGATTGGGGACCACTAGGTTATGGGTATGTTCCCTACTAGTGGCTCGTGCACGATAATGGATATTTATTATGGTTACTTTCACCGAGATACGAGGTACCTGGGGCTCACAACTAACTAGTGCCTAGGGGTATTCCTATGACTAGTGCTCATTGGCTATTTTGCACTCACCGTCGGCATACAGTGTGTTTGGTTGGTAAATTAAGTAGTATGTGTTATTTATTTGAATGATAAAATTCTTTAAAGCAGCCCTCTTGAAAACTATTTTCATTTGGAAGTTTCACCTCTTTGTAAAAAATAGTTACTTGCATTTTTGTTTATTAAACATGCATGTTTTTGTCTGATAATTATTATAGCATGGAACCTCATTTGAAACCCATACTTACATATCTTAAATTTCAAACTATAAATTGATGTTTCATTTATTTTAAAGGAATGTGCATTGGGAATAGAATATCGGGCTAACCTACTGAGTTTTAATACTCACGCCTATAGTCTTCTTCTTTTTTTAGCCCTTGTGCAGGTTTCATCTTTAGTTCGATCACCTTGGGAGACTTTTGATCATTGTGTTGGAGAGTGACCAGAAGTGTCACATGGAGTTAGTTGGTCATTGGGATTGTTCATTTGAGTTTTTTTTTTGTTCTACCTTTAGTTTCTTGTATAAAAAAATATTTTGTTCAATTTTTATATAAATTCATTTTGGGCTGTCCGTTTATTTCCTCTGTTTGTTTGATTGTCTATATATGGGCGAAATCGTTCCCTTGTGTACTCTATTGATGCCCTTGGTGCTTGTCACCATCTCGGGACGATCGGGAACGCCTCTCGGGACTTGTCGCGGGCTAGCCTGGGTGACTGGTTCAGGGTCGACTCAGGCTGGTTCGTGACATCTAATATTCTTTCTTTTACAAGGAATAAGATTCAAAAGTTTCCAAAGTGATTACGGTTTAGAAATTAAAATACCATAGCTTATCAAGATTGTGTATGATTTTGTTCCCAGTGATGAAATATTATGATGTTTTTCCTAATAAAATCATGAACTTTCATATAATATTTTTTTAATGAACTTTTCAATTAATTTGTTTTCTCTATGGTACTTAAAATAACTGAGATTTTTTTTAAGAAGAGCTGACATTATATCTCTCTTGGGTCTAAAATACTTTTTCTTTCATAATTGTGTTTTATAAAAATATTTTCAAAAATATTTTCAAAAAAATACAAATAAATTATTAATGAAATTTTTATACATGTTTTAATTTTTACAAAATTGTATAAATGGAATTGTTTGGTCATTTTTTAAATGAGTTTCTTATTGAATTTTTACCAAAAATGTGAAATTTATCATTATTTTAATGTACTCAACATTTATGGAATTTCATATCATCATGAAGACTTGCTTTTAATATTAATTTTAAAGTTTCTATGATTATTTTCAATGATATAGTTTTTCTTAATATTAAGTAATATTTATTTTTTATAAAAATATATTTCAAAAATGAAAAGGTTCTTTTCATCAATAATTTTATATGGGATTTTTTGTGGTATTTCTATTATCCAATTAAAGTGAAACTCATTTTACATCTTATCCAATGGGGATATATATAATGATACAATCCTTTTTATTTCTACAGATTGTTTATTATCATTTTAACAAGGACATATTATTTTTATATTATTCTACACAATAGTCTTTATGGTTTATGATTATAGATTTTTGAAATTATTAACAATTAGTATGTGAGTTTTCAATATGAATGTTTATGTTGATTATGTTTATTTATTGGAGAAATTATTAAAATGTAATATCATAGTTTTTAAATAGTAATGTTTATGTAATTATTTTTCTCAATTTTGATAGGAGTAATGCCTTTGACTTAGCATGTTATGGGTGAGGGCCTCTTTAGCCCCTCGATGCATAAGTTGGTCTCATGAGACAAAATAAGTTGGGAATTTGGACAAGAAATTACCATTTTATGTAAGATATCTTTGCATGATGATGTTATAATATTTTTACAATTTCCACCAATATGAATTCACTAATTATGATATTAATTATTAATTTCTATAAGATTCTTATATTAGTTAGAATATAAATTGATAAGTTTCAAGATCATATGATTATTTATATTTAATTCTATGTTCATAGATTATTCAAACCATATTCTTCATCATGCTCAAGTTATCAATTAAATGGAACATGTTTTGAGTTACTTAACATTCCATATTTATTACTCCATATGTATTAAAGATATATTCTCTAGTAAACATACCAATACTGAGTATCTAAGATCGCCTATTTCTTATGTTTCCTTTCCACAGGATTCCAAAAAGTGGTTTATGATTTATATGTATAGATATTCTAAAAGGAATAATGGTGTTCTCAAAGAAAATACTATATTGCATTTCATGTTTTCAAATGCACTATAAAATTTATATATGTATGTTGTTTTCCAAAACCACTAAACTATTTGGTTCATTGGGATATAATAACTTTTATTTAGAACTAATATAATAAAGTAATAGCTGACTCATAACTACTAAGGTTGGGGTCTCTATACTTGGTATCTGATAATATCTAGTATAATACTTAGAAACTAGATTCAGGAAAAAATTGATTAAATACCATAACCATATGAATGAATTTGAGGAAAAGTATAAGTATATGATAAAATCCTTAAACAATTATGGTTTAGATTACGTGGTTTTCCAAAAAATAAACCCTTATATTGATACTAATAGTTAATGGGGCTTTAGAAAAGTTGAACATAGGGGTAACAACTCTAAGAATAATGCATTGGAAATTCACTCAATAATCACCTAGTGTATACTAATGGGCCTTGTTGCACACCCACTTGATACACTCAGGGTACATTCGTTGTCTAGTTAAAATTTTATTTCAAACTATTATGATGAATTTTAAAAACAAGTTATGATAAGAATTTTTTTGAAAAATAAACCATGTTTTTTATTATGAAATTGGATATGCTCTGATTTTTTAATTTATGACAAGTTTTTCACTATTATTGGGATTATATATTATGTTTCATAATGTTATGATATAATATAGTGTATTTCATTATTTAGAAATGATTATTAGTGTAATTAATTGAAATAGTTCCAATATACATATTCTATATTGGGATTTCATTCTTGGAAAACATAATGAAGATGGAGTTGGAGTTGCAACTTGAGATGAAATAATTATAACAATATTGAGGAAACTGAATCAGGTTATGAAAAATGATTTGTATCTTATGTATCAACCTATAGATAAATAATAAATTGTAAGAATGTTAGACCGCTTCATGCATCAACAACCTAAATATTTTAATGGGAATGAAAATCCATTTGTAGCTGAGTAATCAATAAGTTCCTTAGAGAAGATATTTCTCACTTTAAGAATTTATGAAAGGGATAATGTTATCATGGAATTTTATCATATATCATAGTGTGTAGATCTATGGGGGAAATTGACTCTAAACACTAAAGATTAATAATAAATAACAAACATGGAGTTGAATATTTAAGGTAGTATTCTTGGAAAAATACTTTCCTTATAAGAAACAAGTGGATATGGAGATACAATTTCTGAGTCTAAGGAAAAAGTAAAAGGAAAGCGTTTCTATGTATGAATCCATTTCTACAAGGATATTAAGGAATGATGTGGAAAATATACATAATTCAAAGAGAAATATTGACCATTTGTTTGATGGTGGTAAATCCATTACATTAAAGGAAACTAGTCTCCCAGATGTTCTAATCATATGAGAATATAATATCATGTGTTATAAATACATGG
Source organism: Viscum album (assembly GCA_963277665.1). Taxonomy (NCBI): domain Eukaryota; kingdom Viridiplantae; phylum Streptophyta; class Magnoliopsida; order Santalales; family Viscaceae; genus Viscum; species Viscum album. The sequence goes on along the minus strand of OY728128.1, from coordinate 1,514,680,752 downwards.
GAATAATTATAAAAGTATTGTGGATTTGAATTAAGGAATGAGTAGAATTAGATGTAAGAGAAAAAACAGTTATTAAAAAGAAGAGAATGGATGATTTTCCCACATGTAATAATTGTGGAAAGAAACACCATAGTATATGATTGAAGGGAACATGAGTTTAATTCATGCATGGAGAGAGAGTTCACCAGGCACATGAATTTAATGATAAGAGATGAACTATTAATTTTAAGTGTTTCAATTCTAGGGAAATGGGGCACTGCACAAATTAATTTTCCCAACCTCAAGTGAATATACCTCCTAATTAGTTAATGATTCAAGTTCAAGATTGTTTTATTACTATAGACAAAGTGCAATAAATTACATTCATGTTTGATTTCAGGAATTATTTTGTAGAATTATTATATCAATGATATTATGGTTATATGAATCATGAAATGTATAAGGGTTATACTACTATAGTTTTTCATTATCAATTTGAAACTATATGACAGATTGTATTGATAACCCAACAAAGTGGTTTGGTGGTAAGGTGATATTTTATAAGAATATATGAATAAGGGAATGATAAAAATTAATATGTTCTGAATTCTTAGATAATAATTTTTAGTTAGGATAAATAGGGTAATGACATTTGAGAAGTAAATGTGATAGTATTGGTGAAATTAAAAGCAGTTAGTGATTTGGGGATAATATAATTTATGATGGAATTTACTAAATTTTTATCTTCATGGAAAATTCTCAGTAGCCTTAGATTTCATTAAGGTTTTATGAGTATTTTGGTTATTATTGTTTTTAATAGAATATATAATCATGTTTTGCACTTGTTTGGTATGTGACATTATGTTCCACTTTATGTTTTTTGTGGATACATTTTTATTCAAAACATTCAGATTTTGGGATTTGAATTTAGAAAGATGTACTTTGTAGGAGTCTTAATGTTAACTATTTATGGATTGGATTTCATATAACATTGGGTGTACTATTGATTTTGTAGAGATTAGGGAATTATATAGGATAACATGTTCTAAATATTTTGGTTTTGGTAAATATTAATAGAACTTTAAAAGGACTTGTAACTCTATTATGGATCTTATGATCTATTAAAAGTTAATTTTAGTTCTTTAGGAATAAAAAAATTCATCTTGAATATTTATCTTATTGAGTAAGAAATGATGTAGGAATTTATCGAAGCACAATCAATGGATAAAATTTTACACATGAAATAAAATGGTATAATGTAACTATATTTTCACATAAAATAATCCATCAACATTAGGAAACTTATCATGAAATAAAAATACTTTTTTACCTTTATTTCTGATGAATTGATGGTCTCTTGGACAACAACATATTTATGGTCTTGTAGTTATTAAGTTCATCCTATAAATTTTTTCTATCCCTCTCTATTTTTATTTGGGTGTTAGTTTTCTCCTCTATTTTCATATTTTTTATGAAACAGTAATGTTTTATTACTAGGAAACCTAGCTACGTGTTATTCTAAATGACCATCGTACTTCCCATTCTCTATTATTAAGAGGATGTTTTATAAACCATTTTTTATGATGTGGTTTTTTAGAAAAGGTTAGACATATGATTGCCAAGATATAATTGTAAGAAAAAAATTTATTTAAGCATGATGAATTTAACAGCCCAACATTTTATAATATATTCCTCTGTAAAAAAAGTAATTTATTAGATAGATTACATTATATACAACACCGAGTTTAATTGAACAACAATATTCTATTAAAATATTATTATTTAATGTGACATTAATCACCTAGATGTTAAATTAGTGGGAATAAATAATAATAAATAAATTATTAGATGTATATTTTTTACACATGTATGAAATAAATTCATTGGTTTTTAAATGACTACAAATTAAAATGAAAATCAATTGAAAAAATTTATTTTTCTTGAAAACTGTATTTTTCTATAAATTAGTTTCATAAAATATTGTGAAATTGATTTAAAATTATTCAGTAATAAATTTAGAATATTTATCAAAAGAAAAATGATCTTCTTTTTTGTAATAATCATGTCAAAATTAATTTTTAGTGATTTTGAGAGAATTTTTTTAATGTTTAATTTTTCAATGAATGGTAAAAACTATATATTCTTATTGAAAAGTTTCTTTTCATTAAAAGAATTTTAAAATTTAATTTTTTTTAAAATTGTTTTTAAATTAAAATTAATTCAACTATATTATAATAAAATCAATTTTAGTCATCAGAATCGATTTTATCTAGAGTTTTAATATTTTTTTTTATATTTATGAAAACTTTTCCTTTGGAAAACTGATTTTTACATGATTTTAGGTTTAATATAAAATTAAAATCTATCAATTCAATGATTTAAAATTGAAAAAAATATATTTTTTATTATGAATCATAATAATTAGTGTTAGTTAATAAGTTTAACATAATTATAAGTCATAATGATTAGTAAACATAGTAAAAATTAATTACTATGGTTAAGGATAAAATGGTTTTACCATGGGTCAAACTAAAAAGACAAGGGTCAAAATGACCTCAAACCTTTATAAATTTCTATTTTTAAACCATTTTTCAACCTTATCTCATCTCAAATTTAATAATGATACATTTTATTGAATTTTTTAATGTGAATAACATGGGTATAATATATTAATTTAAAAAATTCCTTGTTTTTCCTCTCCCCCACTTATAAAAGGACACCCCTATCCTCTCCTATACACACATCAAGATCCATTTGGTTTATCCTATAAAAGAAAAAATCCATTAAATGAATCCCTCCCCATGACCTAGACTCCATTTTGTATCAGAAAAGCATTTTAAGAAGGCTTTATATATAAAACTAAAGTGGTTGTTTGAAGAAGATATATAGTTCTTAACCATAGATTTTCATTTTATTTATACTTATAACTAATTAAAATATTCATAAACTATTATAAAATATGAAAATAATTATATACCATATATATAGATGTTATTATATTATTGCAATAATCAATATATATCTCTTATTTTGTCAAATGGGAAATAACACTATCGATCACGTGTATGGTGGACTACCACAAACTGATATAACTGGTTTTCCATAACCACCTCTTGCAGATGGATACAAAAATGGATTGTATATATATATATATAATATATTTATGAAAAAATTATCCTTTTAAAATTATAGCATCAAATATATGATCTTAACTTCCAATCCATTGGATAACAATAATGTCACTTGTGTTTTACATGTAGACTACCGACTCAACGCATCTGTGTGATATGTTTTATATTTTATTTTATCATGGATTGTATTAAGGAAATATTTAATTAATATATATGATTTATATGATATAATAATGATTTTTAGAGGTAAAATTTTATTTACCTTTCATTCGTTCCATCTGTTAAAAAAAATGGAAACAATGTTCATGCATATCTATGGTTGACCATCTCTATAAAGTGTGTAATTAATTTTTATATCAAGAATATATGGATAAATATATATAAATTTGAAATAAATATATATGATATTTATATTATTAATATAATTCAACATTTTATGGAACCCTATCCATATATTGGGACCGAAAGTACCAAACCAAAACATACATGAAAATGAATTAGTGATTACATAAAACATTGATTTAGACAAAGAATTTTATATAAATGGGTGATGATATAAATTAAGTAAATAAAATTAAGTGTGATCCATGTATAATAAATCTATATTTATTATATATTATTTTTAAAAAAATATGAATCAAGTCAAACCCGAGATAATGGTTTATCATCTATCTTTTACTACCATGAGACATATTCCATATTCACCACCTATTTATTTTAGAGGGTGTATATAATTCCCATGAAAGTATTTCATGATTCTACTCATGAATATTATTATATAATAATATCCATCAAAGTTTATTTCTTTAATTGGTCTTATAAATCAAATGTTACAAAATGGGTAAGCATTTTATTATTACAATATCATTGTTTAATGGTATTGTTTGTGATTTAATTTCCAAGGATGAAATATTATAATTTATCTATCAATAAAATAAATAAATTTATTATCCAATGGTTATCCATGAATGTTTCATGTATCAAGATCATTTACTCTCTATTTGAAATTAAATAATTGAGAATTTTTTAATGAAAATATGACTTTATTTCTCACTTTGGTCGAAAATCCTTTTTCGTTCAAATCCTTGTTTTCTAAAAATGTCTTGAAGAATTTTTTCAACATCCTCAAAATGATTGGTTATTTTTTTATCTATTTTTAATTTTTTCAAAATGTTCTAAAATAAATCTTTATAGCATTTTTCAAATGAGTAACATTATGAGTTTTACCAAAAATATGAAAGGAATCATTATTTTATGTACTCAGCATGAATGAAATTTTCTATCTTCATGACCACTCATTACATAGAAACTTCCTTTACAAGTTTCCATGATTAGTTTTGAATACAATTATTTTTCTAACATTATGAATAATTTTAGTATTTAAAAGTTATTTTCAAAGTAAAAAAATATAATTTTCCTAAATTATGTATTTAATCAGATTTTTATGATATTTATATTCATAAAAGACAAAAACCCTTATTTTACTTATCCTTCCATGAATATATGTTCTAATGATACCATCCATATTATTTATCTGGACGGATTATGAATATTTCGAATGGGGATATACTATTTTTATACAATTTTACATTTTAGTCTAGATGGTTTATGATTATTAATTGGGGAAATTATTAACTTTTGGTATCCTCGTATTCAATATGAATGTTTATGTTGATTATTTTTCATTGATTTGGGAGATTATTAACATATCATATGGTAGTTTTTAAATAATAATTTTTATATGATTATGTTTCTACCCTATCATATGAGGAATGCATTGGCCTTATTAAGTGAAGGATGGAGCTTGTTATAGCCCCTTGATGCATCTAAAAGTTTCATAAGAAAAACTATCTTCGGTGTTTAGAAGAGGACTTACCCACTTATGTAATATTCCATGAAATAAGACTATGATGGTCTACTTATAATGTTCTACCTTATGAATTCCCTCAATATGATAATATTTATTTATGTCCATTTGATTATTAAGTTAGTTATAATATCCATGAATAAGTTTCAAGATTATGTGGCTATTTATAAGGAATTACTTGATCATTATTTATTCCTTACATATTATTACTATTAATCATGTTATTGATTAAATGGAATCTATTCTTATTTATTTTCCTTTACATATCAATTATTTATTATGTATTTATGATAGCTTTCATTGTATACATAACCTTATAGAGCATCAAATCTCACCCCTTTATAATGTTTCTTTTCCCTAGGATGTGAGGAGGTTGTTTATGATTGACATATAGGGATATACTAAAGTGAATAATGGTGTTCTGAAATAAAATATTGTAATTTATTTTATGTTTTCAAATGTAATGTGATATTCAATCATGTATCTAGTTTTCCATGGCTACTTAACTATTATATCAATTGGGATGTGATCACATGTATCTAAAAATAATATAATAATGTAACCAACAATAATGTGCTACTAGGGTGGTGGTAATTACAATTTAAAAAATTATTTTCATTTAAAAAAAATAATATTTCTAAATTTTCTATAAATTTTTTATTATATTTATACACAAAAAATAATAAGAACCATTTTTTAGAGAAAAAAGTTTTTATGCATAAAATGACTTTACTAAAAATTGGGACCTTATTTCCTAAGAAGTAATCATAAAATTTTTATTGATTAGCGACTTCTAAAAAATATTTTATAATGTTTTTACTCATATTCATACATATCAATTCAATGAATAGGTTATAATAGTAACCTATAAGTTAAAATATATCTATATTATATCAAAATTCTCATAAATATCGGTTTTTTCCTATAAATAAATTTATCAAGCTTATTTTTCTTTTTAACTATCTTTTATAGCTGTCACATTATATCCCTTTTTATTTTACATATTTTCATTTTTTTCTCATTCATTACTGCTTCAATATCTAAAAAAACATTTTTTGAAAACCCACATCATAAAACGGGATAATCAAACATCCATTTAAAAGATGGAGTTAAAAAAAAAAGGTTTTCTTAAATAAAAAATAATCAGGTTCCCATATGGGGATAACATTACCATGAAGTTAAAATTTATACATGGAAGAGAAATTTTTTATTCAAGTACAAATAGATAGTAGATGATAACATTTTCATTATAAATTTAATAACCACAAAATAATAAATCATTAAGGTGTTAAAAGACCATCAATTCATCAAAAATGAATGTAAAAAATAATTTTTTTATTTTAAGACAATTTTCCTAAATTTGAGTGATTATTTTATTTATTTTGATAGAAAACCTGAGAAAATACACATATATGAAATATTATAATTTCATAAACACAATTTCATCCTTTTTTTGTTTATCCATCAATTTCCACATCGTCTATTACTCCCTTAAATGAATATTCAAGATGTATATTTTATTCCTGAAGTGAAAAAATTAAATTTTTATGGAAAATAAGAACCATAAAATATTAAAAATGCAATCCTACAATCTCTATGTATTTTAAAAACCAATTTTTTTTTTCATATTTTATATAATTTGGATATATATATAAAACATAAATCCCTAACATATTAATAATAACACCCAATGTTCAACATAATACATTCCCTAAATAGTTATCCTAAATAATATTACAAAATACATATGACCAAATTCAAAAAATAAAAATATCAGAATTATTTGATTATATATATTTTTTATGAGATCAAATATAGCATTTATCACCAAAAAATATAAAATAGCTGTTATAGTTGTATACCAAACATGTGAATACTAGGATTATATATTATCCAAAAACATACTAGTAACTTGAATCACCATAAAACTTCAATAAAAACATATATACTTAAAATTAAAAATATCCTTATTACTCAAATAAAATTTTAACTTGTTGAATATATTCCATAAATCAAAAAATCATAATAAACATCATTGTATACCACTTTTTTATCAAATCACTAATTATTTTCATAGTCACCAATAAAAATAATATATATAATCAATATCAAGAAACTCTTTATCCAAATTGACATTATTATCTCAATATATAGAACAATTAATAGCAATTTACCCCTTAATCATGTGTTTTCCAAAAAATTATCACCTTACCCCTAAATAATATTTCTAGATTATCCATATTATTCATCATATAAATTCAAGTCCTTAAAGAAAAACTATTACATAAAAAACCTTATATGTTTAATTATTCTTATTACTAGAATACCATTGATAAAAAACTTATAAAGCATAATTTTAGAATCATAATACATTAAAAATTTAATAATTCCACTTAAATTATTCGCAGAGTGTTGGACCCTATGTGGTGTAGTATTTAACCCATGTATTTGGGAGATGAATCATATATTTACCATTTTCATCACAAATAATCCATTAAACTATTAATGGTACTTTAGGGTGTACTTTATTACTCTCCATAGAAACCTTAATTTAACCTTGTAAATTACATGATCTATACCCTTATTTTCAACTCATAAAATAATTTCACGTTCCTTTAAGATGTTTAATTAGGTGTTACTTCCTAATTTAGTGACATATAGGAAGATGGATATTATTTCCTTCATGGTCTTCATAAACTTAATTCCCAAGGAAAATAATTTTTATCTTATTAAGTATGTCTAGAATATCACCCATGTTGAGGTTGTTAATCATATAATGTGATAGCTAATTGGGAACTATCACATTATCATGCATTCCAAATACAAATTCATTAGGTTTATCATGAGAAAAATCATTAAAATTTCCTTCACATTTAGTATTAACATGGTGATTTCAGGTTCCATCCATTGACTAATACCAAAAAACACAGTGTGAGCAATAATAATCATATTGAGAAACCACATAATCATGAAAATTCATTTATTGGATGTATTATTAATATACCCATCTATTCAATCTATTCAACCATAGGTTTAACTTATGCAATCCTTTATTATCATATTTTCAAATCTTTCATAATGGTTCATAAGATAAATCTGAGTTCACCAAAGCATACTTCCATAGAGTTTTGTACTTGGTGCAGAGTAAGGAATCAATAATTTTTCACCAGAATGATGGATTAGATATACACGAACAACTATTTTTATGGTTATTAAAACTATATTTATATTTTCTAAAATTATATCAACTTATTGTATTCATATAGTGATTTATATCTAGTAAAACCACCTAATCCCTACATTACCAAAAATTCATTGTGTTATCCTATATTATCATCCTCATAATTTTCTCTATGGTTCTCTAATCATAAGCTATAAAAATTACTAAACCCCTAAATGGTACCATATATGGTGACCAAATAAAAACATACATAGATATGTCATCTTATTATATAAATATTCATTATATAACCATACAATTCATGCAAGAATTATAAAGGTATAGAATATTTAGAGACTATATACATAGAAATATTATTTCATTATGTATCTTCAACATATCCCATGATTATCTTCTTATTAATAACCCTCTAGACATATAATACTTAGAAACTTCTATCAAAATCTGGTAAGGAAAGCATAAGAAAAGGGTAAGCTCATATTCTCAGTAAGGGTAAAAAATATATCAATCAATGATCCTAAATGGTAATAAGTGTATGTAAACATAATCATTATATAAGAAGTAATACCCAATTAATTTAATATATTTCATCATGATTCATGGCATAAATATTTATCATAATAAATGGTAATATTCATATGTTTGTGAAATTATCAATAATAAAACCTGGTCTATGAGAGCATAACATAAAAATTGGATTGTGAGAAGGAAAAATATTATAAAATTTTGAAGATGTATAAATATAAACAAATTCACTAATTAGTTTAAGTATAGGAAATAAGGACCTCACATAAACATATGTACACGAAACAAGGTTCACGTATAAACTTGTGGACTGAAAATAGGTCCACACATAAACTTATAAACATGAAACCAATTACATGTATATGGATGTGAAAATGTAATAATGTTCGTGTGTTATTAGTCTTTAATAATGTAATGGATTCCTATAACTGACCCACCCTTCACATAATCATAATGAATTCATATATACACCACATGATCATGAAAAAATTAAACATTTCATTATAAAATAACTTGTGGAAAAGAAATTGGGCTTCATAAATAATTCATCACCATAACCATAATCCTTTGAGTGAAGGAATAAAGATATAATCATAGAATCATATCCCCAGTGAACCATATTAACATTAATGGATGTCATCATTGAAGAAAAATACCATTAAAAGATCTCTAGGAACATTTATTAAGGAAAATATCATTTTTATTATGATGTATTTTTTTTAAAAAATTTAATGAAAAAAATTACTTTGAAAATAACCTTGGTAGCTTATAAAGGATTACTCAAAGACTTTAGTGGTCATGAAGATGAGAAATTTCATTCAGGTTTTAATTGTTAAAACAAATATTTTATTTACATTTTTGGAGAACATACCATATCAAGAAATTGACAAGATGATTATTATTTAAAATTTCCTTTAAAATTTTAATAATTTATAAAAATAGATTTAAAAAATCATTTATGAATAGTAAAAAATATTCGTCAAAATATTTTAGAAAACATGGATACTGAATAAAAATAATTTCCAACCAAAAGACAAGAAATAAGGTAGGATTTTCCAAAAACATTTTATTATCTATTTTGAGTGCGAAGGAAATAAAAATAGTATTATGTAATAAAAGTTCTAGAAATATATATGATAAAGAAAAATTAATGGTTTTTATCAGGTAATTATTATATAACTCCTATCATTTTAAATTCATGCATAAACAATCGGAATTAAAATGAGATTGAAATAAAAATTACTTACCTCATGTATCATCTTTCTTCGTTCATGTTCAAATATCATACATAATTATTATAAATTAATTATAAATACATTAAATAAATTTATTCACACATATCATAAAGAATATGATTTATTTATACTACTTATCACCCATTTTTTAACAATTATTTATTGAATTCCCAATTTTGGGTGACAACTGCTTCATTTTTCATGTATGTTTCGATTAGATGGTTCTCATACTTAAAAATTAGTCATGGTTTTAGCCTCTCTATAATATTAATCAATACATAAGTATCATGTTTATTAATAATATAATATTTTATTTTAAGAGGTGATGAAAAATGAAATAAATCACTTTATAGAGACGGTAGTTTGTGCATACCCACGATTGATCATTCAACATTTCAATGGTTGGAAGAAAAATAAATGAAAATATTAATTTCAATTTTTGGAAACATTAATATATCATATACATCATATATATTAATTAAATCAATACATATTACCATCTATGTAAATAAAAAATGAAAAATGAATCACATCACTTTATGGATGTGGTAGATCATAGGTATGCACGAACGACGTTATCAATTTTAAACAGATGGAAATATAAGAAGGATGATGTGATATTATAATTAAACAAAAATAATTATTTCATATGTATCATATAAAATAATTAAATCCATCATAAATACCAACCATGAAATATGGTGATGGATAATCAATCATATTGCTACATGGTGGTAGTTGCACACAGTTACATATGAGTAGTTCAACTTATTTCCCATTTTATAGTAAGGAGGTAGAAAATCGAGGTTCCATAATTAAAATAAATATTTAGTATATTGAGGATTATTAATATTTTACTTTATTATGAATATCATATACTTATAGAAGGTAGATGAATAAATAAATTAAAAGGTGTCAGATAAGATGATTACTTATTTTTAGGTATACCACTATTAGATCACTTCTTAAGGACCCATGGATTTGAATTTAAAGAAGACCATAACCTCATATTTTTAGCTAGGTAGGTTAGTAAGTTAATTAGATAGGGTTTTTTTATCTAAGTGGATCTAAGTTCTGTAAAAGAGAGAGAGGATTGGTTTCCTATTAAAATGGAGGGATAAAGGACTCTTTTAATTTTAAAAAATTAAAATATTATAAAGTGAAATTCATTTAAACACAGTTCCATATTATATTAAGATTAAAATAAAAATGATCTAGGATTGAAATAAACCAATCTAGTTTGATTTAGAAATGTTTTACTTCATTTTAACACTTATATCATTAGTTTAACCCCCCTTAAACATTTTTATATTTAATTGCAGTAATACATTTTATAATAATTGAGGGCTATAAATTCACTTATAAGGTATAAATTGGTTCAATAATGATCTAGTAATAATTTTTTTGATAATATCCCATACCCCTTGTCTTATTTCCTAATTATTATGGTTCTTTGATAATTTATTAGTTTTTTAAAATATCATTAATTTAAATTTTTGGATGATTAATTTAATTTGAAATTAATGTTAGGAAGATAACAATGTATTTGGAATATTGACCCACTAAACATCACATATAAATTATGCTAGGTCAGAATCACGATGAAGAAGACACAAGAGGAGGGTATTGTATTGTGATCCCTTAAAAACATGAAAGAAACCAAACTAACCTCTTGTGTTTAAAAGAAATTATTTACTTCTCACTTAAAGATGATAGAGTAGCAAAAATAAATAAAGTAAACTAGATTATGATGTACAATGGTTCAGGGAATAAAATATTCCCTAGTCCACACTACCAATTATCTCTCCAACAGCTTTGTTATTTCGACTAGTAAGTCATTTTACCTGGGAAATATACAATTGATTGCAGGAATTTGGAACCTTATAGTAAAGGATTTTACAAGGCCTTTTGGTTCTTTTATAGGGAACCAGAATAACCATATCTTAGTATAAGAATTTGATTCTCTAATAATGAATGAGTAAGATAATATAATACTATAAAACATAATAGATAATGATGTATATATTGAAATAGATTTACACATAGTTATATTAGAAAATGGTAGTTGAATATGATCTTCAATGGAACACAGCAGTAGAAAAATATTCAATGACATGCTAGGTTATTTAGACAATAGTAGATAAAATTCCAAGGAAATGATAAAATATGTATGTCTTCAAATTTTATCTCTGATAAAAAAAATTGAACGTAGAAAAAGATTAATAGTGAAATATAGAAGAAGTAACATATATTGATAAAAATAGACCAAAATAGGTACGTCTTCAATGTGTATCTATGAAGGAAATGGAACATTCTTATTTTTCAAACACACAACATTTTCATGTCAAATATCCTCATAAGAATAATATGTTTATATATATAAAAGATAAAAATCTTAGTATTTATCGTAATGGTCAAACATTATTATCGTCAAATAGCTCTAAGAATATTGCATGATAAACTAAAAATATTTGAATTCAAGATGATTAAATAGAGTCATAACATCCCATGAAAATAATAATGATATAATCTATTGAATACAGTCCTTTTGAATCTATATTTTAACATTATTAAAGTGATTTTTAATTTCAAAAATACCATTATAGAAAAAATTTAAATAAACCATAACTTAAAATCCCATATTTAAAAAAGTGAAACATAGTGTTTGTATTCATATAGATAAATATCCAAAGTACGGTTGAAAATATATGGTTTATTACAAAATAAGGGATAGTAAAGTATACATTTATTCATCAAATGTAGGGTTCCTTCCAAAATTAGGGTTTCTAATCCATACTTTTACTCCAAACGTAGGGTTCCCAAACCATAAGTTCTACTTAAAAATATATAGTATGAACTGTGTTTCCAGATTACTTTTAAATCCCATCTAGATTACATTTCCATCGAGAAAAAAAAATCATCCAAATAATTGAAGACTGAATATATTTCTAGAGTAAGAATAATTATTCCAGTATTTAATATCTTGAAGTCCACTTAATGTAACTTTATTATTATTATATATGTGGGGTTTTTTGAGCATCAAAATCAAAAATAAATTATTATTTTTTGAATGAACACATGCTCAATAATATCTCCCTTATTATTGATCTCAAAACACATAAAAATATTAAAAATTAAAAACAAATATGTAATGAAACATTATACATATAAATATTAATAAAATTTATCTCCCTTAGACATATAAATTTTTATCATATTTCCCCCCTTAAAAGAATCTCCTTAAAAATATTTTTACCAAGAAATATTTCATATATATATATATTTTATAGTTCTGTTAACAAAATTATTTTGACAAATATTTTTAGAAATCTCCCTTGAATTTACCATAACTTTCTCTACCTTTTGTGATATGAAAAATAAATTATGAAATGGTTAATAAAATTATAAATCAAATATAATATAGAAACAATATTTAAATGAAGATAGACAAAAAAAATTAAAACATTAAAATTGAATAAGACACAAATATGATGAATAATGAGAAATTTTTGAAATATTAGATAGATCAACTTCACTTAAATAAACTTGAATGTTTTCACTTAGAGGATATAAAACTCATGATTGTTGTTCTATTTTCACTTGAGAGTTTATAGATCATATAATCAATGAATAAGATGAGAATTTTTTAAATAAAAAAATATTTTAACTCAATAAGATCTGACTTATTAATAACTTCTTGTCTGAGTAATTATAACTAACTTATTATCATCACTTTAAACTCTTCAAAGTCATATTTATAATTTGATCTTTCATTAATATTTTTATACTTATATTGAAGTGTATCAAAAATATTTTTTGAAATAAGTGATTTTTGTAAATCTTTATAAGATTTTTAGTAGCTTTTTGATAATAATTCATATTTACTACTATTTCCTTTAAAAGATTAAACTTAAACAGAAGATTTTTTGAAAAAATTACAGCATTAACTATTTTAAAATACAAAACTTTTGGTTCATAAAAACCATGAATTTATTTATCTTTTTTAGAATATCACTCCATGTAATCTTTAATAAAAGAAACTAATTACTCTCCAAATAGATTAAAAGAATGTATACTATGTTTTTTATTTTTAGAAAGACATTTCTATGAGCTTGAAGTTCTATATCTCTTTATGTTTCTCAGTCTAGTTTCATTTGAAGTCTTTGATGATGTTATTTTTAAGAAGTAATTTTAAAAGTATAAGATGTTTTGAGAATAATATAATTCGATCTAAAAGAGTAAGATGATACATTTCATTCTAATAACTTTCAAATGACGATTCATATTTTCAAGGTAAAACTACTAATTAATCTTAGAAAAATTAACTTTGAAAATACGTTTTTACATAATAAAACTATTCTATAAAAGTTTTTTACACAAATTAATACAATTTATAAGAAAACAATTAAATAAAAGTTTTAAAAAATTTTGTATTAAATTAATAATATTTTTTTATAAACCTATTTTTAGAATAAAATCAATTACTTTATACTCCTCTTGATTTATAATTTCAGAGAACATTTTTAATTGATATAGATACATCAAAGTTTACAGAAGATAATATTTTTATCTAAAATGAATTTAAAATAATAAAGTTTATAATAATGATTTTATATAGATTAATTCAACACATAGAATAATAGAGTGAAAAATATTAATTGGTTTAATTATAATGAATTTCTACCCCCCTCTATAAAATAGTTATTGAATTTATATCAAATATTAGGATGAAACATTCATTGGATTAAAAGTTACAGTTTCTTGAATTATTCAAAGAAATATAAACATCTATAACCTTTAAGTATCCACTCAAATATCTAATAATGAAATATAGTGGTGCACAACTGTAATATATCAAATAAAAGAGGCTTTTGGTATCCATATAATCTTGGTTTTGGTAGTATTAGAAATTAATGTTTTAGGTAACCAAAGTTGATTGTTCTAATAAGAGACACTAAAATTAATTTTATAAAATTATTTGAAATAATAAACATTCTTAATACCTTAAAATAGAGGGTTCCTAAAATAATATTCATTTTCATAATATAATTTTATTTAAAAAAAAACATTTAAATTTAGACTTGCATTTTCTTTCAGAACCAGGAACAAAATAATTCCTATATAATTTTAATTTTTCTCTATTACTATATATTTTGAGTTTACTATTATGTATTTTATTTTTTAAAAGGGTTTTATTTAAATATTTTTCTCTTTTAATAAGAATACAAGAGGATTTTTTTAGATTATTAAGACCTTTTAAAAGTTCAATAATTTTATTTTCAAACAGATTACAGGAACATTTTGATTTTAAATCTAAAATCTGTTGTGTTAAACATTGTTTGGAATTAAAAATAATATCATAAGATTTTATATGTTTTTTTTTCTCATTAAATATTGAATTTATATTGATGCATAAAAAAAATATTTATTATGTTTATCATAACAAATATTTTCTTGAATATAATTTTGAGGATTAGAAGAGTGTACATCATTAACATGATCCATAAGACCTAGATTTATAATTTTATCTCTATGCCAACCTTAAAATATTATGATAGATTTATTATATGAATTATAAGTATCACTCCAGTTAGCCTTTATAAATTTATTTACATTTGTTTTATATTGATATTTTCTTTGAGGGTTATTCATAGGACAATTAGTTTTACTTTTACCTATCTCCTTGCATTCATAACATCCACATTTTTAATTCTATTTCTTCCTTGTGTTGTACTATTTTTAATATCTTTTTGGAATATACGATAATTATTTTCTTGAATCAAGATATATTGAATTAGATGATTCATCCACAATACTTATAAGGGAGGCATGTTCCTTTTTGATACGATTTTTAGCTTCAACTTATATCTCGACTTCATAAATGATCAAGGTTCTAATCAATTATTTCATATTTAATTATTTAACCAGTGTTTATTGATAAAAAAAACTAATATTCCATTTCAATTGGAATATAATACTCTAAGAACCATTTAATCTTGGTCTGATTTTTTAATTAGTTCTCCTAAGGCAGCAATATCTTTGAAATTTTTTCTCAATCTACCCTTCATTTGAGTAATGATATCATATTCACAATATTATATCATAACTATCTAAAATTATCAGTTCCTTCATATGAAATAAAAATAGTCTTCCTCATCTCATATGTAGTACCACACTGAGAGGATATATTAAATTCATTGCTTTCTAATCCATAGAAAATAGAATTTATTTCTCCAAAATTTAAATCCTAATATTTTTCATTATCATCATTAAATTTTTTTAAGATACCTTTAGAAATTTCATTATTCTTTATAACCTTAATATAAACTCTTATTCAATTATTTTTATATAAATAATTATTAGTTATTTCCATCATCCATAATTAACACCATTAAAATATGGAACATGCATCACCAACAAATATTCTCTATAATCATCCATTGAGTTATTTCATAATCATAATATTTTACTCAGGTTTGTTAGAGCCAAAAGAAACCATCAATATTACAAATGATCCTAACCTATTTGATTAAACTAGTTGTTATCATATTAAAACATCTGAATATTAAAGGATTTCAAAAATATAAATATATCCAATTGATCCCAACCTATGATAGAACTTTTTAGATTTTAATGGTAATGATGAAAACATAAGTGGTGGATGATTTTTGTTCCTGTAAAAACATAATAGATACCAAACTTCCCTATTAAGTTTAAAAGATATTATTTATTTCTATGATAAAAAAATTAATTGTGGAAAAAAATGAATAGAAAATGGCGATTTATACTGGTTCAGGGAACAATGATCCCATAGTCCACTCCACCAATTCTATCTCTATGATCTTGGTGATTTAAACAAGTATTTCCTTTTACCAGGGGCTTCTGAAATTGAGGGAAAACAGTTTCCAGCTTACAGTAAATATTTTTTCAAGGCCTTATGATTTTTTACAGGGAACCTAAATAACCAAAGCTTATTAAAAGAAGTTGACACTCCACCAATGAATGAGTATGAGAATAAAATACAATACAAAATAATAGATTTAGATGTAGTTATTGAAAAATATTTTTCACAAAGTTTTAGCAGTAACTGACAGTTATATATAATCTTTAACATAACACATTATTAGAAAAATCGTCAACGACATATAGGATTATTTAGATAGAATTAGAGAAAACACTAGTATGATGATAAAACCTTTATAATGTATCATATATAATAAATTTTTAAACCTTCAGTAAAATACTAATAATGAAATATAGTAGTTTCAATATCTTTTGAACAAACAAGGATCAAAACATGTATATCTCCAAAGTGTATCTTTGGAGGTAATGACACATTCCTAAATTACAAAAACATGACTTTTTTATTTTAATATATTCAGCACATAAATATGTATATATATATAGAATATAAACATGTCGATATTTATCACAATGGTTGAAAAATCTTTTGGTCAAACAGCTCCATAAAAATCACATGAAAATTTACAAATATTTGAATTCACGACATTGAAATAGAGCCGTAACTTCCCTCATAAATATGAATAATGTAATCTATTAAATAAGATCCTTTTTAATTATAATTTAAACCACTTTAATGATATATTTAATTCCGATGAGTCATTAAAAAAATAGAAATAAACCATAATTTAAAACTCCATCTTTGACTAAGTCAAACATATGTTTTGTTAATGTATAAATAAACTCCAAAATTATGGTTGAAATAATACTGTTGATTAAAAAATGTAGGGATGATAAACCATATGTTTATTTCTAAAATTTAGGGTTTCATCCAAAATTTGGGTTTCTAATATATACTTTTACTCTAATATTAGGGTTCCTAAACCAAACATTACGCTTAAAAACATACAGTATGAATAGTGTTTCCAGATTACTTATAAATCAATTCTAGAATAATTTTCCTTTGTGAAATAAATATTTTCCCATGGATTAAAGAATGAAAATATTTCCAAAATATGAATAATTATTCCAATAATTAATATCCTAAAATCCTATTAAAGTAAAATTATTAGCAACCAAAATGTGGTTGTTTGTGCACATAAATATTGAGAAAATTAATGAAATTTTTGAATCACACATGATCAATACATTATAATTACCCATAAATATTTTGGCACACAAAAATTCATCCAAAAAATATTTATTTTAATTTTTTTAAAATTATTTAGTAAGTATTTCTACTTCTTGAATAGGTATTGTATCTTCACTGAGTAAGAATTTTATCTAATAATAAAATTTGTAAAAATTAATAATAAAATAATTTCATAAAAATAATATATTTATTTTAAAAACAACCACTTATAAATGATGATGACATAATTTTACCCATTATAAAATACTATAGTTTTTAAAAGAAAAGTGTTGGACATTTTTTAATATTCTTAACTTCAAATAATATAAATTTCATTATCAATGGAAAAGGACACAAAAATGAAATACCATAGAATAATGTACGAGAATTATAGAATCCCTACCATAAAAATATTAAATCTATGTGTTATGCTAATTTTAAAGTCCTATCCCATAGGTTTGTATTTGTTTTACCTATTTTACCATTACTGAGGTGAAAAATATTTATTACAATTACTATTAATAATGGTCAAAAAATAAATGGGGATCATTTAAAAAATTTTAAGATATTGAATCAAAATATTTAGTCATTTTTAAAATATTTAATTTTTATTAATGACTGGGTAAATAAAAATAAAAATTCATAAAATGTAATGATTTTTTTAGAAATATGAGATTTTAATACTAGAAACTAACATATATCAAAAACATGAATATTACTGATTCAAATAAAATTAAATTTATTATTATAAATCAAAGGAATCATATATAAATTTAAGGAAAAATCCAAAATATAATGGGACTACTAAAAAACATGGTTTAAAAAATGAAGGTATTTAAAAATCTATATTTTTCACTATTGACTAGATAATCAATCATTTCTAAAAAATCTCAAAATTTTACTCTAAGATAATTTTAAATTTATTATTAATATAATGATATTCATTTTTTAAAATACAGTTTCTAATAGTTCAAAATATTTATTAAAATATTTACTCATAAAAAACAATAAAACTTAATTTTTGAAGAAATAGTGTTTTTAATGCATAAAATGATATTAATAAAAAATTAATTTTTATTTTTATAAGAATGAATAGATATATTTTAATTGAGTAGGGATATTATGAATATATTTCATAATGAGGTTACTCATATTCATACCTTCCAATATAATAGATAGGTTATAATAGTGTCATTTAAATAATAATATTTATATAGTATATCATAATTTGCTTAAATCTCTATGTTATATGTTAAGAAAGTTATTGAGGTTGTTATTATTTTATAAAAACATAGGTGATATATCAAATATCAATTTAAATCATATGTAAATAATTTTCCTAATGATGTGGTGTGATATATTCATTGTTTTATCAAGGGACTTCTTGATGAAAATCCTTAGCTAGAAGAAGAGGTTAAAAAAATGGAAGGCACACTAATTAAATAATTTGAAAGATGCATTTATCTCATTCCCACTTCGATGAAACAAAATAATATGTCATTATTTGAATTGAAAATATTAAAATGATTAAAGAGGTATTGGAAAACCATGTTCTTTAGAATATTGTTCAAAAAATTATCTTTAGTGAAGTCTTTTATGAATGAGAAACATTTTTGAATGTTTCTAGGAATTCAAAAATTTCTAGATTTTAGAAGAAAAATAGAAATGTCAAAGACCATGTCATGTTGGAGGAAAAAATAAACAATATGAATAAATATTATATTTAAATCATCCTTTCTCTGAAATAAACACATTAAGATACTCAGAATTTTAAGGAACCTAAACTATATGTTAAAGACCAAATAATAAAGGACTTTAGAAACTCTTTGATGGAAAGAAGTAAAAAAAATGAATATATAATTAATAAATGGAAACATTAATGGGAATGTATTATAAAATCATATAATAATGAAAATATATCTATCAATATGAAATGAATTCAATTATAAGTTAATATGAATAATTTGGAAAAGTCACATATCGAAACATCCCAACCTACGGAGAAAAAAGATATTTGAATAAAATATATTTATGACAGTCATGTATCTATAAGTATAATTAAAAACATAAAATCATCTTATGATCAATCTACTATAAAATCATTATTAAAGGTAACCCAAAATCTGTTAACTATTATTTGTAGTATTACATTATTATCTTTTAATTCAGGTTCTAAGTTAAAATATTAAAATATAATGTTAGATAGAAATTGAAAAAAATACATAAAATCATCAAGGGAGGACCTATGAATCTACTATAACAGAAAATATCACAATGATTCTCTATATAAGGAAAATCAATATTTGTAACAACAAGGTGATAAATCTATCCAAGCATGTGTTACAAGTTAAAGATGAATATTTATTTGATACTTTTCGTGCTAATGGATGTTTGAACATCAGGATAAAGTGTTTTTGAATAGAATTTTAGTGTATAAATACTAAGGAATACCTATATTCATGGGGAGTATATCTGAGGTGTGGAAGAAAAATTCTAGAAAAAAGTAGAATCCATATAATAATATGAGTCTTTACACTATAAATACATTTGAATGCATTATGAAATTATATTTTTATTAAAATATTAGTGGACATTAAGAATAATAGTCTTGTACACCATTTAGGAATAATTCTTATGCCCATATGGATAGAGGACAATAATTGAGACAAAATAAAATTATAATGAAAGAAGTTTAAGTTTACTTTGGAGAATAACTAGCAAAGAAATGTGTACAATAGAGGAAATAAATGAACAAGCACCTCCTAAGAAGACTAATAAGAAGGATTCCATGTATTAAATTTTAACCAAGAGAAAATGAATATAATTTGGTAAAAAAGTTCACAACATGGATCATTTAAATAATAAAATAGAAGTTATTGTTAAGAAAATAGAGAAAAATCATAGATAAATATCAATCAAATATTGATAAAAGAGGATTATTTAAATATTGGAGACATACCTAAAGATAAAATTATGAGATTTCCCAGAAGGTTAACATAAATAATGGGAAAAAATAACATGGTAACTCTAATAAATCTTACTATTTTAGAAAGGGGTGTATAATTTTTTTTTATTGTTCAATAAGAAATTCCTTAAAAAATAGAGAGAACAAAAGTAAGAAAAAATTATAATGGTAAAAGGTTGATTCAAATGAATATAAACGCAAATTTCATGAGTTTGTTTTTCAAAAAATAGAAACTCATGTTTTTTAGAAATGTTGGGTGGAAGGTCCAATATGACTCTACATAATGAAAATAACTATCTTACTCTTCAACATACTTAAGAAGTGATTTAAATTAATTAATAGCAAGAACTAAGAGAATACTGGATGATGTGAAGATTAAAAATACACACAAGTTGAAGATTAATAAATTTAATGACTTTATTCTACCATGAAATCTTTTGTTTTTAAAAATTATAGGAGATATAAGAATGAAGATATTTAGAAACTATAAATCTATATGTAATGAATTATTTTGGTTTATATTAAATTCTTATCCATGTTTTTTTATTAAGATACTTAATGGAGTTCAACCTCATTCCCTTACCTTTTGTTTATAAATTTTTTCATCAAAATGAATATAATTAATGATGATGATAGTTCCTGACTTACATAATAAATATTTTATGTTTAACTACTATGCGCATAGAAACATTATTGAATTGTTAAATACATGCGGATCATAAAAAATATATATACAGGAGTGTTGGTTGGTGTGTTATATTCGAGAAAGGGGGAGTAGATTATTTTACACTTGAATTTTATGATGTATTTAATTATTATATTGTAGTTTATAATATTTATAATGAAAATTTTTATACTACCCAAAGGATGAGAATATTAGAAACGGTGTTATAGATATAATAGTTAATAAACAACATTGATATCTTTGTGAAATCACTCTTGATTTCTATAATGGTTTATTCCATGTAAATATAGAGTTGAATAAATAATGGAACATTTCTAAGATAATATATCATATCATCCCTCTCCCTATGAGTGGATCCGATGAATGCATAATAAAATAGTGGGAGAAATAGTTATTCTAAATAAAATACATTTCTCAAGAACTTTTATGAGGACTATAATTTTATTTTACACCTTTATATCCTTTACAATTATAATCAATAAGGGGGAGGATAACATCGACATTATATAGGAAACTATTATTGATGAAAAATCCAAATAGGTAGACTGAATAGCTAATGTGGTTGATTGATGAGTAATGTTGTGTTTATTATCAGTATATAATGATGAATAACATTCAATATATAAGGAAGGTGATTTTATCCATGTTTGTTAATTATCATGGAAATAGAAAGTTTGAAATAAGTTCAAGAAGTAACGTGATAGTGCTTATATGATTGTTATAGAAACAGAGGATTTCATGACTGATAAAGAAAACCTCACTTTATATGTGAAAATTATACATCTCATACTAATGTTTATGATATGTGATAATGATTGTGAGAATCACATTGATCACATAAAGATAAATGAATATCTTTATTAATAGATAATGAAGAGATTTATGAGATGATTCTTTCTGAAATAAAATATTATTGAAACTTAATGATACCATTCATGATTATTTGGAATAAAGAGTTATCATTTTGATAAATATTTGAGAAGTTAAAAAAAGTTAAAATTATTAGAATAATTTTAAAAATGATATGGAGTTTTGGAATTTATATGAGTTAATTCAAATGATGGAGAAAATTTTGTTGAGAATGGGTTGGATCAACAATTGTTAAGGATTGTCATAATTATGTTTTTATAGCTATTCATTTTTTTGGGGTTTATTTAAAATGTTGGATAACAATATATTACCAAGGTATTCAAATAGACGAGGCTAGCCGTGTTGTTATAGTGTAACATATAAGAGGAAGATCCTACAAATTAGAAGGAAAGAGAGGGTGTATGAGTAAGAACATAGGTGAACATGGGTTGACTCATTAGGACAGTAGGTGGTTATCCTCACTATAAGATTAGGTGTAGTTTCTGTATGGAACCATCAGGCACAACCAGACATC
This sequence comes from Viscum album, assembly GCA_963277665.1. NCBI lineage: Eukaryota > Viridiplantae > Streptophyta > Magnoliopsida > Santalales > Viscaceae > Viscum > Viscum album. The sequence goes on along the minus strand of OY728128.1, from coordinate 1,514,657,708 downwards.
ATTTTCTGATGTAGAGTGTAAATCCATATATTAAGCAGAGTAGTGATAGAGTTAGATTCGATGTTGGATTTTGTTTTAGCGACGCACTATTAATCTTAAACCTAATTTGTTCTATGTTTTAATTGATTCTGCATTGAATCTGATGATATTGTGTGTGATTATTTCTTCCTACACCCTTAAAGGATTTGTTATGTGTTGAATGAACCACATATATGCACTTGATATGAACCAAGAACCTAAATTCATTAGCATCTATCATATAAGACTATGATATTCATGTAAAATCTAATTTGAGTCTATTAATGTATTTATCCATTAAAAACTATGATTTTAGATGATTTGGTAATATGATGACCCAGAATTCAAATGAAAGATTCTGTAAAGTGATAAATGATACGATTGTTTTTTGGTTTTTATGTGATTTTTTGAGGATTTTAAGTGGTCATAATGCAAAGGAGTTACCATCTCTTGAGGTTAGTATGACTTTTCATTAGGTTTTTTTTCAACAATGGTGTTAGTGAACCATGAGTTTGATAAGAGATAAAGATAGTACATAAGGTATCTATATTACAGGATTAGCTTTCAAGGATGTTAACAAGTGTTACGTGGTTAGGATGCGATAAAGAAAGAACACAAATCATCAATAATTATGAGGTGCATGCATGTTGAGAATGCGATGAATATTTATTCACCATATGATTACTTGGTAATGTAAGGCTATAGAGACCTAGGCTTCTCATATAAGGATATTACATTTTTTCAATGACTATTTAGTATATTACAAAAACACATAGTTTAGGACCATAATAGTTTTGTGCCTTTGAAAAAATGGAACACAATATTCTTAATTTGGTGAAAGATCTTCAATATCTTCCATAAAGATCTTCTCCTTTGGTACTCTTCACATACATACCCTACATAAACATTTATTCATAACCTAGGAAAAGGATGTATAAGAAAGGGTGATATGAGATTACCATTAAGGGTAAACAAGGGAGATAAATAAGCTTAATAGGATCATAACGGTATGAGAACATGAGCATCACATTTGAAAAGTATACACTGTATATAAAAAATCCCAATATTTAATAATTTCATAATAAATAGAAGATCAAAAGAAATGAATCATAATGAAATCAAAGGTGATGATCCATGAGCACATAAAATTGGAATAAGGTATAGAATTTGAGGCATATATATAATAATATAAAATCATTTCCATATTGGTCAAGGCTCTCAGCCAAGAAAAACATAGTGGAAAATGTGATTTACTGAACCAAGTTCACTCCTCATTCCAACCCTATCTTACTAAACCAAGATCACTAACTATTCTAGACATGTCTTAATATACCAGGTTCACTCCTCATTCTATCGATGTCAATATCATGAGATATATTAATCTTTAACCAATGCATTGTAGTGGGATATAGGTCCCACCCATCTTATAATCAAAACCATATTTATATGTTCCATATGATTAGACGAATTAATTATATCATAAACAATGAAATAAAATGGGTTTCATAATCATTTCATCATATAACAAATACGCAAAATTGACAAGTTTCATAATCATTTAACCATTTTATAAAATTTGAAATGAAGTGGGTTCCATAAGAATTTTACCATGGTATAACCATGGAGGAGAAATGGTTTTCATAAACATCATACCATATAAAAATAATCCATTCAAAGAAGTAATATGAATGGTTTCCATGATTCATATCCCCAATAAGCATAAGTAACCTCAAATAATGTAATCTTAGATGGAATATAATTTTGAAATACTACTTTGTATCTTTCTTGAGGAAAATATCACTTATTTTAAAATTATTTTTTCAAACCTACAACATTATAAAAACCATTTTCTTTGAAAATAATATTGAGATCTTATAAATGAAAAATTTCAAAGTTATTAGTAACATTTCTTGAGGAAAATATTATTTCTTATTTGAAAAACTAGTTTTAAAACATTTAACATTTTGAATACCATTTTAGTTGGAAATAACATTAAAAACATTAAAATAAATATTTTAAAAATAATTTAATCATTTTTTGAGTAAAATATCCTTTATACATTGAAAAAAACTTTTTAAAACATACAAAATTTTGAAAACCATTTTCTATGAAAATAAAATTAAAAATATATAATTGAATATTTTAAAAATTATAAAAAACATTTCTTGAGGAAGGTATCATTACCTTATTAGAAAATTCATTTTAAAACATAAAAATTTATAAAAAAATTTTTATTTGAAATTAAAATTGAAAAAATTAAAATTAATATCTGATGTAATGATTGGTCATGGTGTCAAAAAATTCCATTCCTGTTGTCCACATAAAAACAAATATTTCTTTCATTTTTACAATAAATTCCAAACTATAATTGTTTAAAAAATATCATTAATATTACATTAAAAACATTTTCAAAAAATTAATACATGGGAAAAATTTCCTTTAAAAATTATAAGTGATTAAAAAAACATTTTCAGGAAACATGGTTTTTAAAGAAAAAATATTTCTGACTGAAGATAGAAATAAATCAAGTTTCCATTAAAATATTTTCATAGTTATATTAGGTACTAATGAGTGAAAAAATGTTACCATTACATTAAGATATAAATAATAACTATATGAAAATAAAATTCCTGATAATTATTGATAGAGATATCATAAAATTTTATCAATGAATGCATAATCCTAGACAATCCTGATAAACAACTTGATTTTAAAAAACATCATTACAACTTTGGTAATCTTGAATCATAATCCCCATGAACGGATAACATAAAATGGAACTTAAAATATAATAATTATGAATAAATTCATTATATCCCAAGTCAAGGTGGTTGTATATACACCTCGTCAAAGAATATAAGTTCACTATATAACATACATCTCAATGAATCCAAATTAAGAAATAAATCATGTACCGATTTGGAAAAATTTAAACTATAAACCCCATGAAAGTGTGATAATAGAATTGATATGTAAATAATAATAATTTAAATTATAATAATCTAAAAATAAATTCTGTATTAGTATATACATCATATAAAATAAACATGTGGTGATTTTTTTTGTCTCATTGAAAGTAAAAGTGAGATGGAAATCCCTTACTATAAGTCTTGATTTCCATCGTACAAATTCATCCTCTTATATAATAAATATAAGTTTGTTATAAATCTATTAAATAACCACATTAATATATATAATATCACATATGATCTTATTATGAACATTTATTACCTATTTGTTAACAATTTAATGTTAAAGTCAAGTTTCTAGTAATAACTTCTAGGTCTTTCATATATAGTTTGACATGCTATTTTTGATCCTCTTATATTGAACATTATTTCATCATTTGTTGAATATAAAATATGATATAAATATAATATATATATATATATATATATATATATATTTTATATGTATTTTGAGTAATATTTAAAATATAGTGATAAGAAATGATGTACACCGTTTATAGAGATAGTAAGGCATACGCACGCACGAACGTTGTTTCCATTTTCTTTTCATATTGAAAGAACCAAAGGTAAATTATATATATATATATATATATAAAAATATAGTATCATTTTTACATAATATATATAACATATTTTTATCAAACCCATCCTTAATACATTCCTTGTAAAGCGTGAACGAATCACATCACTTGTCGAGGTTGTTGTCCATTGTAAACATGAATGACATTATCGTATTCCAATAAAAGATAAAAAATGATGGAATGTGTGATATAAAAATTAATAAATCATAATATCTACATAACCATGAAATGTGGTAATGGAAAAATTAATGGCGTCAGTTCGCGAGGATGTAGTCCACCGTACACACAAATGATGATTTTGTAACTTGTTTGATGGAAGTTTGTGTGGTTGCAAGTCATACCCTATATTAAGGTTATTATATCATCATTCTTAATAATTTATAGAGTTGGATGAAGATATAAGATAAAAACACTCATTCATGATAATTACCTATTCCTTGTGCATCCTTCATAGGTTTACACAAAATCCTTTCTCGGATAGATTTATGTCCAAAATATGGATTCTAGAATGATCGGATGAAAGTTTTTATGTTATTTTTGAGGTTTGTTTATAATCCAAATTGGTTTTATGGTGTGAGGAAGATATATGATTTAGTTCCCTTTTATAGCTGAGGATTAGTGACATTCATGTAAATATTCAGAAGTATTCACTATTGGGAGGACACCATGCCTTGTCTACCTCTAAAATTTAATAATAATTAATGGGAGGGATTATTTGGTTGATATAAATCTCCAACACTCAAAATAAATATATCTTGAACAAGTAATTTTTCCCTTAAGTTTACTAAATTTTATCCTCATAGTTATTTAACAAGGTAAATTGTATGTTTTTATTTAGCTAGGTAATGTATCTTTCAAAAAGAATATTAAAAATATATTTATTATATATTTTGTTCCTACTTATTCAAGATAAAAAATTATTTTCATTAAATAAAAATCTTATTTTTTTACAATTATTTTTAATACAAATTCATGAAAGGCACAAAACCTTGTTTTAAACTTAATCGTGTGAATTAATTTTAATGTTTTTCACTAATCATTATGGTCAAAAATTCAGTTTTCCTTATTATATATTATAAAATATGGTGATTAAATATATAGAGTTTATATTTATAAATTCCATTCATATAAGTGGCATAATTTAATTAAAAATTAATCCTATGGATGTGACGATAAAGTGAGATTTTTTAAATGAACATTTTCAAAAGATTACAATTTTTATATTCAATTTTTATATTAAATCAATTCTAATGAAATAAAATGTATTAGTAAATTTATAACTAAAATAATTATACTTTAAAATAAATTTTAAATATAATTTAACTTTATAAATATATTAAATGATAAGAAAATTCTAAATTAAAGTTTCATTATTTTTCAATATTCATCAAAAAGAAATGTTTTCAAAAAAAATCCAAAAATATATCCCTAAAATAATTTTATGTTCCAATTTAAAATATTTTGTTCATTTTATAAAATTTATTTTCTAAAAGTGGAAAATTTTAGTTTTAAATTATGTGTTCCATAAGAAGTGGGAAATAGTTTTTTTAAAAAAATAATGTTTCTAAGAGTAAAATTTGATTTATTCTTATATATTTTCTATAAAATACATAAAATGAATTTTAATTTTTGATTGAATATATAATATATATGTTTCATTAAATTCATTCAACATGTGTGATTGGTTTAATTTATTGAGTTAATGTTTTTTATGTGCATAAAAATAGTTTTTTCAGATAATTATTTCATTCATTTTAAAATGGTTTTTATTTTCATATCTAATTAACTGGTCACAAAATAATTAATTGCATATATATATTTGAAGACCATATATTTTCATGATTTAGTTAATCCTACTCATACCCTCCATTCCAATGGGTGGTTGATGACTATCATATTAAATAGTAAAATTTTAATAGTATGACATGTTTTGTTTAAACCTGGTGTTGTGTGTAATGTAAGATAAACTCAGTATTATGTGTAACATAATAGAAAATTTTGGTTGTGTTTAATTAAATAAAAATCAGTGTTTCATGTAATGAAAATATTGAAATGGTTAAATATATTTGAAAAAAAATATTTTACAAAATATTGGGATGTTACATGTAAGAACCCAAACCTTCATTTCAGGTATGTTTTTCCTTTTTCTGGAGTTTTTGAGAAAAGAGGAGTTTCTGGAAATTTTTTAAGTACACACCATGTACTTTATAAGTACACACCGTGTACTTCGTTGCCACGCGAGGTCATGTGCTGGCCGTGTAAGGTCCACACACACGGTCGTGTTGGGTGACGTGGAGGCCACCTAAAGAGGAGTACAGAAACAGTAAGTACATGATGTGTACTCCAAAAGTACACGCCATGTACTTTTTTTTCATTAAATGGTCCGGGGTCTCATCTAATCACCAAAACACGGTTCTTCTCCAGCTTCTTCAACCGAGAGCATCCCATACGGTCACGAATCTCCTCTAAGCCCCCAAGCCTCTGTATGTTCTCCGAATCGACCGCCGTCGATTGCGTTGGGACCGCAGTGGTAAGATCTTCCTTCTCCTAGATCTTCGTTTTCCAATTCCTCCTCTTTTACAAGTTATCGTGGGTTGAATGTTTTGTGCGTTTTCGTAGATCTACGATGTTCTAAGGAGATTCAAGCCTCGTGGTTCAACTATATCGATCTCCTAGCATCAAGGTAGGTGGTTTGTACCTTTCCATTCAAAGTCTTGGAGTATTATGTGAAATTTCCACCAATACCCTTGAACGGGGTATTGCGTGTTTACTGTTTTGCCCCTATTGTTTTCCTGCCTTGCTTGTTGCTTGTGTAGAGGTAATTTGGTTATGTAAAAGGATAATTGTTATGCTTGGATGTTTTTACCATGCCTTGTTCTATTTACGACCTTTTGGTCTTGTTCAGTCTTTGGCCGTTATACCTGTTTCCATGCCTTGTGATCGTAGGATGGAGTGTTGTTTTCTGACATGCTTAAGATGCTATAGACTGGTTATCCAAGTAGCTCTGTAGGTTTATGTAATGTCCTGGACCTCTCCGGACCATTCCTTTGTCTAAAAGAGGGTCATGAAGTGTTCTGGAGGGTAGAATGGACTTTTCCCACACTTTTTAGAATTTTGTAACTACACGCCGTGTAGTGTGAGTATACGCCGTGTACTACCTTGCCGGGTATACCCTGTGTTGAGGCCATGTCCTTGCTTTGTGAAATAAATGAGTACACGCCGTGTAGCCCATAATACACGCCGTTTAGTTCCTCCCCATGTACACGTTATCCTCAAACCGTGTATTGACCAGTCAACAGTTGTGTGCCATGTTCAGGCCATGTCCTTGCCATGTGAAATAAATGAGTACACGCCGTGTAGCCCATACTACACGCAGTGTAGTTCCTCCCCGCGTATGCGTTACTCTCAAACTGTGTGTTGACCAGTCAACGGCCGTGTGCCGTGTTGAGGCCATGTCTTTGCCACGTGAAATAAATGAGCAGACACTGTGTAGCCTATACTACATGCCGTGTAGCTCCTCCCTGCGTATGCGTTACCCTCAAACCATGTGTTGACCAGTCAATAACCGTTTGCCGCGTTAAATGATGTGTTGGAAGCCTCGTGGAGACCGTGTGAAATGGCCGAGTACATGCCGTGTACTAGAAAGTACACGCCATGTACTTTAGTTTTTCTCACCTATAAAAGGAGGGGTCCTCTCCTCCTTTTCAAATCACTCCTCTCCTCCCCTTTCCCTTGAGCAGAGCTCTCCCAAAAGACTCCAAAGCTCATTTCTTCCATAACTTTTCTGTCCGAGCTCCGATTCACGATCCGTCAGTGGTCACGAGATCATAACAACGAGGCAGAACTTATGAGCTTGTATATATTGCTTTCCCTTCGGCCTTTCCTTCCTAGCTTCCACCCAAGGAGTTTTTTCTGGGTTTTGACAGAAGTGACGGACACCGACAGATGTCTTCTAAAGCTGATCTGGGGGAGCGTTGTGATCAGAACCTGCTAAGGTATGGATCTTACCCTCGTCTCTCTAAATTGTGCATCATGCGGGGTGGGTGTCCTCTTGTTTACGTGAAACACATTTGAACCAGTTTAATAAATATAATAAATGGCTTGTATAACGGGTATGGGAAGTTTGTGAATGCAGTTATATTATTTATATCCTATGATATTATGTTGTTAATTGAATAGGCTTATGCCTACTAAAAATCACGGTCGTTTTGGGCCTTTTCTTGCAAAATTAAATGTTTCCCTATCTTTTTAGATCGTTTTTTTGGATGGAACTTTTTGGAATGTGGAATTTGGTTAATCATGTAAAGTTGTCTGATTAAAATATGGAACACTTGTGTGATCACCCCGGTTGAACAAAATGGAATAATGAACATGTGGGTGTTGGTTGGTTACGTGGTGTGTGAGGGGGGGGGGGGGGGGGGGTGAATCCTGAGTTGTTACGAATAGGACAGGAAGTGGAACTGCGGTAAATGATATTAAAGGGGCGATGATGTGGCACGAGCCTTGTTATGTGATACGGTGGTGGAGATGTGGTTATAGTGGCAGCAGGGCTGCAGTAATGGGTTGTGTTATTAAAAGAAAGTGGAAAGTTGATAAATGAACTGTGGGGAAAGATAATGAATGCGGGAACAATCAATGGGGTTTGATTGATGATAAAAGGTTGGGTTGTGTTGCTTGTGTTTTATCTAACATGATTTGTGGTTGGCAGAGATTTTGTTCTACAAAATGCTTGACCTGGTTTGATAGTTGCCCAGTAGTTAAGGAACTAATAAACTATTACTAATGAAACTTGAAAACCTAAATGGGGATGGAGTTGTTTTTTGTATGTATGCTTCGTAGTAGCAGTTCCGAGGCACGTACTCAGTTTATCTATTTAGAATCTATTGGTTGGGATGTGTGTTTGGTATATATATATATATATATATACATATCTGTATCTTTGTGTTTTGTCACACCCCACCCATGTTGAGCACTTAGTGCCGAACACTCCCATTTCATGGGATAGGGTGTTTTCCCCTTAGCTACTAGCTCCTTCCTACTCCTTCTTCTATAGACTATGATGGATTGAGGCGACCTTACACCCAAGACCCTTCGGGTAGGTTTCGATTGGGGTGGTATTAGCCCAAGACTCTTCGGGCAGGTTTACTGTTCCCAAGAATCTTTGGGATGAGGCCCAGTTGTGTTCGGGTGGGGATGTGATTATGTTCTGTGAGGCCCAGGTGTGTGCAGTAGGGATATGTGGTTTGTGAGGCCCAGGTGTTCGTGGGTGGGATATGTGGTTGTGAGGAACAGGTGTGTGTGGGAGGAATATGTGGTTCTTGAGGCCCAGGTGTGTGCAGGCGGGAAGAGTGTGGTAGCGTCAGGACATTCACCGTTAGGAAGAGCAGCTAACTAGTGGGAAATGGTGTGGGGTACCCAATAATATTGTTCTTATATACTACTACCAGTTGTTTTGTGTTTTTTGGTGAGCATGGATGGTGAGGCTGGGTGGATAGTTTTCCTTGTTAGGTTGGTTTCTTCTGTTGTTCTCACGGGACATTAGGATGTCTCCCCACCTGTGTACGAGAGCTTTAGGTTTCCCTACTGAGTATACTTGTATACTCACCCTACGTTTACTTTCAGGTTTCCAGGAGGACTACTAGGGCCGTGCAGGACCCTAAGAGTCGAGACAGTTGGAGTTTTTGCAGTTACTGTACTCTTTTTTCTTTTGGTATTGTACTTTTGAGATTTCTTGTACTTATACTTTGTTTCAGAATTGTTTAAACATGCATGTGGGATTGGTTTGGGTTTATCTCTATACACTTGTTCTTTTCATTTTTGGTAGTTGACTTGTCCTATTTCCCGATCTTAAATAATAAAAGGGTAATGCCTCCCATATTTGTGAAAACTCATACCCTTGGTGCTAGTCGCCACCCCGGGGCCTAATGGAGGCAGGACTCGGGGGTCATTATCTCCCTTTCACCATTGCCAGATCAGGAGGGGCATCTTTGATGGAAGGGGGTCATGACAGAATGGTATCAGAGGTGATGGTTGAGAGATAGGATGGAGTATGGAGTTAAGCACAGTGAGGATTGCATGGGATGGTAGGGCGACAGTGTTGGCTGATCTTGGTGCGTGACATAGGCCAGGGAAGACCGGATAGGACACAGGATTTTAGGGCCCCCCGTGATCCGATGTAAGGACTCTGATCCTACCGAACAACCAAGTGATACTACATTGATTTTAGGGTAGAGACCCTAGGGAAGGTTCATGCATCATCATGATTGTGTTTTACTTGATTTGGGTGTTCTGGGAAAGAAATAAATAAATAAAATGAAACCTTGAGAAATTTCCTTGCTACTTGGGCTTAGGCGATCTTTGTTTACTGTACAGCTATGGCACCTGGACGTCATCCCCGGGTGGCTCAGACAGCTGAGGCCCAGCAGATTCAGGCGGCCGATCAGTTGAGGATTGACCGAGAGGAGGAAGATAGCCAGTGGCAGAAGATTCTCCGTTCCTTCCAATGACAAACCCTCAAGAAGTACGAGGGCAGTACTTTAGATATGGAGATAGAGGGGTGGCTTGAGGAGCTAGGGATTGCTTTTACTTTGACCTGTGCTCCGAGGGAGTACTGAGTTCCCCTAGCAGTCAGTCAACTGAGAGGTGTGGCATGCCAATGGTGGACTCTCTACCTCGGAGAGAGGACAGAGGTAGAGGTTCTGTGGGATGACTTTGAGAAGGAGTTCTGAGAGGAATTACTTTCTTCCATGATCAAGGCGGAGAAGCGGCATGAGTTACTCTCCCTCCAGAAAGGGAGTATGTCAGTACAAGAGTTGGGGATAAAGTTCAAGGATCTCTTACGCTTTGCTCCGGATCTCTTTCCAAATGAGGAGTCTCGGGTGAGACGTTTGGAGGAGGTGCTTCTTCCTTCGCTCCAGTATGCTGTCACCCCCTTCACCCTTCCAACTTACTTGGCCGTAAAGAAGAAGGCAGAGGTTGTAGAGAGGATGCACTCGCAGGGAGGTGCACCACGAGAGGGGATCCAGCCGGGTTCGTCGAAGGGGAAGTTAGTCAGCAGCAGGTCTCCTGCGACAAGACCTTCCAGATTCAGGACAGTGGGGAGCAGGCCCCAGCAGTTCCAATTCAGATATTTAGGTCCTCGTCCCTTTTTCACGAGCCCAGGACCGAAGTGTTTCTCTTGTGGAGGTTTCAGGCACATCCAGAGTTGGTGCGCGACCCGAGCTCAGTACGATGGAGGTGGGCATGTTCAGTACCCGCCTCAGTAGCACCGGTTGCCGGCGAGGCCCTTCCAACAGCAACAGGACCCTGCTCCTCTAAGGGTAGACTTTGAAGGAGGAGGCCGACCTCATGGTGCTCCTCAGGTACCTTGACTAGGGCGTGGTCGGGGAGGTGGTCGACATCAGAGAGGCAGAGGAGCTGGGCGTGGACAGTTTCACGCAGTAGAGTTGGAAGCTTCAGCAGGACCAGAGGTGGTGTGAGGTACGATTTGTTTGTTCAGCACTCTCGTTTCTGCTTTGTTTGATTCGGGAGGTTCGCACTCTTTTGTTGCACCTGGTCTAGCCTATGCTTTGGGTCTAGACGTAGAGAGACTTTCTGTACCCCTGGTGCTGAGTACACCAGTTGGAGGTCAGACCAGCGTATCTTGTGTTTGCCGGGGATGTGGGATGATGTTGGGACCACATCGATCTAGTGGGGATCTTCTTTTTCTACAGATTCAGCCATACAATGTCATCCTAGGCATCGACTGGATGTTTTCTGTTAGTGCCGTTATCAACTTCTTTTGAAGAAGAGTCGTGTTCTCTGACGTGGATGGGAAATGTGTAGATTTTATTTGCGAGAGGAGCTATCAGGTGGGAAGCCGGCATGTGAAGCCTCTCCTTTCCTTTCTAGGCGGGGTATCAGTGGTTTCAGCTGATACATAGATGGTGGATGTTCCAGAGGTTGTTGGGGAGTTCCTTGATGTTTTTCCTGAGGAGGTTGTGACTCTACCCCCCCGACGTGATGTTGAGTTCAGGATAGACTTACAGCCTGGTGCCCGTCCGATTTCGATGGCCCCTTATCGGATGGAACCTTCAGAGTTGTGGGAGTTTCAGATTCAGATTGACGATCTGATGGAGAAGGGTTTTGTTCGACCCAGCGTGTCGCCATGGGGTGCTCTAGTTTTGTTCATGAAGAAGGAAGATGGTGGTCTCAGGCTATGCATAGACTATCGAAGGTTGAATCAGGTAACGGTCAAGAACCATTACCCCCTTCCAAGGATAGATGATCTCTTCGACCAGCTGAGGGGAGTAGGTTGGTTTTCTAAGATTGATCTACGATCTGGATATCATCAGCTGAGGGTAAAGGATAGTGACATCTCGAAGACAGCTTCCAGGTGCAGGTATGGGCACTTTGAGTTTGTAGTGATGTCGTTTGGAGTTATGAATGCACCGACTGTGTTCATGGGACTTATGAACTTTGTCTTCCGAGAGTTTCTGGACCAGTTCATCGTTGTGTTTATCAATGACATCCTGATCTATTCAAGATTAGAGAAGGAACATGTTGAGCATCTTAGGGAAGTCTTGGAAGTCCTTAGACACCACCGTCTTTATGAGAAATTGTCTAAGTGTAAGTTCTTGATGCAATAAGTACATTTCCTTGGGAACGTGGTGTCTCAACATGGAGTGTCAGTGGATCCTTCGAAGGTGGAGGCAGTTGTTTCTTGGGCATCACTCAAGAGCATGGCAGAAGTTCATAGTTTCTTGGGGTTGGCAGGCTATTATCGGAGGTTCATTTCGAACTTCTCTCGAGTTTCTACTCCATTGACAACTTTGACTAAAAAGAACCAGGTCTTCCTATAGAGAAAGCAGTGCCAGGAAGCTTTCAACTACTTGAAGGAGAAGTTGGTCAGTGCTCTAGTATTCAGGTTGCCAGAGGAAGGGTTGTTGTATGAGGTGTTTTGTGATGCTTCTGGCCTTGGTTTGGGGTGTGTACTGATGCAGAAAAAGGGTGTGATCTGTTATGGTTCTAGGCAGTTGTGCCCTCACAAGCGTAACTATGCCACCCACGACCTAGAGCTTGCAGCAGTGGTGTTCGCACTGAATTTGTGGCGACATTACCTCTTTGGGGAGCGCTTTGTGGTCTTCTCAGATCACAAGAGCTTACGTTATATCTTCTCCCATCGTGACCTGAACATACATCAGCGAAGATGGGTCAAGTTTCTCCAAGACTATGACTTCCAGATCTCTTACATTGAAGGTAAGGGAAACATTTTGGCTGATGCCCTAAGCAGGAAGTCACATAAGGAAGTGGTTTAGGAATCCACTAATGCTTGGAAAGAAATGGGAGAGTTGGTTTCCTTGCACTTGGATGAAAGGGTAGAAGGTGTTAGAGGCTGTTTGTTCCATATAACGGTGCAGTCCTCCTTGTTACAGTAGGTGGAAGAGTCTCAATGGGGAGACTCCGAGGCGTAAGTAATGCGAGATCATATCGATCAGGGGAATGCTCTAGAAGGATGGTCAGAGGAAAGCCGACATCGGATGCTCTTTCATGGAAGGTTGTTTATTCCGGAGGCGATGCATGAGGGAGTTCTCTATGAGTTCCATATGTCAGCCTTGGCAGTGCATCCGGGAGTTTCAAAAATGTACCGAGGCCTGAGGGAATAGTTTTGGTGGCCCGGGGTGAAACAAGCAGTGGCAGAGTTTGTGGCTAAGTGCCTAGTGTGTCAGTAAATAAAGGCTGAACACCATGTTCCCAGTGGTTTGTTGCATCCTTTATATGTCCCCGAGTGGAAATGGGATGACATCTCAATGGACTTCGTCACAGGATTACCCATAGCTCAGGGTGGTTATGATGCTATCTAGGTAGTGGTGGATCGGCTGATGAAATCAGCTCACTTCTTAGCAATTAAGGAGTCAGGACCGGTGAGTACCTTAGCACAAAGGTATGTAGATGAGGTGGTGCATTTGCATGGAGTTCTAAAGAATATCATCTCATATCGGGATACTCGATTCACCTCACAAGTCTGGAAGGGGTTACAACATTCTTTTGGAACCCAACTATGCCTTATCACCAATTTCCACCCCCAGACCGATGGGCAGATAGAGCGGACTATCCAGACGTTGGATGACATGCTGCGAGCATGCGTTCTGGATTTCAGAGGATCATGGGTGTGACACCTTCCTTTAATAGAGTTTTCTTACAACAAAAGCTTCCACTATACTATTGGCATGGTTCCGTTTGAGGCTTTGTGTGGGAGGCCATGTCGTTCACCCATTTTCTGGGCAGAGGTTGGTGAGACCGATGCTCTTGGGCCAGAGTTAGTACAGAACACCATAGAAAAAGTCCAGCTTGTGCGTGAAAGGATGAAAACAGCTAAGGACCGACATAAGTCTTATACTTATCGTCAGAGGAGGCCCTTGGAGTTCGAGGTGGGAGATCATGTGTTCTTGAAGGTTTCCCCTCGACGGGGGTAGCGGGAGTTTAGGAAGGGGAGTAAGCTCTCCCCTAGGTTCATCAGACCTTTCGAGGTGCTAAGGCGAGTCGACGAGGTGTCATATCAGCTGGACCTGCCACCTCAGTTAGAGAAGGTTCATGATGTCTTCCACGTCTCCCAACTTCCTCGGTACTTACACGACGACTCTCACGTTATCGACTGGGGAGAGTTAGATATGGGAGACGACACGACCTTCGAGGAACGACCAGTCAGAATCGAGGATCGTAAAGAGAAGGTGCTCCGTGGATGAACCATCACCTTGATTCATGTGTTGTGGAGGCATGGCGGACTCGAGGAGAGCACTTGGGAACAGGAGGCTCAGATGCACGCTCAGTACCCGGAGTTGTTTTGACTTGTGTTTTTCTTTGTTATTCTGAGTTTTTTTTGATGTTATGATCCGTACCTTTGATATATGGAATGTTTGGCTTGTCGGTTGTGAGATGTTTTGTTTCCTTGTTCTCTGGAAGTGTGTAATGTGTTTGGACGTGTGGGAAAGGGAAAAACCTGATCCTTAATCGAGACACATTAATGCAGATGCGATTGAACCCGTGTGGGTGATTCAGTGCCGCCTAAAGCGGATAATATCTCGACATGGGAGAAGGAATTTCCCCAAACCATGTGTTCGAACAATTTATTGGTTGTATGGTGTTGGGGGTAGTGTAAGTTGAAAAATCCTAATATATGGAAGTGGGAAGATCCAATTCTTAATCAAGACGCATTAATGCGGATGCGATTAAACCCGTGCAGGAGAGTCAGTGCCGCCTAAAGCAGATAATATCTCGACATAGGAGAGGGAATTCCTAACACATATAATTAGGGTTGTTGGTTGGGTTCCTGTTATAACGAGAGCTCTAAGAGGTATCTTGTTGGGTTCCTCTGGGTTGGTTTCTGAATTATCGGGGACGAGAATGTTTTAGTATCTGATGTAATGGCCCGGACCTCTCCAGCCTATTCATTTGTCAAAAAGAGGGTCATGAAGTGTTCTGGAGGGTAGAATTGACTTTTCCCACACTTTTCAGAATTTTGTAACTACATGCCATGTAGTGTGAGTACACGCCGTGTACTACCTTGCCGGGTATACCCCGTGTTGAGGCCGTGTCCTTGCTGTGTGAAAGAAATGAGTACACGTCGTGTAGCCCATACTACACGCTGTGTAGTTCCTCCCCGCGTACATGTTACCCTCAAACCATGTGTTGACCAGTCAACGGCCGTGTGCCGTGTTGAGGCCGTTTCCTTACCGCGTGAAATAAATGAGTACACGCCATGTAGCCCATACTACACGCAGTGTAGTTCCTCCCCGCGTATGCGTTACCCTCAAACTGTGTGTTGACCAGTCAACGGACATGTGCCGTGTTGAGGCCATGTCTTTGCCGCATGAAATAAATGAGTACACACTGTGTAGCCTATACTACACGTCTTGTAGCTCCTCCCCACATACGCGTTACCCTCAAACCGTGTGTTGACCAATCAACGACCGTGTGCCGCATTGAATGCCGTGTTGGAAGCCGCGTGGAGACCGTGTGAAATGGCCGAGTACACGCCATGTACTAGAAAGTACACGCCGTGTACTTTAGTTTTTCTCACCTATAAAAGGAGGGGGACTCTCCTCCTTTTCAAATCACTCCTCTCCTCCCCTTTCCCTCGAGCAGAGCTCTCCCAAGAGACTCTAAAGCTAATTTCTTCCATAACTTTTCCGTCCGAGCTCCGATTCACGATCCGTCAGCGGCCACGGGATCATAAAGATGAGTCGGAACTTCTAAGCTTGGATATTTTGCTTTCCCTTCGGCCTTTACTTCACAGCTTCCACCCAAGGAGGTTTTTCCGGGTTTTGACAGAAGCGACGGACACCGATGGACGTCTTCTAAAGATGATCTGGGGGAGCGTTGTGATCATGACCTGTTGAGGTAGGGATCTTACCTTCGTCTCTCTAAATTGTAAATCATGCAGGGTGTGTGTCCTCTTGTTTATGTGAAACACATTTGAACTAGTTTAATAAAGATAATAACTAGCTTTTATAACGGGTATGGGAAGTTTTTGAATGCAGTTATATTATTTATATCCTATGATATTATGTTGCGAATTGAATAGGATTATGCCTACTGAAAATCACGGTCATTGGGGGCCTTTTCTTACGCAATTAAATGTTGCACTATCTTTCTAGACCATTTTTATGGATGGAACTTTGTGGAATGTGGAATTTGGTTAATCACGTAAAGTTGGATGATTAAAATCTGGAACCCTTGTGTGATCACCCCGGTTGAACAAAATGGAATAATGAACATGTGGGTGTTGGTTGGTTACGTGGTGTGTGAACGGGGGGGGGGGGGGGGGGTGGGGTGAATCCCGAGTTGTTATGAATAGGATGGGTAGCGGGGCTGCGGTAAATGATATTAAAGGGGAGATCATATGAAACAAGCCTTGTTATGTGATACGGTGGTGGAGATGTGGTTATAGTGGCAGCAGGGCTGCAGTAATGGGTTGTGTTATTAAAAGAAAGTGGAAAGTTAATAAATGAACTGTGGGGAAAGATAATGAATGTGAGAACAATCAATGGGGTTTGATTGATGATAAAAGGTTGGGTTGTGTTGCTTGTGTTTTATCTAACTTGATTTTTTGTTGGAAGAGATTTTGTTCTATGAAACACTTGATCTGGTTTGATAGTTGCCCAGTGGTTAAGGAACTAATAAACTATTACTGATGAAACTTGAAAACCTAAATGGGGTTGGGGTTGTTTTTTGTATGCATGCTTCGTAGTAGTAGTGCCGAGGCACGTGCTCAGTTTCTCTGTTTAGAAACCATAGGTTGGGATGTGTGTTTGGTATATATATATATATATCTATATTTTTGTGTTTTGTCACACCCCACCCATGTTGAGCACTTAGTGCTGAACACTCCCATTTCATGGGAGAGGGTGTTTTCCCCTTAGATACTAGCTTCTTCCTGCTCGTTCTTCCATAGGCTATGATGGCTTGAGGTGACCTTACACCCAAGACCCTTCAGGTAGGTTTCGATTGGGGTGGTATTAGCCCAAGACTCTTCGGGCAGGTTTACTATTCCCAAGAATCTTCGAGATGAGGCCCAGGTGTGTTCGGTCGGGGATGTGATTGTGGTTTGTGAGGCCCAGGTGTGTGCGGGCGGAATATGTGGTTCTTGAGGCCCAGGTGTGTGCGGGCGGGAAGAGTGTGGTAGCGTCAGGACGTTCGCCATTAGGAAGAGTAGCTAACTAGTGGGAAATGGTGTGGGGTACCCAATACTCTTGTTCTTATATACTACTACCTGTTGTTTTGTGTTTTTTTTGGTGAGCGTGGATAGTGAGGTTGGGTGGATAGTTTTCCTTGTTAGGTTGGTTTCTTCTATTGTTCTCACAGGACATTAGGATGTCTCCCCACCTGTGCATGAGAGCTTTTGGTTTCCCTATTGAGTATACTTGTATTCTCACCCTACGTTTACTTTAAGGTTTCCAGGAGGACTACCAGGGCCGTGCGGGACCCTACTAGTTAGGATAGTTGGAGTTGTTGCAGTTGTTGTACTCTTGTTTCTTTTGGTATTGTACTTTTGAGCTTTCTTGTACTTATACTTTGTTTCAGAATTGTTTAAACATGCATGTGGGATTGGTTTGGGTTTATCTCTATACACTTGTTATTTTCCTTTTTGGTAGTTGACTTGTCCTATTTCCCGATCTTAAATAATAAAAGGGTAATGCCTCCCATATTTGTAAAAACTCATACCCTTGGTGCTAGTCGCCACCCCAGGGCCTGCTGGAGGCGGGACTCAGGGGTCATTATCTCCCTTTCACCATTTCCAGCTCAGGAAGGGCATCTTTGATTGAAGGGGGTCGTGACAGTTTACTTTGGGCTTATAGAATTATTATGCACTGAATGGCATGAGGCTGTGAGGACCTGTTGCAATAGACTATATGGGGATAAAAGATGTGAGCTTCCTCAGAGAGTATTTGAAATTATAGACTATAGGAGATAGACCGAGTGAGCTTCCCATAGAGTCTTGGATATTATATACTACAGAAGGATAGATCAAGTGAGCTTCCTCAGAGAGTCTTGAGCTTTATAGACTATACGGGGATAGACCGAGTGAGCTTCCTCAGAGAGTCTTTGTTTTGTTTTAATTTCCTTAAACCATTCCAGGCTATAGGAGGAATTGACTGAGTGAGCTTCCTCAGAGAGTCTATGATCAACCTGAGGCTATAAGAGGAATTGACCGAGTGAGCTTCCTTAGAGAGTCTCTAGACCTTGGGGCTATAAGGGGAATTGACCGCGTGATCTTCTTCAGAGAGTCCCTGACTACCTTAGACTATAAGGGGAATTGACTGATCGTGCTTCCTCAGAGAGTCTTATAATTTCATATGACCAAACCAAAGGGGTTAGGTTGAGTGTACTGCCCAGAGGGTTGTTGGTACTTCTCGGATATGACCAGAGGGGATGGCTGTGAGTACTTCTCATAGGAATTCCTAGTTGTGGTTATCTGTTTGATTCACTACTTCTTGTTGATCTGTGGATTGTTTACTGTTGTGTATCATCCTATTTACTGCTTACTGTTACTGCTTACTGTACTATTACCTACCTTATACTCACTGACTATTAGGCACAGATCTTCAGGTGGGTTCCTACTGGGATTTAGTCTCACACCCTGTTTGGGTCATGCTTTTGGGCCCAAATAGATTATATTATTACAGGTATAGACATAGGAAATCACCCTTCTACTTCAGGTACTATACTTGCATTGGAGCAGGAGAGCATGGGACTAAACCGAGGCTTGCGATGCTGAGGAGTTGCTTATATGTTTTTCTTTTGTACTTTGGTTTAGTATTGTATTCAACATTGTGACTTGTTTGACTACTTTCCTAGATATATGTATCATGCATCATTTCATATATATATATATATATGTGCTCCAGTTGTTTATTGTTTTAGTCTTCCACTATGTACTGTTGTTGGATATTTACTGCTTCCGCTATTGTATGTGTTGTTTATTTCCGCTGTGTACTCTGCCAATGTGGGCATAGTTTCCCCACTATCACACCCAAGGCTCTCGCTGCTAGTTAGAAGCCTCCGACAATCGGGGAAATGTGCTTGAGGCCATGTGACCAACCAGGTACGGGGCGCCTCTGGGTGGCTTCCAGAACCGGGGTGTTACAAAGTGGTATCAGAGGAATTCTTTTCTCTTGACTTACTATTTGGAGCCTATAGCTAGGGATAGGATGAAATAGGTAATTGGTAATAAGTTTTGACCGGGAGTAGCTAACCCATGTACAGGGAAAAGCTATACTACCTCGTTTATTGCAGTTTTAACGGTTTTCACTTTTACAGTTGATTTGATTTCACCATTGGGTGATTCAAATGCTTTGTGCTATTACCGTTGTTGTTATTGCAGTTATATTCTATTGAAACCTGATGAGATGAGGGTATTCTATCTCATGCATCATATAGGAAATTGCTAGAAATCACATGTCATGCATTTTTGCCTTGTCATCTAGGATGCATTAGTGATTTCATGTTGTTGTGATAGATGATGTGTAAAATATGCATGTTGTTGTGATAGATGCTTGATAGAATACCTATTTTTAATAGGATTACTATATGTATGGTCTTGTTTGGATGAACACAAAATTTCGATTCTTGAGGTGTTATGAACCCAAATAAATCAGAACATGGTGGATCATTGACTTGTTTCCATTGTATATGATATATATGAGATTCCATGCTTTGATTCGCGAGGAGTATGGGCCCTCACGGATCATAATTCGTCATCTTAATGCTTGTTTTATGTGTTTTCTGGGCTCCAGAGCAGTTCTGAGGATACTACCCGAAAAAAACTAGAATACACGGCGTGTACTTTATGAATACACACTGTGTAGTTTTTAAACTGTGTCACTGTTTGTGTGGGAAGAAACACGGGGTTGTGAAAAATCTTCAGGAACACGCCGTGTACAGTAATTACACGCCGTATTGTAGTGACCGTGTGTCTACCCGTGTGACTAATGACACAGATGGACGAAACTTCGACTATACACGCCGTGTCTTTTTATCACACGCCGTGCCATGTAATGTAAGTACCCGACCGTGTCACAAACAACACGGGTCGGGGAAAACCTTCAAGTACACGCCGTGTTCTCAAGGAGCATGCCATGTAGAGTGAACCATGTAGCCGACTGTGTAACTAACAACATGGGTCGTTGAGACCTTGTCTAGTAAATTCCGTGTCCTTTGTGAACACGCCGTGTAGTCTAGGATTAAGAGGACCATGTGGGTTAGCTATGTAAAGAGACTCGGGAAGGGGAATAGAGTTCAAGTATACACCGTGTGTGGGGACAACACGTTGTGTGGTTGGGGTGTTACACGACCAATTGTGGTAGAAGTACACACCCATGTGAATGGCTTAAGAGAACACTCCGTGTAGTTTTTATACATGCCGTGTAGTTGTGTTTTGTAAAACTTGAATGTTTCCTTATCCTGTTCCCCTCTTATACTCTTGTGTTCTCAGTCTTTAATAATCCTGATCTAAGGTGTGCTTTTGACCTTTCAGAGCTATGCCACTGAGATGCCCTCTGGTTGTACGTCAGTTTCTAGATGGTGATCAGACACCGGATATGGCTGATCAGGGACCTCCTGTAGATCCTCCTCCTATTCCAGCGTTGGCACCAACAGTTATACCAGTTGCAGGCACCAATTCACAGTTTAGGGAAGATTTTTTGAGGATGATGTAGACCTTCTAGGGAGCACCACCTCCTGCCCCATCGATGGCAGAGTTGATGCAGGTTTTCTAGTAGCAGCATCCTCCTACTTTCTTAGGGGATAAAGGACCTCAAGCTACATAGTCGTGGCTAGAGGCCATGCTGACAATTTTAGAGCATCTGGAGATACCTCCAAAGAATAGGGTGAAGCTCGCTATCTATATGTTCCGAGACTCCTCCAAGAGGTGGTGAGAGGTGATATCACAGTTAGGATGCCATCAGAGTATGAATTGGGATGAGTTTCATTGCATCTTCTACGATTAATTCTACCTGGAGACCTTGAGGGCCAATTGAGCCCGAGAGTTTATGAGTCTGGAGAAGGGTACTCTTTTGGTTATGGAGTACTCATCTCACTTTACTGAGCTGCAGTGTTTCATGCCTATTCCAAGAGGCGATGAGTTGTTCCTTGCGTGGAAGTTCGAGGATGGTCTGAGGCACGACATTTGCTCACAGGCGAACATCTTTAGGTTGAATTTGATATCATCTATCATCAACTAGGCGCTGATCAATGAGCACAATATGAGGGACTTTGGATCATTGAGCCAGGGCGGTTTGACATCCAAAGTTAGTGTTCCTCCTACTGATAGTATTAAGTGCCGCAGGGAGTCTGCTCGAGGAGATCAGAGTAGGCAGAATGTATCTTCGGGTGTCCAGGTTGTATGATACCAATGCGGGAGGAGTAGGCATACTAGGACCTAGTGCCAGAGAGACCTGATGGAGTGCCGATCTTGCGGCAAGATGGGCCATATTTAGTGTTTTTGTTAGATCTTATCACTTACACCTAGTGGTAGGGGTTCTTCTATAACCCCACGTTCAGGAGATGCATCACCAATTTCTCACCAGTCTAGGAACTGGAGTTCTTCCGGCCGTTCGGGCCGAGGTGGAGGTCGCGGCCGTGGAGGTCAGTCACCAGGCTACCAGCGACATCAGAGTGGATTGGCTCAGAGTGGTCAGGTAGGGTCACAGGTCCGTGGTACGGGCCAAAATTTTTCATTGGAGTAGACCCACCAGGAACAGGATCCCATCCCTTCTACAGTTCGAGGTATGATCTGAGTAGCCTCAGTTTTATATTCTGCTCTTTTTGATACTGGTGATATGCATAGTTTTATCTCTGTTGCTATTGTTGAGATCCTTGGGCTCTGTATCTTTTCCTCTTCCAATACCTTGATGCTAGATACACCGTTGGGGACTAGAGCTATTAGCGTACGTCAGTACAGAGAGTGCCCTCTTGAGGTTGTAGGGTATCAATTCTTATGGGACCTATATGTCCTAGAGATGACGAGCTATGATGTCATTCTCGGAATGGACTGGTTAGTCCCCTTCCAGGCAGTTGTCGATTGCTATCGCCATAGGGTGAGTTTTGTATCACTAGAGGGTGGATCCTTTCTTCATAGAGGTGAGTGGGATGTCCAGGAGAGTCGATCATGACCCAAGCATCTTGGGCTAGGAGGAGTTACATCCCAGATTGCTAGTCTTTATCTGGATGACTCGGGGACTTCACAGTTAGACTTTCCTCCAGTGGTGGATCGTTTTAGAGATGTCTTTCCAGAGGAGTTTTCAAGTTTTCCTCTGGAGCGTGAGGTAGACTTCTCGATTGAGCTCATGCTAGGAGTGGCACCTGTGTACATTCCTCCTTATAGGATGGATACACCTGAGTTGAAGGAGCTCAGGAAGTAGTTAGAGGAGTTACATGCAAAGGGTTTCATCTGAACCAGTACTTATCCTTGGGGTTCACCTGTCTTGTTTACGAAGAAGGAATATGACACCCTTAGGCTTTGTGTGGATTATCAGAAGCTAAACCAGTTGACGGTCAAGAACCGATATCCCTTGCCGAGGATCAATGATCTCTTTAATCAGATTCAAGGAGCCCGAGTGTTCTCGAATATTGATTTGAGATCCGGTTATCATCAGTTGCGCGTTAGACCATCTGATATACCTCTTACAGCTTTTCGGAGAAGGTATGGTCTATATGAGTATATGGTTATGCCATTTGGTCTCACGAACGTGCCTGTAGTTTTCATGGCACTGATGAACCGAGTGTTCCATCCATACTTGGATTCCTTCATGGTGGTTTTCATGGACGACATCTTGGTGTAATCTCACACTCGACACAACCATGATACCCATCCTGAGATCATTCTGAGTACACTGATAGAGTATTAGTTATATGGTAAGATCTTGAAATTCCACTTTTGGATGGATCAGATTCACTTCTTGGGTCATGCTATCTCAGAGGCAAAAATATCAGTAGACCCAGAGAAAGTGAGAGCAGTAGTTTCCTAGGAGAATCCGAAGAATGTATTTAAGGTACATAATTTCTTAGGGATGGCTGGATACTAAAGACGCTTCATACAAGACTTTTCACGCCTAGCAGCACCACTGATAGGTCTGACCAAGAAAGGGGAAAAGTTATTATGGTCATATTCTTGTGAGTCAGTATTTCAAGAGATGAAAGGGAGGTTGATATTAGCACCGATACTAGTCTTTCCATAGCCAAGCAAGATCTATACCGTGTATTTTGATACTTTAGGTATCGGGCTGGGAGATGTGCTTATGCAAGGAGATGGAGTCATTGTGTGCGGGTCTTGGCAGTTGAGGCCACATGAGAGAAACTACCCAACGCATGATCTGGAGTTGGTAGTAGTTGTCCATGACTTATATTGTTGGAGAAATTATCTTATGGTAGAGAACTTTTTGGTGTTTACCGACCAAAAGAGTCTCAAGTACATATTCACTTAGCATGATCTGAATCTGAGATAGCACAGGTGGGTCGAGTATCTTTAGTCCTTTGACTTTGAGCTTGCCTATACACCTGGGAAGGGAAACATAGTGGCTGACACGTTGAGTAGGAGAACTCAGGTACAAGCAGTTCAGGATTCTAGCAGTGAGTGGCAGCTTATGGCTCTATTATCTGAGATGCATTTGGAGGTGCACGACAGATAGGGGCATACTTTTATATCTTCTATAGCTGTTACCTATACTCTTCTTGATCGGGTACGAATGAGGCAACTATCAGTCTCAGAAGGCCCAGTCCTGCGGAAGAGTGTGTCAGGAGGGTACCCTCTTCCGGGATGGACAATGGGTGAGGATGAGATATTGTGTCTCCAGGGATGCGTATGGGTTCCATCAGACATACGCGAGGAGTTGATGCGGGAATTTCATTCCTTAGTTTGGGAAGTTCATCCTGGCGTCACCAAGATGTATCGTGATCTACACCGCCAATATTGGTGGCTAGGCATGAAGAGATATATAGCTGGTTTTTTCATGAGGTGTTCCACTTGTCAGCAGGTGAAAGCAGAGCATCAGCGACCAATACGTCTTTTTTAGCAGTTACCCATTCCGGAGTAGAAGCGGAATGATGTCGCGATGGAATTTGTGATCGGTTTGCCAAGATCACCTCGAGGGAATGACACTGTTTGGGTTGTCATCGACAGGCTTACGAAGGTTTCTCACTTCTTTCCGATCAAGGAAACCTTCAGTGTTGATGAGCTAGGAAGGTTGTACATCCGAGAGATTGTACGTCTATATGGATTTTCACACTCCATTGTTTCAGATAGGGATGTGCGTTTTATTTCTCGGTTATGGAAGGGGATTTAGAAGGCGTTGGGTACATAGGTACTTTTGAGTATAACATACCATCTCCAGACAGATGGCAAGTCCGAGTGTATGATTCAGGTGCTTGAGGATATGCTCTGAGCTTTTATTCTAGACTTTGGAGGTTCTTGGGAGAAGCATATACCCCTTGTGGAGTTTGCCTACAAAAACAGTTTTCAGGCAATTATTCAGATGACACCTTACGAGGCTTTGTATGGTAGGCTAGCAGGATCACCTTTATGCTGGCTGGATGCAGGAGAGGCAGCTTTACTGGGACCTCATCTTGTTTAGGAGACCTTAGAGAAGATAGAGTTAATTCGGAAGAGGATGGCTACGACACAGTCTCGACAGAAGTCTTATGCTGATTAGCGGAGAGGACCTCTGAAGTTCGAGGTCAGGGATCAGGTTTTCCTATGTGTCGCACTGAGGTTGGGACATAATAGTATTCAGAGATAGGGTAAGATTTCACCACGGTACGTCGGGCCGTCTGAGGTTTTGGAGAGAGTTGGGCCGGTTGCCTATCGGTTTTAGTTACCTCAGAGGTACCGGGTTATGCATGACATCTTCCATGATTCTCAACTTTGATTTTACTTTTCAGACCCGTCTCATGTCCTTCAACCTGAGGAGGTTGATCTCGAAGTAGATATATCGTTTGAGGAGCATCCTATTCAGATTGTCGATCACAGTATGAAGGTTTTCCATGGATGGTCTGTTCCTATGGTATGGGTGCTATGGAAGCACGGGCGAGTACAAGATGAGACTTGGGAGAGGGAGGCTGATGTACGATCGTAGTGGCTGGAGCTGTTTGAGGTTTCTTCTTCCATGCCTTGCTAGGGAAATTCAGGGATGAATTTCTTTAAGGAGGGAAGTTTGTAAGAACACGAACCTTCGTTTCAGGTATGTTTTTCCTTTTTCTGGAGTTTTTTGAGAAAAGAGGAGTTTCTGGAACTTTTTGAAGTACATGCTGTGTACTTTATAAGTACACGCCGTGTACTTCGTTGCCGCGTGAGGCCATGTGCTGTTCGTGTAAGGGCCACACACATGGTCGTGTGGGGTGATGTGGAGGCCACCTAAAGTGGAGTACGGAAATAGTAAGTACACACCATGTACTCAAAAAGTAAATGCAGTGTACTTTATTTTTTTCATTAAATGGACCGGGGTCACGTCTAATCGTCAGAACACGATTCTTCTACAGCTTCTTCAATCGAGAGTGTCCCATACAACTGTGAATCTCCTCCAAGCCCCCGAGCCTCTGTCCGTTCTCTAAATTGACCGCCGTCGATTGTTTTGGGACCGCAACAGTAAGCTCTTCCTTCTCCTAGAGCTTCATTTTCCAATTCCTCCTCTTTTTCAAGTTATCGTGGGTTGAAAGTTTTGTGTGTTTTCATAGATCTACGACGTTATAAGAAGATTCAATCCTCGTGGTTCAAGTATATCGATCTAATAGAATCAAGTTATGTGGTTTGTGCATTTCTGTTCAAAGTCTTTGAGTATTATGTTCAATTTCCACCAATACCCTTGAACGGGGTATTTCATGTTTACTGTTTTTCCCCTATTGTTTTCCTACCTTACTTGTATGCTTGTGTAGAGGTAATTTGGTTATGTAAAAGGATAATTTCTATGCTTGGATGTTTTTACCATGCCTTATTCCATTTACAACCTTTTGGTCTTATTCAACCTTAGGCCATTATACCTGTTTCCATGCCTTGTGATCGTAGGATGGAGTGTTGTTTTCTGACATACTTAAGATGCTATAGAATGGTTAGAAAAGTAGCTCTGTAGGTTTACTTTGGCCTTATATCATTATTATGCACTGACTGGCATGGGGCTGTGAGAACCTGGTGATATAGACTATAAGGGGATAGACCGAGTGAGCTTCCCAGAGAGTCTTGGATATTATAGACTACAAGAGGATAGACCGAGTGAGCTTCTACAGAGATTCTTGAGCTTTATAGACTATACGGGGATAGACCGAGTGATCTTCCTCAGAGAGTCTTTGTTTTGTTTAAATTTACTTAAACCATTCTAGGATATAGGAGGAATTGACCGAGTGAGATTCCTCAGAGATTCTCTAGACCTTTGGGATATAAGGGTAATTGACCATGTGATCTTCCTCAGAGAGTCCCTGACTACCTTAGACTATAATAGGAATTGACTGAGCATGCTTCCTCAGAGTCTTATAATTTCGTATGACCAAACCAGAGGGGTTAGGCTGAGTGTACTGCCCAGAGGGTTGTTGGTACTTCTCGGATAGGACCAGAGGGTATGGATGTAAGTAATTCCTAGAGGGATTCCTAGTTGTGGTTAGCTGTTTGCTTTACTAGTGCTTGTTGATCCGTGGATTGTTTACTTTTGTGAATCATCCTGTTTACTGTTTACTTTTACTGCTTACTTTACTATTACCTGCCTTATACTCACTGACTATTAGGCACAGATCTTCGGGTGGTTTCCTACTGGGATTTAGTCTCACACCCTATTTGGGTAATGCTTTTGGGCCCAAACAGATTATATTGTTGCAAGTATAGACAAGGATAAGCGCCCTTTTACTTCAAGTACTTGACTTTTATTGGAGCAGGAGAGCATGGGACCAAGCAGAGGATTGCGATGCTGAGGAGTTGCTTATCTGTTTTTCTTTTGTACTTTGGTTTAGTATTGTATTCAACATTGTGAATTTTTTGGCTGATTTCCTAGACATATATATAATGCATCATTTCATATATATATATATGTCCTATAGTTGTTTATTGTTTTAGTATTCCACTGTGTACTGTTGTTGGATATTTACTGCTTCCGCTATTGTATGTGTTGTTTATTTCCACTGTGTACTCTGCCAATGAGGGTATAGTTTCCCCACTATCACACCCAAGGACTTCGCTGCTAGTCGGCAGCCTCTGACATTCGAGGAAATGCGCTTGAGGCCATGTGACCAACCGGTTATGGGGCGCCTTTGGGTGGCTTTCGGAACCAGGGTGTTACATTAAATCTACCTACCAAGAGAGTGTAGGATAAAGATATGTTCATATAGTGAGTACAAGATGAATGATTGATCAATTGGATACTATGTAGTCATGAAATACCAAAACCAATGAATAACATATTACTCAAAGGTTCATGAAATGGATGGTCAACCTGATCTTTCAGATTTATACAGGCTTATTATTGATTTATTATTCCTAAAGATACCAGATAACATCATTCAGATGAGTGTTTATGTAAAGAGGAAATATTATTAGCAGAATATATTATTTATTTCTAATTTTCTCTAATGAAATTATAATTATTATACAAAAAATAGTTGTGTTTAAAGACTTATATTACTTCATACAAAATGAGCAGACCTACTAACTAACCATGGAGATTGAAGGTTCATATGGATTATTGAAAATGAATTGGTTCACATGAATGGTAGAGTCTATGAAGCACTAAATTATTAGAAGAAGAATAAGGTAACAAATACTCACTATTATATGAAGAATAATATCCAAAACTATTTACATAGTTGAAGGATAAGAAAAAAATATATCACATATAGTTCATTATGTGATCATCACTAGGATTTTATTATTTATATAGAACATATAATACATATAGTTTGTATACATTCAATGAAAATATTGTGAGAAAAGGAGGATTACCTCAAAATCATTTTATTTTCATTATGATTTATGAGAATACCATGCATGAAATTATATTTTAACGAATTCCATGAAATGTGCATTATGATATGACAAAAATACTATCAGTTTCATGTTTGTAAACTAAACGAGAAGGAGAGTTTACATTGAATAATTTCATACAGTTTGATAAAAAAAATAGAATTATTATTTTGTGAATTATGTTAGAAGACATATCATTCATTGTTTTAGTGAATCAAGGAAGAAGAAAACATGAACTAATTCTCAACTCCATGAGTTAATTATAAGAACTTGGGTTTTTATATCAGGTATGGATTACTTATTTTCAATTTAAATCTTTAAATATGGACTTGTGTGAGAACCCAACTTGTTTATAGGTGTTTTGAAGGTTTTAAAGGCTTTCTCGAAGCCCAGAACTAGGTTTTGGGAGGAAAATGGCCTGGCACATGGTTAATGACAACCATTCTAGGTTGGCCACATGGTTTGACTAAATTTTTCATTGTTATATAGAGGGGTAGTATAGGCCGCATGATTTATCCAAACCCTAAGAAATGGGTCACACAGTCATTGGCCATGTATGTAGTTTTTGCAGACTTTGATAGAGGCTTTGTGCACAGTTTTTATATGATTAGTGAAACCATGTGAGGAAACTATGTGGGTGTCCATTGGCCTATAGAAAACCATGCACGGTTTCTACACGGTTTTTCAAACCGTGCAGGTAAATCACTCATCCCTTTTATTTTGGGGTTTTAAGTATTTTTTTTAATTAATTTTAATTTTAATTAATTTTATTTTTATAACCTATTTTAGGGTTTATATATATAGAAAATAGATTAACCTTTTTGAGAGCCCCTTTGAAGTACTAACCTTGGATCTGAGCCCGTTTATTCATCTAATCTCTGATTTGAGTGCAGTTTGTCTCATTAGATCTACAATAGTGAGATATACATTACTTTTTTTCCTTTTTCAATTATTCTAGCTATCAATTGAAATATTTTGATTTAGGCTCATATGCCCTATTTTCTTATTCTATATCTGTTCTTCATATTTCTCCTAAATTGGGATGAATCAGGACTTGATACTAGATGAGTAATCCACTACCAAGCTAATGTAGGTGGCCTATACTTTTCTTTTGGATTTTGGTGACTTTTTAGAGTTTTCATCCATTACACCACCCATTGGACTTTCCTACATGGCTCTGATTTTGAATGGGTTACCTATAATGGATGTAATCAAACCTATTAGGGATTTCTGTAGGATCTATTATAATGCGTTGATACTAGTTGACCAACCCAAGGTCACCCATGGGGTGAAAATTATGAAAATGAAATGTTTATGCCATGTTATTCCATACAATGGGTGTGCATTGGATTTTCCCTGTTATAAAAATCCAATTATATGTGTAATGGGTTTAATCGGATGATTAAGAGACCGTTTTCCTCCTTTTATGAGATTTGTTATATTGAAATGAATTGGTTAATTGTTGAACTAATAAAATGAGTTATGTTAAACATGATATGTTAAATGGAATAAATAGATTTGATTGAATGGGTTAGTATACCCATGGAATATGTTAAACTGTTAATGGTGACAAATATGTGGGTATACCCATGGGATATGTTAAAATGTGAAAGGTGATAAATGGGTGGGTATACCCATGTGACATGTACAATTGAAATTGACAATAAATGGTTGGGTATACGCTTGTGACTTTATTAAATGGAAATAGAATACATGAGTGGGTATACTCTTATAATGTTTTTGGTATGGAAGGAATTAAATGAGTGGGTATACTCATTTTACAAAATTCAATGAATGTGATTATATGAGTGGGTAGAATCATATGGAATTGAATTTTTGAATCGTATGAATGAATGTATGTTTGTATAGATCCCATAGACAGATCTCGATGGATCTGGAATGTGGTAGTGGATGCCTTGGGTAGATACAATAGTCTTTACAAACCCTTGGATTTGGATTTCTTAGAATCACATTGGACTTCTCTGGTATGTCATACTCTAAGGACTCCAACTAGTGCCTATAGCTAGTTTCCATTGAGATGATCCCAGGACTCGATGAGGATGCCTTGGTTCTTGACACCATGGATCTGGCCCTTGTGTGGTATGATACATTAGTTGATACAACAAGTTCATGGGATATATTTCATTCATGGTTATATGGAAAGGTATTGCAATATATGATATGGTTTCCTTATACTGAAATGTCATGTGCACCAGATATGGATGGGCATACAGTGAGTCCATGTTGTTTGTATGTATCTCTTATATATTCCATGTTATGAGCTGAACCTTTTTATAGGGAGTATTGAGAGGCTGTTTGGTATTAATTTTTATCAGTAGTTTTATGACATGGGCATTCACACTGACATTACTAGATACTTACACTAGTTTAACATATTTTTTACACTTCTTAAAAATATATAGACTTATGTGTGGTTACCTAATGGGATGTTATCTCAAACCCTATTTGGGCCTTCTTAGGGACCCAAATAGATTTTATAGTTGTAGGAGATAATAGGGGAAGGTTCCCTACAACTGATTGTTGTCTATTTCTTTGGAGTAGGGGAGAAAGGGGCCAAGTTGAGAGTTGCAATGCTGGGACACTTTTTGGCCTTTTTTTTTATTTTCTAGACATGTATTGTCACGAACCAACCTGGGTCGACCCTGAACCAATCACCCGAGCTGGTCCACGACATGACCTGAGAGGCATTCCCGATCCTCCTGGGCTGGCGAAAAGCACCAGGGCATCAACATAGAGCAAGTGGGAAATATTTCACCAAATAAAAATAAATAAAGCAGAAGAAAAGTAGAATAACGCAATGTAAATAAGTAACATGAAAGAAAGAATGATCAAAAACAACCAACTAACCTAACCACGACCAAAACTCCACGCGACTCCAAGAGTCGCTCACCAGTACACAACCAAATCTCACCCACGACAAGAGAGCTCGAGCCAAACCATCCACAAAACTACAAACAGAAAAACACTATAGGCGTGAGTATTAAAACTCAGCAGGCGTGCCCAACAAACTATTCCCAATTCACTACCTTTAAATAATGAATTTACCAATTTCAGGTTTGAACTAAATTATATAAAATATGGGTTTCCACACACACACTTCCATTTCTAAAATAAATAACAGTCCATTACCCTTTTTAATTTAAAAACAAGTTTAATGTTTGAAAGGAATATGTGCATTTCATTTTAAAACATTTTTATGAACAATTTAGAAATCCAAACTTCCGTTATTAGAAAAAAGGAAAACCACACATAACACACAAAACACCAAGGGAAATGAAAAAAGTGGCATGCAGGGGCCAGTAACTGAACTAAACCTCTCACTCATCCGCCACATACAAATAAACACTAAAGAAAACATAGGTTGAACCTAGGAGCTTGTGAACAATCCAGAACGTACTATACATGTGACTCATCCTGAAGGCATTCCCTACTCAATGATGTCATAACGCCCAAATGACCGATGTTTCCCTACATGGCCTAACCTAGGGGCCCAATCCCATAGCACTAATAACAGATTTCCTCTATGCTATGGGCCACTAGTTAGTGCATAGTCTAAACCAATGAAACAATCATTCTCAGAAGATTCACTTACTATGCCAGTTTCCCATGTCAACACGCATAATAAATGGGAAAGGGGTGAGTCAACAAAGTCAATCATGTAGCAAAAACATCACACACAACTCACGCGATCAACACACAAAAAGGATCACCCCTGAGTCACTTCAAAGAAAGTTTTTCAAAATAATTTATTATATTAAAGTTCCAAATGGGTCTTCACCAATTTTAAAGAAAAACCTCATTCCTCAAGAGAACCCAAAACACTCGTTCACGCTTCAGAAGAAATTATTTATCATTTAAACCAAAACTACATTTGAAGTTCCATGAATTATGTTCAAAATCCAAATGGGAATTCTTTCATTATTGTGCGACCGCTCATCAAGAAAATATGTCAAGTGTTATGTATAAAATAAACATATCTTTTTACACAAAATAATCATTTAAAAATTAATTATCTTATATTATTTCCTATTTATTAAAATTAATAAAATATAAAGAAATTAATAAATTCTAAATTTAAAGGTGAGTGCAGTGGGAGACCTACCTTGATTTCCAGCTCGAACACGACGACGCGACATGCCTCACAAAGGTGCGCAAGCACGTACAAGCTGATGATTACAATATCTCGGGTCTTCCTCACCGACACGCTGAAAAAAATGCATAATAACTAAAGTTACACAAACACAAACCTAGAACAAACCAAACGAACAAACGAAACGAAAGAACCAAATTGACATATTTCCAAACATAACTCACACCTTCAACACTATTTACTAAACCCCTTTAAAAACCATAAGTGTTTATAAAAACCACACAACACCAAAATAACTCACTAAAAATTTTAAAGAGCCACCATACCATTTTAAGAGAACACTTAGAGTGTACAACCTGACAAACACGCACGACACTGTGATATCAACATTTAAAACCACGTGTGCCAAAGCACATTTTCAAAACCGGACTCGCAACACCCATATTATTTAATAAATTATTTCAAAATTTATAATTTTTTTTGAAAAGTATACCATGTATTTAAACACATGAAACAAACTCAAGCATCATTTAATTGATTTTAAAAACTTTAAACTATGATCAAGGGAAAGAGGGTCTGGTCGGGGCTATACCGATGATAGTTGGAGATTGGTTTTAAAGGGAGATGGTGCAGGCCGAAGTTGGAAGGGTGTGGACGGCTGTAGAGCCGGTCAGAGGAGTATACGCTAGATATGGTCACTAGAGGGAAGAGTAGCGCAACCTAGCAGGGGGGGTCACTAGAACTAAGGTGCGCCTGGGAGGTGGTGCGGTGGCCGGACGCTGTGTGGACAGTAGGTGCGCGACTGCTGAAGGGTTTGCGCCGAAGCAAGGGAAAACAAGGGCACTGTAGGGAAACAATTGGGGCGCCGACTAGGTGGCATCAGCCATAGAGAGATAAGGGGAAGGGGAGCTAGTGCGTGCGGTACTGTGGGTTCGAGCGGGGGAGGCCGGATAGGAGGGGATGGCTGGGATATGGCTAGAGCGGCTGGGTGGTGTAGGAGGGGTCAGCTGGAGGCAAAGGGGTCGAGTCACGCAAGGAGGAAGGGCAGAGCAGGGGGTCACGTAGGGAGCCGGTTAGTCCGACGGAATGTGTAGGTGAGGTAGGGGGAGATGGTGTGCGATGCAGGCAGACTGGGAGGCGACTGGGCGTGAATGTGGTGCAACGTGGGGGAGGACCCGTGGCTAGGAGAATGGTTATAGAAGGAGGCACCAGATAGGGAGATGGAGGCGGCTGCAGCTGGGTGCTGGCAGCAGGATGGTCCGGGGGGCATGGCTGGTGCTGATGCATGGGGTTGCTGGGGGCGTGCGATGGTAGAGGGCAAGGCGGTAGGGAGCCGGCTGGTCCGGTGGAAGGTGCAGGTGAGGAAGATCGGAAGGGGAGGCTCCGTGCAGGTGCTACGAGAGAAGAAGAGAAAAAAGAAAAAAAAAATAATAGGGGGGGGGGCACCCGCGTGGAAGAGTGGAACAATGGGAGAGAAGAAAGAAAGAAAAAAAAGAAGAAAGATAAAGAAAAACAAAAGTAAAATAATATATATAATAATAATAATAATAATAATAATAAAAATAATAATAATAATTAAAATTATTAACCACAAAATTTTTTGATTAACGCAATTAACATTTATTTAACCACTTTAATTTTTTGAGGACCGGTGGGCTGTGCTGTTGCTTGGGAGAAGCCACACGGGGTCTCCAAAACGTGCTCTGCCTGGGCTCTCAACAACGTCGACTCAAAAACACACATTTTTTTTATCGAAAACTCAGAAACCTCATCCATGACTCACCCCAGACTGTAGAAAAAATATTTAAAGGTAAAAAATAATAAATAATAAATAAATTAAATGCCCAGGTCAGGGTGTGAAAATTCTCCCCACCATAACGCTTCCTGTCCCTGGGAAGCCACAACAAGACCTAGACCCAAGAAGAAACTCCTTAAGTGTCACTCACCCCCAAAAGTTTAAGAACATCTAGTTTATTGATCCAAACGATCACCAAACCCCCATAACACACAACTTATCCTCAAAACACGAACACTTTAAACACCACCCAAAATGAAACCCAAGGAAAAAACCTGACACTGACATGGGGAGGCCCGAACAGACTCTCCACCATAAGAAACAAGCCAACTGAATTCAAAAAGACCCACGATGGGTCTCCCCACCATAAGGACTGAGGAGATTAACCAAGTTTGAAAGCTTCCCACACGGTCAAAAAACCCCACCATAATGGTAGGGGAGGGAAGGGACCAACCAAAAGAGCATCAAAACTATCATAATCACTACCTTAACGAGGTCACAACCTCAGAAGAACACAAACCATGCCACGCTAAGGAAAAAGATTAAACCAAGGCCCTTCTTCACCACTGGGGTTCACCTGACTACGCGCCAGCTTCACTCCGGGACCTATAGTTGGAGCTCTGTTGATTGAAGCATCTCTTTCCTCACAGTCAGACTTCAAAATTTCCCAAACATGACACATGAACTAGAATTTTAACCAACACACATCCATTAGAATAATGGTTTCAAAGAGGTTCGATAAGAACCATTTCTTACAACTGAAGGAAAAGAAACACCACAGAATGCTACAAGAGATGACCACTACATCCATAGAACACTAAAAAGAGAAAAACTCCAAACTGATCCACAAACATCACCATAATCCTGTTGACGGGCTGAGGTGACCTTCGACGGGACATGTCTGGATTTAGTGCACTTCTTGGAAACACCTTAGTAGAATCTCTATAAATGACCCAAACATCCATAGGTGTGGCAGGGTTTTGGAGAATTTGGGCACATCAGCCTCATGTGCCCCCACTTACCCCACTGGTGACAAATCAAGTCATTGCGTTGGGAAGAAGATGAATGAAGGTTTGAAGGCCTCTTGATTCCTCTATCAGTTCCACTAGCATTAGGCTGCTTCCCACTCTTCTTATCATTATCTACTGCACTTCTTCCCAAGGCCGGAGGATGATTCTACACCTCAAGTCCTCATGATAACTTAGCTTCGGCGAGGAAAGCTTGTCTCACCACGTTAGGGAAAGTGATTACGTTGAACTCTTCCACATTTGAATGCAGCTCAGGATGTAATCCAAGCTTAAAATGCTGAGCTTTCACGGGATCATTTCCAACATACCCCGGTTCATTCAGAGCAAGGTCCTGGAAGCGATGAAAGAATTCCAACACTGATCCAACACCTTTCTGAAGACCACACACTCCATCCTATTCCTCACCTTTTTCACCTTAGAGAAGTATTGTTGGATGAATGACAACATGAAGAACTCCCAAGTGAGATCTTCTCGAGGTTTTCTTCAAGACACAGGCTTCCACCACTTCCAAGTTGGACCTTCAAGCATAAAGGTAGCCGACTTCACCTTCAATGTCTCAGGCAGCACGAGAGAAATAAGTTACTCTCAATCTTCCACAACCACTCCTCTTCCTCAAGAGGATATTCTTTCCCATAAAATAGGGGAGGGTTCAACTTCTGAAACTCGAGGACATAGTCCTTGGGATGATTAACTGGAGGATTTTCTAAAGATGAACCACCCAAAGCTGCACCTTGGGAATCCATCGAAACTTCATGGGGGTGTACACTAAGAAAAAAGAAAACAAGAAGATGGGTCAAACATGGTCATTACCATTTTAAGTTCAACTTTTCACAATGATTTTTCGAAAGAAGGAAAACCCAAACTATTCACTAGAGGGAAACTAGTGATGATGGGTGACTCAGCTATATGGTTTGTGGCCATATGCCAGTCACACCACCGTCACTGAGAGCATTATAGGGAAAATTCTCTGGCTTTACATGGCTTTCCAGAACATGAGAGATCATGGAGGTCACTTGACCAAGTCTCATTTCATTTCCCAACATAAAACAATTCAAAGGAACCTAAAAGACACCGACAACTCGGACATCCCATGGTAACTTGAGGTTCGGAACGAGCAAGGGTTCATGACGTTATTTTTTTCTGTATGAATCGATTCTCGACAATTATACTCCTTCTAATATGAAAACCCCAAATAACAATGGGCACTCTAAAAAACAAGGTCCGATCAAGAGCCGACCTCCTCTGATACCATTTTATCACGAACCAACCCGGGTTGACCCTGAATCGATCACCCGAATCGGTCGGTGACATGACACGAGAGGCGTTCCCAATCCTCTTAGGCTAGGGACAAGAACCAGGGCATCAACAGAGAGAAAGTGGGAATTATTTCTCCCAATAAAAATAAATAAAGCATCGGAAAAGTAGAATAATGCAAAGTAAATAAGTAACACGAAAGAAAGAATGATCAACTACAACCAACTAAACTGACCATGACCAAAACTCCACGCAACTTCGAGAGTCACTCACTAGTCCACAACCAACTCTCTCCCATGGAGAGCGAGCTTGATCCAAACCTGTAGTAAAAAATAAAAATAGTAAAACACTATAGGCGTGAGTATTAAAACTCAGTAGGCGTGCCTAATAAACTATTCCCAATGCACTACCTTTAAATAAAGAATTTACCAATTTCATGTTTGAACTAAATTATATAAAATATGGGTTTCCACACACACACTTTCATTTCTAAAATAAATAACAGTCCATTGCCCTTTTTAATTTAAAAACAAGTTTAATGTTTGAAAGGAATATGTGCATTTCATTTTAAAACATTTTTACGAACAATTTAGAAATCCAAACTTCCGTTATTAGCCAAAAGGAAAACCACACATAACACGCAACACACCAAGGGAAATGGAAAAAGTGGAACACAGGGGCCAGTAACTGAACTAGACCTCTCACTCGTCCGCCAGATACAAATAAACACTAAAGAAAACATAGGTCGAACCTAGGAGCTCATGAACAATCCCAAAAGTACTATACATGTGACTCATCTTGAAGGCATTCCCTACTCAATGACATCATAATGCCCAAATTCCCGGTGTTTCCCTACATGGCCTAACCGAGGGGCCCAATCCCATAGCACTAATAACAGAGTACCTCTCTGCTACGGGCCACTAGCCAGTGCGTAGTCTAAACTAGTGTAGCAATTGTTCTCAGAAGATTCACTTACTATTCCAGGTTCCCATGTCAGCACGAATAATAAATGGGAAATGGGTGAGTCAACAAAGTAAATTATGTAGCACAAACATCACACACAACTCACACAATCAACGCACACAAAGGATCACCCCTGAGTCACTTCAAAAAAAGTTTTCCAAAACAATTTATTTTATTAAAGTTCCAAACGGGTCTTCACCGATTTTTAAGAAAAACCTCATTCCTCAAGAGAACCCAAAACATTCGTTCACACTTCAGAAGAAATGATTTATCATTTAAACCATAACTAAATTTTAAGTTCCATGAATTATGTTCAAAAGCTAAATGGGCATTCTTTCACTATTGTGCGTCCGCTCATCAAGAAAATATGTCAAGTGTTATGTATAAAATAAACAGCTCTTTTTACACCAAATAATCATTTAAAAATTAATT
The DNA here is from genome assembly GCA_963277665.1 of Viscum album. NCBI lineage: Eukaryota > Viridiplantae > Streptophyta > Magnoliopsida > Santalales > Viscaceae > Viscum > Viscum album. The sequence continues at coordinate 1,514,620,085 of OY728128.1, read as the reverse complement.
ATATTATATTATTTCCTATTTATTAAAATTAATAAAATATCAAGAAATTAATAAATTCTAAATTTAAAGGTGAGTGCAACGGGGGACCTACCTCAATTTGCAGCTTGAACACGGTGATGCGACACGCCTCACAAAGTCGCGCAAGCATGCACAAGCTGATGATTGCAGTATCACGGGTCTTCCTCACCGACACACTGCAACAAAAGAACAATAACTAAAGATACAAAAACACAGACCTAGAACAAACCAAACGAAAAAACAACATGAAAGAACCACCTCGACATGTTTCCAAACATAACTCACACCTTCAACACTATTTACTAAACACCTTGAAAAACCACAAGTGTTTATAAAAACCATAGAATGCCAAAATAACTCACTAAACATTTTAAAGATCCAACAGACCATTTTAAAAGAACACTTAGAGTGTACAACCTGAAAAACACACACAAAAATGTTAGATCAACATTTAAAACCACGTTCACCATAAAAAATTTTCAAAACCAGACTCGCAACACTAATATTATTTAATAAATCATTTAAAAATTTATAACCAATTTTGTAAAGTATGTCATGGATTTAAACACATGAAACAAACTCAAGCACCATTTAATTGATTTTAAAAACTTTAAACTATGAGCAAGGGAAAACAGGTCTGGTCGGAGCTATACCGGTGATAGTTGGAGATCAGTTTCAAAGGGAGACGACGCAGGCTGAAGTAGGAAGGGTGAGGCTGGCTGTAGAGCCGGTCAGAGGAGGTTGCGCTGGAGCTGGTCTCCAGCGAGAAGAGTGGCGCGACCTAGCAGGGGGGGGGGGGGGGTCACCGGACCTAAGGTGCGTCCATGAGGTGGTGCGATGGCTAGAAAACGTGCAGACAATGGGTGCGCAGCTAATGAAGGGTGTGCGCCGAAGAAAGGGGAAACATGGGTGCTACGGGGAAAACACTGGGGTGCCGGCTAGGTGGCATCAACCACAGGGAGAGAAGGGGAAGGGGATCTAGTGCATGTGGTACTGTGGGTTCGAGTGGGGGAGGATGAACAGGAGGGGATGGCTGGGATCTGGCTGGAGCGGCTGGGTGGTGTAGGAGGGGTTGGTTGGAGGTAGAGGGGTCGAGTCACGCAAGGAGGAAGGGTGGAGTGGGGGGTCACGCAGGGAGCCGACTGGTTCGGTGGAATGCACAAGAGAGGCAAGGAGAGATGGTGCGCGATGTAGGTAGACCGAGCGGCAGCTGGGTGTGCATGTGGTGCAACGTGAGGGAGGAACCGCGGTTGGGAGACTAGTTGCAGCAGGAGGCGCTGGATAAGGAGGTGGAGGTGGCTGCTGCTGGGTGCTGGAGGCAGGATGGTCTGGGGGGCGCAACTGGTGCTGCTGCGCGGGGTTGCTGGGGGCGTGCGACGGTAGAGGGCAAGGCGGTAGGGAGCCAGCTGGTCCGTCAGAAGGCGCAGGTGAGGCAGATCGGAAAGGGGGGCACCGTGCAGGTGCTACAGGAGAAGAAGAGAAAAAAGAAAAAAAGAAGAATAAAGGGGGGGGGGGGACCCGCATAGAAGAGTTGAAAAAAGGGAGAGAAGAAAGAAAGAAAAAAAGAAGAAAGATAAAGAAAAACAAAAGTAAAATAATATAAACAACAACAACAAAAACAACAACAACAACAACAACAAAAACAACAACAACAACAACAACAACAACAACAACAACAACAACAACAACAACAACAACAACAACAACAACAACAACAACAACAACAACAACAACAACAACAACAACAACAACAACAACAACAACAACAACAACAAGAACAACAACAACAACAACAACAACGACAACAACAACAACAACAACAACAACAACAACAACAACAACAACAACAACAACAACAACAACAACAACAACAACAACAACAACAACAACAACAACAACAACAACAACAACAATAATAATAATAATAATAATTAAAATTATTAACCATGAAATTTTTTAATTAACGCAATTAACATTTATTTAACCGCTTTAATTTTCCGAAGACTGGCGGACTATGATGAGGTCTCCAAAATGCGGTCCTCCTGGGCACTCAGCAACGTTGACTCAAAGACGCACATTTTTTTATCGACAACTTAGAAACCTCGTCTGGGACTCACCCCAGACTCCAGTAAAAATATTTAAAGGTAAAAAATAAAAAATAATAAATAAATTAAATGCCTAGGTCAGGGTGTGACATGTACTATACTAGGTTTCCATGTACCTATTTTTTTTTTCTAGATGAATGTATCATATGCATTTTTTATATGAGCCATCTTTTGAGATTTTTATATGTTCCTGGTATGTATTTATTGTCTACTTGTTTTACTACTTTCACTCTCTATATGTTATTGACATCTGCTGTGATATACTCTGGTAATGATGGTATAGTCTCCCCACTAACACACCAAGTCCCTCACTACCAGTCGAAAGTCTCTTGAGTTCGGGGAGATGTTCTTGAGGCCATATAGCCAACCGGGCTCGGGGCACTGTTGAGTGGAAACTGGTTTTGGGATGTTACAAAGTGGTATTAGAAGATTTCTTTTCTACTTTGACATACTATTTGGTGATAGTACATAGAAATAGGAAGGAAAGAGAATTTGGTAATAATCTATACCATAGAGTAGCTACCCCACATGTAGGGAAAATCCATATTTCATCGAATGGAATTGTTATTTTTAGGATTTTGACTATACCAGTTGATTTGATTTCATTGTTGGGAGACACACTTGATTTATTATTTTACTAATGTTGAAATTGTGGGTTCTATTTCTATTTCCACTTGATAATACGTGGGTATTCCATATCAATCATCATATAGTAACTTGTTAAAAATTACATTCCATGCATTATTCCATGCCATTTACGATGCATTAATTATTTCATGCTGTTGTGATAAGTGATATGATAGATATATCTACAATTATAGAATATTTTGTGCAGCGGATAGAGGAGTGATGCTATCATTCAGTTCTTAAGGTGTGTGGGACCCTATGGACTATGAAATGAAGCACCAGTGAAAATTAAAATTTTAAGTGATTTTGATATGTATAGATTTAATAGTAACCATCTTTTGGGTTTATGAGGTGTTATGGGACCTCATAGATTTGGAATTGGTAAACCAGTGGTAAAACCCATTGAACAATTGAATTATAGAAATCAAATTTAAAATGAATGTGGATTCAGGTGAAAATGAATTGGAAACTTGAACTGATGAAAAAAGACTTGACTTAGACCTGGATTTTGAGTGGTAAAGAGGTAGTGTTTCTAGTTGCTTTTTTGACTCATCATTTTTTAACACCCTAGATTTAGGAGTAAGTTGTAGTTTATGACTTGTTTTAGGAGGGTATTGACATGTCCTATTCTTTTGAGATGCGGGATTTGAACTCATTCTTTTCTGAGGTGTGTGTCTATAATTGAAGATTCGTGCCACCACCACGACCTCAAGTCGTATGCCAAGAGGGTGGTGGAGACCACACTCTGGATGTAGTGGGACATGGGATACTAGTGGACCCCCCTTTAGTTGCAATTGTTGAACTAGATTCTATTCTAGACATAGGTGTTAAGACAAAGTTTTGCAAGGTTTTATTTCACTATACAAAGACTTTATTAGGTGCACCACTACCTTCCTTGTCCATGGATGATCTGACACAGGAGTTCCAGCATCAATATCCTCTAATCTTTTTGGAATATTTTAGTGCATAGGTTGTTTAGATGTGTCTAGAGATGAAATTGTCGATATTCAAGTATCTTCAAACACCTCCCGAGGGGAGGGTAATGCACATGACATATGATCTTCATGGAGTCTCTAAGAATTGGTGGGATGTACTGAACCATGCTGACAGACTATGAGATATGGGTTGGAATGATTTCCCAAACAACTTTTAGGAATACTTTTCCCTCAATACTGTGAGTGTAGAGTGGTCTAGTGAGATCATGCATATGAAGCAGGGCGTGATGATAGTTATGGAACACCTGGAATGCTTCATAGAGTTGTAGTGTTTTGCATTGATTTATCTTAAAGATGATCCATATAGAGATTGATTCTGTGAGGAAGGTATCCCACATGATTTCAAATATCAAGTCAATTTTTTTAGATTGACCTCTATCATTGAGATTGTGAATCAGGTGATGATTACAAAGAAAAACCTAAGGAAATCAGGGGGCATAGATTAGGGAAGCATTGTCTCTCAACCAATGGTTCTATGTCTTCATACAGTAAGCTCCATTTTTATACTTCCCATGAGATGAGTTCCTGTCAGGGTGTGAGTACTGGTATCTCGATGTTCTTCTATTAGTGTGACGGGTGAGGCAACATCAAGAATCAGTGCGACTGTGACCTAGTCGAGTGCCAATATTATGTTAATATGGACCACATGCATTATTTTTATGTGACCTTCCATCCAACTATGAGTATAAGGGGGTTAGATCTAATACCATGTTCTTGATATGTTTCCCCCGCTCTGCATCAGGAAATTAACTAGAGTAGTGATAACTGATCAGACCAAGGTAGTGGTGGTCATTGTAGAGGCATCCAGACCCTAGTTACATGAAGACATCAGAGTGTACCTACTCCGACAGTAAGGTTATGTAACAAGACCATGTTTTTGGATATTTATATTCTGTATAGCTTACCCTTGAGGATCAGTGTGTTGGAACACCTATTGTGAGAGGTACAATCCTAGTTTTCGTTACTATTACATCTTCTCTTTTTGATATAGGTGATTCACATTGTTTTATATCGGCACAAGTGGTAAAAATACTTGGGATTTTTGTGTTTCCTTATTAGAGCATTATGAATCTAGACACACCGTTGGGAAATAGAATAGAAGGAATGCACCTGTGTAGGGAGTTACCCCATGAGGTTGGTGGGTTTCACTTCATCTAGAGTTTGTATGTCCTCGAGATGAAAGAGTTTTATGTCATACTCAAGATTGATTGGATAATAAATTATTGAGCTTATGTATACTATTATCACCGGAGGGTGACTTGTATATCCCCATAGGGTGATTTTTATACTCACATAGGTGAATGGTATGTCCAAGTGAGATGAGATGCACCCAAGCATCATAGGATGAGTGAAATTGCACCCTAGATAGCTAGTTTGTATCTAGATGATCAGAGAGTGAGCCAGGAGTACTTTCATCGAGTGGTTGAGTGCTTCAGAAATGTCTTTCCTGGTGAATTGTCTGGTTCACCTCCTAATAGATAGGTTTATTTCTCCATCAATATAGTGATAAGAGTTACACTAGTATCTATTCCTCCTTATAGGATGGATATGATGGAGTTTCAGGAGCTCAAGAGGCATCTAGTGTATTTAGAGGAGAAGGGGTTTATTTGACCTTATACTTATCTGTGGGGTTTAATTTTCCATTTTGAGAAAAGGGAGGATGGTACCCTTAGGCTATAAATGGATTATCGAATGTTGAACTAGATAAAAGTTAAAAATTGATATCCCTTTCCATGGATAGATGGCATTTTTGATCAGCTCTGAGGTGACCGAGTGTTCTTGAAAAATTGATTTGAGGTCAGGATATCACCGTGTGCATGTTCAAAAAATATAAATTCCTTGTATATAATTTCATAGAAATTATGGTCTATACAAGTATCTGGTTCTGTAATTCGGTCCCACAAACATTCCATTAGTGTTCATGGCTATGATGAATTGAGTGTTCCATCCTTACCTGGATTTATTTCTGGTGGTTTTAATGGATGATATCTTGGTTTATTATCACAATCAACACAACCATACCAAATATCTTGAGATCATTTTGAACACAATGAGATATCATCAGTTATATTCTGGGCTCACAATGTGCCACTTTTGGATGGATCAGATTCACTTCCTGTGTCACATCATCTTAGAGACATGAGTGTCAATGAACCAGAGAAGGTGAGGGATGCAGTTTCCTAGGAACAACCCAAGATCATTTTTTTTCATAAGGGGTTTCTTAGGGATAGATGGATATGACATGAATTTCATACAAAACTTTTTATTCTTAGTAGGTCCATTGACAGGCTTGACTAAGAAGGGTGTGAAGCTGTATGGTCAGATTCTTGTGAGATAAGCTTTCAGAAAAAGAAAGGTTGACATTAGCATCCATCTTGATAATGACAAAGCAGGGTAGAAGCTAAAATTTATATTTTTATGCATCAATCATTGGGATGGGATATGTGTTGATGCAAATAGATAAAGTCATGGAATATGGGTCTCAGCTACTATGGCCACATGAGAGGAAGTACTCGACACTTATTCTTGAGTTGGTTGTGGTTGTTCATTCTTTACGTTTTTGGATATATTACTTACTGGGAGAGTCTTTTGTGGTGTACAAAGATCACAGGATCCTAAATTATATATATTTACACAGCATGATATGAACCTAAGGTAGTGAAGTTAGGTTGAATACATTTAGTATTTTGACTTTAATCTTGCATACATGCATGGTAAAGGCAATGAAGGGGCCAATGCACTGAGCAGGAGGACTCAAGTACAGGTAGTGCAATAAGCCAGTAGTGAGTGGCATGTTATGGATTTTTTCTCTAAGATACACTTGGAGGTTCATGACATATAGGGGTAGACTTATCTACCATCCTTAGTTATGACCTCTACCCCTTTGAATAGAGTAAGGATGAGACAATTATCAGATTCTGAGGACATGGTTCTATGGGAAATTGTTGGCTGGTGAGGATCCAACTCCTAGTTGGACTATAAGTGACGATGAGATCATGTGTATCCATGTATGTGTTTGGGTTTTAGTGGATATACATGATGATATGATATGGTAATTTCATGCTTTATCTTGGGCAGTGCACCCCATATTCACTAAGATGTACCGTGACTTTCATTTTCAGTACTAGTGTTTGTGTGTGAAGCATGAGGTAGAGATTTTTGTTACGAGGTGTACCACCTATAAGTAGTTAAAGGTGAAACATCATAAATCAACTAGTCTTTTACCACAATTACCTATTCTAGAGTGGAAATGAGATGATTTCATGATAGATTACATGACTGATTTACCGAGGTCACCTCGAGGTAACGATACTATATGGGTTATTGTTGACAGGGTCATGAAGTTTTATCATTTCTTTCCAATCAAGGAGTCCTTTGTTGATGATGAGATTTGAAGGTTGTACATATGTGAGATAGTATGAATTCATGGGGTCTCACATAGTATTGTTTTAGAGAGGTTCTCCTGGTTTATGACATGTTTCTGGTAGAGTTTTTAGAGGGCACTGGATACATAGGTGTTTGAACACAACATACCACCCTCATATTGATAGAAATTCAGAGAGTAGGATATAGGTTATAGATAAAATGTTGTGAACATGTATAATAGATTTTGGGGACTACGGGAAGAGACACATTATGCTGGTTGAGTTCACCTACAATAACAGTTATCAGGAAACTATACAAATGCAAGATTATGAGGCTTTATATGGCAACCATGTTGATCTCCCATGTTCGAGTTAGAGGCAGGTGAGGTAGCTTTACTGGGACCATGTCTCATATGGGAGACTTCTGAGTAGGACCAGTTGATTAAAAAATGGATTGATGCTGCATAGTCTCAATAGAAGTGAAATGCTGATCGCCACAGATGAAATCTAGAGTTCATGGTCAGGGATCAAGTTTTGTTATGTGTTTCACCAAGTCTGGGACACATGATAATCAAGAGATAAGGTAATATTTCATCATGATATGCTAGGACATTCAATATTCTATAGAGAGTCAGATCAGTAGCATATCATTTGAAGTTATCTCAGAGGTACCGAGATATGCATGATCTATTCCATATAATTTATCTATGTCATTATCATTAGGACTCATATCAAGATTTTCATCCCAAGGAGGTTGAGATTTAGGTTTATGTATCCTTTTAGGAGAATCTAAATTGTATATTTGATAGGATCATGAAGGTTTTTGTGAGGAAGGCCACATGGTTTGACTAAAACATGCAAGGAAAGACAGAGGGGTGGTATAGGCCACACAGTTAGGCCAGACCATGAATAATGGTACACATAGTTGTGTGGTCATATATGTAGTTTTTTCATACATTGAAAGAGGCTTAGAACATGGTTTTTGCACCGTAAGTGAAACTGTGTGGGTTCCCCTTGGCCTATAGTAAATCGTTCATGTCTTTTTCATGGTTTGAAAAACCATGTGGGTAAACTATTAATCCCTTATATTTGGGATTTTTAATTAATTTTATGTTTAATTAATTTTATTTTTATAAAATCTTTAAGGTTTTTTCTCTATAGACCCTAGCTCAACCATTTGAGAGCCACTTTGAAGCTCAAACATAGGATCTAAGCCCAAATCTTCATCTGATCTCTGATTCGAGCACAATTTGTTTCATCGGATCCACAATGGTAATATATACATTAATTTTTAGTCTTTCTCGATTATTCTAGCCATCGATTATGATATCTGGATTTAGACTAATATGCCCTATCTTATCATTCTTTATCTATTATTCAGATTTCTCCTAAACTATGATGAATCAAGATTTGATACTAGATTATCAATCCAATACCGAGCTAAGGCATGTGTTCTATTCTCTTATTTTGGCTTTTGGTGACTTTTTAGAGTTATCGGCCATTACGTCACCCACAAAAAATTCCATCATGGCATTAATTTTGAACAGGTTAACTATAATGGATGTAATAATACTTATTAGAGATTCCCATTGGATCTATTGTGATTTTTTGATACTTTTTGCCCCAAAAAAGATCACCCATTGGGTGAACATTATGAAAATTCCATGTTTATGCCATGTTACACCACCCAAGGGGTGTGTTTTGGGTTTTCCTTGTTATAGGAAGCCAATTATAAGTGAAATGGGTTGAATGGGATGATTTGGAGATGGTTTTCCTCCTTTTCATAGATTTTTTATATTGAACATGAATTAGTTAATTTTTTAATTAATCAAATGAGTTATGTTAAAAGAGATGTGTTAAATGGAATAAATGGATTCGATTGAATGGGTGGGTATACCCATGGAAAATGTTAAAATATTAATGGTGATGAATTAGTGGGTATACCCATCAGATATGTTAAACTGCGAATGGTAATAAATGGGTGGGTATACTCATGTGATGTTTTTGGTATGGAAGGTATTAAATGGGTGGGTATACTCATTTTAGAGAATTGAATAAATGTGATTATATGAGTGGGTAGACTCATATGGAATTGAATTTTTTAATGGTATGAATGAATTTATGTTTGTATAGAATCCATGGATATGGAATGTGGTAATAGACACCTTTATTAGAGTATGCCACTTGTGTTTTGATTTCATGGGATTCCTCTTTCTTTGTTAACCCTTGGATCTTAATTTTAAGGACTCGTATAGGATTTTCTATTATAACATGATACTAGGAATACAACCAATGATATACCGAGTTTCCATCAAGATGATCCTGGGACTCGACGAGCATGCCTTGGTTATTGACACCTTAGATCTAGCCCTTCGGTGTTCTGACACTTTATTTGATACAACAAGGCAATGAGATATATAATATGCTTGGTTATACGACAAGGCTATGGGATATATTATATTGTTTCTTTATACATCAAGGTCATGTGGATATGATATAGATGGGAGTATGATGAGGCCATGATTTTTTATATATCTTATTTTTTCCTTGTTAGGAGCTGGAACATGTTTCAAGGATACTTGAGAGGCTATTTGGTATTACTTATTTATATTAGTTATATGCCCTGGGCATTCACATTGACATTACTACATACTTACACTTAGAATATTCCTTATGCTGTTTAGAATATTGTAGACTTCTGGTTTGTTATCTACTGGGATTTTATCTCACACCCTATTTAGGTCTCCTTGGGAACCCAAATATATTATATGGTTTCAAATGATAATAGGGAAAAGTTCCCTAGAACAGGTTGTTGACTTTTTCTTTAGAGTAGTGGAGAATAGGACCAAGCTGAGACTTATGATGCTGGGACACTTTGGACTTTTTCTATTTTTTATACCTGTACTATACTATATTTCAATTTACCTATTTTTTATATTTTCTAGATACATGTATCATATGCATTATTTTATATGAGATATCTTTTGATATTTTTATTTATTCCTACAATGTATCTACTGTCTGTTTGTTTTACTGATTCCTCTATATATATGTTGTTGAATTCATCTATGATATACTCTAAAAATATGGGAATATTCTCTCCACTAACACACCTAGGACCTCGTTTCTAGTCATAAGCCTATAGCATTTGGGTAGATGCATTTGAGGCCATGTAGCCAACTGGGACCATGGAACTATTGAGTGGAATTTGGGTTCTGGATGCTACAATAATCATTCTATTAATTTAGTGAGTTGAAGTAAAATTTATACATTCTACTCCTTAATATGAAAAGGGACATACTATGTTTCTACCCTTAAAATTATTAATATCAAGGCCCTCACTAAGAAGGATGGAGGATGTATTTTTTCATGAATTTATCATGAATGAATAGATTATCCTAAATATTTTGAGAAGGTACTAATACTATTTTTTATTCTTTTTAATCAAGATGTTTAATGATTTTACAAACATTATCAATTCAAATCACATTAAGTCATAGTGAATAATATGATCAATTTGTAAGATGTTTATTTTATTATATCATAGGAGTTGAAGTCCTGTTTGGTGGTTTAAGGAGTCTCAAAAATCATGTGGTACCCATCAAAAAACCCCATTACTGAATAGGTGGTTCTACTTGAAACAATGATATATACAGGTAAGTGGATGGTTCCTTCCCAAGAATTTTATGTGACTTTAACTGCATTTTTAATCACTACAATTCTTTGGTGATAATAGAATCCTAATACTACAAAATAGATAAAAATTTAAAGGAGTATGTTTTCTTTCAGGAGGTGATCCTTATATATTTTTTCTTTTTCTATTTCATTAATTATCTTCATTACACATTCATATGATTATTGAGTGTAAAAAAATGAACAATTCCTTTTAATCGGGGTAAAGTTTTGACTGTGTGATGGATTAATTTTAAAAAAATAAACTCAGTTAAATTTGATTACACTAATAACCACCCCCACTTAGTGTCTCTATATGATACATTGGGATTTAAAATGGGAGAATAATTCAACAAAATTTATCTAAATATATGTATGGATTGATTGGATATATTTCTATAATTGAGTAATAGTGATTATATTTTTTAATTTCTGAAAAGGATTATCATAGAGAATGATAATATGTGTTCTTTATTATAATCACATAGTTTTAGTCATTTAAATGATCAATTTTCTTCTAAATTTTATGAATTGAAACACGCGAATCATATTCATTATGCTTCTCTAATTGGATCCATTATTTTTCCATACTGTGTATAATTCATAATGACTATTATTCTTTGAAATGTAATAGTTTATACCAATCAAATTTAATAAAATTTATTCAATTTATGATAGTAATATCTATTAATTACCTATTAAATAGAAGGGAATTAAAGTAGTTATCAAAGGAACAAACATTATCACTGTACGATGTTACAATGAAAATAACTTTTAAACTAATAATATCTACTAGATATCCTAGTTTAGATTTTTTTTCTTATTTTTGGAGTGGTTTTCTAGAAGAGTAAAAATAGCCTACAATGGTTGACTCTAAAATAGAAGATAAACATATTATCACATTATATATTTTTAAGGAATATATATTTATTGAGAAGTTCACAATTTCTATAATGTCAATTCATATAATCTCAAATCTGATAGTTATCTATTCTAACTATAATAGAGATCCCTTGCAGTCCAAGAAACCATGAACTCGCTAAAGGATTAAACACATTCATCCTAAGTATTACTGTATGAGAGAAATCATTAATAGGGTTGATGAAATAATTTTTCAGGTGGATATAAATGATATTTTAAATAATTCATTTGAAGGACCAACATTATTATAAAGGTTTTATGGGTATGGAAATTATTTTGGAATAACATATATTTACTTATAACTTTAATGTATTTTTTTCTATTTGAATCTTTGTAGTAGATATTCAAAATTCCATTATAAATAAAATATATTAATTCCGAGGAATGTAATATAGTGAAACCATGAGTTCATCACTCTAAGAGACCTACTCAAATCTAGAATTTATTATGTAACATTATTTTTATATTTTTTGTTTTTTATTTGAAAAAGAAATAGAAATGATGATTTAATATTTTTATGAATGGTAAATGTGGTAAAAAATAAATAATAATATAAATGGAAATAAAAAAAATTCTTTAGGTTATTAACCATACATATTAATTTTTATTTTTTCTTAAGATTTGTTCCAATTTCATTATTAGCCAATAAAAAACACCAATATCATAAATTTTGTTTTATCTTACTATTTCCCTGGGTAGACCATTATAAAACTATCATCACTATGAAATAATCGTTGTTTTACCATTATGAATAATTAGAATCACTTGATGGAGGTTTTTATGAAAAGGAACCATATATTCAATAATAATACACTAATTGGTGGAGTTAATAAATGAGTTCAATTCCTTTTTTTGTAATAAAAATTATCTGTCACTAATTTAAGTGAATGAATTTATTATTGTTACAGGCACTAATAATCCACTTAGTTGCACAATGGATTTTGGAAAGGTTCACTACTAAAAGTGGGTAAGTAGTCCCTGATAGGATATAGATTCACTAAATATTATATTATTCAATACATTCATCCTATTAATTATAAAATTTTAGGGAATATCCTACAAATTATGATATAATAATATCTACTAATTTTGTAATGTTATGTTGTAAAAAATTAAGGATACAATTTTCCAACAATAATAGAGACTACAATTTTAAAATCCATCAATTTTGTTTTCTTTTTTTCTTGTTATTCTTCTCCCATATCTTCTTATTCTACATACACAATAGTATTTACTATCTTCTTACTCACTATGTTCTTTATATGTTTTTTATATTGATAACATAACACATATAGAACCAAAACAATATATTTCTTCAGGTTTAAATCCAAAATTCAAATTTTAATTAAAACTAATAACTACATTCAATAAAATCCCAACTTGACATGATTTTTATTGACCATTTATAGCCTTCAGGATATCTTAATTACCTTGACATCAGTCATCAATTGAGACACATGATTGAATCCACTCAAAATCAAGAAACTCTTCTTACCTTGACTCTATCTCTTTACCATAGTTTTTTCCATTCATTTAAATACCTTTTTACAAACCACTTCATTACCCATGACATGTTGAAGATATTTCAGTCTAATTATTCAAAACAAATTATAAAATTATATAAAAAAAACCTTCCAGCACACAATGTTTACTATTTATCTTTTCAAACAATAATTATTTTTTCAAACCATGACATATACCATAGTGTAGACCTCTTCATTTAAAACATAATATTACTTTAGATCCATTTTTTACCTTGGAAAAAAACGTCCTCTACAATATGATTTATTCTTATAATTGACTCTAAAAATTAACCATGGAATGGATTTATCAATATTTATTAAAATAAAATATTATTTTTTTAGAAAAGTAAATAATAAATCATGCTCTAGATAAGAAACTGAAGAATTATCCATGTATTATGTATAATCTTGTGTATGCATGTGTTGTTGAATTCAAAAGGAATTTTTTTTTTAATTTTAATAAGGGTTTAATTTAGACAACTATGATTATGATTGAAAAACTGAGATGTGGGATAAAAAATAATGATGTTTTTGGTATGGGTTGAGGATTTAGATGCAGAAAAAAACTCAATTGATCTAAATCATGGATCAGAGGCCTTGTAAAAAGTTACATAGTGATGAAAAGTTATGACATAACATGTAGGTCATGCTTAAAATGCCCACTAAAATGGGGGTCTATGGTTATTCTATAATATTCATGTTATGGTCAAAGAAAATTTTATTCATGATGAATGATGTTTATGGGGTTACCCCACCGACTGGAGGGTTCATGATGTGAAAGGTATTTGGTGAAAGTGTTGGTATATTAAAGTCTAAGAGGAATTCATAAAGTGATTCTTTATAAGGTTCTCATGTGTTGCATCATTTATAGTTCCATCTCAATAATTCTACTAATTTTTTTTGAAACACTGTAAGACTGGTAATTTACCTATTTCCCCTAGGTGTTTTTTGTTGAGTTGGCCATGAAGGGGCATCCATTTCCGCCATTTCGTCCCCTTCTCCATCATTAATTTCACTGATCCATAGTGTTTTTCAGGTGATCTTGCTATGAATAAAGGTATATTCCTTCATTATTCTTCCACTTTGTTTACCCCTTTATAACCATATTATTTTGGGTGATTTCATTTTATATTTTGATGATCATTTCACCCAAGCATGATGAAATCCTCCAAGTATAATCAATCATTCATGTGGCTTGGGTAGTGGATGTATCATGGTGGTGTTTGTATGCATTTTATCATTATTTTAGTGATGTTATTCCATATAAAGAATTTTCTTTTGTGTTTTAATTAAATTATTTGGAATTTTCATATAATCAAGTGTTTCATGTTAGGATTTTTTTTGATAGCACAAGGGATTTATTACTGACCATACGTGGATGGTTTGTCACATTATTGGGACTCTTGGTGTGATATAGGGGCTCTATATATTGCCATGAGATTAAAAAATCTTGGACAATGGTGGTTAGGATATTATTGAAGGAAATAGATTTGATTGAGGTAGTTTTTCCTTAAACATTATCCTATGTGTTATCCATTTTTATATTTATAGCATGTGATATGTGTGTTCGTGCCACTATGGGTGATTGAATTTTTTTATTAAATAAATTACCTTTTTCAAATGAAATTACATGACTGAAAAATGTTCTCAAGGTCACGATGGAACCTTATGCACTAACTAGATTTCCTTTGTCACAGATGGATAAAGCCTTGATTATAAATTTATCCCAATAAAACTTGGACCTTATGGATGGAAATTAAATGGAATAAAATAAACATGATATATAATCCATTGTGTTATGTTATCTTTGTTACCACTATGTAGAGATGAGATTTATACTAAGATGGATTTACTTTTTCACATTATGGATTGCTAAGGAGGCCAATGGGGCCTTTACTCGACTTTTATGATGTTCAAGTATTTTTTTCCCTCTAAATAATAGTCATAGACTCATGTGATAGAAATGAGATATAACAACCCATATGGGGTTTCCATACTATAAGGTGACTAAGGGGACACCAGTGGGTTCTCTAGTGATATGGTTACCATAGAGAGGATTCGTACGAGAATCAGTAGTGATGATTTTTAGTGTGACTATAGATCCTGGATTTATTATTTGATTTAGTTATTTCTATGTTAATGATATATTATCCACATGATATGATGAAATCATATTTTTAGGTATATTTTTGTAGATGGATTCCCTCATCAAGATAAATTATATGACATTATTTAAATAGGAAAAATTACCCACCAAGATGTATTAATATATATGGGATGAATGTGACATTCTACTTAAATATGAACACTATATATTATTTTATATAATTTCTCAGGCTGGTATCATAGTATTAGGATGTTGATCTTGATATTAAGATTTCCTTAGACCTACTCCATGTAATTAGAATAGGGTGTGTGACCCTCTAAGGTTGATACTAGACTGATTTGGATTTCCTTGTACTTTATCATCAGAATCGAGGTAGGGCATATAACCCTCCTAGGTGTCCAATGGGATAGATTTGGATTCACTAGGACATTATCATAGGAATATTCCATTAAGATTCATGCTAATGTATTTCCCAAGAAAAGATTGTAGGAATCAAACATGGTCCTAATATTAGTTTTCATAGTGGTATAGAATGCTCAGAGACACTCTGGAACTTGATGAGGTAGGTATGGTCAATCTTTAGTGTCGTGTTAGAACTCAAGGATCAATGGAAGTTAATTATTTTTAATTATATTCCATGTTTATTATTCATATGACTGTATAACATCTGTACATTTTTTAGGGATTATGTACAGGACCACATTGGTTGAACCCTACTATGGTATACTCATACCCTGGTTAAATGGCCATGGAAATTAGGTAAATGAGTATACTTAATTTTTTATAAGTTTATGTATATAATCGTACTGATGATGAATGATCTAGTAGGATAAATTAGATGAGATAGGGATATTTGATAGGATGAGGCATAAGGATGGTAGTAGAGCCCTATGTATTTTATATCTTTTATTCAATTTTATATGTGATAGGAACAATGGGTGATTAATTTTTGTATTCTAGTATGACCATGGGATTATATGATTGTATGATTTTGAATTCATTTTATATAACATTTTATGTTTTTTATTAGTTTATTTATATCTTGATATTTATTTATTGTTATTTTTTTATCATTCATTATTGAGTACTATAATAAGGGGATATATTCTCCCAATGGTAACACCCTATACCCTTGATTATAGTTAGAATATTCTAATATCCTGAGTGGTGTGCTTCGAGTCACATGAAACCCAAGTTTAGTTACTATGTAGTAAACCAGGGTGGGGAAAACACAATGTGTTATCATAGATTATGTGACTGATATAAGGGAGTGTATAACAATTTTTTTATCTAATAAATAAAAAATGTTTTGAAATTTGTGATGAGTATCAAACTAGTTCCTCACAAACACCATTTTTAGTAATATGTAAATGATACTAGAGATATTGGTTTTTTTTGTAAATTTATATTGAATTTGTATGATTTAACCTATAATGATGCACATGAGACTGTGGATTTATGATTTATAGGTTTTTGTATCTTTTTATAATGGAGAGAGTCATGCATACATGAATCAAATATGACACATAGGATTTACACGAAATAAACATTACTGTGTGTAATTTTCATCACTATTGTTGAGGGTTCAAGTGTATAATTTTCAAAAAATAACATATATATTTTTTCACATATAACTTAGTATTATCATTGTACTCATCCGGATAACAATATATTTTAGTTCTAATGATAGGTAATGTGGATTCTACATAGAGATAATCCTTGATTATGAGGACTATATGGTCACATGATTTATTACACATATAATGACCCTTTGTAGGTAAACACTTGCATTAATTCCCATATGGACCACTTGTGGGTTATTATGGTACTGGTTCTGGAAAATGGAAAAATAGGTTCATATATTTAAAGTTTCAATAAAAAAATAGTTAAGGGGGTACACTCTTATACAAATTTAGAATCTGGATCAGTTTCCTAGTATGTTGAGGATTTGGCATGTGATTCTAGTTATATATGTCTGTGGGAACCCTATAGTGGGTTGTTTCATATGTGATTTTTTGGATCATGTCTAAGGTTGGAGTAGAGATGTTCCCCCTGAGTTGTGACCTATAGGATATGAACCGTTAGAGAGGTGGGAGAGAGTAGTGATTTTTTATGCTACCGAGGTTATTAGTGAAATAGGTATTATGGATGAGATGAGTTTTAATATACAAGGGTAAACCTCATGAGGATTTCTATAGGATTTTCAGTGCCTTATATATATGAATCATGTATGGATTATTTATGTTATCATATCAGTTCATAATATGTGCTACTGGGTATATGGTATAAGCATGGTTTTTTCTTTAGAATTCATTATATGGAGCACATGAGATGCATATATACCAAGGATTGGATTTAAGGTGAAATGTTTTCTGATTATAAACCTCCATTAAGTTTGGCTATGGTTTCTTAATAGATAGAAAGTTTTCATCTTAGATATTTAAATCTAGGATGGATAGAGAGTGGTCAAACCCTTTTTTGGAACGATTCATTGATTATGAGTGATTTTGTGACAAACCATATAATAGGTGAAATTACACAACATTGAAGAGGAGTGGTGGTGGAGCTTTTGGCTAGATTATTTTGACATGAGTTTGAGAATATTTAGTGTTTTAAACTTGTGAACCTATGTTCAGAAATACACAACTCTTGGGAGTGTGAGTTAGGTTATATAATCGAGTGTTATGGAAGTGTACACCCATTGGGTTTTGGAGGAGATTGAGGTTGTACCTATAATATATTCATAACAACCTATTGATTTTTTCATGGGTGAGTGGCCATGTCATAGCCGAGGATTGAAGATTTAGATAAAATTATAACAATCATGGTTTTGTGGAACATTAAAAAAATTTAGAGATGAACTTGTTATGAGAGGCGACATTGGTAATGGATTGGGGTACCATGGTATTCTCGAGCTATGTATGTTCCCCGACATAGGTTGTCAGGAATGTGTGTTGTTGGAATCAGTTGATGTTATAATCAAGGATAAGTATAAGGAAATTCATATGGTGGCTAACACTCCATTGTCCATTGGAGGGTGTTACCCTCAATATGGATTAATTTTAGTGGATATTGAGGTTGACATTATTGATGAGTTTGGAAGGATTTTCATTTGATGTATCATGTTGGTTCTTAGTTATGGGTAAAATATTCATGTCCAACCATTATGTGTAGTAACATATGATATGTGAACTGTGAAGGTATGAACTTTGTAGGGGTAAGGTCATGGTTGTGTTGTACAAGTCATTAGATTGTAGAAGAGGCATTCAGAGTTTGGTGTGTGAGAGAATTTGATTTATCTAGTCCCATGAAAAATAATATATTTTGGATTTAGAAATGGTTTTGGATGGATTTGACACTATTTAGTCAATCTCGGGGAGAAATTGATGTGATATGGGGGTGTATCAAATCAAATACACATTGATTTTTAGGGTGGGTTCATAGTGCTAGTTTTGATTAGTTTATGTTGAAATGGTGGAATTTCATTAGAACACAAGTTAAAAATTTAGTTTCTATTATAGATGATATTGGGATGCCTTTTGGAGTTAAGGTATTATGATTGGGAGACTAGACAACATGTAATGGTTATGGATGATCATTTTTAAGAAAGGTCAGCCAGAGTAGGTTGGACTAGTATTTTCGAGAATGATTAGATAGAGTGATTTGTAAATTACATCGTCTACCTCACATCATGTACAACAATATAAATTTTTTGATCAAAATGGAATTTTCAAGTAAAAAATGGTGTGTTTGGGAATTATTATTAGATGATTGAGACTAATCTAATTGAATTCGATATAATAGATTAGGCCAGGTATCTAGTTATAAATGTATATTTCATTTATGGTTGGGTCTAGAAAGAGGGAAGCGTCATTTATTTGGTCATTACCCCACTAAGAATTTACTTTTGTAAGGTGATTATAGTGGCAGGGAAAACCATGGCTTAGAATCAAACCATATAGGATTATTCTTATAGTAGGGAGTTCCATAAACTAGATGAGGAATTGATAGATGAAACTATATGGTATTAGGATATATTGTATTGGTCATGTGTTATATTATTTATTTGATTGTTTTGATGATAAGTAGAACCGTTTCTAAGGAATAGTTCATCCCTTATTTGGACTTGCATAACAGAAGATCATTTGGCTTTTCATGTTAGAACATGTTGAATTGAGAATGAATTGATTACCTGTATAGGTCATGTATATTTATTAAAAAAACCTAAATGTATCTCAGTGATGATAAGTTCTATGTTGGGGTGTTTTTTAAATTCAATTCCTATAAAAGTTTTAAAATTGAGGGAAAATATGATTTTTTGTTTTTGGTGAGGCATTTATTTTGAGAACTGCGATTCATATTAGGAATCTAATAGTTCATATAGCTATAAATATTTTTTTGGATATTTATTAAAGCCATATACGTGGTATGGGTTCTCTATTGGGCTTGAAAAGGCTTGGATTCCTTTCCAAAAATTCTATAACCACATTAGGTTCTATGATACACCACTAGTAACATCGTGAATTCCGGATGTGACATGGTACTATGGTTCTTCTTTGGTATTCATACCACACACCAATAAGTGTTTTTCCATGATGAATTATGGATACTGGGTTGACCCCTCTTTCTGGTGGGTTTACATAATTAAAGGCGATGGGGACATGGGGTTGCACTTTATGGGCTAAGATGCATTTGTAAAGTGCATATTCCAGAGAGGAGATCATGTTCTAACTCTAAAGGTCTCATCATGATTGGAATACTATCCTTTTTTTAAATTTTTTTATAATAATAATTTACCAGTCACCCCCATGGCGATTTTGGTCTAGTGGGCCATGTGGGGGAGGGCATTTCATCTGGTCCCCCTAATCTCCCTCCTATATTCCCCCATTATCTAGGGTGGTTTCTAGTATGATGCTATGATTATTTTATTTATGATCCTCCTTTATTATTCATATTCCCCTTTAATATCTCTCGAATATTGGGTAAATTCATCTATGGTCTTTATGATTATTTCAATTTAACATGGTGAAATAATCCAAGCTGGATGGGTCTTACATGTGTTTTTTCAAAAGGATATCTTTTTGTGGTTCCAACACACCGTTGATCAATTTTTTTTTTCGACTGTATACCCTCTGTAAAATTTTATAGAGGATTTTAATAAAATCATTCTTAATTTTCATGTAATAGAATGTTTAATTTTAGGAGTTTTTCCCAAGATAATGTCAGTGTTATGTTATGAACCATCCAAAGAGGGTTTTTCAGGATTTCAAGGAAACATGGTTACTTGATGAGACTATAGGAACTATTCATATTCTATATAAAATATTTAAATTAATTGTATGGAAAAAAATCTTATTCTGATACATGTAAATAGATAGGATCTCGAGATGTTGAGAAGAGCTTGGATAATCCTAGGTAATGGTTGTTGGAATGTGATGAATGGAATTGTATCCAATTGATTTAGGTGGTCCCAATGAATTTTAAAATAGTTTATACATTTTAATATTTATTTTATGTGATATAAGTGATAATTCCACTTTGGTTGATATAAAATTTTCATTAGATAATTGTTTTTATCTAAATAAAATATATAGACAGAACAATGTGCTTATGGCCATGACTAGCCGTTGTGCACTAGCTTGATTGCTTCAGCTACCAATGGCTTAGTCATTGATTATAAACAAAATCCTTGTGACACATGGACCTTGTGAGGAGTAAATTAAATTAATTTTAATGAATGGGATTTAGTGTCCCTTGTGTTAGGTGACCTTTGTAATCTCTATGTATATATGAGTGGAAAATTGAGATGGATAGATTAGGGATATTTAATGTGGGATTCTTTAGATTCCTTAAATCTATTGGGATAGCTATGATATGTAAGGGGTGAAGGGATCCTACCCTATTGTAATGTGAGTAGATATGAAGATATCCCCTTGGTATCTTTTTGATTGATTATATATGTGTTTATAGATATAGTGATGATTTGTGATATGAGATAAGATTTATTCTATCTCTAAAGAGCGGTGATAGTGTGGATTTCATAGGATGCTAATGAAGCCTCTCTTAGAATTTGATGATCCTGATGGGTGATATGAACTCTAAGTGATGAACTTGTACTCAATTGGTAAAAAATTATAAATTAACTCATATGGTCTTTCCATGATATGAGGAAACTTAGGGGACCCCAATGGGTGCTCCATTGATATGATGAACCTAGAGAGGGTTCTTACATCAATGGGTAATAATGATTTCTTATGTCACCATAGTACTTGAATCGATCATGTGATCTTATTATTTTATTAATGATGATAGGTCATTCACACTAATATAATGAAGGAATTCAATAGTGCTAGAATATGCCTTTATCAGCACTAAAAGGTGATGATAATTTGAGCATGGTTAAAAGCCTAAAATGTTTTTCAGCGCTAAAAAATCCTTGTTAAAGGCCCCATTTAAAGGTTATTTTTTAGAGATATTAAAGGGCCCTTTTAATAACACTTTTTTTAGAACTGTTATAGGGGACCATTAATAATGCTTTTTTAGTGCAAATTAAATCAACATTGTAAAAAGGGGTAAAAAAAATTCAGGTGTCCATGAGCATCCGACCTCTTTATCAATGTTTCCATAACCCCTTTAACCAAACTCCCCCCTTTTATGTATGATTTTCACCCCTCCCCCCTTAACAGCGCTATTAAAGGGGTTAATTTTTTTCAGATGTTAATGAGAATCTGACTTCTTTATTATCCCTTCCACGACCCCTTTAACAGTTCTCCCCCCTTATCAGTGCTTTTCACCCCCTCCCCTATCAACGCTTTACGAATTTCCAGCCTCATGCGCGCCTGCCTCGATTCGAACCCTACACCTCTACTTCAAAGATGGAACGTCTTTACCACTACACCATGTTTTTTATCTATCTATTTGATGATATATTATTTTATTTATATATAAATATTTACATATATATTTATATAATTATTTTTAAATTCATTTATACAATATATGTGTGAGTGTAGGTGATATTTATGTATATTTAAATATATTATATATTATATTCATTTACATATACTTGAATATAATATAAATATATTTTATAAAATAAATAAATAAATAATAAATAATAAATAATAATTGAATAAATATTAAATATTAAATAAAAAATAATAGACAATAAATAAATAAATAAGAAATAAACAATTAAAAATGTATTAATTAATAATAAATTAATAATTATTTAATAAATAATTGATAAATAATTTCTAAATTAATATTAAATAAATAGTAAATAAATAATAAATAAATGAAAAAACTATAAAACATAAAGAAACTCTGAAAACCCTAAAAACACTAAAATGACCATAAAATCTGATCTGGGAGTATTATTTAGCTCCATAACCAGTTAAATAGAAGATCATGAAACAAGCTTCGATATGATATGTGGTACATGCTGAATGGGAACCAAGATCGAATATTATAACCATTTGAACTTCGAGTTATGTTTTTAACTTATTTTAGATATTTTATTAGTTTCTAGATTTTCTATATCTTGAAATTGATATTAAATGAAAATTACTCGGTAATAATAAGAAAATTATTAAATAAAAATATTTTTTAAATTAATTTATATTCCATTTTCAATAAACATATTATATATGTAGTGTAAATTCCTATTTACCTTATCTAAAATATACTTTAAAACATATATTTTTTATTTATATCAGTATAAATATATTTATATATTATTTTTAATGAAATATAATTTTTAAAGTATACTTTTATCAGTACTTGTAAATAAGTTCTAATAATGGGGGGTCTTTTTCAATCCTTTTTTAGCACTGTTAAAAACTCCCTTTAACTGTGCTAAACAAGGAGCCGTTAAACAACCCCTTTAACAATTATTTTTTTAGTGATGAAAAAGTGGGTCTTTAATAGATTTTTTAGCTAGTTCTATCAAAGCCCTAATGCCGGATAAAACCAATTTTGTAGTTCTATCACTTGAGAGGTGAACCAATATTTCTGAGGTGGATTCAAGTAAGTGGTCAGATCTACCAAGATATGTTATATGATAAGATTTGGATAACATGCACTACCCAATAAGATGTATTGAGATACATGGGATTCTGCTGATGTTATTCATGGATCCATAAATCATGCCTACTGCTATGGAATTCCTCAAGAAGTTTTTGATCTAGATATTTGGATGTTCTAGTAGTTTCTCCTTATAATTTTTTTCAGAGATATGACCCTTAGGAGGGCTCCAAGATAGTTTAAATGTATATAGACTTACTTTGTGGATTCAGGGCAGGGGATAAGACCCCCCAGGTGGCCTATATGATGGATTTGTATTTTCTATAGCATGCTATAAGGAATAATTCATTAAGCATAATTGTACTATATTTCATGTAATTTTCTCCTAGGACTTGTTCACAAGCCTTATATTGGTTAGAATGGTCACATTGATTTCTCAAAGACACTCTGAAACTGACCAAAGTAGGTATGGTCAATCCCAGGTGCCATGTTAGAACTCAAGGATCGATATAGGTTAATTATTTATACTCCCACACTATATTTATTATTCATTTGATAATTCAATTATATATAGTACATTTACTAGTTATGTATGAGATCATATTAGTCATTCTCAACTTATTTGTACCCAATCCCCACTTGGGAAACCATTTCACTTGGGTACTTTAGAAGACTTCACTATTATTAGGTTATGTTATGGAATAGTTCTAGTGATGCATGTTCAATTGGAATAATTTAGTTTGGATTAAGAGACTAGATGGGACAAGCCACAATTCCAGTAGTAATGATTCCTTTTATTTTAATTATTTTATTCATTATTATATGTGATTATACCAATTGGAAATTAGTTATGGTATACTGGAATGATCATGGGTCTATATGAGAGTATTCTTCCATAATAATTTGATATAGAATGTTATGTTATTTAATGGTTTTGGAATATCTCAATTAAAATATGTTTTATAGGATTTTGTATGTTTATTGTTTTCTAATGTTCACTTTGATATGGGAGTAGAATCTCCCCAAACTAACACCCAAGATCCTAATATCAATTCAAAAGAATCTAGAGTATAATTAGGATCACATAAGATTATGTGGCAACCTAGAAAATTTTATATGGAGTGAAATGGGATGAGTACATCACATATAATCATGTTTCCAAAAATATAAACTCACATTAATCAATAATTCAAAATGGATTCCTCCACAACATACACAAGTCTCATTATTTTCCAAATAAAAAATTTTCAACTAAACACCCACTAATTTTTTTTTATAAATAATATATTAGTTTCGTTGTTATGTAATGTTATCTAATCAAAAATAGCACAGTTCAGTCTCTTTACTCAAACCATAACTTATTTGAACACCAGTGACCTAAGAAAAAAATATATTTCCTCATCCTCAACCAAATCTATGATTTTTCATCCGTACCTATGGATTAGTGATGTCACCTATATCTCATTTATCATCAAACACAACTATTAAACATCAAATCATATTTCACGATCTTGCAAACATTACAAAACCATACTATGAAATCCACTTAAAATGTATCATCATTAAACACATTTTTTGGAAATGATTTAGGTGATGACTCCAAAAAACAATCAATTGATCACACCTAGTATATCTCTTATTAAATTATTACCTTATTCAAATTGGGATAGATAATCTACCAAAACATATCTTGGTCTCAATAATAACCCAAAACATCTATTGGTCTCAAAAATCACCCACATTTATATTTTTTTGTGTACCAAGGAACACAAATCACTTCAAAAATCATCACACATAACAATGAATCATTATTATATTATTCTAATCCTACATGAGTGATCTCCATGTAATAAATAAGAATGATGAATAATAATATCATGTTATTTATAAAAATGAATTATATCATATTCTTCATATACCATGAAACCTCTTGGTACTAATACATCTTGAATAAAACTAAGTATCATCTATTTATTAAAACTATTACTCAAAATTGTCCCTCAAACCTATATATAACAATTTCTGAGATATATATTCAATAAAAATGTTTGAAATGTTTATTTATGAAGTCCACAACTTACCCCTTTAAAAAACTCTCTATAAATACATGCTCCCCTAGAAAAGTGATATATCCCCAATAGGTAAAACATATATCTCTTGATTAAAATATAATTTTCACCCCCTTAGTAAATACATTATTTAAATAAATAAGAGAAAAAACATATAGGGAGTTAAGTTTTTATTCTCCAGCTTTATAAATAATATCAAAATAATAGGATAGAGGGGGGAAAATATCACCATACAATATATTTGAATTGGTTGATGTTTAAATACCTTCATCAAATTCAATATTTAAAATTGTTCCTTTCAAATTATTTTAGTGAAAAAATCTATAATTTCATCCTTTTTGAAACAAATTCTAGTATCAACACATTTTGATCCACAATATCTTTGATAAAGTGATATTTTATGTCAATGTTTTTTAACCAAGAATTTTGATGGTCATTCCATTATATATTCATATAACTATGACTATAAAATACCTTAAGTAGTGAAAATATAACTTCCACCTTGATATCAAAAACTTAAATCATCATCCACATCAATTGGGTTGTAACTTGAGATATAGCCACATATTCTACTCGAGTTGTACACATGATCACCATGCTTTGTTTTTTTATGGAGTAACATACACACCTTTCTCTGAAAAAGAAAAAATTAGCATATGTTGATCTTAAATCATCAACATTTCTATCCCAACATGTATCTATATATTCAAATAGATAAATCATTCCATTATTATAAAATTTGAATGCATATTTTATAGTTTATTCAACATACAAGATAATTCCCTTCAAAACAATAAACTAAGATTCCTTTGGCAAAATTTTATAACTATAACGTAATGTAAAATCATATAAAATGTATAATTTTGAAGCTTCAAAGTATATAAAACATCAAATTATATTTCATAATTCTTTTATGTCAACTCCTTTTCCATTTCTATCAATATATACTTTTTACCTACTGGAATTAAAATAGAAATATTCAATAAATCCTCTATTCCAAACTTCCTTAGATCTTTTCAATCATATTTATCATGAAAAAGAAATATGTTATCTTTCTATTGATAAATTTTTATGCTAAAAAATAATCTCATTTCACTAAATAGGGAAATTTAAAATGAATTATTAATCTATAAAGAAAACTCCCCATGAAAGATTTCATCATTTCTAATAAAAATTATATTATATATATATATATATGATTATAAAAAGTGATACCACTGTCATCTTTAATATAGAAGTTTCTTTCGATAATTATCTCCTTTAACAATAGACACTTCATAAAATAATTTAAATTTCATTACCCTGATATCTGTGATTGTTTTAACCCATATATGTCCATATTTAACCTTAAAACATAAATTTCATCTTCACCAAGAATGAAACTAATAGGCTACACAATGTATAATTTATCTTCTAGTTCTCTAATGGGAAATATTGACCTGAAATCTATTTGAAAAATCATTTATTTCATTTTTCTACAATTATTAGAATTTTATTTATAATATATGGTATAGAAACTAGTGAGATGGTATCATAAACGTCAATTTATTCATTCTCTGAGACCTCCATTCATAGATGTGTTTCCTTGTTTCCTATATCTTCTACACTTTCAATTAGTTTGTTTTAAAATGCACAATTTTATCTAATAGATTTTTTCTTTCTAGGACTGGGTACCCATGTTTCATTAATATCAATTTCATTGAATTCATTATTAATAAAAATAATCAACTTTTGATTCTAAAAACCATATTTTAGACCTCTTCAATGAACTTTATAAAATAGTGAGGTATGTTTTGTTGTTATAAAAGTTAATCTAATCTAAAACTATTTTTCTTATTTTACATTGATAGTTTTGACCTTCACTTTATTTTATGACCATGGATTACTATATCATGGTTAATATTAATCACTATAATTGAGTGAATCATAATATTTATTCTTAACTTACTTTTAACTCACATTATATTTAGAATATTTACCATAATTATTATTATAAAAAATATTTTATTCACTTATAAAATGTGGTTCATGATGTTTGTTTATTTTTACAGTGTTCCTACTACTTTAAAATAGTAGTGTCAATAATCATTGAGTTTTTATTTTAATATTGCTATTTTATTATATTTAGAGTACATCCTTAAAAGATATAATTAACTTATCTTTATTTAAACATCCAAATATTTTCAACTTCCACATTGATAATTTAAGGTTTTCCGAATACGTATAAATATTTATTAGTTTGGAACATATTATAATACATATCATATTATAAAAAGAATAAATTTGGCATGTAGAAACAAGTATATTTAATGAAAACATTAAACTAATTAAATATCACTAGAATTAATGAGAATTTTTATGCTCAATAAAAATTTTATAACTCACCTATATCACCTTTTTTTGTACATTATGTAACAAATTTTTTTCTCATGTGTTTTTTGTAAAAATATTATAATGTATTTCATTTTTCTTAATATATTATTTAAATCATCTAATAGTATATTGTAAACCATTTTCTAACATTATATTTTTCAAGGAGAAACCAAACTCTTTATTAGTACTCATTCTAGAACACTTGAAAAATTTTAGAGCCTTTGACTTGAGTATAATGAATATAATGAAAGTGAAAAGGGTTATACTAACAATTTTACTAATAGAAATAAGTATCTCTAGTTTTTTATAATTTCCGTAGAGGCCCATAAATTTCAGAATTAATTATATACAATATATGATATGTCTGAATATTATCTTTCTTGTTATTAGAATTAAAAATATCCCCTATTTAAAAAATATAGCACACATAGCTTCATTCTCTCTTTATATTAGTATAAAAAAATAACATTCAACCCCAGAGTAGTATTGTTCATTTTCGCATTCCATGATTACCTAACTTCGATTCCATAATTAGTTTTCTTATTTCATTCTTTTATAACATAAATCTTCATCATCACTAACTTAAAACAAGTTTCCCCTTGTTTTTTCATCTTATAAATACAAAACTATATTTTAAACTCTTAAAGAAGAACCCATTTTCTATAAAACCACATCATTATATTTATAAAATAGAAAATATAAACTTAAAAAAAAATCAACCCATAAATATAAAATGCTAATGGGATTAAAATATTACACCCAATAACTAGTAACTTGATTCCAATAATTTTATGTAAACCATAATTTCCAAAGTTATGCATGCATCCCATTCACTTTTCAACATTCTTTAAAAAAATTAAATCTCCTTCCATGTGTGAAGTACACACACTATCTAGAATATATGGATACTCACTTTAATATTCATTAAGTGAGAATTTAACCACAATATCCTTTTCCTTGCCTTTATCTATGTCATTTTAAAATATATTAGTTTCACAATTTTTACTCAGTTTGGAGAGTAGTATAGTGAGAATGTCTTTAACTAATTAACTTTTCAAGTTAAATCATCTAAAAACCTCTTTTAATTGTTGAAATTTATTCTTAACCTTTAAACCATATTTTTTCAGTTTTCTTATGATCTTTTATCTTTGGAGTGGTATGAATCCCCCAAAGTTTTTTCTCTAGAAACATCTAGGGTCAAAATAAGATTCGTAATTAAACCAAAAAAATCATTCCATGTTCCCAAAGCCTCTATAGGTCCGTCAATAATAATTAAATTCATATTTACCTTAATATATATATATATATATATATATTTCAAAATATTAACACTAACATTTTTTATCCCTTTTTCAAAAACAATTTCACTATTTTGTGTAACAAATTTTTTATAGAATCCTAATACTTTATAATTTGATCTAGGACACCTTCCATTATATTTGGAATCACCATTTATATTAGTATTTATAATTAATTCACCTTTAATAGAATTTCTAATTTTTTTAGAATCTTCTCATTTTGAAATAATCTTAACTCTCTATACCAGTAACATTAACTATAACTTTCTACCAACAATTTAAAGATCTATTTCAAAATTTGAGTTCTATTATTATTGAATATATTAATACAAAAAATTCTTTGAATCTTTAATAACTTCCATAATGTTAATCTTTGAGATTAATCTAGCCTCATGAAAATAATTCTGAATTTTATATTTATAATTGCCTTATTATTTTCATAATTTATCAAATTTTATTCCATATTTTGAATATATTTCTCATTCATGATAACAATTTCTTCCCTTTCACTTTTTATAAAATTTTCTTCCTCATGGAACATCATCAACAAATCAATATCCTTTGCTAGAAATGACTATTTATTATCATAATTAGAATCATTTTTCTCTTGAATATTGACTATATTTATTTAAATATTTAATCTCATATTCAATTATATATTATTTTTAAATATTAACTATGTTCTAACTTCAATATAATCTCTATTTATATTTTAATCTTACTCCAAAAATCACCTCTTTCATTGATGGTGAATTGTTCCCCATTGACATTAGTAATTATAATTTTTCCATCAATATCATTAAAATTATAACCATCTTGATATTAATTACATATCTTATTATCATAAAACATTAATAAGATATTTATATTTTTTAATTAAATGAAATTATTATCATTTTTCTTGAAAAAGTTGATTTATCATATTTTTTTCTTCCTTCTAATATGATTTACCTAGCCTTTAATCCTCATCCTAAAAAAGATTCCCTTTCTTTAAAATTCATGAAATTTTCTACAAAATTTTCATTGGATCCATAGTTAATAAACTCTAGTCGTATATTTCCCATTAACATACCCATAAATATTTTCAAATGTCTTGAAATGATTGATATGAGTTTTTCAAACATTAACTGAATGTATTCTTTTTTATAATTTCTTTATTCAACAAAAAATTCTATATTAATATTTTTTTATTTTGAAAAAATTAAATGGAATATTTCCCTTTAATATCTAAAAATAAATACAAATGTTTTATAAATCATCGAAACCATGTGTTCCCAAATCATTTTCTACTTATTTAGAGAATTTTTCATCAACATGTCTGGCCAAATGCATATTATTTTTTCACCAATACTTCTATCCTCCATATTTTCACCAAAACCAATACCATTCCACAATATTTCATTTACTAAAGTGAATAAGTCATTAATTATTTCATATTTCAACATTTTTAGAACTTAATAATTTACCACCAGATCAACAATTTACCTCCCTTCAAATTTTCATTAAATTTGTATAATTTTTTTAAATTATACAATATATAATTTACTGTATTACATCATTTTACCTTAAGAGAGGACTTCTCCTATAGATATTTTTGGATATAATTTTAAGTGTTTTCATTATACACCAAATTAATTCAGACAATTTATATTATCATAGTACCTTGATAGTGGGTTATAAAATAATCATTAGGGACACCAACACATCCAATCAAACTTATAATAAATATAATTCCATATGATCTTTATATATAATAATTTTATCTAAATAAAGTTCATATAACCTTAACGTTCACTCAATTAATATTATCCATCTAAATAGTATAAATTTAGTGACCAAATAACCAAAAAATCATGGAATTATTTTACCTTAATGTTTTAATATGTTATATTATTTGATTGGAACCTAAACCCTATGATACCACTTATAAAGTACCCATAAGATTACTTATAATTGTCTTGGTGGTTGGATGTTAACTTAGTGAATTCAATTCCTTTTATTGATCATTTATAAAAAATTCACCACTAAATAAATTGAATGAATTTTTCATTGTCAGACACACCCATCACACAAAAAGTAAAAAGAAATATTTTTATATGGTTCACTTCTCAAAATGAGTATCTAGGACATAACAAGATCTTTATTCACCACTATATCCATCATATGTATTATAAACTTGTAGGTAATATAACTGAATTAATATCTTATCAAACCTTGACTATTATTCTATGTGACATACTATTTGATAATGTAATTAAGATAATTGTTTCACTGAAAATTCATCACGATTCCCAACTACGATTAAAGCCAAGAATATCTAGGATCTTAATCATAAATATACTTTTATTATTTGGGGGATATAATTTTATCGGACACAAATTATATAGGTTATCAGAGGTGGATACTCTTGGGACAATGAGAAAGTCTCTCATGGTTTCCACCTTTGGAATCTTTTGGAGCAGTAGATAATGGGATCTTGTCTTTTTAGTAGAAAATCCAAATTTATATGTGTCATTTCATTTTCATATTTCCAGACTTGTATAATGATCCTTATACATTTATATTATTTTCAATAGATGTCTTGCATTGTGTAATTTCATGTAGTTCCAAAAACATACAATTATCTATTTATAGGAAGTAGAGTACATTGTTTGGGTCATGATTTGTAATGCCCTAAGATTTTAAAATAATATAGTTTTTGATAGAGTATATGCCACACAACACCACTCCAAAATGAACAACAAAATATTAATATTTAAATATTATAGTCATAACCTAGTTATAGAATTAGTGAATATGAACATGATTGAAAAAATTATGAAAAATATGTAATGGTTTGACTCATTATAGTTCTATTGATTAATTATTACTAAATAAGTGTTCACTTTTTATTAAAAACAATTTATTATTCAAAATATGTTTCCTTAAAAATTTGTTTATGTTTCTTTCTATGAGAAAATATTAATAAAAAATATATTAAATTTTATAAATATTATTTAATAAATATAATATAATTTTTTAAATCACCATTTCATATTTTTTAGGGTGAATTGGTTTGATTTTTTAGAAATGATTGATTTTCCATTGAATAGTGAAAAATACAACTTTTTATTGAAAACAATATTTTTTGTTTGAAGAATTTAAAATTTTAAAATCTATTTTATAATGGTTTCAAAGAAAAATTAGTTTTATAATATTATTAATAATCCAATTAATTTCATTGGAAACAATTTTATTGTTTAATTTAGTGTTAAAACATTTTTATACATAAAAACAAATATTACTAAAAAAAATTAATCAAATTTTACATTTTAATATTAAATTAATTTCAAAATATTATGTAAAGTGAATATTAAGAAATGGAATTCATCTTTAGAATCAGTAGATCATTTTTTATTAAATAATACCCTATTATTTTTTTTTCATTATGAATAGTATATCCATAGTGAAAAATTGCCACCATAGTAAAGTTAAATAGGGTAATTAAGATTAAGAATCATATTATAAGGACTAAAAAAATGACCATAATAGTTCAATTTACCCTATATGATGTGTTTATTTCATCCAAGTCCGTCCATGATTCAAAAATATAGAAAAATGGTAGAATATTTCTTTTATTTTGATCATTACAATATTCATGTAAAAGATAACGTCAAAGATGACAGTTTCTCACTTTGGGTATCTATAATATTTTGTGACATGTATAAAAAATTATGTTTATTTTTAAAAGGTTATTTCAAACATAAATGGCCTTTTTATCAAGTTATCGGTTTTTTAATTTTTATTGATAAAATAATTACCTTAAATGATTAGGAAACACTTCCACAACACTTGTACAAGATGTTGAAAAAAAAAAAATTTTAAAACTATAAAAGTGATATTATTTTGGTGAGTAAAATTTTAACATAAAATTTAAAGATAAAAATAAAATATTATAGACTTGTGAAATGTTTAAATTATAATTTCATTACTATCATGTTGTTTTCAAAGTTAAATATTGGGATTTTCCTCCAAAGTGACATAAATGATATTTTATATTAAATATATTTTATTATATTATTTAAAAATTATTAAATTATTAAAATAGTGAAACTAGAAAGATTAATTGTCAATAAAATTCATACATTGGGCATTTATGATCCAATTTTCACTATATATGTAAAATTATAACCCTTCAGTATTCAAAAACAATGTACCACTATTAAAGTAAAAATTGGTTAACTAGGGGATTAAACCATAAAATAATGTATAAAATCATCTATAAACCAATATGATATTGATTTGATGGTTCTAATAATACAATTTAATGTTTTTATGTGAATACATTTTATTTTGGAACAATTTTAATTGAGTTATATTCATATTATATTGTACTGGTTCATGTATTTCCAAAAATAAAATAAATGATATTTTATAATAAAAAATGTTTTATTAAACGATCTAAAATTAATGAAAACTCTATACTTATAACATTTAATGGTATATTGTTTATAATATCACACTTTTTCCATTTTTAGGTCACTTTTACTTTAATAGTAACTTTATTTACTTCTAAAGAGTAAAGAATAATGTTATCATGGAAATTATAAAATGGGATAATGTGGAGTTAAAACCAAAGGATAAGAATGAAAACATCACATATACATTTAATAATTTTATTTTATGATTTTTTAGAATAAATATATTTTAAATTAAAATTTTATAAATTTGGATCTATTTTAACATGAAAATTAATTTATATTAATTTAATACATTATGAAAATCCATGAATTCCCTTCCCTCGATTATAAAAGGGAACCCTATATCCTTTTCAATCCATACATAATTAGTTTTATTTTAAATAATGTAACAAATACAATATTAATATATCTTAAAATATTATAGAGGTTTTATTTTGGGCATAATAGTAACCTTATATTGCTTAGGTTGTAAATAAAAGGAGGTTGCCCGAAGTAGAGGTATAACTTTTAACTGAATGATTTAGTTTTATTTATCATTCTACCTCCGTAAAATTTTATTTAAAAATGTTGAAGTGATAGAAATATTGTATTAATTATAATGATATGTTGTTATGATATTTTAACACACAATATCCATCTCGTCTTCCATCATATGGGAAAAAAACTGCTGTTCATGTGTATGAAGAACAATCGCCTTGTGAACTGATATAATTTGTTCTAAATCACCACCTCTCATGATTAGTTTTAATGATAGATTTTATATGTATATATATTATATTCATAAAATATTTATCACTATGAAATGATAATATATCATCTAATTTATTTCCTTTCCATCCATTTAGAAATTATAACATCATTTGTGTATATGTGTGGACTACCACCTCCACGAAGCAATGTGATTGGTTTTCCATCAGAATTATTATTTTATATAAGATAGAATAATGACCTCATTTACCATAGTCAACCTACTAATGGCATTTTGGACACACAAACCGAATATCATTAAAATGCACGATGTAAAATTAATCAATTAATTAATTAAATATAACATGTTAATAAATAGAAAATGGATAAGAAAATTTAATTTTTTTTATTAAAATTGTTAATAATTAACTAAGATTTATTACTTGTGAATATAAAGAGCATACGACATGAGTTAGTCTGAAGGTAAGAAGTTTCTTAACTCAATTTTCATTCATTTGGTTATACTAATATATCATTGAAAATGTTATGAAATGATTATTTTTGAAATAAAATATGATTGTATCATTTTAAATTTCCCCTTTTTTTATTGAAATTTTCTATATATAATCACCTTGATGATTAAATTATCACTAAAATGATACGAACTTTTTAAGGGGTTCTCATCTCACTCTTGTTTCCACGAGACATAAGCCATTATAACCACTTAGTTTATTTTATGTGTATACTTCCTATTTGATATGAAATGTCGTGGTTAAATTTACATTAATAGTTTTCAAAGATTAATTTTATGTTATTTATTTAATGCGGATTATGATTAAAATATTACGAAAAGGGTAAGGGTTTATTTCCAAATCTGATCATTATTTTATATTATTTAAGTTTAATCCCAAAATGGGTGAATTATATGATAATTATATCCTAAAAAAATTTAATTTATTATCCTATATTTTTTTTAAATATATTATCTTTACCTTCATTTTTCATTTTATGCACTATATATATTTAAATAATTTTTAAGGCCAACTGACTTTGTTTTCTATTCGGTGGGGAATACATTTCTTCCATGTCCTTATTTTCATTAAAATGATTTAAAAAAATGTTTCCCTATTATTAATATATTTTTTAAATACATTTTCACCCATATTTTTTTTAAAAATTATATTTATTATTCTTTTCATTTGATGAAAAAGTTATTATTTTACTTTTTACAAAAAACATGAAAGGAATGTTTTTGTTATCATACTAGGAATGAATAGAATACACCACAATCAAGACTGATCAATGCTTTGAATCCTACATTATAATTTTCAATGATTATTTTCATAGGAAATTTTTTTCCTAATATGTATGGAAATTTGGTTTTTGAAATTGGATTTCAAACTAACAATGGTATTTTCCTCAATATTGTTTTAATGATATTTTTTTGGTATTTATATTCATTAATGAAAAAACAATTTACTTAACTTATGATCCTATGATGATATATTATAATGATACTATAATTATTCATTCATTATATCATTTCTGATCTATTTTCATGTGGAATAAATCATCCTTATGTATTCTATGTCTTCTTATGCTGACAATTTTGTATTTTTATGAAACCTTGATTATGTTTTATTGATTATTCATGCGATGCATTCATTCAACTTAGTAAGTGATGGGTAGGGTCTGTTATATTCCCTAAGTGAATTGGTATGTCTCATGATACAAACTAATCTTGGTATTTTTCTGAGGCCTTTCCCATTTATATAATATGTCTTGACACATGGCCTTCAAGGTACTTTTATGATTTTCATAATTGTGCATTCCATCATCATAAAACAATTTATTAATATCCATGTGTTTATTTGAATATTAATTATATACATTGATAAGTTTCATGATCATGTTATTATTTATATATAATTATTTGATCATTATTTATTCCAACATTATTATTCTTCGTTCGCAAATGATTGATTAATAGGGATGTGTTTATAGTTATTTTATTTTCCATATTGAACAGTCCTAATTTATGAATGATATAGTTTGATATACATAACTATTATTAATCATCTAAAATCACACCTTTATTATGTTTCCTTTCCCTAGGATTCTAGGAAGATTATTATGATTAATATTAAAGGAAATTCTATAGGGAATAGTGATGTTCTCAAAGAAAATACTATGTTGTAATTTATGTTTTCTAATGTAATATGAAAATTATGTACATATCTGGTTTAAAAATATTAATAAATAATTCATTCATTTTGGATGTTATCCCTTTTATCAAGCACCATTGTAATAAATTAACCATCAAATCTACACTATAGTAGTTATGGTCTTTATAGTCGATATCATATCATGTTTAGTAGAAAATTTGGGAACTATATTTAGAAAAACATATATTAGTAACATAAAATTATGATCGACATTGATAATATATAAAATTATTAGAAAATTACATCATGTTTTTATTAAGATAAGTAATTTTTTTCCTAGCAATACATCTCTATATGGACACTAAACTTAGGCATGGTTTTCCCAAAGATGCATCTAGGGGTAATAAACCTAAAAAGAGTTGGTTAAATACATATCAACAATAATTACGATTCATGGTGAGTGTGTGCATACTTAAAACCTATTTTAACAATCATGGGGGGTATTCTTATGATAATTTACATTTTTTATTAACAATTATGATTAATAATAGAATTGAACCTACGGAAACCAATGATATTCCATAGTTATATGGGTTAAACCAATGGTATCTTTGGTTGATAAGTCTAAGGTTGATAATAGGTTTTAAATAATAGATATCCCTTTTGAGTTTTTAAGTGATGTAAGTATAAGACTATTAAGAGTATATTGCGAGACATATATTGTAATATAAACCCCATTTTAGCATGAGTTTTAGTAAAATAAATATTTGAGTAAGAATGTCTTAATTTTTTTTAAACATTTGTTTAAAGGTATTTGTAACAATTAAAGTTTATATTATCTTTTTTTGAGGTAATTATTGGTTATTAAAATTTTGGGAAATATTATTTATCATATATCTAACCAAAGGATTGAAAATTGATTAAGTTACCTTGTGACTATTTTTATTTTTGAACAAGTTTACTGTTGTGGAGATATAATCTAATTAAATAAAATGGAAATAATTTTTTCTAAGATTTGTTTTTATTTTAGGAATAAATTTTTATATATAATTTGGATTTAGAAATGATTTTATTCTGAAATTATTTTGGTAAATGATTTGAATATTTTAGATAATATATGATAAAAAATATACATGTTGATAGGATGCTTTAAGAGTAATTGATGTTATTTAATAGATAAATGATAAGTTTATCTTGGAAGAATATGTGATCAAATCATTCAAATCCTTAGGATTCAATATTAGTTAAGATTATTCTTTTTCTAATTTTTATGATTGTTATTTTTGGAATGATTTAATTTAAAATTTAAGTTACTATTAAAATTTGGAAATTATTGTATATTTCATCATATGAAGGTATATTCATTTTGGGAGTTATCTTTCCTAGTGATAGAAATTTTGTTTTTTTATCTCTAAATATAGGAAGAATATATTTTCATACTTTTATATATCTCATAGTCAATTGGACATTGATTTTATCAACTGATACATGAAAAAATCATCTAGAAAACTTTTTGTTTGAATAAAAAGATGATATAGTGGTGGAAATTGATTAAAGGATGAAATTATTCTTATCAAGTAAGTATATTTTTATATTTTATTACTCAAAATAGTAAATGAATTCCTCAAATCTAGGAAAATGATCTTGAAAAAAATTTCCTATCACCTTCATTTTCAATGAATTAATGGGATTTTTCACATATATTGTGTATAAAGTTTTTGGTTGTTAACTTTCCCATAACCATTCACTTTTCTGTAATAAATGATCTTTATCACCCTCCATTATTATTTCAACATTAATTTTCCTCCATCAATATTTATTCATTAATTTTTTCTGCATTTCCATATTTTAACTTCCAACTAACATTTCCTATTTTAACACATAATTTTGTGTTATCTCAAATGACCATCGTATTTCCCTTTCCCTCTTTTAAGAGGATATGTTATTAACCTTTTCTATGATTTTTGTTTTTAATCAGAGGTATTTTCAAAATTTAAATAATTTATTACTCTAATGAATTTAAAATTTTTAGAAAAAAATTTATAAAAGTTTGGGATAATATAACACCCTAAGATTTTAAAATAACAGTATGTATGATTACATATATGATACGAAACATCGATCCTAAATGAACCAAAAACTATTATTATTTAAATATTGTAGTTAGAAACTATCCATTGAATTGTCTAGTATTAATACGATTAATCATATTACTAAAAATATATAAAGTTATTACTCAATGGAAATTTATTGATCAATTATTATGAAATCAGTACTCAATTTTTAGTAAAGAAATTTTATTCTTAAAAATATGTTTTCTTCAAAAATTGTTTTCATTTCTTTTTAAGAGAAAATATTATAATTAATTTTTGTAAATATTATCAGTTTTATTTAATAAAAAATATATATTTTCAAATCATCATATCAGGATTAGTTATGGGCAAAGTGTTGATATTATTAAAAAAATATTGATTTTCCATTGAATAGTTAAAAATTCTACTTTCTATTGAAAACTATATTTTTTATCAAAAATTTATAAAGATAATTTTTTAATGGTTTTAAATTAATATTTTTTTTATATTATTAATAATAAAATTTTAATAATTGGAATAAATTTTATGGTTGAAAATTAAATAAAAACAATTTTATACATAAAAGGCATTTTCTTGAAAAACACTACTTTACATTATTCTTTTAATTTTAATTTTAAATTAAATTCATTAACTTATCAAAATTGAATATTGTAAAATGGATAAAATATTAAGAATCATTTGGTCAATATTTGGTGCATAGGCCTCATTTATTTGTTTCATTATTAGTAGTAACCATAGTGAATAATTGTCACCATAGTATGGGTAAATAGAGTAGTTGAGGTTAGAAATAGAATTATAAAGACTAAAAATTGACCAAAAAACATTCATTTATCCTATTTAATGCGTTTATATCACATATATTCATCAAAATTTTGAAAATATTTCAAATTTGTTCCATATTTCTTTGTTTTTTACATTTCTAATTTTGTGTAAAATATTAAGTAAAAATGTTACTTACTTTTAATATCTATAATATTTTCTGACTAGGTTAAAAGAACCATTTTTCTATTATAAAATTTCATTTTAAATATGATTTATTTTTATCATGGAAATTTAGTTTTAAATTTTAGTGGTAAAAAAATTACCTGAAATTATTAAGAAACACATATACAGTGATTCTGGAAGTAATAAATAAATCAAGTAAATGATATTAAATACTCTAAAAGTAATAGTATTTGGGTGAGTTAAATTGTTAAAATAATTTTAAAAACAAAAATAATATATTATTAGTGTTTTAAAGTTAAAAATTATAATTCCATTATAGTCATGTTGTTTTTAAAGTCAAATTAAGTCAGTAGTGTTGAACATGAAATAAATGATGTATTATATTAAATATATTTTATTGAATTGTTTTAAAAGAAATTAAATTATAAAATATGAAAATTTGGTCTATTAATGGTATATAATTTCATTCCATTTCTATTAATTATCAAATTCTCACCTTATATGTTAAATTATAACCCGTTAATATTGAAAAATACATTACCACAGTTAGAGTTAAAATTGGTAAAAAAAGGGGTTAAACCAAAAGATAAGGTCCAAAATGATATCTAAACCTATATAAATTTTATTGGGTTGTTATATTAATAATATTTAATCATGATTTTAAAATCAATTTTATTTGAGAACTATTTTACATGTGTTAGAAAAATATTATATTTTACAATTTCATGTATTTCAAAAAATGACATTAATGATATATCCTAATAAATAATATTTTATTAAATTATTTAAAATTAATAAAAACCCTAAATTAATCCAATTTAATATGATATAGTTTTAAATTTCATTTATTTTCCATTTATGGGACCGTTTTCCTTTAATAGTAACTTTTATTACACCTATTGAGTTAAATCTATGTTGTCATAGTAAATGTCAAAAGAGTTAACAGGGGTTAAAACTAAAAGATAAGAGTGAAAAAATTACATAAACTTATACAGATTTATTTTAACAGATATTTTATACATATACCCATATTATATTATATTTTTATAAATTTTTATCCATTTTAATATAAAAATTAATTTACATTAATAAAATAATTTAATAAATTCCAAGAATTCTCTTCCCTAAATTATAAAAGTCCACCCACTATACTCTTCCATAGAAACATCAAGAGGCATTTTTTCTACCATTACCTACCCAAATCCATTACTAATAACCCTTTACACATTATATATTTCTTATTATTTGATTGAAATTATATTTATATGGGTTAAGTTTTAATAGAAAATGAAGTTGTCTAAAGAAGGTGTATAACTTTTAACAAAATGTTTTAGTTTTACTTCTTCTTCTACATCATTAAAATATTTTCAAAAAGTTGAAATAATAAAACTGGTATATTTAATATACTTATATGTTTTTATGTTAATTTAATATCCTATATACATTTCATATTCCATCAAATGGTAAAAAAATTATTCGTGTGGATGGTGGACTTCTCCCACGAATGATTGTAATTCATTTTACATCACCGCCTCTGACCACTATTTATAATGATTGATTTAATGTTTATATATGATTTTCATAACATATTTATAATTTTTAAAATATAACATATCACCTAATCTCTTACCTTTCCTTCCATTTAAAAATGATGACATCATTTGTGGGTATGTGTGGAATACCATCTCCATGAAGCGATGTGATTTTTTTCAATCACCCCATCATAAAGATTGTATAAATAATATTATTTAAATGAATAATATTTAATTTATGATATAATTTTCATTATGTAAAGATAAAATAATAATTACCTTATTTCCACCATGATATTTGTAAAATTGAAATGTTTCTCATTAGTATGTACGACTTACCATTACTATGATTGTAACACAGTTTATTTTTCCGAACCACCATTCCTAGTTGGTTTTAAAAGTATAATTGGTGTGTAAAATAATAATTATTTCCTGATTATTATTCATTACATGATATAAAAACTACTTATTTTACTATATTCAACCTATCAAATTAATTTTGAACATATGAACTGAAAAACATCATGTCTTACGTGAGCCTAAATGATTATGTAATTTAATATAACATGGTAACAAATAAAATAATAATGATTAATAAATATGAAAATGTATCTTAACCATGTAAAAAATTATCATAAATTTATTTTTTAGGATAATAAATAACATACATGACACGTCAGTCCCGAGTTAATGGGTTTTCCATACCCAATTTCCATTCATTGTGTTATACTTCTACTTCATTGGCTATGTTATGACATGATTATAGATGAAATAACCTTTGATTTTATTATATTTTAGTTCCATATATATTGTGTGATTTTAAGTATTTTACATATAATTACTTTACTTATTATATTATCACTCCAATGATATGATCTTTTCAAGAGTTTCTTATATCACTTTTGTTTCAGTGAGACATATGTCATATTCACAACTTTATTCATTATTGTGTTGTATATAATACCACTTTGATATTATATATCCTGATTTATTTTTTATTAAAGGTATTTAATTATTCACTATAATTTATTTCATACATTGGTATTATTATTCAAAAGTTACTGAAGTGATAAGGCTTCATTCCACAATCTTATCAATATTTGTGATTTTTTCTGTTTTAGTCTTGACTGGGGTAATTTTATGATATTTATACAATAAAATCAATATATATTCTTCAACTATGGTTATTTTTTAAAATTATATGTTTTTATTTCAATTTCCTCTTTTACATACTCATGAGATCAAAAGAATATTTTCAATGAAAACCAACTTTTTTTTTCTATTCGATAAAAAATATTTTTATTCCAGGCCCAAATTTTCCAAAAACCTTTTTAAATATTTATTATTATAAAATGATTTATTAAAGAATTTTTTAATCAAGTTTTAATTCTTAATATAAAATAATATTGATTCTTATTTTCTATTTCTAAACAAGGAAAATTTTGACTTTATACTAAAATTGTGAAATAAATCTTTATGTTATTGTACTCAGCATGAACATAATTTCAATTCATTAGATCTGTTCAATGATTTTAAGATTCTTTTACAAATTTCCATGATTATTCTCAAATAAAATTTTATTTTTAATATTTATAGAAATTTAATCTTTGAAAAGTGAATTTCAATGTTTAAAGGGTATTTTCCTGAAGTATGTTTTAAATATATTTTTATATTATTTCTATTCATGATCAACTAAAAACCTTTATTTTAAATATAATCCAGTAGGGATATGGTGTACTTATAACATCATAATTATTTATCTAAATGTTTTATGATCATTTTAATTGGGGAATGGGTTGATATTATGTATAATATTTATTCTTATATAAAAATTTTAGGATTACTAAGGATTTATGATTATCTTGTATTGTTTATTCATGTGAAGAATGAATTAGACTTAGTCAGTGAAGGTAAAGGCCTTTTATATACCCTCGATGAATCAGTAAGTCTTATGATATAAACCAGTTTAGGTATTTTGAAGAGAAAATACCCATTTATGTAATATGTCTTATCATGAGGACTTGAATATAATTTTATGATTTAAAACATTCTGAATTCTACGATTATGAAATTAATTATAAATTTTTATGTAATTATTTTAATAGTTATGATATCCAATGATATTTTTCAAGAACATTTCATTATTTAGATGGAATTATTTGATCATCATTTAATCCTTACATATTTTTCATTAGGATCATGTCATTGATTAAATGGAATGTGTTTTCAGTTATTTACCTTTCTATATTGGTTATGTATTATTTACTTATAATTTCATCTAATGGTTATAACCATTACTGGGCATCTAACCTCACCCATTTCTTAAGATTCTTTTCCCCGTGATTCTAGGAAGTTTATTATGATTGATATATAAGTATATCCTATAGGTAATAATGATTTTCTCAAATAAAATAATCTATTATATTTTAATTTTTCAAATGTAATGTGAAAATAAGTTTCTATCTAGTTTAACAATAATAATAAACTAGTTGTTCCATTAGAATGAAATATCTTTTATTTTTATGTAATATAATATGGTATGCATAAACTATTGGATATGGGTCCAGGGTCTTTAGAGGAGGTATATTACATTAATTAGTAAAGTGGGAAAGGATTTTTCCCTTCTGTATAGGAAAAAAAGTTGATATATCTAGCTCTGTGATGAGAGTGGAATATCCTAATTAAGTCCATGAACATGTTGTTCTATTAAATAGTTAATTTACTGAGTGTTAAATAATGATATATAAATAACATATGTTGATGAAACTAATATGAAACCTATTTTTTGTAGATATTTACATAAATAGAATATATTACACAGTGTATGTTCATAAGAGTCTACATGTCACTGAGACATTATCTTCCTTCTCTATGTCGGTCTTGTCATACTGCTCGATATTAACCTTTTAATTAAGGTGGTGTATCCTAATTCCACAGATAAAAGGTCCTAGAGGATCATAACTATGCTAATTCGGGACCTAAATTAAATTTCATATTCATCTATCGTTTTTTATAAATATTATTCTATTATGTGGTTTAACAATTACTCATGTTAGTTTAATCACAATTATTCAATCATCAGTTATTATAAAGACTATATAAATGATATTAATATTAAATAAATTTATATTCACAAGTTAAATATTTATTTAATTAT
Organism: Viscum album; assembly: GCA_963277665.1. Taxonomy (NCBI): domain Eukaryota; kingdom Viridiplantae; phylum Streptophyta; class Magnoliopsida; order Santalales; family Viscaceae; genus Viscum; species Viscum album. The sequence continues at coordinate 1,514,575,948 of OY728128.1, read as the reverse complement.
GTGATCATATAATATTTAGTTATTATTATATATTCATAAAGTAAATTTTTTTTATATATTAGTTAAGTGAATATTTAATAAATATATATTCATTAATTCAATGAATATAGTATTTATATATTTATTTTTGAGTAATGAAATTATATTTAATTAATTAAATAAATAGTCATTAATAAATTCCTAAAAAATGTTGAGGAGGATTAGTAGACCGAGTTTGATATTTTAATGAGAAATAACATATTAAATATTATTTTAATACTTTTTATTTTATTTATTCAAGAGAAATTTAATTTAATTTATCTCATATTTTAGATCATGTCAAGTAAATAATAATAATAATATTATTATTTATACATGTGGTTTTTTCAGGGATTATTAAAAATAAAAAACATTTTTTAAATAATTAGTTTCCAACCTTATAATTATTTAAACTTGATTATAACATTTTACTAAGTTGGATAGCCACATTTTTTTGTGCATAACAAGTTATAGAGAGGATCCTATAAAACTCTATATATCTATAAGGAATCGACCTTACACATTACATAATATTTTTTTTATCAAGAATTAAATTTCTTTGACATTGTTGATATTTTCAGGTTTATATTATTAGATATTAAGGTCATAACATAAACATTGAAAAACTATATAATACAAATTGGACACTTATGATTAGTATCCATTTTTCACATAATATTATATATTGAAAAAAATAATTATTTCCATGAAAAACTCTTCACGACTTTCGACATGACATCATCCTTTTTTTACCCATCCTATGAAAGCCATTCAAAAACATGGTATGAGTAAAAAATTATTAGTAAGTGATATAAAAAGAGATGAAACTGCTAGTCCAGTAAAAACATGAAAACCCATGAAATAATTACCTTTATATCAATTTTTTTGAGATAAATAAATAAAACATTTTCATATGAAAAACTAGGTGAAGGCATAATTTCGGGGTACTGTAGCAGTTACTGCAGAAGTTACTGTAGCAGCCGAAACTATTCACCTTGGGCCACCGGTTTGGGCTTGGAGTCCTTAAGGACTTCATGAAAACCAATTCCTTGGGGTCAGTAAGGTTTTCGGGCCACCTCATGGCCTTCGTGCCACCTCAAGGCCCTCAGGGTCACCTAATTTGTAGTTGTATAGACGAATTCTACAAAGAAACCACTCCAGAGGAGGAAAAGAGCATGGAACATTCACTAGAGAAGGGATAAACGGACTTTAGAAGAATGAGAGGGTATGATATTTTCCATCGGTACCATGCCTGTGCACCCCTGCACATGGACATGCTAGCCTAATATTCATGAAAAGGTGGAGAGCTGATCACGATGCAGATGCCGGGGAGGAGTAGTTTCAAGTAGTTATAGTCTATATGATTTCCTTAAGACCTACAGGTCATGTAATGTATCCAAGACTACGGTAAATGTAATTCCTAAGCCTATGAGCCTTGTAAGGGTTCTCTATCATCCCTTTAAATGGGGGTTATTAGAAAATCAATAAAAAAAGAAGGCCTTCAGTCCATTTAGTCAGTCATTGCATGAAATTAAGAACCCTTATCAACAACTGAGATCATCACATTATTAACCAGTTTTTAACCCATGAAATAAGTAACTAGAGCCCAATTAAATCCATAGGAGTAACCATTATGTATCTCCATACTTATTTTTAGTTAAGACAAGGAACATTACCCAGTGCAATGAAGCTCTATATTAGTGTGCTTATTATTTAACCAATAATGAGATCACCTAGTACTATCTTGAACACCCCATTGCATAGGTTGTAATAGTTTCACCCAGTTCTATCTGGGGCACCCTATCATATAATATGTAACATGCTCAGCCATTACTTTCTAGGTGCAACAATTTCTCATATATAATTATCAATTACCAAGTAAATAAAAAAATTATTCATGTAATTTTTAATTATAAAACATTTGAAGAAAACTCTTTTAAACCAATTTGAAAATCAATTTTGGATATCAAAATACCCTTTTCAATTGAAAAACCATTTTCAATACCAAAACACCATGTTCTTTGAAAACCCATTTTGAATACCAAAATACCCAAAAAAGAGAATATGGTTTTTATTTGAAGAAAAAAATGAAATATTTGAAAATAATATAGGAATAAAATAATGGTTATGGTGGTGGAAGAGACATTTTTACCATGTACATTCTGAATTGAACATTCCCTTTCTATTGGTCAAAATGTTCCATATAGAGAACATAAAAATATTTTTTTTGACAACCTTTAAAAACAAAGTAAAACGATAAATAAAATTCACTACATAAATATTTTATACCCATATTTAAATTTTCATAAAATCCAATTCTATACATGTACATGGAAGAGAAAGAGAGTTTGAATGAAAACATTAAAAGTTTATTTTAAAAAATAAAAATAAAAGAAAATTCCATAGTGACTTTAGACATTTTTTAATCATAGTCCCCATGAAGTTATAGATTAAAAAATATTAAACACTATAAGAATAGAGTAATTCATGACACAACATGTCTAAGGGGTTGTATATAAACCTCATAAAATAATATAGGTTCATAAGATCAAAATATACCTCAATGAAAAGAAATTAATATGAAGTCCCTTAACTTGAGTCTGAATTGTCCCGTGCATCATTATCTACCTGAAAAATAATAATATATTACTTTTTATTTCTTGAAAACCTTTTTAAATTTTATTATTCCTTTTATTTCACTTATCACCATGTTATATACAAGTACATAATCAATTATGTTTACATCAGATGTTTTTACCATATTCGGATTAGGTGTCAAAAATGCCTTTGGTAGATTGACTATAGTTAAAGAGATCATATTTATACATCAATTATATTTTCAAGACAAATTATAAATTTTTTCTTTGAGAAATAATGTATGGTATGATCATGGAGATGGTAAGTCGTACTCATGCATGAGTAATGTTTCCATTATTTGAAAATAAAAATAGAAAGAAGGTATGAAATATTGTACCTTTAATGATTGGTAATAATATTTTATATACCGAATTAGTTCTAAAAATAAACTTATATAAATCATCCATGATGTGTGGTGATTAAAATATATTCACATCACTTTGTGAAGGCAGTACTCCACATGTACACGAATGACATTATCAATTTTTCAATGAGTGAAAATGTAAGAAATAAAATGATATATTATATTTATAGAATGAAAAATATTTCAATAATATAAAAAATATTTCATTAATATCACATATACTCATTATATTTACCCTCTCGAAAGAGGAGGTAAGCGCTCTTGCCTCTGATTTTAATTTTGCCTTGGTCGGGGAATTCTCAAATCATCGTCCCCCGCTTCTGTTCTTGCGCGAGACATTAGAAAGGATTGGATTTGTTGATTTTAGCATTGGATTTTTAAATGCTAGGAATGTGTTGTTTAGATTTTCTTCAGAATCTGATTTTTACCGTTTCTGGATGCGTGGTTCGTGGTCTTTTGGGAGGGCTATCATGAAAGTTCATAAATGGTCTCCTGATTTTGTGCCGGGTTTTGAGTCTCCCATTGCTCCCATCTGGCTTGCTTTTCCAGATTTTCCGATCCATTTATTTAAGAAGATGGCCCTCTTCTCAATTGCCAAACTATTTGGAACTCCCATTAAATTAGACTATGCCACTTTGAATCTCACTCGGCCTTCAGTTGCTAGAGTTTGCACTGAAATTGACCTTTCTAAAGAGTTTCCTTCTTATTTCTGGATCCAAAATGGTGAGAGCGGTTTTATCCAGGATGTGGTATTTGAAAACCTTCCACTTTTTTGTAAAAAATGCTATAGAGCAGGTCATTCTTATAAAGATTGTGGGAAAGATATCTCTCAAATACATGTGAAGCCAACATGGGTCCAAAAACAGAAACTAAGTATGCAAAACAATCAAACTGTTTCCGTTAAGAATGATGCTCAGGATGCCATGGTTGATTTTATTGATCCTATAATCTCTAACTTGATGGCTAGAGATAACTTTAAGGATAACCACACTGATGGGAGTCAAGTTGAGGTTCTTTCCATGGATGTAACAGAGGATGCATCTCTGATTCCAGATCCCAATCAGGCTTCTTTTCAAGATCCTGTTAAGGTGGTCATTGATAAAGGGTGTGACCCCCCTACCTCAAGTAATAAAGAGGGTCTTGTCCAAAATCAAGATGACACACATGTTCTAGAAAGGAATGAAGTTGTAGGAGAGCTTGCACCCTCTGGTTTAAGGGAAAAACCAGATTTGATTGCTGAAACATTCATAAATGAAATGGCAAAAAAAGGTAAGAAACCCCTTGTGGATGAGGATGGGTTTATTACCCGACAATCAAGAAAATTTAGAAGACGAAAGGATTTCTCGAACACTGAGCGCACAATTGTGACCAGATCAATGAATGCTTCCAAGTCTGAACCAGTTGAGGATCCTAAGGAAGAACTTATGGTTGAGGCCTCCAAACCTTTGCATGCAGAGAAAACTCAAGATAATACTTTGGTTGCTGCTTCTAGTACTCAATTGTACTACTTTTCTCAGAATTTTGATGAGCAGGATTTACAAGTATGGATTCAGTATATGGACAGGCAACAAAAATTTCCCAGCAAGAATTTCAAGAAAAAAAGATATCTCATGCTGAATTCCTTAGTATAAAAAGATCCATTGCCGAGGAAAAAGAAAAGATGAGTTCCAAATCATCCTAATTCTGGATGGTTCCTTTCAGTCTCCGGATGTGCTGATTTTGCCTGTTTTTGGTTGGGGACTCCTTCTCCTCTGGTTGCTGATCCAGATCTGCTATGCTTGCAAGAAACTCCTTTTCTGTTGGAACCTGGAAGCTGCTGGATGCTATTTTCCTGGTTTTTTGATGCTGTATTTTTTGTTTGGATGCATTCTTGTTTTCAGATGGATATAAGTAAGGCGTGGTCTGCCCCTTCTTCTCATGAAGGCTGAAAGTGTCCTACCACCTCTGTTGACCCCGGCCAGTGGAACATCACCTTGGGACCCTGGAGCTTTCCCAGTTGCTGCACTACTTGGAGTAGGACTGAAAGTCCATTGCCCTGCAGTAGGGCTGCTCTTTATCTTGGAGGTCAAACTGCATTTTTCTTTGGTTTTAAATGTATGTTTTTTTGTCTTCTTTAAATTTCAGAGGGTGTAAGCACATTACACCTCGAGATTACCATGTACCCCCCCTTTTTTTTTATTCAATAAATTTCTTGGAATTACCTTTAAAAAAAAATTATATTTACCCTTATTACCTTCCATGTGATGCATTAGTGAAAAACAAATCACATTGCTTCACGAGGCGATCATCCACTATACACACGAGTGATGTTATCGTATTCATTAATGAATAGAATTTAAATTTATATATATGGTATAATGACTCCATATATATAATAATGTTATAAATATCATATATACACTTTATATCCATCATCATTCCCTATCATGAAAAGTGGTAATGGAAAAACAAATGACATTGGTTCGTGAGGCGGTAGTATACCATAAACACAAATGATTGCATCATAACACATTTAATGGAACAAGGAAAAAATTTAATTTTTTAAATTAATATAATATCATCTATTTATATTTAATATACTAAGAATATTTTATAATCATGGTTTAATTATAATTAAATTAGTTATAGGAAAAAATAAAATAAAAATGCTCATTGAAAAACTTTACCTCTTCTTTGTGTAACTTCTTTTAGTTTCACCAAATGCCTTTTTTGGTTGGATTTCAACCATAAATAAAGATTATAGGATGATATTAGAAAATTATATAAGGTATATGGGTAGGACTTGGAAAAACCAATGGATTTTGAAGGTGTGAAGATAAGAGGAAAGAGGGTGTCCCCTTATAAGTGGGGGAGATGACACAATGGGTATTTTTGAAAATAAATGAGTTCTCCCACGTTTTTCATGTCACAGGGGTCCAAAATAGGCCATTATATAAACTTATTGGATAAAAGGTCTAAATATAACTATAAAATAGTTTTTTATATGTGTATATTTCATTATACCCTTATATTTTTGGTTTAGTCCTCTAGTAAACCCATTTTTACCTTAACAGTAGTAAATAATTTTTACTGCATTCACTATTAAATTATGATAAAAATTATTTTGGACATATTAGATAATATATATTATGATGATCATAAATATATAATCCATTTTTTAAAAGTATAGTTATAGAAGTGGAAACATTTATTTTAAAATTAACCCTAGAGAAGCGACCATAAAGTGGGGTTTTGAAGAGAAAAAATTCAAAAATTTATAATGTTTTTGCATCAAAATTAAATATTAAATTGATTAAAATGACCCTAATTAGATTAATAGATGTATATTTAAACTAATTTTAGTTTAAAACAAATTTAAACATATTATTTAACTTTATAAATAAATTAAATGAAAATGCATTTTTCAATTAAAGTTTTGTATTTTTCACTATTTATAAAAAAATCATAGTTTAAAAAAATAAAAAGAATAAACCTAAGATAAATTTGACATGATGATTTAAAAAATAATTTTTATTTACTCAATTTAATTTTATATAATTTAAAATTAATAATTCTAAACAAAACCTTATAAGAAAATGTTTTAATTAAAAATAGTTCCTTTTAGACTTAAAAAATTACTTAATATTTTTATAATGATTATAACAATATTAATAAAAATGAGACTAATTTCCTCTATATTTAGCTAGGTTGGTTCATTATTCCCCAGTTTTGGAAATTTCTTCCTTATAATTTTGTTTACTTATTAAACAATTCTGGATATGTTTCCCTTATAGCATTTTCAGATTACCACGATGCCTCTTAAACGATATGATTTTTCCATAAACCCTTAAACTGGTGAATCTCCTTATTCTAAAACACTTCAGTGATCAAGAATATGAATTTTTTATTCCTTTTAATAAATATTCTCTTCCAACTATATTATTCTGGGCTCAAAACATGAGATAAATATGGAACATATTTACTTAACATTGAGATGTGAAATATGTTGTGTACATGGGATAAACTCGGAGGTAAGGCCATACAATAGGAAACTAGTACAAATTTATCCATATTTTCAAATGGTCTAATGAATCGTGGACTTATCTTCCCCTTTATTACTAATACATAACAATTTTTTATCGAGAAACTTTGATGAAGACATGATCATTTATCTAGAAAGAAACATATTTCCTCTGATTATCCACACAACATTTATACCTACTCTAAGATATCCTTATATGTTGCTAAATAAAAAATAATTTTTCTACAAGTTCCTCTATAAGATCTAGACCCATCAACTTACTTTCTCTTTATCCCAAAAAACTGGTGTCTAATAATACATTCTATATAATTCCTCAAATGGTGCCATCTGTATACGGGAATTAAAACTGTAATTATAAGAAATATCAACCAAAGAAATATGTTGATCCCAACATCCCTGGTAATTAATTTCACATGAATTATATATATGTTCACTGTTATTATTCATCATCTCTGATATACCATCATATTGAGGATAAAAATATGTATTGAAATTTAATTCAGTATCTAATGAAAGATGATGGCCTTTCCAAAAAATTAAAGCGAAGCTGGGATCAAATTATAATATAATAGATAGTAGAAATCCATATAACGTGACTATCTCTATTATAAATAGTTGAAAAAACTAATCTAAAGATAATATATCTTGAATGTAAATAAAATTTGAATATTTAGGTAATCGATCAACAATAACCCAAAACACATTATTACCTTGAGAAGTATTTTGAAATATTACCATGAAATCCATTTGTATATTTTCCCATTTCCATTTTGGCACTGGAAAAGGTTGAAGAATCCACTCCAATAATTGTAGTATTTATTTAACCTTTTAACAAGTGAAAAAATTCATGGTAAAGTTAACAATGTATATTTTCATTAAATCTCACTAGTAATACTCTCAAAGGTCTCTATACATCTATGTGTTTTCAAAATGAATTAAAAATAGTTAACTATAAGATTCAATCAACAATTATTTCATCAATTAGGAATCACAAGGAAGATATATTTTTTTAAAATCATAAAAAAACTTATTCATTAATATTAAAATCATGAAACATTCCCTTATTAATGTATTCTACCTTTTCCAGTAAATATTAATCCACCTTTTGAGCCACATTAATTCTTTCTGACAAAGTCGACTACACTAAAACCTAAAAAAAAGAGGGGATTTCTTTATATTCAAAACATCTTGGAAAATATTCATCAAATCATTAATTAAATAGCCGCATTAAAAATTTAACATGGTTAATGTAGCATTTTTTTTTCACTCAAAAAATCATTCACATCGTTTATTTTTTAGGATGATAATGAATTTTTCAATCACAATCTCGGATCATCTCCAGTCATCTTATCTATTATATTTTCAATTCCTTCTGAGTAAATATATACTTCAAACTTTTTTGATCAGTATATATTTCAATCATTACTCCATAAAAATGATGCCTCCAATTTTTTCAATAAAAAACACCATCTAATTCTAAATCATGTGTACTTTAATTTAACTTATGAGGTTTCAATTGATGTGAAGAGTAAGAGATTACCTGATCCATTTATGTTAGGTAGTAACCAAGTCCTTTCAATTAAACATCACTATAGATAAAAAATTCACCATTTTAGGAATTCATGGAAAATACTAGAGTATTCATAAATATTTTTTTGTTCCTGAAAATAATCATCACATTCTTTTTTCTAGATTAATTTAACTTCTTTTCAAGTTAACCTACTCATTGGGATAAACAACCGACTGGTTTTTTAAAAGAAATAGAAAATAATAATCCGCAAATATAAGAAAACTTTGAATCTATTTGATATTTTTGGATCTTTTCCATTATTAAAAAGCTATTTTTTTTGAGGATCAACATTTATGAAATATTTTGAAACAATATGTCCAAGAATAGAATTTTTTTAACTAAAATTCACACTTACTAAATTTCACATATAGTTCTTTTTCTTTTTAGGTTTAAAAACTAATACTTATATACAATTCTTGTTCCAATTCATTTTTAGAATATACCAAAACTTCATAAATAAAAAAATCACAAAATTGTTAAAGAACTCAAGAAAAATCAATTCAAAAGGTCGATAAATACAATAGTTTAATTTGACAAACCAAACTACATAACTAAAAACTTATAGTTCCTATATCTAATCCAAAACATAGTCTTTGAAATGTATACTTACTTCAAATTAAACTAACATTATCCCAACCATAGGTCAGCGATCAAGAAACACTATTCTATATAGAGTAAATTAAAAAAATCATTGAAATGAGGAAATGGATACTTGTTCTTAATAGTGACGTAATTTAAGGCTCTATAATCAATGAGAAGTCTATTTGAATAGTCATTCTTTAAAAAAAAAATAGGATCACACCATGGTTGATTTCTAGGTCGGATGAAATATCAATCTAATAACTCACGTGATTTATTTTTCAATTATAAAAGATTCACTTTAGGTATTCAATAAGGGGATATTGAAATAGGATTTTCATTAGGTACTAATTCAACTATAAATCTAATCTCTCAATAAAGAATAACACAATGAAAATCAACAAAAAATACCTCCACATACTCCTTTACTACTAGAAAAAAAATAATTTTAATTGTTTATTTATTTTGAACAATATGAGCTAGGTAAATTTCACTTCCATCTATAATCAATTTCTCAACTTCATGATATGTCATAAAAGGCATGAAATTATTGAACATAACTTTCTTAGCCATGAAATATATCTTATCATGATAAACTGAAATACAATCCTTACTAACAATGATATAAAACATTACTATGAGCATTTTAATAATATTTTCATGAAATACTATCCCACTGATAACAATAGTAAGATTCATATAAATCAGGGTTGATTTAATGTTTCCACTCGAAGTTTTTACCAAAAGTTATATTTTCATTTCATGTGGTAATATTCTCATTTTAGTTGAAAATTTCTCATAAATGAATGAATATGAATATAGAGAGTCAAATAGTATATTTTATTAATTAAAACAAAGAATTAATATACCTTTCACCATTTCCTTTGATGGCCTAACATCAACTATAGTAGTATAAAATGACTTTGATATAACTTTTTCTTTTTTATCATGATGATTTCCATCCTCAACAACTGATTTTATAAATTCACTAGCATAATGAAGAAACTAATTAGAACTAAAAGACCTCACATATGGATGGCTATTGATTACAAAATTATTTGGTTGTTCATGACACTTTTCTATAGAGTAATGATCCCTATGATTGAAATAAACACACCAAAAAAACATCCCATATCCCATCAAACATTACTTGAAATGTTGTTTTCCACACATGGAATATTTTAGGGGATTATCTATGGAATTAATAGACGATATTTTCTCTATTTCTTATCACCTAGATATTTTTGTATTGTTTTCATCTCAAGGAATATACATTTCAGAAAACCCCATCTCAAGATTCTCAATATAATGAACCACTTTCTCATAAGTTTAAAATTCCCATGTGGAAAATGATCTTCGTAAAATTTGTTTCAAACCTGAGTAAAACCTATTAATCTTTATATCTATTCCCCAAATAAAATATGGCACATAAGCTGCCAATATTTGGAAGTTATCTTTATACGAAGATATAAAATTTTTATCTTTTAACCACAGTTATAGAATTTTTTTCCATATAGAGTGGAACAACCATTGGGAAATATTTCTCAAGGAAAATATCCTTAAATGTTTCCCATTCCATGGAATCAAAATCATATTTGTATCCAACATTCTTAACCAAATACCACTATTGGTCAGTTTCAAATTTGTAATGATAAATGGAAATAGTTATATTTTTATATTCCAAATATTCCATGACATAAAATATCTTCCCTAGAGAATTAATTCATCCTTTACCTATCATCGGGTTAGATGATCCCCTAAATAATGAGGTTGTTTCCTCATGAAATTATTCACAATATACATGTTTCCACATGGTAGATCAGTTTACTCTCTAGCATGGATACCACCCCCATTTATAACCTGTTTCAATTGAGATATCACTGAAACAAATTATTCTATTTCAATTATGACCATCTCGAGATGTGGATTTGGAAGGATATTTTCTTATCAGTGCCTTCCCACTATATCTTCCCTATTTCCTATATGGAAAACCATTCTAGATAAGAAGTATTTTAGATGATGTAGCATATAAATATATTAATTCTGTATCATTTTTACTTAACTATAAGGTAAAATCATTTAAGTGCATGATATAAATAATATAATAACCTCTAAAGTTATCTAAAACATATAATGACACTGACTATAAGGAACTAGCCCTACAAATTCCATAATCTTGATTTTTAGTTAATAATTTAATTTATTTATCCTTTGTAAACTTTTTAGGTTTAGAGTTTTAGATAATTAGGTCATATTTCATATATTAAAAAACCATATAATATAAAGTGTACAATTCTGATTAGTATTAATTTTTCATAATACATAAAACTTTTTTAACTTTTTTTATTTATTTCCATGAAATAAAATTCTATAATTTCAACTTTACTTCATCCTTTCCCTTAGTCATCCAATGAAAAACATCTAAAAACTTGAGATGAGTAAAAAATTCTGAATAAGGGATATAAAAACAAATAAAAAATTCAGTTCAATAAAAACATGAAAAGCCATGAAATATTTACCTTTGTGTCAATGTTATTTGAGAAAAAGAAAAAAAAATTTCCATATTAAAAACAACACAATTTTTTCACAATGAAATCCTATAAAACACATTTAAATAAATTTAAAACTCCTCTCAGTAACTTAGAACATCACGTATCAACTTTTTTTAAAATCATATTAGAATTAACTAGAGGCTAGTTAAATCCATAAAATAAACCTCATAGAAACTCCCTCATTCTTTACTATTAATATAAGGAACTTTACCCAATGCATTATAGTTCTATATGGGTACACCCATATTATGATCTATTACAGACTCAACTGACACTATCTGTTCCACCCCAATTTATAAGATGTAATAGGGTCACCAAATGTGATATGGTTCTCCCCATCATATTAGTTGTAACGAGATCACCCAACGTTATCTCAGCACACCTATTTCTCATGTATAATTCTCAATTACCATATAAAAAATTAAAAATATTTATTCTTATTCCTTTTCATCATAAAATTTTGAAAAAAACTCTTTTAATCACATAAAAAAAAATCACTTTTGGATATCAAAATATCATTTTCTTCTAAACCCCCATTTTAATTTAGAAATACCCCTTTTCATTGAAAACCCATTTTCAGTACTAAAATAATCAAATAAATCAAAGATTATTTTTCTTTGAAGAAAAAATTGAATATTTTAAAGGAATACAAAAATAAAATAATGTTCATAGTGGAATAAAGGTTATTGTCTCCATGTACGTTAAGAAAAGAACATTCCTTTTGAAATTTGTGAAAACATTCCATATAAAAAACATAAAAAGATTCATTTTGAAAACATTTGAAAAAAAGTAAAATGATACATAAAAGGTAATTTAAAAATATTATATATATATATTTAAATTTTCATAAAATAATTTTACAAACATGAACATGGAAGAGAAAGTGAGTTTGAAGGAAACATTAAAAGATGATTTAAAAAAAGTTTAAATCACTTTATAATCATTTAAATCATAATAACCATGAATTAATAACATTAAAAAATAATTTAAATACCATGAGAATAAATAAATTAATGATAAATATTTTCAAAGGGTTTATATATACACTACATATACGAATGCAGGTGCATACCATCCAAATATTCCTCAATGAAAAGAAATTGAGATGAAGTACCATACCATCAATATGAATTGTCACGTGTGATATTATATTCCTAAATAACATACTTATGTTAATTATTTAATTTCTTGATAATAATTTTCATTTTTATTACTACTTTTATTTAACATATTACCATGTTATATACAATTACTTTATCAATTAAGTTTATTCGAGATGTTTTGACAATATTCAACTTTAATATCAAAAATGAATTTTTTAGGTTTACTATAGTCAAAGAGTTCATTATTTAAAAACCTATAAAATAAAAATAATGAAATAATCATCATATTTATATATTAATTATAATTTTAATACCAATTACGAAAGTTTTTTTTTGAGAAATTAAGTATGTTACGATCATGGAGATGGTAGGTCGTATGTAAGCATGAGTAACATTTCCATTTGTTGATAATCATTATTTAAAGGAGGTAAGTAATATTTTAACTATAAAAATTAGTAATATTACCATATAAAGATTATTATTTATTTAAATATCCTTATATATATCATCAATGTGTTGTGGTGATGAAATGAGAGTCACATCTTTTTGTGAACACTGTGGTCCACACATATATGAACCACGTTATCACTTTTTTAGTGTGTGAAAAGGTAATAAAGAAAATGATATATTATATTTTTATAATTTTAAATATGTAGTTAATATCATGATTATATAATTTATATCACATATATTCGTTATCTATACCCCGATTTCCTTCCATGTTACTTGTTAGTGAATAGAAAATCACATCACTTCGTGAGACAATAATCCAACGTACACACAAGCAATATTAATGTATCCCTTCTAGGCTGGAATTTATATATATATATATATATATGATATAATGACTGAATTGGTATAATAATTTTTTAAATAATATATATATATATTCATTATATCCATCATCATTCCCAATTGTGAGTGGTGGTAATGAAAAAATGAATGACATCGGTTCGCGACGCAGTAGTTCATCGTACACATGAATGATGATTTTGAAACCCATTTGATGGAAGATGGAAATTATTTAGATCTTGAAATTAAAAAATATCATTATATTTAATATATCCGGGTTATCATAAAATCATGTCTTAAGAAGAATTGAATGTTGTGTAGGAAGATATAAAATAAAATTTCTCATTGAAGAACGTTACCTCTTCTTCCAATAACTTTATTTGGTTTGCACCAAAGGCCTTGATTGGTTGGATTTATTCTAAAAATAAGGATTATAATATTATATTAGGGAATTATATAAGTTATTTTGGTAGGACTTGTCTTATCGAATTAGTTTTGATGGTGTGAAAGGAGGATAAGAGGGGGTGGTGTTATATAAGTTTAGGAGTGGACCCACTTGGTATTTTTATTAATAATTGAGTGCTCCCACGTTTCATATATGTCTCAAGGGTCCAAAATCATCTATTCTAGAACATTATAGGTTTAATGGTAGAAATATTTCCATATAATAGTTTTTTGATAAGTTTTTATGCCATTTTTACTCTTATATTTTTACTTTAACCCCATGTAAACCCATTTTTACCATAACCACAATAATTAATTTTTACTGCATTCACAATTCATTTTCATCAAAAAAGAATTTAAAATTATTATATTATATAAATTGTAAGATCATGGATCTTGGAAGGGTATGTTCTAATTTAAGTTTTGGTTTGAATCCCTTATTTTTTTTCAATTAAGTGCTTACCCAAGTCTTTGAGGAGGCTCAGGGGTGTTCAGAGGGTTCAGGACACGAAAAATAAAGAAAAAGGTATTTTCTAGGTAGGAAACAATCTACACACGGTTAGTGATAACTGTGTGGAAAACCCAGGAAACCATGCAGGAGGTGGGACTTTGGAAAATGGCCTCCTCACGGTTTTCGCACGGTTTTGAAAATTGTGTGGGTAAACCGTGCGCCCCAAAAACCTTTTAAAAAATTAGAATTTTTCCTCTTCAATATTTTTGTCCCCAAATCGGTATTTCCCCTTAATTCACTCCTCTTCACCCTAGGGTTGAACCAAATCTCCCAAGAGCTCCAAGAGATCAATCTATATCATCTCTAAGGCATTTTTGGTGCCGTTGGTTGCAGATCAAAGCTTTGGGTAAGGATAATCCCATCCTCGCTTCTCTTTTGTGTTTAGGGTTTGTATATTCTTATCATCTCTTTTCAAAGAACTAAAACCATACTCTTTAGGTGAGATATAGGTTGAAGTTTCAACAGTTGTTTGAAGTGGAATCTAAGGGCATGATTAAGATTCTGTTCATCCACAGAATCGAGGTTGGTGGTCTACAAGTTATATCCCATGATTTATTTGAGGATTTGTGCCTGTGTGGTTTTGTTATTGGGTATCCCTTGATATGTTTTGATCACCCTTGACATGTTTAGTTAAAATGGTTATTAAAAAGGTAAATGGAGACCCTTACAATCCCCATTAGATGTGTCGAGGGTAATGAAACTAATCTAGGGCCACCCATGGGGTGTGGAAACTCTCCCGAACCTAGGGATTTGTGAAAATAAGTGAGATTGTTGAGTAATCATGTAGATCCCTTGATAAAAATGTTTATGTGACTATTTTTGTTTGGTTAGATGCTATGTGGTGTACCTAGGCTTGATAATAACATAAGGGATATTGGGTTAATATGTGGAAATGACTAAATACCATAATGTAATGGATTATGAGCATGGTAATGAAGCCTAGTGAGTTAGGCATAACGAACCAAGCCTAGTGAGATATACATAATGAATGAAAACTTAGTGAGATAAGCGTAATAAAAGGGAATTGGGATAAATTTTTAAATGACGTGAAATGTGGTAAATGTGTTAATGGGTTATGGAATGGTGTTAACTCTCATGTTATTATTATGGTTTATGTTTTCCATGGTCAATGGTTGTGATGTGGTGTGAATAGTTAATGGATACATATATGTATAACATGTTCACATAGATTGGTAGTGTGGGGTATTGACTAAGGTTCTATGCCCATGGGTCTAGTTTGATTGAGGATCTAAAATATACCCCTAATACATAGAGTAAGGATAATACTAATTCTCTGTTTCCCTATCAGTTGAATCCACCCGGACTGAGGCTTTGAGGTGAGGATATGATTGACATGAGGAAGTTGGTCCTTATGAGAAAGGAAAATGATGTTTTTTCCTCATGTATGTGACTGTGTACTTTAATCCCGTGAAACATGTTGTGTTGATGAACCGATGATAAATGTTTAAGAAATGGTAAGTAATGGGAAACAGGATGAAATGGTATAATATGGAAATGGTAATAAATGTTGGTAATGGACCTAAACTGGATAACAACACTTAATATTTTCCTTTTCATTTATTATTCTTTTACCTTTTTCATGAACAATTACTTATACAAGATATTTTGTAGATATAGTTGGTGGTGGCCTACTAAGTTGTACTCACACCCTGCTTGGGTCATCATGGGGTACCTGAGCATACTTCATGTTTAGTGGTTAGGACTAGGGAAAGGAATCTTTCTAGGAAGTTGGGTTGGAATGGGTGTGCATAGAGAAGGACCCAGACATGGTGTCATGACCATTTTGGGGACTTTGAAGTTTGTCTTCATTTGGGGTTTTGTTCACTTTTTCAATTGTAGCATGGCATGACATATTTACCATTGGACATGATTATACCCCATTTGGAGAATAATTGTTTATGCATGTTCTAGTATTATTGGTTATTATTCCACTACTTTGTTTATCTTATGTTGTGGATTACTCTGATGAAAAGGGGGTATAGTCTCCCTAGTCGACTATTCATACCCCCGCTACTAGTCTGAAACCTTTGGCATATGAGGAGGTGCACTTAAGGTCATGTAACCACCCAGCTCGGGGAACCAGTTTAGTGGCTCCTGGGTCGGGGAATCTACATAAATTATTCTCATTCCAAATATGTAATATATATTTCTAATTCCCATTCAAAAAATTTATAAAATTTAATTTAAAATTAATCCTACAGACTCTATGAGAAAAAAAGTTTTTAATGAGAAAAATTTAAAAAGTATATAAAGTTTTAAATCAAAATTCAAAATGAAATTAATTAAAATAACCTTCATTTAATTAATGGATGTATAATTGACCAAATTTTTCATCAAAACCAATTTTAAAAATATAATTTATATTTAAAATATATTAATCGATGAGACACTATTCATTGAAAATTCTTTATTTTCCAATATTTATTAAAAACTGAATCTTTTCAGAAAAAACCAAAAAATTCACCCTATGATATTTTTGACATGATGATTTCAAAAAGGTTTTTTATTTTATCAAATTAATTTTAAAAAATTTCTAAATTTAACATTTAAATAAAACTTTATAAGAAATGTTTTTAATTAAAACTATTTCCTTTTTATTTTAAAAATTACCTAATATATTTATAATGAATATAACTATATTAATAAAAATGATAGTGATCTATTATATGTTTGCCAATATTTTTAAAGATATATTCTTTAGAATTATTTGAAAAAAGGGTATTTCTTCTCCTCTTCCAGGGTAAATCCTTCTCACCTGGAAGGATTAATTTTTATTCAACAATGATCGCTACATGCATTAGATACATCTTTACTAACACATAGTGGGTTTTATAAAGATTATCAGAGGTTTGGGAAATATGTGTGGATCAAAACTAGAGATAATTATTCCTTAATTACTATAATAAATTGATGGTATGATAATATACCTTCATTTTATCATCAATATTTAAGAAAGCATTCAACAAAAGGTAATTATTAATTAAATAAATTAATTATATATGACATATCAAATGATCCACTCTTCTTATTTCTAGGTTCATATAAATTTATATTCATATAATTATATTACTCATAAGGATTATTTTTTCATGAACATCATTGATTATTCTTTCATTGCGGTAAAAAATGATGTTGGTTGTAACCAATAGGCCCTTTAAAATTTCCCAGAACATATAAGTTATATTAGAGAGATCACATAATAATTTATAATAATTTATTTTTTATTGAAAATTTTTACACATATTTTGTTTGTTTCTTTTTTATTCATTCATTAATCTAGAGATTAATTAAAATTTGTCAAAATATTAATATGATTCTTTAAAGTTTGATATCATTTTAAACAGAGTAAGAACATAAGAAAAATGATCAATGATGTCATATATTAGTGTTGAGGATTCTGTTTGACATAAATTGATATATGGCGTGTGATTATAATTACACATTACATAGAAAAGTTCAATTCACCTGGTTTCATCACATGGTACATTAAAAACCTTAAATTTATAATAGATTGTGAATTTAATGCACACAATGTACTGATCATGGAATCCTGAATCATAGTTTGTCGAACCACACAATGTGTAGTGTGGATAAACTCTATGTAGTCTTCATGGTTTAGCTAATACATTTTCACTAAATATGGGTTCAAATATATGGTATGCACCACCAGATGCCGACATGATATAACATTAATGAGATACATAGAATGTGTATAACATGAATTCCATGTGAATTATTAATGAATTCATTCAAAAAACATGTTGGGTCACCATGTGTGTTATAAATACACATGGAAAGCAGAATACACATACATGGTGTATCTTGATTGAGAAAGACATCGAGTTCACATGTAGTTTATGTAGATGTATAGAAAGTAAAATACATTTTATGTAACTCATTAGTATATTTTTTTAAAAGGTAATGCTTTGGTCAAATACCAAAGCACAAATTATTATTAAAAACAATAAAGTTACAAGAGTCTGAAATAGGGGATTTTTTTACAATCTCTATCAAAAACCTCAAATAAATCAGCAGGAAGGGATTCTAGCCAAGTCATGCGCTGGTGAACTCCTTTGTTGGCAAGAGCATCATCAATGAAATTCACTTCACGGTAAGTATGGGTAGCTATAAAATCAATCCCATGAAGTGAGTTAAGAAAGTTCATCCAACGAGTAGTATGCTTCCAGGCCAGATGAATGCTTCCATTCCAGATGGCATGAATGATGGTGGTTGAGTCACTCTCAATCCACAATTTACTCCAACCTCTTTGAAGAGAAAAGTCAACAGCATGGATGACACCCAATAGTTCTGCCTCCAGTGATGACGAGTGACCACATCCAACGTAGAAATGGCCCTAACATTGAGCAGCAGAATATCTGAAAATAGCACCGCAACTGGAAGGGCCTGGATTTCCTTTGGAAGCACCATCAACATTGACTTTGATCCATCCCGGCATTGGTGCCTACCAGAAAACCTCGAAGGTGCGTTTGGGCTTTGGGAAAATGCCAGGAACTCGGAGGCGGCGAAGGATCTCAAAGTCCCCAACTGAGTTGTTGCAACATTCTTTTTGAATAAATGCAACTTCCTGGATCACGATAAGAATCCAAGATTTTCCTGCATTGAGACTAAAAGTGTGATTATTATGAATAAGGTCATTTCTAACGTACCAAATCTCGTGGATGAGTTCAGCCACTGTTGCCAGCAAGATGTTGTTGATCTTCAAAGAAAGTTCAGATCTAGTGCAATTTTTAAGAAACACAAAAATAGGATCAGTAAAAGACCATCTGAAGTTGAATAAATCAAAAACAAAGTTCCATAAGGTAGAGGCTGTCACACAAGATAGGAAGAGATGATCTACATCCTCCCTGTGTTGGTTACAAAGGTGACATTTAGAACAAATTTGGATGCCAAAAAATTGAAGAATAGTATCTGTAGGAAATCTATTATGGGAAATACGCCAAATGAGAGTGAGCCTGGAGGGTTTAATCCAGGGTTTGTTAAACTGGATCACCCATATATAATTTGAATCAATGTGAGAAAAATTCTGCTTATAAAATATTTTAGAGTCAAGAATGCCATTTGGTGCAGGTTCCCAGACCAGGAAGTCACCATCAGGGGAAAAGGAATGATTATCTATGATCTGCATAATATTATCAGGGAGATCATGACGATGAAATTGAAGAACATATTTTATAGATTGATTAGTGTCCTCAAGAATGTGACTAGTAGGTAACAATGTTATCAAGGGGTTATCATACAATTTTCCACATCAAAAGTTAATGGAATAATTATCACTAACCATCCATCTAGAATTTTCCATGATCTTATGATAAGAGTCCCTGATAGATGGCCAGATGGAAGAGTTAATGAAATTGAGATTCCCTTTTAAGAGCATAGAAAGAAATTTGTGATACAAAAATTTAGTAGCATTGGAAGAGGGATTAATAATATGCCAAGTGAGACGGGCCTGGAGAGCGTCGTTGAAAAGCTTTAAATTTTTTATGCCAATCCCACCTTTATCAAGAGGTATACAACAAGAATTCCAAGGTATAGTGACAAGCTTCCTTTCAAGAATACTTCCAGTCCAAATGAAAATTTTAATATAAGTATTAATTTTCTTGAAAATGCCAACATGCCATTTATAAATCATGAGGTAGTAGACCATTTTAGAGACAATGATTGACTTGACCAAGCAAATTATCCCAACCATATAGAGAGATTTCCCTTTCCAACTGGAAAGTTGGTTTATAATCTGATCAATAACATTAGCGAATTAGCTGGCTTTGGGTCTCCCCCAAAAAATTGGGACTCCCAAATAAGTGAAAGGAAATAGGCCCTATTTAATTCCCAAATAAGTGGTAATGCTAGTTTTCTTTCCAACAAGAAAATTCTTACCAAAGAAAATGAAGGATTTATTCCAATATATCACTTGACCAGAGACCTCTTCATTAGTATATGTTGTGTATCCGAGATAAGACACATACTGAGTCCCTAGGAATATATCCTCAATACCTAGAAAGTGAAAAACCCAGCATATAACTCATTAGTACAAACTATGTTGTCACCTAGTAAATAAAAAATTTACATTAAACAATTAATAATTAATTATAGCATTAAAAATAAATTTATATTTTTAGAATCTATTTTGTTTAATTTGTAATGATGTTTGTAGAATTAATAAAAGATCAATTAATTCCATGAAATTACCTTTAAACACTGTTCAATCAGTTTATTTTCCATGTTATAATTAATGATGGGTATATCCAAGATATATTAGATGATAATTAAGGAAAAATTAATTAATTAATTAATTAAATTAATTAAATTATGTTTATATTAATAATAAATACTAAATTTAGGTGAATTATTTCTAGTATACTTTTTCATATTCGTTGTGTATCTATGGATAAACATGAGATTTGACCATTCTATTTATCTTATTTTTTTATTTAATTTATTATTTCATGGTTTAATAATTTACTAAATTAAAAAATGTTTTATGAGGAAATCCTCTCAATTAATTATGTGAGGTAATGCGTGACCATGTTACCATTTATATAAACCCATATTAACCTATATATTAGATCTGATCATAGACATGTGAGTAAAATTATGTATTGTATAGAGCTCCCTAGTTATTAGAGGTAGTTTATGTTTAGTGTTGATGAAAAATAAATATTGGAGGTGCATAGGATCCAAATAGGGACACTGTAACTCGAACCTGTGAAGATTCAACGATTTTCCCCTCAGTTTAAAGTGTTCATTTATTATTCTCCCAATAAATGAACTATTACACAAATCTTAAGTTTCTTCGAATTTATTTATTTTACTTCTTTTATTTTTATGGTTATTTATGTAGGTGGATGTTTGTTGTCATGATCATATAAAATAATACAATAAAAGGAATATAAGATATAATTAATATGAAAAAAATATAAATAATTTAATTGAGACTTAAACCATAACTTAATTAAAATTCAAAAAATATTAACAATAATGTATGAATATAAAATAAAAAATTTATGTAAGAATGATAAAAAACCCTCAAATTAAAATATTATGTCAATATATCCTTCTATTACTTGATTTATAATTCAATAAAAAGATCATTGTGTTTGGACCAAACCTCATTGGGACATTATCTTTTAAAAAGGAGTCATAAATGAGTATTTGGATTAAATGAACTAATTTTACATCAAGGGGAGTATCATTAAAAATAAATTGTGTTTATTTGGAGGCAATGTGTTGAGAAAACCAGAACATGGTATTTTAGGTTTAGGAGTCCACCCAATAGATCATGCAGCTATTAGTTAAAGCAGTTGGAAAGATATGAATACCTAAATACCGGGAATTTGTTGACTTAGACCCCTATTTACTTATTAGAATGAGGATAAGGAATATTTCTTCTAGAATATCTATAAGATATGATATTATAAAACTAATGATGAGGGATATTGGGATTCAAAAAAATTGTAGTGGACTAATAATTTAAAATAAATTTAATATTTCATATCTTTTGGTAATATATATTATAAATAAAGCATAATTTTTCTAAATATGAAATATGGAAAGTGAAATTGACATAAAACTATGATCATTTAAACAAATACTGTGTCCTCACTAGCATAAATTAAAAGGATATTATTGATGTTTTAAACTAAACTATAATGGAAAAAACGAAACTATACACTGGATTATTGTGTACCTATTTACATATATCTATAATAAAGAAAAGGTGATAATTATTCTTATAGAAGTTACATATAATTACCCATTTTGTCCATTATGAAGGGATTCCATTTATGTATGGAAAATTGATAATGTAACATAAGGAAATTGATGATTGTACTATGATGTATCATCTCTTATCTCTTAAGAAGGAGGTAGAGTGGACTTTCCTAAAAATTATTTTCACTATACTATTCCAGTGTTAAATAGAATGGGGTACTTAGAAATTGATATTGTCTTCAATAAACTGAATTATATTGATATGTTAAAAATGTTTAAACTTCCATATAGAAAAGAAATTATCCACTAATCATATATTATCATTCTTACCTTATAGTGTCTCTTTATTAATCTGTATTATGATATGTATAATACATATGAACAAATTAAAAATCATTTTACTAAGCTTCACTTGGTTGATTTGGTTTCGAGGGAACTCGGTTCCACAACCCTTGTGGTGAATAACAAAAAAGAAAAGGTTGAAAATTGTAAGAATATTTTATAGTAAATAGTCTATTTAAAATTTATTTTAATGAGAAAAACTATTTAAAATTAATACAGTGAATAGATAGGAATTTTATTCCCATCTACATAAGAAATCAATTTTTAAGATAATTACAATAATTTATAGAAGATGAAAGTTGTTCTATATAATTTAAATATGTTCAACATTGATTTTAATGATTTTTTTTTCTTATTGGGTTTTAAATACTCTCTTGTATCCAAATATAAAAACAATGAATGAAACTTTACTAGAAGTATGTTTTATTCTCCCTTGAACTAAGGAATGGTGATTTGTATGTTAGTAGAAAGAACCACATGACTTAATGAAGCTAAATTTAATTCTCATAGTGGATAAAAATGGGTGATTCTCATATTAGAAAGGATAATTTAAATACTTATGATTACCAATAGAACTTATTCATGATAAATTTTTATTTTTCATTATTTATAAACTATACAATTATCTTAGTGTTATGTTAGAAACAATGAGATATTGTTTCACTTCTGAAACAAATATTGTTATGATTTTCTTAAAATATAGATATTTCAATAATTATGTAACACCAAATATATAATAGAGAACACAAATTATTTATATAATGTTTAATACTCATACCAATTTTTTTGAAGACAATTCATTTAAAAAAACTAAAGCTTAATGTGTTGATATGCCCAAAAAAACATTTAGTATCTTTATAGCCAAACCATTCTAGGAAATTTCGACATAAAAAATTATCAAGTTTAGAAAAAGAAAACATAAAAAAAGTTATTCCACAAATATTTCAGAGTCAGTTCAACTATATAAGAATAATCTACTCTAAGGTAAATCTTGAGGTAAATTAATAAACTTCAATATATTTCTAAAAGAGATTTAACAAATGATATAGTAGCGAAATGCATGCACAAGGTAAAATAAATAGAATACTCCAGGACTGTACATTGTAGCATATATTAAACAACTATTCATTTATCCTAAAATGTTATAAAAATAGTTTCCTAAACTCATATTAACATATTCACATCATAAATATAGTGACAACATAAGGTAGACCGAGGAAGAGTATAATAAATATTGCAACTCTTCTATGATTTCTTTATATACAAGTTTCATAAAATAGGAACTTATCATGTATCCATATTCAATCTAAAGTGACTAATAATATAATATAACTTACAGTATGATGGGTTTCCATTAATTTCATTGCCTAAGGTTCTCCAATTCAAGTCATTTTTTTAGTTAGAATTAATATAAAAAGTATGTCAAAGGAAGTACAATGTGAATATTAGTTTATTATACTATAGAAACTAAGGATATAAACATACCTAATATTGAAAGGTATAAAAAATATAACTACATATCTATTTGAGAAGGAAATAAATTTCAGATAGAGTGATAAAGAAATGATTTTGTTGAATCTTATATCTAGATGCACTAGTTAGAATAAGAATAAATACATATACATGTTTTGTTGTAGAAATTATTCTAGAGGAACATACTATATAGAAAGGTTAAAACCATTATGGTTGTTTTGTATTCACTATAAATAGTGATATATATTGTTTTATATGAATAATGATTCCTATAGAAAACTGTATATTGGAAACTTGATATGATTAAAATGTCTTTTGAATTTATAGAATAATTACATGTATGAATATCTAGTTTTGAATTTTGATATGTTATCTAGTTGATGTAATTAAATTTTTAAGTATTCAATAAAAAATATACATGGATGGTCAATTTCAATCCCATAAAACATTGATTATTAATTAATTTTTTCCAATATATTAACATGTTCTATATTCAGCATAGTGATTTCTAATAACTTTTCAATAATCATCATGAAAAATTACATTCAAATTTTACATATCAAATAATTCCTATGATCATTTTATTGGGAATTGAGTGTTAAATCCATCATCCCTAAGGAATCCTTATGGGATATGTCTACATGAAAAAACTAGAAAAGTTGGTGAAATAATGAAATACAAATATGATATATTAGTTTCACGAATCCATTTATAAATCATAATGAATAATAATCATAAGTAATTAATTAAAAATAAAATTTTCATAGGTCTCTATATGATGATAGTGGGAACTCTATGGTTTTCAAGATAAAAAACTGTTCTACATCAGATAGAAAACAAGTGATTAGTATTATGGTCGATTAAGACTATTTTTAATTTCTCCAAAGATAGATTGGGTAACTGCCTAAGTTCTATGAAAGGCGATATACTATTATAGATCAAGGTGTTTATTAATTCATTTCAATGTACATAAATGACATATTTTTAAAAAATTAAACATAGAACAATACACACAGATTGATCTAGTGTTGCGTGATATTATTTTGATATACAAACTATATATTCCAAAAGGATATTTGGAAATCTATAACATATTACATGATATAGACATCGGTCTAATCTTTCATATACATAAATAATAAAATAAAAATATCAATTAAGATGAGGAGAACTACATAAGTTGTAAGTAAGAAATATTCAAGAGTTCTTTCATAAAGAAAAATTAGATAATTTCCTTGTAATTAGTGAAATTGGAACACTAGTTTTTAAGGGATATGAAATGTGCTTTGTTTCAGAATAGTTTATCTCATATTGGAGTAAGTATTAGGTAATATACAATGGTTATGTATGTTATAGAAGATTATTTCTAAATCCAAATTTCATTGAGTATGTTTCATCTACTAATGCATCTTATGATTATTTTGTAGATTTTTATTTCTATATTTATGATTTGTATCTAAATAGTAAATTTCAATCATATCATGATTAACTTGAATCTATGGTATAATCCAAGATGGTAGTGATGATTGAAAAAAAGAATATTCTTGTATATATCCTCCATTGAGGGAGTTTTCAAGAGATATGTGGTTTTAGTAAGTAGATCAACCACATGTAGTGTGGTGGTATCAAATTCTATAGCCATATCTTTTTAGAATCATGTTAAGGATATGAGGCTAACTAGTTGAGTAGTTATCAATTGACACTAGTGAAAGTAGGATTTTTTTTACAGTTGTTTCCCTAGATCTATCTACTATGCATATATAATTATAAAAATCTTCATGTTATTGAATATTAAGTTAATTTCTTATCACAAATTGATCATTATTATATGTGACATAGTATGTGATAATTTTATATATGTAATTATTTCACTAAAAGGTTAGAGTATTTATTCGATATAATGAGAACTGATAATGTCTATTATTTTATTCAAAAATATATGATCTACAGAAAGATGATAAAATTTTATGAGAGAAAAATGAAACAACATTTCTAGGGTGGAGACTTATTTGACTTTGGGACACTTTTTCAAGGAAT
Organism: Viscum album; assembly: GCA_963277665.1. Lineage (NCBI taxonomy): Eukaryota > Viridiplantae > Streptophyta > Magnoliopsida > Santalales > Viscaceae > Viscum > Viscum album. Next base: position 1,514,549,756 of record OY728128.1, on the reverse strand, counting down.
ACACCCTTGGAAAATTTTATAGCATATGATTTTGAGAACATAACCCTCCAAAATGAAATCCGCATTTATATGTGTCATTTAACATTCCAATATAATTATGTGTGTAATTCTCCTAAGATGTTAATATTATTTTTAATTTAAGTCATTGGTCATGTATATTTATATTCTCACTAAAAAAATGACATTATACGCTTGTGGGAAGTAGGGTACATTTTATGTGTCATAGGTGATATTAGATTAATGAATAATGTGGTAAATAATTATTCCTTTTTCCAAGAATGAAATTTGGTATCTTTGGCCCTTTGGTGGGAATGATATTTAAAAATTTATTCCATATCCATGGAATTATATTAGAGACATTATTTATGTAAAATAATAAAAGATTCATTGAGCACATAGTTTGATAACATAAGTATGAAACATTCTTGGTTAAAGATATCATTATAAATGGATTATATTACATGGTGTATATTTTTAAGAGGTTAATTGTCGTTATGATATTAAGTTTTTCTCTATGGGATCCTTTTTCTATCACTAGATGATATCCTTAAACATTAGTAAGTGCATCCTAATTCCACTAAGAGATCAGAATATAGGGTCACACACTTAGTGTATTTGGAACCTTATTTAAAATTCCATATGAATTTGACATATAGGATAAATATTAAACCCATATGCGGTTTAATAATTATTCATATTATTTTGATCACAATTATTCAATCACTAGTAATTCAAGAGAATATATATGTGAGTTCAATATTTAAAAAATATTTATTCTCTTAGTAATTATTTATTTAATGAAATGAATGTATAATATTTATATATTTATTTATATTCACAAGGTAACAATATTTTTATTTATTTAGTTATGTGAATATTTCATAAATATATATTCACTAATTCGGTGAAGAAAATATTTATATATTTATTGGAGAATATAGCATTTTTGTTTATTTAACTAGATAAATAGTCATTATTAAAGGACCAATAAATATTGAGGAGGATAGGATAACCGAGTTTTATGGTCTCACGAGAAATTTCATATAAAATATTATCTTAATAAATATTAATTTACTTATTCAACATGATAAAATTTAATTTATCTGTGATTTTATTTCAGTTGAAATAAGTAAAAATATTAAAATTATTATTTTGACATGGGGTTTGTTTGTGATTGGTAAAATAATAGGTACGTTTGTGAAATTATTAGTTTCTAACCCTTATATTATTTAATTCTGATTATGACATATTATTAAGTTTTACAAACACATTTTTTTTATAAATAAATGTTTTAAATTAAATTATATCAATACCTATAGAGATATCCACTAGAACACACTAAAGAAAGATGTGACTTTCCCCTTGTCCTCCGGAGCAAATCCTTTTTTCCTTATATGATTTGATTGAGATAAATAGTGATTTCCACAAGAATTAGATTCATATCCACTAGAACATGATGTATTATATGGATTCAATCATTATTTCATAAAATATGTGTGGATCACCACTAGAAGGAACATCACCTTTATTTATCCAGGGCAATGATGATGTGACTAGAGGTCTTCATCTAATCATTGAATACGAAGAAAAAATTCAGTAAAAGGTAATTCCTACTTAAATGAATTATTTAAAAATAATATGTGAAATGGTCACCTGGTTTTTATGGGTTTTTTAAATTAATTACTATATTAATTATTTTTTACATGATGATTATTCACTATGTACATCATGGATTATTCATCGATTATGATAAAAAATAGTGTTCCTTATGATTGATAGGTGCATCTATAGTGCCCAGAATTTACACTTGTCACACTTTATTTTGTTTCTTTCATCTATTCATGATCTTTGAATCACTATTGATATGATTAGAGACATTATAGATCAAGTGAGGGTATTATTTATGTCACCAATTAATCCATATCATCAAATCAACTCAAAATAAAAATCTCTTCTGACCATAGATTTTTGCCTCTTCACAACAACATGTTTCTTATCATTTCAAAACCATTTAAAAAACAATTTATTGTTTTGTTCATGTAATGTCATAATATTTTAAAAGAAAACTATTTTTAATAACATGTACTCCATGAAACACCAAGCATAAATGAGCCATTAAATATTATTATTCAAATATGACCATTATAACCTAGACGTTAAATATATGAGTACGAATAGGATTAAATAACTTTTTAAATATATATATGTTATATTCAATAAAAATTTAATTATTAATTCAAGTAAAATGAAACCACAATTTTTATTAAATCCATTTTATTATTCAAATATATGTATTGGCTAAAAATAGTTTTAATTAATTTTTTTGAAAGAATTATATAATTAATTTATATAACTTTTGGAAAATTTATTTCATAATATAAACTTAATTTTTCAAATCATTAAATCAAAATTATTATAGGGTTATATTTTGAGAATTTTCATAAATTTTTTATTTTTCAGTTAATAGTGGAAAATACTAATTTTAATCAAAAAAAATATTTTATTTTATAGTATTTACAAAGTGCAATTTTGTTTTATATTATTTTAAAAATTTCACTATTTTATCTTGATTTATAATAATCCAATTTTGATTTTAAAGTGATATTTATACTTGAATACCTTAAAAAAGTCATTTTCTGGAAAACAATTCCATCACATTTTGTCATTTAATTTTTAAATTAAATTCTACCACTATTGTATTTTAAATCATTAAAATTGGATTCCATATTTGGAATTATTAGCTGTAAAATTTTAAAATACTTTTGTTTTATTTTCATTCATTATGAGTAGTAACTATATTAATTCTTGTTACAATAGTAAAGGGTAAATTTGCTAATTAAGGGTTAAAAATAAAATGATAGGGACTACAAAATGACTCTAACATTTTATTTAATTTTATTGGATGAGTTAATTAAATCCATACTCATTCAAGATTTAGTTATAGGGATTTTTTTTATTTGGATGTGATTATAACCATTATAATATTTTATGTGAAGAAATGTTAAAAGTGTCACACTTGTGATTTTAATAACTATAATATTTTTAACATTGATATGATCATTGGATATGTAATTTTAAAAATAGTATAAAAAAATATAAACTATTTAAATTAATCATCAAAATTTATTTTTAATTTTTATTAAATAAACAATTACATTAAATTTTTATAAAGTGCTGATGCAATAAATATTTAATATATTGAAAAATCAATTAAATGATATTAAAAATATTAAAATTAATACAATTTTAAAAAATTAATGCGAGTCAATAATTTAAAAAGTTAATATAACTTGTTAGGGATATTTTAAATTATTATTATTTATTTTAATTTGTTTTATTGATGTTATTAAAGTCAATATAAATGAATAGTTCAAAAATTAACATTAATGACTATTATATGAAAATAATAATTTATTAGAATATTTAAATTTATATTTTTTTAGAAACGTGGATTTAATATTGAAAATGAAATCAAACATGTTATAATTATTTTTTGTTTTTTCCATTTATAGTAAGTATATTAACCCCTTAATAGAAAAAAATATTAATATCATCATAATTGTAAAAAAGGTTAACAGGGGTAAAACAAAAATATAATGGTAAACATGTGGTCCAAACATGTCCAAGTTTTATTTTATGAGAGGATTTAGAAGTATTCTCATAATATATAATTATTTAATATTTAAAAAAACATCATAATTGTGCCACCCTTATTTTATAATTGAGAACTATTTCTTATAATTTCATTATACTTAAATATCCAATTTTATTGGTCATTATCTAAGAAAATCCCTTCCTGACATCCCTCCATACATTTTATAGGCCTTTTTTGTGTTGAATACCAATCATATAGGTCTAAAGGTGTTAATAAAATGATATTTTTCAAATAGTAGGTATAATTTTTAATTTCATGTTATAGTTTTATTTCTTATTAAACCTCATTTAAATATTCATGAACCATAATATATTAATAGAACCATTATTTACTATATACTGAGAAGTTATTATGTTAATTTCATAACCTATATCCATATCCTCTTTCATCAAATGGGAAATAAACCATTGTTCGTGTGTACGATGGATTACCGCCTCATGAACCAATGTAATTCGTTTTCCATCTCCATCTCTCACGGTTAGATTATAATGTTGGATTTTTTATATATGATATTAATTAAATATTTATCATTCTAAAAAGATAATATTTCATTTACCATTATATTCACTGATAAATTATGATTTCATTTGTGTGCACGTATAGACTACCACCTTCACGAAGCAATATGATTTGTTTTTCATAACAACATCCCTTGGATGACATATATAAGAATATATAAAGAATTAATAATATATTTATTATATGAAAATAATTTTTAAAGAAAATATAACACTTACTTTTTTTTCCTAATGACCTTTGAATAATGGAAACATCACACATTCATACATATTCCTTACCATCACCATGATTATTAACAAAGTTTAGTTTTTTATAACCATATTTAATGGATGTATTTAAATTTAAAATTTATGTATAAAAATGATTATTATGTAATGATATTTTTGATATGATGAAATAATGAACCTTTTCACCAATTTCATCATACCGAAGTCATTTTGGACTTATGAACTGAATATTATGAAAACATCCTACATTAAAAAAAATAACTAACTTATTGTTATAACATGATATTAAGTGAAAAAATAAGAAATAATCATGAAAAAATTTCTTAAATAAGTAAATAATTAACACTATTTCATTATACAAGATGATAATGAACGTATTTGAGGAGTCAGACTCAATTTAAGGCATTTTATTTTAAAAATATTCCCTTAAAATTTCCCCTTAAAACTCCCATTTTCTTCCACCTCCAAATTTGAAAATTATTTACTGGTGTTTTTACATGGACATAAAATATTTATAAAGGAAACTTTATGCCTCTTTTGGATTTTATTAAAAGGTTTTAAAAAGTAATTTTTTATAGAACTTTATTACTTTCATTACAAGAAGAAAAAAATAATGTTCTATTTTAAAGTATATGTAAACAATGACATTTTCTACCACTATAACCATTATTTTATGTTTTTATACCTTTATAAGCTTCCATTTATTCTTCATAGAAAACCCATATTTCATTTCATTATAGAAATTTTATTTTTTAAAATTGGGTTTTAATGTAATGGGATATATTAATAACTGAATAGTATTTATAATGGGTGGAAATATGGTTTTATGATGCAACATTTAAGTATTATATTTTTTTTATGATTATTGGGAAATTTTTATGAGGATGGGTGGTTCTGTTATAAATAATATATGGGTGGTTATGTTATTAACCAATGATGGGTGATTCCATGATAATCCAAGGTTGAGTGAGCATGTTATATCTCTCCTAAGAATTGGGTAAAGGGGCGGAGATAATCGATTAGGTTTCTCTTAAGAGATAATGATAATATAATGTGATGGTTATTCCAACTATGGTATGGTGTTAACCGATTATGATTCTCCTAAGATACTATGGGAATATAATGAGATAGTTATTCCATGTACGACCATTATAGTTCTTTCATGTGTAACTATGATGGTTACTCCATGTATAAACATGATGGTTATTCCATGTGTAACCATGATACTGACTCTATATGTTAGAGTGACAACAATGGTGGCTGTGTGGAATATTCGATGGGGAATGCACCTCAAAGGTGTCAATGGTGCATCATCAGTATAAATTATGGTAGGTGGTGATAGTAGGGTGTTGAGGATGGTTTTAGAGGCTATGTGTTGCATCATCGACAATGATGAAGGTAGGTGATAGTGAAAGTTCTAATGCACTAATGGATCATCTGTGTAGGATCTCGTATTTTGGTTGAATATCATGGCCAATAGTCATAGGCCCAAATAAGAATTTAAGATCATGAATGATTCCATCTATAGGGATAACCATATTTGAACGATGATAGGGTGTAAAATTTTTAATCAGTACTAGGAACCATGCAGTTTTTTCATAGGGAGATTCTAGCTAGATAGCTTTTCATGGATAGAGGCTATGGAGCATCATATATAAATTAACTAGGGAGGGTTTGTGCTATGTTTCTGGTCTTTGGGTGTATATGTCATGTAAAAAAGGACCTTATACCTATAGGACATCAGGTCACGTAATAGGGTACCCTCTTAACCCAATTAAAAATAGGGGTTATCCAAAAATTTATCAAAATATAAAAACTATTTAGTATTTATGGATGGATGTTGATTTCTTGGGTAAAAAATGTTTACTTATAACCCAATTTTTATTTTGAAAAATAAAAATTTCTATAATTATTCATGGACTAATGTTTTCTTTCCATCTTTTTTATGTCACTTACTAAGATTTTTGTTCTTATCCCATTTTTTAAATGTTTTCTGTAAGATGAGTGGGGATATGGAAGAGGTAAAGATGAAAATTATGAATATTTGACATGAAAAAATAACGTGGTTTATTTTAAACATTTTTTTATAGTAAAAATCAATACTGAACATAATATTGCACATTGTAATATATATTTCTTTATGTAAAATATATGAAATAATTTATAAAAACTCTAAACCTAAAATGATCCTCAAATGTAAGACATTGATTTCTTGACATAAATATCATGATTATGTAACATTTAAGGTTTTTTCCACATAATATGTATCAAAGGAAATGTTTATATAACTTTATAGTAAGAATAATGTACAAAAATAATATTAAGGTATTTTAATCGATGGATATCATATTATAGAAAATGAATATTACCATGTTGTTTTATCTAAAGAATGTTTTTAGAAATGGGTTTTCATTGATTAAATACATAAGTAAATGTTTGAAGGCATTGAGGTGAAGATACCCTTCCCAATCATTAACCCAGAATGGTTGGAATTGGAATTGAGAATATTTTTTCCCGGATGGATGAGTTGATGAAAGAAATAAATAGTGGTGGTTTCTATACTAGAGAGTATATAGGTATAACACAAATGATCATGTCAATAGTGAATCCTTTTTGATGCAATACCCTCCAATATTCAACAAATATTCTAACCAATTGGTTACCTAATGATATATTAAATAATAAAAAGATGTTTTATGTCATCCTATGTCCATATCATTAAAAGTTAATTCATAATATTTAATACTTTGAAGATGAATTTGACCAGTGGTGGTTAATGGTTCATAATATTAGTAAAATAGAGGATATTTATACCTTATAATGGAATGAATTTAAAAATATTTTCCTTGAGAAATATATTTATATGGTGGTTTGAAATAGGATGTAAAAGAAATTCCTTTAATTTTAAAAAAGGAGAAATATTTAGTGGCCTTGTATTAATAGAAATTTACCCAATTTGAATGCTATATAGAAAATTTTATCTAGGGTCATGATAGAAAATATAATTAGTTTCACTCAATATTGAAGCTAATATATCAAATAAAAGTTGAATCCTATGATTTCAAAAGCTATGGAAAATTTTTGAGATGTTATGTGATGGTAGAAATGAGGTTTTTGATGATATTTTTTATTTCTAAAACTAGTAGAAAAGGTGGTCTATGTGGTAGGAAAAGGGTAATAATATATCAAATAAATCTGATGGTAAGAAAAGTAACTTTGTAGTTTCCATGTTTTTTTGGAAATAACTACACTGGGGAATAAATTATAATGTCTGTTATATGCTTCTGATGTGTTATTTTTCTGAATATTTCGCATAATTCCAATAAAAATGATCTTGGTAGTGCTATAACCAATTCTGATAAATATGGAATAAAAATTCTTAATGGGTCATTATGAACAAACATTTCTAAATAAGAACGTGAATGATGGGATGAAACAAGATCATAAGATAATGGAATTGGTGAAATACTTTGTAACTACTTTATAATATGTCAATCCATTAGATGAATTGGTAATAGCTCCAGGGAGCTCAGTGATTTTGAAAAGTTAACCTATGGTCTAGATACAATCATCTAAAGGTGAAGGAGGATGTCATTGCAAAAAGTGTTTTTTGAGATATGGGAATCATGAGTTTATGGTTATTCCCTTTAGATTAAAAAAGTACCTATATGTATTTATTTATCTTATGAATTAAATTTTTGTTGAATATTTTGATACATTTGTGGTTGTTTTTTAATGAAGTCTTCATTTATTCAAAAGTTTTGGGAATCATAATACTCCTAAGGTTTATTATGTAGTCTGTTTTATTTTATAAATTTGAATTTATATGTTAGAGAGAATTGATACCTATGAAAAATTTTATATTGAAAAGGTTATATTTTTTTGAAGACAATCATTAAGTTATAGGTTTATATATCCCTTAATTTTAACATATGAAAATGGTTATTTGAGAAAAAATTACATTGTTTTTGTAGACATAAGTTTAAAGGTATTGATAAAAATTTGGATTTACATGATCAATGATCATTAATGTTATTTTTGAGTATTTTCATCATTTTTTTCAATTTTCATGAATTTTTTAGTTTTAGTAAAGGACAACCCATAGTATGAGTGACAACCTATCACACTTGGAAAGGCCATTGGGCATAAACCCACAACCAAAGGGTAAAAAGTGTGCAGTTTCTTCTATTGATCCATGTGATATCCCAGTTATTTTGACATCATTTTTTTACATAAATGGTTTGATAGAGAATTATTAAGTTTATTTTTGAAACATATTATTTATTTTAGAGATAACCAAGGGATTGAAAAAGTGATTTACTGGTTATGTTATTAATTTTATTTCAAAATATTTTCACTCTTTTTGGAATCTTATATAATTAAATTAGAAAACATAATGGGATTTTATTTATGGAATAAAGGTTGAATTATCGTTTTGAAGCATATATTATTTCAATATGGCTTTAGAGCGATTCATGTTATTGATGAAAATTATTATCATATCATGGAGAATATATGAATAGGGAATAAATTTTTTGGCATGTGACATTAATAGCAGCTAATGCTATTTAGAGATAAATTCTAAATTTATCTTTAAAGAATATGTGATTAAATCATTATAATAATTAGGTTTCAATATTTTTTTATATTTTAAAGGATAGTTTTTTATGGAATAGTTTAGTTCAAAGGTTTGGTTTAACTATAGTATTTTATAGATTAATGTTGAAATTATTTTAATAAAGGATTATTTATTGTTGTAATTATCTTATCCTTTAAAAACTATTTTAATTTTAGTTAATTTCTAAAGATAAGAGGAAAGTATTGTTATCCAATTATGTATTATGTAATCCATTAAAATTTTATTCTATTGTTTCATCCATGAAAAATTCACCTTTAATAATTTTTTTTGGAGAAATGGAAAATATTGTGAGGGAAATTATTTAGAGGATTAAATTATATTTGGAATGTAAGTATATTTCATTTTTTTATTATATATGAAAACATAATTCCATAACTCTAGGAAAGGGGTCTTGAAAAAAATGTTATCAATTTAATTTTTTAGTGATAAATCAATCATCATTTACCCCATCACAAATTTACAATTTTGTGATTGTTAACATTCTCACTACTATGTTTTCTATCACCCTCTATCAGTCTTTCAGAGTTATTTTTTTTCCATCCATGAAAATGTTTTCAATTTCCACTAATTTCCTCATATTTTTTAAAACAGCTTTGTGTTATTTTAGATGACCTTCATACATCCCTTTCTCTTTTTTCATGTAGATGTTTTATTAACCCTTTTTACAATGTGGGATTTCAATAAAGGTATTTTGAAAAGCTAAAATCCTAGTATATGATCCCAAGTTCAAATTGAGAGGACTCAATTTATCCAAGGGGGTAGAATGCAATATCCCATGATTTTAAAAGAAGTCTATATTTAATAACATGTATGAGACACAACACCGAGCGTAAAAAAACCATGAAATATTAAAAGTTAAATATTACCATTACAACCAGTATATTTAATTGGTAGGTATTAATAGGATGAAATAATTTTTTAAATATATATATAAAGGTTATAGTCAATAAAAATATATAGATTAATTTCTTTTAAATTATAACTAAAATTTTAGTAAGTCCTTTCAATTCCTCAAAGATATGTTTTCTTAAAAATTGTATTATTATTTTTTTATGATAGAATAATATATTTATTTTCTAGAAAATTTTAAAAATTTATTTAACAAAATACACTTAATTTTTAATATTTGTATTTAAAAATTAGATTAAGTTAAAAATTTTAGAATTTTTTGAAAATATTGCTTTTTCAGTGAATAATGGAAAACTCTGATTTTTATAGAAAATCTATTTTTATTTTAAACTATTTATAAATTAAAATTAAAATTTATATTATTTTTAATGTTTAATTAGTTTCTATTCATTTATAAAAAATAAAATTATAATTTTGAAATTAATATTATATTTGAATACATTAAAAGGGTAGTTTTTTGAAAAACTCTTTTTCATCGTGTTTAATTTACTAAATTTTAAATTAAATTCTTCCACTTATATGTTATGAATATTCAGAAATGGATTCAATATTTTAATTAACCTGGTTAAACTATATTAAATAGTTCTATTTTAATTGTATTCATTTTGAATAGTAACCATAGTAATTTTTGTTATCTTGGTAAATGGAAAATCGGGTAGTTAAGTAGTAAAAATAAAATGATAATGACTCGAAAATGACCATAACACTTAAAATAATTTTATTAGATGATATAATTTAATCCATAAACATAAAATAATTATTTTTTGTCCTTTTATCTCATTTGAATGTGATTTATAACCTTTATAATATTTTATGTAAAGAAAAGTCAAAAAATTCAAATTCTTGTTTTTAATAACTATAATATTTTTAAAATGGGGGTTATTAGATGATTTGTTATATTGAAAATATTATTTTGAAATATAAAATATTTAACTTATTATTATAAATATAAATTTAATTTTTACTTAAAAATAATTACCCTAAGTGATTCCCCAACCATTACACAGTGATTATTAAATTAATAGAAAAATGGAACAATTGATATTAAAAATATTACAAGAAATATAATTTGAAATAATTAATTTGATATAAGAATATATTTGAATACAAAATAATATTTATTTAATAAAATATTTTAGTTCAAATTTAATTTTTTTTCTTGATGTTATTGAAGTTAAAGTAAATGACTATTTCTAAAATTGATATTATTGAATAATATTTGAAAAAAATATTTTATCAACTGATTCAAAATTACGAAAAATATTATTCATCTAAGTTAATTAAATAAGTTCTATGAAATCATAAAATTCTCACTCATGGGTTTTTTTGTTAATTTTAACTGTATTAACCCCTTAAGAGTAAAAAATAATGATATCATCGTAATTGTGGCATGGTTAACAGGGGTTAAAACTAACATATAAGGCTACCAATGTTATCCTAACTTGTTAAAATATTATTGGATGATATTATTTAAAAACATACTCACCTTATTTTTAATTACTATTTATTTTTATTCATTTATATATCACAATTAATTTATATTAATTTAATATGTTTATAAATTATAATAGTTTCCCTCCCCTCTTTTATAAATAGGAACCACTTATTCTCAATTATTAACACTTAAAAACACATTTTTTGGACAATATCCACAAAAATAACCTCTTTAAATACCTAACTATATTCTTGAGACTTTATTTTTAGAAAAATATCAAAATTAGATGTCATATGGAGTTAATAAAGAATATTTTCCAAAGAACATATATATTTTTAATTGAAGGTTTTAGTTTTATTTCAGCTTCCACCTCATTTAAATATTCTTCAACCATACTAAAATAATAACACCAATACCATCCACATACTTATATGTTTTTCTTTTAATGTTATAACCTATATCCATCTCATCTTCCATCAAATAGGAAACAAAAACATTATTGTGTGTACGGTGGACTACCACCTCTCAAACCGATGTAATTTTTTTTCAATAACTATCTCACACAGATGAACTATAATGATTAATTTAATTTTTATATATAATATTAATGAAATATTTTTAATTATTAAAGGATTATATATCATTTAATATCTTACCTTCCTATTCACTAAAAAATTTAAATGTCATTATGTGCACGTGTGAACTACCACCTATACGAAGTGGTGCGATTCATTTTTCATCACCACATCACTTGGATAAAATACATATGAATATATAAATAATTAATTTGATATTTTTGATATTATGATAATTATATAAAGATTAAAAAATCACTTACCTTATTTCCATATTGATTATTGAAAAATGGAAATGTTACTCGTGTGTATGTATGGCCTACAATCTTCAAGATTATAACATAGTTCATTTTTCATAACTATAATCAATGGTTATATTTTAAATTATAATTTATATATAAAAATGATAATAAAATCTTGATTATTATTCTATATATGATGGAATAATTACCTCTTTGACCATATTCATCATTTCAAAGTCAATTTGGACTTATGAACAGAATGTTGTCAAAACATCTAACATGAACATAAATAATTAATCAATTATTATAACATTATAATAAGTGTATTAAAAGGAATAATAAACATGAAAAAAGTTCTCAAAAAATTAAATAATTAACACAAGTTTAATATTTATGATGATAAAGAATGTATTTGATGATTTAGAATTGATGTAATAGGCTTTCTTTTAAAAGTATTCTTTTAAAATTTTCCTTTAAAACACCCTTATTCTTTCATGTCTAGATTTTTTAAATTATTTTATGGATGTGTTTTTATATATATAAAATATTTTTAAAGTAAAATTTATTTCTCTTTTGAATTTCATTGAATGGTTTTCAAAAGGAATCATTTTACAGAATGTTTTCATTTTATTTTAAAAAGTTAAAATGATTATTCTATATTAATATATTTAGTGATAATAAATTATACCTCCACCATGACCTTTTTTTGGATTCCTTCATATGATTACATGTTTCAATCAAAGAAAAACTATCTTCCCTTTTATCATGGAAATTATAATTTTGAAAATTAGGATATAAAGAATAGGGATATATCAATCTCTGAAAATGTTGTCTTATGGGTGAAAAGAATGTTTTTATGTACAAGATTTAATGTGTTATAATTATGTTATTATTCTTGTAAAATTTTTATGAGGATGGATGGTTCTATTACAAACCATATATAGATAGTTATTTCCTTAATTAAGGAAGGGTGGGTCGATGATAAACCATGGTTCGGTGGGACCACTATAGCTCTTCAATGCATTGGGCAATGGGACAACTTTTAATCGATTAGGTTTATCCTAAGAGATTATGAGAATATAATTTCATGGTTATTCAAAATATGAGATAGATTTAACAGATTAGGTTTATTCTAAGAGATTATGGTAATATACTATGATGGTTATTCCATGTATAATAGTGATGGTTATTTCATGTGAAATGACAATGGTTACTCTATGTATAACTGTGATGGTTATTACATGTGTAACTGTATGGGTTACTCTATAAGTATGATTGATATTAAAATAATTCCTCAGGCTTCCTACATGATATATCTATGTTTTTTCAGGGTTTTTATGCAAATATTATAATTTTACAAGGTTAAAAAATTATATTCTACTTCATAAGGATGAAATTTATAAATTTTTGAAAATATTATTATGATATTTTAATGATTTAAATGAAACCTTTATGATTTTTATTTTTTACTTCAGTATTATTTATTTATTTTTATTATGAGATTCCTTATGTAGATAATGGCATGACTTGTCCCCCAGGGCCCGTTCTGTGACTACCCCAATCCGAACTTCCATAGGCTAGGGGCTGGTGACTAGCATGAGAAAGGCATATCCCAAAAGGGAAAGCATTTCCATTAAACTTGTACACACACATACATGAAATTTTGAACAAAGAAAACCACAAAAGAAAGAAAAATAGTACGACCACCATAAAGTGCCACCATTGAGTGTAAAAGGATTAAACTAAAATTAAAGGGGCCAGAATACATGACCAACTAAAAGGAAAGTACATAAAAAGAAATACAAGATCCAAAGGTCGTCCGCCAAGGATCCTACCTAAAGGGTAGGTACATATCACTATCTGATGTCACTGTAGCACACCACGTCTATCGATCCACCTCCAAGCACCATCTAGCCCTAGCTCCCCAAAGTCCCATTCAAAGCTGTCCATCATCTTCACAAGAAACAATAGGTGTGGGAGAAACCCATGCAGAGGTGAGTATAACAATACTCAGTAGGGATCCTGAGACCCCCTAAGGTCTCTCAGAAATCCACGAAGGAAGAATACCATAAAGGAAATGCCAAAAAGGTAATATCGCCAAGTAAGATCTCAAATAAATAACACAAAGTAAAAGATAGATCACACCTGTTATAACTTAAGTACAGAAATAAAGATGATTAGTAGTAAATCTAGATCATCTTATTCTATTGAGAGGCTCTGATGCTGATCCATAAAGGGTCTATAGGTGATGATCAACATAAGATCGCTATTATACTGATCCACATAGGGTCACTTTTATGCTGATTTACATAGAGTCACTAGTATGATGATGCACACATGGTCGCTAGTATGCTCATCTACATAGGGTCTCTAGGTTCTGACATACATAGGATCCCTAGGTGTGGACCCACATAGGGTCGCTAGGTGCTTACCCACACATAGTCGCTATTCATTCTTCACATCATAGTCAACTAATGGATTCCCGCACTTAGCACGCTTTATTATGTGAGGATATGATCCTCAAGACATCATTCATAACAAAACTTCCATGAAGACCGACATAGAGTAACCAAAATAATCGTCTTTTCCTAAGGGTTCCAACGTAACAGATGACACGTTGAACAGACGTCTGGTTTGTAAGATATGGGAATTTTTGTAAAAAGGGATGGGTTGGATTCGAGTATGATCCAACCTGGCCATATAGAAACCCATTCCATAATTCCCATAGAGTATCTACAAATAATCGTCTCATTTAAAGGTTCCCAATGCCACTGACGTCGCATTAATCAGACACCTGGTTTGAGAGATATAGGCGTTTTAGTGAAACAAGGGGCCGTTGGGGTCTGGGTCCAGTTCGCCCCGGTAGGACCACCCTAACCCGACCCATATGGGGCTGGGTCTGGGCTGGTAGGGCAGGTCTAGATTGGAAGCACTAGACCAACCTAGAAATGCGGGTCCGGTGCGGTAGCGCGAGTCCGACCCGCCGGTTTTTCCTGGCCCTCCATAGCGGGCTGACTCCTATATCCAGACATGGCACAACTGCATCCGGTCTTCAACACATGTGACCAGTGAAACTAGCTATTCCCTCCATGTCATCCACAGATGGAGTTGGAAGGTTTACTTGGTCAACACGATGCTAGTGTGGCACCACGGGTCTCCAGCACCGCGACCTCCGTCACTCACCCGGGCGGCCCGTACGTGGGCCGATATCTCAACACTGCGCCGATCGGCGCCACACCTCCATGCTATTATGACTGCTGGCCATGAGCCTTTACCATCATGGTGCACTGATGAGTGTGCTTCCTCCCTCTATCCGCAGCCACCGCCGGTGTCGTCACACAACCGTTTTTTCTACAGGCCTCCAGAGTTTCTCTGGTGGCCCATTTCTCAATCCGTCTGTACCTTTGGGATCGTAAGGCTTCCACCTTCACTAAAACATCCTTGAACTCTCTTTACCACCATTTCAAGAATTCATCCATGAATAATGCACATACATAGGGACTCAGGCCTTGTTCATTCTAGCCCACACCCTCTATGTTAGAAGTTTAAACACATGGGGTGGTCTGGGTATTAGAGTTCAATTAATAAAAGTGATAATATAGTCCTGGATAGAGAAATCAAAAAAGAAGTCACCCTACCCCATGAAAACATGATCTACGGATCAACCTATTCATGGGTTGATCAACATTCATCATTTTTAGAAAAGAACATGGAAACATTAAATAGTTCAAACCCTACCTCGTTTTACGTTCATTGTCATATCATTCCATCCTTGAGGGTTCAAGAGGTTGACGACATTCATCGCTTCCCAAATTCTCTCTTCGGTGTACGTCAAATTCAATGACATTATGCCGATGTTCTTCATTCTTCATTGGAGGGGAAACTTTTCAGATATTATTTAGGGAATTTCCCACAATTTAATTCCCAACTCTCCAATGTGTTAGCTAATTAAAAAGAGAACACGTCGCAACATTTCTATTATACTGTGACATTGCATCGTTACGCTGTTTCATTTATGAAACAGCATAGTGGTTACACTTTCACAACAATCCATTAATGATCCTCATTTAATGTGTCTTATTATCACCATGTCGTCACACCATATCGCTATTATTCACCACTCAACAGTGAGAAAATAAAATAAAATAACTTTTTAGTTTATTTTATTATTTTCCAAAAAGTATGAAAATTAAAATTTCTATCCAACCCTTTTCAGTTGAAGTTAAGTCCTTACTAGGAGAATCCCAAAATTCTAAGATCAACGATGCCATTATATTTTGGATCCGAGCACTGGTTCAAAAGATAGAAAAACCTGCTCACACATTTACTAAACGCACTTTAAAAAAAGTTCATAATTTTGTTCTGGGCTCACCATGCCTCGAAATCACATGCCGTCAAAGAGTACAGTCTTGAAATAATTCTATTTAATTTTAAAATAAATTACACAGAAATACTGAGACATTAGAGATAATTTCATTTCTTGGGTATGAAGATATTCATTTGGTTCCCAAATGTTATTTTGAAAAAGGATTTTTTTTATAATTATTATTAGACTATGTATTTATTTCATTGATTTTATGTCCCTTACTATGATTTTTGGGATCATCACATGTTTTATAATGTTTTTCATATGATGGGTAGGGATAATGATGGGGTTAAGATGAAAATTTTGAATATTTTTGATGAAAATAGATCATGTTTCTTTTAAAATGTTATGTTTTATAAGAAAAATAGATACTAAATAGAATTGTCCACCTTGTAATACATGGGATTGTTATGTAAGAGTTATGACCTAATTTACTAAAACACTAAACCTAAAAAACTAATTTTTTTAATAGAAATAGTTATTGACTTAGATCTCAATATTATATAATAGTTATGGTTGGTTCATACAATTCAATTTCATTCCAACTATACTGAACAACTTTTAAACTTCCCTTAACACACCTAGCACTAAGGAATGTTTCCACTAGCCATTTCAAACATAAATTATTTTATCACACCATATTATATAACATATAAGAGACTATTTCATTTCAATACATAGGAAACTATTAAGCCATTTAAATCCCTCAGAACAAATATCCTCAATGTTTTGAGAATATATTTGAATCGAAGTAAAAAATCATGGATACAACCATACGATTGACTAACTCATTTATGTGCTATAAAATTTATATCCCCACCCATCGCATAATATTGATAATGCATCCACTATATGTAGATAATGAATAAAAAATACACACTATAGTTTTTCCTAAGGTAACACATACATATTTACAATTAAGTAATCAATAGTTACTGATATATAAATAATGGATATAATGAATAAAAACATTTCCCCATTCAATCGAATAATATTTCAATCTAGGTGAATATACAAAAATCAACATATAAACTTTATATTATTCATAATATAATGGAATGTAACCTTATAAAATGAATTATGAGTAAGTAATAGAGTGTGGTACATTCATGGTACAAGTATATCATTAGAAAATAGTCATTGAATATAATATTTTTCAATGGTAGGAGAAAAATGGAATAACAAAAATTCCCCTCTGGAATATTATCATATAGAAATATTTTCAAATTATAATTTTTTATAAGTGTATTATTATAGTAGGTAAATATCATTTGTGGATATAATCTTGGATTAGTAATAATGAAATATAACATCATTATATAGGAAATTTAAAAAAAAGTTGAATGAATTTCAAAATATATTTGATAAAAAAGTTATACAAACACTTACCATTTTATGTCCCATCCAAAATATTGAGATTGAAATCCTTAGATCTATAGAGTTCTGGGTCTCAAAATAGAAATTTAGATAATATTTTTATAAACCCTACCCTATTAAGTGTCATAATAAAAACACTTAGGTCTACCTTCATGATAAAATAGAGATAGTGTTTCATATAGTTGAATATATAATCCCCTTCCCAATGATTCTTGTGGGGGAAAATTAGAAGAAAAACAGTCCCAATAGTTATATACTGGAGTGAAAAGTGCGGATGGTAAGGTATTTTTATAAAATTATGGAGAATTATTTATTAACATCTAAAACAATATATTTTATTTTAGGTTGTATAAAAATAAAAAATGATAACTTTGAAATCATTTTAATCCATGATATTTGACATTTATGACCATGTTTTGTACTCTTATGAATTTATAAATGGATGTACTTTAAATTTTATGATTTTGGACATGGGTCCTATATGTATTCATTGAATATTTATTTTCAAATAATAAAATATACTCCAGGATTTGGAAAAATATTAATAGGATTGTAAAAATACTTTTAATAAATTTCAAATACATTATTTTAATGAAAAAAATATGGAAGATAATTCCTTTATATTATTTATTAAAACATTTTTAAGTCATTTTTCTAGCATAATACTTACCATATATTCATATTGTACTTTATTTTCTTCCAAAAAATTCTATTATGATAAAAAATTATGAAAAATTAAACTACGACTATATTTGTTGTACTAATTTTAATTTGGTCGTCCTTTTTTTGAAAATAATTTCATATACATATGAAATTAAATTTTTAATTAAAACCTATAATATATTTTAATACTATTCATTTGGAATAAAAATTTCAAAAAATATTCTTTAATATATCTTATCTTTATTCTAAGACATATATGTGTAATTATATTACTATTCATTGGAGAATATAAATAATTAATAAATTTTATTTATTTTATTACCAATAATTAAATTTATTTTTTATAAACTTACATGTGTAATGGTTACATTATTATTACAATGGTCAAAGGGTAAAGTTATTATTCTAACACTTTGATTTCTAATAATAATTTTCCTAGAGTCATCTAATCCTTCCAATGGTCATATTACCCATTAAATTTACACTTTATTCCATCATATAAAATCATTCTCACCCTTAAATTAATTCTTATACCATTTCTAGTCCACTACTTATTATTTTATTTATAATTATACTGTGTGATGTAAAATTTTCATTATTTCTAGAGTATGATCCTACAGAATTTATGTTTATAGTGATACCTGATATTGATACCTGTTTTATGGTATTTATTATATTTCTTAAAAAAAATATAGTCAATATGTTTTTTATAATATTTTTATAAAATTATATAATGTTTATTACATAATAGTTTTTTGATGATGTTTTTACTTACTATAGCTAAATATCAAGTCTTACATTCTCGCCTATAAAAAATTTAATTATAAAAACATATGGTGTACTGTTAGGACCATGCTAAAGATGAAGGTGGTTGTTTTAAATTTTTTTCTTTTGCTGTCAAATAAGGAATTGTTTTGTTAAGGAAGTTTAATATGAAAAGGAAATCACCTCACTTTTTATTTTGTAATAATCATATTGATCCATGATTTCAAAATAATTTAACTCATGTTTTCTAAAAAATCAAACTTACTCTTTAAATCTTAATGCGAAGAAGTTTGGAAGAAAAGGATTTGATCAGACTCTCCATGGGTCAGGAATTAAAGAGAAAACATCTTACTGGAAGTAAATGTCCATTGAATTCACATTGGATTATGTGTGAAAGAAGATAATTTTTTAAGTATGAATCAAAGTCTCTATGACTACAATAAATTAAATCTAATGATGTTTTTTTGATTTGTATTTTGTAAATCATAAGTTAATTAAATAACTTATAATGCAATATTGGTGAAATAAAGGCGGGGTGAAAATAATTTAGGTGATTGTTTTTTTTATAAGATTATGTTTTTGGGAATCATACCCAAGATATCGTACCCTTGATAATCATATCTAGGAAAATCATACTTATGGAAATCAGATTCAGGCTGAGAAAGAAATAAAGAAGGTGCTGAGGATCATAATTAGAATGATCGTATTCAAGCACTGTAGAATCTGATCATCTTTTGTATGTATAAAAAACTATTCAAACCTAGGATTATTGTAATCAAGATTAAGAAGAAATAGATCATACCCAGTTTGATTATACTGATGAAAGATCATACTCTGGATAATCATACTCAAGCTGGGATGGATGGTTGATTGAATTGTTGAAGGAAAATTTAGATGAAATCTGATATGTTTTCAAATGTATTCATCAAGTTAGTCATGAGTTGAAATACTTTTTTTCTCTTCAAGTGAATTTACCATGTGGTTCAAGAGAAGAGGAGTAGAAGAGGTTTTGTATTTCCAACTGGGTTAAGAGAAGAAGTGAAGAAGTAAAAGTGGTTTGATAGTGGGATTTTTTAAATGGGTTATCAAGAGGGAGATTAACATTCAAATGAATAATCTTATTCATCATTTAGAAGGGATGTTTATTTATTTACACACTTTGAGATTAAGGTGAATTTTATTAAGTGGGAAAATTTTTGGGATTCCATCCAAAACCACTCAAGGGTCACCTATAAAAGGAAAAAAATACATTGTACTTTTTTGATGACTAATATATTATTCATGAGAGAGAATCATTGAATTTACGAGAGAGAAATAATTTTCTATAATCACTTGTGTTGAAGAAGTTTCGATGGAAATATGTCATAGGATAAGGGACTAGATTTTAATGCTATATTTAGCTATTTATTATACTCAGTGTTTATCATACTTTGTGTTTATCATAATCAATGTTTATCATACTCAGATAATTATCATACTAGGCTTGTCAATCATATCTGGCTGATCATCGTATCTGACTGGATAATTAGATTCAATATTTTCATACTAATATTTCAAGATAGTGGAAGAAATATACAGATATAATTGTACAGAGTTTTCCATACTCATAATTGAAGTGGTGTTTATTCATATCTACCATATTCTATCAAATTTCTATTTTTCATACTAGGGAGAATCGTATCAGAAAGAATCATTCTGAGAAGAATTATATTAGGTAAAATTATACTCGAAGGAATCAAACTGGGAAAAACGGACTGGGAAAACCAGACTGATTTTCATAATAAATTCCATGAACTTATTATCAACTTCTCGGTAAAAAATTGAATAAGTTTTTTCAATTGAATACATTTGTGGAATTGAAAAAAAAGCCCAGGTAACATGAGTTGTTATATAAATGTTGTATTTCCCTATTTGTGATAAGTGGATGCACACACACTATTGGAAATGTTTACATAGTGATATATGAGTGAAAGAGTATATCCTACTTATTATAATCCATGTATTTATTTTTAGTAGATTTTGTGTTATTCGATTAATTATAAACCATACAAAGGACATAGCTATTATTATTGAATAGTTAACCTTGTATATACTTGTGTTATTTTGAATGTGTGGTTGAATTTTTTTTCTGTAGGGAATTGAATATTTAACTGGAGGAGAACACTTTTTCAAGGAAATATAATAAAATAAAAAGTATCACTAATTCACTGACTCCCCCTCTCAGTGATACAATCATCCTAACTTGGAACTTTCATATGGTATGAGAGCATAGGTTACCTTATCTTATTCTTTGTTGATGGAGAATTTTAATTGTGTGAACAATAAAGGGATTTTGGTCTTTGATGGAAAGAATTATAATATATAGAAAGATATAATTTTTCATACCTTATGCCTATTCGATATGATGTTCTTGAAGCAGTAATAGATGGGTTTCCTCATATTCATTTTAAAACTCCTCTTAAATCTATTGATGTAAAGAATCATTAGAATTATGGAAGGGAAAATAATTATATATTATCATCACTTTAAAAATGTGAATTCTTTAGAGTGAAAGGTGATTACATATCCAAAGGTATATAAGATAAATTGAAAAACATATATGAAGGAAATATAAAAGTGAATAAGAAAAAATTACAAATCTGGAGATTGAAACATGAATATTTGAAGACAGGTGAGCATGATCCTATTGGGGACTTCATTACCCATTTAAATGAAATTCTGAGTACTATCAAATGTCTTAGTGAAATTTTAGATGATTGTAATTTTTTTGAAATTATTTCAAGAATCCTTCCTGGAATGTTTGATGAAAATATTTTAAATGAAATAGTGAATGATAAATAATTCAGAAGTAGTAGTTAAGAAGAATAATAAACTCAACTTGAAATTAATTTGAAAGAAGAATTGAAAGAATTTTCTAGAAATATCATAAGGCTTGAAAAGTAGAACAAAAAATTGGTAGATAAATTCACTTCAACAAGAAATAAATATTTTTTTACTGATGAGAAAGTGAAGCTTTTAAAATATATTGGTGATTTGAAAAAATATCTTAAAGAAGAAAATAATCGTAACGAGCTTATGGAGGTCAAATTGAAGGCAAAGGAAGAATATTTGGCACTTTTCCAACAAAAATTCTAAAAAACTGAAGTGAGAAAATCATGGTTACAAAACCCTTTCACTGAAGCTCTTAAAAGTTCTTGAAATGAGAAACCATAGATTCTTTAACAAAAGATACCTTCAAAGGCTAAAAATAATGATGGAATTGTTTTTGAAATGAAGAATACTAGAAAATTTATGTATGTGGTCATAACCAACATTGTAAGGAATTCAAAAGTCTAAATGAATCATGAGTCCAAAAATGTTTTGAAATAATATATGTCTAGAAATTTTTTAATCAATTATAGTTTTGATAAATAAGAAAAGAAAAGAAAATAAAGACTTTAATTAATAATAGAAAAGTTGGTGGCTCATAAAAGAAAGAGAAGAAGGTGATTGAGAAACATTTTCATTGTTCAATCAATATAGAAGTTTCAGAGGAAAATAATTCTTCTATGAATATTGCTGGTATTGTGGTGGATTGAGACAAACAATAAATATGTGTTAGTTTAACAAACAACATTAATATTATTCAACATATTATTAAAGGAATGTATTGAGGGGGAGTCAATTCCCTTAATATAAAAAGGCTGAAAATATTCATAAAGGTCGATAAAAATTTAAAATAGGTTCCAACCATCAGAAACTATTTATGAAAGCTGTGAACAACATGGACACCTTGAAAAATGATATCTTGTTTTGTTATCAGCCCAAAAAAATTTCCACAACACTTCTTAAAATCTGTAGGTGAATAATAAAAAGAAATAAGATAAATACCTTGTTGTTGAAACTTCATTGAAAGAATCAAAATGAGAAAAAACTTGTATTTTTTAGAATGTGTGTTCTCCTGATATGATATGAGATTTGAAATTGTTGATGAATGTTAATGTTTTTATAAAAGGTATGGTAACATTTGGAAATAATGAAACCATGAAGATTAATGGTGTTGGATCAACCAACATTGGTAATGAAAAGATGAAATCCATAAAAGATATGTATGTTGATGGGATGATATTAAATTTGTTACGTGTTTCACAATTGTGTGATAAGGTTAAAAAAGTTATGTTTAAAATATATTTGTTTGTTTTGAAAAATAAATTAGATGAAAAAATTGATATAATAGGCCAATGTACAAAATGAAATTTGTTTGAGATTGGTGAAATAAAACACTTTTGTTACATGGTTATGGTGGAAGGGAATCAATTGTGGCATCGAAGGCTAGGACATATGTTTGAAAGACACATGTGAAAGTTATCAAAGAGAGGTAGTGTCTGAGACATTCCTGATTTTCCAACAAGAATATATTGGCATTGCACTATCTTTTATAAAATAATAATTACAAATGTGGTGAAAAGAAAGTTGAGATTTGTTCAAAACAAACCATGGAGATGTTTTATTATGATATTTACGGTTTGATGAGAAAAAAATCAACAAATAAAGATAAGTACTTTATCACATTCATTGAAGATTTTACTCTCATTACTTGTGTTATGTATATGAAACATAAACCAGATTCTTTTAGAATGTTTAAATGTTTTAGAAAGAAAGTTGAGAAAGAATTTGAGTATTTAGTGAAGAAGTTGATAATAAAAAACAGTGGTGAATACAGAAGTGATGAATTCAAAAGTTATGTTGAGAAGCATAGAATTTTGCATGAGTATAGTTCCCCACACACTCCTCAACAAAATGGGGTTGTTGAAAGAATGAATAGATGTTTGGTTGAAATGGGAAGAACTCTGTTACTTGAACATGGTATTTCTCATTAATTTAAGAGAAAATCCATAAGTACTACTATTTATATCCAAAATTATTTTTTCTACCAGCCTGAATCAGATATTCCTCAATACAATTTTTTTAGGGAAAACACCATGTTTGAAACACTTAATAGTTTTTGGGATTCTATGTATTATAAATAAGAAAGGCGGGAACTATGGAATGTTTGAAAATAAAGGTGAACCTAGTATCCTTCTTAGAAATGTTCCAGAAGGAAGAGGATATATATATTCTTCAACAAGGATACAAAAATAATTGTTCATTCTTTTGATGTGAACGTAATTAAAAGAGATAATAAAGAAGAACATACTTAGGAAGATGAGAAAGATGAGAAATATTGATTTGAAAGCAATTCTAATAAGGATACATACAATTTTATTCAATATCAAGAAGAAGAATCAGACTCATCTATTTCAATTGATTAGGAAGATGTTAAAAAATCTCATCCTTGGATGAGGAAAAAAGTGAATGACGAGAATATAATTGGTGATCAACATCAGAATGTTCAAAAAATAATAACAAAAAATGTTATTTCACATATGTATTTGTATTAAAAAGTGGAGTTTAATGATCTGAAAGAATCATTTAAGTATCAGGAATGTGTTCATTCCATGAATTAAGAGTTATATCAAATTGAAAACAATGATACATGAGAACTTGTACCCATGAAAGAAAACAAAAACAACATTGGAACAAAGTGGGATTTGGGAACAATCTGAATGAAGAAGGTTAAGTTATAAGAAACAAAGCACGATTGGTTTTAAAAGGGTATTAACAAATTTAAGGTATTGATTTTGATGAAACCTGTTCTCTAGTGGCAAGAATTGAAAAAATTATAATCTTTCTTGCTATTTCTACACAATGAGGTTACAAGATCATTTGAATGGATTTAAAATTAGTATTCTTAAATGGTGATCTTGAAGAGGAAGTTTACATTGAACAACCTTATGGATTTGTTGTTGGGATAGATGAATATTATGTGTGTAGATTGAAAAAGGATTTCTTTGGCCAAAAATAATCTCAAAGGGTGTGGTATTCCAAATTGGATACATGCTTAAGGAAGATGAATTTCAGGAAAGGAAGAGTGGATAACAATTTCTATAGTAGAGTTAGTAAAGAGTATTCCCTTATTGTGATTGTTTATTTTTATGAAATTATCTTTTCTAGGCATGATGAATTAATTTGAGAAAGGTTTTTTGAAGAAATGAAAAAGTTATTTGAAATTTCCATGCTGGGAGAAATGAAATACTCTCTTGGGTTAAAAATACATCAAAGGAAGAAAGAAATTTTTTCATTATTAAGAAATTTATGCTAAGGATCTTATTAAGTGGGTTGTCATGGAAAAATCAAAATCTATTTTCATACCAATATTATTGGGGAAAAAGTAGTAAGAAGAAGAAGAAGGAAAATATGTTGATTTGAAAGAGATTCAAAAGTTAATTGGATGTTTGTTGTATTCGACTGCCTCAAGACCCGACATTGCTAATGCTCTTACCTTATGTGAATGTAACGACCCAAAGTTTTTCAATGGAAATTACCTTCTTATAATTATGTCATAAAATAACATGAAAACACAACATAGTGAACTAAAAAGTGATATGTGACCTTTAAAAATAATTTTGTCACTTTTGTGATTGGAATTTTGAAAATCTGACATACACGGTTTTGTTCAAGATGTTTTTTGGAGTCTAATAAAACAAAAATAATTTTTGGTGAATAGTAACCTACCCTTAGGAATAGTAAAACACCCTTATGAATAGAATTATGACCTTTATGAATATTAAATCATCCAACATAAGAGTAACCTTACCCATGAATAATTAAATAAAATTTAGACATCTTAGAAAGTGACAATTCGACCTTAGTAAGAATTTTGGTATTTTCTAAGTCATAAATAATTAATTATAATTAATTAATTAATTTAAAATAAATAGTATTTTCTTAAAATGTGTTTATTAGTTTTCAAATCAATTTCTTATTGTTTTTAGATAATTTTATAAGACTCTACATAATTTTTGAAAGCACTATAAAATCAGTTTTAATTTTAAAAACTGTTTTTTAGGTAAATTATGATTTTAATTAAATATTAAATTAATAATATTAAGAAAATTATTTTTGAAAAATGGACTTCAGTTTTGGATTCTACACGTCAAAAATTGGTTGGGGTAAATTTTTGGGATTTCTCTGAAATACTAATTTTTTGATGAATAGTGAAATACCGTAATTTACAAAAATAAGCTAAATAAGATAATTATAGAGTCATGTGTGATGTTCTGCTGATGTCAGCCCACTTGGTTTGGGATAAAATGATAAAATTACTATTCTTGGTCATTCAAGACTAACTATTCCTTGTCTTAGGGGAAATTAATAAACTAATGAATTTTATATTAAGGAAAGTCCTCTCCCCTCCACTATAAATACCACCTTTCACACCCTCATTTCCTCACACATCTCAAGCTCCAAGCCTTTTATACTCTACCCAAAAACCTTTCCTAGCCACTCTACCACGTTCAAGAGATGATGGTCTCATCAAAAGACCAATCTTAGCTTCCTTAAGGAGGAACTCAAGAGGAGGATTTAAGAGGTAATTTCTCTCCCTCTTCTCCTTTATTTTCCTTTCAAGTTCGTGTTCATTTATTGATCTCTCCCCACCTATCATCTTAAAAATGGTGTTTTAACTCTAGTATTATAAATATAATGTAATTTTATGATTCTAATGGGATATTATATCATACAACCCCCTTTCCCTCTTCCTTTTATTTTATTAAAGAGAACGTTGTTCGTGAGGTGTTAATTTATCACCTTCAAGAACGAAATGCTTTCTTCTTCCATTTATACCTTTAGATAGGGTCATGAAACCATTTTTATGGTTGAAACATAATATGTTATATGTATTATTTCCTATTTAAAGTTCTGGAAATAACTTATGGCCATATTACTAAGTGATAAATTAAAACATGTTCGTTGTGATCGAAAAACCGCCCAAATTAACCTAAACAATCATCACTTAATTCTTATCTAATGATTCATCCGCATGGATATAATATGATTCATTATAAGATCATTCAAAATCCTGTAATATAATTCATAATATGTAATATCATTTCTGTATTTTTACTCATGTTCTACCCGAACTTCAATTTAAGAATACAAGTGAACCACCCAAGAAAAACCATAAAAACAAACATTCCCGAACAATGTTTTTAAACCCTATAAGTCATCCAAAGGAACATAAAATGACACAATGAAAACAAAATGAACCCAATTAATGTATAAAAGGTTCTTTAATCTCTAATTAATGAATATAATGTCATTATACATGTAACACCCCGAGATTTTATGAAAAATATTCTTTTTAATTTCATTAATGTCTTGTGTTATAGGCTACACCAAAAGGAGCTTTCACAACACACATCTCTGACCTGGCTTGAATTACACGCAATCACGACCTTCCACGATAGCGTGTGTTGTACGCAACACCAAGTTTCGCTAAACAACGATATGCTATTAAAATATTATTAAAACTAGCCGTTATGAATAGTAATAACCAATTTTTGAAATTTTTGAAATTTTATTTTCCAAAATGGAATTTATTTTTGGATTCGGAATATCGAAATTAGCTTAGGGTGAAATTTTGGTGATTTTCGGATAACTTTCATATTTTGATGAATAGTGAAAATTACTAAATTTTAATTAAAAACAACTTTTTCAATCAAAATAATTAATAGTGATAAATTATTAATTTGAGTGGTTTTAAAGTATATTTATAATATATTTTTACAATTTAATACAATGTTGGTCATTAGATGTAATTTCACATTTAAACCAGACATAAACAAGTGTCAATCTTTTGATAGTTATTATCTCTTAAAAACACGCTATTTGTTGTGACAGCGGAAATTAATTTTAAAATTAATTAATGAAACTTATATGTTGGGAATTTTGTAAAATAGAAATCATTTTTGAATTCAGAATATCAATTATAGCTTAGGGTGAAATTTTGGCATTTTTCTGAAAAACTTCAATTTTTGATGAATAGTGAAATCACTAACTGGTAGGTTAAAAACTGAATTTTGCATAAAACTTAATTTTACCTCTTCTGTGAATGGAATTTCAAAAATCCAATAGACACGGTTGATATCAATAAGTAAAATGTGGTTCAATGAGATAAAAATAATTTTTGGTGAATAGTAACTTTTTACTTTTTTTTACCGCGGTTAATAATAAATAGGGTAACTAAGGGTAAATATGATATTACTATTACCCTAACACATGTCCTAATTCTATTGGATAAGTTTAATTCGACCAAAAACAACCTTATGAATATAATATGACCATTTAGGTCCACTTGGATTAGATTATGACATTTAATATTATTTTATTTAATGAATAGTTAAAATAGTTAAAATCAATGTTTAATAAGTAAATCATTTTTAATATGGGGTTATACATAAGATAAATTCGACTATAAATATTAATTATAAATCTAAAAATATTTTATATATAATGGTATTTTATTTGTAATTTTTAGACATTAAATAATTTAATTTATTTATGACACAATGATAATGCAGTAATTATCTTATTAATGAAATATTGACATAATTGATGTTATAAACACCAAAATAAATGTAATTTGAGACTTTTTATGAATCCCAATAATTTTCTAGGTTAATATGACATGTTAGTATTGATGTAATTAACTTGTTTCGAACTAATAATTCTGTTATGATTTTCACAAAAATCAATTACTAAATAGTGTCAAAATTGACATAAAATAGTTTTTAAAACAAATATTATATTGGTAATTGTGATTTTATTCCTAAAAATCTAAGGTTCGGCAAAATGACTTAGATAAGGTTATATATATTAATAATAAACAATTTGGGGTTCGTTTGGCTTCTTATAGTAGGTTTATTAACCTTATAGTATAAGAACACAAGAAGACACGGTAAAAGTAAAATTATTTAACTTAATGTTAAATCTAAAAGATAAGGTTAAAATAGGAACCTAAACTTGTCTAAATTCTATTGGATAAGAGGATTGCGACCCATTCCCACCTTAGCCTCGAAATAAATCTATTTGGAGCGATTTAAAACCGAACTTGACTTTATAATAAAATAATAATTTTAGTTATTCCAAAGGTGCCCCTCTCCTCCCTTATAAAAGGACACCTCCTCCCTCTCTTCCTCACACAAATTTGAGCCTTCAAGCTCGGCCAACCCCTGCCAAAATCTCTTCTCCACTTCCCTAGCAACATCCTAGAGGTTCTGTTCTTCATTAAAGACCAATTTTAGTGCCCTAAGTGGAGGTCTCAAAGAGGCGCTTCAAAGAAGAGGTAATTTCCATTACCAATTCTTTCATCTTTATTTCTTCTTCAACTTCTTCTTCTTAGGTTGTTTCATTATGAAGTAATAACATCAGTATCACTCATATACTGATATATTATTATAAGTATGAAACAATCCTAACTCACCATCTATCCATCCTACAGAAAACAAAATCACCGCGTGTGCGTACGTACGGAATACCGTCTCCACGCCGTGGTGTAATCTATTTTTCCACCAACACCTTACATGGATGGGTATTATGGTGTAAAGAATAACTATACATAGTTATTATAACATCATAATTATTATGATATATTGTATCATCCACTCCAATTCAATTCAATAATTATGGAAATGATATCATCGCTCGTGCGTACGTACGGACTACCGTCTCCACGACGCGATGAGATTCATTCTCCATGTTAACCATTTAAGAATGATTATAAAGTTTATATAAGCAATAATAATGAAATATATGACATTATAAAGCTACTGGATTTATGTGTATATATATGTATGTCATCTAATTAATTCCACTCAACTCAATAAGGAAACGAAAACAGCGTTCATGCGTACGTACGGCCTACCGTCTCCATGAACGGTGTATATCTTTCCATTTACTGATTTATTATATATATGTATATTATGAATATATATATATATAAATCATGTTTTATATTCTGGAATTAAGTAATCATGACATAAGTAATCATATGAATAATTAAAAGTCAAAACACGGATGACAAATAAAACAATTTTACCCAAGACGCTCTTTAACATGGAATTTACAAAATAACGGGTAATATAAAGTCATAAGTGAACCATATATGATATCATAACAATGAATATGATTCTGTAATAATTCAATGACATTATTTAAATCATTATACAGGAGGTTCGGACACTTACAAAACAAATCGGACCTAAGGTAAGGGAAAATCTCGCAATCTCATTTTTTATCCGAGATTGTTTATACTTTGAAATTTACTGGGGTGTATTTTATCATCCAAATCCATGTTTCCTCAATTTGTAATATTATTTCCATCCAACTACAATTATTTAAATCCAATTTTACCCTTCGGTGAGTTTTTAGTAAAAGATATGAAAGGAATCTTTTGTCATTTTTCGTACGAGGTACTTTTTGACTTTTCCTACAAAAGTACGAGAAGAATGTTTTTTTTAACTTATACGGCATGAATTGATTTTTAAAACATTATTTCAAAGAAGCTTCCTTTACAAGTTTTCATGTTTATTTTTAATCAACTTCTTTTAGTTTAAAATTGTATGACATGTTAAGAAAGGAAAAGTGTTTTTGAAGAAGAAAGGATATTTTCCTCAAGAATGGAGTTCAAGTGTTTTATCAAAATTATTTTCCATCTAAGATAATAAAGGGTTCTGTTTTTATCCCTATTATTAAATTGATTTGATTATGTTGTGATGGAATTATTTTTATGAATTCCTTTATCTTATATGAAATGTTTTATGATGTCACGATGTTTAAGATTCCCATTTTTATTACATGGGTTATGAAATGATATATGATTTATAATTTTGTGGCACACATAAGAATGGTATCATTATGAGATGGGTGGGACCTATATCTCCCTCCAATGCATTGGGTAAAGATTTTATTTCTCATGAGATAGACATGGCTGGAATGGTAGGTTATACCGGTTCAGTGAAACAGGACTGAAACGAGGGTGACTCGGTTCAGAAAGGGACTTTTTCCACTAAGATAGTCTTGGCAATGAGTTTTGACTAACAAGAAATTATTCTTTATGATTATGTGTGTATGACACAAAGTTTCATGTTTTATGTTATGATTATTGGGGTTTACCTTTCACTACTATGATTTATCCCATGTTATGAAATTATGATTTCTTTTGCAGGTTAAGATTTCCAAAAGTTATGTTCTTATGTATATGATGTGAATAACATTTATTTTGTTTACCCTTACTGAGCATTTGAGCTCACCCTTTTATGTTTACTTTTCCCCAGGATATAAAGAAAGGTTTTAGGAATAAAAAAAAGGAAGATCTTTATGGGAGATGTTGAAGATATTTCACCAGGATTAGAAGATTATATTCCGAGTTTCCAAAGACACTAAACTATTACGATCCTTGTGTGTGTGTTTTTGTTATTTAATAAGTATTCCGCAAAAGTAATGTAAAGTCTATGTATGTCAGGTTTCGGGTCTCTAGAGTTGGTATCAGAGGAAAGGTTTAGTCAACCTTTGGAAACTAGGATGCGACAACTTTAGTGAGATCCCTAGAGATATTTCTAAGGTATGTCTATGGATGTCTCTAAGGTTAAGTATACGTATAGGTTATAGTCCTAGAATTTCTCTAACGATCTTAGAATTTAACCTAAGATGTTAGATATTGAGGGTACTCCCCCTTTATTATGTTGTTTTCACTATCATGATTTTTTCCTCTCACACTATTCTTTTTTGGGTTTTAGACGATGGCTGGAACCCGAAGGAACCATGTTGATCAATGCAATGGACAATGAAATGATTGTCCTCCTGAACAAACAAATGTTATGGGAGATGGAGTGAAAAATCTTATTTCTATACTTACACAAGCTATGAATCATTCTGGAATTCCAAATGAGCAGAGAAGGGAACAATATTCTATTGAGTCCTTCATGAGGCAACGTCCACCTTCTTTTAGTGGGCCTTCTGATCAACTTGTTGCTGAACAATGGATCAGTACCACTGAAAAGATATTTTCAGTTCTTCAATGTTCTGAACATGATAAAGTCATCTTAGAAGTATATCGTTTGGAAGGTTAAGCTGATCAATGGTGGAATCTTATCAAGAATATGAGGCCAAGAGATGAAATTGAGTCCATGGAATGGGATGAGTTCAAGAAATTGTTTTTCAGTAAGTACTTCCCTCGTATTCTTCAAACAAAGATGGAGAAGGAGTTTCTTGAACTAAAGAAA
Source organism: Viscum album (assembly GCA_963277665.1). NCBI lineage: Eukaryota > Viridiplantae > Streptophyta > Magnoliopsida > Santalales > Viscaceae > Viscum > Viscum album. Next base: position 1,514,517,242 of record OY728128.1, on the reverse strand, counting down.
AAGGATGATGAATCTGTTGGTATATACGAAGTGAATTTTACAAGACTTGCAAGGTATGCATCTGGCATTATCATCCAACCTAAAAGTAAAGTTGATCGATTTTTCAGTGGCTTAAAACCAAGTCTTCGAAGGGAATTAGCTATAAGAGACTTCAGTAGCTATGAAGAAATTGTGTGTTGTGCTATCAAGGTAGAAATGGAAGTTGGTGTTACATTTCCATCTCATGTTTTTGACAAGAAACGAAAGATGGAGTTCAAGGAGAAATCTCAAAATAATGGTGAAAAGAAGATGAATGTTTCCTTATGCACAAAGTGTGGAAATAAGTATGGTGGAGATTGTCTTAAAGGGACTAGAAAATGTTTTAAGTGTGGAAAAGAAGGTCATCGAGCAACTGAGTGTCGAAGTAATGGAAAAAGGGTTTCTAATGATGTGAATAAAGCAAACACTGCAGAGAATGCACCACCAACACTTCAATGCTTCAAGTGCAAGGAAATGGGGCATTATGCTAATAAATACCCTAATCCAAGGGTTAGTGATGATCGACATGAGCAACCGCTTAAGGAGAAGGAAAAAGGGAAGTCACATGCGAATATGACAACGGTGTGGTGGAATGATTAAGTGTTTATGTAATGGGATTCCAAAATAATGTTGTATCATAAAGTATTGGAATATTTATGTATTGGTCTAATGTGGTATTCAAAGTGATTGAGATATTTTTGGAAATAAGATGATATGCACATAATGAAGGGAAAACGAGAAAACGAAATGTTTAACAGTATTCATGAGCTCATGATTGATATAAGGACTAAGTGATATCATGGTTTGAGTATATAGAATTTTGAATATTTTTGTATGTGAAACGTGTTAACTTTTAACTGCATTCAAGTTTTCACTATGGTTCAATGGGTATTCATTTTTCAATAGAATACATGATTAAGGCCTTTGAATGTTTGGAATGTGACCAACAAGACATATCTTATGATATATGGGGATCAACGATGGTATTGAATCTCTGGTAATCGTTTTCACTATATTATGAGAGTGGACTGCAGTATTACGGATAAGCCTAAAGATTGGAATGGATTATGTTGGACATAAGTTAGTATTGTTTAAGGATAGAAGTTTTTTCGATATTATTGATGGGATGTTATAGTAATATAGTTTTAGAAAAAGGACAACCTACAGGACGGGCGACAGCCCATCGCGTCGGATAAGGCCGTGGGAATTGAACCCACAACCGAAGTGCGACTAGCCTTTATCGCCTACCATTGGCCTACAGGAAGTCCCTATTTAGTAGAAACTAGTTTTATTATATTAAGCAGTATGATATATGAAGTATAAGTTCATTTTAGGAACCATATATCATTAATCTCACTATAGATGGACTTATGTATTTTTTGATAACTTTTCTAACCTTTTGAGACAGATGGAATGACCCATCATTCTATCACATGATCTGCTAACACATCACGAATGACAAATTCAACTTCATTTATTTAAGAGATGAAGTAGAAATTGTCCAAAGAATGACAAATAGTGAGACTATACCAAAATCACGAAAGTATTTCTTCTAATTCCAATTTCATCAACTTTAGGGAAATGATCTTGAAAACCAAAAATGTTGTCCTAGTGCTCTTATATCTGATTAATCAGATGGTACCTTAGATCGTCACAAATTTATGGATGTGTGATTGCTAGATTTTCCATAGCCATGTTCTCTACCACTCTCCATCAGAACATGATGGTTAGATTTCTCTTCCATATCCATATTTTCACCTATGTGGAAACCCAGTGATTAGTCTATTTGGGTAACCATTACGTTTCATACTTTTGTTTTTAAATATTGGTTTTGGTATTCCTTTTTACGATGTGGGTTTCAATTAAAGAAACTTTTTAATAGTAAACCATTTAAAACCCCGACGAATTTCGAGGGCAAAATTCATTTTAAGGGGGGTAGAATGTAACACCCCGAGATTTTATGAAAATTATTCTTTTTAATTTCATTAATGTCTTGTGTTATACGCTACACCAAAAGGAGCTTTCACAACACACATCTCTGACCTGGCTTGAATTACACGGAATCGCGACCTTCCACGATAGCGTGTGTTGTACGCAACACCAAGTTTCGCTAAACAACAACATGCTATTAAAATATTATTAAAACTAGCCGTTATGAATAGTAATAACCACTTTTTTAAATTTTTTAAATTTTATTTTCCAAAATGGAATTCATTTTTGGATTCGGAATATCGAAATTAGATTAGGGTGATATTTTGGTGATTTTCGGATAACTTTCATATTTTGATGAATAGTGAAAATTACTAAATTTTAATTAAAAATAAATTTTTCAATAGAAATAATTAATAGTGATAAATTATTAATTTGAGTGGTTTTAAAGTATATTTAGAATATATTTTTACAATTTAATACAATGTTTGTCATTGGATGTAATTTCACATTTAAACCAGACATAAACAAGTGTCAATCTTTTGATAGTTATTATCTCTTAAAAACACGCTATTTGTTGTGACAGCGGAAATTAATTATAAAATTAATTAATGCAACTTATATGTTGGGAATTTTGTAAAATAGAAATTATTTTTGAATTCGGAATATCAATTATAGCTTAGGGTGAAATTTTGGCATTTTTCTGAAAAACTTCAATTTTGATGAATAGTGAAACCACTAAGTGGAAGGTTAAAAACTGAATTTTGCATAAAACATAATTTTACCGCTTCTGTGAATGAAATTTCGAAAATCCGACAAACACGGTTGATATCAGTAAGTAAAATGTGGTTCAATGAGATAAGAATAATTTTTGGTGAATAGTAACTTTTTACTTTTTTTTACCGCGGTTAATAGTAAATAGGGTAACTAAGGGTAAATATGATATTACTATTACCCTAAAACATGTCCTAATTCTATTGGATAAGTGTAATTCGACCAAAAACAACCTTATGAATATAATATGACCATTTAGGTCCACTTGGATTAGATTATGACATTTAATATTATTTTATTTAATGAATAGTTAAAATAGTTAAAATCAAAGTTTAATAAGTAAATCATTTTTAATATGGGGTTATACATAAGATAAATTCGACTATAAATATTCATTAGAAAGATAAAAAGATTTCCTATATAATGTTATTTTATTTTTAATTTTTAGACATTAAATAATTTAATTTATTTATGACACAATGATGATGCAATAATTATCTTATTAATGAAATATTGACATAATTGATGTTATAAACACAAAAATAAATGTAATTTAAGACTTTTTATGAATACCACTAATTTTGTAAGTTAACATGACATGTTAGTATTTATGTAATTAACTTGGTTCGAACTAATAATTCTGTTATGATTTTCACAAAAATCAATTACTAAATAGTGTCAAAATTGACATAAAATAGTTTTTAAAACAAATATTATATTGGTAATTGTTATTTTATTCCTAAAAATCTAAGGTTCGGCCAAAAGACTTAGATAAGGTTATATATATTAATAATAAACAATTTGGGGTTCGTTTGGCTTCTTATAGTAAGTTTATTAGCCTTATAGTATAAGAACACAAGAAGACACGGTAAAAGTAAAATTATTTAACTTAATGTTAAATCTAAATGATAAGGTTAAAATAGTAACCTAAACTTGTCTAAATTCTATTGGATAATAGTATTTAGACCCATCCCCACCTTAGCCTCTAAATAAATCAATTTGGAGCTATTTAAAACCGAACTTGACTTTATAATAAAATAATATTTTTAGTTATTCCAAAGGTGCCCCTCTCCTCCCTTATAAAAGGACACCTCCTCCCTCTCTTCCTCACACAAATTTGAGCCTTCAAGCTCGGCCAACCCCTGCCAAAATCTCTTCTACACTTCCCTAGCAACATCCTAGAGGTTCTGTTCTTCCTCAAAGACCAATTTTAGTGCCCTAAGTGGAGGTCTCAAAGACGCGCTTCAAAGAAGAGGTAATTTCTGTTACCAATTCTTTCATCTTTATTTCTTCTTCCACTTCTTATTCTTAGGTTGTTTAATTATGAAGTAATAACATAAGTATCACTCATATACTGATATGTTATTATAAGTATGAAACAATCCTAATTCACCATCTATCGATCCTACGGAAAACGAAATCACCGCGCGTGCGTACGTACGGAATACCGTCTCCACGCCGTGGTGTAATCTGTTTTTCCACCAACACCTTACATGGATGGGTATTATGGTGTAAATAATAACTATACATAGTTATTATAACATCATAATGATTCTGATATATTGTATCATCCACTCCAATTCAATTCAATAATTATGGAAATGATATCATCGCTCATGCGTACGTACGGACTACCGTCTCCACGACGCGATGAGATTCATTCTCCATGTTAACCATTTAAGAATGATTATAAAGTATATATAAGAAATAATAATGAAATATATGACATTATAAAGCTACTGTATTTATGTGTATATATATTTATGTCATCTACTTAATTCCACTCAACTCAATAAGGAAACGAAAACAGCGTTCATGCGTACGTACGGCCTACCGTCTCCATAAACGGTGTATTTCTTTCCATTTACTGATTTATTATATATATGGATATTCTGAATATATATATAAATCATGTTTTATATTCTGGAATTAAGTAATCATGACATAAGTAATCATATGAATAATTACAAGTCAAAACACGGATGACAAATAAAACAATTTTACCCAAAACACTCTTTAACATGGAATTTACAAAAGAACGGGTAATATAAAGTCATAAGTGAACCATATATGATATCATAACAATGAATATGATTCTGTAATAAGTCAATGACATTATTTAAATCATTATATAGGAGGTTCAGACACTTACGAAACAAATCGGACCTAAGGTAAGGGAAAATCTCGCAATCTCATTTTTTATCCGAGATTGTTTATACTTTGAAATTTACTGGGGTGTATTTTATCATCCAAATCCATGTTTCCTCAATATGTAATATTATTTACATCCAACTACAATTATTTAAATCCAATTTTACCCTTCGGTGAGTTTTTAGTAAAAGATATGAAATGAATCTTTTGTCGTTTTTCGTACGAGGTACTTTTTGACTTTTCCGACAAAAGTACGAGAAGAATGTTTTTTTTAACTTATACGGCATGAATGGATTTTTAAAACATTATTTCCAAGAAGCTTCCTTTAAAATTTTTCATGTTTATTTTTAATCAACTTCTTTTAGTTTAAAATTGTATGACATGTTAAGAAAGGAAAAGTGTTTTTGAAGAAGAAAGGATATTTTCCTCAAGAATGGAGTTCAAGTGTTTTATCAAAATTATTTTCCATCTAAGATAATAAAGGGTTCTGTTTTTATCCCTATTATTAAATTGATTTGATTATGTTGTGATGGAATTATTTTTATGAATTCCTTTTTCTTATATGAAATGTTTTATGATGTCACGATGTCTAAGATTCCCATTTTTATTGCATGGGTTATGAAATGATGTATGATTTATAATTTTGTGGCACACATAAGAATGATATCATTATGAGATGGGTGGGACCTATATCTCCCTCCAATGCATTGGGTAAAGATTTTTTTTCTCATGAGATAGACATGGCTGGAATGGTAGGTTATACCGGTTCAATGAAACAGGACTGAAACGAGGGTGACTCGGTTCAGAAAGGGACTTTGTCCACTAAGATAGTCTTGACAATGAGTCTTGACTAACAAGAAATGATTCTTTATGATTATGTGTGTATGACACAAAGTTTCCTCTTTTATGTTATGATTATTGGGGTTTACCTTTCACTACTATGATTTATCCCATGTTATGAAATTATGATTTCTTTTGCAGGTTAAGATTTCCAAAAGTTATGTTCTTATGTATATGATGTGAATGAAATTTATTTTGTTTACCCTTAATGAGCATTTGAGCTCACCCTTTTATGTTTACTTTTCCCCAGGATATAAAGAAATGTTTTAAGAATAAAAAAAAGGAAGATCTTTATGGGATATGTTGAAGATATTTCACGAGGATTAGAAGATTATATTTCGAGTTTCCAAAGACACTAAACTATTACAATCCTTGTGTGTGTGTTTTTGTTATGTAATAAGTATTACGAAAAAGTAATGTAAAGTCTATGTACTTCAGGCTTCGGGTCTCTACAATACAGGACATTAATGAGAAGGAAGCATTCAGATACAAGGTTAGGGGAAATTCTCGAACCCAATTATCATCGTTCGGGTTCTCCCTCTTTCACTCCATTTTTGATATGGGTACTCCTTAAAGATCATTTTTTCATAATTTTATTTCCATTTCTGGGATATACATGTTTTTTACTGGTTTTTATGTCAAATAAAATGTTTTCTAAAAGAAATCTTCTTTTAAGAACACACCTTTTACTTCCCCCTCAAAGTGAACGGTTCTTGAAACATGTATGTTATTCCCTCTTTATTTTGAGAACCCAAAGTTTATGAATGTGTTCATATGAGATGAAACCCATTCCTTTACATGGGTTAGTTATGTTCATTTTTTATATGTATTTTATGTGTCAATCATGATAATGATAATGTTATGATGTGACGGGTGCGCCCAGAATTATATAGCGCAATATGAATGTTTCAAAGTGACGGGTGCACCCAGAATTATACAGCACTCCAATTCATTGGGTAAAGTGATGAATCTCTTGAGTAAATGTGAAATGATGTGTGAAAAAGATGCTATCTTGGTTCATAAGTATGTGTGGTAGTTAACCACTAAGACACGATGTTTCATTTTTATGCATTGCCACATTTCAAGTCTTATATTTATGCTTCCTCTCATGTTCATGATATTTTTACCATGACATGATTATGATCACCCCATGATATATTGTTCTTATATATCCTGTTACTAGGCTTCTAGATCACCCCTTTTGATGTATATTCTCAGGTGCCTATATGTACTAAGGAGAGGACAAGTGACAATAAGAAGCTAGAGAAGAAGAAATTAAATAAATGTTTATGCTTGATGTTGTATTTGTTTTGTATGGTCCTAGTTTTCCCAAGACACTAAACCTTTGGATCCTCTATGTGTAATACTATTATGTTGTTTATATTTTAAATGATGTAATAGTAATGTAAGAAAATGTTGGGTCGTTATAGTTGGTATCAGAGGAAAGGTTTAGTTAATTTGGGAATTAGGATTAGTGAACCCTAGAGAAAACCTATAGCATGAGACTAATTAAAAATATGCACACAAGAATATTTACATAGGGATCCCATATGTTATTTTTTTGGTATAAATTGTTTAAATGAATAAGTTATTCATGACTTGTTTACTTATGTTTTTTTCTAACCTTTTCTATTTTAGAAAATGGTGGGAACCAGGAGAAATCAGGCCAACAACTCATGCGTGGGATAATGAAACTATTGCCCGAACAACATCCCCATTGATTTGGGAGGTGGAGTTCAAAACTTCATGGTGATTCTTACCCAATTATCACAGGTTATGAACAATAACCATAATAATGGGGAACATCCTCCTTTACCAAAGAGGGAGAAACTGGCTATCAAATGTTTTATGCAGCAACCACCACCGACGTTTAGTGGATCTTCCGATCCACTAGTTGCGGAACAGTGGGTCAACTCCATGGAGAAGATCTTTTCTGTTCTTCAATGTTCTAAGATGGAGAAGGTGACCCTAGCAGTTTATCGTCTAGATGGAGAAGCCGATCAATGGTGGGATTTGATTAAGAACACCAAACCAAGGGAGGAAATTGAAGAGATGGAATGGGAAGAATTTAAGATAATGTTTCTTAATAAGTACTTACCATGAACTATTCACATGAAGATAGAGAGATAATTCATAGATCTCAAGAAAAAAGAAGGAGAATATGTCACAACCTATGAAGTAAATTTCACAAGGTTTTCAAGGTACGCTTTGGGTTTTGTTATCAAAAATGATAGAAAAATTGATAGATTCTTTAGTGGATTAAAACCACACCTTCGACAGGCTCTTGAAATTTGAGACTTTGGGAGTTATGAAGAAGTTGTTCGGTGTAATATCAAAGTAGAGATGGAGTTTAGAGAATGGTACCATGGCTATGGTGATAAGAAAAGAAATATGGAGTTTCAAGCTGGTGGATTTAATGACAAAAGTGGGAAGAAAAATCAACGACCCACATGCCAAAAATGTGGGAAGTTGTACCATGGGAACTGCCTCAAAGGGATGGGTAAATGCTTTAAGTGTGGGAAAGAAGGACACCATGATCAAGAGTGTCGAAAAGACACAAAAAGGAAGGATAATGTAGCTGATTAAAGGAGAGAACCACTCATGGTTCAATGCTACAACTGTAGGGAGCTTGGGAATTATGCAAACCAGTGCACTAAACCTCGAGTTCTCGAGGGTAATTAGTGTCAGCAGCCAACAAAGCCAAAGGAACAAGGGAAGTATTATGCCATCACTACTATGGAGTTGGAGCATGATAGGGAATTCGTACAAGGTACACTTCTTATTTACTCAAGAATGGAAAAAGTCTTATTTTATTCTGGTTCTATGCATTCCTTTATATCTTGCAAGTTTGCTAGAACTATAGAATCGAAGCCCCATAACCTTGAAGTATAGATATCTGTAAAAACACCATGTGGTGTAATCATTGCAACCCAATTGTTTGAATCTTATTCTATGGGTGTATGTGGGAAGATTCTTCCAAAAAATCTCGTAATACTTCCCTTGGTGGAATTCGATGCTATAATGGGAATGGATTTTCTCTCTTTATATAGAGCACATATCAACTGTCAGGAAAAGGAAATATATTTTCATATTCTGAACCATCCCATGCTCCTATAAAAATGAAAGAAAGATCATGAATCTCCTTTGAAAAATCCTTCAATGGCGTGGGTGTTGATTCCATATGAATAAGCATACCTCGCCCAAATGGGCAAGTCGAAGGAAAGTGCCAAACTTAACGAAATGCCCATCGTGAGGGAATACAGTGATGTATTTCCAAAAGAGTTACCCGAAATTCCCCCGGATTGTGAGGTAGAGTTCTCAATTGAACTCATGCCCAGAGCTACTCCAATCTCGAAGTGTACCTATAAGATGGATCCTATCGAACTAGAGGAGTTAAAGAATTAGCTGCAAGAGCATCTAGAAAAAGGGTTCATATGCCCTAGTGCATCACCTTGGGGTGCACCAGTGCTCTTTGTGAAGAAGAAGGATGGAACAATGAGGTTGTGTATCGATTATCAGGAACTCAATAAGATCATCATAAAGAACAAGTATCCTCTCCCAAGGATTGATGAATTGTTCGACCAGTTAAGAGGAGCTCAATACTTCTCAAAGGTTGATCTTCATTCTGGATATCATCAGGTAAAGGTGAAGAAGGAAGATATTCAGAAAACTACCTTATGTACAAGGTATGGGAACCATGAGTTTTTGGTGATTCCCTTTAGACTTATTAATTCCCTTGTAATATTCATGGATTTGATGAATATAGTCTTTAGACATTACCTTGAAAAATTTGTGGTAGTGTTTATCGATGATATTCTCATCTACTACAAGAGTAAGGAGGAACATGAAGAACATCTAAGACTTGTGTTGGAAACATTGAGAAAGGAGAAGTTATACGCCAAGTTCAGCATGTGTGACTTTTGGATGAAACAAGTCACGTTCTTGGGAAATGTGATCACAAGTGAGGGAATTTATTTGGATCCTTAAAAAAAAGGCGATTGAGGAATGGCCTAGGCCCTCTAGTGTCATAGAAATCTGTAGTTTTCTTGGATTAGCTGGGTACTACCGATGTTTTGTGAGAAACTTCTCACGATTTCAAGCCTGCTAACTAAGTTAACAAGGAAAGGGGTAAAGTATGTCTAGACAGAAGAATGTGAGGGAAGCTTCAAGGAGCTAAAGATAAGACTGATCACTGCACCTGTACTCACACTACCAAAAAGTGGAGAACGTTTTGTGATATACAGTGATGATTCAAAGAAAGGCTTGGGTTGTGTACTCATGCAAAATGAAAATGCGATAGCCTATTCTTCACGACAGTTGAAGATCCATGAGAAGAACTACCCAACACATGATCTAGAGCTGGCATCCGTGATTTTTGCCTTGAAAATCTGGCAGCACTACCTTTATGGTGAGAAGTGTGACATATACACCTAACACAAGAGCCTAAAGTATATGTTGACACAAAAGGAGCTCAACATGCGTAAAAGGTGATGGTTAGAGCTAATCAAGGATTACGATTGCTCTATTCACTATCATCTTAGAAAGGTGAACATGCTAGCTGATGCTCTAAGAAGAAAAGAACCTGCTACTCTTTCCATGTTGTAGATTGAGAAAGACCCTATCTTCTTGGATATGCAAATAATGGATTTGGAAATCATAAGGGCAGGGGATACATCCTACCTTGCCCAAATGATTGTGCAACCATCCATCCATGATAAGATTAAGGAAGCACAAAAGGATGATGTGGAGATACAAAAGAGGGTGAATGCAGTAAAGGAAGGGAAGCTGCATGAGTTCCATATCGACCATGATGGTGTGATTCAGTTTGGAATGTAGCTTTGTGTGCCTTAATCACCCGGGATAAAGAAGGACCTATTGGAAAATGCACATAGCACAACTTTCTCTATCCATCAGGGGAGTAACAAGATGTACCGTGATCTCTGGGAACACTTCTGGTAGGATAACATGAAGAAGGAGATTGAGAAATATATATCAAGGTGCTTGGTATGTCAGCAAGTTAAAGTTGAGCAAAAAAAGTTCAAAGGTATGATGTAGCCATTGCCTATACCCATTTGGAAATGGGAAAATGTTACTATGGACTTTGTCACAGGTCTCCCGAAGACATCAAAGGGAAATAATGCGATATGGGTTGTGGTTGACTGACTCACAAAGACTGCCCATTTTATCACTATTCAGGAAGATCTCTCTCTTGAACAACTTGCAAAGATATATGTGAAGGAAGTGGTGAGACTGCACGGTGTTCCACTCTCGATTGTCTCTGACTGTGATCCAAGGTTCACATCTAAATTCTGGAGGAGCCTTCAACATTCTTTGAGTACTGAATTAAATTTCAGCACGACCTATCACCCCCAAACTGATGGCCAGTCTGAAAGGACTATTTAGACGCATGAAGATACTCTAAGAGCCCGATCTCTTGAATTCAAAGGTGGTTGGGATCAGCATCTCCCATTGGTTTAGTTCTCATACTACAATAGCTTCCAATCGAGTACTAAGATGGCTTCATATGAAGATCTATTCAGAAAGCGATGTAAAACTCCAACCTATTGGGATGAAGTTAGAGAAACAAAGATACTTGGGCCTGATCTTGTTCAAGAGATGATAGAGAAGGTTCAAGTCATCCAGAAACACATCAAAGCTACTCAAAGTTGGAAAAAGATTAATGCAGACAACCGTCGAAGGGACTTGGAGTTCGACGTTGGAGATAAAGTCTTCCTTAGAATATCTCTATGGAAGATAGTCATGCAATTCAAGAAGAAAGGGAAGCTAAACCCAAGGTATATTGGTCCCTTTGAGATCCTTGACCGCATAGGAGCCGTGGCCTATTTCATTGCACTTCCACCAAATATGGCTCAAGTTCATGATGTGTTTCATGTATCACTACTGAGGAAGTACATAGCAAACCCCTCACATGTACTAAACTCAGAGGTGGTGCAGCTGGAAGATGATCTCTCTTATGAGGAGCAGCCAGTAAAGATTCTGGATTGGAGAGATAAGGTTCTTCGCAACAAGACAACCCATCTTGTCAAAGTGTTGTGGAGGAACCATAAGTTTGAGGAAGCAACATGGGAACCAGAAGAGGTAATGAAGGAGAAACACCTTCACTTGTTTGTGTAAAGTGAAATTTCGGGGGTGAAATTTCATAAGGGGAAAGAATGTAACGACCCAAAGTTTTTCAATGGAAATTACCTTCTTATTCTTATGTCATAAAATAAAATGAAAACACAACATAATGAACTACTAAGTGATAAGTGACCTTTAAAAATAATTTTGTCACTTCTGTGATTGGAATTTCAAAAATCCAACATACACAGTTTTTTTCAAGATGTTTTTTGGAGTCTAATAAAACAAAAATAATTTTTTGTGAATAGTAACCTACCCTTAGGAATAGTAACATACCCTTATGAATAGTATTATGACCTTTATGAATAGTAAATCATCCAACATAAGAGTAACCTTACCCATGAATAATTAAATAAAATTTAGACATCTTAGAAAGTGACAATTCGACCTTAGTAAGCGTTTTGGTATTTTGTAAGTCATAAATAATTAATTATAATTAATTAATTAATTTAAAAGAAATAGTATTTTCTTAAAATGTGTTCATTAATTATCAAATCAATATCTTATAGTTTTTAGATAATTTTATAAGACTCTACGTAATTTTTGAAAGCACTATAAAATCAATTTTAATTTTAAAAACTATTTTTTTAAGTAAATTATGATTTTAATTAAATATTAAATTAATAATATTTAGAAAATTATTTCTGAAAAATGGACCTCATTTTTGGATTCTACCCATTGAAAAATGGTTGGGGCAAATTTTTGGGATTTTTCTGAAATAATTGAATTTTTTGATGAATAGTGAAATACCGTAATTTACAAAAAATAAGCTAAATAAGCTAATTATAGAGTCATGTGTGATGTTCTTCTGATGTCATACCACTTGGTTCGGGATCACATGATACAATTAATATTATTTGTCATTCAAGACTCACTATTCCTTGTCTTAGGGGAAATTAATAAACTAATGAATTTTATATTAAGGAAACCCCTCTCCCCTCCACTATAAATACCACCCTTCACACCCTCATTTCCTCACACCTATAAAGCTCTAATACTTCTATATAATCTGACCAAAAACCTTAAATAGCCCCTCTCCCACGTTCAAGAGCTTCTTATCTCATCAAAATACCAATCTTAGCTTCCTTAAGGAGGATCTCAAGATGAGGATTTAAGAGGTAATTTCTCTCTCTCTTCTCCTTTATTTTCCTTTCAAGTTCATGTTCATTTATTGATCTCTCCCCATATATCTTCATAAAAATGGGTTTTTAACTCCATTATTATACATATACTGTAATTTTATGATTCTAATGGGATATTATATCATCCAACCCCATTTCCCTCTTCCTTTTATTTTATTAAAGAGAACGTTGTTCGTGAAGTGTTAATTTATCACCTTCAAGAATGAAATGATTTATTCTTCCATTTCTACCTTCAGATCTGGTCCTGAAACCATTTTTATTGTTCAAACAGAATATTTTATATGTATTATGTCCCATTTAAAGTTCTGGAAATAATGTATGTCTATATTACTAAGTGATAAATTAAAATAAGTTCGTTGTGATAGAAAAATCACCCAAATTAACCCTAACAATCATCATTTAATTCTTATCTGATAATTCATTTTAAGATCATTAAAACTACGTTAATATCATTAATAACATTAAATATCATTTCTGTATGTTTACTCATGTTCTACCCAAACTTCAATTTAAGAATACAAGTGAACCACCCAAGGAAAACCATAAAAACGAACATTCCCGAACAATGTTTTTAAACCCTATAAGTCATCCAAAGGAACATAAAATGACATAATGAAACCATAATGAACCCTATTAATGTATAAAAGGTTATGGAATTTCTAATTAATGAATATAATGTCATTATACAGGACATTAAATAAAAGGAAGCATTCAGATACAAGGTAAGGGGAAATTCTCGAACCTAACTTTCATCCTTCGGGTTCTCCTTTTTCACTACATTTTTGATATGGGTACTCCTTAAAGATAATTCTTTCATCACTGTCTTTCAATTTATGGGATATACATGTTTTTTACTTGTTTTTATGTAAAACAAAATGTTTTTCAAAAGAACTCTTCTTTTAAGAACACACCTTTTACTTCTCCCTCAAAGTGAACGGTTCTTGAAACATCTATGTTATTCCCTCTTTATTTTGGGAACCCAATGTTTATGAATGTGTTCATATGAGATGAAACCCATTCATTTACATGGGTTAGTTATGTTCATTTTTGATACGTGTTTTATGTGGCAAGCATGATAATTATAATGTTATGATGTGACGGGTACGCCCAGAATTATATAGCGCAATATGAATGTTTCAAAGTGACGGGTGCGCCCGGAATTATACAAAACTCAAATGCATTGGGTAAAGTGATGAATCTCATGATTAAATGTGAAATTGTGTGTGAAAATGATTCTATCTTGGTTCAAAAGTTTGTCTGGTAGTTAACCACTAAGATATGATGTTTCATTTGTATGCATTGCCACATTTCAAGTCTTATATTTATGATTCATCTCATGTTCATGATATTTTTCCCATGAAATGATTATGATCACCCATTGATATATTGTTCTTATATATCCTCTTAATATGCCTCTATCTCACCCCTTTTGATGTATATCCTCAGGTTACTACATGTACTTAGGAGAGGACAAGTGCCAATAAGAAGCTATAGAAGAAGAAATTAAATAAATGTTTATGATTGATGTTGTATTTGTTATGTATGGTCCTAGTTTTCCCAAGACACTAAACCTTTGGATCCTCTATGTGTAATACTATTTTGTTGTTTATCTTTAAAATGATTTTATAGAAATGTAAGGAATGTTTGGGTCGCTATAGTGAAATATTTTAGAGTGCTCCAAAATAATCACATTTACTTTCTCAAAAAAGAATTCTCAAATAAATAAAAGGCACAACAGAATTTGGAATCAGGTATGGTAGCTTATAGAATATTCAATTGATTAGGTATTCCAATGATGACCGGGAAGGAAATTTTGATGATATAATATCCACATCTGGTAGAGTATTATTTCTTTGAAATAATTTCTTTAGTTGGCATTAAAGGTAAGAGAATTCCATATCTATTAGTATGGCTGAAGCTGAGTATATTGTTTCCACTCAAGACACTACTCAACTTATGTGGATTAAATCACAATTGAAATATTTACTTATTTAATTGAAGTTACCCTTGATCTTGGGTTGTGAAAATCAAAGAACAATCAATCTCACCATGAATCTTGTTCAAAATTCATGTTCAAAAAATACTGGTATCAAATGCCATTTCATCAATGAGCATGTGGATCAAAACGAATTGAAGCTGTAGTTTGTTCCGACATCATAAAAAATTTCTTTAATATACACACAACCTTTACGAAATGAATAATTTTCTAAATTGAGGTTGAACATGGGTTCCCAAACTCTTTTTCTTCAAGGTTGAGTTATGTGTTTTTATTTTCTCTCTCATCTTACTTTTGTATTGTTTTGATAGGGGGATTTTTTCATAAATCAATAATTTTAAATTTAAAAAAGAGGGAGTTGTTGGTAAGCTATGAGTTTTGCATTATTTTTTGAGTGAAATAATCTAACTGCTTATTGGAGTGGTTTTAAGAAAAGAAATTATTTTTTATTCTAGGGAGGTTGAGGAAAAGATGTGGTTAAGGAAGAGATGAGGAATGAAAAATAAAAAGGTTGTCATAATCAATAATTTTGGAAATAAATGATTTGTTCTCAATTATTCTTGTTTCCAAAAATGAGTTATCTCAATTAGGATTAGAATTATTGATAAGTAATTCATTTCTTGAGGATACAATGTTCAGTGATTTATAAAACATGGTTGATAAAAAAAATCCATATTGGGATATTTTTAGGACCAAGATAAAGATGAAGGTGGATGTTTTTAACTGTTGTATTTTGTTATCAAAGAAGGATTTGTTTTGTCAAGAAAAGTTAAGATGAAAGGGAAATCACATCACTTTTTATTTGGTGAGAATCATATTGATACTTGTTTTCAAAAGAATCAGTCTTGTGTTTTCTGAAAAAACAGACTCACTCTACCCATCATAATGAGAAGAAGATTTTTAGAAGAAAAGGTTTATATCAGACTTGACTAGGGTCTGAAATGAAATGGAAAACATCTTTCAAGAATTAAATGTTCATCAGAATCACTTTGGATCATTTATGAAAGAGGTGATTGTTTTAAGGATGAGTTATAGTATCCATGACTACAATAAATTAAATTTGGCGATGATTTCCTAATTAATATTTCATAAATCACAATTTAATTATATAACTTATGATGAATCTTGGTGACAAATAGGGGTAGTGAAAAGATTTAGGCTAATTGTTTTCTGGGAATAAAGGGTTATTGGGAATTGTACTCAAGAGATTGTATCGAGGATAATCATATCTAGGATGATCGTACTTATAACAATCAGAATTTTGTTGAGAAGGAATGAAAGAAGGTGATGAGGATCATAATCAGAATGATTTTACTCAGTAAGTGTAGCATCTGATCATCCATTGTATCCATAAAAAAACTTTTTATATGCAGGATGATTTTACTCAGGAATAGAAAGAAATAGAATGTTTCCTGTATGATTGTACTAAGAGATAACATATTTTGGAAAATCGTATGGCAGATGGGATGGATGGTAGATTGAATTGATGAAGAAAGTGATAGAAAAACTATGATTTTTTTTTCAAATGTCTACGTCAAGTGGGTTAAGAGTTTAATTACATTGTTTTTCTCTTCAATTGAATTTTTCAAGTGGGCCAAGAGAAGAGGAGAAAAACATTTTTTGTCTTTATAACTGGGTCAAGAGAAGTAGTAGAGAAGTAAAAGTGGTTAGAAAGAGGTGATTTCTGAATGAATAATCAAGAGGGATATAGACAATAAAATGAATAATAATATTCAACATTAAGAAGGGATATCCATTTCATTATATACTTTCTTACAATTGGTACAAATATTTTTTATGAAGAAATTATATTAAAAAAAATCAGACCCATCTATTGAAATCAGGTTGACTGTTGAAATAAAAGTTTAAAGAAGATGTAAAGATTATATAAGAATCTAAAATCTTCGAGAAAAGTTGACTAAGTCAAAATTCACATGATATTTTAGGGGAAATTGATATTAAGGTGAATTTTATTAAGCGGGAAATTTTTTGGGATTCTCACCAAAGCCACTAGAGGGTCACCTATAGAATGTGAAAAGTACATTGTACTTTTCTGATAACTAATATACTATTCAAGATAGAGAATCTTTGAGTTTAAGAGAGAGAAGTAATTTTATATTACCACTTTTTTTAAGAAATTTTGAAGCAATGATAACATAAGAGAATAGAAAATATTGAAATGTTGTATTTAGTTTTTTATCATACTCAATGTTTATCATAATTTGTGTTTATCCTACTTATCAAATTACCATAATTTTCATGTCAATAATATTCTTTTTATCATCTTATTAGACTGGATAATTAGATTTGGGGTTTTTGTACTAATATTTTCAGACTGAGGATGAATCATATAGGAAGAATCATACTAAGTTTTTTTAATCAGAATTGAAGTAGCGTTGATTCATCTCTATAATATTATATCAAAGTTTTATTTTTTTATACTAGGGAGAATCCTTCCAAGAAGTGTCATACCGAGGAGAATTATAATAGTGAAAATTATACTCAGAGGAATCATACTGGAAAAAAACAGATGAGGGAAATCGGACTAAGTTTTTATATCAAAGTCCATAAAGTTATTACATACTTCTAGGTAAGAAATTAAAGAAGTGTTTTCAGTTGAATACATTTGTGTAATTTAAAATAAGAACATGTAACATGAGTTGTTACAAAAACATTATATTACCCTATTTTTGCTAAGAGGGTGCACACACACTATTGGAATTGTTTACATAGCGCTAAACGAGTGAAAGTGTATATTCTACTCTTTGTAATCAAAGGATTGATTTCTAGTGGATTGTGTGGTGTTGGATTACTTCAAAATCATACCAAGGACGTAGCTATTTTTATTGAATAACGACCCTTGTATATACTTGTGTTCTTTTGAATGTGTGGTTTAATTGTTTTCTGTGGGGAATTAAATATTTAATAGGAGGAAAAGTTTGTTTAAAGGAATCATTAAAAAATAAAAACTATCACTGATTCACCCTCCCCCTCTCAGTGATGAAATCATCCTGATCGAGAACATTCATATACATCAATACATAAATAGATTCTATTAATTCCCCATCCTTACCTCCTTATGTACCCATTTTACTCCCTCTATATTTTCTTCCCCAAAATTAATTTCACTTATTGAGTTATTCTATTCCTTAATTTTTTATTCTAGTGTCATTAATCTTGGAAATCTCTTAATTATAAGATACGCCAATCTCTAACTCTATTTCTTCAGTGGTGAGTATATCTATTGGGTATGGTACACACTTTTTCAACAAATAGAGATGAAAGACATTTTTTACTTTTGAGAGGTTGGGTTCCATAGCTAGAGAGTAAGTCATATCTCTAATGTTCTCTAAACTTTTAAAATAACCATTGAATATAGAACACATCTTCTCCCACATACAAAAAAAATAAAACTCCCTTACATAGACATAAATTAATGATTTCATATTCCCCTATTATAAAATCCAATCTATTTCTCTAAGTATTATAATAGAACATTTATCTTTGTTGATTCCCCATGACATGATTCTGAATGGATTGAATATTATCAATTATTTCCTCAAAATTTTATTTAATAATAAATTTCCTTTCTCTAAAATTATCCCAATAAGTTGGATTATGGAATCATTTGCTATAAAAGGATTTATAGGGTTCCATTTGAATTCTTGAATGGAAACTATTATTATTTTAAAATTCCACAAATGGAATTTAATAGTCATTTTTTTTCATGGAAGAAAAGTGAGAGTGATCTCAATATGTAATATAATTTTTGTATTATCATTTCAAAATATTCTTGAGTTTTAGGATGATAAATAGTGATCAAATGTATCTTAGTATTCAAATACTTCTATGGAATCCTCCAAAAAAATGAGGTGAAGGAAGGTTCATGATCTAATATGATTGATAAAGATACACCTTATAGTATCACAAATTCATTGATATATATTCATGTAAGACACTCAATAGATAGATCCTCCCTTATTTATTTGAAAAGTGAAAACATCATATAGGATCTAAAATAAACCATATGGAATCTTTTATCTTAGGTGTCTTAGGATTACATTTAAAAGGTCCATTGTAATATTATCACATTTACACATTGGTATAAAGGGAGGTTTCATGAAACCATTATAATTTTGTTTGTATGACTTTTTTTGTTTTCACACAAATAATCATGATGCATATTTAGAAATTTTCTACATTATTTTGTTCCAATATAAATTTTCTCTTAAATTCTATTACATATTGGTGTTAACTTAGTGTATAAATAATTTTAAGCTAGTAGAATCATCTAATTTTTTTTCTCTTCATCAGAAGTACTTATGAAACAAAAATTAGTTTTCTTAAATTTAGTAAAAAATATCCACAGATGAATTATATCAATTTACTATCATTCCAGGATTTAATATTCATTTATAAACTCTTATAATGTTTTTAGGACTTAATTATCTTCTCTAGTAAGGATTGTTCAGTGATTACTTGAAAAATTAATTTTTTTCCTTCCCTAATATTTTCTATATCAAACATTACTAAATCCTTTGATTATGGATCCAAATACACTATCTTCATGGATAGAATATGATGGTCTTTTTTTCTCAATAAATCATCCACAATGAATTATTTCTTGGCAAGATAGTGTATGGTGTAGTCAAAGTAATTGAATACTTCTAGAGATCTCTATTGTCTCATAATTGTCAATTTCTATGTGAATTTTACTTTATAATAATGTGATATATATATATATATCACATATTTTAATGTATAGGTAGTGTCTCTATTCTATCATGGAAAATAATAAATCTTTCAACTCATGATAATCAGTTAGATATTTTTGTTGATGGATCATTAACTACATTGATGAATAAGAAACAACATTATCATTTTTCATAGGTAAGAAACCCATTTCTGTCTTTTATGCATGTAAATATATCAAAAAAATTTGATTCCCAAACTGGAAATTTGATATAGTTACACTACCCAATCACATAATCAGTTCATCAAATAATTCTTTTCATTCCTTTAAAAAATTTAATTTGACCCCATTACATATTAACATGATTAACAGGTTGGCTAATTTGGAAAAAATTTAACAATATTGAACTAAACCATTGAGGTCCACCTAACTAATGGTAAACTGGGTGTGGCAATCCCAATCCCACCTCTAATAGGTTAGGGGTGGAAACAACTTCCGAGAAGGTATATACTAAAATCAGTAGCCTACATATGAAGTACATACATGCACACAAACTATCATCTCTATATAACAGTGCAGAGGTATAATAAAAAATGATCATATATGATATAAAAAATCCATCCATTAAACTATAATAAATACATATCATAGTAAATTTGAATAATAAAAAATAATATAAGGGGAAAAATAATTTCCCATCCATGAAATGGGGTGAACTCACTACCACTATAAATAGTAGGGTATGGGAGATCCTGACTCTAGATCCCATATTCTAACCATAGAATAGAGTTAGCGCCACTACGTATAGTCAAGATCCACCAATCCTGGTCCACCATAGTTAATGAATATATATATATATCATCTATATAAGAAACAAAATGTGTCAGAAAATTCTACATAAGTGTGTGTATATACACACCCATTAGGACACCCCAAAATAACCAAACACAATGCATCAATAGAGAGTAGTCATCTCATCACAATAATGGAATGAAAATTATATTATGAGACAACAACCGTAATCATCAAAACCTAGATATTCTCAATAAGAAGCCTAAAAAAGTAGAGAAAGGGGGTCTGTATCTCCATAGCCAATTATGATTAATGATTCATCTTATAGATATAAAGCTCCATCACTGATTTCCAAAATCATACGCAACCTCACAAGAGTATGTGTGGAGGTGCCTATACCTCACCACTACACTACACAATCATAGGAGGTATAAATTTGATGGAGGACCTTCTCGACACCAAAACTCAAATATGGGTGATTACCACTCTTTACATAGAGAACCCAAACCATAATATAGTATGAAGGACTTCCAACTCTACATGTGTTAAGACCACGTGGAACCTATGGAAAGGTGAGATAGGGGAGTATCGACTTCATCATCTCTCTAATCACTCCTAATCACTATAATCATTTAATAATCACTTAAAGAATCATCATACTATCATTACCTTTTTTCATACCTTTGATGCCAAAATTATGGCCACTATCACATTCTATGTTGAAAAATAAAAGTATCGGATACTGACAGGGAAAATCTAAGTATGGTAAATGCACAATGAATGCACAAGGTTCATCCTTGGTCCAAAAGTATTAAAATTGAATCCATCTATATATCAACATTAATAACATTGAATGGTGAAAATATTATTTAGTTAAGATACTCATAAAAAAACACTCAATATAGGATATTTACTTTATCAAAATGGACATCGAGTGAAAAAAACACATTTTTTTATATCATTCATAAACATTTCTTTGTGGGCTGGAGCTACAAATCAATATAAAACACTTAATATTGGTCTTAAAATGCCCACCTCAATATCAGTGTCATGATTCCACATAAGGAACACTAATCCAATGTATCATGAAGTAGATACATAAAAACATGGATTAATAATAATAATAATAATATCATTATTAGTAATATAATATATATTAATATATTATATTGGGGTTCCATGTGACTGCCTCATTCTCCCCCAAAAAACACACATATAATGTGCCTCCCCCATGATTCCTTATTTATTTAATTTTTTTTATTTTTCTTTTTTTATTCTCTTAAATTCATTGAGTATTCTTCCTTGATCCACACTGAAACCCTATAGTACCTTCCCTTGCATGCATAGTGAACGTAGTGCCTCCTCCCACTAGTCATACCTCCCCTGTTGATAGTATCTTCGCTAACTAATAGTACTTACTCACACTAAAAGCATCTCAACTGTGCTACCTAATCATGTAAACCATTTCTTTATAACCGTCAATCTCTTACCACCATCATTCTCCATCACTGTCCTTCTAGCCCTCTCATTCTAAACCACATCTTATCACACCGATCCACTTTTCCTAAATTTCATCATCGGCCATAGCTTGGTTGGAGGCCCCTCACAGTGTTGGTATATATATATAATAAAGATTGGAGTAAAACTGAGATGATAAAATATTTGGTATCAATCTTATGATAAATTCACACAAACAAGAACTAAAATTTTGTGTTCAAAATTTCATTTTTTCATGATGGAAACCAAATGAGTAATTCAATAAAAAGTATCCATCTCATTAAAATGATGAGAGACAGTTTTTGAATAATAAACTCAAAAAAATAACTCATGAAGAATGAAAAAATATGGATAAAATCCATAAATAAGCATCCTACCAATATAAGGGATTTACTTTTTGTGAATAACACACTCCCTAGAGATGTTATTGAATATCTCACATATTTATTAATCCTTATTGCTATTTTCCTCGATCGTCATCAATGATCCATATTCCCGAGTTGTCTCCTCTAGCAGAGATCTTATTCTCCTCCTCTCTAATCTACTAGGGTTATGCTGATAACCTAGTAGATTATCCAAAACATGGTAATTAAAGTGTGTTTTTAGTTTTATGGTTATTTAATATAAAAGTATGCATAAATAATTTACAATTTTAAACACCCCCACCACTGGTCACCTCCCATGGAATATACATTACTAACCAACCTTAGGTCACACCTATAGTAAATTCCATATTCTTGATTTCATGGTTGTCTCAAAATCCCCATAAAACACTCCATTCAAAAGTAACTCAATTATTTAAAAAAAAACTCCCGTATGATATAATAAAATTAATATTTTTAATATTTTAATATTGAGGATCTTTGGGTTCTAGAATTTCATTTTGAGTTAGAGATTGGGTGTGGAAATATTCAAAGTATTCCAAATCCTTACACTGAAAAAATAGAGTCACTAAAATATCCCCAAATTAAATACATTTCATCCTAAAAAGTGAAAAACAACTCACACATGTGAGGATACCGAGTTTGAAATTGGGTTTCCAACTCACATGATCTCTCCTGAGGGATCTTGTGATGTGAGAAAACATGAACCTAAGGCAACCAATTTTCTAGGAAATTTATTCCTATGTCAGTTCTCAAATGAAATCGGTCTCATTAAATGGTAACTCCACATTCAAAATCCATCTCATATTGATCAACATCATACAATGAGTCATGGAAAAATCTCTTCATATGCGATATATTGAAAACACTGAGCATAAAGTCTTAATGTTATCATGATGCCATATGGTACCCCACCTCGCTAACCCATTACAATAATTGGATAAGGACCTATGATCCCCAAAGATATTCTTCTATCCCATCCAAATCATTATGACCCACCATGTGGTGAGATCTCTCAAACAAATGATCTACTCACCAAGATCTAAAGGCTTCCATCATTAGTCCACATAGAACCCCAACATCCATGAGTTATCTTTATCCGACCCTAGATGAACCACACATTTCAAAACCATCACCATAACCAACCCTAGTCCCATAATTGTTTTCTCTAATTAGATCTTACCAATATAGTTGTGGTCCTCAATTTATTCCATACATACCCAAAAACAGTGCTACACTGATGGTGGAGTGGTAATTACTGTGATATGAAAACTCCACCGATGGTAGATGATCATCATATCTATGACCCGAAACAAACATAAAAACCTATAGTATGTTCTACGAACCCTAAATTTTCCATTCTATCTAGACATATTTTTGGGTTAGAAACACTATTATCAACTTACTCAGAGTCCCAAAGGAATCTTACATCCTCTACATAACCATGATGGAAAGTGAGAATCACTATCTGAAATGAACATCAAGTTAATTCCTTGAATTCAGACTACCTTCTTCATAGAAATTCATCCCAAACTCTCCATTATTATCTACACTAGAATGGTGAGGAATTGGGATTAATCAATGAGTTGATCTATGATAACACAAATAACATCGTTGACTCTCACTTATCATGGAAGATCCATCTGGAAATCCAAAAGACACCTTCCCATCACCACCTCTATTAGGGAACCTCATCATTAAACTATATATAAGTGAGAGAAAAAGTTTTCATCTTAGATACAAGAAAAATATACATTTACACCAATACTAATTCCAAAAGAACTTGTCACAACCAAACCTCTCACAAGTGTACCACTTAGGGGAAAAACCCTCCTTGGTATCTCCTCTCACAACATGACCGGTGTAAACATCCCTTCTAAAAAAGGATGATGTTCCCCCACCTTCATAAAATACGTAAGGATTATATCTAGTGGATATATAGTCATGATATATCTCATAGTTTGTATATCCTTGCTAATCCACCCTTACAAACTAAAATAACATTGGGGTAACAACCATCGACTACAGGTGTGTTGCATCATCCTCACCCACAAGGAATAATTATGAATACGTAAAATACTTTGTTACCAAAATCAATAAATATGAATGGGAAAATTAACCATGAGCATCATCTTCCATGAACATGATTTTTAGTGGCTCTCAAACTCACACTACCTCTATATTTTTTGGGTCCAATTTCACTCTGAGGTCCGAGAAGACATATAACTAGAAGTGGACCTCCATAATCCATGACTGTATCCATGAATGTTCCCCATAATGATAATACTATCATATCATATCCTGAACTACCATAACATGTATCATGTTATTAACCTCTACTACTGAGTACTCAAGGATGTTATAGTATAGGAATACCATGAAATTATTCATAAGGGTTAAGGATACCATTTAGATATCTTATAAACCATTATGGGGTGCTCAAAATACTAGAGGGTATTACCAAGAACTCAAATAAATGATATAATCTTCATAATGAAACCCTTGGTATAACATCATCATGAATCCGGAGCTATTGATGACCCATATTGAGGTTAAACTAAGAGACCCACTTCACCAAAAACCACAGGTTGAAGAAACCATTGATTATCTAGTGTCAAAACTCCTCTTTGAAAATCATACGGTTCAAGTGAAATAAATCCAAACCTAACCTCAAACTATCATCTTACTCTTTAGAAAACAATAAAGAGATTCACAGGAAAGAACATTGCATCTACAAATCCCCTTCTCTATAGATCATCCAACCACAACCTTAGCTCCAACTACTATACAAGGTAATTTATTATGCTAGGAAAATATTGGGACATCCCTGGTGTAAGTCCATGCTGAAAACAAACTCTTGAGTCAAAGTTAAACCTATCACATCCTCAGAAAATTTTTACTCATACCTCTCCCACATCACATGAACTAAAATATCATTATATCTTTCACTCTAGTGGTTACATTATCTTACTAATAAGGAATATGTTGTATCCTCCAATACATTAGCCCATCCTGCTCTACCTAGGACTCTTTATCACTAAATAAGGGAAAACTCTACACCACTAAATCAGGTACACTAAAAAACTCACAAGTAGTAGTCAATTGGGAATGGATTATTAGAAACCAGTCCACCCTAATGAATACATCGTAGGGCCTCACCGCCAGTTACAAAACAATTCTACATGAGAATCTATCTCCTCCTAGATTCGAGTCACACTCTCAGTAAAAGTGTGTGGTCACTAATCCTTCTGCACGATCCACCAAGCAAAAGGGTGGATAAAAAAAAGGCTACACTAGTTTTAATAGGTCAAAAAAGGCTATTCCCATTGAAAAATGTCTTTCTATTATGTACCAAAACTGCAACTTGTGTAGAAAAAATACATATCGTACCTCGATCACACCTGGTCAGTTGGATCAAAGGCCTTTACTACTTGAATCAATATTTCCACTCTACTTCCATTCCTCCTTAAAAAATGTTCTATCCAAAACCTTATCATATCTAAAAGAAATAAAAAATATAAGTCAAAGGACCTCATCCACCATATCTTGAAACTGTTTTATTTGGGTGGCACTGACTCACATGTCTAGATTTAAATCATTTCACAAGGACATTTCTCGGTGGTATAAGTTCCTATCTTACTTTCATGTCCAAATTAACATTAGACATCATTGACATATGTATCTATTGATTCTCCACCTCATTATGTGTAAGTCTCTCCACCAGGACCACCATCAAGAGTGGTCTTATCTAAGCTGGGCCTTCACACCATAGGATCATGTTAGTACTCTACCACCTAAGAAGGGGGACCATCTCACCATGAAACCTAGGGGGAATATATCTCTAGAAAAATGGTGTTAAATTAATATATGTGTATATTTTGTTTATAAAACTGGAACCAAATACTAATTCTAGAAGAATAGTGGTCACAAGTATAACTATCAAGTTGGGTGGGGTCTGTAAAAGCCATCAAAACCCAAACCACAGTTTCATCCAAACCTCCACTGGTCGAGGGTCTGACCTGTGATGAAACCTTTGTGGTATTTATAGCAAGAACTTGAAAAATGTGTTATAAATTCTTGAACCATCATCTATTCCTTCTGGATCCATCAATTTCTCAATATACAGATAATTATCTTCTTGAAAAAATGCACACAAACATGAAGAAAAATATAGAGTTCAATAATTCATTTATTCCCAATAGAAGTTAAATAATAAATTCAAAAAATATTATCCATAATGATAAAAAAATGGGATATAGTGTTTGAATAATAAAATCAATCCAAGAATTCATAAAAAAAATAGTAGGGATTAAATCTAAAAAAACATTTTAAATAGAGATAGATCGATCATTGGTGAAGAATACACTCCCAAGTGATGTCGTTGATGATCTCATTGTGTTTTTTATCCATCTTGTGATTTTCCCTGAATTTCATCATCGACCCAATTTCTAGGGTTTTCTAAACAAATGATCTCTCCTACTCCTCCACTCTAATTTCAGAGGGTTATGTGCCAAACCATTTTTTTTATAAAATGGTATTTAATAATAGTTTCTTGGTTTATAGTTATTTATTGTAATTAATTTCAATTTTTATTTCTTATATTTAACACACCCATCAATGGTAACCTCCCATGACATGTCTAATGTTTACCAACCATAGGTCATGAATAAGGTAAACTATGCATTCCATATTTAATGGAAGTCTCAGAATCCCAATCTGAGGCTTTGTTTTGTATTTATTTCATTATTTTAGAAAAAAATGCCCACACATAATATAATAATTTAAATAATTTTAATACTTTTATTATATGAATACTAAGGATCTCTAAACCCAAAATCTCATGTCGAATTAGTGGATATCTCCATAAATATTACTTGAAATATTCTATTGTTTTATATAGTAAAAACAGAGTTGTTATATTAAAAATCACATATAGTAACCAGGTAAACCATGTAAATTGCATATTTGAATTATATATTTTTTGTATAGTCCACTCTTTTTCTTCCTTTTTCATTGATGTGTCAATACATATTCCATACATGTAGTAATATGACTATGAAGATAAATTTTTTTAACCAAAATTCAGACTTTTAGTATTTACCATATAACTCATTTTCTTTAAGTGTATTTAAAATAACTCAAAATTGATTCTCATTCACTTCATATGGTTTATTGTATATAATGATATAATCTATAAGTTCCACCAGAAAATTATCAAGATATTCCTTGAAAACCATATTTAGAAAAACCATAAACATTGATGGAATATTAGATAATCTAAAGCGAATTACGATAACCATTTAATTTGTAGACATCTTATGAAATTCCATCATTCGTATATCATCCTTTTTTACTACTAAAAAATGATAAAAATAGTAAAGATAAATCATTAAGATGTATTGAGGACATTGAAGTTGATCAAACTTGTCATAAATACATGGTAAATGATACTTGTTTTTTTATATTAGTTGAATTCATTTACCAATAATCAAAGAACAACCTCATAGATCAACCATTATTTTTTTAAAAATAAAAAATATTCTCTCTGAGGTTGGGTTTATGAATCCCTTATCATATAATTCCCTAAGTTATTTCCTCAACTCCTCTAATTCATTTGGGAATATTCTATATAGGGGATTAAATATTATTTTTCATCAAGGATGAGTTCAATGGAAAACTGAATTTTACATTCAGGTGTATGTACATGTATTATATTAGGAAATATGTGAATTTTTTATTACACGATAGGTGGATCCTCTATTTAATGGATTTTTTTCCTATCCACATATTTCATTTACTCTTCTTATTCACCAGGAATTTCATTATGTTGAGCTACTAGTGGTGGCACTAGAAAATTATCATATAGTAAAGTATCTTCTCTAAATACATGGGATTGTATTCCTTATTTTTAAATCATAATATTCTCCTATTAATAGTGAATTATTTCAATATACTGTGAGAACCAATATATACCATGGATTCTGTGACAGTCCACCATAGGTATAAAATGTTAACAACTATGAAATTACAATTTGTTATAATAGAAACATCCCTACATTTACTCATTGTAATGATATTTACATTAGGTTTTATGATTGAAAAAATCATTCCTATTATGTTAGGGGAATATTTAATGTTTACAAAAAAATTCAAGATAGAAAATACCGTTTAGATAGAGAATAAAACAATGCATTATAGAAAATTATCTTTTGATAAATATACTTGTTAACTTTTCATTTGAGGTATTAAAAATATGTTTTAATAATCATGTAATCCATCCCATTATCACTTTGCCTATCCTTAGGTAAATTCCCTTTATGCATGAGGAATTGGTTAGAAAGGTTCCTCATTACATCGTATTTTATGTATTAAACATTTATAACGTCTATTTTTCTTTTAAAATTCAAGATCTATATAATCCTTATCTTCCAACATATAAAAAACATCATATACCCTAAAATATGTCTAATGTTTTTTCTTCCCATAATTATTTTAATTGGTAATTTGGTCCCTTATTTTATTATCCATCACTAATGTCCCCCCTACACGGTGAACAATCATTCCCTTCTTCTATTTTAGCACATTCAAAATAAAATAATCATATAATTACTTCCTATTATTGATGTATCTTAATATTATATCCTCATATGTTGAAAATTATTCAGTGACTAATTCAATTAAAATAATTTTATTTTACCTAAGAAAGAAGTGATCAATGTTTCTTTTTCAATTACTTATATAGTCTGTATCATTTCCAAGGATCATTTTAAAGTTTTCCTTATACTAAATATGATTTTCATCTTCCTTTTGACTTAAATTTATTAATTTAATTTCCATTTGATATCATTACTGAAGAGGAAAATATTTTTATAAGAATGTTACCATAAAAATATTCATTCTATAATCCCAATATCCTTCAATTTCTTAGTGTTTTGAATCAATTAATGCCATTGATAACTTCTAAACATATATGATAAACTTCCATGATAATCTTGTCCCTTTGACTTCTTACCAAAGATGGGAATATTTTCTCTGGGAACATGATTCATTGTTCATCAATTATAGGATTAGTAGTTCTATGAAGGATAAATAATATTGACTTATAAATAGAAAAAAAAATATTGAACCATGTTGTGATGAAATAGGGTATTCTATAAATGTATAGATATTATTCATAAATAATTTAAATTAAACAAATATAGTTATAATCTACTCAACCCTTACACTAGACTCACTGACTGTATCTAGATGGAAATATATACATTGATTATATATGTTTACATGGAATCAATTACCTCTATTTGGTGTCATTTTTTAGTAGTGGAATACAATTAATTATATCATAAAACTATGAATATTAAATATTAGAATAAAATTCATATGTTCCTAATTTATTCTAGAAATATTCCTTGAATATCTAATGATTTATCATACTTTTTTTCCATCTATCCATGTTCTTGAAAATATAGTTCTCATGGTTTCTACTGAACATAATCTGATACCAACTGTAACACCCTGAGTCTAGCAACCCGAAACTGATTATTAATTTATTATATTTGTATACAATATAATATATTTCATTAAACAAGATCAAATTTTCTTTTAGTTTTAGGCAACAATATATAATTATACATCTTAATCTAATATTACATTTTAAATTGTGAAATAAAGAATAAAAATCAATGAATACTTTCTTATTCTATCTAGAATTTCCTTGAATCATTCATAGTACACATAATAGATCTGTGGGTGAAAGGGAAACAAAATAAAGTGACAATTTTTGATTCTCAATAAGTGGTAACATACAATAGAATCTAACATATAATAAATAGGGAATAAATAATATGGATAGAATAAATAAAAACAAAATGATTCCATATAACTAATAACATGAGCATGATATGTATCTAGGTTGAATATAACAATAGAACTAAATAATAATATGGAAAAAATATATTATTTCATAGTGAAATAATTTATAATGAAAGATGTTATAAAGATACCATCAAGTACATGTGAAATGGAAACATACTTAAACTAATAAATCATACACTAATTACGTGAGATACATTGTCTCATGAGTCCTATGGATGCATTGATGAGCTATAAAATTATAGGACCCATTTGTCATATAATTAGTCCATTGTATCAAACATATGAGGATAATGGTTAAGAAATACATATCACAATGTTACCTAAGGAACATCACACATAATCATGGTTATTTAATCAATAGATATTCATATTGAAATAATTGATATACAAAATATAAATGTTTACACATTAAATAGAATAATATATTTATATCAATGAATATAAAATAATCAACTTGAACACTATATGATATTCACAATGTAATGTAAATTAACCTTAACTAAGGAATGATGAGACACAAATAGTTTGAGTTTATTTCTTCTTATGTGGACACTAATATTAAATAATCATTGAATATAATAGTTTGAAATATTAAGATGTTATTGGAAAGTTAAACTTGAATATTATGATATGTATATATGTTTTCATAATAATGTTTTATGAGGTTATTAAAATGAGTAGTAATTATAATTTTATTATAAAATCATGAATTTGTAATAATGAAACATAACATCATTATATAAGGAAATGTTAAGTAAGTCAATTAATTTATAAAGAGAGAAGAAGAAAATGTTATGTAAACCATTACCTTTATTTTTCCATTAAAAAATCATTAGAATGAAATACTTATATATTTATTTTTTTAATTAAAAGGATAAATTCTGATAATGGTTTGGTAATCCATAACCTAAAATGTCTCTTTAGAAAATCTCTTAGGACCAGCTTCAACAGAGAAAATGTGATAGAGTTTGGAACTTCAATCTATTCAAGTCTCTATCCAAAGATTATTATATGGTAAAATTGAATAAAAATAGTCTCAAAAAAATTTAGTGGAGCATAATGGGAGGGAGGGTGGGTATTTATAGAAAATAAGGTGATATTTTTTATTAATTTCATAACATAGGCTCCAGACATTAGGTTGTTGATAAATAGAAACCATTGGATGTTATAGGGACTTAAACCATGTTATTTTACATTTAAGGGAGGGGTTTTTACTTTTTTAATCTTGATAATGTATCCACCTAAAATTATTGTTGTATTGTACATGAAAAATATATTTATTAATTTGAAATATTTCTAAAATCGTCAATTATAATTTTGGATTTGAAAATAACTTTATAGGATTCGAATTTTTATTATTATTTAAAATACATTCTTTAAATTAATAAACATATTTTTTTTCAATGAATCCTTTATATTATTTACAAAATAACTTTTTGACATTATTATTTCATAATATATATTGTATATTCAAACTACATTTTATAATTTACCAAAAAATTAATTTTTTCAATAAATTTATAGTAAATTACCTTTATATAATTGTAACATTCTTACTTTAAATTTTATGTTATTTTTAAAAAATAATATCCTATATATAATAGATTTAATTTTTTTAATTAAACCCTTAGTTTATTTTAAAACCATCCAATTAGTGAAAAATATTTAAATTATATTTTTTAATAATTATTATTTATTATCTAAGACATATATGGGTGATTATTTAACTATTAATTGACTAATATACATTATTAATAATTAATAATTTTATTGTTTTAAAATGTTTTTTTATGATAATTTAATATTTATACGGGTTAAATAATTGTTACACAAACTATAGAGAAAAGTTTCTAGTCTAGTAATATTATTCCCAATAGTCATATTCCAATGGTAATCTTACCCTTTAAATGGTAATATTACCCCTTATATATACACTTCATTCTAACATCTAAAATCATTCACATATTTTATTTAGTTCATATACCACGACTATTCTGCTACTTATTATGTTCATCATAATAACAATCTATCTCATATTTTTTTAATTATTTTTAAAGTAATATCCTTTATAGATCATAATATGGTGCGACTATATATTTTTTACTTGTTCTATTGTAGTATCTTCATCTGTTATAGTGACTATAATATTCTATTTTTGTTTTTTACTTTTGTGATTAAATAATAAAATTACCATTGTGTAGTAGTTTTTGAGATGACTTGTTTATTTACTATAGTTGAATATTATGTATTTCAATTTCCATTAAATTACAAAAAACCCATGAACACAGTAAGCCATTACTCATTCTATAATATATTTAACTCCTTCCCATGTAGAATAAAATAATAAAAGGGAATCAATGAAAGATCTTATAGTGAAATAAAAAATATATAATACAAAAATAATAAATGATAAATAACTACCAACTCTAATTTTGATATCACAAACTATAACACTAAAAAACAAAAAAATAATTATTAACTGGAATTATAAAAGAACTAAAAAATATTTCTATATATTTCTCTTTATATCAACCACTGTTGTTTAGTTATTCATAATAAGAGTTATAGAATAATTAGGAACCAAAATAATGAAAAATACTACAAAATAAGAAACTATTTATCGACATGCTATCCATTTTTCCTCATTTAATCACTTTTAGACCAATTATACCTAATTCATTTATAAAATCGATCACCCCATTTTATTTTTGATCAATTTTTATATACACCTTAAACTATTATTTATCAATATGGACTAAAAAAAATTCTAACCTATATTTTTATAGCTTAGATCCATGCTCTATTATTAATAATAACTCTTTCCCATGGTCTCAAAAAATATATTATCCTTTTTTATGATACATGTTTCTAAATTTTTAATAAATTTCCCTATTTGGTGAGGTATAAATTCATAAAAAATATGTTATATGATTGATTTTATTCATTGGTCCCACAATATTGATCAATACTCATGTATTTATCATTACATAATCCCAACTCAATGTTTTTGAATAAAGACGATCATATCATATAAATGTATAACTTACAGATTAAAATATATAGGTTGATTCACTAATTATCCAATTATGTGATGAATCCTAGTTAATAATTTATTCATATTTATGAGATTTCGAGTCATTATCTATGATATAACCTTCTTTAACACATAAACTGAGTTATGCCTTCTCAAATAATAAAATCAAAACCAATAATATATATTCATATTTATTAAATACCTTGTACATCCATTTGTTATTGGTTAAAATACTTCATTATCCTCTAAATATTCACTCTCACATCTTATTATATCACTATACATATATTCTGATTTCCTCAGAAAATATCATAATATTATATCAAAAATAGCATCAGTTTTGATTGTTTCACTCTAAATTTGTGTACCCAAGTCATCAAACACAATTAAAAATGTGTTTATCCATTATATCATTTTTTAATATAAAAAACATATTTTCATGGTTAATATATTTTATTTATTTATTTTATGTATGGGTTAATTCTTATCCTATGATAGAGCGAGTCATATCACAAAATTTAAAAAATTTCTTCATTATTTGTTGTTATGAACAAATGATATGACTTTGTAATAAAAAGCGATTCAGTCAAAAACTATGAAATATCTATGTAATTCCATAAGATTGTATCATAAATAATGTTAATTCCATTTAAATACTATGTGTCTCTAGGATTCTGATCATATGTTATGCCACAACATTTAACAAAAGATGATGCTATATAAAAATATTAGGGTGTGTTTTCAGAACATATGATAATTTCATTTTCAATATTTGATATCCAATGTTAATTACATATCCATTTAAAAGTAAAATTAATCATATAAAACATTCCATATATAGATCCAATCCTTTTGCACATACTGGTATATATTGTTTTAACAAAAATATTGAATAAATACCAATAAAAGATAGGAATATCTGGTGTCTTTAGGAGACTAGGTACATAAGTAACCAACCAGAAACTAAAATAAAATACTATTATTTTAATCTCTATAATGATCTTCTAAATCACAATAATATCCTATAAATGTATTGGATATCATTGGGAATATATAGAAAAAATGGGTGAGAATAAAATCTTATTAAGCTAATAAACATGATAATAAAGCATTTCATACGAGTCAAAAGGAATAACATGATATCATAAATGATAAGGCTCATAAATAATCATATTGGATAATATACTAAATAACAAGTAGTTATAACATCACATCAAAAAATAAATTTGGAATTAATATATAACGTGTATAAGTCATGGCTAACTGCCAAGAAAACATGGCATGGTGGGAAAAGTCACATCATGGATTATATTTACACTATAATACCATATATATTATCTCAAAACACAGAAATATTACCCAATACGTTATAGTGATATATTGGTTCCCCTTTCATAAAATGCACATGATTATGTGTGACACCAATGAAAATATAATGTAAAGAATAAAAATAATAATTACTTATGGGGAACTTTTCTATCCCTTAACCCCTTTAGGTTAAAATATTTTATAGTATATATTCCTACTTATTATTTCAATAATTAAATTATTATTTTATGAATATATATTCTATTTTAACTCTATTTTTTAAATAAAATTCAATATTTTTTATTTCATCAATGTCTTTAACCGATTCTTCAATCCACCGTTTTGAAAATTCAATTTTATAACCAATTCCCTACCATTTCACAAGATGTTTATTAAAAGATGATCACCATATAAAATTGAATTTTCAAAACGGTGCATTGAAGAATCAGTTAAAGACTTTGATAAAATAAAAAATATTGAATTTTATTTAAAAAATAGAGTTAAAATAGAATATATATCAATAAAATAATCATTTAATTATTGAAATAATAAGTAGGAATATATACTATAAAATATTGTAACCTAAAGGGGTTAAGGGATAGAAAAGTTCCCCTTAATTGGATTTGATTTTAAAGAAAACCTTTGAGAAATGAAATTAAATCTTGTATTATTTTGACAAAGTAAGGTAGAATAAGATATTAATATATAATAAACATTTACATATAATTTTGAAAAATTCTATAACATAAAATATATATAATGTGAGTTAGATAGAGAAAATATATAACCCAAAGAAAATTGGGTAGTTTGGAGAGATCCCTTACCATAGGTTCCTGGATTTTTCTCAAATTGCACTTAACATCCTTGATATTAAAATATATTAATTAATAACATAATTAAGAACTATTTACATGTATATTTTATTTAATGTAATTTAATTAGGTTCATTTATAACTATTTCAAAGAGATATAATATTTAATTTTTTTGTTCTGGGGGAGTTTGTTTCTTGTTTCCAAGGTCAGATCACTTGTGGATAATTATTGATGTTCTTAAAAAATGAAAATACATCTCCAAAAGATAAATGAAATGGTATTTTTTCTTCTAGATATATAAATGGTCCCAAATATCCTTTTATGTTTCCACATAGGCATTATTCCTTTAGCAATGCTGTTACCATTATACAGTTAGTCCATTTATGCAATTTTACTTATCATCATGAATTAGTTTTATTTTATTAATATTATGTCTATTTATTGATTAGGAATGATGAAATAAGTCACAGTATACTTATTATCATCTTATTTAATAATAATAATAATAATATTGTGACCAACCTTGAAGGTGGAGGAGAAAACTTACATACAGTTTTCATGAAGGCAGTGAACCAAACATACTGGAAACAATGTTTTCATTTTACAATATAATGAATGGAGGGTATAATATGAATATAAAACCATAATAATAACATATAATTATACATTGGATACTAATATTACTATTTCTTGGTTTATTGAAAACAAATTGTTTTGGTATAATAATAGTTAAATTGAAAGAGGTTAGTCAATAATTTTACCTCTTTATTTGGGTGTCTCTTCTTAGGATACCTCATAAGGATCCTTAAACAATCCTTGGTGAGACTAAAAGCACTAGTACATGATGGATTCAATTGAGAATATAATTGGGTTTAAATTTGGAATGCTCAAAGTCTTGTAATATGTGGGGATATTGGGTGGTGAGGTGTTATATTTATAAGGGGATGAGAGGGGTGTTTTTGAATATTATAATCATTAGATTATTACTTCTTCTCAAGATCACCAATATTGATCAATATTTTGACCATATGGATTAAATGGTGTGTGTGATTTTGAAATAATTGGTTTTCAAATCATCCAGCACTCGAAAATTCATTTATTTTGCTTACAATGTCAAATATTGTATTTATTTGTATTTCATTATTCACTAAAAATTTAACTATTTTATGAGGATTCAAAAATTTTAACCCTAACATTTCTCAATATTTAGATTCCCAAAATTAAATCCACTCTATAAAAATAATATTATAAATTTATGAATTTTTTTTTATCTAAAATCAATATTTATTTGAAAAAACAGATTTTAATATTATGATAAAATATAAAACCCTTTGAAAAATTAAATATTATCTAATAAAATTATATTATTATTATAATAAAAC
Source organism: Viscum album (assembly GCA_963277665.1). NCBI lineage: Eukaryota > Viridiplantae > Streptophyta > Magnoliopsida > Santalales > Viscaceae > Viscum > Viscum album. The sequence continues at coordinate 1,514,480,474 of OY728128.1, read as the reverse complement.
ATATTATTAATTTACAAATTTTTTTTATAAAAATATTTAAATTAAATAATTAATTTTGTTGTAAAAATTCAAATAAGTTATTTATGTTCAACTAAAATATAAACAATTGTTTTATTATTTAAACATTTATTTACTTTTATCATGATATAAATAACTCATATTTCACTTTTATAATATAACTAAATATAAATTTTCATTTCCATATGCGATTTTACTATTCTAGTTGCTGGGTTATTATTCTTAGTGGTCATATTACTATTTCAACTATTTTATTATTATTCCAATGATTAGATTACTATTCCAACAGTTCAGATTAAAATGATCACATCAGATCCCTGCATTCTATAAATAGATTATATTTCATTAATTCTTTTTTCACTTCTATTTTATCACAAATTTATATATATTTATACATTTTTATAATGGACATTTCATTAATAATATTCTATAATATTTCTACATTATTGTTAATGAGTGCGGTTATTCTAGGGGATCGAGTAGATTTGAATTATCATATTATTTTTATCTTATTTACTATTTTTTGTCTCATTTTAATCCATTAAACTATTATATAAATACTTATTCTCTAAATTCATTATTTAAATTAAGATAATAAAATGTAGTTTGTCTTATCCAGCGCTATGTGTATATTATATATTATTATTTTTATAAATATGACCAAATTATATATTCAAAATGTAAATTTCATTGATCATATTTTTGAACAATATATCTTAATATGTTTTTATAGATCACAAATAGATCACCCCAAAACCCTACCTCCACATGTGATATCTATATATGAATTTAATGATATATAGTACAAAATATTCCAAATTGAATTCCAGTCTATTTTATATAATTCTTGGATGCTGGTATTCTTCAAATATCCATTTGAAAACATTAGATAAATAATGTGATAGAATCCAAACTATTCCATTTAATTTAAAAAAATAGTAAATTTATGATAATTTATTAAATAATACAATTATTGAAATTATTCTAAATGAAATGAAAATTACAAACATTATTATAATTATTAAATATTTTTAAATAATATAAGAATAATATAATGTGGTATTAAAATTTAATAATAAACAATTCAACTCTTTCAATTCCATCACACTCATAAGAATACACTTTTATGGTAAATAAGTGATTTTAGAAAATATTCACTGAAATAAAAATAGATATTCCAATTAAAGAGTGAGTAAACCTATTTAATTCATCTAAACCTTATATTTATCACTCAAATTTAATATATCTAATTCCATAACTTCTCTATACTCCTATATAAATTCAATCCTTCTTTAAAATTTTATCCATGCACTACTTTTTACCAATATTTTATTAAAATCTTACCCCTTCCCTGAAGGGAAAATATATGCAAATATTAATTTATTAATGGTAGTGTTAATTCGTAAAATAATATTATTGTAATGTATTTAACCTGGATCACTCATAAGTAATCAAACCTAGTTGTCCACATGGCCTAAAGCATACCTCCCTATACACTGAAAGTTGTCAACTAACTGTGAGGGTCTACAATGGTAAAGTAGGGAAACTATGCCATCTTGATTAGTGTGAAACAAAGAATAATGCAATAAAAAAATAAAAAAATCATTAATACTTAAAGAACAATTGGAGAATAAGTTATTTATTTATAATAACTAAGTGGAAGAAGAATCATTATCATGTAAAAAATGTTGTCATGTCTGTATGATCTAAAAAATGGGAATACATGGTAGTAAAGTAGTAGTTATATAAAAATGATATACTAAAATAGAAAAAAGAGAAAAAGATATCTAGGCTAGAATCATGAGCATAATCTCTATCCTGTGCACCCATACTCTATCATGTCCAAAGTTGGACGCTTCCATTTCTCCCTACTTACATCCATGAATTCTGTTCGGGTACAAATTGGTTCCTCAAACATAGTGTCAGATATACACATTAGGACACCACAAATGGGTTTTCACACAAAATTATCTGTGTGAAGGTAATTATTAAGGTATAATAGTAAATAAAATTAAACTAATCTATTTTATTTCTTCACAGGACACCCAACTGTCAATACCTGCATCAACCTAAGCTGGGATATCTCTGAACGGATGTCATGCTATGTGTGTAAATATATAAGTATGTGTATATATATTCATAATATACATGTGAACATATATGTGTATATATAAATACATGATAATATCTATGACCCTATGTGTATACTGAAGGAGTCCATGCATAATCATGAGGGGCTCTATAACTCTCAGGGCATACGAACTAAGAAAGAAAGTTTAAGTAGTCCATCATATGTGTAAGAAATATAACAACTCCACAACTGTGATTTGATTTTAAATACACATAAATTAATTTAATTAATTGGTATCCTAATCATATTCAAGGCGTTCCATAAAAAGGAACCCATGTGTCGCTTCAAGATGTCTATAAATACCCATCAACATAGGAGTCCATACAAGGTGGTCCGTATAAGGATAATATTCATCACTCAAGAGATGGTATAAATGCATAACCCTATAAGACTATCCATGGTATACCACATAGGGATATAGGCATCACTTGTTGTATGATACAATAACATTTTTGTCCCAACCCATCAAAGGTAATACACTGGGGAACCAGGAATCACTCATGGGTAATACAATGGCATCAACATAATGATCTCATCCTATGTGTTTTATAAAGAACCTGTTTATCACTCCCTATATATATCAATTAATTTATATCATTATAAAATTAAGCTCTATTATCCCATATAAGGTGTCCTAAATCAAAACCATTGTATTTCCCTCAACATGTATAAGGGAATGGTTATAACTTGTGTGTAACCCATACCATTTAAACAATACTTTTAATACATGTTCCCCAATTAATTTCAAAAGGGTAATTCAAGATACAATAAGTAAATAAAGAGAATATACACATCACCTACTATTTTCCTATGGTTTAATTCATATTACATTTAATTTTAAAAGGCCAAATCAATACACCTTAAGTGGTGATTTGATTTAATTCAAATGAAGAAGGATAATATACCTTTCAGAAGGGAACACCCTAAGGGGTTGGTTACATCAAGTTGGATATCCTATAATGTTTATTGGTGGATTGATATAATAAATCTAAGAATGGAAAAGTTAATTTCATTAATTAATATGACATTTAGGAAGCATCACCTGTAAATTCCATCATGTGACACAGCGATGAAAAATTTAAAATCATGACATTATAGAGAATAACTAGACAACCTACCTTAGATTTTTTGTACTCTCATAATCTATTATTGTCCATTAATTTATTATTAAATGGGATAAATTGACAGAAAAAGACAAATGACTTGAATAGAGGTAATATTTTCTCACCTAGAATTAATATTCTTGAGGGAAATATAAATGAGTGAAAGAAGAAATATGAATGAAGGGTTTATCGGTAGCAATCTAACACAATTAACGGTGTAAGAATCAATGTCCAGATGAAGGAGAAATCTCATATCATAAGTTGAGAGGAATAAGAGTCCTCCTAATGTGTGGTCCATTGTGTAAAAGAGAATGGATAATGAGATTATTGATTAAGTGTAGGAATGGGGAAATTTTATTTATCCCACTTTTCAATGGGGGAATAATTTGGCCACATAGTTTTCTAAATGGTGCGCCTAATTATGTACCTATACTGATTAAGTTCTACTATGTGTGTGGGTTAGGAGAACTATATTAGAAATCCATGTAAAGCATGTACGACCCATCTGTAGTTTTCTGAAGCACCCTCTCACGGTCATGTGGCCACCCTTTTATAGTTTAAACAAGCCATTCATCACCATTTAAAACTCACACTATCGATTAACATGGTTATAGTTAACCATGTGATAACCATGTAGCTCAATCTGACATTCAAAAATCATAAGCTCCATGATTTTAGTGAGCCCCAGATGATCTTAAACTAGTTATTATCCTCCAAAGAAAAATTTAAGTAAAAAACCAGTTGTTTGAACCAAAATTTAATGCAACCTTTTAGAATAAATTTGATGTTATAACCACCCATCAGTAAAATAACTCATCCCTGAGTATCCCTTATGAGGATGATAAAACATCAACTGATAAAAGTTCCATCCATTACGAACGTTTGTCAGGTTCTCTCACCTAGCTTTCATCCAATACGTGGTTTTATTTCATTAGACCTGAACTAGAGGATATGATCTTCCTCAAGTATTCATCATTATCTTTTTTATTATATGAATAATATAATCCTCAAAAGAGAAATATTTCTCTTTATCAATATCACAAAGATCAAAAGAATGCAATATATTTGAATAACAATGGTGAAGCTGCAATATGTGGAATATGTCATGTAGTGACTGATTCCTCTGAGGTAAGGATAACCAATAGGCTACCATCCAAAATCTCTCTAACATTTTAAAAGATCCAACATAGAAATGTGATAGCTTTCCCTATTTCCAAATATTTCTATGGCCTAACCTTGGAGAAACCCATAGAAAGACCCATTGTCTGACCTCAAACTCTAGACACCAACAACGATGATTGGTATAAGGAATCATCCAACACTACGCTATCACTATATTCATATATATATTTTTTATCAACTCCGATGTTGCAAAAAAATTTTGAGATCTCAGTATAACTACCTCACATAACTCTAACCATCATAGGGGTTAATGTCATGAAAAAGTATATAGGGCCACAAACAGATCCATCTTTATAGTTTTGAGAAAGATATTATTATAAGAATATTCAATGTGTGGTAGGTGGTTCTCTTGAGAACCTCTAATGTCAAGTATTAATTCCAATTTCATGTCCTCTAACACAAAAATAATATGCTTAGACTCAACATAAATTTAAAGGAGATCAGTTGTACTTAGTAGTACATATGGACTCAGTTACTTCTACAACCCCTTCCAGAACAATGATGTAAGCCGATCATACCAAACTGATATAATAGAATAGGGAACACCATAATGGAATATAATTTCCCAAATGTAAAGCCTACCAATTTCATTTAATTAAAGGGTCACATTTATAGGTAAAATATCAGTTACTTCACCCAACCTATCAATGTTCACTTATACTACATCATTGCCTCAAGGGGATCTCATAAAACCCATCCCAAAATCAACAGTGACGTTATCCCATTTTAATTCTAGAATAGACATGGAATGAAATAGTATTGCAGTCCTATAGTTCTTTTCCTTCACCTAATAACAGGTGGAGCTCCATGTAATAAATCCTAAAATATTCCTCTTTATAGTAAACTTGTAATACTAGAAAAATATATCACATTACAGCTTGGTGAGTCTAGGGTGTACTGTCCAATCATTACCATAATGCCATTGGTTTTTAATGGTTATATGTTAAAATTTTTTGACAATGAAAACTTGTGTCATACTTTGTTAACCATTAAATTATAATAAATTAATGACCTAAAAAATTATTTATTATATTAATATAGATAATAAAATTAAACTATATGTGAAAAACAAGGTGATAAATATGTATATTATTTTTTGGTTAATATTATTAAAAAAGAAAATAAATGAATTTATCATTTTTATAATTAATTTAAGAGAAACAATTCCAAGAAACTGATATTCATTAGAAATATGGGATGTTACATTCCACCCCCATTAATGAAATTGAATCATCACAATTTTACCTGATGATAAAAAAAATATATTTTTTTCTGTGATTTCCATGAGCCAAAATTTTGTTCCCTAATATAATCTTTAACATTTACTATGGTTGGTTTATAATATAACTCAACATATATGTCTGCAAAATGATAAACCTATATAGTCATGAAATTTATACTTATCCTAGTAATATACTAAAAATGATTATATATCTATGTTTCTATACCCAAATAATAAAAACACTAATTCCCAAAAATAACCAAATTATACATTGATCCCAACCAAGATACCCTATACCAGCACATCCAGATTTGGTGTTAAACATATAAAATTTAAATAAATCAATTTAAACAAAACCATCACCCAAAGTCTAAATCAAAAGTAAAATGTCTTTTGTAACAATGTACATCACCAAATAAACTCATGCCACTATAGTCATTTTTTTGGAAAATATTCTCCACACATAAAAAATCACATATTCATATCTATTTATAGAAATTATTGGGAAAATGGGGAAATATAAGAAATTTTTGAACTTAATGATTATTAAGGGGTAAAATAATTATAATAAGTCATATATCATAAATCATTTAATCATGATAAAAATGGAGTGAAAAAATAATTAAGTATTACATATGAGTGAAGGGGTATAACATGATATAAAAAATGAGTAGAATCACATTAAATAAAAAAAATTCAAAGAATAAATTTCATAATATCGTAACATCATAACATCTTAATAATATTGAAACAATATTAATCATGAAATCAAAATCCAATGGAATGAATAACTACCATGACAACATAATATAGTGTATAATGTCCAATAGTGGATTGGGTTTACTTCCCATCCTCATACATATCACCACATGTGGTATAAAACAACACCCAGTGCATTGGAGAGATATATAATTACAATCCAACCTCTCACATAATAATATATTAAGGAATAAGTTTTACACATAAGGAAAACATAAAGAATTCCATCAATATCTAAAACAAAATAAACCCAAGGAAATTAAATAGAGATCTATTAAAATTATGTAACATATTTGGTAAATACCTTTAAATCAAGATAGTGAACTATGAGGTATTTACATTATACTAATAAAGGGTATATATTTTCATCAATATATTCTATTCAATAAATGTATAAGAATCTATGTCAATATCCTTTAAATAGAATATGAAGATAATGGTATTCATAAAGGAAATCCATGGGAAGAAAAACTTATGTTTATCCATATATGAAGAAAAGGTAAAGAAAATATAGTGATGAATAAATTTTCTTATAAAATAAATTAAGATAAGGAAAATAAATATTTAATATAAGTGGTGAGTCCATGAATTTATTATAAATAAAAGAATGAAATTAATATAATCATATATGAATCTGAATTTGAGTCAATGAACAAAATATGCAAAATAAAGGTACAATACAAAAAAATAAACCTATATTACTTTATTATCATTTTAATCAAAACCATATGAAATAGGTAAAACTAAATTAATCTTTAAATTCCCTAAATAATAAGATAATCATGTTTTAATATTTTAAAGGTTCAATTTATACACATTATATATGAAGATATGTGTATAATATAGAGGAAGTATCAAACATTTAGATAAAAAATACTTCAACTTAGTAATACTGGAATGAAGATCCATTAAAAGAAAGATTATGATATAGATGTATAAATTGAATGATATTAAAGAAAGAATATTTCACAATATATTCATGGGGAATTATATATAATAAAAAAAATAAAGGATCATTCAAAATAAGAAACATATATTAAGGTATTTAAATAGATACAATAAACCCATTCCTTGAATCCCAACTCACTTCATGAGATCTCTAACATCATCAATATTAAAAAATTAATAATTATTTTCTATCATATGAACTTATGTAACACCCTGACCCTAGTTACCCAAAGTTGGTTCATTATAACATTACATTGGAATGATATAAGGAATCATGTCCCAAAAGAACGATTCATTTAGTAGCCTTGGAAGTAATAGATACATTCATAAGTTTTACATTACATTATAAAATTAAAAGCTACAACAACATTGTTTCCATAGACTACAATCATATCCCCTCAGACTATTCCTGTAGGTCAGTCATAAAATAATTCTTCACATCCTGGGAAAAATAAAACATAGAAAGGGGTGAGCTCAGATGCTCAAGGATAACAATATAGTATAAACTTTCATAAATAAGCATAAACATTTAAGGCAATGTATAATACTAAAACAAAAGCATTTTAAACTTGAACTTCAACATAATATGGAAAAGATAAAATAATATAATTCCATTTACTTATTCACATGGATATTCTACTAGTAGAATAATCACATGCAATATCAATATCCACTTTCATAATGATGGAATGCCTAATTCCATACCTTATAACCACATAGTCAAGGCCTTTTGCCAAGACTACAAATAAGAATTTGTCAAGGCCTTATGAAAAAACACTAGGTTGTCTCATGAGACCTACCGATGCATCTAGGAGCTATAGCGGGCTCCACCTGTCTCTTACTAAGTCCAATTCATTCCTCATATGAAAAGGTTTGAACATAATATAAACATTTGTATTAAAAATATCATATGAAATGTCAATCGTTTATCCATAAACCATGAATGGTATAGAAATAACACATCCACAGTCAAAAATAACACATTTAATACAATATGAAGGATTGTGACATAGATGAAGTTAATCATTAAAACTATTTGGGAGAATATCCCCCTTTTTCTTTAAAACATTTAAAAGTCTCACTATTTATCAAAAAGCTATTTAAAATAGATTTTTGAATCAAAGTGTCCCATACCACTTTGAAACTTTTAAAATGAATTTTAATTTTAAAACATTAATTTCCATATAAATAAAACCTTAAAACCATTTTTAAAACATGTACATTAATGAGAATGATTTAGAAGAATATATTTTTAAAACATTTAAAATTATATTTTAGTTAGAGTTCCTAAACAAATGAGAGAATATTGAATACAAATAATTGAGGTAATAAAAACTTTATAATATTATGAGAATAAATTGATTCATGATATGTCAAAGTATAGTATATACACCAAATAAAAGTGGATTGGCACATAACAACAAAGAAGTCTCAATGGAATGTAAGATGAGATGAATTACTTTATAAAGACCATATCATTAGGTTAAGGATAAATCAATGAAATAATTATGTGTAAAAAATATTAATACACTTAATATGATTGGATATTTAGTGTAAATCAAACAGAGGACATTCACACATATTTGTGTAAAACCAACACCAATGACTTGGATGTTTAACTCAATGAATAGAATTTGAGTTAAAATTACTCTTATAAAGTTTATATAAATTACTTGAGAATTTATCAATAGAGTGATTATGTGTATAAAAAGTATATCCATGAAAAGGGGAGTGGAAATTACTCCATAAGTAAATAAATAGTGATTTCACACATAATCTTGTGCTAAAGTAATCAATGATGTTTGCGTAAAACCGAATGAGTGGAAATTGAAATTTGAAATTCCCTTATTGATTTGGTAACTTATGAAACATACACCCCATGAAAGAAGGATCTTCCAATTTTGATGTAAATACCCATAAATTAAATTATATTACAAAAACAATATAATCCTGGGTAGTACATACACCACACAAAAGGTAGCAGTGGAAAATATAACATGAATCTCACGGGAATAAAAGTGAGATGAAAACCCTTAACTTGTACTTTTCCTTGGTCAAGGGTAAGTTAAAATAATTTATAATAGTTAAATCATTGTTATTAAATTATAAAATAACTATATACATAAATATTAAATCATATATGATCCTCTAATATTTCTTTGTTAATAATATTTTAGTAGTATCGTCGTTTTGGGTGTTAACTGATTCGTTTTCCCTTATATTCTTTGTTATGTGAGTCATATTTTTTATTGATGGGATGTATCTTATTCATATCCAAAATTACATCAAGTCTTTAAAAATTATTTTTAATCATCAAATTAAAATTATTTTTGAATGGATACGATGGAGAATGAATCACATCGCGTTCGTGGAGATGGTAATCCGTATGTACGCACGAGCGACAATATCATTCTTTTGATATTAACATAGTATATAATTGGATGTAATATTATATATAAATAATAATGATAATTTTATATTTATTATTTTCATCATTTATACTCATTATTATACCCATCCAAATGATGAAGTGTTTGAAAAACAAACTACACCACGACGTGGAGACGGTAAGCCATACGTAAGCACGTATGGTGTCACGTCCTTCATAGGATGGATAAAATAATGAATATGGTTGTACCATATTTATAATAGCATCACATTATATAGAAGATACTAGAGTTATTATTTTATAATAGGAACAACAAATAAAGAGGAAGTGGAAGAAGAAAGGAACTTGAAAGAGGTGATGAAATATTTACCTCTTCTTAGGGTTGTTTCTTTTGATTTGATCAAAAGGGCTCCTTAGGTTGGATTTATGACTAAATTAAGGACTCTAGGACTAAGGGAGGAGATTTTGGAGGATATTTGGGTAGGGGTTGACTGAGACTAATGGCTTTGATGGTGTGAATTTGAGAGAAGGGGAAGTTCCCTTTTATAAGAGGAGTGAGGGGCACCTCAGGAAAAGATTGAAATTTTATTTTTTAATAAAATCAATTTCAGTTTCTAATGGAACCAAAATTTATTATTTAAAGGATAAGGTGGGGAGAGTTCTAAAAAATCTCAACCAATTGGTTTTAGACCGGTTTAGGTCACTATATTAACCTTATATTTTAGATTTAACTTTTAGTTAAATAGTTTGACATTTACCATGTCTCATTCAATTTTTATATTATATGGTTAATAAACTTACTAAAAACTTCAAAGAAAACCCAAAGTGGTTCATTAATGATACACCTATCATTATATAAGTTTTATTTCTGAACCTTAGATTTTTACGATTATTATATCAACCAATAATATTGTATTTGTTTTAAAAACTCATTTATGTCAAATTTGACATTATTTAATAATTGATTTATGTTAAAGTCTTTACAACTTTATTACTTCTAAATAAATACATTTAATAAACCTTAACATGTCATATTAACCTATAAAATTAGTTTAATATATTAAAAGTCTCAAATTACATTTTTTTGGATATTTATAATATCAATTATTTTAATATTTCATTATTAAGGTAATTACTGCGTCATTATTGTTCCATAAATTAATTAAATTATTTAATGTATAAAAATTATAAATAAAATATAATTTTTTATGAAATATTTTCATATTTCTAATGAATATTTATAGTCGAATTTATATTTTTTATAACCTTATATTAAAAATGGTTTAGTTATTAAACTTTGATTTTAACTCTTTTAAGTCTTCTTTAAATAAAATAATAATAAATGTCCTAATCTAATCCAAGTGGACCTAAAGGATCATATTTTATTCATAAGGTTTGTTTTGTTGTAATTACAGTTATCCAATAGAATTAGGACATATGTTGGTGTAATTATGATATCTTTTTTACCCTTAATTACCCTATTTACTTTTAACCGTGGTAAATAAAAGTAAAAAGTTACTATTCAACAAAAATTATTTTCATCTTATTGAACCAAAATTTTCTTTTTGATATCAACCATTTATCTAAAATTTTTGAAATTCCACTTACAGAAATGGTAAAATTATGTTTTATGCAAATTTGTAAATGCTCCTAGAAGGTGGGTAAAAGACGGTAAAAAGTTCAATAAAATTTTATACATCTAATTTTATTATAAAATGAATCCAATGAATTAAATTGAACTTATATTGGTATTATAAATATATTTTGTCTTAAAATAAATTAAATTAAAATAAATAATTATTTAAATAAAAAGTCGTTTTTAATCTTTAACGTAGTGTTTTTCACTATTCATAAAAAATTGAATGTTTTCAGAAAAATATCAGAAATTTACCCTAAGATAATTTTGATATTCTGAATTCAAAAATAAATTCTATTTTACCAAATTAAAAACATAGAAGTTGCATTAATTAATTTAAAATGAATTCCTGTTGTCAAAACCGAAAAGCGGGTTTTTAAAAAGTAAAAACTATCAAAAGATTGACATGTGTTTATGTCAAATTGAAATGTGAAATTACTTATAATCACCTAAATTGTATTAAATGATAAAAATATAATCTAATTATACTTCCAAACCATTAAAAACATTATTTAACACTATAAATTATTTTGAATAAAAATTTGTTTTCAATTAAAATTTAGCATTTTTCAGTATTCATCAAAATATAAATGTTATTAGAAAAGTACCAAAAATTTATCCAAAATAAATTTTTATGTCCTTATTCTAAAGAAGAATTTAATTTCATTAAATTGAATATATAAAAGTGTCAAATATTGATTTTAAAAATGGTTTTCCATTAAAAGGTGGTAAAATTCCATTTTTTTTGAAAAATACTTCTTTTATATGAAAAAATGAATTTGTTCTTATATTATGTCTAAGAAACACATAATATCGATTCTAAAATTTTATAGAGCATTAAAAATTCAAAATTCAGTTAATACTATTCAAAAACGCTTTTGAACGGCTAGTTTTGTAAGTCGTGGGGCGCTTGAACTCGGTGTTGCGTGTAGCGCAACCTATTGAATTAATTTAAAGAAAATAACTTACTATGAAATCTTGGGGTGTTACATTATTCCCCCATTTTAGAAATTGCGACCTCGTAATTTTAAAATTGGGCTTAGAAACTTCATTGAAATTCCCTCATCAGAAAAATAGTCAATAATACTATATCTTTAAAAGAAAGAAAGAGAAGTACAAAGGTCACCCGAGATAACCCACACTAGGATTCCAAGTAGGAAAACATGGATATGGAAGACAAAATAAGTGTCATGTTCTGGTGGAGAGTGATAGAAAACATGATTAGGAGAAATTTAACAACAAGAAAACCACAAAATTGTGATGAGATAAATGTTCATTAGTTTTCTAGTAGCAAAAGTAAAAGGATAATGTTTTTTTGTTTTAAGTTCCATTTCATAAATTTGCGGAATTTATTTATGAGATTGACTAAGATCATAAAGAGATATACTTACTTTTTAAGTAGAGTTTCATCCTTTAATAAATTTCTACCACTAACTCATCTTTTTTTGGCAGACGGTGAGTATTCAAGATGACTTGGTCACACCTGAAGCACTAGAATCAAATTCTAGAGAATCACATAATACACAAAGGATAAACTATATATATTTACCTTGTCATTAGAGACTAAAAAAAACAAAATGGTTAGTACAAGATCAGATGATCCCCAAAAAGGATAATCCTTTAGAGAAATAAATACTTATCTTAATTCTAAAATTAAACAAAAAATACCCAAAGTTCAATAAATACCATTTAATTAAAAATGGTCCTTAAAATACATCAATATAATCCAAACTAATATTGAAACCCAAAACATAGAAGAATTTGATTATGCAGTATTCCACGTTAAATTTTATTTCCAAATAACATCAACTACTCTTAAAGTCACATACTTAAAATTAATTAACCTAATAACATATTCTCTATTATAGGTTAATCATTTCCATAAATAATTCAAATCACTATAAATTCACAATAAAAACATAGATAAAAATCCACCATTACTCCTCAAATGAAATCCCATAGTATTCTATTTTCCTTAGGCATACAGTGTTCCCAATAGAGCGAACGTCTTCCAAATTAACATTTATCACTTAATCCCCAAATACTTTTACTATACTAAGGATATCTATTTGATAAGAAATAAGATCCCAAATAAACTTATTATTGATCAATAAAATCATTTAACTAAAAATAATTAGTCACACTAACCAGGGACTTCACGTAGTCTAGTGGTAGACAATAAATCCCAATTTCACTATGGTTGTGGGTTCAATTCCTGAAACTTTTTCTGATGCGATAGGTTGTCACATGGTCTGCGTGTTTTCCTTTTTCAAAAACTATATTTTATAACGTTCTCAAAATGAGATAAATTCATCAAAATAACTATAACGTAATTTCACCACAAATTTTATCTCATACCTCACATTTTGATCCCAAAATTTAATAACATGTAATTTCCTCAAATTCAAAGATCATATAAACCCAAATGGTTATTTATAACTATATCAACAATAAAAATCACAATTCTTTCTAAAATATTATTTTCCCATAATAAACTACAATATTACACATAAGAGAAAAGTCATCCAAAGTAATCCCATAAACAAAGAGCACTAATACTTTTAAACATTTCACCATCCATTTATTTCCCCATAGGTTCTACCTTGACCAAGGGGCTATCCTATAGAATAGGGCATTCACTCGGGTAATGACAAGGTCCCCTACATTTACAAAAAATGACTGTAAATAGATTCTTGGGGTCATTTTTATTTTCTTCTATAATAATCTACATTTTTCCACATAAATTCTTTACTTTATGTCCTTATTTCCCACACATAAATCATTTATTTTTTCCATTGAGACACTTCCCTAGGTGTCTCCTTCCACATTTCTTGCATGATAGAAATTGAGTTTTCTTTTCTCCATGGTCTCCACTGCTGGATCTCTTATCATTCACCACATTTCTCTTCTTTGTTGAGTTTGGGAGTTAGTTAATATATGTTGTTGATCATATTTTTCAAAAAATGATTTGGCCTGAAAAAGATATCTTTTACACCTACCAGCATTCCATTCCATTTCTCATTTCCTCCATCGTTCCCACTTTGTACATCATGTTCAATGTTACTATTACTTACTTGGAATCTAGCCATTGACTAACACAAGAAAGTATAGTCTGAGTAATAAAATCATTTAGAGAATATCATAACACCTTATTTTCAATATAAAACACCTTAGGATTAATGATGGTTATTAATTCTCGTCTTATATTAAAATCCTTCAAATCAGTTTGTAAAGAAGATGTGAATTATCCTAAGCATATCCCCCGAGAGTATTATAACCAAGAGTGCAGCAAGACCCATTGTTGTGTACCAAGATACCCAGGGTCAAGCCCGAAACTTCTTGTTAGAGTTTTCACTCTTAGGTACATCTGTGCCAGAGCTGCCTCTACCTGCTCGTATCCAGACAGGGATGTATTTTTTAGAAAACCCACATAATATTTACATTACCAAAATTTTTTGATGTTCTTCTATACTAATCCTCAATTTATATCTTAGGGTAGTGTTTTCTAATCATAGTTTTTCTAAATATAGCTTCCAATGTTTTTACTAAACTTCTTCTGATACCAAATGTAACTCCCCGACCCTAGTTACCTAGAGTCGGTGCATTATTACATAACATTGTCATGATACAATGAATCATGTCCTAAAAGACAGATCATTTTAGTAGCCTTGGAAGTACTAGATACATTCACAAGTTTTACATTACATAATAAAATGAAAAGCTACAACAATATTGTTTCTATAGACCACACTCATATCCCCTCAGACTATCCCTGCATGTCAGTCCTAAAATACTTCTTCACATCCTGGAAAAAATAAAACATAGAAATGGGTGAGCTCAGATGCTCAGTAAGGATAACAATATAGCCGAAACTTTCATAAATAAGCATAATAATTTAATGCAATGTATAAGATTAAAACAAAATCCTTTTAAACTTGAACTTCATTATAATATGGAAAAGATAAAATCAAATAATTCTATTTACTTATTCACATTGATATTCTAATAGTCAAATAATCACATGCAATATCAATAGCCACTTTCATAATTATGGAATGCATAATGCCATACTTCATAACCAGATATTCAAGGCCTTGTGCCAAGACTACAAATAAGATTTTGTCAAGGCCTTGTGCCAAGAAACTTAGTTGTCTCATGAGGCCTACCGATGCATCGAGGAGCTATAGAGGGCTCCAACCATCACTTACCAAGTCTAATTCATTTATCATATGAAAGGGTTTAAACATAACATAAACATTCATATTAAAACTATCATACAAAATTCCAATACTTTATCCATAAACCATGAATGGTATAAAAATAACACATCCACTGTCAAAAATAACTCATTCAATACAATATTGAAGATTTTATTACAATAAATAAATCTAAATCGAGAATAATGAAGGACATTGACATAGATGAAGTTAATCATCAAAAATATTTGAGAGAAATATCCCCCTTTTTGTTTACAACATTTAAAAGTCTCACTATTTATCAAAAATATTTTTAAAATAGATTTTTGAATAAACGTGTCCCATACCACTTTGAAACTTTTAAAAGTAATTTTAATTTTAAAACATTAATTTCCATATAAATAAAACCTTAAAACCATTTGTAAAACATAGACATTGAGGAGAATGATTTAGAAGAATAAAATTTTAAAACATTGAGAATGATATTTTAGTTAGAGTTCTTAACCAAATGAGAGATGCTTGAATACTAATAATTGAGGTAATCAAAACTTTATAATACCATGAGAATAAAGGGATTCATGATATACTATATCAAAGTACAATATATACACCAAATAAAAGTGAATTGGTGCATAATAACAAAGAAGTCTCAATGGAATGTAAGATGGGATGAATTCCTTTATAAAGGCCATATCCTTCGGTTAAGGATAAATAAATGAAATAATTATTTGTGAGAAATATAAATACACTCAATATGATTGGATATTCAGTGTAAATCAAAATTAGTACATTCACACATATTCTTGTAAAAACAACACCAGAGACTTGGATGTTTAACTCAATGAATAGAATTTGAGTTAATATTACTCGTATCAAGTTTATATCAATGACTTGAGAATTTATCAATGGAGTGATTATGTGTATCAAACATATATCCATGCAAAGTGGAGTGGAAATTACTACATTAGTAAATAAATAGTGATTTCACACATAATCTTGGGTTAAAGTAATCAATGAATTTTGTATAAAACCGAATGAGTGGAAATTGAAATTTGAAATTCTGTTATCGTTTTGGTAACTTACTAAAAATACACCCCATGAAATAAGGATCATACAATAATGATGTAAATACCCATAAACTAAATTATATTACAAAAAATAATACAATCATGGGTAGTATATGCACCACACAAAAGGTAGCAGTGGCAAATATAGCATGAATCTCACGAGAATAAAAGTGAGATGAAAACCCATTACCTTGTACTTTTCCTTGGTCTAGGGTACATTAAAATCTGGCATAATATTTAAATAATTGTTATTAAATTTCACAAGGAACTATATACATAAATATGATATCATATGTGAGCCTCTAATACTGCTTTGTTAATAATATTTTAGTAGTATCATCGTTTCAGGTGTTAACTGATTCGTTTTACTTTATATTCTTTATTATGTGATTCATATATTATATTTTATGGATGTGATGTATCTTATTCATATCCAGAATGATATCAAGTCTTTAAACATTATTTTTAATCATCAAAATAAAATTAGTCTTGAATGGATATGATGGGTAATGAATCTCATCGCGTTCGTGGAGACGGTAATCTGCACGTACACACGAGCAAAAATATCATTATTTTGATATTAAAATTGTATATAATTTGATGGAATATAATATATAAAGAATAATTATAATGTTATATTTATTATTTGAATAATTTATACTCATTATTATACCCATCCAAATGATGAAGTGTTTGAACAAGAAACTATACCAGGATGTGGAGACGGTAAGCCGTACGTATGCATGTATGGCAACATGTCATTCATAGGATGGATAAAATAATGAATATGGTTGTACCATATTTATAATAACATAAACTTATATAGAATATACTGGATTTATTATTTTAGAATAAAAACAATAAAGAAAGAGGAAGTGGAAGAGGAAAAGAACTTGAAAGAGGTGATGAAATATTTACCTCTTCTCCGGGTTCTTCTTTTTGATTTGATCAAAAGGGATCCTTAAGTTGGATTTATGACTAAATTAAGGACTCTAGGATGAAGGTAGGAGATTTGGGAGGATATTTGGTCAGGGTTTTGTCGATCCTAATGGCTTTTAAGGTGTAAATTTGAGAGAAGGGGAAGTTCCCTTTTATAAGAGGAGTGAGGGTCACCTTAGGAAAAGATTAAAATATTATTTTATAATAAACTCATTTTCTTTTTCTAATGGATCAAAACATAATTATTTAAAGTATAAGGTCTATAGTGGTCTAAAACCTCTCAACCAATAGGTTTTAGATAGGTTTGGGTCACTATATTAACCTTATCTTTTAGATTTAACTCTTTGTTAAATAGTTTGACATTTACCATGTCTCTTTGTATTTTTATATTATATGGTTAATAAACATACTATAAACTTCAAATAGAACAAAAAGTGGTTAATTAATTATACACCTATCATTATATAAGTTTTTAGGCCAAACCATAGATTTTTAGGATTATATATCAACCAATAATATTGTATTTGTTTTAAAAACTTATTTATGTCAATTTTGACATTATTTAATAATTGATTTTTGTTAAAGTCCAAAAGACTTTATTAATTTGAAATAAATACATTTAATCAACCCTAACATGTCATATTAACATATAAAATTAGTGTAATTTATTAAAAGTCTCAAATTACATTTATTTGGATATTTATAATATCAATTATTTTAATATTTAATTATTAAGGTAATTACAATGCCATCATTTTCTCATAAATGAATTAAAATATTTAATGTCTAAAAATTATAAATAAAATATCATTATGTAGGAAATATTTTTATCTTTCCAATTAATATTTATAGTCGAATTTATCTTATGTATAACTCTATATTAAAAATGATTTAGCTATTAAACATTGATTTGAACTCTTTTAACTCTTCTTTAAATAAAACAATAATAAATGTCCTAATCTAATCCAAGTGGACCTAAAGGATCATATTTTATTCCTAAGGTTTTTTTGGTCTAATTACACTTATCCAATAGAATTAGGACATGTGTTGGGGTAATTATGATATCATTTTTACCCTTAATTACCCTATTTACTTTTAACCGTGGTAAATAAAAGTAAAAAGTTACTATTCACCAAAAAATATTTTCATCTTATTGAACTAAATTTTTCATACTGATATTAATTATGTCTCTTGAATTTTTTAAATTCCACTCACAGAAGCAGTAAAATTAAATTTTATGCAAATTTGTAAATGCTACTAGGTGGTGGGTAAAAGACGGTAAAAAGTTCAATAAAATTTTATACATCTAATTTTATTATAAAATGACTCCAATGAATTACATTGAACTTATAAAGGTATTATAAATTTATTTTGACTTAAAATAAATTTAAATAAAATAAATAATTTTTTAAATAAAAAGTTAGTTTTAAACTATAACGTAGTGTTTTTCACTATTCATAAAAATTGAATGTTTTCAGAAAAATAACAAAAATTTACCCTAAGATAATTTTTATATTAAGAATTAAAAAATGAATTCTATTTTAACAAATTTAAAACATTTAAGTTTCATTAATTAATTTAAAATTAATTCCCATTCTCAATACCGAAAAGCTGGTTTTTTAAAAGTAAAAACTATCAAAAGATTGACATGTGTTTATGTCAAATTTAAATGTGAAATTACTTATAATAGCCTAAATTATATTAAATGATAGAAATATAATATAATTATATCTCCAAACCATTCAAATACATAATTTAACACTATAAATTATTTTGATTAAAAAAGTTGTTTTCAATTAAAATTTATTATTTTTTAGTATTCATCAAAATATAAAAGTTATTAGAAAAGTACAAAAAATTTATCCCAAATAGATTTTTATGTCCTGATTCTAAATAAGAATTTAATTTTCATTAAATTGAATATATAAAAGTGTCAAATATTGGTTTTAAAAAGGGTTTTCCATTAAAAGGTGGTAAAATTGCATTTTTTTTGAAAAATACTTCTTTTATCTGAAAAAAATGAATTTGTTCTTATATAATGTCTAAGAAACACATAATTTGGATTCTAAAATTATATGGAGTATATAAAATTCAAAATTCAGGTAATAATATTCATAACAGATTTTGAACAACTAGTTTGGTAAGTCGTGGTGCGCTCGAACTCGTTGTTGCGTGTAGCACAAACTATTGAATTACTTTAAAAAAATAACTCACTATGAAATATTGGGGTGTTACAACTTATTTCCTATTTCTTTGTTTAATATTATTCCATTAAATTCAAGTATTACCAAGAACCATTCATTTTAAAAATTGGTATAGTTTGAGTTGATCATTTTGTGGACACTCTGTTCAGAGTCTCTAAAACCATTGTGGTATAATTTTAATGTTCAAATTACATATTTTAATTTTTTAATAAGATCCAAAAGTGTAAATTTATATTTTTAATGTCATTTTATTTGATAATTATTTAAATAGGCCTTGAATTAGCTGCCATGTAGTTATTCTTTTTTTTTTATGAATCTAGTTTTTTCCAATTAAAAATTTAAATTGTTATTTACTTTTAATTTCATTATTATGATGACTATAATACAATTACAAAATAATAATAATTAAATGAATATAAATATTAATATTATATTAAATCATTAAATAAATTTAGATGTTATCCATGGAGGATAAAAGTTTAATAAAAATGTCATTGATCACTTATATAGCATAAAAGTTCAATGGAGAAAGATGTTATTCAAAATAATTAAAATAAGGGAAAAAATGATAAAGTTTTATAAGGAAATTATATTTTATTAAAGATTATTTTTTAAATTTTCCTTTTAGATACTAACTTTTTTTAAAAAAAAATTGTTATATAACAATTGAAACAAAAAAGACAAAATTTTTTAGAAACCCAAATTTTAATGTAATAATGACTTTTAAAATGGATTTTTGAAAGGAAATTGGAAGTCTATTATCAAGTAAGTGTTAAAAATAATGATAATAACATGAAAATTGAAGAATTTAATTTTATTTAATTGACATTTCATTGAGTTTTTAGTAAAATATTTCCATATAAGAAATGAAAAAGAGGACCATGAAAACTTTTATTTTGAAATAGTAACAGGTTATGAAAACAGTTTGATTGGAGGGAATTAGAAAACTATCATAAATAATGGATCAAATCATTAAAAATATATTATATATTAAAGGGTTTTTTTAATATTAAATTAATGTTTCAAAAAGATCAGGAAAAACAAATATTGAAGGAAAGGTGCTGTTCTAGATATGGGAATTCATACCCTTCTCATTAGTCAACCCCTTTCAATTAAGAACAACAAATTCAGTGGTGGGGTTTTTTAAAGCCTTGAGACATAGGGATGTAGAAAAATATGGTTAGATAGGTAATTTTGCAGTTATTCACAAGATGAATTAATTTTTAGACTGTTGATGAATGGGTGAAGGAGGTGTGATTATATAATCAAGGGGGAGGGGAATTCTGGATAAAGTATTTGATTATTTTATCATTTAGGAAGAGAATTTTTAATAGGGATGATACCAATGAATTTTATGGATTATGGTTAAAAAATGAATATTCTCTTCTTTTAGAACCATGTCAAAACTGAATGGGATCATTGAACCACATCATTAATTATAAATAATCAAAAATATTTTTTTATAATATAACTTAAGCATCAAGATTTAAAAAATAGGTTTTTAAATTCAAACGAATATTTTATTAATTAATTATTTTTTACTTAAATACATTTATGGTTAATAAAATGGTTTAATGAATTTTAAAGTTATGATTACGTCATAATGATTTCATAAATGTTATAGTATATGTAAAAACTATATTTTTTACTATTCACAAAAAAATTATCTTCTTTATAAAAATATAAAAAAAATTACCCTAATATATTTCTGACATCCATATCCCAAAAATGATGTCCTTTTTATAAAAGTAAATTTATTTAATTTATAAACTTAACAATAAAATTAAAACAAATAATACATTAAAATATAATTTATTTAGTATAAAAACTATTTCATTTATCAATATTGGACACTTGAATTTTTATTATTATATATTAATTTTTATATGATTGAAAATTAATTATACTTATTTGTACAAAATTTATATGTTATATAATTCCACCTCTAATTAAGCGGAATTTTTTTATTTAAATACATATTAGAGAAAATTGTTTTACTGTAAAAAAACTTTATATACTATGATTAAAATACTTTGTCAATTATTATTTTAATTTTCTAAAAAATATATTATCAAAATGTAATAAACATATTTTGAGTATAAGACATTAATTTTTTTTGTAATTAAATATTCAAATAAAAATAACAAATATTTTATTTTTTTATTTTTTATAGAAGATATTGCTCAACATTTTAAAAGAACAATTTTATAGTAATAAAACAATTATATATAATATGATCACAATTATTTATGAATTGAATGATCTATAATGTAAATAAAAAATACATGATAAATTATTATTTTAGTTTAAAATTTTATATAATCATTTATAACATGTTTAATATAAAATTTTATATGAAATTACATATTTAATGTTATATGATATAATTTTTTTGGAAATAAAAAGATGTATCAAACTTTTTTAACCATTAAATTATAATGAATTAATTAATGATAAAATGATTCCTTAAAGGTATGTAGTAATTAATTAAAACTATATTTTTAAAATAAATCATGAATACAATACAAATAATTTAATAAAAATATTTTAATAAATTTAAATGATACTTGAAATAATATATAAAGGATACAACTGAATTTATAAATATTTATATAAATTATTTTTTAATATAAATAAAAACTAAATAAAGGAAATTAATACATCATTTTTCATATATAATTTAAGAGAAATAAATCATAGAGGAAAATACTCATTTTAAATTTGGGATGTTACATCATAGATACATATACATATATACTGTAAGACACACACACACACACACACACACACACACACACACACACACACACATATATATATATATATTGCCTCTTATAGAGGATGGTTTCTGATGGACGCCCCCGGAAGAAGGGTCCTTTATGATGGCCATGTATTCTAATCAGATTCAAAAATTCATTTAGAGAAGTGGTTGGAAGAAATAGATACACATTTTTTGAAACCTATTGTAACACCCCAAGCTTCCACGGTACGTTTCCATTTGAATAATGTAATAACTTTCATTGTATGCAACTTCAAGATTCTAACACACCGCGACCAATAAAACTAACCGTTATGAATAGTAATACCCACTTTTTGAAATTTTATAAATTTTATCTTTCAAAATGGAATTCATTTTTGGATTCATAATATTGAAATTAGCTTAGGGTGAATTTTTGGTATTTTTCTGAAAACTTTCAAATTTTGATGAATAGTGAAAAACACAGAGTTATAGTTTTAAACCGAATTTTTATTTAAATAATTATTTATCTTTTTTAAATTTATTTTAGTTAAAAATAGATAAATAATACCTATATAATTTCAATGTAATTAATTGGAGTCAGTTTATAATAATTTTAGATATATAAAAATTTTATTGAACTTTTTAACCGTCTTTTACCCACCACCTCCTAGGAGCATTTGCAAATTTGAATAAAACATAATTTTACCACTTCTGTAAATTTAATTTCAAAAAATCGAGATACATGGTTGATATTTTTAAGTAAAATGTGGTTCAATAAGATAAAAATAATTTTTGGTGAACAATAACTTTTGACTTTTATTTACCACGGTTAAAACTAAATAGGGTAATTAAGGGTAAAAATGATATTATTATTACCCGAACACATGTACTAATTCTATTTGATAAGTTTAATTCGACCAAAAACAACCTTAGGAATAAAATATGATCCTTTAGGTTCACTTGGAAGAGATTAAGACATTTATTATTATTAAGTTCAAAGAAGAGTTAAAAGAGTTAAATTCAAATCTTAATAACTAAACCTTTTTTAATATGGGGTTATACATAAGATAAATTCGATTATAAATATTAATTAGAAATATAAAAAAATTTCCTACATAATGGTATTTTATTTATATTTTTTAGACATTAAATAATTTAATTTATTTATGACACAATGATGATGAAGTAATTACCTAATTAATGAAATATTAAAATATTTGAGATTATAAATATCCAAATAAATATAATTTGATACTTTTTATGAATTATACTAATTTTATAGGTTAATATGAAATATTAGGGTTGGTTATATGAATTTATTTCGAAGTAATAATGCTGTTATGAATTTAGAAAAAACAAAATACCAAATAGTGTCAAAATTGACATAAAAGAGTTTTTAAAACAAATATTATATTATTAATTGATATTATTTTCCAAAAAAATCTAAGGTTCTGAAAAAATACTTATATAATTATATTTGTATCATTTATAAACCACTTGGGGTTCGATTGGAATTATATAGTACATTTTTTAACCAAATAATATAAAAATAAAAAGAGACATGGTAAATGTCAAACTATTTAACTAAGAGTTAAATCTAAAAGATAAGGTCAATATAGTGACCCAAACCTTTATAAAACCTATTTGTTGAGTGGTTTTAGACCCATACCCACCATATACTTTAAATAATTCATTTTGGAGCCATTAGAAACCGAAAATGATTTTATTATAAAATAATATTTATAGCTTTTCCTAAGGTGCCCCTCACCCCTCTTATAAAAAGGCACTCCACCTTCTCTCTAATTCAAACCATCGAAGCCATTTGGCTCGGCAAAACCCTGAACAAACACCCTCTCAAATATCTTACCTTCATCCTATAGGCCTTTATTTAGTCAGAAAGCCAACATAAGGATCCCTTTTGATCAAATCAAAAGGAAGAACATGAAGACGAGGTAAATATTTGATCACCTATTTCAAGTTCCTTTCTTCTTCCACTTCCTTTTTCTTTGTTTTTTCCATTATAAATTAATAACTCCAGTATCTTCTATATACTGTGATTTTATTATAAATATGGACCAAAAATATTCATTATTCTTTCCATCCTTTGAATGACATGTCACCATACGTGCGTACATACGACTTACCGTCTCCACGTCGTGGTGTAATTGTTATTCAATACATTATTTTTTGGATGGGTACAATAATGATGTGTAATTGATGTAAATAATAAATATAACATGATAATGATTTTGTATATATTATATACCATTAAAATATATATTATTTTAATATCAAAAGAATGATATTGTCGCTCGTGTGTACGTACAGATTACCGTCTCCACAAACGAGATGAGATTCATTCCCCATCATATCCATTCAAGAATAATTTTCATTAGATGATTAAAAATAATTTCTAAAGACTTAATATAATTCTAAATATGAATAAGATATATCCTTTCCATAACAAACATTACTTATGTAACAAAGCATATAAAGTAAAATGAATCAGTTAACACCCGAAATGATGATAATACTAAAATTTTATTAACAAATCAATTTTAAAAGCTCATATATGATATCATATTAATGTATATTATTTTTGTATAATTTAATAACAATTATTTCACCATTATACGGGAGGTTAACCTACCCTCGACCAAGGAAAAGTACAATGTAAGGGGTTTCTTATCTCACTTTTAATTCCGTGATATTTCCATTGTTTGCCACTTATTTATTAAATGTGGTTATTTTATACTGTCATTTGATATATATATTATCATGATTCTCTTTATATTCATGGTATTCTGTGATTAATTTGGTTGTTATTAAATTTTGGCCATACGACTCGATTGATTACAACAAAGTAAGGGGTTTTCATCTCACTTTTATTCCCGTGAGATTCATGCTATATTTGCCAATGCTACCTTTTGTGTGGTGTATATACTACCCATGATTTTATTGTTTATGTAATATAATTTAATTTATGGGTATTTACATCATCATTCTATGATCCTTCTTTCATGGGGTGTATGTTTCATAAGTTACCAAATCGGTAAGGGAATTTCAAATTTCAATTTCCACTCATTGGGATTTATGCATACTTCATTGATTATTTTACTACATGATTATGTGTGGAATCACTATTTATTATTTGTGTAGTAATTTACACTCCCCTTTCTGTGGATATACTTTTGATACACATAATCACTCCATTTTTAAATTCTCAAGTCATCGATATGAACCCGATAAGAGTAATTTTAACCCAATCTCCATTTATTGAGTTCAACATCCAATTCATTGCTGTTGTTTTTATAAGAATATGTTTGAATGTACTCTAATTGATTTAAACTTAATATCCAATCATATTGAGTGTATTTATATTTTCCACACATAATTATGTCATTGATTTATCCTTAACCTAAGGATACAGACTTTATAATAGATTTCATCTCAATTTACATTCTATTGAGACTTCTCTGTTGTTATATGCCAATTCACTTTTATATGGTGTAGATAATGTACTTTGACATAGTATATCATGAATCCATTTATTCCCATGATATTTCAAAGTTTTTATTACCTCAATTATTTATATTCAAGTGTCTCTATTTTGGTTAGGAACTCTAACTAAAATATCATTTTTAAATGTTTTAAAGATTTATTATTCTAAATATTTCTCCTTAATGTCCATGTTTTAAAAATGGTTTTAAGAATTTATTTATATGGACATTAAATTTTTAACATTAAAATTTATTTTAAAAGTTTCAAAGTGGTATGGGACACATTGATTCAAAAATCAATTTTTAAAAGGCTTCTTGAAAAATTGTGTGACTTTTAAATGATTTCAAGAAAAAGGGGGATATTTCCCTCAAATTGTTTTGATGATTATTTTTATATTTGTCAATATACTTCATTATTATCGATTGAGGTAAATCTGTTACAATAGAATCTTCTATATTGTATGGAATGAGTTGTGTTTGATTGTGGACATGCTATTTTTATACAATTCATGGTTTGTGGATAAAGTATCGACATTTCGTATGATAATTTTAATACGAATGTTTATGTTATGTATCAAATTTTCATATGAGGAATGCATTGGACTTAGTAAGTGACGGGTGGAGCCCGCTATAGATCCTTGATGCATCGTTAGGTCTCATGAGACAAAATAGTGTCTTGTCATAAGGTCTTGAAAAAATCTTATTTGTAGTCTTGGCACAAGGCCTTGACTATGTGGTTATGCATTTTGGTATTATGCATTCCATCATTATGAAAGTAGCTGTTGATATTGCATGTGATTATTAAACTAGTATAATATCCATGTGAACAAGTAAATGAAATTATTTGATTTTTATCTTTTACATTTTATGATGAAGTTCAAGTTTAAAAGTCTTTTGTTTTATTTTTATACATTGGCTTAAATGTTTATACTTATTTATAAAAGTTTCCGCTATATTGTAATCCTTACTGAGCATCTGAGCTCACCCCTTTCTATGTTTTATTTTTCCCAGTATGCGAATAAGTATATTATGACTGACCTATAGGGATAGTATATGGGATCTTAGTGTTGTCTATGGAAGCAATGTTGTTGTAGTTTTCCATTTTACGATGTAATGTAAACCTTATGAATGTATCTAGTACTTCCAAGGCTACTAAACTAATCGGTGTTTCAAGACTTGATCTTTTGTGATCATGCCAATGATACGCAATAATGCACCGACTATGGGCTTCTGGGGTCAGGGCGTTACAGTTGGTATCAGAGGAAGTTTAGTACAAACCTTGGAAACTAGATTTAGATAAAATCTTATTAGAGCACATAGACCTAAGAAAAAACTTGAGGATTAGTATAGAAGAACTTCCTAAAATTTTGGCATTGTAGAGATTTTGTGAGTTTTACAAGCAATACATCCCTGTCTGGATACGAGCAGGTTGAGGCGGCTCTAGAACAGATGCACCAAGGGGTAAAACCTGAAAACACCACATTGAGCTAGACTCGAACATGAAGCGGTGCACAAAAATGGGCCTTGCTGCACTTTTGGTTACGACACTCCTGAGGGATATGAATAGGATAATTTAAATTTTATTTACAAACCGATTTGAAAGATTTTAATATAATTTGAGAATAAATGACCTTGGTTAATCCTAAGGTGTTTCAAATTGAAAATATGGTGTCATGATATTCTCTAAATGATTTTATGACTACTATTACTCACACAATGCTTTTTGGTTTTAGTCAATGGACGGATTCCAAGGAAGTCATAGTAACTTTGAGCATGATGTACAAGGTGGGAACAATGGTGAAAATGAGAAACAAAATGGAATATTGATAGGCGTAAAAGATACCGTGTTCATTCTAAATCAGTTTTCTAAAAATACGATCAACAACATATATATTAATCAACTTCTGGACTCAACAAAGAAGAGAAAGGTGATGAATGATAAGAGATCCAACAGTGGAGACCATGGGTAAAAGAATCCTCAATTTCCATCATGAAAGAAATGTGGAAAGAGACACAGAGAAAAGTGTCTCAATGGAAAAAAGAAATGGTTTACATGTGGGAAATAAGGACATAAAGTAAATAATTGCCGAGAAAAAATGAAGAGTACTATGAAAGAAAATAAAAATGGTCCCAAGAATACATTTACAGTCATTTTCCATAAATGTAGGGGACCTGCCCATTACCCGAGTGAATGCCCTATTCTATAGGATATTTTCTTGGTTAAAGAAGAAGATATGTGGAAATAAATGGCTTGAGAAATGTTTAAAATTATTAGTTCTCCTTGTTGATGGGATTACTTTGGGATAATTTTATCTTGTATTTGTAACCATACATTTTGTCATGTGAAAATGATATTTGAGGAAGAATTATCTTTTCTCTTGTGGATATAGTTATAAATAACCATTTGGTTTTATATGATCATTGGGTTTGAGGTAATTACAAGTTATTATATTTTGGGATGAAAATGCACGGTATGAGATAACATTTGTGGTTAAATTATGTTATGGTTATTTTGAGGAATTTATCTCATTTTTGTAATGTTATAAAATATAGTTTTTGAAAAAGGACAACACGCAGACCATATGACAACCCGTCGCGTCGGACAAAGCTGTGGGAATCAAACCCACAACCAGAGTGCGATTGGGATTTATCGCCTACCACTAGACTACGTGAAGTCCCTGGTTAGTGTGACTAATTATTTTTAGTTAAATGATTTTATTGATCAATAATAAATTTATTTGGGATCATATGTCTTATAAAATGAATACCCTTAGCATATGAAAATGATTTGGTCATTAAGTGATAAATGTTATTTTGGAAGACATTCACTCTGTTGGGAACACTATATGCCTAAGAAAAATAGAATACTATGGGATTTAATTTGAGGAGTAATGGTGGATTTTTATCTATGTTTTTATTGTGGATTTATAGTGATTTAGGATATTTATGGAAATGATTAAACTATAATAGAAATATGTGATTAGGTTAATTAATTTTAAGTATGTGACTTTAAGAGTAGTCGATGTCAGTTGGAGATACAATTTAACATGGAAGACTGCATAACAAAATTCTTTGAAGTTTTGGGTTTCAATATTAGTTTGGATTATATTGAAGGATTTTAAGAAAAATTGTTTATTGAATGGTATTTATTTAACTTTGGGGTATTTTTGGTTTAATTTTAGAAAATTAAGATTAGTGTTTCTTTCTCTAAAGGAATATCCTTTTGGGGAATCATCTGATATTTTACTAACTATTTTAGTTTTAATTAATCTCTAAAGACAAGGTAAATATATAGTTTATCCTTTGTGGATCATGTGATTCTCTAAAAGTTGATTCTAGCTCTTCTAGTGTGACCAAGTCATCTTGAATACTCATCGTTTAAAAAAATGGGTTAGTGGTAGAAATTTATTAAAGAGTGAAACTTTACTTAAAAAGTAATTAGATCTCTTTATGTTCTTAGTCAATCTCATAAATAAATTCCTTATCTTTATGAAATGAAACTTAAAACAAAACAGAAAAACATTGTCCATTTACTTTTCATACTGGGAAACTAATGACCATTTATCCCATCAAAAGTTTGGGGTTTTATTGTTGTTAACTTTCTCCTGATCATGTTTTCTATCCCTCTCTATCAGAACTTGACACTTAGTTTATCGTCCATATCCATGTTTTTCTACATGGAATCCTAGTATGGTTTATCTCGGGTGACCTTTGTACTTCTCTTTCTTTCTTTTAAAGTGATAGTTTTATTGACTCCTTTTCCGATGTGAGACTTTCAATTATGTTCCCAAGCCCAATTTTAAAAATTTTGAGGATGCAATTTTCAAAAGGGGGGAAGAATGTAACACCCCAAGCTTCCATAGTACGTTTACCTTTGAATAATGTAATAGCTTGCATTGTACGCAATTTTGAGATTCTAACACACCGCAACCAATCAAACTAACCATTATGATTAGTGATACCTATTTTTGAAATTTTATAAATTTTATCTTTCAAAATGGACTTCATTTTTGTATTTAGAATATCGAAATTATCTTAGGGTGAATTTTTGGTATTTTTCTAAAAACTTTTAAATTTTGATGAATAGTGAAAAACACTGAGTTATAGTCTAAAACCGAATTTTTATTTAAATAATTATTTATTTTATTTAAATTTATTTTATGTCCAAATAGATACATAATACCTATATAAGTTCAATTTAATTCATTGGAGTCAGTTTATAATAATTTTAGATATATAAAAATTTTATTGAACTTTTTAACTGTCTTTTACCCACCTCTTAGGAGCATTTGCAATTTTGAATAAAACTTAATTTTACCACTTCTGTGAATTGAATTTCAAAAATATGAGAGACACGGTAGATATCAGTAAGTAAAATGTGGTTCAATAATATAAAAATAATTTTTGGGGAATAGTAACTTTTGACTTTTATTTACCACGGTTAAAAGTAAATAAGGTAATTAAGGGTAAAAATGATATTATTATTACCCCAAAACATGTCATAATTCAATTGGATAAGTGTAATTCGACCAAAAACAACCTTTGGAATAAAATATGATCCTTTAGGTCCACTTGGATTAGATTAGGACATTTATTATTATTTAGTTCAAAGAAGAGTTAAAAGTGTTAAATTCAAGGATTAATGACTAAACCATTTTTAATATAGGGTTATACATAAGATAAATTCGATTATAAATACTAATTAGAAAGATAAAAATATTTCATACATAATTTAATTTTATTTATATTTTTAGACATTAAAAAATTTAATTTCTTTATGACACAATGATGATGCAGTAATTACCTAATTAATTAAATATTAAGATATTTGATATTATAAATATCCAAATAAATGTAATTTGAGACTTTTTATGAATTAAACTAATTTTATAGGTTACTATGACATATTATGGTTGATTAGATGATTTTTTTTAATTAATAATTCTTTTATGAATTTAGAAAAAACCAAATACCAAATAGTGTCAAAATTGACATAAAAGAGTTTTTAAAACAAATATTATATTATTAATTGATATTCTATTCCTAAAAATCTAAGGTTTGGCCAAAATACTTATATAATGATAGGTGTATCATTTATGAACCAATTGGGTTTCTATTGGAATTATATAGTAAGTTTGTTAACCAAATAATATAAAAATACAAAGAGACATGGTAAATGTCAAACTATTTAACTAAGAGTTAAATGTCAAAGATAAGGTTAATATAGTTACCCAAACCTGTCTAAAACCTATTGGTTGAGTGGTTTTCGACCCATAACCACCTTATCCTTTAAATAATTAATTTTTGAGCCATTATAAACTGAAAATTATTTTATATAAAATATTATTTCTAGTTTTTCCTAAGGTGCCCCTCACCCCTCTTATAAAAGGACATTCCCCCTTCTCTCTAATTCACACCTTCAAAGACATTTGGATCGGACCACCCCTACTCAAATACCCTCTCAACTGTCCTCCCTTCATTCTAGAGGCATTAATTTAGTCAGAAATCCAACATAAGGAACCCTTTTTATCAAATCAAAAGGAAGAACCCGAAGAAGAGGTAAATATTTTATCACCTCTTTCAAGTTCCTTTCTTATTCCACTTACATTTTCTTTGTTGTTTCCATTATAAATTAATAAATCCATTATATTATATATAATATGATGTTATTATAAATATTGTCCAACCATATTCATTATTCTTTCCATCCTTTGAATGACATGTCACGATACGTGTGTACGTACGGCTTACCGTCTCCACGTCATGGTGTAATTGTTATTCAATACATTAGTTTTTGGATGGGTACAATAATGATGTTTAATTGATGTAAATAATAAATATAACATGATAATTATTCTTTATATATGATAAAAAATTAAATTATATATTATTTTAATATCAAAATAATTATATTGTCGCTCGTGCATATGTACGGATTACCGTCTCCATGAACGCGATGAGATTCATTCCCCATCGTATACATTCAAGACTAATTTTCATTATATGATTAAAAATAATGTTTAAAGACTTAATATCATTATGAATATGAATAATATACACCTTATCCATAACAAAAATTACTTACATAAGAAATCATATAAACGAAAATGAATCATTTAACACCCGAAACGACGATAATACTAAGATATTATCAACAAAGCAATGTTAAAAGATCATATATGATATATTATTAATGTATATGATTCTTGTATAATTTAATAACAATTATTTAACAATTATAGAGGAGGTTAACCTACCCTCAACCAAGGAAAAGTACAATGTAAGGGGTTTGTTATCTCACTTTTAATTCCATGAGATTTCCATTGTTCGCCACTTATTTATTAAATGCAGTGTATTGTGTATTGTCACGACCGCCTTCACCAAAAGGAGGGAAGGGAAAGTAGACTGTCAAGCCCTTCCTTCTTTAAGTTGAAGGAGAGATAATGACCCCTGAAACCTACCTTCAATAGGTCCCAGAGTGGCGACCGGCACCAAAGGTATAGAATCTCACACAAAAAGGAAGGCATTACCCTTTTTATGTTTTATAGGATCGAGAGATAAGATAGCAACCCCAAAAACACCAAAGATGAAAGTAAAGGGAAAGACAAAAGTAACCCATTCCCATATTCATGTTCAAAAGTAAATGATACAAGCTACAAAAACTCCAAAGGTAAAGTACCAAGAAAAAAGGGAAATGACAACAACAACTGCCCCAAGGTCTGAGCTAGTACGGTCCCGCACGATCCCTGAAGTCCTCCTAGAAACCTGAAAGCAGTTTTATATACTTAGGGTGAACATACAAGTATACTCAGTAGGGAAAACCAAAAGATCTCATGCACAAGTGGGGAGGAATTCTAATGCCCCATGGAAAAAAAGAGAGAACCCAAGCACCTAGCAAGGAAAACTATCCACCCAAGCCTCACCAAGGCACACTCCCCAAATAATGCAAGTCAAGTAAAATATAATAATATCACATCGGTATTTGGGTACCCCGTGCCACTTTCCCACTGGTTTTTGAAGACATACTACACATAGAACTAATCCTGCCGCTCTTACCGCAGTTCCACTGCCACACCTCACCCACACACACCTGGGCCACAACCATACATCCCACCCGCAGACACCTGGCCCACAACTGCCATGCATAACCACACCCGTAAACACCTGGGTCATAACAACTATTGCCACACCCGAAGACACCTGAGCTAGAAAGCTAATGTCATGCCTGGAGACACATGGGAAACAACCTGCCCGCAAACACCTGGGCCAACCACCACAACTACCCTACCCGAAGATTCTTGGGCTAAAAGTGGACCTCAGTTCATCAGAGCCTGCCCGAAGAGTCTTTGACTATTTATAAAAGGGAGCAGAAAATGAGCTAATAACCAGCCACTCATAAGAGTGTTGGGAAAAGCACCCTCCCCCATGAAATGGGGGTTTCTGGTACTAAAGTGATCAACTTGGGTGGGGCGTGAATAAGAAACATAAAAACTAAAGATATAGGTACATGTAACAAGTGCTCATCCCAACCCAGGGTTTCCAAAGGCCAACCTAAACACAAACGACCTTGTGACTATTCATTCGTAAGAAACACAACACTCACGGCCAAGTCACGACTCATTCCCAAAATCAATTCCCCATTTAAATCATTCTGTCTTCATGTTAAATCAAATCCATTTAAGTGAATTATACACTACTGGGCAACTAGCAGGCGTAACCACAAGCTAGAGGAAAAGTGAAACAACCAACATCAACTTAAGCATTCACACCCGGTTCTCTTGTAAAGTTACAACAAAAAAGGGGATTAGTGAGATCCCTCAAAGTACTGGAACCAAAGAAAACACTGTGACACAACCCCATGTCCCCAAAACCAGGAACCAACGATTTCTCAACAATAGAGGACCCCACTTGAGTTCGTGTTAGAGCAGAGCAAACACACAACTTCAGATTCATAACCAATAATCTTACCACAACGGAGGATCCCATCCTCTCCCACTTTACCCCATAAGCATCTAGCAGGAAAACACACCCACTAAAAAAACAGAATAGGGAAACATCCAGTTTCAAGCACATAATTTATTAGTTTCTTATTTCTGTTGATTAACCAGGGTGACCACACAAGGGTTGATGTTCACTGGGCATCCATTTAACCAGCCAAGTTTAAGTGATTAACCAATTTCCATGTTACATTCATTTAATCATCACAAAAGACATGGTTCATTAGTGCGCAAGGAAATACCACCAACATCCATGATTTTTAGTGAGCATAGGCCCACACAATTCACAACACATATCAACATAAAAGAGTACAGCAGAACATGGATCACAACCCCTTCATTCTTTAAAGGTCCGTTCATTATCTTTATTAAGTTTGGTTTCATAAACCCCCACAAAAACAATAGCGTACCCACCCTGCATGATACACAGTAAGCAGAGACAAAAGGAAAAATCCCTACTTGGTTGATCAAGGATCAACGTTTATCTCCACGCGCCAAGAACAGGGGATGCGTGGCTTGCAGGGGAGGAATTCCATAGACTCCAAGAGGTGAATAAAGCTCTAGTAGAGGCTCACCACAAGCCACGGGAAGAGAGGAACTCCAGGTGCACCAGAGTGAAGAAAGAAATCTAGCCGAGAAGAAAAAAAGAAACTCTAGTGGGAGGTATAAAGATAAGATCCTATAGTTATGGGATATGGAATTTTGAACTCCTGGAAAGTCAGATCGCGGTTTCCTACGCGGGTGGGTAGTTACACACGATGATATCAAGGTGTTATTTAATACCCCCATCAAGGAGGTTTCTTGGGATTTTTAGGAATTAATTATGGGCTTTAAATGGATTTTAAAGAGTAAAAGAATTAATTTACGTCAAAAATTTACGTTGCGAGAGCGGGACTGGAAAAAGAAAATGGAGGGCTGGGTGAGGTCAGGGTGCCACCATCACGGTGTCACCCTTACGGTGCCACCGTCACGGTACAACTATTTTGGTGGAGTCTTATTTTGGAAAAGTAATGGGCCAGGAGGGCATGGGACATTACATTAGATACCTCTCAAACTGTTCTCTCCCTCGAGAATAAAAAACATCCCAGAAGATAAGAGAGGGTCCGAACAACCACCTCGAAAGATACCTCTTAGGAGTGAACCTCATCGTCATCTAAAAACACATCTCCCTTAAGAATCCAGGCAACATACAAGGGTCAAACTGCCCAGTCATATGGGTTGGGGGAGTCTCTTCCTCCATGTCAAGATACTATCCGCCTTGGGCGGCACCGACTCTCCCACACAGGTTTAATCGCATCCTCCTTAATGTGTCTTGATTAGGGATCGAGTCATCCCCTCCCCATAGACATGAATTTTCACACACATTCATAGAATAAGGAAAACCACATATTTCATACCTAACAAGGTAAAGCGTTCCATCACAAAAAAGTAAAAACAGAACAATACAAAACTCAAAACAACTCTGGGTATTGTGCACACATCTGTGCTTCCCGTTCCTAGGTACTATCCTCAAGCCCATCGTGCCTCCACAACACACGAACCAAAGGAATGGTTCATCCACAAATCGCCTTCTTTTCACGACCTTCGATCATCACTAGTCGCTCTACGAACATTGCATCCTCCCCGATATCTAGCTCTCCCCAGTCGAGGACGTGTGAATCATCGTGTAGATATTGTCGGAGCTGGGAAACATGGAAGAAATCATGCACCCTTTGCAGTGGTGGAGGCAACGCCAGCTAATATGCCACCCCGCTGACTCACTGTAGCACTTCGAACGGTTCGAAAAACCTGGGGGAAAGCTTACTCCCTCTGTCGAACCTCCGCTGCCCACGATGGGGGGAGAACTTCAGGAATACATGGTCTATAACCCCTAATTCCAAGGGTCTCCTTCTATTATCATCATATGAATTTTTTCGGTCTTGATCTGCCTTCATCCTCTCTCGTATAAGCTGGACCTTCTCCGTCGTGCTCTGCACCACCTCCGGGCCAAGAACACTTGTTTCCCCAATCTCAGTCAAGCACATAGGTGAGAGACACAACCTTCCGTACAAAGCTTCGAACGGATCCATGCCAATGATGGAGTGATATCTATTATTGTAGGAAAAATCTACTAGAGGCAAGGGTCGCACCCACGATCCCCCAAAATCTATAATACATGCTCGTAGAATGTCCTCCAACATCTGGATGGTGCGCTCTGTCTGTCCGTCTATCTAGGGGTGGAAAGCAGCGCTAAGACGTAGCTGGGTGCCAAAAGAATGCTTCAATCCTATCCAAACTTGTTAGGTAAAATGTGAATCCCTATCTGAGATTATAGACCTCATAACTCCATGAAATCGCACCACCTCATCCACGTACCTCTGTGCTAAGGCATCTACTGCTCCCGACTCCTTAATCGCCAGAAAGTGAGTCGATTTCGTCAACCGGTCCACCACTACCCAAAAAGCATCACAACCTCATTGAACCCTGGGTAGCCCCGTGACGAAATCCATTGATATGTCATCCCACTTCATCTCAGGAACTTCTAAAGGTTGTAACATGACGCCTGGAACATGGTGTTCAGCCTTGAACTACTGAAACACTAGGCACTTTGCTACGAAGTCTGCTACTGCCCATTTCACTCTGGGCCACCAAAACTGTCTCCTCAGACCCTGATACATCTTTGAAAATCTCGGGTGCACCACTAGGGGTGATTTGTGGAACTCACTAAGAACTCTCTCACGCATTGCATTTGGAACAAACAGATTTCCTCAGAAAAGCATCCGATTTTGACCATACTATGTCCACCCTTCCAGAGCATCACCTTGATTAACCTGGTCACACACCAATTCGCTTTCTGAGTCTCCCCACTGAGACTCCTCCACCTACCGTAGTAGAGAAGACTGCACTATCATCTAATACATGCAACCTCTTCCACCTTCCACCCTTGCATCCAGGTGCAGGGCAGCCAACTCCTCCATTGCCTTCCAAGCATCTGCCGACTCTCGAACCACATCCTTCTGCGAATTACTTCTCAATGCATCAGCCACCACATCCCCCTTTACTGAGGTGTAGGAAATCTCTATGTCTTAGTCTTGAAGTAATTCTATCCACCTTCGCTGTCGTAAGTTCAGGTCCTGTTGGGAGAAGACATACTTCAAGCTCTTGTGATCGGTGAAGACCACGAAGAACTCCCTGATGAGGTAGTGCTGCCACAAATTTAGTGATAACATGACTGCCACAAGCTCCAGATCATTGGTAGAATAGTTACGCTCATGGGGGCATAACTGCCTAGACCCATACGAGATCACCCCTTTCCACTGCAACAACACACATCTGAGGCCTTGCCTTGAAGAATCACAGAACACCTCATACACAGCCCCTTCTTCGTGAAACCTCCGCACTGGGGCACTAACCAACTTGTCCTTCAGATAACTGAAGGGCGCCTCACACTGTTCATCCCACACGAAAGACTGGTCCTTCTTGGTCAAAGCTGTCAAAGGTGCTACAAATCAGGAGAAGTTGGGCATGAATCTCTGGTAGTAACCTGCCAGCCTGAGGAAACTACAAAACTCCGCCACGTTCTTGGGTGCTTCCCAAGAAGCAACCGCCTCGAACTTTGATGGGTCCACTACTATCCCCTTCTCGGACACCATGTGCCCAAGGAAGTGCATTTCTCGCATCCAAAACTTGCACTTGGACAAATTCCCATAGAGTTGGTGCCATCAGAGGACCTCTAAAACCATTCTCAAGTGCTCAACGTGATCCTCCTCTGATCATGAGTAGATCAAGATGTCTTCAATGAACATGACTATGAACTGGTCCAGATATTCCCAAAAGACAGAGTTCATGAGCCCCATGAACACATCTGGAGCGTTCGTGACGCCGAACGACATAACCACAAACTCAAATTGATCATATCTGCACCTGAAGGTAGTTTTCGAGATGTCAACCTCCCTCACCCTCAGATGGTGGTATCCCTACAATAGTTCAATCTTAGAGAACCAACATGCTCCCTTCAGCTGGTCAAAGAGATCGTCTATCCTCAGGAGGGGGTAACAGTTCTTGACCGTTACCTGGTTCAGTCTCTGGTAGTCTATGCACAGCCTGAGACCACCATCCTCCTTCTTGGAGAATAATACTAGAGCACCCCATGGAGACAGTCTTGGTCGAACAAAACCCTTCTTCATCAAATCATCAATCTGAATCTGTAACTCCCGCAACTCAGAAGGTGCCATCTGGTAGGGAGTGATCGAAATCGGACTAGCACCAGGTTGCATGTCTATCCCAAACTCGATATCACATTGAGGGGGTATAGTCTCTACTTCTTTAGGGAAGATGTCCATAAACTCGCTAACGATCCCTGGGACTTCCACCATCTCTACATACACCGTCTCCACTGATATCTTGGTTAACAAGGAGAGGAGGGGTTCCCCTCACCTGCTACTTCCCTGGAAACTCCGCTCACTGATGAAAGTCACCCCTTGGCCGCCCAAGTCTGAAAACACAACCCTTCCTCAGAAGCAGTCAATGACAACACATAAAAAGAACAACCAGTCAATGCCTAGGATGACATCGTATGGCTGTATCTGCAATAGTAGAAGATCCCTGACTGACTGATGTGGCCCTATCATCAATATGCATCCTCGACAAACATACAACAAGTAGATCTGACCTCCGACTGGTGTGCTCAGCACCATGGGTACTGGAAGTCTCTCAGCGTCTAAACCTAGATCACGGGCCAGACTGGGTGTAACAAAGGAGTGCGAACCTCCTGTATCGAACAAGGCATATGCAAGGGTACTAAACAAGCTGATCGTACCTCGAACGACCTCTGGCCCTGCTGCAACTGCTGCCTCCACGGCGTGCAACTGAACACGCCCAGATCCTCTACCTCTCGACTGTTGGCCACCTCCCCGACCACGCCCTGGTCGAGGTCCCTGAGGAGCTCCCTGAGGTCGGCCTCCTCTTGCAATATCTTCCCTCAGCGAAGCGGGAGCCTGTTGCACCTGCTGCTGTTGCTGAAAGGGCCTAGATAGGAACTGCTGCTTCTGAGGTGGGTACTAGACCTGCCCACCCCCACCATACTGTACTCTTTCCGGGCGCTGATTCCGAAGGTGCCCATGGATTCCACAGATGAAATATCTCGGCCCTGAGCCCAAAAGAAAAGGGAGAGGATTGGAAGGTCATAACTGGAACTGCTGAGGAATACTCCCTACTGGTCGAAACCTAAATGGTCCTGATGCTGGAGGCCTGCTTCTGACGGCCTTCCCCTTTGATGAGCCCAACTAGATATCCTCTCGTGACACACCTCCCAGCGTGTGCATCCTTTCCACCACATCAACCTTATTCTGGACCTCCAAGTAGGTTGGTAGGGTGAAGGGAGTAACAACATACTAAAGAGAAGGTCGAAGTGCCTCCTCTAAACGTCTCGCCCGAGACTCCTCATCCAGAAAGAGGTTAGGAGAAAATAGAAGGAGATCCTTGAACTTAATCCCTAAATCTCTCATTGACATACTCCCCTGCTAGAGGGAGAGTAATTCCTGCCTTTTCTCAGCCTTCATCATGGAAGAGAGGAATTCCGCCTGGAACTCCTTCTAGAAGTCAGCCCACATCACCTCGGTCTCCCTCTTCTCCCCAAGATAAAGAGTCCACCACTGACGTGCTGCTCCATGCATCTGGCTTACATCCAGAGGAACCCAGTACTCCGTCAGAGCCCGGATCAAGATGAAGACTATCACCAGATCCTCTATCCAGCTCTCTGTCTCCATATATGAGATGCTGCCCTTGTACTTCCCGAGGGTTTTTTGCTGAAAGGCTCGAAGCGTCTTCTGCCACTGATAATCCTCCTCCTCTCGGTCGGTCCTCTGCCGATTGGCCAGGTCAACCTCTTGGGCCTCGATCACCCGCAATACTCATGGTCGCCTCTCAGGTGCCATTGTTGCAAGGTAAAAAAGGAATGCATAAGCCTGAGTAGTGTAAAATATTGTTCTTAAATTTTCTTAGACTTATTTATTTATTTTGAATCCCCAAGACACCCATGAAACATAATAACACAAGTCATTATGATGCACGTACCTTTCCTAGGGTCTCTACCCTGCAATTAGTGTAGCCTCACTTGGTCATTTGGTAGGTCCAGAGTCCTTGTATCGGATCACGGGCCCCCCTAAAATCCCGTGTCCTAGCCGGTCTTCCCTGGCCTAATTCACGCACCAAGGTCGCCCAACATTGTTTCCCTACCACCCTATATAATCCTCACTATGCCTAACTCCAGACTCCATCCTACCTCTCAACCTCACTTCCTATGATACCATTCTGTCATGACCCACCTTCACCAAAATGAGGGAAGGGACAATAAATTTCCAAGCCCTTCCTTCTTTAAGTTGAAGGAGAGATAATGACCCCAAAAACCCGCCTCCAATAGGTCCTAGAGTGGCGACCGGCACTAAGGGTATAACATCTCACACAAAAAGGAAGACATTACCCTTTTTATTTTTTATAGGATCGAGAGATAAGATAGAAACCCCAACAACACCAAATATGAAAGTAAAGGTAAATCCAAAAGCAACCCATTCCCATATGCATGTTCAACAGTAAATGATACAAGCCACAAAAAATCCAAAGGTAAAGTACCAAGAAAAAAGGGAAATGAAAACAGCAACTGCCCCAAGGTCCGAGCTATTATAGTCCCACACAATCCCTGAAGTCCTCCTAGAAACCTGAAAGCAGTTTTATATACGTAGGGTGAGCATAAAAGTATACTCAGTAGGGAAAAACAAAAGCTCTCAAGCACAAGTGGGGAGGCATTCTAATGCCCCGTGGAAAAAAAGAGAGAACCCAAGCACCGAGCAAGGAAAACTATCCACCCAACCCTCACCAAGGAACACTCCCTAAATAACGTAAGTCAAGTAAAATATAGCAATAGAACATCGGTATTTGGGTACCCCGCGCCACTTTCCCACTGGTTATTAAAGACATCCTACGCATCGAACCAATCCTGCCATTATTACCGTAGTCCCACTTCCACACCCCGCCTGTACACACCTGAGCCGCAACCGCACATCCCACCCGTAGACACCTGGGCCACAACCACCACGCATAACCACACCCACAAACACCTAGGTCAGAACAACTACTGCCACGCCTGAAGACACCTGGGCCAGAAAGCTACTGTCACGCCCGAAGACACCTGGGCCTCATCCCGAAGACACTTGGGAAACAACCTGCCCGCAAACACCTGGGCCAACCACCACAACTACCCTACCTGAAGATTCTTGGGCTAATAATGGACCTCAGGCCATCACAGCCTACCCGAAGAGTCTTGGGCTATTCAGGAAAGGGAGCAGAAAATGATCTAATAACCAGCCACTCATAAGAGTGTTGGAAAAAACACCCTCCCCCATGAAATGGGGGTGTCTGGCACTAAAGTGCTCAACTTGGGTGGGGCGCGGATAAGAAACATAAAAACTACATATATAGGTACAGGTAACAAGCACTCATCCTAGACTTGGGTTTCCAAAGACCAACCTAAACACAAACAACCTTGTGACTATTCATTCGTAAGAAACACAACACTCACGTCCAAGTCACGACTCATTCCCAAAATCAATTCCCCATTTAAATCATTCTAGTTTCATGTTCAATCGAATCCATTTAAGTGAATTCTACACTACTGGGCTACTAGTAGGTGTAACCACAAGCCAGAGGAAAAGAGAAATAGCCAACATCAACATAAGCATTCACACCTGGTTCTCTTGTAAATTTACAACAACAAAAGGGGATTAATGAGATCCCTCAAAGTACTGTAACCAAAGAAAACCGCGAGACACAACCCCATGTACTCAAAACCAAGAACCAACAATTTCTCAACAATAGAGGATCCCACCCAAGTTTGTGTCACAATAGAGAAAAAATTCAGCTTCAGATTCACAACCAACAACCGTGCCACAACGGAGGATCCCATCCTCTCCCACTTTCCACCATAAGCATATAACAGGAAAACTCACCCACTACCGAAACAGAATAGGGAAACTTCCAGGTTCAAGCACATAATTGATTAGTTTCTTCTTTTTGTTGATTAACCAGGGTGACCACATAAGTCTTGATGTTCACTGGGAATCCATTTAACCATCCGAGTTTAAGTGATTAACCAATTTCCATGTTATAGTCATTTAATCATCACAAAAGACATGGTTTATTAGTGAGCAAGGAAAGACCACCAATGGCCATGATTTTCAGTGAACATAGGCCTGCACAATTCACAACACATATCAACATAAAATAGTACAAAAGAACATCAATCACACCCCCCTTCATTATTTAAAGGTTCGTTCATTATCATCATCAAGTTTGGTTTCATCAATCCCCACAGAAAAAATAGCGTACCCACCCCGCATGATACACAGTAAGGAGAGACAAAGGAAAAATACCTAGTTGGTTAATCAAGGATCGATGTTTTTCTCCGCACGCCAAGAACAGGGGATGCACGGCTTGCAGGGGAGGAATTCTATGGACTCCAAGAGCTGCAGAAAGATCTAGCAGAGGCGCACCACAAGCCACGGGAAGAGAGGAACTCTAGGCGCACCTGGGTGAAGAAATAAATCCAGCCGAGAAGAAAAAGAAGAAACTATAGTGGGAGGTATAAAGAGAGGATCCTATAGTTACGGGATATGGAATTTTGAACACCTGGAAAGTCAGATCACGGTTTCCTATGCGGGTGGAGAGTTACACACGATGATATTAAGGTGTTATTTAATTACCCCCCATCGGGGAGGTTTCTCGGGATTTTTAGGAATTAATTATGGGATTTAAATGGCGTTTAAAAAGTAAAAGAATTAATTTAAGTCAAAAATTTACGTTGTAGGAGCGGGACTGGAAAAAGAAAACTAGGGGCTGGGTGAGGTCAGGGTGCCACCGTGACCGATGCCACCGTCATCGTGCCACTGTTTTTGTGCAGCCTTATTTTGGAAAAGTAATGGGCCAAGAGGGCCTGGGCCATTACATGTACTATCATTTGATATATATATTATCATGTTTCTCTTTATATTCATGGTATTCTATGATTCATTTGGTTGTTATTAACTTTTTTTCGTACGAATCAATTGATTACAATGAAGTAAGGGGTTTTCATCTCACTTTTATTCCTGTGAGACTCATGCTATATTTACCACTACTACCTTTTGTGTGGTGTATGTACTACCCATGATTGTATTGTTTGTGTAATATACTTTAATTAATGGGTATTTACATCATCATTGGATGATCCTTATTTCATGGGGTGTGTGTTTCATAATTTACCAAATATGTAAGGTAATTTCAAATTTCAATTTCCACTCATTGGGCTTTATGCATACTTCATTGATTATTTTACTCCATGTTTTTGTATGGAATCACTATTTATTATTTT
This sequence comes from Viscum album, assembly GCA_963277665.1. Taxonomy (NCBI): domain Eukaryota; kingdom Viridiplantae; phylum Streptophyta; class Magnoliopsida; order Santalales; family Viscaceae; genus Viscum; species Viscum album. The sequence continues at coordinate 1,514,437,061 of OY728128.1, read as the reverse complement.
TGTAGTAATTTTAAATCCCCTTTATGTGGATATACTTTTGATACACATAATCACTCCATTGTTAAATTCTCAAGTCATCAATATGAACTTGATAAGAGTAATTTTCACTCAATCTCCATTATTGAGTTAAACATCCAATTCATTGGTGTTGTTTTTACAAGAATATGTGTGAATGTCATCTGATTTATTTACACTGAATATACAATCATATTGAGTGTATTTATATTTTTCACACATAATTATGTCATTGATGTATCCTTAACCTAAGGATACGGTCTTTATAATAGATTTCATCTCAATTTAGATTCCATTGAGACTTCTTTATTGTTATATGCCAATTCAATTTTATATGGTGTATATAATTTACTTTGACTTATTATATCATGAATCCCTTTATTCCCATGATATTATAAAGTTTTTATTACCTTAATTATTTGTATTTAAGTGTATCTCTTTTGGTTAGGAACTCTAACTAAAATATCATTTTGAAATGTTTTAAAGATTTATTCTTCTAAATATTTCTCATTAATGTCCATGTTTTAAAATGGTTTTAAGGATTTATTTATATGGACATTAATGTTTTAAAATTAAAATTCCTTTTAAATGTTTCAAAGTGGTATGGGACACTTTGATTCAAAAATATTTTTAAAAGGCTTCTTGAAAAATAGTGTGAATTTTAAATGATTTCAAGAAAAAAGGGGGATATTTCTCTCAAATAGTTTTGATGATTATTTTCATATTTTTCAATATCATTCATTATTCTTGATTGAGGTTAATAATTTACAATACAATCTTATATATTGTATTGAATGAGTTATGTTTGACTGTGGATGTGATATTTTTATACAATTCATGGTTTTCGGATAAAGTATTGACATTTTTTGTTATGCTAGTTTTAATACAAATGTTTATGTTATGTTTCAAATTTTCATATGAGGAATGAATTGAAATTAGTATGTGATGGGTGGATCCCGATAATGCTCATCGATGCATCGGTAGGTCTCATGAGACACACTAGTGTCTTGGAACAAGGCCTTGACAAAATCTTATTTGTAGTATTGGCACAAGGCCTTGACTATGTGGTTATGCAGTCTGGTATTATGTATTCCATCATTATGAAAGTGGATATTGATATTTCATGTGATTATTCAACTAGTAGAATATCCATGTGAATAATTAAATGGAATTATTTGATTTTTATCTTTTACATATTATGCTGAAGTTCAGGTTTAAAAGGCTTTTGTTTTAGTTTTATACATTGCATTAAATGTTTATACTTATTTATGAAAGTTTCCTCTATATTGTTATCCTTACTGAGCATCCGAGCTCACCCATTTCTATGTTTTATTTTTCCCAGGATGCGAAGAAGTATATTATGACTGACCTACAGGGATAGTCTATGGGACCTCGGTGTTGTCTTTGGAAACAATGTTGTTGTATTTTTCCATTTTACGGTGTAATGTAAACCTTATGAATGTATCTAGTACTTCCAAGGCTACTAAACTAATCGGTCTTTCGAGACTTGATCTTTTGTGATCATTCCAATGATAATTTATAATGCAACAACTCTGGGCTTCTGGGGTCGGGGCATTACACCTATTATTTCAAGGCTATCTATTTGTATAACTCATAGGAAATCAAGTGCATATTTATTTATGTAGAACTTAAAATGTATAAATTATATATTGGTTCTATATTACTTGCCTATATTATATTCCTTATTTGTTCACTTGGTTTTATGGATGAATAAATGTGGTTGAGTGTTGACTCCCATGAGGTACATTATACTCACATCCAACACATGTTCCTATAGAATGAATGTACACCTTTTTTTTCATCACCTTTGTAAAATAAATTAACTTTAATAAGAGGGTTGAGGGTACAATTTCATAGATAATTAATGGAAATGGTTTATGGAGTATAGATAAGAATTTTTTATTATTTAGGTGGATGATAGGGATGGAGATGTAGGTGATTTCCATACTGGTCGTATATGGAATCCCTTATATGGGAATTCACTTTGGAACCCTTAGGGAATGTTTTGTTCACACACATTTTATATACATAGATTTTTTCTATTTTCTCCAAGATCATATATCATATTTATATTTTCAAATTATTATATGTGGTGTTTCATTGAATATATATTTTCAATTTATATTTGTTAAAGTGCCTATGTAGAGAATAAGTGTTGTTGTATGGTTGAACCGCATACCCAATGGTAAAGAAAAAATTCCAACATGGCTTTCCAGAGTAATTATGAAATTATAGTGGGGAAAAATAATCTACCACTTAGATGAAATTTTTCCATAAATTTATATATTGGCCTTTACTGATCGGTTGGTGTACCCGAGGAAGTGTGGTGATCTAACAAGAATTAGTTTAGGAACCCAATTGTGGACATTACATTTTGTTGTTTGGATATTATTTTGATTATAATTTATTTTGTTTGACATGATCTAGTAGAGGCTAAACCCCATGCTATGTGATATGTTTAATCCATTTGTAAAATTCACTATAGCCTCTAGTGTTTAGGGAGTGCACATGGATAGTTTTCATTTAGTCTTAGTTTCATAGTCATATAGGGGTGGTATGTTACAATTTTGATATATATTTTGAGATTATTTATGATAATATAAGCCATTAACATGTACCCAATATCTCACCATAAATACATTACATGGGATATTATATATTTGACATTTAATGTCATTATAATATATATCAATTATTGTTTCATAAACCTAATATTTTATAGTTCTCCAAAATGAACGTTTTTATATTTTTTCACTTATCTTATATTGTTTATGAATTCAAATCAATATTGGGTTATTGGGTATACAATTATTATTTTCAAGGAGACAATATAAATCAGGATGTGATTAACCATATATGTGTTATGTAAAAATTATAGAGTAAAATTGATGAAGGGTATTTCCATGCCTTAATATTCACATTCAATGTGAAAATTAATTTTTTATTAGTCAACATAATGTAATTCAAAGTTTTGAGTTGATAATTACATGAATACCCATATCATGCCTTGATAACATATTCAATGTTTGGAATAATCAATAATATGGAAATTATATGTATATATAATGGTTTATTGGAAAAAAACCCTTTAATTCTTTTGATAACAACTATATATTTATAAAAATATTATTTATTTATATATTTATAAAAATATAAAACAAAAAATGTATCACGGGGCGACCAAAAAAGTAATAATGATATGTCTTATTATTCAAGATGATTATCTAGTTTTCAATAAATTTATTCATGTTTTGAATTAATTATATGAAATTTTTTAATTACTTTTAATGTATTAAATAATTATATTTATTTAAATTACTATTAATCAAGAATACAAAAAATTATTTATTTAAATGTGAATTTAATCGTTATGGTTAGATGATTTATAGAGATATTTTATATAGTATTATCAAATAAAAAAATTATATAAAATATGGATAAATTCATCCACATATCTTAAACACTCTTATAAGAGAATTGGAGCTAAGGGAATAGATTCCAAAATAATCTTAGCCTCGTGAGCTTTGCAGACAGTCCCATGGATATAGACAAGTCTATGCCTAATTATTTGTTCCCATTTTATGAGTGGTCCAAAATAGATAAATATAAATTTATTAATATAAGTATGTAAAATAAAATATGGTCATGGTTAAGGTCAGGGTTCTTTGGGAATTTTTAGTTTAATATTTTTTAAATTTCATTGATCATTTGTATGAGACCCATAACTCCTAGTAGCTATCCATGTTTCACACATGGCCAATATTGAACTCGATTTTGTTTCTTCCTTCATGTGAAAAACTACCTCCATTATACTTTTTTATGATTATTTGGGTTCTCCCTATATAACTAAAGTAGTATCTATAATGTTTTGAACATGTGATGCAATGTATGTTGGTGAATAGTGGATTCCACCACAACACCCATTTTAACATGTTAATTTTTTTATTTAATGGAATATATGTTATAAATTAAAAATAATGTAAAAAAGTAAACAATTTAGGGTTACCCATCTCAAAATAATTATTTCTAACAATTCTAAATTTTACCCCCTCAAAAGTAGTCTAATATAGGAAATTACAAAACAATCCTACTCCATAATGGGTCTTGAACATTTATGATAGGTATTCTCATATTATATTCCTATAATTTTTTTTATTTATTGTTATATATCATGTGGAATTATAATATATTACTTATCCAATACATCATGTATTTACTCTCTAATAATTTATAGAACATCGATGATGTAGATACCCCAATATTGACGTACATAGACATTACATTACTTTTGCGGAATACCTAATACATAACAAAAACAAACACCAAAGTGCCGTAATAGTTTAGTGTCTTTGGAAACTCGGAATATAATCTTCTAATCTTGGTGAAAGATCTTCATCATATCACATAAATATATTCCCTTTTTTCCTTACCTAAAACCTTTCTTTATATCCTGGGGAAAAGAAAACATATAAAGGGTGAGCTCAAATTCTCAGTAAGGGTAAGCATGGAGAAAATAAAACAAACCGTATACATTTGAACTTCAAAACATGAACATAATGTTTAAACATCAAAATCTTGAGTTGTGAAATAAATCTTGGCAGTATGTAAGGCATAGATCATAAAGGAACATAAATCATGATAAAATAGCATGAGAATAAAACATTTAATTGTGTTAAACCATTACTCACATGATATGATTTCCATAGTAGCCAAGGAATTTCTTCCAAGACCATTTTAGTGGACAAAGTCCCTTTCTGAATCGAGTTCACTCCTTGTTCTAGTCCCGTATCACTGAACCAGATTAACTTACCATTCCATCCATGTCTATCTCATGAGATATAAATCTTTACCCAATTAATTTTAGGGATATATAGGTCCCACAGATCTCATATTTAAATCATTCTTACTTGTTCCACAAAATAAACATAAATCATTCATCATAACCCAAAGAATAAAATGGGTTTAATAAACATCATCCCATCATAACGTAATCCATATAAAACAAATGGATATCATTTCATCATAAGAAGAATAAAACCATGTAAATAATAGAGACATTATATTTGAAACATAAACATGCAAAATAATGTCATCTTATATGGAAAATATTTTTGATAAAACACTTGAAATGAATTCTTGAAGAAAACATCCTTTCTCCTTAAAAATCATTTTCTTTTCACAAAATGCCGCACAATTTTAAAATACAAGGATTTTATTGAAAATAAACATGAAAACATATAGAGAAATCTTCTTTAAAATTAGGTGATATGAAACCGTAAAAATCCGTTCATGTCGTATAAGTTAAAAAAACATTCTCCCTGTACTTTTAACGAAAAAGTCAAAAAGTACCACGTATGGAAAACAAAAGAAAGATTCCTTCCATAACGCAAAGTAAAAGTAAAAAATGGGTAAAAATGACATTATAAATACATGGAATAATATTAAAAACTTTATGAAAAATATTTTTATGGACATGGATGAGAAATATAACCCCAGTAAATACTTACGAATAAACAATCTCTGATAAGAACGAGATTGGAATAGTTATCCCTTACCTTAGGTCTGATATGATTTATATGTATCCGAAACTCCTGTATAATGATTTAAATAATGTCATTTACTTATTACAGAATCATATTAACTGTTATGATATCATATATGGTTCACTTATGACTTTATATTACCCGTTCTTTGGTAAATTCCATGTTAAAGCAGCGTTTTGGGTAAAATCATTTTATTTATCATACGTGTTTGGACTTGTTGTTCTTGGTATTATTATTACTTATATCATGAATTAATTACTTATAGAATGTAAATCATGATTTATATATCATATATATTCAGTATATATATGTAATAGATAGATAAATGAAGTGAAATACACTGTTCATGGAGACGGTATGCCATACGTATGCATGAACACTGTTTTCCTTTCCTTATTGACTTGAATGGAAGTAAGTATATGACATATATATAAATAAATATAGTAGATTTATAATATAATATATTTCATTTTTATTCATTATATATACTTTATAATCATTCTTGAATGGTTAACATGGAGAATTAATCTTATCACGTCATGGAGACGGTAATCCGTACGTACGCACGAGTGATGATATCGTTCCCATAATTATTGAATTGAATTAGAGTGGATGATATAATATATCAGAATTAGTATCATGTTATAATAACCATATATATAGTTATTATTTACACCATTATACCCATACAAGTTAGGTGGTGGTGGAAAAAGAGATTACACCACGGCGTGGAGACGGTATTCCGTAAGTATGCATGCGCGGTGATTTCATTTTCCGTAGGATAGATAGAAGGTGAAATGGGGTTTTTAATATTTATAATAACATATAAGTATATTATTGACACTTATGTTATTACTTTATAATGAAACAACTATAGAATAAGAAGTTTAAGAAGAAAGAAACTTTAAAGAATCGGTAGAAGAGATTACCTCTTCTTCGACACACCTCTTTTAAGCTTCCTCTTAAGGGACTAAAGTTGTTCTTTTGAGAAGACCAGAACATCCAGAATGTTTATAGGGAATTGAAGAAGAGAAATGGCCAGGGGTTGGCCGATCTTGAAGGCTCAAGGTGTTGTGAAGAGGAGAGGGAGGAGGTTCCCTTTTATAAGGGAGGAGAGGAGCACCTTTAGAAACCTCAAAAATATTAATTTATAATAAATCAAAACCCTTGTAAAAACCTCCAAAAATGACTCATATTACAATAATAGATGATATAGGGTAGTAATCTCATCAAACAATAAAATTTAGGCATGTTGGAAATTTATTTCAAACCTTATCAACTTTATTTATCCTTATTTAATTTATTTAATCTTATTTGTGGTAATAAGATTATAAATTATAAATTGTTATAAATAATTACTTATGTGTTGTGAATTGTCCATAATTGGATATTTTATGACATTTTATACCATATAAATTTTAATTTATAATTTTTAAATATTTTTTTGATTTTTAAACAAATTTATATTATGTTACTTTTATAAAATAACAATAGTGTCAATTTTGACACTATTCATTTATTTGAATTTAAATAAAATCCACACAGAAGATATTTCCAAAATAAAATATTTAATAGATTATTAACATGTCATATGTATTTATAAAATTCGTGGATAACATTAATTAGTTCATAAATTCTTTATTTTAATATTTATAAAACTATTTATTTTATATTTCTCTAAATAAAAGAATTACTACATCATTTTTGTATAATCATTTAATATACATATTGTTGCATAAAAAATAAACATAAAATACTATGAGGAATATAAATAAAATAAATTTAATAATAATATTTTTACTTGAATTTATCATCTTAAAATCACAACATTTTAATTGTTATATTTATTAAATTATGAAGGTGACATCTTTGACATCATTTAAAATAAAATAATATAAATGTCCTAATTGGTTTTATAAGGCTCCAAATGGTCCAAAAATTGACCCTTGTATGATTAGGTTATATATATACTCGACAAATTATGTTTGTTCAAGTTTATGGTCCTTTTTATAGGTATTTTTATTTTAATAAAAACTATATTATTGATTTTTCACTAAATAAATAATTTCTACATCATTAATTTATAAGCTATTAAGGTAATTAAATATTTCATAAAAATTACAAATAAATTACCATGATAAAGAAAAAAAAATTATATTTTAAATGAGTATTTATAATAGAATTTATGTTCTGTATAACTATACATTAAAAATAATCTAATTATTAAAGTTTGAGTGAGACATTTCACTTTCCTTTAATAAACTAAATAAAATGTCTTAATCAAATACAAGTGGGTTCCATTAGATTCCATTTCAACTAAATTATGATTTAGGGTAAAATATAATCATCCAATTATTTTAGGACAAGTGTTAGGGTAATTTTATAATATTATATTTACCCTTAATTTCCCGATTTACCTTTAACTATGGTAAATAAAATTTACAGTAGTTACTATTCATAATGAATAAAAATAAAAATTACCTTATTAAAATAATTTGGACCTAATGATTCCAAATATGGAATCCATTTTTCAAAATTCAAATCATAGAAGTTTCAGAAATTAATTTAAAATTGATCCCGTTGTTAAGAAAATGAGTTTAAAAGTTAAAACATTGCAAAAGATTGAAATGATTTTACCTATGAATTTAATGTAAATTCAATGATAATGAAATAAATTATATTAAATGGTAAAAATATATTATATTTATACTTTAAAACCATTAAATATTATAATTTAACCATATAAATTATTACGATGAAAAAAGATGTTTTTAATTAAAATATAGCGTGTTTTTACTATTCATTAAAATATGAAAGTTATCAGAATAATATGAAAAATTTATCAAAAGTAAATTTTTATATTCTCATTCCAAATAAGAATTTTATATTGTCAAATTGAACTTATAAACATGTCAAAAACTAGATTTAAAGTGGGTGCGCCATCAAAAGGCGGCAAAACTGCATTTTTTGAAAAATACTTATTTTACTTGAAAAATTTATTTTGTTCACACACGATGTTATAGAAAATGTGTAAAATGATTAATAATGTTTTAAAATTCAAAATTTAGTTAATAATATTTATAACGACTAGTTCATAATAATATTATAACAATATATCGTTGTTTAGTGAAACCCGGTATTGCATACTACACACGCTATCGAGGAAGGTCGCGATTGCGTGTAATGCAAGCCAAGTCAAGGCTGCATGTAGTGCAAGCTCCCTTTGGTGTTGCATATAAAATTATCAAAACTTATTTCATTTATACATTAAACAAAATTTATACATAATGTTGCGTAGAATAATTTCTACAAAACGAACTTGAAATTGTGTGTAACATGACCCCTGAATAGTGTTGCGTATACTGCAAGCTAATACGGTGTTGCGTATAGCACAACCGAATTTTGGTGTAGCGTACAACACAAGGCATCAAATAAATTAAAAATAATACTTCTCATAAAATCTCGGGGTGTTACATTCTACCCCCCTTAAAATGAATTTCTCCCTCGAAATTCATCGGGGTTATAAATGGTTTACTACATGAATGTTTTTTTATAGAAAACCACTTCGTAAAAAGGAATACTAAAACTTAATTTCAAAAAGTGAAGTATGAAACATAACGGTTACCCAAATTAACTCATCACTGGGTTTCCACATAGGAGAACATAGGTGAAAATATGGATATAGAAGAGAAACCTAACCATCAAGTTCTGATGGAGAGTGGTAGAGAACATGGCTATGAAAAAGGCAAAAATCACAAAGCCATAAATTTGTGATGATCTAAGGTACCATGTAATTAATCAGATATTAGAGCACAAGGACAACATTTTTTGTTTTCAAGATCATTTCCCAAATGTTGAAGAATTTTTGAATTAAAAGAAATACTTACTTGATTTTGGTACAATCTCAACGTTGCTTGTGCCATGAACAATTTCCACTTCATCTCTTAAAGAAATGAAGGTGAATTTGTCTTTTGTGAAGTTTTAGCAGATCATGCGATAGAATGATAGGTCATTCCATATGTCTCAAACATAAGTCAGAAAAAGTTATATACATAAGTCCATATATGGTGAGATTAATTGGATATGGTTCCAAAATGGACTTATACTTCATCTATCATCCTGCTTAATAAAATAAAACTAGTTTCAAATAACCTGGGACTTCCTATAGGCCAGTGGTAGGTGATAAAGGCATATCGCACTTCATTTGTGGGTTCAATTTCTGCAACCTTGTTTGACACGATGGGTTGTCGCCCATCCTATGGGTTGTCCTTTTTCTAAAACTACACTATTATAAAATTCCAGAAATAGTATCCAAAAAAGTTCTATCCTTAAAAAATTCTATATAATGTCCAAGTTAATCCATTCAAACCTTTAGGCTTATCAAAAATACTTCTGTCCAATCTTATAGTATAAAGAAAACAATTACTAGAAAGGTCACATAACAAGCACGTGAATACCATCATTTATCCCCCATATATCATAAGATATATCTTATTGGTCACATTCGAAACATGTGAATACCTTAATCATGTATTCTTTTGAAACATGAATTACCATAGAACTTTAGTGAAAACATGAATGCTGTCAAAAGTTAACTCTTTCCACATACAAAAATCCCAAAATTTCTATATACTCAAACCATGATATCACTTTGTCCTTATATCAGTCATGAGCTCATGAATACTACCAAACATTTCATTTTCTCCTTATCCCTTCATTATGCGCATATCATATGCTTTCCAAAAATATTTCAATCACTTTTCAGGGTTACCGGTACCATATAATTATTGAAAACCAATACATAGATATTCCAAAATTCCACAATACCATAAATGAGATTCCATGATACTATTTTGAAATCCCATTACATTAACACTTAATCATTCCACAACATCATTTTCATACTCAACATCACAAATAGTGATCACATGTGACTTACCTTTATCTTTTTCCTTAAGAGGTTGCTCACATCGATCATCATAAACCCTTGGATTAGGGCATTTATTGGCACAATGCCCCATTTCATTGCCCTTGAAGTATTGAAGTGTTGGTGGAGCGTTCTCTATAGTCTTTTCTCTATTCAAATCATTAGAAAACTTTTTCCCATTACTTCGGCACTCAGCTGCTTTATGAACTTCTTTTCCACACTTGAAACATTTTCTAGTACCTTTTAGACAATCTCCACCATGCTTCTTTCCACTCTTTGAGCATGAAGAAACACTCACCTTCTTTTCACCATTGTTATGAGATTTTTCCTTGAACTCCATCTTTCGTTTCTTGTCAAAACCATGAGATGGATATGTAACACCAACTTCCAGTTCTACCTTGATAGCAAAACACACAATTTCTTCATAGCTACTAAAGTCTCTTATAGCTAATTCCCTTCTAAGACTTGGTTTTAAACCACTAAAGAATCGATCAACTTTACTTTCAGGTTGGATGATAAAACCAGATTCATACCTTGCAAGCCTTGTAAAATTCACTTCGTATATACCAACATATTCATCATCCTTTTACTTAAGCTCATGGAACTCCTTTTCCATCTTTGTTCGAACAATACGAGGGAAGTACTTATCGAAAAATAATTTCTTGAACTCATCCCATTCCATGGATTCAATTTCACCTTGGGGCCTTGTATTCATAATTAGAGTCCACCACTAGTCTGCTTCACCTTCTAAATGGTAAACAACTAGAATGAATTGTTCATGTTCTGAACATCGAAGTATCAAGAATATATTTTCAATGGTACTGATCCATTGTTTAGCAGCAAGTGGATCAGAAGACCCACTGAAAGAAGGTGGACTTTGCCTCATGAAAGACTCAATAGAATATTGTTCCCTTCTCGGGTCATTCAAAAGTCTAGAATTATTCATATCTTGTGTAAGAATATCAATAATATTTTTCACTCCATCTCCCATAACATTGGTTTGTTCAGGAGGAAAATCATTTCATTTCCCATTACATTGATCAACACAGTTCATTCGGGTTCCATCCATCGTCTAAAACCCAAAAAGAATAGTGTAAGAGGAAAAAATCATAATAGGAAAACAACATAATAAAGGGGGAGTACCTTCAATATATAACATCTTAGGATTAATTCTAAGATCATTACCATAATTCTAGGAAAATAAACTATACTTATACTTAACCTTAGGGACATCCGTAGATAATACCTTAGAAATATCTCTAGGGATCTTGCTAAAGTTCTCACATCCTAGTTTCCTAAGGTTGACTAAACCTTTCCTCTGATACCAAATGTAGAGACCCCAAACTTTATGTACATGTCCATTACATTACTTTTGTGTAATACCTAATAAATAACAAAAACAGACACCAAAGGACCGTAATAGTTTAGTGTCTTTGGAAACACGGAATATAATCTTCTAATCTTGGTGAAAGATCTTCAACATCTCCCATAATGATATTCCGTTTTTTTCTTTACCAAAAACCTTTCTTTATATCCTGGGGAAAAGAAAACATATAAAGGGTGAGATCAAATGCTCAGTAAGGGTAAGCATGGAGAAAATAAAACAAACCATATACATTTGAACTTCAAAACATGAACATAAATTTTAAACATCAAAATCTTGAGTTGTGAAATAAATCTTGGCAGTATGTAAGGCATAGATCATAAAGGAACATAAATCATGATAAAATAGCATGGGAATTAAACATGTAATTGTGGAAAACCATTAATCACATGATATGATTTCCATATTAGCCAAGGCATTTCTTCTAAGACAATCTTAGTGGACAAAGTCCCTTTCTGAATCGAGTTCACTCCTCGTTCCAGTCCTGTATCACTGAACCGTATTAACTTACCATTACATCCATTTCTATCTCATGAGATATAAATCTTTACCCAATGCATTGGATGGAGATATAGGTCCCACCCATATCATATTGAAATCATTCTCACTTTTTCCACAAAATAAACATAAATCATTTATCATAACCCAAAGAATAAAATGGGTTTCATAAACATTATCCCATCATAACGTAATCCATAAAAACAAATGGATATCATTTCATCATAAGAAGAATCAAACCATGTAAATAATAGATACATTATACTTGAAACATAAATATTCTAAATAATGTCATCTTAGATGGAAAATAGTTTTGATAAAACACTTGAAATGAATTCTCAAGGAAAATATACTTTCTCCTTAAAAATCATTTTCTTTTCACAAAATTCACTCAATTTTAAAATAAAAGGATTTTTTTGAAAATAACCATGAAAACATGTAGAGGAAGATTCTTAGAAATTAGGCAATATGAAACTGTAAAAATCCGTTCATTCCGTATAAGTTAAAAAAACGTTCTCCTCGTACTTTTAATGGAAAAGTCAAAAAGTACCACGTATGGTAAACAAAAGAAATATTACGTCCATAACACAAATTAAAAGTCAAAAAATGGTAAAAATGACTTTAAACATACATGGAAGAATATTAAAAACTTTATGAAAAACATTTTTATGGACATGGAAGAAAAATATAACCCTAGTAAATACTTACGAATAAACAATCTCGGATAAGAACAAGATTGGAATAGTTATCCCTTACCTTAGGTCCGATATGCTTCGTATGTATCCGAACCTCCTGTATAATGATTTAAAAAATGTCATTGACTTATTAAAGAATCATATTAATTGTTATTATATCATATATGGTTCACTTATGACTTTATATTACCCGTTATATTTTACATTCCATGTTAAAGCAGCGTTTTGGGTAAAATCATTTTATTTATCGTACATGTTTGGACTTGTTGTTATTGATATTATTATTACTTATATCATGATTTAATTACTTTCAGATTGTAAATCATGATTTATATATCATATATATTCAGTATATATATATATATAATAGATATATAAATGAAGTGAAATACACCGTTCATGGAGACGGTAGGCCGTACATACACATGAACGATGTTTTCCTTTCCTTATTGACTTGAATGGAAGTAAGTAGATGGAATATATATACATAAATACAGTATCTTTATCATGTAAAATATTTAATTTTTATTCATTATATATACCTTATAATCATTCTTTAATGGTTAACATGGAGAATGAATCTTATCGCGTCGTGGAGACGGTAATCCGCACGTACGCACGAGCGATGATATTGTTCCCATAATTATTGAATTGAATTAGAGTGCATGATATAATATATCAGAATTAGTATCATTTTATAATAACCACATATATATTTATTCTTTACAACATTATACCCATCCATGTAAGGTGGTGGTGGAAAAGGAGATTACACCACGACGTGGAGATGGTATTCCGTACGTACGCACGCGCGATGATTTCATTTTTCGTAGGATGGATAGAAAGTTAAATGGGGTTTTTTAATATTTATAATAACATATAAGTATATTATTTATACTTATGTTATTAATTTATAATGAAAAAACTAAAGAAGAATAAGTTTAATAAGAAAGAAACATGAAATAATCGGTAGAAGAGATTACCTCTTATTCGACACACCTCTTTTAAGCTTCTTATTAAGGGACTAGAGTTGTTCTTTTGAGAAGAAAAAAACCTCCAAAATGTTTATAAGGTAGTTGAGAAGAGAAATGGGCTGGGGTTTTCCGATCATGAAGGCTCAAGGTTTTGTGAAGAGGAGAGGGAGGAGGTGCCCTTTTATAAGGGAGGAGAGGGGCACCTTTGGAAACCTCAAAAATATTAATTTATAATAAATCAAACCCCACTTAAAAACCTAGAAAAATGACTAATATTAAAATATTATATGAGATAGGTTAGTAATCCCATCAACCAATATAATTTAGGCATGTTGGAAATTTATTTTAAACCTTATCAACTTGATTTATCCTTATTTAATTTATTTAATCTTATTTGTGGTAATAAGATTCTAAATATTAAATTGTTATAAATAATTACTTATGTGTCATGAATTTTCAATAATTGGATAATTTACGACATTTTAGACCATATAAATTTTAATTTATAATTTTTAAATATTTTTGTGATTTTTAAACAATTTTATACTATGTTATTTTTATAAAATAACAATTGTGTCAATTTTGACACTATTCATTTATTTGAATTTAAATAAAATCCACACAGAAGATATGTTCGAAATAAATTATTTAATAGATTATTAACATGACATATGTATCTATAAAATTCATGTAGAACATTAATTAGTTCATATATTGTTTATTTTAATATTTATAAAACTATTTATTTGATATTTCTCTTAATGAAACAATTACTACATTATTTTTGTGTAATCATTTAATATACTTATTAGTTGCATAAAAAATAAAAATAAAATCATATGATAAAGATAAATATAATAAATATAATAATAATATTTTTACTCAAATTTATCATCTTAAAATCACAACATTTAAATTGTTATATTTACTAAATTATGAAGGTGACATATTTGACATCATTTAAAATAAAAAAAATATTAATGTCTTAATCGGTTTTATAAGGCTCAAATTGGTCAAAAAATATACTCTTGGATGATTAGGATATATATATAATCTACCAATAATGTTTGGTCAAGTTTCTGGTCCTTTTTATAGGTATTGTTATTTTAATAAAAACTATATTATTGATTTTTAACTAAATAAATAATTTCTACATCATTAATGTATAAGATATTAAGGTAATTAAAATTTTCTTAAAAATTACAAATAAATTACCATGATAAAGAAAAAAAATTTATATTTCAAATGAGTATTTATAATCGAATTTATGTTCTGTATAACTATATATTAAAAATAATCTAATTATTAAAGTTTGAGTGAGACATTTCACTTTCCTTTAAATAAACTAAATAAAAGGTCTTAATCAAATAAAAGTGGGTTGAATTAGATTCCATTTCTTCCCAAGTATTATTTAGGGTATAATTTAATCATCCAATTATATTAGGAAAATTGTTAGGGTAATTTTATAATATTATATTTACCCTTAATTGCCTGATTTACCTTTAACTATGGTAAATAAAATTTACCGTAGTTACTATTCGTAATGACTAAAAATAAAAAGTATATTATTAACATAATTTGGAACTAATGATTATAAATATGGAATCTATTTTTCAAAATTAAAATCACAGATGTTTCAGAAATTAATTTAAAATTGATCCTGTTGTTAAGAAAACGAGTTTAAAAGTTAAAACATTGCAAAAGATTGAAATGATTTTACCTATGAATTCAATGTAAATTCAAGGATAATGAAATACATTATATTAAATGGTAAAAATTTATTCTATTTATACTTTAAAACCATTAAATATTATAATTTAACCATATAAATTATTACGATGAAAAAAGTTGTTTTTAATTAAAATTTAGCGTGTTTTTACTATTCATTAAAATATGAAAGTTATCAGAATAATATGAAAATTTTATCCAAAGTAAATTTTTATATCCTCATTACAAAGAAGAATTTTATTTTGTCAAATTGAACTTCTAAACATGTCAAAAACTAGATTTAAAGTTGGTGCGCCATCCAAAGGCGGCAAAACAACATTTTTTGAAAAATACTTATTTTACTAGAAAAATTTATTTTGTTCACACACGATGTTATAGAAAATGTGTAAGATGAATAATAATTTTATAACATTCAAAATGTAGTTAATAATATTCATAACGACTAGTTCATAATAATATTATAACAATATATCGTTGTTTAGTGAAACCCGATATTGCGTACTACACACGCTATCGAGGAAGGTCGCGATTGCGTGTAATGCGAGACAAGTCAAGGCTACGTGTAGTGAGAGCTCCCTTTGGTGTTGCGTATAAAATAATCAAATCTTATTTCATTTATACATTAAATAAAATCTATACTTAATGTTGCGTAGAATAATTTCTATAAAACAAACTTGAAATTGTGTGTAACACGAGCCTTGAATAGTGTTGTGTATACTGCAAGCTAATACGGTGTTGCGTATAGCACTAGATAATTTTGGTGTAGTGTACAACACAAGATATCAAATAAATTAAAAAGAATACTTCTCATAAAATCTCGGGGTGTTACATATGAAAAGATCAAAACGAATGAGTCTAATATTATTTTCATTACCTCTTAGATACCCCCAGAGGCATCATGTAGTGACTCGGGTTTTTGGCCCTATCAGACTTTGGAATATTTCTACGAATTATTCCAGAGTTAGACGCGAAAACTACGTGCGATTCCGAGGCCCGGTGTGCCCAGAATTAATTTTATAAAAATATTAAGTATTTTTATACTATGCACGTGGTGGGGGTGTGATAACTCCTAAACGGTAGATCTGAATGGGAATCTGAGGGTACGATTGCTTCCAAAACGTCCCGTTTACCCTAGGCGAGCTGTAAACTTCGCAGGTGTGGGCCTGCTGTGGAAAACGTCACCAGGGCCGTTTTCTTAAATAAGTGGAAAAGTTGGTTTACGAGCATCGGCTCGAATAACTTCTGAACGGAGTCTCGGATCCAAAATCCAAGTCCGCCGTTGTGTTCAGAACAACGCGTTTACCCTAAGGGCGACCTTATCCTTGTCCGAATCAGGTGCGGGGTCGGGGGCGTGTCAGGCCGGAGAGTTAAGGAGATATTTGTTGTAAACAAATATCTCCCCCCTGTTGGATGTGTGTTGCACAGAGGAGGAGTTCCTCCTCCTTCTCCCCCCCTTCTGAGGGAGAATCGGCGGCCGAATTGCGCAATCAAGGTGCCATCGAGCTCGAATTTTGATGGCGGGCATTTCAGGATCGTGCAGCGGAAGTTTTAGAGTGCGGATCGTCAGCGTTTCGCCCACGAGGTAGGCGGTTTGAGTTTTGTAATCCCGAACCCCGTTTATTTGTTGTTTTTCTTCAAATCGTTATAAGGGTTGTATAGTTCGGGTCCCGAGGTTTCCGAAACATGTTTAGGATCTGTTTTTGGAGCACCGGGGTGCTTTCAGAGGTTCCCGGAAGTTTTCCGACGGAAAACCCGGATTCTGGCGGCGGCGTGGTGGAATCCGGCGACGGCGCGGAGGTTTCCGGCGAGGCTGGCGGTGGTCCGGCCAGGATTTTCCGGGGGTTCTTTAAACCCAATTAACTCGCAAACCGTAACTCTGATTTGCGAGCCATTTGCAGCGACGTGTTCCTTGCGTCGAGACGGACCTTTTGAACTCACTTTGATAATTTTTTGAGTCGGGATTGTGGGCCGGGAGTTAGAAACGTCGTGAAAAATAATAATATTTTATTATTTTACGACTTCGGGCCGTTGTAACTTCTACCCGGAGCGTCCGAATGATGTGCCGTCAGTGGCGTTGAGACCCTGATGGTACGACGGACTTTTTGAGATGGTTTCCGGGTGTTGGGACCTAGTTTGGGGTGCGGGCCCCATGAGGTCGGGTTTTGGCATTTGCGGAGAAACGCAGCTTTCGCACCAGGAATACAATTTTGGTGGATGAATAGTCGATCTTGTGTGTTTTTCTGAGAGGATCGCAATGGTGCAATCCGTTCGATGAGTTTCACGATCGAGGCGTGGGCCCCACCCGAGCTGGCTCTGGTGAATTGTGCCTTTTTCACTGGGTGTCTGTTTCGGACGTACGAGCAGTCGATTCCATGTGTTTTTCTGAGGGGATCGCCATGGTATGATCCACTTGAGGAGATTCGGGATCGTAGTGTGGGACCTGCACGGGCTAGATATGGTGAATAGTGCCTTTTCACCCATAGTTCGTTTCAGGCAAGTAAACAGCCTATCCTGCGTGTTTTTCCGCATGGATCGCGCTGGTGGCCTCAGTATCGGCCTTGGAGGTGCGCAGGGTGGCGTTGTTGTGGGTCGCTCGGGTTAGCGACGTTTGGACCAGCATTGGTTGAGGGTACTCACTTGGTTCGTTCCTACGAGGGTTTGCGTGGCATCATAGCCCTAGTATAGGCTTGTGATCCTCTCGATGAGATGTTTAATATGTTAGAGTTGTGGAATCCCTCCGGTGGGCCCGGAGTAGGATCCTCTAGCATCGTTTCCCTAGATCAGGTTCTTGGTATTGCTGTGACCAATTATCCACAGGGGGAGATCTATTATCTAGCAGGTTAACCTCATAGGGTTTGTGGCATCATCAGGAATATGATCCCCTACGTAGTGGTCCGATGAGTGAGATCTCACGGGTGAGCGTCTGAGATGTTTGTGAGAAACCCGATGGAGTGTATCTCTCGGACGTGTGTCATCTGGGATGACAGTGATCGGGGAGTGTGCTCTCCTGGTTGTGGACAGTTGCTGGTGATAAGGTCGGTACCTCTTGTGGCTTGGTGCGTGAGCTGAGTATATCTGGATTGTTCAAGGTCTATGTATGAGCATACACCTGAGCTGAGCTGACTAGTTGTGTTTAGCCGAGGATGGTCACGAGATGGAGTTTCTCTCTCGTCTGGGTTCCCTCTGGCTGGGATGAGCAGACTATTGCCTTTCAGTTTCTCTCTTTTGTTTGGGGGTTTTGGGGTGCCTATTGAGTATGTTTATACTCACCCCTGCACCGGCTTTGCCCGCACATGTTTGTGTCTTGTACAGACCACATGCCTTTTGACGGAGTCCCAGGAGGACCCGAAGCAGGCGGAGCTGAGTGAGCGAGACTGACTGGGGTGTTTTCCAGTGCGGTGCCAAGGGATCATTTCGATGGTGTTTCTAGCAGCGTCCCCCTTCTTCAGAGTAGGTTGGATGCACTTTGTAGTTTTCTTTTGGTGGGCACTGTTTTTCCCTTTCGTACTTTTTCTATTGCACTCTCGTTTGGGATAGATTGTATGCGTTCATTTACTTTTCAGTTTTCTATATCTCTGCACTGGTGCATGGAGGTGTTTGTGGGTGCGTGTGTACAGGTACCTTAGGCTAATGCCTCCCATGTGTGTGATAGCCTACTCGACGCTGGACGCCAGCCCCTGGCCTACTGGAGGCAGGCTTGGGGAGTCGCGGCCCGAGCCCCATTGGGTCAGGTCGTGACACATCACCCATAGATTGGTTCTTGATTTATATTTTCTAAGATGAGTATCATTTTTCAAATAAAGAAAATGATTAAAATCACAATAAGGTATAATATATTTTTTAAAATATTTATTATCTTTTTAATTCATGTATGATTTTAACTAATGTTAATTCATGTTTTCATAATGGTCTTATTATTCAACATCGTGAGAAAATAAATATTTTGAAGTCAATAAAAAATTCAATACCCATTATGAAACACTCCCAACTTCATCATTACTTTTACTTATCTATCAAAGTCTCTCGTATAATGTCATTATAATCATTGAAGAATTTTTTAAGGATAAAAGTTTTAGTTTTAAAAGAAATTGGAAGTAAATTTCAGGGGTTATCCTCTTTCAATATATTTTTTTAATTCAATTATAGAAACTAAAAATTTTATTTTATTTTATAATTATTGCTTTAAATAAATTATTTCAAACTATTATTAATGAATTAATAAAAAAGATTTTATTTTCATATAAAACTCTTCTGATGTTCTCTTTATCTATTACCTATTTAATCTTGAAATTACTTACATATTATCATTGTCTGGTTATAATATATTCAATGTATATTGATTATTATGAATATTGGATTTTCAATTGGTGAAATTCATCTATATTAGAGAATTTATATTTTTCTTATTTATTATTTATAGATTCATTCAAAATAAAAAACACTGATTTTTTAGATCTCACTTGTTTATTTCACTATAAAAATCAGATAGGTGGATTAAATAATATTGATTATATAGGCACATATCCATTAATACCATAAAATTTAATAATGGAATATATGTTTAATAGTTAACCTATTCATGATGTTATTTACTCCTAATTTCATTACGTATTAATCATTATTCTAATTTTAAAGAGTGCTATCATGTAATTTATACAATCCAATTGAATTTGGAAATAGTTAATCCAATTATAATCCCTAAAATCCATATAATGTAACATTGTAAAATAATTATCATTTTTAGAAGACAAATATTTACTCATATATTTTACTATTCATTATTAGTGTAATAATCCTATCAATACCATTATATTTTCATAACTAGGGATTTGATATCACATTTATATCTCCCTTACTAGTGGGTAATTGTTTTTAATATTCTCAAGTAATAAAATATTTTTTACATACTTTTCTCTTATAATGTATTATAATGAGAAACAAAAGAGATATATTAGACATGAAATTATATAATCCCAACATTCATTAGCAAGTATCATGAGAAAATTACTAAAGGGGAAAAATTAATTCTTATTCTATGAATATATAGTTTCTATGAATGTATAATGTTATATGTTTATGATTCCGAGAATATTTTATCTATCATTATGTTATGCTTTATGTTATCATTTCATATTACATAATGTTTTATATCTATTCATAGAATATTGTTTAATGATTTTCACATGATGTATATATAGAATCTAATATGTTTTTCCCATTTTGAGTATCAAATCATATTTACACGTTATATATATATATATCATGACCTCTGTTAATATTCATCATGTTTTATTTTAATTATTAAATTATTTTAAAATTAACATTCCTCCTACATTATCATAACTCGTGCTTATTTCAAAATTGATAGAATATTACATGATTCACCCTTATAATCAAATAATTATCGCTTTCTCAGATTCATAAGCTCACCTTTCCTTATTATAAATTCTAACTGAACCAAAATAATTTTGATGTTATAATATATATTAAATTGATTTTATAATATTACAATTTCCTATGAAAATTAATCACATGTGTAATTGAAGACTAATATTGAATTTTTATTTTGGATTGACTTGATTGGTGTGTCGAAAAAAATCTTCTATAAAATTCTTTTTGAAATAGTGGAGTTTGAATCTCCTATCCATAGACATACAATGATTTTTTTCCCAAACCATGTTAAATAAGGGTATTCAAATTATATTATGCTTTTTTCTTTTTTTCATATGATTTATATCATATCTAATATTATACTAAAAATCATGCAATGATATATGCGAGTATTATTTATATACAATGTCATAATTTCTAATGAACTAAACTAATTATTATGATAATTTAAGTAATGTAACAAAATTTCTATCATGAAATGAAAAAGGAGCTATGCCATATAAAATTTAAAAGCGAACGAGTCTTACACATGTCATCTTTAGGCTCTACCTCCACAAAAAAGCAATAATTTTAGCCTATAATATAACTTCCCCATTGAACCTCTATTTAGAAACTTAGGACATTTTATGTTTGAAATGGATTTCAACACCTTATATATATAAAGATACTTTCTTAAATAACTCATTTACACACCATCCATTTCACTAATCCACACCGAATACTATCATTATAGTGTCTAATTGATCCCATGATAATATTTTGATCAGTTGATGACCATTTTAGAATAGTTAAACGTTTTAATTAGTTTATTATTTATTTTAGATAGTAGTCATCATGAATGAGTTTTTTCAGAAATTATGAGTATTCTATCAGACAGTAATTAATATTCATTATTTCAATACTATAGAAAGAGTTTAATAAATTATTATAGAACTAATTATAAATAATTTTGTGTATATAATCATTTTTATTTGTTTAGTTAAATTAGATATTGATTACTAAATTGTAAAAAAATTATTGTAGTTACTGAGATACCAATCACAATATGAGAGGTAGTGATTTATCGGTTGTATCTTTTATCAACACAATAATCTTATTTGTGACACACATGATGTTATTTTTATGTATTTTTTAATATTTATTATCATTAACTTTTATTTTTAGGTTTGAAATTAATATTTTGGTCTTTGTCAAAAAATTCAAGCTTGAATGGTTCACTGAATATATATATATATATATATATATATATATATACTATATAGATCAAACCAAGGATTTTGGTAGTTATTTTTTGGCTGGTTAATTGTTAAACTAACTAGGTAATATAACCATGATGGTATAGAAATTTGGTTTTGGGATATCATGGTCATTTTATGACCAATTAAAAAAAATCATGTATCCATATCATCTGGCCCAATTAGAAAACATCTTAATTTATTAAATTAATTCTAAAAAGAAATCCCATAATTGGACTTTACATATTTAGTGGTTTATTATTGAATCTAAAATTCTAATGACCCTTATTATTCCTCCTACCTTCACACTAATACTCCCTTGAATATACTGAAAATTGATCATATCTATTCAATTAATTTGTTTTGATCATTTCCATTTATCTTTTTAATCCTTCATGCTTCAGTTTTTCTAAATCATATTTATATAGAAGCCTCATATTAAATTTATTATGATTTTCATGTGTGTATTATTATCATTAGGGATTATAATAGATGTTTAGGGGTATATACTCTCTTTTATTTGTGGAAATTTTTTATTTCTAGTATATTAAATGAAGGAATAAAGATGGATCTATACTAAAGAATTTATTCTTTGAACCACATGTGATTTATTTATTTTTCTTGAATTTATTTTCATAAACAATATCAAATCAATCCTTATAATATATGATCATTCTATGTTATTCTTATTACTTATTATTTTTGTTTTCCAATTATTCATTTAATTGTATTGTCTAACAAAAACCAATTAAGTCATTGTGAAAAAATGATAATATAGTGTTTATTGAAATTGATAGCATTTTTTTTTAAAATATTTATATAGAAATTTATTTTTTTATTTAATTGATATGTTTTATAAAAAAATGATATTGTGTTTCATAGTGATAAATCATATATAAAATTTAATTTTTTCATTTGAATGTAAGAGTTTCTTAGGTTAACCTTTTTTTTGAATGTTTATTTTATAATTGAATTGTGATTGTATTATTTTGTGTTATTAATTAGTGCCTAGGTTTTGATAAAAGGGATCATTCCATGTAACATGTTTAGGTAATTGATATATTATAAATATATAACTTCTTGGGAAAATAACTTAGGTACTTAGGTGAGATTTTAGGATATGATTTAGTTTTGGTATAAAAACTCCATATAGATAGGATGCTTCATTGGAGACTGTACTTAGGGGACACGATACTCCAGTAGAAACAAAACAAATAGGCATGGTTCTCCAATGAAAATTCACCCAATTATATAGAACTCTATGTGGGATCCAATGTTTCCCTACCTTGGTTCTATAAGTACATACCCTTGATACATGTTATGAATTTTATTTAAATTTATCTTCATTATTGCATTTATTTTCTTATAATTCATTTGAACTTATTTAGTTACTTAATTATTTCAAGATATGTATCTAATATCCCACACATCTTATTTTCATAAAGTAATAAATTTATTTTTTATAAAAAAAGTTAAAACTAGTATAAAATAATATATATTACTAGGGTCTTCCATAGATCATTATGTGTAATCGTATTGGGAGTGGTCAACTCAAACCCTTGA
Source organism: Viscum album (assembly GCA_963277665.1). NCBI lineage: Eukaryota > Viridiplantae > Streptophyta > Magnoliopsida > Santalales > Viscaceae > Viscum > Viscum album. The sequence goes on along the minus strand of OY728128.1, from coordinate 1,514,413,087 downwards.
TACACACTCTAGGTATTTATGGTTCCAAATTTATCTAATAAAACTAATGGTAAAGAACCACATTTTTTTTTAATTTCATGATATATTTTGATCAAGAATCATGGGGGGATAGGAAGTGTGATATCATTTGTCACGTGAAAATTCATGGTTGTCATTTTCATTTTGATTATTTTTTGTTATCTATTTTTTATATAAAGAAATCAATTTTCCATATAATATTCCTAACCTATTATCCATTAATTTTTGATATTACATGATTTTTTGTATGGATAAATTGATGTTTATTGTTCACATTGATTATAGATTATAGTTGTTATGATATTTTTTTATATTCTTGAATTTGGGTTTTTAACCATGTATGGTTACGTTTTAGTATCAAAATACAATATTTTATATTTTTGAAACACCAACCTATAGAAAGGACATATAGGGATTTTATATGAAACCCCATTAATATTTTTGAAATTTAGAAATCTAACTCATAACCAAATTAATATTTTTGATGCCCGGGCACTAGTTTTTAGCCCGTGGTGATTAGGAATGAACCTCGAGACTTATGACCAACAAGATTAGGTACCTGGATAGGGTAGTCTATATCACTTCATAAAAATGGTATTAGTTTTAAGTCCTATTTTTTAATATTTAGGGAATCAAGGTAGATATGTGATAGGAAAATCAAAACTCTGAAGGAATGTTATATATGAGTCTCTAGAAAACACTATCCATGAAAATTATTGATTTTCCAATGAATTTAAAAAATGATTCACTTTGTTTTTTCATATGATTTATTATTTTTTTTTAAAAAAATTTGTTTTGAAAATATAAATAGGGGGATTTTAGGAGGTGTGTAGTTGGTATGAATGATCTAGATATAATGACCAAATTGTGAATCCTCTTATGGAAGGTTTTATTTTCCTTTATAATGTTTTTCATGGTTTGGATAATCATACAGTAAATTTCATGTTTCCAATGTGTTTTTCATGGTTATCATTGAGTTTGGTAAACTATTTATCTTGACCATGCATGATAAAGAATATTTTATTTTTGTATTTTTTTCTTATTCCATTTTATTATTATGGCCATTCATATTGATTATGAGTTATTTTTTATTAAAATTATTGTTTTTATTATTTTATATTTATTTATAATATGTTAATGATGATTTTTTGGTATTTAATTTCATATAGTACCACACATCCTATAAGAGTCCCTATGAACCTTTTAGAGGTATAACTGAAAATATTTCCACTGGAAAACCCTATGATTGATCATAATTTGATTAAAGTTGTTATTTAAACCATTAAAACTATTGAATGGGGGGGAACATGTTATGGACCATGATAAAGACTAAAATTAGGATTTTTTAATCCATAATACTCTTTACTTAGAAGGATGTTATTAATATTAAGATGCTAAGGTTTTTATAGAGAAAATCAAAATAACTATTGAATTCCATTAAAATCCAAATGCTTCTAATGAAATGTATTCCATGATTATACTTGAGAGTCCCATTTAAAAATTATGGGAGTCTATCATTCAATAAAATATGGATGAGAATCTAGAATTTAAATATTATAATGTCATGATTAATCAGTAATTCCACCTAGATATGATAGAATTTTCTGTATCAAGTGTTTTTTTAAACTTTGATAATGCAATCAGATAGTAATGGAGTATGTCAGTAAATTCAATGAGTTTGTTAATTTTATATGGTCAATAGTGGAAAAAGTTACATTAAAATAATAGTGGTTTGAAATTTTTCTCTATTAATATATTTTATATTTGTCCCCTTTATCTAATCTAACTATAAGGCCCCGACCTTAAACCTTACTTAATATTTAATTAAACGAATAATTCACGTTGAGGATCTTTTCAGGTTTAGAGTTTGAGAAAATTAGAACATAACTATTCCATCTCAAAAGATTACAAAGTAGTCACTTCTACTAAGTTTCCATAATAAAAAAAACTCTTAAAAAGAAACGTGTCTAGTTCCATGTTTTATATAGGATGACATTCCCTTAATCCCATCCTTGACCTTAATCCACATTAAGTCCTGTGAAAACATTTCAAAAAAAACTTGGGGTGAGCATAAAAAGCTCAGTAAGGGATATAGAAAGAATGAAAACTGTTAGTTTTTCAAACATCAAATAAACCATATATACTCTATCAAAGTAATACCCTCACCTTCATGAAGTAGTAAAAAACTCTTCACTGAATAAAGTATCATTACTTACCTTTTTGTAACCAAAGGATTACCATAAAACCCATAAAAAGAACACATAACATATATAAAGGTAACTTGGGACATAAAAATACTTAAGTGGAATAACCATACGGTCGACTCCAACACATATCACTTAATGAAATAGCCATACGACCAATTTACATACATACTTAATGGAATAGACATACGGCCGACTTCCATACCCAATGCATTGGAGGTTATAACGTAACCACCCGTCCTGGTATTCACGGCACCACCCTTCATATGGTTTATAACGTAACCACCCGTTAAAATGTCCAAGTACCAGTATAAAATCATAAAACATAAAACCAATATAAAGGAATGATAACATTTCCACATTTCAATCACAATATATCATAAATATATTGACATAATAGAATCCTTTTTCAAAACCATTTTCAATATCAAAATACATAAAAGAGTATATGGTATTTATTTTATTCTAAAAACATTACGGCTTGTTGAGAAAGCCAAAGACCAAATAATACTCACGGTGGCGGAAAAGGTCTTTGTCGCCGCGTACGTTAAAAGAAACATTCCTTTTTTTCATTTTGTAAAACGCTTCGTAGAAAAAGATTCCTTTTGTATAAAAGTCAAAGTCAAAGGGGTTTATACACCGTATAAAAGAAAGTTGCGTATAAAATGAAATATGCCTCAATGAAAGGAGATTGAGACTAAGTCCCTTACCTCGGGTCCGACTTGACTCGATCGTTCTTTAACGTCCTGAATAATAAACTTGAGTTAATTTATACTTGATTAAGAACCTTTTTAAAGTTCATTATTCCTTTTATATCACTTATTTCCATGTTATAAACATTATGTAACTATTTAAGTTAATAATGTTTGTTTTGTCAATATTTGGTTATTAAGTTGAAAGTGGACTTCTTACAATTACATGTTGTTCGTGTGGTCAAAGGTTCTTTATATCCAGAATGAAATTCCCGATTTGGATATAATATGTATCATATATATCCAGCATATACATGTATTTATAATATTGCATAATCATTTAGAGGTAAGAAATGAAATGCACCGTTCATGGAGACGGTAAGCCGTACGTACGCATGAACGCTACTTTCATTTCTTTGTCATATTAATGGAATTAAAACTAAATGAGAGGTATGTATATTTTAATTCCAGAATTATTTTCATCATTTAGATAAATCATTAATTATATATATCCATTATATACATGTACTTTTAATAGTACATTACATTTGGGGATAAGAAATGAAATGCACCGTTCATTGAGACGGTAAGCCGTACGTACGCATGAACGCTACTTTCATTTCGATCTCATACTTTAATGGAAGGAAATAATAATTATATAGAGGTATATTATAATTCCAGTATAACATCATATATAATAACTTTAAATCCATCCTTTACACGTCCCACATATGGCATTAACGAATCACATCACTTTGAGGGGGCGGTAGTCCGCAATTCCTTAAATGAAGATATCGTGTTTATCCATAATGGAAACCATAAAGGTATTCCCAAAATGAAAAATAAAGAAGCTTAAAGAAAAAATAAACATATTATATATCATATATAAAAATAGTGACATCATAATGGCCACCCTTGAAGGTGTTAAATGAGTATTGAACAATCATCGTTTCGGGAGGCAGAATTTCACCATCCACGGAAACCGTATGTTCTTTAACCATTTGATGTAGTTGTGTGAGAGTGTAGCTAGAATAAATATTATAACAACATCCTAGTATATTGAAGATACTGGTGTTACAAAATAAGTAAATAAAAAGAGTTTAGAGGGTTGGAGAAGCAAAATAAAACAAATGAACAAGAGAGAATGAATTACCTTTAAAAGTGTATCTCCTTTTGATTTGAGACTAAAGGCTTCCTTTGAAAGGATTCTGCCCAAAGTGAATCCTCTAGGATGAGGATAGGGATGTGGAGAGATTAAATGGTCAGGGGTTGGCCGAGCCAAATGCTTGAGGAGTGTGTGAAATGAGGTAGAGGTGGGGGCCTTTTATAAGAGGAGAGGAGGGGCACTTTTGGAAAGTAAGAAATATTACTTTATTTGAAAATGTGTTTCGGTTTTAAAAGGTCCCAAATTGATATAATTCGTGGATAAGGTGATAAGGGTTCTAAAGCCACCCATCCAATAAGTTTTGGACATGTGTAGGTCATAGAGTTTACATTATCTTCTCATTTTATTTAAATCGTCAGATAATGATGTCATCGATGCATCATTATGATGTCATAAATAATTTAATTTATATAATGTCTAAAAATTATAAAAAAATTAATATGATGTAGGAAAGATTTTTATCTTTCCAATGACTATTTATAATAAAAAATATGACTTTTATAACCCCACTTAAAAATTGTTTTAGTAAAACATATCATGTTTGTGTCATTTTTACTTTTACATTAAATAAAAAGTTATTTATGTCATTTCCCAACCAAAGTGTCTCCATGGGGTCCCCAAGTTGACCCATGACTTGTATTGGTCGGCCATGACACAACCAATAAGGTTAGGACATGTGTAAAACTCATATCATACTATTAAAACATTATTTTTACCTTAAACTACACTAATTACCACTAATCGCGATTAAAAACTTAATAAGTTACTATTCACCAAAAAATTATTTTAATCTCATTGAACCACATTTTACTTCTTAATGACAACAATGTATGTCGGATTTTTGAAAATCAAAACACAATGATGGAAAAATTTCCTTTAAACGGAAAATCAGTCTTTATAAGTACCACTTAGTGGTTTCACTATTCATCAAAAATTGAAGTTTTTCAGAAAATTGCCAAAAATTCACCCTAAGCTATATTTGATCTTACGAATTCAAAAATGAAGTCTATTTTACAAAATTCAAAACATATAAGTCACATTAATTAATTTAATAATTAATTCCCGCTGTCAGAGCAAATAGCGTGTTTTTATGAAACAATAAGTATCAAAAGATTGACACTAGTTTAAGTCCGATTTCAAAGTGAAATTAATTCCAACGACCACTATTGGATTTAATGGTAAAAATATTTTCTAATTTCACTTTAAAACCAATTCAAAAGATAATCTAATCATATAAATAAATTAGATTTAAAAGAGGTTTTGAATTAAAATACAACATTTTACACTATTCATTAAAAAATGAACTTTATCGGAAAGGTACCAAAAATTTACACAAGGTAAATTTTGATGTCCCGATTCTAAAGAAGAGTTATTTTTGGTCCAATAAAATTTATAAGATTGATCAAAACTATATTTAATGAAGGTTCTCCGTCAAAAGGTGATAAGTGAACCCTTAGTGAAAATTAGGGTATAAATGCCTAAAATTGAACTCTTTCCATATTTTAAGCCTTTATCTTTTATTGGGTAAATGTAAAAACATTTGAAAACATATATAATCATATTTTAGTTATTTCTATCCATTCCCGCCAGTACAACAGCTACTCGTTAACTATCATTTAAAATAATATTATTTTATTACTTGTGTGCAACGTAAGTTTTCAAAGAAACTCATCGTTGCGTATCGAGTACACTATCGAACGTAGAAACCCCTTTTAATTAAAATTAATATTTAATTCGTAAATATTAATAAATATGAAAGTTCTTTATTCTTTAATTACCTGGGATGTTACACTAACATTATATGAAAATGTGGTTAATAAGTCACTAACAATACAGACTAGTCATGATGGGTTATAAAGATTCAGAGAGTCATATTACATTTTTCTATGAACTAATGATATAGGTTTCTTTGAAATAAAAATTAAATGAACTTTTTTGTCAGGGAGGTGGAAATAGTTTAAGGAGTCCATCCCAATCATCCTCATTAGATCCAGTAGGGAGTTTGTATTCATTATACCATCAGTTTGGTAATCCATTCCACTTGAGATATTCATGTGCGAATTTAAATAAATAATTTCATGTCTATAATTTAATGAACCATATTTTAAAATTATAATCAATAAACCCCCTTAAAATAATTGGTGAGGATTTATCTCCTCCAAATGATTCCCAAGTGAAATATAATAAATTCAATGCAATTAGATCTAATTATCAGTTGTGTGGATGAAGTGTTGGTACTTTACATGGGAAAATCCAATAAGGAAGTGATCCTTTATTTATTATAATCTTGAAATAATATCTAAATTAAGGAAATTATATTTTATGGAGTAATTACCCAAGGAATTTGAAGTCATCCTTGTTAAATTTCAAGGTGATATACTTCTTTTATAACTTATAGTTGTATAATTTTTTGACACAGGTGTCTCAAACTCATTTATATCTTATTGAATTGTATAATAATTGGAACAACCTTATAAAAAAATATCACATATGATGTTAATATCAATTCTTTATGTACTGAATAAAGATAACATATTTAATTATTAATCATTAATTATCTCAATATCAATACTGGTGTTGGAATATGACATTCAAGTTCATCAAATAGATCTTTTTAATATAATCATAAATATTGATTTGATAGTTTCATTTAAATATTATATTGATTATTATTATGATATGATTTCTCATTTTTTTTCTATAATAATTGGACTTTATATCTTGTTAGGGTGGTCCTCTTATTCATGAAATTAGGGAGCTATCATTTTAGTCCCGATATGGAATGTTGTTGAAGGGAGTTCATGGAATGAAATTCATCACATGAGGAGGGACTTTAATGTGGTATTTCATGATGACTTTTTACGGTTTATTCAAGATTTAAAAGTTAAATTAGTTTTTTATTTGATCCCTAAGATTAAAAATATAAATTTTCATTCATATAAAATGGAACTAGCTAAGATAAAAAAATATAATTAGCTAGCAGTTCGATGTTGTGGAAAAGGGTTTTATACATCCAAGTGTATCTACTTAAGAAACTACTACACTATTTTACAAGAAACATTATGGAATCATACACATATATTTTGTTTCAAGAATTCAAATCAAGTGACATTTGAAAATAAATAATATTTATATAAAATCAACGGCTTATTCGATTAAATTACATGGGAATTTGGTTATAAAAGATTGATAATTCGTAATCATTTCATCAACTCAGAGAAAATAATTAAGATATTTTAGAGATCATCACCTACAGTTGGTATGTCCACATAACAAACCTGGTTATTCCCTTTGGCTACAAAACACTCCTATGGTATTTAAAGATTTTACATATCACATTTCTTAATAACACAAAACCTCATTTATCAGGGATTTTGTGGAAAATATCTTTGTATAATATAGATATAAATAGTATCATGATAGTCACTAGAGTATTTTCTTGATTATCCTTTGGGAACACAAGCATTATGAAAAAAATTTAAATATCCACTTTTTGATTTGGAAAGTGATGTTCTTGGGAGATGTGACGTATGGACATGAAATATTCATGGATATTAAAAAGGTGAAAGTTGTTATATCTTGTGATTCCTAAATAATTTCCCCTCAATATAATTATTATTTGGTTTATAAGAATACTAATGGTAGATCATAAGTGATTTGTATAATATTTCACCACCCCTGATAGACCTCACATACAAATAAGTGAAATTTGAAAGGAATTATGGACGTTAATCATTATTTGATGATATGAAGTAGATATTGAAAATTCCTACTATTTAATTTTTTAATGATATTTGAGAAGGATGTGTTTTTTATTTTATTACATAAAAATGGTGTTAGGATATGCGCTTATGTAATGGGATTTTATGTAAGCATATAGTTACCTTCAATTGAAACAATTTTATAAAAACTGTCTTACCCATGATATTTAGTTAGTAGTGGATTTACTTCCTTTAAAATGTTTTCGGAATAATATTTTCCACAAAATGAATATAGATTACCTTAATTAGAAAATTTTTAATTATATTTTCTCTATAAAGGAAATTAATGTTAGTAAATGGATATGACTATAGTACTTAATTTTTTTTATTTTTATCTCTCTTAAATGCTTAAAACGGGGAATGTAGCCATCGATGAAATTAGTGGGAAATATTTATCACATGAATTTAAAGAGTTTATCGCGGAATATAATTGTATATATGTATTATCAGAAATTCAACATGCGGAAAAGGAAAATAATGAGGTGATATTTTTATTATGTTCCTATTACACCCTCCCTTATCGAGTTGATTTGTCAAGTGAAAACAATAGATTATTAATTTTAGTAAATTGTGGATTCATAAATATTTGGTAGATCATAAATGAATCGGTCACATTTCTCTAATTTAATAATTTATTTCAAGAATAATTATGTATTCACTTTATACATTATACCTCTAGTGATAAATGATTTTTATCACTCTCAATGGGTAGTTCTTCTAAGAATTGTCTAAATTTATTATGTTACAAAACATCAATACTAGGGCCTACTATGAAGAGATAAATTGTAAACATCAATGCTTAACATTACAACCATCGAAGGTGGAGACTCAGAAGAATTTAGTTATTATCAAACTTTACCAAACACTTCTTGTATGTGGGAAGATATAAACATGGAATACATAATTGGATTGCATCATACCCCTCATGGGAAACAATATTTTATCTATAATTATTTATTAGATGATTAAGTCATCCATTTTGTTACACTCAAATATAGAATGAATATGAAGGTGTTTGGGATGATATTTGTGAAAGGGGTAGAAAATATTCAGGGGGAACACATAACCATTATTTTATATAGATACCCCTAGTAAAATTCTACTTTTTGGAAGGGAATTAAAGGGGATATGTGAAGTTAAGTGAATTTGATCTTGGAATTCAATCTTCAAGAAAATGGATAAACAAACAAGATGATACAAATTATAAAAGATTTTTATTTTTCTTTTGAAATATATTTTTGGGGTTCATGGGATTCTTATATATCATTTATTAAATTATATTTTAATTATAATTACATATATTTAATCTCTAATGCTCACTTTGAATCCTTATAAGATCAATATTACTAATCATCACTGTATTTTGTTTTGGAAAATGGAACTTCTTTAGTGAAAACAATATTGGGATAAGAAACAATAAATAGAATTTAGTTTATTCAAAACCTTATTGTGATAGCTCAAATTTTCTAAAAATAATATGTTTATCTTATTTATATTATTATGTAATTTTTTATCAATGATAAATTATTCTTGAAAGTGTCACCTTAATTGGAACACTAATGACTACAAAAACAAGAGAATTTTATTTCCTTTTATGTTAGACCATTTGAAATTATTGAAAGAGTCATGAAGGTTTCATATTAATTGGTATTTTTTCCACAGATAATAGTAACCCATGATTTATTCTATGGATTTTAATTGAAAATTTTTATATAAATACTTTGCATATACTTAATTATAAGGAATTAGAGGTTAGTATTTGTTCCATAAAATTTTAACATCCAAGTAAAATTCTCAAATCCCAAAATATAGTTCTATGAGGAAAGTCAAATCAGATGGTTTTGGTATTATTCTAGAATAGATATGAATATCTTAAGACTTGGTAGTTGTAATTACAAATTAGGGAGATATATCGTCACTAATTTTCTTATCAATAGTTCTCTATGGGACTTTCATGTGGTAGAAATTTATATTTAGGGAGAATTATACCCCCATGTTTTCATTTTTAGGTAAGTATTTTATATTTATTTGACTGACTATTTATTTTGAGTATTGTTAGAAAATTACGATTTTTATAGGAATTTTTCAATGTGCATGGTTAGGCTGCATTATTACCTAACTATACATATTAATAACATAGATTAAACATAGTTATCTAGTATATATTTCATGGTTGATGTTGAGTTGGACCAACCTTGTTTTCTCATTTTTATTTGAATGATATAAAATCTCCTAAGTCGGCACCACATATGAATTCTCTTCAATTATTGATTCTCCACCCTTAAATATTCATCATGTTGATCACATATCTTTATGAAAGTGGATTTAATATTCACCATATATCTTATTCTTCCTTGTTTCATCATTTTATCTCACTCATATAGACATGGTGGCCTGTGGTTCTTTTTTGGACAATTTTCAAGTGGGTATTTTTATCATTATATATCATATTCACTGTTAAGGGATATATCCTCACCTCTTTTAGAGTAAAAGTAAACTTTTCTAATGAATTTATAGATATAAGAAAGGTGGATCAAGGATAAACCCTTTGTTATGTGAATCATTGGTAACTTATCTTTTATAAACATATTATCATTAATAACACCATGTTTATTATTATTATATATGATCACTTGATATTATATTTATTATTACATAACTTAGTTTCCAATTATTAGTATATATGGTTTGACTAACATATACTTAAATATTGTTTATGAAAATGATTCTTTAAAAGTAATTCTAAAAAATCATAGCTTGGTTTTTCAAGGAATTGAATGTTAATATTTTTTATAAGTAAATTTATATGTTTTATTTTTAATATAAATTTTATTGTTATAGTGAATAATCATGTATAAATTTTAATTGAAACATTTTAAAGTAATTTTTTCTTAGATCACCCATTTGTTAGTAATGTTTCTTTTATAAATTAATTTTTATCGTATTACTTTTTTTATAAAACCTTGGGTTTTGATAAAGGGGTGATTACAAATAACATAGTTGGGTAACTAACTGCCTATAAATACCATAGATACCTTCATGGGGAAAGAACCTTGGTACTTAGGTAGAAGTCTACAATAATATATAGATTTAGTGTCAACCCTATATATAGAAAGGGTGTTTCCATAGAGACATCTCTTCATTGACAAGTAACTCCCTTAGAAACAAAACCGATGTGGAAAAGGATCTCCAATTAAAATATATTCCAAAGACATGGTTCTTAGAAATATGACAAATCTTATTTTATATTGGTTTCCAAAGTACTTACCCATGATTCTTGTAATGAAATTTTATCATTAATTTATCTACATTACTATATTCATTTATTTTAATCAATTTCAACTAATTTAGTTACCTTTTGTATTTTAAGAAATGGATATTTAATCCTATATAAATTGTTTACATTAATTATGTTCTTTTGATAAATGAACTAGTTTTGGTTAATATTTTTAATTTGTGTTTAGTTGGGAGTATTCTAGCCATGTATAGTCATTATATTGGGTAATGGATAATGAATGGGCCTTTATGATCAGTTTTTTCAGTTCAATGGAGAAATAACTAGTAAAATTTTGTAGTGGAGAACATTGTATCTATCTATAATGTACCCTAGTGTTTGAGGGCTCATGGATTTGGTGATACTGATAAGTAGAAAATCAAGATAGTGTCGTGATATCGATGTGTGGTGAGATCCATTTATTTCTAGTTCCTTAGTGAATTATACTTTTAGGATTTTGTTGAAATATTGGATAAAATACATGTGATGGCATCCATATTTATATATTTTTTGTGTGATATGAGTGTGAGTTAGATCATATGTAAGTTGGGGCTTAGGCTAAGATCATGACAACTTGTGCAGGTGGTTAGTGATCCAACTATGCAATTACACTGAGTGTTGGTTTTGGAAATCAGTCATGGAGTTTGGAAAATCTTAAGATGCCTTTAAGAGTATAGACATCATGATATAATGACTGGATATCACATTAGCATGTGTGACTGAGCATTTTTAAGAAGGTTGGACCATAGGAGGATTGACTGGTAATTTTCATTGAATGGTATGTGGTGGAAGAAAAACTATATTCGAGACAAAATATAGGGTAGAAAGGGGGTGTTTTAAAGATTTTATTGTGATTTTCAAGGAATATATTGGGTATATTTGCTTCATCAATGGATGGTAGAGACTCACCCGATTCGATTCAAAATTGGATACGAGGAGTGGTACCTATTTCTTGAAAATTTTTTTGCTTATGATCAGGTTCTATGAGAGGAAAAATGCACAGAGTGGGTTAGTGGAAAATTGTATATGTGTTTTTAGAAGTTGATTATGTTGGTGTGGAGAACCATAGATAATAAAGTGTCTTTTCCAAGAAGATCCTTAAAGACTAAAGAACCATAGTTCTAGTTTGAATTTAATTATGAAACCTTTTGGTATTAGGGTGGATAATTCCAATTGAGTTCCAACCTAGTTTTGGAAATGGTTATGGGTGAATGGATTTTATATTGAAGAATATTGAACCTCATGTTTAGAGTTGTGTAGTGGAAGCTCATTCAACATTTCGAGTTAGAAAGTTTTGAATTATCTTTGAAATTATAACCAATGTGGGTTAGGATATGGTTGAAATAACACTAAGGCTACTCCAGGATAGTAAGTTTCATGGTGGGGATACTGAAAAGTACCATTTTTTATTGTTTGAGGTTTTGATGGTAATTTAAAATTTCAATTTCTAAATTAGTGTCAATTTTTATAACTAGGTTCTGGATCAGAATTTTGAGTGTTATAACTTCATAAGATGATGAATTTGGATATGGACAGATGTCTAAAAGGTACCTCTGGTGATCAGGTGAGATTCCAGATCTTCATGTTGAAATTTGAAAATTTAAAATGGGTTTTCCCTATCAAATGGATATCATGTAGCCAAGGAAAACTATGAGGTTAAACCTTGTGTGGTGGTTTGGCCTAGGGGTATGGCACAAAGTTTTTTACATGGTTGTAGATATATCATATAAAATCAAAAATTTTGTCTCATATCGGATATACATGGTTGGTGGATGCTTCAAAAACCCATGTGGACAAACTGTGAGTGATTTTTTGGTTACATAGTTTTAACTACACAATTGTTCGTGGTTATAAAACCATGTCACAAAATAATGATTCTTATCAAATGTCATAAAACAGATAGGAAAAAATATTTTATGCTAGGTATTTTTATCCTCCCCCCTCTTCCTCTCATCCCTTATGTTCATAGGCTAGGGGATCTCCTCCCCCATTCTTTTGTCCGACACCTCATAAAAATGTGGTGGTTTCATGGTTTTAATCAACATTTTGAAGGGTATTCCTTACACTTATTCTTTTTTTCATCCTATTTGATTATTCTTTCTAATTAGTGTATTATTTGATAATGGTCTGTTGACAATTTCCACTAGATCATATTGAAAATCATCCAAATTTGTCAGGATTTTTGGTACCATGATGATAGGATGTACTTAGAGGATGATTAAATGCCATTCCACACTGTTTTAGTGAAGGTATGTCACCTAGAGAATTTATTTAGAGATAATAAATAAATTAAATTGATCACACAATTTAAATGGTGTAGGTTGGTAGTTATTTTTACAGATATGGTGTCATTAGTATGCTATGTACCTTCTCTAGGTGGTTGGTCATGGTTTTAGTGGGATAGGATAACCTGATGATATTTTTGGTAATATTTCAAGTAAATTAAAATTGTCAGATTGAATATAATTTCTTATAACTAATTAAATATGGAGTCCTTACATGGGATCAGGCCTCATGTTGATGGGTGATGGTTGGTTATACTTAGACGATCTTATGGGATGGTTTATGGTCTATGATTAAAGAGGAATGACATGTATGAGGTAGGTGTTCTCTAAGCATACCCCTTTAGTTCATACATTTGATATGACATGTGGTATATAGTCTCTCTACTATAAATATTGATCATTTCATAAAATAAATTCATTCCATAAATAATTATTAAAATTTTCTATTCAATTTTTATAAAATGGATAATGTGTCAAGGGGGACAGTGGACCCTTGGCCACTGACTTAGTTACTCATTCATTGATAAGTAGGAAATCATTATTGATATGAGATACAAAAAACATAGAGAAATATTCATTTCAATTAAATTAAACATTACATAATATATTTATTGTGCCAAGTGATAGGTGACCTTTTACTCCCCTGATAGGCTAGGGTGATGACTAAGAGTAATTGACTTGAGTAGGCCATGACATTATAATGATATAACCTTGGGAATTTGGGATATTTAATTAAAGTATGGGATGATAGATTCTTCTATTCTAGTAAATGAGAACTTAAATGGTTATACCCTTGATTTTTTTTTGATAAAGTTCCTAAAAGTACAAACCATGGACAACCTTGGGAATATAGATGGACACGATGCCATCTCTCTATATTCACCATAGAATTGTTTATCTTATGAGTCTAGTTAGATTGTGATATCATCATAGTAATGAATATGGAATTTTTTCCCCATGAGTGACATGATTAGTCTAAGATTTTAGATCAACAAAGAGGATCCCTTGTAGGGTGATTGGGTATAGAAATGACCTAGGGGTCCATGGTATGTGCCTGAGTATCATGTTTACCATTGAATGTATTTGTGAAAGGGAATGTTTATTACAAATTTAGGTTATCACCCTAGAACGAAAAAACAATGATGTGATACTGACATAGATATAGTGATTTGGATATGTATTTCACTTGAAAAGATGATATGCGATGTGTTATATGGGTTGGGAGAATGGAATGTATCTGTTATTATTATTGAGGGATTACAGGGTGGATTCCCCCTGATTATTATTATCGAGGGATATTTTTTTGGGTGGATTTTATCCATATAACATAATTTATGAGATAAGTAGGGATTCCTAGGAATTGGGAAAATAATTCGATATATTTTATATGATACACATAGGAGCAAAGTGATTATCTCTTAAGGTAGCATAAGTCATCCTCTGAGTGGGAATCAGTTACGGAAAATGGGGACTCTTGTGTGGGATGCAGAGATGATTACAGGTATTATGACATGTAGTCCTGTGGGGGGCTGTTAGGTTTTTGGTTGTTCAGCTGATGTCTTTTTTGTGAATGTATCACATCTTGGTTGGGTTTGTCCTATGGGTTGTGTGGTTTCTCACTTTTCCTAAAAGTGATTGGAAATAAAAAATTTAATTTTCAGTCAGTCATACACAGTGATTATAACAACCCTTCTTTTATTACAAACTTAAACATGATTTATTACGTAAAATCTTCACTTGATACAACATGGAAGATTGAGAGGTATAGTGTCTTTTAGGATTAGGATCATTACATGAAAACTTAAAACATGAAATACAACATCTTTATTGAAAACTTCATTTACATAACCATTACATTCCCTTGTACATAGCATTGCATGGGATAACCTGAGGACATGCATAAGAAAAGGGTGAGCTATAAAGCCCAGTAAAGGAATAAACATGGAATAACATAAGGAATACAATACATGTTAGGAAATAGTCATATCAGTAGAGAACAAGAGAAACATGAACATAAAAGCATGATAAAGCATGATAATCATAACATAGAAATGTGGCAACAACACTTAACATGGAATTAGCATGAACCAAGACTCATAGCACATAGAGCATGAGTAAACCACATTGCACATGAAGCATTATTAAACCCTTGTTGAACTTGAATTAGAATTATTCAAAAACTATTGCACATGATGTATCATGATACTATACTTTACCCAATGCATTGGAGCACTATCAGGGCACACCCTTCTTAAAAATTTCATTTCATGCATAAGTGTGCCACATGGATCATACGACATGGAATAAATCATCATAATTTATTACAAGATAAAGGAATGTGTAAAAAATAAATGAATATTTGTTATCATTAAGTAAATTTTCATAAAGGTGAATACCCTTGATAGAGAAATGTGCATGGTATTCACTACACAATGACATTGGCTTGGAAAATCATAATGCAATTTCAGCCGCATAACAACATGAAATAAGAACTCATAGAAATTTTTGGTGAGAGAGAAATTAGTGTCTCTTCATATGTACATGAAATAGAAAGTACGGGGGTCATATAGATACATGTCCCAACATAAGTAATAGAATTTAGATTCACAATACAAAATAATTGCTCGAATGTAAATGAGGAGAGAGAGATTCCTTACGAAGTTTCGGCATGGTAACAGGTGTACATGGAAGGAATTTAATGAGAGAGAAAGGGGTATCCCATCATCCAAACAAAAATTGGGCAGTATGGGTTTGGTTCAAAATCATACCCCAACATTTTTAATTTAAGAAAAGGGCATAAAAACTTAAATAAAATTGGACAAAAATGAGGAAGGAAGAAATCCCTTACGGAAATTCGGCATGGTAATGGCTTAGGTAAGGGTAAAAATGAGTAAGGATAAATAATTAATCATTCAAATAAAATAACATGGACAATAATATAATGATTATAAAATAATTAAATTATAACCATTTGAAATTATAAGAACTACTTTCAAATAAGATGCTTGAATTTGAAAGGAGAGGAAAGTGAGGATCCCTTACATAGAAGTGTGATCCCAAAGACTTGGGAGAGGGTTGAGAGAGGATTAATGGGAGCTTGGGGTGCCTTGTGAGGATTATATATGAAGTGCCCAGATCAGTGTGAATCACTGAGAGGGGGAGGGGGTGAATCAGTGATCCTTTAAAACTTTTTACTAATTGATTCTTAATCAATTAAACCTCTATGGCTGGTTAAAGCCTCGATCCACTCTTCTTGTATCTCTCAACCTTTCCCGGATAATGCAGTAATGAAAAGGCACAGGACAAAAGGATTTACAAGGTTCGGCACCAAAGGCCTACATCCTTGCCATGCTCTCCAAGCATGGATTCTCCCATTATAACTTGTTAGAATTACAATGGTCGATACAGCTTCCCACCATATCTCTCCTGAGTCCCACAGGAGGGTCTTTATACTGCGTCCCACAGTGTTACCAGAGTCCCACTGGCCTGCTCCAGAATCCCACTGAAGACTTCTTCTCCCTGAGTCCCACAGGGTCTTCTCCTGGCTCCTCGAGTCACACGAGTAGCTCTTCTTCACTTTAAGCTTCTTCAAGTATCCTCAGAAACCTGGGATAAAGGCTGCTGGCCTTGCTCTTCTTCTGATCACTTGTGGTGAACAGGTCTTCTCATCTTGCTCGGGCTTTATCACCTTCTTCTAAGGATGCCCCGGCTTCTCTCCAATTACTGAATGCTCAGACAAATAATATCTTTATCTTCGGTCTGGTCCAGTCTCAGTTCACTTCAACTTCATGCACTGAATGCATGGCATCACAATATCTTCAAGATCTCCTGGTCTTGGACTTCTCAAATGCACACAAGCTGATTCAGACTTGTTCACGTGTGCACGTGCATGCATGCATGCATGCACTCCTCCTTTCCCCTTCTCTTGGTGCAGTAGACCCTTAGAGGGTGTAATTCTTTTCACCACACACCAACTTCTCAAACTTCACACACTTTATGCACTTTTGATTACACACATAAATGTGTGTTATACTTTAGTGTGGATGTCCTCCTTTCAACTTCTTCTAAGTGTGTTCACTTTTAGTGCACACCTAGGTTCGGCCACTTCTTTAGTTTGCACACACAAATTCTTCACTTAGCATCCACTTGTAGTGACCTTCCTCTTCTTGTTGCACACACACACTTTAGTGTTCTTTTAGTTGTTCTTCAATAGTGTGCACACACAAGGCTACGGCTTCTTCCACTTGCACACACTTCCTCTCGGCCTTTTCCACTTCACACACAATGTGTGGTATTCCACTTCACTTGGCACACAACTTCACTAAGGCCTCGGGTCTTCTTTGGTGCACACCCACTGCCTCCTTCTTGTAATTGCACACACAACACCCGTATGTTCTTCTTCTTCACTTTGCACTCAAAGGGTGCAAGGGCTCGGGTCCTACTTGTTTAGCACATAAGCACTAAGGCCCTTGGGCTCTTCTCCACTTTGCACATACACGAGGCAAAGCCTCGGCCTTCACTTGAATTGCACACACACAAATAGTGTGGTCTTCCCCCTTTAGCACACACACGGCCACGGCCTTTCTCTTGTTTTGTTAAGCACACACGACCTCGGGACTTCACTTCCTCTTCAAGACGCGTAAGGTGTGAGTTCACCTCGGGTGTAGCTGGCCGCGCAAGTGCTTGGAGCACAAGAGCGCGCAAGTGTGCATTGGCCGCGGGGCACCCAAGTGCAACACCCGCATGCACTTCCTCCTGCCACGCAGGTATACGGGCAGTGAGGGTGCCAACCACAAGCGCGCAAGGAGATGCGGCTGGGGTTCTTCCTGTCGCGCAAAGGAGGCGCGCAGGGTCTCCTCCAACTTCTTTTGCGCAAGGAGTGCACAAAAGGGACTCAGCCGCGCAAATACCTTGCGCGGGGCTTCAACTTCGCGAGGCAGAGGCTTCGCGGGACTCAGTTTTTCAACAGTGTTTCAGCAAGCGGCACAGAGGGCTCGGCCTCATTTTTATAGGCAGAGACTGCCTCAGATTATCCGCGTGCAATAACTTCAAACACCCGAGATCTTCAGATCTTCAAGATTTTATGAATCTTGATTTTCTCCTCAGTTTCCACCGCGGGTTCTTTCCTTAATTTTCTCCACGTGCATGCGACTTTGAACGCATGCACGGCCTCTTTAATTCCAATCCATGCATGCAAAGCTCGAACACCAACTGGCCTCGGCACCTTCGGTTTGCCTTCGGCCAAATCTCGAATCCTTCTCTCGTTGCATGCAAGCCCACTTTTTAATCATGGAACAGTTCGTCTTGGCCAGACGATCACAGTGGAGGCTTCACTTCCTTCAGAGGTGGCCGGGAACCCGAAATCCATCTTCGGGAAGCCTCTGGTTCAAAGGAGGTACGCGGGAGGATTCGGCTCGAGCTCGAGGAAGAGGACGGTCTCTTAGCCGTCGGATCAGGCGATCGATTAACCTTGGACGGCCTGGATTAGATCGCGGCGCCGCGGATGGATCGTGCGGCGCAGATCAAGCGCGCGATCAATCGAGCGGCTCAGATTCGCTCCCGGGAAATTTTCCGCGTCCCACATCGAAACGGGGCGCGGTTTTCTCGCGGTTTATTACCCAGCCGCTGCCGGCTACTCCACAATTGAACTCTCTCCCTCCACGGTGCCGCCCCGCACCGTGTTCTCCCTGCGGGCGCGCTCTGCGCCCAATCTCTGCTCCTGCGGGCGCGCTCCTAGCGCCCACTATGCTCCTCCGGCGCGCGGGTTTCACCACCGCGTGCCCTCGGGGGCTTATACACGGCCCCCTGCGCTCCTCCGGGCATGCCCCAGGCGCCCATGCGGTGTCCTTGGGTGCGCCCCATGCCTCAAGGATGCTGCCCTGGCCTTGAGGGTTCCCCATGGGCGTGGTGACCTTGAGTCCCACATGTGCCTTGGGTGATGACCCTCGGCTGGCCTCCTTGGTGGCCCAATTTTTTGGCAAAGTAAAGAATAATACTTTGTCAAATACAAAGTTATTCCATAAGTTCAAGACAAATTCCACATTCCAAGCCATCTTCTTCCCATCTCTATTCTTCTTCTTCTTAGAATTCCTCCATACTTCTTAAACAAATGTTCATCACTTAGGAATGGAAATTCTTGAAGGTTCTTCATCTTCAACCGAACTCCTGAATCACTTAAATTATTCAAAGTGCTTCATTGATCTAATCAGAGATCAATTGGGGCTTCTTCTAATTCATTGATCTAATCAGAGATCAATTGGGGCATCTTCTAATTCTCATACACTAAGTGATAGTGCATGGACTTCTTCAGCTCACTTCATCCACTTAGGAGGTGTGGATGGATCATCTTCCTCTCCTCATGCATTGTCAATACAATGCATGGTCTTCTATCATTGTTGTGACTTTGTATCATCAGGATACAAGTTTCATGAACTTAAAGATCAGCTCAACAATCGTCAGATTTTCTTAGAGAATGTTTCAACCATATTCTCCAATGCCACTTAGTGAATCTCCTAAGTGACATGCCTCTTAGTACCATGGCCATTCTCCTTCACCACCAACACCATCACACCCTTTGGCATTCACATCTTGACTCCTTGACATCCATTCATTCCAAGACAACTTCATGCCTTATTGACAACAAATGCAACACAGTGCACTTCAATCTCCCCCTTTGTATTTGTTGTCAATATACTCCTTTAGCACATATGAATGGGTCAATATGTGTGCCCAATCTTTTCTCCCCCTTATTGGCAATCAAATGCAAAGGTGTGGTGTGGTACTCTTTCAGAAATATCTCTTCCTCCCTTCGAATAGCATCTTCTTGAAAAGCACTAAGAGAGGGATGATGTCACATGTTCACTTGAGCAATGAACCTTTAGTAAATCAGCTCTAAGTCTACTTGGGCTAACCCGGTGTAGAAAACAAGAGTGATGTAACCAAGGTACTCAATGCTGTCCACCATTCACTATACATGTGAGATCATGCTTCAGGGGTTTGAAAATTGTTCAGATATAACAATGAATTTGCTAAATCCTGCACAACTTCACAAAACTCATTAGAAAGTTCAGTGCAATGATAAAGCTCCCCCTTTATCCATTTGACTTCAATCCATACTCCCCCTTAATTGACAAGATAAACTCAATTAAGAAACAAGGGATGAAAGTATGATTAGAATACCTTCACTTTCTCAAGATGATATTAATTTTAGAACATCATCTTCTCCAGATTGGCTCCCCCTCAAGGGGTGCACTCCATTCAATCCAAACCATCCTCCAGCTGAGAAATGATCATCATCTTCAATTCCCTGCAATGTTAGCACATGTAAATACCAATGTATAAGGGAATAAGATGGAACCTCCTTGGTTCATCAATGTGAACTACAAGGTTGAGAAGATTCTCTCAACCGAGATGTCCCATTTTCACCAGTCTTCACACTTGCACATTTGATCTTCATTGATGATTGTGCTGGTGTGGTTCTCAAACCATCTTCATGTGAAACCTTCTTCTTCCCTTTTACTTTAGCAATTTCCAGAGCTTCATCTTCAACTCTTTGTAGTTCTCTGGCAAGTTGCAACTGATGTGGCC
The DNA here is from genome assembly GCA_963277665.1 of Viscum album. Taxonomy (NCBI): domain Eukaryota; kingdom Viridiplantae; phylum Streptophyta; class Magnoliopsida; order Santalales; family Viscaceae; genus Viscum; species Viscum album. Next base: position 1,514,392,101 of record OY728128.1, on the reverse strand, counting down.
ATATGACAAGTAAATCATTTGGAAGAGTGGCCCCAGTTCTGGAAGTTCCACATGGTTCTTTTGATGCTGTTAAGCTACCTTTCTTAGGCAACTTATTTTCAATCAATCCCTTCTTCTTCTGGATTGATTGTCTTTTGGAGTTCAGTCTGCTTCTATTTAGTTTCATGGCTTCTTTACAAAGGTCCATGATGTGTCCTTTCTTTCCACAGTAGAAGCATGTTTTCTTGGTGGTCCTTCTGGATGCATCACCCTTCTTGGATTTCAATTCCAAGGACTTCTCTTCATTCTTCAAACTCTTCTTGGGAGCATCTTCCACTTTCTTCTGCTTGCTTCCCAAGGAATCTTTTTGAGCCAGGTTCAGTGATCTTCTCTTCATTCCAGCTTTGGATACAGTTGGAGATTGACATGTATCATTCTTTTGACCACTTTTGCAATCATCCCAGATGTTGTCAAGTAATCCAAATCTATTTGCAGTAAACAGATGCCTCTGGACCTGTGGATGTTGCTTCCTTTCTTCTGGCTTGCTCCCCCTAGGCATGGGCTTCCTCTGTGCTTTGGCATTCAGTGGATTGTACCAACAATCCTTTGCACAATGCCCATACTTGTTACAACACCAGCATTGTCCCACGAATCTTGACCTCTTCAGTCCTTCTGATTGTAGGGTACTTTTCTTGACAAGTTGTGTTGTTTCAGGAGAGCTCTGCTTCTTCATTTTCTTCATCCATACTTGTTCGGATTCATTCTTCCATCCTACACTTTTTGTGGAAACAAAATTAGAAGCATTAGTACAATATGGGATGGATGGTACCTTCTTTCTAGAAGATGTTGCACTTTCACTAGAGGATGTCTTTCTTTTAGAATCATCCTGCTCAATGCATACTTGAGTAGCAACCTTTCTCCTTTCAGCTGACTGGGAGGCTTTAGCTTTGGGTGATTGCTGATTTTTCAATATCACCTCCAGTTCTAAGCATTTCATATTGAGGGAGTTCTTCTCATCCTCAATAGTTCTTAGCCTTTCTTCCCATTTCTCTTCCAGCTGCTTTATCTGGTCTTCATGCACCTTTTTCATTTCAAGCAATGAGTTGTCCAGCTCCTTCACCCTTTTGACTTTGTCTTTTAGTTGAGCATCTTTGACAACCAATGACACTTTGTGCCTCTTTTCCAGTGCATGGAAAACTTCTTTGACCACAGTCTTAAAGAATTCTTTCTCAGAAAGGCTTCTCTGCAATTCTTCAGCAGTGTCTTCATATCTTTCATTGCAAAGAGATACTGTTTCATCTTTGGCATTTACCAGCTTTCTGAGAGTGTTGGTTATGCCAACCCTTTTTGCCAGCTGATCTTCCATAGCATTGGCTTCTTCTTCTAACTGTGATTTTTCTTCTTGAAGATCATGGATGCATGTAGCTATACACTTTGCCACTTCCATGGGAACTGTCTTCTGAAGATATTTGAGTGCACTCTGAAGATCATTCATTGTTTCAACTTCATCACAGCTAGGACATGCTTTCTTCATCTTCTTGGCCTGTTTCTTCTTTCTATTTTTCTGAGTCTTGGCAGATATCTCCATTTGAGGCTGGTTGCTCGTTTCCTCAAATATGCACTTCATAAATACTCTCTTGGATCTTTTAGAGGCAACCTCCCTCTGATACCAATTGAAGTGCCCAGATCAGTGTGAATCACTGAGAGGGGGAGGGGGTGAATCAGTGATCCTTTAAAACTTTTTACTAATTGATTCTTAATCAATTAAACCTCTATGGCTGGTTAAAGCCTCGATCCACTCTTCTTGTATCTCTCAACCTTTCCCGGATAATGCAGTAATGAAAAGGCACAGGACACAAGGATTTACAAGGTTCGGCACCAAAGGCCTACATCCTTGCCATGCTCTCCAAGCATGGATTCTCCCATTATAACTTGTTAGAATTACAATGGTCGATACAGCTTCCCACCGTATCTCTCCTGAGTCCCACAGGAGGGTCTTTATACTGCGTCCCACAGTGTTACCAGAGTCCCACTGGCCTGCTCCAGAATCCCACTGAAGACTTCTTCTCCCTGAGTCCCACAGGGTCTTCTCCTGGCTCCTCGAGTCACACGAGTAGCTCTTCTTCACTTTAAGCTTCTTCAAGTATCCTCAGCAACCTGGGATAAAGGCTGCTGGCCTTGCTCTTCTTCTGATCACTTGTGGTGAACAGGTCTTCTCATCTTGCTCGGGCTTTATCACCTTCTTCTAAGGATGCCCCGGCTTCTCTCCAATTACTGAATGCTCAGACAAATAATATCTTTATCTTCGGTCTGGTCCAGTCTCAGTTCACTTCAACTTCATGCACTGAATGCATGGCATCACAATATCTTCAAGATCTCCTGGTCTTGGACTTCTCAAATGCACACAAGCTGATTCAGACTTGTTCACGTGTGCACGTGCATGCATGCATGCATGCACTCCTCCTTTCCCCTTCTCTTGGTGCAGTAGACCCTTAGAGGGTGTAATTCTTTTCAGCACACACCAACTTCTCAAACTTCACACACTTTATGCACTTTTGATTACACACATAAATGTGTGTTATACTTTAGTGTGGATGTCCTCCTTTCAACTTCTTCTAAGTGTGTTCACTTTTAGTGCACACCTAGGTTCGGCCACTTCTTTAGTTTGCACACACAAATTCTTCACTTAGCATCCACTTGTAGTGACCTTCCTCTTCTTGTTGCACACACACACTTTAGTGTTCTTTTAGTTGTTCTTCAATAGTGTGCACACACAAGGCTACGGCTTCTTCCACTTGCACACACTTCCTCTCGGCCTTTTCCACTTCACACACAATGTGTGGTATTCCACTTCACTTGGCACACAACTTCACTAAGGCCTCGGGTCTTCTTTGGTGCACACCCACTGCCTCCTTCTTGTAATTGCACACACAACACCCGTATGTTCTTCTTCTTCACTTTGCACTCAAAGGGTGCAAGGGCTCGGGTCCTGCTTGTTTAGCACATAAGCACTAAGGCCCTTGGGCTCTTCTCCACTTTGCACATACACGAGGCAAAGCCTCGGCCTTCACTTGAATTGCACACACACAAATAGTGTGGTCTTCCTCCTTAAGCACACACACGGCCACGGCCTTTATCTTGTTTTGTTAAGCACACACGGCCTCGGGACTTCACTTCCTCTTCAAGACGCGTAAGGTGTGAGTTCACCTCGGGTGTAGCTGGCCGCGCAAGTGCTTGGAGCACAAGAGCGCGCAAGTGTGCATTGGCCGCGGGGCACCCAAGTGCAACACCCGCATGCACTTCCTCCTGCCACACAGGTATACGGGCAGTGAGGGTGCCAACCGCAAGCGCGCAAGGAGATGCGGTTGGGGTTCTTCCTGTCGCGCAAAGGAGGCGCGCAGGGTCTCCTCCAACTTCTTTTGCGCAAGGAGTGCACAAAAGGGACTCAGCCGCGCAAATACCTTGCGCGGGGCTTCAACTTCGCGAGGCAGAGGCTTCGCGGGACTCGGTTTTTCAACAGCGTTTCAGCAAGCGGCACAGAGGGCTCGGCCTCATTTTTATAGGCAGAGACTGCCTCAGATTATCCGCGTGCAATAACTTCAAACACCCGAGATCTTCGGATCTTCAAGATTTTATGAATCTTGATTTTCTCCTCAGTTTCCACCGCGGGTTCTTTCCTTAATTTTCTCCACGTGCATGCGACTTTGAACGCATGCACGGCCTCTTTAATTCCAATCCATGCATGCAAAGCTCAAACACCAACTGGCCTCGGCACCTTCGGTTTGCCTTCGGCCAAATCTCGAATCCTTCTCTCGTTGCATGCAAGCCCACTTTTTAATCATGGAACAGTTCGTCTTGGCCAGACGATCACAGTGGAGGCTTCACTTCCTTCAGAGGTGGCCGGGAACCCGAAATCCATCTTCGGGAAGCCTCTGGTTCGAAGGAGGTACGCGGGAGGCTTCGGCTCGAGCTCGAGGAAGAGGACGGTCTCTTAGCCGTCGGATCAGGCGATCGATTAACCTTGGACGGCCTGGATTAGATCGCGGCGCCGCGGATGGATCGTGCGGCGCAGATCAAGCGCGCGATCAATCGATCGGCTCAGATTCGCTCCCGGGAAATTTTCCGCGTCCCACATCGAAACGGGGCGCGGTTTTCTCGCGGTTTATTACCCAGCCGCTGCTGGCTACTCCACAATTGAACTCTCTCCCTCCACGGTGCCGCCCCGCACCATGTTCTCCCTGCGGGCGCGCTCTGCGCCCAATCTCTGCTCCTGCGGGCGCGCTCCTAGCGCCCACTATGCTCCTCCGGCGCGCGGGTTTCACCACCGCGTGCCCTCGGGGGCTTATACACGGCCCCCTGCGCTCCTCCGGGCGTGCCCCAGGCGCCCATGCGGTGTCCTTGGGTGCGCCCCATGCCTCAAGGATGCTGCCCTGGCCTTGAGGGTTCCCCATGGGCGTGGTGACCTTGAGTCCCACATGTGCCTTGGGTGATGACCCTCGGCTGGCCTCCTTGGTGGCCCAATTTTTTGGCAAAGTAAAGAATAATACTTTGTCAAATACAAAGTTCTTCCATAAGTTCAAGCCAGATGCCACATTCCAAGCCATCTTCTTCCCATCTCTATTCTTCTTCTTCTTAGAATTCCTCCATACTTCTTAAACAAATGTTCATCACTTAGGAATGGAAATTCTTGAAGTTTCTTCATCTTTAACCGAACTCCTGAATCACTTAAATTATTCAAAGTGCTTCATTGATCTAATCAGAGATCAATTGGGGCTTCTTCTAATTCATTGATCTAATCAGAGATCAATTGGGGCATCTTCTAATTCTCATACACTAAGTGATAGTGCATGGACTTCTTCAGATCACTTCATCCACTTAGGAGGTGTGGATGGATCATCTTACTCTCCTCATGCATTGTCAATACAATGCATGGTCTTCTATCATTGTTGTGACTTTGTATCATCAGGATACAAGTTTCATGAACTTAAAGATCAGCTCAACAATCGTCAGATTTTCTTAGAGAATGTTTCAACCATATTCTCCAATGCCACTTAGTGAATCTCCTAAGTGACATGCCTCTTAGTACCATGGCCATTCTCCTTCACCACCAACACCATCACACCCTTTGGCATTCACATCTTGACTCCTTGACATCCATTCATTCCAAGACAACTTCATGCCTTATTGACAACAAATGCAACACAGTGCACTTCAATATAGAAAGGAGGTAAGATTTTGGATGAACTCCAAAGGATTTTAGTGAAAAGGAAGTGGGAGCTTGGGTGAGTTTATATAGGAAATGAGAGGGAATTCTTTATTATTTAGGTTTGGGACACCACACATTAAACTAATCAAAACCACAAACCATACCATTTTTTTCCCATGGTTTTTCCCAAGGTGAGTGTAAAAAAATATTTTATGAGTCCAATGTCCTAAATTCTCAAAATAATAGGGTTTCTTATATGGAGGTGAGTCACACTCTCAAGGAATACAATTTAACAAGTCAAAATGTTTTATAAGTCTTGGAGGGTCCACTAAATCTTTGTAAAATAATTCAAAAAAATCTAAAAAAACATTATTTTATGGATACAACATATATTGGAAGAATATATCATTTATACTATTTTATTAAATCACTATTGGGTAATTATGATGCCATAAAACACATTATATATTTAAATGGTATTTAATTTTCACCCAAAAAGCTGACTGTCTGAAAAAATTATCAAAAATTCACCATTGGATAATTTCGATGTGATGATTACAAAAATAATATTAATTTTATCTAAATAATTTTCTAAATATGTGAATTTTTTACTTTTAATATAAAAACCAACATTTATAAAAAATTCATGGGTTTTGAAAAAAAAACAACTTTCAGACCTTAATAAAAATTACAAATGCATTCATAAAATTATACGATCATTTATATTTAATCAAAATTAATTTAATAATAATATTTTATTAAAATATTATTTAATTCAAAAATCCATTAATTCATCAGAATATATTTTTTAGTTGAATACTTAATAAAAATACTATTTTCTCTTTAAAAACTATTTACAGAGTAACAATAATAATATGTATGTATATTTATTATTATATAAAAAAATTAATGAACATAATAACAATGCTAAGGTCTTGTTACATAACCCATTATAGCACCCGCATAAGACTTAAGAGTAAGGTGTGCGTGGGTGACAAACTCTTGGGGTGGATCAAATAACATTGCTCAGGTGGTAATCTATATCAACTTCCACTTCTCTCGTAGGCTGTTCCGTTCGATCTTAACATGTTGAAGCTTGGAATGGGCTTGTTCAGGAGAGAATCCTAATGATGCCACCACCTTTTCGAGCTCCAACAAATGGGATTCATATGAGGCAAGTATACTGGATGAGGCCATCACTTTATTTTTCTGAATAAATTGGATTTGTTACCTATATTTATATTAATCATGTGATCACTGTTCAATGAATATATTTGCAATGATCACAATTCATAACGATATTTTAAAATCCAAAAACATAAAACCAATGTAGTTCACATTTTATATAACAATAATAAGACATTTAATTAGATCAATAGGAATTTCCATTAATGAAATTTGGGGTCGTTACAATCTTCCCCCCTTAAAAAAATTGTGTCCTCACATTTTGATTACATACAAAAAGAACTCTGAAATTTAAACATGCCTTCAGGGTTGCTTACCCACCACCATTAATCATTCCCTAACCCTCATTATCATGTAGATCATGGAGAGTTAGGGTCCACTCAGTCCAACAATACCTCAATGCACATTTAAAGTCTTTCACTTCCTTAGTCCAGACACAGTCCATGAAACTTGAATCACACCGATGGAAAATATGACGCACTTTTTGAAAAAAATAGTTTCTAAGAAATTGTTTCAAAACATCACCTTGTACCAGGTTTTTGTAAAATAGTCTGACAGAGTCAGATTTGAAAATTTTGAAATGAGGTTCTTCTAATATATTGTCTATGTTTCCAAAAATACTTGAAGACAAGACTATATATATATAGGCTTCTCGGAGGTCTCCCTCTTCAACAGCTATTCTAAAATCAAATAGTGTATCATACTATCTGGAAAGGGTGAAATATTTGAAAATACCATGATGGTACCTCCCTTGTCTTGAAAGGTCATAGAGTTGGGAGCTTAATATTTGATTATAGGTGGGCCATGATCCCTAATGATTCCGTGGTATAGAGGAGGTATTTGATATGACATAGAGAGTCTTTCAAGAAAGTTGGACATTGGAAATGGTTTTGATGCTATGCGAGAATGAATTTTCAATAATTAGAGCTATTAAGTCCTCGGGAAGGGACAAGAGTGTTGTATGAGGTTCTTCCCCTTCCATCTCAAAACTATCCTTTATCCTGATGATGAAAAATATCAAATTTTGAGTTACCCTCTATACATGATAAAATTGTGATATTAAACTACTTAAAGTCTAACGATTTATTATTCCTTAATGAATGGAAAATTAGGTGTAAAATATAAAGGGTAATACAAGGAAAAAAATGGTTGACTTATAAATTACTTTTTTTCCTTAACATATGAATTTGTAGGCTTCAATATATGCTATTATTGATATACTTTTAACATATATTCTTAGGGGAATTTTTTTAATATTTTTAATAAGGTTTCATACTAAGCTTGTGAATTCACAAAAGAATATCCCTAACGAGTGTTGTAACCAAGAGTGAATCAAGGCCCATTATTGTGCACTAGTTCCTGTTCGAGTCTATCTCAAAGCGGTGTTTTCGGGTTTTACCCCTAGGATACATCTGTGTCAGAGTCGCTTCTACCTGTTCTTATCCAGACAAGGATGTATTGTCTTGATAAACCACTTACTCAAAACTCACCAATACATAAGGATGTTTTTATTATACTTATTCTTGTCTCTAAGTCTTCACTAGGTTTTTCTAATCCTAATCCAAAAAATAACTAAACCTATCCTCTGATACCAACTATGATAACCTCGCTCTTTATTTCAAATATAAACATGATTTATTACATAAAGCCTTCACTTGATACAACACAGAATATCGAGAGTTCTAGTGTAATTGGGGATTAGGATCATTACATAACAATATAAAACATGAAATAAAAAATCTTCATTGAAAACTTCCTTTACATGACCACTATATTCCCTCATACTTAGCATTGCATGGGATAACCAGAGGACATGCATACGAAGAGGGTTAGCTACAAAGCCCAACAAGGGAATAAACATGGAATAACAGGGGGAATAAAATACATGTTAGAAGATATGCATATCAATGGATCACAATAGAAACATGAACATAAGAGCATGATAAAGCATGATAATCACAACAAGGAAATGTGGCAACAATACTTAACATGGAATTAGTATGAGCCAAGACTCATAACACACGGAGCATGAGTAAACCCTCATTACACATGAAGCACGAGTAAACCCTCGTTTCACTTGAATTAGAATGCATCAACACCTATTTCACATGATGTATCATGATAATATACTTTACCCAATTCATTTGAGCGCTATCAGGGCACACCCTTCTTAAACATTTTATTTCATGCATAAGTGCTCCACATGGATCATACGACATGGAATCAATCATCATAATTTATTCCATGATAAAGGGATGTAGAATAAATAAATGAATCTTTATAATAAATAAGTAAATGTTTATAAAGTTTAATACCCTTGATAGAGAAATGAGCATGGTATTCACTACACAATGACATTGGCTTGGAAAATCGTAGTGTAATTTCGGCAACATAACGGTGTGAAATATGTAACACCCCGAGATTTTATGAAAAATATTCTTTTTAATTTCATTAATGTCTTGTGTTATACGCTACACCAAAAGGAGATTTCACAACACACATCTCTGACATGGCTTGAATTACACGCAATCACAACCTTCCACAATAGCGTGTGTTGTACACAACACCAAGTTTCTCTAAACAATGATATGCTATTAAAATATTATTAAAACTAGACATTATGAATAGTAATAACCACTTTTTGAAATTTTGTAAATTTTATTTTTCAAAATGGACTTCAGTTTTGGATTCGGAATATCGAAATTAGCGTAGGGTGAAATTTTGGTAATTTTCAGATAACTTTCATATTTTGATGAATAGTGGAAATTACTAAATTTTAATTAAAAACAACTTTTTCAATCGAAATAATTAATAGTGATAAATTATTAATTTTAGAGGTTTTAAAGAATATTTAGAATATATTTTTACAATTTAATACAATGTTGGTCATTGGATGTAATTTCACATTTAAACCAGTTATAAACAAGTGTCAATCTTTTGATAGTTATTATCTCTTAAAAACACGCCTTTTGTTTTGACGACGGGAATTAATTTTTAAATTAATTAATGCAACTGATATGTTTTGAATTTGGTAAAATAGAAATCATTTTTGAGTTCATAATATCAAATATATCTTAGGCCTAATTTTTGGTATTTTTCTGAAAACTTTCAATTTTTGATGAATAGTGAAACTACTAAGTGGTAGTTAAAAAAACTGAATTGTTCATAAAACATAATTTTACCGCTTCTGTGAGTGGAATTTCAAAAATCCGAGAGACACGGTTGATGTCAGTAAGTAAAATGTGGTTCAATGAGATGAAAACAATTTTTGGTGAATGGTAACTTTTTACTTTTATTTACCACAGTTAAAAGTAAATAGGGTACTTAAGGGTAAAAATGATATTATTATTACCCTAACACATGTCCAAATTCTATTGGATAAGTGAAATTCGACCAAAAACAAGATTAGGAATAAAATATGACCATTTAGGCCCACTTGGATTAGATTAGGACATTTATTATTATTTAATTCAAAGAAGAGTTAAAAGAGTTAAAATCAAAGTTTATTTACTAAAACATTTTTAATATAGGGTTATAAATAAGATAAATTTGATTGTAAATATTAATTAGAAAGATAAAAAGATTTCATACATAATGGTATTTTATTTTTAATTTTTAGACATCAAATAATTTAATTTATTTATGACACAAAGATGATGCATTAATTATCTTATTAATGAAATATTGACATAATTGATGTTATAAATACCAAAATAAATTTAATTTAAGACTTTTTATGAATTAAAATAATTTTATAGGTTAATATGACATGTTAGTATTGATTTAATTAACTTTTTTAGAACTTATCATTCTGTTATGATTTTCACAAAAATCAATTACTAAATAGTGTCAAAATTGACATAAAATAGTTTTTAAAACAAATATTATATTATTAATTGTTCTTTTATTACTAAAAATCTAAGGTTCGGCCAAATGACTTAGCTAAGGTGATATATATTAATAATAAACAATTTGGGGTTCTTTTGGCTTCTTATAGTATGTTTATTAACCTTATAGTATAAGAACACAAGAAGACATGGTAAAAGTAAAATTATTTAACTTAATGTTAAATCTAAATGATAAGTTTAAAATAGGAACCTAAACTTGTCTAAATTCTATTGTATGAGAGGATTTAGACCCATACCCACCTTATCTTCTAAATATATCAATTTGGAGCTATTTAAAACCGAACTTGACTTTATAATAAAATAATAGTTTTAGTTATTCCAAAGGTACCCCTCTCCTCCCTTATAAAAGGACACCTCCTCCCCCTCTTCCTCACACCACTTTGAGCCTTCCAGCTTGGCCAACCCCTGAAAAGTTCTCCTCTACACTACCCTAGAGACATCCTAGAGGTCCTGGTATTCCTCAAAGACCAATTTTAGTGCCCTAAAAGAAGATCTCAATGAAGCACTTCAAAGAAGAGGTAATGTCCGTTACAGATTCTTTCATCATTATTTCTTCTTCCACTTCTTCTTCTTTAGTTGTTTCATTATGAAGTAATAACATCAGTATCACTCATATACTTATATGTTATTATAAGTATGAAACAACCCTATTTCACCATCTATCTATCCTATGGAAAAAGAAATCACCGCGCGTGCGTACGTACAAAATACCGTCTCCACGCTGTGGTGTAATCTATTTTCCACCACCACCTTACTTGGATGGGTATAATGGTGTAAATAATGACTATATATGACTATTATAAAGTGATATTGATTATGAAATAGTATACATACACTCCAATACAATTCCACGATCATAGGAACGATATCATCACTCGTGCGTACGTACGGAATACCGTCTCCACGATGTGATGCGACTCGTTCTACATGATATTCATTTCATAATGATTATATAAATGAATTGAATGAATGAATATGATATATTACACTAATACCATTCTGTAAATAAGGTATCTATAACCTAAAGAGAAGAATAAGAATTTATTCGACAAAACATGCATAAGAACAAAAAGTTATAGACACCCGAATAACAAGTAGCAATGAAATATTGCTACTAAGAAGCTAAGAATATGACCATATATGATATCATAAAAATAAGTATGATTCCGGAATAAGTCAATAACATTATTTAAATCATTATACTGGAGGTTCTGACACTTACAAAGCAAGTCAGACCTAAGGTAAGGGGAATATCACAATCTCATTTTTATCCAAGATTATTTATACTTTGGTATTTACTGGGGTGTATTTTATCATCCACATCCATGTTTCCTCAATATGTAATATTATTTCCATCCACCTAAAATTGTTTAAATCCAATTTTACCCTTCAGTGAGTTTTTATTAAAAGATATGAAAGGAATATTTTGTCATTTTTCATATGAGGTACTTTTTGACTTTTCCGACAAAAGTACGAGAAGAATGTTTTTTTAACTTATACGGCATGAATGGATTTTTAAAACATTATTTCCAAGAAGCTTCCTTGAAAAGTTTTCAAGATTATTTTTAATCAACTTCTTTTAGATTAAAATTTTATGACATGTTAAGAAAGGAAAATGTTTTTGAAGTAGAAAGGATATTTTCCTCAAGAATGAAGTTCAAGTGTTTTATCAAAATTATTTTCCTTCTAAGATAATAAAGGGTTATATTTCTATCCCTATTTTTACATTTATTTGAATATGTTGTGATGGAATTATGTTTATGAATTCCTTTATCTTATATGAATTGTTTTATGATGTCACGATGTTTAAGATTCCCATTTTTCTTACATGGGTTATGCTATGATGTATGATTTATGATTTTGTGGCACACATAAGAATGGTATCATTATGAGATGGGTGGTACCTATATATCCCTCCAATGCATTGGGTAAAGATTTTATATCTCATGAATAGACATGGCTGGAACGGTAGGTTATACCGGTTTAGTGAAACAGGACTGAAATGAGGGTGACTCGGTTCAGAAAGGGACTTTGTCCACTAAGATAGTCTTTGCAATGAGTGTTGACTAACAAGAAATGATTCTCTATGATTATGTGTGTATGCCACAAAGTTTCATGTTTTATGTTATGATTATTGTGATTACATTTCACTGCCATGATTTATCCCATGTTATGAAATTATGATCTCTTTTACAGGTTAAGATTTCCAAAAGTTATGTGCTTATGTATATGATGTGATTGATATTTCTTTTGTTTACCCTTACTGAGTATTTGAGCTCACCCTTTTATGTTTAATTTTCCCCAGGATATAAATAAAGGTTTAGGTATAAAAAAAATAAGATCTTTATGGGAGATGTTGAAGATCTTTCACCAGGATTAGAAGATTATATTCCAATTTTCCAAAGACACTAAACTATTACGATCCTTGTGTGTGTGTTTTTGTTATGTACTAAGTATTCCGAAAATGTAATGTAATGTCAATGTACGTCTTGTCTCGGGTCTCTACAGTTGGTATCAGAGGAAAGGTTTAGTCAACCTTTGGAAACTAGGATGCGAGAACTTTAGTGAGATCCCTAGAGATATTTCTAAGGTATGTCTAGGGATGTCCATAAGGATAAGTATACATATAGGATATAGTCTTAGAACTATGGTAACAATATTAGATTAAACCAAAGATGTTAGATATTGTAGTTACTCCCCCTTTATTATGATTTTTTCCTCCCACACTATTCTTTTTGGGTTTTAGACGATGACTGGAACCCGAAGGAACCGTGTTGATCAATGAAATGGACAATGCAATGATTGTCCTCCTGAACAAACAAATGTTATGGGAGATGGAGTGCGAAATCTTATTGCTATACTTACACAAGCTATGAATCATTCTGGACTTCCAAATGAGCATAGAAGGGAACAATATTCTATTGAGTCCTTCATGAGGCAACGTCCACCTTCTTTCAGTGGGACTTCTGATCCACTTGTTTCTGAACAATAGATCAGTACCACTGAAAAGATATTTTTAGTTCTTCAATGTTCTGAACATGATAAAGTCATCTTAGCAGTATATCGTTTGGAAGGTGAAGCTGATCAATGGTGGAATCTTATCAAGAATACGAGTCCAAGAGATGAAATTGAGTCCATGGAATGGGACGAGTTCAAGAATTTATTTTTCAATAAGTACTTCCCTCATATTCTTCGAACAAATATGGAGAAGGAGTTTCTCGAACTAAAGCAAAAGGATGATGAATCCGTTGGTATATATGAAGTGAATTTTACAAGACTTGCAAGGTATGCATCTGGCATTATCATCCAACCTGAAAGTAAAGTTGATCGATTTTTCAGTGGCTTAAAACCAAGTCTTCGAAGGGGATTAGCTATAAGAGACTTCAGTAGCTATGAAGAAGTTGTGCGTTGTGTTATCAAGGTAGAAATGGAAGTTGGTGTTACATATCCATCTCATGGTTTTGACAAGAAACGAAAGATGGAGTTCAAGGAGAAATCTCAAAATAATGGTGAAAAGAAGATGAATGTTTCCTTATGCACGAAGTGTGGAAAGAAGCATGGTGGAGATTGTCTTAAAGGGACTAGAAAATGTTTTAAGTGTGGAAAGAAGGTCATCGAGCAGCTGAGTGTTGAAGTAATGGAAAAAGGGTTTCTAATGATCTGAATAAAGCAAACACTGCAGAGAACGTACCACCAACACTTCAATGCTTCAAGTGCAAGGAGATGGGACATTATGCCAATAAATGCCCTAATCCAAGGGTTAGTGATGATCGATATGAGCAACCGCTTAAGGCAAAGGACAAAGGGAAGTTATATGCGATCACTATTGGCGATGTTGAATATGACAACGATGTGGTGGAATGATTAAGTGTTTATGTAACGGGATTCCAAAATAATGTTGTATCATGGAGTATTGGAATATTTATGTATTGGTCTAATGTGGTATTCAAAGTGATTGAGATATTTTTGGAAATAAGATGATATGCGCATAATGAAGGGAAAACGAGAAAATGAAATGTTTAACAATATTAATGAGCTCATGATTGATATAAGGACTAAGTGATATCATGGTTTGAGTATATAGAATTTTGAGGATTTTGGTATCTGGAAAGTGTTAACTTTTAACTGCATTCATGTTTTCACTAAGGTTCAATGGGTATTAATTCTTTAAGAGAATACATGATTAAGGTATTCACATGTTTGTAATTTGACCAACAAGATATATCTTATGATATATGGGGGATAAATGATGGAAATCACGTGATTGTTCTGTGACATTTCAAGTAATCATTTTCTTTATAATATGAGCTTGGACCGAAGTATTTTAGATAAGCCTAAAGATTAGAATGAATTATTTGGACATAAGTTAGGATAAAACGTTTTTCGATATTATTGATGGGATGTTATAGTAATATAGCTTTAGAAAAAGGACAACCTACAGGACGGGCGACAACCCATCGCGTCGGACAAGGCTGTGAGAATCGAACCCACAACCGAAGTGCGACTGGCCTTTATCACCTACCACTGGCCTACAGGACGTCCCTGGTTAGTAGAAACTAGTTTTATTATATTAATAATTATGATATATGAAGTATAAGTCTATTTTAGGAACCATATATGATTAATCTCATTATAGAATGACTTATGTATATTTAATAACTTTTGCTAACCTTTTGTTTGAGATAGATGGAATGACCCGTCATTCTATCACATGATCTTCTAACACTTCACGAATAAAAAATTCTACTTCATTTTTTTAAGAGATGAAGTGGAAATTGTTCAAGGCACAAACAACAGTGAGATTGTACCAAAATAAAGTAAGTATTTATTCTAATTCAAATTCTTCAACTTTAGGGAAATGATCTTGAAAACCAAAAATGTTGTCCTAGTGCTCTTATATCTGATTAATCAGATGATACCATAGATCGTCACAAATTTATGGATTTGTGATTGATGGCTTTTCCATAGCCATGTTCTCTACCACTCTCCATCAGAACATGATGGTCAGATTTTTCTTCCATATCCATATTTTCACCTATGTGGAAACCCCGTGATTAGTTTATTTGGGTAACCGTTACGTTTCATACTTTTGTTTTTAATGATTGGTTTTGGTATTCCTTTTTACGATGTGGGTTTCTATTAAAGAAACTTTTGAGTAGTAAACCATTTATAACCCCGACGAATTTTGAGGGCGAAATTCATTTTAAGGGGGGTAGAATGTAACACCCCGAGATTTTATGAAAAATATTCTTTTTTAATTTCATTAATGTCTTGTGTTATACGCTACACCAAAATGAGCTTTCACAACACACATCTCTGACATGGCTTGAATTACACGCAATCGCGACCTTCCACGATAGCATGTGTTGTATGCAACACCAAGTTTCGCTAAACAACGATATGCTATTAAAATATTATTAAAACTAGACATTATGAATAGTAATAACCACTTTTTGAAATTTGGTAAATTTTATTTTTCAAAATGGACTTCATTTTTAGATTCGGAATATCGAAATTATTTTAGGGTGAAATTTTGGTAATTTTCGGATAACTTTCATATTTTGATGAATAGTGGAAATTACTAAATTTTAATTAAAAACAACTTTTTCAATCGAAATAATTAATAGTGATAAGTTATTAATTTTAGTGGTTTTAAAGTATATTTTGAATATATTTTTACAATTTAATACAATGTTGGTCATTGGATGTAATTTCACATTTAAACCAGTTATAAACAAGTGTCAATCTTTTGATAGTTATTATCTCTTAAAAACACGCCTTTTGTTTTGACGACAGGAATTAATTTTTAAATTAATTAATGCAAATGATATGTTTTGAATTTGGTAAAATAGAAATCATTTTTGAGTTCATAATATCAAATATAGATTAGGCCTAATTTTTGGTATTTTTCTGAAAACTTTCAATTTTCGATGAATAGTGAAACCACTAAGTGGTAGTTAAAAAAACTGAATTGTTCATAAAACTTAATTTTACCGCTTCTGTGAGTGGAATTTCAAAAATCCGAGAGACACGGTTGATGTCAGTAAGTAAAATGTGGTTCAATGAGATGAAAATAATTTTTGGTGAATAGTAACTTTTTACTTTTATTTACCACAGTTAAAAGTAAATAGGGTAATTAAGGGTAAAATTATATTATTATTAACCTAACACATGTCCAAATTATATTGTATAAGTTTAATTCGACCAAAAACAAGATTAGGAATAAAATATGACCATTTAGGCCCACTTGGATTAGATTAGGACATTTATTATTATTTAATTCAAAGAAGAGTTAAAAGAGTTAAAATCAAAGTTTATTTACTAAAACATTTTTAATATAGAGTTATACATAAGATAAATTCTATTGTAAATATTCATTAGAAAGATAAAAATATTTCTTACATAATGGTATTTTGTTTGTAATTTTTAGACATAAAATAATTTAATTTATGTATGACACAAAGATGATGCAGTAATTTTCTTATTAATGAAATATTGACATAATTGATGTTATAAATACCAAAATAAATGTAATTTAAGACTTTTTATGAATTAAACTAATTTTATAGGTTAATATGACATGTTATTATGGATTTAATTAAATTTTTTTGAACTTATAATTATGTTATGATTTTTAAAAAAATCAATTACAAAATAGTGTCAAAATTGAAATAAAATAGTTTTTAAAACAAATATTATATTATTAATTGTTATTTTATTCCTAAAAATCTAAGGTTCGGCCAAATGACTTAGATAAGGTTATATATATTAATAATAAACAATTTGGGGTTCTTTGGGCTTCTTATAGTAAGTTTATTAACCTTATAGTATAAGAACACAAGAAGACATGGTAAAAGTAAAATTATTTAACTTAATGTTAAATCTAAATGATAAGGTTAAAATAGGAACCTAAACTTGTCTAAATTATATTGGATTAGAGTATTTCGACCCATCCCCACCTTATCTTCGAAATATATCAATTTGGAGCTATTTAAAACCGAACTTGACTTTATAATAAAATAATAGTTTTAGTTATTCCAAAGGTGCCCCTCTTCTCCCTTATAAAAGGACACCTCCTCCCCCTCTTCCTCACACCACTTTGAGACTTCCAGCTCGGCCAACCCCTGCCACTTTCTCCTCTCCACTACCATAGAGACATCCTAGAGGTCCTGGTATTCTTCAAAGACCAATTTTAGTGCCCTAAAAGACGGTCTCAATAAAGCACTTCAAAGAAGAGGTAATGTCCGTTACCGATTCTTTCATATTTATTTCTTCTTCCACTTCTTCTTATTTAGTTGTTTCATTATGAAGTAATAACATCAGTATCACTCATATACTGATATGTTATTATAAGTATGAAAAAACCCTATTTCACCATCTATCCATCCTACGGAAAAAGAAATCACCGCGTGTGCGTACGTACGGAATACTATCTCCACGCCGTGGTGTAATCTATTTTCCACCACCACCTTACTTGGATGGGTATAATGGTTTAAATAATGACTATATATGACTATTATAAAGTGATATTGATTCTGAAATAGTATACATACACTCCAATACAATTCCATGATCATAGGAACGATATCATCACTCGTGCGTACGTACGGAATACCGTCTCCACGATGTGATGCGACTCGTTCTACATGATCTTCATTTCATAATGATTATATAAATGAATTGAATGAATGAATATGATATATTACACTAATACCATTCTGGAAATAAGGTATCTATAACCTAAAGAGAAGAATAAGAATTTATTCGACAAAACATGCATAAGAACAAATAGTTATTAACACCCGAATAACAAGTAGCAATGAAATATTACTATTAAGAAGCTAAGAATATGACCATATATGATATCATAAAAATAAGTATGATTATGGAATAAGTCAATAAAATTATTTAAATCATTATACAGTAGGTTCGGACACTTACAAAGCAAGTCGGACCTAAGGTAAGGGGAATATCACAATCTCATTTTTGTCCAAGATTGTTTATACTTTGGTATTTACTGGGGTGTATTTTATCATCCACATCCATGTTTCCTCAATATGTAATATTATTTACATCCACCTACAATTGTTTAAATCCAATTTTACCCTTCGGTGAGTTTTTATTAAAAGATATTAAAGGAATATTTTGTCGTTTTTCGTAAGAGGTAATTTTTGACTTTTCCGACAAAAGTACGAGAAGAATGTTTTTTTAACTTATACGACATGAATGGATTTTTAAAAAATTATTTCCAAGAAGCTTCCTTTAAAAGTTTTCAAGATTATTTTTAATCAACTTCTTTTAGATTAAAATTGTATGACATGTTAAGAAAGGAAAAATGTTTTTGAAGTAGAAAGGATATTTTCCTCAAGAATGAAGTTCAAGTGTTTTATCAAAATTATTTTCCATCTAAGATAATAAAGGGTTCTGTTTCTATCCCTATTTTTACATTTATTTGACTATGTTGTGATGGAATTATGTTTATGAATTACTTTATCTTATATGAATTGTTTTATGATGTCATGATGTTTAAGATTCCCATTTTTATTACATGGGTTATGCTAGGATGTATGATTTATGATTTTGTGGCACACATAAGAATGGTATCATTATGAGATGGGTGGTACCTATATCTCCCTCCAATGCATTGGGTAAAGATTTTATATCTCATGAATAGACATGACTGGAATGGTAGGTTATACTGGTTCAGTGAAATAGGACTGAAACGAGGGTGACTCGGTTCAGAAAGAAACTTTGTCCACTAAGATTGTCTTGGCAATGAGTCTTGACTAACAAGAAATGATTCTCTATGATTATGTGTGTATGTCACAAAGTTTCATGTTTTAATTTATGATTATTGTGATTACATTTCACTGCCATGATTTATCCCATGTTATGAAATTATGATCTCTTTTACAGGTTAAGATTTCCAAAAGTTATGTGCTTATGTATATGATGTGATTGATATTTCTTTTGTTTACCCTTATTGAGTATTTGAGCTCACCCTTTTATGTTTACTTTTCCCCAGGATATAAAGAAAGGTTTCGGTATAAAAAAAAGATCTTTATGGGAGATGTTGAAGATCTTTCACCAGGATTAGAAGATTATATTCCGAGTTTCCAAAGACACTAAACTATTATGATCCTTGTGTGTGTGTTTTTGTTATGTACTAAGTATTCCGCAAATGTAATGTAATGTCGATGTACGTCATGTCTCGGGTCTCTACAGTTGGTATCAGAGGAAACGTTTAGTCAACCTTTGGAAACTAGGATGCGAGAACTTTAGTGAGATCCCTAGAGATATTTCTAAGGTATGTCTAGGAATGTCCCTAAGGATAAGTATACGTATAGGATATAGTCCTAGAACTATGGTAACGATATTAGATTAAACCAAAGATGTTAGATATTGAATTTACTCCCCCTTTATTATGATTTTTGCCTCTCACACTATTCTTTTTGGGTTTTAGACGATGGCTGGAACCCGAAGGAACCGTGTTGATCAATGCAATGGACAATGCAATGATTGTCCTCCTGAACAAACAAATGTTATGGGAGATGGAGTGAAAAATCTTATTGCTATACTTACACAAGCTATGAATCATTCTGGACTTCCAAATGAGCATAGAAGGGAATAATATTCTATTGAGTCCTTCATGAGGCAACGTCCACCTTTTTTCAGTGGGACTTCTGATCCACTTGTTGCTGAACAATGGATCAGTACCACTGAAAAGATATTTTCAGTTCTTCAATGTTCTGAACATGATAAATTCATCTTAGCAGTATGTCGTTTGGAAGGTGAAGGTGATCAATGGTGGAATCTAATCAAGAATACGAGGCCAAGAGATGAAATTGAGTCCATGGAATGGGATGAGTTCAAGAATTTATTTTTCAATAAGTACTTCCCTCGTATTCTTCAAACAAAGATAGAGAAGGAGTTTCTCGAACTAAAGCAAAAGGATGATGAATCCGTTGGTATATATGAAGCGAATTTTACAAGACTTGAAAGGTATGCATCTGGCATTATCATCCAACCTGAAAGTAAAGTTGATCGATTTTTCAGTGGCTTAAAACCAAGTCTTCGAAGGGCATTAGCTATAAGAGACTCCAGTAGCTATGAAGAAATTTTGCTTTGTGCTATCAAGGTAGAAATGGAATTTGGTGTTACATATCCATCTCATGGTTTTGACAGGAAACAGAAGATGGAGTTCAAGGAGAAATCTCAGAATAATGGTGAAAAGAAGATGAATGTTTCCTTATGCACGAAGTGTGGAAAGAAGCATGGTGGAGATTGTCTTAAAGGGACTAGAAAATGTTTTAAGTGTGGAAAGAAGGTCATCGAGCAGCTGAGTGTCAAAGTAATGGAAAAAGGGGTTCTAATGATGTGAATAAAGCAAACACTGCAGAGAATGCACCACCAACACTTCAATGCTTCAAGTGCAAGGAGATGGGGCATTATGCCAATAAATGCCCTAATCCAAGGGTTAGTGATGATCAACATGAGCAACCGCTTAAGGCAAAGGACAAAGGGAAGTCACATGCGATCACTATTGGTGATGTTGAATATGACAACGATGTGGTGGAATGATTAAGTGTTTATGTAATGGGATTCCAAAATAATGTTGTATCATGGAGTATTGGAATATTTATGTATTGGTATAATGTGGTATTCAAAGTGATTGAGATATTTTTGGAAATAAGATGATATGCACATAATGAAGGGAAAACGAGAAAATGAAGTGTTTAACAATATTCATGAGCTCATGATTGATATAAGGACTAAGTGATATCATGGTTTGAGTATATAGAATTTTGAGGATTTTGGTATGTGGAAAGTGTAAATTTTAACTGCATTCATGTTTTCACTAAGGTTTAATGGGTATTCATTATTTAAGAGAATACATGATTAAGGTATTCACATGTTTGTAATTTGACCAACAAGATATATCTTATGATATATGGGGGATAAATGATGGAAATCACATGATTATTATGTGACATTTCAAGTAATCATTTTCTTTATAATATGAGCTTGGACCGAAGTATTTTAGATAAGCCTAAAGATTAGAATGAATTATGTTGGACATAAGTTAGGATAAAACGTTTTTAGATATTATTGATGGGATTTTATAGTAATATAGCTTTAGAAAAAGGACAACCTGCAGGATGGGCGATAGCCCATCACGTCGGACAAGGCTGTGGGAATCGAACCCACAACCGAAGTGAGACTGGCCTTTATCGCCTACCACTGGCCTACAGGAAGTCCCTGGTTAGTAGAAACTAGTTTTATTATATTAAGCAGTATGATATATGAAGTTTAAGTCCATTTTAGGAACCATATATGATTAATCTCATTATAGAATGACTTATGTATATTTAATAACTTTTGCTAACCTTTTGTTTGAGACAGATGGAATGACCCGTCATTCTATCACATGATCTGCTAACACTTCACGAATAACAAATTAAACTTCATTTATTTAAGAGATGAAGTGGAAATTGTTCAAGGCACAATCAACAGTGAGATTGTACCAAAATAAAGTAAGTATTTATTCTAATTCAAATTCTTCAACTTTAGGGAAACGATCTTGAAAACCAAAAATGTTGTCCTAGTGCTCTTATATCTGATTAATCAGATGATACCTTAGATCGTCACAAATTTATGGATTTGTGATTGATGGATTTTCCATAGCCATGTTCTCTACCACTCTCCATCAGAACATGATGGTCAGATTTTTCTTCCATATCCATATTTTCACCTATGTGGAAACCCAATGATTAGTTTATTTCGGTAACCGTTACGTTTCATACTTTTGTTTTTAATGATTGGTTTTGGTATTCCTTTTTACAATGTGGGTTTCTATTAAAGAAACTTTCGAGTATTAAACCATTTATAACCCCGACAAATTTTGAGGGCGAAATTCATTTTAAGGGGGGTAGAATGTAACACCCCGAGATTTTATGAAAAATATTCTTTTTAATTTCATTAATGTCTTGTGTTATACGCTACACCAAAATGAGCTTTCACAACACACATCTCTGACATGGCTTGAATTACATGCAATCGCGACCTTCCACGATAGCGTGTGTTGTACGCAACACCAAGTTTCGCTAAACAACGATATGCTATTAAAATATTATTAAAACTAGACATTATGAATAGTAATAACCACTTTTTGAAATTTTGTAAATTTTATTTTTCAAAATGGACTTCATTTTTGGATTCGGAATATTGAAATTAGCTTAGGGTGAAATTTTGGTAATTTTCGGATAACTTTCATATTTTGATGAATAGTGGAAATTACTAAATTTTAATTAAAAACAACTTTTTCAATCAAAATAATTAATAGTGATAAATTATTAATTTTAGTGGTTTTAAAGTATATTTAGAATATATTTTTACAATTTAATACAATGTTGGTCATTGGATGTAATTTCACATTTAAACCAGTTATAAACAAGTGTCAATCTTTTGATAGTTATAATCTCTTAAAAACATGCCTTTTGTTTTGACGAGGGGAATTAATTTTTAAATTAATTAATGAAACTGATATGTTTTGAATTTGGTAAAATAGAAATCATTTTTGAGTTCATAATATCAAATATAGCTTAGGCCTAATTTTTGGTATTTTTCTGAAAGCTTTAAATTTTTGATGAATAGCGAAACCACTAAGTGGTAGTTAAAAAAATTGAATTGTTCATAAAACTTAATTTTACCGCTTCTGTGAGTGGAATTTCAAAAATCCAAGAGACACGGTTGATGTCAGTAAGTAAAATGTGGTTCAATGAGATGAAAACAATTTTTGGTGAATGGTAACTTTTTACTTTTATTTACCACAGTTAAAAGTAAATAGGGTACTTAAGGGTAAAAATGATATTATTATTACCCTAAAACATGTCTAAATTCTATTGGATAAGTGTAATTAGACCAAAAACAAGCTTAGGAATAAAATATGACCATTTAGGCCCACTTGGATTAGATTAGGACATTTATTATTATTTAATTCAAAGAAGAGTTAAAAGAGTTAAAATCAAAGTTTATTTACTAAAACATTTTTAATATAGGGTTATAAATAAGATAAATTTTATTGTAAATATTAATTAGAAATATAAAAAGATTTCCTACATAATGGTATTTTATTTTTAATTTTTAGACATCAAATAGTTTAATTTATTTATGACACAAAGATGATGCAGTAATTATCTTATTAATGAAATATTGACATAATTGATGTTATAAATACCAAAATAAATTTAATTTAAGACTTTTTATGAATTAAACTAATTTTCTAGGTTAATATGACATGTTATTATTGATTTAATTAACTTTGTTTGAACTTATCATTCTGTTATGATTTTCACAAAAATCAATTACTAAATAGTGTCAAAATTGACAAAAAATAGTTTTTAAAACAAATATTATATTATTAATTGTTATTTTATTACTAAAAATATAAGGTTCGGCCAAATGACTTAGATAAAATTATATATATTAATAATAAACAATTTGGGGTTCGTTTGGCTTCTTATAGTAAGTTTATTAACCTTATAGTATAAGAACACAAGAAGACATGGTAAAAGTAAAATTATTTAACTTAATGTTAAATCTAAATGATAAGTTTAAAATAGGAACCTAAACTTGTATAAATTCTATTTTATGAGAGTATTTAGACCCATCCCCACCTTAGATTCTGAATATATCAATTTGGAGCTATTTAAAACCGAACTTGACTTTATAATAAAATAATAGTTTTAGTTATTCCAAAGGTGCCCCTCTCCTCCCTTATAAAAGGACACCTCCTCCCCCTTTTCCTCACACTACTTTGAGCCTTCCAGATCGGCCAAACCCTGACACTTTCTCCTCTCCACTTCCCTAGAGACATCCTAGAGGTCCTGGTCTTCTTCAAAGACTAATTTTAGTGCCCTAAAAGAAGGTCTCAAAGAAGCACTTCAAAGAAGAGGTAATGTCCGTTACCGATTCTTTCATCTTTATTTCTTCTTCCACTTCTTCTTCTTTAGTTGTTTCATTATGAAGTAATAACATAAGCATCACTCATATAATGATATGTTATTATAAGTATGAAACAACCCTATTTCACTATCTATCCATCCTACGGAAAAAGAAATCCCCGCGCGTGCGTACGTACGGAATACCGTCTCCACGCCGTGGTGTAATATATTTTCCACCACCACCTTACTTGGATGGGTATGATGGTGTAAATAATGACTATATATGACTATTATAAAGTTATATTTATTCTGAAATAGTATACATACACTCCAATACAATTCCACGATCATAGGAACGATATCATCACTCGTGCGTACGTATGGAATATCGTCTCCACGATGTGATGCGGCTCATTATACATGATCTTCATTTCATAATGATTATATAAATGAATTGAATGAATGAATATGATATATTACACTAATACCATTCTGGAAATAAGGTATCTATAAACTAAAGTGAAGAATAAGAATTTATTCGACAAAACATGCATAAGAACAAAAAGTTATGAACACCCGAATAACAAGTAGCAATGAAATATTACTACTAAGAAGCTAAGAATATGACCATATATAATATCATAAAAATAAGTATGATTCTGGAATAAGTCAATAACATTATTTAAATCATTATACAAGAGGTTCGGACACTTATAAAGAATGTCGGACCTAAGGTAAGGGGAATATCACAATCTCATTTTTATCCAAGATTGTTTATACTTTGGTATTTACTAGGGTGTATTTTATCATCCACATCCATGTTTCCTCAATATGTAATATCATTTCCATCCACCTACAATTGTTTAAATCCAATTTTACCCTTCGGTGAGTTTTTAGTAAAAGATATGAAAGGAATCTTTTGTCGTTTTTCGTATGAGGTACTTTTTGACTTTTCCGACAAAAGTACGAGAAGAATGTTTTTTTAACTTATATGGCATGAATGGATTTTTAAAACATTATTTCCAAGAAGCTTCCTTTAAATTTTTTCAAGCTTATTTTTAATCAACTTATTTTAGATTAAAATTGTATGACATGTTAAGAAAGGAAAAATGTTTTTGAAGTAGAAAGGATATTTTCCTCAAGAATGAAGTTCAAGTGTTTTATCAAAATTATTTTCCATCTAATATAATAAAGGGTTCTGTTTCTATCCCTATTTTTACATTGATTTGACTATGTTGTGATGGAATTATGTTTATTAATTCCTTTATCTTATATGCATTGTTTTATGATGTCACGATGTTTAAGATTCCCATTTTTATTACATGGGTTATGATATGATGTATGATTTATGATTTTGTGGCACACATAAGAATGGTATCATTATGAGATGGGTGAGACCTATATCTCCCTCCAATTCATTGGGTAAAGATTTTATATCTCATGAGATAGACATGGCTGGAACGGTAGGTTATACCGGTTCAGTGAAACAGGACTGAAATGAGGGTGACTTGGTTCAGAAAGGGACTTTGTCCACTAAGATAGTCTTGGCAATGAGTCTTGATTAACAAGAAATGATTCTCTATGATTATGTGTGTATGCCACAAAGTTTCATGTTTTAAGTTATGATTATTGTGATTACATTTCACTGCCATGATTTATCCCATGTTATGAAATTATGATCTCTTTTACAGGTTAAGATTTCCAAAAGTTATATGCTTATGTATATGATGTGATTGATATTTCTTTTGTTTACCCTTACTGAGCATTTGAACTCACCCTTTTATGTTTACTTTTCCCCAGGATATAAAGAAAGGTTTAGGTATAAAAAAGAAGAAGATCTTTATGGGAGATTTTTAAGATCTTTCACCAGGATTAGAAGATTATATTCCGAGTTTCCAAAGATACTAAACTATTACGATCCTTGTGTGTGTGTTTTTGTTATGTACTAAGTATTCCGCAAATGTAATATAATGTCAATGTACGTCAAGTCTCGGGTCTCTACAAAATAAGAACTCATAAAAATGGTTGATGAGAGATAAATGGGCGTCCCATAATATTTACATGAAATTTATAGTAATAGGGTCATATAGATACATTTCCCAACATAATTAATAGAATTTATAATCACAATACAAAAGAATTTCTTGAATGTAAATGAGGAGAGAGAGATTCCTTATAGAATTTCGGCATGGTAACAGGTGTACATCAGAGGCATTTAATAAGAGCGAAAGGGCTCTCCCATCATAAAAACATAAATAAATCAGTATGGGGGAGGTGAAAAATCATACCCCAACATTTTTAATTGAAAAAAGGGAATAACAACTTAAAAAAAATTGGGCAAAAATGAGAAAGGAAGAAATCCCTTACGAAAATTCAGCATGGTAACGAATTATGTAAGGGTCAAAATGAGGAAGGATAAATAATTCCTCATTAAAAATACATCACATGGAAATTAATATAATGATTATAAAATAATGAAATTATAACCATTTGAAATTGAAAGAACTACTTTCAAATAAGATGATTGAATTTGAAAGGAGAAGAAAGTGAGGATCCCGTACTAGGAAGTGTGACCCCAAAGACTTGGGAGAGGATTGATAGAGGATTCTAGGGAGATTGGGGTACCTTGGGAAGATTATTGAGAGGGTAGGGAAGAGTATGGAAGAACACCAAAGTCTTTTGGTGAAGAGGAAGTAGGAACTTGGGTGGGTTTATATAGGAAATGAGAGGGTATTCTTTATTATTTAGGTTTGGGACACCACACACTAAACTTATCAAAACCAAAAACCAAACCATGGTTTTTGCCCATGGTTTTTAAAAAATGGGAGTGTAAAACAATATTGTATCAGTCCAATGGCCTAACTTCTTAAAATAATAGGGTTTATTATGGAGAGGTGAGTCACACTCTCAATGAAAACTATTTTAAAAGACAAAATGTTTTATAAGTCTTGGAGGGTCCACTAAATCTCTATAAAATAAATAAAACAAATCTAAAAAAAGATTATTTTAAGGATAAAACACATATTGTCAGAACATATCATTTATAGTATTTTATTAAATCACTATTGGGTCATTATGATGTCATAAAACACATTATATATTTAAACGGTATTTTATTTTTACCCAAACATTTGACTGTATCAAAAAATTATGAAAAATTAAACATTGGATAATTTTGACGTCCTGATTCCAAAATTAATATTCATTATATATAAATAAATTTCTAAATATTTGAATTTTTACTTTTAAAATAAAAACTGACATTTATCAAAAATTCATGGGTTTTGACAAAAACGGCTTTTAAAATTTAATAAAAATTACAATTTCATTCAAAAAATTATTCGATAATTTATATTTAATAAAAATTAATTTAATAATAATATTTTATTAAAATATTATTTAATTCAAAAATCAATTAATTCATCAAAATAGATTTCTTAGATGAATATTTACTAAAAATATTATTTGCGCTTTAAAAAATATTTACAAAGTAACGATAATAAAATGAATGTATATTCATTACTATATACAAAAGTAATGAACATAATCATATTACTAAGGTCTTTTTACATAACCAATTATAACACCCGCATAAGACTGAAGGGTAAGGTGTGCAATGGTGACAGACTCTTGGGGTAGATCAGATAACATTGCTCAGATTGTAATCTCTATCAACTCCCACTTCTCTCATAGGCTGTTCCGTTCGAGCTTCACATGTTGAAGCTTGGCTTGGGATTGGTCAAGAGAAAATCTCAATGATTCCACCTTCTTTTCAAGTTCTGACAAATGGGCTTCATACTAGACAAGTCTATTGGTTAAGGCCATCACTTTCATTGTCTGAGTAAATTGGATTTGTTAATGCCCAATATTTTTACTAATCATGTGATCACTATTCAACAACTATATTAGCAACAGTCACAATTCATAACGGTTTTTTAAAATCCAGAAACATAAAACCAATGAAGTTCATATTTTATATAACCATAGTAATACATTTAATTAGATAAAGAGGAATTTCCATTAATGAATGTTTGGGTCGTTACGTTGATTCCTAAGATTTGATTGGATGTTTGGTGATATTTTATTGTATTTCTAATACGCATAATGTCTCTAAGGTTTCAAGATTTTATTTTATAAAATTCCGAGTGATTCATAGGATATAAAAGGATGGTTATTTAAATTACATGATGTTCCTAGTGATTCTGTATATTTTACAACAATCCTAATGATAATATCTAAAATTCATAGAATTACTAAGATATATAAGTTGTTCTTAATATTATCAGATTATTAGTATATTTACAGGATCTAATGATGCTACATGGTATTATGAGATGCCTTAAATGGTTCATGGGATCAAGTGATCTCATGTGGTATAGGGATGTTCATTAATTGCTGAGTAAGGACTTGAATCCCTGAGGATTTGTGTCATGTTTAGATATATTCAGCACTGACTAAAGTGTGTATAATTAATATCAGGTGTCACATTAGAACCTAAGGATCAATGATAATAATTTTATTATTCTTTCACACTAAATTATTTATTTTCTAATCACATCACATGTGTTTACAATATACATACTATTTATATTAGGTACTCTATTGGTGTTTCTGCACTGTGTTGTACCTAAACCTTGCTCAAGCGACCATGGAACTTTGATACCCAAGAATACTTCATTATTCATATGTTTTTTCTCAGGAAAAGGATGGGTTTTAATGATCTATCAAGATAGCTTAGATGGATTTTGGGGACATGTATAGAATGAGGTACGATGATGTTAGTAAAAACTATTTGTTTGTTTAATTCAGCTTTTTCTCAGTGTATATGTGATTTTCCCCATAGAATTTTGGTTTATGCATGCTAGTATCATAATGATTCTTTTTGATTGTTTGCTTCCACAGTAATTTGAAATATCATGTTATGATTTATTGAATATGTGTACAATTATTATTATTTTATGGATGTGGATTAGTTGTTTTTAAAGTATTTTAATAATATGTGATGGTATAGTCTCCCCATGATAATGCCCTAGACCCTTACTACTTGTCAACAACATCTGTATTATGGGGAGGCATGCCTTAGGTCATGTGGATCCACTGACCAAAAAATCGATTAGTAGACTCTATTAAAGTGAAATTATAGAAAAATTCCTAGAGAATATTCACCCAACATTCATAAAGGTCACTAGGCCAATAATTAAAATTAACTATGCAATAATCTTGGATAAATTAAAATGGTATAAGGTTTCCTTATTTATATAAGTGAGACAACCTAAACCCACACACCCAAATCCAATTCTAAAAATGCATACCTTTCACATCTACATGGATACAAAGATAGATGATATAACCATAAAATAAGTACACATTACATAGTTTTCGATGAATATTCATTACATATAATAATAAATCACACCTTGACATCGAGATGTTTAGTGTATTAGAATATTAGTCACATGATATTATTATCTTAAATTAAGCCTTCAATATTTCACAAAAAATTACCCACACATGTTATCCTTATAGAAATTTCAAACATAATATTTATCTTTATTTTAAAGGAAATTAGTAACATAAGAAAGTCATAATCTATAACAATTAGTAATGATAAACATTATAGAATACAATCATAGATCATAAGTGATCGTAAGATGAGCATGTGGGTATGAGAGAATAATTTAGGTGTGTGGTTAAAACATAAAGGAATCATACCCAATAAGAAATATATCATATAACATAAGGATTTTTGCAAAACATAAAACATTATTCAGAAAAGTGTGGTAACATTAGATAATAATCATTAAAATGTAACACAAGTATAAAACTATGTCATAAATGGGCATAGAAAATCATAACATTGTAAACATAGCTCACCCCAATCCTAGCCACCCAATTTTTTCAAGCATATCTTTCAATATTCATGTCCATGAAAAAACTAATGATAAAATCTTTAAACAATTATATTCATACTGAATATGTGTATAAATTTATTTTAACTCATGTTTAAATAAAAACTTCTTAACATAACTAACAATAATCATGTTCATAAACAAACTTGTGAACATAGATAATGAGAATCATGTCCATGTATATATGAAAGATAAATATTTACCTGATTAATTGGAGGGATATATCAACCCACCCATCACATAATCACATCCCATACATATGTGTTCTGTAATACTATTAATTCATTCATAATCCCATCATAACCTATTTATCATGATAATAGAAATGGGATTCATGAAAAAATTTATAATACATTATCATAGCCCATAAAGGGATATAATGTGGATGGTATCCTCATAAAATATCCTAGATAAGTGTAAGAAACATTAATATATATATATTTAAAATACTTCGATAAGATAATTAGAAAATGTATTTGAAAAACTAGATGAATTATACTTTTCATTTAATAAAATTTATTTAAAAATTAAAAATTCAAAAAAAAATGAATAAATATTACTCTATAAAAAATGAAAATATATAGAGGAATATTCATATGAAAAATAGATATAAAATTATAAAATGTTATTCAAGTAGAATATTTTAAAATGAAAGATTAATTTAGCACTTTTTAAAATAACGTAAAACTAAAAAAAATGAATGGTATAAAAAATATTGAAAAATATTACATTCAAAACCTTTTAATGAAATTTAAAGTTAATTAAATTTACCATAAAAAATCATGGAAGCATAGTTAAGGACATTTATAAATAAATATTAATAATAAAAACATGGAGAATAATTATTTCCAACCAAAAAAGAAGAGATATGGTTGGCACCACATACAAATATCCTTTCAGATGATATGTCATCCAAAAAGAGTTTTATTGGTATAAATTCATGTAAACCATAAAAATAATTAGAGGTGAAGTAAATAGATATGATTTAAGAGATAAATATCAAACATTTTCCCCAAATGTGATTTCGTACATATACAACCTTGATCTCAAAGTGAGATTGTAAAAGAAAGCCTTACAACTTTGGTAGTCTTTAAATAAAACAACCTTGAAGGAAAGAACATGATCTGGATTTTTAAATAAAATTAATTACTATAAAAAAATTTTGTAATAAATTTTTGGGGAATTATATAAACCTCATAATTAATGATTTTTTTTGAAAAAAGAAAATTTATTAATGAGTGAAAATTGACCTAAAAGAACACTTACCTTAAATTAATTCTTATTAAGATCCAATCTAACTAGCTATATAATAAACAATGAATCATTAATCATCTATTTTAGAACCATATTATTATATATTAAATTTTATACAACTATTTTATATTAATTTATAATATATCTATTACTTTTTATTATTAATACCAAACATCGATTGCAAGTAGTTTCCACCGCTCCTATTAATATTATGTATAACAGTTTCGGTCAACATTCCATGTTCATGTGTTCATCATTTAAAAAATTGTGAATTTAGTATAATATAATTTTCATGTTTTTTTAAAATTCAATTTCATTCCATAGGATTTTTCGATATGGTTCTCCAAAATGGAATCCATAACACGCCTAATTTAGTAGTTTTTAATAAACAAAAGGCAATATATTTATAATGAGTTAAATATTAATATTTCTATTATAGATCCAAAAAAGGAATTATTTAATTATTAATAACATATATTAAAATTATTAATGTCTTGGTACTCATTCATGTAAGAAATGGTAAATATGGTATAACATTGTTTATATAGGTATTTTAATGACCAAAACAAGAACATGTTACACAAATGAATCAATAAGAGTATAGGGTTATATAACAATAATATTATTTTATATTAAAAATAAATATATTAATATTACATAATTCTAGTAGAGAATTATATTTTGAAATATAAGATATGATAAATTAATTGAAAAACATAATGAAGAAATAGGAACTTATATTGATAAATTCTATCCTTTTCGAAAAAAGTTCCATTGGAATGAGGGTTTTTGGACACCATTTTGAAACCAAAAAACACCAAAAATATAATAAGGATTTACAAGAGTGTAAATGGGTAGATATTCAAGAGATACATAAATAATTTTAGTGGTCTTGGAATGGTATAGGATGGTACTTTTTATAGGCGTGTTTTATGTTGTATTTTTTCAAATATTGATTTTGTAATGTATAAAGTTGTCCTTTTGATAAAAAAATGTATACAAAATAAAAAATATTGGATATAGGATATGTTTTGTTAAATAAAATTCTCATTCTCAAATTTACAGATATTTTATGGATATTTTATGTCCTTACAACTTAGTTTAACACTTTTTTGCCTTATTTTACCTCTATAGTGAAAACTCAATTTTTTACCTTAGTAACTTATTTTTAAGCATACAAATGAATTTGATCCATTTAAATAATTTTCAAACTTTAATTTAAAAATTTGAATCCATTCAAATTTTTTCAATTTATAAATATAGAAAATTTATATTTTAAAATAAAAAATAAAAGATATAAATAAAAAATTATTTTTATAGAAAAATAACATTTCAAACTTAATGTAATCTTAATCACATTTTATATAAATTACTCATTAAAAGAGTTTAAATCTATTAGTTTGAACAGTAAAACATTTTTTTTATAATAATCTTATAAATGACCTCAATTTAATTTATTATGGTAGAATATATAACACTTTTAAAAATCTCCTCTTTAACATTAAAATATTTTTTTATCATTTAAATCCAATTAAAAATAATTTATTAATATTAATTAATTTATATATATATAAGTAATTTAATTCATTAATTTTTTCATAATAATATTAATTTAGGTTTTAAATAAAAATTTATTACATAAAATAATACAATTTTTTTAAAAATTCATATTTAATTAGCTATGATTAAATAAATTTCTAAAATTTATAGTCCTGAAATCACTTCATGGATAATATTTTTTTAATTTACAAATAATTAAATTTTATCAAACCTTTTTATTGAAATCATTATTTGTTTATTATTATTATTATTATTATATGTAACATATAAAAATATATTTTTTAAAAAATTAATTTTATTTTAAATTTTTCATTATTTATTATTTCTAAATTATATTATTTTGAAACATTTACTATTAATTACACATTTTTAATATAATTTTTGGATAAAAAAATAAATAATGACCATATATCCAATTACTATTTTTCCAATGGTCATATTTATATTGAAAATATACCCAACATGCAGATATATTATGATAATATTGTAATCTTATATACCTCCTTACAAACATCCTTAAAATAACTCATCATATTTAAACTTTACAAATCACACTTCTCAATACCATAACATTCATTTTGGATTTTACAACCTGATTTATCCGTTCTTTTTGTTTCTTTTCATTATAGTTTTAGTTTAGCTAGTGATGATTCTCATGGGTTAAGATGATCTGGGATATTTCCTAGTTATAAAAATATTATTCTTTTCTATTTATTATCCCCTTTTAATTTGTAAACTTTTAAGCTATATAATCATCCATAGTATGTAATAATCCATGGAATGTGAGGTTTAGTTTCATTTAATTTTTTTAATCGACCATTATGAGTTAATTATGTGTTGTTAGTGTGATACATAGGGTATATGACTTATTTTATACTCAAGTGAAGTTTTTTAAAATGAAATAAAAAAGATAAGTTTTAATGATATTAATTAATTTTCTGGAAATAACATTTTTCTTAATAACCATGGTGTTACACCACCAAATCATAAATAAAATGCATCCTCCAACGTTTACTTAACTATCACTATTAAAAGTTATTGAGGTTGTCCAGAAAATAGTCATGACTATAGATATAATTTCAAATGAGATAACAACCTCAATATCATAGGTTGTACAAGGGACCATGTATTTACCCTTATAACATTCATATCTCTAATATTGAGTTTCTATCTAATCATTTGTATAGAAACCATTCATGATTAGGTATTAAAACTCGTATTATAATGATAATTACTATAAATATTTAATAGGATTCCTCTCACTAATGGATGAATATTAGTTTATTTGGGATATAAAATTTTATTTCCTTATTCTAAAAATTGACATTGGTTTTATATAAATTGATTTAATCCATTCCTAAAATTACACTGAAATAAACTAAAGGGAGAATAATAAAATTCATAGGAATCACATACCCACAAACATAAATTGAAGTGGATTTTTAGGATTGTGATGAATTTATAACACATATGGGTTTCCAATAATAATTCAATATCTAATCATTATGTTATTGATTTGATGCTCATTTAAAACCTCCTAGATAAGAAAGAGTGGGTAGATCCAATATCAAATTAATGATGTTTTAGTGTGGATGATGATTATACATATAATTTATATATTTTCAAGCCCCAATTTGGATTTTTTAATTTCATAGGCTTCCCCTTCATCCTTGTATTAAGAATATATTGATGATTGTTATACGCATTAGCCTTTAGATTGCGGCATTGATCTGATTATTTTCCAAGTTCCCTAAAATTGATGCATTGAAGTATGGGTGGTTAATTATTTAGGACCTTTATACCATCAATTTTATTTTCCATCCCCATAATCTCTCTTAAATAATCATGCACTCAATGGAAAATCCATCAATGCTTGAAAAAATATCTCATTTTTTCAGAATTTTCCGAGGGGCTTAGTTCTATATTTAGTTGAGTATGTGTGTGAACATTCATTCCATCTGGTGAATTATCCTTCATGATTTAATATTACTCTTTTTTCCTACTCATATCATAAAATTCAAGATCATAATGAGAGTCTCTGGATTCTATTTCCACTTTAATTGCATAGCCAAAAATTTCTTCATAGCTACCAAAGACCCTTATGGATAATGATTTTAAAATACTTGGTTTTATTCCACAAATAAAGGATTTGTCACAACCTCCTCTCCCCAAAGTTTACCCCTCATAGGTAGGAAATCAAAGAAGAGGGATAGTTCCCATGAGTCCCACCTCCAGTAGGCCTCAGGGTTCTCGACTGTCATCGAGGGTATAATAAAAAACAAGTGAGAGATAATACCCTCTAAGAGAACTCATGAAAAAGAGAGAGATAAGATATAAATCAACCAACACATGTTCAAGATATAATATAAAAGAAAACCATGTAAACTATTTATTATCATGGAAGAACTACTACAACTAAACGGGAAAACAAAAAGTACCAAAATAAAGTAAAGAAAGTAGTGACCAAAAAGCCAAAACAACACCTGCAAAACCCCCAAGATATTATTACCCAACCTCATCTCCAACCCTATCCAACTAACCTGAAAAAAGTTTATATATAAGTTGTGTGAGTATAGTAGTATACTTAATAGGATCATACTTAGATCCTCTCACACAAAAGGTAAATAAATCATGATAAAGCACAGTGAACAAAAAGTGAAACAAACCCATAACCTAAAAAAATATACTATGTTCCTAACCTCACCATGACTACACTCACTAAGTATCTCATACAATAGCATATGATATAATAAATTATATCAAGGGTACCCCACTGCTATTTCCCCACCAATTTTTCTATCTTCCCCAACGTCACATGTCCTAAGAATCTCTCTCCGAAAATGCCACTCTGTAGACACATAGGTGAAGCACCAAAACATGAACCTCATGAAACACACCACCATGTCCACTTAACCAAAAGTAACGAGGATGTTTCTGAGAGACACCACATCCCATACAGTGTGTATCATACATTAATTATTATTCCTGAACCCATCATAACCCATACATCGAGTAAGGATCCTCAATACAACACATCCTATAAATGTTATACCTATATTATTCCTTAGGAAACTATATCCAGAATACATTTTTTGTGAAATAAGCAGAAGCCATTATAACCCTCTACACAAAAATATGGGGAAAACTAACCATCATTCATAGAAGCACAAGTACCTACCCTGATAAGAGAGAAGTTCCATAGGGGGTAGTCATCCATTCATCCTCACACTAGGATATTGGGGAAAAACCCCCCGCCCAGGTCTTAGAATCCCTGGGGTGTCAATTTCACTAACCAAAAGGGTGGAGTAGTGTATAGAAACATAAGAAGTGCATGATATAATATAGTTCAAAATCACACTATGAAAATATTCTAGTCTTAGACTTAACTGAAACTAACGTGTATTCGCCTCCCGACTACCACTACTAAGACCAAATATCATATAAGAACACTACCATTTAATGAGA
Organism: Viscum album; assembly: GCA_963277665.1. Taxonomy (NCBI): domain Eukaryota; kingdom Viridiplantae; phylum Streptophyta; class Magnoliopsida; order Santalales; family Viscaceae; genus Viscum; species Viscum album. Next base: position 1,514,355,692 of record OY728128.1, on the reverse strand, counting down.
TATATCAAATTACTTTATTCCTTTTTAATTAGATTCACTTTACTTTAATTAACTATTTAACCATTAACTAAACATTAACATTTCCCATGTAACATTACATTATAATCACAATAAATATCTATTCCCTCCATGCATAAAAAAACAATGTCCACAACTTCTTAGAATATAAAAACTTAGCATTACATCCCAGCCAGCTCCAACCCCAAGGGTAAAACATTTATTCATTTATTTTAATACATTACTTTTCATATTACCAGCTATTCCAGGAAAACATTGTAAGCTACCAAAAATAAGGGGCTCAACATGGTGAGTAGGTGAACTACCCATTGAGTCTTCTCCACTTATAGAAGGAATGTAGACTCATCCAACCACAAGACTCTAAAAACAGAAAAAATGTGTCCCAAACTATAGTTTTTTTCCTCTCTTATAAGGAGAGTAACCAAAACCATCTTACTCATATAGTGGGGAAAGGAATGTTGATAAAAAACAACATGACTATTGGTCAAGAAACCAATTCAAACAAGAATCCAACTTCCATAACAATGATTAATCCCAACGTCAGCCCATTCATTCATTTCTAGTGTCCTCCCCAATACCCAAATACATATAATGATGAATCTCTCTACTTCATGCATCAACTATTTCTATAAAAATTGGACGTCCCTACCCATCATTCTAGAATAACCCTTGAGGCTCAGCCTTCCCAGGCTCATGTCACATCTCAAACTGTATGAAGAAAACATAGAAACTGGGATCTTATCCCTAAATCATGGCATCCAACCTTCACACACAACGACCTCTCATGGCTCAAAAGAAAAATGCACATGGAATTTAAAAGGAAAAAGAAAACTCAAGCCCTACAAGGAATTATATTTTATTATGTAATTGGTTCTTATTTCATCTTGAAGTAACTGATTCATTTTTCATAGGATCCAACTACAGGAAACCTAAGCAACAAGATATCACAACCTATCACAAATTAATTAAATAATTAATTTAAACCATATTTATTTAATTTATCAACAAGCATAAAAATGATTTAGATTCATTAAATAATTCAATTAAACAGGCACAACTACATTAATTTTATTATCTACTAATTACAATATCAACAACCAAATTCATTAAACATGTATCTTTAATCTTTTTTATCCAATTAACTGACAATTAATTATGGATTTACATTATTGTCCAATTTATATAAAGAAAAAGATTCTAATCCAAGAAAGTCATATATATGAAACTATATTGAAAATAAAGAGGAAAACCATTATCATGGTATAGAGAAAGAACATTTCTATATGGTCAATACAAATTATTTAATCCGATTCAAATAATTATTTGGTCAATTTCATTGTGATACAAGGGAAAAAATCATACTATCTCCACGATTTCAAAAAAATAAATATATAAGAAAAACATCCCCTACCTCAAATGTTAGTTGATGTTCTTTGCAAAAGAACAAACCACACAACAGATCTCCGATCACCCCTCATGTAACAAATCCATCCATTTGAGGACATTGTGACACAACCACACCAAAAACATCCAAGAGAAACCCCATTAAAACCATGAGTAAGAAAATGTCATAGAACGGTGAGAAGACTGGGAGGAAAATAAGACCATACTGAGATAAACCACTATAAAATGAAGGAAAAACACACCTTGGATCAACTCAGGTCACCATGGATTGAAGGTGGAATCCCAAGAACTGTTCCCATGGAAGGGACCTCTAAAATGATAAAGAAGGGACTGTTGGGTTGCTTGGGATGAGAGAGGGGGAAGCTTTAGCCATAGGGTTTGACAACCTAAGAAGCTGGAAAATGCTTAAAACATTACAACAGTCAGGGATTAGATAATGTGTAATCCACTTTCACGTCAGGTATTGCCTCAAGGTCAGTTTAGGCTAAAATAAATTTCTCCTTTCGATTTTTTTTTCAATCCTCGAAATATTAAATGGTGTGAATCCATCTTTTATGTAGTATAACCTCTCACGATGTGAAATCCTCCCCTACTTCCAACAACTAGCAGATGAATCCCTCTTGGATTACTCCATGCCTCCTCAGAGCACCTCAGTCTTCAGAAACACACAAATGGTCGATCCATGAAGATCCATTCCCTTACATAAGATACCTCTCAAAACATCCTCATCCTAAAGAGTCCAAAAACAACCTAGAGAGGAAACTGAAAATGGATAATCCAAACAAACACCCTATGAGATACCGCTCAAGGATTTTTCCCACCATAGGAGCTCTACCAACTAGCTATAAGAACAAGTGTGAAACTACACAACAACCACAACCATCTCCTAATAACTATCCCAGGGGAGATACCTCTGAAAAGAGAGTAATACACAATAAGGAACAAGTTAATAAATTTCATTACTAGATCTGATCTACAACCAAAAAATGAACTACGTTAAGAAGGAATATATAAACACAAAATAGATCAGGGTACTGAGCACGTATCTATGACTCACTTTCCCATGTACTCTCCTCCACACCACCATGTTTCCATAAGACACAGACCAAGGGGATAATACGCCCACGTAACTCCTTATCCTAACAGTCTTGGGACTCTATAGGCCCCTCATTGAAGGTGACATCATCTTAAACATTGATCTCACCCCAATAGATGACATGAGAGTTATCATGAAGATAAATAAGGATCTTTGACATGTGAAAAACATCATGTATCCCAATCATCTATAGAGTATGTGCTACCTAATACACCATGGCTCCAATATGAGCCAACACCTTGAAAGGACAAAAAACTAGGGAGAAATCTTTGTCACACTAACAATCCTTCACTACCCATGAAAGTGAGTCACCATCAAGAACACTTGATCCACAATATCAAAATCCATTGCTCTCCTCCTGTAATTGATATATGATTTTTTATAATACTTTTCTTCTTTCTTCCTCTCATGAATCACCTGAACCATCTTTATTGTATTCTGTACCATTTCTAACATGGGAATTAAATACTCTCTGATCCCAGTCCAGAACAAAGAAGAATGGAATGTTTGGCTATACAGGGCTTCAAATGGAAGTATAAAGATGGTTCAGTGGAAACTATTATTGTAAGAAAACTCTACAAAGGGTAGGTTACTCATCCAAGAACCTCCAAAATACAAGACACAGTAGTGCAACATCTCTTCAAGGGTTTGGATTGTCTGCTATGTCTAATTGTCCGTATGTGGATGAAAAGTAATTCTAAGGAATAACTGAGAACCAAAATTATATTGGATACCTCTCTACACCCTAGAGGTAATACGAGGTTCTTGATCAGAAATGATCATCCTCAGGACCTCATTGAGTCTCACCACCTCATCCAGATACTACCTCGACCAAGCTTCCAATGAGATCAACTCATTGATCACACTAAAGTGTGTTGTTTTTGTCAAATGATCCACTACCACCCATACAGTATCATTGCCTCTCTGATCTTGATTTAAACTAGAAAAATATTTCATCTATATGTACTCCCACTTCCATTGAGGAACATCTAATGGTTAGAACAAACCACTTGGAACTAAGTGCTAAGCCTGCACCTTCTGCTATACCAAGCAATGATACCCAAACTCCAAAACTGTACACTTCATCCCAAGCCACCAAAACTAACCTCCCAAATCTCAGTATATATTTTTTATTCTAGGATTTTTCACCAATGGTGAACTATGGAACTCTCTGATGAAAATATCATGAATTTAAAAAGGAACAAAAATTATTTTCTAGAATGAAATTTGGTGTTGTTTTTCCTCAGAAAAACTATCAGGGGCCTCACTACAAACAACTGGGTCTCTCCAAACCTCCTCCTCAAGATCCCACAATTGGGACTCTTCCAACTGCTTCACTAGATATGAATGCACCATCATCTGAAAAGACAACATTTCCCCCCCAATTTCTACCATATCTAGATATAATGCATAAAGTTATTCCATAACTCTCCAGGAATCTCCAGATTGCCTCACTACATCCCTATACAACTACCTACTCAGTGTGTCAGTCACAAGATTCCCCTTTCTAGGTGTATATGAAATATCAATATAATAATCATATAATAACTCCATCCATAGATACTGACACAAGTTCAAGTCATGTTGGGAGAAAACATAAAATAGGCTCTTATGATCAGTGAAGACCAAAAAATTCTCACCTATAAGGTAATGTCTCTATAAATTCAAGGAAAACACCGTCACCACTAATATGAGATCGTGGTTGGAATAGTTATTCTCATGGGGGTACAACTACCGAGACCCATAAGAAATGATCGATATCTACTACATCAGAACACATCCCAACATAAGATGCAAGGCATCATAGAAAACTTCAAACTAATCTCCTTCTTCTGGTAGAAAAAGAACTAGATCATTGACCAAATTCTAATTCAGATACTCAAAATATGCTTTACATTGATCAGTCTACATGAATGTTTGATCCTTTCTAGTTAGCACTGTTATATGATTCAAAGCATGAGAGAAATTGACTATGAACCTCCTATACTAACTTTCAAGATTGAGGAAACTTAAAACCTCTTCCACTATATTCCAGGGATTCCCAAGACACAACTGTTTCTATCTTTGACTGATCCATAGATACTCCCTATTGGGATACAATAGAACCCATGTAACATACTTTTTGATCCTAAAAATCACACTTTGAAAACTTACCCAACAAATTCTCATGATGATGAACTTCAAAAATGGCACACAGATGCATTTTATAATCCTACTTTGACATGGAATACACAGGGAATAATCAATGAAAACCACCATGAACATATCCAAGAATTCATGGTACACAACATTCATTAAAACCATGAAAAAATATAGAGCATTCATTACACCTAATGGAATCACAAAAAAATACATAATTCCCATGATGACAACAAAAAACAGTCTTTGGGATATCCTCATCCTTCAAATGCATCTGATGTTATCATGTCCAAAAATTGATGTTCAGGAACAAAATTTCACTATTAATTTGATCGAATAAATCATAAATATGTGGAATATGGTAGTGTTTATTCACTATCACTTGGTTCAAGCGATGATAATAGATACACAACTGCAAACTATCATCACCTTTATTTACAAAAAAATGCAGCACCCCACAGTGACACACTCTTCTGAATAAATCTGTAATACAATAGACTGCCAAGTTTTATATGTAGCTCTATAAACATAGAAGGCACCATCCTATATGGATAAATTTAGATATGAGACACTCCTAGAAATAGTTTGACCCCAAAATCGATCTCTCATAGAAGGGGTAACACTGCAACCTCCTCTGGAAAGTTATTAGTGTAATATTCTATAACCCTAGGAAAATCCAACTATCGAACCATTGATGAACTCAACATCAGGACATAGATAAAGGATGACAAGGACAAAACATGCCTCTGACCCATATGAGGGTGTTTCTCATCGACAAACATTACTAGCTCTCCATCAACATCAAAGAACACAACCTACCCCCTGAAGTAATCCCTGATAGTCTTCAAAAAATACAACCAATCCTTGAAATGGATGATGTTATATGGTAGTATCCATAAACATAGGAACCCCCCAAGAGAAGTTCTTCTCTATAACTAGCTCATATTTTTTACATAATACAAACAAGTCATCTCGACTTCCAACTAGTGTAGTCAACTCTAAGGGAACTGGAAGTCTCTCTACATCATGTTATAAAGCATGGACAAGGGTAGGTGATGTGAAGGAGTGTGTCTCTACAGGATCAAAAAGAGAATTCACCCAAGTATAAAAATAATAATAGGGTACATCAAATGATGTTTGGATCTCCTGGAGCAAGCAAAACTAAATCATGAAACTGATCATGACTTGCTATACGACCTCTTTGACCATGATGATGACCATATCCATGGTATCTCTCTTATATATGAGGATTAGAAGCATCCTAGGGATATCCTATACCTAACCCATCCACTATATACTAATAAATAACTAGAGAAACCTACAGTTTCTTCCTTGGAAGGAACTACCTCAATGGAGGAGTCCGAAGTGGAACAGCTGGCGCACGCTGACATCTCATAAAGGTCGGGCACTCTCACCACTGATGACATTAAAATCCATTAGAAAAATATGTATATGATCCCTTTTTCTAGTCTAGAGATCTTGAAACCCTTTATAAATGAGACATTGCAGGCTGGGACTAACCCCCCAACTAGTTAGAATATCTTTTTTTCCGGACAACTAGGAACCCCATTCCACATATCAACTTTGTGAGGAATCTTGATGACTCTCCTATCATGACGATCTAGTTATATATAACATCTTATCGACGACCTCTTCTCTTTCAGGAATCTATAGAAACATCTACATCATAAATGGGGTGACTTAGTGTTTGATCTATATACACAATTACTACTCAAAATTCCTCTCCCTAACCTCCTCATTTGGTAATTGGTCAAAAGCATATCGCAGAAGATTCTTAAAAAGGATTCAAAACTCTCTCACACTAGAGCTCCCCTGTTGAAAGTTAAGAAGCTCATGGAGAATATCCACCTTCATGGTTGAAGAAAGAAACTTAGCTCTGAACAAGTCTTGGAAATCCCCCCATGAGAATATTGGCTCCACACGATCTTTAAGGAACAAGAACCACCACTACCTCACTTCCCCATGCAACATTGTCAAAACCAATAATACCCACTCCTCCATTCGAGCAAGGATTGAACTGAAGGCTATCTCAACATCCTCTAACCAGTATTCTATGATTATATCTTAAATAGATCCCCTGTACTTCTCTATATTATGGGTTTGAAACTCTTAGAGTTTCCTCCTCCAAGTTTCATCATTATCAACCTCTACTCTGTGGTGATCTGCCAGCACAACTTGTTGAACATCTTCTGCATGAACCTGAAGTGGTCGTCAAATTGGATCCATTCCTACAAAAGAAAAAAATATTTAGATATCATAATCCTAGAACATGGAATACCTTAAATTTAATTAATTTTTTTTCTTTTATTCATTTCAGGTTAACCTATCCCATGGTCTACCCATTAAAATACAGACACAGAGAAGAATGATGCATGATCCTTTCATTGGTATCATCCCCACAACTAGTAGCACTTTGTTCTGTAGATTTTGTAAGCTTAATGGTCTGTGTATCAGATAACAGGGCCCTAAATACCTATGTTTGAGCTGGTCTCCCATGTTTACAGTTCTCTCTAAACTCAGCTAACACGGTTTCTCTACCAGCCCATGAAACCTCACATGTGTCTGACTCTAAACTACATCCTATCCCACAACAATACCTATAATACCACTCTGTCATGACACCATCCCCAAAAAATATACCCCTCATGGGCTGTAAATGGGATAATAGAGATAGTAACCCACGAGTCTTTGCTCCAGTAGGCCTTGGGTTGGTGACTAGCACTGAGGGTAGAGAAAACACACATATAGGAGCCATTAACCTCTAAGAGAACACATGTAGAAGATAGATATAAGATAGACACTAACCAAATCCTATTCAGGTAACAATATAAATTAAAACCAAGTACATGGTGTAATATCATGAATGAACTACTACAACTACAAGGGAAAACTCTAACTACCAAAAGAAAGTAATGACGGAAGCAACAATGAAGATAAAACAACTCCTTCAGAACCCCCAAGCTAGTAGTATGAAAACTGATCTCCAACCTACTTCAACATACCTAAAAAATAGTTTATATATATATTTGTTGAGTATAATATTATACATAGTTAGATCCTCCCCATATCCTATTATCCAAAAGGTAAATAAAGCAACTAATGCACAATAAACAACAAGTGATTCTAAATCGCCACCTTAATAGGTATTCTAAGGTCCCAGCTACACCATGGATAATCTCAATAAGTATTGCATATAAGATCATATAATATAATAAATACTATCAAGGGTACCCCAATACCGCTTCCCCACTAGTTTTCTACTCTACCCCAACATCGCATGTCTTGAACATCTCTCTCAAAAAAGGATGTCCCACAGACACCCGGGTGACACACCATAACATGCACCTCGTGCAACACACCACCACTTCCATGTAACCCAAATTAACCAAGTAGTTTTTGGGAGTGAACACATCCCGTAGAATTTTTATCATGCATTGGGTGTTATACCTCAAGCTATCACAACACATACATCGAGTATGGATCCTCAATCCATCACAAACTATATATGTTATTACTATAGTAGTCTTTAGGAAACTATATCCAGAATATATGTGTGTGAAATAACCACAATACATTACAGACCTCTACACACATATATGTGAAAAACTAAGCATTGTGCATACCATCACAAGTAACTTCCAAGAGAAGATAGTGGAGCCAATGGGGGTAGACAGTCATCCGTCTTCCCACCGGGATGTTGGGGAAAACACCCCCAGGGATCAGAATCACTAGGGTGTAAGTTTCCCAAACCAACAGGGAGGAGTATAATGTAGAAAGAAAAAACTTAATTGATATAATATATCTCACAACCACACTATGGGAGTATCTTAGTCTTAGGCTCAACTGAATCTAACATCTCTCGGACTACTGAATTTCACTGTTAAGGCCAAAGATCATATTATAAACAACCATTTAAAGAGCTAAATTTAATTAATTTATTACTTTTATCATAATTTGAACTTTATTTTATTTAACTATTTATCAATTAATTATCCATTAACATTTACCACATTACATTATGTTAGAATCACAACAATGATCCATGCCCTCTAGGCATAAGCAAACCATGTCCACATATTCTCAGCATTTTCAACATAAGCATTGCATCCTAGTGAGCTCTATCCCCATGGGTTAAACATTTATTATTTTACATAACAAAATTAATTTCCATATTAATAGGTATTCCAAAAAAACATTCTATGATACCAAACATCATGGATCTTAACATGTTGAGTAGGTGAGATGCCCATCGAGTATTCTCCACATATAGTAGGAGTGTAGAATCATCCCAACATGAGAAGATAAACATGGAAAGAATGTGGAATACCCCACACATATTCACCTCTCTTAGAAGAAGAGTAACCAAAACCATATACCTCAAGTAGTAAGGAAATGATAGAAGATAAACAAAAATATGGACGTAGACCATGAAAATGATTAAAACAAGAATCTATCTTCCATAATAATGTTAAAGGCCAATTTCATCCCATTCCATAATTACTAATGTCTTCAATAACACCAACATTCTTATACCGGAGCATCTGTCCACTCCAGGCATCAACTAATTCCACAAAAACTAGGCCTCCCAACCCCTCATACCACAATATCTCTCTAGGATTAACCATCCTAGGCTCTCATCACATCTCAAGCTGTAGGAAATAAACATAGCAATTGGTCTCTTATCCCTCAACCAAGGAATCCATCCTTCACACACAATGATAACTCATAGATCCAAAGAACAAGCCACATGGCCTTTACAAGAAAATGGGAAAATCAATACCTACAATTCATTATCTTTTATCATGAAACTAGTTCTTATTCCATCATAAATTAATGTATTCATTATTCATAGGTTCCAACTATGGGAAAAATAAGAAACAAGCTATAAAAAATTAATAAAACAATTAATTTAACATGACTTTAATTACTTCATCAACTAGAATCAAAATGATTCATTTTCATTAACTAATTTAATTAAACATTTATAACTTCATGAATTTGATTATCAAAAAATTACGTCAACAACTAATGGATTCATTAAACATTCCTCTTTAATATCTTTTAGCAAAATAATTATCAATTAATTATGGATTTATATTAATTACAAATTTTAATCAAGAACTACATGCTAATATAAGAAAGGCATAGATATCACACTATCTTGAAAATCTATAGGTAAAATGTTATTAGAGTACAAAGAAACGACATTGCAATATAATCGATACCAATTCTTTAATCTGGTTCAAATAATTATTAGTTCAATTAAATTTTGATCCAAAGAGATAGATCATGACATCTCTATGTTTTCATGTAAATAAACAGATAATTAACAAATCCCCTTCCTCAAAAAGGACATCGACATTCCTCACATGATAAAGGACCATACAATGGACCTCTGATCACCCCTCCCATAAGAACTACATCTATTCAAGGGTGTCACAACACAAACGCACCAACAACAACCAAGAGAAACCCCATTAGAAACATGGGTAAGAAAATTCTGTAGAACTTTGAGAATAATAGGATGAAAATGAGATCAAATGGGGAGAAAATATTTGAAAATAAACAAAAAGAACACCTTAGATCAACCCAGGCCACCACAGATTGAAGATACACACCCAAGATCGATTCCCGTTAAAGGGATCTCCAAAATGCTCAATATGGGACTACCAGGTCACCTGGTATGAGAGGAAAAGAGGGAGGGAGATGCTACATATTTAGTGTTTTACAACCTGAGTGGTCAAAAAATACTTAAAACATTATAGAAGTGGAGGGTTACAAGATGTGTAATCCCCTTCCATGTTATGTAATGCCTCTAGTTCAGTTTCTAATAAAGAAATATCTCTATTTGATTTAATTTTAATTTTCAAATCCCAAAATATTAAATGGAATGAAACCGTATTTAACTTCTTTTGTCTTTTTATTATGTGAAATCCTCCCCTTCTTCTATGATCTTTCAGCTGAATCCCTATAAGATTCTGTTGAGCCTTTTTTGAGCACCTTAGTCTTCCAAAACATGCATTGGGTCGATCCACATGAATCTAGGACCTTACAAATTTGATCTTTATTTTATGTTAATTAATAAAGCTTATGGAATTCTTTGCGGTATTCCTAAATTTTTCTTCAAATGATCCTAACAATTCTTCCCCCATTTCATTAACTTAAGGAATTCATTCTCCATTTTAATGAAAAGAGTTTGGGGAAAATATTTGGTGAAGAATGATTTTATTTAATTCCTCCCATTAAATAGAGTCAACTAAATAATTTATCCTCATATTCTCAATAAGTGTACACCACTAATCTACATCACCATCTGAATGATAAATGGATAAAATAACCTTTTTATGCTTTGAGCACTGGAGAATAAAAAATATATTTTCTACAGTTTTTATCCACTACTCATAAATTAGTGGGTCAAAATATCCACTACTGGATGGTGGGAATTGATACATGAAAGACTCAACATCATTTTTGGCTTTATTTAGTAATTTCTTGAGCTCAACATGGGGTATTTTATTTTTCATAACCTGAGAAAACATTTCAATGAATGTTTTCACTCTTTATCCAATCCCGTTTGGTTTCCCATTAAAAAAATCACATCACTATCCATCACACTCATTGTTAAGTAAATTATTCCTAGTAATAGGAATATATTAAAGATAAAAAAGTTTGTGTGAATATCAAGAAATAATAATCAATGTAAGAAATCATATAATAAAGAAAATAAATCATAATATTTAATAAATTATGAAACATAAATTTCATCCTATGATATATTAGGTTCAACCTATATCAATTTTGGATCATCATATGTTATTTTAGGATATAGTTACTTATTATTAATATTTTAATCCATAAAAACACTAAGCCTTCTAAAATACCAATAGATATTACCCAGACCAGAATTCTATGTTTTGGTACTAATGAAACTAATATTACTAACATTATTTTATAAAAAACGAGATGGAACAACCTTAATATATTTTTATAGTACATCATTTTACGTGAATATTCATTACATGTCATAATAAATCAGACCATTTAACCTAAAGGTTTACTGTCTTCAATGATTTTCCACATGTTCTTATTATTTTAAAATACTTATTCAACATTTACCATATAATTATCCACCTATGTTGTCATTATATAAATTCCATGCATAAAAGTCCTCTTATTTTCATATGGAAATTGAAATATAAGAAAGTGTGACCTCAAATTCTTATTAATGGTAAAGACAATATAATACAATGAAAGATCATAAGTGGGAATAATATGAACATGTGGGTGTGAGAGAATAATCACGATGCATGGTCATAACATAAGAGTACCATAATAAATGTGTAGTATATCATTTATCTAAGTCTATTTGGTATAATATAATACATTAGTCAAATAATTTTTGAAACATGATACCATAATAAAGATATTTCAATATAATTTTAAAATTGTGGCAGATAATAGGAATAGGATATAATATCATTATAAACCTAGATAAAATAAGTATTTTCCAAAGACACACATCTGAACATAGAAATTCAAAATAATTTCCTAGAACGAAAAAGTGATAAAAAATATTTGAAATAATGTTAAAAAAATTGTGAACAAATTTATCTACAGTCATGTTCACACATGAACTTGTCAACATAGCCAACTATAATCTTGCCGATGCACAAATGTGTGAACATAGATAACCACAATCATTTCCATGTATAAAATGATTATCTTATAAGATATTAATATTTACTAAATTTCTTATAGGGATATATTAGAAAATAAAAACACAAAATTATAAAACACACACACACATAGATATATATATATATATATCCCAATAATTTCAATACATTCATAATCCCCTAATATCTTCTTCACCCGAAATAATGATATGGGTATCATAAAAACAATCTTAATATAATATAGTAATCCATTAAAATAAATCATATGGATGGTATCATTAATTAATATCCCTAGTGTAGCATAAAAACATTAAAGGATGATAATATATAAAAAAATTATAAGGGCATTAAAAAGATTCTTTGAAAAACATGAAGAATTATTCTTTTCTTGGGATAAAATTTATTTGAAAATGAAAAAATGAAAAAATAATTGATATTAAATTAGAAAAAAATTAACTCTTTTAGAGGAATATTAATTATGAAAAAGTCCCATAAAAATAGTTTAAGGTGTTTATGAGGATGATGTTAAGAATGAAGATTCTTCTCACCCTTATACATTCAAATTCAAATCAATAAAAAAAGTACATCTATGAAAAACATTGAAAAATATTTCTTTCAAAACCTTGAAAATAATGATAAAGATATTATTAAATGACTTTAACAAATAATTTAAGCATAGTTAAGGAAATTCATAAAATAATATAAATAATATGGACATGGAGGAGAAATATTCTTATCCAAAAATAAGACCTAAGGATCACTACACATAAAAATAACCTTTCAGTTGAAATGTAAAATAAAGGGTTGTTTGAGGGTATGAATATGTATAAAAAAATTAAACAAAATTATAAGATTAAATATAGGGTTTAAGAGAGAAAGAATAAAAAAATCCAAAAAATGAGTTTAGATATATACACCCACGTTCTCAAAGTGATATTGGAAAAGAAATGTGTACGACTTTGGCAACCATTGATTCAAATAGACTTAAAATAAATAACATGATATGGATTCATAAATAACCTCAATTACATGAAATATTTTTTATAATAAATTCATGGGGTAGTATATACAACACATAAAATAGATTTTTTTGAACATATAACATGTGTCAATGAGATAAATTTGAATTATAAAAAACCCTTACCATGGATTCTTTATTGGTTGGACATGATATGACCACCTATATAATAAAATAAGTCACAAAAATTATATATTTTATAACATTATTAGTTAATATTAACTTTTATATAAATAATTATATTCATTTATTATATAGTCTTACTTATTTGGGCTTAACATTGGCTATTGATTATTAATAGTTTCAATCACTCCGTGATGGATTCAGTATAATAATTTTAGTCATCATTACATATTAATGAGTTAATCAACTAAAAAACATTAAAGTTAAATTAATAGAAGTTATATAATGAGTTATGATGTTTTAGTTTCATTCCATGTGAGGTTTGGGAATGTTTATCCAAGATGGAATCCATAATGTTGTTCTTTTTGTAATTGTAAATAAACAAAAGAAGCTATATTTATAATGAGTAAAATATTACTATTACCATTCCAACATAAGAAAAAACACATTATTTTCTTATTTATACCTTATACAACCATTATTAAATTCTTTATACTTTTTTAAGAAATGGTGATGATGGTATAACTTGATTAATGTTGGTGGGTGAACTGACCCAAATAAGAACATTTCACCATAATAAATGAGTAAGAGTAATGATTTATATAATAGTAATATAAATTTTGTAGAATCATCCTCAGGTCAATATAACATAATTATAATAGATAATTATATTTAAAAATAGTGGATATGATATTTTTATTGAAAATAATGGTGAAGAACTTGGTATATAATTTTATGAATGTTCTCCCACTTGAAACTAGTTCATTTATAATGATGGATTTAAGATTCCTTCTTGGAACAAAAATTCACCAATATTATAAGAAATATTTCGGATAGGGAAAATTTATAGATATTAAGTTGGAAACCTAATGGTTTGAATAGTTTGGGCAGGGTATAAGATGTGAAATTTTATAGGTGATTTTTGAGTGAATTTTCTATAAAAAATCATTCCTTAATGTATAAGGTTGTAATTTTAAAAGGAAATAGATGATAAAGTGGACAATAATTAATATTGGATAATATTAGGTTGATAAATACCAAATAAAAAATTTTAAAATGAGGTTTTCATATATTTTATTCCTTTACCACACATTTTAACCCATTTTGCCTCAATTTACCTTTATGTTAGTAACTCAATTTTTACCTCAGTAGATTATTTTTAAGACTAAAAATGAAATTGAACTCTTTGCATAATTTTGATGTCTTGGTTAAATATTTTAACTTGATTTAATCTAATTTATTTTTTAAATATGTGAAATATATCTATTAGATGAAAAAAAAATATTTAAATAAAAACTATTTTTAATGAAAAATAAAATTTCAGATATTATGTGTTCGTAATAAAATTTCAAATTGTTAACTTATTAAATGGGTCTTAATCTATTAGTTTATATATTGATACATTTTATCAAAAAATCTTATAAAAGTGAAAAATTTAATTTATTAATAAAAATATACAAAACATTATAAAAGACTCCATTGAAAAATATCAATTTTTAAAATTAAATTATTTTCATATTATTTCTAAAAAATTGAAAATAAATCATTAAATTTTAATTCTATTATATATATAAAAACAATTAATTTTATTCAATTTATAATAATAATATAAATTTATCTTTATATGAAAATTTATAATATATTATAATTTATTTTATTTATAAAAATCTAAATTAATTGGCCATGAATAATTAAATTAGTATACAATATAGTTCCATTTGTTTTTTATGGATTATATTTATTTATTTTAAAAATCATTCATTTTTATCAATGTGTTTTATTGAAATTATTTTTTGATAAATATATTAATAATATTAAACACAAATAAATATATTTTTATAATAAAATATTCTAATTAAATTTTATATTTTTGTTTCATCATCTATCAATTAAAAATTATATCATTTTCAATTTGTTGCTAAAAATTAAACAGATTCAAAATATATATCAGATACATGCATACCTAATGACTAAAAAAAATATATCAAGCATAAATATTTCCAATAAACATATATCCAATTACCAAATATATTAAAAAACATTTATTATTCATATATATAGCCTTATAAGTATCATTAAAATCATTCATCATATTCAAACTTCATAATGAAAACTTCTCATTCCGGTAGAATTCATTTGAGATTTGACAATATGATTTCTCCTTACATGAATTTTTTATAATTATACATTTAATTCTTCTAATAGTGATTCCCAAGGTTGAAGATGATCTAAGGTATTTTCTAGTAGTAAAAATATTATTCTTTTTTTACTTATCACCCCTTTTGAATTGTTTCACTCTTAAGGGATGTAATCATCCATGGTATGTAATAATCATTGGTAAGTAATTATTATTTTTATATAATTTTTTTTGTTTAGCAGTATAAATGAATAAGGTAATGTTATATTAATCCATATATTCTATAAAATATTCTTATTCAAGTTTATTTTTTTAAAAAGAAAGAAAAACTTAATTATTAGGGATAGACATCAAGTCTAAGGAAATAGATTTTTTTTGAAATATCAAGGTGTTAAATTAACAGTAAATATTTTATAAAATATAGAAATAAGACAATTTACTAGAATATATAAAGGTCACAAAACAAATAAATAAGAGATATTTCCACCAGAAGATTGAAAATTTTATATATTAAAGAACATGGACTGTGATACATAAGGTTCATTAGCCTAATATATAAGATTAATTTACATGATAGAATCCAATAAATAAGGGTTAGATTTGGGATTCAAAATTAATATGTAAGAATCATTTTTTCCTCACTAGGTGATATGAACTTATAATTACCTTTTCATTTTGAGTTTAAGGGTCATGTAATGAACTATCCCAAGTTCACCAGATATATAACTCAAATCAGCATTCCACAAGGCCCAAAGCATATCCTTGATCACTATTAGATAACATAAAGAACTTGGGAATAAAAACTAATTGAATTGTAATTATTAATCCTATATAATCCAATAAATTACCATACGTATTTCAATTATGAATTCTTCATTATGTATCTATACCTTGAACATCCATTCACATAAAATAATAAAATAATAATAAACATCATCCAAATAAAATATAAAAAATAAAAATAACTAAATATCCAACATCACTATATAACCTAAAAAATAATGTGAGTTACAAAATCATTTAATACATTAACACAAATTAAAGTGATGAATGTAATGGTATATAAAAAATAAAAATCCAAAACCACCACAATAGGATCCTAAATTTTTTCCATATATCTATCTCTCTATGAACCATGGTAACCACCACTCTTAAACCATAAAGGATGATTATGTATGTTGAATGAATGAATATAAAATTATATATTATGTATCTTCTTTCCATTTACCTATATCAGTCATAACCAAGTATGCATTCCCCAAATAAAAAATGTAGGGTATTAGGTAAGGGCCCAATATGTTACAACAATTGATCTACATAATACAATTTTCATCACAAACCACTAGTTTAAGTTTAAAATTCCATTTTTTGAAATATAATTGTTTATTTCATAAAATTATGAGTAGAATTTATTTTAAAAATACCATTAGTTTTAGAAGGATAAGTAATTTTCCTAAATAAACATGAACCTAGAAAATATAACTTATAACCAAGGAAACATGTTACTAAGATCATCATAATATAGAAATAGATAAAAATAATAATAACATGTTATCATATCTTAGAAATGTATAACACAAAAAATGAAAAAAACATAGGCTCTAACCTAGCAGGGTAAATGCCACTGAGAAAAACTCATGGAACACTATTCATCATAGGTCAACCTAAAAAATAACCCAAATTATTCTATCTCTCAATGTATCAACAATAATAAACCCTATATATTTTATAAACTAAGATAAAATAGTAATTATTGAGGTTATAAAACACACCCCAAGGACTCTCATGTGCATTACACATAAGAAAAGTACTCTAAAAATATAAAATTATTAATAAAAAATCCATTCCACTTGTCTAAGGCATATAAATCAAGGAAATAATATTCACAATACAATAATTGAGGAAAATAACTTTTGAAAACCCATTTGATATCAAAATGTTCATTATAAAATTTTATAAAATACCCCATGGAAATGAATCTATTTTTGAAATAATGACTAATTGAAACTACAACATTATATAAAAATGTAAGGAATAATAGAGGATAAGAATAATGTGGTCCAAAATCATTAATATTAAATAGAATATAATCAATAAAACAGAGGGAAATCCATCAAAAAAAGGTAAGTAAAAGGAAATGACCTTTATATAGTGACACCTTAATCAAATATGATGTAAAATAGTCACCATTGATAAATAAAAAATATGAATAGAGAGATCCATATAAGCCTATAGACCAAGAGAAATCAGTTAGAAACACATCTCTATAATTATAGCTTTCCACTATGTCAAGATACAATATGTAATCAAGAAAAACAAAGTAGAAAAAGGTAATAGATGAAAAGGGATAAAGAAATCCAATAGGAATCCTGAGTTTACATTAAATAACCCCACTAAAATAAAGTGAAATCATGAAAAACTAAAGTAGTATGGAGAATCCATAAGAAATAGAAATATAGGTCATGAAATTGGGGAAATGGAGGAGAGTTAGATTTAAATATTTCATGGGAATATGATTTATTTTAAATTTTTAATAAAATTAGAGTATTTATATGGTTTGTCTGTATGGTTTGAAATACCATGTACCAACCATGATATATGAAGCCAAATTATTTTTCTGGATGGAAACATAATTTTCCAAACAATTATCTATCAATGAAAATTGCTCTGGAAATCTCCCCCCCCCCTTCATGGTTTGGGTAAATGGTTAGCACAAACTGTGTAATAACTACGAGCCCCATATAGTTTTCCCAATGTTTAAAAAATATTACCCTAATCTCTTCGAACACCCCTAAATATAAAAAATCAATTAAATAGATAAATTATTTAATTAAAGGGACACTTTCCACCCCAAGAAAGTCCTAGAATAACTCATCAAAGAATTTGCAAAGATACTACTTCCACAATAATTCCAGACACTCTCATGTTACATAGTTATTTCTAACGTGTGGTAATAAAACATGAAAAAGAGGGATATAAATACCCTACTACACTATATTATAGTAAACCTAAAATAAAACAAGCTTCGAAAATAAAGTTCTCACAATATCCAATGCCATATACTCCCACTCAATCATAATAGATGTTTCTTGGAAATAACTTTTTAACTGAAATATGTGGAATAAATCCTGAATAGTGGTCATGTATAGTGGTAGATCTAGCCAATATTTCACATTACCATGTGACTCAATGTTCTCAAATAGTCTTACAAAACAAAACTTTAATATACTATGCTTTCAGAATCATTGATGTCACTACTGAGGATAAACAATGAAGAAAAGAGAATCACAAAAGGAAAAATCTAATAGGAAATGGAAAAGGTTAGAAGAAGATTTACAGTGAATCTAATCCATCATCAATAAATTCTAAATCAACTGAATCTTATCAACAATCTCTTGGAAAATTCTCTTTCATGGTGGAGAAAACTCACCTAACTCTATAGGGTAAATAGGAGATTGATAATACCACCCATATAAGGATTTTTAAGGAATGAATAATCACCAGATATTTTTAACTATTATTATATGATAACTCAACTAGTGAAAAATATTTATCCATTGATCCATCAAAATCAATAACATGTTAATAGTGTATATCCTCAAGAATATAAATATTTCTCAATATGACCATCTATCCTAGTATGATACGTCATGGTAAATTTTAATTATGAACTCAATACTTCCAAAATACCCTTTTAAAAACTTCAAGTGATGTGTGGGTCTCGATTAAAAACAATAGTTGAAGTCACACCATGAGGCTTTACTATATCCTATAAGCTAAGTTCTGTATAACTTCATCTACTACCTTATGGATAGAAATTGGTATGATTTCATAAAATATTCATTAAGCATCCATATTTCATTCCTCCCAATATGAGACTAAGGTAAAATAATTATAAATTATATAGATTTATCATCCTACTTACATATTAGAATGGGACGAGGTTAGAATAATCCTAGTCAATTTTGGTGCATGGCCTTGATTCTCTAATAGGTAATGCACCAAGAAAGAAAATTAGAAAGTTACAATATTGTCTCTGGCCACCAATATGAGTGGTTCATATCACTAAACATCTTGGTAGCTTAGGGTTTAATGGACTATATAAAATAATTCGCACTCTCCATAAATTTCAACCTCGATATTGAAGGAACCAAAATCCTCCTTAACAAAATTGGAACCGGTAAGAGACCAAGACCAATGACCCAAGGTCCTTCCACCATTTATGATTTTACAAATCTATTGATAGTTAGGATCTCATGCCTGATAAAGCCTAATCAATTCATCTGAGCATGTGACTTACACACTATCCAAGAACACTCAATCAACCTAATCTTCCATGTTTAGATGCAACATAGTGAATAAGATCATCACACACTATTATTACATTGAATCACTTAAAAATTGATCGGGAAACTTCATACTCAAGACATTTTCCACAACTTTCCATTTACTCCAGTTATTAGCCAAATCAAAATAAAAATCATTTATACAAACTATGCATTATAATTGTATGAGATTTTGATCCATATAAGTGAATATTTAGGTCACAAATTTAAGATCATAGTACATATTGAACCTATCCAAAAAAAGGTAGTGGAACCAAGTCATTAAAGAATACATATCTTATGCTAATACAATATAATGGGTCCGTTAGTTCTTTTGAATTAGATGTCATTAAAGATATCTATATGTAATAGGATGATCATACTATCTAAACACAAAAAACCCTAGGTATGATGTTTTATAATAAATATCATATCCCAAAACGATTTCTTAAAGAGTCAGAATTGAAGTTGGCATCAATATAACAACAAAATTCTTAAAGGATCTCTTGCATTTCCTAGACCAAATTAATTTTAACCCCTAAAATTTTATAGCAATAAGTGGGGACACCAATAATGATAGATCCTATAAAAAGTGCCTATAATACCATTCCAATCCTAAGAAGATCAGAAATATCACATATTTTCTTTGAATTTTCCCAACACATCACTACTTAAATCATCTCAGGTTCTATAGAGATGCATATCCTAGATATAACGTAGCCTAATAATTTAAATTCTTGAATCCAAAACTAGAATTTAGACACAATTTCTTATAATAGACGATCCATAATGTTCTCTAAATCAATTTAAAGTTGGTTATTGTTCCCTCCCTCCATTATATTGTAATAAACTAAGATATCGATATCAAATACCACAATAAAGGCTTAATGATACTAGTAGAATATTTTTTTCATCAATTCCATGAAAATATTTCAGGAATTAGTAAGGACCACTATTATATATATATATTAATTTTAACATTGCATTTATAATTTGGGTTCTATAAATACTGATTTTATAATTGCAAACCATATATATTTAGCATTGGTTATTATAATAACATATGTAGAACTATTTACACTAACATTTTCAGTTTTGGTTTTTAATATAAATGACATCCAAAAATTGGTATTACATTTTTGGCATCATTTTTCCTATAAACCAACACCAAAAATACTTGATGGATTTTTTTGGAATCATTTTTTTAAGAAAACTGATGCAAAAAAAAAGTGGCCCTGCTTTTCAACATCTGTTTAAAAAAACTACAACACCATAAATCATAGTTTCATTGTTTTTTTTATTAAAAACTGATGCCAAATTAAAAATGTTAAACTTTTTAATGCCCTTTTTAGTAATAACCAATTTAAAAATACTTTTAAAAAACCCTACCATGAAACTCTTATTTTTTTTCAATTACCATTTCATCTATCGACCTATGATGACTATGATAACTATTGAAACTATTTAACCACTATTGTAGTTGATATTTTTCAATTTGAATCTTATTTTAATGATCTCTACCATCAACCATTCAAACTACTTCCTTGTTTTGTGATCCCGGTTTATATTTCATCTTTGTAACCCTTTTACGATCGAGTGGCACCCCATTAGAGGTTTTTTGTTTTTTCCATTTTTTTCAAATGTTATAATTTTTCATTTTAGTGTTCTTATTAAAAATTAATTCATGGTGAATTATCTATATTTCATGTCCAGTAGCACTACTATGATCGAGTAGAACCACTATGAGATGTTTTTTGGTTGTTCTTTTTTCTTATCTATTTTTTTTGAAAAATTTTAATTATTAGTTTTAGTGTTCTTAATGTAAATGAATTCAAGGGATGTTATCTATATTCAAGATCAATAATAAATTTTACATCTTTGAAATTTATAAGAGGTTTAAAAAAATTAAGATAAATTCATTATAATTTTGTTATAAATTTGAGTAATTACTTCTTTGGTTTTTTTGCATTTTACTTTTTATTATAAATTTTTATTAAAGTTTGTTTAATTATCTAAATTATTTTTTTATGGAATTATCAAATGTTTTATCCAATATATATTGGAATGCATATAGTATCCATGTCACAATATTTTTATATATAAGTGAAAACAAGTAATGCATATCGAAAAATAAGTGCATATCTGAATATATATACAGGAAAATAGATAAAAATATAAAGCTATATAGAAAATAATTGGTAATGAGAAATGTATTAAGAAAGAACATAGTTTAGTAATATAACACTTAAATTCACCAATAGAAACTACATAGATATGGATTTATCAATAACTATTTTCACATGGGACCCATGACTGCCACAACTTTGTTCTTGGTCTTATTCAAGCAAAAATGTGTCAACATTTCATATGAATAAATCAATTAATTAGAAATTGTTAAATATTATTCAATTTCCATTCCATTGATAAACAGATTAATCCTTCTTATCACATGATTTATGCACTCTAATTTCTCTTATCTTTATTTTAAAGTATGTCCTTATAATCTATAATCAACATGAAATATTTTTTAAATAATTCCATTATCATTTTATATTTAATCAATCTATTTTTGGTATTCATTCATTGCCACCACACCAATGATTCAATAGTTTCAAAGATTAAAATTTTGTCAATTATATGGAACCAAGTCATAAAATTTATATCTAGCTATATGGGCATCAGGGGTTGGATCATTCTGCATTAATTATTCATAAAAAACTATTCTAATGTCAGTCTTGGAAAAACTAGTTTATTTTACTTCGGTTTTATATAAATACAATATAATATGTTTTTTATCAAAAATAAGTGTTTAATAAATATATAAATATGTATTTTTTGTTTAATTATATTTGTTCTAGGTTAACTAAATAAGAATACTGATGTCTACTATGAAGGAACTAGGTAGAATGGAATCGGTGTTGTCTGATAGTCATTTAAAAAAATACCTAAACTTGAAAAAAGTATCTTTATTCTTTTTCTAGGGTCATCAAACATTGTTTATAATTATTTATTTAAATAAAATAAATACCTAATATTTTTTTTTTAATAATCGGTAATATCTCTCACGTGATTGAACATTTTTTTTGATTAATTTTTTTTTTGTTTTTAAAATTTATCAATTATATATATATATGTAAATGTTTATCTTTTTTATATGTATATATATGTTTGTATATATGTGTGTATATATCAGTTGAAATTAATAGTTATCATATTTTTAATTTTTTATTCTAATCAAACCATGTACTTTTGGATTAGCATGACACATCCTACAAAATAAATAGCTAGAGTATATTAGTTTTTTATTTTATTCCTAATAATTTTTAACATTTCATATATGAGTATAAATAATTTTTATTGTTTGTTTTTATGTTTAAAATTTATCTTTTTATATATATATTTTTAAATATTTATATGTTTTAATATATTCAATAGTTATTTTACTATCTTAGATATTGAATGGATTGTAATTGGATAAATTTACAAAGAGCCACAAGTGAATATGAAAAAGGAGTTTATTATTTCATTGAATTTTCTAGATGAAATATTCAAAACATATATTTCATTTTCTATCCATTAGTGAAGTGTTTGAATATAAGAAATATAAACTCTATGGAAATCAAGGATCATCTCATATTTTATAGTTTTGGCCTTAATTATAAACATTGGATCTGGAATGGTGGAATAATTTTAAATTAAAAATCTAATGTTGATGATAATATTCATGAAGAGATAGAGGATCATATTGAATAATTAATTCATGATTTAGTTGTTGAGACCATTGAAGAATTAGAAACTGTTGAATGATTATATGGAGATTATGAGAGACCGATATTCCGATGCTATAGTAAATATATAGTACTATTAAAAGTTTTGAGATTGATTAAATTGAAAGAAAGAAATGGATTGAGTGACATAAGTTTCTCTAACTTACTTTATCTTTTAAAAGAGAATATTCCATAAGCTAAAGGCATTCTATATTCCAATTATGAGGAGAATAAAATATTATGCGCAACAGGACTGTGGTATAAAAAATACATGCTTTCCCCTTTGATTGGGTGTTGTATAGGAACAAATATTAAATTTTATCAAAATGTCCATTATGTGAAACATCATTCTATAAGAAGGATTAAAAAGTCAACTCATATTCGTTCTTAGGTATTAACATGTAACCTCATGATAAATCAAACAATTCCTTCTAATAATCCCTTAATATAATTCCAATAAATTAAAACTGATTCATTCAAAGGTACAGAAATCAAATATCCTGCTAAATCAATTTGGTACCATCCAAAAATTCCTCATTTGAAGTGACTATTTTAAAAATTCAATTGATTTAAGTAGGTTAATATGGAAATTAGATGATGGAATATCTAAAGTTAAATTACCTGACTTTGCCGACTCATCACAATGGAAGAGATTTGATAAACAATTTCCTTATTTTGGGAGTGAAGTTAGAAATCTCATAATTGTAGTGTGTTCTGACGGAATGAATCCATACCAAAGACTAATTTTCCAAAATAGTTCATGGACTATTTTTTGGTAGTTCACAACTTATACCTATAGATATGTATGAAGAAAAAATGTTTTATGATGAGCTTGATGATTTCTGGACCAAAAGAGCTGTGAAATGATATTTATATATATCTTTCACCATTTATTGATGATTTAAATATTCTATGGAATGCATGTGTTAATTTTTTCGATACATAAAAAATGCATTTTGCCTTTTCCATGATATGATAATGTTCAGTATAAATGGATTTCCGGCATATGGAAACTTATAAGGATACAGTGTTAAGAGACATAAAGCATGTTCAATTTTTAAAGAAGAGACTTCATATTATCAATTTCATAATGGAAGAAAAATAGGGTATATGGGACATCAATTTTTTTTCAAGTTGGTCATACTTATCATAGATTGCAAAAGGCATTTAACAGTTAACTGAAAAAAATTCCCCCACAACCATTTTTCGTTGAAGAAAATTATGATAGGGTGAAACATATTAATTAGAAATTTTGAAATAAAAGAAGTTCTCGTCTTCAAAAAAATATCTAGACAGATAGCCTTTTTTAGCTACCTTATTGGATATTTTTAGAGATAAAACATAACATTCATGTTATGAAAGTGGAGAAAAATATATGTGACAATTTGATTTCAACAATTCTAGACATAGAATAAAAGAGAAAATGAGGATTGAATTCCAAGTTAGACTTGATATCAATGGGAATACATATAGTGTTATCTCCCACTATGAAAGAAAACAAAACATATTTCCCTCCGGCTTGTCACACTTTAATAAAGAGTGAGATGTTGAATTTTTGTCAGTGTCTATATGGTTTGAAAGTACCTAATGGATATTCTTAAAATGTGAAGATTTTTGTGTTAGTGAAGGATCATAAATTAATAGGTATGAAATCTCCAGACTATCATGTATTGATGAAACAACTATTATTAGTCACACATCACAGTTTATTGCTTTCAGCTATTAGAAATACTACCATCGGGTTATTTAATTTTATAAAATCTATTTGTGAAAAATTATTTTTTCCAAATTTGTTAGATGAGTTGGAGAATGAATCTTATCTTATACATTTTGAACTTGAAATGTATTTTACACCTAAATTTTTTGATATAATGGTTCATCTGGTGATTCATATGGTTTGTGAGATAAGAATACATGGGCCTATATATTCACATTTTATCTATACTTTTTAATGGTATATGAAAATTTTAAATGGATATGTTAAAAATCCTTATGTTTTGGTGGCCTATGTTGTTCAAAATTATATATTAGAATATTTTATTGATTTCTATACTGATTATTTGTATGATTTTGAGCATATAGGTCTCCCTATATCTCTAAATTTAACTATTGATAGTGAAGGTAGAGGTATTCAAGGATTAAAGGTAAAGTTCATTCCACGTGATGAGGTGACACGTGCACATTTATACATTTTGTGCAACACATATGAGGTTAAATCATATATATCATCACATATTTCTGAATTAAATATAAAATATCAAAAAAGGAGAAAAAAATTGATGATGATTTAGCATAAAAAGACATTTTTTAATTGTTTAATGAGTAAGTGATCATAGATATATCTACATCAGAAATGTTGAAATGGTTGGTAGGGGGACTATGTATTAATGTGATAACATGGTCTAGTTTACAATTAATGTGTACACATTTTACACAAAATCTAGATGATAATAGTTCCATACAAAATAGTGGTGTGTTGGTCAAAAAATGAATATGTGCATTTTTTGTGTGAAAAATATAAAAACAAAATTTCTTCTTCATATAAATATTTTGGAGTTCTTGAGAATATATGGGAAATTGATTATATTTTTTTTTTTAAAAATGTTTTTATGTGTAATTGGGTTGATAGTAATAGTTTTGTGAAACATGATGATTGTGGGGTTATACTGGTTGATTTTAAAAGATTTAGTTAAAATGAGGAACCATTTATCATGGTGACACATGAAAAGAGGATATTTTATGTAATTTATCCATCAAATGATCATTGGTCAATTTTGTTTCAAGGGAAAAGATACCATTTGGGTGATTAGGATAAGGATGATGATGTAATTGATTTAAATGAGTCTTATTAATCTATTACGTGGTTTCCAGATGATTACAATGACTATAAGGAATACATGGCACATGTAGTACGTAATGATCATGATGAAGGGATATGGGAAAATTCTAAATTACCCTAAAAAATTATTCTGATAATTATTTTTATTTTGTTTATTTTCTAAAATTATCATGTGTAAATATTTTATTTTTAAGAAGTTATCTTTCAAATATTCTGGTTATAAGAATCATCACATCTTTAATTTCTTTTGAAACTTACAAATGCACGCCTTTTTTTACTTACAAATTTTTTATCCTTGTTTTTAAATATTAATTTTTCTAATGATATGTAGGTAAACAAAATTTTAATACACTTTATTTTGTAAATTTCATATACAATGAGAGAGGATTACTTACCAATGTATATATATATTTTCATATTATTAAATATTCAGTAATATAATTATTTAGCGAAAGAAAACCTTTAATTTATAAAAAATATATATAGGTCTACTGATGTGTCTTCAACTAAAGAGACTTCTCGTATTACTATAGAGAAATCATGTTCTCATGTTGTTAAACTTGGTATTACACATTTAACAAAGCTGTCATGTTCTCATGGATATGAGAGACTATATATTTGTTTTGATGATAATAATAATGCAACTGGAAAAAACACAATTCAGTTTATCAGTTATATATCAATGAAGAGTCATTATAGGATAAGAATTTTATATCTAGATTGGAATTCCATCCACATGATGGAAAAATAGAAACTTTGGGAGGTCGTGATGGTAATATATCTCAATTTATTTATTTTATCTAATTTTTTAAATGTTAATTATTTTAAATGACTAATATTTAATTTATTAAAATAAAAATGACATTAAATTTTGAGTAAATGAAATAAATTAGGAAGAGATATCTCTATTTAGTAGTAGTTATATGAAGATATTTTAAATCAAAATTTAAAAAATTTGATTTTGGAAAGAAAATGGATAAAAACCCATGCATCAAGTATTAGTTTTTAGATGCAGATACGTGGAGGAAATTTATTTACATAAAACATGAAGAAAAATTTCAAGAATGATAATTATTTTATATTGTAATTTTATTTATATATTTATCTACTTTATTATTAGTTTTTTTATATAACAAGCCTCTAGGATATCTCATCACAAGATACAGTTGAAAAATGTATACCCTCATACATTATCACATGGATGATATTAGTTATTAGAGTAGAAAATGATTGAAAAAAATTAAACCATTAAAATAATGATCTAGTGTGGTTTAGAAGAATTCTGTTTTTCCACCATCTCCTCCCACTCGCTAGGATAAATGGAAATGGGCTAGAAGAAGGAAAAATGAAATGTATCTTATAGATCAAGCTAAATAAGTAGTTGAAATAATTCTATGTAAATATTTTTTATCCTTCAATGATTTTTTTTATTTTTTAAGTGAAAAAAATTGATATAATAGTTATATATTATATTTCAGGATGACATTTAGGAGAAAAAAATCCAACTAACTTTTATCCCTAAGTGTAGGATAAATATCCTAGATACTAATTTATGAAAGAAAGAACACCCATGTTGAGTAAAAGGATATCAGGTTGGTGTTTGTATTAGGAATGTTTTTGGTAATGAATTTAAGCATTCAAGAGAACTAGAAATTGATTCCTTAAAATATGAGATTAAAGAAATGAAACAATATATATGCGATAAAATTCAATCAGTTGTGAAATATATGGTTGATAAATTAACGAGACAATCACAAGCTGCTCAGCCTGCTCAGCCGGCCAAGATGAACCAGCCTACCCATTCATTCTAGCCATCCCAATCAGATGTGAAACTTATATAGAATGCCCAGCTGACATAGCCCACGCAACCTACTTACTCATATCATCCACCCACTAGAAAAAAAATTTCTTTTACATCAGTTTTTTAACACCAGTTATTTAAAAATTGATGTTAAAAACAAGAAAAAATAATTTATGACATCCATTTTTTAAAACCGACATAATTTATATGTTTTTCATGTCAGTTTATCTAAAACCTATGTGATAAACCATGTTTTTTTACGTAAGTTGATTTAAAAAAACTTGAATATATATGTTTTTACATCGGTCATTTAAAAAAAGGTGTGAAAAAGTGGTTTTTCACATCAATTTTAAAATAACTAATGTTGAAGATGAAATTTCAAATAACGATAATGTAGGATTCAATTTTATGATAACGCACCTTTGAAATTTTTAGTGAATAGTCAAAATTTATTATACCATGGTTAAATTTTCATGTGAATTTTTATGCTTTCACACTCTGCATGTATTTCATTCATGATCAACTATTTTGATCGTCATCAACTTCCCATCGATTTAGCTCTACAAATCTTCATCATCATTCCACTGATTCTCCCTTCAGTGAACTCTTCATGGTATTTATAAATTTTTTACATGATTAAATGTATTTGGGATTGGTTTCCTCAATTTATAATGTTACGACCCAAACTTTTTGAAAAATATTTTAATTTACACTTAACGATTTAATAGAGATGTTAATGGTTAATACAGAAAGAAGAATCAATAGATTCATCCAGTAGACTCGAACCGTAGGAATCCCACTTATCAGAGCTTGGGAAGGAGGTCGCATCTTTGGGCTTCGCTTTGGACCAAGCCCAAGACAAACTCCAGCATGTCAATCTTGAATAGAATTGCCTATGGGAGAAGTTCAAGTTAGTGGAGATTAATACTAGGGAAATGTTATCTGAGCCTCCCTCAAATTATCTCACCTTAGCACACCTTAAACCTAGGTCTTATGCTGGTGTTATAAGGGGCTATGTAATGAGACTGTAGCTAATTTGTTTAATCCCTTGAGATAAATAAAATTGTGATTTCTTCCTATGGTGAAGTTTGTGAATTTTCAGATGTTTGGATAAAAATAGGATGTATCTTATGGATGAATTTTGAAAAAAGGGATATTTTAAAATATTTACGTAAACCTTAAATAATTAATGATGTGTAAGGATATTCAAAAAATGGTCTTCTACAAATGTGTTCAGTAAGAAATTTAGAGTCTAATAAGATCAACTTAATTTTTGGTGAATAGTAAATTATGAATAGTGATATTACGCTTAGGATTATTAATGTGACCAATTGGATTAGTAATCTCACTTAAGAAAGTATTAATATTATTTAGGCACCTGGATTAAGTAATGTGATTCAATAAAATAGGTAAATAACTGTTTTAGAAATCATAAGTTAAGTAATAGTTTTTTTGGGTTAATAGTGTATTTTATTTAAAAATAAAAATAAAAATATTTAGAAAATTATTTTTATAAAATGGAGTTCATTTTTTAATTCAGAGCATTGATATTATGTTAAGGTGATTTTTTGGGATTTTTCTGAAAAAGTTGAATTTTCGGTGAATAGTGAATTTTCAGTTTAGAGTTTCGGGTGTTTAATGACATCATTAAGGATGTAATAATTTTGTAATAATTCTGGTCGACTTATGAATATTAAGATAAGGTATTAGGTGTCCCATGTGGCCAATACCATGGGAAAATACCATGGGAAAGCCCATGGTTTTGCCAATACCACCAATGAGGTGTCCCTTGGCCATTAATGCCTTGTCCCTTCACTTCCCCTATAAATACCAAGGCATTCCCTCATACTTTCCATTCCAAAATCCTCCTCAACTATGTTCTGGTCTCCTTACTTCCCAAGGAGTCCTCCTAAGGTTCCCTCAAGCCTCCCAATGTCCCAAACTTCAAGATTTCAAAGTTACTCTTCATGGTAAGGGATTCTTTCACTCATTCCATTTTCGAAGTTCTATTTTCATGTCAAGTCTTTAAAGTTACTTTTTCTCCATGTTGGGGTATGATATCTATATTCATCATACTTTCCTTTTATGTTCACATTATGAGATACCCCATTTAATCTCATCAATTCATTTTTTTTGAATTTTTAAGTGACGCCGTTAGGATGCCGGATTTTCATAAGAGAAATCTTATTTTTGTCTTCCTTCCATGTTTTTCATTTCATATGGTATGTCTTTAAAATTTCATTACCATGTTCTTATATCCTTTATATTCTGTCCCTCTACTGTTTTATGGATCATTTATGAGTGGGTGACCCATGTACCCTCTCTTTTCAATGTTTCCTAAAACCCTGTAACATAGCCGTTATCAGCAGAATTTTCATCTCAAAATGTCTCCCTCTTTTTTTCTCAATTTCTTTTATTTTATTAAGTGAATACTGAAAAATATTTATTATAAAGGGGTATTCACATATATATAAAAATTATCTATTTTAATTATGGTATTTACATACATGAAACCCGCTTTCATTTTTCCGTGGGTTTAAAGTGACATAAAGATAATATCTTTAAAGCAGTTTTTAAAATGTTATGATTATGAAATTAAACCCATTTATTTTATTCTTATTTATGAAATGTTTGATGATGATATGTTTGGATCACATGATAATAAAGAAAAATGAAGGTTTCACCCTGATAGTGCTCCAATTCATTGGGTAAAGACTTAATCTCTGTGGATGACTATTTTAACGGTACCTTGGTTAATAACCTTGGTAAATTTTTAATGACCCCTTGGGGATGGACCTTGGTGATACAGAAATGATTGTCTAAGTTAAATTATGTAGCCACATCTTCAAGTTATTAAACATGTTATTTTTATTATGATATGTCTCATGATCTCTTTCTCACGCCTTAATGTTATTTATCCTGACTTTATTGATATATCACAAGTTCACATGTAAAATGTTTCTCTTGTTTCCCTTACTTGGCATTCTGCTCACCCTTTCCTTTGATGTATACTCCCAGGTTATGAGATGATGTAATGAACTTATGATGCACAATGAAGATGCCTTTCAAGTGTTTAAGAAGAATTTTTTATGTCGTCATGTATTAAGTTCTTGGTTTCCAAGACACCAAACCATAAAGCTCCTCGATTTTGTAAAATGTAATGAAAAGTTATGTTATAAAAAGGCAGGATTCTATAGTTGGCATCAAATTATGGTTTATTTATTTATGGAAATTAGGCTATGAAAACTTTAGGAATATCCCTATATAAAATTTTAAATATAGGGAAAACCTCCTGGCATTTTAGTGAGTATTGAGTAAGTGGTTTATCAAACAAATACATCCCTGTCTGGATACGAGCGGGTAGAGGCAGCTTTGGCACAGATGTACTTAGGGGTAAAACCCGAAAACACTGCTTTGATCTAGACTCGAATGGGAAACTGGTGCACAACAATGGGCCTTTCTGCACTCTTAGTTACGACACTCTTGGGGGATATGTTTGATTAATCACAAGATTTTTATGAATCATTATGAAGGAATTATAGAGAAATATAATTGTTTAAGCATGATGTTTTAAGACATAGAATCCTTTATAGGTAAAATATTCGTAAATGAAACAAGTTGCTCACAATGATTTTATTCTTTTAGAAAATGGTGGTCAATAGGAGGAACCATGCAAATGGTGACTGCAATGGACCATGCACTAACGACCCTCCGATGGAAGCTGGAATGGAAACATTCATGAAAATGATGAACCAACTGAATCAAGTTATGAGTAACAACTTGAATCAAACTGAGAGACCAATCTCACCACGAAGGGAACAATATTCTGTCGAGTCCTTTATGCTCCAATGACCAACAACCTTCAGTGGATCAACAGACCCATTGATTACTGAGCAATGTATCATCTCTATAAAGAAGATCTTTTATGTACTTCATTGTTCGGAACAAGAAAAAGTCACCCTTGTTGTTTACCGCCTAGAGGGAGAAGCTAATAAGTGGTGGTCACTAATCAAAAACACAAATCCAAGAGGAGAGATGGAAACTATGGAGTGGGAAGAGTTCGAGGGAATATTATTCAATAAGTATTTCCCTCGTTCGATGAGAATGAGAATGAGGAAACAATTTATCGAGATGAAGTAGAAGGAGAATGAATTTGTTGGAATCTACAATATGAACATTAGAAGGCTTTCCCGTTATACCTCATGCTTTGTCATGGACGCTAATAGGAAGGTTGATAGATTCTTTGGTGGACTATGACCTCATATATGGAAGAATCTAGCTAACAGGGACTATGATAGCTATGAAGAAATAGTTAGAAGTGCTATAAAAGTCAAACTGGAGTTTGGTGAGATAAAATGGTCTCAAAAATCTAATGAGAAGAATAGAGCCATAGAACCAAGCCTGGGAAGAAGATTTGATCAGGAAAGAGGTGGAAAGAAAATG
Organism: Viscum album; assembly: GCA_963277665.1. NCBI lineage: Eukaryota > Viridiplantae > Streptophyta > Magnoliopsida > Santalales > Viscaceae > Viscum > Viscum album. The sequence goes on along the minus strand of OY728128.1, from coordinate 1,514,322,885 downwards.
AAACTTGCCATATGCAGTAAATGTGGGAAGAATAATTCAGGGCACTACTTGATCAAAAGTGGCAAGTGCTACAAGTGTGGAAGATAAGTCCATATTACTTGGAATTTTTGTAGTGAGGTGAGGCCTCAACTCCCCAAGACTAAAGATAGAGAAAAGATCGTTCTGGCCATACCTAAAGTCCAATGCTTAAAGTGTGGACAACTTGGACACTTTTCTAATCACTATCCAAATCTGAGGGCAGTGGAGGGGAATCACCATCAACCTCATCAAATTCCAAGGGAGCAAGGTCGTGCTTTTTCTATCACAGCAACTGAAGTTGAAGCTCTAAATGATGTGGTAGCAGGTACTATTGTTGTCCTCTCAAAACTAGCAATTATTTTTTTGATTCTGGTTCTATGCATTCCTTTATTTCCTCAAAGTTTTCAAAGAATATAGAATCAATCCCCAAACTGCTAGAGGTGGAGTTGTCAGTCAAGACTCAAAGTGGGATTATCCACACATCAACAGTGTTTAGATACTCTAGTGTTTACTTTAGTGAGCACAATCTTATCACAAATCTAGTAGTCATTCCCATTATAGAATTTTACGTTATACTAGGGATGGACTGGATCTCAAAGTATAATGCTAAGATCAAATTCATAAGTAAGGAAATCTCAGTAGTCTTGAATGAACGACATATAATTATCTTCCAAGGAGAGATATCCCAACCCGATCCTTGTCTAAAGGCACCTCCTATAGCCTTATTTATGGAGTTAATCGGTGATGATGAACAAGGAAAAGGGAGTATAAAAATAGAAGATGTTATGATTGTTCAGAAATACATGGATGTATTTCCTGAGGAGTTACCTGGACCTCCCCTAGAAAGAGAGGTAGATTTCTCTATTGACCTCGTACCTAGATCTCAACCGATATCAAAGACCCCGTATAGAATAGAAAATTTGGATCTAGATGAGTTAAAGAAACAACTCCTAAACTTGTTGGAGAAGGGGTTTATCCGACCGAGTGTGTCTCCTTGGGGAGAAATATTTCTCTTTGTGAAGAAGAAGGATGGATCAATGCGGATATGAATTGATTATAGAGAACTGAATGAGATCACAGTGAAGAAAAAATACCATCTTCCAAGAATTGATGATTTATTTGACCAACTTCGTGGGGCTCAATTCTTCTCCAAGATTGATCTTCAATCTGGTTATCATCAACTGAGGGTGATGAAGGAAGATATTCCATAGACTGCATTTCGATCAAGATATGGGCATTATGAGTGTACTGTTATGCCCTTCGGCATGACTAATGATCCTACTATTTTCATGGATTTGTTGAATAGAGTTTTTAAGGACTACCTTGATAACTTTGTGGTGGTTTTTATTGATGATATTTTCATATATTCAAAAATTCATGGGGATCATGAAGGTCATTTGAGGGTTATTTTTCAAACTCTGTGGAAGGAGAGGCTCTTTGGAAAGTTCATCAAGTGTGAGTTTTGGTTACAAAAAGTGGATTTCTTGGGGCACATCGTAACCAATGAAGGAATCTCAGTTGACCCTGCAAAGACAATGGTTGTGGAGGAGTGTTATCAACCCACAACAGTAACTGAGATTCATAGTTTCCTTGGTTTAGTAGGATATTATAGTAGGTTTGTGAAAAACGTTTCACGGCTTTCTAATCCACTAACCAAGTCGACTCGAAAAGGGGTTAAGTTCATATGGACAAAGGAATGTGAGGAAAGTTTCCAAGAGCTGAAGAAGATATTGGTTACTGCACCTGTGTTAAAACTACCATCTAGAGGAGAAGGATTTTTTATTTTTAGCGATGCATCTTTGAAAGGGCTTGGGTGCGTCCTCATGAAAAATGACAGGGTAATTGGTTATGCATCTCGTCAGCTGAATTAACATGAACAGAATTGTCCTACACATGATCTAGAGCTGGTGGTAGTTGTTTTTTCTCTGAAGATATGGAGGCACTTTATTCATGGGGAGAAATGTGATATATACACCGACCACCAAAGTTTAAATTATATTTTCACGCAGAAAGAATTGAACATGAGAAAAAGGATATGGTTGTATCTTATTAAGAACTATGATTGTTCAATTCATTATCACCCTGGAAGAGCAAACAAAGCCATGAATGTGTTAAGCAGGAAATACCATGTTGTTCTAGTAACAATGAGGATCCTAGGAGATCCCTTGATTAAGGATCTAGCAAGACTGGACATGGGAATTTTAAGGGAAGGGACATCATCAACCCTATCCCAAATGATTTCTCAACCTTCATTACTAGAGAAGATAAAGAAGGCTCAAAAAGAATATCTTTTGCTGTAGGATAAGTTTGAGGCAGTAAAGGATGGGAAGTTTCCTGATTTCAATATTGATCAAGAAGGTGTATTGAAATTTTGTACAAGACTATGTGTTCCATCTATTCCAGAGATAAATAAAGAACTGATGGATGAAGCTCAAAGCTCTAATTTCTCTATTCATACATGAGGCACTAAAATGTATTGAGACCTTCGTGATCATTATTGGTGGGACAACATAAAGAGGGATATTGTTGATTACACTACAAGGTTCCTGGTGTGTCAACAAGTAAAGGAAGAACGACAACTTCCTAAGGGGGTATTACAGCCGCTACCCATACCAGCATGGAAGTGGGATAATATAACTATGGACTTTGTTACCGGTCTCTTGAAAACATCCAAAGGGAACAATGCGATATGGGTTATAGTGGACCATATCACCAGGACCGTCCATTTTATCCGTTTTTGGGAAGATTTCTCTCTCGATCAACTTGCCAAGATATAAGTAAAGGAAGTGGTAAGGCTACATGGGTTTCCACTATCCATCGTATCTGATCATGATCCAAGATTCACATCAAAATTCTGGAGAAGTCTTCAACATGCTCTGAATACTGAATTGAATTTATTGTGGCCTATCATCCTCAAACTGATGGCCAATCTGAAAAAACTATTCAGACACTTGAGGACATGCTGAGATTATGCTCAATGGAATTTAAAGGTGGATGGGATCAACACCTCCCATTAGTTGAGCTCTCATACAACAACAGCTTCCATTCGAGTATTCAGATGGAACCCTACGAAGCTCTGTATGGAAAGCGATGTAGAACTCATACTTTTTGGGATGAAGCTGGTGAGAGAAAGCTTATTGGGCCTGATCTTGTGTAAGAGATGAAAGAAAAGGTTCATGCCATCCAACAACACATAAAGGCTACTCAAATTTGGAAGAAGAGCTATGCTGACAACCGTCGAAGGGACTTGGAGCTTGATGTTGGCGACAAAGTCTTCCATCGAATTTCTGCATGGAAGAGATTCATGTGGTTTGGGAAGAAAGGGAAGATCAGCCCTAGGTACATTGGCCCCTATGAAATCCTTGGTCGCATATGAACAGTGGTCTATCGTCTCGCAATTCCACCGAACCTAGCTCAAGGTCACGATGTCTTCCATGTTTCTTTCTTGAGGAAGTACATTCACAAACCTTCGCATGTACTAAACACATATGTGGTACAACTGAAACATGACCTCTCTTGTGAGGAGATTCCTGTGGAGATCTTAGACCTTAGAGATAGGGTTCTACGCAACAAGACTACGTATATTGTGAAAGTATTATGGAGAAATCATAAGTATGAAGAAGCGACATGGGAGCCTGAGGAAATAATGAAGCAAAAGTACCCTCACCTTTTCGACTAGGCCTTTGGTTTAAAATTTCAGGGATGAAATTTATTAACGGGGGAAGAATGTAACGATTCAAACATTTTGAATAGTATTTTAATTTACACTTAACAATTAAATAGAGATGTTAATGGTTAATGAAGAAAGAATAATCGATGGCTTCATCCATTAGAATTGAACCGTATGAAGCCCACTTATCAGAGCTTGGGAAGGAGGTGCAATCTTTGGGCTTTGCTTTGGACCAATCTCAATCTGAACTCCAGCATGTCAAGCTTGAACGGAATCGCCTACGGGAGACGTTCAAGTTAGTGGAGATTACTACTAGGGCAATGTTATCCGAGCCTCCCTCAGATTATATCACCTTAGCACACCTTACACTTAGGTCTTATGCTGGTGTTATAAGGGTCTATGTAATGAGAACATAGCTACTTTGTGTAATCCCTTGAGATAAATAAAATTGTGATTTCTTCCTATGATGATGTTTGTGAATTTTCAGATGTTCAGATAAAAATAGGATGTATCTTATGGATGAATTTTGAAAAAAGGGACATTTTAAAATATTTATGTAAACATTAAATAATAAATTATGTGCAAGGATTTTAAAAAAATTCTCTTCTGCAAATGTGTTCAGTAAGAAATTTAGAGTCTAATAAGATCAATTTAATTTTTGGTGAATAGTAAATTATGAATAGTGATATTACGCTTAGGATTAGTAATGTGACCAATTGGATTAGTAATCCCACTTAAATAAAGTATTAATATAATTTAGGCACCTTGATTAAGTAATGTGATTCAATAAAATAGGTAAATAACTGTTTTAGAAATTTTTAATTAAGTATTATTTTTTTTGGGTGAATAATGTTTTTTTTAAAAAATTAAATTAAAAATATTTAGAAAACTATTTTTATAAAATGGGTTCATTTTTGAATTCAGATCATCGATATTATATTAAGTTTAATTTTTGGGATTTTTCTGAAAAAGTTGAATTTTCGGTGAATAGTGAATTTTCAGTTTAGAGTTTCGGGTGTTTAATGACATAATTAAGGATGTAATAATTATGTAATAATTCTGGTCGACTTATGAATATTAAGATATGGTATGATGTGTCCCAAGTGGCCAATACTATGGGCAAATACCATGGGAAAGCCCATGGTTTTTCCAATACCACCAATGAGGTGTCCCTTGGCCATTAATGCCTTGTCCCCTAACTTCCCCTATAAATACCAAGCCATTCTCTCATCCTATCCATTAAAAAATACTTCTCATAAAATTTATGGTCTCCTTACCTCCCAAGGAGTCCTTAAAAGGTTCCCTCAAGCCTCCCAAGGTCCCAAACATCATGATTTCGAAGTGACTCTTCAAGGTAAGGGATTCTTTCACTTTTCGCATTTTCAGAGTTCTATTTTCATGTCAAGTCTTTCAAGTTCCGTTTTTTTCAATGTTGGGTTATGATCTCTATATTCATCATACTGTACTTTTATGTTCAAATGATGATATATCCTATTTAATCTCATCAATTCATTTTTTTGATGTTTTAAGTGACGCCGTTAGGCTGCTGAATTTTCATAAGAGAAATCTTATTTTTGTCTTCCTTCCAAGTTTTTCATTTCATATGGTATGTATTTAAAATTTCATTACAATGTTCTTATATCCTTTATCTTATGTCCCTATAATGTTTTATGGATCATTTATGAGTGGGTGACCCATGTACCCTCTCTTTTCAATGTTTTTTAAAACCCTGTAACATAGTCGTTATGCTGCAGAATTTTCGTCTCAAAATGTCTCTCTCTTTTTTTCTCAAATTATTTTATTTTATTGAGTTAATACTCAAAAATCTTTATTCTATTGGGGTATTCACATATATATCAAAATTTTCTATTTTAATTATTGGATTTACAAACATGAAACCCGCTTTCCTTTTCTGTGGGTTTAAAGTGACATAAAGATCATGTCTTTAAAGCAGTTTTTAAAACGTTATGATTATGAAATGAAACCCATTTATTTTATGCTATATGGGTTATTTATGAAATTCTTTATGATTATATGTGTGGATCACATGATAATAAAGACAAATTAAGGGTGTTCCCTGATAGCGCTCCAATGAATTGAGTAAAACATAATCTCTAGAGATGACTATTTTAACGATACCTTGCGGAATAACCATGGTAATTTTTTAATGACAACTTGGGGATGGACCTTGGTGATATGAAAATGATTGTCTAAGTTAACTCATGTAGCCACATATTCGAGTTATGAAACAGATTATTTTTATTATTATATACCTCATGATCTCTTTCTCATGCCTTAAATTTATTTATCATGACTTTATTGATGTATTTCAAGTTCACATGTAAAATGTTTCTCTTGTTTCCCTTACTGGGCCTTCTGCTCAACCTTTCCTTTGATGTATACTCCCAAGTTACGAGACACTGTAATGAACATAGGATGAACAATTAAGAAGCCTTTCAATTGTTTAATAAGAATTTTTTAGGGTGTTATGTATTAAGTTCCTGGTTTCCAAGACACTAAACCTTAAAGATCCTCAGTTTTGTAAAATGTAATGGAAAGTTATGTTATACAAAGAATGGATGCTATATATAAACCATTTAATTATTCCATTTTTATTATCATGAAGAATAATTATTCAGATTATGTTAATATGTAATGGTTTGTTTAGATTCTAAAATTCCCTCTATACCACCGCAGCTTTTTCCCCCCAAGATATATTTCACACGAAGAAAATTATATCGAGGAAGAGTACAAAAATAATGAAAATTATATCAATGATTTAAGAATACTTATATTGATTTAATTTGGTTTATGTTATTCTTTTTCGTTTTAACTAGTTTTTATTTTTATCTAATGGAGCAATCGTCTTTGGAAAATAAAAAAATTAAATGTTTTTTACACCAGTTATTATGTAACTGATGTAAAAAAGCCTTAGAAATAATAATTTTAATGTTTTTTATTTTAATCAATGTTAAAAAATATAGTTTCTTACATCACCTAAAATAACGTAACCTTTAAAACCAATGTTAAAACATAAAAAAACTAATGTAAAAAATGTATTTTTGTACTAGTGACCTCCTCATTCAGACTTGGAATTATATTATAAGTTATATGCTGGAGATACACATGTATGTATTAATGTGTACAGAGTCATAAATGTTTTTTAGGATTCTTTACACCACCATACTATGCAGTTGGGTTATAACAGAGTATCAGTGCATGATATTATTGATCATACTTGTCCACTACCATTGCTTACATAGGAGTTTACCAGAGTTGGGGATTATACGGGTCAATTTTTACATCATCCAATGAACCATTTTTGTTATCTATCATATGAGGTATGAATTATTTATAAATATTAATTACCTTTGATTGAAAATTAGTTATAATGATTTATGATATTTAATTTTTATAGGATTATCTACAATCAAAATAAATGATACAAGGGAAACAAAAGGTTCAAGAATTGATAGTTGTAGAAAATTCTATTTCTGATGGGATAAATATATTATCCTAGAATTTTTATTCATTTGATAATTAATATTAGTCTTGGATTATGGATGAAATATGTGGAAGATACTATCCATTTAGAATATTCAAAAAATATATCACGTATCTAATATATTTTAAAGAGCTCAGTGTTCATATGTTTCAGTTGTTTTCTATGTAAGTAAATTTATGTTTGAGATTAAAATTTTATTTAAATAAATATGATTTTAAGTTACTCATTATTTTATTTGTTTAATTAGGTATCTATCCATGCTTCAGATACAAAATGAGACCACTAGTGTTTATGGTCATATTGATTTAGAATTAATTTCAACATTTATTCAATATATGAAGACTATGATAAAGTTAAATATATATCTGAGAGTTTATCAAATATAGGGATTGGATGTTAGTTTTTACCATTCCATGATGGGTAAGAACACTCATATAATTATAAACTAATTTTCATTATAATGTCATTAATTATAAACTTTTTTTATTATATAGGGAATTTAATGTTAGGTGTATTCTCTATAAGTTAATGTATGTTATACCGGTTTTTATCTTTATTCGTCCTTGTTGGTAAAAAAATTACAACCTTGTTAGATAAGTAAGCATTATTCTTTTTTATCGGTTCATTACTTTTAATTTTATTTTTTATTCATGTTTTATTGGTTGATATATATGAAAATATAGGTCATGGATAAATTTTAAAAAAGATCACTTATCAAAAAATAATCCAAATCCAATCCAACACATGGAAGTATAAGTAAACATTATTAGATTATAAAATATTTTCATTTTATATATATATATATATATATATATTGTTTTTTAATATCAAGTTAATGTTTTATAATCTTAGTGTCATCATTAATGAGGAATCATAGAATGTGGTTATTATGTTTTACGATTCATGTATGAGATAATCACAACTGAAGTAACAAATGATTTTCATATGGTTTGTTGATTATATTAAATATTTTATGTTTTATTTCATAATATTCTATTTTTAATCTTATAACATTTAATGTAATTGTAGACATTTAATGAAATTGATTCGTATATGAATGATGAGCTTACCCATCTTTGATCTTTTTTTTTGTGAACTGCATTTTATGTATGGTTGTGATTAAAATTATCAGGTATGTTTCTTTTAATTTCTATTATTAATATTATAGTTTCCTAACAAAGTGACAAAAAACTAGTACTGTTGTTATAATATGTGTTTGATGTTAATAATATCACATTAATTCTTTAACAATATCTATGGATGATTATGTTATAATTTATTTGGGTTGTTTTTTTATTTTTAAAATTTTATTAAGTAAATGTTTTTTAATTATTGTGTCAAATTTTTATCTACATATTTGTACTCCTCCTACCTATGTATTTATTTTTATTTTGTTTCGTATTATAGGTACACTATTTCTTTGGGTAGTAATATTTGGGTAGAAACTAGTACATGTTCCAATATCAATGAAATTCTTTAGGAATTCTCTTGGAAAAAAAATGGATAACACTCACTGGGTTCTTGGTTGAGGGGATATATTATTTTTAGTGCCCAATTGTATGGGTACCCACTTTTCTTCCCTGGGTGTCTAGTACTTGACTTCACCTTCAAACATGTAGCATCACATCTAGTATTAATTAAAGAAATATTGATAGAGGGAAAACAACTTTGATTCATACTATTATAATGGTGGATGATCCAGATCATTGTGTCTACATAAATTCACCCTTTGGAAACCACAATTGTCCTTGTTTTCAAATAATCCTTTACAAATACTATAATTTAGACATCATGTCCAAAAATAATGGTGTGAGGAAATCCTATCCAAAATATACATCCAAGTTGAGAGGATCAGGAACCAAACAGAATCCGATGACATTAATATCCAATGAATTCGTACTAACATGGCTTCAAGATTCATATGTTTCACTAATGAAAATATTTAATTAGTGGTATATTCATTATTTCAAATAAATTGGGACCAATTAATTTTCTTTTCCTTTCAAAATTTCTTAGAGATCAATGAAAACTATAATATTATATATAATCTTATACAATTCAGTTGGATTGTCAGTTTTTTATTGATAATATATGAAAATAATCACCCAATTGAACCTAATATTAATAATTAGATGCATCCTGATAAATTCATTGTATATGTTATCATAATCACTGGATAATATAATCAATACTTGTTTCTTATTCCTTTTATTTTCAATAGTATCATATCCTTTTTATCCATTAATAGGGTTTACTTCTTCAACATATCAATGTGATTCCAGATCTCAAATAGGTGTTTGATGTTAATAAACTCAATGGAATGCTTCAACAAAAACTACAGATGGTTATGTCATAATTTATTAGGTATGTGTTTTTTAATTATATTTTAATATATTAATAAGTAATTTTTTTTCATTAAGTTTTCAAATAATTATTTTATAAGTTTTTTGATATTACAGCTTCATGTTTTTTGGCTATAATATTCATTATTTTATTAAAAAAATTATCTTTATGTCGGTTTTTTATAAACAGACGCCTAAGACTAATTTTTTAGAGGACTTCCACATCAGTTTTTGTGAAAAATGATGATAAAGACCCATTTTCAAGAGGTATTCAGTATCGATTAATATATAAACATACACTGAAGACTTATTTCTTGGAGGTTTTCGGCATTGGTTTTTGTGAAAACTGAAACCGAATACCCATTTTCTAGAGGTATTCAACATCTATTTTTGTAGAAACAGACACTAAATACTAGTATTCATCATCAGTTTTTCTTTATAATTGGCACCGTATATCTAATATTTTTTTCATCTTTAATTTTATGAAATGTTTCTATAATCGGTTTTATTAAAACCACTGCCAAAAAATTATTTATAAAATCACCTTTATAAAAATTGGTTAAAAACGATGTCAAAATTAAATAAAAACTGGTGCAGTTTTTTTTCACTAGTGGCCAAATAGCATAAGTACATACTAATAATGTCTATAACTACTTTAAAATGCCTTTTATAGAATTTTTTATTCCCTCATCCCCAACTATTGGTACCCTAACCTATGGATAATATTATAAAACCATCTCGCTCCATTGATTGAGTAAAATATATCATCTATACAATGGAATGAACATTTATTATTAAAAATCAATGAATTGGGCTTCCAATAATCTATAAAATCTCAAAAGGCCCATGTACTTCTTATTTTCAATGTGAAATGGGGATGCTCATAGTGGCATTATGGGAGAAAGAAAACCCTTAACCTTTAGTCCCATTGGATAAACCTTTAATTATTTCAATATAGTAGGATCTATTCAATAAGATGGAAAAGAGATGACACTAACCCCTTGAAGTAGATTAATATAGAACTCAACATCCAACTGGGGTAGTAATTTAGGAAAATCCTTAGAGGAAACCTTAAGATACCTTCTCACTACAAAGGGAGGCTCTATATCTACTCTTTATTCAACAATATGAAAACACAAGTTAAAGAAATGGAAATAGACCAAACCAATGTCTATAAAAATATTTCTTTCAATACCATATATTAGATCTCACTCTCCTTGAAATATGTGCATGTTTCATTCTATATAAAGGAATAAAAACATCTAATGGTAATAGTAAATTTGAACCCCATCACTCTCCATATAGACTATGATATAAATTAGGTTAAATATATACAGGTAGAAAATTAATAAATCCAACAAAATTTTACTATTAGAAATGATCACCTAATTTATAGGGCACCTAAAATCATGGTAAATCATTTTCCTAAAGGTGTGGAGAGAACCATCATATACAACATTAACTCAAATAAATAACCCAAATCATGAATCAACATAGATGAAATAAAGTCATGGGATTCACCTCTATCAGATAAATCTAATTCCATGGTATATTCATTAAATATCATACCACTAATGGTCCATGGTGGGTATATGAATCCTCATACACTTACACTATCGAATATAATTTCAAAGATATGGACTACCTATTATAATTATAGGAAGAATGAAAAAAATACTTTTTTATAGGTAGGATACACAAGTAATGTATATTAATATAACTACCCCTATGAGACAAAATTATGATATCACATGATCCTACTTCTTTAAGGGGGGTTTTATAAATGGTGCTTCAGATGATATAAGGACCCGCATTGGTGAAAATTCCATGGATCATCCTTGTAGACCTTTGTTGAGTTACCTTACTTACCACATTGATAGAATAACACTAGGAAATTCCCTAAAGGATCAACAGGGGTAATATCATTAGGATGACCCAAACTGACATAGTTATATTATCATGACTCCTCATCCATCATCTTCTGATCAGAAAAGGAATGTTGGCTTAACCTATATGAGTATTGGCTCTACCCAAAACATTCCATTTTGATATTTCTATCTTATCCATTGCTTTCTTTCTAAAAAACACATCCTAAATTAGAATGAAAATGATAATCATCCTTATATGAACCTCTATCCTGAATCCCTTCTCAATGCAATGTGCATTCTAGTATTAATTCTTAAGGATCTTTGTATAAACATGAACAAACTCAAAAACCTGATTATCATACTCTATCATAGAATGGTCCTATTTATCCAATTTAGATAAATCCTTATACTTTAAAACCGTTAAAGTATCAAGGTATAATTTCTATTGAAAAATTACATGAACGTTTCCCAAGTGAGATCCTCGTATATTATATACAAATTGATAAGCTCCCACTATTTCTTGTGTGGTCCTTCAAGAATGTAACTAGAAAAGATAAACTTGAACTTCATATTAGTTTTATGAGAATTAAAGATGTTATCAATCTTCTCCATCCAATATTTAGGTTCCGAAAATCCTTATTCACTATGAATCATTGGTTGATTATTCTTGGTAAATTCATAAGCTTGATAGGCCCCTCATACCTACCATTTATTACATCCCTGACCATGTGAAAGGATGGTTTTAATGATTATATTAATAGGAATGGGATCTAATGGAGGATTATCCTATAGAGTGTATTTCAGAGCTCCATATTTTGGATTCATAAGTGTCATTATGGGTGGAATGTTCTATAGAACAATAAATATAAAAATCAATCAAACATAATCAAACTTCAAGTTATATAGATAAAGCATAAAATTTCTCCCAATTACACTTAAAATATGTGTAATAAATTATCATAGAAACGTTATATAATAAATGGTGTGAAAAAATCAAAGATTTCCAAATTTTATCACTGTTCATGGTTTCTTCACAAGGTTTCATGAATCATGAATTAACCATATGTGTTTCACTTCGAGGTGTCCGGATCTGGTCACTTGGTGTGCATACAGTTTTCTAGGTCAGGTTCCTTGATTGTGAGCCAATGGTTTCATTTACATTCCCACTCCAAAACACTAATTTTCTCTAAATAACTCATGGGATAACCATAAAACACATAATAAGAGAAAACCATCACAAAAAACCCAAGAATGAAAATCAAATCATAAAAAAATTACCAACCATCCATGATAACTTCTATTTCTAAATAAATAATAACTAGGAAAAACATTACCACACTCACCTCTCATGTTTTGGTAGTCTTATTATATACTATCATCTTACCAAAATACTAATTTTTATTTAATAATATCTTCTAATGAATCGGCTCGAGTCGACTGGACACATCACCTAAACTAGATCTCCATAAGATCAAATGTGTTTTCTGTATCATTATTGGATGGAAACAAGCACCAGGTGATCAAAACTAATTGAATAAAAATGATCTTACCCTTATAGAAAATAAATCACTATAAGGATTCTCACTAGAAGTATTTCATGATGTATCTGTACTTTAGACATGCATGAAAATAAAATAAATAAAAACTACAACAAACAACATCTAAATTGAGTAAAACATCTCATGAAATATAACTACATATCTAACATGACTTTATAAACTAAAAAATATGTGTTAAATGATCAAATTATATATTAATCCAACTTTAAGTGAAGGATGGAATTTCTGACACATAATAAAAATTCAAATCCCCCACTAAAAGATCCAAAAAACACTCCATATATCTATCCCTATATGACTCGTGTTCACGTCCAGTCCCAAACCATGATAGGTGATTAAAGAATCAATAGGAACCACCATAAGATATGGATACTTTCCCTTTTCCTACAAAAAATATATCCATGTCTGTATACACCCAATGGAATTTATAGAGTGTGAGGTAAGGGGTTATTAGGATACCACTAAGGATATATATTATTAATTTATCACCACAAACCATTACATATTTTTTAAAATACCATTTTAAAAATTTCCTATTTGTTCTGCCAAAAAATGGTGTGGAAATAATTTTATAAATCCATTGGGTTTTATAAAGATTATTCAAGTTCCAAAAAAATGAACAAGAAAACCATAAAATTTATCCAAAAAAATATGTAACCACTATCAATATAATATCAAAATAAAGAAAAATCTCTAAAAATTTAATCATATCTCTACAAATATCAACACCCGCTACATGTACGAAAAGGGATTTGACCTAGTAGGGTAATGGTAACTAGGGACTTCTCATGAATCACAATTCTTCATAAGTGTGATTGATGAATAGCCTAAATTATGGTACCTCTCGCGGTATCACTGTAAACAACCCTTAGCCAATATATAAAATAATCTATATTAACACACACCCTGGTTACCCAATACACACAAGGTATCTCATTTTCAACACATACAATCAAATTTCAAAATAAAATCAAATATCAATAATAAATGTTCCTTTTTATAATTTTAAGTCTTTAAAATCAAGTAAACATAATTAAAAAAATCCTCTCTGGGAACTCCTTCTGAAAAATGATTTGTATTCAAAAGACTATTTAAAACATTTTACCAAACAACCCATGGGAATAATAATATTTTTTTATGCCAATACCAAGATAACCCAAAACATTATCAAACAAAAAGATAATAATAACAAGTGATAAACATCAAGAAGTCCTCAATAATCAATTTTAAATATAATATAACCAAAAAATCCAAATGAAATCCAAAAACAAAATGTATGAAAAGGAAAGGCCCATTATACAGGAACACCTTCCATAAACATGATATATAATCAAAAAAAATAAATACTACAATAATGGTAAGATATGTATCCATAGAATCTCATTAACTAAGAGAAATCAATTAAAACCCATCCACAGAAATGAAATTTGGAACCATGGTGAGCTAGTGCATGGAAACAAGGGAATCAAAGAATATTAAGGAACCAGAGGAATAGTGTGGATAAATCCAAGATGAATCATCTATTTTCCTTAAATATATTAATTAAGAGAAAAATAAATCACCCAAGGAGTAAAGATAAGGAAGAATACATGCATGGGAGGAAGCTATGTCACACAAATAATGAAAAGGGGGAGAGTAAGACGTTAATAAGATATAGGAATATAGTTCATTTGATATTTTTATGAAAAATGGGTAGGCCACATATTTATTCACACTATTTAGAATGCCATACCTCATAACCCTAATCCCCAAACAACACTACATGATTTTTCTAAGTCAGTAGATTTTTTGGGTAAATCATCCAAATATAACTATAAATTTCCTCCCCCTTCTGCATAGTTTGGGTGAATATTTGTCACTAACTATTCACTAATAATATTCCCTAACATGTTTACCTAATTTTAATAATTCAGAATCCTAACTCCCATAATACCCATTAAATTAATAAATGAGTAAAATAACTAAATTAAACGCATACTATGTACCTTGTAGGTGATGCATGTTAACTAGAAGTTGAATTTGATTTGTTTAGTTTACCATGAAATATGATTGATTGGTTGGAATATTGTGATAAATAATATCACATTGTGGTTAAAGGAAGTTCAAGTCATGATATTCCGGTGATTTAAATATAATATTCATGTAGATTTGGATGATCTTGTGTTTTACTGTGCATCATAATTTAATAATTTTAGTCAATCCAAAAATGAGATATCACTGTTTTCAGTTGAATTTAAATATGGGATTTGGACAAATTATAATGATATGGTTATTTACATTGTACTTATCATTTTCAATTGGCATTAAATATTAGAGGAACTCATGATGTAGACTTTCTGTGGCTTACATGTTAAAATATTTAAAAAATTTATCATCTGATTATTAAATGAAAAATATAATAAAAAAATGGATATCAAAAGGTGGATAATATCTAAATGTTTTAGGGGGTATCTTTCTCTGAGAAGAGAGAACAAATATTTGTAATAAAGATTAAATATAGAATTTCAGTAGGGAATATTGGGTTATCATGACTTTTTTTAAAAGGTAATTGAAGAGGAAAAGAATGTTCCAAAAGGTTATCTCAATGGAATTTAATTGAGTCCATCAAGTGGATAAAGGATTATCAGATTGATAGAACATAGTTATTGTAAACTCACTTTTGGATCAGGGATATCGAGGTAATAATTGTTAGAGTAGTTGTAAGATATAAAATTGGTAGTGAGCGGTGGGTTATTTTTATTACTAAATGTTATGAACTCAGAGGTTAATTGTGACCAATAAAAAATATAAATGATATGTGGTGCAGATAGTGTTTTTTTCACTGGGACTTTTTCATTATGCACCCCTTATATTATCCCATTTTGGGTGAACCATATAAATTTCTTTTATCTCACTCTTTTTTTATCGCTTAATAATTATTTTGAGGGGGAGAGTGTTCCTAATAATAGTGGAATTATATTTTTGTCTAATATAATTTAAAAAATATCAACATACCCTAATATATCCCACTTACACAACCCTTAGTGTATTTTAATTTCATGGGACCAAAAAGATCTTAATATTTTTAGTGTATGAATGATGTAATGTAATTTTTATAATATCTATGATACATTTTTATCAATAATATATTATTATTAGAATCTTCACTTCATCACTAGGATTTTATAGTTGATGCTTAATGAAAATATATTTACTAAATGAATTTGTAAGTGAAATATCACAACATCTAATATACAATGTGGTGTACTCTCTTGTCTCTTTTTAAACTAACCAATGAGTTTTATCCTTAAAAATAATCCTCCTTTACATGTTGGTTTATTTATGTCTCCATCCAAATACTTATTAGAATTTTCCACCAATTCTTTACTTATTTCCTAGTTTATACACCAAGCCAGAATCAATGGTACCCTGTTCATGCCTCATGGTCCATTTAAGTTTTATAAGATGTTCCTCCATAAAATTTTGTTGAAACCTTTTCTTAAAAATAAATTATATGAAAAATTTATATCTTTTTAATTATTAAAAATTGTATGGTTTCAAAAATTATTTATAATAGTGTTCCATTAATATTATTCCTACATCCATACATCCCATGTTTAGTACACACCATGATTGGACATTAAACTAAATTAAAATATTTCATGCCAATATTTTTAAATAATTTTTATTATAATTAGATTAAGAAATAAATGTATACTCAACTATTTTATTTTCATATTTCCTAAGGTAATAATTGAGTTCCCCTATCATAGAATCTTAAAATTATAATATCACCATGTTTACAATCATTTTAACTAAATCCTTCCCAATTCTATCAAACATGATTTCATTGAAATTCACATGAAGCATGTATTATTATAACTTTTATTCATCACATAAATATTATGATAAGATCCTCCCCTCTTATAATAAAATTTCCTTTAGTGTGTGTTCAATCAATCATTCCATGATTATAGAGGTTGATTCAATACATTTTAGGCTGTTTTAAGATGACATTCCTTTCTTTAAACATTTATATGTTAAAAATACCGCAACTTTTTAATATATACCTAATATATATTAAATTATATTTATAATTATTCCTTCATATCCATTTGATGAATCTTCAATACCCATTCAATTTCCACCTCTAAAAATAATCCTATTTATTCAATGATTTCTTTGGTTTGAATTTATCCCAAGCATTAACGACCTCAATTTCAGGATGTAATTTGTAAAATAAACTCACATTATTCTGTATCACATATTTATACTCATAAATCATGTTTTTGAACACACAGTTAATAATAAAAACACTATAAACATTAATCATTTTCACTAGAACTCATGTTATGTTAATTTAAATTTCACTGATTTATTCCTCCATTGATTTAACATATAATCCATTTTCTATTACGTATTTCAAATATATTGGATCAAATTGTACAAAATAAATAGTTATACAACAATCCTCATCCACATGGTTTATGTTGAAGTAGTTTTTATACTAATTTAATCATATTCATAGATTTCAAGCCTTCTTCTTCACATTTTAGTTACTAATTAACTCACCTTAACCCCTTCTTCAACTTTTGATTGAATATTAGAGTATTCCTCATTTGATGTACATTGAGGTTATCCAAATATTGATTCATGATTTTCATCTTATTATTAATTTTTTTTAGATATATGATTCTAGATTTAATTATAAATTTTAGTCATTAAATTTCACCATACTACCATAAAAAATATTATTAAACATACTCTTAATTCACTTATAAGTAATACTATTCATTAAATGACATTGAAATATGTCATCGTTAGTAAAACTACTATATTATCCTTGTGTATCTTATTGTTTCTTGAGGTAAAAATTTATTTTGAATACTATAAAAGTATATATATTTTGTTTCTAGTAATTTCATATTTTTTATCGAATCACCTTTTCTTTAGGAATAAAAAACGAATTTTAAAAATTAATTAAAACATGCAACACTACCAATAATTCCATGAGATTCCACTATAGATGGGAAGTTTTTTACTATATTTTAATCAATGTTATTCCTACTTCAATCCATATGTTATTTAAAAATTCTCACTAATTATAATTTATGTTTGATTTCATTCATCCCTAAATAGTTATCCACTTTTATGGGAGTAAATTCCCTGCAATTTTTTGTCATAGTGTCTTACATATCCTCCCTCCTTCATTTTCCTCACACCTCTATTATATAATCCAACACCATGTTATTTATTTTTATAAAAATGAAACATTCTATCCTCTTATAATTATTAAAAAAAAAGATAAAATACATTCATCCTCTAGTTTAATTACTATTCTGCTGACCACATATATTGGTGTCAATCAAATCACTTAAATGAGAGCCCCCTTTATTATTCATCTTATAATGATTTTAATAAATCTTCTTGTTCAAAAATTAATCACTTGAATATTTTTTATCTTTTTTATGATTAGTTTTTTCAATTTTTTATTAAGATCTAAATTATTTTCCTTCATTTTTGATTTATATGTCAAATATATTGGTGCCATAAGTTTTTTCCCTTTCCACCAAGAGGAAATATGACATATTTTTATTACATGGTTTATATAGATTTCAATAATTCATCCATCCTTCTATAAATACATAATAATCCATTATATTGATCAATAATCCCTTTTAATTAAATGTGACATCAATCCCCTTATTACAAGGTTGGTGCACACTCAATAGATTGTGTCAAAGTATATACAACAATTGCATGCCTGTATATTTTAATTCTTATTTGAATAACCTTGTCATTCCAACTATGATGTTCTCTATTCATCATCTTCACTATGAAGATTCATGTTAGATACAAGATTCTTCTTGTTTTATAATAAAATCAAATAATTTTCTATAGAAAAAACAACCATTATCCAGTATCAAAGTGTTTTTATTCGTATAAGATTGGAATGAAATTTCATCCATGATTTCCTTCCCTATATATATAAATATATTTAAATTTTAAACTTATGTTGATACATAAGTGTGTATCACCTCATTGATTAATTAATAATAAATAGTGTAACTTTTTTCCTCTTTATGAGGAGATAATTTTTATTCCAATGGGATGGTTTTATGAATTTTCATTTAACTCTTCCTATGGATTCCATGAATTTATTGATTAATTATCTTTTATCTATAATAACGTTTTATATAGAAACAGTTAGAATAATTAATATAATATTTATTGAATAAATTTATCGATCCTTTTTGGTGATAAATTCTCATCGTCTACTATAATTCATATGTTACTAACCTCATAAGTAGACCATTTCCCTTATTTTTAGACTTGTACTCAGGAGTTTGTTCTAACTTATTTGAGTTGTATCGCTTCTGTTATCTACTTCCAATTGTATCTTGCATTTAATTTGGTTATTATTCCACTATTTATTTCGTATGTGTATATATATAACCCATGTATTGTATTGATGTTGGGAAATATCATTCCATATTTGGTTTTTTGATACCCATGTGCTAATCATCTGCCTGTGGGGATCAGGAACACCCTTTGAGTCTTACAACATTTCAGTTCAGCACCTAGACAGACTGTTTATCTGAGTCGGGGTGTGACACCTAATCCATCACATGTACTGTACTAAATTTTCATACCTCTAGATCACAATATTTATTAAAAATAACTACCAGTATATTTCTCAGATCATAGAGATAACGTTTTAGTGAACAAGACTACTCGCTTTGTTAATGTTTTTTAGATAAATCAGAAATTTAAAGTAGAAACATGGGAACCTGAGGATGTAATGAAATAGGGATAAAATAATTCATTTATATTATATTAATGAAATATCATCAGTTAAAATAATTTTAAGGGGGTTCTAATGTAATACCCTAATATTTTTTGATATTATCTCTTTAAATAAATTTCTTCATTAGCTTGTGATACACACAATCAAGAGTCTGAGTGAACTGTAATATAGTATATCATTAAAACATATCCATTATTTTTTTGGAATTACTTGTAATAAATAAATTATGAAAAATTTATGGTTTAGACATGTATAAAATAAATTCATTTTTAACCAATTGATTAGAAATTAAAATAAAATCAATTTCAAGAAAAAGGGATATTTTTAATCTAAAAAATTTTTATGCCCACAATATGTTTTTATATTAATGAAATAAATTAATCACTATTAGTGAATTATTTTAATGAAATGTATATATTATATATTCAAAAAATATTTTTAATTTTCATTTAATTTTTTTCTATGCATGGGATAAAAAATTCTATTTTATTCTTTAAAGTGATTTTTTCTAAAAATTAATATTGTATCATTTTTCATGCATATTTTATAATGATTTTTTGACACTTATAGAAATTTAATCTTAAGAATGGATTAAATATTTGGGATTATGAGGATAAAATTTGGTAAATAGGCCCGTTTTATTGTTATCCAATATAAATAGTCACCATATTTAATTTTTGTCACCCTGATAAGGGTTAAATAGGTGAAATACGGATAAAACTTTGGTATAAGGCATTAAAATTTCTCTAACACTTGAATTTATCATATTGTATGAGTTTATTTTTTCCATGTCTATCCAATTATCAAATATACGGTCACTTGGGGAGATATTGTTTTATTACGACCTTTATATTAATATAAGAAATTAAGAAATATAAAATTCCACTCTCTTCACTTTAATATCTCAAAATTTATTACATAAAGATGAAAATAATATAGTATCACCCCTAAATGTATATTTTAAATATAAATTAATATATTTTTTATTGTAATTTCTTTCTAATTTTTAGTGATCGAATAATTACCTAATTTTTTTTTCAATGTTGAGATGTTATTTTTTCAATTAATGTAAAAGTAAAATAAATAATTTTATAAATATTAAAAGTAATAAAAGTTGGAATTATTTTTGTGTTTCGAGAAATTAGAGGATAAATATTTATTATCAGTGATGTATCAAAAGATTATATTCAAATTACAACTTTTTATTTGTGCCTTTAAAATCAAATTAAATAAATAGTTCCAAAATTGACATTACATATATTTTATAATGAATAATATTTTATTAAATAATTTTAAATTCATAAAAATATTATCTTCTACAAGGTGAAAGGGATAACGTTTTAAATATAATACATGTTCCTTTTATGAGTAACTTTTATCATTTATGGTAACATTATTAACCCTTTCATATTGAAATAGTTGTTACTATAGTTAAGGTACCAAATATGTAATGAAGGGGTTAATCAAAATGATAAGGTTAGAAATAACACTAAAACCTACATAAATTTAATTGGATGATGTTAGTTATACCCTATATAATTTTTATTATAATTCATGGCCATTTTAAATCAACTTTCTTGAGAGTTACTTTATTATATTTTAATATTTTACAAAATTTCAAGTTTTTCGTCTCCCTCCCTTATAAATGACACCGTTAATTTCTCATATTTACCGCATTTTGAGCAATCTAGATTGACCAAAACCTATCCATTTTTCTTATAAAAAAATAAATATAGTTTTTAGTGGTTCCTAAATTCTTAAAACAGTAACCTTATGTAACATCGCAGGTAAATATAGAATAAATCATTTTAATATTTATTAATATTTACTAATTAAATATTAATTTTACTTTAAAGGGGTTGCTATGTTCGAAAGTGTACCAGATACCCAACAAAGAGTTTCATTGAAATCTTATGTTGCACACTAGTAATAAAATAATATTATTTTAAATGGTAGTTAACACACATCCATTGTATTGGCAGGAATGGATAGAAATAACTAAAATATGATTATAAATGTTTTTTAAATGTTTTTACACTTATCCAATAAAAGATAAAGGCTTAAAATATAGAAAGAATTCAATTTTAGGCATATATACCCTAATTTTCACTAAAGGTTCACTTATCACCTTTTGATGGCGAACCGTCATTAAATATAGTTTTGGTCACTTTTATACATTCTATTGGACCAAATAAAACCCTTATTTAGAATCGGGACATCAAAATTTACTTTGTGTAAATTCTTGGTATTTTTCCGATAAAGTTCATTTTTTAATGAATAGTGAAAAATGTTGTATTTTAATTCAAAAACTATTTTTAATCTAATTTATTTATATGATTAGACTATCTTTTGAATTGGTTTTAGAGTTGAATTAGAATATATTTTTACCATTTAATCTAATAGTTGTCGTTGGAATTAATTTCACTTTGAAATTGGACTTAAACTAGTGTCAATCTTTTGATACATATTGTTTCACAAAAACACGCTATTTGCTCTAATAGCGGGAATTAATTATTAAATTAATTAATTCAACTTATATGTTTTGAATTTTGTAAAATATACATCATTTTTGAATTCGGAATATCAAATATAGCTTACGGCGAAGTTTTGGTATTTTTCTAAAAAACTTCAATTTTTGATGAATAGTGAAACCACTAAGTGGTACTTAAAAAAACTGATTTTTCATTTAAATGAAAATTTACCACCTCTGTGTTTTGAATTTAAAAAATCTGACATACATGGTTGTAATTAAGAAGTAAAATTTGGTTCAATGGGATTACAATAATTTTTTGGTGAATAGTAACTTTTATGTTTTTAATCGAGATTAGAGGTAATTAGTGTAATTTAAGGTAAGAATAAAATTTTAATAATATTAAATGAACTTGACACATGTACTACCCTTATTGGATGTGTCATGGCCGACCAAGACAATCCATGGGTCAACTTGGGGACCCCATGAAGGCACTTTGGAAGGAAAATGACATTAAAAACTTTTTATTTAATGTTAAAATAAAAATGTCACAAACATGAGATGTTTTACTAAAACAATTTTTTAATGGGGTCATAAAAGTCATAATTTTGACTAAAAATATTCATTATAAAGATAAAAATATTTAATACACCATGATGTTTTTTTAAAATTTTTAGATATTAAAAAAATTAAATTATTTATGACATCATGATGATGCAACGATTACCTCATTATTTAACGATTTAAATAAAATGAAAAGATAATGTAAAATCTAAGACCTAAACATGTCAAAAACATATTGTATGATTATATTTAGAACTACTATCACCTTATCCTAGAAATATATAATTTTGGGACATTTTAAATCTGAAAAGCATTTTATGATAAAGTATCTTTTATAACTTTCCAAGAGTGCCCCTCCTCTCCTCTTATAAAAGGACCTCACCTGTACCACCTTACCCACACATAAAAAGCCTTTGGCTCAGCCAACCCCAGCCCATTTTGTCTCTCCAAATCCCTCTATTACTCATAGAAGCCTCACTTTGGGCAGAAGTCTTTCCAAGGAAGCCTTTGAGCTCAAATCAAAAAGAGTTACCCGTTTTAAAGGTAGTGTTTTCTCTTGTGTTCTTTTGTTTTATTTTTCTTCTCCAACCCTATAAACTCGTTTTATTCCTTTATTTTTTAAAAACACAAGTATATAAAATATACAAGGATGTTTTATAAGAAGGATTCGAGCTACACCTACACACACCTCCGTCTAATGGTTAAAGAACATATTGTTTCTATGGTTGACGAATTTCTGCCTCACGAAATGATGATTGTTCAATATTATTTTAACACCTTTAATGGTGGCCATTAATATGTCACTCTATTTATATATGATATATATTATGTTTATTTTTTCCTTATTCTTATGTATTTTTTATTTGTGGTATACCTTTATGGATTCCATTATGGGTATACGCGATATCTTCATTTTAGGAAGTGCGGACTACCGCCCCCTCAAATTGATTTGATTTGTTAATGCCATATGTGGGACGTATAAAGGATGGATTTAAAGTTATTATATATAATGTATTTTACATATAAATGATGAATATAATTCTGTAATTAAAATATACATACCTCTCATTTAGTTTTAATTCCATTAATATAACATAGAAATGAAAGTAGTGTTCATGCGTACGTATGGCTCACCATCTCCATGAACGGTGCATTTCATTTATTACCTCTAAATGATTATGTAATATTATAAATACATGTATATTCTAGATATATATGATATATATGATATCCAAATCATGAATATCATTCTGGATATAATGAACCTTTAACCACACGAACAACATGTAATTGTAAGAAGTCCACTTTCGACTTAAGAACCAAATATCGACAAAACAATCATTATTAACTTAAAAAAATACATAGTGTTTATAAAATTGTAATAAGTGATATAAACGGAATAAATAACTTGAAAAAGGTTCTTAAGAAAGTAGAAATTAACTCAAGTTTATTATTCAGGACGTTAAAGAACGATCGAGTCAAGTCGGACCCGAGGTAAGGGAACTTCTTAACCCAATTTCCATTCTTTGGGTTAATCTCCTACTTTAAAATTATGTCATGATATTATTATGTCCTATCTTGTATTTATACATCCTTTATGTGTACATATATTTAATATACATAGTAGATCTATTTTATTTAAAAAATGATATTTGTAAGGGACTTCGTCTCAATCTCCATTCATTGAGGCATATTTTGTTTTATACACAAATTTATTCTATACGGTGTATAAACCCCTTTGACTTTTACTTTTATACAAAAGGAATCTTTTTCTACAAAGCGTTTTACAAAATGACAAAAAGGAATGTTTCTTTTAACGTACGCGGTGACAACGAACTTTTCCGCCGCCACGAGTATTATTTGGTCTTTGGCTTCCTGAACAAGCCGTAATGTTTTTTAAAATGAAATAAATAACATATAATCTTTTATGTATTTTGGTATTGAAAATGGTTTTTATAATGGATTTGTTATGTCAATATATTTAAGTGATATATTGTGATCAAAGTGTGGAAATGTTTTATTTCCGTTATATTTGTTTTATGTCTTATGATTTTATAATGGTACTTGGACTTTTGACGGGTGGTTACGTGATGAAACATATGACGGGTGGTGCCGTGAATACCAGGATGGGTGGTTACGTTATAGCCTCCAATGCATTGGGTATGAAAGTCAGCCGTATGGCTATTCCATTATGTTATATGTGTGGAAGTTGATCGTATGGTTATTCAATTTAAGTATGTTTATGTCCTAAATTACCTTTATATGTTATGTGGCCTTTATATGGGTTTTATGGTAATATTTTGGTTACAAAAGGGTAAGTAATGATATTTTATTCAGTGAAGAGTTTTTACTACTTCATAAAGGTGAAAAGTATTACTTTGAAAAAGTATACATGGTTTACTTGTTGTTTTGATAAACTAAAAGTTTTCATTCTTTATGTATCCCTTACTGAGATTTTTATGCTCACCCAAAGTTTTTTGAAATGTTTTTCACATGAATTAATGTGGAATAGGGTCAAGGATGGGATCAAGGGAAATTCATGCTATATAAAACATGGAACTAGGCATGTTTCTTTTTAAGAGTTTTTATTCTATGGAAACTTAGTAGAAGTGTCTACTTTGTAATCTTTTGAGATGTAATATTTATGTCCTAATTCTCTAAAACTCTAAACCTGAAAAGATCCTCAATGTGAATTATTCATTTAATTCAATATTAAGTATGGTTTAAGGCCAGGGCCTTATAGTTTTTATTAAAGGTCGGTTTAGACAACTTTAGGAGTTATAAAATTGTTAAATTATAAATTAATTAATGGAATGATTGAAATAATATAGCATTTAGAATGGTTTTCCGCAAAGGAAACAAAGTAGCTATATTGGGATGACATCAGGAGGAAGAAAACCTTCCAAATCAGCAACCTGAGATGGTCGGAATCAGAACAGAACAGTTTGTTGCAGTGATGACACAGTTGACTCAGGCTATAAATGGTGGTGGTATCCATGAACGAGATCAGCCAGATCAACCGTAGAGGGACATTTTAGTGGTGGAACATTTCATGAGGCAACATCCCCCATCATTCAGAAGATCATATGACCCCGTGCAAGCTGAATGGTGGATTAACGCACTGGAGAATATTTTTGATGTCATGGGGTGTTCAGAACATCAAAAGGTTAGTCTTGCTGTTTACCGTATTGAAGGTGAAGCCGATCAGTGGTGGTCGATGGTGAAAAATGTTGGTTGTTTTTATTGATGATATTTTGGTGTTTTCTAAAAGTAAAGAGGAGCATGAAAGACATTTAAGGGTTATTTTGAAAACCTTAAAAGAAAAGAAATTGTATGGGAAATTCTGAAAGTGTGAGTTTTGGTTGCAACAAATTTCATTCCTTGGTCACATTGTTTCTAAAGATGAGATAACTGTTGATCCTGCAAAAACAAAGGTTGTTGAAGAATGGCCAAGACCCACAAATGTAACTGAGATTCGTAGCTTCCATGGTTTGGATGGATATTACCGAAGGTTTGTTAGAAATTTCTCATGGTTATATAGTCCAATGACAAAGATAACTCGGATTGGTGTTAAGTTTATCTGGACAAAAGAATGTGATTTTTTTTTTCAGGAACTGAAAAGAAGACTGGTGAATGCTCCAGTTTTGGATCTTCCTTCCAAGAATGGTGAGTTTGTTATCTACAGTGATGCTTAATTGAAAGGACATGGTTCTACCCTTAGGAAGAATGATCTGGTAATTTCTTATGCTTTACGCCAGTTGAAAATTTATGAGGTAAATTACCCTACACATGATTTGGAATTAGCTGCTGTTGTTTTTGCTTTAAAAATTTAGAGGCATCATTTGTTTGGAGTAAAGTGTGAAATATATACCGATCACAAAAGTTTAAAGTATATATTCCATCAGAAAGAATTGAATATGAGATAGAGGATATGGCTAGAATTAATCAAGGATTATGATTGTACAATTCATTACCATCTGGGAAAATAAAATAAAGTGGCTGATGCTTTGAGTCGATAAAGTAATGTTTCATTAACAATGTTGCATTTGTAACGTGATCCTTTGGTTAAGGATTTGATGAAATTTGGCATTGAAGTTTTTGGTGAAGGATGTTCTTTTGTTTTGTCTCAGGTATCAGTGAGATCATCCCTATCAGACAGAATTAAGCAAGCACAGAAGAAAGATAGTGAGTTGCAGAAAAAGGTAGAGATGTTTCAGAAGGGTAAGTTTCCTAAATTCAACATTGATAATGATTGTGTTTTGAGGTTTGGGAAGAGATTATGTGTGCCTGGTGATTCACAGTTGAAGAATGAGTTGTTATGTGAGGCTCATAGTTCCCTGTTTTCAGTTCCTCCTGACAGTACTAAGATGTACAGAGATCTGCGGGAGTATTACTGGTGGGATGGAATGAAAAGAGATATTGCCGATTTTACTATGAAGTGATTGACTGGTCATCAGGTTAAAGCAGAGCGGCAGTTACGGAAAGGGATGCTTCAACCTTTACCAGTGCCAGAGTGGAAATGGGAAAATATAACCATCGAATTTTTTTTGGGATTACCAAAGACATCTCAAGGTTTACTTGTAACTTTTGGAAGGGCCTTCATAAGTCATTGGGTACTGAATTAAATTTTAGTACAAATTTTCATCCACAATCAGATGGGTAGTCAGAATGAACAATTCAGACCTTGGAGGATATTCTACGAGCTTGCTCTATGAATTATCATGGATGTTGGGACCTACATCTTTCTTTGGTTGAGTTTTCATATAATAACAGTTTTTATTCTAGTATACAGATGGAAACGTTTGAGGCATTATATGGGAATCGGTTTCGAACTCCATCTTTTTGGGATGAAGTAGGTGAAAGGAAGCTGATGGGACCAGAATTGGTAGAAGAGATGGCAGAAAAATTTCAGTTGATTCAGAAACACATGAGAATAGCTTAGAGCAGACAGAAAAGTTATGCGGATAACCAGAGGAAGGATCTTTCTTTTGAGGTAGGTGATCATGTTTTTTCTCAAGGTTTCTCCATGTAAAAGTGTGATGCGATTTGGTAAGAAAGGAAAGCTGAGTCCAAGGTTCATTGGACCATATGAAATTCTGGAGAGAGTTGGATCAGTTGCATACAGTGTGGCATTACCTCCGAGTTTATCTCAGGTACACAATGTTTTTCATGTTTCGATGTTGAGAAAGTATATGCCAGATCCATCTCATGTTTTGAGCCCGGAGGTAGTTCAGTTGGAAGAGAATCTCTCTTATGAAGAACAAGCAGTCCAGATTCTTGACCGAAGAGAGCAGTTGTTGCAAAATAAGGTAATTCACCAGGTAAAGGTTTTTTGGAAAAACCATATGGTTGAAGAGGCAACGTGGGAATCTGAAAATGCTATGAGGGATAAATACCCCCACTTATTTTGATTAGTGAGTAAAATTGCGAGGACGAAATTCTCAAAAGGGGGGAAGGATGTAACATCCCAGGTAAATAAAGAATAAATCATTTTCATATTTATTAATATTTACGAATTAAATATTAATTTTACTTTAAAGGGGTTGCTATGTTCGACAGCATACCTGATACGCGACAAAGAGTTTCATTGAAATCTTACGTTGCACACTAGTAATAAAATAATATTATTTTAAATGGTAGTTAACACATAGCCGTTGTATTGGCGAGAATAGATATAAATAACTAAAATATGATTATATATGTTTTTGAATTGTTTTTACATTTATCCAATAAAAGATAAAGGCTTAAAATACGGTAAGAATTCAATTTTAGGCATATATACCCTAATTTTCACTAAAGGTTCACTTATCGCCTTTTGATGGAGAACCGTCATTAAATATATTTTTGGTCACTTTGAAACATTATATTGAACCAAATAAAACTCTTCTTTAGAATTGGGACATCAAAATTTACTTTGTGTAAATTTTTGGTATTTTTCCGATAAAGTTCATTTTTAATGAATAGTGAAAAATTTTGTATTTTAATTCAAAACCTTTTTTTAATATAATTTATTTATATGATTAGATTATATTTTGAATTGGTTTTATAGTTGAATTATAATATATTTTTACCATTTCATCCAATAGTGGTTGTTGGAATTAATTTCACTTTGAAATTGGACTTAAACTAGTGTCAATCTTTTGATACTTATTGTTTCATAAAAACACGCTATTTGCTCTGACAACGGGAATTAATTATTAAATTAATTAATGCAACTTATATGTTTTGAATTTTTTAAAATAGAAATCATTTTTGAATTACGAATATCAAATATATCTTAGTGCGAAGTTTTGGTACTTTTCTGAAAAACTTCAATTTTTGATGAATAGTGAAACCACTAAGTGGTACTTAAAAAAACTGATTTTTCGTTTAAATGATATTTTACCACCTCTGTGTTTTAAATTTCAAAAATCCAAAATACATGGTGGTCATTATGAAGTAAAATGTGGTTCAATGGGATTAAAATATTTTTTTTTGTGAATAGTAACTTTTATGTTTTTAATCGCGATTAGAGGTAATTAGTGTAATTTAGGGTAAGAATAATGTTTTAATAATATGAAATGAACTTGAAACATGTCCTAACCTTATTGGATGTGTCATAGCCGACCAATAAAATCCATGGGTCAACTTGGGGACCCCATGGAGCCACTTTGGAAGGAAAATGACATTAAAAAGTTTTTATTTAATGTTAAAATAAAAATGTCACAAACATGAGATATTTTACTAAATTTTTTTTTTAATGGGGTTATACAAGTCATAATTTTGACTATAAATATTTATTATAAAGATAAAAATATTTCCTACATCATGATGTTTTTTTTATAATTTTTAGATATTAAATAAATTAAATTATTTATGACATCATGATGATGCAGCGATTACCTCATTATTTAACGATTTAAATAAAATGAAAAGATAATGTAAAATCTAAGACCTAAACATGTAAAAAACCTATTGTATGAGTATATTTAGAACTCGTATCACCTTATCCAATAAATATATAATTTTGGGACCTTTTAAATCCTAAAATAATTTTATGATAAAGTAACCTTTTATAACTTTCCAAGAGTGCCCCTCCTCTCCTCTTATAAAAGGCCTCCACCTGTACCACCTTACCCACACTTCCAAAGCCTTTGTCTCGGCCAACCCTGGCCCATTTTGTCTCTACACATCCCTATATTACTCCTAGAAGCCTCACGTTGGGCAGAAGTCTTCCCAAGGAAGCCTTTTAGCACAAATAAAAAAGAGTTACCCGTTTTAAAGGTAGTGTTTTCTCTTGTGCTCTTTTGTTTTATTTTGCTTCTCCAACCCTATAAAATCTTTTTATTCCTTTATTTTGTAACAAAACCAGTATCTTAAATATACTAGGATATTGTTATAAGAATTATTCGAGCTACACCTACACACACCTCCGTCTAATGGTTAAAGAACATACTGTTTCTGTGGTTGGCGAATTTCTGCCTCACGAAACGATGATTATTCAATCTTCTTTTAACACCTTTAATGGTGGCCATTAAGATGTCACGCTATTTATATATGATATATATTATTTTTATGTTTTCCTTATGCTTATGTATTTTTCATTTGTGGTATACCTTTATGGCTTCCATTATGGGTATAGGCGATATCTTCATTTTAGGAAGTGCGGACTACCGCCCCCTCAAAGTGATTTGATTCGTTAATGCCATATGTGGGACGTAAAAGGATGGATTTAAAGTTATTATATATTATTTATGTTACATATAAATGATGAATATAATTATGTAATTAAAATATACATACCTATCATTTAGTTTTAATTCCATTAATACAACATTGAAATGAATGTAGCGTTCATGCGTACGTACGGCTTACCATCTCTGTGAACGGTGCATTTCATTTCTTACCTCTAAATGATTATGTAATATTATAAATACGTGTATATTCTGGATATATATGATATATATGATATCCAAATCATGAATATCATTCTGGATATAATGAACCTTTAACCACACGAACAACATGTAATTTTAAGAAGTCCACTTTCGAGTTAAGAACCAAATACCGACAAAACAAACATTATTAACTTAAATAAATACATAGTGTTTATAACATGGTAATAAGTGATATAAAACGAATAATGAACTTGAAAAATGTTCTTAATAAAGTATAAATTAACTCAAGTTTATTATTCAGGACGTTAAAGAATGATCGAGTCAAGTCGGATCCGAGGTAAGGGAACTTCTTAACCCAATTTCCATTCTTTGGGTTAATCACCTACTTTAAAATTATGTCATGATATTATTATGTCCTATCTTTTATTTATAATTTCTTTATGTGTACATATATTTAATACACACAATAGATCCATTTTATTTAAAAAATGATATTTGTAAGGGACTTCGTCTCAATCTCCATTCATTGAGGCATATTTTGTTTTATACACAAATTTCTTCTATATGGTGTATAAACCCCTTTGAATCCTACTTTTATACAAAAGGAATATTTTTCTACAAATCATTTTACAAAATGACAAAAAGGAATGTTTATTTTAACGTACGCGGTGGCAATGACCTTTTCTGCCGCCGCGAGTATTATTTGGTCTTTGGCTTCCTAAACAAGCTGTAATGTTTTTTTAAAATGAAATAAATAACATATACTATTTTATGTATTTTGGTATTGAAAATGGTTTTTATAATGGATTTTTTATGTCAATATATTTAAGTGATATATTGTGATCAATGTGTGGAAATGTTTTATTTCCATTATATTTGTTTTATGTCTTATGATTTTATAATGGTACTTGGACATTTGACGGGTGGTTACGTGATGAACCATATGACAGGTGGTGCCATGAATACCAGGACGGGTGGTTACGTTATAACCACCAATTCATTGGGTATGGAAGTCGGCCATATGGCTATTCCATTAAGTGATATGTGTGGAAGTTGACCGTATGGTTATTCCATTTAAGTATGTTTATGTCCCAAATTACCTTTATATGTAATGTGATATTTATATGGGTTTTATGGTAATATTTTGGTTACAAAAGGGTAAGTAATGATCTTTTATTCAGTGAAGAGTTTTTACTACTTCATAAAGGTGAAAAGTATTACTTTGATAAAGTATACATGGTTTACTTGTTGTTTTGATAAACTAACAGTTTTCATTCTTTGTGTATCCCTTACTGAGCTTTTTATGCTCACCCCAAGTTTTTTGAAATGTTTTTCACATGACTTAATGTGGAATAGGGTCAAGGATGGGATCAAGGGAAATTCATGCTATATAAAACACAGAACTAGACATGTTTCTTTTTAAGAGTTTTTATTCTATGGAAACTTAGTAGAAGTGTCTACTTTGTAATCTTTTGAGATGTAATAGTTATGTCCTAAATATCTAAAACTCTAAACCTGAAAAGATCCTCAATGTGAATTATTCATTTAATTAAATATTCAGTTTGGTTTAAGGTCGGGGCCTTATACCTTAGGCTCCTTCAGAGGATAAATTAATTAATTATACTTAATTATTGTTAATTATCTTTACCGACTCTTTCAAATTTATTTCATATTTTACATCCTATAAATATATGGTATTCACCATAAAATAATTAAACCAGTATTATAACGACCCATACTTTAAATAAATTGTTATTACTTCAAAATTGAAGCACACTTATTACAACATATAACAAAACCAGGAAAGGACCGTATAGGTATAGTGTTTTTAGGAACTGTGAAACATAAACAACTGGTTCATAAAGCGTCTACACTGTCTCCCATTTATTTCATCATATCTACAGTCCCTTTTGGCATATCTTACTTAATAACCTTTTTCCTGACCTGGGGAAAGAAAACATACAAAAGGGTGATCTCAAATTCTTAGTAAGGGTAAACAAAAGAAATATCAATCACATCATATTCATAACTTTTAGAAATCTTAACTTTAAAAAGAGATAATAATTTCATAACATGGGATAAATCATAGTAGTGAAATGTAATCCCAATAATCATAACTTAAAACATGAAACTTATTGGCATACACACATAATCATAGGGAATAATTTTTTATTAGTCAAGACTCATTATCATGACTATCTTATTGAACAAAGTCCATTTCTGAACAGAGTTCATTCCTCGTTTCAGTCCTATTTCACTAAACCGGTTTAACCTGCCATTACAGCCATGTCTATCTCATGAGATATAAAATCTTTACCCAATGAATTGGAGGGAGATATAGGTCCCACCCATCTCATAATGATACCATTCTTATGTGTGCCACAAAATCATAAACCATACATCATAGCATAACCCATGTAATAAAAATGGGAATCTTAAACATCGTGACATCATAAAACAATTCATATAAGATAAAGGAATTCATAAAAATAATTCCATCACAATATAATCAAATCAATTTTATAATAGAGATAAAAACAGAACCCTTTATTATCTTAGATGTAAGATAATTTTGATAAAACACTTGAACTCCATTCTGGAGGAAAATATCCTTTCTACTTCAAAAACACTTTTCATTTCTTAACATGTCATACAATTCTAAACTAAAAGAAGTTGATTAAAAATAAACTTGGAAACTTGTAAGGGAATTGGAAATAATGTTTTAAAAATCCATTCATGTCGTATAAGTTAAAAGAAAACATTCTTCTCATACTTTTGTCGGAAAAGTCAAAAAGTACCTCGTACGAAAAACGACAAAAGATTCCTTTAATATCTTTTACTAAAAACTCAAAGAAGGGTAAAATTGGATATAAACTATTGTAGAAGGATGTAAATATTACATATTGGGGAAACATGGATGTGGATGATAAAATTCACCCCAGTAAATTCCAAAGTATAAACAATCTCAGATAAAAATGAGATTGTGATATTTCCATTACCTTAGGTCCGATTTGCTTCGTAAGTGTCCAAACCTCCTGTATAATGATTTAAATAATGTTATTGACTTATTCCAGAATCATAATTATTTTTATGATATCATATATGGTCATATTCTTAGCTTCTTATTAGTAATATTTCATTACTACTTGTTATTCGGGTGTTTATTACTTTTTGTTCTTATGCATGTTTTGTCGAATAAATTCTTATTTTTCTTTTTAGGTTATATATACCTTATTTCCATAATAGTATTAGTGTAATATATATCATATTAATTAATTCAATTCATTTATATAATCATTATTCAATGAAGATCATGTAGAACGAGTCACATCACATCGTGGAGACATTATTCCGTACGTACGCACGAGCGATGATATCGTTCCCATGATCGTGGAATTGTATTGGAGTGTATATATACTATTTAGGAATCAATATCACTTTACAATAATCATATATAGTTGTTATTTACACCATTATACCCATCCAAGTAAGGTGGTGGTGGAAAATAGATTACACCACGGCGTGGAGACGGTATTCCGTACGTACGCACGCGCGGTGATTTCGTTTTCCGTAGAATGGATAGATGGGGAAATAGGGTTGTTTCATACTTATAATAACATATAAATATATTATTGATACTGATGTTATTACTTCATAATGAAACAACTAAATAAGAATAAGTGGAAGAAGAAATAAAGATGAAAGATTTGGTAACAGACATTACCTCTTCTTTGAAGCGCTTCTTTGAGACCTCATTTTAGGGCACTAAAATTGTTCTTTGAAGAAGACCAGGACCTCTAGGATGTCTCTAGGGAAGTGGAGAGAAGAAATTGGCAGGGGTTGGCCGAGATTTAAGGCTCAATGTGGTGTGAGAAAGAGGGCGAGGAGGTGCCCTTTTATAAGAGAGGAGAGGGCCTCCTTTGGAAAAACTAAAAATATTATTTTATTATAAAGCCAAATTCGGTTTCAAATAGCTCCAAATTGATTTATTTAGAAGATAAGGTGGGGATAGGTCTAAATCCTCTCATCCAATATAATTTAGACAAGTTTATATTCCTATTTTAACCTTATCATTTAGATTTTACATTAAGTTAAATAATTTTACTTTTACCGTGTATTCTTGTGTTCTTACACTATAAGGTTAATAAACTTACTATAACAAGAAAAAAGAACCCCAAGCTGTTTATTATTAATATATATAACCTTATCTAAGTCATTGTGTCGAAACATAGATTTTTAGGAATAAAATAACAATTAATAATATAATATTTTTTTTAAAAACTATTTTATGTCAATTTTGACACTATTTGGTAATTGATTTTTTTGAAAATCATAAAAGAATTATTAGTTCGAAAAAAGTTAATTAAATCAATACTAACATGTCATATTAACCTATAAAAGTAGTGTAATTCATAAAAAGTCTCAAATTACATTTATTTGGGTATTTATAACATCAATTATGTCAATATTTCATTAATAAGATAATTACTGCATCATCGTTGTGTCATAAATAAATTAAATTATTTAATGTCTAAAAATTACAAATAAAAAACCATTATGTATGAAATATTTTTACCTTCCTAATGAATATTTATAGTATAATTTATCTTATGTATAACCCCATATTAGAAATGATTTACTTATTAAACTTTGATTTTAACTATTTTAACCCTTCTTTAAATAAATTAATAATAAATGTCCTAATCTAATCCAAGTGGGACTAAATGGTCATATTTTATTCCTAAGGTTGTTTTTGGTCGAATTACACTTATCCAATAGAATTAGGTTATGTGTTAGGGTAATAATAATAACACTTTTACCCTTAATTACCCTATTTACTTTTAACCGTGGTAAAAAAAGTAAAAGTTACTATTCACCAAAAATTATTTTCATCTCATTGAACCACATTTTAGTCCTTGATATTAAACATGTCTCTTGGAGTTTTAAAATTCTACTCATAGAAGCGGTAAAATTATGTTTTATGAAAAATTCGGTTTTTTTAACTACCACTTAGTGGTTTCACTATTCATCAAAAATTGAAAGTTTTCAGAAAAATACCAAAATTTCACCCTAGGATAATTTCGATATTCCGAATCCAAAAACGAAGTCCATTTTGAAAAATAAAATTTATAAAATTTCAAAAAGTGGTTATTACTATTCATAGCGGCTAGTTTTAATAATATTTTAATAGTATATCATTGTTTAGTGAAACTCGGTATTGCATACGATGCAAGCTATCGAGGAAGGCCGCGATTGCGTGTAAAGCAAGCCAATATAGTGTTGTGTGTAGTGAAATATTCCTTTGATGATTTAAAAACAAAATATTTCTCATAAAAGCCTCGGGTGTTACAAGTATCCCAAATATAAATAAATATTATTATTAATATGTAACCACCATTATACACCCAATTTCCCATCAATTTGGACATGAAGGTATCACTCGTGTGTATGCAAAGAGTACCACCTCTAAATAGCGATACAATTCATTTGTCATCACCATATGTAATGGGTTGAATTTATGATGGGTTTAATGTTTATAAGTTATATTTATTTATTTATTATTATTATTTAATTATAATATCATTACTACATTCTTATCTTCCAATTCATTGAAATATGATAATGTCACTTATACATATGTGGGGACTACCACCTCCCTGTAGTGATGTGATTTTTATTTCATTTATGTTTTAATTGGATGGTAAAAAAGATATTTTTAATGTATATATATGATATATATGATATATATGATATAATACGTATTATTGTAAGTTGAATTATTATTTACCACTCTTTTTTTCATCCTTCAAAAAGTAAAAATAGTGTTTATGCATATATACGACATACCATCTCCATGAACAAGGTAATTATTTTTTCTATCTCTAAATTTTATGGATGTAAATATATATATATATATAGTGAAAATATATTTTTTATATTTCAATATTAACATTTTAACTATTTTTTAACCATGATCAATATAAAAGGAACAAAATTAACGAACCAAAAATAATCATGAAAAAACAGTTATCACATTTAAATGATGCTTTTAATAATTAATTATTAATGAATGAGTGTTGAAATTTTATAATTGGATCATATATTATGTAATATGTATTTACATAACCTTGATATATAATACTGATAAATTTAAATTTATGAAACATGTGTTCAGATCATTTTTGAAGTATGTTAAACATGATTTAATGGATTTATGACTCAATCCTATTTTAATAGAGATTTTTTATGGTTGAATTTATATTGAGTAAATTATATAATAACTATCATATAATACCATTTAATATTCATTATATTCAATTTAATTTGGAATAATACATGTTTTCTTTTCATTTACCTCACATTATGTACTCAAGAGATCAAATTGTTTTTTAAGAAAACCCTACTTTATTTCTCTATTCGGTCAAAAATAGTTTTTATTATGAATTCGTGTTTTATAAAAAAATTCATGATTATTTTTAATATACTCATACAATTGTTTAAAGAAAATTTTACCCTTTATTTAAATTTTAAAAAATGGTTTAAGTGGAATCCTCTGTTAATTTTTTAGAAAAGATAATTTTTATTTGTTTTAAAAAAGTGTGAAAGGAATGATTTCTTTTATCTTAAATTACATGAATGTAATTTCCTTCTATCATGGACAGTAAATGATTTAAAGCTTCTTTAACAACGTTTAATGGTTTTTTAAAATAAAATTTTTCATTAATATTTGGGAAGATTTTATATTTTATGTAATTTATTTTAATGTGAAAAGGGTATTTTCATCATGAAATATTCCAAGCAATATTTTAAAATCACTTTTCATATACGATAGTATCCTTTGATATTAATTAAGTTTTACTATGACACTGTCCAATAATACCATCCTTATTCATTCTATGGATGGTTTTTTATTATGAAGAAAATAAATTTATGAAACCCATACCTTTTCCACATGATATGAAATGGTGAAATAATAAAATATTTATGAAACTAATTTCTTTACCATGGGTTATAAAATAATTAAATGCATGTGAAAGAAATTTATTTCTCATGTGTTATTATATTATGAGTGTTTCATGATTTTTTTGTAAACATATTAATGGTTTTAAATATGTGATGTGTGGTCATGAAATTATATACCCCTCCAATGAATTGGGTAGAGATATATATCTTATGGGCTAAATAGGACTGAAATGGGGATTGATCCAATTTTAGTAAGTGAAAAAATTCACTATGATAGTCTTGGGAGTAAACCATGACTACTATGATGGTATATAGATTGAACCCAATCCATTATGATAGTATTGGTAATGATTCTTCAATACTAATTAAATTATTTTCTATCTTATTTTTATGTCCCAAATCTATGTCTTGTACCAATGTTATGCTTTAACGGGTTATGTTCTTTGATTCCTTTATTATTCATGTATTACAAACTACAAAGCATTATACCATGACATAAGATTGTTTTCAGTGATATGCAGTCTCTAGTTTTCAAATTTTAAGGTCATGTTAATATAACATTAATCTCTTTTCAAACTTATGTGATCATTGGTATCTTCCTTATTTTCCCTTACTAAGAATCTAATCTCACCCTTTCTTATGTTTTATTTTTCCCATGTTATAAATAATTATTTTAAGTATGATTTGTATAAGAAGGAGGTTGGTTATAAAAAATATGGTGGGAGATTATGTAGACCCCATATGAACATGTTGGTTATGTATTCATGTTTATAAAGGCGCTAGACATATATGATTCTAGCACGGATCATTATGTTATATAATTAACATTCATATAATAATATGTAATATCTATGTAAGAAAAGTATGGGTTTTTATAATATATAATGGAGGTTGGTCTATGAGTCTGGGTGTGTGATTATTTAATAGACTCTAGTGATAACTCTCCCGTCATGAATCTCTCTTCTCCTATCATTATTTTCTTCAACGATACTGGAATATTGTAGAGGACTCAAATATTCTATCCAAAGAGTTTTTATGATTTGGTAACACCAATGGATAAACCTTGGAGGAAACATCATTTTGATTATTATATATTTTTCTTCATAAAGCATTAATTTAAGAAGATGATAGTGGAATTCTATAGTGTGTGACATATGTTCCAGATTTTCATTTTATATACGATTTTAGTTTTTATGGAACGATATTCTTAGGATTCATGGTTTATTTTCACTTATGCCACTTTGATTAATTATTTATCCTTTGATTAAAACCATTCAGTGGTATCATACCCTTTCCATAACTTTTGTTTCCTCAACTTATTTGATAAATTATTTTTTAGTTAATTTTCCTACCATATTCCCAATTATAAAATTTGATTCATTATTTTTTTGGTTAATTGAATCACAATTTACTATATGGGATATCATAATATATATCTTATTAAAAAACCTCCAACTTTATACAAGTCATATCATAGAGCTTTGGGATATCATATTTGATGAAAATGTTTTTACATGGATTCAAAATTAGAGTATCCTATTACTTCTATGATATAGATTTAAATCATAAATTATGATTGATAGGTTAGAGTTTGTTAACTAATATATAAGGGTTACACCACTGATATGTTTGTTTTTTTCTTTTTAAAGAAAAATAAAAAACCTTATATTGGTTGCTATTTGTATTTGATGATTGTATTATCCATATTAATTTATAACTAATACCTCATAAAAGTATTATGAGCCATATCCAATCACTTGTATACCTTGATTAAACATAAATCATTAAATATGATTTGTTCATGAAAAAAAAATCTAAAAATTCAATTATGAATTCAATTTTTTTAGTTTTAATTTATATATAAACTATATTAATAGGTATTTTTGGATATTTTTCCATTTATAATGTATTTAATTAACTATAAACTATTTATAATTCATTAATTATTTTTTTGAAATATTTGTTAATATATATTCCAAAATATTAATTTATAATATTAAAATACCATATGAATTTTTCATATTGTTTAATATGAATTATTCATATTAAAAGGACCATTTTGTAATAAAGTTTTAAATAATATTAAAAAAGTTTTCATTAATTATATTAGCCATGGTTTAGACAGATTTATTATATGATATTTTGATTATATAAAAAGTTTATATAATAGAAAATAAAATATAAAATGTGTATATTTCATGAAATATCCATAATTTAGCTAAATTCTTTATTATGAATAATATTTAACATTTTATATGGAAAATAAATCTAAAATTCTTATATTTATCTAGTTATATAAGGTCTAAAATGAATTATAATGTTTTTATAAATTTTATTTTATCAATTATTCATAAATTTATATATCTTATTAGGAAGATAAACTAATTTTTTATTTATTTTTAATATTTTTTTCTTATTCATTTCTAATTTTTTTTATAAAATGTGAATATTGTCTATTGTTTGATTTTTGAGATAAATTATATCTTATAAATTTATCATATTATGATATGTACTAATAACATTAAATTTAGTTTACATCGTTCTTATCCTCGATTTGTAATTAAATTTATTATCTTGAGTTGTTTTTTCATACAATTAACATATATTACGTAGTAGAGTTATGATGAATTGTATTCTGTCTTAAGTAAATTATCACTATGAATGGGGACATTGGGTCAGAATTGCCACTCGGACAGAGGAAACTTTATTGGGGGTTAGCTATCTGTGTCAACATGCTTTCCCATCTAGAGATTCTCAATATCATATATTTATAAGCCAGTACATGAAATTTTAAAGTGCCTTATACATCGAATTAATTTGGATATTTTTTAAAAAATTTAACTTCTCTTTTTGGTAACTAACACAGATTATGTGGTGTGTAAAGAGTTAAACAATAATATAGTGTGGATATATAAATTTTATGTATAAGATATGAATTACAAAACTAAATTTTTAGAAACATTCATATGTAAAGGAATAAAACATTACGTAAAAAAAATTTCATGTGATAAAATATCTATGCATTTAATATATATAAGATATATATTGAATTTGGGAGAATATAAAATGAAACAAATTAAACACTAAATGTGAGATTCTATTCAAATTAGTACTTATTAATAAATTGATCATTCAGTATGGGTGAATTTGAACATTATGTGGACATGGATTATGTTAGGAAATGAAAAAATGTTAAAAGGTGGTCGTAACTATGAAGAGTTGTGTTCTTAACATAAAAATTGG
Source organism: Viscum album (assembly GCA_963277665.1). Lineage (NCBI taxonomy): Eukaryota > Viridiplantae > Streptophyta > Magnoliopsida > Santalales > Viscaceae > Viscum > Viscum album. The sequence continues at coordinate 1,514,282,019 of OY728128.1, read as the reverse complement.
GTTTCACTTAATTAGGAAACACCAATTATTAGGATAAAAAAGTAATAGAGTTAGGTTTATATACATATGATGGATTTGGATAATGATTTATCTACTAAAATATCCAAGATTCAGATAAGATATGATTGAAAATTTTTGTCTACATGTATAGTGATGGATTATTTTTATGATACCTAGTTTGAGTCATGATTAAATATGGGTCCTAGACCACTAAATGGATATGATTTATTGTTTTGTCATTTTTAGTGGATTAAATTTAATAAAATTTATTATTAAATGAATATAAAATATGATACCCTTCTATTAAAAACATTTTTTTGTGTATAATTAGATCATCATATAAGATCTTGAACATGAGATCAATACTAGATAGATAAGTTTCCTTTACTGATACTATAACTTAATAATATTTCTTAATTTTGAAATCAGGTTGTATGTGTTTCAAGAACCCCTTCTTAAGTAACATCATGGTGAATCCAATCAATAAATTAATATATATTTATATGATAAGAATATAAAGGTTTACGAAAAGTCTATACTCTTATACTTTTGACCATCAAAGCTATGTTAGAAAAGACATATGATATTGTGGATGCATATAAGATTATGGGCAACCTGAAATGGTTGTATTAGGAATAAGATTGGAATGGGAGGTATAAAGTGTTGAAATCTTTCATTTGGTGTAAAATGGAAGATTTAATCTTGTTCTCAATTTATGTTCTCAAAATGATTATGTACGATAACAACTTGGAGAGGCCAAGTTCACTTTTTAAACTCAACATGGATATGTAAATAATTCTTTAATCATCATTAGAAATATTTTGATGGTTTATTATGAACTATAACATCAATGAGGTCAAAATAACATTACAATATCTCATCAATATGTTGAGGATAGTAGATAAAAACATGGGAGGTTTATAATCAAGTTTAATCATGATGGTATAGAAGGATAATGGTTAAAATTTTGTATTGAGAGAATAAAAGAGGTTGTAGAGAGACCATATCATTATAAAATGATTAAAAATAAGAAGGGATTTTTATTTCATTAAGGAAAACTATTATTTGGAAACTAAACTATCTGAGATACTAAATTGGTTTCAAGAATCCACATAGAGAGTCTAAATCAGGTATTATTGTTATATAGTTCAATTATTTTATTCAAAAAATTATCTTATAAACACTATATATTTTAATTTTTTTTTAAAATATAGGAGTTTATTTGTGAAAAAATAATTGAAGATGGGAGATTATAGCATTCAATCATGTAATCTGCTGGGGATTTTATAAAATGAGAAATTGAATAAAAGAAGTACTTCAAGGGTCTATAAATATTTAATTAAATATATGTATTATTTGTCTCACTTATTCACTCTTTTAACTAATTATAAAAAATCATGGTTATATTAATGAGATAAATAATTTTTTATATATAGAGTTTACTATTCATCCAAATTTTATAACATATATGAAATGAGGCGTGGATAAAATGATTTTTATCCTGGGTAAAAAATTTATCTGTGAAGATGAGTGAATATGATTCCACCATGAATAATGGCATATTTAGTAAAGTCTTATTTTATTAAAATTTTAAAACATAGAGAATAATATATATGACATAGAAATAATAGATTATTTTTTATGTAGTACCACCCATAGTAAATAAATGTGAATTAATTTATATAAAATAATTATTTTATCTTATCACGATATTATGAAAATAATATAGTTTCGAATAGACAATTGGGAGTATGTTTCGAATTAGATAAGAAAAAATTTAACAATAAAAATATTAGTCTATTCAATGTTCATTGTGAATTTAATATGACATCATAAAATATTTTGGATTTGGTGGTAAAATTATATGTATAATTTACATTAGTAATCATAAAAGAGTGATTTGAAAATAATATCATAAAAGGTTTTGGATATATTGGTAAATATATAATGTAAAACCAACATTACTTACAACAATATTTAAAAAAAATGTCTGACGAAAATGGATTCAATGATAATAATAATGCACTTAATAAGAGTTCTAAGTATATATACAATTTATTAATAGTGTAAAATTAAATGTTGTAGAGTTTAAAAATTTGGATCATTTTCAAGGATTTTATCATTTGGAATATTATTCCCAAGAATAACTAGTTTTAAAAATGGATTACATGATATATATTTTTCACTAATGTGTTTATAGGCTGGTATTACCAACTAGTTAAAAAGAGTTATAAAAGGAATTGTATATAGATGTAATGATTTTAACAAATCCCATGAAATCATAGTAAACATAAGGTCAATCTACTAGTCTTTAATATATGATATGTTCGATATGTGATTATGTATAGTTTGGTTAAAAAATTCATAAAAATTTTAAAAATATAAAATGTATTATATAATACAGAATGAAATTTCCATTTTATCATTTTATCATGTTGGTTGTATATATTGATATAAATTTCATGAAGTTTTATAATAATTGAACTTCTGAATTATTACTTTGAGATATCCATAATTTATGTTCCTAATAAAGAATTATTTATTATTATGAAATGGAAAGGCTAACAAGAGTTGTACTATTATATTGGGATATGAAATATTATCATGAGGTACAAAATATTTTTCTATACTGTATAACCTGGGAATTATTTTCCTACAGTAGTATATACAATTTATTTAGTATATATAGAATTTATTATTTATATTTTGGGTCCCAACACCTGATTTTGGAGAGATTCATTGCATAATAACCTTCACATTTTGATACATTTTTTATGAAATCTTTTAGGTATAACTAATCAGCGGGCAGTAGAGTTTGTTTTTCATTATCTCATTAGTTGGAGCTCAACCAATATGGAATTTATCATCTTATATAATAAGAATTACATATAATATCTAAATTGATTTAGGCTAAGGAAATTTATATCCATACATATATTGTATTTATGATGTTATAACCTACTTGGATGAGGGTCATTTGAGGTTATCATCTTCTAGATAAATGACATGTGATGTATTCATCAACCTAGTCTTCCTATACCTAGAGTGTAAATAAAATTTAAGTAGGATATATTTGATTAAAATTCAAAATTTCCCATGCTTTCGATATGTACATGAAAAAACAAATTATGGAAAAATCACTCTTGCATATGATTTAGCTGGGGGAAATGGGTATTCATCTACATATGTTAAAAAAATATCATAGTAAATATATTTTTATCATGAGTTTAATTGATTCTCTACTAGTGGTTTCTATTTACTTACATTAATGGATTTTATGAATCATATTTTATTCTCATAACTAAAAATTCCCATAGGGTAAAACATTTTGGTTGACCAAATTTTGATTGAGTTTGACTTAGAGAGAACATCTACGAAAAATTTGAGTTTTATACAAAAGGTGTTTTGGCTGGTTTTCAAAAGATACTACATACAATGTAATATTTAGTGAAGTTAGTGATATATTTCTAAAAGTGTTTTGGAAGATACCTAATTTTTTTGGATATTATTACATAATTTATTATAATGGTATAATATAATGTGATCTGGAATAAAATACTTAGTCTTTAGTGTAAGTGGTATATTGAAAGGAATGATCCATAAATACATTTTATATCATATAGTAAAATAAGTTTTGTGATAGAGTATTAAAAACATATTAAAAAAGGAATATATTTAATCTAATCGTTATATTGTACTTAATGATATAGAGATATAACATGATACATATTTTAATATATCATATTGAAGGATATAATTGAATTACAGGTCTGAGTATTAAATGTTCCTATAATTTTAGTAGTATCAAAATTTAATTAGCTATCTAATTGTTATAGTGTTAATGCTAAAATATACTACATGTTTTATATTATATATAATTTATTTATTATTATTAAATAGGTTTAAAAGATATTGGTTGAGTGTTTAATGTAATATTACCAAAGGAATTACTCCACAATTATAGAGATATATCAGTAAAATCATGGCTTGGTGAGCATACCTACAGACTATATAAAGGAGGTTGGGATATGCATCTTGGTGTGTTATTCTTAAATAACATTTGGACAAAAAATCCACTATATAATATATATTATTTCTTTCATCTATTATTCTGAAATACTAGCTTAGTTTTTATAATAGAAAGATCATACCAAACTATTCGAGTTTTTCGATAAAACGCATGGATACATATCAAAGGGAAGAACTATTTGGTTCATTATTGGTATTATATATAAAAATTTGATTAAAGGTGATTAAAATGAAATTATACGATGAAAGTTATTGTTTTATCATTTTTATTTTACATATTCTTTTTGTTTCAATGGAATAATGTTTTGGTGTTTCATGATTTCACTAAACATCTGCAACTTTGATTGCTAACATTTTATTGGAAAACTTTCCAATAAAAATAGGAAGTTGTATCATTGTAATCAATAAAAAATAATTTTCATTACTTAACAGGAACATTCCTAAATATATATGGATATAATAAATTTAATTTATATGAATCATCTTCTTCCATCACTTATTCTTCACATTGAAACTATTTTCTTTTAATTAATATCCAATTCTTAAAAAATCAACTCTTAGAAAAACTATTATATACCTCAAGAACAAATAACATTTTAATAATATTTATTTATAACCATGGACGTCTTCACTCTTCATAAAATTAGAAACTCAATCATTAATATTATGTTTTTATTATTTAAGTATAGATAAAATGAGTTTTAAGAATAAAGTACCTTTATTTCCTCTCTTATCACTTTTATTTAATTGGTTGAATCTTATTTACCTTTGTCTAAATTAATTTAAAAGATATTTATCTATCTTACACACCATGATTTCTAAAAAATGAAAATTTATATCTATAGGAAATTTAAAAAATGTGACATATTGACCTCTAACATTGTGTGTTTTTATTTTATTTCCATAGTTTTATTCTCAATTGTACTGAAAATTCATCCTACATAAAAATAACCAAGATATGTTTGTTAATATCATTATGTGTTTTATTTATAACTCAAATCATTCCCAAGTAACCATAATATATTAGAGTTATCATGTAAAATAGTTGAACCTATTTCTATAACATGTCATCAAAAACTATGTGTTATATAAGATATTTTGACCAACATAACCCCATTATAAACAAAGATCACTAAATATAAAATATTGGAAACATGATGTTAAAAAGAATGGCCACACTGATGTTGTGATATAGAAACACACTGATTATTTGTTTCCCGTGTCAACTAGGGAAAAAATTACTAGATTTGGGCTTTAAAAACATGAAAATTAGACTAAAAACTTGAAATCTTGATATGTTAAACAATTACAACAAATCATCATATAAAACTACTTACATGGTGTGTTTTTTACTTGATAACTCAAACATAAATTTTCACAACCATATTTAACTAATATCATATTAAGTTTTCTGAATATCCTTATCAATATATAAAACACTCCTTATGAATCATCTTTTGATCATTCTTATATTTCCATAATTGGTTGAAAATAAAAGAAAACATTAGTGGACCTTGAACACAAGGAAAAGTTGTTTAATTTAAAACATGAACTACTGTTTTTCAATATATAGAAGCACAACCACAAAAAACATATGACTTCTTCAACATTATGTAACATGTTTTATATAATCTATCCCTTTATATTTAGTTAGAAAAAAAAAATCAAAGAATACTCATATATTTTTAACTCTTCAAAATATCTAATTTATTCAAGAAATGATGTTAATTTTACCATTATAATAGTGAATATTTACACCACATCACAACACTTTCACCTTTAGAAAATAGTTAAACCATCAACTAGTTCTCTCATTCTTAGTAATGATAAAAAAATTATTTAATTCGAATCATACATGAGAAAAATCAAAAAAATAAACTGGAATGAATAAAACACATTATCAATATTTTTCATAAATTATAACTTTCCTCACTCAATATACTATCCTTGAAACCATACTACATTGAATTAATCTTACTCAGAAAAAAACTGATTTTAAATTCACTTATCTTTTTATCAAGTTTATCAAATACCCCATCAAAATGTGTTAACAAATTTCCTACATATATACTTAATAAGAACGTAAAAACAATTTATTTCAACTAATATATGTACACACATACTGAACTCACATATTTATACACTTATTCTCACAAAGTGAACTAATTTTTTATATATTTCCATTTGAACATACCACCTTAAATATTTTCTTACCCATTATAGAAAAACATGTTTTTTTAGATTTAATTTATTATCTACCCCTTTGAAAACCAAAATTCAAATAAAAGGAGAAAAGGGTTGAAATTATTCCTTAAAATTGTGGGACATGAGTTCAATCTAAAATCATTAACCTCATTTCCTAAAATGCATCTTTAAGAAAAGTTCTGGAAAACACACCTACAAATATATCCTTCATAAAAACAAATTCAAACTTTAAAATGTATTTCTATACCTTTTCTTCGAAAAAGTGATACATAATTTCAATATTTTTTGATCAAGATTGTTTAAATGTATTATTTTAATTGTTTATGTCACTTTTATTATTGTTCACTACTAACAGAATAATCTTCATCTCTACTATGTGTTCTTCTAATTATGTCCATATACACATCATATTCATTATATCATGAGAAACGTATACAAACTTTTCTTCTAAGATACTTAAAGTTATTTAATTTTTTTAATTATTTTTCAAGAAACAAAAATTACATTAAGAAAAAAACTTCACTCAATATATAATTTTGACCATCAACATTTGGTTCTCAATATTTATAAAAAAATTTAGAGAACAATTTTAAAATCATTCCTTTACTATATTTCATCATCAAAAAATAAATTATACCTTTTATATACCTTATAATTTTATTTATTTTAATTAAGTGATATTATTTTAAAGTGATTTAATATTGATTACATAGTGAAACAAAAGATATAACTTGTAAAAAATAGACTCAGGTTTCCCAAAAACCGGGCACCCGACTCAATCCGTCACATACTAGAAGGGTGTTCCCAATCGCCATGGGTAGGGGGCAAGCACCTGGCCGTCGAACAAGAAATTAGAGGTAAAAATTTATCCTAATTGGAATAAACCACATGGAATATATATACACAATGCAAGAAGAAATAGAAGAAGCCAAAATATACATGCATTAACTATAAGAAAGACCGTGGAAATGAACAACTGTTAAAGTTTCCCAAAATCCAAGAGACAAGCCCAACTACAAAAGAACAAAACTAAATAGATACTCTATGTGATGTCATAGACAAACACCAAACATCTCACCATCATCTATACAACTTAGATAACATGAAACCTCAACACCTCTCTATATTTCCTTATATTTCCCTGCATTCGAAGACATACAAAGGTCTACTGACCACCAAAGTGGTGCGTAGGATGTGAGATAATGTGCTCAATAGGATCCCACTAAAGTGTTCCATAGAAAGTATCTATATTAAAATTATTTTATTCTCATTTTAAATAAAACATGTCATGATAAGCATTAAAAAAATTTTATAAAAAAATATGGTGAACATTTCCTGTTTATCACTGTTCTAAAACAAAAGTAGGTAAATTAATTTCAAAGCACATTTTTTCATATCAATTTCACATGAGTCAATATTCATATCATTTATAAAATAGTACAATGACAGAAAATAAGAAAACTATAGTAGTAGAAAAGGAATCACAATAATAAGGAATACAACAGGTCAGGTAGTAGACTACTTGTACACAAAATCAATGAACATTGAACTAAGGTACCTGGAGCCAATTATTTACACTCCAGGACCCGGGAAAGACCCCAAAAAGTGAGACCCCAATAACAAAAACTTATTTAGAGATAATAATATACACTCTGGGATAATAGTAACACCATATAAAGTGAACTCCCACAATGGATGATGGATTCAAGATAAACCTTACACATAGTACACAAGGTACCTCATGTGCTCAATTTCAAAAACATCTCAATGTTTTGAAAAATCATTTCTAAAACATTTAACAAATCTATTTAAGTGCTTTGAAAATACCATTTATCTTTAGATTTATCAACAATCAGGTAAAATCCATTTTTCTTTAAGAACTATTTTCAACACATGAAAATAACCTTGCCAATTCCGTGTATAAATTAGTTTATGATATAAGAATAATATGGTTTATCATCATAGGATAGAGATGGAACCACCTAACTCAAAACTCGGGTCGCACATGCCCATAATGGGATACACCAACAACATACCTATAATGAAAACCCAACAACATCTACAAAGGCCCTATAATCAAATCCATAACACAAGATTCATCCAATTTAGAAAAAAGGGGTCGGCAGAAAATAGGAAACCCACATACCTCAAGAAAAAATTCCAACTGCACCATGATCAACATAGGGATGACCTCTGGAATGAGATCCCACAACTAATCTTGAAGAAAAAGAGATTAAAAACCAATTTATTCCAACAGATCTAATAATGAAACCTAAGGGTGCTACCATGATCAAAGAAAAAAAAAGAATCGGAAATATCACATACCCATAGAGACGCCCATAACCACAACAAAGATAGAATGCTGATAAGATCATTATAGATTGATCAAAGTCTCTCAAAATCACATAGTAATTGACTTAGGCTGAGAGAAATAGAGTCTGGATAATGAATCAAAACAATACATATGCATTCCTATTTTTAAAACTATATGTGGGTTGTTACATAGTGTGTAACCCGGTTCCATGATGTGTAAATGTCAAAGTCCCACATATGTTGGAAAACCCATCACCTCAGATTAAATTTTTTTAATTAAAACAATCACGATGTGAAACAAATATTTACATCCTGTAAAATTTCCCATCATTAATCCTTTAAGTAATTTCACTCAGAAATAGTTACATGGTATAAAATCCTCCTACAGCATATAGAAAAATATATTTCATGCTAAGAGTCCAAAAAATATCAAACTTCATAATTATTGGTATCCTTCCAATTACTTATCATCCCTATATAGACAATGATAAATATAAAACCATGACAAGTTTAAATATGCAACTGATAGATCAATAATGGGATGTTATAAAATCCCCGACATAAAGACTTTTCATCCCAAGGAAGTCACGTGGAATGTGTAATCCCTATAAAAAGTGGAGGCTAGTAATCCCTCATCATCGAATCATGTTCCCAAGACTCAGGAGAATCTGATCCACATTTCTGTAGAACTCTGACCAATAGAATTGACTTCCCATGTAGGACTTTCACTTCAGTGTCAACAATCTCCACTGGTTTCTCCAAAACAAAAACATATGGATCTAACTCAATTTCTTCCCAACTCAGAACATGAGCGAGATTAGGATGGTACTTTATAAGCTAAGATATTTGGAAAATTTCATGAATATCTATCAATTGAATTGGTAATTATTACTGATAAGCAACCTTCCTGAGCCACTCAGTGTCATCAAATGCTTCAACATTTCTTGGATCCAATTTTCCCTTTTTTCCAAGAATAAGGTGACCCAAATGAGGAGAAACTTTCAAGAAAAATCATTCACCAATGGAAAACTCTATATTACTACATATTCGATCCTTATATTATTTCTATCAAATCTAGGTTGTAACCAGATATTGATGTTCCTCTTTAATCTCTATTAACCTTTCTAGAAATAAACTTCTTCCAACCAAAGCTACTTCTCCCACCATCACCCAATAAATATGTGATCTGCATGGGTGAACATATATCACCTCAAAGGGATTCATTATTATAAATGAATGATAACTATTTTTTTAAATAAACACAACCATTCCCAAATGGATATTCCATTATCCACATAAATCTAAGACACAAGAACACAACATATCCTCCAGGATTTGGATCACACACTATGTCTGTCCATTTGTATGTGGATGGTAAGTTGTGCTCAACTTGACCTGAGTTCCCATATCCTCTCGAAAACTCCCCCAAAACCTCAAGTTAAACCTAGGATCCCTATAAAAATCAATGGAATAAATACTCCCATGTAACCTCACAATCTTTTATTGATATGTCTTACCTAGATCTTCAACCTTAGTGGTATCATTGATCAGAATGAAATGAGGAGACTTCATTAACCGATCAAAAACCTCCCCGATAACATTCCTACATTATGTATTCTACACATATCTAACAAAAAAAATCCTTAGATACCTCATCCCATTTACATATAGGCACTATAACAGGTTTAAGAAAACCAGAGTGTTTTAAATACTGTGCCTTTAGCTATTGGAAGGTGTAATGTTGGGAGACATAGTCTGAAATGCCATAATTCATACCCGACCAGCATAATCATCATCTCATGTTATAATACATATTTGTAATGACATGATGGATGACCCAAAAAGTGTTGTAATAATTAAATAAGATTAAACTCCTCATAGATACTAGGATTACAACCTACTTCCCAATGTGGAGTATACAAAATGAAGAGAGAAAACAACCAGAACTGGTCTGCCCAACATAAAGTATTTCTTGAAATTTTTAAATTCATCATCCTACTACTGATTCTAAAAAATAGACTATAGGAGAGATGGTGATAATTATGAACTAGTCAGAACCAAACCTAAAACATCCTCCTAAGTATCCAAGTGAAACTGAGTGAAAGGCCCCATAAAGTTCCACTCCTCCTTCTATTCTTGAATAGATTTCACCTATACCTTATTGATAAGAACATCTTGATAAATAGCAAAAACTTATCATATGATAGTATAGATGATATTTGGATCCATTGGATGATTTATTTAGGGAGAATCAACTACACCTTCATGAGAAACTCTCGGAATACGTCTTAGAGGCATACTACTACTCAACAAAATAGAATAAATTATTTGACAACATAGTATATCACAACATAATCTAGAAAACCCATAAGTATAAACTAAGATTTAAAACAAAAACCAACACTAGTGACACATATCCCAACTTTCCATGGTATCTTGAGTCTCATCACTACATGATATGGCTAGGAACTTACAGTAACACACCCCTCAAGTCCCAAAAATCATATTTCAAGTCTAACATATGTCATAAGATAAGAAATATTGGGGAAAGACCTCCTTTGATACAAAATTGTAACAAAATGACCCTGGTTACCCTCAAACATGGCACCTGTCTGGATCTATCACATAACTGAAGGGAATTAATGATCCCCACGGGCTGGTGATAAGCACCCGGGCATCAATTGACAAACCAGAGGGATTGATTTTTCTCAACCTGAACAAAAAACATGGCATATATATAAACAATGAAATAAGAAATAGTGGAAATGAAAAAAATATATGCCATAATTATATGAAAGACAATAGAAACAAATGACTGTGAAAGTAGCTAATACTCTAAGAGACAAGCAGAACTGTAAAGGACAAAAAAACAGCTACTCCATGTGATGGCATGGATGAACTCCCACCATCTCACAACCAGTCACCCAACTTGGGTGACAAGAAACCTTACTTCCTAACTAAGACAACATTTCTTTCCCTATATTGGAAGGTATACAAAGGTTTATGCACCACTGAAGAGGTGTGTAGGGTGTGAGCTAACTGGCTTAATAGGATCCCACCTAGGTGTTCTATAGAAAGTATCTATATAGAAATTAATGAATTCTAGTGTTAAATAATACATATTATGATTTGCATTAATGTAGTTTTATAGAAAACATGTCAATTTTTTTTCTTTTGTCATAATAATAAAAAAATAATCTATTTCAATTTCAGAGCACATTTTTCAATATCATTTTTCACAAGAATCATCCTGCATACCAAGGATAAAAAGGTACAAATCCATGAAATAAAAAAACAACAATAGCATCATAGGAATGAAAATAATATGGAATAAAATAGGTTAGAATGAAGACTACTAATACCAAAAATCTATTAATAGTGCACTATGGTACCTGAATCCAATGATATACACTTCAAGACCAGGGAGATACCCCAGAAATTGAAACCCCAACATCATATATGTACCAAGAGTTAATAATATACACTCTTGAAAAATAGGAATATCAAAAAAATTAAACCCCCATAATGGATGATAGAGTCAAGATAGACATTACACCTATTTCCCAAGGTAACCAATGTGCTTGTTTTAACAAACATCTCATTTTTTTTAAAAAATAACATTGAAAAAATTTCAAAAATCCATTTAAATGCTTTAATAATTCCATATATCATTCCATTTATCAACAATCAGGGAAAAATAAATTTTCATTAAGAACCATTTTAAATAGAAACAAATAAATACTACTAATTCCTTGAATAAATCAATTTATAATGTAGGAAAAATAAATTTTATCAACATAGGCTAGAGATAGAACTACATACATTAAAACCTGGGTCACACATGCTCACGATGTGATCCATCAACAATGAAAATCCAAAAACACCTACGAAGTCTCTAGAATAAAATTCTCATTAAAATATGGATCGAATTTAGAAAACAAGTGGTCAGTGGAAAGGAGGAAACCCACATACCCCATGAACGAACACCAGCCACACCATGACCAACAAAGGAATGGACTTCAGAACTAAATAACACAATGGATATTGAAGAAGATGAGGTAAAACACCAATTTAGATCAACAAATCTGATAATGTAACCCAAGGGTGAAACTAAAATCAATGAAAACGAATACATAGGAGATCACTTACCTGGAGAGACGCATCATAACCCAAAAAAATATCGAACACCGATCAGATCGTTATAGAATGAGAAGTGTCTCCAAACAATCTTCTAGGATTTTCCTTGGGTCTAGACCAAGAGAGTTTAGAGAAATAATGGAAACAAAATAGTTGAACATCTATTTTAAAAACTATATGTGGGCCATTACACGACATGTAACCTGGTTACAGAATGTGTAACTGTCAAAGTCCCACATTCACTAGAAAACCCATCAACTCAGATTAAAATAATTTATTTAAATCATTCATGATGTTAAACATATCTTCACATCATGTAACCTTTCACAACATTAATCCTTTCATGAATTTCACCCAACAACACTTACATGACATGTAACCTAGTTATATGGACTGAAATCCTCCTAAAACGTACACAAAATCCGGTTAAAGATAATAGTCCAAAAAATATCTAAATTCACCATTATAGGTATCCTTCCAATTCCTTATCACCCCTTTACAGAAAATGAGAAAAGTAAAACCATGATAATTTTAAAGATTCACCTGATAGATTGGTAATGGGATGTAACATAACTACTAGGAATTGAGAGGTATAATATAGTAAACTCCCAATGCTTTCTTTGAATTATATTTAGTTTATTTTTTTTACCTTAGTCGATCAATATTGAGTATTCATGTCATGGATCATAAAACCAATATTAATTTATAATATAATAGAAATTAATATAGTGAATATAATATATTTTACTTGAAGCATAAAAATCAATGAATAATTATCATTATCAATTATTATATTTTTATTTTTATGTTTTTAGTTTTAATGAAAAACATAAATGGAAATTGGGAATTCCATTTTATGAAAACAGAATTAAATTAAAACAAAATAAAAATTTATTGGTGGAAAATTATTTAATATATAGAAAAATAAGTAGTTTAATTGTATCATTTTATCCTATAATTTATTTATCTTTATCCTCCCTCAGTAGATATAATAAATATCATTCATGTACAACCTCTAACTTTATCTCTAACAAAAATATGTACAGTATAATACTATAGCGTACATACCCATATATCCTCTAATGTAAGGATTAAAAAACTCTCAACTAAATTATATAAAGATTTATCTAATGGTTTCTTGATTCAAAGATACATGAGACATACTTGATCATGTGATGTATCCATTAACCAAATAGGTCAAATGTTTTACATCCTTGAACAAAATTCCATAATAATACATCACTCATTTCATGATAATTCAACCCCATTATGTAAGAGATGATCAAGGAATGTGAAATAAGGATAGATTATGTAATGAAATAATAAATACAATATACTGATGAAAATGGAACATATATTTTCTCATACTCCCCACTAAAACCCCCATTATTAAAAAAATAGTTGAAAACAAAAATAATAAACAAAAATATATTCAAATAAATTTTTTCAGAATTATGCTACTTATTTCCCCTTAGACTAATAAAAAATGAACATATCTCCCTCAATATATAAATAAAAATTATGGTATAAAATAACAAAAAAATACAATTAAAATTATATAATTCACTCAATGGGAATGGTTTGACCTCAATTTTTTCCAACTTTTATGGGACACTAGAACAACATCCTCAGTTATTATGTTTTCTATTGGGTATGTCATGTCTCTTTGAGGAATATAATCATTTTGGGAATTCTTATTTAGATCTTCATTACTTTTCTATTATCATAGTTTTCAACATCAACAATTCTTCGTCCTCTATCTAATCTACCCTTATAAAAAATGGGTTATGGTAATTGGGAATATTTTTAAATTTAATTTTACAACCAAATGGGTATTTTTCTTTGTTCTTCGACTATCTAATATCCCCCCAGAAGGATAGTATCCTTACTCAATATCCATTGATCATTATTTAATTATCATTATTCCATATTCTAGAATAATATTTAATGAATATTATGTAATTTTATATATATTTGGTTACATTAAATTTTATTATAATATATATTTTATGATAAGAATTTTATTTTTTATAATACTATTAATTATTATTAGTGATATGATCAACTCAATTAAACCCTTGAGTCCTGTCTAGAATCAACCTTAGGTTATAATAAGTGTAATGGTTTTTATCCATGTCACCATATAAGATATGATCAAATCATATTTAGTGATTGATCCCATAATACTAATATCAACTTTCATAACTGACAATAACCTCATTTCCTTTGACTACCAAATTACTGTCAATTATCTCATTACTCCATTATAGCAATTATAATCATAGACTACATTATATTGAAATAAACATAAAAATTTATCACTTTGTTTATATCTCGGGGACTTAATTTATGATATAGTAATAAAAGCTAATAAATTTTATTATAAGTGGTGACTACTAATTCATTATTTATTTTCACAAAATATGATAATTGATATCAATCAATAATAGATGGAATAGTGGTCACACCCACTGATATTTGTATATAAGACTATCTGATTGAATTATATGAAATTGAAATTTTATATCACATCTCAAAATATCCTTTTTTTCATAGATTAATTATTATTTTTTAATAATGATAACCTTATGTGAAACTTCACAACATTTTTTTGTTAAAAAACTGATTTGATTATAACCTCTCTATGAATTATATGGCTTAATCATCACTAAAAATATCCAAAAAATTATACTTTAATGTTATTCCATGTTTTTATAAATTTATAGATATTAATATCTATAAAATTTAATATTGGATGAATTTATAAATTATTCCAAAAAACACTAACATTATAAAAATTTTGTAAAATCAATTAGGATATAAATTATGGATGAATAAATTATAATTAAATTCATAAATAAATATGTAAATATTGAGTTATATTATGATCAATTGAATTTTTTTCATACAACCAGTAGAGTATAAATAAAAATAGAAATTTTTTATGAATTCATACAAAAGTCCTCAATCACACTTGTTGTAAAAAAATAAGGAATTTTCCTTGAATGGTTTTAAGTTTTGAGAAATATCACATCTTTCAAATCCCTAGGATCTCAAAAAAAAACATATTCATAGGAATTGAAAAATCCTTCAAAACTCCTTCATTATTTCTAATAAAAAATTTATCATTGTAATAAATAATGATGATGAGTATTTTTTTGGGAAAACATTTATGTAAAGGTTATTTTTAGCACTAAAATTTTATAATTATAGAAACATCAAAAAAATATCCAACTATGAGTGTAAATCACTTAGTGCATACTCCAAACCATATAAATCTTTCTTCTACATACATAAAAATACATCATCATATCTTACTAAAAAATTCACAATTTTATAAAATATAAATTCTTTTTATCATACCCTCTACTCATAAAAAATTCATATTAAGATATATTATATCATATCTACTTTTTTTATTGACATAATGAAACATTTCAATCTTATCAGGACTCTGAACCTAGAAAAACGCCTTATCAAGGTCAAATCATCTCTTTAAAACTAGTCTCACCTTGTCTCTTGACACTTCACCTCTTTAATTAACATTTTTTAGAACATGAACTGTATTCATGTAGCACTATTGTCTATTAGAATTGAAATCGACATTAATGTGTTATTTTTCATTATATATTTTAATTATTCATTTATACCATCAATCATCTCACGATGCTTTAAATATTCATTCATATACTTCGGTTTCATGTGACAAATAAAATATATATGAGATATTATCCTTAAAAATTAGATTGTTTAAACAATTTATTTTTTATCTCCAATAATTTTTTGAGCCTCTATTATCAAGATTAACCTTTAATGAACTAAATTACATTTCTCATCACCACATGAAATATCTAGATCATCTTTTTCACTATACTCATCAATTGAAATTTCAATAATTTTTAAATTGATTTTTTTTAACAAAATCAGTTACTCATTCATAATCTTCCATGAAATTCTATTTTTAAATTATTTTCAAATCTTTTGTAAAAAAACATTCAAATTAATTATATTTACTCTCTTAACTAGTTCTATGTTTTAATAATGATAGAATCATATATTTTATGAATGTCCTAAAAATCCCATCAACACTATACTTCTTAGTTTTTCTTAGGTTTATACATTTCACTAAAAAAGTTCAAGGACATTCAAATTCCTTAAATTCTATTAAAATTGGGGAATTATTTTAATAAATTTCATAAGAATACATATCTGAATTTGGATAAAAATGATGCCTTTAAATACGTATCATTTTTCTAATCACTTGAATCCAAAATTATTAACAATTCATATATTCAACCATCATTGTATGGGTCATGACTACCTAATTTTTTTAGAATAAATATTTAATTATGGGTTATACAGTACACTAAAGTTTTATCAAATTCAATACTTATTGAATAAATCATCATAAATTCTAGTAATATACTCAACCCCTTTATTCAACAAGAACTTATACACCAGATAACCATATTAATTATATATAATCATTTTGAAAATGTGAAACTATTTTATTGAATAATATATCCATTACATAAATATAACATGCATAAAATGTGTGAAATAAAAAAATTGATATGACTTGACCCACTGGTCCCAGCTTGGACTGAAAATTAACTTAGTGTACCACCCAAGCCTATATGTAGGAAGCCAGGTCCTAGTGACTTTCACAAAGTAAGAATATCACAAGATGGTAAGAATTAGCCTGATATAACTGTACAAAACCACAAATTTCTGCAATGTATATAATAGTAATGAAAAACAAACAAATGAAAAAATGAAATATATAAATTCTTAGGAGACATTATAAGATCCATAATGGAATGAAAAGTTAATAGTCCATAATGTAATGGGTAAATATATATCCATAAAAAAATGGTATAAAGCAACATAAAGCCCCTAAGGTAAGGAATGTTCATAATTACAATATCTAAATAAAATCGTTATCTACTACTAAAACCGATGGTTACGGCTAAAATCCCACTCCTTTGTTAATATTCATTCCAAAGTCAACACTAAAATTTCCTTCATCTATATAAGATAAGAAACAGACAAGAAAAACTCATATGTGGGTTAGTATATATATAGGAACTATTACACCTTAAAAACTATAAAGGATGAAACAAATTCATTTTCATCACAGAACCAATAAAGTATAGGTTATGCCACATATATGATAAGTACTTGAAATCGAAACCCAGATGTGTTTTCACCATAATGAACTTATGACACCAAATCCCACTCATCAATAGATAACTCCTCAAAAAATAAGTTACCCCAAGTAATCCAAGAATCCATGATACCTACCTAAATAAAAACCACATCATCTCATTGAATATATAAAGGAACCCATTCCTACACATGATATGTGTAGGTTGATGGAGT
The DNA here is from genome assembly GCA_963277665.1 of Viscum album. Taxonomy (NCBI): domain Eukaryota; kingdom Viridiplantae; phylum Streptophyta; class Magnoliopsida; order Santalales; family Viscaceae; genus Viscum; species Viscum album. The sequence goes on along the minus strand of OY728128.1, from coordinate 1,514,263,953 downwards.
ACCAAACCTTTAATGGAGGACCATATCCTTATGAAAATGTGACATAAATCAAGGGAGTAAACGACACCATAAAAAGTGTTGCCATGAATTTATGATTCCATGTAAATCAATTCACAGATTACAAAACACTATTTACCTTGTAGAGGACCCATGCATTGTTGGGTTAAAAAGAGAAAAATCTATATGGCTAAACTATAGAACAGTCACACCCCATGAATGTGGGGTGGGGGGACAGAAATACTAAAACCCTTTAAATGACTTACTCTATATAGTTAACATATGTGCTAGGGAGTACCTATAGTGAAAAAAATTATTATTAATTTGATATTAGCTTAATTCCTTGGTTATTAGAGTTTTGTGTCCTCCCTATGGGCACAATGATAATTTTTTCTAATTAGATTACCTCAGAAAGAAATAAATGGTTTCATTGGTTCGTAAGTATCGTCTTTACCTTTGAGATGAGATTTCATGGGATATAGAGTGTCATGGAGACTCAAAAATAATATAATAAACATGTTATATTAGTTATTGTCCGTAAGGGTATGATTTAATGATAGTCTGCATTTAACTCTTAAACGGTGTCTATAAGGGGAAAACTCTGACTATGGATGAGTCCATGATGATGTGTTTACCATATTATTGTCATTAGGTTTGTTCACCATGGAATATTCAGGTGTTCAATGATATGGGTGGATTAATTAGTTAATTTATTTGATTAATAATTTAATTGATCAAATATTTTATGGTAAAACCCTTTGGAGATCCTCTATTTAACCACTTGTATAAAACCTCCCTAGGGTTATACACTATAATAATTGACCAACCTAGGATTGAGAGTGATAAAATATCATGGTGGAAAATGATGATGTATATAGATAACTAGATCAAATATACAATAACATTGATGGATAAAGCCTATGAATATGACTATAAAATTGAACTAAATGGTTTTTTCCATTAGTTGGGTTTATTTATTTGGACTCATATTTCATTCTTATTAATGGGTATTTTTTTTGGAATTTTTTTCATGATAATTCATAGTTGACCATGATTTTTTGGATTCTATAATAATTTTTGATGTTTATGTTTGAATTTGGGATTTTTAATTAATATAATATCTATCAAGTTTCTCACCGACCCCTTATAGATTTTATCTTATGCTATAAATGTTTCTAGAACCATATATATTTATTCCTTATTCATTAATATTGCATTATGTTTTAGTTATTGATTAGGTAGATTGAATGTGAACTACCCACTATTATTCATTTTACACTCCCTGTATGTTAGATAGTCATCACCGGATATCACTCAAGTGAATGGATCGACCTTGTAATGATTTTTTGTGTGAGGTGATGGTGTTCGATGTCAATAGAACCTAATTATGGAAGAATAGTGATATCAAATGAAAATAGAAATACATTGGGTTTAGACACATTAGAATCAAGCTAGATTCATAGGAATTATAGGAAAGTGGTTGGTTTTGGAAACATGAAGGACCCCTGAAGCTATTATAAAATGGAAGATAGTGGAATGGCATGGGCAATAGAAATTTTAAGTGACCATGATAGGAAAATATATAGATTATAGGTGAAGACACCAATTTAAAATTGTATATATTTGAATAATAAACATCATGTACTCTCTATGTTATAGTGGATAATGTTTCAGTTGGAAATAAATATAAAATTATGTGTGATTGCCTACAAATTTGTTTCCATATTTAGCTTGCATGGTGTGTATAGGGAGTACAAACCTAGGATATACTCAAGGAAATACATGCTATGCAATGTAGGATCACACATCGTGTGTTCCCAAGTGTTATGAATAGATAAAATTATTTTTCCCATAAGACATGTCATGTTGTTAGGAATTAAATAATTCAGTGTTCAAGAGTACACATTGAGTCTTTTTATCAAGGTTACACACTATCTACCTTGTACAAACACATCATTTATACTGGGAGAAATAGAAAAATTTGTATTATATGTATACTCCATGTTCCCTAATGAACTTTCTTATTGTGTTATGTACCTAATACATCGTGAAAGGAATATTTACATTTCATTTAGTGAATCATTGGATGAAATGTTAACTACTGAAGGTATACACATTGGGTACTCCTATAGTGCATGATGTGTAATTTTCCACTCATAGATGGTATTTTTATCCCCTTTATAAACACTCAACTTTAGGCATGTAAATATTTTACCCGAATATTTGATTCTTTATAAGATGATGTAATATTTATATTTTTCATCAATTTTGAAACAATAGATGATATAGTTGGTTTTTCTATTAAACATTGATTAGTCAATGATGAATTTATGCATGATTATTAGAGTGTTTCTAGTGTTGGTACTCCTATAATATGAGAATTTACTCAAGTCATGTTCTTTTTTATTATTTATAGATAGGTCCATATGCCACCACACATTATTGGAAATATTCCTCCTATAGATTTGGTGCTCCCCCATCCTAGAGATCAGGTAGGGCATAGCCCTTTACCCAAGTTCGGCACTCCCTCATTGTAACGACCCGAAATTTTGAATAAATCTTGTTTCCTAATTTCATGTGTTATTTTTTTTATATACTCAAAAAAATGTTTTATTTGATAAACATGATTATAAATAAAATGAGACCATTGGTTTTTGAGTGTTATATGACCATCGGTCAATATGACCACCGTGAACAAAATGTTTTGATTATTGTCTCTAAATTTAAGTAATCTTGGTTAATTATTATAGAAAGAAGATTTGATGGCCTCACCTAGTATCCTTGGGCCGATCGAAGCCCATCTAACAGAGATTGGGAAGGAAGTAGCACCATTGGGCTTTGCTCTGGACCAAATCCAAGCCGAACTTCATCATGTGAAGCTAGAACGGAATCGCCTTCGCGAGAAGTTCAAACTGATAGAAATTACTACTCGGGCAATGTTGACTGAGCCGCCCCAAAATTCTATCACCCTAGCACACCTTACTCTTAGGTCCTATGCTGGTATTATAAGGGGTTATGTAACGAGACCGTAATTGCCTTGTGTAATCCTTTTTTTAAATAAAAATTTGGATTTCTTCTTATGATGATGTTTATGAATTTTCAAATGACCGGATAAATATTGTATGCATATTTTTGATGAATTTTAGAAAAAGGATATCTTAAAAATGGTTGTGTAAACCTTAAATAATTAAAAATGTGTAATGATTTTCGAAAAATGGTCTTCAACAATTATGTTCAGTACGAAATTTAGAGTCTAATAAGATCAACTTGATTTTTGATGAATAGTAAATTATGAATAGTGATTTTATGATTAGGATTAGTAATATGACCAAATGGATTAGTAATCTCACTTAAAGAAAGTTTTAATATAATTTAGACACCTTGATTAAGTAATGTGATTCAATAAAATGGTTAAATAACGGTTTCATAAATTATTATTCAAGTATTAGTTTTTTCGGGTGAATAGTGTTTTTTAATTAAAAATTTAATTAAAAATAATTAGAAAATTATTTTTATAAAAATGACTTTATTTTTGAACTCAGAGCATCGATATTATGTTATGGTAATTTTTGGGGTTTTTTTCTGAAAAAAATGAATTTTCGATGAATAGTGTTTTTATTTAAAAATTAAATTAAAAATATTTAGAAAATTATTTTTATAAAATGGATTTCATTTCTGAAATCAGAGCATTGATATTTGGTTAATGTGAAATTTTGGGATTTTTCTGAGAAAGTTGAATTTTCAGTGAATTGTAAAAATACAGTTTTAGGGTTTCGGTATGTTTAATGACATCATTACGGTGTCATGATGATGTCATGAGATCTTTTGAGGGTTGGCCGGCCAAGGGTGATGAATTATTGTTTTGGGGGCCCCATGTGGCCTAACTCCATGATAAATGACAAGGGAGAGCACATGGGTTTGAGAAAAGCACATGTGAGGTGTCCCTTGGCCATTAATGCCTTGTCCCCTCACTTTCCCTATAAATACCAAGCCCTCCTCTCATCCATTCGACTCCCCACTCATTCCCAACGAATTTATGGTCTCATTAACTCCCAAGGAGTCCTCCCAAGGTGCCCCCAAGCCCTCATGGTCCCAACCTTTGAGGTTTAAGAGTTACATTTTAAGGTAAGGGATCCGACCTCTCTCTTTATTTTCAAGTAATCTCTTTTATGTCTTTTCTTTTATACTCCATGTTCTTATGTTGGAGGATGTTCTTTTATATTCATCCTACTGCCTATTTCATGTTCATATGATGAGAGACCCCCCCTTGCTCTCATCAATTCGTTTTAAGAATGTTTAAGTGGCGCCGTTAGGCTGCCGAATTTTTAAGGGATTCTTTCACCTTCCTCGTTTTCAAGTTCTATTTTCATTCAAGTCTTTCATGTTCCTTTTTATTTTGTTGGGGTATGATCTCTAAATTATCATACTGATCTTTTATGATCTTATGATGAGAGACCCCATTTGATCGCTTCAATTCAGTATTTTGATGTTTTAAGTGGCGCCGTTAGGCTGCCGAATTTTTAAGTGGTTCTTCACCCTTCTCATTTTGAAGTTCTACTTTCATGTCAATTATTTCAAGTTCCTTTTTGTTATATTGGGGTATGATCTCTATATATATCATACTGGACTCTTATTTTCATATGATGAGAGACCCCATTTGATCGCTTCAATTCAGTATTTTGATGTTTTTAGTGGCGCCGTTAGGCTGCCGAATTTTTAAGTGGTTCTTCACCCTTCTCATTTTGAAGTTCTACTTTAATGTCAATTATTTCAAGTTCCTTTTTGTTATATTGGGGTATGATCTCTATATATATCATACTGGACTCTTATGTTCATATGATGAGAGACCCCATTTGATCGCTTCAATTCAGTATTTTGATGTTTTTAGTGGCGCCGTTAGGCTGCCGAATTTTTAAGGGATTCTTTCACCTTCCTCGTTTTCAAGTTCTATTTTCATTCAAGTCTTTCATGTTCCTTTTTATTTTGTTGGGGTATGATCTCTAAATTATCATACTGATCTTTTATGATCTTATGATGAGAGACCCCATTTGATCGCTTCAATTCAGTATTTTGATGTTTTAAGTGGCGCCGTTAGGCTGCCGAATTTTTAAGTGGTTCTTCACCCTTCTCATTTTGAAGTTCTACTTTCATGTCAATTATTTCAAGTTCCTTTTTGTTATATTGGGGTATGATATCTATATATATCATACTGGACTCTTATTTTCATATGATGAGAGACCCCATTTGATCGCTTCAATTCAGTATTTTGATGTTTTTAGTGGCGCCGTTAGGCTGCCGAATTTTTAAGTGGTTCTTCACCCTTCTCATTTTGAAGTTCTACTTTCATGTCAATTATTTCAAGTTCCTTTTTGTTATATTGGGGTATGATCTCTATATATATCATACTGGAATCTTATGTTCATATGATGAGAGACCCCATTTGATCGCTTCAATTCCGTATTTTGATGTTTTTAGTGGCGCCGTTAGGCTGCCGAATTTTTAAGTGGTTCTTCACCCTTCTCGTTTTGAAGTTCTACTTTCATGTCAATTATTTCAAGTTCCTTTTTGTTATATTGGGGTATGATCTCTATATATATCATACTGGACTCTTATGTTCATATGATGAGAGACCCCATTTGATATCTTCAATTCAGTATTTTGATGTTTTAAGTGGCGCCGTTAGGCTGCCGAATTTTTAAGTGGTTCTTCGCCCTTCTCGTTTTGAAGTTCTACTTTCATGTCAAATCTTTCAAGCTCCTTTTTAATTATGTTGGGGCATTGTATATATATTTATCATACTGAACTCTTATGTTCACATGATGAGAGACACTCTTTGATCTTTTCAAATCATTTTTGTTGAAGTTTAAGTAACGCCGTTGGGCTGCCGAACTTTCATAAGAGAAATCTAATTTTTGTCTTCCTTCCATGTTTTTCATTTCAAATGGTATGTCCTTGAAATTTCATTACCATGATCATGTATCCTTTTTATTCTGTCCATATACTGTTTTATGGGTCATTTATGAATGTTTGACCCATTTTCCCTCTCTTTTTAATGTCTTCTAAAACCTCGTAACATAGCCGTTATGCTGTAGAATTTCCGTCTCAAAATGTCTCTCTCTTTTTCTAAAGTTCTTTTACATTATTGAGTGAATACTCAAAGCTCATTCTTCTAAAGGGGTATTCACATATATACCAAAATGTTCTATTTTAAATTCTGGGATTTACATACATGAGACCCACCTTCCTTTTCTGTGGGTTTTAAAGTGACGTAATGATCATGTCTTTAAAGCAGTTTTTAAAACATTGTGATTATGAAATGAAACCCATTTATTTTATGCTATATGGGTTATTTATGAAATTTTTGATGATGATATATGTGGCTCACATGATAATAAAGGCAAATTTAAGGGTGCGCCCTGATAGCGCTCCAATGCATTGGGTAATGATGTAACGACTAGAGATTACAATTTTCATGATACCTTGGTGAATAACCTTGGTAATTTTCAAATGACACCTTGGGGATGGACCTTGGTGATATGTTCATGATTGTCTATGTTAAATGATGTAGCCACATCTTCAAGTTATGAAAAATGTTATTTTTTATTATGAAATGCCTCATGATTTCTTTCTCATGCCTTAAAGTTCTTTTCATGTCCTTATTGAAGTATCTCATGTTCACATGTAAAATGTTCCTCTTGTTTCCCTTACTGGGCCTTCTGCTCACCCTTTCTTTTGATGTATGTCCCCAGGTTATGAGATGCAGTAATGAACCTAGAATGAACTTAAGGAGACGCCTTGCAAGTGTTTAAGAAGAATGTTTTATGTTTTTTTATGTATTATGATCCTTGTTTCCAAGACACTAAACCTTAACGATCCTCAGATTTGTGTAATGTAATGAAAGTTTATGTTATAAAATGGCGGGATGCTATAGTTGGTATCAAAGGATGGTTTAGTTATTTGTGGAAATTAGGATATGAAAACTCTAGGAGGAACCCTATAGAAAAGTTTAATATAGGAAATCTTCCTAGTATTTTGGTGAGTATTGAGTAAGGGGTTGCCAAGCAAATACATCCCTGTCTGGATACGAGCAGGTAGAGGTGGCTCTGGCACAGATGTACATAGGGGTAAAACCCGAAAACACTGCTTTGAGCTAGACTCGAACGAGAACTGGTACACGACAACGGGCCTTGCTGCACTCTTGGTTACGACACTCCCGGGGGATATGCTTTGGTAAATTCATAAGCTTGGTATGAACCATTATTAAAGGAACAAAGATAAAATAAAATAAAGATTCACATAAGAATATATGATCATGGATAACCTAGATGGGAACCTAGGGGATCACAAGTTAGGGTATACTTTTCTTCTACAAGTTATCCTTATATGCTTTCAGTTCCTTTTCATGATTATTAGCTAAGTACTTAAGCCCCTAATTATGCTTTCCCTTCTTAGTTAATGGTGGGAAATGGAAGAACATGCTCCGACAACCAATGTGATAGGAAATGCGACGATTTTCGTATTAATATGACAGGGATGATTAGGGGATTAAAATATGATTATTATTTTTGGAAGACGTTCATTATTTTGGGAACCATATTTGATAGAGGTAAATAGGTTTCTATGGTATTTTCATTGAGGAGTAAGGTTGACTTATATTTTGAAGAATTGATGAATTTAAGGTGGACTTATAGTAATTTAGGTTACTTTTGGGAATGATTAACCTATCTTGGGTAAAATATGTTTAGGTTAGCTACTTTTGTTATAAGATGTTAGGAGTGGTTGATGTTGTCTGGAGATGAACAATGAAGTTGTTTTGGAAGACTATGTTATCAAATCCTTCTTGTATTTGGGTTTCAATCTTAGTTTGGTTTGTTTTGAGGAATTTTAAGGACCGTTATTTATGGAATGGTCTGTGATGAACTTTGGGTAGTACCATGGAACTTTGATGATTTAAAGGTAGTTTCCATTCCTATGGGATTCTTTCTTTTTGAAGAGTTGTTTTACCTTAACCTTTCTGTTTTTGGGATAATGTTTAAAGATAAAAGAAATAGATAGTTAATCTTTTGTAGATTATGTGATTCTATAGAAGATGATTCTTGTGCTTTTATGAGACCAAGTGTTTTTGAATTCTCATCATTTGGAGAAAAGATTAGTGTTGGTAGGGACTTGTTAAAAGATGAAACTCTACTTGAAGGTAGGTATATTTTCTTATGTTTTTGTTCTATGTAGTAAATGAAATCCACAAAATTATGAAAAGAAACGTAAAACAAAAATGTTGTTGGTTTACGTTTCCTACTAGGTAATCAAAGACCGTTTACACACATCATAAGTTTGGGATTTTCTCATGGTTAACTTTCTCCTAATCATGTTCTCTATCACTCTCTCTCAGAACTGACCCTTTGTTTTTTCCTCCATGTCCATGTTTTCCTACATGGAACCCGAGTGTGGGTTAACTCGGGTGGCCTTTGTACTTCCTTTTCTTTCTTTTAAAGTAATGGTGTTACTGACTCTTTTTCCGATGTGGGACTTTCAATGAAATTTCAAAACCCAATTTAAAAAAAAATTGTGAGGACGCAATTTCTTAAGGGGGGAAGATTGTAACGACCCGAAATTTTGAATAAATCTTGTTTCCTAATTTCATGTGTTATTTTTTTTATATACTCAAAAAAATGTTTTATTTGATAAACATGATTATAAATAAAATGAGACCATTGGTTTTTGAGTGTTATATGACCATCGGTCAATATGACCACCGTGAACAAAATGTTTTGATTATTGTCTCTAAATTTAAGTAATCTTGGTTAATTATTATAGAAAGAAGATTTGATGGCCTCACCTAGTAGCCTTGGGCCGATCGAAGCCCATCTAACAGAGATTGGGAAGGAAGTAGCACCATTGGGCTTTGCTCTGGACCAAATCCAAGCCGAACTTCATCATGTGAAGCTAGAACGGAATCGCCTTCGCGAGAAGTTCAAACTGATAGAAATTACTACTCGGGCAATGTTGACTGAGCCGCCCCAAAATTCTATCACCCTAGCACACCTTACTCTTAGGTCCTATGCTGGTATTATAAGGGGTTATGTAACGAGACCGTAATTGCCTTGTGTAATCCTTTTTTTAAATAAAAATTTGGATTTCTTCTTATGATGATGTTTATGAATTTTCAAATGACCGGATAAATATTGTATGCATATTTTTGATGAATTTTAGAAAAAGGATATCTTAAAAATGGTTGTGTAAACCTTAAATAATTAAAAATGTGTAATGATTTTCGAAAAATGGTCTTCTACAATTATGTTCAGTACGAAATTTAGAGTCTAATAAGATCAACTTGATTTTTGATGAATAGTAAATTATGAATAGTGATTTTATGATTAGGATTAGTAATATGACCAAATGGATTAGTAATCTCACTTAAAGAAAGTTTTAATATAATTTAGACACCTTGATTAAGTAATGTGATTCAATAAAATGGTTAAATAACGGTTTCATAAATTATTATTCAAGTATTAGTTTTTTCGGGTGAATAGTGTTTTTTAATTAAAAATTTAATTAAAAATAATTAGAAAATTATTTTTATAAAAATGACTTTATTTTTGAACTCAGAGCATCGATATTATGTTATGGTAATTTTTGGGGTTTTTTCTGAAAAAAATGAATTTTCGATGAATAGTGTTTTTATTTAAAAATTAAATTAAAAATATTTAGAAAATTATTTTTATAAAATGGATTTCATTTCTGAAATCAGAGCATTGATATTTGGTTAATGTGAAATTTTGGGATTTTTCTGAGAAAGTTGAATTTTCAGTGAATTGTAAAAATACAGTTTTAGGGTTTCGGTATGTTTAATGACATCATTACGGTGTCATGATGATGTCATGAGATCTTTTGAGGGTTGGCAGGCCAAGGGTGATGAATTATTGTTTTGGGGGCCCCATGTGGCCTAACTCCATGATAAATGACAAGGGAGAGCACATGGGTTTGAGAAAAGCACATGTGAGGTGTCCCTTGGCCATTAATGCCTTGTCCCCTCACTTTCCCTATAAATACCAAGCCCTCCTCTCATCCATTCGACTCCCCACTCATTCCCAACGAATTTATGGTCTCATTAACTCCCAAGGAGTCCTCCCAAGGTGCCCCCAAGCCCTCATGGTCCCAACCTTTGAGGTTTAAGAGTTACATTTTAAGGTAAGGGATCCGACCTCTCTCTTTATTTTCAAGTAATCTCTTTTATGTCTTTTCTTTTATACTCCATGTTCTTATGTTGGAGGATGTTCTTTTATATTCATCCTACTGCCTATTTCATGTTCATATGATGAGAGACCCCCCCTTGCTCTCATCAATTCGTTTTAAGAATGTTTAAGTGGCGCCGTTAGGCTGCCGAATTTTTAAGGGATTCTTTCACCTTCCTCGTTTTCAAGTTCTATTTTCATTCAAGTCTTTCATGTTCCTTTTTATTTTGTTGGGGTATGATCTCTAAATTATCATACTTATCTTTTATGATCTTATGATGAGAGACCCCATTTGATCACTTCAATTCAGTATTTTGATGTTTTAAGTGGCGCCGTTAGGCTGCCGAATTTTTAAGTGGTTCTTCACCCTTCTCATTTTGAAGTTCTACTTTCATGTCAATTATTTCAAGTTCCTTTTTGTTATATTGGGGTATGATCTCTATATATATCATACTGGACTCTTATTTTCATATGATGAGAGACCCCATTTGATCGCTTCAATTCAGTATTTTGATGTTTTTAGTGGCGCCGTTAGGCTGCCGAATTTTTAAGTGGTTCTTCACCCTTCTCATTTTGAAGTTCTACTTTCATGTCAATTATTTCAAGTTCCTTTTTGTTATATTGGGGTATGATCTCTATATATATCATACTGGACTCTTATGTTCATATGATGAGAGACCCCATTTGATCGCTTCAATTCAGTATTTTGATGTTTTTAGTGGCGCCGTTAGGCTGCCGAATTTTTAAGGGATTCTTTCACCTTCCTCGTTTTCAAGTTCTATTTTCATTCAAGTCTTTAATGTTCCTTTTTATTTTGTTGGGGTATGATCTCTAAATTATCATACTGATCTTTTATGATCTTATGATGAGAGACCCCATTTGATCGCTTCAATTCAGTATTTTGATGTTTTAAGTGGCGCCGTTAGGCTGCCGAATTTTTAAGTGGTTCTTCACCCTTCTCATTTTGAAGTTCTACTTTCATGTCAATTATTTCAAGTTCCTTTTTGTTATATTGGGGTATGATCTCTATATATATCATACTGGACTCTTATTTTCATATGATGAGAGACCCCATTTGATCGCTTCAATTCAGTATTTTGATGTTTTTAGTGGCGCCGTTAGGCTGCCGAATTTTTAAGTGGTTCTTCACCCTTCTCATTTTGATGTTCTACTTTCATGTCAATTATTTCAAGTTCCTTTTTGTTATATTGGGGTATGATCTCTATATATATCATACTGGACTCTTATGTTCATATGATGAGAGACCCCATTTGATCGCTTCAATTCAGTATTTTGATGTTTTTAGTGGCGCCGTTAGGCTGCCGAATTTTTAAGTGGTTCTTCACCCTTCTCGTTTTGAAGTTCTACTTTCATGTCAATTATTTCAAGTTCCTTTTTGTTATATTGGGGTATGATCTCTATATATATCATACTGGACTCTTATGTTCATATGATGAGAGACCCCATTTGATATCTTCAATTCAGTATTTTGATGTTTTAAGTGGCGCCGTTAGGCTGCCGAATTTTTAAGTGGTTCTTCGCCCTTCTCGTTTTGAAGTTCTACTTTCATGTCAAATCTTTCAAGCTCCTTTTTAATTATGTTGGGGCATTGTATATATATTTATCATACTGAACTCTTATGTTCACATGATGAGAGACACTCTTTGATCTTTTCAAATCATTTTTGTTGAAGTTTAAGTAACGCCGTTGGGCTGCCGAACTTTCATAAGAGAAATCTAATTTTTGTCTTCCTTCCATGTTTTTCATTTCAAATGGTATGTCCTTGAAATTTCATTACCATGATCATGTATCCTTTTTATTCTGTCCATATACTGTTTTATGGGTCATTTATGAATGTTTGAGCCATTTTCCCTCTCTTTTTAATGTCTTCTAAAACCTCGTAACATAGCCGTTATGCTGCAGAATTTCCGTCTCAAAATGTCTCTCTCTTTTTCTAAAGTTCTTTTACATTATTGAGTGAATACTCAAAGCTCATTCTTCTAAAGGGGTATTCACATATATACCAAAATGTTCTATTTTAAATTCTGGGATTTACATACATGAGACCCACCTTCCTTTTCTGTGGGTTTTAAAGTGACGTAATGATCATGTCTTTAAAGCAGTTTTTAAAACATTGTGATTATGAAATGAAACCCATTTATTTTATGCTATATGGGTTATTTATGAAATGTTTGATGATGATATATGTGGCTCACATGATAATAAAGGCAAATTTAAGGGTGCGCCCTGATAGCGCTCCAATGCATTGGGTAATGATGTAACCACTAGAGATTACAATTTTCATGATACCTTGGTGAATAACCTTGGTAATTTTCAAATGACACCTTGGGGATGGACCTTGGTGATATGTTCATGATTGTCTATGTTAAATGATGTAGCCACATCTTCAAGTTATGAAAAATGTTATTTTTTATTATGAAATGCCTCATGATTTCTTTCTCATGCCTTAAAGTTCTTTTCATGTCCTTATTGAAGTATCTCATGTTCACATGTAAAATGTTCCTCTTGTTTCCCTTACTGGGCCTTCTGCTCACCCTTTCTTTTGATGTATGTCCCCAGGTTATGAGATGCAGTAATGAACCTAGAATGAACTTAAGGAGACGCCTTGCAAGTGTTTAAGAAGAATGTTTTATGTTTTTTTATGTATTATGATCCTTGTTTCCAAGACACTAAACCTTAACGATCCTCAGATTTGTGTAATGTAATGAAAGTTTATGTTATAAAATGGCGGGATGCTATACTCATTAAATTATGCACCCATAAGCATGGTGTAGTTCCACAATTCCAATATAGTGATGTTATGTGGGTTATCTAGAGTGATAAGATGTATGCACGTATGGTGGTATGATAAAAATAGGCTAGGTGGAGAAATAATTTCTTTCCTGGTGAGAACGATTTCATGATTAGCTATATCCCCTCCTAAATTGTTGGTGACAATGTAATAGATGGAATGGATGAGTGGTTAAAACTTCTTGCAATCCTATGACCTACATCTTCACAACTTGGTTTCCATTGATATATTTCATTAATGTGGCTACTAATATCAAGGCTTATAGATTCTTTTTATTTTTATTTTCAAAATGGGTATGTCTATCAACCATTAGATTTTTGGAACATTTCTTAATTCCTTGAGGATTATCATCATTGATAATATCTATATTATTCATCCTCAAATTTATTTTTTTGAAATTTTAGAATATGGATATTTGAGCTAATGTAGTATTCTAGTTTTTTACTTCATCATCCTCTATAAAACCTCATGTACCTAGAGCTGAGAAAATATGATACCTTTTGTTCCCTACATGGTTTACAGGGCATCTTACTGGGTAGGTTTACAGACACCCTTGTACTGGATTTATTCCCAAACATGTTGTGTCTATTTAGATGATGCACATGTTAGAAGATGGTTTGGGTTGATGAGGAGTTGGTGTGTCTTGTTTGGAGTTTTTTCCTAGTGTTATTTAAGGACACATTGTGGGGAATTTTCATTCCAAAAAGTGGGGGTGACTGTTGTAGTGTGTGTGTGAGTGAGGGGTATACACAACATAGAGGATCTTTTTAGTGATTTTATTTATAGTCTTTTAGGGTGTTTTATTTTCACTTTTATTTATGATATATGGAATGTACAATTACTTTTTTATCCCCTAAATTAATTACATATAATTAAGTCAATTATATATATTTATAAAGTCAGCATTTCTATCTATTTTAGGAATTGGGGATATGAATCAATTGTTTTTAAATATAGTCTAAGGCCTCCCATATTTTATGAAATTCCTACTCTGTGCTAGTATCTATTTCTTCACCTATTAGAGGCAGTCTTGGGGAGGAACTCTTGGATTATCACCAAACTGTGTGGGGCCCGACTGGGTAAGGTTGTGTTAGAGTGGTATCAAAGTGATTCTATCCTAGGGCTCGAGTTTGGAGTTTTTATTCATGTGATAATTTTGTTTGGGAACATAAAAAAACTATGTTAAGTGGGTCTCATTTTCTGTAATATGATTAGGGAGACCACTATATGTGTGATGTTCAAATGTATCCTCTCATCAAGACTCTCATAACCTATGAGTTAACTTTGATATTGGAGTCATCATTATAGTGTAAAATTAAAAATGGTACTTACATCATATAGTGGTAAATTTTTATCTTTTGTGTACTACCTATGTTATCCCATACAAATATTCTCTATTCCTAGTAGATTTCACCCTTCCAATATCCACCATATTATGTGTATAGGCATGGTCATGATGATACCATTATTTTTTTCCCTTACACCACCATGTAGCATATGATGAGTTATTTTTTAAGGAATAAGTTGAGATATATTCTTACCCTATGATCTAAGGAATCCTCTCTACCATATATTCTTAGTGAAAGAATACAAATAATTGAAAAGTACACATTGTTGGATATGTTGTGTAAAGTTTGATGATTGAGGGGATCCATGTACTTATGGAATATGAGGATCACCTAGATTTAAGGAATCAATTTTAATTTGGTTTTAGATTAAAATAACAGGACAATGAATATTTCATTAATATCTATACATAGTGTCATGAGCCATTTATAGATGATGTTTTTTTATTTCAAACATGAAATGGGAGTGGTCTGTCGTGGCTATTGTTTGATCACTCATCCAGTATAAAATTTGTATCCATGGATATTGTATAAAATTTGAGAAAAGAATATAATATTTAAAAATTTAATTCTATAGGGAATATATTATAATAGACATTTTAATATTTCATATCAAAAAAAGTTATAATTTAATAAAAATTAAAATCTCTTTTGGATTCAGTATACTAGAATTATCCTAAGATGGTTTTTTGAGATTTTTCCTTAAAAAAGATTTTTTATGAATAATATATAGTTTAGTAAAATTCAACTAATATTTTTTAAGGTTCTATAATATTTCTGATAATTCAAATATTTATTATCAGTTGTTTAGAAATGAATATAAAACCATTTTATGATAATTGGGGTATTTTTTCACAAAAATGTTTTATGTATAATGTGAATTTTATCTTAATAGATTAATTTAATCACTGTTATTTAATGGTTGTAATGAAATTTTTAGATAATATATTAAATTATGTAAATAAATTTTCATATAAAGGATGCTACTATCCATAGAAGAAGAATTAAATTATTTTTATGCTTAAAAATACTTTTTTTCTATATATTGGTCTTTTACGCATTTTGGGTGAAGATATTAGAATTAATTTCTTCCATATCTATGAAATGAATATTTTAAAATAGATTAAATATTATGGATTGAAAAAATTAATATTTTTTAAAATTTTCAACATATTTTTTATCCATAATGAAAAATTATCATTCTAATATCTTATCACCTTGGTTACTGGTAAAATAAGATAGAAATAGTAAAATTAAGGGATAAGGCTACAAGATAACAAAAAAAACGTTCATAAATATTATTAGTTGATATTATTTAGTTATTAACCTCCTTATATTCAAATATATAATAATTAAAAGGAACATTATTTGATAAATAGATATATTATATAATTTAGTTTCATATAGGTACAAGTTGTCCACCCACCTCACTTATGAATGGTTGCCTCCTATTGTAACGACCCAAACATTTATTAATGGAAATTACTCTTGATCTAATTAAATGTATTATTATGTAAAATGGTTATATAAGACATATGAACTTCCTTGGTTTTATTTTTTCAGATTTCAAAATACTGTTAAGAATTTTTACTATTTATACTATAGCCATTGAACAATGATCAATTGATTAGTATAAATATAGGGATTTAACAAATCCAATTTACTTAGATAAAAGAAGCAGTGGTCTCATCAAGTATAATTTCTCTGTATAAAGACCATATTTCGAAGCTCAAAAAGGAGTAGGCATAAGTAGGATTTTCTCTTGACCAAGACCAATCCAAGCTTCAATACATTAAACATGAACAAAACCTCCTATAGGAGAAGTGGAAGTTGATAGAGATTACTACCCAAGAGATGTTATCTGAGCCACCCAAAGAGTCTATCACAATCACACAATTTATCCTTAGTTCATATGAATGTGTTATAAGTGGTTATGTAATAAGACCCTATCATTATGATTATGTGCATTATTTTTTTATAGAATAAAGAATATACATTCATTTTATTATTGTTACTTTATAAATAGTTTTTAAATAACAAATTGTATTTTTAGTTAATATTCAATTAATAAAACTATTTTGATGATTTAATGGATTTATGAATTAAATAATATTTTAATAAAATATTATTACTAAATTATGTTTTATTAAATATAAATGATTATATAATTTTTATGAATACAATTGTAATTTTTATTAATGTTTGAATGTAGTTTTCTTCGAAACCCATGAATTTTTTAAAAATGTTTGTTTTTATTTTAAAAATAAAGATTCACATATTTAGAAAATTATTTAGATAAAATTATTATTTTTGGAATAAAGACGTCCAAATTATCCAATGGTGAATTTTTCATAATTTATTGAGACAGTCGAGTTTTTTGGGTAAAAATTAAATACCGTATATTTATATAATGTGTTTTCTAACATCATAATAACATAATAGTGATGTAATAAAATAAACTAAATGGGTTTTTTATCAAATATATGTTTTTACATTAAAATAATGCGATTCTAGGTTTTATTTATTTATTTTATGAAGCTTTAGTGGACCCTCCAAGGCTTATAAAATATTTTAACCTTTTAAAATGATTTAATAAAGAGTTTTACTAACCTCCACATAAGAAAGCCTAATATTTTAATAACATCATCCATTGAAATTATAAAATAATGTTTTAAACTCCCCTTTTTCAAAAAATCATGGGAAAAAACCATGGGTTGGTTTGTGGTTTTGATTAGTTTAATGTGTGGTGTCCAAAACCTAAACAATAAATAATTCCCTCTCTTTTCCTATATAAACCCACCCAAGAACCCTATTATCTTCACTTAATAAACATTGGAACTTGACCAACCACTTCCCTCCGATCTTTATAATCCTCCCATGGTTCCACAATCTCCCAAGAAGCCTCTCTCAAGCCCCTCCCAAGCCTTTGGAATCACAATTCCCTGTAAGGGATTTCTTTCTTTCTCATTTTTGTCTAATTTTCATTATGTTTTTATACCATTATGTTTTCAATTAAAAATTTTTGGGTATGATTATTAACCTCCCCCAAAATTCCCTCCTTATTTTTTAATTATTATATACCTCTTTCTCCCTCATTAATTTCCCCCATGTACACCCGTTACCGTGCCAAGATTCTGTAAGGAATTTCTCTCTTCTCATTTACATTGAAGCATTTCTTTGGTATTATGAATCTAAATTGCATTACATATGTTGGGACATGTATCTATATTACCTCTATTACTATCTATTTCATGTAAATATTATGATATACTCCTTTCTCTCTCATCAACCATTTTAATGAATTCTTATGTCACGTCGTTATGTTGCCGAAATTGCACTGCAAGTTTCCAAGACAAAGTCATTGTGAAATGAAAACCATGCTCATTTCTCTATCATGGGTATTCAACTTTATGAACATTTACTTATAGATTAATGAGTTTCAAGTATGAATACCACATTCCATTATTGTAGAATAAATTATTATTCTTAATGAATCCATGTTATATGATCCTTGTGGAACACTTAAGCATGAAATGAAATGATTAAGAAGGGTGGACCCTGATAGCACTCCAATGCATTGCGTAAAGAGTATGTTCATGATAGATCAAGTGAAATGAGGTAATACTCATTCTAATTCAAGTTCAATGAGGGTTTACTCATGATCCATGTGCAATGATCCTCAGATCATGCTAAAATCATGTTAAATGTTGTTTCCAAATTTCCATGTTATGATAATCATGCTATATCATGATTTTATGTTCATGTTTCTCTTTTGCTCCATTTTTACAACTATTTCCTAAAATGTGATGTGTTCTTCATGTTAGAACTTTTTTACTCCCTTACTGGGATTTATATCTCACCCTTTTGACATGTATGTCCTCATGTTATCTCATTTAATGCTAGGTACGAGGGAATGTCGTTGTCTTGTAATGGATGTTTTCAATAAAGATGTTGTATTTTTTTATGTATTAAGTTGTCATGTAATGTCACTAATTTTCCAAGAGACCAGAACTCTTGATCCTCATAGTTTTATTAAGTGAATATTTATGTAATAAATCATGTTTAAGTGTGTAATAAAGAGAAGGGTTGTTATAGTTGGTATCAAAGGATAGGTTTAGTTATTTTTGGGAATAGGATTATAAAACCCTAGTGAAAGCCTTAGGGATAAGACTAAGTATAATAAAAACTTCCTGAATGTTTGGTGAGTATTGAGTAAGTATTTTATCAAGAAAATACATCCCTATATGGATATGAGCAGGTAGAGGCGGCTCTGGTACAGATGTATCTTGGGGTAAAACCCAAAAACACCACTGTGAGATAGACTTGAATGGGAACTGGTGCACGAAAATAGGCCTTGCTTCACTCTTGGTTACGAAAATACTAGGGGATATGCTTTGTTAAATTCATAATCATAGTACTAACCATTATTAAGAGATTAAAAAAATTCCCCTAAGAAAATATCTTGGGAAGTACATCATGGATAACATATATCGAATCCTATAAATTCATAAGTTATGGAAATAAAAGTAATTTATAAGTCATCCATTTTTGTCTTTGGATTACCCTTTATTTGTTACCATAACATTCCTTTATTCTAGCCAATGGCTAGTAATAGGAGAACTTGGTCTAACAACCGATGTGAAGATAAATGTGATGAATGTTCTAATGAGATTCCCAATCCGATGGGAGTAGGAATCACGAAATTTGTCAGAATAATCTCTTAGTTAAATAATATTTTGAATAAATAAATTGTTCAATAGAAACAATAAACCTACCTACGAAAGAACAAGTCACAATCAATGAGCTTCATCAGACAAAGTCCTCCTACCTTTAATGGATCATCCAATCCCTAAATCACCAAAAAATAGATAAACTCCATTTCGAAGATCATCTCCAGCCTTTAATGTGCTGAACAGGAGAAGGTTATTCTAGTTGTTCATCGTATGGATGGTGAAGCTAATCAATGGTAGATATTGATCAAAAAATACAATTCCTAAGGAAGATATTGAGGCATTGGAATGGATGGATTTCTGGAAAATGGTTTTCGATAAATATTTTCCGCGCACCCTCCAACTTAAGATGGAAAGGGACTTCCTTGATCTAAAGAAAAAAATATAAAAAATCCATTGGAGCATATGAGGAAAACTATGTAAGGCTTGCATGATATGCCCCCAACTTTGTCATTACCCCCAAATGCAAGGTTGACTACTTCTTTGTTAAGATAAAACATATAATATGGAAATACCTAGCCATCCTTGACTTCAAGAGATATGATGAAATTGTTTGATGTGCCCTCAAAGTTGAAATGGAGATCGAAGAATCATAGTGGTATCATGGGGATAAGAATCATTAGGTGGAATTTAATTCTAGTAGTCTGATGGATAAATCCAACAGTGCTAAGAAAATCTAGAACCCTACTTTCCAAAGGTACAGAAAGAGGCACCCTCAAAATTTATTAAATGGGACGAGGAAATGATTTAGGTGTGGAAGAGAAGGGAACCAAGCCATTAACTGCCGACAAGAAAAACCTGTGGCTGTGATAGAGAAGATGAATGCTCCCTTCGACCCTCAATGCATTGTTCATTGCCTCAACTGCAAAGAACTAGGACAGTTTTCAAACCAGTTCCCTAATCCAAGGGTTTTCGGAGGCAACTAACAACCTCCAAGGCAGTAAGGGCAAGCTTTTTCCATCACTACCACTGAAGTGAACCCTGAAAACCAAGTGGTGATAGATATGCTAGTTATTTATTTATGAATAGGAAACACCCTTTTTGATTCTGGTTCTATCCATTATTTTATATCCCAAATGTTTAGTAGAACAATCTCAACACCACCACAAATCATGGAAGTAAAGATGTTAGTGAGTAAGAAAAATGGGGAAATCATCTCAACCCATGAATATAACTCCCCCGATAACAATTTTTTGATTAAACTTCCTGGTGAACCTTTTCATACTCCCTCTAGTGGAATTTGATTCAATTCTTGGTGTAGATTGACTTTCCCTATAGCTCCAACATAAATTTCCATGAGAGGGAAACACTCTTCATAAGGCGAATCGACCCCCAATTCTGTAAAAGTGCAAGGATGAGTATGAATATTCATTAGCACCATCATATCAAGCATAGATATTACTACCTTATGAGCATGTGTATCTGGATTTATTGATTGAGTCCAAGAAAGCAACTATCCTTGAAGACATTTCTATTATGAGGGAATTCGTTGTAATATTTCCTAAATAATTTTTTGGTCTTCCTCCTAGAAGATACAATGAAGTATCCGTTGATCTTATAATTGGGTAATTTCAAATATCCAAGACTATGTATATAATAGATGTTGTGGAGATTGGGGAGATGAAGAAACAACTATAGGAGAATCTAGATAAAGGCTTTATATGCTCAAATGCTTCACCATGGGGTTCACCAGTTCTCTTTGTCAAGAAGAAGGATAGGTCAATGCACCATGTTATTGATTATCATGAGCTCAACAGAATCATGATAATGAACAAGTATCTTATGCCACTAATTGATGACTTGTTCGATCAGCTATGTGGAGCACAATACTTCTCCAAGGTGGATTTGCGGTCAGGATATTACCATATAAGGGTGAAAAAGGAAGATATCAACAAGACTGCTTTTCTTACAAGGTACAGGCACTATGAATTCATAGTAATGCCATTCATACTTACTAATGCATGAGAAATATTTATATACTTGATGAATAGAGTCTTTATAGATTACCTCAAAAAAGTTATGGTAGTCTTTATAGATGATATTCTAATATACCCCAAAACTAAGGATGAGCATGAGGAGAATATAATCACCATACTAGAGTCCTTGAGAAAAGATATTCTCTATGTAAAGTACATCAAGTTTTATTTTTGGTTGAAGGAGGTCTCATTCTTGGGTCATATCCTCACAAGAAACGAGATATCTGTGGATCCCTCCAGAATATTTGAAATTGAGGGATGGCCGAGGACAACATCAGAAACAGATATTCGTAGCTTCCTAGGGTTGGTTGGATATTATCTCCGATTTGTGAGAAATTTCTCATGATTGTCCTACCCTCTTACCAAGCTAACACATAAGGGAGTAATGTTTTCTTGGAGAGATGAATGTGAAGATAGATTCATGGAGTTAAAAATGAGTCTTATCACTGTGCCCGTGATCACATTACCCAAAAGTGGAGAACTTTTTATGTTATTTAGTAATGGTTTGAAAAAGTTCATGGGATGTTTGTTAATGAAAAATGACAAATTCATTCCCTATTCTTCAAGGCAATTGAATGTTGATGAGCAAAACTATCCCACACATGATCTAGAGTTGGCTGCAGTAATATTTACTTTAAAAATTTGGTGACATTAACTATTTGTGGAGAAGTTTGAAATATACACGGATCATAAAAGCCTCAAGTATATATTCACACATAACGAGTTGAATATGAACCAATGAATATGGTTATAGCTGATCAAAGACTATGACTACTCTATTCATTACCACCCTGAGAAATAGAAAAAGGTGGAAGATTCTCTAAGTAGAAAGGAATCAATAATTCTATCATTTATGAGAATTTAAAAGGATCCAATATTCTTATATTTGATGAAGATGGACATGAGAATCATAAAGAAGGGAACATAATCAATCCTTTCACAAATTATTTCTCAAACACCTCTTTTGGAAAGCTTAAAGGATGATCAAAAGGATGATGTGGGAATTCAGAACAAACTGGAAACTACTAGAAAAGATAAATCCTCAGAGTTCAATGTTAATGAATAAAGAATTGTGAGATTTGGGTCAAGACTATGTGTTCTATCAAATCCAGAGTTAAAGAAAGAAATTGTGGATGATGCACATAGTTAAAATTTCTCCATTAACCTAGGAAACACCAAGATGTATCGAGATATACATAAGAATTATTGGTGGATTAACATGAAGAAGAAGATCGCTGAGTATACATCAAAGTGCTTGGTATGTCAGTAAGTGAATGCTAAGAGTCAGAAGTCTAAAGGGATGATGCAACCATTACCCAAACCAACATGAAAATGGGAAAATATCAGCATGGAATTTGTCACCAGAAATCCAAAGACATCCAAAGGAAATAATTCTATATGGGTGGTAGTGGATCATCTTACAAAGAATGCACACTTCATTGCAATTTGAGAGGATTTCCCATTAGATCAATTGGTATAGATATATATCATATAAGTGGTAAGGCTACATGGATTACCACAATTGATTATATCTGATCGAGATACAAGATTCACCTATAAGTTCTAGAAGAGTCTTCAACATGATCTGAATATTGAGATGAAATTCATTATGGCTTATCATCCTCAAACTAATGTCAAATTTGATCGGAATATCCAAACACATGAATTTTTTTTGAGATACTTCTCAACAGACTTAAAAGGAGGATGGGATAAACATCTTCCTCTGGTTAAGTTCTCTTACAATAACAGTTTCCACTCAAGAATCCAAATGGCTCCTTATGATACCCATTATGGGAAAAGGTGTAGAACACCATCATGTTAGGATGAAGTTGGTGATTGAAAAATCCTAGGTCCAGAAATGGTCAAAGAAATGATGGAGAAGGTTAAGGCCATCTATCCACACATTAAAGCTCCTCAGAGTCGACAAAAGAGCTATGCAGATAATCATTGACGAGACCTAGAGTTTGAGGTTGGAGACATGGTATTCCTCCACACATCATCATGGAAGAGAGTTATGAGATTTTGGAAGAAGGGAAATCTTAGTCCAAGGTACATTGGCCCTTTTGAGATCCTTGATCTCATTGGAGTAGTGGCCTATTGATTAGAGCTATCATTGAACCTGTCTCAATTACAAGAAGTATTCCATGTATCACTCTAGAGGAAGTACATAGATGACCCATCGCATGTACTCAATTCCAATGTGGTACCATTTTAGAATGACCACTCATATGAAGAGAAGTCTATGATGATCTTAGATTAGAGGGAAAATTTTCTACAAAATAAGACAATTCCCCTCGTGAAAGTGTTATGAAGAAATGAAAAGTTTGAAGAAGCAATGTGGGAATCAGAGGAATTGATGAAGTAGAGTTACCCACATCTATTTTAGTGTGGGAAATGAAAATTTAGAGGGAAAAATTTTTTAATGGGGGAAGATTGTAATGACCCAAACTTTTATTAATGAAAATTCCTCTTGATCAAATTAAATGTATGATTATGTAAAAGGTTATCTAAGTAACATGAACATCCTTGGTTTTATGTTTTCAGATTTAAAAATACCATTAGTAATTGTTACCATTGCTAATATATTCATTGAATAGTGATCAATTGATTAGTAAAAATATAGAGCTTTAACAAATCCAATTTACTCAGATAAAAGAAGTGATGGCCTCATCTAGTAGAATTACTCCGTATGAAGACCATTTTTCAGAGCTCAGAAAGGAGGTGGCATCACTGGGAGTTTCTCTTGACCAATACCAAGCCTATATTCAACGTGTTATGCTTGAAAAGAACCGCCTACGAGAGAAGTGGAAGTTGATAAAGATTACCACCTGGGCGATGTTATCCGAGCCACCCCAATAGTCTTTCACCATTGCACACTTTAACCATAGGTCATATGAGGGTGTTATAAGGGGTTATGTAGCAAGACCCTAGAACTATGATTATGTGCATTATTTTTCTATAGAACAAATAATATACATTCATTTTATTATTTTTACTTTGTAAATGGTTTTTAAAGCACAAATAATATTTTTAGTTAATATTTAATTTAGAAATCTATTTTGAGGAATTAATGGATTTTTAAATTAAATAATATTTTTAAAAAATATTATTACTAAATTACTTTTTATTAAATATAAATGAAGTTTTAATTTTTATGAATACAATTGTGTTTTTTATTATTGTTTGAATGCAGTTTTTGTCAAAACCCATGAGTTTTTGATAAATATCAGATTTTATATTAAAAGTAAAAATTCACATATTTATAAAATTATTTAAATAAAATTAATATATTTTTTTTTAATCAGGATGTCAAAATTATCCAATGGTTAATTTTTCATAATTTTCTAAGACAAACGATTTTTTGGGTAAAAATTAAATACCATTTAATTATATAATGTGTTTCATGACACAATAATGACCAATTAGTGATGTAATAAAATAAAATAAATGTGTTTTTTGGTCAATATATGTTTTAAAATTAAAATAATGTGATTTTATGTTTTTTTATTTATTTTAAAAAGCTTTAGTGGACCCGCCTAGGCTTATATAATATTTTAACCTTTTAAAATGTTTTCCTTGAGAGTGTGACTCACCTATACCTAAGAAAGCCTAATATTTTGATAAGTTAGGCCATTTTCCTTATAAAATACTTTTTTACAATCCCCTTTTTCAAAAAACCATGATCATAAACCATGGGTTGGTTTTGGGTTTTGATTATTTTAATGTGTAGTGTCCAAAACCTAAACAATAAAGAATCTCATCTATTTTCCTATATAAAACCACCCAATCTCCCATATATCTTCACTTATAAACCTTTTTATCTCGACCAAACCATTACCTCATCATTCTATAATCCTCACAAGGTTCTACAAGCTCCCAATAATCCTCTCTCAATCCTATCTAAAGCCTTTGGGATCAGACTTCCAAGTAAGGGATTCCTTCCTTTCTTTTTTGTCCAAATTTTATTATGTTGTTATAACATTTTTTTTAGTTAAAAATATTGGGGTATGATTTAAAACCTCCCCCATACATCCCTCCCTATTTATTAATGATGAGATACCTCTTTATCTCCCATTAATGCCTCCCATGTACACCTGTTACCATGCCAAAATTCTGTAAGGAATTTCTATCTTCTCATTTACATTCAAGCAATTATTTTTTATTGTGAATCTAAATTCCATTAAATATGTTAGGGAATGTATCTATGTGAACCACATACTTTTCATTTAATGTAAATATTATGAGATACACCTTTCACTCTCATAAACCATTTTTATGAATTCTTATGTCACGTCGTTATGCTGCTGAAATTTCACCATGATTTTCCAAGCCAAAGTCATTAGGTAGTGAATACCATGCTCATTTATCTATTAATGGTATTCAAATTCATGAATATTTACTTATTGATTATAGAGTTTCATATATTAATTACACATTCTATTATCATGGAATAAATGATGATGTTTAATGAATCCATGTTATATGATCCATGTGGCACACTTATTCATGAAATGAAATGATTAAGAAGGATGTGCCCTTATAGCCCTTTAATTCATTGGGTAAAGATTAGTATCATGATACGTCAAGTGCAATGATGGTTTACTCATGCTAATTCAAGTGAAATGATGGTTTACACATGCTCAATTTTTAATGAGCCTTGACTCACACCACTAAAAATTTGGGCTATAGCCACAAAACTATAACCATAGTTTTATAGGTCTGTGGTTATAGCTTTTTTATTACCACGGTTTAATTCAATCTTTGTGGATAAATCAATATTACACTACGAGCGTCATTTTTTCCCCCAATCTCTATCGGGATCCTCCTCCTCCCCCGATCTGCATCCCACCTACTCCTCCCCCGATTTGCACCCCTATCACTGCACATCCTTCATCCTGACGACGTCTCCTCCCCCCGCAACCCTCCTCTCCTCCCCCGATTCAAATCCCTATCACCACACATCCCTCCTCCCCGATGGAGTCTCCTCCTCCCCTGATTCACAACCCTATCACCGCACAACCCTCCTCTCTGACGACGTCTCCTCCTCCCGACGATCTCTCTGACGATCTCACCGCACATCCCTCTCTCACAGTGGCGCCCTCCTCCCCGAAAAACTCTCCCACAGTGGCACCCTCCTCCCCGACAACCTGTGATCATCGGTCTCACCATTTCCAGGTAGAAGCATATCACTCTTCATGCAACTGAGACTGATTCTCTAATGATCTTCAATTCCCTTATCAGATGCGGTATCACACAATGGACTACTGAATACACCATATACAGAAGAAAAATGTTTATGAAAAACAACCTGGAGGTTCTTCATGGTTGTCATGAAAGGAACACAGTGGCAGACTTTCTAGGTTCAAAGGGGAATTATGAATAAGAGGTTACTTTGTTCGCAGGTCTCAGATCACTTCTAGGGGAGGGGGAAAAGCTGGTCATCACAGATGCTCATGATCTTCACCATTACAGGCCGACATAATTCCAGGTGAGAGTTTTTTGTCTCCCCCTTTGTTTGATTCTTTTCTGAACTTTGTTTATACCTTCTCAGAACTCTTTAATTTATTTTAAAATGTATTTTTTGAATCATGATTTATTCATCATTAGAAAACAGAACCAATCCACCTTTATCATATTTGATATCTATAATAATATTTTTATTTCAGGTCTTGTGTGAGGTACATCTTCTATCCAAAAACCAAAAATTGGGAATGTATATATCATTCAAAGAAACATTAGATACATTTTACTTCTGGTACCATTTCATCTTATTCTATGACTATTGAGGAACTTCTTCTGATGTTTGATACTTATGAGGATCTTTTTGTTCAGAACACTCCCTTTCATCAGGAAAAACTAAAAAACCTTTTTATGGGTTGGAAGATATTTTAAGCTAATGATATCTCTATTTATGGGTCTCAGAAGTCACATTTCATTGTACCCTAGTGGCATAGTAGGCATCCTTGTTTTTATATGAGTAGTAGATTATTATCCATGAACCTTTAAATTTTATCATGTTTTTATCTATTAATTTTGTTTACACATAATACTACAACAATTTTCATTCATTTCTAATATGTTGTAGGGGTGTGAGGGGTGATAAAGGAGTGATTAATAATTCCCAATTACCATGGGTAGGTGAAATTAGTGTACCGAAAATCATTTTTTTCACTACCTAACCTAACACACTAAAGAGAGAGTGAATGGATTGAAATCTTGTCTCATTCCAAGGTATTATTTAGGGGGGTGAATGTATTATATAAGATATTATTATATAATTAATGAGATAATTATATAAGGGAAACGTTCATTATATTCATCATTTTTCACTTTTATTTTATTTCTTCCATGCACTTGTGGTTCTGATCCTTCATTATTTCATTATTTTTAATAGGGTTATATTAGTGTAGTTGCAAGGAGAAATAATGATTATGTCCTTCCATGCACTTGTGGTTCCCTATCTCTTTTTCACCATAAAATGTAGTATTTTTAATTTTCTATTGTATTACATATCCATATTGGATTTTCAAATTAGTGGCAATCATGTTTTGGTTCCCTATCACTTTTCACCATAAAATTTAGTATTTTTAATTTTATATTGTATTATATTTCTAGATTGGAGTTGAAAATTAGTGGAAATCATGTTTTGGTTCCCTATCTTTTTTCACCATAAAATTTAGTATTTTTAATTTTATATTGTATTATATTTCTAGATTGGAGTTGAAAATTAGTGGAAATCATGTTTTGAGTTATTAATCAGATCTACCTATTGAATTAGAAATCACTGGTGTTTTTCATGCTACACTTTGATCATCCTTTTGGAATCATGATTTTGTTTAAGGACATTCTTATTGAAGACTATCTGTTAATGCCTATCTGATAGATTGATTTAAATTTCTATTTCATATAATCATGCTTAGTTGAATCTGCATTTGATTAAATTAGATAGAGGGCTAGACAATGCTTATTTACTTGATTATTAGGATAGTCTGAGAGGAATATGAAGACTTTTTGTTGATGAAGTTAAACACTTCTAATTATAGAAGATCAGAAAAATTGGATGTTGCAATAGTATTTTCTATATAGATTTTTTCTGCACTTTCTAGCTCATACAGTGACTCCTTTTCCTCTGTATATGATGTTTTATTATAAGTCATGTTTATATCCTCTTTCAATTACTTGATGGTGCATGCTCATTGCACCTCATGTTTTCACTGTATCTTGAACCTTCAATTTTTTTCTGGGTTATTGGTTGGAAAACCAACTCATTTATTTTACTATTGTAGTTCATTTGTTTTGCATTGAATATTTACCTATCATAAATAGTGAGCTTCAAATGGGTGTTGTACAACCTGTGGTCTACAGTTTTCATTGCTGGCTTCAAAAGGGGAATTTTGACTTCTATTTGTCTGCATATACAAGCTCAACATTTTAATTTATATGTTGTTAAAACTAAACCAGGATTGATGGAAAATGATGAGTTAATGATGATGAAAAGGAGGTGAAGAGGGGGAACTACAACACCACTAAGGGCATATGAGGTTAACATCTTTTATTCTACTGTGTATGGAGAAACCTGGTTATGGTGATTCTTTCTTTCCAATTTTGTGAAGCACATAAAAATATCACTGACCTTTTTATGATTTCTTTACTGCTTTATATTGATTGTTGTTTTTGGAGATCACTTCTATTTGATCTTCTTTTCGCATACTAATCATTATTTTTGATTTGGTGTTAATCAAAATGGTTATTTTAGTTTCTGTACAGCATGTTAAGCTACTATAATTTTTACATGAATATTTTCTATTTAATGTCTTGTTCGGGTGAGTTTATATTTTTGAATCAATATGTATAGATTTCATTTTATTGTAATACATTTCAGGATTGGTATTATTCTAGTATTCATAATTCTATCTTCTAATTACAAAATAATACATGTGTTTAACTGTTGTTTTGAAAATTTTAGGGGGGATGGTGCAGGCTAGGGGCGGGAGAGGGGATTCTTGTGGGGGAGGGAATGGTTTGGGGGGGGGGGCTGGTTTGGGGGGAGTCTAGTACATGGAATGGGGTGGGGGTGGTGCAGGGGGGCTGGTGCAGGCTAGGGTCCTGGGGGGTGGTGTGTGGGGCGGGACTAGTTTTGGAGGGAGGGGACCGATTTTGGGGGGAGGCTAGTACAGGGGAAGGGTGGGGGTGGGGGGGGGGGGTTGGGTGGGGATGGTGCAGGGGTGGGGGGTTGGGGGGCTAGTGCAGCTTGGGGGTGTGGGTGGGTGTGGGGATGGTTGTGGGGGAGGGGACTGGTTTAGGGGGGAGGCTAGTACATGGGGAGGTGGGGGGGAGAGAGATGCCTTGGATAGACATATATTTGAGGTGTCTTCTTCAGAGAAAATGCTTGAGGATACTAGGAGATTCATTATGGAACATGGGGATTTGTGATAGTAGTGGTCAACAATACAGATAAAGAGTGATCCAATAGTATTTGAAATTTAGAGGATCTTCTCATTACTTAATGTTCTATAGAATTTTCATATATATATATCTCTTGTTTTCCTTATATTTATCTCATGGGATATATATTTGTGTATACTGTATCTTGCATATATTATATAAAATTTAGTTGATTATATATATTCTAATGGTATTTTGGATTTATCTTCCGTCCGGGTGGGGGTGAAAGGGGGTGTGGCATGGGGGCAGTGGGGGGAGGGAAAACTGGTAGGGGGGTGAGTGCAGGATGGCAGGGGGAAGGGGGCAGGGGGTAGGGTGGAGTGGGGAGGTCTCCAAGGAAGGGGGTGGGGGGGGGGGTCTGCAGGTGGGTGGAGGGGGCATGGTAGAGTTGGGAGGTCTACAGGGTAGGGGGCATGAGGGTGGTCTACAGGGCAGGGGGAGGGGGGTTGGGTAGTGGGGCAGTGGGGAAGGGGGGCAAGGGGGTGGGGACGGGGGTGTAGATAGTCTCTATAGGTTTCTTTAATCTTAGATAAGGTTGATTAACCATTACAGTCCATCTCTGACTCCCCCATTTCTTCATGATTAGGTTTCTCTAAATATGCCCTCCTATTTACAACAGATTACTTTCACTAAATCATGGATTGATATTAGTTGCAAAAAAATCAGATTTTGTATGATACCTCTATTTTTTATTGGTATGTATTTAACACCTTTTATTTTAAAAATCAAGGCCATTATGTCCACTTTTCTCTTCTTTAACATGTTTATTATTATTTGGAAATTGCATATTCACTTGAGCAATTAGAGAACTCTGAATGTTTTTCATTTTTTTTGGTTTATCCTTTTATAACTCATCAAACTATATGATCAAACATTCTTTCTTATCGTGTTCAACCTTCATCATTTGTGTGGATCAATTTTTTGTTATGATATATTGTATTTGATTAGAAATTGTGTCCTCTAGTAAACATTTATTATCGAGTGGGATAAAAACTTGTATCAAACAAAACCAAATTAAGATTAAACTCAATCCAAACTAATTATATAACATTAACAGGAAGAATAATTGTTAATTAATAGGAATGTACTATTTGATAGTATCATTTTGAAACATGGATCTATTTTCACCTTGTTTACAGGAACATGATATGAACCATGGGGCATTATGGTTCTTATATGTTGCGTAGTGACGTGTATAGTCACATGAGACACGTATGTTTTAGTTTAGTTTTAATTTATTTTCTTTATTGCATTGGCCACTTAGGTCTTTTACTTCTTTCTGTGGACAAAGAGTAATTATATTCTGCGAAGGGGGGAAAATTGGGTTCTGATTGATTCAGTCCACCAGATTTGATCCGAGGTAAGATTATATGGTTACTACCTGTCTCACACCTCATGTATTTGGGGATTTTAGTGTTTTTGACTCAATATTATGTTTTTAGAAGGGCGTTGGATCATTTCATATTGGTTAGGGTGGATTTGGTTCTCCCAATCTAGGTTAGGCTTTAATGTCATTGGTTGGTTTCTCACTGGTTATGTAGCATCCTTTATGTGTTTTAATGTCCCTAATATCCTTTGTGTAGTGCGTTGATCCCTGCTCATTGGTTTCGAGTATCCAAGTTAAGGGCGACTCACCTGCGTGTGTATAGGTAAGAAAGTATATGTATGTGGGTTCCCCTGTTACGTGTATAGTCAACCATGGTAGTGATTATGAACTTATGGGGCTATGTGTGCCCATGTATATATATATATATATATATAAATGCATACGAAGGTGAGTGGAAACTGGTATATGTATATAAGAATATGTTCAAGGATCCCCCTGCACATGCTCACGGCCATGTGGGTGTGTGCATAGGGGCTAGGTGTCCTTGCATGTGTGTGAAGGTGCGTATACCCAGTGGGGGAGCAACAACTTTTAGTTAGAAAGCTCAAAGATCTAAAGTGGATGGTTTGGTTCCACCTTGAGGTAGGATCCCTCTTCTAGCCTCTTTAATTCAATAATGCTTTAAATTGAATTTAGCTACATTCTTAATTTTGATTAATTATATTGAATTTCATATATTGAATAAGTGTTCTTTAATATAATTGTTTCATTTGATAAATAAAGTCATGTTTTTATAATAAAACCCTTCTAATGGAGGTGCGCGGTTTGCGAAAACTCACAGTGATAGTAATGTTGATCTAGTTGCTTAAATTATTGCATTTGATTTGTGCTTAATGAGTTTTACAATAAATGTTAAATATAATTAAATGAATTGTGTGATAATTCAATGCCATGATTTTATAATAAAACCCCACCAATGGAGGTGCGCTATCTTCTAAACAAAAGAGTAATGATAGTTATTTGTATCATGTTTAGATTTGGTTTGAGTCTTTCATATGCCTCTTGTTGGTGTTTGTTTTGTGTCTAGTTAGTTTTTTTCTTTGAATAATATAAATTGGCTTATCATTCTCTTTTAACTAAAATGACATTGTACGAGTAGACATATGCCTTGACCATGACACTCCTTTTCACGCTTTGAATATTATAAATAAAATTTCCATGTTTAGGAAAAGGGAATGAATTTTTAAATGGTTTGTGTAGGGTTTGTGATTCTTTTCCATAATTTTGTTTCCATTTAGACGTTACATCATTGTGCTTCTCGCTACAACCTTCTCTGGAAATCCCTTTTTGTATCATATTAAATAGTTGATCTGTTCTATCATCAGTCTGTGGGGCGATGGCCGGAATGCTGACCCGCCTCCTCCTGCTCCCTTCGCTCCTGGCCGGCAGATGCTGCCTCACAGATGTCGCTGGACCAGGCCAACACGCCTCGGTCACACCACGGTCATGCCGTGATTTGGACCTGCTCCAACACGACACCTCGCGACAGCTCGCAGTGATAGTATTCCATGAGTCTTGTGATCAATGTTGAGACTGACTAATCACAACTTATATCGGTAGGGCGATAACCAGAATGTTGCCCCGCCTCCTCCCACTCCCTTCGATCTTGGCCAGAAGATGCTGCCCTGCGAATGTCACTGGACAAGGACAATGTGCCTCGGTCACGCCACCGTCACGTCGTGATCACGCCGCGGTCACGCCGCGGTCATGCTGCTGTCACGCCGTGGTCACGCCGCGGTCATGCCGCAGTCACCCCTCGGTCACCCCGTGGTCACGCCGTGGTCACGCCACTGTCACACCACGGTCATGCCGTGGTCACACCACGTTCATGCCACAATAATTCCATGATTTGGCCCTACTCTAGGATGACACCCCGCGACGGTTCGTAGTGATAGTATTCCATGAGTCTTGTGATCAATGTTGAGACTGACTAATCACAATTTCTGCCAGTGGGGCGATGATCGGAATGTTGGCCTGCCTCCTCCTGCTCCCTTCACTCTTGGCCAGAAGATGTTTCCCCGTAGATGTCACTGGACCAGGCCAACACGCAACGGTCATGCCACAGTCACGCTGTAGTCACACTACGGTCACGCCGTGGTAATGCCGTGATTTAGCCTTGATCCAGGATGAAACCACGTGGCGGTTGGTAGTGATAGTATTCCATGAGTCTTGTTATCAATTTTGAGACTGACTAATCAAAATTTCTACCGGCGGGGCGATGAATGGAATGTTGCCACACCTCCTCCTTCTCCCTTCACTCCTGGCTGGAAGATGCTGCCCCGCGGATGTCGCTGGACCAGGATAACATGCCGCGGTCGCCCCGTGGTCACACTACGGTCACGCCGCGGTAATTCCGCGATTTTTCCCTGCTCCAAGACGACACCCCACGACGGTTCGTAGTGATATTATTCGATGAGTATTGTGATGAATGTTGAGATTGACTAATCACAATTTCTACCAGTGGGGCGACGACCGGAATGTTGCGCTGCCTCCTCCCGCTCCCTTCACTCCTGGTCGGATGATGCTGCCCCACGAATGTCGCTGGACCGTGCCAACACACTGCGGTCAAGCCGCGGTCATGCCATGGTCACGCCGTGGTAATTCTGTGGTTCGGCCCTGCTCCAGGACGACACCCCATGGAAGTTTATAGTGATAGTATTCCACGAGTCTTGTGATCAATGTTGATAATGATTTATCACAATTTCTGCCGGCGGGGCGATGACCAGAATGTTTCCCCACCTCTTCTTGCTCCCTTCTCTCCTAGTTAGAAGATTCTACCCTGTGGATTTCACTGGACTAGGCCAACACATCGTGGTCATGCCGCGATCACGCCGTGGTAATTCCATGATTTGGCCCTGCCCCAGCCACATCCAGCCCACACCATCCCCCTTCCACCTTCATTTCAGCTTGCTGCCACCAGCATTCTAGCCCGTAATAGCCCCCCTTACACCTTCAAATCAGCCCGCACCATCCCCCCAACACCTATAACTATCCTCCTTCCACCAGCATTCCAGCCCCCTTCCACATGCATTTGAGCCTGCACCAGTCCCCAACCACCTGCAATCTAGCCCGCACCAGCCACGACACCATCCACCGCCCCCAGCCTCCTGCAAAACACTCATGCCAACCCTCTGCCACCTGCAAAATATCCCCAACCACCAGTTCCAACCCTCACCAGCCTCCGGCCTCCAATGTCATGGTGGGAATCTTCAACGTTTTTATGGTGATGTCAAAAAGTCTTTTCAGTGGATATATTGTCTCATAAATCCATGGAAATGTGTAAAGAAATTCAAAATCATGGGTTAGGGTTTAGATGTTTTTAGGCCAGGTATTTTGACATGTATCCCTCACATTTGGTTGTAAATAGCCACCTCTTTGTACGCATTGAAAGTTAATTACGAATTTTGAGATTTTCTAAAATTACTATGTTTGTATTTATTGTGTTCTTAGGTGAATTCTTGTAAGGATTATCAAAGGAGTGATCAACCTTTTTGGTGCTTTATAATTAGGGTTTTTAGGAGAATGTATCCTTGGGGTCCTAATTGATTATCCCCCTTCCCCTTTTATTTCCTTTTCACTTATTTTAACTTCCATTTTTACAACTTCCATCACGTGTGTTTCCACATTTCATCTAATGAATACCCCATATATATATTGTATCATATCAATAGCACACTAGAAACCCAAAAAATAGCATAAGATTCTAGCATATGCACCACTTACAAACCAGTAGAAAGAATCACAGAAGCTCCCAAGCACAAAACCGACAAGCACTCCTAGGGGAAGTATAACCAAGGAAACAAGGTGGATAAATGAAAAATATAAAAACACAAAAAGAAGTAGTAAAAAATGATAGAAACCAAAAACACACACACATTCATGAAATCACTCACCCCCCCCCCCCACCCCCCCACACACACACCCACCCACACACAAGTTTCCAAAATCCATCACCCATACAAAAGTATAGCTTTATCCAAAGAAATAGAACCATTGATCCCCCATCCCCACAACCAACATCAACCAACCAGACCAGTATCCCTATCCAAACAAAGCCAAGAGTGAAAGACCTTTAGACAACCATGCCAACTAATGACCACTACACCAACACCTACTTTCACAAGAACCCTAAACCACACCAGATCCAACCACAATAAGCACCTATAGAAGACACAACAACCAATATATTAGATAGAAACGAAATCATCCCCAGACCACCATCTGGCCCCATCCTTCGCCATCTGAACACCTTGCATCAAAATGGACCACCCCACCATAAGAAGGTCAAAAAAACCAGCAGTCAACTAGTACCATCCATCCGAAGTGCCCCTCATCACCCATGCCTAACCCATCATACAACCTAAAGAATCATCAAGTCGTCCCTGATCCAAATGTGAGTTAATACCCGCCTTAAATCCAACACCTCTAGACCCACCAAGTAGTAAACATGCACCCTCCCTAGAAAGAGAACCACCCATATACTAGAAACATACCTCCCAACCTGCAACATCTAGCATCTAAAAAGAATTTTACAACATCAACCATAGAAATCCCTACACCATCAACAACCAGAATACAGAAGATGGGAAAACCGGGAACAAGACCACTGAACTTACTCCAAATCCCCACCTGAATACCCACCCCAAACTATATCCACCACACTAGACAATCGAGAGAACCAGAATCCAACAATAGTAATCCAAAACAATGAAGAAACACCAGAAAGACAACCCCTAAGCACCCAAAACATGTTACCAACCATAGTAGAAATCAAAAACCAACCAGCACCATGTACCATGTAAGTGTATCCTGTACTACACCATGTAGAAAAATTAAAACCGCAACACCCCCAGCTGAAACCCATCTTCAAAGGTCCTATAATTCCAAACAGCAACACGAAAATCACAACCTCACCTCCTAAATCCTCCACAAGAAACCTATAACCCCACTATGAGAATCTATGTAACTCTCTATTGGGTAAACCCATCATCTCCCAGCCTCATCCTTGAGAATCATACAATGTAAGGGGGGGCTACTGTCTAGGGGGGTCCAGTAGGGGGGAAGCTGTTCCGGGGGGTCTAGCAGGGGGGACAGCTGTTCAGGGGGGTCCAGCAGGGGGGGGGCTACTGTCCAGGGGGGTCCAGGGGGGGTCCAATAGGGGGGAGGGGTTTCTGTCCAGGGGGACTGCTGATCAGGGGGTCCAGTAGGGGGGGGGGGGTTCTGTCCAGGTGGGGCTGTCTAGGGGGTTCCTGGGGGGGGGCTGCTGTCCAGGGGGTCCAGCTGGGGGTGGGGGGTGCTGTCCAGGGGGGTCCAGTAGTCGGGGGGGGGGGGGGGGGGTGCTGTCTAGGGGGGTCCAACAGGGGGGAGGGGTTGCACTACTCTTGTTTATTGAGTTATATTATTTGTGTATATTCTAAGATGTTTTGTTTTACCATAATTTTAGGGGATGAGCAATACTATGTTCTACCTTGTGTTGTAGGTACTTTTGAGCTAGTTCTAGACTTCTTTGATAGTTTGTCTTATAGGGAGACTCATGTAAGTGCAGTTATGTGTATTTTTATATTTGGATTTGTTTAATTCTTATTATATAAGTAGATTTCGTGTATAATTTTATTTGGAGGGGACTGGAAGGGGGAAACTGGCAGGGGGAGGGGACTGGAAGGGGGTGCAAGTGGGGGATGGTAGGGGGTGCAAGTGGAGGATGATAGGGTAAGGGGGAGGGGAAACGAGTGGGGTGGTGGTGGGTGGGGGGCAGGGCATGGGGGTGTCTAGGTTCTGGGGGGGGGGTTCCAGGGTCTGTCCAGGAGGGGGGGGGTGGCTGTCCAGGGGAGTGGAGGTCTGGGCTATCTAGGGGGATCTATCCAGGGTCTGGGGGGGTGTCCAAGGTATGAGGGGTGTCCAGGTTCTGGGGGGGGCTGTCCAGGGGAGTGGAGGTATGGGATGTTCAGGGGGATCTGTACAGGGTCTTGGGGGGGGGGTGTCCAGGGTATGTCCTGGGGGTGTCTAGGGTCTATCTGGGGGGGGGGGTGTCCAGTGTCTGGGGGGTGGGGGTGTCTAGGGTTTCTTTGGGGGGGGGGGTGTCGAGGGTCTATCCAAGAGGGGGGCTTTGTAGGGGGCCTGTCTAGGGGGGAGGGGGATGCCCATGGGAGGGGGGGTTTGTAGGGTGCGGGTGTCCAGTGTCCAGCAGGGAGGGGTCTGCAGGGGGTCTGTCCTAGAGGGTGTTCAGTAGGGGGGGTGTAAGGGGTGTCCAACAGGGGGTGCTGTCCAGGTGGGGTTGCCCTGGGGGGGGGGGGGGGGCGTCTAGGAAGGGCGAGGGGCTGTCCGGGGGGGGGGGGGTTGTCCATGGGGGTGAGTGGGGTCTATCTAGGGTGGGAAGGGGGGCTACAGAGGGAGGGGGTGCATGGGGTGGGGGGATTTAAGGTGTAGGTGGGGTGAAAGGGGGAGAGTGGGGGGGATTTGTAGGGGCGGTGGGGAGGATTCAAGGGGCCAGCACTGACTGAACGGTGATGGTTTTTTTATGAAATGTGCATGCCTATAGCCACGGTTTTAAACTGTATCTATAGGTCTACAACCATGGTTCCTAACCATGGCTATATGTCTATATCCATAGTTAAAAATGTGGCTATAGAAGATGAGTGATTTTAGCCTATGGCATGAGTTGATAACCGTGTCTTTAGGGTTGTTTCCACGGCTGGAACTGTGGCTATAGTGCTCTAGCCATGGTTCAAACCGTGGCTAAAGGGATATAGCCACGTTGGGGAACTGTGGCTATAAGTTTTACCCTATAACCACGCCAATACCAAACCCAGTTGTGGTAACCGTGGCTATAACCTATATCCATGGTTTTTGGGCCTGTAGACATGGTTTAAAACCGTGGATATAGCTTGATTTTGTAGTAGTGTCATGCTAAAATCATGTTAAATGTTGTTGCCAAATTTCCTATGTTATGATAATCATGATATATCATGCATTTTTGTTCATGTTTCTCTTATTATCTATTTATATGAATATTCCCCCACATGTACTGTATTCTTTATGTTATTCCTTGTTTTCTCCATTACTAGGCTTTATAGCTCACCCTTTTTCACATGTATTTCCTCATGTAATCCCATGAAATGCTAGGTATGAGGGAATATATTGGTATTTTAAAGGATGTTTTCAATAAATATGCTGTATTATTTATGTATTAAATTGTCATGTAATGTCCCTAATTTCCCAAGACACTAGACCAATTGATCCTCATAGTTGTCTTAAGTGAAATATTATGTAATAAATCATGTTTATGTTTGTAATAAAATGGAGAGTTATTATACCTATTATCTATTATCCATATTCCTTGAAAAAAATTATCTATTCCATGACCAAATACTTTCCAAAATTTCATTTTCTTCACCTAGAGATCCTTGTCTCAAAAAAAATACAAATTCAAGAAGTCATAAGTTCTTAGCCAAAGGGGATTATCAAAGGAAGAGGTGTATGTTCTTACTGAGCATTTCCAAGATCCATTCTTCATAGGCATACTAAAAATATTAATTATCCACAATTAAATAATAAAATCATAATATTTATTATAGTAATATATTGTAATGTTAATGTTAAATCCATTTTCTACCTCTTTTCCATCATAAATAAAATAAAAACAGTGTTTGCACGTACGTATGGAAAATCATATTAATGTAGCT
The DNA here is from genome assembly GCA_963277665.1 of Viscum album. Lineage (NCBI taxonomy): Eukaryota > Viridiplantae > Streptophyta > Magnoliopsida > Santalales > Viscaceae > Viscum > Viscum album. Next base: position 1,514,225,346 of record OY728128.1, on the reverse strand, counting down.
GTGTCATTAATTTTTCCTTAAAAACCCACTTGGATATGTATAAAAATTTAACTAATAGATATATAAGATGTATATTAAATAATTTGGATTATTTAAATATTTTATATCATATACCATCTTGCCCTTCAATCCGTTGGAAAATTTTACCTTTTCTTGTATGTACGTGTGGAATACTTCTTCCCCGAAGTGATGGATTCATATTTCATCTCTTTTATACATGGATTTTCATAAGGATATATTTAAAGAATATATATGACATTTATGGTATAAATTTTATCAATTAATGGTTAATAATTATATACATTATTTTATATCCATTAAGAAAATGAAATTTTCATCATGCGTACGTGCATACTACCAGCACCATGAATAATTTATTTCATTTTTATATTATTTAATATAATTGTTGGATAAAAAAACACATACAATGATTAAAGATAATTTACATGAAATTTTAAACATTATATAGTTAAATTATCCATATCATAGAACCATTTACCATAGTGAACATGTCAAAGTAGTTTTGGAAAACTTTGTTGAATAACAATCGTTGGTCAATGTAACCATTAACTATAAAATTAATCGATGTCAAAAGATTATTTCAAGAAAATAAAATGTAATATATATGAAAAGGGATCTTAATAGTTTTTTTTAAAAAAATAAATTTATTATTCAATAGTATATAACGCGCCCGATCAATCAGGAATCCACAGTAATGGTTATTCATCTCAATTCTTCTCTATTTCGAAATATTTTATATTGTAAATATAATAACATTTATAGGGTGAATATATGGATCATTTGAAATATTAAATCATTAATTATTTTTTATTCCTAGAATTTAATATTTCAATTAATTTTTTAAGAAGTTTTGATTCAAATGTTATTAAATTCATAATTGTTTGTTTATAATTTCACTCTTATTCAGATAATTCATGTTTAAATTTATGATGGAATAATAATATGATATTTATCTTCTTTAAACCCATATATTTTATTCCTCTTCAGTTATTTATATGTTTTTCATGTTTTATTTAATTTTTTTCTCAGTTTTTTACTCAAATATCAAAAAAATTCTTTTATGTAAAATCAACATTATTTCTTCCATTTGGGTTGGTAATTTTTTCATTCCATGTATAGATTGTATAAAATGTTTTATGAATGTTATTTTCTATTATCCAATAATTATGTAAATTAAGTATAAAATATATTTTAATTCATTTACAAGGTTTTATAAAGGAATCAATTTTTAGTTTTCTAAATGGGTTTTATTTTAATTTCTTTTAAAAAAATATTGGAATGATATTTTTTAACATATATGGTGTATATAACATTCACCCTCTTCATAGATATTACTCTTTATCAAAATTATTCTAAAAGTTTTCATATTTTTTTAAAGAAAATATTTTTCCATTATTTTATGAATTTTTTTTACATTAAAATTGGAAGACAATGTTTTTCAAAATGTTGAAAAGAATTTTTGAAGTAATTTATAACATTGTTATTACAATAAAGTCACAAAACATTTAAGGGAATTTCTTTTTAATGTTTCACTTCAATTATCCTCTCTAATAATAAATGGACTTTAAATTATTTTGAACCTTCATTTCTGATCAATTTATCATCTTTGATCACCCTTTTCTGATTTATGTCTTCAACCGTAATTTAAAGTCATTCACTATTATGTGATCGTGTTCTCTATTAGTTTCGATCATTAAGTTTGCCTTTTTTTCCCTTATATTCATAATATTTTATATAATGGATATATTTTTCATTTTGATATTGTCTTAGTCATATACCATTGTAACATATGGAATTATTTGAAATAATCTTATTAGGATATGTATTCATTTACTGGGAAAATATTGACTTTCCATATTCATGATTCAATAATGATGTTTATTGATTGTTAAGGAATTATTATTAAGTATTATATTAATGATTAAATATTTGAGTAATGTATTGGATATGTATAATTAATTGGTGTTCCTTGTTATAGGTAGAACCTTGAGGCATTGATAGTTATCATGATCAAAATAGTAGATAGATTTATCATGGTATTTAGTGTATGTTAACCCATTTATTTAAATGTCCTAGAATAAGTCCTTAGTGGTAAGGTTCTTGATTCCTTGGTATGAGGACTTGGTGGTAAAATCCTAAAATATGATTCTTTTCATTTTCATCATTAAAATTTTAGTTATTATTATCCATGTGATTTTTATGTTAATATTTTCTGTTGATATATCTTTAAGTTTAGGTTATTCATCAAATGGAACATATACTAATTTTACACTCTTGAATATTATTCACACATTATCTACTCATGATAGATTCTATTGTACATAAATCATTATGTGAATTTGAGCTCACCCACTAATCTTCATTTTCTAATGATATGAATAATGAATCATTGAATTAATTTCAAGTATCCAAGAAATTATTTCATGTTATGTTTTATTTTCCCAATGTAATATGAAAGTCACGTATATATCTATCCTTATAATACTGCTAAACTAATCTATCCACGGTGTTTTAAATCCTTGTATCTTTTACAAATGTAATAAAGTAGATACTAGATTAGGGTTTCTAGAGTCCAGATCATTATAATTGTAATCATAGAATATTTATTAGGACCCTTTGAAAATATATTTTAGAAGAATGTGGTAAAAATGAACATTATGAAAAAACGGTAGAATATTAAATAAATTTTATGTATTTTAATATTATGGTTTAATATTCACGATGTTATGGGATAATTATGTTTTTATACTTTTTAGAGATGGTTCTAATTAGAATAAATGGAAAGCAGATCAACACCCATAGTAAATGTAGGTATTTACCTTATGATATTGTCAATACAATTGGTGTTGAAAATGAGCAAATCATGTCCATATTAGGGAAACATGCATAGTGTAAAGACCCAGAATTTCCATGTAATTTTTTTAATTAAATGGGAATTTTATGAGTCCGTGAAAATTGACAGCGCATGATTCCAAGGCCCGGAGTGCCCGATGTGAACTTCTGAACTTTTTTTCATGTACGTTCAGTAAACGTACGAGCGGGTTTTTGTAACTTTTGAACCGGTGCTTAGAATTGAAATCTGAGGTCACCGTTGAACTTGTAGCGCTAATATTTGCTTAATGGGACCTTCATCTCGACCATAGTAGATCGAGGGTGAAGTATTGAATTTGGAATTTTTTGTGAAAGAAAAAAATAAAATAAAATTGTGTAACATTTTATTTTATTTGGAACTCCCATGTGGATGTTGAGAGGTGGGGACCACCAAAAGAAAACCTCCCATGTGAGGTTATGGAGGTGGGGACCACTATAATTAACCTCCCATGTGGTTTATGGTGGTGGGGACCACCCGATACTAAAACCCCTTGAAATCCCCCCTTTTTAGGAGAAAAACCTCTTGAACTCCGACACATTATTTGTGCCACCCCCATAATTAATTATACCAAATCATAATTTAATTAATTAAGATAATTTGAAATTATGCCAACAAACATAATAGATAACTTATTCAATTATGTGGTATACTTGTCATTTTGGTGGAATTGAGAGGAAAGGTTTGGAAAGAGGAGAACTTGGAGGAACACATCCTTCAACGAAGAGCTCCTCTAACGAAGAACGCCGACGCACGACTTTGAATTCTTCCATGGGACATCCTCCAACGGTGGACATCTTCAACAATGATGAACCAACTCTAGCTAAGAGAGTTTATCAGGAAAACTAGATTGGGATCGGAGGCGTGTGGCAGGCGTGACGAACGTCGACAAATTCAACTTCTCTAGTCAATGTCAACAATCAAACGAGGTAGGAGTTATTATTGAATTCATGAAATTTCCTAAATAAATTCCTCATTATTAGAAAACATGGATATCAAGGATCAACCAAAATGAATTGATGCACAATTAGTATGAAATTTTAGAGTCTGACGTTCTTGATTGATTATTTTTATTAAGCCACTTTCTACCACCCTAACGCGAAGGGTACATGCCAAACAAACATGGCCCGAACCCTCCAAAAATCTTGTGGATCTTTTGTCTGATCTTTGCGATGGTGATGGAGACCCGTGCCGGAGGTTAGAACCTATAGAACTCAAGAACTACGATGAAGGCGATGAACGAAGTTCGGCCGGTCACGTCGGCTGTTGGCGAAGGCCTGACGCTCCGCCTCCCTGCGGCCTCCGCGCCCTGCGGCGCTCTGCCACCCACGGCCTCCGCCGCCCCATAGCACCCGCGGCCTCCACTGCCCTAAGGCACCTAAAGCCTCACACTACCCCACGAATACCATGGCCTCCACCACCCCGCGACACTCGTGGCCTCTACCGCCCCGCGGAACCTGCGGCCTCACACTGCCCTGCGGCACCCGCGGTCTCGCGCCGCCTCACCGCACCTACGACCTTGCACCAACCCACGAAACTTGTGTCCTCGCACCACCCTGTGGCACCTGTGACCTCATTCTGCCACACAACACATGCGACCACCTATAGCCTCTATGGTTGCCTCACCACCCTATTGGCCGCTGCCCGGGCCGGGCCGAACCACGGGCCAGGCCGACCGGGTTGGACCAGACCTGGATCAGTTTCAACCCCCTATACGCACCTTCTGTGATATATTTAGCACTGGGTGTCCATTTGAAGAATCGCCTATGGTGTCAGAAATCTTGGAGCGAGATGGTCCCTTTGGTATACCCCACTGAATATTTGGATAATGTTGGGGAATGGTCGTGTTGGATCGAGCACGAATCCAACCGAGCCCTCAGGACCAAAAGGATAATAACTTACAGATCAGGCATCCGATTGAGGCATTGTCTGTTGCATTGAGACCCCTATGATGTGGTAGTACTTTTGGATACTTCATCGTGAGAATTCGTGATAGATAGTGCATTGAATAGTGGCATGAGTAGTAGACCCTCCCGGAGATGAGCAAGCTTAGCGTGGGAACCTAGTAGCTGGTTGTGACTTGAGGAAGAGATCCTTCGTGGGTCTGTGATTGAGGGTCCCACATGGAACCACTCCAGGATTCCATGCAGAACTACCCGATTGATCCTATGTGGGTCATCACCTAGCGATCCTATGTGGGTCAGCACCTAGGGATCCTGTGTGGGTCAGCACCTAATGATCCTGTGTGGGTTAGCACCGAGTGATACTGTGTGGGTCAGCATCGAGCGATCCTGTGTGGGTCAGCACCGAGAAATCTTGTGTGGGTCAGTACGAAGAGATCCTATGTGGGTCTGATGATGATTAGAGATCCTTCATGGGTCTTCCCCTTAATAGAGTAAGATGATTCAGTAGTTACGTCTAATCATCTCTACTACTGTACATAATTTATACCTGGTGGGAGCTGAGTTCGTACCTGTGTGGTACTTTCCTTCATGGTAATACCTTCGTGGTATTCTTCTATGTGGCGTATTTGTGTGGTGCTTACCTTTGTATTATTCCTTACTTTGTGAAACAGTTGAGCTTTGGATTTTGAGTTGGACACTGTGTTTCCCCATGATTGAGATGGGTATACATGATAAATTAGGTATATGTATGGGCATATACCTATGTAGGTTTGTCAGTTGATTATATGCTCTGTGATTTATCCTTGGTGAATTTTGTGAGACCTTGAGGGTCTCGGGGTCCCTATTGAGTATTGTTATACTCACCCCTTCATGGGATTTGCCTGCACCTCATTGTGTTTGGTGCAGACGATGGACAATGTTGACTGAGGACGTGAGTACCAGGACTGGATGTAGCTCAGAGGGGACCTTAGATGAGGTGTACTACAGAGACGACCGATCGAGAGCTATACCTACCCTTCAGGTAAGATCCTTGGCAGGTGTTCATAGGTGATGTTCCAATTTACTTTTACTTTCAGTTTCTTGTACTTTCCAGTTGGGCTTGTATTCTAGCCCCTTTTACTTACTATACTCACTCTATTCACTATTCAGTTTACTTGAAGTCGTATCTTATTGTGTGCTTGGTTGTGTGTGTTACAGATTATAAAGGCAATGACTTATCAGTTTTAGGTAATACGCCTTCAATGCTAGTCTCCACCCCTGGCCTATGGAAGGAGGGCTTGGGGTAGTCATGAAACGGGCCCCAGGGGATGGGTAGTGACAAATTAGTATTAGAGGAGTAAGTTCTACCATAGAACAAAGGACTCTGATATTTATTTTTAATGTAAATAGTGTTAAGTATAGTGAGAGTGGTTATCAGTTTAGGGAATCTAGTGAAGGTGTGATGGCCGATATATCTATACACCAGGACCCTAACTTCTGATTTCTGACTCAGTGCATGAAAACCCTGATTGCGTGTGTGTTTTGAAGAGTTTTCTTTGTGATCTCTTTGAGTCAGCTCACCAGGTATAGATTTTTGACTGTGGCACACCTATTTCTTTTCAGGATGCCTCCACACAGATATCCAGCTAGGGTTTCAGATATAGTACGCCCTGACAGCTCACTGAGCGACGAGGCCTTAGTGCAGGGCCCTCTTCTAGTAGAGGAACCAGCGGAGGCACTAGCAGTACCATTACCCGTTGGGTCACCGATGTCACCAGCTCCAACATTAGAGGGTGTAGGACGATTGAGTGCAATGTACAAGTTCAAGTGCCAGAGGCCACCCAGGTTCAAGGTAGATACAGACCTATAGGTAGCTGGGGATTGGCTAGAGGCCATAGTGAGAGTATTCTAACTGGTTGGGACACCATCTGATCTCACAGTGATCCTTGCCACCGATCTTTTATAGGAAATATCATTAATATGGTAGAGCATGATTCTCTAGGCTCATGATGAGGGGACACTTCTATGGCAGACTTTAAGAGCCTATTTCGAGCACAGTTTGTCCCAATGACTCATCGTGCAGTGCGCATTCAAGAGCTACTTCATCTGCAGCATAGAAGCATGAATATGGATCAGTACTTAGTGAGGTTCACTGATCTCTCACGCTACTCCACAAATATGGTACAAGACCCATTCATCAGGGCCCGGACCTTCGAGCAGGGACTCAGGTGGGAGATCTGGGCTTTGATGATATCACTGAGCATCCCGATGTAGGTGGGGGTGTTAGAGTGATCCCTTTTAGTGGAGAGTTTCCTTGCTGAGTAGTCACCAGTAGAAATACCCCCTTCTAGTCATCACATAGTGGAGTCTTCTATAGTTGGTAATAGACATATGACACAGAGGTCCAAGAGGACTAGACCTACAGGTGGACTATTGCAAGATTCAGGGTCGGTTGTGTGAGGCACCCGAGGCAGATCTAGTCATGCCAGGAGAGGGTAGTGTTACACATGGGTGGGAAGGTTCACATGGCTCGTGACTGTATGACCCACTATACATATGATCAGCAGACGGTCGAAAGACCGCCCAGGTAGAGATAGAGGTTTGACCGAGGATTTTCATAGGGAGTAGGCGGACGTGGCATAGGAGCTGGCCGTGCAGCTAGTGGTGGGCGATAATTTGAGATGTTACTGCCACCACCACCTTGTGGTCCACCCCGACCGCAGGGAGTAGGAGGAAAAATGCGATCTCATCTCCAGGTAGCTGAGGCCTACAATCACGACGCTCCAGAGATGATACGAGGTACGATCTATGTCTACTCCACCTTAGCTATAGTGCTTATTGACATAGGTTCTAGTCATTATTTTATTACCACTACCCTCATTCGAAGCTCAAAGATTCTGACGAAGCTGTTGGATCGATCCTTATGGCTAGAGACTCCTACGAGAGAAGATTCGATGATTACACATTGGTGCCGTCTGTGTGAGCTTACTCTACGAGGCGAGAGCTTCCGCTGGGATCTCCTAGTAGCAGCATCATACGACGTCATCTTGGGTATGAACTGGTTATCTATTGTCTGTGCTCAGATTGACTATATTAGGCACAGGGTGCGGTGTGTCCACACGGATGGGACCAGGTTTACCTTCACCGGTAAGAAGAGAGCCTTTTCTGCACAGGATGGACTTACCCAGAGGAGAGTGTAGTTGATCACTCATTAGTTGGATAGCCTTACCCTTGGAGAAGTTGATGTGGAGAGTCCGAGTTATCCAATAGTGGTAGACCAGTATGCAACTGTTTTCCATGATGATGTTCCAGGTCTACCTCCTCACAGAGAGGGGGAATTTTACAATTACTTGTACCCCGAGAAGACACTGATATCTACACCAGCATGTCACATTGCTGTTATGGAGCTTTGTGAGCTACGGGTATAGTTAGAGGACTTACATGGGAAATGGTTATTTTGGCCCAGTGTATCTCCTTGGGTAGCCCCAATTTTGTTCTCCAAGAAGGTGAATGAGAGCTTGAGGCTTTTTGTTGACTATTAGTGCCTGAACCAGGTGACTGTGAAAAGCAAGTACCCACTTCTGAGGATTAACGACCTCTTTGATTAGCTGAAGGGAGCACGATGGTTCTGGAAGATATATCTCAGATTAGGCTATCACCATATCAGAGTGCGATATGAGGATATGTAGAATACAACTTTTAGATGTCAGTACAGCAATTACAAGTTTTTGTTTATGCCATTCGACATGACCAATGCTCCAGTAGTGTTCATGGGACTCATGAAGAGGATCTTTCAACCATACCTTGATCGCTTTGTGGTCATCTTCATTGATGATATTTTTATCTACTCGACTACTTAGGATCATCATGCCTATCATTTCCAAGTAGTACTGGACACACTCCGAGAGAACCATATTTATGGTAAGCTCTCAAAGTGCCAATTTTGGATCTGAGAGGTTCACTTTTTGGGACATGTCATATCGGAGGTGGGAGTTGCAGTAGATCCAGTGAAGATTGAGGTGGTACATTCTTGGTATCCACCCAAGAGTGTGGCAGAGATACAAAGGTTCCTGGGTTTGGCTGGATACTACAAGAGATTTGTGCCATATTTATCTACAGTTGAAGCACCTTTATCAATGTTGAAGAAGAAGGGAAAACCCTTCGTTTTGTAGAAGAGATGCTAGCAGAGTTTTCAGGAGCTGAGGTAGAGGCTGACTAGTGCCCCAGTCTTGAGTCTTCCAGAGGAGGGAATAGGGTACGTAGTCTACTGTGACACATCAGGGACAGGGCTCAGATGTGTCTTGATGTAGGATAGAGTAGTGATCACATATGGTTCTCGAGAGATGAGACAACATGAGCAGAGCTACACTACCCATGACCTGGAGTTAACAGTAGTGGTCTTCGCCTTGAAGATGTGGTGACACTATCTGATGGGTGAATGTTTTATAGATTACTCTGATCACAAGAGTCTCAGGTATATCTTCTCTCAGAAGGAACTGAACCTGAGACAACGATGTTTGCTTGAGTACCTCCAGGACTATGACTTTGAGATAGTCTACACTCATGGGAAGGGCAATGTTGTAGCATATGCACTCATCAAGAGATCTAGTATACAATTACTAGGTGAGGTGATGGAGTAGTTGGATGCTTTTCAAATATCCTTCGTGGAACATGATGGAGTAGCTTTACTTCAGTCTCTTATAGTCACTTCCCCACTTCTTTAGCAAGTCAAGGAGGCCCAACATGAGGACACTAACATTGAGGCTCGACGTGCTTAGATATCCACAGGGAAGACACCTGATAGAATTTATGAAGGCGGGGAGCATGTCATCCTCTAAAGAGGATGTACCACGGTACCAGTGTCGCTTTAGGAGGAAGTGATGAGGGAGTTCCACACAACCCCTCTAGTGGTACATCCAGGAGCAGAGAAGATATACCCGGATCTCTGATGATAGCACTGGTGGTCAGGAATGTATAAAGTAGTTGCATAGTTTATATTTCGGTGCCTCACTTGTCAGCAAGTGAAGGCAGAGCATCAGGTAACAACATGCTCAGTTCACCCTTTAGAGGTCCTATAGTGGAAGTGGGATGGGATATCCATGGAATTCATGACAAGATATCCACGTACATACAGAGGTCATGATTCTATCTGGGTGATTGTTGATTGACTCACCAAATCGGCCCACTTCCAACTGATCAAAGAGCAGGGTTCTGTAGAGATATTTGAACGCCTCTATGTGCCGGTGATTGTGCGGCTACATAGAGTACCCTCGATTATTGTATCTTATCATGATTCACATTTTACTTCCTAGTTATGGAAGGGGTTACAGGAGGCTTTCGGGATGCAACTTCGTTTGAGAACCGCCTTCCATCGTCAGACGGATGGCCAGACTAAGCGGACCATTCAGACCCTTGGGGACATGCTGCATGCTTATGTCCTCGACTTCAGTTGCAGCTGGGAAGATCACTTGACTTTTGTGGAGTTTTCATATGAAAACAACTATCACTCCACCAATGGGATGGAACCTTTTGAGGCATTTTATGGGAGACCTAGCATATCACCTTTGTGTTGGACTAACCCAGGGGAGTCAGCACTAGTGGGACCATAGATGGTACAGGCTACCATAGAGAAAGCGAAAATCATCCAGGAGAAGATTAAGATTGCACAGAGTAGGAAGAAGTCGTATGCTGACAAGAGACGGAGACCTCTAGAGTTTGAGTATGGTGACCACGTATTTCTACGGGTCTCACCCCAATGAGGTTTATGGAGATTTGGATGAGGCATAAGTTATCTCCAAGGTTCATTGGACCCTTCTAGGTCCTCAGTAGAGTTGGCGAGGTGGATTACCGCTTACCTATTCCACCCCATTTGCACTGGATGCACGTCGTCTTCCATGTATCCCAGCTGAGGAGATACATGCCTGACCCTTCTCACATCATCGACCACGACGAGATGGACTTCTATGATGGGGAAACTTTTATGGAGGTTCTAGTATAGATTGAGGATCGATAGAAGTGGGTCCTTCATGGGTGGTAGATACCTCTGGTGCATGTTTATTGGTAGCACGGGAACCTCCAGGAGAGAAAATGGGAGCGGGAGGCTCAGATTTGTGCTCCATACCCCCACTTGTTTTCCTAGTTTTGAGTTATGGATTACATTGATGTAAATCCTTGATGTGGGGAGAATGTAAAGACCCTGAATTTCCATGTAAAATTTTATTTTAATTAAATGGGAATTTTATGAGTCCAAAAAAATTAACGGCACGTGATTCCGAGGCTCGGAGTGCCTAGAGTGAATTTATGAACTTTTTTTCATGTACGTTCAGTAAACGTACGACCAGGTTTCTGTAACTTTTGAATTGGTGCTTGGAATTGAAATCTAAGGGTACAGTTGAACTCACAACACCAGTATTCTATTAAGGGGACCTTCAACTCGACCATAGTAGGTCGAGGGAGAAGTATAGAATTTTTAATTTTCATAAAAGAATAAAATAAAACAAAATTGTGTAACATTTTATTTTATTTGGAACTGCCTTGTGGATGTTGAGAGGTGGGGACCACCATAACTAAACCTCCCATGTGAGGTTATAGAGGTGGGGACCACCAAAATTAATCTACCATGTGGGTTATGGTGGTGGAGACCACCCGAGACTAAAACCCCATTAAACTCCCCACTTTATGGGAGAAGAAACTCTTGAACTCCCCCACTTTATTTGTGTCACCCCCTTAATTAATTATAACAAATCAGAATTTAATTAATTAAGTTAATTTGAAATTATTCCAACAAACATAAAAGATAACTTATTCTATTATATAGGATACTTTTCATTTTGGTGGAATTGAGAGGAAAGGGTTGGAAAGAGGAGAACTTGGAAGAACACATCCTCCAACGAAGAGCTCCTCCAATGAAGAATGCTGTCCCACGACTTTGACTACTTCCTCGGGACATCCTAAAATGGTAGAAATAATCAAAAACAAAGAACCACGTCCATCGAAGAGCATTTATCTGACGAACAAGCTCGGGATCAGATGCGTGTGGCGGGTGCGACGAACGCCAACAACTTCAACTTCTCTCATCGACGTCTACAATCAAACAAGGTAGTGGTTGTTATTGAATTAATGAAATTTACCAATTAAATTCATCGTTCATGGAAAGCATGGAAAACAAAAATCAGAAAAAATGAGTTGATGCATGATTCCTATGAAATTGTAGAGTTTTACATTCTTGATTCATGATTTCTGTTGAGACGCTTCCTACCACCCTAACGCGGAGGGTACAAGCCAAACACACATGGCCCGAACCCTCCACAAATCTTGTGGATCTTTTGTGTGATTTTTGAAACGGTGATGGAGACCAGTGCCAACAGTTGGAACTAGTGAAAATTAAGAACCATGATGAAGGAGATGAAAGGAGGGTGGCCGGTCAAGGCAGCCGCCAGGGAAGGCACGGTGCTCCGCCACCCTGCAACCTTTGCGCCCCGTGGCCTCCGCCAACCCTTGGAACCCACGGCCTCCACCGCCCCATATCACCTAAGGCCTCGCCCCACCACGCGGCTCCCGCTTCTTCTGCCGCCCCACGGAACCCACGACCTATACCACCCCACAGTATCCGTGGCCTCTCACCGCCCCGCGACACCCATGTCCTTGCGCCACCCCACGGCTCCCGCGGCCACCCGCAGCCTCTCCGAATGCCCCGCCGCCCCACAGGCTGCTGCCTAGGCTGCGCCACCCAGCAGGTCGGGCCACCCTATGCAGGCCGGGCCGTACCCAGTGGGCGGGGCCACCCAGTGGTCCGGGTCGACCCAAACCCAGTCAGCTCAGGCTGGGTTGGTCCCACCGAGTCAGACCGAACCTGTACCAGTTTCGATCCCCCATACGCACCTTCGACCATATCATTGGCACCAAGCGTCTATTTGATGAACTGTCTACGAATCCAGAATCCTTGGAGTGTGATGGTCCGTTTTGTATACCCCACTAGAGATTTGGATAAAGGTTGAAAATGGTCGGGTTGGTTCGAGCACAAATCCAAACAGGACCTCAAGATTTAAAGGCTAATAACTCAGAAACTTGGCATCCGATTGATGCACTATCCATTTCATTGAGACCCCTATGACGTTGCAATCCTTTGGGATACTTTTTCATGAGACTTCATGGTAGTTTGAGCAATGACTAGTGGCTTGAGGAACGGAATGTCTTGGAGACGAGCAAACTTAGCGTGGGAACCCAGTAGTTGGCTATGACTTAATGAAGAGATACTTTGTGGGTCTGTGACTAAGGGTCCCACATAGAACCGCTCTAGGATTCCATGTGGTACTACTCGAGAGATCCTATGTGGGTCAGCACCTAGCGGTCATGTGTGGGTCCGCACCTAGAGATCCTATGTGGGTCAGCACCTAGCGATCCAATGTTTGTCAACACCGAGCGATCCTGTGTGGGTCAGCACCTAGAGATCCTATGTGGGATAGATGATTATTAGCTATCCTTCATGGTTTTTCCTCTTAACAGAGTAAGATGATTCAATAGTTACATCTAATCATCTCTACTACTGTACCTAAGTTATACTTGGTGTGAGCTGAGTTCGTACCTGTGTGGTACTTTCCTTCTTGGTAAAACCTTGGTGGTATTCTTATGTGTGTCATACATATATGGTACTTAACTTTGTGTTATTCTTTCCTTTGTGGAATAGTTGAGCTTGGGATTTTGAGTTAGACTCTGAGTCTCCTCTTGATTGAGATGGGTATACTTGATAACATAGGTATATGAATGGGAATATACCTAAGTAGGGTTTTCAGTTGATTACATGCTATGTGGTTTATCCTTGGTGGATTTTGTGAGACCTTTAGGGTCTTGGGGTCCCTATTGAGTATCGTTATACTCACCCATTCATGGACTATGCCCGAAACTCATTGTGCTTAGTGAAAACAACAGACAACGCTGACTTAGGATGTGAGTACCATGACTGGAGGTATCTCAGAGGTGGATCTTAAATGAGGCGTACCATAGAGACGACCGATCAAGAGATGTACCTACCCTTCAGGTAGGATCCTTGACAACTGTTCTTAGGAGTTGTTCCAGTTTACATGTACTTTCAGTTTCTTGTACTTTCTAGTTGGGCTTGTATTCTGGCCCCTTTTTCTTACTGTGCTCACTCTATTTACTATTCAGTTTACTTGAGTTCGTATCTTTCTATGTGCTTGGTTGTGTGTTCTATAGATTATAAAGGCAATGCCTTCCCAGTTTTAGGGAATATTCCTTCGATACTAGTCTCCAGCCCCTGACCTATGGAAGGCGGGCTTGGGATAGTCACGACACGGGCCTCGAGGGATGGGTCGTGACACATAGGATACGAAAAATTACCATACCCATATGAGTAAAACTATTTTTCTATAACAGAATGAACCTATGGTGGGTTTATTTAAGTGATTGAATTTTCCATCCTTTAATTTAGTTACCAATGAATTAATAGTAATGAAAAGGATCAGGTCCCTTAAAAATATATTCTAAGAATTCATAAGTGATAAAAGGGGAAATATTCTTATAAATGAATATTGATTAAAGTGATATGTTGATCCATATTGGCTATTGATCGGAAAAATTAAATAAAATGATGAAATATAAATTTCAAAATTTACAAATTTAAATGGGATATTCATTGATAAATATTTTCTTCAAGAGAAATAACTTAAATATAAAGAATTTTCATCAAAATAAAGTAGAAGGAAGACTAGAGTGCTATTTAATATGGGGTTGGTATTATAATATAAGAAAGGGAATTGACAGACTATATTTGTAATCCCAAAAGCAATGTTGACTATTTATTTTATGGGATCAATTCAAACCTCTTAAAGAAACGGGTGTCTCAATCATTTTCATTATATTATTATATAGTCTCACGTTATATTAAGAAATAAATATAATTATGTAGATGTTATATCTATAAGGGAAATCAAGAGATTAATATTTCAGATGATAAATAAGGAAAAAATAAATGTATTAAATAAGATTAATGGAAAATGGGACTTCCCCAATGTGAAAATTGGGGAAAGAACCATTATGGTAAATGATTAAATAGAATTATTTATTTTTATAACTATATATATTATATCCATCTTGCTCATCAATGTAAGGGAAAGAAAGAATCCAATGTGATCTAGTGCTTTATCTATAGGGATATAGGCCATTAATAGAACCAATTCCCAATGATTCATAGAAAACTTCTATAAAAGGGTACATGGGGGAGGTCATTCTTATTCAATTACTATAACAGTCATTGAATTTTCTAAAGATATGATGGAAGGTACTTTAATAATAAACTCAGTGATAACCAATTCTTTTTTCTATTCTGGATATTTTCACTATTTTATATCTTTGTTGTATCTCAAGAAAATTAAATCATTACCTATGAACTAAATGAAATAATTTCCAACCAACACTCATAGTGGAAATTATATTATAATGAGGATTAATTAGAAAATATCAAATATGATTTATAGAGACTATATATTTTCATTCATGGATATTAATCCAATGGATAATTTAATACAATCCTTGGTAGGGATTGGATTCCAAAGTATTATGTAAAAATTTTATTTCTAGGATAAGGATATTAGTATTTTTGATTGGATGGTGGAATAACTTATCTTTATATGGGAGACTTCATCATCTGAATCAGGTCTAGATCTACCTCTAGTAGCTCACCTTAATGAAATATTTGAATAAGAATAGTATAAAAAACCAAAGGAAGGAAAATGTAACCTTAAAAAAGAACATATACCAACTATGAAAAAATTTATTTATTTATTTCATAATGAGTTACCTAGAAATACACTCATATGTAATGTTGAGTTTTTTTTATCAAAATCATACCATATGAAAAACTATATTTAGGAAACCATATAGAATGGGAAACGAGGAATTAGTCGAACTAAACAAACATTTAAGTGTTTTATAACAATAGATTCATGAACCCAAGTGTTTCACCTTAGGGAGCCTATGTTAATTTAGTTAATAAGAAGGAAGGTTATATGATTTTGTGCATCGATTATAGGTAAATCAATACCAAAACTATAAATAAAGAATATCACATGCCACGTATTGATGACCTATTTGATCGACTTCAAAGATATTTCTACATATAAATATTGATCTCTATTCTAGGTGTCTTCTATTATGAGTAAGGAAATTTAAAATTCTAATTAATGGATTCCACATTTGGTATGTACACTACGAGTTTACATTAGAACCATTTATATCAACTTATTCACCCTTTGTTTTATGGATCCGATGAGTATAGGATTTAGTTGTTGTCGTGATAATTATATGGTGGAATATATCAATGATATCATGTTATACTCAAAACCCTATAAAGAGTATAAATACCTTTTAGGAATCATTCTTGAAACTCTAATAAAAAATTAGTTATATAATAAATTTTGTACATGTGAATCTCGGATTTAATAAGTTTATTTTCTTGGTATATTTCCACCAATGATGGAATATCATTTGATAATTCAAAGAAAATTGTAGTTTAATTATGGATCACACCAATGAACATAACTGAAATACATTTTTTCCTTGGATTATCATGTTAAAATCAGTTATTTTTTTTTAATATTTTCAATATTATCTAACACATTAACTAAGTTTGCATGTATTGTTTTATGGATTATATATTTAGAATAATGTAATGAATGTTTTGAAAAACTAAAGAGGATATTAGTTAATGCACTGAGATTGAAATTACCCTAGGAAACTTATAGTTTTTACATATATAGTGATCTATAAAAGAAAAAACATTAGAGATTCATTACTCATAATGATTGAGTTATTACATATTCATCAAGATATATAAATATCCATGAATAAAACTGTCAAACTCATGATAATGATTTGGATGATGTAATATTTTCCTTGAAGACATGGATGCCTTATATATACTATTAAATATGTGATATATATAAGGATAAAACAATTTTAAAATACATCTTTTTAGAAAATGATCTAGACATGAGACAAAAAAGATAGCTAGAGCTACACAAGGATTAGGATTTATCAATACACTACCACCCATGAAAGGAAAATAAAGTGGTAATGCATTAACTAAGAAATATCATGGAGTTATAATTAAAATTATGTTTTAACAAAATCTTATATTCATGTATTTAGTAAATTTGGATCGGGTAATCAATAAAGAATGGGAAACATCACTCCTTTTCTAAATGACCGCCAAACCATCTTTTCAGGAGAAGATGAAAAGGGCATAGCATGATGTTCAGAGTTTTCAAAATTAAATTACTTTCATTAATTATTTTAATTTGGGAGACATTTTTTTATAAATATGATGTGTATAAATTTGGAAATAAGTAATGTGTTCCACCAATACCATATCTAAAAGGGAAATTGTTAAATGAATCTCATAGACTAAATTTCTCTATAAAATTGGGTATCACCAAGATGTATAGGGATTTTAAGTAAAATTTTTTTTGGGATAATATTAAAGGGTAAATTTATTGTATTGTATCAAAATTCTTGGTTTCTAATAGTTAAAGGCTTAGAGATAGTTCTCTAAAGGATTCATGCAAACTATCCACATTCTTATGTAGAAGTGGGATGATATTACTCTAAAATTTGTCATTGTATTTCCAAAAACTCCTGAAATAAATGATTTCATATGGTTTATTATTGATTATATTACCAAGTATCTATATTTTTTATCTATAAGGGAGGTTCAAGCTCTTGAGTGAATCATGTGGATATATCACAATGAAATTATAAGACTTTACGGTGAAACAGTTTCAATTGTATCTAATTATGACCCAAGATTTACATAGAAATTAAGGAAAAGTCTTAAGAATTATTTGAATATTTTTCTATATTTGAGTACTAATTATCATCCCCATATAAATTGATATTTTTAAAGGACTACTAAAACATTTGAAGATAAGCCTAGGTCATTTTCCCCCGACTTTACTGGTATGTGAAATCAGTATATTCCTTTGGTGTAATATTCAAATAATAATGTCTTCCATTTAAGAATTCAAATAAAATCATATGAAGTGTTATGTGAGAATATATTTAATACAACAACTTTTTAGGATGATGTTGGTGAAAGGTAGAATTTAGGCCTATAAATTATTGAGGTGAAAAATGTGAATATAGAAAATATTTAGGGTCATATCAAGGGATCACAAGATAGTAAAACTATACATGTCAATTACTGAAGGAAGGTTTTTTAATTTCATGTAGAGGGTCTTATTTTCTTGAATACATATTTATGGAAGGGTGTCATATGTTTTGGAATGAAAGGGAAACAACATCTTAGGTACATCAAGCATTTTAAAATTTTAGAAAGAATTTGTGTTGGGGATTTCTATTTTAAAATGAATCCTAATCTATCTAATGTTCATGATCTGTTCTATATATATTTTATATGGAATTTTATTCCACAACCAATTCTTGTAATGAAATCAGATTAAGTATAGTTAGAGCCATATCAATCATATTGTGAAGATCCTATAAAAATTCTTAACACTAAATAACATGTGTTGCAGAATCACATGAATCTAACAGAAAAGATACTATTGATAAATAATAAGATATATGATGAAATGGGGAACCTAAATAATTTATGATAAAGAACAAACCAAATTTTTTATGAGGTGAAATTCTAGATAATTTGAGGATGAGATATTTAAAGGGGGGAAGAATATAACAACTAACCTAAAATTCTATTAAGTAAAAATTTTATTCTAAATAAACTATATAATATGATACATTTTAATATTTCATAGTAAAAAATTTCTAACTTAATTAAAATATACACCTATATTGGATTTAGTTGACATAATTATCCAAAGATGATTTTTTGGTATTATTCATTAATTTTTTTTTATAAATTCTATAGAATTTAGTGAAATTGATCTCACATATAATAATTTTATAGAATATTTTTAATAATTATCACATTTATTATCAATTGGTTAGAAAGGAATATAATTTAATTTGAATGTAAAAATTGATATTATTTCAGAAAAATATTTTTCTGTATACAATGTAATTTTATCATGATAAATTAATTTGATCACAATTTATTAATGGTTTTAGTGAAATGTGATTATAAAATATTATATTAAGTTAATTAATGTTCTTAAAATTTATATAAATAGTATAAGAATGAGAATAAAATCCTTTTTATGCATACAAACTTATTTTCCTAAAAAATTGTTTTCTTGTATTTTGTGTATGGATATTAGAATTAATTTTTGAAACCTATAGGAACTGAATATTATAAAATGGATCCAAAATTAAGAATCAATATAATTAATATTAGGAAATATTTTCTCCTTAATTTTGTTCCATCATTAATAGTTACTATGGTAAAATCATAGCATCTCGAGTACAGGTAAAATAAGTTGAAGGGTAGAAAATAAATGGATAAGGATTCCAGATAACATTAAACAGTGGATTAGAAATAATTGGTTGGTAGTATTTCAAAAATTAACTCATTATAATTTATTTTATGAAACTTTGGGGCCTATTAAATTTATTAATTTATATATTATATAATTAATTTTTCTGTATTTACAAGGTTTTCACCCACCTCACTTTTAAAAAGTCATATCTTATCCTCTCTTATTCAAACATAATGATCCACATTGCTCAAACAAGGACATCTAAAATACCAAAATAAATTATATTTATTGATCTATAGTTATTATTCTCACACAAATACCACATTGAGAAGGATTATGGGGTAATCCTAATGGTATTACCAAAGGAATAGGTATATGTTCTTATCAATGTTTTTGAAGTTACGTTATTCTTAAACATCCACCAAATAATCAATAAACATCATAAAATATTACATTAATTTGATTAATATATTTATTTGTTTTTATATTAATGTTAAATCCATTTTTTCTTCTTTTTTCATCTTATGGTAAATAAAAACATTTCTTGTGTGTGTGTAGACTATCGGCTCTAGGTAGTGGTGTAATTCATTTTTTTCATCACCTCACTTGGATTCTTATAATGATGTAATTAATGAATATATATGATATTTATCAAATATTTATGTATATGGTAATATAATATATCATCTAACCTCTTCCCCATATATCTTTACAAAAATGTTTATGTTGCTCGTGTGTATGTGTGGACCACCACCTCTACAAACCGATATGATTCATATTTCATCTCTGACATGCATGGATGGTTATAAGGACCTATTAAATGAAAATATATGATATATATGATAGAAATATTATTATTTGAAGAATAATAATTTTATAATTACCTTTTTTCCTATTCTTTTGGAAAATGAAAATGACATCATGCGTATGTGCGGACTACCGCCTCCATAAACAACATATTTCATTATTCTATTATTTCATTTCATGGATTGTTCTAAAATTAAATTAAATGAATAAAAAGAATATTCATGATATAATTTACATTTTGTAAATGATGAAACCATTTCAATATTCTTTTTACTATGGTCCACATACCAAGATAGTATTGGAGGAATTGACTGAAAAACCACCATTAGTCGGCATAATAAAAAATATACAATGAATAGATATAAAATGATTATTAATGAACTTAAAATAGATTATATAGGAAAATTTATATTTATAATTTATTTAATAAATTAAAATTTATTATCATGGAATATAAAACTCATCTGACTATGCTTCAATCCAAGGTAAGGGTTTTTCATCTCAATTCTCATCTATTAAGACATATTTTATATTATTCACAAAATTAATTTTATATGGTGTATATATTTACCCATTTTCGTATCATATAATGAAATAATTTTTATACTTTTAATTTAACTTTTAAATTCATGTTTTCTATTTTATGTGGTTTTGAATAAAAAGTTATTAATTATTTAAAGGTTTATTTTTAATCTCACTCTTATTCAGAATGCCCATGTTTAAATTTACATTAGAAGAATTATATGATCTTCATCTTCATAATACCCACATTTTTTCTTATCCTATAGTTATTTATGGGGTTTTCATATTTTCTTTCTAATTTTCCTCCCATTGGTACTATGTTAATGAAATATTTTTTTTAAGAAAAAACAACATTATTTCTTCATTTAGGTTGAGAATACTTTTTTCCCATGTCGAGATTGTCTAAAATGATTCAATAATGATATATTAAATTCCATAATGATTGTGTAAATTCATATCTGAACATATTTGATAATATTAAAAGGATATTATGAAGGAATATATTTAATGTTTTTAGAACTAGTTTTTTCTTACTTTCAATACAAATTTGTGAGATAAATGTTCTTTTTAACTTATACTACATCCACATCTTCTTAGAGTTATTATTTTTCATTATATTTTTTTTAATGTTTTGGATATTTTAAAAAAAATATTTTTTGGGATAATAGTTTTTCCAAAAAAAATCATTAATTATTTTCTGAAAAATTGAATAATAATGTTGAATTTATTTTATTTATTATTATTATTATTTTTTCATGTGTATTTAGAATAAATAAATCATTTTTTTTCTTTTTTTTGGTATCCAATTTTATTGCTTCTTAGTTTTTTGATAATTTCACGACTTAAGTACTCCGAATTTTAAAAACATTATTTTATTATAAAGATAAAAAATTATATACCTTTAATTTAACTACCACTATGGTTGATTCTATTTTTTTGATATTCTAAATTTGGTCCTGAAGACACGGAAATATTATGCAATTTCATGAATATGTTGCCTAATATTTTTCAATGATATCTAAATCTAATAACATCATCTTAAGCTGATTTTTTATGCATTGGAATGTTAATAAAATTTTACAAATATAGTTCAACTCGACCAGTGAATAAAAATGTTGTTTAGGAGGTCTAATATTGGCCTAAATCAACATATTCCAAGTGGTTAGGAATTTCAATTTCAATTTTAATATTTTGAAAAATTATGTATGGGAATAAGATTGTTTTTTGTAACTATATTCAAAATTAAAATTTATATAATTTAATTATTAAAACTTATTATTAAGGAATGATTCTTACTAAACTATGGGAAATCATAATTTAAAAAATTTATTAATTACATTTTTGTATAATGGAATATATACATTGAAAATATTTAATTTTAATCGATTTTATTATTTTTTATTTTTTTAAAATTAATTATAAATTCAAGAAAACATATTTAAGGTTTTTTGAGTATATTTAATAATTTATTATTTTTAACAACTTATAACCAATCCTGAATTTAGGATTCTTTTCAATATTGAATATATTGATGGAATACATGTGATTATTATGAAATATAATTTGACATTTTTTTATGGAAATAACTCATTCTAATGATTTAAGTTCAAACAAGTTGTTTTGAATATATTAATTCATTAAATTCTAAAATGATAATTCAATTATTGTTATTACCCCTCATTGATAATTGTGGAATGATATTTATTAATCTATTTCCTTTATATTATTATATATTGAATTGAAAATATAATATTCTCTAGGATAATCACTATCTTACACAATAATTATAATAATGATTTTTATTATTATATTAAATTATTCTAACCATTATAAGCATATGATGTTTTGAGATTTCATTAAAGGATATATAAAACCAGAATTGGTGATTCAAAACCATTTAGGAGGCATTTAATGAAGGCCAAAACGAATTCAAACAACTCATTAAAATATTTCCTTGAGATTAGATGTCACCGACTCTTCCAAATCCCATAAATAAAGTGCTTGGGTGTCTTCGATCAGGACACACAGTGATAATGGAGTTGGAATACTAAAATTATGGATCTATATCCACTATCTATTTCTCCAATCCCTCCTTCAAAGAGCCAATATTCATTTCTTCATATAAAAGGATCTAAAATTTCCTCTCTATCTACCACCTATAAATTATTTGAATCCATCATGAGAGATATAAGACCATAACTATAATTGATTTGTTCTAAAAAAGCCATATCTTATCATCCAACCTTCTACCTTTGGTTTCTTACTATCTCCATAAAAAATAAAGGGACGTTAGTTTCTTTCTATTTCCAAAAAAAAGAAATAAAATTTTGTTTCTTTCAATCTCAGTTAAAAAGAAAGGCTAATTGGGTTCTTGATATCTTTTAAAATCAAGTCACTAATAAAATATATCTCAATTTGATTGGGTGAGACATAGGGAAAACTCATATACTATTTTCAAACTCCTTATAAAATTGTGTTAACTATTCCTTTTGTATTCCACACATTTCATTATCCTATCATTATACGTATAATATACATAAATTTAATACATCGTTGTTCCACTATTCTCACTCACTTAGTTAAATTTCATATTAATTTCACAATACAGATCAAACTTATCACTTCAGATCTTCATCATATTGGAATATTTTTATTTTGAATATTCCCTTAGTATTATATAGTTTATTTTTAAAATAGAATTTACACCCCTCTTTCCACCATTCTCCATCTATAAATTGGTATCTATGGGATCTTTGTGTTTTTATTTAAAAGATTCTTTTTTTTTTCAAATTATTCATATTTTTAAGAAGTTTTTTAAAATATTAATTGATTTTAATGTACACATTTATGTTTGTATCTAACTCTAATACTCATGATACTTCATTTTATGACATAAATTACTCATAATGGAACAATTATATGTCAGACTTTCTTAGTATAATTAGTTATCATGTTTTTTAAATGGCTATGAAGGAATATATTCCTTCCAAATAACCTGAAAATAAGTGGACTTTTGATTATGTTAAATTTTTTAAACTTAATAGAAAAGCAATGAGATCTTTACATTGTGGTCTGGATAAAATTTAATTTGATCACATATCTACTTTAAAAACTACTTATGATATATTGGAATTGCTTGAACCCACATTTTAAATATTCAATAAAGTTAAATATACATGATATGATATGTATTAGCATGATTTTGAATACATTTCTATGCATTCAAATAAATCCATTAACAATGTATTTATGTTCTTTATTTTATTTTTCAGTGGTAAAAAGTATTATTGTGATTATGTTTCTTTATATACATTAATAATAAAGTTTCTTTGGAATATAGCAAGAAATTGGGCACCCAAAGTGATGACAATCCAAAAAGAAAAGTATTTGAATAAAATAGAAGTCGAAGAGCTTATGAGATCCTGAATGATATATGAAATCACCATGGAGTGCTAATATAAGAAAAATTAAGTAATATAAAGAAGGAAAAGAATTCAGAATAATAATTTTTTTGATGTTATTTATGATGAATATTGATTAGATAATGAATCTGAGATTGAACATTTGAACAAGATATTAAAAAAGTTAAACAAATAGAATAAAATATCACAACATTACTTAAAAAATAGAATTATGTTCTAAATGGTACATTTAATGAATGAAATAAGAATATTCCTTTTAGAACAGAATGAATAATCTAAAAAAAGAATTTGAGAAAGAATAAATAAAGTAGGAAAGTTAGTATGAAATCTACTTTGAGTGATAGTGAAGATTAATTTTCATTACTTAAATATAGAGACTAAAGTCCTAAATGCCTTATTTAACATCTTGAGGAAGGTGAAGATTTTATTTCTATGATTTTTCACTCTCTTAAATATAAATCATCTTCCTCTCATTAATCCCCTTATTCTTTCTCTCTTTTTCAATTGGATGAATTGGATAATTTTTATAAATACATCAATTCTAATTAATAATTACTTAAAGAGAAAAAAATTCATTATTAAAGAAAAAGGTCAATTTTATAATGAAAAGGTTATCTTTTATAAGGGAAAATTTTATTTGGTTTTTAAATTAATAGATCAACATTATGTTTATTTTTTAGAATCTGAAATTAAATATAAAAAAAATACCATCATTCAATTATATAAAAGAGGAGAATTTTTTTATTAAATAATAGGTTCTCAGTGACCTATAAAAATAATGCTGGTTAGGGTTTTTCAATGAATTTGAGTAATTCTAAAATAATTATTTTTGTAAAATGAATTTTGAATTCTTTTTATTTATTAGCATAAAACATGGTATTTAATTTATAATTGAGATTGAAGAAATGAAAGATATATATTACCTAAATCTATTCATCCTCAATCTAATATTTTGAATAGAAAATATCATACAAAATAATTTTGGGTTCCTAAATATTTATTATCCACTATTAGTTGAAATAAGACTATTTTACTGTCTCAATATTTGTTAGCTAACCCTGTTGAACCCAAATTCTATGTACCAAAAGACACTTGTGTTATATTTTTTGTAGGGATATACAACCAAGAATAATTTTAATATGATATTGTGGCTCTAAAATAAAGTAACTTCCGTGCATTTTAAATTCAAAACCACGATGTATTTTATATGTGTTAATTGTCCTATATCGGTAGAGATGTTTTATTGTTCAATATATTTCTTCTCTACCAATTTATATCAATATTTAAAAATTTGAAATTTTATTTAGTAATATACTCTGAAATTATGGCCATCATGTATTTATTTTAAATATTTATCATATTGTATGTTGGAATGAGATAATAGGTTTGTTTATTTTTTCATTGACTAGTGAGATTGTTTTTATCTTATTTACTAACAAGTGTGAGCTCTTGATTACGCTTAATACATTGTATATCTTCAATAATTAAATTATTATCATATTTTTTTTCATGCCTCTTTATTATATAAATTTTGGAGGAGTTATTTTGTAATAAAATTGTTAATATATATATATATATATATATTCTTGAGTATGATCTTGTTATATTTAATTTAGGGGAGTAAATATGTAAAAATATATTATAATGTATAATTCTTTTTTGGAATAAAATTTCTCTTGAAAAAACGTTATAATATTTATTTATTTTATAATTTCAAAAAATTATTCATGAAGCTGGAGAAAAATTAATCACAATAAGGGTGAGAAATTAACCATTAATTTTGGTCAGGTAAATGTAATACTCTAATAAAAACATTCATAACTATATATAAACAAGTGGATGTGGTTCTAGCATTGATGCACCTAGATGTTTGTACCTTGAAAAAAAGATTGATTTTTAATCTAACGTTCACTATTGTAACAAGTAGTGGGACTTTATTTTACACATAGTTAGACACTCCTTATGAATTTCGTATAGTTTAATAAAATAAATATTTGTAAACTTTAATTCTGGAGTGTGTTTTAAATGGTATATTTTTTTGGGTCTTCCCTTAATTTAAAATAGTTTCTTCAAATATTCTTGATAAATTTAAAGGAGGAGTTATTTTGAAAATTTTATTATAGTTTTACAATTAACCAAAAGGGGGAGATTATTGGAGTGAATCATTTTCACTTTATTATACTTATGTTTTTAATAATTAAAAAACTATATATTTAAGATAATATATTTTCAATAATATTTATTAATAAATATTTATTTTAGAAAGGAAAGGTAAGTTTGAATCTAATTGTTTTATTATTGTTTTCATGAATGTGTATATAGTTGAAAGAATATATTGTTCTATTTTTTTATTGTTTCTATTTATATTTTTTCTAATTATAATGATCATATATTTACCTAAAGTACTCATAATTTTATAAATAATTTTTAAATTAGAAACCTCAAAAAATTATCATCATTTAACATAACTATGATTAAGTCTGCTTTAGTCATTTTAAACTCTCACTTTTAGACCAATGTCACTAAAATGTTTTACAGTTTCAAGAATTTGTTGGCTGTTGTTTTTTAATGATATCATAAGATAAAAAAAATATGATTATGATTATTTTTGAATCATTAGAAAGATAATGAATTTTTTTAAATATAACTCAATTGGAGTAGAGGTTAAAAATTCTTCTTTCAATGGTAAAATATTAGTTGGAATGAATAGATTCTATGCTATTAAGAATTGTAATTTAATATTTGATAATTTTCACTAACTATAAATCCCTTTTTTTATTTTCACAATAACACACTTTTTGGTCAAGTGGGAACCTCATGATCAAAATAAAACATATAAAATCTAGCACAAAAGTAGAATTCAATGTTACCACATATGAAAACAAAGGAGAATAGGTAGCTTCCAATATAATTTATCCCACATCAATATCAAACTGAAAATAATCATACGATGAACCACCTATCATGATTCAAAATTCAAATTTCAACTTTTAAATAGATCATTTTTGGACCGGCTCGTTAAGAAAAAACTCAAACTATGCGAGCAGTAGGAACCTCTATTGTCAAACCAACTAGGATTCCCCTCTTGTCACCACTTTTTCACAGTTATCATCCATTGGAAGATATAAAAAACTCTAAGATATAATCACTATACCCTTGATGGACCACTATATTGGATGAAGATCCCATAAACTAGTAAAAACACATCACACCACTATTGTCGATACCAAAGAAGAACCAAAATCACCTCGAATAGAATAAAAAAAATGGTGAACTAACCCTGAAAGAACCTAGAAAAGGGAGAACACAACCAGAGTCAAGCCTTATGGAATACCCACCAGGTCGCACAGACACATACCAAATCCACCATTACAAAATATTTCATTTTTTCCAACCGGGACACATCTGTGGGTAAAAGTGCATATTTTGTTGGTAAAACATTTTACCAACACATATATCCCAGTCACTAAACTGTTGGTAAAAACTCTGTCGCTAAATGTTATTTTGACAGATAAAATAGTTCTGTTACAATTATAATATTACTAATAGATAATATATATATTGGATAAAGTGTTTAGCAACATATTCATGTGACAAATTTTTCTGTTTGTAATAATATTACCAATATATAATATATATTTATAAATTACATTTAAATAAAAATTATAAATATTTATTGATAATAAAATTTCACATTATATTTATTGATCTATCCTATATAATACACCTCTTTAAATTATTAAACCGAAGATGATTTTCACACAATGTAAAACTCAGGAAATTGATTAATTATATTAATAATGAAATTTAATATGATATGAATAAATACATAGTTAGAGTTGGTTGATACCCAAAAAAATCATAAAAACACAAAATCCTAGGATTTATCCATGCCCCACAACCCCACATGAAAAAAGGGTATGCCACAATACTCTAATATGCCTATTGACTGCAATCCTCCAGGCACCCAAACATTTTCCGCCATGGTACAAGAATGTTACTCCAGATAGCCCGATGTGAAAGATATCTTTCACCACCATCCAAAGTAGGCCACTAGAATAAGAAAATCAAGTTCACTCTAGTATTAGTGAGGAACCTTCAATCGCTACTATTCCACACATTTCATCTCTAAAATATACACCACACAACCAAAGAGAATACCCATAAATTTGTGGAAATATCTACATGAATTGAAATCAAAATAGAAATAAATGAAATAATTAAAAAAACAACATAGAATGAGCATTTTTTGTCATCCCTATTGACATATCAAGGATCACTGGTATACA
Source organism: Viscum album (assembly GCA_963277665.1). Lineage (NCBI taxonomy): Eukaryota > Viridiplantae > Streptophyta > Magnoliopsida > Santalales > Viscaceae > Viscum > Viscum album. The sequence continues at coordinate 1,514,197,122 of OY728128.1, read as the reverse complement.
TGACTGAAATCGAAACATTGTTTCTCTAAAAAGATAACAACTGGATATCAAATGCTACATTCTCTTGAAATATCATTTCCATCTTTAACTGAATAGTGATATAATCGATTAAAAAGTGTACTTATCATTAACAAAAATATAGAAATTTAAAAAACTTCATAGAATAAAATTCATGGTCTCCTATACCTATCAGATGTGAATAATCCTCAAAACAACTATACCATATCTAAAATAACATTTTTTGAGTACAAGTTCAAAGGGACAATAAACAAGCCAACCCACATGAACAAACCGAATAACAAACAAATCATGAATTAATGTGTATGTGGTGTTAAGTAACCAATACCATCCCTAAATTTCCACCACAACAATACTCTATTATAAAAGAATTAGTCTAATTTGAAAGAATTATGGCATACCAATGTGAATAGATCTAAGACAATGACCATCTTATAAAAAAATAAGAGGTCATCTGCTTTTTCATAAGAACTCTTACATTTAAGATCGAATGTGCCAAATAAATGGAACACTCCTGATTAGGGGTGTCCATGGGTCACATCGGGTCGGGTTTGTGTGAATTTTAGACACAAGACCGATAAAAAGATGGGCCGGGTCAGGTTACATGATGTATTCCGAAAGGACCTGACCCAACCTGTAACAGACTGGGTCAAATGAGTTATAAAACCGCTGTACAGGTGCATAAAAAACTCAACATAGAGAAAAGAATTCAAACATGGCTAAAATAATACATTTCCTTGCAAATGAAACACCCCCATTATAAAATTAAGTGAATAATACAATAAATATAAAAAAAGCAATACATTATATAATAGAGAAAAGTTATCAGAATAAGAAAATACAGAGTTAATACAAAACACCCCTATCATGAAAACAACCAAAAGAAGAGGGAACTTTCTTGTCACCTGTACATTATATAACTAGACAAAAACACCCCTGAAAACACCTGCAAACCAAAAAAATATGTCCAAAGAAACAAAAAAGTACATTAAAACAAATGAATGGAATTTTCATTGAAGACAAATATCAACCAACTATAAAAGAAAATGAATCACTGAATCTGTCAACATACAGCCCAAATGTCATTAGTTATTTACTCTTGAAAAATTCAAACTAAATATGCTACCAAAACTAATACCAACCATCTAAAATACAAACTGTTCTATGGATTCATTTGCCATAAACTATAAAAAATAGTCAGTTTTTACTTTTCAAACATTCAATATGCAGCCCAAAAGAAATGAATAAATGAATAATTAGCCAAAACCATAAACCCCTTACATGTTGAACAAATAATGTTGTAATGTCTTGGCTTAAACATTTTTCGTTATAGTCACAAACAATAACCAGCAGATCTCAGTTCAGTTTTCCATCATCCCAGAATTAAATCATTGATTGCAAAAAAAATTTCATTTTGACCTTGAGCACTAAACAAAAAAAATTATTTATTGTGTTCCTTGATTTTCATTATCTTTTAATGATCATGACTAGCTTTACATTTACAAAATTCAATGATTCAAAATATTTCATAGTTAGTAAAGATCATTACATACATGACATGATTTCTCAAGGAATATGGAATCATAGAAATGTGTGTGCAGTTTCACAACACATACATTTATTTGTTTTATGTTAATTGGAATAATTAGTTTTAAGACAATAAATTTAAAATAATTACCTTTTTTTGTACTTTTAGGCATCAAAACTTTCACTGTATTTTTACAGAAACAAGAATATGTTAGTATAATTAATACTATGAATCAGACATAAATAAAAAAAATGTATGCTCCAAAGAATAATTAAACGCATACCCGAAGAATTTAGAAAAAATTATCAATTTTATTCCTTAAATGAAAGGCCTTTCAGTTACCCACATAAGCTTAGAAACATTCTGATAGAACCCTTACGCCCTTTTATCTTAGTGAGATCTAAAGAAAAGGAGAGATAAAATAAAATCCAACTAAAAAATTGGAAAACACATCTTCATCAACAACTATAACATATGATAAAACAAAAAAATATTCATGAATGATAGAAAGGAAACATTTGAGGATAAATTCAATAAATTATAATTAAAAAACATTTTTCAGGTTTATGACTATATAGGGAATGTGTAAAGATACAAGATTTTATATAGGTTGTAATATTAATTCATTGTGAAAACCCTTACTTGAAATCATATAAATTATACACCCATTGAAGAACCTTGAGCTGTTTCCCATTCTAAAAAGAGAAAAAGGTAAACAAATTAATTAAAGAAAAAGGAAATTACCCTAATAATTTTCTATCTGTTTCTCCTGATTTGTAGAACCATCTGTGTGTGGTGTGGGAATTCCCAGTCAGGGAAATGCATTGGGGGATTCCTTCATTCAATATAAGAATATTGAAAGCATACAAAACCTTGTAAGAAAATAACTTCATCAATTATAAAAATATTGAACTATAAGTGATTTCAAGATACATTATTATATGCATTATTCGTTAATTTTAAAGGCTAAATGTGGGTATATAACCTGCTAAAATAGAAATGGGAACTCATAGAAAAGGGTATATCTTTGATTTTTCATTAAAAAACTTGTTGACTGTGGTGAGTGTCGTCACGAGCATGTCTAGTCTAGCCTGAAAATGCAACATAACACAAAAATTGTTTTCCCATCCATAATAATGTAATATTTGTATTGAAATGGGGTAAATTATCCCAAGAAAGGTAATTTATTGACTTTTACTAAATTTTCTATGTGGATTGATGGTTCTAACAATTTAAATCATATAAAAATGATATATTTAAAAGAACAAATGAAATAAAATTAAACTGGAAAGAAAAAACATTGATTCATCTTCAAAGATTTGAAAATATGACTTTTATCAAGCTACAAGGATATATAAATCAATCAAAATCAAAATTATCAAATATAAAATACCAAAATTTTCAACTGTTACACCTATAATACAGAGTTAGACAGCTTCAACACACTGTTTTCAACTAAATTCAATAATATCTCCTTAATCCAAGAGTAGAATTTTGAATAGATTTCAATAATCCATGAAATCAAGTAAATCTTCATTGATTAAGATAAAAAAACATGTAACTTATTGAAATAAGCTGACTGATAATAATTCAAAGGTAAACTACGAAATTAAATAGATACTAAAATGTGATGGAATTTACTATGCCAACAAAAACCTGTATGAATTAAAATAAGAGAATATGTTATACTTACAGTGGATGAAGAATATGAATTCCTCAAGATAACATATTACAGTTAGTGGATGGGGGATATGAATGCTTTCTTTGTCCACAGGAACAGAGAAAGAGTACTTAAAAAACTGTACTAAATATATTGTTTATGCTACTGAGAGAAATAGAGAAGCAACTACAATGAAGAAAAAAACTCTATTAGCTACGACCAAATATTACTAGAACTACTGCTAAAAATGACCACATTGTAGAACATACTAGTGCAAACATACTTCTCCAAAGATTGAGAAATAAATAAGAGAAAGAAAACCTCTATGAGGTACTTCTATTGACTATTTGAACTTCACTGTCGAGATAGCCACTACTGCAACCCGGATGCTACAAACTACCTACTCAAATAGAGAAAAAGATGTGAGAAGAAGACATACTACTACTTTCTCTCAAATGAAAACTATGCTACCCAACCATGAAATGACTGCAGTGCGATGACCAAACCACATGCCTACTTCTCAACTGTTGTTTATTTACATGGATGAAAAAATATCTCTAAAATATTCCTCACCAGAAGATCAACCAAAATAGCTTTATCCAGACTTCTTTAATGATCACTGTAACCAAATGAACCACTATGACATATCAGACATGAGTCCTTCATTGAATATTAGATAGAAACTATCCTTTGAAAGACTTCTTTCTTCAAGAACCATCTATTGCACAATGTTGAATCAAATTCATTAGATTTGGATAATAAATCTTCAAACGCCATCAATCATCGCCGGTTGAAATCATGCATCACGAATAGGAAAACCTTAGAGCACCGTCGATCTATGGATTTCAACCTCAATGGAAATCCAGATCGATCAACTATGATGAATTTGGCGCGGGAGATGATGATGGAAACGATGAGTGTGGGGGAAGGTAGCAAATCACTGGTGAGGGGGCAAGCGACGAGGAGAAACGAGGAAGGGGTGAGTGAGGGGCACATAAGATGGAGAAATGGATGAATGAAATGTGAACAGGGGGAGATGAAGATGAACTGAAAGGGCAAGTAGGGAATCATCAATAACGAAATTGGTAGTGATGAAAGAGTGTCTAAGAACTGATGTAGATAAAAGGGGTGGACTTTAGGGTTTTCAGGGTTCCACAGATGGCGTGGAAATGAATTGGATGGGGAGAACTTAAGTGCATGGAAAATGCATTCGATTTGGGAATTGGGGATTTTTCTCTTGGTTATAGATTATTAATTAAACTTATAAATAATATGATTTATGAAAAATAATATATAAAAAGTTTTAAATTTATATTTGTTTTTTAATAAAAAGTTATTATATACATATAACTAATATATATAGAAGTGACTTAATCTTTTATGTATTTACCAATTGGAAAAACAACAACAAAACAATTTTAAAGCATTTAACAATAATTTTATATCATATGTGTGTGTTTGTATATTCATTTCAATAAATAAGTTAGTCATATAATGGTTTGTCTTAATGTCAAATGATATGTTTATAATAAAATATTTTATATTACTATATAATATATTGAAAAGGTTTTTTATAATTATGAAATATTAAAAAAACAATTAATAATAACATATACATTTGTTGATAAATAATTTTTTTTGTATTAATATGATAAAGAAACAAATTAAAATGTTAGTAAAATATTTTTTGGTAAAAAGGTATTAATATAAACAGATATATCTATTGGTAAAAACAATTTTTGGTACCTATAATCAATATAAAAAAAATTAATATGTGTTGAAATTATTCATTTTTACAAACATACATATTATTTGTTAGTAATTTTCTATTGTTACAAGTCATTTTTTTTGTAGTGATAGAAGCCATCTCACCCAACTGACCTAGAAAAGATCAATAAACCTGGAAGCTAGAGCTTCGAGAGATAAGACAAGATATTCTCAACGTGCCAAAGTAAAGGCAGCACCATTAATTCCATAGAAAACAACCTCATTGAATCAACACCATTGAAAATTATACGCAACATCATTGGAAATCACCATCAAAGGACCGAATAAAACAACAGAATCACCAGGACGGAACCACTATAAAGGTGACTGTGGACTATCTGAAAAAAATGGAAACCAAATCATTAGATTTCACTAGCTGAGATAAGCCCCCACCACTGAATCACACCCACCAAAAACATCCCAAAACCACCTCAACACCCTCATACTGACCCAAAATGTAGAAAAGAAAAATAGGATGGGAGCCAGATCAAAGGATGTCGAACGATCTAAGAAGAAAGTTGTCGAACATAACACCAACACATTATCAAACCATCGAAGTGCCTCAATGATAAAATAATATGTTGATTAGCATGAAAGATTTAGTCATAAGATAAGATATGTGAGAGTAAGGCAGCCATGAATAAAAAATAAAAAAATCACCAAAATTGAACAAAAAAATACACGCCAAAAGAAATAAGAACATAATGAGAGTCGATAATAGAAAAGAGAAGGAAAATCTAAGGAAGGAATGAGATGAAGGTAAAGGGGTGGAAGGATTCTGAATAAGAGAGAACAAACCGAGGAGGAAAAAACAAGATTAGAAAGAATAGGGAGTGGATTGTGATGAAAAGAAACATGAAGAAGAGTCAATCCATTCCAAACTAAGGGAGGAACCCTAGATGGGGAAGATGTGTTATTGAGAGAGAACATTGGGAGAAATATTTCAAAATTATAATTTAAATTAGAAGTAAAATATTTTAATTTTTAAAGACTATTTTTAAGGATATTTTGTTATTAAATTATGGGAAATATAAATTTTAGGAAAATAATAATTAAATTTTTTTCTAATGAAGAAATATTTTGAATATATTTAATTATAACTAATTTTATTTTGCATAATTTTTCTAAATTAATGTAAAATTAATTTCAACTTATTTAAATTTGATTATTATATCTAATACTATTTCCCTTTTAAAAAAATTATATACATGCCTGAATTTATGATGATTGTTAATTATGGTTATATAGAGGAAATACATGGGATTACAATAGCATTTAATTTGGCCTATTGTATGGATACATCTCACTCAAATGATTTAAGTTATAAAAAATTAATTTCTAAATTTGTTGGATTCTCAAATGATAATTCTATTATCATTTTATCCCTCATTTATAATTATGGAATGGTAATTATTATTAAACCTCCATGATTTTTTATACTTTTAATAACAACTATAATATTCTCCTTGAAAAACACTATCTCACTTTCTTTGATAATTGTAATAATAACTATTATTAATTAATTATACTATTCTAATCATTGGAAGAGTATAATATTTTTTTCATTTTTTAATAAGCTCGATAAAACTGGTAGCAATGATCCATAAACCTCTATGAAGTATTTAGTTATGGTCAAAAAGAATTTAATGATATCATTTAACTCCCGTCTCAACCTAAAATCTCTCTAACTCTTGTAAAGATAATAAATAGAGTCATTTGGGTCATGGATCCCAACACACGATAACGATAAAATTAGAACACTTTGAAAACTGATCTCTTTCCATTATTTCATTCATCAGGTCCTTTCTTAAAGAGGAAAATCTCATTTCTCTATATGAAAGGAGCCCACATTTTCTCTTTATCTCGCTCCTCTAAATTTTATCTATCCTTTAAGAGGGATAAAAGTTTTGAATTATAATGTTTTTAAACCTTGAAAATTTTTTCTTCTCAACCTATATTCTACTTTTGGTTTCTTTCTATCTTCATAAAAAAAGTGAAGTTGATTTCTTATTATTTATGTCAGAAACAAAACAAAGTTATTTTCCTGTTATCTCTATTAAAAAGTAAGGGAAATTTGGTTCTTGACCTCTATTAAAGTCAATATACAACAAAAAAATATCTATTAATTTGAGGGGTGGATACATAGGGGGACCTCATGTGCTATTGTCAAACAAATTATCCAATTTTGTTTACTCTCTCTTTTATTTTAAACATCACATCATTGTATCTCAATACACATAAATTTCATAAATTTGTTACATCATATTTTTACTATTCTTACTCACTTAATAAACTTATAAATTAATTTCATAATACAGATTATATTTATCACCTAGTCTCTTTGATGTATCAAAATCAATTTATTTTGACATTTTACTTTGAATTTTAATATTTTAATTTTAAAATAAATTCACCCTCCCCCTATATACATCATTCTCTAAAAACATGGATTTTTATGTTGTCATATATATTATTCATTAACTAGATTATTATAAAAGATTCAATGGTTTTTCATACAATATACTTTTTACATTATTCTATGATTTTTTATTTATTAGATTAAAATAAAAAATGAATTATTTTCAAATAGATTGAAAATAATTTTTGAAATAATTTATAAATTTTTCTTTATAAAAAATTTACACAAGTTATAAGGAAATTTATTGGTAAAGTATCTCTTCCATGTTAATCTCTAATAATCCGAAAACTTATCTTTATTTCAAACCATTATTTTGGATGCATTTATTTTCTTCTGAATTCCATTATTAGTTAATTAACTAAAACATATTTTTAGAACATTCATGTTCCTATGATATTGTCCTCTGTCACTCTATATTATATATTGGAGATGATTTTTCTATCTAATATCCATGTTCTTGTGTATCAGTGATTTATTTTTATTTTTAATATTTTTATAACCGTATACCTTTTCTTCATATACTTTTAGTTGAAGAATACTGTTTATAAGTATATTTAATTCAGTAAAGAAATATTTATGTTCCATATTATCATGACCCAGCCTTTCCTAGTCAATGAAAGTAGTCATCTGACCCGAGGGGTCTCCTGTAATAGCCTGGTTTCCTTCTAACCACACTAAAACCAACAACCCTATGGGGAATCTTATTAAACTAATTATTGTCCCCATAGTACAACACATTTTCTTTCATTGGGTTTTTTCTTACTTACACACACCCTAGGTAAATTTCTTGGAGGTCACCCATCCAAATAAATACTTCTTGATGAGCATACAAAATAGTGTATTTTTAATCTGGTAGTCTCATGAAATAACCCGATTTCCTCCCAAGCACACCATAGGTTACAACCCAATGGGTTGTAACTCCCCGAGGTTTTAAAAATAAATTAAAATGCATGACTTTTTATTTCTATATATAATGACACTATTTTTAATGATATAGTTATAAACTAGACATTAAAATTAATTATAACGCTTCTATAATTTCAATTTAGAAAAATGGTCATATACGGTTGTGATCAGAAAGCCATTTAGAGTCTGATTGAACCAACATGATTTTTTGGTGAATAACAAAATAACCTTATAAATTGAAATAAGAATAGTAATATGAAAAATATGAATAGTAAATCATATTATTATTATATTTTCTTATAGTTATAAGATAATGAGATGTTGGTTAATTTTTAAAGGTCATAAAAAATCAGTTATATTTTTAAAATTATTATTTTTTGGAATGAAATATGATTTTATTTAAATATTAAATAAATAATATTTAGGAAAATATTTTCAAAAAATGGAGTTAATTTATTATTTTTTTCACATTGAAAAATGGTTTGGGTGAATATTTGTGATTTTTCTAAAATACTTGAATTTTTGGTGTATAATGAAATTCAATAATTACGAAATATGATAAATAAATGAATTTTTGAATCATAATTGTGTCATGTATGATGTAAATGTATATGGAATCTAACTCACATACACTTATTAATATTTGGGTTAACATGAATAAATACTATTCATAGTCTTTAGTAAAAATATTAAACTAATAATTAAAATAATGTAAACCCCTCCTGTCATCCACTATAAATATGACCCCCACATCCTCTTCTTATCACGCTTATAAAGCATTGTTTATTGTCTATTTTCTTACCAATAACTTTACCATGGATCTTACACATATCCAAGACATTATAGTCTCAAAAAAGGACAAAACCAAAGGCCTTAAGGAGGATCTCAATGAGAAGAGATCAAGAGGTAAGAATCCTCTTTCTCTTTCTTCTGTTTTCTTTTGAATTCCTTTTCTTTTCATATACTCCATTCCCTTCCCCTTGTACAAGAGGAATGGAAGCTCCATAATTTTATATATTCTGGATGTTATCATGTTTATGGAAAAAATTAATCATAATTATTCCTATCCTCTTCCTTTTATTCAAAAAATAAAAACACCAGTCGTGATGTGTCGATTTACCAAAATCATGGATGATGTGTTTCCAATTTACCTTACATCCTTAAAAATAGGTTATAAGACCATTTTAATTATTGAAATAGATTTTAAATTTTATGATATATCCTTTTTCATGTTCTGGAGTTAACATATATAAATAATATTACATTATATAGTGAAACTAGTTCATGATTATCAAAGAACTGCCAAAATGATATAAATGGATATCACAAAATATTTATCTATTGATTAAACCTCATACCATATAACCAAAATAATTTTGGGAATAATTTAATATTTTGGAAACATATGAATTCCATTTTAATCCTTTTCTTGAATTTATTTTACATATGACCAGGAAATAAAATACAAATCGGCCATCAAAATCATGTAAAGAACACACCTAAAACAATGAAAGGAACAAAATACTAAAAATTAATGGGTGAAATGTTGTCATGAAAAGATAAGATAAGGTTTTATAAACATGAATATGTTTCTTTAAGATATTAATAACACTCTTTTATCCATTTTAAATTTGGTTTAAACATTTTTTAAGTAATAAAAACCTAAGGTAAGGGAATACTTACCCCAATTTCCATTCTTTGGTTAACTTTATACTTCATTAATTAAGTGCTAATAACATTATTTGTGTAATGAATTTCTTTTATATTATTTATAATATTATGTGTATGTATAGTTCACACACATATTCCTTTCATTATATCAATTCTCACTTCAATTATATGATATTAGTAAGGGGGTTTTCTTTAAAAAAGATCTTTTAAAAATCTATTTTACAAAATTCAAAAGAAATGTTTTTATGAAATTATTCATGTTTTATGATTATGTTTTGGTTCTTGTGAATTATTTATAGTATAGGGTGGGACCTATATCTCCCTCTAATGAAATGAGTATATATAAGTCGGAGGTCTCCTGTATGGTTACTCCAAGTGTAACTATGATGGTTACACAATACGGTAGCCGTGGGGGTTACAATGTAAGGTAGCCATGAGGGTCACAAACCATAAGGTAAACAAGAGGGTTAAAAAATCATGGAATCAATTCCCCAAGATAACTTTATGGTTCTATTTTTGTTCTTTGTGTTTTGTGGAAATATTGTTGAAATCTGAAGTTTTATACTGTAATTATATTTTCATGTCAATTATGTCTTTTTAAAATTGATTTTATACATTTACAAGTATTCATGGACTAATAATTTATTAACTTATTTTTATATCCCTTACTAATATTTTTATGATCATACCATGTTTTCAAAAGGTTCTTCATAGGTTATAAGGATGTGTAATAGAAAGAAGAAAGTCAAGCTAATTGATTTGATGATTTTTCAAAAAATTAATGTTGTTGTTTTGGGTTTAAAAATTTATTTTTTTTTGGAAAAATGGATATTTCAATACTACTAATATGGCCTTTATCAATGCAAAAAAGGGCATTAATAGTGCTAAAAAAGTTACTTTAATCAAGTAGAAGACAAAGGGGGTCCCTTTTATCTGTGCTCAGAAAAGCGCTAATAAAGGACCCTTTTATCAGTGCTAAAAAGTGTTGATAAAAGGGGACTTTTATCAGTGCTAAAAAAAGTGCTGATAAATGGGTCCTTTATGAGCACTTTTTTTAGTGAAATTAAAGGAACTCTTTTATCAATGCTTTTAAAAAGCGATGATAAAAGTTAAAAGACAGAAAAAAATAAAAAAAAATTTCTACATATCGGGGGAGGGGCTTCAACAACACTTGAAGCCCCCCTTCAATAGCGCCTCGCCCCCACTATAGCCCGCACTCCCTTGCCAGCCCACAAGCCTTTTACAGCACCCCATACCCTTTATGAATTCTATACAATATTCCACACTTGCGCACGCGACCTACCCCCTGGATTCAAACTCGAGACCTGTTGCCTGCGTGCCTAAGCCTTTACCACTTCACCATATTTCCTTGCTCTTCATTTATTAATATATATATATTTATATTTATATTTACCCATATATTAATATATATATATATATATATTAACACATATATATTTATATATTTATATATATAGTTATATTAATATATATATATATCCATATACTAATTAATACAGTTATATTTGTATATTAACATATTTATTCATATATTAATATATATTTATAAGATCTGTTTTGAATGAATTTATAAAATATGATTTTTATGTGTGTTTATAAATAAATAAATACATATATACAACACACACACATTATATGTATATCTATATATATAATTATAAATATTTACATATATTTACAAATATTATATATCAATATGTATATACATATGATTAGAATATATAGATAATATATATCATTTTGTTAATACAGAGACACACAAATATATATATATATATATATATATTTACACGTACACATTATATTGGTATATAAATATTCATATATTTGTATTTTAAATAAAATGGAAATTAGTTTCTTATTTAGATAAGGCTTATATATTGGGAAATATATTTTATAGGTAGAAATGTTTAATTATTTATTTATAAAATTAAATTTTTATGTGCGAATAAATAATTTTTTTATATATTGTTATATATTTGATTATCAATAACAGTACATTAGGAAAAATGATAAAATTTCAAATCCATAATATGAATATGAATGTAATCCATTGAAATAAATTCATTCCCCACTGGAAAAGAGAAAAAGACCCCCTTAAACGAGGCTAAAATTCAGTTGAATGTTTTAAAATTTGGGTATATGGACTAAAAACTCAGTTTTGGAGGCATTATGGGCCTTTTATGGACTCAAAAAATGTTGTAGAAGGTTCTCTTTGGTTATAGAACGTAGAGCATGTCGCAAAATTTGATTTGATATATTGTAGAGCTCAAACAGACACCTAGATTTAAAATTATGGCTGTTTGAAGTTTGAGTTACATTTTCAACTTATTTTAGATCTTTTATTAATTTTTTTTGTGCCATCAAATTATTATTAAATTATTATTAGTCAATAATAATTATCAAATTATTAATTAATAATATTAATAAATTATTTTGAAGCCATTTTTACTAAATTTATTATATATTAAATGTAATTATCTATTTATACTTATCTAAAACATATTTAAAAAAAATATATTATATTTATATAAATATAAACATACTTATATATTAATATATTATTTTTCATGAAAAATTAATTTTTTGATATATACAGTTTATCAGCGCTTGGAAAAAGTGCAGTAAAGCCCTACTTTATCAGTGCTAGTAAAAAAAAGTGGTGATAAGGGGGTCCTTTTAACAGCGCTAAAAAAGCACTAATAAAGGGTCACTTTTAACACCTCTTTTTTTAGCACTGTTAAAAGTTCCCTTTATCATTGCTTTTTTTTGCGCTGTTAAAGGGTGGCGCTGCAGTAACTCGGTTTTGTGTTAGTGTTGTTTTAATGGTACCCACTTTTTTGGCTTGTGGGTTGATATGTATGAGTTATGTCATAATATTCTTAAAATGTAAAAAAAATATCATTATTAATTTAATGAAGTTAAATGAAGTAGAAATAACTAGAATATGCAATTTTTAAGGTTGAGACCTTATAGTTGTATCAGAGCATGGTTTAGAGAAATTTAAATGTTAGTATGATGTTGACAGAATACCATAAATTATTTTTACCTTATCATTATGTTTAAATGATATAGTATTTAAATATTATCATGTTTCTTCATCTAAGATATGTCTGTTCAGAATGGTTTTCGGTAGAAGAAATAGGTAATTTGAAGTTGGAAGTAACCGAGATGCTGATAAAATTCCTAATTTCAATTGGGAATAGTAGGAATTATAACCAAGAAGATTGTGATGGTAATGGATCAACGTATTTGGGCAATAAATTGAAGTGGAATCCATGCGAGTGAAAAAACAGAGCTACCAAAAAGGAACATGACGATAGTGGAACATTTTATGAGGTAAAACTCTACTGATTTCAGTGGATCTTCTGACACATTAGCGGCTGAAGGATAGATTATACCCCTTTAAAAGATATTTGATGTTTAGGGATGTTTAGATAATGAAAAGGTATGTCTTTCCATTTATCATTTTGAAGGATAGCCTAATCCGAGGTGGTCAATGGTAAAGAATATCAGGGAGAAAGAGGATATTTATGCCTCAGAGTGGGATGAATTTAAATGTCTTTTCCTTGAAAAACATCTTCTAAAGGTGGTTAATCTTAGGTTGGAGAAGAAATTCCATGATTTTTGGAAATAGGAAGAATATTCAATGGCCATGTATGAAGAAAACTTCACCCAACTAACAAGGTACTCTGCAAATCTTATTCAGGATCTTGATAGAAAATTAATCCATTTTTACTCAAGATTAAATCCATGATATAGAAAGGCATTGTCTTACTCAGAGTTCAAATATTACGAGAATCTTGCTTGATATACTAAGAGGGTATAAATGGAGTTTAATGATGATCACATGTACTTTGAGAATAAAGATAAGATGATGTCCATATGGAAAGAAATGGACAAGAATCAATCAAAGAAATATGATGGTAAGAAATTATAGTTTGCAGTTTTTGGAAAGTGTGGTAAAAATCACCTTGGGGAATTCCTTAGGAAAACTGGTAAGTGTTTTCTCTGTGATATATTTGGAAATATGGTCCGAGATTGTGATGAAAATGATCTTAAGATTAATACTAACAAGAATAATATAAATCATTACAAATGTGGTGAGATGTTTCATTATGAAAATGCCTTCCAAAAGAAAGATCTGAATGATGGGAAGCTCCCAAACTATAAGCATAAGGGTGTAGTGAGATCCTTTGTGAATAAATCAATAGATGTCTGGTCATCCAATGAAGTGGTATTAGGTACTTTGTTTTTTACTCATATTCTGATAATGTATCATTTGATATGAGGTCAACACATTCCTTTATTTCTATTTTCTTGGGTAAATTGGAAATATAACCTCAAAAAATGGGAATAAAAATTAGTGTTGCAACACTAGGGAGAAATGTTACAACAAAAAGGCATTTTATGAATCTTTCTATTGTTATCTGTTTAAATAAATTATCAGTAAACCTTGTTGTTTTTCCCTTAGTAGATTTTGATGTCATTCTGGGTATAGATTGGCTTTCTATTTATTATTCTAAGATTGATTGTAGAGCTAAATAAGCTGTTTTTCAGAAAGAGTTTCAGTTTGTAAACAAGAACGAACCCACAAAATTGATAACATATGAGGAAGTTGAGAAACTACTGAAATATAAACATAAAATTTATCTTGGTCATATTGTTGAATACAAAGGAACTGTATAGATTAATGATGTTTCGATTGTAAATTAATATGTTAATGTTTTTCCTGATAAGTTACATGATGTTATACCTGATTGAAAAGTTGAATTCAGAATTGACTTAGTTTTTGATGCTAAGACAATTCCCAAACCCCCTTATCGAATGGATCAAATGTAACTTATTGATTTGAAAAATATGATTTAGGAGTTTCTTAATAAAGGTTTATTTTTCCTATCACTTCAGCATGGGGTGATCCTATTTTGTTCGTTAAAGAGAAAGATGGTTCCATGAGACTTATCATTGATTATAGAGCCCTGAATAACATCATTGTTAAAAAAGTATCATTTTCCACATATTGAAGACTTGTTTGATCATCTCTAGGGAGCATAGTATTTTTCAATGGTTGACCCGAGGTCAGGGTACCATCAGTTGAAAATAAAGGAATCAGACATCTCAAAGATAGTGTTTCGTTCTAGATATGGGAATTATAAATTTTTTGTTATGTCATTTGGGTTAACTAATTCAATATCTGTATTCATGGTTCTTATGAATAGAATATTTCATGATTTCGTTGAAAAGTTTGTATTTGTGTTTATTTATGACATTATTTTATTTTCTAAAGGTAAAGAGGAGCAATAAAACCATCTAAGGATTGTTTTACATAACTAAAAGGGAATGAAACCATATAGAAAATTTAGTAAGTGTTAATTTGGGTTGAAACATATTTCTTTTCTTGGGATACTATAAATAAGTATGGAATAATAGTTGATCCTACCAAAACAAAATTGGTTGATGAGTGGCCAAGACCATCAAATGTTATAGAGATTCATAGTTGTCTAAGACTATCAGGATATTACTGAAAGTTTGGTAAAAAATTGCATAGTTGTCTATCCCAATAACATTGTTAACAAGAAAATGGGTTAAATTTGTTAAGACAAAAGAATATGATGTTTGTTTTTAGGAACATAAGAAGACATTGTTGAATGCTCTAGTGTTGGACCTACCTTCTAGAAATGGAAATTTATTTATCTATAGTGATGCTTCTTTTAAGGGACATAGTTGTGTTCTGATGTAGAATGATCAAGTAATTTATTATGATTTAGGACAACTAGAACCTAATGAGGTAAATTATCACACACATTATTTGGAATTATAATTTGTGGTTTTTTTTTATTTTAATATTTGGTGGCATCATTTATACGAAGAAAAATGTATATTATATACCGACCACAATAGTCTAAAGTATATATTCACTCAAATGGAACTAAACATGAGGCAGAGGAGATTACTTGAATTGATAAAGGTTTATGATTTCACAATCAATTACCATCCAGGAAAAGAAAATAATTTGGTGGATGCATTGAGTAAAAAACATAATGCATCAATAACTATGTTACATATGGAACATGACCCCTTGATTAATGGTTTGATGAATTTTGTCTTGGAAGGCATTGTTGCAGGAAACCCCTCTGTGTTGTTTTTGGTTTAAGTGTAGCCATCTTTATTAGACAGAATTAAGAAAGCACAGATGGTAGGTGAGGAGCTATTAAAAAATGTATAATTGGATAAAATACGTAGGTTTCTAGAATTTAACATTGATAAGGAATGTGTTTTGATATTTGGAAGAGGAATGTGTGTGCCTTGTGATTCTCTGCTGAAGAACGAGTTATTATATGAAGCTCATAGATCTTCATTTTCAGTTCATCGTGGAAGCACAAAGATGTACATAGACCATTGATAGTATTACTGTTTGGATGGAATAAAAAGAGATATTACTGATTTTACCATGAAATGATTTACATGGTATTAGGTTAAAATAGAGTGGAAGTTACCTAAGGGTATGCTTCATCCATTACTAGTTCTGGAGTGGAAATAGGAAAGATATATCCATGGCATTTATTGTGGGACCACCAAATACTTCTCAAGGTAACAATGTAATATGGGTTATTGCTGATCGATTGACTAAATATGCTCATTTCCTTCCTATTCGAGATACTATTTATTGACTGACTGAAAAACAATTTTTTTTATTTCCAATCACTTTTATGAAAATTGAGAAACCACACATCCCTTAACACAAACCAGATCATGACTTGAAACTTTCATAAAAAGACATATGCAGGACAACCACTAACCAACCAGATCACCACAATACTACATATCATAATACTCGTAATCATCTCCGCATCCCACACAAGAATCCCCTTCTGCCATAGCCGATTCCCAGTCAAAGTTCGATTTATTCCACCTCAAGATGTAATTACATTGCTCAAAGCTCCCCGTCTGGTCCAGTAAAGGTTGCACTGGGCAAGGTTTTTTGATTAAGCTGTCTTTTTTGAATTCAAGAATCACCCCTTTGTCCCTCTTAAGGGAAGATATGGTACACATCGGTCGTGGAAGGTAAGAGTAGTCTTTCCCTACTCATCTTCTTGCTGTAGCAGATATAGTTTCTTCACACTTAGTCATCCTACTAGTCCCATTTTGAACAATGTCACTATATGAAAGTTATGCTGGACCACTCATATATTCCTTAATTCTCCCAAAATCATTTTTCCCTTTGGTCTTTAATGTGTTATCCTTTCAACCCGAAGCATTCCCCCTCCTTGTAACAGGTGTTTTAATATCAATTGAGGCAAGACACCCAACCACTTCAGCATCCTCTTATCCAGTCATAGGGACTTCCTCATAACCCAACCATACTATAATGTTCCCTCCCACACATGCCCCCTCAGCATCACCACCGAGCACATGTCCAGAATCGAAACCTTCTTCAAAAATGTCTTCCGAAAGGCCTTCAAACCTGTTGGTTAGCATGTGGAAGGGTCAAGATGAGGGGTCTAATCCTCTAGAACCCTCAGTTGTGTTTGGACTGTCCACGCCCAAGGTAGCTCCCTTTCTCTCCACCCTCTGTTACTTATTCGAATTATACCTATCCATCTGCTACTCCAAACAATCCTCTTTACAACCTGAGCCAGACTCCTTCCGAGCCAAGGGAATAGAGGAGCCCTCCAAATCCTACCGTAACATGTTGAATACCTCTGCAACCGTCAGGTTAACCTGAGGTACCAAAACACTTGGAGTATCAGAAGTATAAACATACATTTTCATCACCTTGTGAGTATCCTTTAGGAGGTACTTAACCACATGACTCAGAATTCCCCCAACATTGGGCCCCGAAGCCTCCTTGACTAGGTCAGACATCACAAAAACCTCTGAGATCTTGCCTAATGCAACATTCCCTTTTCTTTCCACAACCTGATTCCCCCTATGACTAACCTCCAATGATGGAGCAGTGTATCTCTTATGGAAAACCTCTAAAGGGTGGCCCAAACTTTTGAATGATGGACATAACTTTGTCCAATTCTCATATACCACCCGCTGCTTCCACCTGTAATCTTATCCGAATGTAATCCAAACATAATCAAAGGGAAAATGAGAAGAATCCACTTTGATATAGACCCGGGGGTTCACCATGTGACACACAGTCTTAGTGCAGCTATCAGAACATAGAAATCACCCTACAAGGTTGCCTATCATCTGAATCACCAAAGGGTTTTGAAAAGGTAAGGGGAGATTTGGAAAACTTGCCCAAACCGCCATAGCAGGAGAATCCTGATTCATATGAAAATCAAAGGACCACCATAGGAGGATGAAATGAAACCCGTTGAAGCTACGATGTGCCCTCGACTATGCCTTGACAAGATCCATTTCCGAATCAAAATGAATCATGATATGTCGGCTGTTGATAAATCCAAGAACCGCTCTTTCTTGAAGGTCCCAAAAACTGAAGACGAACTGGTCGAAGGAATCAACTGATGGTATTATATGCTTAAAGCATGCAACCAGCGTGTGATTCAAGATGGTTGAGTTTCTATAAACTCATAGGATGAGAGATAAAGATTAGGAATTCCATCAAGAATATATGAAACCTTCGGGCATAGTGAAACATCCTAGAATGGAGGAGGTATTTAGGGATTTGTAAAAGGCCTATAGAACCCTCCTCAATCATTTAACGACGATTCCCCCTCCCCCACCAAGGGGAGAGGAGCCACTATTGGCGTCGTCATCACCGAAAGGAGGAGATCAGCCCCGAAGGGATAGGGTTTTTCCCATAAAATCTTGAGATACTATTTCCTTATATAGTCTTTCTTAACTGTGCCTAAATGTGATATTTAGGTTTCATGGAGTTCCTCTTTCCATAATATCTAACTCTGATCCAATGTTACTTTATAACTTTTGGAAAGTACTTCAGAAGTCATTTGGAACAGAATTAAATTTCAGTACATATTTTTATCTTCAATCATATGTGAAATTAGAATGGATGATTCATACATTGAAGGATATGATTTGAGCTTGTTAAATGGATTAACAGAAAATTTGGGATCATCATATTTTTGTAGTTGAATTTTATTATAATAACAGTTTTCATTATAGTATAAAGTTGGCACCTTTTGAGGCATTATATGGGAAGCGGTGTAGAACTCCAGCATTTTGGGATGAAGTCAGAGAAATGATATTGATGGGACCAGAATTAGTAGAGGAAGTGGACGATAAAGGAAAAATGATCCAGAAACAAATGAGGATAACTCAGAGTAGGTAGAAATGTTATACAGATAACATGAGGAAATAATTTTCTTTCGAGGTAGGTGATTATGTTTTTCTAAGAATCTCACCATGGAAAAGTGTTATACATTTTGCTAAGAAATAGAAGTTGAGTCCAAAATTCCTTGTGACTTATGAAATCCTGAAGAATTTTTGACCAGTTTTATACTGATTATTCGTGCCTCAAATTTTATATCAAGTACACAATGATTTTCATGTTTTGATTTTCAGAAAGTATTTTCTAGATTCATCTCATGTTATGAGCTTCGAAGCAGTTCAGCTAGAAGAGATCCATTCTTAAGAAGAGAAACATGTTTGGATTCTTGATTAAAGAGAAAATGTATTTTGGAATAATTTAATCTACCAGGTAAATGATTTACGGAGAAACCATATGGTTAAAGAAGAAACATGTCAATCTGAAAATTCTATGAGGGAAAAGTACCATTATTCATTTAATAAGTAAACAAAATTGTGAGGTTTCAATTTCTAGATGGTGGGGAGAATTTAACACCTCAAGGTTTTAAAAATAAATTTAAATGCATGATTTTTTTTCTACATATTGAATCTTTTTTTTAAGGATATACTAGTAAACTATCCATTAAACTTAGTTTATTTTCATCTATGATTTGAATTTCAAAAAATAGAAATCTACTGTTTTGATTAGTAATTCATTTTTAGTCTGATAGAACCAACATGATTTTTTGAATAGTAACACACCATTATGAATAGTAATATGAATATTAAAATGACCTTAATTAATATTAATTAATATTATAATTTTATTTTCATAAGTTTATAAGATAATGAGATCTTGGTTAAATTTTCAAGGTGATATAAAATAATTTATAGTGTTTAAATTATTATTTTTGGAATGAAATTTTTTTTTATTTAAAAATAAAAATAATTGTAATCGAAGAAATTATTTTCAGAAAATGGAGTTCATTTTTGAATTATAATCATGGAAAAATGGCTAGGGTGAATTTTTGGGAGTTTTCTAAAATACTTGTATTTTTTTCGAATAGTGAAATTTTATAATTACGATATATGATAAATAAATGAATTTATGCATTATGCCTTAGTCATGGATGATGTAAGTGTCCATTGGTTAACAATTACATACACTTATTACTTTTTTGGTTCATAAAAATCAAGACTATTCATAGTCTTGAGCAAAAATATTAAACTAATGTTTAAAATAATGTAAAACCCTTCTCTCCTCCACCATAAATACCACACTCACCACCTCTTCCTGTCACACCTTTCAAGCATTGTTCATTGTCAAAGTTCTTCCCAATCCCATTCCCAAGGCTCTTACACACATACATGACCTTTTGTACTCACCAAAAAGCTAAAACCAAAGGCCTTAAGGAGGATCTCAAGGAGAAGAGATCAAGAGGGAAGAATCCACTTTCATTTTCTTATGTTTTATTTTCAATTCCTTTTATTTTCATATACTTCCTTCCCCTCCCCTTATACAAGATGTATGAAAGCTCCATAATATAATATATTCTGTATTTTATCATTTTTATGGAAAAAATTCAACATCATTCTTCCTTTCCTCTTCCTCTTATTCTAAAAAGAAAAACACCATCCGTGATGTGATGATTTACCAAAATCATGGATGATGTGTTTTCAATTTCCATTACTTCCTTCAAAGAAAGGTTAAAACTATTTTAATGGTAGATACATATTTTTAAGTGTATTATATATACTCTTTCATGTTCTGGTATTAACATATATACATAACATTATGTTATATAATGAAATTAGTTCGTCATTATCAAAGAACTGCCAAAATATTCTAAACAAATATCACTAATGATTTATCTAATGATTCATCTTCATACTATATAACCAAAATAAATTTTGGCATCATTTAATATTCTTTAAACTATTTAAAAACGTTTGATTCCACTTCTAGAATTTCTTTCCTATATGACAAGGAAATAAAATACAAACCATCCTTGGAAATCATGTAAATAATGCACCCGAAACAATTGAAGGAAAAAATAATAAAAATGAAAGGGTGAAATGATGTTATGAAATGATCATATAAGCTATAATAAACCTGAATATGTTTCTGTAATATATTAATAACACTATTTAAACCATTATAATATAGGCTTAAACATGATTTATGTAAGAGAAACCTGAGGTAAGGGAATTCATAACCCAATTTCCATTCTTTAGGTTAACCGTATGCTTTATTAATTAAGTGATACAAATAATATTTTTTTGAATTTAATTTATATTATGTTTTATTATGTGTATTTATATTATATACACATTTTCATTCATTCTATCAATTCTCACATCAAGTATATGACATTTTAAATTACTTTCCTTTAAAAATTCACTTTTAAAATTCTATTTTACAAAATTCAGAAGAAACGTTTATATGGAATTATTCATGTTTTATGATTATGTTATGGTTCTTGGGAATGATTTATGTTAAAGGTTGGGACCTATATCTACCTCCAATAGACTGGCTATATGTATGTCGGAGGTATGCCATATGGTTACTCTAAGTGTAACTGCGATGGATACACAATAAGATAGCTGTGATGGTTACATTGTAAGGTAGCCATGAGGGTTACAAATAATAAGGTAGTTGAGAGGGTCATAATATCATGTAATTAATTCCCTAATATAAATTTATAGTTAATTTATGTTTTTATATTTTTTTTAAATCTTGTGGAAATCCCCATTTTAATAATGTAATTATATATGGGTGTAAAGTATGTATTTATGAAATTGATTCCATACATTTATAGGTATTAATGGACTAATGTTTTCTTTCCTTATTCTTAAATACCTTACTGAGATTTTTGTGCTCATCCCAAGTTTTCAAATGATTTTCATAGGTTATAAGGATGTGTAAGATAAATAAGGAAGTCAAGTTAAATGTTTTAAAGATTTTTCAAAGAAATCATACTATTGTTTTTGGTTTAAAATTTTATGTTTTAGAAGAAATAGATACTATTTTAATGGTACCCACTTTTTATGATTGTGTGTTAATATGCATGAGTTTTGTAATAACATTATAAAACGCTTAACCAAAAAGATCTTGGGGAATGTAAAGAAGTGAAATCTATTTGAAATAACTAGAATATGTATTATATAAGGTTGGGACCGTATAGGGGTTTCTTATGAGATAGATGACTATCACTACAGTCTAAAACATGGTGTTTCATTGTGTTTTTTCATCACATACACACACCTTGGGAAACATCCCAGATGGCCACCCATCCTAATCACTACTCCAACCCAATATTGATTAACTATAAATTTCTAATCAGGTTGTCTCCTAAAAATAAAGGCTCACATTGTTGACAAGATTTGTAATAGTAAAACCTTTTAAGTCTCACATTTCCAGGGGTGTTATACTATCTACCCCTTTAAAGACCAACATCCTCGTTGTGGATCACAATCCACAAACCTAGGTAGTGCCTCTGCAATTCCATATGGGTATTGGTTCTGATATAATCTTTAATGACCCAGCCTTACATGGGTCATTAACCTTGTAATTTGACCCCATGGGTCTCCTATAATACCTTGGTTCCCATCTGAGCACATCACATACTATTACCCAACGATGTCTCTTATTAGACTAAAGAATATACTCACTAGCTAGCACATATTCTTTCAACTTGTTTTGTCCTCAATCATACACACCATTGAAAACTTCCCAAAAGTTTAATCATCTTGATCAGAAATTTAGGACAATCACACTTAACTGTGGAGTTCTAATTAGGTAGGCTTCTGAAAATAAAGGTACACCTTGTTGACATGGGTAGTAACATTTAGAGTTTTCAAGTCCCACTTTTCTTGGGGTATTACACATATTATTGATTTAATGAAAATATTGATTGATTTATAAAGAGTTTTTATTTTGTATTATATTTTTTATTAAATATATGTTGAATGAATTTTACATATATAAGTGATGGGTGGTACCTAGTTATAGATTCCCCCTTGATACATTGATAGGTATCATGAGAAAAATTGTTTTCTAAATTACTTGGGTATTTAGTGTATACATACCCATTGTTTGAAATTACTTAGAATAAATAATTGATGGTATGGTACATGGTGTCTTGATATGAGATCTTCATAGTAAGATCTTGATGCTTGATATTATGCATTTCCTTAATTAAAATTTCAATTATTATTACCCATGTTATTATTTTGTTTTTGTTTTCCATGAATATGATTCAAATTTAATGTTATTGATTAAATGGATTTTGTATTTATTATCCACTTTGTCATATTTTTCATGCCTTATCTACTCATGATAGCTTCAAATGTATGAAATATTTCTAAGAATATGAGTTCATGATTTTTTTTCCACTTTCCCATGATATGATGAAAGAATATTTTAATTATTTTTAATTGTGTGAGAAATATTTTCAAGCCATATTTCATTTTTACAATGCAATATTGAAATCTCTTATATAGATAGTTTTCCAAGAATGTTAAACTGGTTTATCATCAGTGGTGTGATCCCTTGTATCTTGAACCAATGTAATAAAGTAGAAAATGACTCTTGGTTACTAGAGTTAGGGACGTAACATATTTAACTTTTCATAAGTTGTAGTGACTATGTCCATGTATTCATCTAGGGACACAAACAATGAATATTATTCCCGAGAATTGTTTTGGATATAGAATAGTTTGAGATTAGTAGTTCATGTGGGGACTTCGAAAGATGATTCATCATGATATGTTTGTGTTTTCATGATCACCACATTTGGCAAGTTCTTATTAATCATTGAGTGATAAAATTCCAATAAGTGGGATTACTATGGTTTATCATTAATGGGTTCAATTCAAGGTATAATTTGTGTATGTTCTTTAGAGACCCTCATACTAGTAGATTCATGCATGCCCTAATAATGATTTTCTATATGTTTTATTGTTCAAAATTTTAGTGGAACACTTAACTAGACCCTAGTAAACTAGATAGTTTCTTCTGATGGAGAACTTCATTCCCTCACCCCTTTTGGTGATGTGATTATGTCCATGTTGGAGAAATATATCATTTCATATAATTCCTCAAGGTAAAGAAGAGGTGTAGTGATACACACTTTGGTAAGGATTAGTTATCTTCTACTGGTGTTGTGAGGTTATTAGTGACTGGTTTAAAGAGGTGGGTAATTTGTTCAGCAATAAGTGAGACTCTCCACCCTAATGTGGAAATAATGGACAACCCATTGTAAGTTATGATGAAATACCTAGATGGATGTTGATGTGGATTGGGGCACAACATGTGTGTATAATAATTCACTTTCTATGAGTAAATAGAAGTGTGTATATTATTTCAAATGGTAACCCATGGTTAACCATTTTCCAAAGGATGATGTATATAGTATTAAATTCCAATGTTAATTACTTAAATGATTTTGAGTGGTTTTATGTGCACCACTCTAGTATTTATGATCTTGTGGACCAAACTCTTATTAGAATTGGTTTTTGAAGGATCATGCGAGGCATCTACTGAATATTATTTTATATTTTCATGAGAGTTCCAGTTGTATAATAAACTCTCATAGTATAGATTTGGTATTCATGGGATAATGTCATTATTCATGATGTAGAATCCATGGGATTTAATGATACCAATGTGGTATGGTAAACGTGTGGTGGTTTATGATTCTGGTATAGGAATCTATGTATGAATTCCATATGAGCACTTGAGTAGCTGGTTTTAGGTCTCTTGAATCATTTTGAAAAGGGGGAATTTATCACATTTGATGGATGGTGATATCCCCACACTCTTCCATTATGTGATATGGTACTATCGTAGTGAGGGTTCCTATTTAGTGATTCCAAATCAATTTATATTATTTAGCATCAAACATGTATTTGTGTTCTGAATCTGGGGAGAACATCATTCGATTCCTCTAGGTGATAGTGGTTTCCCCCTAATACTCATGATATATAACATAATGTGAATTATAGGTGGGAACCACTGAAGTAAATAATTATCCTAAGTATAGAATCTATTTTAATATTTTTATGTATACCAATAACATGGAAACCTTTGGGATGTGATAAAGGTGGAAGTTCTCCCCAGTGGTTATGGTTTTGAATGTTCATGATTTGGAACATGTTATCCTAGGGTTTGAAGATAACATAGTAGGGTATTTATAATGATAAGGAACATCCAATTTAGAATATTGTGGTTTATGCAACCCGATGGGAAATGGTGTAGTTTTGATTAGTTGGAAGTGGTTGGTGAAAATTCTAATGTTCATGAAGATATTTTTTTCAAGTGTGTTATGAGAATGAAACTAAGATATCATTAAATGTAGTTGAAAGACTACTAGAGATCATGATACATATGGAGGATTCCTATATATTTTTGGTCGAGGTTTGGAGAAAGATCATGTTTCACTAATGTTATAATCTAGCAATGATTGTGATTTTTCATAGTTTTCAATTGATCAAATAACTTCTAACATGGATTTCGAAGAGCATCATGCCCTGCATTTTTTTTCATTGTCAAAATAGAATCTGATAAAGTTTTCAGTGTTGGAATGTTTCATGGTTGGATTTCTCCCATATAAGAACCATATAAAATTCTCCTTAAATCTATGGAGTGGGGATTCCAACCAGATTTGGTATTATTGAAAAAACATCTAGGATGAATGCTAGAGGTTTCTATATTTTGTTTCATGTGGTAAGAAATACTTAATATGGAAGTTAACTTTTGAGTCGATAGTGTAAAAAAAAATTTCCATGGGAAAATACATGTTTCTACTTAAATATTTTTTCTAGATGAGATTGAAATCATATTTATATGAAAGAAATAGTATGTTTCCTTCCGAGATAGTTTTTTTTAAAGAGTTTTATTAGATCTCATACCTCAACATATTAAGGGAGTTCATTTAATGGTGGGATGTTTCTGTATGACCATGTCTATATGAGATATTTTTTAGTAGATCCTTAGATGTTTTCTTTGTTAAGATAAAAAAGGTTTATAATGGAGTTTATATGGTGAATATAATTTTTCTTTATTGAGGTGTATCTCAATTATTGAGTTATAAAATTCTCGAGACCTATCATGGGTAAAATGGTAATTTTACCAAAGAATATGAACATGGAAATTTTATTAATGTTTATTTTGTTCTAGAGTATGGATTTTTTCCTCTAACTAATATGGAACTATAAATTAAAAGTCAATGGTCCTTGAAAATAATATAATGAAAAAATATATTTTTTAGACTTTCTATGTGAGATTTTTGGATTATCTAATTTTACCACTAGGATGGTGCCTCAGATAAAAAACAAAGACCACAGTTGATCATGTGATAGGATTTTACTATATTATTCATGTTTTATATTATTTGAAATGTTATTCAAGATAATTCCTAGTTGAAATTGATTTTTGGTAGTTATCTTACATTTGTTGATGTTATGGGTAAATATTATAAATTATTCATGAAATGAATTTCTATGAAATTTACAGATGATATTTTATAATCCTTATCCTAAACATTTAGTGCGGCTTCTTCATTGGTGTTTTTTTTCATTTTTAACATATATTGTTCTATATTGATGTGGTTGATTAGGTTACTAATATCTAAACCAACCACTATTATTAATTTTACACATTATATGAGATAGATGATCCACACTATAAATTCTTGGGGTTTGTGGCTCAACCATGGAATGATCAGTTAGGTGAGGCGATGGTTTTTGGAAATGAAAGAAACTTATTATAAGATGGAAGTTACATAAACTGAATTGCAGTGACACCATGAGTTCAAACATGTCATAACAGATCCATATTCATGGGAAATTGAGGATGGTGATGGATTTTCTAATAGGAATTAACCCCATGGTATGAGATGTTGAAAAATGGTACGATGGAATGGTGTGAGGTGATTTTGGGAAACATCAGTAATGAATTGAGGGAATATAGATATTATGGCTGAGGAAACCCAACTAAATGGTGTTGAATTCAAAAGAAAACACATTGTGCACTCTCTATTTTGTGGATAATAAGGTTTCAACCAGATATATATATATATATATATATATCACACAAAATATGATTGACTACACATAGTGTATCACTAATCATCCTATATTGTTTGTACAAGGAGTATAAGATCATGAAATAGTTTAGGACATATACGTTTTGTTGGGTAGTACCAAATGTCCTATGTACCTAGGTTTCATCCATGCGTTAAAGATATGTTCCAATAGATACATGATATGTAGCCATGAGAAATACGTCTTGGTGTTCGGTTGCACACACCGAGTTTTTTCTTTGGAGACACACACCTTGTACCCCCAGATCCCTAGCCAACCATGTATTGTAAGTATGTAATGATATCACTAGTGGACTTACATACCATTTTTCTCCTAAAATACAATGTAGTGTAGCTTTACTTTACATATAGTGAGTCATTAATTTGGATAGACAACAACTGAAGCGTAACACAACACATATCCTTGTAGTGTAGACAATGTATTTTTCCACTCATTGGGGTTCTTCATATCTCTTTGACCAGGATTCATATATGGGAATATGAATAGTTTACCTTTTATATTTTCCCATGTAGAACGTGATGGAGGCTTCCACATAGACATATAAGTTGAAACATGGGGAGAAATGTTTGGTTGTTCTCTTCAGTATCAGTAAGTCAAAAATGGGGTTCATGGATGATTTTCATAGCATTTTTTGAGATGATACTCCCCTATAAAGTGAACTTATATCTGTTCACAGTCCCCATATCCTATTTATAGATAGGTTTAGTACCCCCCCCCCTCAAAGACACACACTTGATTGGTAATTGTATATTTATAGAGTCGGTCTTCCAATATCTTTTACCTCAGTTGGGGCATGGTTGTACATATGTGGTCAATACCCCCTCTTCCGGTAATGCACCCACCAATGAGGCATAGTTCTCCACTTCTAAAATATTTATTTTACATGGGTTTTATATAGTGGATAGATGGATGTGTTATTGGCGGTATTATATAGATGGACCAGGTGGAATGGTATTTCATTTTCATGTAATAATGATTTAGTAATGAGAGAACTACCATTCGTAGGTTTTGGAAATATTTTTTGAAAGGATAAAACTTTAAAACTTATTCAGGTCTTGTGACCACCCTCAACACCTATAAGTTACCTATGAGATATTTATTGTAGCTATATATTGACTTCAAGCTTGATAAACACTTTAATGATCTAATATCTCTTATTTTATTATATGTTAAATCTATGGAGCATTGTAACTAAGATTATTGGGACCATTCAGGAATCCTTGAGGG
Organism: Viscum album; assembly: GCA_963277665.1. Classification (NCBI taxonomy): domain Eukaryota; kingdom Viridiplantae; phylum Streptophyta; class Magnoliopsida; order Santalales; family Viscaceae; genus Viscum; species Viscum album. The sequence continues at coordinate 1,514,168,577 of OY728128.1, read as the reverse complement.
TTTTAGTTGTGGATCAAACAAGGATTATTCATCCTTTACATCATTTTGGTTACTCTTAAATAGTAGAAGATTTTCTCAAATTTAAATTGAATATACTCTAGAATAAATGATCTTTAGAGTGTTCATTATGTAATAGTTTAGGATAAGGGGTTTACCTATTATATTAGGGTCTTTGGTACCACAATAATTAATCATCATCAACCTCTACAACAACACAACACCATGCCCATGTCCATCGGTATCTCTAAACACCACATAGTTGAATCCATATTTTGGTAACCTCAGAGCACAAAAACTATTTAATCTCATATTTGACTACTTCAAACCTTTTTATAATCTCTAATTCCAAACAAAAGGTAACACTTTATAGGAAAAGGAAGTCAGGGTAACTTCAAACATAGAGATGTCCTCCACCAATCTCCTATAGTATCCAACCAACCTAAGGAAACATCACACCCTAAAAACACTCTTGGGTGTATTTCATGAAAAACTATCATAATATTTAATTGGTACACATAAAATATTCCCTCTAATATTTAAATCCTCAAGAAGAAAACCATTAAAATCTAAAACTAGCACTTTAATAGTTGTCCATGCGGTTGGTGATCTGGAATCTTGTTTAAAAAATCCTTAGATTATTAGTATGATTATCCTCTAATAATGTGTAGATGAGGATGTCATCAATGAAGAAAATAATGAATCTATTCATGAATTGTTGTAAGATCCAATTATGTGTCCATTAACATATAAGGATAATTTTTCATGCTAATGGGCATTACTAGGAACTCCAAATGACGATAATAGTATAAGAATTACATCGTCGGGATATCCTCCACACAAACCTAAATCTTCTTATAGGTAGACCTAATATCAATCTTTGAGAAATACATTTCTACCTTAAACTATTTTGGGAATTCATTGATCCCTAGTAGAGGGTATTAATTCCTAACTATCACTTTATTTAAGAAGTTATAGTTGATTAAAAGCCCTAATCTCCTATCTTTCTTCTTGGGGAAGAACATAAAAGCATGTAGGGGGATGCACTAGGTTAGATGAAACCCTTTTTTTTCATTAGATCATATGGTTACAACTTCAGTTCCTTGATAAATCTATGAGTTTTTTGACATTTTATAAAAGATATCATAATTTTCCCAGGGTACAGAACAATACAGACAACAATATCTTAATGAGGTGGTATACCATCAACACACTTGAAAAAAACAACCATATACTCCTAAAAAACAACAAGAAGGTGGTCATATAATGTTTCCCCCACACATATATGTAGTCCTTCCAAATAATGGATGATCTAATATAAATTATTACACATAGGGCCACTCATATTAATTGAAGGTCCCACTCACCCAAAGGAGAGAAAAGATCCATACACTTGATAGTGCACCACTCTTTGATGGTAATAGTCTAAATGGGAAAGTACTGAGGATTTTTAGTCTATAACATGGATGAAACCAAAGGGTTTAATCACGAACTCTATAGAGTATGATGAAAACCATTATCCACTAAGCACAATCATGCATCACTAGAACATGTTGGCGAGAATGGGATCAGAACTAGCATGAGTCTTGATCCATAATAGTTTGTCCAAAGGCTCAACCAAAATATGTAACACTCAATTTTGGGATGTGTAAATAAAAGAATTTATCACTTTTTTATCTATGAGTACTACTATTATTGTAGAGTAAACATAGCTTATACATTATATCATGTGGGGTGATTCTTGTTCAGAATAATTCATCACCAATATTTGGTGGCATACTTGGCTGTTAACTCCCTTGGATGGGAATGGACTATCTAGGGGTGGTGGTGGTGGAATTGGATTATAGTGGTCTCTACCTTTGGTTCCTATTACTACTACACATCTAGATCTAATATTATAGCAACTTCACTATGTATTTCTCTATCTAACCTAAGGAAGTCCATGATCATCTCACTTCCTTGGAAGACAGATTCAATCTAATTTCTAACTAACCTTCATTGCATAATGTATTGTAAAATCCCATTTAATATGACCACATTCTTCCAAGGAATATAATAATATATCTTTTTGATTTTTCAATCCACTGTTAAACTTCTAATACACTAATCCTTGGTTCTAGGATTGCACATTTGTATGGATCTAATTTCAAAATCCCGACAGTTAATGATGATATATAGTAGTTTAGGAATTAAACCTTATATGACCACCTCCTACTCTTACTATCTACTTCTCCTTTGATAAAAAGATTTCAACCACAAAGTCCCTCTTCAGAACATTGGATTAGGTGGTGATGAAAAGTTAAATAATGTTTTCTCATATCTCCCTACACAGGTTGTGCCCAAACATCTATGATCTAATGATTTTTTCCTAAATTATGTCAATTGAGCACCTTATAATATCAATGAACCTTGACATATTTGTTAATAAGGACATGTTACCTAGATGTAGCTATAAAATCTCTTGAATACACATAGAACTAAATATAGTTGGGTTGTACTCCCCACAAAAGTGGAACTCAAACTCTACCCATAGAAGTGTTTACTCCTTGTGGTTTATGATGATAAAAGTCCACACTTGACACATTAAACCATGGTGGAGGCTAGATTATAACAACACCATCTGACCATAGTTTTCCCAAATAAGTTTAAACACCAAAATATTTATCTCAATCCAAGCATCCACTACTTAAGGGTTAATACTGCATCATAACCTTACTGTTTATTGCCATTGTGACTCATAAAGTGCACTCAACCTACACAAATCCTCATGCTGCCTTATTAAAATCATCAGAAACTCATTGAGTGGAGGTATGGATACCTTGGTTATGGTTGGTGGGTCTGTACTTTGCACTATGGGTAGAGTAACATCTCCTTTCCCTCTTAATAAGGATATCTCAAGATTATTTCCCTATATGAAAGCCTCATTTTTCCGATGGTTAGTGATAGGAGGCTCAATAATTAGCATGAAAACATCATGACCCTTCCTTGGGATCCACAAAGGATGTTTATGTGGTGATATCCTATAATGAATGAGATAAACTAAGATCATTAATGAATACCTAGAGAGATGTTTAATGATGGGAACATAAATGAATGAACAACTCCAACATAATGCATGTATAGTTTACTTGTTTCATATAATTAATGTCCAAAATTTCCAAGACGATGAGTAGGTTATTAGAGTCCAATATAATGGATATGTCTACGATCAAAATGAAATTGATTTTTATGTATTAAAGGAAAAACTCAATAATCCTTAACATCATGCTTGTTATAATGAGAAGATACTAAAACTGATCATTTCTTCTACATATGTGAATTTCCCATCCAAACATGTAGTTTTGATCAAATATAGTACCAATACTAAAACTTGATTGAAGAAACCATATATTACTGTGAACTCATGCATCACATAAGTTCATTTCTGGGAACTAATTCAAAACTCAAGTTGCACCACCGTGATGATGTAAGAATCTCAAAAAACTGATGTCAAGCCTTTGAAGATCAAAATCTCACTAAATGATGAAGAACTGACCAAAGTTTCTGATCTGAAGTATAATGAAAAGGAAAACTAAATTTTGAATTCAATGAAGGATACTAAATCGAAGATGAAGATAAATCCAAAGTTAGTCTAGAACTGAGGATGAGCACAGATGTTGATTCCCTCTAGATGGTTACAGAGTAAAATCAAGTCTTGAAGTGGGAAAATTGAACTAAGAAGATCTCAATTGATAAATCGTTTCTTGGGATATTTCTTATTAATTAATATCAATTTATGCATGATTCTTTTTAGGCCTGGTGTTCATCAGAGATGATGAAATAAATTTTTAACCTTTTGTTCATTCCATGTGTAGGTATACTAAGAATAATGAGGAATCCCTCGATCCTTACTCAACATCTACATTTAGAGGCAAGATCACACACAAACTGTTCAATGTAATTCCCTAACCAAGCCCCATACTTCATCCACCATCTAGAAAATACACACCCACACCCAAAATGAGATATAAAACCATGAGAATTTCATGCCCAAATCCAATAAAACCCAACTTGGATTGAATCCTAATTTCATCACCTTTTGTAAGGCCATAATTATTTCATTCTAATAGCCATTGATGATAGAATGATCCTTGTCAACTACAAGAAGAAATTTAAAAAATTTCTGTCACAAACCATGAAGATCTGGACAAGGTGGAAGGTGAATCCTAAAATTCAGGCTCATCAAGATTGTTGATGAAGACAACCCACATGCATCATCTAACTTGAGCTCACATGTTTTTGTGGATCCAAGACCTGAATTAGTTTAAGCCTACTCTAATAAATACTAAAAATTCAAACCTAAGTCTAACTATTGATCTTAAGGCCCATATTATAGCTATTACCTAGGAACTAAGAACATGTATCTACCCATTTAAGAACCAAGAAAGTACATCCCTACTCCATGAAGCATTTTACTAAATCAACTTAAGACAATTCATGAAGGGATATGGATTATGATCATGTGATGAATGTGTGAGCAGGGAAAGGATTCATCTAACTAAATTTGTTTCAACTGTTAGTCAATAAAAGTGGAATCTATTCAGTCAAAGAAGGATCTTGATGCTCTATATTGATTTATGAGAAGCTTTTGTGAGGGATATAAATATGTTTCCACCATACCCTATTAGAAGGAATTAAAATCCCTCTATCTTTAGCTATTTCCTTCTATAACTCCCTTCATTTTATTGTAACCTCAATCCTTATTTTCATTGCACTATGTGATTGTTTTCTTCCCTATAATTTGTGTGTTCTCTCAATCACCACAATGTGAGTGAGACCTCTTTAACTTCATAATTATGGAGAACTAACTGGAGGGATATGTCTTGTGTGGGGAGATTTCATAAGAAATATATATCAATATTTTCAGTTCTCTAATTTCTTATTCTCATCCTTTATGAAACAATGAATTGAAAAATGGTATAAAGATGATAATTATATTATCTTTCGGATGAGAAGATGCATTCTTCAATTTATCAAATCGATTATCCCTCCCTATTTTCATTAAATGTCGTATATGATTAGGGAACAATGGAATGAGGGATAAATAGTATATGATGGAGTTTGGTGTGGAGATAGTGGATGCCTCAATTGAGTTTTCTCATTGCCTCTTCACTATAGAGGAGGGAGAAATGAATATACATTACAAGTTCTTTCTATGTGTGTTTAGAACCAAAAATTAGATAGAATTTTGAAATTGATGAAATATATTTATAAGAGTACTATTTGAGAGATATTGTTTATAATGATAAACATGTGTGATTGATCCCATATTTGAACCCCATTCACCCTAAATTTGTTTTTTTGTTTTTTTAATTTCATGAAATCAAAATTCCAAAAATACAACTCTTGATGCATTAAAAATTAATTAAACAAATAAAAAAAATTAATTCTTATGATAGTGAATCTCCCACACCCCACTCCTTGAGATATGACTCTAGATAGCCAATAGGCTAAATTATGAGTAATATAATTTTTTTTGAACAAGACCTATGATAACAATGTAATTAAAATGTTGTCATTACCATGGAGTATGATTGATTACTAACTCTCTGATACACCATTGTAATTAGTGTTTTCATTTTTCCTTATATACTTTTCTTTTTTTGTGCTTCCTTTCTTCCCTCTTTATGGGACAAGCTGCACAGTGGGACCATTCCTTAATTGATTGTCCCACATATTCCAAAACCATATTCCCATAGGATTGTGAGGAAAAGTATATTAATGAACCACTATTGGACCAAAAATAAAGGAATCATTGGTAGGAACTGGGGGAACTGAATGAAATAATGGATACAATAGGCACAACCCTCTAAAAACTAAAAGAGAATATGGACCATGAAATTGAATGTCACAACCCATCCTAGAGGGGAATGTTCCATGCCACCCGAAGAATTCTTCCAATAGGCTAGGGCCCAGTGGCTAGCACTATGTTGGTAAATCCCACAATTGGGAGGCATCATCCTAAAGTACATGTACAAACACACACACATCTCCATGCCAAAAAATGCTAAAATGAAAAATAACTAAAAGGATAAATGCATACATATAAGATCCCACAACAAAGCATGAAAGTTAAAGTAATGGAAAGAAAACTAGTTCAAAAGCAAGCCCACCACAAAGAGTCTACAATAAAAGTACAACATGAAAGTAAAAGACACTGTAAATGATGTCTGAAAGTCATAGGAATACACCTCGGTCTATATGATCTCCCTAAGTACCACCTGGTCCAGGTCCTCCAAGGAACCCGTCAAAAGTTTGATCATCTTCACAAGTCATGACACATGCAGGCAAATCCTGTTCAGGGTTGAGTGTAACAATACTAAGTTGGACACCTTGAAAACACAATGAAATACAAAAAAGGAAAGTACAACCCTCTCTACATAGGTATATGTCTACAAACACTATGAAAATAATATCCAGATATGCTCAAGAGATACACCATTCCATCAATTGGTCATAACCAACTGCGAGCCACATGATTCTGGTCGAATCACACTCGTTCCAGGAGAACAGACTCTTTGGGCCACATTATCATCAGAGACACTCGATGAAGAGGTGTAACTCGTTTGGGAATTTCCCATAGATAACACATTGCAATGGAATACTATGATACACAAAGAGGGAGTCATCCCAAAATTGACTGAGGGACACCATAGATCACACCCAGAACTGATTGGGGGATACCACATACCTAATCCAGATCAACATGCTTCATAGGGGATCACACTCAAACACACTGGGGGATACAAAAGACCCTTCTCATGTAGCACACTCGATGGAGGATCAGAACCTAGACCAAGGAGGTTACGTGATTCCATGGACTCCACTATGGGTGATAGAGGATCACACTATAGTATCGGCGAGGGGTACCTTACACTATCTGAGACTCAGCCTCTAGAGGGGATTTAATTTCAGTGATATGGATGTACTGTTGTAATTAATCCTTAAGGAAAGGACCAATGGAATGATATCAAAATATACTAGTACAAACTTAAAACTCACCAATTATCTCAAAATGAATGTCTCAACATTAGGTTCTAAACGCCATAGACAACTCGTTGATTGGATTATTCTTTTTGAAGATATGCTTGGTTATGAGACACCACCCACAGGCCTATCACAACCTCTGGACCAACAACCATGGTAGGTACACCTATGGATTTAGTTGGTAAACTTATCGCATAGCCCATCCTTGTGGCCGCTGCACCCATGGCCGACCTTTGCGGTCGGTGCACCCGTGGTAGCTCGAGCTGCCACAATCGACCGCCACCGGGCTCCACCCCAATTGCCCTGGATCCGACCCGACTATAACTTGGGTCGATCCCAATCCACCATCCTTGAATGACCCAATAACCTAACCCGTACCATCCTCCTAACTTGCCTGCTAGCCTGACCCACTATGCTTCCACCGTCACTGCCGTCACCACTGCCACTGTCATAGCTACCGCCACATCTCTTTGTCACGTCCCACAACCGCATCTTGCCGCTGTCGCTGTTCACTATTGTCACGTCTTCATTCTCCTATGTTGTACCGGTGGTCCCTTTCATGGACCATCATGTCTCCTATTATTCCCTAAAAACCAAACGATTGAAAATACAATCTCTTTAGGTCTCGATCTACATAGATTCGACCTTAGTTGTTGATTCACCTCGAATTTAGGGATTCAATCATGTTTAGAACAACCTAGAAATATTGAGCTAGGAGCTGTAGGGTTCCAACTGTAAAAAAATGAAGAAAACGAAGAACAATGGGGAGAAAAACACAAAGATAAGCACTAAGGAATGAATCTCAACCTTTTTTTCATGTCGGCCTTGATTTGTTTCCATTAGAACGATAAATGAAGTGGGATAAATCAACGAACTAGTAATAAATCCCTAAATCTGAATTATACCGATGATGCATGTATTAATTCATAATCATTTAATTGATCCAAATTCATCCATGATTAATTATGTGATGGAAATCATAAGGTAAATCCTTATACCTTAATTCGGTTCGACTACTGGCGAGGAACGATGCATCTTTGCATTTGTTGGAATGACTCATCGAATATGAGGTTGCATCGATCAGTTGGTCCACAATCTGTCATCGTCTTCCTGAGATTATTATCTAATGTTATCTATAGAATTACTCTGAAGAATCTAGGGTTATGTAGCTAACCCTGTGATTTCTACATAAGGATACTTTTAGAGGAAAAAATCTTTGTGTCGACAAAATAATTTTTTAAAAAATTATTTTCTTCCTTTTACGTCCTTGATATATTTTTCCACAAATGACCTGTGTCAGCTAGTGTTAGGTTGCACCTAGGGTAAATCTACTATTATGAACTAAATTGTGCCTCTAGATTTCTGATCTTATTACCCCTTCAAGAGTTATTCCACTTTTTTCAGGAAACATTATTCATGTGTGCTATTAAATATTTTAATATTTTTCAAACATTTGTTCCAGGAACATCATTACATAGAATCACATGCCCTCTCATTTCCTGGTTTAGAAATAAATCCATATAAAATCCAAATATAATACAAAAAAATACAAGATATTATATTCTACCCACTATGGGGATTTACATCCCCAAAATGCCAAAAAAGGTGTACAAAAATAGATGAGGGTACTAAGCATGAATCTGAGTATCTTGCTCCCATGTTCCCTCCTATAGAGTCCCATGATTCCACCGGACACACACCAATGGAATCGATAACCCATGAAGGATCCCTTCCTATAGATCCTTTATCATGATCAGGTACTCAACAAAAGTCTCTTCATCCAAGATGCCCAGTTTTCCCCAATCGATGACGTGTGATGGGTCATGCAAGTATCTCTTTATCTGGGACACATGGAAGACATCGTGAATTTTATCTAACTATGGTGGTAGAGCCAATTAGTACACCACCTTCGTAACTCTTCACAATATCTAAAAAGGGCCAATTAACCTTGGAGATAGATTGTCGCCCCAACCAAATCATTAAAATCCCCATTGCGGTGAAACCTGAAGGAACACATAGTCCCTTTACTTTAACCACAAATGTATCCATCACCTATCAGAATAATAATTCCGTAGACTCAAAACAGTCTTCATCCACACTTGGATGATTTGAACCTTCTAGGTAGTCGCTTGCACCAACTCTGGGACCATGATTGCAGACTCTCCGTGGTCAGTCCAGTAACGAGGTGATAGGAAGGGTCACCCGTACAAAGCCTCGAATGGTGCTACACCCATGGTGGAATGATAACTATAGTTTTATGTAAACTCCACCATTATAAGTGATCCACCCACCTACGACCTAAGTCTAACATGTAAGCTTGCAGCATGTCCTCCAGAAACTGAATGGTATGCTTAGTCTATTAATTACTTTTTGGGTGAAATGTTGTTATCAAGCATATCTGGGTCCCAAAATCCTCCTGCAATACCTTCCATAATTGGTATGTAATGTGAGCATCATGATCGAAAACTATCATCATTGGGACTCCAAGGATTCAAACTATCTCCTGAAAGTGGAGGTGTCCCAATCTCTAAACTAAACTTTTCTCTAAGATAGATATGAATAGTTCCGACTTGGTGAGTCAGTCAATAATCACCCAGGTGGAATCATGTATCCTAGATGTAAATGGAAAACCAATCATAATGTTAGTCGATATTCGAAAACAATTCTATTATGGAACCTCAAGGGGTTGAGATAAACCCACCGGATCCAAGTCCACATCCTTCACATTCTAACAAGTGAGGAATTGAGAAACAAAATCTTCAACTACTTTCCTCATCCATGGCCACCAAAACTATTGTTGGAGGACCTGGTATATTATTTCCACACCTGTATGTACCACCAAAGGGGATGTATAAAACTCTATCTGTACCTCCTCCCACAAAAACACTAGTACTACTTTGCATCCTCTAAAAAGAATGGTGTTCTCTCCACATTTAGAATATCCATAAATAGTATGCCCTGTGGATATCTAAACACTTATGGTCTCGTAGTTGGTATCCCAAAGTTGTGCCTCCCTAACTTGTTGTAAGATTAGATGGGTGAAAACCATCTATTGTAGGTAAATTTCTCCATATTCATCCACAAAGGATAAATATAATGAGTCAAGATTCTCTAATGCCTCATTCTGTAACTAAAAAATAGATCTCTTATTGAGTGCATCTGCCACCATGTTCCCCTTCCAAGGAGTATAGAAAATCTCAAAGTCATAGTCATGCAGAAAATCTAGGAAACACCTATGTCTTATGTTAATAAAATTATGAGAAAATTTATACTTGAGACTCTCGTGATCATAGTAGATGATAAACTGATCACCCATCAAGTAGTGTTTCCACATCTTCAATGCTAAGACAATCAATGGAAACACAATATCAGGGGTCACATAATTCTGCTCATGTGGTCTTAACTGGCATGAACCATAGGTAATCACCACTTGAATCTGCATCCGGACACAACCAATCCTAGTCCCTAATTTATTATAGAACACCACGTACCCGATGCCCTCCTATGGTAACTTCAATATGGGAGAAGTCATAAACCTCTACAATTGCTCCTGAAATCATAGTAGGAACTTTTTTGTCCACACAAAAAGCTACCACATTCATGTAAAATTTTCAAATGGTGCTCCCACTTTGGAGAATTCAGGTACAAATATCTAATAGTACCCTACCATTCCAAGGAAACTATGCATCTCAGTAACACTCTTGGGTGGTGCCAAGAAACCACTAAATCAACCTTCCTTGGATCCACTACAACTCCAACCTCTAAGATAACGTGTCCCAAAAAAGGACCCCTAAAATCCAAAACTAACTCTTTAAAAGATTTTCAAAATGTTGGTGCTCTTAGAGTGTGTTCTAGACCATCCATAAGTGACTCATGAGCACCTCCTAAGATGTCGAGTACACTAGGATTTCATCGATGTAGACCACCATGAATTGGTCAAAGTAAGGTTGAAAGATTTTGTTTATGAATCATGTGAACACTTTTGCGGTGTTCATCATTCCAAATTAAATCAACAAGTAATCATAGCGACTGTAACGAAAACTAAATCAAGAATTCTATATATCCTCATATAGTACTCATAGCTGGTGATATCTGGATCTAAGGTGAACCTTCTATAACCACGATGTCCTTTTCAACTAATCAAATAGGCCATCGATCCTCAATAGTGAATACTTGTTCTTCATAGTAACTTGGTTTAAGAAACGACAATACCAACATAACTTCCGACTCTTGTATACCTTCATGGAAATCAAAACTAGGGTTGCCTATGGTGAAACACTAGGTATCACAAATCCCTTCTTCTACAAGTCCTCTAACTACACCCTCAGATCACAAAGCTCTACAGGAGCCATCTGATTTTAAGGTGTAGATATCAGTGTCGTCTCAGGATGTAGATCAATGAACAAGTTCGTCTCCCTATGGGGAGGTAAACTTGGAACATATTCTAGAAAGGCATCCTCATACTCTTCCACTACTATAGAGAAATGAGGATTCATATCATCCACCACCTCAAGGGTGAGGACCGCCAACAAATGACTAATCGGCTGCATCCTTATATGTGTGAGTCCATCTCATGTTGCATGTTTATTCTTGACCATTAATAAAAAACATAGTTCCATCACTATGGACACACCACTCTATGTGCCTTAAATATTCAATCTAATCATGAACTATGGATAACAAGTCCATAACTATAATGACGTCATAAGTCCTTAAAGCCATACCCAGAGATCCCAAATGAAACTCTCACCACTAAGAGTTAGGGTACACTGTTTTCATTAGTGTGTGATCATCGAGTCTCCTCCAGTAAGAGTGAGTAAGCGTAAGGGTGGAGTAAATTGGTAAAATAAAATCTCTATGTCTCCGACATGGGTTGTGGAAGGAATGAAATGACTAGAACTTTTGTCTATCAAAACGATAGCAAAGGTGGAAAAGACATAGATCATACCTCGTATCATCCTGGGAGACCTTGTGTCACAAGCCTACATTGCCTACAGCTAGCCGCATCCCAGCCCATGAGCTCCCTGAACCTGGTGTGCACCACATGGGGACAGTGGAGGTAACATTTTGGACCTATGAACACCTCATTTTTCCTTGTCGGACCCTCTACCACTGCGGTCCCTAAACCGTCTCCTGAGAAACTATTGGACGAGTTTGGAAATATCAAGACAAATATCTCCGACCACTGCGTAAGTAACACCATCTATCTTTTGTCTGATTCAGGCCTCCTTGGGAGCCCTACACTACTGAATCTAAGTCCTGGGATCTCCCTTTTATGTGATTTTCCAACTTGGATCCCTGTGACTGTCGTCAGCTACCTTATGCTATGGTCTTAGCTACCCAGTTCCCATTACTAGATCCTACTACTGGTGTCTGTTCTTCCAGAAAACTATCAACTAGCAGGGCTCGCTCAAGTACCCTATCATATGTAGGAATGCTAAGGGATACCATTGATTCCCTGATGTCCCAATGAAATCCCTACTCAATGATCCGAGCCCTAAAGAAATGGTCTAGTACCATATCCAAGGAGTAACACAAAAGAATGGTAAACATCATTGAATACTCTTCCACAGTCATACTTCTGTACTCTAGATGTAGAACCTCTTGTATGTGAATTGATCGCAACCTGGATGAGTAGAACTCCTCCCTGAGGAGACACTTAATGTTTTTCCATGAGAGAGTTGTCTCACCATCTGACCAAGTCACCAAGATCCACCATCGCACCGTATAGCCCAGAAGAAGACTCACGAAAAGGACTTCCATCTTGTCGATATTAATCCCCATGAGGCGAAAAACATGGGTGACTGCCTCTAGCCAATCCTTATCCACCTTAGGGTATCGACCACCATGAATCCTTGGAGTTTTCTACCACTGAAACAAATTCCAAACACTCAGTCTATGTGCATCCTCACCATGTAGTGCTGGTAGTAGCTGCTGCTCAATGGGTGTCGGTACATATGGTAAACCACCCATAGGTGAAATTTCTGATACATGGACCATGTACCAATGGATCTTCACTATATAGATCATCTTTGTGATCACATAGAGGAATCATGGTTTGTTGTCTACGTGGAGGTATCCTTAAAAAAAAGTCATACCATGATCAATAATGTATATATGAAGAGATGAATCAAGAAGGACATATAAAATACAACTATTACAATATGATTTATGTACCATTATTTTTCCCTAAAACTAGTGTTTCCATGTACCAAGTCAAAAATCAGGAAATTAGAGTCTTGATTTATAGATACATCGGGCACTGCACGAATACTAGAGTCACTGGCCTAAAATCCAAACTCAAAACCCTTAACATTGTTTCCCAAAACGAACATCACACACTCCCAATCCTAAAGTAGAACAGAACCTCAATCTGTTACCACTCTATCATGACCCATCCTAGAGGGGGCCTTATTGTTACTACCCCAATCCTACCTCCAATAGGCCAGGCGCTAGTGACTAGCATCAAGTAGGCATATCCAAAAATTGGGAGGCATTATCCTAAAGTACATGTACACACGCACACACATCTCAAAGCCACAAAATGTTGAAATGGAAAAGAACTTAAAAGATGCATATATACATCTAAGGTCCCAAAACATCGTATGATAGTGAAAGTAATAGAATTTAAACAGGAAAAAAACAACCCACCACATAGGGTCTGTAATACAAGTCAAACTTGAAAGTAAAAAGTACTGGGACTGCAATATGAAAACTAGAGGAACACACCTCAGTCTGTCTGATCTCCCTAAGAACCGCTTGGTCCGGGGACACCTTGGACTCTGTCAAAAGTTTGATCATCGGCACAAGACATAACATGTATGGAAAATATCATGTAGGGGAGAGTATAAAAATACTCAGTAGGACACCATGAAACGAAAAATCAATACCAAAATGGTAGGTACTTCCATCTCTACACATGTATATGTCTACAACACATATAAAAAGAATGTCCATCTATACTCAAGATAGACACCACACCATCAAGTTTTTATAACCAACTGTCAGCCACACGATTCTTCCAAATCATGTTCATTCTGGGAGAACTCACTCCTCAAGAAACATTATCATTGTAGAAACTCGACGAATAGTTCTAGCTCAATTAATCCCCACCCAAATAGATTTCATTGGTCAAGGAAGAATATGATACAAAGAGAAGGGTTCACACCTAGAACTGATTGGGGTACACCATGAATTGATCCCAAAACAAACTGGGGGATACTACATAACCAATATGGATAAACTCACTACATAGGGGATCACACCCAAACACACTAGGGGATAAAACGAACCCTACTAATGTGGCTCACAAGATAGAGGATCAGATACCTACTAAAGGAGGTTATGCAATTCCATAGTCTCCACTATGTGTGATGGAGGATTGCACTCCAATCTTGAGGAGGGATACCATAATCATTCCAAGACTCAGCCACTATAGGGGGTTATAATATAGTGATGTAGATGTAATGTCATATTGAATCATTGAGTAAAGGAACAAGGGAATTCTCTCAACCTATACTAGTCCAAAAAAATCACCAATTTTCCTAAAATGGTTGTCTCAAAGTTATAGTCTCAAAGCTATAGAATAATCATCAATGGAATGCTCCATTTAGGAGATACACTCGATTGTGTCAGGTCCTGTGGACCTACCACCATGGTAGGTACACCTACTACCAAGGTCGGTCGACTTTCCACGTGGCCCGATCACCTGGTAACTGAACTCATGGATGACTATCACAGTCAGTGCAACCACAATAGCTCGATCCATCACGGCCCCACGATCGACCATCATGGTCAACCGAAACAGGGTTCTGCCCTAGTTTCCTTGGATTAGAATAGAGGCAGGCCTATCCAACCAGGCTCACTTGACCTGCTCATTGTTCGCTATCGCTAGTCATCGGTGCCACATTAGTGGTCCCATCCGCGGACCATCGCTCCTCATCTGATGCCCAAACATCTAAATAATCTCAAATCTGAGATCCTTGGGTCCCCATCTACACACATCTAGCTTCAGTTGACGATTATCCTCAAATATGACTGTTTGATCATATTTAGAACCATGCTGTAATGTCGATATGGGAATCATGGGGTTCCAATTGAGAAGAACACGAAGAACGGGGGGGGGGGGGGGATCCCAAAGAGAATTTATGAGGAACAAACCTCGATCATTGTTCTTTTCGACCTCAATTTGTTTATGTTAGAACGATAAATGAAGAGGGATAAATCAATGAACCAAAAATAAATCCATCAATTTCAGATCTAATAATGACATGCGTATCAATTTTTTTTCATTGAATTGATCGGTGGTTTTCCAAGATTAATAACAGGATGGAAATCACAAGATAATTCACCCTATCTCAATTCGGTTTGATTTCCAGTGAGGAATGATGCGTCTCTGCATTCATTGGTAAGATCTGTTGAATTCGAGGTTGTGTCAATCAATTAGTTTGTGATCCATTATCATTTGCCTCACAGGATTCTCTAATGTTTCTCTAGTGTTACTATAGCATCTCTAGGGTTATGTGGATAACCCTAGGGTTTCTTCACAGGGATACTTTTAATGGACATAGTGGTTGCGTTGAAGAAATATTTTTTTTATAAATTATGTTATTCCTTTTACGTCCCTAATATCTTTTTCCACGAATGACCTATGCTGATGAAAGTTAGGTCGCACCTAGGGTAAATCCACTATTCTGAACTCAATGGTTCCTTCATATTTTTGATCCAAGAACCTGTTTAAGTGTTATTCAAACTTTTTTTTAGAAAACTACATGTGCATGCTTCTAAATATTTTAATTTTTTTTAATTTTTTTTTCTGTGCACAATGAGCCACAAAATATTACACCATCTCCATGTCTGGTATTCAAATAAATCTATATAATATCCGCAAATAATAAATGGACAATCTGAGATGTTACATTGAAAAAAAATCTTCCCAGAAAAAGAAATAAAATCTGATTGACAAAAACATTGAAAAACAGCTGTAAGCCACTCATGAAGGAGCTAAAGATGATATTGCCCACAAAGTTAATGAAGAATTCAAATCTTTAATACTTGTTGTGAATTGACTAGTATCTCAAAATTTACATGAATATAAAATTTATGGATTCACCATAGATGTTGAAATACTATTGGTCACTCATGAAGAGACAAAAGTTCAAGCTGTCATTTAGGAGAGATATAATATTGACCTAGACTCAAGTTTATTTTATTTTATCCAATTTTAATTATTCCCTTCTTCAACCCTCTTTGAACATGACCATTGATCATTACTTGGGATACCACTAGATGGATATTACACATCATATTTGGTTTAGGAGACCCCATACATCATCCATACACCCTCACTTTACAAGAAACACAACAATACTGATGGGGTTGGACCTGAAGAACACTTTTCAATGGGTCCTCCAAAAAGAAATAAAGATAAATTGATTTAGAAGAATGGGGATATCAATGATTACATCAAAAAAACATACCCCTTAATTTATTGGGGATAATCTCAGGACTTTCCTTATGTGAAAACTACATATACAACCCCTCTTGGGCTGGACAAACCCAAGACTCTCATTTTCTATTTCTTTTTCCATTTTTTACTTCTTAATACAAATTCTTATATTTAATATTACAATAGGTTTTACCTAAGTGGAATGAACTTAGGATATTATTTCAAGATTTTTACAATGTACCAGGGTAGAGATTACCTCAAATATACTAAATAATAAACACTATGTTGTATATTTACTTATTATTTATTTACACTAAAAATTATTAACATGCCTTTATTTAGACAAAATACTTCGATGAAAATCCTTGAGGGTAGTTTTGAACAAGTGTAAGAGAGGTAAACAAATATATTTAGTTTTAAATTATTTTCAAAAACTATTATAGAATCTATAAATAAAAAATCTGGTTTTTATATATTGTAACTATTTTAGAGAGGCTGTATATAAGTTAAAACACACACCAAAAACTGTTCTTTTTTTAAACACTATAAATAATTATTTTGTGCAGTTTTTTTTGTTCAAATAATCATTGGACTTCAATGAAACCCTACCTAGTTTGAATACCCTACCAGAGTATAGGTATTTCATTTCTTTTGAAATTGTGAGAGATAAATGAATACTGAGTGAATTTGTCACCACCTTCATAGATAATTCGGACAAAGAACATGGAAGGAGAGTGAGTGAAAATATTTATGTGGAATCAAAATAATAACATTAGGTTATTATAATTTTTTTACCTAATCTGAGATAATATTTTCTATAGAAAAAAGATTTCCTCAGGGAGTGAACTCGAAATAAATTAATATAAGACATTTGAAATAGCAGTAAAACAGACAATTGAGATCCTACGATGAGTATCTAATACAATAGACACCATGTTATTGAGTAAATACATTTGTGAATATCAAATAAGATCCTTTTCATAGTTCATTTCACTTACATTGCTGAGAAAAAAATAATGAAAAAAAATAATTTTTATAACAGTCGAAAATGAATTTATTTAGGTTAGGAGAATATTTAGCCCAATTGAAGTATAGAGAAGTTAACTTATAAAAAATTCTTTTGAGTTTTATCAATGATATGGAAATTCAAACATTGGTTTTTGAAACTAGTGAGATAGAGGGGAGAATGGATGTGCCCCATGTTTATAATATAGTTACACTAGGATCTATTCTATTCAAAACCTAGAACTAGAACTTATGCATGAATAGAAATGAGACAGTGGGAAAAAATATTTTATGAGGTATTATAATTCAACAATGAATAACCCTGTTATTGTTTATATATTTTTTAATTCGGTCTAGGAAATAAATCATATTTTTGAATATATGGAATTAATTTTATTTTTAGGGAGTGAAATAGTTCATGTGTGAGGTTATTTTAGCTGAAAATTTCAACAACAAAAATTTATCTATTATCAATGAATTTTACATCCTATAGTTCTTAAAAATCAGAAATTTATTCATTTTTATTTATTTGTTAAAAATGTAACCTAAACATCTAAATGGATAAAATCATTTATTTTAATTTTCTTTGTTCATTTTTTATAATTAATTGAAAAATACATTGTGTCAGAATTTAAATTGATGAAATGGGTTTAAATTTGATATCTAATTGTGAAAATCAATTTTTATAAAATTGTGAAATGTGAATCTCTTCTTCTTAAGGTAATTTTGTAGGATACACTAAAAATTAATGTGATTAAAACTTATTTAGTTTAATTCAACTCATTTTAGTCAAAACATACAATGCAAAAAATAACTACATTGTGTAGTGTGGGAAATAATTAACTTTATAAATGTGTTACCATGTGAGGGGCCGAGTTTGGTATTATATATCCCCACTAACTATCATGATAAAATTATATTACCATGAAATATAAAAAAATACCAATCGTCCACTTCTCCCCAACTACATTGAGAAAACAATATGCAACCCTGAGATGGAAATTTCTTATGATGGTTCCATGTATCTACTACCATGAATCCACACCTACTACTCTGGCATGATCCTAAGACTATACACTTATCCTGCTATCGGGATGCACCCATCCGACTGTGCAGTCCCGCTTGAAGATAGTACCATGCCTGAGACTTGATCAATGAATCCATCTATGAACCCAAGAATCATGCAAGTATGGTTCTGGGAACCCTTTAAATACATGATAAACACCACCCTATGAAGCCCTAAGTGTGAAAAACTGATGTCATGTCAAAAAAGATAAAAATCCCACCACTGGAATAAGAATCACCCGAAGTAGTTGATTTGGAAGAAATTATAAAGACTGGATGATATTTGAATATGATTAATCCATCTGAATCAAATCCAAGCTACTTTTGAGGCTGAATTCCAATGTCAATCCCCTCTATATGGTAAAAGAGTACCCATGAGGCAGGAAGAGGGAAGATGAAATTGATAATAGATCTATTAAAAAATCCACAATCGATATATTTTTTATTGATGAAAACCAGTCTATGAATGATCCTATGTAGAACTATTGTTCATCAGAGATGATGAAAAAAATTGGTTGATGTTGGTTTATTTATTGTGCAGGTAAATCTAGAGGCCTCATGCTCAATACACCTGTTGAAAACTGCACAACAACACCTAAGTCGAGCCAGAGCATCATGACAATTTCAGGTCCAAGATCGGTTTAGAAGCCCAATTGTAGCACCAACAGCAGGGCCACAATTCTTAAAACCTGAGAGACATTGATGTTTGAACAAAAATTATCATATATAAGTGTACTCTGAACTAGTAGAGTTTGGGAACTATTGAGATTAGAACATGGTTTATGGATAATATGGAAATAAAGGCCCACTAAGCATGTCAATGAAGAAGAACATGATACCATATCTTACTAGACCTCGAAAGTCTATGTGGATCCTAAACTCAAATTATTTCAAGCCTGCTCCAATGAAGCCCAACAATTCTAACCCAGTACTACACATTTATCTTAAGGCCCTGATTCTGGTTAAGACCTATCCACCAAGCATTTTCATCTCCAAACATAAACACCGAACAAAGTATGTCACAACTTTGTGAAGTAGTATATCACATCAGCATAAAGAAAATTCATGAAGGCGTAATAAGCTTAATATTTGGAAAAATATCCAAGACGGGTGAATATTCTTATAATCGAATCCATCTTTACCATCAGCCACGACATACAATATCCATCTAATTGAAGAAGGATCTCTATGATTCATGTTGATTCCCATGAAGATGTTGTGAGGATGATAAATATGTTTCACCCAACCCTATAAATATATATTCGGCCCCTTCCAATTCAACAATTTCGTTGGAATTCAGATCTGGGAATCCGTTCAAGAGTTATTCCACTTTTTAGGAAAAACTGTGTAGTTTACTATTAAATATTTTAATATTTTCAAGAATTTTTCACGGGAACACTAGGAATTATAATCACATGTTGTATTTAGTACTAATATAGAAATAAATCCATATAATAACTGGAAATAATACACTGAAAATCCAAGACATCACATTCTACCCACCTTGGGGCTTTATATCCCCAAAAAACCAAAACAAGGACTACTCAAACAGATGAGGGTACTGAGGATGAATTTGAGCCTCCTGCTCCCATGTGCTCTACTGGAGATTCCCATTCTTCAACCGAACACCCATAAATGGAATCGATCACCCATGGAAGATCCACTCATGTTGATCCACGATCTCAACTAGGTACTTCGCTAAAGTCTCTCATCATCAATGTCTACTTTACCCCTGTTGATGATGTGCAATGTATAATGCATGTATATCCTGATCTAAGACATGTGGAAGACGTCGTGTACTTGAAATAACTACGGTGGTAGAGCTAAGAAGTATGCCACCTCTCCAATGCTTCACAAAATATGTAAAGGGCCAATGAACCTAGGAGTTATCTTGTCGTCCCAACCAAATCATTATAATCCCCATTGAGGTCAAACCCGAAGGAACACATGGTCTCCTTCCTCAAAATCTAAATGGTCTCCATAACCGATCAATATAAGAATTATTATGGATTTGTTCAGTCTTCTTCTGCTCCTGGATGATTTTATCCTTCTTTGTAGTATCTTGCACCACCACAAGCCCCATGAGCGTAGACTCTCCTGGGTCAATCTAGAAAAGAGGTGACCTGAATTGTCACTCGTACAAAGCCTTGAATGGTGCCATACCGTTAATGGAATGATACATGATGTTTTATGAAAACTCCTCCATTTTTAGGTGATCTAAAAAACTACAAAAAAAATTTAACATGTAACATCACATTGTGTCATCCAAAACCTGAATGGTTCCCTCATTCTGTCTATCTATTTGTGGGTGGAATTTTATGCTCAAGAGTATCTAGATCCCAAAATCCTCCTCCAATACTTTACATAATCACGATTTAAATTGAGCATCATGATCGTAAACTATCGCGTATGGAACTCCTAGGAGTCAAACAATCTTTTACACATGGTGCTGTCTGATGTTCTCTACATAACTCTGCTCTAGTATATCTAGGATGTGGACCGACATGGTGAGTTAGTCAATGATCACCTAGGTGGAATCGTGTCCCCAGTATTTACATGCTAAACTCATCATGAAGTCCATAGATATTCCAATCCAAATCCATTATAGAACCTCATGGGGGTTAGCTATACCCACTAGAACCTAGTGCTCAGCCTTCACTTATATACAAGTGAGGAACTGAGAAAAAAATCAGAAACTCTTTTCTTCATCCATGTACACCAAAACTATTGTTGGAGGTCCAAGTATATTTTTTCACACATGGATGTACCCCCAATGGGGAAGTATGAAACTCCCTTAGAAACTCCTCACACTACACCACTGGTACTACTACGTGTCCTCTAAAAATAATGGTGTGCTCCCCACATTTAGAATATCCATTAGGAGTATGCCCTATGGATATTTGAGCATGCACGGTCTCACAGTTGGTATCACCTAGTTATGCCTCTCTAACTCACTATAAGAGAAGAAGGGTGAAAACCATTGATTGTGGATAAGTTTCTCTGTCATCATCCACAAATAAAAACTACAGCAAGGACAACTACTCTGACGTTCCATTCATAAACTAAAAATTAGATCTCCTCTTTAGTGAATCTTCTACTACATTCCCCTACCCAGAAGTATAGACAATATCAAAGTCGTAGTCCTGAAGGAACTCTAGGAAACACCTTTTCTCAAGTTAATATACTTTTTAGAGAAGATATACTTGATAATTTTTTGATCATTGTAGACAATAAACCGCTCACCCAATAGGTAGTGTCGCCACATCTTCAATAAAAAGACTACCGCTACTGACTCAATTTCATAGGTCACATAATTCTTCTTGTTTAGTATTAACTGTCATAAACCATAGGTAATCGCCACTTTACTCTACATCAAGACACAACTAAGCCCAGTCCCAGATGCATTGTAGAACACCACACACCCGATGCCCTCTTATTCTAACTTTATCATGGGAGCACTCATCTACCTCTACCCTAGATCCTAAAATCACTATTGGAACTTTTCTATCTGCATGAAAGGCTATTGATTTCGTGTAAAAGATTCAAAGGGTACTCCCACTTTTCAAAATTTGGGTAAAAATATCCAATAGTACCCTTCCATTCCAAGGAAACTATGCACCATAGTAACACTATTTGTTGGATCCCAATAAAGCACTACCTCAATGTTCATGGGATCTACTGCAACTACAGCCTTTGAGAATACATGTCCCTGAAAATAGACCTTTCAAATCTAAAACAGGCACTTTGATTGCTTCCCGTAATGATGTTTCTCTTGTAATTTGTCCATGACCATCCTTAAATGACTCATGTGATCTTCCTTAGACATCGAGTACACTAGGATGTCTTCGATGAAGACCACTAGGAACCAGTATAAGTAATGTTGAATAATCAGTTCATGAGTCTAATGAAAATTGTTGTCGTGTTTGTCATACCAAACTAAATCACAATGTTCTCACAGTGACCATAATGACATCTGAATCCCAGCTTCGTTATACGCTCATCTAGTACTCATAGCTGGTGATAGCCTAATATGAGGTAAATCTTCCAGAACCACCACATCTTTTTCAACAGATCAATGAGGCCATCGATCCTCGGTAGTGGATACTTATTATTCATAGTCACCTAACATAAGTATCTATAATTCTCACATAACCTTAAGCTATCGTCTACCTTTATGGAAAACAAAATTGGGGCTTCCCGGGATGAAACATTAGGTCTCACAAACCCCTTTTTCTACATATCCACCAACTACATGCTCAACTCGTGAAGTTATATGGGATATATTCGATATGAAGTGTAGATATCAATGCCATAATGGGAATTTTATCAATTCATAAGACCATATCCCTATGGGTAGGTAAACGTAGAACATCTTCTGGAAAGACATCCTCATACACTGCCACTACTGTAGGAAACTGAGTAATCATATCATCCACTACATCGAGGGTGAGGCCAACCAATGTATGATTAATCTGCAGCATCCTTCTAAGTGTGATTCCATCCTAGGTTTCATGTGTTTCCCTTTCACCAACAATTGATAAAATGGTTCCATCGCTATATACACACCACACACTGTTCTTTAAAAATTCAATCTAAGCATGAACTATGGATTACCAGTTCATAACAAGAATGAAGTCGTAAGGCCTCAAAGCTGCTACCGAGAGATCCTAACAGAAAGTCTCACCTCTAAGAGTAAGGGAATACTATCGACACTAGTGTATGACCATTGAGTGTCCTCCAGTAGGAGTCTCTAATAATAAGGGTCAAGTCAATGGTTCAACTAGAACCTCCAAGTCCCAAGAAAGGATTGTGTAAGGAAAAGAATGAATATCACTTGTGTATATAAAAACAACAACTAATGAAGAAAAGTCATAGATCGAACCTCGTATCATCCCTAGATCCCTAGAGTCAAAATCCTCCATCACCTGCAGCTAGCCTCATACCAACCCACTATCTTACTGAACCTAGCATGGAACACCATGGGGTGGAGGAGGTAATATGTCAAACCTCTAACCACTTTATGTTTCCTCGACGACCCTTCTTCCATAGAGGTCCCTCGATCATCTCCCGATCAACTATACAACGTGTTGGGAAATATCAGGCAATATCTCTCCGACCACCACATGAGTAACACTATATGTCCCATGGTTAATTTAAGAAGCCCTGGGATCCCTACACCACTACCTCTGAGTCTTGTGATTACCCCCTGAAGTTCTTGTCCCACTTAGACCAATGTTATATCATCGGATACCTAATGCTAAGGTCTCAGCTACCCAGTGCCCACTACTATCTCACACTACCAGTGTATACTCTAATAAGAAAACTCTCCACAAGAAGGGCTCTCTCAAATACCCCATCATAGGTAGGAATGCTAAGAGATTACATTGATGCCCTAATACCCATCATAAGCCCTGCTCGAAGGTTCGATCCCTAAAGTATCGGTCTCATACCATATCCTAGGAGTAGTGTGGAAGATCATTAAACTTTATTGAATACTCATCAATGGTCACATATCCCTATAGCAGATGTAGAATCTTCTGTATGTGTACTGATCTCAACGTGGTTGGATTGAACTCATCCTTGAAGAGATGCTCTATGTTTTTCTAGAAGAGAGTTGTCTCATCATGTGACTATGTCACCAAGATCCACCATCACCCCACATAGCCTTGAAGAAGAATCCCGACAGGGATTCCCATATTGTTGATATGTGTCCTCACGAGGCATAAAACACGTGTGACTGACTCTATCCAATACTCATTTACCTCAAGGCACTACTGGAAATCGGATCTTTCCCAACACTTATATACACCCTTTCCCAACGGTTCTCCCAAACCGTTGGGAAAGACCCCCCCTTTCCCAACGGTTTGGGAGAACCGTTGGGAAAACTCACCCAAAATCCAACATTCACCCCCTGGAAATTTCAGCCTACCCCAACAGTTTTGAGAACCGTTGGGATAGACCTATCCCAACGGTTTTGAGAACTGTTGGGATAGATTCTTTCATTTCTTCCAGGTCTGCTACTCGAGAACAGTATATAAATCTAAATTTTAAATAATTATGATAATACATATATATATTTATGAAATTATGTTTACAAAAGTGATGTTAGATTAGTGGTTAAGTCGTTTGATTATAAACAAGGGGTCGTGGGATCAAATCCCAGCACATGTTTTTTTCTTTGAAATACATTTACCAACGGTTTTATATCTGTTGGAATAGATTTTCATATTACTTATACCAACGGTTTTGTAAACCGTTGGTATAGACCTATCCCAACAGCTTACTTCGCAACGGTTCTCCAAACCGTTGGTATAGGCTATACCAACGGTTCTCCAAACCGTTGGTATAGGCTATACCAACGGTTTGGAGGCCTATACCAACGGTTCCAAACCGTTGGTATAGGTTAGTATTCTACTAGTGAGGTCTATCTCACCACAATACCTGGGAGTTTTATGCCTCTAGAACTTGTGCAACACACTCAGCATGTATGCATCCTCACCTAATAGTGATGGTAGTATCTACTACATGAGGGGTGGTAGTATTTATGGTAAACCACTCAGAGGTGCAATTTCTGGTACATGCCCCTATAGCAATTCCTCTTCACTAGATAGATCATCTTCATTATAACATAGAGGAATCTGGTTGGTTGTCTTCGTGGAGGCTTCCAGAAATAAAACAAGATGTACCCTGGTCTATATAGTATATCTAGAGAGATGACTCAATAAGGAAATGGAAAATACAAGTAATCTTATATGATTCAGGTACCATTGTTTTTCCCACAACAAATATTTCCATATACCATGTCAAAAAGTAGAAAATCAGAGTCTTGATGTATGGATACATCGGCCCCCACACAAATACTAGAGTCACTGGCCTAAAATTAAAACGTAAAACACTTAAAATTGTTTCCCCAAACCAACCTCACATACTTATAGTCCTAAAGTAGAACCGTACCCGGATCTAATACCACTTTTTCATTACCCATCCTAGAGGGGACCATGTCATGACTACCCAAGGCCCGACTTCAATAGGCCATTGGCTATTGACTAGAACCGAGTATCCATATCTGAAAATTGGGAGGCATTAGCCTAAAGTACATGTACAAAAATACACTTCTCCTAGACAAAAAATGATGAAATGAAATGGAACTGAAGGATTCATGCATACATCTAAGATCCAAAAATAGAGTATGATTGTGATAGTACTGGAAAGTAATCAGGGCCCAAAATAAGCCCACCACAAAGAGTCTGTAATACTAGTCCATCCTTAAAGTGAAAGGTACTGGGAATGCATTCTGAAAGTTTTAGGAACACACCACAATATGTTTAATCATTATAAGCACTGCATAGTCCTTGTCTGCCTAGGACTCAGTCAAATGTTTGATTGTCTTCACAAGACATGAAATGTATGGGAAAAGCTCATACATGGGTGAGTATAAAAATACTCAGTAGGACACCTCGAGGCCAAAAATTAGTACAGGAATGGAAAGTACAACTAGCTCTACACGGGTATATTTCTATAACACATATAACAAGAATATACTAATATACTTACTAGAGAAAATTTGTGTGCATATTTTGAATCAAATAAAAATAAATTTTTGATGTTTTTAAATGATAAAACCAATGAATTTTAATGTTTCATTAAAATAATGGACAATTTGGATTATATAATGAAAATGAGCTAAAGGGTGAAAGGTTCTTAATTCTGGATTTTTGACAGATTTTTATGTCAAGGGTATTTTAGTCATTTCATGAATATTATAATTCCAAATTGAGTGATACTTTTTTTGGAATCCTTATTTTATTTCCCTCAACTTTTTCTTCTGGACCAGAGGATGATTCTTCAATCTAGAGGCCTTAAAAAATCAATGAAGTTGAAGATTTTTTCAGGTGAACAACTTGGATCCCGCCACCGTAATGGAATCACATCTCAGCCTTCACACCTTAGAGGAAAGTGATTCCACCTAGTATAGAACGAGTACACATTGGCGCACCACAAAAAAATGAGGGAGTTTTGATGTCATTAAGGCTGCCATTAAGAGTTATACTTCTGGAAGAAGCTTCTTGGAACCTTCTTCCAGAAAAAGAATCATCCAATGAAAATATCATAACTCATACAAATAGTGTCCAAATGAGTTGAAATTTGGAGGGTGAATGAAAAAAAAACATAAAAAACATTCATGAAGGGTTCTGTGCGTGAATCGTCCAATTAATGGGTCAATAACGTGAAAAACTCTCTAGGAAAGATTCTGCCTATAAATGGAGAGGATCTTATACCTCTCAAACGATTCCTTCCCATCCATACACTATTTAGGGAACTAAGGAGAGGAGGCCAAGGGAAATTTATTTTTTCTTCCTTTCTTTATTTTATCTTTATTTTAGTTTTCTTTTCTAATGTATTGCATTCATATTTTCTATATTAAAGTGTTTCCCTTTCTTCTTCCACCCCTTTTATGTTACAATATTAATCTCATTCTCTCCCTTCCATATTTCCATCATGATATCTATGCACTTTTCCATGGCTAGTGAATAACTGGAGGCTTGGACTCGGGGGAGGTTTTCAAGGTGTTATTCATTATTTTTCTTCAATTCAAGATGTTTTAAATAATTTTTTGGTAGATGTGGGGTATTTCATGGGTGCAATGATAATCTTCCACAACACTATTTCCAAATCCATTTATTTTCCTTAATTAATTAATTTTTACTCATCTCTCTTAGGAAAACCCTTCATACGATGGAGTTGGAGTTTCTATAAGAGTCAAAATGGAATATCGTGGAGCTAGATCTTTCAGGAATTTTATTCTCTATTGAGGTGCTCTCTTATTTGACTATTAGGGGAGATGTGGTTTGGTGTGCCTGAGGCATGATAAAATCAAAAAATCAAAAAATCAATGGAAATTAATTCATTAATTAGGTTTCAGTAAATGGATTATCAAATTGAATTTAAACAAATAAATATACAAGTAATGAACTCATGTTATCCAACCCTAAGAGAAAACTATTTATATTTCATTTTATCTACATCTATATTTATATTTCAATTCAGCATAGCAATATTTTAATTTTACTGTTTCCATAAACCCAAAAAACTAATATTTTCAATAAATATTAAAAAACCAAAAAAAATTTAGATTAGGTGAATTAGAAATTAGTGATTGAACCAACTATGATGTTTCTCAAGTGAGACAACCAATGTCAACCAATATGTTTCATTAGAAAAATAAATTTTCTTTTTCTATGCCCAACAATAGCTGTGTTTTAGAAAATGGCACTATTCCTAGGGAGAAAAGTAGTTATTTCTATCACTTTTTCAAAATTCTCATTTTTTTATCTTTATTAAAAATATTAAAAAAAATATATTTTTTACCATAATGTTTTTGAACGACAATATTTTCAACTCAGGGATTGACTACTCAAAGGTACAAAAACATGAAATAGATTATATCAAGGAAGAACTCCAATGAAGGGGTGAATCTATTATGATAATGTTAAAAAAGTTTCAAAAAGGGAAAGAGACATGGATTTCACCACAAGTTTTGATGAGAATTATTAAAGAACTCCAAATTGACTTGCAACGATTCAATTATAAGAAAGAAGTACCCCCAATTTTCATTGAAGACATCAAAGAAGTAGAGGCTGAACACGAGGTGTAGGAGGCTGACTACCTA
Organism: Viscum album; assembly: GCA_963277665.1. Lineage (NCBI taxonomy): Eukaryota > Viridiplantae > Streptophyta > Magnoliopsida > Santalales > Viscaceae > Viscum > Viscum album. The sequence continues at coordinate 1,514,140,366 of OY728128.1, read as the reverse complement.
CCTCAATCCAATGATAATTAATTGAAAGAGGCACTTTAAACCATGGAAAAGATTCAAGCCAAACCTACTCAGGGAGATGATACAATCTTGAACTCAAACTCATTTTATTTTATTAAGACTAATTTGACTATAACTCCAAACTGTTTTGAATTTTCAGAATCGAATGACTCTTATTATGACTTATATGATGATGAGGAAAAAGAAGATGCACTTATTGGGGAACAAGTGAAGATCCCTAAAACATTGATTTAATTAGAGGGAGTATAATAAGTGAAAGACAATATTGCAAAAGTAGCAACAGGGGAGGAGGAGGCTCTGTACTTCATCGTACCACCTCCATGAAAGTTGTCCCATATTGCGAAGGGGGTTGATCTATTGTACTCTATCAATGGTTCCCTACTCAACATGAATAAATAGCCAAAATCTGGGAAGAACAACAAGTGGTGGTTCAAGTCAAAGAAACTTCATCCACCAGTATACTTTGGATAACAGCTGGTACTGCCCACTAGAGGCTGAAAAAAGTTAGGCCCCACTTGGGGGATCATATTGAGATTTAACTTTACATGTTATTTATATTTCAAATTCATTTTTTAGAGTATTCCATCATGCGGCCCACTCCTCTTATCTTTTTGAGTGTTTAGGACATGATCCTTGTTCTTAAGTGTGTAATTCTCTTTTATAGATTCATAAATGGGAAAAGGGAGCCTTAAATTGGGTAAGAGGACTGAATATCTGTTTCAAAAGGGAGGTCACTTTTAATGTTTAAAATTTTAAACTCCTTACATTTTTTGGTCCAATACATGTTTTGATCATTAAAGATAAAATTTCATATCTATACTTGAATTATTACTTTACTTGACTTATCTAGGAGACTTCAGTGTCTTAAGAATCCTATGATTCCATGTTTTAGAGTTCAATGTTAGTAAGATAGAATTAATAAAATAGAAAATTGAATGTTTAAAGTGAAGCATGGATATTGAAATGATGACTCATGATTTAAGGTAATTAGTTGATTAATGTAAATGAAATTTCCCTACAATTTTTCATACGTTGAATTTCTGAAATTTATGTGAATTTATTTGTTGTTAATAATCATGCCTTGAGTGATATCCAATATCATATCTCTCATTATAGAGAGGATTTATACACAAATTAGTTCTTATTTATTCTTGATCATATTTCTTGAGTGATCTTGGGACATGTCACCGACCAAAACTTTAATTTGAACTTGTCGATGCTATGACTGGGAAAAAATATATTTAAAATAATTGAGGCATTTTTTTGGAAACCCTTATCCTTGAAGACCACATGTACATAAATCCTTTCATTATCCCATAGAGACTATGAATGACCTTTATTGGGATGAGGCATGTTTTAAGCCATTTTTATCCATTCCTACCATACTATTGGTATTGGAATGATATTTTAAAGATTAAGTGTGGGGGTGAAGGGAATCATGGGGGAAGGGATCCTATACATTGGAAATAAAAAGTGTGGGGGGTTTTATTGATGTAATTATAAAAGGTTGTGGAATAATTCATTATACTATATTGTTTTCCCCCCTTGAATTAAAAAAATAACTAATAATGAAAAAATATCCAAAAAAACAGAAATAATTGGTTGTGATTTGCGAGAAAAAATAATAATTTTTTTTACCCCGATGATCTTCTAATCGTACGTGGTTAGTTGACGGATTTGTGGTTTTATCTAATCATAAATTTTGAAAAAAATTAAAAAAATATAATTTTTTTTTAAAAAAATAAGAAGGTATATTAATCATTCATTATGATTTACTTTGATCATGAACTTACATTGAGTTTTGGGGAAGTTTGTATTCTTACTTTGAAGGGGATAATTTCATTACACTTTTTTATATCCTTCTTTGTACTTAAGATATAACCTCCTTTTTTAGCCTCAATTTTTAAAACATGAAATCCTACCAAACTTAATACTCATACTTATGTAAACCATTATGGAAACATCCCCATCATTTTATGTGCCTTTAATCATTACAATGTAGAGAATGTAGTTATTTTAAATGCTTATGGATATGATGCATGTTCTCATGATATGAGCATAACTATACTTGAATTTAATCATGAGTGATGAGATTCAAAATTGAAAGGTGAAGTCAATCATGATGTGGAATGTTTAATAACAATTAATTGAGAATCTTGAAAGAATAAAAGAAGAAGTCCAAAAAAATTTCAAAAGGGAAAAGTAAAATATACGAATTAATTGTTTTTAAAAAATTAGGCAATTAAATTCATATTTTATGTGGATTTTTTATAATTTGACTTGACATTTATTTTTTTTTGATTTTATATCTTTGGAATTTAAATATTGGTAACATTTGTTTCCACTAAATTCTATGTTGAGATTTTATACTTGAGGGAAATCATGGTGTAAGTGTAGGGGTATTTGAAAGAGAAATTTTATATACACATTTTTAATCCAATAATAATGAATTTTTGATGTTTTTAAATGATCCAACCCATGTATTTAAATGTTTTATTAAAATAATGGAAAATTTGGATTATCGAATGAAAATGAGCTAAATGGTGAAAGGTGATTAATTCAGGATTTTTTACAGATTTTTAAGTAAAGGGTATTTTAGTCATTTCTTGAAAAATATAACTCCACATTGAGTGATCCTTTTTTAGAAGAAATATTTTATTTCCTTTAAATTTCTATTCTGGACCAGGGGATAATTCTTCCATCTAGAGGCCCTAAAAAAATCAATGAATTTGATGATTTTTCTAGGTAGACAGTGTGGACCTCACCACTATAACAGAACCACAACTCGGCCTACACACCTTTAATTAAGTTTATTACACCTATTATAGAATGAGGACAAATATGGGCGACTTTAAAAATAATTTTAGGTAGTATCTAAGTCATTAAGGATGCCATTTATTGTTATACTTTTGGAGGAAGCTTCCTAGAACATTCATCCTGAAAAATAAACCTCCAATGAAAACATAATAACACATATAATTGGTTGAAAAATGCACTTAAATTTGGAGGTTTAATATAAAACAAAAATAGGAACAACTTTTATGAAGGGTTTCATGCGTTAATCGGCCAATTAATTAGTCAACAATGCAACATATTGTGGAAGAAAATTTCTGCTTATAAAAGGAGAGGACCTCTTACCTCTCCAATGATTCCTTCCCATCCCTACACCAACTGGGGAACCAAAGAGACGAGTCCAATGTCCATTTATATTTTCTTTATTTATTTATTTTATTTTTATTTTAGTTTTCTTTTCTCATATAATGCATTCATATTTTTTATATTAAAGTGTCTCTCTTTCTTCTTCCACCCCTTTTCTCTTCCAATATCAATCTCATTATCTCTCTTCCATCTTTCCATCATGATATCTATGAACTTTTAAATGATAAGTGACTATCTAGAGTCTTCGAACCGGGGGAGGTTTTTAGGGCATTCTTTATTATTTCTCTTCAATTAAAATTTTTTTAAATCTATTTTTTGTGGATGTGGGTGTATTGCATAGGTGCAACGATCGTCCACCATGACTCTATTTCTAAATCCATTTATTTTACTTGATTAATTCATTTCCCTCCCCACTCTTAGTAAAACCCATTATATGGTGGATTTGGGGTTTACATAAGAGTTTAAATAGCATGCGGTGGAGCCAAGTCTTTTAGGAATAGCATTCTTAGTTGAGGTGCTCTATTATTTGACTATTAGAGGAGGTGTGATTTGGTGTACTGGAAGAATGATAAAATCAAGCAATAAATAAATCAAAGGAAAGTAATTCATTAATGAGGGTTCACTAAATGGATTATCAAATTGAATTAAAAATAATAATATTTAATTAATGAACACGTTTTATCCAACCCTAGGGCCAAGCTCTTTCTATTTCATTAAGTATGCATCTACATTTATATTTCAATTCTAAATTGAAATATTTTAATTTCACATTTTTCAAAAACCCCCAAAATGATTTTTTTATATAAATATTAAAAACCCCAAAAATATTTAAATTATGTCAATTATAAATTAGTAATTGAACCAACTGTGATGCTCCTCAGGTGAGACAACTTTGGTCCCCAATATGTTGTATTAGGAAAAAAATATTCATTTTCCATTCCCTACGACAGACGTGCGTCAATACTCAATAGAGACACTACACAATCAGGTGGTTGTAACCAACTTTCAGGAATATAATTCTATTCAAATAATGCTCGATCTAGGAGAACTCACTCCTCGAGCCACATTATCACCAGATACACTCGACGAAGAGGTCTGCCTCATTTGGGCCCCACCCAAAGCAAACACATTGGTCAAGGATTACTATGATACACAGTGAGGGGATCACTCCTAGAACTCATTAGGGGAAACCACGAATCAATCCTAGAACCTACTGGGGGTACCAAATTACTAATCTAGATCAAGCCACTAGGTAGGGGTCACACTAAAACACACTAGAGATACTACATACCCTACCGATGCAGCCCAATAAATGTAGGATTAGTTCCCTACTCTAGGTGGTTATACAATTATATAGACTCCACTATAGGTGTTAGAGAATTTCACTCCAGTCTTGAGGAGGGACACTATAATCTCTTTGAGACTCGACCCCTATGGGGGATTACAATCCAGTGAGGTAGATTTATTTTCGTACTGAACCCTCGAGTAAAGGATCAAGGGAATTATTTCAAACTATAGTGGTCCAAGATAAAAACTCACCAATTATTTCAAAATGGTCATCTCAATTTTATGATCTCAATGCTGCAGATGACTCATCGATTGGATGCTCCATTTATAACATATGCTTGATTCAGAAAACCCATCCATAGGCCTTCCTAGGCCTGCAGACCTACTACCGCAGTAGGTACACTTACCCCTATAGTCGACTGACTTACCATTTGGCCTAACCACATGGTAGCAACACTCACAGTCAACTATAACATTCAGTGAAACTGCGGATGCTCGAGCTGTCATGGTTGACGGCCACCAGGATCCACCTAAGTATCACTAGATCTAACCTGGGTCTGTCCCGACACACCGACCTCACTCAACCCGCACTGCGTTCGCCGCTGCTGGTCACTGGTGCCACAACGACAGTCCATTCCATAGACCACCTATCCTCTTTTAATGCATGAAAACCAAATTATCATAGATCTGGGCTCCTTGGGTCTCAGTCTACACATATCATGCCTCAGTTGTCAATTTTCGTCAAATATGGTGGTAAAATCATGTTCAGAAACACCAAAAAATGTCATGCCAGGAATAGTAGGGTTATAATATAGAGGACAATGAAGAATAGGTAGAGAAAAGAACAATGAGAAACCATGAGGAACGAACCTTGATTGTTCTTCAGGTCAGCCACATGTTTTTTCTATTAGAATGATAAATGAATAGGGATAAATCAACGAACCAACAATAAATCCATCAATTTCAAATCTACAGATGATGCACGTATTAATTCTTATTCGTCTAATTGATTCAAAATTTTCCAAGATTAAGAACAGTATGGAAATCACATGACAAATCATCCTATTTCTATTTGGTTTGATTGCTAGTGAGGACCGATGCATTGTTGTGTTTGTTTGTAAGATCCATTGAATCCATGATTGTGTCATTTGATTGGTCTAAGATACCTCATCGTCTTCCTAAAAGGATTATCCAATGTTCTCTCTAGTGTTCCCCCATAATCTCCAAGGTTATGCGATTAACCCAAGAATTTTAGAATAAGGATACTTTAAATGGAATAAGTTGTTGCATCAACGAAAGGTTTTTTTATAAATTATTTTATTCTTTTTACATCCCTGATAACGTTTTCCACAAACGACCTACACCGACTAAAGAAAAGTCGTTCCTAGGGTAAATCCAATATTCTAAACAAAATGGTACCTTCAGATTATTGATCTAGGAACCTATTTATGTTTTATTTCATTTTTTCAAGAAAAATATTTACGCATGCTTTTAAATATTTAAATAGTTTTCAAACATTTTTTACATGCACACTGAGCCTCAGAATTGAACGTCCTCTTAGTGTCTAGTCTCAAATTTTTTCCACTTAATATCCAAAAACAATACACTAGAAAATCTGATAAGTTACATTGAAAAAATTGTTTCCCAGCAAAAAGAATAAAATTTTATTGATGGCTACATTAAAAGCATGTTGTAAGCCACTCTTAAAGAATCTGAAGAGGATAATTCCCACAAAGTGGATGAAAAATAAAAATCTTTAATACTTGAATTGAATCAACTAGTCCTCAAAAATTTACATGAATATAAAATTTATGGATGAACCATAGAAGTGGAATTACTATTGGTCACTCATGAAGCGATAAAAGTTCAAGTATTCATTTGGGAGAGGTAGAATATAAACCTGGACTCAAGTTTTCTTTAATTAAATTATATTTATTTACTGAATCAAGCCTCTTTGAACATGACCATTGAGAATTACATGAGATAACATTATATGAATACTCTACAACAAATTTAGCTAAAGGGACCCCATACATCATCCATCCACCCTCACATTACAAGAAACACCACAATGATGAAGGGGTGGACCTAAAGAAATCTATTCAAGGGGTACACAAAGAAGAAATAAAGATAAAGTGGTTGAAAGGAATGGGGATGTGGTTGTTTTCATAACAAAAAAATATCCTCTAATTGATCGGGGAAAATCTTAGGACTATCCATATGTGGAAAGTACATATACAACCCATCTTGGGATGGAAAAACCCAAGACTCTCAGTTTCTCTTTATTATTCCATTTTTTACTTCATAATATAATTTCTTATATTTATTCATTATATATTTTTTCCCTATGTGGAAAGAATAAATGATATTATGTTAATATTTTTAAAATACACCAGGGGAGAGAATACATCAAACATGTGGAATAATGAACACCAAATTGTTTCTTTCCATATTATTTGTTTTTGAGACTACAAATTTTTAACAATCCATTATTTAGAAAAATTCTTCAATGAACATCATTGAGGGTAATGTTGAAAAAGTGTGATAGAGTTAACACAATCTATTTAGTTTTAAATTCTTGTTAGGAACTATTCTATAATCTATAAATAAAAAATCTATTTTTAATTGTAATTGTTATAGTAAGTTTGTATATAACTATGAAAACACTCAAAAAACTATTCTATTTGTAAAAAAAGAACATAATCATTTTTAGTAGTTTTTTCTTTCAAACATTCATTAGAAATCAATACAACCCTTTTTACTATTAAAACTATTCTTGGGTAGATGAATTTGATTCCTTTTGAGATTGTGATAGTTAAATGAACGCTGAGTGAATTTTTCTCCACCATAATGGATTATTTGAACATTGAACATGTAAGTAGAGTGAGTGAACATATTTATGTGGAGTCATAATAATAAAATTAGGTTATTATAATTTTCTTACGTATTCCGAGATAACATTGTCTCTATCAAAAAGGTTTCCTCATAGAGTGAACTCAAAATAAATTAATAGAATCCATTTGAAACTAGAGTAAAACAGACAATTGATATCCCACTATGTGTAACTAAGACATTAGACACCATGTTATTGAGTAAATCCATTTATTAATATCCAATAAGGGAATTTTTTTTAGTTCATTTCACATATATTTTTGAGAAAAAAATCAAGAAAAATTAATACTGTCCCTCATAGTCAAAAATGAATTTATTTAGGTGAGTAGAAAATTGATCTTGATTGAAGTGTAGAGAAATTGACTTATAACAAATTCATTTAAGTTGTATCAATGATATGAAAATTTAAAAAAAATAGAAACTTTGGAGATGGAGGGGTGAATGGAAGTGCCACATGTTTATAATAGGATTCCACTAGGATCTATTCTGTTCAAAACAATGAACAAGAACTTATGCATGAATAGAAATGAGACAGTGGGAAAAATTCAGATATGAGTCCTAATAATTTAATAATTAATAATCCTATTATTTGATAATTGTATTTTTATTTAGTTTTAGGTAGTAAATCATCTTTTTGAATATATGGAATTCATTGTATTGTTATGGAGTGAAGTAGTTCATGTGTGAAGTGATTTTAGGTGAAAAAGTTTTACAAAAAAAATATATTTTAATTTAATTTTATAACCTACTATAATTTAATATGGGAAATTTATTCATTTTTATTTATTTGTTAAAAATGTAACATAAAATTCTAAATGGCTAAAATCATGGATTTAATTTTTTTTGTTCAGTTTTTATAATTAATTAAAAAATCTATAAGGTTGGAATTTAAATTGATGACATGGTTCAGGGTTGCATATTTTCTTCTCAGGGTAGTTAGGGTGCAGTAGAAAACTGGTATTTTTTATATTTCGTGGTCAAAATATTTTATCATAGAAGTATGTGGGTATACATGATACCAAACTCTACCCCTCACATGGTCTCACATTTCTGCAGTTAAAATTTTCCAATCTACAAAATGTAGTTAGTTCTTTTCAGTGTATATTTTGACTTAAAATGAATTAAATTAAACTAAATAAATTTCATCTAGATTCATTTTAATCATATCATAAAAAATCACCTATCAAAAATGGAGATTAACATTTCCCAATTTAAAATAAATGATTTACACAATTAGAGATCAAATTTAAAACCATGTCATAAATTTAAATTCCTACATTATAGATTTTTTCATTAACTATAAAAACTAAACAAAAAAATTAAATCCATGATTTTATCCATTTATAACTATTTGTTACATTTTAACAAATAAAAAAATAAATAAATTTCCCATTTTTAATTACAATAGGTTATTAAATAAAATTAAAATAAATAATTTCTTTGTCAACAAGTTTCACCTAAAATCACTTCACAGACGAACTATTTCTCTCCCTAACAATACATTGAATTCCATATATTAAAAAATATGATGTACTACCTAGAACTAAATAAATAAACTATTATCAAATCATAGGTCTATTCATTATTAATTTATCATGCCTCATATATGAATTTGTCCCACTGTCTCATTTCTATTCATGCATATGTTCCAGTTCCATGTTTTGAATATAATAGATCATAGTGGAATCCTATTATAAACATGTAGAAATTATATTCACCCATATATCTCCCATGTTTTTAAAACCAATTTTTCAATTTTCATATCATTGATACAACTTTAATGAATTTGTTATAAGTCAATTTATTTACACTTTAATTAGGCTCAATATTCTTCTCACCTAAATAAATTTATTATGACTATTAGAGATATTATTAATTTTTTTTTGATTTTTTCTCAATAATGTAAGTGAAATGAACTACAAAAACTCCCTTATTGGATATTCATAAATGGATTTAGTCAATAAAATGGTGTCTAATGTCTTAGTCACTCATAGTGGGATCACAATTTTCTGTTTTACTCTAGTTTCAAATGGCTTCTGTCAATTTATTTTGAGTTGACTCTATGAGTCAAGATTTTGGATAGAGACAATGTTATCTCAGAATAAGTAAATAAATTATAATAACCTAATTTTATTATTATGATTCCACATAAATATTTTCACTCACACACCTTCCACGTTCTATGTCTAAATAATCCATTATGGTGGAGAAAAATTAACTCAGTATTCATTTAACTCTCACAATCTCAAATGGAATGAAATACATCTACTATAGAATGGTATTAAAACTAAGAAAGGGCCATATTGATGTCCAATGAATGTTTTAATGAAAAATCTTAGAAAATAATTATGTTCAATTTTTACAAATATAACAGTTTTGTGTGTGTTTTTATAGTTATATACAAACTCACTATAATAGTTCCAATTAAAAAACAGATTTTTTATTTATAGATTCTAGAATAATTCCTAATAATAATTTAAAACTAAATATATTGGGTTACCTCCATAACAATTTTTGAACATTACTCCCAATGATTTTCATCAAATAATTTTTTCTAAATAATGGCATGTTAAAAATTTGTAGTCTCAAAAAAAAAATAAGGAAAGAAACAATTTGGTGTTCATTATTTTGCATGATTGAGGTATTCTCTCCCCTAGTGCATTATAAAAAGATTGAAATATTATCCTATCTTCTTTCCACTTAAGGATAACCTTTATAATGAATAAATATATGAAATTGTATTAAGAAGTAAAAAATGGAATAAGAAAGAGCAACTGAGAGTCTTGGGTTTTTCCATCCCAAGATGGGTTGTATATGTACTTTCCACATATGGATATTCCTAAGATTATCCCCGACCAATTGGATGATGTTTTTTTTTGTTATGAAAACAACCACATCCCCATTCCTTTAATACAATTTTTCTTTATTTCTTCTTGGTGTAACCCTTGAGTAGAGTTTTTTGGTCCACCCCCTTCATCATTGTGGTGTGTTTTGTAATGTGAGGGTGGATAGATGACGTATAGGGCCTCCTTAACCAAATATTTTGTGGCATCTTCATCTAGTGGTATCTCAATTAATTATCAATGATCATGTTCAAAGAGGTGTGAGTTAGAAAACAATTAAAATTGAATTAAAAAACATGAGTCTAGATCAACATTCTACCTCTCCCAAATGAATGCTTGAACTTCTGTCTCTTCATGAGTGACCAATAGTAATTCCACTTCAATGGTTCATCCATAAATTTTATATTTATGTAAATTTTTATGGTCTAGTTTATTAAATTCAAGTATTAATGCCTTTTATTTTTCATCCACTTTGTTGGCATTATCCTCTTTTGCTTATTCAAGAGTGGCTTATGGTAGGCTTTCAATGTAGTCATCATTAAAATTTTATTCCTTTTGATAGGAAAAATTGTTTCCAAAGTAAAATCTTGGATTTTCTCTATATTATTTTTTAATATTAAATGGACTTGTTTTGATACTAGACACTAAGACTGCATGCATTTCTGAGGCTCGATGTGCCCATGAAATTTTTTTCAAAACTATTAAAATATTTAAAAGCACACGTAAACAGTTTTCTAGAAAAATTGGAATAAAACATAAATAGGTTCTTAGATCAATAATCTGAAGGCGCCATTTTGTTTAGAATAGTGTATTTACCCTAGGCATGACCTAGATTTAGTCAGCGCAGGTTTTTTGTGGAAAAAGTTATCCGGGATGTAAAAGGAAAAAAATAATTTATAAAAAGACATTTCATCAATGCCAAAACTTATTCCCTTTAAATCATCCTTATGATAAAATCCTATTGTTAACAACATAACCCTAGAGATTATAGAGGACCACTATGGAGAACTTTGGAGAATCCCCTCAGGCAGACAATGATGGATCTTAGACCAATCGATCAACATAATCTTGGATTCGATGGATCCTGCAAACGAACACAACGATGCATCAGTCCTCGCCAGCAATCAAACCAAATCGATATAGGATGATTTGTCTTGTGATTTCTATACTGTTCTTAATCTTGGAAAAATCCAAATCAATTAAACGAATAATAATTAATACATGCATCATCGGTAGATTTCAAATTGATGGATTTATTGTTGGTTTTTTGATTTATCCCTCTTCGTTTATCATTCTAACAGAAAAAATCGAGGCCGACCTGAAGAAAAATCGAGGCTCGATCCTCGTAGTTCATCTTAATGAGTTTCTATACCTATTCTTCATGTTCCTCTCCATTGGAACCCTAATGTTCCTGGATCGACATTTCTCAGTGGTTCTGAAAATGACAATACCCCCAGATTTGAGGCGAATTGACAACTGAGGTTGATCTGTGTAGACTGGGACCCAAGGAGCCCAGATCTGTGATCATTTAGTCTTTCAGGCATCAAAGTAGGAGCAGTGGTCTATAGAAGGGACTGCCAGTGTGGAATCGATGACTAGCAATGAAAAACGTGTTGCTGGTTGGGTGAGGTCGGTGGACCGAGCCAGACTCGGGTTAGATCCAGCGAAACTGGGGTGGAGCCTGGTGGCGGTCAACCATGATAGATTGAGATTCCACTATTTCACTAACTGTGATGGTTGACCATGAGTGAAGGGACAATGTAGTTTGGCCACATGGAAAGTCGATCAACCATGTGGGTAGGTGTAACTACAACGACTGTAGGTCCACAGGACTAGGCATGCCTATGGGTGGTTTTTCCCAATAGGGAATATCTTATAAATGGAGTGTCCAATTGATGAGTCATCTACAGCGTTGAGACCATAACATTGAGACGAAAATTTTGAGAAAATTGGTGAGTTTTTAGTTTGGACCAATACGGTTTTATAGAATTCCCTTGATACTTTACTCAAGGGTTCAGTACGACAATACATCTATATCCCTAGATTTTAATCCCCCATATGGGTCTAGTCTTAAATAGATTATGGTGTCCCTCCTTGAGACTGGAGTGAAATGCTCTAACACCCATAGTGGAGTCTATGGAATTGTGTAACCTCCTAGAGTGGGGAACTAATCCTCCATCTAGAGGGCCACACCAGTAGGGTATGTGGTATCCCCTTGTGTGTTTGAGTGTGACCCCAACGTAGTGGGTTGATTCAGATTGGTAATGTGGTATCCCCAGATAGGTTCTAGGTTTGATTCGTTGTGTCCCTTGAAGAGTTCCAGGAGTGACCCCCTCTCTATATCATAGTCATCCTTTACCAATGTGTTCACTTTGGGTGGGGCCCAAATGAGCTAGGCCTCTTTGTTGAGTTTATCTAATGATAATGTGGCTAGAGGAGTGAGTTCATATGGATCGAGCATTATTTGAGTAGAATCCTATGGCTGAACATTGGTTATAACCACTTGAGGGTGCAATTTCTCTGATGAGTATTGGAACACTCCTGTCATAGGGCGTGGAAAAAGAAAATTTATTTTCTTAATACAACATAGTGGCTGACCAAGGTCATCTCACTTGAGGAGAATCACAGTTGGTTCAATTACTAATTTATTATTCACCTAATTTAAATATTTTTGGGGTCTTTAATATTAACTGAAAATAGTGGTTTTTGGGGTTTTTGGAAATAGTGTAATTAAAACAATGCAATGCAGAATTAAAATCTAAATATAGATGCATACATAATGAAATAGAAAGTTCTTGGTCCTAGGGTTGGATAACACATGTTTAATAATTAATTATTTATTGATTAAATTAAATTTGATAATCTATTTAGTGAAACCTCATTAATGAATTACTTTCCTTTGATTTTTTGAGTGTGTGATTTTATCAATCCTTTGGCACACCAAACCACACATCCTCCAATAGTCAAATAAGAGAGTACCTTGACGGAGAACACTATTCCTAAAAGTCTCGGCTCCACCGTAGGCTATTTCACCTCTTATGGAAACCCCAACTTCACCATATAAAGGTTTTTTATAAGATAGGGGAGGGAAAATAGATTAATTTAGGAAAAGAAATGGATTAGGAAATAGTGTACTAGTGGAAGACTATCACACTTGTACAATACCCCCACAACCACAACAAATATATTTAAAACATTTTGAATTGAATAAAAATAAAAAATAACACCCTAAAAATCTCCCCTGGTTCCATGCCTCAAGATAGTCACTTTCCATGGAAAAGTGCATAGAGATCATGATGGAAATATGGAAGAGAGAGAATGAGATTGAGATTGGAAAAGGGGTGGAAGAAGATAGGGAAACACTTTAATATAAAAAATTATGAATACATTACATTAGAAAAGAAAACTAAAATAAAAATATAATAAAGAAATAAAGAAAATCTAAATCACCCTTGGCCTCCTCTCTTTGGTGCCCCAGTTGGTGTAGGGATGTGAAGGAATCATTTAAGAGGTAAGAGATCCTCTCCTTTTATAAGCAGAAATTGTCCTCCACACGATGTTGCATTGTAGACCCATTAATTGGCCGATTCATGCATGCAACCCTCATGAAAGTTTTTCCAATATTTTTTTCCCTTCAAACCTCCAAATTGAAGCACATTTGTCAACCAGGTGTATGAGTTATTATTTATTCATTGGATGTTTCATTTTTTGGATGAAGGTTTTAGGAAGCTTCCTCCAAAAGTATAACATCAAATAACATCCTTAATGACATAAAAACTCCCTAAAATTATTTTAAAGGCGTTCCTATATTTCCTCATTCTATCCCAAGTGGAATAAACTTAATTACAGGTGTGTAGGACAAGATGTGGTTCCGTTAAGGTGGCGGGGTCCATGTTGTCCATCCGGAAAATTCATCAACTTCATTGATTTTTAAGGCCTCAAAATTTGACGAATCATCCCCTGGACTAGAAGAAAAAGTTGAAGGAAATAAAATATGTCTTCTAAAAAATGCGGAAAAATATTTTTCAGGAAATGACTAAAATACCCTTGACTTAAAAATCTTTAAAAAATCCAGAATTAAGCACCTTTCACCATTTAGCTCATTTTCATTCTATAATCCAAATTTCCCATTATTTTAATAAAACATTTAAATACATGGGTTTGATCATTTAAAAACATCAAAAATTCATTATTATTGGATTAAAAATATGTATAAAAATTTTCTCTATCAAATAACCCTACACTTAGACCATGCTTTCCCTCGTGTATAAAATCTCAACATAGAATTCAGTGGACACCAATGTTACCAATAATGAAATTTTAAAGTAATAACATAAAATAAAATTCAATTTCAAATCAAATTTTAAAAAATGAACATAAAATATCAATTTAATATCCCAATTTTTAAAGAAACAATTAATTCATATATTTTACTTTTCCCCTTTGAAAACCTTTGGGACTTCTTATTTCATTCATTCAAGCTTCTCTATTCATTATTATTAAACATGCCACAATATGATTTACCTCACCTTTTAATTTTGACTCTCATCTCTCATGATTCAATTCAAGTAGAGTTATGCTCATATCATGAGAACATGTATCTTATCCATAAGCTTTTAAAATAACAACTTTCTCCACTTTTTAAAGATGAAAGGCACATAAAATGATGAGGATGTTTCAATAATGGTTTAAATAAATCAGAGGATTAAGGTTGGAAGAATTTTATGTTTTAAAAATTATGTCTCGAGAAAGAGGTTATCTCTTAATTACAAAGCATGATATCCAAAAGTGATTTGAAATTATCCAATTTAATGTAGCAATACACACTTCCCCCAAAACTCAAAGTAGGGTCATGATCAAAGTAAATCATAATTAATGATTAATGAACCCTTTGGAGTTTTTATTTAAATTTTATATATTTTTTTCTTTTGTTTTTCAAATTTATGATTAGATCAAACCTCACATTCATCACCTAGCCACATACTATTAGAAGTTTGTTGGTCTGGAAACTTCTAATTTTCGGTTCTCCCAAATCCCAACTATTTTTTTCTCTTTTTTTTGGAACTTTTTGTCTTTATTTTTTATTTTTTTAATTCATGGGGAAAACAATATAGTATAATGAATTATTCCTCATCCTTTTATAATTCCAATAATAACACCCACAAACATTTTCTTTCCAATGTATAACATCCCTTCCACCATGATTCCCTTCACCCCCACACTTCATCTTTAAAATATCATGCAAATACCAAGATTATGGTAAGAATGGATAAAAATGGATTGAAACATGCCTCATCCATATAATTGTCATTCATGGTCTCTATAGGATAAAATAAGGATTGATGTACTTGTGGTCTTTAAGGATAAGGGATTTTCCGAAAAATGCCTCAATCACTTTAAATATATTTTTGCACAGTCATAGCTTTGACAAGTTTAAATGAAAGTTCTGGTCGGTTACATGTCCCAATATCACTCAAGAAATATGATCAAGAATAAATAAGAAATACTTGGTCTTGAAATCATCTCAGGAATAAGAGATATGATATTGGACCTCACTCAAAGCACAATTAATAATAATAAATCAATTCACATGAATTTCAGAAATTCAACGTATGAAAAATTGTAGGGAAATTTCATTTACATTAATCAACCAATTCCCTTAAATCATGAGTCATCATTTCAATATCCATGCTTCACATTAAACATTAAAATTTCCATTTTACACATTTGATCTTATAAACATTGAAATCTAAAACATGGCAACATTGGATTCCTATGAAACTCATGCCTCATAGATTAGTCCAGTAAAACAATTATTCTAGCGTGGACATGAAATTTTATCTTTAATGATAAAAACATGAATTGAAACAAAAAATGTAAGGATTTTAAAATTTTAAAAAATAAAAGTGAACTCCATTTTGAAATAAAGATTCAGTCCTCTTACTCAATTTAAGGCTCCCTTTTCCCATTTATGAACCTATAAAAGATAATTACCCACATAAGAACAAGGATCATGTCATTAACGCTCAAAAAGATAAGAGGAGTGGGCCACATGCTGGAATAATCTAAAAATGGAATTTGAATTATAAAAAACATGTAAAGATAAATCTTGTTATGATCCCCCGAGCGGGCCCTGAATTTTTACTACCTCTAGTGGGCAGTACGAGCTGTTATCCAAAGTTTGATGGTGGATGAAGTTTATTTGACTTGAACCACCAAATGTTGTTCTTCCTAGATTGTGGTTTTTTATTCATGTTGAGTAGGAAACCATGGATAGAGTACAATATATCCACCCTCTTCTAAATATGGGGAAACTTTCATGGCGAGGGTACGATGAAGTACAAAGACTCCTCCTCTGTTGCTAATTGTGCAATATTGTATTTCTCTTCTTGTACTCCCTCTAATGAATTCATGTTTTTTAGAGATCTTCACATGTTCTTCAACAAGTGTATCTTATTTTTTTTGATCATCCTCCTGGCCATAATAAGAGGTAGTCGATTCTGAAAAATCCAAATAGTTGGAAGTTATAATAAAATTAGTTTCAATAAAATAAAATGAGTTTGAGTTCAAGATTTTATCATCTAAATGATTAGGTTTAGATTGAATCTTTTCCATGGTTTAAAGTGAATCTTGGAGTTAATTATCATTTGATAGAGGTAGGTAGTCAGTCTCCTCCACCTCGAGTTCGTAGTCTAATTCTTTGATATCTTCAGAGAAAATCAGGGGCACTTCTTTCTTGGACTTGAATCGTTTCAAGTCAATTTGGAGTTCATTAATCATTCTCATCAAAACTTGTGGTGAAATCCATGTCTCTTTCCCTTTTTGAAACTTTTTTAACATTATCATAATAGATTCTTCCCTTCATTGAAGTTCCTCCTCGGTATAATCTATTTCATGTTCTTATACCTATGAGTAGTCATTCCCTAAGTTGAAAATATTTTCATTCAAAAAAATTATTGTAAAATATATATTTTTTATATTTTTTTAATAAAGATAAAAAAATGATAATTTTGAAGAAGTGATAGAAATAACTAATTTTCTCCCCAAGAACTGTGCCAGTTTTGAAACACACCTGTTGTAGGGAGCTGAAAAAGAAAATTTATTTTTCTAATGCAGCACAATGGATGACTAGGGTCGTCTCACTTGAGGAGCATCACAGTTGGTTCAATCACTAATATCTAATTCACCTAATCTAAATATTTTTTCGGGTTTTTAATATTTATTGAAAACAGTGGGTTTTTGGATTTTTTGAAATAGTAAAATTAAAATATTTCAATGCGGAATTGAAATCTAAATATAGATACAGATAAAATAAAATTGAAAGAGTATGATCCTAAGGTTGGATAACATGAGTTCATTCATTATTTGTTTATTATTTAAATTCAATTAGATAATCCATTTAGTGAAACATAATTAATGAAATAATTTCAAATGATTTATTGATTGTGTGATTTTAGCATGCATCGGACACACCAAACCACATCTCTCTAATAGTCAAATAAGAGAGCACCTCGATCGATAATGCAATTCCTAAAGGACCCACCTCCACCGTATTCCATTTCAACTCTTATAGAAACTTTAACTTCATCATATGAAGGGTTTCTATAAGATATTTGAGGAAAAATGAATTAATCAAGGAAAATAAAGGGATTTGGAAATAGTGTCCTTGTGGATGATCGCCACACCCATGAAATACCCCAGCATCCACCACAAATTTATTTAAAACATTTTTAATTGAAGAGAAATAATGAATAACATCGTGACACCCTCCCCTAGGTCCAAGCCTATAGTTATTCACTTTCCATGGTGAAGTGAATAGAGATCGTGATTGAAATATGGAAGAGAGAAAATGAGATTAATACTGGAAGAGAAATGTAGTGGAAGAAGAAAGGGAAACACTTTAATATAGAAAATATGAAAGCATTACATGAGAAAATAAAACTAAAATAAAAATAATATAAATACAGAAAGAAAGTATAAATTTCCCTTGGCCTCCTCTCCTTGGTGCCCCAGATGGTGTGTGGATATTTATGAATCATTTGAGTGGTAGAAGATCCTCTCATTTTATAGGCACAATCTGTCCTAAGGATGTTTTCACATTGTTGACCCATTAATTGGACAATTTGCCCATAGAACCCTTCATGAATGTTTTTTATGTTTTTATTTTCCATTCCCCCTCCAAATTTCTTCTCTTTTGGCCACTAGTTGTATGAGTTATGATTTTTTCATTGGATGTTTCTTTTTCTGGAAGAAGGTTTCAAGAAGCTTCTTCCAAAAGTATAACTATTAATAGCACCCTTAGTGACATAAAAACTCAGTCAATTTCTTTTTAGTGGTGCACCTATGTGTCCTCATTCTATACCAAGAGGAATCACCTTCCTCTAAGGTGTGTGGCCCCAATGAAAAAATTCAGTGTGTGCAACCAAACACCAAGACGTATTTATAATGGCAACATATCATGTATCTGTTAGAACATATCTTCTAATTCATAGAAGAAACCTTGGTACCCAAGATGAGTGGTACTACCCAACACAACGTAAAAGCCCTAAACTATTTCATGAGACTATACTCCTTGTACAAACAATATAGTCCAATTAAAGCCACACAATGTATAGTCAATCACATTTTGTGTAATATACATATCTAGTTGAAACCTTATTCTCCACAATATAGGGAGTTCACAATGTGTTTTCTTTTGAGATCTACACCATTTAGTTGGTTTTATTCCCCCAAAATATCTATATTCTCTCAATTCATTACTATTATTTCCCGAAATCACCTCAGACCATTCCATCACACCATTTTCCGTCATCTCATACCACGAGGGTCATTCTTATTATAAAATCCATCACCATCTTCTATTTCCCATGAATATGGATCATTCATGACATGTTTGAACACATGGTGTCACCCCAATTCATTTTATGTAACTTCCATGCTCCAATAAGTTTCTTTCACCGCTAAAAACCATCGCCTCACCTAACTGATCATTCCATGGTTGAGCCACCAACCCAAGGAATTGTCAGTGTGGATCATCCATATCAAATAGAGTGTAAAATGAATAATAGTGATCCGTTTAGATATTAGTAACCTAATCAACCAAATTAATATAGAACAACATATGTTAAAAAAGAAAAAATCACCAGCAAATAATCCACACTATATTTTTAGGAGAAGTATTATAAAATATCATCTGTAAACTTCATAGAAATTCATGTTATGAATAATTTATAATATTTAACCATAACTTCTACAAATGTTAGATAACCACAAAAAATCAAGTGTAACTATGAATTATCTAGAAAAACATTTCTAAAAATATAAAACATGAATAATAGGGTAAAATCCCATCACATATTCAATTGTGGTCTTAGTTTCTTTTCTGAGACACCATTCTAGAGGTAGAATTAGTTAAATCTAAAATCTCACACAGAAATTCTAAAAAATATTTTTTTTTTATTTTTTTATTTTCAAGGAACATTGAATTTGAATATTTAATTACATATTAGTTATAGGAAGAAATCCATTCACTATAACGAAATGAACAATAATAAAATTTTCCAAGTTCATATTCTAGGGTAAAATTACAATTTTACCCATTGTAGGTCTTGAGACTTTGATAACTCAAGAATTTAGATACACCTCAATCCAGAAAAATCTTGGTCACTATATGCACCCCATCATAAACCTTTTTATCCTAACAAAAGAAACAACTAAGGATCAACTAAAAAATATCTCATAGAAATATGATCATGTAGAAACACCCCACCATTAAATGAACTCCCTTAATATGTAGAGGTATGCGATCTAATAGAACTATGTAAAAAAATATCTTGGAATTAAATATACTATTTTGTTCATATAAATATAATTTCAATACCATATTGATAAAATATTGAAGTAGAAACATGTATTTTACCATGGAATTTTTTCATACACTATGCACTGAAATGTTAACCTCCATATTAAGGATTTCTTACCACATGGAACAAAATATAGAAACCTATAACATTCATCCTAGATGATTTTTTCAATAATCCCAACTCTGGTTGGAGAGCCTCACTCCATAGATATAGGGAGAATTATATATGGTTCTTGTATGAGATAAATCCAACCATGACACATTCCAACACTAAACACTTTATCAGATTCCATTTTGACATAGAAAAAAATGCAGGGCATGATGCTCTTCAAAATCCATGTCATAAGTTCTCTGATCAATTGAAAACTATGCAAAATCACTATCATTTCTGGATTGTAACATTAGTAAAACATGATATTTCTCCAAAAATTGACAAAAAAACTATTTTAATCGTCATTATATATCATAATCTCTAGTATTATTCCACCTACATTTAGATATCTCTTATTTTCATTCTTATAACACACTTGAAAAAAATATTGACATGAACATTAGTATTTCCCCCAACCATATCCAACTGATCAATAATACACCATTTCTCATCGATTGTCATAAACCAGTATAATCTAAATTTGGTGTTCCTTATCATTATAAACACCCTACTATGTTATCTTCAAACCCTAGGATAACATGCTTCAAAACATGAACAACCAAAACCAAAAAACTAGGGAGAACTTCCACCTCTATCACATACCAAGTGTTTCCATGTGATTGGTATACATAAAAAGATTAAAATACATTCTATATTGAGGACCATAATTTACTTTAGTGGTCCCCACCTAGAATCCACATTATGATATATATCTTGAGAATTAGGGGAAAACCACTATCACCTTGAGGAACTGAATGATGTTCTCCCTAGCTTCAGGACACAAATAGTCATTCAATGCTAAATAATATAAGTTGAATATGAATCACTAAATAGGATCCATCACTACCATATTCCCATATCACAAAATAGAAGAGTGTGGGGATATCACCATCCATCTAAGGTGATAAATTCCACCTATTCACAATGAATCAAGAGACCTAAAACCAACTACTCAGGTGCTCATATGGAATTCAAACATAGAATCCTCTACTAGAATCATCAACCACCACGCTTTTACCATACCACATTGGTCTCATTAAATCCCATGGATTCCACATCATGAATAATTACATTATCCCATGAATACCAAATCTATTCTATGAGAGTTTACTATTCAACTGGAACTCTCACGGAAAGATAAAAGAATATTTAATAGTCACCTAGCATGATCCTTAAAAAACCAATTCTATGAATATTTTGGTCCACAAGATCAGAAATACTATAGTGGTGCACATCAACCCACCCAAATCATTTAGAGATTAACATTGGAATTCAATCCTATATAAATCAACATTTGGAAAAGGGTTAACCATAGGTTAACCTTTAAAATCATATACACATTCCTATTTACTCATATATAGAGAATTATTATACACACATGTTGTTACCCAAGCCATATCAACATCCATATAGGTAGTTGATCATAACTAACAATGGGTTGTCCATTATTTCAACATTAGGGTGGAGAGTCTCACTTATTGATGAAGAAAGGACCCACCTCTTTAAACTAGTCACTAATAACCTCACAACAATAGTAAAAGACAACTAATCCTTACCAAAGTGTGTATCACTACACCTATTATCTACCTTGAGGAATTATATGAAATGACGTCTTTCTCCAACAAAGACATAATCACATCACCAAAAGGGATGAGTGAATGATGTTCACCATCACAGGAAACTATCTAGTTTACTAGGGTCTAGTTAAGGGTTCCACTAAAACATCTAACAATACAACATATTTTAAATCATGATTAGCCCATACATGAATCTACTAGTTTGACAGACCCTAAGGAATATACACATATTATACCCTTAATTGAACCCATTGATGATGGACCATTGTAATCCCACTTCTTGGAATGTTATCACTCAATGATTAATAATAACTTGCCAAAGGTGGTGTTCATGAAAACACAAACATATCTTAATGACTCATCTTTCGAAGTCCCCACATTAACGTCTAATCTCAAAGTATTTTTATCAAAAATATTCCGGGGAATAACATTCATAGTTTGTGTACCTAGATGAATACATGGACATAGTTACTAAAACTTATGAAAGGTTCAATATGTTATGACCCTAAGTCTAGTTAACTAGAGTCATTTTCAACTTTATTACATTAGTTCAAGATAAAAGGGATCACACAACTGATGATAAACCTATTTAACATTCTTGGAAAACTATATATATAAGATATTTCAATATTACATTGTAGAAATTAAATATATCATGAAAATATTTCTCACACAATTAAAAATAATTTACAAATTCTTTCATCATGTCATGGGAAAATGGAAAAAAATAAATCAAGAACTCATATTCTTAGAAAGAGTTACATACAATAGAAGCTATCATGAGTAGATAAGGCATGAAAAATATGATAGATTGGATAATAAATACATAATCCATTTAATCAAAAACATTAAATTCGAATCATATTCATGGAAAACAAAAACAAAATAATCTCATGGGTAATAAAAATTGAAATTTTAATGAAGGAAATGCATAATATCAAACATCGTGATATTTATATAAATTTCTCAAGTCAAGACACCATAGACCATACCATAAATGCCTTATGCCAAGTAATTTCAATGAATGGGTATGTATACACCAAATACCCAAGTAATTTAGACAAGAATTTTTCTTATGAGACCTGTTAATGTATCATGGAGTAATCTATAACCAGGTCCCACCCATCAATTATGTATATCAAATTCACTCAACATATATTTATTATAAAATATAATAAATAATAAAAACTGTTTATAAATAAATAAATATTGGTATTTAATCAATTATATGTCTGTAACACCCCAAGAAAAGTGAGACATGAAAATTATAAATGTTACTACCCATGTCAACAAGGAGTACATTTCTTTTAATTAGCCTATATAATTAGAACTCCATAGTTAAATTTGATTGTCCTGAAGTAGTGATCAAGATGAGTAAACTTTTTGGAGGTTTCCAATGGCATGTGTGAGTGAGGACAAAACAATTTGATATAATATGTGTTAGCTAGTGAGTATAATCTTTATTCTAATATGATACCCCATTGTGTAAAAGCCTGTGATGTGATCATATGGAAAACAAAGGTATTTTAGGAGACCCATGGTGTCAAATGACTAGGTTAATGACCCATAGATGACTGGGTCATTAGAAATTATATCAGAACCAATACACATATGGAATTGTAGAGGCACTACCAAGGTTTGTGGATTGTGATCCAAAACGAGGATGTTGGGATTTAAAGGGGTAGATGGTATAAAATTCATAGAAATGTGATACTTAAAAGGATCAAATCTTACAAATCTTGTCAACAATGTGAACCTTTATTTTTAGGAGACAACCTAATTAGAAATATAAAGTTAATCAATATTGCCCTGGAGTAGTGATCAGGATGGGTGAGATTATGTGATGTCTACCAGCGTGTGTGTATGTGAGGAAAAAACACAATGGAAGAACATGTTTCAGACTATAATGATAGTCATAAATCTCATAGGAAACCCCTATAAGGTCCCGACCTTAAACAATACATATTCTAGTTATTTAAAATTGATTTCACTTCTTTACATTCCCAAATTTCTCTTCAGTTTATAGTTTTCCAATGTTATGAAAAAGTCATACATATCAACCCACAATCATAAAAAGTGGGTACCATTAAAAAATATCCATTTATTCAAAAACATAAAAATTTAAACCCAATACAATAACATGATTTCTTTGAAAAATATTCATAACATTAAACATGAATTCCTTATTTATCTTACACATCCTTATAACCTTTCAAAATCATTTGAAAACATGGTATGAACACACAAATCTAAGTAAGTGATCCAAAAAGAAGGAAATAAAACAGTAGTCCATTAATACCTGTAAACATATGTAATCAATTTCATAAATACATACTTGACACCCATATATAATTACATTGTTAAAATTGAGATTTCCATGAGATTTGAACAAATCATAAAAACATAAATAGAACTATAAATTTATATTAGGGAATTAATTACATTATATTATGACCCTCTCTACTACCTTATAATTTTTAACCCTCATGGATACCTTACAATGTAACCCCCACGACTACCTTATTGTGTATCCATCACAATTACACTTGGAGTAACCATACGACATACCTCAAACATACACATACCCAATCCATTATAGGTAGATATAGGTCCCACCTTTTATCATAAATCATTCCCAATAACTAGAACATAATCATAAAACATGAATAATTCCATATAAACGTTGCTTTTGAATTATGTAAAATAGAATTTTAAATGACAATTATTAAAGGAAATTCCATTACAAATACCATATAATTGAAGTGGGAATTGATTGAATGAAAGGGAAATCTGTATATAATATAAAGACTCATAATACAACATAATATAAATGAAATTCAATACAAAATCATTCTCTGTATCACTTAATTTATAAAGCCTACTGTTAACCCAAAGAATGAAAATTTGGTTAAGAATTCCCATACCTTGGGTTTCTCTTACATAAAATGTATTTATGCCTCCATTATAAAGTCTTAAGTAGTGTTATTAATATAATAAAGAAACATATTCAAGTTTTTTCACACCTTATATGATCATTTCAGAACATCATTGAACCCTTAAATTTTAATTATTTTGTTCCTTCCATTGTTTTGGGTGCATTATTTACACGATTTCCAGGACCAGTTTGTATTTGATTTCCTTGTCGTATGAAAAAAAATACATAAGTGGAATGAAATGTTATTTATACGTTTCAAGAATATTAAATGATTCCCAAAATTATTTTGGTTATATGGTATGAAGATGAATCGTTAGATAATTATTTCATGATATCTGTTTAGATCATTTTGGTATAGTTCTTGGATAATAAGGAACTAATTTCATCATATAACATAATATTGTGTATATCTATTAACACCAAAACATGAAAGAGGATATATCATACACTTAAAAATATGTATCTAACATTAAAATAGTTTTTAAACCTATGTTGAAGGATGTAATAGAAATTGAAAACACATCATCCATGATTTGGGTAAATCAGCAGATCACGGATGGTGCTTTTCTTTTTAGAATAACAGGAAGACGAGAAGAAGAATGATGTTGAATTTTTTCCATAAACATGATAACATACAGAATATATAATATTATGAAGTTTTCATACATCTTGGATAAGGGAAGGGGGAGGGAGTATATGACAAGAAAAGGAATTGAAAAGAAAACATATGAAAATGAAAGAGGATTCTTCCCTCTTGATCTCTTCTCCTTGAGATCCTCTTTAAGTCCATTGTTTCTATCCTTTTGGTGAGCACAGAAGGTCCTGGACATGGGTAAGAGCCTTGAAAAGGGGATTGGGAAGAACATAGACAATGAAAAATTCTTTAAATGTGTGATAGGAAGAGGTGGCGAGTGTGGTATTTATAGTGGAGGAGAGAAGGGTATTACATTATTTTAATCATTAGTTTAACATTTTTTCTCAAGACTATGAATAGTCATGATTTTTTGACCCAAAATAGTAATAAGTGTATTTATGTTCTAAAAAATGTAAACTTACATCATCCATGACTAAGGCTTGATGCATAAATTCATTTATTTATCATATATCATAATTATCAAATTTGACTATTTGCAAAAAAATTCAAGTCTTTTAGAGAACCCACAAAAATTCACTATAGACAGTTTTCAACAATTAGAATTCAAAATTGAACTCCATTTTAGGAAAATAATTCTCCAAATATGATTAATTTTATTTTTAAATAATATATTATTTCATTCCAAAAGTAATAAATTAAACATTATAAATTCTTTTATGTCACCTTGATAAATTAACCAATATCTCATTATCTTATAACCTTAATACAATAAAATAATAATATTTTTTACTATTCTTAAGGGCCATTTTACAATTCAAATTACTATTCATAATGGTATGTTACTATTCCAAAAAAATCATGTTGGTTCTATCAGACTCTAAATGTCTTACTGATCACAACCGTAGTTTCCTATTTTTTGAAAATCAAATCCTAGAAGTGAAAAAACCATTTTTAATGGATAGTTTACAAGAATCTCTTTAAAAAAGTTTGATTATGTAGAAAAAAATTCATGAATTTAAATTTATTTTTAGAAACTTGGGGTGTTAAATTCACCCCACCTCTAGAAATTGCATCTTTGTAATTTTTTTACTTATTAAATGAATAAGGATACTTTTACCTCATATCATTTTTATATTCCCATGTTGCTTCTTCAAACACATGGTTTCTCCATAAATCCTTTACCAGGTGGATTACCTTAATCCACAGTTCATTTTCTCTTCAATAAAGAATCTGAATAAGTTTATCTTTTTAAGAATGGTTCTCATCTAGCTGAACTGCTTCTAAGCTCAAAACATGAGATGAATCTGGAAAATACTTTCTCAACATCAAAACATGAAAATCATTTTGTACTTGAGATATAATTGGAGTAAAAACTACTCAGTAGGAAACTGGTCCAACATTCTTCTAGATTTAATAGGGCCTAATGAATTGTGGACTCAACTACCATTTTCTTACCAAAATGAATAACACTTTTACATAGTGAGATTCTAAGAAAAACATGACCACCTACCTCGAAAGAAAAGGCTTTACTTATGTTTTTTACATAATTTTTCTACCTACTCTTATCTATCCGCATGTGTTGCTGGATCATCTTCCCTTTCTCATCCACCTCCTTCACTAATTATGGCCCCATTAATATCCTTTCTCTGACTTCATCCCATAATGTTGGAGTTCTACACCACTTCCCTTATAATTCCTCAAAAGGTGCCATCTGTATAATAGAATGAGAACTGTTATTATAATAAAATTCAACTAAAGAAATATGATGATCACAAATTCCCAAGTAATATATTGAACAAGCTAAAATCATATCCTCCATAGTATGAATCATCTGTTCTAATTTATCATCTGATTGAGGATGAAAATATGTACTGAAATTTAATTA
This sequence comes from Viscum album, assembly GCA_963277665.1. Classification (NCBI taxonomy): domain Eukaryota; kingdom Viridiplantae; phylum Streptophyta; class Magnoliopsida; order Santalales; family Viscaceae; genus Viscum; species Viscum album. Next base: position 1,514,113,162 of record OY728128.1, on the reverse strand, counting down.
TATTCCAAATGACTTCTAAAAGAATTTCCAAATGTTATAAAGGAACTTGGGTTCACAGTCCGATATAATGTAAAGAGGAACTCCATGTAACCTAATGATCACATTCAGGTACAGTCAAGAAAGCTGATATAAAGAAATAGTATCTCAAATAGGAAGGAAATGAGCATATTTAGTCAGTCGATAAACAACAACCCACATTGCATTGTATCCTTGAGAAGTATTTGGTAGTCCCACAATGAATTCCATGGTTATATCTTCTCATTTCCACTCTAGAACTGGTAAAGGTTGAAGCATCCCCTTAGGAAAATTTTACTCTACTTTAACCTATTGACATGTAAATCATTTTATCGTAAAATCTGAAATATATCTTTTTATTCCATCCCAACAGTAATACTCCCAATGGTGTATGTACATCCTTATGCTTCCAGGATGAACTAAAAATGAAGATCTATGATCATAATACAATAACTATTTCTTCAACTGAGAATCACTATGAACACACATTCTTCTTCCAAATCTAAAAACACATTCCTAATTTATGTTAAATTCTAGAAACATACCCATTTTAACCAATTCTACCTTTTTATGTAGCTCCTCATCTACCTTATGCGCTTGCTTAATTCTGTCAAACAAAGTTGACTACACTAAAACTAGAAACAAAAAATAGGAGTTTCCTACACCAATGAATTCCAAGACAAAATTCATCAAACCATTAATCAAGGGGTCATGTTCCAAATGTAACATGGTTAATGATGCATGATGTTTTTACTCAAGGCTTCCTCCAAATTATTTTCTTTTCTGGGATGGTAATTGATTGTGAAATCATAATCCTTTATCAATTCAAGGCATCTTCTCTACCTCATGTTTAGTTCCTTTTTAGTGAATATATACTTTAGACTATTATGGTCAGTATATAATTAACATTTATCTCTGTATAAATTATGCCACTAAATTTTCGAAACAAAAAACCAAAAATTATAATTCCAAATAATTTATGTGATAATTTAACTCATGAGGTTTTAGTTGTATTGAATCATAAGAAATTACCTGATCATTCTATATCAGAACAAAACCATGTACCTTCAATGAAGAATCACTGTAGATGACGAAATTACCATTTCTAGAATGTAGGGAAAACACTAGAGATTTCACGAATCTCTTCTTTAGTTCCTGAAAAAAAAACATCACATTATTCTATCCAAAGAAATTTAACCCATTTTATTTTTAACATAGTTAGTATTCTAGAAAAGTATGCAATTTTTTTAACAAACAATCAGTAATATCCTTCTAGTATTAGATAACTATGAATCTCTAAAACATTTGATGGACTTGGCCACTCATCAACTACTTTTTTTGGTAGGATAAACTATTATTCCATCCCTATTTACAGTATCCCAAGAAAAAAAATATGTTTTAACCAAAATTAACACTTAATAAATTTTCAATATAGTTTCTTCCCCTTTTAGATATGTAAAAAAAATCCTTATATGGTTTTCATGCTCCTCTTTACCTATAGAAAATAAAATAATGTCATCAATAAACACAAATACAAACTTATTCACAAACTCATGAAATATTCTATTCATAAGAACCATGAATAAAACTATTGAATTAGTTAACCCAAATGTAATATCAAAAAATTCTTAATGCCTATATAAATTACGAAACACTTTGTTTAGGATGTCTGCTTCCTTTATTTTCAATTGTTGGTAGCCCGACCTCAGGTCAACCATCAAAAAATACTATGCTCCCTACAGATGATCATACAATTCATCAATATGAGGAAAATGTTAATTTTTTTTAACAATGATGTTATTCAAGGCTCTATAATCAATGCAAATCTCATGAAATCATCTTTCTCTTTAACTAACAAAATAGGAGCACCCCATGGTGAAGTGATAGGAAAAAATAGACCTTTATTAAGAATCTACAGAAACTTATATTTCAATTAAATAAGTTACATTTGATCCATTCAATAAGGAGGTTTTGGAATTGTCTTTGCATCAAAAAATAAGTCAATTGTGAATTCAACTTTCTGATCAGGTATAACATCAAGTAACTCATCAGAAAAAACATTAACATATTTATTTACCACCGACACATCATTAATCTAGGTTATTCCATTGTATTCAACAATTTGACGAAGATAACATTCATTTTTATATTTCAGAACTTTCTCACCTTCCTGTTATGTTATAAATTTTATGGGTTCATTATAGTTTAAAAACCAAAACACTTTCTAAAAAACAACTTATTTATCTCAACAATTAATCACAGCATGATAAACGGAAAGCCAATATATATCCAGAATGACATCAAAATCTACTAAGGAAAAAACAACAAAGTTTATCGATAATTTATTTCTGCATATAACTATAGGAAGAATCATAAAATGAATTTATGTTGTAACATTTCTCCCCAGTGTTTAACACTATGTTCTATTCCCATTTGAGGAGGTTATATTTCCAATTTACCAAAAAAAATCAGAAATAAAAGAATGTGTTGATCCCATATCAAATGAGACATTAGCAGAATATGAGTAAAAAAACAAAGTACCTGATACCACTTCATTGGATGACCTGACATCTGCTGACGTAATCACAAAGGATCTCACTAAACTGTTATGCTTAGATTCTGGCAGCTTCCCATCATTTAGATCTTCTGTTGGGAAGGAATTTTCATAATCAAACATCTTACCATATTTGAAACAATTTATAGCATTCTTATTAGTATTAATCTTAAGATCACTATAATCAGAATCTAAGACCATATTTCCAAATATACCACATAGAAAAAATTTATTAGTTCTTGAAAGGAATTACCGAAGGTGATTTTTACCACAGTTTTCAAAAAACTGGAAGCTAAAATTTCTTACCTTCAGATTTCTTGGATTTATTCTTACCCATTTCTTTCCATATGAACGTTGCTTCTCGTTATTCTAAAAATACATGTAATCATAAGTAGACTCCATTTATAACCTCTTAGCATATCAAGAAAATTCTTATAATATTTGAACTCCCAGTAAGACAATTCCCTTCACTATCATGGCTTTAATCTTGAGTAAAAAAGGATTAATTTTCAATCAAGATCCCAAATAAGATTTGTAGAGTACCATGTTTTTTGGGTGAAGTTTTCTTCATACATGGCCATTGAATCTTCCTCCTTTTTCCTCAACTCATTGAATTGCTTCCCTAACCTATGCTTAACCACATTTGGAAGATATTTTCAAGGAAAACAAATTTAAATTCATCCCACTCTAAGGCATCAACATTCTCTTTGTCCCTAAAATTCTTTACCATTGACCACAACTGATCTGGTTATCCTTCAAAATGATAAATGGAAAGTCTTAACTTTTAATTATCTAAACATCCCATAAAATCAAACATCTTTTAAAGGGATTTAATCCATCCTTTAGTAGATACTAGTTCAGAAGATCCACTGAAAGCTGTAGAGTTTTTCCCCATAAGATGTTCCACTATCATCATGTTCCTTTTTGGTAGCTCTGGTTGTTATCTCACATGGATTCCACTTCCATTTATTTCCAAATTCAGTTGACCCATTACCATCACAATCTTTTCCTTTTTAATTCCTACTATTCTTAGTTGCGAATTAGGAATGTTATCAACATCTCAATTCCTTCCAATTTTAGAGTCCCTATTTCTTTAGAAGAAAACCATTCTGAACAAACATATCTTAGATGATGAAACATGATAATATTTAAATACTATACCATTTCAACATAATGATAAGGTAAGAATAATTTATGATATTCTGTCAACATCATACTAACTTTTAAATATAACTAAACCATGCTCTGATACAACTATAAGGTCTCAACCTTAAACGCTACATATTCTAGTTATTTCAACTTGATTTCACTTCCTTAAATTCCCAATGATATTTTCGATTTATATTTTTAGAATGTTAGGAAATAACTCATACATATCAACCCACAAGAATAACAAGTGGGTACCATTAAAACAACACTACCAGAAAACTGGTATTCCATAGTACCACCCTTTAACAGTGCTGAAAAATGGGCTGATAAAGGAAATTTTTAACAGCGCTAAAAAAAGTGCTGTTAAAAGTGACCCTTTATCAGCGCTTTTTTGAGTACTATTAAAGGGGCCCCCCTTTATCAATACATTTTTTACTAGAGCTGAAAAAGGGGGGATTTACAGTGCTACTTCTTAGCACTGATAATGCGTATATATCAAAAAAATTAAATTTTCATGAAAAATAATATATCAATATATAAGTATATTTATATTTTTATAAATATAATATATATATATTTTAAATATGTTTTAGATAAGTATAAATAGACAATTACATTTAATATATAATAAAGTTATTGAAAGTGAATTAAAAATATTTTGGAAAATATTATAAATTAATAATTTTCTATTTATCATCGACTAATAATCATTTAATAACAATTTGAAGACACAAAAAAATTAAAAATTAATAAAAGATCTAAAATAATTTGAAAATGTAACTCAAAATTCAAACGGCAATAACTTTTGATCAGAGTGTCCATTTGGGCTCTACATTATATCAAGTCGAATTCTGTGACAATCGCTATGTGCTATGACCCAAGGGAACCTTCTACCACATTGTTTGAGGCCAAAAAAGGCCCAAAATGCCTCCAAAACTGAATTTTTAGTCGAGATACCCAAACGTTTTAAAATTTGAAGGAATTTCAGCCTTGTTTAAGGGGGATATTTTTTCTCTTTTCTAGTGTGGAATGAATTTATTTCAATGTATTACATTAATATTCATATTATGGATTTTAAATTTTATCATTATTCATAATGTACTTTTATTTATAATCAAATATATAATAATATATACATATTTTTTATTTATTCACTGATAAATATTTAATTTTATAAATAAATAATTAAACATATGTACATATAAAATATGTTTCCCAATATATAAGCCTTATCTAAATAAGAAACTAATATACATTTTATTTAAAATACAAATATATGAATATTTATATACCTATATCACGTGTACGTGTTTATATGTATATATATATTTAGGTGTCTCTGTATAAACAAAATGATATATATTATCTATATATTGTAAACAAATGTATATTCATATTAATATATAATATTAGTAAATATATATAAATATGTATAATTATACATACAAATATATATAATATATATATATATATATATGTGTGTGTGTGTTGTATATATGTATTTATTTATTTATAAACACACATAAAAATCATATTTTATAAATGCATTCAAAACAGATCTTATATATATATATATTAATATAGGAATAAATATATTAATATATAAATATAACTATATATATATATATTAATATATATATATATATGTAAATATATATATATTAATATACAAGTAAATATAAATATATATATATAAATAAATAAATATATCAATAAATGAAGAGTAAAATAATATGGTGGAGTGGTAAAGGCTTAGGCGCGCAGGCAACAGGTCCCGAGTGCGAATCTTGGGGGAGGTAGGTCGCGCGCGCAGGTGGGGAATATTGTCTAGCATAGTTAAAGGGGGTGGGGGTGCTGTTAAAGGCTGGTGGGGTGGCTAGGGGGTGTGGGATGTAGTGGGGGTGGGGCACTATTGAAGGGGGGCTTCAAGCGCTGTTGAATCCCCTCCCCCCATATGTAGAAAATAATTTTGTAATTTTTATTATTTTTTTAGTTTTTTTAACTTTTATCAGTGCTTTTTAAAAGCGCTGATAAAAGGGGTCCTTTAATAGTGCTAAAAAAAGCGCTCATAAAGGACCCATTTATCAATGTTTTTTTTGAACTTATAAAATGCCCCTTTTATCAGTGCAATTGTTTGCGTTAATAAAAGGGTCCATTATTAGCGCTTTTCTAAGAACTGATAAAAGGGACCCCATTTATCTTCACCTTGATTAATATCACTTTTCTCGTGCTATTAATGCCCTTTTCTAGAACTGATAAATTCCATATTTGTAGTAGTGAAATATAAATTTTTCTAAAAAAATAAAATCATAAACACAAAACAAAAACATTATTTCCTTGAAAAATCGTCATAACATTTATCTTGACTTCCCTATTTCTCTTACACATCCTTATAACCTATGAAAAATATTTTGAAAACATGGGATGAACATAAAAATATTAGTAAGGGATATAAAAAGAAGGAAATAAAATATTAGTCTACAAATACTTGTAAATGTATAAAATCAATTAAAAAAAGACATACCTGACACCCATATATAATTACATTGTGAAAATTGAGACTTCCACAAGATTTCTACAAAACACAAAGAATAAAATAGAACTATAAAGGTATCTTGGGGAATTAATTTCATGATCATGTAACCCTCTTGGCTGTTTTATGATTTGTAACCCTCATGGCTACCTTAAAATGTAACCCCCATGACTACGTTACTGTGTAACCATCATAGTTACACTTGGAGTAACCATATGAGAGACCTCCAAATTAAACATACTAAATGAATTATAGGGAGATACATGTCCCACCCTTCATGATAAATAATTCCTAATAACCAAAACATAATCATAAAACATGAATAATTTCATAAAAACATTTCTTTTGAATTTTGTAAAATAGTTTTTTAAAAGAGCCTTTTAAAAAAACGTCCCTTAAAAATATCATATAATTGAAGTGATAATTGATATAATGAAAGTAATATGTGTGTAAACTATAAATACACATAATAGAACATAATATAAAATAAATTCATTAATCAAATAATCTCAGTAGCACTTAATTAATGAAGTATAAGGTTAACCCAAAGAATGGAAATTGGGGTAAGAATTCCGTTACCTTGGGTTTGTATTACATAAAACATGTTTAAAACAAATGTTTAATTGTTAAAAGAAAATTTTTAATATCTTAATGAAACATATTTATGTTTATAAAACCTTATATGATCATTTTATGAAAACATTCCACCCATTAATTTTTAGTATTTTCTCCTTCCATTGTTTTAGGTGCGTTCTTTACATGATTTCCATGGCCAGTTTATATTTGATTTCCTAGTCATATGTAAAATAAATTCAAGATATTTAATAAAAAGGAATTCATATGTTTCCATAATATTAAATTATTCCCAAAATGATTTTTTTATATGGTATGAGGATTAATCATTAGATAAATCTTTTGTGATATCTATTTATATCATTTTGATAGTTCTTTGATAATCACGATCTAGTTTAATTATATAACGTAATATTATTTATATATGTTAACTCCAAAATATGAAATAGGATATATCATACAATTTTAAATCTATTACAACCATTAAAATGGCCATATAACATGTTTTTAAGGATGTATGGAAAATTGAAAACACATCATCCATGATTTTGGTAAATCAGCACATCATAGACGGTGTTTTTATTTTTAGAATAAGAGGAAGAGGATAGGAAGAATGATGATTAATTATTTCCATAAACATGATAAAATATAGAATATATAATATTATGGATCTTCCATACCTCTTGGGAAAGGGTAGGGGAAGGGAGTATATGAAAAGAAAAGGAATTGAAATGAAAACATAAGAAACAGAAATATGATTCTTACCTCTTGATCTCTTCTCATTGAGATCCTCCTTAAGGCCATTGGTTTTGTCCTTTTTGTGAGACAAAAAGGACTTGGACATGGGTAAGATCATTTGGAAGGGTATTGTTTAGAAAATATACAATACAAAAATCTTTAGATTTGTGAGAGGAAGAGGGGTTTGGGGGTCGTTTTTATAGTGGAGGAGAGGACATGTTTACATTATTTTAATCATTAGTTTAATATTTTTAATCAAGACTATGAATAGTATTGATTCATGTTTCCCAAAATAGTAATAAGTTCATATGATTTAGATAAAATAGACATTTACATCATTCACAACACAATTATGATTCCAAAATTCCTTTATTTATCATATTTCGTAATTATTGAATTTCATTATTCACAAAAAATTCAAGTATTTCTAAGAAATCCCTAATATTCACCCAACCATTTTTCGATGTGAAAATTCATAAATGAGACCCATTTTTTAAAAATATTTTCCTAAATGTTATTTATTTAATATTTAAATAAGATCATATTGCATTCCGAAAATAATAATTTTAAAACAATAACTGCTTTTATATGAGCTTTAAAAACTAACCATGATCTCAATATCTTATAACCCTAAGGAAAATAAAATAATAATAAGATTTAGTATTCATATAGTTTTTATTAATATTATTATTACTATTCATAAGGGTATGTTACTATTTAGAAAATAATCAATTTGTTTCTATCAGACTCCAAATGACTTTCTGACCACAACCGTACATGGCCATTTTTCTAAATTAAAATTATAGAAGCGGTAAAATTAAGTTTAATGTCTAATTTATAACTATATCATTAAAAACATTGTCATTATATAGATAAATAAAAATTCATGCATTTTAATTTATTTTTAAAACCTTGGGGTGTTACCACCCATATGGTTATATCCTATGGTGTGCTTGGAAGGAAACTGAGGTATTTTAGGAGACTACTTGATTAAAAATCCACTATTATGTGTGCTCTTCCTGAAGTATTGATTAGGATGGGTGACCTTCTGGGATGTTTCCCAGGTTGTGTGTAAGTGAGGGAAAAATACAATGAAAGAACATGTGTTGTCTTGTGGGGACAATCATTAGTCTAATAAGAGTCTGCAGTGGGTAGTAGGCTCTGGTGTGGTTAGAAGGAAACCAAGCTATTACAGGAGACCCATGGGGTCATATGACTACTTTCATTGCCAGGGGAAGGCTAGGTCATGATAATATGTAACATCAAATTTTCTTTACTGAATGAAATAAACTTCTAAACAATATTCTTTAACTAAAATCATACGGGGAAAAGGTATATAATTATAAAAATATTAAAATGTAAAATAAATCATTGATACACCAAAACTTGGACTTTAGAGAGAAAAATCATATCCAATAAATAATATAGAGTGAAAGAGAACAATATCATAGGAACATGAATGTTCAAAAATAAGTTTTAGTTCATTAAAAAATAATGGAAGATAGAAGACAATAAATACATCTAAAATGATGGTTTAAAATAAAGAAAAGTTTTCTGATTATTAGAGATTAAAATTGAAGCAATACTTTACCATTAAATTTACCTATAACTTGTGTAACTTTTTTATAAAGTCAAATTTATAAGTTATTTCAAAAATTATTTTCAACCTATTAGAAAATAATTCATTTTTTTTCTTAAAATAAAAAATAAAAAATCGTAGAATAATGTAAAAATGAGAGAGATGAATGATTGATACAATTTAGAGGAGTGAGATAATGAGAAAAGGTGAGAGCCTTTCGTATAGAGAAATCAGTATTACCTCTTTAATAGATAACCTGATGAATGAAATAATGGAAAGTGATAGGTTGTTTAAGGTTTCTAATTCCATCATTATTGTGTGGTGAGATCCATGACACAAATGAATTTATTTATTTTCTTAACAAGATTTGGAGAGATTTTAGGTTGAGACGGGTGTTAAATGAGATCATTAAATTCTTTTTGACCATCATTAAATTCTTCATAGAATTTCATGGATCATCGCCACCGATTTTATCGAGCCTATGAGAGAAATAAAAAATTACAATACTCTTCCAATGGTTATAATAGTTTAATTTATTAATAACAGTTATTATTAGAATTATCAATGAGAGTGAGAGAGTGATTTTCAATGAGAATATTATAGTGGTTTTTATAAATCTAAAAAAATCATGGAGGTTTAATAAAAATTATCATTGCATAATTATAAATGATTGATAAAATGAGAATAGAATTATCATTTGAGAATATAAAAAATTTAGAAATTATTATTTTTTACTTAAATAATTTGAGTAAGATTTCTCTATAAAATTGGCCAAATTAAATCCTATAATAATCCCATGTATTTATTTTTTGTATCCATAATTGACACACATCCTAAATTTAGGCATGTATATAATTTTTTAAAAAAAGGAAAAATTATTAGATATAATCAAACAACATTAAATAATTTGAAATTAAGATTAAATTAATTTAGAAAAATTTTGTAAAATAAAATTAGTTATAGTTAACTATATTCAAAATATTTCTTCATTAGAAAAAAATGCAATTGATATTTTCCTAACATTTACATTTCCCATTTTTTAATTACGAAATATCATTAATAAGTGGCTTTAAAAATTAAAATATTTTAATTATAATTTAAATTATAATTTTGAAATATTTCTTTCGATGTTCTCTCTCGATAACACTTCTTCTCAATCTAGGGTTGCTCCCTTGGTTTGGAGTGAATCGACTATTCTTCATGTTTCTTGTCATCATTATTCACTCCCTATTCTTTTTTATCCTATTTTTTCATCCTTGGATTGTTCTCTCTACTTCAGAATACTTCCACCCCTTTAACTTCATCATGTTCATCCCTCAGTGTGGCCTTCTCTTTTCTATTATCGACTCTCATTATATTCTTATTTCTTTTGGCATATATTTTTTTGTTCAATTTTGATGATTTTTTTATTTTCAATTCATGGATTCCTTACTCTCACATATCTTATCTTATGACCAGATCCCTTATGCTAATCCACAAATGGGTTTATCATGGAGGCACTTCAGTGTTTTGATAATCTGTTTGTGTTATGTTCGAAAACATTCCACTTAGACGGTTCGAAATCCTTTTATCTGGCTCCCATTCTATTTTTTTCTACATTTTGGGTCAGTATGAGGGTGTTGGGGTGGTTTTGGGATGCTGTTGGTGGGTTTGATTCAGTGTTGGGGGATCATCTCGGCTAGCGACGCCTAATGATTTGGTTTCCAGTTTATTCAGTTAGTATGCGGTCACCGTTTTTTTGAGGTTTCATCCTTGTGATGTCGTTATTTTATTCTGTACTTTGATGGTGATTTCTAGTGACGTTGCATATAATTTTCAATAGTGTTGGTTTGATGATGTTTTTTTCTATAGGATTGATCGTGCTTCCTTTACTATGGCATGTTGAGAAGAACTTGTTTTATCTCACGAAGCTCTCGCTTCCAGGTTTATTGATCTTTTCTAGGTCAGTTGGGTGAGATGGCTTCTAGGTTTATTTATCTTTTCTTTGCCAGTTGGGTGAGATAGCTTCCATGGTGGATTTGGTATGTGTTCGTGCGACCTGGTGGGTGTTCCATGAGGCTTGACTATTGTTGTCTGTGACCTTTTTAGGGTTCCTTCAGGGTTGGTTCACCATTTTTATTGATTATATGCATGGTGATTTTGGTTATTCTTTGTCATCGATAGTAGTGATGCGATGTGTTGTTACCGGTTTATGGGATCTTCTTCCAATATGGTGGCCCATCAAGGGTGATGGTGATTATATCTTAGAATATTTGATACCTTCCAATGGCTGGTAACTGTGAAAAGGTGATGACAAGAGTGGCGTACTAGTTGGTTCGACAATTGAGGTTCCTACTGCTCTCTTAGTTTGGGGTTTTTCTTATAGAGGCAGTCTGACAATGATCTGTTTGAATGTTGAAATTTTAATTTTGAATCTTGATAGGTGGTTCATGGTATGATTATTTTCACTTTGATTTTGATGTGGGATCAAAGATATTGGAAGCTACCTATTCCCCTTTATTTTCATATGTGTTAACATTTAATTCTACTTTTGTTCTAGATTTTTTATGTTTGATTTTGATCGTGAGGTTCCCACTTGACCAAAAAGTTGGTTATTCTAAAAGTAAAAAATTGGATTTGGACTGAGTAAAAATTATCAAATATTAAATTATAATTCTTAATAGCTTATAATCTATTGATTCCAACTATTATTTTACCTTTTATAAGATAATTTTAAACCTCTTATCTTATTGAGTTATATTTAAAAAAATTCATTATAATTCCAATGAATCAAAAATAAACTTAATCTGATTTTTTTAGCTTCTGATATCATCAACAATCCACAACCAACGTATTCTTGAAACTGCATAATATTGTAGTGACTTTGGGACAAAATAGGGAATGTAAAATGACTGAAGCAACCTTAATCATAGTTATTTTAAATGTTGATAATTTCTTTAGGTTTCTAATTTAAAAATTATTTATTAAATTATGAGTACTTTAGTTAAATATATGATCATAATAATGAGAACCAATATAAATGGAAACAATAAAAAAATAGAACAATACATTCTTTCAACTATATACACATGCAATAAAATAATAATAAAACAATTAAATTCAAACTTACTTTTCATTCCTTAAATAAATATTTATTAATAAATATTCATGAAAAAATATTATCCTAAATACATATTTTATAATTATTAAAAACATAAATATTATAAATTGAAAAGGATTAACTCCAACAGTCTCCCCCATTTTGTTAATTGTAAAACTATAACAAAATTTTCAAAATAATTCCTACTTTTTTAAATTTATCAAGAACATTTAAGGAAACTATTTTTAAATTAAGGGAAGATCCAAAAAATCTACCATTTAAAGCACACTCCATAATTAATTTTTATAAATATTTATGTTATTAAACTAAACAAAATTCACAAGGGGTGTCAAAATATGTGTAAAATAAAGTCCCACTATGTGTTAGATTAGTTAACATTAGATTAAAAATCCATCTTTTTTCCAGGTACAAACCTCTAGGTGCATCCATGCTATAACCACATCCACTTGTTTATATATAGTTATGAATATTATTATTAGAGTATCACATTTACATGACCAAAATTAATGGTTAGTTTCTCACCCTTAGAGTGATTAATTTTTCTCCACCTTCATGAATAATTTTTTGACATTATAAAATAAATATGATAAAATAAATAAAATTTAAAACGTTTTTCAAGAGAAATTGTATTCCAAAAAATAAGTATGCATTATAATATAGTTTCACAGATTCACTCCCCTAAATTAAATATAACAAGATCTTGCTCAGGAATATATATATATATTAACAATTTTATTAAAAAATGACTCCTCCAAAATTTATGTATTAAAGAGACATGAAAATAAAATATGAAATTAATTTGATTATTAAATATATACAATGTATTAGGCATAATCAAGATTTAGAACTTTTCAATAGATAAGGTAAAAAAATCTCACTGGTCAAGGAAAAAATAACATAAAATTTTATCTAATTTCAACATAAAATATGATAAATATTTAAAATAAATACATGATGGCCATAATTTCATATTATATTACTAAATGAAATTTTAAATATGTAAATATTGATATAAATAGGTTGAGAAGAAATATATTGTACATTAAAACATCTCTCCCTATATAGGACAATTAACACATATAAAATACATCTTGGTTTGGAATTTAAACTCCATAGAAGTTCCTTTATTTTAGAGCCACAATGTCATATTAAAATTAATCTTGGTTGTATAGAAATAAAAAATATAAAACAAAAGTTCCTTTTAGTAACTAGATTTTGGGCTCAACATTGTTAACTAACAAATATTGAGACAATGAAATAGTGTTATTTCTACTAAGATTGGATAATGAAAATTTAGGAACCCAAAATTATTTTGTATCATATTTTTTATTAATAATATTAGATGAATGATTAATAGATTTATGTAATCCATATCTTTCATTTTTTAAATTGCGCTCATAAATTAAAAACCCAGTTTTATGCCAATAAATAAATTTATTTCAAAATTCCTTTTACAATTTTTTTTTTCTCTTGAATGGGACGAAAGCCTGATTTTTATTTTATTATGGATAATACCTCTTTTAAGGGTTGAAGGGGAACCAATACATGACCCATAGGCCCAAGGCATAAGGCACGACATGACCCACCATACATGACCCAAAGGCCCAGAGGCATACCATACCCATTACATGACCCGCAGGAGAAACCCACAAGAAATACCCCTCCCTAGATTCTACTTCATTGATCACATAGCTCCCCACATTGAATTGCTGATCAACTATAATTTCCTCTATAAAGCTGCACAGTGCCTGGTTTCAATGGCGGCTGCCACACCTTCTCATTCTTCCTATCCGGTTAGCTCTGCTTCTATTGGTTGCTACTCTTGTTGCTCTGATCCTCTTTTAGGGCATGCTCTGTGTGAACTAGGCTACTCCATGGTCTTTATGGCTTGAAGGACCTATGGCCTAAAGGCCTTTGATAACCTGAAGTCCCTTCAGACCAGTAGGCCCAAACCTGTGGCCCGAAGGCCCAAATCAGGTGAATAGTTCCCACTACTATAGTACCGAACAGTAGATGATACAGTACTGCTACAGTACTGCTACATTACCCAGAAATTCACCTCCCCCTGGTTTTCATCCTGGGTCTCTTAGATGCCAACCAAGAGCCCTTACCACTCAGGTATGGGCTCATGGAAAAAATAATTATTTTTGAAGGACTAAAATTCATTTAAAAACCCTAATAAACATGATTTTTATTGGTCCCTGAGAACCTATTATTTAATTAAAATTTTCTTCTCCTTTATTGAATTGAATGATAGTATTTTTTATATATTTAATTTCAGATTCTACAAAATAAACATAAAGTTGATCTATTAATTTAAAAACCAAATCAATTTTTCCATTATAAAAGAGAACATTTTCATTAGGAAATTGACGTTTTTCTTTAAGAATGAGTCTTTTTCTTTAAGTTCTTCATAATTAGAATTGATCTCTCTATAAAAATTCTCTAATTCATCAAATTTAAAAGAAGATCAAGAATAAGTGGATCAATTATAGGAAGATGAAGTATATGAAGGAGAATGAAAAATCATAGAAATAAACTCTTCACCTTCCTCAAGATGTTAAATAAATAATTTAGGACTTTAGTCACTATATTTAGAATATTCACTAGCACTCATAGTATATTTCCTAATATCTTTCCTACTTTATTTATTCTTTCTGATTTTTTTAGATTATGTATTCTGTTATAATAGGAATCTTCTCATTTCATTCATTTAATGTTACATTTGGAATATAAATCTATTTTACTTTATGGAATAATGTGGTATTTTATTCTATTTGTTTAAATTTAGTAGTATCTTGTTCAAATGTTCAATATAAGATTCATTATATAATTAATATTTATCATAAATAACATCAAAAGAAATTTTTATTTTGAATTATTTATCTTCTTTATATTCTTTTTATTTATTTTTAGATTATCACTACATGGTTAGTTCATTTATCATTCGAGATCTGATATTCTCTAGGACTTCTATTTTATTCAAATACTTTTATTCTTGTATTTTCATCACTTTGGGTGACCAATTTATTGGTATGTACCAGAAATATATTCTTATTAATATTTATATAGAAAAATCATCATAATGACACTTTATACCATTGAAAAATACAATAAATAACATAAATAATTTTTTCGTAGAATTATTTTAATGCATAGAAATGTCTTCAAAATCATGCTGATACAAATCCTATCAAGTATCTTTAACTTTATTGAATATTTAAAGTGGGTGTTTAAGAAATTCCCATATATCATAAGTAGTTTTTAAAGTAGATATGTGATCAAATTAATTTGTATCTTGACCACAATGTAAAGAGCTCAACGCTTTTCCATTAAGATTAGAAATTTTAATATAATCGGAAGTCCACTTATATTCAAGTTATTTGGATGGAATATATTACTTCATAACCATTTTAAAAACTTGATAACAAATTATACCAAGAATTATTGACATATATTTTTTCAATTTTTAGTAATTTATTCCATCAAATGAAGGATCATGAGTATTAGAGGTAGATACAATCATAAATTTGTACATTAGAATCAATTAATATTTTAAAAAACTACTTAAAAATGTGAATAATTTCGAAAAAATAATATTTTTAATAAAAACACAAAGATCCCATAGATACCAATTTCTTGTTGGAGAATGGTGGATGGAGGGGTGTAAATTTTATTTGAAAAATAAACTATATAATACTAAGGGAATATTCAAAATAAAAATATGCCAATTTGATAAAGATCTGAAGTGATAAGTTTTATTCGTATGGAAAAATTAAAATGCAATTTAATTATGTGAGTAATAATATTGGGGAAAGGATTTATTAAATTTATGAACATTATACATATGAAGATAGAATGATGAAATGTGTGGAATGAAAAAGGAAGAGTGAACACAATTTTATATAAAGTTTGACAACATCATATGATTTCCCCCTATTTCTCCACCACTCAAATTGTGAGATATGTTATTAATGTATTGATTTTAAAAGAGATCAAGAACCCAATTATCCTTTCCTTTTAACTGATATTGAAAGAAAAAAATTCCATTTTTTTGAAATAGAAATAAACCAACTTCCCTTTATTTTTTATGGAGATAGTAAGAAACCAAAGGTAGAAGGTTGGATGATAAGATATGGCTGGTTTAGAACAAATCTATTATAATTATGGTCTTCTATCTCTCTTGATGGATTCAAATAATTTAAAGGTGGTAGATAGATAGAAAATTTGAGAACCTTTTATATATAGAAATGAAGACTAGCTCTTTGAGGGAGGGATTGGAGAAAGAGATAGTGGATAGAGATCTATAATTGTAGTATTCCAATTCCACTATCACTGTGTGTCATGATCGAAGACACCCAAGCACTTTATTTATAGGATTCAGAAGATTCAACGACATCTAATCTCACAGAAATAATTTAATGAGTTATTTGAATTCGTTTTGGCCTTTATTAAATGCCTCTTAAATGGTTTTGAATCACCAATACTGGTTTTATCATTCCTTTAATGAAATCACAAAACATAATATGCTTATAATGTTTAGAATAATTTAATATAACAATAAAAATCATTATTACAATTATTGTGTAAGAGAGTGATTATCCTAGAGAATATTATGTTTTCAATTCAATATATATAAATATAAAGGAAATAGATTAATATATATTATTCTACAATTATCAATGAGGTGTAATAAAGATAATTGAATTATAATTTTAGAATTTAATGAATAAAGATAGTGAAAAAAACTTATTTGAACTTAAATCATTAGAATGTGTTTTTTCCATAAAAATATATCAAATTAAATCCCATAATAATCACATGTATTCCGTTAATATATTCAAAATTAAAAAGCATCCAAAATTCATGATTGTTTATAAGTAGTTAAAAATAATTAAGTATTAAATATACTCAAAAAACATTGAATATGTTTTCTTTAACATATAATTAATTTTTTTAAAAAAATATTAAAAATAATTAAAATTAAATATTTTCAATGTATATATTCCTTTTTCAAAAAAATTAATTAATAAATTTCTAAATTTTTTATTTCCCATAATTCAAAAACAATCATTCCTTAATAATAAGTTTTAATAATTAAATTATATACATTTTAATTTTGAATATAGTTACAAAAAACTATATTATTTCCATTCATTATTTTTCAAAATATTAAAAATTAAAATGAAATTCATAACCGCTTGGAAGATGTTGATTTAGGACAATATTAAACCTCTTAAACAACATTTTTATCCTTTATTTGAGTTGAAATATATTTGTAATATTTTGTTGACATTACAATGAATATAAAATTAGCTTAAGCTCAAATTATTAGATTTAGATATCAATGAAAAATATTTTTCTACATATTCATGAAATTTCTGAATATTTCAGTCTCTTTAGGACCAAATTTAGAATATCAAACAATAGAATCGACCATAGTAGTAGTTAAATTAAATGTATATTATTTTTTTATCTTTATAATGAAATAGTGTTTTTAAAATTCTGACTACTCTAGGTCACGAAATTATCAAAAAAAATAAGAACCAATAAAATTGGATATTAAAAAAATAAACAAAAATGATTTATTCATTCCAAATATTACACATGAAATAATAATAATAAATCAAAAAATTAAACGTTATTATTCAATTTTTGAAAAAATAATTAATATTTATTTTTTGGACAAAATATTAGAAAAAAAATATATTTTTAAATTTCTAAAACATTATAAAAAATATAATGAAAAGTAATAACTATAAGAAGCTGTGGATGCAATATATGTTAAAAAGAACATTCATTTCACAAATTTCTAAAAAAAGTAAGAAAAAACCAGTTCAGAAAACAATAAATATTTTATTTTAAAATATACATATAATATTATCAAATATGTTAAAATATTAATTTACACAATCATTATGGAATTTAATATATCAGTCTTGAATAATTTTGGACAATCTCGACATGGGAAAAAATTATTCTTGACCTAAATGAAGAAATAAGGTTGTTTCTTCTTAACATAAATATTTCATTAATTTAGTACCAATGAGAGTAAAATTAGAAAGAAAATATGAAACCCCATAAATAACCATAGGATAGAAAATATATATGGGTATTATTAAAAGAGATATCATATAATTCTTCAAATGTAAATTTAAGCATGAGCATTTTGAATAAGAATGAGATTATAAATGAACCTTTAAATAATTAATTGATTTTGAATCAAAACCACATAAAATAGAAAACATGATTTTAAAAGTGAAATTACATATATAAAAATTATATCCGGATATGGTATGACAATGGGTAAATATATACAAAATATAAAATTAATTTTGTGTATAATATAAAATATATTATAATAGATTTGAATTGAGATGAAAAAACCTTACCTTGGTTTTTAGCTTGGTCAGATGAATTTTATACTCCCTAATAATAAATTTTAATTTATTAAATACAATATACATATAAATTTTCATATATAATCTATTTAAAGTCATTAATAATCATTTTACATCTATTCATTGTATAGTTTTGGTTGTCCTGACTAATAATGGTTTTTCTGTAAATTCTACCAATACTATATTGGTATGTGGACCATGGTAAAATGAGTATTGAAATAGTTTCATAATCTCTAAAATGTAAATTATATCATGAATATTATTATTATTCATTTAATTTAATTTTAGAACAATCCATGAAATGAAATAATAGAATAATTAAATATGTTGTTTATGGAGGTGGTAGTCCACACATACACATAATGTAATTTTTGTTTTCCTAATGGATAGAAAAAAAGCTAAGTTTAAAATTATTATTCTTTAATGAAAAATATTTCAATCATATATATCATATATTTTTATTTAATCTGTCCTTATAACCATCCATGCATGTTAGAGATGAAATATGAATCATATCGCTTTGTGGAGGTGGTAGTCCACACCTACACATGAGCAAAATTTTCATTTTCCAAAAGATATATGTAGAATGGGGTAGATGATATTTTATATTACCATAATCCAAAATAATTGATAAATATCATATATATTCATTAATTACATTATTATAAGAATCCAAGGGAGGTGGTGATGAAAGATGAATTACACCACTGCCTGGAGTCAATAGTCTACACACACACAAACGATGTTTTCATTTCCCATAAGGAGAAAAAGAGGTAAAAATGGATTTTCCATTAATATAAAAACATATAAATATATTAATCAAATTAATGTAATATTTTATTATTTTTATTGATTATTTGTTGGATTTTTAAGAATAACATAAATTCCAAAACATCGATAAGAACATATACCTATTACTTTGGTAATACCATTCGGATTACCCCATAATCCTTCTCAAAGTGGTACTTAAGTGATAATAAGAACTATAAATGAATACACATAATTTATTTTCATATTTTATAAGGTCTTGTTTGAACTAAGTGGCTCATTATATTTTAATAAGAGAGGATAAGAAATTTCATTTTATAAGTGAGGTTGGAGACAAACTTAGAAATACAGAAAAATTAATTATATAATATATAAATTACTAAATTTACGATGCCCAAAATTTTCATAAAATAAATTATAATGAGTTAATTCTCAAAATACTACCAAAAAATTATTTTTATTCAACTGTTTAACGTTATATGGAATCCTTATCCATTTATTTTTTACCCTTTAACTCATTTTACCCATACTCGAGATGATATTATTTTACTATAGTAACAATTAATGATAGATAAAAATTAAGGATAAAGTATTTACGAATATTAATTATATTGATTCTTTATTTTGGATCCATTTTATAATATTCATTTCCTATAGTTTTCAAAAATTAATTCTAATATCCATACACAAAATACATAAAAAATAATTTTTTAAGAAAATAAGTTTGTACGCATAAAAAGGATTTAATTATCATTACATGAATACTTATATAAATTATGAGAATATTAATTTACTTACTATAATATCTTATAATCACATTTCTCTAAAACCATTAATAAATTATGATCAAATTAATTTATCATGATAAAATTACATTGTATATAGAAAAATAATTTTTCTAAAATAATATCAATTATTATGTTCAAAATGAATTATATTCATTTCTTATAAATTGATAATAAATGTGATAATTAATATAAATATTCTATAAAATTATTATATATGAGATCAATTTAACTAAATTTAGTAGAATTTATAAAAATTATTTTTTAATGGAAAATACCAAAAATTCAACTTTTGATAATTATGTCTACTAAATCCAAAAGAGATATCTATTTTAATTAATTTAGAAATTATTTACTATCAAAATATTAAAATGATTCATATTATATAGTTTTTTTGAATAAAATATTTATTTACTAGAATTTTAGGTCATTTGTCATATTCTTCCCCTCTTTAAATTTCTCATACTCAAAATATCTTGAATATCACCTCATAATAAAAAATAACATGAATAATATAGTACATGTTAGGGAATATTCATATCAATTAAGCATAAGATAAACATGAACATAAAGGCATGATATAGCATGGTTATCATAACATGGAAAGGTGGAAACCACATTTAACATGATTTTAGCATGAGTAAAGGATCATTGAAAATGGAGCATGATTAAACCCTCATTTCACTTGAATTATCATGAATAAACCATCATTTCACTTGATGTATCAAGATACTAATATTTACCCAATGAATTGGAGTGCTATAAGGGAACATCCTTCTTAATCATTTCATTTCATGCATAAGTGTGCCACATGGATCATATAACATTGAATAATTAAATAGCATTATTTATTACATGATAATGGAATCCATAATTCATACATGAAACTCTATAATAAATAATTAAATATTCATAAAATTGAATACCCTTGATAGAGAAATGAGCTTGATATTCACTACACAATGAATTTGTCTTGGAAAATCGCAATGCAATTTTAGCTGCATAACAACGTGACATAAGAATTCATTAAAATGTTATATGAGAGTGAAAGGGTTATCACATAATATGTACATTAAATGGAAATTTAGGGGGGTAATATAGATAAATTTCCCAACATATGTAATGGAATTTAGATTCATAATAAAAAATAATTGCTTGAATGTAAATGAGAGGAGAGAAATTCCATATGGAATTTTGGCATGGTAACAGGTGTACATGGGAGGCATTAATGAGAGATGAAGAGGTATATAATAATAAAGAAATAAGGAGGTATGTATGGTATAGGTTTTAAATCATAACCCAGCATTTTAAATTGAAAACAAAATTGAATAAAAATATAATGAAATTTGGACAAAAATGAGAAAGGAAGAAATCCCTTACTTGGAAGTGTGATCCAAAAGGCTTGTCAGGGGATTTATAGGGGATTATAGGGAGAATATAGAAACTTTTTAGCATTATTTATAGATTAGGGAAGGTTTTGGTATAGCTCCAATGGTTTTTAAGTGAAGATATGTGCGAGATAGGGTGGTTTTATAAAAGAAAAGAGAGGGGATTCTTTATTGTTTAGGTTTTGGACACTACACATTAAAATAATCAAAACCAAAAACCATACCAGGGTTTTCCCATGGTTTTTTGAAAAAGGGTATTGTAAGAAATCATTTTATAAGGAAAATGGCATAACTTATTCAAATATTAGGGTTGCTTATGTGTAGGTGAGTCACAATCTCAAGGAAAACATTTTAAAAGGTTAAAATATTTTATAAGCCTTG
Organism: Viscum album; assembly: GCA_963277665.1. Lineage (NCBI taxonomy): Eukaryota > Viridiplantae > Streptophyta > Magnoliopsida > Santalales > Viscaceae > Viscum > Viscum album. Next base: position 1,514,091,198 of record OY728128.1, on the reverse strand, counting down.
GAGGGTCCACTAAAGCTTTATAAAATAAATCAAAAAACCTAAAATCACATTATTTTAATGGTAAACATATATTGACTAAAAAAACCATTTATTTTATTTTATTACATCACTATTAGGTCATTATGATGTCAAATAACACATTATATAATTAAATGGTATGTTATTTTTACCCAAAAATTCGACTGTCTCAGAAAAATATGAAAAATTAATAGTTGGATAATTTCAACATCCCGATTCCAAAAAATAATACTAATTTTATATAATTAATTTTCAAAATATGTGAATTTTAACTTTTATTATAAAAACTTATATTTATCGAAAACTGATGGGTTTTGAAAAAAACTGCATTCAAACCTGTATACAAATTACAATTGTATTCATAATAATTATATGATCATTTATATTTAATAAAAGGTAATATAGTAATAATATTTTATTAAAATATTATTTAATTCAAATATCTATTAACTCATAAAAATATATTTCTAAATTGAATATTAACTAAAAATACTATTTTTGCTTCAAAAAAATTTACAAAGAAAAAATAATAAAATGAATGTATATTAATTATTATATAAAAAAATAATTCACATAATCATAGTTCTAGGGTCTAGTTATATAACCCGCTTATAACACCCGCATATGACCTAAGGGTAAGGTGTGCGATGGTGACCGACTATTGGGGTGGCTTGGATAACATCGATCGGGTGGTAATCTCTATCAACTTACACTTCTTTCGTAGGATATTCCGTTCAAGATTAATGTGTTGAATCTGGGCTTGGGATTGGTCAAGGGAGAAGACTTGTGACACCACCTCCTTTTTGAGCTCCGCAAAATGGGATTCGTATAGAGTAATTCTACTGGATGAGGCCATTCCTTCCTTTGTCTGAGTAAATTGGATTTTTTAAAGTCCTATATTTTTACGAATCAATTGATCACTATTCAATGGAAATATTAGCAATGGTAAGAATTATTAATATTATTTTTAAATCTGAAAACATAAAACCAAAGATTTTCATATATCTTAGATAACCATTTTACATAATCATACCTTTAATTTGATTAAGTGGAATTTTCATTAATAAAAGATCGGTCATTATAATCTTCCCCCATTAAGAAATTTCATCCTTGAAATTTTCTTTTACCAAACTAATAAAAATGTGTGTAACTCTGCTTCATCAGTTCCTCTGATTCCCACATTTCTTCTTCAAACTTGTCATTTATTTAGAACACTTTCATAAGGGGAATTGTCTTATTTCATAGAACATTTTCCCTACAATCTAATATCATCAAAAAATTACCTTCATAGAAGAGGTCATTCTATAATGGTGCCACCTTGGGATTGAGTACATGCGATGGGTCATATATGTACTTCCTAAAGAGTGATAGATGGAATACATCATGTACTTGAGATAGGTTCAGTAGGAGTTCTAGTCGATAGGCCACTGCTACAATGCGTTCAAAGATATCAAAAGGTCCGATGTACCTTGGACTAAGCTTTTATTTCGTCCCAAATATCATAACACTCTTCCACAATGATATGTGGAGGAATACCATGTCCACAACATCTAATTCTAGGTATCGTCAATGATTATCAACATAGATCTTTTGTCGACTCTGTGGAGCCTTAATGTGCTGCCATATGGTCTTAACCTTATCCATAGTTCTTCGACCATTTCTGGTCCTAGGAGTTTTCAATCCCCAACATCATCCCAACATGCTGGTGTTATACAACATTTCCCATAATGGTCATTATAAGGATCCATTTTGATTATTAAGTAGAAACTATTATTGTAAGAGAACTCAACCAAAGGAAGATGTAGATCCCATCCTCCTTTGTAGTCCATTGAGAATTATCTCAAAAAATTCTCATGTGTTTGGATATTTTAATCATATTGGAAATTAGTTTGAGGATGATAATCCATACTGAAGTTCATCTCAGTATTCAAATCACGTTGAAGACTCTTCCAGAACTTATAGGTGAATCTTATATCTCAATTAGATACAATAGATAGTGGTACTCCATGTAGTCTTAACACTTCTCTGATATATATCCATGCCAGTTGATCCAAGGATAAATCCTCTTGAATTGCAATGAATTGTGCAGTCCTTGTAATACAATCCACTATAACCTAGATAACCTTATTTCCTTTGGATGTCTTCAGATTTCTGGTGACAAAGTCCATGGTGATTTTTTCCCATTTCCATGTTTTTATGGGTAATGGTTCCTTCATCCCCTTAGAATTCTGACTCTCAGCATTCACTTTTTGACATACCAAACACTTCAATGTATACTCAACAATCTTCTTCTTCTTTTTATCCCACCAATAATTCTCTTGTAGATCTTGATACATCTTTGTATTTCCTAGGTGAGTGGAGAAATTAGAACTATTTGCATCATCCAAAATTTCTTTCTTTAACTCCGGATTTGATGGATCACATAGTATTGAACAAAATCTCACAATACCTTATTCATTAACATTAAACTCTGAGGCTTTCCCTTTTCTGATAGTTTCCACTTTCTTATGAATTCCCACATAATCCTTTTGATCATCCTTTAATCTTTCCAAAAGAGGTGGTTGACCAATAATTTGTGAAATTATTCATGGTTTTCCCTTCATTATGATTCCCATGTCTATCTTCATCAAAGATAAGAAGATTGGATCCTTTTTAATTATCATAAATGATAGAATTTTTGAGTCCTTCCTACTTAGATAATCTGCTACATTTTTCTCTTTTCCAGGGTGGTAATGAATAGAGCAGTCATAGTCATTGATCAGCTATAACCATATTCATTGGTGCATATTCAAATATTTATGTGTGAATATATACTTGTAGCTTTTTTGAACCATGTATATTTCAAACTTCTCCACAAAGAGGTAATTTCACCAAATTTTTAAGGATAATATTACTTAATCCAACTCCAGAACATGTATGAGATAGTTTTTCTCATAAAAATTTAATTGGCTTGAAGAATAGGCAATTAATTTTTCATTTATCATCGACAAACATCCAATCAACTTCTTCAAAGCATTACTAAATAAATCAAAAACTTATCCAGTTGTGGGTAATGTGAGTATGAGCACAGTGATAAGACTCATTTTTAACTCCATGAATCTATCTTTGTATTCATCACTTCAAGAAAACATTACTCCCTTCTAGGTTATCTTGGTAAGAGGGTTGGAAAATCGTGAAAAAATTCACACAAATCGGCGATAATATCCAGCTAACCCCAGGAAGCAATGAATATCTATTACCGATATTTTCCTTGACCATACCTCAATTGTAGCTATCATGGAGGGATCCATAGATATACCATTTCTTGTGAGGATATAACCCAAGAATGAGACCTCTGTTAACCAGAAATCACACTTGATGTTGTTTACATAGAGTATCTCCTTTTGCGTGGTCTTTAGTATGGTTCTTAGATTCTCCTCATGATCCTACTTGGTTATAGAGTATAGTAGAATATCATCTATAAATATTATCAAAAAAATTCAAGGTAATCTCAAAAACTCAATTCATAAAGTCTATAATTATTTTTTGAGAATTAGTGAGTCTGAATGATGTTACTATGAATCCATAGTGCATGTACCATGTATGAAAAGTAGTCTTGTAGATATCCTCCTTCTTCACCCGTACTTTGTAATACCCTGACTACAAATCCTCTTTGGAGAAGTATTGTTCTCCATGTAGCTGATCGAACAAGTCATCAATTAGTGGCATCTGATACTTTTTCTTTATCATGATTTTGTTGAGGTCATGTTAATCAATGCTATGGCATATTGACCCATCCATCTTCGTGACGAAGACGACTGGTGAACCCCATGGTGAAGCAACTGGGAATATAAACCCTTTATCCAGATTCTCCTGTAGTTGTTTCTTCATCTCCCCAATCTCTACAACATAAATTATATACAGAGTCTTGGATATTGGAAATTACCTAGTTATAAGATCAATTGAGAATTCAATTTCACTTCTAAGAGGAAGACCAAAAAATTCATCGGGAAACACTTCAGTGAATTCCCTCACAATAGGAATGTCATTAAGGATATTTTCTTCCTTGGAATCAATCATCAGATCCAGATACGCATGCTCATAATTTAGTAATATTCATGCTTGATATGATGGTGCTAAGGAATATTCATCATCATCCTTGCATTTTTACAGAATCGAGGGTCAATTTTCCATATAGAGAGTGATTTCCGTCTCATGGATATTTATGTTGGTTCTATATAGGGAAAGTCAATCCATGCCAAGAATTGCCTCAAATTCCACCATAAGAAGTGTGAAAAGGTTCAAAGAGAAGTTTAATCCACAAATTGTGACCGAGGGGAGTTATATTCATCGGTTGAAATGATTGCCCCATTTTCTGTACTCACCGACATCTTTACTCTCATGATTTGTGGTGGTTTTGAGATTATTCTACTAAACTTTAGGGATATAAAAGAATGCATAGAACCAGAATAAAAAATAATGTTATCCAATATTCAATAAATAACTAGCACATCTATCACCATATGGTTTTAGGGGTTTACTTCAGCGGTAGTGATGGAAAAATCATTCACTTACTGCCTTGGAGGTTATTGGTTGCCTCTGAAAACCCTTCAATTAGAGAACTGGTTTGCAAAGTGCCCTAGGTATTTGTAGTTGAAGCAATGAGAAACACATTGAGGGTCAAAGGGATCATTCCTCTCCTCTATCTTAACTCCGAGTTTTTCTTTTCGGTAGTTAATGGTCATGTTCCCTTCTCTTCCACACATAAATCATTTCATTCTCCCGTTTAATCAATTTCTTGGGTGCCTTTTTCTGTAACTTTGGAAAGTGGGGTGCTGGATTTTCTTATCACCGTTGGATTTATCCCTTGGACCACCAGAATTAAATTCAACCTTATGCTTCTTGTCCCCATGATACCACTAAGATTCTCCAATCTCCATTTCGACTTTGATGGCACATCGAACAATTTCTTCATAGTTCTTGAAGTCAAGGATGGCTAGAAAATTACATATGTTAGGTTTTATCTCAACAAAGAAGCAGTCAAACTTGAATTTTTGGGTAACAAAAAATCCAGAGGCATATAGTGTAAGACTTGTGAGGTTTTCCTCGTACACTCTAATGGATTCATCATCTTTTTTTCTTTAGATTAAGGAAGTCCCTTTCCATCTTAATTTGGAGGGTGTGGGGAAAATATTTAATGAATTTTTTTTTCCGAAAATCTATCCATTCCAACACCTCAATATCTTCTTATGTCATTGTATTTTTGATCAATCATTACCATTGATCAGCTTCACCCTCCATACAATAAACAACTAGATGAACCTTCTCCTATTCAGAACATTAAAGGATGGATATGATCTTCTTAATGGAGTTGATCCATTGTTTGATGATTGAGGGATTGGGTGATCCATTAAAAGTAGGAGGCCTTTGTCTCATGAAGCTTTCAATTGTGACTTTTTATTTCATAGGGGGGTTGAATGTTCATCTTGAACCATGTTTCTATTCAAAACATTATTTAACTAAGAGAGTATCCTGACAAAGTTCATGATTCCTTCCCCCATTGGATTAGGAATCTCTTTAGATTAGTCATCAAATTTATCTTCACATTGGTTGTTAGACCGAGTCCTCCTATTACTGGCCATTTTCGAGAATAAAGGAAATTTAGGGTAACATATAAAGGGAAATCCAAAGACAAAAATGGATGAATTATAAATTAATTTTATTTCCTTAACTTCTAATTTTATTGGCATAAATATATGTTATCCATGATGTACTTCCCATGATATATTATAAGGGGAATTTTTTTCCCTTAATAATCACTTGTACTAGGATTATGAATTTACCAAATCATATCCTTTATGAGTGTCATAATCAATAGTGAAGAAATGCCTATTATCGTGCACTAGTTCCCGTTCATGTCTAGCTCACAGCTATGTTTTTAGGTTTTACCCCTACATACATCTGTACCAGAGCTACCTCTACCAGATCGTATCCATACAGGGATGTATTTTCATGATAAACCACTTACACAATACTCTCCAAAATTTTGGGATGTTTTTATTATACATAGTATTATCCCTATGGCTTTTACTAGGGTTTTCTAATCCTAATCCCAAAAATAACTAAACCTATCCTCTGATACCAACTATAACAACCATTCTCTTTATTACAAACTTAAACATGATTTAGTACATAAATATTCACTTAAGACAAATCTGATGATCGAGAGGTCTAGTGTCTTGGGAAATTCGGGACATTACATAACAACTTAAGACATAAAAAATAAAACATCTTTATTGAAAACATCCATTACAAGACAACAACATTCCCTCATACCTAGCTTTTCATGAGATAACCTGAGGACATAGATTCGAAAAGGGTGAGATATAATGCCCAGTAAGGGAGTAAAAAAGTCCTAACATGAATAATACAGTACATGTTAGTCAATAGTAATATCAATAGAGAAAAAGAGAAACATGGACATACAATCATGATATAGGACGATTATCATAACATGGAAATTTGGCAACATCATTTAACTTGATTTTATCATGATCCAAGGATCATTGCATGTGGAGAATAAGTAAACCATCATTTCACTTGAATTATCATGTGTAAGCCCTCATTTCACTTCATTTATCATGATACTAATCTTTACACAATGCATTTGAGAGCTATCAGGGTGCACCCTTCTTAATCATTTCATTACATGCATAAGTGTGCCACATGGATCATATAACATGGATTCAATAAAAATCATCATTTATTCCACAATAAATGTAGAATTAATACATGAAACTATGTAATCAATAAGTATATGTTCATAATGTTGAATACCCTTGATTGAGAAATGGGCATGGTATTCACAACATAATGACTTTGTCGTGGAAACTCGTGGTGAAATTTCAGCAGCATAACTGTGTGAAATAAGAAATCATAAAAATGGTTTATGAGAGAGAAAGGGGTGTATCATAATATGTACCTGAAATGGAAAGTAATGGGGGTCATATAGATACATTTCCCAACATATGTAATGTAATTTAGATTCCAAAGACAAAAGAATTTCTTGAATGTAAATGAGAAGAGAGAAATTCCTTACGAAATCTGGGCATGGTAACAGGTGTACATGGGAGGAATTAATGATAGGTAAAGAGGTCTATCATAATTATAACATAATTCAGGAAGTGTGGGGGAGGTGAGAAATTATACCCCATCAATTTTAATTGAAAACAAAATGGTATAACAATATAATGAAAGTTGGACAAAAATGAGAAAGGAAGAAATCCCTAACATGAAAGTGTGATCCCAAAGGTTTGGGAGGGGATTGAGAGAGGCTTCTTGGGAGATTGTGGAACCATGGATGGATTATAGATAGAGGAGGTCATGGTTTGATCTAGCACCAATGGTTATTAAGTGAAGATAAGTGGGTTTTTGGGTGGGTTTATATAGGAAAAGAGAGGGAATTATTTATTGTTTAGGTTTTGGACACTACACATTAAACTAATCAAAAACCACAAACCCACCCATGGGTTTTCCCATGTTTTTTGAAAAAGGGAGTGAAAAACATTATTTTATAATTTATATATCTGATATTGTTAAAATATTCGGCTTTCTTAGGTGGAGATGAGTCACACTCTCTAGGAAAACATTTTAAAAGGTTAAAATATTTTATAAGCCTTGGAGGGTCCACTAAAGCTTCATAAAATAAATAAAACAAAACTAAAATCAAAATTTTTAATGGAAAAACATATATTGGATGAAAAAACCATTTATTTTATTTTATTACATAACTATTAAGTCATTATTATTTCAGAAAACACATTATATAATTATACGCTATTTAATTTTTACGTAAAAATTCGACTGTCTCAAAAAATTACGAAAAACTCACTGCAGGATAATTTAGAAGTATTGATTCCAAAAATAAAATTCATTTTACCTAGATAATTTTATAAATATGTGAATTTTTAGTTTTAAATTAAAAAACAACATTTTTTTAAAATTCATGGGTTTTGAAAAAAACTGCTTTCAAACTTTAATAAAAGTCACAATTATATTCATTAAAATTTTACAATCATTTATATTTAATAAAAATTAATTTAATAATAATATTTTATTAAAATATTATTTAATTTATAAATTCATTAAATCATCAAAATAGTTTTCTTAATTGAATATTAACAAAAAAATACTATTTGAGCTTTAAAAACCATTTACGAACTGACAATAATAAAATGAATGTATATTCTTTATTCTATACAATAATAATTCACATAATCATAGTGCTAGGGTCATGTTACATAACTCCTTATAACACCTTAATATTAACTAAGGGTAAGTTGTGTAATAGTGAAAGACTCTTGGGGTGGCTAAGATAACATCACTTGGGTGGTAATCTCTATCAACTTCCACTTCTCCTGTAGGAGGTTTTATTCAAGTTTAACATGTTGAAGCTCGGCTTGGGCTTGGTCATGAGCAAAGACTAGCGATGAATACTACTTTCCGAGCTCCAAAATATGGGATTTTTATGGAGCAATAATATTGGATGAGGCCGCTGCTTCTTTTTTCTGAGTAAATTGGATTTGTTAAATCCCTATATTTGTATTAATCAATTAATCACTGTTCAATGACTATATTAGCAATAGTAAAAATTATTAACGGTATTTTTAAATCAAAAAACATAAAACAAAAGAAGTGCATATGCCTTATATAACCATTTTACTTAATAATACATTTAATTAGATCAAGAGGAATTTTCATTAATAAATTTTTGGGTCGTTACAATTGGAGGCGCCCATTCATAAGTGAGGTGGGTGGAAAACTTGTAAATACATGAAAATAAATTATATAATATATCTATTTATCAAATAATGTGGCTCAAAATTATTATATATTTGAATATAAAGTGGTTATTAATTAAATAAGGCCGGCTAATAATATTTATGAACATTTTTTGTGTTATATTGTAGTCTTATCCCCTAATTTTATCATTTCTAACTTATTTTACCCTTAACCATGGTGATAAGATATTTGAATGGTAATTATTCATTATGGATAAAAAACTATGTAGAAAATTTTAAAAAATATTAATTTTTCCCATCCAAAATATTTAATTCATTATACAAAATTCATATCTTAGATATGGATGAAATTAAATCTAATATCTCCACCCAAAATGCATAAAAGACCAATATATTGAAAAAAGTTTTTTAAGCATTAAAATAATTTTATTAATCATATATGGATAGTAACATCCTTTATATAAAAATTTGTTTACTTAAGTTAATATATTATCTAAAAATTTCTTCACAACCATTCAATAATAGTGATTAAACTAATCTATTAAGAAAAAAATTCACATTATACAAAAAAATAGTTTTTTGAAAAAATACCCCTATTGTCATAAAAAGATTTTATATGCATTTATAAACAACTAATAATTAATATATTAATTATTATAAATATTATAGATCATTACAATATATGAGTGGAATTTAACTAAACTACATATTAATAATAAAAAATCATTTTTAAGGAAAAATCTAAAAAAATCATCTTAGGCTAATTCTGGTTTACTGAATCAAAAAGTGATTTTCATTTTTATTAAATTATAACTTTATTAGATATGAAATATTAAAATTTATATTATAATATATTCCCTTCAGAATTAAATTTTTAAATATTATAATCTTTTCTCAATTGTTATACAATATCCATGGATACAAATTTTATACTGGAAGAGATATAAAACTGTAGCCATAATAGAGCACTCCCATTTCATGTTTGAAATAAAAAAAACATTATCCATAAATGGATCATGATACTATGTATAGATATAAATGAAATATGAATTGTCTTTTTATTGGAAGATTGAACCAAATTAAAATCTATTCCTTAAATCCAGGTGATCCACATATTCCCTAAGGACATGAATCACCTCAATCATCAAACTTTACACAACATATCAAACAATGGGTAGTTTTACTTTACTTATATTCTTGCACTAAGAACATATAGGAGAGAGGCTTCTTTATATCATAGGGTAATAATATATCTCAACTTATTCCTTAAAAAACCCCTCATCATATGCTACATGGTGGTGGAAGGGAAAAATAAAATAATGGTATCCTCATGACCATGCCTATAAAAGAAATATGACTATTGGAAGGGTGAAATTTACTAGGAATAGAGAATATTTGTATGGGATAACATAGGTAGTACACATAAGATAATTGTTTTTAACTATATGACGTCAGTACCATTTTTAATTTTACCATACAATTATGTATCCAAGATCTGAGTTGACTCATAGGTTATCAGAGTTTTGATGAGAGGATACATTTAGAAATCACACATATGATGGTATCCCTAATAATATTATAGAACACAAGGCCCAATTAACATTGTTTTTTATGTTCCCAAACCAAATTATCACATGAATAAAAACAAAAAACTCCACCCCTGGGATAGAATCACTTTGTTACCACTCTGAAAGGACCCTACCCAATCGGGCCCCACCCGGTTTGGTGATAAGCCAAGAGTTCCTCCCCAAGACTTCCTCTAATAGGTGAAGAAATGGATACTAGCATAGAGTAGGCATTTCATAAAACATGGGAGGCCTTAAACTATGTTGAAAAATAATTAATTCATATCCCCAATGCCTAAAATAGATAGAAACACTGACTTTGTAAATATATATAATTAAATTAATTGCATGAAATTAATTCATGGTATAAAAGAGTAATTTTACATTCCACATATATTAAATACAAGTGAAAATAATATACCCTAAAAGACTATAAATAAAATCACAATGAAGATCCTCTATGTTGTGTGTACTCCTCACTCACATGTAAACTACAACAGTCACCCCCAATTTTGGGAATGAAAATTCCCCACAATATGTCCCCAAATAACACGAGGAAAAAACTACAAACAAATCACACCAACTCCTCATAAACCCAAACCATCTTCGAAATGTGAATCATCTAAATAAACACAACACATTTGGGAATAAATCTAGTACAAGGGTGTGTGTAAACATACCCAGTAAGATGCCCTATAAACCATGTAGGGAACAAAAAGTAACATATTTTCTCACCTCTAGGTACATGAGGTGTCCTAGAGGATGATGAAGTGAAAAAATAGAATACTATATTATCTCAAATATCCATATTCTAAAATTTCAACAAAATAAATTTGAGGAAGAATAAAATAGATATTATCAACAATGAGAATCCTCAAGGACCTATGAAATGTCCCAAATATCTAATGGTCGATAGCTATTCTCCTTTGGAAAATAAAAATATATGATCATTATAGGATCTATAAATATTGATATTAGTAGCTACATTCATGAAATATATCAATGGAATCCAAGTTATGCAGATGTAGGTCATTAGATTGCAAGAAGTTTGCACCACTCATCCATTCCATCTTTTACATTATCACCAACAATTTAATAGGGGATCTAACTAATCACCAAATCGTTCTCACCAGGAAAGGAAGTATTACTCCACATGGACCATTTTTATCATACCACTATGAATGAATACATCTTATCACTCTAGATAACCCACATAACATCATTATATTGGAATTGAGGAACAACGCCATGCTTATGGGTGCATAATTGAATGAGAGAGTACCGACCTTAGGTGGAGGGCTATGCCCTGCCTGAGCTCTAGGATGGGGGAGTAACAAATCCATAGAAGGATGACTACTTAAAATAATGTGTGGTGGAATATAGACCTATCTATAAATAAGAAGAAAAAATATGACATGAAATAATTCTCCTGTTATGGGAGTACCAACCTAGAAACACTTTAATAATCATGCATAAATCCATCATTGACTAATCAAGGTTTAACAGAAACACCAAAAACGTCATATTTTGTTTCAACTTTGATGTAAAATTTAAATATTACATCATCTTCTATAGAATCAAATATTAGGGTAAAATATTCACATGCCTAAAATTGAGTGTTTCTAAAGGGGATAAAAATATCATCTATGTGTGGAAAATTACACATCATGCACTATAGGACTACACAATGTGTATTCCCTTAGTATTTAACATTTTATGAAATGATTCACTAAATGAAATGTAAATATTCCCTACACGATGTATTAGGTATATAACATAATAAAAAGTTCATTGGGGAAAATGGAGTGTACTTAATATAAAAAGTTTCCTATTTCTCCCAGGATACATGATGTGTTTGCATAAGGTAGATAATGTGTAATACTGATAAAAAGACTCAGTGTGTACTCTTAAACACTAAATTATTTAATTCCTAACTACATGACATGTATTATGGGAAAAAATATTTTGATCTATTAATGAAACTTGAGAACACAAGTTGTGTGATCCTACCACATATAACATGTATTTCATGGAATATATCCTAGGTTTGTACTCCCTATACACACAATGCAAGTAAAATATGGAAACAATCCATAGGCAATCAAACATGATTTTATATTTATTTCCTACTAAAACATTATCCACTATTACACTGAGAGTACATGATGTTTATTATTCAAAACTATACAAATTTTAAATGAGTTTCCTCACCTATAATATCCATATTTTTCCCCTCATTTTCACTTAAAATTTCTACTGTCCATACCATTCCACTATCTACCATTTTCTAATAGCATCAGGGGTCCTTTATGTTGCCAAAACCCACAACTCTCCCATAACTCCTTTGAATCTAGCTTTATTCCATTGTGTCTGAACCCAATGTATTTTCATATTCATTTGATATCACTATTATACCATAATTAGGTTCCATTGATAGCGAACACCGTCACCTCACCCAAAAAATCATTCCAAGGTCAATCCATTCACTTGAGTGATATTTGGTGATGACCATCTATCTTATAAGGAGGAAAAAATGAATAATAGTGGGTGGTGCACATACCATCCACTTGATCAATCACTAAAAAATAACCAAATATTAATGAATAAGGAATAAATATCAAAGGGACTAGAAAAATTTATATCTTAAGATAAAATATATGAGGGATCAGTGAGAAACATGATAGAGATTATTTTTATAAATATTTCCAAATTCAAAATTAAACATCAAAAAATTTTATAGAATCCAAAAAAGCATGGTCAAATATGAATTTTCATGAAAAAAATTACCAAAAAATTCCCATTAAGAAGAATGAAATATGAGTATAAGAAAATAAACCATACTAATGGAAAAAACCATCAATTCAATTTTATTGTCATATCCATATGATCCATCCATCAATGTTACTATATATTTGATATAGTTATCTATATACATAATCATTTTCCCCCCATGATCCCCTATCACTCTCAATCCTAGGATTTCCAATGATTATTGTGTATATCCCTAGGGAGGTTTTATAGAAGTGATTAAATAGAGGATTTCCCAAGGTTTTTACCATAAAAACAGTATGATAAATTAAATATTCAATCAAAAAAATTAATTATTAATCCACCCATATTAGTGAACACATGAATATTATATGGTGAACAAACCTAACACCAATAATAGGGTAAACACATCATCATGGACTCATCCATAGTCTCAGTTTTTCCTTTATATACAATGTTTATGAGTTAAAAAAAGTGTATCATAAAATCATACCCTTACAGACAAAAAATAATATAACATGTTTATTATATTATTTTCAAGTCTTCATGACACTCTATATACCATGACATCTCATCTCAGTGGTAAACACAATACTAATGAACCAATGAAACCGTTTATTTATTTCGGTGGTAATCTACTTAGAAACAATTATCATCATACCCATAGGGACGTCAAAAAACTCTAATAACTAAATAATTGAGCTAATATCAAATTAACAATAATTTGATTCACTATAGGTACTCCCTAGTACATATGTTAATTATATGGAGTAGTTCCTTTAAAGTGGTTTACTATTTCTCCCCCCACATTCATGGGGGTTATTGTTCTATGGTTTAGCCATACAGTTTTTTCTCATTTGAAGCCAACAATTCATGGGTCCTCGACAAGGTCAATAGTGTTTTGTAATCCATGAATTGATTTACACAGAATCATTCGGTCATGGGAAATTTTTTTAAGGTGTCAGTTACTCCCTTTACTGATGTCCCTTTTTTATAAGGATATATTCCTCTATTAATTGTTTTTTACTCCATCAACCTACACATATCATGGGTAGGATTGGGTTCCTTTCTATATTCAGTGGTATGATGTGGTTTTTATTTAGGTAGGTATCATGGATTCTTGGATTTTTTGGGGTAACTTATTTTTTGAGGAGTTTTGTATTGATGAGTGAAATTTGTTGTCATAAGTTCATTATCATGAAAAAAAAATTTGGGTTTAGATTTCATGCCCTTACCATATATGTGGCATAACTTATACCTTAGTGGTTCTATGATGAAAATGAATTTTCATTCATCCTTTATGGTTTTTAGGGTGTAATAGTTCCTATATATATACTAACCCACATGTGAGTTTTTCTTGTATGTTTCTTGTCTTATATATATGACGAAAATTTCAGTGTTGAATTTGAAATGAATATCAACAGAGGAGTGGGATTTTAGCAGAAACCATAGGTTTTAGTAGTAGATGATGATTGTATTTAGATATAGTAATTATGAACATTCCTTACCTTAGGTGATTTAGGTTGTTCTATACCATTTATTTTGGAAAGGGATATATATTTTCCCATTACATTGTGGATTATTAACTTTTCATTCTATTATGGATCTTTGAATGTCTCCTAAGAATTTATATATTTTATTTTTTTATTTGTAAGTTTTTCATTACTATTATATACATTGTAGAAATTTTTTGTTTGGTACAGTTATATTACGATAAGTCTTACCATCTTGTGATATTCCTACTATGTGAAAGTCACTAGGTCCTGGCCTCTTATATATAGGCATGGGTGGTACACTTAGATAATTTTCATTCTAAGCAGGGACCAATGGGTCAAGTCATATCAATTTTTTTATTTCACACATATTATGCATGTTATATTTATGTAATGTATATATTATTCAATAAAATAGTTTCACAGTTTCTAAATGATTATACAGAATGAATATGGTTATCTTGTGTATACATTCTTATTGAATAAAGGGGTTGAGTATATTAGTGGAATTTATGATGATTTATTCCAGAAGTACTGAATTCGATAACAATATATTGTACTATATAACCCATAATTAAATATTTTTCCCAAAAAAGTGGGTAGAGATGAGTCATACAATGATGGTTGCACATATGAATTATTAATAATTTTGGATTCAGGTTATTAGAGAAATGATACATATTTAAAGGCATTATTTTTATTTATACAAATTAAAATATGTATTCATATGAAATTTATTAAAATAATTCCCCAATTTTAATAGAATTTAAGGAATTTGTATGTCCTTGTATTTTCCTAGTGAAGGCTCTAAACCTAAGAAAAACTAGGAAGTATGGCGTTGAAGGGTTTTTTTGGACATTCTTAAAATATAAGAGTCTATCATTATTAAAACATAGAACTAGTGAAGAGAGTAAATATAATTAATTTGAATGTTTTTTTACAAAACTTCTGAAAATAATTAAAAAATAAATTTTGTTGGAAGATGATGAATGATTAACTAATTTTGATAAAAAAAATTGATATTCAAAAATTATTGAAATTTAAATTGACAAGTATTGCGAAGAATATGATCTAGATATTTCATGTGGTGAGGAGAAATGTACTTTAGTTCATCAAAGGTTAATCATGATAATAAAGAATCATTAAATTATTGGATATAAAAATTCAATTGTTTGAACAATCTATTTTTTATAGATAATATCTCATTTATCTTTTATTTATCATGTGAAACTAAAGTATATGAATGAATATTTTAAGCATCATGAGATGAATTATGGTATAAATGAATAATTAAAATATATAAAAAAAAATAACACAAGAATTTCAATTTCAAGTCTAATAGACAATAGTGCTACATGAATAAAGTTCATGTTGTAAAAAAAGCTTAATGAAAGAGGTGAAGTGTCATAGGGCAAGGTGAGACTAGTTTTAAATGGATGATTTGACATTGATAAGGCGTTTTTCTAGGTTCCATGTCCTGATAAGATAACAATGCTTCATTATGTCAATAAACAAATGTAGATATGATATATTATAACTTAATGTGAATGTTTTTGTAAGTGGAGGGAATGACAAAAATTATTTATATTTTATAACACGGTGAATTTTTTAGTAAGATATGATGATGTATTTTTATGTATGTAGAATAATGATTTATATGGGTTGGGGTATGCACTGATTGATTTTCACTCATAGTTGGATATTTTTTTGATGTTTCTTTAATTAAAAAATTGTAGAGATAACAATAACCATTACATAAATGGTTTCCAAAAAAAATCACTCATCATCATTATTTATTGAAATGATATGTTTTTTTATTATAAATTATGAAGAAGTTTTCAGGGAGTTTTAAATTCCTATGAATATTTTTTTTCGATATCAGAGTGATTTGAAAGATGAGATATTTCCTCGAACATAAAATTAATCAAGGATAATTCTTTAAATATCTTTTGACAAGAAATATGCTTGAGAAGTTTTGTATGAATTCATAAAAATTAAATTGATATTTATACTATAGGGGTTGTAGGAAAAAATTCAAATTATTATAACAGAACACAATATTTACATATTTATTTATAAATTTAATTATAATTTTTTAATCCATAATTTATATCCTAATTTCTTTTATAAAATTTTTATAATGTTGGATTTTTATGGAAAAATTTATAAATTCATCCAATATTAGATTTTATAGATATTAATATCTATAAATTTAATAAAACATGGAAGAACAATAAAGTATAATGTTTGGGATATTTTTTAGTGATGAGTAAGCCATATAATTCATGGAATGATTATAATCAAATCATTTTTTAACAAAAAAATATTATGAATTTTTACATAAGGCTATCATTATTAAAAAAAATAATTAATCTATGAAAACAATGATATTTTGAGATGTGATATAAAATTTTGACTTCATATAAATCAATCTGATAGTCTTATATACAAATATCAATGTGTGTGACCGCTATTCCACTTATTATTGATAGATATTACATATCATATTTTGTGAAAGTAATGAATGAATTAGAAGTCGCCTCTTATAACAAAAATTTATTGGATTTTATGAATATATCATAAATTAAGACACAGAGATATAAAATAAGTGATACATTCTTTTGGTTTATTTCAATATAATTTAGTATATGATTATAATTGATATAATGGAGTAATGAGATTATTGACAGTAATTTGGTAGTCAAAGAAAATGATGTTTTTGTCACTTATGACAGTTGATATTAGTATAATTGGATCAATCACTAAATATGATTAGATCATATCTTATATGGTGACATATATAAAAACCTTTCCACTTATTATAACCTAGGGTTGTTTCTTGATAGGACTCGAGGGTCGAATTGAGTTGAGTATATCACCAATAATGATTAATAGTATTATGAAAAATAAAATTCATGTCATTAAATATATGTTATTATAAAATTTTATTTAACCAAATATATATGGAATTAAATAATATTCAATTAATATTATTCTAGAATATAGAATAATTATAATAAATTAATGATCAATGGATATTGAGTAAGGATACTATCATTGTGAGAGATATTAGATAGCCAAAGAACAAAGAAAAATACCCATTTGGTTGTCTAATGAAATTTAAAAATATTCCCAATTACCATAACCCATTGTTTTAAGGGTATATTATATAGAGGAAGAAGAATTGTGTATGGTGAAAACTAGGATAATAAAGAAGTAATGATAATCGAAATAAAAATTCCCAAAATGATTATATTCTTCATGGAGAGATGACAGACACAATAGAAAATATAATAACTGAAGATGTTGTTCTGGTGTCCCATAAAATTAGGAAAAGTTTGAGGTCAAACCATTCCCATTGCAGGAATTATATAATTTTCATTATATTTTTTTGTTATTTTATACCACTATTTTTATTTATATATTGGTAGATAAATGTCTATTTTTTGTTAGTCTAAGGGGAAATATGTAGTATTATTTTTAAATTTTTTATTTGAATATATTTATTATTGTTATTTTTATTTTCAACTATGATTTTAGTAATGGGGGTTTTAGTTGGGAGTAAGATAAGATATATGTTACATTTTCGTCTGTACAATGTATTTATTATTTCATTACATAAGATATCATTGTTTCACATTCCTTGATCATCTCTTATATAATAGAGTTGAATTATCAATAAATGATGGGTGTATGGTTTTGTAATTTTGTTCAAGGATGCAAAAAATGGGACTTGTTTGTCTGATGGATACATCACTTGATCAAGTATGTTTCATGTATCTTTGACTCAAGGAACCATTGGATAAAACATTATATAATTGAGTTGAGGGTTTTTTAATCCTTACATTAGAAGATATATGGGTATATACACTATAGTATTATATAGTACATATTTCTGCTAGAGATAAAGTTAGAGGTTGGTACATGAATGACATTTATTATATCTACCGAGGGAGGATATAGATAAATAAATAATAGGAGAAAATGATCGAATTAAACTAATTATTTGGCTATATATTTAATACTTTTCCACTAATGAAGTTTCATTTTGTTTTAATTTAATTATGTTTTCATAAAATGGAATTCCCAATTTCCATTTATTTTTTTCATTAAAACTAAAAACATAAAAATAAAAATATAATAATAGATAATGGTAATTATTTATTGATTTTTATGCCTCAAGTAAAACCAATGATATTCATTATATTAATTTGAATTATATTATAAAATAATATTGGTTTCATGATCCATGACATAAATACTCAATATTGATCTACTTAGGTAAAGAAATAATCCAAATTTAAATCAGATAAACTATTGTGATTTTACACTATGATACCTCTTAATTTCTAGTAGTTATGTTACATCCCATTACCAATCTACCAGGTGGATATTTTGCATTATCATGATTTTACTTTTCCTTTTTTCTATAAAGTTATGATAAGGAATTGGTAGGATATCTATAATGGTGAATTTAGATATTTTTTGGACTCTTATCTTTAACCGGCTTTTTTCTGTAAGTTAAAGGAGGATTTCAGGCCATATAACTTGGTTACATGTCATGTAAGTGTTGCTGATTGAAAGTCATGAAATGATTAATGCTGTGAAAGGTTACATGATGTGAATAGATGTTTAACATCATGATTGTTTTTAATAATTTATTTTAATCAGAGTTGATGGGTTTTCTAGTGTATGTGGGACTTTTATGGTTACACATTGTGTAACTGGGTTAGACGTCGTGTAATGGCCCACATATAGTTTTTAAAATAGACGTTAAAATGTTTTCTTTCCATTATTTCTCAAAACTCTCTTTCTCTATACCAAAGGAAAATCCTAGGAGATTTTTGGGGGACACTTCTCATTCTATAATGATCTGATCGGTGTTTGATCTTTGTTTTGGTTACGATGCATCTCTCCAGGTTAGTGATCTTCTGCGTATTCCTTTTCATGGATTGTGGTTTCACCCTTGGGTTACATTATTATATCAATTGATCTTAATTGGGATTTTCTATCGTCTTCTTCAATATCCATTATGTTATTTGGTTTCTAAGGCCATTCCTCTATTGTTAATGGGGTGGCAGGTGTTCGTTCATAAGGTATGTGGGTTTTCTCCTTTCCACAGACCACGTGTTTTCTAAATTCGATCAATCTTTTAATGAGGATTTTAGTCTAGGGACTTCGTAGGTGTTTTTGGGTTTTCATTTTTGATGGATCCCATTGCGGGCATGTGCGACCCAAGTTTTAGTGAAGGTGGTTCTATCTCTAGCCTATGTTTATAAACCTTATTATTCCAACATTATAAATTGATTTATTCTAGGAATTGGAAGGATTTATTTGTGTGTATTGAAAAGAGTTCTTAAATAAAAATTATTTCTCCCAGATTATTGATAAATAGACTGATATATGGTATTTTTAAATCATTTAAAGGGATTTTGGAAATTATTTCACAGTTATTTTTAAAAAACAATGATATGTTTGTTAATAATAGCACATGGGTTACCTTGGGTAATAGGTGGATGGTTTATCTTAAGGCCATCATCCCTTATGGGGGTTTACTTTTTATGATATTAATATTTTCCTAGAGTGTAGATTATTAACCCTTAGTATATATGTGATGTTGGGGTTTCACATTCTGCAGTATCTCCCTGGTCTTGAAGTGTTGATCATTGTCTTCAGGTACCATAGTGCACTGTTAATATTTTATTGGTTTGAGTATTCTCCAGTCTGACCTATTTTATTCTATAGTATTTTGATTCCAATGATTCTATTGTTGTATTTTATTTCTTGGATTTATAAATTTTTATCATTGATATGCATGTTGATTCTTGTGAAAAATGATAAGGAAAAATGTGCTCTGAAACTGATATAGATTATTTTTTTAGTGTTGTGATAAAAGGAAATCTTTGACATGTTTTCTATAAAACTAATTTAATGCATATCATACTATGTATTATTTAATAGTAGCATACATTAATTTCTATATAGATACTTTCTATGTAATACCTAAGTGGGATCCTATTAAGCCAGTTAGCTCACACCTTGCACACCTCTTCGATGGTGCATAACCCTTTGAATGCCTTCCAATGTAGGGAAGGAAATGGCGTCGTAGTTAGGCGGTGAGGTTTCATATCACCTGAGTTGGGTGACTGGTTGTGAGATGGTGGGATTTCATCCATTCCATCACATGGAGTAGCTATTTGTTGTCCTTTGAAGTTGGGATTTTCTCTTAGAGTATTGGCGACTTTCACAGTCATTTTTTTCTATTGTCTTTTTTATAGTTATGTCATATATTTTTTTTCTTTCCAATATTTATTGTTTAATTGTGTATATATATTCCATGTGTTTTTTTCACGTTGGGAAAAATCAATCCCTATGGTTTTTCAATTGATGCCCAGGTGCTTGTCACCAGCTCGTGGGGATCATTAATTCCCTTAGGTTATGTGATGGATCTAGAAAGGTCCCATGTTTCAGGGAAACATGCATCAGTTTATTAAAATTTTGTATCAAAGTAGTTCTTTCATCAATATTTCTAATCTTAGGACATATGTTAGACTTGATATAGGATTTTTGGGACTTGGGTGGTATGTTGTAATAAGTTACTGGCCACATCATGTAGTGATGAGACTCTCGATACCATAGGAAATTGGGATATGTGACTCTATTGTTTGTTTTTGTTTTAAATCTTCATTTATACTTATGGGTTTTCTAGATTATCCTCTGATTTACTATGTTGTCAATTAATTTATTCAATTTCGGTGTGTAGTTGTATGCATCTAAGACTCATTCCATGAGTTTCTCATGAAGGTGTAGCTGATTCTCCATAAGGAAACACTCTAATAGATCAAAATATCATCTAGACTATCATACGAGAAGTTTTTCATATTTTTCAAGATGTAATTATCAAGAAGGTACAGGTGAGATCTATTCAAGAATAGAAAGAGGAGTGGAACATTATGGGGCCTTTCCCTCAGTTTCACTTGGATACATAGGAGGTTGTTTCAGGTCTGGTTTGGACTAATTATCAGTTATCACCATCTCTCCTATAGTCTATTTTATAGAGTCACCAGTAGGATGATGAAGTTAAAAAATTCATGAAATCCTTTATGGTCGGGAGACCAGTTCTGGTTGTTTTCTTTCTTCATTTGGTATACTCCACATTGGGAACCAGGTTGTCATCCTAGTATCTATGAGGAGTTTAATCTTATTTAATTATCATATCACTTTGTGGGCCATCCATCAAGGCATTTAAAATATGTATTATAACATGAGACGATGATTGTGGTGGCCGGGTATGAAGTGTGGCATTGCAGATTATGAGTCCCACTATTACACCCGCCAATAGATAAATGAAAATTATTTGAAACAATCTGGTTTTCTTAAAACTCTTATAATGATTATTTGAAAATGGGATGAGGTATCCATGGATTTTTTTTGTTGTATATGTATATAATACCTGATGTAGGAATCCTATCTAGGAGGCTGTTGATCAGTTGATGAAGTCTCATTATTTCATTCTGATCAAAGATACCACTATGGTTGAAGATCTGGGTAAGCTAAATGAGTAGGATATTATGAGGTTACATGGGAGTCTTTCTTACATCTATTTGGATAAGTATCCTAGGTTTACATTGAGGTTTTGGAGGAGTCTATGAGAGGAAATGAGAACTCAGTTCAAGTTGATCCCAAATTACCATCCACATACAATCAGTCTGAAATAGTTTGTGATTCAAATCCTTGAGGTTATGTTTTATGCTTGTGTCTTAGATTTTAGTGGATAATGGGATATCCATATGGGACTGGTTGTGTTTTATTACAAAATAAGTTATCATTCCTCGATAATAATGGCTCCCTTGGAGGTGATATATGGTCACCCATGCAGATCTCCTATTTATTGGGCAATGGTGGGAGAAGTAGCATTGGTTGGAAGAATTTTAGTCCGGGAGAGGTTAATAGAGATTCAAGAGGAACATTGAAATCTGGTTACAACCCAGAGTTGATAGAAATAATATACGGATTGAATACATCATCCAATAGAGTTTTCCATTGGTGAATGAGTTTCCATGAAGGTTTCTCCTCGGTTGGGTCACCTTAGTCTTGGAAAAAAGTCAAAATCTGATCCAATAATTATTAGAGTATTTTACGTCACTGAGTGGACTGGGACAGTTTCTTATCAGTTAGCATTACCAATTCAATTGATTGATATTCATGAAATTTTCCAAATATATTAGCATAGGAAGTACCATCTTGATCCCTCTCATGTTATGAGTTATGAAGTAATTGATTTAGATCCATATGTTTCTATTTTGGAGAAACTAGTGGAGATTGTTCACACTCTAGTGACAATCCTACAAGGGAATTCAATTGTATTGGTCAGAGTTCTATGGAAACATGGATCAAATTCTCATGAGACTTGGGAACAGAAGTCAATGATGAGAGATTAGTGGCCTCCTCTTTTTCTATAGATTACACCTTCCACGTGACTTCCTAGGGATAAAAAGTATTTAAGCTTGGGAGTTTATAATATCCCATTATTGATCTATCAGTTGCATATTTAATCTTTTCATGGTTTTCCATTTCTCAATGTCTATATAATGATGATAAGGAATTAAGTGGATAACTATAATTGTGAAGTCTGATATTTTTTGGGCTCATAGTCTAAAATTGATTTTTCTATAGGCTGTAGGAGGATTTCATGTCATGAAACTATTTCTGAGTGCAATTCCTTGAAGGGTTAATGCTGGTAAAGGATACATGATGTGAATATATGTTTCACATCGTGACAGTTTTAATTAATGGATTTTAATTCTAGGTGATGGGGTTTCCAGCATATGTGGTACTTTGGCATTTACACATCACGTAACGGGGTTACACACCAAGTAACAACCCACATACAGTTTTCAAAATAGGAATGCATCTGTATTGTTCTGATTCATTCTCCAGACTCTCTTTCTCCAAGCCTAAGGCAATTACTATGTGATTATGAGTGAATTTTATCATTCTATAATGATTTTATCAGTATTCTATCTTTGTTGCAGTTATGGGGAATCTCTATGGGTATGTGGTATTTCCACAATTTTCTATCTTTGATCACGGTAGCACCCTTTAGTTGCATTATTATATATACTGGTTTAAATTAGAGTTTTATCTCTTTTTTTAGATCTGTTGTGGGATCTTATTCTAGATGTCATCCCTATGTTGATCATGGTGCTACTAGAATTTTTTCTTGAGGTATGTGGGTTTCCTTCTTTCTGCTGACCCCCTGTTTTATAAATTGGAACAATCTTGTGATGTGGATTTGATTACAAGGCCTTTTTAAATGTTGTTGGGTTTTCATTATTGCTGTATCATGTTGCAGGCATGTATGACCCGAGTTTTGAGGTAGGTGGTTCCATCTCTAGACTATGATGATGAACCATATTATTCTTACTTCATAAAATGATTTATATAAGGAATTGACAAGGTTTATTTTCATGTGTTGAAAAGAGTTCTTAAAGAAAAATGGATTTTCCCTAATAGTTGATAAATCCAAAGATAAATAGGATTTTCAAATCATTTAAATGGATATGTTAAATGTTTTTGAAATAAATTTTTGAAACATTGAGATGTTCATCAAAATGAGCACATAAGGTACCTAAAGTACTATGTGGAAGGTTTATCTTAAATCCACCATCCATTGCGGGGGTTCACATTATAGGGTTTTACTATTATCCTAGAGTGTAGATTATTAGATCTAGGTATGTTTATGTTGTTGGGGTTTTACTTTTTGGTGTGTCTCCTAGGTCCTGGAGTGTAAATAATTGGCTTTAGGTACCTTAGTACAATGTTCATAGATTTTTTGTATGAGTAGTCTACTGCCTAACCAGTTATATTCCTTATTATTGTGATTCCATTTATACCACTGTGGTTATTTTATTTCCAATATTTGTACTATTATATCATTTACATGAATATTAACTCATGTGAGATTGATATGAAAAAATGTACTTTGAAATTGATATACCTGCTTTTGTTTTAGAACTATGATAAAAGGGAAATTTTTACCATATATCTTTATAAAATTTATTTACTTCTTATCATTCATGGTTTTATATAACATGAGAATAAAAGAATTTTAATACAGGGAATTTCTATGGAACTCTTTTGTGGGATCCTATTGAGCATGTTAACTCACATCCCGCACACCTATTCGGTGGTGAGTATAATTTTGTATGTATTTGAATGTAGGGAAATATAAGGCGATGTAGTGAGGAGGTGAGGTTTCATGTTAGTTAAGTTGGATATATGTTGGTGAGATGTTGGGTGTTTGTCCCTGACATCACATAGAGTAGCTATTTGATTTTGGTCTTTTGTAGTTGTGCTTGTCTCTTGGATTTTGGGAAAAATTCATAGTTGTTCATTTCCACAGTCTTTATTATAGTTAATGTATATATTTATTGTCTTATTCAATTTCTTCTTTCATCATGTATATATATTGCATGTGGTTTATTCCGATTGGGATAAAATTTTCCCTCTAATTTTGTATTCGATGGTTAGGTGCTTGGCCCCAGACCAGGGTGATCGAGAACACCCTTTAGGTATGTGATGGATCAGGTCCGGTTCCTAGTTTTTGGGAAACCAAAGTCTATTCTTTACAAGTTATATCTTTAGTTTCACTATGTAATCGATATTAAATCACTTTAAAACAATATCACTTAATTAAAATAAATAAAATCATAAGGTATGTAAATGGTATAATTTATTTTATGATGATGAAATATAGTATAAGAATGCTTTAATATTGTTTTCTAAATTTTATTAATATAGATTGAGAACCAAATGTTGATGATAAAAATTATATATTGATTGATGTTTTTTTCTTAATGTAATTTTTCTTTCTTGAAGAATAAATAAAAAAATTAAATAACTATAAGTATCATAGAAGAAAAATATATAGATATTTCTCAAGATATAATAAATATAATGTGTATATGGACATAATTAGAATAACAAATAGTAGAGGTGAAGTTTATTTTGTTAGTAGTGAACAATAACAAAAGTGAAATAAACAATTCAAAGAATCCATTTAAACAATCTTGATCAAATAATATTGAAATTATGTATCACTTTTTTGAATAAAATATATAGAAATACATTTTAATGTTGGAATTTGTTCTTATAAAGGATATATTGGTAGATGTGTTTTCTAGACCTTTTCCCAAAGAGGAATTTTAGTAAATGAGGTTAATGATGCTAGATTGAACTTATGACCTCTAATTTTAAGGAATGATTTCACCCATTTTATCCTTTTATTTGGATTTGGGTTTTCAAAGGGGGAGATAATAAATTAAATTTAAAACAATATGTTTTTCTATAAAGGGGAATAAAATATTTGATGTGGTATGTTTAAATTGAAATATAAATATTTTTTAGTTCACTTTGTGTGTATAAGTGTATAAATATATGTGTTCAGTATGTGTGTATATATATTAGTTGAAAAAAAATGTTTTGATGTTCTTGTTAAGTATATATGTAGGAAATTTATTAACAAATTTTCATGGGGTATTTGAAAAAATTGATAAAAGGATAAGTGAATTTAAAATAAAAATTTTTCTGAGTAAGATTAATTCCATGTAGTATTGTTTTAAGGTTAGTATATTGAGAGAGGAAAGTTATAATTTATGAGAAACAATGAGAATGCGTTTTATTCATTCGAGTTTTTTTTTTGATTTTTCTCATGTAGGATTAGAATTGAATAATTTGAGTATCATTACTAAGAATGAGTGAACTAGTTGATGGTTTCACTATTTTCTCATAGTGAAAGTGTTGTAATTTTGTATAAATATTCACTATTGTAAGGGTAAAATTAACATCATTTCATGAATAAATTAGATATTTTTAATAGTTAAAAATATGTGAGTATTTTTTGATGATTTTTTTCTAACTAAATATAAAGGGATATATTATATGAAACATGTTACATCATGTTGATGAAGTCATATGTTTTTTAAAGATGTGCATCTATATGTTGAAAAAGAGTACTTCATATTTTAAATTAAACAATTTTACCTTGTCTGCAAGGTCTACCTATGTTTTATTTTATTTTAAACTAATCATGGAAATATAAGAATGATAAAAAGATGATTCATAATGGGTGTTTAATATATTTATAAGGATATTAAAAAAACCTAATATGATATTAGTTAAATATGGTTTTGAAAATTTATGTTTGAGTTATCCAGTAAAACACACACCATTTAATTATTTTTATATGATGTGGTTTTATATGATGATTTTTTGGAATTGTTTAACATATCATGATTTCAAGGTTTTAGTATACTTTTCATGTTTTTAAGGCCCATATCTAGTAATTTTCTCACTAGTTGATATAGGAAACAAAGAATCAGTGTGTTTATATATCACAACATCAGTGTGGCTTATATTTTTAACACCACATTTCTAATAATTTATATTCAGTGATCTTAGTTTATAATGGGGTTTAGTTGGTCAAAATATCTTATAGAAAACATAATGTCTGATGACATGTTATAGAAATTGGATCAACTATTTTCCACGATAAATATATTATATTATTGTTAGTTGGGAATTACATTTGTTATAAATACAACACATGATGATATTAACTAAAATTTCTTGGTAATTTTCATATAGAATCAATTTTCAGAACAATTGAGAAAAAACAATTGAAATAAAATAAAAACACAAAATGTTAGAGGTTCATATGTCACATTTAATAAATTTCCTATAGATATAAATTTTCATTTTTAGAACTCATAGTGTGTAAGATAGATAAATATATTTTAAATTAATTTAGACAATGGGAAAAAAGATTCAACCAATGAAATAAAAGTGATAAGAGAGAAAATGGTAATTTATTATTAAAACTGTTTTTATCTATTCTTAAATAATGAAAACATAATATTAATGATTGGGTTTCTTATTTAATGAAGAGTAAAGAGTTCAATGGTTATAGAGAAATATTATTAAAATGTTCTTTCTTCTTGAGGTTTATAATAGTTTCTCTAAGAGTTGATTTTTTAAGAAGTGAAGATTAATTAAAAGAAAACACTTTCAATGTGAAGAAAAAGTGATGGAAGAAGATAATTAATATAAATTGAATTTATTTTACAGATCAATATTTAAGAAAGTGTGTATTTAGTAATGCAATTTATTTTTTAATGATTACAACAATAAATCTTCCTATTTATATTGGAAAGGATTCTAAGAAAATGTCACCATTCAAAGTTTTAGATGTTTAATAAAACCGTGAAACACCAAAACAATATTATATTGAAACAAAAAGAATATGTGAAATAGAATTGATAAAACCATAACTGTCTTCGTAGAATTTCACTATCATCTCCTTTAATCAATTTTTTATATATAATACCATGGAATATTCCCTTTGCTGGGTATCCATGAGTTTTATCAAATCACTCGGATACTTTGGTACGATCTTTCTATATTTAAAACTAAGATAGTATTTCAGAATAAGAGAATGAAAGAAGAATATATCTTATATAGGGGAATTTTTTGGCCAAATTTTATTCAAGAATTACATGCCTAGATGCATAGCACAACCTCCTTTATATAGTCTATAGGTATTCTCACCAAGCCATGAATTTATTAATATGTCTCTAAAGTTGTGGAGTAATTCCTTTGGAAATATTACATGAAACACTCAACCAATATATTTTAAACCTATTTAATAATAATAAATAATTTATTTATGGTATAAAACATGTAGTATATTTTATAATTAACACTATAACATTCATATAGCTAATTAAATTTTGATACTGCTAAAATTACAGGAACATTTAATACTCAGAACTATAATTCAATTATATCCTTCAATATGATATATTAAAATATGTATCATGCTATATCAGTATATCATAAAGTAAAATATAATGATTAGATTAAATATATTCCTTTTTAGAAATGTTTTTATTTCTCTATGACAAAAATTATTTTTCTATATGATATAAAATGTATTTATGGAACATCCCTTTCAATATACCACCTACACTAAAGACTAAAAGTATTTTATTCTAGATCACCTTATATTATACCATTATAATAAATTTTAAAATAATATCTAAAAATATTTTAAGTATCTTCCAAAACACTTTTAGAAATATATGTCTAACTTCACTAAATATTACATTGTATGCAATAACTTTTTAAATCCAGCCAAAACACATTTTGGAAGAAACTCAAATTTTAATTAGATATTCTCTCTAAGTCAAACTCAATAACAATTTGGTCAGCCAAAAAGTGATACCCTATGAGAAGATTTAGTTATGAGAATAAAATATGATTCATCAAATCTATTAATGTAAGTAAATAGAAACCACTAGTAGAGCATCAATGCAACTCATTATACAGAGGGATCTATTGTGATATTTTTCAAACACATGTAGATGAATACCCATTTCCCCTACCTCAATCACATTCTAGGGTTAATTTTCCATCATTTTTTATTTCATATACATAGATAAACCATGAAAAAATTCTAATTTTAATCAAATATATACTACTGAAATGTTATTTAAACTCTAGGTATAGGAAGACTAGGTTGATGTACATATCACATGACATTTATCTAAATGATGATAACCTCAAATGTCCCTTGTTATAGTAGATTATAACATCATAAATACAATATATTTTTGGATATAAATTTCCTTAGACAAAATAAATTTAGGTCCTATATGTTATTCTTGTTATATAAGATGATAAATTCCATATTGGTTGAGCTCCAACCAATGAGAAAATGAAAAAAAAAACTCTACCACCCGCTGATTAGCTATACCATAAGGATTTCATAACAATGATATCAAAATGTGTGGGTTATTATGCAATGAATCTCTCCAACATCAGGTGTGGTGACCCAAAACATAAATAATGAGTTCTCCATATACTAAATAAATCGTATATACTACTGTAGGAAAATATTTCACAAGTCAACAAGTACAAGAAAATATTTTGTACCTCATGAGAATTCTTCATATCCCAATATAATAGTAATACTCCTACTGGCCTTTACATTTCATCATAATAAATAATTACTTATGAGGAAAATAAATTAGGGATATCTCAATGTAATAATTTTGAAGTTCAATTATTATGACACTTCATGAAATTTATATCAAGATATATAACCAACATGAAAAAATGATAAAATGGAAATTTCATTATGTATTATATAATACATTTTATATTATTAAAATTATTATGAATGTTTTAACCAAACTATACATAATCACCTGTCAAAAATATCATATATGAAAGACTAGTAGATTGACCATATGTTTACTATGAATTCACGGGATTTGTTAAAATCATTACATCTATATATAATTCACATCAAAACTATTTCTAAATAGCTAGTAATACCATCCTACAAACACATTAGTGACAAATATATATCATGTAATCCATTTTTAAAACTAGTGATGCTTGGGAATCATATTCCAAATATTCAAATCCTTGAAAAAGATCCAAAATTCTCAACTCTACAATATTTAATTTTACACTATTAATAAATTTTTTTTATACTTATTACTCTTTTTAGGTGCATTATTGTTGTCATTTAATACCATTTAGTCAATTTGTTTTGAAATATTGTTGTAAGTAATGTTGGTTTTAAATTATATCTTTACCAATATATCCAAAACCTTTTATGATATTATTTTTAAATCACACATTTATGATTACTAGTGTAAATTATTCATATCATTTTACCACCAAATCCAAAACATTTTATGATATCATGTTAAATTCACTATGAAAACCGACTAGAATAATATTTTTGATGTTAAAGTTTTTCTTATCTGAGCCGAAACATACTCCCAATTTTCTATTAGAAACTATATTATTTTCATAATAACATGATAAGAGAAAATAATTATTTTATATAAATTAAATTACATATATTTAATATTGGTGGGAATACATAGAAAATAATCGATTATTTCTATATCATATATATTATTCTCTATGTTTTAAAATTTAAGAAAGGAATAATTTACTAAATATGCCATTCTTCATTTTAGAATCATATTCACTCATCTTCATAGATAAATTTTTTACCTTGGAAAAAAATTATTTTATCTATGTCTCCTTTCATATATGTTATATAATTCTAGTGAATAATAAACTATATATATATAAAATTATTCATCTCATTAATTTAACAATGATTTTTTTATAATCAGTTAAAAGAAAGAATAAGTGAGACAAATAATACATATATTTTATTTAATATTTATACACCTTGAAGTAATTAGTTTATCCAATTTCTCTATTTTTAAACTCCTTAATAAATTACATGATTTAATATTATAATCTCCTGACTTCAATTATTTTTTCACATATGAACTCATATATTTATAAAAGGCATGTTAAATATATAGTTTTTATTAGATAATTTTTAGAATAAAATAATTGAACTATGTAACAATAATGTCTTTTTTATAATATCTATGAGGATTCTTGAAACACTTTTAGTATCTCAGATAGTTTATTTTTCAATGAATAGTTTTCCTTAATGAAATAAATATCCCTCCTTATTTATCATCATTTTATAATGATATAAACTCTCTACAACCTCTTTTATTCTCTCGATGAAAAATTTTAACCTTTATCCTTATATACCATCATGATTAAACTTATTATAGACCTACTATGTTTTTCTCTACTATCCTCCACATATTGAAGAGATCATGTAATGTTTTTTTGAACTCATTGATGTTATAGTTCATAATAAGCCATCAGAATCTTCCCAATGATGATTGTAGAATGATTTATATAGCCATGTTGAGTTTAAAAAGTGAACCTGACCTCTCCAAGCCATTACTTTACACAATAATTTTGATCACATAAATTGAGACCAAGATTACATCTTCCATTTTAAACCAAATGATTTATTTCAACACTTTATACCTCCCATTACAATAGTATTCCTAATACAACCTTTTCTGGTTGTTGATCATCTTATTTTCATCCACAATATCATATTCCTTTTCTATCATAGATTTTATGGTCAAAAGTATGAGATTATAGATATTTCGTGAACCTTTATATGCTTAACACATAAATATAAATTAATTTATTAAATGGATTCACCATGATGTTACTTAAGAAGGGGTTCTTGAAACACATAGAATCTTATTTTCTGATTAAGAAATATTTTTATGTTCTAGTATCTGTAAAAGGAAACTACTATAGTTTAGTGTTTATTTATCTAGTATTGATCTCATGGTTAAGATATTATATGATGATCTAATTATATACAAAAGAAATGTATTTAATAGATGGGGATCATATTTTATATTCATTAAATATTAAATTTTATTAAATGCAATCCATTAAAAATGATGAAAAAATAAATCATATCCATTTAGTGAGTTATGACCCATATTTCATCATGACTCAAACTAGGTATCATAGAAATAATTCATCACTATATATGTAAACAAAAATTTTCAATCCTATCTTATACGACCCTTGGATATTTTATTAGATAAATCTGTTTCCAAATCCATCATATGTATATAAACACAACTCTATTAATTTTCTATCCTAATATTTGGTGTTTCCTAATTAAGTGGAACCCAATTTTTATGTTAAGAACATGACTCCCCACAGTTACCACATTTTAACATTTTTCTTGGAATATCATAACCCATGCCCACCTAATGTTTCGAGTCACCCATACTGAATGATCAATTTCTTAATAAGTATAAAATTGAATAAAATTTCACATTTAATGTTTAATGTGTTTCATTTGAAATTCTCACAAATTCAATATATATCATATGTACATTAAATGATTTGATATTTTATCACATGAAATTTTTATTATCTCACATTTTATTCCTTTAGATATGAATGTTTCTAAAAATTTTGTTCTGTAATTAATATCTTGTAAATAAAATATATATGTTCACACTATATTATCATTTAACTCATTACACAACACATAATCTATGTTAGTCACTAAAAATAGAAGTAAAAAATATTTAAAAATATCAAAATGAATTTTATGCATAAGTCACTTGAAAATTTCATATATTGGTTTATAAATATATGATATTGAGAATATCTAGATGAGAAAGCATGTTGAAATAGATTCCAAACCCCCAATAAATTTTCTCCCATGTGGATGGGAGTTCTGACCCAATTTCCCCATTCATAGGGATAATTTACTCAAGAGAGAATACAATTCATCTTAACTATACAACTTAATATATGTTAATTATATGAAAGAACTGTTCAAGATAATAAATTTAATTACAAATCGAGGATAAGAATGATGAAAACTAAATATTATGTTATAGCACATATCATAAAATGATAAATTTATAATAATTAATTTATCTAAAAAATTAAATAATAGAAAATATTCACATTTTATAAACAATTTTCATAAATTAATAAGAAAAAATTATTAAAAATAAATAAAAAATTAGTTTATCTTCCCAATAAGAGATATAAATTTATAAATAATTGATAAAATAAAATTTATAAATACATTATAATTCATTTTAGACATTATATAATTATATAAATATAACAATTTTATATTTATTTTCAATATAAACTCTTTAATATTATTCATAATAAAGAATTTAGTTAAATTTCTGATATTTCAGGAAATATACACATTTTACAATTTAGTTTCTATTATATAAAAATTTTATATAATCAAAATATCACATAATAAATCTATCTAAACCATGGCTTATATTATTAATGAAAACTCTTTTGATATGCTTTAAATTTTTTTTACAACATCGTCCTTTTAATGTGAATAATTCATATTAAAAAATATGAATAATTCCTATGGTATTTTAATATTATCAATTAATATTTTGGAGTATATATTAAATAACATTTCAAAATAAGTAAATAAATAATTATAAATAGTCTATAGTTAATGAAATACGTTATAAATTGACAAATATCCCAAATACCTTTTATTATAGTTGATATAGAAATTAAAACTAATAAAACTCAATTCATAATGAAATTTTTAGAATTATTTTTCTAAACAAATCATATTTAATGATTTACATTTAATAAAATTATAAAAGTGATAGGATGTGGCTCATAATACTTTAATGTGGTATTAGTTATACATTAATATGTATAATACAATCATCAAATATAAAGAACAACCAATGTATGGTTTTTAGTTTTTCCTTAAAAGGAAAAAACATATATATCAATGGTGTTAACCTTATATATAAGTTAGCATACTCTAACATATCAATCATATTTTATGATTTAAATATATATCTTAAAAGTAATATGATACAGTAATTTTGAATCCATATAAAATCACTTTCATCAAATATGATATCCCAAAGCTCTATGATATGACTAGTATAAAGTAGAGGTTTTTTTACTAAGTCGCATGTTATGATAACCCATATAGTAAACTGTGATTCAATTAACCAAAAAAATTATTAAATCAAATTTTATAATATGGAATATGATAGGTAAATTAATTAACAAAGTTCATTTATCAAATAATTTTATGAAACAAAAATTTTAGAAAGGGTATGATACCACTGAATGGTTTTAATCAAAGGATAAACAATTAATCAAAGTGGAAAAAGTGAAAATAAACCATGAATCCTAAGAATACCATTCCATTGAAACTAAAATCATTTAAAAAATGGAAATCAAGAACATATTCCATACACCATAGTATTCCACTATCATCTTCTTAAATTAATGTTTTATGAAGAAAAATACATAATAATCAAAATAGTGTTCCCTTCAAGGTTTATCCAGGGGTGTTACCAAACCATAAAAACTATTTGGGTAGAATATTTGAGTTCTCCATAATATTTCAGTATCACCGAAGAAAATAATGATAGGCTAAGAGAGATTCATGATGGAAG
The DNA here is from genome assembly GCA_963277665.1 of Viscum album. Lineage (NCBI taxonomy): Eukaryota > Viridiplantae > Streptophyta > Magnoliopsida > Santalales > Viscaceae > Viscum > Viscum album. The sequence continues at coordinate 1,514,056,657 of OY728128.1, read as the reverse complement.
AATTATCACTAGATTCTATTTAATAATCACACACTGAGACTCCTAGACCAACCTCTATTATATATTATAGAAACCCATAATTTTCTTACGTAGATATTACATATTATTATATGAATGTTAATTATATAACCTAATGATCCATGTGATAATCGTATATGTCTAGAGCCTTTGTAAACATGAATACATAACCCACATGTTCATATGGGGTATAAATCAACTCCCTCCATATTTTTCATAAATATCCCCATTCTTAGACATATTTTACATAAAATAATTCATTATAACATGGGAAACATAAAACATAAGAAAGGGTAAGACTAGATTCTTAGTGTGGGGAAATAAAGAAGATATCAATGATCATGCAAGTATGGATAGAGATTAATTTTATAAGAACATGATCATAAAATTTGTAAACTAGAGACTTTATATCATCGAAAACAATCTCATGTCATGGTATAATGCTCAGTACTTTGTAAGACATGAATAATAATGGAATCAAAGAACAAAACTTATTAAAACATAACTTTGGTAAAAGACATTAATCTGGGACATAAAAATAAGTTAGAAAATAATTTAATTAGTAGTGATGGATCACTACCAATACTATCATAATGAATTGGGTTCAATCTATATTCTATCATAATAGTCATGGTTCACCCCCAAGACTATCATAGTGAATTTTGTCCCATACAGAAATTGGATCACTCCACATTTTAGTCCGGTTTATCCCATAAGATATCTATCTCTACCTAATTCATTGAAGGGATATATAATTTCATGACCACACATCACATATTTAAAACCATTAACATGTTTACTAAAAGATTATAAAACACTCATAATATTACAACACATGAAAAATAAATTTATTTCTCAAACATTTCATCATTTCATAACTCGTGGAAAAGAAATGTCTTTCATAAATATATTACAAATTCACCATTTCAAATTCTATGGAAAAGGTATGGGTTTCATAAACTACTTTTCATCATAATAAAAAACCATCCATATAATTAATAAGTATGTTATTATTGGATAATGTCACAATAACACTTAATTAACATTAAATAATGTATCCATACATGAAAAACGATTTTAAATTATCGCTTGGAACATTTCATGATGAAAATAACCTTTTCATATTAAAATCAATTACATAAAATATAAAATCATCCCAAATATTAATGAAAAAGTTTTCTATTAAAAATCCTTTGAATGATGTTAAAGAAGGTTCAAATCATTTAGTGTTCATGAAAGCAGGAAATTCAATTCATGCCATTTAAGTCAAATGACAAAAATTCCATTCACACTTTTGTAAAACAAATAAAAAATTTCCCTATCCAAAAAATTAATAGAGGATTCCTCTTAAACCATTTTTTAAAATTTAAATCAAGGGTAAAAATTTCAGTAAACAATTGTACGAGTATCTTAAAAATAATCATGAATTTTTTTATAAACCATGGATTCAGAATAAAAACTACTTTTGACCGAATAGAGAAATAATGTTAGGTTTTCTTAAAAAACAATTTGATCTGTTGAGTACATAATGTGAGGTAAATGAAAAGAAAACATGTATTATTCAGAAGTAAATATATTATAATGAAAATTAGAGGGTCATATCAGATAATTATTATATAATTTACTCAATATAAATTCAACTATAAAAAATTTCAATTAAAATAGGATGGGGTAATGGAAACACATTCTTCATAAATTTAAATTTATTAGTATTATATATCAAGGTCATTTAAGTACATATAACATAATAGATGATCCACTTATAACATCTCAACACTCATTCATTAATAATTACTTATTAAAATCATCATTTAAATGTGATAACTATTTTTTCATGATTATTTTTGGTTCGTTAATTTTGTTCCTTGTATATTTATCATGGTTCAAAAAAAAAATTAGAATGTTAATATTTAAATATAAATAACATATTTACATTGTATATATATGTCCAACCATAAAATTTATAGATAGAAAAAACAATTACACTATTCATGGAGACGGTATGTTGTATATATGCATGAACAATATTTTTACTTTTGGAGGATGAAAAAATAGTGGTAAATAATAATTAATCTTCCAATAATCAGTATTATATCATATATATATACATTAAATATATCATTTTACTATCCAAGTAAAACATAAATGAAATAAAAATCACATCACTTCATTGAGGTGGTAGTCCACACATTTGCAGAAGTGACATTATCATATTACAATGAATGTGAAGTTAAGAAGGTTGTCTTGATATTATAATTAAATAATAATAAATTAAAAAATATAACATATAAATATTAAACCCATCATAAATCCTACCCATTAAATATGGTGATGAAAAATCAATTTTATCGCTATGTAGAGGTGGTACTCTCCACATACACACGAGTGATACCTTCACATCACATTTTATGGGAAATTGGGTGTATAATGGTGGTTACATAGTACTAATTAAATTTCTGTATATTTAGAATACTAATTTTATTATTTAAAAGTGAATACCAGAGGTTTATAGGATTTATAATATGAAATAAATTTTAAAGAGTCAGTAAAGATAATTAACAATAATTCCGTATAATTAATTTAGTTCTCCTCTTACAGGGCCTAGTGTTGTTGTTTTAGGAATTTTGGAACCACTAAAAACTATATATGTATTTTCCTAAGAAAAATGTATTGGTTTTGGTCAATATATATAAATCAAAATGGTGTAAATATGAGAAAGTAGTGGTGTCCATTTATAAGGGAGAGAGATGACACTCTTGGAATTTCGTAAATGATTAAAATATATTAAAGTAACTCTCTAAAAAAATGATTTAAAATGGTCCTGAATTAGAATAAAAATTGTATAGGGTCTAACTAACATCATCCAATTAAATTTATATATGTTTTGGCATTATTTGAAACCTTGTCAGTTTGATTAACACCTTCATTATCTATTTTGGACCTTAACTGTAGTAACAACTATTTCAATATGAAAGTGTTAATAATGATACCATAATTAATAAAAGTGACTCATAAATGGAACATTTATTATATTTAAAACATTATTCCATTCACCTTGTAGAAGATAATATTTTTATAATTTAAAAATATTTAATAAAATATTATTTATTATAAAATATCTTTAAAGTCAATTTTGGAACAATTCATTTAATTAGACTTTAAAGGGACAAATAAAAAGTTATAATTTGAATTTAATAATTTCATACATCATTGATAATAAAAATGTATCCTATAATTTATAAAAATACAAAAATAAGTCATACATGTATTACTTTTAATATTTATAAAATTATTTATCTTACTTTTATATTAATTGAAAAAATAAAATCTCAACGTTTCAAAAACATTTTAGGTAATTATTTAATCATTAAAAATTATAAATAAATTAAAATAATATTAATATTAATTTATATTTCAAATATACATTTTTAAGTGAACATTTATTATTTTAATATTTATGTAATAAATTTTGAGATATTAAAGTGAAGAGAGTTGAATTTTGTATTTATTCATTTCTTATATTAATATAAAGGTCATAATAAAACAATATCTCACCAAGTGACCATATATTTGATAATTGGATTGTAATGGAAAAATTAAACTCATAAATTATGATAAATATAGGTGTTAGATATATTTTAATGCCTTATCCCAATGCTTTATCCCTATTTCACCTATTTAACCCTTATCAGGGTGACAAAAATTTAATATGGTGACTATTCATATTGGATAATAACAAAAAAGTCATATTTAACAATTTTTAGACTCATAATTCCTAATATTTAATCAATTTTTAAGTTTAAATTTCTATAAGTGGCAAAAAATAATTATAAAAAAAGAATTAAAAATGCTACAAAAGTCATTGTTTTAGAAAAAATCACTTTAAAGAATAAAATAGGATTTTTTATCCCATGGATGGAAAAAAATTTAAATGAAAATTAAAACTATTTTTTGAATATATAATATATATATTTCATTAAAATAATTCACTAATAGTGATTAATTTATTCGATTAATATAAAAAATATTGTGAGCATAAAAATGTATTACTTGAAAAATATCTCCTTTTCTTTAAATTAATTTTTTTTTAATTTCTAATCAATTGGTTAACAATGAATTTATTTTATACATGTGTAAAGAAAAAAATTCCTAATTTATTTATTACAATTCATTCCAGAAAATTTAATGGATTTTTTATAATGATATACTTTATTACAGTTCACATAGACTATTGATTGCGTGTATCACAAGCTATTGAAGAAATTTATTTATAGAGAATATATGAACAAATCTCAAGGTGTTACATTAAAACCCCCTTAAAATTATTTTAACCATTGGTATTTCATTAATGAAATATAAATGAAGTATTTTATCCCTATTTCATTACATCCTCGTATTCCCAGGTTTCTAATTCAAATTTCTGATTTATCTAAAAAACATTAACAAGGTGAGTGGTCTTGTTCACTAAAATATTATCTATATGATCTGAGAAATATACTAGTAGTTATTTTTATGAAATATAGTGATCTAGAGGTATCAAAATTAAGTAAAATACATGTTATGGATCAGGTGTCGCACCCCAACTCGGATAAACAATCCATCTAGGCTCTGAACTAAAATTCAGTAAGACCCAAAGGGTGTTCCTGATCCCCACGGGCAAACGATTAGCACCCGGGTATCAAAAAAACCAATATGGAATGATATTTACCAACATGAATAAAATAAATGGGTTATATATACACATATATGAAATAAAGAGTGGAATAATAACCAAATTAAATGAAATCCACAATTTGATGTAGATAACAGAAGCGATACAACTCAATGAAGTCAGAAAAAACATCTAAGTACAAGTCTAACAATAATGGAAATAATCTACTTATTAGGTGAGTAACTTATGAATTATAATGGAGGATGAGAATGCATCACCTAAAATAATCGAGAAATTCATTCAATTGGTATTATATTAAATATTCAAACTGTTTCTATATGAAAAATTATTATATCTATAAGATAATTAATCAATAAATTCATGGAATCTATAGGAAGAGTTAAATTAAAATTTATAAAACCACCCCATTGGAATAAAAATTATCTCCTCATAAAGAGGAGCAAAGTTACACCTTATATTCATCATTAATAAATGAGGTCATACACAATTATGAATCAACACAAGTAAGTAAATATATATATATATAGGGAAGGAAATCATGGATGAAATATCATTCAAATATTTCACGAATAAAAACACTTTGATACGGGATAATGGTTATTTTTCTATAAAAAATTCATTTCATTTTATTATAAAACATGAAGAATATTTTATCTCACATGAATATTCATAGTGAAGATGATGAATGGATACAATTATAGTTGGAAGGACAAGGTTATCTAAATAAGAATTAAAAAATATAGAAATACAATTTGTGTACGTAATTTGACATAATCTATTGAGTGTGCACCAACCTTGTAACAAGGGGCTTGATGTTACATTCAATTAAAAAGTATTAATGATCAATATAATGGATTATGATGTATTTATAGAAGGATTTATAATTAATTGAAATCCATATAAACTATATAATTAAGAGATGTTATATTTACTCTTGGTGGAAGGGGAAAAACTTATGGCACCAACATATCTGACATTTAAATCAACAATGAATGGAAAATAATTTATAGCTTAATAAAAAAATTGAAAAAACTAATCATAAAAAAGATAAAAAAGATTCATGTGGTTAAATTATGAACAAGAATATTTATTAAAATAATTATAAGATGAATAATAATGGGGACTCACATTTAAGTTATTTGATTTTCGACAATGTAGGTGGTCCCTAGAAAAATAATTAATATAGAGGATGAATGTATTTTAACTTTTTTGATAATGATTATAGTAGGATAAAATTTTTCATTTTTATAAAAATAAAGAACTTGGTGTAGGATTATATAATTGAGGTGAGAGGAAAATTAAAGAGAGAGGATATGTGAAACACTATAACAAATTTTTTTTTGGAATTGACTTCTATAAAAGTGGATAACTATTTAGGGATGAATGAAATAAAACATGAATTATTTTTAATGAGAAGTTTAAAAAAACAAATGGCTTGAAGGAGGAATAAAATTGTTTAAAATATAGTAAAAAAACTACCCATCTATAGTGTAATATCATGGATTTATAGTAAGTGTTGCATGATTTGATTAATTTTTAAAATTAATTTTTTATTCCTAAAAAAAATGGGATTCTCATAAAATATTAATTTTCTTGAAAAAAACATATATTCTATTATAGTATTCAAAATAATGTTTTACTTCAAGTAACAATAAGATAAACAAGGATAATACACTAGTTTTACTAATGAGGACATATTTAAATGTTATTTAATGAAGAGTATTACCTATAAGTGAATTGAGTGTATATTTAATAATATTTTTTAGGATAGGATGGTGAAATTTAATGTATAAAATTTAGAAAAAAAAACTTGAATCATATACCTCAAATAAATTTATGAATAAGAATAAAATCATGAATCAATATTTGGATAAACTCAACGTACATCAAATGAAGAATACTCAAATATTGAATCAAAAGATGAAGAAGGGGTTGAGGTGAGTTAATTAGTAACTAAAAGGTGAAGAAGAAGGATTGAAATCTATGAATATTATTAAATTAGTATAAAAAACTACTTCAATATAAACCATGACAATGAGGAATGCTTTATAACTATTTATTTAGTATAAGTTTATCTAATATATTTGAAATAAGTAATAGAAAATGGATTATATGTTAAATCAATGGATGAATTAATCAGTGAAATTTAAATTAACATAACATGAGTACTAGTAAAATGGATATATGGTTATAGTGTTTTTATAATTAAATGTGTGTTCAAAAACAAGACTGATGAGAATAAATATGTGATACCAAATAATGTGAGTTCATTTTACAAATTTCATCTTGAAATTGAGGTCATTAATGCTTGGAATAAATTCAAACAAATGTAATACTTGAATAAATATGATTATTTTTAGAGGTTGGAATTGAATGGGAATTCAATATGTATCAAATGGATATGAAGGAATAATTATAAATTTAATTTAATATACAGGAGGTATACATTAAAATGTTGTGGTATTTTTAACTTATAAATTTTTAATGAAAGGCATGTCATCTTAAAAAGGCCTAAGATGTATTAAATCAACCATTAAAATCATGGTATGATTGATTGAACACACACTAAAGTAAATTTATATATAATAAGGGATAATCTTATTATAATATTTATATGATGAATAAAAGGTATAATAATACATGGTTCATGTATATTTCAATGAAATAATGTTTGATAGAAGTAGGAAATATCTAGTTAAAAGGATTGTAAAAATGATGATATTATATTTTTAAGATTTTATGATTGGGGAACTCACTTATTACGTTAGGCTACATGTAAATCAAATCGTTGAGTATAAATTTATTTCTCAATCTAATTATACTAAAAATTTATTTAAAAATATTGGCATGAAATATTTTAAGTTAGTTTAAAGTCCACTAATGGTGTGTACTAAACATGGGATGTATGGATGTAGGAATACTATTGATCCAAAATTATTATAAATAATGTTTGAAACCACACCATTTATAATTATTAAAAGAATATAAATTTCATATATAATTTATTTTTAAGAAAAGGATTCAACCAAATTTTATAGAGGAACATCTTATAGAAGATAAATAGACCACGAGGCATAAAAAGGGCACCATTTATTCTGGATTAGTGTATAAACTAGGAAATAAGTAATTAATTTGTGGAAAATTCTAATCAGTATTTGAATGGAGACATAAAAAAACCAACATGTAAAGGAGGATTGTTTTTAAGGATAAAACTCATTAGTTAGTTTAAAAAGAGAAAAGAGAGTACACCACATTGTATATTATATGTTGTGATATTTCACTTACAAATTCATTTAGAAAATATATTTTCATTAGGAATAAAATATATAATCCTAGTTATGAAGTGAAGATTATAATTATAATATATTATTCATAAAAAAGTATGATAAATATTATAAATATTACAATACATCATTCATACATTGAAAATATTATAATCTTTTTGGTCATATGAAATGAAAATACACTTAGGGTTAGGTAGGTGGGATAAATTAGGGTATGTTGATCTTTTTTAAATGATATTAGAAAAAAATATAATTCCACTATTATTAGGAACACTCACCCCCAAAAAAATATTATTAAGTGATAAAAAAATAAGAGAGATATATAAGAAATTTATATGGTCCACCCAAAATGGGAAAATCTAAGGGGTGTATAATGACAATGTTCCAATGAAGAAAAACACTATCTACACCACATATCATTTATATTTTATATTGGTCACACTTAACATCTGAGTTCATAACATTTAGTAATAAAAATAACCGACCGCTCACTACCAATTTTATATCTTACTACTACTCTAACAATTATTACCTCAATATCCCTGATCCCAAAGTGAGTTTTCAATAACTATGCTCTATCATTCTGATTATCCCTTATCCAATTGATCAACTCAATGAAAATCCATCGAGATAGCCTTTTGGAATATCCTTTTCCTATTCTATTACCTTATAGAACAAGTTAGGACAACCCAATACTCTCTGTTGAAATTATATATTTAATCTTTATTACACATATTTTTTCTCTCTTCTCATAGAAAGATACCCCCTACAAAATTTTGAGATTATCCACCCTATGATATCATTTTATTTATTATATTATTCATTGAATAATCAGATGATAAATATTTTAAATATTTTAATATGTAAACCTCAAAAAGTCTTCATCATGAGTTCCTCCCACATTAAATACCAATTGAATATGATAAGTACTATGGAAATAACCATATCATTATACTTTAGCCAAATCCTATTTTTAAATTCAACTGAAAATAGTGATATCTCATTTCTGGATTGACTTACATTATTAAATTATGATTCACAGTAAAACCCAATATCATCCAAATCTACATGAATATTGTATTTAAATCACCGAAATATCATGTATTGAACTTCCTTTAATCACAATGTGATATTATTTATCATAATTGTCCAACAAATCAATAATATTTTATGATAAACTAAACAAATCATATTCAACTTCTAGTTAACATGCATCACCAACAAGGTACCAATTATGTGTTTAATATAGTTACTTTAGACATTTATTAATTTCAAGGGTATTATGGGAGTTAGGATTCTGAATTATGAAAATTTGGGAAAACAGTTTAGGGAACATGATTAGTGCATAGTTAGTGAAAAATATGCACCCAAACTATGCAGAAAGGAGAGGAAATTTATAGTTATATTTGGATGATTTACCCAACAATACTACTGACTTGGAAAATCATATAGAGTTTTTTGGGGATTAGGTTTATAGGGTATGATATTCCAAATAGTGTGACTAAATATGCATCCTACCCATTTTTCATAAAAATATCAAATAAAATATATTACTATATATTATTTTCGTCTTACTCTCTACCTTTTCCTTATTTGTGTGACTTAGAATCCTCCCATACATGGATTCTATCGTGTCTTTACTCTTTGGGTGATCTCTATTTCTCTTAATTAAGATATTTAAGGAAAATAGATGATTCATCTTGGATTCATCCACCCTATTCCTCTGGTTCCTTATTATTATTTTGTTCCCTTGTTTCAATGCACTAGCTCACCAAGGTGCCCAATTTCGTTTCTGTGGATAGGTTTTGATTTATTTCGATTATTTTATTGGATTCTATGGTTAAATATCTTCCCATTATTTTAGTATTTAGAAAATATTATGATTATATATCATATTTATGGAAGGTGTACCTATATAATGGACCTTTCCTTTTTAATACATTTAGTTCTTGGATTTAATTTGTATTTTTGGGTTATATTATATTTAAAATTGATTATTTTGGACTTCTTGATGTTTATCACTTATTATTATTATCTTTTTGTTTGATAATGTTTTGGGGTTTCTTGGTATTGGCATAAATAATATTATTATTCCCATGGGGTGTTTGGTGAAATGTTTTAATTATATTTTTCAATACAAATCGGTTTTGAAAAGGAGTTCTTAGAGAGGATTTTTTTTGTGAATTATGTATAATTTATTTTTAAGACTTAAAATTATAGAAAGGAACATTTATTGTGGATATTTGATTTTATATTGTACTTTGATTGTTTTTGTTGAACATGAGATACCTTGGGGTGTATTGGGTAACCTGGGTGTGTGTTAATATAGATTATTTTATATATTGGGTAAGGGTTGTTTCTAGTGATACCCCAAGAGCTACCATAATTTAGGCTATTTATCAATCTCACTTATGAATACTTGTGATTCATGAGCGGGTCCAAGATACCATTACCCTAATTAGTTAAATCCCATGTCGTACATGTAGCGATTGCTGATATTTGTAGAGATATGATTTAATTTTAAGATATTTTTCTTTATATTGATATTATATTGTTGGTGGTTAGATATTTTATTGGATAAATTCTATGGCTTTTTTGTTCATGTTTTTGGAACATGAATTATCTTTATAAAACCCAATGGATTTTTAAAATTATTTCCACACCATTTTTGCAGAACAAATTGGAAATGTTTAAAATGGTATTTTAAAAAAGATGTAATGGTTTGTGATGAGAAATGAATTATATATATCCTTGGTGGTATCCTAATGACCCCTTACCCCACAATCTATAAATTCCATTGGGCACATACATACATGGATATATTTGATGTGAGAAAAGGGAATGTCTTCATATCTTATGGTGGTTCCTCTTGATTCTTTAATAACCTATCATGGTTTATGACTAGAGGTGAACATGAGCCATATGGGGATGGATATGAGGAGTTTTTTTGGGATCTTTTAATGTTGGATTTGAATTTTTATTATGTGTTAGAAATTACATCCTTCACATGAATTTGTATTAATATGTAATTTGATCATTTAACACATATTTTTTAGTTTATAAATTATTGTTAGATATGTAGTTATAGTTTATGAGATATTTTACTTAATTTAGATGTTTTTTATTGTAGTTTTTATTTATTTTATTTTCATGATTGCATAAAGTACAGATACATCATGAAAGACTTCTGGTGAGAATAATTATAATGATTTATTGTTTTATAAGTGTAAATATTTTATATTCAATTAGTTTTTATCACTTAGTGCTTGTTTCCAACCAATAGTGATAAAGAAAACACATTCGATTTTATGGGGATCCTGTTTAGGTGACTTGTCTAGCCGACTCGAGCGGATTCATTAGAATATATTATTAAAAACAAATTTGTATTTTGGTATCATGGATGTATAGAATAACACTACCAAAACATGAGAGGTGAGTGTGTGGATGTTTTTCCTAACTATTATTTATTAAAAAATGCATGTTAGGAGGGATGGTTGGTAATTATTTCATGATTTGAGATTAATTATTGGGTGTTTTGGGATGGTTTTCCCTTATTATATGTTTTATGGTTATCCCATGAGTTATTTTGTGAAAATTATTGTTTTTGAGTGGAAATGGAAAGGAAACCAGAGGCTCACAATCAAGGAACCTGACCTGGAAAACTGTATGCACACCAAGTGACATGATCTGGAAACCACCTAGTGAAACACATATGGTTATTTCATGATTCAAAAAACCATGTGAAGAAAGCATGAAAAATGATAAAATATGGAAATCTTTTATGTTTTCACACCTATTGTTATATAACATTTCTATAATAATTTATGACACATATTTTAAGTGTTAGTGGGTGAAATTTTATACTTTGTCCATGTAACTTGAAATTTGATTTTTTGTTGATTGAGTTTTATATTTATTGTTCAATAGAAAATTCCACCCATAATGACTCATGTTAATCCTAGATATGGAGCGATGAAGTACACTCTATATTCCAATCCTCCATTAGATCCCATTACTATTAATATAATCATTAAAATCATCATTTCACATGGTCAGGGAATTAAGAAATAGTAGGTATGAGTGGCCGATCAATCTTATGAGTTTACCAAGAATAATCAACCAATGATTCATTGTGAATGAGGATTTTAGGAACCTAAATATTGGATGGAGAGGATCAATAACATAGTTCATTTCTATTAAACTATTATGAAGTGCAAGGTTATATTTTCTAGGTACATGCTTGAAGGACCACACTAGAAATAGTCAGAGTTTATCATATTATATATACAATATGAGTATCTCACATGGGAAATGTTCATGTAATTTTCCATTACAAATTATACCCTAATAATTTAAGTGTTAAAAGTATAAAGATTTAACTAAATTGGAGAACTAGGACCATTCTATGATATAGTATGATAATTGGGGTTTTTAGTTTTTCCATGTTTATACCGAGATCCTCAGGAATGATACTATAATGCTCATTGCATTGAGAAGGGATTCAAGATAGAGGTTATTGTAAGGATGATTATTATTTTCTTTCTAATCTAGGATGCAGTTTTTAGAATGGAAGCCATGGATAAGATAGACATATAAAAATTGAATGTTTTGGGTCAAGACAATATTCTTATAGGTGAAGCCAGCATTCCTTTTCTGATGAGAAAATGATTGATGAGGATTCATGATAATATAACTATATCAGTTTGGGTCATCCAAATGATATTACCCTCATTGATCCTTTAAGTAATATCCTAGTGTTATTCTATCAATGTGGTAAGTAAGCTAACTCAACATAGGTATACTAGGAAGATCCATGGAATTTTCCCCAATGCGGGTCCTTATGTCATCTGAAGCACTATTTAAACCCCCCCCCCTAAAGAATTATGATTGGGTAATCTCATAATTGTGTCTCATAGGGGTAGTTATCTTAATATACAATACTCGGGTCTCCTATTTATAATAAGGATTTTTTAATTCTTCCTGTAATTATAATAGGGATTCAATATCTTTGAACTTATATTTGATTGTGTAGGTGTATGAGGATTCATATACCAACAAAGGACCATTAGTGGTATGATATTTAATGAATACACTATGGAATTGGATTTATCTGATAGAGGTGAATCCCATGAAATTATTTCATCTATTTTGATTCATTCTTTATGTTATTTATGTTAGTTAATGTTGTATATGATGGTTCTCTCCACTACTTTATGAAAATTATTTACCTAAATTTTAGGTTCCCTATAAATTAGGTGATCAATGTTGATGGTAAAAGTTTGTTGGATTTATTAATTTTACCAATATATATTTAACATAATTTATTTCATAGACTATATGGAGAGTTATGGGGTCCAAAATTACCACTACCATTAGATGTTTTTATTCATTTCTCTAGAAGGAAACATGCACATATTTCAAGGTGAGTGAGATCTCATATATGGTACTGAAATAACTATTTTTAGAGACACTGGTTTGGTCTATTTCCATTTCATTATATTTTGTTTTCATATTGTTGAATAATGACTAGATGTACAGCTTCCCTGGGTAGTGAGAAGGTATCTTGAGGTTTCCCCTAAGGATTTTTCTGAATTACTACCCTAGTTAGAGGTTGAGTTCTATATTAATCTACTCTAAGGGGTTATGGACATCTATTTTCCATCTTATTGAATGGATCCTACGGTATTGAAATAATTAATGGTTTATCTAATGTTTCTAAAGTTTAAGGGTTTTCTTCCTCCCATAATGCCACTATGAGCATCCCCATTTCACAATAAAAATAAGAAGTACATGGGCCTTTTGAGATTGTATAGATTATTAGAAGATCAATTCAGTGATTGTTAAGAATAAATGTTCAGTTCGTTATATATATGATCTATTTTACTCACTCAATGGAGCAATATGGTTTTATAATATTATACATAGGATAAGGTATCAAAAGTTGGGGATGAGGGAATAAAAAATACCATAAAAAACATTTCAAAGTAGGTATAGACATTATTAATATGTACTTATGCTATTTGGCCACTAGTGAAAAAATTGAGCCAGTTTTTATTTAACTTTGACATCAGTTTTTAACCAATGTTTATAAAGGTGATGTTATAAATAATTTTTTGGCAGCGATTTTAATAAAACCAATTCTATAAACATTTCATAATATTGAAGATGAAAAAAATATTAGACATACAATGTCAATTAAAAAGAAAAAATGATTATGAATACTAGTATTTAGTGTTAGTTTTTATAATAACTGAGGTTGAATACCTCTAGAAAATGGGTATTCAGTTTTGGTTTTTTGAAAAAAAATGCCAAAAACCTCCAAAAAATTAGACTTCAGTATATGTTTCCATATTAACCAATGCTAAATACCTTTAGAGAATGGGTCTTTATCAATGGTTTTTACAAAAATAGATGTGGAAGACCTCTAAAAAATTGGTCTTAAGCGTCTGTTTATAAAAAAACTAACACAAAAATTAATTTTTTAATTAAATAATGAATATTATATCTTAAAAACCCATGGAGATATATTATAAATAATTTATAAAATCATTATTTGAAAACTTAATTAAAAAAAAGTTAATAATATATTAAACTAGAATTAAAAAACACATACCTGCTAAATTAGGACATAACCATCCGTAGTTATTGTTGAACCATTCCATTGAGTTTATTAACTTCAAACAACTATTTGAGATCCAGAATCACATTGAGATGTTGAAGGACTAAAACCTACTATTAGATAAAAAGGATATGATAATATTTAAAATAAGATGAATAAGAAACAAGTATTGATTATATTATTTAATGATTATGATAACATATATTATGAATTTATCATGATGCATCTAATCATGAATATGAGGTTTAATTAGAAGATTATTTTTCTTATAGTATAAATAAAAAAATTGAAGATCCAATTGAATTGTAGAAGATTCAATATAAAGTTATAGTTTTTATTGATCTCTAAGAAATTTTGAAAGGAAAATAAAATGAATTGGTCCCAATTTATTTGAAAAAATGAATATACCACTGATTAAATATTTTCATTCGTGCAACATATGATTCTAGAAGCATTGTTTGTACCCATTCATTGGATATTAATGTCATAAGATTCAGCTTGGTTCTTTATACTCTCAAATTGGATGTATATTTTGGGTAGTATTTCCTCACACCATTATTTTCTGGATATGATGTCTAAATTATAGGATCTTTTAGGGAATTTTTGAAAACTAGGACAATTTTGGTTTCCAAAGGGTGAATTTATGTAGACACAGTGATCTAGTTCATCCACCATTATAACACTATGAATAAAATTCATTTTCCCTCCTTCATTATTTATTTAATTAATACTATAAGTGATGCTTCATGTTTAAAGGTGAAGTCAAGTACTAGACACCCAGGGATGAAAAGTGTGTACCCATACAATTGTACACTAAAAATTATATATCCCCTCTACAAGGAACCCAATGAGTGTTATTAGTTTTTTCCCAAGAGAATTCCTAAAGGATTTTATAGATATGGGAACTGTACTGGTTTCTACTCAAATACTACAGCCCCAAAAATAGTGTACCTGTAATACAAAACAAAACATAATGAAATACATAGGTAGGAGGAGTACAAATATGTAAAAAAATTGACATAATAATTAAAAAACATTTACTTAATAATATTTTAAACTAGAATAAAGAATAATCAAGATAAATTATAACATAATAGTCTATAGCTATTGTTGAAGTATTAATGTGATATTATTAACTTCAAACACATATTATAACAACAATATTGGTTTTTTTCACTTTGGTAGAAAACTATAATATTAATAATATAAATTAAAAGAAACATACCCGCTAATTTGAATCACAACCATACATTAAAGTAGTTCACAAAAAAGGATCGAAGATGGGTATGTTCATCATTCATATACGACTCAGTTTAGTTGAACTTCTACAATTACATTAAATGATATATGATTAAAAATAGAATATTTGGAAATAAAACATAAACTAGTTAATATAATTAACAAAACATATGAATATCATTTGTTACTTCAGTTGTTATTATCTCATACATGAATCGTAAAACATAATAACCACATTCTAATATTCCCCATTGATGATGACACTGAGATTATAAAACATTAAATTGATATTAAAAACCAATATATATATATATATATATAAAATGAAAATATTTTTTAAACTAAAAATATTTACTTCTACTTCCAGGTGTTGGATTGGATTTAGATTATTTATCGATAAGTGATCTTTGTTAAGATTATCCATGACATATATTTTCATATATATCAACCAATAAAACATGTATAAAAAATAAAATTAAAGCAATGAATCTATAGAAAATAAGTATACTTACTTATCTAACAATGTTATAATTTTTTTACAAATAAGGCTGAATAAATCTAAAAATGAGTATAACATGAATTAACATGGAGACAATACGCCTAACATTAAATTCCCACAATAATACAAAATTTTTACAGTTAATGACATTATAATGAAAATTAATTCATAATTATATGAGTGTTCTTACCCATCATGGAATAGTAAAAATGGACATCCAATCTCTATGTTTGAAAAACTCTTAGATATATATTTAACACTATCATAGTCATCACATATTGAATAATCGTTGAAATGAATTATAAATCAATATGACCATAAACACCAGTGGTATAATTTTGTATCTAAAGCATGGATTGATAACAAATTAAATAAATAAAATAATAAGTAACTTAAAATCATATTTATTTAAATAAAATTTTAATCTCAAACATAAATCTACTTACATAGAAACAACTACAACATATGAATGCAGAGATTTTTAAAATCTATCAGATCCATGATATATTTTTGGAATAATCTCAATGGATAGTATACTCCACACATTTCATCTAGAATCCAAGACTAATATTAATTTTATAATGAATAATAATTCTTGGATAATTTTTTTATCCCATCAAAAATAGAATTTTCTATAACTATCTATTGTTTATCCTTTTTTATTTCTTCATATCATTGATTTTTATTATAGATAATCCTATAAAAATTTAATTTCATTAATCATTTTATGTAATTTTCAATCAATGATAATTAATATTTTGAAATAATTCATACCTCGTATGATAGATTATGAAAAAGGTTCATATGATGATGTAAAAACTAACCCATATAATCCACAACTCTGGTAAACTCCTCGGTAGGAAATGGTAGTGGACAAGTATGATCAATAATATCATGCACCAATACTCTGATATTCCTCAACTGCATAGTATGGCGGTGTAAAGAATCCCAAAAAACATGTATTACTTTGTACATATTAATACATACATGTGGATCTCTAGCATACACCTTATAATATAATTCCATGTCTGAATGAGGAGGTCACTATTACAAAAATACAATTTTCACATTAGGTTTTTGATATTTTGACATTGGGTTTAAAGGTGATTTTATTGTATGTGACGTAAGAAATTATATTTTTTAATTTTGATTAAAACAAACAACATTAATCTTATTATTTAAAAGGTTTTTTTATATCGGTTACATAATAACCGGCGTAAAAAAGAATTCTATTTTTTTATTTTCCAAAGATGATTACTCCCTTAGATAAAAATACAAGCTCATTAAAAGGAAAAAGGATCACATAAACCAAATGTTATATAAGTAAGCTTAAATCATTTATATAATTTTCATGATTTTTGTACTCTTTTTCGATATAATTTTCTTCAGGTGAAATATATCTTGAGGAAAAAAAAGTTGTGGTGGTATAAAAAGAATTTTAGAATTTAAACAAACTATTTCATATTAACATTATCTGAAGAATTATTCTTTAGGATAAGAAAAATGTAATAATTAAATTGTTGAGAAAACCAATCACAAAAACATTTAATCATATAAAAAAATTATAAATACCATGAAGAGTTCACCGAAGGTCGAATCAGTGGAACGATGATGATGATTTGAAGATTAGAATCGATGGGATGTTGATGATGGTCGAAATCGTTGATCATGAAAGAAATACATAGAGAGTGTGAAATCATTAAAATTAACATGAAAATTGAACCTTGGTATAATAAATTTTACCTTTTATTTAAAAATTTGAGAGGCGCACTATCACAAAATTGAATCCTGTATTAGGGTGATTTGAAATTTCAACTTCCACATTAGTTATTTTAAAACTGATGTGAGAATCCTCTTGTTCATGTCTATTTTAAAATAACCGATGTGAAATCATAGATATTCGTGTTGTTTTTAAATAAACTGATGTAAGAAACATGGTTTATCAGATAGTTTTTTGATAAACCGACATAAAAAACATATACATTATGTCAGTTTGAAAAAATTGATGTCATAAATTAGTTTTTCTAGTTTTTAACATCGGTTTTTAAATAACAGATTTTAAAACACTGATGTAAAAGCTATTTTTAAAGTTCTGGGTGGATTATATAAGTTGGTAGGTTTTGTGGGCTTCACCAGCTAGGCAGTCTGTAGAAGTTTCACATCCGATTGGGATGGTTGGGATGACTGGGTAGGCTGGTCTATCTTGGCAGGCTGAGCAGGATGAGCAGGCTGTGATTTTCTCGTCAATTTTTCAACCATATATTTAAAAACCGATTGAATTTTATCTCTTATAGATTGTTTCATTTAATTAATCTCATATTTTAAGGAATCAATTTTTTTATCTTTTGAATGCTTACATTCATAACTGAAAACATTCCTAATACAAACACCAACCTGATATCCTCTAACTCAGCATGGGTGTTCATTCTTTGATAAAGTAGTATCTAGGATATCTATCCTACCCTTAGGGATAAAATCTAATTGGATCTATTTCTCATAAAGGTCATCCTGAAATATAATATATAACTTATATATCAATGTGTTTCATTTAAAAAATAAAAATGTCATTGAAGGATAAAAAATATTTACATACAATTCTTTCAGCCACTTATTTAGCATTCCCTATAAGATACATTTCATTTTTCCTTCTTCTGACCCATTTCCGTTTATCATGGTGAGTGAGAGGAGATGAAGGAAAAAATAAAACTCTTCTAAACCACACTAGATCATTCTATTAATGGTTTAATTTTTTCAATCATTTTCTGCTCTAATAACTAATACCATCCTTGTGATAATATATAAGGGAAATACATTTTTCAACTATATCTTTTGATGAGATCTCATAGAGGCTTGTTATATAAAAGACTAATAAAAAATTAGATAAATATATAATAAAATTTACAATATAAAATAATTATCATTATTGAATATTTTCTTTATGTTGTATGTAAATCAATTTCTTCCACGTATCTACATCTAATAACTCATACCCGAGTCATGGGTTTTCATCAAATTTCTTTCCGATTTTTTTTCAATTTTGATTTAAAATATCTCCATAGAACTGCTAATAAAGGGAGATATATTTTCATAATTTATTTCATTTACTCAAAATTTAATTTCATTTGTATTTGAATAAAATAAATATTAGTCGTTTAAAATATTTAACATTTAGAAAATTAGATAAATTAAATAAATTGAGATATAATACCATCACGACCTCCCAAAGTTGCTATTTTTACATCATGCAAATGTAATTTCAATCTATATATAAAATTATAATCCTATAATAACTCTTCATTTATATATAACTGATAAAATGAATTGTTTTTTTCCAGTTTCATTATTATCATCATCAAATCAAATTTATAGTCTCTCATCTCCATGAGAACATGACAGCTTTGGTAAATGTGTAATACCATGTTTACCCACTTGATAAAATGCTTTCTCTATAGTAACGGGAGAAGTATCTTCTATTGAAGACACATCAGTAGTCCTGTAGATATTTTTTAAAAATTAAAATTTTTCTTTCATTAAATAATTATTTTATAAAATATTTAATAATATGAAAAAATAGATAAACCTTGGTAAGTAATCCTGTCTCATTGTATCTAAAATTTTCACAAGAATGTGTGTTAATTTTTTTACCTATATATCATTAGAAAAATTAATATTTAAAATCAAGGATAAAAAAATATGTATGTAAAAAAGGAATGCATTTTTAATATTCAAAAAAAATTAATGATGTCATGATGCTTATAACCAAAATATTTGAAATCTAACTTCTTAAAAATAAAATATTTATACATGAAAATTTCATAATAGAAAAAAATGATAAGTAATTATCAGAATAAATTGGAGTGTAATTGATATTTTTCCCATATCCCTTCATCATGATCATTACGTACTGCATGCACCATGTCTTCTTTATTGTCAATGTAATCATTAAGAAACCACATAATAGATGAATAAGACTCATGTAAATAAATAACATCATCATCCTCATACTAATCACCCAAATGGTATCTTTTCCATTATAGAAAATGGACCAATGATAATTAGATGGATAAATTACATAAAATATCCTCTTTTCATGTGTCACCATGATAAATGGTTCCTCATTTTAACTAAATCTTTTCAAATCAACCAGTGTAAACCCACAATCATTCTGTTTCGCAAAAATATTACTATCAAGCCAATTATACATAAACACTTTGTTTAAAAAATGTGTATAATCAATTTCCAATATATCCTCATGGTCTCTAAAATATTTATAAGAAGAAGAAATTTTATTTTTATCATTTTCACTGGAAAAATGCACATCTTCATTATTGAATAACACACCACTATATTGAATGGTACTCTTATCATCTATATTTTGGGTAAAATGTGTACCCATTTATTGAAAACTAGACCATGTTATCATAATAAGATATGGCCCCCCTTCCAACCATTTCAACATTTCTGATGCAGATATATCTATGATCACTTACTCTTTAAACAATGAAACAAATGACTTTTTATGCTAAATCGTCAACAATTGTTTTTAATTTTTTGATATTTTATCTTTAATTCAGAAATATGTGATGATATATATGATTGAACCTTATATGAGTTGTTCAAAATTTATAAATATTCCTATGCCACTTCATCACGTGGAATGAACTTTACCTTTAATCCTTGAATCCCCCTACCTTCTCTATCAATAGTTAAATTTTGAGATACAGGGAGACCAATATTGTGAAATTCCTATAAATAATCAGTATAGAAATCAATCACATCTTATAATACATAATTTTTAATAATAGAGGCCTCTAATAAATAAATAGTTTTAACATATTAATTTTAAATTTTCATATAACTTTCAAAAGGATACGTAAAATGTGAATTTATAGGCCCAAAAATTCTTATTTCACGAACCATTTGAATCACCAGAGGAACCATTATATCAAAAAATGTAGGTGGAAAATACAACTATAGTTCAAAATGTATAAGAAAAGATTCATTATCCAACTCATCTAAACAATTTGGCTAATGTAATTTTTTACAAATATATTTCATAAAATTAAATCACCTGATGGTAGTATTTCCAACAACAGATAGAAATAAACTATGATGTGTGAATAATAATAGTTGTTTCATCAATACATGATAGTCTGGATATTTCATACCTAAGAATTTACAATTCTTTATTATCATAGAAATATTCATATTTTAAGAATATCCATTGGGTACATTCACACCATACAGGAACTGGCAAAAATTTAACATCTCACTGTTGTTTAAAGTGTGGTAATCCAAAGGTAAATAAGTTATGTTTCCTTCCATAGTGGGAGATAACACCAAACATATTCCCATGGATATCAAGTACAATGTGGAATTCAATCCTTATTTTTTCTTTTATTCTATGTCTAGAAATGTTATTATAAGATTGTAACATATATTTTTCTCAACATGCATAACATGAATGTTATGTTTTATCTGTAAAAATCTCCAATAAGGTAGATAATAAAGGCTATCTATCCATATATTTTTCTGAAGACCATAAAATATTTTATTTCAAAATTTTGAATTAATATTTTTCACCATACCATAATTTTCTTCAACAAACAGTGGTTGTGGGGGAATTTTTTTCCAATAATCCATTAAATGCTTTTTTCAATCTCTGATATGTATGATCAACTTGAAAAAAAATTATGTCCCACATACATTATTTTTCTTCTAATATTAAATTGATAATATGACGTCTCTTCTTTAAAAATTGGACATGCTTTATGTCTCTTAACACTGTATCCATATAAGTTTTCATGTGCATGAAATTCATTTTTACAAAACATTATCATAGAAAGGAATGGACAAAATGCATTTTGTATGTATCGAAAACATTAACTAATGCATTCCATAGAATATTTATATCATCAATCAGTGGTGAAGTATGCATATCAATAACAATTCACATCTCTTTTGGTCCATAAATCATCAAGATCATCATAAAAATTTTTCTCTTAAAAAATATCTATAGGGATAAGTTGTAAACTAACAAAAAAATAGTCCATGAACTATTTTGGAAACATAAGCTTAAATATGGATTCATCCCATCAGAACACACTTTGATTATGAGATTTCTAACTTCACTCCCAAATTAAGGAAATTATTTATCAAATCTATTCCATTGTGATGAGTTAGCAAGGTCAGGTAATTTACATTCAAGGATGCCATCATCTGAATTAAATATTAACCTTTTTGGATCAATTGAATTTTTAAAATAGACGCTTCAAATGAGGAATTATTGGATAATACCAAATTGATTTAGCAGGATATTTGATTTTAGTACCTGATAATGAATCAGTTTTAATTTATTGGAATTATATGAAGGGATTATTAGAAAGAAATATTTAATTTAGCATGGGGTAAGATTTTAGTACCTAAGAATGAATATATGTTGACTTTTTCATCCATCTTATAGCATGATGTTCCACATATTAGACATTTTGATAAAATTTAATTTTCTCTCCTATAAAACACACAATCAATGGGGCAAGAATATATTATTTATACCATAATCCCATTATGTATAATATTTTATTCACCTAATAATTGTAATATAGATTCCCTTCAATTTATGGAATATTTTTTTAAAATCTAAAGTAAGTTTGAGAAACTTGTATCAATTAACCCATTTCTTTCTTCCAATTAAATCAATCTCAAAAATTTTAATAACACTATATATTTACTATAGCATCGAAATATTGATTTCTCAGAATCTCTATATAATCAATCAACAGTTTCTATTTCATTAATTGTTTCAAAACCTAAATCCTGAATTAATTCTTCAATATGATCCTCTATCTCATCGTGAGTATTATCATCAACATTAGATTTTGAATTTACAGTTCTTCCACCATTCTAGATCCAACATTTATAATTAAGGGAAAAACCATAAAATATGAGATGATCATTGATTTCCCTAGAGTTTAGCATTCTCGTATTCAAACACTTCACACATGGATAGAAAATACAATCTATGTTTTGAATATTTCATTTAGAAAACTCCAAGAAATAATCAACTCATTTTTTCATATTTACTAGTGGATCTTCGTAAATTTATTCAATTACAACCCATTCAATACTTGAGATAGTAATATAACTAGTGAATATATTAAAACATATAAATATTTAAATATATATAAAAACATATAAATTTTAAACATAAAATAAAAATAATAAAAATTATTGGTAGTCATATATGAAATATTAAAAATTATTAGGAATAAAATAAAAAACTAATATACTCTAGGTATTTATTTTGCATGTTGTGTCATATTAATCCAAAAGTAGATAGTTTTATTAGAATCAAAAATTAAAAATATGATGACTATTAATTTCAACTGTTATATATATACATATATACAAACATATATATACATATAAAAAAGATATACATATATATATATATAAAGGATAAACTTTAAAAACAAAAAAAAGTAATCAAAAAAATGTGTGATCACATGAGAGATATTAACGATTATTAGAAAAATAAATAAATAAATTAAACTAGTTATTTATTTTATGTAAATAAATAATTATAAAAAATGTTTGATGTCCCATGAAAAAGAATAAAGATATTTTTGTCATGTTTAGGTATTTTTTAAATGACAATCAGACAACATTGATTCCATTATACCTAGATCCTTCATAGTAGACATCTGTATTCTTCTTTGGTTAACCTAGAAAAAATAACATTAAAAAAATACATATGTATATATTTATTAAACACTTATTTTATGGATACTACATATTCTATTCTCTTTATGTAAAACCAAAGTAAAATAAACTATTTTTTCAAAGATGGACATTAGAATAGTTTTTTATGATTAATTAATACTGAATGATGCAATCCATGATTTCCATATGGATAGATATAAATTTTATGGCTTGGTTCCATCTATTTGATTAAATTTTACTCTTTGAAAATATTGAACCATTGTTGTGGTGGCATTGAATGAATACCAAAAATAGATTGATTAAATATAAAATGATAATGTAATTAGTAAAAAAATTCTTTCAAGGTGATTATAGATTATAAGGACATACTTTAAAATAAAGATAAGAGAAATTAGAGTGCAGAAGTCACATGATAAAGACAGATTAGTCTATTTATAAATGGAATATAAATGTAATAATATTTAACAATTTCTAATTAATTGATTGATTAATAAGTAATTTTGACACATTTTTTCTTGAATGAGACCTAGATCATAGTTGTTGTAGTCTGGGGTCCCATGTGAAAATATTTATTGATAAATCTATATCTATGTATTTTCTTTTAGCGAATTTATGTGTTTTATTACTAAAGGATGTTCTTTCTCAATACAATTTTCATCGCCAATTATTCTCTATATAGTGATATATTTTTATTTATTTCCCTGTATACATATTCAGATATGCACATATTTTTCGATATGCACTAATTATTTTCACTTATATAGAAAAATAGTGTGTCATGGATACTATATGAATTGCCATATATATTGGACTAAAAAATTTGATAATTCCATCAAAATAAATAATTTATATAAATAAATAAACATTAACAAAAATTTATAATTAAAAGTCAAATGCATACAATCAAAGGAATGAATCAAATTTATAACAAATAGATAATGAATTTATCTTATTTTTTTAAAACCTCCTATAAATTTCAGAGTTGTAAAATGTATTATTGATATTGAATATAGATAAAAACCCTTTAAGTCATTAACAATAAGAACACTAAAACTAACAATTAAACATTTTCAAAAAAAAACAGATAAGAAAAAAGAACAACAAAAAAATACCTCATAGTGGTTCCACTCGATCATAGTAGTGTAACCAGAGATGAAAAATAGATAATTTAACTTGAGTTAATTTTTAATAAGAACACTAAAATGAAAAATTATTACATTTGAAAAAAAGAAAAAAACAACAAAAAACTTCTAATGGGGTTCCACTCGATCGTAAAAGGCTTACAGAGATGAAATATAAACCTGGATCACGAAACAAGGAAGTAGGTTGAATGATTGATGATAGATATCATTGAAATAAGATTCAAATTGAAAAATATAAACTACAAAAGTCATTGAAGAGTGTCAATAGCCGTCAGACTCATCATTGGTCGATAGAGGAAAGGGTAATTGATAACAAAAATAAGGGTTTCATGGTTGGGTTTTTAAGTGTTTTAAATTTTTTTTTTACTAAAACGGACATTAAAAACATAAAAAAATTCTTTTGGAATCGGTATTTAATAAAAATACAATGAAATAATTATTTATTGCATCATCAGTTCTATAAACCGTTCTTGAAAAGAAGAGCCACTTGTTTTTTTGGCATCAATTGTCTTAAAAACTGATGCCAAAAACAAATCCATCAAGCCTTTTTGGTGTTGGTTTATTGGAAAACCGATGCCAAAAATGTAATACCAATTTTTTGATGTTATTTATATTAAAAACTGAAACTAAAAAGGTTAGTGTAAATAGTTCTATATCTGTTATTATAATTACCAATGCCAAATATATATTGTTTTAAATTATAGAATTAGTATATATAGAACCGAAATTATAAATGAAATGTTAAAATTACTATATATAATAGTGGGCCTTACTAATTTCTGATCTATTTTCATGGAATTGATGAACAAGATCTTCTAATTATATCGTTATGACATTATTGTGTTATTTATTAATGATATCTTAGTTTATTACAATATGATGGGGGGAGGGCACAAGGACCAACATTGAATTGATTTAGAGACTAATATAGATGAAATATTATAGGAAATGGTGTCTAAATTCTAGTTTTGGATTCAATAATTGAAATTATTAGGCTGAGTTGTATTTGAGATATGCATCTCTATAGAACCTGAGATGATTAATGTAGTGATTTTTTGGGAAAATTCAAAGAAAATATATGATATTCCTGATATTCTTAGGGTTGGAATTGTATTATAGGAACTTTTTATAGGATCTATCTTTATTTGTTTCCCCACATATAGCTATAAATTTTTAGGGGTTAAAATTCATTTTGTCTTGGAAATGCAAGAGATCCTTTAAGGAGTTGACAGTTATATAGACGCAAACTTCAATTCTGACTCTTCAAGATCTTGTTTTGGGATATGATAATTATTTTAATAAATTATACAGAGGGTTTATTTGGTGTTTAGATAGTATAATCATCCATTTACATATAGATATATTTAATTACATCAACTTAAAAAGAACTAACAGACCCATAATATTGTATTGGCATAAGATATGTATTCTTTAATGACTTGGTTCCACCTCCTTTTTATGGATATGTTCAATATGTACTATGATCATAAATTTTTGAATTAAATATTCACTTATATGGATCATAATATCATACAATTATAACGGTTAGTGTATATAAAGGCTTTTGATTTTGATTTGGCTAATAACTGGAGTAAACCGAATGTGGTGGAAAATGGCTTGAGTATGAAGTTTCTAAATCAAATTGTAAGTGATTCAATGTAATAATGGTGTGTGATGATTCCTATTTCTTATGGATTCTTCATCCTACTTTTTTATTGCAATATTTCACTTTATTTTAGTGGGGTTATTCAATGTAAACTCAGGATTCCTCTTGTATTTGGTTATCCATTTTCATCTATTACCTTTTTCTACTTAGATTTTTTATTAAATATTGTTTCTTGACATAGTGGAAAGATATAATGTAACAACCCGATATTTTATAAGATATATTCTTTTTAATTTCTTTCATACATTCTATTGTATTCTATACCAATATTATCTTGCGCTATACGCAACACCGTATTAGCTTGCAGTATACGCAACACTAATCTTGGATCTTGTTACACACAATTTCATGTTTGTTTGATAGTAGTTATTATACACAACATTGATTATAAATATATATATTCGATGTATAAATGAAATATGGTTGGATTTTGTTATACACAACAACAAAGGAGTATTTCACTACATGCAACCCTAACTTGTCTTGCATTACAGGCAACCGCAACATACCTCGATAGCGTGTGTTGTACGCAATACCGGGTTTTACTAAACAACGATATATGGTTATAATATTATTATAAACTAGCCGTTATGAATATTAGTAAATAATTTTTGAATTTTATGACATTATAATTCATCTTACACATTTTGTATAACATGGTATGAGAACAAAATAAAATTTTCAGGTAAAATAAGTATTTTTAAAAAAATGCAGTTTCGTCGCCTTTTGATGGCGCACCCATTATAAATATAATTATTTACAATTTTTATAAGTAAAATATTAAAAAATAAACTTCTTCTTTTGAATCAGGATATAAAAATTTATATTGGATAAAGTTTTAATATTTTTCTGATAACTTTCATATTTTAATGAATAGTAAAAACACGCTATATTTTAATTAAAAACAAAAATTTTCATCATAAAAATTTATATGGTTAAATTATAATATTGAATGGTTTTAAAGTATAAATAGAATAATTTTTTACCATTTAATATAATGTATGTCATTATCATTGATTTGACATTGAATTCATAGGTAAAATCATTTCAATCTTTTGCAATGTTTTAACTTTTAAAACTCGTTTTCTTAACAATGGGATTAATTTTAAATTATTTTCTGAAAATTTTGTGTATTGAATTAAAAAAAATGGATTAAATATTTGGAATCAGTGGGTCCAAATTTTTTTAAAAGGATACTGTTTATTTTTGGGCATTTGGAATAGTAACTACGGTAAATTTTATTTACCAAATTAAAAGGTAAATCGGGTAATTAAGGGTAAATATAATATTATAAAGTTACTCTAACACTTGTCTTAATATAATTGGATGCTTATATTTCGTCATAAGGCATATTTGGGTAAAAATGGAATCCATTGAAACCCACTTGGAAGTGATTAAGACCATTAGTTTATTTTATTTAAAGGAAAGTGAAATATGTCTCACTCAACTTTAATAATTAAAGTATTTTTAATATAAGTTTATACAGAATATAAATTCGGTTATAAATACTCATTTGAAAGATAAATTTTTTTTCTTTATAATGGTAATTTATTTACAATTTTTGTGAGATATTTAATTACCTTAGTAGCTTACACATTAATGATGCAGAAATTATTTATTTTGTGAAAAATAAGTAATATAGTATTTATTGAAATAATAATACCAATAATAGGCTCACAAACCTTACCAAAACTTATTGGTAGTGTATATATACACCATAAAAATCCAATTACCTAATATATGGCCGTTTGGAGTCTTATAAAAGTGATTATGACACCTATATTATTTTGCTTTAAATGATGTCAAAGTTGTCACCATCATAATTTAATAAATATAACATTTTTAAAGTTGGGTGTTTTAGAATATAAATCCCACAAAAAGTTTTATTATTAAATCTATAAAAATTATCTTCATCCTAGTATTTTATTTTTAATTTTATATAACAAATAAGTATATTTAATAATTATACAAAATTGTTGTAGAAATTATTTTATTAAGAGAAGTATCCAATAAATGGTTTTAAAAATAGTAAAATAAATATTATATGAACTATTTAATGTTCTACACTGATTTTCTAGACTAATACGACATGTTAGGAACCTATTAAATATTTTAGTTTGAATATATCCTTTGTGTGGATTTTATTTAAATTCAAATAAATGAATAGTATTAAAATTGACTCTATTGTTATTTTATAAAAATAACATATTATTAAATTGATTAAAAATCACAAAAATATTTAAAAATTATATATTGAAATTTATATAGTTTAAAAATATCATAAATTATCCAATTATGGAATATTAACAACACATAAGTTATTATTTATAACCATTTAAAATTTAGAATTGTATTACCACAAATAAAATTAAATAGATTTAATAAGGATAAATCAAAATGATAAGGTTTAAAATAAGATAAAAACATGTCTAGATTTTATTATTTGATGATATTAAAACCCTATATCATCTAATATTAGAATTTTGTCATTTTTGGAGGTTTTAATGTGGTGTTTGAATTTATATTAAACTAATCTAATTGAGGATTTCAAAGGTGCCCCTCTCCTCCCTTATAAAAGGGGACCTCCTCCCTCTCATCTTTACACAATGTTGAGCCTTAAAGCTCGGCCAAAACCTGAAAATTTCCCTTCTAAAATTCCCTATAAATATTATATAGGTCTTGTTATTCTTCAAAGACCAACTTTAGTGCCCTAAGAGGAGGTTTCAAAGAGGTGTGTCGAAGAATAGGTAATATCCGTTACCGATTCTTTCAAATTTATTTATTCTTATACTTATTTTTCATTAGTTGTTTCATTATGAAGTAATAACATAAGTATCACTAATATAATGATATGTTATTATAAATATTAAACAACCCTATTCCACCTTCCATCCATCCTACAGAAAATGAAATCACCGCGCATGCGTATGTACAGAATACCGTCTCCATGCCGTGGTGTAATCTGTTTTCCACCACCACCTTACTTGGATGGGTATAATAGTGTAAAGAATAACTATATGTGATTATTTTAAAGTGATATTGATTATTAAATATTATACATACGCTTCAATACAATTCCACGATCATGGGAACAATATCATCGCTCGTGCGTACGTACGGATTACCGTCTCCACGACGCGATGAGATTCATTCTCCATTTTAACCACTCAAGAATGATTATAAAGTATATATAATGAATAATAATGAAATATATGACATGATAAAGCTACTGGATTTATGTATATATATATATATATGTAATCTACTTACTTCCATTCAAGTCAATAAAGAAAAGAAAACAACGTTCATGCATACGTACGACCTACCATCTCCATGAACGGTGTATTTCATTTCATTTATATATCTATTATATATATATATATAATGAATATGTATATGATATATAAATAATGATTTAAATTATGGAAGTATGTAAATCAAGATATAAGTAATAATAATGCTAAGAACAACAAGTCCAAATAGGTACGATAAATAAAACGATTTTACCCAAAACGCTTCTTTAACATTGAACGTACAAAAGAACGGGTAATAGAAAGTCATAAGTGAACCATATATGATATCATAACAATGAATATGATTCTTTAATAAGTCAATTAAACTATTTAAAACATTATACAAGAGGTTTGGATACGTACAAAGCATATCAGACCTAAGGTAAGGGATAACTTTTTCAAACTCGTTCTTATCCAAGATTGTTATTCATAAGTATTTACTGGGATTATTTTTATTATCCACGCACATGTTTTCTAAAAACAATTTCATGTATTTTTAAAGTCCTTTTTACCCATTTTTTAAATTTACCACATGTTAGGAAAGGAATATTACTTTTGTTTACCACGCGGGGAACCTTTTGACTTTTCCGACAAATGTACGAGAAGAATGTTATTTTTAACTTATACAGCGTGAAAATATTTTTACGGTTTCATAATGCCTCATTTTCATAAAGCAAACTCAACAAAATTTTATGACTATTTTCATTAAAATACGTTTCTTTTAAAATTGCATGGAATTTTGTGAAAAGAAAATAATTTTGAAGAAGAAAGGATATTTTCCTCAAGAATTCATTTCAAGTGTTTTATGAAAACCATTTTCCATGTAAGATGAAATTATTTCATATGTGTATGTTTCATGTATAGTGTCTCTATGATTTACATGGTTTCACTTTTCTTATGATGAAATATCCATTTTTTATATGTATTATGTGATGATGGGATGATGTTTATGAAACCCATTTTATTCTTTGGGTTATGATGAATGTTTTAAGTTTATCTTGTGGAATAAGTAAGAATTATTTCATTATAAGATGGGTGGGACCTATATCTCCCTCCAATGAATTGGGTAATGATTTATATCTCATGAGATAGACATGGATGGAATGGTAAGTTAATCTGGTTCAGTGATATAGGACCGGAACCAGGAGTGAACTCGATTCAGAAAGGGACTTTGTCCACTAAGATGGTCTTGGTAGCAATGCCTTGGCTACTTTGGAAATCATATCATGTGATTAATGTTTTTCCACAATTAAATGTTTTATTCCCATGTTATTTTATCATGATTGATGTTACTTTATGATATATTCCTTACGTGCTACCAAGATTTATTTCACAACTCAAGATTTTGATGTTTAAAATTTATGTTCATGATTTAAAGTTCAAACGAATATGGTTTGTTTATTTCTTTCCATGCTTACCCTTACAGAGTATTTGAGCTCACCCTTAATATGTTTTTTTCCCCAGGATATAAAGAAAGGTTTTAGGTAAGAAAAAAAGGAAGATCTTTATGGGATATGTTGAATATTTTTCAGCAAGATTAGAATATTATGTTCCAAGTTTCCAAAGACACTAAACTATTACGTTTTTTTGGTGTCTGTTTTTGTTATGTATTAAGTATTTCGAAAAAGTAATTTAATTTCCTTGTATGTAAAGCTTCGGTTCTCTACAGTTGGTATCAGAGGAAAGGTTTAGTTAACCTTTAGAAACTAGGATGAAGAAACTTTAGTGAAATCCCTAGATATATTTCTAAGGTATGCCTCGGGATGTCCCTAAGGTTAAATATAAGTATAGGTTATAGTCCTAGAATTATGGTAAAAACCTTATAATTAACCCTAAGATGTTATATATTGAAGGTACTCCCCATTTATTATGTTGTTTTCCCTTTCATGATTTTTTCCTCTCACACTATTCTTTTGGGATTTTAGACGATGGCTGGAACCCGAAGGAACTGTGTTGATCAATGTAATGGATAATGCAATGATTGTCCTCCTGAATAACAAAATGTGATGGGAGATGGAGTGTCAAATCTTATTGATATACTTACATAAGATATGAATCATTCTGGATTTCCAAATGATCAGAGAAGGGAACAATATTCTATTGAGTCCTTCATGAGGCAACATCCACCTTCTTTCAATGGGTCTACTGATCCACTTGTTGCTGAAAAATGGATCAGTACCATTGAAAAGATATTTTACATACTTAGCTATTAAGAACAAGCTAAAGTTATTCTAGCTGTTTACCGTTTAGAAGGTGAAGCAGACCAGTGGTGGACTCTAATTAAGAATACAAGGCCCCAAGATGAAATTGAATCCAAGGAATGGGACGAGTTCAAGAACTTGTTTTTCAGTAAGTTCTTCCCTCGTATTCTTCGAACAAAGATGGAAAAGGAGTTCCTTTAGCTTGAGCAGAAGGATGATGAATCTGTTGGTATATACGAAGCGAATTTTACAAGTCTTGCAAGGTATGAATCTGGTTTTATCATCCAACCTGAAAGTAAATTTGATCGATTTTTCAGTTGCTTAAAACCAATTCTATGTAGGGCATTAACTATAAGAGACTTCAGAAGCAATGATTAAATTGTGCATTTTGCTATCAAGGTAGAAATGGAAGTTGGTGTTACATATCCATCTCATGGTTTTGAAAAGAAAAGAAAGATAGAGTTCAAGGAGAAGTCTCAGAATAATGGTGAAAATAAGATGAATGTTTCTTTATGCTCAAAGTGTGGAAAGAAGAATGGTGGAGATTGTCTTAAAGGGACTAGAAAATGTTTTAAGTGTAGAAAAGAATGTCATCAAGCAGCTGAGTGTCGAAGTAAGGGAAAAAGGGTTGTTAATGATGTGAATAAATAAAAGACTGCAGAGAACGCACCACCAACACTTCAATGCTTCAAGTGTAAGGAAATGGGGTTTTATTCTAATCAATTCCCTAATCCAAGGGTTAATGATGATCAATGTGAGCAACATCTTAAAGAAAAGGATAAATGGAAGTCACATGCACTCACTATTTGTGATGTTGAGTATGACAATGATGTTGTGTAATGATTATGTCTTTATGTAATGTGATTTCAAAATAGTATCATGGAATCTCATTTAAGGAATCGTGGAATTTTGGAATATCTATGTATTGCTTTTCAATAATTATATGGTACTGGTAACCATGAAAAGTGATTGTAATATTTTTGGAAAGTATATGATATGGGAATAATGAAGGGATAAGGAGAAAATGTTATTTTTTATAATATTATTGATCTCATGACTGATATAAGGACTATGTGATATCATGGTTTGAGTATATAAATTTTTTGGAATTTTGGTATGCGGAAAGAGTTAAATTTTGATAGCATTAATGTTTTCACTAAGGTTCTATGGTAATTTATGTTTTAAGAGAATATATGATTATGGTATTCACATGTTTGGAATGTGACCAACAAGATATATTGTATGATATATGGGGGATAAATGATGGTATTCACAAGATCAGTAGATGACATTTCTAGTAATTGTTTTCTTTATACTATGATCTTGGACAGAAGTATTTTAGATAAGCCTAAAAATTATAATGAATTATGTTGTAAATAAGTTAGTATTGTTTAAGGCTAGAAATTTGTTCAATATTATTGATGGAATGTTATAATAGTATAGTTTAAGAAAAAGGACAACATGCAGAACGGGAGATAACCTGTCGCTTAGGACAAGGCTGTGGGAATCAAACCCACAACCAAAGTGTGACAGGACTTTATCACTAACCACTGGCCTACAGGAAGTCCCTTGTTAGAAGAAACTAGTTTAATTTTATTAAGTGATATGATAGATGAAGTATAAGTCCATTTTTGAAATCATATACGATTAACCTCACCATAGATGGACTTATGTATATTTGATATCTTTTTATAAACTTTTGTTTGAAATAGATGGAATGACTCATCATTCTATCACATGATCTACTAACACTTCACGAATGATAAATTCAAATTCATTTCTTTAATAAATGAAGTGGAAATTGTTCAAGGCATGAACAACGGTGATATTTTACAAAAATCAAATAAGTATTTCTTTTGATTCGAAAATTATTCAACATTAGGGAAATGATCTTGAAAACCAAAAATGCTTCCCTAGTGTACTCATATATGATGAATCAGATGGTACCATAGAACATCACAAATTTATGGCTTTGTGATTTTTGTATTTTTCATAGCCGTGTTCTCTACCACTCTCTATCAGAACTTAATGGTTAGATTTTTCTTCAATATCCATATTTTCACCTATGTTATCCTATATGGAAACCCAGTGATGAGTTACTTTGGGTAATCATTACGTTTCATACTTTTGTTTTTAAAATTAAGTTTTAGTATTCCTTTTTACGATGTCGGTTTCTATGAATAGTAAACGATTTATAACCCCGACGAATTTTGAGGGTGAAATTCATTTTAAGTGCGGTAGAATGTAACAAACTGAGATTTTATAAGATATATTCTTTTTAATTCTTTTCATATCTTATATTTTACGCTACACCAAGATTATCTTGCACTATACGCAACACTGTATTAGCTTGCAGTATACGCAACACTAATCTTGGATCGTGTTACACACAATTTCATGTCTGTTTGATAGTAGTTATTATACAAAAAATTGAGTATATATATATATATTAAATTTATAAATGAAATATGGATGGATTTTGTTATATGCAACAACAAAGGATTCTTGCACTACACGCAACCCTAACTTGGCTTGTGTTACACGGAGTCACAACCTTCTTCGATAGCGTGTGTTGTACGCAATACCGAGTTTCAATAAATAATGATATATGGTTATAATATTATTATAAACTAGCCGTTATTAATAGTAGTAAATAATGTTTGAATTTTATGACATTATAATTCATCTTACAAATTTTATAGAACATGGTATGAGAACAAAATAATTTTTTCGGGTAAAATAAGTATTTTTTAAAAAATGCAGTTTCGCAGCCTTTTGATGGAACACCCATTTTAAATATAATTTTTGAAAAGTTTATAAGTTAAATATTACAAAATAAACTTATTATTTTGAATCATGATATAAAAATTTTCATTGGATAAAGTGTTGATATTTTTCTAATAACTTTCATATTTTAAGGAATAGTAAAAACACGCTATATTTTAAATAAAAACAACTTTTTTCATCGTAATAATTTATATGGTTAAATTATAATATTGAATGGTTTTAAAGTATAAATAGAATATATTTTTACCATTTAATATAATGTATTCCATTAGCATTGATTTTGCATTGAATTCATAGGTAAAATCATTTCAATCTTTTGTAATGTTTTAACTTTTAAAACTCGTTTTCTTAATAACGGGATTAATTTTAAATTAATTTCTACAACTTTTGTGTATTGAATTTATAAAAATGGATTCCATATTTGGAATCAGTGGCTCCAAATTTTTTTAATAGGAGGTTTTTTATTTTTGGGTATTATGAATAGTAACCACGGTAAATTTTATTTACCATAGTAAAAGGTAAATCAGGTAATTAAGTGTAAATATAATATTATAAAATTTCTATAACAATTGTATTAATATAATTTGATACTTATATTTTGTCCTAAGGAATATTTGGGTCGAAATGGAATCCATTGGAACCCACTTGGAAGTGATTAAGACCTTTAGTTTATTTTATTTAAAGGAAAGTTAAATATGTCTCACTCAACTTTAATAATTAATGTATTTTTAATATAAGTTTATATGGAATATAAATTCGGTTATAAATAATCATTTTATAGATATACTTTTTTTCTTTATCATGGTAATTTATTTATAATTTTTATGGGATATTTAATTACCTTAATAGCTTATATATTAATGATGCAGAAATTATTTATTTAGTAAAAATAAGTAATATAGGTTTTTTTGAAATAATAATACCCATTAAAAGGCTCAAACACCTGACCAAAACTTATTGGTAGTGTATATATACACCATAAGAATCCAATTACCGAATATATGACCGTTTGGAGTCTTATTTAAGTGATTATGACACTTATATTATTTTATTTTAAATGATGTCAAAGTTGTCACCTTCATAATTTAATAAATATAACATTTTAAAAGTTGTTTTTTTATAATATAAATCTGAATAAAAGTATTATTATGAAATATATAAGATTTATATTCATCCTAGTAATTTATTTTTAATTTTTAAGCAACAAATAAGTATATTTAATAATTATACAAAAATGTTGTAGAAATTATTTTATTAAGAGAAGTATCAAATAGATGGTTTTAAAAATAGTAAAATAAATATTATATGAACTATTTTATGTTCTCCACTAATTTTATAGATTAATATGACATTTTAGGAACCTATTAAATATTTTAGTTCTAATATATACTCTCTGTGGATTGTATTTAAATTGAAATAAATGAATAGTGTCAAAATTGACACTATTGTTATTTTATACAAATAACATATTATTACATTGATTAAAAATCACAAAAAAATTTAAAAATTATAATTTGAAATTTATATAGTCAAAAATGTCATAAAGTATCCAATTATGGAAAATTAACAACACATAAGTGATTATTTAAAACCATTTAAAATTTAGAATTTTATTACCAAAAATAAAATTAAATAGATTAAACAAGGATAAATAAAAATGATAAGGTTTAAAATAAGATCCAAAATTGTCTAAATTTTATTGGTTGATGAGATTACAACCATATCTCATCTAATATTCTAATTGGGTCATTTTTTGAGGTTTTTATGTGGGGTTTGAATTTATATTAGACTAATATTTTTGAGGATTCCAAAGGTGCTCTCTCCTCCCTTATAAAAGGGAACCTCCTACCTCTCATATTTACAAAACATTGAGCCTTAAATCTCGGAACACCCCTGACCATTTCCATTATAAACTTCCCTATAAATATTCTAGAGGTCTTAGTCTTCTTAAAAGACCAATTTTAGTGCCCTAATAAGAGGTTTCAAAGAGTCGTGTCGAAGAAGAGGTAATATCTGTTACCGATGCTTTCAAATTTATTTATTCTTCTACTTCCTCTTCTTTAGTTGTTTCATTATGAAGTAATAACATCAGAGTCACTAATATACTAATATGTTATTATAAATATTAAACAACACTATTCCACCTTCTATCCATCCTACGGAAAATGAAATCACCGTGCGCGCGTACGTACAGAATACCATCTCCACGCCGTGGTGTAATCTGTTTTCCACCACCACCTTACTTGGATGGGTATAATGGTGTAAATAATAACTATATGTGATTATTGTAATGTGATATTGATTATTAAATAGTATACATTCACTTCAATACAATTCCACGATCATGTGAACGATATCATCGCTCGTGCATATGTACGGATTACCGTCTCCAAGACACGATGAGATTCATTCTCCATGTTAACCACTCAAGAATGATTATAAAGTTTATATAATGAATAATAATGAAATATATGACATGATAAATCCAATGTATTTATTTATATATATATATGTCATCTACTTACTTCCATTCAAGTTAATAAAGAAAAGAAAACAACGTCATGCGTACGTACGGCCTACCGTCTCCATGAACGGTGTATTTCATTTCATTTATATATCTATTATATATATATATATACTGAATATATATGATATATAAATCATGATTTACATTCTGGAAGTAAGTAAATCAAGATATAAGTAATAATAATGTGAAGAACAACAAGTCCAAACACGTACGATAAATAAAACGATTTTACCCAAAACATTGCTTGAACATTCAACTTACAAAAGAACGGGTAATATAAATTCATAAGTGAACTATATAAGATATCATAATAATGAATATGATTCTGTAATAAGTCAATGAAATTATTTAAATCATTATACAAGAGTTTCAAATACGTATGAATCATATCAGACCTAAGGTAATGGATAACTATTCCAATCTCGTTGTTATTCGAGATTGTTATTCGTAAGTATTTACTGGGCTTACTGTTACTATCCATTCCCATGTTTTATAAAAACGTTTTCATGTATTTTTAAGGTCCTTTTTACCTATTTTTTAAATTTACCACATGTTATGAAAGGAATCTTAATTTTTTTACCACACAGGGATCTTTTTGACTTTTCCGCCAAATGTACGAGAAGAATGTTATTTTTAACGTATACGGCGTGAACGAATTTTTATGGTTTCATAACGCCTCATTTTCATGAAGTTTACTCTACAAGATTTTATGACTATTTTCAAAAAAATTCTTTTCTTTTAAAATTTCATGGAATTTTGTGAAAAGAAAATGATTTTGAAGAAGAAAGGATATTTTCCTCAAGAATTCATTTCAAGTGTTTTATGAAAACTATTTTCCATCTAGGATGACATTATTTCATATGTGTATGTTTCAAGTATAATGTCTCTATGATTAACATGGTGTCACTTTTCTTATGATCAAATATCCATTTGTTTTATATGGATTATGTGATGATGGGATGATATTTATGAAACCCATTTTATTCTTTGGGTTATGATGAATTTTCTAAGATTATTTTGTGACACAAGTAAGAATGATTTAATTATGAGATGGGTGGGACCTATATATACCTACAATGCATTAGGTAATGATTTATATATATCATGAGATATATATGGCTGGAATGGTAAGTTAATCCGGTTCAGTGATACAGGACTGGAACGAGGAGTGAACTCGATTCAGAAAGGGACTTTATCCACTAAGATGGTCTTGGAAGCAATGCCTTGGCTACTATAGAAATCATATCATGTTATTAATGTTCTTCCACAATTAAATGTTTTATTACCATGTTATTTTATCATTATTGATGTTCCATTATGATCTATGCCTTATGTACTGCCAATATTTATTTCATAACTCATGATTTTGATGTTTAAAATTCATGTTCATGTTTTTAGGTTCAAACGTATATGGTTTGTTTTATTTTTTTTCCATGGTTACCCTTACTGAGAATTTGAGCTCACACTTTATATGTTTTCTTTACCCCAGGATAGAAAGAAAGGTTTTAGGTAATAAAAAAAGTACTATCTTTATGGGATATGTTGAAGATTTTTCACCAAGATTAGAAGATTATGTTCCATGTTTCTAAAGACACTAAACTATTATGGTACTTTAGTGTCTGTTTTTGTTATGTATTAAGTATTCCGGAAAAGTAATGTAATGTCCATGTACGTCAAGCTTCGGGTCTCTACATATAATTATAGGGAATAGTTCCTAACTGATTTCTCTTGGTTTATAGGTTTATATGGATCTCTCTATTCATATTCTTTATTTATCAATGGTAAGTATTTTACCACATATTTGATAAAGGTGTCACTATATAAAGGTCCTATCATTTTACTTACCTTTTTTGATGGATTTTCCCTTGTTTTATTGATTATATTCTATTTAATATTGATGATTTTGGACCACACGATTCTTATCCCCTATTATTCCTTAATTTAATATATAATTTTTTAGTTTCAATTAGTCATTACTTCAAAAATAGTTTTATTTACATTAGGTATTTTATAAAATTTTATAATGAATATTTCGATATCAAATCGGTTTTCAAAAGTGATTTTCCTCGATTATTGTCTTATGAATATTATTTACTAGATTTATTTTCCTTAGACAAGTGGAATGTATTTTTGATTAATGGTGTTATATTTTTATAGTACTTTTCTTATGTGTAATTCACACGAGAGACCTTGGTGTGTGTTTTATGACCTCGATAATTACTATTTTATCTTAGTTCATACATTATACATGGTTCACTATTTGTGATACTTTGAGAGCTAGAATAAATTGGGTTATTTTATAGGTTGAACTAGGATGGATAGTGTTCCATGAGTTTTCCCCAGTGGCATTTACCCTTCTAGGTTATAGCCTATGTTTTATACATTTTTTTTCTTTAAATTACTTAGATATGATAACTTGTTATTATTATTTTTATTGGTTTTTATATTATGATGATGTTTGTAACCTATTTCCTTGGTTATATGTTATATTTTACATGTTCATGTTTATTTATGAAAATTAATTATCCTTCTAAAACTAATATTATTTTTAATATAAATTATAAACAAAATTTTATGAAACAAAAATTATATTTCAAAAATGGAATTTTAAACTAAAAATAATGGTTTTTGATGAAAATGGTATTATGTAGATCCATGGTGGTAACATACTGGGCTCTTACCTATTACCCTACATTTTTTATTTGGGGCATGAATACTTGGTTATGACTGATATAGGTAAATGGAAAGCCGAAAAATATTATGGAATTTTATATTCATTCCTACAATATACATAAACATCCTTTATGGTTTTGGAGTGGTGGTTACCATGGTTCATAGGGAGATAGATTTTTGGAAAAAATTTAGGATCCTCTTGTGGTGGTTTTGGATTTTTTTTCTATATACCATTACATCCTTCACATTACTTCGTGTTAATGTATTAAATGATTTTGTAACTCACATTATTTTTTAGGTTATATAGTGATGTTGGATATTTTGTTATTTTTATTTTTTATATTTTATTTGGATGTTGTTTATTACTTTTTTATTAATTTATCTCCATGTATGTTCAATGTATGGATATATAATAAATAATTCATAATTGAAATCCTTATAGATATTTATTAGATTATATTGGATAAATAATCACAATTCTATTAGTTTTTATTCCGATGTGCTTGATGTTATCCAATGGTGATCAAGGATATGCTTCGGGCCTTGTGGCATGGTGAGTTGAGTTATATATCTGGTCAACTTGGGATAGTTCATTACAGGACCCTTAACCTCAAAATGTAAAGAGAATTATATATTCATATCACCTAGTGAAAAGAAAATGATTCTTATATAATTATTTTGTGTCCCAAATCTGACCTCTATGTTTTGGATTCTATCATGGAAATTTATCTTATATATTAGGTTGATGACACTTATGTATCACAGTGCATCTTCCTTCATATGTAAAATTTTCAATATTCTGGTGGAAATATCTCTTATGTATTGGTTTTGTGACCTATATATATTCTAGGACATTGTCCTATTTCTATATTTTATAAAATATTTACTATTACTTTAACACCTTGATATTTTAAAAAAAATTCTATTTCTTTATAATTGATGCCTATCACTAATAATTATGTTTGTCTTTATTTTTAACAAATTAAACTTGAATAATAATATTTTATAGAAGATATGGATAAATATAACATTACATTATTCATTTACACTGGTAAAAAAAATATAAATATAATAATTGTATACCATCGATTATTACTTACCATGGATGATTACATCCCTTAACTGTGAAAAAATTCAAAAGGGGATGACAAGTAAAAATAGAATAATATTTTTACTACTAGAAAATACCTTAGATCATATTCAACCTTGGGAGTCAATTTTAGAAGAATTAAACAAATAATTATAAAAAAACCATGTAAGGAGAAATCATATTGTCAAATCCCAAATGAATTATATGGGAATGACAAGTTTTCTTTATAGAGTTTGAATACGATGAATGATTTTAATGATTCTTGTAAGCATATATATATATATGAGTAATAAATGTTTTTTATATATATGGTAATTGGATATATGTTCATTGGAAATATTTATGTTTGATATATTTTTTTGTATTTTTAGTCATTAGGTACGCATGTATCTGATATATATTTTGAATATGTTTAATTTTTAGAGAAAAATTGGAAATGACGTAATAATTAATTGATATATTATGAAACAAAAATATAAAATTTAATTAGAATATTTTATTATAAAAATATATTTATATTTTTTTTAATATTATTAATATATTTTTTGAAAAAATAATTTCAATAAAACGCAATGATAAAAATGAATGATTTGAAAAATAAATAAATATAATCCATAAAAAACTTATGGACCTATATTTTATAATAATTTAATTATTCATAGCCAGCTAAATATGATTTTTATAAATAAAATACATTCTAATACATTATATATTTTTATATAAAGATAAATTTATTTTATTATTATAAATTTAATATAATTAATTTTTCTTATATATAAAATATATTTAAAATTTAATGATTTATTTACAATTTTTTAAAAATAAAATTAAAATATGTTAACTTCAAAAATTATTATTTTTCAATGGAGTCTTTTATAATGTTTTGTAGATTTTTATTAATAAATGAAATTGATCACTTTTATAACATTTTTTTATAAAATATATCAATATATAAACCAATATATTATGCCCATTTAATAAGCTAATAATTTGAAATTTTATTGAGAACACATAATGTTTGAAAATTTATTTCTCATTAAATTTTTTTATTTAAATATTTTATATTTTCATTTAATAGATATATTTATCATATTTTTTAAAAAAAATAGATTAAATCATGATAAAATATTTAATCAAGACATCAAAATTAGGAAAAGAGTTCAATTCCATTTTTGTTCTTAAAAAGAATCTCCTAAGGTAAAAATTGAGTTACTACTATAAAGGTAAAATGAGGGAAAATGGGTCAAAATATTTGGTAAAAGAAACAAAATATATAAAAAACTCAATTTAAATGTGTTTATTTGGTATTTATCAACCGAATATTATCCAATATTAATTATAGTCCACTTTATCATCAATTTACTTTTAAAATAAAAACCTTATACATTAAGGAATAATTTTTTATAGAAATGTCACCCCAAAATCACCTATAAAAATAGCACATCCACAGTCAAACATAACTCATTCAATACAATATAGAATATTGTATTGTAACAGTTTAACCTCAATTGAGAATAATGAAGGATATTGAC
Source organism: Viscum album (assembly GCA_963277665.1). Taxonomy (NCBI): domain Eukaryota; kingdom Viridiplantae; phylum Streptophyta; class Magnoliopsida; order Santalales; family Viscaceae; genus Viscum; species Viscum album. The sequence continues at coordinate 1,514,013,693 of OY728128.1, read as the reverse complement.
TTAGATGAAAATAATCACCAAAAATATTTGAGAGAAATATCCCCCTTTTCTTGAAATCATTTAAAAGTCACAATATTTATCAAGAAGCTATTTAAAAATAGATTTTTGAATCAATGTGTCCCATACAACTATGAAACTTTTAAAAATAATTTTAATTTTAAAACGATAATGTCCATATAAATAAATCCTTAAAACCATTTCTAAAATATAGACATTAATGAGAAAGATTTAGAAGAATAAATATTTAAAACATTAAAAATGATATTTTAGTTAGAGTTTCTAACCAAAAGAGAGACACCTGAATACAAATAATTGAGGTAATCAGAACATTGTAATTTCATGAGAATAAATGGATTCATGATATACTATGTCAAAGTACATTATATACACCATATAAACGTGATTTGGTGTATAACAACAAAGAAGTCTCAATGGAATGTAAATTGAGATGAAATCTCTTATAAAGAACGTATACTTAGGTTAAGGATAAATCAAATACATAATTATGTGTGAAAAATATAAATACACTCAATATGATTGGATATTTAGTGTAAATCAATCAAAGGATATTCACACATATTCTTGTAAAAACAGCGCCAATGAATTGGATATTTAACTCAACAAATGGAGATTGAGTTAAAATTACTCTTATCAAGTTCATATCGATTAATTGAGAATTTATAAATGGAGTGATTATGTGTATAAAAAGTATATCCATAGAAAGGGGAGTGTAAATTATGACATAAGAAAATGAATAGTGATTCCACACATAATCTTGGAGAAAATTATTCAATGAAGTATGTGTAAAGCCGAATTAGTGGAAATTGAAATTTGTAATTTCCATACCAATTTGGTAACTTACGAAACATACATTCCATTAAATATGGATTATACAATGATGATGTAAATATCCATAAATTAAATTATATTACACATTTAATACAATCATGGGTAGTACACACACCAAATGCAATAAATAAGTGGTGAATAATAAAAATCTCACAGAATTAAAAGTGAGATAAGAAACCCCTTACTTTGTACTTTTTCCTTGGTTGAGGGTAGTTTAACGTCATATATAATGGTGAAATAATTGTTATTTAATTATACAAGAATAATATACATTAATATGATATCATATGTGTTCTTTTAACATTGATTTGTTAATAATATCTTTGTATTATCGTCGTTTCGGGTGTTAATGGATTCGTTTTCCTTTATATTATTTGTTATGTGAGCCATATTGTTTTTTATGGGATGTTTAATATTCATACCCATAATGATATCATGTCACTAAACATTATTTTTAATCATCAAATGAAATTTATTCTTGAATGGATATGACGGGGAATGAATCTCATTGCGTTCGTAGAGTCGGTAATCCGTACGTACGCACGAGCGACAATATAATTTTTTTGATATTATAATAATATATAATTCTATGTTATATAATATATAAAGAATCATTATCATGTTGTATTTATTATTTACATGAATTACACATCATTATTATACCCATCCAAATAATAAATTATCGAACAACAATTACACCACGATGTGGAGACGGTAATCCGTACGTACGCATGTATGGTGACATATCATTCAAAGGATGGATAGAATAATGAAGATGGATGTACCATATTTATAATAGAATCACATTATATAAAATATACTGGAGTTATTATTTTAGAATGTAAATAACAAATAAAGAAGATGTGGAAGAAGAAAAGAACTTGAAAGACGGTGGTGAAATTATTACCTCTTCTTCGGGTTTTTCTTTTTGATTTGATCAAAAGGGATCCATAAGATGGATTTATGAAACAATTAGGGCCTCTAAGATGAAGTTAAAGACGGTTATAATATATTTTGGTAGGGTTTTTCCAAGACAAAAGGCTTCTAAGATGTGAATTAGAGAGGAGGGGGGGTGCCCTTTTATAAGAGGGGTGAGGGGCACCTTAGGAAAAGAAAGAAATATTATTTTATAATAAAATCATTTTCTATTTCTAATGTCTGAAAAATGGATTATTTAAAGAAAAATGTGGGGATGGGTCAAAAATCACTCAAAAATAGGTTTTAGAAAGGTTGGAGTCACTATATTAACCTTAACTTTAAGATTTAACTATTCGTTAAATAGTTTGACATTTACCATGTCTCTTTGTATTTTTATATTATATTATTAATAAACGTACTATATACTTCCAAGAGAACCCCGTGAGGTTCATTAATGATGCACCTATCATTATATAAGTCCTTTTCCCAAACCTTACATTTTTAGGAATAGAATATCAATTAATAATATAATATTTGTTTTAAAAACTCTTTTATGTCAATTTGGAACTATTTAATAATTGATTTATTTAAAGTCCTAACAACATTAATAATTCGAAATAAATTAATTTAAGCAATCCTAACATGTTATATTAACCAATAGAATTCGTTTATGGCATCAAAACTTTCAAATTATATTTATTTTAACATTTATATTTCCATTTGCACGATTCTTTCATTAATAAGAAAAATACTGCATCATCATTGTGTCATAAATAAATTTAATTACCCAATGTCTAAAAATTATAAATAAAATACCATTATGTAGGAAATATTTTTATATTTCTAATGAATATTTATAGTCTAATAGATAACATTTATAACCCTATGTAAAAAATGTTTTACTAAAAGATATATATGCTTAGGTCATTTTTTAATTTACTTGAACTTAATTAATATAAAGTGCCATAATCACCTACAAGTGGCTCCATGGGGTCCCAAAATTGTCCAAAATATTCTCATGGTCGGACCTGTATCCTTCAATAGGGTTAGAACATGTGTTAGGGATATATAATATTAGTATAATATTATTTTGTTACCCTTATTTACCGGATTTACCCTTTAACCATGGTAAATAAAATATTTACCGAAGTAATTATTCAAAATTCCCAAAAATAAAGGTTACCTATTTACAAAATTTGGACCACCTGATTCTAAATATGGATTACATTTTTCTAAATTCCAAACATAGAAGTGGCATAAATTAATTTAAAATTTATTCTCGTTGTCAAAACAAAGAGCGTGTGTTTTAAGAAATAATAACTATCAAAAGATTGACACTTGTTTATGTTTAGTTTAAATGTGAAATTACATAAAATTACCAATATTGGATTAAATGGTAAGAATATATTATATTTATACTTTAAAACCTCTCAATAGAATAATTTATCACTATAAATTATTTGGATTAAAAAAGTTTTTTTAATTAATGTTTAGTATTTTTCACTATTCATCAAAATTTGAATGTTTTCTAAAAAATACCAAAAATTAACCCTAGGATAATTTTGATATTCTGAATCCAAAAATGATGTCCATTTTAAATGATAAAATTTATAAAATATCAAAAACTGGGTATTTCTATTCACAATGGCTAGTTTTATTGGTTGTGGTGTGTGTTAGAACTCGAAGTTGTGTACAACACACGCTACTATATTATTCAAAGGGAAGAATACTTTCAAAGATTAGGGTGTTACATAGTCGCATAAGGATGTAGTGATGGAATCAGATGTTTCCTGGAGAGTGATGGATGAAACTTATGCATCATATCTAGATATGGGTTAATTTGGGGGAAAATGTTGTCTTTTTAGATAATGGTGTCGTCATCACTAGTAAAGTAGGTGGAGGAGTCCCAGTTGTGGGATCTTGAGGTGGAGGTTTGGAGAGACCGAGTTGTTTGTGGTGAGTCCCTTGATAGTTGGTATGAGAAAAAACAACACCAAATTTCATTCTATAGAGTGATTTTTGTTCTTTTTTAAATGCATGATATTGTCATCAGAGAGTTCTATAGTTAACCATTGATGACACATCCTAGAATGAAAAATATGTATCAAGATTTGAGAGGTCATTTTTGGTGACCTAGGATGAAGTGTACATTTCCATAGTTTGTGTCTAATTGTTTGGTATACCAGAAGGTGCATGCTAAGCACTGTGTTTCTAGTTGTTTGTTCTAACCATTATATGTTCCTCAGTGGAAGTGGGAGTACATATCGATGAAATATTTTACGCATTTACTTCAATCTCAGAGAGGTAATGACACTATATGGGTGGTAGTGGATCTTTTAACAAAATCATCACACTTTATTGTGATCAAGGAGTCGATCTCAGTGGAGGCTTTGTTGAGGTAGTATCTGGAGGAGGTGGTGAGACTCAACGAGTTCCTAAGGATGATCATTTCAGATCAAAAACCTCATATTACCTCCAGGGTGTAGAGAGGTCTCCAATATTCTTATGGTTCTCATTTATTCTTTAGCACTACTTTTCATCCACAGAAGGATGATCAGACAGAGCAAACCCTCCAATCTATTAAAGAGATGTTGGATATTGTGTCTTATATTTTGGAGGTGCTTGGATGAGGAACCTAATTTTGGTAGAGTTTTCATAAAATAATAGTTTCCACTACACCATTGACATAATTCCATTTGAAGCCTTGTATGGACAACCATTCCATTCTTCGTTGTTCTGGACTGGGATTAGAGAGTCATTAATTCTCAAATTAGAAATGGTATATAATAGAATAAAGATGGTTCAAGTGATTCATGAGAGGATAAAATAAGTAAAGTATTATAAAAAATATTATATCAATCATAGGGGGAGAGCTATTTAGTTTAATATTGGGGATCAAGTGTTCTTGATGGTGACACCCTCTCATGGGTAGTGAAGGTTTGTTAATGTGAGTAAGATTTATCCCTGGTTTTTTTGGTCCTTTCAAGGTGTTGGCTCATATTAGATCCATGGTGTATCAGGTAGCACATAATCTATAGATGAGTTGGATACATGATATTTTTCACATATCATAGATCCTTCGTTATCTTCATGATAACACTCATGTCATCGATTGGGGTGAGATCAAAGTTAAATATTATGTGACCTTAGAGGAGTGACCTGTAGAGTCCCATGACTTCTTGGATAAGGTTTTACATGGGTGGACTATCCCCTTGGGCCGTGTCCTGTGGCAACAAGGTGGTGTGGAGGAGAGTACCTGGGAACATGAGTTATAGATACGTTCTCAGTACCCCGAACTATTTGGTTTTTATATATTTCTTTATAACATATTTTATTTTGTTGTTGTATTGATTTTATAGTTATGAAATTGATTTATCATGTTCATTATTGTGTATTACTCTCTTTTGAGATGTATCTCCCCCAGGATAGTTATTAGGAGCTGGTTGTGGTTGTTGTGTAGTTTCACAATTGTTCCTATAGTGAGGTGGTTGAGCTCCTATGATGGGAAAGATCCTTGAGTGTTATCTCATAGGATGGTTATTCATATGATCCCTTTTCCGTTTTCTATCTAGGTTGGTGTTGGACTCTTTAATATGAGGATGTTTTGAGAGGTATCAGATATAAGGGAACATATCTTAATGGATCGAAAATTTGTGTGTTTTTGAAGACCGAGGTGCCCAGAGGAGGCTCGAAGGATGCCTAGAGGGATTCATCTACTAGTTTTTAGATGTAGTATAAGATATTAGATTGTGAGAAGTTACACTACATGAAAGAGGTATTCATTCCATGTAATATTTCAAGGATTGAAAAAAAAATCAAAAATCAAAAATTATTTTAGCCTAAACTAACAATGATGAATTACATGATGTGAAAGGGGATTACACATTGTGTAACCCCCACTGTTATACTGTTTTAATCATTTTCTATCTTCTCATGTTGTCAAACCCTATGGCTGCAGCTTCCTACTCTCCAATCCTAAGAAACCCGGTAGTCCCTTATTTATCATTTTGGAGGTCCCTTCGATGGGAATAGATATCGGGCTTCCACCTTCAATCCATGGTGAGATGAGTTGTTCCAAGGTGTGTTTACCTTCATTTTATAGGGGTTTATCCTTGTATGATCTTGTTTTTCTCCCATTATTCTCACCGTGATATGGAATTTTCTTACTCATGGTTTTAATGGAATTTCTCTTGGATGTTGTTGGTGCATTTGTGTCATGACATCCTCGAATAGATGGATTTATTACATGTGGGGTCATCAAAGATCCATTGTGTGGTTCATTCTAGTGTAAAGAACATCAACAACATTTTGAGGTAGGGGATGTTTTTCTTATCTTTTTTTGAAATCTTAAAGATAATTGATTTTCCCCCTTGTATCATAATGAAATTGACCAAATAATTATTTGAATCAGATTAAATAATATGTATCAACCACATAGAAATGTACTTTCTTCGTACCATGATAATGGGTTTCTTCTTTATTTTCAATATAGTGAGATATCTATGTATTTATTGTATTTGAATCTTTTTCTTGATGTAAATTGGTAAATAATGTATATCTATAATTAATTGTCAATTGATTGGATAAAAGAGATTAATGATACATGTTTAATGAATATGGTAGCTGATGTTGTATTTAGTTGATAATAAAATTAATATATTTGTGCATGTTGAATTGAATTATTTAATGAATCTAAAGAATTTTTATGCTTGTTGATAAATGAAATAAATATGGTTTAAATTAATTATTTAATTAATTTCTGATAGGTTGTGATATCTTATTTCATTGGTTTCTTGTAGTTGGATCCTATGACAAATGAATCAGTTACCTCAATATGGAATAAGGACAGATTACGTGATAAAATATAATTCCTTGAAGGGCCTATGATTCCGTTTTACTTTTAAATTACTTGTGCCTTTTTCTTTGGATACATGAGAGGTCTCTGTGTGTGAAGGATGGATTCCATGATTTAGGGAAAAGAACCTAGTTTCCATGTTTTCTTCCTATAGTTTGAGATGTGACATGAGCCTGGGAAGGCTGAGACTCAAGGGTTATTCTAAAATGAGGGGTAGGGAGGTCCAATTGTTATAGAAACAGTTAATTCATGAAGTGAAGATATTCATCATTATATTCATGTGGGTGCCGGAAAGGACACTAAAGATGAATGAATGGGTTGATGTTAGTATTACTCGTTATTATGGAATCTGGATTCTTGCTTGAATCAGTTTATTGACTAGTGGTCATGTTGTTGTTTATCTACATTCCTTTCCCCACATCTTGGGGAAGATGGTTTTGGTTACTCTCTTTATAAGAGAGGGAAAGAATCATAGTGTGGGACACATGTTTTCTTTTTTTAGTGTCTTGTGTTTGGATGAGCCTACACTCCTTCTATAGGTGGAGAAGAATTAATGGGTAGTTCACTTACTTACCATGTTGAGCCCCTTATTTTTGGTAGGTTAGAATGTTTTCCTAGACTAGCGGGTAATATGGAATGTAATGTACTTAATTAAATTAATAAATGTTTATCATTGGGGTTGGAAATGGTTGGGATGTAATGCTAATGTTTTATATTCTGAGAAGTTGTGGACATTATATTCTTATGAATGAAGGGAATAGATATTTTTGGTAATTCTAACTTAATGTTACATGGGAAATATTAATTTTTAATTAATGGTTAAATAGTTAATTAATATAAATTCAATCTGATGAAAATGGAATAAAGTAATTTAATATATCTCTTTAAATGGTTGTGTGCTTATAGGATATCTGGTCTTAGCAGTGGCAGTCAGGAGGCGAATAGACATTAGGATTAGTTGAGTCTAAGACTAGAATATTTCCATAGTGTGCTTTTGAGATATATTATATCATGAAATTTTTGTGTTTCTATACACTACTCTACCCTTTTGGTTTGGGAAACTGACACCCCATGGATTCTAAGACCTGGGTGGGGGTGTTTCCCCAACATCCTAGTGATAGGATGGATAGATTACTACCCCCATTACACCTTCTCTCTTATTTTGGTAGTTACTTATGCTTCTATGAATGAGGATTAGTTTTCCTTATATTTGTGTGTAGCGGGCTGTAATAGATTGTGCTTATTTCAAAAAAAAAATTGTATTCTGGATATAGTTTCCTAAGGAATAGTATGGGTATAACTTGTATATGATGTGTTGGATTGAGGATCCTTACTTTATGTATGGGATATGATGGGTTCAAGCATAATAATTTATGTATGAAACACATTTTATGGGATGTGGTGGCTCTCGAAAACATCCTAGATACTTTTGGTTACATGGACATGGTGGTGTGTGTCATGAGGTTCATGTGGTGGTGCTTCCCCTAGGTGTCTACGGAGTAGCCTTCTCGGAAAGATATTCTCAAGAAATGTGACATTGGGCGAAACAGAAAAACTAGTGGGGAAACAAAAGTGGAGTACCCTTGATGCAATGTATTATATAATATGCGATTGTATGAGATACTTGGTGAGGCTAGAAACATAATATATTTGTTTAGGTTATGGGTTAGTTTCAATTTTTTAAATGTCCTTTAGCATGATTTATTTACTTTTTTGGTGAGAGGATCTATGGATGATCCTATTAAGTATACTTTTATACTCACCATACTTATATATAAACTATTTTCAGGTTAGCTAGAGAGGGTTGGAGATGAGTCTAGGTAACACTAGCTTGGGGGTTTTGCAGGTGTTGTTTTGGCTTTTTTCTCCCTACTTTCTTTACTTTATTTTGGTACTTTAAGTTTTCCCATTCAGTTGTAGTATTTATTTCATGAAATTTAATAGTTTACTTGGTTTTCTTTTATATTATATCTTGAACATGAGTTGGTTGATTTATATATTATCTCCCTCTTTTTCATGAGTTCTCTTAGAGGGTAATGTCTCTCACTTGGGTGTTTATTATACCCTCGGTGCCATTCGTTAACCCTAAGGCCTACATTAGGCAGGAACCGGGGGATCTATCTCTCATATCCCATTTCCTACCTAAGAGAGGTACACTTTGTTGAGAGGGGGTCAGGACAAATGTTTTATTTGTGGAATAAAACAGGGTTTTTGAAAATCATTATCCATAAGGGTCTTCGGTAGCTATGAATAAATTGTTGGCTATGGAATTAAAGTTGAAATGGAATCCATAGACTCTATTTATGATCTTGAATTTTTTGATATGAATGGGAAAATAGAGTATTATTGAATAATGAAGGATAATTAACCAGATGGAATTAATAATTGCACACATACTCAACCAAATATGGGACTAAGCCCCTAGGAAATTTCAAAAAAAAAGAGATATTTTCTCAAGCATGGATGGATTTTCTATTGAGCACATGATTATTTAAGAGAGATTATTGGGATCGGAAATAAAATATATGGCATAATGGTTTTAAATAATTAACCATCCACATTTCAATGCATCAATTCTAGGGAACTTGGAAATTAAGCAGATCAATGCCACAATCTAAAGGCTAATGAGTATAATTATCATCAACAAATTATTAATACAAGGATGAAGGGGAAGCCTATGAAATTAAAATATCTAAATTGGGGCATGAAAATATATAAATTTAATATATACTCATTATCCACACTAGAACATCATTTATTTGATATTGGATCTACACACTTCTTCTTGTCTAGGTGGTTTTACATGAGCATCAAATAAATAACGTAATGATTAGATGTTGAATTATTATTGGAAAACCCGATGTGTTATGAATTCATCCCAATCCTAAAAATCCACTTCAATTTATGTTTATGGGTATGTGATTCCTATGAATTTTATTATTCTCCCTTTAGTTGAATTTGGTGTAATTTTAGGAATGGATTAAATCTCTTTATATAAAACCCATGATTATTTTCTGAATAAAGAAATAACATTTCATATCCCAAATAAACAAATAATAATCCATTAGTGAAAGGAATCCTATTAAATATTTTTGATAATTATCATTATTATACAAGTTTTAGTACATAATCATGAAGGGTTTCTGTACAAATGATTGGAGAGAAACTCATTATTAGAGATATAAATGTTATAAGGGTAAATACATGGTCCCTTATGAAACCTATGATATTGAGGTTGTAATCACATTAGAAAATATATCTATATTCCTGACCATTTTCTGGACAACCTCAATAACTTTTAATAGTGATAGTTAAGAAAAATTTTGAGGAGGAATTTTATTTATGATTGGGGGGTGTAACACCATGGTTTTTAAGAAAAATGACATTTCTAGAAAATTGATTTATATCATTCACACTTATCTTTTTTATTTCATTTGGAAGAACTTGATTTGAGTATAAAATAAGTCATATACCCTATGGATCACACTAACAAAACATAATTAACTCATAATGGTCTATAAAAACAAAATTAAATAAAACTAAACCTCACATTCCATGTTTTATTACATACCATGGATGATTATAAACCTTAACAGTTTATAAATTTAAAGGGGATAATAAATAGAAAAGAATAATATTGTTATGAATAAGAAATCTCCAAGATCATCTTAACCCTTGAGAATCATCCTTAGCTAGACTAAAACTACAATGAAATGAAAAAACAATAAATGATCAATTAAGTTATAAAATCCAAAATGAATGTTATCCTATTGAGAAGCATGCTTTGTGAAGTTTAAATATGATGAATTATTTTATGTATATTTATAAAGAAGTATATAATATTGAAATATTATTATAATTTATCTGCATGTTGGATATATTTTTAATATAAATATGGCAATTGGAAAAACAATCACTGGATATATGGTCATTCTATATTATTGTATCCAATAAGTATATTAAAGATGTGTAAATGATAGTAAAAATTCAAAATAATATAATTTAGAAATAATAAATAATGAAAATTTTAAAATTTAATTTAATTTTTTTAAAATATATTTTTATATTTTACATATAATAATAATATATAAATAAATAAATAGTGATTTCAATAATATTTTTTGATAATATTTAATTATTTTTAAATTAAATAAATATAATTCATGAAGTGATTTCAGAAATATAAATTTTAACAATTTATTTAATCATGGATAATTAAATATGAATTTTTTAAAAATATTATTATTTTACATAATAACATTTTATTTAAAACCTAAATTTATATTATTATAAAAAATTTAATAAATTAAATTACTTATATATATAAATTAATTAATATTCACTAAATTATTTTTAATTAGATGAAAATGATAAAAAAATATTTTAATATTAAAAAGTATATTTTTAAAAGTGTTATATATTATAAAATAATAAATTAAATTGAGGTCATTTATAAGATTATTATAAAAAATTGTTTTATTGTTCAAACTAATAGACAAACACTCTTTTAATGAGTAATTATTATAAAATGCGATTAAGATTACATCAAGTTTGAAATGATATTTTTCCATAAAAAGGATTTTTTATGTATATCTTTTACGTTTCCAATTAAAATATAAAATTTCCATATTTATAAATTGAAAAAATGTAAATGGATTCAAATTTTTAAATTAAAATTCTAAAATTATTTAAATGGACCGAATTCATTTTTAGGCATAAAAAGAAGCTAATGAGGTAAAAGTTAATTTTTCACTATAGAGTTAAAATAATTTAAAAAAGTGTTAAACTAAGTTGTAGGGAAATAAAATATCCATAAAATATTTATAAAATTTAGAATGGGAATCTTATTTACTAGAACATATCCCATATCCAATATTTTCTATTTTGTATACATTTTCCTTTTAAAAGGACAACTTTATACATTACCAAATGAATATTTTAAAAAAATACAACATAAAACATGCCTATAATAAGTACCATCCTATACCATTCCTACACAACTAAAATAATTTATTTATCTCTTGAATATCTACCCATTTACACTCCTATAAACCCTTATTATATGTTTTGTGTTTTTTGGTTTCAAAATGGAGTCCAAAAACCCTCTTTCCAATTGAACTTTTTTCGAAAAGGATTCAATTTATCAATGTAAGTTCATATTTATTCATTATGTTTTACAATTACTTTATCATATCTTCTATTTATAAATATAATTCTCTACTAGAATTAAGTACTATTAATATAATAATTTTTAATATAAAATAATATTACTGTTATATAACCCTATACTCTTACTGATTCATTTATGTAACTTGTTCTTGTTTTGGATGTTAAAACACCTATATGAACAATGTTATACCATATTTACCATTTATTACATGAATGAGTACAAAGATATTAATAATCTTAATAGAAGTTATTAAGAGGTAAACAATTCATTTTTTGGTTATATAATAGAAATATTAACATTTAACTCATTATAAATATATTATCTTTTATTTATTAAAAACTACTAAATTAGGTGTTCTACAGATTCCATTTATGAGAACCATATAGAAAAATCCTATGGATTGAAACTGAATCTTCATAAAAACATGAAAATTATATTAATCTAAATTCACAATTTTTTAGATGATGAACACATGAACACAGAATGTTGACTGAAACTATTATACAGAATCTTAATAGGAGCGGTGGAAACTACTTGTAATTGATGTTTGTTATTACCAAAAAAAATAATAGATATATTATACATTAATATAAAAGAGTTTTATAAAATTTAATATATAATAATAATCTTCTAAAATATATGATTAATGATTAATTTTTTATTATATATCCAGTTAGATTAGATCTTAATAAGAATGAATTTAATGTAAGTGTTTGGTTAGGTCAATTTTCTCTCATTAAGATATATTCTATTTTCAAAAACATCTTTAATTATGAGGTGTATATAATTCCCCAAATATTTATTACACAAAAATTTTCTAGTAATTAATTTCATTTAAAAATCCACATCATATTCTTTCCTTCAAGGTTGTTTGATTTAAAGACTACCAAAACTATAAGGATTTCTTTTACAATCTCATTTTGAGATCAAGGTTGTATATGTACGAAATCACATTTGGGGAAATTTTTGATATTTATCTCTTAAATCCTATCTATTTAATTCACCTCTAATTATTTTTATCGTTTACATGAATTTAAACCAATAAAACTCTATTTGGAAGACATATCATCTAGAAGGATATTGGTATGTGGTTCCAACCATATCTCTTGTATTTGGTTGGAAATAATTATTCTCCTTGTTTTTATTATTAATATTTATTTATAAATGTCATTAACTATGCTTCTATGATTTTTATGGTAAATCTTATTACCTTTAATTTTCATTAAAAGGTTTTGAATGTAATATTTTTCAAAAAATTTATACTATTTTTTTTAAAATTGATGATATTTAAATAAGTATAAATTTAATATTTCTTTTTAACATATTCTACATGAATATCATTTTATAATTTTATATCCATTTTTCATATGAATCTTCCTCTCTATATTTTCATGTTTTTATAGAGTAATATTTAATCAATTTTTTTATTTTTTAATTTTTAAATAAATTTAATTAAATGAAAAGTATAATTCATCTCATCATTCAACGAGATTTTCTAATTATATTATAAAAGTGTTTTAGAGATATATATATATATAAATATATATATATATATATGTATATTAATGTTTCTTAAACTTATATGGGGATATTTCCTGAGAATACCATCGACATTAAATCTCTTTATCGTCTTTGATAATTTATTATAAATGTTTTCATGAATCACATTTCTATTATCATGATAAATAGGTTATGATGGGATTATAAAAGCATTAATATTATTATAGAACACATATGTATGTGTTGTAATCTTGTGATGGGTGGGTTGATATATCCCTCTATTGAATCAGGTAAATATTTATCTCTCATATATACATAGACATGATTGTCATTATCTATGTTCACAAGTTTGTGTATGAACATGATTACAGTTAGTTATGTTCAAAAAATTTTATTTAAACATGTGTTAAAATAGATTTATACACATATTCAGTGTAAATATAATTATTTCAGGATTTTATAAATAGTTTTTTCATGGACATGAATATTGAAAGATATATTAAAAATTTTGTGGGTGTCCATGATTGGGGTGAGCTGTGTTTACAATGTTATGATTCCCTAGGCCCAATTATTACACATTTTTATACATATGTTACATTTTAATGATTATTATCTAATGTTACCACACTTTTATGAATAATGTTTTATGTTATGAAAAAAATCCTTATTCTATATGATATATTTCTTATTAGGTTTGATTCCAATATGTTTTTTGCACACACTTAGATTATTCTCTCATACTGACATTCTCATCTTATGATCACATATGATCTATGATTGTATTCTATAATGTTTATCATTAATAATTTTTATTGATTATGAATTTCTTATGTCACAACTTTCCTTTAAAATAAAGAGGAATATTATGTTTTACCTATCTAGGAGAATAACGTGTGTGGGGAAGTATTTGTGAAATATTGAAGGATTAATTTATGATAAGAATATCATGTGACTAATATCTCCTAATATAATAAAACGTTCAGTTTCAATGTCTTTTTTCTTATTATATGTAATGAATATTCATTGAAAATATGTAATGTGTACTTATTTTATGGTTATATTATCAATCTTGGTATCAAAGGAGATGTGTAAGGTATACATTTTTAGCATTGGATTTCGGTGTATGGGTATAGGTTGTCTAACTTACATATACAGGGAAACCATATGTCATTTTAATTTACCCAAGAGTATTGCATAATTAATTTTAATTATTGGTCTAGTGACCTTTATGAATGTTTGGTGAATCTTCTTTAGTGCTTTTCCTATAATTTCATCTCAATAGAGTCCACTAATTGATATTTTAGCCAGTGGCTCCACATGACCTAAGTTATGCCTCTCTATAATCTAGTGGCTATTGACAAGTATTGAGCGTATAGGGCATTATCAGGGGGAGACTATACCATCAGATATTATTAAAATACATTAAAAATAACTAATCCACATCCATAAAAAATAATTAATGTACACATATTCAATAAATCATAACATCATATTTCAAGTTACTATGAAAGAATACAATAAAAAAAATCCTTATGATACTAATATGCTGAAACCAATATTCCATAGAAAAAGCCATATATACAAATAAAAAAACCCAAATTAACCCAAAAAATAGTTTTTACTAACATCACCATAGAACATTCTATTCATGTCCCCAAAATACATCCGATCTATCTTGATAGATCATGAAACACCATCCTTTTCCTGAAAAAAACTATGAATAATGAATTATTCTTGGGTACCAATGTTCCATGGTTGCATGGGCAAGGTTTGGGTAGAACATAGTGGATAAAAACCAATGGGTCACCTGATATAAATAGTATGAATTGTGTAAAAACATGTTATTGGATAGAAAATAAATAATACAGTGTGAAAGAATAATAAAATTATTATCGTTGATCCTTAGGTTCTAATGTGACACCTGATATTAACTATACACACTTCTGTCAGTGCTATGTATATATAAACATGAAACAAATCCTCAAGGATTCAAGTCCTAACCACATGATTAATGAACATATCTACACCACATGAGATCACTTGATCCCATGAACCACCCAAGGCATCTCATATTACCATGGAGCATCATCAGATCCTGTAAATACACTAATAATCTCATAATATTTAGAACAACATATATAACTTAGGAATTCAATGAATATCACATATTATCATTAGGCTTGTTGTAAAATATATTGAATCGCTACGAACATCATGTAATTTAAATAACCACCATTTTATATCCTATGAATCACTATTAATTTTATAAAATAACATCAGGAAACCTCCCATACTCTATACATATTTAAAATATAATAAAATATCACCAAACATCCTATCAGATATTAGGAATCAATGTGTATCATATATAATATATCGAATTATCTTCTCGGTTCCTTGGAATCCCTAGTTATCTAATAAATTTTGTTATAGGGGTAAAATCCATAAAAAAATATCCCTCAATAATAATATTCAGGGGGAATCCACCTGGTAATCCCTCAAAAATAAAAACAGATACTTTCCATTCTCCCAACCCATATAACACATCACATATCATCTTTTCATGTGAAATACATATCCCAATAACTATATCTATGTCAATATCACATCATTATTTTTTGGTTCTAGGGTGAATACCGAAAATTTTAATACCCATTAACTTTCATAAATACATTTAATGGTAAACATGATATTTAGGCATATACCATGGCCCCTGGCTCATTTCTATACCAAATCACCCTATAAGGTATCCTCTTTATTTATCTAAAATCTTAGTCTAATCATGTCACTCAGAGGGAAAAAAGTCATTTTTCATTACTATGATGATATAACAATCTCACAAGACTCATAAGATAAACCATTTTAGGGTGAATATAGAGAGATAACATAATGTCCCTCTATCTTCCCAAGGTTGTCCATGGTTTTTCCTTTTAGGAAATCTATCAAATGTTTTCCAAGGGTATAACCATTTAAGTTATCATTTACTAGAATAGAAGAAACTATCATCTCATACTTTAATTTACTATCCCCAAGTCCCAAGTTTATGTCATTGTCATATCATGGCCTACTCAGGTCAACTACTCTTAGTCATCACCCTAGCCTATTAGAGGAGTAAAAGGTCACCTATCACTGGGCACACTAAATATATTATGTCATTATTAATTTTATTGAAATGAATATTTCTATATGTTTTTTGTATCCCGTATCAACAATGATTTCCTATCTATCAATGACTGAGGAACTAAGTCAGTGTCCAAGAGTCCACTATCCCCCTTAACACATTATCCATTTTATGAAAATTGAATAGAAAACATTAATCTTAATTTATGGAAGGAATTTATTTTATGAAATAATAAATTTTTATAATATAGAGACTATTTACCACATGTAATATCAAATGTATAAACTAAAGGGCTTTTCTCAGAGAACACCTACCTCATACATGTCATTCCTCGTTAATCATATACCATAAACTCTCCCATAAGATCGTCCAAGTATAACCAATCATCACCCATCAACATGAGGCCTAATCTCATATATAGACTCCAAATTTAATTAGTTATAAGAAATTATATTTAATCTGTCTATTTTAATTCACTTGAAATATAACCAAAAATATCAGTAGGTTATCCCATCCCACTAAAACCACGACCAACCACCTAGAGAAAGTCCATAGCATACTACTGACACCATATCAGGGAAAATAACTACCAACCTACACCATTTGAATTGTGAGATCAATTTAATTTATTTATAATCTCTAAATTATTTCTCTAGGTGACATACCTTTACTAAAACAGTGTGGAATGGCTTTTAATCATCCACTATGTACATCCTCTCATCATGGTACCTAAAATCATGATAAAGTTGGTTGATTTTCAATAGGATATAGTGAAAATCCTCAAAAAATCCTTATCATAGAAAACACTAATTAGAAAAAATAATAAAATATGATGAACAAAAGAATAAGTCTAAGGAATTCCCTTCAAAATATTTAATAAAACCCTTAAACCACCCCATTTTTATGAGGTGTTGAACGAAATAAAGGGGGAGGAGATCCCCTAGCCTATACACATAATGGATGAGAGAAAGTGGGGGGAAAAAGATAAAAATACCTAGGGTAAGATGGTTTATCCTATATCTTTTATGACATTTGATAAGAATCATTATTTTGGAACATGGTTTTATAACCAAAAACAATTGTGTAGTTAAAACAATGTAACCAAAAAAATCACTCACAGTTTGTCCACATGATTTTTTAAAGCATCAACCAACCATGTATATCCCATATGAGACAAAATTTTAGCTTTTATATGATCCATTTGAAACAATGTAAATTTTTTAGTGCCATACCCCTATGCCAAACCACCACACAAGGTTTACCCTCATAGTTTTCCTTAGCTACATAATACCCATTTGATAGGGAAAACCCATTTTAAAATTTGGAATTTCAAAATGAATCTTTTGAATCTCACCTGATCACCAGAGGTACCTTTTAAACCTCAGTCCATATCCAAATGCATCATCATATGAGGTTATAACACTCAAAATTATGATGTAAACACTAGTTATAAAAATTATCCCTAATTTAGAAATTAAAAGTTTAAGTTACCCTCAAGACCTCAAACCATAAAAAGTGGGACATTTTAGTATCCCCACCATGAAACATACTATCCCTAAGTTTCCTTAGTGGTATTTCAACCATATCCTAACCCACATTGGTTATAATTTCAAAGATAATTCAATAATTTCTAAATTGAATTGTTGAATGAGCTTCCACTACACAACTCCAAACATGAGGTGCAATATTGTTCAAAATAAAATCCATCCACCCATTACTATTTCCAAAACTAGGGTGGAACTCAATTGGAATTATCCTCCATAATACATAAATGTGTCATAATTAAATTCAAATTAGAACTATGGTGCTCTAGTATATAAGGAAATTCTAATAAAGGACACTTTATTATCTATGTTTCTCTACACCAACATAAAGAACATCTCAAAACACATATACTGTGTTTCACTAACCCACTTGATGCATTTTACCTCTCATAGAACCCGATCATAAGAAAAAACATCTTCCAGAAATAGGTACCACTCCTCGTATCCTATTTTGAATTGAATCCGGTGAGTCTCTACCGTCCATTGATGAAGCTAATATAACCAATATATTCCATTAAAATCTCAATAAAATCATTAAAACTCCCCCTTTCTACCATATATTATATGGCCAATGTAGTTTTTATTCCACCACAAAACATTCAATGAAAAATACCGGTCAATCTATAACATCCCAGATCCGGGTTCCACTCAATGGGTGCCCCTGACCCAGTAGGTCACACGACCTCAAGCGAATTTCTCCAAATGCCAGAGGCTACTGACTAGCAGGGAGGGCCCAAGTCTAATAGTGGAGAAACTATACCCTCATTTGTTAAACTGTAGAGTATCATAAAAGACATATAGCATACAACAACAGTAGAAGAAATAAACAATACACATTTACAATGAAAAACTGTAGTAAAATATAACCAACAGTTATATAGATAATGATGCAACATGTCTCTAGTTATATGAAAATAGCCAGAACATGTTACACGGAGGTACAATACAATACAATAAGAAGTATAGGTATAACAAAACAAGAAAGAACAACCAGCAGCATCGTGAGCCTATGCTCAGTCGCATGCTCCTCTACTCCTCAGCAACAATCAAGTACCTGTATAGGGGCCCTTTCCCTTATCCAGACCTGAAGCAACATAGTCTGTTTGGGCCGAAGACATGAACCAAACAGGATGTGAGAAATAAATCCCCGCAGGCACCCCCAAAGGTCCGTGCTAAACTGTGTGAAAATATGCAACTACAGTGTGCAAAAGTAAATGCAATAAACCAGTAAGTACCCAAAAGTAACTATCACTACCAGTTTATTTTCCATTTTTGTTTTAACCATTTAATATAATAACATTCTATTCTCATCAGAATCAAGCCCTCAGGCATATCGGAATCTTGACCTCAAGATAATATAGTAAAACCATGCAATCAGGCTTGGCCTCATGATATCGAATATTGTCCTCAGGCGTATGAAGTGTCGCCCTCAGGCACAAAAGTCACTGCCCTCAGGTATAAGAAATGTTTCCCTCAGGTATAATAGAATGTTTTCCTTGGGCTATGCAGTACCTTTCCCTCAGGATATACAAACCATGCCCTCCGGATAAAAAAAACACTACCCTCAGGCTCAAGTAATTGGGCCGAGCCCAAAGCATAAACATGTAATTTATATACAATTCCTCTAAAGGCAAAATAAATTCACAAAATAAACATTGCATGACCTCGCATATCCTGGCCAAATGGCTAAACATAGAAACGCACCCCCGGGGAGGTCTTAGATCCAAGAAGTGATCCCAAACAATAGTTTCTTATCACATTTAATTACCTATACAATTCTAGGTATTCAATAAAACCAAGGACACATCCACATGACACCCTAACATGGGTTCGTAGCACAATGGTACACACAAATGCACAACAGTTGGAATTTAAACACCACGCCACCTAACTTGATTTCCTTTGATCAGTATACTTGAACGACGCTCCTCGAATCATCCAAGAACGATGTAGATATGAGGTAAAAGAAAATCCTATCAAAACGTAAATAACATCCCCTTGGGAATGAATTGGGAAGAATGACCTAAGAAAAAGGAAGGGCTCACCCGTATGGTTCCAACGAGATCGACGGAGGCAGAATTTGATTCTCAGTGCTCGATCGGTTGATCTACAAAGTTTTGGCCATCTCTCCCAAGCCCTCCTCCGGTTATAAGACAATTATGTGAATAGGGGAGGCTACTACCCATTTTAAGAGAAAACAAACTACACGGCTTGTACTATTGAGTACACGACATTTAATTTCCATTTTTTAACTGTTCCTTTAGCGGCTTCTTTGCAATGTGGCACTGTTCATTAGTCAAAATGAATACATAGTGTGTAATCCATGAGTACACAACGTGTACTGATGCTCATCTAGCTGCTGCCTTCACCGCCTTACTATTTTCCTGCCGACTGACTACACAGCGTGTAAATACCCACTACACGGCGTGTAGTTGGTTTTTACACCATTCATCACTAGCATGGCTACACACCTTGTGTACTCATCTCACACGGACAAAGTACACGGTCTGTGGAAAAGTACACGGTGTGTACCCACCAAAAAGTGATTTCCCCCATTTTTCATATTTTCTCAAAAACACTTAAGGAAAAGAGAAAGGAAGAAACTCGTACCTCAAGAATAAGAACCGTGTTTTTACAAACTTCCCCTTTTAAAGCATTTCGTCCCCGAATTTTCCTTCCAAGGGTGGTGAAGGTAAGGCTCAGAACAACTATGGCCACTAAGAACATATGCCGGTCTCCTGATCCCAGGTTTCGTCTTGCACTTGGCCATGCTTCTATAGTACCCGTACAAGAGGAACTGATTGGCCTCGGAGGGCCTTCGTGCTTTTATCCATCATATGAATCAGATGATCCTCAAAGGTCGAATCTATCTGAAGCTCAGCCTCTTTTGACTGAAAGACGTGAGACAGGTCTGAATGATAACTGTGCAACTGAGATATATGGAAGACGTCGTGCATGGCCCGATACCTCTGTGGTAATAGAAACCGATAGGCAACCAGCCTGACTCTCTCCAGAATCTCATATGGACCCACATACCTCGGTGAATGTTTACCCTATCTCCTTATCCGCATGTGTCCCATCCTCGTTGAAACACGTAAGAAAACCTGATCTCTGACCGCGAACTTCAAAGGTCTTCTGCGACGATCAGCATAAGATTTATAACGAGACTGTGTGGTAGACATTAGCTTCTGAATCAATTGGACATGCTCAAAAGTCTCCTCCACGAGACATGGTCCCAGTAAAGGTTCCTCACCTACCTCTAACCTGCACAACAGTGATCAGCATGGACTACCATATAAATCCTTGTTAGGTGACATCTCAATAGTTTCCTAAAAACTATTATTATAAGAAAAATACACTAAGGGTATTTTCTTCTCCCAAGAGCCCCCAAAGTCTAGGACACATGCACAAAACATGTGCTCTAACACCTTTATCGTCCACTTTGACTAACCATTGGTCTAAGGGTGGTAAGCTTTGATCAGAAGCACCTGTGTACCCAGTGCCCTCTGGAAACTTTGCCAGAAACGAGATGTAAAACAGGCGTCCCTATCTGAAATGATAGAAGGAGGGACTCCATGAAGATGTATGATCTCTCAGATATATAACTTCTCGATCTCATCAACTTTGAAGGTCTCCTTGATTGGTAAAAAGTGAGCTACCTTTGTGAGTCTATCCACAACAACCCTCACGGCTTCATTGCCTCGAGGTGACCTCGGGAACATAGTCATAAAGTCCATCGTGACATCATTCCATTTCCACTCTGGAATGGGTAACTGCTGTAACAGTCCAGCTGGTCTCTGATGCTTTGCCTTCACCTGGTGATAGGTTGAACATCTTGTAACAAAACCGGCTATATATCTCTTCATACGCGGCCACCAATACTGACGTCTCAAGTCAGAGTACATTTTGGTAACTCCGGGATGAACTTCCCAAGCTGAAGCATGAAACTCCTGCATCAGCTCCTCACATATATCCACTAGAACCCACACTCATCCATAAAAATACAGTACCTCATCATCGCCTATCGTCCAACTAGGAGGAGGGACCTCACCTGCAACCAACTCCCGTAGAACTAGGACTTCTGAATCAAATAGTTATTTCATCCTCACTCTATCCAGGAGGGTAGAAGTCAAAACTAAAGATGAAAGATAGGTTTTCCTCTGACTGTCATGCACCCCCAAATGCATCTCAGAGAACAAATCCATAAGCTTCCATTCGCCACTGGCCTCATGAACTACCTGTTTCTGAGTCTTCCTGCTCAGTGCATCAGCAAATGCATTACCCTTTCCAGGTGTATAGGCAAGCTCAAAATCTAAGTACTAAAGGTATTCGACCCACCTTCACTATCTCAAGTTCAATTCACATAGGGTAAAGATATATTTGAGACTTTTGTGGTCTATGAACACCACAAAATTCTCTCCCAAGAGATAATGTCTCCAATAGCGCAACACATGCACAACTGCAGCCAACTCGAGGTCATGCGTCGGGTAATTACTTTCATGTGTCCTCAACTACCGAGAACCGTAAGAAAAAACTCAATCACCATGCCCTAACACTTCTCCCAGCCCAATAGCTGATGCATTAGAGTAAACTGTATAGCTCTTTCCCTTCTCTGGAAGTATCAGAATTGGTGTTGATGTCAACTTTCCCTTCAGCTCATTAAAGGCTGTCACATAAGCTTATATCCAAACGAACTTCACACCCTTCTTAGTCAAACCCTTCGACGGCGCTGCTAAGTGGGATAAGTCCTATATAAAATGCCTCTATTAACTATCCAGTCCCAAGAAACTTCGTATCTCAAACACGTTCTTAGGTTGTTCCCAAGAAACTACTGCTCTCACCTTCTCTGGGATTACTGCAACTCCTGCCTCTGAGATGATATGACCTAGGAAGTGTATTTGGTCCATCCAAAAGTGGCACTTTGTGAGCTTAGCTTATAGCCGATGCTCTCTCAGTGTACTCAATACGATCTCAAGATGGGTGGCATGGTTGTGTCCAGTGTGAGAGTACACCAAGATATCGTCCCCGAAGACTACCACAAAGGAATCCAGGTATGGATGGAACACCCGATTCATCAGAGCCATGAAAACGGATGGCGCATTCATGAGTCCAAACAACATAACCAAGTACTCGTATAGATCGTATCTTCTCTGAAATGCTGTAAGCGGTATATTAGATGTTCTAATGTGTAACTGATGATATCTGGATCTCAAGTCAATCTTTGAGAACACTTGTGATCCTCTAAGTTGATCAAAAAGATCAGCAATCCTTAGCAAGGGATATCGGTTCTTGACCGTCAACTGGTTCAGCTTCTGATAATCAACACAAAGTCTGAGGGTACCATCGGCCTTCTTTGCAAGAAGGATAGGAGAACCCCAAGGAGAAGTACTGGGTCAGATGAAACACTTTTCCTATAACTCCTCTAACTATCTCTTGAGATCCTTCGAATCTGGTGTAGCCATCCTATAAGGAGGAATGGACACCGGTGCTACTCTTGGAAGAAGATGAATATAGAAATCCACCTCTCGCTTCAGAGGTAGACCAAAAAAGTCATCCGGGAATACATCCATTAAACGATCAACCATTGGAGGGAAATCCTTCTGAAAAGTTCCCTGATCATCCAGGTATAAACTCACAATCTGGGCTGTCACACCACCTCGCCCACGATGCTCAGGTCTAGCCTGGCATGCTTGGAAATCTCATTCTCCTTTGTATAGGAAATCTCTTCCCTCTGGTGATGTGAAAGACACCCTATGAGGTTAGCAGTCTACAAAGGCTCGAAAGGTAACCAACAAATCCATCCCAAGAATGAAATCATAGCTCTTCATCTCCAAGACATAGAGGTCTCAAAGAAAGTGACACCCACCAACCTCTAGGGGGAACTATCTGCACTGACGCACACTAGCCGTTCTAGTTCCCAACGGAGTTTCTAGAATCATAACAATAGAAGAAGAAGAAACACAGAGCCCAAGGCTCTCCACAACAGGCACAGATACAAAGCAATGTGTAGCACCAGTATCAAAAAGCACTGAAGATAAGATAGAAGCTAATAGAATAGTACCTATGACATTAGAGGGTTCAGGATCCTCCTCCTGTTGGGTCTGTTGCACTGCATATGCCTGCCCAGTGCTATGGCCCTGCAACACAACCTGGCTACCCTGAGCTATCCGACCATGCTACCTCTGAGATCCTTGTGTCTGGATACCGTGGACACAACCACCATCTCGGCCTACATGCCCTAACGTAATCCAGTTCCCTGACTAGTATGAAGCTACTGGTCCTGCTCCCGCACGCGGAGTCTGTACATAACCCCTCTCACTAGACACCATCGGAAACACCCTGAAATAACGCAGGAGATGACAAATCTTGCCGCAAGGTCGACATTCCACTGGGTCATGTGGACACTGCAGTCTCTTGTGCCCCTCTCTACCACAGTGGTAGCAAAAACTGGTGCTGAACCACCCTGGCCCACACCACTAGCTTCCTGCAGGTTTCTCTCAGTAATTAGTGCCTAGTTTATAATATCATGTATAGTAGGAAACATGAAAACATTCACTAGTGCTCGGATTTCATACCGAAGACCATCCTCAAAGCGTCTGGCCCCCAAAATATCATCACCCACTAGAACATGTGAAAAACACTAAAGCTCGGTGAAGAGAGCAGAATAATCCATCACCGACATAGCGCCCTGCTACAGATTCATGAAATCTCGAGCTCAATTTGCCCTCAGCGTCTCTGAGAAAAAGAAGTCATAGAAAGCTGTCTGAAAATCTTTGCACACCAAGTCGCTATGATGCTCTGTCTAAGTGGTAACATCTCACCACCTATTGGAGGAATCACGCAACATATAAGTCATGATATTGACCCTCCACCCTGAATGCATCTCAAGATTCCTGAAAATAGTTTGCATAGACCCCAGCCAAGACTCCACAGCCTGTGGTCCGCCATCCCTTGAAAACATAGGTGGATGCTGCTGTTGGAAGATACGAGTCAGCTCGGCCATAGATGTGGCAGCCAATGGTGCTCCCTGAAAGGTCTTCATGAACCGCATAAAGCCTTCACAGAACTGCGCCTCTGTTCCTGTGTCTGGTATAATGGCTAGAGCCGTATCTGGATCTGCTAGAGGATCCACTGGTAGCCCATGGTCTACCATCTTGGGATTATAATCGTTTCCTCTCTCTTGGAAAACAACGTGTTGTCGTCTTAGCGGCATGACTCTACAAGGTCAAAAACACACCATAGATTTAAGTTAATCAAAGACTGAAAAACGAGGGGACTATAAAGGGAACACGAGGAAGAAGGCATTTCAATATTTGAAAAACACGACTACAAGACGTGTATATTAACTACACAGTATGTACTTTACTTTTATTCCCCTTCCCGGGTCCTTCTATATGGGTTAGCCACACGGCTCTCGTTGAACAAGACTACACGACGTGTATGTCATCTACACAGCGTGTAGGGTTTAATTTTCCAATTGCCCGTGTCATTTATGACACCACCGACTACTCGGCTAATACTACACGGTGTGTTACACCAACACACGATGTGTACACCACCCCATTTCCCTAGCCGCACGGCTAAGTCCACACAGTCTCACACCGGTAAGGCTACACGGCATGTCCCTCAGGTACACGGCATATTCAACACTGACTCGTGTTTGTTAGCTACACGACCAGGTCCCCAGGCCAGACTACACGGCGTGTTCCAAGGTGGACACGACGTGTATGTCCCAAGGTCTCCTCCGTCCGTGTTGTTAGTTACACGGGCGGACTCCGGGTCAACACTACATGGCGTGTACTTAAGGTTCATGGTGTATTTTTCCCAAGCCTTTCCCTACCCCATGTCCCCAGACACACGGTCTATGACACAAGAAGAGACTACACAATGCGAACTGAGGGTACACGTCATGTACTCAAAAAGTTTTCTTTTTTTTTCTAAAACAGAAGAACACACAACGTGTGTCTGAGGAACTACAATGTGTGTATACTAGGTTTTCTAGATAGTAAGCCTATGAAATGACTCTGAATCCTAGTAAATACTAAAAAACAACACCTAAGTGCCAAATTCCGATCCGCGAGGGCCCATACTCCCCACAAATCAATGTTTGGAATCTTATACATGTTATACACAAGTAAACAAGTCAGTGATCTAGCAAATTATGGTTATTGAGGGCCCATTCTCCCCAAAAACCAATGTTTGGAAGCCATCCAATCAACAAGCTCCCACAAAAATACCCTATCACATAGCAGGTATTTGTCAAAGCAGCTATCACAACAACATTCTTTTCTAGTACAACAACTATCACAACAATATGAAATTTCTAAAGCGCCTACAGGGCATGGAACTACGCATGACATGTGATTTCTAGCATGTGGCTAAATGATGCATGAGATGTCATACCCTCATCTCATCGGGTTGCAACTAAATAGACCCCATGCATAACCTATAAATAGCACAACCCAAGTGCATCACCCAACGTTGAAAACCAAATCAACTGTAAATTGAAAAATCAATAAAATTGTAACAAGTGGTATATTGGATTTTTCTTGTACATGAGTTAGCTACTCCCTAGCACAACTTATTACCAACTACCATTTTCATCCTATCCCTGAATAAAGATCCAAACAGAATGTCAAAGAAAAGAACTTCTCTGATACCACTTTGTAACATCCCGGATCCGGGTTCCACTCAACGGGTGCCCCAGACCTGGTTGGTCACACGACCTCAAGTTCATTTCCCCAAATGCTAGAGGATGCCGACTAGCAGTGAGGGCCCAGGTCTGATAGTGGGGAAACTATGCCCTCATTTGTCAAAGTGTAGTGCAGTGGAAAAGATAAATAGCATACAACAACAATGGAATAAATAAGCAATACACATTTACAATGAACAACTGTAGTAAAAGATAACCAACAATTATATAGATAATGATGAAACATGTCTCTAGTTCTAAGAAAATAGCCAGAACATGTTACACAATGGTACAATACAATACAATAAGATGTACAGGTACATCAGAACAAGATAGAACAACCGGCATCATCGCGGCCCTAAGATCGGTCCCATTCTCCTCTATTTCTCAGCAACAATCAACTACATATATAGGGACCCTTGCACTTATCCACACCTGTAGCAACATAGTCTGTTTGGACCGAAGGCATGACCCAAACAACATGTGAGAAATAAATCCCAATAGGCACCCACCAAAGGCCCGTTCCCTACTATGTGAAAATATTCAACTAAAGTGTGCAAAAGTAAATGCAGTAAACTAGTAAGTACTCAAAAGTAACTATCACTAACAGTTTTTTTTGCCATTTTTGTTTTAACCGTTTAATTTAATAACATTCTTTGCTCATCCGAACCACACCCCCAGGCTTTCCCTCAGGATATCAAATATTACCCTCAGGCATACGAAGTGTCGAGATCAGGTATATAATTCACTGCCCTCAGGCATAAGAAACTTTGCCCTCAGGCAGAATAGAATGTTTCCCTCAGGCTAAGCAGTACCTTGCCCTCAGGATATACAAACCATGTCCTCTGGCTAAAAAGAACACTACCCATAGGCTCAAGTAACCAGGCCGATCCCAAATCATAAACATGCAATTTATATACAATTCCTCTCAAGGAAAAAGGAACACACAAAATAAACATGGAATACCCTCAGGTATCCTGGCCAAAAGGCTAAACAGAGAAACGCACCCCCGGGGAGGTCCAAGATCCAAGCAGCGATCCCAAAAAATAGTTTCTTATCACATTGAATTACCTATACAATTATAGGTATTAAAAACAACCAAGGCCTCAACCACACGACACCCCAACATGGGTCCGTAGCATAATGGTACACATAATCGCACAACAGTTGGAATTTAAACACCAAGTCACCTACCTTGATCACCTCTGATCGGTATACTCGAATGACACTCCTCGAATCGTCCAAGAATGATGTAGATCTGAGGTAAAAGAAAATCTTGTTCAAATGTAAATAACCTCCCCTCGGGAAAGAATAGGTAAGAATGGCTTAAGGAAAAGGAAGGGCTTACCCATACGGTTCCAATGAGATTGACGGAGGCAGAATTGGATTCCCAGTGCTCGATCATATGATCTCCAAAGTTCCAGCCATCTCTCCCAAGCCCTACTCTGGTTCTAAGACAATTCTGTGAATAGGGGAGGATACTTCCCATTTTAAGTGAAAAAAACTACATTGCGTGTACTATTGAGTACACGACATGTATTTTCCATTTTTTAACTATTCCTTCGGTGGCTTCTTTCCACCGTGGCACTGTTGATCAGTTTACATGAGTACACGGCATGTAATCCAAGAGTACATGGCATGTATTGATGCTCTACTGGCGGCTGACTTCACTGCCTTACTATTTTCTTGCAGAATGACTACACGGCGTGTAAATACCCACTACACAGCGTGCAGTCAGTTTTTACACCTTTCATCACCAGCACGGCTACACGCCTTGTGTACTCATCTCACACGGCCAAAGTACACGACGTGTGGAAAATTACATGGTGTGTACCCACCAAAAAGATATTTTCCCCATTTTCCTTATTTTTTCAAAAACACTTAAGGAAAAGAGAAAGGATGAAACCCGTACCATAAGAATAAGAATCGGGTTCTTACACAGTCCTCCTATAGGCTATCATTCTTAAAAATGCTCAGTCACAAATTCTAATGTGCTATCTAGTCAATATATCATGATTCTTATACTATTAAAGACATATTTAAATAGTCCAAACACCATGACTGATTTCCAAAACCAACACTCAGTGTAATTGCATGGTTGGATCACTAATCACCTGCACAAGCTGTCATGATCTTATCCTAAGCCTGAAATCATTTATGATCTGAATCACACTCATATCACTCAAAAATATATTATTAATGATGCCAACACATGTATTTCATCCAATATTTCAACAAAATCCTAAAAGTATAATTCACTATGGAACTAGAAATCAATGGATCTCACCACACATCTATATCATGATGCTATCTTGATTTTTCACTTATCCATATCACCAAATCCATGAGCCTTCCCACACTAGGGTACATGAAGGATTGACACAATGTTCTCTACTAAAAAATTTTACTCATTATTTCCCCATCGAACCAAAAAAACCTGATCATAAAGGCCCATTCATTATTAATTACCGTATATAATGACTATAGATGGATAGAATACTCATAAATGAACACTAATGAAAAATACCAACCAACACTAGTTTATTTCACAAAAGAACATAATTAATGAAAACAATTTATTTTGGATGACATGTCCATTTCCTAAAAGACAAAAAGTAACTAAATTAGTTAAAATTGATTAAAATAAAAGAATATAGTAATGTAGATAAACTAATAAAAAAATTCCTTAAAATAATTAAGGGTAAGTACTTAGGAAACAAATATAAAAAATGATTTGACCTATTTATAAGAACCATGTCTTTGGAATATATTTCAAAGGGAGATCCGTTTCCACATGGGTTTTGTTTCTAAGGGAGTTCCTTGTCAATCAAGATATGTTTCGATTGAAACACCATTTCAATATATAGGGTTTATACTAAATCTTTATATTATTGTAGACTTCTCCCTAAGTACCCATGTTTTTCCCCATAAAGGTATCTATGGTATTTATAGGCCGTTAGTTAACCAAATTTGTTATTTGGAATCACCCCTTTATCAAAACCCAAGGTTTTATAAAAAAGTAATACAATAAAAATTAATTTATAAAAGAAACATACCTAAAAATGGGTGATCTAAGAAAGAATTACTTTAAATTGTTCCAATTTCATTTTTTCCATGATTATTCAATATAACAATAAAATTAAAATTAAATATAAATCATATAAATTCATTGATAAGAAATAATTTCATTCAATTCCTTGAAAAACCAAGATATGATTTTTTAGAATTACTTTTAAAGATTCATTTTCATAAACAATACTTAAGTATATGTTAGTGAAACCATATATAAGAATAATTTGAAACTAAGTGATGTAATAATAAATATAATATGAAATGATCATATATAATAATAATAAACATGATGTTATTAATGAGAATATGGTTAGAAAAGATAAGTCACCAATGATTCACATAACGAAGGGTTTATCCTTGATCCAGATATCTTATATTGATAAACTCATTAGAAAATGTTACTTTTACACTAAATTTGGTGAGGCGATATCTCTTAACAGTGAATATGAGATATAATTATAGAAATACCCAAATTAAAATTGTCCAAAAAAGAACCACAAGCCCCAATTTCTATATGTGTGAGATAAAATGATGAAATAAGGAAGAATAAGACATATGGTAAATATTAATTCGACTTGTATAATTATATGTGATCAACATGATCAATATTTAAGTGTGGAGAATCAATAATAGAAGATATTTCCCATGAGGTTACAACTTAGGAGATTCTATATCATTTAAATAAAAATAAGAATACAAGGTTAGTCTAACTCTACATCAATTGTTAAATATATACTAGAATACTATGTTCAATCCATGTGATTAATATATATAGTTAGGGAATAACACAACTTAACCATGCACATTGGAAAATTTCTATAAAAATAATAATTTTCTTACAATACTCAAAATAAATAGTCTGTCAAATAAATATAAAATACTTACCTAAAAATTAAATCATGGGGGTATATTATTCTTAAATATAAATTTCTACCCCATGAAAGTCCCATAGAGAACTATTGAAATGAAAATTAGTGAAGATATTTCTCCCTAACTTGTAATTACAACTACCAATTCTTGATATATTCATATCTATTCTAGAATAATACCAAAACCATCGGATTTTAATTTCCTCATAGATCTATATTTTTGGAATTGAGAATTTTACTTGGATGTTAAAATTGCATGGAACTAATAATAATCTCTAATTACTTTTAAATAAGTATATAAAAAGGATTTATATAATACTTTTTCAATTAGAAGCCATGGAATAAATCTTGGGTTACTATTATATGTTGAAAAAATACCAATTAATACGAAAACTGCACGACTCTTTCAATAATATCCAATGGTCTAACATAAATGGAAATAAAGTTCTCTAGTTTTTGAAGTCATTAGTGTTCCAATTGAGGTGAAACTTTCAATAATACTTGATCATTGATAAAAAAATTACATAATAATATAAATTAGATAAACATATTATTTTTAAAAAAGTTGAGATATCACAATAAGGTTTTGAATAATCTAAATTCTATTTATTGTTTCTTGTACTAATATTGTTTTCACTAAAGAAGTGCCATTTTCCAAAACAAAACCCAGTGAAGATTAGTACTATTGATCTGATAAGGATTAAAAATGAGCATTCAAGATTAAATATCTATAATTATAATTATAATATACTTCAATAAATAATATATAAGAATCCCATGAACCCTGAAAATATATTTCAAAAGAAAAAGACAAATATTATATAATTTGGATCATCTTGTTTGTTTATCCATATGGTTAAAGATGGTATTCCAAGATCAAATTCACCTGACTACCCATATCCCTTTTAATTCCCTTCCAAAAAGTAGAATTTTACTAGGGGTATCTATATAAAATAATCGTTAAGGGTTCCCACTAAATCTTTTATACCCATTTCACATATATCATCCAAATAACCTCCATATTCATTATATATTTGAGTGTATCAAAATGGATGAATTAATCTTCTAATAAATAATTATGAGAAAATATTTTTTCCATGAGGGGTATAATGAAATATAATTATGTATTCCATGTTTTTATCTTCCTACATATAAGAAGTGTTTGGTAAATATTGATAATAACTAAATTATTCTAAGTATCCACATTTGATGGTTGGAATGTTATGCATTGATATATAAATTTTCCCTCGTCATAGTAGGCCCTAGAATTGATGTTTCATATCATACTAAATTTAGACAGTTCTTAGTAGAACTACCCATTGAGAGTGATAGAAATCATTTATCACTAGAGGTCTAATGTCTAATGTGAATACATAATTATTCATGAAATAAATGATTAAATTAGGGAAATGTGACCTATTATTTTATGATATAACCAATATTTATGAATCCAAAATTTAATAAAATTAATAATCCCTTGTTTTCTCTTGATAAATCCACTTGAGAAGGGAGGGAGTAATAGGAACATAATAAAAAATATCACCTCATTATTTTCCTTTTCCGCATGTTGAATTTATGATAATAGATATATACAATTGCTTTCCTCGATAAACTCTTTAAATTCATATGATAATATTTCCCACTAGTTTCATCAGTGGCTACATTCCCCTGTTCCAGTATATAAGAGAGATCAAAATAGAAAAAATTAAGTACTCCAATAATAGTCATTTCCTAAAATTAATTTCTTTTATAGAGAAAACATAATTAAAAAATTTCTAATTATGGAAATCTATATTCATTTTGTGAAAAATATTATGCCTATAACATTTTAATGGTTGGAAATCCACTACTAACTAAGGATCATGGTCAAGAAAGTTTTTTTAAAAAATGTTTCAATTGAAGGTAATTATATGCTAACATAAAATCCTGTTACAGAAGAACATATCCTAACCCCATTTTTTATGTAATAAAATAAAAAAATATCTTTCTCAAAGATCATTACAAAATTAAATACTGGGAAATTTCAATATCTACTTCAGGTCATCAAATAATGTCTAACATCCATAATTCCTTTCAAATTTCATTTATTTGTGTGTAAGGTCTATTAGGGGTGGTGAAATATTGTACAAATCACTTATGGTCTACCAATAGTATTCTTCTAAACTAAATTATCATTGTGTTGATAAGAGATTCATTATGCCTCACAAGATAAAACAACTTTGACCTTCTTATTATCCAGGTATATTTCTTTTCCAAATATCACATTTCTGAAAAACAACACTTTTCAAATGAAAACGTGAATTTTTAAATTTTTTCAAAATGGTTGGGTTCTCAAATGATAATCAAGAAAATACTCTAGTTAATCTCATCATACTATTTAGATTTATATTATACAAATATATTTTCCAAAAAATCCCTAATAAATGAGGTTTTGTGTTATTTAATAATGGGAAATGTAAAATCTTTAAATACCATTGGAGTGTTTTTTAGACAAAGGGAATTGCTAGGTTTTCTATGTGGACATACCAAATATAGGTGATGATCTCAGAAATATCATAATTATTTTCTCTGAGGTAATGAAATGATTACGAATTATCATTATTTGAAAACCACATTCCCATATAATTTAATCTAATTAGCCAATGATTTGATATTAATATTTTTAATTTTCAAAAGTCACTTGATTAAAATTATTGAACAAAAATTAAATGTGTATGATTCCATAATATTTATTATAAAATAGACTAGTAGTTTTTTAATAAGATACACAAGGATGGATAAAACCCTTTTCCACAACATCGAACTGCAAGCTAATTATATTTTTTATCTTTGCTAGTTTCATTTGATATGAATGAAATGATATATTTTTAATCCTAGGAATCAAATAGAAATATAATTT
This sequence comes from Viscum album, assembly GCA_963277665.1. Lineage (NCBI taxonomy): Eukaryota > Viridiplantae > Streptophyta > Magnoliopsida > Santalales > Viscaceae > Viscum > Viscum album. The sequence continues at coordinate 1,513,980,204 of OY728128.1, read as the reverse complement.
AACTTTTAACTTTTACAGGAACCATAAAAAATCATCATGAAATACCACATTAATGTCCCTCCCCATGTGAGAAAGTTCATTCCATGAACTCCCTTCAACAATACTACCATATGGGGACTAAAATTATAGCTCCCTGATATCATGAAGAAGAGGACCACCATATCAAGATATCAAGTCCAATTATTATAGAAAAAAATGAGAATAATATCATTATAATAATTAATATAATATTTAAATTTAACTATAAAATATATATTTATGATTATATTAAAAAGATCTATTTGAAGAACTCGAATGTCATATTCCAATAGCAGTATAGATATTGAGATAATTAATGTTGAATAATTAAATATGTTATGTTTATTAAGTACATAAAGCATTGATATTAACATCATATATGATATTTGATTATATGATTTGACCAATTATTATACAATTCAATAAGATATAAATGAGTTTGAGACACTTGTATCGAAAAATTATACAACTATAAGTGTTAAAAGAAGTATATAACCTTGCACTTTTACAAGGGAAACTTAAAATGCTTTGGGGAATTAATTCATAAAATATAATCTCCTTTATTTAGATATTCTTTTAGGCATGTAATAAATCAATGATCACTTCTTTATTGGATTTATCCATGCGAAGAACCAACAATATTTCCCCACAACTGATAATTAAATCAAATTGCATTGAATTTAATATATTTCACTTGGGAATAATTTGTAAGAGATAAATCCTCGCCACTTATTTGAATAGGGTTTATTGATTATAATTTTTAAATTTTTTTCGTTAAATTATAGACATGAAACTATTTATGTAAATCGTCACATGAATTTCTCAAGTAGAATGAATTACCAAACTGATGGCATAATGAATACAGACTCCCTACTGGAACTAATGGTGATGATTGGGATAGACTCCTTGAACTACTTGCACCTCCATGAAAAAAAATTTCATTTCATTTTCATTTCTAAAAAACCTATATCATTAGTTCATAGAAAAATGTAATTTCTCTCTCCTAATGTTGAGAACCCATCATGACTGGTCTCCACTATTAGTGACTTATTGACCACATTTTCATATGATGATAGATTAGATAAAGGGGCCAAATATAACATATATTAATAGAGAACAATTTCAAACCACTATTATTTAATGTAACATTTCCCACCATTTAAAATATAAAATTAACAAGCTCATTGAATTTAAAAATATACTCCATTAATATCTGATTGCCTTAACAAAGTTTAAAAAAACCCTTGATTCAAAAAATTCTATCTTATCTAGGAGGAATTACTGATTAATAATGACATTATAATATTTAAATTCTAGATTCTCATGAATATTTTCTTGAATGATAGACTTCCATCATTTTCTAATGGGACCGTCAAGTATAAACATGGAACACTTTTTATTAGAAGCCTTGGGATTTTAATGGAATTCAATAGTTATTTTGATTTTATCTATCCAAACCACATCTTATTAATGTTAGTAACTTCCTTATAATGAAAGAGGGTTATCTATTATAAACTCATAATTTTATTCCTTATAATGGTCCATAGGGCCCCCATTCTATAGTTATAATGGTTCAAATAACCACTTTAATCATATTATGATCAATCAGAGGGGTTACCACTGGAAATATTTTCACCACTACCTCTAAAAGGTTCATATGGACTCTTATAGGAGGTATGATTCTATATGAAATACAATAACAAACAATCATCATTAACATATTATAAATAAATATAAAATAATAAAAACATTAAATTGAATAAAAAATATCTCATAATCAATATGAATGACCATAATATTAAAATGGAAGAAGAAAAAAAATACGAAAAAAATTCTTTGTCCATCATGGTCAAGCTAAATAGTGTACCAAACTCTAGGATAACCATGTAAAACACACTGGAAACATTAAATTTACCATATGATTATCCAAACCATGAAAAACATTATAAAGGAAACTAAAACCTTCAATAAGAGGATTCAAAATTTGAGAATTATATCTAGATCATTCATACCAAATACACACCTCCTAAAATCCCCCAAATTATATTTTCAAAATAATGTTTTTAAAAATAAATAATAAATCATATGAAAAAACCAAGTGAATCATTTTTTAAATTCATTAGAAAATTACTATTTTTATGGATAGTGTTGTCTAGATACTCATATATAACATTCCTTCCGAGTTTTGATTATCCTATCACATATCTACCTTGATTACCTAAATATTAAAAAATAGGATGTCAAACTAATACCATTTTTATGAACTAATATAGACTACCTTGTCCAGGTACCTAATATTCTTGGTTCTATGGCACGAGATTCATTCCTAGACACCACAGGCTAAAAACTAGTGTTCGTGCATCAAAAAGGTTTATTTAGTTATGAGTTAGATTTCGAAATTTTAAAAAAATTAAAGGGGTTTCATATAAAATCCCAATATTTCCTTTCTATAGGCTGGTGTTTCAAAAATATAAAATATTTTATTTTGATAGTAAAGCATAACTATACAAGGTTAAAAAACCCAAATTCTACAATATAAAACAATATCATAACAAATATTAACTATAATCAATGTGAACAATAAATATCAATTGATATATATATAATAATATAATATCAAAGACTAATGGATAATGAGTTTAGAATATGATATGTAAAAGTGATTTTTTATAAAAAATAGATAACAAAAAATATTCATAATGACAATAACATCCCCGATTTTTCATGTGACAAGTGACAACACACTTCCTATCCCCCCATAAATCCTGATCAAAATATATCATGAAATTAAAAAATTATTGTGGTTATTTACCATTACTTTTATTAGATAAATTGGGAACCAGAAACACCTAGAGTGTGTATCAGGGGTTTGAGTAAAAAACTCCCAATACGATTACACATAATGACCTATGGAAGACCCTAGAAATGTCTACTATTTCATATTATTTTTAATTATTTGTATAAAAAATAAATTGATTCCTTTATGAAAAAAATTATTGTGGGATATTATATACATATCATGAAATAATTAAGTACCCAAATTAGTTCAAATAAATTATAAGAAAATAAATTCAATAATGAAGATAAATTTATAAAAAAGTTTCCTAACATGTATCATGGGTATGTAGTTAAAGAACCAAGGTAGGGAAACATTGGATCCCACATGGGTTTCCATATAATTGGGTGAATTTTCATTATAGAACCATGTCTATTTTTTTATTTCAGGGTGAGTATCGTCTCCCCCAAGTATAGTCTCTAAAGAAGCATCCTATCTATATGGAGTTTTTATAAAAAAACTAAATCATATATGAAAATCTTTCCTATGTACCGAAGTTATTCTCCCAGGAAGTTATATACTTATAATATATCAATTACCTAAACATGTTACATGGAATGATCCCTTTTATCAAAACCAAAGAATTAATTAATAACACAAAATAATACAATCCTAATGTAATTATAAAATAAACATTCAAAATAGAGGGTTGACCTGAGAATCTATTACATTCAAATGAAAAAAATTAAATTTAATATATGATTTCTCACTATGAAACACAATATCATTTTTTTAAAAACATAAGAAATAAATTCAAAAATAAATTTCTATTTATATATTTTAAAAACAATGCTATGGATTTCAATGAGCACTATATAATCATTTTTTCCCAAAGAAGTCATAGGTTTTTTTTAAATAATACAATTAAATGAATAACTTAAAAAAATTAATAATAATAACATAGAATGATCACATATAATAAGGATATATTTGATATTGTTTATGAAATAAATTCTAGAAAAATAGAGAAATCACATGTGGTTTAAAGAATAAATTCTTTAATATAGATCCTTATTTATTTATTCATTTCATATAGTATAAATAAAAAATTTCCACCCTAAAAAGAGATTATATACCCCTAAACATATATTAGAATCTCTAATGATAAGAATACACACATGAAAATCATAATAAATTTAATATGAGGCTGTTATATTAATATGATTTAGAAAAACTGAAGCATGAAGGATTAAAAAGATAAAAGGAAATGATCTAAACCAATTAATTGAAGAGATTTGATCAATTTACAGTAGATTCAAGGGAGTATTAGTGTGAATATAAGAGGAATAATAATTGTCATAAGACTTTTTTCATCAATAATAATCAACTGAAAATGTAAATTCCAATTATGGGATTTCTTTTTAGAATTAATTATATAAATTAAGATGTTTTGTAATTGTGCTAGATGATAAGGATGTATGGTTTTTTTAATTGTACATAAAATGATCATGTTATACCAAAACCAAATTTCTATACCATCATGGTTTTATTACCAACTTATTCTAATAATTAACTAGCCAAAAAATAACTATCTAAATCCTTGGTTTGATCTATATAGTATATATATATACTTAGAGAACCATTCAAGATTGAAATTTTTTGACAAAGACCAAAATATTAATTTCAAACATAAAATTAACAGTTAAAGATAATAAATATAAAAAAATAATTAAAAATAACATCATGCGTGTCACAAATAATATTCACATGATGAGAAAAGATACGACACCTAATTCACTACCTCTCATATTGTTATTGGTATCTCGGTAACTACAAAAATGTTTTTATAATTTATCTATCAATATCTACTTTAACTAAACTAATCAAAATGATTATATACACAAAATTATTTCTAATTAGTTCAAAAATAATTTATTACACTATCTCTATTGTATTGAAATATTTAATATTTATTACTGTCTGATAGAATACTCATAATTTCTAAAAAAACTCATTCATGATGGCCATTAAATAAAATAAATAATAAATTAATTCAAACATTTAACTTTTATAAAATGGTTATCAAATGATAAAAATATTATCATGGGATCAATTATACACTATAATGATAGTATTCAATGTATATTAGTGAAATAGATGGTGTGTAAAGGAGTAATTGAAGCAAGTATTTTCATATATATAATGTGTTGAAATCCATTTCAAATAGAAAATAACAAAAGTTTCTAAATGGAGCCTAAATGGTGAAGTTACATTATTGGCGAAAATTATGGCTATTTTGTGGAGGTAGAGCCTAAATATGACATGTTTAAGACCCCCTCAGTTTTAAATTTTAGATGACATAGCTCCATTTTCATTTCATGATATAAAGTTTTTCTACATTGCTTAAACAATCATAATAATTAGTTTAGTTCATTTCTAATTATGACATTTTATATAAATAATACTCACATATATCATTGCATGGTTTTTTATAATATTATATATGATATAAAACATATGAAAAAAATAAAAAATCATAATATAATTTGAATACCCTAATTTAACATGGTTTGGGAAAAATTCACTTTATATATAGGGAGTGGAGATTCAAACATTACAATTTCGAAAATAATTTTATAGAAGAATTGTTTCAACACACCATTCAATTCTATCCAAAATAAAAATACAATAGTAGTCTTAAATTAAACATATGATTAATTTCAATAGGAAATTATAATATTATAAAATCAATTTAATATATATTATAACTTCAAAATTATTTGTTTCAGATAAAATTTAAAATAAGGAAGGGTGAGATTATGAATCTGAAAAGGCGATAATTATTTGACTATGAGGTTGAATAATGTAATATTCTATAAATTTTTAAATAATATTTATTTATGATAATGTAGGAGGTATGTTAATTATAAAATAATTTAGTAATTAAAATAATACATGATGAATATTAACAGAGTTCATGATATGTATACAATTTTTGAATATGATTTCATACACAAAATAGGAAAAAAAACATTTTAGATGATATATATACATCATGTGAAAATCGTAATACAATATTATATTAATAGCTATAAAACATTATGTAATATTAAATTGTAACATAAATCATAACATGATGATAGATAAAATATTCTTGAAATCGTAAACATATAACATTATACATTCATAAAAACAATATATTCATAGGATAAGAATTATTTTTTACCCTTTAATAATTTTCTCATGATACTTACTAATGAATGTTTGGATTATATAATTTTAGGTCTAATATATCACTTTTATTACTCATTATAATACATTATATGAGAGAAGTATGTAAAAAATAATTTATTACTTGAGAATATTAAAACAATTACCTAATAGTAAGGGAGTTATAAATGTGATATAAAATACATACTTATGTAAATATAATTGTAATAATAGGATTATTACATTAATAATGAGTATTAAAATATATGAGTAAATATTTGTTTTCTAAAAATGAAAATTATTTTACAATGTTACATTATTTGGATTTGAGGGATTATAATTGGATCAACTATTTCTAAATTCAATTGGATTACATAAATTACATGCTATAACTCTTTAAAATTATAATAATGATTAATAAGTAATTAAATTTAAAGTAAATAACATCATGAATAGTTTACTGATTACACATTTATTTCATTATTAAATTTTATGGTATTAATGGATATGTCCCTATATAATCAATATTATTTAATCCCCCAATCTGATTTGTATAGTGAAATAAAAAAGGGAGATCTAAAAAATCAGTGTTTTTTGATGTTGAATGACTCTAGAAATAAAAATCTAGAAAAATATAAATTCCCTAATATTGATGAATTTCACCACTTAGAAATCCAATATTCATAATACTAAATATACATTAAATATAGTATAAACATACAATCATAATATGTATGTAATTTCAATATTAAATATGTAATAAACAAATGGAACATCAAAACAGTTTAATATGAAAATAAAATCATTTTTATAAATTCATTAATATTAATTTTAAATAATTTATTTAAAGAAATAATTAGAAAATAAAATAAATTGTTTATTGTCTATAGTTGAATTAAAATAAAAGATTGAAAGAGAATAACCACTTACATTTATTTCCAATTTCTTTTAAAACAAAAACTTTAATCCATAAAAAAATTTCGATGATTAGAATGAGATTATAGAAGAGAATTTGATGGATAAGTAAAAATAATGAAGAATATGGGAGTGTTTCATAATGTATATTGAATTTTTGATTGACATTAAAATATTTATTTCCTCATGATGATGAATAATAAAATCATTATGAAAACATGAATGATCTTTTTTAAAAATCACACATGCATTAAAAATAAAATAAATATTTTAAAAAATATATTTGTCCTCATTGATATTTTAATCATTTTATTTATTTAAAAAATTATACTCATCTTATAAAATATAAATCCAGCACCAATCAATAGGTGATGCCTATGGGGGTATCTAGGAGGTAATGTAAATAATATTAGACTGAATGGTTTTGATCTTGTCATCAATTTTCTATATATTATTAGAGAGTAAATACATGATACATTGGATACGGAAGATATTATAATTATACATGATATATAATAATAAATAAAAATATTTATAGGAATATAATATAGGAATACCAATCATAAATGTTCTAGATCCATGTTGGAGTTGGATTGTTTTGTAATTTCCTTCATTAGACTACTATTGAGAGGGTAAAATTTATAATTTTAAAAAATATTTCTTGTGAGATGGTCAACCCTAAATGATTGCATATTTTTTACATTATTTTTAATTTATAATATATACTCCCTTAAATAAAAATATTAACATGTTAAAATGGGTGTTGTGGTGGAATCTACTAGTCACCAATATACATTGCATCACATGTTTAAAACATAACAAATACTACTTTAATTATATAGAAAAAACACAAATAATAATAAAAAAGTTTACTGGTGGTAGTTTTTCACATGAAGGATGAAACAAAATTGAGGTCTATATTGGCCATGTGTGAAACATGGATAACTTCTAGGAGTTATGGTTCTGGTACAAATGATCAATGAAATTTAAAAAATATTAAACTAAAAAATTCCCAATGAACCATGAGCTTAACCATGACCAAGTTTTATTTTACATACATATATTAATAAATTTTTATTTATCTATTTTGGAGCACTCATAAAACGGGAACAAATAATTAGGCATAGACTTGTCTATATCCATGGGACTGTCTGCAAAGCTCACGAGACTAGGTTTATTTTGGAATCAATTCCCTTAGCTACACATCTCTAATAAGAGTGTTTAAGGTATATGGATGAAGTCATCCATATTTTATATAATTTTTTTATTTTATAATACTATATAAAATATCTCTTGAAATCTTCTAACCATAACGACTAAATTCATATTTAAATAAATACTTTTTTATATTCTGGATTAATAGTTATTTAAATAAATATAACTATTTAATATATTAAATGTAATTAAATAATTTCATATAATTAATTCAAAACATGAATAAATTTGTTGAAAACTAGGTAATCATCTTGAATAATAAGACATATCATTACTACTTTTTTGGTGGCACCATGATACCTTTTTGGTTTTTTATTTTTATAAATATATAAATAAATAATTGTTTCTATCAATATATAGTTGTTATCAAAGGCATTAAAGGGTTTTTGTTTTTCCAATAAACCATTATATACACATATAATGTCTATATTATTGATTTTTCCAAACATTGAGTATGTTTTCATGGAATGAGATAGGTATTCATGTAATTATCAAATCAAAACCTTTAATTACATTATGTTGACTAATAAAAATTTAATTTTCACCTTGAATGTGAGTATTAAGGCATATAAATACCCTTCATCCATTTTAATATGTAGTTTTTACACAACACATTTATGGTTAATCACATACTAATTTAGATTGTCTCCTTGAAAATAATAATTGTATACCCAATAAACCAATACTAATTTGAATTCATAAACAATATAAGATAAAAGAAATAATATAAAAACATTCATTTTGTAGATCTATAAAATTGTAGGTTTATGAAACAATAATTGATATATAGTATAATGACATTAAATTTCATATATACTATATCCCATGTAATGTATTTGTGGTGATATATTGGGCACTTTTTAATGACTTATATTATCATAAATAATCTCAAAATATATCAAAACTATAACATGCCACCCCTATATGACTGTGAAACTGAGACTAAATGAAAAGACACCATGTTCACTCCCTAAAAACTATAGGCTAGTGAATTTTAAATATGGATTAAACAGATCACATAGCATGGGGTTTAGCCTCTACTAGATCATGCCAAATGTAATAAACTATAATCAAAATAATATCCAAACAAAAAAATGTTATGTCCACAATTGTTTTCCTAACCTGATTTGTGTTGGATTGAGACACATCCTCTGGTACACCAACCGATAAGTAGAGGCCAACAGGTAAATTTTTGGAAAAATTCCTTCTAAGTGGTATATTATTTTTCCCCGCTATAATTTCATAATTACTTTGGAGAGCCATGTTGGAATTTTTTCTTTACCATTGGGTGTGTAGGTCATCCATACACCAACACTTATTCTCTACATAGGCACTTTAACAAATATTAATTGAAAATATATATTCAATCAAACATCACATATAATAATTCAAAAATAGAAATATGATATATGATGTAGGAGAAAATAGACCAAATATAAGTATATAAAATGTGTGTGCACAAAATATTTCCTAAGGGTACAAAAGTGAATTCCCACGTATGGGATTCTATATGTGACCAGTATGGAAATCACTTACATCTCCATCCCTATCATCCACTTAAATAATCAAAAGTTTTTATCTATACTCTATAAACCATGTCCACTGATTATCTATGAAATTGTACACTCACCCCTCTTATGAAAGTTATTTTCTTTTTCAAAGGTGATGAAAAATAGGTGTACATGCATTCTAGAGGAACATGTGTTGGATATGAGTATAATGTACCTCATGGGAGTCACCACTCAACCACATTTAGTCATTTACAAAACCATGTGAACAAATAAGGAATATAATAGAAGCATGTAATATGGAACCAATATGTAATTTACACATTTTAAGTGCTACTTAAATAAATATGCACTTGATTTTCTATGAGTTATGAAAATATATAGCCATGAAAATATAGATTTCAAAAAATGTTTATCAATATCTTCCAAACCCTTATCTAGATGAATTTTGGAATCCAACTAGAATACATGCCCATCATAAGGGACCCTTCATCCAGGGATGTCTATTAGAAAGAATCCTATATAAGAGGAAGTATATATATTTGTGTGTGTGTGTGTGTGTATGAAAATATATATGTATAGGTATATGTGATGTAACATCCCAAATTTATATTGAATAATTTCCTCTATGAATTATTTCTCTTAAATTATATGGGAAATGATATATTAATTTCATTTATTTAGTTTTTATTTAAATTAAAAAAGAATTTATATAAATATTTATCACTTCAGTTGTTTCCATTATTTATTATTTCATGTATCATGTATCATTTACATTTATTAATATATTTTTATTAAAATATTTGTATTATATTCTTGATTCATTTTAAAAATATAGTTTAAATCAAAAACTACATAACTGTAATGAATAGTTTTAAAATTAATTAATTCATTATAGTTTAATGGTTAAAAAAGTTTGATACATCTTTTTATTGCCAAAAAATTATATCATATAACATTAAATATGTAATTTCATATAAAATTTAATATTAAACATATTATAAATGATTATATATGATTTTACACTAAAATTATAATTTATGATATATTTTTTATTTCCATTATAGATCATTCAGTTCATAAATAAATGTTATCATATTCTATATAATTGTTTTATTACTATAAAATTATTCTTTTAAAATGATAAGCAACATCTTCAATAAAAAAATAAAGAAATATTGGTTATTTATATTTGAATATTTAATTATAATTTTTTTAAAGTCTTATCCTCATAATATGTTTGTTACATTTTGATAATATATTTTTTAGAAAATTAAAATAATCATTGAAAAAGTATTTTAATCAAAATATATAATGTTTTTTTATAGTAAAACCATTTTCTGTAATATGAATTTAAATAAAAAATTCTACTTAATTAGAGGTGTAATTATATAAAATATAAATTTTGTACATATAAGTATAATTAATTTTCAATCATATAAAATTTAATATATAATAATAAAAATGCAAGTGTCCAATATTGATAAGGAAAATAGTTTTTATACTAAATAAATTGTATTTTAATTTATTTTTTATTTTAAATTTATAGTTAGGTTTGTAAATTAAATAAATTTTATTTTATAAAAAGAACATCATTTTTGGGATATGGATGTCAGAAATATATTTGGGTTAATTTTTTAGTTTTTTACAAAGAATTTAAATTTTGTGTGAATTGTAAAAAATATATATTTTTACAAATACTATAACATTTATGACACCATCATGATGTAATCATAACATTAAAATTAATTAAACCATTTTATTAACCATTAATGTATTTAAGTAAAAAATAATGAATTAATAAAATATTAATTTGAATTTGAAAACCTATTTATTAAATCTTGATGCTTAAGTAATATTATAAAAAAAATATTTTGTATTATTTATAATTAATTATGCGGTTTAATGATCCCATTCACTTTTGACACGGTTCTAAGGGAAGAGAAATTTCATTTTTTAACCATAATCCATAAAATTCATTGGTATCATCCTTATTAAAAATTCTCTATCCTAAATGATAAAATAATCTAATACTTTATCCAAAATACCCCTCCCCCTTGATTATATAAACACACCTCCTTCACCCATTCATCAACAGTCTCAAAATTTATTCATCTTATGAATATCTACCAAATTACCTATCTTACCATATTTTTCTACATCCCTATGTCTCGAGGCTTGAAAAAACCCCACCATTGAATTTTTTATTCTTAATTGAAGTGGGTTGACTAATGAGAAGGGTATGAATTCCCATATCTAGAACACCACCGTTCCTTCAATTTTCGTTTTTCATGATCTTTTTGAAACATTAATTTAATATTAAGAAACCCTTATATATATAATATTGTTATTATTTGATCCATTATTTATGAGAGTTTACTAATTCCCTCTAATCAAACAGTTTTCATAACCTGTTACTATTTCAAAATAAAAGTTTTCATAGTACTCTCTTTTCATTTCTTATATGGAAATAGTTTTCTGAAAACACAAGGAAATATAAATTTAATAAAATTAACTTCTTCAATTTTCATGTTATTATCATTATTTTTAACACTTACATGATAATATACTTCCAATTTCTTCTCAAAAACCCATTTTAAAATTCATTAATACATTAAAATTTGTGTTTCGAAAAAATTTGGTCGTTTTTGTTTCAATTAATATATATTTATTTTTTAAAAAAGTTAGTATCTAAAAGTAAAATTAAAAAATAATCCTTAATAAAATATAATTTTCTTATAAAACTTTATCATTTCTTTTTCCCTTCTTTTAATTATTTTGAATAACATCTTTCACTATTGAATTTTTACGCTATATAAGTGATCGATGACATTTTTATTAAACCTTTATCCTCTATAGATAACATATAAATTTATTTAATGATTTAATATAATATTAATATTCATTTAATTTAATTATTATTATTTTTTAATTGTAATATAGTCATCATAATAATGAAATTAAAAGTAAATAACAATTGAAAATTTTAATTAGAAAAAACTAGGTTCATAAACCAAGAATCACTAAATGGTAGCTAATTCAAGGCCTATTTCAATAATTTCCAAATAGAATGACATTAAAAATATATCTTTACACTTGTGGATCTTATTAAACAATTATAATATTTCATTTGAACATTAAAATTTTACCATATTGGTTTTGGAGACTATGAACCGAGTGTCCTGAAAATGATTAATATAAACTATACCAATTTTTATAATTATTGGGTCTTGGTAAAAATTGAATTTAATGGAATAATATTAAACAAAGAAATAGGAAATAAGTTCATATGATAGAAAATAATTAATAATATTTTAATATCAAGGATGTTTGAGATCTCATGAAGTGATTTGGGATTTGAGGAATGAGTTCATTGTCTCAATTTAACTAACATAGGATATGTTTCTTATTTTGAATGATTCTTTATTTTTTATATCATATATAATTCCCCATGAATATATTTTGAAATATATTTTCATGTAGCTCATTGGATTTATACATCCATATCAAAATCATTCTTCTAATGTATCTTCATTCCAGTATTTCTAAGTTGAAGTGTTTTTATCTAAATGTTTGATACTTCCTCTATATTATAAACCTGTATTCACAAATAATGTGCATAAAGTGAACCTTTAAAATATTAAAACATGATTAGATTATTTTTAGGGTATTTAACGATTCATTTAGTTTTCCCTATTTAATATGGTTTTTATTCCAATGATAATAATGTTAAATAGGTTTATCTTTGTGTATTATTCTTTTATTTTTCATATTTTGTTCATTGACTCAAATTCATATTCAGGAATGATTATATTAACATCATTCATTCATTTATAATAAATTCATGTACTAAATTCACCTACTAAATATTTATTTTTCTTATCTTACTTTATTTTATATGAAAATTTCTTCATCACTATATTTGCTTTGTCATATCTTCATCCATGCATAAACATAAGTATTTCTTCCTATGGCTTTCCATTTTGAATACCATTATCTTCATCTTAATTATAATGGATATTCACATAGACTCTTATACATTGATTGAATAGAATATATTGATGAAAATATATACCCTTTATTAGTATTATGTAAATAGCTCATAGTTCACTATCTTGATTTAAGGGTATATACTAAATATGTTACCTAATTATAATGGATCTCCATTTAATTTCCTTGGGTTTAGTTTTTTTAAATATTGATTGAATTTTTATGTTTTCATTATGTGTAAAACCTATCCAATAATATATTATGATGTGAGAGGTGGGATGGTAATTATTTATCCCCCCAATGCACTGGGTGTTGTTTTATATCATATGTGATGTTATGTATAAGGATGGAGAGTAAACCCAATCCACTATTGGAAATTCCATAGTAAATTATGTTTTCATGGGAGTTATTCATTCCATTGTATTTTGATTTCATGATTAATGTTGTTTCAATATTATTATGAAGCTATCATATTACGATATAATGAAATTTAATCTTTAAATTTTTTTATTTAATATGATTCTACTCATTTATGATATCATGTTATACCCCTTCACTCATATGAAATACTTAATTATTTGGACATTCCATTTTTATTATGATTAAATGATTTATGATATGTGACTCATTATAATTATTTTAACCCTTAATAATATTTGAGTTCAAAAATATCTTATGTTTCCCCATTTTTTCAATAATTTCTATAAATTGATATGAATAAGTGATTTTTATGTATGGAGAATATTTTCTGAAAAAATGACCATGGTGGCATGAGTTTATATGGTGATGTACATTGTTACGAAATACATTTCAATTTTGATTTTGACTTTGGTAGATAGTTTTAGTTAAATTTATTTATTTAAATTTTATCTTTTTAACAGCAAATCCAGATGTGCTAGTATAGGGTATGTTTTTTGGGATTAGTGTTTAATTTTGTTATTTTTGGGAATTAGTGTTTTGGATTATTTTGGAATAGAAACTTAGATAAATAATCATTTTTAGTATAGTACTGGGATAATTATAACTTGTTTGACTATATATGTTTACAATTTTTCAGACATATATGTCGGGTTATATTATAAACCTACCATAGTAAATGTTAAAGATTATATTAGGGAAAAAAATTTGGGGTCATGAAAATCACAGGAAAAAATATTTTTTTATCATCGGGTAAAATTGTGATGATTGAATTTCATTAATGGGGGTTGAATGTAACTTCCCATTTTTCTAGTGAATATTAGTTTCTCAGAATTTTTTCTATTAAATTAATTATAAAAATGATAAATTCATTTATTTTCATTTTTAATGATATTAACCAAAAAATAATATACATATTTATTACACTGTTTTACACATATAGTTTAATTTTATTATCGATATTAATATAATAAATAATTTTTTAGGCCATTAATTTATTATAATTTAATGGTTAACAATGTATGACACATGTTTTCATTGTAACAAAATTGTAACATATAACCATTAAAAACCAACGTCATTATGGCAGTGATTGGACAATACAGACCATACACCCCAAGATGTACCATGATATATTTAGCTAGTATTATGGGTCGACTATAAATAGGAATATTTTAGGATTTATTACACCAAGCTCCACCTATTAGTAGGTGAAGCAAAAGAAATATTTTAAATCATTAGTATTTCATTCTATTTCCATTCTAGAATGAAAATGGGACAACATCACTGTTGATTTAGGGATGGGTTTTATGAGATCCCCTTGAGGAAATGATGCAGTATAAGTGATCGTCGATAAGCTGGACAAGGTAACTCACATTTTAACTGTAAATGTGACCCTTTAATTTAATGATATTGGGAGGATTTACCTATAGGAAATTATATGCCATTATGGTGTTCCCTATTCTATTATATCAGGTTGGTTTGATTGGTTTACATCGTTGTTCTCGAAGGGGTTGTAGAAGGAACTAAGTTCACAAGTACTACTAATTACAACCTATCTCCATCAAACTGATGGTTAGTCTGATCATATAATATGGGTGTTAGAGGACATAAAATTGGAATTAATCCTTGACAATAGTGGTTCTAAATAGACCCACCTACCACACATTGAATTTAATTATAAAAATATATTTCTGGAAACTATAAAGATGGATCTGTTTGTGGCCCTATATAGTTTGTCAAGTCATTAACCCTTATGATGGTTATAGGTGTGTGAGGTAGTTATACTGGTAACTTGTTTTATTTTGGAAATATTGGAGTAGATAATACATATCGAGATGAATATAGTGATAGATTAGTGTTGCATGATTCCTTATACCAATCATCGCTATTGGTGTCTTGAATTTGAGGCCAGACAACGGGTCTTTCTATGGGTTTTGCCAAGGTTAGGCCATAGAAAGATTTGGAAATTGGGAAATCTATCACATTTATATGTTGGATCTTTTGAAATATTAGAGAGATTATAGATGTTATCATATTGGTTGTCCTTACCTCAGAGGAATCAGTCCCTACAAGAAATCTTCCACAAATTGCATCTTCACCATTGATATTCAAACATATCGCATTCTTTTGATCTACGTGATATTGAGCAAGAGGAATATTCTTCTTTTGAGGAGTATATTATTCGTATAATAAATAAGACAATGATGACTACTTGAGGAAGAGCATATCCTCTAGTTCATGTGTAATGAAAGAAAACCACATATTGGATGAAAGTTAGGTCAGAGAACCTGACATACATTCATAGTGGATGAAAGTTTTATTACTTTATATTTTATCATCCTCATAAGGGTTACTTAGGGATGAGTTATTTTATTGAGGGGTGATTATATCATCAAATTTTTCTAAAATGTTACATTAAATTTCGTTCAAAAAACTAATTTTTTACTTGAATTTTTCATTGGAGGACAAGAACTAGTTCAAGATCATCTGGGGCTCACTAAAATCATGGAGATTAGGATTTTGGAATGTCATATTGAGCTACATGTTTAACACATGGTTAATTATAACCATGTTAATCAATAGTGTGAGTTGTAAATGGCGATGAATGGTTTGTTTAATCTATAAATGGGTGACAACATAAGCTTGAGAGGGTGCTTCAGAAAACTATAGATGGGTCATACATGCATTACATGGCATTCCAAAATTGTTCTCCTAACCCATACACATAGTAGAACCTAATCAGTATAGGCACATGATTAGGCGTACCATTTTGAAAACCGTGTGGCCAAATTATTCCCCCTTTTAAAGATGTGATAAATAAACTTTTCCCATTCCTATACTTAATTAATAATCTTTTTATCCATTCTCTTTTACATAGTGGACCACGAGTTAGGAGGACTCTTGTTCCTCTAAACATATGATATGAGATTTCACCTTTATCTGGATATTGATTCTTCCATCGTCAACTGTGTTAGATAGATACTAAGAAACCATTCATTCCTATTTCTTCTTTCACTCATTTATCTTTCCCTCAAACATTTTATTTCTAGGTGTGAAAATATACCCTATATTCAAGTCATTTGTCTTTTTTTGTTAATTGATCCCATTTAAACGCGAATTAATGGACAATAATAGAGTGTGAGAGTACAAAAAATTTAAGGTAGGTTGTCTAGTTATTATCTATAATGTCAGGATTTTATATTTTTCATCATTGTGCCACATGATGGAATTTCTATTTGATTCTTCATAAATTTCAAATTAATTAGTGAAATTATCTTTTCCATTATTATATTTGTTATAGTAATCCACCAATAAACTTTAGAGTATATCCAACTCGATGTAAAAAACCTCTTAGGGTGTTACCTTTATAAAGTCATATTATCCTTATTCATTGGAATTAAACCAAATCACCACATAAGGTGTATCGATTTGGCCTTTTAAAATTAAATGTAATATGAATTAAACTAGAGGAAAATAATAGGTGGTGTATATATTCCCTTTATTTAATTATTTTATCTTGAATTACCCTTTTGAAATGAATTGGAGAACATTTATTAAAATTATTTTTTAAATGGTATGGGTTACACACTAGTTATAACCATTACCTTATACATGCCGAGGGAAATAAAATGGTTTTGATTCAGGACACCTTAGATGGGATAATTGAGCTTAAATTTATAATTATATAAATGAATTGATATACATGAGGAGTGATTAATGGGTTTTTTATAGAACACATAGGATGAGACCATTAGGCTAATGCCATAATATTACCCATGATTGATTCTTGGTTCCCAAGTGTATTACCTTTGATGGGTTGGGACAAAAATGTTATCATATCATACAATAAGTGATGCCTAGATCTCTATGTTATATACCATGGATTGTCTTAGAGGGTTATGTATTTATACTATCCTGTGAGTGATGCCTATTATCCTTATATAGAACACCTTGGATGGACTCCTATGTTGATGGGTCTTTATAGACATCTTTAAGAGACACGTGCTTTTCTTTTTATGGAACACCTATGATTGGATTAAGATACCAATTAATAAAATTAATTTATGTGTATTTAAAATCAAATCAAATTTGGTCAGTTGTTATTTTTATTACTTATATGATGGACAAGATAAACATTATTTCTTTGTTCATTTTCCCTGAGAGTTATAGAGCCCCTCATGATTATGCATGGACTCCTTTAATATACACATAGGGTCATAGACATTATCATGTATTTATATATACACATATATTATAACATGTTTATAATGTATATATATATACACATACTATAAATCCCCAGCCCTAAACCTTATTTAATCTTCAGTTATTTCAAGAATACATGTTGAGGATCTTTTCAGGTTTAGAGTTTTAGAGAATTTGGTTATAAATCATGCATTTCATTCCACATTTAATCAATGTGGCTGCATAAAAGGTAGTACTCATTTTTTCCATCAACGGAAACATATTTAAAATAAAACGTGGATTCTTTCTTGACACTTCCTTGACACTATCATCACATCATGTACCTTTCCCTTGACCTGTGAAAAACATTTCAAAAACTTGGGATAAGAATAAAAATCTCAGTAAGGGATATAAAAGTACGAAATGAAAACATTGGTCCATGTATGAAATCATACTTTACTCATAAAAAATAAGCATTTTAACATACCTCATGAAATCATAAGATTTATAAATAACTCATAGAAATCATAAGACATAAAGGTATCTTGAGGCATTCATAACATTCTTATGTAGGGAGTAACCCTCATGGTTACGTTTGGAATACCCATCACAGTATATTCCCTAAATATCTTCGGAGAAACCTTAAAGCTTAAACCCTTCATGTTACCCAATGTATTGGAGAGATATATCGGGCTCACTCGCCCTTAGTTTATCACGGAACCACCCATATTCATAAACAATGCCCAAGAACCATAACATAATCGTATCACATAAAACATGCATAAAGGAAAAATAACATTTCCACATTTCAATCACAAGATATCAATAACACATTGATATAATAAAAACATTATCAATACCATTTTCAATACCAAAATAAAAGAAAAGTAAAAATTGGTATTTATTTTTCATTTAAAAAAAAGTAAAAAGTTATGGCTTGTAGAGGAAGCCGAAACTGAAATAATGGTCACGGCGGCGGAGAAGTCGTTGGCGCCGCATAGGTACGACAAAAACATTCCCTTTTGTCTTTTAGTAAAACGCAACATATAAAATATATTCCTTTTGAATAAACATAAAAGTCAACGGGGTTTATACACCGTATAAAATAAAGTTGTCTATGAAATAAAATATGCCTCAATGAAAGGAGATTGAGATGATGTCCCTTACCTCAGGTCCGACTTGACTCCATCGTTCTTTAACCTCCTTAATAATAAAATTGAGTTAATTTATACTTTATTAAGAACCTTTTTCAAGGTCATTATTCCTTTTATATCACTTATTTCCATTTTATGGACACTATGTAATTATTTATGTTAATAATGGTCGTTTTTTCGATCATTGGTACTTGAGTCAAAAATAAACTCTTTATAATTACAAGTTGTTCATGTAGTAAAATATCCATTATATCCAGAATTATATTCATGATGTAGATATCATATATATCATATATATCCAGAATATACATGCATTTATAATATTACATAACATTTAGAGGTAAGAAATGAAATGCATCGTTCATGGAGATGGTAAGACGTACGTACGCATAAACGCTACTTTCATTTATATTTCGTATTTTATGGAATGGAATCATAATGATATAAAGTTATACTATAATTCCAGTATAATATAATATATAATATCTTTAACTTCATCCTTTATATGTCCCACATATCGCATTAATGATTCAAATCATTTTGAGGGGGCGGTAGTCCGCACTTCCTAAAATGAAGATATCGCGTTTACCATTAGTGGAAACCATAAAGGTATGACATAAATGAAAAATAAATAAGTTTAAGGAAAACATAAAAATATTATATGTCATATATAAATATAGTGAGATATTAATGGCCACCTCTAAAGTTGTTAGAAGAATATTGAACAATCATCGTTTCGTGAGGCAGAAATTCTTCATCCACGGAAACAGTATGCTCTTTAACCATTAGATGTAGGTGTGTGTAAGTGTAGCTCGAATAATTTTTATAAAAACAACCTAGTACATTGAAGATACTGTTTTTGTTACAAAATAAATGAACAAAAAGAGTTTAGGGGGTTGGAGAACCAAAATAAAACAAAAGAACATTAGAGAAGACTTTACCTTTAAATCAGGTAACTCCTCTTGGTTTGAACCAAAAGGGTTTCTTGAAGATCTTTCTGCCAAACGTAAGGATTATATGATTAAGATAGGGATGTGGAGAGATAATATTAGTAGAGTTTGGCCGAGCCAATGGCTTGAGAAGTGTGAGTAAGGAGGTAGAGTTGGGGGGCCTTTTATAAGAGGGAGGAGGGGCACTCTTGGAAAGCCAAGAAATGTTACTTTATTTTAAAATGATTTTCGGATTTAAAAGGTCCCACATTGATATATTTCGAGGATAAGGTGATAAGGGTTCGACATATACTCATATAATAGGTTTTTTACAAGCATAATTCTTAGATTTTACATTATATTGTTATTTTATTTAAATCGTTTATTAATGAGGTAATCGATGCTTCATCATGGTGTCATACAAAATTTCATTTATTTAATGTCTAAAAATTATAAAAAAATACTATGATGTAAGAAATTTTTTTAGATTTCTAATGAATATTTATAGTCCAAGAGATAATTTATTTATTCAATATTAAAATTGTTTTACTTAGGTGTTACATACTTTTTTATATTAAACTTTCTTTAAAAATAAAAAGATAAAAAGTCACTATCACACAAAAGTGATTCCTTGGAGTCCCAAAGTTTGGCACAAGGAAAAAAATGTTCTTCCATGACACAACCAGTAGAATTAGGACACATGTTGGGGTCATTTGTTATTATTACGATATTATTTTATTACCCTTAACTACACGATTACTAATTAATCACGAAAATTAAAGATAATTATCGTCATTACTATTCATAATGTCCAAAAACAAACGAGTCTTAATTACATAATTTGAAACATATGATTCCAAATATGGTATCAATTTTACCAAATTACAAACACTGAAATTGCAATAATTAATTTAAAAATAATTTTTGTTGTCCAAACAAAGAGCGGTTTTCTTAGATACAATTTTTATCAAAAGTTTGAGAATTGTTTATGTCTAATTTGAAATTGAAATTAATACCAATGACAACCATTGAATTAAATGGTAAAAATATATTCTATTTACACTTCGAACCCAATTAATAAGATAATCTATCCATATAATTAAATTAGATGAAAAAGTAGTTTTGAATTAAAATGTAGTATTTTCACTTTTCATTAAAAAATGAACATTGTCAGAAAAATACCAAAAAATTATCCAATGTAAATTTCAATGTCCCAATACTAAATAATAAGTTTATTTTGACAAATAGAGCTTATAAAATTGTCAAAATATAGATTTAAAAATAGTTCTCCATCAAAAGGCGGTAAAACAATCTTTTAAAAATATTAGAGTATTCCATGCTTAAGATTGGATTTATTCTCATTTTAAGCCTCTAAAACACTATATAATTCATAAATAGACATAGATAAGTATAAATATTATTCATTACTTACTTGGTATGTTACATACTTCCCCCTTTAGAAAATTGCATCCCCGCAATTTATTTACTTATCGAATAAGTGAGGGTATTTATCCCTCCTTGCATATTCAGATTCCCATGTTGCCTCTTCACTCATGTGGTTTTTCCACAAAACCTTTACATGATGAATCACCATATTCCAAAATACTTGCTCCCTATGGTCAAGAATCTGGATAGGTTGTTCCTTATAAGATAGGTTCTCTTCCAACCAAACTACCTCTGGACTCAAAACACGAGATGGATCTGGCATGTACTTACTTAACATTGAAACATTAAAAAAATTGTGTACCTAAGATAAACTCGGAGGTAAAGCCACTCGGTATGAAACTGATCCAAATCTTTTCAGAATTTATTATGGTCCAATGAACCTTGGACTCAACTTTCCTTTCTTACCAAATCGCATCACACTTTTCCATGGTGAAACTTTGAGTAAGACATGATCACCTACCTCAAAAGAGAGATCCTTCCTCCTGTTGTCTGCATAACTTTTCTACCTACTCTGAGCTATTCTCACGTGTCTCTGAATCAGCTAAACTTTTTCTGCCAACTCTTCTACCAATTCCAGTCCCATAAACTTCCTTTCACCCACTTCATCCCAAAAATTCAGAGTTTGAAACTGCTTCCCATATAATGCCTCAAATGGAGCCATCTGTATACTAGAATGAAAACTGTTATTATAAGAAAACTCAACCAAAGAAAGATGTTGGTCCCAACTTCCCTGATAATCCATCGAACATGCATGTAGCTTATCCTATAAAGTCTTAATTTTTCGTTCTGGCTTCCCATCTGATTGAGGATGAAATGTTGTACTAAAATTTAATTCAATACCCAATGACTTTTGAAGGCCTTTCCAAAAGTTTGAAGTAAACTTGGGATCACGATCAGATACAATGGATAGGGGAACTCCATGAAACCTGACTATCTCTTTAAGATACATTCGTAAAAGTTGATCTAGGGAAAAAGTATCTCGTATAGCAAGGAAATGAGTAGATTTAGTCAAGCGATCAACAATAATGCAGATTGCATTATTACCTCAAGGTGTATTTGGAAAGCCCACAACGAAGTCCATGGATATATTCTCCCATTTCCACTCTGGTATTGGTAAAGGCTGAAGCATCCCTTTTGGTAACTGCTGCTTTGATTTAACCTGTTGACAAGTAAAACAATTCACAGTAAAATCAACAATATCTCTTTTCATTCCGTCCCACCAGTAATACTCCCAACGATCTCTATACATCTTAGTACTTCCTAGATGAACTGAAAACGGAGAACTATGAGCTTCACATAATAACTCTCTCTTCAACTTTGAATCACAAGGCACACAAAATATCTTCCCAAATCTCAAAACACAATCATTATCAATGGTGAATTTAGGCAACTTACCCTTCTGAACCAGCTCTACCTTTTTCTGCAACTCACTGCCTTGCTTCTGTGCTTGTTTAATTCTTTCTGATAGAGAAGATTTCACTGACACCTGAAACAAAACAGAAGGACATCCTACACCAACAACTTATATGCTAAAGTTAATCAAATCCTTAACCAAAGGATTATGTTCCAAATGCAACATTATTAACGAAGCATTACCTTTTCGACTCAAAGCACCAGACACTTTATTTTCTTTTCCAGGATGGTAATGAATTGTACAGTCATAATCCTTGATTAATTCTAGTCGTCTCCTCTATCTGATGTTGAATTATTTCAGAGTGAATATATACTTTAAACTTTTGTGATAAGTATATACTTCACACTTTACACCATAAAAATGATGCCTCTATATTTTTAAAGCGAAAACAACAAAAGCTAATTCCAAATCAAGTGTAGGGTAATTATCTCATGAGTTTTCAGTTGAGGTGAAGCATAAGCAAGTACCTTGTGACAACCGGGCCCCGGTGACAGCACAACCACCCCGCCTTAACATGGCTGTCGGGTCCTGGCCCACCAGGTACCACCAGTTACCCTGTAGACACGTCGGGCCCACCCCAGGGTCCACCCACATGCCTGAACGGGTCATCTGACTAATGAATGTCCTCACAGGCCAACACTTGTCCTTTCCAGTGTGCTTTGTCCTCACTCACACACACCCTGGGAAGCTTCGCAGAAGGTCACCCATCCGGATCACTACTCCAGGCCAAGCACGCGTAACTTTGGAGTTCTAACCAGGTAGGCTCCCAAAAAATTAGGTGCACCTTGTTGACATGATTCATATCATTTAGTCATTTAACCCTTTATCATTTGGGGACGTTACATTCACCCCCCTTTAGAGCACAACTCCCTTATTGTGGGCCCTACATCTTATCCCAGGCAGTGCACTGGTCTTAAGGCTGGGTTCCTCCTTTGATACTAAATGTGACAACCGGGCTCCGGTGACAGCACATCCACCCCACCTTAACATGGCCATCGGGTCCTGGCCCACCAGGTACCACTAGTTGCCCCACAAACACGTGGGGCCCACCCCAGGGTCCACCCACATGCCTGAACGGGTCATCTGACTAATGAATGTCCCCACAGGCCAACACTTGTCTTTTCCAGTGTGCTTTGTCCTCACTCACACACACCCTGGGAAACTTCCCAGAAGGTCACCCATCCTGATCACTACTGCAGGACAAGCATGCTTAACTATGGAGATCTAACGAGGTAGGCTCTCGAAAAAGAAGGTGCACCTTGTTGACATGAGTCATATTATTTAGTCATTTAACCCATTATCATTTGGGGATGTTACATACCTGATCATTCTGCATTAGGATGCAACCATGTCCTTTCAATGAAGCATCACTATAGATAACAAACACCCCATTCCTAGAAGGTAGTGCCAAACCTGGAGCATTCACCAATCTTCTTTTCAGTTCCTGAAAACAGTCATCACATTCTTTTGTCCAGATAAAATTAACACCCTTCCGAGTTAGCTTTTTCATTAGACTAGATAACCATGAATTTTTTTAACAAACCTTCGGTAATAGACTGCCAAACCAAGAAAACTACGAATCTCGGTTACATTTTTTAGTCTTGGACATTCTTCCACAACCTTTCTTTTTGCTGTATCAACAGTTATCCCATCTTTAGAAACAATGTGACCAAGGAAAGAAATTTGTTGCAACCAAAACTCACACTTGCTGAATTTCCCATACAATTTTTTTTAAGGTTTTCAAAATAACTCTTAAATTTATTTCATGATCCTCTTTACTTTTAGTAAACACCAAAATATCATCAATGAAAATAACCACAAACTTATCCAAAAACTCTTGAAAAATTCTATTCATAAGGTCCATGAATACAGTAGGTGTATTGGTTAGCCCAAAAGGCATAAATACAAATTCATAATGTCCATATCTTGTACGAAACGCGGTCTTCGAAACATCTGCTTCCTTTACCTTCAACTGATGGTACCCCAATCTCAGGTCAATCTTTGAAAAATACTGAGCTCCCTGGAGCTGATCAAACAAATCATTGATATGAGGCAAATGATATTTGTTCTTAACAGTGATGTTATTCAAGGCTCTATAATCAATGAAAAGTCTCGTTGAACCATCTTTCTTTTTAACAAATAGAACAGGAGCACCCCATGGTGATGTTCTAGGTCGAATGAAACCTTTCTCTAATAAATATTGCAATTGCTCCTTCAACTCTAGAAGTTCAATTTGAACCATTCGATAAGGGGGTTTTGAAATTGGCTTAGGATCAGTAACTAAGTCAATAGTAAATTCTGTTGTACCTCTCGTACCCCTCGTGGTTTAATTTTCATGATCACAATCACTCTCTTATTTATCTAATCTTGTTTTAAGTGTTTTTGTTGATAGGAAAAAGGTTGCCAAGGAATTGGGCCAAGAAGGACTGATAGTGGACTGATTTTCAGTCCACCGGCCAACCGGTGGATGACCACCGGCCAGCCGGTGGATCCTGGACAGAAGGCATTCTTCTGTCCAGACCACCGGCCAACCGGTGGACAAGCACCGGCCAGCCAGTGGAACCCAGACAGAGGAGGTAGCTACTGTCTCAGCACCGGCCAACCGATGGCCTCCTCACCGGTCATCCGGTGGAGCCTGGGCAGAAGCTCTCACCATTTTTCATAGCACCGGCCAACCGGTGGCTCTGCACCGGTCGACCGGTGGAGCTAGTCAAACTAGCCGTTGGGCTTTGACCAGACTTGTCCACTTGACTCCCAACGGCTCCGAAGGCCTCTCCAACGGCTCCGAAGCCCCCCAACGGCCATATGAGGGTTCCCCCTATATAAATAAAGGACTAGGAAGCCCCGGAAATACCGAAAGCCCACATACACATTTCTCCATCATTTGGCGAACCTCCGGCGCATTCCTCCAAGGAACCCCCATTTTCTCCAACCCACTTCCACATTCAAGGAGCATCATCAAGGAAGCTTGGGAGCGCTCTTCATCAACTTCATCAATACTTTGGCTCCCAAGGCTTCTCCTCTTATGGTATTTCTTGTTTTATTTATTTTGAGCTTCAATTTGGGTTTGTGCCTACAAACCCCCATTTCTCTCATCCTCCCTTTCTTTGGGTTTTCACACCACCTTCAAGGTGTGAAGAGGTTAGTCAAGCCTTCCCTTTAAATGGGTTGAGTGAAAGGTGAGGTAGCCTTCACCTGTAAGAAGGCTAGTGGGTTCTTGCTCAACCAATTAAAAGCAAGCTGTAATAGGTTCTAGACTACCTTAAAGTCTAGTGGGTTCTTGCTCAACCATTTAAAGCAAGTGGGTTTTTGCTAAAACCATTAAAAAGCAAGCGGTAGTAAATCTCTCAACGGTTGAGTTGGGAGCAGAGACATAGGCTTGGGATTTAAGCCGAACTCCGTTATCAAGTTTTGTGTTTTGCCTCATTTATTTCCGCTGCACCTTTAACTTTGATTTAAATTGTTAATTATTTTTTAAAAAGGCAATTCACCCCCCTCTTTCCATCACTTTTCTTTCTTCTGCCCAACAATTGGTATCAGAGGAAAATTTTTGTAATACCCAAACCGGTTACAAATTCAAAGATCCATTGTGATGGCTTCATCTTCTTTCGCCCCTGAAGGCTATTCTTTGGGTCGTGCTCCATTCTTTGATGGAACCGATTATACTTATTGGAAAACCCGCATGACCACTTTTCTTAGAAGTATAGGTTATACTATTTATAAAATTGTCATGCATGGTTATTCTCTCTCTTCTCCCGATGAATCCAAATGGACCCAAGCTGATATTAAAAATTTCGAGCTTGATGGCAAAGCCATGAACGCTCTTCATTGCGGCCTTGATCGTAATGAATTCAATCGAGTTTCCACATGCACCTCATCACATGAAATCTGGAAACTTTTGGAGGTTACCCATGAGGGGACCAACAAAGTCAAGGATACTCGATTGGACATGTACCGTCAAGATTTTGAGCCTTTTACCATGCATCCATCTGAAAATATTACTGAAATGTTTACTCATTTTACTGATGTTTGCAATGGGATAAAGTCCCTTGGTGATGATGTGTCTGCAGAAACAATGGTCAAAAAGATCCTTTGGATCCTACCAAGCACATGGGCACCAAAGGTGACGGCAATTCAAGAAGAAAAAGACATCAAGAACATGCCGGTCGAAGAACTCATCGGATCCCTCATGACCTATGAGATCACCATGAGGAGGCAAGCTGAAAAGGAAGGCAAACCGATCAAAACTCCATAGAACATCACCTTCAAAGTTCAAAAAGAAGAAAGCTCCTCCTCCTCATCTTCTTCCTCTTCAAGTGGCGATTCAGAAATGGAGAATCTTGCCCGCAAAATGCACAAGTTCATGAAGAAGCACAAGAAGAAGAAATCTCGCAAGGCTCAACCCAGCGAAAAATCGGAGCCCAAGGTAACATGCTATGGGTGCGGCAAGAAAGGCCATTACAAGCCTGATTGCCCACTCAACAAGAAGAAGGCCAAGCAAAAGGAAAAGAAAAAGGCATTCAAGGCCACATGGAATGATAGCTCCACATCCTCCTCCTCCTCCTCCTCCAGTGACAACGGTAAAAAATGCCTAATGGCATTTCATGAGGTAACCTCTTCCGACTCCTCTTCCTCTTGTTCTTCCAATTCTTTTAATCATTTAACTTATGAGGATCTCCAACATGCTAGAGATCAATTGGAGGAAGGTTTTCACGAACTTTCTTCCAAATTTATTTCTTTAAAAAAGAATTTTAGAGAACTTTCTATCGAAAAGGAACAAATTCTCAAAGAAAAGGAGGAGTTGTCCCTCAAAATCCAAAATCTTCCCGATGTTGATTCTATGGAATCAACAATCAAAGATTTAAGGGAATCTCTAGCTAAGTTCACCGAAGGTGAACATAACCTTTCGAAGCTCCTTGGTTCCCAATGCATATCTAGAACCAACCAAGGGCTTGGCTATTCCAAGCAAGCTTCCTCTTCCCATGCTCCAACTATTTTTGTAAGGGGGAGCTCCCAATTTAAATTTTGCAACTATTGTAAAAAACCCGGGCACTTAATTTATGAGTGCAATTGCAAAAATGCCCGATATGGAAGGCCCAAAACCATTTTCTTTATTGATGAATTTTTTAGGAGAAGACCCACTACAAGACAAGTTTGGATTGAAAAATCCCTTTTAGCGAGTCTCTCCAGGCCAAAATTTGTCTCAGTTTCAAAATCCTCTCCCCGGTAATTTGTTGTTTTTATTTAGGGGGAGTTAGGATCATTTTAGCCTTTTTGTTTTATATTCAAAATTTTCAATTTTCAATTCAAGTCTTTCAATTTCAAAACTTTCAATTCAAAACTTTCAATTCAAAACTTTCAATTCAAAACATTCAATTCAAAACATTCAATTCAAAACTTTCAATTCAAAAATTTCATTTCAAAACTTTCAATTCAAATTTCAAAAATTTCAATTGGTTTAAAAACTCTATCTTGTTTTTCAAATCGTTTCCCTCAATCAAGTCTTATGCCCCGTGATATTTTGATAATCACAAAGGGGGAGAAATTCTTGGTTGATTGGGGGAGAAATATTTCTCTCATGATTTTCTTTACTTTTCAATTTATCCTTTATAGCATGCCTCTCATTTCGTCTTTTACATTGCTTGTTTTTAGTGATTGTGATCATCAAAATAGGGGGAGATTGTTGTACCTCTCGTACCCCTCGTGGTTTAATTTTCATGATCACAATCACTCTCTTATTTATCTAATCTTGTTTTAAGTGTTTTTGTTGATAGGCAAAAGGTTTCCAAGTAATTGGGACAAGAAGGACTGAAAGTGGACTGATTTTCAGTCCACCGGCCAACCGGTGGACAAGCACCGGCCAGCCGGTGGAACCCAGACAGAGGAGGTAGCTACTGTCTCAGCACCGTCCAACCGGTGGCCTCCTCACCGGTTAGCCGGTGGAGCCTGGGCAGAAGCTCTCACCATTTTTCACAGCACCGGCCAACCGGTGGCTTTGCACCAGTCGGCCGGTGGAGCCAGTCAAACTAGCCGTTGGGCTTTGACCAGACTTGTCCACTTGACTCCCAACGGCTCCGAAGGCCTCTCCAATGGCTCCGAAGCCCCCCAACAGCCATATGAGGGTTCCCCCTCTATAAATAAAGGACTAGGAAGCCCCGAAGATACACGGAAGCCCACGGACACATTTCTCCATCATTTGGCGAACCTCCGGCGCATTCCTCCAAGAACCCCCATTTGCTCCAACCCACTTCCACATTCAAGGAGCATCATCAAAGAAGCTTGGGAGCGCTCTTCATCAACTTCATCAATCCTTTTGTGCCCAAGGCTTCTCCTCTTACGGTTTTTCTTGTTTTATTTATTTTGAGCTTCAATTTGGGTTTGTGCCTACAAACCCCCATTTCTCTCATCCTCCCTTTCTTTGGGTTTTCACACCACCTTCAAGGTGTGAAGAGGTTAGTCAAGCCTTCCCTTTAAAAGGCTTGAGTCAAAGGTGAGCTAGCCTTCACCTGTAAGAAGGCTAGTGGGTTCTTGCTCAACCAATTAAAAGCAAGCTGTAATAGGTTCTAGACTACCTTAAAGTCTAGTGGGTTCTTGCTCAACCATTAAAAGCAAGTGGGTTTCTTGCTAAAACCATTAACAAGCAAGTGGTAGTAAATCTCTCAACGGTTGAGTTGGGAGCGGAGACGTAGACTTGGGATTTAAGCCGAACTCCATTATCAAGTTTTGTGTTTTGCCTCATTTATTTCCGCTGCACCTTTAACTTTGATTTAAATTGTTAATTATTTTTTAAAAAGGCAATTCACCCCCCCTCTTGCCATCACTTTTCTTTCTTCCGCCCAACAAATTCAACTTCCTGGTCTGGTATTATTCTAGGAAACTCATCAGGAAAAACATCAGGATACTCATTTACCACTGACACATCATTATTATGAACAGTTCCTTTGTTTTCAACAATATGTTCAAGGTAACATGCATTTCCATCTTTTACAAGTTTCTCAGCCTCTTGATATGTTATCAACATTAAGGGTTCATTCTTGTACACAAACTGAAAGTCTTTCTGAAAAGAAAATTCTTTAGCTCTAAAGTCAATATTAGCATGGTAAATAGAGAGCCAATCCGTATCCAGGATAACATCAAAATCTACTTGAGGTAAAACAATAATGTTTGTAATTAGGTTCTTTCCATAGATAAGGATAGGAAGAATCTTATAAATTCCTTTTGCCTCAACAGTTCCCCTAGGTGTTTTTACCACAAGTTCAGGAGTCATTTCTTGAGATGGAATTTCCAATTTACTAGAAAAGTTTTCAGAGATGAAAGAATGTGTAGACCCCGAATCAAACAACACATTGGCATGATTTGAGAAAACAAACAAAGTACATGATACCACTTCATTTGCTGGCCCAACATCTGCTGAAGTAGTTCTACAGGATTTCACCACTCCTTTTTTCTTGTAGTCTGACTGCTTCCCATCACTCGAGCTCTTTTTCGGACACTCGTTTGCATAATGACCCATCTCATTTCACTTGAAACATTTCACTAAGTATAAATCAAATTTGGTCTTACCATCACCCTGATCTTTTTCAGTGCAATAACGAGCCTTATGTCCCTTATTACCACATCGGTAGCACTTTCTAGAATTCAGAAGACATTCCCCAACATGACTTTTACCACATTTATCACAAACTAGAAACTTAGTTTTCTTACCATCAAACCTTTTTGAAGAATTCTTCCCTTTCTCCTGCCACCTCGGTCTCTTCTTCTGTTGGTTGTTATAGAACATGTGATCATCGGCAAACTCCATTTCCACCTTCTCAGCACATCGAAAAAGATTTTCATAACTCTTGAAATCACGAGAAGCTAAAGCCCATCGATATTTTGGCTTTAATACTGAGTAAAAATGATTTATTTTACTATCAACGTCTCGGATAAAATTTGGAGAAAACCCTTCCATCGAGTGAATCTTTCTTTATAAGCAGCCACTGAGTCGTTCTCTTGCCTCAATTCCAAGAATTGTTTTTCCATCCTAATCCGAACAGCCATAGGAAAATACTTCTCAAGAAACATACCTTTGAATTCAACCCAGTCGAGAGCATCAATCACATTAGTGTCCCTGATATTTTTAACCATCAACCGCCACTGATCTGCTTCACCCTCCAAACGGTAAATTGCAAGACTAACCTTTTGATTTCTTGAACACCCCATGAAATCAAAAATATTCTCCAGTGCTTTAATCCACCCTTCAGCTAGCACAGGCTGAGATGATCCTCTGAATTATGGGGGATGTTGCCTCATGAAATGTTCCACCACTAACATATTGCTCTGCGGTTGATCTAGCTGATCTCGTGCATGGATACCACCACCATTTATCGCTTGAGTCAACTGTGCCATTACTACAACAAACTAGCTAGTTCTGATTATAACCATCTCAGGATGCTGATTCGGAAGGTCGTTTCCTTCTGTATGACTTCCTAGCACTGCTTCCCTATTTCCTCTATGGAAAACCATTCTGAACAAACATGTCTTAGATGAAGCAACATGGTAATATTCAAATGCTAAATCATTTCAATTTGACCCAAAAAAATATTTTTGGACAATCATTTAATAAAATTCTAACTCCTAAAGTTATTTAAACTGGCCTCTGATACCAACTATATAGCCCCAGCCTTAAACCTTACTTAATCTTGAGTTATTTCAAGAATACACGTTGAGGATCTTTCCAGGTTTAGAGTTTTATATAATTAGATCATAAATTATGCATTTCATTCCACATTTAAACAAAGTGGTTACATAAAAGATTGTAATCATTTTTACCATCAATAGAAACATATTTAAAATAAAACATGGATTCTTTCTTGAAACTTCCTTGACACTATCATCACATCGTGTACCATTCCCTTGACCTGTGAAAAACATTTCAACAACATGGGATGATCATAAAAAGCTCAGTAAGGGATTTAAAAGTACGAAATGAAAACCTTAGTCCATGTATGAAATCATACATTACTTATAAAACATAAGCATTTTAACATACCTCATGAAATCATAAGATTTATGAATTAGTCATAGAAATCATAATACATAAAGGTAACATGAGGCATTCATAACATTATTATGTAGGGAGTAACCCTCATGGTTACGTTTAGAATACCCATCATAGTGTATTACCAAAATCTGTTTGGAGAAACCTTAACGTTTAACCCCTTCGTATTACCCAATGCATTGGAGAGCTATATCGGGCTCACCCGCCCTTAGTTTATCATAGAACCACCCGTCTTCATAAAAAATTCCCACGAACCATAACATAATCGTATCACATAAAACTTGCATAAAGGAAACATAACATTTCCACATTTAAATCTCAAGATATCAATAACACATTGATATAATAAAAACATTATCAAAAAAATTTTCAATACCAAAATAAAATAAAAGTAAAACATGGTATTTAATTTTCATTTTAAGAAAAGTAAAATGTTATGGCTTTTAGATGAAGCCGAAACTCAAATAATGGTCACGGCGGCGGAGAAGTCGTTGTCGCCGCATACGTACGACAAAAACATTCCCTTTTGTCATTTAGTAAAATGCTTTGTATAAACAAGATTCATTTTGAATAAACATAAAATTAAAAGGGGTTTATACACCATATAAAAGAAAGTTATGTATAAAACAATATATGCCTCAATGAAAGGAGATTGCGACGTAGTCCCTTACCTCGGGTCTCACTTGACTGGATCATTCTTTAACCTCCTGAATAATAAACTTGAGTTAATTTATACTTTCTTAAGAACATTTTTCATTGTAATTATTCCTTTTATATCACTTATTTCCATTTTATGAACACTATGTAATTATTTAAGTTAATAATGGTCGTTTTGTCGATCATTGGTACTTGAGTCAAAAATAAACTCTTTATAATTACAAGTTGTTCATGTGGTAAAATATCAATTATATCCAGAATTATATTCATTATGTAGATATCATATATATCATATATGTCCAGTATATACATGCATTTATAATATTACATAACATTTAGAGGTAAGAAATGAAATGCATAGTTCATGGAGACGGTAAGCCGTACGTACGCATGAATGCTAATTTAATTTCTATTTCATATATTATGGAATGGAATCATAATGATATAAAGGTATAATATAATTTCAGTATAATATCATATATAATACCATTAACTCCATCCTTTATACTTCCCACAAATGGAATCAACGAATTGAATCATTTTGAGGGAGCGGTAGTCCTCACTTCCTAAAATAAAGATATCGCATTTACCCATAATGGAAACCCTAAAGGTATGCCATAAATGAAAAATAAAGAATCTTAAGGAAAACATAAACATAATATTTATCATATATAAATATAGTGTAATATTAATGGACACCTTTTAAGGAGTTATAAGAATATTGAACAATCATCATTTCGTGAGGCAGAAATTCGCCATCCACGGAAACAATATGCTCTTTAACCATTAGATGTAGGTGTGTGTAAGTGTATCTCAAATAATTAATATAAAAATATCCTAGTATATTTAATATGATGGTTTTGTTAAATAAGAAATGAATAAAAAGAGTTTAGGGGGTTGGAGAAGCAAAATAAAACAAAAGAACATCAGAGAAGACTTTAGCTTTAAATCGGGTAACTCCTCTTGGTTTGAACCAAAAGGGTTTCTTGAAGAGCTTTCTACCTAAGGTAAGACTTATATAATGAATAGAGGGATTTGGAGAGATAAAATGATCAGAGCTTGTCCAATCCAATTTCTTGAGAAGTGTGGGTAAGGAGGTAGAGGTGGGGGCCTTTTATAAGAGGGAGGAGGGGCACTCTTGGAAAGCCAAGAAATGTTACTTTATTTTAAAATGAGTTTCAGATTTAAAAGGTACCACATTGATATAATTCGAGGATAAGGTGGAAAGGGTTCTAAAAATACTCATACAATAGGTTTTTGACAAGTATAAGTCTTATCTTTTACATTATCTTTTCATTTTATTTAAATCGTTTATTAATGAGGTAATCGATGCATCATCATGGTGTCATACACAATTTAATTTATTAAATGTCTAAAAATTATAAAAGAAAAATACTATGATGTAGGAAATATTTCTATCTTTCCAATGACTATTTATAGTCCAATAGATCATTTATTTAGACAAAATTAAAATTGTTTTACATAGGTGTTACTTACTTTGTAATATTTAACTTTCTTTAAAAATAAAAAGATAAAAAGTCACTATCACACAAAAGTGATTCCATGGGGTCCCAAATTTTGGCACAAGGCAACACATGGTAGGCGATGAAACAACTAGTAGCATTAAGACACATTTTGGGGTCATTTTTTATTATTATGATATTATTTTATTACCCTTAACTACCCGATTACTAATTAATCACGATAATTAAAGATAATTACCGTCGTTACTATTCATAATGTCCAAAAACAAAAGAGACTTAATTACATAATTTGGAAATTATGATTCCAAATATGTAATCCATTTTACCAAATTACAAACACAGAAATTGCAATAACTAATTTAAAAATAATTTCTGTTGTCAAAACAAATAGCGGGTTTTTTAGAAACAATTTCTATCAAATGTTTCAGAATTGTTTACGTCCAATTTCTAAGTGAAATTAATCACAATGACCACCATTGGATTAAATGGTAAAAATATATTCTATTTGAACTTTAATCCCAATTAAAAATATAATATATCCATATAATTAAATTAAATGAAAAAGTAGTTTTGAATTAAAATGCAGTATTTTTCACTATTCATTAAAAAAATGAACATTGTCAGAAAAATACTAAAAAATTATCCAATGTAAATTTAAATGTCCTAATACTAAAGAATAAGTTTATTTTGACAAATAGAGCTTATAAAATTGTAAAAAGATAGATTTAAAAATGGTTCTCCATCTAGAGGATGTAAAACAATCTTTAAAAAATATTAGAGTATTCTATGCTTAAGATTAGATTTATTTTCATTTTAAGCCTCTAAAACACTATCTAATTCATAAATAGACATAGATAAGAATATCTATTATTAATTAATTATTTGGGATGTTAAACATACTTATTTATGTACAAAAATACCATGACATCCGTTCAGAGATATCCATGCTTAGGTCGATGCAGGTAATGACAGTTGGGTGTCCTGTGAGGAAATCAGATGGATTTATTTTATTTTCTTTACTATTATACCTTAATAATTACCTTCCCACTGATCATTTTATATAAACAAAATGGATAGATCATAAAACCATTTGTGGGGTAATAATGTGTATATCTAACACTATGAAGGAGGAACCAATTTGTACCTGAAAAGAATTCAAGGATGTAAGTAGAGAGAAAGGGAAGCGTCCAATTTTGGACATGATATAGTATGGGTGCATAGGATAGAGATTATTCTCATGATTATAGTGTAGATATATTTTGGTAATTTTTCAATTTTAGTATCTCATTAATTATATGACTACTACTTTACTACCATGTATTTCCATTTTTTAGATCATACAGACATGACAACATTTTTACATGATAATGATTCTTCTTCCTATTGGTTATTATATATAGATAATTTATTCTCATATTTTTCATTAATTATTACTGATTTGTTTGATTTGTATTATTGTTTTATTATTTGTTGCAAACTAATCATGATGGTATAGTTTCCCCACATTTCCATTGTAGACCCTCACAGTTATTTGACATCTTTCAGTGTGTAGGGAGGTATGCTTGAGGCAATGTGGACAACTTGGTTTGATTACTTATGAGTGATCCAGGACAAATACATTACAATAATATTATTTTAATAATTAACACTACCGTTAATAAAATCATATTTGGATATATTTTCTCTTCAGTTAGGGGTGAGATTTTAATAAAATCCTTGTTAAAAATAGTGCATGGATAAAATTTTAAAGAAGGAAAAAATTTATATAGGAGTGTAGAGAAGTTATGGAATTGGATACATAAAATTTGAGTGATAAATATATGGTTTAGATGCATTGAATTGGTTTACTCTCTCTTGAATGGGAATATTGATTTTTATTTCAGGGAATATTTTTTAAAATCACTTATTTACCCTAAGAGTGTATTCTTATGAGTGTGATGTAATTGAAAGAGTTGAATTATTTGTTATTTCATTTTAATACCACATTATATTTTTTCCTATATTATTTAAAAATAGTTAATAATTATAATAATTTTTGTAATTTTCATTTCATTTAGAATAATTTCAATATTTGTTTAATTAAATAAATTATTGTAAATTTACTATTTTTTGAAATTAAATGGAATATTTTGGAATCCATCACATTATTAGTCGGTTGTTTTCAGATTGATATTTGAAGAATACCAACATCCAAGAATTATCTAAAATAGACTCGAATTCAATTTGGAATATTTTGTACTAGATATTATTAAATTCGTATATATATATAATACATTTGGAGGTTGGATTTAGGGGTGATCTATTTGTGATGTATAAAAATATATTAAGATATATTGTTCAAAAAATTTATCAATGAAGTTTAAATTTTGAATATATGATTTTGTCATATTTAGTAAAATAATATTATATAATATAGACACAGCACTGGATAAGACAGAATAAATTTTATTATCTCAATTTAAATAATAAATTTAGAGAATAAATAATTCTATAATCGCTGATTGCATTAAAATGAGACAAAAAATAGTAAATAAGATTAAAATAATATGATAATTTAGATATACTTGATCCGCTAGAATAACAGCACTCATGAACAATAATATAAAAATATTTCAGAATATTATTAATGAAACGTCCATGAAAATGTATAAATATATATAAAGTTATGAGAAAACAGATATGTACAAATAATTAATGATATTTGAGCTATTTATGGAATATAGGGATCCTATGTGATCATTATAATTCGAACTATTGGAATAGTAATCTAATCATTAGAATAATAATATAATAGTTCAAATAGTAATATGGCCATTAAGAATAATAACCTGGCCAATAGAATAGTAAAATCACTTATGGAAATGAAAAATTATATTTAATAATCTTATAAAAGGGAAATATGACTTATTTATATCATGATACAAGTAAATAAATGTTTAAATAAGAAAATAATTGTTTATATTTTAGTTAAACTTAAATTACTTATTTGAATATTTTAAAAAAATAAATTATTTAATTTAAATATTTTATATAAAATTGGTTTATTAAATAATAAGAATATGTTTTATTATTATAATAATATAAACTTATTAGAGAATAATTACTTTTTAAAAGGGTTTAATATTTTATCATAATATTAAAATTTGTTTTCTCAATTAATTATTGATTTTATATAAAAATTAAATTTCATAAATTTATAATATTATTTTTACAGAGTGGATTTAATTTTTTGAATCTAAATTTTGAGAAATGGTTGGGTTAAACATTTAGAATGTTCATAAAATAGTTAAATTTTTAGTGGATAATGAAATACAAAAAATAAATGATTTAACATTATAAGATAAATAAATGAATTTTCGAGTGCGGAGTTATTTGACAACCAATTATTTCAAAATCACACACACCATTTAATCCATATGGTATAAATATTAATCAATATTGGTAGTCTTTAGAAAAACTAATAATCTAATGATTATAATATTCAAAAACACCCCTCTGATCCTGTTATAAATTAGACACCTCGCCACCCAATATCCTCACATATTTCAAGACTTTGAGCATTCAAATTTATACCCAGTTATATACCCAATGGAATCTATCATGTCCTAGTGCTTTCATTCTCACCATGGACTCTTTAAATATCCTTATGGTGTATCCTAAGAAGAGACACACAAATTAAGAGGTAAAATTATCAACTAACCTCTTTCAATTTAACTATTATTATACCGAAACAATTTGTTTTCAATAAACCAAGAAATAGTAAAATTAGTATCCAATGTATAATTATATGATGTTATTATGTTTTAATATTCATATTATACACTCCATTATTTATATTATAAAATGAAAACATTGTTTCCAATATGTTTAGTTCATTGCCTCCATGAAAAATGTATGTAAGTTTTCTCCTCCACCTTCAAGGTTGGAGAAAATATTATTATTATTATTAAATCAGATGATAATAAGTATACTATGACTTGTTTCAGGATTTGTAATGAATAAATAAACGTAATACTAATAAAATAAAACTAATTCATGATAATAAGTAAAATTTCATAAAACAACTAACTGTATAATGATAATGACATTGCTAAAGTAATAATGTCTATATGGAAGAAAGATAGGATATTAGAGACCATTTATATATCTAGAATAAAAAATACCATTTCATTAATCTTGTGGAGTTTTATTTTCATTTTATAAGAACATCAATAATTATCCACAAGTGATCTGACCTTGGAAACAAGAAATAAACTCCACCATAAAAACAATATTTAATATTATATTTCATTGAAATAGTTATAAATAACCATAATTAAATTAAATTAAATTAAATATATATGTAAATGGTTCTTAATGATGTGATTAATTAATCTATTTTAATATCATGGATTTTAAGAGCAATTTCATAAAAAATTCAGGAACCTATGGTAAGGGATCTTTTTAAACTACCCAATTTTCTTTGGTTTATATACTTTCTCTATCTAACTCACATTATATATATTTTATATTACCAAATTTTTTAAAATTATATGTAAATGTTTCTTATATGTTAATATCTCAATCAACCTTCCTTTGTGGGAATAATATAAGATTTATTTTCATTTCTCAATGGTTTTATTTAAAATGAATTCCAATTAAGGGGCACTTTTCTATCCCTTAACCCCTTTAGGTTACAATATTTTAGATTATATTTTCCTACTATCTATTTAAATAATTAAAGGATTATTTTAGGGATATATATATTCTATTTTAACATTATTTTTGAAATAAAATTAATTATTTTTTATTTCATCAAAGTCTTTAACCGAATCTTCAATCCACCGTTTTGAAAATTCAATTTTATAACCAATTCCCTACCCTTTCAATAGATGTTTATTATAAAATGAACACCATATTTTGAGATCTATTCAAGTGAATTTATATATAAACATCCACAATATTTATTCCTTATTATAATTTTAATCTTTATGAAATCCCATTTCATTGTCATATGAGACTAGATTATAAAACCCAATTATTTCTATAAGTAATTATTTTTTTATTCCATGCATTATATTTTCATTGGTGCCACACATAATCATGTGAATTATATGAAACGTTCACCAAGATATCACTCTAATGTATTGAGTAATATTTCTATGTTCTGGGATTATATCTATGGGATTAGAGTGTAAACATAATCCATCATGTGACTTTTCCCACCATGCCATGTTTTCTTAACAGTTTTCCTTGACTTATACACGTTATATGTTACTCCCAAATTTATTTGTTTACATGATGTTATAATTTATTATTATTTATTTTATTGTCCTATATGATTATTCATGAGCAATATCATATATTATATCATGTAATTTCTTTTGACACATATGAAATGCTTTATTATCATGTTTATTATCTTTATAAGATTTTATTCTCACCCCTATTTTCTATGTATTCCATGTGATATCCAATATATTAGTAGGATATTAATGTGATTTAGAAGATCATTTAAGAGATTAAAATAATAGTATTTTATTTTAGTTTCTGGTTGATTTCTCATGTACATAGTCTCCAAAAGATATAAGATATTCCTATATTTCATTTGTATTTAGTCAATATTTTTTGTAAAAAAAATGTACCAATATGTGTAAAATTCATGGGTCGATATGTGCAATATTTTATATGATTAATTTTACTTTTAAATGTATATTTAATTAACATTTGATATCAATTATTGGAAATGAAAATATTATATGTTCTGAAAAAAGACCCTAATATTTTTATATAGCTTCATCTTTTGTTAAATGTTGTGGCATAACATATGATCAAAATCATAGAGACCTGAAGTGGTGAAATAGAATTAAAATTATTTATGATACAATCCTATGGAATTACATAGATATTTCATAGTTTTTTACTGAATCACTTTTTATTACACAATCATATCATTTTTTTATAACAACAAATAATGAAGAAATTCTTTAAATTCAATGATATAACCTGCTCTATCATAGGCTAGGAATTAACCCTTACATAAAATAAATAATTCAAATTTATTAACAATGAAAAGATTTTTTTACACTAAAAAAGATATAATGGATAAAAACATTTTTAATTATAATTATGCCTTGGGTACACAAATTTAGAGTTGAACAATCAAACTGATGCTATTTTTGATATAATATTATGATATTTTTTGAGACAATCAGAATATATGTATAGTGATATAGCAAGATGCGAGATTGAATATTTATAGGATAATGAAATATTTTAACAAGTAACAAATGGATTTATATGGTATTGAATAAATATGAATATATATTATTGGTTTCAATTTTATCATGTCAGTAGGCATAACTCATTTTATGTGTTAAAGAAGGTTATATCATAGATAATGACTCGACATCTCAAAAAGATGAATAAATTATTAAATAGGATTCATCACATAATTGGATATTTAGTGAATCA
Organism: Viscum album; assembly: GCA_963277665.1. NCBI lineage: Eukaryota > Viridiplantae > Streptophyta > Magnoliopsida > Santalales > Viscaceae > Viscum > Viscum album. Next base: position 1,513,939,390 of record OY728128.1, on the reverse strand, counting down.
ACCTATATATTTTAATCCATAAGTTATTCAATTATATGATATGATCTTTTTTGTTCTAAAACATTGTGTTAAGATTATATAGTGATAAATACTTGAGTATTGATAAATATTGTCAGACCAATGGATAAAATAAATCATATAACATATTCTTTTGATGAATTTTCACCTCACTGAATAGGGAAATTTATTAAAAATTTGAAAACATGTATCATAGAAAAGGATAATATATTTTTAGAGATCATGGGAAAGAGTTATGATTAATAGTAGAGCATGGATCTAAGCTATAAAAAGAGAGGTTCTAATTTTTTAGTCCATATTGAAAAATAATAGTTTAAGGTGATCATAAAAATTATTCTAAAATAAAATGGGGTGGTCAATTTTATAAATGAATTTGGTATAATTGGTATAAAAGTGATTAAATGAGAAAATATACATAACATATCGATAAAATGTTTTTTATTTTGTAGTATTTTTCATTATTTTGGTTCTTAATAATTTTATAACTCTTATTATGATGAACTAAACCATAGTGATGGATATAAAGAGAAAGAACTAGAATATTTTTTATTTCGTTTATAATTCTAGTTCATAATTATTTTTCATATTTTAGTGTTATAGTTTGTGATATCAAAATTAGAGTTTGTAGTTATTTATAATTTATTATTTGTGTATTATATATTTTTTATTTCACTATAAGATCTTTCATTTATTCCCTTTTATTATTTTATTCCACATGGGATAGTGTTAAATATATTATAGAATGAGTAATGGCTGACTGTGTTCATGGGTTTTTCGTTTTAATTTAATGGAAATTGAAATACATAATATTCAACTATAGTAAATAAACAAGTCATCTCAAAAACTACTACAAAATGGTAAATTTATTATTTTATAACAAAAAAACAAAAAAATAATATTATAGTCAATATAATAAATGAAACAACTACAATAGAACAAGTAAAAATATATAGTCGCACCATATTATGTTCTATAAAGGATTTTATGTTAAAAATAATTAAAAAAATATGAGACAGATTGTTATTATGTTGAACATAATAAGTAACTGAATAATTGTGGAATATGAACTAAAGGAAATATGTGAATGATTTTAGATTTTAGAATGAATCATATATATAACGGATAATAGAACTTTTTGAAGGGTAATATGACCATTGAAATATGACTAGTGGATATATTATTACTAGAATAGAAACATCGCTCTATAGTTTGTGTAATAGTTACATGACCCGTATACATATTAAATTCTCATAAAAAACAAAAAAATGGAAACAATAAAATTATTAATTATTAATAACATATATTAGTCATTTAATAGTTAAATAATCACCCACATATGTCTTAGATAATAAATAATAATTATTAAAAAAATATAATTTAAATATTTTTCTATAATTAGATGGTTTAAAAATAAACTAAGGGTTTAATTAAATAAAATTAAATTTATTAAATATATGACATTATTTTTCAAATATAACTTAAAATTTAAAGTAATAATGTTAGAATTATTTAAGGTAATTAAATTTAAATTTAATAAAAAATTAATTTTTGGGAAAATTAAAATATGTAGTTTCAAAATACAATATGTATTATGAAATACTAATAACCTAAAGTTATTTTATAAATAATATAAAGGATTCATTGAATTTTGTTTTATTAATTTAAAAAATATATTTTAAATAATAAAATTATTTTTCCAAGCAGATAAAGTTATTTCCAAATCCTAAATAATAATTTCAGATTTTAGCAAGATTTCAATTAAATATATCTTTTTTCCATGTACAATACAACAAAAAAAATTGGTGGATCCATTATTAAAATTAAAAAAAGTCAAAAAAATTCCTTAAATATAAAATAACAAGGTTTATGTCCCTAGAACATCCAATGGTTTCTATTTATCAATAACCTAAATTCTTCAGCCTATGTTATGAAATTAATTAACAATTTTACTCATTTACTATAAATCCCCACCCTCCATCCCAATCCTCTCCCTATGTTTTTTTGAGACTGTTTTTATTCATTTTTACCACATAATAATCTTTGGATAGAGACTTACATAGATAAGTGTTCTAAACTCTATCACATTTTCTCTATTGAAGCTTGTCCTAAGAGAATTTCTCAAGAGACATTGTAGGGTTTAGATTCCCAAACCATTATTAGAATTTATCCTTTTAATTAAATCAATATAAACATATAAGGATTTCATTCTCAAGATTTTGTAAGGAAAAAATCATGGTAAGGGCTTCCATAACATTTTCTTATTCTCTGTTTATAAATTAATTTACTTTCTTAACATTTCCTTATATAATGATCTTATGTTTCATTATTACAAATTCATGATTGTACAACGAAATTTTCCTTACCACTCATTTTAATAGCCTCATAAAACATTATTATAAAAACATATATACATATCACAATATTCAAGTTTAATTTTCTAATAACATCTTAATATTTCAATCTATTATATTCAATGATTATTTAATTTTAGTGTCCACACAATAAAGAAGAACTCAAACTATTTCTATCTTATCATTCCTTAGTTATAGGTAATTTCTATTACATTGTGAATATCATTTAGTTTCCAAGTTGATTATTTTATATTCATTTAGATATATTTATTATTCTATTTAATGTGTAAAAATTTATATTTTTATATCAATTATTTTAATATGAATATCTTTTGATTACATAACCATGATTATGTTCGATGTTCCTTTGGGAACATTGTGATATGTATTTTTTAACCATTATCTTCATATGTTGGATATAATGGACTAATTATATGATTAGTGGGTACTATAATTCTATATATCATCAATGATTCTGTAGGTCTCATGAGACAATGTATCTCACGTAATTAGTGTATGATTTATTTGTTTAAGTATATTTCCTTTTCACAAGGACTTGATGGTATCATTATAACATCTTTCATTATAAATTCTTTCACTATGAAATAATATATTTTTTCCCATATTATTATTTAATTCCATTTTTATATTCTACCATGATACATATCATGCTCGTGTTATTAGTTATATGGAATCATTTTGTTTTTATTTATTCTATCTATATTATTTATGCCCTATTTATTATATGCCATATTTATTGTAAGTTACCACTTATTAAGAATAAATGACCACCCCTTTATTTTGTTTCTATTTCACCCAAATATCTATGAAGTGTATAATGAATGATTTAAGGAAATTCTAGATAGTATAATAAAGTATTCGTTGTTTTTTATTATTTATTTCATAATTTAAAATGTAATATTAGATTAAGATATATAAATTTATGTTGTTGTTTAAAAATAAAAGAAAATTTGATATTGTTTAATGAAATATCTTATTATGTATACAAATATAATAAATTAATCATTAGTTTCGGGTTTCTGGAATCGGGGCATTATAGTTGGTATCAGAGTATGTTCAGTAGAAACCATGAGAACTAGATTTTAGAGAACATTGTATGATGGAAAAAAATTATGATAAATCATTAGGATATTCAAGGAATATTTCTTGAATAAATTAGATGCATATGAATTATATTCTAATATTTAATATTTATAGTTTTATGATATAATTAATTATATCCTATTAGTAAAAAAAGACCCCTAATAGAGGTAATTAATACTATGTCAACACATATAATCAATGCCTGAATTTTCATCTAGATCCTCTCAGTGAGTCCAGTGTAAGATTTGAGTAGATTATAACTATATTTTGTTAACTTAAATTAATTATTTCTAATATCCATTTATTTATAGAATACCATATTTCATCACAAAATGGTTCAATAATTTTTTATTTATAAAGAAAAATTATTTATCCTTCTTAGAACTACTAATCTTATAATTGATGAAAAATGAATCATCTCCCTAAAAAAATATTCCCCTATTTGGTAAGAAGCCAATGGGACAAGGTTATTATGGATGTTTATCATATAAGTTTAAGAGTAATAAATGGAGTTAATTGATTCAAAACACTAAGAAAGTGGAGGATATTGGGATTATAGAATGAATTTTTTTATTGTAACATTCTTATAGAAATAGTATTTTATTAAGTAATGATTTTAAATGGAAATGAATTAATAAATTTATGTCAAAAGGAAGATAAAAATAATATTGAGTATAAAGAAAACTTTAAAATTATCCTAGGACATGATACATACTATATACATAATTCATAAAGAAATATTGATCACTTATTTCATAGTTAATAATTTTCTTTAAAATAAGTAGTCACTCCAACATTTTCAACATATGAGGATATAATATTAAGATACATCAATACTAAGAAGGAATTCTATGATTCTTTTGTTTTGATTTTACTAAAAGAGAAGAAGATAATGATTGTGTACTGTGTAAGGGGAACATTAGTGACAACTAATAAAATAAGGAAAAAATTACCAAATTTAAATAACTATGGAAATAAATAAAATTAGACATATTTGAGGGGATATGATGTTTTATATATATTAGAAGATAATTATTGAATAGATCTTGAATTTTAACAAAAAATGAAAATCTATAAATGATCAATGTTTTAAATAAAAGGTAACGAGGAACCTTTCTAACCAATTACTCATACATAAAAGGAATTTACCTAAGGATAGGCAAAGTGATAATGGGATGGATTATGTGATTATTATTACTTATGTTTAATCCCTCAAATGAAAATCTAACAGGAATATTTATCAAAAACTAAATTTTTTATAATGCATTGTTTTATTCTCGATCTACACAATCTTTTGTATCTTGAATGTTTTTTTTGTAAACAATAAATATTCCCCTGACATAATAGGAATGATGTTTTCAATTATAAAACCTAATGGGAATATCATTACAAAGAGTAAATGTAGGTATCTTTCTATTATAATAAATTGTAATTATGAAGTTGTAAAATTTTTGTACCAATGGTGGACTGTAATAGAATCCATGGTATATATTGCCTCTTATAGTATATTGAAATAATTCACTATTTAGAGGAGAAGATTGTGATTTATAAGGGAGGAATACAATCCCATGTATTTAGAGGAGATACTTTACTATCAGATAATTTTCTTGTGCCACCACTAGTAGCTCAACATAATGAAATTCTTGGTGAATAATAAGAGTAAATGAAAAATTTGGATATGAAAAATATCTTTAAATAGATGATTCAACTATCATGTAATAAAATATTCACATATTTCCTAAGAGAATCCCTATACATACTCCTGAATGTGAAATTCTCTTTTCCATTGAACTCATCGTTGATGAAAAACAATATTTAATCCCCCATATAGAACATCCCCAATGGAATTAAAGGAGTTGATGAAGTAACATAGGGCTTTATATGATAAGGGATTCATAAACCCCAACTTGTAGAGAATATTTCTTATTATTTAAAAAATAATGGTTGATCTATGAGGTTGTCATTTGATTATTGGTAAATGAATTCAAATACTATAAAAAAATTATCGTTTACCATGTATTAATTACAAGTTTGATCAACTTCAATGTCCTTAATACATCTTAATTATATATCTTTACTATCTTTATCATTTTTAGGAGTAAAAAATGATGATATAAGAATGATGTAATTTCACAAGATGTATACAAATTAAATGGTTATAGTAATTCACTTTAGAATATCTAATATGCCATCATTGTCTATGGTTATTTAAATATAGTTTTTAAGGAATATCAGGATAATTTTTTGGTGATACTAATAGATTATATCATTATATACACTAAACCCTATGAAGTGAATGATAATCAATTTTGAGTTATTTTAAATACACTTAAAGAAAATGACTTATATGGTAAATACTAAAAGTATGAATTTTAGTTGAAAAATTTGTCCTCATAGCCATATTACTATATGTATGAATTATGTATTGGCACATCAATAAAAAAGGATGAAAAAGTGTGTACCATACCCAAAAAATATAATATAGATACACAATTTACATGATTTACCTAGTTACTATATGTGATTTTTAATGTAACAACTTTGTTTTTACTATGTAAAACATTAGAATATTTCTAGTAATATTCATGAAGATATCCACTAAGTCGACAAGATATTTTGGGTTTAGTGATCCTCATTATTGATATATTAAATGTATTAAAATTATTAAAATTATTTTTTTTGATGTGTGGGAATTTGTTTCTAATATAATGAAATAAATACCAAAAAAATCCTCAGACTGGGATTCTGAGACTTCCATTAAATATGGAATGCATAGTTTACCTTATTAATGACCTATGGTTGGTAAGCATCAGAAATCCATGGGTGGTGACCATTGATGGGTGTGTTAAATATACGAAATAAAAATTCAAATTAATTACAATAAATAACTATAAACCAAGAAACAATTATTAAATACCATGTTATAAAAAATATATAGGGTTTGGCACATAACCCTCTGACATTAGAGTGGAGGTGTAGGATAGATCTGTTGTGGAGACATCCCAAGAAATTGGGTCGATGATGGAATTCAAAAAAATTACAAGATAGATAAACAACACAACGATATCATCAACGACATCACTAGGGAGTGTATTCTTCACCAATGATCGATCTAACTGTATTTAAGACGTTTTTCTGGATTTAATGTCTACTATTTTGTTCATTATGAATTATTTGGTTGATTTTATGATTTAAACACAATATCACATTTTTATATCAAGATGAATAATAATTTTTGAATTTATTATTTAACTTCTATTGGGAATAAATGAATTATTGAACTCTAAATTTATCTTCGTGTTTGTGTGAATTTTTTCAAGAAGATAATTTTCTATATATTGAGAAATTTATGTATCTAGAATTAAAATATGATGTTTCATGAATTCAGAACACATTTTTCAAGTTCTTTCTATAAATAGAACAGAGGTTTCATTGCAGGTCAGACCCTCGACCAGTGGATGTTATGATGAGGCCGTGGTCAGGGTTTTGATGGCATGTACAGACCCCTCCCAACTTGATAGTTTCCCTTGTGACCACTATTAATCAATAAGAAGTGTTTGGTTCTAGTTTTGAAAAAAATATACACATATATTACTTTAACACCATTTTCCCCAAAGATAAAGGCCTCCTATTTTTCATGGTGATTTGGTCCCCCTTCTTAGGTGGTAGAGGACTAACACGATCCTATGGTGTGAAGGTCCAGCTTAGATAAGATCCCTCTTGATGGTGATCCTGGTGGAGAGACTTACACATGCTGATGTGGAGAATCAGTATATCCATATATCAATGATGTCTGATGTTAATTTTGACATGAAAGGAAGATAAGAACATATACCACTGAGGAATGTCCTTGTGAAAGGATTTAATTCAGGACATGTGAGTCAGTGCCACCCAAATAAAATAGGTTCAAGTTATGGTATATGAGGTCCTTTGAATTATATTTTTGAGTTCCTTCAGTTATGATATGGTTTTGAAGAGATCCATAGTTAAGGAGGAATGGAAGTAAAGTGGAAATATTGATTCAAGTAGTAAAGGACTTTGATATGAGAGACTAGGTGTGAATGAGGTATGATATGTGATTTTTCTACAGAAGTTTTAGTTTTGGTACATTATAACAAGTCATTTCTAAATGGGAATAGCCTTTTTGGTGAACTATTAAAACCATTTAATCCTTTTTTTCTCCACCCTTATGCTTAGTGGATCACACAGAGAGGATCAGTGACAACACACTTTTACTGAGAGTGTGATTCCACTTTAAGACTAGATAGATCCTCATGTGGAATTATTCAGTAGCTGGCGTTGAGGCCCTATGATGTGTTCATTAGGGTGGACTGGTTTCCAATAATCCATCCCCAATTTACTACTACTGGCGAGGTTTTTTGTGTACCTGAGTTAGTAGGGTAGGGTTTTCCCTTCGTTAGTGATAAAAAATCCTTAGTAGAGTAGGATGAGATTATGTGTTATAGGATACAACTTATTTCTTATTAGTAAGATAATGTAACAATTAGAGTGGAGGATATAATGATATTTTAGATCATGTGATGTGGGAGAGGTATGAGTAAAAATTCTCTAAGGATGTGATCGGTTTAACTCTGAATGAAGAATTTGTTTTCATCATGGACTTACACCAGGGATGTCCCAATATTTTCCAAGCATATTAAATTACCTCGTATAGCAGTTAGAGCTAAGGTAATGGATGGATGTTCTATAGAGTTATGGATTTCTAGACCCAATGTTCTTTCTTGTGAAGCTCAATGTTGTTTTCTAAGGGGTAAGATGATAGTTTGATGTTAGGTTTGGATTGATTTCACTTTAACCATATGATTTTTAAAGAGGAGTTTTCACACTAGAGAATCAATGGTTTCTTCAACCTATGGGTTTGAGTGAAGTGGGTCTCTTTGTTTAACTTAAATATGGGTCATCAATAGCTCTAGGTTCATGACATTGTTATAAAAATGGATTCATTTTGAAAATAATATCATTTACTTGAGTTATTAGTGATACCCTCTGGTATTTTGAGCACCTGTTAAAGGTTTATTATATATCTAAACCGTATACATAACCCTTATGAATCATTTAATGGTATTCCTCTACCATAACATCCTTGTGAACTCAGTAGTAGAGGATGATAACATGATACATGTTATGGTATTTTGGGATATGATATGATAGTATTATCATTATGGGGATCATTCATGGATACAATCATGGATTATGAAGGTCCACTTCTAGTTATATTTCTTCTCAGACATTATAGTGAAAGTGGACCCAAAAAATATGTAGGTAGTGTGAGTTTGAGAGCCACTGAAAATCATTTTCACGGCAGATGATTCTCATGGTTAATTTTCCTATTCATATTTATTGATTGAGGTGACAATGTATTTTATGTCTTCATAATTGTTCCTTGTGGGTGAGGATGGTGAAGCACACCTGTAGGCTATGGTTGTTACCCCAATGTTATTTTAGTTTGTAATGCTGGATTATCATGGATATACAAGCTATGATATATATAATTACTATATATCCATTAGATATAATCCTTATGAATTTTATGACGGTGGGGGAACATCATCCTTTTTCGAGGAGGGATGTTTACACTAGTCATGTTGTGAGAGGAGATACCAAGGAGGTTTATTTCCCTCAAGGGTAAACTTGTGAGAGGTGTGGTTGTGCCAAGTTCATTTGGAATTATGATTAGGGTAAATGTATATTTTTTCTTGTTTCTAAGATGAAAACTTTTTCTCCCACATATATATAGTTTAATGATGAGGTTACCTGATGGAGGTAGTGATGGGAAGGTGTCGTTGGGATTTCAAGAAGGATCTTCCATGATAAGTGAGAGGAAAAAATATTATTTGGTTTATCATCGATCAACTCATCGATTAATCAAAATTCCTAACCATTATTGTGCAGATCATAATAGAGAGTTTGGGATGAATTTTTAGGATGAAGGTAGTCTGAATTCACAGAATTATCTTCAAGTTCATTTCAGATAGTGATTCTCACTTTCCATCATGATTATGGAGAGGATGTAAGATTCATTTGGGACTCTAAGTTAGTTGATAATAGTGTTTCTAACCAAATCGAATTTCCATATAGAATCGACCATTTAGGGTTTGTAAAAAATAATATATATTTTTATGTTTGTTTCTATTCATGGATATGATGATCATCTACAATCGGTGGAGTTTTCATATCACATTGATTTCCACTCCACCATCTGTGCCACACTATTTTGGGTATGTATGAAATAAATTGAGGACCATCACTATATTGGTCAGAGCTAATGGGAGAAAAGAATTATGGGCCTAGGGTTGGTTATAGTGATGGTTTTGAAATATGTGGTTGATCTAGGTTCGGATAAAGATAACTCAGAGATGTTGGGGTTCTATATGGACTAATGATGGAAGACTTTCGAGCTTGGTGAGTAGATAGTTTTTTGAGAGATCTCACCACATGGTGGGTCATAATTATTTAGTTGTGATAAAAGAATATCTCTGGGGATCATTGGTCCTTTTCCAAATACTGTAATGGGTTAGTGAGGTGGGGTACCATATGGCCTCATGATCACATTAAGCCTTTATTCTTGGTGTTTTGAATAAATCATATATTAATAGATTTTTCCACGACTTGTTGAATTATGTTGATCAAGTTGAGATGGATTTTGAATGTGGAGTTTTTATTTAATGAGACCAGTTTAATTTGTGAACTTACATGAGAATAAATTTCAGGGAAAATTGGTTTCCTTGGGTTCATATTTTCTAACATCACAAGAACCCTCGGGAGAGCTCATGTGAGATGGAAACCCGATTTCAAACAAGGTATCCTCATATGTTTGTGTTGTTTTTCACTTTTCAGGATTAAATGTTTTTAATTTTAGGAGATTGTAATGATTCTATTTTTTCAATGTAAGACTTTGGAATAGCTCGAATATTTCCACACCCAATCTCTAACTCAAAATGAAATTCTGGAACCTGAAGAGGCACAATATTAAAATGAAAAAAATATTAATTTTATTATATCACGCATGAGTAGTTTTTGATAAAAATAATAGAATTACTCTTGAATAGAGGGTTTTATGGGGATTTTGAGTCCACCATGAAATATAGAATATGGGAATTACTATAGGTGTGACCTATGGTTGGTTGGTAATGTATATTCCATGAGAGAGTACCATTGGTGGAGGAGTTTCACAATATAAATAAATAATTTATTTATTTATATTAGATAAACATAAAACTAAAAACCCACTACAATTACAATTTTTTGGAAAATCTGATGGGTTATCAGCATAACCCAAGTAGATTAGAGAGGAGGATAATGAGAGCTCTATTAGAGGAGACAAACTGAGAATATTGATCGTTGATGTCAATTGAGGAACATAGGAATACTAATGAATAAAAAAAATATATTCAATAACATCTCTAGTGGGTGTGTTTTTCACCAATAATAAATCCATTATATAGGTAGGAAACATTTTTTTGGATTTTATCTATATTTTTTCATTCTTCTTGAGTTATTTTTTTTGAGTTTATTAATCACACACCATCTCTCATCATTTGAGTGAGATGAATAATTTTTATTGAATTCCACATTTGATTTCCATCCTGAAAAAAATGAAATTTTGAACCCAAAATTTTAGTTCATGTTTGTGGGAATTCATCTTAAGATTGATACCAAATATCTTTTTCCTCTTAATGTTACTTCACTCTTTATATATATATATATATATCAAAACCGTGATGGGACTCCTACCAAGCTATGACCGATGAAGACATTAAGGAAATGTGGATGGGTGTGATAAGATGGGGTCTAGAATGAGAGGGCTGGAAGGACAGTGATGGAGAATGATGGTGATAAGATATTGATGGATATAAGGAAATGGTTGACATGATTAGTTAGCACAGTTGAGACGCTTTCAATGAGAGGAATTACTATCGGTTAGCAATGATACTATCAACAGGGGGAGGCACATTATATGTGTGCTTTTTGGGGGATAATGAGTCAGTCACATGGAACCCCAATATAATATATTAATATATATTATATTACTTAAAATGATATTGTTATTATTATTATTATTTATCCATGTTTAGATGTATCTACTTCATGAGACATTGGATTGGATTTTCTTATGTGGAATCATGCCATTGATATTGAGGAGGGAATTTCAAGACCAATATTATGTGTTTTATATTGATTTGTGGCTCAAGCCCAGAAAGTGGTGTTCATGCATGATACAAAAAAATTTGTTTTTTTCACTCGATGTCCATTTTGATAACGTAAATATATTTTCGAGTGTTTTTTCATGAGGATATGAACTGAATAATATTCTCACCATTCAAGTTTATTAATGTTGATATATATATGGATTCAATTTTTATATTTTTGGACTAAGGATAATCCTCGTGCATTCATCGTGCATTTACCATAGTCATATTTTCTCTAACATTAGTCGATACTTTATGTTTTCTACATAGAATGTGATAACATCCATAGATTTATAAATAGATGAATGAAAATAGGTGATGATAGTATGATGCTTCTTTAAGTGATAATTAAATTATTATAGTGATCAGGTGTGATTAGAGAGATGATGAAGTCGGTACTCCCCTATATTATTAGGCCACGGGTTCCACATGGTCATAACACATGTAGAGTTGGTAGTCTTCCATACTATATTAGGGTTTGAGTCTTCTATGTGTAGAGTTGTAATGACCCATATTTGAGTTTTGGTGTCGAGAATGTCCCCCATCGAATTTCTACCTCCTATGACTATGTAGTGTAGTTGTGAGGTATAGGAACCTCCACACATAATCCGGTGAGGTTGCATATGATGTTGGAAATCAGTGATGGAACATTAGATCTACAGGATGAATCATCAATCTTAACTAGCTATGGAGATGGATACCCCTTTCTCTACTTCATTATGCTTCTTATCGAGAATATCTAAGTTGTGATGATTATGGTTTTTGTCGCATAATCTAATTTTTCATTCCATTATTGTTATGATATGACTACTCTCTATTGATGTGTTGTGTTTGGTTATTTTGGGGTGCCCTAATGGGTGTGTATACACACACTCTTATATGGAATTTTCTGACACATTTTGTGTCTTATATTGACAATATATATATTTTCATTGACTATGGTGGACCGGGATTATTGAATCATAACTACAAATGGTGGCACTAACTCTATTATATGGTTAGAATATGGGATCTAGAGTTGGGATCTCCACTACCCTACTATTCATAGTGGTAGTCAGTTCACCCCATTTATTGGATGGGAAATTATTTTTCCCTTTATATCATTTTTTATTATTCTAATGTACTATGATATGTATTTCTTAGAGTTTAATGTACATATTGTTTATATCACATATGCTCATTTTTTATTATACCTCTTCACTGTTCTATAGAGGTGATTGTTTGTGTGTATGTATGTACTTCATATATATGCTACTAATATTAGTATATACCTTCTCTGAAGTTGTTTCCAACCCTAGACTATTAGAGGTAGGATTGGAATTTCCATGCCCAGTTTAGAATTGGTTAGATGGCCCCCAGTGGTTCAGTTCAATATATTTAATATTTTTCCAAATTAGCCGACCTGTTAATCATGTTAATATGTAATGGGGTCAAATTAAATTTTTTAATGGATTGTAAATAATTATTTGATGAACTGATTATGTGATTGGGTAGTGTAACAATATCAACTTTCTAAATTGGGAATAAAAAATTTGTGATATATTGGCATTCATAAAAGATTGAAATGGGTTTCTTACCTATGAAAAATGATAAAGTTGTTTCTTATTCATCAATATAGTTAATGATCAATCAACTAAAATATCCAACTAATTATCATGAGTTGGAAGAGGTAGAATTTTCCATGATGGCATAGAGACAATACCTCTACATTGAAAGATGTGATATATATATATATATATCACATTTGTATGAAGTAAAAATTCAAATAGAAATTGAAAATTATGAGACAATGGAGATCTATTGAAGTAATCAATTACTTTGACTACACCATACATTATCTTCCCAAGAAATAATTCATTTTTGACGATTCATTGAAAATGAAGGACCACCGTGTTCAATCCATGAAGAGAGTGGATTGGGATCCATAATTAAAGGATTTAGTAATGGTTAATATAGAAATTATTAGGGAAGGAAAAACATAATCAATTTTTCAAGTAATCCCTGATAAATACTTATTTGAGAATATAATGAAGTCCTTATAACATTATAAGAGTTTATAAATGATTATTAAATCCCGGAATTATAGGAAATTGATATAATTTATCTATGGATATGTTTTACTAAATTTAAGAAAACTAATTTCAGTTCTATGAGTACTTTTGATGAAGAGAAAAAAATTTCTATGATTCTTCTAGATAAAAATTATTTATAGACAAGGTCAACACCAATATGTAATAGGATTTAAGAGAAATTTCATAATGGAAAGAAATAATGTAGAAAATTTCTAAACATGCATCATGATTATTTTTGTGAAAATACAAAAAGGCATAAAAACAAAATTCTAATGGTTTCATGAAAGCTCGATTTATACCAATGTGTAAATGTTATAATGTTACAATGGACCTTTTCAATGGAATCCCAAGACACCTAAGATAATAGATTCCATATGGTTTATTGTAGATCCTATATGATTTTTTCACTTTTCAATGAAATAAGGGAGGATCTATCTCTTAAGTGTTTTACATGAATCAATATCAATGAATTTTTGATACTATATGGTATAGATTTATCAATCATATCAGATCATGACCCTTTATTCTCATATGTTTTTTTGAGGAGTCCATAGAAGTATTTGAATACTAAGATACACTTGATCACTATTTATCATCCGCAAACTCAAGCATATTTTGAAATGATCATACAAAAATTATATTACATATTGAGATCACTCTCACTTTTCTTCCATGAATAAAAGGACTATTAAATTCCATTAGAGGAATTTTCAAATAATAATAGTTTTCATTAAATAATTATTTTGAACCCTATAAATCCTTTTATTGGAAATGATTCCAAAATCCAACTTATTAGGATAATTTTAGAGAAACGAAAATTTGTTTTTAAAGAAAATGTTGAGGAAATAATTGATAATATTAAATCAATTAAGAATCATTCCCTGAGGGATCAACAAAGATAAAAGTTATATTATAATACTTAGGTAAATAGCTTGGATTTTAAAATAGGGGAATATGAATCCATTAATTTATGTCTACATAAAGGAGTTATATTTTTTGGTATTTGGGAGAAGGTGTGTTCTATATACAATGGTTCTTTTAAAATTTTAGAAATAATTGTAGATATGACTTACTCTTTTTCTATGGAACCCAACCTCTCAAGAAAATTTCCTTCATATCTTTTTGTTGACAAAGTGCATAACATAACAAATAGATGTACTCACCACTGAAGAAATAGAGTTAGAGACCGACTTATTATATAATTAAGAGATTTACAGGATCAATGACACTAGATAAAAAAATTAGGAATAGAACAACTCAATAAGTGAAATTAATTTTGTGGAAGACCAGATAAAGGAAGTAACATGGGTACATATAGAGGTAAGAATGGGGAATTAATAAAATCTATTTACATACTAATGTATATGAACATTCCCAAATAAGATGATTTCATCGTTGAGAGGGGGATGGGTGAATCAGTGATACTTTTTAGTTTTTTATGATTCCTTAAAGAAAACTTTTCATCCTGTAAAAAATTCAATTTCCCCTGAAAACAATTAAACCACACATCTAAAGGAAAACTAGTATTTACAAGGGTTATTATTCAATAAAAATATCTACGTCCTTGGTATGGTTTTTATGTAATCTAATACCACACAATCCACTAGAAATCAATCCTTGGATTACAATGAGTAGAATATACACTTTCACTCGTGTCACACAATATAAAAAATTCCAATAGTGTGTGTGCACCCTCTTAGCACAAATATGGTAATAAAGTGTTTTTGTAACAACTCATGTTACATGTTATTCTTTTAAATTACAAAAATGTATTCAAATGAAAACACTTCTTCAATTTCATAGCCAGAAGTATGTTATAACTTTATGAAAATTGATATAAAAACTTAGTTAAATTTTCCTAGTCT
This sequence comes from Viscum album, assembly GCA_963277665.1. NCBI lineage: Eukaryota > Viridiplantae > Streptophyta > Magnoliopsida > Santalales > Viscaceae > Viscum > Viscum album. Next base: position 1,513,923,770 of record OY728128.1, on the reverse strand, counting down.
GTTTTTCCCAATCTGATTCCTCCAAGTACAATTTTCACTATTATAATTCTCCTTAGTATGATACTTTTTGGTAAGATTATCCCCAGTTTAAAAAATAAAACATTGATATAATATGATATATATGAATTGATGTAGCTTCAATTCTAATTACAAAAAAACATAGTCTGATTCTTCCTATATGATTCATCCTCGATCCGAAAATACCAGAACAAAATGCCAAATCCAATTATCTTGTCTGATATTATGATCCAAAAAGTACGATTGACATGAAAATTATGGTAATCAGTTATGTACGATAAACACGAAGTACGATAAACACTGAGTTTGGTAAACAACTAAATACATCATTGCTATATTGTCTATTATATAATGTTATCATTCTTCGAAATTTCTTTATCAAAAGTGGTTACATAAAATTACTTCTCTCTCTTAAACTCAATGATTCTCTATCTTGAATAGTACATCAGTTATCATAAAAGTGCAATGTACTTTTCACATTTTATAGGTGACCCTCGAGGGGCTTGGGCGAGAATCCCGAGAAATTTACCGCTTAAGAAAATTCACCTTAATATCAATTACCCCAAAAATATCGAGTGAGTTTTGACTTATTCAACTCTTCCTGAGGATTCTAGATTCATCTATAGTCTTTACATCTTCTTTATAATTTAATTTCAATAGTCAACCTAATTTCAATACATGGGTCTTATTTTTTAAATGATTTCTTAAAAAAAATCTTTGTACCTATTATAAGAAATTATATAATGAAATGGATATCCCTTATTAATGATGAATATGATTATTCATTTGATTTACTAGATCCATATTGATTACTCATTCAGAAATTTCCTCTTACTATCCACTTTTACATCTTCACTACTTCTCTTTACCAAGTTGTAAATACAAAAATTATTCTTCTCCTCTTCTGTTGACCCACTTGAAAAATTCAATTGAAGAGAAAAAAATATAATTCAACTCTTAACCCAATTTATGTAGAAATTTGAAAACAAATCATAGTTTTTCTACCACTTCCTTCATCAATTCCATCTACCATCCATCCCATATGATAAACGATTTTCCAAAATATGATATTTTTTGAGTACAATCATACTGGAAACAATCTATTTCTTCATATGCCTCAGTAAAATCATCCTGCATATGAAAAGTTTTTGTGTGGATACAATGGATGATCAGATGCTACACTGCCTGACTATGATCATTATGATTATGATCCTCATCACCTTCTCTCATTACATATCATCACAAATCTGATTGTCATAAGTATCATCAACCTAGATATGAATATCATGGGAACAATATCTTGAGTAGGATTCCCAATAAACTTTTCATCCCAAAAAACAATCATCCTGAATCATTTCAATATCCCTATATGTCACCAAGCTTGCATCATAAGTTACCTAATTAAATTATGGTTTATATAATATAAATTATTAAATCATCTTCAAAATTAATTTATTGTATTCATAGATACTCTAATTCATCATTAAAATAATGACTATTTCATACTAGATCTAAAGTGAATCGAAGGAACATTTACTTCTGAAAAGCTATTTTCCTTTTCATTTCAGAGCCAAGGAAAGTCTGATCTAAATCTTTTCATCCAAAAATATTCTTCTTATTATGATAGATAGAGTGAGTCTGATTTTTCAGAAAATACAAGAATGGTTCTTTTGAAAACAAGTATCAATATGATTCTCATCAAATAAAAAGTGGTGTGATTTCCCTTTTATCTTAAATTTCCATATCAAAACAAATCCTTCTTTGATAATAAAAGAGAGTAGTTAAAAACATCCATCTTCATCTTTAGTTTGTTCCTAAAAATCTCCCAATTTGGATTTTATTATCAACCATGTTTCATAAATGACTGAACTTTGTATACTCAAGAAATTAGTTTCTTATCAATAATTCTAATCCTATATGCGCTAACTCATTTTTGGAAACAAGAATCATTAAGAAAAAATCATTTCATTCCAAAATTACTGATTATGACAACGTTTTTATTTTTCATTCCTCATTGCTTCCTCAACCACATCTTTTCTTCGACCTCCCTAGAATACAAAATAAATTCATTTCCTAGAACCACTCCAATAATAAGTTAGATTAATTGACACAAAAAATAATTCTAAATTTATAGCTTACCAAAAACTCCCTCTTTATTACATTTAAAATGATTGATTTATGAAAAATATTCCCCCTATAAAAAACAATCAAAAAGTAAGATGAGAGAGAATAGAAAAACACATACCTCAACCTTGAAGAAAAATAGTTTGGGAACCCATGTTCAACCTAAATTTATAAAATTATTCCTTTCGTAAAGGGTGTGTGTATATTAAAGGAATTTGTTCTGATGTTGGAAAATAATCCATCTTAAATTCATTAATATCTATATAATCTTTGATGAAATGGAAATTGATATCAATATTTTTTTAACAAGAATGGTGAACAAGATTCCTGGTGAGATTGATTGTTCTTTGATTGTCACAACCCCAGATCAAGGGTAACTTCACTTTAATAAGTAAATATTCTAATTATGTTTTAATCCACATATGTTGAGTAGTGGGTTGAGTGGAAATAACATACTCAGATTCAAACATACTGATATATTTAGAATTCTCATACCTTGAATTCCAAAAACAACAAATTCATTCAAAGAAATAATACTCTACCAGATGTGGATATTCTATCGTCATCCTTTCCTTCCAAGTCAATATTGGAATACCCAATCAATACAATAGTCTCTGATCTATAATAACTGATTCCAAATTCTTTTGTGCCTTTGATTTATTTGAGAATTATTTTTTTTGAAAGTAAATGTGATTATTTCGGATCACTCTAAAATACATCCCATAATGTAAGATCAGAAGAAATGTCGGGTCCGGAGGCAGCTGAATACAACAAACATCCAATTATCTTCTGAATCTCTTTCTAGTCAACTTATTTTCTTTCTTTTTCTTCTTACTACTTTTCCCCAATAATATTGGTGTGGAAATAGGTTTTGAGTTATCCATTACAACACACTTAAAAAAAATTTAGCATAAATTTCATGATAATGAAAAATGTCTTTCTTCCTTAGATGTAAATTTAACCCAAGCGAGTATTTCATTTATCGCAACAAGGAAATTTCAAATATGTTTTTCATTTCTTCAAAAAAAACATTCTACACTTCATTCATCATTCCTTTCCAAGATAATTTCATAAAAATAAACAATCACCATAAGGGAGTAATCTTTACTAAATCTGCTATAGAGATTGTTATCCACTCTTCCTTTCGTGAAATTCATCTTCCTTATTCATGTATCCAATTTGGAATACCACACCCATTGAGCTTATTTTAGGCCAAAAAACCTATTTATATCTACACACATAATATTCATCTATAAAAAAGCCATATGGTTGTTCAATGTAAAATTCAACTTTAAAAACACCTTTTAAGAATACTAATTTAAAATCCATTTAATGATCTTGTACCCTCATTATACAGAAATATAAAGAAAGATTATAAAATTTTCATGTCTTTCCACTGGAGAAAAGGTTTCATAAAAATAAATACCTTGAATTTATGAATACCATTTGAAAACCAATATTTCTTTGTTTCTTATCACTTCCCCTTCTTCATTCAAATTGTTCCTAAAATCTCACTTTGTGCTAATGATGTTTTTATTTTGTTTCTTGGGTACAAGTTCTAGTGTATTATCTTTTTCAATTTTATATAACTCTTCATTCATGGCATGAACGCATTCTTGATACTCAAATAATTCTTTCACATCATTTAACTCCAAATTTTAATACAAATACATTTGTGTAACAAAATTTGTTGTTATTAATTTTTTAACATTCTCATGTTGATCACCAATTATATTCTGGTCATTCACTTTCATCCTCATCCATGGATGAGATTTTTTAACATCTACCTCATCAATTGAAATAGATGAGTTTGATTCTTCATCTTGATTTTGAAAAAAATTGTATGTATCTTTATCATAATTGTTTTCAAAACAATATTTCTCATCTTTCTCATCTTCCTCAGTATGTTCTTCTTTATTTCTTATTTCAATTACATTCACATCAAGAGAATGAATAGTTATTTTTGTATCATTGTTGAATAATATATATATACTATTCCTTCTAAAACATTTCTAAGAAAGATACCAGCTTCACCTTTCTTCTCTAACTTTCCATAGTTTCCACCTTTATTATTTATAATACATGGAATCCCAAAAACTCTTAAGTGTTTAAAACATGGTATTTCCCCTAAAAACTTTTTATTGAGGAATATTTGATTGAGGCTGGTAGAAACAATTGTTCTGGATATAAATAGTATTACTTATGGATTTCCTCCTAATGTAATGAGAAAGGCCATGTTCAAGAAACATAGTTCTTCCCATTTTAACCAAAAATCTATTCATTTTTTCAACAACCACATTTTATTGAGGAGTGTATGTGGAACTATACTCATTCCAAATTCTATGATTATCAACATAACTTTTGAATTCGGCACTTCTATATTCACCGCTATTTTTTATTATCAACATCTTCACTAAATACTCAAAATGTTTCTCAAAATTATTTCAAATATATTTAAACATTCTCAAAGAATCTAGTATATGTTTCATATAAGTAACACAAGTAATGAGAGTAAAATAGCCAATAAATGTGATGAAGTAATTATCTATATTTGTTTATTATTTTCTCATTAGCCCATAAATATAAGAATGAATCATCTCCATGGTTTGTTTTCAACAAATCTCAACTTTCTTTTCACAACATTTGTAATCTTTATTTTATGAAAGATAGTGTAACACAAATATATACTTATTGGAAAATCAGGAATGTCTCAGACACTACCTCTCTTAGATAACTTTCACTTGTGTCTTTAACACATATTTCCCAGCCATTGATGTTATAATTGATTCCCTTCCACCATAACCATGTAACAGGATTGTTTTATTTCACCAATCTCAAACAAATTTAATTTTGTACATTGTCCTATTATATCAATTTTTTCTTTCTGATTTAGTTTTCAAAACAAACACATATTTTCTAATGATATCTATTTTAACCTTATCACAAAATTGTGAAACAATTAAAAAATTCTATATCATCCCATCAACATACTTGTCTTTCAGGGATTTAATATTTTCTTTACCATTGTCGGTTGATCCAACACCTTAAATCTTCCAGTTTTCATCATTTCCAAAACATACCATACCTTCTATAAAAACATTATCATTCATCAAAAAATTCAAATCTCCAATCATATGAGAAGAAAATGCACTGTCCAAAATCTAGGATCATTCTCATTTTATTTCTTTCAATTTAGTTTCAACAACAAGAGATTTATCTTCTTTATTTTTATTTTTTACCTTCAGATTTTGAGAAGTGTTATGGAAATTTTGTTTGGATGCTAACAAAACAAGACATCATTTTTCAAGGTGTCCAAGTTATTCACAACTTTTACAAATAGTTTGAAATGGTTTGAACCTATTTTAAATTATTTATCTACCTTTATGGATATTTTCAGACTTCTCCTATTAATGGAATTGAACCCCCCTAAATATTTTCCTTTCATAATATGTGGAGTAATATTAATGTTATTGGTTAAACTAACACATATTTATTGTTTGTATGAATCCACCACAATACCAGCAATATCTATAGATGGATTATTTTCTTTTGAAACTTCTATATAGATTGAAAATATGAATACGTTTCTCAGTCACCTTCTTCTCTTTCTTTTCTGAGCCACCAATGTTTCTATTATCAATTAGAGTCTTTCTTTTATTTTATTCTTTATTGAAAATAGATTGGTTTAAAAAATTTCTAGACATATATTATTTCAAAACATTTTCAGACTCATGATTAATTTATAATTTTGAATTCCTGACATTGTTGGTTATGACCACATACATAACTTTCCCAGTATTCTTCATGTTAGAAACAATTCAATCATTATTTTTATACTTTGAAGGTATCTTTTGTTGAAACTTAAGTGGTTTGTCATTTCTATAACTCTTAACAACATCAGTGAAAATGTTTCAGAAACATGATTTTCTCACTTCAGTTTTTGATAATTTTTGTTGGAAAAGTGCCAAGTCTTCTTTTTTGGCCTTCAGGTTGACCTCTAGAAGCTCATTACGATTATTTTCTTATTGAAGATATTTCATCAAATCTATAATCTATTTTAAAATAATCACTTTCTTATTTGTAAACCATTCTTGATTTCTTGTTTAAGGGCCTTTATCTACCAATTTTTGTTCTACTTTTCACGCCTTATAATCTTTATAGAAAATTATTTCAATTATTATTTCAAATGCATGTAAAGTTGAGTTTCTTCTTCATCATAACTACTACTTCTGAATTATTCATCATTCACTATTTCATTAAAAATATTTTCATCAATCATTCCAGGAAGGATTCTTGAAATAATCTAAAAAATTTAAAATCATCTAGAATTTGACTAAGACATTTGATAGTACTCAAAATTTCATTTACCTAGGTAATGAAGTCCCCAATAGGTTCATGCTCACCTGTCTTCAAATATTCATGTTTCAATATCATGATTTTTAATTTTTCCTTCTTCACTTTTATATTTCCTTCGTATATGTTTTATCAATTTATCCTATATACCTTTGGTTATGGAATCACCTTTCACTTTTAAGAAATCACATTTTTAAAGTTATTTTAATATATAATTGTTTTCCCTTCCATAATTATAATGATTCTTCATATCAATAGATGTAAGAGGACTTTTAAAATCAATATGTGGAAACCCATATTTTACTGCTTCAAGAACATCATATACAATAGGCATAAGGTATGGAGAATTCAATCTCCCTAGATATGATAATTATTTCCATAGAAGACCAAAATCCCTTTATTTTTCACACAATTAAAATTCTTCATCAGCAAAGAAAAAGAGAAGGTAACCTATGCTCGAATACCACTTGAAATTTCCAAGTTAGGATGATTGTGTCACTAAGAGGGTGAGTCAGTGAATTAGTAATACATTTTATTTTATTATATTTCCTTGAAACATCATTCTCCTCTGAATAAAGATTCAATTACCTACTAGAATAAATTCATCCACACATTCAAATTAACACAAGTATAGATAAGGTTCACTAATAAATAATAATAGCTACTTATTTTGTATGGTTTGGAAGTAATCGAATTCCACAAAATCCACTAAAAATAAATACATGGATTATAAGAAGTAGGATATACCCATTCACTAATATAGTACTATGTAAACAATTACAATAGTGTAAATACCTGAAAATCTTATGGATTCTTTTTAAACAAGGTAATTTTATGAGTCCACGGTTTCTGACGGTTCCTGATTCCGAGGCCCGGAGTGCCCGGAATCAATTTCTGAAGTTTTTTTCGGGTACGTTCAGTAAACGTAAATGTGGGTTTTTCTATCATTTGAACCGGTGCTCAGAATTGAAATCTGAGGACATCGATGAACTCGCAGCGCCGGTATTCTCTTAAGGAGACCTTTACTGCAGATGCGTTTTATCGGGAGTGGAAGTTAAATTTTGTGGTTTCTAAGTAAAATTTAAATAAAATTATGTGTTGTATAATTTTATTTGTATGGTAGTTAAAACCTCCAATGGGAGGTTGGTGGTGGGGCCCACTCCCACATAACCTCCCATTAGAGGATATTGTGTCATGGGGCCCACACGAGTTCAAACTCTTCAACTCCCCTTTAAGTCCTTAAACCCCCCCCCCCCCAATTAAGGAGGATGAAACTCCCTTTATTTAATTTGGAGCCTCTTCATCTCCTCCCTCCCATTTACTGAGCATACCCACTTTTTAATTAATGGATGTGATGTAATAAATTTTAATCTCTTTGAATTCATTAAGACATCCTTTATTAAGTGGTGTGTTTTTATTTTTATGTTGGTTGGACTTAATACCTTGGGATGATTTGGATAATTTGAAAGAAAGAATTCTTTCCATGAAGAGCACGAAGAACATCTTAAACATCCTCCATCCGTGATAGTGGAGTAGACGCCGCCTATGAAGAACGTCGCCAACGATGGCGTCATCTCCTCCTGACGTCAATGGAACGACACTGTCTTTCCATGACACCATCAAGCGAATATCGAAATCAAGGTAGGGGAATTTTGTATTAATTTAAAAAATGAGATTTCTCCTTTGTTCTTCGTCATATAAAATTCTGGTTTTGGAAAACCAAATGTTATAAAATGTCGAGTAGGGTTCGGACCGCACAAACATGGCATGGCCCTCCCATTTGTAATTTCCATTTGATGACATAAGAGAAAGAGCCAAAAGGGCACGGTGCCGTCGCACCACGCCAGAGAATAACCGCGACCAGGAAGAACGTGGCAGACGGAAGAGGAACCGCGGCCGGGAGGGCCGCAACGAATGATGAGGCGCCGCACCGTCACGCCACACTGTGGAGCCAAAGGCCACATCCAAGCCAGGCCACAGCGGTGGAGGACTGACTCCGTCACGCCGACCACATGGAGGAGGACGCAGACTGCATCCGCGGGCCACTCTGCCAAGCCAAACCGGCTGCCGGCCGGGTTGGAAATCAACGACGCTGGGCAGAGGAGCCGTGGCCCGCTTCCATGGGATGCTCTGCTGGGCGAACTGGCCAGACACCTACCAGCTGGGCGGGAGGACCGCGGCGCCCATGAGTGCCGCGTGAAGGAGAACCGCAGCCAGCTGTACGAGATGTCTTTATCGGGCAGAACCGGTGGGCTACGATCAGACGGGCGGGAGAGGGGCGGAACCGCTTGGTGCCGCCGGGCGAACTGGACTGGCCCGTAGGTGGGTCGCACTCCATCGGTCCGGGCCAAACCCCCAGCCGGGTCGGACCCACCGAGCCTGGTTGAGCCGACCCGCTATAGCCTACTGGGCTTGACGGGCCGGGCCCAACTTCGCTTAAATTATAATATCATCAAGACTACACATCCTAACGATGCGCTTTCTATGACACTAGAAACCCCATGACGAAGCAGTCCTTTTGTGATACTCTAAGTGAGTTTTGGACAAATTTTGAAAATGGACAGGTTTGGATCAAGCATAAATTCAACTGGGCCCCTGGAACGGAAATGCCAATAACTCTCAGACCAGGCATCCGATTGATGTGACGTCTGTCACATTGGGTACCTTATGATGAGGCGGAACTACGGGATACATCAAATCAAGACTTCATGATAGTTGATGTATCGACACTTGACTCGAGGAGCGGACCCTCCCGAAATCGAGCGTGCTGTGTGCGGAAACCCTAGAGCTGGCTGCGATGACTATTATACCAGAATCTTACATGGGTTCGATAGCGGTGACTACTGAACCGGAAAACTCCATTGGTTCTATATTGATGAATAATATACCGGGATCCTCCGTGGGACCGAAAATTCTGACTTCTGTTCCTGTATCCTGTGTGGGTCTGACAGAATAGCTGGTCCTGTATCCTGTGTGGGTTCGATAGCTTAGCTGTTCCTATATCCTGTGTGGGTCCAATAGCTTAGATGAATCAGTGAATACATCTGATCTTCTATATTACTCTATGAAATATGTATACCTGTGTGAGATGAGTCATGTCTTTCAACCATTATCATCGTGGTGATTGACTTTACTTCCTTTGTGGACTTGGTTGTGTTTGGGCTTGAGAGTTTGAGCTGGGACTATGACTGGTAACATAGGTATATGTATGGGCATAAACCTAAGTAGGTTTTGTTGATACTTCGTGTTTGTATCTTTCTACTGTGGTTTATCCTTTGTGGATTCTATAAGACCTTCGGTGGTTTCGGGGTCCCCAAATAAGTATTGTTATACTCACACCTGCACGAGATTCACCCGCACCTTGTTGTGTTATGTCCAAACGACGGATGTCAGTGATCGAGGCTGTGGGTGATCGACGGGAGACTGCTTGGAGATGGACTAGATGGGACTTACCGTATGGATGAGTTGTTCGAGTTCTATACCTACCCTTCAGGTAGGAATTCTGGGTGGACGATCCAAGAGCTATTTTCTCTTTTTACTTGTAATTGAACTTGTTGTCCATTTGTGTTTGTATACTGGCCCACTTACTTTCAGCACACCTTACATCTCTATTTTAGTACTTGTTACCTCTACTGCTTGTGTTCAGACTATGTGTGTGTTACGGGCCCTGAGTACAGGTCCTGAAAAATTTGTATCAGAGGAGTCGGTTCTACTAGAGAACTTAGACTCTGATTCATTTAATGGAAATAATGTTAATTGTTTTGGATGTGGTTATCAGTTTAGGGAAACTAGTGTTGGTGCGGTGACTGACATATCCATACACCAGGACCCTGACTTCTGATTTCTGACTCAGTGCACGAAAACACTGATTGCATGTGTGTTTCCTTTGAAAAAGTTTTCTTCATGATTACTTGTGACAGCTCACCAGGTATACTGTTTTAACCATGGAGCACTAATTTTCTTTTCAGGATGGCCCCAAGAAGGCAGCCAACTAGGGTTCTGAGTTTCATACGAGAGTGTATCCCACCGAGCGATGAGGCCTTAGTGTAGGGCCCCATCACAGTGGAGGTACCAGCGGTACAACTACCCGCTGGGCCTCCGATACCACCAGCTCCAGCAGCAGAGAGTGCACTCCACCTGAGTGCATTGCAAGAGTTCCAGCACCAGAGGCCTCCCAGGTTCTGGGGAGAGACAGACCCACAAGCAGCTAAGGATTGGACGGAGGCTGTTGTGAGAGTTTTTAGATTGGTAGAGACACCAGCCGACCTCATGGTGATCCTTGTCGTGAGTCTCCTTCTTGCGGTGGAATACAGATGGTGGAGCCTGATGCTCTAGGTGCATGATGAGGCATCATTACACTGGATAGAATTAGATATTATCTTTCGCTCAGAGTTTTTTCTAGCCACCCTTCGTGTGGTGCAGATTCAGGAGTTACTTCATCTACAGCAGGGCATCATGACTGTAGCTCAGTACTCAGTGAGGTTCACTGACCTCTCGCGCTACTCCACAGATATGGTACGAGTACCATTCTTCAAGGCCCAGACCTTCGATTATGGACTCAGGCATGAGATCAGGTCTTTAACGATTCCCCTCAGCATTCCGACACAGGCGGGGTGCTGGAGCGAGCCCTTCTAGTGGAGAGTTTTCTCACTGAGCAGTCACTAGCGGTGAGACCCACCACAGTTCGACATGTAGCAGAGTCTTATACAGTTGGCAGTAGATAGATGATGCAGAGGTCCAAGAGGACCAGGCCATCAGGTGGGAGACCCCAGGATACAAGTTTGGTTGTGCGGGGAAGACAAGACAGAGCCAGCTATACGGGGAGGAGGCAGTGCTATGCATGCGGCAGGCATGGCCATATGGCTCATGACTACCCAACCTTCCATGCAGATGAGTAGCAGACAGTTGAGGGACCTCCCAGGCAGAGGTAGAGGTTTGACTGTGGTGGTCCGCCACGAGCATGCAGACGTCGTAGAGGAGTTGGCCGAGTAACGGGTGGTGGATGACGCTTTGAGGCTCTACCACCACCACCACCAAGAGGTCCCCCCCAACCATAGGGAGCTGGTAGACAGAGGCAGGCTCAGCTCTAGGCAGTTGAGGCCTATGACCATGGTGCACCTGATATGATTCGAGGTATTATCTATGTCTACTCCACCCTTTTTGCAGTACTTATAGATATAGGTGTGAGTCATTAATTTATTACCACTGCCCTCATTCAGAGATCAGAGAGTCCGACAGATCCGTTGGATCAATAATTATGTCTAGAGACTCCTACAAGAGCATACTCGATGATTACGCATTGGTGCTGACAGTGTGAGATTACTCTAGGAGGCGATAGCTTCAGCTGGGATCTTCTTGTAGCGGCGTCGAGGCCTTACAACGTCATCCTGGGTATGGACTGGTTATCCACATTTAATGCTCAGATTTACTGTATTATGTGCAAAGTGTGGTGTATCCACACGGATGGGACTAGGTTCACCTTTACCGGTGAAAAGGGAGCCTTTGCAGCGCAGGATGGACTTATGCAGAGGATGGGGAAACTGATCACACATCAGTTGGCTAGTCTCATCCTCGAAGCGGTTGATGTGAGGAGTCCGAGTTTTCTTGTTGTGTTGGATCAGTACGTGTATTTTTTCCCTGATGACAATCCAGGACTACCTCCCTGTAGAGAGGTAGACTTATACATTGACCTATACCCTAGGACAACACCGATATCTACTCCAAAATATCAGATGGATCACACTGAGCTTCGTGAGCTGCGGGTATAGCTGGAGGACTTGCAGGTGAAGGGATTTATCCGACCCAGTTTTTCATCCTAGGAATCTCTGATTTTGTTAGCCAAGAAGGTGGATTGGTGCTTGCGACTGTGTGTTGACTACCGTCTCATAAATCATGTGACCATGAAGAATAAGTACCCACTTCCGAGGACTGATGACCTTTTTTATCATCTCAAGGGAGCACGATGGTTCTCAATGATAATCCTCAGGTCAGTCTATCACCAGCTCAGAGTTCGAGACTAGGATGTGCATTAGACGAACATCAGGTGTTAGTATGGCCACTACGAGTTCTTGGTTATTCCCTTAAGTGTAACCAATGTTGCAGCAGTGTTCATGAGTCTCATGAAAAGGATCTTCTAGCCTTACCTCAATCACTTTTTCATAGTCTTCATCAGCGACATACTAATTTACATGACTACTGAGGAGGAGCATGCCTACCATTTGCGGGTAGTAATGGATACACTCTCAGAGCACCAGCTATATGGTAAGCTCTCAAAGTTCCAGTTCAAGATTCGAGAGGTTCAATTTCTATGACACGTCATCTTGGTGGCTGGAGTTGCAGAGGATCCAGTGAAGATTGAGGCAGTGCTTTCTTGGGAGCTACCTAGGAGTGTGATGGAGGTACGAAGTTTCCTGAGACTGGCTGGGTACTATTGGAGATTTGTACCAGACTTCTCCAAAGTTGCAGCACCACTTTCATCATGGATGAAGAAGGGGAAACCCTACGTGTGGTCAGATAGATGCCAGCAGAGATTTCATTACCTGAGGCAGAGGTTGATGAGTGCACCCATCTTGAGGAAATCGGAGGAGGGCATAGGGTACATAGTTTACTGCGACGCATCAGGGACCAGACTCGGGTGTGTCATGATGCAAGAGCGAGCAATGATCGTGTATGGTTCACGAAAGTTGAGGTAGCACGAGCAGAACTACGCTACCCATGACCCAGAGTTAGCAGCACTGGTCTTCGCCTTAAATATGTGGCGGCACTATCTGATGGGTGAGTGTTTTACAGTCTACTCTGAACACCAGAGTCTCAGGTATATCTTCTTGCAGATTGACCTGAACCTGAGATAGCGATGATGTATCGAGTTCTTCCAGGGCTATGACTTCGAGATAGTCTATACTCTTGGGAAGGATAACATTTTAGTAGATTCTCTCATCAGAATATCAGTTATTCATCTACTAGGAGAGGCGAAAGAGCAGTTGGCTGCGTTGTAGATATCCTTTGTGAATAGAGATGGACCAGCTTTTCTACAGTCTCTCACAGTCACTCCTCCACTTCTTTAGCGATTCAAAGATGCACATCGTGCGGACGTTGACTGTGAGATGCGACGTGCTCAGATATCCTTAGAGGAGGCACCTGATGGATTTTCTAAAGGAGGGGAGCATGTCATTCACTTCAGAGGATGGACAATGGTACCAGTTTCACTTCAGGAGGAAGTGTTGAGGGAGTTACACATATCTCCTCTAGCAGTACATCCAGGAGTGGTGAAGATGTATCAGGACCTCAGAAAACAACATTGGTGGCCAGACATGAAGAAGGTAGTTGCAGAGTTTGTCTCACGATGCCTCACTTTTCCGTAAGTGAAGGCGGAGCACCAGGTTCCAGCAGGCTTGGTTCAGCACTTAGAGGTCCCAGAGTGGAAGTGGGATGGGATATCCATGGATTTCGTGATGGGATTTCCACGTACATCTAGAGGACATGACTCTATCTAGGTGATTGTCAACCGACTCACCATGTCATCCCAGTTCCTACCGATCAGAGAGTAGGGATCAGTAGAGAGATTGGGATGCCTCTACATTCAAGATATTGTACGGATGTATGGTGTTCCATCGACGATTCTGTCCGATAGAGATGCCTGTTTCACTTCCCGGATTTGTAAGGGGTTTCATGAGGCTTTCGGGATGCAGATTCACTTGAGCACTACCTTCCATCCTCAGACAGATGGTTAGACTGAGAGGACCATTCAGACATGTGAGGACATACTCCATGCATGTGTTCTTTGCTTTGGTCACAGCTGGGAGGATCACTTACCCTTGATAGAGTTTGCGTACAACAACAGCTACCACTCTAACATCAGGATAACACATTACGAGGCATTTTACGACCAACCTGGTAGATCACCTCTGTGCTAGACTGACCTAGGGGAGTCAACACTTGTAGAACCAGAGATGGTGCAGGCTATGCCAGAGAAAGTGTAGATCATATAGTAGTGGATGAAGACTACATAGAGCAGGCAGATGTCCATTGCTGATTGGAGACAGAGGCCACTGAAGTTCTAGGATGGCGACCATATCTTTCTATGAGCCTCATCTCGATGAGGTCTACAGAGATTTGGCCGAGGCGACAAGTTATCTCTGCAATTCATCAGACTATTCCAGGTCCTCAGCAGAGTAGGCTAGGTGGCTTACCGCATTGCCCTTCCACCTTAGTTGCACCAAGTGCATGATGTCTTCCACGTATCACAGCTGAGGAGATACATGCATGACCTGTCCCACATCATCGACCATGGGGATCTGGACATCGATCACAAGGAGACATTTACGGAGGTTCCAGTGGAAATTGAGGATCGACAGGAGCAGGTCCTGCGTGGACGATCGATTCCTCTGGTGCGCGTTCACTGGCTGCACGGGAATCTCCAGGAGAGCACATGGGAGAGGGAGGCTCAGTTGTGTACTTAGTACCCCCATTTTTTTGTTTTAGTGTGTGTTGTAGCTTTTTGGTATGTAATGCCTGAGGTGGGTAGAATGTAAAGACCTTAAAATACTGTGGATTTATTCTTTAAATATATGGGAATTTTACGAGCCCGCGGTTTCTAACGGTGCCTGATTTTGAGGCCCGATGTGTCCGAAATCAATTTCTGAAATTTTGTTTGGGTACGTTTAGTAAATTTATGTACATGTTTTTTATCTTTTAAACCAGTGCTCGGAATTGAAATCTGAGGACACCAATGAACTCACAGTGCCAGTATTCGCTTAGGGAGACCTTTACCACAAATGCGTTTTTTCGAGAGTGGTAGTTAAATTTTGGGGTTTCTAAGTAAAATTTAAATAAAATTATGTGTTTCATATTTTTATTTGGATGGTAGTTAAAACCTCCAAAGGGAGGTTGGTGGTGGGGCCCACTCCCACATAACCTCCCATGGAAGAATATTATGTGGTGGGGCCCACACAAGTTCAAACTCTTCAACTCCCCTTTAACTCCTTAAACCCCCAATTAAGGAGGATGAAACTCCCTTTATTTAATTTGGAGCCTCTTCATCTCCTCCCTCTTATTTAATGAGACAACCCACTTTTTAATTAATGGATGTGACGTAATGAATTTTAATTTCTTTGAATTAATCAAGCCATCATTTTAATAAGTGGTGTGTTTTTTTATGTTGGTTGGACTTAATACCTTGGGAAGCTTTGGAAAATTAGAAAGAAAGCATTCTTTCCACAAAGAACACGAAGAACATCTTCAACATCCTCCATCCGCGATAGTGCAGTAGACCCTGCCTGCAAAGAATGTCGCCAACGATGGCGTCATCTCATCCCGACGACAAGGGAACGACGATGTCATTCCATGACACCGTCAAGAGAAGATAAAAATCAAGGTAGGGGAGTTTTGTATTAATTTTAAAATATGATATTTCACCATCGTTCTTCATCATATAAAATTCTGGTTTTGAAAACTAAATGTTATCAAATAATGAGGAGGGTTCGGATAGCACGAACACGGCCTGACCCTCCGCTTTTTTGTTTCCATTTGACGATATCAGAGATAGAGCCGAAAGAGAGTGGTTCCATAGAACCACGCTGGAGAATAAATGCGGCCAGAAGGACCTTGGCGGACAGAAGAGGAACCATGGCCGGGAGGGCTGAGGTGGATAACGAGACGTGGTGCCATCACTCCATGCTGTGGAGCCGAAGGCTGAGGCCAGGCCGGGCCGTGGTGGTGGAGGACCGATACCATCGCGCGGGCCGTGTGGAGAAGGATGTTGCCCGCATCCTTGGGCCACTCGGCCAAACCAAACCGGTTGGCCGCCTACCGGCCGGGCTGGAAATCTGTGGTGCCTGTAGGTGCCGCGCGGAGGAGCCACGGCCCGCTTTCGTGGGCCGCTCTGCTGGGAGAACCGACCGGTCGTCTACCAGCCGGGCTGGAGGACCGTAGCACCCGTAGGAGACATGCAGAGGAGAACCACGGCCCGCTATGCGGGCCACGTGCTTCGGTAAAAACCGGACATCTACGGCTGGTCAAGATGGGGAGAGGCGGCACCGTTTGGCACGGCTGGGCGAACTGGACCGGACTGCAGAACGGCCAGTGTCTGCAGGTTGGCCGCCTCTCATCGGGCTGGGCCGACCCCTCAGTTGGGTCGGACCCGCTGAGCTGGACTGGGCCGACCCCCCAGTCGGTTTGTACCCGCCGATCCGGGTTGGGCCGACCCACCACAGCCTACTGGGCTTAAAGGGTCGAGCCCGAGTTCGCTTAAATGCGAATATCTTCAAGACCACGCATCTGAACGACGCGTCGTCTGTGGAACTAGGACCCCGGTGACGTAGCGGTCCTTTTGTGATACTCTATGTGATTTTTGGACAAATTTGGAAAATGGCCGGGTTTGGATCGAGCGTAAATCCAACCGGGCCCCTAGAACGGAAATGCCAATAACTCTCAGACTGTGTGTTCGATTGACGCGCTATCTATCGCGTTGGGTTCCTTATGATTAGATAGAACTATGGGATACATCAAATTAGGAATTTGTGATACTTGATGTATCGAACCTTGAATTGAGGAGCGGACCCTCCTGGAATCGAGCGTGCTGTGTGCGGAAACTCTAAAGCTGGCTACGATGACTATTGTACCAGAATCATAGGTGGGTTTGATAGCGATGACTTCTGAACCGGAATCCTTCGTGGGTTCAAAAATGATTACTACTATACCGGGATCCTCCATGGTTCGACAGTTCTAACTTCGGTTCCTGTATCCTCTGTGAGTCTGACAGAATAGATGGTCCTGTATCCTGTGTGGGTCCGATAGCTTAGCTGGTCCTGTATCTTTTGTGGGTCCGACAGCTTAGATGAATCAGTGAGTACATCTGATAATCTCTATCAATCTATGAATGATGTATACTTGTGTGAGCTGAGTCATTTCATTCAACCATTATCATCATGGTGATTGAATTTACATCCTTTGTGGACTGGGTTGTGTTTGGGATCGAGAGTTGGAGCTGGGACTGTGACTAGTAACTTAGGTATATGTATGGGCATATACCTAAGTATGTTTGGTTGATAATTCATGTTTGTATCTTTATACTGTGGTTTATCCTTTGTGGATTCTGGTAGACCTTCGGGGGCCTCAGGGTCCCCTACTGAGTATTGTTATACTCACCCCTACACGGGCTTCACCTGCAACTTGTTGTGTTCTGTGCAGACGACAGATGGTAGTGATCGAGGATGAAGGTGATAGACAAGATACTTCTCAGAGCTGGAATAGACGAGACATACCGCAGGGACGAGTTGTTCTAGTTATGTACCTATCTTCAGGTAGGAATTCCGGGCAGACGATCTAGGAGCTGTTTTCTCTTTTTTACTTGTACTTGTAATTGTTTTTTAGTTGGGTTTGTATACTACCCCACTAACTATCATCACACCTTAGTGTTCTATTTTAGTACCTGTTAGCTTTACTTCTTGTGTTCGGACTAAGTGTGTGTTATAGGTTAAAAGGTAATGCCTTCCCTTTTTATCAAGATTACCCCTTAGGTGATAGTCGCCAGCCCCTGGCCTATGGAAGGTGGGCTTGGGTTAGTCATGGCACGGGCCCTGAGGACGGGTCATGACAAATAGGGTGTGTGCATCCGCTTATCAAAAATAGGGAAATACAATATTTATATTACAAATCATGTTACCTGAGATTTTTTTCAATTCCACAAATGTATTCAATTGAGAAAAACATCTTCAATTTATTAACCAAAATAATATAGTAACTTCAAGGACATTATTTTGAAAACTCAATATATTTTCCCAGTCCATTTTTCCTAGTCTGATTTCTTTGAGTAATATTTTACCTAATTTGATTCTTCTCATAAGAATGCTTTCCGATATGATTCTCTATAGTATGAATAATAAAAATTTGATATAAAATGCTATATATGAATCAAAACCACATCAATCATGATTATGGAAAATTCAATATAATTATCTCTGTACATTTCTTAAACTATCTTAAAATATTAGTATGAAAATATTGAATATAATTATCCAGTTCGATACGATGATCAGAAAAATATGAATGGTAAGCCTAGTAAGATAATTATATGAGTGTGATAAACACTGATTATGATTATCACAGAGTATGAAAAACACTAATTACAATAAATGGATTAATATAGCATTACAATATTCTCTCTTTTCCTATGAATTATTTCCATCGAAACTTATTCAACACAAGTGATTTTAGAAAATATTTCTCTCTCATAAATTCAATGATTCTCTCTCATGAATAATACATTAGTCATCAGAAATGTACAATGTACTTTTTTCCTCTTATAGGTGACCCATGAGTGGTTTTGGATGGAATCCCAAAAATTTTCCCACTTAATCAAATTCACCTTAATCTCAATTACTCCTAAAATATCAGGTGAATTTTGACTTCATCAACTCTTCTACAAGCTTCTCGATTCCTATATAATCAACCCTTCTTATTCAGAATTTCATTTCAACATCCAATCTTATTTTTTTGAATCTGATTTCTTCAAAACAAATATATATACCAATTTTAATAAAGTTTATAATGAAATAAACATCCCTTTTAAATAATGAATATGATTTTTCATTTTAATGTCAAGCCCCCACTTGATAACCCTTTTAGAAAATGACACTTTAAAACCACATTTGCTTCTTCACTTCTTCTCTTGACCCAGTTGGAAATACAAATCCTCTTCTACTCCTCTTCTATTGACCGACATGGTAAATAAACTTTAAGAGAAAAAAGTATGTCAACTCATGACCAACTTGATGAATACATTTGAAAACATATCAGATTTCATCTACCTCTTCGTTCAACAATTCAATCAACCATCCATCCCAGCTTGAGTATGACTATCTAGAGTACGATCTTTCATAGAAAAATCAAATTGGGTACAATCTATTTCTTCTTAAGCATGAGTACAATCATCCTAGGTTATAAAAGTTTTTTATACATACAAAAGATGATAATATTATACAGTTATTGAATATGATCATTCTGATTATGATCCTCTACAACTTCTTTCTTTCCTTCTTAGCTTGAATCTGATTACCATATGTACAATTGTCTTGGATATGATTATCAAGGGTACGGTCTTTTGAGTATGATTCCAAAAAACCTAATCTTATAAAAAAATCACCTAAATCATTTTCACCATGCCTTTATTTCATCAATCTTGTATCTTTATTTTTCTGAATAACTTATGATTTTCGAAATAGAATTCAAAAAAGAATAATTAAATTTAATTTATTGTAGACATAGAGACTCTAATTCATACTTAAAACAATCACTTCTTTCATACATTATCCAATGGGAATTCGATGTCCATTTACTTCAAGAAATATGTTTTCTCTTTCATTCTTCAACCAAGGATTGTTCGATCAAATCATTTTCTTCCAAACAACTTCTTCTCATTAATATTTAAAGAGTGAGTTAAATCTTATTAGAAAATATGAGTTCGATTCTTCTGAAATCATGGATCAATATGATTCTCAAAAAATAAAAAGTTAGTTGATTTCCCTTTAATCTTAAAATTCCTTGACAAAACAATTCCTTATTTGAATGAAAAATAAAAAATTTTAAAACATCCACCTTCATCTTTAGCATGGTACTAATAGTACACCATATGTTTTTATAATTAATTTTTTTATGGGGGAGAATGTAAGACTAGATATTTAGCTATAGTAAGTAAAAACATCATCAAAAAAATATTACATAATGAACATTATATAATTTTAAATAGATACTATAAAAAACATATTGACTATGTTTTCATTAAGAATTGTAGCTAATACCATATAACATGTATCAATATCAGGTATCACTATAAACATAAATTTTATAGGATCATACTCTAGAAAGAATAAAAATTTTACATCATAAAATATAATTATATAGAAAATAATATGTAGTAGACTTGAAATGGTAAAAGAATTACGTTAAGGGTGAGAATGAATTTAGATGATGGAATAAAGTGTAAATTTAATGGGTAATATTACCATTGGAAGGGTTAGATGACTTTTTGAAAATTGTTATCGGTAATAAAATTGTTAGAATAATAACTTCTCCCTTTTTCCATTTTTATAATAATGTAACCAATATACATGTATGTTCCTAAAAAAATAAATTTATATATTGGTAATAGAATAAATAAAATTTATTAATTATTTATATTTTCTAATGAATAGGTATATAATTACTCACATATGTGTTAGAATAAAGATAAGATTTATTAATGAATATTTTTTGAAAATGTTACTACAAATGAATAGTATTAAAATATATTATAGGTTTTAATTGATAATCTAATTTCATATTTATATGAAACTATTTTCAAAAAAGGACAATCGAATTAAAATTATCACATCAAACATAGAAGTAGTTTAAATTTCCATAATATTTTATCATAATAGATTTTTTTGGAAGAAAATAAATTACAATATGAATATATGATATGTATTATGCTAGAAAAATGACTTAAAAATGTTTTAATAAATAATATAAAGGAAATATCATCCATACATATTTTTCGTTATAAGAATGTATTTGAAATTTAGTAAAATTATTTTTAAAACCATATTAATATTTTTCCAAATCCTGGCATATATTTTATGAATTTAAAATAAATAATCAACGAATACATATAGGACCCATGTCCAAAATCATAAAATTTAAAGTATATCCATATATAAATACATAAGAGTACAAAACATGTTCTTAAATGTCAAATATCATGGATTAAAACAATTGCGAAGCCATCATTTTTTATTTTTCTATAGCCTAAAATCCAATAAATTTTTTTAGATATTAATAAATAATTCTCCCTAATTTTATAAAAATACCTTACCATCCTCACTTTTCACTCCACTATATAACCAGTGGAGATGTTTTTCTTCTAATTTCCCCCTCAAGAATCATTGGGAAGGATATTATATATTTAACTATATGAAACACTATTGCTATTTTATCATTAAGGTAGACCTAACTGTTTTTATTAGGTGACTTAATAAGGTAGGTTTTATAAGAATATTGTCTAAATTTCTATTTTGAGACCCAAAAATATATAGATATAAGGATTTAAATCTCAATATTTTGTATGGGACATAGATTGGTATGGGTTTGTATATATTTTTTTATCAAATATATTTTGAAATTCAGTCAACTTTTTTTTACACTTCTTATATAATGATGTTATACTTCATTATTACTAATCCACGATTATATCAAAAAAAATTATTAACCTATTATTATAATACACTTAAAAACCATTATAATTCTAAAATATTTCAAAATTATAATATTTCAGAGGGGAATTTCTGTCTTTCCATTTCTCTCCTACAATTTAATGATATTCTACTCAATGACTATTTTCGAATGATATACCTGTAACATGAATGTACCACAAATATATTACTTACTCATCAATCATATTATATTGTTACATTACATTATATTATAAATAATATATAGTTTATTTGTCGATTTTTGTATATTCACCTAGATTGAAATTTTATTCGATTGAATGTGGAAATGTTTATATTCATTATATCCATTATTTATATATCAATAACTATTGATTAATTAATGGTAAATATGTATGTGTTTCCTTTGGAAAAACTTTGGTATGCATTGTTTATGAGTTCTATGCATATTGTGGATGCATTATAAATATTTTGTGATGGGTTGGGATATAAATTTTATAGCACATCAATGTGTCAGTCGATCATATGGGTGCATCCATGATTTTTTCATTCGATTCAGAAATGTTCTCAAAACATCGAAGATGTTTGTTATGAGGGATCTATATGGCTTAATAGTTTCCTATGTATTGAAATGAAATGGTCTCTTATATGTTATATAATATGGTTTGATAAAATAATTCATGTTTGAGATGGCTAGTGGAAAACGTTCCATAGTTCTAGGTGTGTTGAGAGTAGTTTAAAAGTTGTTCAGTATAGTTGGAATGAAATTGAATTGTGTGAACCAACCATAACCATTACTTAATATTGATTCTTAAGTAAATAACTATTTCTATTAATTTCTTTTCTAGTTTTTAAGGATTGGTATTTATGTAAATTAGGTAATAACTCTTATATAACTATCCCATATATTACAAGGTGGGAAATTCTTTTCATTGTCTATTTTTCTAATAAAATATAACATTTCAAAAGAAACATTCTTTCTTTTCATAAAAAATATTCAAAATTTTCATCTTAACCCCATCATTATAACTAACCATCATATGAAAAACATTATAAAACATATAATGATCACAAAAAATCATAGTATGGGACATAAAATAAATGAAGTAAATTCTTATTCCAATACTAATTATAAAATAATTCCTTTTTGAAAATAAAATTTGGGATCCAAATGCATATTTTCATTCCCCAAAAATGAACTTATATGTAATGTCTTGTAATTTCCATGTAATTTTTTTTAAATAGAATAATTTAAATACCACACTCTTTGATGAAACGTGATTCCGAGGCTTGGTGAGCCTAGAATAAAATTAAATTTTTTTTAATATAATTTTAGTAAATGTGGAAGCCATTTTTTTAAATTTTGAACCAGTGATCAGATAGAAAATCTAATGGCATCATTGATCTTAGAATTCTAGGATTCTCTTAGGAAGGACTTAACTTCGACCGACAAGGTTTATAAAGAAAATTTAATTTTCATACTTTTTGGAAAATAATAAAATAACCTAAAAAGTTATTATATTTTATATTCTCACTATTGAGTGGAGGACAACAACGCTATGGTGCGATGCCAAGGTGAAGATGAGACACATTAAATGGGGATCCTTAATGGACTGTTGTGTAGGTGTAACCACTACGCTATTTCATAAATGAAACAATGTAATGATGCATCATCGTAGCATAATAGAAATGTTGTTATGTGTTCCTTTTTTAATTAACTAATTCATTGGAGAGTTGGGAAAAAAATTAAGGGAAATTCCCTAACGAATCTTCGATGAGTTTCCTCTCCAATAAAGAATGAATAACATTGGAAAAATGTCATCAAATTTGATGTACACCAAAGAGAAAAATTGAGAAATGATGAACGTCATCAACCTCTCAAACCCTTGAGGATAGAGAGCTATGATAATGAATATAAAATAAGGTAGGGGTTTGAACTATTTTATGTTTCCCTATTTGTTTCTTAAAATGATGAATGTGGATCAACCAAGGAATAGGTTGATCCGCAGATCTTGAGTTCATGTGGGTGGGTGACTTCTTTTGGGATTTCTCTATCAAGGAGTATATTATCACTTGTATTGATTGAACTCCAATCCCCAGACCTTTCCATGTTTTTAAACTTCTAACATAGCGGGTGCAGGCTGACATGAACAAGTCTTGAGTCCCAAAGCATGTGAAATCTTCATGGATGAATTCTTGAAATGGTGGAAATGAGGGTTCAAGGATGTTGGAGTGAAGGTGGAAGCCTTACGATCCTATAGTTATAGACGGATCGAGAAATGGACCACCAGAGCAACTCAGGTGGCCCATAGAAAAAATGTCGCGTGATAGCACCGACGATGGTTGCAGAAAGAGGGAGGAGGCACACCCATCGGTGCACCACCATGGTAAAGGTTAGAGGCTAATAGTCGTAATGGTATGGAGGTGAGGCGCTGACCCACGTTGTGTGGAGATAACAGCCCACTTACGGGCAGCCCGGACGAGCGACGGAGGCCGCGGCGCTGGAGACCCGCAGTGACATACTAGCATCATGTTGACAAGGTAAACCTTCCAACTCAGTCTTAAAATAATGTGGAGGGAAAACAATTTTCACTGGCTGCGTGTGTTGAAGACTACATGCAGTTGTGCTGTGTCTGGATATAGGAGTCAGCCCGCTACGGCGGGCCATGAAAAACCGGTGGGTCGGACTCATGCTACTGCGCCAGACCCACACTTTTAGGTTAGACCGGTGCTCTCGGGCTAGACCTGCCAAACCAGGGAAGACCCACCCTATCAATCTGGGTTGGGCCTCAGATGGGTCGGTTCGGGTGGTCCGATCGGGCCGGACAAGACCAGGACCCCAACGACCCCTGTTTCACTAAAACACATGTATCTCTCAAACTGGGCATTCGGTTGACGCAACGTCAGTGTTGTTGGGAACCTTATAATGAGGCGGTCCTTTGGAGATACTATACAGGAGTTATGGAATAGGTTTCTTTATGGCTGGGTTGGGTCATACTCGAATCCAACCCAACCCTTTTAACAAAAATGCCCATATCTTACAGATGGGACGTCCGTTCGATGCGTCACCTATTACTTTGGAACCCTTAGAATAAGGAGGTTGTTTGGGATACTATTTGTGGGAATTCATGGAGGATGAGGTATTACTGATGTCTTGGGGATAATATCCTCACTGAATCAAGCATGCTAAGTGTGAGAATCCAATGGATGACTATGATGTGAAGAATAAATAGAGACCCTATATGTGTTCGCACCTAGTGACACTACATGGGTCATCACCTAGTAACCTTGTGTAGGTCATCAAGTAGTGACCCTATGTGGATGAGCATATGAGTGACATTGTGTATGTCATCATACTCGTGACCCTATGTAGATCAGCATAAAATTGACCCTATGTGGATCTGCATAATAGAGTTCTTGTGTGGATCATCACCTAGAGACCCTATATGGATCATCATCAGAGCCTCTCAATAGAATAATATGATCTAGATTTACTAACAATCATCTTTATTTCTGTACATATGTTATTAGTGGTGTTAGTTAACCTTTACATTGTGAAATGTATTTGAGATCTTTCTTGGCTGTATTACCTCTTTGGAATTTCTTTTATTGTATTCTTCCTTTGTGGATTTCTAAGAGACTGTTGGGGATATCGGGATCCCTAATGAGTATTGTTACACTCACCGCTTCTTGAGTTTCCCCCATACCTGTTGTTTCTTGTGTATACGAAGAACACCTTTGATTGGTAATTTGGGGAGCCAAGGATAGAAGGTGCTCGGAGGTGGATCGATAGATGTGTTGTGATCCAGTGACATCCGATAGTGATATGTACCAACCTTTTAGGTAGGATCCTTGGCGGATGACCATTGAAGCATGTACTTCATTTTCTGTACTTTCCTTTTAGTTGGGCATGTATTCTGGACCCTTTAGTTTTAGTTTAATCCTTTTACTCTCAATTGTGGTAAATTGTGGTGGTTGTACTATTTTTATTTCCTTTGTGGTTTTCTTTGTACAACATTCCCTGTCTATGTGTGTACATGAATAACAATAATGCCTTACCTTTTTGGATATTCCTTTGTGGTGTTAGTCACCAGCCCCAGGCCTATGGATGGTCAGATTGGGGTAGTCACAGAATGGACCCCGGGGGATAAGTCCTGACATTATCTAAATAAGGACTTTCATAATAAAAATAAATAAATAATATTGAAGTAAAAAATAAAAATAAAAAATGTTTCATTGAAATCATGAAAATATCTTAATAATATTTTCAATAAGATATAAATTTCATTATTGTGATGTAGAATATAATTTTTTACATTGTAATATTATAATATTTTCATAAAATCCCTAAAAAACGTAGATATATCATGTATTTAACTTGAGGAATTATTTACAAATCAATAATACTTATAGAGTAACCCATACAGTTATACATGGAAAAACCGTCACGGTTATACTTGGAGTAACCATTCCAGTTGCACATGAAATAACCATCACTATTATACATGGAATAACCATCATAGTATATTACCATAATCTCTTATAATAAAACTAATAAGTTAAATTCATCCAATATTTTTAAAAACCATGAAATTATATTCCCATAATCTCTTAGAATAAACTTAATCAGTTAACATTGTCCCTTTTCCCAAGTCATTGAATAGCTATAATGGGATCACCTAACAACGATTTATCATTGAATAAACCTTCCTTAATTAATGAATTCAAAAACCTATATATGGTTTGTAATGAAACCACCCATATTCATAAAAAATTACAAGAATAATAACATAATTATAACACATTAAATCTTGTACATAAAAACATCCTTTTCACCTAATAGACAAAATTTTATGATATTGATATATCCATGTTCTTAATATCCTGATGATCAAAATTAGAATATTCATGATAAAAGGGAAGATAGTTTTTCTTTGAATGAAACATGTAATCATATAAAGGAATACAAAAAAAGGTCATTGTGGCTGTATAATTTATTATCACTAAATACATTAATATAGAATAACCATTTATAACTTTTTTTAAAGAAAATGAAAACATTATATAAAATGATTCCTTTTGAAAACCATTATAAGAAATTAAAAAGAGAAATAAAGTTTACTTTAACAATATTATATATATATAAACACATCCATAAAATAATTTTAAAAATATGTACATGATAGAATAATGGTGTTTTATGGTAAAATTTTAAAATAATACTTTTAAAAGAAAACATATTACATTGAGTCTAATTCATCAAATGCATTCTTTATTATCATAAGTCGTAAAATTTTGTAAATTATTTACATTATTGATAAATTTTTTCATGTTTATTTTACCTCTTAATACACTTATTATAATGTTATAATAATTTCTTAATTATTTATGTTCGTGTCAGATGTTTTGATAACACTCTGTTCATAAGTCCAAATTGACATTGAAAGGGTGAATATAGTCAAAGAGGTAATTATTCCATAATTTATAAGAAAATTATAAAGGTGTTATTATAATTTTTATATATCAATTATAATATAAAATATAACAATTAAATATGGTTTTGAAAAATGAACAATGTTACAATCTGAAAGATTTTAGGCTATACATACACACGAGTAACATTTCCATTTTTCTATAATCAATATGGAAATAAAGTATGTGATTTTTAATAATTATAGAATTATTATAATATCAAAAATATCAAATTAATTCTTTATAAATTCATATGTATTTTATCCAAGTGATGTGGTGATGAAAAACGAATCGCATCACTTCGTATAGGTGGTAGTCCACACATGCACATGGTGACATTTAAAATTTTCATTGAATAGAAAGGTAAGATATTAAATTATATATAATTCTTTCCTAATTATCAATATTTCACTAATATTATATATAAAATTAAATTAATCATTATAGTTAATCTGTGTGAGATAGTGACTGAAAACAAATTACATCAATTTGAGAGGCTGTAGTCCACCGTACACACAAATAATGAATTCATTTCCCATTTGATGGAAGAGGAGATAGATATTGGATATTAAATTAAAGAAAACATATAAATATGTGGATGGTTTTGGTGTTATTATTTTAGTATGATTTAAGAATATTTTAATGAGGTGTGAGATTAAATAAAACTAAAACATTCGATTAAGAATATATATGTTCTTTGGAAAATCTTCTTTATTAACTCCATATGACATCTAATATTAGTATTTTTCTAAAAATAAAGTCACAAAAATATGGGAAGGTATTTAAGGTGGTTAATTTTGTGGATATTATCCAAAAAATGTGTTCTTAAGTGTTAATAATTGATAATAAGTGGTTCCTATTTATAAAAGAGTGGAGGGAAACTATTATAATTTCTAAACATATTAAATTAATTGTTATTTATAAATGAATAAAAATATATACTAATTTCAAATAAGGTGAGTATGTTTTGAAATAATCTCATCCAATAATATTTCGACATGTTAGGATAACATTGGTAGCCTTATATGTTAGTTTTAACCCCTGTTAACCATGCTACAATTACGACAATATCATTATTTTTTACTCTTATGGTGTTAATATAGTTAGAATTAAAAAAACCCGTGAGTGAGAATTTTATGATTTCATACAATTTAATAAATTAACTTAGATGAATAATATTTTTAGTAATTTTGAATCAGTTTAAAAAACATTGTTCTCAAATATTATTCAATAATATCAATTTTAAAAAGAGTCATTTAATTTAACTTTAATAACATCAAGAAAAAAAATTAAATCTGAACTAAAATATTTTAATAAATAAATATTATTTTGTATTTAAATATATTCCTATATCACATTAATTATTTCAAATTATATTTCATGTAATATTTTTAATATCAATTATTCCATTTTTTTATTAATTTAATAATTAATGTGTCATAGTTTTGGAATCACTTAAGGTAACTATTTTCTAGTGAAAAATAAAATAATATATATATGAATAAGTAAATATTTTATATTTTAAAATAATATTTACAATATAACATATCATCTAATAATCCCTATTCTAAAAATATTATAGTTATTAAAAATGAGAATTTTATTTTTTTGAATTTTCTTTACATGAAATATAATAAATGTAATAAATAAAATCCAAATAAGATAAAAGGCCAAAATATAATTCTTATATGTTTATGGATGAAATTATATCATCTAATAAAATTATGTCAAGTGTTAGGGTCATATTCGAGTCATTATCAATTTATTTTTACCACTTAACAACCCGATTTACCCTTTACCTTGATAACAAGAATTACTATAATTACTATTCAAAATAAATATAATTAAAAGAAACCTATTTTATATAGTTTTACCTGTTCACTTAAAATATTGAATCCATTTTTTAATACTCAAAACATATAAGTGGAAGAATTTATTTTACAATTTAGCAGACTAAACGTGATGAAAAATAGTTTTTAGAGAACTTCCCTTTTAATGTATTCCAATATAATATTCATTTAAAAATTATAATTGTATTTTTTTAAATGATTGGGAACTAATTAAACATTTAAACTAATATAAATTTTAATTTTAAATTTTAAATAGTTTAAAATAAAAATTTATTTTCAATAAAGATCAGTGTTTTAGTTGTTCACTGAAAAAAATATATTTTCGAAAAATTCATAAAATTTGACCTTAATCGAATTTTTATTTACTTATCATAAAAAATAAGTGAATTTTGATAAATTAATTTTTAAAATGTTCTCGAAAATAAATACTTTATTCTCCCATAAAAATAATAATACAATTTTTAAGAAAACATATCGTTGACGAATTGAAAGGACTTACTAAAATTTTAGTTATAATTTCAACGGAATTAATCTATATATTTTTATTGACTACAAACATTATATATATATTTAAAAAATTGTTTCATCATATTAATAAATACCAATTCAATATCCTGGTTATAATGGTAATATTTAACTATTAGTATTTCTTGGGTTTTAACGCTCGGTGTTGTGTGTCATACATGTTATTAAATATATGCTTCTTTTAAAATCATGGGTTGTTGAATTCTACCCTCTTAGATAAATTGAGTCCTCTCAATTTGAACTTTGGTTCATATACTAGGATTTTAGCTTTTCAAAACTCCTTTATTGAAATCCCACATTATAAATAGGGTTTGTAAAACTTGCAAATGAAAAAATAGAAAGGGATGTATGAAGGTTATCTAAAATAACACAAAGATGGTTTTAAAAATAGGTGAAATTTAGTGGAATTGAAAACATTTTCATGGATGGAAAAAAATAACTCTAAAATACTAATAAAGGGTGATAGAAAACATGGTAGTGAGAATGTTAAAAATCACAAAATTATAAATTTGTGATGGGGTAAAAGATGATTGATTTATAACTAAGGAAATTAAATAGATGACTTTTTTTTCTATACCCCTTTACTGGAGTTGTGGAATTATGTTATCATATATAATAAATGAAATAAATAAATATACTTATATTCCAAATATAATTTAATCCTCTAATCATTTTCCCGTACAACCTTTTCATTTTCTCCAAATTATTTTCATTCAAGGAGAATTTTTCATAGACAAAAAAATAGAATAACATTTTATTGGATTTCTTAATAAATAAT
The DNA here is from genome assembly GCA_963277665.1 of Viscum album. Taxonomy (NCBI): domain Eukaryota; kingdom Viridiplantae; phylum Streptophyta; class Magnoliopsida; order Santalales; family Viscaceae; genus Viscum; species Viscum album. The sequence goes on along the minus strand of OY728128.1, from coordinate 1,513,893,447 downwards.
TGGATAACAATTTATTCCTCTTATATTTAGACATTAACTAAAATTAAAGTAGTCTTGAAAGGATAATATAATGATGATAACAAATAAACCTTCCTTAAAATAATTTCAACATTGATCTATAAAATACTATAGCTAATCCCAACGTTCAGAATAAACCATTCCATAAATAACTATCCTTTGAATTCTAGACTAATATTAGAACATAATTATTATAATTATTTAATCACATATTCTTCCAAGATAAATTTAGAATTTATCTCTAAATAATATTAACCACTCTTAATGTCACATACCAACAATTTTATTCCATATTCATATATTCTCCATGATATTATCATCATTTGCATCAATAACATGAATCTCCCTAGAGCCACATTAAAATAATATATTCTTCAAAAAGTTAATTAAACCTTTATTCCATAAATAAAATCCCATTATGATTTCTTATTTAATTATATAAGCTTCCCAAAAGAGTGAAAATATTTTTAAATAAAATTAATCGCATAACCCGTAAATCACTTTTTTAATCCATTGGTTATCTATCAAATAAATAAAACGTTTCAAAAATAAAATTAATCATTCTCTATCAAACCATTTATGTAAAAAAATGATGTCAAAATAACTGGGATATCACATGGATCAATGGATGAAACCGTAGACGTTTCACCCTCTAGTTATGGGTTTACGCCCCATGGTCTTTCCAAGTGTGACATGTTATCACTTGTACTATGTTTTTTCATTTACTAAAACTAAAAAATTCAAGAAAATTGAAAAAAATGATGAACATACTCAAAAATAACATTAATGATCACTAATCATGTAAATCGTAATTTTTATCATTACCTTTAAACTTATGTCTACAAAAGCAATGTAATTTTTCCTCAAATAACCATTTTCAAATATATTAAAATTAAGGGATAAATATACCTATAACTTAATAAATGCCTTCCAAAAATTATAACCTTTTAAATATAAAATTTTTCATAGGTATCAATTATCTTCAACATATAAATTCAAATTTATAAAATAAAAAAAACTACAGAATAAAACTTATGAGTATTGTGATTCCTATAACTTATGAACAAATGAAGACTTCATTAAAAAACAACCAGAAATGTATCAAAATATTCAACAAAAATTTAATTCATAAGATAAATAAATACAACTAGGTGATATTTTAATCTAAAGGGAACAACCATAAACTGATGATTCCCATATCTCAAAACACACTTTTGGAAATGTCATCCCCCTACACCTTTAAGTGATGGTATCCATACCATAGGTTAACTTTTAAAAATCACTGATCTCCTTGGAGAAATTACAACTTCTTCTGATGGATCGATATATGCTAAATTGGTTACCAAGGATTTCACCAAAACCATTATCTTATGATCTTGTTTCATCCCATTATTCACGTTCTTATTTGCAAATGATTGTGCATAATGACCCATCCCATAACATTTATGAAATTGTATTTCATATTTATCATAATTGGTTGTAGAACTACCAAGATAATGTTTATTGTAATTATGGAAATATTCACAAAAATACCACTTCATAAGAACATAACAAATTTTATAATGCATTCCCCAGTGTAGTTATTTCCACCAAACATGAAAACTATAAAGTTACTTTTCTTACCATCTGATTTATTTGATATATTATTACCCTTTTCCTGCCACCTCGACCAATTTTTCTACTAGTTTTAGAAATACCCAATATCATAAAAACATCATTTCTACAATCTAATAAGATTTCAAAAGATTTTCATAACTTTTAACGTCACATGATTCAAATTCCATTTAATATATTAGCTTCAATATTTAGTGAAAATGATTATATTATCTATCATGACCCTATATAAAATGTCTATATAGAATTGTAATTAGGTAAATTTCGATTAATACAAGGTCACTAAATATATATTCTTTTTCAAAATTAATGGAGTTTCTTTTACATCCTATGTCAAACCACTATAAAATATATTTCTCAAGGAAAATATTTTTTTTATTCATTACAATATACGGTATCAATATCCTCTATTTTACAGATATTATAGACCATTAACCACCATCGGTCAAATTCATCTTCAAATAAGTATATATTATGACTTAACATTTGATGATTCGAACATTAGATGACATCAAAAATATTTTTCTTATTTAATATATCCTTAGGTAACCAATTGGTTAGAATAGTTGTTTAATATTGGAGGGTATTGCACTATAAAATGATTCAACACTTACATGATCATTTGTGGTTGACCTATATACTCTCTGGCATATAAACCACCACTATTTAGTTCTTTTATCGACTCATCCATCAAGTAAAAAATAATCTCACTTCCAATTCCAACCATTCTGGGTTGATGATTGGGATGGGTATCCTCACCTCAGTGCCTTCCAACATTAGCTTCTATATTTTTTCACAGAATAAACATTTCGAAAATCATTCTTTAGATAAAACAACATAGTAATATTCATTTTCTATAATATTATATCCATTGATTAAAATACCTAAGATTATTTTTGTACATTATAATAACTATAAAATTATATAAACATTTTCTTTTATACATATTATTTGGAAATAACCTTAAATGTAACATAATAATGATCTCTATGTCATGAAATAAATGTCTCACATTAGAGGATATTTTTAGGTTTAGAGTTTTTATAAATTAGTTCATATCTTTTTACGTAATGAAATGTATATTACAATGTGAAATATTTTGTTCGGTATTGATTTTAACTATATATTTTTTAAAATAAACCACGTTAATTTTTCATGAAAAATATTCAAAATTTTCATCTTTACCTCTTCAATATCCCCAATAATCTTATGAATAACATTTTAAAAATGTGATAAGAACAAAAACCTTAGTAAGTGACATAAAAATATGGGAAGAAAGCATTAGTCCATGAATAATTATAGAGATTTTTATTTTTCAAAATAAACATTGTGTTAGAAGTAAACATTTTCTTACCCAAGAAATCAACATCCATCCATAAAGACTAAATGATTTTTATATTTTGATAATTCTTTGGATAACCCGTATTTTTAATTTGGTTAAGAGGGTACCCTATTACATAAACCGAGGACCCATAGGCATAAGGTCTTTTTTTACATGACATATATAACCAAATACCAGACACACAGCATGAACCCTCCCTAGTTAATTTCTTTATGATGCTCTATAGCCTCTATCCATGCAAATCTATCTAGCTAGAATCTCCCTGCAAAAAAATTGCACGATTCCTAGTAATGATGAAAACATTACATCCTATCACCTTTCAAATATGGTTATCCCTATGGATGGAATCATTAAGGATCTTAACTCATTATTTGGGCCTATGTTTATGGACTTTTAACAATTGGCCATGATCATCTCCCAAAATATGTGATCCTACACTAATGATCCAGCAGTACATTAGAACTTTCACTATCACCTACCGTCATCATTGTCGATGATGCAACACAGAGCCTCTAAAACCATTTTCAACACCCTATTTTCACCGCCTAACATCATTTCTACCGATGATGCACCATTGACACATTTGAGGTGAATTCCTCATCGAATATGCCACACAAAAACCACTGTTGTCACTCTAACATATAGAGTCAACATCATGGTTACACCTGGAATAACCATCATGTTTATACATGGAGTAACCATCATAGTTACACATGAAAGAACTATAATGGTTATACATGGAATAACCATCTCATTATATTCCCATAATATCTTTGTAGAATCATAATCGGTTAACACCATACCATATTATGAATAACCATCACAGTATATTATCATTATATCTTAAGAGAAACGTAATTGGTTACCTTCACCCCTTTATCCAATTCTTAGGACAGATATAACATGCTCACTCATCTTTGGATTATCATAGAATCACCCATTATTTATTAATAACGTAACCAACCATATATTTTTTATAACAGAACCAACCATCCTCTTAAAAACATCCCAATAATCATAAAAAAAGATAACACTTAAATCTTTCATCATATTACCATATTTCCACCCATTTGAAATACTATTTAGATATTAATATATCCCATTTCATTAACACTAAATTTTCGAAAATGAAATTTCTATAATGAAAAGAAATATGGGTTTTATATGAAGAATAAATGGAACCTTATAATGGTATAAAACATAAAATAATGGTTATAGTGGTTGAAAATTTTATTGTTTCCATATACTTTAAAAAGAACATTATTTTTTCCTCTTATAATAAAACTAATATCAATTTTTTAAAAAATTACATTTTAAAACCTTTTAATGAAATCCAAAAGAGGCATATAGTTTTATTTATAAATATTTTATGTTTATATACAAACACTTATATATAATTTTCAAAATTGGAGATGGAATAAAATGAAAGTTTCTAGGGAAAATTTTAAAGGAATAATTTTAAAGGAAAAAACAATAAATTGAGTCTCACTCCTCACATATGATCATTATCATCCTGTATAGTAAAATAATTTTAATTATTCAATTATTTAAGAAATTTTTTTAATTATTATTTCACCTTTTTTCACTTAATACAATGTTATAAAAATCAGTTAGTTATTTTTTTTAATATAGGATGTTTTGGTAATATTCGGTTCATAAGTCCAAAATGACTTTGGTATGATGAAAATGGTGAAAGGGTTCATTATTTAATCACATCATAAATGCCATTAATCAATAATCATTTTCATACATAAATTTTAAAATTAAATATATCCCTTAAATATGGATAAAAAAACTAAACATTGTTATAATCATGGTGATGGTAGGGAATATGTATGCATAGGTGACGTTTCCTTTATTCCAAGGTCATTATAGAAAGAAGGTGTCTCTTATATTTTCATTAAAAATTATTTTAATATATAAATATATTATTAATTATTTATATATTCTTATATATGTCACCCATGGGATTTTGTTATGAAAAACGAATCATATTGATTTGTGAAGGTGGTAGTGTATATGTGCACACAAATAAAGTCATCATTTATCAGTGAATATAATCGTAAATGATGTATTATCACTTTAGAATGATAAATATGTAATTAATATCATATATAAAAAGTCACAAAATTATAATCTAACCATGAGAGATGGTGATGGAAAACTAATTACATTAGTTCGTGAGGTGGTAGTCCGATGTACACAAGAACAATGGTTTATTTCCCCAATGATGAAAGTGGATATAGATATAGGTTATAAAATTAACACAATAATATCTATGTATATATTAAATAAAAGTTCTATTAATATATTATGGTTCATGAATATTTAAACGAGATGGAATAATAAACAAAACTAAAACATGCAATTAAAAACAATACCTCTTATTTGGAAAATATCATTTTATTAACACCTTTAGAACTATATGAATGGTATTACACACCAAAAGGACTCTAGAATGTATTAAGGGATGTTAGGAAGGGATTTTAATAGATAATGAATAATAAAATTGGATATTTAAGTATAATGAAATGATAAGAAATAGATCCCAATTATAAGATAGGGGTGGGGAAATTACAGTGTTTTTTTAAATATTAAATAATTATATATTAATTTTGTTGTAAAAATGTATTAAAATTGATAATATTAGAAAATAAGATTAGAATCATTCTAAATTATCTCATAAAATAAAACATAGATATGTTTAGACCACATTTTTTCCCTTATATTGTTGTTTTACCACTGTTAACCCTTTTAACAATTACGATGATATTAATATTGTTTTCTATTATGGGGTTAATATATTAACTATATATGAAAAAAAATAATTATACCATGTTTGATTTCATTATCAATATTAAATGCACTATTCTAATGAAAATTCATTTTGGAAATTTAAATATTTTAATAAATTATTATTTTCATATAATAGTCATTAAAGACAATTTTTGGACTATTCATTTATATTGACTTTAATAACATCAATAAAACAAATTAAAACAAATAATAAAAATTTAAAATATCCCAAAAAAGTTATATAAACTTTTTAAATTAATAAATCACATTAATTTTTTAAAATTGTATTGATTTTAATATTTTTAATAAAATTTATTTGATTTTTCAATATATTAAATATTTATTGCATCAGCACTTTATAAGAATTTAAGGAAATTTTTTATTTACTAAAAATTAAAAATATTTTTTAATTATTAATTTAAATAGTTTATAATTTTTGATACTATTTTTAAAATTACATATCCTATGATCATCTCAAAGTTAAAAATATAATATTTATTAAAACTACAAGTGTGACACTTTTGACTTTTCTTCACATAAAATATTATAATGGTTATAGTTACATCCGAATAAAAAAATACCCATACCTGAATCCTATATGAGTTTAGATTGAATTAACTCATCCAACAAAATTAAAGAAAATGTTAGAGTCATTTTGTAGTCCTTATCATTTTATTTTTACCCCTTGATTTGTGAATTTACCCTTTACTATGGTATCAAGAATTAATATGGTTACAATTAATAATGAATATAAATAAAACATAATTATTTTAAAATTTTAGAGACATTAATTCCAAATATGGAATCTAATTTTAATGATTCAAAATAAAATAGTGGTAGAATTTAATTTAAAAATAAAATGATAAAATGTGATGGAATTTTTTTCCAAAAAATTGGCATTTTAAAGTATCCAAGTATAAAGATCATTTTAAAAACAAATTTATAATTATAAATCATGATAAAATAGTGATCTTTTTAAAATAATATAAAACATAATTTAACTTCGAAAATAAAGTGAAATAAAATAATATTTTTGATTAAAATTAGTATTTTCCACTACTAACTAAAAAATTAAAAATTGGTGAAAATTCATTAAATTTAAACCTATAATAATTTTGATTTAATGATTTGAAAAATTATGTTTTTATTTTGAAATAAATTTTCCAAAAGTTCTATAAATTTATTATATAATTCATTAAAAAAATGTAATGAAAGATATTTTTAGCCAATACATATATTTGAAGAATAAAATGGATTTTAAAAAAATAGTGGTTTCATTTCACTTGAATTAATAATTAAATTTGTATTGACTATAACACACACACACACACATATATATATATATTAAAAATTATTTAATCCTATTCGTACTCATATATTTAAAGTCTATGTTATAATGGTCATATTTGAATAATAATATTTAATGGAACATTTATGCTTGGTGTAGCATGGAGTACATGTTATTGAAAATAGTTTTCTTTTAAAATCACATGAAATTACATGAAAAAAACAATAAATTGTTTTTTAAATGGTTATGAAATGATAAGAAACTTGTTATTGTGAAGATGAAAAAATTCATGGTCAGAAGATATTTTTATTTTGAGTTGATTTGACGTTATAGACTACTTTATGACACAAATATTACTATCACTTGATCTATAATGTCTCTAATAATATAAATAGTGGTTAAAAGATCCTCAATAGATGAAATAATCAAAATAATGTGTGAAAAGTGTAAATTTTAGGCACTATAGAAGCACCTATCAATCATAAGGAACCCTATTTTATATCATAATTAATGAATAATCCCTGATATACATGGTGAATAATCATCATACCAAAATAATTAATATAGTGATTAATTTAAAAGAACCCATAAAAATGAGGTGACTATTTCACATATTATTTTGAAATAATTTATTTATTTAAGAATTACCTTTCACTAATTTTTTTCTTCATATTCAATGGTCAGATGAAGACCTCTAGTCACATCATTGTTGCCCTGGAGGAATAAAGGTGATATTCCTTATTGTGGTGATCCACACATATTTTATGAAACAATGATTGAATATATATAATACATCATGTTCTTGAGGATATGAACTTAATTCTTGGGGAAATCACTATTGTTCTCAATCAAATCATATAAGGGAAAAAGGATTTTCTTAGGGGGACGAGGGGAAAGTAACTTCTTTATTTAGCGTGTTCTAGTGGATATCTCTATAAGTATTGATATAATTGAATTTAAAAAATTTTATGTATAAAAAATTTGGGTGTCACACTTATGAAAATGTCATAATCAGAAATAAATAATATAAGGTTTAGAAACTAATAATTTCACAAAGGTACCTATTATTTTACGATTCCCAAACAAACCCTATGTCAGAATAATAATTATTATATTTTTATTTATTTCAAATAAATTAAAATCATAGTTAAAATAAATTTTATCATGTTGAATTAGTAAATTAATATTTATTAAGATAATATTTTATATGAAATTTCTTGTGAGACCATAAAACTCGGTCATCCTATAATCCTCAAAATTTTTTGGTCTTTTAATAATGATTATTTATCTAGTTAAATAAACATAAATTCTATATAATCTAATAAATATAGAAATATTTTCTTCACCTAATTAGTGAATATATATTTATAAAATAATTTACATAGGTAAATACAAAAAAATATGGGTATATTTTGAATAAAAATAAAAATAAAAATAATATATATTATATATTCATTTCATTAAATAAATAATTACTAAGAGAATAAATATATTTTAAATATTTAACTCACATATATATTCTATTGAATTACTAATTATTGAATATTTGTGATCAAAATGACATGAATAATTATTAAACCACATATGGGTTTAATATTAATCCTATATGTAAAATTCATGTGGAATTTAAGTAATGTTCCAAATACACTAAGTGTGGGACCCCATATTCTGATCTCTTAGTGGAATTAGGATACACATACTAATGTTTAAGGATATCATCTTATGATAGAAAAAGGATCCCATAGAGGAAAACATAATGTCATAACGACAAGTAACCTCTTACAAATATACAAAGTGTAATATAATCAATTTATGATGATATCTTTAATCAAGAATGTCTCACACTTATGTTATGAAACTATGTGCTTAATGAATCTTTTTTTTATTTTACATAAATAATGTTTTTAATAGAATTACATGGATATGGAATTAATTTGTAAAATTCATTCCCACTGAAGGGCCAAAGATACCAAATTCCATTATTGAAAAAAAGGAAAAATTATTTACTACATTATTCATTAATCTAATATCACTTAAGACACACACAATGTACCCTACTTCCCATAAGCATATAATGTCATTTATTTAGTAAGAATATAAATATACATGACCAATGACTTCAGTTAGTAATAATATTAAAATCATTGGAGAATTCCACAAATAATTATATTTAAATGTTAAACGACCCATATAAATGTGGATTTCATTTTGGAGGGTTATGTTATCAAAATCTTATGACATGAATATTTCCAAGGGATTACACCTTGAAAAAGTGTCTCAATGTCAAAAAAGTATCCACACTAGAAATATTGGTTCATTTTTCTCTCATAATATTTTATCATCTAGCTATAGATCATATATTTTTGAATTAAAATAATAGACATTATTTATTCTCATTATATCAGATAAATGTTATGACCTTTTATTGAAATAATTACATTTATAAAATTATCACATACTATGTCACATATAATAATGATCAATTTGTGATAATAAATAAAATTAAAATTCAACAACATAAATATTTTGATAATTAGATATGCATAGTATATGGATCTAGGGAAACAACTGCAAAAAAAACTCCCACTTTCACTAGTGTCAACTACTAACTACTCAACCAGTTAGCCTCACATGCTAAACATGATTCTACAAAGATATGGATATAGAATATGACCCCACCACACTAGATTTGGCTGATCTACTTACTTAAACCACATATCTCTTGAAAAACTCCCTTAATAAAGGATATGTACAAGAATATACTTTTTTCTTCAATCATCACTACCCTCATGGATTATACCATAGATTCTGGTTAATTATGATATTATTAAAATTTAATATCTATATACAAATCATAAATGTAGAAAAAAGTTTCTACAAAAGAATCGTAAGATATTTTAGAATATTAAACATACTCAATGAAATGTGGATTTGAAAATTATCTTCTATAACATACATAATCATTGTATATTACCCAATACATACTCTAATTTGGGATAAACTATTCTGAAACAAAGAACATTTAATATACCTTAAAAACTACTGTTCCAATTTCACTAATTACTAGGAAATTATCTAATTTTTCTATTTCAAGAACTCTTAAATAATTCTTACTTACAACTTATGTAGTTTTCCTCATCTTAATTGATATTTTTATTTTATTCTTTATGCATAAATATATCAGACCCATGTCCATATCATGGAATATGATATAGATTTCCAAATAACCTTTTGGAATATTTAGTCTATATATCAAAATAATATCATGAAACATCGGATCAATCTATGTGTATTATTCTATTATTAATTTTTAAAAAATATGTCATTTATGTACTTTGACATGAATTAATAGACACCATGATCTATAATAGAAGATCACGTTTCATAGAACATGGGAAGTTACCCAATCTATCTTCAGAGAAATTAACAATAGTCTTAATCGACCATAATACTAATCAGTTGTTTTCTATCTGATGTAGAAAAAAATTCTATCCTGAAAACCATAGATTTACCACTATCATATTATAGATACCTATGTACAAAATTATTTTTAATTAATTCCGTATTATTATTATTCATTTTAATTAATAAATGGATACTTGAAACTAATATATCATATTTTTATTTCATTATTTCACCAACCTTTCTAGTTGTTTCATGTAGACATAACCCATAAGGATTCTTTAGGGATGATGGAATTGATATTCAATTCCAACTAAAATGATCACAGGAATTCTTTGATATGTAAAATTTGAATATAATTTTTCATGATGATTATTGAAAAGTTATTACCAACCACTATGGTGAATATAGAACATGTTAATATATTGGAAAACATTAATTAATAATCAATGTTTTATAGATTTGAAATCAACAATCAATGTATAGTTTTTATTGAATAATTAAAAATGTAATTACATCAACTAGAGAATATACCAAAATTAGAAACTAGATATTCTTACATAGAATTATTCGATAAATTCAAAAAGACTTGTTAATCATATCATGTTCTCAATATACAATTTTCTATAGGAATCATTATTCCAATATTACAATATATATCACTATTTATAGTGAATAAAAAACAACTACAACGGTTTTAACCTTTCTATATAGTATGTTACTCTAGAATAATTCTAGCAAAAAAACATGTACATGTATTTAGTATTATTCTAACTAGTGCATCCATATATAAGATTCCAAAAAATCCTCTCTTTCTGAATTTATCAGAAATTTATTTCCATCCATAAAATGTATATAGTTACATTTTTAATAACTTTCAATATTGGGTATGTTTATATCCTTAGTTTCTATAGTATAATAAACTAATATTCCCATTATATTTTCTTTGACATACTTTTTATGTTAATTCTAACTTAAACAATTACCTAAATTAGAGAACCCTCGACAATAAAATTAATGGAAAACCATTAAACCATACGTTATATGATATTATTAGTCACTTTAGTTTGAATTTGGATTCATGATAAGTTCCTATTTTATGAAACATGTATATAAAGGAATCATGGAATTGTTTCAATATTTATTATACTATTCCTCAGTTTACCTTAGGTTGTCACTATATTTATGATGTGAATATATTAATATGAGTTTAGGAAAATATTTTTATATCATTTTAGGATCAATGAATAGTTGGTTAATATATGATCCAATGTACAATACTGGAAGATTCTATTTATTTTACCTAGTGCATGCATTACTTTACTATATCATTTGTTAAATCTCCTTTAGAAATATATTGATGTTTATTAATTTACTTCAACATTTACCATAGAGTAGATTATTCTTATATAGTTGAACTGAATCTGAAATATTTGTGGAATACCCTTTTTTATGACTGTTTCTTTTTTTAAACTCGATAATTTTTATGTCGATAATTCCTAGAATGGTTTGTCTATAAAGATACTAAATGTATATCTTGGTATATCAACACATTACGCTATAGTTTTTTAAATGAATCATCTTCAAAAAATCAGTATGAGTATTAAACATTATATAAATCATATGTGTTCTCTATTATATATTTGTTATTGCATAATTATTGAAATATCCATTTTTTCAGAAAACCATAACAACATTTATTTCAGAAGTGAAACAATATCTCATTTTGTCTAACTAAACACTGATATAATTTTATAGTTCATAAATAATGACAAATAACTATTTAACATGAATAAGTACCATTGGTCATAATAAGTATTTAAATTATCCTTTCTAATATAATAATCACCCATTTTATCCACTATGAGAATTAAATTTAACATCATTATGTCATGTGGTTCTATCCACTTACATAAAAATCACCCTTCCTTAGTTCGTGGGAGAATAAACCATACTTCTAGTAATGTTTCGTTCATCGTTTTTTTATTTTGATACAAGAGTGTATTTAAAAAAAATAAGCAAAAAATCATTAAAATCAATGTAGAACATATTATTATTATATGGAACTACTTTCATCTTCAATAATTTATTGTAATTATCATAAAATTTTATTTCTTATATAGATTAGAATAAAAACCCATCTATTCACTGTATTACTTTTGAATAGTTTTTTTAATTAAAATAAATCTTAAATAGGCTATTTACTATAAAATATTCCTACAATTTTCAAACATTTTTTATTTGTTATTCACTACAAGGGTTGTGGAACCGAGTTCCCCCAAAACCAAATCAACTAATTGAAGCTTAGTAAAATGATTTTTAAGCTGTTCATATATACTATACATCTCATAATAAATATTAATAAGGAGAACCTAAAAGGAAAGAATGATAATATGAAATTAGTGAATAATTTCGTATCTATAAGGAAGTTTAACAATTTATAACATATCTATATAATTTAGTTTGTTGAAGTCAAGATCAATTTCTAAGTACCCTATTCTATTTAACACTAGAATAGTATAGTGAAAATTTTGTTTATGAAAATCCTCTCTACCTCCTTCTTAAGAGATAAGAGATGATACATCATAGTAAAATCGTCAATGTCCATATGTTACATTATCAATTATACATATATAAATGGAATCCCTTCATAATGGATAAAAGGATTAAATCTATTTAACTTCCATAAGAATAATTTTCACCTTTTCCTTATTATATAGGTGTTTAAATTGGTACACAAGAATCCAGTTCATAGTTTAGCTATTTTACATTATATTTTAGTTCAAAACATCAATAATATCCTTGTAATACATACTGGTGAGGACACAATCTTTTTCTAAATGATCATAGTTTTATGTTAATTTCACTTTCCATATTCGATATTTAGAAAAAGCATGTTTTATTTATAATATATATTACCAAAAGATATGAAATATTAAATTTATTTTAAATTATTAGTCCACTACAATTTTTTTTGAATCCAAATATCCCTCATTATTATTTAAATAATATCATATCTCATAGATATTATAGATGAAATATTCCTTATCCTCGTTCTCATATGTCAAGAGGGGCCTAAGTCAATAACTTCATGGTATTTTGGCATTCGTATCCTTCCAACTACTATAACTGATAGCAACATGATCTATTGGGTGGAATTTTAAACCTAAAATACCATGTTCTTGTTTTCTCAACACTTTTACTCCAAATAAACACAATTTATTTTTAATGATACTCCTGTTGATGTAAAATTAGTTTATTTAATCCAAATACTCATTTTGGACTCCTTGTTAAATGATAATTTCCCAATGGGGTTTGGTCCAAACACCGTGATCTTTTTATTGAATTATAAATCAAGTAATTGAAGGATATATTGACATAATTTTTTAATTTAAGCGGTTTTTATAATTCTTACAAAAAATTTCTATTTTATATTTTTAAATTATTGTTATTATTTTGTAAATTTTACTTAATTTATTGTTTATGTCTCAATTATATTATTTATTAATTTTTCATATAAATTATATCTTCCATTCCTTTTATTGCGTTATATTATATGATCATGAAAACAAACATCCACCTACATAAATAAACATGAAACTAAAAGAAGTAAAATAAATAAATTCAAAGCAACTTAGGATTTTTGTAATAATTAATTTATAGGAAGAATAATACATGAACACTTTCAATCTAGGGGAAAAATCACTGAATCTTCACATGTTTGAGTTACAGTGTCCCTATATAGATTTTATACATCTCCAATGTAGTTTTTTCATCAACCCCAATCATAAAACACCTCTACTCACTAGGATTCTATATCCAATACATAATTTTACTCACATGTAGTGAGCGGATCCAATATATAGGTTAATATGGGTTTATATAAAGGGAATCATGGTCAAGCATTCCCTAACGTAATGAATTGAGAGGATTGTCTCATAAAACATTTTTAAATTTATTAAATTATAAAATCGTGAAATAATAAATTAAATAACAAAAAAAGATAAATTGAATGGTCAAAGTTCATGTTTTCCATAGATACACAATGAATATGAAAAAGTATACTAGAAATAATTCACCTCAATTCAGTTTTTATTATTAATATAATTAGGATACAAATTAATTAAATTAATTAATTAATTAATTTTTTCTTAATTATCATCTAATATATTTTTTGAGATACCCATCATTAATTAGATCACAAAAAATAAACCGATTGAACAGTATTTAAAGGAAACTTCATGGAATTAATTGATCTTTTATTAATTCTATAAACATTATTACCTATTAAATAAGATAGATTCTAAAAATATAATTATATTTTTAATGCTATAATTAATTAATCATTATGTAATTTAAATTGTTTCTTTACTAAGGGACAACATAGTTTGTACTAATGAGTTATATGATAGGTTTTTTACTTTTTATATATTGAGGATATATTCTTAGGGACTCAACTGTGTCTCATCTGGGATACTCATCATATACTATTGAGTTACATGAAATGTATTGTACTTTATATACATCTACGTAAACTGCATGTGGACTCGATGTCTTTCTCAGTCAAGATACACCCTGTATACTAATGAGATACATGTAGTTTATTCTTCTTTACATGTTTATGTATAACCCACATGGTGACCCAACATGTTTTTTCGAATGAAGTCATTAATAACTCACGTGGCATTAGTGTTATAAAAATTCTATGTATCTCATTAATGTTACAACATATCGGTATCTGGTGGTGAATACCATATATTTGAACCTATATTTAGTGAAAATTTATTAGCTAAACCATTAATACTACAAGGAGTTTATCCCCACATCACGTTGTGTGGTTCGACATACCAGGATTCAGGATGCCATGATCAATACATTGTGTGTCTTAAATACACGATCTATTATAACTTCATGGTTTTTAATGTACAATGTAATGAAACCAGGTTAATTGAACTTTTGAATGTAATGTGTAATTATAATCACACACCATGTGTCAATACCTGTCAAATAGAATCCCCCACACTAATATATGACATCATTAATTATTTTTGTTATGTTCTTACTAAATTTAAATGGATATCAATCTTTAACGAATCATATTAATATTTTGAGAAATGTGAATTAATCTTTATATTAATAAATAAATAAAGAAGATTAAAAAATAACAACATATGTGTAAAAATTTTGAATAAAAAATAAGTTATTATAAATTATTATGTGATCTCTCTAATATAACTAATATGTTCCAAAAAAAGTAAAAGGGATTCTTGGAAACACCCAACATCATTTTTTATTGAAATAAAAGAATAATCTATTATGCTCATGAAAAAATAATTCCTTATGAGTAAGATAATTATATGAATATAAATTGACATGAACCTAGAACTAAGAAGAGTGGATCATTTGACTTGTCATATATAATTAATTTATTTAATTAATAATTACCTTTTGTTGAATGATTTCTTAAATATTAATGATAAAATGATGGTATATTATCTTACAATAATTTTATTATATTAATCAAGGAATAATTATCTATTGTGTTGATCCACACATATTTCTCAAACCTATAATCATATTTATAAAACCCATTATGTGCTAGTGAAGATGTATCTAATGCATGTAGCCATCATTATTGAATGCAAATTAATCCTTCTAGGTGAGATGGATTCACCATAGAAGAGGAGAAGAAAGACACTTTTTTGTTAAAATAATTTTATAGGAGAGATATTTAAAAATATAGGTAAATATATAATAGATAACTATCATTTTTATTAATTTAGTTATATTAATTATAAATATATTTTGTAATTCTTAAAATAAAAAGGAAATAGTTTTAATTAAACAAATTTCTATAGGGTTTTATATAAATTTTATGTTTACAAATTTTATGAAATTAATTTGATAAAATAAAAAATCTTTTTGAAATCATCATGTCAAAAATATCATAGGGTGAATTTTTTGGTTTTTTTCTAAAAAGATTCAGTTTTTGATGAATATTGAAAAATAAGGATTTTTAAATGAATAGTATCTTATCGATTAATATATTTTAAATATAAATTATATTTTTAAATTGTTTATAGTGAAAATGTTGGTCAATTATACATCCATTAATAAAATGAAGGTTATTTTAATTAATTTCTTTTTGAATTTTGATTTAAAGCATTATATACATTTGAATTTTTTCTCATTAAAATCATGTTTTCTCATTGAGTCTATGAGATTAATTTGAAATTAAAATTTACAAATTTTGTGAATGGAAATTAGAAAAATATATTCCATATTTGGAATGAGAATAATTTATATAACGTCCCCGACCCAAGAGCCACTAAACTAGTGCCCCGAGTTAGTTGGTTACATGACCTTAAGCATTCCTCCCCATACACCAAAGGTTTACAACTAGCAGCAAGGGTATGAATAGTAAACTTGGGAGACTACACCCCCTTTTCTTCAAAGTAAGACACAATATAAGATTAAAAATGTAGTGGAATAATAACAAATAATACCAAAACATGTGTAAACTACTATTCCCCAAATGGGGTACAATCATGTCCAACAGTAAATATGTTATGCCATGATATGAGTGAAAAAAGTGAAAAAACCCCAAATGAAGATAAACTTCAAAATCCCCAAAATGGTCATGACACTGTTTCCATGTCCTCCACCATGCACACCTGTGCCAACCCAACTTCCTAGCAAGACCCCTTTCCCTTATCCTGACCTGTAAACATGAAGTCTGCTCAGGTACCCCAGGATGACCCGAGCAGGGTGTGAGTTCAACTTAGTAGGCCACCACCAAAAATCTCTACAAAATATACGGTATAATTAACTGTGCATGAAAAAGTTAAATGAATACGAAATGTCAAGGAAAATATTAAGTGACCTTATCCAGTTTAGTTTCATTACCAACATTTATTACCATTTACATATCATACCATTTCATCCCATTTCATGTTACTTACCATTTATAACACATTTATCATTGGTTCGTCAACACAACATGTTTCACGGGGTTAAAGTACATGGTCACATATATGAGGAAAAACATCGTTCTCCTATCTCACAAGGACAAACTTCCTCGTGTTCATCATATCCTCACCTCAAAGCCTTAGTCCAGGTGGATGCAACTGATATGGAAATAGTGAATCAAGTCTATCCCTACCCCATGTATTAGGGGTGGATTTTAGATCCTTAGTCCAACTCGACCCATGGGAGTAGAACCTCAGTCAATACCCCACACTTCTAAGCTATGTGCACATACTCTACATATATGTATCTATTAAACATTCACAACACGTCACAACCATTGCCCATGGAAAACATAAACCATAATATTGACATGAATGTTAACACCATGCCATAACCCATTAACACATTTTCCACATTTCAAATCATTTAGAAATTTATCTCAATTCCCTTTTATTACACTTATCTTACCAATCATTCATTCATTATTCCTATCTCGCTAGGATTTGTTTGTTATTCCTAACACACTAGGCTTCATTACCATTGTCATAATCCATTCTATTATGGCTTTAGTCATTTCCACATATTAACCCCATATCCCTTATGTTATTATCAATTCTAGGTGCACCACCTCGCCTATAACCCAACACAAATAGTCACATAAACATGTTTATCAAGGGATCTACATGATTTTACGATAATCACACTTTTTTTCACAAATCCCAAGGTCTGGGAGAGTTGTCACACCCCATAGGTGGCCCTAGATTAGTTTCATTATCCTCCACACATCCCATGGGGATTGTGAGGGTCTCTATTTTTCATTTTAATAACAATTTTACCTAAACATTTCAAGGGAAATCAAAACATATCAAGGGACACCCAATAAAAAAACCCCATAAGCATAAATCCTTAAATAAACCATGAGATATAACTTGAAGAACACCTACCTCGATTCTATGGATAAACACACTCTTAATAATTCCCTTATATTCCACTTTAACCAACCATTCAAGATTCAACCTAGATCTCCCCCATAAATTAGGGTTTTAGTGCTTTAAAAGGAGAGGATAAAAACATACAAACCCTAAACATAAAAGAGAAGCAAGGACGGGATTAGGCTTACCTGAATCTTCGATCTGCAACCAATGAAACCAAAAATTCCTTAAAAACAATAGATATTGTTCTCTTGGAGCTCTTGGAAGATTTGGTTCATCCCTAGGATGAAGATGGGTGACTGAGGAGGAAATCCTAATTTAGGGTTAAAAATCATGGAGTGGGAAAATTGTAAATTTTTCAAAGGTTTTTGGGCCACATGGTTTACCCGCAGAGTTTTTCAAACCGTGCGCACACCATGTGGAGGCCATTGTCCAAAGTCCACCCACTTACACGATTTCTTGGGTTGTCTACTCAGTTTTCACTAACCATGCGCAAACCGTGTAGCCTACCCAAAAAACCCATTTTCTCCATTTTTTGTGTCCTGAACCCTTGGAACACCCCTGAGCCTCCTCGGGGACTTGGGTAAGAACTTAATTAACTAAAAAGGAATTCAAACTGAAACTTAAATGAGAAAATAGCTTTATAAGATTCAGGATCATACAATTCAAATTATCTAATAATTTTAAATTCATTTTTAATGAAATTGAATAGTGAATGCAGTAAAAATTAATTATTGTGGTTATGGTAAAAATGGGTTTACATGGGGTTAAAGAAAAAAATAAGGATACAAATGCCAAAAAACTTATAAAAAAACTACTCTATGGAAATATATATACCATTAAACCTCTAAGATTATAGAATGGATTATTTTGGACCCTTGTGAGATATATAAAATGTGGTATCACTCAATTATTATTAAAAATACCATGTGGGTCCTCACCGACACTTATAAAACACCACCACTCTTAAACTCCTTTAAAACCATCAAAACTCATTGGATAAGACAAGACCTACCAAAATAACTTATATAATTACCTAATAAAATATTATAATCCTTATTTTTAGATTAAATCCAACCAATCAAGGCCTTTTGTGCAAACTAAATAAAGTTACCGGAAGAAGAGGTAATGTTCTTCAATGAGCACTTTTATTTAATATCTTCCTACACAACATTTAATTCTTCATATGACATGATTTTAAGATAAACCTATTATATTAAATATAATGATATTTTCTTAATTAAAGGATCTAACCAATTTCTATCTTCCATTAAATGGGTTATAAATTCATCATTCCTCTGTACGATGAACTACTAATTCGTGAACCGATATCATTCGTTTTTCCATTACCACCACCCAAAATTGGGAATGATTATGGATATAATGAATATCAATATATGTTTTAAAAATTATTATTCCACATGAGTCATTATGTCATATATATTTATATTTAAATTCATTCCCATAAGTGATACATTAATATTTCTCGTGTGTACGTTGGACTATTACCTCATGAAGCGATGTGATTTTCTATTCACTAATGTGTGACATGGAAGGAAATAAGGGTTTAGATAATAAATATACGTGATATAAAATACATAATCATAATATTAACTACATATTTAAAATTATTAAAATATAATATATCAGTTTTTTATTGCTTTTTCGCACACAGAAAAAGTGATAACGTGGTTCATATAGTTGTGGACCACCGCGTTCACAAAGTGATGTGACTCTCATTTCACAACCACAACAAATTGATGATATATATAATGATATTTAAATAAAAAAATATCTCTACATAATCATAATACCAATTTTTCTAGTTAAAATATTACTTTCCTCTTTTAAATAATGATTATCAACAAATGGAAAGGTAACCCATGCCTACCTACGACCTACCATCTCCATGATCGTAACAAACTTAATTTCTCAAAACAAACATTCATAATTGGTATTAAAAGTATAGTTAACTAATAAATAGGATAATTATTTCATTATTTTTATTCTATATGTGTTTAAATAATGAACACTTTTAATATAAGAAACCAAACAAATTCATTTTTGGTACATAAGTCATATATTTTAAAAACATCTATATTAAATATAATTGATAATGTAATTGTATATAAAATTGTAATAAGTTAAGTAAAAGTATTAATAAAAATGAAACTTATTATCAATAAAATAAATAATTAACATAAGTATGTTATTTAGTAATATAATGTCACACGTGACAATTCATACTGATAGTATGGGACTTCATCTCAATTTCCTCTCATTGGGGAATATTTTGATGTTATGCACATGATTTCATTTATGTGGTGTATATATCGACCCTTTTGGAAAACTTTATCATTAATTTATATATTATCATGTAATTTAAATTATTTTTTAATGTTATTAATTCACGGGGATTATGATTCAAATTATTAAAAAGTGTTTTAATGTTTTTTAAATCATCTGTTATTGTTTCCTTCAAACTCACATTCTCTTCCATGTTCATGTTTTTAAAATGATTTTAGGAAAATTAAAATATTTATATAAAATATTTTTAAATTATCTTTTATGTATCATTCTACTTTTTTTAAAAAAATTTCAAAAGGAATATTTTTATGTGTTTTATATGGAATGTTTTCACAATTGTTAAAAGGAAGGTTCTTAGCTTAATGTACATGAAGATAATAAGATTTATTCCACTATAAACATTATTTTGTTTTTTTACTCCTTTGAAATATTCAATGTTTTCTTCAAATAAAAATACACTTTGATTTATTTGGGAATTTTAGTATTGAAAATGGGTTTTCAATGAAAAGGGTAATTTTTAAATTAAAACGGGGGTTTAAAAGAAAATGGTTTTATGATTTCAAAAAGTGATTTTCTTATGTGATTAAAAGAGATTTTTAAAAAAAAATTATGATTAAAGGGTATAATAATAAATATTTTTAATTTTATATACGGTAATTGTTCATTATACATGAGAAATGGGTGTGCTGAGATAACGTTGGGTGAGCCCGTTATAACTAATATGATAGGGAGAACAATATAACATCTGGTGAGACTATTTTATCTTTTAAATTGGGGTGGAACAGATAGTATTAGGTGAGTCTGTAATAGCTTATAATATGGGTGTACAAATATAGAACAACAATGCACTAGGTAACGTTCCTTGTATTAATAGTAATGAATGGGGGAGTTTCCATAAGGTTTCTTTTAAAGATTTTACTAGCCTCCAGTTAATTGTAACATGATTTTAAAAAAAGTTAATCAGGGATGTTCTAAGTTACTAAGAAGGGTTTTAAATTTATATAAACTCATTTTATAGGATTCCATTATGAAAAATATGTGTTTTTTTAATATGGAAATATTTTTTTTTCATTTTCTCAAATAAAATTTACGCAAAGGTAAATATTTCAAACCTTTTCATGTTTTTCTTGAACTGAAATTTTTATTTATTTTTATTTCCCTTATTCAGAATTTTTTACTCATCTTGAGTTTTTAGTTGTTTTTCAATGGATGAGTAAGGGGAAGGATATAGTCATGTTGAAATTATAGAATTTTTTTTCATGGAAATAAAAAAATTATGTTTTTTTATGTATTTTGAAAATTTGATTCTAATAAAAATTATACACTTCATATTATATAGATTTTTGATGTATGAACTATGACCTAATTATCTAAAACATTAAACCAAAAAAGATCCTCAAGGAGAAATAAATTAAATTATTAAATAAAGCTCAAGAATATGTAATGTTTATGGTTCATTCCTTATATTTAGTGTCATATGATGTTTTAGATAACTATAGAGGTTATTATATTGTTTATATCATGAACATGAATGATTTTACCTTATAGTTAAGTAAAATTGATATAGAATGAATAGATTTCCTTGCTCCATCATCTAAAATACATATTTCTAGAATGGTTATTCATATAGGAAATAGGGGATCTATAGTGGGAAGCCACTAATAATAAAATATCCTTCCAAATCCACAACCCTATATGGTTTTAATTGAAATAGAATAATTTTTTTTAGTGATATATCAATTTAAAAAAGTTATAAATGGTGGTGGTATCCATGCTAGAAAGGAAACTGACCTATACTGATTAATCATGTATATTGTGGAGAATTTCATGAGGAAACAACCCCATTATTCAGTGGATCATCTATCCCATTGATAGGTAAAGGATGAATTAATTCTCTAGGGAAAATATTTTAGGTAATGGGATGTTTGGGATGTAAAAATATAAATATTTCCCCTTATCATTACGAATGTGAAACTGACTGATAATGGTCTTTGGTTAAGAGTACTGGAGAGAAATATAATTTTGATACCATGGAATGGGAAACATTTAAGGATATTTTCCTTGAGAAATATTTCCCAATGGTTGTTTCACTCTATATGGAAAAACAATTCTATAATTATGGTTCAAAGATAAATATTTTTTTAGCTTCATATAAAGATAAATTCAAAATATTAACAGGTTATGTGCCATATTTTATTTGCGGAATAGATAGAATGATTAATAGGTTTTAATCAGGGTTGAAATAATGTTTATGAAGAGAATTTTCCATATAGGAATTTTAAACTTATGAGAATGTGGTTTATTGTGTTAAGAATATTGAGATGGGGTTTTCTGAAATTTATGTTCCATGAGATGAAACCAATAAGAAAATTTCCACGAGGTAGTAAATAGAGAAATAATCATCAATTAATTCCATAGGTAATTACCTAAAATATTCTATGTGTAGAAAAAACATTTCAATTAATGATTGACAGAATCATGGTAGTTTTTTCAATGTGTTTATTTCTGTCACAGGGATCATTACTGTATAGAAAAGTGTCATGAACAACAAAAGAATGTTGTAATAAATATTCATCCATATGTAATGTTTTTTAGTTCTAATTAGTTTTTTCATTATTCTAGTACATTTCTAAAATTAGTTGGAGAGGATGGAAGTCATCATGATAAAAAAGAGAAAGGTATATCAAAGTCATTTTATACTGTTGCAGTTGATGTTGGTCCATCAAAGGAAATGATAAAAGGTATATTAATTCGATATTTTAATCAATAAAATATACTATTTTACTATTTATATTCACATTCATTCATTTTTTAGAAAATTTATGTAAAATGAGAATATTACCATATGAAAAGAATATAGAAATTTTTTTAAAAACATATTGAACAAACATTAAATAAACCCTGATTTATAAGAATATTATTGTTGTTATAAGTGGGATGGTATTTCATGAAAACATTATTAAACTGGTCATAGAAATGTTTTATATAATTGTTAGTATGGATTTGATTTAACTTTATCGTGATAAGATACATTTCATGGCTATGAAAGTTGTGTTTAATAATTTCATTCCTTCGATAACATAACATGAAGATGAGAAATTGACTATAGATTGAAGTGAAATTTAGCTAACTCATATTATTAAAAATAAATAAACAATTAAAATTAGTTTTTCCTTGTAGTAAAGGAGTATGTAGATGTATTTGTTGTTGATTTTTATTATGTTATTCTTGATTGGGATATTAGAATTATGGTTGAATTATTACCTAATGAAAATCATAATTATATATCCCCTTATCAAATACCTAAAGTGAATATTTTATAATTGAAAAATAAATTACATGTG
Source organism: Viscum album (assembly GCA_963277665.1). Taxonomy (NCBI): domain Eukaryota; kingdom Viridiplantae; phylum Streptophyta; class Magnoliopsida; order Santalales; family Viscaceae; genus Viscum; species Viscum album. The sequence continues at coordinate 1,513,869,435 of OY728128.1, read as the reverse complement.
TTGTTAGATTGATATTTCATATAACCTAGAAATCAACCATGTTGTTCCCTTGTTCTTTTTTTAAATGAATGACAGTTTAAATTGACTTCTCATCGATTATAGAGCCTTAAATAACATCACTGTTAAGAAAAAGTATCCATTTCCTCATATCAAGTATTTTTTAATTTACTCTATAATGAATAGTGTTTCTTGATCGTTGACCTATAGTTGGGATAATTTTATTTTAATTTCAAGGAAGTAGACATTTCAAAGACTATGTTTTGGATTAGATATAGGTACTATGAGTTTTTTGTTATGCTGTTTGGTTTATCAAATTAATCTATTGTATTTATTGACCATATGAATTGATTTTTTTTTTGAGTTATTTAACAATTTTGTGTTTTTTTATTTATGAAGTTTGGGTATACTCTAAAAAATAATTAGAACCAGAATTGTATATTAGTATTGGTTTTAAAACCTAAAAATAAAAAAAAACATATGTGAAATTTAGTAATTGTGAATTCTGGTTAAAAAAAGTTCTATTAATGGACATATTGTTTCAAAAATATTTCATAAATGTTGATCCTGGTAAGAAATTTTATTTTTAATAATTGAAAAGTCTCAACAATATCAAATAGATTCAAAGTTTTCTTATAGTATCTACTTACTATTTCCTATTTGTTAGAAAATTTGTTCGACTGTTTATCCCACTGAGTAGGTTAACGTCAAAAGGGGTTAAATTAATCTGGAAAAAGAATGTGATGATTATTTTCATGAACTAAAAAAATATTTATGAATAATCTAGTATTGGCCATGAATTCCTAAAATGGAAATTTTTTTATCTATAGTTATTCTTAATTGGAAGGACTTGGTTGCTACCTAACACAAATGGATCAGGTAATCTCTTATGCTTCACATCAGTTGAAACCTAATAAGTTAAATTAACGTACACACAATTTCGAATTATATGGTGTTTTTTATTGAAAAAATTTGAGGCATAATTTTTATTGAGTAATGTTTGAAATATATACTGATAAAAAAATTTGAGGTATATATTTACTCAGAAGTAATTAAACATGTGATAGATAAGACGACTGGAGATGATTTGAGATTGTGATTTAAAAATTTATTATTATCCTTAGAAATATACTATTTTAATGATTATTTGAGTGAAAAAGCTACATTAACCATGTTACATTAAGAATGTGACTATTTAATTAATTATTTGTTGAATTTTTTCCCTAGATATTTAGGATGTAGAGAAATCCCCTCTTTTTGTTTTAGGTTTTAGTGTGGTTGACTTTGTTAGAAAGAATTAATGTGTCTCTAAAGGTGGATTAATATTTGCTAGAAAAGGTATAATACATTATTAAGTCAATATTTCATGATTTTAATATTAATGAATATGTTTTTTATAATTTTGAGAAATATTTTAGGTTCCCTATGATTCCTAGTTGATGAAAAAATTGTTGAGTAAAGCTTAGAGTTGACTATTTTTTATTCATTTAGAAAACACATAGATATATAGAGAACTTTGAATGTATTACTCGTGAGATTGAATAAAAATAGACATTGTTAACTTTACCATGAATTGTTTGACTTGTTAAACGGTTAAATAAATACTACAATTATCAGAGTGGATGCTTCAACCTTTTCCATGCCAAAATGAAAATGGTAAAATATAAAAATGGATTTCATAGTAAGATTTCAGAAGACTTATCAAGGTAATAATGTGTTTGGGGTTATTGTTGATCAATTAACTAAATATTAATTTTTTTCAATTCAATATATATTATCTTTAGATTAATTTTTTCAACTATATCTAATAGATATATTCATGTTATATAGATTTACACAATCTATTATATTAGAATTTGATCCCAGGTTTGCATTAAATTTTTGGAAAGGACATCATCTTTCATTAGATACTGAATTAAATTTAAATAAATATTTTCATCCATAATATGATGGTCAATAAGAGAAGATAATTAAGACTATTTAAGACATATATCATTCATGTGAAATTGATTACAAGGGAAGTTGGGATCAACATATTTCTTTGGTTGACTTTTCTTTTAATTAAAGTTTTAATTCTAGTATAGAGATGACACCATTTGAGGAATTATATAGAATGTATTGTTGGACAAAAAAAATTTAAGATAAAGAGGAAGTAAGTTAATGGGTCTAGAGATTGTAGAGAAAATTGTAGAAAAATTATTATTGATTCAGTATCATTTTCGGATAGCTTAGAGTAGGTATAAAAGCTATGTGGATAATCAGAGGAAATATCTCTCTTTATAGGTAGATGGTCATGCCTTTATCAAGGTTTCTTGATGGAAAAATTTTATGTGTTGGTAATAAAGGGTAAGATAAGTCCATGACTCATTAAAAAATTTGAGAACATGGATAAATTTGTACTATTTTCCTATCGGATGACCTTACCACATAGTTTATCCCATGTACACAACATATTTCACATCTCAATGTTAAGTAAATATGTGCTAGATTTATCTCATGTTTTGATCCTAGAAGTAATATAGTTGGAAGAGAATATTTATTAAAAGGAATAAAAAATTCATATTCTTGACCATGGAGAGAAATTATTTAAGAATAAAGAGATTCACTAGTTTATGGGTTTGTGGAAAAATCATATGGATGAAGAGGCATCATGGTAATCTGAAAATGATAAAAGAGAAACATATCCAGAATTTTTTAATAAGTAAACAAAATTAGAAGGAAGAAATTTACAAAATCGGGGAAGAATTAACCAACCTAGGTAAATATAGAATAAATCAATATCATTTTTATTAATATAGTTTCAATCACTATAAAAATATTAAGTAATTTTTTATGTCTAAAAGGGACTTATTTTAATTAAAACCTTTTCTTTTTAGGTTTTGTTTTAAATTATTATTTAATAATTATATAAAATCAAATTATGTACATAAAAATCATCATTTCAAATTTAACTTAGGGTTATTATTTTTATTTTTTGGAAACTATGATTTTTTTATAAAGAGTAAAAATACAGAATTTTAATTGATAAATGCATTTTCATTTATTTTATTTATAATGTTTAATAATATGTTTACATTTGTGTTAAACTATAATTAGTTAAAATATAAATTCATTAATCTAATTAGGGTCATTGTAATCAATTTAATATTTAATTTTGATACAAAAACATTATCGTGTTTTGAATTTTTTCTCTTCAAAACCCCACTTTATGGTTGCTTCTCTAGGGTTAATTTTAAAATAAACGTTTCCTCTTATACAACTATAATTTGGAAACATGGATTATATATTTATTATCATCATAATATATATTATCTAATATTTCAAATATAATTTTTATTCAAATTTAATAGTGAATGAAATATAATATAATTACTAATGTTAAGGTAAAAATGGGTTTACTTGGGGACTGAACTAAAAATATAAGGGTCAAAATAAAATATACACTTCTAAAAAACTATTTTATAGTTATATTTAGTCCTTTTATCCTATGTTGTTATATAATGTCCTATTTTGGAACCTTGAGACATGAAAAACGTGGGAGAACTCATTTATTTTAAACAATACCCATTGTGTCATCACCCCCACTCATAAGGGGACACCCTCTTTCCTCCTATCTTCACACCTTCAAAATCCATTGGTTTTTCCATTTCCTACACATATAACTTATATATTTTTTGAATATCATCCTATAATCATTATTTTTGGTTGATATCCTACCAAGTAAGGCATTTGGTGAAACCAAAAGAAGTTTCACAAAGAAGAGGTAATGTTTCTCAATGAGTATTTTTATTTTATTTCTTTCTTCACCTCATTAAATTTTTATTAAACCATAATTATAAAATACCCTCAGAATATTAAATATAAATAGGTGTTATTATATTGATTTAATAATGTAAATTTTCCCCCATTCCACTAAATGTGTTATGAGACAATCATTTGTGTGTATGACAGACTACTACCTCACGAACCAATGCCATTTCTTTTTCCATTACCACCTCTCACGATTGGGAATGATGATGGATATAAAGTGTATATATGATATTTATAACATTATTATATATATTGTGTCATTATAACATATATATCAATTTAAATTACATTCAATAATGGATACGATAACATTACTTGTGTGTACAGTGGATGATCACCTCGCGAAGCAATGTGATCCATTTTTCAATAATGATTCACATGGAAGGTAATAACGGTAAATATAATGAGTATATTTGATATAAATGAAATAATTTTTATATTCATGAAATATTATTCATTATAAAAATATATTATATCATTTTATTTCTTACATTTTCACTCATTGAAAAATTGATAATGTCATACATGTACATGTAGAGTACCGCCTTCACAAAGCGACGTGAATATCTTTTAATCACTACACCTCATGGATGATTTATATTTGTATATTTAGATAAATAATAAGGTATATAAAATATTATTACCAATAATTAATGTAAAAATATTTCATACCTTCTTTCCATGTTGATTTTCAAATAATGGAAACATTACTCATTCATGAGTGTGACTTACCATCTTCATGATCATACCATACATTATTCCTCAAAGAAAAAATTTATGATTTGTATTAAAAATATAATTTATGTATAAATATGATAACTATTTTATAATTATTATTTTATATATGTTTAAATAATGATCTTTTTGACTACAGTCAACCAACCAAAGGAATGTTTGACACATAAGCCGAATATGGTAAAAAAATCCGATGTAAGCATAGTAGATTTTTTAATTGTATATAACATAGTGATAAGTGAAATAAAAGGAATAATAATCTTTAAAATGTTTTTCAAGATATAAAAATTAATATATAATTTTTTTTAAGTAGATAATGATGCACTAGACATGTTAGACTCAAGGTAGGGGACTTCATCTTAATTTCATTTCATTGAGGTATATTTTGATGTTATGAACCTATATTATTTTATGAGGTTTATATACAACCACATAAACAAATTGTGTCATTAATTACTCCATTCTTATGTTGTTTACATTTTTTTAAATCTATAACTTCATGGGGATTATGATTAAAATATTTCTAAAGTCACAATTGGCGTTTCTTTTATCATTTTTAAAAAAAAATAAACATTTAATGTTTTCTTTAAAACTCCCTTTTTCTTCCATATACATGTATAGAATTGTATTTTATGAAAATTTAAATATGAGAATAAAATATTTATGTCGTATAATTTATTTATGTGTTTATATTATTTTGTAAGGTTATAAAAAAGAATATTTTTATGTTTTCTATATGGAACATTTTGATCAATAAAAAAGGAATTTTTTATTTAGAATGTACATGGGGAAAATGGCTCTTCCACCTCCATGACCATTATTTTATTCCTATATTCTTCTAAAATATTTCATTTTTTCTTCAAATAAAAACCATATTCTATTTTTTGGGTATTTGGTATTCAAAATAGGTTTTCAAATAACATGGTGTTTTGGTATTGAAAATGGGTTTTCAATTTAAAAGGGAGTTTTGATATCCAAAAGTGATTCTCCAATTGGTTTAAAATATTTTTCTCCAAATATTTTACAATTAAAAAGTACATGAATAATTTTTTTATGCACTTGGTACTTGATAATTATATATGGGAAACAGTTGCGCCTAGAGAGTAATGGCTGAGCATATTATATCTTATATGATAGGGTGGACTAGATAGAGTTGGGTGAAACTATTACAACCTATACAATGGGATGTTAAAGATAATACTAGGTGATCTTGTTATTGGTCAAATGATAAGCACACCAAAATAGCGCTCCAATGCACTGGGTAATGTTCCTTGTATTAAATAAAAATATGTATGAAGATACTAAATGGTTACTCCTATTGATTTACCTAGGATCTAGTTAGTTTTTTCATGGGTTAAAAACTATTTAATAATGTGATGATCTCAATTATTGATAAGGGTTATTAATTTCATGAAATGAGTCCTAGAGGATTTCAATTAGAAAAAAATTTGTATTTTTTTCCTATGAAAATGTTTTATTTATTTTTCTCAAATAAAATTGATGTATAGGTAATTAGTATTATGGGTTTTCATGTTTTTACTTAACTAACAGTTTAATCTCTTTTTATATCACTTACTAATAATTTTTAACTCATCCCATTTTTTTAACTAGCTTTCAATGAATGGGTAAGGGAAAGAATGATGTCTTGTCTAAAGTCATGAATAGTTATTAATGAATAGATTTATTTTTTAGTGTATAATATTATTCTAAAAATTCATACTAATCAGAAGTGTCCAATTGGTATTATATAGTTTTTGAATCTATAATTTATGACCTTATTATAAAATAATATAAATCTAAAAATATCAACAATGTCAAAGAAATATAATTCTTGACAAATATGAAATATTATGTAATGTCTATAGTTGACTTCTTATAGATATATAGAGTTTTATAGAACCTTCTCTATATCTTGTTATGCACAACAAAAATGTGGCGATCCAGCTTTGGAAAATGTCATAATCAAGTTTAAATAATAATAAGGTTAGAAACTAGTTATTTACAAATGTTTTTTATCTTTAGAAATCCTTATAAAAACCACATGTATAAATAATAATGACATTATTATTATTTACATGACATTCACAAATATATTATATAAATTAAATTAAATTTCTCATGAATAAATAAAATAATAAGTATTAAGATAATATTTAATATTTTATTTCTCATTAAAATATCAAACTCAGTTTACTAATCCTCCTTGATATTTTTTAGGCTTTTATTAATGACTATTTATATAATTAAGTAAATATAATTTCATTACTCAAAAATAAATATATAAATACTAGATTCGTTGAATTATTGAATAAATATTCATTAATTATTCACTTAACCAATATATAATTTTTTTTACTTTATTAATATATAATAATAACTAAATATTATATAATTACATAATTAAATAAATATTTCCCTTGAGAATATAAATTTTTTTAATTATTAATATCATATATATAGTCATTATAATAACCAATGATTATATAATTGTGATTAAACTAACATGAATAATTATTAAACCATATAAAAGAATAATATTTATAAAAAATGAAAGATGAATATGAAATTTAAATTAAGACCCGAATTAACATAGTTATGATCCTTTATGACCCTTTATCTATGGAATTAAGATACACCACCTTTTGTAAAAGGTTAATATCGAGCAGTATGACAAGACTGACATAGAGAAGGACGATAATGTCTCAGTGACATGTAGACTCCTATGAATATACAATATGTAATATATTCAATTTATGTAATTATCTATTATAAAATAGGTTTCATATTAGTTTCATCAACCTATGTTCTTTATATATTATTATTTAACACTCGGTAAATGAAATATTTATTAGAACAACACGTTCATGGTCTTAATTAGGATATTCTACCCTCATCAAAGAGCCAAATATATTAACTTTTTTTTCAAATACAGAAGGTAAAAATCCTTTCCCAGTTTACTAATTAATCTAATATCACTCTTATAAATATCCTATCCCCATTGCCAAGAGTCTATGCATACTATATTACATAACATAAAAATACAAGATCCTTCATTGTAGTAGAACAACTTGTTTATTATTATTGGTAAACTAGACACAAACTTATTTTCACATTATATTTGAAAAATTAAAATACAATTGAGTATTTTATTTGAGAACATCACTATTCCAACTGGGATATCCATTTATATGAATCGTAATAAATTTCATAGAATCATGTTAAAAAGAATCTAAATAAAGGGGTGAGGTTAAATACCCAGTAATGATTATAATCATTAGTTGAAATTATGAGTAAATAAGACATAAGTAATATGGAAAGGTAAATAACAGAAAACACCTTCCATTTTATCAATGATATTAGGCTAATGAGAAATATGTATGGAATAAATGATGATAAAATAATTCCATAAAAATACTGAAATGTTCATGAAACATATCCTTGTATATCAAAACTATTAAAATAATTACATGAACATGATTAATTAATTTCATAATCTTAGAATTCATAATGTTGTAAATCATAAACTTATAGTCAAGTCCTCATGTTAATACAAATTACATAAATGGGTATGTCCTCATCCACATAAATAAGGTTTATATCATAAGTCCTACTAATGCATCAAGGGTATATAAAAGTCCTTGACCTTCAGTGACTAAGTCTAATTAATTCTTCACATGAATAATTAATAAAACGTAATCATAAATCCTTAGTAATCCTAAAATTTTCATATTAGAAGAAATATTATACAGAATATCAACCCATTCACCAATTAAAATGATCATAAACCATTTAGATAAATAATTATAAAGTTATAAGTACACTATATCCATAGTGGATTATATTTAAAATAATGGTTTTCAGTTGATCATGAATAGAAATAATATAAAAAGATATTTAAAACAAACTTGAGGAAAATACCCTTTAAACATTGAAATTCACTTTCCAAAGATTAAATTTCCATAAATATTAGAAAGAAAATTTTATATCAGAAGAATCATGGAAATTTGTAATGGAATCATGAAATCATTGAACTGATCTAATGAAGTGATATTATGTTCATGCTGAGTAAATTAACACAAAGATTTATTTCATAATTTTACTATAATGTCAAAAGGTACCTTTTTTAGAAACACAATATAAAAGTCTATTTTATTTTATATTAATAATTAAAAATAGATTAAAAAATTCTTTAATAAATCATTTGATAATAATAAAAAATTAAAAACTTTTTTCTAAAATTTGGGCCGGGAATAAAAAATATTCCTTATCGAATAAGAAAAAAGATGGTTTTCATTGAAATTATTCATTTGATCTCGTGAGTACGTAAAAGAGGAAATTAAAATAAAAACACATAATTTTAAAAAATAACAATTGTAGAAGAATATATATTGATTTTATTTTATAAATATCATAAAATTCCCCCATTTGAGACTAAACCGGAAACAATCTCAAGTATTAACAAGATTGTGGAATGAAGCCTTATCGCTTCAGTAACTTTTGAATAATAATTCCAAAGTAGGAAATAAATTATAGTGGATAATTATATACCTTTAATACAAATTAAATCATGATATATAATATCAAATTGGTATTATATACAACACAAGAATGAATAAATTTGTGAATATGACATATGTCTCACATAAACAAAAGTTATTTGAGAAACTCTTGCAAAGATCATATCATTGGAGTGATAATATAATCATTGAAGTAATTATATGGAAAAATTTAAAATCATACAATATATATGGAAATAAAATATAATAAAATCAAAGGTTATTTCATCTATAATCATTTCATAACATAGTGAATGAAGTAGACGTATAACACAATGAATGGAAATCGGGTGAAAACCCCTTTAACTCAAGACTGACAGTTCCTGTATGTTATTTATTATCATAAAAAATAAAATAATGATAATTTTTTACATGGTTAAGATACATTTTCATATTTATTAATCATTATTATTTTATTTTCTATAATGATAAATTAAATTAAATAATCAATTAAACTGGCATCAGACATGTTGTTTTTCAGTTCATATATTCAAAATTAATTTGATAGGTTGAATATAGTAAAATAAGTAATTTTTATATCACATAATGAATAATAATCAGGAAATAATTATTATTTTACACTCCAATTATACTCTTAAAACAAACTAGGAATGGTGGTTTAGAAAAATGAACTATGTTACAATCATAGTGATGGTAAGTCGTACATACTAATTAGAAATATTTAAATTTTACAAATATCATGATGGAAAAATGAATTTATTATTTTATATTTACATAATGAAAACTATATCAAAAATTAAATATTATTCCTTTAAATAAAATTATTTATACAATACCTGGGATGGGGTGATTGAAAAAAAATTGTATTGCTTTATGGAGATGGTATTCCACATATAACCATGAATGATGTCATCATTTTTAAATGTAAGGAAAGGTAAGATATTGGGTGATATATTATATTCTATTAAGTAAAAATATGTTATCCAAATCAAATAAAAACATTAAATCTATCATTATAAATAGTAGCCAGAGGCGGTGATGTAAAATGAATTACACTGGTTCGTGGGGGTTATCCACCATCGACACAAATAATTTTTTTAGTATTTGATGCAATATTTAATGGATATAGGATATTACATTCACATAAAAACATATAAGTATATTAAATATACTATTTTTACAATTTCAAATTTTTTGAAAATATTTTAATGATGTAGAAGAAGAAATAAGACTAAAACATCTTGTTAAAAGTAATACACCTACTTCAGACAACTTCATTTTTTGTAAAACTTAAGCCATATAAAGATTCTTTCATTCAAAAAATAAGAAATTTATAATGTGTAAAGGTTTATAATTAATGGATTTGGGTAGTTAATGGTATAAAAAATTCCTCTTGATGTTCTTATGGAAGAGTATAGTGGGTGGACTTTTATAATTGAGGGAAGAGAATTCAAAGAATTTATTAAATTATTTAATTAATGTAAATTAATTTTCCCATTTAAATAGATAGAAATTTAGAAAAATATAATATAATTTGGGTATATGTATAAAATAAGATTTAAAATAAATCTGGACATGTTTATGTATGTTTTTCACTGTTATCTTTCAGTTTCAACCCCTATTAACTCTTTTTAAATTTTCCATGACAACATAGATTTAACTCATTAGGTTTAATGAAAGTTAATATTAAAGGAAAATGGTCCGATATATGGAAAATAAATTACATTTAAAACCATATCCTATTAAATTGGCTTAATTTAGTGTTTTTATTAATTTCAAATGATTTTAATAAAATATTATTTATTAGGATATATCATTAATTTAATTTTTTGAAATACGTGAAATTATATAATATAATATTTTTATAACACATGTAAAATGGTTTTTAAATAAAATTTATATTAATATCATGATTGAATATTATTAATATAACACCCTAATAAAATGTATATAGGTTTAGATATAATTTTGGACCTTATCGTTTGGTTTAACCGTTTTGTTTACCAATTTTAAATCTAACTTTGGTAATGTATTTTTCAATATTAATGGGTTATAATTTAACATATAAGGTGATAATTAGATAATAAATGTACATGGAATGAAATTTTATACCATTAATATACATGATTTTCTTATTTTATAATTCAATTTCTTTTTAAACAATTCAGTAAAATATATTTAATATAAAACATCATTTATTTCATGTTCAACACTAATCACTTAATTTGACTTTGAAAACAACATGGATATTATAGTGTTATAATTTTCAACTTTCAAACACTAATAATATTTTATTTTTTCTTTAAAGGTATTAATATAATTTAACTCACCCCAATACTATTACTTTTAGAGTACTTAATGTCATTTACCTAATTTATTTGTTACTTCCAGAATCATTGTATTTGTGTTTCTTAAGCATTTCAGGTAATAATTTTACAACTAAAATTTCAAAATAAATTTACATGATAAAATTAATTCATATTTAAAATGAAATTTTATAATTGAAAAATGTTTCTTTTAACCTAGTGAGAAAATATTATAGATATTAAAAGTAAGTAACATTTTCTTATTAATATTTTACACAAAATTTGAAATGATAAAATCAATGAAATAAGGAACAAATTTGAAATATTTTCGACATTTAGATAAATATATGTGATAAAACACATTCAATTGGATAAATTAATGTTTTTTGCAATATTTAGTACTTATCATACTATTTTTATCCTCAATTACACTATTTACCCCTACTATGGTGACAATTTTTCCCTATGGTTACAACTAATAATGAAACAGATTAATGAGGTCTATCCACCAAATATGAACCAATTGATTCTTAATATTTAATCCATATTCCAATATTCAATTTTGATAAGTTAATTAATTTCATTTAAAATGAAAAAGAAAAGAAGAGTGTAAAGTATTTTTTTTCAAGAAAATGTGTTTTTATATATAAAAATGATTTTATATGATTTTCAACTATAAAATTTATTCCAATTATTTAAATTGTATTTTTAATAATATAAAAAAATAAACTTTCATTTAAAACCAATAAAAATTTAACTATATAAATTTTGGATAAAAAATATTGTTTTCAATAAAAAGTAGTATTTTCACTATTCAATGGAAAATCAATATTTTTAGAAAAATTTAAAAACATTACTCATAACCAATCCTGATATGATGATTTAAAAAGATATATTTTTTATCCAATAAACACGATAATATTTAAAAAAAATTAATTATATTATTTTCTCTTCATAAGAAATGAAAACAATTTTTGTAGAAAACATATTTTTAAGAATACAATGTCTTTACTAAAAATTGAGTACTAATTTCATAAGAATTGATCAATAAATTTCCATTGAGTAATAAAATTATACATTTTCATAATATGATTAATCGTATTAATACTAGAAAATTCAACAGCTAGTTTATAATTGCAATATTTAAATAATAATAGTTTTTGGTTTATTTGTGATCGATGTTTTGTATCACAAATGCAATTAGACATATTATTATTTTAATATCTTAGAGTTTTATATTATCCAAACCATTTATATTTTTTTCTTACAATTTTATATTCATTATAGTAATTAATGATTTAAAATTTGAAAATACCCATGATTAAAAAAATCCAAAAAAAGGTTAATGAAATATCCACTTAAAAGAGGGAAAGGGAAATATGATGGCCATTTGAGATAACACATAATTAAGTGTTCAAATATGAAATGTTACTTGGAAGTTAAAATATGGAAATGGAGGAAAAAATTAATGAATAAGTATTGATGGAGGAAAATTAATTTTGAAATAATGATGGAGGGTGATAAAGATCATTTATCCCAGGTAATTGAATGGTCATAAGAAAGCTAACAACCAACAACTTTTTACACATTGTATGTGCAAAAAAACCAATTAATTCATAAAAAATGAAGGTAATAGAATTTTTTTTTCAATATCATTTTCCTAGATTTGAGGAATTCATTTACCATTTTGAGTAATAAAATATAAAAATATACTTGGGAAGAATAATTTCATCCTTTAATTAATTTCCACAACTAAATCATCTTTATCATTAATCAACGAGTTTTATAGATGGGTTTTTTAATGTATAAATTGACTAAATCAATGTCAAATTGACTATAAGATATAAAAAATTATTAAAATTTATTCTACCTATCTTTAGAGATAAAAAAACCAAAATTTCTATCACTAGTTTAGAAAACTCCCAAAATTAATATACCATCATATGATAAATATACAATAATTTCCAAAATTTAATAGTAACCCAAATTTCAAACTAAATCACTCAAAAAATAACAACTGTAAAAATTAGAAAAAATAATCTTACTAAGATTGAATCCCTAGAATTTGAATGATTTGATAACATATTCTTCAAAGATAAACTTATCATTTATCTAGACAATAACATCAATTACTCTTAAATAAACATATAAAAAATGTGTATTTTTTATCATATATGATCTAAAATATAAAAATCATTTACCAAAATGATTTCAAAATAAAATCATTTCTAAATCCAAATGATATATAAATATCATTCCTAAAATAAAAACCTATATTAGAAAAAATTATTTCGATTTAATTTAATTATATTATATCTCCGCAATAGTAAACATGTTCAAAAATAACAATAGTCATAAGGTCACTTAATAAATTTGCAATCCTTTCATTTGCTATATGATGAATAATATTTCCTAAAATTGTAATGACCCATAATTACCTCAAAAAAAGGTAAGACGAACTTTAATTATTACAAACACCTTTAAAAAATGTTTTAAAAAATTAAGACACTCTTACTCAATTATTTATTTTACTAATACTCATACTAAACTAAGGTTTATATTACAATATATGACTCTCAATATACTCTTAATAATCTTATAATTCCATCACTTAATAACTCAAAAGGGATATCTATTATTTAAAACCTATTATTAACCTTAGACTTATCAACAAAAGACACCATTGGTTTAACCCATATAACTATGGAATATCATTAGTTTTCTTAGGTTAAATTCTAGTATTAATCATAATTGTTAATAAAAAATGTGAATTATTATAAAAATACCACCCATGATTGTTAAACTAGGTTTTAAGTACGCACAAACTCACCATGAATCGTAATTATTGTTGATTTGTATTCAACCAACACTTTTCAGGTTTATTACCCCTCGATGAATTTATTGGAAAACCATGCTTATGTTTAGTATCCATATAAGGATTTATTGCTAGGGAAAAAATTACTTGTCTTAATAAAATAATTATGTAATTTCCTAATAATTATACATATTATCAAGGTCGATCATAGGGTTTTGTTACTAATATATGTTTTTCTAAATATATTTCCCAATATTTCTACTAAACATGATATGATATCGACTATAAAGACCATGACCCCTATAGTGTAGAGCTGAGGGTTAATTTATTACAATAGTGCTTGATAAAAGGGATAACATCCAAAATGAATGAATTATTTATTAGTATTGTTAAAAAATGTATGTATATAATTTTTATATTACATTAGAAAACATAAATTACAACATAGTATTTTATTTGAAATCATCACTATTCCCTCTACAATTTCCTTTAATATTAATCATAATAATCTTCCTAGAATACTAGCGAAAGGAAAAATTAGAAAGGTGTGATTTGAGATGAATAATAATAGTTATTTATATCAAACTATATCATTTATAAATAAGGACTTTTCAATTTGGAAAAAAATAACTATAAACACATCCCTGTTAATCAATCATTTATGAACGAAGAATAATAATGTTAGAATAAATAATCATCAAATAATTATATATAAATAAAAACATGATAATGAAACATATCCATTTATATCATTAATATTAAAATAATCACATGGATATTAATAATCATTTTATGATGATGAAATGCCCAATTATGGAAATCATAAAGGTACCCCAAAGGCCATGAGTCAAGACATATTATTTAAATGGGAAACGCCTCAGCCAAATACCTAGATTGGTTTGTATAAAGAGACATACCAATTAATTTAGGGAATATAATAGACCCTACCCATCAATTACTAACTCAAATGAATGAATAGATTGGATAATCAATAAAACATAATCAAGGCTCAATAATAATCCAAAACTATAGGCATAGGAAGACATGGAATACATAAAGATGATTTATACCCGATGAAAATAGACCAGAAATGATACAATGAATGAATAATGATAGTACCATTATAATATATCCCCATAGGAGCATATGATAAGTAAATATATTTTTCATTAATAAATATAAATACCAAAAAAATATCATTAAAATTAATATCAGGAAAATACCACTGTTAGTTTGAAATCCAATTTAAAAAACCAAATTTCCTTACATATTAAAAAAAATTCCATTAAAAAAGTCATTAAAAATTTTAATGTGTGATTGGAAGCATTGATCCGTCTTGATTATGGTACATTATTTTCATTCCTAGTATGATAAAAAAATTCATTTCAGATTTTTTGTAAAATGTAAAATAATAAATTTTTCATCAAATGGAAATAAAAATAACTTTATTTTATTAGAAAAATATAAAATCTGGGGGAAAATGTATTTAAAAAATATATTAATATTAGGGAATTTTGTTTAAATCATTTTAATGAAAATAAAGACATGGAAGAAATGGATTCCTCACCGAATAGAAAATAAAGTCAATTGCCCTTAAAAAATTATTTCAAAATATAAAGTACATAAAAGGGGAAATGAAGGTAAATAACATATATTTAAAATAAAATATAGGATAATAAATTAAATTTCATTTATGATATAATTATCATATAATTATCCCATTTTGGATTTAACATAAATAATATAAAATAATGATCAGATTTAGAAATAAACCCTTACCCTTTTCGTAACATTTTAATCATAATCCTCATTAAAGAAATAACATAAAATGTATATTTAAAAACCATTAATATAAATTTAACCATGATATTTCATATTAAAGGGGAAGTACACACATAAAATAATGTAAGTGGTTAGAATTGCTTATGTCTCATGAAAATAAGAGTGAGATGAGAAACCATTAAAAAGATCGTATCATTTTAGTGATAATTTATCTTCGAGGTGATTATATATATAAAATTTCATTAAAAAAGGGAATGTTAAATGATATAATCAGATTTTATTTAACAAATAATCATTTCATAACATTGTCAATGATATATTAGTATAACCAAATGAATGAAAATTGAGTTAAGAAACCTCTTACCTTCAAACTAACTCATGCCGTACGCTCTTTATATTCACAAGTAATAAAAAATTGTTAATTATTAAGAATATAAATAAAAAATTTCAATATTATTATACATTTTCTATTTACTAACATGTTATATTTAATTAATTAATTTATTAAGTTGACATCTTGCATTTTGATGATATTCGGTTCGTATGTCCAAAATGTCATTAGTAGGTTGACTATGGTAAATGAGGTCATTATTCCATAATATATAAAATTATAATCTGGAAATAATTACAATTATTATAAATATATAATAATTTTAAATCTATCCCTATATTATGGTTATGAAAAAATGAATTACAATACAAATTTGGGAGATGGCATTCTAAACACACAAATCAGCAACATTTCCATTTTTAACAATCATAACAGAAAAAAGGTAAGTAGTATTTTAAAATTACATAATGATAAATATAATATTATTTAAATATTATTTATTTTAATATACTTATATGTATCATACATGCGCTGTGGGGATGGAAAACCAATCACATTTCTTCGTGGAGGTGTAGTCCACACATATACACGACTGATGTTATCTTTTCTAAATGTATGGAAAAGAAATAAATTAAATGATATATTATCACTTCATATTGATAAATATATCATGAAAATAATATATATAAATATAAAACAAATAATTAAAACTAATTATAATAGGTGGTGATATAGAACAAATTCTATCGGTTCACGAGGCGATTGTTCGTCGTACACATGAAAGACAGTTTTTTCCCATCTAATAGAAGAGGAGATTGATATTGTGTATTAAAATATAATAACAAACACTAATAATAAATAATACACTATTATTATCACTTCAACATTTCTAAATGAAACTTTACGGAGGTAGAATAATAAATAAAACCAAACTATTCAGTTAAAAGTTATACATCAACTTTGGACAACCTCCTTTTATTTACAACCTAATCACTAAAAGGTTTCTATTATGCCCCAAATAAAACCTATATAATATTTTAAGATATATTAATATTGTATTTGTTAAATTATTTAAAATAAAATGTAATAATGTGTGGATTGAATAGGATATAGGATTCCCTTTTATAATTGAGGGAAATGAATTTAGCAATTTTTATAATGTGTTAAATTAATATTGATTAATTTTCTTGTTAAAATAGATATAAAATTATAAAAAATTAATTTAAAATATATTTATTTTAAAAATTCATAAAATAAAATTATTAAATGTATTGGTGATGTATTCATTCTTATCCATTGGTTTTAACGCACCATTATCCCATTTGACAATTTCCAGGATAACATTATTTATTACTCTATAGAAGTAAAGAGTGTTACTATTATAGGAAAAGTGACCCAAAAATGGAAAAAGTATGATATTATAAACATTATACAATTAAATGGTATGTTTATTGGAATTTCATGAATTTTAGACCATTTAATAAATCATTTTTTATTAAAAAATATCATTAATGTCATTTCTGGAAATACATGAACTAGAATAATATAATATGAATATAACTCAATTAAAATTGTTCCAAAATAAAATATATTAACATAATAGTATTAAATATTATTATCCGAACCATCCAATCAATATCATGTTGCTTTACAAAAGATTTTATACAATATCTTATGGTTTAATCCCCTAGTTAACCAGTTTTTACATTAATTGTGGTACATTGTTTTTGAATACTAAAGGGTTATAATTTAACATATATAGTAAAAATTGGATCATAAATGCTCAATGTATTAATTTTATAGACCATTAATCATTCTAGTTTTGTAATTTTAATAATTTAATAATTTTTAAATAATTTAAAAAAATATATTTAATATAAAATATCATTTATGTCACTTTGGAGGCATATTAAAAAATTTAACTATGAAAACAACATGATATTAAAAAATTATAATTTAAAAATTTCACATTTCTGTTATATATTATTTATATCTGTAAATATTTTGTTTAAATTTTACTCACCAAAATAATATTACTTTTATAGTTTTAAAAATAATTTTTTTTTGATTTTCAACATCTTGTACAAGAGTTGTGGAAGTGTTTCCTAAGAATTTAAGGTTATTATTTAATCAATAAAAATTAAATAAATATATAACTTGATAAAAAAGGCAATTTATGTTTGAAATAACCTTTTAAAAATAAACATAATTTTTTATCCATGTCATAAAATATTATAGACACCCAAAGCGAGAAACTATCGTATTTGATGTTATCTTTTACATGAATATTGTAATGATCCAAATAAAAAAAATATTCAACTATATTTCTATATTTTTTTAACCATAGACAGACTTGGATGAAATTAACACATCATATAGGGTAAATTCAACTGTTATGGTCATTTTTTAGTCCTTAAAATATTATTCATAATCTTAATTACCCTATTTAACTTTACTATGGTATCAATTTTTCACTATGGCTATAATATTCATGATGAAAAAAATAAATGGGTATTATTTAATAAAAATTGATCTAATGATTCTAAATATGAATCCCATTTCATAGTATTCACTTTACATAAGATGTAGAAATTAATTTAATATTAAAATGTAAAATTTAATTGACCATTTTTAGTAATATTTGTTTTTATGCAAAAAAAATTATCAATAAATTAAATAATAAATTGTTTCCAATGAAATGAATTTGATTATTAATAATATAATAAAAAAAACTTCTTTAAAACCATTTTGAAATATATTTTAAAATTTTATATTCTTGAAACAAAAATATTGTTCTCAATAAAAAGTTGTATTTTTCACTATTCAATTGAAAATCAATCATTTTTAAACAAATCACTGCATTTCACCCTAAACAAAATATAAAATTATGATTTAAAAAATTATATTATTTTTATTAAATAATATTTTTAAAATTTATTATATTTTATATTAATAGTTTCTCATTGAAAGAAACATAAAAAAATGTTAACGAAACATATTTTGAAGAATAAATTGTTTTTAATAAAAAGTGTACTCTTATTTAGTAAGCATTAATCAACAGTCTTATAATGAGTAAAACCATTATATATTTTTCATAATTTTTTCAATCCTATTCATATTCACTAATTCTATAACTAGGTTATGACTTTAATATTTAAATAGTAATATTTGGTTGTTCATTTAGGATTGGTTTTGTGTGGCATATACTCTATAAAAAATATGTTATTTTAAAATCTTAGGGCCTTACATATCATGACCCAACCATTGTACACTAATTCCTATAAATTGATAATTGTATGTTTTAAGAACTACAAGAAACGAGACAACCCAAGACATCTGTTAAAAATAATATAAATAGATGAGGATCATTATTCAAGTCAATAAAATGGAACATGAAATGACAAATATAATGTTTGATTATCTACTAGAAGGACAAGATCCCATTGTCTACAGCTCCAGAAGATTCCACAGGTGGAAACCATGAGAGACTGTCTCACTGCCCCATGAGTCTCCACCTCTGATCAGCAATATAATTTGTGTCCCATAAAATTATATCGCCCAACTAATAAAAGTATATTTATCATTAACATCGTGGATATTCTTGGTTGTAATCTTAGTCGAGAATCATGATGAATTTTCAGTGAATCATCTATCTTAAATACATTGTCAAATAGTATGTCAAATACAATATTAGTCAAGGAATGATAAGATATTAATTCAACTATATTCCCTAAATTTTATTAATACATATGATGGATTTAGTCACAAATAAATATCTTGTTATGTCATAGATACTCATTTTGAGAAGTGAACCATATAAAAATATTTTTTTTCACATTGTATGTGATGTGTGTGTCTAACAATTATAAATCCATTCCATTAATTTTGTGATGATTTTTTTATTAATGATCAATAATAATAATTGAATTCACTAATTTAACATCCAACCACCTAGATAATTCTAAGTAATATTATGGGTACATTATATGTGGTATCAGAGGGTTCAGGATCCCATCAAATAATATAACTTATTAAAACATTAAAGTATAATAATTCCATCATTTTAATGGTTATTTGGTCACTAAATTTCTAATTTTTGGATTGATAATATTAATTCAGTGAACGTTACGGTGATATGAAATTTATTTAGATAAAATTATTATATATAAAGATCATATATAACTGTATTTATTATTAGTTTGATTGGATGTGTTGGTGTCCCCAATGATTATTGTATAACCCACTATCATGGTACTACGATAATAGAAATTGTATGAATTAAATTGTTGAATAAATAAAACACTTAAAATTATATCCAATAATATCTATAGGAGAAGTAATTTTACAAGGTAAAATGATTCAATATAGTAAAATATATATTATACAATTAATTAAATTTTTAAAAATTTAATGAAAATTTGATGGAAAGTAAATTGTTGATGTAATTGTAAATTATTATCTTCTCAAAATGGTGAAATATGAAATAATTAAAGAATTATTAACATGAGTAAATAAAATATTATGGAATGGTATTGGTTTTGGTGAAAAGATAGAGGATATAAGTATTGGTGAAAAAATAATATGCATTTGGCCAGACATATAGATTTAAAAGTGTCTAAATAAGTAGAAAATGATTTGGGAACACATAGTTTTTAATGATTTATAAAACATTTGTATTTTATCTTAGATATGCAAGGGAAATATTTGACTTAATTTTATCGAAATAAGAAAATATTAATATAAAAGTTTTTGTTGAATAAGGAAATTATAAACAAGAATACATTAAGTTAATGTTTCAAAAACTCATATCAATAAATTCAAGACATTTGAAAATATTTATGTCTTCATTAATGGGAAATATATGACTAGAGTGCATCAACTATGGAGCCAATGAACATTTTGTATAAAAGTTAAAGAATTTTAAAGAAAGGGAATCATTTTTATGATAATGATTAGAGGCTAGGTAGATCATCTCAGAAGGAAGAAGAAAATATAATAAATAAAAATTTTCAAGAAAATTCATAATAATTTCATTAAATTAAAAAAATATAAATATCTTATTAATGTTGTATGATAATAAGATATGAAATTAATATGATGATGGTTATTATTTTAGTTATATTGATGGAAAAATACTAATTACTGATGTCAATGAGGAATAATTCACCATCGATGAAAGTGGGGATTTTTGGAGTGAGGATAGAATTTAAAAAGAGATTATATTGAAGTTAGAACATAGTTAATATTTATAAATAATATATAATTGAATATGAGACTAAATATTTAAATAAAATTAGTCAATATTCAAGAGAAAAATGATTCTAATTATTCTAGTAAATAGTCATTTCTATCAAAAGAGATTTATTTTTTTGATGATATTTCATGAGGAAGAAAAGTATATTAAAAGTGAAAGGGAAGAAATGTTTATCATTAATGAGAAATATCAGAAAAATATGGAATAAAATTTGATAAATTATGAAACAAATAAGAAATTATAAATATAAAATTCAGAATTATTTTCATGAGGCAGAATTAATATCAAAGATGAACATTATAGAATTTATTGAAGATTTAAAGAATTTTTTTTCTCAATATAGTCAATAGTAACAACACTAAATTGATGAAATAGATCTTCAAATTGTTGGTAGATAATTATTGTTAATTTTATTGGTATAGAAAGTTTAGATTGTTTCAAAATAAGATGATACTAAAAAAATTAGAAATTATATGAATGGAGAATTAATGCAAAATACTAATATAAATGGTGATTCTAAATATAATGGAAGGTGTCCTAGATCAAATAATAAAGTATTAGAATTCTATAAATTTTTTGTTATACAAAACAAAGAATTTTTTTTAACAAAGGGATAAAAAATGTTAGTGTCAATGTTTTGAAAAAAAATATATTTTTGAGGAAAATATGAATTTAATTATTATTGATGGAATAATAGAGGCCTTAGGAATATGTTATGAAGTTTTTGGTTTAATTACGAATATTATTACATCCCAAGATGTTTCTACGGACAAAAAGTTGGGAGAGTCATACCACTCCAAAAAGAAAAAATCATTTGAAAACTAAAAAAATATGGATTGACGGTTAAGAATAGATTTCAACAATTAAAATAGATTTTTGGTTGATTTGACATGAAAAGTTAATTAGTTAATGATTATCTCACTATACTACTCTCCAAAATGAGTAAATTGTTTGAAACTCATATGTTTTAAATGGATAATGGCAAGGAAAATGATATTGTGTTTAATGTATCACTTAAAAAATATTAAATTGAATATCCATAGATTCTAGATAGTGCGTGCACTTCACACTTGGAAATAGATTTAATTATTTTAATGAATGTTGAAAACTGAATGGGAGGCATGAAGAACACTGAAAATTATGGTTCACATAAAATTCTTGGAATCATGTTATTAATTATTGGGTATAATATTTTAAATCCCATTATCATTTTTATTAATGGGTTGATTTTTTTATGTTTATCTTTTCTATTTTATAAATATAATGATGCTGTTTTATAGAAAATGGGTTATTCATTAAGAGTTTAAAATATAATTTTGTATTTATAAGAGGAAAAAACAAGGGGAAACTTTTTTTAAGTTGGTGATGATGAAGATTTATTTTTTAAAATAATGAAATAAAAAACTAATTATGGCATCAAAGTTAGGTCATCATGGAATGAGAAAATGAAAAATATTACAATGGGGTTGAATGTTATTTTTTGAGACTAAGATAAAGGGAGAATGAAGTTACATGTGCTATATTTTTTAAATAGAGAATATTTATAATTCTAATAAAAATAAAGTTAATATTCAGACATATCATATTTTTGATATAATTAATTCCAAAATTTATGGTCCTCTAAGGAAACTATAAAAGGCGAGAGATAATTATTTGTATTCCTAAAATTGATGGTTTAAGCCTTTTGACCTTCATTATACTCATGTTAAAGTCTCTAAAAGCTTTCAAGTGTTACATAATTTGTACTAATAAGAAGTTTGGTTTCTCCTTGAAAAATATAATGTAAGAAATTTTTTACAATATACTAGTAGATGATTTAAATAATATATTAAGAAAAATGAAATACATTCTATTTTTGGTACAAAAATCCACAAGTGAAAAAATTTTGTTATATAATGTATAAAAAAAGGTGATATAGGTGAATTATAAAATGTTTATTGAGCATTTAAATTGCCATTAATTCTAGTGATATGTAATTAGTTTAATGTTTTCATTAAATAAACTTGTTTATACATGCCAAATTTATTCTATTTACAATATCATATGTATTATAATATGTTTCTAATAAATAAATATTTATGCATATTCAAAAAACCATAAATTATTAATGTGGAAGTTGAAATTATTTGGATGATTCAATAAAGAGAAGTTAATTACATCTTTTAAGGATATACTATAAATAAAATCAAATTCTACTATTAAAATAATAACCCGGTGATTATTGAAGATACTATTATAAAGGTGTAGAAACACTATAAAAAATAAACAAAAATCCGAAACCACATTCTATGAGTGAATAAAATGATTTTTATAATAAGGATTATGGTGAATATTCTAAATACAATGTGAGTTCAAAGTAAGTTAAGAATACATATTATGAGTCACTTAATTATAGTGACTAATATTAACCACGATATTGTAATCCATGGTTGAAAAAGAAATTTAAGGTCAAAACTATCAATGTAAAATAATATAAATAATTTTAGATTAGATTAACTTTCCGGACCACGAAACATACCTCACTATTTTATCGAGTTTATTGAGGAGGTCTAAAATAGGCTTTGTAGTATCAAAAGATGATTATTTTTATGAATAATCAATTCAATTAAATTGAGATGAATGAAACATGTGATTTGGTACCCAGTACTAGAAAGTAAAAATATATTAGATAAAATTGTGCTTTTAAAAGGAAACTAATTGAATGTGTATAATATATAGGCAATAAGAAAACCCATCTATGAATGGAGTTCTCGAAGAATGAATAAATTGGTATTTATGATACCATATAACTAGTTTATATACCATATATTATAAATAAAATTTGAATAATTATAGAAAAAAGGATATAAATGATTTTTCAAATAGATTTCAGGTTAATATATCCCTTTGCAGAACTGGATGATAAATTATACATTGTGTATCATATTGGTTTCATTCTTGGTGAAGATGAAATTTATGTTTTAAGGTTAAATATGGATATATTTGGGTTAAAAAATTGAAAATATCAGGGTAATTAAATTTATATTCTATTTTTAAGTGGTTATTCTTAAAGAAGAGAATTATCGAAATAAACTTCTATATTAAGTTTGATAGTGGTATCTCTTTTTATAATCAAATATATATATGATATAATTTTTATTAGAAATGATTAAAGATTTCATGGGGACTTTTCTTTATAGATTAATAATTCATTTGAAATTTCTCTATTTAGTGGAATGAGATTCTTTTTTGGAATAAACCTTTATTAATAGAAAGATAACACCTTTCTTTTCCATGATAAATATGATTGAGAAGATCTAAAGAAGTTTGAAATAGAAGATTTATTGAATATTTCTGTTTCAATTCCAGTAGGGAAAAAGTTTATATTGATAGAAAAGTAAAAGGAGTTGACATAAGAGAATTATGAAATATAATTTCAGGATTTATATACTTTAATGCTTCAAAATTAAACATTTTATATGATGTTACATTATGTTATAGTTATAAAAGTTCACCAAAGGTGTCTTAGTTTATTCTTTTAAAGGGAATTTTCTTATATGTTGAATAAAATATAAACTATTCTTTACAATTTGATAAAAATGGAATGATTTATCTATTTTAATATATAGATACAGATTTGGAAAGAAATGTTGATGATTTAAGATAAAAATATGGTAATATTTTCTTTTTCTAAGAAAGGTGTGTATGTTACCACATAAAGAAACAAAGCATGGTGATCATGTGTACAACTTGAGTAGAATATGTGTCTATATATGAATTTATAACCCAATTGATATGGATGAGGATTTAATTTTATGATTTCATGGTGGAAGTTATATTTTCACTACTTTTGGGATTTTATAATCATATTTATATGAATCTATAATGGAATTACCATCAAAATCCTTTGTTAAAAAACACTGATATAAAATATCACTTTATCAACGAGATTGTATATCAAAATGAGTTTATACTAGAATATGTTTAAAAAATATGAAATTATAGAAGTTTTTAGTAAAATAATTTCAAAGGAACCATTTTAAATATTGAATTTGATGAAGGTATTTAAACCTCAACCAATTCAAATTTATTGTATGGTTATATTTTACATTCTCTCCTATTATTTTGATATTATTTACAAAGATGGAGAATAAAAACACAACTCCCTATATGTTTTTTTCTATTATGTATTTAAATAATTTATTTACCAAGGAGGTGAAAATTATATTTTAATCAAGAGATATATGTTTTTCCTTTTGAGGATATATAACTCTTTCTATGGGAGAATGTATTTATAATGAGTTTTTTATAGAGGTAAGTTGTGGATTTCAAAAATAAACATTTCAAACATGTTTAGTGAATATATATCTTAAAAATTGTTATACATTGGTTTGAGTGACAATTATTGAGAAATAGATGTAATTAAGAGATGTTTCTCCATTTTCTAGAAGATGTATTAGTACTAAGAGGTTCCATGGTATGTGAAGAATATGATATAAGTCATTTTTATAAATAACATGATATTATTATTCCCCATTCTTATTTCCTACACTGAGATCACACATGTAAGATTAGAACTATAGAATAATGATTCATTGCTATGTGTGATGATTTTTGAAGTGATTTTTGTTCCATGTTACAAAGAAAAAATATAAATGTGGGAGATTATTGAGACCAATAGATGTTTTTGGTTATTATTGAGACCAAGATATGTTTTTGTAGCTTATTTATTCCAATTTGAATATGGTAATAAGTTAATAAGATATATAATAGGTGTGATCATTTGATGGTTTTTTGGAGTCACCACTTAAATCATTTCCAAACTAATGTGTTTAATGATAATACATTTTAATTGGAGTTCACAATGTGGTTTTGGAATGTTTTCAAGGTTAGGAAATGTGATTTGATGTCCAATACTTGTGTTAGATGACAAATGAGATATAGGTGACATCACTAATCCATAGTTATGTATGAAAACCCATATATTTGGTAGCGGATGAGGAAATATTTTTTTTCTTATGTCACTAGTGTTAAAATAAGTTATGGTTTGAGTAAAAATACTAAACTACGCTATTTTTTATTTGATAACATTAAATAATAAGGAAGGAATAATATTATTTATAAAAAAAAGTTTTAGCGGGTGTTTAGTTGAAAAGTTTTAATAAGGATAAAAATGAGACTTGTGTTTGTTGTGGAGGAATCCATTGTGAATTGTTGATTGATGTAAGTTTATATTTTTGGAAACATGATTATAAGTGATATACTCAGCCCAGTTCACTCCATAAGAAATTTTATGGGTTTCCACATAATCTAATGTGATCCTCATCATACTATAAATTATTTTGAATACATATTAGGCTCTTGGGTGTTAGTTTGGTGAGGTTTTACTCCCATATCAAAGTGAACATTAGAAATGAATAAACATACAAACTCCTTTTTAAAAAAATTAATTGAGATATTCCAAAAACATTAAATAACATAACATGATATATAAAATGATTATGGAAGTATACTCTCATATTGACCCACGATGATTCCAGTATACCATAACTAATTTTCAATTGGTCTAATCACATATAATAATGAATAAAATAATCGAAATAAAAGGAATCAGTACTACTTGAATTAGGGATCATCCCCTCTAGTCTCTTAATCCCAACTAAATTATTTCAATTGAACATGATTCTCCAAAACTATTCCATAACAAAACCTAAGAATAGTGAATTCTTCTAGAGTACCCAAGTGAAATGGTTTCCCAAGAGGGTATTGAGTAAAAATTTGTTGAGAACGACTAATATGATCTCATAAATAACCAATAAATGTACTATATATAATTGAATTATCCAATGAATAAAAAATACAATGTGAGAGTATAAATAATTAACCTCCATTGATCCTTGAGTTCTAACATGACACCTTGGATTGACAATACCTACTTTGGTCAGTTTTAGAGTGTCTTCGAGAAATCAATGTGACCATGCTAACCAATATAAGGCATGTGAACAAGTCCTAGGATAAAATCACATGAAATCTAGTATAATCATGCTTAATTAATGATTCCTTATGGAATGTCATAGAAAATCCAAATCCATCCTATAGGCCACCTGGGGGGTCTTATCCCCTGCCCCGAATCCACAATGTAAGTCTATATACATTTAAACTATCTCAGAGGCCTCATAAGGATCATATCTCCTACCATGATTACAAGGAGCGAGTAATAGGACATCCAAATATCCAAGTCAAAAACATCTGGAGGAGTTCCATAGTAGTAGGCATGATTTATGGATCCATAAATGTCATCATCCTAATCCCATGTATCTTAATACATCTTATTGGGTAGTGCATGTTATCTAAATCTTATCAAAAAACACATCTTGGAAGATCTGACCACATACTTGAATCCACCACATAAATCATGTTTAACCTCTCATGTGATAGTACTAAAAAATTGAGTTTATCTAGAATTTTGGACTTAATAGGACAAGCTAAAAATCTATTAAACACCCACTTTGTCATCAGTAAAAAAATAACTATTAAAGGGGTTGTTTAACGACTCCTTGTTTAGCACAGTTAAAAGGAGATTTTAACAGTGCTAAATAGGGTTGATAAAGACCCCCCCCCCCCCCATTTTCAGAACTTCATTAAAAGTACTAATAAATTTTTACTTTAAAAAAATTATATTTCATTAAAAATAATTATTGGTCAGAGTGGATACTCAAGAGGTGGGGGTGAATTGTGTTCCAATTAAAATTTCTCTTAAAAATGATTCTATTAAAATCCCCCAAATTAAAAAACAAGTTCAACGGTAGTGAATTTATAATGATTGTAAGTTTTCAATTAATTTCTCAAGATATTGATTATTTATCAGTTAATTCAATTTAAATGTTGATTAACTTTTGAAATTGACTTACTGGATAACAATAGTTTTAAACACTTTCTAGTTTAACTATCAGAGTAACTTTAAAACAATTTGTATTTTAAAGTAATTAGCAACGAAATATAAATTATATATAATATTCTTTAGACATAATCTAATATGAACAATAGATATATCTAAGAGGTTCATTATCAAGCCAAAACTGGGTCCTCTAAAACAATTTATTTAAATTTGATTCACACCCTGGGTCGATGTAAAACAATAGTACACATACTTTCCAGGTACTAAGACCTCTACTATAGTAATTCGTGGGAAACCAAAACAAAAGCACATAGGCAATCCATGTCTTACTTGACCTCTACCACTATCCCCAGTGGGATACAAGATAGTTATGGAAGGTTTGTTTGAGGATTTAGAAATCCTCCAGTTTAGCACTGGAGATAGTGTGTGTATAGAATATACAAAGTACACACATAGCTAGAAATGTAAAGAAAATAATCACTAAGAGAGTAGATATGAGTTTAAAATGCTCTAGTGATTTGAAGTGCAGCCCTGGACTCCTTTGATTATTCATGAATTCTTCTGAGTCCTTCTCTGGTTATTACCTGAAAAACAGAGGGTCATTTTCTTCAAGATCAGTTTGATCAGCTTGAGTGCAGGAAGAGATCATTGTAGATATTCACTCCCTGTCTTGAGTTCATCTTGTGATCTCTTTATATGAATATCCACATGCATGTCCAATGTTCTTCAAGAAATTGAATGTAAGGATGTCTCCTCTTTGTTGTGTATTTGCGACTTTGTATTCAACTCTTGTTCTCTGTGTGTCCCCTTGGTCGTCTTTCCCGTTGCTCTCAAGGTTCCTTTTATACCATTAACTCCGGAAATAGGAATGATTGCCTTTTCATAGTTACAAGGTACGGTTCCCAGACATGCCAAAAACAATTATAAAATAATAGTAGGTCCATTAATATCATCAAATATGACTGTTGATAAATAAACAAATAGAAATAAAGTTTAGAGAACAATGAATGTTTTTCAATCAATAGCTCCTTATAATAGGGAGCTTGTAGCGGTGGATCCTCTGTATCAGTTGCTATTACTCCTTGTAACGGTGGCTCCTTCTATTAGTGAACATCTATCAGTAGCTATAGCTCTTTGTTTTAGTAGCTCCTTGTAGCAGTGAGATTCTATCGGTAGCTCTCTATTCTTGTACTGGTAGCTCATTGTATCGGTAGACTTGAGTAGCGGTGAGTTTCTTTATATCGGTGAACTTCATAGCGGTAGACTTGATTATACCGGTAGACATACTCTAACTGTAGCTCTGGGGTAACGATAGCTCGTATTGGTAGACTTTGTATCGGTAACTTGTGCATACCAGCAGCTCTGTTCTGTACCAGTGATTAAGTGCATACCGATGGACTTATACACACTAGTAGAATTGTTATATCGGTAGCTCTGCTTCTATCGGTAGATGTCTGTGTCAGTGGAAGTTGTGTCAGTGGACTTCATACATACCAGTAGATCTGTGTATTGGTGACCATTTCTTCTCAGTGACCATGTCTATCGGTAGACTAAGTACTGGTTGGTCTGTAGCAGTAGCTATGAGAATATCAGTGACTTAACACTTATCTGTTCTTCGCAAAACATATCCACATTGTGTTACAATTATGTAAAAGTATGATTAAACATAGATAAACATTGATTGACATATTCCAATGATTATTTTGATATTCATCATATATATATATAGAGTTATAATCACACATCAAGATTATCAAAACATGTTAACACATGATTGGGATTATCAAAACATGTGAGGTCAATAATCTCCCCCTTTTTGATAATCACAAATCATGGTATTATAAGCAAAAAACATCAATAATTTATCAGAGGATATATCTTTAAAATGAAATTTTATCATAGGTAAATATAAAAACAAATGTACTAGAGTTACAAACCAAAAGTATCAGAGGTAAAATAAAATATAAAGGTATTAGAGGAAAATAAAAAATAAATTTATCAAAGGTAAGACAGCAATGGGAAATATTAAGCTCATATTTCTCCCTTTGTGTAAAACAGATATACCCTTCTATATTATAGGTAGAGTTATAGCATGAAGTTTATATGAAGTTCATATTTCTCCCTTTGTGCTTCATATTTATCCCCTTTTATTGCTTCCCTTTTATTTACATCTCCCCCTTTGTGATTAGCAAAAAGGAAGGGGGAAAGAATGTATCCGAGGAAATGAGAAATAGGGAAATGAAAAAAAGACCATAGATATATTTTGTGGGGTAAAAAGTACAAGTGAAATACAGAAGTAATAAAAATAGAATAAAAATGAAATATAAATTAAATAAAAATTATTCTTATCGAAGGTCCTAGCCAAAAATCAATACACTTCCTCAATATGTGATTTTCCCTTGGGTTCAAAAGAGGATTCAGGATTTGTGGATGCAGGTGGTGGCTTAGGAACAAAAAAAATGATCAGAGGAGGCCGAGCTACTGAAAATGTTCCTTGCCTGTACTGTGTATCTCTTTTAGTGATCATAGAAGTAAGGCTGCGGATGGCTTGGGCTAGAGTCATCTTAGTGGGAGAAGTAGTAGAGGCAGATGCAGGTAAAGATGGAGGTAAAATCACTGGTCGAGCATCAACATGCAAGAAATGCAATAAGAGATTTCTGAAATCCATGATTATTCCTCCTCACCTCTACATGGCAAACAAAAATTCATCCTTGTTTTCCAAAAACTTATCCAAGCTTGGAGTCAACTCCCTGAGTTTTCATACTTGATCCCTGAAGGGTTGATTGACTGGTGGTAGCTTCATGATTTCTAACATAAGCTTGAAATGGATTTTGAGCTGATGCTTGGTGTAAACCCTTTTGAAATAATAATCCACTTTGTCCTTGACTTCCTTTTGAGAAGCTGTATCCTCCCTCATAAAACACTGAATGATTTGTCCAATATCCCTAGTGGTAGACACCATTTGACTTAGGGCAGATGAGTCCATAGAGCCACTGGTTGAAGCTGAACCAAGCTTCTTCTTCATCAAAGCTCTAATCTGATCCAAATCTATCGAAGGTTTGGAAGCAAGAGACCCAATAAAAAAAGCCATAGTTTACTTGAAACTCTTAGTTAGTCCACTGATAAGATTCATTACAAGAGAATCCTAGGCACTGACATGATTCTCCACATACTTTTTAATGCATTTAAAAACTAATACCATCTGGCTCACAACACTTTTTACATAAGCCAAATCCTTATCTACCTGAGATTTAGAACTCATATAGGATTCCAGAGAGACAAATGATTTCATTAGAAATTTAACATCCTCTGAAAAGCTAGACAACTGATTCTAGTGATCTATGACTTCATCCACCATCTCAGCCATAGAGTTTGACACACAATGCCCAAGAGAGAGTTCAAAAGATTTTTCCATGCTGCTCAGCTTCTCAACAAAACAATTATTTAAATCGGCAACAGAAGTATTAAAAAACACTTTAATTTCATCCTTCAAATATTCTAAATCATTCATCGTGATCATATCAATAGGCACAACAACAGATTCTATTTCAGATACTGTATTGGACACATAATCATCCATAATAGATTGGATGGATGAAACTAAGGAGGAGTCCATTTTCCTCATCTCTTCCACAGAATAAGTCTTGAGATCAGATTTCAACTGGTCTAGATCATCTTTACATACTAAATATTCATATAAAAACTCAGAACATATATCATAGTTAACTTGTGGCCTATCCATGGGTGTCTCATCACCAAAATCAGGGTAGTCTAACCCACAAACCACAAAACCTGGGTCTTCAGCCCAGTCTTCAATTCCATCAGCTACTTAACACTTACAAGTCTATTTGGATGATCCCCCGTAACTGGTGCATTCTCTTGTATAACAATAGCATCCTCATCCACTCTTTCTTCCTCAGAAGAATCTTCCACTACCATTTCCATCTCTCCAACAGCAGGAGGCTCCTCAAGAATAGTTACAGGTCCTTCCATATCAAACAAAATACATCCTCAATAGGCACAACTGAGCTTCCAATCAATGGACTCAGACTTGAGAAAATAAAAGCAGATGCTCCAGATTCAGATTCTCTTTCCTTTTCCTTATTCTCTGGGGCAGCTTTTTCCTGATATGATCTCTGCTGGTCTTCTTCATCTATAGGTGCCTCTTTATTTCTTACACCCAAAACAATTTCTGCACTAGTTAGGTTCAAATAATAATTTTCCTTTTCTTGTGATACAATTTCTACATTAGGACTTGAAGGAAAGTCTGGATCTCTTCCATCAGCTACAGAGGTACCTTCTTCATCAGTATCATCACTATACTGATGTTCTTCTTCATCACGTCCCAGACCTAGATCCCTCACATCCTTAGGCCTAGAAGGATGATCCACATGATTGAATTTATCATACAACCTCTCTTCTTCACTAAGCCATTCTCTTTTCCATTGATTCCAATTAATCTTCATGTACTTACATACTATGATTGTGATACAAAATTTGCTCCTTACAAACCATGTCTCATCCTGAGACTCAGCTACTCCTTTTACCTTGATCACCACTGAGATCAACTTGGAAAAGAATAAGGCATTGGTTTTTGACTTTGGCCTGGTAATATCCTCAATCTGAACCATTAACAGCCTATACAAATTTACCTTAACACCATGTCTTAGCAGATGAAGCAAGTAAATATCCTACTATTTGAGATTTCCAAAATCCCCTCTCCTTGGAATTAAAACATGTTGAATGAACATAAACCACAACCAGTTCTCTCCATTCATTTCTGCAGCCACTACTTTTCTAGGAGTTCCATCTCCTATTAACTCTTCTAAAGCAGTTTCATACTTAAAGATATTACCGGTAGGAGGTATTGATTTCGCGAAATATATAAAAACACCTTCGTATAGAACCTTTAGGGATTCGTCCCATTCAACAGAAGAAAAATCCATCTCCTTTCCATTCACAACAGATACCATCTTATTCTCAACTTCTGATTTCTCAAACCGAAAATACTCATATAAATCTTTTATGAGCCTCGGATAGTAAGAGCCATTGTTATTCGAGAATAATTCTATCCATTTCTTATTTTACATAACATCTAGAACTAATTATTCACTTGACATTAGCCATTTTGCGCACAACTCCTTTTCAACTACTATCTCTCTTTGAACAAGATGCGGATTTGAAGGTTTCTTCACTTCACTTCCAGTAGTAGACTCGCCTTTGAGTCTCTTATCACTCAGTTCATCTTCCCTTCCACTGATTGAAGGTCTCTTTAATCTTTCCATTGAATCGTGAGGCTTAGGTTTAGGAGGTTTAAAAACTAAGGCTTGAAGGTAATGGGCTCGAGGTGGATCGACAGAGGTTAAGGCCTGTGTTTTATCATTTAGGAATCATAAAATTAATAAATAAAACACATAAACGATACAGATTCTAGAAGCTAAAGACATAAAGTTTAAAACAACGCAGAATAATGGTAATAATATACCAGTGAGAATTCCTAATAGTGTGATATATCAGTGAGGTTCCATACCTGTGAGGTATACTAGTGAGGTTCCATACTGGTGATGTATAACAGTGAGGTTCCATATCGGTGAGGTATAACAGTGAGGTTCCATACCGGTGAGGTATAATAGTGAGGTTTCTAACGGTGAGGTTTCTAATGGTGAGGTTTCTGACGGTGAGATTTCTAACAATGATATATCATTCCTAACTCATGTCTAATATAACATAACCTATCCGAACACAAGGGTTTAGTGAAAATGTCATCTAGTTGATGTTCAATACCTACAAATTCAAGAGTAATATCACCTTTTTTGTAATGATCTCTTAAAAAGTGGTGTCTTACATCAGTGTGTCTGGTCCTAGAGTGAGATACGGGATTCTTGGAGATATTGATTGCACTAGTGTTATCATAGTTAATATATACATGCCTAAACTGATATCCATAGTCCAGTAAAGTGTGTTTCATCCACATAACTTTTGCACACCAACTACCAGCAACTACATACTCTACTTCAGAAGTAGACAAAGCAACTAAAGTCTGTTTCTTACTACACCATGAAATTAAGGACATTTCTAAAAATGACATGCTCTATATGTGCTTTTTCTATCTAACTTGTAACCAGCAAATTCAGAATCTGAATAACTTATTAAATCAAAATATTTTTTTTGGATAAAACAATCCTAAATTAGCAGTATGTTTAAGATATTTGAAAATTCTTTTAACAGCAAGAAAATGTGACTCTTTTAGATTAGCATTAAATCTTACACACATACAATCACTAAACATAATATCTGGTCAACTAGCAGTAAGGTAAAGTATGCTTCCAGTCATACCTCTATAATTTATTGGATCACATGGTTTCCTAGTTTCGTCTGCATCTAATTTATAGACATTACTCATAGGTGTATCACTTTCCTTAATACTATCCAAACTAAAACGTCTTAAAAATCCTTTTTATATTTTATTTGATTCAAAATAATACCATCTTTATTTTGAAAAACTTGAAATCCAACATAATTTTTGAGTTCTCCCATTAAGATCATTTCAAATTCATTTTGTGTACTCTTTGAAAAATCAATACATAAAAACTATTTTGAAGATCCACAAATAATATCATCAAAATATATTTGTACTATCAAAACATCCTTATAAATTCTTTGAATAAAAATATTTGGATAAGAAATCACTTTAGAAAATCCTTTTGAATTAAGAAAATTATTTAGTCTATCATACCAAGCTCTTGGATCTTGTTTTAAACCATATAAAGCATTCGTAAGTTTAAAAACTCGATTTGAAAACTGAGGATTAGTAAATCCAGGTGGTTGTTCAACAAAACATCTTCAAATATAAAACCTTTTAGAAAAGCACTTTTAACATCCATTTGATATAACTCAAAATTCAGATGAGCAGTATAGGCAAGTAGAATCCTAATAGCTTCTAATCTAGCAACATGTGAAAATTTTTCCTCATAGTCTATTCCTTCCTCTAGACTATATCCTTGTGCAACTAACCTTGCTTAATTTCTAACTATATTTCCTGATTCATCAACCTTATTTCTAAAAACCCATTTAGTGCCCATGGTCAAAGTGTCCTTAGGTCTATCAACTAATTCGCAGACTTTATTTCATTCAAATTGATTTAATTATTCTTGCATAGCCATTACCCAAAATTCATCATTGGTTGCATCATTGATATTTTTAGATTCTAACTATGAAAGAAAGGATTGATGTCCAACCTGGTTTCTTAGATATTCTATAGTCTGTGTCCCTCTATCAAGATTACCAACAACAGCATCTAAAGGATGAATCTTTATAATCCAAGTTGATCTAGTAAATGTAGGACTAGAAATTTCAAGTTCAGCTATAGGTTCAGGTTCTACAAAAACAGGTTTTGGAAGGTTTCCAGAACTGGATGACTTTACAACAAGTTCATTGATTTTATCATTAATGTCCAAAACATACAAATCTTCTTCAATATTTTCAAGAGAAGACTTAGGATCATGTGGATCAGTTTCATCAAATTTCATGTGAACATATTCTTCCACACATTTGGTTCTTTATTTAAAGACTCTATAAGATTTTCTAGTTATATAGTATCATAGAAAGATTCCTTCATCACTCTTGGATGCAAATTTATCAAGATTATCCATGGTGTTGAGAATAATGACATTGCAACCAAATACTCTGAAAAACTAACTTTAGGTTTCCTATTATTACGTAGCTCATAAGGGGTCTTCTTAAGAACCAGTCAAATCAAGACACTATTTATAATATAATAAGTTGTATTCACAGTATTGGCCTAAAAATAAATTGGCAGTTCATACTCATTGAGCATAGTTCATGCAATTTCTTGAAGGGTTTTATATCTTCTTTGAACTACACCATTCTGTTGAGGTTTCCTAGGGGATGAAAAGTTGTGACTATAGCCATTGTGTGATTACTAGGATTCAAACACATGATTTTCAAACTCACGACCATGATCACTTCTCAGGGTGTTAATATTAAGTCCACTAAGGTTTTCTACAGACTTGGAGTACTTAATAAAGTAAGAACAAGATTAACTTTTGTGAGATACGAAGTATACCCAAGTATATCTAGAAAAGTCATCTACCAAGACATATACATAGTTCTTTCCATTTAAACTGGAAACTCTAGAAGGTCCAAACAAATCCATGTGAACCAACTCGAGAGGTTGAGAAGTTGAAACTTATTTCTTTAATTTGAATGAAACATTATGTTGCTTTCCCTTTTGATAGGGATTGCAAACTTTATCTATTGGGAATTCAAGTTTTGGTAATTATCTAACTATGTTCTTCCTAGTAAGTTTTCTAAGTGAATGAATGTTTTAGTGTCCTAATCTTCTGTACCACAGCCAAGATTCTTTACGAAAATCATTTAGGCATGTAACATTTTGTTTAGCTAAAGAATTAAAATCAACTGCATAAATTTTTTTATTTCTCAAAGAAGAAAATACTAAAAAAAATTAGAATTAAAAAAATTACAAGAATAATTTGCAAATGTAACATTGAAACAATCATAACACAACTGAGAAATACTAAACAAGTTGTATTTAAGTCCATCAAAAAATAATACTTTAGAAATTAAAATAGAGTCAGTGTTACCAATCTGGCCTAGGCCGATGATTTTTCCTTTAGAATTATCACCAAAGGTGACATGTCCTCCATCAAATATGATTAGACTCTTAAAGAATGAGTAATCTCTAGTCATATTTCGTGAACACCTACTGTCCAAGTACTATATCTTCTTGTGGAAACTCTTCGAGAAGGTCTCCTAAAAAACATGCTTAGATGGAAAATGATTTTGGTTCCTAGATTCTCTTGGGTCTAGATAGGTTAGCAAGCAATGCTTTAGGTACCCAGATTTGTCTTATAGGTCTCATATAATATACAGAATCAATGGATTTTTAAAGATAAACTTCATTTGATATATAACTATTTGAATAACTAGTTGAAGAATATGAATTTATAGAACTAGAACTAGCAGCATTCTGTCCAGATTTTGGAATAAATCTATTTTTAGTAATCTGTCTCTGTCGAGGCTAATAGCCTATTCCAATGGTATATTTTTGGGGCCACTTGTTTTACTAGAATTTGAGTTAGAGTATTCATTCCATTTGTGAACTTCTATAAGTCTTTCCTTAATTTATCATTAGAAAATCTAAGTTCAGTATTTTCCTTGAGTAATTGAACATTCTTTTCTTTTCTATATCAAGAGTAGATTTAACAGAGATGGTCAAATCATGTTGTTTCATTAAGGTCATATACTTATCCTTAAAATCATTATAGGTGTCTTCTACCATATTATAATATTAAAATAACTCTTCACTAGAAATATTTTCAGATTTAGAATCAGAATCAACTCTAGAATAATAAGAATTTAAACCCGGAGTATCTAGTGTTACCTCAGATGTGTTTTTCATAAAACACATGTTAGATTTTTGAGATTTCTCATCCTGGGTGGATTCAGAATTACACAAACTATCTTCTGAAACACTCAATGTTGATTTCATAGCTTTCTTATACTTATTGTCCTTGTATTCATATTTCTTCTTGAACTTCAATTTTGGATAGTCAGTTTTAATGTGTCCTTTTCTTTTGCATTCATAGAAGACAACATTATCACTCTTATCAAGATTTTTCCAATCGTTCTTCCAATGAATTTTGTTGTCATACTTTCCTTTGAAATTTTATTTTCTGAAGAATTTATTCTTCTTATATAATTTCATGAATCTCCTGGCTATTTGATCCATTTCAACATCACTGTTTGATGCACTCTCATCACTACTTGAACTTTCAGCAGGTATGTGAACTTTCACCTTGTCCTTGCTCTTTGAGGCAGTAGACTTAAATTCCAATGACTTCTTTTCAGGTTCATCAACTTCT
The DNA here is from genome assembly GCA_963277665.1 of Viscum album. Classification (NCBI taxonomy): domain Eukaryota; kingdom Viridiplantae; phylum Streptophyta; class Magnoliopsida; order Santalales; family Viscaceae; genus Viscum; species Viscum album. The sequence continues at coordinate 1,513,831,106 of OY728128.1, read as the reverse complement.
TCCTTGTTTACTTTCACCTCTTCTTCATATATCATTAAAATACCAATTAATTCTTTAACAGGAAATGAACTTATATCATATATTCTCTTATTGAAACTAATTTCTCTCTCCATCTTTCTGCCAGACATCTTAGTATTCTCATTATCTTCTCCTTTGCAGTAACATCTTTTCCAAGTGACCTTATAATGTTGAAAATCTCATTGAACCTGAGATACATGTCAACAATTGTTTTAGCAGACTTCATTTTAAAATTATCATACTTAATAGTATAAGTATCCAATCTCATTTCTTTATCAATGGTTGTTCCCTCATGAGAAACACCCAAAGTATCCCAAATTTTATAAGTAATTTTACAAGCAGATATTTTATTAAATTATACATCACCTAAAGTACAATATAGGGAATTCATTGATTTAAAATTATTATTGTAATCAGTCATTGTAGGTTCATCCCAAGTAGTTCTTTCAGTGCCTGGAATCTTATATTGAGTCTCTATAGCAGTCCATATATCAAATACCATACTTTCTAAATGAATTTTCTTTTTATGATTTCATCGGGCATAATTTATACCATTAAAGAACTGTTTCCTGTTGGTAGCAAAACCTTCTAATCTATTTTCCATAACTAGATTTTAGCAACTATATTTAAAGAGATAAAATTTAGAACTAACAAAAATTTAAAATCTTTAAGATACAACTAAAATCACTGTTGAAAATAGAGTATTTGAAAATACTTCAATAAAAAACAATCCTCTGATACCAAATGTTGGTCAGAGTGGATACTCAAAGGGGGGGTGAATTGAGTTCCTATTAAAATTTTTGTTAAAAAATTATTCTATTAAAATCACCCCAAATTACAAAACAAGTTAAACGGTAGTGAATTTATAGTGATTGTATGTTTTCAATTAATTTATCTAGAGATTGATTGTTTCTCAGTTAATTCAATCTAGAGATTGATTAGCTTTTGAAACTAAAAAACTGGCTAACAACAGTTATAAACACATGCTAGTTTAACTATCAGAGTAACTTTAAAACATTTTGTATTTAAAAGTAATTAGTAGTGGAATATAAAATATATTTAATATAATTTAGACTTAATCGAAGATTCACAGTAGATATAACCAATAGGTCAAATCTCAATCTGAGACTTAGTCCTCTCAAACAATTTATATAAATTTGATCCACACCCAGGATCGGGGTGAAACAAATGTACACAGACTGTGAAGATACTAAGACCTCTACCACAATTATTTGTGGGATACCAAAACAACAGAACAGAGTCTGTATAGTTCCTACTTGACCTCTACCACTATCCACAATAGGATACAAGAGAGTTATGGAAGGTTTGTGTGAGGATTTAGAAATCCTCCAGTTTAGCACAGGAGACAGTGTGTGTATAGAATATACAGAGTACACGCACTGTTCAAAAATGTAAATAAAAGAATCACTGAGATAGTAGATATAAGTTTATAATGATCTAGTGATTTTATGTGTAGCTCTAGACTCCTTTGATTTATCAGGAATGCTTCTGAGTCCTTCTCTGGTTTTTGTCTGAAAAAATGAGGGTCGTTTTCTTCAGGTTCAGTTTGATCAGCTTGAGTGTAGGAAGAGATCGTTGTAGATATTCACCCCTTGTCTTGAGTTCATCTTGTGATCCTTCTGTATGAATAGCCACGTGCATGTCCAATATTCTTCTAGAAAGTGAGTGTAAGGATGTCTCCTCTTTCTTGTTTATTCTTGACTTTGTTTTAAACTCTTATTCTCTGTGTGTCCCCTTGGTCGTCTTTCCCGTTGCTCTTGAGGTTCCATTTATACCTTCAACTTCGGCAATAAGAATGATTACCTTTTCATAGGTACGAGTTACGGTTCCCTGACATTCCAACAACTATCATTAAATAATAGTAGGTGCATTAAAATCATCAAATATGACTGTTGCTAAATAAACAAATAGAAATAATGTTTAGAGAATAATGACTGGTTTTCAATTAGTAGCTCTTTATAACAGTGAGCTTGTAACGGTGGCTCATCTATATCAGTAGCTGTAAGTCCTTGTAATAGTGGATAATTGTATCAGTGAACTTCTATCGGTAGCTGTAGCTCTTTGTATCGGTAGCTCCTAATAGTGGTGAGATTCTATCGGTAGCTCTTTGTTCTTGTACCGGTAGCTCCTTGTATCGGTAGAATTGAGTAGCAGTGAGCTTCTTTATATCGGTGAACTTCATAGAGGTAGACTTGCTTATAACAGAATACTTACTCTAACGGTTGCTCTAGTGTAACAGTAGCTTGTATCGGTAGACTTTGTATCGATATATTGTGCATACCGGTAGCTCCATTCTGTACTAGTGATTAAGTGAATACCGGTGGAATTATGCACACCGATAGACTTGTTCTATCGGTAGCTCTGCTTCTATCGGTAGCTGTCTGAATCAGTGTACGTTGTATCGGTGGACTTCATACATATCGGTAGCTCTCTGTATCAGTGACCTTTGTTTATCGGTGACCATGTCTATCAGTAAACGAAGTACCGGTAGGTCTGTATCTGTATCTATGAGCATAACAGTGACTAAACACTTATCTCTTCTATGAAAAACATATCCAGATTAAGTTAGAATTATGTCAAAGTATGATTAAACCTAGATAAACATTGATTGGCATATTCCAATGACTATTTTGATATTCAACATATATATATATATATATAATTACAAGCACACATCAAGGTTATCAAAACATATTAATGCATGATTGGGATTATCAAAATAGGTGAGGTCAACAATAATATATAAAAATATTAATATATTTATACTAATATATATAATATTTATATGTTTTAAAGTATATTTTAGATAAGGTGAAAATGAATTTACACTTAATATAAAATACATTTATTGAAAATGGAATATAATATAATTTAAAATATATTACTAATTAATAATTTTCTTATTATTACCATGTAATTGTCAATTATTATCAATTTAAAGATTTAAAAAATATAGAAACTAATAAAAGATCTAAAGTAAGTTAAAAACATAACTCGAACTTCAAATGGCTATAATATTCGATCTTGGTGTCCATTCAGCCTACACCACATATCATATCGAATCATGTTTCATGATCATCGATTTGACTGGCTATGAAGCTAATAAAGGCTCCCATATCAGATTTTATGGTCATTTCAGTGTTTTAGGGTTTTTAGAGTTTCGTTATGTTTTATGTTTTGTTTATTTATTTATTATTTAATTACTATTTATTAAAAATTAATTTATATATTATTTAGAAATTATTTATTTAATTATTTATTAATTTATTATTAATTAATAAATTTTTAATAATTTATTTTTATTAACTTATTTATCAATTATATATTATTCATTATATATTATTTATTATTTATTCATTAATTATTTATTATTTATTATTTATTATTTATTTATTTATTAATAAATAAATATTTATTTTATAGAATATATTTATATTATATTCATGTATAAGTAAATGAATATAATATATAATATATTTAAATAAATATAGGTATATATAAACATCACCTACACTCACACATATATTGTATAAATGCATTTAAATATAATTATATAAATACATATGTAAATATTTATATATAAATAAAATAATACATCAGCAAATAGATAGATAATCCAAATGGTGTAGTGGTAAAAATGCACTATCTTTGAAGGAGAGGTGTAGGGTTCGAATCTAGGTGGGCTCCCATGAGGCTAGAAATTTTTAATGAGTTGATAGGGGGAAGGGGTGAAAAGCATCGATAAGAGGGGATCACATTTAAAGGGGTCGTGGAAGGGCTAATAAAGAGGTCAGATTCTCATTGGTATTTAATTTTTTTACCCCCTTTAATAGAACTAGTAAGGGGGAGGGTGTGACAATCATAACTAAAGGGGGAGTGCAGTTAAAGGGGTCGTGGAAACATTGATAAAGTGGTCGAATGCTCATGGAAGTCTGAATTTTTTTAACCTATTTAATAATGATGCATTAATTAGCACTAAAAAGCATTGTTAATGGTCCACTTTAACAATTCTAAAAAAAGTGTTGTTAAAAGGGACCTTCAATATCTTTAAAAAATAACCTTTAAAGGGGGCCTCTAACATGGATTTTTTTGTGCTCAAATTTTTTTAGGCTTTTAACCTTGCTCATATTATCAGTGCTTTTTATCGCTGATAAAGGCCTATTCTAGCACTGTTAAAGTCCTTCATTATAGTAGGGTGACTGACCTATCTTCATTAATGAAATAATAGGATAACATGATCGATCCAAGTACTATCATGATATAAGAAATCATTATTACCCATTGATATAAGAACCCTCTCTAGGGTCATCATATCAAGGGCGCACCCATCAGGGTCCCCTATGTTTCCTCTTCAAATGCAAAAACCATATGAGTTAATTTATAATTTATTACCAATTGAGTACAAGCTCATCACTTAAAGTTCATATCACACATCAGCATTATCAAATTCTCAAAAAGGCTTTATTAGCCTCTTATGAAATCCACACTATCACCACTCTTTAGAGATAGTATAAATCTTATCACATATCACAAATCATCACTAGATCTATAAAAACATATATAATCTATCAAAAATATAACAAGGGGATATCCTCATATGTACTCACATTACAATAGAGAAGGATCCTTTTACCCCTTACATATCATAGCTATCCCAATAGATTTAAGGAATCTCAATATTCCCACATGGAATATCCCTAATCCACCAATCTCAATTTTCCACTCACCTATACATAGAGATTAAGAAGGTCACCTAACACATGGGACACTAAATCACATTCATTAAATTCATTTAATTTAGTCCTCACAAGGTCCATTTCTCACAAGGATTGTGTTTATAATCAATGACTCATCCATTGGTAGCTGAAGCAATCAAGCTAGTGCAAAATGGTTAGTCATGGCCCGAAGCACATTGTTCAGTCTATATATTTTATTTAGATAAAAACAATTATCTAATCAAATTTTTATATCCACCAAAGAGGAATTGTCACTTATATCACATACAATAAATATTAAAATGTATAAACTATTTTAAAATTCAATGGGACCACCTAAATCAATTCGATACAATTCCATTCATCTCATCCCAACAACAATTTCCTTGGATTATCCAAGCTCATCTCAACATCTGAAACTCTTATCTCTTTCCATGTATTAGAATAAAATTTTATTCAATACAATTAATTTAAATATTTTATATAGAATATGAATAGTTCCTATAGTCTCATCAAGTAACCATGTTTCCCTGAAACCATGAAATACCCTCTTTGGATGGTTTATAACATAACACTGTCACTATCTTTGAAAAAAATTATAAACATTAATCATTCTACTACATGAAAATTCAGAATAATTTTATTAAAAACATCTACAAAATTTTATAGAGGGTATATATTTAAAAAAATCAAGCAACGGGGTGTTGGAACAAAAACAGGATATCCTTTTGAAAAAACACAAGGAAGACCCATCCTACTTGGATTATTTCACCATGTTCCATTGAAATCATCATAAAAACATAAATGAGATTACACAATGTTCTAGAGATATTATGTTGGGAAGAAGAATAATAAAGGAGGATCATAAATCAAATAATCATAAAATCATATAGTAATCCGCCCTAGATATTGGGGGAATGAAGGAGGAAGACAAGGGGGACCAGATGAAATGACATCCCCCACATGACCCACTAGAACAAAATCAACATGGGGGTGACTGGTAAATTGTTATTATAATTTTTTCTTAAAAGGATTGTATTCCAATAATAATGAGTCCTTTGGAGTTACAACATGATCTTTTCTCTAGAAGAGGCACTTTACAAAGGCATCTTGGCCTACATAGTGCATCCTCATGTCCCCATCACCTTTAATAATGTGTACCCATGAGTAAGAGGGGTCAACCAATTATCCATAATTCATCATGGAAAAAGACATATTTGGGTGTGTTATGAATATCAAAGGAGAACCATAGTACAATGTCACATCAAGAAGGCATAGTGTTACTAGTGGTGTATCATAGAACCTAATGTGGTCATATAATTTTTTGAAAGGAATCCAAGAATTTTCAAGCCCAATTGAGAACACATACCACTTATCTGGCTTCAATAAATGCCCAAAAAAATATTTTTAGCAATTTGAAATATTTTATTCCTCATCTGAATCGTAGTTCTCAAAATAAATTCCTCACCAAAAACAAAAAATCATATTTTCCCTCAATTTTATAACACGTATAGGAATCGAATTTAAAAAACACCCCAACATAGAACTTATCATCACAAAGAGGCATATAAGTTTTTTAATTAATAAACATGACCTATATTAGTAATCAATTCATTCTCAATTCAATATATTCTTACATGATAAACCAAATGATCTTCTACTATTCAAGTCCAAATAAGGGATGAACTATTCCATATAAACAGTCCCACTTCTCATCAAAACAACCAAATCAAAAGCATAACACTCGAGAAATCCCATATATCCTAATACCATATAGTTTCATCTATCAATTCCTCATATAGATTATAGAACGACCTACTATAAGAATAATCAAATATGGGTTGATTCTGAGCCATGGTTTACCCTGCCACTATAATCACCTTACAAAAGTAAATTCTTAGTGGTGTAATCACCTAATAAATGATTTTCCCTCTTTATAGAGCCAACCATACATGAAATTGAAATTTACAACCCAATACCTTGCCCGATATATTATATTGGATTCAATTAGATGAGTCTCAATCATATAATGGGAATTCCCAATCACACCATTTTTTATATGAAAATTCCATTTTGATCAAATAATTTATATTGTTGTACATGATTCGAGGTAAACGATGTAATTTATAAATCACTCTATCTAATCATTCTAGAAAATAATAGTCCAACCAAATCTAGCTATACTTTCCTAAAAATTATCTTCCATACCCATTAAATGTTATCTAGTCTCCCAATGATAATACCTTAACTCCAAAAGAAATCTCAATATCATTTATAACAGAAACTAAATTTATAAATTGTGTTCTAATGAAATTCCACCATTTCATCTAAAACTAATCAAAACAAGAAATGTGAATCCACCCTAACAATTAGTGGGTATTTTATCTAATACACCCCCATATCACATCAATTTCTCCTTGAGGTTGACTACATAGTGTAAAATACATCCAATACTATTTCTAAATCCAAAATATACTACTTTTTATAAGACTAGGTAAATTAAATTCTCTCACACACCAAAATCTGATTGCCTCTTCTACCATCCAATGACTGGTACAACACAACCATGACCCTACCCTTACAAGGTTCATACCATCACAGTTCACATATCATATGTTTCTACACATAATGGTTGGACATGAATATTTTACCAATAACTAAGAACCAACACGACACATCAAATGAAACTCCTTCCTAACTCACCAATAATGTCAACCTTAGTATCCATTAAAATTAATATATATTGGGGGTAACACCCTCCAATGGGAAAAAGAATGTTAGACACCATATGAATTTCCATATACTTATCCTTGATCACAACATCAACTAATTCCAACAGCACACATTCCTGACAACCTATGTCAGGGAACAGACATAGCTCAATAATACCATGGTACCTCAGTCCATTACTAATGTCACCTCTCATAACAAGTTCATCTATACATTTTTTAAATTTTCTCCAAACCATGATTTATAGAATATTATCTAAATCTCCAATCCTCAGCTAGGACATGGCCACTCACCCATTAAAAATTAAATAGGTTGTTATTAATAGATGAAAGGTACAACCTTGAGCTCCTCCAAAACCCAATGGGTTTACACTTATATAACTCTATATTATAGAACCTAACTCACACTCCCAAGATATTGTCTTTCCGAACATTGGTTCACATGTTTAAAATGCTAAGCATGCTTAAAATAATGTCAAAATAATCTAGCCAAAAGTGCCACCACCACTCCTCTTCAATGTTGTGTAATTTGGCCTATTATATGGTTTGTTAGAAAATCACCCAAAATCTATTAATCATTCCAAAAAAGGGTATGAACACTCTCTATCCTTCATAGATTTAAATATCTAAGATGAAATTTTTTATCTATTAAGAAACCCTTCCCAAACATAATGGAGGTTTATATTCTGAAAAAATTTCACCCTAAATCCCATCCTTGGTATATATGCATCTCAGGTGATCCATATAATGAATTATAAAGATAAAACCATGCCCATACCATATACCCAGTAGCACATCTTATGAAAAATATAATAACATAAAGAATCCATATATGATTTCTATATATATGGCACTGAAAAGACTATAATAATCCTAATGAGGTTTATTCTTGTATGTAAAAACTCATCTCATCCATAATACTTATTTCCCTAATATTCTCTATAGCATAAAAAATCACTAGTCCCTCCCACCTCTCTAACGGGTCATATCCCATAGGCCACAACTTAGGGGGAACATCTATAATCCTACCTTAAACATGAACCAACAACTCACATGTAAACAACCCACTATAGGGTTCCCACATACATATATAACCAGAATCACATGCCAAATCCTCAACATAATAGGGAACTGATCCTGACTCTGAATTTGTATAAGAGTGTACCCCCTTGACTATTTTTTTTATTAAATATTTATATAGATACCTATTTTTCCATTTTATAGAACTAGTACCATAATCACTCACAAGTGGTCCATTATAGGGGAATTAATGAAAGTGTTTACCTATGAAGGGTCATTATATGTGTAATGAATCATGTTACCAAATAGTCCTCATAATAACGGATTCCCACTATGTATAATCCACATGACCTATCATTAGAACTAAAATATAATGTTATCTATATTAGTACAACAAGAATAATATGTTATATGTGGAAAAATATATTTGTTATTTTTGGAAAATTATACACTTGAACCCTCAACAACAGTGATGTAAATTAAACACAATAATTTATATGCCGTGTAAATCCTATGTGTAATATTTGATGCAAATATATATGACTCTATCCATTATAAAAAGAGACAAAAACCTATAAATCATAAATCCACAGTCTCTAGTGCATCATTATAGGTTAAATCATACAAATGAAATATAAATTCACAGGAAAAAAATCAAATATCTGTAGTATCATTGAAATATTACTAAAAATTTTGTCTGTGAAGAATTAGTTTGATACCCGTCACAAATTCCGTACCATTTTTTATTTCTTAGATAAAAAATGGTTATACACTCCATTATATCAGTCACATAATCTATGATAACACATTGTGTTTCCCCCAACCAAGTTTACTATGTAGAAATTGTATTTGGTTTCTATGTGACCTAAAGCACACCACTTAGGATATTAGAGGATTCTAACTAGAATCAATGGTATAGGGTTTTACCATTGGGAGACTATAGCCTCTTATTATAGTACACAATAATGAACAATAACAAAAAAATATTTAACAATAAATAATAATCAGAATATAAATAATCTAATAAAAAAATAAAATGTTATATAAAATGAATTCAGAGTCATACAATCATATAATCACATGGTCATACTAGAATACAACAATTAATCACCCATTGTTCCTATCACATATAAAATTGAATAAAATAAATAAAATACAGAGGGCTCTACTACCATCCTTATGCCTCGCCCTATCAATATCCCAATCTCATTTAATTTATCCCACTAGATCATGCATCATCAGTACTATTATATACATGAATTTATAAAAATTTAAGTATACTCATTTACCTAATTTCCATGGCCATTTAACCATGGTATAGGTATACCATAGTATGTATAAAATAATGTGGTCTTATATATAATCCCTAAAAATGTACTAATGTTATATAGTCATATGAATAATAAACATGGAATATAATTAAAAATAATTAACTTCCATCGATCCTTGAGTTCTAATATGACACGGAAGATTGACCATTCCCACCTCATCTAGTTCCAGAGTGTCTCTGATTATTCTATACAACTATGCCAACTAATATCTGGACCATGTTTTATTCCTACAATCATTTCATGGGAAATACAGTAGCATGAATCCTAATGGAATATTCTTATGATAATGTCTTAGTGAATCCAAATCTATCTCATTGGACACCTAGGAGGGTTATATTCCCACCTCGATTCTAACGATAAAGTACAAGGAAATCCAAATCAGTCTAGTATAAACCTTAGAGGGTTAGATTCCCTATTCTGATTCCATGGAGTAGGTCTAAGGAAATTTGAATATCAGTACCAATATCCTAATCCTATGAGACCAGCCTGTGTAATTTTATAATATAATATATATTTTTCATATTTAAGCAGAACATCACATTTAACCCATATATATTAATACATATTGTTGGGTAATTTTTCCTATTAAAATAACTTCATATAATTTATCCTGATGAGGGAATCCATCTACTAAAATCTTCCTAAAAATATGGTTTCATCATATCATGTGAATAATCTATCATTTAAATAGCTATAACTATATCAAATAATAAATCCAAGATCTATAGTCACACTAACAATCATCACTACGCATTATTATAAAAACCATCTCAATGGTATACATATCACTAGATAACCCACCGGTGTACCCTTAGTCACCTTACTATATGGAAACCACATATGGGTTGTTATATCTCATTTCTATCACATGAGTCTATGATTATTATTTAGAGGGATATAAATCTATGAACATCATAAAAGTAAAATCAAGGCCCCTTTGGCCTCTTTAATAAGCCATAATGTGAAAATGTAAATCCATCTTAGTATAAATATAATATATACCTAGTGGTAAAAAAGAAAACATAACAAAAGGGATTCTATAACATGATTATTTTATTCCATTTAATTTCTATCCATGAGGTCCATGTGTCATTGGGATAAATTTATAATCAACACTTCAGCCATCTATGAAAAAGGAAATCTAGTCCATGCATAAGGTTCCATTGTATCCATTAGAAGACTTTTCAGTCATGTAATCTCATTTGAAAAAGATAATTTTCTTAATAAAAATTGTCGATCACCCATAGTGGCAAGACCACACATATCCCATGCCATAAATATGAAAATCGATACCATATAGGTTAATTATTATGGAAAAACTACCTCAATCAAATCTTTTTTCCTTCAATAATATCCTAACCACCATTTTCCTATATTTTTTTTATCTCATGCCAATATATAGAGCCCCTATATCTCACCAAGAGTCCCAATAATGTGACCAGCCATCCATATACGGTCAGTAACAAATCCCTTGTGCTATCCCAAAAAAGATCCTAACATGAAACACTTGATTATATTGAAATTCTAAATAATTTAATTAAAACTCAAAATAAAATTCTTCATATATAAAAACATCACTAAAATAATGATAAAGCGCGTACAAACACCGACCTGAGACATCTACTACCCAAGCCACATGAAAGATCGAATAGGCATGGAGGATTTCACCATGCTTGGGTGAAATGATCATCAAAATCTAAAATGAAATCACCCAAAATAATATGTTTATAAAGGGGTAACCAAATTGAATTAATAAAGAAGGAATATACCTTTATTCATACATGATCACATGAAAAACACCCTGGATTGGTGAAATAAATGATGGAGAAAGGGGTAGAATGGAGGAAATGGATGCCTTTTCATGGCCTTCCCGACCCAAAACACCTAGGGGAAATAGGAAAATTACCAGACTTATAGTGTTTCAAAAACAAAATAATTAGAATTATTGACATGGAACTATAAATGTTGCAACACATGAGAACCATATAAAGAGACATTTCAAGAATTCTTCTTATACTTTAATAAACCACCACTTTCACCAAATACCTTTCACATCATGAACCCTCTAGTTTGTGGGGTAACCCCATAAACATCATTCATCATGAAGAAAATCTTCTTCGACCATAACATGAATATTATAGAATAACTATAGACCCCCCATTGAAGGGGCATTTGAAGTATGACCTATGTGTTGTGTCATAACCTTTCATCACTATGTAACTTTTTGTAAGGTCGATGATCCATGATTTTGTTCAATTGAGTTTTTGTTCTACATATAAATCTTCAACCCATACCAAAAACAACATTCTTTTTTTTCAATATCTCAGTTTTTCAATCATAATAAAAGTGGTCAAAATTGACCCTTTATTGAAATAAAAAAATTCAAATTCTTTTTGAATTACACAACTCATGCATACAATATATTATACATCATACATGGATAATTCATCAGTTTATTATTTATAGAATGATTGATTATTTAATTTTCCAATAAAATAATATGTTATTTTAATAAAAATTGATAAAACTATTCCATGGTTAATTTTTAGAGTCAATTATAAGAATAAATCATAATGTGGAGGATGTTTTTTTCTTAATGTATAAAATGGATATAAAGTAATATTATGTTTTAAATGAGGAGGTCCAAATTATGGTATATGTAATGGTAGGAAAAAATAATTATTGTTGGAAAAAGAAAAATAGAAAACATTGCGTTGTGGATGTTTTTTTTTGAGATAATTTTATAGTGGGTTTTGAATAATGAGATTGAAATATCTTCAACATGTCATGGGTAATGAAGTTGGTTGTGAAAAGGTTTTGAAATGAATAGAAAAAACTATGGTAAAGAGATAATGTCATGGTAAAAAGAGTTTATTTATTTTGAGTGGATTCAATTATGTGTCTCCATTGATGGCTGATGTTAAGGTAATTAAGATATCCTAAAGGCTATAAATGGTCAATAAAAATCATGTAAAGTTGGGATTTTATTGAAATTAGTTATTGGTTTTAATTAAAATTTTAATTTTTAATTTAAACTTGAAGAAACATATAGTTTTTGTTGTAAGTGTGTAAGTTTATCAAAATAAAAAACATATAAAGAACATAGTGAGTAAGAATAGAGTAAATACTATTTTGTAGGTAGAATAATAACAAGAAAAAAATAAAAAAAATGAAGTATTTTAAAATTGTAGTCTCTATTTTGTTAGAAAATTGTATCCCTAATTTTTTACAACATAACATTGAAAAATTAGTATATATTATTATATCATAAGTTGTAGGATATTCCCTAAATTTTTATCATTAATAGGATGAATGTATTGAATAATATAATATTTAATGAATCTATATCCTATTAGGGACTACTTACCCACTTTTAGTAGTGAACCTTCCAAAATCCATTTTGCAACTAAGTGGATTATTGGTGCATGTAACAATAATAAATTCATTCACATACATTAGTGAAAATAATTTTTATTACAAAAAAAGGAATTGAACTCATTTATTAACACCACCAATTGGTGAATTCTTCTTGAATATTCAATTCCTTTTCATAAAAAACCTCCATCATGTGATTATAATTATTCAAAATGGTAAAATAATGATTAATTCACAGTGATACTAATTTTATAATGCTCTACCCTATAAAATAGTAAAATAAAACATAATTTATTATATTGGGGTTTGTTATTGGCTAATAATGAAAACAGAACAAATATTAAGAAAAAATAACAATTAATATGAATGGTTAATATCCTAAAGAATGATTTTTTTATTTCCATTTCTATTATTATTTATTTTTACCACATTAACAGATCATAAAAATATTATATCATCATTTCTATTTATTTTTAAAATAAAATACAAAAAACAAAAAAATATTTTTCATAATGAAATCTAGATTTTATTAGGTCTCTTAGAGTGATGAACACAGGGTTCCACTATTTTAAATTCCACATCATTAATATATTTTATTTTTAAGCTAATTTTGAATATCTACTATAAAGATTCAAATAGAAAAAAATAAATAAAAGTTATATGTAAATATATATTATTCCAAAATAATTTTCATACCAATAATAACTTTATAGTAATGTTGCTATTTCAAATGAATTAATTAAAATATCATTTATATCCACCTGAAAAATTATTTCATCAGCCCTATTAATGATTTTTCTAAAATGGTAATACTTAGTATGAATGTGTTTTGACCTTCAGTGAGGTCATGGGTTCTTGGACTGCAAGGGATATCTACTGTAGTTTGAATATATAACTATCATATTTGAGATGGTATGAATTATCCGTATAGAAATTGTGAACTTCTCAATAAATATATATTCCTTCATAATATATAATGTGATAATATCTTTATCTTCTATTATAGATTCATACATTATTGTTTATTTTCACTCTTCTAGCAAACTACTCCACAGCTACGAAAAAAATCTAATCTAGAATATCTAGTTGAGTTTATTAGTTTAAATGTTATTTTCATTGTAACATCGTACATCAATATTGTTTGTTCCTTGGAGAAATAATTTAATCTCTTTCTATTTAATAGGTAATTAAAAGATATTACTAACAGAAATTGAATAAATTTCATTAAATTAGATTGGTATAAACTATTCTATTTCAAAGCATAATAGTCATTATGAATTACACACAGTATGGAAAAAATTATGGATCCAATTACAGAAGCATAATGAATATCATTCACATGTTTCAATTCATGGAATTAAGAAGAAAACAGATCATTTAAACTACTAAAACAATGTGATTCTAATAAAGAACAACTCTTATCATTTTATATGATAATACATTTTAGAAACTAAAAAATATAATCACTATAAGTCAATTATAAAAATAAATTCAATTTATCTATACATATATTTAGATAAATTTGTTTCAATTATTCTCCCATTTTAGAGCCCAATGTATCATGTAGAGACACTATGTGTGGGTGGTTTTTAGTGTAATCAACTTTAACTAAGTATATTATTTTAAATTAATCCACCACATAGTCAAAACTTTACCCCGATTAAAAGGAACTATTCATTTTTTTACACTCAATAATAATATGAATAGGTAATGTAGATTATTAATTAAATAGAATAAATAAAAAAATTATATGGATCACCTCCTGACAGAAAACATACTCCTTTTGGTTTTTTTTTCTATTTTGTAGTATTAGGATTCTATTATCACCAAAGAATTGTAGTGATTAAAAATTAAGTTTAAGTCACATAAAATTGTAGGGAAGGAACCATCCAATTCCCTAAATATATCATTGTTTCATGTAGAACCACCTATTTGGTAATGGGATTTTTCGATAGGTAACACATGATTTTCGAGAATCCTTAAACCACCAAACATGAATTCAACTCCTATGATATAATAAAAAAAATCTTACAAATTGATCATATTCTTCACTATGAATTAATATGATTTGAATTGATAGTTTTTGTTCAATCATTAAACATATTTATTAAAAATAAAAAAATAGTATCAATATATTCTAAATATATTTAGTATAATTTATTCATTAATGATAAATTCATGAAAAAAATTCCCCATACTTTTAAGTGAGGGAATTGATATTAAGTATTTTAAGGCCAGAAACATAGTATGTAACTTTTCATATTAAGTACTGGAATATATAAATTCTACTTCATCTCACTAAATTAAAAGAATGAGTTTTGTAGCATCTGGAACCCAAATGCCACTCAATAGTTCCCTAGTCCCAGTTAGCTACATGGCCTCAAATGTATCTACCCAAATGATAGAGGCTTCTGACTAGTAGCAAGGGCCAAGGTGTGTTATTGGATAGAATATTGTCATATTATTATAGTATATCCTCGAGGAATTCAACAACATACATATAGAGGAAGTTGTAAAACAAACAGATGGTAGACAAATAGTAAGAACAAATAAAAATCTCCAAGTATGGTTCAAATAAAATAATATAGATGATACATGTATCTAGAAAATAAAAATAATAGGTAAATGGAAATATATTATAGTACAGGTATAAAAATATAAAAAGTCCAAAGTGTTCCAGCATCACACGCCTCATCTTGGTCCCATACTCCACTACTCTAAAGAAACAGTCAACAACCTTTTCTTGGGAACTTGTCTCTATTATCACT
The DNA here is from genome assembly GCA_963277665.1 of Viscum album. NCBI lineage: Eukaryota > Viridiplantae > Streptophyta > Magnoliopsida > Santalales > Viscaceae > Viscum > Viscum album. Next base: position 1,513,815,129 of record OY728128.1, on the reverse strand, counting down.
GGAAACTATATAATCTATTTGAGTTCCCAAGGAGACTAAAATAGGGTCTGAGATAAAATTACAGTAAATAAAAAACAGAAGTCCATAATATTCTAAACAGCACAAGTAATATTCTAGAAAAGTGTAAGTAAGTATTAATGTTATGTGAATTCCCAGGGCATACAACTAATATAAATAAGTAATACCAAATAGCATCTCAAGGATCCCTACAACATGTTCCAGCTCCTAACAAGGTCGCAATAAGATATATAAAAATTTATGGCCTCATTTTTATCCCTTATATATCATATCCACATGACCTTGTTGTATAAAGAAACTATATAATATATCCCACAGTATTGTCATATAACCAAACATGTCATATCCCATTGCTTTGTTGTATCAACTAAAGTGTCCGAACACAAAAGGGTTGGATATATGGTGTCAAGAACCAAGACATTATCATCAAGTCCCAGGATCATCTTGATAGAAACTCCATATATCATTGGTGGTATTCCTATGAGGATGTCAGAACATAAAATCCAATATGGGTCCTTGAAATCCTGATCCAAGGGTTAGTAAAGCAAGAGGAATCTCCTGAAATTAAAACCCATGTGGCATACTCTACGAAAGGTGTCTAATACCACGTTCTAGATCTATGGAGAGCCATACATGGCTTCTATACAAACATACATTCATTCATACCATTCAAAAATTCAATTCCATATGAGTCTACCCACTCATATAATCACATTTATTCAATTCTCAAAAATGAGTATACCCACTCATTTAATACCTTCCATACCAAAAACCTCACACGAGTATACCCACTCATGGATTTTATTTCCATTTAATCTTTCCACATGTGTATACCCTCCCATTTATCAACATTCACAGTTTAACATATCTGAACGGTATACCCTCCAATTAATCACCATTAATATTTTAACATATTCCTTGGGTTTACCCACCGATTCAATCGAATCCATTTATGCCATTTAATAAATCTCTTTTAAAATAACTCATCTGATTAATTAAAAAATTAAATAATTCATGTTCAATAAAAATAATATTTGAAAAAAAGGAAAATCATCTCCAAATCACCCCATTCAACCCATTCCACTTATAATTGGCTTCCTATAATAAGGAAAACCCAAAATAAACCCCTTGGGTTGTGTAACATGGAATAAATATGGAATTTTTATAATTTTCACCCATTGAGTTACTTTTTTCGGGTAACAAGTATCAACACATCACAAAAGATCCAATGGGAATCTATAATAAGTCTTATTACATCCATTATAGTTAACCCGTTCAAAATTGGGGCCACGCCGGAATTTTCTGTGGGCGATGTAATGGCTGATAACTCTAAAAAGGCACCAAAAGATGAAATAAGAGAAGAGAACACCTGCCTTAGCTCGGTAGTGGATTGATCATCTAGTGGCAAGTCATGATTCTTCACAGTTTAGGATAAATCTGATGAATGGATGAAGAATGACAAGATATGGCATATGAGTCTAAATCCAAATAGCATAATCGATGACTAGAATAACTGAGAAAGGCTAAAAGTTAATGTCGATATTACCATTGAAGATCCGATGAGACAAACTACCCTCAAATATGAGATCAGAAGAAGATTTGGGCTTACATATTATGTTTGAGCTTCAATAGGGAAATCAAATGTTTGAGCCGGGGTCTGTGGAGAGAAACCCTTAAATAGTTTATAAAAATAAAAATAATTAAACATAAAATTAACTAAAAATCCAAAATTGAAGGGATGAAAAGTTTACCCACATGGTTTATTAAACCATGTGGAAGACTTTCACGATTTACTATAGGCAAAGGGGAACCCACACAATTTCACTTTAGGTGAAGAAACCATGTGCTAATACTCTTTCAAAGTATGAAAAAAATACATACATGACCACACAACTGTGTGTCCCATTATTCATAGTGTGGCCTAACTATGCAGCCTATACCACACCTCTATATTACCTCACATGTTTTTGTCGAACGGTGTGGCCTTCCATAGACGAGTCTCACTAACCATTACCCAAAACATGTTTCTTCGCTTCGAAGAAGGTCCAAAAACCCCCAAAACACCCGTGAAAAAATTGGGTACTCACACAAGGCCATATTTAAATATTAAAATTGGAAAATAAAGGATTTTTACGAGATATGAAACATGGGTTCTTACATTCTTCCCCCTTATATCAATTCATCTCTGAATTTCTCTCTACAGGGTGGTTAAGATTATTCTGAGAAAAAATCTTGTCACTAAGGACGTACATCAGCCTCTCTCTCCCAAGTCTCATCATATAAATGGTTGTGCTTCCATAACACCCATACTAGAGAAACTGAATGACTTTGAAAAACCTTCATGATCCTATCAAATATACAAGTTATATTCTCATAAAATTATACATAAACCTAAATCATAACCTCCTTAGAATGAAAATCATGAGACGAGTCTTAATGATAATGACATAGATAAGTTACATGGAAGACATCTAGCATGGCTTGGTACCTCTGAGATAACTTCATATGATAGCCCACCTATCCGAATCTCTATAGAGTCATGAATGTCCTAGAATATCATGATGAAATATTACCTTATCTCTTCATTATAATGTGTCCTAGTCTTGGTGAAACATGTAACAAAACATGATTCCTGACCATGAACTCTAGATGTCATCTGTAGCGATCGGCGTTTGACTTCTGCTAAGCCTATGCAACATCCATCCATTTTTGAATCAATCTGTCCTGCTCAGAAGTCTACTATATGAGACATTGTCCTACTATATATATATTAGTAGCCTTTAACCAGAACATGGTAGATCAATAAATCTGTCATAAAAAGCTTCATAAGCTTCCATCTTTATAGTCTCCTGATAACTGTTTTTGAAGGTTAACTCAACCCGCGTAATGTGTCTCTTCTAGTAGTCCCCAAAATCTTGTATGCATGTTCACAACATTTTCCCTAGCACTTATATCATACGCTCTGACATTCCATCAATATGAGGGTGGTATGTTGTGCTCAAACACCTATGCACTTAGTTCCCTCTAAAAACTCTACCAAATACAAGTTTTAAACCCGGAGAACCACCCTAAAAAAATAGTCTGTGGGACCCCATGAAGTCATACTATCTCATATATGTATAACCATCAAATCTCATTATCAATAAAGGACTCCTTGATTGGAAAGAAATGAAAAACCTTCATGAACCTGTCTACGATAACCCACACAGTATCATTACCATGTGGCGACCTCAGTAAAACAGTCATGAAATCCATCACGAAATCATCCCATTTCCACTCTAGAATAGGTAACTATGGTAAAAGACTATCAGATTGCTGATGGTTCACCTTCACCTACTGATAGGTGGTACATCTCGAAACAAAATTTTCTACCTCATGCTTCACACACAAACACAAGTACTGACGATGCAAGTCACGGTACATATTAGTGAATCTGGGGTGCACTGCCTATGATAAAGCATGAAATTAAAATATCATCTCCTCATGTGTATCCACTGAAACCCAAACACATCCATGGATACACATGTCCTCATCGTCGGCTATAGTCTAACTAGGAGGTGGATCCTCACCAGCCAACAATATCCCATGGAACCATGCCCTCAGAATCTGATAATTGTCTCATCCTAACTCTATACAAAGGGGTAGAGGTCATAACTAAGGATGATAGATATGTTTACCCTGATCTGTCATGAACCTCCAAGTGTATCTTAGAGAAACAATCCATAATATTCCACTCACTACCATCCTGTTGCACTACCTGTACTTGTGTCCTCCTGAACAATGCATTAGGCACTACATTTTATTTACCATGCATGTATGAAAGATCAAATTCAAATTACTAAATGTTTTCAACCTGCCTTCACTACCTTAGGTTCATATCATGCTATGTAATTATATATAATTCAGTATCTTGTGATCTTTTTACACCACAGAAGACTCTCCCAGTAAGTAATATATCCTACAATGTAAAGCATGAACAACCACAACCAACTCAAGAATAAGTGTCGAGTTGTTCCTCTCATGTGGCCACAGTAGTTGAGACCCATATTCCATGAATTTATCTCTTTGTATCAACATATATCCCATCCCAGTGAATGATGAATAAAAATATAATGTTTAGATTCTACCTTTCATTGGAATTATCAGGATAGATGCTAATGTAAATATTCATTTTAGCTTTTGAAAGCCTATCTCACAAGAATCTGGTCATACAAACTTCACACCATTCTTAGTCAAGCCTGTCAATGGACTTGCTAAGAACAAAAATTCTTTTATGAAATGCATGTAGTATCTAGATATCCCTAAGAAACCCCTTATGAAAAAAATGATCATGGGTAGTTCCTAGGAAACTACATCCCTCACCTTCTCTGGTCCATTGACACTCTAGTCTCTAAGATAGTGTGACACAATAAGTGAATCTAATCCATCCAAAAGTTTTGCATTGTGAGATTTGAATATAATCGAAGATCTATCATTGTTTTAAAAATGATCTCATGATTGTTTTCAGGGTTATTTATATTTTGAGAATAAACCAAGATATCATCCATTAAAACCACCAAAAATTAATCCATGTAAGGATGGAACACTCAGTTCATCATGGCCATGAACATTGATGGAACATTTGTGGGACCGAATGACATAACCAGATAATTTTATAGATGATAATTTATATGAGAGGATGTACATATAATTTCTATTGTTCTAACATGGACACTGTGATATCTGGACCTCAAATCAATTTTTCTAGAACACTCAGTCTCCTCGAAGCTGATAAAAAATGTCATCCATCCCTAGATAGGGATATCAATTTTAAACTGTTAGCTAGTTTAACATATGATAATCAATATATACCCTAAGGTTACCAACCTCCCTTTTCATAAAAAGGAAAATCAAACCCCATAGAGTAGTATAGGGTTTAATAAACCCCTTTGCCTCTAAATACACTACATTCCTCTTGAGCTCCTGAAACTCCCCCATATCCATTCTATAAGGAGGAGTAGATACTGGTGTAGCTTTCATCAATAGATTTATGGAGAAATAGACCTCTCTATTAGGAGGTGAACCAAATAATTCATCTATAAAGACGTTGCTGAAGTACTCAACCAATCGAGGAAAGTACTTCTAGCTCACTTTGTGATCATCTAGATACAAACTAGCTATCTTGGGTGCAATTACACTCATCCCATGATGCTTGGGGGCATCTCATCTCACTTGGACATCCCATTCACCCATGTGAGTATACAAATCACCCTCTGGGGATATACAAGTCACCCTCTAGTGATAACAGTATACATAAGCTCAATAAGCTTCTCTCTAGTCAATCTTAAGTACGACATAAAACACATTCATCTCGAGAAAAAATAAACTCTAGATGAAGGGAAACACACCAACCTCGAGGGAGAACTCCCAAAACTGGTGCATGCCTTCTATTCTATTTCCAAACATTGTGTCTAGATTCATAATTCTCCTAGAAGGAAAAACAAAAATCCCAAGGATTTTTACCACTTGTACCGATACAAAACTAGGTGAATAACCAGTATCAAAAACAGAATATGCAATAGTAGAGAAAAATAAGAACGTACCTCTCACCATAGGTGGTCCAAAAAATTTCTCCTTGGTGGTAGGATATACAGAATCGAAATGGCTAACAACATAGTCTTGTGACATAACCATACTGCTCGGATTAGGCACACTCTAAGGTCTTCATGCAACTGGGGTCTGGATGCCTCTACAATGATCACCACTGCCTTTGTCTAATCGGTAATCACTCCTCTAGTTATTAGCCTGATGATGAGAGGAGAAACCTTATCAAGAACAAGGTATTTTACATAACCCATTACACTCATAGCTGGATGGAAGGTCACACTAAAACAATTTGTATGGTCTATATTGACACAATATTAGCACTCGACTAGGTCACAGTCGCACTGATTCTTGATGTGGCCTCACCCTCCACATTGATATAAGAACACTGAGATACAAGTACTCACACCCAGACTGGAACTCATCTTATGGGAAGTCTCAAAATGGAGCTTACTGCATGAAGACATAGAACCACTGGTTGAGAGACAACACTTCACTAATATATGCCCCCTAATTCTCTTAGGGTTTTCTTTGTAATCACCACCCGATTCACAATATCAATGATAGAGGTCAATCTAAACAAACTAACAAGATGTTTGAAATCATGTGGGATACCTTCTTGAAAGAATCAATCTTTATATGTCCCATATTTAATATAAATCAATTCAAAAAATTACAATTATATGAAGCATTCCTGGTGTTCAATAATTGTCATCGCGCCCTACTCCATATTCATGATCTCAATAGACCACTCTACCCTAATAGTCTTGATGGAAAAGTATTCCTAAAAGAAGTTTTGGAAATCATCCCAACCCATATCTCACAGTCTGTCAGCATGGTTTAGTACATCCCACTAGCGCTTGGAGACTCCATGTAGCTCATATGTCATGTGCATTACCCTCCCCTCAAGAGGTGTTTGAAGATACTTGAGTATCAAAAATTTCATCTCTAGACACATCTCACAACCTATGTACTAAAATAACTCAAAAAATTAGAGAATATTGTTGCTAGAACTCCGGTGTCAAATCATCCACGGACAAGGAAGGTTGTGTTGTACACAATAAATTCTTTATATAGTTAAATAAAACCTCGCAAGAACTATTTCTCGACACTTATGTCTAGAATAGAAGCTAGTTCTACAATTAGAACTGAGGGGGGATCCACTAGTATCCCATGTCCCACTACATTCAGAGTGTGGTCTCCAACACCCTCCTAGTATATGACTTGAGGTTTTGGTGGTGGCATGAATCTTCAATTTCAGACACACACCTCAGAAAACAATGTGTTAAAATCCCACATCTCAAAAGCACGGGACATTTCAAAACCATAAAAAAACAAGTCATAACCTACAACTTGATCCTAAATATGGGATGTTAAAAAAGGACCAGTAAAAAACAATTAGAAACACTACACTTTTACCACTCAAAATATAGGTCTATGTAAAGTATTTTTTTCATCTGTTCAGGTTCCCAATTTATTTTCACTTGAATCCACATTCATTTTAAATTTTATTTCAATAATTCAATTTTTCCATGGGTTTTACCACTAGTTTATCAATTCCAATTACATGAGGGCCCATAATACCTCATAAACCCAAAACATGGTTACTATTAAATCCATACATATCAAAATCACTTAAAAATTGAATTTTCACTAGTGTTTCATGTCACAATCCATAGGGTCCCATACACCTTAAGAACCAAAAGATAGCATCATTCCTCTATCAACTACACAAAATATTTTAGAACTATTGATATTGCTATCATATCACTTATCAAAACAACATGAAATAATTAATGCATCGTAAATGGCATGGCATAAGGCATTGAATGTGATTTATAACAAGTTACTATAGGATGATTGATATGGAATACCCTTGTATCATAATGTGGAAATAGAAATAGAACCCAAAATTTCAACATTAGTAAAATAGTAAATCAAGTGTGTCTCCCAACAATGAAATCAAATCAACTGGTATAGTCAAAATCAAAAAAATAACAATACCTTTTGATGAAATTTGTTGTTTCCCTACATGTGGGGTAGCCACTCTATAGTATAGATTATTACCAAATTCTCTTTCCTTCCTATACCTATCTACATTCACAAAATAGTATTTCAAATTAGAAAATAAATCTTATGATACCACTTTGTAACATCCCGAAACCAGTTTCCACTCAATAGCACCCTGATACCAATTAGCTACATAGCCTCAAGAATATCTCCCCAAACTCAAGATACTTCTGACTGGTGGTGAGGGAATTGGTGTGATAGTAGCGATACTATATCATAGTTTCTAAAGTATATAAAAACAGATGTCAATAACATATAGAGAGTTAAAGTAGTAAAACAATTAGACAATAGTTACATACTAATAACATATAAAAATCTCAAAAGATGTCTCATCTAAAAAATGTATATGATATATTTTTCTAGAATAAAACAAAATAGGTACATGGAAATCTTGCACCGTACATGTTTTGAAAATACAAAAGGGCCAAAAAGTGTCCCAACATTTCAACTCTCAACATAGCCTATTTCTCCCCTGCTCTAAAGAAATAGACAACAACCAGTTGTAGGTCACCTTCCCTTATTACCACCTACAACCATAAAATCTCTTTGGGTACCCAAGAAGGCCCAAATAGGTTGTGAGATAACATCCCATTAGGTAACCACACATAAGATTATATATTTCTAAGCAGTATAAGGAATATTCTAAACTAGTGTAAGTATCTAGTAATGTCAGTGTGAATTCCCATGTCATAAAACTACTGATATAAATTAATACTAAACACCCACACAAGAATCCCTGCAAAAAGTGACATTTTATAACATGAAATCTATAAGTGATACATACATGCAAAATAGACTCACCGTATGCCCATCCGTTTCCAAGCACATGACATTTCTATATAAGGAAACCATATCATCTATTTCAAGACCTTTCCATATAACCAGGAATGTCATATATCCCATTAACATGTTGTATCAACTAAAGTATCAGACCCCAAAAGGGCCAGATCCATGGTGTCTAGAACCAAGGAATCCTCATCGAGTCTTAAGATCATCTCAATGGAAACTCTCTATAGGCACTAGTTGGAGTCCTTGGAGTATGAAATACTAGAGAAGTCTAATGTGATTCTATGATATTAAAATCCAAGGGTTTGTAAAGACCATTGCATCTACCCAAGGCATCCCCTACCACATTCCAGATCCATGGAGATATGTCTATGGGATCGATACAAACAAACATTCATTCATACAATTCAAAAATTCAATTCCATTTGATTCTAACTTCTCATATAATCACATTCATTGAATTTTTTAAAATGAGTATACCCACTCATTTAATTCCTTCCATACCAAAAACATCATAGGAGTATACCCACTCATGTATTCTATTTCCATTTAATAATGTCACATGGGTATACCCAAAAATTCATCGCCAATTTCAATTGTACATGTCACATGGGAATACCCACAGATTTTTCACCTTTAACGTTTTAACATATCCCATCGGTATACCCACACATTTTTCACTATTCACAGTTTAACATATTCCATTGGTAGACTAACCCATTCAATCCCATTTGTTTATTCTATTTAACATATCATTTTTAATAGAACTCATTTTATTAATTCAAAAATTAGCCAATTCATGTTCAATATTAAAAATATAAGGAAAGGAGGAAAATGGTCTCCTAATTATCCGATTAAACCCATTACACATATATTTTATTTTTATAACAAGGAAAACCCAATGCACAACCCTTGAATGGACTAACATGTAATGAACATGGAATTTTCAAAATGATCACCCCATGGGTGACCTTGGGTTGGTCAACTAGTATCAACACATCTCAATAGATCCTACAGGAATCCCTAATAGGTCTGATTACATCCATTAAAGGCAACCCATTAAAAATTGGGGCCATGTAGGAATGTACAGAGGGTGGTGTAATGGATGAAAACTCTAAAATTTCACAAAAATCCAAAAGAAAAGTATAGGCCACCTACATTCCCTTGGTAGTTTAGGGCTCATCTATTATCAAGTCCCATTTCATCCCGGTATAGGAGATACATAAAGAATGAATATAGAATAAGAAAATATGTCAAATGAGCCAAAATAAAAATATTGCAATTGATAGCCAAAATATTTGAAAAAGGATAAAAAGGAATGTAGATCTCACTGTTGTAGATCTAATGAGACAAACTGTACTCAAATCAGATATTGGATGAATAAAAAGGCTCAAATCCAAGTTTAGAGCTCCAAAGGGGATCTCAAAAATGTTGATCTGTTGTCTTTAGATATAAACCCTAAAATAGGTTATAAAAATAAAATTAATTAAAATTAAAATTAATTAAAAAATTACTTAAAACCCAAAAATACAAGGGTTGAAATATTTGCCCGCATAGTTTGAAAAACCGTACGAAAACCGTGAATGGTTTCTTATTGTCCAATAAACACCCACATGGTTTCCTCTCATGGTTTCACTAATCATGTAAAAACCATGCACAAAGCCTCTATCAAAGTCTACAACACTGAAGACATGGCCAACGACTGTGTGACCCATTTCGTAGGGATTGGATAAATCGTGCGGCCTATACCACCACTCTATCTAACAATGCACAATTTAGTCAAACTGTGTGGCCAACCTAGCATGGTTGTCACTAACCATGTTCCAGGCCATTTTTCTCCAAAAACTTGGTTCTGGGATTCAAGCAAGACTTTAAAACCTCCAGAACACCTATGAACAAGGTGGGTACACACACAAGTCTTTATTTAAAATTTAAATTAAAAATAACTAATCCATACCTAATATAAAACCCCTGGTTCTTATAATTAACTCATGGAATTGAGAATTAGTTCATGTTTTCTTCATCCTTGATTCACTAAAACAATGAATTATATGTCTTCTTGCATAATTCAAAAAATTATAATTCTATTTTTTTCTCAAACTATATGAAATTATTCAATGTAAACTGTCCTACCCATTTAGTTTACAAACATGACACAGATATTATTTTTGTAATATCATAATTCACATTTCATGGAATTCATTAAAATATAATTTCAGGCTTGTTATTCTCACAAATAATAAGGAAAATAAAATGAGTTTGAGGTAATCCTCCCTTTATCATAATATTTTCATTGAATGCACACAAACTCCATGTACTATATGTTCTATATAAATAATACAATCCTTGTGATGATCACATAATGAACTATATGTGATATATTTTTTTCCTTCTCCTTCAACTATGTAAATAGTTCTGGATATTATTATTCATATAATAGTGAGTATGTGTTACCTTATTCTTCCTCTAATCATTTAGTGCTTCATAGACTCTACCATTCGAGTGAACCAATGCATTTTCAATTATCCAAATTAACCTTAAATCTCCATTTTTAGTTAGTAGGTCCACTCGTTTTGTATAAGGTAATATAAGTGTTTGAACACAACTGTTTTTTGTATAATAATTATAATTTTATTGGAAAAAATTAGAAATAAAAAATATATTCTACTAATAATATTTTTTCTTTGCATAGAAACTTGTCCAAATGATTTTTTATGGTATCTTTAAGAATAATAAATCAATAATAGGACGGTATAAATATGAATGATCAGGTTAAAAATCCATTTCATGATCCTTTGGTTATTATGTTATTCATTGGTTTGGTTATTTCTTGACTACATAGTATCCAATTGATCAATTATTCATCTTGTACTCACTATATGAACATATCTTCCTCCCACACTCTCTTGGTTGGTTGATGTAACACCCCAATATTTTGTAAAATAACTTTTTTCAAATATATTTAACCATTTAAACATTTTAATTACAAGAAACACTGTGTTTTATTTAATTAAACACAACCAAAAGGTTTTATAAGGATACACATAATACTAAGTTTAACTTACATTATACGTAACACCAGGTTTAAACAAAACATTTCACACTAATAAAATATTACTATTTAATATGATAGTCATCAACTACCCATTGGAATGGAGTGTATGAGTATGAATAACTAAATCATAAAAATATGTGTTCTTCAAATGTATATATTCCATTAATTATTTTACGACTAGTTAAATTGAAATGAAAATAAAAACCATTTTAAAATGAATGAAATAATTATTTGAATAAACTATTTTTACGCACATAAAAAAATTTAACTCAATAAATTAATACAATCACTCCTATAGAATAAATTTAATGAAACATATATATTATAAATTCAATCAAAAATTAATATTCATTTTCTGTATTTATATAGAAAATATATAATAATAAATCCAATTTTACTCTTAAAAACATTATTTTTTCTAAAAAAATCTTACGCCCTTTATATGGCACACATTATTTAAAACAAAAAATTTCTACTTTTAGAAAATTAATTATATAAAATAAAAAATATATTTTAAGTTGAAACATGAAATTATTTTAGGGATAATTTTTTGGATTTTTTCTAAAAACATTCATTTTTGATGAATATTGAAAAATAATGAAACATTACTTGAGAATTTCATTATCATTTAATTTATTTATAATGATAAATTATATATAAAATTTAATTTAAAGTATAATTATTTCAATTATAACTTTTCTAATACATTTTATTTCATTATAATTGATTTAATATTAAAATTTCTATAAACATTGTAATATTTTGAAATTGATCATTCAAAAAAAACTCACTTTATCTTCAAAACCATAGGATTAAATTTTAATTAAATTATGACACTTATATGAATGTAATTTCTAAATATGGACTCTATATATTTAATCATAGTATTTTATAATTTATACTAAGGGAAACTGAATTTTTTACCGAAATGATTAGTGAAAACAATTATAATTAATTCACTTGATTAAGGTTATTATAAGGTTTTGTGCCTTGAATGCATTTGTATTAAAAATAATTGAAATAAAATATTATTTTTATTTAATTAAATGAGTTTTTTATCTTGAATAAGTAGTTAAAAATATATAATAAATATATTTTTAATTTTATTCTTGACAGATATATTACCTAGGTAAATAAAAATATACAATTTACCTTGTTAAATAACTATGTGGATAAAATTGAGTAAACATAAGGGAAAAATAACTTGTTGAAAATATATTTATTTAGATTTTTAGAGATTTATATCAAAAAAATTATCCCTCCCCTTAATTATTATTAAATTTTATAGGTAGATGAGGCAAGGCATCCTCCCAATAGTGAATACTTCTGAGTATTTAAATGAATGCCATTCATCCTCAACTATAAAAAGGAATTGAATCATATGTCTTCCCCACACCATAAAACAAATTTAGATTAAAAATAAACCTCAAAAGTAAAATAAAAACATCTATCCTTTCATTATAGAATCCATATTTTGGACATAAATCCATATGAGAATGGATTTTGTGTAAACCTATGAAGGATACACAATGAATAGGTAGCAATCGTGAAAGAGTGTTTTTATCTTATATCTTCCTCAAACTCCATCAATTACTACGCATGATGATATAATATCCTCAATATATTCAATATAATTATATGTTTTTATGTTAAGGGTATGACCATCAACCACAAAAACATCCATCAAACAAGTTACAGAATCATCATTTGTGTGTATGGTGGACTACAACCTCACGAACTGACGACATTAGTTTTTCCATTACCACATTTCATGGTTAAGAATAATGATATATTTATAGTTTATATATTACATTTAAAATATTTTTTTTAAGATATTGTGATTTATTAATGTTTATATCACACTTTCCATCATTGTTTCTCTTTTATTGGAATACAATAATGTCATTTGTGTGCACGATGGACAACAACCTCGACAAGTGATGTGATTCATTTATGCTTTACAAGGAATGTAATAAGGAAAGGTTTGATAAAAATATGTTATATATTATGTAAAAATGATACTAAATTTTAATATATATATATATATATATATATCATTAACCTTTGGTTCTTTCAATATGAATGAAAATGGAAACAACATTTGTGCGTACGTACGCCTTACTGTCTCCATAAATGGTGTGCATCATTTGTTATCACTATATTTTAAATATTACTAAAAATGCATATATAATGTATATATATATATATATATATATTATATTTATATCATATTTTACTTACATGAAATGATGAAATCATGGTCAATATAAGAGGATAAAAAATAACACATCAAACTATATATGAAAGACCAAGGAGTTATAACTCGAAACTCGAATTTAACAAGAAATTGTTAATAAATAGGTAATAAATGGTCATCATAAAATCATATGTGATATTATATGTATTAATATGGTTATTTAAGAGATTTATAACAAACTTATATTTATTATACATGTGGATTAATTGGTACAATGGAAATGAAGACTTATGGTAAGGGATTTCCATCTCACTTTTACTTTCACTAAGACAAAAACATTCACTACATGTTTATTTTATGTGAGGTATATACTACTAATAAATTTATTTTTTGATTAATATAATTTAAATTATTGGTATTTACATATCAATTATATAGTCACACTTTCAGGGGGTTTATATTTTAAATTTTAACAAATTGGTACATGATTTATTTCTTAATTTCATTTCATTGAGATATATGTTATATAATGAACCTATATTTTTTGACGATGTGTATATACAAGCACATTGATTTGGGAAATATTGAATTTATTCAAAATCATGATATTTTAGGTTCCATTTTTTATCCCTTCTTGGGGATTATGATTCAAGATTACCAATGTTGTAATGATGTTTTTTACAATCAAGTTGTTAATCAGGATTGTCTAGGATTATGCATCCAATGATAAAATTTTATGATATATCTATCAATAATTATCAGGAATTATATTTTCATTTATTTATTATAGATATCTTAATGTAAAGGTAATAATTTTCCACTCATTAGTACCTAATATAATTATGAAAATATTTTAATGGAATCTTCATTTATTTCTCTCTTCAGACAGAAATATGTTTTCTTTAAAAACAATGTTTCCTGAAAATGTATTCCAAAATGTTTTTTAATCAATTTTAATTGTTAAAGGAAAAATTTTCCTTGTATTAATTTTTAGAAAATGTTTTTAATGGAATATTAATGTCATATTTTAAAAAATGACAGTTTGGAAGTTACTATAAATATGAAAGGAATATTCATTTTTATGTGGACAACATGAATGTAATTTTCTGACACCGTGACAAATCATTGCATCAAATATAAATTTTAATGTTTTTAATTTTAATTTCAAACGAAATTATTTTCATAAATTTTCACGTTTTAAAATGAATTTTTAATAAGGAAATGATACCTTTCTCAAGAAATGTTTTTAGTTATTTTTAAAAGATTCAATTAAATTTTTTCTTTTTTTTTCATAGAAATTTTTTTTCAATATTTTGTATTTTTTAAAAAGTTTTTTTTAATATTTAAAAGATATTTTACTCAAAATAATGATTAAATAATTTTTAAAATATTTATTTTAATGTTTTAATGATAATTTTAACTGAACTTTTACTCAAAATGTTAAATTTTTTGAAAGTAGTTTTTAAAATAAGAAATAATATTTTCGTCAAGAAATATTACTTATACTTTTCAAATTTTAATTTATAAGATATCGATATTATTTTCAAATAAAAGGGTTTTTATAATGTTGTAGGTTTGGAAAATCAATTTTAAAAGAAGTTATATTTTCCTCAAGAAAGGTACAAAGTAGTATTTCAAAATTATATTCCATCTAAGATTATATTCTTCGAGATTACTTATTATTATTTGGGATATGAACCCTTGAAACCATTCATATTACTTCTTTGAATGGATTATTTTTAGATGGAATGATGTTTATGAAACCCATTTCTCTTCCATGGGGTATACCATGGAAAATTTCTTATAGAACCCAATTCATTTCAAATTTTATGAAATGGTTAAACGATTATGAAACATGTCAATTTTACATAGGTTGTTATATGATGAAATGGTTATGAAACCCATTTCAATTCATTTTTTATGATATGATTAATTCTTTTGATCTTATTGAATAGATAAATATTGTTTTAATTATAATATGGGTGGGACCTATATCCTACTCCAATACATTGGATAAAGATTAACATATCTCATGATATTGATGTTGATAGAATGAGGAGTAAACCTGGTATATTAAGAGATGTCTATAATAGTCAGTGATCTTGGTTTAGTAATATAGGGCTAGAATGGGGAGTGAACCTAGTTCAATAAATCACTTGTTCCACTATGTTTTTCTTAGATGAGATCCTTGACCAATACGAAAATGATTTTATATTATTATATATACGCCTTAAATTATATACCTTATTCCAATGTTATGTGCTCATGGATCATTACCTTCGATTTCCTTATGATTCATGTCTTATGATATGACATTGATTATAAAATTATTAAATATTGGGATTTTTTATATACAATGTATACTTTTTAAATGTGATGCTCATGTTATCATATAGTTATGATCCTATTAGGCTTACTAATCTCCCTTTTTTACTCTTAATGGTAATATCATATCACTTTTTCTTATACATCCTTTTCCTAGGTTATGAAAGAATGTTTATGTAGTGTATTTATGTGAAGAGTACCAAAGGAGAAGATCTTTGTGGAAGATGTTGAAGAACTTTCACCCACATATGAATATTGTATTCAATTTTTCTAAAGGCACAAAACTATTATGGTCCTCAATTGTGTATTTTTGTAATGTAAAAAAATATTCACTAAAAAATGTAATATACTTATATGAGAAGCATGGGGATCTATATCCTAACATTACCAATTAATCATATGGTGAATTAATATTCGTCGCATTCTCAATTTGTATGAACCTCTTAATTATTGATGATTTTTTTTCTTTATTTATTGCATCCTAACCATGTAACACTTTTTAAAATCCTTTAAAACTAATCCTATAATATATACACCTTATATACAATATTTATCTCTTATCAATCTTATGGTTTTCTAACACCATTGTCGCAAAAAAACCTTATGAAAACTCATACTAACTTCAAGAGATGGTAACTCATTTGCACTATGACAACCTAAAATCCTAAAAAATCACATAAAAACCATCAATCCATCATAAGATTTATCACTTTACAATATCTTTCATTTTAATTCTGGGTCATCTTATTACTAAATCATTTAATATCATAGTTTTTATTTGAAAAAAAAACTTAATCCACTCAAATTATCTTTTACATGAATTTCATAGTCTTATATGATAGATGATAATGAATTTAGGTTCCTTATTCATATCAGGTGCCTCTGTGTGGTTCATTTAACACATAATAAATCCTTTAAGGGTGGAGGAAGAAAATTTCACACACAATATCATCTGATTCAATGAATGGTCGATTAAAACATAGAACAAATTGTGTTCAATATTAATAGTGCATCCCTAAAACAAATTCCAACATTGAATCTAACTGCAGTACTACTCTGCTTAATATATGGATTTACACTCTACATCAACAAATGATATCCAGCTGTGCCTGATGGTTCCATACCAAAACTACACCTAATCTTATAGTGTGGATAACCACCTACTATCCTAATGATTCAGTCCATGTGCACTGATGTTCCTACTCATACACCCTCTCTTTCCTTTCAATTTGTAATATATTCATCTTATATGTTACACTATACCAACATGGATAGCCTCATTTATTTGGATCAATTATTCAGCTATTACTAGCCTACAGTTTAAATAAATCCCAAAAAACTGAATAGAAAAAACGTAATTATGGAAATTATTAACAATTGTTGACCCAAACCATTCTAAAATTTTTCCCCCTCATTTGAATTAACTCATATAAATTCCAAAACTTTTTATCATTTTTAAAATTATTCTAATAATTTTAACTCTTTTTTAAATTCTGAAATATTTATCAAAATGATAACTCTTCATTCCAAATCATTATGAATAGTCTCATTGAGTTTCAATAATATTTTATTTCAGAAAGCATCATCTCATAATTCTCTTCATTATCTATTAATAAAGATATCCATTTATCATTATGTAATCATTGTGATTATCACAATTACTATCACACATCATAAAAATTGTTATGAGATGTATACTTTTCACCTATAATGTTAGGATTTCTTTATCAATCATGAAATCCTCTGTTTCTATAACAATCCTATAAGAACTATCACATTATTTCTTGAACTTATTTGAAACATTCTATTATGATGATAATTAATAAGAATTTATAAAATCACCTTCCTGATATATGGAATGGTAGTCCTCATTATATACTCATTATAAATACAACATTACTCATCAATCAACCACATAAGCTATTCAGTCTACCTGTTTGGATTTTTTTATCAAAAATAGTTTCTTATATAATGTCTATGTTATACTCCCCCTTATTGATTATAAATGTAAAGGATATAAATGGGTGAAATAACATTCTAGTCTACTTTAATGTTCTTGAGTAATAGATTTTATTCGTAATAACTATTTCTCCCACTATTTTATTATGCATTCATCAGATCCACTCATAGGGAGAGGGATGATATGATATATTGTCTTAGAAATGTTTCATTATTTATTCAAATCTATGTCTACATGTAATAAATCAATATAGAAATCAAGAGTGATTTCACAAAGATATTAGTGTTTTATATTAACACTTTTATCTGTACCACCATTTCTAATATTCTCATTCTTTGGGTAGTATTAAAATTTTCATTATAAATCTTATAAACCGCTATATAATCATTAAATACATCATAAAATTCAAGGGTAAAATAATCTTCTCACCTTTCTCTAATATAACTAATCAAACAAGACCCCCGTATATATATTTTTGATGATCCACATGTATTAAACAATCCATGAATGTTTCTATGCACATGGTAGATAAATATGAAATATTTAGTACTTAAGTTAAGAACTATCATCATCTTCAATTATATTCATTTTGAGGAAAAATATTCTACATAAAAAGTAAGGGAATGATGTTGAACTCCACTATGTATCTTAATAAAAAAACATGGATATGAATTTAATATAAACCAAAATAATTCAATACATATAGATTTATAGTCTATAAATAACTCAATTCTTATATCTTCTCTAATTTTTTAAAACAAAAGATTTCATGGTAGAATGGAGTCATTAAATTTATTATTCTTCAGATTTTGTGGATTTTTAATCTTCACATCACCCAGTATTATAGTAGTTTCTCTTAGTTCTTCATATTAATTCATTAAAATCACTTCTTGAGTAGGTTGAAGATTAAGATAGTTATTTCCATTACATTGAGTTAGTTTGGACATTCAACCCAACTTTTCTAAAAGAAATGAGATTTTATTTTTTTGAAAAAAAATCTTGAATTTTTTTTTATATTCCTTTGAATCCACATTTTACCATTTTAAATTTTTCTTACTTTCGTTCTCTCTATTTTTCAAGGAATTTCTTGTTAAACATGAAAAAATTTAAACACCCCTTTCTAAAATAGTAAGATTTATTTGCGTTACTATGTAATTTTTTCCAATTATTTATGGTAACCATTATGAAAATATCATCATTTCATCTTTAGGTATGTCTCCAATATTTAAATAATCCTCTTGTATCAATATTTGATTGATATTTCCCTATGATTTTTCTCCATTTTCTTAACATTGACTGAAATTTCATTATTTAAATGATCCATGTTGTGAAATTTTTACCAAATTATATTCATTTTCTCTTGGATAAAAGTTAATACATGGAATCCTTCTTATTATTCATCTTAGGAGGTTCTTGTTAATTTATTTCCTCTATTGTACACATTTACTTAATATTTTTTTCCAAAGTAAACTTAAACTTCTTTCATTATAATTTTATTTTGTCTCAATTGTTATCCTCTCTTCATATGTGCATAATAATTATGCCTGAATGGTGTACAAAATTATAATTCATGATGTCTACTAATATTTTAATACATATATAATTTCATAATGCATTCAAATTTATTTCTATTGTAAAGACTCATCTTCTTATATAGAGCCAACTTTTTTCTAGAATTTTTCTTCTACACCTCAGATCTACTCCCCATGAATATATGTATTCTTTAGTAATTATACACTGAAATTCTATTCCAAAAAACATTATCTTGATGTCCAAACATCCATTAGCAAAACAGTATCTAATAAATATTCATGTTTAACTTGTAACACATGTTTGGATAGATTTATCACTTTTTTGTTCCAAATATTTATTTTAGTTATATACAGAATCGTTGTTATATTTTCGGTTATAGTTGATTCACAGGTCCTCCTATGATGATTTTATGTATTTTTTTTACATTTCTATATAATATTATATTATAATTTTTTAACTTTGAACCTGCATTGAATGATAATAGTTTATTACTACAAATAATAGAAAATAAGTTTTGGTTTAACTTAAAAAATGAGTTTATAGTAGAGTGGTCATAAGATGATTTTATGTTTTTAATTATACTTATAAATACATGATAGTAATAAATATATTTTATTCCAATATCTTTTTTCTCCATAGCTTGAGATGTTTTGACATGTGTCTTTTCCAAATTATTCACATTACCTTATAATTAAATTCATTTCATATTTATAGATATATTTTCATTATTATATGATTTTATAGTACATTCCCATTGAAGTTTCCATTTATTAATTGTATCATAATTTTGTATACTTATTTCCATCAAAGAGTTTCCAAAGTGATTTATTATTTGGTCATTAACATAAAGTTTAAATTCCTTAAAATTATGAGTATATTAATGTGTTTCTTTTAGAGAAAGGATTTTTTGAATATACTCTTGATTCATATTGTTCATTTCTTCCTCAAACTTCACATGGTCTATGAAATTTATAGTTTTCTTCTAAAATCTATATATTTTTGAATTCCCAAAAACATTCTAAAATGTTTCTCATTCAAAAAAGTCTTAACCGAAGAAAATTTTTGGAACAATATTCTCAAGAACATGGTTTTACAATTCCTCTTTAATTATTGTAATATTTTTAATTAAAATAATGACATATTATTTCATTTTATCGAAGTGGAAAATGAGATAAATGCATCTTTAAAATTATTTAATTAGTTTTTCTTCCATTTTGTTAACCTCTTATTCTAGCTAGGTATTTTCATCTAGAAGTCCCTTGATAAAACAATGAATACATCACACCACATCATTAGGAAAATTGTTTACCTATGATTTAAATTGATATTTGATATATCACCTCTATTTTTATAAAATAATAACAACCTCAATCACTTTCTTAACATATAACACATAGATTTAAGCAAATTTTGATATACTATATATATTATTATTATTTAATTGACACTTTTATAACCTATCCATTGTATTGGAAGGTATGAATATCAGTAACCTCATTATTAAATATATTCATATTTTCCTTACTCAATTAAAATATATTTATTCATTCTTGAGAAAATAAATATTAATTTTTTAGTAATATCATTTTATGAATTAAAAACAATTTTTCTTCAAAAATTGAGTTTTATTATTATTTTTGAAAAAATATTTTAAAAAATATTTTAAATTATTAGAAAATTTATTTTAAAAAATGAATATCATTATATTAATCATAAATTCAAAATTATCATAGAGTGAAATTTTGAGATTTTTTAGAAATGATTGATTATCTAGTCAATAGTGAAAATATAGAAATTTAAAAACCTTTATTTTTTAAAATATGTTTTTTGACAGTCCCATTATATTTTGGATTTTCCTCAAATTTATATATGATTCCTTTAATTTATAATAATAAAATTAATTTTATTTAAATCAGTGATATTCATGTTTTTTAATATATGTCAGTTTTGAGGATTAAAAGCTCATATTTCTAAAAATTATATTCTATTAAATTTTACGAATTTTTATTTTTATTTACCCTATCATTAATAAAAATTAAATATTTAAAAAATGATAAAATATTTAAATTTAATTGGGTAAAATTTTGTAAATGATCCCCTTTTATGTTTTGACCATTATTAATGGTAACCGTAATAAATATTGGTCACCTCAGTAATGGTAAAATAGGTAAAATAAGTATACAGGTATGGGATATGACATTAAAATTATCATAACATATATTTAAAATATATTATGGGAGGGATTCTAAAATTCTCATACATTATTCTATGGTATGTCATTTTTCTTTGATTTTCCATTCATAATGACATTTATATTATTTTAAGTTAAGAATATTAAAAAAATTCTCACACTTTTCTTATAAAAACAATAGTATTTTATAATGTGTAAAATGATGTCATTTTCATTTATAAGTGGAAATTTTCAAAATAAATAAATTATTTTTATGATAGTATTTTATTATTAATTTTTTTGACTTTTATTGTTACATTAAATTATTACTCAATGCTGATACAATACTTGTTCAAGAAGTAGAAAAATTTACTAAATAATTTTGTAAAAATTAAAATAATTTTTTTTGGATGAATTTCTTTGTGAAAAAATATTTATGGGTAATTATAATGTATTGATCATGTGTGATTCAACAATTTCATAATTTTTTTTGATATTGATGTGGGAAACACCCACATTTTGGTTGCTAATAAATTTACTTTAATAGGATTTTAGGATATTAATTACTATAATAATTATTTGTATTTTGGAAATATTTTAAGGCTTTAATCCATGGGACAATATTTATTTCTCAACGGAAAATTATTCTAGACATGATTTATAAGTCATCTAGAAACACTATGCATATTGTATGTTTTTAAGCATAACGTTTGGTTTAGGAAACCTAATATTAGAGTAAAAATATATGATTAGAAACCCAAATTTTGTATTAAACCCTAAATTTAATAAATAAACATATGGTTTATCATCCCTACATTTTTAATCAACCGTATGCTGTCAACCATAATTGTGGAGTTTATTTATACATTGATAAACCAATCTTTGGCTTGGTCGGTGATGGAGTTTTAAATTATGGTTTATTTTTGTTCCTTTTTAAATGAATCATCAGAATTAAGTATATCATTAAAGAGGACTAAATTAGATTTCAAAAGGATCATATTCAACAGATTACATTGTTTCTATTTCTGAGGGAAGTTACGACTCTATTTCAATGTCATGAATTCAAATATTTGTAAACTTTTATGTGATTTTTATATAGTTGTTCGACCTAGATACTGTTCGACCATTGTGATTAATACTAACCTATTCAAAATCAATATATATATATATATTCATGTTTTGAATATATTATAATAAAAAAGGCATGTTTTTTTAATTTAGGAATGTTTCAATACCTTTAAAGATACACTTTGGAGACATACATGTTTTGATCCCTGTTTGGCCAAATGATATTGCTACTACTATATTTCATTATTAATATTTTACTTGAGGATGAAGATTTTATTATATATGACACACTATATAAGTTTTATCATCATAATAGTGTTTTCTCCACTTCTATCTAAATAATCTTATATGTCTTTGATGATTTTTCTAATATTGTGTTCTGTTGAAGATCATATATAGTTGTCAGTTTCAGTTAAAACTTTCTAATTTTTTTTCAATAACTACATCCAAATATATTGTTTTTTATTGTATTGGATTCTCATACTCATTCATTGGTGGATTTTCAACTTCTTGTACTATTCTTTGGTTATTTCGGTTCCCTATAAAAAATCATAAGGCCTTGAAAATGTATTTACTATAAGGTGGAAAATGTCTACCCTCAGTTTTAGAATCCCCTGGTAAAAGTAAATATTATTTTAAATCACAAAGATCATAGATATATAACTATTGGAGTAGATTATGGGATCATCATTCAATGAACCAGTATAAATCACTGTTTTCTTTTCATTCTTTCATTTATTCATTTTTTATCAGATAATGAAATAATATCTTTTAAACATAATAGGGAAGTCTGGTATCTATCATGTTTTTAAAGAATCCCAACTCATCCCCCACTTATGTCTTCATCATTAACATTAAAATCTAAAAAGTAGAGGTTGGGATCTATTTAATATATTTCTGTTTTTGAAATCCTTTAATATTTTTATGTTTTAAAAGGATAACAACTAGTTGAATCAACTAGGTTGGGATCATTTGTAATATTTATGGTTTCTTTTCGCTCTAAAAAACCTGAGTAAAAGATTTTGATTATGAAATTACTCAGTGGATGATCATAGAGAATATATGTTGGTGATCATTGATTCATATTTTAATGGTGTTAATTATGGATAATGGAAATAATTAATAATTATTTATATGAAAATAATTGAAAATGAGTTTATTTTATTGTTGTAAAGAATAGTGATATTCTTAAAGGTATCTTGAAAAAATGTAATGATGTTCTTGAAAAAGATTTGGATTTTCATTTGGGAGAAATGAATTCAATTTTCAATGGATTAGAATGCAATAAATTTAATATATTCTTATAGTGTGGTACACCATATGAGATGAGGAAGACTATTTCTATTTCATATGAAGGAAATGATAATTTTTTATAGTTAAGATTCCATATTGTGAAATTGAAATTTGATAATTTTTAGATTCTTGAATATGAGATCATTACTCAAATGAAGTGTAGATTGAGAAACAATTTCAAAGATATTGTTTCCTTAGGAGAACTAATTAAAAAATCAAACCAAGATTAAATGGTTCTAAGAGTATTAAAATCTATGTGAAATGGAATGTCATTTATTTTTTATCAATAAACACTGGTTAAATAATTAAAGATGAAATAATTGATTAGAACCTTGATGATTTATGAAGCTGAGATATAAGTTAAAGTTGAAAATCGTGTCAAAAAAGGAACATGCCTCCCTTAGATGTATTGTGGATGAATCATCTAATTTAATCTATATTAATTCAAGAAAATAATTATCATATATTCATAGAATATATTAAAAATAGTATAACTTGAGAATGAAAGGGAATTAAAAAGATGGATGTTATTAATGCAAGGAGATAGGTAAAAGTAAAACTAATTGTCTTATGAATAAATCTCAAAAAAAATATCAGTATAAACCAATTGAAAATAAATTAATGAAGGCTAACTGGAGTGATACGACTAATTCCTATTACAAATCTATCATAATATCTGAAGCGTGGAATGGAGAGAAAATTTTAAATCAATGTCTTATAGCTCATGCTAATCATGTACACTCTTCTAATCCTCAAAATTCTATTCAAGAAAATATTAGTAATGATAAACATCATAAATATTTTTTATGCATCAATATAAATTTCAATATTTATTGAAACAAAAAAACATATTAAATCTTATGATATTATTTTTATTTCAAAACAATGTTTAACACAACAAAATTTCTATTTAAAATATAAATGTTATTGTAATCTGTTTTAAAATAAAATTATAGAACTATTAGAAGTTTTTAAATAATCTAAAAAAGGTTATTTTATTATTATTAAAGGATAAAAATATTTAAATCAAACTCTTTGAAAAAATAAAATACATATTTGTAATCTTAGAATATATAGCAGTAGAGGAAAATGAAAATTATTTATAAATTATTTTGTTCTTGGTTCTGAAAGAAATAGAACTTCTAAAGTTAAATGTTTTTTTGTGAAATAAAATTACATTATGAAAATGACTATTATTTTAGGAAACCAATATTTTAAGGTATTAATAATGTATATTATTTCAAATAATTTTATAACATTAATTTTAGTGTCTCTTCATAGAACAAACAACTTTGGTTACCTAAAACATTAATTTCTAACAATCCCAAAACCAAGATTATATGGATAAAAAAAGCCTCTTTTATTTGATATATTACAACTACTCACCAATATATTTCATTATTACTTATTTGATTAGATTCTTAAAGGTTATAGATATTTTTATATCCTTGAATTATTAAAAAAAATAACTTTTAATCCAATGAATGTTTCATCCTAATATTTGATATAAATACACTAACTATATTATATAGGGGGATATAAATTCATTATACTAAAACCAATTAACATTTTTTACTCTATTATTTTATGTGTTGAATTAATATATATAAAATAATTATTATAGACTTTATTATTTTAAATGGATGTTAGATAAAAATATTAGCTTATGTAAACTTGGATGTATCTATATCAATTAAAAATGATTTATGAAATTATAAATCAAGGGGAGTATAAAGTAATTGATTTTATTATAAAATAGGTTTATGAAAATTTATTATTAATTTACTACTACATTTTTAAAACTGTTATTTAAGTTGTATTCTTATAAATTGTATTAATTTGTGTAAAACAGTTTTTAGAATAGTTTTATTATGTAAAAATTTATTTTCAAAATTAAATTTTCTATGATTAATTTGAATTCTTAGCTTGAAAATATGAATAATCATTTGAAAGTTGTCATAATGAAATGTATCATCTTACTCTTTCACATTGAATTATATTATTCTCAAAACATCTTATACTTTTAAAATTACTTATTAAAAATAACATCATCGATGACATCAAATAAAACTAGACTGAGAAACATAAAGAGATATAGAACATCAATCTCAAAGAAATTTCTTTCTAAAAATAAAAAACATGGTACACCTTCTTTTAATCTATTTATAGAGTAATTAGTTTCCTTTATTAATTGTTCCATGGAGTAATATTCTGAAAAAAGACAAAAAAAAATCACGGTTTTGATGAACCAAAATTTTCCTATTTTCAAATACTAAATGCTGTGATTTTTTCAAAAGAACATTTGTTCATGTTCAGTCTTTTAAAGGAAGTAGTAGTTAGTATGAATTAATATCAAAAATCAAAAATAAATATTATAAAGATTTACAAAAATCATCTATTTCAAAAAAAAAATTGATACACATAAATAGATGTATAGAAATCTAAAAGAAACATCATTTTATAAATATGACATTGAAGATTTTAAAGTGATGATAATACGTTAGTTATAATTACTCAGAAATGATGTTATTAATAAGTCAAATCTCATTAAGTTAATATATTTTTTATTTAAACAATTCTTATCTTATTCATTGATAAGAAAATATATAAATTCTCAAATGAAAAAAGAACAACAATCATGATTTCTATATCCTCTAAGTGAAAGTGCTCAAGTTTATTGAAGTGAAGATGGTCTACCTAATATATCCAAAATTTCTAAATATTCTTCATATTTTTGTCTTATTCAATTTCAATGTTCTAATTTGTTTTGTCTCTTAATTTAAATATTGTTTCTATATTATATATTATTTAAAATTTTATTAACCATTTCATAACTTATTTTTTATATCACAAAAGGTAGAGAATGTTTTGGTAAATTCAAGGGAGATATCTTAAAAAAATTCTCGAAATAATTTTTGTTAACAGAACTATAAAATATATATATGTGAAATATTTATTGGTACAAATATTTTTAAGGAGATATTTTTAAGGGGGTAAATCAGATAAAAATTTATACATCTATGGGTGATAAATGTTTTTGATATTTATATATATAATGTTTCATTTCATTTTTATTTTTTTTTTGATATTTTAATGTGTTTTGTGATAAAAAAATAAGGGAGATATTGTTGAGAATGTGTTCATTCGAAAAAATTAATTTATTTTTGATTTTGATGCTCGAAAAAAGTCACATATATAATACTAATAATGTTACATTATGTGGTCTTCAAGATATTAACTACTGGAATAATTATTCTTACTCTATAATTATATTTAGTCTTTAATTATTACGATAATATTTTTTTCTCAATGGAAATGTACTCTAGATTGGATTTATAAATCATCTCAAAACAAAGTTCATACTATATATTTGTAAGTAGAACATATGATTTGGGAACCCTACGTTTGGAGTAAAAGTAAGGATTTGAAACCCTAATTTTGGAAGGAACCATACATTTGATGAACAGGTGTATACTTTACTATCCCTTATTTTTTAGTAAACCATATATTATTAAACATGATTTTGATGTTTATCTATATGCATACGAACCCTATGTTTCACATTGTCAAATATGGGATTTTAAATTATGGTTTATTTAAATATTTTCTATAATGGTATTTTTGAAATTACAAGTCACATTAATAATGTTTAAAGACAGATTCAAACGTATTTTATTCTATAAATTATATAATTCTTATTTTCATGGGAAGTTTTGACTCTATTTAATCGTCTTAAATTAAAATATTTTTAGTTTATCAAGTAATAATTTTAGAGCTATTTGACCATAAGATGGTTTGACCGTTATGATAAATACCAAGTTTTTTTATCTTTTATATAATTAAACATATTAATCTTCTAATTATATTCCACATGAAAATGATGTGTGTTTAAAAAATAAGAATTTTTCATTTCCTTAATAGATACACATTGAAGACATACATGTTTTGGTTGATTTTTATAATCATATGTTGCTGCTTATATATTTCACTATTAATATTTTTCTATTGTTCAGCTTTTTTATCAGAGATACAATTTGGATACATACATATTTTATCATTTTCATGATATTTTCTCTACTAATGTCTAAATAACCCAGCATTTCATTGAGTATTTTTCTACTGATGTATTATGTTGAAGATCATATAAAACTACCATTTTCTAATGTAACTATGTGTCAAATCTATTTCACTATATAAATCATTATCTATTATTTTTTAGAGTATTATATTATCTTACTTAGTCATTGTTAGAGAATCAAATTCTTGTACAAAGTTGTGGTTATTATGGTTCCCTATTAAAGAACCAAAAGACCTTGTAAAATCCTTTACTATAAGGTTCCATATTCATACAATCAGTTGTATATGTCCTTGGTAAATGACTTAATAGTGGAAATAACAATGATTTTGGAGTGATAATTGGTAGTGTGGAATAAAGAATCATTTTTCCTTGAACCACTGTACATCACCATATAGTTTACATTATTTATTTATGCTACTCTATCATCTTTAAGTGAGAAGTGAATAATTTCTTTTAAACACAAGAGGTTAGTTTGGTTTCTTCCCCGTTTCAAAGGGATCAGAATCCAATTCCCCCCTCTTATGTCTTCTTCATCACCATTCTGACCTAGCATAATTTGATGATTAGTGGGTCAATATTAAAAATACATTTTTATCTTACTAACATTAATTTCAAATTAAATGAAGCATCTAAAAATTTAAATTAATGATATTTTATATTATATAAAAAACTGAGAAATTATCAAATAACCATAATAATTAAGACATATGAAAAGGGGTATGGGATATTATCTAAAATGTTATTAATAGATCATTATTGCACCAATTTCTACCTTAGAAGTGAATTTATAGACCTAAATAATTATAAAATTTATTACCACAATTAAATATAAATTTTTTTAAGGGAAATTAAACTAATGATAAAAGTGTTAAAATGTAGTAAAACATGTCTAAATCAAACTATATTAGTTTATTTGAATCATAGATAATTTTTATTTTAATCTTAATATAATATGGAACCGTGTTTAAATGAATTTCACTTTATAATATTTTAATTTTGTAAAATTTAAAGAGTCCTCCATCCATCCATTTTAAAAGGAAACCAATCCTTTCTCTCCTTTATAGAACTTAGATCCACTAAGATTAAAAACCCTATCCAATTCACTTACTAACCTTCATAGAAAATAATATGAGGTTATGGTATTCTTTATATTCAAATCCATTGGTCATTAAGAACGGTTCTAATAGAGTTATACCGAAAAAAGAGGTAATCATCTTATCTGACACATATCTATTTATTTATTCGTATACCTTCTATATGTGTATGATATTCATCATAAACTAAAATATTAAGCATACTTAATATAATAAATATTTATTTTAATTATGGACCCATGATTTTCCTCCTCCTCAATATAAAATGGGAAATAAGTTGAAATACTCATGCATAAGTGTGTGCAAATACCACCATGTAGCGATATGATTGATTCTCCATAACCATATTTCATGGTTGGTATTTATGATGGATTTAATTATTTTATATGATACATATGACATTATTATTTTTTCTAATTATAATATCACATCATCCTTATTATATTTCCATCTATTTAAAATTGATAATGTCGTTTGTGCATACCTATGATCTACCACATCCATAATGTGATGTGATTAATTTTTCATTTTTTATTTACATGGATGATAATATGTATTGATTTAATGAATATATATGATTTATATGATATATTAATGTTTCCAATAATTTCAATTAACATTTTCATTTATTTTTTTCTAACCATTCAAATGTTGAATGATCAATCATGGGTACGCATGGAATACCGTCTCTATAAAGTGATGTATTTCATTTTTCATCACCTCTTAAAAGAAAATATTATAAAATATTATATTATTTATAAACACGATACATATGTATTGATTAATATTATAGATAGGCTAAACCCATGACTGATATTTGTGTATGAGAACTATATAATCGAAACATACATGAAAAATGAAGTGGTTATCTCCAAAAATTATAAATTCAATAAATAATTATAAGAGAATTGGTGATAAGTGGTATAAATAAATAATATTCTTTATGATATGTGTGAATAAAAGTATTTAATGTGTTTATAATTAATCTATAATAATCATGTAGGATATTTGAACATGTATGAAGAAAGATGATACAACAGGTAAGTGATTTTTATTTCAATCTCATTTTAATTCGGGTTGTTTATAAATGATTTTAAAATGATAGGAGTTATATAATAATTACCTGATAAACACCATTATTTTTTCTTATCATATATATTTCTAGAACATTTATGACTTATTACTATTTTGATTTCCTTCACCCACAAAATTGATAACAAAACGTGTCTGGAAAATCCGACATCATTTCCTCTCTTTTGGTTGGAAATTATTTTAATTCAGTATCCATGTTCTCTAAAATATTTTTAAAAATATTTTTTACTATTCATAATTAATTTTTTAAGTCTATTTTGGAAAATTATTTAATTTTCAAATGAAATTTTAAATAATAATCATCTTGTCAATTTCTTAATATGATATTTTCTCCAAAAATGTGAATAAAATATTTATTTTAAAAATTAAAACATGAATAAAATTTCTCATCTTCATGACCACTAAATCCTTTGATTAATCCTTCATATGTTACCATGGTTATTTTCAAAGTAATTTTTTTAATAAATTTTTTTAAAAAAAATACATCAAAATAAAAATGAGATTTTCTTTAATAAATGTTCCTAGAGATCTTTTAATGGTATTTAACTTCAATGATACCATCCATTAAAGTTAATATGGTTCAATGGGGAAATGATTCTATGGTTATATTATTATTCCTTCACTCAAAGGATTATGGTTATGATGTTAAATTATTTACGAAGCCCAGTTTCTTTTCCACAAGTCATTTTATGAGGATATGTTAAATTGTATCATGATCATGTGGTGTATATATGAATTCATTATAATTATGTGAAGGGTGGGTCAGTAATAGGAATACATTACATTGGTAAAGACTAATAACACACGAACATGATTACATTTTCACATCTATACACATGTAATTGGTTTCATGTTTATAATTTTATGAGTAGACCTGGTTTCATGTCTACAAGTTTATACGTGAACCTTGTTTCATGTACATATGTTTATGTGAGGTCCTTATTTTATATCCTTAACCTAATTAGTAATTTTTTTATATTTATTCATATTCAAAATTTTATAAAGTTATTTTCTTCCCACAATCCAATTTTTATGTTATGTTGTCATAGACCAGGTTTTATTATTGATAATTTCACAAACATATGAATATTATAATTTTTAATGATAAATATTTATGCCGTGAATCATGATTAAAGATATTAAATTAATTGGTTATTACTTCTTCTATAATTATTGTGTTTTTATACACTTATTACCATTTATGATCGTTGATTGATATATTTTTACCCTTATTGAGAATATGAGATTACCCTTCCCTTATTATTTCCTTAACAAAATTTTATATAGGGTTTTAAGTATTATATCTATAGAGAGGTATTAATATGAAAATAATCATGGGATATATTGAAGATACATAATGAAATAATATTTTTGTGTATATAGTCTCCAAAAATTCTATACCTTTATAGTTATGGCATGAATTGTATGGTTATGTACTGAATATTTATATAATAAGATGATGTATTTGTGTATGTTTTTATTTGGTCACCATATATGGTATCATTGAGGGCTTTAGTAATTTTTATAGCATATGATTAGATAACCATAGTGAAAATAATTAGGATGATAATATAGGATAACACAACGAATTTTTAGTAATGTAGGGATTATGTTGTTTTACTAGATATAAATCACTATATGAATACAATAAGTGACATAATTTTTGAACATATATATAGGTTTAATAACCGTAAAAATAGTTGGTTGTGTATATCTAATCCATCATTATAGTGAACAATTATAGGATCCTTACTCTACACCATGTACTAAACTCTATAGAAGTATTCTTTGGTGAACTCAGATTTATCTTATAAACCATTTTGAAGGATTTAAAAATATTATAATAAAATATTCCATAAGTTAAACCAATGGTTGAATAGATTGAATAGATGGGTCTATTAATAATACATCCAATAAATGAATTTTAATGATTATGTGGTTTCTTAATATGATTATTATTGCTCACACTATATTTTTTGGTTTTAGTCAATGGATGGAACTTGAAATCACCATGTTAATACTGAATGTGAAGGACAATGTAATGATTTCCCACATAAGAAACCAAATGAATTTGGAGTTGGAATGCATGATATTGTGATTGTTCCTAGTTTTCTATCACATTATATGATTTACAACCTCAACAAGGGTGATATTCTAGACATTCATAATAGGAGAAAAAAAATCTTTGGGAATTAAGTTTATGAAGACTAGGAAGGAAATAATATAAATCTTTCTATATGACACTAAAATAGGAAGTAACATCTAAGTAAACATCTTAATAGAACATGAAATTATTTTATGAGTTAAAAATAAGGGTATATATCATGTAATTTACATGGTTAAATTAAGGGTTCGATGGAGAGTGTTAGAGTACATCCCAACGTACCATTAATAGTTTAGTAAGTAATTTGTGATGAAAATGGTAAATATATGATTCATTTCCCAAATACATTAGTCAAATACTACACCATAGAGGGTCTAACACTCTACGAATAATTTTCTTGGAATTATTGATGTTTTAATATATTATGATTCTAGAATTATGTTTTATAATTTTTTTCACAATGGTATTCTAGTAATAAGAATAATTAAACATCTAAGGTTTTTTATGTAGCTTTTTTTTATTAAGGACTTGAATGTTTATACTGACTAATTTGGATAATCAAGAAATAATATTTTTGGTTAAGGTAAAAAGTTGTTGTAAAACGCATTAATAAGGGGTAAATTACCATTAATATGTTCTATATATTGAGATAATAATGTATATTGGGATAAATAGTTTCTTGATATTGATTATATATTTTTTATTGGTGACTATGAAAATAATTTGTGATTTGATAAAAAAAAGTTGTATTCAATGATGTTTATTACGCTATTTTTATTTATAAAATATATAAAACAAGTTAAAATTTTATTTTAGTAATAAAGACATTTTTAATTTTAATTATATATGTTTTTATTTAGGTTTTATGGTCATTTAGGTTACTATAATGTTTTTTAATAATATATGATCTCGGTATTCCCATGTTTGGTATACAATTATATGACCTATTTTATATTGTCTGGAGATAAATTCTATATTTGATCTTATAAAAAATATATAATCAAATCATTCTGATATTTTTATTTTTGAATTTGGTCATATGTATTTTGTAAGATTATTTAGGATTACTATTTAGGGAATGGATTATGTTGACCATTGAGTGTTATTATTATTGTGTTATAGATTTATGTTTTATAAATATATATCCTAATTAGATAAATTATAAAAATAATTTTGGTTTTTTAAATACATCTAAGTAGTAGGATTGTAATTTCAATATTTTATGGATCTTATTTTCCATAAAAATAAAAACCTTTCACTTCAGGAATGAAAAATACATCTTTAATATTCAATTAATGGAGTAATAGATGATGTTGAGATTGATAGATGCACAAAAAGGATAAAATTGTGTTTATGAAATTATAAGAATTCATGTTTGTGTATTTTCTCAGGTTCTCTGTCAAAATTAATAAAATAATCACTACACTTTAGAAAAAATGCCTTAAAATAAAAAATTTATTTTTGACATACATTCTTTATGAATTGATGGTCTTTAAACCCCATAATGATTTATTATTTTGTTGTCATTAAATTTATAATGAAAATGTTATCTTCCACTATATATTTGTACTTGAATACAATTTTTTACATCCATGTATACATTTTAACTTCATTGTAATGTTATCCCCATAAGAGAACCTGATTATTTGTTATTTAAGAAATATTTTTGGTTTCACACTCCATCTTTTCAATGAAAATTTGAATATCTCATTTTATGATATTGGTTTTAAAAAAATGTATTTTTAAAAATTGAAGTAGGGATGAATGAGAAAAAATTGAAAATATGTACAATAAAAAGGGAGATAATTTGACACCTTTACAATATATTTAAAAAGAAAAATAAGCTCTATAAATTTATTAATAGTAAAAACTAATATTTATGAGAATTTTGATATAATATATATATATTATAACTTATAGGTTACGATTATAACCTTGTTATTGATTTAATACATATGAATATGAGTAAAAACATTATAGATATTTTTTAGAAGTCACTAATCAATAAAAATTTTATGATTACTTATTAGGAAATAAGATCTCATTTTTTTGTAAAGTCATTTTATGCATTAAATATTTTTTCTCTAAAAATGTTTATTATTATTATTTTGTTATAAATACAATAAAAAATTTATAGAAAATATTAAAATATTATTTTTTAAAATGAAAATAATTTTTTAAATTTTAATTACCTCCACCCTAGTAGCCCGTTGTTGGTTACATTATTATATTATTTTTAGATACATGTTATCACATCCCAATTGATTAAATAGTTAAGTAGCCATGGGAAACTGGATACATGATTAAATATCACATTAATTTTGAAAAAATAAAATACATTACAATATTTTATTTTAGAACACCATTATTCACTTTAGTATATCCCTATATTTCAATCATAAACCACATCCCCGCATCTGAGGGAAAGGAAACATTAGAAAGGGGTGAGCTTAGATAATCCATAAGGTTATGTATACAATGAAAGCTATCATGAATACATATTAAATAATTGATTTATAAAGGAAAATAAATAATAACATATTCCATTTAATAAATAAAATTATTAATAGTAATAATATGTAAGGAATAAATAATGATAAAATAATTCCTTATAAATAGACACATAAACTTGAAACTTATTCATTGATGTTATAACTAACTTAATAATCAAATGGGAATAAATAAATATTATCATATTGAGGGAATTCATAAGGTAGAACATCATAATAATATCATCATAGTCTTATTTCATGGAATATTACATATGTCGTTAAGTCCTCTTCCATCACCCAAATATAGTTTTTCTTATGAAACCAGTAGATTCATCAAATGGCTATAACAAGACATATCATTCATTTAATAAGTCCAATGCATTTCCTATATGATAGGGGAAAAAAATTATTATATAGTAATAATTATTTAAAAAACTACCATATGATATGTAAATAATATCCCAAGTCATGGAAAAATAATCAACATAAAAATTCATATTGAATACAAGGATACCAAAAGTTAATAATTTCCTCAATCAATAATCATAATCCATCTAGACTAAAATGTATAATTGTATAAAAATAGTACATCCCCTTCCGAAATATTCGTAATCCATCCAGATAAATATTATGGATGGTATCATTAGAACATATCTTCATGGAAGGATAAGAATAAAAAGTGTTTTTGTATTTGATGAATATAACTATCATAAAAATATGATGAAATACATTATTTAGAAAAATCTCATTTTTTTACTCTGAATATAACTTTTATTTACTAAAATTATTCATAATATTAGAAAAATAATTGTATTCAAAACTAATCATGGAAACTGGTAAAGAATGTTTCTATGTAATGAGTGGTCATGAAGATGGAAAATTTCATTCATGCTGAGTACATAAAACTATGATTCCTTTCCCATTTTTTGTAAAACTCATAATGTTACTCATTTGGAAATTTCTAGGAAGATTTATTTTAGAATATTTTGAATAAATTAAAAATAGAAAAATAAAATAACAAATAATTTGGAGGATATTGAAAAAAATTCTTCAAGACATTTTCAGAAAACAAGGATTTGGACGAAAAAGAATTTTTGAACAAAGTAAGAAATAAAGTAATATTTTTCTTAAAAATTATCAATTAATTAATTTTACATAAAGGGTAAATGATCATAATAAATGAAACGTTCATGGATAACCATTGGATAATAAATTTATTTATTTTATTTATAGATACATTATAATATTTCATCCTTGGAAATTCAATCACAAACAATACCGATAAATGATGACATTGTAATAATAAAATGATTAACCATTTTGTAACATTTGATTTATAAGACCAATTAAATAAATAAAATTTGATGGACATTATTATCTAATTATATTAATGAGTAGAATCATGAAAAACTTTCATGGGAATTATATACACCCTATGAAGTAAATAGGTGGCGAATATGGAATATGTCTCATGGTAGTAAAACTTAGATGATAAACCATTATCTCAGGCTTGATTTAGTTAATATTTTTTTTGAAAATCCAGTATAATAAATATAAATTTATTATACATGGTTTACACTTCATTTTATTTACTCAATTTATTTCATCACCCATTTATATTGATTTTGTTTTTTTAAATCAATGTTTTGTGTAATCACTGCTTTATTTCGATGTATTTTTTTGTTTGGTAATTTTGGTCCTAATATACAGCCAAGGTTTGATAAAATGTTGAATTATAATAATAATATAAATATAATATATATTTATTTCATATGTATATATATTTATCCATATAGTGCTAAAGAAAAATGAATAACACTCTTTATAGAGACGCTCAACAATATATATGCATGAACATTGTTTCCATTTTTTAACAGATGGAATGAATGAAATGTCAATAAAATTTTACCTCTAAATAATCATTATTATATCATATAAATCACATATATTAATTAAATATGTCCTTAATACAATCCATGACAAAATAAAATATAAAACATATCACACATATATGTTGAGTCTATAGTCCACATGTAAACATAAGTGACATTATCGTTATCCAATGGATTGGAAGTTAGGATCATATGTTTGATGTTATAATTTTAAAAGTATAATCCTTTCTTAAATAAATATATATATATATATATATATAATCCATTTATATATCCAGCTACAATAGGTGGTGATGGAAAACCAATTTTATCAGTTCGTAGTAGTCTACCGTACACATGATCGATGATGTTATTTATCGTTTGACAAAAGAAGAGATTGATATTGGTTATTTTAATTACATAATTACATATATATTTATTGTAGATACTTATTTTTATATTTTATCATAGTTTATGAATATTAAAATTAGTTATCAGGATAAATAAAACGAAAATCTATGGCTAAGAACTATATATATTCTTCAAACAACCTCTTCAGTTTTATACATAAAGCCTTCTTAAAATGGTTTTCTGGTACAAAATTGAGTCTAGATCATGGGGATGGATTCATTGACAAGATTTTTCCTTTTATAGGATGAACTAAATGGATATTGATGTGTGTATAGTATAGGAGAGGTGGCATTCTTTTATAAGTGGGGGAGAGGAAAAACATGAAATTTTTTAAATAAATAAATTATACCCACATTACTCACATTAAAAAAAATTCTATAAAATGTATAATTATTAAATTTTAGATTATATA
Organism: Viscum album; assembly: GCA_963277665.1. NCBI lineage: Eukaryota > Viridiplantae > Streptophyta > Magnoliopsida > Santalales > Viscaceae > Viscum > Viscum album. Next base: position 1,513,777,517 of record OY728128.1, on the reverse strand, counting down.
AGGTAGAAACATGGTTTAAAAATATAAATTTATAATGGTTCGAGGTCATTTTGACCCTCATCTTTTTACTTTGACCATTGGTAAAACCATTTTATCATTAACTATAGTATTTAATTTTTACTATGTTTACTAATCATTATGACTTATAATTATGTTAAACATATTAAATAAAACTAATTATTTTCATTCATAATAAAAAATATATTTTTTTCAATTTAAAATCATTGAATTGGTAGATTTTAATTTTATATTAAACCTACAATCATGTAAAAATCAGATTTCCAATGGAAAAGTTTTCTTAAATATAAAATTTTTCTACATTAAATCTCTTGATAAAATTTGTTCTGATGACTGAATTTCATTAATTAAAATATAATTGAATTAATTTTAATTTAAATGCAATTTTAAAACTGAAATTACATTTTAAAATCCTTTTAATGAAAGGAAACATTTCAATAAGAATATACGTTTCTTACCATTCATTCTAAAATTAAACAAAAAAAAATTCTATAAAAATCACTAAAAGTTAATTTTGAATTGATTATTTCAAAAAAAAGATCATTTTTCTTTTGATAAATATTTTTAATTTATTACTGAATAAATTAAAATCAATTTCACAATATTTTATGAAACTAATTATTAAAAAAAATTCAAGAAAAACATTTTTTTCAATTTATTTTTATTTTAATTTGTAGTCATTTAAAAATCAAAGAATTTATTTCATACCAGTGTAATAAATGTAAATCTAATAATTTATTTATTCTTATTTATTACAACTAATTTAGTATCTTGGTGATTAATGTCACATTAAATAATAATATTTTAATAGAATATTGTTGTACAGTTAAACATAGTGTTTTATATAATGTAAGCTATCTAATAAATTACTTTTTTTACAGAGGATTATATTATAAAATACTGGGTTGTTACATTCATCCAACTTAAATAAATTGTTTTCTTACAATTCGATATTAGAAATCATATGTCTATCCATTTTTGAAAAACCACATCATATAAAATTGTTCATAAAACATCTTCTTGATAATAATGAATGGGAAGTATGATGATCATTTATAATAAAAAACAACAAGGTTTACTAGTAATAAAAAATTATTGTTTGGTAAAAAAATATTGAAATAGAGGAGAAAACTAACACCTAAAGAAAAATAGAGCGGGATAGAAAACATTTATAGGATGAAGTTAATAACTACAAGACAAAAACAATATTGTTGTTGAAAAGACCATCAATTCATCAGAAATAAAGGTAAAAAGTAGTTTTATTTCTTTATAAGTTTCCTATTATTGATGGATTATTTTATTTGTAAATATAGTTACATTATACCTTTTTATTTCATGTGTAAACTTTTATTCATAGATTTTGCTTTGATAAATTTCTACATAGTTTCTTACTCAATTAGATGAATATCCAAGATGAATTTTTTATACCTGAAAAACTAAAATTAACTTTTAATAGGTCATAAGATCCACAATAGAGTTACAAGTCCTTTAAGAGTTCTATTAAAATTTACCAAAACCATAATTTTTAGAACATGTTGTCCTATATAATTCTCTATTATCTAAATAATCAATAGTACACCTAATGTAATATGAAATATAATCCATAAATAGTTAACATTAAGAATCCTACAAAGTACATCTGGCCAAATTCAAATCCCAAAATCTGAATGTTTTGAATAAAAATGTTTCCACAATAAACATAAAGTGGCACATAATGTCACATAGCAAACAAGTGCAGAACATGATTATACATTCTATTAAAAAACAATAATAATCAAAATCATCATAAAACCTTAATGAAATCTAAGGCTATTTATAATTTTCCATGAAGATAAAAATTCAGTAAATTCCCTCATTAATTAAATTACCCCCAAATCAGTAACCACTTTTAATTTCACCAATACTATCACATTTACTTGTAAAATTTTGTTACCCTATTTATCATAACTAAAAATTATTACCAATGAATTTAGAACATATTAATGTTTATCATTCCTTTATTCATGTATTCTCATAAAATATCACCATACCACCAAACAACTTTGGTGGGTTATCAGTAAAATTTGTCATATAGTTTCAAATTGATAATGAAAAACAATAGTAGTATAACTCTTATACATTTCATGATTCATATAACTATAATATCATTGATATAATAACAATAAAAAATAATTCATGGAATCAAACATGGATGTAATTTATTGCACTTTGCTTATAGTAATAAAACTATCTTGAACTTGAATTGTTAACTTATTAGGAGGTATATTCCCTTGAGGTCGGAAAAATTCATTTTTGCAGTACCCCATTTCTCTAGAATTAAAACACTTAAAATTAATAGTTCCTCTCTTATCCTTAAATTCATGTTCCTAGTGTACTCTCTCTCCATATATGAATTAAAATCATGTTCCCTTCAATCATATACTATGGTGTTTCTTTCCACAATTATTATATGTGGGAAAATCATCCACTCTCTTCTTTTTAATAACCAATTTTTTATCTTCCATCCACTTCTACTCATTCCTTAATTTAAAGCCATAAGTCTTTTAGAATTCTTTCCATGTATTGATAACACATGATTTTATATCCTCATATGATTATAACATTTGGGGGACTAGTTTTCGTTAATGTAATTGTTTTACCACCATCAAACAAAAGGTCAATATTACTCTTTGAATTATATATATTTTCCACCTCATTCCTTAATATCCTTGTAGAAATTGATTCATACATAGAAACATTATCCTTTTACTTTTTCCATAGGCTCAGAAATTGTATCTCTATATGCACATTTTTCTCAATAGGAATGTATTTTTCCAAGAAGTGTACCTTAAATATTCAACTCCATGTTTGTTATTTATTATTCATCTTTAGTGTTTACAGTAATTTTCCACCATAAATCTACACACCATGATATATTATAAAATTCAATGACAACAATATCCTTTTCATAAATTCTTAATGTGAGAAATAACTTCTCTAAGGAACTTATCGATTACTCAGCTACAAATGTATTTTCACTCCCATTAAAATATTTAGCCTGATGATTCATTAAGCAGTCTAAAATTATTACAATTTATTATTTATATATAGGCTGATAAAAATGATACAAATTGTTTTTCATAACCTGACTCAGTTTCCTTAATATTGTTATATTTATTTCATCTCTAGCTACAACTATAACTCCAGCTTCATTGTGTTTCCCAAGAATGAAATCCCAACATAGAATATGTGTGTTGGAACTATTTCAATTAATTCCATAGGGAACCATTTATAAATAATTAATTACACTATATTAGATCATAAAATTATGAAACATAATATATAATCCCAATACTAGTGAAAAACTTATCATAATTTAAAAAATCAGAGTATATCCAATTTCATAATTAAAAACATGGTTATCTTTTCAAAAAATTTATTATCATTACATGTTTTTAAAATCCGTCATAATGGTTTGAAATAAAATATTAATTAAACATGTCATGTACCCTGATTGTGTCAAGTGGGTTTGCGACAAGTCCCATTATTATTCACTTGGTGATTATTGAGTGAATTTCTAATGCATCATTCCTAGAGTTGTTACCCCTGTGTTCAACTTTTCTAGAGCCCCATAAACTTATTGCATCCATATATGGATTTATTTTTCATTGAAAAACCATGTAATCTATACTATAATTGTTTTAGGATTTTAACATATACTTATTCCTTTAATCAAATTCATTTATATGGTTATGGTGTTTAATATATGTTTTCATGAGCCTTGTTTCCAAGGATTCTACTAGATATTATCAAATACCAAGTATAGAGACCCAACACTTAGTTATTATGTGTTGGATATTAAAAAATTATATTAGTGCTAAATAAAAGTGATTATATCCCATAAAACCAAATAGTTTAATGGTTTTTGAAAACAACATACACACATAAATTTCATAGTGCATTTTAAAACATGAAATGAAACATAGAATTTTCTTTGAGAACACCATTATTTATTTTAGAATATCTATAAATATAAATCATAAATCACTTCATAGCATTTGGGGGAAAGGAAACATAATAAATATATGAGATCATATGCTCAGTATTAATATGTTTACAAAAGAATATATCCTCAATACCTATAGAGTAATCAATATAAAATGCTAACTAACTCAAAACACATTCCATTTAATCGATAACTTGAGCATGATGAATAATATGGTTTGAATAATTTATGAATATAAAATTTAATATAAATAATAACATGATCTTGAAAATTATCAATTTATATTCAAACTAATATAATAATCTTACATAAATTCCACTCACATAAGTGATAAAATTTAGTTTTATGTAAATTTACAAATTCTCATAGGAGGTGGGTAAAAGACAGTGAAAAGTTCAATAAATTTTTTATAAATCTAAAATTACTATAAAATGACTCTAATGAATTACATGAAACTTATATAGGTATTATGTATCAATTTTTACCTAAAATAAATTTAAATAAAATATATAATTATTTAAATAAAAATTTTGTTTTAAACTATTACTCAGTGTTTTTCACTATTCATCAAAAGTTGAATGTTTTCAAAAAAAATACAAAAAATTCACCCTTGGCTAATTTCGATATTCCGAATCGAAAAATGAAGTCCATTTTGAAAAAATAAAATTTATAAAATTTCAAAAAGTGGGTATTACTATTCATAATGGCTAGTTTATGTAATATTTCAATAACATATCTTTGTTTAGTGAAACAAGGTATTGCGTACAACACACGCTATAATAGAAGGTCATGATTGCATGTAATGTATGCCAAGTTGGGGTTGTGTGTACTGCAAGATTATTTTGTTGTTGCGTATAATAGAATCCAACCATATTTCATTTATACATTGAATATTTCAACATCCTGGTTCTGTGTGCCACTCAACAGGTGCCCCGAACCCAATTCGCTACGTGACCTCAAGCGCATTTCCCCAAATGCCAGAGGCTGCCGACTAGCAGTGATGACTCAGGTATGATAGTGGGGAAACTATGCCCTTATTTGTCAAAGTGTAGCGCAGTGGAATAAAATAAAAAGCATACAACAACAGCGGGAACAATAAACCATACACATTTAATATAATGACTGCAGTAAAAGATAACCAACCATATATATATAGATATGATGCAACATGTCTCAAGTTCTAAGAAAACAGCCAGAACATGTTAAATAGTAGTACAATACAATACAGATTATAACAAAACAAAACAAGACAGCTGGTAGCATCGCGACCCTAATCTCGGTCCCATGCTCCCATACTCATCAGCAGAAATCATTTACCTTTATAGGGACCCTTACCCTTATCCACACCTGCAGATACGTAATCTGTTTGGGCCGAAAATCATGACCCAAATAGGGTGTGAGAAATAATTCTTAGTAGGCACCCACCAAAGGCTCGTGCCCAACTGTGTGAAAATATGCAACAACGGTGTACAGTAGTAAAATGCAATAAACTAAGCATTACTCAAAAGTAACTAACTTTACCAGTTATATTTCCATTTTATTATTCATTTAATCATACATTATAATGAAACCCCCACAATTAATTTCTATGTAAACAGTCAGTGTCCTCAGACACGCAAACCCTTAACCTCAGGTAATCAGAATCCAACTCATAGGTAATTAGAATCTTGCCATCAAGAATTTCCCTCAGGAATAATAGAAATTTCCCTCAGGTGTACGAAGTGTCACCCTCAAGCACAGAATTCATAGCCCTCAGGCATACGAAAATTTTCCCTCAGGTGAAATAGGATGTTGCCCTCAGGCTAAGAAATACCTTACCCTCATGCTAAACAAACAATGCCCTCAGGCTAAAAGAACACAGACCTCAGGCGGAAGTAATTGGGCCATGACCAACATGTAATTAAGCAATTCAAATACAATTACTCTCAAGGAAATATTAATGCATAATATAAACAAGGCACATCCTCGGGTATCCTGGCCAAACAACTAAACAGAGGAACACACCCCCGAGCTGGTCCTGGATCCAAGCAGTGATCCCAAACAACATTTTAATATCACATTTAATTACTTATACAAGTCTAGGTATTTAAACAGACAAGGCCTCAGCCACACGATACCCTAACATAGGTTTTTCGTACAACAATTCACACAAATGCACAACAATTGGAAATTAAACACCAAGCCACCTACCTTAAATGTCCCTGATCAGTATATTTGAACGTCACTTTGAGAAATTCCCAAGAACTACAGAGATCTGACATAGAATAAAACTCATTCAAAGTCAAATAACATCCATTAGAGGAAGAATTGGAAAGAAATATTCAAGGATATGGGATGGATTTCCCGTGGGGTTCCAACGTGATCGACGGAAGCAGAAACGTATTATTGACGCTCGAACTAGAGGTCCATGAAGGTTCGGTCATCTTCTCCCGAGCACTCATCCAGTTCTAATCCAATCCTGTGAACATGGTTCGATAATGCCCTTTTTGAGTAAAAACAAACAAAGTACACGGTGTGAACTTTTGACTACATGGAGTGTACTTACCTCATTTAACTGTTCCTCTGGTGGCACCCCCAAACTGTTCATCTGTCGACATGAGTACATGACGTTCATTCTTGACCACATGGGGTGTACTGTCACCCAGTTGGTGGCTGCTTCCACCGCTTTACTATTCGCATGTCGACTGACTACAAGGCGTGTAAAGGACCACTACACAGTGTGTAGTGGATTTTTACACCCTTTGTCGCCGACAAGGCTACACACCCTGTGTACTCATCCCACACGGCCAAAGTACACGACGTGTGGAAAAGTACACGGCATGTAGTCCCAAAATTTAGGATTTTTCACCATTTTACTTATTTTCTCCAAAACACTTAAGCAAAAGAGAAAATAAAAACATGTACCTCAAAATAAGAACCGGGTTCTTAAAAACTTCCCCCTTAAAGCAATTCATCCCCGAATTTCCCTTCCAAGGGTGGTGAAGATAAATCTCAGAGCATCTATGGCCACTGAGCATGTATGTCGGTCTCCCACTCCGAGGTTTCATCCTGCACTCGGCCATGCTGCCACAGCACCCGTACGAGAGGAACTGACCGGCCTCGGAGAACCTTCGTGCTCCTATCAACGATATGAATCAGATGCTCCTCAAAGGACGCATCTACTTCAAGCTCAACCTCCTTGGGCTGAAAGGCGTGAGACAGGTCTGAATGATAGCAGTGCAACTGAGATACATGGAAGACGTCATGCATGGCCCAGTACCTATGTGGTAACTGCAACCGATAGGCAACCAACCCGACTCTCTCCAAAATATCAAATAGCCCCACATAACTCGGTGAAAGTTTACCCTTTCTTCTGATCCATTTATGTCCCAACCTCAGTGAAACATGTAGGAAAACATGAACCCCAACCACGAACTCCAAAGGTCTTCTGCGGATATCAGCATAATACTTCTGACGAGACTGCGTGGTAGCCATCGGCTTCTGAATCAACTGGACCTGATCAGAAGTCTCCTAAACATGACGTGGTCCCAGAAAAGTTGCCTCACCTACCTCTAACCATCACAAAGGTGATCGGCATGGCCTACCATATAAAGCCTCATATGGTTCCATTTCCATAGTTTCCTGGAAACTATTATTGTAGGAAAACTCGATTAGGGGTATATGCTTCTCCCAAGAGCCCCCAAAGATTATGACGCATGCACACAACATGTCCTCAAGCACCTGTATCGTATGCTCTGACTGACCATCGGTCTGAGGGTGGTGAGTTGTGCTCAGAAGCACCTGTGTACCAAGTAAACTCTTAAAACTCTTCCAAAAATGAGATGTAAAATGTTCGTCCTTATCTAAAACGATAGAATGAGGGACCCCATGAAGGCGTACGATATCTCTAATATACAACCTTCTGAGCTCGTCAACACCGAAGGTCTCCTTGATTGGAAAGAAGTGAGCTACCTTCGTGAGTCTGTCCTTAACAACCCACATGACATCATTGTCTCTAGGTGACCTCGGGAACCCAGTCACAAAGTCCATCGCAACATCATCCCATTTCTACTCCGAGATGGGTAACTGTTGTAACAATCTGGCTGGCCTCTAATGCTCCGCCTTCACCTGCTGATAGGCGGAACACCTCGTAACAAAACCAGCTACATCTCTTTTCATACCCGGCCACCAGTACTGACATCTCAAGTCACGGTACATCTTGGTAACTCCAGAATGAACTGCCCAAGCTGAAGCATGAAACTCCCGCATCATCTCCTCACGTATATCCCCTAGAACCCATACTCGTCCATGGAAACATTGTACTTCATCATCGCCTATCCTCTAACTAGAAGGAGGTTCCCCACTTTCCACTGACTCTCGTAAAACTAGGCCTTCTAGATCAGATAGTTTTCTCATCCACACTCTATCCAGGAGGGTATAAGTCAAAGCTAAAGATGAAAGATACGCTTTTTTCTGACTGTCATGCACCTCAAAATGCATCTCAGAGAACAAAGCCATAAGATGCCACTCATCACTGGTCTCCTGCGCAGCCTGTATCTGAGTCCTCTTTCTCATTGCATCAGCTACTGCATCACCTTTACCAGATGTATAGGAAAGCTCAAAATAAAAGGACTGAAGGTATTCGACCCACCTTCGCTGCCTCAGATTCAAGTCACACTGAGTAAATATATACTTGAGACTTTTTTGGTCGGTGAGGACCTCAAAATGCTCTCCCATAAGATAGTGTCTTCAACAGCGTAATGCATGAACAACTGCAGCCACCCCGAGATCATGTGTCGGGTAATTCCTCTCATGTGGCATCAACTGCCGAGACTCGTACGCAACAACTTGATTTCCTTGTATCAACACTGCTCCCAGCCCAATACCTGATGCATCACTGTAAACTGTATAGGTATTCCCTTTTTCTGGAAGTATCAGGACTGGTGCTGATGTCAAACATCCTTTCATGTCCTGAAAGGCTATCTCGCCAGCTTCCGACCAAACAAAATTCACACCCTTCTTAGAAAAACCCATCAACGGCGCTACTAAGCGGGAGACGTAATGAATGAAGTGTCTGTAGTAACCATTAAGCCCTAAGAAACTCTGTACCTCAAACATGTTCTTAGGATGCTCCCAGGAAACTAATGCTCTCACCTTCTCTAGGTCTACTGAAACTCCTGACTTTGAGATGATATAATTCCGGAAGTGAATCTGGTCCATCCAAAAGTGGCACTTTGAGAGATTAGCATATAGTCGTTGCTCTCTCAATGAACTCAATACAATCTCAGTATGGGTGGCATGGTCGTGTTGAGTGTGAGAGTACACCAAGATGTCGTCCACGAATACTACCACAAAAGAATCTAGACAAGGATGGAACAAACGATTCATCAGAGCCATGAAAACTCCGGGCGCATTTGTTAGTCCGAACGGCATGACCAAGTACTCTTACAGACCATATCTGCTCCGAAAAGCTCTAAGTGGTATGTCCGACGATCTCACGCGCAGCTGATGATCTCCGGATCTCAAGTCAATCTTCTAGAACACTCTTGCTCCATGAAGTTGATCAAAAAGTTCATAAATCCTCGGCAAGGAATATCTGTTCTTAACCATCAACTAGTTCAGCTTCTGATAATCCACACAGAGTCTGAGGGTACCATCCACCTTCTTCGAAAAGAGGACCGGCGAACCCCAAGGAGAGGTACTGGGTCAGATAAAAACCTTTTTTTGTAACTCCTCTAACGGCCTCTTGAACTACTGTAACTCAAGCGTGACCATCCTATAAGGAGGAATGGACACCGGTGCTACTTCTGGGATAAGATTAATAGAGAAATCCACCTCTCCCTCTAAAGGAAGACCTGAAAAGTCATCCAGAAAGAAATCCCAGAAATGATCAACCACTGGAGGGAAATCTGTCTGAAATGTCCCCTGATCATCCAGATATAAACTCACAATCTGGGATGTGACTCCACCTCTCCCACGATGCTCTGGTCCAGCTCGACTCACTAGAACATCCCATTCGCCCTTGTATAGAAACTATGTCCTATGGTGACAAGAAACTCACCGTGTGACGATAGCAGTCTACAAAGGATTGAAAGGGAACCAACCAGTACATCCCAAGAATGACATCATAAGTTGTCATATCTAACACATAGAGGTCCCATAGAAAGTCACACCCACCAACCTCAAGGGAAACTCCTTGCACTGATGCACACTAGCCGTTCTAGTTCCCAATAAAGTGTCTAGCATCATAATAGTTGAAGAATAAGAAAAAGAAACACAGAACCCAAGGCACTCTACAATAGGAAGAGATATGAAACTATGTGTAGCACCTGTATCGAAAAGTACTGAAGATAAGACAGAAGCTACTAGAATAGTACCTCTGACTGTAGAAGGTCCGGGATCCTACTCATGCTAGGTCTGTTGCACTGCATATGCATGCCTAGTGATGTGACCCTGCGACACAGCCTGGCTACCCTGAGCTGTCCCACCCTGCTGCCTCTGAGATCCTGGTGTCTGGGTACCACGGCCACGCCCACCATCCCTGCCTACACGCCCTCACGTATTCCACTTCCCTGACTGATAAGAAGCTACTGGTCCTGCTCCCGTATGTGGAGTCTACACAGAACCCCTCTCACTAGACACTGGTGGAAACGCCCTGCAAAAGCGTTTCAGATGACGCATCTTTCCACAAGCTCGACACTCCACTGGATCATGTGGAAACTGTGGTCTATTGTGCCCCTCTCTACCACACTGGTAGCACATGATCGGGACACCTAAAGAAACTGTATGGCTAGTACTGCCACCATGATAGAAACTCATCTGTCTCTTCCTCTTCCTGGTAGAAATAGTACCATAAACTAGTGTTGAACTACCCTGGCCCACCACACTCGCTTCCTGTAGGTTCCTCTCTATAATCAGTGACTGGTTCACAATATCGTGTACTGAAGGCAACCAGAAAACATTCACCAATGCTCGGATGTCATACCGCAGAACATCCTCGAAGCGTATGGCCCTAAAAGTCACATCACCAACTATAATGGGTGAAAAACCCTGAAGATCGATGAAATGAGTAGAATAATTCATCACCGACATAGGTCCCTACTGCAGATTGATGAACTCTCGAGCTCTATCTACTCCCAGCGTCTCTGGAAATAATATTCTACAGAATACTACCTGAAAATATTTCCACGCCACGTCTCTGTGATGCTCTGACTGGGTGGTAACATTCCACCACCTCTTGGTGGAATCACACAGCATATACGTCACGAGCTTGACCCTCCACCCTGGTGGCGTCTCTAGATGCTCGAAGATAGTCTATATAGACCCCAGCTAAGATTCTGCAGCCTGTGTTCCACCATCCCTGGAGAATGTCAGTGGATGCTGCTACTGGAAGATACGAGTCCGCTCGACCATAGATGTGCCAGTCGGCGGTGCTCCCTGGAAGGTCTGCATGAACCGCATAAATCCTTTATAGAACTGCGCCTCCACGCCTGTGTCTGGTATAACGGTCGGCACCGCATCTGTCTCTGCTGGAGCATCCACTAGTAGCCCATGGCCCACCATCTCTGGAGTATAATCATTGCTGCTCTCCTAGTGAACAATGTTTGGTCGTCTCTGCGGCATGACTCTACAAGGTCAAACGCACAACATTGATCAAGATTATCAAAGACTGAAAATGAAGAAACTAAAAGTGGAACAGGAGGAAGAAGGAATTTAATATTGCACAATAAGACTACACAGCATGTATTTCTGATTACACGGCATGTACCTGACTTCTCTTCCCCTGCCCGGGTCCTTCTACATGGCCTAGCCACACAACTCCCGTTAAACAAAACTACACAACGTGTAGATAATCTACACAGCGTGTGTGGTGTAATTTTACAACTGCCTGTGTTGTTTGCGACATGGCTGACTACTCGGCTTGAACTACACAGCGTGTTACACCCACACACGGTGTGTACACTACCCTATTTCCCACCCACACGGCTAAGTCCACACGGGCTGTCATCGGACAAGACTACACGGCGTGTCCCACAGATACACAACGTGTTCTATATGAGCTTCGCTGACCCATGTTGTTAGTTACATAGACGGATATATGACTCACACTAAATGGTGTGTTCCTGATGGACACGGCATGTACAAGAATGCATCACACGGACCCATGTTGTTAGTTACACGGCTGGGTCCCCATGTCAGACTACACAGTGTGTTCCAAAATGGACACGACATGTATGTCTTAAGGTCTCCTCCATCCTTGTTGTCAGTTATATGGGCAGACTCTAGATCAACACTGCCCGGCGTGTACATCCAGTGCACAGCGTGCTCGGCCTAATCATTTTCCTTCCCGGTGTCCTTACCCACACGGTCTATGACACGGGAAGGACTACACAGCGTGTACTTAGGGTACACGCTGTGTACTAAAAAAATTTTATTTTCTTCCCGAACAAAAGAACATACACGGCGTGTTTAAGGTACTACACAACGTGCATACTATGTTTTCCAGACAGTATGCCTCTGAAACTTCCCCGGAAACTAGAAAATACCGAAAAGCAACACCTAATGGTCAAATTCTGATCTGTGAGGGTCCATACTCCCCAAGAATCAAAGTTTGACATCTTATCTGTGTTATGACAAAATAAACAGCTAATGATCCACCAAATTCCGGTCAATGGGGGCCCATACTCCTCAAAAACCAATGTTTAGTGTCCATTATTTCAACAAACTTATAAAGAAATACTTTATCAAACAACAGGTATCTATCCAAACAGCTATCACAACAGGATGATTTTACTAGCACAACATCTATCACAACAACATGCAATGTCTAATGCACCTACATGGCATGGAAACTATGCATCGTATGTGATTTCTAGCATGTTCCTAAATGATGCATGAGATGAAATACCCTCACCTCATCTGGTTGCAACTAAATAGAACCCATGGATAAAATATAAAAAGCACAATCACAAGTGCGTCACCCAATAGTGAAAATCAAATCAACCGTAAAATTTTCAAAATCAATAAAATTACAATACAAGGAAAATTGGATTTTCCCGGTACGTGGGTTTTCTACGCCCAGGCATAGATTATTACCAACTACTGTTTCCATCCTATCCCTGACTAATACTCCAAACATCAATTCAAGGAAAAAAACTCCTCTGATTCCACATTGTAATGTCCCGGTTCTGGGTTCCATGCAATTGGTGTCCCGAACCCGGTTCCCTACGTGACCTCAAGTGAATTTACTCAAACACCAGAGGCTGCCGACTAGCAGCGAGGGCTCAGGTATGATAGTGAGTAAACTATGACCTCATTTGTCAAAGTGTAGCGCAACGGAATAAAATAATGAGCATATAACAACAGCGGGAACAATAAACCATACACATTTAATATAACAACTTCAATAAAAGATAACCAACCATATATATATATATGATGCAAAATGTCTCATGTTCTAAGAAAGCAGCCAGAATATGTTACATAACAGTACAATATAATACAGAGTATAACAAAACAAAATAAGACAGCCGGTAGCATCACGATCCTAAGCCTCGTCCCATGCTCCCCTACTACTCAACAGCAATCAAGTACCTGTATAGGGGCCCTTTCCCTTATCCACACCTGCAGAAACGTAATATATTTGGGCTGAAAATCATGACCTAAATAGGTTGTGAGAAATAAATCCTAGTAGGCACCCACCAAAGGCACGTGCCCAACTGTGTGAAAATATGCAACAATGGTGTACAGTAGTAAAATGAAATAAACTAAACATTAATCAAAAGTAACTAACTTTACCAGTTATATTGAAATTTTTTTATTCATTTAATCATTCAATATAAAGAAACCACCATAGTGAATTTCTATATAAACAGTCAGTGTCCTCATACACACAATCCCTTACCCTCAGGTAATCAGAATCCAACACGCATGAAATCAGAATCTTGTCCTCAGGCATTCCCCTTAGGTATAACAGAAATTTCCCTCAGGCATACGAAGTGTCTCCCTCAGGCACAGACGTCACAACCCTGAGGCTTATGAAAATTTTTCCTCAGGTGAAATAGGATGTTTCCATCAGGCTAAGCAATACCTTGCCCTCAGGCTAAACAAACAATGCCCTCAGGCTAAAAGAACACGGCCCTCAGGCACAAGTAATCCGGCCATGCCCAACATGTAATTAAGAAATTCAAATATAATTCCTGTCAAGGAAATATTAATGCATAATATAAACAAGGCACATCCTCGGGTATCCTGGCCAAACTGCTAAATAGAGGAACGCACCCCCGGGGTGGTCCTGGATCCAAGCAGCGATCCCAAACAGCATTTTAATATCACCTTTAATTACCTATATAATTCTAGGTATTTAAATAGCCAAGGCCTCATCCACACGATACCCCAACATGGGTTTGTGTCACAACAATTCACACAAACACACAACATTTGGAAATTAAACACCAAGAAACCTACCTTAAACGCCCCTGATCAGTATACTCGAATGTCACTTCCAGAAACGCCCAAGAACTACATAGATCTGACGTAAAAGAAAACTCATTCAAACTCAAATAACGTCCATTAGGGGAATAATTGGAAAGAACTATTAAAGCAGATGGGAGGGCTTACCTGTGGGGTTCCAACGTGATCATCGGAAGAGGAAACAAATTCCCGACGCTCGATCTGGAGATCCATGAATTTTCGGATGTCCTCTCCCAAGCTCCCATATAGTTCTAAGCCAATCATGTGAATAGGGTTTGCTACTGCCCATTTTACGCAAAAAAAAACAAAGTACATGGAGTGTAATTTTAACTACATGGCGTGTACATCCCTCATTTAACATTCCTCTGGCTGCACTGCCAAACTATTCATCCATCGACATGAGTACACGGAGTGTATTCCCAACTACACGGCATGTACTATCGCCCAGTTGGTGACTGCTTCCACCGCTTTACTATTCACCTGCAGACTGACTACACGGCGTGTAAAGGACCTCTACACAGTGTGTAGTCGTTTTTTTACACCCTTCATCTCCGAAAAGGCTACACACCCTGTGTACTCATCCCACATGGACAAAGTACACAACGTGTGGAAGAGTACACGGCGTGTAGTCTCAAAATTTAGGATTTTTCCATATTTTCATTATTTTCTCAAAAAAACTTAAGGAAAAAAGAAAAGAAGAAACCCATACCTCAAAATAATAACCGGGTTCTAACATATATATATATATACACTCAATGTTGCATAGAATTACTTTTATAAAAAGAACTTGAAATTGTGTGTAACACGATCCAAGATTAGTGTTGCATATACTGAAAGTTAATACGATGTTTCGTATAGTGAAAGATAATCTTGGTGTAGCGTACAATAGAATATATGAAAGAAATTTAAATGATTATATCTCATAAAATCTCGAGGTGTTACAATGAATTCCATTTCACTCAGATATAAAAGAGAATGTCATCTCATATCTTCCTTGTCAATTTTGAGAAATATAGTTCCTAAAATACCCATAAAATCTCCCCAAAACGTCCCTTCGTATGTTTTAATGGTCTTGGTATTACCAAAATACCAATCCTATAAGGATTAAGTTGTAAGAAAAAGTGGTTATCTCATGAGAAGGTATAAGGAATAACTGAACCATTCGAAGTATATTTATTATTATAACCCCTTAAAATATTTTTTAACTATGATAAAATAAAAATATTAGTGTATTAAATAATGATAAATTTTATTATAATGAAGGTTCAAGCCTTTTTCATCTCATCTTCCATCTTATGGTAATTAAAAACATCACTCATACGTATGTGTGGATTACCAACTTCCTAAAGTGATGTTGTTTGTATTTCATCCCCACCTTGCTAGGATGGTTATTATGATGGAATTAATAAATATATAATATATTTATGAAATAGTTTTGATTTTTTAATGATAATATATCAATTACTATTTTTTCGTTCCACCCATGGAAAATTAAGACATCATTCATGCATAGGAATATGTTACCACCTCCACAAAGAAATATGATTTTTTTTTATTTTACTCATTTCTTGGATGGTAATAAAATGGTATTTAATGTTAAAAATAATAATAATTTCATGCTTAATATTCTATATATGATTAAATAATATTCCCTTTTAACAGATTCAACATACCAATACTATTTTGGGAATACGAATAGAACATCCTGAAAACATTTGACATAAACAAAACATATTAAGTAACTAAAAAAATATTATCCTAAATGAAAATAATGATATAGTGATACATGAATTAGAGTTAAAAATATTCTTAATAAAGTAAAAAAGAAATATTATTTTATTATTCATAAGATAAATAATTCACAATGTAAGACAACATTTAAGGTAGGGTATTTATTTAAAAATCATATTTTAAAAGTTTAAAAGTTTCTCATCTAATTTTACTCCATATCCATATTCATTGAAATTTTTCAACTATTTTAAAAATATTATTAAATATATTTTTAATTTATTTTTATACCATTTTTTACATTCTTTATGAATGTTTTAAATTAATACTTTCCAATCAATATTTTTACATTTTTAAAAATGTGTGAACGGAATCTATTTTTACCTATACAACATTAGAGTAATTTCCTACCATCATGAAATTTTTTATTTAAGAATATCACACTTCAATTTTTAATGATTATTTAAAATAACTACCCCTTTAACGTTATTTATAGAATTTTTTATTTTTTTCACAGAAAGAGTAATTTTATCCTTATTTTTATGTAATGCCTGAAAGTGCTCGCATATATGTGTTAAACATAAAATTTTATGAGATTTTATGATGTAATGAAATGTTCAATGTGTGTAATGTATTCTATAATCCATGAATTTTTTTTTAATTAATGGAAATATTGATATATCTCTTAAATGAATTGTTTTATGATTATGTTCTCCAGAAAATTATGTGGGAATTAAATGAGTTGGTTATTCCTTTTGTAAGGGTTCCATGAAGATGGTGTCCAAAGTCACCTAGAAAAATTTTCAATTCATACAAATGAATTTTCATTGAAATATTTGGATTTCATAAGGTAATATAATTATCTTAATGAAGGATTATTTTGAAACCATATTTTTTTTGTTATATAACATTAAAATTTATATCTAAAAATATTTCAAAAACCAGGAACTCAGAGAAAATGTAATTTCAAGTCCAGTTGTTCCTGGAATTAATTTTTTAAAAATATTAAATATATTTTATATTACACACACAATGTCTTCACCAAAAATAGGAAAAATGTTAAATGAAGTCTCAGAGCATAAATTTTCAACCATAGTCGAATATGAAATTTGAGGTTTACCCTAGGCACACCCCAAAGTTGGTTAGTATGGGATGTTTAGATAAAAATGTCATTAGTGGGTTTATTTAATGGATTAATTAATTAATTAATTAATCAATTCATTAAGTTACCTAAAGCTAATTTCTTCTATAAGTACACCATTATAGAAAATTTATTGGGTTATCCGCATAACCTAGGGATCATTACGAGAAGGAGTATTCATTCTTAATTGGTAGATTAAGAGCCAAAGATTATGATCTACCAGATATGGGAGAACCAAGATGTAGTGAATAAAATAGATCATCCTTCATTGTTGTAGAGTTCTTTAATTACAAAAAAATGATCCAAATTAATGTATGACTTGTTATATGTGGATTTATACCCTTATGATTAAATGATTGATCATGATCATTCTTATTTCTTTGATATGTGTCATATTTGAGCCTTTTCATTCATCAATATATCGGATTTAATTTATTTATTCAAATAATACCTTTTGTTCCATGTTTCTTTCCCTGGATACCCCCAATTTAAATTTATTTTCCAATAAACGTTGACCAATGGTTATTTCATGCTTTTTATGTGTTTTCCCCCTCTATTGTCTATCGTCCTTATCATTGGAACACATGTTAATGGTTTGACTGTTTTTAGGTGGTAAAAATCATAGTTGGACCACTATATTTTGGGATTATTCTCATGTGATGAATAGATCAATGATTTTGGTATGCGTCTTGACGTGTTGTAGGATTTCAGTGATGATTCTCGAGGATATGTTATATAGGATTGAACAACGATAATTGGAGGCCTGTGAGTAGTGCAACAGACCACCATGGATTAGGAGATACCAATTTATATCCCTAAAAAGGTTTAAAATGATGAATGGAGTATTCCCCCATTGATTTGGGGTGAGTGTAAGGCAGAAGTGGTAGTGAAGAAGATGGATTTCGATCGCGGGGAGCAGATCTAGAATTCTTGAAAAAACTCATATACACATTATGTAGTCTATAAAGAAAACATCGTTTAAGGGCCTATGTGTAGTGGATAGGGTTTATGGGATAGTTAAATAACACACACCATGGGGGATCCCCACACTATGTGTAACCCAAGACTTAATACTCGACATTTAGTCAGGGTGTACATGGACATGGACACGACGAGACACACAACCAGTGTATACAGAAATAACCCGAAAGACATGGGAAATAGCCCATATGGGAGGACTCTGTAAAGATGCAATTTTTTTCTAGTATGACTTTGAAATATTTAAATATATATTTCCTGAACTTATTTTAGAGACAACATGTGATTCAGATCCCTAGTTTTCCTAGAAATTATTTTACATAAGTATTAAATATATTTTACATTGTGTGCCCAAAATATCTTAAAGATAATTAGATAAATCTTAAATGGAAGCTCAGATTAGAAATCTGAGACACTGGTTCAGTCTGGAACATAATGTTCACCCTAGGTGTGACCTAAGATATAATAGAATAGGGTGTTCGGTTATCTCTCCCATTGGCAGTGCATTCAGTGGGTTAATTAATTTATTATTTTGACCTAACTAAATTATTAATAAAACTATAACTATAGTTAGTAGTATATGGTTATCCTTATAAACACTATGATCATTTAAAATCTTATCCTTCCTATTTCTATTAGATGATTATAACACACGATGACTAATCTCTGGATAGGAGCGGATCAAAGAACAATGAACAGAATGACCTCATTAAATTCTTAGCGATCACAAATTCAATGAATAATGATCCAATATCTGGGTAGGAATCATAAAATTATACATTTCTACCATTTTGATTAAATTTATTTATCATAATCTTCTATTATAAGGTTTGTAACAATTTTCGGAACTTTTCATGCACCCGTGTGCTGGATTAATTGATTATTTTTTGGTATTCTAACCCTAGATATCCAAGTTCATGATCATTAGACATAAAGTCTTTGAAAATATTGATAATTTTTTTTATTGTGCCTTTCTATTCTCAATTTCATCATGATCATCATCAGTTGGACCCTGCACTCTAGGTTCGACATTTCCGGGTTTTACTGATCCCTATCGGACCCCGGAAATAGTGATAGATTCACATGAGAGTGATTGATCAATGAATAAATGATATATCTATATTTTTTATAGATATTAGGTGATCTATTTATTTATTTTAATTATGAATCAATGATAAAGGGTGGTTGAGGCATGTGGGATGTGGGAAAAACTATGAAGACCAACGAGTACAATTTTCCGGCCACTAGATCACGGAAAATGATGTTCCATGAATAAATCCACCATTTTTTGGAAGGAACATCACAGAAATAGAAGCAAAAAGGCTACATATAAAGTATAGAGTTTGAATTTAAGAAAATGTTTGAAACAAAACTACATTCCATATACTATCATTAACACACCTCATGTATCCCCTATTATATGGCATCTATGGTATTGGGTAATTATAATGATGACATGTCATGTAGATTGCCTGCATGTTGTGTATCTATTACCTGAGTGGACAAGACATGTTTTGAAATACATAGCTAGGAATATGCTATCTGATTTAGAATAGAGACACATCCAAAGGCTTGGGAAACACGTCATTTTAATAAGAAATTCATTTACTAAAATTCATAGACATAAGATGGATAAATGGACATGACCAAGCATATTTGTGGGAACCCAAGTGGCAAGGTAAAACCATGTAGATCCCCTAAACACCACTATCCCTATACAGTTTGTGATCCATTAACATCCAAGGAAATGGACAGGTGATGAAATGGGACGACACACCATGTGGTTCCCCAAACATGGTGTGTACCACTCAGTCCCTTTTGAGGAAACATTAAACATTCATATCTCATTCATTTGGACTCTCTTTTTGGCACGTAAGTAGTCTGTACTGAGTGTTTTTTCACATAGAATTGAATATCTCCCTTATTTGTGGGTTTTGTGATATGAAATGAGATTGTTTGGTACATAGATCTGTTTTTGGAAATGACAGACAATGGAACTGATAATGGAGGATCACTAGAGCCATTCTGAGTGGAACCGTCCAGTTGAGATGGGTGTGGGTAATCGATTGATTGAGTGGAACCATCAAGATGGTCCTAGAGTGGGTCCTCTAAAAACATCAAGATTGGAACATTCTAGCTGGGCTTTATGTGTGTCCTCTACCATTATAGTGGAACCCTTCTATTGGAATAGGGCATGGGTCCTCTATCTACATCTATAGTGGAACCCTCTAGATGGGCTGGGCATGGGTCCACTACCATCAGAGTGTAACCATACTTCTGGGAAGTTCATGGGTCCACCATCAACTATTAGAGTGGATCCCTTTTACTAGGCAGGGCATGGGAATCCAGTAACTATTAGAGAGGAACCCTATTTTTGTAATAGGGTATGGGTCCTCTATCTATGCACTATGTAGAACCATCATAGTTTACAAGATCATGGGTCCTCTACCTTGATATTATGACCCCTCGACTGTATTGTACAATGATGAGGTGTGAATTAACTTGGATGTCTTTTACAGTGTAGATGCACAAGATGATGGCCATCTTTTTTAGACTTCTGAAACTATTGGAAACTCTTTTCCTAGGATTCATAGTGAGATAGAGATCTCTTAATCTCTCATTTGGAATTATTTTTCTATGCATATATATATATATACATATGTATCCATACTTTTGTATTTGGTTACTCTCCTTCCATGGGTTGCAAAGGCCCATGGAGTATTCAACATTCTTTCCATGTTTAGCTTCTCATGGTTTGATGATGTTACTATCCTTCTCTGGGTGGAAAAAACTCCAAGTGTGTTCCATTTACACACCATTTTGAGCCCCTTATTATTGAAAGAGGTTACAAATTCTCCTAATTTGGGTTGTGCTACATCAAGTTCAATATAAACTATCTTTATATTCCTATTGTATATCTTACATACCTCTATTCATCTTTCAGGGTATGCAAATGGGATTTTATATACTCACCTATGAATGGTCATTTCCCACACATATCATGCATTATGATGACAAAAGATAGGTCAATGGTGACTTTAGATGAGCTAATGGATATTGGGGGATGTGGACCACAAGTAGTGGCAATATCATAGAGATCAGGAGCTAGGATCTCGTAGTAGATTAATTTATAATTTTTTTAATGTTGGGGCATATTTCTGTTTGGGTATATATTTTTTCCCTTTACTTTTTAGTTTTCACTTTCATACTCTTGTACACCATAGTTTTTTTTCATACATGGTTTACTTTCTTGTTGTTTCATCTGTTTATTATCATTACTATATTATTAATAATTTATATGATTGAGTTTGTATGAATAGGTACATTTGTAAAATTCCTCACATTTAGTATACTCCTTTTGTAACATGTCACCACCCTTGCCCTATAGGGGCGAGGTTGGTGTAGTTGCAGCTGGAGCCCTGATTAGGGTCAGGTCATGGCATATTGGTATTAGAGAAGTTCATTACATGTGACTTTATTTGGAGTAGTCCAATATCAAGGTTTATATTGGAATTTGTTCCATAATTTTAGATTTTTTCGAGTGTGGCTGTTAGACTAGGGAATCTAGTGATGGTACATGCGATTGACGTATCCATTCACCAAGACTGTGAATACCTTCTTGCCGACTATGTGTGTCAATACACTAGTTACAAAAATAAATGGAACATGAATCATATAGGATTTATTCATTGAATATCCATTATTATTTATATCCCCATTATATATATATATATATATAAATGTGATCATCTAATTATGGTTTGTCATGATAACATTCAGGATGCCTCTATAATGATAGCCAGCCAAGATACAAGGTTTGGATTGTTATGATGATATGATGAGATATGAAGCCATAGTTCAAGTTCTATCCAAAGAGATTATTCCTCCAAGTGGGTATGTAGAAACACCTCCACCTATTGAGTAGTAGATCATTTGAACAGAATATTCAGAGGATTCACACAGTCTTTGAACCCTTTGTGAGATCAAGAATTAGTAGCTACCAGGGTTCCATGGAAAGCTAGATTTCCTGGAAGTAGAGGATTGGCTAGAAATGGTGGTCTGTTTCTTCAAGATCATATGGACATCAACAGATAATGTGGTTTGACCATCGCCTATCCTTTTCCATAGAGTAGCTGGTAACTAGTGGAGTCTTGTTAGCCAGATTCCTGATGAGTCGACACTCTCATGACCTGACATCTACCAGTTGTTCTGTGAGGAGTATTAACCCTCTTATTTTTCCTCACATTGGATTTAGAATCCTCTATAGTTATGGTAAGGAGGTATTATAGTGGTTTAGTATGCTGATAGGTTCAATAATCATACATAGTACTCGCTTGAGATGATCCATGATGGAATTATACAAACATGGAATTTTGAGAAGGGACTCCGCAAATGGATATGTTCTAGTGCGGTTCCCTTGATCATTCCCACCTATGTGGAGGTGTTAGATGGGAAACTAGTGACATTGAAAATCATTTCATAGGAACTATAGGAATATGAAGTTGGCAGTGGGAATCATAGTGTAGATTCATCTATAATTGCTAGAATGTTCCTATCATTAGGATTTCGTCTTATGATATCATATCATTATCATACTTAGATGTGTGGTTTTCTTGACCATGGACATCACAGACCACTAGGGTAGCACATAGAGGGGTTACAATTTTCTAGTGATGGGTGATCTTACCTAGCACATAATTTCCTGACCAAATGAATTGAGGAGCACAAGCAGATAACTGATGGACTACTAGGGAAGAGACAATGCTAGGATTAGTAATATCCTAGGAGAGGGAAGGAATGCCTCCATGTAGGTGGACATTGAAGAAGAGGAGGAGGAGGAAGACGATATGTGGGTGGTTGATTAAGCTATGATATCCTTCCACCACCACCAATAGGTGGACCACATCAGGCTTAGGGAAATGGAATTTATGGTTGTGGGCAAATGCAGTCTCTGGAGACTTATGACCTTGCATCATATGAGATCATCATATGCATGATTTGTGTGTTTTCTACTCTTTCTTAAATATTATTAGACACATATTCCAGTCATTACTTCATCTCTATACTCCTAGTTTGAGATATGGATCTCCCTATTGAGGTGCAATCCCATCACCTTTGTCTTGAGGTTATTATAAGGAACTCATTTTATGTATCTTTTATCTTCAAAAAATGTGAGCAATAACATGGTAGATAGAGGTTTCATTTGGTATTTTTTTCCTCATGATAGAACTATATGAAATTATCTTGGGTAAGGATTGGTTTTCTTTTGTTCAACACTGGATTGAATTTCACTACAGATGAATCAGATACCTTCTCACTGATGATACAAGATTCACCATTATGTGGGAGAGAGAATTCATAGTTGGATGAGTGGATTTTTTTAGTAGGAGGTAGCATCCCATCACCCATCAGTTGGCGAGTATATCCCTTTGTGTAGAAGTAACTAATGGTATATAGATTCCGTTAGTTATGGAGGATTATAATTATGTATTCCATGATGATCATCCAAAACGTCCTCTGTGGTGGGAGATGGAGTTTTTCATTGACCTGCATTTGGGGGCCACTTTGATATCTTACATGGAAAATTATATGACAACTATTGAGCTTTGGGAGATGTTTTTGTAGTTGTAGGACCTTTGAGATAAGGGTTTCATCAGGCATAATTTTTCCCCCTAGGTATCTATAGTGTTGTTTGTGAAAAAGGAGACCAGATCTTGCAGCATTGCATTGAATATCATCACATGGACCAAGACAGGATAAAAAATAAGTACCCCTTGTTGAGAATTGAAAACCAATTTGAAAAGTTGTGAGTTGTGAGATGGTTCTCGAATATTGATCTCTATTTTTACTACCACCAGTTGATGGTTCATGTGGATGATATTACAATGATGGGATATCAATTTCATTGTAGATATTATGAGTTCATGGATATGACAAATGCCCCCACAATTTTTATGGATTGGATTAATCAGATATTCCATCCATTCGTGGACATATTTTAGGACATCTTCATCGACGAAATGCTCATCTACGCTGTATCAGATGAGGAGAATTCAGAACCCATGAGGATAATTCTAGATTTTATTAAAGACAACTATATTTATTGTAAGATCTCTAAGTACAAGTTCAGGATTCATGAGGTCCACTTTATGGGTCATGTCATTTCAGTCCATTTTATATCAATCGACCCAACATTGTTCTATATAGTGCTGGTTTAGGAGCCACCAAAGAGAATGTTAGAGGTGCGATGATTTCATGGTTTGACAGGGTACTGCAGATGGGTTATGGAAGAAATATCTTGGATTAAATTCCCTTTAACCACCATGATGCGGGAAGGAAAATTTTATACTTGGAATGAATTTTTCCCGAGAGCCTTTATGGAGTTGAGGTTGAGGCTGACAAGTGCTCATGTGCTGAGACTATCAAAGGAGGTAAGGGAGTACATTGTGTATCGTGATTTATCAGGGACTGGGATTTCATTCATGTTGATGCACTGAGAATTAGTCATCACATACATGTAAAGGTAATTGAGACCCCATGAACAGAACTATGTATCTCATGGCCTAGAGCTGGTAGCGGTAGTCCTCGCCTTAAGGGTATGGATGCACTACCTACTAGGGGAGGACACGTGGTTTACTTAGACCATCAGTGTCTCCAGTACATTTTTGTAAAGAGATAATAGATATTTAGACAAAGACACTGGTCAGATTTCCTATAGAATATTATGTTTGAGATTGTCTATACTCTAAGGAAGGGCAATGTACAATACTAAAATTGTAATTTAGAAACTTTTTTTTAAATCATCGCTAATTTGTTTATTTATTGGAAATTTCCCAAAAACATCTGTAATATAGAGATGTTTCCCCAAAATGTCGCTAATTTAGAGATGTTTCCCCATAAAAACGTCACTAATTTGGGATGTTTCCCCAAAACATTACTAAATTAGAAATATCTCCCAAAACAACGTCACTAATTTTGCGACGTTTCCCCAAAAGTTGCTAAATTAGAGACATTACCAAAAAAATTGTTGCTAAATTAGAGAGGTTTCCCAAATAACATCACTGAATTAGCAACCTTTCTTAACAAATGTGGAAAAATATATATATATATCTCATTTCTCCATATAAATGTAGATATATATATATATATGAACACAAACACATATAAATAAACATATATATATAAAAATATATTTATATTTATATTTATATACATAAATACAAACACAGACACATTTATACACACACACACATACACAAACACACACACACATATATATATATAAACATAGATATATTTCAAATTGACTCACGCTTTTAAGAAAAAAGTGTCTATTTTAATGAAATTCTTACTAGTGTTTTTGAAACTTGATGATTTATACACACACACACAGAGAGACATGAACACAAATAGACATACACATATATATTTACACATAAAAACACAGACATATATAAACGTATTTATATTCAAATATATTCATATTATCGTAAACACACACACACATATATATATGTATATAATAAAAACACACACATGTATATATTATAATATATATATATAAATAAACTTATATATTAATATATAAGCATAAAATATAAACATATATATATTATATATAACATAATCATATATATATATAATATAAACACACACACACATATATATATTTTTTTAATATAAAATATAGACATGTATGTAAAATAAAAATAAAAATATGTATAATATAAACACCCATATATATTTATATATTAAAAATTAAAATCTAAAATATAAACACACACACATATATATATTTATATATTTATATTAATATATATTTTTAATTTTTAAATGTCAAAATTTATTTATATTTAAAAATATAACATAATACAATTAAATATTTTTAATTTAGTTATGTTTTAAGAAAACATATCAATTTTTGTGACATTTTTACCTATGTTTTAAAATGGGACTAATTATATAAATATATATATATTTTTTAAATTATAATTATATATATGTATACAGACGCATAAATATTTACACAAACACACATATATTAATATAAAAATAATATATATATATATATATATTAAAAAGATAAAATATAGACATATATATGTATATATAAACATAAAATATAAAATATAAAAAAGACATAAAAATTATTAAATATAAACACAAATATATATATATATATAATATTAATTTATTAAAAATTGAAACAAATAAATATATATATATACACATAAAAATAAAAATAAAATAATACTATGATTTATCAAAATTGGAGTTATTAAAGATTATTGTGCTCAGTGTTGGTATATTAGATGTTGTTGTTTCTAATCCTACGAGATGTGAAATAACTTATTTTACTTGTGTGGATGGAAGAGGCGATGTGGAGAATAGGGGTGACATTGACCAAGGTAGCGATAATGTAGCGTTAGTCAATAAGGGGTGTGGTGGAGAACTCATGGAAGAAGGGGGAGATGTGGGGAGCAGGGAATAAACGACGTAGGTCAAGGAGGTTCTTGGTGTGGAACTGTTGTATGAGGAACTATATAGGTCGGGGGGATGGGGTCTAGTATAGGAGGGGATAAGGGGCCAAATGGGAGAGGGGCGTGGGTCTTGAGTACAAGATGATGATCATATAAGAGAGGGGAGAGGGGGTAGTGTGTCAGTGGGGGGAACTGTATGGGGGTTGTTCATGAGAGGGGTAGTGGTGGGAACTTCCCAACTAGGACGATTGGGAGAATAAAATTATTAATATTTTAATAATTTGAAAAATATATAATAAATTTCAAAAAATAGATGTTTTAGAATTAAAAAAACCTACTTACCGACATTTTCTAGAAATGTCCGTAAGTGGAACCTCATTTACCGACATACCCTAAAAATGATAATAAGTAGGGTGCCACTAAATAGAGATGTTTATAAACATTTCTATCCATTGCTATTTTAGAGACATTGATTGTCCATCTTTCCTAAAAATATTCAGAATGTCAGGTGTCTCTAAATATATGTTTATAATGGTCACCAATTTAGTGATGTTTAGAAACTTTTATAAATTCACGATGCTTATAAACATCGCTAAATTAGCAACACCTCATTTAGTGATGTTTTTCAGAAACATCAGTAAATGAAATGGTGACATTTGAAATTGTAGATACATCAAAAAAAACTTTTCTAATTAACTTTTTTTATTTGTAATGATAGGATCAGATGTCCATAGTAGTATTCTCTCACTCTATTGGTAAAAGAAGCTTCTAAAGAGCATGCTTCCTTATAGATGAAAATTGTGGAGTAGAAGGATACAACTTTTCTTTAATTGATGGTGTTGAATCGTCTACTTCTCAAGAATGTGAGTCAGTACAAACTAGGGGAAATGAAATAGGAGATCTTGAATTAACAAATATCTACACTATATTCACTAGATGAAATATCTGAATGAGAGAGTCACATCATAGTTTTTCTAGGACAGATGGAGGTCCCAGTGATAATGTTGGTGGATGTGATGTGAGAGTTCCATACTTCTCCCCTAAATGTACTTCCTAGTGTGGGGAATAAGTACATATACCTCTTGTGGTAGTGTTTGAAGTCCTGCATGAGATATAGAATTTTTTATTTCATCTATTGGTTCCTCAACTATCAGTAGTTGAGGGATGATTAGTAGGTTCCAATAGGTTTTTACAGCCCCTAGAGATCATTGTGTGGAAGTGGGATGACATGTACATGGAATTTTTTACCAGGATTCGACAGAATGTTAAGGTTTGTGATTATAATTGAGTGATCGTTGAATAAATCTTGATGTTGGCACACATACATTAGATTAGGGAGAAATGTTTGGTTTAGAGTTTGGGGAATTTTTATGTATGGAATATTGTTTTCCAACATTTGATTCTCTTAAATATTGTCTCTTATCGTGATGCACATCTTATATTACGATTGTGGAGAGAATTGTAGGAGGAATTCAGGACCCTGATGAGGATGAGTACATCATTTCACCCCTATATAGATGGGTATACATAGCGCACTATCATATTTTTACATGATATTTAGGGGTATTATGTGTTAGAAGTTGTCCAGTGCAAGGAGGATCACTTTCCCTTGGCAGAGTTTGTGTACAATAGTAGGTTCCACCCGACTATAAGCATGTCACCTTTTCAGGACCTATATAGAAGACCATATAGGTCACTCTTATACTAGACATAAATCTGAAATACAAATATTTTGGGTGTATATATGGTGAAGGTGATGAGAAATAAGGTCCATGTCAATTGTGAGTGGATGAGGACCGCCATAGAAAAAAATCTTATGCATATCGCTGTTATAGGACGTTGGAGTTTGAGTAGGGAGACCATTTTTTCTTGAGTGTCTCCCCTTTAGGATGATTGTAACGGTTCTTATAAAGATTATGGTTATACCAATGTTCATCAGGACATTCAAGATCTTTCAAAGTGTTGGTGTGGTGGATTACCACATCGCCTTACCCCCACAGTAGGAGTGGGTGCACGATGTCTTCCACATGTCGAAGATGAGAAGACACTTGTATGACCATATGAATGTTATAGACAAGGGAAAGATGAACATTGAGGATGGAGACACTTTTTCATATCATCCAGTGGAGATTGAAGATCAACAGGATAGGATGCTACGTGGATGGATCATCCCCTTGGTATGTGTGTTGTGGAAGCATGAGAATGTGTAGAAAAGTTCTTCTGAGCGGGAGAGCCAGATTCAGGCTCAGTATCCTGATTTTTTTGCTTATATTTTTTTATGGATGAAAATATTATTGGAGATAATTATATAGATTATTGGTTTTTTCTTTTTCATACATTTATATATTTATACATATATTTCCAGATCTAGGAGATGATGCATCGTGCGACTTCGAGGCCTAGTGTGTCAGAAATTAATTTCCACAAAATTTTAAATATAATTTACATTTTTTGCCCTTATATTCTTATATAAAATGTGAAAAATCTTAAATAAGAGCTCTGATTAGGAATCTAGGACCATGCTTGAGTCTATAATGCTTTTTTAACCCTAGTCGCTCCCTAAGATAAGTAGGTGTGGGGTGTTTAGATAAATTTTTCATTGGTAGTGCGTTCAAATGGTTAACTAATTTTAATTAATTTAATTAGTTTATAATTTTTACCTAGATAGGATATCTATAAAAAATCTATGGAAAATCCTCCATCGTTAGCAGCATAACCCCTATCAAGATTCTAGCGCTTCTCTTTCCTCCTTCCATTGGTGGATCATAACAGACAACGATGAATCAATAGAATTGAGAAGGTGAGATCATTGTAAACCTGAAAAATTCCATAAATCTTTGGATATCATGAAATTCGATAATGAAATAACAAATCTTCATATTGGACTTGTAAAACTATGGAGTATTCAATTTTTTATTAAATTGATTGAGCAGAATCATACT
This sequence comes from Viscum album, assembly GCA_963277665.1. NCBI lineage: Eukaryota > Viridiplantae > Streptophyta > Magnoliopsida > Santalales > Viscaceae > Viscum > Viscum album. The sequence continues at coordinate 1,513,747,793 of OY728128.1, read as the reverse complement.
TTCTATAGTATGTGCAAATTTTATAAACCTTACATGCGCCTATGTACCATTTTAATTGATTATTCATTGGTTTCCTAAAATCAGATATCCCCATTATTGACCCATGGATAAGAATACTCAGAAAATATTAATATACATCTTTTTTGTGACTTTACACCAAAATGGCTTTATGTTCCTCACTGGTTGGACCTCATTGTCTCTATTTGACATTGTCGGGTGCTTCTGAGCCCAATCATATGTAAGTCCCTAGCCTTAAACATTAATTAATCGTCATATAAGTCAATAATTTTACTTCAATTCAAATCGAGGATATTTTTTGGTTTATATATTTAGAGAATTAGGTCATAACTTAGACATAACATCTTGGATATTACTAGTAGGCACTACTACTCACTATCCATTTTTTAATAATACAAAAACTCTTTATAAAATAATATGACATCGTTTTATGTTTTAACATCATATCATTTCCTTGGTCCTATACTTGACTCTATTATTCTTTATGTCCTATTGAAAAATTTTCCAAACATGGGATGAGCATAAAAATATCAATTTTGGATACATAAATAAAGAATTTTTTTTGTCTTGGGACAATATGAAAACCTTGAATACATTATTATAATGTAATACTTTTAACCATTAAGAAGTGGAAAATATAATTCAATGAATTTATGCTCATTGGTAACCCTTTTTGTAACCAAAAGATTACCACAATATCGTATAATGTAACATATAACAAATATATTATTTGGAACATAACATACTTATATTGAATAACCATATAGTCAACATCCACACCTATCACAAAATGGGATAGACATACGGACGACTTCTATACCTAATGCACTGGAGGTTATAATGTAACCACCCATCCTTGTTTTATCATAGAACCACTCATCATTTGGTTTATCATGTAACCACCTATTATTGGATCATGACATGACTACTCTTCAAAAGTACAAGTACCATTATATAATCATAACTCATAAAATATTTCAAATATCACAATTTCACTAATATAATTTCATTTAAAATTAGAATAAATCATTTCAAGATATTGAAATACAGAAACATTTCAGAAACCATTTTTCTATACAAAAACACCCCAAAATGGTATAAGATATTTTTTCTTTAAAATACATTAAGGCTTATAGACGAAGCCAAATAATGATTACAACTGTGGGGAGTTTAGTGTCGTCACATACATTAAAAATGTTATTTTTGTCCTTCAGTAAATATATTCGTAGAAAAAATATTTCCTTTGAATAAACATAAAATTCAGAGGGGTTTATTATACATCGTGTAAAAGAAGGAGCTGTATATTATCAAAAATGCCTTAATGAAAGGAGATTGGGACGAAGTCCCTTTCCTTAAGTCTGATTTGTCACATATGTTCCCTATTATTCAAGAATAATAAACATAAGTTAATTTCTAATTTCATAAGAACATTTTTCAAGTTTATTATTCCTTTTATATCACTTATTACCATGTTATAAAAATTACAAAGTTATTTAAGTTAATATCGGTCAATTTGTTGATATTGGGTACTTGAGTCGAAAATGAACTTGTTATAATTACAAATTGTCCTTGTGGTCAAAATACCATTATCTCCAGATTGATATTAATGATTTAAATATCATATATATTAATTATATTTATTTATTTATAATAGTAGAAAACATTAGGAGATAAGAAATGAAATGCATCATTCATGGAGACGGTAAGCCGTACGTATGCATGAACACTAATTTCATTTATTATACACATTTAAAGGCATGAAAACTATATGATATATAGGTATATTATAATTACATTATAATATCATATTTTACAAACATTACATAATTTCATTAACAATATCCTTTTTAGGTTCCATGTATGGCATGGATGAGTCATATTAGTTTGAGTGGGGTAGTCCACAATTCCTCAAAGGAAATTATAATATTTTACACATTATGGAAAGCATAAATATATTCTTAAAATAAAAAACAAATAAGCATAGAGACTATATTAATATAATATATATTATATATCAAAAATGTTCCATCATAATGTCCACCATGAGATATGGTAGGGGAAAATCGAAAAATCATCATTTTGTGATGTCGTAGTTTGACGTACACAGAAAAAGTTTGTCCGTATCCATTAGATCGAGGTGTGTGTAAGTGTAGTTCGAATAATTAACATAAAAACATCCCAGTATATTTTGGATACTATTTTTGTTATGTAAAAAAATATAATAATATAATAGTAAGTGGAGAAGTAAAATAATGGAAAGGAACATTATAGAAGACACTACCTCTTAAAATGTGTAACACCCATTGATTTGAGCAAAAAGGGTTTCATTAGTTTCCTTCTTCCTAAGTTTAGGTTTGTAGGAGGAAGAGAGGGATGTTGGGAGATTATTTTTTCTGATTTTTGACGATCCAAGGTGCTTTAGATGTGTGTTTAAATTTTTATAAGTGATTCCCTTTTATAAGTGGGTGGAGGGGCACTTTAGGAAGGTATTGAAATATTATTTTATTATAAAATTATTTTCTATTTAAAAATGGTCCCAGAGTCATTTATATTAAATAAAAGATGTTTTTGGGTCGAAAAAATCTCCACCAATAGGTTTTAGACAAGTCTAGGTCACAAATGTAACCTTCTCTTTTATCTTTAACCCTTAATTAACTAATTTGACTCTTACCATTTCTTCTTGTATATTCATACTCTATGGTTAATATAGTTATAAAAAAATTCTTATAGAACCTCAAGTGTTTCATTAATGAAATTATAAACATTATCTAAGTCATTTATCCAAATCATATATTTTTTGGACAATTATATAATTTTAGAAAATTTTATTTGTTTTAAAAAATCATATATATCATTTTTATACTATTCATATCCTGACTTTTTTAAAAATCTCCAACATCTTGATTATTTTTAAAATTTTCACTAATTCAAATATAATAATCCGTAATCATCCATAAAATTATTGTATGGCCTAAAATTTTTTAAAATATATTTTTTAAATATTTATAATCACATTTATTGAAATCGTTCATTAATAAGGTAATAACTACATCTTCATTGTGTCATAAATATATTTATTTATTTGATGTCTAAAAATTATAATTAAAATACAATGATGTAGGAAATATTTTTAACTTTATAATTAATATTTATATTCAAAAATATAACTTATATAACCCCATATATTTTTTACTAGAACATACATGTCTATGTTACAGTTTTCTTTACATTAAATTAATTATTATAAAATTTCATTTCACATCAAAGTACCTCAATGGGGTTCCAAAATTTATCTAAAGATGTCCATAGTCGTACATATGTTATAAAATGGTATTTTGACATGTGTTAAAGTAGTTTAGTATTATTATAATATTATTTTTACCCTAATTTACTAGATTTACCTTTTTACCAAGGTAAATAAAAATAATTACTAATGTTAATAATCATAATGTCTAAAAATAAAAGGTACCTATTTACACAAATGATACATCCTGATTCTAAATATGGAGTCAATTTATCCAAATTCAAAATAAATAATTTTAAAAAATTAATTTAAAATTAATTCCAACTGTCAAAACCAAAAAGTGGGATTTTAAGAAATAATAACTATCAAAAGATGGACATGTGTTTATGTCGAATTTCAAAGTGAAATTACTTAAAATGGCCAAAATTGAATAAAATGAAAAAACTAATCCACTTATAATATAAATACAATTAAAATTACAATATAACTATATAAATAAATGAGATGAAAAACAGTTTTGAATTAAAAAGTAGTATTTTTCACTATTCATTAAAAATGAAATTTATCAAAAAAATACCAAAATTCCATCCAAAGAAAATTTTGATATTCTGATTCTAAATAAGATGTTTATTTTTTAAAATATAACATATTATAGTGAAAAAAACTATATTTAAAAAGGGTTCTCTTTCAAAAGGTGTTAAAAAATCATTTTAAAAAATATTAGAGTATTTCATGCTTAAAATCTGATTCATTCTTATTTAAATCCTTTAATATTCATTGGATAAATTAAAAAAATTAATAAATATGTAAAATCATAATATATTTAATTCTATTCATTCCATCTAATATAATAATAAGTACTTAACTACAATTTTAAATTATGTTATTATTATATTATTTTTTGGTATAACTCAAAGTTGTGTTCAACGTAAGATTTCAAAGAACCCCTTTGTCATGTGTTGAGTATGCTGTTAGACAAAGTGTCATATTTAACATAAAATAAATATTATATTCGTAAATATTAGTAGAAATGACAAAATTATTATTCTATAAATACCTGGGTCATTACATCCTTCCCCCCTTTTAGAAATTATATCCTCACAATTTTAAAATTGGGCATAGAAACATCATTAAAAATCCTACATCAGAAAAAGAGTCAATAAAACTATCACCATAAAATAAATAGACATAAAAAGGTCACCCGAGATATCACATACTAGGATTCCATATAAGAAAACATGAATATGGAAGAAAAACTAACTCTCATAGACTAATAGAGAGTAATAGAGAACTTGATCATAGAATATTAACAACCAAAATACCATAAATCTGTGGTTGTGTAAAAGTATGTTGATAAAAAAGGGTATAACATTTTGGATTTAAGATCATTTTTATAGAGTTGAAAATTTTAATTACTACCTAGACTAAGATCATAAGGAAACATACTTAAATGTTAATTATAGTTTCATCCTTGAATATATTTCTACTACAAAATTATCTTTTCTCCAAAAGATGATTATTCAAGATATCTTGTTCACACCTAATTTTCTTGAATAAACTTTGATAAAAAATCACATAATCCTTAGAATATTAACTATCGATTAATCATATATTAAAAAATTAACCAAAACCAACATGGTTAGTACAAGATCAGATAATCAAAACAAAGGATAATCCATTATAAAAAGATATACTACTCTTAATCTCAAAAATTCATCAAACAGTACCCCAAAGATCAAAAAAGTCCAAAAAATCAACAATTGCTTGTAAAAATCTTCAATATAATCCTAACTAAGATTTAATCCCAAAACAAGGAATAATTTTATTACATATTCATCCATAATGAATCTTAGCATTTATCTCCAAATAACATTGACAACTCTTAATGTCTCATACTTGAAAGTAATTAACCTAATCACGTATTCTCCATGACAGTTTAATCATTTCCATAAATAACCCAAATTTCTATAAGTCCAGAATAAAAACATATATTCTTCCAAAATAAAATTCCGTCATTACTCCCAAATAAATTTCCATAGTATTCAATTTTCATTAGGCATATAGGGTCCCAAAAATAGCGAATATCTTCCAAAATAACATTTATAACTTTACAACCAAATCATTTTCCAAATAATAAGGATATTAATTTGATAAAAGATAAGTTCCCAATATCAAATTATTATTGATCGAAAAAATAATTTATCTAAAAAAAATATGTCATAATAAGAAGGGGAATCACATAGGCCAATGGTAGGCGATGCACCCGTGTTACCCTTCAGTTGTGGGTTCGATTACCATGGCCTTGCCAGATGTGACAGGATGTCTCCCATCTTGTTGGTTATCACTTTTATAAAACCATATCATTATTATAAAATTATCAAAAATAATATAATTTTCTCAAAAATAACAATAATATGATGTATACTGAAATGGTATCTAATACTTTTCATTTTGCTTCCCAAAAATTAATAATATGTTATTGCTTCAAATTCGAGGATCATATAAACCCAAATAGTTATTTATAAATATATCCAAACAAAAAATAATTCATCCTCAACTATCATTTTCACATAATAAACTTCAAGGTTACACATATAAGAGAATAGTCTTCTAAAGTAATCCCATCTACAAAATAGAATTAACACTTTTAAACATTTCATCACCAATATTTCTAACATTACTCTGGAATTTCTAAAAATGTAGACATCTTAATAATCAAACAATCTTCATGACCCCTTAACCATTTTTTCATCTTAATCAATAATAATTTCTTCCTATAACCAAAATCATGAATTATATCTAATAATTAAATAATATCAAAAAATATGCTAAGAAACAATCCATACATTTCATAAGTAAGTGCCAGTTTTCTCATCCTTAATTGGAATGGAATTATATATTAGTAAAAATATATTTTTAGTATCTTTCTGATCCTATTCCTAATCGTTATTCATAGGAAATCTAATTGTACAATGACCATGCACACCACATTTAAAACATTCACTTGATCTCATGGAATGAACTTCTTTCCATTTCATGGAGTCACCTGAACACTTCCTTTTTCTATGGTAGTTTATTGCTTTATGACCTTCATTATCACATCTAAAACTTCTTGTTTTCCCTTTGAATCATTTTCCTAGGTGTTTCTTTTAGCATCCTTGACACACAAGTTTTTTAATATACTTACCTTTATAATTATTACCTAAACTTCCATAGGTATTCATTTATCGCTTATATAATGAATTAGAAAAATCACCATGTTTCAAGTGGTCAATCATGACCCCAGATAGTTTGTCAAGAATACCACAATATTTCTCATTATAGTTCACATTTCATTAAATTACTTATTAAAAAAATCATCACTGTTTTCTTTACATCCATTGTTACTTTGGTGCCTGCTAGATCCAACCATTTAGTAAAAACAAATGGTATGTGTGATTATATCAGTAAAATCATCATATATTATCTAATTAAGAGTTTAAACACTAAGATATAATTATTCATGTTATCATAAACACACTAAATTTATCTAAAATAACTTTGACTCTTTCTAATATGCTAACCATTATAGTTATTTCACTTATGCTTAAATAACACCCTGGCCTATAAAGTTATCTAAATTGACATCTGATACTAACAATAAGTCCCCAACCATAATTTTTACTTAATATTCTGGTAAGTCAATAATTTGAGTTTAATTCACATCAAGGATATTTTCATGTTTAGAGCTTTAGATAATTAGGTCATAACTTATACATAACATCTTTAATATAACAAGTAGACAATTCTACACGCTATCCATTTTTTATAAAACAAAAAATATTTAAAACAAAATATGACATCGTTTCATTTTTTAACTGCATAACTATTCCTTGGTCTCATTCTAGACTCTATTGTAATTTAAGTCATGTTAAAAACATTTCAAAACATGGGATAAGCCTAAAAAGCTCAGCAAGGGATACATGAAGAAAGAAAACTGTTAGTCTTAGGATAACATGAAAACCATGAATACATTATTATAATGTAATATTTTTCACCTTTAAGAAGTGGTAAATATAGTTCACTGAATATAAGCTCGTTTATTACCCTTTTTGTAACCAAAATATTACCACAAGACCATAGAAATAAACACATAACATAAAAACATAACTTGGAACAAAACATACTTAAATGGAATAATCAAACGATTGACTTCTACACATATCCATAAATGGAATAATCATATGGATGAATTATATACCCAATGCAGTAGAGGTTATAACATAACCACTCATCCTTGTTTTGTCATGGAACCACCCATTATTTGGTTTATCATGTGTCCACCCGTCAATGCTTCATCATGTAACCACCTGTCTAATGTCCATGTTCCAATATATAATCATAACAAATAAAATTTTGCAAATCTAGACATTTGACTAATAAAATTTCATTTTATATCACATGAAATCATTTAAAGATATTGAAATACCCAATATAATTAAAAAAATTCAATAAAAATAAACCCCATTAAGGGTATAAGATATTTCTTTTTCTTTTAAAATTATTAAGGCTTATAGGGGAAGCCAAATGTAAGGATCTGACCCCAGTTTCCCAGAGTCAGTGCCTTATTTTATTATGTTGGCATACATACAAGGAATACGAATCTTGAAAGACCGAGTAGTTTAGTATTATTGGAAACAAGTTACATACATAATTTTATCATTACAACATGAAGGGAAAAACACTATTTTATTCCACTAGAAACATCACGCCTCATAGATTATTCTTGCAAGTCATTAATAAATTAATTATTCATATCGTGAGAAAATGAAACATAAGAAAGGGGTGAGATCAAACGCTCAGTAAGAGTAAGTAATACAATGGATGATAATATAAACATTATACATGGTGAATAATTGAAAACACATGCCTTTAATAAAAAACGAACACATTATGGTAGGAAAATGAGCTGAGTAAATAATGCCATAATAAAACATAACAATGGGTATTCTACTAGTCGAATATCCACATGAACTTACAATTACTAGCTTCATAATGAGGGAAGTTCATATGCCATAAATTCTGAATCCTTTTTTGATGGCCTCGGCCAAGAAATCTAGTGATTAAGGCCTCAACCAAAATCCATATCACATTGGGAAAGGCCTCAGCCAATTCTACGTCTATCTGTCTCATGAGACCTACCAATGCATCGAGGGGCTATAACAATCCCCACCCGTCACATAATAATTCTAATGAATTCCTCATATGAGTGGAGATAAATATAAACAACATATACATTCATATTGAAACTATCATATGAAATGTAATTATCCTTCACCAATCACTAAACATAAAACACTATCCATTCCGAGTAGTTTGGTGAATGGTTTTAGGATACATTATACACAATAGAGTTTTTCATAAAACATTAAATCAAATATGTTAGATAAATTAATAAATTATTAAACCCAATAATACCATGGAATCGACAAGAGTGTTGAATTTGGTGAAAACACTCTTATAAAATCATTAAGCAATTCTGGAGATAAATACCCATTTACTTTGAAAAGAAGAGTTATTTTAGAAAAATCATTGTATAAAACAAGAAGTGAATTAAGATAGTATTTTCATAGTAAAATGTATGATTTTATAAATATAATGGTTTCAAAAAATATATTATAGAGTTCCCTTGATTATAGGTATGAATTTGAGAAATTCCCTTGAACCGAGCTTGTATTTTGGAAACAATTTTGAAAGTTCCATTTAAAATGTGTAACTATCCAAAAAATAAGGAAGGATTATGGTTTTTAAACTTATATATGATACTCACATATAATATATGAGGAGTAAATAACAATAAATAATAATTTCATTGAGTTAATTAGACAATGAAAGTATCCCGAATGAAAATGGATGTTCGGGTGAAAAAACCCTTACCTTAACTCCAAACATGTTCCGTTATTTTAATTAAGCTCCTAGAATATAAAATTATACTTATTAATAACTTATTTCAGAACCTATTATAAAAGTATTTATTTTACCATAATTTTGGTTAGTTCATTTATGTCTTTATTGATAAGTTATTGTATTGAATTTCGTCGTTCTGGAGTGTTCGTTTCCTTTATTTTCATATTCGGTTCACTTGTTTTTATGTAATGAAGTTCATGTGGAATGGTTATAAATCTCCAGGATTAAAATTATATATTATTAATGAACATAAATAATTTTTAATGATAATTTCTATCATTTGGATATATGTAATGAGGATGAATCATTAGATGACCGCCACTTCGATTATTCGGCGGTATATGGAATATTATGAACTAGTTTTGTCATATAACTTAATTATATGTACATATTCTGTTTCCTGAATATTAATTAGGTTATAAAACATATATTATAGTCTGGTTCAACCATGAATATGGTTTCATGACCAGTAATGATGATGAAATTCAAGAACGAAACTTTTTCGGCGACGAAGATTATAAATTGGAACCTCATGGACGTAGATTTCGTTTATAAAATAAAAGGGAGGGGTAAGAATATTTATAATGGTTATTCCATTAAAATTATATAAATGCAGTATATAGATGTTACAGGAGTTATCATGAACATTTTGATAGAGGAGGTGAGGAGAGGATAACAAAAGTAGATAAATTGAAATAAAACCAAATGAGAAAGAAGGGTGCATTACCTCTTAGAATAACCTCCTTGAGAAACTCCTTAAGGGAAGGGGTATTGGTCTTTTGGGAAGACCAGAAGCTTCGTGAACGTGGAGAGAGCCTAGGGAAGGGTAATTGGGAAGAAATTTGAGGAGCTTAAAGGCTTAGAGGAGTGAAGAGAAGAGGTAGTGGTGTGGGGTTTTTATAGTGGAGGAGAGGTGTAATTTTAGAATATTTAATTCATTATTTTATTATTTTCTCAAGAAAACCAATAGTATTGTCTAATGTGACCCCTAATAGTGATAATGGAATGTGAGTTCTAACCAAGTGGGCTTACATCATCCTTGCATTATGTATTATGCAGTAAATCAAGTATTTAGCATTTATCGTATTTTATCGTATTTTACTATTCATAAAAAATTCTAGAATTTTAGAAACATACAAAAAATTAACCCCTACCATTTTCTGATGTGTAGAATTCAAAAGTGAAGTAAATTTTTGAAAAATATTTTTCTAAATATTATTAATTTATATTTTAAATAAAAGCATACTTAATTCAAAAATTAAAAGTTCTAATTCTACAACTACTTCTTTATTACAATGAAAAATTAACCAAGATTTTATTATCTTCTAGCCATAAGAAAATAAAATAATAATAAAATTTACTATTCATTAGGGTTATATTACTATTCATATTACTATTCATAAGGGTATGTTACTATTAACTAAAAAATCAAGTTTGTTATATCGGACTCCAAATGACTTACTGGACACAACTCTAGATGGCCATTTTTTGAAATTCAAATCATAGCGAAGGCAAAGTTGTGTCTTAATGGAAGTATTATAAAATTTCATTCTATATTTATTTTCAAAACCTTGGGGTGTTACATTATACTCTCCTTAGAAAAATTTTGTCCTCAAAATTCACATAATATTACCTAAAAAGATTTTGGTATGTCTTTAACATAATCTCCTCAAGCTCCCATGTTTCTTCCTCCATCTTATGGTTCCTCCATAGAACATTCACCAGATGAGTCATCTGATTTCTCAATTCTTGTTCTCTAGTATCATGAATCATGATAGGCTCTTCATAGTAAGATAAATCAGGCTCAAGTTCCAGTTCTTCATAAGTGAGTACATGTGTTGGGTCTGGCATGTACTTTCTTAACATTGACTCATGGAACACATTGTGAACCTTGGAGAGACTTGGCAGAATTGCCAAACGGTAAGCTATAGCTCCAATTCGGTCCAGAATTTCAAAAGGTCCGATATATATGGGTCTTAACTTTCCCTTCTTACCGAATCATATAATACCCTTCCATGGAGATACCTTTAAGAAAACGTGATCACATTCTTGAAACTCAAAATCCTTCCTTCGGTTATTTACAGAGCTCTTTTGCCTACTTTGAGCTATTTTGATATGGTTCTAGATAATATTCACCTTTTCCATTGTTTCTTCAACCATTTTATGGGCCCAAGGGCTTTCTTTCACCAACTTCATCCCACCAAGTTGGTGTATGACATCGCCTCCCATATAATGCTTCATAGGGTGCCATATGTATACTTGAATGGAAGCTATTATTGTAGGAAAATTCTATGAGAGGTAAATACTGATCTCACATGCCTTCAAAATCAAGTGAACTAGACCTCAACATGTCTTCCAATGTTTGAATTGTCCGTTCTGATTATCCATCAGTTTGTGGGTGGTAGGCAGTGCTCAATGGAAGATCAGTATATAGGGCCTTCTAAAGAATTTTCTAGATCATGATGTAAAACATGGATCACAATCAGAAACAATCAATATGGGTACTCCATGAAGTCTCACAACTTCATTAATATATAGTCTTTCTAGACATTCAATTGGTAAATCTTCTCTTATAGTAATAAAATGTGCTGACTTGGAAAGATGATCAACAATGACCCATATTGCATCGTTCCTTCTAGGAGTCTTTGGTAGTCCCATGAAAAATTCCATCGTGATATTAACCCATTTCCACTCACATATGGGAAGACATTTCAATACTTCTCCAGGCTATTGCCTTCCAGCTTTCACTTGTTGAGAAACCATACATCTTGACACAAAATTAGAAATCTCCTTCTTTATGTTGTCCCACCAAAAATGTTCCTTCGAATCTCTATACATCTTAGTTCTAACAGGGTGTATAAAGAAGTTATTACTATGAGAATCATCCAATAATTCCCTTTTTTGATTAGGTATATCGGGAACACATAGTCTCTTCCCAAATTTCAAAATTCCGTCTTCATATACGAAGTCACTCAATCTCCCATCATTCACAACTTTAATCTTCTTTTGAAACTCCTCATCATCAGCCTGAGAACTTTTTATCCTTTCTAGTAAAGATAGTTTGGAAACCATTTGAAAAAGAATTGATGTTTCACCTTCCATGGTTAGTACCATATCCATATTTACAAGATCCATGAAAATAGGATGCCTTTCTACTCTCATCTTGTTCAAAACTCCATGATCCTTTCTTCTCAAACCATATGCCACCTTATTTTCCTTCCCCGTGTGGTAGTGTATCGTGAAATCACAATCCTTGAGTAGTTCAAGCCATCTCTTTTGCCTCATGTTTAGTTCTTTCGGTGAGAAAATATACTTAAAACTCTTGTGATCAGTATAAATCTCGCATTTTCACCATAGAGATAATGTCTCCATATCTTCAAAGCAAGGATTATAGTAGCTATCTCAAGATCATGAGTTGGATAGTTTTGCACATGAAGTTTTAGCTGTCATGATGCATAATAAATAACCCTATCATTTTGCATAAGGACACAACCAAGTTCTTTCTTTGAAGCATCACTATAAATAACAAACCTATAATTCCCTGATGGTAGAGTCAATATAGGAGCATTGACTTATCTTCTATTCAGTTCATTGAAACATTCTTCACAATCTTTTGTCCCAACAAATTTATCCCCTTTACATGTGAGCTTCATTAGTGGGTTATCCAGTCGGGTAAAATTTTGTACGAAACACCGATAATAACCTACTAAGCCTATTAAACTGCATAACTCAGTTATGTTTATTGGCATGGGCCAATCTTGGATTTCCTTTGCCTTTTCAAGATCAACTCGGATTCCATCCTTACAGACAATATGGCCAAGAAAAGAAATCTCTAGAAGCCAAAATTCACACTTGCTAAAATTCCCATATAATTCATGTCTTCTAAGAGTCTTCAGGATAATGCGCAAGTGATTTTCATGATCTTCTTAGATTTTGGATTATACTATGATATCATCAATAAATACCACTAAAAATTCATCAAGATATTCCTTGAAAACTTTGTTCATTAGATCCATTAAGACAGAGGGTGCATTAGTCAATCCAAAAGGAATTACTGTAAACTCGTAATGCATGTACCTGCTTCAAAACGCTGTTTTCAGAATGTATTCCTTCTTGAAACTCAAATGATGATATCCAGATCGAAGTTAAATTGTTGAAAAGTATTGAGATCTATGCATTTGGTCAAATAAATCATCAATGCGAGGTAGGGGATAATTATTCTTTATTGTAATAGCACTAATTTCCCTGTAATCAATGCAAAGCCTCATGGATCCATCTTTCTTCTTGAAAAAGATGACAGGGGCTCCCCATGGAGAAATACTAGGTCGAATAAATCCCTTATTACTCATTTCCTCTAGTTTCTTCATTAGTTCCACTAATTCTATAGTGGCCATTCTATAAGGGGACTTCGATATGGGCCTTGAACTAGGAATTAAATCAAAGAAAAACACAATTTCTCGTTCTGGAGGATGTCCAGGTAAATCTTCTGGAAACACGTCAACATATTCTCTCACAATATGTACATCCTCTATTTGAACATTCCTTTCCTCACCCACAGTTATTTCATTCTCTTCCTCCCCAATAATTTAATTTAGTTGAGCTATTGGGGGTGGATCTAGATAAGAATAAGGTGGTGATGATTCTTCTCTAAAGATAAGGTGTTCTTTATCATTGTCATAAAAAATCGTAACCTCCTTCTTATTACAATAAATTTTTGAATCATGGTCTGAAAGACAATCCATACCAAGGATTATATCAAATTAAATCATGGGTATGATGATGATATCAGCAGATAAAGAACATTTATATTCCCTAATGGGAACTGATTAACAGAACTTTATAGCAATCATATATCTCTTGGGTGTTTTGACTGACAGCTCCCTTGTCAAATCAAATAAGAAATATCTAATTTTCATAGAAAATTAGGAAGATATGAAACAATACGATGATCCAGAATCAAATAAAGCGTTCTCTAAACATGAGAAAACAATTAAGGTACCTGCCACCATGTCATTAGGAACTTCAACCCTTGTAGTTGTAATTACATAATCTTGTCCCTGATCCCTTGGACTTTTATGTTGTATATTTCCTTGACGTTTTTTACAATCATTAGAATAGTGTCCCATATCCCAACAACTATTTCATTTTACATCATTGGATTCCTTATTCCCTGTTTCCTTATTTATTTTCCCAGGGTTTTTAGCAGCCCTCTTCTTTTATTGATTTCCCTTAAGTCATAAGACATAGAGAATTATTTTTCTGTCTTTATGGAACATGAAACTATATCCTCATTTGATAAAAAATGTGGGAGGCCAGTGCCCTCCATAGGAATGGTTTTAGGCCATCAAAGAATCAATCAATTTTTCTCCTTATATTTCGTATGTAGTCTATAACATGTCTTGCTAATCTTGTGAAGTTAGCTTTATACCTTGAAACGTTCTCATCTTTCTTATGCCTCCGATTGTAGAATTACCTCTCCATATCTTCTCGCTGCTCAAAAGGGAAATATTTTCCTAATAAGATTTCCTTAAAATCCATCAATTCCATCAATTCCATCTCTTCCTCTTCCTTTGTGTTTTGGATTAATGACCACCACTAATCCGCATCTCTTGATAGAAAATATACTTCCATAACAACCTTCTCTCTTTCATTACATCCCAAAGTGAGAAATATATTCTCAAGAGATCATATCCACTGCTCTGCTACAAACGAGTTTGTATTCCCGTTGAATGATGGGGGTTGTTGTCGCATAAAGAGATCTAGCGTGGCTACTCCATGCGGTGGATCTGGATGCTCCATATGTGTAAGGTTATTATTCATAACCTGAGTCAGTTGTCCCAGTATAGTTCTGAGTTTCTCATCACCAGTCACAGCACTAGAGCCAACATCATTGTCTTGCATTGGAGGGAAATCCCTACAGGGGACACGTGCATTCATGTGATTTCCATTCTGTCCACTAGGCACCATATCTAGATAATGGCATTCAATATATTAGGTTATGAATCATAATGTATAATATTAACTTAAAAATACTCAGAAAATTTGAGATCCTACGCATGGCTAATCCCATATTCACAAAAATGGTTTCTTTGAGGAATATTTACATTGAACTCCTTCATAATGGCTTGTAGAGAAAATGTGAATTATCCTAAGCATATCCCCCATGAGTGTCGTAACAAAGAGTGTATCAAGGCCCGTTGTTGTGCATCAGCTCCCATTCGAGTCTAGCTCAATGCGGTGTTTTCGGGTTTTACCCCTAGATACATCTATGCAAGAGCCGCCTCAACCTACTCATATCTAGATATGGATGTATTGCTAGAAATATCCACATAATCTATTCCATACCAAAATACCAAGACGTTATTGTATCAATATCCTCAAAGACTAACATAGGGACTCTTTCGTAATTCTACATTTTCTAAATCTAGTTTCCAAGTATTCTACTAAACTTCCTCTGATACCATCTGTAAAGACCCGACCCTAGTTGCCCAGAGTCGGTGCCTTATTTGATTAAGTTGGAATACATACAAGGAATACAAATATGGAAAGCCCGAGTAGTTTAGTATTATTGAAAACAAGTTACATACATAAATTTATCATTAAAACATGAAGGGAAACAAAAACACTATTTTATTCCACTAGAAACATCACGTCTCTTAGATTATGCTTGCAAGTCATTCATAAATTAATTATTCATATCCTGAGAAAATGAAACATAAGAAAGGGGTGAGCTCAAACTATTAGTAAGAGTATGTAATACAACGGAAGATAATATAAACATTAGACATAGTGAATAATTGAAAACACGTGCATTTAATAATAAATATGAACACATTATGGTAGGAAAATGAGCTGAGTAATAATGCCATAATAAAACATAATCATGGGTATTCTAATAGTCGAATAACCACATGAAATTTCAATTACTAGCTTTATAATGAGGGAACTGCATATTCCAGACATTCTGAATCATTTTTTCATGGCCTCGTCCAAGACATCTAGTGATTAAGGCCTCGGCCAAAATCCATATCACATTTGGAAGGGCCTCGGCCAATTCCACATCTATTTGTCTCATGACACCTAACGATGCATCTAGGGGAAATAGAGGGACCCAACCATCACATAATAACTCCAATCCATTCCTCATATGAGTGGGGATAAACATAAACAACATATACATTCATATTGAAACTATCATATGAAATGTAATTATCTTTCCCCAATCATTAAACATAAAACACTAACCATTATGAGTAGTATGGTGAATAGTTTTAGGATAGATCATCCATAATAGATTTAGTTATAAACCAATAAATCAAATATGGTATATGAATTCATAAATGATTAAACCCAATAATACCATGGAATCAACAAGAGTGTTGAATTAGGTGAAAACACTCTTATAAAATCATTAATCAATTCTGGAGATAAATACTCTTTTATTTGGAAATTAAGAGTACTTTTGGGGAAATAATTATATAAAACCATAAGTGAAGTAAGATATTATTTTCATAATAAAATTAGTTATTTTATAAAGATAGTGGTTTCAAAAAATAAATTATAGAGTGCCCTTGAAAATAGGTAAGAATTTGAGAAATGCCATTGAACCAGGCTTGTATTTTGGAAACAATTTTAATCTTCCTATTAAAACGTGTCACTATCCATAAAATTATGAAGGATTATGGTTTTTAAAAATATATTTGATACTATCACATAATTTATGAGGAGTATATAACAATACATAAGAATTTCATTGAGTTAATTATACAATGAAAGTATCCCGAATGAAAATGGATGTTCGGGTGGAAAAACCCTTACCTTAACTCCAAATGTGTTCCGCTCTTGTACTTAAGCTCCTGGAATATGAAATTAGACATGTTAATAAATTATTTCCGAACCTATTAGAAATATATTTAGTTTACCATAATTCTGGTTAGTTCATTTATGTCTTTATTGATACATTACAGTATTGAATTTCGTCGTTCTGGAGTGTTTGTTTCCTTTATTTTCGTATTCGGTTCACTTGTTTTTATGTAATGATGTTCATGTGTAATGGTTATAAATAACCGTGATTGGAATTATATATTATCAATGAACATGAATAATTGATAATGGTCATTTCTATCATTTGTTTACATGGAATGAGGAGGAATCATTAGATGACCACCACTTTTATTATTCGGTGCTATTTGGAATATTATGAATTAGTTTTGTCATATAACATAATTATACGTACATATTCTGATTATTAAATATTAATTAGGTTATAAAACATAAATTATGGTCTGTTTAAACCATGAATATGGTTTCATGACTAGTAATGAAGAATAAATTGAAGAACGAAACTCCGCCGTCCATGAAGGTTATAAATTAGAAACTCATGGACGTCGATTTCGTTTATAAAATAAAAGGGAGGGAGTAAGAATATTTATGATGGTTCTTCCATTAAAATGATATAAATAAAGTATATATATTTTACTGGAGTTATCATGATCATTTGGATAGAGGAGGTGAGGATAGGATAACAAAAGTAGATATATTGAAATAAAACCAAATGAGAAAGAAGGGTGCTTTACCTCTTGGAATAACCTCCTTGAGAAACTCCTTAAGGGAGGGGGTTTTGGTCTTTTGTGAAGACCAGAAGCTTCTTGGACGTTGAAAAATCCTAGGGAAGGGTAATTGTGCAGAAATTTGAGGAGTTTCAAGGCTTAGAAGAGGGAAGAGAAGAGGTAGTGGTGGGGGGTTTTATAGTGGAGGAGAGGAGTGATTTTTAAATATTTTATTCATTATTTTATTATTTCTCTCAAGACAACCAATATTATTGTTTCATGTGACCCCTAATAGTAATAATGGCATGTAATTTCTAACCAAGTGGGTTTACATCATATTTTCATCACCTATGATGCAGTAAATCAAGTATTTAGCATTTATCGTATTTTATCTTATTTTACTATTCATAAAAAATTCTAGAATTTCAGAAAAATCCCAAAAATTCACCCCTACCATTTTTCGACGTGTAGAATTCAAAAGTGAAATTAATTTTTGAAAAATATTTTTCTAAGTATTATTAATTTAAATTTTAAATAAAATCATACTTAATTAAAAACTAACAGTTCTAATTCTACAACTACTTGTTTATCACAATGAAAAAATTAACCAAGATGCTATTATCTTCTATACATAAGAAAATAAAATAATAATAAAATTTACTATTCATTAGGTTCATATTACTGTTCATATAACTATTCATAAGGGTATGTTACTTTTCACTAAAAAATCATGTTTGTTCTATCGGACTCCAAATGACTTACTGAACACAACTCTAGATGACCATTTTTCAAAATTCAAAACATAGAAGAGGAAAAGTTGTGTTTTAATGGCTATATTATAAATTTTCATTCTATATTTATTTTCAAAACCATGGGGTGTTACACCAAATAACTATTACGAATGCAAAAAGGTTAGTGTTGCCACATACGTTTAAAACATTCCTTTTGTCTTTTAGTAAAAATCTTAGTAGAAAAAATATTTCTTTTGAATGAAAGTAAAATAAAAATGGGTTTATTATACATTTTGTATAAGGAGGAGGTTTATATTATAAAAATATGCCTCAATGAAAGATGATCGAGATGAAGACTTTTACCTTGAGTCAGATTAGTCAAGTATGATCCTTGTTCTTATGGAATAATAATCATAAGTTAATTTATAAATGATTAAGAACCATTTTCATGTATATTATTCATTTTATATCAATTATTAAAAAATTATATAAATTACATAATTATTTAAGCTAATATCGGCCATTTTGTCGATATTGGGTACTTGAGTCGAAAATGAACTTGTTATAATTACAAATTGTCCATGTGTCCAAAGGACCATTATAACCAAAATTATATTCATGATTTATATATCATATATATCAAGTATATATATGTATTTAAAATAGTACATAATATTTGTAGATAAGAAATGAAATTCACCATTCATAGAGAAAGTACGTCGTATGTATGGATGGATGCTACTTTCATTTATTTTTCACATTTAAAGGAATGAAAAATAAATGATACATAGGTATATTATAATTACAGTATAATATAATATTTTATATAATTTACATAATTTCATTAACTTCATCCATTATAAATTCCATGTATGTCATGAATGAGTCATATCACTTTGAGGGGGTGGTAGTCCGCATTTCCTCAAATGAAATTATCGTATTTTACACATTATGGAAAGAATAAAGGTATGATTTAAATAAAAAACAGAATCATTGAGACAATATAAATATAATATATATCATATATCAAAGTAGTTCCATCATAATGGCTTCCATGAGGGGTGGTAGAGGGAAATCGAACAATCATCATTTCTTGAGGCAACAGTTTTCTGTATTGAGAACAAGTATGTTCGTATCCATTAGATAGAGGTGTGTGTAAGTGTTGTTCTAATAAGTCTCATAAAAATATCCTAGTATAATGAGGATACTATTTTTATATTTTAATCCAATAAAAATTATAGAATAGGGAGTGGAGAAGTAATATAATGGAAGGGATCTTTAGAGAAGAGGCTACCTCTTAAAACATGTAACTCAAATTGATTTGAGCCAAAAGGGTTTCTTGAATTTCCTTCTGCCTAAGGCAAGGATTCTAGGAGGAAGAGAGGGATATTGGTAGTTTATTTGGGTAAACTTTGGATGAATCAAGGGGCTTTATAGGTTTGATTAAATGGGTAGAGGTGATGCCCTTTTATAAGAGCGAGGAGGAGCACTTTAGGAAGGCATTGAAATATTATTTTATTAAAAATATATTTTCTGTTTCAAATCATCCCAATCTCATTTATTTAAAAAATAAGATGTTTTGGGTAAAAAAATTATCAAACAATTTGTTTTAGACTAGTCAGGGTCACAAATTTAACATTATATTTTATCTATAACCCTTAGTTATCTAATTTGACCATTACCATGTATTCTTGTATATTCAAACTATATGGTTAATATAGTTACTAAAAATGGAAATAGAGCCTCCAATGGTTACTTAATGACATTATCAATATTAAAAAAGTAATTTGGATAGATAATAGATTTTTAATACTATTATATAATTTAATAGAATATTATTTGTTTTAAAAACTCATTTATGTCAATTTTTATACTATTCATATCCTGAATTTTTTAAAAATTCATAACTTGATTCTTTCAAGAAAAATTCATTAAATCAAGCCATAATTATCCATAAAATTCATGAATGGCATAAAAATATTTAAAATATATTTATTTTAATATTTTTAATCTCATTTATTTACATCATTCATTAATAATGTAATCACTACATCATCATTGTGTCATAAATATATTTATTTATTTGTTGTCTAAAAATTACTGTCACGACCCATCCCCCAGGGCCCATGCCATGACAACCCCAAACCCGCCTTCCATAAGCCAGGGGCTGGCGACTAGTACCAAAAGGCATATTCCCTAAAATCAGGAAGGCATTGCCTTTGTATCCTGTAAACACACACAACCAAGCTCACAGCAAGATAAAAACACAAGTAAACTATATAGAAAAAAGAGTGCTGAATGTAAGAGGGGCCAGAATACAATCCCAGTAGTAAAGGTACAAGTACAAATGAAATACAATACAACTGAAGAAAGAGAAAGACAACTACTAGGTCATCCTTCGAGGTTCCTACCTGAAGGGTAGGTACATATCGCCTCCTCAACTCTCCATGTCCACCCCTATCGTCTCCGTACCAACACACCGTATGGTCCACCTCCAGGGAAAGACCAGTCCTGGTGCCCTCAACATTAATCAGCACTGTTTGTCTTCTTAACCAAACACAACAAGGTGTGGGCATACCCCATGTAGGGGTGAGTATAACGATACCCAGTACGGACCTCGAGACCCTCAAGGTCTCAAAAATCCACAAACGATAAACCACAAAGAATGAAATTAAATGAAAACCATACATAGGTATATAGCCATACATATACATATGTTATCAAGTATACCCATCTCAATCATGAGGAAACACAGGGTCCAACCCAAACTCCCAAATCTCAATTATTCCACAATGTAAGGAATAACATAAAGGTAAGTACCACATATGTTCACCACACAGAAGAATAACACCAATGTATTACTATGAAGGAAAGTACCACTCAGGTACAGACTCAGCTCACCCTAGGTATAACATAGGTACAGAAGTAGAGATGATTAGATGTAACTATTGAATCATCATACTCTAGTAAGAGGCAGGCCCAAGAAGGATCCAAAATTATAGACCCAAAAAGGATCCTATTACATCGCCAGTACATCTTCAGACCTACATAGGATCCTAGTATGTCGTCAGTATATCGTCAGAACCACACAGGAACCTAGTACACCGTCAGTACATCGTTAGACCCACAGAGGATCCGAGTACATCTTTAGTGCATTGTCATATCCACAAAGGAACCTAGTATGTCATCAATAAATCATCAAACCTATACAAGATCCTAGTATATCATCAGTAGATCTTCATACCCACATAGGATCCTATTACATCGTCGGTACATCATCAAACCCACATAGGGTCCTAGTACATGGTTAGTACATTGTCATACCTGCACAGGATCCCAGTACATCTTCAGTACATTGTTAGACCCACACAAAATCCTAGTACATCGTCAGTACATCATCATACCCACAAAGGATCCCAGTACGTCATCAGTACATCGTCAGACACACACATGATCCTAGTACATCTTCAATACATAATCAGACACAAACATGATCCTAGTACGTCATTAGTACATCGTCTGACCGACACAAGATCCTAGTACATCGTCAGTACATCATTAGACCCACACATGATCCTAGTACATCGACAGTACATCGTCAGACCGAAACATTATCCTTGTACGTCGTCAGTATATCATCATACCCATAGAGGATCCTAGTACATCGCCATAGCCACCTACAAAGTTCCCGCACTAAGCTCTCTTGTCTCCGAAAGGGTCTACTCTTCAAGCCACTGGTTGATACTCCAACTACCATGAATTACCACGAAGAAGTATACTAAAGTACTGCCACATCATAAGGGTTTCAACGCAACAGATAGTGCGTCAATCGGACACCTGGTCTATAAGTTATTTTCCTTTGTGTTCCGAGGGCCGGGTTGGATTCATTCTTTATCCAACCTGACCATACACCAACATTATCCAAACCTAATGTGGGGTTTACCAAAAGGACCTCCTCACTCCATGGTTTCTGGTGCTATAGATAGTTTTTCAAACGGACGTGCGGTGCATAAGTCATAGCCCAAAGTATGGTATCGGTCGAAACTGGTCCGGGTCCGGTTGGCCGGGTCCACACTGGGCGGCCCGACCTGGGTAGGGGGCCGTAGTGCGGCGGGGGGTCCGTGGTGCGGCGGCTGTGCGGAGGGGCCCCACGGTGCGTCCGGATGGTCGCGGTGTGGTGGTCCGCCATGACTGGAAGATGTCTAGCCATGCTCTCCAGGCAGTGCGGCCTCGTGCTACGGCTTTGCTAGAGGCCGGCTCAGTCGGTCGTCCCCCCTTCGTCACCAAATCCCAAGCATTGGCCCTTTCTCATTGGGTGGCGCGGACGCATGCCACCATCCTCATCATGCGGTTGTCCTCCTCTCCTGTGTCCCACCAGTGCCAGTTTCTGGCACCAGTTTCCATCCTCCTCTATCGCGAAGAGCACAACAAAAATTACAAAATGGTTTGCAGAGTGGTCGTGCCATGTTCATTTTTCCCACACCATCCGTGTTAGAATGGTAGCAAGTGGCTCAAATATTTCTTGAATCATGAAGAATTTTCTAGAACTGGTAAGGGGAAAAATTCGCAACAACTACCATACCTATGAGGTTTTTTGATGTGTCACGAGATGAAAAATGGTGAAGGTGAAGAGGTTTCCAATGATCATCGCCTCCGTAACATGATTCCGAAGTCAGGCTCGTGCGTCGTTCTATTTCTTGGCTCTGAAGAACATTGTTTGATGTATATGTCGTTCTTCGTTTGGAGGAGAAGTTATTCGTTGGAGAGGAAGGGTGATTTCTTCGTTGGATAATATCTTCCACAAATTCTCCCCTTCTCCTTTTCCAAGAAACCCTCTAAATGAAATGAGGTTCCAATAATTTAAATTACGTCTATCAATTAAAATGTTGGAACAATTAATTTTTCGCACAATTAATTGTACCATGTTGGCATAATTAATTGTCTCAATTTAATGGGAGGAATGAATTAATGGGGAGTTGAGAGGTTTTTCAACCATTAAGAGTGTTCGGGTGGTCCCCACGATTATATTTAAAATTGGGTGTTTTAGGCTCTGTGGACTCCACCTCCATAACATCACATGGGAGGTTTCAACAAAAACAAAATAAAAGTTTATTTTATATTATTTTTATTTCCATTAAAAAGTGAAAAACTATCTTTCAACCTCGACCAACTATGGTCGAGGTAAAGGTATCCTAAAGAAAATACCGGTGCTACGAGTTCAACGTTATCATCAGATTTCAATTCTGAGAACTGATTTAAATGTTACAAAAACCCACTCGCACATTTACTAAACATACCAGAAAAAAGTTCAGAAATTAATTTCGAGCACATAAAGCCTCAAAATCACGCGCCGTTAATTTTCACAGACTCGTAAAAAACACATATAATTATAATAAATTCATGGCATTTTTGGGTATTTACATTCTCCCCACCTCATGGATTTACATCCTCTTAAAACACAACTCAAACTAAGGAAACAAGTGGGGTACTGATCACGAACTTGAGTCTCCCACTCCCATGGGCTCTCTTGGAGGTTCTCGTGGTGCCAAAGAATGTGCACCAGAGTTATCGAACACCCATAAAGGACTCACTCATATTGATCTTCAATCTCTACTGGAACCTCCACAAACACCGCTCCATCATCAATGTTTTGCTCGCCATAGTCGATGTTGTGAGAATGGTCATGCACACATCTCCCCATCTAGGATACGTGGTAGACGTCGTGCACCCGGCGCAACTGAGGTGGAAGATCTTGGCGGTAAGCCACCTCGCCAACTCTGCTGAGGACCTTGAAGGGTCTGATGAACCTCATAGATAACAAGCCACCCTAGCCAAATATCCTCAAACCTCATCGAGATGAGACCCTTAGAAAGATATGGTCACCATCATCGAACTCCAGAGGTCTCTATATCCTATCGACATAAGACTTCTGCCTACTCTGTCTAGTATTCATCTTCACTTGGAAGACCTATACCTTCTCTGTGGTAGCCTGTACCATATCTGGTCCCAGGAGTGCTGACTCCCCTAGGTCAGTCCAGCACAGAGGTGATCTGCATGGTCACCCATACAATGCCTCAAAAGGTGTCATCCTAATGGTGGAATGATAGTTTTTGTTGTATGAAAAATCCCCCAAGGGAAAGTGATCCTCCCAGTTGCGACCAAAGTCAAGGAAGCAAGCACGTAGCATGTCATCTAGGGTCTGAATGGTCCTCTTAGTCTGGCCATCCTTCTGAGGATGGAAGGCAGTGCTCAAATGAATCTACATCCTGAAAGCCTCCAGCAACCCCTTTCATATTCGGTAAGTTAATCTTGTATCACGATCGGAGACAATCGTTGAGGGTACTCCATGTATCCGCACAATCTCTTGAAAATATAGGCATCTCAGGACCTCTACTGAACCCTTCTCTCTAATCGGTTAGAAGTGGGACGATATTGTGAGTTGTTCGATGATCACCCAGATAGAATCATGACCCCTAGATGTACGTTTAAGTCCTATCACAAAGTCCATGGATATCTCGTCCCTCTTGCATTCTAGGACCTCTAATAGCTGAACTAAGCCTATTGGAATATGATGCTCCGCTTTCACTTGTTGTCAAGTGAGGAATCAATAGACAAAATCTACTACTTCTTTCTTCATTTCCACCCACCAGTGCTGTCTTCGGAGATCCTGGTACATCTTCGCTACTCCTGGATGTACCGTTAGAGGGGATGTGAGGAACTCCCTCAACACTTCCTCCCGAAGCGACACTGGTACCATGATACGTCCTCTGAAAAGGATTATGTGCTCCCCACCTTCAAAAAATCAATTAGGTGCATGTCCTGTGAATATTTGATCATGTCGAGCCTCGCAGTTAGTGTCCCCATGTTGCGCCTCCTTGACTCGCTGAAGAAGTGGATGAGTGACTGTATGAGACTGAAGAAAAGATGCTTCATCTCGATCCCCAAAGGATATCAGTAATCCGGCCAGCTACTTCGTTGCCTCACCTTGCAGCTATATACTAGATCTCCATCTAAGTGTATCTACTACAACGTTACCCTTCCTAAGAGTATAGACTATCTCGAAGTCATAGTCCTGGTGGAACTCAAACCAATGTCGCTATCTCAGGTTCAGGTCCTATTGTGAGAAGATATACCTGTGACTCTTGTGATCCGAGTAGGCTGTAAAACGCTTTCCCATCAAATAATGCCACCAAATATTCAAGGAAAAGACCACTACTACTAACTCTAGGTCATGGGTAGCATAGTTATGTTCATGTTGTCTCAGCTATCGAGAACCATATGCTATCACTACTCACTCCTGCATCAGGAAACATATGTGACCTGTCCCTAATTTGTTGTAGTAGGCCACATACCTTACATCCTCCTTTAGAAGCCTCAAGCTCGGGGCACTAGTCAGCCTCTGCCTTAGCTCTTGAAAGCTCTGCTGGAATCTCTCCAACCACATGAAGGGTATCCCCTTCTTCTTCAATGCTGATAAATGTGCTACAGATCTTGAGAAATCCTGAACAAACCACATGTAGTATCAATATAAACCCAGGAAACTTCGTACCTCTGAGATTAAATGTCCCAAAAAGTGAATATCTCGGATCCAGAACTGGCACTTCGAGAGCTTACCATAAAGCTGATACTCTCAGAGTGTGTCCAGAACTATCTGGAAATGATAGGAATGCGCCTCCTCAGTAGTCGAGTAGATCATAATTTCATCAATGAAGACTACTATAAAGTGATCAAGGTATGGCTGAAATATCTTTTTCATGGGTCCCATGAACACTACTGGGGTATTGGTCATGCTGAATTCCATAACCAAGAACTCATAGTGGTTGTACTCACATCTAAATGTTGTATTCTGCACATCCTCGTCTCGCACTCTGAGTTGTTGATAGCCTGATCTAATGCCTATCTTTCAGAACCACCTTGCTCCATTCAGTTGATCAAAGAGGTCGTCAATCCTAATGAGTGGGTATTTTTTCTTCACAGTCACCTAGTTCAGGCACTGATAGTCAACACAAATCCTCAAGCTCCCATTCACCTTCTTGGAGAACAAAATCAGGGCTGCCCAAGGAGAAACACCGAGCAGAATGAACCCTTTCCACTATAAGTCTTCCAACTGTATCCAAAGCTCACAAAGCACTGAGGGAGCCATATAATACACTGGTGTGGATATTGGTGTCATCCTTGGGTACAATACAATGTAAAATTCTACTTCTCTATCAAGATTTAGACCCAACACATCATCAGGGAAGACATTCGCGTACTGGTCCACCACTACATGATAGCTTGGACTCTCCACATCAACCGCTCGAAGGGTAAGGCTAGCCAACTGATGAGTGATCAGCTGCACTCTCCTCCAGGTTAGTCCTTTATATGCTGAAAAGTCTCCCTTATAACCAGTGAAGGTAAACCTGGTGCCATCCATTCAGACATTCCGCACATTGTTCCAAATACATTCAAACTGAGCGTGGACTGTAGATAACCAGTCCATACACAAGATGACGTCGTAAGACCTCGACGCCACAACTAAGAGATTGCAGTCGAAGCTCTCGCCTCCTAGAGTAAGTTCACACATCTGTAACCAGTGGGTAATCATAGAATCCTCTCATTTAAGAGTCTATAGACATAAGGATCGAGCCAACGGCTCCATCAGAATCTCTAAGCTCTGAACGAGGGCCATGACAATAATAGAATGACTGACACCTGTGTCTATAAGTACTAAAAATAAGGTGGAGTAGACATATATTTTACATCATATCATCTATGGAGCACCATGGTCATAGCCCTCAGCTGCCTGGAGACGAGCTCGCCCCTGTCCACCGACTCCCTGTAGTTGGGGTAGACCACCTAGTGGTAGTGCCGGTAACCTCTCGAATCGTCGCCCACCACCAGCTGCATAACCAGCTCCTCTACAACATCTGCTTGCTCCCTATGGACCTCCTCGGTCAAACCTATGTCTCTTCCTAGGAAGTTTTTTGGCCTTCTTCTGATCATCTGTATGGCGGGTCAGACAGTCATGAGCCATGTCACCCTACCCGCCGCATGTGAAACACTGCCTGTTCCTCGCATGAGTGGCTCTATCTCCGGTACACTGTACAACTGATCCTGAGTAATGTGGTTTTCCACCTGTAGTTTGGGTCCTCCTGGTCCTCTGTGACATCTATCTACCTCCATCTATTGAGGACTCTGCTACGTGATGACTGGTGGTGGGTGTCGTTGTAGGTGACTGTTGAGAAAGAAAAATATCTACTAAGAGGGCTCGCTCTAGCACCCCCGCCTACATCAGAATGCTAAGTGAGATCATCAATGCCTTGATCTCTTTCCTGAGTCCCTTCTCGAAGGTCCGTGCCCTGAAGAATGGGTTTTGTACCATATCAATGGAGTATTGTGAGAGGTTGTTGAACCTCACTGAGTACTGAGCCACAATCATGTTTCCCAACTACAGATGAAGAATCTCTTGTATGCGCACTACACAAAGAGTCACTATGACAAACTCTGCCCAAAACAGGCTCTCAATGTTTTCCCAGAGAAGCATCACCTCATCATGAAGCTGGATCATCAAGCTCTACCATCTTCCTGTTGTATCCTATAGAAGGCTGGCGACAAGGATCAACATGAGATCAGCTGGTGTCCCTGCCAGTCGGAAGACTCTCACCATGGCCTCCAACCAATCCTCAGCCGCCTCTAGGTCTGTATCTCCCATGAACCTGGGTGTCCTCTAGCATTGAAACTTGTGCAATGTGCTCATGTGGTGTGAACCATTTGCTGTTGGGGCTGGTAGCATCAATGGCCCAACGGGTAATGGTAACACTGGTGCCTCCCCTGGTGCATCTACTTGAAGAGGGCCCTGCACCGAGGCTTCATCGCTCGATGGACTATCAGTGCGTTCTATAACCGGAACCCTAGCTGGCTATCTCCATGGAGGCATACTGAAAAGAAACAGTAGTGCCACTTTCAATAAGTAATACCTTGTGAGATGACTCAAATAGATCACAAAGGAAACTATATAAAAACACACACACAATTAGTGTTTTCATGCATTGAGTTGGAAATAAGAATTCGGAGTCTTGGTGTCTGGATACGTAGGCCGCCACAAAAAAACATGATTCCATAAAATGATAACCACACTCAATACAATTAACACTATATCCATTAAAAGGACATGTGTCCTATGTTCTACGGTAGAACCTACTCCTCTGATACCAGTTTCTCACAACCCGTCCCCCAGGGCCCGTGTTGTGATTACCCCAAACCATCCTTCCATAGGCCAGGGGATGGTGACTAGCACTGAAAGGTGTATTCCCTAAAACCAGGAAGTAATTACCTTTATATCTTGTAAACACACGAAACCAAGAACAAATTAAGATACGAACACAAGTAAACTGTATAGAAAAAAGAATGCTAAAAGTAAGCGGGGAAGGAATAAAAGCCCAATAGTAATGGTACTAGTACAAATGAAATACAATACAACTAATGAAAGAGAAAGAGAGTTACTAGGTCATCCTCTGAGGTTCCTACCTGAAGGGTAGGTACAGATGCCCTCCTCAGCACTCCATTTTTGCCCATATCCTTTGCATACTGATACTCTATATGGTCCACCTCTAGGCACTGACCAGTCCTAGTACCCTCATCCTTGATCAGCGGTTTCCGTCATCTGCACCAAACACTACAAGGTGTGGGTATAGAATGAGCAGGGGTGAGTATAACTATACTTAATAGGGACTCTGAGACCCTCATGGTCTCACAAAATCCACAAAGGATAAACCAAAAATCATGAAATCAACTGAAAACCCGACATAAGAAGATGCCCAAACTTATACCAAATTTATTAAGTATACCCATCTCAATCATGAGGATACACAAGGTCCAAATTAAAATCCCAGAGCTCAAATATTGGACAAAGGAATGAATACCACAAACGTATGTACCACACATGCATGCCACACAGAAGAATACCACCAAGGTATTACCATGAAGGAGAGTACCACTCAGGTACGAACTCAGCTCAAAATAGGTATAAAAAGGTAAAGATGTAGAGATGACTAGATGTAATGGGTCCTAGTACCTCATCAGTACATAGTCAAACCCACACATGATCCTAGTACGTCATCAGTACGTCGTCAGAACCACACCAGATCCTAGTACCCCGTCAGTACATCATCATACCCACACAGGATCCCAGTACGTCGTCAGTACATCGTCAGGCCCACATAAGATCCTAATACATCATTAGTACATCGTTGGACCCACACAATATCCTAGTACCTCGTCAGTACATCGTCACACCCACACATGATCCTAGTCCTTCGTCAGTACGTCATCAGACCCACACAGGATCCGAGTACCTCGTCAGTAGATCGTCAAACCCACACAGAATCCTCGTACTTTGTCAGTACATCGTCTGATCAACACAAGAACTTAGTACGTTGTTAGTACAATGTCATGCCTACAAAGGATCTTTGTTCGTTGTCAGTACATCATCAGACCCACACAGGATTCTAGTACTTCTTCAGTACATCGTCAGACCCACACTGTATCCTAGTACGTCATTAGTACATCATCAGACCCACACAAGATCCTAGTATGTCGTCAATACATCATCAGACCCACAAAAGATCCTAGTACATCTTCAATACATCATCAAACCCACATAGGATCCTAGTACGTTGTCAGTACATCATCAGTCCCACACAAGATCCTAGAACATCATCACAACTAGCTACAGAGATCCCGCCCTAAGATCAACTGTCTCTGGGAGGGTATTCTTTTCAAGCCACTGGTCGATAATCCAACTTCCACGAAGTCCCACAAAGAAGTATCCCAAAGGACCGCTACATCAGAGAGGTCTCAACGCAATAGATGGTGCATTAATCAGACACCTCATGTGTAAGTTATTAGCCTTTTAGTCCGGAGGGCCTGATTCGATTCATGATTTATCCAACCCAACCATACCCCAACTTTTTTCAAACATCAATTGGGGTATACCAAAAGTATCATATCGATCCAAGGTTTTTGTCACCACAGACGGTTCATCAAATGGATGCATGGTACCAAAGTTATGGCCAAAATTATGGTATGGGTCGAAACTGGTTCGGGACTAGTCTGACCTAGTAGGACCGACCCGGACCAACCCGGCCTGGGCCGAACTAGTTTGTGTCGACCTGTCCCGACCCGCTGGGTCCATCCCGGCCCACCCTGTGCGGCCAGGCCTGGGTGGGGTGGCCGCGGTGTAGCGGGGCGGCTGTGGCACAACAAGGCGTCGCGGTGCGACCAGACGGCCGCTGCTGGCCGGATGACCAGCCATCCTCTCCATGCGGCGTGGTCGCACGCCGCGCCTTCACCGGTGGCCGGATCGGCCGACCGTCCTCCCTTCATTACCGTGGAACAGGCCACGACACTTCCTCATTGGGCGGCACAGATGCGTGTCGTTGTCCCCATCATGCGTCTGGTCGCCACTCTTGTGTCCCACTAGTGCTAATCTCTATCACCAGTCGCATTCCTCCTCCATCGTGAAGAGCGCAACAAAAATTATAGGAATATTTTGCAAGTGGATGGGCCATTTTAATTTGGTCTGCACCCTCTACATTAGAATGGTAGCAAGCAGCTCGTATATTTATTGAATCATAATGAATTTCCCAGAATGGGTAAGGGGAATAATTCACAACAATTACCCAACCTCGGAGGTTCATTGATGTTTCATGAGATGAAAAATGGTGAAGTAGAATAGGGTTCCATTGATCATGACCTACACAACACGTTTCCGAAGACGTTCCTATGTGTCATCCTATTTCTTGGCTCTGAAGAGCGTTCTTTGATGGAGATGGTGTTCTTCATTTAGAGGAGAAGTTATTTGATGGATAGGAAGGGTGCATTCTTCGTTAGAGATGTTCTTCCACAAATTCTCACCTACTCCTTTTCCAACCAATCCTATAAAAGAAATGAGGTGCAAATAATTTAAATTAAGTCTATCAATTTAATTACTAGCACAATTATTTTTTGGCACAATTAATTGTCCCACATTGGCATAATTAATTGGCTCAATTTAATGGGAGGATTGAATTCATGGGGAATTGAGAGGTTTCACCCCCATTAAGAGGGTCTGAGTGGTCCCCACCATTAAATTCAAAATTGGGGGTTTTAGGATCGGTGGTCCCCACCTCCATAACATTCAGATGGGAGGTTTCAAAAAAAAATAAAAAATAATTTTATTTTATTTTATTTTATTTTATTTTTATTTCCTCAAAAAAGTGAAAAACTATCTTTCACCCTCGGACAAATGCGGTCTACGTAAACGTCTCTTAAAGAGAATACCATGTTGCAAGTTCAACATTGACCTCAGATTTCAATTCTGAGCACTAGTTTAAAAGTTACAGAAACCCGCTCACACGTTTATGGCATGTACTTGAAAAATTTTCAGAAATTCATTCTGGGCACACAGATTCTCAGAATCACACGCCGTAAATTTTCACAAACACGTAAAATTCCCATATAATTAAAAATAATTACATGGAATTTCAAGGTAATAACAATTATAAATAAAATAGCATGATGTAGAAATTTATTTAGATTTCTAATTAATATTTATTGTCAAAAGGATCACTTATATAACCCCATATAAAAATTGTTTTACTAAAAGATACATGTTTATGGTAAATTTTTCATTACTTTAAATTAATTCTAATAAAATGTAATATTCACATAAAAGTGGCTCCATGGGGTCCCAAAATCAACCCATGGATGCCCATGGTCAGAAATATCTCATCCAATAGTATTAGGACATGTGTTAATATAGTTTAATATTATTATAATAATATTTTTTACCCTTATTTCAAAGATTTTCCATTTAAATAAGGTAAATAAAATTAATTACTAAAGTTACAATTCATAATGTCTAAAAATAGAAGGTACCTATTTACACAATTTTAACCTAATGATTCAAAATATGGAATCCATTTCTAAAAATTCAAAACACAAAATTGGCTGAAATTAATTTAAAATAAATTTCCGTTGTCAAAACCAAAAAAGTGGGATTTTAAGAAGTAATAATAATAATAATAATTGACATGTCTTTGTATCCAATTTTAATGTAAAATTACATAAAATGATTAAATTTGAATTAAATCATAAAAACATAATCCAATTATAATTTAAAACCAATTAAAATTACATACTATTTATATAAATAAATTAGATGAAAAGGCATCTTTGAATTAAAATGCAGTATTTTCACTATTCATTAAAACATGAACTTTTTCAGAAAATCACTAAAATTTTATCCAATGTAAATTTTTATGTTCTAATTCTAAATGAAAACTTTATTTTTTTTCAAATAGAACTAATAAAAATGAAAAAACTAGATTTAAAAATCCTTCTTCATCAAAAGTTGGTAAAACGATCATTTAAAAAATACTACTGTATTTTAGGTTTAGAATCAGATTCATTCTTATTTGAAGCATCTAATATTCATTGTAAAAGTGTAAAAACATTTAATAAATATGTGAAATCATAATATAGTTAATTATTTTCATTCCCTCCAATATAACGACTAGGCATTAACTACCATTTTAAAAAAAATATTGCTATATTATTTTTTGGTATAAATCAAAGTTGGGTGCAACATATGATATCAAAGAAATACATTATTGTATGTTGAGTACACTATTGGAAAAAGATTCACATTTAACCTAAAATCAATATCTTATTCATAAATATTAATTGAAATGAAATTGTATAATTCTATAAATACCTAGTTTATTACATCATACCACAAGAATTGTGATGAATTCATGTGTGAGAGATGGATCAATGAATTAAAGACAGATCTAGGTTTTTTTCAGGTTTTACTTAATAAATATGTTGATTTGGTGTCTGAATCAAAGATGGTGGGTTTTCGAGGCATGCGGGATGTGCGACGAACCTTTGATGTCAAAATATTAATATTTATTTGTAATTGGATGGCCATAAATGATGATCCACAACACGAAACAACATTTATAGGAAGGAACGAGGATAAAATTGATGCTGAAATTTTAGATCTAAAGCGTTGAGTTCATATATGAGAAACTATGAAAAATGTGAATACACATCGTACCATTATGAACACGAGACGTGTAGACCCTATAATTTGCCATCTAGATTTTTATGAATTTATAAGGATGGAACTCTATGTAAACTTCCTACACACCTTGTACATATTCTCCATGTGAATGATCTGTGTAGAAAAGAACACATGCAGAAACATTCCATGTTCCCACGTACAAGGATACATATAGAGACATAGGGGTCACCCTTTGTTGATAGGCATGTCATGTACCAAAGTACATACACACACA
Source organism: Viscum album (assembly GCA_963277665.1). Classification (NCBI taxonomy): domain Eukaryota; kingdom Viridiplantae; phylum Streptophyta; class Magnoliopsida; order Santalales; family Viscaceae; genus Viscum; species Viscum album. The sequence goes on along the minus strand of OY728128.1, from coordinate 1,513,713,982 downwards.
ATATGGATACACAAACATTGTCGGGCACGTAGGTGGGACCCTCAAGTGGAATTTTCATGTTGTGTAGATCCTATATACATCATGTATCCCTACATGATTGGTGATATGTGCACTTCCAGGAACATGACTAGGTGATGGAGTGGGACCAGACTTTATGTGGGTCCCCTCAATCATAATTTACCCATGGTTCCTTTTGTGGAAACATCAAACTATCAAATCTCATTCGTTTGGACATAGATTTTGGTCTGTGAGTAGCGTACCCTTTGTTATGTTCCACATAGAATGTGATGGTGAACTCAATTGTGGATTTTGAGATATGATATTTGATTTTTCTAGGCATGATGATTGTTTAAGTGATGCTCAATGAATTTTGTGATAACATATGATCACTAGAGTCATTCTTAGTGGAACCCTCTAGTTGGGTAGGGCATTGGTCCTTGATGACTAGAGTAGATCCCTCAAGCTGGGATAGGCATGGATCCTCTATGGACTCCAATAGTAGAACCCCCGAGATAGGATATGCATGAGTCTTTTTATATTATAGCGGGACACTCCTGTAGGAACATGGCATGGGTCCTATATCAAATTGAAGAGAGGATCCCTCTTTCTAAACATGGAATATGTCCTCTACCATCAGAGTGGAAAAATCTTTCTCGGTAGGTAATGGGTCCTCCATCAACTGTTACAGTGGAACTTTCATGCTGGGTAGAGCATGATTCATCCAAAAACTATTAATGTAAAATTCTCTTATTGTAATAGGTTATGGTTCCTATATCTATCCACCGATTGGAACCATCCTTTTATAATAGGGGATGCGTCATCTTCCTCGAGATTATGGATCCTCGACTATGGGTCACAGTGAAAATGTGTAGATTGTTTTGGATGTTTTCTTCTAGGAAGCCGTGCAAGATGTCGGACATCATTTTTGGAGTTCTGGAACTATTAAAAACACTTTTCTTGGGCTGATATGTGAGATGGAAATCCACTTACTCTCTTGTTTCAGATTATTCATCAGATAATATATATATATATATATATATTCACACAAATTTTTAAGTTTGGTTACTCTCCTACCATGGGATGCGAAGATGCATGGGGTATACCCCATGCTTTCCATGTTTATATTCTCAGGGATGGATGAGGTTACTCCCCTACTATGGGGGAGGAATACTCACTGTGTGTTCAATCAACACACCATTTTGATCCCCTTATACTTTGATGAGTTTACTCTTTCACTTTTTTTCGTTTCACTACATCATGTTTTCTATTTAATATTCTTTTATTCATATTGTATCTCTTACTGATCCCTTTTCGTCTTTTGGGGTGTCCTACTGGGTATGTATACAATCACCCATGTATTAGAGTTGCCTGAATGTGTCATGTTATATGATGACAATGGTCAGGTTGGTAGTGACATTAGAGGAGCGTAGGGATACTAGGAGTTTTGGACCTTGTACGATGGTCATAGCTTGTAGATCAATAAATGTACTCTCTCAGAAGATTACAAGGAAAATTATTCAAGTTTGAAAATATTTTTGGACATCCACCAATTGTATCCCTTTAATTTGTAGTTTTCACTATCGTTCTATTATACACTCTAGAGATTTTACATGGATGGTTTAATTTATATTTGTTTTGTATTTTTATAATGATTCATATGCACTTTTTCATTGAGATGGTAGGGTATGTGTGTACATGTACATGGGAAAAATTTGTCCAAGTATGGACATTCCTTTTGGTGCTTGTTTCCTCCCCCTATCCTAGGGAGGTAGGTATAGGGTAGTTTCATCTTGAGCTCCGGTTAACATCAGTTCGTGACCGACATGACATGTATCTATGTAAATTGGCATGGGGAAGACTACATAACAAAACCAAGTTAACATAGTCATGACCCTAGTGGATGAGACATATCTTATGAGTCTCTTACAAAGCGTTTATGTCTACATGGGTAGTGAATTCTACGATGGAAGCGATGCGACCAAGAAGCTATCTGGGGAAAACATTGTATAGGTAACCTTTTTCACCATGAACCATTTCTATTCGGAAAACATCTACCTCTATCCTCTATTTAGTTTGGAAACAGATTTTGACACACGAGTAGCATATCTTGAGTTTTTTTCATAGAATGTTATAGTGGAATTCCAAGTGGATTTTGAGATGTGATACAAGATGTTTTGGGTGCGATGGTTCTTTATGTGATGCTCAACAATGGTAATGAATAAGCATGATTATCAGAGAGATTAGAGTGGAACCCTCCTATTAGGATATGGCATGGGTCCTCTTTCAACCATTAAAGTGGCACTCTCCTATGAGGTCAAATAATGGGTCCTCAACCATTAATGTGGAAACCTCAAACCAGGACAAGGAATGATTTCTATATTGACCATCATAGTTGGTCCCTCATACATAGTTAGGTCATGGGTACTCAACCATTAGAGTGTCACCCTCATGCTAGGAAATGATATGGGTCCAATTTCGAATATCAAAGTGGAACCATCCTATAGATTCTAATCATGGGTCCTTCACCATTACAACGTCGCCACTCTTCTAAGACAGGGCATGAGTCCATTATCGACCATTAGAGTGGCACCCTCTTCCATATTTAGTGATTATTTTCTCATAAATTTTTATTGTAACCCTATTGTTAAGTCAAATAATATGTCCTCTATTGACTATCAATGTGTCACCCTCCGTGAATATAGGGAATGGGTCCTCTACCATCTGAGTAGCACCCTTAATATAGGATGTGGAATGGGTTCCTGTCCATCAGAGTTGAACAATCCTGAAGAGTGAGCGTATGGGACCTCCATTTATTGAGTGGAACCCACCTATTGTACCAGGTCATGGGTCGACTAAATTGATATTATATCCTCTCAACTATGTGATGCAGTGGAAACTTCTTTCATGCCATTGATGTTTATTGGGAAAGTTGAACGAGATGTTGGGTATCATTGATGGACCTCTTAGATCTATTTGAATTCTTTCTCAGTCTAGGCTGTGAGATAGAGATATCATTTCCCTATCATTTGTAATTCTTTTTTTGGGAATATATATATCTTTGTTGATTGGTTATCATTACTCACATCCAATGTATTGAGATGTATATTTCTGTTGTGTCTCTTACTTCTCCCCCCTTTTCTTTTGGGGTTTAATATTGGGTATGTATATACTCACACCTAAATGGGATTTTCCACACATGTTGTTTCTTATATAGATGATGTAAAAGTTGATGATATTTACAGATGGCTATAGAGATACCCTGGTTCATTTGACCGTATGTAGTGGTTTGATCTTTGAGTTTCAGAGCCAATATTTCTCATCATTTACATTCATGTTATTTTTATGTTATTAAATATTTATGGATGAATTTGTATTCCCCCTTTCCTTATAATCAAACATTTTCATATTCTATTATTCCCTAGAGGTTTTACATGAGCGGTTTATTCACTAGATGTTTTATCTTTTATTATTATTACACTGCTTTTTTTCATAGATATATTTGGATGCATGATTACAGGTACTTTGGGAAAGGCCTACTATATATGTTATGCCCTTTGGTGCTTGTCACCAGTCCCTAGACTATAATGGTAGGCTTAGAGTATTTGTGGATCATGCCCCAGTGGGTTAGATCATGACAAATAGGTATCATAGATGGTTCATTCCATTTGACTTTTATTGTAGTCTTCTTCATATGTAGATCTGATTGGGATTTATGGATATGGTGTCAACATGTATTAAGTGAAGATTTATGGTCATGGAACATAGTGTTGGTGTAGTGGATGGTGTGTCCATACATTGGGACTCTTACCACCTACATGTTGAATAGGTATACTGAGACATTGGTTTTAGGGAACATTGGTGCATGAATAATATAAGAATTGGGTCTTTTGACAGTCCTTTTTATGTTAGCTCCCCATATAGATATGCTCATCAGACTATATTGTATCTTAATTAAATTTTTAGGATGCCTCCATGATGACATCTAGCTAGGTTACTGATTCTATATCGGGATGAAGAAAAAATGAGTGATGAGGACTCAACTCAAGGGCCATCACAAAAGATTCATCCTCCATGTGGATAGGTTGTTGCACACCTATATGTTAAGAACAAGATAGTAAAATCCAACCAGGATTAGGATTCTTATAGGATTAACACAATCAATGAGTTATTGAACCCTAAGAATGTGAGGTTTTTTGGTGAGTCATATTACTAGGCTATGAAGGATTGGATAGAGTTGGTGATAAGAATTTTTAGGCTTCTATGTATGATGAATGATCTGGTTGTTCCACATAAATCTATCCCTCTCTAAAGAATATTTCAGATCTATTGGAGTCTATTTACATATATGAATGATGATTCAACACTCTCATGGATATAATTCTAGTATCTATTTTTTGGGGAGTACCACCCCTTAGGCTTCCACTCAGTTTGGATTTATTAGCTTCTAGAGTTATATAAGTGAGGGATAATAGTTGTAGCATATGTTGTGAGGTTCATATTCCTTATATCGTACTCCCTAGACATTATCTGGGATGGCTAATTTTTGGAATGAAATATTTAGTATGGTATTCATAGAGACATATATGTTATTTTATTACCCCAATGTATTCCCAATTATTTATTTATGTTTAAGAGGGAGTAGGTGATAGAGTGTTTCTTGTTAAATGATGTCATGTAGCCAGAGATGGATGTTGGAATTACTCGGCTGAGTCATCTATAGTAGCTAGCAAGCCCCAGTCCGTAGGATCCTATAGTAAGATATCTTCCTAGGATCAAACTCAAAAAAAATTTCAAGATCCACAATAATGAGTAGTCATCAGTGGATGAACAACCCCTCCAATGGAAGTCACACAAGAAATGGATCAGAGATAGACACGTGAGGAGTTGAGGTGGTTCACTCTATAGAGGAAATATGAAAAAAAATAAAAAACAATATATGTGGTGTTTTAATTGAGATTTAATTGCTTTTAATCTCCTCTCATTTACGATACATTAATGTTTTCTTCAATAAAATATTATACCCTGGGTTTGGTTCACCAAACACATGGTTCATGTCATATTATTAAAATGGAATTCGATAATAACCATATCTTAATTTAATTGTATTTTATAATTACCAATGGAATTCATATAATATCACAATCCAATAAAAATATGTCAATTTAATTTAATTAAATCATTTCCCTTGATTTTTCATCCGTTTTCACAAGCACTGTGTTAGTATTGCATAATTTTTTAAGATAATTATATCATAAATAAAAATTTAAAAATAAGTTACTATCATAAGTATTTATTATTCACCTTAAAATAACCATTTAAAACTAATGATAAAATATTTTTATAACATTAAAATATATTAGAGATATTAAAATAAAGATAAAGTCATATTTTTATTTATACTTTACTTAAAATAAAAAAAATGTTTTAATAAAAGGAATGTATTAAAAAATTGACTATTTTTTAACATAAGATTTTATTGGTCAAATTGCACTCATCCAATGAAATAAAGACACGTTTAAGGACATTTTTTATCTTATATTATAGTTTTATCTATATTTTACGTATTTTACACTTACCGAGTTGAAAAATATTTACCAGAATTACTATTCATATAGGAAACAAAGAGCCAAATTACAAAATATGATCTTCATGATTATAAAAATGGAATAATTTTTTATCATTTGATTTAAATAAGTTTTATAAATTACATTTAATTTGTGTGTAAAAACACAATGAAACATAGTTTTTAGAAAATTATATTTATTAGCATAAAAATGAAACTATACAAAACAAATATAATGTTGATTCTTATGGAATTATATACATTTTGTTTATTTTTTTTATTATGTTCCTTTAAAACAAAAAAAAATACGTTTTATTTAAATTAATTGATTTAATGATAGGATATAACAGTTTTTCAAAAAACTACATATTTCATTATTTGCTCAAAAGTAAATATTTTTCCAAAAATCCAAAATATTTATCCTAATACTAATACTATGTTATTATTTTAAACAATATACCCATTTTTAAATATTATTTATTAATTTGATAATAATTTATTATAATATCCACACACAAAATTCAAAAAAAACTATTTTTGATGAAAATAATTCAAGAAGCATAAAATGAAATTATTCTTATAACATGCCAAATAATGCTATTTAAATGAATTATAATTAATTAAATTGGATATAAAATTTACTTATTTCAATATAATCATTTATAAATAGGGATAAATTGAATTTATTAAGATAAAAAATACAACACACACATAATAAATTGTTTTATCAAAAACAATTATTTGACTGTGAAAATATTTTATCTACATTTCAAATACCTTAGAAGATAATTCATTATTTATTATAATTTTTATATAGGAATGTGTTTATTTATATATCTGAATATTTTACAATATGATTATTCCTATTCATTCCCACCAAACAAATTACTAGGTCATAATGTTTTTAATTATAAAATTATATAATAATATTTTTATTTTATATCACAATTACCTTTATACATGGTGCTTTGTGTTAAGAATATTATAGAGAGAAGTTTTATTTTCAAATAAATTAATTGGGAGTTACAATGTTAAACTTTTTTTGTAAAAATTATTTTTTCGTCTTAATAATACATTTATAAAGAAATAGTTTTTTTTTTGTTTTTGTTATATTAAAATAATTTTTTTCCATTTATACAAATACAATCATGAAAAAATGAATTTATTGAGTATAATTATGTGGATCAAATTTGGTAATTAGGTCGATTTTTTGGGTCATAATGTGTAGTTACCAAGGTAAAAATTATTTACCTCGTAAATGGTAAAACTTGTTAATTATGGTTAAAACTAAGTGATATGATCATAAAATATTATATTAATTATTAATATATTAGAGTATTTTTACCCTTAATATCTTATCATTGAGATATTATTTATTTTGATACACTTTAACAAGAGTATGAAATTTATAATATTTAAAATTTTAGTATATATATATTTGTCCAAGACCCCTCAGTTATAAAATGGAACCCACTCCCCTCACTAATTCATAGTAATGGACAAATCTAAATAATAAAATACATACTGAAATATAAAAAATACATCATTCCCCATTCCATATTGTAAATGGTAAAACCAAAAGACCATCATATAAATGTTTAAGGTGTAATACAAATGATGTTTTCCAAAGAAGTGGTATAACTCTTAACAATGTTCTTACATGTATATTTTTTATAGCTCCTTTAATCATATAAAAAACATGATGAAATAATAAATTAAATAGTTAAAATATATTAAAATGTTATTACGTGTATTGTATAATCCTATTTTATTTCCTTTCCATCATATAGAAAAAGAAATGATCCCACATGAAAATGTGTGGACTACATCCTCCTTAAAGAAATGCGTTTTATTTTTAATCACCGCCTCTCATGGATAGTTAAAATAATATACCAACCAAATATATATTATATTTGTTAAATTATTGTGATATATAAAGAGAATATATCATATACCTTCCTACCCCCACATATTATGGAAAATGAAAATGTCAATCATCAATATGGGTGGACTACCACCTCCATGAATGGATACCAATCATTTTTCTTTACTGCCTCACATGGATTGTCATAAGGATTTACTTAATGAATAAATATGAAATATAAAAAAAATTTGTCTCTATAAAATTGAAATAATTTCTTCTTAATTTATTTTCTTCCCAACAGTAAACTGAAAATGTTTTTCATTCATACGTATAGACTACCATTTCTAGGAAATGATGTACTACATTTTTCATGAATAAAATAAATGGATTGTTTTAAAACTATATTGAATCTATAAACAAGGTAACTATATAATTTTTAGTATTTTATATATTTATTTTACAATTAAGACTTTGAATATGGTCATCCTACCAATGTTGATTTGGGATTATAAACTGAATGTCCTCATAAAATCCCATGTGTACATAACTATTTTGGTATCCAGATAAAGCATGGTAATAAATTAAATAAAACAAATAATAATAATGTAATGAACATGAAAAAAGTTTTTATGAAAGTAAATAAATAATAAATCTTTAATTTAAGGATTTTGTGAATGTAAAAATATTTACCAGATTTAAGGTAATGAATTTTATTTAAATCTTTGTTTTAATGTGCTACTTTTTCCTCCATATCCATTTTCATCAAAATCATTCAAGAATATTATTATTTATAAATAAAATTTTGTTAAAGGTGATTTTAAAAAACATTCAACTTTAAATATAGTTATTTTAAATATAATATTATTACTTTTTCTATAAGATTCATTTTTAGTTTCTTTATAAATGCTCACAAATAATAATTTTAACATTTACTGGATGAACCACATTCCCCATCTTCATTAACATTATTTTTGTATCTAAATTTTTAAGTAATATTATAATGTTTTTCATAGTTGATCAATTTCTTAATATTATATTAAATTTACATTTTATAAAGTTTTCAATGAAAAAATGTATTTCACCTTTTGTTTTTACAAAAAGAGAAACTGTTTTTTATGGGTTTAAAGGTGTTTTTCAAGGGATTTGTAAGGAAAAGGTGAAATAAAAAATTTTATTTGTTCATGATATGAAACATGAGAATTACAGATGAAAATATGTGTAATATAGCTCTATAATCTATTATGTAATGATTTAGTCATGATAGAAGAAAATGAGGGATATAACAAGGTTGGTTACTCATATGGATTTGAAAAGGTTATAGTAATTACTACATTGGTTAAATATAAGTGAATGTGTGTTACAATTATGATTATACAAGAAAATTTTTTAATTAATCAAAATTTTATTTAGGAAATAATTTTTATATCATGTGGTAAGGAATGTTTAGGAGCTTTGAATGATGAAATGTTTGTTTTTCAATTATTGTTTCATGATTCCACAAGTTCATCGTGATTCTGAAATGGTTATCTTATTCATACTAATGGTATTAAATGGGTTTCATAAAAAACTGTTTAATTTCTCATATGGATATATTTTATTTCTGTTTTCAATGTTTTATTGTGAATGATGGTAAATTTATTCAAGGGTTTTCGTGTTTTTCATTGGACTAATATATTTAATTTATTTTATATCACAAACTCATATTTTTTTTATCATACCACATTAAATGTTTTTACCATATATAAGTATATATAAGAACTATAAAAATATAAATGTTTTTTCTCATTTTATTGAAATATGAAAAAATATCTTGATTGAAACTGGGGTTTAAACATATATCATTGATTATTTTGTAAAAAATTGACAATATGTGGAACTATACATTTTTATGTAATGTTTTTACTAATTATCTTAAAATATATTACCAAAATATATTGGGAATGTTAAAATTTGACATAAATATTATTAAACTCATATTTATAGGTTATTATCATATCAAGTCCTTATAATGGATATTAATTCAATGGATTATATAAATTTAAAATTTAAATCATTATTAAATGAGGATAATTTAATAATATTAAATACCATATGATGTTAATAAATCTATGGTTCATAATATGTTATAAATATTCTATAACTTTACAAATTAATATTTCATAAAGAATTATTGTTATTATGGGTTAAGTCAAAAGCTTTGAATAGAGGATGTCATAGTTAAGGATATCATAACATTTTTCCTCATTATATGATTTTTTATTAATATTTTAATTTATATACTCAAAATAACCATGTTTTGTTTTATTAAACTGATTGTACTGGGAATAAAAATGATAAAAATATGTATGAAGGATAATGTTTTATTACTATATACATAGAATTTAATGGGAATGGAGCCTGAGTGAAAATTCAATTTTTTATCCCTAACCAGCTCTCGAAATTTATAATTTACAAACTACACCTATGTACATTTCATTACCTAATAAATTAGATAAAAATAATGTTTTATTGAAGCTCATGTGATAAATAACATAATGGAAAGTATATTCAACATCCTACATGTCAATAATTTGGGAAGAATAATTTAGGGAAATGCATTAAATAGAGAAGATGATGTTTCATTTTTTCTAATGGAGGTAAAATAAAATAAGGTACCAATAAAAAATGAATACTTTTTTAACTCAATAGAGGGGAATACAAGTATTTCTAAGGTATGAATTGAATGTTTTAAATGGGGGTATAGGAATTTTGAAAATTAATTCCATATATGAAATTATTATAACGGGATCAACAAGATCATATAAATAAATGTCTAATAAATTAAAATGAAGATTTTATACTATAAAAGGCGTATAATTGGTGTGAATTATATATTTGTCTATGTTCCAGTAAAGAAACATGATTAGACTGATATTCATTAATCTTAAGACATGAATCATATTTTTTATTGTAGGAATGGTGTATTAATGAATAAGGTGGAGAAACATGGTCAAAGGTTTACTATATAAAATTAAATGACTAAAATAAATATATATTGGGTTTGAATAATTATTATAAATTATTATTTTTAACGATTTATGAGTTTAAAGATGATTGTATGTTTAAAGTCATTGATATATTGTTTGAAATATCATGTGATGATTGTTTAAAATTATTAACGATACATTGGGAGATATTTATTGAGTTTTAATAAATTATTTAGGTATATGAAAATATTTTTTTACATGAGTTTTATAGAAAAAGATATTTGAGGAATTATTCTATTATATTTTTTACACTAATTTTATGAGTACAGATAACCATTAGGGTAAATATGATCATTTACATGGTGGTGATTATGGTTATTTTTGATATATAATTATTATATTTTGGAATTTTTTTTATCATATATATAACTATTGGATTGAAAAGTGATTTGTTGACTAAGTGATTAGAATTATTTTTGAATAATTACACTATATATGAAACATTATGTGATTAAGGTAAACAGAATTTTATGAATAAATAATGTGTTAATTTATGGAAGTATATTTGATCTTATTGTGTATTTATGAGGATTTTAGTAATTTAGGGAAATTATTACATATTTTAAAAAATACATGATTAATGTATTTATTTTTGGAATGTCACTTTATAAGTGATTGATGATTTTTTGGAGATAAATATTTAGATAAATTCTAAAGATTATGTAATCTAATATTTTCAATATTAATATTTCAAATTTTAGTCCAGTATATTTTGAAGTGTTTTAAGTTTAGTTATTTATAGAATGATTTGAGTTGAATTTTTTGTTTTCTTCTAGAATCCTTGATGATTAATTTAATATTTAATCATAGAAAGGATTCTTAGTTTTGGATATTATATTACCTTTTGTTGGTTTGGGATAATTAATAAAAAAAGACAAATAACATAAAATATTTTTATTGGACTTATGATCAATTAAATGTTACTTTTACGGCTTTAGGAATGAAAAAATAATCTTAGTAATTCATCATTAGTATTTGAGATGAATTAGAGTTGGGAACTGAGAAAAACACAACTAAAAGATGAAATTTTGTAGAAAACATGTATATATTTTAATATTCTATTTTTAATGGTAACATAATTCCTATTACTTTGTAAATATTCAGATAAATCTATTGAGTCTTTTATAAAAAAATTACATTATTATAGAGGTACACTTTATGAAACCCTTTCTCTATGAATGAGTTTAATTTAGATAATGAATGGTTAATGAATTCTTTAAGAAATGATAAGTTTCCATTTATTAAAGTATATATTAAAGATACTTTCAAATTGAAATGTTATCAATAGTTATTAAAAGTCATTTCTATCCACCTATGAATATTTACATCTCTCTCCTTGGAATTGATTCTAAAAATGTTGTGAAACCATTTTTTTTAGAACATGAGACAAAATTGTTATTATTTAATATATTTTAAGGGGTTATATATAACACCCCATGATTTTAGAATGTACTTTATTTTAAATAATTCTATGTTTTATAACATGTACCATATAAAAAAATGTTCTTAAATAAACTTCGTGTTGGATCAGGTTATACCAAATACAAACAATAGGGCGATGAATTATGAATTTTACAAATTCTTCACGAATTGTGATGATGATTCAGTCAGTCCTATTATCTTTATCAGATTATTTTATGCAGTGGAAAATAAACAGGTAAATAACATAAGGATGTATAGTGGTTCAGGGAATAAAAGTCCCATAATGCACTCCACAACACACTACTCCACGACCTTGGTGATTTTCATTATTTGGTCCTCTTATCAATAGACCGTCCACAACTGAGTGCAGGCAGTTGAAACCTTTAAAAGTTAAGGCTGAAAAATAGAGCCTTCTATTTCATATACATAACCGAATACAGATCTTAGTACAAGAATTGAATTACAAAAAATAAAAATATTATTTGTCTAAAAATACATTCTTGTAATTCTTCAAAGTTACAATAGCAAGCAACTGACAGTCGATGAATCGTCGTCTTCAGAAAGAATGATCTTCAGGGAGAAGTAGTTCCGAGTCGATCCGATTAAAATAGGCATAGAAATAAATTCTTCAACTCCAACAAAACGGATTCACGAAATATGTTAAATATAGAAATGGTGAATCATCAATATGTTTCTTATTCTTCTTCAGAAAAATAGAATTTGATAGATCTTTTTTGCAGATGATCTATAAATCTAGAATGACTCTATAAAACTGTAGTCGTAAAGAACTTGAGATCTATTTATATATATTTTTATATTTTTGATGATTCTAATCTCTCTATAAAATTAAAAATAATATAGATATATATATTACAATGATGAGTGTTTTCCATTTAAATTTAGATCCATAAAATTCTACTTTATAATCTCAATTTTCAAATATTTGAAAAACCAATCAGTCGTAACTCCCATGAAAATTCGACATGAAAAGATCCTCTTAAATTGACCAGTTTAGTCAGAAATAAAAGGATTTGAATCAGTCAAAGATGCATTTTAAAATCCATCTTTTAATGTAGTGTGAAATCAGCATAATAATTTTCATAAAAGGTCAGTGCTCAATAAAGTCATAACTAAAATCTCCAACACCAAACATAGGGTTGAAATGAATAGAATACATTCTTTGAATGTATGGTTCACAGTGTATGGTTGGTTAGGAAATGAAGATTGGATGATCCATTCTTCAAACGTATGGTTGATCTCAAATTTATGGTTGATCATTTATACATTTTTCTTTAACATTCAAACATATGGTATATAATCCATACTTTTATAATCATCTAAACATAAGGAAAATGATCCAATGTAATGCTATTTAAAAATTTAAGGTTGACGAACTATACTTTTTAGAAACAAACATGATGTTCCATACTAACGTAGGGTTCTTCTTCCATACTTTTATGATATTCCAAAGGTAAGGTTCCTTCTAAACGTTGGTTTCTTCTTCTATAATTTTCTGATAACATATGGTTACATAACCATACTTTTCTTGTGTCACATAAATGACAGATTCCATCCATACTCTATGCTCGTCAACTTAGGGTATAAACTTTGTTTCCAGAACATGCTAAAATAATTTCTGAACACGTAGAGCATGTATAGTGTTTCTAGAACACATTAATATGTTAAAACAGTTTCTGAACACTTTTCCAAATATTCCACACTGATTAAATGCTTAAATATTATTCCAAAATAAAGAAATAAATAATATTAATTTCCTGAAATATACTCAATGTAAAATCATTAGAATAACAAATAAGGGTATTTGTGAACATCAAAATCATCATAAAGAGATAGAGTATTGTTCTCAATGATCTGCTCTTAATAAAATAGAGTTTTTTTGATAACAACACTTTCTCAACAATCTCCCCCTTTTTGATGCTCACAAAACCCATGAAATAACTAATGAAATTATCTTAAAAAAAATTAAATTCTATAATTTAGAATTTTTTAAAGATAAAAAAAAAATTTATTTTAACCAAATTATTTCTTAATTTTTATATTTTCTCCCCCTTTATAATGTAAAATAATGTCTCATCCTTTATAAATAAATAATTTTCTGTTTATCCCAAATTTCTCCAAAAAAACTTTTAGAAATTTGTCCCTTAAAATGAAATGATTTATTTTCTTTATTTAAGTAAAACATAAAAATAAAAAAAATGTTTTGTTTATCAATATTTCTTCCAATTTTTTTTTGATTTAATCAATATTTCTCCCCCAATAAAATATGTTGTGTTTATCTATATTTCTCCCTCTTTTGTGATATCAAAAACAATGATAGACGAAGGAATAAAACACATTTTAATGTAGCACTGAAACTTAAGTAAATGCTATGATAAACTATTTATCAATATATGAATCTGGATTTTTGGTATTCTAATATAGACAGTATAGTAAAAACAATTAACAACGCATAAACATGGGATGAAAATATATTTTATGGAAAATTTAATTACATGTACAATAAGGACAATAATAATCAAGGTTGGGCTAAAAAGGTTTGGGAAACTGGTTTCAATGCCTCTGAATGATTTCCTTGAGCTCCTACATCTTTAGTCTCAACCTTTACATCAGCCCATCACCTAAAGGGACTATGAGGTCCCTTCATTCCGTAGTTAGATGGATGTATTCAATAAAAGTGACTCTGAAAGAATAATGTGACCACTCTTCCTTATCTATGAACGGATTGAGTTTCTCTGTGAATCTGTTCAACAAAATTCTGATCCCTAGTTCATGTGAGGTAAGCTGGTTAATAAGATGCATTTGATTATCTAGTAGAACAATTTTTGGAGCACTGTTACACTATAAGTCCTGCAATATGTCATTCATATTTCTCATTGATTTGGTAATGGCCTGAAATATTTTATCAAATCAGGCGAAGTACCTGAGGTACCTACTTGAATGTCTCTGATATTTTCAAACAATTTCTCTAAGAAAAGTTGGAATTCTTCTAAATATGATTTCAGTTAAATTTCAGATTTCAGTTTTCCATCTTCATCTAATATTTACTTCATAAAAACTTACACTTCTATTTTTGAAACTGAACAATATTTCACGTTCTGATACTTCTGCCTCTACTTTTATAATGCTCTCCTCAAAGAATCATTTTCAGATGGAACTTTATTAAATTTTATAAATAACTCCTTCACATGATCATTCTCAAAATCAAAGGCACCTTCTACTCGATTCTCAGTCTCTTCTTCCACTAGATTTATCATAGCTAAAGGTAGGGATTCAGGATCTGACTTCTCTTCATCCTCCCTCTGTACTGGAATCTCTACTAATGTTTCCTTCGAGTCATTTTCTAGATCATCCACAGAAAAATCCTCATTAATAATTTTGGTTTGAATTTCAAAAAGTTTATTTTCTTGATTCATATTCATATGTTCTTGCTCGTCCTGATCGTCTTCTTCATTGATTTCTTCCAAAACTGGATCCTCTCATATAGGTTGCTCTTGAGATAATTCATCTTTAACAATCTCATTAGGCTATACAGTTTGAGAAGATTCAGTTCCAGCCACGTCATATTCTCCAGTATTTTCAGTTTAAGTCACAATTTATTTTTCTACTTAAGGAGTCTCCTCAATCTGAGAAGCTATTGGTTGTACAATTTCATGTACTGCTGATTCTCTAATAAATATATAGCTCAGAAGAGGTTCAGTTTCATCTTCTTTTGTTTGAGTAGGCTCCTCAATAGCTTCATCCACTCCATGATTTTTCTTCTGAAGTCCTTATTGACATCCCCCATCGACAGGTGGATCAACTGCTTCAAATCATAGTCTTCTTGAGGTTCCACTTACTCGTTATTCTGCCATGTCGTTCTTAGATTTAGAAAGTTTCTCTTCGTGAGCCGATTCCTAGTACTCTTCATCTCCATCAAGCATAAGACTACCTTTAAAAGAACATCATAAGAAGAAAATCTTCCTTATATTTCCAACATTGAAAATATTATTTTGATGGAATCTAAATCGTTCATATATTAATCTCACCACATTATATTTTAAAGGTAATTTTGAAGTGAACCTTCCATAGGGATAAAAGCTCATTCTAGCCTCTGGCTGACATCAGTAGCTGAGATATCCTACAATATACCTCATAAAATTTAACTTTATTTCACTCATAATAAAAATATTAAATACATATTAGGAAATTAAACCCTTTCCATATCACACATCCTAGGTGCAATCCCTGTTTGGAAAAACTTAACAAGAATCTTCTGATCAGGTACCAAATTCTTCACTAACATTTTTCCTATGGTTGTAGAACAAAATAAAAATTACATAATGTCCTCTGACTTATGTTCACCATCTTCTATATTCTTTATGTTGACGGTTCAAACTTTCTCATGAGGGCTGTTTAGGATTATTGCTATCTCTAGAGATGAAATTTAAAAATCCCGGTCTTCAATTTTTTCACATTTGGTGTCCTATGTATATCTAGAATGAACTGGATGGATTTGAAAAAGTAAAGATGATCTACCTCATATAAAAAAAAATTATTTTTATGACTCAATTTTTTCACAAGATTTGGAAAAAGCGAGGTCTTGCCACAATATGAGATCCATAGGATACAACCATTCCAGGTCGATTATTTTTCCCCGTAGAATCTTTCTTCCTACCATGCACTGACGCTTGTCATTTATAGCTTATCCTTCCTCGAATATTTGTGCCTTGGACATTGATGTTTTATAGTTTTGAAGGCTCAAAGGTTTAGAGTTTCAAAGGTTTAGTCAATGGTAGGTGAATACGGTATGGTTTATTTTTGTTTTCGAAAGGTTTTGTAAGAAATGAACATGGTTATAAGTTAAAACAGTTTCTATCCACCATGATTCCCTTGTCATTTACATACATAATAATCATCATATTTAGAAAAAAGATATGAACGTGGAAAAAAAATTTAAAACAGAACTGTTGAAAATTTTAAATAATTCTAAAAACAAGTAATAATTTAAACAAATAAAATAATAATTAAAAAAATTATTTAAAAAAATTAAAATTTCCTTTAAAAATATATAATCCTAGATCCCCCTTAATAAAATCAAACCTTTCAGTGGGAAGTGGTTTAGTAAAAATATCAGCTAATTGAATTTTAGTGCTTACAAATTCTAAGAATATATCCTTTTTAGGAACATGATCTCTTAGAAAGTGATGTCTGATAACGATATTCTTAGTTCTAGAATGATTAATATGATTTTTTGAAATATTTATAGCACTTGTATTATCCCATAAAATAGGTTTGTTATTAAAATTCTGTCCATAGTCCATAAAAGTGTTTTTCATCCACGAAACTTGTGCGCAACAAGTTCCAGAAAATACAAATTATTCCTCGGCTGTTGATAGGGAAACTGAGTGTTGTTTCTTACTAGACAATGACACTGAAGATTTTTTTAAAAAGTGGTTAGTCTCTGAAGAGATTTTTCTAAATAATCTATAACTTCCAAAGTCATCATCTGAATATGAAATTATGTTAAAATCAAAAGTTTTTGGGTAGAGAATAGATTAAAAAATAGCTCCTTTTAAGTTTCTAAAAAATCTTTTAACAGCACTTAAGTGAGATTCTTTAGGATCCGATTGAAATCTTGCACAAAGACATACTGAATACATTTTATATAGCCTGCTAGCAGTAATATATAATAAACTACCAATCATACCTCTATATATAAAGTTTTCAAATAAATTTATAGTTTCATCAAATCATGTTTTATATTAGTACACATAATAGTTGTATATTTCTTACTGTTTTCAAGTCCAAATTTTTTTAGTAAATCAGTAATGTATTTTCATTGATTTAAAACATTTCCCAAATCTTTTTGAGAAATTTGAAGTCCTAAAAAGAAATTTAATTCTCCCATCACACTAATTTCAAATTCTTTTTTCCTTAAATTGGAAAACTCATAAAAAGTTTTTTGATTGTTGAACCAAAAATGACATCATCAACATGAATTTGAACAAATAAAATTTTAGAGTTGATAGTCTTCTAAAACAATGTTGGATCTACCATCCATATAGTAAAATAATTTATTAAATGAAAGGAACTTAATATTTTATACCAAGCTCTATGTGCTTGTTTAAGGCCATAAAGAGATTTATTATGTTTAATAACAGAATCTAGTTCTGGGGAATTTTCAAAACCTAGAGGTTTCTCAACATAAACATCCTCTATTAAGTAAACATTTAAAAAAGCATACATAACATCCATATTAAATATATTAATGTTAATATGAGATGCACAGGCTAAAAGGATTATAATATCTTCTAATATATCTACGAGTGCAAAGTTCTCATCATAATATATACCTTCTTTCTAATTATAACCATTAGCTACTAGTCTTTCTTTTTTTATAGTTATTATTCCTTGATCATCTTGTTTATTTCTAAAGACTCATTTAGATCCTATAACTGGATAGTTCTCAGGTCTTTCTACAAAATTCCAAACTTCATTTATCTTGAATCGGTTTATTTCTTCTTGCATTTCTATCTTCAAACATTCATCAACTATGGTTTTTTCTAATGTCCTAGGTTCTAATTGGGATTGAAAGGCAGAAAATTCAATAATATTTCCAACATTTCTTCTAGTTTTTATCTTAGTGTCTATGTCTCCAATAAAAGTTTTTAAGGGGTGATTCATTAGGGTTCTAGACTATCTAGGAAGTACACTATCAGGTTCTTCAAGGCCATGTCCTTCTGAACTGAACTGAATTTCATTTAAATATTTTTCAAATTCAACTTTTATGTTCTCAAGTCTCTTGTTATCATTAGAGTTAGATTCATCAATTCGTTCGTTCCTTTTCTCATGGGGATCAGATTCATCAAATTTCACATGGAATGATTCCTCAACATTCCTTCACTATTTATTAAAAACTCTATAATATATGGAAGCATCATAATATCCTATGAAAATTCCTTCAACATATTTTGGATCAAACTTACCTAGATTTTCCATGGTGTTTAAGGTGTAAACCATGTATCAAAAGAATTCACAATAATTTAATTTTGTTTTTCTTATATTCTAGAGTTCATAGGTTGTTTTTTTTTCAAAAATTGGTTTCATTAAAACTCAATTCATTATATATCAGGTTGTGCTTAAAGATTCTAACTAGAAATAGGTTAGAAGACTGTATTAATTTAGCATAGTCCCATCCATACCATGAATAGTCATATTTCTTCTTTCAATAATTCCATTTTGTTGAAGCGTTCCTGGTATATAGAAGGTGTGTCTAAAACCCATATTAGAGAAAAAGGAATTAAATTCAAGATTCTCAAATTCTCCACCTTGATCACTTCTTAATGAAATTATATTAGAACCTTTTTCATTTTGGATAGCTTTGTAAAAACATTCAAATATATTAAAAGCTTCTTTTTTATTTTTTAGAAAATAAATCCAAGTAAATCTAGAATAGTCGTCAAATAGAACATATACATATAATTTACCAGCCAAGATTTCCATAATTGAAGGTCCAAACAAATCTATTTGGATATGTTTTAGAGGTTTACATGTAGCAATTTTGTTAACAGATTTAAAGGATTGTTTCTACTACTTTCTAAGTTGACATGCTTCATAGAATCTATCACTTTCAAATTTGAGACTAAGAAAATCAGAAACTAATTGTTTCTTAGATAACTTATGTAAAACATATATATTGAAATGTCCAAGACTTCTTTTCCTGATCCAAGATTCATTTATCTTAGCAGTTATGCATTTTAAATTTTGTTTACACAAGGAATTTAAGTCCTGGGTGTAAACATTTTCAGTTCTGGGTGTTCTAAATTTAAGCAATTTATCTTTAAAAATGGAACAATAGTTGTTATAAAATTCAAAAAAATAACCATCATCACAGAGTTGAGAGATACTTATAAGTTTATGTTTCAATCCTTGTACATAGAGTACTTTATTGATTGAGACATCTTATGGATCTCCAACAGTTCCAATGGAAATAAATTTACCTTTGTCATTGTCACCAAATGTGACTAGACCACTATCCTTTTGAGTTAATGTTTTAATGTTCGATGAATTTCCACCCATATTCCAGGAGCATCCACTATCCATATACCATATTTTAGTTCTGTTTCTGTGGCTAGATTCTTACAATGGAATTTAAACAATCGTTTGTTTTGTTACCCATATTTTGTTGGGTATAGCTGTGTTAGCCAGGATTGACCTGGGAATCTAGATTTGCTTTATTTTTCTATAATCAATATAATCATATAAACTACTAGAAAAAAATTCATTATTAGTCCCACTTATTTACGGGTTCCTTAAATAAAGATTTTTATATATGCGACCTTTTAATTCCACAATAGTTTCAAATTTTACCTTTTATACTTGGGAAAAATAGTTCTTATACAGTTTGGGTTTCTCATCATTACTGCCTATTCCATATCTTTCATTTTTAATTAATTTTTTTCAAGAATTTCATTTTGTGTATTTTCTCCTTTTTTAAAAATAAAAGCGGATCTATTTTGTGTTTCTACATCTGTTTGCATGGTTTTTATTTTAGTTTCATTATCTGTTTGTGTTTGATGAGTTATATTTTTAAATTAACTCTTGATGTTGTTTTAGCAGAGTGTCCCTTTCTCATAAAATAGTAGTATGGATATTTTCTGTGATTTATGTTTCTAAAATAAGAAATCATATTTCTCTTCCAGCATATTGTAGTAGGCTATAAATTTATTATTTAAACCACTAGAACTGGAATCAGAATCGGATGAGTTATAAGATTGTACCTCATCAGCTTCTGTAATAAAGCACATGATTGCTTTAAGATTTGATCCTTCTTTTTTGGGGTCAGAATTTGATGAGTTGTATGAGTATTCAAAAACACTATAAGTAGATTTCATTGCTAATTTATCATTTTTCTCATAATCATTGTTTTTGAACATTTTCTTTATTTTCTCTATTTAATTGAGAACAGTCAGGTATAATGTGACCCATCTTTTTTCATTCAAAACATATAACTTCCCTTGGTTCTTTTTCTTCCTTTTTGAAGGATTTTATAAATCCTTATTCTTTATTTAGAGTTTACTAATATTTATGGATAACTGAGTGAGTTCCACATTAGAATTAGATGAATCTGAATTCTTTGATTTCACTTTCATTACATTCTTCATTTTGCTGCTTTCCTTTTGAGATGTTACCTTTAAATAAGTGTTTTTCTTTTTGATTAAAACATTATGCTCATTTGCTTCATCTTCCATATCAGATTCAATCATCATAAGATTTCCAGTTAACTCTCTCATTATAAGATCTTTGACTGGTGAGGATTTCCAAATAGCAGCTAAAATTCCATTCCACTTAGGTGGTAGTACTCTTAGAACTTTCAGGACTTGATTTGCTTGTTTGATAAGCTCTCCCAAGGTAGTGTTATTATTAGAAATTTATGTAATTTTTCTATTCATCTGATTGATACATTCTCATTCAAGCATTTTAAATGTGCCGAATTTCAATTTAGCAGTGGCATACCTCATTTTTCTGACATTGTCAGTTCCTTCATAGGAAACTGAAATAGTCTTACACATTTCATAAGTTTTCAGTCACAAAGATACTATGTTTAATTCATTTGGTCCAAGACCACAGATGACGACATTCGTAGATTTCGAGTTTGTGTCATACTCTGCTTCTTTATCAACACTCCATGTTTCATGTTTCTCTTGAATCACATAGAGAGTTAGAATTTTTGACTAGACTATATATCCAAGGATCTTTAGGTAAATGATCATCCTCGATTTACAGCATCCATAATTTTCACCGTTGAAGTAGGGAGCTCAAACTATTGACATACCCTCTTGTGTGTAAGCAATTGTGCTCTGTATAATCCAAAAACATTCATCTTGTTATAGTTTTACCAAAAGAACCACCTTTGATACCAATTGTTGGACCGAGTTATACCAAATAAGCACAAGAGGGCGGGGGTGAATTTTGTCTTTTACAAATTCATCATGATTCTTGATGATGACTGGGTCTATCCTTTTATCATTATTAGATTATTTTTGTAGCAAAAAATAAATAGTTAAATAACTCAAGTATGTATAGTGGTTCAGGGAAAATAAGGCCCCTAGTCCACTACACTAATGCTCTACTCCACGATATTGGTGATTTTCCCTATATGGTCCTCCTATCAACATAGAATCCACAACTGAGTGCAGGCAGTTGACACCTTTACATGTGAAGGCTAAAAATAGAGCCTTATGGTTCATACATAGAACTGAATAAACAGATTAGCATGAGAATCCAATTACTCAAAATAAAAAGATTATTTTTCTTAGAATACTTTCTAGTTGTTCTTCACAGTTGCAACAACATGCAACTGATAGGTGTTGGATCAGTGTCTTCAGAAAGAATGTTCTTTAGGTAGAGGTAATTCTGAGCCTATCTGGTTGCAATAGATATAGAAATAAATTCTTCAACTCCAACAACAATGGATTCAAGAAATATCTTCAATGTAGAAATGGTGAATCATCAACATGTTTCTTCTTATTCTTCTTCAGAAAAACAGAGTTTTATAGATCATGGTAGAAGAATATCTGTAAATCTCAAATGAATCAGTAAAAATATAGTCATAAAGAACTCAAGAGCTTATTATATATACTTTTATTCTTTTCTATGATTCACCTCTCTCTCTATTATAAAATACACTATAGATATGTGTAGAATAAATATGAGCATTTTACATTTAAATTTAGATCCACATAAGTCGCCTTTAGAATAAAGATATTCAAATATTTTAAAAATAGAGCAGTTGTAAATCTGCTAAAAATTGAGCATGAAAATGTCCTCTTAAATTGATCGTTTGAATAAAATATAAATGGCTTTGAATCTATCAAAGACGTATTTTAAAATCAGTATTTTAATCTGGATTGAAATCTGCCTAATAATCTGCATAAAAATCGTTGCTCAATAAAGTCTTAATTAAAATCTCTGACACCAAACATATGGTTGAACTGAGTAGCATACATTCTCCGAACATAAGGTTCACAATGTAAGTCTAATCAGGAAATTAATATATGGTGATCCATTCTTCAAAAGTAAGGTTGATCTCAAATGTAAGGTTGATCTCAAACGTAAGGTTGATCATACATACATTTCTCTATAACTTTTAGACTTACGGTATATAATCCATATATTTATTAGCTTCTATACATAAGTTACATGATCCAACATAAGTTTGTTTACAAATGTATGGTTGGTGAAGCATAATTTTGAGAAAAAAACATGACATTCTGTACTAATGTAGGGTTTTTCTTCTATAATTTTTTTGATTTTGAAATCGTAAGTTTCCTTCTAAATGTTGGGTCCTTCTTCCATAGATTTATGATAACGTATAGTTGCTTAACCATGCATTTCTGGTATCCCATAAATGACAGATTCCATCCTTACACTACTCTCCTCAATGTAGGGTAATAACAGTGTTTCCAAAACACGCTAAACTAATTTCCAAACAAGTAGACCATGAATAGTGTTTCCTGAACACACTAATACTTTAAAACGATTTTGAATACTTTTCCTAATATTCCATTCAAATTAAACACATAAATATTATACCAAAATAGGGAAAGAAATAATATTAATGTCCTGAAATACAGTCTATGTAAAATAATTAGAATAAAAAATAAGGGTATTTGTGAACATCAAAATCATCATAAAGAGACTGAGTATTGTTCTCAATGATCTCCCCTTAATAAAATAGAGTGTTGTTGAAAACAATACATTCCCACACTTTGATATACTATTAATGTATTATTATATAAATATCACTTGTATAATATAGAATTTAAATTGGTCAGGTATATCCATCCAAGAATATCTTATTACAACCATTAAATGTGTTAATATCTTAAATAAACCCTCAATATGTAATCCTATAGCTATAAATCATGATGTGATAAAGGCCTTCAATACCATGGAATAGAGTTTTATCTTCATTTTTATAAAGAAATTTGGAAATAATTACACATCCTTCAACTGGTTCTAGAATATTTTGAAATCCTATCATAAAACTATTCTTCACAATTGACATATAAGGGGATATTTTTCCTACCCAAGGGGGTTCAAAGAGGATAACCTATTATCTATTATTATTTTTCCCATTACCAAAGGTTATAATAACAGGCTCCTATCCTACCTGAGGAATCAACGTAAAATAAAGACCATGAATGTTGGAAGAGGGATCTATTCCCTATATCACCTCCTCTTCATTCATGATATCATTTTATTTATTAAGGGATACAAAATAAATATTTATATCCCCAAAACAATCCTTCACATGATGAAATAGTTACAAAAAAAATGCATTTGTCGGGAAAAATAATTTATTTATTTTGGGAGGAACCTATCCCCTAAACAGGAAAATAGATATATTAAATGAATTTGATATTAAATAGCGATTCATTAATTTTAATTATATTTTTGACCCCATGTGTGGGAGTAGGACTAACACCTAATGCTTCTATGATACACTTGGACATATCAAATGAATAATGGCTATATGGAAGGGGAAATCATAATACATGACTAGAAAGTTGTGTCTTTTCTAATATACCATAGTATCTAACATGGTTTATTCATTCATGGAATATATTTTTCCCCCAAATGTTTAAAAAGTTTCATTTCATTCATTAAAAACATTATTTGTCTATTGAACATCTCATAAATAATGTTGGTCACTATTATTTGTGTGAAATTATTTCAACCCTTCAACACTGGTGGTATGGATTTTAAAAAAATCAATCGTTTCAATGAATACATGATGGTACACATTAAGTGGGGGATTATCTATGATAATTCTGAAGAACATTCCTTCTATTAAAATAAATTATGACAGAAACACACCAATTCCAATCTCAACAACATGAGTTCGTATTTATGGCCAACATTTAAAGCTTATTTCAACACTATCATATCTACCTCTAGATGGATACCTATTATGGACTGAAATATCATATTTTGGATGGATAAATGCACATGAGTTCCCCATATTCATTAAATTAATTTTACTAACCTCTCTACTAATCCCTAGGTCTCTATCATGAAATTTATGGATAGTCCTACACTGAATTCAACTGAGGATATTGATATAATCATTAATGAGTTTCTCTTTCTCCCTGAGAGGATGTCGTTCCATGGTATCCCATAAGATTTTGATACCTTAGTACTAAGGTTTTTCTCTCTTTAAATGAATAAATTAAATATCATATCTATACTTGATTCGCAATCTTAATAGACCATTGATCAAACCACAAAGATTCTCCATGATATTGAGGCTTTACCACAGAGGAATTCTTATGAAATTATTTATTCATCACATCAATGTTACATTATGTTCCAAATGATGTAATTATAACCAATATATGGACAACAAAAACCGTATCTTCTATGGTTTTTTTAATATCTTTATAACTTTATATTGCTCGTTTAGATCACTTTTACTCACCTTGATGCAATTAATCAACTGTTGAGCAAATTCTGTTCACCTACACCAAATTACATATTTCAGAAGAACGATTATTCATTTTCTAGGATTCTATAGCTAACATAATTTTTATCATATGGAGAACTTAGAAATCAACCATTCATGTCCATACAAGCTTCGACCTTGAAAATGGTTTTGTAGACCACATTTCTTCTATCATAGATTCTATTTCCACTAAATGTGTCCACTATTTCAACTCTATAAATGATTTTACTATCTTGAAATTCCTTGGTATCACTAGTAATTACATCCCTACTATTCGAATATTTTATTTTTCCTATATCCTCTCCACCTAGGTTAGGTTAACATCAGCTTAGATGGATCATTCGAAGGAAACCCTGGGACTTCAGGGTGTTCTTTCTTCATCAGATGTAACACTATGAATGTATATGGTTTATTTTTAGTGATTTTGGTACCAACTATTCTATTGATGATGATATGATTGAAGTCATTAATGGAGTGATAAATTCTAAGAAAATTGGATGGTCAATTCTATGTTTGGAGGGAGACTCTATTACTCTAGTCTATGTAATAGAAAAATATCAAACACTTCTCATGGATATTGATAGCTCAATTGATGGATTTTGTATCACCCGATTTTTTATGATTTTTTTCCAAATAAATTAAAATTAAATGATATATTGCATAGAGAGATACAGTAAGTTATGTTTTAATTATATGATACACCATGATAATCTTTCACTATAGGCAATACTAACTTGGTTTGTGTTACCAACAATAATGAGTTTCTACTAAACAATATATTATTATTAAAATTATTTAAAAGAGCTAGTTCTAACCTAGCCGGTAAACATAGTAATATGAAAAATAAAAAAAATTAAATATTATTTATAATGTTTTTATAAAAATAAATCATATTTTTTACAAAACATATAATTTTGGTAAAGTCTATATATGTTTGAAAACACTATTTTCTAAAATAAACTTCTTTTTTTTTCCTTTTGTGAACAATAATAAAATTAATTTTACATAATTTTATAAATTTAATTTTATAAAATTAACAAAAAAAATTAATTCATAATATCAAAATCGTCTTAGGCTTTATCTTTTTTGGAATTCTTTTGAAAAACAACATCTATAGATGAATAGTGAAAAATACATATTTTTAATTCAAAACCGCTTTCTCATCTAATTTATTTATATTGTAAAAATATATTTTAGAATTTTTGAAGTTTAATTAGATAAATTTTACATCAATTAATCCAATTTAGATCATTTGAGAGATCATCACATTGAAATTGGATATAAAAACACTTCCAATGTTTAAGAGTTTTCGCTTAAAAAACCTACTGTCACGACAGGTATGCCAGATGAATTTTAAATTAATTTATTCCACTTATGTAATTATGATTTTTAAAAAATGATTAAATATTTGGAACCAAAATAATTTATAATTTAAAAAATTTAATGATAGTTTTTCCAAAAAAATTAGTGTAATTAATTATAATTAATTACAGTGATTAAGGTAAAAACAATATTTATTAGTAGTTAAACGTTAATTGATATTGAAAAATAACCTAGAAACATTTTAAAAAGGAGTTTTGTGTACACATTTATTAAAATTAACCTATTAGAAAAATAATGTAAAATTATTGGGGTCACATTATATACGGGATACCTCTCAATAGTGTTTACATTTTTATATTCACAAGAATGTCACTCCTCCTCCACTATAAAATGCCACTCCCCCCACTTATTCAGACCTATAAAGACCTTGGTACTGGAAACAAAATTCCAAAATATCCTCCAAAGTTCCCTCCCATTATAATATAGGCCTCACTATGGAGATAAATCCTTCCAACTAATCCCTTTGGTGAAAACCAAAAGGAATTACACAAAGAAGAGGAAACATCCTTCAACAAGCGCATTTATTTTATTTTATTTATTCACTGAATAAATTTTTCTTATTACATGATTATATAATAAAATTATTATCCCAAATATAATTATATTTTTTATTCTTATGGTTCTACTTACAACTACACACCCATCAATCAAATGGGTAATGAAATTACCATACATGTGTTTGATGAATTACTGCCTAGTGAAATGATGTCCTTCTTTTTTCCTTTACCACATATCATGGTTGAGAATTTTTATGTAAATAACATTTTTATATGATGTATATTATATTTATTATCTATTTATTCTTATACCTTAATTCTTTCAATTTTTTGTAAATACGATAACTTCATATGTGGTCCTATGGACTGACATCTCCTTAAGGAGATATGATTCATTCACACTTCGCATGGAATTAATTAAGGACACATTTAGTAAACATATGTGAAATATAATACATAATAATTCAAAATTATTTATAATATATATATATATATATATATTTCATAGAATTTATTTCTATAAATATGAAAATAAAATGGAAACAATATCCATGCATATCTACGACCTTCTGTCTCTATGAACATTGTATTCCAATTCATATTACTATATTTTTTAGACCATTATAAAAATTATTATATATGGTATATATGATATTTATATAATGTTTTAAATTATTTAAATAAGTAAATCATGACCTATTTAATTGTATCAATAATTTAAAATCAATACATATAAGAAAGAAGTTGATATTACCCATAACACTATATTAACATGGAATTATTAGTGAACAAGTAATATAAAGTCAGAATAAAATTAAATATGGTATTAGATGTAAGAATATTAATTTTTTTAATATGTAAAATAATATTATATTTATTATAAATGTGGTTTTAATGTGTGTAATGAAATTCAAAACTTAATTTAAGGGTTTTCTCATCTCACTTTTATTTCCGTGAGAATTATTCCTTATTCACCACTCATTTATTTTGTGTAATGCATATAATTTATATGAATGTATTATTTTTTATCATACTTAAATTTATTTATATTTACATATCCATTTTTTTATCTTTATTTCATGGGGTTTATGGTTCAAAATTTACCAAATTGATAAAAAGTAATTTTAGTCTCAATTTTCTTTCTTTGAGATACATGTCATGTTTGGAAACTATATTTTTCTATTGGGTTTATATACTACCCTTAAAATTTTTATATCATGAATCTACTTATTTTCATTAAACATTAAGAATCATGTAATTTTATTCATTCATCATGATTATGATTCAATGTTAACAATGTGGTAAAAGTTTATTACTAAAATCTCATCAATTATCAAGATTATTTATGATTATGGTTCCATTGAATAAATATTATGATCCATCACGAGAGAAATATCATGAATTTTATTTTTCCCAAATTATTAACGATATATTAAAATTATTTTTTAATCTTCCCACTCTTTGGTATGTAAGATAATTAAGAAGGTGTTTTTAGAAAATATAACTTTTTATATCTCTTTGGTCGGAAATATGTTTTCTTTCAAAATTATATTTTCTAAAAATTTTCAAAACTATTATACTATTATAATATTATATTTAAAAATAAATTATTACCCATTTTTTACCTTTTATTAAAAATGGGTTTTAGAAAGTAATATTTTTGATGTTTTACGATTGAAGAACATTTCTAAAAATTTTACAACTAAAAAAGGAATGGTCAGTATGTATAGATTTATCCTCTGTCATGATAGTCATTTCAAGGAAGCTTCCATTTAATATTGAAAATATTATTTTTTAATAATTGTTTTCTAAATATTGTGGACACTAATTTATTTTAATGTGATTTTTAATGAATAATGTTTTAAAAAATGAATTATGTTCAACAAGTGTTTTAAATTATTATTAAAGCATCCTTTAAATGTTTTTAAATATATCTTTAATGAAAAAGGTTTTAAAAAATAATTTATTTTCATGAAGTGTTTTAAATTATTTTATAATATAACATTAAATTTTTTCAATTATATTTTCAAATAAAACTTTTCATATATGTTTTAGGTTAAAAAAGTGTTTTCAATGTTTTTAAGAATCATTTTTATGTTTCCATGGAAAAAACATTTCAAATGTTTTTCTACTTTTTTAATAAGTTTTCAAGGAAAAAGGTTTTAAAAATGTTTTAAAGATTATTTAAAAAGTTTTCAAGGATAAATATTATCAAATATTTTCAATAATATTTTATATGTTTTCAAGGAAAAAAGATTTCAAAATATTTTTGGCTTCCATTATAATTTTGCCAAGAAAAAGAATTTCCATTTTTTTGAACATTAATTTATAATTTTTCCAGATAAAAGTATTTATTTTTTTAAAGCTGCAATTATATTTTTTTAAGGTTATTTTAAATGAAATTGTTTTCAAAATATTTTGTTTTTTAAAAATATTTTTTCCACGAAGAATGGATATTTTTCCCATAAAATGATTTTGAAATAATTCTCCAAAATTATGTTCCATATAAGATGAAATTAATTAGAGTTAATGATCCTTACTAGGGATAACATCTAAGGGTTACATTTATATTTTTCTCTGAATGGATTATAATTTCATAGAAAGATGTTTATGAAACTGATTTCTCTTTTATGAGTAATTCGTTATATGAAACTCTTTTCTATTTCATGGGTTACATGTTTATGAAACCCATTTCTATTTCATGAAATATATTCTTATGAAAACTTATAGTTTATTGGGTTATTCTTTGGAAAAATTATTATTAATTATATCTCTTTTTGATTGGTTATGATATGATGACATGTTTTTGACACCCAATTCATTTTATGTGTTTTAATATGATTGTTTATGAAATTTAGGAACATGTATATATGATTTTGTTATGAGTTGGTTGGGACCTATATCTCCTACTAATGCATTAGGTAAAGATTTTTATCTCATGATAAAGAAATAATTTGAATGGGGAGTGAACTCATTTTAGTAAAAGACTTATTATGCAATGATGGTATTGGTAGTTAACCTTAACAACTAATATGGTATTGTGAGTGATACATTACTGCTAAAATAATATTGGGAGTTAACCTTGACAACTAATATGGTCTTGGGAGTGAAACATTTGCTTGTAAGATGGTTTGGGGATTGAACCTATTCCAAAATAAAGAAAAATATGTGACTGGGGATGGTGGTGGATCCCGCCCAGTAAGTGTTGCCCCCATGAAGTTCCATGATTGGTTTTGGAAATAATACCAGACTTATATGTAAGGATTATATATTCATATGTGTGTGCCAAAAAAAATATTTCTTATTAAAATGTTATTATCTCATATATTATTATCTTTCTTCCATTATGATTCATATCTTAAAAACTACAAATATTTATTCCATGACTCATGTATATAAACATTGACGAGAATAGTGTGATCTTAAAATGTTATTCAGATGTTATCATACCATTATGCTCATCTTATGATTATATAACTCCTTTATTTATCATTATAGATCATTTAAGCTCACCATTTATTATATTTTATTTTCCCCAGGTTATTAATAAATGTTCTAAGTAGAAGTGATAAGGGGAATGATCATTGTGGGAAACATTAAAGATATTTTAACTACATATATTATTTTGATCAATGTTTCCAATGATACAAAACTATTAAGGTCCACATGAATTTACGTTTTTAATGTGATGAATATGTATCTAAATTGATCCAATATTCATGTATTTTAATCTTATTTCTATATAAATATGGATAATGTACACATAAAATACACAAAGGACTTGGGTAGGACCCCATGCTGGAGAAAACACCCTGTATCAAAGTACACGAGAATGGGAATGTTTAAACGACATGGTTAGGATAACACCAGTGGGACTTGGGTGGCCATGACACATCGTGTTAGCCTTGTACTCATTGCTTATGAAGATATGGACAGCAATTTATGTAATGTATTGGACATGGCTAGGTAGTATGGTGGGACCACATGTCGCATGGGTCCTCTTACATGTCGCAAACCCCTCTTTTTGAGTAAACTTATAGCTCTCATATATCCAACAATTAGACTCATATTGTGGTCTACCGGTAGCCTATCCTATGTTTTTTCCTAATATAATGTGTTGGTGGCATTCATAGTGGATTTTTCAGATTTAATTTGAGATTTTATGGGTTTGAAGCTACTTTAGGTGACATGCAATGATGGAAGTGATTACGGAGGATCATTTGAGAGATTAGAGTGGAACCCTCCTTCTAGGACGAAGCTTTGTTCCTCTATCAACTGTCAGAGTGGAACCCTCCTGCTGAGTCTGGGCATTGGTGTCGACCATTAGAGTAGAACCCTTCCATTGGTAAAAGGCTGGTGTACTTTATTGACTATCAATGTGTAACCCTCATATAGATTTAGGGCATTTTTCCTTGACTATTAGAGTGGAACCCTCCTTTTAGGACATATAATGGGCCCTTAAATATTAGAGTAACACCCTCTTGTATAGATAAGGTATGGGACCTCTATATATTAAGTGTATCCATCTTATTTTTTAGCGCATGATTCCCCCACCTAGATTTAATGTCTCGTAGACTTTACAACATAGTAGAAATGTTTGGATTGACTTAGATTCTTCTTTGAACTGGTGATAGAGATGTGGGTCATCAATGATGGACCTCTTATAAATGTGGGAACTGTAATATTGGGTATGGATGTGATATGGAGATCCCATTTATCTCAATTTTGAGATTATTTTGACGAGTATATATATATACCATTTTACTGGTTACCATTACTCTCATTCTATGGGTTTATCTCTCTATTCCTTTTAGGTCTACTACTACCCCTCTATATTTTAGAGTCTCCTACTAGGTATGTATATACTCACCCTTGCATGGGATTTCCCCCCACACATGTCGTGTATTATTCACATGATAGATATGTGGTAAATGATTATAGAGGAGCATAGGGATACCCTAATGAATTTGATTGTGTATGGTGGTATGATCATGGAGATTAAGTTATGGGATCTATTAGCATTTACTTACAATTTAATGTTAGGTTATAAAATATTTATGGTTGGACATGGATTCACATCATTATTGTGGATAACATTCCCCCCCCCCCTTCTCACCAGGGTTTTCTGCTCTCTCCTGACGCCAACCTCTTAGGTTCTAGGGTTTCTCATCTCCTCTTTGAGCGAAGCTCCCTCCTTCTTTCATACTTCTGGTTTCATTCCCTTATATTCTCTCCTTATGGCTGGATATTGCTCCCCATTTTTTGGCACTTATCTTCTTTCTCTTTGTTTATGGTGCTTCTCTTCTTGGTGGGTTTTTAGGGTTGTTTTGATGGCACTATCACGATTGTATGCTGCGGGAGCCCCGGTCCGTTAAAACCAGCTCTAGTCATGACATCCTTCTATCCTCTCCATGTTGGATCTAGATCGGTGGTTCAAAGGTGGTTTTTGGGATGTGTGGTTCTTTAGTATGTGGTCTCTCCAAGAACTTTCATGATGGGTTGTTCTTGTTCAGCTTCGGGATTCAGTTTCTTCATCATCTAGAACCCTCGGCTGTCCAAATCCCTACTCTGGTTTCAATCTCCTCTGCTACTTTCCTAGTTGGACCTCAAGTGGTGGTAATCCTGAGACATTGGGATGTGGTGCTTGGCGACTGGTGTTGGTTTCTCTGCCTCTACGATGTTGGTAATTTTGGAATTGGTATCGGTATTTAATATGTTTATGTTTTTCAGGTTTTGTTCAGTGTTCCCTCCTCAAATCAGTGGTGAAGGATGTTTGTTCCTCCGACGGGTGTTTGTTCTCTTTTCGTGGGATATGATCAATTATTACGTGATGGTTGCTGGGTAGTTCTTCTTCATAGCCATTTTTTGATGAAGGTTTTTTGTGCTTGTCTGTGTTAGTTTATTTTGGTTGTGGTGATGTTCATTCCTGGTTGGTTCTCTATCCGGTCTTCGGTTTCAGTAGTCTTCCGGTGTCAATGTCAAAGACGGTGGTGGCATAACATCATGACGATGGTGGATGGAAGTGAAGTGACTCTAGTTGACATGGTGACTCACAAATTGAGGCCTCCTCGGGTTTGGTGTTGGTTTTTGAATTTCAAATTTTGTTTAAGATTTTAGTAACTTTGGAATGCCGAGTGTTGTATGTGGTTACCACTTTTCCATAAAGAAGCATCTAAGAAAATAAAAATATAATTTTCAGGTCTATTGTTAGACATTTATTTTCTCCATTTCCTTTTTAATTTATGTTTTCATACTGTTATGTTCCCTAGAGGTTTTAAATGTATGTTTTATTCTCTAGATTTTCCATATTTTATTATACTTACTCTATAATTATTCAAGGAGATGGTTGGGTGTATTCATATTTGTACTTAGGAAAAGTAGTCCTATATTAGTTATTCCTTTTAATGATTCTCTCCAGCCTCTAGCCTATAGAGGAGAACTTGGGGTGGTTGCATCATGAGACACATTTGGTCAGGTCATGATAGATTATTCCCTTTAAGGGTAAAAGCTCTGTTTTTAAGAAAATGTTCCTTATGGGTTCTCATATATTATATGAAACCCTCGTGATTGTAATTTTTTCCATTATTCTATTTATAAATTGATTTATGAAGACTTTGGGCAGTAAATAAAATTGCATGTGAAATTAAATCATTTTTTGAGCTCAATGTATATTATGTTCAAGCAAAATGTTATTATATGAACACATGGTTTTGAAATGTACTAAAATGATTTTTTCATTTTTATATACCCCTTACTAATAATTTCATGATCATGACATGTTTTAAATAAATTTCATGAGTTTTAAGGATGATTAGTAAATCTGATGAAGATGAGCTATAAATCATGAAGATTTTTCATAAATAGAAAAAATGCATTATTTTAAAAGTAATGTTTCATAAAAAATTTAAATTGAGTGGATGGGTACATTTTGTAATGAGTAGATTTATTATATAAATTTTTTTATCTAAATTTATAAGAATATAATCTGTAATGACCTCTAAATTGTAAAAAAATGAATTCTTGATTTAAAACGAAGTATTATATAATGTTTTAAGGTCACATTATTTATACAAATTATACAATTAAATAAAGAATGATCTTATAATATCTATAAATATTTATATTCATGAGGAAATCATTATTACTAACTGTCCATCATTATAAATATCTCAACCGTTGACCACCGCCACAGATATATGACATCCCTATAACCCAGCCATGTTCTTAATAGGATTCTAATAAGTTATCATACTAATAACACTCCCCACATAAAATAATATATTTTCTTTATGATTTAAACTAACTTACATACACCCTATTAGTTCTTCACTAAATGTTACCCATCCATGAACTATGTCACGGAAAACACAATTAATTATTGTATTTTATTCATGAAGGATCTAGGAAAGAATGTTTACCATTTTAACATGGATAATACGTATTATTTATGTAAGAATTAATTTTATTTTAGGTGTGATAATCAACCCTTAAAGTATAAAATTTTAACTATAAAACTTTATATTTAACATTGGATGTAACACACCACTTCTGGTTGGGTATTGAATCTGATACCATTTCTAATTATTCGGAATCATCCCATAGATGGGACCTCATTTTCAGATTTTTCCACACTCAGGGATCTAAATATTATAGTGTAACTCACCATAAATCCTAAATAAGTAAGTGATCACTTTTTTACATAACAATGACCACATAATTGACCATATTGAATTACAACTTCTTTTTCATTACTCACATACACACTATGAATTCGTAATGAAAAGTTACAAATACAAACATGATGTTTATTCAATTATGAATAACTATAGAGTTATATTTTGAAATACTAATTAAAATAATGATAAAACTATAATACATGTTTACTACTAATTAGTCATTTATGTATTATTTTTTATAAGGGTGTTACTAAATATTCATCCATATCGAGCTTACAATGTCATATATTGTTCTTGTGTCAAGGTGATTTACATTATTTTACTATCTATCTTTTCAAAACACATGGGATAAGATAAATTATTATATATGTTTATATCCAAATGGAAATGAAAAAATTGGTGGACCATTATTAATAAACAAGGGTTGATCATATGGTGAGTAATTATTATGATTATTTCTAAAGGGAAAGATATGTGATATAAACAATTGGTTCGTGATCTCACCAAATATTAATGTTAGAGTGTTATTGTGTAAAAATATTTAGGGACCAGGGTTAAGAGTGTAATTTATATTTTTATGGATCTATAATTATTATTATTATTTTAGTTAAATTAATAATATTATATAAAGGTGATTCTTCTACGAAGATAGGATCATTACAAAGTTTTATTTTATTACAAACAATAAAAGTTTCAGTTAAGGAAACATGTTATATTAAAAAAATTGTTTTTATATAATTTATAATTATTTTATTACCTATAAATCCCATCATTGATCAAATTTTATTCTTCTATAAAGAAATTTTATGAACATTTCTTCAATATCATGTTTTAATATGGATTCAAAAGCATATTATTGTTTATTATCTGATTTTGTTGTTGATTTTAATAATAGTGTTTTATAACATATTTCATATCATTTCTACACATTTTTCATAGAATCCATGTGTAAAATAATATTTGTTACTCCATAATTTCATGTTATGAAGACTAACAAAAGAATAAACTATGGAAATATCAAAAACTATAGTCATGTACATAGGGGGAATCCTATAATGTATGAAATACTCACCCACTACATGTTCACTTAACATGCACATGTATAAAATATTAATTTTAGGTTTTATTTTAATATTTCATGGTATTTAGGAAGATTGAAATATGCAAAATATTTGAAATAAAGTGTGATTATGGGAATAATATAATTTCTTTTTTCCTTATTTTTAGTTTACAATTAATTTTATATTGATTGAGTTATTTCCTTAGGAACCTATATTTATATATACTTTTCATCATATGAATTTCTTCATGAAAAGAAATAATTACATATACTTGTCCATTAACTATGTTTTTTATGTTGAGTAAATTTTTATTCCTTATGTACCTGTGTTAATAGATTTTTCTAATCAGTCACATTCATATTATCTTTTCCCATAATTTTTTAGGAATTTATTTATATTAAAAACGTTTGGAAATAATTCTTATAAATTTGTATTTTATGTGGTTTGTCTTATTTTGGGGGAAATGACCCCCTTTAAATTAATAATTTACCCTATACATATTTCATAAGCCCATAGTAACTATTGGTAAACTTCTGAGACTATTTTGTGTATTTATGTTTGATATGGGGTAATTATAAGGAAAAGTTACAACATAGTTGTTTCCAATGGTGTGTATGTTGGTTATTTACCCTTTATTAAAAACAATTTAATATATAATAAAATTATCTATTATTTTTTACTGTATTTATTAATATAATTAAATTAATTAAGTTATGTGGTTAAGAATTTCAATATCAACCATGTGTGTTAGCATACCTTGAAGCATTTATAAATTTTTATTTTCATTAAATATAATAATTGGGATATTTGGAACATATATATGTTATTTATAGGTAATTAGAAAATAGATGATTCCAAAACCAAAACATATAAAAATTTCATAAAACAAAACATGTTTCCTATAGTAATAATTTATTTTTTTAATTTATATTTCTTTAATAAAATATATTTTCCATTAAATATTATTTCTATTTTTTATTAAAAATTATAAACATTACCTTTGTGTAATTATACTAATCCTAATTGAAATATTTTAGATCATTTGATTTTTTACCATTGTGTTCATCTAAAATACTAAGTAGAATTTTTGATATTACATAACATTTAAATTTCAGATTATTATAACAAACTATTCAAGGAAATGCAATAAATGAAATTGTTATGATGTGAATATACACATGTAATGTGCTTTTCTCCAATATTAGATTCCAAAATTAGTTAGTTCGTTACATATTATCTTCAGGAAAAAATATAATGTGATATTGTTGTGTTAATTTTATTTAAGTTTATATGATGAATTCTTTTAATAAAAACTATATTACTTCTTAAAATGTCATAAAGTGTGATATGTTCCTTCTATTAAGGTATACAATGTATGATTACCCTATTTTGAATATTTTGTTATTTTATTTAATAATAAAAGTATAAATATTATAGTTTTTTCAAGTTATAACGTTATATATGCTTGTTTTGTGATTAGAAAAGATTAATTTACCATATTTTACATAAATCCTTTAATAGTTATATGTGTCAATATGGAAAATGGAAAATTTTGCACATATAATGGAATTGGTTTATTGTTTTTGTATTTTATTTAAAATGTTCAAAATAATTATGACTTACACAGAGATAAAAATTTATTCTACCATTTAATACGGGTTTTATGCACTCTATAAAGGTATTTAAATATGACTCTGAGATGTAAAAAATGGTTATGTTTATGTTTTTGAAAACTCCACGTGTTTCGCTAAATCGTAAGAAAAACCACATATATAGTTCCTAAATAATTTGAATATATTAATTTTGAAAAATGAGAAATATATTTTGGTGTATGAAATCATATTTACAAAACTAGAAAATAAAAATGCGGGAAGAGGTTAACACTCATACATTTTAGAAGATAACATTGTCCTCAATAGTGTATACGACACAGTACATCAATTTAAATGAACCGTGAAATATATTATTTAAATATGACCACTATAAAAAAAGATTTTAGACTGGAGGTTATGAATAAGAATAACTAGATTAAAAATAATATTTGTTTAAAAATTTATAAAAAAAAATAAATTGGTTTTTTACTAGGTATAAATAAAAATAAAAAACATTTGAATGTAAAATGAATGTTTTTAAGAAAGAACTATTTTTTTTGCGCATAATGTGTTTTCATCTTAATAAATTAAGTATATAGTTATTAGTGAATGAGTTCAAATATATATATATATATATTATTCAATAAATTCTTTATCATTCATCTAGTATTTTGGTTAAGAAAGTATAATAATAAATCTAGTTTTATACTTAAAAATCACATTTTTTTCTAAAAAGTTTTTTCATCATAATTCCATATTTATTTTAAAAATAAAATTTTACAATATTAGAAAATTTATTTAAAATTTTTAAATTCATTTTTAATTAATAATAATAAAATAATCTTAGTTTAAATTTATGATAATTTTTTGAAAACATTAACTTTTTTATGAATAGTGAAAATTAATGATTTTTATTGAAAACTTCCTTTTCATTTTAGGAATTTAAAAAGATTTTTATTGTCATAAAATTGTTTTAAAAGTAAAATTAGTAAAATTATATTATTATTAAACAACTTTTTATCGTTTTAATTAATTATTTATATAAATTTGATATAAAGACCTCTTATACTTAAGATAACTAGTCATTAGAGAACTATATTTCAATTTTTCTTATGGATTTAATTTTAAATTAAATTCAACCACTATTGTAAAATTAATTTAAATAAATGGATTGAATATTTTGAATAATATTAATTAATTTAAGGTTATAGTCTCAGCTTAATATTTTGTAATAATGATTATTAAGGATAGTAAAATTTATTTATGGTATTAATGGTTAAAAAAATTTTTTGTACATTATAAGTGATTGTGTTAAAATAAATTTTGAATACACATAGAAATTTTATTTGATAATTTATATTTAATATATATTTTTTAAAAAAATTAATTAGCTAATAAATCTAAATTATTTTTATTCTTAAAGGATAAATTATGAATGTAAATAAATAAAAAAAACTAGTTATCATGGTTATAAATAATATTGTAAAATTAAGTATGCTTAGAAGTTAAGGAATAATATGTTTAAAATAAGGTTATTTTTAGTAATAATGGTTTTTAAAACCATAACATCCTTAAACTACACTAATTATCAATTTTTCTGGAACATGGGACGAGAGTGACTTCATATTGTTGAATTGTTTTGGGTATTTAAAAAAATGTCACTTTTTTTCAATTATAAAAGGGAACCTACTCTCATAACGGATTCACAACTCTTACATAAGTTTGATAAACCAAAGCCTAAAAAAATTATCCAAAGAATCCTTATCCATGTTCTATAGCTTCTGGTCTTCCCAAAATTCTAACCCTCAGGCCATTAATAATAGATCCATGGGAGGTATTTCAAAGTGAAGGTAATTGTCTTCACTAATATATATTTTTTTAATAATTATCTTACCAGCTTCACTCATGTCTTAGTAGTTCCAATATAATAACATTTCATATCTGATATATAATTTGTTGTTATTGTGTTTATGGTATAATCTATATCCATCATCTCTTCAGGTAAATGGGAAACCAAACTATCAATCATGTGTTCTGTAGACTACCACATTGGGAACCTTTGTAATTCTGTTTCACCACCTCCCACAACTGAATATAATATTTAATTTAATGTATATATATTACTTATGAAATAAATATATTTTTTAAATTATAATATCACATATATCTTATAACCTTCCAATCTATTGGAAGATGATAACATTGCCTTTGTGTAAGTGTATACTAAAGCCTCTATAAAGTGATGTGATTAATTTTTTATTTCCACTTTAAATAATTGGTAATAAGGATAGATTTTGTTACATCCCATTACCGATATAAAAAGGTACGTATTTTAAATTTTGGTGGGTTTTCCTTTTCGAAAACTATTTATGCTTGTGAATAAAATGAAAGGATACCTAAACTAGTGAAGTTAGAGATTTTTTGGACTCTCAAACTTGGTCTGGTGTTTTTGTATGCTTCAGAAGGGTTTCACACCGTGTAATATGGTCACACAATATGTAATGGTTGACGTTGTAATTATATGGTAATACTCACATCATTAAATGTTATACAATGTGAGTACCATTTACACATTGTGAGTTATTTAATAACCTATTTTTCAATAAAAGTGATGCATTTTTTAGTGGTTATGAAAACTAATTATTTCACAACTTGTAATGGTATTACATGTCATATAATACCCATACTATGAATTTAAAATAGATATAATGAATAATATTTCCCTTTTGTATCCTCCCCAATTTAACTTTTCTCGACCTAAAGTCTACCCCATGTGTTCATAGATCTTTCTGTCCTATACAAAACCATTACTTCAATGTTTGATCATCATTGCACTTGTGGTGTTATCCCCAGTGAAGCGTTATCCCTTGCTCTTCAACATTATCTCTTTCTCCTCCTTTGTATTTCAGTTTATCACCCTAAAATTGATGGATATAGGCTCCATGAAATTTTATCTTGTTTCTAGGTTGAGTTTTGGGGTATTATGTGCCTTATTTCTTGTTGGTGGGTTTTGTTATGAGTGTGAGTTTTAGGAAAACAGTAGGTGGTTCCATCCCATTTGGGAAAATTGACTACATTTTAATTTACTGATTTATTTTTGTTTCTATTTAAATTAAAATGTTTAAAAATATTAAATTAGTTTGATAAAGACTAATTCTAGTAAAATTGGAAATTTGGAATGGTTTTGGCTTGAAAAAAGGGAAAACCCACAATTCCATTTAATTGGGATGTGTTTATTTACATTGCTTGGTTTAAATTGTTTAATTTAAATTGTTGATATTATGGAAACCATTTCAATTAAATTCATTAATTTAATCACGGAAAAGAATTTAAAAGTTGAATTAATTGGTTTTGAATTGATTTCAATCATGTGAAAATGTTTTAAGAAGTACAGATAGAAACACAATGGTTTTATCTTGCTTTAAAAATATTGTTTTTTAATAAAACCAATATTTGTTTTAAATAGAAAATTGGAATTTTAAATGGGAGAATGGGATTTAAATATATTTTAGGAAGTCATAAAGTAAATTTCCCATTATTAACTTTGTAATATAACATTCAATAATTAGGTAGTTTGGGATTTATTTGGATACAATCTACAATTATACAGTATTCTAAAACATAAATGTAGTAGGTTGCATCCCCAAAGAGATATTGACTAGTCACCCTTGACTACTGTTAGTGGGACATATGTATACATATATTTTTTTGATCACTTATAGAGTGCACAGTTCTATATCTTGGAAAATTTATATCTATTTGGTATATGACCATGTTTATCACTTTCATTATATTTGAGATATAAATGTATTCCAATGTTTTTAAACTTATTTACATGCCTTCTAAATTTATATAAACTATTTTAAATAAAATATTTAATTTAATAAATTATTTTATAAATATTACATAACTTGTATGCCTTTTATTTATGTATTTACAATTATTTGTACTTTATATAAAGATTTTTTTTAATTAATATTTAAAATTCCCACCGTATTTATTTTTAAAAATTAAATAATTCTTATGGTTAATCTATTATTGGAATCTATTACAGAATCTATGGTGAGACCCTACTAGTATTTGTAGATCACTACCTAATTGAATCATCAAATGTTTTTAGATTACCCCCTTATAGGATTGAGAAAGGGGAAATGATATCTTCGAGGTGGATCCTGCTGTTAAACCTTGGACTTTGTGAGTTCTGTCCTTAGGGACTTGGGATGTTTCCACTATTTTGTTACTTCGATTGTAGTATTTTTTTCTTTAATTATGTATTGAATTAAAGTATATTACTCATAGTGGTGTTTCTTTTGTATGCATATTTAATTTATTTTATTTCTACCTCTATGTTTTATGGAAAATTATTTCCCACTTGTATGTTTTATGATGCCATGTGCTACTGATCGACCCATGGGGATACAGAATGATGCCCGACCTATGTCAGTGCTAGTTCGATTATCAGGTTACCAGGGTACCTGGGTTGGTTCAAGATATATTTGAGGAAAATATATGATTAATAGTATATAATAATGATTTTAGAAAGATTTATTATTATTTACTTTCCTTCAACTTAATCCATCAAAAAATGAAACTAGTGTTCATTCATACGTACACCTTACCATCTATAAGAATAGTGTTACTCATTTTATAATATATAAATATTATAGATGAGTCTAAATATTTATATAATTAATATATATGATATTTAAATCTTGATTAAATTTATTAATATTTTTTTACTATGATCATGTCCCATGGACATAAACTACGAAATAAATACAAACACGTAAAATTAAGTAGTTATTACTTGAAACAATGATTTGATAATAATAGGGTGATAAAATTATATAAGTAAACAATATAAGTAGTGATATATATTAATATAGTTATATAATTGATTTATACAAAATATATTTCTACTTTACCTTAGTTTTGAAAACATATGATGGAAATCGGAACCCATATAAGGGTTTCTCATCTCACTTTTACATTCAAGGGAGATATTGCATATTCAACACATATTTTATTTTTGTGGTGTATATAAATCCATTTAATGTATATTATGGTTATTATAATGAAAATGATATTAAATAAAAATCTATATAAGGCACTTTATTTCATAGGTCTTATGATAAAAAAATATACCAAATTTGTAAGGGTTTATTTTACAATCTCATCATTATTCCAGATTGTTTATGATAAAATATCCACTGGGGGAATTATTTGATATTACTATGTAAAAACCAATATATTTTATTGTGACCATATTATTTTGGAGAATTATAAATTTTTCATTTCATTTTCATCTCATTATGTACCAAATATTCAAAACCCCAAGTTTAAGGAAAAAGAAACATTATTTCTCACTTCAATCGAAAATCTTTTCTCTTCCAGGTCAATGTATTCTATAAATGTTTTAAAATTTGTTTTTAATATTCTCTTATGTTTTAAAAAAATATAATTCTCTAATTTTAAAAAAACTTATATATTTTTCAAGGAAACTTCCTGAAAATTTCAAAATGTGGTATTTTTTGAATTTTTACCAAAAATGTGAATTGAAACATTGTTTTAACATACTCGGTATGAACTGAATTTTTTTATGTCATTACTAATACTTTATTTGAATCACCCTTTATATGTTTCCAGGAATATTTGCAAATAAATTTCTTCCAATAATATTAAATTAATTTCTAGTTTTCAAATCATATTTTCAAAGTGAAAATGGTGTTTTCATCAAGATTGTTTTTAATGAAATTTTTACATTGATTATATTAATCAAAGAGAAAAAACATTATTTTACTTATGATATCCCAGGGATATATTGTAATGATACTATAATTATTATTTATTTGGATGGATTATGATTTCTTGGACTGGGGTTGTACAATTTTGATACCATTATCTATATTACTCTGGAAGGTTTATGATTATGTTTATAGATTTCTGAAATTATTGACATATTATATACTTTTTTCCAATATGATTGTTTATGCACATTATGTTTCTTTATTGGGTAAGTTATTAAAATTTATTGTGATATTTTTCAAAATTAATTTTTATGTTATTATGGTTCTCACATTTCATATGTGTAATGCATTGGAATTGTTAAGTGACAGGCGAATCCAAATATATCCCCATAATGAATTAGTAGGTCTAATGAGACAAACAAGCTTGGGTTTTGCATAGAATCCATACCCATTTATGTATGATGTATTGCAATAAATCCTCGATGCTCTATTTTTAATGTTTTACAATATGAGTTCCCTCATTATGATATAAGTTATTGATTTCCATATGATTAATCGATTAGTTAGAAAATATATGTATATGTTTCAGGCTCATGTGATTATTTATATGGAATTAATTTATCTTCATTAGTTACTACCATATTATTATTCTTGTTAGAAATATTTATAAAATTGAATGTCTATTAGTTATTTACCTTTCCATATTTATTATTCCTTATTTATTAATGATAGCTTACTTTGTACGCATACCCTTAAAAAGTATCTAAGATCAACCCTATATTATGATTCTTTTACCGATGATAAAAAAATTGTATTATGATTGATATATCGGGATAAAATAATTGGA
The DNA here is from genome assembly GCA_963277665.1 of Viscum album. Lineage (NCBI taxonomy): Eukaryota > Viridiplantae > Streptophyta > Magnoliopsida > Santalales > Viscaceae > Viscum > Viscum album. The sequence continues at coordinate 1,513,669,797 of OY728128.1, read as the reverse complement.
ATAATGGTTCACTCAATGTGAATATTAAATTTCAGTTTATGTTTTCAATTATAATGTGAAATTCATGCATTTATCTTGTATTCAAATACTACTAAACTATTAAATTCTTTGGTATGTATTCTATTGTATCTATATCCCTTGTAATAATGTAACCACAAACTTCGGGATACTTGGGTCATGGCAGTTTTTGTTTGATCCTAGTTTAGTAGAAACTATGGGAACTAGATTTAGGAAATCATATATTAGAGGACATAACTTTATGATAACCTTTAGGATAAGTATATGAAATGGATGACATACTAATGATTTCGTAAGGAATAGATTATGTTATTTTCTTAACAATAAATCCCAATATGGATTGTATAAGTGGATGAGGTTCTGTCATAGTTGTACCTAGGGGTAATAATTCAAAAAAGGGTTTATTGGTTTTTGACATGATCATCACATAGTGCACGACAATGGGTCTTTCTACACACCTGGTTTGACACTCCCAAGGGATATGTTTGGGTTAATTCAAATTTTATTTATAACCTAGTATGAATGATTTGAATATACAATGATAATGAATGAAAAAGTATAGAACTAATCTGTCTAGGATTTAAATGATTCTGTCTGGATTTAGATATCGGATAAATGATTATGTGGTTTCTCAATATGATTACTATTCATTATATTAAGCTTTTTGGATTCATTTAATGGAGAGATATAGAAAATAAAGGATTAAATTACATGGATATTACATCACTTTAGTTGAATATTCATCACATTAAAAAAATACATGCTCCAGTACCGTAATTGTAACGAACCCCTCCCCACATGGTGCACCCCTATTGGGCCGAAAATATGGGAAGAGATATAATGACCCCAAGTCCCACCTCCAGTAGGACTTGGTTCGGCGACTAGAACCGAGGGTATAGTGAACACAAAAATGGGAGGCATTACCCTCTAAGAGACAACATGCGAAAGAGAGAGATAATACATAAACCAAACAAGTCTAACCCAGACAACAATATAAAAGATATTCCAATTACACATATGTAATGTCATGCAAAACTACTACAGCTAAAAGGGAAAAACTGCAAGTGCCATCGGAATGTAAAAATAGTAGAAACCACAAGCCCGAAAATCCCCTGAAACCCCATGATAGTAAAAAACATCATCATATCCAACCATCTCAAAGTGACCTGAAAAATAAATTATATATACATAGGGAGATTATAATAGTATACTCGCCAGGATCCTTCCTAAAGAGTCTCATGCAAAAGTATAGAAATCTAGTAAAATCAAAGTGAACATCAAGGGAAACTAAATCATCGCCTAAACAGGTATACTATGTTCCCAACCTCATAATGTATATTCTCACCAAGTATCACATACAATAGTATATAATATAATAAAGAATATAAATGGTACGTCACTACTATTTCCTCACTGGTTTGCCTCTTTTCTCCAACATCGCACATTCTAAGAATCTCTCTTTAAAAAGGCTTGCCCGCGTACACCTGGGTGAAGCCCCACAACATGCACCTCATGCAAACAAAACTCCATGTCCATGTATGCAAAGTTTCTTGGTAGTTTCTGCAAGTCACCACAGCTCGGATATTATATATCATACGTCGGGCATTATACCTCAAGCGATTATAGACCACACACCGAGTAAGGATCCTCAAGCCATCGTAGTGTATAAACATTATACCTATTGTAGTCCATAAGAAAATATATCCAGAATATATGTGTGTGAATAAGCACAAGCCATTACATCCCTCTACACACATATATGGGGAAACTAACCACTCTGCCTACTAATACAAGTAACTACCAATAGAAGAGAGTGGGGCCAAATGGATAGGCATTCATTAATCCTCCCACTGGAATGTTGGAAAAAATACCCCCAGGGATCAAAATCCCTAGGGTGTTATTTTCCCCAACTGATGGGGTGGAGTGAAATATAGAAACTCAAAAAGTATAGAATATGTTATATCTCACAAAAACACTATGGTCATAACCTAGTCTTTGACTCAACTTCAACTAATGTCTCTTAGACTCATGGAAGCCACTTCTAATACTAGATATCCAATAATAACACTTCCATTTAAAGAGCTTGATTAAATTATTTCATTCACTTTTTATAAGTTTCACATTACATTCATTAATTCTTTAAACATGAATTAACTATTATCAACTTCCACATTATATTTCATTAGCATCACACCCAAAGTCCACTGTTCTTTAAAATTTAAACCTTATCAATGCATCCCATCAAGCTCAAACCCCATGGTTTAACATCATTTATTCAATCATTTATTAAAAATATTATTACTTTCCAATATTTCTAGGCATTCTAGAATAAAAATATAAGCTACTAAATATAATGGGGCTAAACATGGTGAGTAGATGAACTACCCATCGAGTGTTTTCCACCAATAAATAGAGTGTAGAACCATTCTCCCTCCGAAAGACAAACATGAAAATCACATGGCATACTCCACGCCTCTTCTCCCCCTTTGTAAAAGGGGTAATCAAACCTTCTTCCTTGAGCAGTGGAGAAAGTAAAGAAGATAGACAACCAAAATGAATGAGTAAGCATCTGAACATTCACATGAAACTGGTTTCAACAGCCCTTGTGTCCTCCCCAACATCGACATCCATAAATTGATGTATCTCACCACTCTAGGCATCAACTACTGCCACACCCAATATGCCTCTATACCCCCACATATCACAATATCCTTCCAGGCTCACATCACAACACAAGCAGCAGGAAAAAAACATCATATAAATTGGTCTCTTTACCCTTAAGAAAAAAAGGGTAACTAAGAACCAAATGATGGATAATTTAGTATAAAAAATAGTCATTTAATCCATCTGGACTTAACCAATTTATTATTTCTAGGTTCCAAATATGGGAAAACTAAATATTAAGCAATCAAAAATTGAATAAACATGCTTACTGCATCAGTTTGATTAACATCAAATTACAACAACAACAACCAGATTCATTTACATTCTTATTTATCTCTATCTAAACATTTATCAATTAATTATATCTTTACTTTCATTAAAAATTTCCATTAAGAACAAAAAGATAAAAAAAGCAAGCATAGATATTACACTATCTAGAAAAACAAGATGCAATAACATATGATTGATATCAATTTATTTGTCCAGTTTATATATTTAATATGTCAATTCTATTGTGATACAGTTGTCTAAAACATGATAACTCTACATTTTCACATTAAAGAAAATAGAAGAAACAAATAACCTACATCAAATGGTTCTTGACATTCTTTATATGAGAATGGTCCACACAACAAATTATGATCTCCTCCTCAATGACAATTGTATCAACCCGAGGACCCCACAACCTGGCCGCACCATCCGACATCCAAGAAATATCCATTGGAATCATGGAGATCACATTACATAGCATAGAAAAGACAAACAGGAGGAGAATTATTGAAGAAAACACACGAACATAGGTAGATCATACCTTTTGTCGATGAATGATCGACAATTTCTGGTTGTTGTAAAAAGGTGGTGTGTATGAAGTTGGGAGAAACATCAAGGGGTAAATGATATGAGGATTAAGGGTAGATCACACCGCTCCTATAGAAATAAAGAAAGGTTTGAGTGTCTCTCACTAGGGAACAAGAAGGTAAAACAACGGAGGAAGATATATCATCTCTCTAGAATATTTACAGAGTATGTTTAAGATATACTTGATTTTCCATTAAAAGTGGATCACATTAAACCATACGGTTTGACCAAGTAGAATCATACTAAGCCTTAGGAAAATTTAAATAAGAGTTAAGGGATTTTATTCGGCCTTAAATTCCTTAAAACATGGCCATAAATGCATTTTACATCAAAGGAAACATCAAAGGGGGGAAACTGTAGGAACCTAGAAACACTGTACACTAAAAATGAAATTTGAAATTGTGTTGGATAACTCACCATTCTGGAAACCTCAAAATTCTAAAAACACTGTATAACCTCACTGGTTTGGAAACCTCACTAGTCTGGAAACACTGTATAATCTCACTAGCCTAGAAACCTCACCGTTCTGGAAACACTGTAGAACCTCACTGGTCTGGAAACATCACCGATCTAGAAACACTGTAGATCCTCACTGGTCTGGAAACCACACTGGTTCGGAAACACTATAGAACCTCACTGGTCAAGAAACCACACCGGTCTAGAAACATTGTTCATAGAATGTCTCACTGATAGAACTATTCACATCATTCTCACTAGTGGAACTGTTCACATCGGTCACACCGGTGGAACTTTTAACATTGGTCATACTGGTGGAACTATTCACATCAGCCTCACTGGTGGAATTGTTCTCATCGATCTCTCTGGTGGATTTGTTCACAACGGTCTCACCGGTGGAAGTATTCACATTGGTCTCCCTAGTAGAACTATTCACCTAGGTCTCACCAGTGGAATTGTTCACATTAGTGTCAACAATGGAAGTGTTCACATCGGTGTCACTAGTGGAACTGTTCACATTGGTCTCACCAGTGGAGTTGTTCACATCGGTCTCGCTGGTGGAACTTTTCACATCGATCTCACCGGCAAACCTGTTCACATTGGTCTCACCGATGAAACTATTCACATCGGTCTTAGCAGTGGAACTGTTCACACCGGTTTCACATGTGGAATTGTTCACATTGGTCTCACCGATAGAACTGTGCACATCAGTCTCACCGATGGAATTTTTCACATCAGTCTCACCGATGGAACTATTCACAGGATTGTAAATTTAGATAAGTGTTTGGGGTAAGTCCCCTTGAACTCTCAAAACACCTCAAACACTAGATTTGAGAAAAGAAAAGGGACAGAGATATCCCAGCTATTATATCAGATACCTATCAAAAAATTCTTGTCCCAAATAATTCAAAACTATCCCAGAAAAGAAGAGGTACGAACAATGACCCATTGAGATACCTCTCAAATAGAGAATACCCAAAAAGAAACAAAATAAAATCCATCTCATAAACATGAAATATCACTCATCAAGAACAAACATTTTTACATGAAAAGAGTTAAACATCAAACAACTCGGGGTACTGAGCACGTATCTGCTACTCACATTCTCATGTACTCTCCTCAAAACCACTGTGTCCCCAAAAGACACAAAACAATATGATAGAATGACCACATAACACCTTCTCTTTACGATCATGGATCCTTACCGGTTGTTCCTCGAAGTTCTCATCATCTTCAGCATCGATCTCACTCCAATAGATGACGTGTGAGTTATCATGAAGATAACAAAAGAGATATGATACATGGAAAACATCATGTATCTAGCTCATCCATGGGGATGTTCTACTCGATAAGCCACTGCCCAACACTACCAAACACCTCCAAAGACCCAAAAAATGGGGAGAATGCTTAACCCCAGGACCAAGCCTTCACTTCCCATGATCGGAGTCACCTTCAGAAACATGTGATCCCCAACATCAAACTCCAATGGTTTCCTGCTTTGATCGACATAAGATTTCTAATGATCTTGTGCTGTATTCAACCTCTCACAAATCACCTAAACCATCTATATTTTTTTCCTCGATAGTTTCAGTCCTAGATTTTATGACTTTTCGACCCCAGTCCAGCATAATGGAGAATGGAAAGGTCACCCATACAAGGATTTAAATGGCCCCATAACGACGGTTGAGTGAAAATTATTATTGTATTCGAACTCCACCAAGGGAAAGTACCTCAACCATGAACAACCAAAATCTAGGACACAATAGTGTAACATGTCCTCAAGAGTCTGGATAGTCTTCTCTGTCAGACCGTCCATCTACAGATAAAAAGTAGTGTTAAGGAATAGTTGAGATCCAAAATCATGCTGGAGACCTTTCCACACCCTAGATGTAAAATGAGGATCTCAATCGCAAATGAATGTCCTCGGTACTCCATGGAGTCTCACCACCTCCTCTAGATACTTCCTTGACAATACATCCACTGAGATCAACTCCTTGATTGCTATAAATTGGTCTGATTTCGTTAAACATTCCACTACCACCAAAATAGCATCATTTCCTCCTATAACTTGAGGTATAACTGTTTCAAATTCCAATGAGATATCCTCCCACTTCCAATAAGGAATATCTAATGGCTATAGCAAACAACTAGGGAGATGGTGCTCAGTCTTGAATTTATGGTAGACCAAACATCTAGACACAAACTCCAAAACTGTAAGCCTCAACCTAGTCCACCAAAAATAACTCCTCATGGCTTGGTACATCATGCTCATGCCAGGATACACCACTAAAGGTGAACTATGGAACTCTCTTAGAACTGAGTCGTGCATAAAAAAAGGAATAAATATACTTCTATGATACAACACTCAGTGTTGTTCATTCTCTGGCCAACCATCAGGGGACTCACCACACAAAAAAACTCAGTCTCTCCAATCCTCCACCTCTAGATCCCCCAACTGGGACTCTTCCACCTACTGTACAAGAGATGACTACACCATCATCTAAAAAAGTCAGCCTCTCCCCCCAAACTTCTCCCAAATCGAGTTTTAATGCTAAATGTTCTTCCATAACTCTCCCGGAATCACTAGATACATGCACTGCATCACTACATGACTTCCTTCTTAGCGCATCATCTACAACATTCCCCTTTCTAGTGGTATATAAAATTTTAATGTCGTATACATGTAATAACTCCATCCACTGATGCTTCTGTAAGTTTGTGCCATGTTGGGAGAAAAAATACCTCATACTCTTATGATCAGTGAAAACCAAAAAGTGATCTCCAGTAAGGTAATGTCTCTAATAATTCATAGAAAACACCACGAATGTCAAATCAAGATCAAGGGTTTCATACTTATGTTAATGGGGACACAACTGTCGAGACCCATAAGAAACAACTGATCTCTGTTACATTAGAAAACATCCTACCCCAAGATGCGAAGCATCACAGAAAACATCAAACTGAACTCTCTCTACTAGAAGAGAATGAACTAGAGAACTTAATAACTTCCCTGTTATTTGCTCTAAAGATGCCTAACACTGATCTGTCCACATGAATTACTGATCCTTCCTGGTCAATGTTGTCTGAGGAGTTGCAACCCAAGAGAAATTAGCTACAAACCACTTGTAGTAGTCTGCAGGACCAAAAAAACATCTCACCTCTACAACTTTCCTCTCGGATGCCCAAGACACAAATGCTTCTATCTTCGATGGATCCACATATACTCCTTTCTAGGACACAAGATGACCCTTGAAATAGACTTCCTGATCCCAAAACTCACACTTTGACAACTTTCCAAATATTTGATGTTGACGAAGAACTCCCAAAATGGTGTGTAGATGCTTTGCATGCTCCTCCTCATATATAGAGTACATAAGGATTTCATCGATGAAAAACACCACAGTCATATCTAGGAACTCAGGAAAACATCATTCATCATTCCCATGAATATAGCTGGAGCATTTATCACACCATACGACATTACAACGAACTCATAATGCCCATGATGACAATAGAAAGCATTATCTGGGATATCCTCATCCTTCACACGCATCTGATGATATTCTGACCACAAGTTGATATTTGAGAACCAAATATAACCATCCAGTTGATCGAATATATCATCAATCTATGGAATAGGATAGTAATAATTCACGGTCACTTTGTTTAATTGATGATAATCAATACACAACCACAAACTGCCATCAGCCTTCTCCATGAAAAAATGGGTGCGCCCCATAGTGTCACACTTGACTGAACAAAACCACATTGTAATAGACCATGAAGCTGTATACGTATCTATCATAACTCAGAAGGGGAAATCATATATGGAGACATATAGATAAGAGACACTCCTAGTTATAGCTCGATTCTAAACTTGATCTCTCGTCGAGGGCGTAATGCAACAACCTCTTTTAGAAAGTCATTAGGGTACTCTTATATGACCATAGGAAATGAAAAATGTTGATCCTATGAAGAACTCCACAATAGCTCATCCATCATGGATGATAAGGACAGGACACGCCTCTAACCCATCCAAGTGTGTCGCTTTCCAACAAACTCCACTGGCTATCCATCTACATCTAAGAACACAACCTACCTCCTGAACAAATCCATGATATCCTATATTGAATACAACCCATCCATTCTGAGGATGACATCATATGGTTGTATTTGTGAACATAGGAAATGTACCCAAGAGAAGTGCGGCCCCATCACTAGTTCACAGTCTCTATATACTTCAAACAAGCTATCTCGACCTCCAAATAGAGTTTTCAATGAGAAGAGAACCGGAAGCCTCGCTACCTTAAGTCTCAATGCTTGGAAATTTCCAAGTGATATGAAAAAGTGTGTTGCTCCTAAATCAAACAAGGCATACACACAAGTAGAAAACAAGAAAATAGGACCTCGAATGATGTTTGGCTCGCTTGGTTCTTGTAATGCTAATGCATGAAGCTGACCACGAACTCCTCCATGGCCTCTTCCCTTACCAGCATGTTAAGAAATGTATTTCGCATAAATGGGGTGGCCTATCACTATATATCTGGACAAAAGGCCTCCTAAAAAGGCCTCTCCATGGCCTCGTCATCTGGAAACAAGTCTGAAGCATGTCATAAATGGTTCTTGAAATCGATTCCAAACTCTTACACACTAGAGCTTCCCTTTCGAAGGGTAAGAAGCTCATGGTGACTGAACTCCTTCACAATTGAAGAAAGAAACTCCACCCTAAACTTTTCTTAGAACTCCTCCATTGAGATCACTGACTCTTCGAGATCCCTATGGAACAAGAACCACCATTTACTTAATACTCCATGTCGCATCATCACAACCAAATACACCAAGTGAATTGTTTAAGAACAAGTCAAAATAAATCCTATATCGACCTCCTCAAACTAGTCTTCAATGACTACATCTGAAACAGAGCCATCATACTTCTGTATACTCTGGTGATGAAACTCCCAGAGTGTCCTCCATGTGTCTTCATCGTCAACCTCTACCCTACGACGATCTGATGGCACAACCTATCATACATCTTCTATGAGAACTCAATGCAGATGTTGACATAGATCCATACCTTCAAAATAAAAAATATTTAGAGCTCCTAAACATTGAATATGTAATACTCAACATAAATAAATTAATTTTTTTCTTTTATTCATTTTAGGTTAACATATCCCAATTTCTACCAGTTCAAACACATGCACATTAAAGAATGATGCATGATACTTTCCAAGTTCTCTACACTACAACTACTATCACCTCTTTTAGTAGACATTTTAAACTTAACGGTCTGTGCATCTGATCACAGGGGGCCCTAAACGCCTATGTCTCAGCCGGTATCTAGTTTTTACAACACTTTATAAACATGACTAACACTGTTGCCCTACCGTCCCATGAATCCTCACCTATTACTAACATCAAACTCCATCCTATCCATCAACTATACCTCTGATACCACCCTTTCATGACCCCTCCCCACAAGGTGTACCCCTTCTGGGCCGAAAATGTGAGAAGAGAGATAATAACCCCCTGATTCCTACCTCAAGTTGGCTCCGGGTTGCGACTAGCAATGAGGGTATATTGAACACACAAATGGGAGGTATTGCCCTCTAAGAGAACACATGAGAATGAGAGAGATAATATAAAAACCAACCAAATCAAACTTAGAAAACACTATAAAATAAATTTTATGTACACATATGTTATGTAATGAAAAATTACTACAATTGAAATAGGAAAACTGCAAATATAGAAGGAATGTAAAAACAGCAAAAACCACAAGCCCGAACAGCTTCTGCAACATCAAGATAGCAGAAATCAGCATGATCTACAACATGCTCCAAGTGACCTAAAAAACAGTTTATATATACACAGGGTGAGTATAACAGTACTCTCAGTAGGATCCTCCCTAGAGACCCTCATGAAATAGTAAAGAAATCATGCTAAAGCATAGTGAACAACAAGTGAAACAAACTCATCACCTAACCAGGTATACTATGTTCCCTACCTCACTATGGATACTCTCACCAATTATTGCATATAAGAGTATATAATATAATAAAGAATATCAATGGTATCCCGCAACTACTTCCCCACTAGTTTTCCACTTTGCCCCAACGTCGCATGAACTAAGAATATCTCTCCCAAAAGGCATTCCTGCAGACACCTGGGCAAAGCACCACAACATGCACCTCATACAACAACCACCACATCCATGTAAAATAATTAACCAAGTTTTTTCTGAGTTCCACCACAGCTTGCATAACATGTATCATACATCTATAATTATACCTCAAGACATTACATCCCACACACCGAGTTAGGATCCTCAAGACATCACAACTTATACATGTTATACATATAGTAGACCATATGAAACTATATCCAGAATATATGTGTGTGAATAACCACAAGACATTACAGCCCTCTACACATATATATGGGGAAAACTAACTGCAATGCCTACCAGCACAAGTAACTACCAAGAGAAGAGAGTGGGGAAAAGGGGGTAGTCATCCATCCATACTACAATCTTAATGTTAATGAAAACACCTATAGAGATCAAAATCACTAGGGTGTTAGTTTACCAAATTGACGGGGTGGAGTAGGGTGTAGAAACACAAAAAAGTACACAATGTACTATAGCAAACAACCACACTATGGGTATAACATAGTCTTAGACTCAACTACATCTAACGTCTCTCAGACTCCCGACTTCCACTTCTTTGACTAGGTATCCAATAAGAATACAACCATTTAAATAACTTTATTACATTCCATTATTTCTTTTTTACTAGTTTCACATTAAGTTCATTAATTATTTAAACATTAATTATCAATTTACAGTTTTCACATTATATTTCATTTACATAACACCCAAAGTCCATTGTTCCTTTAAATTACATCCTCATCATTGATTCCCATCATGCTCCAACCCCATGCGTTAACATCATTTAGTCAATAATTTATTAACAACATTATTACATTCCCTTATTCTCAAGCATTCTAAAAAATAATTCTAAGATAATAAGTACAAGGGGCTCTAGATAGTGAGTAGATGAACTAACCGTCGAGTCATTGCTACCTATAGTAAGAGCTTAGACCCATAATCGCTCAGATTTTTAAACATGGAAAGGACATGGAATACACTACGTGTCTTCAACCCTTTGGGGTGGAGGTTAAATAGACTAGCTTCCTTGAGTAGTGTAGAAATTAAGGATGATAAACAACCAAAAAGAATCAGCAAGCATCCAAACATTCACCACCAGCCCGTTTCATCATCCATGGTGTCCTCCCTGACACCCACATGCATAAACTGATGCATCTTGCAACTCTAGGTGTCAACTCCTACCACAACCAATATCCCTCCTTTCCCCCAACTATCCCATCAACCTTTTAGGCTCACATCACAACACAAGTATTAGAAACAAACATAATATCCACTTGGCTTTTATCCCTTAAGCAAGCAAGAGGGTAACGTAGAACCCAACGAGGCCTTATCTAGTATCAAACAATCGTTCATTTAATCCATATGGAATTGACCAATTATTTATTTTGAGGTTCCATAAATAGGAAACCTAAACAGTAAGATATCACAGATTTATTAAATATGCTTACGACATCAATTTGATTAACATAAATTTACAACAACAACAACCAAATTAATTTATATGCTTCTTTATATTTATCCAATCAATTATTAATTAATTAAAGATTTATGTTCATTACCAATTTCAATCAGAAACAAAAAGATAAACAAAGAAATCATATATATCACACTATCTAAAAAAACAAGAGGCAATAACATACGATTGATATCAATTTATATATCCACTTCAAATATTTAATATGTAAATTACATTGTGATCTGGTGGACTAAAACATGCTAACTCTAAATTTGCACGTAAAATTAAAGATAAGAATAGAATTCCCCACCTCAAATGGTTGTTGACATTCTTTATACGAGAATGATCTACACAACGAATTATGATCTCCTCCCCCCGGACAACTGTATACACTTGAACACACCGCGACACGACCACACCATCTGAAAGACATGAAAACTACATTATAATCATGGAGATAACATACCATAGCATGGAAAGGAGGTACATAAGGATTAGGATGGAAGAAAACACAAGAAAAGTGGTAGATCATACCTTATATCGATGAAGGATCAATACTTGCTATATGAAAAAAAGGATGTGTGAATGCAGTAGGAAGAAACTTCAAGGGGGAAATGATATGAGGATTAAGGTTCAATCACACTGCTCCTATGGGAAGAAAGAATGGTTTTAGAATATCATACTAGGGAACAATAATGTAAAACAAGGGTGGAAGATTATCATCCCTTTAGATGATTTACGGAGTAAGCGTAAGATATGTTTGATTTTCCCTTAAAATCGGATCCCATTAAACCACACAGTTTGACCATGTAAAAGCATCTAGAGAATTAGAAAAATTAATATTGGAGTTATGGGATTGGATTTGGACTTAAATCCCTTAAAAAAGGAATTAACATCATTTTATGTCCAGTAAATGTCAAAGGGGCCAAAATATAGGAAGCTGGAAACATTGTACACCAAAAATGAAATTTGACAATGTGTAGGATGACTCATTTTTCTGAAAACCTCACATGTCAAGAAACATTGTAGAACCTCACTGGTCTAGAAAGCTCACCGGTCTGGAAACACTATAGAAACTAACTGGTCTAGAAATCTAAATGATCTAAACACACTGTTGAACCTCACTGGTCTAGAAACCTCATCAGTCTAGAAACACTATAGAACCTCACTGGCCTAGAAACCTCACTGTTATAGAAACACTATAGAACTACACTGGTTTGAAAACCACACTGGTCTAGAAATAATGTGCGAGTAATTTATCACCGTTGTAACTACACACTGGTGGAACTTTTCACATCGCTATCACTAGTGGAGTTGTTCCCATCACTCTCACCAGTGAAACTGTTCACATCGGTCTCAACGATGGAACTGTTCACATCAGTCTCACTAGTGGAACTGTTTACAGCGGTCTCACTGGTGGAACTCTTCACATCGGTCTCAATGGTGGAACTGTTCACATTGGTCTCACCGGTGGAAATGTTCACACCAGTCGCACTGTTGCAACTGTTCACATAAGCCTCACCAGTGGAACTGTTCACATAGGTCTCACCGGTGGAAGTGTTCACATTGGCTTCACAATTGGAACTATTCACATCGGTATCACTGGTGGAAATTTTCTCATCGACCTCACCAGTCGAGCAATTCACATCAGTCTCACAGGTGGTCATGTTCACTTCGGTCTCACCGGTGGATCTTTTTCCATCGGTCTCAATGGTAGAGTGGTTCACATCTGTCTCACCAGTGGAGCTGTTGACATCGGTCTCACAGGTGGAAATATTTACATCGGTCTCACCGGTGGAACTGTTCACATCTTTCTCACTGGTGCACCTATTCTAATCGGTCTAACTAGTGGAAATTTTCACATCAGTCCCACCGATGGAAGTGTTCACATCAGTCTCATTGGTGGAACTATTCACATCAATATCACTGATAGAACTATTCACATCGGTCTCACCATGTGAACTGTGCACATCAACCTCACCGGTGGAACTGTTCAAATCGTTTCCACCGGTAAAACTGTTCACAGAATATGAAATTTGGAAAAGTGTTGGGGGTAAGTCACCTTGAACTCCTAGAACGTCTCAAACTCTATATTTGAGCAAAGTAATGGCCCAAAGAGGTCATATCCATTATAATGATAGTCTTTTTTAATCGGGAACATATAAAAAAATCATCTGACTTAGTGAAATATCTTCAATGTTTACCATAAAGATCTTCACCTTTAGTACATTAAATTTAAAAACTTTTTCATAACCAGGGGAAATGAATCATTTGATGGGGTGATCTAAGATTCTAGATAAGGGTAAAAAAGACACATAATCATAACATGAGAATAAAGTTTTAAGAAAATGAGAATAAAACTTTAATATCATACCCTATATATCAAAGATCATATACATTAGTCATGGCATAAATATTGGTATTTCAAAAGATATGAATCATAAGAGAATCAATAGTATAATACATAAAAACATAGCACAATAATAAAACATGGTATTTTGGAAGACACATAATTATATAATATAATTTATATAGTAGTCATGGAATTAGTGGAAAGGCATTAGTAGTATAGGATCAATCCCTATAACATCATGGTAGTCATGGTTCACTCCGATGACATTATTAGTAGTCAAGGTACACTCCCAATACCATCTTGGCATTAAATTCCTTTACTGAACTGATTTCACACACCATTACATCCATTCCTATCTCTTGAGATATGAATCATTAACCATTTCTCTCAAGGGAGATATAGGTCCCACCCATATCTTAATGAAATCATACATACATGTGCCACAAAGACAAAAATAGTGATATCATAACCCATGAAATAAAATGGGGTTCATAAAAATGTAATCATATCATTAACTGTGGAAAATAGACAGGTTTTATAATCATTTCATCAATGAAAACCCCATAAAAAGAAGCGGGTTTCAAAAGAATTAAAATCTGTAGAAGAGGAACATGTTTCATAAACATATAACCCATGAAAGAGAGACCAATTTCATAAATATCATCCCACCAATACATAAACCATTCGATAACAGGATGACTTGAGTAACACCAACATATGTCATATTATATGTAAAATAATATGAACATATATTTTAAAAAAATTATTGAGGAAAATATCATTTCTCCTTTGATAAATGATTTTAAAAACATAGAATATTTCGTAAACAATTTTTATTTTAAATAAAATTGAAAACATATAGAGGAAAAAAGAAAACCATTTTCCATGAAAACATATACAAGAGTCATCAAAAAACATTTAAGACCTTTTTCCCAAAATCAATATAAAATAATCTTGAAAAAATTTGGAAAACCATTTTCAATGAAAACAAATAAAAAAAAATTTGAAAAAAAATTTAAAATATTTTTCATTGAAATTATTTTGAAAACTTATAAAGAATGGTTAAAAAGGTTTTGAAACCCATTTCTTTGAAAATATATTTGAAAAATAATAATTAAATCTTGACTTTGTTTTGAAAACCATATCTTTGAAAAATTTTAAAACTTATAAAGAACCCTTGAAAATATTTTGGAAACATTTTCATTGAAAATAACCTTGAAAACATATAAAACATTCTTGAATATATTTTAAAAAACATTTCCTCTAAAACACATTGAAACATATAAATACAGCTTGAAATTATTTTGAAAACCATTTCATTGAAAATAAAATTGAAAAATTATTAAGTAATATTTTAAAACATCTTTTCAAATCACAAATTTTAGACCAAAGTGAGAAATAGTCATATTTATTTACTAAGACATTCTTAATTATCATTAGTACCAATGCATGGGAAAAATGAACTAATAAATAAAGATATCATGAATAACTATTTGATAATATATTTAACTATTATTCTTGATATATGGATCATAAGGTTTCATACATGAAAGAAAAATCATAAAAAATCATGACAAATAATGAGATTATTGTAATAAACTCTTACCACTTCATAACTTTGAATCATGATCCCTATATTAAAATTTTAATTAAATAGAGATTAAAATATATTGGAATGAAGGATATATATAATAAAAAAATTAAAATGGTAGTGTATAACTATCTTAAAGGAATATAGGTGCATAATATGACATGTGTCTCAAAGAAGGAAAATTGAGACAAACTTCCATTATCGAATTAGTAACATTATAATTTTAAACCCCATGAAATAAATATCATCAAATAGATATTTAAATACATATTAATTTATGTATAAGAATAATAGAATACATCCATGGTCATTATACATACCATATATAAGAAATACTAGGTGAATATTTCTTGTGCCACGTAGAAAATTAAAGTGAGATGAGAAAACCCTTACCTTAAATATTTAATTTCATTGCATATGTTCAAAAATATTGTATAATAAATATATTTTATTTAAAAAACTACAATAGAAAGATATTCTTATATATAATACCAAATATGAATTTATTATGACTTTATATGACCTATTTATTAATAACTTCATGTTAATGGTAAATTTCAGGTAATATATGCTTTGTTTTCGTACATGATTTAATTGTTATTCTTGATCCTCTTACCTATATCATGATTTAAATATATCCAGAATGTAATAATTGATTTAAATTCCATATATATTCAGTATAAAAATATTTATAATAATATATAAAATATTGAAATATGAAATGGAATACACTTTTCATGTTGACGGTATGTCGTATGCACGCATGACTATTATTTTCTCTTTATTTTCATATTAAAAGCATGAATGTAAATGAAACAAATGAACATATGTATATATAAAGAAAAATTAGAGTAAAATTATTTTTTCTTATATATCATATAATTTTAATAATATAAATCTTAATACATTCCATGTAAAGTGTGAATGAATCACATCACTTTGAGGAGGTGGTAGTCCACAAGTCCACAAACAATGTTATTTTTTATATACAAAATGGAAATAATGGAGACATATTTTAAATAATAATTAAATAATTATAAATAAATAATAAATATCATATATATCATATAAAAATATAGTTTCTATAATATTTCCTAACCATGAGAGGTGGTAATGAAAAAATTAACAACATCGTCTTGCAAGGCTGTAGTTCACCGCACACAAGAATAGTAAGTTAGATTTTCATTCGATGGATGTTTGTGGATGTGTAGGAAGAAAAATTAAAATAATAAAATATCATTATATTTAAAATTCATAGGTTTTCTTATAATCGTGGAATAATAATATTAGAGTTGGGGGATAACAAAAATAAAACCAGGGAGCATGAGGAAGGATGTTGCCTATTATTTGGGTAAATCCCCTTGTTTTTAACCAATGAGCTCCCTTGGTCATGTTTCATCCCAAAGGGTGGCTTTTGGGATTTTTTGATGGATTTTGGGATATTGTTTAAGAAAATTTTTTATAATAAAAAGGTCTTCAGTGTTTTGAATAAGTATAAGGGGGAGTGGCTTTTTTAGCGGAGGAGTGACATTCTTGTAACTTCTTGGAAAGGGAATTCCACCAATTGTTTTAATATATAACCCATCTAAATTAATGGTTAAATTTAAATCCTAGTGACTATAGTGTATAAAAATGAATAGAAAATGTACTTTGGATTAGTTTTTATGCCATTTGGTATTTATGTTTTACTTTTAGTCCTTTGTTATGTTAATTTTTTCTCTTAATCGTTGTAACTAATTTTAATCAAATTCACTAAAAATATATTTAAAAATATGTTTAAATTATTAGAAAATATATATTATTATAATAATAACTATGGAATCCATTTTTCCAAATTCTAGTCATAGAAGTCGAAAAAACCGTTTAAAATTAATCCTGAAGATAGGACAACAATCAAAGTTTTTAATGTAAAAATGTTTAAAAGTTTTCTACGATTTTATATATAAATTCAATGTGATTTTTTTAAATTACATAAATTTGTTTAAATGATATACAACTGATCAAATTATACTTTAAAAACAATTTATTACATAATTTTACTACTAAAATAAATTGGATAAAAAACAAGTTTTGAATTAAAATTTTGTGTTATTCACTATTTGTAAAAATGAAACATGACGAAAAAATACAAAAAAAATCCCCAAAAATAAATTTTATATTACATATAAAGAATAATGTTTATATATTTGAAAAAAAAATTTAAATGTTTTAAAAATTATATTTAAAATGGGCTCACCTTTAAAACGAGTTAAAATCACCTTTTTGAAAAATAAATATTTTTAATAGTAATATCAGATTTATTTATTTTCTTATACCTATATAATCTATTTTATGATTATAATAAACATTTATATAATATATAATATATAAATATTTTTGAAAAAATTAATAAAAAGTGGTTTATTTTATTGAGCTGAAGTTATGTTTGTACATAGAAAAACAGTTTTCAGAGATAAGTAATTTCATAATTTCAAATATTCATTAAATTCAATTCATCTAATTGAAAGCTAAAGTATTCAGTTTATACAGATGTGTAAATCATATTTTCACAATTAAATTAATATTAATCATAATAACTATTTTAATGGCTAGGTGGTAGCTGGAAATATATATTAATAAACACATTAATATTATATTGTAGCTCAATAAAAACTCAGCCATTCGTGTAATATAAGATATTAAAGGGACTCAATACTATGTGTAATACTAGCCTAATGCATTGATTTGTGTACCTCAAGATAATATATGATTTATGTGTAGTGAAATATTATCTTTCTGTTGCATATAACGCAAACCAAACATAGCGATTTTATATAAAAAACAATAAATAGTTTTGTGTGAAATGAAAAATATGAAAAACATTTAACTATTTAAAAAATATTATAAAAATCATGGGGTTTTATAGTCTTCCTCACATAAAATGAATTTATAAAAATAAATTAATTTAGTTTATTAAAGTTATAATTCTTGAAATTTTGTTAGCTACACTAGGTTAGATACCCTGAGAGGGGGGGGGGGTGAATCAGGGTATGACAGATTAAAACAATTTCCACCATTGGTGTTGTTTCACTATTAAGAAAAACTCTCTTCTCTCTCTTTCATGTATTGAAGTATTAATAGAAATTAAATCATGCACATGGTACAAATTTTTTATATGGTTCACCCTCACTGGACTACATCTAAGGAGCATACACAGACCATGTGCTGATGCAACGAAATGCTATTTACAAAGTTCAAAGAGGAATCATTGTCCCTCCTACATTATAACCATTAACAATTTGAGAACTCACTGTTCTCTCAACTGATGTGTGCTCGCTACTTCTTCACAAGATACACTTATAGTTTAAAGGCGTGTAGGTCCCTTCATTCTCACAAATGAATGAATCCTCCATTGTTTGTAGATGCTCTGATAAATTCCAATTTTTCTCTACTGATGAAAACCACTTTACCTCAGTACCACTAGGAAACTCCAAATCTTTCATGTAACCCATACTATGTCTTGAGAATAACTTTAATTCCCTACACACAAGATTCCACCTTTATCGCGAAACACCCCTTGTGGGGGAATTCAATCATATGTGTAACTCAAATATCACATGAAACATTCTTAGATTGCATGAAAATCAAATCTTATGTTCAACTTTCTTAGCTAGCACACAACTCAAAATTATTCACGCAACTACCTTTTATTAAAATACTTACCTGATATGTAGCTCATATTCTCTATATGTGTTGAGCTTCATCAAATAATGGGGTAACATCTTATTTATAGGCTCCGTCGACCCCTGCTGTAACACCCTGACCCCAGAAGCCCAGAGTCGGTGCATTATTTTAATACATTGGCATGATTTGAAGGAATAAAGTCCCGAAAGACTTAACAATTTTGCAATCATGGAAAATGGATTAAATACATGAATGTTACAAGACACATTAGAAAATAAAACACAATTCAAATTATCCTTTTAGAATTCCATTAATCCCCTAGCTTAACCCTTCTTATTAATCATAATACACTTCTTACAATCCTGGGAAAATAAAACCTAAGAAAGGGGGGATCTCAAACACTCATTAAGGATAACAATATAGTGTAAACTTTCACAAATACAAATAAACATTTAAGGCAATGTATTAAACAAAAATAAAATCCTTTTAATCTTAAACTTCAGCATAATTTGGAAAAGATAAAATCAAATAATGAAATTTACTTATTCACATGGATATTCTAATAGTTGAATAATCACATGAAACATTAATAGAAACTTTCATAATGATGGAATGCATTATGCCAGACTTCATAACCACATAGTCAAGGCCTTATGCTAAGACTACGAATAAGATTTCGTCATGGCCTTGTGGAAAGACACTAGTTTGTCTCGTGAAACCTACCAAATAATTAAGGAGATATAGAGGGCTCCACCCATGACATACTAAGTCCAATGCATTCCTCATATGAAAAGTTTTAAACATAACTTAACCATTTATATTAAAACTAGCATACGAAATGTCTATACATTATCCGTAAACTATGGTATAAAAATAACACATCCACATTAAAAAATATCACAAAAACACCAATACAATATGGAATATTTGTATCATAATAAATCAACGATGATCAAGAATAATATCCAGTAATGGATTTTGACATAGTTGAAAATTATCTGTAAAAATATTTGAGAGAAATATCCTTTTTTCATGAAATCATTTAAAAGTCACATAATTTATAAAGTAATTCATTTAAACAATATTTTTGAATAAAATTTTTCCATACCAATTCGAAACTTTTGATAGGATATAACATTTTAAAGCATTAATGTCCATATAAATAAATCCATAAAACCGTTTTGATAACATGGACATTAAAGAGAAAGGTTTAAAGGAATAAATATTTAGAACATTTAAAATGATTTCTTACTAAAAAATTACCTTAAAATAATCCCTTTGAAAACTATTTTATGAAACATGGATATGGATAATAAATATTTCCCAATAGATACTTACATAAAAACAACCTCAGATAATAAAGAGATTTTGATATTAACCCTTACCTTACACTTTCCTTTGGTCAAGTGTACAATTAACCTCATATATAATGACCATAGTATGTTATTAAATTTTACCAGAACCATATTCTTGTTAATTATATCATACATTATTCATTTATGACTTTATAATAGCCATTTAATAATGGTTTCTATATTAAATTAACATTTCGGGTAATAATCGATTTCTTTATCGTATGTATTTTAACCTGTTATTCTTGATCATATCACCTAGATCATGATTTAAATATTTCCCAAATATAAAAAATTATTTATATATAATATATATATAGAGTATAAATATGTATAATAGATAGATATGTGAAATGTAAAACACCATTTATGGAGACAGTAGGTCGTACGTATGCATAAATGTTTCGGTTTGTAAATCGTATTGAACGGAAGTAAGTGAATAAGATATATGTAAGTACATAAAAATAAATAAATAAATATATACCCAGTAGAATTATTATGTCATATATTACATACTTATTAATAATATATATTTTTATAATCATCGTTGAAGGGTGAATGTGGAAATGAATCTCATCACGTCGTGGAGACGGTAATCCGTACGTACGCATGAGCGACAATATCATTATATTGATGGTTATATCATATATAATTAGATGGTATATCATATATAATTGGATGTTATATCATATATAAAAAATCATTAACATGTTATATTTATTATTTACATCAGTTATACACATTATTATATACATTCAAATAATAAAGTGTTTGAATAACAAACAACACCACGATGTGGAGGCGGTAATACGTACATATGCACGTATGGAGACTTCGAAATTTATAGGATGGATAGAATAATGAATCTGGTAGTACCATTTTTATAATAAACTCAATGTATATAGAAGGTACTGCAGTTATTAATTAAGAATATAAACAACAATGAAAGAGGAAGTGGAAGAAGAAAAGAACTTGAAAGAGGTGATTAAATATTTACCTTTTCTTCGGGTTATTCCTTTTAATTTGATCAAAAGGGATCCATAGGATGGCTTTATGACCAAAGGAAGGCCTCTAGGATGATGGGAGGAATGTTGGGAGGATACTTGGGCAGGGGATGGCCGAGACAAAAGGCTTTGGAGGTTTGAAATTAAGAGAAGTGGAAGTTCCCTTTTTTAAGATAGGTGAAGGTCACTTTAGGAAAAGCTTGAAATATTATTTTATAATAAAATAATTTTAGGTTTATACTGGATTAAAAATGAATTATTTCTATGATAAGGTGTGGATGGGTCAAAAAATTTCAAATAATAGGTTTTAGACAGGTTTAGGTCATCATATTAAACTTATATTTTAGATTTAACTCGTAGTTAAATAGTTTTTCATTTACCATGTCTCTGTATTTTTGTATTATATTGTTAATAATCATAATATAACAAGAAAAAAGAACCCCATGTGGTTCATTATTTATATATATGACCTTATTTATTTCCTTTTTCTGATCCTTATATTTTTAGGAATATTATCGAAATTAATAATACAGTATTTGTTTTAAAACTCAATTATGTCAATTTTGACACTATTTAATATTTGATTTTTTTTAAGGCCATAAAAACTTTATCACTTCGAATAAAATTTATTTAACCAACCCTAACATGTCATATTAACCTATAAAATTAGTATAATTCATCAATAGTCTCAATTTACATTTATTTGGATATTTATAATATCAATTATTTTAATATTTCAATAATAAGGTAATTACTTCTTCGTCATTGTGTCATAAGTAAATTAAATTATTTAATTTCTAAAAATTATAAATAAAATAACATTCTGTAGGAAATAATTTTAGATTTCTAATGAATATTTATAGTCGACTTTATATTATGTTTCATAGTATATTAAAAATGGTTTTGTTATTAAAATTTGAATTTAACTCTTTTAACTCTTCTTTAAATAAAATAATAATAAATTCTCTTATCTTAATCAAGTGGACCTAAGGGGACATATATTATTCCTAAGGTTGTTTTAGGTCGAATTATACATATCCAATAGAATTAGGACATGTGTTAGGCCAATTATAATATCATTTTTACCCTTAATTATTTTATTTACTTTTAACTGTGGTAAATAAAAGTCAAAAGTTACTATTCACAAAAAAATTATTTTTATCTTATTGAACCAAATTTTACATACTGATTCCAACCGTGTTTCTCAGATTTTTAGAATTGAACTAATATAAATGGTAAAATTTACTTTTATGCAAATTTGTAAATGCTCTTAGAAGGTGGGTAAAAGATGGTAAAATGTTCGATAAAATTATATATTTCTAAAAATATTATAGAATGACTCTAATGAATTACATTGAAAATATATAGATATTATGTATCTATTTTTACCTAAAATAAATTAAAATAAAATAACTAATTTTTTAATTAAAAAGTGGTTTAAAATAATAACGTAGTGTTTTTCACAATTCATCGAAAATTAAACGTTTTCAGAAAAATACCAAAAATTTACCCTAAGATAATTTTGATATTTTGAATTCAAAAATGAAGTCTATCTTACCAAATTCAAAACATAGAAGATGAATTTAATAAATTAAAATTAATTCACGTTGTTAAAACCAAAAACTGGGTTTTTAAAAAGTAAAAACTATCAAAATATTGACATGTGTTTATGTCAAATTTTAATGTGAAATTACTTATAATGAGATAAATTGTATTAAATGATAAAAATATTATATAATTATAATTCCAAACAATTCAAATTTAAAATTTTTCACTATAAATTATTTTGATTAAAAAATATGTTTTTAATTAAAATTTAGTAATTTTCACTATTTATCTAAATATGAAATCCATCAGAAATGTGCCAAAATTTTATCCAAAATGAATTTTTATGTCCAGATTCTAAAGAGTATTTTAATTTCATTAAAGTGTCAAATATTAGTTTTAAAAAAGGTTTTCCATAAAAAGGTGGTAAATTCTCATTTTTTGAAAAATAATTTTTTTATCTGAAAAAAATGAATTTGTTCCTACACTATGCCTAAGAAACACGTAATATGGATTCTAATATTATATAGAGTATATAAAATTTAAAATTTAGTTAATTCTATTCATAATCACTTTTTGAATGGCTAGTTTGGAAATTCATGGTGCACTCGAACATGGTGTTGGATATAGTACATGCTATTGAATTACATTAATAAGATAGCGTACTATGAAATCTTGGGGTGTTACACCTACGGAGATGATTTATCCTATCACACGAGATTATCTTCGAGCGCGCCAAACCCCAGTTGAAAACGCATTGGGCCTGCAAGATTATTTTGCGCAACCTCATTTTTTATGCACATTTCAAAATATGTCGCACACATCATGCCTTTTCCATTTTTCAACATTCTGGACCCGGAACATTCCATGTGCGCAAGTTTCCAAACAACATTAAATCATGCACATAACTTATTTTTCCATAAATATTTTCTCATATTTTTCAGTTTTGAGTCCCAAAAAGTTGGCAAACTCAAGAAAACGGTGCAACCTTGTATCTTTTATTTTCATATCACCTCCATATTGTCCATTCCATTGTCATCGTTCATTGCCAACATAGGTTGTCAAAAATATCTCTAGATCTTTACAACTCACCATGGAAACCCTCTATGTTAACAAACAAATCAGCTTTGTTAACAAACACAAAGACCACAAAAATGCTTCAATGTTACCTTAAGGTATTTTTTCCCAGCAAAGTTTCTTTCATAGAAACCCACATCATAAAAAAGAATACAAAAACTTCATATGAGAAGGGAAAGTTTAAAAAATAGTGGTTACCCAAAAAAACTCATAACTAGGTTTACTAAATGGGGAAAATTGGTGGTAAGTTAAAACATAGAGATTAAAGAGATATATAACTATCATGGTCTGAGGAAGAGTGATATAGAATAAGGCTAGTAAAATGTTAAAAATCACAGAGCTATAAATTTTCAATGATCCAAGGGACTATTTGATTTGTTGGAAAAGAATTTAATATGATAACATTTTTGGTTTCAAGATGCTTTCCATAGGGTTGAATAATTTTCATGATAATAAATAATTACTTAATTTCATAAAATTTCTTAAGCAAAATCTCATCCTTTTTGTGCCTTGATCAATTTCTACTTCATCTATTATTCAATGAAATGATAGTATATTTTTCATTCATGAAGCATTAAAATATCATGAGACCAGTAAATAAAATGATATGTCATTCTATCGATATTTAGTTTAGATATCTATAAAAAATGTTAACATATGTTATCCAATATTTATAAATCCTCATATCATGGGATAATACTTAATCTATAGAACCTCATTCAATGTTTATCTTAAACCATTCCATAAATGGTCAACCTTATAACCCTTATAATGGAATAAATACAAAAATTTTGAATTAAGGTCACTAAATCATTAAAACGTTGATCCTCCATATATCATAAAATGGCTCTTGGATTTCACATTCAAAACTTTTGAATACATTCATCATTAATTTTCTTGAAACTCGTTAATAACTTGAATTAACATAAATCCTTTTGGAAAATATTCAATATTCCATTTTCAAGAGACTATATGATATATTCCTTAATTATAAGATGTTATAAACTTCAACCATGATAACATAGATCGATTTTTGAAATAAAACTTTAATTGTTTCTAAGGTTATTTATACTATCCAATTTACTTTATCCAATCAAACATCTCTTTATCCAAGAAAGACTAATTTTTGCAGCATCTTGAACACATAAAGGGTTTCCTTCCCCAAATCAAAATAACAATTTTCTATGTCTTCATCACCATTAAAAATATCCTTTTTATTCCTTTATAAAATACTTATAATGAAAATAATTATATATTTCATGATCCGTAAAACATACCCATTGAATTCCAAAACATATACACTTCATTCATCCATCTTTATTCATAACCCATTACTCAGAATTCGTCATATTCTTCTTTAATATATAATTACTAGAATAAGAAATATGAATATTTTCATAAGTTTATTAAACCATAATCTAACCATGATTCTTAGGTTTAAGGTAAAAAATAGTGGATGAATATCTCATACATTTCTTATATTGTTTGCGGTCTCTTTATCTTCAGTAATATAACCAGTACTCATGACCTCTTCCCGATCATCTTCCTGCTATTTCTACGTAAGAAATATATTGTATAATTACCATAATTTTCACATCTGGAATATTCAATGGTAACTAGGTATCTTATATTTCCCTTTATTGACTAGCACTAGAAAGCTTTGCATGATAAAAACTTATCATAGAGGAAAACCAAATAATCCTACAAAATTACTTATTAGATGAATATATCATGATACCTTCTTTAATCTAGGACACCATAGGTTTATCATAGGTAATTCTTAGTCATATTATATTTAAATACTTATTTATTTTTCATAAAGTGTTTGTGAATTTCTAAAGTATATTCCCCACGAGTGTCAAACTAGGTTTACATCAAGGCTTGTTGTCATGCACCGAAACATGATCAAGGTAATCTCAATACAATTTTATTGAGGTTGTTACCCCTATGTAAACATATTATGGAGCCACATAAACTAACAGTATCCATAAAGGGATGTATTTCCATGAAATCAATCCTATTATCATTTAAAAAAATTCAAGTACATTTTCCAAAAAATTAACTCATCATGAGATATATCCTTATATACATCTATATACATATCCTTAGAAATATCCCTAGGGATATCACTAATGTTTTGTCATCATAGTTTCCAAAGGTTGACTAAAAACTTCCATTTTATACCATATATAGTGACCTAGGTCTTAACCTACAAGGATATTACATCATTTTATATGAATATTAATCACACTATAAAAATAAATACCTAAGTACTATAATAGATTAGTGTATTTTGAATCATGAAACAAAATCATATAATTTTTTGAAATATTTTTATTATTTTCCACAAATAATTTCCATTTTAGTAATTCTACTTAAAACACTTCTTCATAACCTAGGGAAAGGAATCATAATAAAGGGGTGAGTTAAGATTCTCAGTAAGGGTAAATAAATGAGATACATATGAATAACTGGAGAATAAGGGTATGAGAACATGAGAATTAAAAATTTTAGATCATGCCCTTAATATGAAAATCATATACATGGTTCATGGAATAAATATTCATAGTTCATAAGAAATGAATCATTATGGAATGAAGATCATAATCCATCAAAACATAAGAAAGGAATAAAACATGTAATTGTGGAAGAACCATAAGCATTTAAAATTATATCCATAGTAGTCAAGAAATCACCGCTAAGGAAATCTTAACAGTATGGTTTCACTCCCCATATAATCATTGTATTCATGGTTCACTCCCATGACTGTCTTAGTAGTCAATGTTTACTCCCAAGACTATCTTAATAGAAATAATTCTTTACTGAACCAAGTTCACTCCCCCTTCCATTCATGTTTTTCTCATGATATATAAATATTTACCGAATAAATTGGAGGGAGATATAGGTCCCACAAATATCATAATGAAATCATACATACATTTCGCACAAGTTTATAAATAATCATATCATAAACCATGAAACAAAATGGGTGTCATAAACATGTAGGCAGGACATTGCCGATAGAAAAGAAGAAATTTTAATAATCAGGTCATAAAATAATAACCCACTAAAAAAAGTGGATTTCAAAATAATAAAAACCATAGAAGATGAATGTTTTTAAAAATCAAATAACCTCATAAGCAGATACCGATTTCATAATCATCATGTCATAATTACAAAAACCATTCAGAGAAAGATTATAAATGGAACATCTAAGTCACATCCAAGATATTTATGAGTAACACCAACATATGTCATATTAAATGTAAAATAATTTGGAATTTTTTTTAAAAAAATTATAATGAAAATATCATTTCTTATTTGAAAAACTCTATTTAAAACATAAATCCTTTGGAAACCATTTTCATTAAAAATAAACCTGAAAAAATATAAATAACGATATGAAACCATTTTCCATGAAGTCATATAAAATAAGCATTAAATAATTTTGAAATCCTTTTTCGATAAAAACTATTAAAATAATCTTGAAAACATTATAAAAACCTTTCTCCATGAAATATAATAAAAAAATATTGAAAACATTTTGAAATTGTATTTCTTTGAAATCACTTAAAATTTTTATAAAGAAATCATCAAATCAGAATGAAAATAATTTATTTTAAAATTACATTGAAAAAATTTAAATAAATATTGAAAATGTTTTGAAAAATAATAATTTGATGATTGTTTGAGAACTTATAAACAAATCAAAAAAATGATTTAAAAACCATTCCTTTCAAAATAGAATTGAAAAATTATGAAGAATCATTGACAAAATTTCAAAAACCATTTATATGAAAAATAGAAAACATATAAGGATATCATGAAATGGTTTTGAAAACAATTTCTTTGTAAATATCATTGAAAACAGATAATGGAATATTTTAAAAAATATATAGTAAATAACGATTTCTGATCGAAGAGAGAAATAAAGTCATATTTTCTTAAAAACACTTTCTTAATTATCTTAAGTAACAAAGGGTGAAAAAATGGTACCAATACGTGAACATTTCCAAAATGACCGGAGGAGGTGAAAAATAATTAGTGTTCATAAAAAGTGATTATAAGGTTTCATCCATGAAAGCATAATCACAAACAATCATGATAAATTATGAGATTAGAGAAAGAGACTCTTACCACTTGGTAAATTTAATCAAACTCCCCCTGTAAGAAAATGTAATTAAATTTAACTTATAATATAATATAAATAATTATATTTATGATATAAAATTTTAAATGTTAGTGTATACACATCGTAGAGGAATATAAGTGGATAACATGGCATGTGTCATAAAGAAAGAAAATTCTGAAAAAATTACATCACCAATTTGGTTATTTTTAAAACATGAACATCCTTAAAGAAATATCATAAAATAGATATAAAAAACATGAATTTACTTATAATAATCATATAATTAATCCCTGGGCAGCAGACACATTAAAAATAAGAAATAGGAGGTGAATACGGCTTGCACCTCATGAAGGAATAGTGAGATTAGAAAACCCATACCCTAAACATTAATTTCATTAATATACATTAAATCATCATGTATAATAAATATATGTCTATTATAGAATTACTAAAAAATATTCATATATCTAATACCATATATGATTTTATTATGTCATTATATCACCCTTTTGTTAACAACTCCATGTTAATGTAACATTTTGGGTAATATTTGCATTGTCTTTCATCCATTTTTTTCTTTTTATTCTTCATCCTCAAACATAGATCATGATTTAATGATTTAAATAATTTAATAAATTAATTAGACACCATATATATTCTGTACATAAATATTAATAAAAATCTAAAAAATATAGATATATGAAATGGAATACACTGTTTATGGAGATAGTTGGTCCAACGTACGCGTGAATGTTGTTTCCATTTTATTATCGTATTGAAAGTAAGAAAGTAAATTGAATATGTATATATATATATAATAATAATTTTTTAATATTAATATATTATATAAATCATATAATTTCACTAAAAAGTAATTAATATATTACATGTAAACTGTGAATGATTCACATATCTTTGAGAAGGCGGTAGCCCACAGGTCCACAAACGATATTATTATGTTTACAAGAAATGGAATGCATGATGATATACATTATATAATAATTAAATAATAAAATAATAAATAATTTTTATTATTTTTACCATAAAAAATATAGTTTCTATCATAATTTCCCATCATGATTACTCATAAAGGAAAAACGAACAACATCGTCTCGTGGGGATGTTGTTTGTCGTACACAAAACGGTAAGAACGTTACCCATTAAATGGAAGTGTATTTTCGTTTTGGTAGAAAACTTATAATAACGACATTTAAGTATATTTATGATATGTTTTATCATAAAATCATGTAATAAGAATATTTTATGTGGTGGATAATGAAAATAAAAAAAATGAACTTGGGGAAGGGTATTACCTCATATATGGGTAACTCCCCTTGTTTTCCACTAAAGGGATTACTTGGATGGATTTATTAACAAATGGAGGATTATATTATTATGTTAGTGATGTTTTTATTTTATTTTATTACATTTTTAGTGAAACAAATTTCTTTAGTGGTGTGAAAAAATGAGTGGGTTGACTTATTATTTATAATAGAGGAGGAGTGACATTCTTTTAAATTTTTGGAAAGGGAATTCATTCCCTATTTTTACCATGTCAAGTGGATACAATAATAGAAAATATATTATAAAAATGATTATAGGGTTAAAATATGAATAGAAAATGTCTTTTAGATATGTTTCTAGGTTATAATGGGCATCAATATTAATAATTAGTACTTTCTTAAGTTAATTTTATCTCTTTATCGCTGTAATTAATTTTCATCGCATTCACTAATTGTTTTGGTAAAAAAATATATTGGAAATATTATAAATTATAATTTATTTTTATTAAAAATATGTAATCTATTTTTCCAAATTAAAATCAAATAATTGGTAGTTATTAAATCAAAATTAACCCCATAGATAGAATAATAATGTATGTTTTTAAGGTAAAAATGTTCAAAAGTTTTCAAATTTTTTACATCCATGTTAAATGTAAAATTGTTTAAAATGAAATAAATTGGTTTAAATGATATAAAATTGATATAATATACTCTAAAATAAAAATAAAATTTTATTTATCAATAAAAATAAATTAGATAAAAAAGAAGATTTGAATTAAAATTCAATTTTTTTTATTATTCATAAAAAATGAATCTTATTAGAAAAATACCATTAAGTTACCCAACATAATTTTGATATTCAATTAAAAAAATGAATTTTATTTTTCCATATAAAATTTATTATGTGTAAGAAATTTTATTTAAAATGAGTTCTCCACTAAACTGTGGTAAAATTACCTTTTGGAAGAAATAAATCTATTTATTAATGAAATTGGATTTATTATTATCTTATACCTATAAAATCCTTTGGATAATCATAAAAAATAGGTATTGAATATATAATAAATAAATTTTACGGAAAATATTAATTAAATGTGGTTTATGTAATTTATTGAGATAAAACAATGTTGGTAATGCAAAAATATTTCTCTTATAAATGTAATTTAATTATTTTCAAATATTTTTTAAATTCAATTGAAATAATTGATAACCAAAGGTTTAATTTTATAAACATTTCTAAATCATATATTTACAATTTAATTAATCTTATTTATAACTTCTATTTCAATAATTAGGTTATAGCAATAAAAATAATTTCATAATAATTTTAATAGTATACTATAGTTCAGTAAAAAACAGCATTATATTTAAAACAATCTATCAAAGCATTTAGTAATCGGTTTAATACAAGCCAAAAATAGTTTTTCATGTACATAAATTTAGTCTAATTGTTGCATTTTAAATTGGTGTTGCATACAAAACAACCCAATCTTATTGATTTTATATAAAAAATCTATATTTTATGTTATGTGAAATGGAAGACATCAAAAAGATTAAATTAACTAAAAACCAAGTATTTCAAAAAACCTCATGGTGTTACACCAGAACTATTTGGAATAATTTTATCACTAAATATTATGTAAAATGTGGTGATTATAAGAAACAAAAATGGATAATTATTAAAGGGAATGATATTGTGATTATTCATAACTAGTTAACGTGATATTTGGTCAAGAACAAGTACCTGAACAAACTACCAAACTCACCAAATATGACAAGCATGGAGTTCATTGAGACCCCTGGTAGTAGTGACTATGGATGAAAGAAGTATCATTTCCCTTCATGTCATAAATAGAGAATGGGACTCCAATAATAATGTCTTAATGGAAGGGGAAAATAATTTATGTATTAAAATAAAGTAAATAAAATAGTGTATTACTGATGGAAAATAAAGAGTGTGATGGGTGAAAAGAGATTTCATTATGGGGATCAGTTTATAGTATGAAGTATTAAATGAAAGAAACATACGAATTAACTGAGTAAATGACTTGTTTTAAATATTAACTCCTAGACCATGTAAGGAACTACATTATATATATCATTTCATTAAAAGGGTTTGAATATTTGTGAATTCATATTCAACAATTATGTTGTAAAGGAATATTAAACAATAGAATTTTTATTATAAGAATTGTGAAACATCCAAGGATTGTGTTAATTATTGGAATAACATATGTATTCATCTTAGTATATCTTAATAGTCACAGATGTCATTATAGGATGATGATTTTATATTTAATCATAAGTTCAATATTTTATATACCACCTTTTGAGGTTTTAAGTGATTGATGTCCCAGATGATTAAGAGTATTTTGGTATACTTTTATAGTAATAAAACCAATGGGATTAGTAGGGGTTTTAGTTAAAATTTTATTTAAGGAATAATTGCTTTAAATTTTATGGAAACAATTTTAAATGAATTGATAAACATTAGGATTAAAATGATCATTGACGATAAGGTAATAATAGTCAATTAAGAATATCTAATTTTTTAGGAAAAAGTATGTTGTATATAAAAAATTATTGGTTCAAAAATTATATGATAATTATTGTTACATTATATGATTTTGTAATTTTGGGACTATATTATTAATTTATATTAACATAGTTTTATAAAAAGGACAACATGCAAGTAGGTTGAAAACCCATCACAATCAACAAGGCTACGGTGCTTAAACACACAACCGAATAGAGACAGGTGCTCAGTGCTTACCAATAGCATATGTGATTTACTAGATAATTTGAAATTATCAATAATAAAATAGTTTTAAAAATAAATACTAGTTTGATTGTTAGAAAATTTTATAAGATCAAATTTTTTGAGGTTATTAATGATATTTCAGGAGATGTTTTATTAGTTTGAGGTATAAATAACCATTCGGTCTTACTTGAAGGATTATTTGGTAAGTATTCTATTATGTATTTTTACTTGTAAGATAATGTTTATGAGATAAATTTTAAGGTTAAAAAATATTTAACATTGAGATTATTGAGATTAATTAGGATCTATGGTTATTTATTAATGGAATTATCTATGTCAATCTGTTAGTTTTATTATGAACTTTTGATGATTATGATATTATTCCTTAACATGACAGTTTAATCATTTGGGATATTATCTTTCTTTATTCTAAAGATTTTTGTTCTATTAAAAACAAATTAATTATTGTGTTATCTATTTTATGTTATATGATTCATTTAATGTTAATTTTAGTGCTTTATGTATAAAAAAATCCATATAGATATGCATTTTATGAAGAAAGAAATGAAGTGGAAGTTTATCAAAGAAAAAACCAAAGGATAAACTGTAATTATTAACAAAAATATGTCAAAGAAGTACATTTTGTATTATCAATATTTATGGTAAATTAAACTATCAACTATATTAAAAGGATATTGAAGTAAAACTTTTATACATTTACATTCATTTTCAATGATTCAATGGTTTCTCACCTATAAAAGATTTATTAATCTAGAGTTGTTAACTATATAATGATCATTAAATTTATTTTGATTAATTATCTCTATCTCTGTGAATAATTATTTATTATCTATTTCTGTGTAAATATTTTCACTTCCCCTATTGTTTTCTTAATCTAAATCCAATTTATGTGTTATTCAAGATGACCTTCATACTTTTATTTCTCTCTTTGAGGATGTTTTATTAACCCTTTGTATGCTGTTGATTTTCAAAAAAGGTATTTTCAACTACAATTTATATGATGAATTTAAAACAAATATAATTAAATTTATTAAATGTTTGTATAATTTAAAACCCTTAGATTTTATAGGAATAAAATTATTTACGATAACATATACAACACACAACACCAAGCTTAAATGACATATGAACTTTATTCTCTAAATACGACCATTATAATCTTAATGTTATATTTATGGCTATGAATTGGAATAAATAAATTAAGAATATTATTTGGTTAAAAATGTGTAAAATAAATTCATTGGTTTTCAATTAAATATAAATGAAAATTTAAATCATTTGAAATTAAAAGAAATGTGTTTCTAGAAAAAATATTTTTCTAAGTGTGATGTGTTTTTATCATAATAAATTAAATTAATTACTACTTATGAATAATTTGAGTGAAATTTATATAATATATATTAAATAAATTTTTTCTCATTTATATAATATTTATTAATCATAATATATATCTATTAATTCAATTTATATCATTATAATCATTTCATTATTGAATTTTTATAGACCACCTTATAAACATTTGAAAATTTTCTCTTTGAAAACCTGTTTTCTCATCAAATTCATGGGATTAACTTTAAATTAAAAATTTTCTATCTTGTTAATTTGATTTGTAAAAATGAATTCAATTTTTGGAATCAAAAAAATTTATATTATACATTAATTTCAACATAATTTTTTTCCAAAAATGAATTTTGAAAAAAATAAAAATTAATTCTCGTGACTAAGGTAAAAATGTGTTTACCAGGAGTTAAACTAAAAATATAAGGGTAATGAAAACCTAAAATCTTGTTTAAAATATATTATAAGTCCATATTTAGAGTGTATTGTGTGTAAGGAATAATAATACTCCATTTTTTATCTTTTTGGAATGTGAATATCGTGGGAACAATGTTTTCTATTCAAAAAATTGCATGTTTGCCACTCACCTCAGTTATAAAAGGCCACCCCCTCTCATATCTTCTTCACACACTCAAACCCTTTTTTATTGAAAATTTACAACCAAAATACCATATAAAATCTCGTATATCAACAAAGAAACCTTTATTTTGGATTAAATAAAACCTATTGTGGTTTTGGTGTATACAAAAGGAGGATACCCAAAGAAGTGGTAACATTATTCAATGAGCGTTTTTATTTTATTACTTTATCCACCTCATTAGATTATTATTAAACAATTATGATATACTAAAATAAATATATATCATATACTGATATGTTTTTATGTTATGTTAATTACAAAAAAACATCTCCACTTCCATAAAATTGGTTAAAAATCATCATTCATGTGTACAGTGGACTACCGCCCCACAAACCGATGTCATTCATTTTTCCATTATGACCTATCATGATTGGGTATTACGATGGATAGATATTATATATGATATTGATTAAATAATTATACCTATTTAATAATTATATAATACAGATACCTTTTTTACTTTTCATTCTATAGGGGATACGATAATGTCAATCGTGTGTCTGGCAGGCTACCACCTCACGAAGTAATGAGATTTGTTTTTTAACTAACTCTTTACTTGGAAGATAATAAAAATAAAGGTAATAAATATATGTTATATAAATGAAATAATTATTATATTAATGAAATATTTATCATTCATAGAATATAATATATCATTTTATTTCCTACCCTTTTACCCATTAAAAGATGATAACATCGTCTGTGTATGTATGGACGACCACTTTCACAAAGTGATGTTACTACTTTTCCTTAGCACACCACATATATGATATATATAAGTATATTTAAATAAATAATATGGTATTTATTATATTATTAATACAATTTAAATATAAGATATTAATTATCTCATTTCCATAATGTTCTTTGAGAATATGAAATGCTAAATATGATTACATAAGTCTTACCGTCTCTACGATCGCAACATATATCATTTCTCAAAACCAATTTTCATGATTTGTGTTAAAATTATAATAAATTTATAAATATAATAATTATTTCTTTATTATTATTCTGGAAAATATAAAACCCTTATCAATATAAAAGTACAAAAAATAACAAATCAAAACATGTACCAAAAAACAGCTATTACCCAAAACATACTTTTAACAAAGAATAGTAACTAAACTGGTAATAAAAAGTCATAAGAAAATCACATATGGTATTATATATATTATAATTATTTGTTAGTAGTATTATAATAAAATTATATTTATTATATAGTGGGTTCAAACTTGTATAAATGATTTTGAGACTTAAGGTAAGGGGTTTTCATTTAAATTTTATTTTCTATGAGACAAATGCCATATTCACCGAAGGTCTCATTTATGTGGTGTATATACTGAAAATAAATAACTTTTATGACTCTTCTCCAGAAAATTATTTTTATTTCCATATCCATTTAAGGAACCCACTTTTTTGGGGTTTGTTGTTCAAAATTTAATTAATCCGTTTGGGATTTCTAGTCTCTATTTTATTTCTGGCAGACATATAGAAATTCCCCACATGTTTAATTTTATTAGTCAATATACTACCTCCTTAACATGTTAGGTAATGAATATATTCCTTTTTATTATATTTAATTTCTTATTTTCTAGTATTATTTATTGGGGTATATGATTTAAAATATTACTAAAGTGGTAAGGGATTTTCGTCTCATTTTTTACTTTCGTGAGATACATTCCATATTCACTACATATTTCTTAAATGTGATATATGTACATCACATGAATTTATTTTGTTATTATCATCATGAATTTATTTTTTGTATTTACATATCCATTTTAGGTTCCCTCTTTCCAGGGGTGTACGGTTCAAAAGTTAACAAATCTACAAGGGATCTATTGTCTTTCTTTTATTTCATTGAGACAAAGGAAAATTTTCTACTAATTTCATTTTACTGGTGGATATACATCCACTTTGACATGTTATATATTAAATATACTCAATTTAATTATATTTAAGTTTTTATTTGATTTTATTCCTTATTAGTGCATATAATTTATAAGATTACAGAAGTTTTAATAGATTTCTGTACCATTTTTTACCTCCATGAGACACATTAAACATTCACCAAATATTTATTTTATGTGGTGTATATAATTATGCTAAATTTATTTTATTATTCTTATAATGAATTTTATTGGTATTTAAATATCTTTTTTAGGACCCCTCTTTCATTGGTTTTATAGTTCAAAAGATAACAAATCAAAAATGAATTTCTAGTATCTTGTTATTTATAGAATACATATCCAAATTCCCCACCTGTTTATTATGTGTGATGAATATACTACCCCTTTTACATGTTATAAAATTAATATCCTCCATTTCATGATATTTTAACTTTCATTTTATGTTTATATTTTTTGTGACTTATGATTCAAAACATTACTAAAACATAAAGGGGTTTAGGTCTCACTTTTTACTTCATTGAGACATATGCCTTATTCACTGGATGTTTCATTAAAGTGGTGTTTATAATTAACATGAATTCCTTTTATGATTATTATGATGAAAATTATGGGGTTTTATTATCTTTTTAAGGACTAATCTTTTATTGTGATTTTTTTAAAATGTTATAAAAGTGGTAATTGATTTATGTTACAATCTCATCATTTATCGAGAGTGTTTATGATTAACTATCCAATGCTGAAATATTATGATATACCTCTCTTGAAACATATGACTTTTTTTATCCTCTAGTTATTTCATGAGGATACACATTTTCCTTTAATTTTTCACTATCTTTGTTGTTAGTTATAAAAAAATTATAAAAATTTTGATTTTCAATAGAAAACCCATTTTCTATCAAAACAATGTTTTCTAATTTTTATAAAAAAAATTTGAGAGCACTCGAAATGATTTATTAAATAATATATTTACCATTTTTTTCATTATATAATTTTTTTTAAAGGAATCTTTGTGCATTTTTAAAAAAAAAATTGTAGTTTAGATTTTACAAAAAATTTGAAATGAGTCTTTGTTTTAATATATAAAACATTAATGTAATTTCCCTTGATCATTAATAATTATTCACTTTCAAGATTCAATTATTAATATTCATGATTATTTTTGTTGAAAATGATCTTCAAATTTTCTTAAATTTTACACAGTTTTTTTTGAAAGAGTAATGTCTTTTTTTCACAAAGAAATGTTCCAGGAGATATTTGAAAATCATTTCCCATATAGGACGACATTATTTTATGTTACTTATGATTTACTAGGGTTATTATTCAATGATATAATTCTTATTATTACCTTTAGTAGTTTATTTTTATGATGAAAATATGTTTATGAAACCCATTTACCTTCCACGAAATATTACTTGATGAAGTAGTTATGAATCCCTCTTCTTTTCATGAGTTATGATATGATGAAATGGTTAAATGATTATTAAACCTATATCTTTTCCACAGGTTAAGATATGATGAAATGTATATGTAACCCATTTTCACATCATGGTTTCTGATATGATGAATGTTTTATGATCTTATGTCACACATATGTGTGATTTTTATTATTTGAGTAGTGGGACAAATATCTCTATCCAATGTATTGTGTAATTATTAATGTTATTAAAACAAAAAGGGTTCACATGAGGTATTCCAAATCCTGAAAGATGGTATATGGGAGGTCATACCAAGCCCTAAGAAAGTACATTAGTGGTTATCCAAAGGCTAACATTTTATGAATGTCTTGTATTATAGCCTTAACATTAGTTTCCATGAATATGTATATCACACAAATCTAAATATTATTCTGATGTTATGTTATCATAGATCATTTTCGTTGATTCCCTTATGATTCTGGTCTTATTTAGAGATAATATTTATACTATTAATCTAGATTCTGATTTTTGATATAAATAGTATAGTTTTCAAATGTAGTGGTCATGTTCTCATACACTTATGATCATGTTATTCTTACTTGACTCCCTTGTTTACCCATACAGAGCATATGATCTCAACCTTTCTTATGATTAAATTCCACAAGTTATGAAAAAATGTATTATGTATGAGATCTATAATAAAGGTGATAGTTATGAAGAACATAGTGGGAGATGATTTATTTTACCTATGAATCGGTATTTTGTGTTTTATATTTTCCAAATGAACTATTCATCTATGGTCCTTAGATATGTGTTTGTGTAATATATTGAATATTCATTGAAATTATATAATATCAATTTTTGAAAAGACCAGGTCATAATATTTTATATTAGAGGATTGGTTTAGTTAACCTTTGGAAACTAGGATGACGAAAATTTAGCAATATCATTAGGGATATTTATATGGATATTTATGGAATATGTATAAGGATAATTATAAGGATGAGTTAAAGTAAAGGAAAACAACCTTGAATTTCGATCAAGTGGTTTCCACTAATAAATTATATCACTGTCTGTATACTACAAGTGGATGTGGCTCTAGAACAGAGGAATATATGGGTAATAACTCCAAAAGGGTGCAA
This sequence comes from Viscum album, assembly GCA_963277665.1. NCBI lineage: Eukaryota > Viridiplantae > Streptophyta > Magnoliopsida > Santalales > Viscaceae > Viscum > Viscum album. The sequence goes on along the minus strand of OY728128.1, from coordinate 1,513,630,946 downwards.
TGATCTGGACTCTATCTTCACCTAGTGCAAGATAATGAGCATCACTTTCAATATGGTTTAACACTCCTAAAAGATATGATTTAGAAATTTAAAAAATCTTTAAGAACCATCAACAATGATTTAATTAACGGACTTGTATGACATAGGTTAAACATAATGCATCATATATTAAAAAGAAGGTGTCATGATTTAGAAATACTATATGTATTTTTTTGGTTTTCTATTATGATTATTGTTTCTAAAACTATGTTTTTTAGGTTTTATTCAGTAGTTGGAACCATATGTAATAATTTTAACATTTAATTTTATAGAATATTATTTGACGATGAGTAACTAAATTAGATGATGACATGAAGTAATGGTATTTTGATTATTCCTAACAATTTTTTGCACTATATTATTTGCAATGTGAGTTTATGCAATATTCCTACAAAATAAAATAAGAGGAAGATAGTGTTTTAAGAATTTTCATGTGATAATGAATATAGAAGAAAGAAGATCCATCTTTCTACATATCAAGAAGGTGGTAATAAGCACCAAGAAAAATATCTCAAATCAAGGGAATATAGTTTTCCATATTGAAAAGAAGTCCATATAGTGAAAATAATCACCGATTTCAATGTATTATGTGTGGGGAACATGGGAATTTTATAAATCAATCAATTGACCTAGAAATTAACTTATATATTAAAGAAGGTAATATTCCATTTCAATAATTGAAGTTAAAATATTCATGTATTAATGTATTGGGATTCATGGATGATGTTATAAAAGTATTTTTTTAAAGGTATTTAGGTTATAAGAATAATAAAATTTATAAGGATTATGTTATTTTTTGAGGCATATATGTCTCCATGTTTGATTAACTTAAGAGTTATCATTTCTATTATGGGAATAGAAGTTTAAGGTTGATCATATGTTCAAATTCATTGACAGACCTCTTGAGGTTTTACATGAGGGTATTTTATTAGGATTAAGATATTTTAGGAGAAATTTATAGAAAAAAAAACACATTTGTTTTGTACATTTTTAGTGAAAATTTTATTTGTGGAGGAATTAGTTTACACATTCTGTACATTTGATTAAAGGTATTGATAACCAATAGGATTTATCTTATATTTTATTTTGAGGTATTATGGGTAGTAGTTTTCCACCTTGTGAAGTCAACAAACTTCATTTATATTATAGATGATTTCTCATTAGATCCTCTTTACAAAATATAAATTAATGAAGTGTTAATGATTCATACCACATTAAATTGTATCTTCTTAGGATCAAAATTTTACCATAAATTATTGGTGAAGTCTTCTATAAATCTCTTCATAGTGTGGTGATTTTCTCAATTGTATATTATCCTTGAATAGATGGCCAGTATGGGAGGAAAATTCCTATACTAGTGGATATTTTGAGATATTTTTCTATGTATTTCCAAGGTGTTTGGGATCAGAACCTTCCACAAATTGAGTTATGTTGTATTACAAGCTTTCACTTATGTATTAATATAGCTCCTTATGAATCCATTTATGGAAAGAAGTGTAGAACTCCAATGTATTGGAATGAAGTTATAGAAATAAAGCTATTGGAGCTAGAGAAAGTTGATCATATGGAATGAGGGTTACATCCATTCAAAAATATTTAATAAAAAAGAGATGATAAAAATGTAATGATGATAATTTTTGACATAATATTGAAATTGATGCTGGTGAAATGGTCTTTCTACAAAATTTTCCATAAAAGAAAATGGGTAAACTAATCTCTAGGAATATCATTCCCTTTGATACACATGATCAAATTTGGATAATGGATTACTTTTAGAACTTCCATAAAACCTATATAAGGATCATCATGTGTTCCATGAATCAATACTATATATGTACCTAATTTATCCATAACATTTACTACAAGTAAAGGTTATGTATTTGGATAATTATCTTTCATATGAAGAACAACTGGTCTATATTCTACATCGTACTGATAAATTTCTATAAAACAAGACCATTCACCTAGTCAATGTTTTGTGGTGAAACCACTAGCATGAGGATGTTAGGTGGGAACCTAAATATTTAATGAGGAAAAGATATCCTTAGTCATTAGAACCAAAGTGACTAATTTTGATAGAGAAAATCAATTTATGGGGGGGTTGAATGTAACACAGAGAGATTTTGAGAAAAATACCTTTAAAAATAAAATTAACCTTTAAAATTGTGTCTTAAAATAAACATAATGTTATTTTTCATTAAATAAAAAATCAATTTTAGCTTTCCTTACACGCAACATTGTGTTTTGATTATGTTACATGTGAAACTAATATTAAAAAAAATATGACAAAGTATTACAATATGGTAATTTATTATTATAGATTTTTCAATGGTTTTTTATGAATTTGATTAAAACAATTATGAAAATGTATGATGAATTATTTCGAGACCAGTTCATTAGAAATATAAATAAAAATAATTTGAAAACAATGGAAATATTTTTCTGAAAAATTACATTTATGATAAAAAAACATTATACCCTAATAAATTCAAAAAAACTTTTTATGAATTAATTTAATGTAATGAATATATTTTATATTCATTTGACTATTTTACATTCTTCTTATGAGTTTTGTGGACATGAGATAAGAACAAATACAATTTTACCCTTAAAAATGTATATTTCTAAAAGAATAATTTGTCAACATTTTGCACAGTTATATTAAAACTAGTTTTGAAAATTTTATAATTTTTTTGAACCAATAAAGCTAAATTGTATATATAATCATGTTAAAATTAACTTACAGTTTTTTTGGTAATTTTCTGGAAAGATTAATTTTTTAATGAATAAAAAAATACTAAATTTTAATTGAATGTTTCTTTTTTTAAAATTATATATAAATTTAAATTGTATTTTAAATTTGTTTTAAATTAAAATTATTTAATATATATATCTATTAATCTAATTTAGTTCATTTTTATCATTTTAATTTTTAATATTGAAAAAAAAACTTTATAAAATTTTAAACATTTCCTATTTCAAACCCACTTTCTCATCATTATTGTGAGAATAATTTTAAATTATAATTTTCCACTTCTTTAAATTGAATTTTGAAAAATGGTTTATATATTTTTAATTATAACAATATATATAATATAATATTTCAAAATTAATTTTTTACTATAACTAATGGTGCAAAACAATAACAATTAATTACTGCAATTAAGGTTATAATGTGTTTTCCAGGGGTTAAACTAAAATGAAATGGGCTTCAATATCTAGAAAAACGTGTGTAAACTATATTTTATTGTTATATTTTGACCATATAATGTGTAAGGAACAATAATAATAAATCTTTTATCCATTTGGACCGTGTAAAATGGGGATACCCCATTTTATTTTTAAAAAATTAAAATAGTACCACTCACCTCACTTATTAATAGCCACCCCTCTCCTCTATTCTTAAAAACATAAAAACAGTTTTCCCAAAAATAAAATCCCAAATACCTCAAATGAACCCCAAATCCCTCATCTCATATTGTAAGCCTTATTTTGGGTGTATATCCAACATATGAAGGCTTTTGGTGCAAAGCTATATAGTACACACGAAGTAGGTAACGTTCTTCAATGAGTGTTTTTATTTCAAATATCCCTCTATATTCCTAATTTAATAATGAACAATATTGATATAATAAACTCAGTATATTCCATATAGAATTTTGATTTTATTTTATGGGCATGACCTACAACCAAATCCAATTCTATAAATTGATTAAAAATCATCATTTTTGCGTACGGTGGACTACCTCCCCAAGAACCGATGTCAATTGTGTTTCCATTACCACCTCTCATAGTTGGGTATGATGATGGATATAAAGTATATATATGAAATTTATATCAATATATTACCCATGGATTCATTATATAATGGTAGTGACCCCAACTTTTTGAATGATAATTGTTTCCTAAAAATGAGGGTTATATTATTTTTTACTCAACAAAACTATATCCCTTTTATAATGAACTAAGTGTAATTGAAATTTGACCATCATGTTTACATCATTATATGGAATTTGTTAAATTATAACCATTTTTTAATTTGAACATTGGAAAAAATACTCTTAATAATTATTTTAACATTAAAATTATTATTATCAAAATAAATGATAATGGCTAATTAATGAAAAAAGAAGAGTCGATGACCTCATTCAATATAGTTGTCCAATACGAAGACCATTTTTCAGAACATGAGAGGGATGCTTCATATTTTGGATTCTCTATAGATGAATCCCAATATGAGCATCAACATGTTAAGGTTGAACTAAATCACATATGATGGAAGTCCAAGTAAGTAGGGATTAGCACTCAGACGATGTTATGTGAGCCGCACGAAGAATGTTTCACCATCACACACCTTTCCTTAGGTCATATGTAGGTTTTATAAGAGGTTATGTTTTATAGAATTAGTTTCTTAATGTATAATCCCTTTTTATAGTTAAAATTATCATTTCATCATTTCTGATTTTAGAATAGTATTTCTTAAAAATTGAGTTGGAATTTGATAAATTGATTCCTTAGGTACAAATTGTACATTTTAGAAATATATAAATTATCATATTAAACTAAGGAATTATTAATCATGGTTATTATAACTAAAAAGTGTTATAAAAATTCTCATTGTTAATTAAAAATGATAATAAAATTTTATTTTTTTCTTGGGTTGAAAATTTTACTATGCATTTTACTATACATTTTCCATCTGCTATTATTTTTAATAAATAAGTATTTTTATAGATAAAAGTTAAATTTATCATATTTATATAATTATTATGATAAAATAAATAATAATTTTGAAATCATAAAGTCTATATATTGTTAGGTTGAATTTTTAAGAATTTTAAAAACTTCTTTTATTTTTTGGTGAATAGTAAAAATATAGTTTGAGTTTTTGGGAATATTTAATAGAATCATAACAATGTAATAAGTAATATTAATTTATGGTAGACTATTTTGGATTTTAATATGATAATTTTGTCCCATTTTTTCCAATACCATGGTCAAATATTGTAATAAATCCCATGGTTTTTCAAAAACCACCTCTGAGGTGTCCACATAAATTAATAAAATACTCCCTCACTTTTTCTACAAAGAACCACCCATTATGTCATTTAAATTAATTACCAATTAATAATTCACAAATATCTGATATTATTAACTTCCATGGAGTCATCCTAAGTTATAATCATCCCCATGGTCTAAATCTTTGAGTTTTAAGTGTTACTCTGCAAGGTAAGGGAAATGTAATCTTATTTTATCCTTTCATGTGCCCTTTTTTATGTGGTGTGTATTTAAAATTTACAAGTTATATTTTTATGTAAATTTCATTATATTCCGTTACTGTATTATTTTTAATTTATTAATTGTAGATCCTTTACACCACTCTTTTCAATTTTTATAAAACCATGTTACATACCTGTTATGATGTTAGATTTTTATATCAAAGATTCTCTATTTTTTCCCAAGAAATTATCTAATTTTCTTTTGTTAATAGTCAACCCAATTTATTTTCAAAGGGTATTAAAATATATTAAAAAATTATATAATTTAATTTTGGTATTAACATACAAGAAACCCACCTTCCTTTTCCATGGGTTTAAAATGAAAAAAAATTATATTGTTTTAAGCTCATTCTAAAACACCATGATTTTGATATGAAACATGTTTTGTTTATTCTCCATCGGTTATATATAAAATTTTTATTATGATATATGTTAATAAAATTAGTTAATACATATGGAGGGTGCACCCTAATTTTTATCTAATTCATTGGATAAATAATTTAATCTATAGAGATGACATGTTTTACGATACCGTGGCGAGTAACCTTGGTAATGTTTTGGAAACATCAGTGACAAACCTTGGTGGTATATTTATTAATGTCTCAATTAAATGTTTTAGGAAAATTTTAATGTTATTAATCATGTTATTTTTATTATGATATGTTTTTATCCACTTCTCATTCCTTTATAATATACATTAATTTCATATCGATATTTCACATGATCGCATGTAATCTATTTCCCTTACATTCCCTTACTAGGGATTATTCTCACCCTTTCCTTTGATTTATGTACCTAGGATATGATATGTAGTAATATATCAAAGGATAAACCTACAATTAATTTTTCAAAGTATAATAGTATTTATTAATGTTTTCATTTATAATGTACCTTTTTCAGAGACACTAAACTTTAAAATATAACATTCTTGTAAAATACTACGTAAATTTATATAATAAAAATGGTGGATTACATATTTTGTATCTAAGTATGTTTTATTTATTTTTGGAAGTTAGGATATGAAAAAATTAATAATAACCCTAATGACTAGCTAAAATTTAGCAAAATATCCTGGTATTTTGGTAATGTGTTATATAAGTCATTTCTTAGCAATGAAATCCTTGTCTAGATATGAACAAGTGGAAGTTGCTCTAGTATAGATTAATCTAGGGGAAACCCCAAAAAACTCGTTGAGATAGAATCAAATGGGAACTAGTTCATGACAACATGCCTTACTGCAATTCCATTTTGATACTCCTAGGGGTTATTTTTGGGCAATCAAAATATTTTTATGAACAAATATAAAGGATTTAAGGAAAATTAAATGATTTCAAATGAATAACATGTTTAATAATTAGGTTATATGACATAAAAGTTCACTTGTAATTATATTATTCTTAAGTTAAACATATTTTTCACTAAGGATTTCATCTTTTGGAAAAAGATAGGAAATAAGAGAAACTATGTAAATGGTGAACACCAATTACCAGACACTAACAGCCTTCTGGTGTAATCCAGAATGGAAAACATCATGAGAATGATGAAACAACTAACTCTACTTATGAGAAATAACATGAACCAAGAAGATAGACCTGATTCACCTCAAAGAGAACAATATTTCATAGATTCTTTTATACATAAACAACCAAAAACATTCAGTGGATCTACCAAACCTTTGATTTTTGAAAAGTGGATAAGCTCAATTGAAAATATATATTTTGTACTCCACTGCATGGAAGAAGAGAAAGTCACACTGGATGTGTACCTCTTAGAGGTAGAAGCAGATCATTAGTGGAAACTAGTTAAAATGACAAATCCATGTGGGTATATTGATGCAATATAGTAGGAAGATTTCAGGGGAACAATTTTGAAAATATATTTCCCCTATACAATTTTAGTGAAAATGGAGAAGGAATTCCTGAAGTTTAATTATAAGGAAAATGAATCTATGGAAAAAAATGAGATGAACTTCACAAGACATTCCCATTGCACCTATATCTTTGTCATGTATCCTAATATGAAGGCTGAAATATTTTTTGATGGACTAAAATGTGGACTCAATAATGTTTCGTTATGAATTTTCCATTCCTCTATGTTTTGAAAATCACAATCTTAATTTCTTAAGGAAAATAATCTTTCTCTATGAAATATTTTCTTAAGGAAATATTTCTTTATCTAATAATTTTTTCTGTGCCATGGTATTTAATGTCTTATTCAATGTCTTCTCAATACCATGTCTAACCATTTTTTAGTATGTCAAGAATTTTAATCCTTATAAAAAACCTCAAAATATTAAAATTCTTTAAGCTTCCAAGTCTTACTATTTTTAGACTCTTAGTTCTCTTAAATTAAGCCTATGAATCTTCTGTGATTCAGGCTACAAATTCTCTAAAATTCAGACACAGAATTCTTTGAAATTCAGACTCCAAATTATCATGAATTCATAATCTAAATTCTTTGAAATTCAGACTCTGAATCCTCTGAAATTCAGACTCTGGATCCTCTAAAATTCAGACTATGAATCATTTGAAATTCATACTCTAAATACTCTGAAATTTAGACTCCAAATTCTCTAAAATTCATACTACTAATTCTCAAAAATTCAGACTCTAAATTCCATAGAATTTTGAATTCAAATTCCTTATAATCCAGACTCCAAAATCATCATAATTCGGACTCCGAATTCTTTAGAATTCATACTCATAATTCCTTAGAATTCAAACTAGGAATTGCCCAGAATTCAGATTCTTAATTTCTAATAATTTAGACTCAGAATTCCTCACAATTCAAAATCAGAATTATTCCAAATTCAGACTTTTATTTCTTATAAATATAGACTCGTAATATCTATTTTTCTAGAAACCAATTGTTTAAATATTTACAATTCAAATTCTATATTTCATGGATTATGATTATTCATTTTTGTTTAATCTACTTTATTTTCTATACGTGTGATTATTTATTAAGCATGATAATGTTTCCAAAGTCATTCCTACAAAAACGATGTCATAAAAAATTTTTCTAACTAATTGTTGATTGAGTGACACATGTACAGGTCCATCTGAGATTCATGGAAAAATATGACTGGTGGAGGAGGGAGTCGGCCGTTGAAGTTTTTTCTATAAGTAGGAGATCATTTTAATGAGCTCATTATCATTCCCTGATACTATAGACTGCATGGTATGAAGTGATTTTTAGAGAAAGAAAGATTCCTTTACATTGTGCATTTTATAAAATTCTTTTTCAACCGTGAACATCTTTTTCAGCTTGCTTTGTGCATCTCCAATTGTTGTTGTGTACAATAGAGGGATTCCAGGGATAAGAAGACATAGGTACCTACTACCATAATGTTTTAGGGCTTCCATGGATAGGAAGAAATACATTATTACTACCTTAAAATGTGACGTCTTGTAGGAATAACAAGGCAGATTTTGATATTCTTATCAATGGCTTTCCCTAGTGTGGGTAAGACATACTTTCTTGAATGTATAAATCAAGGAACCTTTATCCAAGGTTGTTAGATAGCCTACTATTTAGGTTAAAATATTTCATACTTGTTTAATTTTTTTTACAAGTTATAATTTTGCTATATTTTGTTAAAGAATGAATTTATAACTTTCTTATACTTTCTTGTACTTGTTTAACTCTAATATAAATAATATTCTATACGCTTTATAGTAAAAGCTTCCAATAAGATAAACCTACTAATATTTTCTAATGTTTAACTAGATTAATTTAATGTTTCTTATAATTGGACATGGAACCTTCCAATTATCCATTTAAGTAAAAACCAAAGAGGTTTAGGGAATTTACCGTTTTTAACTTTGTTAAACATAGACTTCCTTAATGATAAAAGTGAATTTTTTTAAATTATAATTCTCCCCATCATTTAACTAAGAATCTATATATTCTATTTTGATCCAACATAAGACCACATATATAAAATAATATATCCCTATGAGACTATAAAAGATATGAAAAGATAATTAATAGTGCTATGAAATTTGAACTGGAGATCAGAGAGATGTATTGTTAACATAGATCAAATTAAAAGATGATATAGTTTTGAGACAAACATAGGGAGGAGCATTTATTAAAGAATATGACGAAATAAGGTGAAACTTTCCACATGAAAAAAATGTGGTAATAATAATTTGGGGAACTACGTTCCTGGGATCGAGAATTGTTACAAGAGTTGATTAAATGGACACATTGCTTAGAACTATCATAGGAAGGTGAAGCCTATAAATCTCAACACAAATAAAAAAGGGTAAATGGTTATGGCCTTTCCTAATGTCCAATTCATCAAGTGTAGGCCACTTGGTCACATTTACTATCATTTTCAAATTCTCATGGTAGTAGAGGGGAATCACCCTCATCCTTGTCATAAGCCAAGAGATCAAGTTTCTGGTTTCACTATCCTGATGATTGATGTGGATCTTCGAAGTGATTTTGTGGTAGGTAATCTCATTTTCTATCAAATTTGTAAATGAATTAGTTTGATTTTGGTTCTATGAATTCCTTTAGTTCCTACATGTTTACAACTGAATATAGAATCAATCCATGAATTTCTTGAAGTAGAACTATCATTCAAGACTCTTGGTGGATTTATCTAAGAATCAATAGTGTATAGAAATAGTAGTATTTGGATTGAAGATCACTACCTCATCTTGAATATATTAGTTATTACAATCATAGAATTGAACATTATATTATGGATGGGGTGGATATCATATTATATTGCAAATATTAACTACATGATAAAGGGAATATTAATAGTCTTAAATTGAAAACCAACAGTTGATTTCAAAGGATAGATATATTAAAATCAGTTTTTTCTAGAAGCACCTCCCATATCTTTATTTAAGGTAATTATATGTGAAGATGAAGAAAGAAATGAAGTATATTAATATAGAATGGCCCATAATTTAAATATACATTGGTTAATTTTTATATGAGTAATAAGGACCTCCCCCATAATGAGATTTGGAGTAGTACATTGAACTTATAGTTGGATCCAAGACGATATAAAAAACCGAATATAGAATGAAACATGTGAAGCTGGAAGAATTAAAGAAACAACTCCAAGATAATTTGGAGATGGGGTTTATATAGAAAGTTATGTCTCATTGGGGAGACTATGTTCTCTTTGTGAAGAAAAATGGTGGATTAATGAAGTTATTCATTGATTATAGAGAACTTAATGGGATTTAAAATGAAGAACAAGTACCCCCATCCAAGAATTGATGATTTGTTTGACTAGATTCATAGGGTTCAATTATTCCCAATGACCGATCATCTATCTAGTTATCAACAATATAGGGTTAAGATAGAAGATATTCTATATACCAATTTCTCATCAAGATATGAGAATTATGAGTTTTTATATTCTCTTTGTCTTGACTAATGCTCCTGCTATAATTATGGATTTGAGGAATTGAGTCTTTATGGACTACCTTGAAATCATTATGGTAGTTCTTATAGATGACATTATTATATATTCAAAAAAAATTAAGGATATTGAGGATCATATAAGGGTTAAATTTCAAACTTGATGGAGGGAGAGTCAATTTGGAAAATTCAGAAAATGTTAATTTTGGTGACAATATGTTACATTCTTGGTGAACTTTGTAACCAATTAAGGAATCTATATTGACCCTGCAGTGAAAAGGGTTATAGAGGAGTGCCTCATCCTACAATAATAAATGAGATTATTTGGTTTCTTGGATTAGCGGGATACCATAGGGGGTTTGTGAAAAAAATCACAACTTTATAATTGACTAATCAAGTTAACTAAAAAAAGGTCTATTTATTCTGGAAAAAAGAGAATGATGAATGTATCTAAGAGATGAAGAAGAGATTGGTTATTTTACCCATGTTAACTCTACCCTATATTAGAAAAGTATTCATTATTTTCAGCAATGCATCTCTAAAAGGTCTTGGGTGCATCCTCACACAAAATGATAAGGTGATTGGTTATGAATCTCTACAGTTGAAGCATCATGGGAAGAAATATCCTACGAATTAACTTGATCTAGTTGTAGTTTTTTCTCTAAATATATCAAGGCACTTTATTTATAGGTAAAAATGTGTTATATACACAGACTATCAATGTTTGAAGCATATTTCCATGAAAAAAGAATTGAAAATGAGATATAGGAGATGGTCAGAACTTATTAAATACTATGATTCTTCAATTAATTATTATCCTTGAAGATAAAACAAATTCATTTGATGAATTCATTAGTAATGACTATATTGTGTAGGAAATTTGGAGGATTCAATGAGATCCTTTGATGAAAAACCTTTTAAAACTGGAAAATGGGATTATAAGGGAAGATACATCATCAACTCTATCATAAATGAATTCTAAAATTTCATTACTAGATAAGATCAAGACATATCAAAGGGAAGATCCTTTGTTTCAAAAATAAGATAGAGGATGTAATGAATGTGATGTTTCCTAAATACAATATTGATTGAGAGGGTGTTCTGAAATTTCATAGAAGGCTTTGTGTTCCATAGATTCCAAAAATAATGGAGTTTATGGATAAAGCTCATTATTCTACTTACTATATACATCTTGGATGCATAAAAATATATACGGAGGATCATGGTATTTATTGGTGGGTTATAATGAAAGGGGAGATTACCGACTACACTACAAGTTTCTTAGTGTTTCAACAAGTGAAGGCAATGTGAAAACTTCCTAAAGTGGTATCACAATCACTACACATACAAACATGGAAGTGGGAAAATATCACTATGTACATTGTCCTTGGTATCCCGAAAACATACAAAGGAAATAATGCGATATGATTTATTGTGGACCATCTCACCCTGGCTAGCCATTTTATCTCTACTCAGGAAGACTTATATGTAGATCAACTTTCCAATAGTTACATAAAGTAAGTGTTGAGGTTAAATGGATTTCTAATTTCTATGGTATATAATCGTGGTCCAAGGTAAACATCAAAATTCTAGAGAAGTCTTCAACATTATCTATGTAACGAACTGAATTTCAGTATGGCCTATATCCCTCAAACTGATGGCCAATCTGATTGGATTATTCAGATATTCTTAGACATGTGGAGAACTTGCTTGATGAGATTTAAAGGTGAATGGGATCAACATCTACCGTTAGTTGTGCTTTCAAACAATAACAAGTTCTATTTGAGTATTCAAATGAAATACTATTAATATTTATATGAAAAAAGAGATTTAGAACTCCTTCTTTTTTGGATGAAAATGTTGAGAAAAAGCTTCTTGTGGTTCATATTATGCAAGATATCACAAAAATGGGTCATTTAACCAAAAAAAACATAAGGATGCATAGATTAGATTGAAGATCTATACTAAAAACTGTTGAAAGGATGTGGAGTTTGATGTTGGAGATAAATTATTCATTTGAATTTTACCATGGAAGAGTGTCATCGGATTTAGTAGGAAATGGAATCCCATCCCCTAGTACATTGGACCCTATGAAATCCGTGATCGTGTTGTAGAAGTTGCATATTAATATGACCTTCTACAAAACTTAGCTCACGTTCATGATGTTTTCCACATATCCCTCTTCAAAAACTACAAACCTGACCCTCCACATGTACTGAATCCTAATGTTGTACAACTGGAACATGACCTCCCTTATGAGGAGCTGCTGATGGTGATCATGTACTGTAGAGACACAGTTCCATGAAATAAGACTAACTGTATCATTAAAATTTTGTCGAGGAACCAAAAATATAAATAATCCCAGTGGGAACTAGGGGAATCAATGGGGAAGAAGTACCCTCATATTTTCTCAATTGAGAGAAGAAGTTGAAATTTTAGGGACTAAATTTCTTATGGGGGGAAGAATGTAACAACCTTATCTTTTTTAATGATAATTATTACTTGAAAATGATTTTTATATTATATTATAATAAAAAAACCATATCCCTTTAATAATAATTTGAGTATAATTGGAGTTTGAAAATTATTTTTTGACTTTTATATGAACGTTGGTCAATTATGACCATTGGTAATTATGACTATAGGAAATAATTCTTTTAATAATAAATCTAGCATTATAATTACTATTATAAATAAAAATTATATTTTTTAGATAATGTTGAACGAAGAGTCGAAGGCCTCATCCAGTAGAGTCTTTTTGTATAAAGCCCATTTTTCATAACTTTTGAGGTAGGTATCATCTTTGAGAATTTCTCTTAACCATATAAAAACCGAGATTCTACATGTTAATCTTGAATGAAATCTCCAACGGGAGAAGTTCAAGTTAGTGGAGATTACCACTCAGGAGATCTTATACGAGCCACATCAAGAATCTAACATCGTCACACACCATACCCTAAAGTCATATGTATTTGACAGAAGAGTTTATAATTAATTTATATTCCAATTTTATAAATAAAATTATTATCTCATCATTTCCATTTTAAGAGTTGTTTTGCTTAAAAATTGAGATGGAATTTGATAAATTAATTTTTAGGGTAAAAATTTTACTTTTAAAAAATATATAAATTAATATATTAAAAAAAATTTGTGTTAAAACTTTTTATCATAATTAAGTAGTTTTTTTATAAAAACACCCCTTTTTAATTATAAATGATAAAATATTTCTTTTTCATGTGTCAAAAATTTTACTATACATTTTCTATATACTATTATTTTTAATTAATAAGTATTTTTATTTCTAAAAGTTAAATTTCACATATTTATAGAATTAATATGTTAAAATAAATATAATTTTTAATATTCTAACATTGATATTATGTTACGGTGAATTAATAATAATTTTATAAAAAAAATCAGTGAATAGAAAAATACATTTTTAGTTTTAAAGTATATTTAATGAAATCATTATGATGTAATAGGTAATATTAAATTCTATTTGTAATGTCCCATCCTTAATTAGGTATGGAAGGTTTTTACTTTATAGTATTCTAAAAAATTAAGCGACTCGGGGTGTGCGCCTGTGCACCTCGTTGTGGGTCCCGGGCAGCTATTTATTTAATTTCAATAATTGAGGATGTTTCATGAAAAATGTCACGTCGCGATATGGTGTGGTGTTTAGGTTTTAAATAATTAATTATGAATTGTGAAAGAGTAATAATAGATTTAAATAATATTTAAAAGAATTCAAGAAAGGATAAAAAGAAATTATGAAATAAAATAAAGAGTGGGTTTCAGGAAAAATGAAAATAATTAAAATGGGGGATTCCCATTTTTAATTATTTTTATTATTTTCCATTACATAATTTGGTTCTATTTTCTCTTTTTATTTTATTTCCTTTTTTCATTATCTTTTATTTTTCTCTTATGTTCCTTTTCTTTTCTTTTTCGTTCTTTTCTCTTTTTCTTTTTTCCTGTCCTCTCTCCCTCTCCCACTCATCGCGTCTCACCCCTCAATCCCATCACACCAACCAACAACCCATTCGGAAGGCCACTGCTCCTCTGTCAAACATATTATTCTTTCGCCGTCATGTGCATAGTAAACCTTAGGGAAAGGCTAACATTGTGCAAGTATAATCATTCGATTCCATTGAGTATTCTGCCCAAAGTTTGTCACAGATGATTTTTACTCTATTTTGGGGTTTTTATGAAATCCATAATTTTCGTCTGTTTTAGGACAAATAAATGTCTATTGTAGATCTTAGAGTCATCTAGGACTACAAGGAAGGGTTCCTATTCGCTTTCCCTCCGTTTTGTTGTGATTTATAAAAAACGCAATGTTGTGACGTTAGTCTGTCCCTACCAGCTTTGTGCAATTCTACCCATTTTAATTACTTTAATTATTCTGATTAATAATTGTTGATTTAATCATCTTAAATTAATTTTTTTGAATGGTATCAACAATATCGGACACCCCATTGGGTGTGCCGACATAGTCGGCATAATTTTCTGTTTGCCGGTTTTTAATTTAATTAGCTGCGGGTATTACCCAACCCCTTTTTTATTATTTTTAAATAGAATGAATAGTTGTTTGAATTATTTCAAAAATGTTGGACACCACTTTGGGCGTGCGGACATGATCTGTGTATTCTTTCCTTAGCCAAGTTTATTGTTTGATTAATTGCATGTGTTGTGAATCAACTTTTTTTGTAATTAAATTAAATAAATAGTTCCTTGAACATGAACATCAATTTTTGGAAATTGGATCCCGTTTTGCTGAAATGATTATTATTTAACTATTAATTATCCTCTAAGGTTGATTTGATATGTATATTGCCTTGAAAGTTGTTGTATTGTACTATTAAATTTATTCCTTGTGATGCACGGGTGTATCTGGTTAGTTTTCAAGTTGTGACTTTACATACTGTTTATGTCATATCTGCTACTATAGAAAAAATAATTAAATTTAGGTCGGGGAAAGGAGGAAGGTCTAGTATTGAGGGCCACAATTAGATCCTCAGTTCCCGACGGGTTACCTCTAAGTGTCAGGGGCGGTGTCGTAGGCTTTTCCAGACCGTGACTTCCTCGGACATTCTAATACTTTTTAGTTATATCAGTTCCAAAAGGTCCCATTTGGACAGATCTATTGGATATGTGTCTAAGCCAGCCTCTGATGACACTCGACCCCTTTTTGTGAGATCGGGACGGACTCAGGGTAATGCCATGCCTCAAGCGATACATGGTTTTTCAAAATATTTCCTTGGACGGGCTCGGTGGCATTGGATAAATTGATGAATGTTCTGTAGCGATACCTTCGGGATTGGCTCAGACTCCAACTCTCAAAATGAAACTTAAATAATTATGCACATAAGGTGTATGTTATTTCTAATTGAGTCCCTTTACAATTGAGATATTTCCCATGATATGTGTAAGTGAGCCTAGTCGACATTGGACTTGAACCCCAAGTTAAAGCACAAGCTTGGGGTATACTTTAACCTGGTTTTACATTGCATTTTGGGTTATAAATATATACATATATATATATATATATATATATGCATGTTCATGTATTTCTGCTGACATGTACCCTTTCAGACTACCAGCTTAGGCTGATGCAGGTGACCAGGCAGGGGTGCCGTCTGGGACCCAGACCGACTTATTTATTTTATTACACTGCAATTAATTTATCTAAAATGTTTATGTAATAGTACAATGCATTATTATTTTTTCAGGAAATGGAAAGGTTTAGACACCGTGGGTGCCAGACTAATAGTATTTTATCTCACACCCTGCTCGGGTGTTGTCAACACCCGAGTAGATTACATGCTCGCATGTATTGATAATGGGAAGCGTCTTCTGATGCTTAACTGTTCATTAATTCTTAGGATGGGGACTGGGATAGAGGACTGTGCCTTGCTCACGATGTAGTTGTTTCTTGTGTCTTTTATTTTAGTTGACTGTGTGTTTCAGTTCTATTTTCCATATTTCAGTTTGGACTCAAATCATGGAATGACACTCTTTTGTGAGTTTCCACACTTGGTTTTCATTATTAAGTTGGATTATTTATATTTCATCATCTTTAGTTTGTTTATTCACATGATTATTATATTTATTAATTGTTTTATTTTACTTCTGCTGTGATATTATCTGTAATCTATGAGGGCATAGTCTCCCCCGCATACACAAAAAGGGCCCTCACTGCAAGTCGGAAGCCTCTGGCATTCAGGGAGATGTGCTGGAGGTTATGTGATTCACCAATCCTACCACCGTCTTAGAGGTGAGCTGGGTCAGGACATTACAAAGTGGTATCAGAGGGGTTTTCCCTTTTTTCCATACTGATTGGGTTAGACAGTAGACTAGGATATAGGGATTGGGGATGTACTCTGTGCTTGGACGTAGCTAACTCATGTATAGGGGAAAACTCAAATTCCTAGGTTGGGATTGCAGTTATTGATTATACCAGTTACTGTTGATGTGATTTCACCTTGGGTGACTTCCTTGTATTGTGTGGTTATTGTGATGGTATTATTGAAATAATGGGTTCACTATTACAACCCGAAGATACAAGGGAAAAGAAACCCATGCATCATGATAGGCACTGTAGGATTTAAATGCCATGCATATTGCCATGCCATATCTACTTTTAGTGTTCATTTTCATGTTGCATGTGAATTTTTTATACCTAGTGGCAGAATTTTTAATTATTGGTTTATTAAATATAATGTTTTGTTAGTCTGTTATATGTTTGCATAACTCAACCTTGGAGTGGGTTCTAGAGCTGTTTAGTAATCCTTTTTAGTTGTCTCTTCTATATCGAATCCCATCTCTTGAGGCGGGTTGTTTGTTGTTTAGTGCTTCGAGGCAGGCTATATACCTAACCTATTTTTCCCCTACTTGTTTTCTCACCATCATTACTCCTTGTCTATGTGTGTGTTTGGCTGTTGATGACAAATTTTGTTGTGACGTCTTCGTTCCATGTATCAGGAGAGTGGAAATGAGCGCATTTTAGGGATGGTGGATCCTGAACCACGAGTGGTTCCTCTCATAGAGCCTCATGTGGCGCTACCTTCTGTCGATCTTCTGATGGACCCTGACGCTTAGTTCATGGAAAGTATCCTCAGGTTTATGCAGTCGGTTAAGAATATTCCCAGACCTACCCTGTCTATGGAAGAACTTATGCAGGACTTTCTGTAGCAGAACCCTCCCACTTTCTCAAGGAGTGGTGGTCCTCATGTTGTAGAATAATGGATTGAAGTTATACAATCTATCTTCGACCACCTTGAGACACCTCTAGAGCAAAGGTTCAAGCTTGTAGTCTGCATGCTTCGTGACACTATGAAATGCTGGTGCGACATTGTTTCTCAGGCTGAGCAGGCCAGTGACATGGCATGGTCCAATTTCCAAGAAGCCTTCTACAATCACTTTTTTCCACAGACTCTAAGATATGATCGTGCATTAGAGTTCCTACATATTCCACAGGGCTCTATAACTGTGTTAGATTATTCTAATCATTTCACAAAACATCAGCAATTTTCCCCATCTTTTACAGGAAACACATAGACTAATGCGATGAGTTTTGAGGATGGAATTGAGTATACTATCCGCTCTCAGATGAACATCTTCCATTTGACCACTATTATAGAGATCATAAATCAGGCTCTAATCTCAGAGTGAAATGTCATTGAAGCTAAACTAGTGAGCCGGGGTGGTCCAGTTCCAAGATAGGGTGATGAATCTTCTGGAACCAGGAAATGTCATTTTGAAAGGATACGTAGGGGAAATATTTTCCAAACAACACATCTTTATAGCTCTATCACATGTTATCAGTGCGGTAGGGATGGTCACAATAAACCACAGTGCACGAAAGATCTGAAGGACTGCTGATATTGTGGCATGATGGGTCACCAATGGCTTTTCTGTCGTTCCTTCTCTTCAGCTTGTAGTGGTAGAGGATCCACACCTACACCTCCGTTCAGTATGGGATCTATGACTCCACAGTAGGTTGGAAGTTCTTTTTCCATCGGTTTATCAGGATGAGGAAATGGTGGAGGTCGTGGTCGAGGAAATCAAGTTCCATACTATCTGCGTTAGCAGAGTGGACCTGCTCAGGCCAACTAGGTAGCGTATTAGGATCGTGGATGTGGTCCCATGTATTCAGTGCAATCAGTGCTAGAGGAGTAGAGTGCATGACCATCTATAGTGAGAGGTACTATTCTGGTAGCCTTTACCTTAGTTTCTATTCTTTTTGATACCAGTGCATCAGAATCCTTTATATCTGCTACTGTTGTTGAAGCTCATGGTTTCCCAATTGACTACCTTTCCAGCGACATGTCTCTCAACACACCACTTGGGGTCAGGACATACTGCATACGCCAGTGCCAAGAGTTCCCACTCGAGATAGGTGGGTACCGCTTTGTTTGGAATTTTTATATCCTTGATATTTCTAGCATTGGATTCATTCTTAGTTTCAACTAGATTTCTCCTTACCATGACCAAGTAGAGTGTTATCTCCATCAGTTGTCTTTTACAACCCCTAAGGGTGACACATATCTTCACAAAGGAGAATAGGATCTACCGGTAGTCCGAGAAAATCCTAAATATGCAGTGTTGGGAAGAGTGACCGCTCAGTTGGCTAGTCTTTTAATGAGCGATTTGGGAACACAACTAGTTTAATTCCCTCTAGTGGTGGATCTTTTTAGGGGCATCTTCGCCAACGATTTTTCTGGCTTAACTCTTATTAGAGATGTAGAGTTCACTATCGAGCTTATCCCAGGTGTGGCACCTGTGTCTATTCCTCCCTATAGGATGGCTCCAACAGAGCTATAAAAACTCAAAAAGTAGCTTGAAGACCATGAGGCTTAGGGTTTCATCAGTCGTAGCACATCATCATGGGGTTCACCTGTCCTTTTTTCCATAATTGTAAATGGTACCCTAAGGTTTTCTATGGATTATAATCGACTCAACCAACTCATGGTAAAGAATCGTTATCCATTGCCTCATATAGATGATCTCATTGACAAGCTCCTGGGAGAAGCTGTTTTCTACAAGAATTATATGAGGTCGGGATATCACCAGGTGCATATGCAACCATCTGACATACCATGTATAGCATTCCGAAGTAGGTATTCCTTGTATGAGTATCTTCTTATTCCATTTGGCCTGGGGAATACGCTTAAAATCTTCATGGCCCTGATGAACCGGGTTTTTCATCTGTATCTTGATTCCATTGTGGTAGTCTTCATGGATGACATCTTAGTGTATTCATGTTCTAGACACGACCATGAAACCCATCTTGAGATCGTGATGAGTACACTGAGAGAGCACCAGCTATAAACTATGATCAGTAAATGCCACTTATTTATTGATAAGGTATACTTATTGGGTCATATTATTTATAAAGTAGGGGTATCAGTTGACCTAGGAATGGTGAGCGCAGTGGTTTCATGGGAGAAACCCAATATTGTCTTCGACATCCGCAGTTTCTTGGGTATTTCTAGCCATTACAAGTGATTCATCCAAGATTTCTCCTGCTTAGTAGTGCCACTCACGACCTTGACTACGAAAGGTGTATAGTTCGTCTGGTCAGAAGCTTGTGAATAGTCTTTTTAGGTGTTGAAACAAAAAATGACCTCATCCCCGATCCTGGTTTTTCCTGAGCCTGGTAAGTGCTATAGAGATTACTGTGATGCTTCAGAAATTGGATTGGGTGCAATTTTGATGCAGGGTGATCGAGTCATGGCTTATGGATCCCACCAATTGAGATCTCACGAGTAGAACTATCCTACCCATGACCTTGATTTGGAAGCTATGGTTCATTCTCTATGTTGATGGAGATACTATTTTTTAGGTGAGAGATTCATTGTTTACACAGATCATAAAATCTTGAAATATATCTCCACTTAATGAGACTTGAACTTAAAGCAATGCAGGTTGGTCAAATACTTGCAGTCATTCGATTTTGAGCTTGCTTATACCCCTGGGAAGGGAAATGATATGGAAAACACTTTAAGATGCAAGACACAAAAATAGGCCGTACAGGAAGCTAGCAGTGGGTGGAAGATGATGACCATATTTTCAGAGATGCATATGAAGATTCTAGAGCAGAGTGAACAACCGGTTCTAGAAGCTCTTAGAGTGACATCATCTCTTCTAGATCAAGTCTGCAGGCAACAGTTGATTGACCATGAGGGTCTCGTTTTGAGGGAATCTGTTACAAGAGATAACCCACCACCTGGCTGGGTTATTGAGTGTAGTGATACTCTCCTTTACTATGGTCGTGTATGGGTACCTTCATGTATACGGGAAGAACTGTTGATGGAATCTCTCACCTCTATTTGGGAAGTTCACCTTGGACGGCCAATATGTACAAAGAAATGTGTCAACAGTATTGATGGCCTAGTATGAAAATGTAGATAGCAGGTTTCATCACTCGGTGCTCCACCTACCAACAGGTGAAGCCAGAGCACAGGCAACCTGCTGGGATCCTACATACTCTATCCATTCTTGATTAGAAATGGAATTTCAACACCATGTATTTTGTTACAGGCTTGCCAAGATCTCCTCGAGGCAGTGATGCAATATGGGTGGTTATCGATAGGTTGACCAAGGTTGCGCACTTCTTGCCTATCTGAGAGACATTTTACGATTAATGAGTTGGGAAGGCTGTATATCTGGGAAATTGTGTGAATTTATAGTGTGCCTTGTTCTATTGTCTTGGAAAGGGATACTAGTTTTACTTCCCGGTTCTAGAAAGGGTTGAAAAAGGAACTAGGCTCACATGTACATCTAAGTACTACAAATCACCCCCAAACCGATAGGGAATCTGAGAGAGATATATCAGTGTTAGAGGATATGTTACGGGCTTGTTTCCTTGATTTTGGAGGTTCCTGAGAGAATCATTTACCTCTTTTCGAGTTTACCTTTAAAAACAGCTTCCAAGCGACAATCCAAATGGCTCCTTATGAGGATCTCTATGGTAGACTATGTCATTCACCTTTATAATGGCTCTATATAGGTGATCCAGCTCTGTTGGTTCCTCATCTCATTCAGGAGACTCCTAAGCATGTTCAGCTGATTTAGAAGTGTATGACTACAGCTCAGTCCAGGAACAATTCTTATATCGATCATCACCATAGACCTCTAGAGTTCGAGGTGGGACATCGAGTCTTTTGGCGTGGTTCTCTGAGGTGGTTCACAGGTGTATCAGGAGACAAGGGAAGTTATCGTCGAGATACGTAGGTCTATTCGAGATTGAGGAAAGATTTGGGCCGGTAGCCTATCAGTTACTGCTACCTCAGAGGTACCGTGCCATCCACGATGTTTTCCATGTATCTCAACTTCAACAATATCATACAGACCTGTCTCATTCTTTTGAACCTGATGACATCGAGCTTGATGTTGATGCATCCTTTGCATATCATCCAATCTGTATTGTAGAACATAGTATAAATGTCCTCTGAGGCAAGTCAGTGCCACTAATTTGGGTGTTGTGGCAACACGAACGTCTTCAGGATGAGACCTGGGAGTGAGAGACGGATGTACATGTGCATTGGCTGGAACTCTTCTCTAGCGATGTTCCACTACCCTGAGATGGGCAACTCGAGGACGAGTTGTCCTAGGAAGTGGAGGTTGTAATGTCCTGAACTTAATCAGGTATGAACCATTTTTACTTTATTGTAGTCTAAGGAATTAAGTGACCCAGGGAGCGCACCTCGCTGCATGTCCCAAATAGCTTTTTATTTAATTTTAATAATTGTAGACGTTTCAAGAAAAAATTCACGTCGCACTTTGGAACAGTGTTCATGTTTTAAATAATTAATTACAGAATGGAAATGATTAATAAGAGATTTAAAGAATATTTAAATGAAAGTAAGAAATGATAAAAAGAAATTCTAAAATAAAATAAACAGGGGGTTACGGGAAAAATGAAAATAATTAAAATGGGGGATTTCTGTTTTTAATTATTTTTATTATTTTCCTTTCCATGGTTTTGTTTTATTTTAACTTTTTTTATTTAATTTTTACCTTATCTTTTATTTTTCACTCATTTTCCTTTTCTTTTCTTATTCTTTCTCTTCTCTCATTCATTTTTCCCCTCCTCTCTCCCTCTCAAACTTATCACGTCGCACACCTCAATACTATCACACCAACCCGCAGCCCCTTTGAAAGGCCACTACTCCTCCGTCTGACGTCTAATACCTTTGTTGTTAGGTGCATAGTAAACATTAGGGAAAGGTTAATGTTGTAAAAGTAGAATATTTCGATTCAGTTGAGTATTCTACGCGCAGTTCATCGAGGAAGATGTTTACCCAATTTTGGGGGTTTTCTAAAATCCTTAATTTTCTACCATTTTAGGTCAAATCAAAGTCTACGGTGGATCTTATAGTCATTTATGACTACAAGTTTGGGTGCCTACTTTCTTTCCCTCAATTTAGATTTGATTTATAGATAACACACCATTGTGCCATTCATCGGTGCCTACCGGCTTTGTGTAATTTTTACCATTTTAATTACATTAATGGTTATGTTTAATTGTTACAGCCTTAATCATCTTAAATTAATTTTTTTAAATGATTGAAACAAGATTGGACACCCCTTTGGGTTTTCTGACATAGTCAGAATATTTTTTCATTTGCTGAGTTATTAATTTAATTAGCTACAGGTATTGCGCATCCCCATTTTATTATTTTTAAATTAAATGAATAGTTGTTTGAATTATTGCAACAAAGTTGGAAACGTCATTGGGAGTGATGAAATGATCAGTGTATTCTGTTATTATCCATTTTTAATGTTTGATTAATTTCATGTGTTGTGACGCACTTTTTTATTGTAATTAAATTAAAAAAATAGTTGCTTGAACATGAACTACAAGTGTTGGTTCATTGGAACTGGTTTTACTGAACTGTTTATTATTTAAATATTCAATATCTACTGAGGTTGATATGATATGTATATTTCCTTGCATGTTGTTCTGTTGTAATATTAAATTTATTCCTTCTGATGCATAGGTGTATCTTGTTAGTTTTCAACCTACGACTTTACATGTTGATTATGTCATATCTGCTGTTGTGAAAAATTAACTTACATTCAGGGTGGGGAAAGGAGTTGGGTCCCTTAATAAGGTCCATGATAAGATCCTTTGTTCCTGATGGGTTACCTCTATGTTTCGGGGGGTGTCGTTGTCTTTTCCAGACCGAGACTTATTCGGTCTTTCTAATAATTTTGAGTGATACTGGTTCCAAAAGGGCACATCATGATAGATCTGTTGGAAATATGGATAGGCCAACGTCGAATGACAATCGACCCCTTTTTGTGATATCGGGATGGACTAGAGTAAATCCATGCCTTGGGCGATACTTGGTCTTTCAAAATATTTCCTTTGAAAAGCTCGGTGGCATTGGATAAATTGATGGATGTTCTGTAGTGATACCTTTGGTACGGGCTCAGACCCCAACTCTCAACATGAACCATAAATAATAATGCACTTAAAATTTATTTTTTTGGTAATTGAGTCTCTCGAGAATTGTGATATTTCCCCTGATATGTGGATGTGTTCTTGGATGACACTATACTTGAACCCCAAGATAAAACACAATCTTTGGGTGCAATTTTTCCTTGTTTTACCTTGCTTTCTGGGTTATATATATGTGTGTGTGTGTGTGTGTTCATACATTTCTGCTGATATGTACCCTTTCAGACTACCAGCTTAGGATGAAGTAGGTGACCAGGCACGGGTTCCGTTTGAGACCTGGGCAGAGATATTTATTTCATTACACTGTAATTAATTTATTTGAAATAGTAATGTAATAGAACACTGCATTTTTATTTTGGCACTAAATGGAACGGTTTAGAAACCGTGGGTGTCAGCCAACTGGGATTTTATCTCACACCCTTCTTGGGAATCGTTAACACCCGAGTTGATTACACGCTCGCAGGTATTGACAAGGGGAAGCATGATGCTTCTAATGCTTGACAGTTCATTACTACTTAGGATGGAGACTGGGCAGAGGATTAAGCCTTGCTTGCAATGCAGTTGATGCTTGTGTGTTTTTTTAGTTGACTGTGTGTTTCAGTTCTATTTTCCATAATTTCAGTTTTGACTCATATCAAGGAATGAAACTCTTTTGTGAGTTTCCTCACTTTGATTTTATTATTCTGTTGGATTATTTACATTACTTATATTGTAGATTATTTATACATATGCTTCTGTTACATATTATTTGTTGTTGTTTACTTAAACTGTGATAATCTCTATTACTTGTGAGGGAATAGTCTCCCCCACAGACACAAAATGGGCCCTCACTACTAGTTGGAATCCTCTAGCGTTCGAGGATATTTTCTTGAGGTTATGTGACACACTGGTCCGACCACCGTCTTAGAGGTGAGCCGGGTTGGGAAATTATACTATTAGACTCTTGTGTTTTAAAATATGATAATAGGTTCCTTAATTGGACAATACCATAGAAATATACAACTTTAAAGTCCATATTCTTTCTAATACTACTACTGAGGTGTCCAAGAATGTTAATAAAAAACTCAATCACTTTTCCAATAAATACCCACCCATTTACTCATTTCCATTCATTCCAAATTCCATCTACATGGATCTATGATAGTATTACATCCCAAGGTTTCTTCCCAAGGTGTCTGAAATCCCCTAAGTTCCAAATCATTATGTTTTAGGAGTTGTTATTCAAGGTATGTGAATTCTCAATTTCTCTGTTCCTTTCAAGTATCCTATTTATGTGGTATGTCTTTCAAATTTCCAAGATATTTTATTCTACCAATTTTATTCTGTCCCTTTAATATATAATGATTATTTTATCAATGTGATGCCCTTTTACCATTTTTTTATTGTTGTCAAATACCATGTTTCGTACCCGTTGTGCTGCCATATTGTTTTCTCAAAACACCTTTTTTTCTCAAGAAAATATCTCACTTACTTTTTTAATATACAAACATCTTTATTTTCCATTTTTATTTACATATATATCATAATATATATATTTATTTTGGTATTAATATACATTTTACCCTCCTTCCTTTTCATAAGGTTTAAAATGACTAAAAGGATATGGTTTTTAAGCACTTTTTAAAACACCATGCTTTGATATGAAACCCATTTCTTATATTCTCAACATGTTATATATGAAATGTTTATTATCATTTGTGTGGATCACATTAATTAGTACATATTAAGGGTGTTCCCTAATAGCACTCTAATGAATTGGGTAAAGAATTTAATCCTTAGAGATGGAATGTTTTACAAAACCATGGTGAATTACCTAGGTAATTGTTTTGACACCTTAGTAACGAACCATTGTGACATTCTTAGGATTGACACAGTTAACTATTGTAGCCCAATTTCCATGTAAATAGTCATGTTATTTTTATTATGATATTATTTTTTTCCATTTGTCATGCCTACATGATATACATCAAGTTCTTATAGATATTTCATATGATCACATCTATATTGTTTCCCATACTTTCACTAAATGTGCCTCATTCCCTCCCATCACTTTGATGCATTCCCAAGGTTATGAGATGTAGAAATTTAACATAGGAAGAACCTACGATGAATCCTTTAAAGTGGATTAGAGGAATTATTTCATGTTTTCATGTATTATGTACCTTTTTTCTAAGATAGTAAACCTTAGAAGATCGTATGCTTGTAAAATTACATGTAATTTTATATAATAACAAGGATATATTCCATAATAATATATACCTTTTTATATACCATTCTATATTGAATATGATAACATCACTTGTGTGTATAACAGACTACCATCTTAGGAGACAATGCGATTATTTTTCATGAACACTTTACATGGAAGATGATATAGACAAATTTAATGAAAATATATTATATAAATTGAATAATTATGATATTAATGAAATATTTATAATTTTTAAAATTTATTATATCATTTTATTTATTACCTTTCAACTAACTCAAAAATGATAATGTCATTCGTGTAAGTGTGGACTACCACCTCCACGAAGAGATGTGACTCTTTATTTACATAATCAAACCACATATATGATATGTATAAGTATATTTAAAAAAATAATATTGTAATTATGATATTATAATAAATTTTTTGTTATAAAATATTTCTTACCTCTTTTCCATAATGATAATTGAATAAATAGAGACGTTACTCATGTGTATGTATGACAAACCGTCTACATGATCTTAACATACTTCATTTATCAAAACCAACTTTAATTATTTTTATCAAAAGTATAATTTATTTTTAAATATTATAGTTATTTCAGTATTATTATCTTTAATGTGATGGGAATATTCTCAAATTAAGAGGACTCAAAAAAAAAACAAATCAGAACATATACAAAAAACAAAGCGTTTATTATTCGAAATGTGATTTTAACATGAAATTGTTAATAAAGGGGATAATAAAAGGTCATTAGTAAATCATATATGATATTATATATATAATCATGGATCTTTATTATAGTTATTAGAAAAATATATTTATTATACATGAGGTTTAACATGTATGAAGGATGTTGAGACATAAGCTATGTGATTTTCGTCTCACTTTTATTTCTTGTGAGACAAATGCCATATTCACCACATTATTATATTATCTAGAGTATTTAATTACCATAGATTTATTTTATGATTATTATCTTGAAAATTATTTTTATTTATAAATCTATTTTAGGATCCCTTTTTCATTTGGTTTATGATTCAAAAGATAATAAATCTGTAAGGGATTTCTAGTCTCTTTTTTTTCAGAGAGACAAATGAAAATTCACCACATTTTACATTTATGTGGTGTATATATTTACCTATTGAAATATTATATAATTAGTCTAATAGTTTTATTTATATTTATGTTTTAATGTGATTTTATTCTTTATTTGGTCTTATGATTCAAAATATTACAAATTTAGTATGGGAATTTTGTCTCACTTTGTTCCATTTGTGAGACACATTCCATATTCACCAATTATTTTTTTATGTGGTAAATATACATCCCATGAATTTATTTTAAGATTATTTTCCATAAAATTATAAATATTTACATATCCATTTGAGGATTCATCTTTCATGGGGTTTACAGTTCAAAATTTAACAAATCAGTATGGTTTTTTGAGTCTCTCTATTATTTTCGAGAGACATATGTAAATTCAACAATTATTTATTTTTTGATGGGTATATACTACTAATTTCATATTTATATCATTAAAATCCTCCATTTCATGATATTTTACGTTTCATATGATGTTATTATTTA
Organism: Viscum album; assembly: GCA_963277665.1. Classification (NCBI taxonomy): domain Eukaryota; kingdom Viridiplantae; phylum Streptophyta; class Magnoliopsida; order Santalales; family Viscaceae; genus Viscum; species Viscum album. Next base: position 1,513,602,967 of record OY728128.1, on the reverse strand, counting down.
TTGGGTCTTAAGATTAAAAAAATTACTAAAGCAGTAAGTGATTTTTCATCACTTTTTACTTTAATGATATATATTCTATATTCACCACATATTTATTTCATTTGGTGTATATAATTCCTTTAAACATAGTTTATTAGGATTCTAATGAAAATTATATAGATTAAATATACATTTGAGGATATCGATTTTATGGGTATTTTCATTCAAATGCTACAAATGTGGCAATTCATATATGTTACAACTCCATCGTTTATCAGTAACGTATATGATTATGTCTAATATAAAGAAATTTTATGATATACCTATGTGAAAAATAATTAAAATTTTTATTATATTGTTATTTCATAATGATACATGTTTTTCTTAATTTTCCTATCTTTATATAGTCAATAGTTCAAAGATAACATTTTTTATGAAAAAACATATTTTTGGTTTAAACAATTATTCCATCCAATTTTTTTCTAAGAATGTTCAAAAAAATGAATTTACTACACCCGAAATAATTTATTAAAATAAAATTAACAATGTTATGATTTTCAATTTTTTTAATGGAATCTTCATATAATTTTAAACAAATGCCTTTTGGGATTTTATAGAAAATGTGAAAGGAATATTTTCTTTATCATGTATGCCATTGGGATAATTTATTATCATCATGACCATAATATTCAATGAATATTAGTTTAAAATTTTTCAATTTTATTTTCAAAGAAAATGATTTTCCAAAAAAATTTCTTTCAAACAGTTTTTTAAAAATATTAAATTGTTAGTTTTCTTCAAATAAATGATCCAAGTGATCCTTAAAAATATTTTTTTATCTAAGACAAAATATATTGATGTTACTTATGATTTAATGGGGATATTATTCAATAATTCCACTATTATTATTTATGTTAATTGTTTATGTATATAATGGATAGATGTTTATGAAACCCATTTCTATTCCTTGGGTTATTCCATGATGAAATGATTATGAATCTTGTTTCTCACTATTTTTGATAAAACGAGTTTTAGTGAGGGATTGAATGGTATGATGAGGACTGTGTAAAATATCAATTTTTTCTTATGATGGTGGTGACATAGTTATGTCTTTCAATCAATTCTTACGCTTTTTCTTCCCCTCTAAGAACAATTTGAGCCTAAGTTGACTGATTTTAGTGGTTAAATGGTGTGAAATTACCACCATCAAGCACAAAATCTCTAAATGGTCTCCAATGAGTTTATTTGTGAAGCTAGAAACACTAAATGATTCCAACATCAATGATTCATGAACCTACTTTCTAAATGCATGCAACTTTTGGGTAAGTTTTCCAATGAAACATAAGAGCTCACATTGGTTGAGAGGATGAAAAGTTAGGCTCCACACACCCTTTTAGGGGGAACTATTTCCTATTTTAGTAATCTATTGTAGATTTAAGATATGTTCAAGAATTATTGGTTAATTCCAATTTATGCATATGAGGATTACCTAGGGAAATAATTCGTTATGAATTTTAATGGGTTTAGATTCATCATTTTTTATTTGATGTTCCTTATCAATGTAGGTATTTTTATGTATTTGATGTTATATATCAATGTTACCATTTTTTGAATAGGTTAGCGATCATTTTTTGTTTATTGGGATGAAATTGTTTTCAATACATGTGATGGAGAGCTCTGGTGTTTACCGTCATCTAGGGGGAGGTGATTTGTTTTTAAGTTGGGATCGAACCCATGAAACGGGCTTCCCATGTATCCTAATGAGAGGAATCAGAACCCATGTAGTTTTATGCCGCTTAACTAGAAACATCACTTGTTAAGGTCATTTGATGACGAGCCAACCCAGAGGTTTAATGTTATAAAATAATGAAATCTAGGTGAATAATGATTGGTCAAGGTTTGTGTGGGGATTATGCTGAGATAGTTGGAGGGACCCAAAATAGGGGTAGTCTCCAATGTAGGGGAATGATCTTACTAGGGATATAGTGTAAAAGAAATAAGGATGGATGCAGATGTTGTCTTTGGACCTTATGTAGGCTTCCTACATATACCAGTTATTTAAGAATCAAATACACATAGTTTTATTTCTGTTAGGGATTAAATATATAATTAAGGCCCGAATTGGATCTTAGGAATGGAAAATACCCACTTGGATTTACTTTGGGGCTTATGTCTATTGAGAATGACCATTTGAGTATATATGATTGGGTATTACACCATTTATGAGGAATATTTGAGATTTGGGTTCATGTGGATATCATGATCCCCACAAACCTCTATGTTCACATGAGTCATGTTCAGTGTGAGAAACAAGAGGAAGCGGTGGAACTGATGATCACATGCCCCACTCTATCCTCTGATGGATGGTTTTAAAGCCAAAATAGAGAGACCAGGGGATTTGAGTTTACTCGATTCCACTATAGTTTTCATATCTAGGATAGTGACATTTTGTGATCTATACGGATACATCTCAGGCATAGGCAAAGAGGGGAAAAAGTGTTGCATCATACATGAAATGATTGGGTCTTACCTAAGGAAGAGTGCACTAAAATGGGTTTTAGGGGAGTGGAAAATATCCTTCCCCATTAATGAGAAAGGCAGTCATGATCCCTACCCATCCCTCTCTGAATGGGTAGTTAAATATTTGCATGCCAAGTTTGGAACCCTCGTGACCTTGGGAATGTAAACCCCATGTCATTCTGAGGGTCCTACCTATTGTTGGGGTTACCCCCACGACTCTTCTTACCATGGGAATCTAGATACAAAAGTACATTATGATGTTACCAATGATTATATAATACATGTGAACTGGCTTTAGAAGAGGCCTTAGCATGATGTTGGAAGACTGGTTCACAGAGGGGCCATCATGGGGACGGATGATATGATGGAAGAGAATAGTGGGTGTTGAAGAGCACAACAGTAAAGGATGACCCATTCCACATAGAATTTTCATCTATGGGATGGGGTTCTCTACACATATAATGGTGATACATAGACCTAGCGATCATCTGGGTATCATGGTGCTAAACGAACCTGGGTTCTACCTGTGTACTGTTTGGCAATGCGGAACTAGGTTCTACCCGCATAGTGATATGTTGCGTGGGTCCGAGTTCCTCCCACATAGCGATTTGATATACGGGGTAGGTTTTCCCCCACATATCTCTTTTCTATGTCATATTCCTATCTTTGATGTGGGTATTGGTTGTTCACCTCGCGGGATTGTGTCTGCAAAGGGATTTTGGGTTCGTACACCACCACATGATTTATGATTTCCACCTCTTGTTATGTGGAAGATTTTACCAATAGGGAATCATTTAAGTGATCTATATTTCATAGTAAATTTCTTATAATCTATTTCATTCATACATCAAGGTGTGTCTTATCCTTTTTTGGTCCCCCTTAGGGTCAATTTATAGAGAAAAATGTGAACTAGGTACCGACATGGTCAGTTTCTATAGTGCGGCGCAAACCATCTTTTACAGGATCCCATGGAGGATACCATTGACCCATGAATGACTTAGTCACTGGGGAATTCATTCATGGAAGGGGCCATCATTTTCAAGGGTGAAAATCACTGAATCTGTCCTAAAAACAACTGTTTTTCATTTACAGGGATCCAACTGCTACTGCCTCTTCACATAAACCATTTAATTTGTGGGGAAAACTCATTTTTGGGGGAATAACTCACCACTTCAGTCCCGCAACTGACTTAGATTTCATTTTTTGTAATTTAAATCACTACATTGTCCCTCAAAAAACCTATTTCTGAGGGGTTGTTCATTTTTGCGGGCGTAAATCACCACCTCCCTCATGAAAATGAATTCATTTTCATTTGTGGGAATCAACCCCACCATATCCACCCCCGAAAACTAATTTTCTCGCAGATACTTCCAGAAGTGGTATATTTCCACATGGAGTGGTAGTTCATGAAGGGATTTTATGCCTCATGGTCATATCCCTTTGAACGTTTTCATCCATCAAATTCTTGAATTCCATTCAAGCAATTTCAAAATTAATGAATTTATCCAACTCTGGGTAGTAGATATTTTAGAACAAAAAAATGTAATCTATCATAATGGGTTCTGATCAAGATGCAGAGGATCCTATTTAGATATAGAATGTGATCCTATTTAAAACCTTTTTGATGACCATGTAATACCCAAATTTTTTCCCTTGCCATGGGAATTAAAGAGCACATATTTAGTATTACTAAGGTCACATGGTGAACCCGAAAAACTATGTTCCATTTTTGTTATATCCCTAATTTTTCCCTATCTCCACTACGATGAAGGTTTAGTGGTAATAACATGAATTTTTATTAGTATTCATTTTTCATGTTTTTAACCTAACATGATTTGTGAATATTTAATTTTTTTCTTGATTTATTTTTTCCTAAAACATAAGAAGAAAAGGTCTAATGAGATGATAGTTGAATTTTACCCAGGGACCCATTTGTGAGTTTTCAACATAAAGAGTTTTGTGTATTTTTCACAGGTAGTTTAGAGACGTGAAAAGAAGACTAATGTCACTAATGTTTTAGTTAAAACAACATTGACCAAATATTACCAGGCCAGGGCCCCAATTGAAATGATTTTCTAAGGATGTCCAAATTTTTTTCAAAGATGAATCAATCATTTTTTCCTGACTTTGGTTTTATTTATTTGAATATGTAAGTCATGATGTGGGATATAAAAATCATTTGGGTCATTCATAGGTATGATAATCCTCTCTTGAGGATGAATTTTCCTCTTGTTGAACAACCAATTTTGTGGGAAATATATGTAGAGCCAACCAGGGAATATTATGAACAGTCAAACAAAGTTGTCCCTAGACACTGGCCCTCCATTTCTGATGGCCAAGTAACTTTTTTGGAAATTTTATTTTTTCAGGACCACTTAGTGTGGATTTTCCTGGGAGTGATATCAGAAAATTATGACGTCATTTGTATCATGTTTGATCATAAATAGGAAACCCCTACCACACGGATTTGAATTGTGTAATTGATGATTAAATCGTAGTGCATTTTAACTTCATACACCAAGTACATTAATAGTGTAGTTTAATGTCTTACCACCAATATGTTCAGTGTTTAATACAGAAAGTTTATTTTCTTTGAAAAAGTGGTAAACTATCATCCCTTTTCACTATAGTCTGACTAGGGATGTTTTATCATATTCAAGAATGAAAGGGGATAGAGTAATAAACTATAATATGGGGGTTTCAAATATAAGGATTGATGTGGTGCTTAGTATTCATTGGGGAGTACACAGATAAGAAAGGCCTCTACTGGGGACGAATCAACCTCTTCTTAACATGACATGTTTTTGACAAATTATGTATAACCAACTAGGGAATATTGTTCATGTTAAAATAAATGTATCCCTAGAACATTGTCACTCCATTTTTTATGGGAAGGGAGTATTATGGGGACTGATACTTTTCTGGACGTAGAGTATGGTTTGTGAAAGGTGAGTGCTTAAAAATGGAAGGGAAATTTCAAGATGAAATTTCTTAGGAATAGGTAGAGATGTTCCACCTACACTGGTATGAGGTGGTTTCTTACATAGGTGAGACCTATTCATAGGGTATGTATATTTTTTTATGTTAGGAACTAAGATTTGAAATCGTAGAATAACTACATATCATATAAGGGTACAAATCAAGCCACACATGGTTTTTTGAAGGTTTCTACACATTCCAAATGTAACTCTTATATGGATAAGGGGAATTTTTCTGGATATTAGATCATGAATAGGGTGGGGATTGTGTTAAATTCTACCATAAAGATCTCACTCATGGATAGGAGTGGGGAATTTTTTTGAATAAGATGTCACCAATGGGGACTGGCTCATATCATGATCTCTTAAAAAAGTATATTTCATACATAAGAACATGGGGGGAATCATTGTTTTTGGGTATCAAAATTTATCTTGTAGGGATGACCCATACACAGGAAAGGAGAGAACTTTTTTATCTCATGGATGGACCCTATATATGACATCCTGATGCTACTGCATATGCTATATTGATAGGAATCAAGCCACATTTAGTTATTAAGATCATTCAGTTCTTGTGTCATGTGATAATGACATGGTGTACTATAGTTTATGTTTATATGACCAGGACCACATTTCAAAGAAACTATGAGTAACTAGACATTAATCAGGCTGGAATGTTCAAACTTGCCCTTGATGTGCTAGGGAAGGAAAGTGTAAACCATGAAACTAGGGAATCTCATATCAAGATTAATGATACAGGGCATGGAATCCATTAGGGATGCAAGGAGGTAAAAAAACTCTCCTAAGGATAAATTTACCATTGGTTGACATGCCCTTTTTGTTGGAAACATATACATAGCCAACTCGGGTATATTGTGCATAGTACCAAAATGTTGCCCTTAGGAAACTGTACCTCCACTTATGATGGCTAGGTATGTTTATGAGGATCTAAAATTTCAATTGGTATATAGTTTGATTAGTGAAAGGGATGTGTTTGGTAATCTATGAAATATTCAGACTGTGATTATCCATAGAGTTAGAAATTCCCTATATAGATCTCACTCATAAAAAGGGGAAATCATTTCTATTCATTGGATGGATCTCAGTATAAGGAACACCAATTTGAGATCTCATACAAAAATATTTCATACAAGAGATGGGGACATTTTCCTTTTATTTATTATTTTCATCATGAATAGACCTTGGATTGGAGATACATGCATCATAACATATCTTGTGTGATTAGGAATCAAGTTATACATAGTTCTCAAACACAGAATTGTCGATGACCGGTGCTAGGGGATATTTCTTCTCATGTGAGGGAATCATGATGGCACTATGCATTTTACCGTTATTCATCTAGGATGATGGATATTCCCGATTTTATCATCATGCACCTAGGACAACTTCTGCTATGTGGTTTATCTTTATTTGACTCGGATGTTGGTAGCATAGATTAACATCATGTTGTGAGGATTTATGGAGAAGATGTTTTCTAATGGGATGTTCATGACACAACTACCATGACCCAACACGAATGGGGACCTAAGAGGCCTCATGCCACACCCCACACTCCGAAAGGAAACTCTAGACAAGTGGCCAGATGGTTAAACGATTTTATGTTTGGACCCAAAGAAGAAATTTCTAGGTATCTCTACATATCCCATGTGTATGGGAATCAATCCATACATAGTTATTGAATGCAAACTCCCCACATTGGTTAGGCCCACACATATGAGGGGAAATTGTTTTTTCATTTGGGGTGGCTAGACCAGAGATATGAAATACATGTGTCTCTATATATCCTATGTGAACCTGAATAAATCCATAAATTTTTATTTAATGTGGCATGAAAGATGACCAAAACAAAAGTAGATTCCCTCTAAGACGAGGACCCCATAGTACCAAACTTTTTAACATCGTATAGTAATGACATGGGTGTTCAAATTATCAGATGGAGCATTTTTTAGATCAAAAGGAAATATAAAATTGATGTTAATAGAGGCTTTGAGGTCAAAGGATGGTGAGAAAATCATCCCATTATAGAGGGAAATTGGAATCTGGAACTGATATACAATGTGTAGAAGTCACAACATATCCAATGATGAAAACAATCATTCCACATATTCTTTTGGAAGGTAATTCTACATGAAGGTCTGACCCATACAAAGGGGAGGTAATTTCTTTATATTTATCATGGATGGGCCCAAAACATAGGGTCTGGATGTCACTATTTCTCCTCTAATGTCATGAGTCAAGTGATATGTAGATCTAGAGAAGGATACTTCATATATAGATCTAGCACTCAAGAACAAACAAGGGTATTTCATCTTTCTCCAGTATAGATCTAGCACAAGTGTGGAGAATCAATAATTAAAATGATAATTGATTTTGTACTTTAATGTCATGTGATCATGATTATGTATCTTATAGTTTAATTTCATGTGTTAAGGATGGTGGAAACACACTTTAATGTCATGTTGTAGGGATTAGATCTATATAGTTTAATATCATGTGTTAAGGAGGTTTTATAATACAGATCTACATCAATTGATAAGTATGGTGGAAAAAATTTTAATTTCATGTTACAGGGATGATCTTTATATAGTTTAAAATTATTTGGTCAATATGATGCATCATACAATCATACAAAATACTTCTTCAAAAAACATATGTTGGTGGGAGAAGTAATGAGTTGTTCTTCCATTTAGATTAAGTAATAATTTCCATTATATTAGACTATGTGTATGGTGTATGGTCCCTCCCATTTTGGATCTATATTTTGTGGTTCATTTCCTAGTTTCATCAATTTACTAGGACCAAACCACATCTCTAATATGAGGAAACATATAAGGTGAAACTTTTCATTAATGTATTTTGAAATTCAATTTTTGAAAACCTCATAATGGAGAAAGATACTCAATATGTATTCATTGAGTCACTCTAATTCATCCATCAATTTTAGGGTTTATTTATCTCGGATAGTTGATCTAAGATGGAAACATGGATTGAGGGTAATTTTTATTCAATGGGAAAGACCACCTCTCTCCCATATATTAATGAGTATGGAATTTCTTGGGTAGCATGACGAGACATGGTCTGGTAGGCCCACAGGGCATGGAGGAGTTTTTTCATCCATGACTTGTTATCCTTATCTATAATCATATAGAGTATAAAAGAATGGTTTTTCTTGAAGGAATCTATCTTTATGTTATCCAATGTATGGTAGTGGGATAAATATTGAACATGATATTATAATCATGATAATGTTTTTCCAATTACTGAGAATATAAATTTGTGTCGTTGTCAATCAGTATTGTATGAAGGACATTAAATATGGTGATGATGTTGTATTTCCGGAAGCTGGAAATGATTCTTTCCCTGACCTCATTGAAGGGTATGACTTCTCCCCACATGTAAAAGAAATTAGTTATTGTGAAAATATACTATAACTGCTTGACCATTTCAGGAGGATATGGCGCCACAAAATTCATTCCTGATATGGAAAATGGAAATAAGTACATGTCTATGTGAAGTAACACTAGGGTTTGGGGGTGAATTTGTAATGAAACTAAAAGTAATTTCACTTTTTGGTGACTTTGGTACCATACCACATTCTAGTGTGCCAATGGTATCCATGCCATCAAATTTCATTGGAAAAATTGGATCTTAATTGGTGGTCACTACAGGTTCTAGTGTGTACTACCTCTATAATAGTAGTGGTTTACTCACTATCAATACACCTGGGAAGGACCCTGTGAAGGATCCTATTATAGAGGACTTTTTTATATTTTATCCATAATAAAAAAACGAGTTTTCCATATCCTTATTTTTTCACTCTTGATTATATATGGTGGGAGCTCTCCCATTTGAAGGTAGTCCAAAATCGGTTTCATCCAACCAGTAGCTCGGCCATACAGCTCTGGGATGGGGCTGATCTCATTAATTTCTTTCTTGCTGGTTGGAATGAATGCAAATACCTCATGGTGATGCACAATGTCAATGACCATTTCATCCCTGTTTTTAGCAGACATGGTTGTTGCTGAATTTTACCATGATTCATACTAGCCATTTTGAGATCATGGGACATGATTAAATGTAGGATATGAAGGTAATTATTCCATTAGTCCTCAGAAATTTTCTAACAGGGGAATAAACTCTTACTTATTGAGAGCATAATCACAATTTTCCTACTGGATGACCTATTCAGAACAACATTTTATCTACCAGTGTTTTACTTGTTCCTTATGTGCCAGCTTTATCACTATATTGAGAGGCTGATATTTTGCTTTATTATTTGTGCACCACTCCGAAAGGAAAAATGAGTTTAGAAGGACTTCCGTTCCTAGATTTTTTAGTATGACTTCCAGCCCCACTTTTTTGAGAATGGGGTCTACCGTCAATTTGTCTATCAGGCTTCTAAATGAATCATCAAAATGTTTCTCCCGTATCTTGGGATTTTTTTGAATAGAGAAAACATCTTCATAGGGTAACTGAGTATCCAATGAATTCATTTCTACTGAGGGGAGCTCTATTAGAAATTATGCTAAAACCTTTCCTTGGACTACTTTTTGTGGAAAGAAGTGAATTTCAAATAGATTTTGGATGACCTCACACCATGATAGAAATTTAGTTCACATCTGAAGGCTCAAAATGTATTTGACTGGGTTTTCATGAGTAACCAATAGACCTCATGATGATGTATGTATTGCCTTAATTTTTGGACTGATCATATTAGCACTAGAGAACACTTATCTATTATTTGAGTAAAGAATCTCAATTTCAATCATGGTTCGGCTGAGATAATATAGAATGTTTTCACTACCAATGTCATTGTCTTTCATGAGGAAGGCACCTAGTGATTACTCAAGTACTTTCAGATAAAAAATAATTTTTCTTCCTTTGATAATTTGCATTAGCACTGGATATCATAAGTGATATTTCTTAAAATATTTTAATCATTCTTGAAAATCATAAGTCCATTGATATGTAACATCTTGTTTTCATCATCCTAGTAGAGGGTAAATTTTTTTTGGAAAGGTTCAATATTAATATTCAAATATAGGAAAAGTGTAATAGAAGTCCTTTCAACATAAAGAGGTTGTGAGGGTGTGAAATACCAAGGGAAACCGTTGTCTTCAAGAGTCCAACATCGATTCTATGATGGTGTATTGTAATGCTAGTAAAAATCCCCAATGTAATGCTGAAGGAACATTTTAAGGTGTTTATTTTTAGAAAGTGTTGTGGTGGTTTACTGAATATGGTTTCAAGATATTAAAATTGGTCAAAGAATTGTAATGATTTAAGGACTAGTTCACCAACATAGAATTCAAGAAACATTCCTAGGAAGGGTTTGAATATGTCATGCATGAAACATTGGTTTGTAGCAACAACATTATTCAAAACAAACGGCACTACTCGATAACATAATACTCCCTAGTGGGACTCGAAAGAGGTGGATTCTTCATCATCTAGGGCCATTCAATTTTGGTTATATCCTGAATATTCATCCATGAATGAGATTCCATATTATCCTTAAGTTTCATCGATAAAAATTTCTATGATCTTGATTTTGAAATCATTCTATAGGTAGTGCTAGTTGAGATTTATATAATCAATGAAAACTAAAATTTGTTAATTCTTATTTTTGATGGGGAATATATTTACTAGCACTTGGGAATTGGACCACACCAATGAATATTTATCTAATGAGATCATATAATTCAGCCTCTATTTTGGAAGCATGTATTGGGTACATCCTTCTGGATGATTTTTTATAGCCCTGATGATCATCTGGTAGGCACAGGTGGTGATTGGCCACCTCGAGATTTAGGCCTAGCATTTCTGTGAAGTTTAAGGTGAATACTACTAAATGTTTTATTATTAGAGAGGGGTATAACACTTTCTCTTGGAATACATGGCATGAAATATCAATGTGGGTTACAGATCATCTTTTTTATATAGATTTATTTCTTTGAGTTCATCAATGGTGGTAGAGAAACCCTCCTCAAATGCAGGATGTGTGTCCCTATGGTCCTCCCCATATTCCTCTTCATCCTCTTATTCCTTATCCTCATTTTGTTATAATGTGGAAATAGTTCTTGAGAATAGTTATCGAGTATTAGGGGAGGAATCTATATATTAGTATCCAAACTATGATTAAAATTTCTCTGACCCAACTAAATGTTGGGGATTTCCTTGAAACTCTATAGAGGAGTGAGTGAGGGGTGTATTCTTCCGCTTTGATTGACGAGACATTATATTTCTCTTCAGTTATTGTGGCATGGATTTCCTGAAGATTTAGGGATGAATTAAATAATTTTCATCCATGACTTTATCATTTATTGGGGATTCAGTAGACATTCCAACACTTCTAGAATCTGTGGTCATGACTGAAATCAGGAGGACTACTAGATAAGTGTCCGAATTTGGGATCATGTGCTCAATTTGGTTTTGCATTAAATCATATTCTTCACCCATTTGTTTTAAGTGGTTATTCGGGATCATTTCTAGACTATTTTGGGTAGTGAACCAATCAACACCATTGAATAGGGGGGCATTTCCACCTCTATTAATAGAATCGTGTATTGATATAATGTGACTCGCATGATTCAAATGAGGCGTTATCTGTGTAAATGTCCATTTTTTTTATATTATTTCAAAATTTGATGCATTGATGGATGGATGAGGGAATTCTCACATTTTGATGAAACCAAGTCTTTTCCAGTATGATTTTTCTGGCTTTGATTTATTGAACGACAAGAAATTTTGTGTCGCTCAAGAGGTACCAAAATTGATTACTGAGCATGATTTAGTCCACATAATTTTTTTAACTTTTTTCATATCCCTAAAAAGTTGAGTTAGAAGGTGCTAGGTTATCCTCATTTTATATTTTTCAGTGAAGTGTTTTTACAAGATTGATACTAACTTTAGCTTCATTATTACTGAAAGATATTAATATCATTTATTCTTTAGGATTAATAAAAGGTCTGGATGAGTCCTTGTATAACAACATTTTATCTTGATCCGTGAATGATATAAATGTTTTAAATTTTGAAGGATTTGTATCTATCCTATAGAATTATTTAGTGACCACTTCATATTTAAACTCCTAGGATCTCAGTAGAGCTTATTTGGGTACATCCCTGAGGACTTTTAACAAACTCAGGGAATCCAGTTTTGATAGTTTGGCTAGTTCCAAGGATAAATTATTCAAGATATAATACATCTAGTCTATAGTATGATCCTTCCCATCATGGGGATTTTTTTTAATAAGAAATTTAGGTGATTTATTATTTTATATATATAAATCATCCCTCGAGATAGGAGCTGGAGGCACTCCCATTCTCTATTGGGTAGGCCGGGCAGGAAATCCTTCACAGTAAGGGCGATTAGACACATATTCCTCTTATGATTTATATTCAAGAATTATTAGGCTAGATTTGATTCTATAAGGTCTAGGGGATTTTTCAAGTTCCAATTTGGTTAACTGAAGTGATCTTCTATGAGTTTCAGGAACATTAACCATTTGAGCTGGTGTGTGGCAAGAACATTGTCTTGTACCATTGCTAAACCTTGCTTGATATCTACAGATCCTAAAAACTCTTCCACTAGTTCCTTAATTAGGTGGGGGGAAATTAGGATAATATCTATAATCATCCTCAGATAATGGATATATTATGTGAATAGCATTAATGGACCCATAGGTCTACTCCTCATCTAAGGATGACTCTTCCTGACCGACTAATTTTGGTGGTGTAGTTTGGAGAGATGGTGAATGTTCATTCTGATCTGATGGCATAAAATATGAGAGGGTCAATGTTAATTTTGGACATGATATAGTTTAAAATATCTACACTTGATCCCTCATTTCTGGCCCCACTTATTTTTATATGATCTACTTTTTTATGGTTGTGGGACCGAGGGCATCTACTGCATTACAGAAAGATCAGTTGGGGTCATAGTTTATTATTTCAACAACTCTTGGGTAACAAGATGAGTCTATTTTCCTTCGAGACTTCCAATAATCAATCATTTTTTATCCCTTTATAAACTCTTATATCCACTCACCTCTTTAATCAATGGAATCAGTGGAAACATATACCACTTGTGCTGGTGGTGATAGCAGTTTTACTTTCTAGGAATCTGTCATTTTTAGCATGAGGTCTATGAAGAAGAAAAATTCCAAGATGGTGTGTTCAAGTATCTAGATAAAGGGAAAATAATATGGTAAGTCATCAAGACCCACCTCTTAAGGCCTTTTCTCCTCTAGTATACCATGTAAATTATAGTATTTAATAGATATAAAATAGCAATAAGATTGGTCATATCCTATCTAGTAAGCTTAATTCATCCGTTCCTAAAATTGGATTCTCTTAGGTCTTGACTGATCATCTTTTTGTGGAATGGATTACAGTTGATGCCCAAGGGTGTTGTACGATATAGTGTATGCCATAGAGAAGGAAAGGTACAAGGGATGGCTTAATTATGATGGAGGCCACTTCTACTTTTCCCACTCTTTATCATCGGACCAGAGGAGTTACTTGGGATTTGATCGTAGTTTACTATAAAGAGTCATCCATTATTTGGTAAATGGTGGAGAAATTATGGAACCCAATTGTATATTTCACTGGATGAGTCGCAGTCGTAGCTCATCAGGGAGGTTATCAATATATATTTTAAGAATCTACTCCTCAGGGAGTGGCCTATTCAATGAGTATGTAAGACATTTTCACTACAAAATGAAGTCCAAAACTCTCTCGTTATCATATTATTTCAATTTAATTGGTCATTGATTGTTTTATTTGGAAACAATGATATTAACTAGAATAGGTATTATCAATTAAGTTCATCCCAAATTTTTCTCAACCGATCTAACAAATAGGTATACCATATGAAGGCCTACCCTTTTAGGGATTACACAATGAATTTGGGTTTTAGTTATTCCTTTTTCACTAGGGTTCCCATCATGGGACCACCATATGATGTATAGTGCATCAGATATTATTATGGGTGGTTTGATACATCTAATATCGGAAACATAGGGCTCCAAAAATTCAGAGGTGTGGGGGGGTGTCACTCCCCAAATCAAGATAATATTTATGTTCCATATATACTACTACAAATATCTCATTAATTCCCTCTAATAGAGATCCTATGACTCAATGGTGTTGGTATGTCCTTGATGAGAATCATATTAAACCTAGTCTTAGATAGGCATAGTGAGGGGTATGATTTTTCGTGCATGTTCTTCAGTTATGTGAGGAGGATATCCAACCAGGGAAATCTTTTCATGATTTACCATAACCTATTTTGATTGTCTCCTTAATGGAACGAAATCTTGATATATGTCTGTGATCATGTCTAGGTAGACTGATGGTCTCGTCTCCATGATGGGTGGATTTCCTGGCCTTGCTTTATTTTCTAGAGTTAACCATTTTAAATGAGGTATATGTATGGGAAGTATACATTGAGGCTTTTCCCAGGGATAATATTCTATAGGATGGCTACCTTGAAGCATCTCAACATTAATTCACTATAACTATGTAATTTTTTTTCCATATGAGTAAATATTTCTTTGAGAAAAAAGGGTATCATTCTCATAAATAGATGGTGGTGGGTAATATACTACCATTATTTTATTCCTCCCTCTATTAGGGATTTTATGTGGTGGTGGTGAAGGATAGATCAGGGGAACACTCAAATTCAAGGGGATCCCCTAGTTTTGGGTAAGAACACCTTCATTCATAGTGTGGATTAGATTCAAGGTAGAACCAACCTCTCCATGTTATTTTACATGTACATGATTTTTGGTGTCTTTTGTAGGATTGATGTTCATGATGTTCATTGATGTATAATGTATTGTGGGTGGCATACTAGTTGAGGAGTGGCAGGATGATTATTTTCATCCATTTTTGGATCTCTTCCTTCCATTATGGGATCCTCTTCGGGCTTCTTGGATAAGAGTAGCATATGGGGATCCCCTATATGGCCTCGATGTATGTGTCCCTTTTGGAGGAAATGAGTCACAAGATGGAATTTAACGAGAGATCTATCATCTATCTAACCTCACTAAATTTAAAAAGAGTGGATTCATTTGAGGGGAGGTTGATGCCAAAATTCCACTATCACTACAGGTGGGGTTTTATACTATTCTCATGTTATTGTGCCTCAGCATGAAATTTTTGGTGTCTTGGGGGCATTTTGTGTTACAAATTCCCCATGTTCTATAGGATAAGGATGATCCCATAATACAATGTTTTTTTCTGTTACCACTTTATTGATCCCACATATTACCATTTTAGAGTGAGATGAATATGGTGTCAGGAATTCTTGGAAATTATTTATTTTTGACGATATTAAGAGTTCTTAATGATTTAATTAACTTAATAAAGAGTCCTGGTGAATGTTATTGGTTTCCTAGTTCAAATTTTTTTCAATTCCTTGCTCTATTTGGGCCTTAAACTTTTACGAATTATTGAAGGCCAGTTCTTGTTGAACATGTTACCTTTCATGAGTAGAGATTTTGCTAAATTTATTCCATGGGATAATGACATTACAAGTTTCCATTTCCGTTGGGTTCCCTTGAATTGATCATGGGGTAAAATTAAAAGATCCAAGTTCTTACCTTTCTCAAATATAAACACTCGGTAGGATGTCATCCATTAGATGACACAACATATGTAGTGCATTAGGGTTGTTCAATTGGATATTTTTCTTCCACCACATTGATTGTGGCCAACGTACAGATTAAAGGGCTTCCAAGATGATTTGATGATGATGATCTACCCATATTTTGACATGGTGTATATACCCATTGTAAGGAAAATATTTTGTTTTCAGGATATGAACAGTTGTCTATAGATTGAGAAGAATGTTTTGTAGGCATCTTTCTGACAACACACATGGTATGTTAAACTAAGAAGTGGATGTGGGACAAAAAATAATTGGTATGACATCCTTGGAAAATTTTATTCTCACAAGAAACATATACTTTTTTTCTTCCTCCAATTACTTTTATACTCGATCTTTTTAATTTTAATTCTTCATGATGATCTGACCCCCGTTAGTGAGGCTAGTTGGTGTCTCGTTGATATGTGAACGGTCTGTGGGTGGCTCATAAGATGAGAATTTCCCCAGTCCATCATCTACATGAGAAAAGATGTTTCTTTTTATTGATAGGGTATCTAATATATTTTCCAAAACCATTCTAGGCACCATAAAATACGAGGTCTTTCTTGAATTTTACTTTTCCAGGGGACGACCTTCTTTTCAACTAGAAATTTCACTATGGGGAGGACATTTGTAGAAGGTTCCATCATAGAAAGGGATACCATCAAAACATAATGACTGATAGTGCGGAAAATTTCTATAGTGTATACCGAGGGGAGGAAAATGAGGGTGGATGATACCAAGGGGGACCTTATTTCAAAAATGAGGTGTCACTGTAAGGAGGACCTTCACAACACATTCCATAATGGTGAGTACTACCATCATAAATTAATTTTCAAACCCATGGATAATATATTTAGTGTATAACTAGGGTATTAACATCAGGTCGAACAATTAAAAAAGGAGTAAATTCTTTCCAAAATGAGAGTTCACTATGGGGAGGACCATCACTGTGAATTCCATCATGGTGAGGAATACTACCATAGATTTATGTCTAACTTCAGGGATAACTTCTATAGTTTATACCCTAGGGAAGAAAATCAGGGTGAATGAAATCAAGGGGAGGAACATATTACTATTGTATTTAATATTCAATAGTTAAGATATTGTGATGGTAGTTTGGAAAAAATATCTAATGCTTGATTGTTTCTTGTCTATGATGTAAGACTTCATGGTATTTGCTCTGGGAGGACCATTAGTGATTCTAGTAACAATGTTGTATGGAGGACTTTCTCAACTATTACTACCACTTTCGTAATATGTTAATATATTATAAGGATCCTAAACCACCATTGATAGGTGTTTTATGTCATCAATAACTCTAGATTCCAATAAAACAAGGTCAAGAATCTTCTCTTCATTTTCCTTTTTCTTTGTGTGCATATTTTTGGGTTCTCTCTTTTGGGAAAATGTGGTCACTTGTTTTATGTGATGAAATTCATATATGAGATCCTATTCAAGTGGATCATGTAATGTTTTTGGGATATACTGATGTGCTTTCATAGTATTGATAGGGATATATACCTACCCTGAAGAAGCCAGTGTGATAGACCAGTTTCACCCAATTGGAATGGGTATTTGAGACCGATCTAATTGTCTATTTGCTGTGGAATATAGGTGATGACCCTCTAGGATGGGAGAAGGGATGAACGTATTCTCTCTATTGAACAAATCTTTGTGTGGATGTGTCACCCCACTTGGGGTGGTGTGATTGTGTGTCTGACATCATTCTATTGTCATGGATTAGATTACAACATGTAAATTCTATTGTATATGGTCAGAAATTGATTATTTATCCTCCTTCATTACTAATATTTGTTGAGAGATATCCTTATATGGAATAAGAATACATTCCTATTATGATTTCAAAGGAGAAATATCTTCCTGCTCCGGTCCCCCATTTTTTACCACTAGGTACTGAAGGTTCTCCAATGTAGAGGGAATAGATATGGGTTTATCCCTAATTTATTGATAGTATATGAGATCTTCATTCTCTAATTTGTTTATTATTTGACCGATGGGATTCATATTCATGAGTAGGTATTTCTATAATCTCATTTTCCTCCCTATTAGGATGGTGGTCTTGATATGTATCGATAAGAATTTGAATCTTCCTATATTTGGTTTCCTCCATATTTGACTGGTGGGATTGACACTTGTGAATAGGGATGTGTCTGATTAGTGGTTTTCACCATATTTTACTAAAGTGATTTATATGTGTCGGCAAGAATATCCTACTTCCTATAGTTTTTGGCCCTATTTGGTCGATGTAATTAATATGTATTGGAAATAATCTTCCACTTCTAATTTATAATTTCCACACTATATAGATTATGGGATTCTATTGCATTGATAGTGATATAAACCTTCCTATAGTCTTCTTCCCTATTTAGAAGTCGGGATTAGTGGGTAGTTATATGAATTTTTACCTCCTAGTAATTTCTTGTCATATTTTTCTAAAATAAATCGTAAGAGGAAAGAAGAATATTAGACTTACAATAGTGATATGTCATATTTTCATGGTGGGATTCATCATTAGGAATGAGGGTGAGACATATTCTTGAGTGTTTGATTTTCAACCCCAGCAGACCACCTAGGGGACATGGGTCCATTCAATTTTTTTGTGGTCCCACAAGTTGATATCCATTTAGGGGGAGGATGATGGGTCGTGCAGTGTTGGCAATGGAGATTTCTATAAATGGACCTTAGGAGGAACCCTTGTGATAATAGGATGAAGTCATTACCGAAGTCTTCATCTTCTTCTCTAGGTAAGGGACGCACTCATTATCAGGTTCAATAGACAAGTTTCTGAAATAGTTGAAGGCATCTAGTGGATTGGCCTTATTTTGGACTACCGACCATCACTGGGAATATAGCTGTTGGGGTTTCATGGCCTAGAGAGATATCATATCTACCTCTAGGATGGGGAGAGTAAAATTCAAATGGTACTCTATAACTAGGGCATTTAAGAACCCGCATTGAAGATATTGGGTGAGCGATGGAGTCCTTTTCTTCATGGGGGACATGACTAGTGTAATGTTTAGTACAGATGTGTATGAGATCTTCTATGATTCCATTGGATTTAATGAAGATCCAAAGAGTGTTTTAAATATATGTGATATATAAAAACAATAAAATCCCATCAAAGTAGTATCTCTTGTGCACCTGGGTATTTTATGGTCTTTTATGGACCTCTTCTATTTTTGGATGTGAAAGGGTACTGAAGCGGGGTATCACTTCCCCATTTATTAAGGATTCACTTTGGGTTCACCATTTTTTTCCAACAAAGACATGATTTAGTGAGTGATAAAATAGTCTGATGATGATTGGGTATTGTATCATTTTTATCTTGTGAAAGATGTGTTGCAGTTAAATCTAAAATTCCATGTTTACCATTTTGTTTCCCCTTAAAGAATCCTTTGTCTTATCTTGATTTATTACATGGGTTAAATGGTGTGAAATCCCTTCCAGTGGTTATAATATAACTGAATGGACTACCAATGGTTTTTTGTAGATCCAAAAATTCCCAAAGGGTATCACATCCATGAATCTTGGACCTAATTTCCAAAAGAATATTTTCATTGGGTAACATGTATATTAACACTTAGGAATTGAAATTTCTCAAGAGGATAGGATGTTGTGCTCCTCACACCCTTTTGGGGGAACAATTTCCTTTACCATGAATCTCTTATATATTTATGATAAGTTCAATAATATTTGGTTCTATACCAGGTATACATATGTCAATTAACTGGAGGCAATGATTCATCAATAATACTCGTGGGGTTTGGAATCCTCTCTAGGTATATGTGGTTCTTCATCAAGGGAGGGATATGTATGTATCTGAGGTTCTCTATCAATGTTACTCTTTGTGAATAGATAAAGGATACATTGGTTCTTTACTAGGAACATTATAGTTTTAATCCATGTGATGGGGTGCTATGAAGTTTACCATTATCCATGGGGGATGGTAATTGTTTTGATGTTGGGATTGATCCCCTAAAATAAGAATCCTATGTATCCTTGTGAGAGGAATCATAATCCATGTAGTTTGGTGTCATTTAACTGGACACATCACCATTTAATTTCACGTGACGAGGACCCAACCATGCTGTATAACATCATGTGGAAAGGATATCTAGGAGAAGGGTGCCTGGTCAAGGATGGTGTGGGACATATGTCAAGGAAAATTGAGTGGCCCAAAAGCGAGGTTTTATCTTGCGTAGGGGAATGATTCTTCTGAGTCTATGGTTTAGAGGAAATCAGGATGGATGCACATGTTGAATATGGACCTCAAGGAGGATTCAAACATACCAATGTAAGTTGGGAATCAAATAGCTTGTAGTTTAATTTTATTTGGGGATTTTATATAAAGAGAAGGAACAAATTGGTTCTTATGAATGGAAGATTCCCATTTAGATTTAGGATGGGGTATACATCTATGAAGAATGCCCATTTGATAATTTATGATTGGGGCTTACACCATATAGGAGCCCCATATGATATTTGGGTTCATGCCGATGTCATGATCTCCACAAAACTTCATGACCACATGAGTCATGATTTATGTGAGAAATAAGAGGAGGCAGTGGATCTGAAGATTTTACAACCCACTCTATCTGCTGATGAATGGTTCTAGATCCCAAAGGAAGAGAGAAAGGTATTTGAGTGTTTTTTCCTATATTTTTTTCATATCAATGATAGTCACATTTGATGATCTATTTGAATACTTCATGGGAAGAGGTGAAGATGAGAAAAAATATCACCCCCAACAAAAAAGGTTAGGGCCTTACCTAAGGTGGAGTGCCCTAAAATTGGATCTGGGCGAGAATCTCATTCCTCATCAAAGGGAAAGGAAAGAATGATCATTTCCCAACCGCCCTGTAACAAGGAGGTTAACATGAGAACCCTATGGTCTTAACCCTTGATATCATGGTAATGTAAACTAGAGGTAATTCCAAGGGTCTACCCAACTGGAAGGGTTTCCCATGAGACTCTACTTACTAATGGTATGCAAACTCAAAAGGACATGCTGATGTGATTGATGATCTTATCATATGTGTTAGGTGGCTTTGGAAGAGGCCTTATCCAGATACCAATAGATTGGTTTGTGGAGGGGCCAGCATGGGGGATGAAGATATGAAAAAAGTTAATGGTGGGAGATCAAGAGTAGAATGCTCATGTATTCCCCATTCCGTGTAGCATGTTCTTCCACCATATGGGGTTACCAATGCATATCAAGTTTTTATGTGGACTTGAGCACCTTCTACATATAATGGTGCTACAAAGAATTTGGTATTTCATGTATAGCGTTTTCTATGCAGGACTAGGTTTTTCAAGTATAGTGATTTTATATGTGGGTCCGAGTTCCTCCCGCATAGTGATTTTCTATTCAGGGCAGGGTTTCACCTGCATAGTGCTTTTCTATTAGGGATGGAAATCTGCAAATGGGGAATTTATTTTTCACCATGCAGGATTGTTTTTGAAAATGTATTTTTGTTTCGTGAATAATCCGATGATTAGATATTTCCTCCTTATGTTATGATGCTGATTTTACCTAGAGGGAATTGTCGAAGGGATCCATTTTTAATGGTTCCATTATTTGGAACAATTCTATTAATAATTCTGGGTTTGTTTATGCCTTTTATGGTCTACCTCATTTATTATTTATACTGGAATAAGTGAAATGGGTACCGTAATGGTTGGTTATCCATATTGGGCAATGGGCCTTCTTTAGTAGGTGCCCAAGGAGGATGCAACAACCCGCTAATGACTTAATCATAATGGGAATCATTCATGAAAGGTTCCATCATTTTCTGAGGCTGAGATCATCACTTTAGTCCTAAAAATAATGGTTTTACATTTTTTGTAAGCCAACAGTAACACCTCATCGCACAACCTATTTCTTTCACCAGGAATACTCAATCGTGGTGGTGGAAATCAACACATTGATCCCACAAATGACTCAGGTTTCATTTATAGGAATAAATAGAACCACACTGTCCTATGAACAGATTATTTCATATGATATGTTCATTTTTGGAGGATTAAATCAACGACTACTTCCTAGAAATGAAATCTGTTTTGTTTATAGGTGGTGACACCACCATCTCTATCAGATAAACTATTTTCATTCATGGATTTTTTCTAAAGAGGAATATCACCACACGAAGTAGTGGTCTATGAACGTATATTAAGCCTTACAGTCACACCTCTTTGAACATTTTATTCAATCTTCTTTAGAGCTAATTTCCTCCACATTTCTATATTAATGGATTTATCCAACTCTAGTTTGTAGATATTTTATGAACCCACACTCATAGTATAGTAAAATATCATAGGGATCGTTAGAACATGATGTCTATGAATTTTTAGGAATGGGTATTATTTTATGGAATATAGAGGAATCCCTCTACTACCTTTAGGCCAAAATTTCTTGGGAAATTTTGGAGGGAAGTTCTCTTTGGGGAATAGTCATGCTAGGGGAATATAATTTCAATGATGCTTTTTCCTCTCAGTTTCAAGGTAGAAATTCAGAGAATTGGAGATGAATCTATTGCCATTTTCCAATCCCCCTTTTTCATGTGTGGTGGATTATGGGAAAGGATGAGGATAATTCTTATAGATACAACAGTCCTGGTAATTCTCTCTTTTATCTAGGATGTACTATTCTTGAATGTACTTTCTAGGGAGCCAGGAATTTTCATTAATTTATTTAGGGATTTCATAATAATGATAAGACATTGATGTATGAAATGACATGACTGTTAAGGGAGGATGACTGATATATCATTGTTCCTTCCACATCTAGTTCATTCGGGGATTCCAACCTTCTTTTCATCTTTTATACATATCAAAGTGAGAATATTGGGGCTTGTTCTATGAATCTTTAGGGAAAATGTTTTCCAGTAAACTATAATTTTCTAGTTTGGTGTATATATCATCATGATATTCCTATTGATTTTGAGGTTAAATAGAGATTGTATTCATGTTATAGATGTCTCTCATTATCTAGGGTTGAAACCATTTCCCACTATTTTGTGGAAGGGGGATGGGTAGGATTTATGTTGAACAAGTTAGGTAGCTTGGTGGGGTTCAATATTCATTAGCATAATCTACATAGTTTTATGGAATAGTGGTTATAAGACATTAGTGGGTTTGTAGGATTAAATATGTGTTTCGTTCTTATTCCAGTGGGGTATTGGGTTATATGAGATGTTTGGAAACATTCCATGTTTGGTGACCTCATTTATCATCTTGGTAAAAAGGTTAAATCAAGATTCTTGACTATAAATCATGGTGGTATGATCAAGTGGAGATATATGTCTTCTATTCTCAAAAGCATGATGTATCATTCGGCTTCCCCACATAACTCTCTTGAAGTTCCGGACCATTGAGTGTGTTGGAACGGGCCTATCGTTTATTGAAACTCGTTATGGATGGAACCTACATGTATAGGATTATGCGAGGTGGTGGGTTGGTTAGGAATTGTTTGGGCGTTGTTAAGGTTGCCTTCATTTCATTTTATAGTTTAGGAACACCACTTATGGTTGAGCCAAATTACCTTTTTAATATACTCTTTATATGCTGGGTTAATAATATCATTTTACATGATGTTGAAATAGATTTTGAAAAACTACCTAGTTTTCTCACATGTCAAT
Source organism: Viscum album (assembly GCA_963277665.1). Lineage (NCBI taxonomy): Eukaryota > Viridiplantae > Streptophyta > Magnoliopsida > Santalales > Viscaceae > Viscum > Viscum album. Next base: position 1,513,579,158 of record OY728128.1, on the reverse strand, counting down.
CTTCCCATCATTGGTCTATTATTTTTTATATTAGATCATAAATGGATTGGTAATATTTTGGTGTGAATTTGAATAACACTTATAAAGAGTACAATAGAGAAGCATATTATTTTGAATATTGGGGGTCCCATCAACAATATCTTTTAATTTATTTGTGTACCACATAACCACCCCATGGATGTTTACGTATTGTTAGGGAAGATACCCTTGGGATTCACCATTTTAGGACCCCTTGATTTTCATGGTGCTTCTATTATTTTAATTAAATTCTATTAGTAATCTAGTCTATTTTCTAGAGGTTATGATAAGATGAAACTTTTATGAAACCCAATATTAATTCATGGATTATGATATGATGAATGTTTTATTATTTTCTAACACTCATATGAATTATTTTTATTTTTTGATGGGTGTGACCTATATATCCTTCTAGTTAATTGGGAAATGATTAATGTTATATGATCTCAAAGTATATATGGCAGGTTATCCCTTGCCCAAAAGAGGGTACACGATAGCTTATTCCAAGCCTAGAGTCAGCAAAAATTAGGTTAGCCCAAGGATAACATGTTATGAATGTCATGGTGGCTAGCCTTCACATAAAATTTTCTATGATTAGGTGTACTTAAAAAAATTATATCTTAAAAAATATTTAGGCTCTCATACATCATGTTCTTTGATCCCCTTATGATTCATGTCTTATGAACTACCAATCATTATACCATGACTCATAATTGTGATCCTTGATATGTTGGGTATGATTTTCAAATGTTATGATCATGTTTTAGTATACTTATGTTCATGTTATTTTTGCATATCTCCCTTATTAACCCTTACTGATCATATAAGCTTAACCTTGCTTGTGTTTACTTTCCCATAGTTATAAAAAAATGTATTACATATGTTATGCTTAAGAACACCATGGGAGATGATGTAGTTTACCTATGATACAGTTATTTGTGATTCCATGTTTCTCAAGGAACTATAACTTTATGGTCCTCAGTCATGTTTTTTTGAAATGTATGGAATCTTTTTTGAAATGGTTATATATATATATGAAAATAATGGGTCACTATACCCGAGGCCTAGATGATATAGATATGATGCTCAACATTAATAATAAAATCATTATGAGTTTATTTATTGTTTTCTATGGGATTATTGAATTACATATAATATCCATGGATCAGTTTCATCCTCATGTGATTATTCATATGGAGTTATCTGATCATCATTTATTACTACCATATTATTATTCATATTAACTTTGTTGATTAAATATCTCTATTTCAATTATTTATCCTTACATATTGATTATGAATTATTTATTAAGGATAAATTAAAATATATGTATTCCTTTGTTAAGTAGCTAACCTCTACCCCATTGTTATGTTTTCAATCACCTTGTTATCGTAAGGTTTATTATTATAGATATATAGGGATATGATAAATGTAATAATGGTTTACTCAAATGGAATACTATTTTTTTATTTTGTGTATTCAATTTTAATGTGAAATTGTAGTATGTTTTGAGTTTTTCAGTAATATTAGACTATTCGGTCCTTTGGGATGTTATCGAATGTATCTAGAACCAATGTAAAAATGTGACCACCAACTTTGGGATACTAGGGTCGAGCTCTTAATATGGTTCTTGAAAGTGGTTGGAGAATGATTCATATATTTTTTATATGATTTTAATTTAAAATCGGATTAAATAATATCTAATGTTTATAAATGGTGTATATAGGTTTCTAGTGTTTATATTTATGTTACCTAAGAATAATTCATAATTTATAGGTTTTTAAGGAAAAAACTACAAGTATTAGTTGTTTTCGAGTTTGAAAATGGTGTCACTTATTCCAGAATTATGCATGGATCAAACATTATCCATATTAAGATTCATCGTCTTAATAATTTCTTCAGGACCATGAATAAATACCATATAACCCAAAATTCCATTAATAATGTAATTCATTGTCTCAAGACAATTAATTTTCACCATGAAAGCTACTACTAATCACCAACACCAATTAAACACTATGTTTAACATGTTTAATTGGGTGTAATTGAATTGGAACTTAAGGGGACCCCATTAAGGGTAAATTAAAGAATTTAATAAAACATTAACCATTTTATTGAACCCATAGAAGACTTTTATAGTGTATTGTGTGTAAATTTAGTGAGGATCACCTCATAACAAGGAATATTATCGGACTTACATTAGATTTATTTTGTTTCTAATTTAGTTATTATTTATTTATATAGATCTGAAGATTGAGTTTATATGATATCTAATTTTAATTTATTATGGTTTATTTTTTATAGATGATATTATGTTGGTATGATTTTAGTCAATTAATTTTTATTTCTTGAATGATTTGTTCTTAGATTGTGTTGAGATAGAAATTATTTATTTTCACCTCTATAAATCACCTACCCAATGGTTTTAGATTGAATAAAGACTAACCAAATTTTGGATTATGGAAAACCAAAAACACTTTTCATTACCTATTGCATTCAATTATTTAAAATTTATAAAACGGAATTCAAATTCATCATTATTGCAATTATTAATTTTTTCAAGAATTATTGTGTATATACGTGACCATTGAATAATGGATACCATTGAATACCATAAAATCCTATTAATAAATGATTATATTTTAGTGATATGAATATCGACACACATCAGAAAATTTAATGTACTTTTTATTTCAATCCAACTATAGAACCTTACCTCTTATGCCACTATGTTCAGAATGGTTTTGTTTATTTTATATTCTCAAAAAGAAAATTTTCTTCTTAGATAATTATTCAATTGCATAAGCTACAAATATAACCTTTTATATGTTGGAAAAATCCTTAATTCTAATATTATATATAATTTATAATTTAATATTATTTTTGCATTGAAATAATGTGTTTGATGAATTTATCTCATTGTAAAAAAATTCTGATATTTGTATCTCATACTTAATGAAATCTAGCTAGTGGGAAAAACAATGCGAATAAGTTGAGAACCTAATAAAATATTTTTTTCTGTCATTGGAAGGAACTAATTGTGTTATAAATACTAATTTGGGATAAAATACTTAAATAAGTTCACATTGTTCATAGAATTTCCTCTTTCGTTGAAACCAACTCGACCACATCAAATTATATTATGATCAGTGATATGTAGACTGACCTCCACCCAAACGACATCCTTCATCCATTATATCTATAACTATATTCACAATCTACCTTTACATGGGTCATAAAGAAAATAATGTGGATCAATATATTAACCCAAAAATTTATATACACTCAAAACTATAAAATATATTTTTGTAGAAATGTATGTTTCTTTTATACTAGCTCACAAAACCCATAACTAATTTTGGGAATGTCATGATCTATGAAAAACCATCTTCTGACTAGAGTGATATTCTATTTTTTTAAAATTTATAATATAATTATCATAAAATTATCATATACTTATATTTTTTAAATGACAATGAATTAATTATCAAATGATTATGAATAAAAAAATATTTTCTGTTTTTATGGTGAAATAGAATGATTCAATATATTTTTTTATAATTTAAATATACATATATAATCTTTCTTTTTTATTAAATTCATTTATATTATATCAAATGATTAATTACAAAACAAATACATATTATTTTAACCTGTTTTTCAATATAGACATTTAAATATATGTAAATATAGATATTTAAATGTATTAAAATTTAGAAATGTGTAAATATTATGTATCCCCTCCACTATCCTATATGACTATATATATTATAATAAATTATATATTCTAATTCTTGGATAAAAAGAAATTAATTGTTAAAAAATCATGGTTTAGGCATGGCTAGATCACCTGGTCCCATATTTTTTAGCATAAAGGCCATGTATTAAATATATATTATATGATAGATGTTAGAAAATTAATGCAAAAAAAGGTAGGGACTAAAAGTAACATTATAAAAATTTTGTGTGAGGAATTTCAAATTTGAGATACAAAAAAAACATTCCAGGGAATCTCTCTTATAAATAATGGTCTCAAAAAATCTAATTATGGTATAAATTTTCAATTTTATTAACAAATATTTTTAAATGTACTTAAATATAAAATTTATTAAAAGATATTAATATGTGTGTTTTTATATATAAATATATAATTATATAATTATATAATATAACATTAAAAATGTTTCTAAAACCATGAATTTTCATATCTAATTGGTAATAATTGTATCAATTGGTCTACAATTAAACAAATTTATAATGTGTGAGGTCAATCAATGCCTACATTAATGATTTTATGTGGAAAAGATTGTATGATTTAACATGTTTCAAATGTTATTAATAATTTTTTACAGGAGGATTTAAATCCATTAAAGATCCCTCCTCTCATGTAACTAAAAATTCAATAAGTAGTATTTTGGGAGGATTAAGATTTTCAAAATTCAAGCACTCCTAAATTCATGTTGTATCCGTAAGGGATATTTTCATTAATACCCAAAAACAACTCAGTGGTGTAGATAAATCCATTTTTAAATGTGATCATATCAATATTTAATGAAATTTTTTTAAAATATTCATCAACTATTTTTCTTGGATATCCAACAATATAAGGATAGATTTTTTAGAAAAACAAATAATATGGATTCAGAGACTCCCAATGTGATGAATAAGTTTATAATTACACATTAATAATTTTATGTAATAAAAAACTAATTAAAATAAGATTATATTATGTCCCTACTTATTGTTATAAATATATTTTACATCCCGGACCTAGATCAAAAACTTAATTGAATGAGCCTACTACTAACTCAAATGGAACATTAATTTATATAGATGTGATGAAACAAGTATATGTAATGTAAAAGAATAAATTTAATGGTTTATTATATCTCTACCATTTTCTCAACACTTTTTACAACTATATTTATGACAATTTCCAAGAAATAAAATCCTCATAGGGGATATGGATTGTTTTCAAAACAAATTTATAAATTGAGAATAAAGGTATAAATAAATTTATAATTGTATAGTATTTTAATTGGAATATGTTTGATAACAAAGAAGTATAGAAGGAAGTTCATGTTATTTTTGTTATTATGAATAAATGTTTCCCCCTCCAAATTTCCATGCCAATAACTTTTTAAGTGGGTGAAATTATTTTTAAATTGTCACATATGTAAAACTAATTAATTAAATATTTTATTAAAAATAGTAAAGATATATCATTATAAAGAAAAAATTAATTTCCATATCAAGCATGATTCTATTTTGAGGAAAATAGTCATTTCATATTATAATTAATTAAATGATAATATAATTTCGGGAATTGTTTCTCAAAACACATTCCATCATGCCAAAAGAATTTATCGAAATTTGAGAATAAGGATAATCCTTTAAATAATAGTGTAGATTTATTTTTATGGTGAAATACATAGAATATTTCACGGGATTTTCAAAAAAACTAATAAAACTATGTTGAAGAAATAATTTTTATAATGATATGTGATGTTTATTTTATTTTAAATTTTTTTTGATGGTGCATGGGTTTAGAAGATAAAATCCATTATTGAAAAGATCTTTCAATGTTCCAAAAAACTGGTAGGGGTGTAATCCAAAATTAATTACACATTAGAAATAATTCATATATGAACATCATTGGTAAATAAATCATTGAAATATATTTTATATATATGAATAATTTAAATCTTATAAATGTTATATATTTATCTCGGATCATAATTAATATGGTTCCTATTGATTATTTTTGTAATAAGTTTTGTAGTTCCATTTATATTTGATAAATTTTTATTATTAAAGAATGAAATTTCTATAAGATAAGGGTTTTACAATGATAAAATATATAAATTTTATAAATGTAATTAATAATTATATTTAATTAATTTAATTTATAAAAATATAAATTTCAAACATTTATATGACATAAAATAGTTTTAAAAACCCTCTTAAATAGAGCTTAATGAAATGTTGATATTTTGGAAATAATTGACCATAAAATTAATGAACAAAAATGTTTTTTAACTCATAGGGGTAAAAATTATTTTACTACTTTTTTTATTATTATAGTAGATATATTTAAATATGTATTCATATAATAAAATTTGGTTCTATTATTATTTTTTAAAAAAATATAAAGTGGAAGTATTAAATCAATTAGATAAAAATATTAAATTATTATTCTTACATAGATGTCGTTGATTATTTATATTTTATTTTAATGAATAATGTGAGGAAAATTCCATAAAATAATAAATATATTTATAATCATCTATAACTCTATAGAATTCATTCATTTAAGGGAAATATTACACTTTAACATTAATGTTGAACTATATAATTAAAAAAAATTCCATTAAATATATGAGATAAAGATTTTTTAGTTATGCATGATATTCATATATTATCCCCTTATTAGATATGGTAGGCTGGAAAACATAATATTTAATATTTTAAAGTGTAGGGATGTTTAGTATTATTAATCATGAAGAATTGAAATTTGACACATAGGGATTAAATGTCTTTTGTTTGTTACGTAAAAAAAAGTATTTCTTATAGGATTATAGAAAAGGAAGATAATTTTAAATTTTATTTGAGATATTTAGGGTATTTTAGAATTAATTTTATGAAGATAACAATGAATAAGTTATTCAACATATCCCTAGTATTAATACCCCATATAGTAAAAATATAATATTAAAGATTATATATGATCTTCTAGTTGAACTAGAACAAACTCTATGTCCGTAGAAGGAAAAACATTTACATCTAGATTCCATATATTTTGAATCATTAATTTCATTCATTCAAAAGGATATCAAAATAAAAACCTAATTAATATATATTATATTTTACTAAATATAATAAATGACTCAAATATATAATTTTTTAAAGCATCTTAGAGATTCCACTTTCTAAAAAAGAAATTATTAATCATAGATAAAATTAAATTATATTGAATAATACTTTAGTTATAATTGATTTATGAAAATTATCTATTCTTATTTAATGTATAGGGTTACTAAGGACAAATTCTTTTTCCAATGGTGAAATAAAATCCCGAAATTTGATATTATTTTATAAAAACATTCATAAAATAGGAATTGATTATTTTTATAGTTATAAACATGTAAATTACTTAAATAAGAAGATAGTTTTAATTTTTTTAAATTAATCATTTCAATATTTTATAAAAAGGATATTAATGATACATTTTTAATGAGTATTTTAATAAAAAAATTACACATTGTATATCAAGATGTTTTCTTTTATAAAGCATAAAAACAACATTATGTAAATTGGTTTAATATAATTATGGACTTAATCAATCACCTAAACAATAGATAAATAAATTTGATTATATTATTTTATCTAATGATTTATTAAACTATAATATAGAATATTTCATTCTAAATCTACTAAATATAATCTAGTTATTGTATATATTTATGTTTATGATACATTACTATTTATCACTAATATGATTGGTAGTAATAATGCCAAAAAATATCTATCCAGTTTATTTTAAATTAAATAACTTGGTATAGAATATATTATTCTAGGTATTATTATTCGAAAAAATCATCGGTGGTATTATTTAATTTAGTGATGATATATTGGGATGATGTTGAAAAACTTTATTTACCTTGGATATAAATATTTAAATACTAACTTTGATAGAAGTGTAATTTTTTCACATTCAAGAATAGTGTTAACTATAATTGAATATCCTAGTGAAATTGGATCTTTATTTCATGTGGTGAATAAAACAACACCAGATATTTGTTTTGATATATGTAAAATGAGTAGATTCAAATTTAATCCCAGTGGATATAATTTATTTTTTCAAAAAACATTTGACTTTGATATTAAAACAAATATTTGAGTTTAGTTTACAATGATAATCAGACTATACTAAAATAGATATTCCATTAAGAGTTGGGATACTATTATTAAGTCAAAAAAATACATGCATAAATGGTTATTTACTAATATATATTAACTTGTTTCATTGGTAAGAAAAAATAACCATGTATCTCACATTAGATTATGAATTAATATTTTATTAGTATAGTCACATATATAAAGGAAGCATAATGGATTAGTGATTTTAGGACAAAAATTTATTTACAATGTTAATAATATATTTCAATTTCATCTAATATATCTAATGTATCGAAAATAAAGATATCATTTACAAAAGATCATATGGAAGAATAATCAAAGGAATATTTGAAATATATATATATTATTTCCAAAAGACTCATTCCTCTATATGTAGTCAATTAGTAATGGAATATTTAGAATCTTAATAATGACATTTTTTAATTTTTAAGGATATGCTAGTATGCATCTTGGATAAGGAATAATGATGTAATGAGATCTTAAGAGGGTCTAACTCATGATTTTTTCCTCTAAATAAAATAATAAACTCCATTATGTATATCTCATTAGTTATAAAATAAACCTATTTGAGTTTTTGAATTTCAAAAATTATTGGTTTATTCCTATCCATATACATTTATATGTTATAACATATTATTAATTTAACTCATGTGATCATTAAACTCCTTGATAATTCAGAAAATATGTTACACTTAAAAAAATACACTATATAATGATATATAAAATGATGACTATTGTATTTCATATTGAAACTGTTGTAACAAAACATGTTTTATCAGTTCATGAAATATATATATATAGTATATTGTGATATAACCCATATTAGATTCCAAAATATGTGATTTAGTACATATTATCTTTCAAAATCTTGTTGGAAATAAATCACGAGAAAACATTCAAAAAAATTAACAACTACTTATTAATTCATCCCCAACTTCTTTTTGAAAGACTTTTATGTACTATTTCATTTTTGATAAACATTGTTTTCCAAAAGTAAATCACTTTTCCACAGCCATATGTTTGAAATCATGGTAATATTTTTTGCATTGAAAAATATTCTAAATTCCCAAATCAAAATAATAAGAAAAGATAAACCTCATTAAAAATGTTATTTAGCTTTAAGTACTGTGGAATTTTATTTTACCATAATTAAAAAAATTTATATAGATATTATCATGTCCCCCAAATATATCAATATGGACTTTTATTTAACATACTTTCATTAAAATAATAACCTTATTATAATAAATTTATTGGAATAAGATCTATATTTTTATACATTTATTAACATAACAATGTTTATCTCTTGGGACATGTAATTTTTTGGTAATCTACACTTGTTAATTTTATCTAATAAAACACTTGAATTGTTGGATGAACAATATATTTTACAATTATTCTTGAGAATATTATCAACAAAATTCCTTTAGGCACTAATCATATTAGGTCACATGTTCAAGGGGGGCCAAAAATATACATTAGTATTATTTTTAACATTTTTACCTAACATAATAGAGTCCGGTGATTAATATATAATCATGAACCACCAATTAATTGATCACAATCCTGATGAATTTTATTTTTATTGTAATCAATCTAACACATTGATATTTAATTGAAAATTTTATATTTAGTCTCATGGAAAACAATTTACGTATCACAAACATACCCAATATGAATATATTCTTAATTATTTAACAATATATATCACATACATTATCAATTTAACTCTTGCATATTTATTAAAAAATTCATTTATATTATTACTACATATAAATGGTCAATAAATGAATCACATTACTTATAAATAATCTATATTTCCACATAAATCATTGTAATACATAAGAAATCATACATTATAAAGGGGGTTGAAAGACTAAAGTTTAGGGCATGTGATTTTTCATATAGGTTCTTAGTGGAAAGCTTACCAAAAAAAATCAAAATTATAGATAATGATCAAATAATTAATGTTTAATGTGATTATCAAATGAATTTACATAATGTGAGTATATTACAAGACTAATCATTTGAATTATTATTTTTAATTTTTAAGTATTTTTTAGATTTTTTGTATATATACCTGGTTTATGTGGATTAATTTACTAGTATGTAATAATATTGAATAATTATAAGATATTTATTCCTACTAGACCAAAAGTGTTAATTTTGTTTTTAGAAATTATTTATTTCATGAAATTTTCATGTCCCTTAGTTTAATTCCCTTTTTTGGCACACCATATACCCATGCACTCATTCTCTACACATTTCCCCTAAAGCATCACTACATACTACATTATATTTTAGAGCGGTGGTGGTGTGGCAGGATTGGAATGGTTATGGTGGATTCAGTTGGTGGTATCTCTCACGTTGGTGTTTTCTTGTTGTCTTCTTAGGTCTTTTATTTTTCTCTTATTGTTTCTTTGGGTTTTATCAAGGCTGTTTTCCCAAGTAAGTCTTTGTTTAATGGTGTATACAATCAATTACAGTGGTTTGGTGTGATATATGATATGATTTATAATTGGGAATAAATTAGATGTTTCATGTTATGGCTAGATTTGGTGATGATGGATATTGGTTTTCATCCTCAATAATGATGGTGACATTTGCAGGTCATGGTTTGGGATAATGGTCGAGACATGTTCATGGTTCAATCATGTGAAGGAAATTTAGATTTCAACCATGATAATGATGGTGACATTCTATGGTGGTCGACTTTATATGGATCCAGTTCTGTGGAATGTTTAGGTGGTCCCAATAAAGGTTTCTATGTAGCCTTTGGTTGATCAAATCCTTACTCTATCATCATTTTCCTCCACCCCTCTCCTTGCCTAATCTTAAGAAGTAATAAAAAATTTGCCTCATGAAGTGTGGTTTGGTAGTTGATGGTTTTCTATTCACGATTGAATTTGGCCAAAAAACATCCTTGTTTTTTACTTCATTTTTGATATGGCTCGGCTGATTCATCCTCAGAAGTGTTTTCAGTTCTAATGTTTTTTGTCTTCTTTGGTTTGGTTGTGATTGTTGATGATCGATGCTAATATTTCAAGTGGATTAAGCTCATATAAGTCTATCCTTTCTGGGATCTCGACAACAAAGGTTTAGCGATTCCTGCATGTTTGGTTTCCAAGTGATGATCAACAATGCTCTCATATGATCGGTGGTGATTATAGATGAAATGATAATTTTTCATTGATTGAGTTTTAGGGAAATTTCATAAGGGTTACCTATGGATGTATCATGTATAAACGAGCATGTAGATATACTGGGATGAAGGGAGAAAATTATGGCTCTTGTGGACAAAGGTTCTTTTCCAATAGTGGGATCAAAGCATGGATTTGAGTTTTTTTAATATTTAACATTTGATTGGTTGCTATTTTATGTCTTGAATTTGAATTTTTAAATCTAGGTGTTGATAAAATGTATGGTTATCACTAAACTGTAAAGTGGATTTTATTAAATTAATTTTTTTGAAGTGTCAAAAAGTTTTTGCATCACAAACAGTTCCCACCACCAGCCCCTGATATACCAGCCATCAAAAATATTATATAAAATAAGAGATTGAGAAGATGTTACCATTCCACAATGCCTCATAAAGACTCCATCATATTAAATTGATGAACCTATGGGGTTATGTGATGGATGGAAACATTATTCCATCCCCAATGGAATCTTCATCAACATATGAGGACTATATTCTCATATTAATATGGCTTTATTCCCCAATTCTTGATATACATTTCCCTCAACACAATTTTTATTAAGATGCACTGAATTTAGGGAAGTATGAAAACCTCAATTAAGTAACCAATTCAAACTCCAATTATTTCACAATCCTACTTAGGCTACCACTGATCTAGGGACTCGAGTCAGCCTAGAAATTTTTTCAGGGGAGTTCTCAATCCCAATAACCTTGAAACTAACGACTGGGAATTAGGGATACACATATAAGAAATATTATTCCTTATAAAATATGAATAGAAAGGATCTTCCACTCGAATGTTCTACATAACTATTTTGTAAGTCGGATGATCACATATAAAAAATAAAAATATTCAAATTTTAAAACAAACCAATCTTGGAAAAATATAAAATAAATACATATATAATGAATGTATATACTAGAATATATAATGTTTAGTATGTAAAAATCATCAGATAATTAAAATAAAAAAATAAGAAGATTCACATATCACATGTCTCGATATCTCTAATAATACTCCTTTTCTAGGAACCACCACCATACTTGAAACAAAAACCCAAGACCAGTCACAAAAACCTAAAAAACAAAAATGGTACCTGAGAAGATGATAGGGATGAGAAACAATTCTAGTAACAATCCTCCCAAAACCCAATGTTTAAACATTTAAATTCAAATACTTTCACTACCAAAATTTCAAACATTTGTGATGGGGTATTTGTGATAGATAAATTCTCCATAAAAAATAGTCATTGGATGTGGACTATTAATGATGGATTTAGTATTATATCATAAATAGTAATCATTTCCAATACAATATAACATCTGTCACAAATATTATTGTGGGATTTCTCATCACTCAGTGAAAAATATATCCACAGTTTACATTTTTGACAGATTCCCACATCCATCACAATTGTTTTGATTTGGAACTATTTGTGATGAGCATTAATAACAATCATAAATACTTTTTATCAGTAAACTATTTTCGATGGAATTAATTTCATATAAAATATTATGTTAGAAAAACTATTTTAATATGACATTGCATAACCCACTTTTCTTCTTCCTCACCTTTCAACTTCTGTCACCAGAACTAAGGTGATGAAGACTACCCGACCTCCACAATCTGTGAAACTCCAAAAATGTGTGTCGATTCTGATATTATATGGATTTTAGATCATATATACTAGGTACATACTCTATTTCTCTCATTATAATTATTTTTGTGTATTCTGATGCAATTTTGAAAATACCTCTTTGGTCAAAACTTGGGGTTATAAATTTACGTGATTGTAATAATTTATTTTTTGTTTAGGGTTAATCAATATTTATTATTCCGTATTTAGATTTCATGGTTCTAATTGAGTATATTTAATTAGATTTAAGAAATTTTTACCATTCTGTGATCATTATATTTAATAGATTATTTCTTTGGGTGTTTAGGGTTACTAGAAGTTTATTATTTTATATTATTATTTGAAATATTATGAGTATTAAAGTATGATGGATGTTTGTAAATTTTTGGTGATATATATGTATATATTAACATGTTAATATATATATGTCTCTGTGTGTGTGGTGTGTGATTGTGTGTGTGTGTGTTCATGTGCGTGTGCACACAAGTTTATATATGTATATATATTTAATATGTAATTTGATTAAAAAATCATTAATTATAAAATTGATGTAAATAGTATTAATTAAGAAATTATATAATATATATATGTATAACGTATAAAATAAATATAAATTAATTGTTTTTAAAAATTGTGAGAAAATGAATTTAAAGAGTGTTTTTTCATAAAACAATATTTGTATGATTTTTTAACAAACAATTCTAAAAAAATCAGTTTAATAAAAAAACATTTAATATTTAAAACATTTAATATTTATTAAAAACTAAGTTAATAATAATTATGATAATTTTTTGACATAATTTGAAAGAAATATATGAAATAAAAATAATTTTTAAAATTTTGTAAAAATACTAATTATTAAAAATATAGTATTAATTTAAACAATTAGTAGAAATAAACAAATACTTTATAATACTTTTTAATTAATGATTCTTTAATAGTAATAATTTGTAAAAATTAGTGATAATTATAAATTAACAAAAACAATTTTTAAATGAATTATAAAATAATATAAAAACAATTAAAAATTCAAGACAATTCATATAAAAGTTTTATTAATTAGAATAAATAGTATAAATAATTCTTATAAATTATGTAAAAACACCTGACTCGCATGACTATTATGATACATTTAGGGTAAAAATTATTTATTCAAAAATTATTATTTCAAAATAAATATCAATTCAAAATAACTATTATTTATAAAATATTAACTCTAAATTATTTGAAAATAATTTATATAAACTATTTATTCAAAATAATCAAATTTATCTATAATAAAATTTCACTATGAATAATTTTTCTAAATATATATATATATATATATCTGTGTGTGTGTGTGTGTTTATATAGATTTGATAATTTTGTGTTTGTTTAAAAAGGTGTCAGAATATTTTTGATGTATTTATATTAATTATGAAATTTTGATATATAAAGTAATTATAATAACAGTAATAATAAATCAAATAATTAATAATAATCATTACATAATTTATAATTTTAACAATTAACAAGTCAATAGTATTATAAAATAGTAAATTTCAGTGTTAGTTAGAAAATATTAATACTTATTTGAAAATATTAGGAAACTACTTCAGTATGTGAATAAAATTATAATAAAAAATATGAGTAAATATTATATATTAGTAAAATTTATTATAAAATCGGATATAAATACTAAATATTTAGTATAAATTAATAATTTAAAAAATATTTATAATAAAATACTAATTTGTTTTATGAAAATATGAAAAAAAATAACTATTATAAATTCAAAATATTTCATATGCCTTTTTAATTAATCCAAATAATGTATATTAATCATTAGAAAAAAATTATTTTAATATATATATATATAATGTATAAATTTTATTAAGAATATTTTAAAAATTATACCCTCATGTAAAATTTTAACAACCATCTGATGCTCACTAATGTTATGTCACACCTATGGTGAACCCATCATCCCTAACTCAATGGTGGTCTCCAGTTTTTCATACAATATATAGTTTGAGAGATACTAAATTTTTTTATCAAAAATTTTTATATAAATATTAAACGAATTACCCTCACCTACCATGTAACCAAACACTCGACGTAAGAAAATATAATGTAACTCATAGTGTAAAGAAAACATCCCTAATCTAATAGTTGTCTTAGAATTCTAATATGATAAACCATTGCAAAGATACATCCACTTTTTGTAAAAAATAAAAATTTAAAGCATAAATTGAATTATCATCATTTGTGATTTTACCAAAAATTAAATGCATACTAATTAAATATCGTGCAATGGCTAAACTACACATCACTAACATAACGGTGGTCTTAGATTTCTAATATGAGACACCGTTTGAGATAAATTCAATTATTTTTTAAAAAAACTATGTCATATATAATATATTTAATATTTTAATTCGATCTGCACTGAGCCTCTATGGGCACCATAATCCCATTATTACCCAACACTTCACTTTGAACATATGGAAAGAATCTCAAGGTGATAAAATATAATAATAATATATAACTAGTCAAATGATCAAAAATAATTATTAATATTTCTATTGTTTTTAGATGACTTTGGACTTAGGAAATAGAAACCAATTTCTATTACGTGTTCATGATTGGATAAATCATTGAAAAAAATATAAAAACATCTGGTATAAATCTTGTATACATTGAATTTGTTGAAACCTTTATGTCATTTTCATTCTCACGTTAAAATTTTTATTATGAAGGAACAAATAAATTTGTATATAAGAAATGTTATATTTGGAGATTCGAAATGATTGATAATGTTGGACATCAAATTTTGAATTTAATTTCAGAATGATTAGATTTCTTTATCAATGTGATGAAAATAAATTAATAGAAAATATTTTTTTTGGGTAATATATCTATCATTTAAGAATTTATTAGCTGAGGTAGCTGGTCTTTATATATCTTATAAGCCCACTCCTAATGATATTCTGAATCTTGAATTATAAAATTCCCAGTTCTATTATTTTTTGAAATCTAGTTAGGAGGGCTTATATCTAAGTTGACATATGATGAAACATTAAACTATTACATATTTTTTGACTAATAAATCATAATTCGGATTGTCAAATAGTTGTTTTGATCAGATTTTATCTTTAGTTAAATCGTTGTTTCCTGACAGGAATACATTACTTTCAAGTTTCTATGAAATTAAGAGTTTAGTTCATAATTTGGATCTTAGTTATCAGAATGCCCATTCACGTTCAAATAAATTCATCTAATATTATGGTGTTTATGAATCATTAGTTAATTTTCAAAAAAAATTGAGAATCTAGATATAAAGATGCATAATAATTAAAGTCTATAGTTCCTGTGAATGAGTTGAGGAATTTTCCAATTAAACCTCATTTATAGTGTTTATTTATGTCTGGAATCATAGCTAGATTGATGAAATGGAATAAGTAAAATATTTCTATCAATAAAAGATTAAATCATCAATGCAATGGTGATTATGTAATCACATTTATCAGATGCGTCCTTCTTTTTCTATAGAGCCTTGTAACATACGACTGGGCATTTTTACTGATGGTTTTTTGTCCACTGGGTGCTAACGTAAGTCAATAATCTTGATTTACTATCTTTAATACTGCTTAAAACATACCTCCTTGAATGTTCATGAAGGAACCATATATATATATAATGATATTAATTATGGTACATCCAAAGAATAATAATGATGTCTATTAAAATCCACTAATTTATGAGTTAATTTAACTATGGAAGAAAAGTGTGAATACATTTTATATGGTTGTAGATAATAGTTTTATATCGAAGGTTTCATTAATATGGTTTATCAATGACTTTTAAACATGTGGTATGTTATCGGAATGAAGAACACCTGATCTAAAAGTATGTCAGTACTATATAAGTGAGAACAAATCATTATTGATTATTAATGAGAAATAGGATAATTACTTTGACTATCATTAGATATTTCTTCATACTGATCACCATTTTCAATGGAACACATATAATTATAAAAAAATTAAAATGTAAACATATGAAACTCCATAATTTAACATAGGTAATCAGGTAAAGTCAATTTTATTTTCATTAACTCCTCTTAATTTTGGATCATCTATAAATGAAAAAAAAATGGTTTTTTGGGAAATCATAATTGGATAAAGCGTATTAATTTATGGGATCTTCCATATTGGTTTGATTTGACAGTTCATAACACGTTGGATTTAATCCATGTTGATAATAATTTTTTGATTACATATTTTATACTATTTTGGACCCACCTATAAGGACTAATGATAATGTACAGGCGTGTTTTTATCCTTCCCATATTTGTAGGCCTACTGAACTTTATTTATTTGAAGATGAAAGGCCAAAAATATTAATGAATCCAAAAGTAGATTACTCGCATAATAAATAAAACAGTTTATTATTCAATCAATGGATTATAGATTTGAGATTACCATACGGTTATGATACTAATTTTTCACATTGAGTCAGATGTAGGCATATTACTAGGATAAAAATTCATGACTGCAATGTTAATGTGGATGGATTATTGTTGTTTGGTCTTTGAGGGCTATAGAATTCTTCAATATGGGGTTTTGACTGAAAAATAATATTTCTTATAAGATATTATTGCTAAAACATCAAATTATGATTCATTTATTATGCTACAAAAGAATGTTGTATTAATTTTATATAAATTGTAAAAAATATTCTCACCAAGATTCTTTGACACAATGGAATATTTAATATTTCATTTATTGTATGAAGATAAATATGGAAAAGCAGTACATTTTCGATCGATGTAACCATTTTAGATATGTATGAAAAAGTAAAATAATAATGTACTTGGCAAATAATTAGTTCAAGGGTTTATTTCAAAAGTGTACTAGCAGGAGAAAATTTCAAATTTCTGGCCTTATTATTTTCAATTAGAATAAACTTCAAAACATAACTAGAGGGGTTGTAATGAGACAAATGGTGATGATTTCAAAGAACATCAACTTCTAGTTTTTAATCAATCTAGGATAGGTTTTTTTGTTTATCGTGAGCGATAAATATTAGATAAAGAATTATATATAGATCATATATATGTTCTTTATAATTGTAAACAAATGAAACAATTTCTAACGTAAGTAATAATTCTTTATTTTTTAATTAATTATTTATAAAATATTACTTTATTTACATGAAATTTTTTAGACTATATGATGATGTTATAAAAAAATTTAAAAACTTTAATATGTTTCTCTAGAAGAATATTGTCAAAAAAACTTGTGTTGGTTTCAAATACTAGTATGTTATATGTATTTCAGTGGAAAAATAAATCAATTTTAAAATGATAACTATTAATAAATTTTTTTATTTTTTACAAAAAAAAACATGAAAATAAAATTCATAGTTTATTATGTCTACACAACCCCCCCCCCCCCCTTCAAGAATGGTCAAATATTTTGATGGGAATGTGGTTAATGAATTTTTATACCATACATGCATATACGGTGACTCAATGAAATAAATGAATGGTGGAATTTTTAATGAATATCATTATAAAGAAATTGAGGTTTGCTTTTATGGTATGGTGGATAAAATAATTCAGGTATGTTATTTGAGACCTAATTATGTGAAAATATTTAAATGTTATTGGTTTGACACTGATCATGTGTTGCGTGATCATCCATGATATGGAGTCATTGACATTAAATATAACAGTCTTATTGTATCAAACAAACTATTTATGTTGAAACATCAGGCATGTCAATTTTATTATGAAAATTACTTTGATGTTTTTAGATATTTGAATTCCAAGGGGAGTGTGATAAAAATAAAATCACAGGGAAATTAATTTATTTAAAATGAAAATTGTTCTGTGGATGTGAAACATATTGAAATTTTCCAAGAAACAACCCAAAATATATCTATACCTAATGAGATATAAATATAGATAACTAACCCCCCCCCCCTAATTAAGGTCCAATGATATAATTAATGATGTTGGTATAATAATGGATGATCAAATTGAATGTCATATGGAAGTAGACGATGATGAAGATAAGGATAAAGTCAATGCTCTCGATGAAAATGATGAAGAAGATAAAAATTGATATAATATATTCAGTTATTTATTTATATGTAATTATTATATTATAATATTTATTAGTTTTGTATATATGATATTTGTATTAAAAATTTTATAGAGGTAATATTATTATATTTTGGTATTTATTAGTTTTCTATATTTCATATTTTTATTACCAATTTCTTACATGTAATAAGAATTGTCTCAAATGCTGGAGATGATCTCAATGATCTATTTTATTATCTAATTTTAATTCATCGAATTATCATTATGAAGTGCCTATTATAAGGTGATGCAGTATTGGTCAATTGATGATCCCAAATCCAATTCTTTAGAGATATCCATTTGTTAACTTTTATCCTTGTTTACAAGGGTATGTTTAATTGTTTCTGACATTCATTGTATATTAAATTTGTGTATTAATTTAGGTAATTATGTTATGATTATTTGTTTTTATTTGCACAATTTTTTGGATTTAGCTATTGGTCAGGATGTTTTGATTCTAAAAAAATTATTTTTCTGATCTATGGGTGTCACAAGACTTGGATCCCATCGTTGTGCATCACCAGATGTTTGACCATTGGATTGTATGTTATTAAATAATATATAATTTTTAAAATTTATTTAATTACTAACAAACTGTTTTCAATTTCCTTGTGGAATTTATTTTATCCAATACATGATATCTTGAGA
This sequence comes from Viscum album, assembly GCA_963277665.1. Lineage (NCBI taxonomy): Eukaryota > Viridiplantae > Streptophyta > Magnoliopsida > Santalales > Viscaceae > Viscum > Viscum album. The sequence continues at coordinate 1,513,559,606 of OY728128.1, read as the reverse complement.
GATCCTATCTAAGAGTCATTGGTGATTTCTATACGTGAGTGCTTTCTTTAGTTTCTACACAACCACTAAATTTGAGATATGGATAAATCATGTGCTACTATTTTTGATCAGTCATGCATATTCCATCGACCTGAATATATCTCTACTAAGGTATGAGATGGATTGTTTTCATTATATCTAGGAGAGAATTTTACGTAGAGATAATCATCAAGATATCAAATATGTGGGAGGAAAAAGATTACACATTGGGTCGAAAGTTTTACATTTGGTATACATCGATGAAATATGGTATGTGATATTATTTATTAATGCATATAAACTTAAACATAACATGTTTATTATAGTACACAGGCCTCTAATGGCCCATCTATTACGAAGTTTTAACCTTATAAGAATATTTATACTAATCCCCATATAGGATAAGTTTTAGGAGACCGAAAGTTCCATATTGTGGTTAGATTTTTTTTAAAAAAATTCATTATTTATTTTATTATTATAATATTCCATTTTATTCAAAGGAAACATATGAGAATTTATCTTCTAATTCACTATAGTGTAAAGATTCAAGTGAACAAGATGCCACTGGTGATTCAGGTTGTGATGAGGGGGCCGAGATACATTTGAATTTTCATGGTGATCAGAAAGGTTGGATGATTGGTACTAGTTCCCAACTAACACCTATGAGTTATTATGTTTGTTTTCGATGCCATACATGATTACAAAGGTAGATCATATAGAGTCTTCATCGATGTCATCTTCTACTAGATAGTATGAGGAGAGGTAGAGATATTAGGATGAGATGATACAAAAGATGAAAAAATAGGCGGAGGAGGGGTGCAAGAAATATTGTTAGAGAGATAAGATGATTTTGGAGTATATGTGGTGACTTTCATGTGGCATTGGTAAGGAGTTTCCTCTCCTAGGTCCTTTAGGTAAACCTCCTACACCTAACGACACATGTTGATTTGTGATGTTTTTTTTACTCTTTACTAATTTGATATAACAAAAATATTATATTTGAAATGATGTATTACTTTTATAATAGTTTTAAATTTTTTCTAAATTTTTATAACAATATTTTCTAAAAAATTAACATTTTAACATTTTTAAATTAATTTTAATATTTTTTATTTTTTAATTATTTTTGTAAATATATTTATTTTTTAATTATTTTTAATTATTTTTATTTCTGTAAAATAGACTAATTTTTTTTAATTTTTGGAATTAATTTAATTATTTTTACAAAGATTTAATTTTTTAATTTATTTATTTTAATTAAGTTTTTTTGATATTTTTTAATTATTTTAAATTAATTTAAATTATTTATAATTTTTTTTAATTTTTTTTGAATATATTAAATTATTTAATTTTTATCAATGTTTTTAAATTGATTTTAGTTTGAATTTTTTTTGAAAAAAAAATTATTTTCAACAAACTAATAGTGCATCAAAAAAAATTAGTTACATGGGACATTGTAATTTATTATTTAATGAACTTGTGAAACTTTTTTTCAACAGACATTTTATCCATCAAAATTATTCCAATTTTTTATGGTTTATCTCAAATAACCACAATCGTGATACAATTTTTTCCAAAGTGCATTTTTCACGGATTACCATCACAAATAACTTTTTTATGATGGGATTCTATCACTAATGATCCATGGAAAAAAATGGAAACTTTTGTTATGTTTTTAATAAAATCTGAAAACACAAATATTAAATTATATATTTTATTTTATCTAAATCAAGTTACATGTGACCATTTTTTCATGTTCATTATTATTCATGAAAAAAAATCTCACATTTTAACATAACAAAACATTAAAAACCTTTTTATAAATAAAAGTCATTTACAGTAAAAGAAACAATTCAAAATTAGTATTTATAATAAACTCCTTTTAAGCATAAAGGAAAATAATACTCTTTTAAATTATTCAATTTAAAAACACCAATTGAACCTAATAGAGAGATAGAAATATTCTTTTGAAATAAAGGAAAATGCCCAAAATTATAATCATAAAGATAACTACCAAAAATCATTATGAAATGAAAATGGAAGGAAACATTCACATACATTACATATTTTAAAAGTATTTTTCAAATAATTTACATCCTTTCTTTGTTTTGGGGGTTTTCCATGCATTTTTTAAGGAAATGGTGGGTTTCCAAAATTTGGGTCAACCCCAGAGCCCATTTCTAGTTTTGAAAGTAAATTTTTTTCTTTAATAACTCTTTAGTTTTTTACCCTTTTTCAACAATTAAAATTCCAAAATGACCTAAATTTAACTATTAAATCTACCAAAGAATTTTTGGCCCCTTAAAATTCATTATCAACTTGGATTTGGGTGATCAAATTTGGTATTGGGCCAACCCGAAAGCCCATTTCCAGTTTTAAAAATGTTTTGTAATGCTTTCATAAAATATTAATTTTTTATCCTTTTTCAGTGATTCCACCGCTCAACTTCTCCCACTGTACCTAGACAGACAACAAGCTTCGTTTCCCCCTTTTTGGAGATCGCATCTGTCGAGAAGTAGGGCCGAACTTCTCTGGTTGCTAAAATCGTCCAGATTTCTCAAGTAAGTGACTATCCTTCTATGTTCTTTCCTTTTCCTTGAGATTTATCTCTTTTGTCATTAATACCCAAATGTCCAGATGCTAGGGCTTCGTACCTAGGGTTTCATTTTGAGTTTCTTGGTCCAATCCTCTGGTTTTAGGTTTGATGTAACTTCTTTGTGGTGCGGTGGTGGTGCGGTTGAAGTTCTGCACTAGGATTTGCGGTTCTTGACTCTTTTGGTAGGTGATTCCATTGTGCATGAAATTTTTGTGACTTAGATTTCTGTGTTTTTGGTGTTGTACATCTCGTACCCCTCGTTGTTTAATTTTCATGATCACAATCACTCTTATCTTATTATAACTTGTTTTCAACTCTTTTTGTTGAAAGGCATGATTTCAGGTGGCCAAGGAGTTGGGCCAAGAAAGAAAGAAAGCCAAGTGGACTGAGTTTTAGTCCACCGGCCAACCGGTGGCTCTGCACCGGCCAGCCAATAGAGGCCTGGACAGAAGGCATCCCTCTGTCCAGACCACCGGCCAACCAGTGGACAAGCACCGGCCAGCCGGTGGAACCCAGACAGAAGGCTGAGCCACTGCCTCTGCACCGGCCAACCGGTGGCCTCAGCACCGGCCAGCCGGTGGCACCCAGACAGAACAGTGGCAGCTATTGCCTCAGCACCGGCCAACCGGTGGCCTCAGCACCGGCCAGCCGGTGGCGCCTGAGCCCGAGCCCCCTTCCATTTTTCAAGCACCGGCCAACCGGTGACCTAGCATCGGTCAGCCGGTGGATCCAGTCAAACTAGCTGTTGGGCCTTTGACCAGGCTGCTCCACTTGCCTCCCAACGGCTCCGAAGCCTTTTCCAACGGCTCCAAAGCCTCCCTAAGTCCATTTTAGGGTTCCCCCTCTATAAATAAAGGACTAGGAAGCCCCGGAATACAAGCGAAACATACGGAAGCCCACGGAACACATTTTACATCATTTGGCGAACCTCCGGCGGATTTCCTCAAGGAACCCCCATTTGCTCCAACTCATTTCCTCATCCAAGGAGCACCACCATAGAATCTTGGGAACGCTCTACATCAACTCCAATCAACCATTTGCGCCCAAGACTTCCCCATTACGGTTTTTCATTGCTTTATTTATTTTGAGCATCATTTTGGGTTTGTGCCTACAAACCCCATCTCTTTCTCTCATCCTCTCTTTTGGGTTCTCACACCACCTTCAAGGTGTGAAGAGGTTGGTCAAGCCTTTCCTTCAAAAGGATTGAGACAAAGGTGAGCTAGCCTTCACCTGTAAGAAGGCTAGTGGGTTCTTGCTCAACCATTGAAAGTAAGTGGGTTCTTGCATAACCAACAAAAGCAAGCTGTAATAGGTTCTAGACTAACCTTAAAGTCTAGTGGGTTTCTTGCTAAAACCATTGAAAAGCAAGCGGTAGTAAATCTCTCAACGGTTGAGTTGGGAGTGGAGACGTAGGCTTGGGTTTAATCCGAACTCCGTTATCAATTGTGTGTTTTGCCTCTTTTATTTCCGCTGCACTTTAACTTTGATTTTAATTTGTTAACCCTTTTTTTAAAAGTCAATTCACCCCCCCTCTTGTCATCACTCCTTTCTTTCTCCGCCTAACAATTGGTATCAGAGGCAAAATTTGAGTAATACCTTAACCGGTTTCAAATTCAAGATCCTTTGTGATGGCCTCAACCTCTTTCGCCCCCGAAGGCTATTCTTTGGGTCGTGCTCCATTTTTTGATGGAACCGACTACACCTATTGGAAAACCCGCATGACTACTTTTCTTAAAAGCATTGGTTATCCTATTTTTAAAATTTTCATTCATGGTTATTCACTTTCTTCTCCCAATGAATCCAAATGGACCCCCGAAGACATTGCAAATTTTGAGCTTGATGGCAAAGCCATGAATGCTCTTCATTGTGGGTTAGACCGTAATGAATTTAATCGTATTTCTACTTGCTCATCTTCTCATGATATTTGGAAACTTTTAGAAGTAACCCATGAAGGTACTAAAGGCGATGACAAGCCCGCTTGCCCATCCCGCAAGAAAAAGGCCAAGCAAAAGAAGAAGGCATTCAAGGCCACATGGAGTGATAGCTCCACATCCTCCTCCTCCTCCTCAAGCGACAATGGTAATAAATTTCTAATGGCATTCCATGAGGTAACATCTTCCGACTCATCATCCTCTAGTTCTTCAAATTCTTTTAATCACATGTCTTATGAGGATCTCCAACATGCGAGAGATCAATTGGAGGAAGGTTTTCACGAACTTTCTTCCAAATTTGTTGCTTTGCAAAGAATTCCAAAAAACTATCTTCCGAAAAGGAACAACTTCTCAAAGAGAAGGAAGAGTTGTCCCTCAAAATCCAAAATCTTCCCGATGTTGAGTCTATGGAATCAACTATCAAAGATTTAAGGGAATCCCTAGCTAAGTTCACCCAAGGGGAACAAAATTTGACCAAACTCCTTGGTTCCCAACGCATATCTAGAACCACCGAAGGGCTTGGCTATTCCAAGCAAGATTCCTCTTCCCATGCACCTACTATTTTTGTAAGGGGGAGTTCCCAATTTAAATTTTTCAATTATTGTAAAAAACCCGGGCACTTAATTTATGAGTGCAATTGCAAAAATGCCCGGTATGGAAGGCCCAAAACTATCTCCTTTAATGATGAATTTTTTAGGAGAAGACCCGCCACTAGACAAGTATGGATTGAAAAATCCCTTCTAGCGAGTCTCACCGGACCAAAATTTGTCTCGGTTTCAAAAACCTCTCCACGGTGATTTGTTGTTTTTATTTAGGGGGAGTTAGGATCGTTTAAGCCCTTTTTATTTCAATTTCAATACTTCCAATTCAAACCTTCAATTTCAACACTTGGTATCAAAACCTTCAATTCAAACTGTTATTCAATTTTCATTTCAAACTTTCAATTCAAACTGTTATTCAATTTTTGATTCAAAACTTTCAATTCAAAATTTCAAAACTTTCAATTGATTTAAAATCTCTATCTTGTTTTTCAATACTTTCCCTCAATCAAGTTTTATGCCCTGTGCTATTTTGATAATCACAAAGGGGGAGAAATTCTTGGTTGATTGGGGGAGAAATCTTCCTCTCATGCTTTGCTTAATTTTCAATTTATCCTCTAAAGCATGCCTCTCATTTCAATCTTTTACATTGTTTGTTTTGGTGATTGTGATCATCAAAATAGGGGGAGATTGTTGTACCTCTCGTACCCCTCGTTGTTTAATTTTCATGATCACAATCACTCTTATATTATTCTAACTTGTTTTCAAGTGTTTTTGTTGAAAGGCATGATTTCAGGTGGCCAAGGAGTTGGGCCAAGAAAGCAAGAAGGCCAAGTGGACTGAGTTTCAGTCCACCAGCCAACCGGTGGCTCTGCACCGGCCAGCCGATAGAGGCCTGGACAGAAGGTATCCCTCTGTCCAGACCACCGGCCAACCGGTGGACAAGCACCGGCCAGCCGGTGGAACCCAGACAGAAGGCTGAGCCACTGCCTCAGCAGCGGCCAACCGGTGGCCTCAGCACCGGCCAGCCGGTGGCACCCAGACAGAACAGTGGCAGCTACTGCCTCAGCACCGGCCAACCGGTGGCCTCAGCACCGGCCAGCCGGTGGCGCCTGAGCCCGAGCCCTCTTCCATTTTGCAAGCACCGGCCAACCGGTGGCCTAGCACCGGTCAGTCGGTGGAGCCAGTCAAACTAGTCGTTGGGCCTTTGACCAGGCTGCTCCACTTGCCTCCCAACGGCTCTGAAGCCTTTTCCAACGGCTCCAAAGCCTCCCTAAGGCCATTTGAGGGTTCCCCCTCTATAAATAAAGGACTAGGAAGCCCCGTAATACAAGAAAAACATACGGACGCCCACGGAACACATTTTACATCATTTGGCGAACCTCCGGCGGATTTCCTCAAGGAACCCCCATTTGCTCCAACTCATTTCCTCATCCAAGGAGCACCACCATAGAAGCTTGGGAATGCTCTACATCAACTCCAATCAACCATTGGAACCCAAGACTTCCCCATTACGGTTTTTCATTGCTTTATTTATTTTGAGCATCATTTTGGTTTTGTGCCTATAAACCCCATCTCTTTCTCTCATCCTCTCTTTTGGGTTCTCACACCACCTTCAAGGTGTGAAGAGGTTGGTCAAGCCTTTCCTTTAAATGGCTTGAGACAAAGGTGAGCTAGCCTTCACCTGTAAGAAGGCTAGTGGGTTCTTGCTCAACCATTGAAAGCAAGTGGGGTCTTGCATAACCAACAAAAGCAAGCTGTAATAGGTTCTAGACTAACCTTAAAGTCTAGTGGGTTTCTTGCTAAAACCATTGAAAAGCAAGCGGTAGTAAATCTCTCAACGGTTGAGTTGGGAGCGGAGACATAGGCTTGGGTTTAAGCCGAACTCCATTATCAATTGTGTGTTTTGCCACTTTTATTTCCGCTGCACTTTAACTTTGATTTCAATTTGTTAACCCTTTTTTTAAAAGGAAATTCACCCCCCCTCTTGCCATCACTCCTTTCTTTCTCCGCCTAACATTTGGTATTTTCAGGTTTATTTCATTTTAATGTTTCTGAAAAAATTTGTTTTAGTGGCATTCATAAAGCCAATGATTTTTAAGTGCCAATTTTGGGTGAAATTGGGGGTTTTACATAAAAATATTTTATTGGTTCATTTGGGGTTGCCCAATAATTACATAATTGATTTTATTGAATTTTATTTTGACTAGAAATCATGTTTTTAATGTTTATTTTTTTTATGTTGCTGCGAATATTTGTTTAGATGGTGTTTTGGAATCAAATGGGTGTAATGTGTCGTGTTTGTGTGAAAACGGGGGTTTTAAAAGGATATAACTTCTTGGTTGACATGGGGCTGCCCCATAACTGAATATTTGGTTTCATTAAAGGGTATTGACCTTCCATTTTGTTTTTGTGACTTAAAAGTGTGCACATAGTGTGAAAAGTGGATATTTCAAAGAATTTTTTGTGAAAAATAATGTGAGATTTTGAGAGGTTGTTTTTATTAAAATGTTTTGTTGCATGTTTTAAGTGGTATAAAATGTGATAGCTAATATATTGGTTGTGTTTGAAAATTAATGATGTTTTATATGAAAATTGATTTATGTTGCATGCTGAAATTGATTGAGCACAAAAGGGGAAGCCCGAGTACCTAGGTGAGACAGATTTGTACTAGTAGGGCTAGTGGACCGGATGGGTTTTGTCCCTATTTCACTTAGAATTTGGATAAAGACAACTCTAACTAAACTATGTGGATGATTATTGGGGACCCCTAGGTTATGGGTATGTTCCCTACTAGTGGCTCATGCACGAGAATGAATTTTTTCTATGGTTACTTTACACCGAGGTACGAGGTACATAGGGCCCAAGACAACCTAGTGCCTAGGGGTGTTCCCAATGTTGTTGCTCATTGTATTTGTAGTATTTACCCATGTAATAGGGTGTGTTTGGCAGTAAATTAGAGTAGCTACATTTATATTTAAATTTGTAAACATTCTGAAAATTTTGGATTGAAAACTGTTTTCAAATGAAAGTTACATTTCTTGGAATTTTAACACTGCTTTTCCTTGCCAATTAAAACCGCTTGCTTTATCACATTGTATTGCATGATCGTTGGAATCATTGGGTGGTATCCTACTGGTCATAGGCTCACACCCTACTTACACCCCTTGGGTGTAAGTAGACTTGGTTATGTTTGACTCAGGTAAAGGAAAGGCTAAGGGTGATAGAGGTTTGGGGTGTTAGTCCTCATCCTTGGGGTGGAGTTGTAGAGACGGCTTGTGGAGGATGAACCCTAGTCGTGTGGGGTCCTTGATGATATCTTACTGCTATATTTATTTGTATTTGGACGGCTATAATTATCTTTAAACCAATGTATTCAGTTCTTGTTTTTTTATTAAGACATGATTGGTTCAAAAATTTCAGATTTATATTATGGATTGTTTTTAATGTTTTATGCTTTCATACTCGGGTAAATCATTCCCATATCTAAATTAATGATACTCGGGCACTTTTTCCAACCCGTGGGGATAGGGAATGCCCTTCGGGCCTTTCCATGAGCTGGGTTTTGTACTGGTTTGCTGGCGACCAGATTCAATTCGTGAAAAATGGTATCAGAGAAGGTTAAAGTTTTTGGGTTATATTGCTATTTTGGGATGAGTCAGCATAGACAGGAGCTAGGACTATTGGGGATCAGGGTTTTGGTTGTGATTAGGTTTCATGGCCTTCACCTCTCATGGAAGACCTTGAGTCACCAGGGGATGTTGTAATTTATGGATTGACTTCACTTCCAGGTGAGACGTGTGGGATGCAGACCACATGTGGACATCAGGAGAATGTGGAGCAGTTGAGGCCATGGTCCGGGATGTCCAGGATCTAGGATATAGACCAAGTCCAGTTCCAGCGTCTTTTAGAGAGGATGAGACTGGTCCTAGAAAGGGCAAGGCCCAGGAGATCCTGAAAAATAATCCTCCAACCTCCCGAGGTAGCTCAGAAACCCAAGAAGCAGAAAAATGGATTGAGAAGATCGATCATATGTTTGAGTTCCTAGAAACACCCGAGGAGCATAGGGTGAAGTATGTATCCTTTATTTTGGAGGGTCCCAGCCATAAATTGTGGGAGTCAGTGCTTCAGGCTAGGAAGAATGAGCAGATGCACTGGGGAGATTTCAAGGCTGTCTTCAATGAACAGTACTTCCCTGAGGTGTTGGCTTATGACAGGTCTACGGAGTTCATGGAACTTGTTCAGGGGAATCTATCTGTTATGGAGTATTCCAACCGTTTCACTGATTTGGTTTGTAATGCTCCAGAAATTGTCTCTAATGAGCAAGCGAAGGCCCAGAGGTTTGAGAAAGGCTTGCGACGAGAGATATTCTCCCAGGTTTTCTTGTTTAAGCTGAGGACCTATGCTAAGGTCGTTGATCAGGAATGCATGGTGGAGATTGATAGGAAAGGCAGGGATGGTTTCTATGGTTCAGTATCAGCAGTGGGCAGTGGAGCTCCCCAGATAAGAAAAGGAAGCGGGAGGATCATGTGAAGAAAGGTGAGGCATTTCAGGACACTCTTCCAGGAAGTTTTCTTCTACAGCTTCTGATGCAAGATCGATCGTGTGCCACCAATTTGGGAGTCCTAGGCATATCATACTATCATGTCCACTTCCTCTGAAGCCTCGTTACCAGTGTAGAGGTATGGGTCATTTGCAGCGTTTTTGTGGTGTGGCGCTTTCACTTCCGAGTGGGCTGGGTAAGTGGCTTCAAGAGGAGTGCCAGCACAGTCTGATCCATCGAGGACTGAGGGATCTTGATTTGGTGGTCGTGGTGAAAGGGTTGGATCATCTTCTGGTAAAATCCAATTCAGGGCACAACCACAGACTAGCGGTCATCCTCAGGCAGATACTGGACATCTTCATGCAGTGTATCAGGCACCAACAGGATCAGAGGCGGGACCGTCGACAGTTCGAGGAACTGCTCTGATCACATATTCTATAGCTACTACTCTTTTTGATACTGGTGCCTCTGTTTCATTCATTTCTTCCCATTTTTTGGACATTCTGAATTTTCCAACTGAGTTGATGTCTTTCGTGATGGAGTTGGTGACACCGCTGGGAAAGAAGAAGGAGGAGGGCCTTAGGTGCCCCTCGTGTGCGCTTTCTTTGTCAGGGGTCGAGATGGAGTGGGAACTCTTGGTCTTATAAATGGGCCTTTTTGATGTCATACACGGGATGGATTGGCTAGTACACTTCCAGACACACATGGATTGCTACAGACGGCATGTGAATTTCACGGCACATGATGGGAGCCGTCATGTTTTTCATGGAGAATGGGATACTTGGTCAGGTCGTGCAGGGCCTCCACTCCCAGAGTTGGGAGGTATTGTCTTCCAGTTATCTTTTCCCATGATAGAGGATGGACTTTACCCTGGTGTTTCACTACCTCATGTAGTGAATGAGTTTCTGGAGGTATTCCCAGATGATTTTTTAGGTTTTCCCCCAGAGCGGGACGTGGAGTTTTCAGTTGATCTGGCACCGGGAACACAACCGATATATCTTCCCTCTTATTGCATGGCCCCCACCTAGCTGAGGGAATTAAAGATACAGTTGGATGACTTAGAATCCAAAGGATTCATTCGCCCGAGCGTCTCTCCTTGGGCCGCTCTTGTGTTCACGAAAAAGGCTAATGGATCCCTCCGGTTGTGCATTAACTACCGGAAGTTGAATAAGGTAAAAATTAAGAATAAATACCCTTTGCCCAGAATATATGATTTTTTCGATCAGTTGAAGGGGGAAAAGTGGTTCTCAAAGATAGACCTACGTTTGGGGTATCATCAACTTCGGGTAAAAGAGTCAGATATCCCAAAGATAGCCTTTTGAAGCAGGTACAGCCACTTAGATTATTTGATCATGCCCTTTGGATTGACCAATGATCTAGTAGTCTTTATGGACTTATGAATAGGGTGTTCCATCAGTATCTCGATTCCTTTGTTGTGGTGTTTTTGGATTACATTCTGGGATACTCTAGCTCTGAGGAGGAACACGAACATCACTTGAGGATCGTTTTGGGTACATTACAAGATCACCGCCTCTATGAAAAGTTGTCAAAGTGAACTTTCTGAATCAGGGAGGTGAGATTTCTTGGGCATGTGATCTCAGAGCACGGAGTTTCAGTGGATCCTAAGAAAATTAGTGTGGTCATGTCGTGGTAGAAACCGAAGAATGTGTTCGAGATCCAAATTTTTCTTGGCTTGGCTGGTTATTACAGGTGATTCGTTCGGGATTTATCTCGGATTGCTTCACCGATGACCACCCTCACCCGGAAAGGGGTGATGTTTGTATGGGGTCCAGAATTCTCTGTATCGTTCGAAGAGCTAATGAGGCGGCTGACTACCACCCCCGTGCTGATTTTTCCAAAGGCTGGAAAGGGATATGTGGTCTATTGTGATGATTCAGGTATGGGCCTTGGGTGCATGCTTATACAGGATGATCATGTGGTCGCGTATGGCTCTCACCAACTTCGACCACATGAAAAGAACTACCCAACCCATGACTTGGAGTTGGCAGCGGTGATGCATGCTTTGAAGACATGGCATCACTACCTCTTTGGGGAGAAGTTTGTGGTATACTCTGATCACAAAAGCTTGGCTTATATCTTCTCACAGAAGGACCACAACTTTAGGTAGCCTCGCTGGATCGAGTACATGCAGGGGTTTGACTTTAACATTGTCTACACCCCAGGAAAGGGTAATGTAGTGGCTGAAACCTTGAGAAAAAGGGTTCCAGTGCAGGCTTTGAGGAAGTCCAGTGATGAGTGGGCATTGATAGGGCTCTTTTATCAGATGCATGAGGAGACCAGGGAACATAGTGAAGGGGAATTCTTGGAGAGCGTCGAGTTCACTCCTTCTATATTGAAGTGGATTCTGTGGGAATAGCCCAATGATGAGATTTGTGAGAGGACGAAGCAGTTTCTTCATGGTGGGGAGACATCCTCTGATTGGTCGTTGTCTCCTGAGGGCATCTTGAGCTTCAAGGGACGTTCAGTAGTTCCATTATATTTGCGGAAGGTGGTGATGCAGTATAGCCACCAGTCTTAGTGGGTTTTCCATCCAGGTGCCACTAAGATGTATTATGATGTCTGTCGGCAGTTTTGGTGGCCTGGTATGTGACTGGACATAGCAGACTTTGTTTCGAGATGCTACACATTCTAGTAGGTGAAAGTAGAGCACCAAAGGCCTTTTGGTTTGCTCCAACCACTACCCATTCCTACCTGGAAGTGGGAAGAAGTCGCCATGGACATCATTGTTGACTTACCTCGTACACCTCAGGGTAAGAAGTCCATTTGGGTGGTGATTGATTGTCTGAACAAATCAGCCCACTTCATTCCGATACAAGATACAACTAAAGTTGATGAGTTGGGACATTTGTATCTTCAGAAAGTGGTGAGACTCCATGGTATACCATCATCTATTGTCTCAGATAGAGACCCCCACTTCACTTATCGATTTTGGGAAGTCCTTCAGAGGGCCTTGGGGTCCCAGATTAAGATGATCACAACATACCATCCTCAGACAGATGGTCAGACAGAGAGGGCGAATCAGATTTTGGAGGACATGCTTCGTGCATGTGTCCTAGACTATGGAGGTTCCTGGGATACCCATTTCGGATTGGTTGAGTTTGCTTATAATAACAGTTTTCAATCCTCGATTCAAATGGCTCCTTTTGAGGTGCTCTATGGTCGGCCTTGTTGGTCCCCACTATGTTGGGCTGAGGTAGGTGAGACCTCACTACTGGGGCCGAGTATGGTGCAGGAGACATCTGAGAAGGTAAAATTAGTCAGGCAACGTTTATTGATAGCTTTGATTCATCATAAATCATATGCTGACGAGAGGTGTTGAGACCTAGAGTTTTCTGTGGGTGATAGGGTATTCTTGAATGTGGCCCCTTGTTTGGGCCATCGTCGATTGGGGAAGCAAGGGAAGCTGACGTCGCGGTATGTCAGGCCATTTGAGATTGTCGAGCATATTGGCAAGGTGGCATACAGGTTGGCCTTGCCTCCTCAGTTGATGTCCATCCATGATGTCTTCCACGTCTCTCAGTTGAAGAAATACAACCCGGATCCGTCCCATGTGTTGATTTGGGAAGAACTGAAGATAGGGCCTGACTTGTCTGTTGTTGAGCGACCGGTGAAAATGGTGGACTCCAAAGAGAAGGTACTTAGAGGGAAGTCTATTCCTTTAGTCTAGGTTCTATGGCAGCATGGAAATGATACACATGAGACATGGGAGCGAAATCCATGGGTCGAGGAAGAGTAAGTTCCTGATTTCTAATCAAGCTTCATGTTGACTTTCCCGGGGCGGAATGTCCTTCGTGGTGGGGATAATTGTCACATAAATGACATATTTTAAAGGTATTTTTCATATAATTTACATCCTTGATTTGTTTAGGGGGTTTTGCATGCATTTTTGAAGGAAATGGGGGGTTTCCAAAATTTGGGCCAACCCGAGAGCCCATTTCTAATTTTGAAAGTAAATTTTGTTTCTTTAATAACTCCTTAGTTTTTAACCTTTTTCACCCATTAAAATTATAAAATGACCTTCATTTAACTATTAAAACTACAAAATAATTTTTTTCCCCTTAAAAATTTATTAGCAACTTGGATTTGGGTGATCAAATTTGGTATTGGGCCAACCCGAAAGCCAATTTCCCGTTTTAAAATATTTTTGTAATTCTTTCATAAAATATTCATTTGTTATAATTTTTTGGTGATTCCACCTCTCACCTTCTCCCACTGTACCTAGACGCACCACCATATTCGTTTCCCCCTATTTGCAGATCGCATCTGTCGAGAATTAGGGCCGAACTGCTCTTGTTTCTAAAATCGTCCAGATTTCTCAAGTAAGTGACTATCCTTCTAAGTTCTTTCCTTTTCCTTGAGCTTTCTCACTTTTTTCATTAATAACCAAATGTCCAGAAGCTAGGTCTTCATACCTAGGGATTAATTTTGGGTTTCTTGGTCCAATCCTCTGGTTTTCGGTTTGATCTCACTCCCTTATGGTGCGGTGGGGTGTTGTTGAAGTTCCGCACTAGGATTTGCGGTTCATGAATCTTTTGGTAGGTGATTCCATTGTGCATGAAATTTTTGTGACTTAGATTGCTGTGTTTTTGTTATTTTCAGGTTTATTTAATTTTAATGTTTCTGCAAAAATTGGTTTTAGTGTCATTCATAAAGCCAATGAATTTTAAGTGCCAATTTTTGGTGAAATTGGGGGTTTTACATACAAATCTTTTATTGGTTCATTTGGGGTTGTCCTATAATTACATAATTTATTTTATTAAAGTTTATTAGGACTATAAATATTGTTTTTAATGTTTATTTTTTTTATGTTGCTGAGAAAGTTTGTTTATATGGTGTTTTGGAAGCAAATGGGCTTAAAGTGCCGTGTTTGTGTGAAAACGGGGGGGGGGGGTTTAAAAGGATATGACTTATTGGTTCACATGGGGATGCCCCATAACTAAATATTTGGTTTACTTAAAGGGTATTGAACTTCCATTTTGTTTTTGTGACTTAAAAGTGTGAACATAGTGTGAAAAGTGGATATTTCAATGAATTTTTGGTGCAAAATAATGTGATATTTTGTGATGTTGTTTTTATTAAAAATCTAAGTGTTTTGTTGCATGTTTTAAGTGGTATAAAATGTAATAGATACTGTATTGGTTTTTTTTTTTGACAATTAATGATGTTTTACATGAAAATTGATTTATTTTTCTTGCTGAAATTGATTGAGAACATTATGGGAAGTCCATGTACCTAGGTGGGGCGGATTTGTACTAGTACGACTAGTGGACCGGATGGGTTTTGTCCCTATTTCACTTAGCATTTGGATAAATACAACTATAACTAAACTATGTGGATGATTATTTGGGACCACTAGGTTATGGGTATGTTCCCTACTACTAGCTCATGCACGAGAATGGATTTTTCTATGGTTACTTTACACCGAGGTACGAGGTACATAGGGCCCAAGACAACCTAGTGCCTAGGGGTGTTCCCAATGATATTTCTCATTGGATTTGTAGTATTTAAAAATGTATTAGGGTGTGTTTGGCAGTAAATTACGGTAGCTACATTTATATTTAAATGTGTGAACATTCTGAAAATTTTGGATTGAAAACTGTTTTCAAATGAAAGTTACATTTCTTGGAATTTTAACACTGCTTTTCCTTGCCTATTAAAATTGCTTGCTTTATCAAATTGTATTGCATGATCATTGGGATAATTGGGTGGTATCCTACTAGGAATAGGCTCATACCCTACTTACACCCCTTGGGTGTAAGTAAAATTGGTTATGCTTGACTCAGGTAAAGGAAAGGCTAAGGGTGATGGCGGTTCGGGGTGTTAGTCCCCACCCTTGGGGCGGAGTTGTAGAGACAGCTTGTGGGCGATGAACCTTAGCCGTGTGGGGTCCTTGCTGCTATCTTGATGCTATATTTATCTGTATTTGGACCGCTTTAATTATCTTTAAACCAATGTATTCAGTTCTGGTTTTTTTATTAAGACATGTTTGGCTCAAAAATTTCAGATATATATTATGGATTGTTTTTAATGATTTTTGCTTTCATACTCGAGTAAATCATTCCTAGATCTAAATTAGTGACACCCGGGAACTTGTTCCAGCCCGTGGGGATAGGGAATTCCCTTCGGGCCTTGCCATGAGCCGGGTTTGGTGCCAGTTTTCTGCCGACTAGATTCAGTTTGTGACAAAATGGTATCAGAGCAGGTTATAGTTTTTGGGTTATATTGCTATTTTGGGATGAGTCGGGATAGACAAGAGCTAGGACTATCGGGGATCAGGGTTTTGGTTGTGCGTAGGGTACCTGGCCTGCACCTCTCATGACAGACCTTGAGTCACCAGGGGTTGTTGGAATTTATGGATTGACTTCACTTCCAGGTGAGACGTGTGGGCTGCAGACCACATGTGGACATGAGGAGAATGTGGAGTAATTGTTTCTTTTATTACTGGAATGTGTTTAAATTATTCATATTTGATGTATTTGATTAAAATTTTCAGAATTGTGGTATTGATTATTGTTTTGTGACTGTTTCGTTTTGTAGAAACATGCCTCCCTAGAAAGCTCTCACACACCCACGAGAGGAAGCTGGAGAGAGTTCTCCCACACCAATTGATCAGAGGCTAGTCGAGGCTAGGGTATAGGCTATCCAGGATCTAGGATATGGACCATATCTAGTTCTAGCTTCTATTAGAGAGGATGATACTGTTCCTAGAAAGGAAAAGTCCCTGGAGTTCCTGAAAAATAATCCTCCAACCTCCCGAGGTAGCTCAGAAACCCAAGAAGTAGAGGAATGGATTGAGAAGATAGAGTGTATGTTTGAGTTCCTAGAAACACCCGAGGAGCTCAGGGTGAAGTGTGCCTCCTTTCAGTTGGAGGGCCCCAACCGTAAATGGTGGGAGTCAATGCTTCAGGCTGGGAATAATGAGCAGATGTGCTGGGGAGATTTCAAGGTGTCTTCAATGAACAGTACTGCCCTGAGGTGTTGGCTTATGCTAGTTCTAGAGAGTTCATGGAACTTGTTTAGGGGAATCTATATGTGATGGAGTATGCCAATTGTTTCACTGAGTTGGTTCGGTATGCTCCAGAAATTGTCTCTAATGAGCAAGAGAAGGCCCAGAGGTTTGAGAAAGGCTTGTGACAATAGATATACTCCCAGGTTTTCTTGTTTAATCTGAGGACCTATGCAGAGGTTGTTGATCAGGCATGCATGGTGGAGATTGATAGGAAAGACAGGGCTAGTTTCTATGGTTCAGTATCAGTAGTGGGCAGTGGCCACTCCCCAGATAAGAAAAGGAAGCTAGAGGATCATGTGAATAAAGGAGGGGCAGTTCAGGCCACTCTTCCAGGCAGTTTTCTTCTGTAGCTTTTGATGCGAGATCGGTCATGTGCCACCAATGTGGGAGGCCTGGGCATATCTGACCAGCATGTCCACTTCCTCCAAAGCCTTGTTACCAGTGTAGAGGTATGGGTCATTTCCAACAATTTTGTGGTGTGGCACGTCCACTTCCGAGTGGGGATGGGTCAGTGGCTTCAAGAGGAGTGTCAGCAAAGTCTAAGTGATCGAGGACTGGGAGATCTCAATTTGGTGGTCATGTTGGAAGGGTTGGATCATCTTATAGGAAGAGCCAGTTCAGGGCACAACCACAGACTAGCGGTCGTCCTCAGGTAGATACTGGACATCTCCATGCAGTGGATCAGGCACCAGTAGGATCAGAGGCGGGACCGTCGACAGTTCGATGTACCGTTCTGATCGCATCTTCTATAGCTACAACTCATTTTGATAATGTTGCCTCTGTTTCATTCATTTATGCCCATTTTGTGAACATTCTGAATTTTCCAACAGAGTTGATGTCTTTCGCGATGGATTGGTGACACCGCTAGGAAAGAAGAAAGAGCAGGGCCTTAGGTGCCCCTCGTGTGCGCTTTCTTTGTCAATGGTCGAGATGGAGTGGGGCCTCTTGGTCTTATATATGGACCTTTTTGATGTCATACTTGGGATGGATTGTCTAGTACACTTCCAGACAGACATCGATTGCTACAGACGGCGTGTGAGTTTCACGACACCTGATGGGAGTCGTCAGGTTTTTCATGGAGAATGGGATCCTCGGTCCCGTCGCGCAGGGCCTCCAATAATAGAGTTGGGACGTATTATCTTCCAGTTATCATCGCTCGTGCTATAGGATGGTCTTTACCCTGATGTTTCACTACCTCATGTAGTGAATGAGTTTCCAGAGGTGTTCCCGGATGATTTTTCAGGTCTTCCCCCGGAGAGGGATGTGGATTTTTTGATTTATATGGTGTCAGGAACACAACCGATATCTCTTCCCTCTTATCAGATGGCCCCCACCGAGCTGAGGGAATTAAAGATATAGGTGTATGACTTAGAATCCAAAGGATTCGTTCGCCCGAGTGTCTCTCCTTGGGCCTCTCTGGTGTTGTTCATGAAAAAGGCTGATGGATCCCTCCGGTTGTGCATTAACAACTGGAAGCTGAATAAGGTAACAACTAAGAATAAATACCCTTTGCCCAGAATAGATGATTTGTTCGATCAGTTGAAGTGGGAAAAGTGGTTCTCAAAGATAGACCTGCGTTCGTGGTATCATCAACTTTGGGTAAAAGAGTCAGATATCTGAAAGACTGCCTTTCGAAGCAGGTACGACAACTTTGAGTACTTGGTCATGCCCTTTGGATTGACCAATGCTCTAGCAGTATTTATGGCACTTATGAATTGGGTTTTCCATCAGTATCTCGATTCCTTTTTTGTGGTGTCCGTGGATGACATTATGGTATACTCTATCTTTGAGGAGGAACACGAACATCACTTGAGGGTCGTTTTGGGTACATTACAAGATCACCGCCTCTATGAAAAGTTTTCAAAGTGCACTTTCTAGATTAGAAAGGTGAGATTTCTGGGGCATGTGATCTCAGAGCACAGAGTTTTAGTGGACCCTAAAAAAAGTAGTGTGGTCATGTCATGGGAGCAACCGAAGAATGTGTTCGAGATCCGGAGTTTTTTTGGCTTGGCTGGTTATTACAGGCGATTCGTTTGGGACTTCTCTCAACTTGCTTCACCAATGACCGCCATCACCCAGAAAGGGATGAAATTTGTATGGGGTCTATAATTAAAGGTATCGTTAGAAGAACTGAAGAGGCGGCTGACTACCGCCCCCGTGCTGATTTTTCTAGAGGCTAGAAACGGATATGTGGTCTATTGTGATGATTCAGGTAAGGGTATTGGGTGTGTGCTTATGAATGATGATCATGTGGTCGCGTATGGCTCTCTACAACTTCGAACACAAGAAAAGAACTACCCAATCCATGACTTGGAGTTGGCAGCAGTGATGCTTTCTTTGAAGACATGGTGTCACTACCTCTTTGGGGAGAAGTTTGTGGTATACTCTGATCACAAAAGCTTGGCTTATATCTTCTCGCAGAAGGGACTCAACTTGAGGCAGCATTGCTGGATTGAGTACTTGCAGGGGTTTGACTTTGACATTTTCTATACCCCAGGAAAGGGTAATGTAGTGGACGACACCTTGATCAGAAGGGTTCCAGTGCAGGCTTTGAGGAAGTCCATTGATGAGTGGGCATTGATGGGGCTCTTTTCTCAGATGCATATGGAGACCCTGGAACACAGTGGAGGGGCATTCTTGGCGAGCGTCCAGTTCACTCCTTCTCTATTGGAGTTGATTCTACGGGAACATCCTAGTGATGAGATTTGTGAGCAGTCGAAGCAGTTTCTTCATGGTGGGGAGACATCCTCTGATTGGTTGTTGTCTCCCAAGGGCATCTTGTGCTTCAAGGATCGTTTAGTAGTTCCATTATCTTTGCGGAAGGTGGTGATGCAGGATAGCCACCAGTCTTAGTGGTCTATCCATCTAGGTGCCACTAAGATGTATTATAATGTCTGACGGTAGTTTTGGTGGCCTGGTATGATACGGGACATAGCGGACTTTGTTTTGAGATGCTACACATGCCAGCAGGTGAAAGTAGAGCACCAAAGGCCTTCCGGTTTGCTCCAACCACTACCCATTCCTACCTGGAAGTGGGACGAGGTCACCATGGACTTCGTTGTTGGATTACCTCGTACACCTCAGGGTAAGAATTCCATTTGTGTGGTGATTGATCGTCTGACCAAATCACCCCACTTCATTCCAATACAAGATACAACTAATGTTGATGAGTTGGGGCATTTGTATCTTCAGGAAGTGGTGAGACTTTATGGTGTACCATCAGCTGTTTTCTCAGATAGAGACCCCCACTTCACTTCTCTATTTTGGTAAGGCCTTTATAAGGCCTTGGGGTTCCATATTAAGATGAGCACATCATTCCATCCTCAGACGGATGGTCAGACAGAGCGGGCGAATTAGATTTTGGAGGATATGCTTCGTGCATGTGTCCTAGACTTTGGAGGTTCCTGGGATACCCATTTGGTATTGGTTGAGTTTTCTTATAATAATAGTTATCAATCCTCGATTCGAATGCCTCCTTTTGAGTCACTCTATGGTCGGCCTTTTCAGTCCCCCTGTGTTGGGCTGAGGTAGGTGAGACATCACTACTGGGGCCGAGTATGGTGCAGGAGATATCTGAGAAGGTAAAATTAATCAGGCAACTTTTATTGACAGCTCAGATTCGTCATAAATCATATTCTGACTGGAGGCATCGAGACCTAGAGTTTTATGTGGTTGATAGGGTATTCTTGAAAGTGGCCCCTCTTTTGGGCCATCGTCGATTGGGGAATCAAGGGAAGCTGACGCCGCGGTATGTCGAGAAATTTGAGATCGTCGAGAATATTGGTAAGGTGGCATATAGGTTGTCCTTTCCTCCTCAGTTGACATCCATCCATGATGTCTTCCACGTCTCTCAGTTGAAGAAATACAACCCAGATCTGTCCCATCAGTTGAGTTGGGAAGAACTGGAGATAGGGCCTGACTTGTCTGTTGTTGAGCGACCGATGAAAATAGTGAACTCCAAAGAGAAGGTACTTCGAGGTAAGTCTATTCTTATAGTCCAGGTTTTATGACAACAGGGAAATGATACACATGAGACATGGGAGCGAAAGTCATGGGTCGAGGAAGAGTACCCGTTCTTGCTTTCCAATCAAGCTTCATGTTGACTTTCCCAGGGGGGAAGTCCTTCATGGTGGAGATAATTGTCAAATACATGACATATTTTAAAGGTATTTTTCTTATAATTTACATCCTTGCTTTGTTTTGGGGGTTTTCCATTCATTTTTGAAGGAAATGGGGGGGGGGGTTCCCAAATTTGGGCCAACCTGAGAGCCCATTTCTAGTTTTGAAAGTAAATTTTGATTCTGTAATAACTCCTTAGTTTTTTAACCTTTTTCATCCATTACAATTCCAAAATGACCTTAATTTAACTATTAAAACTACCAAATAATTTTGGGCCCCTTAAAAATTCATTAGCATCTTGGATTTGGGTGATCAAATTTGGTATTGGGCCAACCCAAAAGCCCATTTCCAGTTTTAAAATTGTTTTGTAATTCATTCATAAAATATTCATTTGTGATCCTTTTTCAGTGATTCCACCTCTCACCTTCTCCCACTATAACTAGCCGCACCCCAGGATTCGTTTCCCCCTCTCTGGAGATCGAATCTGTCAAGAATTAGGGCCGAACGTCTCTAGTTGCTAAAATCGTCCAGATTTCTCAAGTAAGTGACTATCCTTCTAAGTTATTTCGTTTAACTTGAGATTTATCCCTTTTTTATTTAATACACAAATGTAAAGAAGCTAGTTCTTCTTACCTAGGGTTTTATTTTGAGTTTCTTGGTCTAATCCTCTGGTTTTAGGTTTGTTCTCACTCCCTTGTGGTGCGGTGGTGGTGCGGTTGAAGTTCTGCACTAGGATTTGCGGTTCTTGACTCTTTTGGTAGGTGATTCCATTGTGCATGCAATTTTTGTGACTTATCTTGATGTGTTTATGGGTTTTAAGGGTTATTTAATTGTAATGTTTCTACAAAAATTGGTTTTAGTGGCATTCATAAAGCCAATGAATTTTAAGTGCCAATTTTTGGTGAAATTGGGGGTTTTACATACAAATCTTTTATTGGTTCATTTGGGTTTCTCCAATAATTACATAATTGATTTTATTGAATTTTATTAGGACTTGAAATAATTTTTTTAATGTTTTTTTATGTTGCTGCGAAGGTTTGTTTAGATGGTGTTTTGGAAGCAAATGGGCTTAAAGTGTCGTGTTTGTGTGAAAACAAAGGTTTTTAAAGGATATAACTTCATGGTTCACATGGGGCTGCCCCATAACTGAATATTTGGTTTCATTAAATGGTATTGAACTTAAATTTTGTTTTTGTGACTTAAAAGTGTGCACATAGTGTGCAAAGTGGATATTTCAAAGAATTTTTGGTGAAAAATAATTTGAGATTTTGAGAGGTTGTTTTTATTAAAAATCTAAGTGTTTTGTTGCATGTTTTAAGTGGTATAAAATGTGATAGCTACTCTATTGGTTGTGTTTCAAAATTAATGATTTTTTATATTAAAATTGATTTATGTTGCATGCTGAAATTTATTGACCACAAAAGGGGAAGCCCGGGTACCTAGGTGGGCGGATTTGTACTAGTACGGCTAGTGGACCGGATGGGTTTTGTCCCTATTTCACATAGAATTTGGATAACGAAAACTCTAACCAAACTATGTGGATGATTATTGGGGACCACTAGGTTATGGGCATGTTCCCTACTAGTGGCTCATGCATGAGAACAGATTTTTCTATGGATACTTTACACCGAGGTACGAGGTACATAGGGCCCAAGACAACCTAGTGCCTTGGGGTGTTCCCAATGTTGTTTCTCATTGGATTTGTAGTATTTACCCATGTCTTAGGGTGTGTTTGGAAGTAAATTATATAAGCTACATTTATATTTAAATGTGTGAAAATTTTGATAATTTTGGATTGGAAACTGTTTTCAAATGAAAGTTACATTTCTTGGAATTTTAACACTGATTTTCCTTGCCTATTAAAACGGCTTACTTTATCACATTGTATTGCATGATCTTTGGAATCATTGGGTGGTATCCTACTGGGCATAAGATCACACCCTAATTACACCCCTTGGGTGTAAGTAGACTTGGTTATGTTTGACTCAAGTAAAGGAAAGGCTAAGGGTGATGGCGGTTCGGGGTGTTAGTCCCCATCCTTGGGGCGGAGTTGTAGAGACGGCTTGTGGGAAATGAACCCTAGTCGTGTGGGGTCCTTGATGCTATCTTGCTGCTATATTTATTTGTATTTGGACTGCTTTAATTATCTTTAAACCAATGTATTCTATTCTGGTTTTTTTATTAAGACATGTTTGGCTCAAAAATTTCAGATTTATATTATGGACTGTTTTTAATGTTTTATGCTTTAATACTCGGGTAAATCGTTTCGAGATCTAAATTAATGATACTCGGGCACTTGTGCCAGCCCGTGGTGATAGGGAACGCCCTTCGGGCCTTTCCTTGAGCTGGGTTTGGTGCCAGTTTGCTGGAGACCAGATTCGGTTCGTGACAGAAAAAATAATAGAATCCACTCAATAGAAAGTAAAAAAAATTATAATGGGAGTACCCTAAGGGACTAAGATGATGGAATAATGGGATCTATATACTATTTTTTGATCAAAAACATTCCATATAACTTACTATTGGATGTTAGGGATCATATCATCATCTCTAATAATACATATATAAACATCCAATTGATATAAGGTTATATATCACATCTCTATCATTACTTAAAATATATATCAGGAAAGTGTTGATGTAATGTAATTGCTAAATAATCCAATTCTATGTGCACATATATGAAAATGTAGTCATACTTTTCGATGTATTCTAAAAAAAGAACATAATATTCACATGGATACCTGATGGAGGTGAGTAATGAATATATGAAATCAATCATAAAAAATGTTAATGAAATTTAAAAAAACATAGCAGTAGAGAATCAGACACTCCCTTACCTCAAAACACCATTTATAGAAGTATCACATTTCTCATAACGAATAATATATAAACCTAACATCCCCTAACTAATATAACCCAAAAGTATATATAATATAAATAACACTTTATATATAAAACAAAAAACTCCAACGGGCCCGCATTAAAGAAATATTTATATCAAGAAATCATTTGAATGATTGTTTAAAAAACCCATATTTAATTTCATCTATTGAAAAACCAAACCATGAAAGAGTATAATTTTTCTAGGAATATATAAACCACTGAATGGTGGTAAAATCATTGATTATCTATTATAAATTGAATTAATAAATATATAAACATCTACAAATTGTTATAGTCTTGATGCTTTGTGTACTATAACTCAACCACACATTCATGTAATGATAATAAACGTTTATTCACAGAACATAAGTGTTTAAAAGGTTCAGTCCCATTATGGGAACCTACTCCGTGTAGTCTTCAATTATTATCTCATCTCATAGATATACACATTATAACATAATATAATTAAAATGATATGCATACCAAAAATTATAAATCTATCTCTCTATAAGAAATATTATTGGTTCCCACTAGTTACACAGTTTGGGTGTTCATTAGAGCTAAAAAATAGAAGCACATGAGATTTTTCTCAAAATTAAAACTTCTATAAATAAATTTTGACAACCAATAAATATTCTAAAATGTAATTTAGGTGTGTTAAAACAATTGTAATCTAAAATTGGCTGCTTTATCTTTATCTCTAAAACCCTATTGTATTTTTTTTATTTTCCTCTAAAACATTGATTCCTTATTCACAACTTGGTCCTCATCTCTCAAATAAAAACTTCCTCTCTCAAAATTATCAATATTGAGTAAAACTATGATTTTTTAATGAACTAGAACATTTATAATCCTAAATTTCCATAATCTTATAGTGTTTTAAAGTACCTAAACTCTGAGACATTCATATATCCCCACTCTTGGTTAAACATTCTCAATGCCTCCTATAATTTTTGAGTCAACATTATTTTTTAATACATCATTGAATATCTAATTAATTGATCTTCAATGATCATTAATATGTAAAAAAAGAATCATGAATTTTACATTGTGAATAATATATATATACTTCTATAAAATTACCATCCAAATATTTATATTCAAGTGATTCAAAATTTATTAAATACAACATGTATAAATATAAAAGTGACAACCTTCCTATATTTAATCACTCCTAACAGTGTTTTTCATGAACTCAAACTCACTGATAACCTTATGTATTTTAATCATAAGACATGTACATGAAATATCATCTATTTTATTACACATGGAATATCCACTGAACCACAATATTTTCCTCAAGAGTATAACAACACAGTACTTTCAAAATTAGATATTAAATATTTTAAAATGAAAATTCAATACATTTTAAAAATCAATTCGCAAGGATTGTAAATGTTTAGTGTATTTGGAGACTTGTTAAACAATATTACTATTTCTTGAAATACCATAAATATCTTCCATAAATTTTATCTCTTTTTTACATATTATAGAGATTCCCTACAAAAAAAGTTATTCCTAAATAGGGGAAATGAAAATTATAAAGGATGAGATCATTTCCTCAGTAAGGTTAAATTTTGGAGATATAAATTGATGATCATATAAAATAACAATATAATCATCAAGTAGTGAGATTATGAAAATAAATTAGAAATTTCATACCCAATCTATCATGGATCATAAACATAATCCAGGACATAAAACATTATCATTTCAAAATTCATTAATCATAAGAATTAGAAATAATATGAAATAAATCATAAACCACAAGTTCATTCCATGTAAGTGTTGAACCAACATAATTATAAAAAATATTTCATATTTTATGGTTAAAATTTATGACCATAAAATTAAAATAGGTTAGTAATAAAAACTTGTTGCCCATTTCATAATTATTTGAATTTTCCTAATATATCTCATGATCCATATCTCAATATCATTCATCTTAGTAATTATTTTTCTCAATCTCATTATCCTGAGTTATCCTACTCTATGATCGAAAATAAATATTTTTTCCAACTGATACATTCAATTGGTGAGATTTCTCTCATGTAAACTTGTGAAATGGAAGCCTAAGGATGGTCTGAGTACACAGCTCTATAGGGAACCACCAACACAGTGACATACATAATTGGAAATATAGTAGTATGTCCATGTTACATGCTCTAAATATATATTTATACTATTGATGTAAACCACTTAAATACTAAATCTTTATTATTCATTAGGTCAATGACCTTGATTTACCAAACATACTTCAACCAGTACTAGAATATTTGTGAGCATGATCTTCACCTCAGAAAGACCTCAATCCACCCCTTTATGTTCCCACACCCACACATACACTAATGAGTAGCAGACCCTGTGATATCTCTAGGAACCCCTCATCCTAAAGACTAGATAGAAAACTACATGGAAGTACCTAGGTATATACATTCTTCCTCAAGAAAACCATTGTAATCCCACACCCACACCTCCACCAATGAGTAGCAAACCCTAGTGCTGGCTCTTGATTTCCAAAATCCATGCTAGGGTATATACACTGACCTACCACCTTATACTACCATTCGAATCTAGGTGGTCCCACGAATTTATAATGGTCTAATGGTATTTTCATTTGAATCTTAGGCACCCTGGGAATTCACATTGGTCTCACAATATTAGATAAATCCCTCAAATTTTAGGAATTCATGTAAACATGATATCATTTACTTTGATACTAGATCCTAAAAGCCACCACTAGGCATCAATCACTACATCAACTATAATATATTCTTGTCAAACCTAGAACCCTCCCCCAAATATTTTGAGACCAAATAACATACTTTTTAGGCATCCTAGGGTCTCATCCATCTACAATGGTGATTCCTAGGGATCCCAAAAAATCACAATAATTCCAAGAACAATGTCCATTTATTATATGTCCAACACAATCACAAACAATAAACAATAATAAAATGAAACAAAATATTTTATAGTCAAATGATCATTCATGTAAATATTATCTCAGCCCCATTGGGATTAAATATTAGTTCAAGTTCGAGGGTGACATCTGATACCAACTATACCCATAGACATACTCACCCTCTCTAGATCAACACACGACTGGGACACTCACTAGGTCTTCTCAGTCTTATCAAGCATTGGCACCCAACAAGGGTTCTATTCTATAATTCCAATTGATCATGTTAAATTATATCATCTAGAGGGAACCACACCCCTTATCAAAAACATAATAATTTCACAGCCTCCAAGGGATACATTCTTCAAGCCCCATTTCCATCAATATCTTGTGAAAGCACCTCACCGGCCTCACTTCTTAGTCATCTCTAGTCATTCCTCAAACCCAATATGTCCCTATACTCTCCCAGATCCACCTACCAAAGAAACATGTCTCCATGTTGGAGAAACACTCGAACCTAGTTCATCTCAATTAGTCTAAGGCTATACAGAACCTGAAGGATCACAAATTTTCAATACCTTAGTCCACACATCCCATTATTCATCTATTACTATTATAAGGTGTCTCAAGGTTACTACTATAGGGCCCCAATCTAAGATCATTTTAATATAATTAATCACACCCATCATATGGGTATTCATACCTCATTAAAGACATCATGTCAAGTTATCGACCAACAATGATCAAGGTGTCAAACTAGTATAAAAGGGACAACATGGGCTTTTCACTTTTATCATTCCATAGAATTACATTTTAAATTAAATAAATTATTAACTTATCAAAAATACCAGAATGAATATTTCATCTCCCCTATTGCAATTACCACACACTCACACATGCATATAACAAAATTCATAATGACACAGCCTTAGTTTGAGGGCCCCTTATCGCGTCCCTAAAGCCTTCTAATTTTAATATAGAGGGCTACTACCACAACTAAGGCATATCGAGGTCCAAAAAATATCATCCAACCATCCCAAGATCCTGACTCACACCCAAAATCAGTAATTCATTAATTATATAAATTTAAATTCACTTAACAAGTTTACCTCAAATAGTAATAATGCTCACTAACTCATCGGGTATCCAACGCTTCTCAATACCTCAATAAATGAGGTATTGGGAACCCCTTAAACAATACCAAACCCAACCTGAGAAAAATTGCAATCCTGCACAACTAAAAAATTACCATAATAAAATAATTTAAGGAAAAAATAGGATGTTCTATATAGTAACATACCTCAACAAAATAGAAAATGGTGGAATGGAGAAAGTATCTGGGGATTCTCACATCATATGAAGAACTAAGACACCATCATGCTATGTCGATTCAATTATTCCCTATTGGAATCAAAATTAAATTCCTTGTTAGAGAAACCCAAAATTTTATAGGGGAAGGAAGGATAATTTGAACCAAATAAGTACATCCAATTAATGGAAGAAATAGTCTAATAGTTCCCCAAACAAATGGGGAAGAGTAGAAGAGGGGGAGAGGGATCCCTAATTATTCACTTGAAAAATGAGTAGAATGTGGATTCCCACTTCTCAAAATAGATGGTGGGGATAGTTATAGCCCTAAAAAAATTCCACAAGATACTAGTTCTGGCCATAGATAGGCCAGTGGATTGAGGCATCTCTAGATGCACCAGCCACTCGGGTCTCTCCTATGGATTCTCTAAGATCTCTCAATACTTTTGAGATATATTCCTCCTCTAAAGACTTTTATTTAAATTATTAAATACTTCAAAATTATACCTTGAATCATGATTATCAAAATGAGTCATCCGTCAAACTTAAAGTACTAAATTATATGGAAAATAAAATTCTTGTATAGACACGGGGTTTTATAAAATCCATACCATAATAATCATCATTTGTGATATGTATTGGTGGTCATAAAATCATACATATCGACCTACCATAGTCATCAGTTCCCATTCAATGGATGTTCTCTACCTTCTAATGTCAAACATGCATTTACCACACAATAATAAATACAAGGTGGTCAAACCTTCGAAACATGATCCATCACCCATTTATATTACCAAAAATATGAAATGGTTCTCACCCTCACCCATTAATCTAAGACACCTAAGGTGTAATGACCAACTTATTATCATTGCCTTGAGAATATAATAAATAATTACTAGGCCTTAAGAGACATCCCTAAGACACCAACGGCTTGAAATAAATGCTGAAGGGTTTCAATACAAGTGGGGGACTATTTACCCATTAAGAATACGAAAAAAATAAAAACCCTTACCAAACAACCACCATATGATGATTGATATAGAAAGACAACTCAACAATTTATTTCATAAAAAACCCCCAAAAGTGTTCAATAGTGGAATACATACTAACCATAAAAGTAAAAAATGTAAAAAAACTAATGACTCTAAGAAGAGGACAAGACTCCATGATCCACATGCTCCATGCTCTAACATCACTAAACTGGCCTAGTATCATGAGGTGGGGCTAAATATGGGTTATAATTTACCATTGTGCATATACTGAAATATATCATCAAAAAATCACCAATGTTCCAAAAAAAGGGGTGAGTGTAAAACATAGTAGGTTTCCCTCATTGACATCCCTACGAACACCACTAGGATAGAAAAAATTAGCAACATTTATATTAAGAAGAATTATATAAAACACTTCTGAAAAATAGTTGTTAACTAAACATAAACTAGTTACAAAACACTTTATAACCAAGAGTAAATAAGTTCTATTTTAAATTTTTTCTAGAAATTCATATTTCCATAAAAACAACAAAGTAAGGCTTTAAAACCATTTCTCCTTATCATTTTGGAATAACCATTCTATTTCACTTTTCACACACCCAACCATGCATGCTTTGTTTCAACAGTTCGATACTCATGAGAAGTTTTTTGCCCAATCAACTTGTGTCCCACTAACACCCCCACCCCCGATCTAGGGTCACATACCTTGTACCCCACTAGTATATGTCCCTTATTTAGGGCCTATCAACATGAACTCACTGAAAACCAAATTGTTTCCAAAAAAATTTCAAATAATTTCAAAAAACCCATTATTTCATTGAAAACATGAAATAAACCAATTTAAAAACACCCATTCCATTTCCATAAAGTCATTCATTTTAATGAAAACCCTTTAATCAAATTCATTTACCATAATTTTATAAAAATCCCATTTCAAAACCATTATTTCAAAATCATGAATCAAACACTTTATTCAAGAAACTCATTTTCCATATTTCCACAAACCGTTACTCAAAAAGGAATAAAACAATAAAAAATAGACAATTAACTATAATTTTGTCACAATGTAATCAATTTTTAATGAATTCCGGTTAAATATACATAGAGTTGTTGAGAGTGAGGCCACATAAATCAACCGTTTTGGCAAAAACATCAAACAGAAGAAGAACGCTCATGAAACTAGGTAAGAATTCCACGAAAATGATCAAGATTAAATATAAACTTATTTGGAATCCATAATGTTAGATATGACCACATAAGGTATAGAACTAATAATCTTAGAAGTGGGGTTAAGTAGGTCTAACAAAACGTGAAAATAATGGTGATGAATAATCACTCACTTCCAGAATAGGGATTATGAATGCTATGAAAAGGCTCTATATCAATTTCAAATTTCATGGAAGAGTTTCTCTAACCATAAAGATAGAAAAATCACGAATTAGGTATTCATAGGATGAAAAATGAGGCAGTTAAATAAAAACATGAGATCCACTTTTTTAGGAACTCACATTGAGCATGTGCATTGTTTAGTCTCATGGTTAGACAAATCGTGTACTAATTATGCATTAGCTGCTGCCTAGGTAGACCCTCACACTGCCTCATCACATGCTATCATTGATCGTGTTCCCACCATGCCAAAATAATTTTCCAACATGTGTAACATTTCACGGTTTCTCGTCGGATACCGTGCTATTTAGACGAACCATTTGTAGCCCGTGTGCCCTCCCTTTAGCCCTCAAAACTCCATAAAATATGCCCAAAATATCCCAACCTTCACCTTAATAATTAATATACCTAAAAAGAAAATTGTAAGGGTTACATAAGAGAAATTGGGGTACAAATTTATCCCCACCATTGGTCTCTCCATCCCCAGAAAGTAGAAAACAACCCTTGCTGAAAGAGTTTGGACCACTACTCTTTCATTTCCTTCTCGCATTCCCAAGTCTCTTCTTGAATCCGACTATGTTTCCATAATACCCCCAGAAGTCTGATACATATTCAATGAATACATTATCCTATCTATCCACAATCATTATAGGGATATGCACCAACAAATCATCCAAATATAGGTCAATGAGATACCCTCTAATCACACGGCCAGGATCTGGCTAGTACTTTTTCAACTGAGACACGTGGAACACAGTATGCACCAAACTGAACCATGTAGGAAACACCAATTGATATTCCACCTCAACAACCCATTCAAGTATCTCTAAATGTTAAATGTATCAAGGTGATAAATTTCCTACTTCCCAAATTGATGATGTGTATTCCTAAGAGAGATCCTTAAGAATACATTATCACTCACCACGAATGACAACGATATTCGATGATGATCTACATACGATTTATGAAAACTATGTGTCGTCTCTATTATCTTTATGATCAAATGAACCTTCTCTAATGATTCATGGAAAATGATCAGCCCAACTAGTGAATTATCTCCAGTTTTTACCCTACATATTGGAGTGAGGTAAGGATTCCCATATAACTCTTCAAACGTAGCCATGTGTATCGAGGCCTAAAAGATGTTATTATATGAGATCTACACTAATGGAACATTCTTTTCCCATGAGCCACCAAAATATATTATGTAGGCCTAAATAATTTCTTCCATCATCTGTATTGTTCCTTTTTACTAGACGTATGTCTGATGATGATGCGATGTACTCATAGTCAACTGAGTGCCGAGGGATTTCTTTAGGGATTTTCATAAATGAGACGTGAACCTCAGATCATTGTATGACATGATTTAAATTATTATACCATGTATCTTTAACACTTCATGGATATAGATCTTGGACTAATCCACCTCTATATTATTTACATGAATTGGTATGAAATGAGCTGAGTTTGTGAGTTGATCAACTGTTACCCATATATCATCGTGATTTAGAACTATTCATTGGGGACCTATAAAAAATCCATGGCTATTAGCTCTCATTTGCACAGTGGGATAGGTAAAGAGTACAATATACCCATGGGTAATTGATGTTATGCCTTATATTACTGAAAAGTTAAGAACCATTAAATGAATTCAACCACATTCTGTTTCATACCAATCCACCAAAACTATGCGTTCAACACCCTATACATATTTTTATTCCTAGATGTACAACCCATATCAAGTGGTGGTATGAATGAATATGTAGTTCTGGAAAATACTAAGGTACAACCATATAATATATGAACCTCAAAACCGAACTCCCATCATGTTTCCATCCATCAATAGTCTCCCCACCATTGAGTTTTAAATCCATAACCAAGCATTCCACATTGGATTTTTGTGCCTATTTCACCATCATAACAAAATTAGGAATCATAGAAATTGAAAATAATTCTACAACATCACATCATTCCCCTCATTTGATATGTATGTCATCTAATATTGAAAAAAACTTCCCCTCATCTGAGGCTTCCTTTTTCAACTGAGAACATGATATTCTTTTTAATACATTGGCCACTAAATAAACTTTTCTTGGTGTATAATCAAGTAAATTTCAAACATCTAGAGATACTCCATCCATCTCATTTTCCTCGGATTTATATCCCATTGTGAGAAAACATGTGTTAATCTATTATGATATATGAACCCATAAAATTTCTCACCAAATAGATAGTGACACCAAGTATTCGAGGCATGGATAACTGCAACTCACTCCAAATCATGTGTTGGGTAATTCTACTAATGCACTCTCAACAACCTTGAACCATAACCAACCACGTAGTCTCCTTTCATCTGGACACATCCCATAAAAATTCTCGAATCCTCATAATACACCTCATAACCCTATAATAATTCCCTAAAATTCAAGATAGGTGCAGATGTATGACAAACTTCTATCTATTGAAAAGACTTCTAGCATTCCTCATTCTTTTTAAATGGAACATTATTCATTTTCAAAGGATTCTTAAGCAATTCTATTAGTGTGATGTGATGATCGAAACATAGATAATAACCCAAAAGACCAGGAAATATTCATATCACAAATACATTATTTAGTGGTTTCCAGGATACACCAAATCCTATCTTTTCTAGATATAATAGAACACATTTTTTCAGAAATTACAAGGCCTAGAAAGTATAAATCTTCTATCCAAAAATCAAACTTTGTAACTTTGGAATACAAAATATTATCTCTCAAGAATTTGTACATTGTCACCAAGTTTTTCTCATGCTCATCCCTTATTCTTGAATACACCAATATGGCATCTACAAACACCACACCAAAAGAATCTAGATTTCTTTGAAATATCATATTCATATATTCCATAAAGACTGTTAGTGCATTCATAAGAATGAAAGACATTACCACATATTCATAAGGGAAATATTTGATTCTAAATGCCATCTTGGGAATATTATTTTTGTGAACTCATAATTAGTGATATCCTAATCGCAAGTCAATTTGGGAGAATCATTGAGCTACCTTCAACTGACCGAACTAATCATCAATGCACCAAATTGGATACCGATTCTTTATCATAACTTGGTTATTATTATGATAATCCACACACAACCTTATAGTTCAATATGATTTCTTCATGAAAAAGACAGTTTCATCCAACAGATACATACTAAACTGAAAGAAAATTTTTCTTTCCAATTCTTCTAACTGCACTTTCTATTCCCATAACTCTATTGCTTCAATCCTATAACATTTAATAGAAATAGGACTAGTTCTTAGGAGGATACCAATTGTAAAATCCAATTCCCTTGGAGGTGTTAACCCTAATAAAATATCAGGAAAAGCATTAGGAAATTAATCTAAGATTATTGGAAAATAGTCATCCTCAATCTCTCCCATTTATGCCAAGGTCAACGCTACCAACTGGTAAGAGATTATTCCCATTGTGGGTTCCAACAAGCCTGTATCACTTTTCTTTACAAACCATTTTCCTTTGAAGAGATTCTCAACATCATCCTCAGCCGTGAAACAGATCGTTCTACTATAATAGTCGGTGTGAGATTTGAACATTTTCAACCAATCAATACCCATGATTACACTAAATAAAACTATGTAAAACACTGATAAATCCCATTTCATCTCATATCCATCAACGGTTATAGAAATTTATCTACATAAAAAATCTCTATATTCTATATGCGTAAAAGGATTTTTGATGTTTCATCACATTGGGAATCATCTCATGTTTTAGACATTAAAAATCAACTACATGAGAAGATGTGAAAGAATTTGATGAACCAGTATAAAACAACACTTTCATAATGGTAGAATTAAATAGAGTCTTACCTCTAACTATAGATAGTCTAGTCTAATCATCCACAATCACCTTCTTAGCTCCATACAATTTATTTTTTTCTGCACTTTTCTCTTTTTTGCTTTGTAGATATTTCCCTTACCAAGGAGTCATGGTATTCCGAGAATCACAATGGATATCACTGCTTTTCTAATGAGATTGATTATACTTCAATCGTTCTGTCGAAGAATATGAAATATCCGACATGTGAGAAGTGTCCAAAACACATGACCTTAGAGTGTTATGACTATAGCGCTAAATATTCCCCATCTTGTTTCAATTTTGGCATGCTCTTGGTGGTGTGGTACACTTTCTCTTAATTTGACTCAGTGAACCACATGAAAAAAATCTAGGATAGATCTTGGGTCTTGGAGGAAGGTGTAACACCCCAAGATTTTATGATAAATATTATTTTTAATTACTTTGATGTCTTGTGTTGTATGCTAAACCAAGATTAGCTCGTGCTATACACAACACCATATTAGCTTACAGTATAAGCAAACACTATTCTAGGGTTGTGTTGCATGCCAGAGCAACCTTCCTCAATAGTGTGTGTTGTACGCAATACCGAGTTTAACTAAATGAGATATTATTATAATATTATTTTGAACTAGCCGTTATGATTAGTAATACCCTTTTTTTTAAATTTTATAAATTTTATCTTTCAAAATGGACTTAATTTTTGGATTCTGAATATCAAAATTATCCTAGGGTGAATTTTTTTTATTTTTCTGAAAACATTTAATTTTTGATGAATAGTGAAAAACACTGAGTTATAGTTTAAAACTGAATTTTTATTGAAATAATTATTTAGTTTATTTAAATTTATTTTAGTTTAAAATTGTTACATAATACCTATATAATTTCAATGTAATTAATTAGATTTATTTTATAGTAATTTTAGCTAAATAAAAATTTTATTGAACTTTTCACCGTCGTTTACCCACCTTCTAGGAAAATTTTTAAATTAACATAAAACTTAATTTTACAGATTCTGTGAGTGGAATTTCAAAAATCTGAGAGACATAGTTAATATCAAGTAGTAAAATGTGGTTCAATGTGATAAAAATAATTTTTTTTGAATAGTAACTTTTTACTTTTGTTTGCCACGGTTAAAAGTAAATAGGGTAATTAAGGGTAAAAATGACATTATTATTGCCCTAACACATGTCCCAATTCTATTAGATAAGTGTAATTTGACCAAAAACAACTTTAGGATTAAAATATTACCCTTTAGGTCCACTTGGATTAGATTAGGACAAATATTATTATTTTATTTAAAGAAGAGTTAAAAGAGTTAAAATCAATGTTTGATAACTAAATCATCTTTAATATAGGGTTATACATAAGATATATTTGACTATAAATATTAATAAGAAAGATAAAAAAATATTCAAAATAATGGTATTTTATTTATAATTTTTAGACATTAAATAACTTAATTTATATATGACACAATGATGATGCAGTGATTACCTTATTAATGAAATATTAAAATAATTGATGTTATAAATACCCAAATAAATGTAATTTGAGCCTTTTTATGAATTACACTAATTTTATATGTTAATATGACATGTTATTATTGATTTAATTAATTTTTGTGCTAACTAATCAGGCTGTTATAATTTTCACAAAAATCAATTACCAAATATTGTCAAAATTGACAAAAATTGTTTTGAAAAAATATATTATGTTATTAATTGTTATTTTATTCTTAAAAATATAAGGTTCAACAAAATGACTTATATAAGGTTATATATATTAATAATGAACCACTTTGGGTTCGTTTGGCTCTTTATATTAAGTTTATTAACAATATAGTGTAAGAAAATAAGAAGACACGGTAAAAGTTAAATTATTTAACTTAGAGTTAAATCTAAATGATAGGGTTAAAATAGTAACCTAAACTTGTCTAAATCCTATTGGTTAAGATTATTTAGACCCATACCCACTTTATATTTGAAATAAATTAATTTGGAACTATTATAAACCAAATATGACTTTATTATAAAATAATATATTTTTTTCCTAAGGTGCCCCTCTCCTCCCTTAAGGGCACCTCCTCCCTCTTCACTTTACACAATTTTGAGACTTCAAGATCAGAGAACCCCTTCCCATTTCCCTTCTCAGCTTCCCTAGAAACATTACTGAGGTTATGGTCTCCTCAAAAGACCAACTCTAGTGCCTTAAGAGGAGGTTAAGAAGAGGTACTTCAAAGAAGAGGTAATATCCTTTACCGATTCTTTCCAATTAATTTATTCTTCTAATTATTATTACTTATTTGTTTCATCATAAATTAATAACATTAGTTTCACTCATATACTGATATGTTATTATAAATATGGAATAACCCTATTTCATCTACTATCCATCCTACAGAAAATGAAATCACCGCGCGTGCGTACGTACGGAATACCATCTCCACGTTGTGGGGTAATCTGTTTTCCACCACCACCTTACATGGATGGGTATAATGGTGTAAATAAATAAATATATATAATTATTTTAAAGTTATATTATACATACACATCAATAAAATTACACTATCATGGGAATGATATCATCACTCGTGCATATGTATGGACTACCGTCTCCACAAACGCGATGAGATTCATTTTCCATAATTAACCATTGAATTATGACTATAAAGTATATATAATAAATATTCATGAAAGATATTACATAATAATACTGGATTTATGGACATATATGTTTCATTTACTTAATTCCATTTAAATTGACAAGGAAACGAAAACAGCGTTCATGCGTACGTACGGCCTACCGTCTCCATTAACGGTGTATTTCATTCCATTTATCGATCTATCATATATATTTATATGATGAATATATATTATATATAAATCATGTTTTAAATTCGGTAATTATATAAATCAGGTTATAAGTAATAATAATATCAAGAACAAAAAGTCCAGACACGTACGATAAAGAAAACTATTTTACCCAAAATGCTTCTTTAACATTAAATTTACAAAAGAACGGGTAATATAAAGTCAAAAGTGAACCATATATGATATCATAAAAATTAATATGATTCTGTAATAAGTCAATGAAATTATTTAAGTCATTATACAGGAGGTTCGGATACGTACGAAGCATATCGGACCTAAGGTAAGGGATAATTATTCCAATCTCGTTCTTATTCGAGATTGTTTATTCGTAAGTATTTACTAGGGTATTATTTTTCATGCTTGTCGATAAAAATGTTTTTAATAAGGTGTTTAATATTATTTCATGTATGTTTAAAGTCATTTTTACCCCTCTTTGACTGTTACTTTGTGTTATGGAAGGAATCTTTCTTTTGTTTACCATAAGTGGTACTTTTTTACATTTCCGTTAAAAGTATGAGGAGAATGTTTTTTTAACTTATACGGCATGAATGGATTTTTACGGTTTTATAACGCCTTATTTTAATGGAGGAAACTCTATATGATTTCATGATTATTTTGAAAAAAATCCTTTTCTTTTTAAATTGAATGGAATTTTGTGAAAATAAAATGATTTTGAAGAATAAATGATATTTTCCTCAAGAAATTATTTCAAGTGTTTTACCAAAACCATTTTCCATCTAAGATGACATTATTTCATATGTGTATAATGTCTATATGATTTACATTGTTTCACTTTTCTTATGATGAAATGATATCCATTTGTTTTATATGGATTATATTATGGTGGGATGATTTTTATGAAACCCATTTTATTCTTTGGGTTATGATGAATGATTTATATTTTGTTGCACAAGTAAGAATGATTTCTTTATGAAATGGGTGAGACCTATATCTCCCTCCAATGCGTTGGGTAAAGATTTATATCTCATGAGATGGACATGGCATGAATGGAAGGTTAATCTAGTTCAGTGATACAGGACTGGAATGAAGAGTGAACTCGATTTAGTAAGGGACTTTGTCCACTAAGATGGTATTGGAATCAATGTCTTGGCTACTATGGAAATCATATCACGTGTTTACTAGTTTTCCATAATTACATGTTTTATTCCCATTCTATTCTATCATGACAGATGTTCCTTTATGATATATTTCATACGTACTTCCAAGATTTAAGTCTTTTCTCAAGATTATGATGTTTAGATTTTATGTTCAAGTTTTTACATTCAAATGATTATGGATTGTTTCATATTCTCTATGTTTACCCTTACTGAGAATTTAATCTCACCCTTGTTATGTTTTCATTTCCCCAGGATATAAAGAAAGGTTTTAGGTAAGAAAACAAGATGGGAAGATCTTTTTGGGAGATGTTGAAGATATTTCACCATAATTAGAAGATTTTGTTTCGAGTTTCCAAAGACACTAAACTGTTACAATCCTTGAGTGTTGGTTTTTGTTATGTATTAATTATTCTTTAAAAGTAATGAAATGTCCATGTACATCAATCATTGGTTATTTAAATTTGGTATTAGGGGAATGTTTTAGTTAACATTTGGAAACTAGGATCTGAAAACTTTATTGAGATCCATAGAGATATTTCTAAGGTATGTCTAGGGATGTCCCTAAGGTTAAGTATAAGTATAGGTTGTATTCCTAGAATTACGGTAACGATCATAGAATTTAACCTAAGATGTTAGATATTGAAGGTACTACCCCTTGACTATGATTTTTGTCTCTCCCACTATTCTTTTTGGGTTTTAGAAAATGGCTGCAAATAGGAAGTTTCATGATAATGGAGGATATGGTGGACAATGGAATGATATCCTTCATTAGAAACCAAATGAAATGGGATTTTGAAGTCCAAACATCGTTATTATGCCTAATCAGCAATCTCATAATGTGATTAACAATCTCAACTTTGGTAAGTTTCCTGACTCAACTAATAAGAGAAATATGGAGTTTCATGATGATCATAGAGGAAAGAAAGTTCAATTTCCATCATGTAAATCATGTTGTAAGAGGCATCAGGGAGAATGTTTCAAAGGAACTGGAAGATGCTTTGGGTGTGGAAAATAAGGACACAAAGCCAGTAATTGTGAAGGAAAATGTTCAGTTAACACAATGGACAAGGATAATGGTATTGCTAAGACATCAACAATAGTTAAATGTATTAAATGTGGAATGTACGGTCATTATGCAAACCAATGATCTAAGGGAAAATTTCATGAAGAGAGTCAGCATGGTCGTATGGGTAGTATTTATGTTGATGATGGTGAAGAGACTAAAAATGATATATGAGATGAAAGAAATGATGAAGTTCAGTCAGTGGTTTAAGAAGGTAGTGGAACGATTATATGTTTATCATGAATAATGTATGGTACTATGGAATAAAGAAAAATATAAGGATTGTTACACTGTTGTCTTTCCTTGAGTTTATGAAAGTATATGATGAATGGTACCGGTAATCATGAAAGGTTATTCAAATATTTTTGGAAGGTAACAGATATGTGAATAATGATAGGATGAGGAGATAATGAGATGTTTGATAGTATTAATGAGCTCATGACTGGTATAAGGACAATGTGATATCATGGTTTGAGTATACATATTTTTTGGATTTCGGTATGTGGAAAGAGTTAACTTTTGATAACATTCATGTTTTCACTAAGGTTCAATGGGTATTAATTTTTTAAGAAAATACATGATTAAGGAATTCACATGTTTGGAATGTGACCAATAAGATATATATATCTTTTGATATACGGAAGATAAATGATTGTATTCAATGCTTGGTAGATGACCTTTCTAGTAATCTTTTTATTTATGCTATGAGATTGGATAGATGTATTTTTGGATAAACCTAAAGATTGAAATAGATTAAGTTCGACATCAGATAGTATTGTTTAAGGATAAAACGTTTTGTTATGTTATAATAGTATATTTTTTTTAAAAAGGACAACCCATAGGACGGGCGACAACTCGTCGCGTCGGACAAGGTTGCGGGAATCGAACCCACAACCAAAGTGCGACATGCCTTTATCGCCAAACACTGGCCTACAGGAAGTCCCTGGTTAGTAGAAACTAGTTTTATTTTATTATGTTCTATTATAGATGAAGTATAAGTCCATTTTAGAAACCATATAAGATTAATCTCAGTCTAGATGGCCTTATGTATATTTAATAAATTGTGCTAAAATTTTTGCGATAGAAACAGATGGAATGACCTATCATTCTATCACATGATCTCCTAACACTTCACAAATGACAAATTCAACTTCATTTAATTAAGAGATGAAGTGGAAATTGTTCATGGCACAAACAACGGTGAGATTATACCAATATCATGTAAGTATTTCTTTTAATTCAACAATTATTTAAAATTTGGGAAATGATCTTGAAAACCAAAACTGTTGTCCTAGTGCTCTAATATCTGATGAATCAGATGGTACGTTAGATCATCAGAAATTTATGGCATTGTGACTGTTGGATTTTTTCATAGCCATGTTCTCTACCACTCTCCATCAGAACATGATGGTTAGATTTCTCTTCCATATCTATATTTTCACCTATGTTGTCTTATGTGGAAACCCAGTGGTGAGTTACTTTGGGTGACTGTTATGATTCTAACATTCCTTTTTAAAATGTAGTTTAATATTCCATTTTATGATGTGGGTTTCTATGAAAGAAACTTTCAAGTAGTAAACCACTTATAACCCTGACGAATTTCGAGGGCGAAATTCATTTTATGGGGGGTAGACTATAACACCCCGAGATTTTATGAGAAATATTATTTTTAATTACTTTGATGTCTTGTGTTGTACGCTACACCAAGATTAGCTTGCGCTATACACAAAACCGTATTAGCTTAAAGTATACGCAAACGCTATTCTAGGATTGTGTTGCACGTGAGAGCAACCTTCCTCGATATCGGGTGTTGTACACAATATCGAGTTTCACTAAAGGAGATATTATTATAATATTATTATGAACTAGCTGTTATGATTAGTAATACCCACTTTTTGAAATTTTAAAAATTTTATCTTTCAAAATGGACTTCATTTTTGGATTCAGAATATCAAAATTAGCCTAGGGTGGATTTTTGGTATTTTTCTGAAAACATTCTATTTTTGATGAATAGTGAAAAACACTGAGTTATAGTTTAAAACCGAATTATTATTTTAATAATTATTTATTTTATTTAAATTTATTTTAGGTCAAAATTGATACATAATACCTATATAAGTTCAATTTAATATATTAGAGTCATTTTATAGTAATTTTATATATATAAAAATTTTATTGATCTTTTCACGATCTTTTACCCACCTCCTAGTAGAATTTGCAAATTTATATAAAACATAATTTTACCGCTTCTGTGAGTGGAATTTCAAAAATCCGAGAGACATGGTTAATATTAAGGAGTAAAATGTGGTTCAATAAAATAAAAATAATTTTTGGTGAATAGTAACTTTTTACTTTTATTTACCACGGATAAAAGTAAATAGGGTAATTAAGGGTAAAAATGATATTATTATTACCATAACAGATGTCCTAATTCTATTGGATAAGTGTAATTAGACCAAAAAAAACTTTAGGATTAAAATATTACCCTTTAGGTCCACTTGGATTAGATTAGGACACATATTATTATTTTATTTAAAGAAGAGCTAAAAGAGTTAAAATCAATGTTTAATAACTAAAAAATATTTAATATAGGGTTATAAATAATATAAATTCGACTATAAATATTCACTAAAAATATTTTCTACATAATGGTATTTTATTTATAATTTTTAGACATTAAATTATTTAATTTATTTATGACACAATGAGGATGCAGTAATTACCTTATTAATGAAATATTAACATAATTGATGTTATAAACTCCCAAATAAATGTAATTTGAGACTTTTTATGAATTCCACTAATTTTCTAGGTTAAAATGACTTGTTATTATTGATTTAATTAATTTTGTGTGAACTAATCATACTGTTATGATTTTCACAAAAATCAATTACCAAATAGTGTCAAAATTGACATAAATTGTTTTTAAAATTAATATTATGTTATTAATTGTTATTTTATTCCTAAAAATCTATGGTTCGTCCAAATGTCTTAGATAAGGTTATATATATTAATAATTAACCACTTGGGGTTCGTTGTTCTTATTATAGTAAGTTTATTAACAATATAGTGTAAGAAAACAAGAAGACACGGTAAAAGATAAATTATTTAACTTAGAGTTAAATATCAATGATAACGTTAAAATAGTAACCTAAAATTCTCTAAAACCTATTGGTTAAGATGATTTAGATACATCCCCACTTTATCTCTGAAATAAATCGATTTGGAGCTATTATAAACCTAATATGACATTATTATAAAATAATATTTTAAGTTTTTCCAAAGGTGCCCCTCTCCTCCCTTATAAAAGGGCACCTACTCCCTCTTATCTTTACACAATTTTGAGCCTTAAATCTCGGCCAAACCCTACCCATTTACCTCCTCAACTTCTCTATAATCATTATAGAGCTTCTGGTCTCCTCAAAAGACCAACTCTAGTGCCTTAAGAGGAGGTTAAGAAGAGTCGCGTCAAAGAAGAGGTAATATCCTTTACCGGTTCCTTCAAAATTATTTCTTCTTCTACTTATTCTTATTTATTTTTTTCATCATAAATTAATAACATAAGTATCATTAATATACTGATATGTTATTATAAATATGAAACAACCCTATTTCATCTTCCCTCCATCCTACGGAAAACAAAATCACCGCGCGTGCGTACGTACGGATTACCATCTCCACGTCGTGGTGTAATCTGTTTTCCACCAC
This sequence comes from Viscum album, assembly GCA_963277665.1. Lineage (NCBI taxonomy): Eukaryota > Viridiplantae > Streptophyta > Magnoliopsida > Santalales > Viscaceae > Viscum > Viscum album. The sequence continues at coordinate 1,513,516,736 of OY728128.1, read as the reverse complement.
CACCTTACTTGGATGGTTATAATGGTGTAAATAAATAACTATATATGATTATTGTAAAGTGATATTATACATACACTTCAATAAAATTCCATGATCTTGGGAATGATATCATCGCTCGTTCGTACATATGGACTACCATCTCCACGAACGCGATGAGATTCATTTTCCATGATTAACCATTAAAGTATGATTATAAAGTATATATAATAAATATTCATGGAATATATTACATAAAAATAATGGATTTTTGTACCTATATGTTTCATTTACTTAATTCCATTTAATTCGATAAGGAAACGAAAACTGCGTTCATGCGTACGTATGGCCTATCGTCTGCATGAACGGTGTATTTCATTCCATTTATCTATATATCATATATATTTATTTGCTGAATATATATTATATATAAATCATTTTTTACATTCTGGAATTATGTAAATCATCATATAAGTAATAATAATATCAAGAACAACAATTCCAAACACGTATGATAAATAAAACGATTTTACCTGAAACGTTGCTTTAACATGGAATTTACAAAAGAACTGGTAATATAAAGTCATAAGTGAACCATATATGATATCATAAAAATGACTATGATTCTGTAATAAGTCAATGACCTTATTTAAATCATTATATAGGAGGTTCAGATACGTATGAAGCATATAGGACCTAAGGTAAGGGATAATTATATCAATCTCGTTCTTATCTGATATTATTTATTCGTAAGTATTTACTGGGGTATTATTTTTCATCCTTGTCCATATTTTTTTTAATAAGGTGTTTAATATTCTTCCATGTATGTTTATAGACATGTTTAATACTCTTTGACTTTTACATTGTGTTATGGAAGGAATCTTTCTTTTTTTTACCATAAGTGGTACTTTTTGACTTTTCTGTTAAAAGTACGAGGGGAATGTTTTTATAACTTATACGGAATGAACGGATTTTTACGGTTTTATAACACCTTATTTTCATGAATCTTACTCTACATGATTTCTTGATTATTTTCAACAAAATCCTTTTCATTTAAAATTGAATGGCATTTTGTGAAAAGAAAATTATTTTGAAGAAGGGTATTTTCCTCTAGAATTTATTTCAAGTGTTTTATAAAAATCATTTTCCATATAAGATGACATTATTTCATATGTGTATAATGTCTCTATGATTTACATGGTTTCACTTTTATTGTGATGTAATGATATCCATTTGTTTTATAAGGATTATGTTATGATGGGATGGTGTTTAGGAAACCCATTTTATTCTTTGGGTTATGATGAATGATTTATATTTTGTGGCACAAGTAAGAATGATTTATTTATTGGATTGGTGAGACCTATATCTCCCTCCAATGCATTGGGTAAAGATTTATATCTCATGAGATAGACATGGCTGGAACGGATATTTAATCTAGTTCAGTGATACAGGACTGGAATAAGGAGTGAAGTCGATTCAGTAAGGGACTTTGTCCACTAAGATGGTCTTGGCATAAATGCCTTGGCTAATATGGAAATCATATCAAGTTCTTAATGGTTTGTAACAATTACATGTTTTATTTCCATTCTATTTTATCATTATTGATGTTCCTTTATGATATATTCCATACGTACTTCCATTATTTATGTCTTTGCTCAAGATTTTGATGTTTAGATTTTATGTTCATGTTTTTGAATTCAAATGTTTATGGATTGTTTTATGTTCTATATGTTTACCCTTACTGATCATTTGAGCTCACCCTTGTTATGTTTTATTTTCCCCTAGATATAAAGAAATGTTTTAGGTAAGAAATCAAAAGGGGAAGATCTTTATGGGAGATTTTGAAGACCTTTCACCATGATTAGAAGTTTGTGTTCCGAGTTTCCAAAGACACTAAACTATTATGATCCCTGAGTGTTGGTTTTTGTTATGTATTAAGTATTCTGGAAAAGTGATGTAATGTCCAAATACGTCAGGTTTGGGGTCTCTACAGAAGGTTACTATCTCATGTGGTCCAAATACAATGTTTTCCACCACCTTGAGAATATGTGCGCATATTCCTCTTTCTCTTGATGAAAGAGTTCTCACCTTCTCTCATGAATACAAACGTACTTCCTCCAATTGGATTTTTTGATGGGACAGATATCGTAAAAATAGTATCTAGTTGTAATACTAACTTAGAGGTTTGAAAATCCCAAGTGATTCTTGGGATCGACTAGTGGTTCACCTACGACTTAGGTGCCACCACATTCTCAACAGCCTCTTCTGACTGGTTCCTATGATGCCTACCAAGTGCCATATCATAAACTGATAACAAACTCTGTAAGGATACATCTTTAACAACTGAAGGCTTAGTATTTAAAATTCAATCTCATCAACTACCACAACAATACTTTCCAAAATAATCCTTTTAGACATTTAAACATTTTTAAAAAATCCAATATTGGTTTTGAAAATCTACCCATTTTCAAAATTTACCTACCATGCCCTTTTCCAAATCATTCATTTGAAGACAATTTCGATATTTTTCAAAAATAAACACAATGCATCACATCATCTATCATTTCAAAAAATGAAATATTAATTCTTATTGGGAATTCATTCCTCTAATTCATATCATGCTCATCTCATTGGCTAAACCTATGAAAGTGACAATTCAATTTCCTATAATTTTCTCCAAAACACATATGTACCCAACTCCCAAGAAACTAGATATTAAACCTAAAAAGGTTAGCTATGTATTTTTATGCTCTACATTTCATGTCATAAAAATTATAATCCTTTCTAATATTCCAACCCATGGAATAAATAAGAACGAATTCAACTCCAAGACCAAAAGAAACTAAGGACCACGTGTAAGGCAAGTACTGAACATGCTGATACCATTTGTAATGACTCAGTTATTCTCATTGGCTTGAGAATACAATGAAAAATTAGTAGTCCTCGTGCGACATCCCCTAGATGCTAATGTTTGGAAATAAATGCTGAAGGGTTTCAAAACAAGTGGGGGAAATATAACCTTTAAGAATACAAAACAGAAATTGAAAACCATATCCAAACAACCACCATATGATGCTTGATAAAGAAACAAAACTCAATATTTTTTTAAAAAACCAACCAAAGTGTCCAATAATGGAATATAGTCAAACTATCAAATTATGCAGCAGAAATAAACAACTAAATACTCTAACATGACCAAAAGACTCATTGATCTACAAGCACCTTGCTCCAACATCATCAAACATACCATGCATCATGAGGTGGTGCTAAAATGTGTGATACTTTACCTTTTCCCATGTACCAAAAGATAGTATCTGCAAAAGAACCAAAGTGCAAAAAAAGGGGTGATTATAAAACAAAATATATTTTCCCAATGACTTCCCAACTCATGCCACTAGGATTGCAAGGTTAAGAACATTTATATAACATAATTTTTCAAATTAATTTTTACCTAAATATAATAATTTTCAAAAAACCAATTATAACCAAGAGTAAATGTGTTCTATTTTCAACCAATTTAACATCAAGTCATATTTTGATAAAAATAACTAAACAAGGCTGTAAAACCCTTTCTCGATATCATTTTTTATTAACTAATCTATTTTAATTTTTCACACACCCAACCATACAGTCTTTATTTTGGAAGTTCCATAATCATGAGCGATCTCTTATCCAATCACCTTGTGTCCCACTAATCCACAGCGGTAATCCATGGTCACATATGTTATACCGCACCGGTACACATCCCCTATTTGTGGCCTATTAAAATGAACACAATGAAAACCCAATTTTTGGCAAACCCTGTCAAATAATGATTTCAAACCATTTCAATAAAACCGTTCTTTTATTGAAAACCCTTAAACAATCAAATTTCCAAACACCCATTCAATTTCAATAAAGTCGTTGCTTTTATTAAAAACCCTTTAATCAAATCCATTTACCATAATTTCAGAAAAATCCCATTTTAAAATCATTATTTTAAAGTCTTCATATTAAAATCAAGAATCAAACACTTTAGTCAAGAACGCCAATTTTCTAGATTTTTGCCAACAGCCATTCAAGAAGGATTCTAAAAAACAAAAAATAGCCAATTCCCCATAATTTAATCACAAAGTAATCAACTTTAAATAATTTAAATTAGTTCTACTAATGGAGACGAGTGTGAATCCTCCTACCTTGACCGTTTTGATGAACACTGAAAACGGATGAAGAATGTGCACAAAATTAGGTAAGAATTCAATGAAACCGCCTTAGATCTCTTCCCATAACCTGATAAAGACCAAATTTATACTTATTTAGAGTATATAATAATTGGTCAAACCAAATATGTTGTATATATAAGAATATGAGAAGAATGAAAAAGTATATTTAAGAAAATTTGACAAGAACGATGAAGAATAAGCACTCACTGCATGAATCAGGCATCTAAACGCCAAGGGAAGGCTCTGAATCAATTTTATATTTCTTGGGAGAGGTTCCCTAAACATAAATTGAGAATAATATAGAATTGTTTCTATAGGAAAAGAAAAATGTTCCACTTAATGTAAAAAATGTGTGAGATCCAATTTTTTAGGATCTCACTTTGACCAGAAGCACGATTTTGTCACAAAGTAAGATAAATTGTGGCCTAACATTTTATTAGATACTGACTGGGTTGACCCCCGCATGACCTACCTACATAGAATCCTTAATTGTGTGCCCACCATGTAAAATTTATTATCCAACATCTGCAGCTCTTCATGATTTCTCCTAGGATTCTGTATAGTTTAGACAAACCGTGTGCTGCCCGTGCACCTTCCATTTAGTCCAAAAATCCTTAAAGGATCCCTAAAATCTCCCAAACTTCACTATTATACTTAATATACATAAAACACACAAATTAAGGGTTACATACTAGAAACCAATGGTAATACATATGGTTTCCCATCTGTTTGATCAAACAACCTATGGTGGTTCCCACTATAAGTCTTAGGTCATAATAGTAATTTCAAATTTTGGTTTCCTCCCACCATCATAATTCCCTAAAAATCACATTTTCAGAAATTTATTGACATTATAAACTTGTTTTATAACTCACAACACTTGAACAAATGCATATGTATTGATTAAACAGTGTCACCAACTATTAATTTTTATTTCTTGGACAAAACAAACACGTATCAATCATCCAGTAATAACACAAGAATGCGTAATTTTCCATTAAAATCCACGAAAATTTATAAAGACATATCTATCATGACCAAAACTATATGATCATATGTTTTCTAGCTCACCACATCCCATTACTCATAAAACCACCAGTATGTGTTGTTATTTCCTAACTATCTCGAATATGATCGACTTCTGCTGCCAACATATCACCTTCTCACCTAATCATGATGGCCCTATAACTAGAGTAACCCTATGATAATTTTAATATTTCCACTTAATTATATACAATACATATACTTGAACTTTATGTTTTAATCCTAAACTACTCCAAATTGGATGTTTCACTCTACCATACCCTGAGTTCCAAGGTACCTACGACCCCATCATCCTCAATTCACATCACTTCATCTTAATCCCTAGATTTATGCTCAGAATTCATTCAATATTACCTCTAATCTCACCTCTTCCATTCCCAAATAGAATTTATATTAACATTGACCTATTTACTCATTAGTGTCCTAAAACTAAAATGACCATCCAACAGTTAGTTTCACAGATCCGTGATTCTTCCAATGTGAAGGTCATATCACCAAGACTGACATCATTACCACCACTAAAGGAATGACTTTAGAATCAACATAATAAACTAAATTACTAATAATTATGATCTATACTCCATCCATTATTGAATGAATTGACTAGGAATGCCCAAAAACACTTGTTCCAGTAAAGCACTCTGAAACAAAACTTGTCATATCTTCCAGACTCATGGAAAGATCACCCATGGAATACATTACATTATATTACAATGAGGTACACCACCCTCGTCAAAATAATTGTAAAATCCCAACCATATATCTTACATTATATCTATCCTTGATCATAACATCAAAAAGATGAAAAAAATTTGACAGGTGTATCTCCAACCGAGCCATGCTCTTCTGTCCCTGACTCATACGCAACCACACATTAATTCAGACTTAAATAGGCTCTATATTATTATATTTTTCACTACCTTAATATCATTTAGAACTAACATATACATGTTATCATTCCACCATGACCATATGAAAACTGTAATTTTTCACCTACCATATGCTTTGTCCTTGACCTTATCGAAAAAGTAATAGTTACACACTATTATGTAACTTGATTAGGATACCCAACATAAAATCCCATGAGTCACACATCATCAAGACAAGTATAATAATGTTTTTTAATATTTAAACCACTAATAACTTGGATAAACCCAAACAATTATTTTAAAAACCTTCCATACACGTATTACAATTATATTTAATGCTTATAAACTATCTATGCATCATTCCTAATCCCAAAATATCTACCCATGCTCTCACTACCCTACTAGAAGAATTTTATGAAATAATTGGGATATAAATCATACTGATCCAACCCTCAAGACTAAACCTCGTTTCCAACTCTCAAGCACTCATGATTCTATTCATCACGAAACTAAACACATATCATTTCCAATACCAGAAACCCCAAGCAACTCATATGCATCAGTATCAAATAAAATAACATACCAAAGATTTCCATCTCTATGTTCACTCATTACCATAGGATAACACCTCTCCTAGGTCCCCCTCGCACACCTTGAATCATCCAATACATATCAAGGAAACACTTCCATAAACTTACACCTAACGATAGTCTCACTACTATCATTATCTAATCATCACATTCACTATGTCCTCCCACCAAGCCCAAAACTCTGGTCTCATATAATTCATCAACTATGGGACACCAAAAATGAATTTTTCTCAACTATAAACTAGCATCAAATGTGTAAAATTACCACTAAAGGTTCTCATATACATAAATGACATCACATTCCAAATTGACCACACAAGCCCTGATTCTCTCTATGCATCCACATAAAATACAGAGACCCCAAGAAGAATAATCATGTACATCATGTTCATAGATATAACGACGTCTTGTTCTTGTGGTGCCCACTCCTTGGGAGCAGACCCTCTATAGGAATCTCCATATTAGAACACTATGTTGAGGATTTTCCACATCACACAGGCACACACTTATAACTAGTATCACCCTATAACGATATTTATACCATGAATGACTGGTACACAATTTAGTTATAAAGAGTTACATTCAATTATATGTAGAAAAATACCACAAAGTTTGAAAATATGAATTTAAATAACTAAACCTCAATAATAATAACTCGTAATAGGTTTATCATAAAGTAATTCAATTCCCACATTGACCTACTAGGGTCACTATACCAATATAGAAAAGGGAATAAATAATCAACCAATTCATCATGCATCTCAACATAGATCAACATGAAATACAATCCGAATGAAATATACATACATATCAGTCGTGTTGAGTATAATTCCAACACAAACAAAATATAAAAAAATTCTCTATACATTTCTTGTAACACTATAAATAGATGAATCTCTCTTCGGAAACAAGAATTACAAACTAGAAGGCCTACATGTCATATTAATCCTACATGACAATCCTGATTCATCATACAACTCTTTCATCTATGGTCAAAGATCCAAATCGAAAATTTTCCTCTTAATAATGTGTTTTAGAATTGTTAATTTTTTATTGAACCTTGAACCATATTTTCTATTAAAAAATCTATTTATTTCTTTTTAATTAAATTTTCCACAAAAATCATCCATAATTATGGTTTTATGGTGTTGCGTAAAGGTAACCATTGATTTATAAAGGTTACATAAGGGAAATGTGACCTTTTAAAGACCAGTGCAAGGGTAATAAGGCTTTAACATCATTTACATAATGGTAAATCCATTTTCATATATATGGAATAGGGGTACTAGAAGATTTTCTATACCTGTGTAAGGGAATGTTATGCAGTGTATGGGTTCTTAAGTTATTGTGTAAGGGTTTTGTAACACTATATAAGGGTTACTAGAGCTCTATAAAAAAAATTGTGTTTCTATAATGGGTTTTAATGGGTAAACAGACCACTTCTTAAGTGTATATATCTTCTTAAATGAGTTGTGTAAAAGTATTTAACTTCTACATAAGAGTAACTACATATCTATATGGGTTGTGTAATGTCATGTCAATCATTCTGTAAAGGTTAAGAAGACTTTCCTAAGGTTGGATAATGGTACCCCCATCTTTTCCAAATCCCATATAAGGGTTACCATCTATGTATGGTTAAAATGAAGTTACAGTTATACAGAGAATTATCTATATGAAAGGGTAGATATCATTACCTAGTTCATCATATTTTCCTCTTATTCAACCTACAAAGGTGTTTTTTACAATTTTAAATACCTTACAACATGGGAATTAATTCTTCTAATTTTTTTAATGGATGTAACCCGTTTATGAATTATTTTATACACTATTTAATTTATAATCTCTTAAAAAAATTAGATATTGGGATATTATTTTTGGTTTTATTATTGTGAGCATGTACACAGTCATTTTTTCTAAAATATTCAAACCCTTATGACCATTTTTGGTTAACAAATTGAGTCTGTGAAGCCTAAAACTCCCATAATATAGTTTTGTTAAACTCTATGAAAAATTATGATTCATTCTTATAGTTTCTAGTAATATTATTTTTTCTCTCTATACCTCTTCCACCATTGATGCTACATTTGAGAGGGATAAATTTCAAGGCACTAATTTTATTCCCTTTTTTCAATTGAGTTCTTTCTAAGATAAATTTTTTGATAAATAAATATTTCTATGATAATAAGCTATAATTATCCGATAATAAAAACAAATGATTTTCAAATTCATATTATTATAGAGAGATAATGTATTATGGCATGGGGGTTTTATTATTAATTAAGGATGAAATTATTGGAACTTTTGTTGGAATAATTTGATAATTCTGAAACTATCCTAGATAGATAAATTGTTGTAACATATGATATTTTATTTCTTTTGGAAATATAATAGTTGGATTCAGATCTTGGAATCATTGTTGGGATTTTTGAGCCATCGATTACATGGATGTGACTTGAGATATGTTTCCATGATGATGTTTGAAGTTCTTTATCAAGAAAAATTGAGTTTGAAAGTTCCTTACATATTAGGGCACCTATATACACATTTTTCCTTGGTATAATTCATGTGATTGATGTACTTATGGAATGTGATTTATTTTTATCACGTGTGGGTTTGTGTAGTGTGAGGGGATATTTGATTCCATGAATATTTCTGGGGTATCTTTTTTCAATTTGTTTAATATGATAACATGATTTTATGTGGTTCAACCTTGTTCTCATGATGATATACATGCCTTGTATGACTTACCTTGTTATGTATATCACATTTCCTTTAAAGGTATCGTTATTGGTGATCATAATTGGTAGAATGTCATCATATAAATTTCCCTTAGAGGGGGTTTGTCCATGACTGACAATGATGGACCTAATTGGAGGGTCTAGATATGATGATGCAATGGAATTCTATTTTGAGTATTTTCATAATCTCAAGAATCCATGTATAATATTTCCTGGTGGATAATTATTTCTGATATGTTCACATAATTTTTAGTGATCCATGAGTAGAATTCTCATTTCCAAGTTATTTGCAAGTATTAAACTCAATTCCTTGTGATTCACAACCATCATGTTGTACATAAGGAATGAGAATTGTTTAGATGCATGTATGAGGATACTATGAGGATGTCAGGCTACTAGTTTACATTCCATGTGACTAGTTTTTTTACATCCTACATATCTTCATTATTCATCTAGCATTAAGCTGAAATTGGTATGACCATGAGTTTTCAGTATCTTGGTAGTTCATGACCACTAATTATGTGATTTTATATTTAAAATTTCTATTTATGGATTTACTATTATCACGGAATACCCATGTTATACATCTGAAATTTTTTAAGGATTTGTTGGTGGTGTGCCACTATGTTTTATTACTAACATCCTATATGAGAATCTCAATTAAAATGAATACTTCATGTATAAGAATATTGGTAAGGGAAAGGTGTTTGTGGAAGGTGGGTAATAAAGGGAGCTTGTAACTGCAGGTGATCCAGGGTTTATTCTATAGTACTCTATAGTTTATATTTTCTTATTTACCTAATTTCATTATAATATGTTTTTCATGAGACATTCACAGAATGATTACTTCTATTTGATTGTATTCCACATTTCCATTTTTTCATGTTACATGGATAATTCATTATATTTTTCATATATCATTGTCTTTTATATGACATGATATTGTGTGTATAGTCTCCATACTGATGGAATTCAACCTGTGTTTCTAGTCTTAAGACATATACCAACCTAATACTTGTGAAACATTTTATTACAAGATCATTAACATAAATATCCATTAATTAAAACAAAAGGATCATATATTACTAGTGTATTCAGAAGACTAGATTTATTATACATCATAGGTAGCTAAATCATAGAATATTTATTTTATTCTCCATTGTTATCTCAAAAATTATATATTCGCCCATAAATATTCATGGGATTACCTGGGGAATACATGAAATAAAGTTGTGAGATAAAAATATCATTAAACGAATAAACATGACAAGGAAGCATAACATGTGAGTCAAAGATGTAACATGATATCATAAAAGAGAAGGTACATGAGTAATCAATTAGATACAATAAATATAGAGCACAATATCATAAGATCAAGGAAACATGAGAAAGTGGAAATTTCATAAAACATGAAATAAACATATGTCATGGTTAACTAACAATTTATCATCACAAGTGGGATAAAGTTACATAATATATTTGGTTCACTCCCTATTACCATACATAATATAGCATGAGACAAAAAATTACCCAATACATTGGTGGTCTATATAAATCAAGGACAACATTTCACATTAATTTCATGAACATTTATATGAGTTCTAAATAATTATATCAATTATAAGGCATAAAAATAAGAATTATCCTTAGAAAGAAATGGTTTTCTAAATCTTTACTCATAACATAATAAAAAGAGATTCCTTGAATAAGGTATTTTAAAAATGGTCTTAAGTCATGTATTACCCCATAAAAGGAAGTTAGAATAATCTAGGTATACATTTGAGTGACATATATACATAATTTATTAGTATTCTAAAACATTAAAGAGAGATAAATTGATTTAGAGAGAAAATGTTCATAACCCAATGAAAAGGGAGGGTTAGAAAGATCCCTTAACTTGAGGATGATATGTCATGTGAATTATGTAGTATCCTAAAAATAAAAAAAATTAATTTTTTACAATATTAATAACCATTTTAATGTTTCTTATACCATAAATTTTACTTTTTACTATGTAATATTGAATTACCTAACAATTAATTTCATGTCATGCGAATTGAAAATAAATAAATCATATGTAACAAATCACTTTGGTAAGTTGACTAACATAAATTTAATTTCTATTCAATCATCTTAAAAATGGTAATAATGAATAAATTATCATTTTAATACATATAATATTATTCCTGAAAAGAACCATTAACTTTTTTTGTAAAATTAATTGCATTACAATCATGAAGATGCTAGGTCTTATGTACTCATGAGAACAGTTTCCATTATTCAAAGATCATCATGGAAATAATTTAAGTGTTATTTTATATTTATAGGATGATAATAAGATAACATATATAAAATTAGTTATTTAAATACACTTATAATCACCATACATGTGATGCATTAGTAAAAACCAATCACATCACTTCATGAGGCTATCGTCAGTTGTACACATGAATAATGTTGTCATTTATTCAATGAAAGATAAGGTGAGAAATTATATGGTATATTTATTTTATAGAATGATTAATATGTTAATAATATCATTGATTGACATAAAATTAATATTTATTACATTCCATGGAAATCATAATTGAAAAACGAATCAGATCACCTCATGAGGCGACAATCAACCGTACACAGGAACAACATTATCGAATTTTATATGAAATAGAATGTAAGAATGTATATGTAATATTTTAATTTTTACTGAGACTTATATTATAAATATCAGAAATATATAAATTAAATAAATCGTTATATCTAGTTGTTAGAAGTAGTGATGGAAAACCAATTACATCGGTTTGTGCGGCAGTTGCCTTCCGTACACATGATCAACAGTGTCAAAAACCATTTAAGGGAGGATGATAAATTTTTTGGTAATAAAATTAACATAAAAATCTACTATTATATTTAATATAAAGTGTTTATAATATCATAATTTTTTAATCTCATTTTATGGATGTGGATGAATAAATAAAATAAAACTCTCGGTAAAAGATGTTACCTCTTCGTTGGGAAACTTCTTTATGTTTGGAATAAAATCCTTTCAAGGTTGGATTGTAGATAAAAAAGGATTATCAGATTAGTGGAGATAAGTAAGAAAGTTATTTGGGTATTAATTGGATGAATCTATGTATTTTAAGTGTATATAATAGAGGAGGTAGGGTTACCATTTATATATGGGGAGAGGACACACATAGAATTTTTAAAAGAAAGAATTAAACCTAAATTTCTCATTAAAAATGATTAAATTTGAATATTATAGAACCTTATAAGATATAATGTCTAAATAGGACTATAAAATATGAATCATACATGTTTTGGGTCTTTTTTAACACTAATATTTTTTTAACCCTCGTTAAACCTCTTTTTACCTTACCTATAGTAAATTATTTTTACTATATTCAATATTGAGTATGGTAAGAAATTATGAAGAAATTATTTTATAATATAAATTAATATGATTAAAAATATGGAATCTATTTTTTACAAATACAGAGCATTTATTTGGTAGAATTTAATTGAAAATTAAACTCACAAATTTGTTGAAAAAATTGTTCTCCAAAAAAATGCATTTTCTGAGGAAAAGATGATTTCATATTAAATATATGTCAAGTAATAATTATTAAATGAATTGAAATTAATATTTAAAGATATATAATATAAAAATTTCTTTTAAATCAACCCTCATTAGGGGTTGTTTTAATTTTTTTAAAATGGAGAAAAATTATGCACTTTAAAATAGTTTTTTGAAAAAATGTTTTTAATAACTAAAAATAAAATATACTATAAATATGATTTTGTTGTAATTAATTAAATTAAATATACTAAATAATAATTAGAATATTAAATTAAAAATTGGTAATGGAGATTAATTTAATTTATAAAAATAAATGACACTTTTATAAAAATATGTATCCTTCACTATTCAGTGAAAAATTAATATATTCCAAAAAATGAAAAATGTTCACCATTAGTTAATATTGATATTATGATTTTAAAAATGAATTTTATTTTATTAAATAACATTTATAAAAGGTCCAAAAATTAAATATAACATTTTGTCACCAAAGTAATAAAAATAACTTTTCAAGTAAAATGTTCTTAATAAAAAAGTGTTTTAATTCTTAAGTGTTTATAAATACGTTTATATTGGGTATTAACTTTATATAAATTTTCTAAGGTAGTTAATCCATTTAATACCAACTATTTAATAACTCATATGAATTGTTTATATTAAAATAATAATATTTTAATAAAACAATGGGGTTTGTTTAAAACCACTGTTGAGTGTTGCATATGCTATCAAAAATAGTTTTTCTATATAAAAATTATTGTGTTTCATTCTTACCCACTTTAATTAATTATAACCTAAAAATTTCAAATTACATACTATGGTAAAATAATTTGATGGTATTTCTACTTCATCACCTCTTCTTGTTATCATTTAGCATCCTCAAACTTGTGGTTTCGCTATAGAAGTTTGAAGAGGTGAGTTGTTTTTTTCATAGAACATTTTCTGTGTGATCTTAAATATTCACCAGCTAATCATCATATGAATGTTGTTTATCTAAATGTATCACCTTATGACTCATTTCAATTTATCTAACTAGTATGTAATTTTTGAAGTGGGATATATGGAACACGTCATTTACTTGAGATAATTTAGTTATGAGTGATAATCGATAGGTCACCACCATGATGTGATAAAAGATCTCAAATGGGTTATTTTATCATTGAATAAGCATTCCCTTCTGCACAATACTCCTTAATATCCTCCATGGTGATATAGATGTAACGAATTATATTCTTTCCCAAACTTTAGGCCTCATAGATGATTGTTTTCATATGTTTTCTATAGACATTGTGTGGATTTGAAATGACATTTAATGGATTTATCCTTCTCTGATATCTGTTGAACAAGATAAAGTCCCATCATCTTCTGCACTCTAACTTCATCCCATCATTTATATTTTTTACATCACATCCCATATAGATCCCCATAGGGTTCCATTTGAATACAATAATTAAATATATTGTTAAATGAGAATTTTTTAGGTTAAATTGATTATCCCAACAATGATTTAAATCAATTTAACAAGACCTTGGGATATTATCTATTGTTTTTATAGTTATCTTAGAGTGACCATCCATTTTAGGGTGATAATAAGTACTGAAACTGGGTTATATATCAAATTATTTCTAAATAACTCTTTATTACCTTGTGGTAAACATCAGATCTTGTTTAGATACAATGGAGAGTGTTACTCCATAAAATCTTACCAATACGCTTATATATTTCGTATTGAGTTGTCCATGAGATAAATATTCAATGGTATTAATTAATTTGTTTGAAATTGTAAGGCTATTGACTACCACCCAATGAGTGTTATTTCATTTATGAGTCATGGAGATTACTTTGATTAAATACATACTTATTTTTTTATCATTTATATACTAGTATTAGAATTGGTTTCATCATACCCTTAGACATATGTTATTCATCCTTGACTTGTTGGAATACTAGCCATTTAGATATAAATCCTAAAATCTACATCTTCATGTTATGCCACCAAAATTTATACTTCATATATCTATAAATTTTATTGCTTCTAATATGAATATATAAGGATGTTCTATATGTGTCTCCAAAAATATCCATCTTTAACTCTGGTTTTTTTGAGACACAAATCCGGATTACAACCCTTATAACCCCATCTCCAGAAAAGTTAAACTCTAGAATATTCACTACATTTTTTTATATCACCACATATCCTTTATGGGATTCTATTATACTCTCAATAATGAATGTTTAAGAATATATTTTTGTAATTTAGGATAAATATCATTTTATTATTCTCATATCTCTCATACCGAAGTCTAAGATGATTGGATCCTTCTCAATTCTAATCGTTGATAAAATCAATGAATCCTTTTTAGTCAGAGAATCTACCACTTTTTATTCATTCCTAGGATGAAAATCGAATGAGCAGTCATAGTACTTTTACATCTATATCCATCTTCACCAGCACATGTTATGTTCCTTTTATGTGAATATATATACAAGGCCCTTGTGATTCATATATATTTCACACTTCCCCATATATAGATAATATTATTAGTTACTCAAAACATAGATTATAATAGATATATATTGATCATGTTATTGGTAATTCTTCTAATAAACATTCAACTACATTTAGGAATTGGATATCAGTTTATCATTCTGCATTAATAAAAACCTTGAACCCTAATTTGATGAATTTATGAATTCCATAAAAATATCCCCACTTGGGGGAGTGTACGTTCTAGTGTGGTGATAAACCTGATTTTCAAATCCATAAAGGACTCTTCACATTCACAGATCTTGAAAACATTTACTCCATTCCATGCTATCTTTCTTACTAGGTTTTAAAATTGAGAGAAGTTCCTCAGAATTCACTGGTAATTTCCAACTAGTCCATGGAAACTACATATCTCCATTACATATGTTGTTCTAGTACATTCTTCCATTTCCTTTATCTTATAAGGGTCCACATATATCCCTTTTCTGGAGATAATATTCCACAATAATGATAATTCCTTCATCCAGAACTCACATTTACTAAATTTTTCATAATGTTAATCCTTTTGAAAGGTCTTTAACACAATATTCAAATGATCCTCATACTTCTCCTTGATTTTATAGTAAAACCTAATATCATATATAAAGACTATAATTTTTTTTGAGGTAATATCTAAAGAAAATATTCATTAGGTATATATATATTTTTGGATTATTTGTGAGTCTAAAAAGAATCACTATGAACCCATAGTTACTATACATTATTCTAAAGGAAGTTTTGGAAATATTTTTCTTCTTCACCATTACAAAGTAATATCCTGATTGAGGATCCGCCTTACAGAAAAACTAAGCACCAAATAGTTTATTAAATAGATTTTCTATTTATTATTGTGGATTCTTTTTCTTTATCATGAATTTATTGAGCTCATAATAATCAAGGTAGAGGCGCATTAACCCATAATTATTCTTGATAAAGAAAAATGATGAATCCCATGGTGAAGTACATCGGCATATAAAACCTTTATCTATATTATCCATTTGTTTTCTCTTTAACTCCTCAGGTTTCATAATAGATATTATATATGGATTATTAAATTTAGGAAAAGATCCATGGACAAGATCGATTGAAAATTTACCCTATTGTCTATTAAGAAGACCAAACCAATCTTCAGGAAATTCATATGAATAATACATAAAATGGGAATGTCTTTAAGCATGATCCTTTACTAAGTATAAATCATTTGATAATGATTTACATTCTTCGGGGGAAAAATATCCATTCTTAATATGATGTTATTGAAGGAGATTCATCTTCCTCCTCGCACTTCTATTAAATAGGACGATGATTCCGGAATCACATGGTGATTTCATTCTATCATAAATTAAAATTGGATCTATATAAATAAATTCAATTTATACCCATAATTTCAAAAAATTATTCTAAAGGAAGTTCTTAAAGGTTTTATGGGAATACCATTACAAAAAATATAGACATGGGATGAGTTACATGCTTGGGATTCTATAATTGACCAATTCAAAGTCTTCACTGATAACTCCACTGAGTTTTTTCATGAATATTTCTAATAAAACTGAGTGATATGAATGAATATATAGAAACAAATTTTAAAAGTAAATTCTCTATTCTTGATGGAATAACTAGCATTCAATTAACCACTTCATTGTTGAGATCCACCGCTATAGTTGTGATGGAATAAGATTGAACTTATTCTCTAGAAGGTGGGGTATTTTATTGTAATTTTTCTTTAATTACCCTAATCTTGGAGCATTGGTTCACATAGTTCCCTTATCAATTATAGTTATAATAATGTAAAATAGTTTGATGGTTGACCGGAGCATTACTTACTTCTATCTCATTGGTGGTTTTCTCTAATAAGTAATCACTTTCATGGGTATCTTCCTTCCATTACATAATGGAATTCTAGGTCTTTTTATAAAATTTACAGGATGTTTCTTCACAAACTTTTTCTAAATTGGATGTTGTAATTCCTTACCAAAATTAGGTTTATCCATTTTTATATTAGAGATAAAATCTATGTTCCACTTCTTATCCCCATGATAGCCTTGAGAATTGCTTATATACATCACAATATTAAGGGAACATTTGAAAATTTCATCATAGATTTATATTTACTGAATTGAAAAATATTTTCATAGAGATGGAATTATCCTACCAATAAAGGGGTCTAATTTCATTTTTGGTTCTATGAAAAATTCAGAGGAATATCATTAAAATATTATGGATCTTTATTGATGTTCTATAATGAATTATTCATCATTTTTCTTGAGGATAATTAAATCCCTCTCCATTTTAATTTAGAATGTTCAAGAAAAATAGTTATTGTTTTTTTTTGAATTTTTTTCTCACCAATTTTTTGATATATTCCTTAGGATTCATATTTTTATCAACTTCCACTAAAGATCAGATTATACCTATATAAGATTGACAACTAGTGAATCATTGTATTTCACAAATTATTTAATTATAAATAAAATAATTTCAATGGATTTGATCCATTGTTCCAAAATTAAAGGATTAGAAGATCCACGGAATGTTGTAAGCATTTTATCTATGAAGGTTAGAATTTTGACCTATTATTTATTGGAAATATTTATTAATTACACCCAATTCAATTTTAATTTCAAAAAATGAGTTATTTGAGAAGTATGTTCATAATTTTCTTGACTCCTTCTTCCATTGGGATGGGAATCTTGTTTTGGTAGTGATCACATATCTCTTTACAAGAGTCATTGACTCAGTTTCTCATATATCCATCCATTAGACTGAAATAAAAGATGAATTAGGGATGAATATTTTTAAACTACTAAATTAACTTGGTAATCTATAAAAATTAAAGGGATAACTCATAAATGGAATATATTATTTAAATTTAGAATTTATAGGTTTAAACATAAGTTATTCATGATATATGTCCTAATCTAAAATATTATTGTACTTTTGTATACCTTTATAATGGTTCATAATGTTTTTTTGAATTTATAAATCATATCCCTAATGAGTTTCAATGTATCTTTACAGTAGTTCTTATTATCATGTACTAGGTAATAGTAAATCCATGATTTACATTCCTTTTTTGAAGTCATTACCCCTTGGTACATCTATTCCAAAACCACATCCACTTGTAGCATCCAAACATGGATTAAATTTCATAGAAACCACTTTCTCTACACTTTTAATGATTCTGGAATATTTTTATAAATAGGATCTTACCCTTAGAATTATCCTTAGTCTTATCCCTATGGGTTTCACTATATTTTTCCATCCAGTTTTTCAAATGTTTACTAAATATTTCCTCTGATGCCAACTATAGTGGTCCAGAATTATTTCCAATGGACTATAATTGATACATATCAGGGCACACCATGGATGGATACACATCCTTGTCGGAACACATCATTATACCTCGTGGAATCCATTTCCTCATCATGTACATGGGTGGAGAGCCATGCCTCATCCAATTCATACACATGAGATTTCCAAAGGATCATATTCCTTCCTTTTCCTTTGATAACAACTATTGATACCTAATCCTTTTTAATTATATTAGTATATTTTTTTAACAAAATTATTAATTTATTTTAACACTAGAATCAAGACCATGTTAATAATAAATCATAGGATATGAAAACATGGGATCATTTTTTATTCTCTATATTTATCTCCTACTGTAAATTTTAGATACTAAATCTACATGGGATAACCTGAGGAATATATGAAAGAAATGGGTGATCTAGAAATTCCAGTAAGGTAATAAAGAAGAAAATAAATAATAACATGTGACTCAAAGGTATAACATGATAACATTAAAGAGTAGTTAAATAATTAATCAAGTGAAAGTATAAAATTAAGAGCATGGTATCATGAAATCAAGTAAACATGTACAAGTGAAATTTTATAAAACATGAAAATGAATAACTCAAAACTAACTACCAATATAACATTACAAGGTGGACAATGTCCATTAATGAATTTGGTTCAATCCTTAATCTAATATATAATGTATTATGGGTCTAAAAAATTACCCAATGTATTTGAGGGAAATATAATTCCTAGAAGACCTATAAAATTTATTTCATGTACATACATATTACGTCCACATAAGTATATCAATCATAAATCATAAATATAAGAATTTATCATGGAATGTAATGGGAAGCATAATCCTGGCATATAACATAATCAAAAAAGATTACATAAAGAATGAATTTGAAAAATTGTCATAAATAATGTATTACCCCATCAATAGAAGATATAATAAGCTAGGTATACATGCGTTACACACACAAACATATATATATATAATTTTTAATTATTCCTTAACATTACAAACAGAGAAATCTGTTAGAGGGAGAATGTTCGTAACCCAAAGAAAAGGTGGGTTAGAAAGATATATTACCTAGAGCACGATTTTCATGTTTGTTATTTAAATTCCAAAATAATAAAATAACTTTAATTATGAACTTTATTAATATTTGTTTTCATGTTTATTATACTTTTAATTTTTTATTACCATGTAATTTTCATTTACTTAACCAATTAATTTATTGTCAGATGTTTTGACGATAAACATCACATAAGTCCAAAACCTCTTTGATAAGTTGACTATGGTCAACTGATTATTATTTAATAATATCCTGATTGGTAATAATCAAATAATTATAATTTTATACATATATTTTACTTTTTAAACTATCCATGAAAGAGGTTTATGAAGAATGAACTATGTTGCAATCATGAACATGGAAGGTAATACGTACACATGAGTAATGTTTTTTCATTTTTTTGATGAATATGATGGAGTAAATGTAATTTTTATTTTATCATTACATTATGATATTATATCATAAATATAATATTATTTTTTTAAATATCCATGAAAATAACATACATATTATTCAGTAATAAAAATAAATCATATCACTTCGTGAGGTGATAGTTTGCCATACACATTAACTACTTTGTAGTTTATTAAATGAATGATAACAAAAGAAAGAATATGATTTATTAATTTTCTATAATGATTAATATTTCATTATTAAAATATATCAAAATTAAATTAACCCTTCTTAACATCCATGTAATGTATAAGGAAAAATGAATCAGATCCCTTCGTGAGGTGGTAAACCACTTTTCACAAGAGTGGTGTTATCAGATTATTTAAGGAGTGGAATGTATGAAGGTGTATGTGATGTGATAATTAAATAAGTATATTATCATATATAGACATTACATTAATAATTATATCCAATTTTGATAAGTTATTATGAAAAATAAATTACATTGGTGTGCGAGGTGATTGTCCATGGTACACATGATCAACTATTTCGTTTCCAATTTGAGGGAGGAGGAGATGGTTCAATGGAATTCCCTAAACATAAAAAAATCTCATTATATGGATTATATCAAGGATATTATATCTATATGGTTTTATAATATTTGAATTAGGTGGAATAAAAAATAATTAAAACACTCAGCTAAGGATGATACCTCTTTGTAAGACAATATCTTTAGGTTTTTCATATAAATCCATTATACTTTATATTTATGATCTAACAAAATATTATTGTATAATGGGATGAAATTAAAGTGTTTATTTTGGTATTTATTGTCCAAACCAATATTTTATGGATTTGTAAAGAGGATAAGACTTTTATAAGTGGTAGACATGACAGAGTTAGCAGTTTTGAGAAGAATGAATTATAACCACGTTTTTAACATTCCATAAGGATACAAAATGAATTATTATCAAAAATAAAAGATTTTAAGTCAAAATATGACCTTAAATTTTTAATTATTCGTGGATTTGGCCATTTTAAACCCCAAACTTTTTAGATTAAACCAATGGTAAACTCATTTTATCCTTTACCGTGGTAAAAAATACTTATTATTTTCACTATTAAGTTTTGTCAAAAACTATGTTAACCTTATTAGATAATATCAATTACACTTATTAAAAATATGGAAGCTATTTTTTCAAATTAAACTACCAAAATTGGTAGTATTTAATTTAAAATCAATCCCATTGATGTGTCAAAAAACGGGTTTTCATGATATGTATTTCTAAGGGAAAAGATGATGTCATATTAAATATATGGAAAGTAATGATTATAAAATGAATTAAATTTAATAAATATATATATAATAAAATATATAAAATATATTTAATCTAAATCATTCAAAATTCAAAGTTATATTAATTATTTAAAATGGAAAATCCCTATTTAATTAAAATCATTTTTCAAAAAAAAGTTTTTTAAATCCTAAAAATATACTTGTAATAAAATATTTTATAAAGATGATTTAATTTTTATTAATTTAATTAAAATTTAAAATTTAATAAATATAATATTAATATAATAGTGGGTATTTCAAATTACAATAATTTATAAAAATAAAAGATAATTTTATACAAAAAATGATATTTATCACTATTAACTAAAAAAAAAATATTCTCCAAAAAATAGCTAACTTTTACCTCAATTTAATATCGATATGATTATTTTTAAAATTATTTTTGTTTTTTTAAATATAATTTTTAAAGTTTTCATAAATAACTTATAATATTTTCATATAAAATCACTAAAAAATATCTTTTGAAAAAAATGTTTTTACTAGAAAACAAGTGGTTATTCCTATGTTTTTATAAATACACTTATATAGTGTTGTAAATTTATATAAAACTTCTAAAGTATTTAATCCTATAAAAACCCAAAAAATTAATTTCTAGTATAAAATTATCATATTTGAATAAAAATATTGTAATAAAATTTTATTGTTTGTTTTAACACAGTTTTGCGTCTCATATAGGTTATCAATCATAATTTACGTTTTTAGTAATATAGGGTGTTACATGACTCTTGTGTAAGGGTAGGTGTGAATTAGGTCATGTGACCCTTTAGATTAAAGGTGGGGGTTTAGGTTAAGGTAATAAAATGGTATCAAATAACCATTTTTCTTCTTTTGTGTTTTGGACTAACCTGGGATATGGTATAAAGAAGAAAGATGTGTGGGACTTGGGTTGGGGAGTTTCCATGTACATGGATAGAACATGGATATAGGACCACCCATATATAATGAAAGATATTTTTATTTTTATTGGATTTTGGGTTCATTCATGCATCATGATTTGGCACATAGGTCAAAATTTCATATATACCTTGAATTGTGCTATATTTTTTGGATAGATTATTTATTATGTTATATATTTTTTTCTTTCTGTTAAGGAATATCTATGTTGGAATTTATTAGTTTAACTAAGAATTGTAATATGTATTAATATATATTTTAGGAGTATGAATATTGTTGAAGGATGAGAACTTTGGTTAGTGCAAGGAGGGTTATTCCTTGGGCTTTGGGTAGACTCCTAGGGAAACCTTTTTTTGACCCCATAGACTGATTAGGATCAAACTTAATTAATATTTGTCTTCATGTCTCTAAATATGTCACCACATAGATGAATTTTGGGACCAAAAACTATATAATTTTGAGATATAGATCACACTCACATACCCACACAAGTTGTTTTGCTGGAAAACCTCTTCATCTAGGAGTTTTCAACCTAGTTTTAGTCCATGGTGTTTTAGTATTTGGTACTATGGTCAACTATTCTTGAGACTTTTAGACAAAAAATAATCTATATTTTTAAGTCACTTGAGAAACATTTGATGTTAAAGATTGCATAAAAATTTTCAATTGATTTTCTACTTTTTATAGACCCTAGGGAAAATTAAGTTAGTACTAGTGGAGTTTATGTTATAGAGACCCACCAACCAGTGATTGTTGTAGTCAAACGTGCCTGCTTTTATGAAGTTTTTACTATGACAACCATGAATGACCTTTTATTATAATAATTACTTCTTGGAATTTTATTACCAGATAATTATCAAGAACTCACAATGATTTTACTGTGTTTGACGACATCAAATTATTATCCATAATGACTTATGGAAGTTCTTGAAAAGGCCCTGATGGACAAGAAGGTTATAAAAAAGGATCTATATTTTCATCATCTTATTTTTTCTAATGTAGCTTCCAATGAATCTTTGTGAAGATTAAATAGGAATGATGAGCTTTGTTGCCAGGGTAATGGAAGATAAGAAGGCTAGAGTAATGTCAAATCAATACCTCTTTAAAAAAAGGTAGTTAGTTGTAACACCCCAAACATCCACGGTACACTTCTCTTTGAATAATATAGTAGCATGTGATGTACGCAACTTCGAGTTCTAAAACACCACAACCAATCAAACAAGCCATTATGAATAGTAATACCCACTTTTTGAAATTTTATACATTTTATCATACAAAATGGACTTCATTTTTGTATTTGGAATATCGAAATTAGATTAGGGTGAATTTTTGGTACTTTTCGGATAACTTTCATATTTTGATGAATAGTGAAAATTACTAAATTTTAATTAAAAACAACTTTTTTAATCGAACTAATTAATAGTGATAAATTATCAATTTGAGTGATTTTAGAGTATAATTATATTATATTTTTACCATTTAATCCAATGTTGGTCATTGGACATAATTTCACATTTAAACTGGATATAAGCAAGTGTCAATCTTTTGATAGTTATTATCTCTTAAAAACACGCTTTTTGTTTTAACAACAGGAATTAATTTTTAATTAATTTCTGCCACTTATGTGTTTTGAATTTAGAAAAATAGATTCCATATTTATAATCATGAGGTCCAAATTTTGTAAATAGGTAAATTTTATTTTTAGACATTTTGAATAATTACTTCGGTAAATCTTTTATTTACCATGGTTAAAGGGTAAATCCGGTAAATAAGGGTAAAAAATAATACAATAGTAATAATAAATTACCCTAAAACATGTCCTAACTCTATTTTTTGATAGAAGTCAGACCATGGGAATATTTGGGTCGATTTTGGGACCCCATGGAACCACATGTAAGTGATAATGACACTTTATATTAATTAAGTCAAAGTAAATACAAAAATGACATAAGCATATATCTTTTAGCAAAACAATTTTTAATAGGGTTATAAATGTTATATTTTCGACTGTAAATATTAATTAAAAAACTAAAATTATTTCCTGCATAATGGTATTTTATTTATAATTTTTAGATATTGAATAATTAAATTTATTTATGACACAATATTGATGCAATATTTTCCTTATTAATGAATGAATCAAATAATTGGTATTATAAATTTTTAAATAAATATAATTTGAAAGTATTGATGCCATACACGAATTTTATTGATTAATATGACATTTTATTATTGTTTAAATGAATTTGGTTCGGATTAACAATGTTTTTAAGACTTTAAAAAAATAAATTATTAAATATTGTCAAAAGTGACATAAATGTGTTTTTAAAAAATATATTATATTATTAATTGATATTATATTCCTAAAAATATAAGATTAGGAAAAAAGACTTATATCATGATAGTTGTATCCTTAATGGACCACTTGGGGGTCTCTTGGATGTATATAATATGTTTATTAACTATATAATATAAAAATACAAGGAGATGTGGTAAATGTAAAACTAATTTACTATGAGTTAAAACAAAAATATAAGGTTAATAAAGTGACCCTAACCTGTATAAAACCTATTTTTTGAGTTTTTTTAGACCTATCCCCACCTTACACTTTAAATAATCCACTTTTAAGCCATTAAAAACTGAATATTAATTTATTAAAAAATTATATTTCTAGCTTTTCCTAAGGTGCCCCTCATCCCTCTTATAAAATGAAACTTCACCTTTCCCAATAATTCATGCCTTAAAAACATTTTGGATCAGCCAACCTCTACCCAAATATTCTCACAAAATCAATAACTTCAACCTAGAGGCCTTATTCTGATCCAAAAGCCATCCTAAAGATCCCTTTTGATCAAATCAAATGGAAGAACCCAAAGAAGAGGTAATGTTTTCACCACCCTCTTTCATGTTCCTTTCTTCTTCAACTTCTTCTCTCTTTCTTTTTCCCATTATAAAATAATAACTCTAGTATCTTCTATATATTGTGATGTTATTATAAATATTTAACAACCATATTCAGTATTCAATCCATCCTTTGAATGATATGTCGCCATACATGCGTACGTACGGCTTACCGTCTCCACGTCGTGGTGTAGTTGTTATTGAAAACATTATTATTTATATGGGTATGATAATTATGTGTAATTGATGTAAATAATAAATATAACATGATAATGATTCTTTATATATTATATACCATCCAATTATATATTATTTAAATGTCAAAATAATGATATTTTCGCTCGTGCGTATGTACGGACTAACGTCTCCACGAACGTGATAAGATTCATTACCCATCATATCCATGCAAGTCTTATTCTCATTTGATGATTAGAAATAATGCTTAAGTAATTTATATCATTCTATATATGAATAATATACAACCTATACATAGGAAACATGACTTATGTAACAAAACATATAAAAGAAAACAAGTAAGTTAACACCCGAAACAACGATAATATTAAGATATTATTAACAAAGCAATGTTAAAAAATCATATATGACATAATATTAATATATATGATTCCTGTATAATTTAATAACAATTATTTCACCATTATACAAGAGGTTAACCTACCCTCAACCCTGGAAAAATACAATGTAAGAGTTTATTTCACAATCTCTTCATTATCCGAGGTTGTTTATACGTAATTATCTACTGGGACTTATTTATCATCCACATCCATGTTTCTTAAAGATGTATTTCAAATCATTATTAATATTTTATAGAATATGGGTTAAATTCATTTATACCCTTGTTGACTTTTTATAAGATGTTTATAAAGGAATCATTTCGTCGTTTTCCAAATAAGGTCTTTTTTAACCTTTTCGATAGAATTAAGGTAAGAATGTATTTTTTAACTTATACGGCGGGTGAAGCTATTTTCTATCATTATAAAATCGTCGAAGCATTCCTTAAAATCTTATAAGAATATTTTCAAAGTAAATTTTATCTTTTATCATTATGTGACTTTTAAATGATTAAAAAAAGAGATATTTCTCTCAAATAGTTTTGATTGCATCTATGTCAACATCCCTTGATGGATTTTAAGCTTATTTGAAGTTGATTTATTATGATACAAAACTTCCATATTGTATTGAAGGTATTGTGATATTTTTTAATGTGGATGTGTTATTGTTATACCATTCATGGTTTACGGAGAAAGTATTGACATTTCATATGCTAGTTTTAATACGAATGTTTATGTTATGTTTAAACCTATTCATATGAGGAATGCATTGGACTTAATAAGTGATGGGTGGAGCCCGCAATAGCTCTTAGATTCATCAGTTAGTCTCATGAGAAAAACTAGTGTCTTGGTACAAGGCCTTGACAAAATCTTATTT
The DNA here is from genome assembly GCA_963277665.1 of Viscum album. Taxonomy (NCBI): domain Eukaryota; kingdom Viridiplantae; phylum Streptophyta; class Magnoliopsida; order Santalales; family Viscaceae; genus Viscum; species Viscum album. The sequence continues at coordinate 1,513,489,840 of OY728128.1, read as the reverse complement.
TTAGTCTTAGCACATGGCCTAGACTATGTGGTTATAATAGTATGGCATTGTGCATTCCATGATTATGAAAGTGGTTATTGATATTGAATGTGATTATTCGACTAGTAGAATATCCATGTGAATAAGTAAATGGCATTATTTCATTTTATTTCTGCCATATTATATTGAAGTTAATGTTTAAAATGAGTTTGTTTTAGTTATACATTTCTTTAAAGGTTTATTCTTATTTATGAAAGTTTACGCTATATTTTTGTCTTTACTGGGCAATTGAGCTCACGCCTTTCTATGTGTTATTTTACCCAGGATGTGAAGAAGTATTTTAGGAATGACCTTCAGGGATAGTATAAGGGGATATGAGTGTGGGGACAAGATGTTGTTGTAGTTTTCACTTTATGATGTAATGTAATCTTTATGAATGTATCTATTTATTCAAAGGCTACTAAACTAATCGGTATTTCAAGACTTGACCTTTTGTGATCATTCCAAGTTATGTAATAATGCACCGACTCTGGGTAACTGGGTTCGGAGTATTACAGTTGGTATCAGAGGAAGTTCAGTACTAACCTTGGAAGCTAGATTTAGATAAACTATGATTAGAGCACATTCACATAAGATGGAATTTGAGAATTAGTATATAAGAACTTCCTATAATTTTGGTATTGTAGAGAGTTTGGGATTTTTTTGAGAAATACATCCCTATATGGATATGAGCAGGTAGAGGCAGCTCCGACACAGATGTACCTAGGGGTAAATCCTGAAAACACCGCTTTGAGCTAGACTCGAACGGGAACTAGTGAAAAAAAACGGGCATGTCGTACTCTTGGTTACGACACTCCAAGGGGATATGCTTGGGATAATTCCCATTTTCTAAACAAACAATTATGAAGGGTTTATTATTATATACTTTCTCAATGAAATCATTTTTAGGATTATGGATTATATCCATAAACTTTTCCATTTATGTTAAGTGTTTTACAAGTTTGGAATTATGTATTTCGATTCATAAACTGATTTAGTTTATTCCATTGTTTAGAAATGGTGCCAAGTGTAAGAAATGGATACCGTATCAATGCACACACTCCATGTAGGGATTGGCCTCTTGCACAAGGTAATTATAGTGGAGCTAGTGATGCAACTGGTGTTGATCATCTAATCACCATACTGGGACAACTCACTGAGGTTATGAATAATTACCTTACCCGTATGGAGCACCCTGATCTGTAGTGTGGAGGATCAATATTAGATCGCATCATGAGGAAACAACCACCAAAATTCAATGGGATTACAAATCCCTTAGTAGCTGAGAAATGGATAAATTCCTTAGAGAAAATATTCCATGCCTTGGGGAGTAGTTAAAGGGAAAAAGATATCATGGCAATTTACCGCCTCAATAGAGATACTGATCAATGCTGGTCATTGATTCAAAACACAAAATAAGATGATGAAGTATCAAATATGGAATGGAGGGAGTTCAAAGAGATTTTTTTTAGAAATATACTTTCCTCGTGACCATCGAGCAGATATAGAAAGGTAATTTCTGAGTCTAAGACAAAAGGAGGTTCAGAATGTCACAAAGTATGAGGCTAACTTTACAGGGTTAGCAAGCTATGCTGGAGATTATATACGTAACCCAAGAAGTAAGATTTATTGTTTCTTTGATGGGTCAAAACTGTTTCTCTGTCGAGCATTAGTCTTACAATCCTTCTCGTCGTACGAAGATATTGTCTCATGTGTTATCAAGACAAAAAACGAATTATCTAAGTCATATGACTTTAAAGAAAAGAAGGAGAAGAAGAGATCTTCTGATCACTCTGGGAATGGAAGTAAGCGGAAGAAGGGAAAAGTTGAATATCCATCCTACAGTAAATGTGGGAAGAAAAACCCCATTATTTTCTTGAAGGGAATGGGAGTCTATTACAAGTGTTGTGACAAAGGCCACCAAGCTTGTGATTGCAAGGGGAAGAAGGAAGCTACTGATGTTCAATGCTACAATTGCAGGGAGATGGGACATTATGAAAAAGAATATATTAACTGTCAGAGAAACATACCTTATAAAAGGCCAAGGGATCCAGGCCAAGCATATGTTATCACTACAACTGAGGTAGAAGCTCCGAAAGACGCAGTGGAAGGTAATTTAATGGTTTCTTAAAGTTTAGCAAATGCTTCATTTGATTTTGGATCCTCGCATTGTTTCATATCTTCCCAGTTTGCAATGAAAATTAGATATTTCCAATTTGATTTAATAGTGGAGTTGTCAGTCAAAACTTCTAAGGGAAGTATCATTGCAACAATGTTTTGTGAATCAGTCCCCATTAGAGAACATAAATGTTCTTTATATCTTGATCTCATCATCATACCCATGATTGAATTTTATATAATCCTTGGTATGTATTGGATTTCAGACCATGATGGGAAGATTTATTGTAAGAAGAAAGAGGTTATGATTTTTGATGATGATGATAAAGAACACATTATCTTTTGAGCAGAATCATCACCACATGATTCTTATCTACATCCACCCCTAGTATCTCAACTAAATTCAATTATTAGGGATGAAGTGAATGAAATAACTATGGGTAAGGAATGTAATGTTTAAATAGATTATGTACCTATTGTGAAAGAATATGTATATGTGTTTCTGGAAGATTTACCTAGACATCCTCAAGAACTAGAAATTGATTTTTCCATTTATTTAATTTCTGGTTCAAGGCCTATATCAAAGACCCCTTATAGACTGTCCAATGTTTAATTAGGTGAAATAAAGAAACAACCATAGGAATTGAGTAATAAGGGATTTATTCGCCCTAGTTTTTCTCTATGGGTAGCCCTTGTCTTTTTTGTTAAGAAGAAAGATGGATCTATGTGGTTATGTATCGACTATAGGGAAATCAATGCTATAACAACAAAGAAAAAGTATCCCCTCCCTCGCATTGATTATTTATATGACCAACTTCATGGAGCTCAATACTTTTCAATGATTGACCTTCGATCTGGATACCATCAGTTGTGTGAGAAGAAGGAAGACATTATGGAGACAACATTTCGAACTAGGTATGGTCATTACGAGTTTATAGTAATGCCTTTTGGGTGGACTAATGCACCCTTTGTATTATTGGATCTAATGAATAGAGTTTTCAAGGACTATCTTGATGATTTTGTGGCAGTATTTATTCATGATATCTCAGTATATTCCAAAATCTACAAAGATCAGGAAAATCATTTTTGCATTATCCTGAAGACTCTTAGAAGACATGAGTTATATGGGAAGTTTACAAAGTGTTAATTCTAGCTTCAAGAGATTTCTTTTCTTGGCCATATTGTCTCCAAAGATGGAATCTCTGTTGATCCATCTAAGACCAAGGCAATCAAACAATGGCCAGAACTGACGAGTATAACTGAGGTACGTAGTATTATGGGTTTAGCAGGTTATTATCGACATTTCGTCTATAATTTTTCTCGATTGGCTAACCCATTAATGAAGCTCAAATGTAAAAGGGTTAAATTTGTTTGGAAAAAAGAGTGTGAAGAATTTTCTGAAGAACTGAAGAGAAGATTAGTCAATGCCTCTATATTGACTCTAATATCGGGTAATGATGGGTTTGTTATTTATAGTGATGACTCGAAGAAAGGACTTGGTTGTGTCCTTATGTAGAATGCTAGGGTTATTGCCTATACATCACGAAAGATGAAAATTGATGAGAAACACTATCCTACTCAGGATCTTGAGTTAGCAGCTGTAATCTTCACTTTTAAGATTTGGAGACACTACCTATTTGGTAAAAACGTGAGATTTATACTGATCACAAGAGATTGAAGTATATTTTCTCACAGAAAAAACTCAACATGAGGAAAAGTAGATGGCTTGAAATACTCATGGATTATAATTGAACGATACACTACCACCTGGGGAAGGAAAATAAGGTGGAAGATGCTTTGAGCACAAAGGATCATGGATTTTTGAACAAAATGAGAGTTGAAAGGGAACCTATTTTCATGGATCTAGTAAAGATGGATATAGGAATCACCATGGGAGGTGAAAAATCAATACATTTTCAAATGGTTGCCAAAAAATCTTTACTAGAAAGGATAAAGAGTTCTTAGGACGATGAGGAAGAGTTAAAAAAAAAGATTAAAGCTGTGAATGAAGGGAGATTGAGGGACTTTGTGTATGAAGATGGAATTTTGAAATTTGGGAGGAGAATTTGTGTTCCCGATATACGTGATCTGAAAAGGGAATTGTTGGACGAGGCTCATAGTTCCAATTTCTCTATATACCCTGGGAGCACCAAAATGTATAGATATTTAAAGGAACGTTTTTGGTGGGACAACATGAATAGGGAGATTGCTGATTTTGTGTCAAGATGTATGGTTTTTCAACAAGTGAATGATAGAAGGAAATAGCCTGGAGGAGTCATGAAACCTCTTCCCATACCTGATTGGAAATGGGATAATATTATGATGGACTTTGTCATGGGACTACCAAAGACTCCTAGAAAGAACAATGCAATATGGTTCATTGTGGATCGTCTTACCAAGTCAACACATTTTCTTGCAATAAGAGAAGATATACCACTTGAAAATCTAGAAAGACTATATATTAATTATGTTTTGAGACTTCATGGAGTACCACTATCAATTGTTTCGGATCGTGATTCATGTTTTATTTCAATATTATAGAATAGTCTTCAGAATGACTTGGATGTTGAAAATAATTTGAGCACTGCCTACCACCCTCAAAGAGATATAAAATCAAAACGGACTATTCAAACCTTAGAAAACATGTTGAGATCATGCTCACTTTACTTTCAGGGTATGTGAGATCAATATTTACCTCTGGTAGAATTTTCCTATAACAATAGCTTCCATTAAAGTATTCAGATGTCACCATATAAAGCGTTATACAGAAATATATGTCACACAGCAACCTGTTGGGATGATGTTGGTGAAAGAAAACTCGTAGTCCCAGAACTGGTGGATGAAACGATGGAAAAGGTGAAGGTACTCCAAAACCACATCAAAGAAGCTCAAAGTAGGCAGAATAGCTATGCTGACAACCGAAGGAAAGATTTGGAATTTCAGGTAGGAGATCATGTTTTCTTGAAGGTATCTCTATGGAAGGGTGTTATATGTTTCAGTAAGAAAGGTAAATTGAGTCCCAGGTACATCGAACCTTTCAAAATTTTAGAACGAATTGGGGTTTTAGCTTACAGTTTGTCTATGCCACCAAATCTCTCCCAGGTTCACGATGTGTTTCACATATCACTGTTGAAAAAATACATGCCTGACCCAATGCATGTAATCACCTATGAGGAAGTAAAACTAGAACCTGATCTTTCTTATTGTGAAAATCCCATCAGTATTTTTGTTACCAGCGAACAAGTGTTGAGAAACAGGACGACTCGTCTATTAAAAGTTCTATGGAGAAACCATAAGATGGAAGAGGCAACGTGGGAACCTAAGGAACTTATGATGAAGAACCACCCAAGTCTTTTTATGCAGTAATATTCTAGAAATTTTGAGGAATAAATTATTTGAATGATGGGAGAATTTAACACCCCAAGCTTCCACGGTACGCTTCACTTTGAATAATATAGTAGTGTGTGTTGTACGCAACGTCAAGTTCTAACAAACCACAACCAATCAAAATAGCCATTATGAATAGTAATACCCACTTTTTGAAAAATTTATACTTTTTATCTTTGAAAATTGACTTCATTTTTTGATTCGGAATTTTGAAATTAACTTAGAGTGAATTTTTGGTACTTTTCTGATAACTTCCATATTTTGATGAATAGTGAAAATTACTAAATTTTAATTAAAAACAAAATTTTTAATCCAAATAATTAATAGTGAAAAATTATGAATTTGAGTTATTTTAGAGTATAATTAGGTTATATGTTTACCATTTAATCCAATTTTGGTTATTGGACATAATTTCACATTTAAACTGGACATAAGCAAGTGCCAATCTTTTGATAGTTATTATCTCTTAAAAACACGCTTTTTGTTTTAACAACGGGAATTAATTTTAAATTAATTTATGCCACTTCTGTGTTTTAAATTTAGAAAAATTGATTCCATATTTAGAATCAGGAGTTCCAAATTGTTTAAATATGAAACTTTTATTTTTAGTCATTTTGAATAATTACTTCGGTAAATATTCTATTTACCATAGTTAAAGGGTAAATCTGGTAAATAAGGGTAAACAAATAATATTATTATAATAATAAATTACTCTAAAATGTATCCTAACACTATTTTTTGATACATTTACAACCATGGGCATCTTTGGGTCGATTTTGGGACCTCATGGATCCACTTGTAAGTGATAATGACACTTTATATTAATTAAGTTAAAGTAAATAAGAAAATCACATAAGCATATATCTTTTAGAAAAATAATTTTTACATAGGGTTATATATGTTATATTTTTTACTATAAATATAAATTATAAAGATAAAAATATTTCCTACATAACTGTTATTTATTTATAATTTTTAGACATTGAATAGTAAAATTTATTTATGACACTATAATGATGCAGTATTTTCCTTATTAATGAAAGAGTCAAATAATTGGTATTATAAATGTTAAAATAAATATAATTTCCAGTTTTGAAGCCATCCAAGAATTTTATTAATTAATATGACATGTTATGATTGCTTAAATTCATTTGGTTTGAATTAATAAAGTTGTTATGACTTTAATAAAAATCAATTATTAAATATTGTCAAAATTGACATAAATGAGTTTTAAAACAAATATTTTATTATTAATTGATATTCTATTCCTAAAAATATAAGGTTCGGCCAAATGACTTATATAATTATATTTGTATCATTAATGGACCACTTTGGGGGTCTCTATGATGTATATAGTATGTTTATTAACTATATAATATAAAAATACAAAGAGACATGGTAAATGTCAAACTAATTAACTATGAGTTAAAACTAATATATATGGTTAATAAAGTGACCTAAACCTGTATAAAACCTATTGGTTGAGTTTTTTTAGATCTATACCCACATTAAACTTTATATAATCCACTTTTGAGCAATTAGAAACTGAATATGATGTTATTATAAAATAATATTTCTAGATTTTCTTAAGGTACCCTCACCCATCTTATAAAAGGGCACTTCCCCTTCCCTCTAATTCACACCTTCAAAGCCTTTTGGATCGGCCAAACCCTACCAAAATTTTATCTCAACTTCCCTCACTTCATCCTAGAGGAATTAATTTGATCATAAATCCGACCTAATGAGATCTTTTGATCAAATCAAAAGGAAGAATCCGAAGAAGAGGTAATGTTTTCACCACCCTCTTTCAAGTTCCTTTCTTCATCAACTTCTTCTTTCTTTGTTTTCCCCATTATAAAATAATAACTCTAGTATATTCTATATACTGTGATATTATTATAAATATGGTACAACCATATTCTTTATTCTATCCATCCTTTGAATGACATGTCACCATACGTGCGTACGTATGGCTTACTGTCTCCATATCGTGGTGTAATTGTTATTAAAAACATTATTATTTCTATGGGTATGATATTGAAGTGTAATTGATTTAAATAATAAATATAAAATTATAATTATTTTTTATATATTATATAACATCCAATTATATATTATTTTAATATCAAAAGAATGATATTGTCGCTCGTGCGTACTTACGGACTACCGTCTCCATGAACGAGATGAGATTCATTCCCCATCATATCCATCCAAGTATAATTCTCATTTAATGATTAAAAATAATGTTTAAGGACTTCATTTAATTATTTATATTAATAATATACATCCTATCCATAACAAACATGACTTATGTAACAAACCATATAAAAGAAAACGAGTAAGTTAACTCCCAAAATGACGATAATACTAAGATATTATTAACAAATCAATGTTAAAAGATCATATATGATATCATATTAATTTATATGATTCTTGTATAATTTAATAACAACTATTTCCCCATTATAAATGAGGTTAACCTACCCTCAACCGAGGAAAAGTACAAGTTAAGTGTATATTTCACAATCTCTTCATTATCTGAGGTTGTTTATACGTAATTATCTACTAGGACCTCTTTATCATCTGTATCAATGTTTCTTAAAAATGTATTTCAAATCATTCTTACTATTTTATAGACTATGTTTTAAAGTTATTTATACCCTTGTTGACTTTTTATAATATGTTTATAGAGGAATCTTTCCGTCGTTTTCCAAACAAGATCCTTATTATCCTTTTCGGCAGAATTAAGGTAAGAATGTTTTTTTAACTTATCCGAGAGGTGCATCTATTTTCTGCCATTATATAATCATCTAAGATTCCCTTAAAAGCTTATAAGAATATTTTCAAAGTAAATGTTTTATTTTATAATTATGTGACTTTTAAATGATTTAAAAAAATAGATATTTCTCTCAAATAGTTTTGATTTCATCAATGTCAACATAATTTGTTGGATTTTAAGCTTATTGGAAGTTGATTTATTATGATACAGAACCTCCATAATGTATTGAAGGTTTTGTGATAGGTTGGAATGTGGATGTGTTATTTTTATACCATTCATGGTTTATGGAGAAAGTATTGACATTTCTTATGCTACTTTTAATACGATTGTTTATGTTATGTTTAAACCTATTCATATGAGGAATGTATTGGACTTAATAAGTGACGGGTGGATCCCTCTATAGCTCCCCGATGCATCAGTAGGTCTCATGAGACAAACTAGTGTCTTGGCACAAGGCCTTGACAAAATATTATTTGTAGTCTCGGCACAAGGCCTTGACTATGTGGTTATGATAGTCTGGCATTATGCATTCCATCATTATAGAAGTGGTTATTGATATTGCATGTGATTATTTGACTAGTAAAATATCAATGTGAATAAGTAAATAGCATTATTTCATTTTATTTCTACTATATTATGTTGAAGTTCAAGTTTAAATGGATTTTTTCAGTTATATATTGCCTTAAATGTTTATGCTTATTTATGAAATTTTCCGCTATATTGTTATCCTTACTGGGAATTTGAGCTCACCCCTTTCTATGTTTTATTTTTTCCAGGATGTGAAGAAGTATTTTAGGAATGACCTACAGGGATAGTATAAGGGGATTTGATTATGGAGACAGGATTTTGTTGTAGTTTTAACTTTATGATGTAATGTAATTTTTACGAATGTATCTAGTTATTCCAAGGCTACTAAACTAATCGGTCTTTCGTGACTTGATCTTTTGTGATACTGCCAATGTTATGTAACGATGCATCGACTCTAGGTAATTGGGGTCAAGGAATTACATTATTAGTGCTTAAATTTTTTAGAGGTAGGCCCTTATAAAAAATCATTCATATTAATTTAAAGTAATAGAAAAATGGGTGGAAATATTAGGAATCTAAATTAGTTATATTCTAGGACCTACCATATATGTTTGATGCAAACACGGTCCGATAACCAGGGATTCAGCTGATGTCCTCACAAGTAGACCCAAAAATGAGTCAAACTTGTCATGTATTTTAGGGATAGGGTCATAAAGATAAATTAATCCATACTTAAATAGTGTATAAAACACTTCATGATGGTGGTGGTGGACCACATATTCTATTAGGTATAGTCAAGATCATGTCTACATAATAATATGCCTTGTTTGATATTGGTATTTAACTTTTGTTCATATCATTACACATTGGGACTGGACTTGGCTTACTGGTAAATTTGTCCTCCCTGTTACATTACATTTATATTTTTTTAGTGATGATTATGTGATTATCATGAATAGAAAATTATTGGTCCCTAATTTCATTATAGGGAAAATTAAGAGGTACATTGACACATTGAGTTAAAGGAACATCATCATTTGTGTTTTCTCGATCCATTACCTTCCAAAGGGTAAACATTGGGCACCGATATGCTGGTGTTCTATTTCAGCCACATTTAGTTCCCATGTGTATGTTGGAGAAAATATTGATATAATATATGGTGGGGTTACCCAAGGCCTGGAGGAGTCTTGATTCTATCTTGGTGATTATCAATCGGTTGATGAAAATTTCCCATTTCTTAGTATTTTAGGAGAGTCACTCAGTAGATGAGTTGGGAAAGATTTATATCAATGAGATTTTATGATTTTCTATATTTTTATTGATATCGTTATCTAATTGAGTCACAAAAATTATGTGGCATGGTCTCGGAAAGGGTTGACTAAATCCCTAGGTCACAGTTGATACTAAAAATATTGTATTAACATTATATAGATAGACATCCTGAGAGGGTGATTAGTATACTGGGGGTTAGGATTTGAAAATGATTCTAAGTCTATGATGGATGTCGTTATGATCACCAATCCATGGTTGGGTTCATAAAAAACAACATTATAAGTTTCTGACAAAGATTGAACATTGTGAGGCTCTATATAGGTGGTCATGGTGTTCACCTCTTAGTTCGCATGAGGTATGTGATGAAGCAATTGTTGGGCCTTATATGGTGAAAGAGATTATGAGATGTTTAAATTGATCAGTAATTTTTTGGTGATCTCTCAAATTTAGAAACAATTTTATGTGTACAAGAGGTGATGAACTTTGGAGTTTTTTATTGGAAACTGGGTTTGTCTTGATGTTATTACCTCAGTTTCAAAAATAATTGTTTGTAGAAGAAATTGAAAATAACACCACCATATATTGGACCCTTAGATATCAAATAAATGATTGTGTAGTTTCATATGATATGGAAATCCCTCCATGTTTTCATTTAATGTACGACATGTTTTACTTTTCCTAGTATTAGAGATACATAACTTTTCTAACACATGCTATAAACTATGAGGACATTGAGATGAATCCATGAATCTCATAAGGAGAACTAGGTGAAAATTTTAAACTATGGTAAGTGAGTATATTGATGGGAAATGGTACCACTTATATAAGTTTAGTGGAATCATGAAAGGATCTAAGAGGAGACGTGGGAGTGGGAGTCTGATATTTGAGTTCAGGGGCTTGGTTTGTTAACGTATGACCATTATAGATACATCTCAAGGATATAAAGTTGTTATAGGGGAATAATGTTATTATTTTAAATTTCTAGTTGAGACATGAACCATATGTTTTTATAATTTGTATATATTTTTTAAATGAAAATTAATTTTTTAACAAAAAACACACTGATTTATGGTCTTATGGTGTTTCATAAAGTTAAATGTAGATTTAAAAGGATTAAATAAGGATAAGGTGTCCTTTTAAGTCCTTTTTATGGGTATGTGGTCTACCCTAGACATATAATAAGGTTAAATAACTTCTCATAAATGCTTCATAAGTGTACCATCAGATTTTATATACTAGTATGAGGTTTATGTATACTAAAAAAGGGTAATTAAGACACTACATAAGGGTAGTGATTCATGGCATAAGGGAAAACTAGGCACTATGTTAGTGTTACTAGGTTTTTCTAAATGGTTAATAATGGGAAGCTTGTCATTGTAGAAGGATAGAGCTCTTATTTATGAGTTGTGTAAAGGTATGTAGGTACTACTTAATGGTAACTCTCGGTTGTTAAGGGTCGTGTATGGGAAATTCAAGAACTGCATTGAGGTTAGGTCGATTTTTCTATGGCTGTGTAAGGGTACCAAAATTTTGTCAAATCCTGCATAAGGGTAAATAATAACATTAGTTTAAAACCAAGTTACCTTACTCACTATATACTTCAGACATATGGTTTGTAATTATTATCCAGATCTTCAAATTTTTATCTTATTCAAGATAAAAATGTATTTTTAAGGACTTTAAATGACTTATATCATTTTATATGACTATTTTAGATCATTTAAAGGTTATTAACCCACCATGAAAGATTTTAAACACTCTACAATTACGAATCTATTAAAAAAATATTGATATTTAATTTTTTGTTTTTTAATTTTGTGAGCCTATACATGGTTTTTTTTCTAAAATATTCAAACCATTATGGCCTATAGTGCTAGTTGATCCACTGAGTATGAGTAGCTCAAAAAATATTGTGCTCTTTTTTTGGAGCTCATATACAAAATATATGAGACTTTTATCTAGTTTCCAAGCAAATCATTTTTTCGATCTCTCCATATAACACTATTGTCATTGTGTTTTAGAGGGAGAAATTTATAGGTATTAACTTTTAACTGCATTCATGTTTTCACTAAGGTTCAATGGGTATTCATTCTTTAAGAGAATACATGATTAAGGTATTCACATGTTTGTAATTTGACCAACAAGATATATCTTATGATATATGGGGGATAAATGATGGAAATCACGTGATTGTTCTGTGACATTTCAAGTAATCATTTTCTTTATACTATGAGCTTGGACCGAAGTATTTTAGATAAGCCTAAAGATTAGAATGGATTATGTTGGACATAAGTTAGGATAAAACGTTTTTTGATATTATTGATGGGATGTTATAGTAATATAGCTTTAGAAAAAGGACAACCTACAGAACGGGCGACAGCCCATCGCGTCGGACAAGGCTGTGGGAATCGAACCCACAACCGAAGTGCGACTGGCCTTTATCGCCTTCCACTGGCCTACAGGAAGTCCCTGGTTAGTAGAAACTAGTTTTATTATATTAAGCAGTATGATATATGAATTATAAGTCCATTTTAGGAACCATATATGATTAAACTCATTATAGAATGACTTATGTATATTTAATAACTTTTGATAACCTTTTGTTTGAGACAGATGGAATGACCCGTCATTCTATCACATGATCTACTAACACTTCACGAATTAAAAATTCAACTTCATTTATTTAAGAGATAAAGTGGAAATTCTTCAAGGCACAAACAACAGTGAGATTGTACCAAAATAAAGTAAGTATTTATTCTAATTCAAATTCTTCAACTTTAGGGAAACAATCTTGAAAACCAAAAATGTTGTCCTAGTGCTCTTATATCTGATTAATCAGATGATACCTTAGATCGTCACAAATTTATGGATTTGTGATTGATGGATTTTCCATAGCCATGTTCTCTACCACTCTCCATCAGAACATGATGGTCAGATTTTTCTTCCATGTCCATATTTTCACCTATGTGGAAACCCAGTGATTAGTTTATTTGGGTAACCGTTACGTTTCATAATTTTGTTTTTAAAGATTGGTTTTGGTATTCCTTTTTACGATGTGGGTTTCTATTAAAGAAACTTTCGAGTAGCAAACCATTTATAACCCCGACGAATTTCGAGGGTGAAATTCATTTTAAGGGGGGTAGAATGTAACACCCTGAGATTTTATGAAAAATATTATTTTTAATTTCATTAATGTCTTGTTTTATACACTACACCAAAAGGAGCTTTCACAACACACATCTCTGACATGGCTTGAATTACACGCAATCGCAACCTTCCACGATAGCGTGTGTTGTACGCAACACCAAGTTTCGCTAAACAACGATATGCTATTAAAATATTATTAAAACTAGACGTTATGAATAGTAATAACCATTTTTTGAAATTTTTTAAATTTTATTTTTCAAAATGGACTTCATTTTTGGATTCGGAATATCGAAATTACCTTAGGGTGAAATTTTGGAAATTTTCGGATAACTTTCATATTTTGATGAATAGTAGAAATTACTAAATTTTAATTAAAAACAACTTTTTCAATCGAAATAATCTATAGTGATAAATTATTAATTTTAGTGGTTTAAAATTATATTTATAATATATTTTTACAATTTAATATAATATTGGTTATTGGATTTAATTTCACATTTAAACCAGTTATAAACAAGTGTCAATCTTTTGATAGTAATTATCTCTTATAAACACGCCTTTTGTTTTGACGACGGGAATTAATTTTTAAATTAATTAATGCAACTGATATGTTTTGAATTTTTAAAAATAGAAATCATTTTTGAGTTCATAATATCAAAAATAGCTTAGGCCTAGTTTTTGGTATTTTTCTGAAAACTTTCCATTTTTGATGAATAGTGAAACCACTAAGTGGTAGTTAAAAAAACTGAATTGTTCATAAAACATAATTTTACCGCATCTGTGAGTGGAATTTAAAAAATCCAAGAGACACAGTTGATGTCAGTAAGTAAAATTTGGTTCAATGAGATGAAAATAATTTTTGGTGAATAGTAACTTTTTACTTTTATTTACCACAGTTAAAAGTAAATAGGGTAATTAAGGATAAAAACGATATTATTATTACCCTAAAACATTCCAAATTATATTGGATAAGTGTAATTCGACCAAAAACAATCTTAGGAATAAAATATGACCGTTTAGGCCCACTTGTATTAGATTAGGACATTTATTATTATTTAATTCAAAGAAGAGTTAAAAGAGTTAAAATCAAAGTTTATTTACTAAAACATTTTTAATATAGGGTGATACATAAGATAAATTCGATTGTAAATATTAATTAGAAAGATAAAAATATTTCCTAAATAATTGTATTTTATTTGTAATTTTTAGACATCAAATAATTTAATTTATTTATGACAGAAAGATGATGTAGTAATTATCTTATTAATTAAATATTGACATAATTGATGATATAAATACCAAAATAAATGTAATTTAAGACTTTTTATGAATTACACTAATTTTCTAGGTTAATAGGACATGTTAGTATTGATTTAATTAACTTTTTTAGAACTTATCTTTTTGTTATGATTTTCACAAAAATCAATTACAAAATAGTGTCAAAATTGACATGAAATAGTTTTTAAAACAAATATTATATTATTAATTGTTCTTTTATTCCTAAAAATCTAAGGTTCGGCCAAATGACATAGATAAAGTTCTATATATTAATAATAAACAATTTGGGGTTAGTTTGTCTTATTATAGTATGTATATTAATCTTATAGTATAAGAACACAAGAAGACATGGTAAAAGTAAAATTATTTAACTTAATGTTAAATCTAAATGATAAGGCTAAAATAGGAACCTAAACTTGTCTAAATTCTATTGGATGAGAGTATTTTGACCCATACCCACCTAAGATTCGAAATATATCAATTTGGATCTATTTAAAACCGAACTTGACTTTATAATAAAATAATAGTTTTAGTTATTCCAAAGGTGCCCCTCTCCTCCCTTATAAAAGGACACCTCCTCCCCCTCTTCCTCACACCACTTTGAGCCTTCCAGATCGGCCAAACCCTAACACTTTCTCCTCTACACTTCCCTAGAGACATCCTAGAGGTCCTGGTCTTCTTCAAAGACCAATTTTAGTGCCCAAAAAGAAGGTCTCAAAGAAGCACTTCAAAGAAGAGGTAATGTCCGTTACCGATTCTTTCATCTTTATTTCTTCTTCCACTTCTTCTTCTTTAGTTGTTTCATTATGAAGTAATAACATCAATATCACTCATATACTGATATTTTATTATAAGTATAAATCAACCCTATTTCACCATCTATCCATCCTACAGAAAAAGAAATCATCGCACGTGCGTACGTACGGAATACCGTCTCCACGTCGTGGTGTAATCTATTTTCCACCACCACCTTACTTGGATGGGTATAATCGTGTAAATAATGACTATATATGACTATTATAAAGTGATATTGATTCTGAAATAGTATACATACACTCCAATACAATTCCATGATCATAGGAACGATATCATCACTCGTGCATACATACGGAATACCGTCTCCACGATGTGATGCGACTCGTTCTACATGATCTTCATTTCATAATGATCTTCATTTCATAATGATTATATAAAAGAATTGAATGAATGAATATGGTATATTACACTAATACCATTCTGGAAATAAGGTATCTATAACCTAAAGAGAAGAATAAGAATTTATTCGACAAAACATGCATAAGAACAAAAAGTTATAAACACCCGAATAACAAGTAGCAATGAAATATTACTACTAAGAAGCTAAGAATATGACCATATATGATATCATAAAAATAAGTATGATTCTGGAATAAGTCAATAACATTATTTAAATCATTATACAGGAGGTTCAGACACTTAAAAAGGAAGTCGGACCTAAGGTAAGAGGAATTTCACAATCTCATTTTTATCCAAGATTGTTTATACTTTGGTATTTACTGGGGTGTATTTTATCATCCACATCCATGTTTCCTCAATATGTAATATTATTTCCATCCACCTAAAATTTTTTAAATCCAATTTTACCCTTCGGTGAGTTTTTAGTAAAAGATATGAAAGGAATCTTTTGTCGTTTTTCGTATGAGGTACTTTTTGACTTTTCCGACAAAAGTACGAGAAGAATGTTTTTTTAACTTATACGGCATGAATGGATTTTTAAAACATTATTTCCAAGAAGCTTCATTTAAAAGTTTTCAAGCTTATTTTTAATCAACTTCTTTTAGATTAAAATTGTATGACATGTTAAGAAAGGAAAAATGTTTTTGATGTAGAAAGGATATTTTCCTCAAGAATGAAGTTCAAGTGTTTTATCAAAATTATTTTCCATCTAAGATAATAAAGGGTTCTGTTTCTATCCCTATTTTTACATTGATTTGACTATGTTGTGATGGAATTATGTTTATGAATTCCTTTATCTTATATGAATTGTTTTATGATGTAACGATGTTTAAGATTCCCATTTTTATTACTTGGGTTATGCTATGATGTATGATTTATGATTTTGTGGCACACATAAGAATGGTATCATTATGAGATGGGTGAGACCTATATCTCCCTCCAATGCATTGGGTAAAGATTTTATATCTCATTAGATAGACATGGCTGGAACGGTAGGTTATACCAGTTCAGTGAAACAGGACTGAAACGAGGGTGACTCGGTTCAGAAAGGGACTTTGTCCACTAAGATAGTCTTGGCAATGAGTCTTGACTAACAAGAAATGATTCTCTATGTTTATTTGTGTATTCCCCAAAGTTTCATGTTTTAAGTTATGATTATTGTGATTACATTTCACTTCCATGATTTATCCCATGTTATGAAATTATGATCTCTTTTACAGGTTAAGATTTCCAAAAGTTATGTGCTTATGTATATGATGTGATTGATATTTCTTTTGTTTACCCTTACTGTGCATTTGAGCTCAACCTTTTATGTTTACTTTTCCCCAGGATATAAAGAAAGGTTTAGGTATTAAAAAAAGAAGATATTTATGGGAGATGTTGAAGATCTTTCACCAGGATTAGAAGATTATATTCCGAGTTTCCAAAGACACTAAACTATTACGATCCTTGTGTGTGTGTTTTTGTTATGTACTAAGTATTCCACAAATGTAATGTAATGTCAATGTACGTCAAGTCTCGGGTCTCTACAGTTGGTATCAGAGGAAAGGTTTAGTCAACCTTTGGAAACTAGGATGCAAGAACTTTAGTGAGATCCCTAGAGATATTTCTAAGGTATGTCTAGGGATGTCCCTAAGGATAAGTATACGTATAGGATATAGTCCTAGAACTATGGTAAAGATATTAGATTAAACCAAATATGTTAGATATTGAAGTTACTCCCCCTTTATTATGATTTTTGCCTCTCACAATATTCTTTTTGGGTTTTAGACGATGGCTGGAACCCGAAGGAACCGTGTTGATCAATACAATGGACAATGCAATGATTGTCCTCCTAAACAAACAAATGTTATGGGAGATGGAGTGCAAAATCTTATTGCTATTCTTACACAAGCTATGAATCATTATGGACTTCGAAATGAGCAGAGAAGGGATCAATATTCTATTGAGTCCTTCATGAGGCAACGTCCACCTTCTTTCAGTGGGACTTCCGATCCACTTGTTGTTGAACAATGGATCAGTACCACTGAAAAGATATTTTCAGTTCTTCAATGTTCTGAACATGATAAAGTCATCTTAGCAGTATATCGTTTGGAAGGTGAAGCTGATCAATGGTGGAATCTTATCAAGAATACGAGGCCAAGAGATGAAATTGAGTCCATGGAATGGGACGAGTTCAAGAATTTATTTTTCAATAAGTACTTCCCTCGTATTCTTAGAACAAAGATGGAGAAGGAGTTTCTCGAACTAAAGAAAAAGGATGATGAATCTGTTGGTATATACGAAGCAAATTTTACAAGACTTGTAAGGTATGCATCTGACATTATCATCCAACCTGAAAGTAAAGTTGATTGATTTTTCAGTGGCTTAAAACCAAGTCTTCGAAGGGCATTAGCTATAAGAGACTTCAATAGCAATGAAGAAATTGTGCGTTGTGCTATCAAGGTAGAAATGGAAGTTGGTGTTACATATCCATCTCATGGTTTTGACAAGAAACGAAAGATGGGGTTTAAGGAGAAATCTCAGAATAATGGTGAAAAGAAGATGAATGTTTCCTTATGCACAAAGTGTGGAAAGAAGCATGGTGGATATTGTAATAAAGGGACTAGATAATGTTTTATGTGTGGAAAAGAAGGTCATCGAGCATCGGAGTGTCGAAGTAATGGAAAAAGGGTTTCTAATGATGTGAATAAAGCAATCACTGTAGAGAACGCACCACCAACACTTCAATGCTTCAAGTGCAAGGAGATGGGACATTATGCCAATAAATGCCCTAATCCAAGGGTTACTGATGATCGATATGAGCAACCGCTTAAGGAAAAGGACAAAGGGAAGTCACATGTGATCACTATTGGCGATGTTGAATATGACAACGATGTGGTGGAATGATTAAGTGTTTATGTAATGGAATTCCAAAATAATGTTGTATCATGGAGTATTGGAATATTTATGTATTGGTCTAATGTGGTATTCAAAGTGATTGAGATATTTTTGGAAATAAGATGATATGCGCATAATGAATGGAAAACGAGAAAATGAAATGTTTAACAGTATTCATGAGCTCATGATTGATATAAGGACTAAGTGATATCTGTTGGAACCAGGTTCTTCAAAGCATGATTTGGTGTATGGTTTGTGTTTGTTGTCAATCCTCAGTGGAAGTTCAAAATGTGTTCCAGCAAAGTGATCATACAGTTCAAGCAGACAACAGTTTTGAAGGTGGCGCTGTTTTCCAGTGTTTGCCAAATTTTTGGGCCTCAAAATCGGAAAATGAAGACATGGATTGTCTGCAAAAGGAGCTTCGCAGAAAAAGGAAGTGGTGCGCGAAATATAAAAGGCTTGCGCGAAAAACCTAAGTTAGGCGCGGAAAACAGCGGGATGCGCGAAATAGTTTTTCGCGCAAACAGTGTTTCGAAATCAGAGAGGTGAAAAATGGCAAAGGCATGGGCTGCGCGGAAAATCAGGGATGTGCGCGAAATACTTCAGTTGGGCGCGGAAAACAGCGAGATGCGCGAAATAGTTTTTTCGCGCAAATGCTGTTTCAGAATCAGTTTGGTGAAAAATGGCAAAGGCATGGGCTGCGCGGAAAATAAGGGTTGTGCGCGAAATTCTTAAGCTGGGCGAAAGATTACGCGCCAGATGAGAGGTTTTCCGCGCCGAAGGGGATTTTGCGCGCAGTGGTCTCAGTCGCTTATAAATATGAGGTGACCCCCTTCATTCACGTGGTTGGAAGACTTAGAGAAGATCCAAGGTCTGATGCGCGAAAAAGGATAGCGTAAAGGGGCTTGCGCGAAATATTCGGAGTTGCGCGAAAAAGGGGATTTTGCGCGAAAATATTTTTCCGCGCGAAAAGTAATTTTGGCGCGCAATAGGAAGGTTTTGCGCGCAAAGGGTTGGTGTTGCGCGCAATTGTTAGTCAGGTTTGTCTACACGTTCTGGTTATCCGGTTCAGTGGTTCTGTGCGTTCTAGTGCATCTATTTCGGAATTCGATGCAAGCAGAGTCTCATGCTGAGCAGAGGCAAAGACTTCAATGCAAATCTATTGAAGAGACCTTCACGTCTATAAACTGAGTGGGCCTTCACCAACGGCAGTGAGCCAGGGGGAGTCAACGGGAGTGACCCGAGGGACACAGTGAGCTATCCCTGAACAATTGTAAAGGCAGTGTGCCTGGGACAGAGTGTCTGTACCTGAACTTTTGTATCCGCAGCTAGTGAAGCATAGTGGATTTAGGTACGACCGGCAACCTGTCGGCGTATGCTCCTTGGACGTAGCCCTTAGTGGTGAACCAAGTAAAAATGGTTGTGTCTTCTCTGTGCATGTGAATGTTTTCATTCTGATCATAATCATCATACAGATTCAACAAGTTCCTACCAACGTGGGAACAAGATCCAACACTTTAAAAGAAAAAGTGGTCACCCTGATTCACCCCTCCCCTCTCAGGGTGTCCCGGGGTCCTTCAAGTGGTATCAGAGGGAGGTTGCTGGTGTTGAATCTGACCTTCTTCGTCATGGAAAACGCCGTCAATGTCAGGGGAGTCCCTCACTTCGATGGAAGCAATTTCCAGATCTGGAAAAATAGAATGAGATCTCATCTAAGATCTCTTGGGATGGAAGTTCTTTTTTCTACTGTGCAAGGAATACATATCACTGATCCAACAGGTCTGGCTATGACTGAAACAGACAGGAAACTTCTTGATGCAGATGCTAAAGCAAAGAATGCTCTCACTGCAGCCCTTTCTGATCAGATTTACCTGAAGGTGATGAATTGCACCTCAGCAAAATCTATGTGGGATAAACTTGAGAATATTTATGAAGGTGATAGCAAAGTGAAGGAGGCGAAACTACAAGTGCTACACAATCGGTTTGATGATCTGAAGATGCATCCAGACGAGAATGCAGACTCTTTCTTCAATTGAATTACTGAAGTGGTTGGATCAATTCGGGGTCTAGGCGAAGAAATTAAAGACATTGATATTGTAAAGAAAATATTAAGAAGACTTCCACCTCTGTATAATGCGAAGGTGTCAGCTCTTGAGGAAAGAGATCTTTCCAAACTTTCTCTAGATGACTTACTGAGCAGTTTGGTAGCATATGAAATGAGAGTCAAACCAGAAGATGCTATGACTCGGGTGAGCAAGGAAATGGCATTCAAGGCCATGGATAAATTGAAAATCTCAAAGGATAGTAGCGGTGATGATGACGAAGAGAAAGAAATTCTTTCTCCCATTGCAAAGAAGTTCCAGAAGGGGAAAGGGAAGTTCAAAGGGAAGTTACCTCTCGCATGTTTCCGTTGTGGAAAAGTTGGGCATATTGCCTCTCAGTGCTTGAAGAATATAAATGATGATGACAGTGAAGATGAAAACTTCAAGAAGCCTCAAAGAAGGTTCTTCAAAAAGGGAGAATTCAAATCTTGTAAGAAAATGCAAAGGAAGAGTTTTGTCTGTGAAGAGGAAGAAGATGACAATGAATTCTGTGATGAAGAAGAACCAGAATTCAAAACTGGGAACCATGCTTCTATGATGGCCACTGTTGAAAAGTCATAAGATACTGATGATGAAAAACAACTAAGAACTTGTGTAGATCCTGAGGTGCAACTTAAGGATGCAGTTAGTAAGCTTAAGATTAAATGTAAGAGCTGCAATAAGTGGAAATCAATTGTAGAAGAATCAACTGAATATGTTGATCAACTAGAAGCTGAAATTGAACGACTGGAAGAATTTGTGAAGGTACAGTCTAAAATAATTTAAAGCAATGATGATGCAGTTGATCTGAAGCTGAGAATTGAAGAGCAGGCAAAGTTCATCAATGACCTCACATCCAGACTGGATGAAAAATCCAAGACTGTTGAGGGTCTTGAGGAGGAAGTAGTTACTCTAAGGAGTAAAATGGAGACAGAATCAGTTCCAAAAGAATCGAGGAAGAAAATACAGTTCGGAAGATTCTCAGATGCAGAATTACTCGCAAGAGCCAAGTGTGGTTCAGATGGGGTTGGAAAAGTCTTGAGTGATCAAAGACCTGCGTGCATGGGAAAGAGTGGAATTGGCTGTGAGGCTGAGTCATCAACTGCTGGAAGTGAAAATATCCAAAAGAAAGACAAGATGAAAGTTGAACATGATAAAATGTTACCTAGAGTGCTGAAAAAGGAACCCTCAATCCAAACTAAAAGGAGACCTGAAAATTATCCTCAAACATTCAAAAATGACAGACAGTCTTACTATTCTCCCAAGGAAGAAGGTATAAGGAGAAATTCAAGTGAGAAGACATTCCCACTCATGAAGTGTCAGTTCTGTGGCTATCTGGGCCATACCATGTCTTATTGTGAAGAGGCAAGAAGCTATCTGAATGGAGAAGATATAGATGCTCAACAAAGGAGAACAATCTCATATCCTAATTCTCATAGAAGAAATAATTTCTATGGATATTGTTTTTGTTGTTCTAACATTGGTCATAAGGCCGTTAATTGCAGGCAGAGAAGAGACATAGACACCTCATACCGAAGTTCAAGACAAGTCAAGTCTCGTCAACAAGACAGCGTTGCTCTTTTAAACAGGTTCTCACCTCTCACAGAAGACTTTGACTATGAAGAACCTGGGTATGCGGAAGAGATAGTTGAAAGGCCATCAGTCCTATATACTCAATCTAATGTCTCATGGAAGGAAAGGAAGAAGATTGAGAAATCGAACCTTGCAGAGGTTGCCCTCAAAGCTACAAAGAACAACAGTACCTGGATTCTGGATAGCGGTTGTTCATCTCATATGACGGGTAATGCCGGCCTACTAACGAATATCATAAAGAATGTTGATGGTACAGTAAGATTTGGTAATGATGGGGCTCTGAAAATCAAAGGGAGTGGAAGTACCCAATTAGCTAATGGAGAACTAAAGAAGACTGAAGTCCTTTACGTAGATGGCCTACGTCATAATCTCCTCAGCGTGAGTCAACTCTGTGACTCAGGACTTATTGTTACTTTTAATCAGAAAGGCTGCACTATCAAGGGAAAAATTGTCAATTATCTCATGAAGGGATGCAGAACAGAAGGAAACTTGTATCAGGTTGATAGTGAAGAAAATGTATGTTACATGACTGTTGAAGAAGAAAACAATCTGTGGCATCGGAGATTGGGACACATCAATCAACAAGACATGGAGAAAATATCAAAACTGAGAATTGTCATGGACATTCCCAACCTGAAGTGTGAGCGTGAAAAATCGTGTGATGCTTGTATTCGTGGGAAGCTGGTCTGCAGTTCATATCGGCCAAAGAAGAAAAGGGCATCTCACCTTCTTGATCTGATTCATACAGATGTTTGTGGTCCAATAAATGTTGCAGGAACACATGGAGAAAGGTACTTTGTCCCTTTCATTGATGATTATAGTAGAATGGAATGTGTGATGGTCATTCACAGGAAAAGACAAGTCCTTGACTGCATGAAAACATATCGGCGAATCGCTGAGAATGATACTGGACGAACAATCAAAGTGTTGCGATCCGACAATGGAGGAGAATACACGTCCATTGAATTTGAAAATTATCTGGAGAAGAATGGGATACAACATGAGGTAGCTGCTGTGAGAACTCCACAACAAAATGGAGTTGTTGAACGAAGGAATCGACAGGTGAACAACATGGCACGAACTATGCTGATTGAGAGTCGTATTCCATGACATTACTGGAAAGAGGCTGTTCAAGCTGCAGTGTACATTCAGAATCGAACAGGACTTTATATGGGTGAGACGAAGACACCATATGAATTGTGGCATGGACGGAAGCCTTCTCTAAAATACTTTCGTGTCTTTGGAAGTAAGTGCTTCATCAGAAACAAAGAAGGAAATCAGGATAAATTTGGTGACAACGCAGATGAAGGAATCTTCCTCGGTTACTCAATGAACAGCAAAGCCTACAAATGTTTCAACAATCGTTTGGGAAGGATTGTGGAAAGTAATGATGTTAAGATAATTGAAGAGAAAACCACAAATGCTTCACGGACGTCATATGCTGATGTGATAGAAAGTCATGAAGAATGTGGACATGAAGAAACTACAAATGCCGAAATAGAGGAAGCTGTTCAAAACACTCATCATTCACATAATGATGTTGACTCAGAAGAAGAATCTGAAGAAGAAACTATGGCTGAAGAGAATACTACTGAACCTCGCAGGAGAAATAGAAAAGCTGAGATTGATCCATCCAACATAATTGGGGATAGAAGTGCACCCACTCAAACCAGAAGGATGAGGAATACCACGCAATCTGCATTTCTATCAGTTGTAGAGCCATCCTCATTCGAAGAAGCTGCAAAAGATGAATCTTGGGTGAAATCCATGAATGATGAATTAGATCAGATTGATAAGAATCAGACATGGGATCTTGTCCAGAGACCCGAAGGTCACAATGTGATTGGTACCAAATGGTTCTTCAAAAATAAGTTTGATGAGCATGGAAGTGTCATCAGAAACAAGGCACGACTGGTATGTAAAGGATACTCTCAGATTGAAGGCATTGATGTTGAAGAAACCTTTGCTCCAGTGGCTAGACTGGAGTCAATCAGGCTTTTCCATGTCATGGCACTCCAAAGAGGATATAAAGTATATCAAATGGATGTCAAGACAGCATTCTTGAATGGTGTACTCGAAGAAGAAGTCTACATTGAACAACCAGTGGGCTTTGTCTTGGGTACCGATGAAACAAAGGTCTGCAAACTAAAGAAAGCTCTATATGGTTTGAAGCAGGCACCATGGGCGTGGTACTCACGGCTAGATTCATATCTCAAGAAGTTGGAATTCAAAAGAGGAGGAGTTGATCACAATCTCTATGTGAAGAATTCTCCAAAAGATCAATTCATGGTTCTTGTCTACGTTGATGATATCATATTTGGTGGCAGTAGGAAGAAATCAGTGGATGAATTTGCCAACCACATGAAATCAGAATTTGAAATGTCTATGATTGGGGAGCTCACATATTTCTTGGGGCTGCAAGTGATTCAAAAGAAGGAATACACATTCATTTCTCAGGAAAAATATGCAAGAGAGCTGCTGAAGAAGTTCAATATGCAAGACTCCAAACCAATGTCAACTCCGATTGCAGTTGGAACTAAACTTGGAAAGCATGAGGATGGGAACTCTGTTGATCCCACCATGTATAGGAGGATCATTGGCAGCCTACTGTACCTGACAGCGACAAGGCCAGATATTTTCTTTGCAACATGCCTTGCGGCCCGCTTTCAGAGTAATCCAAATGAGGAACATATGACAGCAGTAAAAAGAATCATGAGGTACATTCAAGGTACGCATAACTTCGGGTTATTTTTTGCTGCAGGCAAGGACAGTGAATTATCAGCATTTTCTGATGCTGACTGGGCTGGTGATGTCGTAGATAGAAAGTCCACTAGTGGTGGAGCTTTCTATATTGGGCAGAAATTTGTTGGCTGGTTGAGCAAGAAACAAGAAAGTACTTCTCTTAGTACTGCTGAAGCGGAATATATCTCCGCCACAAAAGAATGCACTCAACTTCTTTGGATGAAGCAGCAGCTAACAGATATTGGTGATAAGGTGCAGCAACCAATGGTGATTTATTGTGATAACAAAAGTGCAATTGATCTTACGAAGAATCCGGTTCAGCATTCTCGTACAAAACATATTGAAATACGGTATCATTTTATCAAAGAAAAGGTTGAACAAGGCGTGATTAAAATGGATCATGTTGGAACTAATGATCAAGTGGCTGATATCCTAACCAAGACATTGTCCGCGGCTGTGTTCGAGAAGCATCGGTTGAACCTCGGTGTTCGACCACCTCCTACTGCATAAGGAGGCACCGGAAGTCCCCTCTCCCAATTTGTTTTTACTGTTTTTATCTGCTTATGGCTGTGATGCAGGTTTATGGGGGAGATACTATCCAGGGGGAGTATGGCTTGAGCTGAACGTTGAACAAACTTTTCGGTCTTTGGTTTTATTGTCAATGGGCGAGAAAGGAATAAATTCAAGGCAAGAAATTCAAGGTAAGAAATTCACGGCAAGAAATTCTTCTGTGATGGAAGTGTAAGCTTGTGATAACATCAGGCGTCATGGAGAATTTCAAAAAACTAAGACCCAATTCAAGCTTCCTCTCTTGTTTTCTACACCGAGCATTGCTCACGTAGACTTAGAGTGTTGGCTGAGTTGATTCTTGCGTTTTGGATTTGCTCATGGTTGGAGATCTATTGAATTTATTCTGATTGCCAACAAACCCAAAGGGGGAGATTGTTGGAACCAGGTTCTTCAAAGCATGATTTGGTGTATGGTTTGTGTTTGTTTTCAATCCTCAGTGGAAGTTCAGAATGTTTTCCAGCAAAGTGATCATACAGTTCAAGCAGACAACAGTTTTGAAGGTGGCGCTGTTTTCCAGTGTTTGCCAAATTTTTGGGCCTCAAAATCGGAAAATGAAGACATGGATTGTCTGCAAAAGGAGCTTCGCAGAAAAAGGAAGTGGTGCGCGAAATATAAGAGGCTTGCGCGAAAAACCTAAGTTAGGCGCGGAAAACAGCGGGATGCGCGAAATAGTTTTTCGCGCAAACAGTGTTTCGAAATCAGAGAGGTGAAAAATGGCAAAGGCATGGGCTGCGCGGAAAATCAGGGATGTGCGCGAAATACTTCAGTTGGGCGCGGAAAACAGTGAGATGCGCGAAATAGTTTTTTCACGCAAATGCTGTTTCGGAATCAGTTTGGTGAAAAATGGCAAAGGCATGGGCTGCGCGGAAAATGAGGGTTGTGCGCGAAATTCTTAAGCTGGGCGAAAGATTACGCGCCAGATGAGAGGTTTTCCGCGCCGAAGGGGATTTTGCGCGCAGTGGTCTCAGTCGCCTATAAATATGAGGTGACCCCCTTCATTCACGTGGTTGGAAGACTTAGAGAAGATCTGAGGTCTGATGCGCAAAAAAGGATAGCGTAAAGGGGCTTGCGCGAAATATTCGGAGTTGCGCGAAAAAGGGGATTTTGCGCGAAAATATTTTTCCGCGCGAAAAGTAATTTTTGCGCGCAATAGGAAGGTTTTGCGCGCAAAGGGTTGGTGTTGCGCGCAATTGTTATTCAGGTTTGTCTACACGTTCTGGTTATCCGGTTCAGTGGTTCTGTGCGTTCTAGTGCATCTATTTCGGAATTCGATGCAAGCAGAGTCTCATGGTGAGCAGAGGCAAAGACTTCAATGCAAATCTATTGAAGAGACCTTCACGTCTATAAACTGAGTGGGCCTTCACCAACGGCAGTGAGCCAGGGGGAGTCAACGGGAGTGACCCGAGGGACACAGTGAGCTATCCCTGAACAATTGTAAAGGCAGTGTGCCTGGGACAGAGTGTCTGTACCTGAACTTTTGTATCCGCATCTAGTGAAGCATAGTGGATTTAGGTACGACTGGCAACCTGTCGGCGTATGCTCCTTGGACGTAGCCCTTAGTGGTGAACCAAGTAAAAATGGTTGTGTCTTCTCTATGCATGTGAATGTTTTCATTCTGATCATAATCATCATACAGATTCAACAAGTTCCTACCAACGTGGGAACAAGATCCAACACTTTAAAAGAAAAAGTGGTCACCCTGATTCACCCCTCCCCTCTCAGGGTGTCCCGGGGTCCTTCAATATCATGGATTGAGTATATAGAATATTGAGGATTTTGGTATGTGGAAAGTGTTAACTTTTAACTGAATTCATGTTTTCACTAAGGTTCAATGGGTATTCATTCTTTAAGAGAATACATGATTAAGGTATTCACATGTTTGTAATTTGACCAACAAGATATATCTTATGATATATGGGGGATAAATGATGGAAATCACGTGATTGTTCTCTGAAATTTCAAGTAATCATTTTCTTTATACTATGAGCTTGGACCGAAGTATTTTAGATAAGCCTAAAGATTAGAATGGATTATGTTGGACATAAGTTAGGATAAAACGTTTTTCGATATTATTGATGGGATGTTATAGTAATATAGCTTTAAAAAAAGGACAACCTGCAGGACGGGCGATAGCCCATCATGTCAGACAAGGTTGTGGGAATCAAACCCACAACCGAAGTGCGACTGGCCTTTATCGCCTACCACTAGCCTACAGGAAGTCCCTAGTTAGTAGAAATTAGTTTTATTATATTAAGCAGTGTGATATATGAAGTATAAATCCATTTTAGGAACCATATATGATTAATCTCATTATAGAATGACTTATGTATATTTAATAACTTTTGCTAACCTTTTGTTTGAGACAGATGGAATGACCCGTCATTCTATCACATGATCTGCTAACACTTCACGAATAACAAATTCAACTTCATTTATTTAAGAGATGAAGTGGAAATTGTTCAAGGCACAAATAACAGTGAGATTGTACCAAAATAAAGTAAGTATTTATTCAAATCAAATTCTTCAACTTTAGGGAAACGATCTTGAAAACCAAAAATGTTGTCCTAGTGCTCTTAAATCCGATTAATCAGATGATACCTTAGATCCTCACAAATTTATGGATTTGTTATTGATGGATTTTCCATAGCCATGTTCTCTACCACTCTCCATCAGAACATGATGGTCATATTTTTCTTCCATATCCATATTTTCACCTATGTGGAAACCCAGTGATTAGTTTATTTGGGTAACCGTTACGTTTCATACTTTTGTTTTTAAAGATTGGTTTCGGTATTCCTTTTTACGATGTGGTTTCTATTAAATAAAATTTCGAGTAGTAAACCATTTATAACCCCGACGAATTTCGAGGGCGAAATTCATTTTAAGGGGGGTAGAATGTAACACCCCGAGATTTTATGAAAAATATTCTTTTTAATTTCATTAATGTCTTGTGTTATACGCTACACCAAAAGGAGCTTTCACAACACACATCTCTGACATGGCTTGAATTACACGCAATCACGACCTTCCACGATAACGTGTGTTGTATGCAACACCAAGTTTCGCTAAACAACGATATGCTATTAAAATATTATTAAAACTAGACGTTATGAATAGTAATAACCATTTTTTCAAATTTTGTAAATTTTATTTTTCAAAATGGACTTCATTTTTGGATTCGGAATATCGAAATTAGCTTAGGGTGAAATTTTGGTAATTTTCGGATAACTTTCATATTTTGATGAATAGTGGAAATTACTAAATTTTAATTAAAAACAAATTTTTCAATCGAAATAATTAATAGTGATAAATTATTAATTTTAGTGGTTTTAAAGTATATTTAGAATATATTTTTATAATTTAATACAATGTTGGTCATTGGATTTAATTTCACATTGAAACCAGTTATAAACAAGTGTCAATCTTTTGATAGTTATTATCTCTTAAAAACACGCCTTTTGTTTTGACGATGGGAATTAATTTTTAAATTAATTAATGAAACTAATATGTTTTGAATTTGGTAAAATAGAAATCATTTTTTGGGTTTATAATATCAAATATAGCTTAGGCCTAATTTTTGGTATTTTTCTGAAAACATTCATTTTTTGATGAATAGTGAAACCACTAAGTGGTAGTTAAAAAAACTGAATTGTTCATAAAACTTAATTTTACCGCTTCTGTGAGTGGAATTTCAAAAATCTGAGAGACACGGTTGATGTCAGTAAGTAAAATGTGGTTCAATGAGATGAAAATAATTTTTGGTGAATAGTAACTTTTTACTTTTATTTACCACAGTTAAAAGTAAATAGTGTAATTAAGGGTAAATATGATATTATTTTTACCCTAAAAAATGTCCAAATTCTATTGGATAAGTGTAATTCAACCAAAAACAAGCTTAGGAATAAAATATGACCATTTAGGCCCACTTGTATTAGATTAGGACATTTATTATTATTTAATTCAAAGAAGAGTTAAAAGAGTTAAAATCAAAGTTTATTTACTCAAACATTTTTAATATAGGGTTATACATAAGATAAATTCGATTGTAAATATTCATTAGAAATATAAAACTATTTCCTACATAATGGTATTTTATTTGTAATTTTTAGACATCAAATAATTTAATTTATTTATGACACAAAGATGATGCAGTAATTATCTTATTAATGAAATATTGACATAATTGATGTTATAAATACCAAAATAAATTTAATTTAAGACTTTTTATGAATTACACTAATTTTATAAGTTAATATGACATGTTAGTATTGATTTAATTAACTTTGTTCGAACATATCATTCTGTTATGATTTTCACAAAAATCAATTACTAAATAGTGTCAAAATTGACATAAAATAGTTTTTAAAACAAATATTATATTATTAATTGTTATTTTATTCTTAAAAATCTAAGGTTCGGCCAAATGACTTAGATAAGGTTATATATATTAATAATAAACAATTTTTGGTTCGTTTGGCTTCTTATAGTATGTTTATTAACCTTATAGTATAAGAACACAAGAAGACATGGTAAAAGTAAAATTATTTAACTTAAAGTTAAATATAAATGATATGGTTAAAATAGGAACCTAAACTTGTCTAAATTCTATTGGATGAGAGGACTTCGACCCATCCCCACCTTAGCTTCAAAATATATCAATTTGGAGCAATTTAAAACCGAACTTGACTTTATAATAAAATAATAGTTTTAGTTATTCCAAAGGTGCCCCTCTCCTCCCTTATAAAAGGACACCTCCTCCCCCTCTTCCTCAAACAACTTTGAGCCTCCCAGCTCAGCCAACCCCTGCCACTTTCTCCTCTCCACTTCCCTAGAGACATCCTAGAGGTCCTGGTCTTATTTAAAGACCAATTTTAGTGCCCTAAAAGAAGGTATCAAAGAAGCACTTCAAAGAAGAGGTAATGTCCGTTACCGATTCTTTCATCTTTATTTCTTCTTCCACTTCTTCTTCTTTAGTTGTTTCATTATGAAGTAATAACATCAGTATCACTCATATACTGATATGTTATTATAAGTATGAAACAACCATATTTTACCATCTATCCATCCTATGGAAAAAGAAATCACCGCATGTGCGTACGTACAGAATACCGTCTCCACGTCGTGGTGTAATCTATTTTCCACCACCACCTTACTTGGATGGGTATAATGGTGTAAATAATGACTATATATGACTATTATAAAGTGATATTGATTCTTAAATAGTATACATACACTCCAATACAATTCCACGATCATAGGAACGATATCATCATTCGAGTGTACGTACGGAATACCGTCTCCACGATGTGATGCGACTCGTTCTACAAGATCTTCATTTCATAATGATTATATAAATGAATTGAATGAATGAATATGGTATATTAAACTAATACCATTCTGGAAATAAGGTATCTATAACCTAAATAGAAGAATAAGAATTTATTCGACAAAACATGCATAAGAACAAAAAGTTATAAACACCCGAATAACAAGTAGCAATGAAATTTTACTACTAAGAAGCTAAGAATATGACCATATATGATATCATAAAAATAATTATGATTCTGGAATAAGTCAATAACATTATTTAAATCATTATACAGGAGGTTTGGACACTTACAAAGCAAGTCGGACCTAAGGTAAGGGGAATATCACAATCTCATTTTTATCCAAGATTGTTTATACTTTGGTATTTACTTGGGTGTATTTTATCATCCACATCCATGTTTCCTCAATATGTAATATTATTTCCATCCACCTACAATTTTTTGAATCCAATTTTACCCTTCGGTGAGTTTTTAGTAAAATATATGAAAGGAATCTTTTGTCGTTTTTCGTATGAGGTACTTTTTGACTTTTCCGACAAAAGTACGAGAAGAATGTTTTTTTAACTTATACGATATGAATGGATTTTTAAAACATTATTTCCAAGAAGCTTCCTTTAAAAGTTTTCAAGCTTATTTTTAATCAAATTCTTTTAGATTAAAATTGTATGACATGTTAAGAAAGGAAAAATGTTTTTGAAGTAGAAAGGATATTTTCCTCAAGAATGAAGTTCAAGTGTTTTATCAAAATTATTTTCCATATAAGATAATAAAGGGTTCTGTTTATATCCCTATTTTTACATTAATTTGACTATGTTGTGATGGAATTATGTTTATGAATTCCTTTATCTTATATGAATTGTTTTATGATGTCACGATGTTTAAGATTCCCATTTTTATTACCTGGGTTATGCTATGATGTATGATTTATGATTTTGTGGCACACATAAGAATGGTATCATTATGAGATGGGTGGGACCTATATCTCCCTCCAATGAATTGGGTAATGATTTTATATCTCATGAGATAGACATGGCTGGAACGGTAAGTTATACCGGTTCAGTGAAACAGGACTGAAACGAGGGTGACTCGGTTCAGAAAGGGACTTTGTCCACTAAGATAGTCTTGGCAATGAGTCTTGACTAACAAGAAATGATTCTCTATTATTATGTGTGTATTCCACAAAGTTTCATTTTTAAGTTATGATTATTGTTATTACATCTCACTTCCATGATTTATCCCATGTTATGAAATTATGATCTCTTTTACAGGTTAAGATTTCCAAAAGTTATGTGCTTATGTATATGATGTGATTGATATTTCTTTTGTTTACCCTTACTGAGCATTTGAGCTCACCCTTTTTTGTTTACTTTTCCCAAGGATATAAAGAAAGGTTTAGGTATAAAAAAAATAAGATCTTTATGGGAGATGTTGAAGATCTTTCACCAGGATTAGAAGATTATATTCCGAGTTTCCAAAGACACTAAACTATTACGATCCTTGTGTGTGTGTTTTTGTTATGTACTAAGTATTCCGCAAATGTAATGTAATGTCAATGTACGTCAAGTCTCGAGTCTCTACAGATGGTATCAGAGGAAAGGTTTAGTCAACCTTTGGAAACTAGGATGCGAGAACTTTAGTGAGATCCCTAGAGATATTTCTAAGGTATGTCTAGGGATGTCCCTAAGGATAAGTATATGTATAGGATATAGTCCTAGAACTATGGTAACGATATTAGATTAAACCAAAGATGTTAGATATTGAAGTTACTCCCCCTTTATTATGATTTTTTCCTCTCACACTATTATTTTTGGGTTTTAGACGATGGCTGGAACCCCAAGGAACTGTGTTGATCAATTCAATGGACAATGCAATGATTGTCCTCCTGAACAAACAAATGTTATGGGAGATGGAGTGCAAAATCTTATTGTTATTCTTACACAAGCTATGAATAATTCTGGACTTCCAAATGAGCTGAGAAGGGAATAATATTCTATTGAGTCCTTCATGAGGCAACATCCACCTTCTTTCAGTGGGACTTCCGATCCACTTGTTGTTGAACAATGGATCAGTACCACTGAAAAGATATTTTCAGTTCTTCAATGTTCTGAACATGATAAAGTCATCTTAGCATTATATCGTTTGGAAGGTGAAGCTGATCAATGGTGGAATCTTATCAAGAATACGAGGCCAAGAGATGAAATTGAGTCCATGGAATGGGACGAGTTCAATAATTTATTTTTCAATAAGTACTTCCCTCGTATTCTTCGAACAAATATGGAGAAGGAGTTTCTTGAACTAAAGCAAAAGGATGATGAATCCGTTGGTATATACGAAGCGAATTTTACAAGACTTACAAGGTTTGCATCTGGCATTATCATCCAACCTGAAAGTAAAGTTGATCGATTTTTCAATGGCTTAAAACCAAGTCTTCTAAGGGAATTAGCTATAAGAGACTTCAGTAGCTATAAAGAAATTGTGTGTTTTGCTATCAAGGTAGAAATGGAAGTTGGTGTTACATATCCATCTCATGGTTTTGACAAGAAACGAAAGATGGATTTCAAGGAGAAATCTCAGAATAATGGTGAAAAGAAGATGAATGTTTCCTTATGCAGAAAGTGTGGAAAGAAGCATGGTGGATATTGTCTTAAAGGGACTAGAAAATGTTTTATGTGTGGAAAAGAAGGTCATCGAGCAGCTGAGTGTCGAAGTAATGGAAAAAGGGTTTCTAATGATGTGAATAAAGCAATCACTGTAGAGAACGCACCACCAACACTTCAATGCTTCAAGTGCAAGGAGATGGGACCTTATGCCAATAAATGCCCTAATCCAAGGGTTAGTGATGATCGATATGAGCAACCTCTTAAGGCAAAGGACAAAGGGAAGTCACATGTGATCACTATTGGCGATGTTGAATATGACAACGATGTGGTGGAATGATTAAGTGTTTATGTAATGGGATTCCAAAATAATGTTGTATCATGGAGTATTGGAATATTTATGTATTGGTCTAATGTGGTATTCAAAGTGATTGAGATATTTTTGGAAATAAGATGATATGCGCATAATGAAGGGAAAACGAGAAAATGAAATGTTTAACAGTATTCATGAGCTCATGATTGATATAAGGACTAAGTGATATCATGGTTTGAGTATATAGAATATTGAGGATTTTTGTATGTGGAAAGTGTTAACTTTTAACTGCATTCATGTTTTCACTAAGGTTCAATGGGTATTCATTCTTTAAGAGAATACATGATTAAGTTATTCACATGTTTGTAGTTTGACCAACAAGATATATCTTATGATATATGGGGGATAAATGATGGAAATCACGTGATTGTTCTGTGACATTTCAAGTAATCATTTTCTTTATACTATGATCTTGGACCGAAGTATTTTAGATAAGCCTAAAGATTAGAATGGATTATGTTGGACATAAGTTAGGATAAAACGTTTTTCGATATTATTGATGGGATGTTATAGTAATATAACTTTAGAAAAAGGACAACCTGCAGGACGGGCGACAACCCATCGCGTCGGACAAGGCTGTGGGAATCGAACCCACAACCGAAGTGCGACTGGCCTTTATCGCCTACCACTG
The DNA here is from genome assembly GCA_963277665.1 of Viscum album. Lineage (NCBI taxonomy): Eukaryota > Viridiplantae > Streptophyta > Magnoliopsida > Santalales > Viscaceae > Viscum > Viscum album. Next base: position 1,513,455,304 of record OY728128.1, on the reverse strand, counting down.
GCCTACAAGAAGTCCCTGGTTAGTAGAAACTAGTTTTATTATATTAAGCAGTATGATATATCAAGTATAAGTCCATTTTAGGAACCATATATGATTAATCTCATTATAGAATGACTTATGTATATTTAATAACTTTTGCTAACCTTTTGTTTGAGACAGATGGAATGACCCGTCATTCTATCAAATGATCTGTTAACACTTCACGAATAACAAATTCAACTTCATTTATTTAAGAGATGAAGTGGAAATTGTTCAAGGCACAAACAACAGTGAGATTTTACCAAAATAAAGTAAGTATTTATTCTAATTCAAATTCTTCAACTTTAGGGAAACGATCTTGAAAACCAAAAATGTTGTCCTAGTGATCTTATATCTGATTAATCAGATGATACCTTAGATCGTCACAAATTTATGGATTTGTGATTGATGGCTTTTCCATAGCCATGTTCTCTGCCACTCTCCATCTGAACATGATGGTCAGATTTTTCTTCCATATCCATATTTTCACCTATGTGGAAACCCAGTGATTAGTTTATTTGGGTAACTGTTAAGTTTCATACATTTGTTTTTAATTATTGATTTTGGTATTCCTTTTTACAATGTGGGTTTCTATTAAAGAAACTTTCGAGTAGTAAACAATTTATAACCCCGACGAATTTCGAGGGTGAAATTCATTTTAAGGGCGGTAGAATGTAACACCCCGAGATTTTATGAAAAATATTTTTTTTAATTTCATTAATGTCTTGTGTTATACGCTACACCAAAAGGAGCTTTCACAACACACATCTCTGACATGGCTTTAATTACATGCAATCGCGACCATCCATGATAGCGTGTGTTGTACGCAACACCAAGTTTCACTAAACAACGATATTCTATTAAAATATTATTAAAACTAGACGTTATGAATAGTAATAACCACTTTTTGAAATTTTGTAAATTTTATTTTTCATAATGGACTTCATTTTTGGATTCGGAATATCTAAATTATCTTAGGGTGAAATTTTGGTAATTTTCGGATAACTTTCATATTTTGATGAATAGTGGAAATTACTGAATTTTAATTAAAAACAATTTTTTCAAACGAAATAATTAATAGTGATAAATTATTAATTTTAGTGGTTTTAAAATATATTTATAATATATTTTTACAATTTAATACAATGTTGGCCATTGGATGTAATTTCACATTTAAACCAGTTATAAACAAGTGTCAATCTTTTGATAGTTATTATCTCTTAAAAACACGCCTTTTGTTTTGACGACGGGAATTAATTTTTAAATTAATTATTGCAACTAATATGTTTTGAATTTGGTAAAATAGAAATCATTTTTGAGTTCATAATATCAAATATATCTTAGGCATAATTTTTGGTATTTTTCTGAAAACTTTCAATTTTTGATGAATAGTGAAACCACTAAGTGGTAGTTAAAAAAACTGAATTTTTCATAAAACTTAATTTTACCGCTTCTGTGAGTGTAATTTCAAAAATCCGAGAGACACGGTTGATGTCAGTAAGTAAAATGTGGTTCAATGAGATGAAAATAATTTTTGGTGAATAGTAACTTTTTACTTTTATTTACCACAATTATAAGTAAATAGGGTAATTAAGGGTAAAAATGATATTATTATTACCCTAACACATGTCCAAATTCTATTGGATAAGTGTAATTCGACCAAAAACAAGCTTAAGAATAAAATATGACCATTTAGGCCCACTTGGATTAGATTAGGACATTTATTATTATTTAATTCAAAGAAGAGTTAAAAGAGTTAAAATCAAAGTTTATTTACTAAAACATTTTTAATAAAGGGTTATACATAAGATAAATTCAATTGTAAATATTAATTAGAAAGATAAAACTATTTCCTACATAATGGTATTTTATTTGTAATTTTTCGACATCAAATAATTTAATTTATTTATGACACAAAGATGATGCAGTAATTATCTTATTAATGAAATATTGACATAATTGATGTTATAAATGCCAAAATAAATGTAATTTAAGACTTTTTATGAATTACACTAATTTTCTAGGTTAATATGACATGTTAGTATTTATTTAATTAACTTTTTTCGAACTTATCATTCTGTTATTATTTTCACAAAAATCAATTACTAAATAGTGTCAAAATTGACATAAAATAGTTTTTAAAACAAATATTATATTATTAATTGTTCTTTTATTCCTAAAAATCTAAGGTTCAGCCAAATGACTTAAATAAGGTTATATATATTAATAATAAACAATTTGGGGTTCGTTTGGCTTCTTATAGTAATTTTATTAACCTTATAGTATAAGAACACAAGAAGACATGGTAAAAGTAATATTATTTAACTTAATGTTAAATCTAAATGATAAGGTTAAAATAGGAACCTAAACTTGTCTAAATCCTATTGGATGAGATTATTTCGACCCATCCCCACCTTAGATTCTAAATATATCAATTTGGAGCTATTTAAAATCAAACTTGACTTTATAATAAAATAATAGTTTTAGTTATTCCAAAGGTGCCCCTCTCCTCCCTTATAAAAGGACACCTCCTCCCCCTCTTCCTCACACCACTTTGATGCTTCCAGCTCGGCCAACCCCTTCCACGTTCTCCTCTCCACTTCCCTAGAGACATCCTATGGGTCCTGGTCTTCTTCAAAGACCAATTTTAGTGCCCTAAAAGAAGGTCTCAAAGAAGAACTTCAAAGATGAGGTAATGTCCGTTACAGATTCTTTCATCTTTATTTCTTCTTCCACTTCATCTTCTTTAGTTGTTTCATTATAAAGTAATAACATCAGTATCACTAATATACTGATATGTTATTATAAGTATGAAACAACCCTATTTCACCATCTATCCATCCTACGGAAAAAGAAATCACCGCGCGTGCGTACGTACGGAATACCGTCTCCACGCCGTGGTGTAATCTATTTTCCACCACCACCTTACTTGGATGGGTATACTGGTGTAAATAATGACTATATATGACTATTATAAAGTGATATTGATTCTGAAATAGTATACATACACTCCAATACAATTCCACGATCATAGGAAAGATATCATCACTCGTGCGTACGTACGGAATACCGTCTCCACGACGTAATGCAACTCGTTCTACATGATCTTCATTTCATAATGATTATATAAATGAATTGAATGAATGAATATGATATATTACACTAATAAAATTCTTGAAATAAGGTATCTATAACCTAAAGAGAAGAATAAGAATTTATTCGACAAAACATGCATAAGAACAAAAAGTTATAAACACCCGAATAACAAGTAGCAATGAAATATTACTTCTAAGAAGCTAAGAATATGACCATATATGATATCATAATAATAAGTATGATTCTGGAATAAGTAAATAACATTATTTAAATCATTATACAGGAGGTTCGGACACTTACAAAGCAAGTCGTACCAAAGGTAAGGGGAATATCACAATCTCATTTTTATCCAAGATTGTTTATACTTTGGTATTTACTAGGGTGTATTTTATCATCCACATCCATGTTTCATCAATATGTAATATTATTTCCATCCACCTACAATTTTTTAAATCCAATTTTACCCTTCGGTGAGTTTTTAGTAAATGATATGAAAGGAATCTTTTGTCGTTTTTCGTATGAGGTTCTTTTTGACTTTTCCGACAAAAGTACGAGAAGAAAGTTTTTTTAACTTATACGGCATGAATGGATTTTTAAAACATTATTTCCAAGAAGATTACTTTAAAAGTTTTCAAGATTATTTTTAATCAACTTCTTTTAGATTAAAATTGTATGACATGTTAAGAAAGGAAAAATGTTTTTGAAGTAGAAAGGATATTTTCCTCAAGAATGAAGTTTAAGTGTTTTATCAAAATTATTTTCCATCTAAGATAATAAAGGGTTCTGCTTCTATCCCTATTTTTACATTGATTTGACTACGTTGTGATGGAATTATGTTTATGAATTCCTTTGTCTTATATGAATTGTTTTATGATGTCACGATGTTTACGATTCCCATTTTTATTACATGGGTTATGCTATGATGTATGATTTATGATTTTGTGGCACACATAAGAATGGTATAATTATGAGATGGGTGGGACCTGTATGTCCCTCCAATGCATTGGGTAAAGATTTTATATCTCATGAGATAGACATGGTTGGAATGGTAGGTTATACCGGTTCAGTGAAACAGGACTGAAACGAGGGTGACTCGGTTCAGAAAGGGACTTTGTCCACTAAGATAGTCATGGCAATGAGTCTTGACTAACAAGAAATGATTCTCTATGATTATGTGTATATTCCACAAAGTTTCATGTTTTATGTTATGATTATTGTGATTACATTTCACTGCCATGATTTATCCCATGTTATGAAATTATGATCTCTTTTACAGGTTAAGATTTCCAAAAGTTATGTGCTTTTGTATATGATGTGATTGATATTTCTTTTGTTTACCCTTACTGAGCATTTGAGCTCACCATTTTATGTTTACTTTTCCCCAGGATATAAAGAAAGGTTTATGTATAAAAAAAGAAGATCTTTATGGGAGATGTTGATGATCTTTCACCAGGATTAGAAGATTATATTCCGAGTTTCCAAAGACACTAAACTATTACGATCCTTGTGTGTGTGTTTTTGTTATGTACTATGTATTCCGCAAATGTAATGTAATGTCAATGTACATCAAGTCTAGGGTCTCTAAAATGGAATATTTTGTTGATAATACACATGATCTTGAGAATCCATGTATTGGGTTACAGGAAACCTATTGATTCATTAGAATCACACTCAGTTCCAAAAGATTGGTGAGTGTCGTACTTGATGCCCTATGATTCATGAGTGGTCAATCCTAGTGATTCAAGAGTAAAATTCCATACATGATACAATGTAAATATTATGTTTCTTGTAAAAATTATTCCTTGATGATGTCAATCGACTGATTAACTATCCCTATAGCTAGATTAATTACTTCTAAAATATCTTCACTATTCTTCTGGTATGGTACCGAATAAGGAAAGGATGAGGGTTTGTAGTGGATTTGTAAGAGCATGACAGCTTGGTACATGATTGTATGTTTAATATGTATATTTACAAAATTATTATTATCATGTAATACAAATTTTATACATGTATAAAAAAATTTAAAGACACTTTCTTCGTGTTCTAATCGGTCTTATTACTAAAACCTAACTTGGGAATCCCGCTACTCTTGAAGACTTCATATATAGGCATCTGAGTAATGAAAAGGGGATTGTGGATGATGGATGATTATATGAGCTAGGAAATTTTGGGAGGTTGGGATGCACTCTAGAGGACACCAATGTTTTTATTTATTTACATACCTTCTAAAATTGTAATCTGGTTGGGCTATCCATATTGAAGCCCATTTACATCTTATGTGACTGTATTCTATATTTTTTTTTCATATGTCACTATGATTATTTATTATTTTGTTTATTATTTTGTTATGAAATAATATTTAATGTATAGTCTCCCAACTAATGGAAATAGACACAGGCTTCTAGTCAAAACTCTCTTGGGTTTAGGGAGGCATGCAAGAGATCATGTTTTTAGTATTTAAAAGTTATTTAATTATATTGTCTCTTTTAATTATTTTGATAAATTACCCTTTATTAAAAAAATTAGATTCTAAAATATTTTAATAAATAAGTGTTTTAATTAATTTTTTTTATTTAGTTAGTTAAAATAAAATTTAACAATTTGATATAATATTGTGATTTTTTATATTGTTTTAATTTTACTTAATGTTTTATTTTACATAAATTTAGTTTTTTAATAAAAAAATTGAACTATCCTTTTTAGGAACCTTATATATTCCTTAATAACAATGGGGGCCCTTTAGGTTCAACCACATGTGATGGCCCACCATAGGAAGCCTTATAAGGAGGCTAGAGGGATTTGTGCTTAGTGCATGCCTGTATGGGGTGGGGTCGTGTATAAGGCCCCATGGTGTGAACCCGTAGGTGCTTTGGTTGGCCTAGGTCACATTCATGGGCTGAGATAGCCATGTGTACTTGTGCTTGGTTCTGATATGAGGATCAAAGAAAGATGGCTAATAAGTCGCTCAGCTCCCATGTTTTCATTTTAATGTTGGATGTTATTTTGAGTGTTAATTTTCATCCTTTAAAACTCATCGAAAATATTGTATATGAGATATCTTTTGTTTTAATCTTATCCATATGTTTTATGTTTTAAAATCCAACATTATTCTTTTGAAATCCTGCATGATAATTTCACCTTCCCCAGGGTCCTTGATATCCTCTCTACTTCCACTCCTACTAGTGATTTCTTTTACTTCTACTATGTTCATAGTGTTGCTATAGCTTTAAACTAAGACTTATCATTATTTTAGTTCTACAACATTTGGGTTTAGCTATTTAGTTTGATTATTCCTTATTGAATCTATCTATAGCTCGACCTCTTATTCTTATATTTTAATTATTTTTTCTTTTCTTCATTAATCACTCCATCTCCTTATTGCTCATTTTTTGTTCTTTTAGTTCAATGTTTCATCACCCTGATGGTAGTTTTTCAAGAAAATATCGGAAAATAACAATGGTGGGTGATTTTACTCAGTATTGGAATCCGATGATAGGTTAGTGACCCATAACCAGACTTCAATTCTAGTTGATTTTACCCATAGTTGGACATCAAAGGTTAGTTATATTTTACACATCGTTGAGGTCTTCCCTTTGGTTTGTAAATATTGGACGAATATTCTTCAAGAACCAATGTGATATTTCTATTTCTGTGATCTTATGATACTATAGTTATGTCCTTATATTTTTCACTTTTTTATTTAATTTTAATGGATATTTCATATTCTCTATGAAAAATGATAATAGAATACCTTCACTTAAACAAGATCCATTTATTTATCCAATTTCGTGTAGTAGTGTATTTATTCTAGTTGTTGTTGTTTTGATTTGATTTATTATTTTACTAGAATATTATTTCAAATATAGTATCATTAAATTATATAGGTTTTTCATTTATCTTTTTGTTTGAAGTATTTTTATTATTGGGTTTAAAATAATTTTATACATACTGTTTGAAGTGTTTTTATACTTTAATAATTGTTTTATTTGACTATTAGTTCTTCTAGATGATTAAAAATGTTTTCAATGAGACACCATTGGAACCCATGTTAGGTCACGAGTCCCTACTATATATTTCAAAATGTGAGACATGAGTCACTATTGAATACACAATCATTAGTAATTTTTTTATTATTTTCATGAAGCCTATTATTTCTAATCTGCATGGAATAATGTTTAATTTTTATTACTTGTTTTTATTTTTCCTTAAATTTATAACGGTAGGTCATACTATATTTAGTCACCATCATATCCCAATATTGGGTCATGAGTCACCATTCATTATTCCATCGGTACGACAATGTCCCGCTATTTTATAAAATTTTATATTTCAAAAAATTATATTTATTTTTTCATATATTGTTATTAAAATAATTTTTTTTAAATGTATTATTATTTTATGTTGAAATAAATTTTTAAAAGTGTTAAAAATAATCGAAACATTATCTATGCGATAATTTATTCATGTAGTTTGATAGTTCTTTCATGATTTTTTTACTACACTTTAGATGCATGTATAATCTAGATGATTATATTTTAATTTCAATTGTCTTATAATTATAAATTGATTAAAATTGTTTTACTAAATATTTTAATTTATTTATATTAATATTTCATGATGAAATTTAAATCCTGATTATATTTCTATATTAATCTAGTGATGCATTATCGAATAATGATAATGATATTTTTATTTTATTGTTATGCACCAACTGGTGTTGTGAATACATTGGACATAGAAATGCTTATAAAGATAGTGTTTTAATGATATGGGAAATTGATTCAAGAAATAAAAACGCATACCTATGTGGATCATTAAAAATATCACATGTGACACATCTGGGATATTATATTTCTCTCAAAAATTGATCATGATCTTCTACGACTTTTGTAATATTACTATAATTAATCAAGGACATCGTCTTAAACATGTGTTCCCTCCAAGTGATCTATGATAATTGACCTAAAATTTCATTACCATTTTTACCGTCTTCTATATTTATTTTATTCATTTTATTCATGTAATGTGGTTGTTTTATTTTTGAGGATTCTCATTTATAGTTTAGGATTTTACCATCAAAATAAATTCTCTCTAATTGTATGGTTATTCCACATCTTAAAATAATTATAGATTAGAAAAACTAAAAAAATCAGGTAAGAAGACTATGTTGGTCTTCTATATCAAGACTATATTGTGATTCAAGGTTTTTTAGAAGACAACGTCTATAAGAAATGTTCTCATAACTTTAAAAGTTATTTTGTTAGTGGGTACCAATCTCTTAGAGGAATAACAGAGATTGGGTAGTGGACAAATATTTTTTTGATGAAAACGAATATAGATTTTTTGTTTTTTCCTTTTTATTTATATTTTATCTCAACTCAAGAACACTTCACCCACTTATATTTAATTTTTTATAAACTATGATTATTTTTGTTATTAATTTTTATAATGACTATTCACCCCCCATTACACATATTTCCATCTATAACACTCCAAAAATTGGTATCAGAGCCCGAAAAAGTTCACTAAGGTTTTGATATAACAAAATTGGTATTATAGACTTGGATATGATAATTATCATCTTTATATGTATTAATATTTAGGAATATTATTTTTAATAATTATTTTTAATTCTATGATAATCTGATATCCTAGAACTAATAGTTTATAGAACTGTAGAAAAGATCTCTTCTAAGAGGGAAGGTGTCAGTACTAATGATTGATGGATACCATATAAAAATCCATTCTTTTAGGTGATTTAATGTGGATACTAGAATGATATAATGGAATAATATATGAATAAAACTATGGTAAGATCATTAAACCATCATGGAAAAGTCATAAGCGATACATAAGGTCGATCTAGAGTCTTTGTTTTTTTACGCCATGGTAAAATATATTTTTAAATAAAAAATTATGAAAATTTTATAGTGTACTCTATGTAGATATGTCTATAGCCATGTTTCACCTTTTAAGATTGACCATGACATTTCTATGATAAAAAAATTCACTCATTGTGGGACAGATAAGAGAAAAATAACCATGCATGGAATGATATCACCATAATACCAATACTTCAAAACAGGAGAAGAATAATCTTTAAATCATTTATTCCATTAGTTCACTCATATCACCATTAGAATAAGGGGATATTAGAGGGGTATAGGAAAATATAGACCAAGTAGAAAGAAAACTGAGATCTATTCTGGAGAGATGGAATGAAAATATGGTGGCCATCAATGAGATTAAAAATTTCAAGGAATATACTTTAGATGAACACATAGGCTCTTTGATGCTATATGAATTGATGATGAAGAATATTGTAGATAAGTATTACAATATAATAAAAGTTATTTCATTTAATTAAAATATTATTGATACCTCTAATGCCTCTGAACCTATTTTTTAGATATGTGACAATGATATAACACAATTAATTAAGTAGTTTTTCATGTTCGTAAAAAAACAAAGGTGGAAAGAGGTTGTTCAAGAGGAAGTCTATAAAGGACTCTAAAAAAGGTAATATTGACACAGATAATGACGTTTTAGTATTAAAATATTATAATTTTATGATAAATGGACACAAAAGGATGGAATACCCTAATCTCAAAAACCCAAATAAAGACAAATATTAAATAATAAAGGAAAAAAGAATCATTTTTTGAGTTTGGGACTATTTAGATAGTACATACTCATGTGGTGAATCTGGAAGTGAACATGAAATAGAGAATCTTTCCCTAATGGTTGTTACTTTTGAGGTAACATATTCTCTCATTACTCAATTAATGAATCCTAAAAATGATTACAATAGTACTCTATCTGTAAATGAAAATGAATTTTTTTCTGATTATTTTTTTGATTCTGATTTTGTAAATTCATAACTCATGAAACTTTTCAAAGATAAATAAGAATTACAGAATGAAGGAGTCAGAATAATTGAGAAGTATACTGAATTGAAAATTAAAAAAATAATTTGATTAATAAAAATGATAAAATTAAATGGGAATGTGAGAAAATGAACATAAGTATTTCCATGAATTCTAAATATGAAGAGGATTGTAAGTATGAATTCATAAAATTAAATGATGAAAATAAAAGGAATAAAAAATTTCTATAAGTAAATTATGATGATAAATATAAGTGATTTAACATATTTTTCGATGATATAACTAAAAATGAAACTAAATGTAAGAAATTAAAACAAGGAAAAAAATTTGAAAAAGAACTTCTGGATAGGATGAAAATGTTTTTATAGATTTAGAAACTATACCAAATGAGAATATGGATTTGAAAATTGAATTTGTTAATATTAAAGATGAATTATCACAACACAAGATATCTCCTCCCACACTTAAGATTATATATATCATGTAATTACACATTACGAGTAGGTTGGATATGGATAGTTGTCTTATACCATGGCCAACCTAATAAGATGTTCACGGATTATAATAGAAAAAGTATTAAATGTACAAGGTAGAGTAGAATAAAAATTATTCTCTTAAAATTAGTTCTTTAAAAAAATAAATACCTCAATAATTCAAAAAAAATGTACCTCAAATCCTCATGTTTTGAGACAAATAAATCTTATTTGTGTTAAAGAAATAATGGTTTTATTCTCTCAATAAGTGAGGTGAATGTAAAGAATATGTAAAAAGGATTTTTAATCCTCATGAAAAATTTTATTTCAATGATATAAATAGTTATATGTTGTGTGGGATTCAAAAATCATATGCCTTTTCATGAAATTATCAACATTCCAAACATGAAACAAATTAATTAGCAGTATTCATTTAAGCTTAGTTTCATGGGAAATTTTTTTCACTCATCAAAATGGGTTATAAAAATGGAAAAAATAATCATTTAATATCACAATTTTCAGGAACACATATAAAATAAAAGGAAACACACACAAATTTGATGAACATACCTATTTTGGAAAAAAAATAAATTAAAAATCCTAAACTAAAAAGGATTACTCCCCCACAACTATCTTATAAAGTTCCCTCAATGCACTTATGTGGATTTAACATATAGATTGATGTTTAGTTTAATCATAAAAAGGGATAAAGAGTAAAGGAGTGGTACAAACTGAATAATTGGAAGTGTAATGTTGTTTTAATCTCTAAACTAATGCCCACTGAAAATCTAAATGAAAAATTAGTTGAGATAATGATAAATATCATTAAAATAAAATAAAAGAGAAATATAATGGTAACGGAAAAATAAAATATGGATATATATTTTATTAATCCTCCAGTGGGACTTGTTTTTTGAATTCCTCTAGATGGGCAGTTACATCGGGATATTCACAATCTGAGTGTGGGTGGAGTTTCTTTTTGATGAACCACCCTCACTTATTATTTATAGATTACACTTAATCCCATTTTTAGTACACAGTATATGGATTATAGAAAACCACCCCAATGATAATTAGATACAACTTTCATGGTGGTGGTAGAACAAAGAACAAGTTCTCTTCATTCTGGGTTCCAACTTGTACAAGCTCCTCTTCATTCTCCAGTGCCTTCCCAAGGTATGTTTCATCAATGTAATAATAAAAGTAAAAGTTTAAGTAAAATTATATTTTAAATAAATAAATCATGAAGAATTAATATAAAATTATTCGAATTTAATGTAGGAATATTCTATATATTCATCCTCAGACTAAGACACTTTGTTCTCCTCTTTAATACCCTCTAATAAATGTTCAAATTATTTCGTGATCTCAAGGTGTTCATCTTCAGGTACATAAACTTTTTCTTCCACATCCACTAAGGCTTTCGATGTATTTTCTGAAACTAAAAAATAAAACAATTATAGGTTATAGACAATATAGCTTCATTAATATTAATAGATAATGTGTTCAATAAAAGATAATCTCCATTTGTTTGTTCAGTTTCAATTTAATCTTTATTAGAATATGCCTCCTGGAGTCTAATATCAATGGATATAGGTTGGTTAGCAGGCTCTTCCATTACCTATTCAAATTCCCTAACATGGGAGGTTTCATCTTCTTCCCATTCTCAGTAGATATATAAAGGTGTTAACTCTTCTACTTGTTTAATGATGGCGATATCATATTTCACCTCATATTCAATCTAGAAGTCATTAAAAAATTTTGACCTCCCATATGTACTTAAGTAAGAAACTCCACCTCACAAATCTCTTCTAACATTGATTGAGATGGGCTTAGTGGATCTTATTTTAATTTTATAAAGTCCTCCTTGGGTTGTTAGAATTGAAAGACAAGTGGGGATACTTCTTCCACCCCTTATTCTGGATCTAGTTCTTATTATGGATCTTGTTGATGCTCTAGTGATGACTCTACATATTCAGCTACCCACTATATTTTTTGTATCCATGTTTTTCTTTATTTTATTATTGAATTCTAATTGGTCTTCAAGATCCTTGTGAACTTATTCTTATTCACCTAAGAATAATCAATTCATTCATAATAATAACAATTTTAATACATTATGGATAAAGATGTTATTTATATATATTTTTAACTATAAAAAAATAAAATATTTTAAAAAATTATGAATTATATATATTGCATTGCCTCTCCACAAACAAATCCATGTTTTGACGCATTCCAATCACAAGGTAGACCTTCCTAACCATAGTAGCCAAGAGTTGATGCATTACTTTATTATAATGGCATTATTATAAGGAATCAAATTTCAATAGACATAATTGTTTAGTAGTTTTGGTAAACTAGATAAATTCTAGATATTCACCTTACTATTTAAAACATAAATAACATAAATAATTTTCTCCCAGCATGGAAATAATACATTTCGTGAATTCCTACATATCAAACTCAAGACTCTTCTTTGTATCTGGGGGGATATAAAACGTTAGAAGGGGGTGATCTTAAATTCTCAGTAATGGTAATGTATAGCAGGGGATATGAAGAAATACGGAATAAACTATATGGAATAATAAATAATTGAAACACAAGCCATTTAAATAGTCATATGAACTAGGAAACATAACCATGGATATTATAACTAATAAAATAAAAACATAGAATCATAATGATGATGGAATAAATAATTTTGGATGTCTATAATATCATGATCTATAATAAATATTGTTATAATTGAGATCTATTCTGAAGACAATTTAAGAATATGGTTATAACCCCATCTAATTTGTGTCAAGATCTATCATCCTAAAATTTTAAAACTTCTTATAGACAAATATAAAGAGGTTGTCACAATATGATTTGTCTCATGAGACCTATCAATGCATCGGGAGGCTATTATAGTCCTCTCTCACCACATAGTAAGTACAATTCATACCTAATATGAATTTGGTGACACATAAATAACATATACATATGAAATATAATCAACTTTCCCCAATTAGTAAATATAATCACAAACAATTCTATGCAATATGGTGAATTGTTCAAAAAATAACACATCTCTAACCAAAATGATCAAAAAACATATAATAAAATATCTAAAATTATATCTTAATAGATTTAACTCAATTAATCATAAGCTTCAGTATTTAATTTTTATATATATGAAAATAATCAGATAAAATCATTGAAATATTTTGACATAAAAACCATTTTAACATTGAAATTGTTTTTTTAACAAGATGTTAAATTAAAAATGAAAAAATATTATTTTAATGGAACCTTGTAAACTTTTAAATTATGCTTTAAAACATTAAGACATTATGATAGAGAAAAATATACACATTACATATAAGTTAAATAAGAATTCCACCCCATTTTTGTCAGAAAATCCTCAAAAGACATTGTTTAGAAAATTGGAAAAAAAATAAATTTTATAGAATTTTTTAAATGATAAAAAGTGTTAAAAATTACATTAAATAATAATTATATAATAGTAAAAACATTTATAAAAACATTTTTAGAAATAATGGATATGTATAAAAATGTATAATAATTAAATCAATAAACATTCTAGGTGTCCCATACCACATTGAATATTTAAATAATAATCAAAATGAAAGAAATTTGTTTAATAAACATTTATTATCATTATAATAATTAAATTAATTACATGATAATTCAATGGGACTGTATATACACTTAAAAAATAAAGGGGGTTTATAACATCAAACTATGCCTAAATAAAAGGGGATTGAGACGAAGTCCCTTACCTTGTGATTCCTTTTATGAGAACATTATTTAATGTACATTATAATGTTATAAGAATTGTTAAAAATTCATATCGTAACCATCTTCATATTTATTATATCTTATATGATCCTCTTCTATCATCTTATCACCCACTTGTTAGTAATATTTATTTATTACCCATGTTTTGGGTGTCAACTACTTCATTTTCCTATGCATGTTTTATTATGTATGTCTTATTTATTATGAAAATTATATAAATACATCAAATATATAATGGTATTTAGTTGATATATATTATATTTACCCATTATCTACACTTTTGTAATCATTAATGAATGGGTAACATAGAAAATGAATCACATTGTGTCGTGGAGATGGTAGGTCGTACGTATGCACGACTGACGATATCATTCATTTAATGATGAAAATGGTAAGTAATTGGATGGAATTTTAAATATAAATAAAAAATATCTTGTTATAATTACTTTATATATATATATATATATTCATTATTTCAATTGTTATAGCTATTCAAGTAATGTGGGGATGGAAAACAAATTACACCTTGACAAGGAGACGATAAGTCATGCGTACACACAAACACATGTGGTGTTTCCATTTATAAAAAGATAGATAAATCATGGAATATGTTTTTCCCATATTCATAATAAAATATTATCATATATCTAAATAATGTATTTTTTATTCTAGTATGGAAACAACACATAAAGGGAAAGTAGGATATGAAATGTACTTGAACGAGTTAGTTAAAATGATTACCCATTCTTTGGTGTAATTCCTTTAGATAGATTTTTAAGGGATCTATGATTGGTATTTTGGAATCAATATAACCTCTATAACTTGTATAATGATGTGGGTGAGGGAAATTGGTAGATTTAAGTAGAAATATATGGATCAAATTGGTGTGATGAAGTGAAAGAGTATGTTCCCTTCTGTAATTGAGGTGAGGGGACTTTGAGAAATCCTCAAGATATTAATACATAAAAATCATACTCTAGAACCAATGTCATAAAAATGGTATGTAAATGAATTTATTAATAAATTTAATACCATTGATTATCGCATTTATGATTATATAATATTTTTAGGATTTTTAAATAATTTAACAATATATTAACTCAATAAAATTTCGTTATTATGAAATTTGATACTATTGATTTAATATGATTTGAAATACATCAGGACAAAGTGGGAATTTACAACCCCATGATTTCATACTATGTTATCTCTTTAAACTAATTCAATATCTTGCGAAACATGCAACACCGTGTTCGAGCACACAAAGACTTAACAAACAAGCCGTTAAAATAGAGATTATAACTAGTATTAACAACATTTTGAATATTATATATATCTTATATAATTTTAACATTCATATTTTGAGTTTCTTAGACATAAAATAAGAACAAATTCAATATTCATATAAAATAAGTATTTTTCAAAAAAGTGTTGTTTTCCGACTTTTAATGGAGAACCATTTTTAAATCTAATATTTGACACTTTTATATAATCTATTTTGTGAAATTAAATTATTTTTTAGAAGCGGGAATTTTTTTTTAATTTTGATAAATATTTTGAACTTTTCTGATTACATTCATATTTTGATAAATAGTGACAAGTACTAAAGTTTAATTAAAAACAACAATTTTAATCGAAATAATTTATAGTGTTAAATTATGAATTAGGGTGGTTTTAAGTTATAATTAGATTATATTTTTATCATTTAATATAATTTAGGTCATTATAAGTAATTTCACATTTAAATTGGACATAAACACTTGCCAATCTTTTAATTGTTTTTACATTTAAAAAACCACATTTTTTGGTTTTGACAATGGGAAATAATTTTAAATTAATTATTAAATCTTCAATGTTTTGATTTTGGTAAAATAGACTCAATATTATAATTCAGAATATCAAAATTATCTTAGGGTGAATTTTAGGTATTTTTTTGAAAGCATTCAATTTTTTTATGAATAGTGGAAACCAATGCATTTTTTGTTTAAACCGACATTTTATTTAAATAATTATTTGTTTTATTTAAATTTTTTTATGTCAAAATATATACATAATACCTATATTATTCCTAAATAATTCATTGGATTCATTTTATAATAATTTTATATATATGAAAATTTATTGAAGTTTTTCACGTCTTTTACCCACCTTCTTGGCACATTTACAAATTTTTCCTAAAACATAATTTTACCACTTCTGTGAAAATAATTTCAATAATCTGAAATACGCGTCATAAATCCATAAGTAAAATTTGGTTCAATAGGATAAAAATAATGTTAGGTAAATCATAACTTTTGATTTTTATTTAGCACAGTTAAAAGTAAATAGGGTAATTAAAGATAAAAATGATATTATAATTCCCCTAACACAAGTCCTAATTCTATTGGATAAGTGTATTTCGACCTAATTCATCCTTATGAATAAAATTGTATCTTTTTTGATCCACTTGGATTAGATTATTACATTTATTATTATTTTATTTAAAGAAGAGTTAAAAGGGTTAAATTTAAGGTTTAATAGATAAAACATGTTTAATATAGAGTTATACATAACATAAATTCGACTATAAATGTTAATTAGGAAGATATAAAGGTTTCAATAATAATAGAATTTTATTTGTAATTTTTATACATTAGAAAATTAAATTTATTTATGACACAATGATGATGCAGTAATTACCTTGTTATTGAATGATTAAAATAATTGATATTATAAATATTATTTTAATTTTAAATTGACACTTTGGATGTATTCCACGAATTTTATGAATTAAAATGACATGTTAGGGTTGATTAAATAAATTTATTCGAAGTGATAAAGTTGTTATGACATTAACAAAAACAAAATACCAAATAGTGTCAAAATTGACATGAATGAGGTTTTAAAAGAAATACCATATTATTAAATGATATAATATTCTTAAAAATCTAAGGTTCGTCCTAAGGACTTATATAATTATAAATATGTCATTAATGAACCATTTGGGGTTATATTGTCTTTTTATTGTTTTTTTATGAACCATTTATTATAATAATACAAGAATACACGGTAAAAGTTATACTATTTAACCAAAAGTTAAATATAAAATATAAGGTTAATATGGTGACCAAAACCTGTCTCAAACTATTGGTTGAGAGGTTTTCAACCCATATCCACCTTCTCTCCAAAATAAATCCTTTTTAATCCATTATAAACTGAATATGATTGTATAATAAAATAATATTTCAGATTTTCCTAAAGTGACTCTCACCTCTCTTGTAAAAAGGTACTTCCCCTTCTCTCAAAATAACACCTCCAATGCCATTTATATAGGCCAAACCCTAACCGAATATCCTCCAAACTACCCTCACATTGACTTAAAGGCCTTACTTTGATCATAATTCCAACCTATGTATCCCTTTTGATCAAATCAAAAGGACGCACCTGAAGAAGAGGTAATATTTTCACCACCGCTTTCAAAATTATTTTCTTCTTCAACTTCCTATTAATTTTTTGTTTCCATACCAAAATAATAACTCTAGAACCTTATACATACGGTGATGTTATTATAAATATGGTATGACTATATTTATTATTCGTTTCATCCTATGAATTACAATGTCACCATACGTGTGTACGTACATCTTACCATCTCCACGTTCATGTGTGGTTTGTTATTCGACAATTATTTATTTTGGATGGGTATAATAATGAGTATAATTGATATAAATAATAAATATATAAATTTTAATTATTCTGTATGTATGACATACCATCCAATTACATACGATTCTACCATTAATAGAATGATATTCTTGCTTGTGCGTACGTACGAATTACTATCTCCACGAAGGAGATGATATTCATTCTCCATCGTCACCATTCCAGAATAAATTTAATTTGATGATTAAAAAAATATTTAGGAACGTAATATCATTCTGGATATGAATCAAATACATCTTATACATATCAAATAGGACTTACATAACCAAACATAAAAAAGAAAACGAATCAGTTAACACCCAAAACAATAATACTAAAATATTATTAATAAAACAATATTGGAAGATCATATATGATATCATATTTATATATATGGTTCTTGTATAATTTAATAACAATGATTTCGCCATTATTCATGATGTTAATATACCCTCAACTAAATAAATTTACAAGGTAAGGGTTAATTTCACAATCTCTTTATTTGTCCAGGGTTTTTTATACATAAGTATTTACTGGGACATATTTATCATCCATGTCCATGTTTCAAAAAAAAGTTTCAAAAGGATTCTTTATATGGGACTCTTTAACTAAAAAATTATTTTATAGTTTTAAATATTAACTCTTCTAAATATTTTTTATAACTACCGTACATCATATACATTGTTATTACTTCAAAATTGAAGCACACTTATTACAACATATAACAAAACCATGAAATTACCGTATAGGTTTAGTGTCTTTAGAAACAGGGAAACATAAACAATAGGTTCATAAATAATCTACACTGTCTCCCTTTTATTTTATCATATCTAGAGTACCTTTTGGAATATCTTAATTAATACCCTTCTTCCTGACCTGGGGAAAAGAAAACATACAAAAGGGTGATCTCAACTGCTCAGTAAGGGTAAACAATGGAAATATAAATCATATCATATTCATAAGAACATAACATTTTAAAAATCATAACCGGAAAAAGAGATAATAATATCATAACATGGGATAAATCATGGTAGTGAAATGTAATCCCAATAATCATAACATAAAACATGAAACTTTTTGGCATAAACACATAATCATAGAGAATCATTTCACAGTAGTCATGACTCATTTCCAAGACTATCCTAGCGGACAAAGTCCATTTTTGAACCGAGTTCACTCCTCGTTTCAGTCCTGTATCACTGAACCGGATTAACCTTCCATTCCAGCCATGTCTATCTCATGAGATATAAATCTTTACCCAATGAATTGGAGGTAGATATGGGTCCCACACATCTCATAATGATACAATTCTTATGTGTTCCACAAGATCATAAATCAAACATCATAGCATAACCCATGTAATAAAAATGGGATTCTTAAATATCATTCCATCATAACATAATCCATATAAGATAAAAGGACATCATAAAAATAATTCCATCAAATCAATGTAAAAATAGGGATAGAAACAGAACCCTATATTATTTTAGATGGAAAATAATTTTGATAAAATGCTTGAACTCCATTCTTGAGGAAAATATCCTTTCTACTTCAAAAACATTATTCCTCTCTTAACATGTCATAAAAATTTAAACTAAAAGAAGTTGATTAAAAATAAACATGAAAACTTGTAAACGAAGCTTCATGGAAATAATGTTCTATGAAATCATAAAAATCCATTCATGCCTTATAAGTTAAAAAAACATTTTTCTCGTACTTTGGCTGGAAAAGTCAAAAAGTACCTCGTACTAAAAATGAAAAAATATTCCTTTCATATATCTTACTAAAAACTCACCAATGAGTAAAATTGGATTTAAAAATTTTTAGGAGGATATAAATAATATTACATATTGTGGAAACATGGATGTGGATGATAAATATTCCCCAGAAAATTCTAAAGTACAAACAATCTCGGATAAAAATGAGATTGCAAGGTTTTCCCTTACCTTAGGTCTGATATGCTTCGTACATATCTGAACCTCCTATATAATGATTTAAATAATTTCATTGACTTATTACAGAATCATACTCATTGTTATGATATCATATATGGTCATATTTTTATCTTCTTACTAATAATATTTCATTGCTACTTGTTATTCAGGTGTTCATTGCTTTACGTTCATATGCGTGTTTTGTCAAATAAATTTTTCTTTTTAGGTTATAGATACATAATTTATAGAATGTTATTAGTATAATATATATGATATTTATTCATTCAATTCATTTATATAATCATTATTCAATGAAGATCATGTAGAATGAGTCGCATCACATCGTGGAGACGGTAGGTCGTACGTATGCATGAGCAATGATATCATTCCCAATGTTTGTGGAATTGTATTGATGTGAATGATAGAATATCTCAGAATTAGTATTATGTTATAATAAACATATATAGTTATTATTTACACCATTATACCCATCCATGTAAGGTGGTGTTGGAAAAACTGATTACACCACAGCATGGAGACGATATTTTGTACGTATGCACACGTGGTGATTTTGTTTTTTGTAGGATTGATAGAAGGTGAAATAGGATTGTTTCATATTTATAATAAATATCAGTATATTAGTGATAATTATGTTATTACTTTATTATGAAACAACAAAATTAGAATAAGTAGAAGAAAAAATTAATTTTAATGAATTGGTAAAGGATATTACCTCTTCTGGGACGCACCTCTTCTAAACCTCCTCTTAGCGCCCTAAGTTGGTCTTTGAAGAAAATGAGAACCTCTATTATGTTTCTAGGGATGTTTAGAAGGTAAATGGGCAGGGGTTGGCCGAGCATGAAGGCTCTAAATTGTGTAAACAGGAGAGGGAGGAGGTTCCCTTTTATAAGGGAGGATAGGGGCACCTTAGAAAAAACATAAAATATTATTTTATAATAAAGTCATATTTCGTTTTTAATAGCTCCAAATTGATTTATTTCAAAGCTAAGGTGGGTATGGGTCTAACTAATCTCAAAAAATATGTTTTAGACATGTTTATGTTACTATTGTAAACATATCATTATATTTAACTCTAAGTTAAATAATTTAACTTTTACCGGGTCTTCTTGTTTTCTTACACTATATGGTTAATAAACTTACTATAACAAGTCAAACGAACACCAAGTTATTCATTATTAATATATATAACCTTATCTAAGTCATTTGGACAAACCTTAGATTTTTAGGAATAAAATAAAAATTAATAATATAATATTTTTTAAAAAAAATATTTTATGTCAATTTTGACACAATTTGGTAATTGATTTTTGTGAAAATCATAACAGCATGATTAGTTCAAAAAACTTTAATTACATCAATACTAACATGTCATATTAACCTATATAATTATTTTAATTCATAAAAAGTCTCAAATTACATTTATTTGTGTATATATAATATCAATTATGTTAATATTTCATTAATAAGGTAATTAATGCATCATCATTGTGTCATAAATAAATTAAATTATTTAATGTCTAAAAATTATTAATAAAATACCATTATATAGGAAATAATTTTATATTTATAATAAATATTTATAGTCGAATTTATTTTTTGTAAAACGATAAATTAAAAATGTTTTAGTTATTAAACTTTGATGTCAACTCTTCTTTAAATAAAATAATAATAAGTGTCCTAATCTAATCCATGTGGACCTAAATGGTCATATTTTATTCCTAAGGATGTTTTTGATAGAATTAAACTTATCCAATAGAATTAGGACATGTTTTAGGTTAATAATAATATCATTTTTACCCGTAATTACCATATTTACTTTTAACCGTGGTAAATAAAAGTAAAAGCATACTATTCACAAAAAAATATTTTTATCTTATGAAACCACATTTTACTCCTTGATATTAATCGTTTCTCTCGAATTTTTGAAATTCAACTCACAAAATTTGTAAAATTATGTTTTATGTACAATTACAAATGCTCCTAGGAGATGGGTAGAAGATGGTAAAAAGTTCAATAAAATTTTTATGTAACTATATTATTATAAAATTACTCCAATGAAATTAATTGAACTTATATAGGTATTATCTATCTATTTTGATCTAAAATAAATTAAAAAAATAAAAATGATTATTTATATAAAAAGTCGATTTTAACCAATAACTCAGTAATTTCACTATTCATCAAAAATTGAATGTTTTCAGAAAAATACAAAAAATCCACCCTAGGCTAATTTCGATATTCCAAATCCAAAAATCAAGTCCATTTTGAAAGATAAAATTTATAAAATTTTAAAAAGTGGGTATTACTATTCATAACAGCTAGTTTATATAATATTTTAATAACATATCGTTGTTAAGAAAAACTTGGTATTGCGTACAAGGAAAGGTATCGAGGAAGGTTGCTCTTGGGTGTAACGCAAGCCAAGACAATATTGTGGGTAGTGAAATATTCCTTTGGTGATGCACATAACCTAATACATAACAACAAATTATTTCTCATAAAATCTTGGGTGTTACATTCTACCCCCCATAAAATTAATTTTGCCCTCGAAATTCGTCACTTTGTAACAAACAGACAAGGATACCTCTCCCTCATCATATCCTCAAGTTCTGATGTAGCTTCTTCTAATTGGTGGATCCTATATAAAACATTCACCAAGCGAGTGGTCTTGTTTCGTAGGACTTTTTCGCTACGATCCAGAATCTCTATCGGCTATTCTTCATAAAAAGATCTTGCTCCAGCGGTAAAACTTCTGAGTTACGTACATGTGAAGGATTGATTATGTACTTTCTCAGGAGAGATACATGGAACACATCATGAAATTGAGAGAGATTCGGTGGAAGTGCCAATCGGTAAGCTACCTTCCCAACATGATCTTGTTTTTCAAAAGGACTAATATACCTAGGGCTCAGTTTTCCCTTCTTTCCAAATCTTATTACTCTCTTCCAAGGAGATAATCGTAAGAACACTTTATCACCCACTTCAAACTCTAGGTCTTTTCTTCGGTTATTGGGATAACGTTTTTGTCAAATCTGAGCTACTCTTACGTGTTTTTTATTAGATCTGACCTTTTCTACCATCTCATCAACAAGATCAGGTCATAATAGCTTTATTTCCCCAACTTCATCTTAGCAAATTAGAGTTCTGCATTTCTTTATATAGAGATCTTTATAAGGAGACATCTGAATACTGGAGTGAAAGCTATTATTATAAGAAAATTACACCAAAGGTAGGTGTTGATCCCAACCACCTTTGAAATCCATAGATCAAGCTCTCAATATGTCTTCTAGAGTTTAAATTGTCCTATCAGACTAACTGTCTATCTGAGGATGATAAGCAGTGCTGAAACTCAACTCTATATCTAGATTATGCTGAAGACTTCGCCAAAACTTCGAGGTAAACCTCATATCCCGATTAGATATAATGTAAAGTGGTACTCCATGAAATCATACCACTTCCTTTACATATATCATGGAAATATAATCAATAGAAAAATGTCTCTGATAGAAATGAAATGTGCCGACTTCGTAAGACGATCAACTATAACCCATATAGAATTATTTCCTTTGGATGTTTTTGGAAGTCCAGTGACAAAGTCCATAGTGATGTTTTCCCATTTCCATTATGGCATGGGTAATGGTTGTAACATCCCCTTAGACCTCTATCTCTCAGATTTAACTTGTTGACAAACCAAGCATCAAGAGACATATTAAGCAACATCTCTCTTCATGTCATCCCACCACAAGTACTCCTTGAGGTCCTTATACATCTTTGTGCTTCCAGAGTGAATAGATAATGAATAACTATGAGATTCATCCAATATTTCCTTCTTTAATTCTGGGTTGGGAGGAACACAAACCTGATTCCTAATCCTTATTATTTCATCACAATCAATGTGGAATTCAGGAACATTTCTCACCTTCTTTTGTAACTCTTCATCTTCTTTTTGTGCCACTTTAATCGTCACATGTATAGATGGATGAACATTCATTTGAGAAAGATAATATTTTCCACTTCCATTATAATTCCAAGATCCGTCCTTTGTAAATCCATAAATATTGGATCTTTTGTGATCCTCATCATGGATAAGCAAGCATGGTCTTGTCGACTTCATGTGTCTGCCTCCTTGTTTGCTTTCCCAGGGTGGTAATGAATAGAGAAGTCATAATCCATAATCAGTTCCAACCATATTCTTTGGCGCATATTCAGCTCCTTTTGTGTGAAAAATATACTTCAAACTTTTATGATCTGTATAAATATCACACCTTTCACCATAAAGATAATTCCTCCAAATCTTTAATGAAAATATTACCGCAGCTAACTCCAAATCCTGATTTGGGTAATTTTACTCATGTATTTTCAATAGTTGTGAGGCATAAGCTGTCACCATATTGTTTTTCATGAGAACACACCCCAATCCCTACTTTTATGCATCACTGTAGATCACAAAGCTTTCCCCCCTATAGGGAAGTGTGAGCATAGGTGCACTGGATAATCTTCTTTTTAACTTCCTAAAATTCTCTTCACACTCCTTCGTCTAAACAAAATTAACTCCTTTTCGAGTCAACCTAGTGATTGGATTAGATAATCGTGAAAAATATTTCATAAAACGTCGATAATATCCAGCCAAACCAAGAAAACATCGGAACTCAGTTACTATTGTTGGTCTTGACCATCTTTCGATAACCTCTGTTATTACTGGATCCACATATATCCCCTCTTTTGAGATTATGTGACCCAAAAATGAAACTTTTTGAAGCCAAAATTCACACTTGGTAAATTTGGCATAAAGCTTATCCTTTCTTAGAGCCTTTAGTACAATTCTCAATTGATATTCATGTTCTACCATGATCTTTGAATAGACAAGAATACTGTCTATAAAGACTACCACAAACTGATCAAGATAGTCTCTAAATACTCTATTCATTAGATCCATGAAGATAGCAGGGGAATTAGTAAGACTAAATGGAATCACTAAAAATTCAGTGACCATTCCTTGTACGGAAAGCCTATTTGGTATATCCCCCCTTTTGACCCTTAATTGATGATACCCTGAAAGAATATCAGTCTTGGAAAAGTATTGAGCTCCATGTAGTTGGTCAAATAAGTCATCAATGCGTGGGAGAGGATATTTTTTCTTAATAGTGATCTTGTTAAGTTCTCGAAAATCAATGTAGACTCTCATTGATCCATATTTCTTCTTAACGAACAGAATAGGTGCTCCCCAAGGTGATGCACTAGGGCGTACGAATCCCTTATCAATATTCTCTTGGAGTTGCTTCTTCAATTCTTGAAACAAAATTGGGGCCATTCTATAAGGTGTCTTTGAAATGGGCATAACACCTGGTATGAGTTCTATTGAAAACTCAACTCCACGATTAGGTGGAAGACCTGGAAATTCCTCTAGAAATACATCATAAAATTCCCATACAATGGGTGTATTATTAATCATGAGTTTCTATTCAACCTTTTGAGCTAAATAACCTTCATTTATTGGAATCATTACCCATAAGATTGATGAAATCTCCACTGGAAGGTTATATTTATCCTCGCATCAATAGATGATCGTTGATTGATCAGAAATTTGAAATGTGACTTCCCTTCTTTGGCAATCGATATGATCTCCATATAAAGAAACCCTGTCTATGGGAAGGATCACATCAAATTCCATTATAGGAAGGATCAGATGATTTATAGGAAGTACTTTCCCACAAACTTCAATTGGAGAAGAATTGTAAACTTTTGACGTGACAGTTGTGCCATTAGGGGTGGTCACAGCTAACTCAACATCTTATTATTGAGGTAATACGGTGATACCCTTATAAAATTCTTCAGAAATAAAAGAGTGGGTGGATCCATAATCAAGTAAAAAAATTTCTACTTTATAGTGAATGGAAAGTATACCTTTCACCACTTTGTTATCGTACTCCACATCGCCGATAGAAATTGCATGTGACTTTCCTTTGTCTTTGGCCTTAAGAGTTTGTTGATGTCGATCATCATCAACAACCCTTGGATTATGGAATTTATTAGAATAATTCCCCATTTCCTTGCACTTGTAATATTGAAGTATATGAGGTGCATTCTGTGTAGCCTTTTCCTTGTTTGCATCACTAGACATCTTTTTCCCATCATGGTGACATTCAAAAGCCCGATGACCTTATTTTCCACATATGAAACATTTACTTGTCCCTTTAAGAAAATTTCATCCATGTTTCTTTCCACACTTTGATCATAAGGGAAAACTCATCTTCTTTTCAGTGTGGTCTTTATATTTCCCTTTGAATTCCATTTTACTCTTTTTATCAAACTCATATGACTGATGGGTTACTCCAATCTCCATATCAACCTTGATAGCACATCGAACAATTTCCTCATAGCTATTGAAGTCCCTTATGGCTAACACCCTTCGAAGACTTGGTTTTAAGCCACTAAAAAATCTATCGATCTTACTCTCGGGTTGGATAATAATTCAAGAAGTGTGCCTTGAAAGTATTGTAAAATTTGCTTCGTAGGTACCAACAGATTCATCATCCTTTTTCTTTAATTCAAGAAAATCCTTCTCCATATTTGTTCAAAAAATACGAGGGAATTACTTGTTGAAAAACATGTTCTTGAACTCGTCCCATTCCATGGATTAAATTTCATCTTGGGGCCTTGTATTCTTGATATGATTCCACTATTGATCAGCTTCACCTTCCAAACGATATACTGCTAAGATGACTTTATCATGTTCAGAACATTGTAGAAATGAAAAGATATTTTCAGTGGTACTGTTCCATTGTTCAGCCACTACTGAATCAGTAGACCCACTGAATGAGGGTGGACGCTGCCTCATGAAGGATTCAACAGAATGTTTCTCCTTCCTTTTATCGTTTGGAAGTCCTGCTTGATTCATAGCTTCAAAATGTTGTATGATCATGGCAACAATATTTTGCGTTCCACCTCCCAGAATGTTTGGTTGCTTAGGGGGACAATCATTGCATTTCCCATCACATTCTGCATTAACATTGTTCCTTCGGGTTCTAGCCATTGACTAAAACCAAGAAGAATAGTGTGAGAAACACTAATTATAATAGGAAAACAACATAATCAGTAATAAAATTTCACACTTTAGGTCTTATCATAGGTTACTCAGGGCCATTCCTAAAACACTAAGATTTTTTTCTATGCTTTGACATATCCTTAGGGTTCTTACTAAAGCATTCACATCCTAGTTTCCAAAGGTTGACTATACCTTACCTCTGATACCAACTATAAGGACCCATAAATTACATACATTGTTATTACTTCTTAATTGAATCACACTTATTACAACATATAACAAAACCATGAAAGGACCGTATAGGTATATTGTCTTTAGAAACTGGTAAACATAAACAACTGGTTCACAAATCATCTACACCATCTCCATTTTATTTTATCATATCTAGAGTCTCTTTTGGCATATCTTACTTAATACCCTTCATCCTGACCTGGGAAAAAGAAAACATACAAAAGGGTGAGCTCAAATGCTAAGTAAGGGTAAACAAAGGAAATATAAATCATATCATATTCATAAGAACATAACATTTTGAAAATCTTAACCTGCAAAAGAGATCATAATATCATAACATGGGATAAATCATGGTAGTGAAATGTAATCCCAATAATCAAAACATAAAACATGAATCTTTGTGTCATAAACACATTATTGTAGACAATCATTTCTTATTAGTCAAGACTCATTTCCAATACTATCATAGCGAACAAAGTCCATTTCTGAACCGAGTTTACTCCTCATTTTAGTCCTGTATCACTGAACCAGATTAACCTGTTGTTCCAGCCACGTCTATCTCATGAGATATAAATCATTACCCAATGAATTTGAGGGAGATATAGTTCCCACCAATCTCATAATGATATCATTCTTATGTGTGCCACAAGATCATAAATCATACATCATAGCATAACCCATGTAATAAAAATGGGATTCTTAAATATCATGTCATCATAACATAATCCATATAAGATTAAAGTACATCATTAAAATAGTTCCATGAAATAAATGTAAAAATAGGGATAGAAATAGAACCATATATTATCATAGATGGAAAATAATTTTTGATAAAATTCTTGAACTCCATTCTTGAGGAAATATCCTTTCTACTTCAAAAACATTTTTCATTTCTTAACAAGTCAGACAATTTTAAACTAAAAGAAGTTGATTAAAAAAAACTTGAAAACTTGTAAAGGAATTTTCATGGAAATAATGTTCTATGAAATCATAAAAATCAATTCATGCCGTATAAGTTAAAAAACATTTTTCCCATACTTTGGCCAAAAAAAGTCAAAAAGTACCTCGTACTAAAAAATAAAACAGATTCCTTTCATATATTTTACTAAAAACTCAACAATGAGTAAAATTGGATTTAAATTTTTTTTGGAGGATAGAAATAATATTACATATTGAGGGAACACTGATGTGTATGATAAATATTCCACAGTAAATTCTAAAGTATAAACAATCTCAGATAAAAATGAGATTGTGAGATTTTCCATTACCTTAGGTATGATATGCTTCGTACGTATCTGAACCTCATGTATAATGATTTAAATAATGTCATTGACTTATTAAAGAATCATATTCATTGTTATGATATCATATATGGTCATATTCTTATCTTATTATTAATAATATTTCATTGCTACTTGTTATTCGGGTGTTCATTGTTTTATGTTCTTATGTGTGTTTTGTCGAATAAATTATTCTTGTTAGGTTATAGATAAATCATTTACAGAATGGTATTAGTATAATATACATCATATTTATTCATTAAATTCAATTATATAATCATTATTCAATGACGATCATGTAGAATGAGTCGCATCACATCGTGGAGACGGTAGGTCGTACGTACACACGAGCGATGATATCATTCCCATGTTTTTGGAATTGTATTGAAGTGAATGATAGAATATCTCATAATTATTATCATGTCATAATAACCATATATAGTTATTATTTACATCATTATACCCATCCATGTAAGGTGGTGTTGGAAAAAATATTACACCACAGCGTAGAGACGGTATTCCGTACGTACACATGCGTGGTGATTTTGTTTTTCGTAGGATGGATAGAAGGTGAAATAGGGTTGTTTAATATTTATAATAACATATAATTATATTAGTGATACTGATGTTATTACTTTATTATTAAACAACAAAATAAGAATAAGTAGAAGAAGAAATGAATTTGAATGAATTGGTAATGGATATTACCTCTTCTTTGACACGCTTCTTCTAAACCACCTATTAGGGCACTAAAGATGGTCTTTGAAGAAGACCAGAACCTAAATTATGTTTCTTGGGATTTTTATAAATGAAATGGTCAGGGTTTATCAGAGATTAAAGGCTCTAAATTGTGTAAAGAAGAGGGGGAGGAAGTTCCCTTTTATAAGGTAGGAGAGGGGCA
Organism: Viscum album; assembly: GCA_963277665.1. Taxonomy (NCBI): domain Eukaryota; kingdom Viridiplantae; phylum Streptophyta; class Magnoliopsida; order Santalales; family Viscaceae; genus Viscum; species Viscum album. The sequence continues at coordinate 1,513,425,927 of OY728128.1, read as the reverse complement.
CCTTAGAAAAAACTTAAAATATTATTTTATAATAAAGTCATATTCGGTTTTTAATAACTCCAAATTGATTTATGTAGAAGGTATTGTGGGTATGGGTCTAAATCCTCTCAACCAATAGGTTTTAGACAAGTTTAGGTTACTATTTTAACCTTATCATTTAGATTTAACTCAAAGTTAAATAATTTATCTTTTACCATGTCTTCTTGTTTTCTTAAACTATATGGTTAATAAACCTACTATAACAAGCCAAAAGAACCCCAAGTGGTTAATTATTAATATATATATAACTGTATCTAATTCATTGGGCTGAACATTAGATTTTTATAAAAAAATAACAATTAATAATATAATATTTGTTTTAAAAATGATTTTATGTCAATTTTGACACTATTTGGTAATTGGTTTTTGTGAAAATCATAACAGCATGATTAGTTCAAAAAAGTTAATTAAAGAGATAATAACAAGTAATATTAACATATAAAGTTTTTTTTAATTCAAAAAAAGTCTCAAATTACATTTATTTGGGTATTTATAATATAAATTATGTTAATATTTCATTAATAAGGTAATTATTGCATCATCATTGTGTCATCATTAAATTAAATTATGTAATTTATAAAAATTATAAATAAAATACCATTATGTAGTAAATATTTTTGTCTTTATAATGAATATTTATAGTCGAATTTATCTTATGTATAACCCTATATTAAATATGTTTTAGTTATTAAACATCGATTTTAACACCTTTAACTCCTCTTAAAATAATATAATAATAAGTGTCCTAATCTAATACTTGTGGACCTAAATGGTCATATTTTATTAATAAGGTTGTTTTTGGTAGAATTAAACATATCCAATAGAATTAGGATATGTGTTAGGGTAATAATAAAATCATTTTTACCCTTAATTGCCCTATTTAATTTTAACCATGGTAAATAAAAGTAAAAAGTTAATATTTACCAAAAATCATTTTTCTCTTATTTAAAAAACTTTTACTCCTTGATATTTACCATGTCTCTCATATTTTCAAAATTAAACTCACAGAAGCAGTAAAATTTGGTTTTATGTACAATTGCAAATGCTCCTAGGAGGTGGGTAGAAGATGGTAAAAAGTTCAATAAATTTTTTATGTATTTATATTATTATAAAATTACTCGAATGAATTACATTGAACTTATATAAGTATCATGTATCTATTTTGACCTAAAATAAATTTAAATAAAAAAATAATTATTTAAATAAAAAGTTTGTTTTAACCAATAACTCAGTGTTTTCACTATTCATCAAAAATTGAATGTTTTCAGAAAAATACCAAAAATTCACCATAGGCTAATTTCGATATTCCGAATCCAAAAATAAATTCCATTTTGAAAGTCGAAATTTATAAAATTTTAAAAAGTGGGTATTACTATTCATAATGGCTAGTTTATATAATATTTTAATAACATATCGTTGTTTAGAGAAACTCGGTATTGCGTACAACGCAAGCTATCGAGGAAGGTTTCTCTTGCGTGTAACACAAGCTAAGACAGGGTTGTGTGTAGTGAAAGATTCCTTTGGTGATTCACATAACATAATACATAAAAACAAAATATTTCTCATAAAGTCTTGGGTGTTACATTTGTAATTCATGTCCATGTTTTAAAAACAATTTTAATGATTTATTTATATGGAAATTTTTTTAAAAAAAAATTAATTCATTTCAATAGTTTCAAATTGGTATGGGACAAATTGATACCAAAATCTATTTTAAATTAATTCCATTATAATTGCATCATTTTTAAATGATTTCACAAAAAGGGATATTTCTGTCAAAGAGTTTTACTGGTCATTTTCAATTATATCAACATCCTTTAGTGGATATTATTCTTGATTGAGTTTGATTTATTATAATGCCATATGCCATATTGTATTGAATAAGTTGTGATATATTTGACTGTGGATATTCTATTTTTATAACATTCATGGTTTATTGTAAAAATATTGACATTCCAAATGCTAGTTTTAATACGAATGTTTATGTTATGTTTCAAAATTTTCATATGAGTAATGAATTGGAATTAGTACGTGTCGGTTGGAGCCCTCTATAGATCCTCGATGCATCATAGGTATCATGAGACAAACTAGTGTCTTGGCACAAGGCTTTGAGAAAATAGTATTTTTAGTCTTCGCATGGGGCCATGACTATGTGGTTATGATGTCCGACATTTTTCATTCCATCATTATGAAACTAACTATTGATATTACATGTGGTAATTCAACTAGTATAATATCCATGTGAATAAGTAAATGGAATTATTTAGATATATATTTTCCATATTATGCTGATTATTATGTTTAAAAGGCTTTTGTTTTAGTCTTATAAATTGCCTTAAATGATGATTCTTATTTATGAATTTTTCCACTATATTGTTATCCTTTTTGATCATTTGATCTCACCACTTTCTATGTTTTATTTTTTCCAGAATGTGAATAAGTATTTTATGGTTGAACTACTGAGATAGGATAAGGGATATAAGTGTGTTAAAAGGGGACAAAATGTTTTTGTTGTTTTTATTTCATGATGTAATGTAAAACTAATGTGTGTATCTAGTACTTCTAAGGCTAATAAACTAATCAATCTCTTGAGACTTGATCTCTTGTGAGCATGCCAATGTTATGAAATAATGCACCGAATCTGGGTAACAAGGTTTTGGGCGTTACAGTAGGTATTAGAGAAATTATAATACAATCCTTGGAAACTAGATTTAGAAAAACTCTGATTAGAGAACATTACCCTAAGACAGACATTGAGGATTATTATAGAAGAACAACCAATAATTTTAATAATGTAGAGATTTTTTGAGTTTTCCATCCAATATATCCATGTCTAGATACAAGCTGGTAGAGGCGGCTCTGGCACAGATGTACCTAGGAGTGAAAACTCTGACAAGGTGCTTTGGGCTTGACCCATGGTATCCTAGTACATGATAGTGAGCCTTGCTATAATCTTGGTTACAACACTCCTGGGAGATATTTTTAGGATAATTAACATTTTCTATACAAACCATTATAAAATATTTAAGAGTAAATACGTTCCCAAAGAATACATTTTTTATTATTATGGATTATATGCATAAACTGTTCAATTTATCTTAACTGTTTTACAAGCTTGTAATTATACATTGTGATTCATTAACTAACCTTGTGCATGCCATTATTTATAACTGGCACCTAGTAGAAGGAATGATAACTCCAGCAATACGCATGATCCAAAGTGTAAGAAAGATCATATCTTTCTTGGTATTAAGCCAAAATTTCGAAGGGAGATAGTCTCCCATGTATTCTCATCATATGAAGAAATTATATCATGTGTTAATAAGATAAGTAATGAATTCTCTGAGTCTTGTGGCTTTGAAGGGAAGAAAGAGAAGAAAAGGATGGTAGAGAGAAAGATGGATAAAGGGAATAAGGGAAAGAAGGATTTTCCCATATGTGATAACTGTGGAATGAATCACCTAGGTAAATTCCTGAAGGGAATGAGAGGTTGGTACGTGATTAAAAGGGTAATAAAAAGGTTTCCAATGTACAATACTTCATCAACAAGGAGTTGGGACACAACTCAAATCAATGTTCAAATCGTCAGAGTATGCCTCAAACGATGCTATTGGATAGTAATAAAGTTATGACACTACTGCAGATGTAGAGGAATTTCTAGTGTTCTTATGTTGTTATTAAATAATAATATCATTTGAGTGTTGTACAAATGATGCACTGGTTATATGAATTATGGAAATAAATAAGGATTGTACTGTAGTAGTATTTCATTGAGGATCTGAGATTATATGGTTCTAAGAAAAGTGACTCAATAGAAAGTTAATTTTTTTGGAAAATAAATGGTTGAAAGAAAGATAAACCATAATATGGTTCTAATACTGAGGTAGTGATTTTTTGAATAATATATGATTGATTTGGATAAATTATATTCGATATTTTTGACATCCTTGAAATGAATTAATTATTTGTTTATTTCTTCATTGCCTGAGTTTACAACCTTTTTGGATATAAAGATTATATCCAATATTCTATATGGAATAAGGGAGAATGAATGTAATCAATATGGTTATATGGTAATTCAGGGTGTTAACATGTTTTAAAATAATACATGATGAAGGTATTCACATGTTATTATGTGGAAAAATAGATCTTCATTATGATTACCTTTCATATATATTTTGGACTGTGCGTTTGGATAGAAGTATTTTGGATAAGTTTAATGGTTGGAATGAATTAAGATGGAAAATTGATAATATTGTTTAATGTTAAAACATTTTTTAAGATTATTTTTGGATTACTATAAAAAGGACAACCTAGAGGTCGGGCAATAACTCGTTGCATCCGGAAAGGCCATGAGACTTGAACCTGCAACCAAAGGGTGACAAGGGTGCATCACCTACCACTAGTATACGTGATGTCCTAGTTTGTATAATGTAGTTTATTTGAATGGTCTAACAGATAAATTATAAATTCATTTTTTGGAGCCCTATAATATTAGGATAAATAGAATATTTTTGAGTTCTATTGTCTTTTAGAGTGAATGATGAGTTTGTGGTAGGAATTAGTTAAAGGATGGAATTATTCTTGTCAATTATTATTTTTTATTATTCTATGAAGAAATTAATTGTTAAACTTTAGGGATGGGATCTTAAAACCAAAAATGTGTTATCCTAATACCTTATGTTTTTTGAAATGATGATATATTAAATCATTATAGATTGATGGATTTGTAGACCTCAATTTTAAACTAGTTTGTGATTGATGACCTAAATCACTCTATATAAATATTTATGTTTTTCTCCAATTATATGCCTCTAATTTCAACCAATGTTCTCCAAATCAAGATCATAATTTAATGGTGACTTTTCATTTCCCTTTCCCTCTTATTAAGACTAAATTTTATTAACCGTATTTACGATTGGAGTTTTTCACAACGGTATTTTCTATTTTTAACCTTTTATTTTCAAAGAAAAATTTCAAATTGATAGGACGTAATTTATCTAAGGAGAGGAGAATATAACACCCCATTATTTCATAGTAAGTTATCTCTTTAAATTAATTCAATAGATTTTTCTACATGAAACACCGACTTCGAGCACACCACGACTTACCAAACTAGCCATTCAAAAATAATATTATGAACAGTATTAACCCCATTTTTAATTTTATATTTATACAATATAATTTTTACATTCAACTTTTGTGTTTCTTAGATGTAATATAAGTAAAAATTTAATTTTCAGATAAAAAAATTATTTTTCAAAAAACAAATACAGTTTTTCCTCCTTTTAATGGATAACCCTTTTTAAATACAATATTTGACTCATTTATATATTCTATTTAGTGAAGTAAAATTTTTATTTAGAAGCGGGCATAAAAAATTAGTTTGGATATATTTTTATTACTTTTTTGATAAGATACATATTTTGATAGATATGGAAGAGTAATAAATTTTAATTGAAAACATATTTTTTCATCGAAACAATTTATAGTGTTAAATTATTAATTTGAGTGGATTTAACGTATAATTAGATTATATTTTTATCATTTATTATAATTTAGTTCATTATAAGTAATTTCACAACTAAATTGGACATAAACACATGTCAATCATTTGATAGTTTTTACTTTTAAAAAACCCGCTTTTTGGTTATGACAGTGGGAAATAATTTTAAATTAATTAATTCCACTTATTTGTTTTGAATTTGGTAAAATAGAGATTAATTTTTAATTTTGAATATCAAAATTTTCTTAGGTATCTTTTTTGATATTTTTCTGAAAACTTTAAATTTTTGAAGAATAGTGAAAATCACTGTGTTTATGTTTAAAACCGGCTTTTTTTAAATAATTATTTATTTTATGTAAATTTATTTTAAGTAAAAATAGATAACTAATACCTATATAAGTCCAATGTAATTCATAGGAGTCCATTTATAATAATATTAGATATATCAAATTTTATTGAATTTTTTAACGTCTTTTACCCACCTTCTAGGCTCATTTACAAATTTTCATAAAATGTAATTTTACAGCTTCATTGAATTTAATTTTACAAATCCAAGAGACATAGTTGAAATCTATAAGTAAAATGGTTTTCAATTGGGTGGAAATAATGTTTGGTGAATAGTAACTGTTGAATTTTATTTACCACAGTTAAAAGTAAATAGGGTAATAACATGTAAAAATTATATTATAATTACACTTATATATGTCCTAATTCTATTGGATATGTGTATTTCTACCTAAGTCAACCTTTGGAATAAAATATTATTCTTTTGGATCCACTTGGATTAGATTATGACATTTGTTATTATTTTATTTAAAGAAGAGTTAAAAGTGTTAAATTCAATGTTTAATAACTAAAAAAATTTTAATATAGGATTATACATAAGATAAATTAGACTATAAATATTCATGAAAAATATAAAAATATTTCCTATATAATGGTGTTTTATTTATAATTTTCAGACATTAAATAATAAAATTATTTAGAACACAATGATGATGTAGTAATTACCTTATTATTGAAATATTAAACAAATTGATATTATAAATATTAATTTAATTTAAAATAGAGATATTGGATATATTCCACATATTTTGATGGTTGTTATGACATTTTAGGTTTGATTAAATAATTTTTTTTTGAATTGATAATGTTTTTATGACTTTAAGAAAAAAAATACCAAATAGTGTCAAAACTGACATAAATGAGTTTTTAAAACAAATACTATATCATTAAATGATATAATATTCATAAAAAACTATGGTTTAGAAAAAGAACTTTTATAATGATGTATATTTCATTAAGGAACCACTTGGGGTTCTCTTGTATTTTTATTGTAAGTTTAGTAACCATTTATTATAATAATACAAGAATACATGGTTAAAGTTAAACTCTTTAACTAAGAGTTAAATATAAAAGATAAGCTTAATATGGTGACCTAAACTAGTCAAAAACCTATTTTTTGAGTGGTTTTCAACCCAGAACCACCTTATCCAAGAACTAAATCCTTTTTGAGCCATAATAAACCGAATATGATTATATAAAAAAATAATATTTCAATCTTTTCCTGAAGTGACCCTCACCTCTTATAAAAGGGTAAGCCCCCTTCTCTTAAAATCACACCTCCAAATCCATTTGTCTTGGCCAAACCCTACCCAAATATCATCCCAAATACCCTCAATTTAACCGAGAGTCCTTACTTTGATCATAAATCCAACCTATGTATCCCTTTTGATCAAATCCAAAGAAAGCACTCGAAGAAGAGGTAATAATTTCATCACCTCTTTCAAAGTTCTTCTCTTCTTCCACTTACTCATTCTTTGTTGTTTCCTAACCAAAATAATAACTCTAGTACCTTCTACATACTGTGATTTTATTAAAAATATGGTACAACCATAGTCATTATTCTATCCATTCGATGAACTAAAAAGTCACCATACGTGTGTGCGTACGGCTTATCGTATCCAGGTTGTGGTGTAATTTGTTATTCAATAGTTAATTATTTTGTTAACCATTCAAGAATAAATTTCATTTTATTATTAAAAAACAATTTTTAAGAAATTAATATAATTCTGAATAAGAATCAAATACATCTTATCCATAAAAAACATGAATGACTTAACAAAACATATAAAGGGAAACAAATCAGTTAAAACACAAAATAATAATACGATTAAAATATTATTAATAAATAAAAATTAAAAGATAATATATTATATAATATTTATGTATATGGTTATTGTATAATTTAATTACAATTATTTCACCATTATACATGAGTTTAACATACCCTCAACTAAGGAAAAGTAAAATTTATTCGTTAATTTTACAATCTAGTCCAACCCTACCATTATGGAAGTGTAGCTCGCGGCCTGAGGCTCCCGTCCCCTCAATGGTGATGCCCTAAAAGAGCTGGCTATGGCTCCGGCCCCCTCCTCCCCGGTAAGGGGAGGGGGGAATGATTTTCCCTCCTCTGTCACGGTCCGACCTTTCACCCCTTTCACTAACCCGGCCTTCCTCCCACCCTTCTTGTTGTTCCCTCTCTGCCCTAAGGTCCCCGACCTTCACGAAGGGTCGCCCTTGCTCGCGATTTCTTCAAAGGAGTTCAACGCTGCTGTGGACCTCCACAGATCAACGTTGGTGGCTCATTTTAGGGGTCTCCATCCCTCGGTTGACATGTTTGACAAAAAAATTTCAATTCATGGGGTCTTCAAGATCGATCGGTTGTGGGTCATCTTGATCAGCAGTAATTGATAATCCACTTCTCCTCAGAGGTCGACATGATCGATGCCTGGTCCCGCGCTCCTCGTGTCTTTAACAGATGCGATTCTCATCTTTTTAGATGGTCTACAGATTTTATCATGAATCGCGACCCTACCTCGTCAGCGGTGTGGGTATATTTTCCTAATCTTCCACTCTCTTTCCTGTCCCCTTCTTTTATATGTATGCTAGGGAATATTGTTGGAAGGTTTCTGTGTTCGGACAATCGCACGACAGGAGTTTGTCACCCTATATTACCTCGAGTGTGTGTTGAGGTCGATGTTTCAATACCTCCTCTGGAGTGGCTGTGGATTTCGGAAGGAGAAGAGTTTCGATGGAAACAGAGGGTTGTGTTTGAATCATGGCCAGCGTTCTACTTGGGATGTCACTAGCTAGGCCACCAGGCTTCTGGTTGTAGTCACGAGAGCCGGGTTAGTCCAAATGTGATCAGTAATTCTGAGAGACTTGAGTTGAAGCTTGATCCCATAGTCCAGGTGAGGGATAGTGTTGGTTTGGGTGAGTTTGAGTAAGTGTGCGGGGCTGCAACAAAGGCGTTTGATCAAGCAGGTTTGACTACCACTGAGTCCATCATCCGGGAGTCTCAACTTATGCAGCGTTGTCAGGTAGTCCCTACAATAACAGCAAAGAGTGAGATGATTAAAGAGGCATGTTCGGGGGTTGTGGATATTTTTTCTCTATTAAAACATGATTTGGGTCTAAAGGGAGTTGAACAGGAGGATCCCTCAGTAATGGATACAGTGGATCCTTCAGCAACATTCAGCTCTGGTGTGGAGAGCTTGATAGGGGGTGATTTTAATCCAGTTGTGGGTACACAAATGGGTGCTGAGGAAGATTCAAGGTCTCCCAAGATATCACCTTACAGAGAGGTTGTCCTTGCAGGTATTGATGGGTTACTCCAATCTCCATATCAACCTTGATAGCACATCGAACAATTTCCTCATAGCTATTGAAGTCCCTTATGGCTAACACCCTTCGAAGACTTGGTTTTAAGCCACTAAAAAATCTATCGATCTTACTCTCGGGTTGGATAATAATTCAAGAAGTGTGCCTTGAAAGTATTGTAAAATTTGCTTCGTAGGTACCAACAGATTCATCATCCTTTTTCTTTAATTCAAGAAAATCCTTCTCCATATTTGTTCAAAAAATACGAGGGAATTACTTGTTGAAAAACATGTTCTTGAACTCGTCCCATTCCATGGATTAAATTTCATCTTGGGGCCTTGTATTCTTGATATGATTCCACTATTGATCAGCTTCACCTTCCAAACGATATACTGCTAAGATGACTTTATCATGTTCAGAACATTGTAGAAATGAAAAGATATTTTCAGTGGTACTGTTCCATTGTTCAGCCACTACTGAATCAGTAGACCCACTGAATGAGGGTGGACGCTGCCTCATGAAGGATTCAACAGAATGTTTCTCCTTCCTTTGATCGTTTGGAAGTCCTGCTTGATTCATAGCTTCAAAATGTTGTATGATCATGGCAACAATATTTTGCGTTCCACCTCCCAGAATGTTTGGTTGCTTAGGGGGACAATCATTGCATTTCCCATCACATTCTGCATTAACATTGTTCCTTCGGGTTCTAGCCATTGACTAAAACCAAGAAGAATAGTGTGAGAAACACTAATTATAATAGGAAAACAACATAATCAGTAATAAAATTTCACACTTTAGGTCTTATCATAGGTTACTCATGGCCATTCCTAAAACACTAAGATTTTTTTCTATGCTTTGACATATCCTTAGGGTTCTTACTAAAGCATTCACATCCTAGTTTCCAAAGGTTGACTATACCTTACCTCTGATACCAACTATAAGGACCCATAAATTACATACATTGTTATTACTTCTTAATTGAATCACACTTATTACAACATATAACAAAACCATGAAAGGACCGTATAGGTATATTGTCTTTAGAAACTGGTAAACATAAACAACTGGTTCACAAATCATCTACACCATCTCCATTTTATTTTATCATATCTAGAGTCTCTTTTGGCATATCTTACTTAATACCCTTCATCCTGACCTGGGAAAAAGAAAACATACAAAAGGGTGAGCTCAAATGCTAAGTAAGGGTAAACAAAGGAAATATAAATCATATCATATTCATAAGAACATAACATTTTGAAAATCTTAACCTGCAAAAGAGATCATAATATCATAACATGGGATAAATCATGGTAGTGAAATGTAATCCCAATAATCAAAACATAAAACATGAATCTTTGTGTCATAAACACATTATTGTAGATAATCATTTCTTATTAGTCAAGACTCATTTCCAATACTATCATAGCGAACAAAGTCCATTTCTGAACCGAGTTTACTCCTCATTTTAGTCCTGTATCACTGAACCAGATTAACCTGTTGTTCCAGCCACGTCTATCTCATGAGATATAAATCTTTACCCAATGAATTTGAGGGAGATATAGTTCCCACCAATCTCATAATGATATCATTCTTATGTGTGCCACAAGATCATAAATCATACATCATAGCATAACCCATGTAATAAAAATGGGATTCTTAAATATCATGTCATCATAACATAATCCATATAAGATAAAAGTACATCATTAAAATAGTTCCATGAAATAAATGTAAAAATAGGGATAGAAATAGAACCATATATTATCATAGATGGAAAATAATTTTTGATAAAATTCTTGAACTCCATTCTTGAGGAAATATCCTTTCTACTTCAAAAACATTTTTCATTTCTTAACAAGTCAGACAATTTTAAACTAAAAGAAGTTGATTACAAAAAACTTGAAAACTTGTAAAGGAATTTTCATGGAAATAATGTTCTATGAAATCATAAAAATCAATTCATGCCGTATAAGTTAAAAAACATTTTTCCCATACTTTGGCCAAAAAAAGTCAAAAAGTACCTCGTACTAAAAAATAAAACAGATTCCTTTCATATATTTTACTAAAAACTCAACAATGAGTAAAATTGGATTTAAAATTTTTTTGGAGGATAGAAATAATATTACATATTGAGGGAACACTGATGTGTATGATAAATATTCCACAGTAAATTCTAAAGTATAAACAATCTCAGATAAAAATGAGATTGTGAGATTTTCCATTACCTTAGGTATGATATGCTTCGTACGTATCTGAACCTCATGTATAATGATTTAAATAATGTCATTGACTTATTAAAGAATCATATTCATTGTTATGATATCATATATGGTCATATTCTTATCTTATTATTAATAATATTTCATTGCTACTTGTTATTCGGGTGTTCATTGTTTTATGTTCTTATGTGTGTTTTGTCGAATAAATTATTCTTGTTAGGTTATAGATAAATCATTTACAGAATGGTATTAGTATAATATACATCATATTTATTCATTAAATTCAATTATATAATCATTATTCAATGAAGATCATGTAGAATGAGTCGCATCACATCGTGGAGACGGTAGGTCGTACGTACACACGAGCGATGATATCATTCCCATGTTTTTGGAATTGTATTGAAGTGAATGATAGAATATCTCATAATTATTATCATGTCATAATAACCATATATAGTTATTATTTACATCATTATACCCATCCATGTAAGGTGGTGTTGGAAAAAATATTACACCACAGCGTAGAGACGGTATTCCGTACGTACACATGCGTGGTGATTTTGTTTTTCGTAGGATGGATAGAAGGTGAAATAGGGTTGTTTAATATTTATAATAACATATAATTATATTAGTGATACTGATGTTATTACTTTATTATTAAACAACAAAATAAGAATAAGTAGAAGAAGAAATGAATTTGAATGAATTGGTAATGGATATTACCTCTTCTTTGACACGCTTCTTCTAAACCACCTATTAGGGCACTAAAGATGGTCTTTGAAGAAGACCAGAACCTAAATTATGTTTCTTGGGATTTTTATAAATGAAATGGTCAGGGTTTATCAGAGATTAAAGGCTCTAAATTGTGTAAAGAAGAGGGGGAGGAAGTTCCCTTTTATAAGGTAGGAGAGGGGCACCTTAGAAAAAACTTAAAATATTATTTTATAATAAAGTCATATTCGGTTTTTAATAGCTCCAAATTGATTTATGTAGAAGGTATTGTGGGTATGGGTCTAAATCCTCTCAACCAATAGGTTTTAGACAAGTTTAGGTTACTATTTTAACCTTATCATTTAGATTTAACTCAAAGTTAAATAATTTATCTTTTACCATGTCTTCTTGTTTTCTTACACTATATGGTTAATAAACCTACTATAACAAGCCAAAAGAACCCCAAGTGGTTAATTATTAATATATATATAACTGTATCTAATTCATTGGGCCGAACATTAGATTTTTATAAAAAAATAACAATTAATAATATAATATTTGTTTTAAAAATGATTTTATGTCAATTTTGACACTATTTGGTAATTGGTTTTTGTGAAAATCATAACAGCATGATTAGTTCAAAAAAGTTAATTAAAGAGATAATAACAAGTAATATTAACATATAAAGTTTTTTTTAATTCATAAAAAGTCTCAAATTACATTTATTTGGGTATTTATAATATAAATTATGTTAATATTTCATTAATAAGGTAATTATTGCATCATCATTGTGTCATCATTAAATTAAATTATGTAATTTATAAAAATTATAAATAAAATACCATTATGTAGTAAATATTTTTGTCTTTATAATGAATATTTATAGTCGAATTTATCTTATGTATAACCCTATATTAAATATGTTTTAGTTATTAAACATCGATTTTAACACCTTTAACTCCTCTTTAAATAATATAATAATAAGTGTCCTAATCTAATACTTGTGGACCTAAATGGTCATATTTTATTAATAAGGTTGTTTTTGGTAGAATTAAACATATCCAATAGAATTAGGATATGTGTTAGGGTAATAATAAAATCATTTTTACCCTTAATTGCCCTATTTAATTTTAACCATGGTAAATAAAAGTAAAAAGTTAATATTTACCAAAAATCATTTTTCTCTTATTTAAAAAACTTTTACTCCTTGATATTTACCATGTCTCTCATATTTTCAAAATTAAACTCACAGAAGCAGTAAAATTTGGTTTTATGTACAATTGCAAATGCTCCTAGGAGGTGGGTAGAAGATGGTAAAAAGTTCAATAAATTTTTTATGTATTTATATTATTATAAAATTACTCGAATGAATTACATTGAACTTATATAAGTATCATGTATCTATTTTGACCTAAAATAAATTTAAATAAAAAAATAATTATTTAAATAAAAATTTTGTTTTAACCAATAACTCAGTGTTTTCACTATTCATCAAAAATTGAATGTTTTCAGAAAAATACCAAAAATTCACCATAGGCTAATTTCGATATTCCGAATCCAAAAATAAATTCCATTTTGAAAGTCGAAATTTATAAAATTTTAAAAAGTGGGTATTACTATTCATAACGGCTAGTTTATATAATATTTTAATAACATATCGTTGTTTAGAGAAACTCGGTATTGCGTACAACGCAAGCTATCGAGGAAGGTTTCTCTTGCGTGTAACACAAGCTAAGACAGGGTTGTGTGTAGTGAAAGATTCCTTTGGTGATTCACATAACATAATACATAAAAACAAAATATTTCTCATAAAGTCTTGGGTGTTACATTTGTAATTCATGTCCATGTTTTAAAAACAATTTTAATGATTTATTTATATGGAAATTTTTTTAAAAAAAAATTAATTCATTTCAATAGTTTCAAATTGGTATGGGACAAATTGATACCAAAATCTATTTTAAATTAATTCCATTATAATTGCATCATTTTTAAATGATTTCACAAAAAGGGATATTTCTGTCAAAGAGTTTTACTGGTCATTTTCAATTATATCAACATCCTTTAGTGGATATTATTCTTGATTGAGTTTGATTTATTATAATGCCATATGCCATATTGTATTGAATAAGTTGTGATATATTTGACTGTGGATATTCTATTTTTATAACATTCATGGTTTATTGTAAAAATATTGACATTCCAAATGCTAGTTTTAATACGAATGTTTATGTTATGTTTCAAAATTTTCATATGAGGAATGAATTGGAATTAGTACGTGTCGGTTGGAGCCCTCTATAGATCCTCGATGCATCATAGGTATCATGAGACAAACTAGTGTCTTGGCACAAGGCTTTGAGAAAATAGTATTTTTAGTCTTCGCATGGGGCCATGACTATGTGGTTATGATGTCCGACATTTTGCATTCCATCATTATGAAACTAACTATTGATATTACATGTGGTAATTCAACTAGTATAATATCCATGTGAATAAGTAAATGGAATTATTTAGATATATATTTTCCATATTATGCTGATTATTATGTTTAAAAGGCTTTTGTTTTAGTCTTATAAATTGCCTTAAATGATGATTCTTATTTATGAATTTTTCCACTATATTGTTATCCTTTTTGATCATTTGATCTCACCACTTTCTATGTTTTATTTTTTCCAGAATGTGAATAAGTATTTTATGGTTGAACTACTGAGATAGGATAAGGGATATAAGTGTGTTAAAAGGGGACAAAATGTTTTTGTTGTTTTTATTTCATGATGTAATGTAAAACTAATGTGTGTATCTAGTACTTCTAAGGCTAATAAACTAATCAATCTCTTGAGACTTGATCTCTTGTGAGCATGCCAATGTTATGAAATAATGCACCGAATCTGGGTAACAAGGTTTTGGGCGTTACAGTAGGTATTAGAGAAATTATAATACAATCCTTGGAAACTAGATTTAGAAAAACTCTGATTAGAGAACATTACCCTAAGACAGACATTGAGGATTATTATAGAATAACAACCAATAATTTTAATAATGTAGAGATTTTTTGAGTTTTCCATCCAATATATCCATGTCTAGATACAAGCTGGTAGAGGCGGCTCTGGCACAGATGTACCTAGGAGTGAAAACTCTGACAAGGTGCTTTGGGCTTGACCCATGGTATCCTAGTACATGATAGTGAGCCTTGCTATAATCTTGGTTACAACACTCCTGGGAGATATTTTTAGGACAATTAACATTTTCTATACAAACCATTATAAAATATTTAAGAGTAAATACGTTCCCAAAGAATACATTTTTTATTATTATGGATTATATGCATAAACTGTTCAATTTATCTTAACTGTTTTACAAGCTTGTAATTATACATTGTGATTCATTAACTAACCTTGTGCATGCCATTATTTATAACTGGCACCTAGTAGAAGGAATGATAACTCCAGCAATACGCATGATCCAAAGTGTAAGAAAGATCATATCTTTCTTGGTATTAAGCCAAAATTTAGAAGGGAGATAGTCTCCCATGTATTCTCATCATATGAAGAAATTATATCATGTGTTAATAAGATAAGTAATGAATTCTCTGAGTCTTGTGGCTTTGAAGGGAAGAAAGAGAAGAAAAGGATGGTAGAGAGAAAGATGGATAAAGGGAATAAGGGAAAGAAGGATTTTCCCATATGTGATAACTGTGGAATGAATCACCTAGGTAAATTCCTGAAGGGAATGAGAGGTTGGTACGTGATTAAAAGGGTAATAAAAAGGTTTCCAATGTACAATACTTCATCAACAAGGAGTTGGGACACAACGCAAATCAATGTTCAAATCGTCAGAGTATGCCTCAAACGATGCTATTGGATAGTAATAAAGTTATGACACTACTGCAGATGTAGAGGAATTTCTAGTGTTCTTATGTTGTTATTAAATAATAATATCATTTGAGTGTTGTACAAATGATGCACTGGTTATATGAATTATGGAAATAAATAAGGATTGTACTGTAGTAGTATTTCATTGAGGATCTGAGATTATATGGTTCTAAGAAAAGTGACTCAATAGAAAGTTAATTTTTTTGGAAAATAAATGGTTGAAGGAAAGATAAACCATAATATGGTTCTAATACTGAGGTAGTGATTTTTTGAATAATATATGATTGATTTGGATAAATTATATTCGATATTTTTGACATCCTTGAAATGAATTAATTATTTGTTTATTTCTTCATTGCTTGAGTTTACAACCTTTTTGGATATAAAGATTATATCCAATATTCTATATGGAATAAGGGAGAATGAATTTAATCAATATGGTTATATGGTAATTCAGGGTGTTAACATGTTTTAAAATAATACATGATGAAGGTATTCACATGTTATTATGTGGAAAAATAGATCTTCATTATGATTACCTTTCATATATATTTTGGACTGTGCGTTTGGATAGAAGTATTTTGGATAAGTTTAAAGGTTGGAATGAATTAAGATGGAAAATTGATAATATTGTTTAATGTTAAAACATTTTTTAAGATTATTTTTGGATTACTATAAAAAGGACAACCTAGAGGTCGGGCAATAACTCGTTGCATCCGGAAAGGCCATGAGACTTGAACCTGCAACCAAAGGGTGACAAGGGTGCATCACCTACCACTAGTATACGTGATGTCCTAGTTTGTATAATGTAGTTTATTTGAATGGTCTAACAGATAAATTATAAATTCATTTTTTGGAGCCCTATAATATTAGGATAAATAGAATATTTTTGAGTTCTATTGTCTTTTAGAGTGAATGATGAGTTTGTGGTAGGAATTAGTTAAAGGATGGAATTATTCTTGTCAATTATTATTTTTTATTATTCTATGAAGAAATTAATTGTTAAACTTTAGGGATGGGATCTTAAAACCAAAAATGTGTTATCCTAATACCTTATGTTTTTTGAAATGATGATATATTAAATCATTATTGATTGATGGATTTGTGGACCTCAATTTTAAACTAGTTTGTGATTGATGACCTAAATCACTCTATATAAATATTTATGTTTTTCTCCAATTATATGCCTCTAATTTCAACCAATGTTCTCCAAATCAAGATCATAATTTAATGGTGACTTTTCATTTCCCTTTCCCTCTTATTAAGACTAAATTTTATTAACCGTATTTACGATTGGAGTTTTTCACAACGGTATTTTCTATTTTTAACCTTTTATTTTCAAAGAAAAATTTCAAATTGATAGGACGTAATTTATCTAAGGAGAGGAGAATATAACACCCCATTATTTCATAGTAAGTTATCTCTTTAAATTAATTCAATAGATTTTTCTACATGAAACACCGACTTCGAGCACACCACGACTTACCAAACTAGCCATTCAAAAATAATATTATGAACAGTATTAACCCCATTTTTAATTTTATATTTATACAATATAATTTTTACATTCAACTTTTGTGTTTCTTAGATGTAATATAAGTAAAAATTTAATTTTCAGATAAAAAAATTATTTTTCAAAAAACAAATACAGTTTTTCCTCCTTTTAATGGATAACCCTTTTTAAATACAATATTTGACTCATTTATATATTCTATTTAGTGAAGTAAAATTTTTATTTAGAAGCGGGCATAAAAAATTAGTTTGGATATATTTTTATTACTTTTTTGATAAGATACATATTTTGATAGATATGGAAGAGTAATAAATTTTAATTGAAAACATATTTTTTCATCGAAACAATTTATAGTGTTAAATTATTAATTTGAGTGGATTTAACGTATAATTAGATTATATTTTTATCATTTATTATAATTTAGTTCATTATAAGTAATTTCACAACTAAATTGGACATAAACACATGTCAATCATTTGATAGTTTTTACTTTTAAAAAACCCGCTTTTTGGTTATGACAGTGGGAAATAATTTTAAATTAATTAATTCCACTTATTTGTTTTGAATTTGGTAAAATAGAGATTAATTTTTAATTTTGAATATAAAAATTTTCTTAGGTATCTTTTTTGATATTTTTCTGAAAACTTTAAATTTTTGAAGAATAGTGAAAATCACTGCGTTTATGTTTAAAACCGGCTTTTTTTAAATAATTATTTATTTTATGTAAATTTATTTTAAGTAAAAATAGATAACTAATACCTATATAAGTCCAATGTAATTCATAGGAGTCCATTTATAATAATATTAGATATATCAAATTTTATTGAATTTTTTAACGTCTTTTACCCACCTTCTAGGCTCATTTACAAATTTTCATAAAATGTAATTTTACAGCTTCATTGAATTTAATTTTACAAATCCAAGAGACATAGTTGAAATCTATAAGTAAAATGGTTTTCAATTGGGTGGAAATAATGTTTGGTGAATAGTAACTGTTGAATTTTATTTACCACAGTTAAAAGTAAATAGGGTAATAACATGTAAAAATTATATTATAATTACACTTATATATGTCCTAATTCTATTGGATATGTGTATTTCTACCTAAGTCAACCTTTGGAATAAAATATTATTCTTTTGGATCCACTTGGATTAGATTATGACATTTGTTATTATTTTATTTAAAGAAGAGTTAAAAGTGTTAAATTCAATGTTTAATAACTAAAAAATTTTTAATATAGGATTATACATAAGATAAATTAGACTATAAATATTCATGAAAAATATAAAAATATTTCCTATATAATGGTGTTTTATTTATAATTTTCAGACATTAAATAATAAAATTATTTAGAACACAATGATGATGTAGTAATTACCTTATTATTGAAATATTAAACAAATTGATATTATAAATATTAATTTAATTTAAAATAGAGATATTGGATATATTCCACATATTTTGATGGTTGTTATGACATTTTAGGTTTGATTAAATAATTTTTTTTTGAATTGATAATGTTTTTATGACTTTAAGAAAAAAAAATACCAAATAGTGTCAAAACTGACATAAATGAGTTTTTAAAACAAATACTATATCATTAAATGATATAATATTCATAAAAAACTATGGTTTAGAAAAAGAACTTTTATAATGATGTATATTTCATTAAGGAACCACTTGGGGTTCTCTTGTATTTTTATTGTAAGTTTAGTAACCATTTATTATAATAATACAAGAATACATGGTTAAAGTTAAACTCTTTAACTAAGAGTTAAATATAAAAGATAAGCTTAATATGGTGACCTAAACTAGTCAAAAACCTATTTTTTGAGTGGTTTTCAACCCAGAACCACCTTATCCAAGAACTAAATCCTTTTTGAGCCATAATAAACCGAATATGATTATATAAAAAAATAATATTTCAATCTTTTCCTGAAGTGACCCTCACCTCTTATAAAAGGGTAAGCCCCCTTCTCTTAAAATCACACCTCCAAATCCATTTGTCTTGGCCAAACCCTACCCAAATATCATCCCAAATACCCTCAATTTAACTGAGAGTCCTTACTTTGATCATAAATCCAACCTATGTATCCCTTTTGATCAAATCCAAAGAAAGCACTCGAAGAAGAGGTAATAATTTCATCACCTCTTTCAAAGTTCTTCTCTTCTTCCACTTACTCGTTCTTTGTTGTTTCCTAACCAAAATAATAACTCTAGTACCTTCTACATACTGTGATTTTATTAAAAATATGGTACAACCATAGTCATTATTCTATCCATTCGATGAACTAAAAAGTCACCATACGTGTGTGCGTACGGCTTATCGTATCCAGGTTGTGGTGTAATTTGTTATTCAATAGTTAATTATTTTGTTAACCATTCAAGAATAAATTTCATTTTATTATTAAAAAACAATTTTTAAGAAATTAATATAATTCTGAATAAGAATCAAATACATCTTATCCATAAAAAACATGAATGACATAACAAAACATATAAAGGGAAACAAATCAGTTAAAACACAAAATAATAATACGATTAAAATATTATTAATAAATAAAAATTAAAAGATAATATATTATATAATATTTATGTATATGGTTATTGTATAATTTAATTACAATTATTTCACCATTATACATGAGTTTAACATACCCTCAACTAAGGAAAAGTAAAATTTATTGGTTAATTTTACAATCTAGTCCAACCCTACCATTATGGAAGTGTAGCTCGCGGCCTGAGGCTCCCGTCCCCTCAATGGTGATGCCCTAAAAGAGCTGGCTATGGCTCCGGCCCCCTCCTCCCCGGTAAGGGGAGGGGGGAATGATTTTCCCTCCTCTGTCACGGTCCGACCTTTCACCCCTTTCACTAACCCGGCCTTCCTCCCACCCTTCTTGTTGTTCCCTCTCTGCCCTAAGGTCCCCGACCTTCACGAAGGGTCGCCCTTGCTCGCGATTTCTTCAAAGGAGTTCAACGCTGCTGTGGACCTCCACAGATCAACGTTGGTGGCTCATTTTAGGGGTCTCCATCCCTCGGTTGACATGTTTGACAAAAAATTTTCAATTCATGGGGTCTTCAAGATCGATCGGTTGTGGGTCATCTTGATCAGCAGTAATTGATAATCCACTTCTCCTCAGAGGTCGACATGATCGATGCCTGGTCCCGCGCTCCTCGTGTCTTTAACAGATGCGATTCTCATCTTTTTAGATGGTCTACAGATTTTATCATGAATCGCGACCCTACCTCGTCAGCGGTGTGGGTATATTTTCCTAATCTTCCACTCTCTTTCCTGTCCCCTTCTTTTATATGTATGCTAGGAAATATTGTTGGAAGGTTTCTGTGTTCGGACAATCGCACGACAGGAGTTTGTCACCCTATATTACCTCGAGTGTGTGTTGAGGTCGATGTTTCAATACCTCCTCTGGAGTGGTTGTGGATTTCGGAAGGAGAAGAGTTTCGATGGAAACAGAGGGTTGTGTTTGAATCATGGCCAGCGTTCTACTTGGGATGTCACTAGCTAGGCCACCAGGCTTCTGGTTGTAGTCACGGGAGCCGGGTTAGTCCAAATGTGATCAGTAATTCTGAGAGACTTGAGTTGAAGCTTGATCCCATAGTCCAGGTGAGGGATAGTGTTGGTTTGGGTGAGTTTGAGTAAGTGTGCGGGGCTGCAACAAAGGCGTTTGATCAAGCAGGTTTGACTACCACTGAGTCCATCATCCGGGAGTCTCAACTTATGCAGCGTTGTCAGGTAGTCCCTACAATAACAGCAAAGAGTGAGATGATTAAAGAGGCATGTTCGGGGGTTGTGGATATTTTTTCTCTATTAAAACATGATTTGGGTCTAAAGGGAGTTGAACAGGAGGATCCCTCAGTAATGGATACAGTGGATCCTTCAGCAACATTCAGCTCTGGTGTGGAGAGCTTGATAGGGGGTGATTTTAATCCAGTTGTGGGTACACAAATGGGTGCTGAGGAAGATTCAAGGTCTCCCAAGATATCACCTTACAGAGAGGTTGTCCTTGCAGGTATTGAGATCAAGGGTTTTATGGGTCCCCAGGTTGAGCCATCCCCGACGAGCAGGTCTTGCCCGAGGAGTGTGTTGCTAGCTTTGAAGTTGTGTAACTGATTTGGGAACTTGGAGGATTAAGGGAATAATCATGAGGCTGATCAGACAGTACCTCATAATGAGGAGCTGGGTATACCGTGGGAGGAGTCTGATGATGACTCTCTAAGCTAGCTGTCAGGAGTCAGTCCTCATGAATTCTATGGTAGTGACATTTGCAGTCACATGAGAAGGAAGGGCTGGATTGGAGGGAAGAAAGGGTGAAAGGATTATTCACACCCACCTTCACCAATGGATACTAGCTCTTCCAGGAAGGTAAAATACCATGTGAGGGAAGGTTTTATCAACTTAAATGGAAAGCAGTTCGAGCAGGGGATGTGGTCGATGCAATAAAAGGTGCTGCTCCCATCTAGGATGTATTGCAAAATACATGAATGGATGCTTATCAACCTGTAGAGCTACTACTGAATTCTGGAGAAGAATTGATGGAGGAAGAACCCCTGGCGACCCATGCCCCAAAAGATGATAGAGATAAAATGATAGAAATGACTGTTTGGGTGGACACCAATAAAGAACATATGGACTAGATTGACAAGCAGAATTGTATCCTTGTAAGAGGTCTCAAAGCAGGGAAAATAACAACCAAGTGTAGGACAGAATGGTGTGTCGATTTTAAGACCTTATAAAAGATGATCTAGAAATATCGGTAACTTCTTTTTCTTGGGAACTTATTAAGGATAAAAATTTCAATAGGCTCAAGTTTTTCTTTAACAACTTTGTTTTCTCTTGGGGTTTCTCACTTTTTCATTAAAATTGTTTTTGGTTTATAATAAAAAAATGATGTTAGTAGTAGTTAATTTTACAATATCCTTATTTATTTGAGTTTTTTTATACATAAGTATTTACTGGGAAAAACTTTTCATCCATGTCCATAATTCAAAAAAAAAGTTTTCAAAAGGATTATTTTTATTGGGGTCTTTAACTAAAACAAAAAATTAAAATTTATAAATATTCATTCTTCTAAATCTTCCTTATGAATGTCAATGTTTTAAAAACAATTTTAATGATTTATTTATATGGACATGATTGTTTTAAAATCTTTATTCCTTTCAAAATTTTCAAAGAGGTATGAGAAACTTTGATTCAAAAATATCTTTTAAATGAATTCAATTATAAATGTGTGACTTTTAAATGATTTCACAAAAATGGAAATTTCTCTCAATGAGTTTTACTGATCATTTTCAACTATATCATCATCATTTACTGGATATTATTCTTGATTGAAGTTGATTTATTATAATAAAATCTTCTATATTATATTGAATGAGATATGATATTTTTGATTTTGGATGTGCTATTTTTTTACCATTCATGGTTTATTGGTAACACATTAACATTAAGAATTATAGTTTTAATATGAATGTTTATGTTATGTTTCAAAATTTTCATATGAAGAATGAATTGGACTTAGTAAGTGATGGGTGGAGCCCACTATAGCTCCCCAATGCATCGATAGGTCTCATGAGGCAAACTAGTGTATTGGAACAAAGCCATGACAATATCGTATTTGTAGTTTTGTCACAAGACCTTGAATATGTTGTTATGATGTTCATCATTATGCATTCCATCATTATAAAATTATTTATTGATATTAAATTTTATTATTATACTTGTAGAATATCCATGTGAATAAGTAATTGGAATTAATTTGATTAATAATTTCCATATTATGCTGAAGTTTATGTTTAAAAGGCTTTTGTTTTAGTCATATATGCAATGACCCAAACACTCATTAATGGAAATTCCTATTGATCTAATTAAATGTCTTATTATGGTTATATAAAATGTGAACTTCATTGGTTTTATGTTTTGGACTTCAAAATACCATTAATAATTGTGTTTTTTTCTAATATAGTGGTTGAATAGTGATCATATGATTAGTATAAATATAGGGATTTGACAAATCCAATTTACTCATACAAAGGAATCGATGGCCTCATCCAGCAGACTTTCCCCACACAAATCCTATTTATCGGAGCTCTAAAAGAAGGTGGCGTCATTGTTCTTCTCTCTTGACCAATCTGAAGCCTATCTTGAACAAGCTAAGCTTGAGCAGAACTGACTACAGGAGAAGTGGATGTTAATTGAGATTACCACGTGGGTAATGTTATCCGAGACACCCTAAGAGTCTGTCAACGTCGCACACCTTACCCTTCAGTCTTATGCGAGTTTTCTAAGGTTTTATGTAACAAGACCCGAGCACTATGAATATATACATTATTTTTGTATGAACAATGTGCATTCATTTTATTATTGTTACATGGTAAATAGTTTTTAAAGCACAAGTAGTATTTTTAGTCAATATTCAACTAAGAAATATATTTTGAGGAATTAATGTATTTTTGAAAAAAAATTATATTTTAATTAGATATATTTATTATTATTAAATTACTTTTAATTAAATATAAATTATCTTATAATTTTATGAATTCAATTGTAATTTTTATTAAGGTTTGAAAGTTTTTTTTGTCAAAACCCATGAATTTTCAATAAATGTCAGTTTTTATTTTTCAAGTAAAAATTCACATAATTAGAAAATTATTTAGATAAAATGAATATTTTTTTTTGGAATCAAGACATCTAAATTATCCAATGGTTATTTTTTCATAATTTTCTGAGACAGTCGAATTTTTAGGTATAAATTAAATACCGTTTAAATATATAATGTGTTTTATGACATCATAGTGTCCCAATAGTGAAGTAATAAATTTATAAAAACATTATGTTTGGACAATATATTTTTTAACATTATAATAATGAAATTTTGGGTTTGTTTGATTTATTTTTGAATGCTTTAGTGGACCCTTCAAGGATTATAAAACATTTTGTCTTTTAAAATTGTTTTCCTAGAGAGTTTGACTCAACTCCAGATAATCAAACCAATTATTTTAAGATGTTCGGCCATTGGATATATAAAATATTTTTTTCTAATACCCTTTGGAAAACACCATCGGCAAAAACCATGGGATGGTTTGTGGATTTTATTAGTTTAATGTGAGGGGTCCCAAACCTAAATAATAAAGAATTCCATCTCCTTTCCTATATAAACCCACCCATGCTCCCACTTAATCTTCACTAAAAGCCTTTTTTGTTCTACCAAACCCTTCCATTCTCTCAAAAGAATCATCACAAGGTGTCCTAAGCTCCCTATAAGCCTCTCTAAAGCCTCTTGAAACCCTTTGGGATCACATTCCCAAGTAAGGTATTTCTTCCTATCTCATTTTTGTCAAATTTTATTTAAGTTGTTTTTCCCTTTTTTTTAAATTAAAAATGTTGGGGTATGATTTCATACCTCCCCCATACTTCCCTCCTTATGTTTGGATGATGGGAGACCCCTTTCTCTCTCATTAATTCTGCCCATACACACCTGTTACCATGCTGAAATTCAGTGAGGGATTTCTCTCTCCTCTATTACATCCAAGTAATTATTTTGAATTTTGAATCTAAATTCCTTTAAATTTGTTGGGACATGTATCTATATTACACCATTACTGTCCATTTTAGGTAAATATGATGAGACACCACTTTCTCTCGCATCAACCATTTTTATGAGTTCTTATTTTATGCCATTATGCTGCTGAAATTGCACTACAATTTTCCAAGCCAATGTCATTGTGTAGTGAATACTATGCCCATTTCCTTTTCAAGGATATTCACATTTATGAAAATTTACATAATGATTATAAATATTCATGTATTTATTCCACATCCCTTTATCTTGGAATAAATGATGATGATTGATTCCATTTCGTATGATCTATGTGGCACACTTATGCATGAAATGAAATGTTTAAGAAGGTTGTGACCTGATAGAGCTCCAATGCATTGGGTAACATATAGTATCATGATATGTAATGTGAAATTGGTGTTGACTCATGCTAATTCAATTGAAACGAGGGTTTACTCATGCATCATGTGAAATGAGGGTTTACTCATGCTCTAATTGCGATGAGTCTGGGCTCATGTTAATTCTCTGTTAAGTGTTGTTGCCACATTTCTATGTTATGATCATCATGATTTATAATTATTTTATATTAGTGTCTCTTTTGTGCTCCATTGATTTGAATATTTTATAACATGTATTGTATTCCTCATGGTATTCCTTGTTTATTCCCCTACTGGGCTTTATAGCTCACTCTTTTCTTATGCATGTCCTCTGGATATCCCATGTAATGCTATGTACTAGGGAATATAGTGGTCATATAAATGAAGTTTTCAAAAAAAATGTTTTATTTAATGTTTTAATATGTTATTTAATGATCCTAAGACAAAAAGACACTAGACATCTCGATCTTCCAATTTTTATCAAGTGAAGAGATTATGTATTAAATCATGTTTAAGTTTGAAATAAAATAAGGGTTGTCAAAGTTGGTATCAGAGGATAGGTTTAGTTATTTTGGGGATTTGGATTAGAAAACTCTAGTGAAGATATAGATACAAGAATAAGTATAATAAAAAAATCCCTATGTATCAGTGAGTATAGAGTAAGTGGTTTATCAAGAAAATACATCCCTGTCCGGATACGAGCAGGTAAAGGTGGCTCTGGCACCGATGTATCATCGGGGAAAAACCTGAAAGCACTGCTTTGAGCAAGAGTCGAAGAGGAACTGGTGCACAAAAAGGGGCCTTGCTGCAATCTTGGTTAAGACACTCCCAGTAGATATGCTTTGGTAAATTCACAAGCTTAGTATGAACAATTATTAAAAGAATTAAAAAAATTCCCCTATGAATATATGTTAGAAAGTAGATCATGTATATCATAGATTGAAGCCAATGTATTCATAAGTTAAAGAAATAAAAGTTATTTATAAGTCATCAGTTTTGTCCTGGGATTACCCTTTATGTGTTACCCCTACCATTCCTTTTATTCTATCTAATGGATGGTAATAGGAGGACATGGGATAAAAACCTATGTGAAGATCGATGTAGTGACTGCGCTAATGAGATGCCAAAACTGATGGGAGATGGAATCACTAACTATGACATGATTCTCTCTTAGTCAACTCAATATTTTAATAGAAACATGGGTCAAGATGGATGTTCACCCCCCCCCCCATGATCGAAAAAGTTTCTCTCAAAAGATTCATGAGACAGAGGCCTTCTACATTTGATGGATCGTCTGATCCCTCAATCGCTGAACAATGGAT
The DNA here is from genome assembly GCA_963277665.1 of Viscum album. Lineage (NCBI taxonomy): Eukaryota > Viridiplantae > Streptophyta > Magnoliopsida > Santalales > Viscaceae > Viscum > Viscum album. The sequence continues at coordinate 1,513,399,130 of OY728128.1, read as the reverse complement.
CAACTCCATTGAAAAGTTCATATCTATCCTTCAATGTTCTGAACAAGAGAAGGCTATCCTGGATGCTTATCATATGGAGGGTGAAGCTGATAAATGGTGTACATTGATCAAAAATACGATGTCTAAGGAGGAGATCAAGGCGTTGGAATGGAAGGACTTCCGGAAGCTGTTTTTTGATAAATATTTTCCATGCACCATCCAGTTTAAGATGGAAAGGGACTTCCTTTCCCTAAAAAAGACGATGAATATGTCAAAGTAGATGAGGAAAACTTCACAAGACTTTCATGATACGCCTTCAACTTTTTCATTACCCCCGAATTCATGGTTGACCGCTTCTTTGGTGGGAGGAAACCAAGCCTACAGAAAGAGCTGGTGATCCGTGACTTCGATAGCTATGAGGAAATTGTTTGATCTGCCCTCAAGGTCGAAATAGAGATCGGAGAATCTCAGGAGTATCATGGGGGATTAGATGTGTAAGGTGGAATTCAATTCTGGTGGTATTATGGATAAATCCAACGGTTCTAAGATGGTCCAGCACCTAACTTTCCAAAGTTTTGGAAAGAATCACCATGGAAATTTCCTGAAGGGGACGAGGAAATGCTTTAGGTGTGGAAGATAAGGGAACCTAGTTGTTAACTACCAACAAGAAAAACCTGTGGTTGAAACAGAGGATAGGAATGCTCTATTAGAACCTTAATGCATTGTTCATTGCTACAACTATAAATAACCAAGTAATATTTCAAATCATTTCTCTAAGATAAGGGATTTCAGAGGCAACCAACAACCTCTAAGGTAGCAAGGGAGATCTTTTTTCATCACTACTACCGAATTGAACCCCAACAACAAAGTGGGGACAAGTACAATAGTTATTAATTCAATAATAGATAACTTACATTTTGATTCTGGTTATACACATTCTTTTACATCCCGAAATTTTAGTAGAACAATCCCATCACTACCGTAAATCATGGATGTAAATATGTCATTGAGTACGGAAAATGGGTCAATCATTACATCCCATGAATATAACTCATCCTCTATCATAATATGTGGATTTAATATCCCGATGAACCTTGTCATACTCACTCTGGTGGAATTTTATTAAATTCTCGGAATAGATTGGATTTCCTTATATAAAGCCTACATAAATTTCCGTGATAGGGAAATCACTCTCCATGTGGAGAATCGACCCATGATTCTATACAAGTGAAAAGAGAAAGATGGATCTTTTTTAGCTTTATCATCTCAATTGTGGATATTACTGCCCTATGGGAACATGTATTTGGCTCAGATAATTGATTCTAAGGAGGCATCCATCATTGAAGACATGCCTATTCTGAGGGAATTCACTGAAGTGTTTCCTGATGAATTGCCCAGTCTTCCTCCTAGAATAGATGTTGAATTATCAATTGATCTTATACCTGGGGAATTTCCGATATCGAAGACTCCATATAGAATGACTGTTGTGGAGCTTCAGAAGCTAAAAAAATAACTACAGGATAATCTGGATAAAGGGTTTATATGCCCAAGTTATTCACCATGGGGGGCACCAGTCCTCTTAATCAAGAAGAAAGACAAGTCTATGTGCTTTTTCATCGATTATCGTGAGCTTAAAAAAATCATGATAAATAACAAGTATCCTATCCCATGAATTGATGTCTTGTTCGATCAGATTCAGGGAGAAAAATACTTCCCCAAGTTGGATTTGCAGTCAGGATATTATCAAGTAAGGGTGATGAAAGAAGATATCCCCAAGACATCTTTTCATTCAAGATACAGACACTATGAATTCATATTAATGCCTTTGGGACTCACTAATGCTCTAGCATATCTTCATAGACTTTATGAATAGAGTCTTTAGGGATTACGTCAACAAAATTGTGGTAGTCTTTATAGATGATATTTTGATATCCTCCAAATCCAACGAGGATCATGAGAAGCATCTATGAATTGTACTATAGACCTTGCGGAAGGAGAAGATCAATGAAAAGTACAGAAAGCGTGATTCCTAGTTGAAGGAGGACTCATTCTTGGGACATATCATCACAAGCAATGGGATATATGTGGATTCCTCCAAAACAGATGCAATTGAGGGATGGCCAAGGCCAACATAATTAACAGATATCCGTAGCTTCTTGTGGTTAGCTCGATATTATCGATGATTTGTGATAAATTTATCACATTTTTCAAACAATTTTACCAAGATAACTCGGAAGGGAGTAAATTTTCCTTAGATTGATTAATGCGATGAAATATTTAAAGAGTTAAAATGAGGCTTATCACTGCACCCATGCTCACTTTACCCACAAGTGGAGAAATTTTTGTGGTATTAAGTGATTCATAAAAGAAGGGAATGGGCTTTCTGTTGATGAAAAATGACAAATTCATTGCCTATGATTCGAGGAAATTGAAAGTTCATTAGTAGAATTATACAACACATGATTTGGAGTGGGTTGTGTTGATATTCGCTTTATAATTTTGGTGGAATTATCTCTTTGTGGAGAATTGTGAAATATATACGGACCACAAAATCCTCAAGTGTATATTCATAGAGAAAGAGTTGAACATGCACCAACAAAGATGGTAAGATCTGATCAAAGACTATAATTTCTCAACACATTACCACCCTGGGAAAGCGAACAAGGTGGAAGATGCTCTTCGTAGAAAGGACCCAATAATTCTATCATTGATGAGAATTGAGAAGGATCTAATATTCTTATACTTGATAAAGATGGACATGGGAATCATAAATAAGGGAACATCATAAATCCTCTTACAAATGATTGCTCAACCGAATCTTTTGGAAAGGTTAAAGGATGATCAAAAGGATGAAGTGGGAATTAAGAAGAAAGTGGAAGCTATCTGAATAGGGAAATCCTTAGGGTTCAATTTTAATGAATAAGGGATTATGAGATTTGGGAAAATACTATGTGTTCCATCATGTTCAGAGCTGAAGAAGGAAATTTTGGGTGACGCACATAGTTCAAATTTCTATATTCACCCAGGAAACAGAAATATGTATCGAGATCTACGAGAGCATTATTGTTGGGATAATATAAATACGGACATCACTGAATTTACATCAAAGTTACTGGTGTGTCTGCATGTTAAGGATGGGAGACATAAGTCTAAGGGGATGATGCAACCATTACCCACACAATCATGGAAATAGGAGAACATCACCATGTACTTTGTCATCGGAAATCCGATGACATCAAAAGGCAACAATGCAATCTCAGTTGTTGTGGATTTTCTTAAAAAGTATACACGCTTCATAATAATTCGGGAGGATTTATCATTGGATCAACTGGCATAGATATAAATTAGGGAAGTGGTAAAGCAGCATTGAGTACCACTATCTATTGTATCTGACTGAGATCCATGATTCAACTCAATGTTTTAGAAGAGTCTTCAACATGCTCTGGATACTGAACTAAACTTCAGTATGGCCTATCACCCTCAAATTGATGGCCAATCTGATAGAAATATTCAATCACTGGATGATATGTTAAGATCATGCTCAATGGAATTTAAAGGAGGTTGGGATCAACATCTTCCTCTAGTTGAATTCAACTACAATAACAGTTTCCGCTCGAGCATTCGAATGACACCTTATGAGGACCTGTATGGGAAGAGGTGCATAACACCGACATGTTGGGATGAAGTCAGTGAACGTAAGCTACTAGGACCATAAATGGTCGATGAAATGGTGGAGAATGTGAAAACCATTCAGCAGCATATCCAGGCATCCCAGAGGCGACAAAAGAGTTATGCAGATAACCATTGATGAGAAATTGAGTTTAAATTTGGATACATGGTATTTCTATGCATATCTACATGGAAGAAGTTAATGATGTTGGGAAAGAAAGGGAAGTTACGTCCTAGGTACATCATCCCATTCAGGATTCTTGATTGTGTTGGCGATGTGGCTTATCGACTAGCACTTCCACCTACCATGGGGAAAGTATATGATGTATTTCATGTATCCCTCTCAAAGAAGTACATACCATACCCTTACCATGAACTCTCTTCAGAGGTAGTACAGATAGAGGATGATCTTTCTTACGAGGAGAAACCAGTGAAGATCCTTGATCGTAGATAAAAAGTTCTACGGAATAAGACAATGCCCCTCGTCAAGGTGTTGTGGCGAAACACCAAGTTTGAAGAAGTGATGTGGGAATCGGAGGAAGTGATGATGTAGAGTTACTCGCATCTGTTTTAGTGTGGTAAAAAGAAATTCCGAGGGAAAAATTTCTTAAGGGGGGAAGATTGTAATGACCCAATCATTCATTAATGGGAATTCCTCTTAATCTAATTAAATGTCTTATTATGTTTATATAAAATGTGAACATCATTGGTTTTATGTTTTGGATTTTAAAATACCATAATAAATTGTGAACATTGCTAATATTTCCATTAAACATTGATAACATGATTAGTATAAATATATGGCTTTAACAAATCCAATTATATCAGAAAAAGGAAGCATTGGCCTCATCGAGAAGACTTTCCCCCTACGAAGCCTATTTTTCGGAGTTCAGAGTGGAGGTGGCATCATTGGGCTTCAATTTTGACCAAACCCAAGTTGAGCTTGAACATGTTAAGCTTGAATGGAACTGACTATGGGAGAAGTGGAAGTTAATAGAGATTACCACCCGAGCGATGTTATCTGAGCCACCCAAAGAGTTTGTCACCATTGCACACCTTACCCTTCGGTCTTATGAGGGTGTTATAAGTGGTTATGTATCAAGACCCTAGCACTATGAATAAGTACATTATATTTGTATAAATAATGTGTATTCATTTTATTATTGTTACTTTTTAAATAGTTTTTAAAGCAGGAATAGTATTTTTTGTTAATATTCCACTATGAAATCTATTTTGATGAATTAATAGATTTTTGAATTAAATAATATTTTCATAAAATATTATTATTATTATTATTATTACTAAATTAATTTTTATTAAATATAAATTATCGTATAATTTTTTTAATGCAATTGTAATTTCCATTATGTTTTGAAAACTGTTTTTGGCAAACCCCATGAATTTTCGATAAATATCGGTTTTTATATTAAAAGAAAAAATTATCATATTTAGAAAATTATTTAGATAATATGTATATTATTTTTTGAATAAGGATCTCGAAACTATCCAATGGTGAATTTTTCATAATTTTCTGAGAGAGTCAAATTTTTGGGTAAAAATTAAATACCATTTAAATATATAATTTGTTTTATGACATAATAATGACCCAATAGTGATGTAATAAAATACTATAAAAAATATCTTCGGCCAATATATTTTTTACCATTAAAATAATGCGATTTTGGGTTTGTTTGATTTATTTTAAAATGATTTAGTGGACCTTTCAAGGCTTATAAAACATTTTGCATTTTTAAATTGTTTTCCTTCAGAGTGTGACTCACCTCCACATAAGAAACCCTATTATTTTCAGAAGTTCGTCCATTTCCATTATAAAATATTTTTTCCAATCCCCTTTGGCAAAAACATTGGGCAAAAACCATGGGCTGGTTTGTGGTTTTGATTAGTTTAATGTGAGGTGTCCCAAACCTAAATAATAAAGAATTCCCTCTCTTTTCCTATATAGACCCACCCATCCTCCCACTTCCTCTTCACTCAAATCCTTTGGAGTTCGACCAACCCATGACCTCCTCCCTCTATAATCCTCCCAAGGTGCCCCAAGCTCCCATGAAACCTTCTCTCAAGCCTTTCCCAAGCCTTTGGGATCACACTTCCAAGTAAGGGATTTCATCCTTTCTCATTTTTGTCCAATTTTCATTAAGTTGTTATGCCTTTTTTTCAATTAAAAATGTTTGGGTATGATTTATCACCTACCCAATACTTACCTCCATATTTTTGGATTATGGGATACCCCTTTCTCTGTCATTAATGTCGCCCATGTACACCCATTACAATGCTGAAATTCCATGAGGGATTTCTCTCTCCTCTTTTAAATAAAAGTTATTCTTTTGAATTATGCATCTAAATTCAATTACGTTTGTTGGGACATGTATCTATTTGAAAACCTTACATTACATTTCATTTAAATATGATTAGACACACCTTTCTCTCCCCTCAACCATTTTTATGTGTTCTTATTTCACGACATTATGCTACCGAAATTGCACTATGATTTTCCAAGACAATGTCATTGTGTAGTGAATACCATGACAATTTCACTATCAGGGGTATTCACCTTTATAAATATTTACTTATTGATTATAAATATTCATATATGTATTCTACATCCATTTATTGTGGAATAAATTATTTGGATTGATTCCATGTCGTATAATCTATGTGGCACACATATGCATGAAATGAAATGTTTAAGAAGGGTGCACCCTGATAGTGCTCCATTGCATTGGGTAAAGTACAGTATGATGATCCATCATATACAATGGGTCTTTACTCATACTAATTCAAGTGAAATGAGGGTTTACTCGAGATTCATGTGCAATGATGGTTTACTCATTCCCCATGTGCTATGAGTCTTGGCTCATGATAATTTCATGTTAAGTGTTGATGCCATATTTCCATGTTATGATTATCATGCTTTATCATGCTGTTATGTTCATGTTCCTCTCGTCCCCCATTGATATTCCTATTGTATAACATTTATTTTATTCCTCATGTTATTCCACATTTATTTCATTAATGGGCTTTATAGCTCACTCTTTTCTTATGCATGTCCTTAGGTTGTCCCATTCAATGCTAAGTACAAGGGAATGTAGTGGTCATGTAACAGATGTTTTCCATAAAAATGTTGTATTTCATGTTTTTATTTGTTATTTAATGATCCTAATCTCCAAAGACACTAGACCTATCAATCATCCATGTTGTATTAAGTGAAGATTTTATGTAATAAACTATGTTTATGTTTGTAATAAAAGTAGGGTTGTTATAATATACATTTCTTTAAATGTTTATTCTTATTTATGAATATTTCTACTATGTTGATATCCTTATTGAGAATTTGAGCTCATCCCTTTCTGTGTTTTATTTTTCCGAGGATGTGAAGATGTATTTTATGGTTGACCTGTAGGGATAGGATAAGGGATATAAGTGTGTTCAAATGGGAAAAAATATTGTTGTTGTTTTTATAACATGATGTAATGTAAAACTTATGTATGTATCTAGTACATCCAAGGCTACTAAAATAATCTTCCTTCCAAGACATGATCTCTTCTAATCTTGCCAATGTTATTAAATAATGCACCGACTCTGGGTAATTAGGGTCAAGACATTACAGGGAATTCGAATATAATGTTTTCAAGCATATCTATTATATAATATAGTTCTATAAAATTAATTATAAACAATAAATCATCACATATATTTCAAATTTAATATTATTCAAATTAATTATTTTATTTTTTTCTTAAATAAATAAATATCTATTTATTATTGAAGAATCATTTAATGTAATTATATAATTTCAAAAAATTAAAAATAAATTTATATAATGAGACTAAATTATATATGATCAAAATAAAGATTTATATTGGTTCATGTCTAGGTTTTTCCCCTTTGTGGAGGCATAAAAAATAATAAATAGGAAGACTGTGACATTTTGTAACTATCTTTGACTAAAATACTATATAAGTTATTTTCATATATGATTATACATTAAATAACTTCGATTCGGTATTAATTTGATAAGGGTATAATTATAATTATCCAATCTTTTTTATACAAGTTTAGTTCACATTCTTACCCTTATTATTTGGTTTTAATCCTTATCTAAACATTTTAACTCTTATCAGGACAATATGGATTTCTACACTATAATGGTTAATATAGTTTATGTAAAATTCGATGTAAACCATAAATGATTCATGTTTTACATTTTTTAAATTCATCCCTATCCATTCTCTGATGTTTAGTGTTTTATGAATTTTATATCATTTAATAAAATATTATTTATTTTAAATTATCATTAATGTAAATTTTGAGGCTATTAATTACTTGAATTTTTTATAAATAACATAAATACATGATAACATTGAACCAAAAACATTAATACATACCTATAATGTTTATATCATCTATAAAATTCAGCTATGTTATTAATTATGTTGAATTATAATTATTTTTATATTTTTAATAACATTTATTTGATATGTTAACTATTTAAACAATTGCTGCATCATCACTGTTCAATCATTTAATTTAATTATTTATTCCCTAAAATTTAAAAATTAATTTTCATGAAGAATATAAATATTTTATCATTCAAGTGAGTGTTAATTGTTGATGATATATTCTTAATATTATATGTAATATGGTAATACATATTGGAAGCATGAGTGAGACATATTGGACTATCGTTAGAATAAACTAAAAAAAATACTTATTCTCTTCCAAATTGCTCCAAGAGGACATTAAATCGGCCAAAAGATTATATTGGTCAAAACTGAATCATAAAATAAAATTAGGAAAATTTTTAGGGTAATATTACAATTCTTATAATATTATTTTTACCTTTCATTACACAATATACCTTTAACTACAGTAATTGATTTTAATTAATTTTACAAATCATTTTGGTTAAAAATAAGATGATATTATTAGAATATATATTATAAGAATTAAAATAGTGTATCTCCATTTTTTCACAATTAAATTAATATAAATGGAAAAATTATTTTTAATGCTTATCTGGTAGATGAGACGACAATACGAGTTTTTAAAGTAATAACATCCAAAAGTTTTCTAAGTTTTTATATCACAATTTCATAAGAAATTGTTTAAAATGAACTAATTTTTTATAATGATATAAAATTTGTCTAATTATACTTTAAAAAAATAAAAAAATATTTAATAATATAAATAAATCAGAAAAAATGTTGTTTTGAAATAGAATGCAATATTTATAACTATTCATCAAAAAATGAAACTTCTCATAAAAATACCAAAACATTACCCAAAGTAAAATTATATATTCATATTCAAATATATAAGTTCATTTTTAAAAAAATTATATAAAAGTTTTCAGAATCTTATTTATAATAGGTTTTCCATTAAATGGTGGTAAAACATGCTTTGGAAAAATAGAGTTTTTTAATGTGTAATATTGGAATCATTCTTATTGTATGACTATAAAATAATTTGGATGGATGTAAAAAAATTGATTAAACATACAATATAATTTTTTTAACTCAATTTCTACTATTCATTCCCACCAACTTAACAAATGGTGTTAAATTTTTTACATTTAATAGTATATCATGATTCATTTAAACTCGTTATTGCATACAATGCAAGCCATTAAATTAAAAAAGATGAAATAGCATAATATATTGCAGTGTTACATGGGGTATGTAAGAAATCATTTATTTCTAAAGTTAAAATGCATTATAATATTCAACCAAGACTATATTTAGATAAAAGTGCACAACAATCATGTTGTTACCTTTAAATTAGAGGAAAAAGTGTTTACTTTTTTATTTTTTTATTTTGAAAAAAACTAAAGCAATGAAATATAGTAAAATAATAATGAAAAGGACTGAAAAAATTACAATATGTGTAATTTAGAACTATTACATGATATGGGTGATCAGTTCATGAGTATTTTTTAAATTTCAATGCTATCCTAGTTCCAATATATCTAATCATCTTATTCTAATCTGAATAAAGTGATATTTCGTAATTTCTTCCTATCACTCCCCTTTTCAAATATTAATGGTGAGAATAAAACATTCCAAAATCTCACATTATTATACCAAAAAAATTTCCTTTAATAACCATCAAATGGAAAAAAAATCACCAAGGATCCTTCTTATAAGTTTTTTAAAATTGATTATTTTCTTGAGAATCCAAATTTAAAATTCATTTGACAGGTTTACAAGATGTTATGACATAATTATTGAGTAACACTTTATAGAAAAACATATTACAGAAATATTCCTCCAGTTTGGAGTGTTTAATAGTTTCATTAATTAGAGAATATCTCCATGAAATTTAATTTTCACAAATTCCATTCAATATACATTCAAATACATATTGAATCACCTCAATTTGAGGACTCTTTCTCGGGTTATTCCTCATTTTCTCAAGTGGGATCCATTCTATCATCAGGAAATAATTTTCAAATAGATTGATTTTTAGGCCCTTTTAATTTTGAATTATCTATGGGTACAAAATAATAAGTTGAATACAATGAATAAATTAATTCTAATAAAATAATCACTCTAATTAGATAATTATTTTAAATTTTATTCACAAAATACCAAAGTAATAAAAACTACTAAAATTCATGAATTAATAAATTTTCATATTTTATCCCACGAAAAACTAAAAATACAAAAAAAAATACAAGTCATTTACAATTATTAAACTTATTGGTATTAAATCATTTAAATAAATTTGAATAATAATGAAAATATTTTCTCATTCACACGCCACTTGATGACATAGTGGTGGCCAACACAACAAACCAAAAAGAGCCTCAAAATGTGCCATATGGATTAAGGATTGGAATTTTATGTTGTATGGGTACATAAAAAGTATTGGTGATCCTAAAAAGCTCTAAAAAATTTCTGAAATCATGATCATAACTTAACCTCTTTTATCAGAATCATTATCCTTGACTATCTATTATTATGTAGATGATATTATTTTCTCAGTTTTAGTTAGGAACCCAAAGCCTTCTATAGTCCCTACAAATACCATGATGTGATGTTCACTTATCTATCTAACACAATAATCTATGAAACTCATTGATTTCATATTATATATCATAAATAAATCTTTCAAATCTCATCCACAAGAAGGGTCTATAAAATCATTAAGTAATGATTCACATTTTCTAGCCAGTTAACTATCGCACAAACAAAATCACAATTCCTTGAGGATTCAGTTTACCATATCATTAAGTCGATTATGAAACCGTCCTAGTTATAAAAAGGTAGTGGATGTGTCTTATTTAAAGCCTTGGGATACTGGTTCTTTACTATTTCCCTACAACAGGTAAGGAGATGCAAATAAAACTAGCTATTTCCAACTTCATACTTGGAAAACTATGCCTATATTAGATAACCTGGTACATCTTCATTGATCCTGGATGAACAAATAATTCTCAAACATGTGAGTATATCATTGTATTCTCCCTCATGGATTCTATAACCAACACTCAATCATGGACATAGATATTTTTTTCATCATCTTAGTACTATCCTATAAATGGGTTACTCCCTTCCAATCATTCTTGTATCACCACACACTCATGATCTAACTCTTAGATATCCTTAAACTAGTCCACTAATGATGACCTGATAACTAAAGGCATATGTGTCATTTATCCATGGTATTAATAGATATCTATTAACCACACATACGTAATATTCATCAAATTTTATTCTTTATCCAAAGGCCACTCTCAAAGATCCTATGTATTCAACATTTTTCTGCTAAGAGAACATGCAACAAGGTTCCCTAATCCTAGGACTTGGGCCATCTCTAAGTGGAATGTCAAATGATACTCCTGCCAATTCCTCTACATCATGTTTATATCACACTGGAAGAATAAGCGATTCAATATATTTTGGTTCATGAAAATGATAAAACTCTTACTGATTGGATAATGATACCAACACATCCTAATGTGGACCACAACTACCAACTGAAATTCACATGTTGGTTATTCCTACTCATGGGGTCAGAGTTGATGTGACCAATAAGAAACTAGTTGGACCCTCTGCATCAACACATCCCCCAAAAAATCTCAAAAATTCAAAATACACTACGTAACTAATCCTTGGATATGTAAGTATAAAATATAGACGTATAATCAATCTTCTCTTCATCTCTGGGAAGGTCTATTCACAATAACTTGAACACTCAAGCATCAAAATTTTTTAGTCAACTCCATCATCAGTTCTACCATATGGGATAATTCCTAGATACAACATTGATATTCTTTCCATAATACCAAGGAAAATACAATTCTTAATAATTTTCATGGAGAATTATTATAAAATCATAGCCTCTACCTTTTTTGGGTATAAATTTATTTTTACCATACAAATTACATAATTGAAGAACCATACCTCTTGAATCCAAAAGTGAGACATTGATTGTTTTTTATAATATTGGGGGTCACAAAGTTTAGTCAATAGAATTTCAATGAACATCGAAAGACATTAAATATATCATGATATTCACATTGAATAAAATAACAAAGGGATCATGATATAGATGGAACATATTATTCATGAGATCCATGAACATTGATTGATAATTTTTAAACCCATATGGCATAACAAGATATCCAAAAAATCCATATCAACAATTAAACATTGTATTATAAATATAAGCCTCTCTAATATATTACTTGTGGTAGCCTAAATGAAGATCAATATTGCAATACCACTTTCCCCCAAAAAATGATCAAAAAGACCATCAATCATGAGTAAGTGATCTATCTTATTCACTGTTACTTGATTTAGCTTTATATAGTCTTCAAAAATCCAGAAAATACCATATCTGTTCTTATAGAACAACACTAAAAACTCCAAGGAGATGTGGTTGGACATGTGAACCTATTCACATCCGATTAGTATATCTACACTTTTTACTCCTTAAACACAGTTGGCACCATACAATAAAGATTAATCGTTATATGTTGTTCTCTGTATATGATCCCAATATAAAAATTAGGTAATTTTTCTAAAGATAAACTTAATATTTCATAAGGAAATATATCCAGATAAAAATCCTCCATGAGAGGGAAAATAGAGCAGGTTTTGGCTGATTTTTATATGAGACCAATGCCGGATACGTGGGTTGTGATATATCCAATTACACTGATGTCAAATCCCATCATACCTAATTTAATATTCAACTCAAAAGTAAATATGAAATGATAAAGGCTATTTTTATTATATGATATATGTCTCCAATAGTAGTTAATATGACATCAATAACTTCCCATATAATCCATTTTGAAGACCACAATGAAAGTTGTCATCTTTAAGATCATTAATTCCCACATGTGTCCACTTCATGAAATAAATAAAAGGAAATAGGGGCATCACTGTATATGGTCTACATTATTTCCAAAATGTGTATCAAGGGAGGTTAACTTAAAAGATAAATGAACTACTAAATCTACACTAATAACAAATTGACTAGATATATGGGGAATGAGAAGCACTTGTATCAAACAAAGTAGAAGATAATATAGAGGTAATCTAAAAAATAATTCTAACTATAGTATTAGTATCTCTTTTAATTTTTGGAATCTCATCCATTACATATATTCTAATTTCCTCTATAGTACAACCTTACATATGTGGTTCGTAACTCACTTGAGTCACCAGGGACTACGGTGTATAGGTTTACGGCTAAGGAACCCTACCCACACCTGGACTCATCTTCTCAAATCTTGACGTGACACCTTATAATAATAGTTCTAGACATGACCCATTCTTACACATTAGCAACATTCCATTGGTGGAATCAAGAATTATGAACTAATTTTTCCCTTGTATCTATAGTTATAGAACCTTAAGGAACTTCATCTTGCAGATGGTGTAGAAATATCCCATCTCTACTCTACCTATTTTCACCCTTTTATACCTCCATACCTGTCAACATTCTACTACTATAAAATCAAATAATGGTAGTAGTCTGAATTAAGGTATTCAATTAACATTAATATAGAAGGAAACCTACAAGCTTTTCCTCCTATATCCCTTTTTCAAAATTCCTGGATTTTCAAAACATGAATGCATTTATCATCTGGTTGAAGCCCATGAACTGATGTCAAAGATTTGGATGAATTCAAATATAAAACATAATATTCATATGTGACTAATTCCACTCCAAAAGTAGATAGAATATTAATAAATCCATAAAATTATTATAGTGTAAAGAAACCAACATTGGTCATTCTTGAATATCCATAATATCTTATTCTTGATACATCTTTACTGTGTTGGGAAATAAGTATTTGAATATTATCTCCTTAAAAGAATCTAAAATAAGGCCCTCATAGATAAATACCAATTACATAACACCAACCATATCATAGAAGGTCCCTAAATCCAATAAGTAGACAACATTACCATCATATCCTTAGGAGTTACTACCAGGTAAAATATTCCCTCATAAATTTCATCCTAATCCTCAGAATCCTGAGGACCAATAGTTCCCTAGAAGGATGGTGGATGTTAGATATTGAAATATCAAGAATTTTCAACATTAGAACTTCTCAACCCATTGAAATATGTAGGATGAGTCTATAAGACCCCTAGCTAGAGATATTTTTCAACATGAAGCAACAGAGTGTGTACAAAAGCATGCTTAGGTGTCTCCTTATGCATAGTTTGTGGTGGAATGGGAGTGTCCTCCCTTATGGGATCATTCTATAATTATTTAGTAGGTTGTCCCATTAATTTTCACTAAGGTGGAATTTTTCTAAATTCCATTTGATCTCTTAGAACAATTATAAAAAAAAATTATTATGAGAACATCTTAAGAAGATATTGGGTATAAATACAAGATTTTTATTGGAAGGCATGTCTTAGGATAAACTCCCACATAAGGAATCTCACTCATAGTTCAACAAAAAAATAATGTTTGGTTCTCAATACCTATATTTAATCCACACTAATATATAAATATATAAATATATATATATCATAATAGAATTTACTTGTTTGACTAAATAATTCCATCATTGAAACATCATAAAAAAATAGAGAATACAGATATATCACTGTACAGATAGCACAATTTTAAGAATTTTATTAAATAAATATTAGTCAACACATAATATATATATATATATATATGATATGTGATCCTACATTCATATTCATAACACATGAACACACCTGAATTTTAAAAAAAACAAAATTACGATCATAGTAACTCAGAAATTTATTACACATGAGTTCGCCAAGATCATTGAAACTCCCCTACCCAAGTTCCACAAAACCTACAACCTTTATACCATGTCCTATGATAACCAAGAATACAGTAAAATAACATCCTCTTATACCATTTTGTAACACCCCGACCTAAATCACCAGTTTTATGCTGAACTACCACATGACCCCATAAATGCTTCCTCATATTCAAGATGTCATCGTCTTAAAATGTGGTTCTAGAGGTGATTTAGGGAGACTATGACCCTTGTAATAATATAAATACACTAAAATATCACAATATTTGAAATGAATTTCCCCACCAGGGCCCACCTGTCGGCATAAGGCTAGGCTTCAACAAACCTAAGACTTCCTCCTTTGGCTTGGGGATAGTGAAAAGCACCTGGAAGGAATAACATAATACAAGAGAAATTTTCCTAATGAACATGTACCCTTGAACCCAACCATCTTCATGAAATAGTGATGAGGAATAATAAAATATAGTAACATATAGAGTAATCCATGCATGAAATTTCCTCTTCGGAATATAGTCAGAGTATGATAGAATACAGCCAAAGTGTAAAAGGTAAAATACTTACCCAACAAAAAATGAAGTCCGAACAACACAAAAACTAGAATCAAGTAATGCTGGGAGAGTCTAGATCATATTATCCCAGACCAAGCACCATACGAGGTCTATGTACCTGTGTATCCTTAATCTCCAACGAAATAACCTTTGATCCATAATTAATGATCATAAGACATGACATGTGAGGGAAAATCACATACATGGGTGAGTATATACATACGAAGTGGGATTCCATGAAATCCAAAGGGTGAGTAATAGAAGATATGATAGAAGTAGTCATCTCACCCAAAATAATGAGTTAAATGAAACCAAAAAAGACACACAAAGAGATATATATTGAATCTTCAAACAATCCTAGATGAGAGAGAAATGATATCTTCTTCTCACTATCGTTCCCTTGTTGATGAGTCTACCATGATCTCCAATGGGTTCTATCTCTAATTCCTAACATCTCACGTATTTGTTGAAGTAATAGTGTGGAGGAACCAAAAATTTCTTCTATTCTATACAGTCAAGGGGGTATAATATGTAATAGGGGACCCAAACACCATTGTGTCATGTGGGTGTCAAAAAATATGTAGATGACACACACACTCATCCGTTGGGAAGGTGACACTCATTAGGTAGGGGACCCACACCCTATTCTGTCGGGGGAGGGTGATTCCACTCAGTAGGTAGAGGACCCATACCCTAGTGTATCAGGGAGTTCCATTAAATTTTTAGGGGACCCATGCGCCAATGCATTAGGGAGTGAAAATCAATAGGAAGACAGCCCAAAACTTAGTCTCCCAGGGGTTCTACTCAATAGGTAGAGGACCATTCCCTAGTGAATCAGGGGATTTTAATTAGCTAGTAAAGGACCCATGCATGAGTACATTGGTGGGTGTCACCAAGTAAGTATAAAAATTATGACCTAATCTGTCAGGGTGTTTCACTTAGGCCAGTGCAAGGAGTATGGGGGTCGCACCTTAATGCAATAGGGGTCTTCTAAACCCAACATTTCATTTAGGATATCTCATTATCTCTAGTATCATCAAGAATTTCATAAATAAAATTCATTCTGGAAACATTCAATTTACTTCATTGAAATCCACTATGATGTCTACCAGCGCATTCTATGTGGAATAAAGGTTTGGTGAACCAATTCGTTGCCCATAATCTAAGTCCAAAAAGGAGATATAAAAGGTGGAAGTACTCAAAGGGGTGAACAATGTTTATGGGTTCCCCACGACATGTGGTCTCACTCCACTGCCTATTCATGATCCCTTATAGACAAGTCTCAGAGGCCACGTCACTATAAAAAATTTGTAAGGGGTCCCACAAGTCATGTATCATCCACTTAGGGCCTCCCATGTACTCCTGGATATATCTTTTTACATGTTCGTTTACCTGGATGTGCCTAGGTATCGTCACATGTCGATATACTCAGATTACATGGTGTGTCCTCCTATATGGGACCCTGGCCATGTGTAGCTAGAACATAGTTCAACCACCGAGGGAGTTTTACATCACATGTGGCCCTGACCAAACAACAATTTATCATTATCATTCCCGAAAACCAAATTCACCGTACATGGGTGCGGCTACACTACATGTGTATTTCTGTATCATGTTGTGTAGTAGAAATTTATAAATAAAGTCATAATTCTTTATGAGTTCACCAAATCCCTCCTCCCCACCATTAATCACACAAGTTTACCACCAAATGATTGAGGAAACCACCTCCTTCCATTGATTTCTACCCTCTGATGGCCAAAAATCAAAATTCTCTCATCCACACAAAGCCGCACACAGCTGGACACACCTCCCATCATCTACCATTCATAATGTATCATAGATTCATCAATAAATTACCCACATATCACTATGAAACCTGACACATCCATAATTCTCCATCCCAATCATTTTTCACATAATCACCATGAATCTTGGGGTTCGATCATGCTCGGACTCGCCTTGGAAAAGTTGAACCATGACCCCGTACATCAACCAAAAAAACAGAAGGAAAAATGGGAAAAAATCAAAATAAAAATGTGTGATAAATATCATTGTCCTATAATTATTTTCATATGGTTTCAAAGTGTGGAATTCACAGTGATATCATTACATAAAAACAATATATTGAATAGAACAATTAAATTATTCAAAGTGGTCATGAAAAGTGTAGGAAAACACATATCAAAAGCTGATATATATATATATATATGTGTGTGTGTGCTAAATTTTTTAATAAATAGAAAAAACACATTTTATTAGACCTACCTTGATTTAGGATCAATCAGTAGTTTAGAACTCATTCTACAGCGATGCGGATGAGATTTCAATGTTCAATGCCTCTCGATCAACCTTAAAATAATTGTTGTTAGTCATCCAATATCGATCATCCAATGATGAATGATACCATTTCACCTCTCAAGAATCCCATGTTAATGCGGGTAACCCTAGATAATTACTATAATATTGTATTTATAGTGGAATTATATTCGTTCAATTTTAATAATATAAATTTATTTATTTATTTATTTTAATTAAATGTGTCACCAAAGGTTTCCTCAACCGAACATCTAGTACCGACCAACCTTAGGTATCATATAGTCTGAAACCCATTTTATGGAATCATCCTGAGTCTTAGATTTCAAATATAAGGCTCTTCTCAAGAGATTTCCCCTTAATTCTACAAAAGATCGTATTCATGATATTAATATATTTTATATTTTTATAATATCAATTCTATGATTATTGAGCCTCATAATCTCACACTGTTTCAAAATGTGGATTTGAAAATAGTTCTTTTATATATTTCAAATCCTTATAGGGGAAAAATGGTCACAAAATTATACCCCTTAAATGATATTTTTTTATTAAATAACCAAGATAAACATAATGGTGGTGATATTGAGCCCACATTTGGCTGTCCCTCTCCCAAGAACTTGCGTTCATGCTCTTTTCCTACCATGACACACAAACCAAGGTACTAATCCTTCTGTTTAGGATCTTATAATTTTGATCCTCTCTCACCTTTGGGAACTTGAAGAATCTGGATCCATCCTTGATGTCTATCATTCTACAATCAACAACATGTGTCAGATCATGCATATATCTCATCATCTACAACAGAAGGAAGACATCATGAACTCAATCCAATTATAGGGTTATGGATATGTGGTTACCAACCTCTCCCAACCTATGACAGGTCTTTAATTACTTGACGAACCATGGAGATAGCTTTTTTACCTAGAAAAACATACAAAATCCAAATCTTAGGGTGAATCTCTGGAAAATGTGGTCTCCAGATAAAACTCTGTAGACCTGCGACATTGATATGTGTATGTTTTTGAATGACTCTAGGATATTCTCATCTTCTTATGTATCATCTGTAACTTCTCTGTCCTCGCCTACACCATATAAGGCCCAATAATATATTCATCTCCAATCTCATACCAACTAAAGGGTGAGCAGAAAGTTTTCTCAACAAAATCCTCAAGAGGTTCCATGTTAACAGTTGAGTGATAACAGTTTTTATAAGAAATCTATACTCTAGGAAAGTGAACATGTTCTCTCTCACTGAAGTCCAAGAAATAATCTCTCAGCATATCTTCCAATAATTGGATAGTTATCTTAGTCTATTTATCCATCTAGGGATGTAATTTCACACTCATCTACAACTATTTCAGGATTTCCCCATGTTGGACTCTCCAGAACCATGGCTTAAAATGTGGATCATGGATAGAGAAAATTATGAAGGTTAGCCCATGGATTCATATGATCTACAACATGTATAAATATTAAATAATATCCCTCAAACTCTTTTCCATGATGGTATAAATGTGTGATGACTTCATGATTCAGTCCAAAATCACCAATATGGGATCATCACCTCTCACTACATACAAAATACCTATCACAAATTCAATGTATATGTTGTCCCATTTTCACTCTGGGATTCCAAGAGGCTGTGTCAATCATTTTGAATCTTGGTGCTCAGCCTTCACATACTTACATGTGATTCACTGAGAGATGAAATCTTTGAAAATAAACATTGTGTCAGACCATGAAATAGCCACTAAAGGTCCCTTTACATATTATTTTCACAATGATGTAAAAACAAACGAAATTTTTGGAACTCCCTCACCACTTCCTCTTATAACGCGATTAGAATAACCGTCCATCACTATAAAAGGATGTTGTGATACCATCCATCATAAAATATATCTAGTCAATATCCAAAAGATATATAGTCATGAAGATCCTTGGATTAGATGTTTACCAAACAATCCACCCTCACATACTAGATAATTGTAGGATTCAACCCCATTAACTGAAGATAAGCTGAAACCCTCCCTTCTACTAGGGTCAGTTGAAAAGAAGCAGACCCCCCATATTACTCCTCCACCAAATGAGAATGAAACATATTGTCAACGGAATATTCCACCACATTTACCTTCCCAAGAGTGTATACAATCTTGAAGTCATATCCCTAAATGAAATGCAACCAGTACCTCATTATCTGGTTTATATCTATCTATGTAATGATATTCCCGAGACTCTTATGGTCTAAGTAAACAACAATGCTCTCTCCTAGAAAATGTTGTATCCATATCTTGAGAGCGTAGAATATCCCTACCAACTCCATCTCACGAGTACCGTTGTTCTTCTCATAGGATCTCAAATGCGTTAACCCATATGTGATCACAACATACCACTACATGACAATAAAACTAATCCAATATCCAGAGGCATCCAATACACTATATACACTACACCCTTTTCCCATAGTTTCAACAGTGGAGCACTGGTAAACCTTATCTTAAACAACATAAAGGCTCTCTAAAACTATTCATTCAAAATAATTTGATTCCCTTTCCACATCAAGGGGGTCAATGAATATTTTATCCTAGAAAATTTTTCCAAAAACCACTGGTAGAAACCTACCAAACTAAGATTACTCAACACCCCTAAAACATGCTTGGGTATCACCTAAGAAATAACTTCTTTAATCCTCACCGGCTATAATGCTAAACCAAGCTAAAAAATACAAATCCCTAAAAAGTGATCCTCAAAAATCAAAAACTAGAACATCAATATATTACCATAAATTTAGTGTTCCCAAAGTATGTATAGGAATATTTATAAGTGCTCTGTTTGATCTTACTCTCATGCATAGTAGATGAGTTTGTCATCAATGAAGACAACTAAAAATAGGTTCATGTATGAATAGAAAATCTAGTTTATCAAATGTATGACCATATAAAGGGACTCATTCCCTCTAAAAGAATTTATCAAGAACTCATATTGTCTACAATGACATGAAAATGAATCCTTCATAATATCAGCCTTGAAAACTATCAAATGGTGGTGGCTAGACCTGATATTGATCTATGAGAACAAACTCATGCCATGTAACTGATCAAAATGATTCTCAATACCTATAAATGGGTATATATTCATTATTTTCACAAGGTTTAGTCTATGATAATAAAAAAACCTATAATATCCCATCCGCCTTTTTCACAAACAAAATTGTATCTTCCTTGTGGGACACACTAGGTCTAATAAAACCATATTCTCAATGGCCCTCCAACTATACACTAATCTCTCAAAGCTTTGTAGGGTTCAAATGATATGTCATTGAAGATATTTTTATTTTCCTAATGTAAAAGTTGATGAAGAAGTCCATCTCTCACCTCAGAGGTAGTCCCAAAACAATCTTGGAGAAGACTTCTATAATGTCCTCCACTTTTGAAAGAATATAAATGAATTAAGATTTTTTTATACCAAGTGATAAAATCTACATCTAATCTGTGGTTGTAGAATCCAACTTTCAAGTCCCCCTCACTCAACCATGTGATCTATCTCAGGTGCAATGGTTTATCTTATCAATTTTTTCTATGGGCATATCATCCTCCTATGATGAGAGTCGATTTGGGATGAAACCATGGACAACTAGTCCATTCCCAAGATTAAATCATAAGGATTCATCATGATGACCAAGAGGTCCAATGAAAAAATCCCTCCACCAAATGATAACTCATTCTTCTAGTATATAAGAAATATCAAAGAATAACACCTTATAGAATCCTCTAGAAATATTTGTTGTGTTAAGTTCTCAATGGAGAGCTCTATCTCTCACACAAGGGATGTGGGAATGAATGTGTTTCATGCACTTGTTTCTAAATGTGCTATAGAAATTATATAATAAACACATATTGTAGATTTTATCATCTCAGGAGATTTCTTTTCATATTCTTCCATGTCCTATAGTGGTCTGTAGCCCCATCCTCTAGCTCCCTGAGACTGGAATTGGCCACCTAAATGTGGTGGAAGAAGTATCTCATAGAATTGACCTCCACCAATATATCATCCTTATAAATCCCCTAATGTTCATATTCTATATCCACATCCTTAAGGGCTACCCTATCCATTCCTAAGAGAACCATGATCATGGAACTGCCTCTCCCATGGCTACGCATCCACTGTATTTCTACCCTACTTAGAATTTTGGGTCATTAAATCATGTTCCATGAGGCCATTAAAATCAAATTAATAGTGAAATACCTCTATAGTATGACCTCTTCATATTTTCAAGCCCTACACTGCTTGTCCATGTAACTGAGACTTTCCATGGGAAGATCTCAAGTGATAAGACCCAAATAATTGAAGCCTTTTAGCATTCACAATTGAGTTATCCCCAAGATTCCCACTTATAGCCCCAATATTCAGGCGTCCCACAAATAATAATATATCTATCCACATCACATAATCCATCACTACAACATAGGTGGGAGTGCATATTGGAACCGCACATGTGTGGATGTTTCTTAAAATACCCTGCTCAATATTTCATTACCCAATGTAACCATACCACACCATAGAATGGGTGTACCTCATAAGGTGAGTGAACCTCATGACATACTAAGTGACTATCATGAATCTTTTTTGTTGTTCTATCATCTACTAAATACGAATTTATCACAAGAACGATAGGTAATACTCCTCAAAAAATAGATTTTGGATGTTGGTCTATTATAGTGTAGACACATCGTTAGTATGAGTAACTAGACATCACCATTGGTCTGATACATTGTGGAATAGACTAGATATTATCATAACCATCTAATTGATTGGGGTTTTCATGGGTTTAAAGACTTGAATCATGAATTCAATGTTGACTTTCACTACCTGGGGATCTATCTCACTATGTAACATCATCAACCTCTAGTGATGTAACTCTCATAGTGTGATAATCTTATGTACGTAATCATCCTATAATGATGGTACAATCTACTGTTCGATTGAAGGGGGTGTTACTACCTACTCTTCTGGAGGAAAGATTTCATGATATTTCACCTGAACTGGGGCCTTATCACCCAATGGGACTTCATTACGATATTGAATATGTATCATTTTTGGTTGTCTCCATAGAGGCAAGATGAATGTTATCAAGACATACCATAGTAATATGAGATTATATATATATTTATATGGGAAGATGAATCTAGAAGAATATTAAATGGACACAATATTTTATAATGCATGTACCATTGTTCCCTGCAACCAATGCTTCAGTAGTCCACGTAAATGAGAAGATATCCATAGTCCAGATGTATGGATACATCAGCCACTGCACCAACATTGGATTACTTGGCCAAAAATCCACACACAAGTCACTCTAACTTTTTTATCATATGTTTCCAACAAATCCCCATAATGGGTCCATATCTACGCTGACTCCTGGATATACCACATCTGATACATCTATGAAATGACCCACCGACCAGGGGACACCTATCCAATGGAAGTATGGGCATACATAACCCAAATAACACCTCTATATTCCATGAGTTGGTGACAAACACCAAGAATGTGTAACATAAAATTGGAGGCCTTTCATTAATGTACATGAATGAAAGCACCCAACAATCTTAATGAAGCAATACCGATGAATAATAAAAGATAGTAACATCTAGAGTAATCCACTCATGAAATAACCTCTAGGGAATAAAATCTGTGCATGACTTAATACAACCAAAGTGTAAAGGGGAAAATAAAATTACAACCATAAATGAAGACCCAACCTTGAAATAATTGGAATCTAGTAAATCTATGAGAGCCTATATCCTGATCTCAAATCATAACCATTGTATATTGTTTATGAATCCTAGTATCCATACAATCTACCAAAATAACCTCCAATATCTCTGTTATTGTATATTTAATCACACATATGAGAAAATTCAATCAATGGGTGAGTATATACATACACTATAGGATTCCCCAAAAAATAAAGAGGAATAGAATATATGATTGAATTAGTCACCAAAACCCATATAAGAGGAAAATAAAACCCAAAAACCCAAATATATTTATATATACACACACTAATAAATTAATCCTAGATTACAATTAAATGTGATATATATATCAAATCCCATCCCAAGTTGATGAGTACACAAATAGGTCCAAATGGTCCCATATTTGATTTGTAGCATATCATGTTACTGTCGATGTAACCATATGGGGGACCCCCAACTTTCCACTATGCCACACAGTCGAGGGGGCACAATTTTTAATAAAATACCTATTCACAAGATTATTTTGGGGGTTCTTGCGAGTATAAAGAAGAAATATACCCAATTATGGCACGGGTTTCAACTCAATAAGTAGAAGACCCACATCCTAGTCCACTAGAGGGTGCCAGTAAGTAGGTAGAGGTCCCAAAACCTAGTTCTTTAGGGTGATTCAACTAAATAGGTAGAGGACCCACACCCTAGTTCATCAGGTTGTTCCACTCAGTAGGTAGCGGAACCACACCCTAGTCCATGTGGGTGGTTCTTCTCAGTAGGTAGGGGACTCATGCGCTACGGCATCTAGGGAGGGGGTTCCACTCTGTGGGAAGTGGACCCACAAATTATTCTATTAAGGTGGTTTGTATCAGTTGGTTGAGGGCCCACTCCCGAGTCCATCAAGAGGTATCCACTCAGACCGGTGCAAGGTGTATGGGCGACCCATTCCAAGATGCAATTGGGGGTTTCCCAACCCTAGCCTCTCTATGTTGATCCCTCCTGAAGAATGTACTAAATAATCTTCATACTAGTAATATTTTATGCCATAGATCAAATTACACTATAAATACTACCAACATATTATACATGGAAAACTACTCAGGATATGCTACTCACATGTCATTATTCAAGTTTATACAAAGGAGATATTCAAGGTGGAAGTTTCTCATAGGGGTACACAATATTTTTCGGATCCACACAATGTGTGGTCCCACTCTTCATCCTAGCCATGTTTTCATCTAGAAATATATTGGAGGCCATGTTACAATACATGGTGTTTATGGGGGCCCAGATGGCATGCCTCATCAACCTGGGGCCTACTTGTGTGCTCCAAGAGATGCTCATGTACCTAGCCATAAACCAGGTTGTGCCTACGTACTGGATAATGCTCATGTATGACTAGAGTACCCCAAATTTACTCATGCATGTGTACTTATTCATGAATATCTATAAAATAGCTCAACAACCCATGGTGGGTTACATGGTGTGTTAGAAAATCCACATGGAATGTTATCCATATCTTTATCAGAACCCATGTCTCCTTAGCTATGTGGGGTTACACAATGTCATTTCACCAAATAAATGAAGTCTAGAATAAATTTATTATGAAATTATAGATTCTTCATGTGTTTTATATTTCCATAACTCCTCCCAAATCAAAGTTGTTGGACATAAATTATTATGGGAAACTTCACCTAGCCATTGATTCTATCCCTTCCATAGACAGAAATCAAAAACCTCTTGTTTGAATGAATCCAAACCTCACCTGATGAACCTCTCAATGTATTACACTCATAAAATTTCCATGATTCAAATAAAACATCACCCATATCCTGAATAAAAGAAAATACATATCTAAATCACTATCCAAAACATCATTTATACCACTACCATGAATCTGAGAATTTGATCGGGCCCGTACCCACCTTGGACAAGTCGAACTGCGGCCCCATAGGACAATGGAAAATAATATAATGAAGAATAGGGGAAAACTAAAATAAAAAATGGTGGTATATATATATTGGAAAAGATATTATAAACTAGAATTTCAAATAATATTACTCAGGTGAGATCATTGAATAAAAAATACATTTATCAAAACAATTTAATTCATCTACGGTCTCATATGGAGGGTAAGAAGACACCACTAAAAAGCAGGTATATATATATATCCATGAAAAGTATTTTAATCAAGGGAGGAATATAAATTTTTAAATCACTACCTTGATTTAGGATCAATCATTGGTTAATAATACATTCTCCAATGATGACGACGATCAAATTCATTCACTACCTCTTGATCCACCTTAAGCTGGTTTTCATTTGTCGTCCGATGCTGATCCACCAATGAAGATCACTCTCAATTAACCTCTCAAGGCTCGTTGAGTTATGCAGATAACCCTAGATAATTTTAATAGGATTTTATTTAGAGATGATTTAGATTACTTCATTTAAAATAAATAAATGTAATTATTTTTTTAATTAAATTCACATTCAATGGAATCCTCAACCAAGAATTTTGGTGTTGAAAAACCTTATGTTGTGGAAAGGGTAAACCCTGTATTCTATAATAAAAAATGGTCTATGATTTTTGATCCATTGATATTATCATGAGATATCCCATTATTAATGTAAAACTATCTTTCAGAATATTAATATATATAATATTATTACAATATCTAATATGGGCTTATCGATCCTCAGAATCATGCACTGTCTCAATTCCTTGCACTGAAGATGTTTCTTCAATATATTTAAAAGACATATAAGAAAAAACAGGGTCAATAATACATATTTTTAGACCTAAAAAAACATATATTTAAATTAAATAATCATGATTCTATAATAGATTTCATGTCAGGTTATACAATAATAAACCAAATGAATGCCTAATGTGGAAGATCAACTAGTATAAGCAATAAAAATATATATAAATAAATAAAATATTTTTCCAAACTAATATGGAGTCCATACCAATTCTAAATCCATCTCATAACTACTAGTTCCTCAGTAACCTAAAACTGGGATGTTTCCCTTCTCTAGGACATCGATATTGAAGTATTCATGTATAACGAGATACCCTAAAGGGTGTTATTATTAACCCTATAGAACACCAAAAATGAACCCATAATACAATTCACATGTATGTATAGGTGTATATCATTATAGAATGGTAAACATTCATAAAAGAACATAATAAATAACATATAGAGTTATCTTATGCTAATTATACTACCACAAACACTAGTCCTACCTATTTGGGGTCATGTTAAATGAATTTCATAATTTGTTGTCTCATGAAAATAATCATGATTTATGATTCTAGAAGCCTTCAATGAAAATAAAAATTTCCAAAATAAGGGAAAAATTTAAACTCCCCTTAAGGGAAAGTCCCACATATGATCCTTTTCTTGCAAATATACTCCAATTGTACACATTCTTAAAATGCCTGAACCAATAGAACTTTACACATACACAAGGATGTTCCCCACCAGTACCTAATACCAGTATATAAAACTTATTGAAATAGAGAATGAAATTATACCCCCATTGTATAATCACATTCCATTATCTATCTTTATCCATCCTCTATCCTGAGAAATAATTTATGAGTCAAGTAATCTAAACTCCACCACTGAGGGGACAACAAAGTCTATGTGGTCTACCTTTAAACATGAACATTACAAGAGATCTTACAATATCTATGATTTAGTAACCTAGTATGGAATAACATATAAGGGATAAATATATCATAATAATTAAAACACATCCTACTAACTAATACAAATGTAAGGAGGAAAATAGAAAGGAACAAACATGTCTTACAAATCATTCCATGGCCATAAAATAACCAAATATAAGGACAGATATAGAAGGTAACACACAATTTTTACAATGAAATTGTCTCATGAGCCACATATTCATAATAATAAAACCTTATCATTCAACGGTGTCCAATATGGGAACATAAACACAAGCCAATCAGGCCAAACAACTCTATACAAGGACCCAATATAGTAAAAAATGTATACCTCTAGTTCATTGATGCCAATTTCAAAGATCCATCTAGGAAAAATACTGGGATACCATCTATACACCAAATTTCACTATAAAAATAAACAATAAATAATATCATATTATCTAGAATATGGATTCAAGAAAGGTATCATTACAAGATATGAACTCATGTTATCATACAAAAATAGATTCATCCCCAAAGGAAGATATTTGAATGATCAAGGACATGCCACTAATTCTCTTGATCCGACACTGATCTATAAAATAAGCATGAATCCTCCATTAGATATAGGTGTTGATTAATATACCTAGCCAATATGGATTTTATCAATGACTAATTATTTAGAAAGAATGCTTATTATACGTTGAACAAATATATATTACCACAATTGATTTCAATATATCGATCTAGAAATAAATCATCCAAGAGGAGAGGTGTAGGAATCCTAGAGAATTAAGGAGGAGAAAATTATATAGCATCAAGGAATTATTTTCTCAGAGTAATGATAGATTAAAAGGAGATTTGGGGTAAAAAAAAGGACGATTATGAAGGTATTGTAACACCCCTCCCCTACCTCATTGGCTTGAGGAGGCGGTGAGGGCTACTTGGTCCTAAGCGACGTTCCCAAGATGCCAAAGGCTAGCAATAAATGCTGAGGGCTTCAAGATCAATTGGGGAACGATTTTTCCTTTAAATAAACCCAACCAAACCATCCACTAATAGCCACTATATGATGCATGTAAATTCAATTACCCAACCATGCATTCCCAAAAGGCAACCAAGTTGTTCCATAACACAACTCAAAACCAACACAACTAGACATGTCCACACAACATCAGATTACACTGCGGAAACTAAAAAACCAAACACCACAAGCCATGACACCACCATAGATCCACGCCATGCTCCAAGCTCCATGCTCCACCAAGGGATCACAATGCTCCACTAAAGTAGGGGGATGCCTTACCTTTTCCCACATCACGGTACACAACATCTGCAAAGACACCACAGGGCCAAAGTAAGGGGTGAGTACTAAAACTCAGTAGGATTTCTCCAAGTGACTTCCCTACACATTCCACTAGAATAAAACCATTATCACATATATATAAAACAATTAATATAAAATAAAAAACAAGTACAACAATTTTCATAATCCAAACGTGCCCTTACCAGGCCATCACATCCAAACCAAGCAACCAAGGCAAAGCTAACCAAACATGCCACAAACCATTTCAACATTTATACGTTAGCACAACAACTTCCATCTTGCAAACCAATGCACAACAGACAACCAAAATGGTGGGACTTCCTCCCGACCGATTCACCCATTCACACCAAAAGAATCAAAATGGTGGGACTTCTACCCAACCCGTTCACCCATTCACAACTAGCGGTATTTCCCAACCACTACTCATATGGTTGTTCTTTCGACCACTATCCATCCCCTTTTTATAGTGAGACATCCCGACCACTTCCACACAACATTTCAATCAATCCAATGCCAAGAAAATAACCCACGAAGGTCACAACCACATGCAATCAACCAATTCTATTACATATCAATTCAGTTCAATAAATCACCCATTTATTGAAAACTATTTTTTCTATGCCAAAAAACATTTCAACAAAACAACCCTTTTATTGAAAACCATTTACACCAACCATTTTCACAAATCAAACTCAGAAACCCATTTTAAAATCTCCATTTGAAAATCCACAACAAGATCATTTCACCACAAAACCCCTTTTTCCCAAAAAAACCCCAAAACATCACCCAAGGGATATCCAACCACATTCGCACATCAAACCACAATTAATTTTTAACAAAAAAAATTAATTATAACTAAACACCACAAGTTATAACCATTTAGAGTCGAGAGAGAAGCCACCTACCATTAGGGTTTCTGAGAAATCGACCCACAAGCCACGGCACCACAAATCCGGCGAGCGCACCACCAAAACCACTCTAGATCCCTTCCCCTAGCATCCATAAGCCTTAAAATCATCATTTATGGTAACCCAAACCCTAGATCTACACACAAAATGTGTAGATCTAGAAAACCAAGAAAAGGGGAAAAGAAGATCTAGAGGAAAACACAAGAGAAACAAGATGAGAGACTTACCCAAGAGAAACCACCATCAAACCGCCATGAAACCACTTCAAAATCCTTCCAAACCGAGTGGGAGAGACTCTGTAACCCTTGAGAACCCGAAATCCTGAGTGAGACTCGAGTGGGAGGAAGTTTGGAGTGTTTTAGGTTAACCCTGAGGGCGCCCAGAACTTATAACCCTGTTTTTAAGTGGCCACAATATTAGCTCGCATGGTTTGGAAAACCGGGCGCTAACCGTGCGCACGCTACTGCCTCGGGATCAAGGGTCCACACAGTTGCCTCGCATGGTTTGGAAGGTCGTGCACAAGCCGTGCGAAGCCTACTGTCTCCCCTAAACGGTTTCCTAGAGAACCCGCATGGTTTCCACTAACCGTGATCAAACCTTGCACCCCTTTAAAGGCCTCAAAACGCATCCACAACCATTTCAAACTCTCCCAACCTCTTCCCAACTCATACCATGAAATTTAAACACATAAAAATTTTATAAACAAAGGCCACATAAATCAAATTGGGGGTACTACATTGTCCACACCATTGGACATTCCGTCCTCATAAAGTAGTGAAACCGCCCTTTGTCGAAAGAGCTCGGGCCACTGCTCAACCATTTCTTTCTCCCGCTCCCAAGTCTCCCCTTGAATCTAACAATGTTTACACAAAACATGAACTAAAAAAATTCTTTTACCATGAAACACTTTCTCTTTCCTATCCACAACCCACACTGGCACGTGCACCAATGAAGCATATGGTTCTAGCTCAACATGATCCCATTGAATGACATGTTCACGATCCGGCTGATACTTTTTCAACTACAACACATGAAACACATTGTGTATCACACTAAACCATGTTGGAAAAGCCAAATGATAATCCACCTCACCAACCCGCTCAAGAATCTCAAGAGGTCCAATATACCTCGGATATAACTTTCCCTGCTTCCCAAACCAACGATGTCCCGACCTTGGAGAGATCCTCAAGAACACATGATCACTCACCTCGAATGACAACGGCCGTCGACGATGATCCGCATACGATTTCTGATGACTCTGAGTTTTCTCCATTCTGTTCCTGATCAACTTGATCTTTTTTGTCATCTCCTGGACAAGGCTCGGTCCAACCATCGAGGACTCACCTATTTCCACCCAACATAGTGGAGAATGACATGGCCTCCCATACAATGCTTCAAACGGAGCCATCTGTATGGATTTCTGATAACTGTTATTGTACGAAAACTAAACCAATGACAACTGGTCCTCCCATGAGCCACCAAAATCCATGAAACAAGCATGCAACATATCCTCCAGAGTTTGTATCGTCCCCTTTTATTGACCATCCATCTGAGGGTGATACGCCGTACTCATTGTCAACTCAGTACCAGGGGCTTGCTATAAGGATTTCTAGAAACGATATGTAAACCTCCGATCTCTATCTAATACAATCGAAACTGGAACACCATGCCTCTTTACCACCTCCCGGATATTGATTTTCGACAGATCCTCCAGCATATGAGATTCACGAATCAGGATGAAATGGGACTTCTTCATTAGCCGGTCCACTATCACCCAGATGGCATCGTGCATTCTAGCCATTCTTGGAAGACCTGTGACAAAATACATCACTCTATGCTCCTACTTCCAAACATGGATTGGTAAGGACTACAACATTCCTGGTCACCTCTGATGTTCTTCCTTGACCTGCTGACAAGTCAAGCATCTCGAAACAAAATCAGCCACTCTTATTTTCATACCAGCCCACCATAACTACACTTTCAACGCTTTATACATTTTCTGAATTCTAGGATGAATGGCCCACCTGGAATGATGATACGCCCTGAGAAGATCCTCCTGAAAAGCAACCGGTACAACCATCCGATTCCGAAAACCTAAAACATAATCTTTATTCAGTTTCCAACCCTCAATGGTCTAACCACCAATGAGTCTTGACCCCATGGTCACACACTCCGAATCAGATATTTGTTCCTATTTAACCAGGCCAACCAAGTCAGGAATTAGAAACATTGTAAAGAAGACCTCTCTATCGCCCTGGTCCTCGCATTCCAACCACATCTCAGCTATAGCCGATATCAACTACAACTGGTCTGATGCCTGTTTTACCACCTGAGCATATGATTTTATACTTAATGCATCTGCCACCAAATTTTTGCTACCTTGTGTGTACATTAAGTCAAAATCAAACATCTGAAGATATTCCATCCATCTCCCTTGCCTCAAGTTCAAATCCCTTTGTGATAAAATGTGTTTAAAGCTCTTATGATTTGTATATACTGTGAATTTCTCACCGAAGAGATAATGATGCCATAATTTGAATGCATGGAAAACCGCTACCAACTCCAAATCATGAGTTGGGTAGCTCTTCTCATGAACCCCCAACTACCATGATCCATACGCCACCACATGATTCCCTTGCATGAGAACGCACCCTAACACTAATCCTGATGCATCACAATACATCACGTACCCTTTTCCTTATTCTAGAAAAACCAAGTTTGATGCTGATGTAAGGCGATCCTTTAGATATTCAAAACACTAATGACACTGCTCATTCCACTGGAATGTAACATTCTTTCTTGTCAAAGCTATCATTGGCGAAGCCAAACGTGAAAAATCACAGACAAAATACCGATAATACACACCTAGACCAAGAAAACTCTGTATCTCAAACACATTCTTTGGCGGTTTCCACGAGATAACAGCCTATATAATTTCTAGTTCCACTAAAATACCCATTTCAGAAATCACATGGATATGAAAATGAACTCCCTGTATCCAAAAGTCACACTTTGACAATTTGGCATACAACTGACGATCCCTCAAGATCCCCATCACTATCGCCCAGTACTATTCATGCTCCACCCTTGACTTTGAATACACCAGAATCTCATCTAAAAACACTACCACAAATGAATCCAGATTTCTTTGAAATATCTGATTCATCAATGCCATGAACACTTCTGGCGCATTTGTTAGACCAAAGGGCATAACCACATATTCATAATGGACATATCTATTTCTGAAAGCTGTTTTAGGAATATCCTCCTTCCTCATCTGCAATTGATGATATCCTAAACTCATGTCGATCATGAATAACCACTCGGCTCCCCTCAACTTGTTGAACAAATCATCAATTCATGGAAGTGGATATCTATTTTTCATCGTAATGTGGTTAAGTCTACGATAATCAACACAGAGCCTCAATGCTCCATCTGCCTTTTTCAAAAACAACATCGACACTGCCCACGGAGACATGCTAGGCCAGATAAACCCTTTGTTTTCTAACTCTTACAACATGACTTTCAATTCCCACAATTCTGTAGGTGCCATCCGGTAAGACGAAAGTGAGATAGGATAGGTCCCCAAAAATTGATCAATCGTAAACTCCACTTCTCTTATGGGAGGTAACCCAGAGAATTCTTTAGGAAAAACATCCATGAACTGATCCACCAATGCCGGAAGAATAGTCTACTCAACACCCTCTACCGATTCCAACAACAACACCGTCAACTGATATGATAACATACCCACTGCTGGTGCCAACAAACCCATTGCACCCTGCCTTTCATGCCTCTCTCCTCTAAATAGATTTCTAACACCATCGTATGTCGTAAAAGCCACAGTCCACGCATCACAGTCGATGTGGGCCTTAAAACCCACCAGCCAATCCATTCCCAGGATTGCATTATACCCATCCATCTCAAGCATTGTGAAATTACACACTATCTCAACTTTTCCCACAACGATACAACATTCTCTACATAAGAAGGCTCGACACTCTCTTCGACCCAGAG
Source organism: Viscum album (assembly GCA_963277665.1). Taxonomy (NCBI): domain Eukaryota; kingdom Viridiplantae; phylum Streptophyta; class Magnoliopsida; order Santalales; family Viscaceae; genus Viscum; species Viscum album. Next base: position 1,513,365,650 of record OY728128.1, on the reverse strand, counting down.
GAGTTTGAAGTTTCAAAACCGAGGGCATCATTTCTACCCTTAAACTCAGCAAATCAACCACATGTGTAGAAATAAATGAGTGTGAAACACTGGTATCAAACAACACTTTCATCAAGGTAGAATTTAAAAGAATAGTACCTCGCACTGTGGATTGTCCCGAATGATCATCCACCACAAACTGCTCAGCTCCGAACACATGTTTGCTAGCCACACTCTTCTCTTTATTACATTACTGAGGCGTCATGGTATTCTGAGAATCACCATGACCCACTTTACTCTACTAACGAGGGGTGTGCTGCTGTCCCAGTCCCTTCGAAGCATACAACGTCTACGATCCCTGAGGAGTGTCACGCGCACCCGACCTTGAAGAATTCCAACAATAACGCTGAATATGACCCATATGCTTAGAATTATGACATGCTCGAGGTTGTGTCATACAATCCCGCTTGATGTGGCTCATAGAACCACACTGAACACATCCCGGCTTGCTCTGGGGCTTCAGAGGAAGATTCACCAATCCTTCCATCTGATTATATTCCATATTCCCACCCTGGGATTAAGTGTCCCTCTTCCGCTTGAACCCAGTATTAGAGTTCCCACTATTCCCCATGGGTAACACCATGCTTCCCCCGCCCAGAGCTCCCAATAGATCCTGCTTAGCCACCAAGGCTCTATTCACCATCTCTGTGTAATCATCTATACGCAGTACTGCTATCTTTGAATGGATTTCTTCCATTTACCCTGCTTCAATTATCATTTCATTCAATGACGTGCTACCCAACACCTCAGGTGAAAATCGTACTAAGTTCATAAACTTAGCTGCATACTCTGTCACATATATAAGCTCTTGTTTCAAACTAAAGAAATCAGTTGTACGCTGAATTCTAAACGTATGTGGGTAGAATTTTTTGTTAAACAATTCGTCAAAGCCTTCCCACGTCATACCCCGGTCTATCCCCACTTGGACTACCAACTCCCACCACTGAAGGGCAAGATCTTCCAACAAATACATGGTCAATATCACTTTTATCTCTACCGGTGTTCCTAAGAACTCGAAGATCTTTTTCATTCTTTTCAACCATGTTTTTGCCCTCTCCGGCTCTGAATCACCCCTGAAGATGGGTAGATTCTGCTTTTGAAACCGAACTGCACGATCCACATGCCTTGGTTTATCCACTTTATTTCCACTTCCCAGAGCTTGTAAAGCTTGCACTATGCTTTTCACTAATTGTTATTCCACCTGAGGCTCAGGTGTTACCACATTCTCAACAGCCTCCCCCAATTAGTCTCTACGACGCCTACCCAGTTCCATTTCTATAAACAGAAAACAAACATCCATGAGTCTTACTTCTGTAGACATCACGAAATCCCATTTCAAATCACATTACACCACTATCAAAACATGGATTTCCACATTTTCCACATGTGCCATGTTCCACCATTTTGAAAAGCAAACCATTTTAAAAATACCAAATTTATTCACATTAAGTTTCACATAAAATCCATTTCTGGATTCAGCCCAAAAATCATTATACAAAAATGAAATATGCATCCTAGTGGGAAGTCATTTCTACCATGCATGTCATGCTCATATCATTGGCTACACCCACGATAATGAGATATCCAATGCTTATAAGTGTCTCTAAAACACTTATGTACCCAACTCCCTGGTAACATGAATTTCAGCATAAAAGGGTTAGCTATTTCCTTTTATGATATACATTCCAAGTTCTGACATTCCTAAGCCTTGCTACCATCCTGATTCTAGGAGTATACCACAACTAATGTCAACACCAAATATGATAATGAACAATAAAGGACCAAAAAAATTGATACCACCTGTAACACCCCGCCCCTACCTCATTGGCTTGAGGAGGCAGTGAGGGCTACTTGGCCTTAAGCAATGTTCCCAGGATGCCAAAGGCTGGCAATAAATGCCAAGGGCTTCAAGATAAATTGGGGAACAATTTTCCCTTAAAACAAAACCAACCAAACCATCCACTAACAACCAATATATGATGCATGTAAATTCAATTACCTAACCATGCATTTCCAAAAGGCAACCAAGTTGTTCCACAACACAACTCAAAACCAATACAACTAGACCTGTCCACACAACATCAGAGTACACTGTAGAAACTAAACAACCAAACACCACAAGTCATGACACCACCAAAGCTCCACACCAAGATCCAATCTCCAAGCTCCACCAAGTGATCGCGATGCTCTACTAAAGGAGGGTGATGCCTTACCTTTTTTCATGTCATGGTACACAACATCTGCAACGACACCACAGTGCCAAAGAAGGAGGTGAGTACTAAAAACTAGTAGGATTCCCCCAAATTAATTCCCGACACATGCCACTTGGATAAAACCGTCAGAACATTTATATAAAACAATTTATCTAAAATAAAACACAAGTGCAACCATTTTCATTAGCAAAACTTTCCCTTAACAGGCCATCACATCGAAACCAAGCAACAAAGGGAAATCCAACCAAACATGCCACAAACCATTTCGTCATTTATACGTTAGCACAACAACTTCCATCTTGCAAAGCAATCCACAGCAAACAACCAAAACGGTGGGACTTCTGCCCAACCCGTTCACCCATTCACACCAAAACAATGAAAATGGTGGGACTTCCACCCAACCCGTTCACCCATTCACAACTAGCAATACTTCCCGACCACTACTCATATGGTGGTTCTTACGACCACTATCCATCCCCTTTTTATAGTGAGACTTCTTGCCCACAACCACATAACATTTCAATCAAGCCAATGCCAAGCATATAACCCACCAAGGTCACAAGCACATGCAATCAAGAAATTTCATTTCATATCAATTCACTTCAATAAATCACCCATTTATTGGAAACTATTTTTTCCATGAAAAACAACAATTCAATAAAACAACCCTTTTATTGAAAACCATTTCAATCAACCATTTTTAAAAATCAAACTCAGCAACCCATTTCAAAATCTGCATTTTAAAATCCACAATAAGAGTATTTCACCACAAAACACCTTTCCCCAAAAAATCCCCAAAACATCACCCAAGGGATTTCCAACCACATTCGCACATCAAAATACAATTAATTTTTAACATAAAAAATTAATTGTATCCAAACACCACACGTTCTAACAAAGTGGAGTTGAGAGAGAAGCCACATACTTATAGGGTTCCCGAGAAATCAACCCACATGCCACCACACCTCAAATCCAGCGAACGCACCACCGAAACCTCTCTAGATCCCTTCCCCTAACATCCATAAGCCATAAAATCATCATTCAAGGAAACCAAACCCCTAGATCTACACACAAAAAGTGTAGATCTAGAAAATCAAGAAAGAGGGAATAGAAAATCTAGAGGAAAACACAAGAGAAACAAGAGGAGAGACTTACCTGGGAGAAAGCACCTTCAAACTACCAAGAAACCTCTTCAAAATCCTTCCAAACCGAGTGTGAGAGCCTCTCCAAACCCTGATAACCTGAAATCCCGAGTAAGGCTCGAGTGGGAGGAATTTTGGTGTGTTTTAGGTTATGCCCAGAGGATCCTTAAACTTATAACCCTATTTTTAAGTGGCCGCATGGTTAGCCCGCACGGTTTGGAAAACCGGGTGCTAACCATGCGCACGCTACTGCCTCGGGAGAAAGGGTCCACACAGTTGCCTCGCACGGTTTGGAAAACCATGCACAGGCAGTGCGAAGCCTACTGTCTCCCCTTCATGGTTTCCTGGAGAACTTGCATGGTTTCCACTAACCATGCTCAAACCGTGCACCCCTTTAATGGCATCCAAACTCATCCAAAACCATTCCAAACTCTCCCAAAGTCTTCCCAACTCATCCCATGCACGTTAAAGACAAAAACAATTAATAAAAAAAGTCCACATACCTCAAACAAAGGGTACTACAGGTATTCTATAAATTTAAAAAACCCAGATGGGTCACACAGTTTGCTTTGTGGATTGTTTTTTGCGGAAATTATTGTGTTGTGGGCTTGTAGTTTGCATTGAAGGGAATTTGAAACCAGTTCACCTACAAGGAGGTGCTCCAAAGGAGGTTCAAACCAGAGGGTTTTCACCTATCCTAGCTTTTCAGATTCATATTCTTGAGTGGGTATGGCATTTCTATCAGTACCATTCCAGTGCATTCAAGAATGAGATAGCTTGCTGAGCAGCGATGAGTATGTGGAAGCCGATCTTTATGGTTATGATTCTGGGTAGGGTCCTTTCTTTTTAGTTTTCTACGTGTTGTTTTTTCCTTGAACAGATTATGGAGCCTTGATTGTTGTTTAAGTCATTATATCATGTTGATTTCCACCTCATCCATTAAGAGGGGGTTTATGTGAATAAAAAAAATTAATTTTCTATTAATCGGTCAACCCTAAATTCCCAAATTTATTTAGAACCTAAAATAGTATAACACCAAGACCCTTGAACTTTAAGATAAACCTACAAGGGAGAAAAAAGAAAGGAAATGTCATAATTTAAAAAGAAAATATACCTTTATCGTTGACCATGTTATAATTTGATAACAAATGTCATGTGATTATGCTGTTTTCACATTCCCATGTTAATACTAATTTGCATATATTCATGTTCTAACTGATAGATTCACAACTGTGTTGTGACTAATGAGCTTATAGTCATGTTATGCTTCTTATACATACAATCATTTTATACCCAGTGTACCAACAATCATGTTATTTTTTATGTATTGGTTATTATGTTATCCCTCATAGACTTAGTATCATGTTATGAATCATGTACCTAAAATAATTAATTTGCCTCATGCACCTACGACCATGTTCTGCCTCATGGAATTATAATCATTCTATTACAATTCTACGTATATTCATGATCATATATTGTACCTCAAATTTTACCCAAGATGTTTATTTATACTTTTAATACGTTTTTATAAATTAACTTGATTTATGATCGCCCTTTCCTTTTGATAAATTTACCTACAAAATCATAAACAAAGAAGTGATCTAGAATTGGATAATAAAAATGTCTTTAAATAGAGTCAAATTATTTTTTCTATTTTCTTATATAATCCATGTGTTCCATGTATTCAATTCCTATTTTTTGAGACTCTAAACCTCAAAAAATCTTTTGAATTATTTATCTCATATTTTTTAAGGATTTAAATTTAAAAATCATGTATGAGAATTTCGGGTTTTAATATTTGGTAAAAAAAATTAATTATTTGTGGAAATGAGGAGTATAAAACATTAGTAAAACCCTTAGAGATCTTTCTATGAATTGGAACAGTTATTTAAATTATTTTAGTATAGATTATGTATTTTCTTAGAAAATAAATCCCTATCCAGATTCTATAAGGTGTATGTGACTATGGTAGAAATTATCCTAGGGGTAATTAGCTGAATAATATTGGTAGAGTAGTAACATAATGTTCACTACTGTGTCTGATAAGTGGGCCTATGATTACAAACATGTAAAGGAAATCTTGGGGTTTATGCTTTGTAAATTCACATTATAAGGGATTTGAACAAATTTGGGTAAGAGAACATAATAGAGAAATCATCATGCATAAATTATATTAAAACATAGTGATTATTTAGTTATGGTATAAATTAATTTATAAGTAACTTAAGGGATAACAGGGAGTTTTAATTTTTTTATAAGAATATTTTTCTGGGAAATTTTAAGATTAGATTGGAATTGTTATTTAAGAAATTATGTTATGAAATTTGTGGGGATGAAATATAAAAAAATTATAGATGGAACCAAGACTATTTTGATTGAGATGAAATCTAATTTGATTGTTTTCTAGAGTAATAAATTTTTAGGTTGAGTTTACCATGATATTTTTTATCATAATTCTATAATCATGTAAAATTTTCATCAAAATTTTATCCACATTTTGGTTATAGTAATTGTTGAATCACTAATTAACCATGTTAGTAATGGATTTCATGGGAATTATAGATATTGTCCCAAATATCAACCCAATTTGATTAGATCTGTAGTGAGAAATATTATAATTATGTTGAAACAATTATCATGAATCATTATTAACAAAATAAAAATGTTTTAGTTTCCAAATAAACAAAATAAGATAGGGACGGAGCCTCATGGATGTTCTGGTGATAAAGATGTTGAACGACAGTATGTTAAAGTTTCTATATGTCATGAATGTTTGAAAAATCACAGATGAATTTATCTTAATGGAACAATTATTTTTTTATGTATGTAAAAGGATGTCATAGAGAAGTTATTTTTCAAGGAAAAAGAAATTTTTTAGTCAATATGTTGAATGGAAAAAAGTTACATCCCAAAGTACCATTGAAAATTCACTAACAAAAATGTGGGAAACATAGACATTATCTATGTCTATACATTAATCTAAGAATTAATTATTATTATAAGCACCAATAATTTCCAAAACAAGATAAATACTATGAAACCAAATCTATGAAAGTGGGTTTCAAAAATGATATCGAATGAGGAACACTGATCAACCAATCAACAACTATTGCATTCATATCTTCTTCAATCTGCTCCACAATACACACAAATAAATAGTCACCACCCAAATGACAAGATATTGAATTATTAACAAAAACATCTCATGGTATGATTATTATATCTAAATTGTGTCAAAATTATATAACTCATCTCTAATATTTGAGTCCAATAAAATCTTATTATAATTCATTTATTCACATTTTTTTCAATATGTGGTCTAGAATAGCTATCTTGACATAGGGACCATAGTAATTTCCAAGATAAGAAAATCAAATCAAAAAATCAACCCTTGATCACCTATTAATACAAGGATGACTATAATATCCCTATGAAAAAATTACTCCCACCATATTTTGTTATATGAAACAAATGGTTAAGAGGATTTGACTTGTCAAACCCAAGATAGTGAGGATGAACTCCATTGGGAATTCAATCTTTAAGTCATAGAAACACATATCTTTTTGACTGATAAATAATTTAAATTAAAGGGATATAATTAATTCAAGGGGGGTAATTTTAGGACCTATAATTTGACAAATTATTTTAATTAAATAATTATTATTTTCATATATTATTCTAAATGAAACACTGAAATAAAATTAAAAAGTGGTTTATTAAAAGAAAAGGTTACCATTATAACATTATTTTTAAATTATTGGGAATAAATGAAAGTAACCATATTAAGAAATCTATAATGAAAAATAAAGGATGTGGCATCAGGTATAAAAATTTTCCCATACGAATCTCATTTTTATGAGCTTATAAAGGATTTTTTTCAATATGGGTTTCCTTATACCATGCTGAAAAAACCATGAATAATTATGGTGTTAATGAATTTTTATTTAAGGGGAATCCATGCTCAAGAAAATTTCCAGGAGACCTATACTAGTATAATCACACCCTCAACATACAATAGAGATTACTTAATTATTAAATCATTCACAATGATTTATATATGAAATATAACTTGATTTTTTTCGACATAATTTGGTATTTATAAATTAAATAAGTTATTTACCTCATTAATTTTACACATTCTTCATGTTGAATTTTAAATAAGAATAAAGTGTATTTTTTGTTAAATATATTTTTCTACTATATTTCATATTTAGAAAATAAATTTATAGATTTTATAATTTGGAATAGATAAAATGAATATAATTTTTGAATTTATATTTTAAAATTTTCTTATTATGGGTTTTTGATATTTTTCCGAAAATGTCAATTGTTAGGTGGATAATGAAAATATAGTTTTACAAAAAATATAACCATTATTATGTAAGGATGACAAATAACTTTATAAATCATTTTAATTTATAAAATATTCTCCTAGGGAGAAATACTGAACATTTTTTAAAACAATTTAAACAATATAAAATGTTTGTTTAAAATTGTATTGAGTTGTTTAATATTTTACAATAAATGATTAGTTTTCTATTTCAATTTAATTTAATATTATTTTTTGTAAAATTTAGTTTTGGGTTTATTGGAAAGGAACATAAATTTCATTATCTATATAATAAACAAATTTATATCAATAAAATAAAAAACTATGATACCTTTTTCCAACATATAAATTTTATTCATTAAAAATACATTTTCTAAAAATGGGCTTTTACATGTTACATAAATTCATGAAAAATTTTATTTTTAACACACACATAAATTTTATATGATATAATGGATTCTAGATTTGGAATTAGTTGGTCAAAAATATCAGAAAAGACCAATTATATTTTTATACATTAAATTTATGTTATCAATTTAAAAAAATAGTTACAGAGGAAAATGATTATTTTTTGAAATAATGATATTTCTCTATATAAAGTGTATTTTTAAATTTAATAAATTTAACTTAAATTAAGGCTCTAATGTTATTTTTATAAATATTTGAATATAAATTTACAATCTGGTAATTTGAAACTAAAATTAAATAAGACTTAAAACACCCAATAATTAAACGAACATCTTTTTACAAAAAAAATTGTATGGTACAAATTATATGTTTTATTTTAAAAACTAATATTTTTAATATTTAAAAATTGAATTCGGTAAAATTGATCCAAAATTAATATTCCACAAAAAATATTTTAATATGGTTGTTCTAATATTTTTAGTGATAATATAATTTCTAATATTAATATTTAGAAAAGATTAATAATTTCCAAAACGTGTAATCTAATATGCCTTGATTTTTACTAATTAAAACTGAAATTTGTACTTTTTATAATAATTTTTTTATATTAGAATGCCATAAAAACATATCTCACCCCCATTCCTCATCCTAACTCTCCTAATTCATTTAAACAACCTGATACCCATATGATACAATTCTTACCTTTCATATAACTTTAGATTCCAAGAAAGTCTCACTTTTTTACCAATAGAAGGAGATCACTCTCACCAATTATAAAATCATTATCCACCCTAATTGAATTAACCATGAATTTAACTTCCCTAAACTTCTCTAAATACCTCTTAAGGGGATCCAAGAGTTGTAAGGAGTCCTTGTATGCTTTAAGAATCAAGTTTTGAAGGAAATGGATTTATGTATTCCACTTTTTTATTCAAGTACTTACTTTATGGAAAGACCAATTGATTTCCATAAGATTATTATTCCATGTGATCAAAATAAATACATTTATATAATAGATATTGACTAACGATCAGATACTAACCATTTTTATAATTAAATACATTTTACAGTCCTTATTTTTATAACTGTCATGCTATCAAAATCAATCATTAATTTTATCACTCCAATTTTCAATTCAAGAACTTCATTTATTATAATCCATTTTATTTCAATTTTATTATTATTTTATGTGTTTATAAAAAATCCTTTAAATCCAAAATGATTACCTATTGATAAGATTATGTCTTTATCTCTCATTAAACCCATTTCATATCCATTTGGTATATCGTCATGCTGAAAACAAGATAGTCCTTGATTTTCCATGTCATATTTCAATGTTCTAATCCTCTATATCTCAATATGATTATGATTTTTTGTGTATATAATTAAGAAAATGAGCCTTAGACCAGTTGGTAAGGACACCGTAAGTGAATCCAAGCAACTAGGGATCAAAACCAGGCGGAGGCATAATTTCCGGGGGTACTGTAGCAGTACTGTAGAGGGAACTGTGGAGTACTGTAGTAGGTACTGTAGCGGGAAATGTAGCAAGAACTGTTTGGCACTGTAGTATCCGGGAATATGCCCCTGTATGGGCCTTCGGGCCACAGATTTGGTTCCTGAGTCCTTTAAGGCCTTCGGGCCACCCAGGCCTTCGGGTTAGTAAGGCCTTAGGGCCACCTCAAGGCCTTTGGGCCATCCTAAGTGCAGATGCAAACCAGACAACCTTCAAGGAACAAGCTCTAAAAGGAGGATGAGCAAGGAGATTTCAACACAGCAAAAGCTAAATGGATTGAAATAATGATAGGGTATGGCACATGCCATCAGGACAAGCCTGTGCATGCACAGGAATGCCTAGCTGAATAGCCATGCGAAGGTGGAGAGCTGATTTCATGATGAAGATGCTGGGGAGGAGCAGTTCCAAGTAGTTATTCTAGGTTGTATGTAATGTTTGAAGCCTACGGGAAATGAATTCCTCTAAGGCCTACAGTTCATGTAATACTTATGCCTATGTGCCATGTAAGGGTTCCACCTCACCCCTTGAAAGGTGGATTATCAAAATCAATAAAAAATGAAGTCCTTCAGGCCATTGGAGGAGGTGTACATAATTAATACATTACGAAAATGGTCTAAAATCATTTTTTTATTGATTTTTGATAACCCCCTTTTAATGGATGATGGGGAACCCTTACAAGGCCCGTAGAAATAGTGATTACATGACCTGTATGTCTTAGGAAATATACAGACTATAGTTGGAACTGCTCCTCTCCATCTTCTTCATCGTGATATTTTCTCTCCACCATCGCATGGCTTGTTCAAGAAGGCTTCCCTTTCTGGAACATGATAGTCCCAATGGCAATTCCATTCCCTCTCTTTCTGAAAAATTTTCTTAGCTTCTGCCATGGCGAATGTGCCTACTCTAAATCCTCATCTAGAGTCTGATCCTTGTACTGTCTGTCTAATCATTTAAGCACAATTTCAGGTGGCCCAAAGGCCTTGAGGTATCCCAAAGGCCTTGAGGTGGCCTGAAATCCTTACTAGACCGAAGGCCTTAATGGATCCGAGGCCCAAAATGGTGGCCCAAAAGCCCCAAATGATGAATATTTTCGGCTGGTAAAGTACTGAAAAGTGTCTAATATAGTACCTTCTACAGTACTTCTATAGTACTACTACAATACTACTACATTCCCCCCCATAAATTATGTTGCCACCCAGTTTTGAACTTGTGTCTCTTGGATGCATTACTCGAGTCCTCACCAACTCGGTTGAGTCTCTTGTTCTAAATGTGTGTTAGGTTAACGCTCGACTCTCCCTAAGGGGGACCCACCAAGCCCCAGAATGTTCCACACGTTCCCTATCTATGCAGATGGATTTTAATCACCATGTTCATTATACGCATAGTGTCCTAGTCTTCCGGGACTCGAGCCTAGGCTAGGTCCCATGGAGAGTGAGGGGTACAACCAGTGGGCACCACTCATCTAAAGGGTGTCAATATAGATTTAAAATTCATTTATTTTCTTGTTACTCACTTGTTTGAATCCCCCAATCCATAATCATGTGTTAAAATGACATGTTATTATTAAATTTGAATAATGTGTCACACATAATTTTGACATATGAAGGGTGCGACCTGATAATGAACAAATGCACTAGGTAAAGAATGAATCTATAGAGATGATATTTTCATGATACCTTGATTGTATTCCTTGGTAAATTTCTATGATATTTTATTGAAAAACATTGTTAGTATATTTTTTTATCAGTGATTCTACTCTAATTCATGGGATAATGAATTATTTTATATAGGTGACATGTTTCAGATACATTGGCAACATGACATGGTAATTTTTAAAGATTTTACGGAGAATAACCATAGTAACAATCTTTTACAACACATTAATGATGAAAATTGTGGATATAATTTTGAATATGTAATTATTATATTGTTTCCTCAAGTAACTCCCCACCCCGAGAGCCACTGAACCCATGCTCTAGGACAACACACCATATGGCCTCATGAGAACTTCTTATACACCACAGGTTACTAACCAACAGAGAGGGCCTATAAGGTTATTGTGGGGAGACTATACTCCCATTGATATAGTGAATAACCCAAATTATATAAGGGAAACATAATATATCATCAAAACAAGATAGATAAATAATAATTTCTATATTTAAAACTCAAATCCCATGAAATATCATAATGATTCTACATACATAATAGGAAGGGATTCATAACAATCAAGTATAGTCCTCCAAAAAGTAATAAATCCAAAAGACCAAAATGTATTAAAATTATGGAATGTATGGATTTCTATCTTGTATCCCATATCTCAAGATCCAAACATTAAAAAAAATCAATCATCACACTAGGCCTCACGAATATCATATAACCACTGACCAAGGAGAACCTTCCTAGGTATGTAACTTCCATGGTGGTCTGATCAAAGTTTGATTATAACTCAATTTTATTCCAAAAATTAATTATAATTCCAATACATTCTATTAATGTAAAACATAATTGGTTTCAATAAATATGTAGTGATGATAATAATCTTAGGAATGACTAAAACCTGGTCAATCCTCCGGTCTTAATGGGATAACCCAGTTTGACACAACCTAGATAGGGAAATAATGATAATTTTTATCATAGTGTAAGTGTCATGCATCAATTTATATTTAAGGAACATCTATAGGGAAACCAAAATAAATTGGCCTAAGAGGAATCAACAAGGATCTTATGGGAACTCCCTCCCAATAATTCATAATAAAAATCATTTTTCATGTCTAAAATCAAGGGAACTCCAATGAGATTCTAGAGAATGACTTGATTGGAATCCATGTCTCAAAACCAAGGAATTACATTCCAATAAAATTCATTTTTAATATAGGGAGCTCATCTCATTGAATTCAACATGGGACACCATCTAGAATCCACAACATTTATATGTGGAATCCAAAAAATATATTAATTACATGAATTAAAGGGGGAGACATCCCCTTAATTTCATTTAAAGGAATCTTATTACAATGAATTTGTTTACTCAAGGAATTCTATAGAATTGAGATTCATTGAATCCATGAAATTATTCACTCCATAAACTCCCACGAGTCCCCTAGTGGAATCCAAGGCTCATATATGGAATTCTATGGAAATAAATTTCATAAATAACCCTATTATCTTTCACAGACATTCAATTCTCACCGAAAATTAAAATAGTATCAACCCAATCATTATTCCATATTAAATATAAAATAATTCCAGATCACAATAAAAAAAGCACCATTTTGGTTTTTTTCACATATAATCATTTTTTACAGATTAATGAAACCATTCAATAAAATTGATTTCTGAATTTAAATGAATATTTATAATACTATAAGCACAAAAATTTATTTTTTGTCACCCAAGGAAACTGTAATTAAAAAATAAAATAGTAAACTACAATGGAAATCCCCAAAAAACCCCATTTATTTTATCCTTTATAATTCACATACCATGTCCTCAACTTTAATAGTTTCATGAAGTCCCACCCCAAACCCACATGTTTTTATAAACCCAGCGAGGGTTTCCAAGGAATCAATGGGATACTAATAATTTTTTTAATTTATTTTCTCATGAAACCTTTAATATTGTGTAAACACATGACCAAAAACATAATATGATTGAAACAGTTTAATGGAGGATCATTGACACCACCTACCTTAACATCTGATAGACTAGCTCATTCGATATCAAACTTTTGTACAAGCTCAAATAATAGAAATATAAGAACTAGAAATACTCATGGAAAATAGGGCGTAATATCCTTAAAGGAAGATAAATAAAATTCTAGAAAATGACATATTTATTGGATGTATATGGACTCTTAGACTTAACTTGAGCTTTTTATTACCTCAAACAGAATCAGAAATGAGAAGCAAATAGAGAGGATCCACTAGGTCCATGCAGAGGAAGATAGAACCCACACTGAAATAGTTTGTCTCAATTAACTCAAAGATATTTTTAGGATGAAAGGGGGTGTTAGGGAGCTCTGTTAGCGATGTTCGTTTTTTAATGTGGTGTAGTATGGGTAGCATGGTTTTCTAAACCATGGGAAATCCATGAAACCTTCACTATCTAGGGACAACTATTTCACATAGTTATAATGAATAGTGTAAAAACCATGCACTAAAAATTAAAATTTCCTCAATTCTATTAAATTAACATTCATAAAGTACCCTAGATCCATATTCAAGGTTATCAAATTATGCACCAATGTAATCAATAAAAACTGTTTGGGTGCACAACTATCACTGACTATGGACCTGATGTTGATACTCCAAAAACCTGAAATTTTGATTCCTAAATTTTTTTGAAATCCCTGAGACCGTTTAGAACCCAATAGTACTTAATTACAAATCCAAAATTTCTCATTTGTGGGGTTACATCTCTCAAAATATGAATCTTAATGCTGATTGAAAAACTGACCCATCCACTAACATAGAACTCAAATATCCCTACAAAAAAATGAACAGTCATATAGATATGAGGTTTCAAAATCTCCCCACCATACAATAGATATTCCTCAATATGTACCACCAAGAATCACTAAAACCCAACCTTTAAACCAAAAACATGCCTCACTAGTTATAGTCACATCAAAAAAAATCCAATAATATTCAATATTCTAAATCCCATTGGACTATACACCATATAGAAAATCTATAACTCAACCCAAACAAAAATCCCCACAACCAGTGGCATCCTCAAACTCTTGATTCTCCAAAATCACACCTCATTTCTCAATGTTGTCACATATAACAGACCACTCTCACAAGTACCCATAAAAAACATTCAGTCTTTATCCTGAGACTATCTTCAACATGAGTCCTTACCGCAACACTAACATCAGCATAATACATAGAAACACCAAAGATTTAATGAATTTGTCACCGACTTAAATTTCCTCCTAAAATAAATATTTGGTCTAAAAACTAGATCTTTATCCAACCCTACTAGTCATAAACCTAAAACCACATAATACCCAAAAAAAGTAAAATAGCTACCATCCATACCCAATTGTTCTCCTATAACTGAATCCTTACTCATTGGGATTCTTTACAAGTTGTTCCTATAATTTATCTTAAAATACATAAAATTAGCCATACCCACTCATCCAATACATGATGTACTCACTACCATAGTGCATAATTATTACTAATCCATTATCCCACACCATGATAATACCCATAACATCGCAAACAATAGAATCCATGAGCCTTAGCCACACTACTTGATCAAGTTGTCAACCCAAACATTGAGCCAATTTTTATTATTACAATGATATCCTACAAAACCACATTCCAATATATGAAAAAAAAACCCTAGAAAATCAATCCATAAAATTATACAAAATGTTATAACATGTATAACCCAACTATCAAACAAAAAACTAGCCAAAGGCTAATACAACTCCTCACACGGAAACCAATACTAAAATGGGGAGATTTTTTACCACCCATTTACAAGGTCTAAGACCCCGATTTTTCCTAGAATCTAGGTTAAAAACTCATGTATGTCTATTATATTGAATATTAATCATCTTAAGTCGTTTATAACCTTACATATCCTTTCATAAATGAAAACAATAGTTAGACCATCACTGGATAATTATCCCAAATGATTAGTTATACCAGTCAACACATCACTAAGACAATAAATCACAATTTCATTTAGAATAGTGTAATTACATGAAATTATAAACATGATTACTGAAATCCAACCCCAACCCTCAGATGAAACAATTCAATTGAAAAACTAACCAACTGAACTCATTGTTCTCTATCATGAGCATCCACACCCCATCAACAAATTCCAACCTCATATCATTTATAAGAAATAATTAACTGATGTAACCAATCAAACTTCACCCATTAGAATATCTAAATTTATTCATGGTATCCTTATAAGGATATAGATACTTGTAATCCAATATACCAACTTCTAGACTCACCATACTAACAACATCTAAATACAAGGTTTGAACATCCCATCACATATTTAATGCTTCTGGCCATATAGTGTCATCATTAACACTCATGGAACAAAATTATGATCCCGATAGACCATGTAGTATTTTTCACCAAAATTAACTACTAAAAAAGGTCACTAAATTCAAACATAAACAATAGGCATTGAAAAAATCCATTTATTATCTATGAATCATAATAACGACATCCACCACATCCACCAAAACCACAATCAAGTTAATGGTCATACCCCCTAACAGCCCATGGTTCACCCCCACAACATGAATATACATGGGAAACCATTAAAATCAGGACCAACAAGATTTAACATATGCATTATATTTATTTTGATCCATGATCACATCAATGTCTTAGGAATATATTTTTGAAAGCATAAAAAATTAAATTTGAATCCACTAAGGCTCCATGAGTCTCCCTCAGGCATTCATGAACCAGAAACCAACATTATATTGCCACTAAAACATATATAAAGACCCTCCAAGACCTAAATGAGTTACCAAAGACCCATAAAAAGCCTGTTTTATCATCCCAAATGTAACAGAACCCACTAATAGCCCATTTTCACTACCACAACCATGTTAAAAACATTATGTACTTGCTATTGGTCCATGAGGTTGAACCATCTTAGTAGTAACATGATCCTCTAATAGAACCTTTCCACCATAAAACACAATGAACCCCATGGTTCAAATACTTCCCACATACCATTTACAACTTGTGAATCACAATAAATTTATTTTTAATATGTTGATACTAACTCTCACATTGGGTCAAGAATCAAACCATGCCACATGTAACCCCAAGAACACTCATCACCCAATCACTATTTATACACTGAGCATCTAACCATCATTTCAACATTCCATAACATATCTAAAAACTAAATTTCCTCACATCAAAATAGTCATAACCTCACATCTATCCAGGATACCAAGAGAATTGGAATTGAAGGTGTCATAAACCACAAAATATGAGGTAACGTGTATGCTTTTTCAACAAAATATCAACAATTTCCTAGGTATGCCATGTCTAAACTAAATACTTTCTCAAACATCCTACGATTTGATTCCAACCTAAATCATTTCACCATGCTTCACAAAACCTACAACCTCCCATATAAAATCATCATCATCCACCTAGTTAAAACTAAAAAAATGAAAACATTTAATGAATCAAAATTATCATAGCTTCCAAAAATAGAAATAAAGATAAAGATGTAAAAACACTAATTTAATTTTCTTAGAAAACTCAATGTACTATAATTATTAAAAACACTGACATGAATTAACCTCATGTTCATAAATTTCATATGTTGATGTTTATGTCCAAACAATATTTATCATACCTCAAACAATAACGGATTATCAACCCTCATGGGTCACCCATGTAGATTGGAAAGTGTTGATTCACTAATAAGCAGTGTCACATCCAAGGGTAACTAGTGCTTTCCACACAACCTAAACACTAAAAAACACAAATATATAGAATTATGCATAACATATAGGTATAACAACCCATTATAACTCTCTATCCAATTTTTGGCATTACAAGGGTCAACATCCACAAGGAATGGTCACAACATGAGTGCTTCCCCAATCCCAATTTACCAACAATGTATCAAAACATCACTGTAAATTATTCACACCTTCTCATTTGCTTAAGGAAACTCATTATTTAATAGTATTTACATTTCTAGGTTCCTAAGATATGTTTTATTACATTATATTAGCAATTTATGAGGTATAAACATTAATAAGAATCTTAGTGAAATTTTATTTAAACATATCCATCATTTAACTTTGATCCAGGTCACAGACACCACATATATTTAGTTATTTGTAAATTTTTAGTTCCCTTATTTTTTCAAAGTAAAAATCCATAGTTTTTTTTATATAAATATTAAATAAATATTTGTATATGAAAGAAAAATTTATGATATTATTAGAACCCTACACAACTGACAACAATTTTGATTCAAAAATTACACATCCACAATATAAACGTAAACACATTCGAAACCAGCTATTTTTTTTATAACTAGGAAAAATATTGAGTATCATTCACAATTTATGGACATATATAATTATACACAAAGGAATCAATTAAACTATTTCCATTTACATCAAGACTACATGTTTAATAATTGACCATTTATTTAGATACCACATCCCATGGTTTTTTTAGATTGGATTTAGTTCAAAATTTATGAGGAAAAACTATTAATGATGCTTTCTAGAACCTTATTTAACTAAAAAATAGAATTAATAACCCATTTATATCTACCTAATGTTTAAAAGGTAATAAATATAATAGTTGGATAACTAAAATCCCATGATACACTAATATTTTGATTGACACCATATAAATGGATCAAGACACTTTAAATAAAAAAATCCTCTTAATAATTTAAATCCAAAATAAAAATATAAATTAAAATTTTATATAATCAATAAAAAATAAATAAATCCCCATTATATTATAATACCATGAAACTATCGATCACAGAAAATATATAGATGACATATAAATCCAATTTTCCTTTCAAGATTCATCGAAACACTCTCCTCGTATTTTTTTACCAGCCAATATTAAAAAATCCCATGAATCAATGACATCACACCCTAGTCCACTATTTATAGTCAAATTAATAAACCATAAATTCTCAAAGAATAAATAATAATTTTCATCCCATGAAAAATGTATTGTCCTTCATATATGGCTTTGAAACTCTCAACAATGTGCTCATTATCAGGGTTCTAAAATATCATTCTCTATTTTCTACCATGAATAAATATTCAAAAATAAAGAACCACTAGTTCCACATTGTAACGCCTTTCTAAATAATTCCATTGAATTGGTTCAATTGGATGAAATACTATATGGCATCAAGCATGCCTCACAATAATCCAGACGATCCCAACTAGATGTGATGTAATATGTTGTTATTGTGGGGAGACTGTGACCTTGTTACCAGAGTGAAGATATAGAAATAAATGAGGGAAACATCATATAATATTAAAAAAAATATTTAACAAATGGTAGATGATAAATTACCAAATCTCATACCATAAAATGTAATAATCATAATATATACATAAATAGAAGGAAAACATTAAATTCATTTCTTGATAACACAGAATTAATAAAAATTAACAATACCAAAAGGTATCCTAACCCTTGTAAGTACTAATCTCTAGATTAGGAACCATATCACAAGCAGTGACCTAGTTGAACAATAAATCACCACATCTATAATCTCCATGTTCCTGTATCTAGTGATGAATGAGTATCCCCTCAAGTAACATAGTTACATATAATCCTAAAAAGGGTGTGAATAAATCTCAGTAGGCTACCCCTAAGAGCGTTTAATGAAAGTAAAATCTGTGAGTGTAAATCATAATTATTTTCAATAAACATGTGAAGAAAAAACTAATAAAATCTATATGAATAACTTTTACCTAGTAAATCCTTGATTCTCACAAGGATAATTTAGGTTAACACAACCTTCATTAGCCTTCAAATATAATTATGATCATGGTAGAAGAATCATGTCTAAATCTGGTACCAAGGTGAATCACTAGGTAAACAATAATCAAGTGTCCCTAGATGAAACCACTTTGATAATATTGTATTTACCTCACAATATTTCTTAAGAAAAATCATTTTTTATAGCCTGAAATCAAGGTTTGACCTTTGAAATTTAGAAACATGGATAAATTAGAATCCATTTCCCACACCGAAGGCATTATGTACTAATAAAAATCAATCCAAATCTTAGAATCACATACCATGAGATTTAATAAGGGACACCCAGATGAATCCACAAAAATAACCTCTATAATTCATAAAATTAATACATTACCTAAATCTATGGGGGAACCACCCCCCATGTAATTGATGGTAATGAATCAATATATAATCCACTAGTTCAATCAAATAATTTACTAGAATTGTCCTTCATTAAATATGAGTATGACTTGACTCCTGCAATTCTTATGAGCTACCTTGTGAAATCCAAGGGTTGTCCATGGAATTACATTATAATGAATTTCTTATGGAATCCAAGGATCATTTCAATGAATTAAAATTCTCATATGAAATTTTAATAATATCAACCATGTCATTACCTCTAAATTAAATATAAAATTATTCCATATCTCATCCCAATAATCCACTATTGTGGTTCATTTCACATAGAATTTTTTTAACACATTATGAAATGATTTCCATAAAATTCAATTCATAATTTGAATAAGTATTTCCAATCACATACGAACAACCTATTCCGAAGGATCATTATAAAAAAATCAATCGAAAATTAACCATTAAAATAACTAGGTTAAAACCAAAAACCCCCATTTATTTATCCATATAAAATGAATACACCAATTATGATACTTTATTTTTTTTCATGTGGGTACACCCCAAGATAATATTTTTTTCTAAATCCTAAGGTGGTTTCTATGGAAATAAAAAGAAACTAAAAATTTAATTAAATTTTTAGCTCCATAGGCTAGTAAATCCAACATAAGAGACAAATATAAAATGAAAGAAAAAATTATACATTAAATGAAGATTATTTATAATATCAACCATGCCTTCGTAGAGACCCACTCATCCAATATGGACCTTCAGTCCGAGCTTAAATGAGAGAAATTGAAGAACTTGAACAACTCCTAAAAGTAGGGAATAACATAACTAACTAATTATAAATGATAAGGTGGTCAATAAACTGAAGATAGAAAGGAGACTGGCACTTAGACATACTATAGTCCATATTTTTAGTCACATATAAGGATAAATATCCCAGAAGTGGAGGAAAACCACTACGGATAAAGAGAAGAGAAAGAGGGAACCTGGGATACTGGAAACAAACTCAAATAACCCAAAAATAATGTTAAAAATAATATGGTTTCTTGGAAGAAAGTTAAATTTTTTCTCATTTTAAAGGGGTGCATGATTTTCCAAACCATGTTCCAACTATGCTACCACTACTGTTTAGGGACAACCCTTTTGTATGGTTATAGATAATAGTTTAAAAACCATGTGTAACTATGTTGAATGTATCATTTATTTTATGTAGATGTTTTCAAGGTTTCCCGTATCCATATGCATGGTTGATAACCCATGCAACTATATAAACCAATAATCCCAATTGGGGTTCATGATATGCACTAATGGTGAACTGACCATGCTCTCCTTGGTGAAAGTCTAAAAACTAAAAAATTATAATTAAAAAACCAATGGAACACTCTTAAAAAATTCATACTACATAGATAACATAATTCCAATTCTAAATGGGTTCTTTTTAGGGCTTTCAACCATAAAATTGGAATCTAAAACCTGATAGAAAAACAGACACTTCCACTAATGGAAGACACAAAAAAATTCATAAAATCAATCACTAATTTGAACACAGGGGATTTACCCACATTGTAGTGTTAAGACTCATTTACTTATGATAATGTTATGACTCATGTACATATTATCTTGGTATGACTCAAGAACGTAAACTCATGTTATTTCTCATGTACCTACTATCTTGATATTCATGGTGTACATATAAACATGATATGCTTCATATACTTATGATCATGGAATATCTCACATACTTATGATCATATAATTATTCATGTACCAATGATTAGGTTATTCATCATTTACCTATAATAAATTTATGCCACATTTACTTATGAACATGTTATGTATCTTATCCTTCTATTATTGTTCTTAAATTATACCAAAAGTTTTACCCATGATGTTAATTTATGCTATAATTACATTATTAATCACATACTAGATTTTATTCTCACTATTTTAATTTGAAAATTTTCCCTATAAAATCTAATGTGGTTAGGTGATATTGAATTGGATAATAATGAAGTATTTCAGGAGAGTTAAAATTCTCTTGTGAATTATTATGTTATCCTTGTATTTAATATATTATGTTTTTTCATTCTAATATTATAAACCTCAAAATATCCTTGGAATAATTTTTGAAATATTTTATATTTGAGTTATGTTTAAAACCCAAATACGGGAATTTTGGGATGTCACATTTGGTATCCTAGAAAGGTTTGTTAATTTTTGGGAATTATTATAAAAATACCTAAGTGAAAATCTTATAGATAAGTCTAAGTATAGGAATCCATTAATATATTTGGGTTATGTATTCAGTATGTGGTTTATATAAAAATATATACATGTATGGATACTGAAAAGTGGATGTGGTTATATCATAGATGTAACACTCCAAACTTCCATGGTACGCTTCTCTTTGAATAATACAATTGTGTGTGTTGCATGAAACTTCGATTTCTAACACATCATGACCAATCAAACAATCCGTTATGAATAATAATGCCCACTTTTTGAAATTTTATTAATTTTATCTTTTAAAATGGACTTATTTTTTGGGTAAAGAATATCAAACTTTTCATAGGGTGAATTTTAGGTATTTTCTTGAAAATAGCCAGTTTTTTATGAATAGGGGGAAATACTAAATTTTAATTATAAACAACTTTTTAAACCAAACTAGTTTATAGTGATAAATTATACTATTAAGTGGGTTTTAAGTATAATTGGATTATATTTTTACCATTTAATCCAATTTTTATCATTGGATGCAATTTCACATTTAAACTGGACATAAGCAAGTGTCAATCTTTTGATATTTTTTATTTCTTAAAAACATGATTTTTGTTTTGACAACGAGAATTAATTTTAAATAAATTTATGACACTTTTGTGTCTTGAATTTACAAATATGGATTCCATATTTATAATCATGAGGTATAAATTATGTAAATAGGTAACTTTTGTTTTTAGAAATTAGGAGTATTTACATCAGTAAATATTTTTTTACGGTGGTTAAAAGGGAAAATCCAGTAAATAAGGTTAAAAATAATATTATAATAACATTAATTACACTAACACATGTACTAACCATATTGGATGATACATGTCCAACAATGGGCATCCTTTGGCCGATTTTGGGACCCCATAGAGCCACTTGGAAGTTATAATGACATTATATATTTAATAATATAAAGTATAGACAAAAATAACAAAAGAAAATATCTTTTAGTAAAACAATTTTTATATGAGGTTATATAATTTATCTATAAGACTATAAATTTTAATTAGAAAGATAAAAAAAATTCGTACCTCAGGATATTTTATTTATAATTTTTAGACATAAAATAAATATATTTATTTATGACACAATGTTGATGCATTATTTTCTTTATTTATGAAAGAATCAAATAAATGGTATTATAGATGTTACAATAAATATAATTTTAAAGTTTTGATTCCATAAACGAATTTTATAGGTTAATGTGACATGTTAGTATTGATTAAAGGATTTTTTGAAGTAATAATTCTGTTCAGAATTTAACAAAAACAAAATAGAAAATAGTGTCAAAATTGACATAAAAGAGTTTTTAAAACAAATATTATATTATTAATTAATATTCTATTCCTAAAAATCTAAGGATCAGCCAAAGGTATTAAATAATATTATATATGTCATTAATGAACACCTTTTGGTTCTCTTGGAAGTTTGTACTAAGTTTATTAACGATATAATATAAAAATACAAAGAGACGTGGTAAATGTCAAACTATTTAACTAAGAGTTAAATCTAAAAGATAAAGTTAATATAGTGACACAAACATGTCTAAAACCTATTAGTTTAATGGTTTTAGACCCATTCCCACTTTTTCTATAAATAATTAATTTTGGATCCATTAGAAAGTGAACATTATTTTATTATAAAATAATATTTCTAGCTTTTCCTAAGGTGCCCCTCACCCCTTTTATAAAGGGAACTCACCCTTCTCTCTAATTCACACCATCAAAGCCATTTGGATTAGCCAACCCTTGTCCAAATACCTTCTAACATGTCCTCCCTTAATCCTAGATGCCTTACATTATTCATAAAGACAACTTATGGAGCCCTTTTGATCAAATCAAAAGGAAGAACCCAAAGAAGAGGTAAATATTTCATCACCTCTTTCATGTTCCTCTCTTCTTCCACTTCCACTTTATTTGTTGTTTCCACTCTAAAATAATAACTCCAGTATCTTCTATATATAGAAATGTAATTATATATATGGTACAACAATATTTATTATTCTATCAATCCTTTTAATTTTATGTCACCATACGTGCGTACGCTCGTCTTACCGTCCCCACGTCGTGGTGTAATTGATATTTTATCCATTATTATTTTGATGGGTATAATAATGATGTGTAATTGAGGTAAATAATAAATATAACATGATAATTATTTTTTATATATTATTTACCATCCAATTATATATTATTTTAAAATCAAAATAATAATATTGTTGCTCGTGCGTACGTACGGATTACCGTCTCCACGAACGTGATGAGATTCATTCCCCATCATATCCATTCAAGAATAATTTTCATTAGATGACTAAAAATAATGTTTAAAGACTTAATATCATTCTTAATATGAATAAGATACATCTTATCCATAACAAATAATACTTACGTAACAATGCATATAAATGAAAACAAATTAGTTAACACCCAAAACGACGATAATACTAAGATATTATTAACAAAGAAATATTAAAAGATAATATATAATATCATATTAATTTATTTGAGTCTTTTATAAATTAATAACAATTATTTCACCATTATAAAGGAGTTTAACCTACCCTTGATGAAGTAAAAGTACAAGGTAAGGGTTAATTTTATAATCTCTTCATTATCCGTGGTTGTTTTTACGTGAGTATCTACTGGGACCTCTTTATCATCCAAAACCATACTTTATAAAAATATTTTCAAAAGGAATATTTTAAGGGACTATTTAACTAGATTTTCATTTTAAATGGTTTAACCATTTATTCTTCTTAATCATTCTCATTAATGTCCATTTTTTCAAAATGGTTTTTTTAGGATTTGATTATATGGACATGAATGTTTTTAAAATGTTAATTCTTTTCAAAAGATTCAAAGTGGTATGGGTAACATTTATTCAAAAATTTCTTTAAATGTCTTCCTTTATAAATTGTGTGACTTTAAAATATTTTTATGAAAAAGGGATATTTCTCTCAAAGATTTTTACAAATAATTTTCATCTATATCAACATCCTTTGATGGATTTTAAACTTATTCAAAGTTGATTTATTATGATACAAAACTTCCATATTGTATTGAAGGTTTTGTGATATGTTTGAATGTGTATGTGTTATTTTTATACCATTCATGGTTTTTGGATAAAGTATTGACATTTCATATGCTAGTTTTAATACTAATGTTTACGTTATTTTTAAACCTTTCAATATGAGGAATGCATTGGACTGTGTAAGTGACGGGTGGAGCCCACTATATATCCTCGATGCATCTGTAGGTCTCATAAGACAAACTAGTGTCTTGGCATAAGGGCTTGAAAAAATATTATTTGTAGTCTTGGCACAAGGCCTTGACTATGTGGTTATGAAAGTCTGGCATTATGTATTTCATCATTATGGAAGTGGCTATTGATATTGCATTTGATTATTTGACTAGTAGAATAACCATGTGAGTAAGTAAATGGAATTATTTTGATTTATTTTTTTCCATATTATGATGAAGTTTATGTTGAAAAGGATTTTCTTTTAGTTTTATAAATTGCCTTAAATGTTTATTCTTATTTATTAATGTTTCCGTTAAACAATTTACCCTTACTGAGCTTCTGATTAGACTCCTTTCTTATGTTTTATTTTCCCAGGATCCCAAGAAGTGTTTTATGTTTGAGATGCAGGGTTAAGATATGAAAATAATGTCATTTTCAAAGGATTATTTTTTTGTTAGAAATTCTAATTTAACATTCATGTATGTAATCTATTTTCCAAGACTGCTAAACTGATCGGTCTTTCGGGACATGACTCCTTATAATCATGACAATGTATTACAATAATGCACCGACTCTATGAATCTTTGGTCAGGGCATTACATTTGGTATCTAAGGAAGTTTAGCAATAACCTTGGGAAATAGATTTAGATAAACATTGATTAGAGCACATTACCCTATGATAGACTTTGAGGATTTGTATATAATAACTTCCTAGAATTTGGTAATGTAGAGATTTTGTGAGTTTTCCAAACCAATATATCCATGTCTGGATACGAGCAGGTAGAGGTGGCTCTGGCACAAATGTACCTAGGGGAAAAACCCAAAAACACCGCTTTGATCTAGACTCAAACGGGAACTAGTGCATGACAATGGGCCTTACTGCACTCTTGGTTATGGCACTCCTGGGGGATATACTTTGGATAATTCCCATTTTCTTTACAAATCATTATGAATTATTTACGAGTATATACCTCCTCAATAAAAATATTTTTATGTTTATGGATTATATCCAAAAACTGTTCAATTCACATTAAGTATTTTACATGTTTAGAATTATTCATTTCAATTGGATACTATTGTAAAGGTTATTTTTTGGATTTCTATAAAAAGGACAACACGAAGATCATGGGACAACCCATCACGTCGGACAAAGCTGCGGGAATCGAACCCACAACTATAGTGCGATTGGGATTTATCGCCTACCACTGGAATACGTGAAGTCCCTGGATTGTATATTGTAGCTTCCTTTTTTCAAAGGGTCTGAAAGGTTAATTATATATTCAATTTTTTAGAACTCTATACAAATAGGATAAATAGAATATTTTTAATGTTTTATTATCTTTTAGAGTGAAAGATGAGTTTTTGGTAGAAATTAGTTTAAAGTTGGAACTCTACTTGTCAAGTATATATATTTTTATTCTCTTATTCTATGAAGAAATTAATTCTTAAACTTTAGGTAAGGGATCCTAAAACTAAAAATTTGTTATCATAATACCTTTTTTTTGTTGAATCGATAATATTTTAAATCATTATAGATTGATGGATTTGAGGCCCTTAATTCTACAATTTTTTGTGCCTGATGACCTCAATCACACCCTCTAAATATTTATGTTTTTCCTACAAATATGGGTCTCTAAATTCCACTGATGTTCTCTTAATCGAGATCATAATTTGATGGTGAATTTTTCATTCCACGTTTCCTTTTATTAAGACTATATTTTATTAACCCAATTTCTGATGTGGGTTTTCCCATGAAGGTATTTTCTATTTTCATCCATTTATTTTTGAAGAAAAATTTAAAATGTCGAGGACATAATTATTTTAAGGAGGGGAGAATTTGACAACCGAAGCTTCCACGGTATGCTTCTCCTTGAATAATAAAATTGTGTGTGTTGTATGCAACTTCGAGTTTTAACACATCGCGACCAATCAAACTAGTTGTTATGAATAGTAATACCCACTTTTTTAAAATTTATCAATTTTATATTTCAAAATGGAATTCATTTTTGGGTTCGGAATATCAAAATTAGCATTGGGTGAATTTTTGGTATTTTTCTGAAAATAGTCGGTTTTTGACGAATAGTGGAAAATACTAAATTTTAATTAAAAACAACATTTTAATAAAAATCATTTATAGTGATAAATTATATAATTAAGTTATTTTTAAGTATTATTAGATTCTATTTTTACCATTTAATCCAATTTTGGTCATTGGACGTAATTCCACATTTAAAGTGGAAATAAGAAAGTGTCAATCTTTTGATAGTTATTATTTCTTAAAAACACGTTTTTTGTTTTGACAATGGGAATTAATTTTAAATTAATTTTCGCCACTTTAGTATTTTGAATTTAAAAATTTGGATTCCATATTTGTAATCCATAGCTCCAAATTTTCTAAATAGTTATCTTTTATTTTTAGACATTATGAATATTTTCTTTAGTAGATATTTTATTTACTGTGGTTAAAAGGGTAAATCCAGTAAATAAAGTGAAAAAATAATACTAAAATAATATTAAATTACCCTAACACGTGTCCTAAACCTATTGGTTGAGACATATCAAACCATGGGAATCCTGGGGTTGATTTTGGGACCCCATGGAGCCACTTGGAAGTGATAATGACATTATATATTAAATAATTTAAAGTAGAGACAAAAATAACAATAGAAAATATCTTTTAGTGAAACAATTTTTATATGAGGTTATATAATTGATATATTCAACTATAAATAGTAAATATAAATCTAAAAAGATTTCCTATATCATGATATTTTATTTATAATTTTTATACATAAAATAAATATATTTATTTATGACATAATGACGATGTAGTATTTTTCTTATTAATGAAAGAATCAAATAAATGTTATTATAGATGCTAAAATAAATATAATTTCAAAGTTTTTATTCTATCCACGAATTTTATAGGATAATATGACATATTAGTATGGATTAAATGAATTTTTTTTGAATTAATAATGCTGTTAGGAATTAAAATAACAATATATAAAATAGTGTCAAAATTGACATAAAATAGTTTTTAAAATACATATTATATTATTAAATGATATTATATTCATAAGAAAATATGGATAGGAAAAAGGCCTTAAATAATATTATATATATCATTAATAAACCACTTGGTTTTCTATTGGATTTTTATAGTAAGTTTATTAACCATATAATAAAAAAATACAAAGAGACATGGTAAATGTCAAACTATTTATCTAAGAGTTAAATCTAAAAGATAAAGATAATATAGTGACCCAAACATGTCTAAAACCTATTGGTTGAGTGGTTTTATATCCATACTCCCCTTATCCTTTAAAAAATTCAATTTTGAGCCATTATAAACGGAAAATTATTTTATTATAAAAAAATATTTCTAGATTTTCCTAAGGTTCCCCGCACCCCTCTTATAAAAGGGCACTCCCCCTTCTCTCTAATTCACACCTTCAAATCCATTTGGATCAGCCAAACCCTACACCAATACACTCTAAACTATCCTCCCTTCATATTAGAGTTATTCTATTAGTCGTAAATCCAACCTAAAGAGCCATTTTGATCAAATAAAAAGGAAAAACCCGAAGAAGAGGTAAATATTTTAATCACCTCTTTCAAATTCCTTTCTTCTTCCACTTCCTCTTTCTTTGTTTTTTCCATTATAAAATAATAACTCCAGTATATTCTATATACTGTGATTTTATTATAAATATGTTACAACCATATTCAATATTCTATCTATCCTTTGAATGACATGTTGCCATACGTGCGTACGTACGGCTTACCGTCTCCAGGTCGTGGTGTAATTGTTATTCAATACATTATTATATGGATGGGTATAGTAATGATGTGTAATTGATGTAAATAATAAATAAAACATGATAATTATTATGTACATATTATATACCATCCAATTATATATTATTTTACTATCAAAAGAATGATATTGTCGCTCATGTGTATGTACGGATTACCGTCTCCACAAACGCGATGAGATTCATTCCAATTGTATCCATTCAAGACTAATTTTCATTAGATGATTAAAAATAATGTTTAAATACTTAATATAATTCTGATTATGAATAAGATACATCCTATCCATACCAAATATTACTTATGTAACAAATCATATAAAGGGAAATGAATCAGTTAACACCCAAAACGACGATAATACTAAGATATTATTAATAAATCAATATTAAAATATCATATTTGATATCATATTAATGTATATGATTTTTTTAATTTAATAATAATTATTTCACCATTATACAAGATGTTAACCAACCCTCGACCAATGAAAAGTACATGGTAAGGGTTAATTCTACAATCTCTTCATTATCCGAGGTAATTTTTACGTGAGTATCTACTGGGACCTATTTATCATCCACATCCATGTTTCATAAAAATATTTTCAAAAGGAATAGTTTAAGGGACTCT
This sequence comes from Viscum album, assembly GCA_963277665.1. Classification (NCBI taxonomy): domain Eukaryota; kingdom Viridiplantae; phylum Streptophyta; class Magnoliopsida; order Santalales; family Viscaceae; genus Viscum; species Viscum album. The sequence continues at coordinate 1,513,336,164 of OY728128.1, read as the reverse complement.
TTAACTAGATAATCATTTTAAATGGTTTAAATATTTATTATTCTAAATCCTTATCATTAATGTTCATGTTTTAAAAATTGTTTTTTAATGATTTATTTATATGGACATGAATGTTTTTAAAATGTTAATTCCTTTCAAAAGATTCAAAGTGGTATGGGACACATTGAGTCAAAAATGTCTTTAAATTTCTTCCTTTATAAATTGTGTGACTTTTAAATGTTTTTATCAAAAAAGGATATTTCTCTTAAATATTTTTACAAATCATTTTCATTTATGTCATCATCCTTTGGTGGATATTAAACTTATTTGAAGTTGATTTGTTATGATAAAAAATATCCATATTTTATTGAAGGTTTTGTGATATATTTGAATGTGGATGTGTTATTTTTATACCATTCAGGGTTTATAGATAAATTATTTACATTTCCTATACTATTTTTAATATGAATGTTTATGTTATGTTTAAACCTATTCCTATGAGGAATGCATTAGACTTAGTGAGTGATGGGTGGAGTCTGCTATAGCACCTCGATGCACTAGTAGGTCTCATGAGATAAACTAGTGTCTTGGAAAAAGGCCTTGAAAAAATCTTATTTGTAGTCTTGGAACAAGGCCTTGACTATGCGGTTATGAAAGTTTGGCATTATGATTTCCATCCTTATAAATGTGGATATTGATATTGCATGTGATTATTTGACTAGTAGAATATCCATTTGAGTAAGTAAATGGAATTATTTTGATTTATATTTTCCATATTATGATAAATTTTATGTTTAAACGGATTTTTTTTAGTTTTATACATTGCCTTAAATGTTTGTTCTTATTTATGAAAGTTTCCACTTAATTAAATACCCTTACTGAGCATCTAATCTCACCCATTTCTTATTTTTATTTTTCCAAAATCCCAATAAGTGTTTTAAATTTGATATATAGGGTTAAGATAAGAGAAAAATATCATTCTCAAAGGATTATTTATTTATAGATAGAGTAATGTAACGTTCATGTATATAATCTATTTTCCAAGACTACTAAACTGATCAGTCTTTAGAGAATTGATTCCTTATAATCAGGCCTATGTATTAAAATAATGCACCGAATCTAGGAATCTAGGGTCGGGTTGTTACAATATATTCACCTAGGGGTAATAACCAAAAAAAATTTGTTGTGAACTGACTCAATATTCACTCAAGTACATCATGAGTTGCCAATGATTTCATGCCTCAAAAGACACTCCCATGTGATATCATTTAGAAAATAATGTTACGATATATTTGAACATATTTAAATATGATAAAATTATAGGAAACTGATCATGGATAACATAAATTAAAACTTAGAGATCCTAATGTTAAGGTATAAATTAATTGATATGTTCTTTTATGGATAAATGATATGTCTAATTTTGAGATCCTAAGGATTTTTTTGGAATTTGAACATAATTTTGGGATATTTATTTAATAAATTAAGTTCTGAAGTATGAGGGAATAAAACATAAACAATCATAGATTAAACTGAGAGTGATTTAATTAGAAATATAATCTAATTGGGTGAATTTGCAGAGTAATATGTTACATGGTTTACATTATCCTGAGATCATTTCTAGTAATTAAATTATGTTTTTAATTCTTTATCACTCATATAAACCCTATTTTGGATTAATAAAATGTAGAAGTTAGATGGAACCAAGTTAATAATAGAATCTATGGGAAATGTGGATATTTTCATAGTGAGAAACCAAATGGGACAAGATCCATATTGATAAATTTTGTAATTATGATTAAAAATCTAACATGAATCATGATTAACAATAATAATATAGTTGTGTTCCCAAAAACCCAAAGGAGAATAAAATGGAGAACCATGGAATTTCATGTGACAACACTAATGATGGTAATCATATTCCATTTCTAAATTTTCCTGAATACTAAAAGTTTCACTAAGGAATGTGTCCAATAGGAGCATAGAGATATTTTATTTTTGGAAAAGGAGAGACTTGAGAAACTAGTCATCGAGGAAAAATGATGTATTAAATTGAAATGATGAAAAGAATATTGGTACATCATAAATTAATGTTAACAATTAATTGTATTAAATATGGGAAATCTGGATATTATCCAAATGAATACCCTAATCGAAGGACTAATGATGATGATACTCACTATTAATTTCTTGGACAAGGGAAATCCTATGCATCCACAAATATAGAAGTGGGTTTCAATTAAAATATAGAATGAGGAACACTTATCACTATCTAGAGAACTATGAGTGTTGTATTCGTATTTTTTCTATCCTATTCCTCTAAATCTAAGAACATAAAGTCACCAATTTTATAACTATATATTTAATTATTAATAAAAACTACTAGTGATATGATTATTCTGTGATATCTTTATAAATCATCTATAATATTGGATACCTATAAAATAATATTATTTATCCTTTAATCAAAATTGATGTTATATTTGTGATGGATTATATCTCTTGAAATAGAGTCTAAGATAACTATTTATATAATAAAATCACATCAAAACATCATCCCATGAACACCTATTAATAAAAGTATGAATAAAACATCCTATAAAAAAATTACTCTCATCATATTGGGAAATTAAAAAAATGTTTGGTATAAGTTATCTACTCAAACCATTGATATTGAGGATGGAACCCCATGGTAAATTAAATCTTTATTCATGGAAACACTTAACATTTTAAGGGATTAATAATGAAAATGGTGAGTATATGATTCATTTTGGGGGGGGGGAATGTACCAAGATGAGATTTCATAATTTATTTCCTTAAATAAATATCATGTTACTAGATTCTTATAATTTCAACATAAAAATTCTATGATATGTTAAAATAAAATTTTACCAATATAATATAGCCATTAAATTCTTAGATATAAAATAATGTTACCTTACTATGAATTATATGAAGAAAAATGAAGGAAATGGAGCTAAATAGAAAAACTCACCTTTTGAAGCTCATTTCTTCAACCTAAAAAAGTAAGTGGGTTAACTATGGTTTTTCTTAGACCAATATCACGAAAAACATGAAACATTATGGTTTTAGTGAAAAATATATGTGAGAGATATTCTTCTATATAGAAAATTCGATGAGATTTATGCCAGTAGAATCACAACCCCCAACTACCACTAGAACATACCATATGATTAAATATTATAGATAGATCATGAGGGTCTTTGTATATAGAAATTTGGATTATATAATCGAGTAATTATTATTATAAAAAATTATTTATCACATTTAATTTATATTTTCATCATTTAGACATTTAGAGGAAAAGAAATATTGTGTTTCTATACAAATATTTTCCCTTATATATTATATTTAAAAATAAATAAAATTTATATTTTAAATTATATAAAATTTTTAGAGTTTTTGTTTTTATAATTTTAAAATCATCTTATTTTGAATTTTTTTGACTTTTCTAAAATACTCATTTTTAGTTGAATATTGAAAATACAATTTTACCAAAAATGTAACTATTATTACATAGGGAATAATTAATATTTTATGAAACCTCTTCATTATTAAATGATGTGTTTAGGAAGTAAACCTATCCATTTATAAGTACAATTAAAAATGTAAAAATCCAAGTTTTAACATTTCAATAACTAAAGTAATATTTTCTAATAAATGAGACTCTTTTTGGTCTATAATTTTAATATAATGTTATATTGAAAAAATATGTTTTAGATTCATTGGAAAACAAATTAAATTTTTTTTTATAATAATGAAAATTATATAGTGAAAAAAAATACCAATAAATTTTTCCTACACATAAAATTTAATCCTAGAAATATTCTATTTCAAAAAAAGGGTTTTTAAATGTTACATATGATAATGTTAATGTTTATTTTTTATACATAAAACAATTATATGATAAAATGGAATTTATTTTTTAATTGTTTATATCCAAAATATATTATAATTTCCATCTTATTTTTATGCATTAAAAGTATATTTCATAGGTAAACAATTTGATATCGGGCTAAAATGGTTATATTTATAAAAATGAAACCCTTTCTAAATATTGTGTTTTCTTAAATTAAATAGATATATATTAAATTAAGACACTAATATATTGTTTATAAATTTTAAAAAATAAGTTAACACTATATTAATTTATAATAAATATTAAATAATATTAATAAAACCTAAAAATTAAAATGGAATATTTCTATAAAAACAATTTTATATACTATATATTTTAATTTAAAATAAAATTATTTCCATATATAGAAATTGAATTTGGTTAAATAGATCCCATGTTTGTATTAAAAATAAAAACATTTGGTGGTAATATTCCTCTTATATTTTTAATGATAATATAATTCCCAAGATTAGTGTTTAATCAAGATTAATACGTGTTAAAAGGGTTAATATTATGTGACCAAATGTTTATTAATTAAAACTGACACGTGGACCATATAGAATACATTTTTCATATTTTATAGTCATATATACTTGTCCCACCCATATCTCCATACCTAACTAAATTAACTCACCAAAACCTCATGAAACTCATGTGATACTGGTCTTACCCAATATCTAAATTTGGTTTACATAAAAGCCCATATATTTTACCTATAAACTTGTTCACTCTCACATATTCTGTCATCCTTATCCATCCCAGATAATTGATCATTAATTTCACTTCTCACACCATATCTAAATCCCTCCCATTGATTTAATAAGGTTTTAAGGAGTTATATCACGCTTTTAGTGTCTACCTTGCATGGTTTGGGATTATCCTCATCATTTTGATTTAATTAATTAATTTGGGTAAACATATTTTCATTTAAGTATTTATTTACTACATTAGTTAATATTATATAATTTAAATTTCAAATTATTCAAAATTGATTTCATAATACCCTAATATCTCATTAAAACCATTTCAGAGTGTCTTTTTCTATAGTTGACATGATGTCAAAATCACTCCTTCATTCTATCCCTCATTTTTTCAATTCTATAAATCCCTTTATTATAGTTCATTTTATTTCAAAATTATTGTGATTCCATGAGTTCATAATCAAATTTTTACTTAAAAAGTTTTTCCTTATTTATGAGATACTAACATTATCCCTATTAATCCCATTCCATAATCTCATTATCATACTTTTCTGGCTCCTGAAATCACTGATTGAATTTCCATGTCATATTTTCATGAAGTAATCCATTTTATTTTCTTGTTAATATGATTCAATGTTATCATAATCAATAATTTAATTTATAAATTAATTTTAATGATGATGGAGTCATTTTATTTCTCACTAATCCAACTCCATAATCTCTTTTATATACACATCATGATTTTAAAATCGTTCCATGATTTTCCATGTCATATATTCATGTTATGAGCACCAAACTCCAATATCATTCGATGGAATCTATACTGATGTAACAATTTTATTTATTTATTGGGTAAATAGATATTTAAATCCCATAATCACTACTAATGGGTTATAATGATGAGTTCTTAAGACTGTTAATTAAGGTCGAAAACATAATGATAGATAAAATAAGGGTGCACCTTGAGACTGCTCCAATGCATTAGGGGAAGAATTAATCTCTAGATATGATATATACATGATACCTTTGATTTTTCCCTTGGTAATGATTTATGTTACCTACGTGAATAACCTTTGTAATATGAATGGTGAACCCTAATTGCGCAATAATTCATTGCATAAATAATTAATATTTAGAGATAACATGTTCATGATACCTTGGAAAATTGTTTTAGTAATATCTTCTGATACCTTGATGAATAAAATTTGTAATATGATTTTATGAAATTGAATTTATGAACTTTGGTGATATGATTATGAATGTCTCGTAATTTTTTTGTTTCCATATTCCTGTGTTATGACTTATGTACTTAAGATAATGTTATAGCTCATGTACTTATGACCTTGTTATGACTTTTGAATTTATGATCATGTTATGGAAAATATTCATATGATCATGTTATGTCCCCAAGCACTTATGGTCATGTTACGACTCATGTTTCGATGATCTTGTTATTTCACACATATGTATGATCAAGTTATGAATCATTTACCTATGATATTATTATGCCTTATGTACATATGATCACATTATGTGTTATATACATATGATCATTTCATGCCTCTTTTCCTTATGTTCTGGTTATTATATTGTGCCTCGTGTTTGACTAATTAAGCTCAATTGTGCTCTAATTTCACTTTTAATCTTTTATTAATATTTACTATCACTATTTTAATTTGATAGATATCCCCATGAAATAGTAGACATGGAGGTGTTCTTGAATGGGATAACAAATAACTCCTTCAATAGAGTTAATATATTTGTTTATGTGATCCATTTAATCCTTGTATTATGTTAAATGTTTTGGAGATGCTAAACATCAAAATATTTATACAAGTATTAATCAAAAAAATTAATGTATTTTTGTTTAAAATCCCATGAATGGAAATTATAGATCATAATAGTTGGTTTCAAATAATGGTTTAGTTATTTGTGGAAATTATGACTATTGTATATAAAAATATCCTCAAATTTTAGATAAGTATAGACTATGTGGTTTCCAAGAAAATAAATCCCTGTCAAGATATTAGAATTTTGATATGGTTGTAGACCAAATGTACCTAGGGGTAATAATCTAGAAAATGGTTGGTTCATAAGGGACTCTATATTCACCGTTTTTTTTATAAAAGAAAATAACATTAATGAAAAAGATCAGCAGAAGTACATGCACGAAGCCATGAAGGGAAATTGTCCAGCCAGATCTGGTTAGTGCTGAATGGGCCTGAGGACTCCAGCTAATGGGACGCGTTGTTTCCTTCCCTTTTGGTGAATGAGAAGGTGCAGAAATAGAAACATTGGCGGAGTGAGAGAATTCTCCTGACAATGGTACCAAACGATTGGAGTCCTCTGTCATTGTGATTGATAGCATCGATAACGGAAAGACAGTCAGACTCAATGATGATGTCACCCCATCCACATTCAATTGCGAGCATCATACCAGCAAGGATGGCCATGGATTCAGCGACTTCTGGTTCCCATAATGTCTGATGTGGTTCAAATTTAGCAGCAAGGATTTTCCCCAGATGATTTCGGGCAAGGAGGTCGAGGGCAGCAAGCCCAGCTTTTGGATGCGACGCGTCCACATTGATCTTGAGAATCCCTTCCATTGGGGGATTCCAGGGAGTCTCTTATGATTTGGAAGATCAAATTAAGATGGATTTGAATATATGGAGGTTATAGAACCTTAGAAAAATAATCAATTATAACATAAACTAAAACCTAGAAATTCATAAGTTTTGGAATATAGTAATTAATATGTGCTTTTATTGAAAAAATATGTATTAAACTTTGAGAGAATGATTATTATTTGGAAATTTCCATATAATTTTCGGATAGATAGTTAAATAATAATGTTAAAAAAATTAGGGAACACATCATAAAAAATGCTAGATTGAACATAGATTGATTTTCGTGGAACTTAAATCTAATGTGATGGTTTCAATATATAATATATTTTGAGTTAAATATTATTATGGTATAATTAATGATAATTTTCTAATGATATTAATTCATCATCACTCATGTTAATGCCTTTTTGGTTTTCGTAATTGATTAATCCGGAAGGAACCAAGTTAAAAAAACGATTTAATGGGAAATAAAAATATTTTACTACTGAGAAGACTGATGGGATATGATCTGGAGAGATGGATATTATGATGATTACAAACTAGATATCATTAATATTAGTTAAAAACATGAACATAATGGATTTCCAAAAATATACCATACAATAGAATGATATAGTCTCATGGAATATATAGTGAAAAATATGATGAAGTAATGCATGGAAAATTTTTTAATGTCATGAATATGGGATTAATTACTATTGAAAGTGTATAAAAGGTAATACAAGATAAGTTATATATGGAAATTTTGGAATATATAATCTATTTACTTATGAAAAATAAAGAGTTCAATCAATTTAAATTAAGGGAAGAATGGTTCATCCTAAAGTACTATTTATATTTCACCATCTTAAATATTCAAAATAAGAATGTTTGTCAATTCAATACCATAATCTATTGAAAAATTATTATTAAAATCATCAATGATTTCAAAGGTAAGTCTAATCCATTCAAAAGAAAACTATGTAAATGGGTTTAAAATATGATATTCGAAGAGGAACACTAATACCAAACTCCAGAAATATAGGTGTTGTATTCAGATCTTGATCAACATGATCTTCTATACCTAAGAATACAAATTCCTTAACCTAATGACTAGATGGAAAATAATTAATAAAAACCTCTAGTGGTACAACTTTGACAACTCCTATCTAATAGTGTTCTATAATAAATTCATATTATGCTCTATTAGTCAAATTTGATGTGATATTTGGCATATATTGGATCCCATAATATTGAGGGAATTATAATTTCCTATATAGTAAAATTATATCTAAATATCAACCAACTAAAACTAGTTAATATAATGATAACTATATACTCCCAATGAAAAAGTTACTCCCATCATATTGGGGTAATTTTAAAAAAATTGTTATGATGAATACACTAGATAACACAAAGATTGTCAGGATGAAACCTAAATAGAAATAAAATTTCGAGTAATAAAAAACATCAAATTTTATGAAATTATACTAATATTTTTGTCATTTATATAATGTTAACTTATTTTTTTAATTACTTTGACTCTAGTATCCTATATCTAGTGTGTAATTTATAATATTATTACAAGATAAAAGGAATATTAACACTATGATATGATTATTTTAGAATTATTAGAATACTATATACATATATTATTTCTATATTATAATAGAAAATAAAACAAATCATGAACGACATACTTCTATCCTATAAAAGTATTCATAGACTCGTTCTTAAAATCAATAGGAAAAGGAAAAAAATAAAGGGCAAGATCTAATGCTTATTAGGAGTAACATAGAATGGAAGCTATCATAAGTAAATAAAGCATGAATAATATGAAAATGTAAAATCAAAATATATTCCATTTAATCAATAACATAGATATAAAAAATTTTCCATGGAAAATATCAACATAAAATATCACACTAATAATAATAACTAAAACTTTAATCAGATAAATTTATAATGTTGGACCACACTATCTTACCATTAAATCCCCTTTCCAAGATGTCAAAAACCTTACAATTAAGTCATTGTTCAAACACATTTCAATGAATGGGTAGGTATACACTAAATACCTAACTAATTTATCGAATTTATTATCTCATTATACCTATTGATGCCTCGAGGCGATATCCATAATTGGGCCCCACCCATCACTTACACATTTCCAACTCCTTCCTTATATATTTAATCAGAAATATATAAACTGAATAAATAATATTTATCAATCAATAAATATAAATATTAAATTAATAATAGTGTATATCAATATTCCCCCGGTAAATGAAATAACATTCTTGAAAATATTTTGTAACTAATGTCACATGTAGAAATATTATATTGTCAATACAATATTGAAAGGATAAATATATCCATAATATAAAACAATATGGATATGAATGAGAAACATAATTTAAAATGAATTATGTAAAGGTATTTATGACATTATCACATGAAATTTAATGATCTAAAACTGAGGTATAATATATCAATCATTAAAGGATGATATCACACAATCAATAAATTAGAAATGAATTTTTGAAATAAAGAAATGCTTTTTGATTATTAGAAAGAAAAATGGAATTGAAAGTTGAAAACTTTTTTTTTAAATATGTTATTAATTTTATTGTAAAAAAATATTTTATAAATCATTTCTAAAATTATTTATAATATTTTAGAAAATAATAAATTTATTTAACACCCTGAGTTTTTATGAGATGTATTCTTTTAATTTCTTTGATATCTTGTTTTGTACACTACACCAAGATTAGATTATGCTATATGAAACACTGTATTAGCCTCCAGTATATGAAACAATATTCTAGGCTTCTGTTTCGAACAATTTCAAGTTAAATTTATTGAATTAATTACACACAACTCTTACTTGGCTTGCGTTACATGCAAGAGAAACCTTCCTCGAAAGCTTGCGTTGTATGTGATACTGAGTTTCACTAAATAATGATATATTATGAAAATATTATTATTTAATGAGATATAAAATAGGATTTATGAATATTATTAACCACATTTTTAATTTTATATTATATTATCGTTCATATTACACGTTTTCTAGAAGATAATATGAGAACAAAATCAATTTATCGAATAAATGAAGTATTTTTGAAAAAATATAGTATTACCACCTTCTGATGGAGAAACCATTTTAAATATACTTTTTGACAGATTTATAAGTTAACTTTTAAAAAAATATTCTTTGGAATTGGGTCATAAAAATTTACATTTGTTGAATTTTTTTTATTTTTCTTATAAAATACAAATATTAATGAATAGTGTAATATATAGCATTTTAATTCAAAACTATTTTTTCATCTAATGTATTTATATAGTTAGATTATCTATTAAATTGGTTTTAAAGTATCATTGGATTATATTTGTATCATTTAATCAAATTTTGGTCCTTGGTATTAATTTCACTTTGAAATTGAACATAAACAGATGTCAATCTTTTGATAGTTATTACTTCTTAAAAACCCACTCTATGGTTTTGACAACAGGAATTAATTTTAAATTAATTACTATATATTATGTATTTTGAATTTTTAAAAATTGTTTCCATATTTGGAATCAGAAGGTTTAAATTTTTTAAATAGGAAACTTTTATTTCTGGATGTTATGAATAGTAACTTCAGTAATTATTTTATTTACTATGGTTATAGGATAAATCTGGTAAATAAATGTTAAAGAATAATGTTATAATAATATTAAATTACCCAAACACAAGTCCTAATCCTATTTAATGAGATATTTCTAACCATGGGCATCCTTGGGTGGATTTTGGGACACCATGGATTCTTTTGGATGTGAAAATGGTAATTTATAAGAATTAATTTAAAGTAAAGATAATCATAACCTAAAAATATATCTTTTACTCAATCCATTTTAATATAGGGGTGTATAATAGATCTATATGAATATAAATAGTCATTGGAAAGATAAAAATATTTCCTGCATCATGGTAGTTTATTTATAATATTTAAATATTAGATAAATATATTTATTTATGACAATATTGTGATATAATGATTACCTCATTAATGAAATATTCGAATAAATGAATTTATAATTATTAAAGAAATTTTAATTTGAATATTTTCACTCCATACACAAATTTTCTAGATGAAATTGACATATTAGGGATGTATTTATTCCTTTATTTCAAAGTGATAATGTTTTTATGAATTTTAAAAAATGTCAAGTATGAATATTATCCAAAATTGACATAATTCATAACTTAAAACATAAAATAGTTAATTAAATTATACTAAATTCCTAAAACTATAATATTTAGAAAGACGGATAATATAAGACAAAATATGTCATAAATAACTTTTTTGGGTCTTTTGACATGATTACATTATCCCAAATTGTGTAAATAACATGATACCACAGTAAGATTAAAAAGTCTAAAATAAGGGTCAAACAAAAACGATATGGAAAAAAACATATTCAAAACATGTCTAAAAATTATTGGATGATGGGTATTCAAACCAAAATAATATTTTCTTATAATAAAAAAAATATTGGACCATTTTTTATGGAATTGGAATTTATAATAAATTAATATTTTGAGAGTTTTCTAAAGGGCATCTCTCCTCTCTTAAAAAGGTCACCTCTTCGCTCTCCTCATCACTCCATTTTGAGCATTCATGCTTGGAAAAATCATGAATTTTATCTTCTAAAAATCTCCAGTAACATTTTATAGGTAATTTTATTATTAAAAGACCAACTCTATTTCTATAATAAGAAATTTAAAGGAGACACCTCAAGGAAGATGCGATCTCTTCTACTGATTCATTCAAATGTCTTTCTTCTTTAACTTCCTCTAATATAGTTGTTTCATTACAAAGTAATAACATAAGTATCAGTCATATACTAATATGTTATTATTAATATTAAACAACCCTATTTATCTTTTTATCTATCCTACAAAAAATAAAATCACCATGCATGCGTATGTACGGCTTACCGTCTCCACACCGCTGTGTAATCTGTTTTTCACTACCACCTTACTTGGATGAGTATAATAGTATAAATAATAAATATATATGATTATTATAACATGATACTAATTCTGAGAAATTATACACCATCCACTTCATTACCATTCGAAATTTATGGGAACGATATCATCCCTCGTGCTTACGTACGGCTTACCATCTCCACGATGAGATAAGATTCATTTTCCATGTTAACTATTCAAGAATGATTATAAAGTATATATAATTAACAATCATGAAATATATGACATAATAATTCTAATGGATATATATATATATTCAATTTACTTACTTCCATCCTATTCAATAAGGAAACGAAAACAGCGTTCATGCGTATGTACGACCTGCCGTCTCCATGAACGGTGTATTTTAATTCATTTATCTATCTATTATATATATATATATATATACTGAATATATAAGTTATATATAAATCTGTTTTTACATTTTGGAAGTATTTTAATCATGATCTAATTAATCATATTAAGAATAACAAGTCCTAACATATACGATAAATGAAAGGATTATTACACAAAATGTTGCTTTAACATGGAATTGACAAATGAACAGGTAATAAAAAGTCATAAGTGAATCATATATGATATCATAAATATTATTATGGTTCTGTTATAACATAATAATATGTTTAAACCCACAATATAAGAGTTTTAGACACATATGGAAGAAATCGTACATAAGGTAAGGGATAATTTTGCAATCTCATTTTTATCCGAGAATGATTTTACGTAAGTTTTTACTTGTGTTATATTTATCATCCATGACTATTTTTTCAAAAAAATGTATTAATGAAATGTTTAATATTATTCCATGTATTTTTAATGAAATTTTTACCCCTTTTGACTTTTACTAAGTGGTATGGAATGATTCTTTATATTGGTTACTAAATGTGGTGGTTTTTCACTTTTCCCTCAAAAGTACGAGGATAATGTTTTTGCTTAACATATAAAACATGAATGGATTTTTACGGTTTCATGATTCCTTATTTCCATGAAGATTTATCTACATTATTACAAGTTTATTTTCATCTATGTTATTTTATTTTAAAATTTTGAAGCATTTTGAGAAAAAAATGATTTTGAAGAGGAAAGGATATTTTCATCAAGAATAAAGTTCAAGTGTTTCATCAACATTATTTTCCATCTAAGATGACATAGGGTTATTTTTTATCCCTATTATTACTTTTATTTGTTTTTTTTTTGTGATGGAATTATTATTTTATAAATTTCATTTAACATATATGGTGATGACATGTTGTTTATGAATCCCATTTTATTTCATGGGTTATTCTATGATGAATGATTTATGTTTTTGTGGCACATGTAAGAATGCTTTCATTATGAGATGGGATGGATCAATATCTCCCTCCCAATGCATTGTGTAAAGATTCATATCTCAGGAGATAGAGATGGCTGGAACTTCAAGGAAATTCGGTTCAGTAATGTTGTGCTCGAACGAAAACTAAATATGGTTCAGGGATGGACTTCATCTACTGTGATGGTCTTGGAAGAAATTCCTTGGCTACTATGGAAATCATATTATGTAATTAATGGTTTTCCACAATTCAATGTTTTATACTAATTATATTTTATCATGGTCAATGTTCCTTTATAATCTACACCTTACGTACTTCCAAGATTTATTTCAGGACTCATGATTTTGATGTGTATACTTTATTTTCGTATTTTTAAGTTCATATATATATGGTTTGTTTTATGTTTTACATTAATACCACTAGGAAATAATTGGATCTCACCCTTTATATTTTTTCTTTTCCCCATGATATAAAGAAACATTTTATAATGGAAAATAAATGGGTGAGATATTTATGGGAGATTTTGAAGAACTTTCACCATGATTAGAATATTTTGTTCTGACCATCCAAAGACGCTAAAATAATATGATCTTTAGCTTCTGTTTGTGTCATGTATTAAGTTTTCTAAAAAACGAAATTTATTGTCCATTTACATCATGCTTGGTTCTCTACAGTTTGTATCAGAGGGAATGTTTAGTCAACCATTGGAAAATATGATGCAACAACTTTAGTGAGATCACTAGAGATATTTCTATGTTATGTCCAAGTATGTAATAAAGGTTATTTATAAATATAGGTTACAGTCTAAGAATTATGGTAATGATTCAGAATAACCCAGGATTAAACCTAAGCTATTATATATTTAAATTACTCTCCTAGGATATGTTTTTTCCTAGTATGATTTTTTCCTCTCGCACTATTCTTTTTGTGTTTTAGAAAATGGCTGGAAACAGGAGGATTCAGGTTAATGGAGAATATGATAGACAATGGAATGATATTTATCATGAGAAACCAAATGAAGTGGGAGTTGGAAGAAGAAACATCATTATTATGCCTAATCATAAATCTTATAATATGATTAATAATCTCAACATTGGTGAGTTTCCTAAAGTAGCTAATAAGAGAAATATAGAGCTTCATGGTGATTATAGAGGAAATAATGTTCAATTTTTCTCATGTATATTATATGGGAAGAGACATCATAGAGAATGTTTCAAAGAAACTAGAAGATTCTAGGGGTGTGGAAAAGGACACAAATCTTGTAATTGCAAAGGAAAAGGTTTTTTTACACAATGAACAATGATTATAGTATAACTAATAAATCAAAAATCGTTAAATGATTTAAATGTGGAATGTATGGGAATTATGAAAATCGATTCCCTAAGGGAAAACCTCATGAAGAGAATCATCATTGTCATATGGGTAGTAATTATGTTCATTATGATGAAGAGACTACAAATTATATATGATATTAAGTAAGTGTTGAGGAATAAAATGACGAAGCTCGGTCAATGGTTTAAGAAGGTTGAGGAATGATTGCATGTTTATCAAGAGTAATGTTGTATAAGTAATTTAATGGTACTATGGAATAAAGAAACATCTAAGGATTGTTACACTATTTTTTCCCTTATGTATTTGAAATTATTAGTTGAATGGTACCGGTAACCATGAATGGTTATTCAAATATTTTTGGAAAGCACCTGATATGCACATAATGAAGGGATTAGGAGATAATGAGATGTTTGATAGTATTATTGAGCTAATGGATAGTATAAGGACACAGTGATATCATGGTTTGATTATATAGATTTTTTGGGATTTTTAAATGTGGAATGAGTTAACTTCTGATGGAATTTGTCATTGCACTATGGTTTTAAGGTAGTTAATGTTTCAATAGAATACATGATTAAGGTATTTACATGTTCGGAATGTGTCCAACAAGATATTTCTTCTGATATATGGGGGATAAGTGATGGTATTCACATTCTTGTTACATAAACTTTCTGGTTGTTTTTTTCTTTGTACTATGAGATTAGACCGATGTATTTTGGATTAGGCTAAAGGTTGGAATGGATTATGTTGGACATAAGATAGTATTTTTTAAGGATAGAACTTTTTTATGCCATTTATGGAATGTTGTAATAATATAGTTTTAGAAAAAGGACAACTCACAGGATGGGTGACAATCCACTACATCGGACAAGGATATGGGAATCAAACCAATAACTGAAGTGCAATATTCCTTTATCACCTACCAATGGCCTATAGGGTGTCCTTTGTTAGTAGAAAATAGTTTTTTTATTTAGTGGTATGATAGATAAAGTATAAGTCCATTTTTGGAACCATATATGGTTCATCTCATCATAGATGGACTTATGTATATTTAATAACATGTGATAATTTTTTGTGATAGAGACAGATTTAATGACCTATCATTCATTCTCATGATCTTCTAACACTTTAAGAATAAAAAATTAAACATCATTTCTTTAAACAAGAGATGAAGTGGAAATTGTTCAAGGCAAAAACAATGGTGAGATTCTACCAAAATCATGTAAGTATTTATTCTCATTCAAAATTCTTCCTCATAATGGAAATGATTTGAAAAAAAATTGTTATCTTAGTACAGTTTTATCCAATGAATCTGATAGTCCCTTAAATCATTGCAGACTTATGGCTTTCTAGTAGTTAACTTTCTCCAAAACTTATTCTCAATCACTATCCATCAGAACATGGTGGTTATATTTCTCTTCAATATACATGTTTTCAATTCCCACCTATGTTCTCCTATATGGGAACCCAGTGATGGGTTAATTTGGGTAATCGTTATGTTTCTGACATTCTTTTTTAAAATAATGTTCTAGTATTACATTTTATGTTGTGGGTTTCCATGAAAGAAACTTTCAATTTTAAACCCATTTAGAACTCCAAAGAATTTTGAGGGAGAAATTCATTTTATGGGCGATAGAATGTTACACCCCGAGATTTTATGAGATAAAATTTTTTAATTTCTTTGATATCCTCTTTTGTACACTACACCAAGATTATCTTGCACTATATGCAACACCGTATTAGCTTGCAGTATACGTAACATAATTCATGGCTTCGATTGTACACAATTTCAATTTCCTTTTATAGGATTCATTACACACAACAAAAACTTGGCTTGTATTACATGCAAGAGTAACCTTCATTAATAGCTCGTGTTGTACACGATCGGGAGTTTCACCAAACAATGATATATTATTAAAATATTATTATTTAATGAGATATAAACTAGATTTTATGTATTGTATTAACCACATTTTAAATTTTATATAACATTATAATTCATATTACACATTTTCTAGTACATTATATGAGAACAAAATCAATTTTTCAGATAAAAGATGTATTTTTCAAAAAATGTTTTTTAACACCATTTTATGGCACACCTATTTTAAATCTATTTTTGACCATTTTATAAGTTAAATTTAACAAAATAAACTTCTTCATTTGAATAGGGACATAAAAATTTACTTTTTTTTTGAATTTTTTGTATTTTTTCTCATAAAATTTGTATTTTAATTAATAGTGAAAGGTACATCATTTTAATTCAAAACTACCTTTTTGTATAATTTATTTATATAGTTATATTATATTTTTAATTGGTTTAAATTATCATTGTATTTTATTTATATCATTTCATAAATTTTTTGACATTGGATGTAAATTCATTGTAATATTGGACATAAACCGATGTCAATCATTTGATAGTTATTTCTTCTTAAAAACACGCTCTTTGGTTTTAACATCGAGAATTAATTTTAAATTAATTACTGAATCATATATATTTTGAATTTGGAAAAATGGATTCTATATTTGGAATCAATAAATATCATATTTTCTAAATATGTACCTATTATCTTTGGATGTCATGAATTGTAACATCAGTAATTATTTTATTTACATTGGTTAAAAGGTAAATCCAGTAAATAAGGTTAAAAAATAATATTATAATAATATTAAATTACCCTAACACATCTATTAATCCTATTGGATGATTTATTTCTGACCATGGTCATCCTTGGATCGATTTTGGGTCCCCATGGATTCACAAATATGTGAAAATGACAATTTATAAAAATTAATTTAATATAAAGATAATTATAACCTAAAAATATATCATTTTATAAATCAATTTTAATATAGGGTAATATAATAGATATCTATGTCTATAAATTTTCAATGTAAAGATAAAAATATTTCCCACATCATTGTATTTTATTTATAATTTTTATACAATAGATAAACATATTTATGTATGACACAATTATGATGTATTGATTACCTCATTAATGAAAGATTCAAATAAAAGAATTCATAAATATTAAAATATGTTTAATTTTAATATTTTGATTCCATCCACAAATTTTTTAGATTAAAATGAAATATTAGGGATTTTTTTCGATTGGTTTGAAGTAATATGGTTTTTATTAATTTTTAAAAAAAAGTCAAGAATGATTAGTATCAAAAATTGACAAAATTCATAACTTAAAACATAAAATATTTTATAAAATAATATTAAATCCTAAAAGTATAATATTTATCTAAATTTCTATATAAGTCCAATTGATTCATAAATAACTTTTTGTGGGTCATTTGACAAGAATACATTAACCTACAATGTGTAAATTACATGATATCACGGTATGATTATAAAAGGTAAAATAAGGGTTAAACAAAAAAGATAATGATAAAAACATTTTAAAGCATTTAAAATTTATTGGATTATGGGTATTTGATCCAAAATATGCGTATGTTATAATTAAAAAAGTTTTGGACCATTTTTTACATAAATTTAATTTATAATAAATTAATATTTTGAAAGTTTCTAAAAGTCCCCTTTTCCTCTCTTATAAAAGGGAACCTCCTCCCTCTCCTCTTCACTCTATTTTAAGCCTTCATGCTCTGCCAAACCCTGACCTTTTCTATTCTAAACTTCCCTAGTTACATTTTAGAGGTTCTGGTCTTCTATAAAGACCATCTCTAGTGCCCTATGGGGAAATTTAAAGGAGACACATCAAGAAAGTGGTAATCTCTTCTACTGATACATTCACATTTCTTTCTTCTTCTACATCCTCTTAATTAGTTGTTTCATTATAAAGTAATACCATCATAATCACTCATATACTGATATGTTATTATAAATATTAAACTACCCTATTTCACCTTATATCCATCCTACAAAATATAAAATCATCGCATGTGCGTACGTACGACTTATCATCTTCATGCCATGGTGTAATATGTTTTTCACCACCACTTTACATGGATGGGAATAATTTTTGAAATATTAATTTTATATTATTAATATAACATAATAATAATTCTGATATATTATACACCATCCAATTCAATACCATTCAACAAATATTGGAATGATATCATCGTGTGTGCATACGTACGGCATACCTTCTTCACGACGCGATGAGATTAATTTTCCATGTTAACCATTCAAGAATGATTATAAAGTATATATATAAAAAATCATGAAATATATGAAATAATAATGCTAATTTATATATATATATATATATATATATATATCACTTACTTCCATCCAATTCAATAAGGAAACCAAAATAGTGTTTATGCGTACGTACGACCTACCATCTCCATGAACGCGGTATTCCATTTCATTTATCTATATAATATATATATATATATATATATATATATAATGAATGTATAAGAGATATATAAATCATTTTTGACATTTTCTAAATAATTAAATCATGATCTTAGTAATCATATGATGAATAAAAAATCCCAACACGTACGATAAATGAAATGATTTTTACCCAAAATGTTATTTTAACATGGAATTGACAAATGAACGTGTAATATAAAGGTTTAAGTGAATCATATATGATATCAAAAATATTATTATAATTCATGTTACAAGTTAATAATATGTTTAAACCCAATATACAAGATTTTCGGACACATATGGAAGAAATCATACCTAGGGTAAGGGGTAATTTTGGAATCTCATATTATATGAGATTGCTTATACGTAAGTATTTACTTGGGTTATCATTATCATCAATGTAAATTTTTTTAAATATGTTTTCATAAAATGTTTACTATTCTTCCATGTATTTTAAAATTAATTTTTATGACTTTTTGACTTTTACTATGTGGTATAGAATGAATCTTTCTTTTATTTATCATATGAGGTACTTTATAAATTTTCCAGCAAAAGTATGAGAAGAATGTTTTTGTTTAAATTATATGAAATGAATGTATTTTTATGGTTTCATGATGACTTATTTTGATGAATAATCTACAACATTAATTCATGTTTATTTTCAACTAAATTCTTTTATTTTAAAAATGCACATGATTTTGAGAAGAGAAATCATTTTTGAAGAAGAAACGATATTTTCCTCAAGAACTAAGTTCAAGTGTTTTATCAAAATTATTTTCCATTGACATAGGGTTATGTTTATATACCTATTAATAATTTCATTTGATTGTGTTTGTTATGTCATTATTTTTTTGTGATTTCTATGTATCTTATATGGGTTATGTTATGATTACATGATGTTTAAGAATCACATTTTATTTGATGGGTTATGCTATGATGAATGATTTATGTTTTTGTGGAATATGTAAAAATGATTTCATTATGAGATGGGTGGGACCTATATCTACCTTTAATTAATTGGGTAATGATTTATATCTCATGAGATAGATGTGGATGGAACCGCATGTAAATTTAGTTTAGTAATGCACGGCTGGAACAACAAGTAAATCTGGTTCAGTAATGGACTTCATCCACAATGATGGTTTGGAAGAAATTCCATGGCTACTATGGAAATAATATTATGTACTTAATGGTTTTCAACAATTTCCTATTTTATGAGAATTATATTTTATCACGTTCAATGATCTTTTATGATCTATGACTTACGTACAGCCAAGATTTATTTTTTGCCTCATGATTTTTATGTTCAAACATTATGTTCATATATTTACATTCATATATTTATGGTTTGTTATATATTTTCCATGATTACCCTTATTGATCATTTGATATCACCCTTTTTATGTTTTCTTTTCCCCAGGATATAAATAAAGATTTTAGGTAGGGAAAAAAGTGGAGATCTATATGGGAGATGTTGAATATCCTTCACCATGATTAGAAGATTTTGTTCCGAGTATCCAAAGACAATAAACTAATAAGAACATTGGGTATCTTTCTGTGTCATGTATTAAGTATTCCTTAAAGGAAATATAATTTATGTGTACATCAAGCATGGTTCTCTACAATTTTTATTTTAAAATAAATAATAAAAAATAATAGAATAATTGAAAATGGATTCTCCATCAAAATCCATTAAAAAATTTGGAAGAATCTTGTTCATGAATAAGGTATACGATGGTAGTAAAATTATTTCATTCTTTATACCTTAAAGATTAAATTATTTTTACACTTTTATAATGAAATTTAAAAAATAACTATTTATAAAACATTAAAAATGTCCAGCTAATTTTTTAAAAAGAAATTAAAATATGGTATAAAATTATTGACACAATTATTTTAAAATTTAAAATAACCTTCTTGAAAATTTTTATACCATCTAAATATAGAAGAAAATTGTTCCCAACCTAAAATAAAAAATAGGGTAAGGATTTCATAAAAATAATCACTCTACATTTGAGTGCGAAAGAGAGGAAAAATTGAAAAAAAAAATTCTAAGACATAACAATAGGATAAAAAACATATGGGGGTAATTGAGAAACTAATATAATTTTTCAAATTTAAACCTAAGCATGGTCAATCCAAACCAGACAAAGATTGTAATGTAATCCATTAAATCTTTAATAACATTTAAATCAAACAACCTTAAAATAGAAAAACATAATTAAAACATTAAAGAACATTATAAATTAGTTACTCATTATAAAATATGTAAAATTAATATCAAATACCCCATATAATTGTAATTAAGTTTATAATATAAAATATATCTCAAAAGAGTGGAATTGAGATGAAACACCCTTACCATGTATTCATGTTTTTTCAGATGCATTATATCCTCATGAATAATAAATTTAATTTTATTAGTTAATTTAATAGAAAAATATTTATAGAGGTTGTAATCCACACTTGCGCCCAAGCCAATGAATGGTGGAGATGAAAAATAAATATATATCATAAATTTCATATATAGTCATTAAATATATACTTGTCACTATCCATGAATGGTAGAGATGAAAAATATATCATATCGCTTTGGCAGGTCGTAGTCCCCACTTGCACCCAAGCAACATTATCATTTTCCAACTAATAGAAGAGTAAGAAAGTAAATGATAAATAATATTTTCATAACAATAATTATATAATAAATGTCATATATAATCATTAATTACATCTTTATAACCATTCAATCATGGTGGTGATGAAAACAACACACCACTATGTGGAGACTGTAATCAATATGTACACATGATCGATGTCTTGATTTTCCATATGATGGATAAGAGGTATAAAATAAATTTACCATAAACATAAAAATATCTAAGTATATAAATAATATTTATGTTATTATGTTATTATGGTTGTCAAATATATGAAGGAGTATTAAGAAGAATGGAGCATTGAAAAATCTTAGAAATAACTTTTTCCTCTTCATTTAGTAATCCGCATTCTCTTAAACCTTAACCCTTTTTCAAATGGTACTCTAGTGATACCATGACCTATTTGTTAAGAATATAAATTTAGGAATGTATTTAAGATGTGATTTGTAAAACTAAGTAGATCAATATGTACTTACCTGATATATTAATGGTCATTTCATGTAAATAAGCATTATGTTTAGTATACTAAGTTATATACAATTTCACACTAAATAAAAAACCATGATACATTAATAAAATTAACATATTCAAGACTACTTTTATAACAAACAATTTGAGTTATTTTTCATTTTTAATAAAAACTTAAATCACTTAGTTAAAAACTAGTTTCCTAGTTTAATAGTAATATAGTAAACTTACATAATTAATATTAAACCCTCCTATAATATTCTTAAAAAATTTGTGTAAAACATGTTTTGGGAATATATAGTCCAAAAAACAACCCAAAATATGTTATATATAATCTTTGGATCCATTGAATTCGGAATAGTTTGGTGATATCATTGAATGATAAAGTGTTTTCCCAAGAGTTCCATTTTCTCACTTATAAAAGGGGATAACTTACACTACACCATGGTTACACTAACCATACTAATTTCATATTAAAATAATCACAAAATACCTCTCCAGTAATTCCTTTTTTAATCATTAAGCACATGTTTTCTAGTAGTTAACTTAATTCCTTCACATTTGAGAAAATCAGTAAGAGAATGTCAAGTCTCTAATGTAAGTGTTACCTTCTTCATAACACTTTTTCTTTTAGCTTATTATTAAGATTATCTATTGTCTATAATAATATAATTAATTAATTATAACTATTGTACTTATTTGTTATTATTTAAACATAATATCAATTATTTGTTCCTCTCGATGTGAGAAGAATGAAAACATCATTAGTGTGTTGTACGGAAAACCACATCCACAATTCATAATCTTTTTTTTTCTCCATTGATTTGATGGTTGATTAAAAGGATTTATTGGATGAATAAATTTGATATATATAATATAAAAATGACTCTTAAATTTCAAATTATAATTTACCTTCTTCCCCTTTAATTCATTGAGAAATGGAAATAGTAATCACGTTTAAATGAAAATTATCATCTCCACATGCAATGTGTTTCAATTTTCATAATCACCCATCATGGTTATATTTAAAAAAAATTAAAATTTTAAAATTATTATATCCATAAAAATATTAATTTTTTAGATATTATGAAACTATTTTATAATGTTTTAATTTATGGTCAATATACATATTGATTTATCAAATATTAATTGAAAAATATCAAGTAACTGACATGGGAAGGAAAAATATATTATAAATAAACAAAATATAGTATATAAAGGACTTGTAATATGAAATATATTTGGATAAAGATATTAAGTAAAAATTTAATAAACATTATTTGGTTATTGTAGAATGTAATAATGTGTGAAAAATAAATCTTGAACATAAGGTAAGGTATCCAGTGTACCTCCTTCATGACATATTAGTTACAAATTCTATTTTATTGTATCTATTTTATACAATATTATTCGCAGGTTTCCATTTTTATTTGGTATATATGTACCTTAAATACTAACTATGTTAAATTTCCCATTAATTTTTAGGCTATCCATGTTTTGTTCACATGAAAATCCACAATTTTTAGTAATTAAAATTTAAGGGATCATTCATGTTTTATGTATCACATCAAGCATCACTCCCATAAAATGTTTTTATACCATAAATATTTTATGAAAACTCTAATTAACTTATTAGTAACCCCCTTAGAAAAATTCTTATTTCATTTAAAATAATAATTTTTCCATCATTAAAAAAGATCCTTTAGTTTGTTCACAAATCCCCACACTAGTGGTTTGTTTCAACTATTTCTTATCCTTGATCCTTATATTGAATTTTATACATTGGATATACATGTTAATGAGTTATTTTCATTTTTCAATTTTAAATGTTAAGAATTATTTAATTATATATTCTATTAGTAATCATTATGATTTATCCTTCGGTTAAGATGAATATCTGGATTATAAAACCATCTTATTTTTAATGGGTTTCATCATTATTTTCATTTATCTATGTTTTATTCACCTCATATGGCATGTATATATATTATTTCCATTTATGGTATATATGGAATCAAAATTATATATATCTCCAATTCAATTGGGTAAATATTTATATCTCATGATATGTTGTGTAAGGGATTATACAGATAACCTAAATCAACCATGGGACTTTATTCTACTTCAGATGATAGTCTTGGCAGTGACCATTAACAAGAGTTTTTGTTGTCATGTTTTATAATGTTCACACAAGTTTAAAATCTTATGATATCATTTCATTATTAAATGTATCTATTATTATTATTATACTCTTTAGGATACCCAATGTAGTTTTAGAAGTTCTGTGGGATTTAGGAGTAGTATGTGGAATGCTAAATAAACATCTTATTCTACGTTTATGTTGAGTTTGTATATGTATAGAATTTTAATGTAACATGAACTTTATATCCTTTGATTTTAATTTTTGGAAATGTATATTACGAATAATGAAATATCATGTGATTAAGGATTGTTTCTCCATACAAGAAGTGTGGATAATATTGGAGATATGGTTTCCTTTTATAAGTATAGTTGTTGGAAACCTTATAAATAAATTAAAGTTAATTATATAATAAATTAATTACTCAATTAAATTTGATCAAAATCATCCTAGCCTTAGAGATATGATGGGTATTGTTAGAATAAAACTAATAGAAGATATTTAAATAAGTGTTTTTTTAAATTTAAGACCTATCCATATTTTAACCATTTTTACTCATCTTACCATTAACTAAGGTGAACAAATTTTACAATGGTATTAATTAATTATGGATAAAAATTAATTTGTGTGTATTATTGAACATTAATTTTGATAATTCCAAATATTTAATCCAGTTTATATGAATTAGTTATATGTTGTGTCTGAAATTATTTATAATATCCGCCAAAAAATACTTATAAAAGGTTTTTTTATAAAAAAGGTATTTTTAAGAATAAAAATGATTTTTTTATCAGCTTTATTATTGTAAATTATAATATTTGAAGACTATTTTTATTAATTTAATGTATTATCTACAAATTTAATTTCGCCATTCATTAGTTGTTATATCATTAATTTATTATGACAGAAAATTACCATTTTAATTGATACTAAAACACAAACCATAAGCAACAAACCGCTTTATGGTGGTCTAAAGTAATGCAAACCCATAGCATCATTCACAACAAAACACAATCCCTCACTAGGAAAGGACCCATGTCACTGAAGGAAAACATACTTTGAGCAAGAGTATCTAAAGACGCCAAAAAGTCAGCCACCATATTACCCTCCCTCCAGATATGAGAGTCCTCCGTGTGAGCCTCTATAAGCAAATTACACCGCCTAACTGTGTAAGTAATAGCCCATGAGATCCTTCCCTTTCCATGTACCGCATTATACAACAATTTGGAATCTGTCTCCGCCCAACCCAGATGAAACCGTCTAATCATGCACATATGTAAACTAGCAGAAAAAGCCAAGGCTTCTGCCTGGAGCATGTCACCTCTCTCAAGCCACCCAGCGAACGCAGCTACGACAGACCATGACTGGTCACGGACGACGCCCCCACCACACATCTCCCCTTGGATCACCGACCCATCTGTGTTGAACTTAATCTCCCTACTCGGAGGGCTCCAGTGAACCCAATGTCCCTGTCTTGGAGATCCATCCCAGAACATAGTAGGAAGGTTGGATGTGATTGCACGCACCGATGGCGCATCACAGCTCTCAGGACACAGCCTGATCAGGTCCAAAAAATTATTCTTCATCTTGAACAGAATACTAACTAGCGATCCAGAGAAGTTTTTTTACCACCTGTCATTCCTTGCCTTCCATATCATCCAGCATCCTGCAATTAAAATGATAGTCTGGGCTTTTCTTATAGCTGCATGGTTCCAAGCTCCCCTAAACCAAGCACTGAAAAAATAACCACTCCTCCCTTCAAGACCACTCCACCAAAAGAAGGACCTGAAGGTCTTCCAGACACTTCTATCCCACTCACTATCATAAAAGAGATACCCCAACTATCTCCTACTTTGGGGACATGCAACACCAACACCTTGAGGCCATATTAACTCCCATTCATTGCAAGTTCGCATCTATAGGTAAGGCACTATACCTCATTCTCCATACAAAAAAATTAAATTTGGATGGAATTTCCTTGCACTACAAAACCTCCCCTCATATATCATTCCCCAAGGTGGCCCTTGTAACCTGACCACAATCGTTGATGGAGAAAGCACCCATTGCAGAACTGGTGAAAACCAGTTTATCCTCCTCATCATTGGAGATAATATTATTGAAAACCTCAAATTGACGCTCATCTAGAATAGCCTGCACAAACCTGGGGTGACTACTTACCTCCCTAAAGGATATGTTCAAGGTGGGACTTCCTGGGAACCATATCTTACCCACCCCCACTCTTGTTTCCATAAGTAAATATCTCATTTTCCCACGATCTAGTGATAGTACTGCTACGTATCCTCTAGATAAAGGTAAATCAGTTTACAAATTCTAGAAGGCTGGTGCCTTTGAGTATTCACTTTCATACCATACACACCCTACATTGTTCTGCCCCACAGATACCTACCCTCCAGATCTTCCCAAGCTTGCTTCGCATGTAACCCTTGGATGATTGAGGAGACACTTCTCATAATGATGCCTCCTTCTGATAAGGATCCGGTTATCCGTTGCCCCAAGGCCCAATTATGCCTACCTTCCAGTTGCCCATCCCATATGAATGACACCATTATCTTTTCCAGGCTGACCACCACACTCTTGGGGACCTTAAGAGTGGAGAGGATATACATAGTGATGGAAACCAAGAAACTATTCACCAGAGTAATTCAACCTCCAAAGGATAAGAACCCGTCTTTCCAGTTATAAATGCGCCTTGTGATTTTGCCTATGATTTTATCAAAATGGTGCACCCTGAGAGCAAGGGGACTGACTGGTGCTCCAATATACTCCATGGGAAATGATCCCCTACACATACTCAAACTGGTGCCCAAGGCCCTCTCCCTTCTCTCAGAGGTTTTCATAGAAAAAAAGACTCTTCTCATTGTTCACAACCTGACCACTCCATTTGAAATATTCCCATATGATCCCAAGCAACCCCTACACTGATCATCTTCTAACATTAGTAAAAATGATAGTGTCATCTGCGAAAATCAAGTGATAAAACATATATTGAACATACAATAATTTGTTATTTGAAAAAGAATATCTATTTTTACCAATAAATGGTTTTATATTCAATTATAAATAATTGATAATAATGGAAGGAATTTTCATAAATATTTTAAAAAATTATTAAATATGATACGAATTTAACTAAATTCAATATTAATCATAAAAATTCATTTTTATGAAAAATTATCAAAAATTCATCGTTGGCTAATTCAAACATAAGTAATCCAAATGAAATGATATTTTTCATTTAATTAGATGTTTTTTTATATGAAATATTTAAATTTTTATTATAACATAGTTTATTTATAATGATTTTTTTACTTATTATAATTATTTCTTGATTGTTACATTATTTCATAATCAAAAATTTCAACCATGCAATTTTTAGAATGTATCGCTATTATAAAATGTGTGTAGTTTTTCATCAAAACATCATCATGGTCAGAAGTTAAGTCCTATAAATTATTATTTCTCTATAGTACCTTTACCAGTGGAGTCATCCAATTTAATAAAATTTGTTCCCTATTGTCAAGAGTGTACATATGAAATTGAATATAAGATAAATAATGATTCAATTATATTTCTTAATAGGTTAGTAAATTTTGTGGGCCAGGAGTATTCATTCATAGTAATATGACATGGAATACATTATGAACATTATCAATATTATGTTTGATTTTAATGTTGAAATACAAATCTCCAATTCTTTCTAAAATATCAAAAGCTTCGTTGTTCGTGGGATTGAATTCCCTATTATTTCCAATTATTATAACACCCTTATATTGATCTCAATTTAAAAAAACCTGACCTTCAACTAAAATTTTATATTCTTACTTCAGTTATCAACATATACCTTTTTCTTGCTTTGAGAAACATTGTTGTGACCCTAAATAGTACTTATAGTCTTTATCGTCTCTGCCAAATGTTATTAAACTAAAAACATCCTTTCAATAGCTTAATCCCAATATGTTGTTTTACAAAATATCACCCCATAGAATGCTTAATACAGTTACATTAAAAACATAAATGGAATATATTTTTATATCCAAATTCTACCAAAGGTATTTAATAATCCCATATACCATGAAACTCAAGTGAGAATGACCTGAACATATCTTCTAATATATGAATAGTCATTTTGTACAATCCATCATTAGAAGGATGACAAGAATTACTCAAATAGAGCTCCATGTCAGGATCCATATTAATACATTTCTAGAATTTTGATGTAAATTATGGGTTAGTATCACATAAATATGGAATAATCCCACCCTAAATCTTATAATTTCATTGATATCATGCCATATAAGATGCACAATATATAAATCCTCCCTTATAGAGAGAAATTTTTGGAATTGGTAAGGTGTTAAACAATAACTCCTACTGTATCATTTATTTTAGTAGACTTTGGGGATCAAATTAAAAATCCAACAGTAACACCATCCCACATTCACATAGAAATAGTGGTAGGTTTCATGGATCATATAGGATATTTTCCCTCTGCATTTAGTGATTGATAAAAAAAATATTGACGCATTGTAAAAAAAAGTCATAATTCATGTTATACCACCAAAAATATTCTCTAAAATCTCTATCCATATTTGTGATACCTGGGTGTATAAATAAATCTAAGAAACATGATTCATATAATAATTAACTCTATCTCATTTGTGGATGGAACACATAACCAATTTTCACATTTTTTTACACCATCTTCATAAAAAAATGTTTTTTAAATTCCAATCATTCAAGGTATTAATTTTCATTTTTGAACTCTTATCATCAAGATATTACCTTTTATCCCCCTTAGTAAGGATGGTTTGGAAATCATTTAGAAAATGAGTGATGTTTCACCTTATCCACTGATTCCCATATCCAAATTTACAAAATACAGGAATGATGGATCTTTTTTAACCTGCATTTTAGTTATAACTCCATGATAAATCATACTCAACTCGTCAGCCTCTTTATTTTCATTCCAAGGATGTTTTTTCACTAAACAAAAAATAATCCTTGAGTAGATCTACTCACCCCCTTTGTCTCATATTGACCTCATTTAACAAAATGACATGTTTATAACAATTATTATAGGTATATATAATAAAACTTTCACCATAGAGATAATGAAAATATATCTTAAAGGGAAAAATTACAGTTTCTAACTCAAAATTATGTGATAGATAATTATATTCATAAATATTTAACATTCAAGATAAATAAGAAATATCACTATCATTCTAAATAAGGATACATTTAGAACCGTTATTTGATTAATCAGTATATATTATAAAACCATCCCTTCATGATGGTAATGTAAATATTTGTTCATTGACTGATACCATCTTTAGTTCTTCAAACTATTAAATAGATTATTCTAACCATATGAACATAAACCCATTACATGTCAACATAGTTAATGGTTTAGCTAATTAAAAAAATTTATCGATGAACAAATAGTATCCTACTAATGCAAGGAAACCACATGTCTCAGTTATTTTCATTATTGTAGAAGAATATTTAACAAAAAATTTCAATGGAGTGTTAAATAATATCCCAACCATGTATATAATAAGGATAATTAAATAAAATTCCTAAATAAAAATTTCCACTAACAAGGTTTCTTATATTACTCCTTCACACTAAGAATCTTAATAATGAATTTAAAATTGTTTTATTCTATTTATAGATTTCTATGTAATCCAATATATCATTAATAAATATCATAATAAAATTATCAATATAATGTATGAATACTATATTAATCAATTCTATAAAAATTGAGGCTGCATTAGTCATTTCAAAGAGAATTACTATAAAATTATAATATTTATACCTTGTACGGAATGTCATCACTCGAATAACTTCTATCATTGCTCACAATTGATGACACCCATAATGGAGATCCATATTTTGGAAATATTTATCTCTTTTATGTTGATGTAATTGGTCATCAGTGCGAGTTTGGGGATATTTTTTCATTTAATAATGGAATTTATTTTACGATTATCTATGAAAAATAGAATATAATCATAATTTTTATTAACAAATATAATAGGGGATTATAGTGGGGAATCACTAGGGAAAATGTGTACCTTATTGCACAACTATTACAATTATTTCTTTATTTCCACTAATTCCTCTATGGTCATTTTTTAGGGAGTTTTAGATATAGGTTTTTTTATCAAGGATATGTTCAATGATTAACTCCACTTCAATATAAGGTGGATTTCTAGGTAACTCTGTAGGAAAAACTAAATATTTTTTCTCAATGGGTCCATATTATATTCTATGGATACCCTTCCCATCCATATGTTTTTTCTACTCTTCTTCTACCATAATTTAATTATGGTGATGTACTAGTGTTTGATATAGGTATATTTTACATGATGAAGTCTCCCCTATAAAGACAAGGTAATCCATCCCCCTTTTATAAATAATAATCTCTATATCTTGTGAATAAATTATAACAGAATACTATGAATCAAAATACATAAAAATTATTATTTAAATGTAAACCATTTGTATAATTATAATATTTTTAAATATGATACATCAAAGAATCATAATCTTGACTGACTGATATATCCTTGTTATAATACAATTTCAATTATGAGTGATGATTGATAACTCCCTTATTATAGTTTTAGGAAAATATTTCAAGTTATTAAAAAACATTAAATTTATAAAAGAGTGTGATGATCTTTAATAAAGTAAATTATTAACTAATTTTGATTTTATGATCAACGTACTGACCACTATATCATTAGGAAGTTCATCTTTAGTGGTAATAATCGTATAATATTTAATTTTAACACCTAGACATTTCAATAATAGGTTCCATTAATATATGGGGAGTTATTTTGAATAATTCCACACACCATATAGTTTAATAACTATATAAAAATGGTTTTTATATTTCATTTTCATTCATGATCCAGATGGCCCATATGTTTTCAATTGTAAAAAAACTCTCATTACCATTATGAATTTACCTAAAGGTATCTTTGAACAATTATCAAATTTTGGAATCCTATTTTCGATTATTCTTAATTGATTCATTTCATTTTCCTTAGGTCTTAGATGCTAACTTATAATCATTATTTCCAATGACTATATAAAATCACGAAAATTAGTTCCTTTTATTGATACAACATTAAACAATATCACCATATTTGGAAATTTTTTGAGATTCCAATTCCCTTAAAATGTTCAACCTTAACCCATTAAATAATTGGTATATATCTCTTCAAAAACTACATATATATTATATTAACTACTTGTCTATTTATAAAAATAACCTCATATTTATAAACACTTTCTTCTTCCTTATTCTTTATATTGGCAACCTTTCTCTCTATATCATCTCATTTCGTTTGGTAAAAATATTTATCAAATAATATCAATTTTAATGTTATCCATTCTATACTTTCTATATCAGCATATTATTTATTATTACTGATCAATTCCCAAAATTTATTAGTTAATCCCTCAAAATAATATTCTTCTAGTATAATTATTTACCTTTATATGCATCCCAATCCATGGGATATCATTTCGTGGAACTTGATCTATTTCTCATATACATATGTATTATTAGTTCGGTAAAATAATTGAGGATTATTTCACGTAAGGATATCTAACATAGGTGTACTATGTAGTGAAATTATGTATTCCTCCATATGATCAAGGTTATTTTTCATAGAATTATTTTCATTACCCCAATATTTCCATGATTTATTCATCTCCAACACTCATTGTTCAAACAGTCATATAAGGTAAATCCCTCTATTTACGATATGTGTTGATATGATTTCACTTTTTTCCACTATGATCCATTTATAAACAAAGTTACACACATAGTTAGATCATAATGTCATGAATATTTAGAAATAACATAAAAAAACTAAAATCTATTAAATATTCTAGGGGTTTATCTTAATCTTCATGTTAGTTATGTTCATATAAAATCTAGTTACCACGATTCCTACAAAATTGTTTCTGATACGAACTATAATGAACCAAAATCATATGACCAAAATTCGATTTCAACATTACCATATGTATATAAGATTAAATGGATCTCAAAATCATGGATAAATCAATTTATTAGTCTTATAAAACCATATTCACACATGATTTCTATATTACATTGGTAAAATAACACATAGTGTGAAAATAATTCTTGAATCCGTAAAAATAATTTGAATATTCTTTCTTCACATCTTGATGAAAGGAAAACCAAAAAAGGTGAGGTGAATATATTTCTAAGAATTATATAGAAAGTAAGATATCATTAGTAGATACGGCATGAATAATATGACATAGTGGACAATCAATACATATTCCATTTAATCAATAACATGAACCAGAAAATATATCCATGTATAATATGAACATAACAATTGCATGGATAAGAATAAATATAATTATAACTAAATAAATTTATAATAGTTGATTTTATGATCTTACTATTAAGGACCCATTTCAAGACATCATGAAACTTATCATCATGGCCTTATTCCCTAACATTTCAAGGAATTAGTTGGTTTACACTAAATACCTAACTAATTTATCCAATTGTTTATCTCGTGAGACAATTTAATGATTTGAGTGTTTATATATAAAGTGACACCACACTTTACTAATGAATTTCCACTTAATTTTATATATATTTAATCAAAAATATAAAACATAGTCAAAATTCCATATCAATCAATAAATATTATTGTTGAATCATGAATACAGAACATCAGTATTTCTCCTCTAAATCAAATAACTTTTTAAATAAGATTACCTAAATTTATATGCTATATAGAAATGGTATAAATTTAATAAAATAATGAAAAATACACATATTCACGATAAAAATTAATATGGATATGAGGGTCTAAAATAATGTCTAGTGAATAATGGAGAGTGATGGAGAATATGATCATAATAATGTAAATGAACTCAAAATAAGGTATAATCCATAAATTTTAAAAATATTATATAAAGCCATCAATTCATTAGAATATATTTTTATTGTTATATATAAAATTTGAAGAGAAACATTAATAATAAAAATATTTTATGATTATGTAATTTGTTATAAAATTTTTAAAATATTTCCAAAATTGTTTTCAACCATTTAGAAAATAAATAATTTTTTTAATATAGAAACAATAAATTATAAAAATAATATAAAAAGGATTTTCTTTGAAAAACTAGGGCAGTCTTAGAATAATATTGAAATATAATAATGAATATGGTGGTGTAAAAATCCATTCAGTTTTTATATGTTAAATGTTTTTCTATTCAAAATTTTGTAAATAATGTAAAAAAACAAGATATTTAGAAAACATTAAAAATATTCTATTATATAATGTTATCAAGAATCACAAATATGTTTCAATTTAACATTATAAAATAATATTAGAATATAAAATAACATTACCAAAATAATATAGTCAATATCATCATGGAATAATAATATACCCAATCCAAAAGAAGAAATAGGGATGGTTTTTCTCAAAAAAAAATTATTTCATTCATCAGGCACAAAAGAGTGAAAAATATGGAAGAAAAAAATGAAAAAATTAGAAATGAAAAAATGAGAACAAAATATATTGTTTTGAATAAGAGAAATAGAATATAATTCTTCAAACATAAATTTAATCAAGAAAAATATAAATACTTGTAAGATCATAAAATAAGCCTTTGTGGATTTGATAACTTTTGAATGAAAACACATTAAAATGAAAACAAAATTAACAAAAATGTTAAATATAATAATTAAATATTAATTAATGATATAATATGTAAATAGATCATTATTTATACAAGGTAATTTTAATTAGGTTCATAATATAAAATATGTCATAATATACTCGAATTGAGATGAAAAACCCTTACCATAGATTTTTACATGGGAAGACATGTTATATCCCCTTGAAGACTAAATTTCAATTTATTAAATACATTATTGTTAATATGTTTCATATTAATTCCATTTTATGGCCACTTTATAATTGTTTTACATCCATTTTCGGGATATTTCTTTCTTATATTGACTAATTAAGATTGTTTGGCTAATTTTTTCAAAACTACTTCAATATAATAACTATGCTCAATAGTGATATGAAATGGTTCCTTTATAAAGATAATTTTAGTAGTTTAGTTAATATTTTTATATTAATTCTTATCAATTTTAGAGCTATCCATTTTAGTCAGGAATAGAAAAATGAAACATGTCATTCATATAGGCTATAGTATGTGTATATTATTTGTGATGTCTTTGTTCCCCTAATATAAATAAAGGGAAAATGTATTTAATTATTAATTTTTAAAAATTAATATGTATTACTTAAATATAATATATATTCACCAAATTCATCCTTATTACTATCCATTTATGAAAAAGATGAATGATTAATCATATCGCTTCTTAGAGGTCGAAGTCTACATGTACGCATGAGGGATGTTATCGTTATCCAACAAAGGGAAGGGTAAGAAGGAAGATGATATATTTCAATTAAATAATCATAATTATTTTATAAATATCATATATATTTATCAATTATATCTTTATAACCCAGCAAGTGAGGTGCTGATGAAAAAAAATTACACCTCTACGTGGGAATTGTAGTCTGTACATATACAAGATTGATTTTTTCATTTATCGTAGGATATAAATGGGGTATAAAATGAAGATAAAATTTACATAAATATATATATATATATATAGTAAATGTATTTATTTATTTATTTTATGGTGTTTATTTAATATTTCAAGGATCTTATAGAAGAATGGAACTTGGGAAAGCTTAGTAAGAACATAAACCTCTTCATTTGGTAATCCCCCTTGTATTATATATTTAGCCTTATTGAAGTGTAATTTTTTTTAAGAAAAGGACTATAGTTTGAGAAAAATATATTCAAAAAGGTATTTGAGGACGGATTAATTGAGACATGTTTCACAAGATCTATGAATAAGAGAGCAGATGAGGTTTCCTTTTATAAGTGGGGTGTTTGTAAAACTTGTAAATAATTGAAACCTAATTATAAAATCTATGTCATAATAAAGTCATATGGATCTAAAGTATTATTAAATAAATGTTAATGAGGTTTATATTAAAATAAAACCTACCAATAATAATTAATAATGTGTTATATTTTACCTTGAAGTCATTCCCCTTTTAACCCTTTTAACTCTTATTCCCTTAGTCGAGGTGATGCAATTTTACCATGGTAAATATTAATTATGTGTAAAATTTAAGTTGAATTTATTAAATAACATTAATTATTATTATTTAATATATGTAATAAATTTTAAAATAATCATTTCGTAGAATACAAAAATAATAATTGTAATATATTCTAAAGAAATGTGTAAAACCCCATTTAAAAAAATAAATTTTTAATCCAAAATAGTAAATTATTCTCATTCCAGGCATATTAAAATACATTATATGAAAGTAAAAATACATAATTGAATATATTATCTAAAAATTTATTTACAACCATTAATTAATAGAACTAAAATTGATCTATTAAGATACAAATATATGCACATAATAATAGTTTTCATTAAAATATCACCTTTCCTTCAAAAGGTTTTAAATATATTCTTAATGAATTCATAATTAATGTATTAATGATTATAAAAATTTATATAATAATTTTAAATATAATATTAATTTAACTAAATTCTTTATTAATCATTAATATTTTTTGAGGCAAAATATAAAAAATTCATCTTAAGGTAATTATAACATATTGAATCTAAAATAGATGTGATTTTTATTAAATTACAAATATTTGGCTATATAGTATTAAGATGTATATTATAATATATTTTCATTAGAATAAAATTTTTACATACTAGAACTATATCTCAGTTATTTCATCTTGTCCTTATGCACTTATTTTTAAATGATCCAAAGGGGTTTTAAGGAATGTTTTTTAAATGATTTCCCTACCTTCATTATTATTGATCTATTGGATATTTTTTGATGAAATCGTTTAAGTAACATTTCCTGTGATAAATTTTTATCTTCTTATTACAACCTAAATTATTTAAAAGGAAATTTTTTTAAAGGTGACAACTCCACATTATTAGTTTTGTTAAAAATGGAAAATAATTGTATTTTGAAACATATTTGAATAGAATTAATATAAATGTGATTCATGGGGTGTAGTTTTCAAAAAAATTATAAGATATTTTTTTCACACTAATTTTATTTCTAGTTTAGGTTCTGTTATAGATTCTCATGGAGTGTTTTTGTCTCGGGTGCCAGAGGGTGATCTGGGTTGTTACATGTCGATTTGGGTGCGTATTTTGTTTTATTATTTCATGTTATGGTTATACTGACCAAGTCAATTATTCTTTTAAGAGGCCATGTTTTTATATTTATGTGTATTTTATGGATCAATTGTTTATATACTTTTTATCTCCCCTTTTAATCTGGTTTATATTATCTATTATGTTGATGTATATAGAACTCTAATATACATACTGGTTTTGCCAAGGGTTTGGTTGGAAAAATTATAAATATTTCTAATTTTTTGGTAAAATCATTCCCACTGAGTATATTTCAAACCACATATAACTATTTTCTATCTTTGGGTGATCTATAATGATCCACATTCCATATCAAGGGCTATTTTGAGTGTCAATATTTTGGGTTCCCCAAACTGGTTCCCAAAAAAATTATATCAGAATGACATTTCTTATTTTGGATTATCTTTTAGATGGTAGGTAGGGTAGTCAAAACTCAAGAGGTAGACGCATGAAGAGTCTGGATTTCTCTTAATCATTACTAACATATAGTTTCCAAGGTATTTTTGGTCATATGTCTTCAATTTATATATTTTTATAATTATTTTTGGTTTTTTAATTAGATTTGTTATATTTGAGAATACATCAAAGTTATATGGATTATTGGGAGATATTCCATGTATTGTTGGGAGAAAATAGTGTTGGAACTATAGGTATATTGTTATATTTCATTATATTTTAAAAAAAAAATTAAACCGTATGAATGGTTTTATATTTATTTCATAGGCATTTGTATGATTGGTGCATGGTCAGCCAAATAATGTAGCCAAATTGTACATAGCCACTAGCCTCATTAATTCTTTTTATTAGGAATTCATTTATCTATGAATTGGTTTTGTATATATTTATATGTCATTTGGGATGAGCTAAAAGAATTTATAATGATTTATTGGTGTTATTTTATTTGATTTATTATTTTATTTTTCAAAAGAAACATGATTTTCAAAAGGTGAAATATATAATTTTTAAAAATTATAGAGAAATTTCAACAAAGGGTGTTCTTGGAAATTTGGTAATTTGGTTTTAAAATATATTTTCCTATTTTTAAAATAATTAAATTATTTTTTAATATGTTTTTATGTTTTATAATTACTTTTTTTCTGTTTTTTGAGATAAAACTTGGGTTCTTCAAAAAATGATCAGATTTGAAATTAATTAAGTACATTTATAAAATGTTTTGAAATAGTGCTGGTGTTTTGAAATTATCAAAAAGGATTTAATTTGAGATTTTTTGAAACTACACATGGGTTAATCAGGGATGTTTTGAAACTAATGAAGAGGAATTTTTGAAGAATTAAAATGGATTTTATTTTTTTGAAATATAAAAACATTTTTTATAAAGAATATGTAGACTTTTAATGTGATTATAAAAATTGATACAAGTATTTAAAGCTATGTTCTTAGGTTTGGAAATTATTTGAAAATTATTTTTGTTATTTTTCAGTGCTTGACATTTATTTATTTTGATCCTTTTGTTTATGTTACGATTAAATTTTAATATTCTTTAATTTTTCGAGATGTTAATGGGGTATTGTTATTATTCCATTATTTGAAGTATACTTCCTAAAAAATTACTAATGTGGTGTAGATATTCATAACCACAAATATTATTTAGGATCACATCATCTAGAGTTCTATTGCAGCTTTTCTTATTGTTTAGCCAACCCATACTCCGAGATACGTCAGTGAACTACATCCCTTGTCTGATTAGCGCAAACTAGTAGGCGCTTTTTTCCAATAAGTTAAAAACATTTATTTACATTCATGCATCATATTTCCCCTCAATTAGAATTCTTGGAACTATTACCTCAATGATTGACTGAGTTCTATTTTGAGATTTTGTGACTTGAGGTTTAGTGTCCAGGCTTAATGTCACAACTACAGAAATCTTGTTTAGGATGTCCTTATATTTTTATCCTTGTTTCCTCTTCCATTCCAAGAAACACAATTTTTTATTTTTCATAAGTTCTACACCATGTGAATATATGGATGTGAAAAAATATGTTCTCTATGGGTAATTGATACAACATTTAGTGAAATTTCTATTTGAAGCCTTTTCAATTGGATTTTAGTTTCTATTTCTTTGAGATTATTTTTAAATGTGATTATTTATATTGTATTGATATATTTATCACATCCTTTGATATTTGGTTTTCATACTCTTTTATTTTTTCAGTTGGTTTTATAGATATTTGTGAATTTTGAGACATGACTCGATTGGGATTGTTTTATTTTGATTCCAGACATGAGTTTATCATCCCCTTTTGCTTAAAAGAAGTTAGTTTTAATTGTTCATAATTATAGAGGGATATGTAAATATTTCTTTCATACTTCTATCATATGGAAATTCTGTGTCATTGTTAGTTATTTATATAATTATTATGCTCTGTTATTGGGATCTATCTTTAGGAAATGTGATAAATGATTTGTGCGGTTACTTTGGAACTCCCTTTATTGTTGGGCCTTTTGTTCTTCAATGAAATTTTGTGTGAGGTTGGTCATTCATGGTGAGTAAATGTTTTAATGGAATTCAAAATATGGTGTAGAAACCACCATAACTGGATATTCCATCTTCAATGTTCTTTTTTCCCATATGAAGTGTAGTGTATTATATCACAAATTCAACCCTTCTCTAATATGGGTATCAGTCTAATTGATACATGGTAATTATAAAAATCTAATTTAGGGTATCTCTTTGTTTTCCACTATGCGGTGAAGTTTGGAACTTGTATAAAGATCAACATTTGTGATGATAAAGAAATACTTGATCTATTTTTGTAATTCTTCTGGTTGATTAAGAGAAGAGATGATCAATTGTTTGTGTTATTCCTAAAAATGAATTGAATAATTTTTTAGTAGATCTAATGTTTTTCCTTTATTTACTTTATACTTGAGTTATTTTATGATAAGGGAACCTCTTCCACTACTTGAAAAACCTATTCAGTTGGGACTTTATAGGGGAATAATGTACTATAGGGGGATGATTACCGCTCCCTGGATTTATTTTCCTTATTATTTTAGATATTTAATTATCTTTGGTCTTATATTTAAGTTTTTTGTCATAATTATTTTAAAAAAGTTATTTTAGATTCTAGACGATGGTTCATGGTAATTTTACGGTTAGTAATACCCATATAAAAAACATGTTATGGTTGTGTAGTTTTTAGTAGATCCATTTTTCATAGGTGGAGTGAAGAAAAAAAGAAGTGAAACGTAAATATTACTTTATTTTATATGAATATTCAATGCAACTCATAATTATACATACCCAAGAACCTTAAAGGATTAGTATATTTGGAGGGTAGAGACATAATAAATTTATTTTATCAATGGTCTTCAACATATCCCACAAATTTCTTCTTATATAGTAAACATCAAATATATACCCTATATAAAACCATTATTCACAACCTAGGGGAATTGGAAACACAATAAATAGAGTGAGTGGTTCAGAATGAATTATTACAGATAGAATGGTTCTTGTGGAAGGTAAATTCCAAGTTATGTGATCTATTAAAATATAGAAATTACACAACCCATATTTAAGTAAGAATATGATGCATGGGGTCTTGGGTTGTGGTTCTAAGGAAACATTATATTTTGAATATCACTAGGCATGCTAAATGTATTTAGAAATTGTATAGTATGTGTGACATTAATTAAATATCACCTTAATGTACACAAGATAAGTCCTAGTGGTGAGGAAGAGTACATACCCAGCCACATTTTGTGATGTTTCAATAAAAACCATATTCGTACTATATGACATGGCTCAGATTGTAGTATATTCATAGAAAACAATCCACAGAACACACATCATGTGTGCATAGAGATTGGTCATGTATATCTGGTATATCATAACTTCGTAAATATGAGGTAAACATTGAGTATCTCATGTTCTTCATAAATGATGTGACACCATGGGAATATCCTATATATCAAAATGATACAATCCTGTTTATTGGTTATACTTGTTGAGTACCCCCACTAGTCCCACAAATCATGTATTCTAGTATACATGTTGTGTAGATTACTTTACATGTATCAACGATACATGACCAGACTTATCCTAAGGGGGGTTACACACTATGTTCCCGTAGAGTACATATAGTGTACATTCACGACATTTATGGTCTGACATATACTCTTACATGGGATATAGATTTGGGCATCTTAATAGTTTATCTTAATCATTTTTTAAATATAATATGTTGGTTCCACATTCGTCTCTATCGTAGCTTATGTGCAATGTGATTCTTATAACTAAATATCTTTAACTATTTATGGCCAATGATTAGGTTTTTGTGAGATGATTGGATTAAACAATTGGTTGTGTACTCCCTTAGTGAGGTGTAGATGTTAGTATATGAATCCACCATATTATTTCAAGGGTTTGGAACTCCCAAAACATAATCTAGGTATAGGTTCTCATGATTAGTCATGGGGTCATAATCTAACTGTTTTTTATCATGTGTATCCCCTAGATGATATGTATAGTCTGTTACTTCCTCACATACAGGGGAGAGTCCTATATACATGGATTTTGGTACTCAATCAACTTTCTTTCTTAAATCTAGGAGGTATAGGTCCTCCAATATAGATTATATGAATCATTTTGTTTTGTACCTATTAGTGTAGTTATGAGTGTTTGGGATGGAACTCCCTTGAAAAAAAATATTTGAGAAGTAGTGGGTTCCCTATTATGTTTCTAAAATGGTGACATGATAATTTTTAATAGTAAATTATGGTACTCCCACAACTGATGTACATAACTTTAAATGTATTGTGTGACCACAATATGGATTAAACTGGTGATGTGGAAGTAATAAAAAATAGATTTTTAGATTCTATAAATCTTATGAATCCATGTACACCACATTAGTTTCCTTCAAGATGTAACTTATAGTTGGGATAACAAATCTATACTTTTTTTCCTTACAATAATCCAAGAATCCCAATATTTTCCGGATACATAATACATTATGGGTTATAGATAGTATGACTAGGACTTCTATAGGTCCCATAAAATTATAGTTGAAGAACATATTTGAATTATTTAACATCCTTCTGGTCATGTTATTATGCTACAGTTTGAGCTGAAATAGTTTTCTTTATTTCTATTTTGGTTTCATGTTATCATATTAGGTATGTTTATACTGAACCATGTATGGGAATTATTTACAATTTTTTTTGTTTTAGTGTAGATTACACCTGGTTCATATGTTTTATTGGTGGATATGAATTTGGAGCAAATTTTTCGGACCTAATGCTTGATGATTATCAATGGATCATTGTGATTCATGATGTTTGTGGTGACCATTGTAAAAGAAGAATAATCTATTAGACGTTTCAGTGAGGTGAACGTATACATTATTTAATTTTTTGTGTATGATAACCTCATAAATTATATAGTTCATATATGGTTTTCATATGTGGAGATCTAATTGCAATGTGATATATCATTAATTATTTTTTTACAGTTCAATTTTTTATATATATTAATTTGGGTGAAGGTATGTTGGAGTTTCATTAGGGTTTTAAAGTCCCATTAACAAAATCATAATGTTAATAGTTATTCATGGAATTCAATGGGAACATAGGATAGTAATGTCTAGGGGGTCCTATGTTTTCTTATCAAACAAGGGTAACAAATCGAGGCACAATAGTAGATGTATCCTTCCTTCTGGACATTGATAACTTCTTATTCAACCTAGGATTCTATAAAATCATTAATCTGGTATAAAAAATTAGTTTCATGCCTTATAAAATGGTTATTTATGATCTTATAGGTCCTTACAATGTTATATCATCAGGATATGATCTAACACTTATGGGTTCTTCCTACCAAATGACAGGTGTTACCCATATATTACCATTATGTGTCCAGAGTTTGGTTCATGACTATTTTCCCATATATGAAAGGAAGATAACCTATAAAAGGGGAGTGAATTTAAGACTAAAAATTTAATTACAATTTTTCCCCATTCAATGGTGTAAAATAATAAAAAGTTTTAATATTTAGATCAACAAATGATTTAATAGAGTAAAAACAATGTAATTACAATTAAACTTATTAAATATAGATAAAATCAATCCATCATTTAAATGATGTAAATATATTGGAAATATTAATAATTATAAAGCTTTTAATCATGGAGGAATTTAAATTTATATGATTTTCTATAAGATTCAATGAATATAATAAATAAAAATGTATGCATATCAAAAAAATAAAAAAAATTGAAGTTTCAAATTACAATACAAATAATTCTATAAATAATATTATAAAACCATTACTGTTTACATAATGTAAATGGATGTTCCTTAAACCTAAACCAAGGTATCATCGAATTTAAACCTTTCTGAAGGTCTTACATCGTATCCTTAGGATCCCTTAACTTACACCCCTTAGAAGACAAATTATCTTCTTATCCTTAGAAGCCATCAATAACATATGATTGGATTTTGATCTATTTTAATATAATTTTTATCCCTAGATAATAATGGATTATAAATATCCATCGATATTTTAACATGCTTTGAAATAAACAATAATTTATTGAAAATAAAGTAATAAAAATTAAAAAATCTTATGTTATTCACAATATTAATTTCATAAATAATGATCTAAGTGAAACTCTTAGAAAAAAACTATAAACATAAAAATAAAACTCTGAAAAATAATTTTCAAGGATAAAAATGTATTTACATCTATTTATAAAATATCAATCATTGTATTTTGTTCTATTTGATGTTAAATCCACAAAGTAGTGTCCTTTTAATAATAAAATCTCAATAGGTAGATCCCTTGATCTTCACGGTTAGATGTAACAATATTGGAAGAAACTTCTAAATCTTATAAAGAACTCTAAATTACATCACATATTTCAATAATTTTATGAATGCCCCACAACAGTTCTTGAACAATCAGTGAAATCAAATATAGTCTTGAAATTTAGTTCTTTGGATTTTAAATGTTCCAAATCAATTTTTTAGAATTTCTTTTATCGAATTTAAATACAGAAAATATAAAAACTAAACAAAACATTGAGATATATAAAATTTATAATAAAATTTTTTTTAAAAAAAAAATAAAGAAATCACACGAGCCTTTAACTCGATGATCCCTTCCTTTTCTGAAATCATATGTCATGCATGGGAAATTGATAAGTTCAACAGAATATTAATGTGATAGTTCCTATGACATTCAATGAAGTGATATTCTTCCCATTTTCTTAAAAAAATCAAAATCAAAATCAT
The DNA here is from genome assembly GCA_963277665.1 of Viscum album. Lineage (NCBI taxonomy): Eukaryota > Viridiplantae > Streptophyta > Magnoliopsida > Santalales > Viscaceae > Viscum > Viscum album. Next base: position 1,513,292,060 of record OY728128.1, on the reverse strand, counting down.
TATCCATAATCAAAATGAGTATACTAAATATACCACTTTATTAATAAAATAAAATAATATTTATCACAAAATTTTATTTTTCTTTTTTGAAAAACTAAAATCTAATTTTTTTTCTTATATTTATCCCCATTTCTTATATTTCTTCCTTTAAAAAATATAATTCCTTTTATATTTCTCCCACTTTCTGATTTTCAAAAAAATTATTTCCTCTTTCAAAATACATATAGATTATAAATATTTAAATTTATTATTAAAAATTAAAAAATCTCAACATTACTAAAAAAAATTAATATTTAATAAATCATGGAATTTATAAAAATACACCTTAAAAATCAAATCATAACAAAAAATGGAAGAGTTAAAGTTAATTTCAAGTGTTTTTATGTATATATCTTTATTTTATTAGTTTTATCTCTTGATTAAAGTAAGGAATTCTCTCTCATAAATAATTAATATTATTATTTATTTTTTCAAGAAAGATAAACCTTTCTTTCCTTTGGGATATCAGTAAAATTAAGGTTAAAATTACATGATAAATAAGATAAAAAATTAAAACCCTCCAGAAATTTCACCTCCAAAAAAACGATCTATCTTCTTATTTTGAATATGGATCTCATAGATGTTCAAAATAGGTTATCTTATGTTATATATTTTTTTAAAAAAAATATTTTCTCTCCCAAAAATTTTATAATTATTTATCATTTAAAAAACATAATCCATCATATTGCTAAATATTAACCAAAAAATTAATTTTATAATTTTTAGTTTAAAAAATATAATAATTTTGATTATATTTATTTTTTATGGAAATACAGAAAAAATAAAATTTTATTTTGAAAATAAAGGAAAAAAATCTTTTTAAAACTAATTGGATTCCCCTTTTCCAAAGATTTTTTCTGTATCATATTATCGGACAAACTGAAATTGATTTTAAGATCACATTTAATTAATAATTCAAAACTTCTGTATATTAAATTTGAATCTATCATAATTAAAATATTTGGTAAAAATATGAACATGTTTATTTTTAGTTTTGATAATCTGAGAAAATATAAATAATTTTTTGTGTGATGTCTAAGGAAATATTGTATTATCACTATATGTGTAGCTTATGAGTGATTCTTTAGGTTCATAAAAAATAAATTACATTAGTATTGTCACAAATAATTATATTTTGAGTTCATTTCAAACAAAAATCAATGAGTTCAAGTTGTATCCATAACACCAGAGCATAACAACATTCATCTTCAAAAGTGGAGTGTGCCACAAAATGGTGTTTCTTTCTAGACCACTAAACTAAATATTTTCCTAAGGAAAAAAATATTTCAATGTTACTCATATAATCAAAACTAAATTATCTAATTTCAAAATATGAGTAAATTTTGAGTGTTAAATCAGTTTCATAAGAATGAAAGAAAACCCAATTTTTGATGAACATTTCAAGTAATGAAAATTATTATTTACCAACATCAAATGTGATTAATTCGTATTTTCTTGAAATCTCACACATAAACACACATAATACATTATTTAAAGTCTATTATATATTGAATATAAAAACATATTATCATATCACTATATATTTTTGGTCAACCTTTTATCTATATTCATCATGATCGTGTTTGATTGAGGTATCGATCAGAGTTCAAATACATGAGGCATTATAAAAACAAAAAAAATTGTTATTTCTATTATATATTTCTATTAAGTTAAAATGTTTCTTTTTGGTATTTGAGAATTTTAAAAACTGACCCAAAGGTTGAACTAAAATAATGATCTGTAATATCCATAACATAAACTTACTTATAAAGTTTAAATAGTGTTCAAAATACATAGTTTCCCAACCTTTTATTAAAAATATATGAAAAAATTTCAGTGGTAATTAGGAAATGAAATTTATGATTCCTAAAGTTATATTACTCAATAGTGTAAACATTCATATCCCTATTAGTAGATATAAAAACATACACTCCAAACATTCAAGAGTAAATTTATAATTACATGAGTTCATAAGATAGACCTCCACGCATAGTCTGATAATTTTGTTAAGGTATTAATCAAGACATAAGGAATTTAAAACATTAGAAATTATTTTTTTTTATGAAATTAAAATTCACTTATTTTGATGATATTCCCATTTATACAATTTTAAAATGTAACGCATCCACATTTTTACTTCATCAAATTTAATAATTTTGGTGTATCTCTTATAATTTGTTCAGAATAACCATTTTATTGTACCACCTTTTCTTGTTGTTTGAATATAGACTGTTTTCTAAAAATAATTATATATATATTCTTGGTATGCAAATTTCCTTTCTTCCATTAATGTTTGTGAATAGTTTTTTTGGAATCTGTATCTCTTTAGCTCACTTATATTTAAGTGTTTAAAAATATTTTTAAATAAAATATTTATTAAATGTTGTTTACTATGAAAAATTTTCTTAAGTGACCCCTCATTTGACAGTTTTCTATAAAGGGTACTTTTAGAAGAAAAAAATTAATTTAAAATTAAAACTACCAAAATTATATCCAACTCCGTTTGTATTCCAATAGAGCTTTTCATGTTTATATATCCAATAAAAATTTATTAACTAAAATAAAAGTAGTATAAAATTTTATTCAAACAATTAATTTCAAATTTATGCTTACAAAATAATTTCCAATCATTAAAAATTAAACCAGAACTATATTTTGATTCTAATTACGATAATTTCTTTGAATTTCAGTCCTGTGTGATGAAGTAAAACATTCATCCAAAGAAACATTAACATTATCATTATAAAACTTATTCATTAAATCTTTATTTTATTTTTTCATAATAATTACATATTTAACCATTTAATCATATGATGGTAAAACCACATCATCTTCTTATGAATTTATCATTTAATTTTATGATGAACTATCTCTTTAATCATTCAATGAAGTTGAATAATCATCCATAGACGTAAAAAATTAAAATATAAAGATAAATTGTTAAGAGAAATAGTATTAACCTTCATAATTATAAATTTCTCATTTTTAGGGATATATTTTAATTGTTTAATAATATTATATATTTAAATTATACTTCTTTGATTAATTATTATATTTTGTGTCACCTCCATTGAAACTCCATGTGTCTAGGGATTTAAAATTATTCTTCCCTATAATTTTTTTGTACTCATAAACATTCTATATTTTTTTATTTTGGGGAAAATCAGACTTATATAACATGTCTTGTAACATTCATAAAAGATAAATTATATGGATTATTTAGTATCAGGTTTATCTTACTTATATTTTCAAACATCATATCATAAGATTTTATTTCCAATAAACTAATCAATTATTCCGTGCTAAATGATAGTGTTCATCCTAACATGATTCATAGTTACTAACATTGTATGGATATTTATAATTCTTTTTTTTAGGATATGTTCCAGGATATAGAGCATTATAAATAGAATTATTGGAATTATATATTAATTATATTCCATTTTTTGAATTCTCTTTCTTAGTAAAACATTAAAATTTACTCTAATATTGTTTGGTGGACACATAAAATTATTGATTCCTAGTTTAGTGAAGTTATTCATGTCATAAATAGTTATATGATTATAATATAACTACTTCAAATTTATATCAATCAGTTTTTCAATAAGATGATAATATGATTGGTCCTTGTCAAAAAAAGCAACAGATTGTTTGCAACGGTCATTAACCACTAATGAAACTGTACAAATAACTCTCTTGGTATAAAATCAAATTTATGATAATTGATTCATAACATAGCTCTTCTAGTTTAAAGGGAATTAAAAGTTTTGAAATGAGTAACCTCCAACATTATCCAAATTCTTTTAGTCATCTCACATGAATATATTTTTCTCGTCATTGAACAAATAATGTCTTCCACACTTTATTGTTTTCCAGAAATATAGTATTATTATCTCTATAAAAAGTGAAATTATAGATAAAAAATAATTTAATTTCTAGTCATTGTAAGAAATTGAATATATAGTTTGTCAGTTTAGTAATATCTTATGAACACAAAAATTCAACAAAAATTCCTTAAAAAATAAAAAATAGATTTTAAGTACCAAATTAAAATTCAAATACTCATGTAAAGTATAATATAATACATACACTTCTTACTAAACGTTCCTAGAATATTGTTAGAAAAAACTAGGGTATAACCAACCTTAATCCTATTGAGAGGTCTATCATCCTATCCCTAGAATCCATACACCTAAACCGATAATATGGTTCTCATTATTTTTCTCTCTTCAATCCCATGATCACACAAGATAGAATACAGATTTTTCATCATATCTTTGGAAGACCTTGATTAGACATGATAAAAAATATTATACTCTATCATCTTATCCATAGAATCTCTCAGTCAGTGTTTGGAATGTAACATTATAAAAAAATCACACCACTTTTAAAAATATCCTCACAAATGAATTATCAATGTAAAACGTCTCATAAATAAAAACTATAACTTTCATAAGTTCACTAGGGAAAAACAAATTTCAAAATTCAAAATGAATTTGCATCACTTTATGAAATTTTTATCTATATGATTAGTTATGTGTCCATTATGATTCTATAAGTACGTGTATTTAAATAATAAAATTATAAAGGTCATATAACATTTTCTTTCTTCCGGTCTCAACAAAATGAGAAGAAGATATGTCATATTTTGATTAAAAAATTATTACTTTATATCTTCTGATGAGTTTATTCTTGCACAAATATAGTGAGTGTTAATCCAATGATATCAAATTAGGGAATTAAATTATTTTCTCCAAAAATACATTTTTTTGACTTAAAACTCTAGAATTAAATTTAAAATATTATCATTCTAAAAACAAAAATAACTATACAAATCTTCAAGCAACATCAAAATATCATTATTTTTACTAATTTTATAAAAGAAATGAAGGATATAAGTTATTAACTCAACAATGATGATCATACACCTATAGTTGGTCCTCTAGTCATAGATTAGTGACTTATGAGGAATTGTTTTATATATTAGGTTGATAAATTATATTGTCATATGATCTGATGAAGCACCTAATTCCTCCATATTTAGTGCAGAACATTTTATAGAGTGGGTGGTATTTCATACTGATATGGAAAATACTACTCATAGGATGAAAACACATTTTGAGACTCAATGATAGAGGCCTCATGAGTTGATGATGTGATTTTAATCCTTATAAAATAGGGGAATAGTTATAGTTTAATGACTCATGTTCTTATGTGGGTTGGATTATCACACTTTAGATAGTGACTCATGAATTGATCCCCACATATATCACATCAATCCATTAGTGGGTGATAGTTTTCTTGAACACTTGACACGACTGATTGATAATGGTTTGATTTTTATCCCTTATCTTAATTGGTTTTCAAACCATATATTATGAAAATGATATGAATCATAGAGATTATTGACCCTCTACATATAAATTTGATAGTATTTGAGTATACTTCTAGGACTACATACATTGTTATGTATTCCCTGGACATGTTTTGTAATAGAATTCTTCAAGTCTAGCAGTCTAGGAAGAATATTTAGAGATATATTTTGTGTTGGGTATGAGACCTAGTGATGCACAAACAAAATCAAGGTTCTCCAAGTGACCATTGGTGGATGGGTGTTATTTATAGAGATGCATCATTACCAAAGAATCTATTCATCGATTTATTAATGAAAACACTAAAAGTTTCCTGGATAGAACTTCATATTGAACATAGAATTAAAATCAGAGACTTCCCTATATGGTCCAGTCTCCCACTAAGATGATTTTTTTGGTTAAATATCTTGTGTTTCAAGGGTAGTTATAAATGGATTATTCTTTTATCCACTCCCACAATCACCACAATAAGTTATTTTTATTCAAGAATGGATTGTTGGAAGCCTAAGATAAGAGATGAAACCCTCAATATTTGATTTGGTAAGGTGAAATTTAGTATGATTTTGGGTATCAGAAACATTCTCTTCTCATTATCAATTATATAAGCTGTTGTTGGAGGGGTTTATTCTTCATGCATCTAATTTTAATATATTTTAAATTCCCATGGTTTCTATATCCAAACATTTTTAGACAAAGACTTTCAACTAATATAAATCATTTTTTCTAACCCTTTTATGATTAAATGAGTCCCCCTTTAGTATAAAAATATATATTCATTGATATTACATTACGGTTGAGATAAAATTAACTTTTACCAAGGTCAATTTGGATTGGGTACCCATTACGGGTAGGGTAGCTGAGTAAAACATATGAGCTCCACCATCATGTGTGATTGGGATACCCTCCATATGGTAGGATAATACAACCCTCAATATGTGTTAACTAGTAAACAGTAATATGGAAAGAATGTATTTATGCACTTGGTTTGTGGTTGGGGATTTAGTTACTATTAATGGGATGGAATTCACAGTTCCTTTCAAAGGGATACTCAGGACTATCCCTCAGTGGGAGACCTACATAGGAATTAAAGTGCATTTTTTGGATGAATTTATACTATTTTCAGTCATATTAAAATCACTATAGTGATATTTTTGAAATATATCAACCAAAATTTTCCTTGTGTAGTAAACTATCATCGTGCGTGTTTTGGATTTATGAAGTTGTTGTTAGCCTTGAGGAAGTTGAGACCCTAACAGATGATGAGGTCAGAGTGATTTAAAAGTTGTGTGGTGGAAAAAAAGTTGTCTAATTGATGAGGGAGGAACATAAACACAAAGACTATAATATTTTATTATTTCTTAGAGATGGACTGTTTCTCACCAACAACAAAAAATGGTGGACTCACACTCTTCTTTCTGTTAAATAGGGTTATAATAGTGATCTCAATTAGAAGTCTCTCGGGAATATACATTATTAGATAATTGACCTAAAGGGGTTTTCTAGAAGGGGGGATCATATTGACCACTTCCCTCTGTGGATAGTGGTTTTCATTTAATTTTCATATTAAATACAGTAATTTATTTTCAAAGAGAGGACCGACCAAGTTGAGCATATTCCTTAGTGTGGTATGTCCAGTTAAACTTTAATGATTTTACCTTCATGTGGAAATACTATTTTTTCATTTATAGGGAAGTTTTTTCTAGAGGTTATGGTTTATGGACTGTTGATTCTTTCAATTTTTATCATAGGGTTTTATTCAAATATAGAAAGGTTATATGAATGGTCGACACCATTAACTATTTATTAAGAATGATTATTCTACCTGATCGATAATGTTCTAATGTTGGGTAGTTATTAGATGTTGTTATTATTTATTAATATAATAATTAGTATAACTAATTAAGTATATATTACAACATAGTTAATTTCTTTTTCTATTGGTGGGTGTGACCTTGTTAGAGATTAAGGTGTGGATTGAAACCTCCCACGAATTCCTTTAAAGATATTGAGTAAGAATTCGTATGATAATTTTATACCTAGAACTAGATACATTGGTTCTTATGCCATATTATAAATACATGGTATATAAGTTGATGAAGACCCCTAAATATTATGTTAAATTATATATCTTTGGGGTGGGTGAAAATCATCTTGATATTCCCATTACAGAGATTTTATGCAGATAAGGTGTTCCCATGTGATATTTATCAATAATACTCCTTAATGGTGGGGAGTTTAGCTCTACCATAAGATTTATCATTGTAACTACACCATATAGAGGGTTGATTTAGTGTTTTAGGATTTGTTTCATTTCTTATAGTTTGATTAATTATTAACATTTAGAAACACTCTCATAAAGAAATCATGTGTTTTATTAGGTTATTTCTTTAAAAAACATTAAATCTGATAAATCTAAGAATGAAATAATGAGTTCCTACATAGATGTTTTTGTACTAGGTTCACTCAGAGAGTGGATAACCTGGGCTAAAAAAAGTATATTTGAGGGTGTATTTTTTCCATATGATATTTATTATTGTGCATCCCATCTTAGCATCTTAGTTTGTTTCATTTATATGGATGAAAATAATTAATGTTGAGGATGATGTGGTGACCCCAATTTATCTCAATCAATAATTTTCTCGACTATGAGTTTCATAGTATTTTTACCACATCAAGTGTTAAATGGTAAACATATGCTAGAAAATTACCTAAAAATATATATGGTTCTATTGATATAGGGGAATATTGTTTACCCTCGGGATGAGTAGTGGTGAATTTCTAAGCTCAGTGAATTTTATGTTTTTTGATATTTATTATGAAAATATATATTAAACACACAAGTGGAGAAAAATATTTCTCCTAAATAATAGTTCAGATGTAAATTTTGTAGCTTTTATTGTATATGGAATATAGGGTTTACCCAAAAGGTATATCAAAACTTATTTCGCAAAAAGAACTCTGGATAAGCCCTATCACAAGTGTGTTTTTTAATAAATATGTTGATATCTAAAAAATTAATTAAAAATCACCATGGACCAATAAAATGATTATAAATTCCCCTTTATTAACCATATCTATGGTTATTCTCACATTCCTTCAATATAAACTATATATTATGAGACAGAGATAGAGTATAGAGGAGACAGTTTTTTAGGGTGAGAAGGAATCATTATCAGGTCCATCGAATGAGGTAATATTCATTATTAAATAAATGAGTAGATCTTGGGGATATCATTAAAGAAACCCATGAATGTATTGATGAGTAAGATAGATAATCTATGTTGAAATTACAGTAATATAGGGATTTGATTTTGACATATTATCAAGTCTTTTTGAAAATGAACTATGGAAATGTCTTATTTCATTTGTTGTTGTTGTTTTGATAATTATGGGTTTTTGTACATGTTTTTCACTAGGATAATTATTTGAAAATTGATTTTATTCCCAGCTTCAATGAATTTATTGGTTGGAGTGGATACTCAAGAGGAGGTTAATTGAGTTCCAATTAAAAATTTCTGTTAAAATATTTCTATTAAAATCCACCAATTTAAAAACAAGTTAAAATGTAGTGAATTTTTAAAACTGTAAAGGTTCAATTAGATTCTCAAAGATTTATTATGTCTCAGTTTATTTAATCAGATGATTAAATTAGCTTATGAAACTAATATACTGATTAACAAAATTTACAAACACTTGATAATTTAACTATCAGAGTAACTTTAAAATAGATTTGTATTTCAAAGTAAATAGCATCGGAATAAAAAATATATAATTTAATTTAAAATTAATATAAGATTCACTGCAGATATAACCAATAGGATTAGTCTCAAGCTGAGACATAGTCCTCTCAAACAATTTATTTAAATTTGATCTACACCCTGGATCGGGGAAAACAACAATAGAGAGACTGTTTAGGTCCTAAAACCTCTACCACATTTCTACATGGGAAAAACAATAGCAACAGCTCTCAGGCTATCCAGGTCACACTTGACCTCTTCCACAACTCACAGTGGGATACAAGATGGTGTAGAATGTTTGGTGTGAGAATTTAATATCCTCCAGTTCATCTCAGAAGACAATGTGTATCTAGAGTAGATAGATGTACACACACTACTCAGAATGTTAAGCAATGGGATACAAAAGAGAAAATAATAGAGTCTAGAAAGATATGTGTAATTTCAGTTATCATCTGGACTCATTTTGATGTTGCAGATGGAAGTCAAGTCCTTTCTAGTGAGGATGACTCAAAACAGAGTATCATTGTTCTTCTGAGCTACAGCTATTCAAACTTGTGCATATGATTTTCATTAAGGCACAACTACTTGTCTTTTTGTTTGTTCCAGGTGAAAGATCTACTTCAGGCTCTCTGATTTTTACAATTGTTCTTCAAGTTCTTCTTATGTTTTGTGGGACTTCATACACGTGCACCTTTTTTCATGTGTTTTTCTCTTTTCATTCATCTCTTTTATTTTTTACTAAAGATATTCCTTTTTATTCCTTGAGATCTGGCAAAAAGAATGATTACCTTTTTATAGGTATGAGGTATGGTTTCCTGAAATCCAACAACCAACATTAATTAATATCAGGTGCATTTAACTAAGAAAATATGACCGTTTGAATTAAAAGGGTTAGTAGAAAGTTCAAACAGTTTTCTTGACTATGTGTGAGTCATGAGATCGGTAAGTCATTTTGAATTTGCATCGGTATCAGTAGTTAATTTGATCAGCATTAGTTTCGGTTGGTCGTTTCATCAGCATCAGTTTCGGTAGGTCATTTGATCAGCATCGGTTTCGGTAGGTCATTTGATCATCATCGGTTTTGGTAGGTTATTTGATCAGCATCAGTTTCGGTAGGTCATTTGATCAGCATCAGTTTCGGTAGGTCTTTTGATCATCATTGGTTTCAGTAGGTCATTTGATCAGCATAGGTTTTGGTAGGTCATTTGATCAGCATCGGTTTTGGTAGGTCATTTTATCAGCATAGGTTTTGACTGTTATCATCGATGCAACCGTTCTCATCGGTGAGACCGTTCTCATTGGTGCGACCATTGTCATTGGTTCGACCATTGTCATCAGTGCGACCATTCTTCTTCAGTACGACCATTGTTCATCAGTGCGACCATTGTTCATCGGTGCGACCGTTGTTCATCGGTGAGACCATTCTCATCAATGCGACCGTTCTACATCGGTGCGACTGCTTTCATCGGTGCGACCGTTGTCATCAGTTCTAACTAATTGTGACTTAAGAAAATCACTAAAGGTGAGTCAAAAACCTGGAATGCGCACCAAGTGTCTTTTCAAACCAAAACACTTCCAGGTCAATAAAACCCATAAATAATCATTGATAAACATATGTAGACATGGTTAAACAAATATAAACGCATTTAGACAAGATTTATGATTATTATGATAACCATCTCAGAGAGGGTTCAACAATCTCCCCCTTTTTGATAATCACAAATCTATGGAATAAATGAAGAGAGAGGAGAGGATATAACATTCAGTATGCTCCCCCTATGTAAACAAAATATATAACCAAATATAAACAGATCATCATAGAATGCACCATATCATGAACAAAGTGAGAGAATATCAACATATAGTCAGAATACAGAGATCTCCCCTCTATATATAAGGTATTTTATCTATTTATTCATTTATATAAGTAGTCATTCCTCCTATTTATATTTATATTCTTTTCTCCCCTTTATCTATATATTCATGTAGAAAAGTAGTCATCATTTAAATAGTTGTCATTTCTCCCCCTTTGGGATTAGAAAAAAGAAGAAAAGTCCACGGAAATAACCAGTCAAAAAGGTACAAGAAAAAAGAAACACCTAAAGGACACCCTATCAAACATTACAGGCATGGATACTTCTTGGGATGCGTATGAGATTTTTCTTTGGCAGATGGAGGAATGGATGGACCAGAGGGTTGTTTGGTGGAAGGTTGATTTGGCCGGATGGAGAGAGGAGGCATGACATCTCTGGCTGGAAGCAGAGTGGGTGATAAAGTGACTTGCTACAGACTAGAAGATATTGTTGAAGGAGGTTGCTGAATGACTGGCCGAATATTGGAGAGATCCTGAGAAACTGATAACTGACCAGGAGCAACATTGGATGGAATGAGAGGCTCATTAGTAGGAAAAACAATTCCCTTAGCTTGCACATGAAGATAGGGTTTGAGCATATTGATGAAATCTTGAATGACTTCACCACCATATTTCATGGCCTTCTCAAAATCATCTTTGTTCTACATGATTCTCTCTAGAGTAAGAGTAAAATCGTTCAACTGCTGTACCTGAGCCTTAAAGGCTTGAGTGATTGGAGTAAGCCAATTTTTATCCAAGACTTTAAACTGATTGTTCAACTCATGTTTGGTATAGATTTTAGAGAAATAGTGATCCACCTTTTCTTTGATCTCTTTCTGAGCCAGAGAAGCATTAGCCAAATAAAGCTTCACCATCTTGTGAATATGATCACTGTTTTCTTTCCTCTTTTTCAACGTGTCCAATTCCTAAATCTGTCCAAGTGATGATAAATCTTCTTTTATAACATCTTTTAAGGCATTGATCTCATGACCAGTAATCTTGGTCACTTTGGAGGAGCTAGATTGAGAAACAAACTGATTTATCTCATCATTCAACTTTCTCAAATATAACTTCTTAAAATTTTCTATCAAATTTCTCAGAAGTTCCATCATACCAGTGATGGTTGATCTAAATTGTCATGATAGAGAAACTAAGTCATTGCCTAAATCCTTGAGTGCTTGATTTAGAGAGGTAATGTGTCTGCCAATCAATTCACTAGTATTTCACAGGTCTGGATTGATAATACTTACCACTCTTTGAGTTATAGCATCCATAGCAGCCTCAGATAAATTCATAGGTGCAAGAGTTTGAGAAATAGATAATTCCACTTTCATTGTCTCTCTAACTGCATGGAGCAACTCATCTTTAAATCTGTCTAGATCCGATCGAGAAACTGAAGGACCGGGTCTTCCTGCTGTCATTCGCACAGACTCAACAGTTAGTCTAGCCTTAACTGAGAGGCTTTCCCTTGCTTTGTGCACCCCTTCTTCTTCTTCATCTAAATAATCCAGCCCTACAATTGTAAGACCTGAATGTTCTTCCCATTCATCCTTACAAAAGGTGTACTTAGGCTTTACAAAATCATCTTTACCAAAATTTTCATGAGAGCCTTCTCCATCTTGATCAACCACTGATCGTATTGTCCTATCAGCCTCAGGAAGAGTTTCTTCTTCAAGTTGTTGAGGTTTTGGATCTGCTCGGATCACATTTTGACCATCCACTGGTCAAGTATCAGCATCATTATCACCATCACCATCATCATTATCATTATCATCACCACTATTTACATTTCCATCATCATTATTGACCGAATTTTCATTTAAACTGTCTTTACTGCTGGATTAATACTCCTCAGAATTTGAATCTTCAGTTTCATCTTCTTCTTCATCACCTAGAAGAGGTTCTGACTCTGGAAACTTGAGAAGTGGACTAGATGGTCCAAATTACATTCTTCTTTTCTTAGGACTTACTATATCAGGATCAATCTTGTCATCAGGAGGTGACTCAGGTTCCTTTTTAGTATCCACATCATCATTAGCCTCAGCTTCCCCTATTCCTTTCATATGTGACTCCCCAGTTTCCTCTGGAGCTTCTATCTCCTCTTCCTCATCAGAATAAAAAACTTCTTTATCAGGTTTTAAACTAGGATCTCTCATCCCCTTTGGTCTCTTAGGATGTTCATAAGGATTAAAGGAGTCATAAAACTTATCTTTATCATCCACCCATTCCTTCATCCATGGATTCTAGTTGATTTTCATTATTTTTCAGATATCCTTGTTAATACAAAAACTATTACAGGATAATATATACTCATCTCCATCTTCAACACAACCCAAAAACATTAACATAGCAGAGATTTTCTTAGAGTGGAACAAGGTTGTAGCTTTCTTGGATGGCTTCACCATCTCATCAATATGGACAATAATATATCTACACAAGTTGATCTTCTCATCATTTAGAAATATAAATAACAGGAAAACATCCTGATTCTTCACAGTAGAAAAATCACCCTTTCTGGGATAGATTTGCTGCTGAATAAACTTAAACAAAATCCTACTCTCACCATCCAACTCAGTAGCTGTTATTCTTATGGATTTAGAATTCCCATTCAGCATCTCCAGAGAAATCTCATATGAAATATATTCAGTGGTAGGAGGAATATTACCTGAATAAACCTCATATCTACCTTTACGAGGTACCCCCAAACACTCATCCCACTGCTTTGAAGAAAAAGAAATCTTTTTCCCTTTTATTATAGAAGATAATCTTGCATCTTCTACTCCATCTAATACAATGCTAAAATTCAAATAAAACTCATGCACTAGATTTGGGTAGTATACTCGACTATTGTTAAAGAACCAGTTTTTCCATCCTTGCATCTCTAAAACTTTTAAAATAGTAGAATTACTAGATAACACCCAATCCGAACTTACTTCCTTTTTAGCTGTAACCACCCGAGTTTCCAACTCCGGGTTTACTGACCTTTGATTCATGATGATCGATTAACTTCAAGCATGTTTCACGGGATAGGAACCTTCATATTCCTTGCTTTTTCACTTTTTATTTTCCATTTGGAGGTTTTAGTGGTTTAAAAGGTTTGAAGGATTTAAAAAGGATAGAGAGCTTCAAGAGGTTCAAGTTTCATAAAAAGTAAGGTTCGACGGGAGATGGAAAGTCACAGTTCTTTGGAAAAGAAATAGTTTCGGGTCATTAAATTTATCATTTAGAGTTATAATATTAAACATAATGTCAATTAAGTAAAACAATGTCGTTTTGATAAACACTAAAAGTGTTAAACACTGTAAAATACAAATGGTAGCAAAAGATCGGTTTCACTGATCAGTTTCACTAATAAGCTTCACTGATCTGTTTCACTGATCTATCATACCTAACTCTTGTTTAATAAATTATAATCTTTTAGAGCTTAAGGGATTGGTGAAAATATCAGCTAACTGATGTTCAGAGTCAATAAATTCTAGAGAAATATCACCCTTTTGATAATGATCTCTCAAAAAGTGATGTCTGACATCAATGTGCTCAGTCCTTGAGTGAGACAAAGGATTCTTAGAGATTCTAATTGCACTAGTGTTATCAAAATTTATAGACACATGTCTAAATTGATATCCATAGTCCAAAGGGGTGTGTTTCATCCACAGAATCTGTGCCCAACAACTACCAGTAGCAATGTATTCTGCTTCAGCAGTAGACAATGCAACAGAGTTCTGTTTCTTACTACACCAAGATATGAGGGACTTTCCCAAAATATGACATATTCCAGATGTGCTATTCCTATCTAACTTTCAACCGGAAAATTCAGAATCTTAATAACTCATTAAGTAAAAGGATTGAACTTTTGGATAAAAACCCTAAATTGGTAGTATGTTTAAGATATTTGAAAATCCTTTTAACAACAAGTAAATGATATTATTTAAGATTATCTTGAAATCTTTCTGACATGCATATACTAAACACGATATCTGTTCGACTAGCTGTAAGGTAATTTAAGCTTCCAATCATACCTCTATAATTGGTTTGATCAACTGATTTTACAGTTTCATCATCATCCAACTTACAAGTGGTACTCGTAGGTGTATCACTTCCTTTATTACTATCCAAACCGAAATGTTTCAAAACATCCTTTGTATATTTACTTTGATTTAAAATAATACCATCTTTCTTTTGAAAAATTTGAAATCCATGAAAATACTTGAGTTCTCCCATTAAACCCATTTCAAATTCATCTTTCATAATCTTTGAAAAAAGTAGTACATAAAGAATTTTTAGAAGATCCAAAGATAATATCATCAATATAGATTTGTACAATCATAATATAATTAGAAATTATTTTAATAAAAAGAGTGGGATCTGCAATTACTTTTGTAAAACCTTTAGAAATAAGAAAATTTGTATGGCTATCATACCAAGCTCTTAGAGCCTGTTTTAAACCTTATAAAGATTTAGAAAGCTTAAAAACATGATTTCGAAAATGGGGGTTTGTAAATCCAGGTGGTTGTTCAACAAAAACATCTTCAATTATAAAACCATTTAGAAAAGAACATCTGAAACCCATTTGATATAACATGAAATTCAGATGAGCGGCATAGGCAAGTAAGATCTTAATGGCTTCTAATCTAGCTACAGGTGAAAAAGATCCTTCATAGTCTATTCCTTCTTCTTGATTGTATCCTTGTGAAATTAGCCTTTCTTTGTTTCTAACTATATTTCCTGATTCATCAACCTTGTTTCTAAAAGCCCATTTACTGCCTATGGCCAAGGTGTCCTTAGGTCTCTCTACTAATTCCCTAGACATTGTTTCTTTCAAATTGATTTTACTATTCTTGCATAGCCATTACCCAAAATTCATCATTGATTGCATCATGGATATTTTTAGGTTCTATTTGTGAAAGAAAGGGTTGATGTTCAACTTGATTTCTTAGAGAAGCTCTAGTCTATGTCCCTCTATCAATATTACCAACAACAACATCTAAAGGATGATTCTTTAGAATCCTAGTTGATCTAGTGAAGGTAGGACTAGAAATTTCAGGTTCTTCTCTAGGTTCAAATTCTTCAAAAGAAGGATCTGAGACATTTCCAGAGCTGGTTGACTTAACAACAGTGTCACTATTTTTTTCATTAAGGTTCTTAATAGACAAATCTTCTTCAAGATTTTTAAGAGAATTTTTAGGTTCATGTGGATCAGTTTCATAAAATTTGATGTGAATAGATTCTTCCACACATTTGGTTCTCTTATTAAAAACACTATAGTATTTTCTAGTAATTGAATATACTAAAAAGATTCCTTCATCACTCTTGGATGAAACTTTGTCTAGATTATCCTTAGTATTGAGAATAATGACATTTTAACCGAAGACTATGAAGTAACTAACTTTAGGTTTCTGATTATTCCACAGTTCATAAGGGTTATTCTTAAGAACAGGTCTGATCAAGACTCTATTGATAATTTAACAAGCTGTATTTATAGATTTAGCCCGAAAATAAATATGTAGGTCATATTCATTTAGCATAGTTCTTGCAACTTCCTAAAGGGTTCTATTTCTTTTTTCTAATACACCATTCTGCTGAGGTGTCCTAGTGGCAGAAAAGTTGTGATTATAGCCATTGTGTGAGCAGTAAGATTCAAAATCCTAACTTTCAAACTCACGGCCATGATCAATTTTCAAGGTCCTAATCTTAAGTCCACTAAGGTTCTCTACAGACCTAGAGTATGTAAGAAAATAAGAACAATCGTCACTTTTGTGAGCTAAAAAGTATACCCAAGTATATCTAGAAAAGTCATCTACTAAGACTTAGACATAGTGCTTCCCATTTAAAATAGAAATTCTAGATGGTCTAAATAAATCTTTGTGAACCAACTTGAGAGGTTGAGAAGTTGAAACTTATTTATTTAATTTTATTGAAACTTTATGTTGATTTCCCTTTTGACAGGGATTACAAACTTTGTCAGTTAGGAATTCAAGTTTGGGTAGGTCTCTAACTAAGTTATTCCTAATTAGTTTTCTTATTGAATGAATGTTGCAGTGTCCTAATCTTCTGTGCCAAAGCCAAGATTCTTTATGAGAAGTATTTAAGAAAGTAACATTTTTTTAGCTAATGAATTCAAATCAACAGCAAAAATATTTTCATTTATTAGGGTAGTAAATACCAAAACGTTTTTAGAATCAAATACATTAAAAGAAACAATTGAAAATTTAACATTGAAACCATCATCACATAACTGAGAAACACTTAAAAGGTTATATTTAAGTCAATCAACAAATAAAACTTTAGAAATTAAAACTGAATTAGTGTTACCAATCTGGCATAGGTCGATGATCTTTCCTTGTGAGTTATCACCAAAGGTGACATAGCCTCCATCAACCTTCATTAAGTTTATAAAGCATGAGTAGTCTCCTATCATGTGTCTTGAACATCCACTGTCCAAGTACCATGTCTTCCTATAGGAACACTTTAGGCAGGTCTCCTACAAAACAGGTTTAGATGGAAAATGATTTTGGTACCCAGATTCTCTTGCATCTAGATAGGTTAGCAAGCAAAGACTTAGGTACCCAGATTTTTCTCATGGGTCTCATATAGTCTACAGAATCAATAGATTTTGAAAGATAAACTTTCTTTGATCTATAGAAATGTGAATAACGAGTTGAATCATATGAGTTTCCAACACTAGAACTAGCAGCATTCTGTCCAGTTTTAGATATAAATCAAGTTTTATTAATTTGTCTCCATCCAGGGAGATAGCCTATTCCAGTGGTATATTTTGGTGCTACTTGTTTACCTAAAATTTGTGTAAGTGTGTCATTTCCATAAGTGAACTTTTCTGACTCCTTCATCAGTTGTTCATTAGTCATTTTCAGTTCATTGTTTTCCTTAAGTAATTGAGCATTCTTTTATTTCTCTATATCAAGGGCATATTTAACATAGCTAGTTCAAGCATGTTGTTTCTTCAAGGTCTTATATTTGTCCTTAAGCTCATTACAGGTTTCTTCTAGAATATTACAATATTCAAATAATTCCTCACTAGACATTTTTCCAGATTCAGAATCAGAATCAACTCTAGAATAATAGGAATTCAAATTAGGAGTGTCCAGTGTTACCTCAGATGTGTTTTTCATAAAACACATGTTAGCCTTGTGAGATTATTTATCCTTAGTAGAATCAAAATCACTTGAAGTGTCTTCTGAAGCACTCCAAGTTTCTTTCATTTCTTTCTTGTACTTATTGTCCTTATAGTCATATTTTTTTGAACTTTAACTTTGGACAGTCAGCCTTAATGTGTCCTTTCCTTTTGCACTCATAATAGACAATCTCATCACACTTATCAGACTTCTTCCAATCTTTCTTCAAGTGACCTTTGTTGTCATATTTTCCTTTGTAGTTTTATTTTCTGAAGAATTTCTTCTTCCTATAGAAATTCTTGAATCTTCTATCTATCTGAGCCATATCTGCATCACTATCAGATACATTATCATCACTACTCAAGCTTTCAATAGGTATGTGAACTTTCTCCTTGTCCTTTCACTTTGAGGCAGTAGACTTAAATGCCACTGACTTACTTTTAGGTTCATAATCTTCCTCTTTTTTTTACTTCAATCTCTTCTTCGTACATAATTAGATTACCAATAAGCTCCTTAATAGGTAGAGCACCAATATCACAGGATTTTCTAATTGAAACAGATGTGCCTCTCCGTTTGTCTGGTAGATATCTCAATTGCCTCATGATTTGTTCCTTTGCTGGAACAACCTTTCTAAGTGAGCTCATAGTGTTGAAAATCACATTGAACCCGAGATACATGTCAGAGATAGGTTCATCAGACTTCATTTAAAAATTTTCCTATTTAATAGTGTAAGTGTTTATTCTCATTTCTTTAACATTGGTTGTTCCTTCATGAGAAACACCCAAGGTATCCTAAATTTCATAGGCCGATTTTCAAGCAGATATGCGATTAAATTCTTCATCGCTTAAAGCACAGTACAAGGCATTCACAGCTTTACAATTATCATTATAATTAGTTTTAGTAGGTTCATCCCAAGTAGTTCTCTTACTGTCTGGAATCTTATATTGAGTTTTTATAGCAGTCCAGATGTTTTATCCCATACTATCTAAGTGAATTTTCATTTAATGTTTCCACTGGGCATAATTTGTGCCATTAAAGAAAGGTGGCATGTTGGTAGCAACACCTTCTACTCTATTATCCATAAATATATTTAAGAAAATATATTTAAAGAGATAAAATTTAGAACTAACATAAATTTAAGATCTTTGAGATGCAAGTAAAATCACATTTGAAAAACAGAGTATTTCGAAATCCTTTAAAAAAACAGCCTTTGAGACCAAATGTTGGTCGGAGTGGAGAAACAAGAGGGAGGTGAATTGAGTTCCAATTAAAAATTTCTGTTAAAATATTGTTATTAAAATCTCCCAATTTAAAAATAGGTTAAGCTATAGTGAAGTTGTAAAACTGTAATGGTTCAATTAGATTATCAAAGATTGATTAGGTCTTAGTTAATTAAATCAGAGTATTAAATTATCTTTTGAAACTAATCTACTGGTTTACAAAAGTTACAAACACTTGCTAATTTAACTATCAGAGTAACTTTAAAATAGATTTTTATTTCAAAGTAAATAGTAGCAGAATAAAAAATATATAATGTAATTTAAACTTAATATAAGATGCACAACAGATATAACCAAGAGGTTCAGTCTCAAGATGAGACTTAGTCCTCTCAAACAATTTATATAAATTTGATCCACACCTTGAATCGGGGAAAACAACAGTACAGAGACTGTTCAGGTCCTAAGACCTCTACAAAAATTATATGTGGGAAAAAAATAGCAACAACTCTTAGGTTGTCCAGGTCTCACTTGACCTCTTTCAAAACTCACAGTGGGATACAAGAAGGTGTATAAAGTTTGGTGTGAGGATTTTATATCCTCCAGTTCAGCTCAGGAGATAGTGTGTATCTAGATTAGACAGATGTACACACAATGCTCAGAATGTTAAGCAAAGGGATACAACAGAGAAAATAATAGATTTTATAAAGATCTGTGTAATTTCATATATTCTCTTAAATCGTTTTGATGTTGCAGATGGAAGTCAAGTCCTTTCTGGTGAGGATGACTCAAAATATAGTATCGTTGTTCTTCACAGCTACAGCTATTCAGACTTGTGCATATGATTTTCAGTAAGGCATAGCTACTCGTCTTTGTGTTTGTTCCAGGTGAAAGATCTGCATCAGGATCTCTGGTTTTTACAGCTGTTCTTCATGTTATTATTATGTTTCGTGGGACTTCAAACACATGCACCTTTTTTCGTGTGTTGTTCTCTTTTCGATCAGCTCTTTTATTTTTTAAGGAAAATATTCCTTTTTATTCCTTGAGATCTAGAAAAAAGAATGATTACCTTTTTACAGGTAAGAGGTATGGTTTCATGACATCCAACAACCAACATTAATTAATAGAAGGTGCATTTAACTAAGAAAATATGATCGTTGGAATTAAAATGGTTAGTAGAAAGTTCAAATAGTTTTCATGACTATCAGTGAGTCATGAGATTGGTAAGTCACTTTGATTTTTCATCGGTATTAGTAGATCATTTGATCATCATCGGTTTTGGTAGGTCATTTGATCAGCATCAGTTTCGGTAAGTAATTTGAACAAAATCGGTTTCGATAGGTCATTTGATCGGCATTGGTTTTGGTAGGTCATTTGACCAACATCGGTTTCGGTAGGTCATTTGATCAGCATCGGTTTCCATAGGTCATTTTATTAGCATCGGTTTCGGTAGGTTATTTGATCATCATCGGTTTCAGTAGGTCATTTAATCAGCATCGTTTTTGGTAGGTCATTTGATAAACATCGGTTTCGGTAATTCATTTGATCAGAATCGGTTTTGGTCAGTCATTTGATTAGTATCGGTTTCAGTAGGTCATTTGATCGACATCAGTTTCGATAGGTCATTTGATCTGCATCAATTTCGATAGGTCATTTGATCAGCATCAGTTGTGACCGTTATCATCGATGCGACCGTTATCATCGGTGCAGTCGTTATTATCGTTGCGACCATTGTCTTCGGTTCGATCATTGTCATCGGTGTGACCGTTCTTCATCGGTGTGACCGTTATTCATCGGTGTGACCATTGTTCATTGTTGTGACCGTTGTTCATCGGTGCGACCGTTCTTCATCGGTATAAATGTTGTTCATCGGTGTGACCGTTCTCATCGGTGCAACCGTTTTCATCGGTTCTAACTAACAGAGACTCAAGAAAATAACTAATGGTGAGTCAAAAACATGGAACACGCACCAAGTGTCTATTCAAACCAGAACACTTCCATATCAATAAAAACCATAAAAAATCATAGATAAACATATGTAGACATGATTAAACATATATAAATGCATTTAGACAAGATTTATGATTATTAAAATAACCATCTCACAAATGGTTCAACAGAATTGATAATGAATCTTACCTCATTCAATGGATCTAATAATGATTCCTTCTTCAAAAATTTATTTCAATCATAGGTTCAATATAAACTATATATTGTTAGACATAGAGAGAGAGTATGGAGGAGAAATATTTTTTGATGGGGAGGAGGAATCATTATCAGATCCATCGAATGAGGTGAGATTCATTATCAAATCAATGACCAGATCTTGCGGAGATCATGAAAGAAATCCATGAATGTATTGATGAGTGGGATTGATAATCTAAGGAGAAATTACAACAATATAGGGATATGATTTTGAAATATTATCTACTCTTCGTGAAAATAAACTATTGTAATATCTTATTTCATTTGTTGTTTTTGTTTCGATAATTAAGGGTTTTTGGACATGTTTTTTACTGTGATAAT
Organism: Viscum album; assembly: GCA_963277665.1. Lineage (NCBI taxonomy): Eukaryota > Viridiplantae > Streptophyta > Magnoliopsida > Santalales > Viscaceae > Viscum > Viscum album. Next base: position 1,513,270,184 of record OY728128.1, on the reverse strand, counting down.
TCTTCACAAATTTATTTTATTCATATGTTCATTGAATAATGTTTTTTCAGACATAATTCAGAGTATTCAAATTCACTCCCACCACCGCTACCCTGATCCATTCACCCCTTTATTTCCCTTATTTGTCATGGTAAACTATACAACCTTAAAAATAGACATGAGATTAAATGGATATTGAATTGATGACAGTATTATATGGTATTAAATTTTATGGTCTGATGGTGGATATAAAAGTGTCTTAGAGGATGATTTTTGGTCAATCCAACTTTGAAGATGGTTATAATAGTGGAAATTGTGGTCAAAGGAGAAAAACGAAAGTAGATATTTTTTCTATAATATAATCGAATTTTACCAAAAAAAACATTGATGTATAGGTTTGTTGTAGGATATATTATCACTAGGTAGAGCCCTTGGAGGCCCTATATTAGTTTGAGTAGTACAGAAAGCATGATTTTGTGTATATAAGGTGGTTATAGTGATAAAAAGTAAAGGATTAGAAATCTAGGTTATGAACACCACTATACAACGAGTAGTTCATGAAATGTACACCTTTTATAGTCTTGGAACACAAATTTTGGGTTATGATATATTATATATATCCCATGGCGTGTTTTATGAATATTAATTCCATGTAGTGTATGTTATATTAAGTCAATCTCACTTCTTTGTGCATAAAATAAATCATAGGGGTGAGGCAAAGTACAGAAATAGTTGTATAGCTTGTGTTTATAGTACATGGATTATTAGAAATACAAAACATGAATATGGTTGAAGTAAATGATCAAAGATGAATTATATATACCACACATCATGTGTCCATCACGACGCATCATTTATTTTGTGGATTACATGTCATGGGAGGCTAGTGATAAATGCCAAGTACCTTGTGGGAATCACATGCCATGTTCCACCTTGGAAATGACATTTATATAGTGATGAAAAGATCCAGTGTATTAGGGATGCATTCCAAGTACCACTTATCATCAAACACACCATTTAATATGGTATATTAGTCATATAGGAATACATATACATTCTATATATCAGAGGTTTATGATAATATTTTCCTCTGGGGTTACACACCATGTACCTCTAGAGTTTATGTTTCATACTTTTATATCCTTTTTTGGTTTACCATATATTCCTTAATGGGACTCATATTTTGGAATGTAAACTTTCCATCCTGATAATTTTTATATATTGGACATGATGATACCTCATTCTTTATCATCAGAGGTGTAACATGAAGAAATTCAGTTTGTTTATAATCATAACTCCTTAGGGATTATGATTGGGTATATGGGAAAGAATAAAAGTGGAAAAATTGGTTCGGTACACTCTTAATGATGTGTATACGATAAGTTAGGGTCATTTAAATTCTTCATGGGGTTCAAAAATCTCCCACATACTTGGCAAGTGGGTCTTCCAGATCAATCATGTGTTTGGTACCCAATGTTATTGACAATGTGTAGGTCCACCACAAGATAAGTGGTGTTACCTATTCCCCCACATATGGGGTGTGGGTCCCCTAACCTTAGAAGATATCACTTCCTCATCTAACATTCTTCACTTGACAACATGTAGGTCCTATATTACAAATTCTTGGAGGCATGTCAGTTTCCAAATGGTTGGTTAGTAATGATAGTAGGAGATGTAAATCCTCTAACCAAAATCATTTCTTGGACAATGTGTGAGTTCCCTAGCATGTTTCTAGAACATTTATATAGTAATTTTGAATAATAAGGTCTTGTTTTCCATCTACGGATGTTCATAATTCATTAAGGAACCACTCCACCACAATGGTTTAGTGTGGGGATTTATGAGTATTAAATACCATGTAGTTTCGTTACTAAAATCTAGATGATTCTTTAAGATCCCCTCTGGATGACTTCAAATGTGACTATAACTGGGATAAAATATTAAATATTTATTAAGACATTAAGTACACATGAAATCCCAATTTTTTCATGGAATATAAACCATCATGTATTAGATCTAGGATGATTTATACTTCACCATATCCATGAAACTTATAGTTATAAAGTGTATATGGATTCCTTATATTCATTCTAGTTATATTCTTATTATATAATTGTGGGCTAATATTTTGTTTTTTCATTCCTTTTTTGGTTTCAAGGTGTCCTACTTATATTTTTTATACTCACCCCTGCATAGGATTTGTTCCCACATTTTTTGTGTCTATACAAACAATGTGTAGTTCATAGGAGGTGTAGGTGCATGTGGAGCTAGTGTGGATTTTTTAGAATTGGTGCTTGATAGAGATCAGTTGATCTTGGTGATATATAATGGTGTTAGTGATTGTTTTAAAAGGTTACCAATCTAGTAAACCATACAATGAGGTGGAGTTTTCTATTTTTCGTGTTTTTTGGGGTTCAATGATCTTATCAATTTTACAGTTCCGATGTATTTTTTCAAATGCATAAATGTAAATACCATGTTACATATCATGAATTCATTTTATATAATTTATATTTATATTTCTATATACTATCATTGTTTTTTTATTACATGAATCAGAGTTATGTGTCTATTTTAGGTTGATATAGGATAAGGAATCCCATATTATGTGATATGTCTACAAAATGAAAGTCACTAACCTATGGACAATTGGAGGTAGGTAAGATGTGGAAAACTCCATATAAAACTGGATCAGGTGAAGCTCTTATGGTCCATGACATATCACTAAATAATGACTGATAATGAAACTAGAGAAAAACTTTAACTTAGAAAAATAGAGAACATTCTTGAAAGAGTAAAAGTAGAGGACACTCTATCTATAAATAAGGAAAATGAGGAACCTTGAGCGTCACCTTTTCTGACTCTCAATAGGGTATATATAACACTCCTCTACATTGATATTAATATAAAGAGGGTCATTAAATATCCCCCAAAGGGTTTTGATCCCAAACCAAAGCATTAAATACCCTCAAAAGGAGGCTTAAGTCCAACACCACCGTGCGAGGTGAATTAATACGCCTCCAAATATATTATATGTAGAAAAGGTAGTGCTAAAATATCCTTTTATGTAGGACAATACATTTTCCTCTTATAATGGGTCATGGAACCCTATTTCTCCCATCCTATGTCCAAATCCCATTTGGTTCTATTCATTTCTTCATGTTAATGTATTAAAAACATAAAAAAAAATATTTATAGAAAAACATAAAAAAAAATTTAATTAATTAAATGTAGTTTAATTAAATATTCGAAATTAACAACACATAAATATTATTTTTATGTATAACTTACATAGAAAAAATTATATATGAACTAATTATTTAAGTCCAAATATTTTAACAACAATTTTTTTACGTGTTACACTAAGAGGCCTTTTTAAACATGGAAATCTTTCGGAATCATAGTCATAATCATAAAAAAAATTGGTACATAGAAAAAAATCATAGAATCCTAAATTAAAATGGTTTATGGTGTTATCTAACCCACTACATACTGATTAGAAAATATCATTTTTAATTGACATAGAGATTAATCAAGGGACATGGATAATGTCAATATCATATATCTTATATATTTTTATAAATTCCAAAGATGACTAAATTCTATTTAATTACACCACAAATAATTATCAAAGATTGTACATGAACGTACATGGTAAAAAATTCAATTGAGACTATTAAAGTAATAACACATCATATGGGATGATATATCGTATCTTGGATAATGAAATCTCTTTGCTTGATTTGTATCATACAACCATACCTACAATTATTTAAAAATTGAAAATTACTTTATAGAAGTATCATATAATGGATCCTCTCAAGTAGGAAACATATTTTACAATGTCAATATGAAGGATCCATAGATAGTGTTTACATAAGTTAAACCAATGACACATGTATTACAATTAATGTGATGTGTTTCAAGTGGGTCAATATGAATACAAGTTAAAAAACGTATATACTTTATGTAATCAGTTGTATCTATATTCAAGCTGTCTTACTCATTTTCATCTTAACATATCATCACAACCCAATACAGTGATAATCGATTAGGTATAAACTAATAATACATACACTTTTCTGAGTTGTTGCTTTAGAATTTCTAACATTCCATTGAAAAAAACAAATGAATGAATTTTTTTACCATAAATATAAATTATATGATATAAAATGTCAATAAAACAATAGATAATGAAAACAAAATTGTCACAAACACTTGAAATATATGACATTCAAAAAAATTGAGTCACCCATGTGTCTAATACCAAAAAACTATGTGGATTTCAATATTTTGTTGCATAAGGGAATTTGATATAGGTTTTATAATATTATCATATGAAACTAGAAACATCTTAATATCAATAATATGAATTATATCCTCAAATAAATTAAATCTATAAAGAATGTGATTATATTCTTAGTCATTCCTAGGTTCTCTTGCTTACACGGTCACTCTACTATTATTAGAGTAGATTTTAATTGGAAGCATGTTGCTTAGGAAAACCCTTAGATCACTAATGGAATTATTTGTCCAAACTGATTATTTTTTCATATTAGTTGTTCGGGTATATTTATATTCAAATTTAGAATCATGAATTATTGGTTTCTTTGAACCATTTCAGATTATAACTCCAATATTCCAGAAAACAAAAAACATGGTTTATATCTAAAGTCATATTTGTCTATTTGGAAATTATAAATGTTTTAAAACATTATAATGAAATCTTACTCACCCCAAAATACTAAGAATACATCCTTTATTATTTTTTGTAACTTACGAATATTATTAATGTATACCCAATGACATTCAATATGGTTTCATTGGTATTTACTGATAAAAATTAACACATAAGATACATCAACACTAATACATAGCATGGTATGCATGACTGATTCATCTATAGAAGAATATAGAATCCTAATCATTTGTTCTTATTCGTAAATAGTGTAAGGTATGTGTATCATTTATAGAAACTTTCCTTGTAACAGAGGTAATGAACTATTTTAAGTCTTTTATGGTTGAAATTGGTTAACACTTTACCAATATATCCTTTCTAGTCATGGTTAGAAAATAATTTAGATCTATATCAATAGATCATTATACCTAGAATGTATGATGTTTTTACAAGATCCTTTAATGGGATAAAATTTCATAACTAATTTTTCACTCATTGTAACATTTAAATATCAATTTCAATGAATGTTACATCACCAATACACAATACTAAATAACCATTCTTCCTCTAACATGTTTATATACACAATGTTCATCTACATTATTGTTAATGTAAAACACTTTGATAAAATAATCAAAATAAATACTCCAACACTAATAATATTATGTGATTGAATAAATGGATTGTTACATCCTTCAATTCTTAAATTCATTTTTTAGATCTTCAAAACCTTTAAGTTTCATCATATATACATCTTCAAATATATTCCTATAAAGGAATTAATTTTTTGAAAGCATTTCATACAACTCATAGTCATAATTTTTTGTTATGTTTAAAAAATGTACAATTTATTTGGTCATATCCACAAGGGAAAAATTTTCTCCAAATTCAATAAACATAATTTCATTGAAACCATTTTTTACTGAGGAATAATTATAAATAGATATACTAATATTCATTGGATTCTTCTTATAAAAGAACCACTTTTACCCAATGGTATTTACCCCTTTAGGAGGATCTACAAGGTTATAAACCTAATAAGTGTACATATATTCTATTTATTTTAACTATTTATTAAAGTTAGAATTCATGAAGGACTCTTGGTAAGATATTGGATCCTATTATATAACCATTACATCACCTTCTACTTAAATACAAATTGTATATCTCTTAGTCTCTTGATAAAATATACTATGTCTTCATTTTTTTGTACACAAGGTAAATTATTTTAAAATAGCCCTTGGTTTTTTATAATCAACCACATTAGATATAACATCATCTTGTTGGTATTGAACTTCATTAAGAAAAAATTTACCCCCAATAATTATTTTATAAATAAAATCATTTTGTTCAAAGATAATATATCAAGTAGAAAATACAATATGATTTGATAGATTATTGAAAAAATCACCCAATGAATCTTTGAGATAACCAATAGTCAGATATTTATATGATTTGGGTTATATTGTACTAGATTTAACACATAATATATATTCCTTAGAACCATAACTCTTTATGAAAGAACAATTAGGATGATTCCTAGTGCATATCCCCTACGGAATCGTCTGAATTTCCTTTGAAGAAACATGATTCAGTGTAAATGGAATAGTTTCTATAGAATAACCAAAAAAATAAATATTGTTATCTTTATGACCCATCATTAAACAAACCATGTCCATTAATTTTTGAATATTCCTTTCTGATACACCATTTAATTATGTTGTACCGAATGGAGTGATTAATTATACTATACCAAAAACTCAAATATATTCAAAGAATTATTGACTCAAATATTCTACACACTAATGAGATCTATGTGTTTTAATATTTATTACATGTTGATTATTTTGCATCATTTTTATCACTAAAAACATTTTGAAGGATTTATAATTTTTTCATAAGCCAAACATACTTATTTGTACTAAATTCAACCATAAAAGTAATGAATTTATGAAATAAACTTTGATCTACATTACCTATAATACAAAAAATAATTGTATGAATGATTTCTAATAAATCATTATCCTACTAATGTTTTCCCATAAAAAGTATTTGGTAATTTTTTATAATAACATGGTTTACATATAACAATTGATTCATCATCATTTTTATATAATAATCCATTAAAATGGAGTTGATGGAAGTTATTCATATTTATATGACCTATGAAACAATTCTAAGGGTAAATTTAATAAAAATCATTTATTTTTAACTTCTTATTATTGATATTATATATGGGATTTTCATGATCTAATATATATAGGCGACAAAACATGTTTACAGACTCAAAATATAATTCCTTCATATAAATAGATTAATAATTAATCATTATTAAAATTGAAAAGTCTTCCTTATGAAGAAAATTTGAATGAATAGGATTTCTATTTATTGATGGTACGTGATAAAATTCCTTCACAACTAATTAAAATATATAAGGAAGATGTAAATTCAATGTGTCCATATATAATGTAAAAAATCTTACTTTGTTCCCAACTCATAGTCCCACCTATCAGTTAGTAATCTTCTAATATTATCTATTATTAATACATTACCGCCAATATTTGATACATATCTAGTGTCTAATACCAATGATTAAATGTTAAATAAATTTATTTATATAACAAAAAAACAAGATATGGTTGAACTATTACCTTGTTTCTTCCAAAATATCTCAATTTGTTGAGGACAATTCATCTTCAAATGCCCTACTTATTTGAAAAAGAAATATTTTCAATTTTCAATAATGCTAAATTTATTATATTTAAGTATAGAAATTAAATACATGAACTTTAAAATACTCTACTTCTTCATGTCCTTGATTTTATCATTTCTCTTATCAATAATCATGATAGGTCATGGAATTTTCAAAGTTTTTTTCATTATTCAAAACATATTGAGAATCCTATGAAGGGTTGATTTAATCTTATTTAAATTTATCATAATAATTAAATGATTTAAATAACCAAAAAATTAATGTAGGACTGTGACAATATCCATATCATTCATAAGAGGGAATCCAATCCTTCTATATTATTAATATTCTAAAATAATTCATATAATATTAGAAATTGAGGTTCCTTCAAATATAATTTATTGTAAAAATGATTTTTCTTTCAACAAACCATTCAATTATATCAAGATAGTGATAATTCTCTTTAAGGTCATCATACATATTAAATAAATCTATTGATTCATGTTGATCTAATGATTGAGAGTCACGAAAACTAGAATTAAACATGATACATCTAATGAAACATTCATATTCTTCTTATAAGTGTCCTTGTCTACATAATGACCATTAAAAGAAGGTTCAGGTAGGTTAGATTTCATTTGTAAATATATTTTCTTTTCATGTCTATGATAAATTATAAAATTTTTATACCGATGAATGTAGTTATATTTATTAAATAATCCCTTCTCCATCACTGAATTAAAAGATAACTTTGAGTATTTATTTTATGCCATGAATATTTAAAAAATATGTTTCATTATTTTTTTTAATATATATTATTATTTAATAAAGAATTTTATTAAATACTCTCCCTCTAAAATAATATTCCTAAATATTCTTTTTTGAAAAGATCTATATTATTTTGGTTTTTACAATGTTAAGATTATCTCTTAACCCATGTATATTTATGTAAATGACTCTTATTAATTTTATCTAATACAACTCTTGAATTTTGTAATAAACAATATATTTACAAATTCATCTCATTAATAATATCAATTTGAAGCCTCTATGTTTCAATCTTATTTGGTGACCATGTTAAGAGTCACCCAAATTTCAAATTAGAAAAGTTATACCATTTTCCCTAACAAAGGAGAGTTTATTGGTGCTTTTATGAGAATTAACTATATATTAATTGATCCATTTTATTGAAGAATGGGATTTTCATTAGAGAGAATATAAAACTTTGATAACTAATAAAGTATTTTTTTAGTCTCACCATTAACATTTTATGTATCCCCAGAATACCATATATGACTATATTCATAGTAATTCAATAATATATATTGCATACAAATACAATGAATCACATGAATATTAATTACATAAATCAGTTATATTTTTTTAATATATTTTCTTAGTGTCAGGATATAAACAGGTCTATAAAGGGAGTTAATAGTACTTCTAAACATTAATAGAATTTATAAACTACTGTTCAATATCAGTTTTCAAACAGATTATGAAAATACAATTTTATACAATGAAGTTGTTAGTGTATAAAAATTGTATGTGTAATATAAAAAATTAAATAATGAACAATAAATTTTATAATATTCTAGATCAACAAGATCTGACATTTACTCTTAACTTCTCTATTCTCTTTATGATGAATGATTATAATGAAAGAAACTAACTTTTGAAAGGATGTAAAAACCATTGGTAAGACCTTCTTTCTTCTAACATGGAAGCACAACCCTGGACAATCTGACATACCTTTATAATGACCATGGAAAAAATATAAACGAAAATTTTATAAGAGTCATATCTAAGCCTAACATAAATTTTTCCAGATGTATAAGAAAATAAAACTAGTTTTTGGAAGTGAAAATTACAAACCATAACTTTAATAATAACTGGAAAATAAAAAAAATACAACATGTAAAACTAAATATAAAATATTAATAACATAATAGAATGTAACATTTGTGAAAGTATACAGAAATGAATCTCCCATGTGATCATAGAACTTGACAATAATTTTAATTGAAAAATATTATGACTTTGTATGTTTCATGTCTCAATTTCTTTCTTCATTGAGTTCCCAAAATATTAATTTATAATGAAATTATTCCAAAATCTACTAGAAATCTCCATGATTAACTCCACATTGGGGGTTTTATATTTTTAGAAGTCTATTATAGAATACAAATAGTTTCCAAAACACACAACAACTTATTAATGAAAGATATAACCATGTGTTAAACAAATATATAAAACAGATAAAACATATTTGAATTATTTCAAAATAATTATAAGATGCATTTTTATAACATACATATTTCATAAAATAGAAAAATAACTTAAGATAAAAAGTCATAGGGATAAATTTATAAGGTTATTGATTGTATGGTTAGGGACATCATGTTTACCTTATAAGGGTCATATCGTATGGTTTATCTCATAAGGTTCATCTAACAAAGCTCAAGTACTGTGGTTCATAAAAATTAATCTCAATGTCTATATAGATCTTCATAAGGCTTATATAAATTTATATAAAGTTTGTAAAAACCACTATAATTTGGATTCATACCTTGATAAATAGGATATATATCTTCATAATGTTAATACATATGATCATTGTGTTAATATGGTCCTTTGTTAGGATAATTCTATTTCAAGGGTAAGAATCGATTATAGTATATATAAGAAAAAAATTCATTCTAGGTGTGATCCCTTATATGTCATGTATCTATCCTTCGACACATTGAAATTTTTTAGTTAACCAGACATCATATGAGTCATTTTAAATTTTTTTATGGGTCATTTACATTTATGTATGTGTCATTTAAAAACACATTGTGAAAAACAATACAATTCCATAACTACCAAAATGTAGTAAAATAGTATAAAAAAGAATTAATAATACCAAAAATCCTGATTTAACAATGTTGTGATAAATTATAATTATCCAACAATTAATTATGATGTAAATATGTGATGTCTTATAAACATATTATGTAATTTTAGGTATTATAATATTAAAAATAAATAACAAGTAAATATAAACTAATCATCAACTCTAATAATATTCCCCGCAATAATAAAATCAATATTAACACTAACAATATCCATTTTTGGTAAAATTATAAAATCAAACAATAATATTCAATACCATCCCCCCTTTTGAAAATTATGACAAACATAAAAATGTAATAATTTATTAAAAAACTCTAACCATTTTCCTTAGAATGGTAGATAATATTTTTTAAAAATTATTAAAAATAATACAAGTGATCAACCAAGATCTAAATTGAAATTATTTTTTAACTCCCCAATCATAAATTTATATTAAATCAAACACATATACATATGTAAATAGAGATACCATCTAATAATTTAATAGAATAATAAACAGTAATCTTCTAAATTTTATTTTTTTTACAAAAAATATATATACTTTATTACATTAGTTCGTAATAAAATATAAAAATAAAGATTTAATATTCCTAAAGTACAAATAAAATTTCAGAAATATTTGGAATTACCTACCAGATATTTAAATAATGATATTTAACACTCACTTAAAAGATACCAATTCAATAAAATTAAAAAACTAAAGCATTTAGAAATACTACACAAATTAAACATTGTAAACTATAAGATTACATCCTTCCATGTTTAAATTTCATTTTTTTAAAACTTCAATATATCTAATGGTTTAGGAAATATATCGTCAAGTTGAATTTTAGTTAAAAATAATTCAAAAAATTATATATTATTTTTTTAACTTGATCTCTATAAAATAAAATCTCATATCTATAATAGATAACTTCTTCTTAGAGAACAATGGATTTAAAATTTTCCAATGAAAATTACACACACCTAATGTAATCTTTCAATTAGTCATCAAACATCCAAAATTAGATTTAGTATAATAAATAAAATCAAAATAATTATAATTATATAAAATTTATAATTAACACTTCATTTAGTATATCTGATGATTCATTTAAGACCCTTATAATATCTATCTCTTGGGTTAGACTGAAATCTAGCACAAATAAATAGATTAAATCCTCTTTCATCTCTAGATTTAGTCAAATATGAAAAATATCATATCATTCCTATAAATAGTTTATTATCCACAGGTTTTCAAGATTCAACCAAAATTAATTTAGAATTATCACTGATATTGGTTAAAAAATATTTACAGGAATGAAAAATAAATCTTTTAACTATCTATTTATAATATATATATTTATTCACAAAATATCATCTTTTATTTGAAATACTTTTAGTCCTAAAAACAATTTTCATTCACCCATTAAATTCATATAAAATTCATCAATTATCGATACAGAAAATTAGTTACACTTCAAATCACTTATGGAAGAAAAATAATATCATTAACATATATTTACATAATTAAAATATCATTAGAAACATTCTTAATTAAAAAATTAGATCATTTTTTCCTTTATTAAATACATTATTTAAAAACAAAGACAGAAAATTGTATGAAGATTTCAAAGCTTATTGAAGAACATATACCTATTTTAAAATTTTAAAAAAAGTCATTAAACTTTTAATGGTCTGATACATGTGGTTTATTAAGATAAACTTAATCAAATTTTAATTTTTTAGAAAACTTTTAATAATAATTAAAAAAATTCAAAATATTGAAATAAATCAGAATATAATAAAATATTAATATATTAAATTTTATAATGTGGTTTAAAAATTACATAAAATTATATTCCTTATTCATGAAATATCTTCCATCTACAATTATAGGTTTATTATTAATAATTTAACCATATTCATCCATTTTATTAACAAACATAATTTATATAATCTTTTAATCATTATGGGGTTCGACCAAGGTCCAAATATTATTAATAGAAAATTATTATGTTTATCTTCCATCAAAATAATCTAATTATAATATTGTATTAATTAATTAATATTTTTAGTTACTAATCCAGAAACAAAATATTCTACTACCAAATTAAATCAAAACTGATTCCCTAGTTTTATTTTCAAATCCAACATTTACAATTACATTATATAAAATATGATCTATATTGGTTTTATGATTATTAGGACCAATTAAAGAAATATTCTTATTTTCCTTCAATAGATACATTATTACCTTGAGATTCTTCATTACATAAGTTAAAATATCAGAATTTGTTTTTGATTTTATCTAAATTTTAATTCTTATAGTTAATAATAGCCTCATAATATTAAACTTCTAAGTATTCTTCCATTGTAATAGTTATCAGATTAAACACATTTTTTTACTAAAATGTTAATGTCCTAGAAAATTTCATTCATCAATTCTAGTATCAAATGCATCTTGATTATCATTATTATTTAAAATAAAAACATTACACTAAAAGACTCCACAGAAATTCACTATTTCATTCAATATTTTAAACTGTTGATATAGTGTTTTATTTAATAATGATCAAATAAAAACTATATTTCAGATATACATTGTTGTATTTATATGTAAGACCCAAGATAATTTAGATAAAATTTATTCATTAAGATTGATCATCTCTATTTCTATAACATTTCTATTTTTCCTTTCTACAACACCATTTTTTAAATTTTCATTTGAGTAGAAAAATACATTAAATTACCATTATCTTTATAAAAGTTTTCAAATTCCAAAATTAAAAAATTCAAATCCTTTATCACATATTATATATATATAATTAATTAAAATTTTTATTTTTCACCAATTTATAGAATAAAGTAAATTCATCTATGGTTTTACATTTATGGACAATAAATAATTCTATGTAAACCTACAAATGTTTAATGTCCCAAATCCGGTGTCACACATCAGTTCCCCAAGATAGAAAAATAAGTTACCTCAAGCACACCTCCCCTAATGCTAGAGGATACTGACTAGAAACTAGGGTCAAATATTGATCATAGGGACATTATAATGGCTTAATTAGTGTAATACCCAAGTAGAAATAAAGAATAAATAACAAAAAGATATAACCACAACCAGAATAACACCAGTATCACATGATCACTTAAAAAGAAATGGAATTCCAAATCTAAATAGTAAATATTTTATGCTAAATTACATGCCATGTTTCAAAATAAAATCCTAAAAGTAAAGACACTGACAACTCCAGAGAGGGTCCCAAACCATGTTTGGTTCCCTCATCCATGCTCTTCTGAAATTACCAATCTACTAGAGGGTAGTTTCCCTTATCCAATCCTAAAAACATGAAGTATATTCCATAATTATTACGTAGCCCATATAGGGTGGGAGTACAACACAGTAGGCCACCACTAATGGAATCTAAAAAAAAGAGTCATTAAAAGTGAATTCAGTCATCTATAAAATAAAATAAAAGTAATAGTGTAAATAGTTTATATTTATTCAATTACACTTTATTTAACCAGAAAAACATCTGGGTTCCTGAGGACACCCAATGTCTTAATACATTTTTCAGTCCATACTGAAGTATGAACTATACCTAAGGGATATCATATATAAACATTTCATTGTTACCAAACATTAGTTCAATTCATGTCAGAATTCCATTGTTACCATTCATCATTTGAATTTAGATCTAAATGCCATTGTTATCATTCATCATTTCAATTCATATATGAATTCCATTATTACCATTTACCAATTAAATTCATGTCTGAATGACGTTGTTACCAATCATCATCTCAATTCATGTTTGGATTCCATTTTTACCATTAATTATCACAATTAATGTATGAATTCTATGGTTACCATTCATTATATCAATTCACATTGGGCTTTTTGATGCCACAGACCATGTCCCACACATGATTATCACACCTTCAAATTTTAAAAATATCACATATATCACCATATCAAATATATCTTAATATCATATCTACCTAAACAATCAAATAATTAATTCACCAATTAATTAATCCAATGCAAAAATCACATTTTTTCATCCTTCCATTCATTAATTAAATTATTAATTAATCACATATATCTCATTAATTAATTAAAAAATTAATTAATCAAATAAATTCAATTCATTAATTAAATAATTAATTATTCATAGTAATTATATTAGTTAATTAAAAATTTAATTAAAAAAACAATTCTATTAATTAATTCAACAATCAATAAATCAAATAAATTTAATTAATTTATTCTATTATTAATTATTTACATAAACAATTCCAATTTCCCAATAATTAATTCAAGAATTAATTATTCAAATTTCATTTGTTTCATTATCACACTAATTAATTAAAAAATAAATTAACCAAAAAAATTTCACAATATCAAAATATCAATATTTAATTCAATTATTATTTAATCTAATTCCACCAATCAATTACCCCAACTAACCTAAAATGTAATCACATGGAAAATAGAAAAAAATCAATTAAATTATCAATGAAATTGATTGATCATGAATATTTTAATACTCATAATAACATAAATGTAATTAAATCAAGACTATGGGATTGAAATTTAGACCACTATATCAATTCATTAATGAGTGATCACCCAACTAAAAACCGAAATTTAAAATGGATAGGTCAAACCCATGATGAAGAAGAAGATAAATATCAGAAACCTTGATACAGGATTAAATGAATCAAGATCTAAAAAACTAGATATAGATCTAGAACCAAATGTTGATAAACATACTTCTTTTATCCATAAATAGGAGCGGGAGAAAGTGAGATCCAATCAAGAAGAAACCACCTACCCTGGGTAGGGTATATCTTCTTCTTGGGCTTCAAATCATGAATAACGGAGGTCTAGAGGGATAGAAATCCATCTGGGAGCCTCTAAAATTTATAGGAATGAGTTCAGGTTCGAGTATGGGTGATTATTTATTAATATCGGGGGATTCAAAATTTTAAATCCAACTTTAAAGGTAATTAAAAAATCATTCATAGTTTCTGGGTAAGAGTACACATTTTGTTAAATCATGGGCCTTAATCCAGAAACTCTTCCAAATGTCAAAAATGATTTCTCCTAAGAAGATATATAGTTTAAAAAACCATGTTCCAATAGTGTAAACCCCACTCTCAAGGGTGCATAGTTTTCTTGGCTGGGTACATGATTTAGAAAAATTGTGTGACAACTATGCAGAATGCCTTTTATCATCGAAATTATAATATTTAACCAAACCAACCCCAATGTAGACCCAAATTTATTTAATAAAATCAATGAAACTGTTTACCTATAAACAAGCCCATCACATCTCCAAAAAAGCTCAGGATGTTACAATCTCTCCACCATAGAACAATGCATCCTCAGTCTGTACTCCCAAGAATCTCTATGATTCCTAGTTATAATGATCAATCCATTGAGCCCACATATCTCATTCTATCTCCCATGTTTCCTCCTACATAGAACCATGTCGCCAGAACCCATGAATTATCCCCACTGTCTTTCCCCGCAACACTTTATCACTACAATCCAACACACATATGAGTTTCTCCTCAAAGGACGCATCTATATAAGGATCAATATCATCAATGATTATCACATGAGAATGTTAGGGGTGATACCATCAATGTTCTAACTCAAGGAAAACATCATGTATAGCATTATATCTCTATGTAGGAGCCAATCGGTACACCACCATCCTAATTCTCTCCACAACCTCAAATGGTCCAACAAACCTGCCTTCCATCTTTCCCTACCTCCATATTATAGGGTGACCCAACCAAGGGAAAAATGATGGAATACATGATAACCCCCTTTAAACTCCAGGGAACAATCAATGTCTATCTGGATACAACTTTTTTCTACTCCGAGTCGTAGCCATAATCTTCCGAATCAGAAGACCTTTATCTGACGACTCCTATTGGAGACTTAGTCCAGATAACTCTGACTCGCCTAACTTCATCCAAAATATTGGTGATATTCATGGATAATCATAAATAGCACCATATTGTGTCATAGGAATAGTTTCTTAAAAACTATTGTTATAGGAAAACACTACCAAAGTTATGTGATTCTCCCAAGACCAACCAAAGTCTAAATATTGCGCTAGAATCATATCCTCCAAAACCTATATATAATTCTCAAACTACCAATTTTTTGTTGGTGGAATTCCATAAATAGAAAATATTCATGCCATGAACATTTTATAATCCCTTCCATAAGCACAGAGTAATGCACAAGTCACGGTCTGAAACTATAGTCTGGGGAACCCCATGAAAACGGAATATCTTCAAAACCTACAATTCTTCCAACTTCTCCACTAAATAATTCTCCCATAATGTTATGACAAGCACTAAATTCTTCTATTGGTCCACAGTCACCCAAAAAACATAATTCTTCAGAGGCATCCTCAGAATAACCACCACCAAATCCATAAGACGTGTCAACCTAAAAAAAATTCCAAGACGCTTATGTAAAAGTTTCCCGAATCCATACCACATGAATATTTAATGTAAAACTACTATAAATAAAATGAAAAGATCCAATGTGTATACCAAAAATCAAATCTTAGTAGAAACACCACAATTTTCCCAAGATCCAAGCTAGTAATTCCTATCATAGTTCTCGTAGTAATATTCAAAACATGAAAACAATTTTATATAGGTATGGTGAAAAAACAAGTATACTCAGCAGGGAAAGCCAAAGACTCTAGTGCATAAGTGGGGTAGACATTCCAATTCCCCCATGAGAAAATAGAAAAGTCAAAACCACCTAACAATGTATAATATCCATCCCAATATCGCACCACGGTACACTCACTAAATAATGAAGTTTGGAAATATAATATAGTAAGAACATAAATGATAGGGTACCCCAAACCACTTTCCCACTGATTAACTTCTCTCACACCCTAACAGAAAACTCCCTAGCGCTCCCACCTCTTCTGAAAGAACCATATCACAACCTTCCTACATAGACCTAGGCCATGTATCAAATCACATCTTGTCATCACAGACCTGGGCCTCACAAATACTTCTTGCCCGTTGACACTAGGGCTATAGACCACATCACATTTCAAAGACACCGGGGAACACAGCACACCTCATTCTGAAGACATATGTGAAAACACAACTCACATGCACACACCTAGGCCTCGCAACCACTACATTCCTAAAAAATTGTGGGATTTCACCGCTATGAAGTGGGACCAAGGAAAAGTGGTTGTCCAGACATTCATCCTCCCACTAGGATATTTGGGAAAGACACACTCCCATATAAAAATAGATTTGTTCGGAATGTGGTTCTCCACTAGGGTGGGGTGCATATTGAATAAAAAAATATACAAGTATATATATGTATGAAACGCTCATCCTAACCTATGGTTTCTCTTGAAAACAACCACCCCATAACACTTCCACCTTTCCTTTTATGTCTAAATGAATTTATCAGGATGAACGATGGTCACTTCTGATATTGATAAAATAAATCTTCTTAACACCCAAACATTTTGACTTTATTAAGCATTTACCAATTATTCCCTCCCATCCTGAGAAACTAACAACTGTATCACACAACCAACCTCCCAAAAAATTCAAACAATGGGAGAAAACTATGAAAAAACACCCCACATCACACTTCCTCCTCACTTATCACCCAATCCAACCACAACCATTATCATTCATCAATGTAATGATGCAATGTGCGTTATTTTAACAAGAAATCCTCGAAATTACATCTAAAACATAGTACACACCACATCACCACCATACTTGGTAGCCCCATAGTAATACACTAACAAACCCAATAATATAAACATAGGACAACCCAAATATATACCCTTGTTTCCCAACCACTACCCATCCATTCCAAAATCAAGCAATCTCCAAACCTGAGATACCATTTCACCAACCATATCACCAAATAAACACACATGATCTCTACTTCAGAACCCTAAAACTACAAAAGTAAACAAATAATGAGTAATTCCACACACATCACACAACCACACCAACAAATCAAGGAACATTAAGATTGATCAAACCAACATTCTTTAATTCCACTTTGATAATTAATGGGTTATCACAGGAAAAATATTGATCCTTGGGAATACATTTATTTAACTTAATATACATGGTTAACCAATTATATAGTAATATTTTAGTTCATAGTGGATCAATAATATATATTCACAAAACATACATGTAGTCTAACAGAGACCCCCAATGACCCTGATTTTCAAAAGTCATAAAACCAATAAAATCAAAACATAGAACAAGGATTACATATAAAACAATAAGATCGTCATTATCATCTACTCGTCCCCTCATTTATAATTGATAAATTGATAATAGCCACACAAAGAAGAAGTATTTTTTACACAAACCCTCTTTGGTACACATAAAATAGGGACGACGTGATCCCAACCACAAGAAACATATGATCAGCAGTTCATATTCACACATTATATAGTGGGTGCACATGCTGCAGGAAAATACTATAGGGAAAAGCAATCCGAATGCCTCAAAAAACCCATGATCACTCAGGGAAGAAAGTTTTTGGGGACACCTTGGTATCCAGATAAAAAGGAAACACACAAGTGAGATATCTTAGTTTTAGAAGGTATGGATCCTATATCAATGAGGAAGCAGTTTTGAAAGCCATTAAAGTCGTATCATGATCATGAAAATGTAGTTTGACTAACTTAAGCCCCCATGCATTAGGAAGTTAAAGATAAATTTTAAATACATTGAAATGACTTTAAAAACACATAAATATGGTTTTAAAGTCAATTTACATCAAACAAAACATAATATATTATGAACTAGAACAACTGGGAAAATCTCGAAATGACTCACTATTTGGTGAGTCACCGATGCGAGTCACTGACACAACTCCCCAACATGACTCACTGACACCAGTCATAGATTTCACTCACAGAAGCGACTCACTGACTCCACTCTTAGAAACCACTCCCCAAAACCCTCATTTATTCCACTCATGGACACCACTCAACGATACCACTCACCAACACAATACACTAATGCTACTCACTGATGTGACCCATTGATGTGACCCACCAACATGTTCTACCGACAGTGAGTCACTGATGCTAGTCACTAATGTGAGACACCAATGTGGGCTACCAATGATGATTAAATGATGAATTTCACTGGAATAAGTCACTGAAGCAAGATAATGATGGAAATTCACTGATACGATTCACCGACATGAGTCTCTAACATGAGCTATCGCTGGCGTGTCACCAATTCCACTTACCAATTCCACCTGCCAACACCGCCTACCATTGGAAAACTATATTTTTATAAAACTCATGAAATGAGACACTATGACTCCCCATAACACCTCAAAAACTAAATTTTGACAAATTAACAGACTAGGGAGGTCCATGCCTGTATATCAAGGAATTCTGTCATCCATGTCAAGATACTATCTTCTCTTGGTGGCACTGACTCACCCACACATTTTTATCCACATATTAATTAATCCATATAGATTAGGAATAATTTTCTCCTCTTGTCAAGGTTATCACTTTATCACACATCATAGAACAATGAAACAAATCATCTAATAGAAAACAATGGTAAAGCATTACCTCATTAAGAAACAGACATATGTCAAAACACTAAACAAATCTGAGTACTGGCACGCATCTCCACTTCAATCTCCTAAGTTCTCTCTTGCAGGACACCATGATTCCACAACAGATGAACCAGTGGAATGGTTTGTCCACACAACACCTTCTCACGATGATCTTGGATCTACAGTAGCCACTCCATGATCTTCTCATTGTCCTTTCTAACCAACTATTTCCAGTGCATGATATGGGAGTCATCGTGATGATACCTATAAAGATAGGAGTCATTAAATAGGTGATAGATCCTCTCTAACAATGGTGGCAACACAAACTGGAGTGCCACTTTTCTAAGTCTCCCTAACACTTCGAAGGGTCTAATGAACCTGGTAGAAAGCTTACTACCATTACCGAACCCCCTCTGCCCACATTGAGGGGAAACTTTCAAAAACATATTGTCTCTAACCTCGAAATCCAACGACCTCATACTGAGATCTCCATATGACTTTTGTCGGTCCCATGTTACCTTTATCCACTCATTAAAAAGTTGACCCTTCTCTACCATGCTCTTCGCTACTTTATGACTAAGAACAACTCTGTCCCCAAAAATTTTCTAGTGCATTAGAGAATGATATAGTCTCAAATACAACACCTCAAATAGTGTCATGCCAATGGAGGAGTGATAGATGATATTGTAAGAGAACTCTAACAATGGAATGTGATGTACACAAGATCCACTAAATTCCATGATGCTTTCCCACAACATGCCCTTCAATGTTTGGAAGGTCTTCTCTATCTACCCTTCTACTTGAGGGTGTAAGGTAGTGTTAGGAATAACTAAATACAAAAATAATTCTATTATCCCCTCTATACTCGTGAGGTAAAACGTGTATCCTTATCTAAGAAATTGGACCTCATAACTCCATGCCACCATACCGCATCCATTGTCCACTATGTTTCCAAAATCCAGTGTTTGGGGGTGTTTTGGGAGGCAATGGAAGATCATTTCAATATTTTTTCAAATTTATAGTTTCTCCATTGGTAGGTCGAGGTGTATGTATGTTGAGGATGTCAGTAGGTCTAGGAATCGATATGGAGAGGACATTGGTTGGTCATGGTGTTATTAAGTCATGTATTTGGTAAGTCAGGGTGTTAGTATGTCAAAGTTTCAGTAGGATGAGGCATCAGTAGGTTGGGGCGTCAGTTGGTTAGGGTGTTTATAGGTCAATGGCATCGGTAGGTCGAGGAATTGGTTGGTCAAGTAGTTGGTATGTTATGTATTTCTTAGGTCAAGTGTTTTAGCAGTTTTAGGTCCTCAGTAGGTTAGAGAATCGAGTGTTTGATGGCATGGGTAGGTCGACACATTGGTGAGTTAGGGCGTTAATGAGTCAGTGCATCTCTGCGTCAAGGCATCAATGAGTTAGGGTGTTGGTGAGTCGGGGTATTAGGGAGTCAAGGCATCAGTGAGTCAGGTGTCAGTATTTTGTATTTGTGGCTTAGTATCTATAGATCAGTGTCAGTATCTCAGTGTTGGTGACTCTCTGTTGGTGGCTTGCTGTATGTGAATAACCATTGTATCTCATTTCTAGTTTTTTCAAATTTTTCCACTTTTTCCCCTCCTTCATTTAATTTTACATAAATCATGTTGGAATCCTTGTTTTGGTATTTCTAAATGAATTTATATGGATATTAATTTTATATTTAATATCCTATCTTTTTGTGGACTTTGAAATAGTCGAACCACATGGTCTTGGCAACAATTTGACATTAATGGACCTTGAAACCATTTCCTCTTCTGTTGATATAGGATATAGATTTTCTAACCAATGAACTTCTCTTCTTAGTGTATTTTTATTTTCTCTTAGGGA
Organism: Viscum album; assembly: GCA_963277665.1. NCBI lineage: Eukaryota > Viridiplantae > Streptophyta > Magnoliopsida > Santalales > Viscaceae > Viscum > Viscum album. The sequence continues at coordinate 1,513,248,464 of OY728128.1, read as the reverse complement.
ACATAGATCCCTCTCATCTCGTGGATTCACATGTTGTGCCAAAGACAATGATCCGGTTTTCTTGGAGTTTTCCTACAACTCGCACACTCCATGTTTTGGTGTGATGGAGAATCATTCGATTACTATGGTTATAATTAGGGATTTCCTTCATATCTCAATTAATTGTGTATCATTTGGGGTGACTGTAATGATTATTCATTGGGAGAATGGTTGAATCAAAATTTAACAATGATAATTAGAAGTGAAAAATGAGGGGATGGGAAGACGATGATGATCACTTTGCTTAATATCTTATCCTTGATCAATGTCATGGATCCTATGGGTTGTGTTTTTCTAAAAATCATGGTCATTTGTGGCCTCTATTCAGGTACCTGCCTGATTTCAGAATCATGGTTGTAGGAATTAGAATCTGGCTAATAATTTATATTTTATTAAATAAATGGATTCCCCATGATCGAATCTGTTCTTTGATCACCCCTGTTTTATATATTGTAATTAAAAAACAAGTGATGAAAAATATGAATAAACATTTCCTTGTTGGCGTGGATATGTGTTGCGTGTAGTTATGTTCTACCTTGTGTATATGTTTGTAGTGTGATGATGTTGATGTGGGTGTGATTATATGTACGGGGTGGTACGGGTGGTGTGATGGTATCTTAGGATGAGATTTAGATTGATTATGGAATGGATAGACTTGTTATGAAGTGGGATTTCATATGGCAATTGGTTGGGTAGTGGGGAAATTGGACTATATTATGTCATGATTTCATGATTATGGGTGTGATGGGTGTTGTTTTTTTTTATGCAGCGGGGCATCCGGGTTTGGTTGTGAGAGGATGAATTGGGCGGGATAACTATGAAGAAAGTTATTGGTAGCTTCTTTCTTTATTTTTCTTGGCAGTGGTTGTTATGGTTTCATCACCTTATAATGATTGCAATGATTTTTAGTTGTTCAAGTAGGGATGGGAATAAATAAATGAATTATTTTATGATGCATTATGATTATTGGTTAAATGAATTGGGTGGGGGTATGTTTTGAGTTGGGTCTTTTAGTGAAGTGGTATTCAAGTGATCATCATTCATGGTGGTACGTTCATATAGGTGTAGCAGAAAAGGTCGTTTTGAGTTGGATGGTTGTATTTTTGGAATCCCATAGTATAGGATGAGTGTTTTTAACACACATAAATATAAAAATCTATTACCCTATTTTTTATATGCACCACGCTTGTGTTGAGAACTATGTTCCGAACACCCCCATTGTATGTGGGATGATGTCATTCTCAACATCTTGGTGGGAGTATGGGTGGATGGTTACTGAATATACCCTACTCCTTCTTCTTGGAATTCATCACCCAAGACTCTTCAGGAAGGATGTAATGGATTGAGGTTTAATACTAGACTTATGATATTGGCTATTTGAGAGGCTCTTTGTTTCCCAGGTGTAATGAGGATGAGGCCCTTGTGTTATAGGGCTAGACGTGTGGTGGTTGTGGCCCATGTGTCTACAGGTATGGTGTTTTCTGGTGTGAAGCTTAGTCGTATACCAATATGTTGTGATAGTGGGGATTGTGGAAGGGCATGGTAAAGTCAAGATGTTTTCCATTAGGGATGGGAAATTAACCAGTGTGAAGTGGTGTAGTGTACCCAAATGTGGATGAGCTTATTATATTACATTACTTGACATGAATTATTTGGTGAATGTACATTGGTGAGGTTGGGTTGGATAGTATACCTTATTTGGTACCTTTGTGTTTTTTTTTGTTTTATCATAGGGGCATCAGTATGCTTCTCCCACATGTACATGGGTGACTTTTCTTTTTCCCTACTGAGTATACTTGTATTCTCACACTTTGTATATAAAACATTTTTCAGGTTTCTAGGGAAATTATTCGGACCGTGATAGACCGTACTAGATTGGACATTGGGGGTGGTTGATGTTCGATAGCTTAGTTTTATTTTGGCACTTACATTGTATTTTTCATTGTATTTTATGATTTATTAATTTAAACATGCATGGGGGTGGATTTTTATAACTTTATATATATCATTCTTGGAGATTTTTGAGGATGATACATCTTATCTCCCTATAAAGGTTGCTATAAAAGGGAAATGCCTCCATTTTTTTGATTATTTCTATAGCCTTGGTGATGGTCACCACCCTAGAGCCTATTGGAGGCAGGACTTAGGGGTCATTATCTCTCCTTCATCTTGAGGAAGGATGTTATCAACAACTTTGTATACCTTCTCCCATCTTTAAGGAGGGTCATGAAAGAATTGTATCAGAGGTGATGGTTGAGAGGTTGGATGGATTTTGGATATTGGCAAAGTGTGGATTTCATGGGTTGGTTGGGAAACAATGTTGGGTGACCTTGGAGCATGACATAGGTCAATGAAGACCTGTAAGGACACTGGATTTTAGGTCCCCCCAAGATCTAATTCAAGGACTCTAAGCTTACCAAAAGACCATGTGAGGCTAAAACATTTTTACGGTAGAGACCCTAGAAAATGTAAAAGAATCATGATGACTTGTTTTCTTGTTTGTTTTGATAATTTTTGGTAAATTAGAATACAGAATGATTTAAAATGAATCTTAAGAGAAAATTCCATACTATCCGGGCTAAGGAGATCCTTTCTTTCCTTTCAGTTATGGATCCCGGATGTCTCCCTCATGTGGTACGAGTAGTGTAGGGTCAACCCACTAGAGGAGGATGATTAGTGGTTGAAGAAACTTTGTGCTTTCCAGCTAAAGAATCTAGGAAAGTACGAAGGTAGTGTCTCAAACTTGTAGATAGGGAGTAGGCTTGAGGAGCTGGTGCTCGCGTTCAGCTTGATTTGGTATCCTACAGAGTACTTGGTTTCTCTGGTGGTGAGAAAGATGAGGGTATAAATGTGTCAGTGGTGGATGTTTTTCCACATGGATAGGAAGGATGTTTATGTTTCATGGGATGTCTTTGGGAAGGAGTTCTGGGGAGAATTCTATTGGTCCACAATGAAAGAAACGAATCGGATGTAGCTACTCTCCGTCAAGTTGGGGGAGATTGTCGGTGAAGGAATTGGAAATCGAGGTCAATGATTCTAATGAATTTCTCTAGATCTATTTCTAGATGGGGAGTCTCGGGCGAGACACTTAGATGAGGCACTATGTCCTTCTCTTCAGTATGAGGTTACTCCCTTCACCCTACCAACATACATAGAGTTTTAGAAGAAGGATGAGGTAGTGTAAACTGTTAAATTTTGAGGAGGTATTATAAAAGAGGTAAGTCACTCGGGCTCTTCAAAGGGAAAATTCATCCATAGCATGCCCATAGAGGTAGGGCCTTCCAGGTTTCATCCAGTGGGGAGACAACCCCAGCAATTTCATTTCTTACCCTTTGGTTCTCACCATTTTCTCATTGGACCGGGGTTGAAGTGTTTTTATTGGGAAGGATTTGGGATCCTCCAAGGACAGTTCCCGGCTCAATATCAGTACAGTATGTGTGGGCATGTTCAGTGCTCTCCATAGTAGCAGTCTCATGGTAGGCCTTTCGAGCAGTAGGGAAAGAAGGCCCCTACTCCACTAAAGGTGGATGGTGTAGGACGAGGACTACCTCAGGGTTCTCCTCAGAGACATGGATCGAGGTGTGGTCAGGGAGGATTCTGACCATCAAGTGGAAGAGGAGCTGTGTGTGGTCAGATTCACGCCACAGAGGTAACAATTACAGTAGGGACAGAGATCAATCGAGCTACTATTAGTTTTCTTAGTTCTCTTTCTTACACCATGTTTTGTTTAGGAGATTCACACTCCATTGTTTCACACAGTATATAAAATGCTATGGGATTGGATAGAGAGTTACGTTCAATTCCACTGGTTTTTAGTACACCAGTTGAAGGCTAGACTATCTTGTTCATTGTTTTTCGGGGATGTAGTCTGATTTTGGGGCTGCATTAGTCAAATGGGGATATCTATCTACAACAGATGAATCCATACGATGTTATCCTTTTCATCGACTAGTTTTACCCCATGCATGCTTGTATTGACTGCTTTTAGAGAAGTTTCATGTTTTCAGACGTGAAAGGCCAGCCTGTAGCTTTCTTTGGCAAGCGGAGCAGTTGGATGGGCACCAAGTGTGTGGAGCCTCGTTTTTCCTTGTAAGCCAAACTATCAGTGTTATTGATGGATTCTCAGATGGGGGAGGTTTTGGGAGTTTTTTTGGAGAGTTTTTTGATATCTTACCCAAGTAGGATTTCACTCTACCCCCTGGATGTGATGTTGGGGTTGGGATAGACTTACAACATAGTTCTCATTCGATCTTGATGGATACTTATGTGATGGAACCTTCATAGTGACATGAGTTGCATATTCAGATTGACGATATGATAAAGAAGTTTTTCATTCGACCTAGTGTGTCACCATGGGGTTCTTTGGTCTTGTTTGTGAAGAAGGTAGACTGTCATCTAAGGCTCTCCATAGACTACCGAATACTGAATCAGTTAACGGGCAAGAACTGTAACCCTCTGCTAAGAATAGACAATCTTTTCGACTCAATTAGGGATGTAGGTTGGTTCTCTAATATCAATCTGTGGTCTGGGTATCATCAATTAAGGGTGAAGGAGGGTGACATCCTGAAGACTACTTTCAGGTGTAAGTATCGGCACTTCGAGTCTGTGGTTATGTCATTTTCTGTTAGGAACAAACCAGATGTGTCCATGGGGATCATGAACTCTTTATTTCGTGATTTCATAGACCAGTTCATCATATTCTTCATTTATGACATCATAGTCTACTCAATGTTAGAGGAGGAGAATACCAAGCATCTTAGGACTATTCTAGAGGTCCTTCGACACCACCAACTCTACTTAAATATTCCCAAGTGCATGTTTTGGACATGAAAGGTCCTCTTCCTTGGACTTTTTGTGTTTCAATAGGGTGTATCAGTGGAATCTTCAAATTTCAAGGCATTCATTTCTTGGGAAGCACCCAAAAATGTGATGAGGTTTTCAGTTTTCTCTGTCTGGCATCCTACTAATTGGGATTCATACCTAATTTCGCTCATGTAGCAGCTCCGTTGGGATCTCTGAAAATAAAAGAACATGATTTTGTGTGTGGGGAGTAGTTCCAGGATGCATTCAACAATCTGAAGGGGAATTTGGTCATTTCTTAGGCTTCTAGATGATGGGTTGATTTTTGTGGTGTTTTGGGATGCTTCATTTCTATGCATGGAGTGTGTGATAATTAAAAAAACATTAGTGAACTTCTATGAATCTAGGAATGTTTTTACTCATGAATGTAGCTATTCCACCCATTATATAGAACTAGGAGCGGTCATGTTCACACTATAGTTATTGATACATTACCTCATTGGGGAGTGATTCGCGGTCTTCACGGATCACAAGATTTTAAGGTACATCCTTTACCAGTGAGACTTGAACATTATGTAGTGGAGGTGGATGAGGTTTCTCTAGGATTAGGATTTTAAAATCCTCTACACCTCATGAAAGGGGAATTTTAATGCAATTATTTGAGGAGGAAGTCACAGAAGGAAGTGGTTTGAGAATTTATAGATTCTAGGAGGGTGATGGAGGATTTGGCGGCATAACACTTAGATGTTAGAATGGATGGTGTTAGAGGATGACTATTTCAGTTGAAACTTCAACCATCTATGATGAAGAAGGTGGAGGAGTCTCTTTAGGGAGTCTTAGAGGCTTAGATGATGCACAATCACTTTGATTAGGGTGATCCTCTAGGGGATAGTCGGAGGATGGTTAGAATCATATGTTGTTCCATGGGAAGCCGTTTTTTCTATTGGAAATGCATGTGGATGTTCTCCATGAGTCTCATAGCTCACCCTTAGTGGTACACCTAAGAGTTTCAAAGATGAACCTGGGCTTTAGGGAGCAGTTTTGGTGGACCGAGATGAAGCGGGATGTGGTAGAGATTGTCAAAAAGTGCTTAGTCTTCCAACAAGTGAAGGATGACAGACATGTTACCAGGGGTTTGTTGCAGCCCCTAGTTGTCACCAAGTATAAGTGTGATGAAATTTTGATGCATTTCATCAAAAGATTACCCAGGTATTAGGGAGGATGTGATGCTATATTTGATGTAGCAGATCTATTGATGAAATCAGCTCCCTTATTAGCAATCAAGGAGTCATGTGCAGTGGATGCCTTAGCATATGGTGTCTGCATGAATTGGTGTGGTTTCATGGAGTTAAAATATCAATCATATTATATGAAGATATAAGTTTTATTTTGTGAGTCTATAGAGGATTTAAGAATTCCTTTGGCACCCAGTTACACCTCATCACTGCTTTCGATCCTCAGATGGATGAGAAAATGAAAAGTACCATCCATAATTTGGAGGTCATGTTATGGGAATGTTTTATAGACTTTAGTGGGTTTTTCATGTGTTATTTTAAATTTATATATTTTTTATAAAATAATATCTACCACTATTCCATTGGTATGGCTCCATTCGATGTTCTATAAGGGAGGTCGTGTTGTTCACCGTTGTGTTGTATGGAAGTTGGGGAGGCAGCTGTTCTTTGCCCAGACGTAGTGCAGAGTATGATAGAGAAGGTTAAGCATGTCTGTGAGAGGATAATGGAAGAACATGATAAGAATAAGTCATATGTCGATCATAAGAGATGGTATTGGGAGTTCTAGGATGGGGACTACGTATTCTTGATGGTTTACCCTCGATGCAGACAATAGAGGTTCACTACGGGGATTAAGATTTTTTATAGGTTCATCAGAACATTCGAGGTGTAGGGATAAGTTAGTGAGGTGGAATATCAACTGGAATTTCCACCGTAGTTAGGGAGGGTCCACGACATCTTTGATGCCTCCCTCCTTCATCAGTATCTTCCTGATGACTCTTGTTCCACTGGTTGTGGATATTTTGATATCGAAGAATATGCAATGTTTGTGCAACGACTTTTAGAGATCCAGGATCATTATGAGAACGTACATAATTGAAGGAACATTAACATGGATCGTGTTTTGTGGAGGAATGGTGTCCTGGAGGAGAGTAACTGGGAGAGAGATACACAGATGTGTGCCCAGTACCTAGAGTTGTTTTGAGGTTTGATCGTATGTTTTGCACTGTGATGTAATGCTTGGACAATTTTTCAATGAGAATATTTTTCCCTTGTTACATGATGTATGATAAATTCCTAACATATGAGGAGGGGAGGAACAATCCTTAATTAATATGCATTAATTCAGATACGATTAAACCCATGCAAGTGAGTCAGTGATGTCCAAAGACGATTGTTTCTTGACATGGGAAAAGGAATTCCTTGATTCATATATTTGGGAAGTGTGTCTTTTGGTGCTTTTATGGTATGTCTTGTGGTTGTTCGGTTGGAAAATCGTGGAGGATGTATTCTTGGATGTTGAGATTTGACTCCGACGAGGTGGTTTATCCTTGATAGGTATCTTAAGAGGTGGTTGTTCCAACCCCTCTTTCTTTGGGGTTTGGTTTTTAATTCCTGATTGAGAGAATAGTTTGAGAGGTAACTTATGTAATGGCACAGACCTCCATGGTCAATGACATTTTCAAAATTTAGTGTTTCGGTTGTTTTGGAAGGCAATATATTCTCAATTCAAGAGTTTTCTGAATTCTAGTTTTTCTAACTGTAGGTCGAGGTGTCAACAATATGAGGCAACACTATTTTTAGGGCATCAGTAGGTTAGAGTTTTATTAGGTTAATGATTTTGGTTGGTTGAGTAATTGGTAGGTATGGGAGTCGGTTGGTCGAGGCATTGGTAGGCCGAGGAGTCGGTAGGTCGAGGTATCGATAAGTCAGGGAATTTGTAGGTCGAGGGCATCAATAGGTCGAGGGAATCAGTAGTTTAATGGAGCCTGTAGGGCGAGGCATCAGTAGATCGAGGGCATAAGTAGGTCGAGGTTGTTGGTAGTTTAGGGCATCCGTAGGTTGATGGTGTCAGTAGGCCGAGGAATTAGTGAGTCATGGCGTCAGTTAGTTAGGGCACTGGTGAGTCAGGGAATCAGTGAGTCAGGAATCAGTAGGACACATTTGTGGCACATCATCAATAGCTTAACATCAATGACTTGTTTTTATTGGATCGTTGTCAGTGGTTGGCTTTTAGTGACTCACCCATCGATGACTCATTTCCAGTTTTTCCCAGTTTTTCAAGTTTCACCCCTCTTACATTTTATTCGATGTAAATCCAGTTTAAAGCCATGTTTGGTAATTTATAAAGGTGTTTCAATGGTTATTAATTATATCTTTATTATCCTAACACTTTGGGGACATTGAAATAGTCGAACTACGTTGTCTTGTCCATAATCCAACTTTAATGTCCCTTAAAACCATTTCAACACATGTTGATATAATATAAGGATTTTTTAAGTCGATACCTTCTCTTCCTAGTGTATTTCCATTTTTCTTCTGGTGTGGCTAGTGCCTTCCCTTCATGTGGAGTTGAATGTTGTGCCATATTCATCGATCCAGTTTTCATGATGTTTTCCTACTACTCACGCACCCCTTGTTTTGGCACAAGGAAGAATCATTGGTCACATATTGTTACAAGTAGGGATTTACATCATCTCTCTTTTAATTTTTTATCATGCAGGGTGGGTATTATGATGCCTCCTTGTGATAAAAGATAAATTTAAATTTATTAAAGATAATAAGATGTAATAAATGAGGGGTTGGGAGGATGATGTTGATCACCTTGATTTATATGTTATCATAGATCGATTTTGTGAATCAAGTGGGTTGTGTTCTTCTGAAAATAATAGACTTTGGCAATCTCTATTTTTTTATTATTTGATTATTTGAAAACTGCTGTAAGAATTTTATTATGGTAAATAACATATATTCATTTAAAAATGGATTCCCTAGGATCTAACATGTTCTATGATCACCATGTTTTATCAAGTAGAATTAATGAATGAATGATGATAAATTTGAATAAACATTGACTTGTTGGTGTGGTTAAAGGCTATGTATGGTTATGTTTAGCATTGTGTTTTTTTGTAGTGTGGTTCTGTGGATGGGGGTGTGATTGTGTGTACAGGGTGGTATGTGTGGTGTGATGGTATCATAGGATGAGAGATTGTGGATTGTATGGACTTGTTATGCCGTGGGATTTCATCTGGTTAGTGTTTGGGAAGTTGGGCTATAGGACTGGGTCATGTCATGATTTCATGTTTATGTGTGTGTTGGGTGTGGTGTTTTTGTGTAGCGGGGATTCCGGGTTTTTTTGTGAGAGGATTAATTTGGAGAGATAACATTGAAGAAGGTTGTTGTCAATTTCATTCATTGTTTTACTTGGTAGTGGTTGGTATGGCTGCTTCACCTTATAACGTTTGTAGTGTTTGGTATTTTCCTTAGTAGGGATGGAAATAAATAATTGAATTATTTGATAATTCATAATGATAATTGGTTAAATTAATTGGTTTGGGTTATGTTTCAAGTTGGGTCATGTAGTGAAGTAGCGTTCAAGTGATCATTTTTTGTGGTTGTATGTGAATGTAGGGGTAGCAACAAAAGTGGTTTTTTGTGGGATGGGTGTATGTTTAGAATCCCATTGGATGGGATTACTGTTTGTTACATATGTATATATATATATAAACATGTAGTTCATTATATTTTCTATAAGCACCCCACATGTGCTGAGAAATATGTGCCGAACACCCCCATTTTTATGGGGGAGGGTGTCTTTCCAAACATCTTAGTGGGAAGATGGATGGATGGTAACTAAATTTAACCTCCTCCATATTCTATGAATTGATTTTCTAAGACTCTTTGGAAAGGCTATAATGTATTGAGGTTTAATAACAGACTGATGGTATTGTCTGTTTGATAGGTATTCTGTTTCTCAACTGTCTTCAGGATGAGGCCCAAGTTTTTTCGGTCGAGACATGGGGTGGTTGTGGCCTAGGTGTCTACAGGAAGGATGTGATGTGGTTTTTGGCTTAGTTGTTTGTGGGTAGGTTGTGATAGTGGGGCTTATGGAAGGGTGTGGTAGCATCAGAATGTTCACCATTAAGGATGAGTAGTTAATTTGTGGGAAGTGGTGCGAGGTACCCAAATATAGAAGTGATTACTAATTTTATTTACATGACTTTTGTTATTTATTGAGAGTTCCATAGTGAGTTTGGGTTGGATTGTATACCTCGTTTGGTGCTTTTGAGTTCTGTTGTTTTCTCACAGAGGTATTAGTATGCTTCTCCCACTTGTACATGAGTGACTTTGGATTTTCCCTATTTAGTATACTTGTATGCTCACCATACATATATAAAACTATTTTTAGGCTTCCATGGATATTACACAGATAATGTTGGATCATACTAGCTCAGACATTGGCCATAGTTTCTATATCGTTAATTCATTTTATTTCGGTACATTAGAGTTTTCTTGGTACTTCTAGCAGTTTTACTTTAAACATGCATGTGGGAAGGATTTTGGATTCTTTATATATATCAATCTTATAGTTTTTTGAAGTTGATACATCATAAATCCCGACCTTGGGTAATATAAAAAGGGTGATGCCTCCCATTTTTTAGAGATTTCTATACCATTGGTGATGGTAACCACCCCAAAGCCTTTTGGAGGTGGGAATTGGGGGTCATTATCTCTCCTTCATCTTGAAGATATAAGGTCTTAAAATCTTTTTATCCCTTACCTCCTCTTGAAGATGGTGGGTCATGAAAATCCACATACATCCAGGTCATGTAATCCACTATGGCTAAATCCTTGATTTTTAATAAGTGAAGCGATTTCATCCAATGATCCACTAATACCCAAATTGCATCATCCATCCATAATCCCTAGTTAATTTTATGATTAAATAAATTTATATTTCATCCAAATTACACTTGGGAACATCTTGGGGTTAAAACAAATCACTAGGAACACAGTCCTTATCCATCACCTACTAGAACACTTACTACTATTCCACAAACTCTTCCATAGCCCGCTTCATTCTGGGCCACCAAAACTGAACCCTCAGGCCACAATACATCATGGAATCTCTAAGGTGTACTTCTAAAGGTGATATGTGAATCTAATGATGAATCTTCTCTTATATATCCACTATAACAAAAGGCTTCCCACAAAACAACACCAGTTTCGGGCCATCCTCCGACCATCCATCCAGTGAATCATCATGGTCAACATGACCACACATCACCTATACCTACGAGTCTCCCCATTGAGACTCCTCCACCTACTCCATCAGAGTAGACTGCACTGTCATATGAAGCAAATATCCTATGCCACCATCATTTCATGTATCAAAGTGCAAGGTGGCCAACTCCTCCATCGGCTTTGAAGCATCTGTACATTCTCAATCTACATACTTCTTAAACATCATTCAAAATGAATCTGCCAAAAAAATTCCCATTACTACGGTGTAAAAGATTTCAAAATTTTCGTCCATAGAGTAACTCCATCCACCTTCACTATCACAAGTTTAGGTATCACTAGGAAAAGATATCCCACAAACACTTATGATCCCTAAAGACCACAAAGCAATCCCCAATGAGGTAATGCCACCATAACTTTAGTGCAAACACAACTTATGGTAGCTAAATATCATGGTTGTAAGAATTAAAATCATGGTAATACAACTTCCTCAACCCCTAAGAGATCACTCCCTATTATTTCATCAGCACACATCCCAAGCCCAGACAGGAAGCATCACAAAACAGCTCAAACATCACACCTCCCTCTGGAAACTAGACCACTTGAGCACTAACCAACTTCTCCTTTAGATAGAGGAATGTTTCTTAGCACTCCTCACTCAATATGGAGGCTCGGTCTTTCCAGGTCAAGGTTGTCAATACAGCTTCTACTTGAAAGAAATTGGGTACAAATATCCATTAATTCCATGAATACCAAGATAATTGTGAACCTCTATAACATTCTTGCGTGGTGACCAAGAAACAGCTATCATGAACTTTAATGGGTCCACTGCTACACCATTTTGAGGCACCCCATTGACAAGGAAGTGTACCCATACTTACCCAAACTTTCACTTGGACAATTGTTCTTAAATTCAGTGGTGTTAAAGAACATGCAAGATGGTATTGATATGTTCATCATGTTCCTCTTATGACTTCGAGTAGATCTGGATGTAATTGATGAATATAATGATGAACTAGTCTAAGAACTCACAATAAAAGGATTTCATGATCCCCATGAACATGGATGGTGTGTTCTTAACATAGAACGACAAAATCTTGAACTCTGAGTGCCCATACATACACCTAAATGTATTCTTCAGGATATCACTTTCCTTCACCCTCAACTAGGGATAGCTATACCATAGATCGATCATAAAGCATCATATTTATCCCCTCAAATGGTCAAAATGATCTTCTATCCTCATTATAGGGTAATAGTTCTTAACTATTACCTAATTCAACCTACGATAGTCTAGTCAGAACCTCATACCCCTATCTTCCTTTTTTTCAAACAAGACTGGATCACCCAAAAATGAAAAACTAGGCCGGATAAATCCATTCTTCATCATATCAACTGACTATATCCTCACCTTTAAAAACATTGAAGGTTCCATCAGATATGGTTCAATCAAAATTGGAGAAGGACTATGTTGCATGTCTATCTGGAAATCAACATCATGTCAATGAGGTAGAGTCACAACCTCCACAAGGAATACATCCAATATCTCCAAAATAATGATATGTACCACCACAATCATAGTATCCAATGGTTCCACTGACTTCTCATCCAATAATGAATGAAGGGGCTCTATATGTCGACTTCCCACATGATAGCTCTACTCACCAACAAAAACCATATGACAACCATCAACATATGAAAACACGAATCTTCTTCATTATAAGTCAATAATAGAATTAATAGATAAAAAATTGTTGATTTCAGGAATGAAATCATATGGTTTCATCTGTAATAATAAAATATCCCCACGGTACTGATGTTGTCTCATCATATGCCTACATCCCTGGCACACATCAAACATGTTGGTCTAACCTCCGACTGGTGTACTCAACACTAGGGGCATGGAAAGCCTCTATATGTCTTGTAACAAAGAATGTGATTGACTAGGTTCAACAAAGGAGTGTCAATATCACGAATCAAACAATGCACAAGCAAGAGTACTAAACAAACTGATCATACCTCAAACAATCTCTGGCCCTGTTGGAAATGCTACCTCTATGGCATGTAACTGACCACCCCATATACTATGCCCCTCTACTGAAGATCACCTCCTTGACCACACCAAAGTTGAGTTCCCTGAGAAACACCTTGAGTTTGGCCCCTAACTGCTCCATCTCCCCTCAGTGGAGTAAGAGACTGATGTCCCCATTGTTGAAGCGGCCTTCCCTACTACTACTGCTGAGGCAGGCACTGAACCCACCCACCTTCTACATACCAAGATTGAACGATATTTAGTCACTGAATTTGAAGGCTCCCATGAACTCCATAGATAAAACACATAGGACCTTGGCCCACCAGAATGGAACGAGGTCCTAAGGTTGAAAAATAAACTACAATGGTCGGTTCCCCATCGTCCAAAACCTCAAAGACTCTAGAAACTGAGACCTGGTATTAGAAACATTTCCTCTAGAAGAACTCTACTGATATCCCTATTGTGGTAAACTTCCGTGAAAGGGCATCCTCTCTGCTACCTTTACCACCTTATGGACCTCCATTTACATCAACAGGGTGGTGGAGTAACCAAATACTGGAGAGAATAGAAAAGAGCCTCCTCTATGTGACATGCACATGACTCCACATCTAGAATGAGATCCCATGAAATATGTAGGAGATCCTTGAAATTGATCCCCAACTCTCATACTGACATACTCCCCTACTGTAGGGACAATAACTCCAGCCTATTATCATCCATTATTGTCAAAGAAAGGAATTTCTCCCAGAAATACTTCTCAAAGTCTACCACAGAATGCAAGCCTCATTTCTCTCCACCAGGTAAAACATCCACCACTGACGCAAAGCTCTCATCATATGACTAATTTATCATGAAATCCATTACTCCATCGTATACTGGATCAGGTTGATGGTGATGTCATGCTCCTTGATCCACCCTCCATCTCAATATCTGAGACACATCCCTCATGCTTTCCCAAGGTCTGACACTGTAATGTGCATAATTTTCTATTTAACTTGTTTTCCTCCTCCTCTGGATCAACCCTCTGTTGATCAACTGTATTGGCCTACTGAGCTGATCAACTTGTGGATTGTGACCAGGTTCCATAGGTGAAAATTAAACAAGGAACTCCAAATCCAGAGTAGTATGGAATTTTATTCAAGATTCATTTTAACTATTATTTATTTAAATTACCAAAAATTTCCATTTTATACAAGAACACACATCATCATGATTCATGAAACAATATTATGGTCTCTACTCTACAGAATTTGTATCCAAATTTTGTAATTTAGTAAGATCAGAGTTATTTCATCCAATAATTGGGCCCAAAAATCTCATGTCATAGCCAGTATTCTCTAGCCCATGTCATGCACCAAGACTAGCTAACACTATTTCCCTATCTACCCATGAAATAGTCACTATAAATAACATCAAAATCCATCCTATCTTCTAACAATCACCTTTGAAACCACTCTATCATGACCCCATACCTCCAAATATGACTCTTCATAGCTGACAATGAAGGAAGAGAGATAACTACCCCTGTGTCCTGCCTCCAGTAGGCCCCGGTGTGGAACCCAACACAAAGGGTAGAAAAATATCACAAAATGGGATGCATTACCCTTTTATAGAAACAAATACCGAGAGATAATATACTGGACCTAAAATAAACTCAATGAATTATATGTAAAAGAATCCATATTATATCTCACATGCTTGTTTAAAGTAAAACTTCTAGAAATAAAATGAGAATATCTAATGAAAATACCAAAAGAACAAAGATAATTAGAGACACAACAACTGTCCCAACATCAAAAATAGTAATGACTAGTTCATTTCTCACTGCACTCCTAGAATCCTGAAAATAGTTGTATATATGTAGGGTGATCATACAAGTATACTCAGTAGGAAAATCTAAAGTCTCGCATGCACAAGTGGGGTAGACATACTAATGCCCCCATGGAAAAATAGAAACCCACCAACGCACCTAACAAGGTATAGTATCCATCCCATGATCTCACCAAGGTGAACTCACCTAATAATGCATGTCAGGAATGTAATATAATATGCACATCGATGATGGGGTACCATGCACCACTTTACCATTGATTATCCACTCTCACACCCCAACAGAAAACATCCTGGCACAGTCACTTCTTCCAAAAGAACCATCTCATAACCCACCCACTCACACCTGGGCCACATATCATATCACATCCCACCTATACACACTCGGTCCTCAAAACTACATCTTACTTGTAGACACCTGAGCCATAGACCACAACATATCCCATAGAAACAAGGGAACCCAACACACCTCATCCTGAAGACTCCTAGGAAAATGAAACTCGTTCGAATAAACATGGGCCTCACAACCACTAGATGACTGAAGAATATTGGGCTATCACTACATGGAAGAGGTAGTAGGAAAGAGAGGGTGTCTAGCCACCCATTCTCCCATCTGGATGTTTGGGATAGACACCCTCCCCCATGACAATGGTGTTGTTCGACACAAGGTTTTCAATTAGGGTGGGGTGTATACAAAATCTCATTAAGGTACAATTATATATATAGGTACCAAAAACTCAACCCAACCTATGGGATTTGTTGAAAAACACTACCCCATAACACTATCACAATTGCTACTAAATCAAAATTCACATATCAGTACGAACACCAAAAACTTCTGTAGATAATAAATGAAATATTCTTAAAACCCAATCATTTTGACATTATTAAGTGTTTACTAGTTATTCTATCCCTACCCAGAAAACTACCATCCACAGCACGCAACTAGCCTCACAACCAAGCCAAACCAAGGAAGAAAACATAGATAAAACACCCCACTCCCAAAGTCTTCCACATATAGCACCCAATCCAACCACTACCTTTATTATTATTCAAAATACTATTTCCTAGTCCTTTCTCTCAGTAATAAAACACCCAACTTATAGATAAACCCCGCAACACACCCAATCACAACCACACTCAGGGAGAACTACAGTATAAAAACACAACACCAAGTAACATAAACATAACAAACACTGAATCTGTAGCCTCACATCCCAACCACTACCCATCCATTCCATAATCAATAAATCTCTCAACCTTAGTTACCATTTCCCCACCCATATCACAACAGCAACACCCATGCTCTCAAACCTAGCACAACACAACCACATATGGCAATAAATAATAAACAAGACCACACACAGCACACAACCACACCAAAATAGAATGGGGGTATTAAGATATAGAAAGCACTCATTATTTAATTCTAGTTTGATAATTCAAAGGATATCCTAGAATAAAGATGATCCTGGGATGCCCATTTATTTTAAGGAATATATGTGGTTAAAAAATTTTACATTCATATGGTTGTTCATATTGGATCAACAAAAAGTATTCACAAAACATACAAGTATGAAAATAAAGACCACCAACGACCATGATTTTCCTAAGGCATACAATCAATATATTCACAACATGGATTAAGGATAACAAATAAAACAATACGATCATTATCAAAATCTTCCTAGCCCCTCATTTATCTTTGTTAAATTAGATTCATCCATACCTAAAAGAATAATTTCATACACTCACCCCTTATGATACACATAATGGATGGAAGGAGGGATCCCAACTTTGAGAAACAGACGATCGATAATTCCTCCTTGAACCTAGAATAGTGGGTGTGCATATAGTAGGAAAAGAATCCAGGGAGACATGATCAGAAGGCCTCATCAAAACCCATGATCATTTGGGGAAGAAGGGTTCTAGGGATGCCTTAGTATCCAAAGAAAAAGGAAACACATAAGGGATATATCTTATCATTTGAAGGGCTAAATCCTATATCAATGGGGAAAATGTTTTAAAAGACATTAAAGTCGGATCATGATAAAGATCATGTCTTTTGACTAACATAAGCCCCCCAAGAATTATAAAATTAAATATATATTTTATATAATTTGAAATGGATTAAAACTCCTTAAATGAGGTTTAAAACGCAATTTACATCAAATAAAATGCAATAGGGGTAAAATATGAAGAACTGGGAAAAGATGGAAATGAATCACCATTGGTTGAGTCACCAACACAAGTCACGGATGCGAGTCACTGATGCCACTCATTGAAAACACCTACTAATGGCACTCACTGATGCCACCTACTGACATCACCCACTGAAACCACTCACCAACACCACTCATGAATGCCACTCACCAACACCACTCACTGACGCCACTCACAAATGCCACTCACATACCCCACTCATAGATACCACTCACAGATGTAATTCACCGATGCAACCAACCAACTTGGCCCAACAATGCATCCTAATAATATTGATTCACTAATGAGAGTCACCAATGTGAGTCACCAATGTGAGTTACCAATGATGAGTCATCGATGCGAGTCACCGATGTGAGTCACCAATGCAAGATACTAATGGTGATTCACTGAGGTGAGTCACCAACATGAGTTACTGATGGCGAGTCACTGATGCCACTGATTGATGCCAACTACAGTTAGAAAACTCTTGAAATGAGTCAGCATGACTCCCAAGAAAACCTGAAATACTAAATTTTGACAATGTAATTAACTTAGGAGGTCAAAGCCATTACATGAGTGTAAAGAAAGCTACTGAATAAATATATTTTCTTTAAAAGAAAAATATATTCTATAATCATAATTTGTTACTATATCAATTTATTTTCATAAAATATTATATTTATAACTCAATTATTTAAATTTAAATTCAATATTAATTCCAGTTTCTCTTCTTCAATATGTATTTTATTTTCAATATCTAAATTATAAAATTAATTTTCTTTTAAATTTTAACATTTCTATAAAATTAATTTTTTTAATTTTAATCACAATCATAGTCCCAATCTTAATCTAATTCAATATTTATATTATTATTTATATTTTTTATTTATTATAAATATAATTTCAATATAATGTTCTTGAATTAAGTATCAATTTAATTTTAAGTTTTTATGTCATTTTTTTATTTTACTTTTCATTTCAACAACATAAATTATAAATTATTTTATTTTGTAAAATTATAAATTTAATTAATTCAATAAAAAATTTAAATTTAGATTAATATCTATATTTTAATTTGTTAATTATAATTTTTAATTATAAAAAAATTAATTTAAATTTCATAATTTTAATTTTTTAATTTTTAATTTTAATTTATATTATATTTTTATTTTTTTCAATTATCAAATAATATTAAGTTCAATTTTCTCAATGTAAAATTTTTTAGTTTCATTTTGATATTAAATATTAAATTAAGTTTAATAATTTTTATATTTTTACTATAATTCCAATTTTTTTTTGAAATTTTATTTTCCATTTAAAATTTATTTTCATTTCTACATTCATTTTCTTATTTGATTTTCTATTTTATTCTTAATTGGAACTGAAATTACATTTTCAATTTATCAATATATATTTTTATATCAAATTTAATTTTTTTTTGATTAATATCAATTCAAATTTTAATATTAAATATAAATATAATTATAAATATAAATATAATTATAAATATAAATATTTCACTTGACTTTAAAATTTTTAATAAAATCTTATTTTTCATATCAATTTCAAACATAATTTCAATTTTCAAATCAAGTACATATTTTTTTTGTTTTTATTCATATATAGTTGTTTAATGTTATTTTTATTTTATTTTTTGTATTATAATTGGATCGAATTGATTCAAATAATTTGGATTTGAATCCATTCCATTCATATAAAATCATTTTTATGTTACTAGATGATTTTCACTTCGACAAGAATAAGATAGATTTATTTTACTTTTGTTTGATTGTGGTTAGGTTCATCTCATTTTATTCAATTTGGGTTGGGTATATTTAGTGTGGTCAATTTTAGGTCAACTTGGTCTATTTTAGGTCTCATAAGGATTGTTCATCTTCTATCAAGTTGATTATAGTTATTTCAAAATAGTTTACGTTAGTTTGATTTTGGATCAATTGTGTAAATTTACTTTTGATTGGGTTGAGTGGGGGTTTATAAAATTCATTTCAGATTGATTTGGTTTCAATTAAGTAAATTTTGTTTGGGGTTACTGGGTTCTGGTCAGATTGATTCTTATCAATTTTCATGGTATGGGTTTGTGTAATTCAATTACATTCAATTCAGTAATTTATATTTAGTTAGGTTCAATATAGGCATAGATTTTTTTTTAAATTTTGTTGGATTCAAATATGATCTAATATGTTTGATTTGTCTAGATTAATTTTACACACTATTGATTTTTTCTAGGTCCATTTGGGATTTTCTTTTACATGGATGAGGTTGATTCAATTAATTTTTCATTGGTTAGATTCCATTTGATTCATTCAGATTTAATTTTATTCTATTCATGTTATTTTTATTAAAATTTCATCTATTTTAATAAAGTTATATTAGTTAAATTTACATTAGGATAGTTCACTTAAATCATATTATATTCAATTTAATTAAGTTATAAACAATATAATTTAGTGGAATTTATTTTGTATTAGTTTAGTTCATTATAATTAAGATTTTTATGAGTCAACTTAGTTTAATTCTATTCAGTTATGTTCAATTCCATTTTATTCTACTAATATCAATTAGTTTTGTTTTAGTATTATTCTATTTTAATTGGATCAATTTGGTTTAGTTGGGGTTTAATATTTTTTATTAGTATCATCTTGAATATATCCATTTTTTAAATTTAGGTTTTTTTATTTTAGTTTGTTATAATTGATTTAATTTAGTCACATTGATTTAGTTTAGTTTATTCAGGGTAAGTTGGGTTTTATTTGGTTGGTTTTAGTTTAATTATTTCAGTCTTTTCATGGGTATATTTATTAGGATTTGTTTTGGTTTCTTTCAACTCAGTTCATTTTGATCCAGTTTGATTTATTTAATTTTATTTCTATATACTTTGGTTTTATTTAATATGATTCATTTTAGAATTTTCTGAGTCGGTTTATTAATTTTTTTCAATTCATCTAAACTCACTCAATGTTTTTTTAGCTTATTATATGTCCACTTCATCTTATTTAGTTCAATCTAGTTCATTTTGGGGAATATAGACTCAATTAAATTTGTTTTGTCAGTGAAATTCTGTTGGGATCAGTTTCTTGTTATATTGTATGATTAAAGAAGATTCCTTTTAGTTTTTTTAGTTTATTTTAGTATGGTTTGTGTTGGTTTAGTTCTATTTAGTCCATATTAATTTTGATAAATCTAGTTTGGATTAGTTTTATTTGGTTTAACCTATGTTAGATTAGGTTAGGTCTTAATAGTTCTGGTTGAGTATCCTTGGTTTAGTTATATTCAATTAAATACAATTTCATGCTTCTTAGTTCGGTTCCATTTGGTGTATATTAGATTAATTTGTTTTGATTATATTTAATTAAACTAGTCTATATTTTGTTCAATTTTATTCTATTTATTTATTTTTTAATTCAATTTGGTTTGATTCGATTTAGTTGTAGTCATTTCACTTTTACTTAATTTTGTTCATATGAAATTAGTTCTATTAGTTTTTGATTATATCAATTAATATTGATTTATTTTAGTTATTTTTCGTTCATAGTGATTATTTTTTATTTGATTTGTTGTATTTTATTTATCTTATGATGGTTAAATATTGGTTAATTCTTTTTGGTTTGTTTTAGTCAATTATAATATGATTAGTTTGATTTATTTTGGCTCAATTCAATTTTTATAGGTTTAACTATATTTATTCTAATATAATACATTACTATCTATCATTATATAATTTATTAAGGGTTAATTTGGGATATTTCAATATAGATCGATTCAATTTGGGTCATTTTATATAGGATTTGTTTGGTTATATTCTGATCGATTCTAATTAGTCTAATTTGGTTTCCTTCTACGTAAATCAGTTTAGTAAATTCATATTATATCATTATAGATTTTCATTTATTTTTGTCACTATGGTTCTATAATGTTCATTGCACATTAATTCAATCTTGTCGAGGTGTTTCAATTTATTTCAGGTTTGTTTAGTCTAAGTTAATTTTTGTGTTTTGTTAGAGTCATTTCAGTTTCATTATATTCAAGTTGTCGTGGTTTTATTTAGATAAATTTGGTTTATTTTTGTTCAATTAAATTATATTATTTTGTCTAGGAATTGACTATTCAGTTTTATTTTTATCAATTGTAATTTAGTTCTGGTAAGATCAGTTCTATTATTCTCTTTTTTGTTTATTATGGTTCACTTTGATATGATTTGGTTAATTTTAGTTCACTTTAGTTTGATATAGGCCCATCTAGATTCATTTGTAATGATGTATTTTGGTTTTATATGTTTCGCATTAGTAAGTTCTTTTATAATTAATTTTATGGACTTATATGTGATTTTATTGTGTATGATTATGTTCATGTTTATTCATATCCAGATGGATTGAGTCTATATGTTTTGATTCAATTTAGTTTGATTAGTTTTATTCTTTTTTGGGTTGGTTTTGGTTGATATTATTCTATTTTTTTCTCATTTAACTTTTATTCAATTTCTTTTATTTCAATCTATATCGATCCAGTTTAGTTTTCTTGGATTGATCTATTAAAAATAGATATATTTTGTTCAATTTGTTTTGGTTAGGTTTAATTTTTATTTCCTCAGTTTTTTTATGTTTAGTTTGGTTTCATTTACTGCATTTTTATATGGTTTATGTAAGCACATATTCATTGGTTCCTCAAGAACCATTATGGTAATTTTTTTAACAATGTTTTTTATTTATTGGCAACTAACCTTTTTGTATAAGAATATTTTTTTGATACCAGATTTGGACACAGTCCAATGTAATGAGCATTATAAGAATGTCGAAAGTTAATGAA
Organism: Viscum album; assembly: GCA_963277665.1. Classification (NCBI taxonomy): domain Eukaryota; kingdom Viridiplantae; phylum Streptophyta; class Magnoliopsida; order Santalales; family Viscaceae; genus Viscum; species Viscum album. The sequence goes on along the minus strand of OY728128.1, from coordinate 1,513,226,480 downwards.
TGGTTGAACCTAGAGATTAACTATGGAAATGCTTCTTTTTAAATATATTTGTTTTCCCAGACTCAAAGTATCATAATTAAGTCCCTTGGCATGGCATTGAATATCATCAGATGCAAAATCATTGGAGGTATAAATCATTAAATGATTGGAGGTTTTGTTTTTCCATAATATGAGAAGTAAATAAGTCTCTGATTTATAGAGTTAGAAGTTTCTATATGAGGATATCTTAATTATGCTGAGGTGGTTTATTAAAGAAAGTGAATTCAGGATTTTGGAAGTAATAAAACTTTCTAAACAATATTAGACAATGTTTTTCTAGTCATAATGTTCAAAAATCTAGAAAAAATCTCATGATAAAACCATTTGAACAAATATTGGAGTGGTTTGAAGAATTTTAGAGTTATGATATAGAGAATCCATTATAATAGTAATTCCATCAAAATGGGAATTCCATCATAATAATAATTACATCATTATGAGGTTTCCATCAGAATGAGCTGAGAAAGAAATAGAAATCGTAATGAGATGAGAAAGAAATGGACATCATAATTAGCTGATAAAGAAAAAAATATCATAATGAGTTGGGAAGGAAATATATTCGTAATGAGTTCAGAAAAAATAGATATAAAATTGGATGAGAAGTGAAAAATAATAATAATGAGATGAGAAGGAAAAAATCGTAATGAGATGGGAAGGAAAAAAAATGAAATATGATTTGAACAAAAAATATTCTTAATGAGATGAAAAAGAAATAGTTTTGTAATGATTTGAGATGAAAATACATTCGTAATGAATTGATTATGAAGAATAATCAAAAATAAAATTATTGAATTTTTATGAAGGGTTGTAGAGGTCAGACCTGAAATTCAATTTTTCATAAATCTAATTAAAATATAAGGCGTATTGAAGAAGGAAATGTTGAAGTTTAAAGGTGATAATTTTCTGAGTTTTTGAAATTTGAATTAGGTTATGTTTTCACGTTTCTAGATTTTGTTTTCTATGTAAAATATATATTCATGTTCATATTATTTTTTCATTGTGAATTTTTTAATCCCTGTGGAAAAATAGGAGCATTGAAAAAATCAAGTGAAATTCATTTCTGTCTAGAGATCTCATGATAAGGATCATATAGTTGAATTTTTGTTTACTGAGTTGATCATTTAAATAGAGTTTGTGTTTTTCAGATTGAGAATGTTGTAATCATATTGAGTCTATCATATTGAGATAATTGGATCTAGACTCATCGTATAGAGATAATATTTTCTAGAGTATTCATATTGAGAGAATAAAATCTAAACACTTTATATTGAGAGAATTAGATCTAGACTCATCGTATTAAGAGAATCAGATCTAGGATCATCAAATTTAGAAAATCTGATCAAACCAAATTGGATTGGGTATACAGAACGGAGAAATTGTAGGGACATTTTAAAAAAGGATTAATTTTTTTAGGCTCGATTATTTTATATGAAAAAATTATAAACTGATTGATGTTAGTATAATATTTTTTATTGGGAGATATATTGTGTCTAACGGGAGTTATGACAAATTCTATTCACTTATTCAAAATAGTGAATTTTTATAGACCCATAAGAGTTTCTATGGATATGATGTAGGTTCTAACAATAAGGCTGAACATTTTAAATCATGCGCTCTTTTCCTTCCATTAAAATTTCCCATGCATGAGTATTTACTAAAAGTTGATAAGGAAAAAATCATAACAAGTTTCAGGGGTTAATTTTCTAAATGTTTTGAAACTTATAAAAAGTGAACAACTGATTCGACCCCCCTTATTAGTTGTTATTCAATCTTTCAGAACATCAATTGGTGTTAGATCTAATGGTACCTTATTAAATACTTATCATGGATAATATAAATTTGTCTATAGTATAAGAATTCCAAAAGTTTATGGAAAAATTTATTATGGATAGAAAAAAATAATGAATTAATACTACCTATCTATTGGCCTTGAAGTTTTTTATGATGCTACTATTGTTTTTTCACCTATTTTTAATGATTTTCCTATGAATATTTTCTACAACAGAAATATAGAAGTTTATATGAAGGCTAAAAAATAAATACTTATTTCCTCATCAGATAATTTTTAACAAAAGGTGATGGGTCTTAATACTTCATAAAGTATATTGGACATATTGTAGATCATTTTTGAAGGTGATACTAAATTGACAGATTCAAAGATACAAATATGGTTTAGTAAGTATGAAGACATCAAGATGAAATATACAGAATCTATTGATGAATACTTAAATAGAGTATATGAAATTGGTTTCAACATAAAAGGATTCATAGTTGTACTGGATGATTATATAATTTTGAAGAATCATATGAGCATCTTTTTAGATAGGTTTTATTCTAAAATTTATTCTTTGGAAGATAAGGATGATTTTTTTATTGATGAAATTAATAACATTATCATTTCTGATTAATTTTGGGATGTTACACTCTTTAGAAAGTAGACAAAACATGAAATGGATTTTTATGCTATGAGAATGATTATAATCCAAGATGTTGAAGAAGCAGATCATTTTGAGTCTGAAGATAAGGAAGATGTTGAGTTCAATGATAAAATTTGTTATCCTATCTCTAAAAATTATTTAATTGGAAGGGAAAAATATGATGGTAAACTAAAACTCAATTTTTTTAGTGTTATAGAATTAGGCACTTTTCTATGAATTTTCTGACAAATATGTTTATAGAATATCGAGATGATTCTGCTGATAAAACTCATTGGAAGAAGTGGAAAAAATGATGAAGAATAAAATTCATCGAAAAAATATAATAAAAATTTTAATAGAACAATATAATTATATTTTATGAAAAATTTGAATTAGACTCAAATGATTTTTTTCCTGAAGATGGAATTTTAGATAAACTCATAACCTTCATTTAAAAAGTTTATAAAATAAATGATTCTTTATAGTGTGAAAAATATGATAATGAATCTTATAGAAAGTAACTTCTCAGAATAAAACTTGTTTCATGTCTTTAGAAAAACAAAAATATCAATAAGAAAATTAGAATAATGAAGAAGGATTGGGAATATGTTTCTAATGGAAGAAAATATTTCTTCAAGTAGGAGTATGAATACATTCAAGAGATTTTAATTTACAAACTTTAAATTTCTGGACAATGAGAGATAGTTGAATATCATAGAAAGAATCTAGAATATAAGGAGGAAGAACTTAAATAGTATCAATTAAAAACTATTGAGTCCTAAATTAACTTAAAGAATATGAATTAAAATTTCAATAATGAAATTTAAGTAAGAGATGATATATATAAATTTAGTGACAAGGATAAATATGAGAATCAGGTGAAATATTCACTCACCGAAACCAATGTTAAATCTGATTCATATAAAATTTATGGTTTTAGAGAAGTTTGTGGAATAATTGGTGGATAAATTTTGTGAGAACCCTATAAATTATAAAAAAGTAGAAAAATAATTCAAAACTAAATATAGTCTATGTACTGAGTATGTTAGATCTGAATAAAGATACCAACCTCAACCAAGTTTTTATAGAGATGAATCTTTCTTAAATAAAAAATCATGATATAATGGTTATTACTAGTATTTTGGAATCTATAGGCATATAGATTGTAATTTTTGGAAAATCATGACTACATATGGAAGAAGGATAAAGAAAAGTGAATTAAATAGTGATTGTAGAATGAGTATCTTTCTTAACATACATAAAGTTGAAAAGGTCAATTATCAATATGTCAGAAAATTTCAAAAAAAAAATTTAATGTCTGGAATATGTTTTTGGAATATGTGATGAGACTGGTCATCGTGAATAAAGATACATTACACTCCTTTTGAAATGATTGTCTTATGATAGAAAAGAAAATTTAATAAATAATCAATTTAGAGATCACATCAATAATGGATTCATTGATATATTCATCTCATTAATGGAACAATTATGATTTTTAGAGTAAGAAGTATACTAAAATAGTTTGTGTTGTATTTCAGTTCATATAATAAAATATAGATTTTTAACTAACTTCCTTCAGTAGGCTTATGGTATGAAAAGTCTCTCTGATTCAGTTTTATTGAAATTTTTATATTCAAAAGTAAAACAATTCCAAATAATGTATAGAGGAAACAAAATAATATAAAACAAGTAATAATAAAGATTATAAAAAGTACACAATAATACATAAACGAACATTTATAATTAGATCTACAATTTAACATTTTGTATTATGAAAGGAAACAAAGCTGAATTTAGGAATTCATAATTTTCACCTAAATCCAATAACATGGAATTTTCGGTATCCTTGATATAAATAAGTTCCATATAATGCACTTATGTGAAACGATTTTTTTAAGATTAATAAGAATACTTACAGAAAATTTTATAAGAATAACTATTCTTTAAACTTATGTGTTATGGAAGTCAACAACCCAGACATTAGGTTTCCATGGTTTTCACCTAAATTCCACAATCGTAAATTTGGGTATCCTTAATACAAAAACATTACATATCATATATAGTGAAAAAAACAACAGGTAAAAACAAGTAATAATTAATATTATAAAAAGTATATATAAATTCATACACAAACTTTTATAAGAAGATATAAATTTTAACCTTATGTGTTAAGGAATTCAAGATCCCTAACTTTAGGTATCAACAATTTTCACATAACTCTAACTGTCATAATTTCATAAAGAAAGAAATAAATTTTTAAACAAATGAGTATAAGACTAATTTTCCCTATCCCCAAAAACCCTTAATCAGACCTAATTAGAATAACAAGTGTCTTTCTAATTTATAAAAAAATCACAAAGGATGCCTTATGAAAAATAATCACAAAAAATTACAGTGTAGAACTCTCAAGAAAAAAAATTTAAAAATAATAAAAGAAACTTTTAGATTAACGGTGATGAAAAATATGCATCCTAATCAATGTCTTCTTATATTTATTAGAAAATATCCAACAGTCATATCCCACATTATTGGGAGTTGGTTGTGATGAATTTGGAAAAACTCATTATTCACATGAATTCATTTAGTTCAACATGTTTATATGATACACCTACAATACTAAACTGCTACTGTGTATAAGGATTTTATCAAATTGAATATATATTTTTTACCCAGATAAATGATATTTCTTTATTTTGTGGATTTAATAAATGTTTATCTGGAAATTATGACTGCCCATCCCTAATGAAGGTTATTTAGTGGTCACTAAATAACTTACTATGATGGAATTTGTTATACTTTTAAGTTTGTACTATTATAAATCTACATCTAATTAAGTAAGTAAATTTTTTTCAATTTATAATATATATGTTCACCCATTAATCAAATGAATTTTATCTGATGATGTAATATTTTTACATTAGGTAAAACAAGTCTTCTACCAAAACAAACATACTACTATGGGAAGTATATATGTTATTAAAATTTAAATATTTAATGAAATGTGTTGTGATTTTAAAAAAGAAGTGAGAAAGTGTTGAATTTTATCATTTCCACTAAAAAATACCCCCTTTTTTAAAATCACAAAATAAAATTTTTGAAGAGAAAAACTATATTTAGAAAAACATAACAAAAACTTACCCTCTCTCTAATATAATATCCCCCTTTACATATATTCTCTTGGTTTATTTCCCTCCATTTGTTTTATAGTTTTGAATATTTCATCTAGATAATTCATTAAAATCCTTTAGTTATTCCCTATGGATGTTCTATTACTTTCATCCCATTAGTGATTTTAGAAAATGAATGGTTTACATGAGGTAGAAAGAGTACTTCAAATGTTTTGTAAATTGAATCAACATGAAATAAAATATATAAAGTCATCATAAAATCATGAAAAGAATATAATATTGTACATAATTCATATAATATATGAAAAATAAGAATTTACATTAAAAAATAATTTGATCTAGTTATTAACAAAATTTCAGATTTTAAATATTAAATATAAATCCTTCTTCAAAATATTTTTTATGTTCATATTAATTTTATTCACATTCACATTATATTTCATTGAATCAAAAACCACTAAATTAAATTTTCTAATATCTTCTTAAAATTATTCAATATTCATATTTTCACTTTTTATATTTGTTATTTATTCATATAAGGATTTTCATTTACAACGCTTACACTATTTGTCTTCTAAAACAACCATTATTCTCTTTAGATTTAAAACGTATTCTACTAGAGTATGAACATTACTGCTTTCATTGTGATTATATTCTTAGACAACCCCTATTTTCATTGGAATTTCAATGTCATCATAAAACTCTTCAATCTTATTTCCATATATTTTAAATTCTTCATCTTGATTTATAATAGGTAACAAAATAATATAAACTATTATTGTTCTATCAGATACTCCATTACACATTCTCCTTGTAAACAATGTCAGTAATTTAGTTCTACTATAATTCCATATCTTTATACATCTTTAAATATAAAACAACCATTAATATTCTTTATTCATGTGATAATATCCTTAATCAATATTGATTATATATTTGATCTTTAATTAAAATTATTGAACTCGTCATCATTTGGAATAAGAATATCATATTTTTTTAAAATAAATATAATTTTTTAGTATATCAATCAATGATTGAATGTACGTACACCTTTCATGTATATAAGATAATATTTCCATAATTCTATCAAGACGATTAATTACATCATTGATGAAATTTAACTTCAATTTTATCCAATTTAAACTATTTCATTGAGGATAATTTTAATAATTGCTTGATAAATTAGGTACAATAGGCCTTTAGGGTCTTACTCGAACATTATCAACTTCTTGAGATTTAGAAACATCCATTAATTTAATATCCGTATCAGACAAAGGATTCTATGATATCCGGTCTTTTGATTATTGTTCGTTTTCTTACGAGGAAACTTCATTGTCTAATTTTCTCAATGAAACACTCTTCTTAATTTTTTTTAAAAAAATATATGATCAGTATTATGATATATCATCAATGTCAAGATTATTTTATAGCCATTTCACTAATAATAAGATCTTCCTTGATATTTTCCTTTATATAATAAGAGTAAATTATTTAAGATGAGTAGATTGAAAAATCCCTTCCATTTCTTTTACAGGTGATTAATAATCTTCAATTATAACTCTTATACATTAATTTTATCAAAATGAAATGGTTCGACACATATTGGAGGAGATTTTAATTTAGGTTGGATGTGAAATGGTTCTTCTATTCAGCTAGTTACAAAAAAGCTAATGTTTGTAACAATATAAATTCTTTATTAAAATATCGTAGTTTGTTTATGGAATTCCATATAATTTTTTCATGGATCCCCATGTCTTTTTTCCTTTAATTTTTTTTCTTGTTCTCGAATATTATGATAATTCTTTTACATAAGAGCTATGGATTTATAATTATCCGACCAAAGTGATGGATCACGATCTTTATTTTCTTCATTGATTTTTAGGAAGGCAAAAAAATATTTATTAGATTTTTTTCATTTTCCTCAGTATCATAGGATATCTTTGAACTTCTTTTCTCTCATGAACATTATCATTGAGTTAATTAATTTTCAAATTAGAAGCATCTTTTTTATTTATTTTTTTAAAAATTCATTTGATAAGAATCGATATACAACTTTACATTTATTTGTTTCCTCACTTAGGTATGAATTCATTTCTCTAACTATAGTTTCATGATTTTCAATGATTTTATCCTACATAAAATTCACAAAAATTTTGTTAAAAAACATAGATAATAAGAGATCATAAAAATTATCATATATTATTCTAATTACTAAATGACACTGAAAAAAATCTTCACCAAATTGTATTACCTCATATTCTATAGAATATCTAAAACTTATAAATCTTGGACATTAAGAGTTCCCCTATGTCCTTTTTTTGAATAATAAAATTTTGATCCCACATTTATACTATTATAGCTTCCAATGAAAGATGAAATACTTTTTTGACTTTCTCATATGATTGAAAAATAGAGTTTTCTACCTTTTATTTTTTAAATAATATAATTTTATTTATCATATTGTGTGTAAGAATATATTACTCTCTTTTTATAGGTAATTGAATCAAAGCCACATTCTTTTTTGAATAAATATATTATATTAATTTCCAGAAAGGTATAGGATATAAGATTTAAAAAATAGACATTTATTAATTGATATGATGAATTTAACTCTTTTCCTATTCAAAATTGTTCAAATTAAACTCTTATTTTTATATGTAAAGTGATTAACATACATCAAAAAGTATGACTGACTTTAGAAAATAGTTATACCTATCATACCATGATATTTTAATGAGACTTTACATCACAATTTATCTATTAGAAAAAGAATTTGATTAAACCGCATTTTTTATTAGATGAACTATATAAATTAGATGAATAAAAAAATATCAAACATATTAGGATAAGAATGAAAAGGGTTATTCACAACCTTTAGGAGATAATAAATTATATGTATCCCATTGCTCTTTATATTGGTAGACTAAAGTGAAGGTTAATATTCCTCAAATATAATTTCTTATATTAAAACCCTTATTGGGATCAATGGTTCCCAAAATTCCTTAAAAATTTAGTAAGAAAATTCTGATCCCAGGAATTTTTCAAACATTTGATATATTTTTTATCGTTAAAATAATTTTTTTAGAAAACACGAAAATAATTTAAATGTTTATAAAGTTTATAAAATACATAAAAATAATTCATGATAAAATAAATATAATCCAATGATTTTGAATTTACCTTTTAAAGATAATTTTTCTAAATTTTATTTTGTATTTTCATTAAGTTGTATAGTCTTTATTGAATTTTGGATAAATTTTACAAAATTATGTAGTTTTTAATTTTATTAAAAATATTTTTAATAAAATTTTAAATAAATTAATTTGTGATAAAACGTTTTTAATAAACTATTTCCTGAAACATTTCTAACAAAATGTATTATCAAACATTTATAAATAAAGTTTTATCTTGTAATTTTCTAACTAAATGTTTTCCTACAATATTTTTGAAATAACATTGACCAATGTGTCTTTGTTTTAAATTTTTTAATTTTTTTTCAAAACACAAGAATAATTTACTAAACATTTTATAAGTAATTAAATACTATAAATATATTGATAAAAAATAGTTTCAATGATCTTTTTATATTGAATATTAAAAAATCTAATTTAATATTATCAACTCTATCATTATTTACGTGTTTTGAAAAAATATCATTAAGTTGTTCTTGTATTTCGATAAAATTTAATATAATATCTCATTTAATTGTACGATATTAAATAAAATTATGTCTTATATCTATGTTCTTATATCACGAGTGATGTGATGGGTTTTTAACTAAATATATGGAACATATTTTGTCAGGGAGTATTGGTGTTTTGAAAATAATCAGGCCCAAACCAGTGAGTGGGTGTTGCATCCACAACACTTGAACATAGTAACTTCTAGCTTCTAAATATTTAGATTCATTATATGATAGTTTAAATGAGTATTTTTTCACAATTCCATGAACTAAATCAACTTTTTGGAAAAGGCACGTACAATATGAACTTTTTCTATCCTTTTAGATCCATAAAAACTAGTATTTGAAAACCCTTTTAAATAAAAATAATTTCCTTAAATATAAAATAATCCAAGTTCAATAGTTCCCTTAAGGTAGTGAAAAAATAATTTTATAGAATTCATAATAGAATATTTTTTATTTTCTTTATAAGTTAACCGTAAGCATATAGAAAAAAAAATATTCCATTGGATATGTGATATTGTAAAATTTGTATCATTACTGTAAAAAAATTGATCAACTAGTTTCCTAGATTCATTATGATCAATATTTTTTGTGGCCCTGATAGGAATACAGATAATTTTAAAATTTTCAGGAAAAAACATTTTAAGAAAATATTTTATATACATTTGTTAAGATATAAATGATCATTATGGTTTTTGAGATATTTGAAAACCAAGTAAAAATGTTAATTCACCCATCATGCTCATCGCAAACCCAAGTTTCATTAAATTTACAAAGGAATCAATAAAACATATTTGAGTTAATCCAAATAAAATTTTTCGACATAAATTTAGACAATAAATTTATCTTTGATAAATCATTTAATAAATATATTTCGATATGTATCTCCATTAAAAGAATTATTTTATAACTAAAATTTGGTTTATTTGGCATACTAAGATTTTGGGGAATGATTGTGTCCATAACATTTCGTAATATATCTAAATGCATGATCCATGTATTTTTGTTTTAAAAACAAGGTGGCTTATCTCTATAAAAATCTTCTAGGAAATATACATTAAAAAAATAGAAATTTACATCAATTTGAGAAATGGTGAAATTTAAGAACAATGCATAAGCAGAAAGTACATGAAATAATTCATGTACAGATACTGGATCATATGTTTATTCATAATTTATGCATTTTTTTAATTATAACCCTTTTCAACAAGTCCATCATTTTTTCTAATTGTTACTCCATTTTCATTGATTCTATTATTAATTCCCCTTTTACTACAATTATAGAATAATCATTAAGATTTTAAACCAAAGTCCAAACATGTTTCCTCTAAAACTCATTGAGTATATTATTAATTACTTTTATCCAATATTAATCTCCTAAATCCACATCAAGACTATTATATTTAATCTATGATAAAAATGTACAATGTTCACATTTTTTTTATGAAACATATAAATTTAACAAGTTATTATACATCAATAAATATATTATCAGTACAATTATTCCTATGTATTTCTCATTCCTTAGGTTTATATAATTCTATTCTTCTATGAAAGGTCGAATTTATTATTGAGTTAATGCTTCAAAAATAATTTCATCAGTTATTCTCTTATATGAAGAATTTTCCAACATGGGATGAAAATCAGTTGCACCAAAAACATTTGAAAATGACGTTATGGGTTGTTTGAAAAAATAATTTGGTTCAACAAATTTTATATGAAATTTTTCTTCAATATTACATGTGCCTTTATTAAAAACATTATATGACTTTCTAGTTATAAAATAAACAAGAAAAAAATTCTTCTTCATCTTTTAGAGTAAATTTATTTAAATTATATTTATTATTGAAAATGAATACTTTAAAATCAAAAACTCTATAGTAAGAATGATTTTTGTTTCAACCAGTCCAGAACTCATAAGTAGGTTTATTAATTAAAAAATCTATTTACAGTATAAGAGGAAATAATAAATTATTTATACAATTTTTTTATAAATTTATTATTCAATCAACGTGGTTATTTTAATCTCATGAATAAATCATTATATTCACTCACCGATAACATTTTTAGGAGGTATTTTTGGAATGGAATTGTTTTGTATTATACCTATTTTTCTAAAAAAAATAAAAAAGTATATAATTTTCAAATTCTCAACCATGATCACTAAAAATAGTAACCATGGGAAGAATTTTCTCATTTTAACACATGGTAGAAAAATATTAAATCAAGGATTATAAATATAAAAATAAAATGGACTCATTTATATCTAGTTTTTTTATAAAAGACATATAAATATTATTTTACTAGAATACATTAATTTTTTATTAGACCATATAAATATATGGACAATATTTTTAAATAATCATAAGTTGAAACATCACTAATAAATTTAAAACTTAACTTATATTGACTTCTAAATTGGAAAGGATCACAAACTATATAACAGTGAAACATATTCTCTAGTAGATATCTAAAAATTCTTTTCTTAAATGTTGGAATAAATTTATAACATTAGAGTTTCATATCCTTCTATAAATCAACCAATGATAACCTTCCATTACTCTAAGGATAGGTAGATCATGAATTTTATGGTATTAAAGTTTATGTGTGTAGAAATTGTCAGGTATATTGGTAGAATGAATAAAATTTCCATTAGAAAATTTAATAGTACATTTATCATTACCAATGTTCATAAGGTAAACTTTATCACATAATTGAATAATGTTTCTGAGATTGTTCTTAATTCCTACAACAAACAAAACATTTTTAATTAAATGTTTTCCCATAAGAAAAATATCACATATTCCCTAGATTACACCTCGATCATTATCACCAAAAGATAATTCATCACCATTAACATTCATAATATTCTTAAATAATATTTTTTCTAGTCATATGATAGTAACATCAACTATTTGAGTACTAATTGTTATTACTATTGGTAATCTTCTATTTCTCAAAAAATTACGAGTTAGGATTTTAGTACGCAAACTTTACTTCATCTAATAATATTAGAAAATTGTAAATTTGGGATCCACATCTATAAAACAACTATATATTTATAAAACAATCCATAGAAATATAATCCTTATGAAAACCAAAAGACTAAACATTAATTAATTGTTATTTTTTTTCAATGATCACCACTTTAACATTTCATAAAAATGATCACAATTTGGAACCAAATAGTTATTTTGAAAATGATGTTTTTAATTTACCAAAGCAATCCTAGAAACATTTATGTGGGGTATCATATTTCTATACATGTGAAGAATTCTACTGTTCATTGATATATAGTTTGAAAACAATTTTCATAGACTAAAATTATCCAAATTTATCATGGAAATAAAATCCATATAATTTGTAGATGAGGTGGAATTATTTTTCTATAAATAATTGGTAGTAGAATAATTCTATGTAAAATGTCTTTAAATTCTCAAATTTTCATTATAAGATCATTCTTATCATTTCAATATTTTTTTGAAACATTATAATTTTGACTTTCAAAAAAATACAAAACCTCAAAACCTCTTCATAAATAGGTAATTAATTATCTTCATTAGATGAATTACATTCTCATTATGATGATGTTGAATTATTATCATTAAATAAATTATGATAATTATCATTAAAAGTAAAATTGGTTTATTATTTATTAGATAAGTTAGCCATGAAGAAATTATCTTTCACTCCATGTATCAAAAACATTCATAATTTTAATTCCTTTTTTATTAAATAACAATCTTGTATATTCGCCTTTCTTATATTTTTTCTTCAAACAATGAAAATCTGGTCTGATATAACCAATCCTTTTACACTAAAATTATATCATATATGTACACTTTATCTTATCATTTCATTATTTATAATTATTTCTATACTTATATAGAAAAAACTTTTTTGAACTAATATTATTCATACTTTTATCAAGATCAGTAATCTCATTTTCCCATTGTTCTGATTAAATAATTTATATATCAATATTATCTTTCTTCTTCACTGATGTTTTAGAAACTCTCTAAGTGGGTATATCTTTTATATAAAAATTAGAAGTAAAATAATAATATACTTAATTTTTCATTTTCCCTTTTTAAAAATCTATTTTTTCCTACAATCATACTACATGATATTCATAAAAGGATATTATAAGAAATATATTATAATATTCACAGTGTTATCAAGAGTTTACCTCTACAATTCTCATTGATTTGGCATTATATAAAAAAATAGTCAACTAATATTTCATCAGAAAAATCATTAACTCATAATAACTATAGTGTATTTAAATTTATCTTGAATCAATGATTCAACTTAGCAACATCTTCTTTATAAAAAAATTTAAAGGATTGATAAAAAGATCTTATCATAGCTATTATAGTTTTATTATATTTGGTAGTTTTAAATTGAGTATCCTCAAGAATATTCCAAATATTTATAGCTACTTCATTGGATGTAGTTTCTCTACTGGAATTATTTATCATTGAACATTGAAAAGTATTAATAAAAGAATAATTCAGATGATACCCAGTTTTCTAATATTTAGAAAAAGTAGCAATCACTTTTTTAGGAATCTTATAATCTCCTGTTAGTATAAATATTTTTCAACTCAATTATTTTTAACAAATGACATCTTGCGATACAAAAAAATATTTTTAATCAGCAACAACAAAAATTGTTTGTCTACATGGAGTCAAATTATTAAATATACTAAAATTTAAAAATATAATATAGGAAAAATAAGTACAAACAAAAAAATATCATAATAATTTATAAAAAATCCAATTAGTGGATTAATTAAGAAAAAGACTCACTAAAATATTTTAATGAATCAATCTCAAAGTAATAAGATGTTATAAAAAAATTCAAAAAAAAAATTTACATTTTTTATCCTAAAAAGCTACCTACAAGTAGATTACCTCTTCTATTTATAAGAAAATATTCAATAGTAATATTTCATATTCTGCAGAGTTTGCTGTAATGAATTCAGAAAAACTTACTCAGCACTAGAAATGATTCAGTTCAAATTTTTTTCCAATATCTATAAAATTATATACTAATATGGTATATGTATATTCAATCCTGTAAAATAATTATTTTTCATCCAATGAAATGAACTTTGTTCATCTGATTGATTTAAAAAAATTATTTTTCAAAAATCATGTCTCCCTCTATTCAATGAAGTTCATCCAATGGTCTTGGTATAACATCCTCTAGTGTATTTAGTTATACATTGACTTCTTCAATTTTATAAATTTATCTCTTATGACCTATGTAATAATTCATATGATGTATAGTATACATGTTTTTCTAATTATTGTAATGAATTATTTCTAATGATGTATTATTTCAACATAGGTTAAAATAAATTGTCAACCAAAAGATACTTAAGACCATGTGATGTATAAAATTTAGTTACATATAAATGTTTAAATAAATAAATTATGATTCTAAAAATGTGGTGAGATATTTTTGAAATTTATCTTTCTAACTAAACAAATACTTGATGACTGAATCGGAATGTATAGTGAAATAAAATGAACTAAAGTGAAATTCATTAGAGAATAAAATGTTGTTCTTCTCGATGTAGTGGAAATCATTTTTGTATAATAATATAATAGATAGTGTAAAATTTATAATATTTTCAAGTATTACATAAATCAATACATAGATGAGGGAGAATATAGAGTTCCACTTAGATGAGTAGTGAGGTATCCATAAATATTTATGAGGGTACAATTCTATTATATGAAGTTACAATAGCCTAAAATATTGGAATCCACTAAAATAATATGTTATTGGTGGATTTTGGAACACTGACACATTATCATGTGTATTCTCATGGTTATGTCAAAATTTAGGGGATGTAATTAATATGTTTGGATTTTAATTTTACATACATTTATCTTATGTGTTTAACATTAAGGGTGAGCTTTATATTAGAAATTAATTTTAATTTATCATCACCTTCATTCAACCCTAAATAGTATTCTTGGGGCTTACATATTAACTCAATGGTCATAATAATTGGAATTAAATCCCGAAGGTTCTAATTTGTGTTTCAATATATTAAATGTGTTTTAGGATTTCTCATACAAATATACTCATTGATGAGGCCTAACATTTTTAATCTAATGAACATTTATGGATGGGAATTTTAAAAACATAATTATATATTAGATTAGGGTGATAATGATATAGGTTATGTTCAACGTGATTCTAGATTAAGAAATTATAGTTGATGATTTAGTGATAAAAATTCATAGAAGATTAAGGTTATTGATTTATTTGATGAGTTATTTAAGAAAAAATAGTCATTGTTCCTAAAAATTTAAATAATCATTTAATGATGATACATAGAAAATTTATTAATGAATAGTGATTTATGCCTCTCTGAAATTATAAGAGTGTTTCTAGAGAAAATATCCTTATATCAAAATTATAAATGAAGTAGCTAAATTATAATTATACTCATTATAAAATGGAATCACCAACCATAGTTATTTTTTTTGAAGTTATTAATATATCTTAATATAATTCTATTATTTAAGTACCTAAAAATATTATATATTCATATTATTCCATGAGGAATGAAATAATAAATGATTCTAGTTGAGAAGTTTTGAAAATATCAAATTATCAATTGAGAGAATTTGTGTAGTAATCAAGTAGATATTTATTAATTACAAAAAAAAAATTGATCTCCTATATATCTTTCATAGAGTGTATTTCACCTTCACAATATAAATTGTTTTATTAATATTGGTATTTAAGCCAGAGAATTGTTGTTTAAAAGGTTGAATGGTTTGGTAAAAATAAAAATAGAAAATCAATTAAGATAAACAATTTACAAATTAATTGATGGAACAAATTTTTAAGGTTAAGGAATTTAAATCTAATTGTATCCCTCATAAAAAGGAATGTGAAGAGATGATAAAATATAGAAATGAATCATGGACCATAATAGAGAACACATTTACTCAATTAAAAGAAAGTTATTAATTAATTAAGTATTTTTAACCATTACTAAAATAATTTATTGAAAAAGTGGAGAACCCCTCAATAATATATACAATAAGAGGAGTTTACGATGATGGAAATTTGAATTTGGTGAAAAACTGAATGTTATTGAGAAATAAGAAATAAATATTACTCAAAAGTAGGTTTTATGGAATTGGTAGTATTGTAGAGATATTTGACGCACTACAAATTTTTTTTTTATATAAAAAAATCCTTTAGTGGATATATAACTATTAAAATATATAATCCTAGAAAAGGATACATGATTTATGACTTTACTGAGAAATAATTTAATTTTTCAATCCTTTTTCAAATGGAGAGTGCAAAACACCAAATTTTTAATTTAATTTTTTTCTTCAAAATAATGGTTTTGTAATTTTAGTATGTTAATGTTTAGAATTATGGTAAATTTGGATATTTCATGGTTTGAAACGATTTACGGGAATTTTTTTAAAGTTAACTGTATGATTCTTCTAAATTTGAGTAAGTTAGTGTTTCTTGGATACCACTTCATTTGGTCCGTTAAGAAAGACTACTCGGAATCCCCTTCAATGTTCCAAAAACTCCATTCTTCATATCTCGACAACTTGATACCATTAATAATTTATTCATTGATTATTATATTTAATTTATCAAAGGACTAACATAGTCAAATACATTTTTAGAATTTATTATAATATTTTCACTGTATTTTTTAAACTACACATATAAATTTATAAATTTTTTTATATATTGTTCAATTTTTTGTTATAATATGTTGCTGTTGGTATTAATTATTATTATTAAATGAGGAAATTTTAATGTTAGTTTGAGAAATTGAGGGTTCTAGAATAAAATAATTTTTAAATTTTATTAACATAAATATTATTAAAATTATTTTTACCTTTTCTATTAGGAAATTATGGACAACCGTCTTTTCCCCCTCACTAGGACGTGGTGAATGATTCTATGGGGAGATATCTCCATATTCATTCTTCTTTTCTAGCCCCAAAGAGGGTCCACCATGGAAGGAGTTCTGGGTGATTCTCATCTCTATTTCTCCTCCATTACTATTTATTTCCTTTTCCTCATCCCCATATCCTATTTTCTATATCTAGTGTTTATAGGAAATTTGGGTTTTGGAATTTAAATGAAAACCCAAAATCTCAAGGGTGTTTATGTGTCATTGGAGCATGAACTCTATTTCAAGCCTTGTCATGTGTTCACTTCATAAATGTGTTAGGGTGTTGCTAATATAAGGCCCCAGCCTTAAACCTTACTTAATCTTGAGTTATTACAAGATTACACATTGAGGATCTTTTCAGGTTTAGAGTTTTAGAGAATTATATCATGAAACTTGCATTACATTCCACATTTAAACAAAGTGGTTACATAAAAGACAGTATTCATTCTTCCCATCAACGGAAACATATTTAAAATATAACACTGATTCTTTCTTGACACATCCTTGACACTATCATCACATCATGTACCTTTCCCTTGACCTGTGAAAAATATTTCAAAAACTTGGGATGAGCATAAAAAGCTCAGTAAGAGTTATAAAAATATGGAAAGGAAACATGAGTTCATATATACATTAGAATGAAATCACACTTTACCCATAAAACATAGGCATATCAAATCATGAATAAATCATAGAAAACATAAGACATAAAGGTAACTTGAGGCATTCATAACATTCTTACGTAGGGAGTAACCCTCTTGGTTACGTTTGGAATACCCATCACAGTATATTCCCTAAATCTCTTCGGAGAAACCTTAACGTTTCACTCCTTCGCGTTACCCAATTCATTGGAGAGCTATATCGGGCTCACCCACCCTTAGTTTATCACGGAACCACCCGTTTTCATAACAATGCCCAAGAACCATAACATAAATGTATCACATAAAACATTCATAAATGAAACATAACATTTCCACGTTTCAATCACAATATAACATTTTAGTATATTGAAATAATGAATCCATTCAAAAAGAAACCATTTCCAAAACCATTTAAAACATTTAATAAAGAGATTTTTGAATCAAAGTGTCCCATACCACATTGAAGCTTAAAATTTTAAACCATTAATATCCATATAAATAAATCCTTAAAACCATTTTGAAAACATGGATATTAATAAGAACAAATGATTAAAACATTTAAAACGATATTTTGGTTAAAGGGGTTTTACCCAAATTAGAGACACTTGAATACAATAATTGAGGAATAACATTTAGTCAGAACTTTATAATATCATGAGAATAAATGGATTCATGATATAATACTCCAAAGTACAGTATATACACCATATAAGAGTGAATTGGTGAATAACAACAACGAACCCTCAATAGAAATGTCAAATGTGATGAAATCCATTATAACGAAGGTATCCTTAAATTAAGGATAAATCAATATCAAAATTATGTGTGAAAAATATAAATACACCCAATATAATTGGATATTAAGTGTAAAACAATAAAAGGTCATTAACACATATTCAAAGGATGACATATTCAATGACTACATGTTGAACCCAAAGAAATCGAAATTGGGTTAAAAAGTTCCCTTGACAGCCTAACGGCATCACATCAAAATGAGTTGATGAGAGATAAAAAGTGTATCTCATCACTTGGACATAAAATTTACATCAATAAGGATATATGATAACATATCCCAACATAACAATATGTAAATTAAAAGACCCAACAAAAGAAGTCTTTTAAAAAAGAGGAGGGTGAGAGGTTCCCTTACCGACTTGGGTATCTTTCAAAACATACACCCCATGAAAGAAGGACAATAGATCATTGATGTAAATACTCATAAATGAAAGTATATTGCACAAAGAGTAGAATAATGGGCAGTACATACACCACTCAATGGAATTTGTGGCAAATGTATCATAAATCGCACGGGAATAAAAGTGAGATGAAAAATCCCTTACGAAATCTCGGCAGCCTAACGGCGCCACATAAAACTTCCGAATATGGATTGATGAGATCAAATAGGGTATCTCATCACATTAAAATAAAATTTAAAGAAAGTGGAATATAAAAGAGCATCCCCCAACATTACAAATAGGAGCTTAAAAGAAGTGACATAAAGGAGATTACTTGAAAACAAAGAGAGAGGTTAGATCTCTTACGAAAGTTCGGCAGCCTAACGGCGCCACTCAAGACTTCCAAAATGGATTGATGAGAGAGAATAGGGTCTCTCATCATATGAACATAAAAATTAAAGTAAGTGTAATATATAATAACATCCCAATAAAAAGAAAGATGATCTTTAGCGGGAATGACATAAAAGAGTGTACTTAAAAAGAAAGAGAGGAGTAAGATCCCTTACCTCGGGTCCGACTTGACTCGATCGTTCTTTAACGTCCTGAATAATAAACTTGAGTTAATTTATATTTTCTTAAGAACCTTTTTCAAGTTCATTATTACTTTTATACCACTTATTACCATATCATAAACATTATGTAATCATTTAAGTTAATAATATTTATTTTTCCGATATTTGGTTCTTAAGTCGAAAGTGGACTTCTTACAATTACATGTTGTTCGTGTGGCCAAATGTTTATTATATCCAGAATTGTATTCATTATGTAGATATCATATATTTCATATATATCCAGTACATTCATGCATTTATAACATTACATAATCATTTAGAGGTAAGAAATGAAATGCACCGTTCATGGAGACGGTAAGCCGTACGTACGCATGAACGCTACTTTCATTTCTATTTCGTATTTTATAGAATGGAATAATAATGATATAAAGGTATATTATAATTCCAGTATAATATCATATATAATATCATACTTCCATCCTTTATACATCCCACATATGGTATTTAACGAATCAAATCACTTTGAGGGGGCGGTAGTCCGCACTTCCTTAAATGAAGATATCGCGTATACCCATAATGGAAGCCATAAAGGTAAGACAAAAATGAAAAATACAGAAACATAAATAAAACTTAAATATATTATATATCATATATAAAAATAGTGACATCATAATGGCCACCTTTGAAGGTGTTAAATGAGTATTGAACAATCATCGTTTCGGGAGGCAGAATTTCACCATCCACGGAAACCGTATGTTCTTTAACCATTTGATGTAGTTGTGTGAGAGTGTAGCTTGAATAAATCTTATAAAAACATCCTAGTATATTTAAGATACTGTTTTTGTTACAAAAGAAGTAAATAAAAAGAGTTTATGGGGTTGGAGAAGCAAAATAATACAAATGAACATGAGAGAATGAATTACCTTTAAAAGTGTAACTCCTTTTGATTTGAGCCTAAAGGCTTCCTTTGAAAGGATTATGTCCAAAGGGAATCCCCTAAGATGAGGAGAGGGATGTGGAGAGAGTAAATGGGCAGGGTTTGGCCGAGCCAAAGGCTTGAGGAGTGTGTGAAATGAGGTAGAGGTGGGGGCCTTTTATAAGAGGAGAGGAGGGGCACTTTTGGAAAGTAAGAAATATTACTTTATTTGAAAATGTTTTTCGGTTTCAAAAGGTCCCACATTGATATAATTAGTGGATAAGGTGATAAGATTTCTAAATCCACCCATCCAATAAGTTTTGGACATGTGTAGTTCATAGATTTTACATTATCTTTCCATTTTATTTAAATCGTCAAATAATGATGTCATCGTTGCATCATTATTATGTCATAAATAATTTAATTTATTTAATGTCTAAAAATTATAAAAAAAAATACTATGATGTAGGTAAACTTTTTAGATTTCCAATGACTATTTATAATCAAAAAGATGACTTGTATAACCCCACTTAAAAATTGTTTTAGTAAAACATATCATGTTTGTGTCATTTTTACTTTTACATTAAATAAAAAGTTATTTATGTCATTTCCCAACCAAAGTGGATCCATGGGGTCCCCAAGTTGACCCATGTCTTTTCTGGGTCGTCCATTACACATAAAATGAGGTTAGGACATGTTTCAAGTTCATTTCATTTTATTAAAGCATTATGTTTACCATAAACTACACTAATTACCACTAATCGCGATTAAAACCTTAATAAGTTACTATTCACCAAAAAAATATTTTTATCCCATTGAACCACATTTTATTTCTTAATGACAACCATGTATGTCTGATTTTTTAAATTCCAAACACATAAGTGGTAAAATTTCATTTAAACAAAAAATCAGCTTTTATAAGTACCACTTAGTGGTTTCACTATTCATCAAAAATTGAAGTTTTTCAGAAAAATCCCAAAAATTCACCCTAAGCTAT
Organism: Viscum album; assembly: GCA_963277665.1. NCBI lineage: Eukaryota > Viridiplantae > Streptophyta > Magnoliopsida > Santalales > Viscaceae > Viscum > Viscum album. The sequence goes on along the minus strand of OY728128.1, from coordinate 1,513,204,947 downwards.
ATTTGATATTCCGAATTCAAAAATGAAGTATGTTTTACAAAATTCAAAACATATTAGTCACATTAATTAATTTAATAATTAATTCCCGCTGTCAGAGCAAATAGCGTGTTTTTATAAAACAATAAGTATCAAAAGATTGACACTAGTTTAAGTCTGATTTCAAAGTGAAATTAATTCCAATGACCACTATTGGATTTAATGGTAAAAATATATTCTAATTTCACTTTAAAACCAATTCAAAAGATAATCTAATCATATAAATAAATTAGATTAAAAAGAGGTTTTGAATTAAAATACAACATTTTACACTATTCATTAAAAAATGAACATTATCGGAAAAATACCAAAAAATTACACAAAGTAAAATTTGATGTCCCGATTCTTAATAAGAGTTTTATTTGGTCCAAAATAATGTATAAGAGTGATAAAAACTATATTTAATGATGGTTCAACATCAAAAGGTGATAAGTGAACCTTTAGTGAAAACTAGGGCATATACGCCTAAAATTTAATTCTTTCTGTATTTTAAGCCTCTATCCTTTATTGGATAAATGTAAAAACATTTAAAAACATATATAATCATATTTTAGTTATTTATCTCCATTCCCTCCATTACAAAAGCTACATTTTAACTACCATTTAAAATAATATTATTTTATTATTAGAGTGCAACGTAAGATTCCCAAGAAACCCGTTGTTGCGTGTTGGGTACGCCATCAAGCATAGCGTCCCCTTTAAAGTCATATTAATATTTTATTCACAAATATGGATAAATTAGAAAATGTCACATTCTTTATTTACCTGGGGTGTTACATCCTTCCCCCCTTTTGGGAATTGCGTCCTTGCAATTTTAAAATTGCGCTTGGAAACATCCTTGAACGTCCCATATCGGAACAAGAGTCGGTAAAACAATCACTTTAAAATAAAGAAAGATAAGCACAGAGGTCACCCGAGTTAACCCATACTAGGATTCCAAGTATGAAAATATGGACATGGAGGAGAAAACATAGGGTCATGTTCTGATGGAGAGTGATATAAAACATGTTTAGGAGAAAGTTAACCATGAGAAAATCACAAACTTGTGATGGGTTAAACGGTGTTGGGTTCCCCAGTAGGAAAAGTTAATAGACAACATTTTTGTTTTAAGTTACTTTTTATTGAGGAATTTATTCATAAGGAAACATAATCACTTATCATGTTGACTTTTAACTTTTATTAGATTCCTTAATCAAACTCATATTTTTTTCCAAAAGACTAGTATTTAGGGATACTTGTTCACATTAAGAGTACTACAATCAACTTCTTGAGAATCACCTAATCCAACAAATAGAACTATATACATCCCATGTCTTTAGGCTTTAACCAAAACCAAAACCAAAAAGGTTAGTATAAGGTCAGATAATCTAGAATAGGATAACCCTTTAAAAAGAAAATATATGCTTAATCTCCAAAATTTGTCCAACAAAACCCAAAGTTCAACGAGGACCATCCGATAAACACTTTGTCCATAAAATTCTTCAAAGTAAATCAATATAAGATTGAAACCCAAATATTTGAAGGATTTAGTCACATAGTCTTCCAAGTTAAATCGTAACATTTATCTCCAAACAACATTAGTCGCTCCTAAAGTCTCGCATTGAAAAGTAATTATCCTAATCACATATCCTCCAAAATCAACTTACTCTTAATTCATAAAATCATATAACTAAAAAGAATCAGTCAAACTAACCAGGGACTTCACGTAGTCCAGTGGTAGGCGATAAATACCAGTCGCACTTTGGTTGTGGGTTCGATTCCCGCAGCTTTGTCCGACGCGACGGGATGTCACACGGTCTGCGTGTTGTCCTTTTTCCAAAACTATATAATTCTTAAAACATTCCCCAAAATGAGATAAAATCTTCAAGAATAATCATAACATATTTTAACCTCAAGTTTATCTCATGCCCTTCATTTTCCATCATATCATATAATAACCCATAATTACCTCAAAAGTAAGGATCATATAAACCCTAATGGTTACCTTAATAATTATTACCTGAATTTCCACATTGAGTTGGCCATCTCGTACATGATGCATTAGAGAACTCACCAAGGTTGAAGTGATTGATCATGACTCCTTGATAGTTGGTCTAGAACAACTATGAGATTCCTCATTAAATACCCCATCTCATCTAGTATCTTAATCAGAGAACCACCACTGTTTCCTTCAAAACCATTGTCACTTTGGTGCCTGCTAGATCTAGCCATTTACTAAAACCAAAAAGGGCAGTGTGAGTATATCAACAAAACCATCATGTACTAATGAGGAAGGTAAACACTAAGATATACTTACTCATTCACTTTATCTAAAATTAGGACTCTTTCTGAAATCCTAACCTTTATGGTAATGTCACTTATGCTTAAAGAATACCCTAAACTCTAAATTTATCTAAACCGACCTTTGATACCAACTATAAGGCCCCAGCCTTAAACCTTACTTAATCTTGAGTTATTACAAGATTACACATTGAGGATCTTTTCAGGTTTAGAGTTTTAGAGAATTAGATCATGAAACTTGCATTACATTCCACATTTAAACAAAGTGGTTACATAAAAGACAGTATTCATTCTTCCCATCAACGGAAACATATTTAAAATATAACACTGATTCTTTCTTGACACATCCTTGACACTATCATCACATCATGTACCTTTCCCTTGACCTGTGAAAAACATTTCAAAAACTTGGGATGAGCATAAAAAGCTCAGTAAGAGTTATAAAAATATGGAAAGGAAACATGAGTTCATATATACATTAGAATGAAATCACACATTACCCATAAAACATAGGCATATCAAATCATGAATAAATCATAGAAAACATAAGACACAAAGGTAACTTGAGGCATTCATAACATTCTTACGTAGGGAGTAACCCTCTTGGTTACGTTTGGAATACCCATCACAGTATATTCCCTAAATCTCTTCGGAGAAACCTTAACGTTTCACTCCTTCGTGTTACCCAATGCATTGGAGAGCTATATCGGGCTCACCCGCCCTTAGTTTATCACAGAACCACCCGTTTTCATAACAATGCAAGAGAACCATAACATAAATGTATCACATAAAACATGCATAAAGGAAACATAACATTTCCACGTTTCAATCACAATATAACATTTTAGTATATTGAAATAATGAATCCATTCAAAAAGAAACCATTTCCAAAACCATTTAAAACATTTAATAAAGAGATTTTTGAATCAAAGTGTCCCATACCACCTTGAAGCTTAAAATTTTAAACCATTAATATCCATATAAATAAATCCTTAAAACCATTTTGAAAACATGGATATTAATAAGAACAAATGATTAAAACATTTAAAACGATATTTTGGTTAAAGGGGTTTTACCAAAATTAGAGACACTTGAATACAATAATTGAGGAATAACATTTAGTCAGAACTTTATAATATCATGAGAATAAATGGATTCATGATATAATACTCCAAAGTACAGTATATACACCATATAAGAGTGAATTGGTGTATAACAACAACGAACCCTCAATAGAAATATCAAATGTGATGAAATCCATTATAACGAAGGTATCCTTAAATTAAGGATAAATCAATATCAAAATTATGTGTGACAAATATAAATACACCCAATATAATTGGATATTAAGTGTAAAACAATAAAAGGTCATTAAAACATATTCAAAGGATGACATATTCAATGACTACATGTTGAACCCAACGAAATCGAAATTGGGTTAAAAAGTTCTCTTGACAGCCTAACGGCATCACATCAAAATGAGTTGATGAGAGATAAAAAGTGTATCTCATCACTTGGACATAAAATTTACATCAATAAGGATATATGATAACATATCCCCACATAACAATATGTAAATTAAAAGACCCAACAAAATAAGTCTTTTAAAAAAGAGGAGGGTGAAAGGTTCCCTTACCGACTTGGGTATCTTTCAAAACATACACCCCATGAAAGAAGGACAATAGATCATTGATGTAAATACTCATAAACAAAAGTATATTACACAAAGAGTAGAATAATGGGTAGTACATACACCACTCAATGTAATTTTTGTCAAATGTAGCATAAATCGCATGGGAATAAAAGTGAGATGAAAAATCCCTTACGAAATCTCGGCAGCCTAACGGCGCCACATAAAACTTCCGAATATGGATTGATGAGATCAAATAGGGTATCTCATCACATTACAATAAAATGTAAAGAAAGTGTAATATAAAAGATCATTCCCCAACATTACAAATAGGATCTTAAAAGAAGTGACATAAAGGAGAGTACTTGAAAACAAAGAGAGAGGTTAGATCTCTTACGAAAGATCGGCAGCCTAACGGCGCCACTCAAAACTTCCAAAATGGATTGATGAGAGAGAATAGGGTCTCTCATCATATGAACATAAAAATTAAAGTAAGTGTAAAATATAATAACATCCCAATAACAAGAAAGATGATCTTTAGAGGGAATGACATAAAAGAGTGTACTTAAAAAGAAAGAGAGGAGTAAGATCCCTTACCTCGGGTCCGACATGACTCGATCGTTCTTTAACGTCCTGAATAATAAACTTGAGTTAATTTATATTTTCCTAAGAACCTTTTTCAAGTTCATTATTACTTTTATACCACTTATTACCATGTCATAAACATTATGTAATCATTTAAGTTAATAATATTTGTTTTTCCGATATTTGGTTCTTAAGTCGAAAGTGGACTTCTTACAATTACATGTTGTTCGTGTGGCCAAATGTTTATTATATCCAGAATTGTATTAATTATGTATATATCATATATTTCATATATATCCAGTACGTGCATGCATTTATAACATTACATAATCATTTAGAGGTAAGAAATGAAATGCACCGTTCATGGAGACGGTAAGCCGTACGTACGCATGAACGCTACTTTCATTTCTATTTCGTATTTTATAGAATGGAATAATAATGATATAAAGGTATATTATAATTACAGTATAATATCATATATAATATAATATTTCCATCCTTTATACATCCCACATATGGTATTTAACGAATCAAATCACTTTGAGGGGGCGGTAGTCCGCACTTCCTTAAATGAAGATATCGTGTATACCCATAATGGAAGCCATAAAGGTAAGAAAAAAATGAAAAATACAGAAACATAAATAAAACATAAAAATATTATATATCATATATAAAAATAGTGACATCATAATGGCCACCTTTGAAGGTGTTAAATGAGTATTGAACAATCATCGTTTCGGGAGGCAGAATTTCACCATCCACGGAAACCGTATGTTCTTTAACCATTTGATGTAGTTGTGTGAGAGTGTAGCTCGAATAAATATTATAACAACATCCTAGTATATTGAAGATACTGTTTTTGTTACAAAAGAAGTAAATAAAAAGAGTTTAGGGGGTTGGAGAAGCAAAATAATACAAATGAACATGAGAGAATGAATTACCTTTAAAAGTGTAACTCCTTTTGATTTGAGCCTAAAGGCTTTCTTTGAAAGGATTATGTCCAAAGGGAATCCTCTAGGATGAGGAGAGGGATGTGGAGAGAGTAAATGGGCAGGGTTTGGCCGAGCCAAAGGCTTGAGTAGTGTGTGAAATGAGGTAGAGGTGGGGGCCTTTTATAAGAGGAGAGGAGGGGCACTTTTGGAAAGTAAGAAATATTACTTTATTTGAAAATGTGTTTCAGTTTCAAAAGGACCCACATTGATATAATTCGTGGATAAGGTGATAATAGTTCGAAATCCACCCATCCAATAAGTTTTGGACATGTGTAGTTCATATATTTTACATTATCTTTCAATTTTATTTAAATCGTCAAATAATGATGTCATCGTTGCATCATTATTATGTCATAAATAATTTAATTTATTTAATGTCTAAAAATTATAAAAAAAAATACTATGATGTAGGTAAGCTTTTTAGCTTTCCAATTACTATTTATAATCAAAAATATGACTTCTATAACCCCACTTAAAATTTGTTTTAGTAAAACATATCATGTTTGTGTCATTTTTACTTTTACATTAAATAAAAAGTTATTTATGTCATTTCCCAACCAAAGTGGATCCATGGGGTCCCCAAGTTGACCCATGGCTTGTCTTGGTCGGCCATTACACATCCAATGAGTTTAGGACATGTGTCAAGTTCATTTAATTTTATTAAAGCATTATGTTTACCATAAACTACACTAATTACCACTAATCGCGATTAAAAACTTAATAAGTTACTATTCACCAAAAAAAATATTTTTATCCCATTGAACCACAATTTATTTCTTAATGACAACCATGTATGTCGGATTTTTGAAATTCAAAACACATAAGTGGTAAAATTTCATTTAAACAAAAAATCAGCTTTTATAAGTACCACTTAGTGGTTTCACTATTCATCAAAAATTGAAGTTTTTCAGAAAAATCCCAAAAATTCACCCTAAGCTATATTTGATATTCCGAATTCAAAAATGAAGTCCGTTTTAAAAAATTCAAAACATATTAGTCACATTAATTAATTTAATAATTAATTCCCGCTGTCAGAGCAAATAGCGTGTTTTTATAAAACAATAAGTATCAAAAGATTGACACTAGTTTAAGTCTGATTTCAAAGTGAAATTAATTCCAACGACCACTATTGGATTTAATGGTAAAAATATATTCTAATTTCACTTTAAAACCAATTCAAAATATAATCTAATAATATAAATAAATTAGATTAAAAAGAGGTTTTGAATTAAAATACAACATTTTACACTATTCATTAAAAAATGAACATTATCGGAAAAATACCAAAAAATTACACAAAGTAAAATTTGATGTCCCGATTCTTAATAAGAGTTTTATTTGGTCCAAAATAATGTATAAGAGTGATCAAAACTATATTTAATGATGGTTCAATATCAAAAGGTGATAAGTGAACCTTTAGTGAAAACTAGGGCATATACGCCTAAAATTTAATTCTTTCTGTATTTTAAGCCTCTATCCTTTATTGGATAAATGTAAAAACATTTAAAAACATATATAATCATATTTTAGTTATTTATCTCCATTCCCGCCATTACAACGGCTACATTTTAACTACCATTTAAAATAATATTATTTTATTATTAGAGTGCAACGTAAGATTCCCAAGAAACTCGTTGTTTCGTGTTGGGTACGCCATCGAGCATAGCGTCCCCTTTAAAGTCATATTAATATTTTATTCACAAATATGGATAAATAAGAGAATGTAATATTCTTTATTTACCTAGGGTGTTACAGCTAACTTCTAGGATGGTGATACTATTTTTCCTCATTATTATGGAATGATATAATTTATTTTATTTTATAAATTAAATTTATCTTTACAAAATATTGTCAATTTTTTTCTAATAGAGGTCAAAGAGTAATTTCATTGATTATTTCATCATTTTCCTTCATTATCTATGGTGTTTCATTATGTTTTTTATTTAAAAGTTTGAGAACCCAATTTCTCACTCCTATGGGTTTTCATAAAAATATTATGCAAATTAGTTATTCCATATAGGGATTTACATTTTGTGTTGACTCGTAGTTTTTTTCTAAAGAATGGATCCATGTATTTTTCTTATAATGTAAGAGTTTATTATTGTTTTTGATTAGTAAAAAAATTATATTTTATTTTATGTTAATTTTTCCAATTGAATAATTTTTTCAATGTTGATTATCAAAATAGATGGAAAAATATATTCAAAAATATTTATGGTAAACCTTGTTTAATTTTATTTCAACAACATGTTTCACGAAATGCATCAATTATATTTTAAATAAATAAATTGGATTAGTTTTAAGAAAGTAAATATAAACTCCATAGAATATTAAATGTTTTATCCCGGAAAAGGATTACCTTTTTTTGATGATTCATGATAACTAATATTTAATGATAGAGTCACCATTATTTATGATATTATTTTAATAATTTTTTTACATATATGTCCTCCAAGAGAAATTATTATTATATATAAATTTGTGGATTTATTAATGGGTTTGAATGAAGTATATCATTAAATCATTGTAATTTTCATGTGTATAATACTTTGAGTACTAAGAGTAACCTTATAACGCATATTAAGATAGTCTATAAGAAAACATCATATATTCCTTCATCAAATTTTTGACAAAACATTGATTGGGGTGGATAGTATTGGCGAGCCCCTAACTTTACAATTATAGGCTTGACATGAGTTTAGTATGAGGTTCAAAATATATTCCTTGGATGAAACAAATATGTGTTGTAGTTATCTACATATGGTTTGGGATATGACCTTTTTTATCAATAATTGATTATTATAACAATATGATAATTTGGGTTTCCATACCTTGTTTCCCTAAGTACCTACCCATAATTGATGTTTACCACTTTGGTTATAAATTTATTTCACAATTTTTCTTTTGTTAAAAACATATACATATCAGTATATTCATATATTTTTTAACGTTCTCTTTTGATATTATGTTTTAAAATGGAACTCTGGATTAAATGATTTCAAAAAAGGTAAAAATGAGCATACATTTATACTTATATTTAAATCTATCATGTATGGAATATCAATAAAAGAATATTTATATGATATTTGGTGAAATGTAATGGAGAGTTACATCAGAGTCTACATGAAAATCTTTAGTGTGTTTGTGTCCTTTTATTTCCATGTAATTTATTATTGGTTTTATTGATGCCTATAGTATATTGGGTTAACCATATATCAGGTTGGTGATTTCTAAGTGGTTTAATAAGGGGTTTGTTTTGTGATATGAAAAGTTCGAGGTGTATTCAATCATCTATTTTTATGTCTTGGTTATGTAAACAATATTTAATTTGTAATTTTATATAGTTATGAAATTATTTTGATAATTACTAGTTTGATTATCTCTCACTACTAAATTTATTATTTATTTCACAATAAAGTGGAAAATATTTCCACCCATCCTATTAACACTTTTATAACTTGAGTAAGACTTGGGTGATTAAAAAAGTGATTAAGACCTTGTGAAATATCGATTTAGATAAAATTATCAGGTATATGGGTTTGTATGTTAAAAACCAATATTAGTGTATTAACAATGAGTCTTGTCGCAGGTAATATGAGGTATGATCCAGGTGATTTCAAATGTAATCCACGAATAAAATTGGATCAACCCATCTATGGTGGGAACCCATGTTATAGTGGGATGTTTGAGTTTTATTGGTTATCAAAAATTCTTTTGTGGGTTCCAATTATTTTATTCTACCATAATAATATGTCTTTGAGTTAATGTATTGGATACCTCTTTAAAATATTAATTATTAATACAAAATGGTTATGAGTGTTAATATTATTGATTGAAACACATCAGGATGTCACATTTGGTATGTTTCTGATATTTGACTTAAATATAACTGAGTGATCGCAATTGATTGATTGATTTACATATATATCTAAATATTTATACAATTACCATTTATTATTATAAAAAAAATATTGAGTTTTAATGTTTATTTTAATGTTATTTTTTACATAAATCAAATGGAAATAAATTTCTCTGATAATGAATGGGACATTCAATATTTGAAAATGAAATTGATGATTTATAAATGATGTATTGAGAACTCCATGATGTAAAAAATTTCATTTTAACTTTATAATGAGGAATTTATAATGGACCATTGTTTAGGAATTGATTATGAATAAATTTTTCTGATAGTTAAGTCACACAAATGAAAAAAAATTGTAATTTGAAAGTATATTGAATACAAAAGGGTTTTTACTTATTGATGATTTTTTTTTAAATTTGGAAGTTTTATATTATTTTGATTCCATGGAATTGTTCTACACTTATCATATGAAATAGTTTAAAAAATTTATGTACATTTTTGTTCTAAATATGTTTTTTTATTTTAATTATTTTAATGAGATTAGGTATTTACATTAAAAATCCATAAAGTGAACTAAAAAAATACTTTTACTTTAAGTTCACAAAATATGATGCATAGATAATGATAAATATATTGTTTTTATTACGATCTAATTATAAAAAGGATTATATTTCATTTAATCTATTGTTTTGGTTTTATATAATATACATGTAGTCTTCTATTATTTTGTAAAAGATTGAGTATATAATATTTTTGAATTCCATATTTTCATTCTTATTAACGTATCTCATATAATAATGAATTTTTATTACGATTTCGGTAAAAATGTACACTCCTTGTTTATGAAATGAGTCTCATAGGAAGGCTATTCTTCTATAAATCATGAATTTTTGGAGTGGGTTGTGTCTTTTTTCTGTAAAGGAGTTATGAGTTAATTAAAAAATATAGGTATTGTAGTATATTATTCCTTTCACTATATATTGTTTTGAAGTAAATAAACCTTTATAGAATCAATGAAATAATGTTTTATTTGGGGTTTGTTTATTTTTTAGTCCTGTTTTGGAATAATTATATTTAATTAGTAGATGTATATATTTTTAACGTGGTAATAACAAGTGAAGGAAAATTGTTTTTTTTGTTGTCATTATAATAAATATGTAGTTTTACCATTCTTATATATGTTATGTTATGTACACAAATAATTTTATTTCATGAAAACCATTATTATTGACTTAATTATCATTTAAAAGTCATTAATCACTATGTATATTCATTAAGTATGACATTTAAAAAATGAATTGATGTTTTTTCTGTTTAAGTTGATTGATGAAATTAAATTGTCGGAAAAAAATATATATTATGGTATATAATCTCTATTTAAATTTGTTTTATTGATTTAGTCCATTTATATAAAGAAAAAAACATTCATTGGGGAAATTAAAGGATATAGACTATATTTTTTATAGTTTTTAGAAGGCATTAATGATGATAAAAGTATTCACATGTTTGGGTCCATTATTTTGGTTTCCAAATAACGATTTTATTGATGGATATTTTATTATTTGTGACCCTTTATAAAAATAAACCATTCATTTGGTGTGTTAGTTTTTATAAGATTAATTTTTTTGTTTTTAATTTTCCTTCTAAATTTAAAATTTTTCCATTTCCTTCATTTTTTATTATAAATTTAAAATGGTTTTATAGTAATTTCCATTTAAAATGATAATTTCTTGAATAAGGGTATGTTTGTTTTTTTTCTTTTTTAGGTATGTGCTTATTTATAAATTGGTTTTTTGATAGTTAAAAGGGGTATATTTATATCACAGGGATGGTATATTCAAGATATATATTTTTTACAATAATATTATACATTGATAGTGGATTCCATGGAATTTTACTAACATTATAAGTTTGTAGATGTTTGGTTACTAACAATAATGTGGAAAATACTAATTTTCAATTTATTTTAATGATTATAAATGGTATTAGGGGATATTACCACATCAGAGATTTAAAAATATCCATTTAACTTTTTAACACATATAGTTTGACTTCAGAGGCATGTTGGATTACATATTTATTGATTTTGGATAAGAATTATCAGTTAGGAAAGATTTGTTGAAAAATGAGTTTTAGTATTCATGATTTATCAATTGATAATAACTCACTCAAACTTGTATTAAAATACTAAATAATACATCAAATATGTGGGTTTTAGTATTTATTTTGTATCGATAATGTTTGTTATCTAAACTATGAATAATGACTGTCAGCCATGTTTTTATAAATATTCATGGGTTTCAATCAATTTATCCATTGTTTGATCATTATTCCCAAAAAACCTTGCATCTTATTCCAGTGTCGTATTCATTATTAGGGTACAATTTAAATAACCATTTGATATTACCATTCATGTTTTTTATTGGTCCAAACCACCCCTTACACAATTTTTTATTATTAAACAGTCCTATAAGACTTCTAAAATTTCTATTTAAATTATCACATAAATTATTTTATTTTGGGTTAAAAACTTTAGGTACTCACTTGAGATCCTAAATTTTTTTATGTGAGTTATTTTTATTTTAATTGTGTATTTTAATATACTATGTCGGATTTATTAATTAAATAATATATTTAAAGGGGATTTATATTATTATAAAAAATTAAATTTATATCCTTGAATTTTGGTTAGGTTATTGGTGTTATATATTTTGATACTTAGTAACTATGATGTTTAAATGAAAATTTGAAAAAAAAGGATTCAATGAATTAATTCATTAATTATGTGAGGTTTTATTATGGTTGGTAGTACCCCCTTTATTTTTGATGTATAATTTTTCGGATCCATTAAATAGAATAGAGCTATGATTGGATCGTTTAAATGTAAGGTAAACCTTAATATAGAATGAAATCCATATAGTAAAATTAAAATTTTTACCAGTATGTGTTTTCACAATGTAAAGTTATCATTATTATGTTATAATGCTTTAAAATGAATATTAATTTATTTTAATTGATATTTTTCATATAACCAAGATTATAGAGGGATTTCTTGGGTGGGGAGAAATATAGTTGGGTGAATTGTGACACCAAAACATATCATTATTTCAGCAAATAATTTTTATAATACTCAATTTGGAATATTAGTAATGAAAATTTGAAAACTATTGGAAATTTTGATACCACGTGATTTTCTCTAGTTATGTGGAAATATTGTGTATCAACCATGAAATGCATGTAGAGTTGAAGATTTATGTGTTATTTGATTACCACATGGTTTGGGTAACAAATAAATATAATTGTGCATCACCTATAGTTTTCCCAAAACACTATATTTTGTATCTTGACATCCTAAATTTTGAAAAATACATCCTCGAATTCTAAAAAAATTATAGGAGATTTAATATGGTTACCATTTTTTGAACATTATTATATTATTTCTGAATATATTTTGTAAAATACTCATGTGATATTTTAATTGTATTTTTCAATATTTTTTCTGTCTTTATTATTATTATCAGATGTTAGTGTCAGAATTATTTATTATTAATTAATAAATAATTTTCTATGACTGTATTTAATAGAGGATTCTATATGGATTATATAAAAATGAGTAAATGTTGTAATTATATTTTATTTAATAATTGGATTTATATAGTTCATTTTTAAATGATAGAGAATCCTCTTATTCCCCCTCAATTGAATGTGTGTATGACTCTAAGGGAAGGATATCTCCTTCCTCCTCATTATCTTCTATCACTAAGGAGGAACCACCACATAAGGCATTTTGTAGGATTATCTACTATATTCCTCCTCCATTTATCTTCATCTACACTTCATATTCCCCATATCAATTTCTTTTTATCTATGGTTTATGGGAATGTTTGGGATTCCATCTTAAGGAAAACCTCTAAATATCAAGGATATTTCAGTGTATTTACAGTTTCAAATATATTTCTAACCCTTTCCTATGGTATATTCATGAAAAAATAACGCTCTCATCATCATATATGTAGTTGATTATATAAATTACCTTTCCTAGTTAAATCTATTATTTATTTTGTTTTTTGAAATCTAATTTTTACATCTTATATAATTTTATGAATTATCTATGATGGTTCTATATATGTATTATTTAAATATTTCATCAATTCTAAACATGTATATATGGGGTTTCAATAAATTTTTAATTTAAAATTACATGCACCAAATTTCATGATAATAATATATATTATGAAAAGCCTCTAAGTCTTACTTATACTAAAATGGGATTTATATGGGGGATTAGATTGTGGTTTGTTATTGTAGAATAGGTTCAATGGTTTTACTCATAATGTATATATTTTAAAGGTTTATCTAGAATTATAATTTTTATATTAAAATTTATGATAGTTTTTTATAATTTTATAATTCTTTCCATCTTTGTGATCAAATTAGATTGAAAAAAATAATCCTAAAATTTTAAGGAATCCTTGTTTATCTTTATCCCAAAACGTGTTTGATGAATTAATTTTTCTAGGGTTTAATAAAAACAACATGTAATTATTTTAATTAATGTTTATATATATACACGAATTGATATTTAATGATCATTAATAAACAAGATGTACAGGTTTTTGTTGATTCACTATAACTAATAATAAAATCTATAATCATCTTTTTTTGGAGATTGATGAAGATAAGGTTGTTCACATTAAAGTGTTTCTTGATAAATTATAACTATTAATGAAGGTGTGTGGATAAATAAATTGTTATATATTAAATATATAATTAAATCATTAAAAACATCTTGGAAATAATACCTTTGGTTCTAGGAGAGTCGATAAGACATGTTCCAAGTCAATTTATGGAAAATCTCCCATGCTTGAACCCTCAAAATTATGATAATACTATGATCAGGGTGGATAGTCAAAATGAAAATATGGATAAACCATCATGGGTTATCACAATTTTAGGATAATGATATTTCTAGTGTTTTATGCATAGTTGAATATGTGTTATGTTGATTGGAATATGGATTGTGATATGTCTCTATTTATTAGTTATATATTTTTATAAAATGAATATTTTATGTATTTCTCTACCTTGTTTCCCTTTGACTCTACCAATGATGCATGTTTATATGATTTAAAATAAATTCTTCATTAATTATTATTGATTTAAAAAGTTGTAAATGTACATGTATTCACATATTTACCATTTAATTTTTTTAGAAGCATTTTTTAAAATGAAACTATGTGTTAAATGATTTTTTAAAATTTCGATATGAAGGAATTTTGATACATCTATTTCAAACTAGAATGTATACCTATTTGAAAAAAATATAAGGCATAATTTTTTAGTGGAATATGTTATTTTAGTGTAACAATTCCTTGATTTAATGATAAAGAAAATGTTTATAATTTTACTATATAATTATTTGTTATATGGAAGGAAACTGTTTTATTAATGAAAATTTTGTAATTATTTAATCAATAATATATGAAATTTTTTTAATACTCTTATATCGATTGAAAATAGAAAGAAAAGTTTTTTATTGACTATTTGTAAAAAAATCAACTAATTTTGATGAAAATATTAATAATATAATATCAACCACAAGATTTCTGAAAGTTCGCATGTTTTTCTGGTTTGAAAATTTTAGAGGGATATTGATTTTTCAACTACTGTATGGGTGGAATATTGATTGGTGATTCATAACAAAATTATAAACATTTGAATACCTCTAAATGATTTTAATATTTTAGTTATGAGGTTAGGTTTGTATCTTTGTGTTTTTGGGGGTATCTCGGGAAAATGGTGCAGCATAAGGTGCACAGTTGGTGTATAGTTAGTGAAAACCATGTGGCACAAAATATGCTTCCTAATTTTCACAGGTTAAAATGCTGGAGAAACCATGTGGTAGGCCACGAAAAATTATGTTGGTGGCTTCATGTTCTTGTACACATATCTCATTGTTGGCGTATATAAACCCTACTTTTTCTCACATAAATGTTACATCATTTTAATGATAAACTACATAAAAGAGTTACAAAACTAGGACCCAAAGGTTTTTTATCTTCGAAAAATTAGGAATATAAATCACTTATGAATAATATATCAAAAAAATTAATTAAATTAATTCTTCTCTAGATTCTTATTATCCCTTGTATTCTCCGTAGTAAAATTCATAACCCAAAGATATATGTCAAACAATGGGGTGACCTAATATCACATTAATATGATAGATAAAAAAGATTAATAGATATAACATGGGTGAGCATAATAAAAATAAAAATAACATAATCATTTAAACATAATCATAATAATGATCTAAGAAATTATATAAAGGAAATGAATATGGAAATGAATAAAAATGAAACATCATTTCCTTGTGGTCTAATACCAGATATATTTTTGAACAAATTTTACATCATGTTCACACATAAAAAAATGTAAATAATAATATAATCATAATTTTTAACACATATATCAGAATTTTCAAATATATTTCACATTATCATATGTTATAAATCACATTATCTAGTGCATAAGAGAACTATATAATTTTGGGTGCACCCATCATATCATAAAATTCACATAATCATGCATTCCACATAGAACACATACTAAAAAGTCATCAATTAAACCATATAAATTAATGTTTTTCTTATGGATTTCATCAATCCTGCATAAAATTGGGGTTCCCAAATAAAATTTTAAAAAAATAATTTTCATAAACCTCATCATTCTTGAGTGAATAAGAGACAAATCAATCGGAATCAAAGGTGTTTTGGAAAGAAGAATTCTTTTGAAGAATATTTATATTTTTCATAAACCTAGATTATAAATATGTATACTCTAAAAATAAAATTTAATAACTATTAAATTATATTTTATGAATATTAGAGTAAAATCCCCCCTGAAATTTTGCACAAAAGAGAAATAACCCAAAGAAAATAAATTAGGTTCGATAATCCCCTAACCTTATGTCTGAATGCTTATTTCGATTTATTATCATGCATTATCTACATAGATACTTTAATGAATAAATAAATAACCTCTTATACATTAATTTTATTTTATATAATTATATTATGTTCATTTATGGACATTTTTATGAGTTATATAGTTCAGTTCCATTGTTCTAGTAGTGTTGTTTATCTTGGTTTTCATGATAGGTTCTCTTGTACATAAATTTGAAAGTTCAAGTAATATGAGAATAATTCTCCATAATTAAAATTATATGTTATTGATAAAATTATAGAATTTTAATTGGGATTATATATCATTTATATATATATATATATATTTAAGATGATTCAATACATAATATGTTAATGAAAAATATATAATTTAATTTGGAAATTTCACGGTGACCATCATGAACATATGAGATTTCATTTAATATCATGTTTATGTATTGGATAAAGTTTTTTAAATAACATATAATTTGTATAATAAATTCGAATTTAAGCATAATAATTGGTTTCTGGCCAACCTTTAAGGTGGAAATGGAGAATGAAAATGCATCATCCATAATGGTGGTAAATCGACGCATCATATACAAAGTTTTCATTTTTATCACTAAAGTGTGAGGATAAGAGGTTGGATGATGGATATTCCCTTAACAAAATAAAATCAAAGAATATAAAATATATTGGTGTTATCATTCCACTGATATTGGGAGGAGAGGAGATGGTATGAATGGAAAATAAATAGAAAATAAATTTATAGAAAACGATATAGGATTGTGAATCTTGAACTTCTTTTCCATGAGAACCTCCTTAGGGAAATTGTGTTTAGAATTTGTGTGATACCAAAGGATCTAGGATGTGGGTTAGAGGCTTGGGATGAAGGTTGTGCAAAATTTGAAAAATCTATATGGATTTTAATGTGTGTGGAGAAAAGGTCATGAGGAGTGGTGTTTTAGGTATGGAGAGGGGTGTTTATTGATTATCTTATTCTTAATTTTATTATTTTATCTCTAAAATATCAATAAAATTTATTTCAATTAATAAATATAACAAATAATGAAGGATATATAGATATTATTGTTCTTATATCATCCATACAATAGAAATTAATCAAAAATGCATGTATTGAATTTAAATTGTTAAAAAACAAAAATTACTGTATTTTACTATTTACCAAAAAATCAGTTCTTTTCAAAAAAAATTAAAAAAATAATCATAACTATTTTTTTGATATTTTTAGAATTAAAAATTGGATTTTAATTTATGAAAATAATTTTCTATGTGCGATAAATTTTTTTTTTAAATAAAATCATAATTTATTCAAAAAATACAAATTTTAATATTATAATTAATTTTACAACACTTTGTGATATTAATTGTGGTCTCATAAAATTATTTTATAATAATAGGAAAACAAAATATAGAATTATGAATCTATATTATGAAAATAATGTATCTTTTAAATCATTATATTAATTGTAAAATTATAAATAAACATTTATGCTTTACGAAAATACCAACACTCAATTTCTCATTTTAAAAAATTTGATTAATTATACTATGATATAATTTTATCATTTTATCATTTATTAGATAAATAAATTTATTTATACATTCATAATTATGGATACTATTATATTGGCAGGATTACTATTCCTGATTGTCTTGTTACTACTCCCATAGTCAAGTTACTATTCAATTAGTATTGGTTCATTAATTTATATGAATATTACTCATTTCATTCTTAATTTTTATGACTAATTTTTTTATTAGGATTATAATGAAATGTATGTGTTATAAACCAAATGAAATAATGATAAGTAGGGGAAAATCCATTGATAAATGTTTTTTTGTTACTCACTTCCCCCCTTTTGAAAAATTTCAATCAAAATTTTGTTTTACATAAACAAGTGAGGGAATTTCTCCTTCAGTGCTTCCTACAGTACCCAATTTTCCACAATGTACATATGGTTCTGCAATAGTACTTTGGAAATGTTATTATTCTTGTTGCATAAAATATTATCTCTATGGTCCAATATCTTCACCAACTGCTTATAACAACCCTTCTCTTTATTACACACATAAACATGATTTATTACATAAACACTTCAATTGATATAGCATAGAAGATCTATAGTTCTAGTGTCTTTGGTTATTAGGAAAATTACATAACAATATAAAACATATAACACAACATCTTATTGAAAACTACCTTTATCTGACCACTACATTCTCTTGTACATAGCATTGCATGAGATAACCCGAGGACATGCATAAGAAATGGGTGAGCTACAAAGACCATTAAGGGAGTAAACAAATAATAACATGAAGACTAGAATACATGTTAGGAAATATAAATATCAATGTATCACAAGAGAAACAAAAACATAATGGCATGTTAAATCATGATAATCGTAGCACAGAAATGTGGCAACAACACTTAACATGGAATTTAGCATGAGCTAAGGCTCATTGCACATGGAGAAAGAGTAAGCCCTCATTACATATGAAGCATGAGTAAACCATTGTTTCACTTGAATTATCTTGTTTCAATACTCATTGAAAATGACGTATCATGATACTATACTTTTCTCAATGCATTGGAGCGCTATTCGAGCTCACCCTTCTTAATTATTTAATTTCATGCATAAGTGTGCCACATGGATAATAAAACATGGATTCATTAAAAATCATAATTTATTCCATGATAATGGTGTGTGGAATTCATACATGAAACTCTTTAAAGAACATGAAAATTTTCATAAAGGTAAATATCCTTGATAGAGAAATGGGTATGGTATTCGCTTCACAATGACATTGGCTTGGAAAATCGCGGTGCAATTTCGGCAACAAAACGATGTGACATAAGAAGTCATAAAAATGGTTGATGGGAGAGAAATAGGTGACCCATCATATTTACATGAAATAAACTGTAATGGGGTCATCTAGATAGTTTTCCCAAAAAACTTAATTAAATTTTTATTCATAAAACAAAATAATTACTTGGATGCAAAAGAAGAGAGATAAATCCCTTTCGAAATTTTAGCAAAGTAACTAGTGTACATGGGAGGAATTTAATGAGAGAGAAAGGTGTATCCCATCATCCAGACATAAATAGGGAATTATGGGGGAGGTTATAAATCATACCCCATCATTTTTAATTGAAAAAAAAGGATATAACAACTTAAATAAAATTGGACAAAAATGAGAAAAGATGAAATACCTTACTTGGGAGGGTGATCCCAAAAGCCTTGGAGAGGCTTGAGATAGGCTTATTGGGATTTTGGGGATCCTTGGGAGGATTCTAGAGAGAGGATGTTAGGGGTTAGTCGAACTCAAAATTCATTGAGTGAAGAGGTAGTGGGAGATTGGGTGGGCTTATATAGGAAAGGGGAGGGAATTCTTTATTATTTTTTTTTTGGACAACTAACATTAAACTAATCAAATCCACAAACCGGACCATGGTTTTTTACCATAGTTTTTTCCAAAGGGGATTGGAAGGAAATATTTTATAAGTACAATGACCGGAATTATTTAAATAATAGGGTTTCTTATGTTGAGGTGAGTCACACTCTCAAGGAAAACAATTTAAAAGACAAAATGTTTTATAAGCATTGAAGGGTCCACTAAAGCTTTGTAAAATAAATCAAACAAACCCAAAATCAAAATATTTTAATGGTAAAAAATATATTGGACTAACATAATGTTTATAGTATTTTATCACACAACTATTGGATCATTATGATGTCATAAAACACATTATATTTTTAAACAGTTTTTAATTTTTACCCAAATATTTGACTATCTTAGAAAATTATGAAAAATTCATCATAGGATAATTTTGATGTCCTGGTTCTAAATATAATATTAATTTTATCTAAAAACTTATATAAATATTTCAATTATTACATTTAAAATAAAAAACTTCATAAATCGAAAATTCATGGGTTTTGATAAAAACATTCCAACCCTAATAAAAATTACAATTGAATTCATAAAATTATACGATCATTTATTTTTAATAAATACTAATTTATTAATAATAATATATTATTAAAATATTATTTAACTCAAAAGTCCATTAATTTATCAAAATATATTTCTTAGTTTAATTTTAACTAAAATAATATTATTTGTGCTTCAAAAACTATGTACAAAGTAACAATAATAAAATGAATGCACATTATTTATACAAAAATAATGTACATAAATATATTGATATGGTATCGTTACATAACCCCTTATAAAACCCAGAGAAGACTAAAGGGTAAGGTGTATGATGGTGAAAGACTCTTGGGTGGCTTAGATAACATTATTCAAGTGGTAATCTCTATCAACTTCCACTTCTCTCGTAGGCAATTTCATTCAAGCTTAAAAAGTTCATGATTTTATTGAGCTTGGTCATGAGTGAAGACCAATGATGTCACATACTTTCCGAGCTCCAGAAAATGGGCTTCATGTGGGGAAAGTATACTGGATGAGGTCATCACTTCCTTTGTCTGAGTAAAATTGATTTTGTTAAAGTTCTATATTTATATTAAACATGGGGTCAGTGTTCAACGACAATATTAGCAACGTTCACAATTCATAATGGTATTTTAAAATAAAACCAAATAAGTGCATACATTTTACATAACCATAAGAAGATAATTAAATAGAACAAGATGAATTTTCATGTAACACCCTGAGATTTTATGAGATATATTATTTTTAATTTCATTGATGTCTTCTATTATACACTACACCAAGATTAGCTTGTACCATATGCAACACTGTATTAGCTTTCAGCATATGCAACACTATTCTTGGCTTGTGTTACACACAATTTCAAGTTCATTTTGTAAAAATTAATCTACACAACATTAAGTATATATTTTTTTTAATTTGTAAATGTAATAGGTTTTGATAATGTTATAAAAAACCAAATGTATCTTGAACTACACGCAGCCTTGACTTGAGTAGAATTACACGCAATCGCAACCTTTCTCGATAGCGTGTGTAGTACGCAATACCAGGTTTCACTAAACAATGACATATTGTTATAATATTATTATGAACTAGCCTTTATGAATAGTATTAACTAAATTTTTAATTTTATAACATTATTATTCATCTTAAACATTTTCTAGAACATGGTAGGAGAAAAAAATAAATTTTTCAAGTAAAATATGTATTTTTCAAAAAAAATACAATTTTTCCACCTTTTGATGGCGCACCCACTTTAAATATAGTTTTTTACATTTTTATAAGTTCAATTTGAAAAAATAAAATTCTTATTTGAAATAAGGATATAAATATTTACTTTGGATAAATTTTTCATATTATTCTGATAACTTTCATATTTTTAGGAATAGTACAAACACGCTATATTTTAATTAAAAACAACTTTTTTCATCATAATAATTTATATGGTTAAATTATAATATTGAATGGTTTTAAAATATAAATATAATATATTTTTATCATTTAATTTGATTTATGTCATTAGCATTGGTTTTACATTGAATTCATAGGTAAAATCTTTTCAATCTTTTGTAATGTTTTAACTTTTAAAACTCATTTTATTAACAAGGGGATTAATTTTAAATCAATTTCTACAAGTTCTATGATTTTAATTAGGAAACATTGATTCCATATTTTTAATCATTAGTTCCAAATTATGTTAATAGAATAATTTTTATTTTTTGGAACTATGAATAGTAACTACCATAAATTTTATTTACCATAGTTAAAGATAAATCGGGTAATTAAGGGAAAATATAATATTATAAAATTACCCTAAAACTTTTCTTAATATAATTACATAATTATATTTCATCCTAAGAAAAATTTGGGTCGAAATGAAATCCATTGGAACCCACTTGGATGTGATAAAGACCTTTAATTTATTTTATTTTAAAGAAAGTGAAATATGTCTCACTCAAACTTTAATAATTAAATTATTTTTAATATAAGGTTATAAAGAATATAAATTTGATTATAAATACTCATTTTAAATAAATTTTTTTTCTTTTTTATGGTAATTTATTTTTAATTTTTAAGAAATATTTAATTACATTAATATCTTATACATTAATGATGTAGAAATTATTGTTTTAGTGAAAAATCAGTAATATAGTTTTTATTAAAACAATAATACCCATTAAAAGGCCCAAAACCTGACAAAAACATATTGGTCGTATAAATATATACCATAACCATAAAATGGTCTAATTTTTGACCATTTGGAGCTTTATAAAAGCGATTATGACACTTATATTATTTTATTTTAAATAATGGAAAAGTTGTCACCTTCATAATTTAATAAGTATAACAATTTACATGTTGTGATTTTAAGATGATAAATTTGAGTAAAAGTATTATTTTTAAGTATATTATATTTATAAGCATTATAGTATTTTATTTTTAATTTTTATGAAACTATTAAGTATATTAAAGGATTATACAAAAATGATGTAGTAATTGTTTTTTAAGAGAAATATCAAATAAATGGTTTTATAAATATTAAAATAAATATTATATGAACTAATTAATGTTCAAAAAAAATTCCAGATGAATATTACATGATAGGAGTCTATTAAATATTCTGGTTTGAATATATCCTTTGTGTGTATTTTATTTAAATTCAAATAAATGAATAGTTTCCAAATTAACACTATTGTTATTTTATAAAAATAACATATTATTAAATTGTTTAAAAATCACAAAAATATTTAAAAATTATAAATTGGAATTTATATGGTCTAAAATTTCATAAAGTACCCAATTATGGATAATTAACAACACATAAGTAATTATTTATAATAATTTAAAATTTAGGATTTTATTACAACAAATAATATTAAATAGAATAAATAAGGATAAATCAAGTTGATAAGGTTTAAAATAAATTACCAACATGTATAAATTTTTGTTGTTGATTATATTACAACCCTATATCATATAATATTCGGATTTGAGTCATTTTATAAGTTTTTAAGTGGGTTTTGAATTTATATTAAATTAATATTTTTGAGGTTTCCAAAAGAGCCCCTCTCCTCTCTTATGAAAGGGGACCTCCTCCCTCTCTTCCTCTCACCACATTGAGCCATCAATCATGGCCATCCCCTGACCATTTTACTTCTCCACTTCCCTAGAAACATAATAGATGTCATGGTATTCTTAAAATACCAACTTTAGTGCCCTAAGAGGAGGTTAATAGGAGGCGCGTCGAAGAAGAAGTAATCTCTTCTATCGATTCTTTCAAGTTTCATTATTCTTATACTTAATATTATTTAGTTGTTTCACTATAAAGTAAAATCATAAGTATAAAAAATATACTGATGTTTTATTATAAATATTAAAGAACCCCATTTCACCTTCTATCAAACCTATGGAAAACAAAATAACCACGCGTGAGTGCGTACGGAATATCGTCTCCACGCCGTGGTGTAATCTGTTTTTCAACAACCACACTACTTGGATGGGTATAATGGTTTAAATAATAAATATATATGGTTATTATAACATAATACTGATTTTGAGATATTATATCATCCACTCCAATTCCATTCAATAATTATGGGAACGATATCATCGCTCGTGCGTACGTACGGATTACCATCTCCATGACACGATGAGATTTATTCTCCATGTTAACCATTCAAGAATGAATATAAAGTATATATAATGAATAATAATTACATATATGAATAAATAATTCTACTATATTTATGTATATATATATTTAATCTACTTACTTCCATTCATGTCAATAAGGAAAGGAAAACAGCGTTCATGTGTATGTACGGCCTACCGTCTCCATGAATGATGTGTTTCATTCCATTTATCTATCTATTATATATATACATAATAAATATATATCATATATTAATCGTGTTTTACATTCTGGAATAATATAAATCATGATATAAGTAATAATAATATCAGTAACAACAATTCTAAACACATACGAAAAATGAAACGATCTTACCCAAAACACTGCTTTAACCTGGAATTGACAAAAGAATGGGTAATATAATGTCATATGTGAATCATATATGATATCATAAATATTATTATGGTTCTGTTACAAGTTAATAATATTTTTAAACCCACTATATAATAGTTTCAGACACGTATGGAAGAAATTGGACCTAAGGTAAGGGATAATTTTTCAATCTCATTTTTATCTGAGATTGCTTATACGTAAGTATTTACTAGGGATATTTTTATCATCCATATACATGTTTTCTAAAATTGTTTTCATAAAATTTTTACTTTTCTTCCATGTATTTTTAAATTCATTTTTACCCTTTGTTGACTTTTACCTCATTGTATGGAAGGAATCTTTCCTATGATTACCATATAAAGTACCTTTTGACTTTTCCGGCAAAAGTACAAGAAGATTGTTTTTAACTTATACAGCGTGAACGTATTTTTATGGTTTCATAACTCCTTTTCTTCAAGAATATTACTCTAAAATATTTCATGATTATTTTCAAAAAAATTATTTTATTTTAAAATCTCATTGAATTTTGAGAAAAGAAAATTGTTTTGAAGAAAAAAAGGTTATTTTCCTCAAGAATTCACTATAAGTGTTTATTCATAACTATTTCCCATCTAAGATGAAATTATTTAGTATGATTATGTTTCAATTATAATGTCTCTATTATTTTCATGGTTTAATTTTTCTTATGATGAAATTATATCCATTTGTTTTATATGGATTATGTTAAGATGGGATGATGTTTATGAAATCCATTTTATTCTTTGGGTTATGATGCATGATTTATGATTGTGTTCTATCACATGTAATAATGATTTCAATATGATATGGGTGGGACCTATATGTCCCTCTAATTCATTGGGTAAAGATTTTTATCTCATGAGATAAACATGGCTGGAACAACAAGTAAAATCCAGTTCAGTAATGTAGGGCTGGAATGGCAAGTAAAATTCGGTTCAG
Organism: Viscum album; assembly: GCA_963277665.1. Lineage (NCBI taxonomy): Eukaryota > Viridiplantae > Streptophyta > Magnoliopsida > Santalales > Viscaceae > Viscum > Viscum album. Next base: position 1,513,179,656 of record OY728128.1, on the reverse strand, counting down.
TAATGCAGCGCTAGAACGACATGTAAAAACAGTTCAGTAATGAACTTTGTCCACTATTATGGTCTTTACAACAATGACTTGGCTAATATGGAAAATCATAACATTTTATTAATGGTTTTCCATAATTACATGTTTTATTCCCATGCTAGTTTATCATGATTAATGTTCCTTTATGATCTATAACTTATGTACAGCCATGTTTTATGTCATTGCTCAAGATTTTGATGTTTAGATTTTATGCTCAAGTTTTTATGTTCAAATGTTTATAGATTGTTTTATGATCTCCATGTTTACCCTTACTGAGAATTTTATCCCACCCTTTTTATGTTTTCTTTTCCCTAATATATAAATAAAGGTTTTAGGTAAAAAAAGGGGAAGAACTTTTTTGGTGATGTTGAATATCATTCACCATGATTACAAGATTTTGTTATGAGTTTCCAAAGACACTAAACTAATACAATCTTTGGGCGTCTGTTTTTTTCATGTATTATGTTTTCTGCAAAAGTAATGTAACATCCATGTATGTCAAGCTTTGGGTCTCTACAGTTGGTATCAGAGCAAAGGTTTAGTTAACCTTTAGAAACTAGGATGTGAAATCTTTAGTGAAATCCCTAGAGATATTCCAAAGGTATGTCTAGTTTTGTCTCTAAGGATAAGTATAAGTATAGGTTATAGTCCTAGAATTATAGTAACGATCTTATAATTAAACCTAATATGTCAGATATTGAAAGTACTTCCCCTTTATTATGTTGTTTTCCTAACATGATTTTTGCCTCTTACACTATTCTTTTTGAGTTTTAGACGATTTCTAGAACCCGAAAGAACTGTGTTGATCAATTTAATGGGAAATGCAATGATTTTACTCCTAAACAAACCAATTTTATGGGAAATGGGGTGAAAAATCTTATTGTTATAGTTACACAAGCTATGAATCATTCTGGACATCCGAATGAGTAGAGAAGGGAACAATATTATATTGAGTCCTCCATGAGGCAATGTCCACCTTCTTTAAGTGGGTCTTCTAATCCACTTGTTACATAACAATGGAACAGTACCATTGAAAATATATTTTCCATACATCGTTGTTCGGATCATGGAGAATTAATTCTGGCTATTTACCGTTTAGATGTTGAAGCAAACCAGTGGTGGACTCTAATTAAGAATACGAGTCCCCAAGATGAATTTGAATCCATGGAATGGGACGAGTTCAAGAACTTTTTTTTCAATAAGTACTTCCCTCGTATTCTTCGAACAAAGATGGAAAAGTAGTTCCTTGAGCTTAATCAAAAGGATGATGAATCTGTTGGTATATACAAGGTGAATTTTACAAGGCTTGCAATGTATGCATCTGGATTTATCATCCAACCTGAATGTAAAATTGATCGATTCATCAGTGGCTTAAAACCAAGTCTTTAAAGGGAATTAAATATAAGATACTTCAATAGCTATGAATAAATAGTGTGTTGTGCTATCAAGGTAGAACTGGAAGTTGGTGTTACATATCCATCTCATGGTTTTGAAAAAAAACAAAGATGGATATCAAGGAAAAATCTCAGAATAATGGTGAAAAGAAGGTGAATGTTTCTTTATGCTCAAAATGTGGAATAAATCCTTATGGGGATTGTCTAAAAGATACTAGAAAATGTTTCATGTGTGGAAAATAAGTTCATCAAGCAGATGAGTGCCAAATTAATGGGAAAAAAGTTTCTAATGGTGTGAATAGAGAAAATATTATAGAGAACACTCCACCAACACTTCAATGCTTCAAGTGCAAGGAAATGGGGAATTATGCGAATCAATTCCCTAATCCAAGGGTTAATGATGATCGATGTGAGAAACCTATTAAGGAGAATGAAAAATGGAAGTCACATGCAATCACTATTTGTGATGTTGAGTATGAAAATGATGTTGTGGAATGATTAAGTGTTTATGTAATGGGATTTCAAAATAGTATCATGGAATCTCATTTATAGTATCATGGAATTTTGGAATATCTATGTGTTGGTTTTCAATAATTGTATTGTACTGGTAACCATGAAAAGTGATTGAAATATTTTTGGAAAGTAGATGATATGCGCATAATGAAGGGATAAGAATAAAATAATATGTTTGATATTATTAATGATCTCATGACTGATATAAGGACAAAGTGACATCATGGTTTGAGTATAAAGAGTTATTGGGATTTTGGTATGTGGAAAGAGTTAACTTTTGATAGCATTTATGTTTTCAATAAGCTTCTATGGTAATTCATGTTGCAAGAGAATACAAGATTAAGGTATTCACATGTTTGGAATGTGATCAACAAGATACATATTATGATATAAGGGTGATAAATTATGGTATTCACATGCTTGGTTGATGAAATTTATAGTAATAATTTTCTTTATAAAATGAGCTTGGATAGAAGTATTTTGGATAATCCTAAAGATTTGAAGTGGATTATGTTGGACATAAGATAATATTGTTTAAGTCTATAACCTTTTTTTCGATATTATTTCTAGAATGTTATAATGGTGAAGTTTTATAAAAAGGATAACATGTAGGATGGATGACAACCCATCGCGTCGGACAAGGTTGCAGGAATCAAACCCACAACCGAAGTGTGACAGGCCTTTATTGCCTTCCACTGGCCTACAGGAAGTCCCTGGTTAGTAGAAACTAGTTTTATTTTATTAAGTGGTATGATAGATGATTTATAAGTCCATTTTTGGAACCATATACGATTAATCTCACTATAAGATGGACTTATGTATATAACTTTTTCTAACCGTATATTTGAGATAGACTGAATGACCTATCATTATATCGCATGATCTGGTAACACTACATGGAAGACATATTCAACTTCATTTCCTTAAGAGTTGAAGTGGAAATTGTTCAAGGCACAAACAATAGTGATATTGTACCAAAATCAAGTAAGTATCTCTTTTAATTCAAATTTTCTTCAACATTAGGGAAATGCACTTGAAAACCAAAAATTTTGTCCTAGTGTACTCATATCTGATGACTCAGATGTTACCTTAGATAGTCACAAATTTATGGCATTGAGATTTTGGTATTTTTCATAGTAATGTTCTCTACCACTCTTCATCCAAACATGATGGTTAAATTTCTCTTCCAAATCCATATTTTTACCAATATTCTCCTATATGGAAACCCAGTGTTGAGTTTCTTTGGGTGACCATTATGTTTCTAACATTCATTTTTAAAATTATGTTTTAGTATTCCTTTTTATGATGTGGGTTTCTATTAAAAAACATTCAAGTAAACCATTTATAACCCCGAAGAATTTCGAGGGAGAAATTAATTTTAAGGGTGGTAGAATGTAACACCCCAAGATCTAATGAGATATATTCTATTTAATTTCATTTATGTCTTTAATTGTACACTAAACCATTGTTATCTTGTACCATACGCAACAATGTATTAGATTGCAGTATAAGCAACACTATTCTTGGCTCGTGTTATACAAAATTTCAAGTTCGTTTTGTAGAAATTAATCTATGCAACATTAAGTATAGATTTTGTTTATTACATAAATTAAATAAGTCTTGATAATGTTATAGAAAACAACAAAGTTATCTTGCACTAGACGCATCCATGACTTGTCTTGCATTACAAGAAATCGCGACCTTCCACGATAGCGTGTGTAGTACGCAATACCAAGTTTTACTAAACAACGATATATTATTGTAATATTATTATGAACTAGACATTATGAATATTATTAACTAAATTTTTAATTTTATAACATTATTATTCATCTTACGTATTTTCTAGAACATGGATTGAGAACAAAATAAATTTTTCAGGTAAAAAAAGTATTTTTCAAAAAAATGCAGTTTTTCCGCCTTTTGATGGCGCACCCACTTTAAATCTAGTTTTTGACATGTTTATAAGTTCAATTTGAAAAAATAAAATTCTTCTTTGGTATTTTAATATAAAAATTTACTTTGGATAAATGTTTCATATTATTCTGATAAGTTTCATATTTTAATGAATTGTAAAAACATGCCATATTTTAATTAAAAACAATTTTTTTCATCATAATAATTTATATGGTTAAATTATAATATTAAATGGTTTTAAAGTATAAATAGAATATATTTTTACCTTTTAATATTATTTATGTCATTTTAATTGATTTTACATTCAATTCATATGTAAAATCATTTCAATCTTTTGCAATGTTTTAACTTTTAAAACTCGTTTTCTTAACAACAGGATTAATTTTAAAATAATTTTTGCAACTTATGTGATTTGAATTTGGAAAAATGGATTCCATATTTGGAATATTTAGGTCCAAATTATGTTAATATTATACTTTTTATATTTTTGAAATATGAATAGAAACTACGGTAAATTTTGTTTACCATAGTTAAAGGTAAATCGGGTAATTAAGGGTAAATATAATATTATAAAATTACCCTAACACTTGTATTAATATAATTTTATGATTATATTTAGTCACAAGGAATATTTGGGTCGAAATTTAATCCATTAGAAGCCACTTTGATGTGATTAAGACCTTTAATTTATTTTATTTTAAAGAAAGTGAAATATGTCTCACTCAAACTTTAATAATTAAAGTATTTTTAATATAAGGTTATAAAGTATATAAATTGTATTATAAATAATCATTTTAAAGATAAAATGTTTTTCTCTGTAATGGTAATTTATGTGTAATTTTTAAGAGATATTTAATTACATTAATATCTTATACATTAATGATGGAGAAATTATTTATTTAGTGAAAAGTCAGTAATAATGATTTTATTAAAATAATAATACCCTTTAAAAAGCCCAAAAACCTAACCAAAACTTTTTTTTAGTATATATATACACCATAAACATCCAATGGTAGAATTTCTGACCATTTGTAGCTTTATAAAAGTGATTATGACACTTATATTATTTTATTTTAAATGATGTCAAAGTTGTAACCTTCATAATTTAATAAATATAACCATTTACAGGTTGTGATTTTAAGATGATAAATTCTATTAAATGTATTATTTGGAAGGATATTATATTTATAATAATCATAGTATTTGTTTTTTAATTTTTATGAAACTAATAAGAATATTAAATTATTATACAAAAATAATGTAGTAATTTTTTTATTAAGAGAAATATCAAATAAATGGTATTATAAATATTAAAATAAATATTATATGAACTAATTAATGTTATAAAAAAAATTTCTAGAGAAATATGACATGTTAGGAGTCTATTAAATATTTTGGTTCGAATATATCCTTTGTGTGTATTTTATTTAAATTCAAATAAATGAATTGTGTCCAAATTAACACTATTGTTATTTTATAAAAATATCATATTATTAAATTGTTTAAAAAACAAAATAATATTTAAAAATTATAAATTGAAATTTATATTGTCTAAAATGTCATTAATTATCCAATTATGGATAATTTAAACCACATTAGTAATTATTTATAATAATTTAAAATTTAGAATATTATTACCACAAATAAAATTAAATAGATTAAATAAGTATAAATCAAGTTGATAAGGTTTAAAATAAATTAAAAACATGTATAAATTTTATTGGATGATTATATTACAACCCTATATCTTCTAAACGTAGGATTAAAGTCATTTTTTAAGTTTTTATGTTGGTTTTGAATTTATATTAAATAAATATTTTTGTGGTTTCCAAAAGTGCCCCTCTCCTCTCTTATAAAAGGGCACCTCCTCCCTCTCCTCCTCACACCACTTTTAGGCTTCAAGATCAGCCAACCCCTGAACATTTCTCTACTCCACCTCCCTAGAAACATACTATAGGTCCTGGGCTTCTTCAAAGACAAACTATAGTTCCCTAAGAGGAGGTAAAGAGGAGGCGCATCGAAGAAGATGTAATCTCTTATATCGATTCTTTCAAGTTTCTTTATTCTTCTACTTCCTCTTCATTAGTTGTTTCATTATAAATTAATAAAATCAATATAATAAGAATAGTGATATTTTATTATAAATATGAAATAACCACATTGCACCTTCTATCCATCCTACGGAAAAAGAAATCACCGCGCGTGCATATGTATGGAATATCGTCTCCACATCGTGGTGTAATCTGTTTTTCCACCACCACCTTACATGGATGGGTATAATGGCGTAAATAATAACTATATATGGTTATTATAACATCATACTAATTCTGAAATATTATATCATCTACTCTAATTCCATTCAATAATTATGGGAACAATATTGTCGCTCGTGCGTACGTACGGATTACCGTCTCCACGTAGCGATGAGTTTCATTCTCTATGTTAACCATTCAAGAATGATTATAAAGTATATATAATTAATAATAATGATATATATGAAATAATAATGCTACTGGATTTATGTATATAATATATATATATATATATTTCATCTACTTACTTTCATTCAAGTCAATAATGAAAGGAAAACAGCGTTCATGCGTACGTACGGCCTACCGTCTCCATGAACGGTGTGTTTCATTTCATTTATCTATCTATTATATATATATATATATACTGAATATATATGATATATAAATCATGTTTTATATTAATTAAGTAATTAAATCATGATATAATTAATAATAATATCAAGAACAACAATTCCAAACACATACGACAAATGAAACGATATTACCCAAAACGCTGCTTTAACATGGAATTGACAAAAGAACAGGTAATAAAAAGTCATAAGTGAATCATATATGATATGATAAATATTTTTATGGTTCTTTTACAAGTTAATAATATTTTTAAACCCGTTATACAAGAGTTTCAGACACATATGGATGAAATTGGACATAAGGTAAGGGATAATTTTGCAATGTCATTTTTATCCGAGATTGCTTATACGTAATTATTTACTGGGGTTATGTTTATCATCCATGTACATGTTTTCTAAAAATGTTTTCATGAAATGTTTACTATTATTTCATGTATGTTTAGAGTCATTTTTACACTTTTTTTACTTTTACCACATTGTATGGAAGGAATCTTTCCTATGTTTACCATATAAGGTACCTTTTGACTTTTCCGACAAAAGTACAAGATGAATGTTTTTTTAACTTATACGGAATTAACAGATTTTTGCAGTTTCATAACACCCTTTCTTCATGAAGTTTACTCTAAAATATTTCATGATTATTTTCAACAAAATCTGTTTCTTTTAAAATCTCATGGCATTTTGAGAAAAGAAAATTTTTTTGAAGAAAAAACGATATTTTCCTCAGGAATTCATTACAAGTGTTTATTCAAAACTATTTTCCTTATAAGATAAAATTATTTAGTATGATTATATTTCACGTATAATGTCTCTATTATTTTCATGGTTTTATTTTTCTTATTATGAAATGATATCCATTTTTTTATATAGATTATGTTAAGATGGGATGATGTTTATGAAACCCATTTTATTCTATAGGTTATGATGCATGATTTATGATTGTGTTGTGGCACACGTAAGAATGATTTCAATATGAGATGGGTGGGACCTATATCTCCCTCCAATTAATTGGGTAAAGATTTATATCTCATGAGATAAACATGGATTGAACGGCAAGTAAAATCATGTTCAGTAATACAAGGCTGTAATGACAAGTAAACCCAGTTCAGTAATAGACTTTGTCCACTATGATGGTCTTGGAAACAATGCCTTGGATACTATTGAAAGTCATAACATGTGATTAATGGTTTTCCACAATTACATGTTTTATTCCCATGCTATTTTATCATGATTGATTTTCCTTTATGATCTATTCCTTATGTACTGCCATGTTTTATGTCATTGCTCAAGATTTTGAAGTTTAGATTTTATGCTCATGTTTTTACATTCAAATGTTTGTGTATTGTTTTATGTTCTTCATTTTTATCCTTACTGAGCATTTGATCTCACCCTTTTTATGTTTTCTTTTCCCCTGGATATAAATAAAGGTTTTAGGTAAAAAAAAGGGGAAGAACATTTTGGGAGATGTTGAAGATCTTTCACCATGATTAGAAGATTTTGTTTCGAGTTTCCAAAGACACTAGATTAATACAGTCTTTGGGAATCTGTTTTTGTCATTTATTAAGTTTTCCGCAAAAGTAATTTAATATCCATGTATGTCAAGCTTTGGGTCTCTACATTTCATTAATGAATTTTTGTGACTTTACAATCTTCTCCCCTTAAGAATTTCATCCTCAAAATTTACTTTTCCAATACTAAAAACATATGTGGGTAACTTTGCTTCATCACTTCATCTTATTCCCACATCGCTTCTTCAAACTTGTGGTTTAACCACAACAACTTGATGAGGGGAATTTTTTTATTTTATAGAAATTCTTCTATATGATCTAAGATCTTCACTAGTTTCTCCTCATAAAAAAGACCATCCTTTAGTTGTACTATCTCTAAAGAGAGTACATGTGAAGGATCTGGTATGTACTTCCTTAAGAGGGATAAATGAAAGACGTCATGTACTTTGGCCATGGTAGGTGGAAGTGATAGTCGATAGGCCACAGCCCCGACACGATCATGAATCGTGAAGGGGTCGATGTACCTTGGACTTAACATCCCTTTCTTTCCAAACCTCATGACCATCATCCATGGATATATACGTAGAAATATCATGTATGAAACTTTGAACTCAAGGCCTCAATGTTGGTTATCTTCATAACTCTTCTATCAACTTTGGTCTGCCTTGATATGATGTTGAATGGTTTTCACCTTCTTCACCATTTATTTGATCATTTCTGGTCCTAGAAGCTTACACTCAAAGACTTCATCCCAACATGCCAATGTTCTGCACCTCTTCCCATAAATGGCTTCATAAGGTGCCATTCAGATTCTCTATTGGAAACTGTTATTGTAGAAGAATTCAACCAGTGGAAGATGTTGGTACCACCCTTCTTTGTAGTCCATAGAACATGGTCTTAACATATCTTCCAGTGTTTGAATAGTTCACTCAGATTGGCCATCACTTTGAGGATTATAGGCAGTACTGTGGTTCAATTATGTATCCAGATCATGTTGAAGACTCTTCCAAAACATTATGGTGAATCTTGGATCTCGATCAGATACAATGGATAGTGGTACTCTATGAAGCCTTAGAAATTCCCTGATATATATATATATATATATATATTCTAGTTGATTCAATGAGAAATCACCCTGAATTGAATTGAAGTGTGCAGATATTGTAAGACGATCAACAACAACCCATATTGCATTGTTTCCTTTGGTTGTCTTTTGAAGTCCTGTGACAATGTCCATGGTGATGTTATCCCATTTCCATGGTGGCATGGGAAATGGTTTCATCATCACCTTAGACTTCTGCCTCTCTGACATTACCTTCTGACATACTAGGCACTTTGATGTATACTCAGTGATCTCATTATTCATATTATTCCACCAATAATTCTCTCAGATATCATGATACATAATTGTGTTTACTGAGAGAATATGTAAATTTGAACTATGTGCATCATCCAAAAGTTCCTTCTTCACCTCCAAACACGATGGAACACATATTATTTTCTCAAATCTCGCAATTCCTTCTTCATTAAATATAAACTCCAAGGATTTCCCTCTTCCAATAGCTTCTACATTATTCTCAATTCCGACATCATCCTTTTTTAGCATACTTTAAACTTTCCAAAAGAGACGCTTGAGCAATAATTTATGAAAGGATTAATGATGTTCCCTTCTTTATGATTACCATGTCCATATTTATCAAATCTAAGAAGACTGGATCCTTATCAATTCTCATCAGTGATAGAATCCCTGGTTCCTTTCTACTTAAATCATCTACCACCTTTTTTACTTTCCCAAGGTGGTAATTGATTGAGAAGTCATAGTAGTTGATCAACTCTAACCATCTTCGTTGGAACATGTTCAACTCTTTCAATGTGTATATATACATGAGGCTTTTGTAGTCCATATATATTTCAAACTTCTCCCCAAATAGACAATGCCACAAAATTTTTAAAGTGAAGATCACTACAGCCAACTCCAAATCATGTGGTGGATAATTCTTGTCATGAACATTCAATTTCCATGAATCATAGGCAATGAATTTTTCATTTGACATCAACACATATCCTAGGACCTTCTTCGAAGCATCCCTGAATACCACAAAAAATTTCTCCACTTTTGGGTAAAGTGAGCATGGGCGCAGTGATAAGCCTTCTTTTCAACTCCTTTAAGCTTTCTTCACATTCATCACTCCAAGAAAACTTTACTCCCTTCTGAGTTATCTTGGTAAGAGGGTTGGAAAATCATGAGAAATTTCTCACAAATCGTCGATAATACCCAGCTAACCCCAAGAAGCTATGGATATTTGTTACCAATGTTGGCATTGTCCATCCTTCAATCGCATATATTTTGGAGGAATCCATAGATATCTCATTGCTTGTGATGATATGGCCCAAGAATGAGACCTCCTTCAACTAGAACTCACACTTGTTGTACTTGTCATAGATCTTCTCATTCAGCACGGTCTCTAGTACCGTTCTTAGATTCTCCTCATGATCCTCTTGGGTTTTGGAGTATATCATAATATCATCTATAATGACTACCAAATATTTTTTGAGGTAATCTATAAAGACTCCATTTATCAATTACATAAATATTTCTAGATCATTAGTGAGTCTGAAAGGCATTACTATGAATTCATAGTGCTAGTATGTTGTACGAAAAGTAGTCTTGTGGGTATCTTCCTTCTTCACCCTTACTTGATAATATCCTGACTACAAATCCACCATGGAGAAGTATTGTTCTCCATGCAGCTGATCGAATAAGTCATCAATTTGTGGGAGAGGATACATGTTCTTTATCGTGATTTTGTTAATCTCACGATAATCTACGCAAAGGTGAATTGACCCATCCTTCTTCAAGATTAAGAGGACTGGTGAACCCCATGGTGAAGCACTTGGGAGTATAAACCCTTTATCCAAATTATCTTTTAGTTTTTTATTTAGCTCTTCAAGCTCCACAAAAACCATTATATATGGAGTCTTGGATAATGGAAATGCCCAAGGTGTAAGTTAAATTGAGAATTCACCATATCTTCTAGGAGGAAGACCAGGAAATTCCTCAGGAAACACTTTAGCGAATTATCTCTCAATAGGCATGTCTCCAAGGATGGTTTCCTCCTTAGACTCAATAATCTAAGCCAGATATGTATGCTCATATGGATTTAATATCCACTCTTGAGATGATGGAGTTAAATAATATTCATCTTCCTCCTTGCACGTGTATTGAATCAGGGGTTGATTCTCCACGTGGGGACTGATTTCCCTCTCATGGAAATTTATGTTGGCTGTATATAAGGAACGTCAATCCATGCCATGAATTGCATAAAATTCCACCAGAGGGAGTATGACGAAGTTCCCTGGGAATTTCAATCCCCTAATTAAGATAGGGGAGGAGGTATATTCATGGGATGCAATGATTGCCCCATTTTCCGTACTCACCAACATCTTTACTTCCATGATTTGTGGTGGTGTTGGGATTGTTCTACTAAACTTTTGGGATATAAAATAATGCATATAACCTGAATCAAAAAGTAAGTTCTCAATTCTTGAATGAATAACTAGCGTAAATGTCACCACTTGTTTGTCGAGGTTCACATCGGCAGTAGTGATAACAGAATCTCACCCTTGTTGCCTTAGAGGTCGTTGGTTTCCTCCGAAAACCCATGGTTTAGGGAACAGATTTGTTGGATGCCCTGGTTCTTTGTATTTGAAGCAATGAACAATGAATTGAGAGTCGAACGGAGTGTTTATATCCTCTGTCGCATCCATGGGATTTTATTTCGTAGTTAATGGCTAGGTTCCAATCTCTTCCACACCTAAAGCATTTCTTATTCCCCTTCAAGAAATTTCAGAGGTGGTTCTTTCCACGCCTTTGGAAAGTAGGGTACGGGATTTTATTATAACCATTAGATTTGTCCATCGAACCACCAGAATTTATGTCCAACTTATGCTTCTTATCCCCATGATACCCTTGTGGTTCACCAATCTCCATTTCTACCTTGAGGGAACATCAGACAATTTCCTCATAGCTGCCGAAGTCACAGATCGCTAGGGCATTCTGCAGGATAGGTTTCATCCCACCAAAGAAGTGGTCAACCTTCATTCAAGGGTAACGACAATGTTGGAAGCATATCGTGCAATCCTTGTGATGTTTTCCTCATATGCTCTGATAGATTCATCGTCATTTTTCTTGAGGGAAAGGAAGTCCCTTTCCATCTTAAGCCGGAGGGTGCATGGAAAATACTTATCAAAAAACATCTTCAATAAATCCTTCCATTCCAACGACTCAATCTCTTCCTTTGGCTTAATATTTTTCATCAATGTCCAACATTGATCAGCTTCAACCTCCATATGATAAGCATCCATAAGAACCTTCTCTTTTTTGGAACATTGATGGATGGAGAAGATCTTTTCAATGGAGTTGATCCATTGTTTGGCGATTGAGGGATCAAATGATCCATTAAAAGTAGGAGTCCTTTTCCTTTTGAATTTCTCGATAGCAAATTGTTCTTTCTAGGGGGGGTGATAGTTCCTATAGAATGATGTTTTTATTCGATTAACTAGTTAACTAAGATAGTATCATGACAATGATCATGACTCCCTCTCTCATCGGATTGGGGATCTCATTACAACAATCATCGCATTGATCATCACATCGGTTTTTAGCCTGAGTCCTCCTATTACCAGCCATTGGATGGAATAAAAAGAAAAGTTAGGGGTAACACATAAAGGGTAATCCAAATGCAAAAACAGATGACTTTTAAATAGATATTATTTCCTTGACTTATGAATCTATTTGCTTTAGTAAATGTTATCCCTGATCTACTTCCTAACATATATTCTTAAGGAATTTTTTTAAGTCCCTTAATAATGGTTTATACTAAGTTTGTGAATTTACCAATGAAAATACCTTTGGAGTGTCGTAACCAAGAGTGAAGCAAGGCCCGTTGTCATGAACTAGTTCCTATTCGAGTCTTGCTCAAAGATGTTTTTTTAGGTTATACCCCTAGGATACATCTATGCCAGAGCCACCTCTACTTGCTCATATCCAGACAGGAATGTATTTACATTATAAACCACTTACTCAATACTCCCCAAAAATTAGTTATCTTTTCATTAAACTTATTCTTGTCTCTAAGGATTCACTAGGTTTTTCAAATCCTAATCCCAAAAATAACTAAACCTATCCTCTGATACCAACTATAACTACCCTACTCTTTATTACACACATCAACATGATTTATTACATAAAATCTTCACTTTATACAACATGGATGATCGAGTGTCTAGTTTCTTCATGGCTTAGGGACATTACATAAAAACTTAAAACATAGAACACAACATCTTATTGAAAACTGCCTTTACATGACCACAACATTCCTTCGTACTTTTCATTGCATGGGATTACCTGAGGACATGCATAAGAAAAGGGTGATCTATAAAGCCCAGTAAGGGACTAAAAAGGAATAACAAGAAGATTACAATACATTTTAGGAAATATGAATATTAATGGAGCATAAGAGAAAAATGAACATAAAGGCATGATAAAGCAGGATAATCATAACATCGAAATGCGGCAACAACATTTAACATGGAATTTAGCCTGATCCAAGGCTCATTTTACATGGAGCATGAGTAAACACTAATTGCATACGAAGAAAGAGTAAACCCTCTTTGGACTTGAATTAGCATGATTCAACACTCATTTCACAGGATGTATCATGATACAATACTTTATCCAATGCATTGGAGCCCCATCAGGGCGCAACCTTCTTAATCATTTCATTTCATGCATAAATGTGTCACACAGATCATAAAACATGGATTCATTAAACATCATCATTTATTCCATGTTAAATGATATTGGATTTCATACATGAAACTCTTTAAACAATATGTAAATGTGAATAAATTTGAATACCCTTGATAGAGAAATGGGCATGGTATTCCCTACACAATGACTTTGGCTAGGAAAATCGCGGTGCAATTTCGGCAGCATAACAGCGTGACATAAGAACTCATAAAAATGGTAGATGAGAGATAAAGAGGTTTCTAATCATATTTACATGAGATTTACAGTATGGGGGTCATATTGATACATGTCCCAACAAACATAATGGAATTTCAATGCATAAAACAAAATAATTACTTGGATGTAAAAGATGAGAGAGAAATTCCTTTCAGAATTTCAGCATAGTAATGGGTGTACATGGGAGGAATTTAATGATATAGAAAGGAGTATCCCATCATAAAAACATAAATAGGTAAGTATGGTGGAGGAGAGAAATCATACCTCAACATTTATAATTGAATACAAAGGGGCATAACAACTTAATGAAAATTGGACAAAATGAGAAAGGAATAAATCCCTTACTTGGAAGTGAGATACCAAAAGCTTGGGAGAGTCTTGAGAGAGGCTTCATGGAAGCTTGGAGAACCTTGGGAGGATTATATAGGGATGAGTGTAGGGGTTGGTGAAACTCCAAATGCTTTGAGGGAAGAGGAATTAGGTGCTTGGGTGGGTTTATATAGGAAAGGTGAGGGAATTCTTTATTATTTAGTTTAGGGACACCTCACATTAAACTAATCAATACCACAAACCATCCCATGGTTTTTGAACATGGTTTTTTAAAAATTAGAGTGGAATAAAATATTTTATAATGAAAATGGACGAACTTATTAAAATAATAGGGTTTCTTATGTGGAGGTGAGTCACACTCTCTAGGAAAACAATTTAAAAACACAAAATGTTTTATAATCCTTGAAGGGTCCACTAAAACTTTCTAAAATAAATAAAACTAACCAAAAATCCCATTATTTTATTTTTAAAACAAATATTGTCCTAAAATAATTTTTATAGTATTTTATTACATCAATATTGGGTCATTATTATGTCATAAAACACATTATATATTTAAATGGTATTTAATTTTTACCCGAAAATTCGACTATCTCAAAAAATTATGAAAAAATCACCATTGGATAATTTAGACATCCTGAATCCAAAAATAATATTAATTTTATATATATAATTTTAAAAATATGTGAATTATTATATTTAAAATAAAAACCTTCATTTATCGAAAAATCATGGGTTTTGACAAAAACAGCTTTCAAACCTTAATAAAAATTACAATTGCATTCATAAAATTATACAATCAATAATATTTAATAAAAATTAATTTGATAATAATAATATTTTATTAAAATATTATTTAATTAAAAAATCCATTAATTTGTCAAAATAGATTTCTTAGTTTAATATTAACTAAAAAATACTACTTGTGATTAAAAAACTATTTACAAAGTAAGAATAATAAAATGAATGCACATTTTTATACAATAATAATGTATGTAGTCATAGTGCTAGGGTCTCATTACATAACCCCTTATAACACCCACATAAGACCGAAGGGTAAGGTGTGTGATGGTGATAGACTCTTGGGTGGCTCGGATTACATTGCTTGGGTTATAATCTCTATCATCTTCCAATTCCCTCATAAGCAATTTCATTCAAGCATAACATGTTCATGCTCGGATTGATCTTGGTTAAGAGTGAATACCAATAATGCCACCTCGTTTTCGTGCTCTGAAAAATGGTCTTCGTGTAGGGAATGTCTACTAGATGAGGATATTGATTTCTTTTTCTGAGTAAATTGGATTTGTTAAATCCATGTATTTATACTAATCATGTGGTCACTATTCAGCAGCTATACTAGAAATGGTCACAATTCTCAACTGTATTTTAAAATAAAACCAACTAAGTTCATACATTTTAAATAACCATAAGAATATAATTAAATATACCAAGAGAAATTTCTATTAATGAATTTTTGGGTCATTACACTACTCCCTGTAAGAGATATCATTTTCCAACAGTACTACTACGGGATTAAGTACATGTGAGGGATATGGTGTGTACTTTTTCAATTGGGAGATGTGAAACACCTCATGTACATGAGACATAGTAGGTGGATGTTTTATTTGATTGATAATTTCTCCCACAGAATCAATATTCTTGGAGGGTTCTATATACCAGGGTCTCAACTTTCTTTTCTTCCAAAATCTCAGGATCCTCTTCTAGGGAGTTATACGGAGCAATACCATGTCTCCTACCTCAATATCTAGCTCCCATTGGTGATTTTCATTATATATCTTCTTTCAAATATGGGATATATTGTTTTCATTATGAGTTGTTCAACATTTTTTACCATTTCATCAACCATTTCAATTTTTAATAGCTTGTGTTCACCGACTTCATCACAACATTCCAGTATTCTACATCTTTTCCAATAAAGATATTTGTATGGAACCATTTGGATGCTTGATTGGAAACTATTGTTGTATGATAACTCAGACTGAAGAATATATTAGTCCCATCCCCATTTTAAGTCCATAGAACTTTCTCTAAACATGTCTTCCATTTTATGAATATTCCACTAAGACTATCCATCAGTTTGAGGATGATAAGACATATTGATATTCAACTCAATGTTTAGATCATTTTGGATACTTATTCATAAAATTTATGAGAATATCAATTCTCAATAATATATAATAAATAATTTTAATCCATGTATCCTTACCACATATCTGATGTATATCCATGAAATCTAGTAGAATGATAATTCCTCTTGAATTTCAACAAAGTGATTTGTCTTTGTAAGATGATCCAAAACAACCCATATAGAATTATTTCTTCTAGATTTATACATATTTTTTGTGACAATGTCCATGGTGATTTTTTACCATTTCTATTTCTGTATGGTAAATGGTCACATAATTCCCATATAATTTATCCTTTTAGCATTCACTTTCTGACTTATGAGGCACTTTGATGTATATTCAGCGATCCTCTTATTTATATTGTTCCACCAATAGTTCTCTCGGAGATCTCAATAAATCATTGTGCTCACTATGTGAATATAGAAGGTTGAACAGCATTTTTCATTCATAAGATCTTTCTTTATCTGTAGATTAGATGGTACACCTATCCATGACCCAAATCTTACAAATCCTTCCACTTAAATTTTGATCTTTGAGGATTTCTTCTTTCTCGTAGCTTCCAACTGATTCTGAATTTCTACTTTATTCCTTTGAGTTTTCATTATTTTCTCCATGACAGATATTTGAGAAATCATTTGAGAAAGTATGGGTGAAATTCCTTCAATAATTACTCCCATGTGAACCCCTATAAAATCTAATAACATTGGATCTTTCTCAATTCTCATCATTGATAACATTTCCAGATCCATTGTACTTGGAGCATCCCCCACATTATTCACTTTTCCATGATAATAGTGAATTGAAAAATCATAATCCTTGATAAACTCTTACCATATTATCTAGAACATATTAATATCCTTTTGTGTGAATATATATATTTGATTTGATTATGATTAGTATATATTATTCACTTCTCCCCATCGAGATAATACATCCATATTTTCAATATAAAGATCACCTCTCCCAACTCCAGTTCATGTCTGGGATATTTTTCCTCATGAATTTTCAACTATAATGTGACTTACGGTATCACTATATCATTTTTAATTAGTACACATCCTATGACCAATTTAGATAATTATTGTATACCAAAAATAGTTCCCTACTTGTTGGAAGTTGGAGTATTGTTGTGCTGATATGCCTCCTTTTTAACTCTTCTAATAAGTCTTCACATTCAATGGTCAAAAAAACTTTTCTACCATCTGATTCCACTTGGTTTGTGGGTTTTAAAATTGGGATAAGTTCATCATTAATCACTGGTAATATGTATAAAGACTAGGGAAAATACATATCCCCATTACAGATGTTGTCCAGGTCCACTCTTCAATTGCCATTGTCTTGGATGGGTCTACATATATTCCATTGCATAAGATAAAATGACTCAAGAATTATAATTCCTTCATCTTTAACTCACATTTATTGTATTTTTTATAAGATTTATCTCATTAAAATGTCTTTATCATATAATTAAAATGATCCTCATGTTCCCCCATACTCTAGAAGTATATTAGAATATAATCTAGAATGACTATCCCAAATTTTTGAGGTAATCTATAAAGACTTTATTAATTATTTCCATGAATATTTATTGACAATTAGTGAGTTCTAAGGGAATCAACATGAACTCATAGTGTCCATTTCTTATTCTAAAGGAAATATTGGGAACATCTTCCTTCTTCACCTCAAATTGGTGATATCACGACCAAAGGTCCATATTAGAGAAATATTAGGAACCACATAGTTGATCAAAAAAAATTTCTACCAATGTTAGTGGACACTTTTTCTTTATATTTATTTTGTTGAACTTACGATAATCAATGTAGAAGAACATTGATTCATCCTTCTTCTCGACAAAGAGGTTTGGGGAACCCCATGCTGAATAACATTGGTGTATGGAACCCTTTTCCATATTCACTTTTACTAATTATTTAGTTTTCTCAACTCAATGGTGGAAATTCAGTTAATATTAATTGATATCATTATAGATATTGGAATATGTTCATTTGATAATTCAACCTCTCAGTCATGAGGAAAACTATCAAATTCTACAGGGAACACATCAGTGTTGTCCCTCGCAATGGGCATGTCTTCAAGATAATCATATCATTTTTCTCAAACATTTTTCTTAATATTCTTCTTCCCATGTAATAAAAACCCTCACTGTTGAGGGATATTCCAAAGGAGCTTCATGGTTTTCATTTCATTTATAGATGAGTATGAGATGGTTTAGAATTTGAAAATATATTTTTTTCCTGATAGTTGATATGTTCAATATTTTAACATTTTAAATCAATAAGTTTTATAGTTTCGAATTCCACCAAGGTATGTATCACAATTTTTTCAAGAAAAATATCACCACATATAACAACATGAGAAGGTTCCAACACTTGAGATCCAATGATCACACCACTAGGTGTTTTTATGGATATATCTATATCGTGGTTATAGGGCTTTGATTGAATAGTTATATAAAACAAGGGAAGAGGATTGAGCACAGGATGGTGAAACTTTTTAACAATCTTGAAGTCTTGGAAGGTCTGAACAGAATAGGTGGTGAGGGGATGTATTTATATGGGAGGAGAGGGGTTTTGTTTGATTATTTTATTAATTAGTTTATTATATTGTCTCAAGACTATCAATAGTGTTGATTACCGTGACTAAATATGTTATATAATGAAGGGGTTTTAGAGATTGTGGTTATTACATCATCTATACACCAGACCTGACTCAAAAATTCATGTATTTAACTAATAATTTAAAATACTATAAATTACTATATTTCACTTATTACCATAAAATAAATTATTTTATAAAAATCTCAAAAATTCAACTTAACCATTTTTCAATGTGTATAATTTAGAAAATGGGCACCAATTTATGAAAATAATTTTCAATCTGTGACAAATTTTATTTTTAAATAATATCATCATTTATTCAAAAAAATACCAATTTAATATTATAATAAATTTTTCATAATAATGAAAATTTAATTAAGGTCACATAAAATTATCTGAAAATCATAAGAAAAAAATATATTAATTTGTGAATCTTTTTTATAAAAATAAATTTTCTTTTAAATCCTTATATTAAATATTAAATTGTAAATAATCATTTATGTCTTAGAAAAGTAAAAACACATAATTTATCATTTGTAAAAAAAATTATTTACTTATACTATAATATAATTATATCATATTTTCATTTATAATATTCCTAAATTTTATTTAATCTTTAATAATTGAGTTTACTATTCTATTGGATGGATTTCTATTCGTTATTATCATGTTATTAATCCAAGGGCCAAGTCACTATTCCATCAGTGTATGTTCTTTAATTTCTATAAATATCACTTATTTCATTGTTCATTTAGGGGAATAATTTTTTATTAGTCTCTATTTTATATGTAAATGTTTTATACTATATAACATAATTATAAGAATTGGAAAAATTCTATTGATATTTTTTTGGTGGTTACAGGTCGCATGGTCTTTTAAACTGTGCACCATCCCCATGCATGGGGTATGGTGTTTGGGCAGTTCCAACTACATGGTTGGTGCATGGTTTGGATAACCATGCCTCTGGACCATGTGGGGACATTAAAATGGTTGAAATTACCTTTCTACCCAGGCATAATTTAATAGGGTAGCCCCTTATTTTCTTCTTCATTCCTCCCCCACATGTGCTACTTCCTCCTCCCTTCTCCCACTACATTTATACCTTTTTCTTGGTCTAAATAAGACACCGTCTAATGTGTTGGAATCCTTGAGGTAAGTATTCAACTCCATTTGAATCCATTGTGAACTACTGCTTCTGCTAATTTTAGGTTCCTCTATTATGAATTTCAATCATGATTCTACAAGAAAATGGTGGAATCCAATACCAGTGGTGGGGGTTTCACTCTTACTAGGATGTTGGTTACCTGAGAAACCATCTATCCTTGGTTGTGTCCTATTTCAGTGAGGTATTCATTCAAATTGAATATTCTAAATGTTTAAGCAAAAAATAAATTAATTAAATAATTATTTTGAGGTCATTGATTTTTTATTTTTCCAATTGTGGTATTAGAGGTACCTAGAATACCTTTTCATCATGGTTTTTCATATTTTCATTAGGAGACGGGTGCAGTGAGGTATCACCCATCATGCCTTTGTATTTTGTTTTATATTTAAATTATACTTATATTATTTTATTATCCTTGATTATTCTTTTGATTTCTTATGTTAATTAGGGTCATGGTTTCCAATGCGACTTGTATTAGACATCTTTGGGTTGGATAATCCATGGGGTTCTTGGATAGATCTGTTGAGAGTAGTTTATAAATAGATTAAACTTTCACAAAGGTATATTTTCTATCTCACCTATACTTTGGTACTTATTAATTTATATGATAGAATGTGGATGCTCATGATCAAACCTGATGGAGATTCTCCCTATTTATTTTTCCATTGGTTGATTAATTTATTAATTTTGGTTAGTTAAATTAGGTTAAATTTAGGTCTCATTAAAAACACTGTGCGCTAGCTTCATGCTTTGAACTGAGACTATTGGATTACTAGGGATCCCTTTTGGGATCCCTCTTTATAAAATCTGACATGGAGGATCCCATGTATGATACGACCACTTTATTTCTCCTTAGGTTGATACCAAGTGGGATTCCATCACATACGTATAGACTCAGATGTCCCCAGGAGGGATACCATCCCTTATGTATGAAACTTGAGGTTTCCAAGTCAGATGCCTCTCAATAGTAATATATGAGGGGATCCAGTGGGTATCCCGATGTTTTACCAACCCTAAGCAAGTATTTCATGGGTTTGGGTAAAATTGGTAGTGTTTGGAACCTAAAACCCATAACAAACATGAAATTTGTGAGTATGTTGTAGTGGTGATTTTATTTATGCATTCAGCCATCATCATGATTTTGATTATGATTTCACTTGGTTATTATTTATATATCTATGATTCTAGACATACTTTCTAAAATACTAATCATCTATCATGTTCTGATCTAATGATTTGATGTAGATTCCTAGAGAAACATCCTTGGATTCTTCCTTCTAGATTACTTGTTTCACTAAATATTATCTAATTTCAAGGGAGATACATGGGTTCCTTATTTATAATTCCATATATTTCATCATAGAGAAAACATAACCATATTGTGAATTCAGTGATACTTAGATTCAATATATTAAATTCATTAGATGGGATCGCATATAATATGAATTATATAGGCTTTGGGTCATACATGGGTTTTTTATATATAATTATTTGGATGGTCTTGTAGGTCTAGAGATAATAGGGAATTGGGTGACACTTTGGTTCCTTGTATTTAATGACTTGGATGGGATAATAGGTTAAATAGAGATACATAATGCTTCTAGAGACACTTGGGTTCCTTATACTGAATGCCTTGTATGGGATCATAGGTCAAATGGAATTTATTTATGTTTGACTGTTATGCAAGTATTTTACATTCCCTTATTATATATAGATGACTAAGTTACACCTTAGGTCATGGATAACACAATGCTTATATATATGTCTATATATGTTTATATGTATATAGAATATATATATATATACACACACATATATATATATATATATACAGTTATACACATGGTGACACATTTCCAAATATATTATGGATTTGTTCTAAGTCGGTATCATCAATCGGGGTCACAAACCATTGGATCTATGATGGGTTTATTTTTATTTACTGGCATTTCTATCTCCTTTGTTACTCGAGTTGTTATTTTAATTATTGTCCAAATGAGTTTCTTATATATAATTACACTCTATATAACTTGATATATATGGGACCACATTCCTGGTTTCTAACTATGTTTTGTACTCACACCCTTCCTGAGATTCCATTGTACCATCATAACAAAGTAGACACTCACTTGGTTGGAGTAACATGATGTCCAAAGGCCTGAGACTAATATGGAATGATGAATCGGATATGTATATGCATATTGAGTGTTTGACTCATATCATATTTAGTAGGAGAGCCATGTACATTTATTTTTATCTTCTATTGTTACATCTAGTTATGTGGTTGTCATAGAAGGAAATCAGTGTTATATGTATGATATTGTTGTTTAGGCCTTTACTACATTCATTTTATTACAATCATTATTATATTTACTACTTCTACAATATATATATATATTGATATGTATTATTTTTAGTTAAATCCTATATTTTCATAATTTGATATGAGGTAAAAGTCTCCCCACTATCTCACCCTAGCCCCTCGCTTCAAGTCTGAATCCTCTTACATGTGAGGATGCATTCTTGAGGCCTTATGGTGAACTAGCATGAAGAACCAAATTGGTGGCATCTAAGATGGGATATTAAAAGGTGGTATTAAAGTTGTTCTTTTGCTATGGTATCACTATTCTAGAGATGTTAGATAGGGGTATTAAGAATGTTTCATAACCTGTGACTGATATCAGACTGGTGTGTCAAGAACATCGGTTCGGGTAATTAGCATGGGTTGTTGGGGTTATGCTATCTTTTTCTTAATCTAGTATGTTATAATTATATATTACTTTCACATTGAGTGACACACATGTTATGTGGATTTATTCTTTATTATGGATTTTTGGATCTCATCCCATTAGTGATATTCCAATAACTGATTTTACCTCTTAGTTGGAAAGGGAAAGGTGCTTCACATGCACCCTAATTGGGTTAAAGAATCCATGTGTTATAGGAATGTTAGGGGGGGTTTATTGATTACAGGGCCAATTTTTGTAACATTTTAGTAACAAACTATATGGTGTTTTCATACATATATATATAATGGAATGTAATCATACTCAATTGGGATGAATATAATATATATTACTTTTTGAAGGTAGGTTATCTGGATATATGGTGATATATTTGATAGTGAAGATGATGAATCAATATTTATGAACAGAAGATGTAGTGACCCTAATAGGTCTACATGACACATGGTTCCTAGATATTGGACCCATTGTGTGGTACTATTTCTATGTATGGTTATTTAATATTTTTATAAGGACATATAGGGTGTTTTCCTATATATCTTGTAAGGGAATTCTACTTAACTGAACCATGTGTGTTATAAGACACTGATGACTAGGATTATGGTGTTTTCATAATGTGGACCATTTTCGATCAACTAAGGTAGTTGATTTCTTTCTAGAAGACCCTTTTAGTGTATCGTTATAAAACTTAATTAACTAAAGGATTATAACGACATACATGGCGTTTTCATATCTATATTGCTATTATATTTTACATAATGGACCTTTATTTCTGGTTTTCCCATCAAACCTTTTGTAATATTTTGATAAGTACCTAAATTTTTAGTGAACTAGAACAATGACGGTGTATTTCAATATTCAGATTCCTAGTGAGTGTCATGTCATTATTATTTTCTATAATTAAATCATGACCATTTAGAGAGATGTCCCTTATGAGGAATCTTGGATATGATCAGCACTTTTTAGGAAATTTTTTTAGTTTTGGACATTTTATATCAATTTTACCTTTACATCCATTAAATATAATTGGCACTCATCATATATTCCATGTAATGGTTGAGACAGGTACATGGATAATACCACATGAGTTGTGACCTTGGAAAGGTTTTCCCTTGGGTCTATTGGTAGGACTCAGTGACCCTGTTATGAGACATGATTCATAGGGTTAGGTGGGATACATATAGACCCTTATATTTGAATGGTACCCATGTAGTTTCTTCTTTATTTAGATTGAGGGGCATAATGGGAGGGTTTGGGAAAGGTTTATAGATTCTATTTTCAGTGGTGGAATTGGTTATATGGTTGTGTTTTTACTGATGTATGTGAGGTTCTTGAGTCATTTGATATAGGCATAATCGTAGATTTAGTTTATGAGGACAAGCATATGATTCTTGGTAATCAAAAATGGGTTCAATAGGTGGATGGCTATTTGGGTGCCTCATAGTATTGACCAATTAATGTTTTTTGCTAGCTTGATAGATAACGAGAATATGATCATGAAAAAAATCAATCCATGTGTCATGAGGTCAAGGAATAAAAAATTTAAAAGGTGAGTTGCCTCATTTTTAAGTGGAGTTAAATTAAAGCTTCTGGGTTAATGAGATTAATGATATAGATAGAGCAGTCAGCTTATCAGTAGTAACGTGTGGCTCATGGGAGCAGGATACGGGTGATGGAGGGGTTGTATGGGAGTGTACACCCACTGTGCTATGAGAGATCAAAAAGATATATGTTGGTTGTGTGTGGTTCTATTTAAATCATAAATCAGTTAGTCTCCATGTTCGATCTAAGACTAATTATTTTGAACAAATGTGGTCGACATGGTGACCTAATAGTTTTTACAAGATAACGAATTTCCCTTCATGGTATTGGAGGCGTGGAGAATAAATCAGGTGTCTTAGGATGGTTGGCTCATGTCTTGGACCGAGACAAACATTGTTATGGGAAATTGTATTACTGGTTGGTTAATGTAAATTATAGATTGTTTCATGTGATCATGGATTCGGGGAGAGCAATATAGACCTATCAATGGGATCTTAGTGTTATCCTAGCCAAGAGAATATCATTCCCAATGTCATGACATCATCCTATATAACCTTTGAGAGGCTCTCTATTGAGATATCTAATGTATTTTGGGTTTGATGAAAGATACCCCTAGTAAGTTGTTAATGAGGATCAGTATAATCTAATCCATATTCTAGGGAGTGTTCCTTTGACCACTTCTAGGTGGTGACCCTATTTATGAGTAGAAACTATGATAATTCCATTGGAGTTGTTTCTATTGTATGAGATTTGGTGATATCTTATGTTTTTTTGTTCTTGGGTATGAGAGGTTATCTATCCATGATAGTGTTTATGTGTGAATTTGGATAGGGAATTTTCTTCATGGATAGTGTTTTGTTTTACTATTGTGATGAAAATGATGCTTCCAAGGTGGAGAGAGGGATGTTGGTTTCTAGTTTGTGACCCTATGGTAAGAAGGGTCTTGTGAGGATGAGATCAGTCAAGAGATTATTGTTTGGTATTTATGATGTTGTTGGAGAAATGGATGTTGGACCAATTTAATTTCTATGTAAATTGAAGGTATAGGTTTGAATTATGGCATGTGTGGATTCTGATTGTGAGTGTCAGGCCCAAGATAGGTTGTGAAGATCCAAGGGGGATGGATCAAGATTGTTCTAGTGTCATGTGGTGTCAAAAAAATGGGAATGAACTGGAGATAGTGGACATTGAAATTTAACTAGAATATGGTTATGTGATTTGGTGAGTGTATTCAAAATGATCTTGGTGTACCTTAGGATAAAAAAATCAGTAGCAGGTTTTTGTGACATATCAACTAATAACTTGGTCAGAGGTAGTGGGATGAGTGTTTTTATGATATAGTAATATGAGGTCAATTAGGAACCACTTGGAACACCCAGTTGGGATAATATGGCTATAGTTCAAGGGTCAGTCAAGGATTTTCAAGGAAAATACGGCATGACTAGGTTGAGCTAGGTCGATTGGAGTTCAACCATTTCGATCAAATCAAGGACCCAATGTGGTGACATCATGTGTATTCTGATGATTGTTACATGAGTATCTCTAGTACTCTATGGGTGTGTTCTTGGAGGAATGTTAGGCATTCCAAAATGATATCCAATCATTTTAATAGATTTCACAACCTATATTTGTAGGGTTGTTATTTTTAGTCCCACCAAGACATGTCAGGGTCGAGAAACATATTGTGGGGATGTTGGAAGTTCCCATGTTTTTTTGGTTGTAAATTTTAGAGGAAAATTGAACTATCAAACACTGGATGGGTAAAAAATGGATCGAAGATTTATAATGTAATTATATTGTTTATAATTCCTAAAACTATTGTTTTAGGTGATGAATGTGGTTTTATTGTTGATCATAGGTTTTAGGGGATCCCCAAAGGGTTCAGGTCCTGAAATCATAGTTTTGAAAAGGTGTAAGATATGGTGTGAAATTGAAATACAATTGTCGATAACCATGCACCATAACCATGTAGCTGAGTTTTAATAGGATCCCACTATGAGGAAACCTTGTGGAGGGATAGGGAAAATAGTGTGGGTTTCTATATGTTCTTGAATACATGCAATATGGTTGGTTCATGGTTAATTAAACTTTGTTCCATGCATGTGCATGGGGTGTAGTTTTGGTCAGGGCCAACAACACTATTAGTGCATAGTTTGGCTGACTATGTGGATAAACTATACAGTCCATTAAAATGGCTGAATGTACATGTCTTCCCATGTTATCATTAAGATGGAAACACCCCCCTTTCTACTCTTTTCCTCCCACAAGCATGAAACTTACTCCACCATTTCCCATGAGATTTCTCCCTTATTCTTTTTTAGAATATGAAATCACCACATGTATTGGAATCCTTAGGAAAGGTATTCTGTAAAGACCCATAAAATTCAAGGGAAATTTTTTTCTTAATTTTCTTTGGGATTTTAAAAGAACGTAGTTTATGATGACACCTAATTCCGAGGCCCGGTGTGCCCGGAATAATTTTCCAAATATTGGCTTGGGTACTTTCAGTGAACGAACAAGCGGGTTTTCCTAACTTTTCAACCAGTGCTCGGAATCGAATTTTGAGGGCACCGATGGAATCGCAGCATCGGTAATTGCTTAATAACGCCTTTTCTGGAGTTGCATTTGCTCGGGTGAGGTTATTAAATTTTGGGTTAACTAAATAATAAAATAAAATAATGTGCAACAGATTTTATTTTTATTCTAAGCAGTTTTAATCTAGGCATGGTGGTTGGAGTGGGACCCACTGATATCCTAACTCATGGTTAGGATATTAGTGAGGTGGGGCCCACACGATCCCCACCCCCTTTAATTTTCCTTTTGCCTCCCACGTGCATTTAATTTAGTAACTCATCCGCACACCCCTCTTAAATGCCAAGACAACTCTCGCATTTAGTTAATGATTAAATTCCTCTTTAATTGGGCGGTTAAAACTCTTCAATTAAATCAATTAATTGAATGATCTGTTTTTGATTTTCAAAAATAGTTGGCATGAGAAATAAAATAAGGCTATGCCTTATTTTATTGTGGTGGCTTTGGTTGTGCGAGAGGAATTGAGAGGTTTTGCTCAAATCCTTGAAACTTCATCTTCCTCCTTGAAGAATGCGAATAACAACGAAGAACACCGGCCTCCAATGGAAGACGACGAAGAACGCTAGTTCCCCGGAGATCGACGACACGACGTTGTGTACCGCGATGTCGACGATCCTCCTTCCGTGACGCCGAAGATCCTCTTCCGTGACACTATGTCCCACGACGTCTTTTCCCACGACGATCTTCATTCATCAACACCTTGAGGTATGGGGTTTTGGTTTAATTAAATATGTGTGAATTATATCCTCGACATGTGTTTAATTTTTGGAAGTCGTTTGAACCGCTAACACGGTGGGTGCGGACCAACGAACAATTCTGAACCCACCGTTTCTTTGTTCATGGTGTGTGGATCGACGGGTGATGATGAAGCAGACCGAAAAGGTGTTATGATGACTTCGCAGTGAAGATCCGGTCCTGGGAGGACCGCTGGCGAAGACGGCAGGCAAAACGGACCACCGGAGCGCGTCCGGTGGTCCACGGAAGACCCCACTGGAGAGCCACGTCGGCCCAACTGCGCCGGCGGCCGGAGGCGGCGGCGCCCGGTGCGCCTCCAGAAAGGACCGTCGTGGCTGAAGCTGCGGCGGCAGGAGGCTGGTCCCGAGGCCGTGCGGTACCGAGGGCGACGCGACGCTGGGCCGCGTCCGCTGGCAAGGAATGGCCCCCACGCGAGGGGGCTGTAGTGGCAATAAAGTGGGTAGCGGCCCCCTTTGTGCGGCCGCTCGGCCAGCGCCGAGCTACCCCGGGCCGGAACTGCCGCATCGGGCCGGGCCCCGCCCTAATGGGACGGACCCAGACCCGGTTCAGGTTGCCCCGGTTCGGGCCGACCCAGGGGGGGTTGGGCCGGGTCGGCCCGGGCCCAGACCCCCCATTTTCAAACCACTTTCGATCTTTTGCTCATATCTTGGGATATGGACCTCCGATCGACTCACCTTCAGTTGCAATGCGATCCTTGGATCGAGACGGTCATTTAAGTATATTACACTCAAGTTTTTGGAGAACTTTGGGTATGGCCAGGTTGGTTCGAACACGAAACCAACTGGGCCCTCGGATTGAAAACGCTTATAACATGAGTTCTGGACATCCGATTGACGTGTCGTAGACTTTGTTGGATTTCTCTTAGTGATACGGACCTTTTGGCTTACTCCACTTGAGGATTGGATGCATTTGGAGTGTGGTCGGATTGGTTTTGACTTAAAAACCAACCGGGCCCCTGGAACTAAAAAGCCAATAACTCTCAGATCGGGCGTCCGATTGACGCGTCGTCTGTCACTTTGAGTTCCACTTGTCGAGATGGAACTTTAAGATACATCAACTCTGAACTATGTGTCAGTTTATGTATTGACCCCCTTGGCTCGTGGAGGGGACCCTCCCGGAATGAGCATGCTGTGTGCGGGAACCCTAGATCTTGCTGCGACTGCGATGAAGATTGCACTGAAATCCTATGTGGGTTCGGCAGTGATGAAGACCATACTGAATTCCTATGTGGGTTCGATGGGAATGAACACTGCACTGAAATCCAATGTGGGTTCGGCAGTGATGAAGACCGTACTGAAATCCTATGTGGGTTCGACGGGAATGAAGACTGCACTGAAATCCTATGTGGGTTCGGCAGTGATGAAGACCGTATTGAAATCCTAAGTGGGTTCGACGGGGATGAAGACTGCACTGAAATCCTATGTGGGTTCGACGGTGATGAAGACCATACGGAAATCCTAAGTGGGTTCGACGGGGATGAAGACTGCACTGAAATCCTATGTGGGTTCGGCAGCGATGAAGACTATACTGAAATCCTATGTGGGTTCGACGGCAATGACTACTGTTCTTGTATCATATGTGGGTCTGGTAGTGTCTGACTCTGTTCTTACTATCCTATGTGGGTCTGCAGAGTAGCTAGTTTAGTATCCTATGTGGATCCCATCTTAGATGAATCAGTGGTTATATTTGATCATCTCTATCACCGAAGAAGTATACCTGTGTGAGTTGAGTCTTGACTTTCAATCATTATCTTCGATATGATTGACTTGCTTTCCTATGTGGATTGTGTTGTGCTATCCTGTGTGGACATGATCGAACTTGGGCTCGGGTGTTGGAGCCGAACTAGAATTGATGACTTAGGTATATGTATGGGCATATACCTAAGTAGTGTTGGTTGTTACTTCGCGATTGTATCTTTCCTTTTTGGATTATCCTTTGTGGATTTTGGGAGACCTTCGGGGGTCTCGGGGTCCCTACTGAGTAGCGTATACTCACCCCTGCACAGGCTATGCCCACACTACATTGTGTTGGATGCAGATGACGGACAGCACTGATCATGGTTGAGGCTAGTGGAGCAATCGGTACCTGGAGGTGGACCACTGGGCGGAACGTACACGGAGCGGACGGCTGGACCCGAGGAGCTGAGGTGGCTATCTGTACCCACCCTTCAGGTGGGACTTTCAGTGGACGGCTCGATATTGCTGCTTTACTTTCAGTTGCTATACTTTCTTTCCAGTTGTACTTTACTTTCAGTTTGGGTTTGTATTCTGGCCCATTTACTTTCCACACTTACTTTTGTACCCAGTTTTACTTACTGTTTACTTCTGCTTCCTTACTCTTTGGTGTTTGTTTACTTTATAAAGGCAATGCCTTCCCCTTTTTGTCAGAGTTTACACCTTGGTGCTAGTCGTCATCCCCTAGCCTATAGGTGGCGGGCTTGGGGTAGTCACAGCACGGGCCTCGAGGACAGGTCATGACATATTCATTCAATTAGTATATATTTTATTATTATTATTCTTTTTCTAATTATCGATTCACTAATTAATTATTTAAATCTAGATTCCCCTAGAGTATGCTGTAATAGGATACTGTTGTTGGGGTTTCACATTGCTTAGGAAGAGGGTGACACGAAAGTCCATCGACACCTCACCACATGTAATTTCAATGAGGTCTACCATCATTATTAATTTTCATAACTTTCTTTTCTAAATGAAATTAACTAGATATATGTGTTTTTACAATTGGATAGGTCTTGTCCAAAGATTGGTACTGGGGGCACCCTAGACTCCTTTTTGTAATGGTTTTTTATATTTTCAACGAGTGATAAGAATTCGGTGTGTTATAAACAATTATGTATTTTTTATTTAATTTTATATTTTAATGTCTAATGTTTTATTTAATTTTTTATTATTATTCTTGTGATTGAAAAAGTATGTTAGTGGATTAGAAGCGGATGTGTATTATTCCATACAACGTTGATCATCTATGACCCAAGGGGGTCTTGGATGGAGCTTCTAAGAGCTGTTTAAACCTGGTTTAAATCATCCTAAGGATAGGTGTTCTATCATACCTACCCTTTTTAACTTTTGGATGTCTAATGTAGTATGTGGTTTCTCAGGATCTCCCTTGAGGGAGATCCCCCTTTTTTCCTTTTCCAGTGGCATCAAAATTTATTAAAATTGGTTATTTCAATTGGATGAAATCCAATGGTCACTAACAACAACTATGTGTTAGCTTCATGCTTCGATCTAAGTTTAGTGGATGACTGGGGATCATCGATGGGATGATTCCACTTAGAAACTGAACTTGAGGATGAAATGTATGATACATATACTTACTTAAACCTTATGAGGATCCCAATACGCATTCCTTCAATTAAGTATAGACATAGAGGACCCCAAAAGGGATACCTTTAATTTTCTATAAACATATATAATTTGAGTCAGATTCCTCTACTGAGTGCTGTCCTAGGGGGCCTAGTGGTTTCTATAATATTTGATCAACCCTGAACTTGTATGTCATGGGTTTGAGTTGAAATTATTGTGGGTGGAACCAATAACCCAAAATGTACATGTAATTCATTATAATATTATTGTGTTGATTGGGTTAAGACATTATACCCATGAACTCTTTTGATTATTCTTTCACTTGATTACTATTGACACAACTACAATTCTATATGTACTTATTGAAACACATCCCACTAGGCTATATCGAATTTGATGTTATGGTGAAGATTCCCATTGGTAATTTCTCAGTTCTGTCCTTTGAGCATATATTCTTCATCACATATTATATAATTTCATGGGTAATAATTGGATTCTGTATATGGAGCGACTTTTTCAGGCTCATATAGAAAATAGAACCATATTACACCTTCAATGATACTTGGATTCATTATACGAGCTCGCATGGATGATGGATTATATAGGCTTTGGGTGATACTTCAGTTCCTTATGAAAAATGAATTGGACAAGCTCATAGATACTTAGAATATATTAAGCCTTGGGAGACACTTGGGTTCCTTTTTTGAATAACATGGAAGGGATGATATATTTAATGGAAATTCATAACAGAGTATATGAAAATTGTGTAACGTATACTAAACTCCTTGGAGGGTCTCATTGGTAATTTTAATTTTTTTATGTTTGACTGTTATGTGAATCTATCACATTCCCTTGTTATACAAAGATTCTTGAGTTATGCCTCAGGTCCTGACTAACAATAAGTATCAATATATATATATATATATATATATATATATATATATATATTTGGTCATATTTTAATATTACATATATATAATATACTAATACTCAAAAATATATATATATATATATATATATATATATATTTCAAAATATACACAAGTTGGCACATGTCCTAAGATATTAAGGAACAGGACGAAGCCTATATCACTGATTAGGGTCACCAAACCAAGGAACAACAATGGTTTTATTTTTAAAATTAATTATGTTAATCTTATATTTTATACTCTAGTTGTTATTATTATTAATTTTTTCATGATGAGTAAATTACATATACATAATCTTCATATTTCTAGATAGGTGTGAGACTGCATTGGTAGTTATCTGCCGAGTTTTGTATTCACACCCTACTCGGACTGCCATTGGACATGGATACCTGAGGAGATACTCACTTGGGATCATGCAGATGATGTGTTAAGGCCCGACACTGATCTATCATGATGGCTTAGATATGTATGAAAATATTAGGTATGTGGTTCATCTCATATTTGGTATAAGATCCATTCACTTTAATTTTCTTCTTCTTCTATTTACTCTTGTTTTATTGTCGGCCTAGTGGGTGATCAATTTTGTATGTATGACATTTATATTCCGGCCTTTACTGCATTCATTATATTACAGTCTTGTTTATATTTAATTCTTCTTCAATATGATTATTTACAACTATGGATTATGTTTTGTAACCTATGATATTTTCTTACTCGGATATGATGGAATAGTCTCCCCACTGTCAAGCTCTAGGCCCTCACTACATGTCATACAACTATGGTGTATGGGGTGTTCTTAAGGCCTTGTGGAAAACCCGATCGGGGAACAAATTAGTGGAATCCAATTAGGAATTTTTATAATTTCTAATGATTTACCAGGAGGTCGACTATGGACTACAAGATAATTGATAATGAACTATACATGACTATCAAAAATAGTGGAAATTCAGTTAATTCATTGTTAAATTGATTATTTTTTCAATTAACCCCACATGGACTAAACTAAAAATAAACCAACCACATGAAGTAATTATACTCTGATCATAATTCCTACATCTACAACATGTTTTTATCAAAGGATATTCCCTGGAAATGAATGAAAACAAGACTAGAGAAAACTACCCCATGTCAGAGTTACTTAGAATTATTTAACGTGAGTGTTGATATATAGTTATTAGGATTTTTTGGAGGAGTGGGGAATTTTTTTTATGGCCCAAAAGAACAAAAACATAGAGGATATTTCCTCTGCAAATCCAGTAAATATTTCATCTCTTTTATGGATGAGAATATGGTAATGGATGTAGGATATGTAAAAGATCGGATCAAATAGTGTAATAACTGTATATGGAGGGCCCGAACATGGTTCTTACTTGATAGATTCCTTCTGAATATACATGTCATATCCTCTTAATAGGATCTCAATGTCTCTCATCATTCTAGATACTTATCATATCACTTTCCCCTTCATTTAATTTTGACTCCTAGGAATGATAAGAGAGATAATTTCATGCTTTAACATTTCTATATGGAACACCCAGGCATCCCTCACTTGGTTTAGGATTCATGGAGAAAGCCTTCGCATGGACATACAGGGACGTGTATTTACAACAAACTCAGATGACTTAGATATGAGGTGCACTCATGGAAAAAAAATCACCACCAGTTATTAAATTCTTGTGGAGATCATCATAGAGAATGAACATATCGAGTATAGTTTAGATAATGTTTAGAATTAATCACTATTCGATATGATCACTAAAAGGAAGAACACTCTGGAATACATGCTCCTAAAAAAGAAAAGCCAGGCCCCTAAACAATGAAGGATCAAATGGTTACGTGAAGGGGAATAGAACAACTGTTTTTCTCTTTCATGCATTAAAAGGAAATGAAATTTTGGGACACCCAATATTTGAATGTATGAAGTTATTTTCACAAATGATCTTGAGGTGGTGGGCATAATGGTGGATAATTTCTTAAAAAATCATCTTTATAAGGAAAATCCCTAAATGTAGGGTGGTTACATGAGGGGGAGTTTTCTACTATTTGATTCTTTACCCCCTATGGCATATGAGAAAATTTATGATTATATGAAGTCCAAACCTAGAAGCAAAGTGATTCATGAAGCTATTTTATCCCTCAACCAAGAAAGTGCACCCCATCTAGATGTATTCCCTAGATCTTTTTACAGGGCTTCATGGGTCCTTGTCTTGAGTTATATGAAGCAAGCCGTATAATAATTCTTCTTTGATGGAAATCTTCCTCATATTGCTCGTGTAACAAATTTTTTGATGGGACAACTGGTTAAGGACCCGATCTCTCTACTTAATTATAGGATAATATGTATCTACAATTTTTTTATACATTTAAAACATGTTTTATTAAAACAAGATTATCCATCCATCTCCCGAGCAGAATATCTGATGAACAACTTGGGTTTATCAATGGTCAAATGCTTCATGGTGATACTAGGTTGGAACAAGAGGTAATTATAGACATCAATCATAAGACATTTGGATTCAATATTGATTTCAAGATAGAAATAAACAATGCATATAATAGGCTCTATTAGAACTTCATCATTAAGGTTTTATCCAACATGGGCCTTCTACTTGGGTGATTGACCTCATATTTTGGGGATTCATCTCTATATGGACATCTAAATCTTTCATGGGGAAACTATCTCAATTATTCATGTATGTTTGGGGTATAATTAAAGGTGAAATTCTCTCTCCCACTCTATTTATTATTATCCAAGACTCTCTAATCTAATATATTAAAAAACTATGGAGTATATAAGGATTATTACCTTCAGATCTAGATACCATTCTTGGAACGTATCAAGCATTGTGTTCATAGAAGATACAATTATTTTTGTGAATGATAACAATAGATCTATATGGACTACTGGAAAACTGGAAAACTGACCTTTACCAACGGTTTGGAACCGTTGGTATAGGCCTCCAAACCGTTGGTATAGCCTATACCAACGGTTTGGAGAACCATAGCTAAGTAAGCTGTTGGGATACGTCTATACCAATGGTTTTCCAAAAACCGTTGGTATAGGTAATATGAAATCTATACCAACGGTAATGGAACTGTTGGTATATAAATTCCAAAAATAAAACATCTGATGGGATTTGATCCCAGGACCCCTCATTTATAATAGAACGACTCAACCACTTTTCCTAACGGTTTGGCCAAACTGTTGGGATAGGTCTACCTTTCCCAACGGTTTTGCCAAACCGTTGGGAAAAGTGTCCAATTTGAGGGCCTTTCCCAACGGTTTGGCCAAACCTTTGGGAAAAGTGGCCAATTTGAGGGCCTTTCCCAACGGTTTGGCCAAACCGTTGGGAAAGATGACCTATACCAACGTTTTTTGCAAACCGTTGGTATAGAAGCGTTGGGAAAGAAATAATTTCCAGTAGTGATGGTGTTAAATGAAATATATTTTGAATACTGTAAATAGAAATATAAATTGGTTAATAGGTACATTAAAATTATCCTCATCACATGAAAGTGTAATGAAATAAGGGTTAAAGATTTGGATATTAGCCTTAATATTTATAGAGGTACATTCCCCATGGGATACTTCAGGGCCCTAGTATCACTAATGAGGTTTTGTATCCAAAAATTAGATAAGCTGACTTATATAATTATGGGACGTATTATGAATTTGGAAAAAATGGATTTTGTTTTTTGAAGGTAGGATTAGACATATAAACAACCTTCTTGCTTCTATTTTCATGCACATCCTCTCCGTGCTCTAGGTTCAAAAAGGGGTTATATCTTGAATTGAGAAAATGATGTATTCATATTTATGGGATGCATAATAATAAAAGAACCTTCACCAGGTGTCTTGGGATATGATAGAAATACACCTGTGCGAATGAAGTGTCAATGTTAGAAGTGTCTTTAACATAATGAAGATCCTACATTAAAATTGGAATGAGAGATTCTTCAGGGTAAGTCTCTTTGGCGTAGGTTTATAGGGGATAGATATGAAGATTTCACAAGAATACAAAGAGGAAATCATTCTTCTATATCACCTTTGATTAATCCCCACTTACAAAATATCCAATAGCTCATCCATTTGATTATCAACAGAGGATACCAAAATTTTTGGTAGTATAACTGGGTGGAAATGAAGATAGACATTCCTAGATTTCCTTCCTTGGGAATTACTTTCAGACAAAAATGTTCCCACTCAAGATTCATCCAAGAAATTATGGATGAGGATCAATGGTCTATCATTGAATGTATAGTACTTTATTCTGACCTAGACATGTGTGTCTTCATGGGATCCTCCATCAGTGAATTTTTTATTAAATAATTTAATAGAACAAATATGGTGGCCAATGATCATAATGAATGGGGAAACTTTATTTGTTGTAAATACATCCTAAGGAAGTATAAATTTATAGTGTGGCTATTAAGGAAGAAGGTTCTTCTCACCGTGGTTAATATCAATATTTTGGGTGTTATTCTGGATTTAAGGTTCCAATATTATAGAGAACCACACCTCAATAATTCCAATAAACTATTCATCAAAGGATAATAGTAAAGAATGATGTCGCATACATTTGATGGTTTCACATATTGGGTTCTTAAGGAAACTTCAAGTGTGACCTTTCTTAGTAGGTGGTTCTAGGTGTCATGACCCGACCTCGGGGCCTGTGTCGTGACTACCCCAAGCCCGCCTTCCATAGGCCAGGGGCTAGAGACTAGCACCAAGGCGTAAAATCCCGGTAAACAGGGAAGGCATTGCCTTTATAAGTAACAACCACCACAGAGTCAGCAAGCGGAAAGTAACTACCAAGTGCAGAAAAGTAAAGGGGGCCGAAATACAAGCCCAACTGAAAGTACAACTGAAAAGGTAAAGAACAACAACTAAAAAAAATGGTGGCCTCGTGTCGTCCACTGGAAATCCCACCTGAAGGGTGGGTACAGATAGCCTCCAGGCTCCTCGGGTCCCACGTCCGCTCCGAGCACGTCCCGCCCAGTGGTCCGCCTCCAGGTACCGTCCTGCTCCACGCCCCAACCGAGATCAGCGCTGTCCGTCGTCTGCATCCAACACAAAAAGGTGCGGGCAAAGCCCGTGCAGGGGTGAGTATAAACTACTCAGTAAGGACCCCGAGACCCCCGAAGGTCTCCCGAAATCCACAAAGGATATAGCACAAAAGAAAGGGGCAACCACGAAGAAACAACTGACTCGACTTAGGTATATGCCCATACATATACCTAAGTCCCCATTTCTAGCTCTGCTCTCGAGCTTAAGGTCAACTCGATCCACACAGGAAATCAAGACTCAAATCCATCAGGGAGAGTAAATAGTAAATCCACATAGGATAGTTCAACACAATCCACAAAGGAGAGTAACATAAGATTCAGCTCAACCAGGTATACTTTTTCAGATGACGACAAGATGATCACCGAACCATCTAAGTCGTCGGACCCACGAAGGATCGATAGGTACTAACCTCGGCAATGACCCACACAGGATCGGGCCCACACAGGACCTGTAGCAATGGCTCACACAGAACCGTAAGAGATGACCCACACAGGATCGGGCCCACACAGGACCTGTAGTCAAGGCTCACACAGAACCGTAAGGTGATGACCCACACAGGATCGGGCCCACACAGGACCTGTAGCACTGATCCACGTAGGATCGCTGAGTGCAGTAGTCGACGCAGTCCACTGAGGATCTCTGCACAGTCGTCGCCGCAGTCCACGAAGGATCTCTGCTCTGTCGTCGTCGCAGTCCACGGAGGATCTCTGCTCTGTCGTCGAAGTCACAGCCAGCACTAGGGTTCCCGCACACAGCGAGCTCGTTTAGGAGGGTCCGATCCACGAGCCGAGAGGCTGATACATCAACTGACACGTAGTTCGAAGTTGATGTATCCAAAAGTTCCGTATCGACAACAGGATCTCAACGCAACAGACGGCGCGTCAATCGGACGCCCGGTCTGAGAGTTATTGGCATTTTCGTCCCAGGGGCCCGGTTGGTTTTTAGGGAAAAACCAACCCGACCGTACTCCGCCTGTGCCCGATCCCCGGGCGGAGTATGCCAAAAGTTCCGTCTCACTTAGAGGAAACCTCCACAGCTGACGGTACGTCGATCGGACGTCCGCAGCTCGAGTTATGAGCGTTTCCGCTCTGAGGGCCCGGTTGGTTTCGCGTACGAACCAACCCGGACGAACCCAAAGTCTTCCTAAACCTTGAGTGTAATATACCGAAAAGACCGTCTCGATCCAAGGATCGCGTAGCCGCTGACGGTTCGTCAATCGGAGGTCCCAGGCCCAAGATATGGGCAAAAGACCGAAGAGGGCCCGAAAACGGGGGTTCTGGGCCCGGGGCGACCCGGCCCGAACCCCCCCCTGGGTCGGCCGAACCGGGTCGACCTGAACCGGGTCGACCCGACCCGGCCCGACCCGACTAGGCCGGGTCCAGTCCGGCCTGGGCGCGGCCCGACCGACCGGACCGGCCGGCTCGGCTTCGGCCGGGCGGCCGAAGAGGGCTGCCACGGGGCGCCGCCCCCGCGGCTCGGTGGAAAACGCGGCCCCGCGGGGGGTCGCCTATCACGCGGACGCGGCCGGGCCGCCGTGTCCCTCCCCGGTTCCGCGCGGCCGCGGAACCGGCCGCCGCCGCCGCGGCTTCAGCCGCAGCGGATTCCTCCACGGCGGCGCGCCGGGCGCCGCCGCGCCGGCGACCCGCGCCGCCGCCGCCTTCCGCGGGCCGCCGGAGTTGCTCCGGTGGTCCGTTTTGCCTCCCGTCTGCGCCATAGCTCCTCCCAGGGGCCGATCTTCACTGCGGGATCAACGGATCGCCCCTGCCGCACGGTTCGTCGTCATCCGCCAAATCCGCACAACAAAAAGATCGGCGGAGGGTTGCCGGGTCTTGTTCGTTAGACCTGCACCCTCCGCGTTAGTCATAAAATCATCGGGAGGGATTAAGGCAGCCACAATTTTATCCAAAAATAATATTGTTCAAGTTTGGTTCTTTAATTAAAAAGAATTAGATCACGGGAACGAATCACCAAGAAAAATAAAATCCCTACCTCGATGTCGTCGTCGGACGTGAGGTCGTCGCGGAATCGCTCGTCGCGGAAGGAGGGGATCGTCGCGTCGTCGCGGAAGAGACGTTCGTCGCACCGCTGGAAAAACGTCGCGCCGACGATCTCCGGATCTAGAACAAATGGATTTAATTAATTAAATCCGTTGTCATTGAAATTAAAAGGGAGAATTAAACGATCTGTTTCTCACCTTAGTTGCCGAACGAGGATTGGCCGCGGAAGAAGAGGCGTCGCCGAAGAACGTCGCGGGTAGAGCTCGTCGACGTCGCAGATCACAGTGTGCGTCGTCGAATTCCGATCGCCGGCATTCTTCGCGTTCTTCGCGTTCTTCGCGAGGAGGGTGGAGGCTCAGAGAATTCGCACAACGATAGAAATCCTCCAAAAATAGACAAGTTTGTCTATTTTATTAATTCGCCAACGAACGCAAACGCGTAAGTAACGACCCATTAAATTCGTTGAATTAATTCAACGAATGAAACAGCCCATTTAATTCACGAAATAAACCGCCCAATTAAATGGTCTGTTAAGAATTAAAGAAAACGCGCCGGTTGACTTTTCAGTTACTTTGACGGGTTTTCGCGGGTGCGTTACTTAGCGAAAGAAACGGCGGGGCTCGTGCGGGCCCCACCTCACAAATATCCTAACAAGGGGTAGAATATTTCCGGATAGCACCCTATCCGCTTTAACTCAGTTCAAGTGGCTTCCAAGTGACTTCCAAGCGGCTTAAGTGAAATAAAATAAAGTTGTCGCACAACCTTTATTTTATTTCCGACTTAAAGCCCAAAATTTTAAAAACCACGGTTGAGCAAACGCAACTCCGGAAGAGGCGTTTCTAAGCAAATACCGGCGCTGCGATTTCATCGGTGCCCTCAGAATTCGATTCCGGGCACCGGTTCAAAAGATAGAAAAACCCGCTCGTCCGTTCACTGAACGTACCCGAGCCAAACTTCGGAAATTGATTCCGGGCACACTGGGCCTTGGAATCAGGTGTCGTCTGAAGCTGCGCTCTTGTAAAATTCCAAAGAAAATTAAGAAAAAAATTTCCTTGAAATTTGTGGGTCTTTACACTAGGGGTGGGGAACTCTTGACTAATGTAAAAGGTGATATCATTCATTATTATATAGGATACTTGTGTATTTAAAAAAATTGAAAGAAATATTTGAATGATAGATCCCAGAGATCAAGATTGGGCCTTATCTCCAAAACATGAAACTCTATGATTGCATTTTTTCAACAATATAAATATTGTGAGGAAGACCCGTATCTATGAAATTTTAATTTAGGTGTATATTTCCCCAAAAATTCTTCTAATACCTTGAATGGGACCTGGGTTTACTGGAACCCCCACTACCCAGGTCTCAAGATGTACATAGATGGTTCAGGTAGCATGGGATTTATGTTGGGGGGAGGTGTTGTAATGGATGCCAAGGGATCTGTTACTATGAATTTCTTGTCTTTATTTTCCTAAAAATATTACATTCATGTGAAAGCACAAATATTATTTTTTACCTCATTCCAAATATAGGAACTTAATTTTCAACGTTAAGGGAGTTTTAAAATAATTAAAAAAATCATTCATTATTATATAAAAATTACCTCCTATCAAATTCTATTAATTATATTATTAGTTAGACTATGAGAAAAATATAGTTATCTAAATCAATATTTTATAAATTTTTTGGGCTAATGAATGTATGCATACCAAAATAATTTATTTATTGAATTTATATGAAATATTCTTAATTATATTGATAGAATTATTATGGAATATAAATAATTCATGCTCGAGATATATGATAGGTGGGTATAGATGTTATAGTATTTAAGAACCCATATTTTCCTAGGCTAGAATTTTGTGCTGAAATTTGAATTTCTTTTCCTTAGGATACTTATCAGGGGTAAAATGTTCTTTTACCATTAGAATATACTCTCAGATAATTTTTATGACTACATTATTGGTCCTAGAATACGGTATTTACCCTATTAACGGAGTTTTGTTTAATTACAATTCATTCAAAACATCATGGACTATTTAATATTTAATATTTAATTAATTAAATACTAATTTATTCAAATGAGTTGGGACACCAAATTATTTTTAATGGAGAATCATGTGGATATTTCATCTCTTTTACTAATTCTGGTACAAAGGATTTTTCTTATGAAAGACAATAACTAATGTTGGGAATTAGGGTGGAGCCCATAACTTTTATTCCATTTTTTTATTTTATTTTTCATCATTTTATTTTAACCTTTTTTATTTTCTCCTTTTGCCTATATTGGCATCTCAAACATGCCCCTGCTTGGATTCCCTTCATTTCATCCTAGATTTGAGAGTGATATATAGTGAGAGAGAGATAGAGCAAGAGAGGTGCTGATGTGGAGCTGGGGAGGATCTAAATCATCGTGCAACTACCACAGAGCTCTGATACAGATGAAGCTTCGAGATATTCAACCAAAGGTAGTTTTTTTTATGTTTTTTTTCAAAAATCTCATATATTAACATGTTTTTTGTTTAAAGGCCCTATTTTGGTGGTTGGGGACACTATAAGGGTCGATTAATATCTATTGGGGGAAAATCATGTGTTTTTTATGATTTCAGTTGTTTCCCATTCGAAAATTATAATCAAATGACATATAGTTCCAAAACACATACCATGTATTCATCCAATATTGTAATGATAAAATTTTAGAAGTACATGTTGTGTACCCTAAGTAAACTCCAATTAGTGTTACTCATCCGTTTAGCTGAGTACCTGACTAGATAACTCATGTAGGGGCACAGAGATATGTTGGGTACACACCAAAACCCAGTGTTGGCTGCACACTGTGTATAAGTATGCGACTGGAAAAAATACATGTCTATACCATGGGAGGTATACTAGAAGTACCCGGTGTAGGGTATACACCGTTTATATGGCTTACATGCCATGTACATTAGATTTAAATTCCATATTTGGCTAATGTACATAGTTGTGTGGAGGTATTGAGGGTACACACCATGTTCTCTAGTATACATTCCATGTTCTCCTCCCTTTATTTTATATTGATTATTTTATATGATTTACACCCTAGAGTTGAAATTGGACCCAGTAATAGTTCATTTTGAGTTATTTTTCATGTATATTGTGACAGTGAATCCCATGAGGTGATTTGAGGAATCCCTGGTGATGTTTTTGAGAGAGTAAACTTTGATAGAGTCATTATTTCTCCAGTAATCAGATAAAACATTCTCGTGATATTGTTACCATGATCTCATTATTGAAATGAGTCATCTCCCATGACTGATAATTATTTATATTTCCTTTTTCGGATTTTTTTCATTTTTATATTATCCCTTATGTACCAAGATACTATGAGATTAGTTGTTTTCAAGGATCCCTTGTTTGGTGCCTCTACCCCAATTGTTTTAGGGTCCCTAATGGGATGTATTATCATACATGCTACCCAAGATAATCCATTGTAGGATTTCAATAAATTTTTAATCTAACAAGGGTCTCGTGAATGATTCCTCTATCTATGTATAGCATTTCTAAGGGTCTGGTGTAGGATAAATCTTCTTATATATAGACTTAGTTGATCCCAGATGGATACCATATCTCATGTGTGGACCCTTGAGATCCTGAGTCGGATTCCTTCTATATGTATTGACTAGGAGGGACCAAGTTGGTGCATCAGTGTTTGAGGAACCCTGAGTTATTATGTTATGGGTTTTTGTAGATATGGTAGGAGGTGTCACTTAAGGACCGATACAAATCATGTTAGCTGAAGTGGTTGTGATAGTAGTGGTGATTTTTTTCATTCTTCCACCCTCACTCTCATATTTATTCATTAAGATAGTTTTTTATTATGCATAAATGATTTCCATTGGTATGTCTAGGTACTCATCTAATGAGTCCTAATGTGATGTGATTTATGATAGTGATTCTGAGAGTTTCAACATAGGATCCATCATCTATGCCTTT
This sequence comes from Viscum album, assembly GCA_963277665.1. Classification (NCBI taxonomy): domain Eukaryota; kingdom Viridiplantae; phylum Streptophyta; class Magnoliopsida; order Santalales; family Viscaceae; genus Viscum; species Viscum album. The sequence goes on along the minus strand of OY728128.1, from coordinate 1,513,136,424 downwards.
GTTTCGATGAAATGTTTTGGGATGCCTAGAGGTGCTACCTTGGACCCCTCTTCTAAGCCTCTGTTCTGATGATATTTATTAAGATGCCCGGAGGTTCCACATGGGGTCTATATTTGGAGAAATTTATATTGACTTTATATTATTAGGATTCCCATATGTGTTTATTAGGATACATCCATCTAGCTTTATATGTTTTGGTGTTGTACAAGACGCTTCAAATCGCTCTTTATATACACATGAGGATGATTCTTCTCTCCTTAATATGTTTTATAATGAGGACGATTATGTATTCATTGACAATTTTTATAATAAATAGGATTATTATCTCCATGAACTTTTCATGATTATGATGATTACACTCTCTTAGATTTATTTTATGTTGAGTATGATTATGGTATCCTCAATTTGACATGTAATGTTGATTATAAAATTATCCTAGAATTTAAACATGATGGGGATTCGCATAAGTAATTCATTGGATCTGGCTTGTGAGTCTTACTTTATTGGTGTTGTGGGATGTAAATTTTTATGCCAATTATTGATGTTGGTCATGATGTTCCCCATCAGAGACCTCAAGGGGTGGGCAAGGAGTTATACTAGTGAGCTCTACTGAAACATAACCAAATGGTCAAAACCTTTTTTATTATTTCAGTTAATATTTCATGACTTCCTATAGACCAATACCTAGGTATTAAACATTTGATTGGATTTACATGGCCTGAGTGGTATGAATTATATCTCTATACCATTTATAAGATGTCCAGTTTTTACCTGGAATCCTTCATTTTATATATTTGATGTGAGTATGGGTGATCACTGGGTTGGAAAATTTATCCCTAGTGGAGATGTAGGTTGATCAAATAAATTCTTGGCACTTCCCGAAGTTGGTATTTAATGATAAAGATTATAGAAATGAGTATTGACTTAATTGTACACAACTTTAGAGCTAGGACATCCATCTTAGTTCCCATATCAAAGGATATCCATTCGATCAGATCTAGGATCCATTGATCAACTATGGTTTGGGTTTTATTATGATATTGTTCATTGATGTTTTTTTCTAATGTCTCTGGTCCTTTCCATTGTCATGTATATAAAAAACAAATTATGTATAAGAATATATATATATATATATATATATATGATGGTACTGGTCTAGGGAAATCCATCCAATGTCAAATCAGTATGGTCAATCGAGATTATAGGACATATGATCGAAATTTGTTTTTATTTTACTCATATTTCTAGTTATTTCTCAGTTAGGTTGAGCATATTTCATGACCATTCACTTATTGTATCCTATTATAGGTTCATCATTGGGGTGGCCTATTGAGATTAGTTCTCACCAATACACATTATCCACAATGTAACACCCCAATAATATATAATAATTTCCTTTTAGAATAAATATATGCCTTTTGTCATTCTTCATATACAAATTTAAGATTCCACATCACAGAACACTGAATTATCTTATGTTACATGAAAGATCGAGTTTAACTTCCTTTTAATGGCATGATAATTTTGAAAATAAGTTTTTAAGTGTTTATAAATATTAACTTCCAAAATAAACAATATTTTTAAATTTAGTATTTTTTTAATTATCTAAGGGTGAATTGTTTTGATTTTTTTGAGAAACATCATTTTTTTACGAATAATAAAAATTACTACAATTTACTTGAAATATCATTTTCATTTAAATAATTATTAGTGTTAAATTACATTTTAAAATTGATTATAATGTCAAAATATATCAATAATTCATATATTAGTCGAATTTAGGTCATTGGAAATTGTTTTTATATTTAAATTAGATCTAAAAACTTTTTGAGATTTCGAACATTTTTACATTAAAAACCCACTTTCGCACCACATGGGGGGATTAGTGTTAATCTAAATTTTCTCACTTCTTGGATCTGAATTTTGAGAAACAAACATACATTGTTTTAATCATTAAAATATTTTTGGTCTAATAAGTTCATCTTTATTTTTGATAGAAAATATTAGTGAATTTAATTAAAATTAGTTACAGTGATTAAGGTAAAATTAATATTAATAAGGTAATAGACCATAATCTTATGGGCCAAATGGCCAGGAAACATGTTTGAAAACAATTTTCTACCAATATTTTAACCAAATCCCATATTGGTTCGAACTTTATGGGTTATTTGGATATTATTAAATGGAATTCCTATATATAAAATTTTAATTAAGAAAAGAGAAAAAAATATACCTTTCCCTACCATTAAGTATTACAAAATTTTGAGATATGTAAAAAACATCATATTTTTATTTATACATAACCCTTTGAAATATAAATAGGATATTTTTATCATAATAATTTATCAATAATTTCCAAATATGTTTTATGTACTTAATATTCTTAAGAAATGCTAATTTATTTATTATTTTGTTATAAATTAACCAAAATAAATGATACTATAAATATTAAAAGTGATGTGAATTGATTGAATTATTGTATTTATTTATTTTTAAGATGAATATATCATGTTACACATATATAAACCTAATATATATGATTTCCAATTTTTGAATTATATTTTAGAATAAAATTTATATAAATAATATCAAAATTGACATTATGGTTATTTTACAATAAATGATATTTAATAAAATAATTTAAAAAAATATTATATTTTACAATGTTATTATAAATTTTTAATAAATATGATATAAGGTCTATTTAATGACCAATTTATCATTTATAATTAATATATTGACTCATATAGTGTAAAAATATTGTTTACATAGTCTGATTTTAAGTAGTGTTTTAGCGTGTCACATGTGTTTGTTTAAAAATTAATATCCAAAAAGCATGGTATTTTTATTTTATAAATTATTAATTATATTAATAATTAATTGTATATATATATTATGATATATATCACTTTAGTTTAGTCTTAATTGTTAAATTAAATAGATTTTAAAACTTGATTCTTCAATAACGAAATGATGAAATTGGTCAATCTTAAGAGTTATAGAACCAAATTATTAAAATGTACTTATTTTTTTATGGTGGAAGTTTTTATTGACTAATATTCACCATTAATCGATTATTTTTATATTTTATAGTATCATTAGGTAATTTAGACCTCCTATTAATGAATACCATTTGGTATTTACAAGAGTTATACTGCCCCTTCACTATTAAAAGGAAATCACTATACCCCTTCCCCACACCCCTCAATAAAAATTTTCTCATCCAATGTCTTTCCAAATAGAATCCCAATATCAATATGATGAACCTATAATCATTTTCATGGGATTAAATCCATCTATAGAATCCTTTTGGTATAAACTAATAGAATTTTCCTGATTAAGTGGTAATATCATTCCTTAAACTCTTTAGTTTTAGTACCATTCCCCACCCCATAAAATATTTTTATTAAAAGGTAATGCTTTGGTCAGAGACCAAAGCACAATTTATTGATAAACAAAAAAGGATTACAAGAGGCGAAAGGATGGGATGTTTTTACAGTGTCTATCAAAAAGATATAGTAAGTCGGATGGAATAGAGTCCAGCCAAGTCATACTCTAATGTATTCCTTTGTTGGTAAGAGCATCTGCAACAGCATTCACTTCACGGTAGGCATGAGTAGCTATGTAATCGATCCCATAAAGCAAGTTCAGAAAATTAATCCAATGAGTGGTAAGTGTCCAAGCCAGATGAATGTTTCCATTCCATATGGCATGAATGATAGTGGTTGAATCGTTTTCAATCCATAGTTTCCTCCAACCTCTTTGGAGAACAAGATCAATAGCATGAATGACCCCCAGTATTTCTGCCTCCAAAGATGTAGAGTGACCACATCCAACATAGAAACAGCCCTGACACTGGCTAGCTGAATCTCTGAAGATAGAACCACAAATTATAATAATGTTTTCAATTATATGAGTTAGAACTAAAACTACACATACTTATATCCAATGTGCTACGATCATATTGTTTTTTTGTGTGACAAAGTATTGCATCATGAAACAACAATTGTTTAATTTTCCTTTACCACCTCTCATGGTTTTCATTATAATGGACAATATGTTTATATGTTTTACTTATGAAATTTGTTATATGATTATACTTATTTTATTTTTATATATATATACCATTATAAACTCCATTTTTTGTGAATACGATAACATCGTCTTTGGAAGTGTGGACTACTGCCTCTTTAAAATGATGTGATTCATTCACACTATAAATGGAATATATAAATAATGGTTTTAATAAACTTATGTAACATATATAATGGAGAAATAATAATTTAATTATAATATACATATTTATCATTTAATTTTCATTGTTCTAATATGAAAAAGAAATCAAAGCAGTGTTCATGCATACATATGACCTACCTTCTCCAGGAAATGTGCATTTAATTTAATTTCTACAAACCTAATAGATTTTTATAAATACATATATAATGTATATATATAATAATTAAGTAAATTTTTACATTCTATAGATGATGAAATCATAATCTAATTAATAGAAACAAAAATTTAAAATTTAAAAACATAATTGAGAAAACTAGGAAATTAACACTCGAAATCGTTAAAATAATGAATTAGTGTTAACTAATAGGTAATAAAATATGATGAGAAGTTAATATATGATATTATAAACATTATTATGGCTCTATTATAACATATTATCATCATTTAAACAACTATACTAGAGGATAAATACCACATGATAAAAATAAAGTTCATGGTAAGTGATTTTGTCTCATTTTTACATTCAATTAAGGCTTATTTGTATTTATGAACCTAGATTATTTTATATGGTGTATGTATTTCTCTTTGACATGTTATATCATGATTATCATTATTATAATTATATTATATATTTTAGTTAATGTAATTATATCATCGGTATTGTGATTTAAATGTATCAATGTGGTATAGTATATACTGGAATGTTTAAAGATTATTCTACTCAAGAATGCTCTTAATTATTGTATTTACAATATCACTTACTTAGTGGTTTTTAAATTTCTATTAAAACAATAACTTTATTTTAATCATTTTTTGTTGGAAATTTAATTGAATATCAATATTATAATACATGGATATGTTTATTACCTAAACTGTATACAATTTTTTCATACGGTGATCACATTGAAAGTATTAGATTCATTAAATGAAGACTTGACATCATTAGATTATTATAATAAAGCCTTGAAAGTATTATATTCTTGGAATGAAGAATTCACAGTATTAGATTCATGTCATGAATAATTTATAGTATTAAATTCATTTCATGAGGCCTTGAATGAATTATATTTGTGGAATTAACTATTGAAAGTATAATATAATTGGCACAAATCCTTGGTGGTATAATATAGATACCCATAATTAAGAATTTTACTAATTTAGTTATAATTAATCAACGATATTTTGAATTGGGATATCTATGGATACATATAATTTTATGTTCAATGATTAAATGATATGGGTTTCAGTTTCTTACATTTCCATGTTGAATTTTCCATATCTAATTATTTGAATGACACATGTTATCAGTTATTTACCATTCCATGTTGATTTATTCTCATTAATTTATTATTTCTTCCTATTTACATGCCATTAGTGATCATTTGAGATCACCCTTATTATGTTCCATTTCCCCAGGATATGATGATGAGTCCTTTGAATGAGTTTCAATGATGTTGTTTATTTATTTTTATTATGTGCCGTGTTTGAATTTACTATTATCAAATGTATTATGGGTATCATGTATGTAATATATATTTCAAATACTATAATAACCATTAGTCTATCAGGATTTTATTCCTTATAATCATGCCTATATAATATGATAATGCACCTGATTCAGGCTTCTGGGGTCAGGGTGTTATGGTTGGTATTAAAGGAAGTTTAGTAGGAACCATGGAAACTAGATTTAGAAAACATAGATTAGGGAGAAAAAAACTAATATAGACATTGAGTATAAGTACATATGAGAATCCTATAATTTGGGAAAGATATATATTATGTGGTAATTCTTAGGGATACATCCATTATTGGGTACTATAAGTGGATATGGTTCTCGCATAGATGTACCTAAGCATAAAAACTTCAACAAGGTGTGCTGAGTTTGAGTCGGTGTAACTGAGTACATGACAACATGCCTTACTTTTCACCAAGATTGACACTTCTGGGGGATATAATTTAGAATGTTTACATTTACATTACCTACAATTATGAAGGATTTGAAAGTAATGACTTCCCAAAAGTAACCAATGTTTATGATTATAGTATTTGTGATGCATAAAATTTTGTTATTTATTATACCATATTTAGATTTATACATAGTTCATAGCATTGTGAGCTAATGCAGTGTATTCCAATGTTTAGAAATGGTGCCTCTTATAAGGAATGAGAACTCCACTGATGTATGGAATTTAAATAATAAGATGCATCATATATTTCATGGCCTTAAGACAACATTTAAAAGGAACATATTTACCAAGTATCCTCATAATATGAAAAAATGGTATCATTTTATAATGAGATAAGTAATGAATTATCCAATTATTATGGATTTTAAGGGATGTAAGAGATTCAGAGGATGTTTTAGAAAATGGTAGATAATGGGAGGAAGGTAAAGAAATATTTTCAAACATATGATAATTGTGGAAAGATTCAACTTAGTAAATATTTGAAGGGAATGTTTGTTTGTTACATGTTTGGAAATAACAGACACCAAAGTTATGATTTCATGGGTAAAAAAAGGATTCCAATAAACAATGCTTCAACTATAAAGAGATGGTACACTATACAAATCAATGTATCAAGTGTTAAAGTAATATGTCCTAAAAGATGCTATTGGATAATTATCATGTTAAGATTATACCTCAGAGGAAGTTGAATGGTTAATATGCATATTAAATAATTATTTCATTTGAATATTGATCAAAAATATAAAAGTTAAATTGATTGTGGAATATATGAGGATTTTACTATTGAAACTATTTCATTAAACATTTGAGATAAAATATTGAATAGTACCATGAAATTTTATTTTGTAGAATTTTTATATTTTCAAAAAAACATGATTAAGGGATAGAAAACCCATAAATATGTTCCTGATGTTGATATAATGATGAATAAATAACTAATTTGTAAAAGTGTTGACTACCTTGGAACTGATTAATGACTTTTCGACAAGTGTCATATGACATCCTTGATGGAGTTTACAACAATTTTGGAATTACGAAATATATCGAATATCTGGTGTATTATATAAGGAATAAGGGAAAATGAAAGTTTCTAATAATATTATATGGTGATTCAAATTATTACTATTTTTAAGAAGATGCATGATAAGGTTATCTACTTGTTTGGAATGTGAAAATCTAGAGCTTCATCATGTTAATTAAAGGATAATGATAAGTTCATTTTGGAAATTCAGTGACCTTCCATCCAAAGTGTTGGATCATCAGATGTTGTAAAAGTTAACAATTTATAAAATGGTTTATTTTGATAATTGGATTAGATTTTGGAGGGTAATGTATTACTTCACTATATGATGCATCATGTTCTTAGAGGATAATTATAGACAATTCAAGGAATAGTCAAAGTAAATTAGTATTTTTATAGAATGTATAATAATTATATTCATAAAGAGTGAATTATTTCCAAAACACTATAAAAGGGTTTTGGATCAAAATTTTGTCCTATTATCATCATTTTTTATGATATCAATGAAATTTATTTTCACCTATAGATTTTGATTTTGTGGTCTACAACTTTCATCTAAACATGTTCCCTATCACAATATATTTGAAATTAATTGTTAGATTTCTATTTGGTATCCATGTTTCTAATTCCCACCTATGTTCTCCTACTAGGGAACCTAGTTACCTGACCATTTTAATTTCCTTTATATATTACTACAAAGATTTTTTATTAACCCTATTTACGATGTGGGATTTTTAAAATCTGTTTATTCTCATATATCAATCCCTTGATTACTAAGATAAATTATAAATTTCAAGGATGAAATTTAATTAAAGAGGGGAGAATTTAACCCAAAAAATATACAATATATTACTTTTTTAATAAATATAATGTGGTTTCAGTCATGATTTATACACAAAATTAATCTTACACTACATTGAACAATAAATTAGCTTGCATTACACACAAGATTAAGATTTACCATATTTTAATGGTTCACATATTTTTAAACTAAATTTTGACACTTTTATAAATTTTATTTTTCCAAAGAATTTTTTTAATTTATAAATTTGAAATTAAATTAGGTTGATTTTTTTAGGTTTTTTATTAGACACATCATTTTTTGATGAATAGAAAAAATTAATACAATATAGTTAAAAAGAGCCTTATTTTTTAAATAATTATTATTGTTAAATTATATTTTAAATTTTTTTTTACTCAAAATAGTTAAATAATTTATATATTAATCCAATATAGGTCATTGGAAATTATTTTTAAATTGAAATTAGATATAAAAACTTATTAAAATTTTGAACGTTTTTACTTCAAAAGTCATCTTTCTCGCAATGTGTGGAGATTAGAGTTAATCTTAATTTTCTTACTTCTGTGATTTTAATATTTAAACATTTAAATGCTCAATAATAATCTTTACAATATATTTGGTCTAATAATATAAACATAATTTTTTAATAAAATATTTGTGAATGTGATAAAAAATTATTATGATGGTTCAAGAACAATTAACCTTAATATGGTAGTAAACCATAATCTTAAGAGACAAAATGACCTAAACAATTGTCCAAAAACCATTAGATGCTAATATGTAGACCAAATAACAAAGTGTTTATAATTGTTTGGTTTATTTGGATATTATTAAATCTAATTTCTTTATATTAATGGTTAATTAAGGAAATAGACAAAACATTAACCCTTATTGCCTTTAAGAATTAGAAAACATCGAGATTTGTAAAAAACATCAAAATTTTAGTTATATATATCCTATTGAAATATAAATGGGATAATATTAACGTAATAATTTAACAATAATTTTTATAGAATTTTTATTTACTTAAAATTCTTACGAAACACCAACGTACTCATTATTTGGTTAATAATAAAATAAAATAAATGAAACTATATACTTTAAAAGGGAATTAAATTGACTAAATTATTTTATTTATTTATTTATTTTATATGAATATATCATGTTACACATATATAACCCCAATATACTTGAATTTGAATAATATATTACTATCTTGAAATTTGAATTAAATAAATAATGTCAAAATTGAAATTATTCTTATTTTAAATATATATGATATTTTGTTAAAAGATTTAAAAATAAAAAAACTATATTCTGAAAATTTGTCACTAAGTGTTAAAAAATATTAAATAGGGCCTATTAATGAACTAATTGATATTTTATAAATAAAAAATTTTCCCACATATTATAAAATGTTGTTAACATTGTCTGGGTTTAAGCAGTGTTTTAGCACCACACATTCCCTTGTTTTAAAATTAATTTCCAAAATATGTGGGTTTTTATTTTATAAATTATAAAATATATTATTAATTTATTTGATTTATATTTTATAATAAATCTCAATTTATTTTAGTCTTCATTACTGAATTACTTTGGTTTGAAAACAAGATGCTTTAACAACAACAAAAATGATAGTGTTGGGAAATCATATAAGCTAAGCTACCAAATTATTAAAATGCAATTATTTATTTGGTGGAGGTTTTTTATAGAAAATTATTCCCCTTTAATACATTTTTATAACCTTTGGAGGTATATTAGGTAAGTTATACCTCCCATTAATTAATACCATTTGGTATTTATAGGAGTGTCACACCCCCCTTCACTATAAAAACGAATGGAATCTACCCCTTCCTCACACACCTCAAGCCAATTTGAATCATCCAAACTCATCCTGAATAGTCTCCCAACTTCCCTCCCCTAGACCTAGAAGCCTTATTTTGGGAAGAAATCCATCGAAGTAATTTTTTAGGTACAAAACAATATAATTTTCCTAATTAAGAGGTAACATATTTCCATAAACTCTTTGGTTTTATTTCCATTCTCCATCCACTAAATTATTATTATCCCATGATTGTATAACAAAAATAGTACAATAAATACAATAGGATTTTTAAGCTACTTTTTATACCTATAACTAATAAAAATTTCATCTAATGGGTGACAAAAATATTGTGTCATTGTGCGATGAACTACTACCTCACAAAATGATGATTGTTTATTTTTTTCTTTCATTGCCTCTCACAGTGGCCATTTTGATGGAAATCCTGTTTATATGTGTTATATATTCTATTTTTTATGTATTCTTACTTAATTAATTATTTTATTACACATTTTTTTATTCATTTCATTTTGAGGGAATATGATAACACCATCTTTGGAAGTGTGTACTACCGCCTCCTTAAAGTGTTGTGATTAGTTCAATCGATACACGGAATACATAAAAAAGGTTTTAATAACCCTATGTAACATATATAACATATATAAGATACTATAATTAAAATACACATATGTATAATTTACTTTTTATTCTTTTAATATGAAAAATAAATGAATGTGGCGTTTGTGCATACATACGACCTACTATCTCCACGAATGGTGCATTTCATTTCTTATCTTAAAAAATTATAGATTATTCTAAATATATATATTCAATATATATATATATGATAAAAAAGACATGGTTTCTAATATGGAGATGAAGAAATCATGATTAAATTAATTAGAACAATAATTGAAAATTCCAAAATTTACTTGAGAAAACTAGTCAAATTACAACGGAAAGAGTTAAAATAATGAAAGAGTGTTAACAAACAGGTAAAAAAATGTTATTAGAAGTTTATATATGATATTATAAACATTAATATGGTTCTTTTATAAGTTAATAACATATATTAAACAACTACACATGAGTATAAACACCATAACACCAAAATGGAGGATAATTCCAGGGTTGTATTCTCATTTTACATTCCATTGAGACTTATTTGTATTTATGCACCTTGATTATTTTATATGGTGTATATATTTCAATTTGAAATGTTATATCATGAATATATTTATTTTCATGATATTATAAATTTCATTTAATGTTATTTCTTCATGTGGATTATGAGTTAAATGTTTCAAATTGGTATGGGACACATTGGAATGTTTAAAGATTATTATCATTTAGAATGTTCTTAATGATTTTATTTTAAATATCACTTACACGGTGATTGTCATATTTCTCTTCGAACAATATCTCCTTTATAATCATTTTTTCTATAAATTGACATGAATATCCATATTTTGATACATAGACATGTTTATTTCCTAAACTGTATACCATTTTTTATACTGTGTTTACTTTGAAAGTATTAGATTCCAAGGACAAAGCCTTGATAGTATTACATTCTGGGAATAAAGGCTTGAAATTTTTATAATCATCACATGAATCGTTGATAGTATTAGTTCTATGGAATGAATCCATTATAGTACTATATTAATGGAATGAATCATCGAAAGTATTAGATTCTTGTAATGATGCCTTGAAATTATTAGATCTTTGGCATAAAGCTTTAGTGATATATTATAGATATCCATAATTAAGAATTTCCCTCATTTATTTAATATCAATCCATGATATTTTTAGTCTACATATCTATGGATACATTTAAATTTTACTTAATTGATTAAATTTTAGGTGTTTTAGTTTCTTACATTTCCATATTTAATTTTCCTTATCTAGTTATTTGAATGGATTGTATAATTCGTTATTTAACATTACGTGTCAATTTATTTTCATTGATTCATTATTTATTCCACTTTACATATCCTTACTGAATATTTGACCTCACCCTTATTATGTTTCATTTCTCCTGGTTATGAAAATGAGTTTCAAGGATGCTGCTTGTTTGTTTTCATAATGTATCATATTTGTATTTACTATTTCCCAATATTTTATGGGAATCTTATATGAAATATTGATTTCCAAGGCTGATATAATCAACAATCCTTGATTCCTTTTAATCATTCAAATTTAAAAAGATAATTATTTTTAGATTCTTATGATCAGGCTGGATAATCTAGAGAGTTTCATGGATACTAGGTGTTTTTATCATCCCAAATATAGAAGAAGATCCTTGTAAATTTATTTTATTCATTTTATTCCTATATATATGACCTAATTAGTGGGTGATAATTATTGTATATATGACATGTTTGTTTGGTATTGTACTATATTTCATTTACTATATCTTATCTTTTATTCACTTCTTCCTCTCTATGATTATTTGAATCTATGTATGTTGTTTTGTTAGCTACATAGTTCTTACTCTGATATGGGGGATGTTCTTCCATCTATCACACCCTAGGCCCTCGCTACTAGTCGAAAGCCTATGGAATATGCGGAGGTTATATGGGGGCCTCATGGAAAAAGCGATTAGGCACACGATTTTAGTGGATTCTAGGCTAAGACATTACAAAATTATATTAGATATTTTTATTTTCTTATTTTTTACTATTTGGGATATGGTAAATTAGAGTATTCAGAATGTTTCAAAACCTATTAAGGATATTTTACTTTAGTGTTGAAAATTCAAGTTTAAATAAGAAGTTTGGGATGTTTGAGATACGAGATTATTGTTTTGGATGTGTGATATTACATTTGTATATTATTTTAGCTTTGAGTGATGTACATTTTATGTAGATTTTATTATTTATTATGTATTTAAGAATCTTTTAATATAAGAGATAGTTCATTGATGTATTTTGAATCATGGTTAAAAAAGAAAAGAGATATCTCATGAATTATATTAGGCATGTAGGTTCAACATTTTGTTAGCCTACTAATGTGTGATTTTACTCATGACAGAGGAAAATTGTTTAATGTTTCTATAAAAACCAAAATATCTTTTCATCATATAGGTACTTTGTGGAACTATACTAAATTAGGCTGAAAATGATGTATATTTTCTTTTGAGGATAGGCCATCTAGATCTATAGTGATATAATTGATAGGGAGGTTGACAACTCAGCCTCCATTCATGGGAGGTACAGTGACTATAATAGGTCAATATAGAACACGATGCCCAAATGTTGGACCCCTTCTGGGGGTTTTAATATTAGGTTAGGTTATTCAACTTGTCAGTAAAACCCTATACAGTGTTTTCCCTTATATATTAAAGTTAAATTTTACTTAACTGATATTTATTTATGGTTATCACATCAGATCAGTAGGTACGATGATGATAGGTACATAGGGATTCAATGTAGGACTATAACTTAGTGAGATATTACTGTATACAAATACCCAATGGGGGTCAGTTCATCATTATTTTTTGCATTTATATCAATGAACCATATGGGATAACTCCCTGAAAAGGATTCTCAAAGAGGGTCATGTTTTGGTTCGAATTTTTTTAGGACATTTCATGTTGGTAGTTTTGATCATGGTAGGTTATTTCTATCTTCCCCACCTTTAGAGGTATTTGATCTTTGGGAATAGTGTTTAGAATAAGGGACCATGTCATGAGACTTGATCGGTTGGGCTTTTTAGGAAACCTAAAGTTCCTTAGTTTTAATATATAACCTTATAGGTTAATTTGATATGATCGATTGAAACCTATGGGAGAGTTTTTTCTGCGGTTTCGAATTCATTTTTTTGTGATGATATTGGATATATGATCATGTGGAGACCAATTCATGGTGAGTGCTCATGTTTTTCAATTTTGTCATGATAATGACTTAAACTAATGATAAGAACACATGGTGCTTGAGTATCGATGCTGGATTTAGTAGGTATGATTATTAAGGTTCCATTCCATATTGAATAATGTCATTTAAAGTTCTAACATAGTCAGAGAATAGGTTTAATCTCATGAAGGAAATAATTCCTAGTCATAGCTCTCCATGGAATGAATCATGGAACTAGTATGTTGACTAATTTTTTAGAGTAGTTTTAACGGATTTCCTGATGAGATGATACGAATGTGTTGACTATCATGGTCATCTTGGATTTCTTGTAGTTGATGAATTCGAGGAGCGTGATTTGGGTAATAATTGTACTTACCTATTTTTCATGGTACTATTGAACTTGTAAATAGGTGAGCTGTCATGTATGGGCCTAGGGTTGATGGATTCAATTTTTTTGTGGCCATGGTTTCCTAAGAGTTGTGATGAAATGTGTAACTCCCTTCTATGGTGGAAGAGGCATAGAGAATAGACCTAGTGTCATGGTATAATTGACCCATGGGTGGACATAATATTGATTTGTTATGATATGTGGTGTTGAGAGTTATTTAAAGAAAATTATAGTGTAATTTATGTGGCCATGTATCAGAAGATATATACACACCTATTGATGGATTTCATGCATACACCTAGTTACATATGATCATGATATATCTTAACATCATTCTATGTAATCTGAGAGAGCATAAAATATACACTAAGCTACTTAAATTATTTTCTTGTATTAGAATTAGTAACTATTGAATTTATACTCAAGTATCTATTGAATGTAATCCATATGATAGGGACTACACCATTGGTTATTTAAGGGTGGTGACATTTTTTAGATTATATTTGGAATTTTTCATTGAACCCATTCTCAAGAGGCAAGAACAGGTGATGTTATTGGTTGAACCTTCAGTATGAGTTGTTTTGCTCATTCCTTTTCTGCGTTTGGTGATGCACGAAGCATGGGTCATTGATCTTCGAGTGTTATTATGAGATAACAATAAGGGTGTTCCTATGGTTGGGATTATCATATCAATTATCATAAAACTTATCAAATGTTAGGAGACATTGATATATGATGAGAGAATTTTCAATGGAAAGTCAAGATTGTGTAATTGTACAGATTATCGAGATGGGATAATGGTTTTGGTTTTACCTCCAAGGATTGTTGGGGATGAGAAGATTTATATTGGGGAGATTTTAATGACCTGTGTTTTACAATACTGTAATTTTGATCATAAATTTTAATTTTTTTCCTTCATATGCTTATAAGGGGTAAAATGATCATTTCTCCCTAGAAGACAATCTCATATTGTTTTTCTGACCAATCTACTGGTCATTGAATATGGTTTTTATTCTTGGAAAAGATTTTATTGTAATCCTAATATATTCAAATATTCAAGGAAAATTTAATCTTTAATATTTAATTTATAAAATATTAATTAATTATCACACATTTTTATATCTATATCATTTTAATAGTGTTGGATTGATATTTTTTCTCTTCTACTGATTCCAGCATAGAGGGGTTTTCCTACCGAAGGAATAAACTCTTATCGGGCCTTGAGCTTGGGTCAGGACACATTTTTCCTTTTTCATTTTCTTTTCTCTTTCTTGATTTTATTATTTATTTTTATTTATTTTCTACATTTACCTTCATTACCTTCTAATTAATTCCTTAAAAGTCATTCCCTATATCACATTAAATATAACATAGGGAGATAGATAGAGATAAATAGGGAGAGAGAAAGAGTGGTCCCACCATGATGTTCGGGAATAGTTGAATCGTCATGTGGTAGTTGGGGAACCCAGATACAGGAAACAGATCGACAGATTCTTCCCAAAGGTAAGTAACATTATAGTTTTTACATAAATTATGATTTATTTAATTCATTCATGCTTTATGGCCAAATAATGACTAATTGGAAACCCATGAGGGTTCATATATATCTTTTTGGGAGAAAACTATGTTTTTGGCCAATTTATGGGGTATTCCATTCGAGAATCCTAATCACACTATGTGTATATTTGTAACACACACCTAGTGTTCTTCTTCATCTAGGAATATTATCTTTTAGAAGTATACACGATGTTCCCTAACTAATATCCGTGTAGTGGTACATAGTCATGTAGCTAGGTTCAGGATTAGACAACCTGTGAAGGGGGACATGGTCATGTATGATACATGAATAGAATCTGTTTGGGTTTCACGCAATGTATAAGTACAAGACATGAAAAATATATGCAAGGACCATGTGAGGTAAATAGAAAGGTTCCATTTGTTGGGTATATTTTGTGTACAAGTCTAGAACATCATATACAAGAGTCTTACATTCCATTTCCAGCTAAATTGTATGCCCATGTGGAGGCTTTGATGGTACACACCATGTGAACAAGTATGCAAGTTCTATACTCATCCCATGCTACACTTTTGATGATTTTAAAGTGTTTGTGCCTGAGAGTCAGAAATGGACTAATGCGTAGTCCATTATGAGTCAATTTCTGCATAGATTGTGACGGTTAAGCAGTTGAGGCTATTTGAGGACTCCTAAGTGATGTTTTTTTGTTAGATATCTTTTATTTAGATGTTTATACTTCAGAAATTGAATAAAACTATCTAATTGGAGTGTGAAATTTATCTAATATGGGCCATGATTCATCTCCTAGGACTACTGATTATGTAGCTTTCCCTTTGCGGAAATATCCCTATGATATATTCCATTCCAGAATAGGAGAACAATGAGATTAATTGTTTCTGAGGATCTGTTGTAGTGCCTCTACCCCTAATATTTCTAAGGGTTCTCAATGGAATGTATTCTTTTTCATTTTTTCATATAGAATACCTTGTAACATCCCTATACTTGTTTAATCATCAAAGGGTCCCATTCAGGGTTCCTATACCTATGTATATTTTTCTTAAGGTTTAATGTTCAGTGTGTATTCATTTGTATAGACATATAGGATACAAAGAAAGATTCCATTACTCATGTGTGGATCATGAAGATCCGAAGTAGGATACATCTTCAATGTATTAACATAGAGGTAACAATTGGTTTCCCCAGTGTTTTACAAACCTTTAGTTATTATGTTGCAGGTTTAGGTAGAGATGGTACTGAGTGTCACCTACGAACCCATATCAATTATGTTATTCCAAGGGGATGTGGTAGTATTGGTATGATTACGCAATCAGATACCCTCAATCTTATATTTATTAATTCATAGGGTTTTTGAGGATATTGGTATTAATTCCATAGGTACTTCCTAGAACTCATCCCATGGGGCCTAAAACAATGTTATCTATTATCATGATTCCTAAACGTGATAGATGGGATCACACTTCTGAGCCTTTGTTTTGATTATATATATTAGGATACCTATAAGTGCTACCCGGGATCTAGCTTCTGATCATTTCTTGACGATATTGATGGTATACCCAATGGTATTACCTAGGCACGAGCTTCTATGACCTTTTTATTGACATTCTAGTTTTGGGATACCCATATGTGATTCCTATGATCTATTACTTGTTACTTGTATGTTTTTATATTGGATATGATTCTCCACATCCCTCTTAATAGAAACATTTGGATGATTCCACTATCCTTGATCAATTTGACAATGAGGATTATTCTTCTCTCCATGAATTATAGTATAATTAAAATTATTTCACACTCTTTACCTTGTCTTATGTTAAGGATGATTATGTTATCCTTGGTTTGACTTATAATTAGGATGATTACACTCTCCTAGAATTAACACATGATAGGGATTCCTAGTAATACTTCATGGGATCAATCTTATGAGCCATACTTTATTAGGGTCATTCGATAACATCTTTCACTCCCATGATTGATTTGGGTCATGGTTTTCCACATGAGAGACCTCGAGCGGTTGGAAAGACATCTCATCAGTGATCTATCCTTAAACATCACCTAATTTCCAAACCATTAGTGATAATCAAAGACACAATGTAATGGAATAATATAAACCAGGACCTAGGGATTAAACATTATACTAAATTTATGTAACACCCCTTGATTTTAAGAAATATTATTTTTAAATTCATTTAAACTTTTTAATTTTATTCCTTTATCTCGACACGAAATGTAGCTTATTTGATATGAAAGAACTTTGTGGGGTTTACACTGCACTCAACAAACAACTATGCTTTATATTCACATAAAACATAGATTAGATTTCAGTATATTGAAACTCTATGTTTGGATTTTTTTACACACAATTTTTAGTACCTTTGATATCTTTTGTTACACATAAGTCCTAATTTTACCAAATGACAATGTACAATTAATATTATTATTAAACTATTATTATAGATGTCACCTATCTATTAAATTGATGGTTCTAAATGTGATTGATTAAATTATTAAAATATGTTTTACACATGTATATAATAAGAATTATTTGGTGAACAATTAAGTATAAATGAAAATTGGACCCTTTTGAAAATATAAGAAATATTTTTCTTGGAAACAACATTTATGATATTAAATATGTTTTACCTCAATAAATTGATAAAAAATTGATAAATTATTTTAATAATATATCTTTCAATTATATTTAGTAAACTATTTTAAATTAATCTTATATTTTTTCTAGACAATAGATAATATTAAATCAAATTTTATGCATAAAGGTTTATATATTTTTCTAAAATGTAATTTTACTGCCTTTTAATATCACACCTACTTGAAATGTCATTTTTTGAAACCTTTATTAATTTTATTTGAAAAAATAAATATCATTTTTGAAATCATAATATCAAAAATTAGTTTTGGTTGAATATTTGGTATTTTTTAGAGAAGTTTCATTGTTTTATGACTGGTGAAAAACATAGATTTTTAATAGAAAACTACATTATCATCAAATTTAATTTTGTAGTTAAATTATATTTTTAATTTTTATTAAAGAATATATATATATAATATAAATCTATTAATAAAATTGTGGCTATTTAAATCATTTTCACATTTAAATTTGATATACAGACATTTCAAACTATTGAACATTATCACTTTATCCAGTTGTCTCATCCCGTCCGCAAGATTAATTTTAAATTAATTTCTGCCACTTTTTTTTAGGAAGTTAGAAAAATGGATTCCATATTTTTAATAATAATAATTTATAATTTCTAGTATTTTCAACATACTATTTAATAAAAAATATTAGTGAAAATGATTAAAATTATCTACAATGATTAAGGTAAAAACAAGTTCACATAGCAATTAAACGCTAACATAAGAGGGTGGGGGATATCCTAAAAATGTCAAAAATAATTTATATGGACATATTTATACCATATATACACTTTTATAAACAACTAAACATTATCGGCGGCACATTTTATAAGGGAAACCTATCAATAGTGGTTACCTTTTATATTTATAAGAATATCACTCCTCTTCTACTATAAAAGGGAATTCACCCCCTCACATATTCACACCACTCAATCCATTTGGATAATAAAAACCATACAAAAATATTATACCATTTTCCATTTTATAATCAATTATGCCTTAATTCGGTATGAATAAAAACCATCTTAGTCAGTTGGTGCAAACCAAACGGAATTTCTCAAAGAAGAGGTGACATCATTAAACAAGCACTTTGGTTTTATTTCTTCTCCACCCACTTAATTATTCTCATTACATGACTATATAAAAACATAGTTATCATAAATGTACTGATATTTTTTCATTTTTATGGTTATAACTAAACCTATACATGATCCCATCTACTGGGATATGAAATCACTGTTCGTGGGTATGTCGGAATATCACCTTACAAACTGATGTTGTTCGTCCTTCCATTACCAAATTTTAGGGTTGGATATAATATTCTAATTACAATATTTATATGATATATATGATATTTATGATGTATTTATTATTTTTTAATTATTATATAACATCAACCATCATGTTTCCCATTTTTTGGGAATATGATAACTTCATTTGTGGACATGTGGACTACTGCCTCTTCAAAGCAATGTGATTCACTCACACATTATATAGATTGTATTAATGATGGGTTTAGTAAAATTATATGATATATATTAAATTATAATTCTATATTAATTATAATACATATATATTTATGCATTTATTAAATTTTCTTTCTTTCTTTCAATACGACCTGAAAGTAGAAACAATGATCATGTATACGTGCGGCCTACTGTCTCTATGAATGGTGTATTTCATTTAACATTTCTATCTTCTATAAATTATTATAAATACTAATATAATTAATATATAATATATTTATATCATGTTTTAAATTATCTAAATATGTAACACATGATCTAATTAAGAGGATGAACAATAACTTGTCAAAACATATACGAAAAACAATGTTCTTTTACCAAAAACATAACTTTAAAATAAAACGGTTAATAAAAATGTAATATAATTTCATAATAAAAACTTTTATGGTATTGTATATATAAATATTTTTCCATGGAAGATTTATAATAAAATTATATATATTATAGTTGAGGTTTTAATGTGTACAAAGAATGTCGATACTTAAGGTAATGGATTTCTCGTCTTACTTTTATTTCTATGATATATATGTTGTATTAACCACTTAATATTGTTTTATGGTGTTTATAATTCCCTATAAAATGTTATATATTGAATTTAATTAATTTAATTATATTAAATGTTTCAATTGATGTTATTATTTCATGAATATCATGATTTATAAGTTACTCATGTAGTAAGGGGATTTGTAGTCTCACTCTTATTTCTGTGAGACTTGTGCCATAATCACCCATCATTTCTTTTAGGAGGTGTATATTCAAACCATGAATGTATTATATTATTTCAATACTTGTATTTATGGGTATTTACAATCCCATTTTATGATCTATATTTAATGGGGATTACGGTTCAAAAGATACCAAACAAGTAGAATAATTTTGTATCAATTTTCCTTCTTTGAGACACATGGCATGATATCCCCCAATATTCTTGTACGATGTGCATAGAATTATATTTTATATGTTATATCGAGAAACTACTTCTTTTAATGATATTATAATATTATTTTAATTTCTTTCTCTCATGTGTATTATGAATCAATGTTACCTATGTGGTAGTATTTTATTTCTACAATATCATCATTATCAAAATTGTTTATGATTATTCTTCCATTTATTAAATATTATGACCCATAACTCAATAAATCTCATGAATTTTCTTATCCTCTAGTTATATCAACTTATATTGTTCTATTGTTACCATTTTCCATTGTTTTTTATTTAAGATAACTAATAAATGTTTTTTATGAAAATTCAAATTTATGTCTCTTTATTTGGAAATTTATTTTATTAAAAACCATGTTTAATAAAAATGTTTTTAAATCATAATTTATGATCATTTTTAGGGGAAAATATTTAAAAATAATAATTTATTTAAAAATAATTTTAAATGATATTGGAATAATATTTTATATGTTTTCAATGTTATTTTAAATGTAAAATGTTTTAAAAATGTTTTATATTTTAAAAATGTTTCATGTTTTCAAAAAGTCATTCAAGGAAGAAAGGATAATTTCCCTAAGAAATAGTTTAAATGATACATTCAGAATTATTTTCCATAGAGAATGAAATAATTTGATATAGTTTATTCTTATTTGTGGATGTGATCCAAGGACACTATTCTTACACTTAATTGGTATGGTTTATATTTAAAAAGAAACATTGTCTATGAAACCAGTATCTCTCCCATAGGTTATACCATGATAAAACACTTGTGTGACCTACTTATATTTCATGGGTTATAATTTAATTATATTATAATGAAACCTATCTATTTTCCATAGGTTATGTTATGATTTAATGTTTAGAATGCCCATTTTATTTCAAGGGTTATGATATGATGTTTATAAATCCCATATTTTTTATGGGTCATGATATGATAAATGTTTAATTATCATGTGGTACAAATTTATATGATTTAATTATGTGACAGGTGAGAACTATATCTCCATTCAATAAATTGGGTAAATATTTATATCTCAAGAGATATACATGGCTGGAATGAGGAGTGAACTCGGTTCAGTATGAAATATCTAGAACAAGGAGTGAAAATTGTTAAGTAATATAGGGTTGGAATGAGGAGTGAAATCAGTTCAGTAATACTAGGTTTGAACGAGGAATGAAATTGGTTTAGTAAAATAAGGATGGAATACATATTGAACTCAATTTTTTAATACATGATTGAAATGAGGAATGAACTCAGTTCAATAATTCAGGACTAGAACTATGAGTGAACTCAATTAAATAATACATGGATGGAATGATGAGTGAACTCGTTTCATTATGAAAGTGTTGGGATCAAGAGTGAAGTTAGTTTAGTAATATATAGATGGAACATTTATGGAAATCATGCATGTAATAAAGTAATGTAATGGGATGTGAACCATATTAAGTAATACAATGTTGAAATAGGGTGTGAACTCGGTTTAGTAACGGGATTTGTCTTCTATGATTTTCTAGGGAGTCATACTTGACTAATATGCTAGTTTTGAGAGGGAACCCATTCCATTAAGTTTGATTTGGAAGTAATCATTGACTACTATGGAAATAAATTTATATGTTTATGTGTTTTCCCTAATTTTATATCTTATTCCAAATGTATTCTTTCATGGATGAAGATCTTGATTAACTTTTGATTAATTTATTTTGAACTATTAATATTTATTTAATGAATCTTTATTATGATGTTTCATATATAGGGTATGATATCTGAATTTTATGACCATGTTTATTGTCATGTAATGCTTATATACATCATTTATTTACCCTTACCAAGCATTTGAGATCACCCCTTCCTTATTTTTCCTTTCTTTAAGTTATGAAGAATGGATTGAAGTATGATTACTAAAATGGATGATCTTTAAGGGATATGATGAATATCTTTCACCATGTTGTATGATCATGTTTCTATGATTCTAAATGAACTAAAATATTATGGTCCTTAGGTAGGTACTTCAGAAATGTGTAGAACATTCATAAAAACTGATGTAATATCCATGAATGTTATATCTGGGTTGCTATAGTTGGTATCAAAGGAAAGGTTTAATAAACCCACGAAAACTAGGAAGGGATATTAATAGTGGGACACCTAGGGATATTTTGATAGATTCGTATTGGGGTGTATCTAAGGATAATCCTAAGGTGCTATATATTTTAATGTATTTTTCATGGTTTAGGACACCTATAAGTAATTTTTTATAGTTATGTGGTTTTCTGATATGATATGTATTGCTCATACTATGATATATAGTCTTAGTAAAGAGTAGGAACTATAAGGAACTAGTTTAGAATTCAATGTTTCAAACATGTAATTGTTTTTCATTAGACAAATTAATGTCCTAAGTGGAAATCTCATGAAGAAAATTAGGAATTTGATATGAGTATTGGTTATTCTACTCTAGATAAAGAGACCACAAATGAAATGTAAAATGTATGGGATGTTCTAATAGTATTGTTTAAATTAAACATAATTATCATAATTATATTATACATTAAGAACCTTATTACATGATTAATGTTTCATATTATATAAATGGGTATTAACGAATATGATTATGAATCCGAAGTAGTGGTTTAAGAATAAATATAGATGATGGAAGTATATATGTTTTGGAATTAAATGATTATGTTATATAAAAACTGAAGTATATAAGGATTATTTATAGAAGTTTTTATTTAATGATTTTCAAGAATGAGTTAAATGATATGGATAACCTAAAAAATTCATTTAATGGTATTGTTACATTGAGGTACGGATACGCTTAACATTTTCCAGAGGATGGGAAAATGATAAATTTTGTGGATAATCAGATGATTATATGGGTTAAGTAAATTGTATAGTATTTATGGGCTCAGAACTGATAATGTATTTTTTAGAAATTGTATTTTATGCAATAATGGATAGATTTTACAACATTTTTGGATCTATAGAATAAATACAATTATTTTTTGATTAATAATGCGTGCATGTTTTCAATAATGATTTATTATAATTCAGGTAATTATTGTTCTTTAAGAGAATACATGATAAAGGTATTCACATGTTTGGTATGGGAAAAACAAGAGATATGTTTTGATATCTGGGGGATAAATGTTAATATAATTTAGATAATTTAGTGACCTTATATCTAAATTTTTTGATGATCATTATTGAGAAGTGTTAAAAGGTTAACCATTTATAGAATGGATTAAGTTAACCATAAGTTGGGGTTTTAGATAGTAAAGTATAGTCTTGCCGTATGAGGAATTATGAAAATTGGATAACATGTTCTATACATTTTTTTGTTATGAAAACTAATTCTATATATAATGACATATCATTCTATATATGGATCTTATGATACATTAGTTCTTTAGGAATAACAAGCCCACCTTTATTCATGGAGTATGAGATGAAGTGGAAATTGGAAAAAAACCAAAGGGTGAAATTGATCATATGAAATGGAATGAAATAAAGTAATTATATCTCCTTATAAAAAAATTCAACTTTAGGAAAATGGTCTTAGATTAAAAATTTTATTTATTATCCTCATTTATAATGATATCAGTGGACTTTTTCAATTCCCTTTGGTTTATGGATTTGTGATTGTTAACGTTCTCCTAACCATGTTCCCCATCACTCTCTATCAAAACATGATAGTTTAACATCTCTTTAATATCCATGTTTTCACTTGCCACCTATGTTCTCATACGTAGATAATAGTTATGTGTATCTATGGGTAACAATTATGGTTCCATATTCTTTATTTTAAAAGAAGTTTTAGTATTCATTTTTTACGATGTTTTTTTTATTAAAGGAACTTTCTAGTATTAAACCATTGATAAATATGATTAATTTTTCGGTATAAATTAATTTTAAGGGAGGTAGAATAGAAAACTGTAAGAATTTTTGTAATTTTTTAAAAAAATTTATATTCTTTTTCATTTCTCACAATAGAAAATGTAGCTTGTATTATATGAAAGAACTATGTTTTTTTACAATTCACACAACACCATGTTAATATTTTGCTACATGAAACACATATATTATCTTTATTTATAAACAAAACTATGTTTGGCATGTGTTATACACTATTCAAGTTCCTTCAATAGATCTGATTTCACGTAATTACTAGTTTTACCAAACAACAATATACTATTAATGATATTATTGAAATATTATTAATATAGTCACCTATCCATTATAATGGAAGTTATGAGTAATACTATTTAAATTATTAAAATATTTTTTACATATTTATATAATAAGAATTATTTTGTGAACAATTATCTTGAAATGAAAATGAACCCCTTTTGAAAATATATGAAATATTTTTCTTGAACACTATATTTAGTAAATAAAACATATTTTACCCAAAAAAACTTATTTACACACTTTTGATAAATAATATATATATATATTACCTAAATTAAAATCATTAATGTTCATCTTATGTTTTTTCTTGACAATAGATAATAATAAATCCAATTTTACGCATAATGATATTTATTCTTCGAAAAGCTAATTTTTCCACCATTTAAAGGTGAATCAATTTTAAATATAATATCGAAACATTCAATGAATTTTATTTTAGAAATTAGACACCCTTATTTAAAGAGGACTATTTAAATTTACTTTGGTTAATTTTTCGTATTTTTCTAGGAAGATTCATTTTTTGATGAATAGTTAAAAACACTAAATTTTAAATTAAAATTGTATTTTTATCTAATTTATTTATAAAATTAAATTAAAGTTTTAATTTGTTTA
Source organism: Viscum album (assembly GCA_963277665.1). Taxonomy (NCBI): domain Eukaryota; kingdom Viridiplantae; phylum Streptophyta; class Magnoliopsida; order Santalales; family Viscaceae; genus Viscum; species Viscum album. The sequence goes on along the minus strand of OY728128.1, from coordinate 1,513,110,873 downwards.
GAAGTATATTTAAATAAATTATACATATATTAAAATAATTTAGGTCATTGAAATCAATTTAACATCAAAATTGGATATAAAAACATTTAAATCTTTTGAACATTGTCACTTTAAAAACGTGTTGTCACGTCCGGTCTATGGGTTTAATTTTAAATTAATTTCCACCAATTATATTTTTTGAATTTTTAAAAATTGGATTCCATATTTTTAAATGTAAAAGTTTATAATTTTTAGTATGTTCAAATCCTTTTTTGTCAAAAAAATATTAGTGAAAGTAATTAAAATTAAATATTGTGGTTAAGGTAAAAACGAGATTACTTAGTGGTTAAATTTTTTCTTCTGAGAATAAATACGAAATAAACATGTCCAAAATCCATTTTATTGACATATTTCGACCCTATAGCCCATTTTCTAAAAAATTGACCATTAATGTAAGCACATGATATAAGGGGGGCCTTTCTATAGTATTTACATTTTATTTTTACAAGGATGTCACTCCTCCTCCACTATAAAAGGGAACTCGCCCCTCACGTATTAACACCTCTAAAGACCTTTATCTCATACAAATCCTACCAAAAAAAGCTCCAATATTTAATCATCTTGTCCAAGAATCCTCACTTTGTTCATAATAAAAACTATGTTTTCCCTTTTGTCCAAATAAAAAAAATTACACATAGAAGAGATAACATCCTTCAATAAGAACTTTTGTTTTATTTATTTCTACTCCCCCATAAATTATTATTATTCAATGACTATATATTAAATAATTTATTCTAAATATAATAATATGTTTTTATGTTACATGTTATACCTATAACTACAATCACCTCCATCAAATGGGGTACAAATAATCCTTCATGTATATGGAAAACTAATGCCTCATGAACTGATGTTGTTAGTTCATTCGTTAACATATTTAATGATTGGAAATAATGATGGAATTACTATTTTAATGATATATTTTTTATTTATGATGTATTTTTTATCCTATAATTATAATATAACATCTACCTTCATGTTTTCCATTTTCTGAGAATACGATAACTTCATTTGTGGATGTATGGACTACCGCCTCTTTCAAGAGATATGATTCGTTCACTCTTTAAATGTAATGTATTAAGGATGATTTTATTAAAATTTTATGATATATATAAAATAATAATTCTTCTGTAATGATAATATATATATATAAACATATATTTCATTTACTTTCTTTCTTTCAATGTGATAAGAAAACAGAAACAACATTCTTGTGTATGTATGACCTAACATCTCCAAGAACGGTTTATTCCTTTTCATATTTATATACTTTAGAGATTATTTTAAATAATTATATACTTAATATATATGATATTTGTATCATTTTTTACATTATTTAAATATTTTAATCATGATATATATAATATGGTCAAGAATAACACGTTAAAGCATATATGAAAAACAAATATGTTATTACCCGAAACCTAACTTTAACATGAAATTGTTAATAAAGAGGTATTATAAATTCATAATTATATAATTTATTGAATTATATTTAAGAATATGGTTTTCTGGTAGATTTATAATAAACTAATATTTTTTATACATAGGGATTTAACATGTACAAAGGATTTCAAGTATTAAGTTAAGGGATTTCTTGTCTCACTTTTATTTCTATTATACATATGTTATATTCACAAATTATTCATGTTGTGTAGTGTGTATACTACCATATGAAATGTTAAATAATAAATTTAATTAGTTTCAGGATATTAAATGTTTCAATTTATGTTATTATTTTATGGATATCATGATTCAAAAGCTACTCATGTAGTAATGGGATTTCTAATCTCACTGTTATTTTTGTAAGACTTATGCCATATTCACCACTCATTTATTTTATGTGGTATATATAATGAACATGTGAATATTAAATGATTATTATAATTAAATTTATGTTTATTTTTATATCTATTTTATGATCTCTCATTCATGTGTTCTATGGTTCAAAATATACCAAATCGGTTGAGTAATTTTGTCTGAATTTGCGTTCTTTGAGACACATACAATGTTATGCACCTATATTATTATACGTGGTGTATATACTTCCCTTTGAAATTTATTTAAGGAATATAATAATTTTAATGATTTTATAAGATTCTAATAATTTCATTCTCTCCTGGGTAATACGATTCATTGATACCTAAGTGTTTACAGTATATAGCTACAATCTCATCATTATCAGAATTATTTATGACTATGATTCATTTTATGAAATATTGTGATTAATATCTCAAGAACTATCATAATTTTTTTTATCCATAGGATATTTCATAATATATTAATGTATTGGAATAATTTTAATAGTAATTATTAATTATGATAATCAAGGAAATAATTTTATGAAAATTCAACATTACATCTCTTTGATCTGAAATCAATTTTATTAAAAACCCATGTTTTATAAAAAAGAATTCAAAAATATTTTTAAATGATAATTTGTTATCATATAAATTGAAAAATGATTTTAAAAGTTATTTATGTTTAAAAATATTTTTAAATTATTTTCAAATATTCCTTAACATATTTTCAATGTTATTTTCAAAGGAAAAGGTTTTCAAAATGCTTTTTGAATTAAAAAAACATCCTTCAAAGAGGAATGTATAATTTCCTCAATAAATGTTTTAAATGATCATTTCAAAACTATTTCCTATATAATAAGAAACAATTTGGTATAGTTTATTATATATTGGGGATATGATCCAAACACACCATTATTACCCTTTGTTTGAATGGTCTATGTTTATGATGAAATGTTGTTTATGAAACTAGTCTCTCTTCCAATTGTTATACCATGATATAAAATATATTAAACCCAATTCTTTTCACAAGTTATGATTTGATGAAATGTTTAGGAAACTTTTCACTTTTCCATAGGTTATGAAAGCATTAAATGATTATGATACCCATTTCATTTCATGGATTCTTATGTGATGTTTATATATACCATCACTTTTAATGGGTCATGATTTGATGAATGTTTTATTATCATGTGATACATTTATATATTATTTAATTATTTTACAAGTGTGTCCTATATCTTATTCTAATTCATTGGGTAATGATTTACATCTAATAAGATAGAGAATGATAGAATGTGGTGTGAACTATATTTACTATGATAGGGATTGAATGAGGAGTGAACTCAGTTCAATTATACTAGGATTGAATAAGGAGTGCACTTGGATCAGTAATATCGGGCTGAAACAATGAGTGAACTCGATTTTTTAATATAGGGATAAAAACGAGTTAACTCGTTTTAGTAATACATGGATGGAATGAGGAGTGAACTCGATTTAGTAATGTGATGATTGAATGTGGAGTGGACTCAGTTCATTAATACTTGGCTAGAATGAGGAGTAAACTCATGTTAGTACGATAGGACTATTAAGAGGAGTGAACTCAGTTCTGTAATACAGGGCTATAATTAATGGTGAACTCAGTTCAATAATATAGGGTTGGAATGTTATTTGAACCTAGTTTAGTAATATCGGGTTGGAATAGGGTGCGAACCTAGTTCAGTAAAAGACTATTTTCACTAATATAGTAATGGGAGAGAACCTTGATTATTAAGATATTTTTTGAAGTGAAATCATTCAATTAAGATTTTTTTAAGTAAGACTTGACAACTATGGAAATAATTTTACATTTTTATGTGTCTTCTATTAATCCATGTCTTAATTATATGTTTGGATTTCATAGATTATGTTCTTCATTTCATTATGATTCATGTATTATGAAAAATAAATATTTATTCTATGATAATTTATTATGATCTTTGATGTGTATGGTATGATATACTTATGTCATTCTCATTATCATATACCCTTATTTTCATGTTTTTCTTATATATATCCATTGTTTACTCATACTAAGCATCTGATCTCTCCCCATACTTATGTTTCCTTTCTCGAGCTTATGAATAATGTTTTTTAGTAGGAGTACTAAAGGGGATAATTTTTATGGTATGTTTTGAATACCATTCACCAAGATAGAAATTTTTTTTCCATGATTCTAATTTCATTATACTATTATCATCCCCGAGCATGTAATTTTTAATGTTCTAAAAAATCATAAAAAATGATGTAGTATCCATCTATGTTAATTCTATTCCACTATAATTTAAATGGAATGATTGGAAATATGTACAACACTAGATCATTTATAGGATATATGATTGTTACCTATAATCTATTATCTTATATATTAGAGGTGAGGACAAGAGAACCTTGAGTTAGGATATGTATCCCCCTGTTGATAAATAAATTTCTTAAAGATATTTCCAATAATACCAAAAAATTTAGTTTTCAATTGGGATTATATACATAATGATCAATTTAATTATAAAAAAATTGAGTGGTATAACATCTACCTCAATTCCCAACTCGTTGTATGTCTAATCAATGAAATATATGTTCCATGGATCAATAATTGTTTCAGTATTATTATGATGTTGTTCATCAATAATTTTTTTTATTTCTCATATACTTTATGTTTAAATGTATATAATTATACATATTTTGTATGTATATATATGTATTTTAATATATATGATGAAACCAGTCCAAGTAAACCAGCCCTAGGTTGAAACAGTATGGTAGATTGAGATTACAGTCCCTAGAATCAATTGTGGTTTTTATTTTACTCAAATTCATTGTTGTGTCTTAACAAGTTTGATCATATTACATGAGAATGAATTTATGAATGAATATTATAATTTAATCATTAGTGTGTCAAACTAAGAATATTTCTCACCCCTATACGAGCTCCTTAGTGTGTGTCTAGACCTAATGTCTGCTATTCAAGTGGAGCACAGATTGCATGATGGATATGCTTGAATCCAAAGATTTTGTTATCAAGTGTCACTACTCATGGGGATTCATAGGATTAGGTTGTAGTATGTCGATATTGTAATGGAGACCAGGTACATGGTTTTTCTAAGAGATAGTTGCAGAGCCTTATGAGTTTGTTTTATTTATTTTATTCTTGTATATGTGATCGACCTAGTGGGTGATCAGTATTGTGTGTATGACATGGCTGTTTGAGAAATTACTAGATATTATTTATTATATCCTATATTATATTTACTGATTCTTTACTCATTTTATTGACTTCTATATATGAAGTTTCGCATATTCTATTGATTTTACTTTGATATGAGGGCATAGTTTCCCCACAATCACACCCTTGTCCCTCCCTACTAGTTAGAATCCTCTTAAATTTGAAAATATTCTTTTATGATTTATAATTCCAATTCTTATATACTTTTTAAATACTTGAAAAATGATAATGTTTATGACATAAATTTATCGTCATTGTTTTGAAAAAATGATTCATTTTAGGATTCTTTTTCAGAGAATATTGGACATGAAATAGGAGGGTAGGTCATTACAATTTACACTCACATAGAAATCTATTTACAAAAGTATGAGTCAAGGATGACCCATTCTAAAATTCCAAAAATACATAGTTTTAAATCCATGTCAAAAGGTAAATCAATGAAAAATTTATTTCATTCCAAAGAAAGAGGTTTCAACCTCTCAATCCATAGAACTAGTTTACATGAACTTATCTATACCTTTCTGAGTTTCTAATCTTTGGGTAATGACTTATAGTTTTGAGATTTGATATTAACATTAATTATTCACATGGATATTTTTCTTACAACACAAAATTGAATTTTTTTCCAGTAATATTCGAAATTTAGAGATAACAATAGTGAATGTACCATTAACCCCTCAAAAAGTGATCATTTCAATGAATTTTAGATTCATGAAATATGATCATTATGTTCAAAAAAATGGATATACATGGAACATATTTTCCCCTAGAAAACCTAAAAATATTGTGTTTTTGATATGAGAAATTGAAATCTTGAAAATTTTCATGGAACATGCATGATGAATATGAATTAACTATTTACTTTTGTCCAAAAGCACTAAATACAACTCAATTTATAGTTAGTAGGGTTCTGATAAGGCCTCTTATAAAAACTAATCCTTATTAATTAAACAATTAAATACAAACCAAGGTAAATTACTTTAAATGATTTTTTTTAAATCCTATATTCATAATAAAAAATAGAATCTGGAAAAAAAATTCACCTAATTGTGTTGATGAAATTTATTATGTTATTCAATTCTGGAAAAGAATATAAAGTATTTAAAAAAATAACCAAAATGGTTGATGAATATATTTAGGCAAATTTAGATGAGATATATCCACATGTACCAAAGGTTTTTTTAAAAGAAATTTGGGATTATATGTTAAATTTTATTTTTAATAATAACTATAGGAACACTGACTATGTTGTTGATTTAATTAAAAACTATTTTAGAATAAATAAAATAAAAATCCTGACGAAGAAGATGAATTTGAATATCCAAGAACATAAATTACCATAACCATTAGTATCCACATTAACCATACTTTAGGGTCTATTATTTTTGATCATCACAAAGGGAAAAAAAGATATAACATATCTTATAAACATGATTAAATATCTGAATTACATGTCTCAGTTAGAACCTATGAACATTAATCATGTAATTCGTGAGGAACACTAGGGAATAAATATATATGTAGAATTGAATAAATTTAAAATAAATAAATTATAGTAATTATTAGAGAGACCAATATACTACCTAACAATGATCACAAAATGGGTGTTCGGAAACAAGGTAAATAAACCAGGAACAATAGTTTGGAACAAAGATTTATTGGTTACACATGGTTATAATGAAGATTAAGGGGTTGATTATAAATATAAATTTTCACCAATATATGTACATTAACCCCTTAAAATACTACTATCATATGAAGATCATCATAATTTCAAACAATATCAAGTTTTTGTCAAAATTACATTAAAAATCATTATATTAATGAGGTTGTTTTTTCTAGAAATCCCCTTGTTTTGAAATATTGAATTACAAAATCATATTTCTAAACATTTAAAATATCATTATGGTTTAAAACATTATTTTTGAGATTAGTATTATTATACCCCCTATTTCTTACATTATAATGGGGTTTTCAAAAATTATAAGAAATACCACCCTATTTATAATAAAAATTCAAAACATTTTTTTTATAAATCTATGTTGATGATATTATATTTTGTTCATATAAAACATATTTAGGAATTAAATTTTCAAAAATTAAGAAAAATTAATTTGAAATTAGTATAATGGGATAGTATATGTTCGTTCATGTGTTACAAATTTCCCAAAATCTATTAATAATTACATTAAATCAAATAAAAAACAATAGAGATATTTTATAACATTTTGGTTTGGATAGAAACAAATATTGAGATACTGCTATGTGTACGACCTATAACTTATATTTTTTTGAAATTTGGAAAAAAGTTGAATAAAATATTTATAGAGGTACAATTCATTACTGATTGTAGTTAACATCTAGTCAGCTTTACATTAGGTTTAGTGTGTTCGTGGTTGAAAATTTTTAAGAAAAACTGATGGAATATATTTAAAGTCTATAATTTTTTTATTAAATACCTCATGAATAAAAAATATTGGATTATTTTATTCAAGAGGACTTATATTTTTAATTATTATGTTTTTATGATGTTGATTTTTGTTGATTTTTGTTAGAAAAATAACCTTTCGAACTTGTCAATTTTTAGGAAAGCCTTTAGAATCAGGTTCTAATAAAAAATTATTTAGTAGCTATATCAACTGTTCAAGAAGAATACAGAGTTATAGGTAGATGTTATGGAATTTTTTTACTAAAATACACTCTCCTAAAATATGGATATCAATTCAGATATATTCCAAAAAATTATGAAAATACACGTTCTATTAATATTTATAAAAAATACAATATCATATTATAGGACTTAACAAATAGATAAAAGGTCATATTTTAGAGAGATCATTTTGAAAATTTTGATATCACTCTTGAAATCATTTGGATAGAAAAAAAATCACTAATAGATTCAAAAATCATTTGAATATAGTGACACATAGTTATATTATACTTTATTAATAATGATTATATATTTATAATTGATATCTAATGTCTCAGATAAAATATGTAATATTCTATTAACAAATTGAATGAGTTCCTATATGTCCAAAAATGCCTTGAATACTGGTCAAATGGTAGTTCATGCTTCTATGAATTTCCAAAATTCCTTAAGGATTAGTCAAGTTTTACAAAAACCTACTTTAATTCTCTTATTAAACTAAACAGAAAGTGAAAAAAATAGTTAATCTACCATGAAAAGTTTTCCAAAATTCATTAAAATTTTCATAATGTCCCATTAATTTATCACATGAAAATTACATTATTTACTATTTTCATAAAATAAATGAACTATATATTTCTAATTCAAATTAATATTAGTTTCTCTCAAGCCCTATAAATCATTTGACACTTACCTTTTTCAAACTCTTACCTTTTGGGCCTCTATAACATCTCTTCTATAATGTATAAGATGAACTGAGCATTAGATTTTCCTTCTCCTAATGCAAAACCTCTTGGAAAGATAGGAAAATCTAACTTCAATATAAATGGAGAGACATAATATCTTTATCTATCATGTAAAACTATAATTTCATGGAAATTATTAGATATCAGGTGGTAGAAATAAAAAAAAATTTTGTACAGCGATTTAAAAACAAGGATTAAGTAAATTGACTAGTAAGAATGGGAAACCATTCAGTCCAATATTCGATTATGGTTTTTATTTATTTGCTGATTTGAAGGTTTATAAGAGGGAAATTACAATCTAATCCCTGGTGAATGGATAATAATTTATCTTTCCTTCTATATTCTGGGAAAAATATTTCTACTTCCACAGGAAGGTTAATTCATAGTCTAATAAAGACATTATCCCATTAGTCATTTCAGTTCCCACTTTAAGAAATATCTTGATGATATAAATATATTTAAAGGAATTATTAGACCAAATTCTATGTAAGTGGATGATAAATGAAGGGTGTTGATTATTTTAATTCAATAAATGATTTTCCTAATGAAATGATACTTTAGTGTTATGAGGAATCTTGATATTTTTATTTTTTATATCTGATGAAGACTTTTTTGAAGATAATTCAAAACTTATTCTTGATTACGTACATAGAAAAAGTGTGTAAGAGCTCTTCTTGTTTTAACTAACACACTTATCCTAATTCTCTTCCTAAGTCAAATGTACTGGTAAATGATGGTTAGTTATAGTAAATGTATTCAAAGTAGTTGTTATTAAATAAAACAATCTATTAAATTATGAGAGTTTCCAATAACCCAAGGAGAATTTTGTGGTTATTTGATAATGAGATGCTTTTTGATAAGTATAACAATGTTAATAACTCTATGAGGCCAAAAGAAAAAATAATTCCTACATATAAAAACAGATGAAATTATTGATCATTATTATAAAAATGATTTGGTGGTGGATAGTTCTGAGGTATTAAGAGCATCAGATGTAATGAATTATATTGTTGAATCCATGGATAGGGACATTAAAACTAAGAAAGTGTATGTTCACTCTCCAACACAAATTATATTTGATGCATTAGTTTATGAAACGGAATATTTTTAATCGATGGTGACTATTCTGGTGGATAAGGATTCCAAGAGTCCTAATATGTTACTAAACATTAAATGGTGGATATGTCCCCCAAATTTTCCATTTTTGGTTTATATTTACCTGATTATGAGGATGATGATTATCATGATAGTGGAGGCAGTTTTTCTAAGCATGGGGAATATTCTATTCTAGTTGAATATATAGTTTCGGAAGATATATTATTTAATCATACTGTTTTAGGGAAAAGGAATTTAGTACCTTCTCATAGAGTTGGTTTACCTATTGAAGAGAAACTATTGAATCAGAAAATGTAACACATGCTAAAGGATATTCTTAGACCAAATCTTATGATTCCAATTATAGTTCCATAAACTAAATCCAAACAATAAATTTTTGGAATGATGTTGGATTACACTATGTTGACTAAAAAACGCCATTTTAGATAAATATGAATGTAAAGAGGACGGTTGGACATCACCTCCTTACAGGAAAATATCAGCACATCATTCTACATCTTCACCCCCTGTGATAGAATATCACTTGAGTTAGTTTAATGAGGTTTTTTTAAAATATGATGATGTATAAATTATTCAATTTTCACCAACTAATATAAATATATAAGAGAAGGTGTATCCTTGAGAATATCATACACTATGACATAAAACCATCAATGAATATTCTTTAAGATAGATCTCATGGAAAGAAAAATATAATGGTTGAATGAATAATTGTGAGTCATTCCTTCTAATTTTCAATATTTTTGAAAATATTAATCTCATAAAGTACATATGTTGTTTTCGTAAGACTCTACTTCTAGTGAACCTCCTTTTTTCCTATACTTATTTTATATTTTCAACTCATGTGGATGCCTCTGTTCAAGGATATTTTATAAGATAGATTATAATATATTAGTGTAATGATATTCTTAATTCTATTTTATAATCATAGGACATGATGAAATATATCAATACATAAAGGGTTCACATTTCATTAATTTTATATGAGTTGATGTTTTGATTGTTAGTAATGAATGAGACACCATTCCCAAGGTCGTTAAGTACTAATTGTTAAATATTTTTATTATGGATGACTTGAAGTACTTGTTTATTATTTTTTAGTGATCTCAAAATGACTCTAATGACTAGAGCCTTAAAGAATCAAATTGACCAATGGGATTTAGTTTAATATTTATCTGAGATATTTCTCAAGGAAAAGATCTAGTTTTTATAGCGTATAGATCTCAACACTCTTTATTTAGGATTATTCACTAGAAAGATGTAACCATACTAATATATTTATAATAATTCAATATTTATGCCTCCTAAAATTCATACAATACCTCTTATTGGATCATTTTTTTAATTTTCTTCAAATTCACCCTTTGTTGTACCAACCTTAGCACCATGTTTCTACTCATTTTCTCCTGCAGGGAAACATGTTAGATATATTTCTAAAATTAATTCTATTTGTGAATAATCTACTCTAACTCATATGACAATTCGTAAGAATTATAAATAATTAAAAGCAACCTATTGATCCAAAATCCCTGATAGAAACTCACTCAAATTCTAATTCATGTTCTTGATAAAAACATTTTTATAAATTTGACTTCATAAAAATCATTTGAATTAATAGTCAACATAGTATTATTTCTTAATCATTTATATTAAATGAATTATATGATTTTTTTATTTCCTCTTCCATAAATTCTATTATTATTATATTATTATATATTTTATAATACATAAAATAGTATAAAAATTCTTTGGAAGTAAGTGATTTGAAAGACGTAAGTTATTGTAATTTTATGTGTTACATAATATGTGTTTTTTATTTTATATATTTATATCCATGATTTATAGTCATAAAAAATGAGGTGATTGTTTTCTTAGAATAACAATTACATATTTTATTGACCTAAAAATAATTTTTATTATTATTCTAATGAATTTTTTTTAATAAAATTGATTTTAGGAAAAAAAATCCTTGTGTTGGATATACCAAATAAACAAAATTACCAATTTTTTTAATCAACCATGAAGAGAATGTTATAATGTCTATAAACCATATGAATAATTAAAACTGATTATAAATAAAATAATATATTTATCTAATAAAATACAAGATTTATGATGATTAATAATAATGTATAATATCAACCATTTGAAGAAAAACAATCAATCGTTACTGAATATCTACCACTTCTAAAATTATATTATGTTTTCAATCGAAGAGATGTTATTCTAATTGACCACACATATACTTACCACAAAATAAATCATTCTCAGAAATAAATTATACACCAACTAGAATACCTATATCAATATATATTGTTTATCCAAAAACCTATAGTGGAAATGGATAAAAAAATGACCAAAGAAACCTACCGTATGAAAGATACACTTACTAGTATCGGTCATGAGTGTTTATCTAGGATTCCTAAAACATCAACCAATAAATTTTGGAATATAATGAACATGTTTGAGAAGATGAACACTATCAAACCAAGTATATCCATTATGATTAGTACTCAATGACTATATATAAGTTTATACTAAAAATACAACCAAATGACCCTTGTAAAATGTGTTAAACCAACATCTTCCTGATTGACTTCATTTCTCATGCACCATGGTACTCTATTATCTATAATGCATTTAGAAACCTAAGATAGTGATTAAGTGATCAAAAAATTTCAATCTAAACATTTATAAGACCATCCAAAGGGAAGATAATTTTAAAGATCAACTGAATTCAATCTGAGATAGAGTTATGTTAAATATTCTGTCATACTACTCACTCCCACTCTTACTTATTGTCTCTTCTATTGAGTTACGTATACATTTTCATCATTCCTATTTTTCTTATACTTTTGAATTTTAATTAATATAATTTAATTACTATTTCTATTTATTTTTTTATAATCTTTTTCTCATGGATAATTATGAAAAAGTGTTTGTTTTTTGTATAGACTACTTGTGTGTGTTTTCTATTTGTAACATAGTCTCGGTTTTGGATCATGTATACCAGATCTGGGGTGATGATAAGTTTATTATATTTTTTAAATTTTATTTTTATTGGATCACAATCATGTGGATAGAATTAGGGTCCATCATGGAAGAAACCCACTTGATTTTAATTCAATAGTTTTTTTTTACATTTTATATTTAGTAATAAACATTAATTAACACATCAATTATTTTAAAACCTTCTTATTTTCACTGATTTATTTCCAAAATAAAAAACTTTAATGTTATAAATCATCATTGATATATATATTATTTTTTGTGAATAAATTATTTTCAATGTTTAAAAAATGTAATTTTTTAAATAGTCATGGATCTATTCCTTTGAGATTTTATTAAAAAAAATTATAGATGCATTATATTTTAACTAGTTTATTTTTAAATTATGGTGAATTTAATAATTAAAAAATAATTTTCAATTTAAATCCCAATTCACCAACCTCTTGCCAATTCTACTAGGACCTACACGATCTTAGCTAACATTGACCGAATGTTTTAGATGTTCCATAAGAAGAAAATGTTTTTTATAAAATCAAACTGCAAAGAAAAATATGAAAAAAAAAAAGTAAAACTAGAATAATGTAAATACATCTTGAGAAATTAGCTGATATGAATTATAAGAAAATTATATATAAAGGATGATTGTAATATGATAAAAAAAATAAGACGTATAATGAAATGGAAAATGATAAAATAGAGAAACAATAGAAACCTTCAGTATATTAATAGAAAGCTCTAGCTGGTCAGATATTTTAGGGATGATACATGTGACAAGGATAACATAAGATTAATGACCCCATCATCTTAATTACACAAGCCTTATACCTCTTATAAACACAATATTTTAGATGATTCTAAAATTTCAAAAGATCAATTAGAAGAGTACTACTTTATGCATGAGAAAACTATTAATCATCATAAATATAAATAAAAAATATCATCATGATGTATACTCTATGTGTTACTAATATAATAGATATCTATGATAAAAGCTAAAATAATGTAAAAATATTTAAATGGAAAGTATATTTTCAAATTGTTAAATGATTAGCTTGTAAAGGGCCTAACACTATTTATTGATGGCATGCATATCTTGAATAAGATTACTGGAAATAAAAATTCACATAAATATAAACATTTTAGAGGAAATCACATCAGATAGAAAAGTAATTCAATAGTTCCCTAGACCCACACTCCTAGAATTCGGTATGAATTAACAAATTATTTTATATAATGTCTATTAAACCTATAGAATAAACCCAAATTTAAATATTTATATATAAATATCATTAAAAATATAATGGTACTTACACATTGGGGAATGTTTTGGTTTAGAGTTATAATTTTTTTTTAAACATTTATCTGGGAAAACCCCAAACATTCCCACATAATGGAAATTGTTAACATTATACCAGGAATTTTTTAATCTACAACATGCCTCTAACATATCCCAAAAAAATATAAACATCATACACTTATAGAAATATCATATGTATTCCTCTTCTACTTTACCAGGGTACATGGAAACATATGAAGAATGAGATGAATTTTTAGGCAAGGAAAATCATACATTATGATATATCATTGAATAATAAAGGTATGAATAATATGTAATGAATAAATGATAATTAAATAGTTACATAAAGTAATCACAAGATTATTAAATATATATATGGAAAACAATATAAAAATTCACATGGGTAATAATAAATTATTTCATAGTGAAGGAATATGTATTGTATGATGTCATAAATCTTACTATTGATGCATTGTTCCACACATCATAAATAATTACGTAGGAATACACTTAATACAAAAGATAGTTCATTTCAAGAGACTTACCAACGCATTGAGGGGATATTTTGGCCCCGCCCATACGTTAAAATGTCCAATGTATTTAACATATAGAATAAATGAAAAACAATAAAACACATAATGAATGTTACATAACAAACAATAAACATCACTGTTAAAACAATAAACATATCAGATGAAAATTATTTCCGAATATAATAAATGGAAAAACAAGAACACAACACATCTAAATAAAGAATATAGATATTATAATTAGAGAATACCCCTATTGAAACATGGTACATTTTCAAATATAATTATAGAGATGAAAAATAGTATTTTAGGATTGTTGAAAAATTTCTTTTAAAAATAGGAAGATATATAACTTGTTAAAATGACTAAAAATCCCTTTAAAATTTTTCATTGAAATGAAATACATTGAGAAAGATTGTCTTTTTTTTTGAAAAAATTACCTTTAAAACCAAAAAAAATTAAAAAAAATAAATTTTACAAAACAATGTTGATTTAAAAAACATTCATTGAGAAAATATAGAAACCCTAAATAATTATTTATTTAAAATACAAGACTTTAAAATCCATTTTAAAATCCTAAATTTCTTTTTTAAGAGTAAAATTTCTTTTCAAATATATAATAATGTTAACTTATATTTTCAAAACCATAAAACATTAAATTCATCTAGATAAATATTTTAAAACATTTAAAGGAATGTTTGTAAAGAAGAATTCTAATAATTACAAAAGAAAATGATATATATTTAGTAACTATAAAATTGAATGATTTTGGAAGAGAAAACATGAAATGAGAGTATAAATTCCACAAATATAGTATAATAATTATATCATATGTACAAAAAAAAATATATAAATGACATCAAAATAAAATGTAGTGAATCAAGTATATGACTCATATAAATACAATTCATATGAAGAAACTTCGTAAATATTGTATATTTTAAATAAAACCTCATTGAAAATAGTTTTTGAGAGAAATTATAGATTCAATTTAATTTCATGATAGTTATTAATAAAAAAAATTTAGAAAAGTATATACGCAACACAAAAATCTTGTGTATATAATATATGTCTGAAAGGAATAAAAATTAAGAAAAAAACTCTTACGACTATTATAAAATTTGAATGAAAACTTCTTGAAAGATAGAACATGAAATGGAACTAGAAATAATATTAGTTAATGAGTTAATCAAGATATAAATTTTCAAAGAGTCATTATACAATCTTTATAAAATAAAATAGTTTTATAATATAAATCTTGTCTTTAGTTGATTTTTTCACAAGAATCCCTTACAAGTTTATTACATTTGAAATAAAAAAAATTGAAGGTAGGATATAAGATGGATTTGTGAATACCTTGAATTTTCTATACTATTTATTTAAAATAATTCCATGGGAATTATATATACCTACCAATAAATAAGGATGTGAATATAAATCATATCTTATTAAAGAAAAATTGAGATGAGGAAAAACTTATTAGTTTAGTGTATCTTAAATCAATAAAATTGTAGGAGAAAAAATGAAATTGAATTTTAAATTACATTAATAAGGTTATTCATACACAATTATTTCATATGAGGAAATATATAAACCATGTAAATTAAAATAATTGTATAATACAAAACATGTCTCATAGAAGACGATTTTAGACTATGAACCCTTACCATTTAGTTCTCATGTTCATTAAATATCTTTAAAATCGTATATAATAAACAAAAACATATTAAATAGTTATTTCATAATATTTTTAAATATCTTACCTTTTATATTCATCAATTATAATATTTTTTACACATAAATTAGACATATGTAGTATGTTTTAATCATCCGATGTTAATAAATTCGATTATTTCAAACATATTTAATAATAGAGATATCGAACCTTCTTATTTGATATGAATTTAATAATTCATTATTATCCAAGAAACTAATTTTTTTTCAAATTTTTATTAATTAATAATTTTATTCCATGGAATTCAAGGTTACGGTTTTTGAAAATGGAATCCACAAGAAGCTTATTTTTAATAATTTTCTAATATCATAGGTTACACTATAATGATTGTTTATTCTTTAGTTATCTTTCCATAATATTATTCATGTCATATTTATTTACATAATATTATATATATATATATATATTAAAAAAATCCTTTTTTAAAACCATCCAAGTAATGATTTGATGAAAAATGAAACATTTCATTTCATGGTGGAGGTAGACCATACGTATTCACTGATGATGTTTCCATTTTTTCATAGAATGTGTTGAAGGTATAAAATGGTCTAAATATTAATAATCATAAAAATTTTATAAATTTATTATTTATTCACTAATTACCCATTTAAAACCATCTTTGTATTTTAGTTATGAAAAATAAAAATATTTACTTTTTGGAGGCTGTAGTCTGCATTTTCCCACAAATGAAATTATAATTTTTATATGTGGGAAATGTAAAGACTCTAAAATTCCATGTAAATATTTTTTTAAATTATTTTAGAATATTAAAAGTCTGTGAAAATTGACGGCGTGTGATTCTAAGGCCCGGTGTTCCCCGAATTTATTTCTGATCTTTTTTAAGGTATGTTCTATAAATGTGCGGGTGGTATTTCCTATCTTCTGAACCGGTGCTCGGATTAATAATCTGAGGGAACCATTGAATCCGCAACATCGAGATGATCTTATGTGATGCTTCACGTCAACCATACTAGGTTGGGATAAAAATTTAAATTTTTGGACTTATAGATAAAATAATAAAATAACTTACCATGTTATATTATTTCTTTTTCTCCAGTGGATGAGTGGTGGTGGTGGGGACGAGTGACATGTCAAGACAATTAATGGCTTTAATCTCACTTATTTATAACTGCACCATTGGGTAATTAAGAGGTTAATTCATTAAATAAACATCATTAATTCCTTAGTACATTACTCCCCTTTCGCCCCTCAATTTAAGTGAGGCTCGGGGTGGCATTTTGTCACGGCTTGACCATGTAATGAACCTCTGGTGAAGTGACGTGACACATTCCACCGACAGAGGATGGATTTTTGGGTGGTGATGATCAAGGATTGACAAATGCTGATGACCTCACTCTGACGGGAACTCTCCTTCCACCAATGACTGTGATACCTCTAACGGATCACGAGGTAGGGGTTGTCTTTTAATTCAACAAATTCCCACGTTTCTTCTCCTCATTCTAGATTTTTAAAGGTGGTCATCGCATGGGATTTTGAATGGGGTTTATCATTATTTTAATATGATTTATAGATTACTCCCTAGTTATAATGCTAACGCAGAGTGCACGGGCCCAATGAACAAATCCCAGACCCTCTGTCTCTTTATTTTTCATTGCGTTATTCAGAGGTGGGTCATTCCAACTTGACAGAACCTTCAAATCGAGAGGTTCGTAATGACGGAGACTTTCCAAAAGGACATTAGGTTCATCTGGAAGGAAGAAAGGACCATCAAAGCTCACCTAGTGGCCCGCAGATGAAGCACCGGTGCGACACCGGCATGACGGCACCGACAATTGGCGCAAGCAAATGAGAGATGCGGCCGGCAGTCGCCGACCATGATGGAAGAGCGGTGCCACTCGGGGCCACAGTGGTCTGATAGGGGTCAGAAGTGGTTGGCCATAGGGGTGAAGGCGGCGCACCATCGCACGCTGTGTTGGAGGGAGCCGTGACGATGTATGGGATCAGCCTCCTGCTAGTCCCACGGGTGACAAGGCGGAGCCATGTGGTGTAGCCATTTAATAGAGTCAAATGGCTCCATTGAGCTATTCAAGAGTAGAGACCATGTGAAACCGTATGGGGAGCACTAGCCAGCAGGCCAAACTGATGCGCCCCCACCCAATCGGGGTAGGTTGGACTGGTCCGGGTCGGGTCAACCTAGTCGGAATGGACTTAGACCCCTCTTCTGCCTAGTTATGCTTAAGTGACCCTATCTCGCAAATTGTATGTCCTTTTGATGAACCGTCTACGACTTTGGGATCCTTGGAATGAAATATTCCATTTTATATAATCAACAAGGGTTTTTTAGAAAGATGGAGTATGGTTGGGTTGGATCTACTCTGAATCCAACCGGGCCCTCGGCTCTAAAACACCAATAACATATAGACCAAGCGTACGGTAGACGCACTTTCTATGGCCTTGGGACCCTTATGATGTGGAGGATCATGGTGTAACTTCTTTTTGGGACTTCCTAACTATTTAAATATAACTGATAGACTGAGGAGCGGTTCTCCCAAAATCAGGCATACTATGAGCGGGAATCAAGTGGCTGGTAGTGAGGCAGAGGTTGGAGACAGATCATACAGAGGTTTGTACTGAGAAATCCTTTGTGGGTCAACACCAAGTGATATTGTGTGGATCAGCAGTATGCGACCCGATGAGGAATAGCCTTAGAGAGGCCCGTCATGGATCAGTGACATACCGATCCTGTGTGGGTCAGATCATATGTGGGTCTGCGCTCAGTGATTCTATGTGGGTCAGTGCATACCAATCCTCTATGGTTAAAATCCTGTGTGGGTCTTGCGGGGGTTAGTACCTATCAACTCCAGGTGGGTTGGATTCTGTGTGGGTCTTGTGGGGGTTAGTACCTATCGGTCCTGTGTGGTTCAGACTACATATGGTTAGCATCATTACTTCTTGATAGAATAAGATGATATAGCATCTCAACTAATCACTTGTACTTATGTGCTTTACTTATACCTAGGTTTGAGATGTGTCTATTACTTTGTGATTTGTGACTCAAATCATGCTTTTCGGTTTTCCTTTTTGGAATTGTGTGATACCATTGGGGGTCTCGGGTTCCCTACTGGTTATTTTTATACTCACCCTAACAAGGGATTCGCCAGTACTGTTTTGTGTCTTGTGCATAAGACGAGTGGCTCTATTGAGACTCAGGGAGCTAGGACCTGATGGTGGATGGAGGTGATGGTGAAGAGTGATGTGGAGAGATGGTCAGATGAGCTATACCTACCCATCAGTTAGGATCCCCATTAGACAACCTCATGAGATATTTTCTATTTTCAGTGGTAGTTTTACCTTTTCAATTGTGCTTGTATTCCAACCCCTTTATATTCAGTAAACAATTTTACTACTACAGTTTTAAATTGTGATTGAATATTGTTGTGTTCTTGGGCTATGTGTTTATATACGCTTAATATCAATTCCTTGTAGTTTTAGGGATACGCCTTTCTGGTGCTAGTCACCAACCCCTAGACTATGGGAGGTAGGCTTGGGGTAGTCATGGCTTGGGACATAGGGTACAGGTCATGACAAAGTGTTATCAGAGGAGTCAGTTCAACCAAAGAACTAGGACTCTGGTCTTTTTAATGGAGCAATAGTGATAAGTGTTTTGAGTAAGTTTTTAAGTTGAGGTGGTCCATTGTTGGTGCAGCAGCCGACATATCCATACTCTAGGACCCTGAATTCTAATTTCTAACTCATTGAATGAAAACACTGATTCCATGGGTTTTTTGAAATGTTTCTACTTTGATCAATTTTATGTCAACTCACCATTTATAACTTTTTGACCATGGGACACCTATTTATTTTCAGGATGCCTTTGCATAGAAGGCCAGATAGTATTCCTAGGAGAGTACATGATGATGTCACACCGAGTGATGAGGCTTTGGTACAGGGCCCTCTTACTATGGTATCACCTTCGGGTGGTGCACCAGCAGCACCACCACCCATTGGGTAGTAGATAACACCATCCCCACCAATAGACTATGCACACCGACTGAGCATGGTTCACGAGTTCCAGAGATAGAGGCCTCCAATGTTTAAAGGTGAGATAGATCCCTATACTTCTAAGGATGGATGTAGACTGTGGTTAAAGTTTTTCTCTAGGTTGAGTCACAAGGAGAGAAGATGGTAATACTAGATGCTATCATTTTCCATGGCACAAAAAGTATATGGTGGAGCCTAACGCTCTAGTATCAGGATGAGGTGACTCTCACCTAGACATACATTGAGAGCCTCTTCAGGGCGGAGTTTTTTCCAGCAACACTATGCCGAGGGAGTATCCAAGAGCTGATGCACTTACAGTAGGGCAGCTTATTAGTGACCCAGTACTCGACAAGATTCACTGACCTCTCGTGCTACTCCACCAACATGGTATGGGACCCATTATTTAGGGATGAGATCATTGAAAAGGGTATTCAACAATAGATCATATAATTGATGATATCACTGAATATCTCGACACAGGATAGAGTCCTTGAGTGAGAACTATTGTTGAACAGCTTCATAGCTAAGCAGGCACCGACGGTGAGAGCCCCCACCAGATGACAGGTAGCCCAGTATTCTGTAGGATGTGGTATATATATGATGTTGTGGTCCAAGCGGGCCAAACCCACTGGTGGATGACCTTGGGACATAGGTTCTGAGGTGCATAGCTCACAAGGCCAAGAAGGTCAGATGGGACGCAGACTGTGCTTCACATGCGGCGGGTAGGGCCACATGGCTCGTGAATCCCTGAACCTCTATACCAACGATCAAAAGAGAGTTGAGGAACCACTGAGGCAGAGTTAGAGATTCGAGCGAGGAGGTCTGCATGGCGGCAGACGAGGGAGAGGAGCTAGCAATGCAGAAGGCAGTTGGTAGTGATTGGAGGTATTATTGCCACCACCACCGGGACGTCCACCCCAACCATAGTGAGTAGGTGGAAAAAGGGTGATCACAGCTTCAGGTAGCTGATTCATATGATCACGGAGATCCATAGATGATTAGAGTGTGATTTGTGTCTATTCCACCCAAGTTACAGTACTTAGCGACATAGGTTCCAGTCACTCTTTCATTGCAATGACACTCATTCGGAGCTTGGAGATTCTGTTGGAGTCGTTGGTTCAATCCTTGAGATGGGATGCTTATATTGGAGAGGATTGGATGATTACACACTAGTGCTGATAGTGTGAGCTTACTCTATGAGGCGAGAGCATCGTCTGGGGTCTCCTTGTAGCAACGTAGAGGCTATACAACGTCATCTTGGGTATGGATTGGCTATCCACAATCCATGCTTAGATTGACTATTTTAGGTGCAAGGTGTGGTGTGTCTACGAGGTTGGGATCTGTTTTACCTTCATCTGAGATAATGAAACCTTTTCAGCACAGGAATGGATTTCTCGGGGGAGGGTTCAGCTGATTACTTATCAGTTGGATAGACTCACCCTCAGAGCAATTGACTTAAGGAGTCTGAGTTACCCTGTAATGGTGGACCAGTATGCTGATGTCTCTCCTGATGATGTTTTGGGACTAACTTCTCATAGAGAGTTTGAGTTTCACATCGAATTTTACCCCAGTACAACACCAATATATACACTAGCATATCAGATGTATCCTGTGGGGATTTTGGATTTTTGGGAAAAGCTGGAGGACTTGCATGAAAATAGGTTCATAAGACCCAATTTTTTTCCTTGGGCATCCCCGATCTTATTCATCAATAATGTAGATAGGAGCTTTAGGTTTTTTATGGACTATCAGTGCCTGAACCTGGTGACCATGGAGAACAAGTATCCCCTGCCAAGGATCAATGATCTTTTTGACCAGCTGAAGGGAGATAGATGGATTTCAAAAATAGAACTTAGATCAGGCTATCATCAGCTCAGAGTATGGGATGAGGATGTACCGAAGATAGCCTTTAGATGTTGGTATGTCCATTACGAGTTATTGGTGATGTCTTTCAGAATTACCAATGCTCCAAGAGTGTTCATGGGGATCATGAACATGATCGTTCATCCATACCTCGATTGATTTGTGGTAGTCTTCATTGGTGCCCTCGTGGTATACTCAATGTCAGAGGAGGATCATGCCACGAACCTACAGATAGTTCTAGATACACTCTGAGAGAACCAGGTTTATGGAAATATCTCTATGTTCCAGTTCTGGATATGGTAAGTCCACTTCCTAGGGCATGTTATCTCAGAGGCTGGAGTCACTATGGATCCGGCAAGATAGAGGTAGTGCTTGCTTGGTAACTACCCAAGAGTGTGACCGATGTGTGGAGTTTCCTAGATTTGGCTGGGTACTACCAGAGATTTTTACCTATAATCCCTAGGGTAGTGGAACCTTTTTCATCCTTGACAAAGAAGGGGTCACCTTTCCTCTAGAAAAAGAAGTGTCAGTAGTGTTTTATGATGATGAGGTAGAGATTCATGAGTACTCCCATCTTAAGGCTACAAGAAGAGGGTGTTGGGTACATAGTCCACTACCATGCATATGGGACAAGAATAAGATGTCTTCTGATGTAGGACTATGTGGAGATCACCTAGGGATCACGGTAGTTGAGACAGGGTGAGTAGAACTATGCAACCCATGACTAGGAGATAGTAGTTGTTGTCTTTGTCCTGAAGATGTGGTGACACTACTTGATGGGTGAACGGTTTACTGTTTACTCTTATCACAAGAGTCTTAGGTATATCTTATGAAATAAGGACCTAAACCTAAGACAACAATTATGGCTAATGTTCCTCCATGACAATGAATTTGATGTAGTCTATGCTCATGGGAAGGGGTACGTAGTAACAGACGCACTCACCAGGAGGTCTAGTCTACAACTATTGAGTGAGGCGACAGAGTGGATAGCCACATTTTAGTAATCCTTCTTGGATAGAGATGGAGCAGCTTGCCTCCAATCTATGACTATCACTCCCCCACTTCTTCAACGAGTCAGGGAGGCACAACTTGGGGATATTGACTACGGGGCCCGACGTTCTCAAATATCCATAGGATAGGCTCCTAAGAGATTTTATGAGGGTGGGGAGAACATCATTCTCTTCATGGGATACACTATGATACTAGTGAGGCTTCGAGAGGATTTTTTGAGGGAGTTCAACACACCCCCTTTGGCAATATATACTGGAGTAGCAAAGATGTACTATGACCTCCAGCATTAGTACTAGTGGCCATGGATGAAGAAACAAGTGGCAAGGTTTTTATCCTGATGCCTCACTTGTCAGAAAGTGAAGGTCGAGAATTAGGTACCAGTGGTCTTAGATCAGCCACTTGAGGTATTTGAGAGGAAGTGGGGTGGTATATCCATGGACTTTGTGACAGGGCTGCTGGGTACGTCTAGGATCCAAGATTCCATCCGGGTGATCGTTGACCAACTCTCCAAGTCATCCCACTTCCTAACCATCCAAGAGCAGAGATCAGTAGAGAGCTTCGTACGCCTCTACATACAGGAGTTAGAGTGACTTCATGGAGTGTTGTCAACGATCATCTCAAATTGTGATGAATGTTTTATATCCCTCTTATGGAAGGAATTGCAGGAGATGTTTGGAACTCATCTCTGTATGAGCACCTCCTTTCACCCTCAAACAGATGGTTAGACATAGTAGACCATACAGACACTCGAGGACATAATTTGT
Source organism: Viscum album (assembly GCA_963277665.1). Lineage (NCBI taxonomy): Eukaryota > Viridiplantae > Streptophyta > Magnoliopsida > Santalales > Viscaceae > Viscum > Viscum album. The sequence goes on along the minus strand of OY728128.1, from coordinate 1,513,087,050 downwards.
GCTTATTTTCTTGATTTTGGCTATAATTGGGAGGTCCACCTGCCCCTGGTGGAGTTTTCATACAAAAAAAGTTGTCACTCGACCATCAGCATTGCTCAGTTTTAGACAATGCATATCACCTCTTTTCATGAGACCTAGGGGATTTAGCACTTATGGGTCCAGAGTTAGTACATGATACCACAGAGAAGATGAAGGTCTTCCAGGAGTCGATTAAGACTGCATAGAGCAGAGGAAGTCTTACGCCAATTAGTGATGGAGAATCTAGGTGTTTGTGGATGGAGACCTAGTCTTCCTATGGGGCTCACCCTGTCGAGGATTAAAGAGGTTTGGCTGGTGCGGAAAGCTATCTCCGAGGATCATCGGACCTTTCCAGTTCTTCAGCAAAGTATGTGAGGTGGCGTACCATCTAGCTCTTCCACCAAAGATACACCGGGTGCATAATTTATTCCACGTGTTGTAGTTGAGGAGTTACGTTCATGATCCATTGAATGTTATTGACTGGGGAGAGCAGGACATCGACGATGGTGTGACATTTGAAGTGTTCCTAGTGGAGATAAAAGATCGACATGATCAGGTCCTTCATGGTTGGTCGATTCCTCTTGTGTGAGTTCTTTGGAAGCATGAGAAACTTTAGGAGAGCACATGAGAGTGGGAGGTTCAGATGCGTGATCAGTACACCCATTTTTTCCCCTAGTTTTGTTGTATCATTCGGGGATGAAAATTCCAAAGTTGGGGAGAATGTTAATAAGTTACACACTGACTCAAGAAGCCTAGAGTTGGTGCCTTATTACGTATCATTGGCACAATCACAAAAGATCAAGTCTTGAAAACTGATTAGTTTAGTAGCCATGGACATACTAGATACATTCACAAGGTTTACATTATATCATAAATTGGAAAACTAAAACAACATTGTTTCCATAGACAACACTAAGACCGCATAGATGATCCCTATAGGTCAGTCATAATATATTTCTTTGCATCCTGGAAAAAATAAAACATATAAAGGGGTGAGCTCAGATGCTCAGTAAGGATAACACAAAAATAGGAAACTTTCATAAAAAAATCATAAACATTTAAGGCAATGTATTAGACTAAAACCAAAGCCTTTTCAACATGAAATTCAGCATAATATGGAAAAGATAAAATCAAATAATACCATTTACTAATTCACATGGATATTATACTAGTCGGATAATCACATGAAATATCAATGGACACTTTCATAATGATAGAATGCATAATTACAGACTTCATAACCACATATTCAAGGCCTTGTGCCAAGACTACAAGTAAGATTTTGTTAAGGCCTTTTTCTAAGACACTAGTTCATCTCATGAGACCTAACAATGCATCAAGAAGCTATAGCAGGCTATACCCATCACTTACTAAGTCCAATGGATTTGTCATATGAAAATTTTGAAACATAACATAAACATTCGTATTAAAACATGAATACGAAATGACAATACTTTATCTAAAAACCATGAATGGTATAAAAATAGCACATCCACAATCAACCATAACTCATTTAAAACAGTAAGGAAGATAGTATTGTAACAGATTAACCTTAGTCGATAATAGTGATAGATATTGAATAGATGAAAACAATCATCAAAAATATTTGAGAGAAATATTTCCATTTTCCTTGAAAACATTTTAATGTCACACCATTTGTCAAGAAGTCGTTTAAAAATAGATGTTTGAATCAAAGTGTCACATACCACTTTTAAACATTTCAAAGGAATATTAATTTCAAAACATTAATATCAATATAAATAAAACCTAAAAACCATTTTTAAAACATGTAAATTAATGAGAATGATTTAGAAAAATAAATTTTTAAAACATTTAAAATGGTATTTTAGTTAGAGTTACTATCCAAATGAGAGACCCTTGAATACAAAATAAAACTAGTTATCAAAACTTTATAATATGTTGAGAATAATGGATTTCATTATATACTATGTCAAAGGACAATATATACAACATATAAAAGTGAATTGGTGCATAACAATAGAGATATCTCAAAGGAATGTAAATTGAGATAAAATCCATTATAAAGATAGTATCCTTTGGTAAAGGATAAATCAAGGACATAATTATGTGAGAAAAATATAAATATGGTCAATATGATTGGATATTCAATGTAAATCAATCAGAGGACATTTACACATACTCTAGTAGAAACAACACCAATGACTTGGATGTTTAACTCAATGAATGGAAATTGAGTTAAGATAATGTTTATATCAATGACTTGAGAAATTAGAAATGGATTGATTATGTGTATCAAAAGTATATCCACAAAAAGGGGAGTGTAAATTACTACATAAATAACAAATAGTTATTCCACACATAATATTGGGGTAAAATAATCAATGAAGTATGCGTAAATCCCACTTAGTGGAAACTGAAATTTGAAATTCCCTTACCGATTTGGTAACTTATGAAACATACAACACATGAAAGATGTATCATAAAATGAAGATGTAAATACTCTTAGATTAAATTATATTACCACAATAATACAATCATGGACATTTCATACGCCACACAAAAAGAAATACTGGCCAATATAGCAAGAATCTCAAGGGAATAAAAAGTGAGATGAAAACCCTTTACTTTATTGTAATCAATCGATTCGTATGACAAAATTTTAATAACCACCAAATTAGTCATGTAATAACATGAATATAAAGAGAATCATGATAATTTATATCAAATGGTAGTACACAATACACCACATGCAATAAATAAGTGGCGTGAAATGGAAATCTCACTAAATTAAATGTGAGATAAGAAACCCCTTACCTTGTACTTTTCCTTGGTATAAGGTACTTTAATCTACTATATAATGATGAAATAATTTTTATTAAATTATAAAATAACAATATACATTATTATGATATTATATATGAACTTATAATATTGATATTTTAGTATTATCTTCGTTTCGGGTGTTAACTGATTCGTTCTCTTTTATATGCTTGGTTACGTAAGCCATGTTTGTTATGGATGGGATGTATCTTATTAATATTCATAATTATATTAAGTCTTTAAACTTTACTTTTAATCATCAAATGAAAATTATTCTTTAATGGTTATGATGGGGAATGAATCTCATCGCGTTCGTGGAGATGGTAATCCGTACGTACGCACGAGCAATAATAACATTTTTTTGATATTAAAATACTATATAATTGGATGGTATATCATATATAAATAATAATTATCATGTTATATTAATTATTTACACCTATTATAAATCATTTTTATACCCATACAAATAATAATGTATTGAATAACAACTACACCACGACGTGGAGACGATAAGCTGTACGTACGCACATATGGTGACATGTCATTCAAAAGATGGACAGAATAATGAATATGGTTGTACCATATTTATAATAACATCATAGTATATAGAAGATACTGGAATTATTATTTTATAATGGAAAAAACAATTAAAGAGAAAGTGGAAGAAGAATAAAACATGAAAGAGGTGATGAAATATTTACCTTTTCTTTGGGTTCTTTCTTTTGATTTGATCAAAAGGGCTCTTTAGGTTGGATTTATGAATAAAGTAAGGCATCTAGGATGAAGGTAGGAGAGTTGGGAGTATATTTGGGTTGGGTTTGGCCGAGACTAATGGCTTTGAAGGTGTCAATTATAGAGAAGGGTGGGTGCCATTTTGTAAGAGGGGTGAGGGGAACATTAAGAAAAGTTAGAAATATTATTTTATAGTAAAATAATTTTCGGTTTCTAATGGATCAAAAATAAATTATTTAAAGGATAATAAGGATATGGGTAGAAAAAAAACTCAACCAATAGGTTTTTGACAGGTTTGGGTCACTATATTAACTTTATCTTTTAGATTTAACTCATAGTTAAATAGTTTGACATTTACCATGTCTCTTTGAATTATTATATTATATGGTTAATAAACATACTATAAACTTCCAAGAGAACCCCATGTGGTTCAATAATGATACACTTATAATTATATAAGTGTTTTGGCTGATCCTTATATTTTTAGGAATATAATATCAATTAATAATATAATATTTGTTTTAAAAACTCTTTTATGTCAATTTTGACACTATTTGGTATTTTGTTTTTCCTAAATTCATTACGGAATTATTACTTTGAAAAAAATTAATCTAACCAACCCTAAAATGACATATTAATCTATAAAAATAGTTTAATTCATAAAAAGTATAAAATTACATTTATTTTGATATTTATAATATCAATTATTTTAATATTTCATTAATTAGGTAATTACTGCATCATCATTGTGTCATAAATAAATTTAATAATTTAATGTCTAAATACAATAAATAAAATACCATTATGTAGTAAATATTTTTTTCTTTCTAATGAATATTTATAGTCGGATTTATCTTATGTGTAACCCTATATTAAAAAAATTTTAGTTATTAAACATTGAATTTAACTCTTATAACTCTTCTTGGAATTAAACAATAATAAATGTCCTAATCTAATACAACTGGACCTAAAGGATCATATTTTATTACTAAGGTTATTTTTTTCTAATTAAACTTATACAATAGAATTAGAACATGTGTTTGGGTAATAATAATATCATTTTTACCCTTAATTATACAATTTACTTTTAACCGTGGTAAATAAAAGTAAAAAGTTACTATTCACCAAAAATTATTTTCATCTTATTGAACCAAATTTTATTTACTGATATCAACTGTGTCTATTGGATTTTTTAAATTCAAATAAAAAAAGCAGTGAAATTATGTTTTATGTAAATTTTCAAATGCTCCTAGGAGGTGGGCAAAAAAAGGTAAAAAGTTCAATAAAATTTTATACATATAATTTTATTATATAATGACTCCAATGAATTATATTGATCTTATAAAGGTATTATATATCTATTTTGACTTAATATAAATTTAAATAAAATAAATAATTATTTAAATAAAAATCTGGTTTTAAATTATAACGCAGTGTTTTTCACTATTCATCAAAAAATTGAATGTTTTCAGTAAAATACCAAAACTTTACCCTAAGATAATTTTTATATTAAGAATTAAAAAATGATTTCTATTTTACAAAATTAAAAAAATATTTTTTGCATTAATTAATTTAAAATTAATTCCCATTGTCAAAACCGAAAGCCGGTATTTATAAAGTAAAAACTATCAAAATATTGACATGTGTTTATGTAAAATTTTAATGTGAAATTACTTATAATCACCTACATTGTATTAAATTATGATAATATAATCTGATTATACTTCTAAACCATTCAAATACATAATTTAAAACTATAAATTATTTCGATTAAAAAAGTTGTTTTCAACTAAATTTAGTATTTTTCAGTATTCAACAAAATATAAAAGTTATTAGAAAACTACCAAAAATTTAACCCAAATATAATTTTATGTCCCGATTCTAAAGAAGAATTTAACTTCATTAAAATGAATAAATATATGTGTCATATACTGGTTTTAAAAAGGGTTTTCCATTAAAAAGTGGTAAAACTTCATTTTTTTGAAAAATATTTCTATTATCTAAAAAAATGAATTTGTTCTTATATTATGTCAAAGAAACACATAATATGGATTCAAAAATTTTATGGAGTACATAAAAATTCATAATTTAGTTAATATTATTCATAAATTCTTTTGAACGGCTAGTTTGGTAAGTCGTGGTGCACTCGAACTTAGTGTTGCGTGTAACGCAAGCTATTGAATTAAAGAAAATAACTTACTATGAAATATTGGAGTGTTACATTATTTCCCATTTTGTAAATTGCATCCTTGCAATTTTAAAATTGGGCTTGGGAACTTCATTGAAAGTCCCACATCGAAAAAAGAGTCTATATAACTATCTCCTTAAAATAAATAAAGATAAGTACAAAGGTCACCCGGGATAACCCACACTAGGATTCCATGTTGGAAAACATGAATATGTAAGATAAAATAATTGTCAAGTTCTAGTGGAGAGTGATAGAAAACATGATTAGGTGAACGTTAATAATAAGAAAACCACAAACTTGTTATGAAATAAACATTCATTTGTTTCCTAATAGAAAAAGTAAATAGATAACGTTTTTTGTTTTACGTTCTATTTCATAATGTTGAGGAATTTATTTATGAGTTTTAATAAGAACATAAAGTGATATAATTACTTTTTAGGTAGAGTTTCATACTTTAATAAATTTCTACCACTAACTCATCTTTTTTTTCAAATGATGAGTATTCAAGATGACTTGGTCACACCTGAAGTGATAGAATCAACTTCTAGAGAATCACATAATCGAAAAAAGATAAAATATATATTTTTACCTTGTCTTTAGCGATTAACCAAAACCAAAATGGTTAGTACAAGATCAGGTGATCCCCAAAAAGGACAATCCTTTAGAAAAAGAAACACTTTTCTTAGTTTTTGAAATTAAAACAACAATACTCGAAGTTCAATAAATACCATTCCATTAACAATTTTCCTTAAAATACATCAATATAATCGAAACGAATATTGAGAACCAAAACATAGAAGAATTTGATTATGCAGTCTTCCACGTAAAATTGTATTTCAAAATAACATCGACTACTCTTAAAGTCACATACTTAAAATTAATTAACCTAATCATGTACTCTCTATGATATTTTAATAATTTACATAAATAAACCAAATCACTATAAATCCAAAATAAAAACATAGATAAATATCAACCATTAATCCTCAAATGAAATCCCATATTATTATATTTTCCTTAGGAATATAGTATTCCTAATAGAGAGAATGTCTTCTAAAATAAAATTTATCACATAATCCCCAAATCATTCTCTAATACTAAGGATATCCATTTGATAAGATATAAGATCCCAAATCAACTTATTATTGATCAATAAAATCATTTAACTAAAAGGATTAGTCACACTAACCAGGGACTTCATGTAGTCCAATGGTTGGCGATAAATCCCAATCGCACTATGGTTGTGGGTTCGATTACTGCAACTTTTTCTGATGTGATGGGTTGTCACACGGTATGCGGGTTGTCCTTTTTCAAAAAAAAACCTATATTTTATAATGTTCTCAAAATGAGATAAATTCCCCAAAATAACTATAACATAATTTCACCACAAATGTTAACTCATACCTCGCATTTTCATCCCAAAATTTAATAACATGTAATTGCCTCAAATTCAAGGATCATATAAACCAAGATGGTTATTTATAACTATATCAACAAATGAAAACACAATTATTCCTAAAATAGAATTTTTCATATAATAAACTGTAGGGTTACACATAAGATAAAAGTATTCCAAAGTAATCCCATCAACAAAAAGAAAAAATACTTTTAAACATTTGACCATCTGTTTATTTCCACATAGGTTCTTCCTTGACCAAGGGTATATCTTATAGAATAGGGAATTCACTCGGGTAATGCCCAGGTCCCCAACATTTACAGAAAATGACTGTAAATGGATTCTTCAGATCGTTTTTATTTTCTTCTATAGTACTCCTCATTTTTCCTCGTCAATTCTTTACTTTATATCCTTATTTCCCACACATAAAGAATTTCTTTGTTCTATTAAGACACTAACCTAGGTGTATCCTTCCACAATTCCTGTATGATGGAAATTGATCTTTCTTTTCTCCATGGTCTCCACTGTTGGAGCTCTTATCATTCACAACCTTTATCTTCTTTGTTGATTCCTATATTTGGAAAACTGATTCAACATCAAAACGATATATTTTACACCTATCAACATTTCATTACATTGCCCATTTCATTAATCATTCCCACCTTGTACATCATGCTCAATGTTACTATGAATTCCTTGGAATCCAGCCATCAACTAACACAAGAAATCATAGTGTGAGTCATGAAATCATTTAGAGAATATCATAACACCTTATTTTCAATCAAAAACACCTTAAGATTAATGACAGTTATTTATTCTCATCTTATATTAAAATAATTCAAATCTGTATCTAATGAAAATGTGAATTATCCCAAGAATATCCCTCGGGAGTGTCGTAACCAAGAGTGCAACAAGGCCCGTTGTCGTGTATGAAGATACCACGGGTCAAGCCTGAAACTCCTTTTGGGGGTTTTCACTCCTAGGTACATCTATTCCAGAGATGCCTCTACCTGCTTGTATCCAAATAGGGATGTATTATTTAGAAAACCCACATAATCTCTACAATACCAAAATTCTATGATGTTCTTCTAAACTAATCAGCAAAGTCTATCTCAGGGTAATGTGCTATAATCTGAGTTTATCTAAATCTAGATTCAATGGTTTGTACTAAAAATTCTCTGATACCAATTGTAATGCCCTGACCCCAGAAGGCTAGAGTCTGTTCATTATTATGTATCATTGGAATGATCACAAAATATCAAGTCTCAAAAGACCAATTAGGTTAGTAGCCTTGGAAGTACTAGATAAATTCATAAGGATTACATTACATCATAAAATTGAAAACTACAACAACATTGTTTCCATAGACAACAGTGATATCCCAATGACTATCCTTGCAGGTCAGTCATAATATACTTCTTCACATCCTGGTAAAATAAAACATAGAAAGGGGTGAGCTCAGATGTTCATTAAGGATAACAATAAAGCGGAAACATTCATAAATAAGCATAAACATTTAAGGCAATGTATAAGACAAAAACCACAACCTTTTAAACTTGAACTTCAGCATAATATAGAAAAGATAAAATCAAATAATTTTATTTACTTATTCACATGTATATTATACTAGTTGAATAATCACATGAAATATCAATAGCCACTTTCAAAATGATGGAATGCATAATTTCTAACTTCATAACCACATTGTCAGGGCCTTGTGCCAAGACTACAAATAAGATTTTTTCAAGGCCTTATTTCAAGGCACTAGTTTGTCTCATGAGACCTACTGATGCATCAAGGAGCTATAGTAGGCCCCACCTTTCACTTACAAAGTCCAATTCATTCCTCATATGAAAAGTTATAAAAATAACATAAACATTGGTATTAAAACTATCATACTAAATATCAATACATTATCCAAAACCCGTGAATGGTATAAAAATAGCACATCAATAGTCAAATATAACACATTCAATACAATATGGAAGATTTTATTGTTAAATATTAACGTCAATCAAGACTAATGAAGGATATTGACATAGATGAAGATAATCATCAAAACTATTTGAGAGAAATATCCCCCTTTTCATGAAAACAGTTGAAAGTCACACTATTTTTCAAGAAACCGTTTAAAAATATATTTTTGAATCAAAGTGTCCCATATCACTTGGAAAATTTTAAAAGGAATATTAATTTTTAAATCATTAATATCTATATAAATATAACCCTAAACCCATTTTTAAAACATGGGCATTGATGAGAAAGATTTAGAAGAATAAATTTTTAAAACATTTAAAATTGTATTTTAGTTAGAGTTACTATCCAAATGAGAGATGCTTAAATACAAACAATCTAGGAAATAAAAACAATATAATTCCATGATAATAAAGGATTTCATTATATACTATGTCAAAGGATAGTATATGCACCATATAAAAGTGAATTGGTGTATAACAACAATGAAGTCTCAAAGGAAAGTAAATTGAGATGAAATCTCTTATAATGACAGAATCCATAGTTAAAGAATAAATCAATGACATAATTATGTGTGAAAAATATAAATAAACTCAATATTATTGGATATTCAGTGCAAATCAATCAGTGGACCTTCACACATATTCTTGTAAAAACAACCCCAATGGCTTGGATGTTTAACTCAATGAATGGAAATTGAGTTAAGATCTAGTTTATATCAATGACATGAGAAATTATAAATTGACTGATTATGTGTATCAAATGAATATCCACACAAAGGGGAGTGTAAATTACAACATAAATAATAAATAGTGATTCCACACATAATCTTGGAGTAAAATAATCAATGGAGTATGCGTAAAGCCCACTGAGTGAAAATTGAAATTTGAAATTCCCTTATCGATTTGGTAACATATGAAACATACAACCCATGAAAGAAGGATCATAAAATAAATATGTAAATACACATAAATTATTTTATATTACACCAAGAATACAATCATGGACAATACGTATGCCAAAAAAAAGGAAATAGTGGCCAATATAGCATGAATCTCATGGGAATAAAAAGTGAGATGAAAACCTCTTACTTCATTGTAATCAATCGAGTCGTATGACCAGAAGTTAATAAAAATCTAATGAATAACATAATACCATTAATATAAAGATAATTATGACAATATATATCAAATGGAATTACACAATACACCACATGAAATAAATAAGCGGTGAGCAATGGAAATCACACTAAATTAAATCTGAGATAAGAAACCTCTTACCTTGTACTTTTCATTGGTTTAAGGTACATTAATATCCTGTATAATGTTGAAATAATTGTTATTAAATTATTCAATAACCATATACATTAATATGATATCATATATGACCTTCTAATATTGATTTTTTAGTATTATCGTCGTTTCGAGTGTTAACTAATTCGTTATCCTTTATATATTTGGTTACGTTAGCCATGTTTGTTATGGATGGGATATATATTATTAATAATCAGAATGATTTTAATTGTTTAAAAATTATTTTTAGTCATCAAATGAAAATTATTCTTGAATGGATCCGATGGGGAATGAATCTCATCGCGTTCGTAGAGATGGTAATCCGTACGTACGCACGAGCGACAATATCATTATTTTGGTATTAAAATCACATTTTATTGGATGGTATATCATATATACAGAATCATTATAATGTTATATTAATTATTTACACAAATTATACATCATTATTAAACCCATCCAAAAAATAATGTATTGAATAACAACTAAACCACGACGTGGAGACGGTGAGCCATCTGTACGCACGTATGATGACATGTCATTAAAGGGATGGATAGAATTATTAATATGGTTGTACCATATTTAAATTCACATTAAATTAAATATAATATACTAGAGTTATTATTTTGTAATGGAAACAACAAAGAAAGAGGAAGTGGAAGAATTAAGGAACTTGAAAGTGGTGATGAAATATTTACCTCTTTTTCAGGTTCTTTCATTTGATTTGATCAAAAGAGTTCCTTATGTTGGATTTATGACTAAATTAAGGCATCTAGGATGAATTGAGGAGAGTTGGGAGGATATTTGGGAATGGGTTAGCCGATCCTAACTGCTTTTAAGGTGTGAATTAGAGAGAAGGGGGAGTGCCCTTGTTTAAGAGGGGTGAGGGGCACCTTAGGAAAAGCTAGAAATATTATTTTATAATAAAATCATTTGTGGTTTATAATGGCTAAAAAATGAATTATTTAAAGGATAAGGTGGGTATGGGTCTAAAACCACTCATCCAATAGGTTATATAAAGTTTTGGGTCCCTATATTAACTTTAACGTTTAGATTTAACTCTTAGTTAAATAGTTTGACATTTACCATGTCTCTTTGTATATTTATATTATATGGTTAATAAATTTTCAATAAACATCCAATAGAACCCCTAGTGCTTCATTAATGATACACATATCATTATATATGTCTTTTTTCTGAACCATATACTTTTAGGAACAGAATAGTAATTAATAATATAATATTTGTTTTGAAAACTCTTTTATGTCAATTTTGACACTATTTGGTATTTTGTTTTTTTCTAAATTCATAACAGCATTATTACTTTGAACAAAATTCTTCTAACCAACCCTAACATGTCATATTAACCTATAAAATTAGTGTAATTCATAAAAAGTCTCAAATTACATTTATTTGGATATTTATTATATCAATTATGTTAATATTTCATTAATTAGGTAATTATTGCATCATCATTGTGTTATAAATAAATTTAAATATTTGTTTTCTAAAAACAATAAATAAAATACAATTTTTTAAGAAAAAATTTTATATTTATAATGAGTATTTATAGTCGAATTTATCTTATGTGTAACTCTATATTAAAAATGGTTTAGTTATTAAACTATGAATTTAACACTATTAACTCTTCTTTGAATTAAATAATAATAAATGTCCTAATCTAATAAAGTGGAACTAAAGGATCATAATTTAGTCCTAGGGTTGTTTTTTTGTCAAATTACACTTATCCAATAGAATTATGACATGTGTTAGGGTAATAATAATATCATTTTTACCCTTAATGACCCTATTTACTTTTAATCATGGTAAATAAAAATAAAAAGTTACTATTCACCAAAAATTATTTTCATATTATTGAACCAAATTTTACTTAATGATATCAACCATGTCTCTCATATTTTTAAAATTCAACTCACAGAAGCAGTAAAATTATGTTTTATGTAAATTTTCAAATGCTCCTAGGAGGTGGGTAAAAGAGGGTAAAATTTTCAATAAAATTTTATACATCTAATTTTATTATAAAATGACCCCAATGAATTATATTGAACTTATATAGGTATTATATATCTATATTTACTTAAAATAAATTTAAATAAAATAATTAATTATTTAAATAAAAAGTTGGTTTTAAACTATAAGAGAGTGTTTTTCACTATTCATCAAAAATTGAATGTTTTTAGAAAAATAACAAAAATTTACCCTGATCTAATTTTGATATTACGAATTCAAAAATGAATTCTATTTTACCAAATTCAAAACATAGAAGTTTCATTAATTAATTTAAAATTAATTACCTTTGTCAATATTGAAAAGCGGGTTTTTAAAAAGTAAAAACTATCAAAAGGTTGACATGTGTTTATGTCAAATTTTGATGTGAGATTACTTATAATCACCTAAATTGTATTAAATTATGAAAATATAATCAAATTATACTTCCAAATCATTTAACTACATAATTTAACACTATAAATTATTTCTATTAAAAAAATTATTTTCAACTAAAATTTAGTATTTTTCAGTATATATCAAAATACAAAAATTATTTGAAAAGTACCAAAAAAATTATACAAAATGAATTTTTATGTCCCGATTAAAAATATGAATTTAATTAAATTAAATTTAACATATAAAAGTGTCAAATATTGGTTTTAAAAAGGGTTTTCCATTAAAAGGTGGTAAAATTGCATTTTTTTGAAAAATAATTCTTTTATCTGAAAAAATTAATTTGTTTATATATTATGTCTAAGAAACATATAATATGGATTCTAAAATTATATGGAGTATATAAAATTCAAAATTCAGTTAATACTATTCATAACTTCTTTTGAACGACCAATTAGGTATGTCGTCGTGCGCTCCAACTCGGTGTTGCATATAACAAAATTTATTGAATTAAAGAAAATAACTTTCTATGATATATTGGGGTGATAAAAAAGACCTATAAATTCCATGTGTTTTTTTTAAATTATTTAGGATTATTATGAGTCTGTGAAAATTGGCAGTACGTGATTCTGAGGCCCAGTGTGCCCGGAATGAATTTCTAAACTTTTTTTAAGGTAAGTTCAGTAAACGCGCGGATGACATTTTTTATCTTTTAAACCGGTACTCAATTTAAAAATATGATGGAACTGTTGAAACTGTAGCATCGAGATTCACTTAAGGGACCTATCACATCAAAAAAAAGTAGGTCGAGTGAAAAATATAAATTTTTGGACTTTATGGAGAAAATAATAAAATAACTTAACAATTTATTTCATTTCTTTTTCTCCAGCAGATGAGCAGCGGTGGTGGGGATAGGTGACTTGTCAATCCAATTAATGGATTGAACCTCCCTTATTTGTAACCACACCATTGGGGAATTAATAACTTAATTAATTTAATTAACAACATTAATTCCTCGGTGCATTACTCACCTTTTCCCCCTCTATTTAAGTGAGGGTCAAGGTGGGGTTTTGAAACAGCTTTACCAAGAAAGGAACCTCTATTGAAGTGACACAACTTCTTCTACTGATGGAGGATGGAATTTTGGGTAGTGATGATCTAGGATTGAAGAACGCCGACAACCTCACTCAAACAAGGACTCTCCTTCAGCCAACAACCACGATACCTCTGACGGTTCACGAGGTAGGGGCTATCTTTTAATTCAATAAATTCACACATTTCTTCTCCTCACTCTTGATTTTTGTGGGTGGTCGTTGTGGGGGATTTTTAATTGGGTTTATCATTATTTTAATATGTTGTATAAATTACTCCCTTTTTAGAATGCTAATGTGGAGGGTACATGCCAAACGAACAAGGTATGGACCCTCCACCGCTTGATTTTTCATTGTGTTATTCGGAGGTGGGTTGTTCCAACTTGGGGAAACCATGAATCCGAGAGGTGTAAAATGATGAAAACTTTCTAAGAGGACTGTAGGAAAGTTTGGAAAGAATAAAGGACCACCGGAGCTCACTTGGTGGCCCACGGAAGAAGCGCCAGCTTGGCACCGGTGTGTGGGCGCTGGAAACCGGTGACGGCGGACAAGAGCTGCGACTGACAAGCATCGACCACGATAGAAGAGCGATGCCATAGTGGTTGGATAGGAGACTGGTAGCGGCCAACCACGGAGGTGGAGGGGGTGCACCATCTTTTTCCGCATTGAAGGGATAAGTAGATCGAATCCACAATGGTATAGGGGACCCGTCTCCTGTGGGTCTTGCGGGTGATGAGGTTGCGCCATGTGGCACCACCATTGATCCGTTTAGGAGCAGCGACCACGCGAACCTGCATGGGACGCGCCTACCGGAAGGACAAACCACTATGGCTCAACACAACTGGGCTGGCCCAGGCCAGTTCAGGTCGGGCCAGGTCAGACCCGTACTAGGTTGGTTTCACCCACATCGAGTCGGTCCGACCGAGTCGGACCAAACCTGGAACCCTCTCAGGCCCGGTTATGCTTACGTGACTGTATCTCCCAAACCATACATTCGTTTGAAAAACCACCTATGGAACTATGATCCTTAGAACTAGATATTACTTTTGAGATATTCCACGAGTGTTTTGGAGAAATCTAGACTATGTCCAGGTTAGATCAACTCTGAATCCAACCAGGCCCTCATCACTAAAATGCCAATAACATACAAACTGGGCGTCTGGTTGACGCGCCGTATTTTGTATTGGGACCCTTATGATGTGATGGATCATGGGGTAACTTTTTAATGGGACTTTGTGCTAGTGGAAATATGATCGATGGATTGAGGAGCAGTTCTCCAAGAATCGAACGTACTATGACCATGAATCATGTGGCTGGCAGTGAGGTGGAGGTTGTAGACCAATCATAAAGAGGTTAGTACTGAGCGATCATGTGTGGGTAAGTACCTATCGATACTATGTGTATTAGCAGTACACGGCATGAAGAGGACGAGCCTTTGAGAATCCCATCGTGGATCATCTACATATCTATAATGTGTGGGTCAGATCCTGCATGGGTCAGTGCTCAACGATCCTGTGTGGGTCAGCGCATACCGATAATATGTGGGTTGGATCCTATGTATGTCTTGAGAGGGTCAATACCTATCTACTATGGGTGTGTCAGATCATGTGTGGATATTTTGGTAATAAGTACCTATTCATCCTATGTGGGTAAGACTCTGTATAGTCAGCAGCAGTGCCACTTGACAGAATAAGATGATTTGGCTTCTTGACTAATCATTTGTACTTCTGTGCTTTACTTATACCGAGATTTGAGCGGTGTTTATGATTTGTGCTTTGTGATTGAGATCACTCTTTGTGGTTTTCCTTTGTGGAATTTTGTGAGACCTTTGAGGGTCTCGGGGTCCCTATTGGGTATTGTTATACTCACTCATGCATGGGCTTCACCCACACCTTGTTGTGTCTCATGCGGACAACGAGTGTCTTCGCTAAGACACGAGGAGCTAGGAACTAATGGTTAAAGGAGGTGATAGTGACGGGTGACGTGGATATCTAAGAAGATGAATATATATACCCTTCAGGTAGGATCATTTTTGGATAATCTTAGGAGCGGGTTTTTGCTTTCAGTTGAAGTTGTACCTTTTCAGTTGGTCTTGTATTCTATCCCCTTTACTTTCAGTACACTCTTTTACTACTACAGTTTTACTTCATGATTGCATATTTTTGTGTTCTGTGGCTATTTTTTTGTACATTTTTAAGGGAATTCCTTCCTGTTTTAGGGATACTCTGTTCTAGTGCTAGTTATCACCCTCTGGCTTATGGGAGGCGAGCTTGGGGGTAGTCACGACACTGGCCCTATGAGACTGATCGTGACAGGAAGGTTAGAAAAATTTATATCATTAATATGATAACATATAATAAATTATTATTATATATGGAATTATATTATTTTTTTTAAAATAAATAATGAGGATAATGATAGAGAATAAAAATGTTAAGAAGCGATTACTACACACATTTAGACTTTAAACTTCCTTTTTTAGGACCTTTTTGAAGTTGAGGATTTAGTTATTATCCTTAGATAAAAGAGGTTAAAATATTATATAATAATATAGGGGAGGTATAATGAGTTTTTTTAAGAATATTTTAATTTTTAGAGTGTATGTAAAGGGTTGATGGATGTATCCTTTTATAAGGGAGAGAACTAGAGATTTTGTGAATACCCATCACATTATTTCTATATCATCTCAATTTAAAAGGAACGTTTCTTATAATGTGTATACTAATGGATAGGGGATGATGTTAAGGTTGATAAAACCCATCACTAAACATTTCGAGATAATTCTTCAGTAATTTTATTCCTCTTCTCAAAAGTTTGAATTTGTACAGAATTTACTATTACCACAATTACTCATTTTCATCCTTGCAAACTTATTTTAATGATCTGAGATAAATTTTAATTAATTATCTAAAATATATATTCTTCTTAAAAATATAAAATCTATTTTGTAATATTAACTTTATAGAAGTTATAGTAATTAATTTTAAAATAATAGGTGTATAACGCATAAAAAGAGTTTCTAGATAAAAAAATATAAAGTTTTAAAAAGGTTTATAAAATACTTTTAAATTAAAAATAATATTTAAAATATATAATTCCATATATTCAAATCATATTTTTGTATAAAAAAATTTCTACTATTTTATTTCATTATTATCTCCTAGTGATGTCATAAATGTTATGGTATTTTTCAAAATAGTATTTTGTTATATTCAATAAATAATCTATCTTTTCATAAAATACCCAAAAATTAATTTTAAGAAAATATTTACATTTGTAATTAAAAATGATGGTAATTTTTTAAAATTAAAATTCTAAGATTAAAAATGTATTATTTAAATAGGAACATAAAATTTGTTAACAAAACTCTTTTGATAGGAAAATGAATCTTTTAGAAATTGACTATTGTTACTCTTATATCCATTTAATTTATATCTAAATAATGTTAATATTTTATTCATGTAAACAAGTTATTTTATCATCATCTATATTAATATACATATATTCATGAAATAAAATAGTATTTTTGATAAAAAAATAATTTTAAGGAAAAAAATGTAAGCAGAAAATGTTTTTATTTGTTATTTAGCACTCAAATTTAATTTCATTAGTGAATTAGTTTTAATAGAGACATTTATTTTTCCTAATATATATATTTTAAAATTTGGTTATATCTAATTGTTTTAACCAATTCGATGACTACTTTACTATTGTTGTATTTATCTAATTAAAATGTGTAGTGGTTTTCATTGGTTTTATATTTCATGTGAAACTAAAAAATAAATAAATATTTATTTAAAAATTAATATATTAAGATATATTGTTGTTTCATTATACCACTAAAATAAATTAAATCCAAAAAAATTTAATATTCAATCACTTATGAAGATATTTATGGTTATCTACAATATAGACAAGGCTCAAGATATAATTTCTAATGAGATATCAATCTAACATTTTTCGAAAATATTAAAAAAATAATATTTTTCATTTAATATGAATAAAGTAAAATTCATAATATTTTTTCCACAACTGCATTATTATTTGGTTGTATGTCATAGGAGTTTCTAGAGGCATACCATTCATAAATTCCTTTAGATGATCCAATTTCCAACCCAAACCGAAATCAAATCTGTTTATCATTATAATATCATATAAAAAACAATGATATGATTAAGATAAATTGATCCTAATAGGACTCTTCATATTTTAGATTTTTCTTGTCCTATTATATATTCAATTCATCAAGTTTAGTTTAAAAATGGTTCCCTTATAATTTTTAACTGAATACCATAACTAATTATCCCATAATTTTAATTAAATATCATTAAATATTATAATGTTTAAAATTATAGAAATTTATACTATAAAAATTAAGCTTACCCATTATCCATAAAAATTATGTATCAATTACTATATACCCAATTAAAATCATTTTGATTTAAATAATATAATATTGTTTCATTTTCTTCCCAAAATCATTAATAATTAAAATAATTTTGAAACTCGTTTTAAAATATAGGAAGGATGCATTATAAGTAAGAGTTGTTATAACAGTGAAAGAAAATACTATGTCATTAGTAAAATTTAAATAAAACCCTATTGAACATGAAATAGGTGTTTAAATACCATTATTATAATAGAACCATGAAAAAATATGTCCAAGATTAAATATATATCCGAACATAATAAATCAAGTCGAGAATATGTAAAAAGTCTCAAAGAGGGGAAATCCATATGAGAACTCTTAAAATATTGGAATCTATTAAGTCAAAATATCATAAAATATATTACATGTGTTGAAATTGATACTCAATTGAATTGCATGAATGGTATGATAAACTAATCCATAAGGAAAATATATACACCCTAAAAATTAAAAATAGTGTAGAATTTATAATATGTCTCAATGGATATAAAATTTGGACATGAAAGCTTTACAACTTTTAAAATATTTGAATATAAACCTCTTGAAAATAGAAATTTAAATGAAAAAATAAATAAAAAGATTTAAAGATTTAATCATGATTTAATATTTCAAAGAGGTTGTATACACACCATATAAAGAAAATAGGTTTATAATAAAAAAACATATATCCAGGAGATAAATTTCAAAAATAACCACTTATAACTTCATTACCATTCAAATAAAAAAACCATGAAAGGTTAGAAATAAGATAGATTTGTTAATTACTATAATTTTACAATATATATATATAAATATATATCAAAATTTCGTCCATGGGAATAATTTACATTATAATATTAAATAGTTTTTTAATGTGAAACATATCACAATGAAGACATATTAGGTTGAGGAAACCCTTACCGGTAAATTTTGAATCAAAATAACTTTTCGAAGAAAAAATTAAATAGAGAATTAAATACCATGAATATGAAAATTAGTTATAAAATAAATAAAATTATCATTATATACACCATGTAAATGATAATAGGTTCATAATAAAAAAATATGACTGAATGATGAGAATTTGTGACTAAGAACCCCTGACATGTACTCTTGACGTTCATGATCAATTATTAACCCATAATATAAAAAACATGACCATAATAATCACTTTTTTTATAACCTTATTCATAACTGTTAACTTTTAATTTAATCATTTATATTCACTCTATTAACATATTATTATTGACTATAGTTTTTTATCATCATGTGATGTTGATAATTTCAATTTTTTGTACATGTTTCATAATGGTGATGTTAGACCCCATTCTTTGATAAAAGGTTAATCATTCCAAGGTTATTAATTATATAAAAAACACTTTTTTTATTATTTAGGATGTTTAGTTTCATTCCATGGAATTCACTAGTTTATTTTGTGAATATATAATCTATTACGATCTTAGAATAATTTATTGATATCAATGGATTAGATTAAAATTGTAATAAATAAGTCCTACCTCTTGAAGGAAAACACTACATCTCAAAAATTATGGTAAAATGATTATTTAATAGTCAATTATTAGTTAATATATTTAAAGGAAAAAAACCTTAATTATTTAATTTATAATGGATAAAAAGGGTTACATTTATGGATAAATTATGTCAAAATTTGATTAGGGTGAATTTTTGGTTTTTTAATGAAATAGTTAATTTTTAGGCAAATAGAGAGAAATATTATTTCTACCAAAAATATAAATTTGTATAAGAAATAACTAGATGTTTATAGTGAGTATTAATTAATCATAGTTTTCGGAATTAAAATTTAAATTTTAAAATTACTATTTTGAATTTATAAAACAAATCATTAATATTTTAGGGGAAAAAGTAATAAATTTGTGTAAAAAGTATTTTTGGAGTTTTCATTTAAGTAAAAATCATTTGGGTAAAATTTGGTTATTTATTTATCTAAAAGACCTAAGAATTTTAATTTTTTACAATAAACGTATTTATATCTTGAAAATTAAAAATAAAAAAAAATCTGCATATTTATTTTATGCATAAAAATAATCTTTTTTCTAAAATCGATTTTTACATGTTACATGCACTAATGTTAAATATTATTTTTTATTGCATATAAATTGTATTTGATAATTTTTATTAGGTTTTAAATATTTCATTCCAATAAATATAATAAGGACATTATTATTACTAAGAATTGAAATTAAATTACTTGTGTAAAAATTATTTACTTTTGAAAAGAAATTATTTTTCAAAGAATAATAATTTCCACAATATTATTTATCATTAAATTAAATGGATCGATTTTAAAGTAATACTCTAATATCATGTTTATACATATATAAAATCAAATGAACACTCATTTAACTATTATTTATTGGTAAATAACATTATCGACTCTTAAGAATTAAAATTTTATTTTTCTACACAAATTATTTTTCTTCAAATTATATGTTAAAATTTAAAATTTATTATTTCTAATATTTTGAAATTAAATTAGGTTAAATGATTAATTTTTTTTTATTCAACCAAATAGTATTTTATAATGACAGTCATCTTATATTTTTTGAGATAAAATATTTACCACACTTTATATTTAATCCAGATTATTAACAGTTTAAATGAGCAATCTAATGTGGTCAAGATTTTAGTAAACCAATTTTACCCATAGACTATCTAGAATACCCTTTATAGGATGTAATTTCATATGGACATGTATCAACTATATTTATACACCTAATTAACATAACTCACCAAACCCAACTGATCCCAATGTGATACTATTCATACCACTTACCTAACATTATGTTTTATGAAAAAGAACCTCAATTTCACCAATAAGAGGAGATAAATCCCACCAATTATTTCATATATCTCTACACTAAAATTATTAATCATGAATCTACCTTCTTTATACCACTTTAAATCCATCTAATGTAGTTCATATGGTTATAATGATTCATATCAATCTTTACAAATCAACATATCAATGTAAGGGTCCAATATCCATTAATTTCTTTTTAAATTTAAATTCCTATGTTATAATACCATTTCTACGGATCTCCATGATTGTAATCTCATTGTATTATCAGCAATTTGATATGTTTTTAATTTGATACTAATTATCCCCTATCATTATATCCTATTTTATATTATTATTATTATTCCTTTATTGGGGTTGTAAATCTACCACTTCCATTTTCAATTAAAAATATTTATTGTAATGTTATCATGTATATAATTATATGAAATTGTCACTAATTTGGTATACTTAAAATGAAATTTAATCTCAATAAATCATTTTCATAAGACAATATAATTCTCAAAAATCCTAAATCTAGGGATTTAAAGAGTGTGTTATTTTCCTACCAATGAAATCCTTATCTAGATATTAGTATGTGAATGTGTCTATGACAAAAAAATTTCTTGGGGTTGTCTCCCTAAAACACTCTAGTTGATTTTCAACTCAATCTTCACTCCAGGTAATTATGAGTGGGCTAATACTATACACTAGACTAGACATTCATGAGGTATATTCTTAGGATAATTCAAATATTTTTTCGAAACCTTAGGAAATTATTTTCTAACCATTTGGGTGGTCTCCTACTAGTATGAAATATTGAACAGAACTACCATCTTCTATTAATAACCCAAAAAATTGAGAGTTCAGTTCTCCAATACCTTATCTATGTTTCCTAGATAATGGAACTTCATATTTCATGGATAATACCCTATTGTACCTATTTTTATTATATAATATTAAACCATCCACCTTACTTCTTGGGATGTATTATATCCATTTTATCCTAATAATTGACTAGGAAAGTATTGATGGTGTATATGATTGTATCTCAATATAGTTGATCATTGATTTATAATTAAATGTTATTAATAATTTTAACCGTATTCATGTATTTTAGATAGTGAATGCATTGGATAAAAAGAATTTATGTGTTGGTGCCAATATTATATAGTCCTTTAATGCATTAGTTAGCCTCATGAGACAAAAGGTTTGTGTGTTTCATATATTTCAAAACAAAGTTAGAAATATGTCTTAGTTGTTGACACTATAAAAATAATGATGTCTTTTTTGGAAAAATGATGATGGGAATGGTGTCTTCGATGAGACCTTGATAACAAAGATCATGATATTTGAAATTAAGAATTACATCACCAGGAATATTGTTATTATTATCCATGTGACTATTATGATTGATATTTTATCCCCACATATTTTTCATGCTCCAGATATTGATTAAATTAATAATAATGTTTTGAGAATATTTTAATGGTTTTTTATGTTCTAATGTAATTTGGAAATCATTTATTTATATGGCCTCCATACACTACAAAACTATTTTGTAATTTGTGACCTGATCCTTATATTTTGTAATTAGAAAATAAAGTAAACACTCACTATGAGAATCTCCATTTGGGGTGTTATAAATAGTTTTAAATTTTTATTTAGAAATAACCTTTAAAGAAATATTTTATATGAACATACCTATTAAAATCATTATGATAAACCCTTTTGTTTCCCAAAAACTATTTATTAAATTTTGACATCTAATGATCAATATTTATAATGTAGCGACCATAAACCTAGTATCCTAAAGCTATGGCCTACTTTATTTCACATAGATAAGATATATGGAATTATATATCGAAGTAATGAATAGATTATTAGTTCTAGTAGACTAGATACATACATTATTACATTTTAATACACTAATTAAAACATATTTTATTGAGAATATAATTATTCCCTCGAGCACATTCAGGAATATCTTTTATAATACACATCATGGATTTCTATGAAATTAGAAAAATAAGAGTGATCTCAAATTCTCAGTAAGGGTTAAGTATAACGAATGCTATAATGAATCAATAAAAATAATTAATATAGAAACTCAAATAATTGAACACACATTCCATTAAAATTAATTTACTAGTATAATCAATATGGAATGTTAAATAACTGAAAATAGATTCATTTTTTCAATAACAAGAATATCATAACTAGATAAGGCCTAATCAATTTGGAATGGTAAATAACTAAAAACACATATTATTTAATCAATACACAGATAATGAAAGGAATCTGTAGGCAATACCAGTGTGAAAATATTATTGATAATGATAACTAAATTCTGAATAAATGCATTGATTAATTATTTATTTTTATGTATCCTAGGAACATGATATCATTTTCATCAATACCATTCAAAAGATAGTTTAAACCATATTTGGTAAAAGACCACTTAACTAAGGCTATCCAAATTATTCATCACATCCCACTACCGATGCATCAGTGGGAAATATTTAAAATTACCCCACTAATGTCTTTTATATAAAAAAAATTCCTCATATATCTTATAATTAATTTAAAATATAAATAATGTTCCTTATTAAAAAAATATCTTTATTGAGTTAATAATACATATTTATCAATATGTACCCTAGATAAAAAATGAATTTAAATGTAGAACACCATTTTTTAAAAAGATATATGGTTTAAAGAATTAATGTATCCATGATAAATAATATGGATATTTAAGAGAAATTTAATTTCCAATGGAAATTGAAATATTCAAGGCAAGTTTAAAGACTACAATAATTAATCATGGAAGTGAATGTCAACACTTTACTTAGCGAAAATTGTCTTAAAAATCATTATGAAGAATAAGGATTGTCTCAATAGAACATATACCCATTGGAGTAAGAATAAAGGGTTATTTTCTTGGATGAAAAATATATTTAAAAAAATCTTTGATGAAAATAACATTTTCATTTATAAAACCACATTTTAAAACCTAAATTTTTTTAAATTCCATGCCTTTAAAAATCACTTTTGAAATATTATAATTTTCATAATATTAGGACAGAAACTTATATAGAAAAATATCCTTGTAAACATGCAATGTTAGAATCTAATAAATGATGGAGTCTAAATTTGTACCTTTCACACATGTGAAAAAGAAGAGTCCCTTTCATTGTAAAAAGGATGGAAAAGTACAATGTTTGGATTATGATAACAAGATTCCATTCAAAAAAGAAATTCATAAATAAAAAATGAGTAAAAATTTCATGAATAAATTATTTTTATAATGTAAAAACATTTTTGGAAATATTTTTTTAAAACATGGTTTTGGAAGAAAATCTATTTCTGAAAAAAGAGAGAAAATATTTTTAATTTTATTAAAATGATTTTATCAATTATTTTATGTATCAAAGAGTAGAAAATATACTATTACTTGTAAAATATTATGAATAACCAGAGAATAATAAAATTTTAAATATCCTTAAAAAAATTTAAATAATTTCCCTCAATTTAAATTCAAGAATAAACAATCCGGATTTAATTGAGATTCTGATATAAACAATTAAAATGGCCATAAAGTTGAAGTAAGGATTAACCATTGATTATATTATATGTATCACCTATAAATCAAAATAATAAAAGTCTAAATAAAACATAATATAATTAAAAATAATTATTCACATAGTCTTATACTTATAACGATAATGACTAAGTAATATATCCCAATGAAAAGAAATTATGATATGGAAATTATTACCACTTGGTTACTCTTAATTAAAATTCCCTTATATGTAATAATTCAAATTGAAACTCATTATAACATTAAAACTTAAGTAAATATGATATTATAACTAAAATGGGTAGTATATAAACCATATAAAATAAAAATAGTTTCATAACATTATAATATGCCTCTATGAAATGAAATTGAGACAAAATCCCTTACCTTTGTTTACTTTTAGTTGAACTTGATTTTTCATTCTATATAGTCGTTTTATAAATGTTCTTAAAATAAAAATGAATCATATTCATATTTATAATGTAATATTTTATTATTTTAGAAAATATTATCATCAGTTCCATATTAATATTTCATTATTTCTATTTATTTAAGTGTTAATTTCCTTGTTTTCTCATTCATGTTTCGTCATTAAAAATACGATTCTTGAGAATATTAAATAATTTAATTATATCTAAAAAATAATCAGGAAATAATTATCATATTTATACATCTATTATACTTTTCTAACCAATCATGAAATATAGTTTGGAAAAATGAGGTACATTATTATCAAGGGGATGGTAGACTTCACATATGCATGAGTAATGATTCATCGTTTCAATGATCATTATGGAAATATGGTAAGTAATATTTTATTTTTAAAGAATAATAATATAATTATTTATATATAATTATTTCTTCAAATAAACTTATATATCATCAATTTGTTGTGGTGATCAAAAGAGAGTTTCATCGCATCGTGAAGGTTTTAGTCCACACGTACACGAACAATGTTACCATCTCTACGTGATTGAAAAGGAATGAATGAAAATGATATATATATATATATATTATTTTACGAATGATAAATTTGTTATTAATATGATAATTATTTCATGTATATCACGTATCAATGTTAATTTATCCTTGTCCCCAACTTTGTAAAGTGTTAGTTAAAAAATCACATCCCTTTGCGAGGTGGTATTCAACCGTACACAAGAGCAACGCTATCATATCCCCTACAGAATTGAATGAAGAAACATTATATGTGATATAATAAATTAAAAGGTATGTTTTTTTATACATATAATATATATACTTTATATCCATCATCATAACCAACTGTGATAGTTTGTAATGAGAAAAAAAATTAAAATAGTTCACGAGGCAGTAAACCACCAAACAGACAAACGATGACTTCGTAACCCATTTTATGGAAGTGAAGATGATTTTAGGAAATTAATTTATTATAAAAACATCACATTATATTGAATATACTGATTTTATTACATCATCATTAGTTAAAATGATTTGTAGGTGGTGAAAAAATAAACAATTTAAGAACTCTCATTGAAGAACATTACCTCTTCTTCGGGTATCATCATACATTTGAAATAAACCCTTAAAAGGTTGGATTTATTCCCAAAATAACGAATCTAGGATGAGGGGATGGATTTTTGGAAGTGATTTGGGTAGGTATTTTCGGAACTACACGGGATTTATTTTGTTTATAAAAGAGGGGAGGGGTGATCTTTTATAAGGGAGGTGACTGGCACACTTGTAATGTTTTGAAAATATTAAACGATACCTACATTCTTATCATGTCACTAGATTACAAATTGGAACATTCCTTAACCAAAATATATAAGGTCTAATATGGATAGAAAATGGATTTATTACAATTTATTAGGTTATTTGTAACCTTTTTTGAGAATAACCCCTGGTAAATCTATTTTTACCCTAATCACATTAATTAACTTACACTACTATCAATATTTATTTCTAATAAAAAAATTTCCTTATTAAAAATTAGTTTTATTCCAAATAAGGAATCCATCATCCAAACTCAATTCATAGAAGTGAAATTTTTTACTTATGATTAATCTCATAGATGTGAATAGAAATACTGTTTTTAAAGTAAAAATATTCAAAAGTTTACAATGCTTTTAAATTTACATTCAATATGAAAATCATTAAAATAACCAGAATTGGTTATATAATATATTATTGAAATAATTTTACATTAGTACAAATTAAAACTATAATATATCCTTACAAATAATTTAAATTAAAATTTAATTTTCAATTTAAATTCCAAATTTTTCATTATTAATCAAAAAAGTTAACATTTTTGGAAAAAATCAATAAAATTACCATAATATAGTTTTTATATTTTGATTAAAAAATTAACTTAATTTTTTGTAAGAAATTTTCTAAAATTTATAAAAATTAATTTTAAATTTTTTGTGTATTGCACGTCTAAACTGCCTTTTAGATCAATACGGTTTTTCAGAAAATATATATTTTTTAATTTAAATGATTATTATTTCATTAATAATAAATAGATAAATAAAAAATGTGTAAAAAATATAAAATTTCATAAGTAATCTAATCTACTCAAACCTTCCATTCTAATATCTAGGTGATATAAGAACTAATAATGTTAATAGTATATTATTTGTTGGTAAAAACTGTTTTTTGTGTGATAAAATCAATCAAAGAAACACATTGTTGTATGTAACAAATATTAAATTTAATGTTTCATGTCATTTAAGATAATAAAGATATTGAATTTATTTAAAAAAATATATTTTAATATATTTTCTTCTAATCATGGTTTTTTTGGTGTCATACACTCTATTAAATACAATGTTTTTATTTTGGAACATCATGGTGTTACATTCGCCCAAAATTAAATAAATTGCATCCTAATAGTTTAAACACGATCTCAGCAATCATGGTTTTCATATTTGAAGATGAAATTTTTGAAAAGACACATTTTAATAGGGATAAAACAATATATTGTTGATATGAGATCAATTGTAGTGTGATGGTTATGTGGAATAATCAAAGAACTAGGTTTCGAAATAAGAGAACATTGGTGGGAAGTGAAGATATGAACATAGAAGAAATTTTTATATAATTATAAATAATTATATAGTTCATTGATCACAAGAAATTACATGATCAATGGAATGTTAAGGCCCTAAAAACAGTAAATATTTGGTTATTTATAGGGCCATCTTTTTCATTTTATATAAATGTAATTTGATAGCATTTCTCATTCAAGACCATTTTTCCAAAAGTTGAAGAATTATTTTAGTGTTTAAAAATATAATTAAATATACTTATATAATATATTACTATTTTATAATCATAATTTTATCCTATTATATTTCATCAATGAATTTTTAATTCATCACTTACTCCATGAATTGATTTTCAAAAAATAATTTTTTATGTCTAAGGCACTAAAATTCTCATTAAAGGGTCACAAGGTCTAAAAAAGAGTGTAATGTCGTTTTTTCTATCCGTAAATATTTTTCAAAACCAAAATGATTAGAATATATTATCCAATATATTAAATTAATCACTAAACATCAATTTAACACCACTGTTTCATCATTAATATTTATTTGTTAAATTTTCAAACTGAAAACAATTACATATATACCATAACATTGTGTTGGTTGGTGGAAGGCATGAAACCATTACCATACTTCAATTAGGGGTTCAATCCCTACAACCTTTCCACATGTTATAGGTTTTCACCCAGTATGTTGGTTATCCTTTTTCAAAAACTATATTGATATATTTCTTATAATTTTCCCTAAAAGATATGATTTACATCCCGAAATAAACCTAATCATTAAATAATATTTTTAATAATATTTTCAATACAACACTTTTTCAGAAAGTGTTATATTCTCATCTAACTATTATTATAGTTTTATAAATGATCATATTAATCATAAATGTAATCAATTATTTTAAACATATATCTATAAAATGTAATGTACATATTCTTAAACTATATTTTCCACAAAAACATATGATTTCCTTAAATTTCTCATAAAATATCTTTAATATTGGTAGAATCCAATCACATGAGACCTAAAAAAGAGGTTCTTAAGTTTTTGAACTTCTGATTAATATTAAAATCATAACCCATGATAGTATCCAAAACTCTTAAGTAAATGAAAAAATAATAATCTCTAAAATTTGACAGAATCCTTAGATATTATGTTATTCTTATTACCAAAATAAAATTTGAAAAAATACTTCTACAATTTCATTCTTTGAATCCTAGTACATAAATAATTCATCAATTTTATTTTAACGTAGGTCCTTCCTTTCACAAAGAGTTAACAAGTAAAATTGGGGACTAATTTGGATAATTCCCAGACTACCTACATTTAATACAATGAACTATAAACAGATCGTTATGATTTTATTTATTTCCTTCTATCATACTCTTTATTTTTCCTCAGCATTTCTTTGCATTATTCCCTTCTTTTTTCAGAGAAAAAATTTTTCTGTTTCATTTATGCTACTAATTTTCAATATAAGATACTTAGGTTTAACCTAGGTCATTTATTATCATCATCTATGTAAATCCTTCATAGTTTTCTGTGAATAAAATTTTAAATATCCTAAGAATATCCTCAAGGAGTGTGAAACCATGTGTGTAGTAAAAAACATTGTCGTGCACCAGGGGATGATCAGTTTTAGCCCAATATGCCCTATTAATAGTTATTACCTCTAGGTACCTCTCATATAGACCCACATCCACTTATTGTATCTATAAAGGGATGCATTTTAAGGAAAACACACAATATATAACTTACCATAACTTAATTATGTTCTTTTATACTTATAATAGAAATCGATCATAGTGTAATGTTCTTGAATATTTTTTCCTATATATAGTTTCCCTAGTTTTCAGTAAACTTCCACTACATCCAATTATAAAGACCTCGACCCCCATATCCCAGAGACGGTGCCTAATATATTACAACAATTATTTTTTCTATAATATCATTATTCCCTCTAGAATATTCCTACATATCATTCAATGTATTGGATATCTGGGAAGAGAAACAAAATAAGGGTGAGATCAATTTCGTAGTAAGGGTTTAGTATAGTGGAAGCTACATGAATCAAGGAGAATAATTAACATAGAAAGGTAAATAAATGAGAACATAATAAATTTAAAAAAATTTACTAGAATAATCAATTTGAAATGGTTAAAAACTAAAAACACATTCAATTAAATCAGTAACATGACCATCATAATTAGATAAGGAATAATCAATATGTAAAGGTAAATAATTAAAAATAATTTCCAATTAATCAATAAAATAATTGTAAAATGCATCCAGAGATAATATCACTGTCAAAATTTCATAGAAAATAATAAATAAATTCTTAATAAAGGAAATTCTTAATTATTGGATGTAATGTTTCCCCGACACATGATACCCTTGATGTTAAGAATATTCAGAAGAAGGATTCAAACATATTTCCTAAAAATCCAATTATCTAAGGCTGTCAAACTAATTTATCACATGGTTCTACCGATGCATTTAGTGGATATATATAAATAGTCCCCACCTATGTCTTTCATATCCAAATAATTCTGCATACATCGAATAATTAATTTAATTCATAAATAGTGTTCCTTATCATCGAATATCCATATTGAGTATGGAATACAGATTTATCAATACTTCCCTAAATAAACAAGTGAATTTAAATGTATAATACCATATGTAGTAATGATATACGATTTAAAAAATAAACATATCCATTATAATTAATCTTTTTATTTAAGGGAAACTTAATGTCCAATGGTAGGAAAATAATTAAATGGAAATTTAGCGACTACATGAATGAATCAGGGAAGTGAATTTTAATAAATTATTTATTCAAAATGATATTAAACCACCTAATAGAAGAATAATTATTTTTTCAATAAAACATATACCCATTGGGGTAAGAATAATGGATTTTTTCGTGGAAATAATATCATTAAAAAATCATTAGTAAATTATCATTTTCATTTTGAAAATCACCTTTTAAAACATAAAATATTTTTAAAATCCATTTCTTTTAAAATAACATTTTAAAAACAATAATTTTAATTATTATAGGAAAAATAATTCATTAAAAATATCCATTAAAACATTAAAAGAAGCTCAAATCAATGAAATGTGGAAATTATATACATGTTGAACAAATTAAAAAGAACATCCCTTTTTTACTATAAAAAGGTTATAAAAGTGCCTTGTTTTGAAAATAAAAAGATGATTCCGTTGATTTTTTTTATAAAAATAAAAAAATGGTAAAAAATTATTTAATAAATTATTTTGAAAATGTTTAAAAGAGTTTTGTTTTCTTATAAAAATGTTTTTATAAGAAAATAGATTTCTGGTCAAATATTGAAAGGAAGTTGAAATTTATTAAAATGAAATCTCAATTACATTAAGTACTAAATAGTGTAAAATTTGAACTATTACATGAAAAATGTCATTAATAACTCGAGGAGAATAAAAATAAAGGGTTTATTAAATAATGATCAATTAATTTCCAATGATTGTAATCGAAGAATAAATAATCATGATTAAATTAAGTTTATGATATAAACCCTTAAAAGGTAATAAAATTTATGTGATGATTAAGAAATGAATATATTGTGTGTATCAACTCTAAATAAAAAAAGTGTAAATACAACATAATATAATCAATAGTCATTATACACATAATCTTATAATTTTAACAACAATAAAGATGTAATATTTCCCAATGAAAAAAATATGTTATGAAACTATTTACCATGTAATAATACCAAATCAAAGTCAACATACCATGAATTATTATTTAATCATGATTTTACTTGTAAAATGGTAATTATATACACCATATAAAATAAAAATATGTGTATGACATTACAATATGCCTCAATGAAATGAAATTGAGGAAAAATCCATTACCTCATTCTTTCTTTTGGTTGAACGTGATTTATCATCATATATAGTAGTTTTGAAAATGTTATAAACTTAAGAGACATATTAATATTTATAATATCATTTATGATACATTTATAATGTATTATTTCTCGTTCATTAATAATATTTCATTGTTTTTGTTATTTTCGATGTTAATTGCCTTGTTTTCTCGTGCGTGTTTCATCATGAAAGATCTTGTTCTTATGCTTATTATATACTTTTATCATATATTAGAATAATAAACCTAGAAAATTTATCATATCATTATTTAAATTATTTTTTTATAACCAATCACGGCCTATGGTTATGAAAAATGAAGTATGTTATAATCATGGAGACGGTAGGCCATACAAACACATATGTAACATTTCCATTTTTCAATGATCTTTATAGAAGGGAGGTAAGTAATATTATATATTTAAATAAATATCATATCATCATATATATCATATTATTTAATTAAATATACTTATATATCATTTATTTGGTATGTTTAGGAAAATAGAGTCACATCGCTTTGTGATGGTGGTTGTCCACCCATACACAAACTATGTTACCATCTTTACATGAGTGAAAATAAATGAAAAAAATGATATATATTATATATTTAGAATGAAAAATAAGATTTTAATATAATTATTATGGTATGTGTATCACATATTGTCATTAATTTATTCTTATCACCTTCCATGTAAAGTGTTAGTGAATGAAGAATCACATCGCTTTGCGAGGAGTAAGTCCACAATACAAAGAAGCGATATTATTGTATCCCCAAAATAATTGAAATTAAGAAAAGGAATATATGATATAATAAATCTAGAGGTACAATTTTTTAATAAATATCATAAACATACTTTAGATCCATCATCATAGCCAACTGTGAGAGGTGGTAATGAAAAAATAATAATAATAATGGTTTGGGATGGGGTAGTATTTTGTACACATGAATGGTGATTTCATAACCCATTTTATTGAAGTAGAGATGGTTGTAGGTCCTTGAATTTTTATAAAAACTTCTCAATATATGAAAGGTACTTATTTTATTATTCCATTATAGCTTAATACGAAGTGAAGGATATGGATAAATAAATAAATAAAAACACAAGTTTAAGAACATTCCTTCTTCTTCAGGTATGCTCCTTAGGTTTGAACTAAATCCTTCAATGGTAGGATTTATTCCTAAAATAATTTTTCTAGGATTAGGTGAGGGATCTTTTTAAGTGATTGTGTTAGTATTTTATCAAAAATAGGTGGGAATTTGTGATTTATAGAGGAGATGTGGTGGCCTTTTATAAGTGAGTTGAGTGACACACTTGTATGATTTTAAAAAGATTCAATCACAACAATGGTTTTATCCTATAAAAAGCTTCCAAAATGGTATATTATTTAACCTATAAGATATAAGGTTGAAATATGGCAATAAAATTGGTGTTTTAAATGTTTTTAGTTCATTATTAACCTTTATCTTCTTTTTTTAACCCCTAATACTCTATTTTAACCTTAACCATGGAAATTAGTTTTTATTGTTTCACTATTAATTTTGGTAAAAAACTAAGATGAACATATTTTAAATTATTTATATATTCTGATTAGAAATATGGAATTTAATTTTACAAATTCATTTAGCATAATTGGAAAATATTAATTTAAAATTAATCCATTAGACCCGATGAGAAAGCATGTTTTTGAAGTGAAAATATTAAAAAGTATACAATGTTTATATATTTAAATTCAATAAGAAAATTATTGCACTAACCTAAGTTGTATTAATTGAGATATATTTGAGAAAATTTTAATATAAATTCAATTAATAATATAATTTACACTTATAAATAATTAAAATGAAAAGGCAGTTTTAAATTAAAATTCAGTTTTTTAATTATTCATTAAAAATGAAACATTTTAACAAAATACTGTAAATTATTTATTTTATCTAAAACATGATCTTATGTATACTAAATTACATCAAGGAAACTCATTTTTTATCTAAAAAATATAAAATCAATGTAGCATGTAATGAAGGATATTTAATAGATTTAATTTATTTAAAAATAAATGCATAAGAATGTCTTAGGGTGTTATATATTCTTCAAATGCTAGTGGTTCATGTTATACATGCTATAAAATGAAATTGTCAGATTTTTTAATTTCAAGGTGATACATATAATGATGTTAGCTAACTAATTTTATTATTTTTTTAGAGATAGAACATAAAATGATGAATAAAAATTGCATAATTACCCATAATCAGTGTGGATATTTCCTTCTAGAGATTGTCAATACCATCAATGGCTGAACTGAGTATATTAGGTATAAAATATTTCAGTTGACCCATGTTATGATTAATAAACATACATGTATGGAGAAACCTAATAATCTAAATTATGGGGTATAATGTTTAACTTCTTCAAGTGATAAAAACATAAATTTCTCCATGGTAACTCTAATATTTTAGTAGCTAAACAATGGCTCATTTCCCCAGAGAATATATTTCCTCTTTTGGGATGTAATAAAAGTGATAAAGCTATCATTTTATTTTATCATATAAGGTGATATTATAATCCATGTAAGTATAAGGTCCTAGTCGTAAACATTACATAATCATGAGTTAAATAAAGAATTCACATTATTTATCTTTTTAGTTTTAGAGTTTTAGAGAATTAGTACATAACTATTAAATTATATCTCAAATATTAAAAATTAGACATTTATACTCTACCCAATTCTTCAACAACAATAAAACACATTTATTAAAAAAAGAATTATTTTCTTGATAAAAATATTCCTAAATTCTTCCATTCTCTTACCAATCCATACACCCTGTGAAAAACATTTCAAAAAATTGGGAAGAGCATAAAAATATCATTAAAGGATACAAAATAAATGAATAAATCATTTGTCCATGAATACATAAAAATAAAGAAATCATACATTTCAATCATAAACCATAGATCTTTACCATAGATAATTAAATCATAAGATTTATAAATATTACACATAAATCATAAATCAAAAATGTAACTTGTGGCATCCATAACATACTTACGTTCTAGCTTTCACAACTACATAGAGAGTTACATTTAAAATACTAATCACAGTATACTACCTAAATATCTTATGAGACACATTAATGTTTACCTACATCACATTACCCAATTCCTTAGAGAGAAATATCGAGCTCACCTACCCTCTTTTTATCACAGAACCGCCCATATAAGTAAATGAAAAAAAGGACCATAACATATTCATAACACATAAAACAAGAATAATGGAAAGAAAACATTTCCACATTGCAAACACAATATGTAATTTCAAGATATTGACATCATCAATTCTTTATCAACAACATTTTCAAAACCAAAATACATAAAAATGGTATATGGTATTTATTTTCCTTTTAAAAACATTACAGATTATTGAGGAAGCCAAATATCATATAATACCCATGGTGGCAGAAAGGTATTTATCACTGCATAAGTTAAAAAGAAACATTCCATTTTCTATTTTTTAAAACCCTTGGTAAAACAAATGTTTCATTTTGAAAACCATTGAATTAAATTAAAAGAAAAAGGGTATAATTATACGCCATATAGAATAAGGTCATGTATAAACCAAAATATGTCTTAATTAATGGAGATCGAGGTGAAGTCCCATACAAGGACTGTATCGTTAGATTAAGGATAAATCAATGACATAATTATGAGTGAAAAATATAAATACACCCAATATATGTGTATATTAAGTGTAAGACAATAAAAGGTAATTCACACAAATTCTTGTAAAAACAAAACCAATGAAATGGATATTTAACATAATGAACAGAGATTGGTGTAAGGTTTCCCTTACAAAGTTCGTATAAATGACGTAAGAATTTATAAATGGGGTAATTATGTGTTACAAAAGTATATCCTCACAAATAGTACTAGAAATTAAAAGATAAATAAATAAACAGTTATTCCACACATAATCTTGGAATTATATAATCAACTATGTATGCGTAAAACCCAATGAGTGGAAATTTAGTTTAGAAATTCACTTACAAAAATTCAACAGCCTAACGATGTCACATAAAAATTAAAAAAAATAGTTGATGAAAGAGAAAATGGTCTATCATAAATTGGACATAAAATTTATAGAAATAAGGATATAGAAGAACATATCCCAATATATGAAAATTGAAATTAAAATACACAACATAAAATAATTCTTTGACAAAAAGAAGAGGGTTAATGGTTCCCTTACCTTGAGTCTGACTTGTCTCATTCATTCTTCATATTCCTGAATAATAAACCTAGGTTAATTTATACTTTCATTAGAAAATTATTCATGTTGAATATTCATTTTATATTAATTATCATCATGTTATAAAATTTACATAATTATTTAATTTCATATCAGTGGTTTTGTCAATATTCGGTACTTGAGTTGAAAATGAACTTGATATAATTAAAAATTGTCCATGTGGTCAAAATAAAAATATCTACCTAATAGTATTAATAATTTAAATAAAATATATATCTAATATATATATATATATATATTTATAATATTACATTATATTTGTATATAATAAATGAAATGCACGGTTCATAGAGACGGTAGGCTGTATAGACACTTGAACGCTACATTCATTTATTTTTCATATTAAAGAAATGAAAACTCAAATATACATAGGTATATTTTAATTATAGTATAATATAATATGTTATATATGTTATATATGTTCATTAACACCATCCTTTATATGTTCTATTTATGGAATGAAGGATTCATGTCACTT
This sequence comes from Viscum album, assembly GCA_963277665.1. Taxonomy (NCBI): domain Eukaryota; kingdom Viridiplantae; phylum Streptophyta; class Magnoliopsida; order Santalales; family Viscaceae; genus Viscum; species Viscum album. Next base: position 1,513,050,615 of record OY728128.1, on the reverse strand, counting down.
TGAGGGGAGATAGTCCACACTTCCATAAATGAAATTCTCATATTTACACATTACGGAAAGCATAAAATGTATGATGTAAATAAAAAATATAGAACCATTGAAAAAATAGAAATATATTATATATCATATAAAATTATAGTTCCATCATAATGGCCACCATGAGATGTGGTAGGGGAAAATGGAACAATTATCATTTCGTGAGGAAGTTGATCACCTTCTACAGAAACAATATATTCATACCTATTAGATGGAAGTGTGTGTAAGTGTAGATATAATACCCATAATAAAAAAAAACATAGTATATTAATAATATTTGTGTTATTTTGTAATAAAATAATATGAATATAATAGGGAGTGAAGAAGTAGAATAATGGAAAGGACCTTTAGAGAAGACGCTACCTCTTAAAACATTAACTCTATTTTATTTGAGCCAAATAGATTTCGTGAATTTCCTTAGTCCCAAGGTAAGGATTCTTAGAAAAGTGAGGGATGATGAGAGATTATTTGGGATCAATTTGGACAATAAAACATGCTTGAGAGGTGTGAGTTTTGTGGGTAGATGTGGTGGCCTTTTATAAGAGGGACGAGGGGCACTTTAGGAATGTTTTAAAATATTAATTTATTATAAAATATATTTCAATTTAAAATGATTCCAAATTCATTTTTATATAATATAAGATTAATTTTAGTCAAAATAAAATCATCCAATAGGAATTATACTGGTTTTATATTTTTTTAATCCTTATCTTTTTTATTTCACCCTTTTTTACTCTTGTCACTTTATCAAGCATTTTACACTATGAAAATCAAAATAATTACCAAAACATGAAAAATGTCCACTAAAAGAGTCATTAATAAAATTTTAGACTTATCATAATTATTATTTTGAATTGTATATTTTTATTAATTTTATATCATTTAATAAACTATTTTATATTTTAAGTTATCAATTATATCAATTTAGGACACTATTTATTTGTGATTTTTTTACAAATTCCTAAAAACCCGATTACATAAAAAAGGAATTAAATCAATCCAAATATTTCAATTTCATCCATAAAATTATTTTACGATAACAAAATAACCAAATAAAAATTATTTTAACATTTATAATATCATTTATTTGAATCCTTTATTTACAAAGTAATCACTGCATCGCCATTGTGTCATAATTAAATTTATTTATTTAGTGTCTAAAAATAATAAATAAAATATGATGATATAGGAAATATCTTTATATTTATAATGAATATTTATAGTCTAAGATATCACATATATAATCGTATATAATTTTTTTAGTAAAAGATAAAAGTTTATGTAACATTTTTCATTACTTTAAATTAATTCTTATAAAATGTCATTTTCTCATACATGTGGCTCCATGGGATCCCAAAATTAACTCAAGGATTCAAAGGGTTGGAAATATCTCTTTAAATAGGATTAGGAAATGTGTTAGTGTAGTTTAATATTATTATAATTTTTTTAGCATTATTTTTCCATATTTATCTTTTAACCATGGTAATAAAATAATTACTAAAGTTACAATTAATAATATCTAAAAATAAATTGTACTTATTCACACAATTTAGATCATCTGAATAAAAATAAATAATATATTATTCAAAATAAAAAACCAATAATTTTTTGTATTTAATTTAAAATTAATTCTCGTTGTCAAAACCAAAAAAGCATGTTTTTAAGAAGTAAAAACTACTGAAAATTGACCTTTGTTTATGTCCAATTTCAATGAAAATTTACTTCTAATGAAAACAATTGGATTAAAAGATAAAAACATAATCCAATTACACTTTAAAGTAAATTAAATTTAAAACGTAACTATATAATTAAATTTGATGAAAAGGACGTTTTGACTTAAAATGTGGTGCTTTTCACTATTCATTAAAAATGAACATTATCATAAAATTATCAAAAATTTAACCAAAGTAGATTTTTAGGTATTTTTTCTATAGAAGAAGTTTATTTTTCATATAGAACATATTTAAGTGAAAAAAATAGATTTAAAAATGTTTCTCCATCAAAGGGCTATAAAACGTCCTTTTAAAAATATTCCAGTATTTCATGCTTAAAATCATATTCATTCTAATTTTAAGCCTCTAAAATTTATTTTATACATGAAAATACATTAAACAAACATGTATAATCACACATTAGTTTGTTCTATTCATTAATTCCAATACAAATGCTAGGTTTTAACTACAATTTAAAGTAATAATAATAATTTTTTTTGATATAACTCAAAGTTGTGTGCAACATTAGATTTCAAAGAAACCCGTTGATGCGTGTTGAGTATGCAATCAGAAAAATCATCCCAATTAATGTAAAGATAATATCTTATTCATAAATATTCATGGAAATGAAAAAATTATTATTATATGAATACCTAGGACGTTACATCCTTCCCCCCTTTTAGAAATTGCATCCTTGCAATTTTAAAATTTGGGCTTGGAAACTTCATTTAATGTCCCATATCATAAAAAAGTTATTAAAATTATCACATTAAAACAATGAATGATAGGTACAAAGTTCAACCATGATAACACATAGTAGGATTATATGTCAGAAAACATGAATATGGAAGAGAAACTAAGTGACATGTTCTGATATAGGGTGATAGAAAACATGATCATGAAAATTTAAATACCTGAAAAACATAAACATGCGATGGGTTAAATGGTCTTTGATTTACCAGTAGGAAAAGTGAACAAAAAATGATTTTAAGTTGTCTTTAATAAATTTAAGGAATTTATTTATGATATTGGCTAAGAACATAAGGAAATATAAATAATTTTCAAGTATAGTTTCATCGTATAAAATATCTACCACAAACTCATCTTTTCTCCAAATGATGAGTACTCAAGATGACTTGGACATACATTAAGTGCTTCAATCTTCTTCTAGATAATCACATAATCCAAAAAATCTGAACTATGTATTTCTACATTCTTTATAAATTAAGAAAAAAAATGGTCTCTACATGATCAGATAATCCCATGAAGAGAATAATCATGTAATATCCATATTTCAACAAACAATACCCAAAGTTCAACAAAGACCATTCAAAAAAAATTGTTCTTAAAATTATTTAAAATAATTCGAAGTAATATGGAAACCCAAAATTCATAAGTATTTGATCACATAGTCTTCCATGATAAATCTTAACATTTACCTCCAAATAACATCATTTAATCTTAATGTCTCATTCTAAAACAAAATTAACCTAATCACATATTCACTATGAGAGGTTAATAATTTCAATAAATTACCCAAAACGCCATATGTCCATAATAAAAACATAGATTCATCATAAATAAATTTCAACCATTACTCCTAAAATAAAATCCCATATTATTCTATTTTCCTTAGGCATATATTGTTCCCAAAAGAGAAAACATCTTCCAAAATAACATTTTCACTTAATCACAAAATATTTTTAGAATATCAAGGTTTTCTTTTTGATAAATCATATGTTCACAAAATGAACTTATTAATGATCCATAAAATCATTTAACTAAAAATAATAAGTCATATTAACCCGGGACTTCATGTAGACCAGTGGTAGGTGATGCGCCCTTATTTCCCCTCAGTTATGGATTTGATTACTATGACCTTGTCGGACACTACATGTTGTCACCCTTCCTATAGGTTTTCCTTTTCTTAAAACCATATAATTTTATAACATTCCAAAAAATGAGATAAATTAATCAAAAATAGTTATAACATATTTTAACCTCTAATGTTATATCACACCTCGCATTTACATCCAAAAAAGTAATAACCTATAATTACCTCAAATTATAGGATCATATAAACTCAAATGGTTCATTATAACTATATCCACAAAAGAAAATATAATTCTTACTCAAATTTAATTTCCACATAACATTTTGTGTTACACATATAAGAGAAAAGACATCCAATGTAATCCCATCAACAAAAGTTCATTAAAACTTCTAAACATTACATTACCCATATATCTATCATAACTCTCAAATTTCAAAAATGTAGACATCTTAATTATCCATCGTTCATCATGATCTCTACACCATTTGTTTCCAAATTATTACATAATGCTTCTTTCCCACAAAAAAATTTGGAATCATATCCTAAGAATCAATAATGTCAAAACATCAATTAATAAATAATCCATACCTTTCATAGGTCATTGTCTATTTCATCGACCTCAATAAGAATGGCATTATGTATTGGTAAACAAACATTTGTACAGACATGATGATCCTATTCCCAAACCATCATTTTAGGAAATATATTTCAATAATTACCATGCACTCCATATTTAAAACATACAGTTTATGCCTTAGAAGGAACTTCATTACCTTTCCTAGAGTCCATTAAATGCTTCATTTTTCTATGACAGGTTATTGCTTTATGGACTTCATTGCCATGTCTATAACATATTCTTATCCATTTGAATCATTTTCCAAGGTTTTTCTTCCACTTCATTGACACATAGGGTTTTTAATATACTTAACTTTATGATTATTACCCAAACTTCCCTAGGGATTTGTTTCATGCATATTCGATGCCCTATAAAAATCACCAAGGTTCATGTTGTAAATCATGACTCTCTATGGTTGGTTAACAATAACAACCAGAGTTTTTATTATATCTCCCATTTCTTTTGGTTTCTTATTCATAAAACCACCATATTTTATTTTAAGTCCATTAATACTTTGGTGCCTGTTAGATCCAGTCGTTTACTAAAACCAAAAATGATCAGTGTGACTACATCAGTAAAATCATCATATACTATCTTATAAGGAGGGTAAAAACTAAGATATATTTATTCATTTTATCTTAAACTCATTCAATTTATCTAGGATAACTATGACTCTTTATAATATTCTAACCACTTTGGTTATATAAAACATGTCACTTATGCTTAAATAACACCCTAACCTTTAATGTTATCTAAACCAACCTATAATAGAAACTATAATGCCCTAGACATAAAAATCACATAATCATGAGTTATGTAAAGAATTCACATTGAGGGTCTTTTAAATTCTAGAGTTTTAGAGAATTAGGCCACAACTATTACATTACATCTCAAATATTACAATATAGACACTTTAATTCTCACAAATTTTTTCACAATAATAAAACTCCTTAATTAAAACAAGAATTATTTTCTTTATAAAAATCTTCTTTAATTATTATTTTCTATTAAAATTCCTTACACCCTATGAAAAACATCTAAAAACATGGGATGATCATAAGAATCTCAGTAATGGAAAAAAATAAGAGAAGAAGTCATTATTCCATGAATACATTGAAAATAAGAAATAATAATTTCCAATCATAAAGCATGACTCTTGAAAATATCTCATGAAATCATATGATTTATAAATAACACAAAGAAATCATAAATCGTAAAAGGTAACTTGTGGAATCCATAAAATACTTACATTATAGCTTTCACAGCTATATAGGGAGTAACATTTGGAATACCCATCATAGTATATTCCCAAATTCTCTTAGGAGAAACATTAACATTAACCTCTGTCATAATACCAAATTAATTGGAGAGTAATCTTAGACTCACCCACCCTTGGTTTATCACGAAACCACTCATATAGTTAAATAATTCCCACGAACTATAAAATATTCATAACACATAAAATAAGAATAAAGGAAAGATAAAATTTCTACATTGCAATCATAATATATAATTTCAAGATATTGACATAATTAATGCTTTCTCAAAACCATTTTCAATACCAAAATACATAAAAAATGTTTATGATATTTATTTTCTTTTTAATGTTTTTAGGACTAGTTAAGGAAGCCAAATATCAAATAATGCTAGTGGCGTTGAAAAGGTCATTATCACCCCATAAGTTAAAATAAAACATTACCTTTGTCGTTCAATAAAACGTTTCACAAAACAAAAGAATATTTTTGAAAACAATTGAATGAAATTTATATAAAAATGGTATAATCATACACCATATAGAATAAGGTCATGTATAAACCAAAATATGCCTTAATAAAAATAGATTTAGAGTAAGTCCATTACAAAGATCATATCATTAGATTAAGGATAAATAAATGAAATTATTATGTGTGAAATATATAAATTCAACAAATATAAGTGGATATTAAGTGTAAAACAATTAGAGGTTATTCACACTTATTTTTGGAAAAACAAAACCAATGAAATTTATATTTAACTCAATGAATGGAAATTGATCTTAGATTTCCCATATAATGTTCGTATAAATGGAATAAGAATTTATTAATTGGGTGATTATGTGTTGAAAAGGTATATCCACAAAAAGGGAAGTATAAATTAAAAAATAAATAAATAAATAGTGATTCCTCAAATAATCAAGGCATAATATAATCAAAAATGTATGCATAAAATACAATTAATGGAAATTTAGTTTATAAATTCCCTTACGAAGATTTGGAAGCCTAACAACGTCCCATAAATATTCATAAAATGAGTTGATGAGAGTGAAAAGGGTCTTCCATCACTTGGACATAAAATTTGAATAAATAAGGATATATAATAAAATATCCTAATGTAAAAAAATTGAAATTATAATACATAACATAAAAGAAATCTTTGACTAAAAGAGGAGGGTGAAAGGTAATCTTAACTTTAGTCTGACTTGTCTCGTTCATTATTTATATTCATGAATAATAAAATTAGGTTAATTTATACATTATCTTGAAACTTTTCAAAATTTTATTATTTATTTTATATTATTTACCATCATTTAATAAAAATTACATAATTAGTTAAGTTCATATCGGTCGTTTTGTCGATATTCGGTACTTCAGTCGAAAATGAACTTGATATAATTACAAACTGTTAATGTGGTGAAAAGTAAATTATCTATAGAAAAGTATTAATTTTTTAAATTTCATATATATCCAGTATATATATTTACTTATAATATTCCATTACATTTGGAGATAATAAATGAAATGCACCGTTCTTGGAGATGGTAGTCCGTACGTATTCATGAACGTTACTTTCATTTACTTGTCATATTAAAGATATCAAAACTAAATTATACATATGTATATTATAAATCCAGTATAATATCACACGATATATATCTTACACAGGTTTACTAACTCCATACATTATATGTTCCATGTATGCCATGAATGGGTCATATCACATTGAGGGGGCAGTAGTCCGCACTTCTTCAAAAGAAATTATCGTATTTACACATTATGAAAAGAACAAAGGTATGAACTAAATAAAAAATATATAACCATAGACACAATATTAATATAATATATATCATATATAAATACATTTACATCATAATTTTAACCATGGGAGGTGGTAACGGAAAATTGAACAATCATCGTTTTGTGAGATTGTAGTTCACCATCCATTGAAATAGTATGTTCATATCCATTTAATGGAGGTGTGTGTTAGTGTAGTTATAATCCTTATCATAACATCATCCTAGTATATTGAGGATACTGGTGTTGTTATTTGATGAAATAATAATAATAAAATTGTTAGTGAAGAAGTAAAATAATGGAAATGAAAATTGGAAAAGACGCTACCTCTTAAAACATGTAACTCCCTTTGATTTGAGCCAAAAGGATTTCTTTAATGTCCTTCTACCAAAGGTAAGGACTCTATTTGTAAGGTAGTGATGTTGGGAGATTATTTGGGATGTATTTGTGTGATCCAATGGTCTTGAGAGATGTGAGTTGAGTGGGTAGAGGTGGTGAACTTTTATAAGAGGGAGGAGGGGCACTTTAGAGAAGTTTATAAATATAAATTTATTATAAATTCTATTTCAATTGAAAATGTGTCCAAATATAGTTATTTATAATATAATATTAATATAAGTCTTAATAAAATCATCCAATAATAATTATAAAGGTTTTGGTTATTTTTTAATCCTTATCCTTTTTATTTAACCCTTTTTACTCTTACCGTTTTATCAAGCAGTTAACACATTGAGAATCAAAATAGTTATCAAAACATGGAAAATGTACAATTAAAGTGTCTTTAATAAAATTTTGGACATATCATAACCATGTGAAAAAATCATTGATTTTTAACAATTTAATATCATTTAATAAACTATTTTATATTTTATGTTATGTATATGTCAACTTTGGACAATATTCATACATGACTTTTTTTAAAACTTATAACAACATGATTCATTCAAAAAAATGAGATTAACACAAACCTAATATTTCAATATTATCTATAAAATTCTTGGAAGGCATCAAAATTACCAGATTAAATTTATTTTATAATTTATAATATCATTTATTTGAATCCTTTATTAATGAAGCAATCACTGCATCCTTGTTTTTTCATAATTAAATTTATTTATTGAATGTATAAAAATTATAAATAAATAATAATGATATATGAAATCCGATTATATTTATAATTAATATTTATAGTTGAATAAATCACTTATATAACACCATATAAAAATTGTTTCAGTAGAAGATATATGTTTTTGTTATATTTTTCTTTACATTAAACTAATTGTTATAAAATATCATTTTCACATCCAAGTGGCTCCATGGGGTCCTAAAATCGATCCAATGATTCCAATGATCATAAATATCTCATCCAATTAGATTAGTATATGTGTTATGTAACTTTAATATTACTATAATATTATTTTTTACTATTATTTACCATATTTACCTTTTAACAATGGTAAATAAAATAATTATTGAAGTTACTATTCAGAATGTATAAAAATAAATAGTATATCTTTACACAATTTGAACCTTATTATTCCAAATATGGAATCCATTTTTCCAAATTCAAAACATAGAAGTTGTAGTAATTAATTTAAAATTAATTCTCATTGACAACGAAAAAAAACGTGTTTTTAAGAAGTAAAAGCTACCAAAAGATTGACTTGTTTTTATGTTCAATTTTAATGTGAAATTACATACAATGACCAAAATTGGATTAAATGATAAAAAATAATCCAATTACCCTTTGAAACTAATGAAAATTATAATCCAATTATATATGTATATTAGATGAAAAGGAAGTTTTGACTTAAAATTCTGTATTTTTCACTATTAATTAAAAATGAACTTTATCATAAAATTATTAAAAATTTAACTAATGTAAATTTTGATGTCCTGATTCTATATAAGAAGTTTATTTTGTAAAATAAAACATATAAAAGTGACAAAAAAATATATTTAAAAATGGTTCTCCATCAAAATGTGGTAAAACTTCCTTTTTAAAATATTTGAGTACTTCAAGATGAAAATCAGGTTCATTCTTATTTTATGCCTCTAAAATATATTTGATATATGTAAATACATTTAAAAAACATGTATAATAATACTTTAGTTAGTTTTGTTCATTCCCTCCAAATACAACCACTAGGTGTTAATTACCATTTAAAATGATAATATTGTTATATAATTTTTTTGATATAACTCAATGTTATGTGCAACGTATTATTTCAATGAAACCTATTATTTCGTGTTTATTATGCTATCAGAAAAAGATTCACCTTTAATGTAAAAATAATATATTATTTATAAATATTCATAGAAATAAATAAATTATTATTCTATAAATACACTGGTGGAAATTGAGGCCTTCCCTACAATTTTATTCCAACAGTTTGTTCAAACTGTTGGTATACTATTTTTAGATCAACCATTACCAACAGTAAGAACAAATCGTTGGTATACTTCTTTTAGAATCAAGATTTCCAAATGGTTTTAGAAAACCTTTGGGAAATATTTTATTATTCTAATGTATAACAACGGTTTTCTTAAAACCGTTGGTAAATCATATATTTCCCAATGTTTTTTAAAACTTTTGGGAATGTTTTCCCCCAAATAAACAATGGCTCCAACTCTCCATTTTGCGCGAAGACAGCCCAAATCTGAAGCTCTTTGAAAACACTCTCTTTACCCTAGGTTGTGTAACTCCTTCCACCTAATAGATCCCTATTCAATCAAAAAAATTTAATTTGTACTGTTAAAATTAGTAAGTGGTAACTTAGTTTTAATGCTCTGCATCTATTTTTTTTGTTTTCTATTTTGATTTGGCCTAAACAAGAGTTCTCTACGGTCTGGGTTAGGTTATACCAAACACTTTGATTCATTATCTATTTTTGTTCTACAATTCAAGTGTCATGATTGTGTGAATCAATTTTATTTGAAGTCTTCATAGACACTCATTCAATGTAGAGTTTTTGAACCATATGAACTAATGGGTGCTAGTGGGATGTATCCCCACTCAAAGATGATAAATGGTTTTTCTAGTCATTTGGTCTCAAGGTGGGTAATGGATATAAAGATGGTCCATGTGAAGGGATTGAGGATGGTTGGGGTAGTGGTGTGGGTGGTTTTCCATTTTTTAGTGGGGTGATATGGTAGTATATATGGAATTTAGTTTAGTTGAAAATTGGATTTGGATTTGTATTTATAGTTTTTGATCATGAAATAATGGGAAGGGTAGTGATAATAAGGATGAATTAGCTTTTGGTTGGGTTATTTATTAGAATTGTGACATTGGTTGGATTGGGTATAGATAATTTTCAAGGTATTATATGGGTATTGCCTCCCATGAACACCCCCACCCCACCCCCTGGACACCCCCCCCAATGGACAGCCCCCACCCCCTCCACACACCCACCACATATGGACATCCCCCACCCCCTAGACACCCCCACCCCAAGAACAACACACATACCCCATTGACACCCCCTCCCCCACCCCTAGACACCCCCAATTGGACACCCCCACCCCCCTTCACACCCCCACCCCCTTGGAGAGCCCCCCACCCCATGGACACCCCACTCCCTTGGACACCCCCACCCCATGGACACCCCCACCCCCTGGACACCCCTCACCCCCCATGGAAATCCCCCCTCTACCCCACCCACTGGACACCCCCACCCCCTGGACACCCCCACCCCCCTGGACACCCCCACCCCCTAGACAGCCCCCACCCCTAGACTCCCCCACCCCCATGGACACCCCCACCCCCTGGACACCCCCTCCACCGGGACACCCCCACCCCCTAGAAACCCCTACCCCTATGGACACCCTCCACCCACTTGGATAGCCCCCAACCCCTTTTATAGAACCCCATGGACCCCACCCCACCTCCTAGACACCACCCCACCACCTAAGTGATTGGCCTAGTTTTAATATTGGAATTAACCATGTAGGTGATTTCCCCTTTCCCCCAATGACATTTCCTAAGTGACCCATAAAGACTCGTAAATTTAATTTTTCATTTTTTGATAAATTGAATTGGTTGTTTTGAATGAAATGGCTAATGCACGATGGTTTTATTTCTTAATTAATAAAATGGATTTAAATAAAATTACCTAAAGAGGGGATACTGGGGTAGGGAGTTGTCCAGGTGGGGGGTTGTCCCGGTGGGGGTGGGTTGTTCAAGAGGTAGAGGGTTGTAGGTGGGTTAGGGGTGGTAGGGGTTGTAGGGGTGTAGGGGTGGGAGTGTGGGCTATCCAAGGAGGGTTGTGGGCTGTCCAGGGGGGTCAGGGAGGGCAGTCTAGGTAGGGGGTGTGGTCTATCCAGGGGGTGGGGGTGAGTTGTCCAGGTGGGGAGGGGTGTGGGCTGTCTAGGGATGGGGTAGTATTTCTAGGTGTGTGTGCGGGGGGGGTTGTTCACGGATGGGAGGTGGGTTGTCCAGGTGGGGGTGGGGGGTTGTCCAGGTGGGGTGGATAGTCCAAGGGTTTCAAGGGTGTAGTGGGGATTCATGGGTTTGGGGGAGGGGTGTGGGATATCCAGAGAGGGGGTGGGATGTCCAGTGGTTGGGTTGGGTTGTCTAGGTGGGGGAGGGGGTGTGGGTGGTCAATGGGGTGGGCTATTCAAGGGGGACAGAGGTGGGTTGTCCAGGTAGGGGAGTGGTTGTGGGTTCTCAAGGGAGGAGGGGGTTGTCTAGGTTGGGTAGGGGGTTATCCATGTGGGGGTGTGGGCTATCCAGGGGAACTGTAGGAGGGAGGGGTCCAGGGAGTGGTGGGGGGTGCGTCCACTCCGACACTCTACAATAAATAGAAATCACATATAACCAATTTATAGTTACTTTCACACGTTAAGACTTTTCTTGGAGTTCCATACAAACACTCACTCTTACCCTTCCAAGAAGAAGTGATATCTACAAATAAATATCAATCAGGTTCTTATCCATTATCCATATTGATCTCATAGAAATTTAACATTCATACAACTCTATATCAACTAATTATATAACAAGTATCATACTCCCATGAGTAGTGTCACATCGAAATATGGATCATATTCCTAAACAACAAACATAGGATCATATTTGACACAAACATATAATTTTGTAAATATAGAAAATTCTATATTTACCCCTTGAATTAGATCTATCCTAGCCTCTCATGGCCTCAATAAGCCACATAAGTAGTTTAAAATTTGGAGGTGTGTTTACAATTAGGTGTGTCCTTTTTTACAAATCATGTATGATATTTATAGTAGAAGATAAAATCTAATCCACGTATTCAACATGGAGGTGTGTTTAAAATTATGTGTGTTGTGATTTATATGTAATATATTCTTGGTTTACACCAATAGACTTCTAGGTCATCTGAAATAGTCTTGAATTCATGCTAAAATTGGATAGATATTTTAATTTTACGACCCTAGTTTGGGGGTGGACACCCCCACCCCCTTGGACAGACTCACCCCAACCCCCACCCCCACCCTCACCCCTGGACACCCCCACCCCTAGAAACCCCCACCCACAAGGACAAACCCCACCACCTAGATTTCCCCCCACCCATTGGACACTCCCACCCACTTGGACAACTAATTTGGACATCACCCAACCCCCTAGACACCCCCATCCCCGCAAGACATCCCCCCACCCTGGAAAACCCCCCTAAAAACCACCCCTCCCCTGGACACCCCCACCCCCTAGACACCCCCACTCCCCGGACACCCCCACCACCTGGGATAGCCCGACCCCCGCTGGATAGCCCCCCCAAGACAGCCCCCCACCCCTGTACATCCCCACCCCCTTGGATAGCACCCCCCCCCCCTCCCCCAGGACACCGCCCCACCCCATGGACACCCTCACCCACTGGACACCCCCACCCCCTGGATAGCACCCCCACCCCCTTTGGCAATGTATGTGGTCACTCATATAATCTACTAAAATATAAAATTTCTTCGATATAAAATTTACTCAACTCCAAAATAATTCTCCTCCACAAATGTACATGATCTTGTACACACATGTATAGTTCATCAAATATAATTTGTTAAAAATATAATATTTTGTTGTATTTTATGTTATGATTCTCATATAGAGTAGTGTGTCAGTTATGGTTTCATATAAAGTGATCAATTCTCATTTACATAAATATAGTTTCAATGAAACTTCAATATTATTTATTTTCTTTTGAACAAATGACCTATAAAATTATTTTTACATAATTTATAGAATTTGGATGTATGAAACTGATTGGATCTCAAATGATTTTCTAAAAAAAATGGAGATATTTTTAGATTTTTCATTTCATAATTCTTCAGATAGTGATCACATACACTTCCCATGTTACATTTTTGTTGAAAGACCTTTGTTGAGACATGAAGAAGTCAACTACCATATAACGAAATATTATTTTCAAGAAAACTACTATGTATTTTATTACAATGGGGAGACAATGAATTCTCAAATATATGATGATCCAAAAGAGAGGTCTGGATTGGCTAATTTGTTATATGACCAGTTTTTATTTATTCATCATCATGAAAAATAAAGGATTCCAACCCAAGAATACTTTGATATTAGCACACATGATGCATCTAATGAAATTGATGATGTTTTCAGGGTGAAAAATTGAAATATTCTTCCATGACTCTTGTATATCGACAATGAGGAAAAATGAGAAAAATGGAATTTTTAATCTGATTATTTCATGGGAAAACATTGTATGAGATTTCAAATACTTCCATCGATTACACTCTTACCTTCATGAAGGACTTACTTATAGATGATGTTGATATTCCCTCAAACCACAATATGGCATGGAAGTTAGTTGAGGAACTTGGATTTTCAAGAAACAAAATTCATGCTTTCCCGAAAGATTTCAGTTTATTATAGGAGGAAACTGCTTAACAAAATGATTGAATAAAATGTGGCACATCCCATTGGAATCAAAAAACTGATCGAATACCATTCTGTGTCTCACAAAAATTAATGTGTCACTTTCCATTGATACCCAGACTCCATAATCATTTTATGTCTAGTGAAATATCATTAAAAATGCGATGTCACAGTACTGATATAAAGAAGACTAATAATGAGTCGGTTCACCCTGCATATGGATTTTCATGCCAGAGAATTGATGATTGATATTCTAATTTTGCAACTGACATTCGTAATGTAAGGATGAATCTTTCATGTGATGGTTTTAATTAATTTGGGAAGATAATTACCTCATACGGCACATGGATGGTTTTTATACACATTTTTAACCTTCCCCCATGGTTGTGTATGAAAATACCTTTCACTTTCAAGAGTATACTCATATCTGGCCCTTCTGATCCCAGAAATGATATATATGTATTTATAAAACCTTTAATAAAAGAGTTGAATCTTCTTTGGGATGTGGGTGTGCGCATATATGATGCATGTTATAAAGACATATTTCAAATGTGTGTTGCGCTTAAGTAAACAATTAATGATTTTCCTTCTTATGAAATGATGTCTAGATGGAGTACGAAGGGAAAAATAACATGTCCTGACTGTATGAAGAATACATGATCAAAATGTCTGAAACATCACTGCTATTTTAGTTTTATAGGAAATCAAAGATTCTATCCAATGGTTCATCCATATAGAAATAATTGTCGAAGATTTGACAATACCATGGAGACCGATGATCCACCTCAGTGAATGTTTGGAACTAATGTGCTTAATGAGTTGAAAGATTTTAGATTTTCATTTTCTAGGGGTCAAATGAAATCTAGAAAGAGGAATAATGTTTCCACTAAAACCTTTTACAATTGGAATAAGAGAAGTATCTTTTTTTATTTTCATAATTGGTCAACCAATTTGTTACATCATTTCTTATATGAAATGTACTTTGAAAAAAATAAATGTGAAATGTTTCTTTCGATTCTTATAAATATTAATGGAGAGAAAAATGATGTTTTACGGTCTTGGTGTGACGTGTTGATTTGGAGAAACAAACCAGAATTTCATCCTCTGCATATCAGTGAAAATAAATGGCAAGTTCCATGTTCTTATTATGTGATGAAACCTACAAAAAACGCAATTTATGGAAGTACAAGAGACAATTAATGTTCCTGATGGATATTCAAGAAACATATCTAAACGGGTCAACAAAAGAGAGTTGAAGATAAAATATTTGATGACTCGTGATTATCACATCCTTCTTCACGATTTGATTCCCATAGCAATATATCATCTTTTTACAATAATGTAAGGGTGGCTATTATTCGGTTGTTCCATTTGTTTATAGATCTTTGTGCTAATAAGTTGTCTAAGTCTATCTGGAAAAAAATGTTGGCAGATGTCCCCATTAATTTTTTTTGAGTTAAAGAAAATATTTTCTACATAATTTTTCACATGCATGTTGCATCTGACTATCCATATTTTAACAGAAATACCTCTCAGAGGACCTATTTCTTTTCATTGGATGTATCAAACTGAAAGAAAAATATACACATAAAAGTCTTATGTATGAAATAGGAATCATCTCGAAGGTTCTATCATGAATGGTTACTTGGCTCAAAAATGTATGGATTTTTCTCTATATATTTGTCTGATCATACTATAAGAATGAACAAACCAATGAGAAACAAAGAAAAATAGTATGAGCTAATTGAACTCAGTTTTACATCAGTTCCTCAAATAGGAGGAATTCATGAATCATATATATTGACAACATTAAGCCCTGAAGAGTTGGAGATGGCACATCACATAGTTTTATTCAATTGTGATTTGTTCGATGACTATATTAGGTATGTAAATTGATTATATTTATATCTTACATATATATATGTTAAACTTTTCCTATTATTATCTACATAGAACATAAATCAAGGATAAATTCTAAGCATCATTCTTTTTCTTTGACGAGGAGGGAGACTTTTCATAGAAAAGTGTTTTCTATTTTCTTAAAATTTTAGGTAAAAATATTACTATTTAAAATAAATAGATCAATATTTAATTAAGTTTAGTATTCGTTTATATTTCAGTTATTGAATTTTCGTGTTGACTCTATCTCTGAGGAAATAAGTGATTTGGATTTTTATCCTAATACAATGTTTCATGATTGTAAATCAATTTTTATCAATGGTTAAAGATTTATTATCACTAAATGAGCAAAGAACTTGGGAACACAACATGATGGTTTTATGGTTGCTTCCAGAATAAGATATTATGCCAGTGCATTTGATAATAGACCATGATTTGAAAATGTAGGTTATTATGGAGTCATGGAAAAACTAATAATATAGGATTATTAATATCATGGACGAGGCATGATGATGAAATTCTCGTGGTTTGATTCGATGACTTGTCAGGGCACATTTATTGATGAATGTTTATTTCAAGTAATTGATATGACTCTCACTCTTGCTACCGATGAACCATATGTATTGGCATCAATAGTGAAACATGTTATTTATGTCAAAGACCATATTCGACCTGATTTTTTGGTCATTAATGATGTTATTCTATGATATATTTTTGATGATGGTTATGATGGATTTTACACCATCCCTACTTCCATTGAAAATGACCCATGTATTACTTTTGATGACCCCAATAGCTCAATTTTCAGAGTTAATTGTGAACCCGAAGTTGTGGTAGGAAATATATTAAATCATCCATCCATGTTCTCAATTCTTTTGTTTTAGCTCAAATTGGGTTATTATGGTTGGTACTATTCAAATTGATTTAATATTGATTACAAATATATTGAATCTAACTGGACTGTTGTGTGAATTATCAATTTTTATAGGTTTCAATTTTATTTGAATTTCACATTCTAATTTGGAGTTGAACTGTATTCAAAACTATGAAACCAATATTTCTAACTTGGTAAACATTTCAATGCTTTATTGACCATTTATAAAATTAGTATAACTCTATGACCTCCCTTTAACATTTACCTAGATAATGAATGTGATGGTTTTTCTTCTTATGGAAAACATGGATAAAAACCTGCATCATCTACTGGGGCTAATGAAATTAAATTTTTCCTTAACTTCAACATGTGTTATACCCTTTATGAATCTGGTAGATATCTTATACTTGTTCATATGTAAATATCATCATTTCCAACTATCTTAAGGGTTTAATAATTCATAATTTAAACATTGTATAATTTTTTAGATGCATAATTTAGTATGCTTTCTCTCTTAGTGGTGGAGTGAAATGAAACCGCAGAATCAATGTTCCTTGATTTTAATAGACCGATGGCACTTAGTAAATAACCATCCTACTAAAAATTAAATTTCATTACTACATATTGTATGATTTATGGAATTCTATATATATCTATTCATGCTCACCTAAAATAATGGATTGTTAAATTATCCATGAATCCCCATATTTCCACTCATTTATTTATTTTTATTTTTTTTGTTTCACATTGGTTATCCTTTTCTAATTACTTATTTATTTGTTTTAAAATGCAGTAAATGCAACCAATTGATGAGAGTTGATGGAAAAAGATGGTGGACAATAATCGTCACATGGTTCAGATGGGTGTTCTACCACTAGTGCATGTAGTGAGTATTTTATTTCAAATATATATATTTTAATAGTATATAATTTCATGTGATTAATTTTGTCTTAAAATTTTTTGCAGGATCCTCCTCTTTGGAGACAATCATTTGATTAGAATCCTAGTAGTGGTCCCAGAATTTGAGGTGTTCGTATGAGGGGGGGAACAAGATCTAGGAGATCTGGTCAGCGTACTCAATTAGAACCTGCTCCTACCAATGACATACCATATATCCAACATTCTGATCTCAGTGTGTCGTTTGGAACACACATGATATTTAGTCCTCCCATGTTTTCACTGCGCTTTACATCTGAGTATCCTCACCCATATTTACCATATCTGATGATGACTCCCACTCCCCACAAAGAATTAAACAAGTCATTCATGCAATATTTTTTTACTTCAACTTCCCCCTCTTCAAGCTTCTATATTCTATATTATTCAACTCCTAAATTTCCAGATTTTATCCCTGCGGAGCATACATTGGGACTCACTCCCCTTGGACAGGGTGTTCCTTCAGTTTTTGCAGATCTAGTGGTGACCATTGATCAGACTTCCATATTTATATTTATATAACCCTAACATATTTTTATACCATTATTTATTTTCATTATATCATATATTGAGAAAATATTTTTTTTTCTTTCATAACAGATACATCTACTGATAGGAGGTGGGGGCAGGGGCATACTTGCATGCGTCCAGTGTGGAACCGCCACACGTAGTTGATTGTGGACTACAATGAAGACAATCAAATTATTGAAAAAGCAGGGAAACATTATTGCAGTTTTTTGGTGATGTTTTCAAAATAATCCTACATTATTCATATCAACCCACTCTAATGGATACTGTTGCTGATTTAAGACAAGGATAATTCTTGGGAAGATATATGGGTAAAAAAATCTATTGTATTTAAGGAAATATATTATTTTTTCTATTTATATGAATTAATATTTTGGTGTCATCTTCAGTTTAATTTCCCTGATGGTGAGGGTGCACAACCAACACATCTAAAGGATTTAGGTGAGATTTGGAGATACTATAAGCATGAGTTGTATATTACTCATTGGACAACTATCTCGTTTAAGGTATTAATCGCATTTGAGGTATTAAAATGAATATTTTTATGTTTTTCATTAATATTATCTTTTGTATTATTGAATTTTATTTAGGAATCATCTAGAAGAAATAAAAAAAACAATGATGCTAAAAAATACCTCCACACATTGGGACGTACTATGATGCCAGATCATGATAGGAAGCAGGTATGAAAGTTTATAATTTTTTTTCTTTACAACTTTTACTTTCTATTGTTTCCTATATAATTTATTCGATTTCTAAAGTTTTTATATAATTTTATTTTTGAAATTAATTATTGGTAACCTATTTTTAGTTATGTTTTCCTATATTCAGTGTCATTTTAGAGGAAAAAAATTGAATATTTAAGGACGGGTGCCTTAAGAAAAATTGTTTTGTGCGAGTCGAAGGAAGAATGATGGAAATGTGGTTAATAAACTGACTCAACAGCATATTGTTAGTTTTACATGGTTTAATTAAAATTAGAATATCTATTTTGTAACTTAATAATATCTTTATATTTGTAAAAAAGCTTCTTTAGAGGCCCTTGATTCCCAAGAACCTGATAAATTTGGGTTGAATGATCACTTACATTAGGTGTTGGGAGATGATCACCCTGACAGAGTACACTGCCAACCTGGGAAGAGTGTAGTCCCAACAAGGTATTGGCCCTTCTAAGGTATGATTTGTAGTGACATCAAGTTATATAAGGTTAAAAAAATAGGAAAAACAAGCTGAAAAAAGATCCACAGATATGGAAGAACAATCACCTAGGGAAAACACTCCATTTATGAAACGGATGGATGTTTTACGTCCAAAACTTCCACCAGAGGCATGCACAACTTGTGATGAATATATGTCATCGTAGTATTCCATATATGGTTCCCCAGGTGGAAGTTCTAGTGGTGGTCATGATGATGAAGAGGAGAAGGATGAGGCAGGGCAGAGGAGAGATAGGAGGAGGGTGAGGAGGAGGAAGAGGGCGTGGAGGAGGCCGAGGCAGAGGAGGTGGCCAAGGCGGAGGAGGAGGGTGAGGAGGAGGTCGAGGAGGAGTACGAGGGAATGAAGGAGGGAATTGAGGAGGGTAGTGATGATGATAAGGATAATGAAGAGTATGGGGGTGATAGTGATGATGATAATGATGATATATATGGTGATGAGGGGTAGACTGATCAGTTACATTTTTGACTGATATTAATGACATTTGAGGTGTGATGATTTGTTGTGCCCAAATATATGTGTGATTAGGAAGGTCACGTTATCTTTATTTCTTTATATAAAAATAATAAAACCTAACTTGATGATTTTTTGTGACTGATTCACCCCTCCCCTGGACACCCCCACCCCCTGGACACCCCCACCACCATTGGACACCCACACCCTTGAATAGCCCCCACACCCCCTAGACATCCCCCACCCCCTGGACACCGCCAACACCTCGACACCCCTACCCTCTAGGACAACCCCCAACCCCTTGGGCACCACCCCACCCCCATGGAGACCCCCTCCCCCATGGATAGCCCCCACCCCCTGGACACCACCCCACCCCACGGACACCCCCACCCCATGGACACCCCTACCCCCTTCGACACCCCCCACCCCTAGAAACCCCCACCCCCTGGACACCCCCTACCCCCTTGGACATCCCCCAACCCCCTGGATATCCCCCACCCCTGAAAATAACCCCCACCCCTGGACACCCCCACCCATGGAAACCCCCCACCCCCTTGGATAGGCCCAACCCTTGGACATCCCCCCCCCCCACACCCCCCTGGACACCACCCCACCATCTTGACACCCCCACCCCCTGGACACCCCCACCGCTATGGACAACCCCCCACCCCTGGACACCCCTACCCCCTTGGACATTCACCAAACCCATGAACAACCCCTACCCCCATGGACACCACCCCACTAACTAGACACCCCAACCCCTGGACACCCCCACCCCCATGGACAGCCTCCACCACCTTGGACAGCTCCCACCCCTCGACACCCCACCCCCTGGACACCCTACCCCCTTGAACATCACCCTCAAGCCCCTGGACATCCCCCACCCCCTAGACACTACCCCACCCCTTGGACCCCCACCCCGTGGACACCCCTAACCCATTGGGCAACCCCAACCCCCAAGACAACCCCCACCCCCTAGAGAACACCCCACCCCCTGGACACCCCCTACCCCCTTAGACAACCCCCCAGGACACCCACTACCCCATTAGACAGCCCCCAACCCCCTAGAAAGTGGCCCCACCCCCTGGACACCCCCACCCCCTAGACACCACACTCTCATGGACATCCCCCAACCCCTGGACAGCCCCCAACCCCTGGACACCCCCACCCCCCTTGGACACCCCCACCCCCTGGACACCCCCAACCCCCACGAAGGCCCCACCACCCCTGGACACCACCCCACCGGCTAGACTCCCCCCACCCCCTAGACACCCCCACCCCCATGGACATCCCCCCTCCTCCCAGACAACCTCCAACCTAAGACACCACCCCACCCCTGGATCCTCTAACCCCATTGGACCGCTCCTCCAACCTTCTTAGACACCCCCACCCCTGAAGACCACCCCACCTCCTAGACCCTAAATCCCCCTTGACACTCTCTACCCGCTTGTACATCCCCTCCGACCCCTTGGACACCCCCCCCCCCATTAAAATACCTCCACTCCATGGACAACCCCACCACCCAAACCCCTAGACACCCCCATCCCCCAGGACACCCCAACCGCCTCGAACACCCCTACCCCTTGGAAAACCCCCTTGGACACTCCATACCCCCTTCACCAGCTCCCCCCCCCCCCACAACCCCATGGACAGCCCCCACCCCCTGGACACCCCCACCACCCTGGACACTCCCACCCCATGGACAACCCCCACCCCCTTGACATCCCCCCTAGACACCCCCACCCCATGAACATCCCCTACCCCCTTGGATAACCTCCCCAACCCCCTGGACAGCCCACCTGGACACCACCCCACCTCCTAGACACCCCCACCCCTGGAAAACCCCACCATTAGACACCCCCTACCCCCTTGAAAAGCAACCCCAACCCCCTGGACAGCCCCTACCCCCCTTGACACCACCACACCTATTAGACACCCCCACCCCCTAGACACCCATACCCCCTTAGACAGCCCCCAATCCCCAAGAAAACCTCCCCTCCATAGACACCCTCTTTTGTTCCACTCCTACCTGAGAAATGGGGGAATATGAACCTAAAATATATATTCATCCACAACTAAAAGAACTATTCATGTGCACAATGTCGAGTGACTCTTTGTGTCATAGGGAAATACTTGCAGGTAATTGATGTATGTGTATTAATTCTGTTTGAATTCATACAAAATTCTGCATGTATTCTGTAGGTATTCTGAATTCTGTATGAATTCTTTATGTGTGTTTGGTTTGGTACACGTATGCATATAGAATTTTTTATGAATTATGTATGTGTATTTGGTTTGATGCAGGTGCACAGGGGGGAGGTAGGCTTGTTGGTGCAAGTTCATAAATCCTATGTCGATGGTTTACTACCATTGTCATTTGTGGGAAAAGAAAACATATACCAATGGTTTTGATGTAAACCATTGGTAAAAGTATATAACAACGGTTTACAAACCGTTGGTATAGATCATTTATGTAACATCCCCGGTAAAAAAATAATAAGAAATTTTGATATTTATTAATATTTTTGATTTAAATATTAATTTTATTTTAAAAGGGGTGCTATGTTTGATAGCATACCCGATACACAACAACGGGTTCTTTTGAAATCTTACAATGCACACAACGTTGGGTGATACTAAGGAAATAATAATATAATATTATTTTAAAAGGTAGTTATCACGTAGCCATTGTATTGGTTGAAATGAATAGAACTAAATAAAATTTGATTATACAAGTTTATTAAAAAAAATTACATTTATCCAATAAATTTTAGAGGCTTAAAATATGAATGAATATTATTTTAAGCATAAATACTCTAATATTCATTAAAAGGACGATTTACTGCCTTTTAATAGCGAAGTCTATTTAAATATAGTTTTTTCCACTTTTATATATTCTATTTGACAAAATAAAAATCTTCTTTAGAATCAGGATATAAAAATTTACTTCGGGTAAATTTTTTGTATTTTTCTGATAAAATTTAGTTTTGATGAATAGTGAAAAATACTATATTTTTATTCAAAAATGCCTTTTAATATAATTTATTTATATGTTTATATTATATTTTTAATTATTTTTAAAATGAAATTCAATCATATTTTTACCATTTAATCCAGTATTTCTCATTTTAATTAATTTCACTTTAAAATTCGACATAATCAAGTGTCAATCTTTTGATAGTTACTATTTCTTAAAAATGCAGCTTTTGGTTTGACAGTGGGAATTAATTTTAAATTAATTAATCCAAATTATATGTTTTGAATTTGGTAAAATAGACATAATTTTTGAATTTGGAATATCAAATATAGCTTAGGCTGAATTTTTGGTATTTTTCAGAAAAACATCAATTTTTTATGAATAGTGAAAACACTGAGTGTAGTTAAAATGCTGGATTTTTCATTTAAATGAAATTTTACTACTTCTATGAATTGAAATTCAAAAATCCGACATACTTGGTTATTGTTAGTAAGTAAAAATTTGATCAATAAGATGAAAATAGTTTTTGGGTGAATAGTAACTATTGACTTTTATTTACCACGGTTAAAGGTAAATAGGGTAATTCAAGTTAAAAAGAATATCATAATAATACAAAATTACCTCAACACATGTCCTATCCTTATTGGATTATTCATGGCCCCCAATGTTCATCCTTGGGTCGATTTTGGGACCCCATGGAGCCACTTAAGAGTGATAATGACACTTTATTTTAATTAACTTAAAGTAAAGACAAAAACAAATATCTTTTAGTAAATTAATTTTTACATAGGGATATATAAGTTTTCTTTTAAACTATTAATATTTTTTGGAAATATAATAATATTTCCAAGATTATGTTTTTTTATAATTTTTAGACATGAAATAAATTAAATTATTTATGACACAATAATGATGAAGTGTTTACTTCATTAACAAATAATTTAAATAAATAAGATTATAAAGATTAAAATAATATTAAAAACATATCCAATTCTAAAGGTATGATTTTATTTCGACCATTAGTCATCTTATATTTGACTTTAATTAGTTTTGGACCTTTAGAAACCAAAAAACATAATATTGTAAAATAATATTTTACCACTTTCCTAAAGAACCCCTCCTCCCCCTTATAAAAGCCCTCACCTCTAACCCATTACTCACACCTATAAAACCCCTTAGATCATCCATCCCCTACCCAAATAATCTCTCAATATCCCTCTATTCCTCCTAGATGCCTTACCTTAGGCAGAAGGCACTTCAAGAAGCCCTTTTGGTTCAAACCAAAGGGATTTACCTGAATTAAAGGTACCAGTTTCTCTTTAATTCTTTTGTTTTATTTTGTTTTATTTTACTTCTCCAACCCCCTAAACTCTTTTTATTACTTTATTTTATAACAACACCAGTATCCTCAATATAATTAGTTGTTATGAGAAGGATTCGAACTACACTTACACAGACTTCCGTCTAATGGGTAAAGAATATACTGTTTCTGTGGACGACGAACTATTGGTTCACGAAACGTTGATTCTTCAAATATATCCAACCTCCTATCACGGTGGCCATTATTATAGAACTATATTTATATATGATATATATTATATTTCTATTATTTATATGCTTCTGTATTTTTCATTTATAGAATACCTTTAGGGTTTCCATAGTGGGTAAATACGATAATCTCGATTGAGGAAGTGCGGACTACCGCCCCCTAAATGTGATATGACTCATTCATGCCTTATGTGGAAAGTATAAAGGGTAGATTTAATGAAATTATATATTATATTATACTGGAATTATAATATACTTATGTATCATTAACTTTTCATTCCTTTACAATATGAAATAGAAATGGAAGTAGCATTCATGCGTACGTACGGCTTACCATCTTCATGAATAGTGAAATTCATTTATTTTCTCCAAATGTTATGTACTATTAAAAATACATGTATATAATGGATATATATTATATATATGATATCCAAATCATGAATATAACTATGTATATAATGAACTTTTGACCACATGAACAACTTGTAATTATAAGAAGCCCATTTTTGAATCAAGTATCAAATATCGACAAAATGGCCATTATTAACTTGAATGATTACATAATGTTAAAAACATGGTAATAAGTGATAAACTTAAAAAAAATTCTTAATCAAGTAGAAATTAACTTTATTTTATTATTCAGGAGTTTAAAGTATGAATGGGTCAAGTCGAACACAAGGTAAGAGAACTTCTTAACATAATTTCCATTATTTGTGTTAATCTTCTACTTCTTGATTATTCCATGCTATGATTATGTACTATCTTGTATTTATACATTATGTTTGTGTACTTATAGTAAATACACATAATTGATCTTTTTTATTTACAAAATGATCTTTGTAAGGTACTCTGTCTCAATCTCATTTCATTGAAGCATGTTTTGTTTTATACACAACTTTATTTTATACTGTATATAAACACCATTGAATTTTCATTTCATTCAAAGGGAATATTTTTCTAAGATGCATTTTACTAAATCAAAAAAATATATGTTTTAACGTATGTGGTGACAATGACATTTTCGGCCTCTGTGAGTACTATTTGATCTTTGTCTTCCTTAACAAGTTGTACTGTTTTTAAAAGGAAAATAAACACCATATACTCTTTTATGTATTTTCGTATTGAAAATGGTATTGAAAATTGATTTTTTATGTCAATATAGTTAAATGATATATTGTGATTGAAATGTGGAAATTTTATCTTTCCTTTATATTTTTAATGTGTTATGATTTTATAATGGTACATGGACATTTGACGGGTGGTTACGTGATTAACCAATTGACGGGTGGTGTTGTTATTAACCAGGACAGGTGGTTACATTATAACCTTAAATGAATTGGGTATGGAATTCGGGCGTATGGATATTCCATTTTGTGATATGTATGGAAGTCGGTCGTATGGCTATTCCATTTAGTGATATATGTAAAATTCGACTGTAAGGTTATTCCATTTAAGTATGTTAATGTCCCAAGTTACCTCTAAATGTAATGTGTTCTTTATATGGGTTTTATGGTAATATTTTGGTTAAAAAAGGGTAAGCAATGATCTTTTATTTAGTGCAGAGTATTTACTAATTCATAATGGTGAAAAGTATTACTTATGATAAAGTATTCATGGTTTACTTTTTGTTTTGAATAAATAACAATTTTCCTTCTTTGTGTATCCCTTACTGATATTTTTATGTTAATCCCATGTTTTTGAAATGTTTTTCACAAGAAATAATGTGTAATGGGGTCAAGGATGGGATTATGGAAAATTTATGTTGTCTAAAACATGGATCTAGACATGAATCTTTTTTTAAAGAGTTTTTATTTTCTGAAAAAATGGAAATTGGGTAGTTGTTCCTACGTGTAATATTCAAGTTTTTATGTATTTTTTATGTGCTAATTCTATAATTCTCTAAAACTGAAAAGATCCTCAATGTCGATTATTAACTTAATTCAAGAAAATGCAATGTTTATGGCTGGATCTCTATAGTTGGTATCAAAAGTCAGTTTAGACAACATTAACAGTTACAATATTTTTAAATTAATGTTTATAATTTAATTTATTGTAATATTGAAATGATATAACATTTACAGATTACCATGTTGTTTCACCTAAGATATGTATGTGTTCAGAATGTTTTTTCTTAGAGGAAACATGGCAGTTGTGCAATGAAGGCATACAGAGGGAAATGAACTTCCAAATCAGCATCCTAAGATGGTCGGAACTGGAACTGAATAGTTTATTTCAATGATGGATCAGTTGACTCGGGTGATAAATGGTGGTTGTGTTTATTGATGATATTTTGGATTACTCTAAAATCAAAGTGTAACATGAAATTCATTTAAGGTTTCTCATGAAAATGTGAAAATAAATGAAACAATATGGGAAATTCATTAAGTGTGAGTTTTGGTTACATCAAATTTCTTTCCTTGGTAACATTATTTAAAAAATGGCATAATTTTTGATCCTACTAAAACAAAAGTTATTGAAGAATGGCCAATACCCACAAATATAAATGAGATCCTTTGTTTTCTTGGTTTATCAGGTTATTACCAGAGGTTTGTTGTGTATTTTTTAGAGTTAACCAGTCTAATGACTAACTTAACTCGAAAATTTGTTAAGTTCATTTGGAAAAAAGAATGTGATGATTTTTTTCATGAATCGAAAAGAATATTGGTGAATGATCTAGTTTTGACATTGAATTCCAGAAATGGTGAGTTTGTTATCTACAGTAATTATTTGTTCAAAGGAATTGGTTGTGTCCTTATACAGAATGATCAAGTAATTTCTAATGCTTCACATTAGTTGAAACCTCATGAGTTAAATTACCCTACACATGATTTGGTATTTACTGTAGTTTTTTTCTTTAAAAAAATGCGGGCATCATTTTTAGGGGGTAAAATGTGAACTATATACTGACGACAAAAGTTTAAAGTATATATTTACTCAAAAAAAATGAACATGAGACAGAGGAGATGGTTGGAATTAATAATGTATTATGATTACACGACCCTTTACCATCCAGGAAAATAAAATAAAGTGGATGATGCTTTGAGTCAAAAAATTAATGCTTCATTAACCATGATACATTTAGAACGAGATCCTTTGGTTTTTGATTTGATAATCCATGGCATAGAAGTTGTTGGTGCTAGAAATTCATCTATTTTTTTCAGGTGTCAGTGAGATCATCTCTATCAAACAAAATTAAGCAAGCATAGAAGGAAGATAGTGAGTTGCCGAAAAAGGTACAATTGATTCAGAATGGTATGTATCCTGATTTTAACATTGATAATAATTATGATTTGTGGTTTTGGAAGTGATTATGTGTGCCTTGGGATTCACATTTGAAGAATGAGTTGTCATGTGAAGCTCATAGTTCCCAGTTTTTAGTTCATCCGGGCAGTACTGAGATGTACAGAGATCTTCAGGAGTATTACTGGTGGGATGGAATGAAAAGAGATATTGCTGAATTTACTATGAAGTGTTCGAATTGTCACCAGGTTAAAGCAGAGTGACAGTTACCGAAAGGGATGCTTCAGTCATTAACAGTGCCAGAGTGGAAATGGTAAAATATATCCATGGACTTCATTGTGGGATTATCGAAGACATCTCAAGGTAATAATGCAATCTGGGTTACTGTTGTTCGATTGACTAAATCTGCTCATTTACTTTCTTTTAGAGATAGTTTTTCTCTAGATCAATATTCTATGTTGTATGATAAATAGATAGACAGGTTACATAGTGTTCCACTCTCCATTATATCTGATTGTGATCCTAGGTTTACATCAAACTTTTAGAATTTCCTTCATAAGTTGTTGGGTGTTGAATTAAATTTTAGTACAACTTTTCATCCATAATTAGATGGGTAGTCAGAACGATCAATTCAGACTGTGGAGGATACGCTACATGCTTGCTCGATGAATTACCAGGGAAGTTGGGACCAACATCTTTTTTCAGATGAACTTTTTTATAATAAGAGCATTTGTTCCAGTATACTGATGGCTCCGTTGGAAGCATTATATGGAAAGCATTTTTGAACTCTAGCTTCTTTGGATGAAGTAGGTGAATGGAAGCTGATGGGACCAGAATTTCTAGAAGAGATCGCAGAAAAAGTTCAGTTGATTCAGAAGTACATGATAATAGCTCAGAGTAGGCAGAAATGTTATTTGAATAACTGAAAGAAGGATCTTTATTTTGAGGTATGTGATCATGTTTTTCTCAATGTTTATCCATGTAAAAGTGTGACGCATTTTGGTAATAAGGGAAGGTTGAGTCTGAGGTTCATTGGACCTTATGAAATCTTAGAGAATGTTGGATCAATTGAATACAAAGTGGCTTTACCTCCAGGTTTATCCCAAGTACACATTGTTTTTCTTGTTTCAATGTTGAGAAATCATATGAAAGATCCATCTCATGTTTTAAGTCCATAGGTAGTTTAGTTGGAAGAGAATTATGAGGAACAAATAGTATAGATTCTTGACCGTTGAGAGAAAGTGTTATGGAATAAGGTAATTCACCTAGTAAAGGTATTATGGAAAAACCATATGGTTGAAGAGGTGACTTGGGAATCTGAAAATGCTATGAGGGATAAATACCCTCAATTATTTGATAAGTGAATAAAATTGTAATGACGCAATTTCCAAAAGGGGGGAAGGATGTTACATCCCAGGTTAATAAAGAATAAGACATTTTCATATTTACTAATATTTTTTATTTAAATATTAGTTTTATTTTAAAAGTGATGCTATGTTTGATAGCGTACCCGATGCACAACAATGGGTTTCTTTGAAATCTTACGTTGCATGCAACTTTGGTTCACACTGAAAAAATAATAAGATAATATTATTTCAAAGGGTAGTTAAAGCCTAGATGTTTTATTAGAGGGAATGAATAAAACTAACTAAAATGAGGTTATACTTGTTTATTAAAAATATTTACATTTATCAAAATAAATTTTAGAAGTTTAAATTAAGAAATAATCTGATATTAAGCATAAACACTCTAATATTCATTAAATGGATGATTTTCCACCTTTTAATGGAAAAATCTCTTTAAATCTAGTTTGGGTCACTTTTATATGTTCTATTTGAAAAAAAAATCTTCTTCAGAATCGGGACATCAAAATTTACTTCGGGTAAATTTTTGGTATTTTTCTGATAAAATTCATTTTTTATGAATAGTGAAAAATACTGTATTTTAATTCAAAAATGTCTTCTAATCTAATTTATTTATATGGTTAGATTATCGTTTTAATTAGTTTTAAAGTGTACTTAGATTATATTTTTTCCATTTAATCCAATGTTGGTCATTATAATTAATTTAACTTTGAAATTAGACATAAACAAGTGTCAATATTTTGATAGTTAGTATTTCTTAAAAACAAGCCTTTTGTTTTGACAACGAGAATTAATATTAAATTAATTAACCCAACTTCTATGTTTTGAATTTGGTAAAATAGATATCATTTTTAAATTTAGAACATCAAATATAGCTTAGGCTGAATTTTTGGTATTTTTCTAAAAAACTTCAATTTTTGATGAATAGTGAAATCACTAAGTAATAGTTAAAAAAGATTAATTTTTCATTTAAATGGAAATTTACCACTTCTGTGAATTGAATTTCAAAAATCCAACATTCATGGTTCTTATTATTAAATAAAATCTGGTTCAATAAGATAATAATAATTTTTTGGGTGAATAGTAACTTTTGACTTTTATTTACCGCGGTTAAAGGTAAAGATGGTAATTCAAGGTATAAATAATATCATAATAATAAAAAAGTACATTAACACTTGTTCTAACCTTATTTTATGAGTTATGGCCGATCATGTGCATCCTTGGGTCGATTTTGGGACCCCATGGAGCCACTTAAGAGTGATAATAACACTTTATTTTAATTAACATAATGTTAAGACAAAAATGACATTAACAAATATCTTTTAGTAAATTAATTATTACATAGGGTTATATAAGTTATCATTTAGAGTATAAATATTATTTGGAAAGATAAAAATATTAACAACATTATGGTATTTTGTTTATAATTTTTAGACATCAAATAAATTAAATTATTTATGACACAATAATGATGCATTGTTTACCTCATTAATAAATGATTTAAATAAATAAGATTATAATGATTAAAATAATATCCACAACCTATCCAATTATTATTATATGTTTTTATTTCTACCATTAGTTATATTATCTTCAACTTTAATTAGTTTAGGACCTGTAGAAACCAAAAATCATTATATAATAAAATAATATTTTCACACTTTCTTAAAGAGCTTCTCCTCCCCCTTATAAAAATCCTTCTAACCCATTACACACACCTCTAAAGACCCCTGGCTCATCCATACTTGGCCCAAATAAGATCTAAATATCCCTCTCTTCCACCTAAAAGCCTAACCTTAGTCATAAGGCACTTTAAGAAGCCGTTTTGGTCAAACCAAAGGGAGTTACCTGAATTAATGTTAATGGTTTCTCTTAAATTATTTTGTTTTATTTTGTTTATTTTACTTCTCCAACCCCAAAAAATCATTTTATTCCTTTATTTTATAAAACAACTAGTATCCTCAATATACTTGGTTGTTTATATGAGAAGTATTTGAACTACACTTACACACACCTCCGTCTAATGGGTAAAGAACATACTGTTTCTGTGGACGGTGAACTACTGCCTCACGAAATGATGATTGTTAAAATATCTCCAACCACCTCTCATAGTGGCCATTATAATGGAATGAAATATATATATATATATATGATATATATTATATTTATATTTTTTCTATGCTTCTGTATTTTTCTTTTATAGAATACCTTTATTGTTTCCAAAGTGGGTAAATATGATAATCTCATTTTAGGAAGTGCATACTACCGGCCCTCAAAGTGATATAACTCATTCATGCCTTATGTAGAAAGTATAATCAGTAGAGTTAATGAAATTATTTATGATATTATACTATAATTATAATATACTTATGTATAATTATGTTTTCATTCCATTACAATATGAATTAGAAATGGAAGTAGTGTCCATGTGTATGTACGGCTTACCATCTCCATGAATGGTGAATTTAATTTCTTATCCACCAATGTAATGTACTACAATAAATACTTCTATATACTAGATATATATGATATATATGATATCTAAATCATGAATATAATTCTGTAAAAAATGAGCTTTTGTCCACATGAACAAATTGTAATTATAAGGAGTCCATTTTTGACTCAAGTACCAAATATCGACCAAATGACCATTATTAACATAAATGATTACATAATGTTTATAACATGGTAATAAGTGATAAAATTTAAAAATGTTCTAAAGAAAGTGGGAATTAACTTTAGTTTATTATTCAGTAGATTAAATAATGAACGGGTCATGTCGGACACAAGGTAAGGGAACTTCGTAACCCAATTTCCATTCTTTTGGTTAATATTCTACATCTTGATTATGCCATGCTACGATTATATCCTATATTGTATTTATAAATTATGTATGTGTACTTATATTAAATACACATAATTGATTTATTTTATTTACAAATTTATCTTTGTAAGGGACTTCGTCTCAATCTCCTTTCTTTGACGCATATTTTGATTTATACACGACTTTATTTTACATGGTAAATAAACAGCTTTGACTTTTCATTTCATTCAAATGGAATATTTTTCTATGAGGAGTTTTAATTAACAAAAAAAATAATGTTTTAAAGTAAGTGATGACAAATACCTTTTCTACCACTGCGAATATTATTTGATCTTTGGATTCCATAAGAAGTCGTAATTTTTTAAAAAAGAAAATAAATACCATATACACTTTTATGTATTATGGTATAGAAAATGGTTTTGATAATGGATTTTCTATTTCATTATATTTAAATGATATATTGTGATTGAAATGTGGAAGTTTTATCTTTCCTTTATATTTTTTTACATGTTATGATTTTATAATGGTACTTGAACATTTGATGGGTGGTTACGTGATAAACCAAATGACGGGTGGTGCCATGATAAACCTGGATGGGTGGTGTCATTATAACCTCCAATGTATTGGGTATGGAATTCATCCATATGGCTATTCCATTTAGTGATATGTATGAAGTCAGACATATGGCTATTCCATTTAGTGATATGTGTGGAAGTCGACTGTATGGTTATTCTATTTATGTATGTTTATGTCCCAAGTTACCTTTATATGTTATGTGTTCTTTATA
This sequence comes from Viscum album, assembly GCA_963277665.1. Lineage (NCBI taxonomy): Eukaryota > Viridiplantae > Streptophyta > Magnoliopsida > Santalales > Viscaceae > Viscum > Viscum album. The sequence continues at coordinate 1,513,017,839 of OY728128.1, read as the reverse complement.
TGGGTTTTATGGTAATATTTTGGTTACAAAAGGGTGAGCGGTGATCTTTTATTCTATAAAGAGTATTTACTACTTCATAAAGGTGAAAAGTATTACTTATGACAATGTATTCATGGTTTAGTTGTTATTTTGAAAAACTAATAGTTTGTTTTCTTTGTGTATCCCTTACTATGCTTTTTATGCTCGTCCCATGTTTTTGAAACATTTTTCCCAGGACATAAAGTGGAATATGGTCAAGGATGGGATCATGGAAATTTCATGCTGTCTAAAACATGGAACTAGACATGACTCGTTTTTTAAAGAGTTTTTATTTTATAAAAAAAATTGAAATAGGTTAGATGTGTCTTCATGTAATATTCAAGTTTTTATGTATATGTTGTGACCTAATTCTCTAAATATATAAACCTAAATGGATCCTCAATGTGAATTGTTATCTTAATTCATGAATAAGCAATTTTTATGGCCGGTTCCTTATACTTTACCTAACACATCCCAACGATTTTTGAGGAACCGATGGTAAAATTTTATACAAACAATTTATAAATAGTTGTTATAGACATGAATTTTGATATTTCCAATAGTTTCATAACATTCGTAGACATTTATACCAAAGGTTAAATGAAACCACTAGGATATTTATATCCCCATATATCTATAGTGAATGGTTTGGACAATCGTTGGTATAGTTTATACCAATGGTTGTGTAGACTTTACCAATGGTTTTAAATCATTGGTAAAGGCTACGTTTCCAGTAGTGATACCTAGGTCATTATTGGAGGTCATTGATTCAAAATACTAAATAATCGGATGAGATAAAAATCATGGAATAGAATACATTCAAGGAGATATTCATTGATAAATACTCCACTCAAGAGTAATCGGATGATATGGAAATGAAAGTCCATAATTTGAAGTTGACGGAGGAGGAGTGTGCTGATGAGTATGAGGTTAATTTTAAAAGGTTTTCTAAGAAAGTTGTGGACTATTTATGTAAACTATAAAATAATGATCCAAGATTTATTTTATGGGATTATGTAGATCATCATAACAGAAGTAGTCTATCAAATATATTACCGATAGGATGATATAGTATCAATTTCAATCAGTATAGGAAAATAATTCTCTATATATTAAATTTTCAATGTTATGATAAGACGAGGATGTTTAAGAAAAATGGAAAAATAAATGTGGTGAAGAAGAAGAAGGGAACAATGATACATCCAACATGTGATAATTTTGAAAAAGAACACCGTGGAACTTTTTTAAGGTAACAAGATTTTGTTATAAGTTTAAATAGAATCACAATATAGCTCATGAATTCATGAGACTTAAGGAATATTTTAATGTCTGTTGCGTGAAATATAATGATATGGAGAATTACCCTATCTAATTTACCTATAATCATGGCAATACACCTCAGAAGAGTCCTAGGTGGAAGTTAAAGTGAAAATGGTTACGAAATCCAACGTATTTTTTCTTAATGAAGTGATAATAGTTAAGATTATCCAAAACTAATAACATCATAATGATTTATTTGATTCCTGATCATCAAACTCTTTTATATCCTATATAGTGGTTGAAAATATTAAAGTTATTCCTACCACCTTTATAAAGTGGTTGTTAAAAAGACACCTAATAGAAATATTAATTCAATAAGGGTATATCATTCAGTCCACATTAGGATTCTTAGACCCACATTACTTGATAATTGGTTATCAAACATATGGTTGAGTTTGACATATTCCTGGGTATTGATAGGATTCTAATTAATACTTGGAAAAGTTATTCCCAAGAAAATTACATTACAATTTACCAAGTGAGAGTGGAGTTACCTATACTTAGAGTAAAGGTCTCGTTATATAAGACATACCTAGATGCTTCACAAGTATCCCACCTTATTTGAATCCTTGTAGAGGAAAATAACGTTTAACTTATTGTTGGAAAAACATAATATTATAGGAAGTACCAAATGTGTATGAATACAATGATGTGTTCCCAAAATAATTACTTTAACATCTACATGATCTTGAAGTATAGTATTCCATTGAATTCATCCCAAAATTAAAACCTATATCTAGCACTCCATAAAAAATGGACCTAGTAGAATAACCAGTGATAATGAAACAACTACATGAGTTTTGTGTTAAAGTATTTTCCCACAATACTATTTTAATTTCTATACCCCAATTCTTTTTATTTTTTGGAATAATGCATGTATGATTCTATAAATAAATTATTGGGAGATAATTAAATTACTATAATGAATAAGTATCCTCTATCGTGCATTGATGTCTTATTTGATCAACTCCATGAATCCCAATATTTCACTAAGATGGATATTCACTCAAGTAAATCACCAATTAAGGGTGAATAATGATGATATACTAAAGGATTAATTTTATACATGTAATGGAAATTATGAGTTCCCAATAATTTTATTTTTATTGAAAAGTGAATCATCTATGTTTATTGATTCAATGAAAATAGTATTCAAGTATTATCATAATGATTTCATTGTATTATTCATTGAATATATCTAAATGTACTCTAAAATTTATGGGGACCTTGAAAATAATTCTTGAATAAATCATAAGACTCTTAGAGATAAGAAATTTAATGGGAAATTTAGTAAGTGTGAATTTTTGTCTCCAAAACTTTTCTTTTACTGGACACATTTCTGCTAACGATGGTATATGAGTTCATCCATCAAGGAATATAATAGTCAAGGAACGGAATACAAAAAAACTATAACTCAGATACGTACTTTCCTTTGAGCTTCATGTTACCATTGATGATTTTGAATGGATGTGGATTAGGGTCAGGAGATCTCACATTCTTGAGATTGATCATAGATATTAGGTTATCGAATGGCTTTCCCTTGTGAGATCGATCCTGATTTATTGCCCAGGATTCCTCTAACTAGATATTTTCTGTCATCTAGGACTTCTAATAAGGATAGGTATGTTCAATTGAATGTTTCATTCCCTATTTTTTGGTTTATCGGAAGGTAGCGTTGAAGTCAAAGAATCATAAATTTCATAAAGGAAGGATATCCATGAAGAATCATAAAATGGGATTTACATCCCACATTACCACTTACCGTGATGTGATTCTGGACAAGTCTAAACTCTTTGAGTTATCAATTGTTTCTATAATGGAACTACAAGTGGGTAGAAATCCTTTGATGGTATATGATCTTTTGTGTCATCTTTCTAAAGTGTGGTGTTTGAGTGACTAGATGTTATTGAAGATGGGTTGAGGTTATTATCATATACTATTTCCTTTGGATGAACAGAGTAGGATGGTGTGGGTTCATTGATCCCTTTAAATTATGCCTGATATGAACTATATACAATAATAGAACCCCCTATTCAATCCCATTGTGATTAAAATCACTCATGTGAATGTCTAGGTGAGGATATTTATAATGAATTGGTATTTATAGAACCCAAAGATATTTTTTTAAATTTCTTATACAATTTGAATTCCCATTATTATTATTAATGCAACCGAGGATGCTTGGTATGGGTATTTTTCTATAGTTCTTGTGGATGTATACAGAAATTACACTCTAATCGATAGGGTTCTATTATCTACTCAGAATATTTCTTAAATCTGAAAATAAAATATAAGAGGATGCATTTATTTATTTATTAGTTTGTCCATAGGTAATTCCAAAGTAAAATGTAGAATGAAAATTTTCTATTCATTTTTTTATCAGAAGGGGAATGATCATCAGAGATTCCATAATAAGAAGAATAATGAGCTTGGAAAGAAAATTGGTTCGACTACTGCTAATTCTAAAACCACTTATTTTGGGGGTTGATAAAAATAAAAAACCAGGGGATGAATCTAATTTAAGGAATGGTCATGATCATGGTATTCTAGGGGAAATTTCTAAAGAGTAGGATATGGTAGCTTAATTAAGTTGGGAACAAAGAGACAGTAGGTCTGGGGAGGTTCAGGATAGACCTACCATGTTATAGGGGTCTCAAAAGTAGAATCTTAGATAAATGGATGGAATTCATATTCAAGATTCACCTATATAGGTGATTTGGTCTCTAGATGAGGGGTTTGGAAAAGGTGTTGTGGAAGGGGGGCTAGGGAAGTGTCAGGGAAAGGTCACACCATGGTAGGTTTTACTTGAGAAATAGAAACAATAGTTGGTAGAAGAGAGAAGGAGGATGGGATGGGAATTTAGGTTCTTGGAATATGGACCTTCGTTGATCTGGGAGGAAATTTAATTGGATAATGGAAATTAATAACATCAAAGGAACCATGGATGACATTGAAAATAATTTTTATGGAGGGTTTACATACATTGATTCCATAAATAAATGAAATAAACCCTTGGTAAATAAGTTAGGATTTCAATATATCTATCCTAGAAAATTTTGGATTAGGTAAGACTATTATCAATGGAAACCACCAATGGTAACTTTCTCTCTACCATCTAATATTTTCTCTAAAATAGATGATGATTGTGGTGAGGTGGCCTGTAGTCACAAACTGGTTTATTATGTGTAATGTGTGATTTTTTTTTATATGCGGGCATATTTTTTTGGTTTGACGCCATCACTCTTTTTTTACCTTTTGATTAACTAATTGTTTCTAGGGTCCTTGGGCTCTAATATTTGAACTTAAATAATTGATTATTTCTTCAAAAAAATTATTTATTATCCAATCTATTTTTTAAGACGACGCAAATGTTGTAAAATTCACAAGGCCCAAAATAGTTGGATTTTTTGAGGTACTAAAGAGTATATGGATCACTACAATTAAATTGAGTATAACATCATTAAAATAAGGAATTATAATACATAGTGATTCATTAATAAAAGGATTTACTTTCTTCCTTATGAAATATGATGCATTGGTTTCATAAGAATTCAGTTGAAGATCCATAAACAGAACCATAAAACTCAAGATATTTATTTTGTAGTTCTAATATATTATATGAAAATATAGAGGTAGTATATCTTTGGTGAGATATGTGAGATATATACAGATCACCAGAGTTTAAAATATATTTTTCCACAAAATAATATTAATGTAAGACAATGAGGATTACTAGAACTACATTGGGACTATAATTTCTCAATACACTACCACCCTTGGAATGAAAAATGGTTTCTTCTTACTTAGGTAAGAGAGATCGTGGACTATTTGTTATGAAGAGGATAGAAAAGGATCCAATTATGAGATACTTTCAAATGTTCGATTTGGATATCTTTAATGAATCATATATCCAAAACCTCTCTATAAACCCTGGTACAATATATATATATATATATATATGAATTTAAGAGAGATTTTCTGGATAAATTTTATAAATTAGTAAATTGAAAACTATGTTTCTAGATGGTTGGTATCCTATTATATTAAGGCAAAAATTAAACAACCTTAATAAGTCATGAATCCTCTCTATATACCATTGTGTATGTTCGGAAATTTTATAATAAACTATTTCACTAGACTTCTGAAGACTCCTAAAGGAAAAAATTTTATATGGGTCATTGTAGATTACTTTACAATGTATGTGTATTTCATTTCAATAATGGAGGTATTACCTCTCGAATGTCTTGCATGGATATATATATCAATAAGGTACTAAGACATAAAAGTGAACCCATACCAATTTTATATAAATGTGATCCTCAGTTCACATACTAATTTTAGATGAGCCTTTAAGATTCTCTCAACATCAACATACACTTAATATTTTCAAATCATCCCCCAATTTATGGGTAGCCAAAAAAGAGTAATCAGATATTAAAAAACAAGTTGATATCATGTTAGGTTGACTTCCAAGGAGAATGGGTACAATATCAACCTCTAGTCGAATTTTCATACAATAATTATTTCCATTCAAGCTTACGTATAGAACTTTATAAGGTATTTCATCATAAGAGATTTCATAATAAATCTTGTTGGGAAGAAGATAGAGATAGGAAACTAGTAGGCCAGAAAATTATGGAGGAGAAAAATAAGAATGTAAAAAATATACTGAATCTTATCAAAAAAGACAAAAGATTTCTGGTGCTAATTTGAGGAAAGTCATGGGATATCAAGTAAGAGATCACATATTATTAAAAGTTACCTCATATATGATATTTGTAAGATTCTATAAAACTAGAATGTTAATCCATTAGTTCATTGATGTTATATAGAGACGACAAGCTCAAGAATACCGATTGGTTAAGCCACCCATCTATATCAAGGTACACAATGTATTCCATGTTTCATTAATAAATAATTACATTCCAGATTTAATACATGTACTCACATATAAGGGAATAGAGTTGGGACACCAATTTACTTATGATAAAGTGAATATCCTGAACCATGACACTAGAGATAATTTGTTATAGAATAGGACCACCCAGACTATGAAATCACTTAAGAGAAATAAACAACTAGAGGTAGAAAAAAGTGATTGTAAAAAGGATGTGAGGAAGGAATACACAGAGTTGTTTATTAGATGACGGGTAACCCAATTTCAAGGATAATTTTTTTATCGAGGGATATAGTACCTAAAACCAGACACTAGTATGTAAACACTAAATCTCAAATACTATTGTAAAATGTTAAATATAAATATCCACCACTAGATTTAGTACATTTTAGGGGTACATTATAATATAATACAAGAGGGATGCATAGAGAACATCATATTCATGAAATAGGTTTAGTGGGAGTACTAGTCAATAGGACAATCCTTTAATTTGATCAATGATCTTAAAAGGGAAAATGTATCTGGTAGTAATATTACCCTTCTTCCAAAACAAAATTACTTTCTTCAATAATGACATATGAAGGAACACCTTATATATGACCTCAAACTACAATCTTCCTCGACGGTTGTCTGTATAGGTTTTTTGTTGAATTTTTTTGATATCCTATGACATTGAATTTCTTAAACCCTCTTTGTCCTCTCTTGGATGAGATCAGGTTCCATAAGATTTTTTTCCCCAAAATCATTCCATCTTGTCTGATTCTGACACATCTTTCCATATATATCATTTTATGGTTACAATTGAATTCTAAAATAGAATCTATTGTTATATAAGAACTCCATTAGTGGAAGAAGATTTTCTAAATAAAAATTTTAATAAATTTGAAATTATAACATCAAGTTCTTTAGATATTAAATAGTTGTTTTTGACTGACCATCCACCCATGAGTGATTAGAAGTACTGAAACTATAATATGTAACTAGTTATTTCTGAAGGATTCTCCATATAATTTAGGTAAAATGTGGATATTGATATGATAAAATGGTGATTGTTACTTCATGTTATCCTAATACTTTCCATTTGTATTTCATATAAATTAATTAGAGAGATAAAACTTCATTGATAGTAATTAAATGCACTGATTTTTAAGGCAACTAACCACCACCCAGAAGGTGTAATTGAATTTAGTTTTCTTGGTGATTCATACAATGAAATCCATGTTTTTGTATTATAATTACCGTTCTGGTGTATGAAATGGTTGTATCAAACCATTAGAGTCATGTTGTTCATCCTTGATCTGTTGGAATTCCAAATATCGAGATAAAATTATGCAGTCTCTCTCTTCATGCTATCCAACCAAATTTGTTTCCCCAGATCTCTATACACATAGCGCTTTTGACATTAACGGAGATGAATAAGATATATGTATCCTCTATAATTACCTTCTCCTTGTATGATTTTGATGGGACAAATATTCGTGATGTAAACCTTATAACTCCTCTATAGCATAGTTGAACTCTATAATATTCATAACATTTTATTATAGCTACTTATCATCTTTTTTTAGCCTTATTTATCCTATAAAGAATGAGTGGTTGTGTATTTTTTTATAATGGTTTGATAAAGTCTCTGTTATGAATCTCATGTCCTTTGTTTTCAGGTCTTAGAAGATTGGATCCCATTCAATAATAATCCTATATAGGGTTGTAGGACTATTTATACACAAAAGTATCTACTAATTTTCTCACCTTCCAAGGTTGTTAATATTTTTAAGAATCATAATCCTTGTTCATATCTAACCACATTCCTTAGTTTATATCAATCTTTTTTTTAATATATAATTAATGATTTAAAGATTATCATATATGTCATAATTCTCCCTATATAAACAATTCCACCAAATCATTAGTGTGATGTTCACTATAGCCAATTCTAGATCATGTTCTAGGAAGTTATTCTCATGGATAATTAATTGGTGAGCTTAATCAACTATCACTTCTCTATGTTACATGGTTACACTACCCAAGACATTTGAGAGGCATCATTGTAGATAAAAAAATCATTCCCCACATGTGGATATGGTGAAGATGTGTGATATTATTATACTCTTATTTAAATATTTAATTATCTACTCATACTCATCAATCAATAAAAATATCTACAGCTTCTCGTTTTCTTGGTTAGTGGGATTGAAAATCATGTGAGGTTTCTCAGAAAGTTGATGATAATAGCCATATAATCTAAGGAAACTATGGATCACATTCATAGATTTTGATTTGGTTTATCCTTCAAATTCATATATATTTGAAGTATCCATATATATCCCTTTTATGGTGATAAAATTCTCCAATAATTTTATTTACTCGAGGTATAATTTATATTGATAACATAACATTTCATTTTGGATGGAGATTAGAAAATTAGTGAAGGAACATATTCTATAATATTGGGAATTTAAATAAGGATGGTCATTTCCTTAGTATCAATAATTTTAGCTATATATTCTTTCTCATGTAGAAATAATATAAATTCATGAGATGATGATTCCAAATTGCATTCATCCTTCTCCTTAAATATGTAAATAATCAGAGGGTAATTCGTGATATGGAGGGTGATTTCCTTCTCCTAAAAATTCATGTTGGTCATATAAAAGGAAATCCAATATGTACACAGAATTTAATAGAATTAAAATAAAGGGGGTATCCTTATATTTTAATGAAGATAATTCACAAAACAATTATCATGTGACACAATAATCATATATATTTTATCTGGTGATATCAAATCATTTTAGGTGGGGACTCGTTGTTATTATAAAAACCACTAGATAATCATGTTTTTCATGAACAAGATACACACAACTATGGACTATAGTTTATGTGTACTTAAATGATCATGAATCATTTCATTTATTGCCACAACTTATGACCTTTATTGTTTCCTTCCTCTAGGATATTTTTATTTCTCATCATCCTTGGTATCCCAATGAATATAGAATTTTCTTAGATAATTCCCATTTCCCCAACATTTATGAAAATAAACTATTTATGATACCTTATAATGATATTTATTTCCCCCAATAATTTTTAAATAATTTTTAATCTTCTAATAGAAATTAGCTACTTTTTGAGCTATTTTTTCACATGAAAAACATCTTTCAGTTCATTTTTTAAATTTCTATTGGTGTATCTTTTTCCATTTTTATCATGTAGGAAAATGGAACTTCATTCCTTTTTTACCTTTGTCACCTGATCTTCTATGAGACTCTATGAAAATATTACATAACATGATTGGATATTCAACTATGTTTGATTTGATAATCATAATTTATGATATCTTCTTTGACATGATACACAAGATAGAAATTTAGCTTCCTTCATGTTAGGGATCTCATTTAGGAATTAATCACATATCTCATTGCATAGTCTATTGAATATATTATCCATATTTTCATCTATTGACTAAAATAATGGGAAAATTAGGGAAAATATTTTTAAAATTGTTTTACCCATAAAAGGTAAACTTTTGAAAATTGAAGGGATAAATCACAAATGACATGCATTCATTGGCCTATCAATTTCTTGGTTTCAATAAATTTTATCCATGATCTGTTACATAACATGTAGTTTTATGGGTATTCTCTCCTTCATAATGGGTTGTAATTATATTTTTAATTTATTATAGCACAACCCCAAGAAGTATCAAAATAGGTGTTCATAAAGGCCTCTCCATAGTGTACTAGGTGAGGATCTTATTAATAATTATTACGCCCTTTTCAGAGTAATTACCCTTAGGTATAGCTATGTGAGAGATGAATCAATATATAGTTTTCAAATACAGATTTCATTTCATAGGTAAAACATACTCTATATATTACCAAAATGTGGTGATGTTTTTCTAGGTTTATACTTATTCCTAAAGCTTTCACTGTAGTTTTCTAATCTTCATCCATGTAAATTACTATATCCACCCTCTAATACCAACTATTAAAACCCATATCTTTTATATGACTTATTACATGCATTATTATATAAATATACACATAATAAAATACCTAATAATTAATGTGCCTAATTTATTTGGGTATGTAGATATATAACACATTAAAATGAAAAAGGGATACAAAGAAGTTATTTAAAACTTCATAACATGCCCTTAAAATTCACTGATTATTATACTATTTGGGACACCCTAGGGATGTACAATAGAGAGGGGTGAGAAATAATTCTTAGTAAGGGGATAATCAATGAATTACATGATGAAAGTGAAATTTGTGTGTCAAGAGTTAAATCACGGTGACATAAAATGGTGGAAATTATAAACATAGACATTAGAGCATGATATATTATGATAACATCAAAGAAAAAATAGAAATGTGTAAACAACATCAAGAATGAAATTATAAAAATAATTCAAGGATTACTACTAAGAAATAATATGATAGTGTTCTTAAGATAACCTATAATACACTAGAAATAGTATCTCAGGAGATAAAAACATTACCTAATTCATTATCAGGAAATATAATTCTAGTTATTCTAGTCAAATTCAAATAAGGTACATGAATTTTCTTTCTATAAGGATAATACAACCTAATAACACATATAATAACTTTTAATCTTGTGATTTAAGAGTGTTTGTGATATTAATAGAATTCCCCATTCATTGAAGGATATGTGTATCTATGTTAATACCCTTGAACGCAAATGTAGATGGGTACTCACAACTAATTGTTTGTCATAGAAAATTATGAGATAAATTTGGAAGAATAATGGGGGTAAATAAGTTTCTTAAGAGGGTTTAATGAGGGTGAAAAGTGGTATATCATTACATGGTAATCATAAGCATAGTAAATTAATGTTTTAAACCTCATTAAAAATGGATAATTGGAAATAAATAAGAATAATATGAATAAAGAACTAGAATAAAGTGGTGGAGGAAGAAAATAACTAACTGTGAGAGGGTGTCTATAAAATATTGGGAGTATATTATTTTGGTTTTGGAAAAAACATTATGTGTTTTTAGAGAGAGATAGAGAGAGTGAATTCATGATCAATGATTTTCGATTGATGCGGGTTGGGAGGTTGGATGGGTTTTTACTGCAATTGGTATGGTAATTCATTATTAATTTCTAAACTTTGGTTTTCGACTCTATATAATAAATTAATCAAATCCAAAAAACATCCCATGGGGTTTCCCATCATTTCTTCCAAATTGGAGTGGTTAAAATTATTTTATATGTCCAAGACCAAAACATATTAATGTAATAACATTTGTGACGTGGAGGGTGAGTCTTCTTTATAAATAATTGTTTCTTAATCCTTAAAATATGATATTGTTTATGTGAGATTGATTATATTTTCATCAAATAAATGAAATAACATCAAAAAAACATTATATTAAACAGTACATATACATTTAGTTTAGTATTTCCTTTTTAGTATTTATTACATCACATTTTTGATATTATGATTTCATAATAGTTTCTGTATAATTATACATTATATATTCTTATACCCAAAAAAATATTATCTCCGGAAATTATGAAAAATTAAAAATTAGCTAATTTTTTTAATTCTAATTACAAATATAATATTATTTTATCAAAATAATTCAATATATATTTAAATTTAAAATTTAAAAGGCATTATTTATTGGAAAATACATTTTTTTCATATTAACATCTTTCTGACAATTTTAAAAGTTACATTGGACGTCATTATATTAAATCAAATTTTATATATAAAAATATTATTTAATAAGAATACTTTATGAAAATGTTATTTATTGTAAAATAATTTAATTTATCAAAAGAATTATTCTAATTGAAACATTATATTTTCCCTAAAAACAATTTTCATTCCTTTATATTAAACCCAATTTTTTCGTCAAACTCATTAGATAATAAATTATAAAGAAATAATAAAAAGGAATAAATACAATATTAATTTCAATAAATCTAAAATATAATCTAGGGTCTAGAAACATAACCTCTTATTAAACTAGCTTACACCATATGGAAAAAGTTTTGGATGATGGTTCTATCTTGAGGTCATTCGGTGAACATGGTTTGAGTCGTGATCCCTATAAGCTAGATCTTCTCCCATAAAAAGTTTCTATCATCCATTATTTGTTGGATATTGTTTTGGTATTTGTAATTGAAAACTACCAGTGATTATATCTCCCTCATAATATTAGATAAATGTATCCACTAGACATTATCATAAAAATTAATATATAGTAATCTAAATGTTCATTTTAAAATGGATATATTATCAAATGTTATTATTATGAAAATTATTTTCAATAAGATATGATATATTTATAATGGTCCAAAATAACCAAAGTAGTGTTTGTGTTTAATATAACTACATTACTTAACCAAATTTGTGTTTGTGTTTAAAATAACCAAAATAGTGTTTAATATGACTACATTACTTAAAAAATTATTATTTCCAAGGGTTATTTATATTATGATTTGGAAATGTCATAAAAATCATCTCCATTATATGGTTAATTTTATATTATGATGATAATTTTCAAGTGTCCAAAAAATATATGGTTTATTAGTTTGGTGGGACCTATATCTCTCTCTATTCCATTGGTTGAAGGATTTTATATCATGAGATTGCAATGTTATAGGAACAAATTATCATGTATCTTGGTTCAAAAAGGGATTGTGTTATGAATATTCCCAATACTCGTAATTTTACAAGTGAGCGGCTTGTTGGGAGGATAGGTTCTCCAATATAAACCTCTATTTTTATGATTATGGAACATTATTTCTATGTTCCATGGTACATGTTATATGATTCATGTTTTATTATTCTCATTTCATGAAAAAATTGTTATTTTTTAAGATTTTATGAATATCTATCATGTTTATGGTCAAATATTATTGTTTTATGTTATTTTAGATATTATATTTTTCTATTATATGTTATTTTCCATATGTTTATAATATTACTATTTTGGAATTTTATTTTTTATCCCCTAATGAATGTTTTTTCTCACACATTTTTATGGTTTCCCTTCCGTAGTATTTGAAGATGATAATGTCACCTAGAATGTCAAAGTGTGGATTTAGTTTAAGTGAAATTTTCACTACATGTGAAATAATTTTTTTTATACTTCTAGTACCTAAGACAATAAACCTATAGGTCTTTTGATTTTAAGAATATTTTTTTGATGTAATAATTAAACCATGTTATTAATATGTTTTTTTTATTTTTATCATGGGTCTATTTAGTTGGTATCATAGGAAGGATTAGTTGTTATGGAGACTTTTATGAGATAACATTAGTGATAAACTATTGAATAAGAATAGGTGTAGGATAACATTCTAAGTTCTCATAGATAAGGGATTATAATTTTTATAGAAATGCATCCCTATCAATATACCGCAAGTGCATTTCATTTTAACATACATGCATCTATGGGAAATAACCCAAAAATGTGTTGGTAGATTATATCACATCCATCAATATTGTTCATGATGAATGGGCCCTTACATAGAACGTGTTTTGAAACTTCTAAGGGATATTCTTAGCAAACTCAACATTTCGATTATAAAACATTATAATGGATTTATTTATATTTCTAACTAGTATGATTATGGAAAAAAATTGATAAATAATCATGGATAACCTAGATTGAAACATAAGAAGTTGTTTTGGAATAATATATTCATAATTTTTTATTTATTACTTATATAATAATAGATTTTTTCATTATAAATTTAATAATTTAAGTGTCCTCATAATGCAATTTTCTCTACTAATGATTTAAATGGAATAATAAGGTAAAAATATAATGATGGTAGTAATATAAAACTTTGTGATTGTCCAAATGATATTGAAACTAGATATTAACTTCTCATGGTAATTATCACTCAACTCTCTCATCCTAGTTATAATAACATTAATTATTTAGATCTCTAAAATGCACAAATAAGGGAGTATCATATTATTGAATCCTTTAAGAGTCAATGTGAACTATCCTTTAATTGGACTTATAACCCTTTATTACTGAACAATGAATTAATGAAATGTAAAATATGTTTTCTTCCCATGAATTATCATAGCATGAGAAGGTCCTTTTGGATGTCTATCATCTAGAAGGTGAGATTGACCAATGATGAAATATCATTTGGTATAAATATTATCTAGAGGAATTTTATTCAATTAAGTTGGAGGATTTAATGGGAATATTATTCAATGAATATTTCCATCAGACTCTTCACACAAATATAGAATGATAATTACTATAATTGAAAAAAAAGGAAGACGAGTCTCAAATATTTTACAAGGTAATCATCACGATACTATAATGGTACAACATAGAGTATATATCAGGACTGAAAATTAATATTGATCGAATCATTAGTTCAATTAAACCCATTAATCAAAATCTATTATATGTAAGAGTATTTGTAAGATTTTAGGATGTTTTATAATGTTCACATAATGTTTAAATGGAATTTTTAGACCCAAATGTTTCTGTTGAAATGAAAATAATGACAATGTTTCACATAATCCCTAATGAAAACTCACATTGTGGTATGATACATTAATTTACAATATGTTAAATATGTAAGAGGAAATTCCTAAACAATTTCCTTAAATGGTCTGGAATGTGAAAAAAAAATTCTCATGATTTCCACTAATATCATAATTATCTAAATAATAGAAAGAATTTGAAAAACACCACTGAGGATAATAAGGAACTGACTAATGCTCCATATTCTCTTCAATGCTTCAAATTACAAGAGTATGTGAATTATGGGAGTCAATTCTAAAACCCTAGTGTTATTTAAGGTAATAGGTAGTATATTCATCTTAAACTATAGGGGAATTATAGAGAATATAAAATCCATAATGAATAATTGGAAAATAATAACAACATTATTAGTGGAACACTCATTCACCACTCTCTAACCAAGAATACATTATTTGATTTTGGGTTTTCACATTATTTTATATATTAAATTTTTTAAAGAACATTGATTAGCCTCCTGAAACATTCAATATTGATCTATCCATGAAAATAGATGTTGGCATACTAAATGAAACTATAACATCCAAATCATCTCCAATAGATATTTTTAGGGATATACTCTCAAAAAAAAATTTCTTCTCCATCTATTTATGATTTAATTACTTTTATTTATAGACTCTCTTTCATTATATAAAGATTATATTAATTATTGAGAAAATTAAATCTCATTTTATATCACTAATCATAATTCTATCAAATATCAATGCAAGTATGATCATGTACCAACTTTAGAATCAGATTATATAATATGGGTCTTTATATCAAACAACAAGGGGTTCAAAGATCATATTTTTAGGGAGGAAGTCAATGTGGACAATATTCCCAATGCAATTTAAAATTTTCATGTATTTCTTGATAAATTTATCAGTCTTATCCAAAAAAATTATCTTGAGTTATTAATCCAATTCATCCCTAGATCATTCTATATCTTAAAGACACCCTATAAAATATAATATGTTGAAAGATAGGTGTTGAAAAATAAATTACTAGAAAATATTTTAAAAGGGTTTTATATGAAATTGTATTATATCGTGGGGTGCACCAGTCCTCTTTGTAAAATAGAAGGATGGATAAATCTATCCTTCCATCAATTATTGTCAGATCATTTAAATCATAATAAAATACATGTATTTTATAATACATAAGGATGACTAGTTTGATAAACATATAGTTTCACAAATCTTCAAAAATATTTAAACCATGTCAGTATATCATCACTGAGTGTAAAAATTTGAGGATATTAGAAAAAACATTCCAGAAAATCAATGGAGATTGTGAGTTTATAGTGATTTCATTTGGATTTCAAGATTCCCCTAAAATATTCACATCTACTATGAATAGATTCTTTTAATATTAGTCTTACCAATTTTTTGAATAATTTAATAATTATAACCTTATTTATTGAAAAATAAAGAAAGAGAATGAGTGTCACTTAAGGAATCTATTAAAGACCACCAAGAATCAGATACTGGTTAAAAAACAAAATAACTATGAATTTTGGTTACAATCGGCATCATGTCACCACAAGAAATTGTATTTCTATAGGTACTTCATAGAATGTAGTTATTATTTACTGGCCAATAGTGACCACTATGAGTGTAATCTGGAGTTTTCCTGTTGTATCAAGATATTAACAACTATTTATGAGTAATTTATAATGGATATCAATCCCATTAAAAAGGATTTAATGGAATGGAGTGAACTTCATCTAGATGAAATAATGTGAGGAATTATTCAAGGATATCAAATAATGGTTGGTCACTATACCTATCGTTACATTACCCTATAGTGGCGAAGGGTTTTTAAATAATAGTGATTTTGAATTAAAAGGTTTGAGATATTTCTTCATGAAAAATGATAATTTAATTACTTATTCCAATAGAAATTTAAAAAATCATTATCAAAATTACCCAACAGATGATTAAAAATTCGAAGAAGGGGTCATTGTAGTTAAAATATGTAGGAATTACATTTATCAAAAGTAGTATTATATATACACTAATCACAAAAGGATGAAATATATATTCACACATATTGAATAAAACAAGTCAAAAATATATTGTCACAGTTAGTCAATTATTATGAAGGGTCGATACATTATCACCAAGGAAAAGAAAAAGAATGTGGATGATTATATGATAAGAAAAAACCTTGACAGTATATGCATGATAAGTATTGAAAAGAAACTCATACTCCTAGATTGGTAGAGGATGAATATTAAAGTCATGAATGGTAGGAGATAAATGCTATCATTCCCAAGTGACTACATAATCATACCTTCATGTGAAGATAAAAAAATCAAATAAAGATTATGTTGATATAAAAGAAAAGGTAAAAAAATTTCTACTTATAAATACAGATTTATAATGTTTACAACAAAGATATGTCTCCCATTTATACCAAAACTACAGAATCATATTTTTTATAATGTGTATATATCATCATTTTCAATCTATCCTAGAGAATAAATGATGTATAAACATCTAAAGAAAAACATCAAGTGGGATAATATACAGTGGGAAATTATTGAGTATATATATTGATATACTAATATGTTATGTCATATTGATATAATCCTAAAGTGATGAGGAGACCATTACCCATACCTATATAGAATTGGGGAAATATCACAATGGAATTTGTTGTATGACTACTCAAAAATTCTATAGGTCACAATTCTATAAGGGGATAATTCAATCACCATACATTAATAGTGCATTTAATTTCCATAAAATAATATTTATACCTTGAAAAAATATCCACGACATATATAAGGGTATTGGTGTGGATTTTTGGAGTACCTTTATCCATTATATCTGATCGGTATTAGACGATTAACTTGAGGTTATTAAGAATAATTAAAAAAAATATTAGGTACAAATGTGAGCTTTAGCCTTGTGTATAACTCTCAGAAATATGGAAAGTATGGGAGAATCATTCAAACTCTAGAGGATATGTTGATATCTTGTAATATGGATTTACAAGGATGTTTGTGTCAACATATGCCCTTGGTAGATTAGACTTTTTAAAATTGTTTCCATTCAAGAATTTATATGGAACCATATGATGCAATGTATGAGAAGAGATGTAGTTCTCTAACCTGTTGAGTTTAATTTGGAGAGAGAAATGTAATAGGTTTTGGCCATCACCAAGAATGGATGGAGAAGGTTCAAACCCTTCAATGACATATGATTGTGGAAAAAAGTTTAAAAAATAGTAATGAAATTAATCATCCATTAGATATTCTATTTAATGTTGGTGATAAGATATTTATTTGAATATCTCAAGGTAAATGATTCATGATATTTAGGAAGAAAGGGAAACTTATCCCAAGGTGGATCGGTCCTTTATATATCATTAATCATGTTAAAGTCATATATTATCACTTAGTGATACATCATCACCTCTCCTAAGTGCATATTGTTTTCAATTTATCATTTTTTTTGAAGTACTTACCAGACCCATCACAAGTAATAAACTTAGAATATTTTAAAATGTAACATGTCCACTCCTATGGAGAAAACCCCTTAGAGATCTAGGATCAGTGATATATGGTTATACCGAATAAGACTAGTAATATGTAAAATGTAACATGGAGAAATCATAAATTTTAGTAGGCTATGTGGGGAACCTAAGAATGTAATGACGTGGAAGAACCACCACATTTTCTATTTCAATGTAATAAAATATCAAAGAGAAAATCCTTTTATGGTGTTGAATTTAGTGAACCCTGTTTTACCTCCAAAAATAAATATTTTGTTCAATGAATTATGATATATGTTACTCCCAATGTAAATAAACCTAAACATATCTGAAGGAAATTACTATTAGATCTTAAATAAAAACATAAATATTAAACCATTATAGGGTATTTACTTTAGGGGGTAAATAATTTATTGCTTTTAATGTTGTAATATGTTATTAATAACAAAACCAATTTTATTTATATAATAATTTCTTTAAAAAACTAAATTTTAAAATTTTAAAATTTTAAATTTTAAAAATAACAATTTCAAACATATCACATGAAACATTATATAGTCTGTATTTCTAAATTTTTCACCAAAAGATTTATTTTAGTTAAGAAAATACAGTTATTCAAAAATAATATTTTTTATGACTTTATAACTTTGAAATATTTTCCTAGAAATTAAAAAAACTAATTAATTAATAAAATAATTATTTTGAGGAATTACATTATTTATTTAAATATATTATTTAGGATTTTAAATACTTTACCAAATATTTATAGGAATACAAAAATTTTAGTTTATTAAAAACCTTTTTCAATATCATTTTTGAATGAATTATTTTCACAGTAAAATGTTATCATTGATTCACTTTAAAGACTCATAAATTTCATTTTATTTATTGAATATAAATTTATGTCATTAAAATCATTAATAGTGAAAAACTTTATTTTATATAATAATTTAAATCGAAAAACGTTATCTTTTCAAAAAACTTGTTTTATGTTCTTTATTGTGTTTAATATAAATTATACCTTTTGCACATATAGAAATTTGATATGATAAAATTATATAAAAATTAAAAATTTGAAGGCTAAAATTAGACAATTGGTTCTACCTTAATTTTATTTATCAAAATTAATCACTAAGGATTAAAAATAGTTTCCCTAGTAAAAAGTAAAATGGTAAAAATTAATTTAATATGGTGAATTTGAAAAAACATGTTAAAACCCTGTTTCTAAATTTTTGGTTGAGATGAGTTTAAAATTTAACTTATCCTATAGTCAACTTATTTCAATTTTCTTCCATTGAAACTCATAAAGTGTTATGACATTATTAAGAAAAATTGTGTTTTCAAAAGTGTCATTTTTAACTATTATAAAAGGATTTTTATTCCACCATCTCAATAATACAATAATTTTTCATAATTACACTAAAAACCTGTACAATATTCTTTAAATTATGTATTTTAAAAGAAATAATCATCTTGGTCTCCATAATTTATCTAATGTCTGACAAATCTAAGGCCAACATCAAGAGGAAGTTCAAGTTCTCAATGTAGGTATGACATCCTTATTAATATTTTTCCCTCATTATTTATTCTCTAAAACAAAAACAAAAACATTATAATAATAAAATAATTATTATTATTTTTTCTATATTATTATAATATTGTTACAATAATTATTTATTCTTTTCTATCTACAAAGAATAACATGAATAGCCATAAGTGTGTATGTGGGAATTACTTTTCCCCAAAGTGATGCTTTTGATTTTTCATCCCCAACAATGATAGATTGGATTAATGATAATTTTTATGAACAAATATTATTTATATAATTTATTTATGACACTAATATGATCAAGAAATAATCCTACTTTCCCTCACTCATTTGTTGTGAAACAGAAACAATAATCGTGTGTTGTGCAGAGTAAAACCTCAATGATTAAACATATTTCATTTTCATTCACTTACAAACAAGGATTTTTTTATATTATAGCAGATGATTATTTAAGATATATATAGACAACACATATCATTAATATATTTATTTGGTGAAAACATAAAAATTAATGATTATTACAAGGTAATCTGTCATTGTCAAAAAATAACCTGAAACTAGTTCTTTACCATTCTAGATTTATGTAATGCGACTAAAATTCTTAGGTAATGGTATCATTACATTATAATTATTTTATAAATAATAAATAATGTAACCTTAAAAGTATTTTATATTTTGATATTTATGTGAAAAAATAATATTAATATCACTTTTACAAATATAGTTCAAAATGGTAAAGATTATAAATACCAAATGATCAAAAGTTCTTCTGATAATTTAATAAATCAATTCAGTTTTTCTTATTGAAGTGTATTATTGAGAATGTATATGAATATGTTTCTAAAATAGTTAATTAGAATTTTTATATTTATTATAACTAAGGATAGACCAATTTTTTGGTAATCAAGGATAAAAGTAAAGTACATGATAAATTAAAATCCTTTTGAGGTAGATAATTTATAATTTGAAATTAATATGTTAATGTCCATAACTTTTAAATGATTATATAATTTTATTCTTGGGGAAAAGTTGTTTAAAATGAAATCCAATTTCCATGAAAGGATTAATTTTCAGTTTTCATAAATAAAATGAAGAATTTTTTAAAATAAACTTGTAACTATGAACATTACATTGACGAATACAATGTGTTTTAAAAAATATTTTCACGATTTGTTTTTCTATTATCATAAAAATGATGTACCTCTATTTGAGTTAGGTTTCATGTTTCACCATAAGTGATTTTTTTATTATGTGATTATTTTGGGTTATCATGATTTTATAACAAGAGATTTAATTAATTATGATATTCAAATGTTCTAGGAAAACCATTATTATTTCCATGGGATCTTTATGTGATCATTTGGAAATATTAAGAAACCCATATTATTTAAATGGGTTATATGAAAGTACGATGATCGTTTTCAAGAGGAATAAAAATGTATTGATTATGAAATTATTTTGACCTACATCTCCATCTAATTAATTGGGTAAAAGATTATTTCTCATGAGAAACAAATGTTATGTGAACATGTAATCATGTAGGAAGGTTCACAAAGGGTGATTATGATGGAAATTGGATCTACTATCAATTTTACTAGTGAATGGGTTGGTTGGTTACTAGTTTAAAAATGATAAGAAATCCCATGTTTATGATTGTGTAACTTTATTTTCAATGTTACATGGCCTTTATTTTATGAATTATGTTTTATTTTTATCATTCCATAGTAATAATGCTATTATCTCAGATATTATATATTTATTTCATTTATATGGTTAACTATTATTTTTTATGTTATTTTAAATTATATATTTTACCTTATTTATTGTATTCCATGTTTTTATTATCAAACCATTGTGAAATTTGATATGTTATACCTTATTGATTGTTTCATATCACCCCTTTTATATTTTACCTTCCCTAGGATATCAATAAGATTATAATAAGTGGGTTATCTAAAATTGGATTAATTTTATGGTGAAATGTTCACAAAATTTGAAATTAGATGTTTTATATTTGTATCTTCTTAGAAACTAAACCATTAGTTCCATAGGTTGTAAATCTATTTGAGGATGTGATAGTTAAAGTATGTGATTAATTTATTATCTATGAAACTTTACTTTGGGTTTATTTTGAAATATGTTTTCCTCCTAATCTGATAGGAATGTTTGGTCCCATATTGATGAGAACTAGAAGAACATATATGGAATTCATGAAGGTTATTAGTAGTTTCACCTAATTTAATTCATATGAGGATAATTTTATCAAATCCTCCATAATAGAGGCCATTCCAAGAATTCAGGCCATTGTAAAGGGTAATGTTGACTACCTATCATTGTATTTTTTTCTTTTCATTATCTATTTGATGAAAGAATCATGTTTTAGATATATTCTACTATCATTTAATCCATTAGCTCATAAAATCATCTATTTTATGGGTTGATTTAATCTCATATATCCATTTATTCTTGTTACCAAATAATGGTGACACCACACTATGATGTTCAATTTTAATGATTATTCCATCCTTGTCTAGATCAACTACTGTTGTAATAAAGTTTGTTAATGCATATTTATATGATTTTTTTGAATGTGAGACATTGGTAAGTATTTTTTATGTGGCAAAATCCACTATAAATTCTCATATATAAATGAGAAAGGGAAAAATATTTTCCTTTTTGATTCCTTACTCACAATTAATATTCTTGATTATCGAAAATTGTTGGGCTATGAATTTTAGGTGGGATACATGTATTTTATATGAAAAATACAATCCAACATGGACATTTTGGTTTTATTAAACATTTTTGGTGCAACATTTTGACAATAATAAAAAATAAGGAAATTTTATCCTATCTAGAGTGAAGAGGATGAATACTAAATCAAATTATTTGAGATTAGGATCTTCTATTTTTTCTTTACTTGGAGTTTGAAAGCTCTATCCAGGTATATATCCCTTGGATAGGGGAAAACATTACCATACAAAACATCATCATAAATAAACTCTATGTCCAATGGTGTTTTTAGAATAGAATAGTTTTTTATAAAAGTTGGGGTCGAAGCCTCATTTATTATTAATGCAAAGAAAAGACCACTTTTAACTAGGTAGAGGGTGACCCGTTACATAGCTCGAAGTCCCAGTGGGAATTTAGCCCATTACATGGCCCGTAGGCCCATTTTTATGGTCCAAATCCCATTCTGTGAATAGTACTGCTATAGTACTGCATAGTACCCCCACACCACTACAGTGACCTGCTGCCGCTATAGTGTACGTTGTTGCTACAGTGAAACCACCTCTACAATCTGCTACAGTACTGCTACAGTGACCTGCGCCCAATGGGTTTTTAGAATAGAATGGTGAACTATAAGAAAATATACTAATTCATGCCCCTTTATTTCATTTTTACATATAAATTTAATGTCAAACTACTGAAAGATGACTTCCCACCAAGCCATGCACCTATTAAAAATATTATGGCCCAGGATATATTTCAACAAGACATTATGAGAGACAAACGGTACCTCATGTAGCAATAGGTTATGCCAAAAAGATTGGACCATGAAATTAATGGATAGAAATTCCTCTTGATATTTGAATATAATGTATCAGTATAGATAATGGTTTTATTGAGATAATAGATACTATTATAATTCCAAGATTCAATATTCTATGCAAGAAAAATACATTGTGATTGATCTATGTAAATCATATACAAATTGAGTGTGTCATTCAGTGAGTAAAATCAAAATTGGTAGGCTCAAAATATATTTTTTGAGACACACAAATGATTCCAGAAAGTCATCAGTCCACTGGTAGGTGGATCCCTTCTTTTTCAACATGGTGGAGTGTAAACACTTTCATGAATTATTTTCTATAAAGTGTCGAATGCAAGAAATCCATCCCTAAATCCTTATAAAATATTTGAAAAATTTTATAGGATTCATGAAAAGGATAGCATTTTTATTCATAGGGTTGACCTAATTGTCATGATGGGGTACAATAAAGTTGAGGAATATTCCCAATGCAACTTCAAAAAGAACATTTTCATGGGTCACAATTATTGGAATACTACCTTATATTTTTTTAAATAGACTCAATACTAGTAGGATGAAAAATATTATACTAGAATATTACAATTAAATCATGTATCTAACATTTATCAGTCTTCCCAAATAAGGTCTTGAAAATATAGTGCATCACACATTGAAATGTGGTAACATCATTGTTCAATACAAAAAGAAATACATTAATATTATTATATTCATTGGGGTGGCCTAAAATTAGTGGAATAATCATCATTAGGATCTATTCAGATATTATTTTATTGTGAATATCCTTCCATAAATTAAAGGGCTTGATAGTCATCTGTTTCATCAATTAATATTACAGTAATTAGTACTACGAAGTCATCTTTTAGAAAATTCTAGCTGATATTTAATGGTTATAGGGTCTGTAATGGAAGTTGGTGGGCCATTATTTTTAAAAAAATTCATCGATGGGACGATCAGACTTGTTGACACCGACGATCCGAGCCCCGATAAGGTCCTAGGATCTCACGTAAATTGTAATGAGAAAAAAAATTTAAATTGAAAACATGCCCATTTTAAATATGAAGCCGCATGAAATTGAAACTCATCGTCAGTGATCGTCACTTGAATAATCTATAATAGGATCCCTCTAAATCATCCACATGTTCTTAAAAAATCCTCTGGAACATTGATCATCAAATTCTGGGTGCCAGCGTGGTGATTTGATGATTCTTTCGAAGTCCAGATGATCACCACATTGAGATTCCTTTGATACTTCAGAAAGATCTTGATCTGAGTTCTTAGATCAACTACTCCTCACTCTAGGAATTGGGAGGAGAGAGAGGCTCTCATTTTCATTCCATAAAAAATGAATGAATAGTAATAATATCCACACAAGAGGTATAACATTATCCTATATTTATAGTGATGTTGATAAATACTCGCTTGGGTCCCCCGACCCCCTTTTATTTCAAAATCTTCTAAATATAATAATGAATAACTAAACTGCACCAATACTACCTATTATTTTTGTAACACCCCAGGTAAATAAGGAATATGACATTTTCATATTTATCCATATTTGTGAATAAAATATTAATATGACTTTAAAGGGGACGCTATGCTCGATGGCGTACCCAACACGCAACAACGAGTTTCTTGGGAATCTTACGTTGCACTCTAATAATAAAATAATATTATTTTAAATGGTAGTTAACATGTAGCCGTTGTAATGGCGGGAATGGATAGAAATAACTAAAATCTGATTATATATGTTCTTAAATATTTTTACATTTATACAATAAAAGATAAAGGCTTAAAATACGGAAAGAATTCAATTTTAGGCGTATATGCCCTAGTTTTCACTAAAGGTTCACTTATCACCTTTTGATGGAGAACCGTCATTAAATATAGTTTTGTTCACTCTTAAACATTCTTTTGGACCAAATAAAACTCTTATTAAGAATCGGGACATCAAAATTTACTTTGTGTAAATTTTTGGTATCTTTCCGATAAAGTTCATTTTTTTTAATGAATAGTGTAAAATGTTGTATTTTAATTCAAAACCACTTTTTAATCTAATTTAATTATATGATTAGATTATATTTTGAATTGGTTTTAAAGTGAAATTAGAAAATATTTTTACCATTAAATCCAATAGTGGTCGTTGGAATCAATTTCACTTTGAAATCAGACTTAAACTAGTGTCAATCTTTTGATACTTATTGTTTCATAAAACACGCTATTTGTCATGACAGCGGGAATTAATTATTAAATTAATTAATGTGACTTATATGTTTTGAATTTTGTAAAACGGACTTCATTTTTGAATTCAGAATATCAAATATAGCTTAGGGTGAATTTTTTGGATTTTTCTGAAAAACTTCAATTTTTGATGAATAGTGAAACCACTAAGTGGTACATATAAAAACGGATTTTCCGTTTAAATGAAATTTTGCCATCATTGTGTTTTGATTTTCAAAAATCCGACATACATGGTTGTCATTAAGAAGTAAAATGTGGTTCAATGAGATTAAAATAATTTTTTGGTGAATAGTAACTTATTAAGTTTTTAATCGCGATTAGTGGTAATTAGTGTAGTTTAAGGTAAAAATATTGATTTAATAAAATGAGATGAGCTTGAAACATGTCTTACCCTCATTGGTTATATCATGGACGACCAAGACAAGCCATGGGTCAACTTGGGGACCCCATGGATCCACTTTGGTTGGGAAATGACATAAATAACATTTTATTTAATGTAAAAGTAAAATTGACTAAAACATGATATGTTTTACTAAAACAATTTTTAAGTGGGGTTATACAAGTCATCCTTTTGATTATAAATATTCATTGGAAATATAAAAAGATTTCCTACATCATAGTAATTTTTTTATAATTTTTAGACATTAAATAAATTAAATTATTTATGACATAATAATGATGCAGCGATGACATCATTATTTGACGATTTAAATAAAATGGAAAGATAATGTAAAATCTATGAACTACACATGTCCAAAACTTATTGGATGAGTGTATTTAGAAGCCTTATCACCTTATCCACGAATTATATCAATGTGGGACCTTTTGAAACCGAAACACATTTTCAAATAAAGTAATATTTCTTTACTTTCCAAAAGTGTCCCTCCTCTCCTCTTATAAAAGGCCCCCACCTCTACCTCATTTAACACACTCCTCAAGCCTTTGGATCGGCCAACCCCTGCCCATTTACTCTCTCCACATCCCTCTACTAATCCTAGAGGATTCCCTTTGGGCAGAATCCTTTCAAAGGAAGCCTTTAGGCTCAAATCAAAAGGAGTTACACTTTTAAAGGTAATTCATTCTCTGATGTTCATTTGTTTTATTTTGCTTCTCCAACCCCCTAAACTCTTTTTATTTACTTCTTTTGTAAAAACACCAGTATATTCAATATACTAGGATGTTTTTATAAGATTTATTCGAGCTACACTCTCACACAACTACATCAAATGGTTAAAGAACATACGGTTTCCGTGGATGGTGAAATTCTGCCTCCCGAAACGATGATTGTTCAATACTCATTTAACACCTTCAAAGGTGGCCATTATGATGTCACTATTTTTATATATGATATATAATATGTTTATGTTTTATTTATGCTTCTGTATTTTTCATTTTTGTCTTACCTTTATGACTTCCATTATGGGTATACGCGATATCTTCATTTAAGGAAGTGCGGACTACCGCCCCCTCAAAGTGATTTGATTCGTTAAATACCATATGTGGGATGTATAAAGGATGGAAATATGATATTATATATTATATTATACTGTAATTATAATATACCTTTATATCATTATTATTTCATTCTATAAAATACGAAATAGAAATGAAAGTAGCGTTCATGCGTACGTACGGCTTACCGTCTCCATGAACGGTGCATTTCATTTCTTACCTCTAAATGATAATGTAATGTTATAAATGCATGAATTTACTAGATATATATGACATATATGATATCTAAATAATGAATACAATTCTGGATATAATAAACATTTGGCCACACGAACAACATGTAATTGTAAGAAGTCCACTTTCGACTTAAGAACCAAATATCGGCAAAACAAATATTATTAACTTAAATGATTACATAATGTTTATGACATGGTAATAAGTGGTATAAAAGTAATAATGAACTTGAAAAAGGTTCTTAAGGAATTAGAAATTAACTCAAGTTTATTATTCAGGAGATTAAAGAACGATCGAGTCAAGTCAGACCCGAGGTAAGGGATCCTACAACTCTCTTTCTTTTTAAGTACACTCTTTTATGTCATTTATTTTAAGCTCATATTTCTTGTGATTGGGATGTTCTTTTATATTACATTTACTGTAATTTTTATGTTCATGTGATGAGAGACCCTATTCTCTCTCATCAATCCATTTTGGAAGTTTTGAGTGGCGTCGTTAGGCTGCCGAACTTTCGTAAGAGATCTAACCTCTCTCTTTCTTTTTAAGTACTCTCCTTTATGTCACTTCTTTTAAACTCCTCCTTGAAATGTTGGGGGATTTTCTTTTATATTCCACTTGCTGTAAATTTTATTGTAATATTATGGGATACTCTATTTGATCTCATCAATCCATATTCGGAAGTTTTATGTGGCGCCGTTAGGCTGCCGAGTTTTCGTAAGGGATTTTTCATCTCACTTTTATTCCCGTGAGATTTATGCTACATTTGCCACAAATTCCATTGAGTGGTGTATGTACTGCCCATTATTCTACTCTTTGTGTAATATAATTTCTTTTATGAGTATTTACATCAATGACCTATTGTCTTTCTTTCATGGGGTGTATGTTTTGAAAGATACCCAAGTCGGTAAGGGAACCTTTCACCCTCCTCTTTTTTTAAAAGACTTATTTTATTGGGTATTTTAATTTACATATTTTTATGTTTGGATATGTTCTCATACATCCTTATTGATTTAAATTTTATGTCCAAGTGATGAGATACACTTTTTATCTCTCATCAACTCATTTTGATGTGATGTCGTTAGGCTGTCAAAGGAACTTTTTAACCCAATTTCGATTTCTTTGGGTTCAACTTGTAGTCATTGAATATGTCATCCATTGAATATGTGTGAATGACCTTTTATTGTTTTACACTTAATATCCACTTATATTGGGTGTATATATATTTTTCACACATATTTTTGAGATTTATTTGTCCTTAATTTAAGGATACCTTCTTTATAAGGGATTTCATCACATTTGACATTTCTATTGAGGGTTCATTGTTGTTATGCACCAATTCACTCTTATATGGTGTATATACTGTCCTTTGGAGTATTATATCATGAATCCTTTTATTCTCATGATATTATAAAGTTCTGACTAAATTTTATTCATCGATTATTGTATTCAAGTGTCTCTAATTTTGGTAAAACCCCTTTAACCAAAATATCGTTTTAAATGTTTTAATTATTTGTTCTTATTAATATCCATGTTTTCAAAATGGTTTTAAGGATTTATTTATATGTATATTAATGGTTTAAAATTTTAAAAGCTTCAAGGTGGTATGGGACACTTTGATTCAAAAATCTCTTTATTAAATGTTTTAAATGGTTTTGGAAATGGTTTCTTTTTGAATGGATTCATTATTTCAATATCCTAAAATGTTATATTGTGATTGAAATGTGGAAATGTTATGTTTCCTTTATTTATGTTTATGTGATAAGATTATGTTATGGTTCTTGGGCATTGTTATGAAGAACGGGTGGTTCCGTGATAAACTAAGGGCGGGTGAGCCCGATATAGCTCTCCAATGCATTGGGTAACGCGAAGGAGTGAAACGTTAAGGTTTCTCCGAAGAGATTTAGGGAATATACTGTGATGGGTATTCCAAACGTAACCAAGAGGGTTAATCCCTACGTAAGAATGTTATGAATTCCTCAAGTTACCTTTATGTCTTATGTTTTCTATGATTTATTCATGATTTGATATGCCTATGTTTTATGGGTAAAGTATGATTTCATTCTTATGTATATATGAACTCATGTTTCCTTTCCATATTTTTATAACCCTTACTGAGCTTTTTATGCTCATCCCAAGTTTTTGAAATGCTTTTCACAGGTCAAGGGAAAGGTACCTGATGTGACGATAGTGTCAAGGATGTGTCAAGAAAGAATCCGTGTTTTATTTTAAATAGGTTTCCATTGATGGGAAGAATGAATATTGTCTTTTATGTAACCACCTTGTTTAAATGTGGAATGTAATGCAAGTTTCATGATCTAATTCTCTAAAACTCTAAACCTGAAAAGATCCTCAATGTGTAATCTTGTAATAACTCAAGTTTAAGTAAGGTTTAAGGTTGGGGCCTTATAGTTGGTATCAAAGGTCAGTTTAGATAACTTTAGAGGTTAGGGTATTCTTTAAGCATAATTGACAATTACCATAATGGTTAGGATTTCAGAAAGAGTCTTAGTTTTAGATAAAGTGAATGAGTAAGTATATCTTATTGTCTATCTTACTCATTAGTACATGATGGTTTTTTTGATATACTCACACTGACCTTTTTGGTTTTAGTAAATGGCTGGATCTAGCAGACACCAAAGTAACAGTGGATGTGAAGGAAACTGTGACAGTTTTTTGAGCAAGCAACTGAATGATATGGGAGCTGCAATGAGAACTCTTTTGATTATCCTCATCCAACTATCTGGAGTCATGATTGACCACCTAAACCTTGGAGATTTCTCTAAGGCATCATATATGCAAGAAACAAATCCCTACGGAAGTACAGGTAATAATCATAAAGGTAAGTGTGTTCAAAACCCTATGTGTCAAAGATGTGGAAAGAAACACCTAGGAAAATGTTTCAAAGGGACAGAAATATGCTATAGATGTGTAAATGAAGGTCATAAAGCAAGAACCTACCATGGAAAAAGGAAGCATCCAGTTGACTCGAGGAAAGGGAAAGAAGTTCTTTCTGAGGGATCAATTGAATGTTTTAAATGTAGTGTGCATGGTCATTATGCAAACACATGTCCTATGAAGAAGTTTCGTGAATGGGGTCACCAAGAGCGTACCAATATTCGTTTACCAATACCTAATGCCATTCCGATTGAGGATGAAGAAACTGACAATGACCAATCAAAGGTATGTAATATTTCATGACTATTTTTTTCTTATTTTGGAATCTTAGGATATGATTCATGATTTTGTTTGTAGGAAAGAGGTATTTCGGAATAAGTTGGAAAGGAATGGATAATGGATCATGAAGAATGTTGAATGAGTAAGATGTCAACATATAAGGGCTTCAAGAGTTAGGGTGAAATTCTTAAGAGTATTAAGTCTCTTTTGATGATGGGGTTACATTAGAAGACTTTTTATATTATGTGTAACCATGATGTTTAATATAGGCAAATTTTATTCAAGTAATAGTTATCTTTTCTTTTGTGGACATAGTTATAAAGAACCATTTGGGTTTATATGATCCTTACTTTTGAGGTAATTATGGGTTACCATATGTTATGATTGAAGTGAAAGGCATGAGATAAAATTGAGGTTAAATTATGTTATGGTTATTTTTGATGATTTTATCCCTTTTTGGGTAATGATTTGAGAATTATATAGTTTTGGAAAAAGGACAACACGCAGACCGTGTGACAACCCGTCGCGTCGGACAATGCTGCGGGAATCGAACCCACAACCAAAGTGCGACTGGTATTTATCGCCTACCACTAGACTACGTGAAGTCCCTGGTTAGTTTGACTGATTCTTTTTAGTTATATGATTTTATGAATTAAGAGTAAGTTGATTTTGGAAGATATGTGATTAGGATAATTACTTTTCAATGTGAGACTTTAGGAGCAACTGATGTTGTTTGGAGATAAATGTTACGATTTAACTTGGAAGACTATGTGACTAAATCCTTCAAATATTTGGGTTTCAATCTTATATTGGTTTACTTTGAAGAATTTTATGGACAAATTGTTTATCGGATGGTCCTCGTTGAACTTTGGGTTTTGTTGGACAAATTTTGGAGATTAAGAATAGATTTTCTTTTTATAAGGGGTTATCCTTTTCTGGATTATCTGATCTTGTACTAACCTTTTTGGTTATGGTTTTGGTTAAAGCCTAAATAAATGGGATGTATATAGTTCTCTTTTGGGGATTAGGTGATTCTCTAGAAGTTGATTATAGTACTCTTAATGCGAACAAGTCTCCCTAAATACTCGTCTTTTGGAAAAAATATGAGTTTGACTAGGGAATCTAGTAAAAGTTGAAAGTCAAAATGATAAGTGATTATGCTTCCTTATGAATAAATTCCTCAATAAAAAGTAACTTAAAACAAAAATGTTGTCTATTAACTTTTCCTACTGGGGAACCCAACACCGTTTAACCCATCACAAGTTTGTGATTTTCTTATTGTTAACTTTCTCCTAAACATGTTTTCTATCACTCTCTATCGGAACATGACCCTATGTTTTCTCCTCCATGTCCATATTTTCATACTTAGAATCCTAGTATGGGTTAACTAAGGTGACCTCTGTGCTTATCTTTCTTTATTTTAAAGTGATTGTTTTACCGACTCTTGTTCCGATGTGGGACGTTCAAGGATGTTTCCAAGCGCAATTTTAAAATTGCGAGGACGCAATTCCCAAAAGGGGGGAAAAATGTAACACCCCAGGTAAATAAGGAATATGACATTTTCATATTTATCCATATTTTTGAATAAAATATTAATATGACTTTAAAGGGGACGCTATGCTCGATGGCGTACCCAACACGCAACAACAAGTTTCTTGGGAATCTTACGTTGCACTCTAATAATAAAATAATATTATTTTAAATGGTAGTTAACATGTAGCCGTTGTAATGGCGGGAATGGATAGAAGTAACTAAAATATGATTATATATGTTCTTAAATATTTTTACATTTATACAATAAAAGATAAAGGCTTAAAATACGGAAAGAATTCAATTTTAGGCGTATATGCCCTAGTTTTCACTAAAGGTTCACTTATCACCTTTTGATGGAGAACCGTCATTAAATATATTTTTGTTCACTCTTAAACATTCTTTTGGACCAAATAAAACTCTTATTAAGAATCAGGACATCAAAATTTACTTTGTGTAAATTTTTGGTATCTTTCCGATAAAGTTCATTTTTTTAATGAATAGTGTAAAATGTTGTATTTTAATTCAAAACCACTTTTTAATCTAATTTATTTATATGATTAGATTATATTTTGAATTGGTTTTAAAGTGAAATTAGAAAATATTTTTACCATTAAATCCAATAGTGGTCGTTGGAATCAATTTCACTTTGAAATCAGACTTAAACTAGTGTCAATCTTTTGATACTTATTGTTTCATAAAACACGTTATTTGTCATGACAGCGGGAATTAATTATTAAATTAATTAATGTGACTTATATGTTTTGAATTTTTTAAAACGGACTTCATTTTTGAATTCAGAATATCAAATATAGCTTAGGGTGAATTTTTGGGATTTTTCTGAAAAACTTCAATTTTTGATGAATAGTGAAACCACTAAGTGGTACTTATAAAAACTGATTTTCCGTTTAAATGAAATTTTTCCATCATTGTGTTTTTATTTTCAAAAATCTGACATACATGGTTGTCATTAAGAATTAAAATGTGGTTCAATGAGATTAAAATAATTTTTTGGTGAATAGTAACTTATTAAGTTTTTAATCGCGATTAGTGGTAATTAGTGTAGTTTAAGGTAAAAATAATGCTTTAATAAAATGAGATGAGATTGAAACATGTCTTACCCTCATTGGTTGTATCATGGCCGACCAATTCAAGCCATGGGTCAACTTGGGGACCCCATGGATCCACTTTGGTTGGGAAATGACATAAATAACATTTTATTTAATGTAAAAGTAAAATTGACTAAAACATGATATGTTTTACTAAAACAATTTTTAAGTGGGGTTATACAAGTCATACTTTTGATTATAAATATTCATTGGAAATATAAAAATATTTCCTACATCATAGTATTTTTTTTATAATTTTTAGACATTAAATAAATTAAATTATTTATGACATAATAATGATGCAGCGATGACATCATTATTTGACGATTTAAATAAAATGGAAAGATAATGTAAAATCTATAAACTACACATGTCCAAAACTTATTGGATGAGTGACTTTCGAAGCCTTATCACCTTATCCACGAATTATATCAATGTGGGACCTTTTGAAACCGAAACACATTTTCAAATAAAGTAATATTTCTTTACTTTCCAAAAGTGCCCCTCCTCTCCTCTTATAAAAGGCCCCCACCTCTACCTCATTTAACACACTCCTCAAGCCTTTGGCTCGGCCAACCCCTGCCCATTTACTCTATCCACATCCCTCTCCTCATCCTAGAGGATTCCCTTTGGGCATAATCCTTTCAAAGGAAGCCTTTAGGCTCAAATCAAAAGGAGTTACACTTTTAAAGGTAATTCATTCTCTCATGTTCATTTGTTTTATTTTGCTTCTCCAACCCCCTAAACTCTTTTTATTTACTTCTTTTGTAACAAAAACAGTATCTTCAATATACTAGGATGTTGTTATAAGATTTATTCGAGCTACACTCTCACACAACTACATCAAATAGTTAAAGAACATACGGTTTCCGTGGATGGTGAAATTCTGCCTCCCGAAACGATGATTGTTCAATACTCATTTAACACCTTCAAAGGTGGCCATTATGATGTCACTATTTTTATATATGATATATAATATGTTTATGTTTTATTTATGCTTCTGTATTTTTCATTTTTTTCTTACCTTTATGACTTCCATTATGGGTATACGCGATATCTTCATTTAAGGAAGTGCGGACTACCGCCCCCTCAAAGTGATTTGATTCGTTAAATACCATATGTGGGATGTATAAAGGATGGAAATATGATATTATATATGATATTATACTGGAATTATAATATACCTTTATATCATTATTATTCCATTCTATAAAATACGAAATATAAATGAAAGTAGCGTTCATGCGTACGTACGGCTTACCGTCTCCATGAACGGTGCATTTCATTTCTTACCTCTAAATGATTATGTAATGTTATAAATTCATGAATTTAATGGATATATATGACATATATGATATCTAAATAATGAATACAATTCTGTATATAATAAAAATTTGGCCACACGAACAACATGTAATTGTAAGAAGTCCACTTTCGACTTAAGAACCAAATATCGGCAAAACAAATATTATTAACTTAAATGATTACATAATAATTATGACATGGTAATAAGTGGTATAAAAGTAATAATGAACTTGAAAAATGTTCTTAAGGAATTATAAATTAACTCAAGTTTATTATTCAGGAGATTAAATAACGATCGAGTCAAGTCGGACCCGAGGTAAGGGATCCTACAACTCTCTTTCTTTTTAAGTACACTCTTTTATGTCATTTATTTTAAGCTCATCTTTATTATGATTGGGATGTTCTTTTATATTACATTTACTGTAATTTTTATGTTCATGTGATGAGAGACCCTATTCTCTCTCATCAATCCATTTTGGAAGTTTTGAGTGGCGCCGTTAGGCTGCCGAACTTTCGTAAGAGATCTAACCTCTCTCTTTCTTTTTAAGTACTCTCCTTTATGTCACTTCTTTTAAACTCCTCCTTGCAATGTTGGGGGATTTTATTTTATATTACACTTTCTGTAAATTCTATTTTAATATGATGGGATACTATATTTGATCTCATCAATCCATATTCGGAAGTTTTATGTGGCGCCGTTAGGCTGCCGAGTTTTCGTAAGGGATTTTTCATCTCACTTTTATTCCCGTGAGATTTATGCTACATTTGCCACAAATTCCATTGAGTGGTGTATGTACTGCCCATTATTCTACTATTTGTGTAATATACTTTCGTTTATGAGTATTTACATCAATGACCTATTGTCTTTCTTTCATGGGGTGTATGTTTGAAAGATACCCAAGTCGGTAAGGGAACCTTTCACCCTCCTCTTTTTTTAAAAGACTTCTTTTATTGGGTCTTTTAATTTACATATTTTTATGTTTGGATATGTTCTAATACATCCTTATTGATGTAAATTTTATGTCCAAGTGATGAGATACACTTTTTATCTCTCATCAACTCATTTTGATGTGATGCCGTTAGGCTGTCAAGGGAACTTTTTAACCCAATTTCGATTTCTTTGGGTTCAACTTGTAGTCATTGAATATGTCATCCATTGAATATGTGTGAATGACCTTTTATTGTTTTACACTTAATATCCACTTATATTGGGTGTATATATATTTTTCACACATATTTTTGAGATTTATTTGTCCTTAATTTAAGGATACCTTCTTTATAAGGGATTTCATCACATTTGACATTTCTATTGAGGGTTCATTGTTGTTATGCACCAATTCACACTTATATGGTGTATATACTGTCCTTTGGAGTATTATATCATGAATCCTTTTATTCTCATGATATTATAAAGTTATGACTAAATGTTATTCCTCGATTATTGTATTCAAGTGTCTCTAATTTTGGTAAAACCCCTTTAACCAAAATATCGTTTTAAATGTTTTAATTATTTGTTCTTATTAATATCCATGTTTTCAAAATGGTTTTAAGGATTTATTTATATGGATATTAATGGTTTAAAATGATAAAAGCTTCAAGGTGGTATGGGACACTTTGATTCAAAAATATCTTTATTAAATGTTTTAAATGGTTTTGGAAATGGTTTCTTTTTGAATGGATTCATTATTTCAATATCCTAAAATGTTATATTGTGATTGAAATGTGGAAATGTTATGTTTCCTTTATTCATGTTTATATGATAAGATTATGTTATGGTTCTTGGGCATTGTTATGAAGAACGGGTGGTTCCGTGATAAACTAAGGGCGGGTGAGCCCGATATAGCTCTCCAATGCATTGGGTAACGCGAAGGAGTGAAACGTTAAGGTTTCTCCGAAGAGATTTAGGGAATATACTGTGATGGGTTTTCCAAACGTAACCAAGAGGGTTACTCCCTACGTAAGAATGTTATGAATGCCTCAAGTTACCTTTATGTCTTATGTTTTCTATGATTTATTCATGATTTGATATGCCTATGTTTTATGGGTAAAGTATGATTTCATTCTTATGTATATATGAACTCATGTTTCCTTTCCATATTTTTATAACCCTTACTGAGCTTTTTATGCTCATCCCAAGTTTTTGAAATGCTTTTCACAGGTCAAGGGAAAGGTATATGATGTGACGATAGTGTCAAGGATGTGTCAAGAAAGAATCCGTGTTTTATTTTAAATAGGTTTCCATTGATGGGAAGAATGAATATTGTCTTTTATGTAACCACCTTGTTTAAATGTGGAATGTAATGCAAGTTTCATGATCTAATTCTCTAAAACTCTAAACCTGAAAAGATCCTCAATGTGTAATCTTGTAATAACTCAAGTTTAAGTAAGGTTTAAGGTTGGGGCCTTATAATTTTATCACATAATTTTAATATATATTAAATATATTACATAATAAAAGCCATTCCATTTTACTGAACTCGTTTTCCCCATTAATATTAAATAAACATTGAATATTAAAATAATATTTGTTTGATTAATATTATCTAGTATTTACTAAAATTTTAAATACATTAAATAAATTCAATCCCATATACTCCTAACATGAATATTAATTATTTTATTTGAGTATTAGTGATCGATAATTTGGACAACAATCTAACCCTGTGGTGGGGCCCACCATGTCCAGATACCTATTCTGTTGAATAGGGAGGATTCATGAATACGCTATTGTGTTTGACCCTCTAGGCACTTATCTCGATAGTAGTGAATAAAATCCATAAACTTAGATCGGAGTCCAGCACCCCATCATGGCCCCTAAAGAGATAAATATTGTCATTGCAACGATAACCTACCTATGAACACAAACTATGTACTATAATATCTTTGTCATTAAATATCTCATAAATTAGGATGTACACTTGTGCCACCAACCATTATTTGAATTATTATTTTTTAAGATATCTGGGTGGATTTACCATTCAACTGCTTGGGCCAAAGTCATATGAAGGTATCACCATCCTGATCAACCAGGCCTGCGATATATAACTTCCAAAACATGGAAGCGAAAAATCCTTTCATGACCATTTAACCAATGTAATACCACCTATGATGCACTCAACACAAGATGCCTCATCACAATTTAGATACCATTATTTTTTCTTTGCATCAATGTACGCAATCAAATTTTATACATTGGTAATAGTCTCATGTCATGAGACCAATACACGAGTCCGTAGATAGTAACAACCAATGATACCCAAAAAAATTTGGGTTCTTATTGGTAGGTCTATTCTCATGATGTAATTACTAGAGATCACCAACTTCGAACTTCATGAGAATAAGTCTCAATGATTATGATCCCCTATAACCTGATAGTCAAACATCTATTATATCTAAGTAGTAAAAAGTATCTAAACAATATAACAAATATTTAAGATTAATTTCATAGTTTCTCAACTTTATAATTAAATCATGGGATCCATTGTGACCTCTTGTCATGACAATTAATCTCTTTAGATTACCATTTAAATAGTGGACACATAAAATTCTACACTATAATGGTAAGATGACATCATGTATAACTAACTGTACACAAGATATGGTAATTACAAGTACTGCATAGTTGGGTCAATGGAACCCACTATTTCAACACTCCCACTTTCACTAGAGACAACTTGCTAACCAAACTGTTTAGCTACTCACATGATAAAGATCATGCTTCTGCTGAGTAATGGCTTTAGTGATTAGGTCTGCCACATTTTTTCCGCATGGCATATCTGTTGAATGTGTCCTCATCTCCCTGATTAAAACATCTCAAGATAAGCTATCCTAGAGTATATCAGTTTTTTCCACTTTCATAACATGAAAAATTGGATAGTGATAATATAATAATTTATATTTTGATAAAATTTTTATCACTAGGTTCGGTTCCATGAACTGGAACAAATCGTTGCATCTGACTACTTCGTAGCTGCCTTAGAAGCTACAATATACTCGATATTTTTAGGTACCGATACCACTGGAATTTATGAGCATGACTCGCTCATCTCCTTAGCCTAAATATGGTAGGAGATCAAATTGATCTAAGGATTAATAGTTTTTGTCCCACCATTACTATTATACCTTCTTCTCGATATACCAAGTACATATTATTTTTAATTTCTGAAGTACAAGTTGATACTTCAAAATTCTTCACTTGTAGTTCTCCTAGAAAAAATTGATATATGCCTATAATAAATTATATTCTGACAATATAAATTATTGTACATATTATTGAATACATGATTGATCCATAGCTGAAGCATATGAAACTCAACTCACAACTTTAATCTCTTTCCATGTTACCAACATGTCAAAATCGAGAGATTATGCCATGTGACATTGGAAAAAATTCTGAACTTGAATTGTTCCAACTCTTATTTTTCTATACAATTTCACTTTATATATTATTGACTTTGGACTAATAAACCTATGGATCTTCCTCAATAGATCCAGTTTCCTAGAACATAGGTTTCTTCTTTAATTCGATCACTAGGGAATTAATTTTATTATGGTCTTAACTAACTATAAGACCAATATCTATTTTCCATATGTTTTCAAACATATTTCTCTTGGAAAACTTTGGTTCTCCCACTAACCTTTGGTAGATACAAGGTAGAGATTCATTCGAGGTGAATGGTCTAAAATCTTATTGCTCACATTAATCCAGAACTATATTTTAGTAACATGAAACCTTTATTGGAATCATATGATGTCATCATCCCTTTCTGGTTACGGCATATAGACACCTACCATGAAAGATGATCTGGAAATCCAATGACCAATAGAATGATCATATAAGTGTAGCTATGATAAGTAAAATTCTAATGGATTTAGTCTTACCGACTTGGAATAACCAATCGATCTTTATTGGTACCATTCTTGTACCATCCATGAATCATCTAATTTGAATACCCACATTAGTATTAAATTTATAATCCCCTTTTCAATTTGATACATTTAATTCATTACTAAATTTTAATTTGTATTTTTTATCTTAGATTGTTTCCATATACTTCTTAATTTTAGGAATTTTTATTCTCACTATATAATTTATCACCGGTTGTGGTGAAAATAAAACCATTACCATGGTTTCATCCTTCCTATGCAATATGTGTCTCTAGAAGGTTCCTATTCTATGTGTACTTGTGAAACTTGTTCCTATGAAACCATTTGTTCATCTCGAGTAGTAACTAAGTCCATGTCAATTCTTCTCCCACTATCTCCAATAGAGATGTAAACCCTTATATAGAAATGTAGTCTAATACTTGACTACATATTTTCTATCTAAGGGGATTATATAATATCCTATTCAACTTTTATGATATTTACTCAGATCCACCATTTGTTTAGCTTGATGTGTGTTTGTTTATATCTTATCAACCTATTGGAATCCTATCACGTGATCTATGACATAATGGGTTTTCATCATACTATGACTCGTATGATATAAATTTTCATTTTAAATGGCATATTGGTTATGGGTTTCCACCATTATTGGAAAATCACATCCTGAAATATGATTGAAGTTACTATAGGTTGTAACAATGATACTACATACATCATAACCTTGATGTATGAAATGGGAATTTAGTAATTTTGCAACACAACATTTTGTTGATCAATATGTAAGACTCATCCTTGATCCTCTTTATTAACATCAATATCGTGATGTAGATAAGGTAACATGAGTTTAAGAATTACTCCACACTACATTATAATGATTGATGAATGTTTGGTCAAGATATTATTTAGCATTACGATGTGAATAAAATCATATCATCTTAACAACCATATACTTCTCTATTAAATTTCTTAATAACTTAATGTAATCTTATAAAGTTCTTTAGCTCTTGATTTACTTTTGAATAGTTCATTCTCACTTGTTGAACTAACCCTGGAAGCTTTGTGGCATAACTTTTCTTCTAAAGGTTAATTTTTCTAAACTAAGGATGTCAATAATACCAAAGGTGTTTAGCTGTTCCGGGCCAAAAAATCATATTGGGTATATTCTTGACGTTCATTTTTAGTTTTACATGAACAAAGAATCATATTTACACAACTCTATAAGTGTTCCATTTTTTATTCATCATATATTGCCAATGATTCAAGTATTTCTGAACTATTTGTTGAGTATGGGACACGACAAAAAAAATTCATTCCAAAACATATAACAATGTTTCATTTTTTGCAAATATAATGTGAGATAAATTTTTTAGTTATACTCAACAACTTGTTCATCCGGAATCATTCACCTAGAAAATAGAAGTTATGTGTTTCTCAACGCTGACTTAGGAATCACCCTTTCTTAGATAATTGGAGAAGGTACTTTACATATTATAATGTTCTTATACGTAATTGGATAATGTATTTAAAAACACATATGTTATTGGAATATTGTATTCAATACCCAAGAAGCGTGTTAGAAACATTAATTTTTATTAATGAATATAACTGAATGAGAAGCTGGTACTTGATTCTTGTATTTCAGTTCATTTCATTTTTATACTTACATATATTAATTTCAATATGTGAAGAAAAAATCTCTTGTTAGATAACCAACCACAATTCTTTGAAGGACATGACGAAGGTGACTTTTGTGTAATTCTCTATAGGTCTTTTCTTTGTTTCATTCAATTTATTCTCCACAAGAACAAAATAAGGTACTTTATTTAATATTATTATTAATTGGGAAATGTTACCTTAATAGTAATGAAGATCTTTGTCTATAGAGATTTTTTGTATCCTTAAATGAAACTGCAATAATTGGGTGTAAAAGGTATAATAATGGGATGGTATGAAATATTTTGAACAATCTTTCACTTTACAAAAACTGATTGCAATCACTACCTTTAAATCATTCTTATCTTTATATTTGGAAACATCTTTGATATGAGACCACATGTAACATCATCCATGCAATGATTTAGTGACCATAACAGTAATGACCTGCCAATTCTCATTTTCTTGAGAGTGCAACGAGTCATTACTTGTCCTTAAGCAACATCCCCAAGGTGCCAAATGCTGGCAATAAATGCCTAAGGGTTTCAAAATACTTGGGGGACGATTTACCCTTTTAAATGAAAACAACCACAACCAATGCAATCTAGATAAACATCTCCAAGAAAACGCTATATGATACATGATTTAAAACCAAAACAACTCAACAATTATTTTCATAATAACCCAACCAAGTGCAATAACGGAGTACAAAACCAAATCAGAGTAAATAGCAGAAAGACAACTACAAGACTTCAAGACGACAACCCAACTCCATGCTCCACAAGCTCCAAGCTCCAACATCACGAACCAGCCCAAGAGTCATGAAGTGGTGCTAGAAACGTGTGACACTTTACCTTTTCCAACGTCCTTGTATATGACATCTGTAAAAGCACCAGCATGCCAAAGCAGGGGGTGAGTAATGAAACTCAGTAGGTTTTCCCCGATGACTTCCCAACCCATGCCTCTAGGATAAAACATGTTAGCACATTTATATAAAACCATTTATATAAAACAATTTCAAATCAGTTCAGAATATAACAAGTTCCATGTCAAAAACCATTTTCCAACAAAACTCATCTTTCTCAAGAAAAAAATCAAGCAAAGTTCCCAATTCCATTTACATTTCCATTTGGCACATTCGTTCCATTTCACCAATCTGCATAAACAACCATGCATGCAACCTGACCAACCTATACTCGCGAGTGGTGAGTTATCCTTCCAATCACTTAGTGAACTACCTTGACGGAGGTACTTCACGACCTTATCCGTCCCAACCTAGTGATGGGGGGACTTCTCGCCCTTATCCATCCCAACCTTTTTATGGGGGGACTTCTCGCCCTTATCCATCCTAATGAATATGAACACACACCACAACCCATGAAATTCCATGCCCAAAACCAAGTGTGTTCAAAACCTTTCAATAAATCATAACCCTTTTATTGAAAACCATTTCTTTCAAGCAGCAAAATCATAGCCAAATTAAAATAACCATTTTAAATTTACTTCAACAACCACTTTCCAAAAACACACAATTTTCATCACCTGATACTAAAAAGGGGTTTCAACCATTCTTTCATAACAGATAACAAAACCATTTCAATCAAGGAAAAAAATT
The DNA here is from genome assembly GCA_963277665.1 of Viscum album. Classification (NCBI taxonomy): domain Eukaryota; kingdom Viridiplantae; phylum Streptophyta; class Magnoliopsida; order Santalales; family Viscaceae; genus Viscum; species Viscum album. Next base: position 1,512,975,265 of record OY728128.1, on the reverse strand, counting down.
TGAAACTAATCCTTCATGTTCTATGAAATAGGAATCAAGAGTGAAGCCACCTACCTCAACAAATTAGGTGAAACCAAGCCACGGACGAAGAACGCTCAAGAACACCGGGTCAAAGCTCCAAAAACCCTCCTTAGATCTCTTCTCCTAACACAAACAAGACCAAATCATGTCATATTTGGCATATTCACCCTTAGATCTACCCATAATGGGTGTAGATCTATGAAAACGAGAGAAGAGGAGAAGTATATTTAAGTAGATCTAAGAAACCGATCAAGAACGATAACATACCTTAAGAATCCGGCTTTGATTCACCAAGAGAAACCTTCGAATCGCCTCCAGAACGCTTGGGAGAAGTCTTCCAACCTTCAAGGGAGAGTAATCCTGGGTTAGGGCTGCTTAGGAGGTTTAAACAAGGCAATTAAAGGGAAAACGAGTTAGATCCACAATTTTAGGATCTAACTTTAAGTGACTGCACGGTTAGTCCACACAGTTTGACAAACCGTGTGTTGGCTACTGCCTCGGCCACCCTTCTCGCATGGTTTGGCCACATGGTTAGGCAAACCGTGTGCCGACCGTGCGGAATCCACTGCCTCCAAGGCCCACTGCGCACGATTTGGCTGCACGGTTAGACAAACTGTGCACCGACCGTGCGACTTCTCCATTGCCTCCATACATCAATCCAAGTTCTCCCGACTCTCCCATTCAACACCCTTAACTTTAAAACCATGAAAATCATCAAGAAAGGGTTACATACTAGAAAACGGGGGTACTACATTCTCCCCACCATTGGCCTTTCTGTCCTCGGAAAGTAAAAAACCATCGCTTGACTGAAAGTGTTCTGGCCACTGTTCCTTCATTTATTTCTCACGTTCCCAAGTCTCTTCCTGAATCGGACCATGTTTCCACAAAACCCGCACTAGGCCAATGCTTTTTCCATGCAAGACTTTATCCTGCCTATCCACAATCTGCACCGGGATATGTACCAATGAATCATCCGGCTCTAGGGCAACGTGATCCCATCTGATCACATGGTCAGGATCAGGCTGATACTTCTTCAACTGAGATACATGGAACACATTATGTACTGCACTGAACCGTGGTGGTAATGCCAACCGATATTTCACCTCTCCAACCTGTTCCAGTATCTCAAAAGGGCCTATATATCGAGGAGATAACTTACCCTGCTTTCCGAAATGACGATGTCCAAGTATTGGAGAGAACCTCAAGAAGATATGATCACCCACAACGAACGACAACGGTCTTCGACAGTGATCTGCATAAGATTTCTGATGACTCTAAGCCATATCCATCCTATTTCTAAGCAACTGGATCTTCTCCGTTGTTTCTTGGACAAGGCTTGAACCAACTAGTGAAGTTTCACCAGTTTCCACCCAGCATAGTGGAGAACGACAAGGACGCCTATACAATGCTTCAAACGGGGCCATGCGTATCGCAACTTGATAACTGTTATTGTATGAGAACTCCACTAAGGGTATATACTCCCCCCATGATCCACCAAAGTCCATTACACAATCCCACAACATGTCGTCCAATGTTTTTATTGTCTGCTCTGATTTCCCATATGTCTGAGTATGATACGCCTTACTCATCGTCAACTGAGTTCCCAGGGCTTGCTGTAATGATTTCCAGAAATGAGATGTGAACCTCGGATCTCTATCTGAGATGATAGACACTAGTACCCCATGCCTTTTTACCACTTCTCGGATATATATTTTTTAAAGATCTTCCACTGTATGAGTTTCATGAATCGAGATGAAATGGGCCGACTTGGTTAGACAATCCACTATCACCCAAATGGCATCATGTTTCCAGACCGTTCTTGGACGACCTATAACAAAATCCATTGTTATCTGCTCCCATTTCCACACTGGGATAAGTAAGGACTGTAACATACCAGCTGATCTCTGATGCACTGCTTTAACCTGCTAACATGTTATGCATCGCGAGACGAATTCGGCCACCTTACTTTTCATGTCGCTCCACCAAAACTGCGCCTTTAGTGCCTTATACATATTTTGTGTACCTAGATGTACATCCCATCTTGAATGGTGGTAAGCATGAAAGATTTGTTTCTTACAAACCATAGGTACAACCATCTGATCTCTGAAACACAAAACTGAACTCTCATCCAGCTTCCATCCCTCAATGGTCCCCCCACCATTGAGTTTTGAACTCATTGAAACACAGTCTACATCGTATTCTTGTGTCTCCTTTACTATCTCCACCAAATAAGGAACAAGTGTAGCTAAAAATAGAACAGAAACATCACCTCGATTTTCACATTCTACATGAATGTCGGCTAAGACCGACATCAACTTCCATTCATATGAAGCTTCTTTTGCCAACTGAGCATACAAATTTCTACTTAATGCATCAGCCACCGAATTTCCCTTACCCAGTGTATACATTAAGTCAAAGCCGAACATTTGAAGATACTTCATCCATCTCCTCTTCCTCAGATTCAAATCTCGTTGTGAGAAAACGTGTTTCAAGCTTTTGTGATCTGTAAACACAGTGAAATTCTCACCAAAGAGATAATGACGCCAAGTCTTCAAGGCGTGGACAACTGCATCTAACTCCAAATCATGTGTTGGGTAATTTTTCTCATTCACTATCAACTACCTTGATCCATAAGCAACAACATGGTATCCTTGCATGAGAACACAACACAACTCTGTTCCCAAATCATCATAATACACCACATAACCCTGTCTTGATTCCAGAAAAATCAAGATGGGTGCTGATGTAAGGCGAACTTTTATCTCTTGAAAATATCTCCGACATTCCACAGTCTATTGAAATGCACTGTTCTTCTTTGTCAATTCTTCCATAGGTGAAGCTAGTCGTGATAAGTCACATACAAAGCATCAGTAATAACCAGCTAGACCAAGAAAACTCCGTATTTCAAAGACATTCTTCAGCGGTTGCCAAGAAAGAACAGCTTCTATATTTTCTGGATCCACTGAAACACCTTTCTCCGAAACGACATGGACCAAAAAACGACCTCTTGTATCCAAAAATCACACTTTGATAATTTGGAATACAATTGATGGTCCCTCAAGATTTCCAACAATGTCGCCAAGTGCTGCTCTTGCTCATCCCTTGTTCTTGAATACACCAATATGTCATCCACAAACACCACAACAAAAGAATTCAGATATTTTTGAAATATCTGATTCATCAAAGCCATGAAGACCGCTGGTGCATTCGTTAGACCAAAAGGCATGACTACGTATTCGTAGTGGCCATATCTGCTTCTGAATGCTGTCTTTGGAATATCCTCCTTCCGAACTCGCAACTGGTGATATCCTGACCGCAATTAAATCTTGGAGAACCACTGAGCTCCCCTTAATTGATCAAACATTTCATCAATGTGTGGAAGTGGATATCAATTCTTTATCGTAACTTGTTCAAGTTTACGATAATCCACACATAGCCTCAAAGTTCCATCTGATTTCTTTAAAAACAAAACTGGTGCTGCCCACGGAGACATGCTTGTCCGAATAAAACCTTTGCTTTCCAGCTCCTTTAACTGCACCTTCAATTCCTTTAACTCCGTTGGTGCCATCCTATAAGATAGAAGTGAGATTGGACTGGTCCCTGGAAAGAGATCAATCGTAAAATCCACTTCTCTTATAGGTTGTAACCCTGAGAAGTTTTCAGGAAAAACATCAGGAAATTGATCCACCACAATTGGAAAACTATTTTCCGTGATCTCTTCCAATTATGCCAAAGTCAACACTACTAATTGGTAAGATATCGTTCCCACCATTGGTTCCAACAAGCTCTTTGCAGCTTTCTTTACTATCCTCTCTCCTCTGAAGCGATGGTTGATGTCGTCCTCAGTCGTGAAACGAACCGTTCTCCTATAACAGTCGATGTGAGCCTTAAACCTCGTCAACCAATCCATACCCAGGATTATATTATAGACATCCATCTCCAGGACAGAGAAACCCCATTTCATCTCAGCTCCATCAAAATTTATAGCACATGCTCTACACACGAAGGCTTGACATTCTTTTTCACCAAGAGGAGTTTGCAGTTTCAAGATAGAAGGCATCATTTCCAGTTTTAAGTTCAGCAAATCAGCAATACGAAAAGAAAGAAAGGAATACGATTCTCCAGTATCAAACAACACTTCCTTGAGGGTAGAATTCAAAATAATCGTACCTCTCACCATAGATGGTCCAGCCTGATCATCGGCCATCATTTTCTCAGCTGCATACAATTGTTTCGTCACTGCACGGTTCTCCTTGTTGCCTTGCTGAGACTTCCCTGGTTGAGGGGTCATGGTATTCCTGAAATCACCATAACTAGCTATGTTCTTTTGGCGAGACTAATTCTGTTGTCCTCACCCTATCAAAGCATAAGATGCTTGCGACACTTGAGAAGTGTCACAGACACCTGACCGTGGAGCACTACGACAATATCGCTGATGATGCCCCATCTGCTTACAATTGTGGCATGTTCTCGGTGGTTCTGCACATTCTCGTTTGATGTGATCAGTCGAACCACATTGAAAGAAATCTGCTTTGCTCTGGGGTCGTGGAGGAAGGTTAACTGATCCCGCTATCTGGTTCTGATTCACACTCCCACCTTGGAAGTAGGTGTCCCTCTTCTGCTTATTTCCAGCATTAAAGTTCCCACCCGTTCCCATGGGTATCATCATGCTTACTCCTATCGATCCTGAGATATCATGTTCAGCAACCGTTGTTCTGTTCACCATCTCTGTATAATCCGTAATACAGAGCACTGCAATCTTCAATCAAATCTTCTGCCTTACCCAAGATTCGAAGATGTGTGCCTTCAAAGAAGCACTTGACGCAACCTCTGGTGAAAAATGGAATAAATTCATGAACATAGACGCATACTCTATGACAGAGAGGATCTCTTGTTTCAAGTTGAAGAAGTCCGTCATTTTCTGGATCTTGAACGTGTGAGGATAGAATTGTTTGTTAAATAATTCTTCAAAATCCTCCCATGTAAGGCCTTCATCCAATTTAGCCTGCACCACTAAATCCCGCCACTGACATGAAAGATCCTCAAGTATATACGTCTCTAGCTTTACTTTTAGCTCTACTGGTGTGCCGATGAAATTAAATATACGATTCATCCTGCTTAGCCACACCTCCGCCTTCTCGGGTTCAGCATCACCCCGAAAGATGGGTGGATTCTGCTTATGAAACTGGATGGAATAGTCTACATGCCTTGACTCATCCCTCTGATTCCCTGTGTCCACAGCCTGGAACTCTTTAACAATACTCTGAACCAGCTCTTGGTTCACACGTGGTTATGGTGCAACCACATTCTCCGCAGCTTCTTCGGGTTGGTTTCCACGACGCCTAACGGGTGCCATTTTCTATACAAACAACGCACGCCATTAGTCTCACTTCCTAGTAACTGAAGGCTTAGCATTTCAATTTCAATCACATCAACTATCACATCATTGTTTTCCAACCATCCAACTTATCCACATGTTCAACCATTTTTGAAAACATCCCACATACGTTTTGAAAATCCACCCGTTTTCAAAATATACTAAATATCCAGTTTTAAAAATCATTCATTTGAAAATCAATTTATTCATTTTTCAAAAATTTACACGTTGCCCAAAATCATAAATCATTCTTCGCAATGAGATATGTCATCTTAGTGGGAATTCATTCCTATAATGCATGTCATGCTCATCTCATTGGATAAACCCATGACAATGAGATATGCAACATTCTAGAAGTGTATCCAAAACACTTATGTACCCAACACCCTGGTAACTTGAAGTTCAGCATAAATGGGGTAGCTACGTCCTTTTATGCTATACATTTCAAGTTCTGACAATCTTACTCTTGTCTAAGATGATCACCCAAGGAATAGACAAGAAGGAATTTCAACTCCAAGACCAAGAACATCGATGACTACTTGTTAGGAAAGGACCGAACAAGATGATACCATTTGTAATGACCATCCAATTCTCATTGGCTTGAGAGTGTAACGAGTCATTACTTGGCCTTAAGCGACATCCCCAAGGCGCCAAAGGCTGGCAATAAATGCCGAAGGGTTTCACAATACTTGAGGGACGATTTACCCTTTTAAATGAAAATAACCACAACCAATGAAAACTAGATAAACATCTCCAAGAAACCACTATATGATACATGATTTAAAACCAAAACAACTCAACCATTATTTTCATAATAACTCAACCAAGTGAAACAAAAGAGTACAAAACAAAATCAGAGTAAACAGCGGAAAGACAACTACAAGACTTCAAGACGACAACCCAACTCTATGCTCCACAGGCTCCAAGCTCCAACATCACGAACCAGCCCAAGAGTCACGAAGTGGTGCTATAAACGTGTGACACTTTACCTTTGCCAACGTCCAGGTATATGACATCTGTAAAAGTACTAGTGTGCCAAAGCAGGGGGTGAGTAATGAAACTCAGTAGGTTTTCCCCGATGAATTCCCAACCCATGACTCTAGGATAAAACATGTTACCACATTTATATAAAAACATTTATATAAAACAATTTCAAATTAGTTCACAATATAGCAAGTTCCATGTCAAAAACCATTTTCCAACAAAACTCATCTTTCTCAAGAAAATCAACCAAGCAAAGTTCCTAATTCCATTCACATTTCCATCTGGCACATTCGTTCCATTTCACCAATCCACATAACCAACCATGCATGCAACCTGGACCTCCCTATACTCGCGAGTGGTGATTTACCTTCCACCAAGACGTCACTTAGTGAACTACCTTGACGGGGGAATTTCACGACCTTATTTGTCTCAACCTAGTGATGGGGGGACTTCTCGCCCTTATCCATCCCAACCTTTTGATGGGGGGACTTCTCGCCCTTATCCATCCCAATGCATATGAACACACACCACAACCCAAGAAAGTCCATGCCCAAAACCAAGTGTGTCCAAAACCTTTCAATAAAGCATAACCCTTTTATTGAAAACCATTTCTTTCAAGCAGCAAAACCATATCCAATTTAAAATCACCATTTTAAATTTACTTCAACAACCACTTTCCAAAAAACACACAATTTTCATCACCTGATACTAAAAAGGGGTTTCAACCATTCTTTCATAACAGATAACCAACCCATTTCAATCAAGGAAAACAATTTGAAACTAAGCCTTCAAGTTCTAAGAAAGAGGAATCGAGAGTGAATCCACCTACCTCAACAAATTAGGCGAAACCAATCCACAGACGAAGAATGCTCAAGAACACCGGGTCAAAGCTCCAAAAACCCTCCTTAGATATCTTCTCCTAACACAACCAAGACCAAATCTTGTCATATTTGGCATCCACACCCTTAGATCTACCCATAATGGGCGTATATCTAAGAAACTGAGAGAAGAGGAGAAGTAGATCTAAGTTGATCTAAGAAACCGATCAAGAACGAGAACATGCCTTAAGAATCCGGCTTCGATTCGCCAAGAGAAACTTTCGAATTGCCTCCGGAATGCTTAGGAGAAGTCTTCCAACCTTCAAGGGAGAGTAATCCTGAGTTAGGGCCACTTAGGAGGTTTAAACAAGGCAATTAAAGGCAAAACGAGTTAGATCCACAATTTTAGGATCAAACTTTAAGTGACCGCACGGTTAGTCCGCACAGTTTGACAAACCGTGCGCTAGCCGTGCGTTGGCTACTGCCTCGACCACCCTTCTCGCACGGTTTGGCCGCACGGTTAGACAAACTGTGCGCCGACCGTGCGGAAGCCACTGCCTCCAAGGCCCACTGCGTACGATTTGGCCGCATGGTTAGACAAACCGTGTGCCGACCGTGCGACTTCCCCATTGCCTCCAAATATCAATCCAAGTTCTCCCGACTCTCTCATTCAACACCCTTAACTTCAAAGCCATGAAAAGCATCAAGAAAGGGTTACATACCAGAAACTGGGGGTACTACAATAACTAACATCAGATGGTGATGATAGTATTATGATAGAACCATAATATGATTAATTCATGAGTATCCAGTAAGAAATTTTTACACCCTTGCTTCCTGAGGAGGCTTAACAGGTTTAGACACAAGCACCATGAATTTCCATTATAGAAGTAATGTGCGTAAGTGCCTATACTACACTTTGAATTTCATGCTTGTTGGAAATTAACATTATCCAATATTTGACGCAGTTTTTAATTATGGTCTTACTTTCCATTCTTTACAAATAAATATTACTAGATTGTACATTTTATGTTGATTACTGATTGTGACAGTACTGATTAATTTAATCATTAAATCTCTCCCATTATTTTATCAAATTATAGGAACCCTTTGTACTAGAATCAGAATACTCTATCATTTGAGTATTCTAGTGGCAAGAATCCTTGAACCTCCATCATAGTCTATAAGCTATGACTGTAACACTACTCGAAGTGTCAAAGGTAGGATTTTGGCTACCAACCGCATTAACTCATAATTCAATGTTTTATTAAGTGAAGTCCCAACTTCAAAATTCATTTATTGATTTACACAATTCTTGCCACAAAAATTAAAACAATCTTGATATGACTATTTATTTGCTGCAATTTTAGTTATGTCAACCCACCATCCTATTAAGAAATCCCTCATAGTTAGAGGCAACCTCGAATATGCCATGACTGGCAGAAAAAATACACCATTTTGTTCAAACATGAATGATGGAAGGATGTGGTGACTAAAAATTTATTTGAGGGTTTTGGGTTTTTCTCTTGACGACTGTAATCCATTTCTATTAATCTTGTTCATCTTTGTTGTTGTGCTAACAACATATCATTAATAGAAAAACACATCCTGCTTCATTATGAATTTTATTATCTATTATTTTATGTATTTCTCCAACTGTTTATAAATGAATAGAATAATAAATAAATGCTTAAATGTAAACGATTACCCGACTGGACTTAAGCATCTAGATGACCTAGGGGCATCATACCTGAGTCGAAGCTTGACTGTTGATGCACCTTGCCCTCGTCTTGTTTGTTCATTTCTCTTTTGAAGTATCGTCTCGTCTTGGCAGGGCCAATGTCACGTATTGGAGTACCTCCTCACATTGGTGGGATCCACATGTCGCCTTGCACAGTCTTCATCAACGTACACCACCACATCTTGTTGGGGTCTGTGTCGTTCACCGTCTTCATCCGTATTACAAAGATAATCTCCCATAGGCGAGGGGGACTCGGGTATAAAAATTTACTTCAGGTAAATTGGGTGCGCATGCCCTTATACATTTTAACCGAAATGAATGATGATGCGCAGACCGTCTATTTAATTAATTATAATCATCATAGACATTTAAATAATTATGTAAATAAATCTAATATTCACAAGATGATGATCATGACAAGAATATGGGTTAAATGAGCGATATAATTAAATTTCATTAATTACATACGAGGGTTGTAAATTAAATTAAATGAATTAAATAATTCAAATAATTCAAATAATTATCATTCCTTTAATTAATTTATATTTCATGCCAAAATTAAATTAACTAATTAATTTAATTTCATTAAAAATTTAAATTAATTTATATCCCTAGGTAGTATAATAATTAACGAAACATAATTTTAATTTATTTAATGTAGATAAAAAAAATTAAATTTATTTATTTTGATTAATTTAAATGAATGGTCCCCAAAACATCATTGCACGACCAATGTGGATCAGGCTAAAACCCATTCAGGGGCATACCAGGTCATGCAAGGGCCGAATAGAGATGGATTGATCCGTCCAAACTCATTCTGGGTTAGGCAGGTCTGTCCGGACAACTTTGTGTCCAATTTTTTCCTTTGAAAAATAACTTTTAGGCAAAAGGATACATCATGGGTGTAAATGGGATTCAGTGGGGCTGCGGTTTTGGTCGGGTCTGTTCGGCGCGACCTAGTCCAACGATAGGAGCGGAGCAGACACATCGCTGAGAAGTCACCAGTCGTGAGTAGTAAGGTAGTAGTGCGGGCGGAGACTAGGGAAGGAGACGACGACCTCTTGGGAGTCATCTTGAGCCAGTAAGGGAGGCATAATGTAGGCTTGGGTCGGGAGGTGGCACTGGCGGAGAGCCAGAGCAGGGGTTGGGAGGGCTGATAGAGATCTGGCCGGCATGGAGGCGGCCATCCGGAACTGTCTAGAGCTGGCGGTTGGAAGGAGGACGGACAGTAGCACTGGTGCTGCTGAGGCGTGACTGGAGGTGCGCGACTGGAGGTGCGCGACTGCGGTCGGCTGAGCGGACAACGACCTGGACGACTTCAAGGAGGGCGGCGGCCTGGGTCTGGCATGGGGAGTGCATCCGGGCAGCGGAGGATTGTGGGGCGGTAGTAGCCTCTGGCAGTCGTGGCTAGGGGAAGCCGGTGGAGGGCGGCGCTGAGGTCCAGTGGTGCCTATTGTGTGTTCGATGGGAGGCGAACGATAGGACCATGGCGGTGTGAGAGGAGGCAGCAAGCCAGTTATAAGCAGGGGCACAACGGCGTCTCCGGAGGCAGGGTTGGGAGGCGATCATGAAGGGGCAGCATCCCCCTAGTGCGTCGTGCCGAAGAAGAAGATCGGTCCATGGACCCCTTAATTTTTTCATTTTTTTCTTACCAGAATAGCCCCTACCCCTTTTGATTTATTTTATTTCTTGCTTCATGCGCCGCCCCCGCCCCCCATTTCCACTTTGTTTTTTCTAATCTAAGACTTCTTTTGTAGTCTTCCCCCATTTTTTTAAAATTCACCTAGCTTTTTTCAATCAGGTCTTCCAAAAAAAAATTCCAAAGGCTATATAGCTTGTTAATTTAATAATAATAACATTATTATAAAAAAATAATAATTTATTATTATATTATCATTATAATAATTAAATAAACAGTATTATGACAATAAATTTTTTATTATAAAAATTATACGACAAAAAAATTATAATTTTCACATATATTATTTTTCAAAATTTTTGAAAAGGAATAAAATTTTAATAACATGAACTCAAACTGCAATCACAGATCCATTCTGAAAAATTTAAAATGACCATAACATGGCTGTTCGAGATCGGATTGACGTGCGGTTTAAACCAATGAGACCATTTTGGAACCCTCTACTTAATTGTAATGAAATTTTAATTTTATAGGCTCATAAAATATACATGATCACTCTGATTCCACTGAATGGTTCTAGGGCCCACAGGTGAAGCCTGTGTGGGCCAAAGATTTTAAAAAATTTCATCGACGGGTCAACGAGACTTGTCGACGCCGACGATCTGTGCCCTGGTATGCTCCGAGGATCTCGCGTAAATTGTAAAGAACACACAATTTGAATTGAAAACGTACCCATTTCAAATATGAGGTTGCGGTCGACTACAACTCGGCATCGGTGATCATCACTTGAAGAATTTATAGCAGGATCCCTCAAGATCATCCACACACTCTTCGAAAATCCATTGGAGCATCAATAGTCAAATTCTGGGTGCTTACGTGGCGATCCGATGATGCTTTATAAATTCCAACTATCACCGCATCGATATGCCTTCAATGGTAGAGAATGATCCTGATCCAAGTTCATGGATCAACTACTTATCTCTATAAGATGTGGTATGAGAGAGTGGCTCTCATTTTCATTCCATAAAAACTGTATGAATAGTAAGAATGACCACACAAGAGAGAGAACCTCCTCTTAAATTTATAGTGGAGTTGATAAAAACCTGGTTGGGTTCCCCGACCCACATTTATTTCAACATCCACTATATAAATAATAATGAGGAACTAGATTGTTCCCAAACTATTTATTATTTTATCACATAATTGTAATATATATAAAATATATTAAGTTATAAAAACCAAGCCATTTAACTCAACACATTGTCCCGCTTAATATTTAACGAACGTTGAATATTAAAAAAAATTCATTCGATTAATATTATCTCATATTTACTAAACATGTAAATACATTAAATAAATTCAATCCCAAATATTCATAACCTGAATATTAATGAATTTATTTAATTATTGGTGAATGATACTTTGTAAAACAGTCCAACCCTATGGTGGGGCCCACCATGTCCATACACTTATTCAACTAAATAGGGTGGATTCTTGAATACACTATTTTGGGTGACCCTCTAGGCCCTTATATCAATAATAGTGAATAAAATCCATAGATTAAGATTGAATTATAGAAACCCATAATTTTCTCTAAAAATATGATTGACATAGCAACGACAACAAACCTATGAACATTGACTATGTAATAAAATTTCATTGTCATTAAATATCTCATAAATCCAGACGTACACTTGTGTCATCATCCTTTATTTTCTTTATTATTTTTCGATCTATCTAGATGGATTTACCTTTCGACTGCTTTGGACAAATAATTTTGAAGGTATCACCATCCTGATCAACCAGTCCTGAGATATATAACTTCCAAAAGATTGGTGTTACAAATCCGTTCTTGGCCATTCCAACAATGTCATATCAGTAACGACACAACCAACTCAAGCTACCTCACCACGATTTCAAAACAATGGTTTTTTCCTTGCATCAATGTACACAATCAAATGGTGTACATTTTTAATAATCTTAAGTCTGGAGACCAATACACATGTTTGTAGATAAAAACAACCATTGACACCTAAAACATGTGTTGTTCCTATTAGCGGTTCAATCCTCATCATCTCACTACTAGATATCACCAAAAGCGAACTTCACGAGAATAAGTCTCAATACTTATGAGCCACCAGAACCTGAGAGTCAAACATCTACTGTGTCCAATTAGTAAGATGTATCTAGACTATAGAACAAATATTTAATATTAATTTCATATTATCTCGAGGTTCTCATTATATCTTGGGATCTTCTATAACCTCACAACATGAAAATTAATATTTGTACATTACCATTTCAATAGTGGATGCAGTAAAGTCTACACTATAATGGTAAGATGACATCATGTATAACTAATTGTACAAATGTTATGGTAAAAAAAAATTACTCCATAGTTGGGTCTAGGGAAACCACTATTTAAACAGATATCCTTTAATTAAATGAAAAAACTGATTTTCCAATTCATCTTTTTGAATGAGATAATGTTGGTATTTCATTTTTGATATCGAACCATCTAAATGGAATTGTATTTGATTAAATGGTCAACTTCATCTTTTACATTAATAGCATGAGTCCGACGCATTATTATTGATTACTTATTATACCCATAGTGAACCTCTAGAAATCATAAATTTTTGTTGCCTATATTGCGATCAAGGCATGGAATCTATATGTAATTCTAGGTGAACACATCTCAGTGTTGCTATCAAAAAATGATTCCAACTCTTTTTCTTTAGATGTTATGGTTGTACTGATCAATGTGGGCCTAATATATTTCATTGTGCCCATATTTATTTGGAATAGATCATCAATATTGGTGGATACAATCTCCTCAAAAGATGGAGGGTCATCTCAAATATTCTCTTCTTCATCTCTCTTTTCATTAATCTCAGGACAAATGGTTGATGAGTAGACATCTATGGATCTAGGCGAGGCATCAACATACTGACATTCAGAAGATAATGTATGGGTGTTATCACTCTCAATTGGGGATATGAGAGTATCTTCTACTTCACCTGATGGAATGGGGGTCTTCTAAGATTCTAGGGATAATGTGAGATCAATTTCACATAGGTTGATATCCTTTTTATTAGGATCATACACTTCTATATTATTGGGCGAAACTAATTTGAGTGATATCATGAAGGATGGTGAATATACTCAAATTTGAACTCATGTATTTAATTTGATTGATTGGGAATACCAATTCATCACCAATCCCATGAAATTGTATATTAAAGGACATTTACAGAACGTTTTGTCCCATAACTTTAGTGACATCATCAAGATTTCATTTTTTATCTCTATCTACTTAATCTAGAAATCATTGTGTTAATACTCATTGGATTCAAATTGACTAATTTCACTATAAACTTTACTAATTTTTTCATCAACAGGTTATTTGATACATTAATGATATGATGAGGTAACTACTATATGTTTATTCATTCAAGGTCACCGTTAAGTGAAACTAAAATTTATATAAATTTGAAAAGGTAATTTAGATTCATATATGAGGTTCCCAAATTGGGAACCCATCATGATTATACCTATAGGTTTATTCTTATTTTTTTAGTAACACTAAAGTGTTAAAGATGATGGGGACAAATAAATTTTTTTATAACCCAACAGATGACGTTCCCAGATTGTAATGTTATTCATTCTTGAGAATTTGTCAATGAAATCCTAGGGGATATCAATGCCATCCAGATTTCTAAATTAATACAGGCGCCTAAGGTGGTACTTCATAATTGTGTCAATGCCTTTCTTAGTGAAAGAGATTTTTGTGTCACATTCCATGTGACCGGTCCATGTATGATACAATTTATTATAAATAACATCATATTTGAACATTTGAGTACTTAATAGGACCTCCACAAATGCTTCTCTGAGAACATTTGATACAATAAGGTTAATTGGGATTGACTGGTTGGCTAGAACCCTAGAAAACTACTTTATATTTTCATATTTTTTAGAAGGTTGTATACCCTTAACAATGTGGGGTTGGGTATTCTACCTAGAATTTTCCTTAGGGGATGTATTATTTGACGTAGATGGGTAAAGAGATTGACCAAAAGGTGAAGGAACTCTTATAACATATATATTGAGTTGACTTTATCTTCCCACTCATCTTGGATAATTATAAGGTCTCAAAGCCATCATTCCATCATCCAAAATAATTTAATTAAGATGAATTTCAAATGAAATTGTATTGTCTACATTCTCTTTCCAGATTTGATTAAGTACATACCCATGAGTCTCTTCCATGTATATAGGTCTGGTGGTAATGTATCTAGAATATTGGTCTTAATCATAAATGTGAAATTCCATGTTCTCTTATCTTATATGACCTCTTCCATTGGCTCACTAGTCAGGTATGGGGAACATAAGTTTTTAATTATACACATAATTAAAGAAGGTGTCTACTAAAAGAATAAAATTAATAGAAATGAAGAGTAGCTCATTATCTATTGAGGGATTTCTTTGGAGGGGTAGTTATCATCCTATCATTAAAATAATAATATTATCAAAGAGTTTCTGAACTGGATTAGGGATCAAAATGGGTTTATTTTACTCTACATGATTCTTTCATATATTTACACTAAACTTTAAAAGACTGACCTTTCGATGACTGTGATGTTAATGAATATGTTCTCACCATAGAAAAATAAACTAGTGTCATGACAGGCTGGTTTATTCATGCCCCGAGGATAGAATGAAGTTGATTGAATTTTTTTTCTGGATATCATGTTTTTAAACATATATAAACCCCTAATTAAAAATTCATTCCATAATATTTATTTATATGATGTTGGGGTGAAATTGAATGTAATAGTTACAATTTCCACTTTTCATTTTCTTTTTCCTTAATATTTTAGGGTTAGTTAATAATTGGTTTTCTGTCATTGAATGTTGTCTACCAATTTTATAAAACCAAGTAATTTTCATGGAATTCACATTGATATTTCACTGAAATAAGTATAATTTGAATATTTTCATACAACCTCTCTATATAGAGACCCAATAAATCTTCCTGGGGAAGCAAAAGATTCATTGTGTAGGTAAAACACTTCTAATTAGTATTGAAGTCCCAAACCCTTTCATTATGTCATCTCATTAAAATTTAGATATCAAGGATGTTTTTATTTAACAATGTTGATGTAAATTCATAATGATTTTTTTGGTTGAGATCATCCCATCCCAAAATTCATAAGGATGAAAAACTAGTTTACTAGAAGAAAGATGGTCCCTTGAGATCCTATATGACGAATATGAGTTTACATTATTTATGTTGCTAAAGGGTTCTTATAATGAGACCAAATTGAGATAGAAAATTTGTTTGTTAATTTTCTAGATCCCATATTACATTTGAAAATTGGGAAGTAAGATTATCTAATTTGGGTAGGGGAGGAGTTGTATCCACCCATTCAGTGCAAGGATTTTCCTCTCACAGTGATAATTCTCACCACCCTTAGATATCCTTTAGTTATAATGTTAATTTTTTAATGATATTAGTGTTTTTTGATGATATTTCTAGTTGTATAGGCCTAGGTGGAGCTGAAATAGTGGAACCAACATACAGAGGCTAACAAAATTAGACTTCATGTATTCTTGGAAAATAACCAGAGTGAACTAGCCTGGGTTGTTCACTTGAAATGACCAAGTAATTTTTATAATAGTTTAAATTCTAGACATCCTTCCACAAGTTGTAATAGATAAATTTACTCTATAGATCCTATATTGAGTTGATGACTTGGCCCTTATTTTACTGGTATGGTTGTCTCTTCTTGTTGAGGGAGATATCTTGAATGAATAACATGAAGCTCTACCTAGGGAACAAAACTAAGCTGGATATTTCCACAGAGTAACTTAATATTTAGCCTCTTCAAAATAGTATTTATAACTAACACAGAGAGAAAAATTTTCTATTAATTAAAGGAGAAACTTCTATAGGCAACAATTAAGATATAACCACACCATTTCCCTTTTATTTTTTTGAAGTCCACCAGAGTGGTGGTAGATGATTATTTGAAGGCACTACAAAAATTTTAGATTCTCTTTAATTTCTAATGTTCACACATTCTTTATTTTTTTATGGATTCATATATTTAAAAAAACATCCTCCGCTTGTTTCCCTATATTAGCTTCAGGTATAATTGTATTTTTAGGGCCATTTATGAAGATATTTAATATTGTATAGTGTGCCTCTTGGATGGCATCAAAGTCATTAGGATAGTATAGTCCCGTATAGTATCTGTTGAGTGAAGAATCCTGATTTTTTAAAGTGGTTTCTCTCTTGATGGGTTGATTTGGTTTGTGGAATTTATGATTCTTTATTACTTCCTTATTGGTTTCTCCCAAATCATCATTATGATGATTAATACATGTAGATAATTAAAACATACTAATTGTATGTGTTTTCCAGTAGAAATAAGGGTCACATAGTGAATGATGTCTTATGATGAAACACCCAATTGTGAAAAGTATGACATGAAAGATGGGATAAAAGGTTGAGATAAAAAAGTCACAATACCTATAGGATTGGGCTAGACTCATTACACTAAAGAAACATTTTTGACATGATGATGATTGCATGAAATTGAAGGAGATGGGTATAGTAAAAAATGATCCCAACACTATAGTATGGATCACTTCAGAATTTATGCCACTAAATCTATCACTACCTCCCTTTTAATTGTGTGAATCACTATACAGGTTTGAGTTAGGTTTAATGAACACTTTAAATATGAGCTGTTTGCTACCAAAACCAATACTGGATCCTGGGGATTGGATCTACTCAAATGAGAATCTTGATCAGTCATTAAAAACAATTAATGTAAGTGTCTCTATATTACCTTATCTCATTGGTTATGATGTTTTTTATTTTTATTCATAGTTGATACCAACTGAGCATACGACCCATTGTGTATAAATATTGATTCCAAGAGTCATATCGAAGAAATGTCATTCAACAATGACACATTTAGTTGAATTTTCTTTTTGGTGAGGTAGGAGAAATTCACCCCCATGTTCTCCCCATCATGTATTATATATAGTGGATATAGATTCATTTGATTACAAATTTAAATTTATCAAAAAATCAATTCATTTGTTTTGAATATTCTCCCACTACTTTCATAATTTCATAAATCATACAACTAAAAGGGAATCCAAGGAAATATATCGGTGAAAATTTTCTACTTTCATGATGTGATTTACATATCCATTATAAGGAAATAAATTTAATTTTAAATAATGAATATTTTCCATATATTTATACAAATTAAAAATATGAATTCAGTAATTAATGCTTTCATAATAATACAAAATGGACTGGCTAGGGGCTATAATGTGGTAAAACTATTTTCTGTAGCCACTTATTTCCTCATAATCAATGTGTTATATATATATATTGTGACATATTACTTAACATTAAATTATAAAAGTGGCTATTTCCCAACACCCTTATTGTAGAATGTAATTATTATATAAATATTCTCTAGTTTAATAAATGTTATGTTGAACAAGGGTTGTTCGGAGAATGATTGTTACCTCAATTTATCTTTTTGATAAGAAAAAATGTCTCTTATCAATAACAGTGCATCAATTTCAGATAGTCCCATCATCTCAAATTCCTCACTATATAAGGGTCTTCAGTTAGTTGATTGTGTGAGTGGATGAACTTCTTATAGAAATGAAATATCATTATGGGTAGGACCTTCACGGAAAATACTATCATGGGGAGGACTACCATAATGAATCAATGTCTGTCCAAAGGGAGTAATCCTATAGAAAATTACATGTGTAGTAAATTTAGGGTGGATAGTTGAAATAGGAGGACCTTATTGTCATTTTATATTTTAATCATGATTAGGAATTCAACAGTAATCATAAAGAGAAATGTATTCATGAATGATCTTATTATGGAGTTGCGGAATACCATCATGATAAGTACTATGGAGATAACCTCCCGATATGCTGATTCCAAAAATATGGGGAGGACCACTATAACTACAGTTGATACATATTTTATATGGAAATGAGTAAGAAGGATCTTTTTGTGCTCTAATTAAATGTTTGAGTGCCTCAAAAACACCATTATTATGTGGAGTAGGAATGTGTCTATGCTTCTAGACTTCATATTACCTTGGTTAAACTTCATATTATATTTTCTGCATCAGATGATTGAAGATTAATATTGTAAAAAATGAATTTTTTGTATGGAATATTTCCTTGGAAAATACTATTATGTTGCTAAAATATGCCAATAAATTCAGTGTTTGTGATTGGGATGTGTTTTTTCATAAAGTGGCCATTGAGATTTGATGATGATATCCAGTTGGAACAATAATACTTTTCCAATCTTGTTGTCCGTTTATCTCATATGTGTGCATAGGACCATGCTAGATAAGATAGTGATTATCTTCCTTCTATGGAGTAAAACTTGAAGACTCTAGTGGTATGGAATAAATTTGTGCCGGACCCCTAATTGATTCCACTATCAAGATATATTGAAATATTTATAGAATATGGGAAATAATGTAATCATACCCAACTATTTTTAAAAGGATTTATAAATAGGGTTTCTCAGGTGGAATGATATTATCACCCAATTACCTAGTTGGAGAAATAATACGATCCTACTATATCCCATGTAGTTTCAAATAGAATATACTAGCATGAATTTTTTGTGGGGATAGGAATATGTGCATTCAAAATTTTTATTTTCAGTATATGCTAAAATGATTCTCTTGGTGATTTTATAATGTGTTGGTAGGACTTCTATGTGAGGGAAGGAATATATACCAAATCACAATTTTCTACTACATTATGATGGATGGTATCATCTATTTAATGTATGATGTGGTTATGTATCGAATTATTTATGATATACCACTCTTGATTAAATTTCTTGGAAACTCTTGTATGAGTGACATGAGTTAGGAGTTGTGGGGTGGTTTTTCTCAACAAGATGAGGGCATATTGCCAGATGGGATTAATGGTGGTGATTTTTGGATGGGGTATTCCATGGTGGCACATGTGTTTTGGTGAGTCTTATATCAACCTTCTAGATGTATGATAGGAACTTGTTACTATATATCAAACAGATTTTCCCAAAACCATTTTAAATGGAAATAGGTTTTTCTTGCTTATTCACCTACACTAGTTATGGTCAAAATGGTTGGTCATGATTCATATCCCATATGTGTTCTTGTGCAACCTCCAATTTTTGGATACTAATGTTATAGTATACTCTTGAATATGTGAATTTACCACCTCATGCTAAAGGTTCTGGGGGGTGGCGATTGAATCCTATAGTTTTATGACAACCCATCACATATGACTGATGATGTGTAAGTCTATTTTGATTTTTATTATTCCATTTATATTAATAATATTTTGGGTGGATATTGTTTAGTGGGGAACAAAAATACAAATAATAAAATTAGTCGATGTAAATCAGAAGTAAACAAATTCTTTCATGGATGAATACCTTAAATAATCCATGTGAGGATAATTTTGTTTTGATATAATATCCAATACAATAAAAGTTATAATGTGTGTCTTAATCAGTAGTTTTAGTTAATGAAAGATTCATATTGGACCAAACATATGTGCTTCATCCTGACGAGATTTATAACCCAATTCTTAATTAGAAGGGGTTAGTATGGTTTTAAAATCCTTCATTTTGGTTTCAATTTTTTTTTTCTGATATCTGATAGTGTTTTTTATGGTACTAGAAACAACCAAATTTTACCACATTTATGACAAGTTACACACCTACATTTTAGAGGCACATGGTCACTGAGGTATATTACCAATGATGCTTAAGATCACTCATTGGTTGAGGGGATGTGAGGCTAGTCTCATCACACTATCCTAGGAGGAATTATTTCTTACCCCATACTCTCATATAGATTTAATTTTTTTTTAATCTTTACCAAATCCTAATAACATATTATTTACCTCCATGTTAGCGATTAATTATTAGAATGTGTGGAAATGAACATCTATATGTCTCATTGGGTTTTTATTGACCTGAATATATGTATATATCATATGATCTCTATTAATGGTACTATATGTATGTACCATATGTTCTCTATATTTTTTCATTATTAATTTATGATTCCTTGTTTTGAGGGACTATTGTTTAAATATGAACACCTAGTCACTCTAAAGTTTACAGCCATCTAGGAAGGTGGTGATTAGTTTGGTATTAAGATAAAATATAGTGTAGGTATTCTTACATATTATTTGGAGAGGAATCACAAACCATATAATTCAGTACCATATAATAGGGCACATCATACCATTTAAAGTAGCATGTTGAGGATCGATCCATGCATTTAATTGTCATGAAATAAAGGAAACTATATGAATGGTTCCTAATAATAGTTTGTGTAGGACATATCTACGAAAGGCCTTTTATGGTTGATTTCATAGAGAATGTGTCCCTTGGATATTAGACTTCTATTTTAAATAATATGTCCATGTGAAGATAGATCCTATTGGGAATGTGTTCTTATGTGGAAGAAATGAAAGGACTCAGGGGGTAATATATCCCTACAGGTGGGTGTATGCTATTATCTGAAATATGTATTGATATGGTTAATGATGTTAAGAATGAACCTCATGGTGGAATCATATAAATCCTCTAAATACATGGATTAAAACCCTCATAGATCAATTGATACATTTTAAGGTCATGTGATAGGACCATAACATTAATTTTAATGTCATGTGGTAAGGATGTATATGTTGTGAAAGGTTATTAAATAAAAAATTGAATGTGGATTACAAATTTGTGTTTACATACAAGATATGTTAGGTATTATACATATTGAGATAAAAAATATGATGAATTTTGATCATCATAGTGGAACAATTGTCAAATATATCTATTCCCATTTGTGTCATTCTTGATGTGAGAACAAGTGGCAACAAAAGATCAACAACATCGGATAATCAATTTTAGATGGAATATACTCCTAAACTGGAAGGAATAATTTGGATTAATTTTTTAAAGGATGGAATAAGGATAGGATATAGATAATATGATGAATATTACATCCTTGGAGAATGATGCAGATATCACACTATGGGGGATACCATTAGTGAGTCAGGGCCCCACCAACTGATGGAAGAGGATGGAATACAAGGGGAAAGCTATAATGGAATTATAGGGCCTTTCACTAGAAGGTTATATAATTTTAATATTCCTATGGGCTTATACATACCATATTTTGGACTTACACATCCACTTGATAAAAAATATAAGGAATAAATAAATCCTATGTTGCTTCATGATCAAGGAAGACTACAGGCAGTAGGTGCCAATTCCTAAATAAGAAATACACCATGAACTACCTCTAAGTTTGGGATCCCAATTACCAATGACATGCCAAGTTGTAGGAAAATTAATGATTCCATTAGTTAGAAAGGACATGTGGGGGGGAACTTTACTAATGGAATTAATCATCAAAGAGGATTCACAGTGGTGTGTCCCAAATTCCATCAATATAAATACTGTGGTTGTGGGGGTGGGATTAATGAAAAAAATTTGAAATTGATTATATGGTTAAATCAGGATGTAATTTTATGAAAGGGGAACCCATAGATGAATATTATCTTATGTGATAAACCAAGGGAAGATGGTCTCAAAGGTGGGAATCCTTGAGGTTCAAATTTCTCTGGTAGTTAGCCCTGGGTGGAAAGCTATTTATGTAAGGGCCACCCACTCAGTTGATCACCCAAGTGTTGTCTTTGGACACCCATTTAAAACAAATTTAGTCGATTTCATTATTTCCTCTAGTGTGGTTAGATGATTAATATAGGTAGTAGTGGCCTGAGAAAAGCATCTCTGGGATAAATTCTCTCTTATATAGAAGTGGGAAAATCATTCCGCTATATGATAACCAATGGGTATTTTATAGGGAAAACAATTCGTTTGGTGGAGAATGATGAGTGAGTAAACCAGTGCTTGTATGTGGGTCATGTAACGTAGGATGGGTATCCAAAGGTATCCTATGTGTGGTTTTTTTGGTGACCAAAGATGAACTACGAAAGTTAGGCCTATATGGTAATGTGTACTTGTGTGAGACAGGCCTGGAGGCCAAATGAGCCATGTAAAAGATAGTCATAGAATATAGAGAGGTCATAGGAAATGAAATTTTTGTTACTCAAGGGGAACCCCAAAATTCACATTCATTCACCATTTTCTTAAAAAGGAAACTCCAATAGGTATTGTATGCATTATAAAATAATATTTGAGCTGAATATAAAGTGTATCTCGATAAAGTGGAATTGAGATGAGGAAAAAATTAAGGATTTTGTTACTTTTGAATCAAAATAAATTATAGGAAAAACCTAAAATAGAATATAAAATACAATAAATAATTATATTTATAGAAAATAAATTCAAATGGGATGCATATAAACCATGTACCATAAAATAGGTACATAATAAAAATCTTGTCTTGAACATAATATTTTGAGACTAAAAACCCTTTCCTTTTACTCCCAAATTTCATGAAATATAAATAACCTCTTATTTAATTAACATAAAAATATTAGTACCTTATTTTATAACCTCATTATTATCTATTACCTCTTATATAATTCAATTATATTAACTCTCAAGAGAGTTATTAGTTACCTATATTTTATTTTTATCATCTGATGTAGATAATTTTGATAGTTTCATTGGGTTTTCATAAAGGAAATGTTTAACACCATTATTTTACACAATTTTAATCATTAATAGATTTTATTTATATTTTTATCCTTTTTTATAATGATTTATGATGCCTTGTTTCCATTCCAAGTAATTGATTGTTATGGATTTCATAAACATAATCCATTATGAACCCGTTTTAATTAATTTACTAATATTAATTTTTTACTTTATAATGGTTATTAAATATTTTATTAACCATAAAAAGTCATATTCAGGTCATATTTTACTCTTTAATATCATACATATTCAACATATTCCTCTTTACTACTATCCATGTAAGTTAGTGATGAAAAGTGAAACATGTCATTTTGTGGAAGTGGAATTCTTCCCATACACACTGAAATGATTTCCTATTTTATAAAATAAGAGAAAGGTAGAAAATGGTTTATGATTTATTAATCTAAAAAAATTATCAATATCATATGTATTCCACATATAGCCCTTAAAAATTATCCATGTAAGGAATATATGAATAATTACTTATGATGCTCTACAAGGGTGATAGTACGCATGTATGCTCGAAGGGATTTATCGTTTTTATAAGATAGAAGGATAGATACTTATTAAACCATTATATAATAATTTTTAAATATAATAATAATAATTATTTAACTAAATTATAATGGATAAATTTTTTTGGAGGAGAAATATATGGAATAAATATGTAATTAATTAATTACTACTCATGTTGAGAATTTTAACCCTATCATAGAGGTCCTTTGTAAAATAAAGGATTTATTTATTTTATTGGGATAAATGGGATGAATAACATGTAATTAGATTATATTTGGTGTAAAATGAGAATATTTTCCAATGAAAATCTAATTTTATATTTTATCTAAATGGGTGTTATAAGTCTCCTTTTATACATGAGAGGGGTGGAGCGTTTATGAATATCCATTAATTTATTTCAATGTCTTTAAACATTCAAAGGAAAGTGGATCCACAAGTATAAAATAATAAATATGGTATCAGTTTGGATAGATAAATCTCCTCGCCACACATTTAGAGGTAATGTTTAGGGAATTTTTATCTTTTTATTTTTATTTTCAACTTTTACCATAATTTATTTTTTCCATGATAACACATTTTTAATCCTCAGTAACATACTTCAACGAAAAAAAAATTAAATTGAACTCATTAACAAATTTTAATCTTGATATTTCATATATGTAAATAATTTTATAATTTTAAATTTAGGAAAGCGATAAAAATTAATTTTGAAATAATAAGTGTATAACTCTTGTGAGCAATTTCTAGAAAAAAATGCTTAGCTTGTAAAATGTAAATCATGGTTTCTAAATTTTAAAAAATATTTTAAATTATTATTTTTACATAATAAATACATTAATTATTACAAAAAATATTTCATATAATTATATATCATTTTAAATACCAAATGATGTCTTAAAATTCACTGTATTTATAAAAGGGTATTTTGTAATATTCACCAAATAATATACGATTCCACAAAAAACCTGATAATAATTCATTAGATAATATTGAAATTTTTCTCCACAAAATGATTTTATTTTTTTAGAAATTATAAATCTAAAATTTTATAATTAATATTTTAAATGGAAAATTAGAATATAATGAAAAAAAATTATTGGAAAATCACATCATCAATTGTTAAATGTCATCATTGTTATTTATGAATAATTTTTGTTGAACTAGTGTAAAATTATTATTCATATGAACAATATATTTAATCATTATCTAAAAAATTATATACTTATTTTATTTAAATAAAAAACACATAGAGTATAAAAACCCAATTTTATAAAACTGAATTTTTGTGCATAAAATGTTCTCATTACTTATTTAGATATGATAACTGATTTCTATGAGTTCATTAGTATTAAAATTTATCTTTTATATCTCCTTTTATTTATATTTCATAAATATCTAACCTCTATTCATACCTTCCATTTAGGGACATAATTTAAAATGGTTATATCAATATTAATAAAATGTGTTTGGTTTAATTTTGATGTGGTATTTCATATGAAACATGTTGTTTAATAGATACTTATTTTAGAACAAATATATGCAAATATCTGTAGCTATAAAAAAAATTCCAATTTTTTTTCCAATGTATCAAGAATAAGACATTCATTTTTAATGAAAAAAGACCTTTTAGATATGAAATCTATTTTTATTATTTTGGACCTAAGAACATATTTTCTTCAAAATATTATAATTATACGATTTTTACGCCTAAACAAATGTAGATATACAAAGTATTAATTTCTACCTTTTATGGACCCACAAAACTATGGGTAGTAAAATCATTTCTAATTTTAATGAATGTGAAACATACTTGAAGAGATCTTGTAAAATATTATGGTATCTGGATAGTGGACGTTGTAGATATTTGAATGGAGACTACTCAAATTTCATAAATTTAGTAAATGTTAATGGTCGACATGTCAATTTTTGTGACAATGAAAAAATAATAATAGGACATAGACAAATTGGTTAATATAAAACAATTATAATTTCAATATATTTATTTGTTTATGGTCTTTAAAATAATATTCGTAGTGTTTATTAGTGGTGTGATGATGGTCATCCTATTAAGTTTAAGATAAAATATTATAATATTTAGGAATCCATGCAAGATTTTGTTTTCTTCATTGAGAAATTATAAGGATCATTCTATAAATCTATATTATTCATTTTTTTAATATATTTCTTATTTAGGGGACCTTGAAAGAGAATCTTGGTTGTGTATTTGGAGACTATGTCACTACAATGTATACTCTAGTAGAATATTATCTTGAAAATTATTAATAACGGATCTACCCAAACATGAATTCAAAAAAGACATAGTTTGAAGACATTGTGAAAAAGTAAAGTAACAAAAAATTTCATTCAATACAAAGAATTAAATTTCTACCTACCAACCCAACAAATTAGTTTATAGGGAACTATTTGGTCCATATATAGTTTATATTCTCGGTGAGAATCATTATTATTATCTTATTTAAAATTAATTATCCAGATTCCCAAGGGAATTTTTTATTTCTCATTAACTGAAGATTATTATTATTATGATTTTAGATTAATATTAGTAGATAACCATAGTGGACATACAAATAAAATCTTGAGAAGTGATCAGGATTCTGAATATGAAATCCATACATTGAAACATTATTTTCAAAGAGTGGTTATAAACATAATTTATCTACCCCTTGAGCACTTCAAACAAGGGGTTGTTGAAATATAAAATTGAACTCTATAAGAAGTTTCCCGAACCATGAATAGTTAATATTAAATACCCTTTTATTTTTTAGTTGAAGGTATGAAGATATGATGTTATATAATTAATAGGTTTTTTTTACTAGATCTCTTTTAAAAAATGACTAATTATGAATTATGGATTGTTATAATTTCCAAGGTATATTACATTATTGAATTTTTTATTAAGTCTATATTATTAATACAAAATAGAATATGAAAGAATTTGTATGAAAGAGTGATAATGAAATTTTACAATGATACAAAACCTCTACAAAATTTTATAGAGCCTTTAAGAAAACAAGCATGATTTTAGAATAATCTATTCATGTAGCGTTTGAAGAGACATATTCACATGAACCAAATGTTTCTTTATATGTGTGTTAGGATGATATTTCAAATATCAATATAAATAATACATCTAAGACCTCTAACTATGTTATTTATTTTCATAAACAATCTCCCAACTAAGATGAAAAATATCATCCTAACATTGAATATGAAAATGAAGAACCAATCACTTAAATTCCTAGGATAATTTGGACCCACAACAATAATATTTTAAATGCTAGTATATGTTATCTTGATAGAGGAAATCAAACTATAAAATATCTTATGAACATGGTTGAACATCAAGAGTAATTGTATCATCTATAACCTAAGAATAATATTAATGTTATTATTGACTTACACTAGCGAACAATTATGAAAAAAAGAATTTAATATATTTGAATAAAATAAATTATGAGAATTACTTGAGTGACCAAAAGACTACCATACTATTGGAACTAAATGTTTAGTATGAAGAAAGTTTAATGAATTATGTACCATCGTTATATTTTAATCTAGATTGTATGCACAATTTTATAGTCAACAATAAGATATTTATTTTGAAGAGAAATTTTCACCGGTATTTAAACCTAAAACCATTAGAATATTGTTATCATATAAATATCTTCCCAAATTCAAACTATATCAAAGGAGAGTCATGATTTAATTTTTATAATATTATATTATTGGGGATGTTTTTTTTAAGAAAACCACATGTTTTATATATAAATTCTTAAGAAATCATTTATTTAAACATTCAAAATCTCTTTATGGTTTAAAACAGGCTCCTAGATCTCTGTATGATAGGAAGAGTTCTTTCTTAATATCAAATGGTATTCCAAAAGGTATGTCATTCCTACCCAATTTATAAAAATAATTTAAAAGGGTGTTTTAGTTTTAAATATTCATGTTGATGATATTTTATGGGTTCATCGAAAAACTCTATTTGATTTGAATTTTCTAAACATATGTAATATTATTTAGAAATGAGTTTAATGTGTGGAATAACATTATTTTTGGGTTTTCATATTTTTTATAATAAAGAATGATTTATTTTTAATAAAAGTAAATAAAAAATATATATTTCAAAATTTTTTTGTTTTTATAACATTTAATGTGGTGATAATCATATTAGTACTACCTAAAAATTGTATTTGGACGAAATTGGGAAACCAGTTAACTAAACTGATTATTTTGATATGATTGGGATTTTATGTATTGTAATGGATAATTGGCCTGATATTATGGTTAGCATGTTTATATATGTATTTTTTCAGTAAAATATTAGGGAGTCTCATTTAAATGTCGTTAAGATAATTTTTAATAACCTCTAGGATAAAACTAATTTTTCATTTTCCCACTCTAGAGAAAATGAAATTAATAATGTTAGTTTTTATGGTTTAGTTTTGTGTTGTTAGTTAGTCAGATATATGAATGACTATTGAAACATTTTAATTTTTGTGAATTATTCTAGAATCATTGTGTAATAGAAGGTATAATTCAGTTTCATTTCCTACTGTAAAAGCATAGTATATTATTGCAGATTGTTTATATCAAAAGATTCTACGGATAAAACACACTCTAGTGGACCACAAATATCAATTTTAAGATATCCTAAAATATTAAAATAGAAGTTCAATAAATATTTATAATAATCCTATAACATATTCTTGGAAAATATTTATTTATATAAGACAAAATATTGTGAGATATCGTTTTCAAAAATTTATATAAGTCTTGAAATACTTAGCATATAAAAATAACTTAGTGATATTTACAAAAATAAAATGAATATAGGAATACATAATTTTATTGAAAATGAGTTAATAATGATCAATTATTCTTTATTTAATTTCACTTTAAAGATAAAATCTATTTTATTTTTGTCACAATGTTCTAAAGTGATCATAAAGATTAAGCTATATTGAAGACTTGTCATATGATTGTTCAAGCTACCATGATTTTCCAAGATTCCATAAATAACAGTCATCAAGTATGTAAACAAAATATAATTCTCTTATAAAACCTTGCATAAAGTCAATCATATTGTTAGGCTATCATGGATAACTATTTAGAGTTATTTAAAAATAACGCATTGTTTTTTCAATGTCCTTCTCACAATTTATTTTAATTCTAATTTTTATTCCCCGTATGATCTAAATATTCTTCATATGAATTCTAATTAGTTTACAAAAAATTCTAGGAAACCTTTGATACATTCCTTTCTCCTTCCCTTACCTCCCAAGCATCATTAATCACTATGGAACATGGTTTGGATGAAAAAGGGATTTTACTTCACATACCCTAATGTGTAATTCCATGCGATAAAAGTAAAATCTAGCACAAGAAGATTTTTTAAAACTCAGAAACTACTTCTCTCATATAGAATGCATAGTTTGTAAAACAGATTAAGGTATTTTGTGTTTGAAATTCTGAAAATATCCAGTCCTTATAACAATTTACCAACAATTATGGATTGAATAGTTTTATAAGAAGGGAGACCTTTATATCCAATATTAGTTATGTATTTGTATTTGAATTTAATTTTTGAGGTTGGTGAGAATAAATAATTCATCCAAATATTGCTGAATGAATAATATTTGTTGTTTTTCTAATGAAGTGGGAAAATTGTATGCATCTTCCACACAAATGATAATTAAATGATTTCTAATGTTTTTATCCCATTGTACATTTGAGTTTTTTTATGGATGATCTAGAAGAGGTGACTCAACATAATTATCTAAGGAGACCTTAATCTGCAGAACAAGATAGAGAATGAAAATTGTTTTTAATGTTCATTCTTCGCATGATCTTCCCATGAAATAGAGAATTTAGTATTTTGAGGCACTAAGATATTTTCATTATATATCCATTGAAGAATGGTGTGATGATATTATTGAATAGATTCCTAAATAGGCACATTGATGAAGTGCCTAAGCCCTCTTCGAGGGTTAACCCCTTCCTTATCCTATGTTAATATATTATATACTTGAGTCAAAATGATATATTATTAAGTTGTAGGAATAATATCTATACTAAAATGGGATGTTCTTAAATAATAATTTCTATAAAAGTATGGGGGTTAATTAGATCCCCTAGAGTAATTTATGGGTAGATGATAGTGAAAATATGTATGAGAAGTATACTCTTATAAAGAAGTCTGTGATGCCAAAAAAAATTCCGACTCAAATAATAAAGTTGTACAAACTTTAGAGGATTATTTTATGAAATATTTGAATCGTTATTATACTAATGTACTATGTGAAATAATATTTGTGTTTTCTACTACTTAATATATGTATAGGAACATTCCTTCAGAGAAAATTGATGTTATTTTTCACACCCCAGTCCTAGTTTATTCTTATATAAATGTGTCTTGTACAATTATTGGGACTCAGAAATCTATTCCCTCAAGTAAAGTAGACATTTATCATGAGGTATATGATAATGAAATATGAGTGAAAACTATAATGAAATAAAAGTATCTGATTTTGATGAACCTAATGAATATTTAATTCTCTCATTAAATGAAAGTGTATCTAGTAATGAAAATATGACTACTTCAATAGGTGAGGATGATGAGATTCATTCTCACATATTAAAATTTTTAAAAGGATAATCCCCTCAGATATTATTTTTTATATATAGAGTAATCTGATTCTATAGATGATAATGGTTATGATGGTAGATACAGTTCACATGAGCATGATGGATCTACTATTCCTATTATACTAACCATTTTTAACGAGCTTTAGTTGATCATATTGAGATAGATAAAAGGATCGAAACACCTTCTCTTAAATCAAGATTACCTAATGAATAATATGTATTATATAAAATTATGTAAAGAGTTATAGTTATTATTTTGGGACTAACTCCCATGAATCCAATTGAAGTATCAAATTCCCATGGTGTGTTAGCCGAGTGGTACCCACTAGTTGTACCCCTCGCTCTCTAGGGGAACTGGCCCAGACTTGAGTCCCACCAGACTCAGACACTGTGAATATTATGAACATGGCGATTCAAATCCATTTTCCCAGCCAGGGAATGTGTGGCATGCTCCGGGCATGGAGGGGCCCCTAGTAGGAGATGAGAATCACCCTTACAAACATCTTACAATGAGCATGTACCCAATCGGTAGAGGCTCCTTCTTGTCATTCAAAAGACCCAGGATCGAATCTGGGTAGGGAAAAAATTCTGAGTACTGTAGAAGCATTGTAGAAGGACACTAAAACTTTATTTTAGCAGTGGTGGAACTGTAGCAACATTGACACTATAGCAGCGGAGGCACTATAGCAGAAAATACATCAATATCGGTAATGTAGAAGGTACTATAGCAGTCAGGGTACTATAGCAGTATTGCTCACTGAGTGGCTCTTTGGGCAAAAAATGGGATTTCAATCCATTTATTCAGGCCACTTGGCCTTGGGCCTTCAGATTATGTAATGTTTCTCTCTCTACCTAGTCAAATGAGCTCTTTTATTTAAATAATAATGATGTTTTGACCCAAACATTTAAAATAAATTAACGTACCATCATTTGAATTAAAATGTGATTTTTTTGGAGTATCGTCTGGTTATTTAATTCATTGAGAAATAACAACTTTAATAGATGAATAAGAAGGTGAAAAGGCTGGTAGAACATCCCCTCAATATTGTACCTTTACCCCATGATGTATCATCATCAAATTTGACAATAGATTACATGAATGAGATTGAAGTGGATTTATTAAACATATTCATGTATCGCTTCCTGGAGTTTGGAATATCTTCAAGGTGGATAGATAAAAAGGTATATCATTATACATATTATCCATTTTGCAGTATATCCTTTCAAAAATCATTTTTTTGATGGATATCATGGATAATGAAATTCAAAGTATGAATAAATGTGAGTATGGTAATTATATTTTTATATTTCATGAGGACTCAAACTCACAGAGACTATTATTTTTTCAATGCTCTCTTCTTCTTAAAAACCTCATGTAAACCATTCCTCTTATGTATCTGGACCTCCTCCTACTGCCTCTGGAAATGAAACATTGATAAATCATATTATAAGTGATATGTTGATTGCTATACTGATTACTTTTTAGAATCTTATGACATGATGAAATATTCCTATGCAACCTAGAAAGAAAATATTTTGGATTTATTATGGGATGATTCTAATATTATTTTCAAATATAGATAAAACATCACCATGTCCATTATTTACTAAATCTAAGTTATTTTTAATATTTTTTACTAGAATCCCTTATTTCATAATTTGGATATTGTTCCTCAAATTAATTCAGTGACTACAGCCTTTAAGACACAAGTTTCCCAGATAAAAGTATATAGACCGTTGATAGTGAATTTTTGTAGGAAATGACCTCATTTTTTTTGGATTATGGGGGAATGATTTTCATGCTTTAGGTTACATGAATAGTAAAATAAAACTATATTTATATTTCTTCAATAATTTAGTGGTGATTCCATATTCTATTATTATTAGATCTATTATATACCATTCATCTTTGGTTTATTTTACTCCTACCACTAAAAACGAACCTTTGTACTATTTTTCTATTCACATGATCAGGATGTTCCACACTATAGACCTTTTTCTAGGAGTATTTTCATTTTTGGAGAGTATTATCCTTCTATGAATCCAAAAACTAAGCCTTAAAAAAGAATACAAAAAATTTATGAATCCAAAATACATGATATACTCTATCACTTATTCTTATTTGAGTTCCTTGTAATAAAAATGTTCAATAATGAATTCTTATGAAAATTTTCAATGAATATTATGTGGGAAATTATTTCAAAATATTTTTTATTAAATGAATTCTATGATGTTATTATTTTATGTTCTAGTAAATTCTTTATTATAATTTTATATCTTTTTGTTAATCCAAATGGGGGATAAAATGATATGATAGTAAGTGATGTCATGGATGTATGAAAATATAATGGTATGCAGGACATATTTTGTGATTTTTTTTGAAAACCTTCCTTACATGATTTGTGATCATCAATAAGGGTGGTGTTATTGGATTATTCGAGAAATTCCAAGATTCAATGATCCCAAATTACATTTATTATTATTATTATAAAATATATATTAGGGAGTATTTATATTTTTGAAAAAATGATAAGTGTTTGATCGACAAAATAAGGAAAATTGATGAATCCATTGATGAAATATGATGAATATTTTTATGTAATGATTAAGGATATAAAACATTTCAACTGACTACAATGTTTGTGTTCTTTATATTTAATAACCAATTTTTTATTGACCATGATGTGGACTATCAATTGTATGTACATAAAATATCATATATTACTAATGATCACTCATGTATTCAATTCTATAATTTTATGGATAGGCCAAAAAAATTTCTAAACATCCTCACATGAACTAATGATACAATGAACTACTAAAAAAGAAATTATTTTCTGATAGCTAGTCCTTCCGAAAATACATGTGACTATATTTGTTTCTACCATTGAAATTTCTTGAAAAAAAAGACATGTCCAACCTACCCTGATTTAATGTCACCTACAAGGATTGACCAACAGTGTCAATCTTTTATGTCCATGATTCCAAAAAATATATTTGAGAAATTAATGAAGGTGTTAAAGAAGTTTAATACTGTTAGTATAAGGATATCCATTAGGATTATTTCATTATGACTAAATGTAGAAGAGTATTCTAAAAATAAGTGTCATCCTCACATGTGATTTTTTTAACTAACGTATCCCCAATTGAATTCATTTTTCACACTCCATAGTAGGATGCATTAAATATGAAATTGAAAAAACATAGAAAAAGCTTAAATGCTCACTTAATTTTCTCTTGAATCGATTAGAAGATCAACCAGGTAAAAGATAACGTTATTGATCGTTAGAATTAAATTTTAGATGTATTTTAATTACATATTCCTACAAACATAACTCTCCATCTTTGTATTTTTATTTAATGTTTTTTTTTTCATATTCTACATACCATGTTTTCAAATACTCCACAATTAAAAATAGAAGTACATATGAACTATTTTAATATATTTTTTATATTCATTCTTAAAAAATTAACTATGGATGAGTCTTGGTGTTTATCCTAGTGAACCTATTTGTAGTTGTCTGTTTTTAACATGATCTAGGTTGTGGATAAAGTAAAATAGATTTTAATTTTAGGTAGATTTATTATTTTTAATAAACATTACCAAAAAGTATTATTGTCATTTGGAGATGATTAGGTTTGATCTTAGAACCAAACATCTTTTTTTTAAATCCACTGGGGGTTTTAATTTTTTTCTTTCACTAAATAATCTTAAATACCTCAAAAATTCATTTCAATCTTCTTATTTTTACTAAGTGTTATCAAAATATGTTTTCTAAAATAATTCTATAGTTTAAATTTATCAATGGTATATGTACTACTTGGGGTGAGTATAATATTTTCAAATATAAAATAATTCTGTTTAATTTTACTAGTTATTTAACGACTTATTTTAGAATTATTTTAAAATGTAAATATATATATATATCATATTTGTTAAAAGAGTCATTTTTATGTTGATGGGATATTAATTATCAAAAATATAAATTATAATTGGATGAAAAATTAACCACTAACCCCCCCCCCCCCACTTCAGAATTCTATTGGGTCTAATAAAATCTTAATGGACTTTACCTTGCATCATAAATTCAAATATTTGGTGTGAATATAGCCTTGTATTTACAAGGACATTATTACATGTTCATATAATTCCATGGGTTTCTTGGTATGTATAATGATTTGGGTTTGAGATAGAGAGGAGGTTTCCTGTAGGTCGTCCATGTGGCACAAGGTTTTTTTGAATTTAATCATTGTGTAATGTTAATTTTCTAATTAATCCTAATTAATTTTACATATTTATGTATTTTTAGTATTCTTATTGATTTGTTGGATTATATTATTATTTTTACAGATATTATTTTTTATGAAATAAAAGGTAAATAATTCCCATATATCACATTGATACCCTTGGAACATAGAAATCTCAAGGTGATCGGAAATTTGCCATAGGATTTATGTAATATAGATTCAGATATAGTGGCATGTTATCCAGACCATCATATTAGAATGAGGTAAAACCACATGAAAGATGATAGAGATACTAATCAGAGAACCCCATTCACTTATCATGGGGTTATGAAGGTATTAAAAGATTAATTTTTTTTTATTTTTAAGAATATATTTAATTTGTTGGATTATTATAATTATTTAATGAAATAGATAGTGCGTAAAGTACCAGTGGTGGCCTATTCAAAACATCTTTCAAGAAATGATAGGAATCAAATATGTAATATGAAGAAGAATGTTAATATTAGAAACTAAAATTGGGAAACATATTTGAAGTATTATTTACCATAGGTTTAAAAATATTCATTAATATTCATTTAAATTTACGAGGATGTCTCTAAAGTATTCCTATATGGTGTCCCATGTTCCATTATTTAGCAAGATAATAAATATAGTAAGAACTTCTCAAACATGAATGAAGAATCATGTAGAATATAGTAAATCCAAAATAATGGAGGATATGTGTACTAGTCGGATTATTTTCAAAATGGATGTATGTTACAGGAAAAAAGAATTGGATAATGGAAAATTATATATCTACAAACAAAATTATATATGTGGTGTTTCACAGTAGATAACTATAAGGAAAACATCGATGGAGATCGAAAGAAAAAGGTTGGTTCAATATAAAAAATTGTATTCTTTAACAAGAGAATGATTGGAATGTACCCATTTTACATGTATATAATTGCCAAAAAAATTGATTGATTCAATTTCAAGGGGGTGATATGAGCCATGGGTTATGTGTATTACATGGTATGAATAATCTATAATGTTTTATTGAACCATTAGAGGATGGAATTGTTAATTAAAAATATAAATGTTGTATTAAAGATTTATATGGAATAAAAAATGATTTCATAGTAATTTAATTATTATCATATATTGATGATGTAATTATATTATTGTATGGTTTACTCTAAAAATAATATCTTTCAGTATCATGGACTTATCAACTACATTTAGACCCTGATTAATAAGAACAAGTCAAAAATTAAAGGAGAAGTAGTAATATCCAAGAGAAAATTCATTTTCAGTTTTAAATCTAGTAATGTGGTACTATATATGTAATTTTATTAAGAAAATATATTAAAAGTAAATACAATTATTGATATAATTTTACAATTGTATTTATAGGTGAAAGAATTTAGGTGGTGGCTGAGTTGAAGTTTAAAAGGTTATTGAGCCTCAAGTGGAATGGGGGAGATTCCTTCAGGAATAAAAGAGCTATATTAGTTCTAATAATTTGTAAGAATCCCAAAAGTTATTATTTAATTAATATTTTATAATTTTCTTGGGAATGTATGATGGATATCATAGGGAGATTCTCAAATCCTGTAAAAGAATTAGTTGAATATAATTTTAAAAGTAAGTAGTTGAAATGGATAACATTATGGTTGTTATTTTATAATATTATTCCCTATACTGAACATTGGATCAATTAGGTATAAATAATTTTTTAATTAATTTTTACTATGTGTTATTTCCACTCCCTAAAAATAATTATGTTGTTTAACTACATTTTTGATAATTTTATGCATCATAAAAAAACAGAAAATTTTCAAAATAATTAATGTAAAACCCTTGGTAAAACGTCAAGAGGTAAAATAAATTTCTCTATATTGATTCAATAACATTATTTCTATATAGGATAACTTTATAAATATATGTTAATGATTTTTAAATGTTAATTTGATATAAATAACAATCTTACTCTTGTGGATAAAGATCTAATTGTTATGAGTATATAGTGACTAAGGAGTTATATGAAAAAGTGGGTGTATATATTCTCTACATCTAGAAACTCATTTTCATTGGTGAGGAAAAATGATTTTATATGATTAATATGGTTTAATTTTTTAATTTAAAAAGGGTGATAATAAAGAAAAAATATGAAGAAAATATCCTATGTATATTACAAAAAACATGAAGAAATTTCATTCTAT
Source organism: Viscum album (assembly GCA_963277665.1). NCBI lineage: Eukaryota > Viridiplantae > Streptophyta > Magnoliopsida > Santalales > Viscaceae > Viscum > Viscum album. The sequence goes on along the minus strand of OY728128.1, from coordinate 1,512,938,306 downwards.
AATTCTATTAAAGATAATTTTATGAATAAATATTTCAATTAGATCATGGATTAGAAATAAAAGGAAGAGAAAAATAAATCTACATCATGGATATAGAGGTATATATAAAAACATAAAATTAATGAATTTATGGAAGTATTGTAAATAAAATCAATTGATGGAAAATTTTACAACCATGAGGTTGTGTGTGGGATTTTTTAACGATATTGGATATGTTGATCATAACGAGGTAGCATATTCATGTTTACATTGAGAGGTTGATTGTTGGATATTTTAGAAATAATGAAGTTGTAACTTTTAAGATCATGGGAAAAGGTGAATTTAATATCCCTAAAGGTATTAACGTGTTGAGAGAAGTGGATTCATGATGGTTTTTATATATAATTCTCATAATTTGAAACTATACTTGGTGGATAATGTAATATTTTTATAAGAAATATATTAGAATATAGATTTTTTTATTGTGAATCATGGAAAATAAAGGTATAAAGTTGTATATAAAGTATTTAATTCATTAGAATGAAAATATAGAGTTTATGGAATGGAAAACTGTAAATGGAATAATATAACAAGGCTAAAAAAGAGTATTGGTAAATAATAAATAATTCATGGTATCTAATGAAAACATATATTATTTTGATGGATATTATAATATGGGTATTGTTTCTATTAAATATTATTATTGATTTAAATGTAGTGTGAGATTAATGGAAGGAATTTAGCAGAGAATTTAATCCTTTTAGTGATGAAGGAAAAAACAACACTACCAAATGTTTATATCACGTTTTAAAAATTTATAGTGATTTTATAATGAGTATATATTAAATAAAATATTTCTATATAAAATAGGAATACTATAATGGTCATTGTTTAAGAGTATATTTTTTCTCATAATAATTTTATAGTTTCATTACTAGAGAAAATATCACATTATAAATTTAGTTGTTCTCCTCTGATTTTTAAAACTATACTATATTAACTCAGGGAAAATATTTTAGCATTTCCTATATAATTATTCTCCATGTAATTTATGATTATATCATACCGAAAACATGTAATATTGTTTTGATAAAATATGAATCTCACCACTATAGTGGTTTATAATATTTTGGTGTTGTTTCAATGAACTAGAGTAAAATCATAATGAAAATATTCATGCCAAAATGAGGTCACGGTCTATACTGATTTAGAGGACCATGCTATTAATTTTAAGATGTAATAAATTTTATTTGATCTGATGTACTCAAATCAATTTTTTATTGGTATTTTTGTTAAATTATTACTTTTATGATATAATATGTTGATGTGGAAGGAGATAACATCGAAATGATGATCATAACAACATGATATTGGGAAAATTTACATAATTTATATATCTAGATTGAATTTAAAAATAGGAATACATTACCTGATATTTTGAAGAATTAATTGACGTCTTTAGATGAATTTTACTATATAAAAGAAATAGAAACATGGAATGAATTTATAGGATATCTACAATGTGTATTGTTCGTAATAATTTATTGATGTGTTTATGATATCAGAGACTATATAAATTTCTATACAGAATATTTGGTAAGAGTATAACTTTTCTAATAAATTTTGAATTTAAACATTAATAGAGGGGAGATTGTAATATCCCTCCCTAGAAGCCATTGAATTGGTCCCCTAGGACTCTACGCCACACGACCACAAGTGTGACACCCATTATGCCAGATTATATTGACTATTAGTGAGAGTATAAGATAGTATTATGGGGACACTATACCTACATACTATAGTTTACTTGTGGCACAAATTATGGAAATCATATAAACCATACCAAATATCCATCGTAAATAAATAATAGAAATTTCAAAAACAACTATAGTATCAAATTCTACAAAGTGAGTGAGGCCATAAATTCTATAACGGATCCCCTATGTGAAGAATGCATACAATGATGAAGAGAAAAAATAAAATAGAACTAAAACTCATCTCCAATCTATTCTTGATTTTTTCTTATTCCTGACATCCCCACTCTATGTAAGCCATGCCAAACCCAAGAAAAAAACACATAAAGTGATTTCCCAAACCCATACCTACAACCATATTGTCATCTGCTATGGTACTATAATGAAATTTAATCATGAGTTGAGTTTTAATAAAACATAATTTTCCACCACCAATAATTTTACTAAAATTACTTTTCATATTAAAATTGGAGTCAGAATTTCTACTGAAAATCGAAACCATTATAAACAAAAATAACAATATAATAAAACATAGACCTAGATCTTGGACTATGAGATGAAAACCAAGGTTATGACAACCTTTTTTGTCTAACTCCTTTGTATAATTAATCTAGTATATGGATCTCATAACACATTCCAGTTTTATTCTACATAGATAATGAAAACAAATCTATGATAACATAATGGAATACACATTGGATCCACTTAGAATTCTTCTCTTTCCAATTCAATCTATAATATAAATAATCCATCCATAATACTCCTCTAAGTTACGACTAGAAGAATTGAAGGAACCCAACCTTAGGATTCAATAAATTGAATCAATGGAACTGACAATCCAATGAAATTAGAGTATCTTGATTGACTAGAATTGAGAAAGACATCCATGGAATTTTTTCACTTATTATAAAAGACGAATATGGGGATCCCATACATTTACATTCACAATGGTACCATGAAGAAATCCATGATTGTCATATATGTAATTCAATAAAAAAGACACCACGAGAATCCAAGGGGTGGATTCCTAGAGGCATTCACAATAATGAATCATTAAGGAATCTATTTTACCTCTTGGAATTCCATGAATTTGGACATAATTAGATCCAATTCTGCACCCTACAAGAGAATCCACACTATCCTAAGAAATTATACATGTTTCATGTCCAAATTGTAACCAAGATATATATCACAAGGCATTCCACTCATAATAATAATTTACAAAAGTAAACTCACTTATCTTTTACCATGTATTCATTTATTATAAAAAAAATTAATAAAAGAGAACAATTTATTTAGCTATCTCATCAAAGAATTATTATTTTCCAAATTAATTGTTAAATAAGTTTCTATTTACAAGATATATTATTAAATTTATTATGGTTTCTTAATGGAACTCTATTAAACCAAAACCATCATTACAAATGTCAAAACAATTCACATATCAACTATTAACTTTAATATATTTGATGCAAATTTCATAACCATGGTTCACCATTTTACCCTATAGTATGGTAATCATATACTCCCATATTAATTTTATAAAATTCAATTTGAAATATAATTCATAATTTATACAATCCACATTTGGAATTCCCTTATTCTCATGTCAAGGTTGAAATCCATTATTTTAAATCATTTATCTTGATCTTATACGTCTAATTCATTCATAAAAATTATTGATGGATCTGAATTCCCATATCACAAACAATGATTCCAATTATCTCTTCACATTTATTATTCACATCAGGATAAGAAGAGCTTAACCAAATATCGTTTCGGTTCAAACGCAACTAATATCTCTTCATAAGGAACTACCAATTTTATATTGTTCATGGAATATAAAATATGAAAATTTAATTATGTGAACTAAAATTAAATCTTTTACCTTAACCATGTTCAAATAATTAGATGTTCGACATGAATGAATCATGAATACACTCATAAAATTGGTAAGACTATGTTTTTGGATTTGGGATCACCGACCATTGGTCTAGGAGTTTCCACTTATCCATTATCAATCATCGGTTTGAAATGAAAAGGGAGAAATTGATAAACTAGATAAATATATAAAAATAATATATGTCAACTAAATATAATGGGATACTACTAGAAATTGAAATAAAAAAATATGAATGCAAAGAAAACTCATAGACTCGCCCTGGGATCATGCTCAAAAGTGATTAAAACTCCAATGACCAAGAAAAATGAGATCTTCTTTTGAGGAAGTTAGGGTGGAGCGGCTGTTCAAGTGGGTATATTGGAAATAATTGGGAAGAAATACCATGTGGGTATTTTAGGTAAATTGGGGAAAATTCAATTTTTCAACCCACATAAATAAATATATTGGTGTCCACTCACTATCCAGTGATCCTGGTAGTGCTTTCTGTCTTCTGTAAAGGCCATCTACTTATTTGTGGCCTACTATGAGCCTACCTCAAAATCCCTATAATGATTTAACAAACCCCCTGCCTATAAAATGAACCTCATTCCATGCCTAAATTATGTAATTTTAGGTGTTCCAACCCTCAAAACATGAATCTGAACACACGGTAAAAACATGACCCCTACATTATATGAAAAATATATCTTCTTATTGAGACTGAAAGCATGTATGTACTCCCAATCCTTATAGTGAGCCTATTAATAATAGATTCATTGTTTCATTTATCTCATTGATTAAAGGCTCAATATTCTTAGTGTTTTATTGACCATTATAATCTATTTATAGAACCATGTGGAATTGAATTAATGGAAAAGAGTTATGTTTCATTTTTGTATCAAATATAGAGTTTCTTAATATAGTGGACATTTTTTTACATTATTATCTTGTAGAGACCCTCAAAACTGTAAAATTTTCAAGACTTCTCTAATGTAGTGTTAAATGGAGAAAGAATAAGGATATCCCTTTAGGTGATTAGTGATATTTCCCTAAATTTATATGAGGGCATTACACATTTACATGGAGTGACCAATTTATCAACTATTTTATCCACTAGACCATAAATTTATTAATTGATTTTGGAACACTAATACATCACTATGTTTATCCTCCATGAATATAGCCCAATGTGATTAAACCAAATACAATACTTAGTGTCTTTTCCACATAAATTCAATCTATATGTTTTATATTTTGTATGATAACTATTGATGATGTAATAGTTTTACCATTATTTATACTTATTGGGATGATAAGAACCAATTTTAAGAAAAATATTTTACCATTTTTCAGTAATAATTTACCCCATAAATTGTTTTTAACATAGGGAAATCATTATTTTGATAATTTTTTTGAATCATAAATAGAATTAAAAATGAATTAAAAAAATATTTAAATTTTTTATTTTATTTTGTGAAATTTTTTGAACAAAATAAAACACTAATTTTGCGTTTTTTGTAATTTTTATGGTTAATCAAGAGAAGAATATGATTAAGCGATTATTTTGAATGTGTATGGTTCATTAAAATAATTTTTGATATATTTTTTCGATTTTAAAGAATAATTATAAATTCTTGCATAACAATATAATTTTTAGAAGAATTATAATGTCATGACCCGTCCCCCGGGGCCTGTGTCGTGACTACCCCAAGCCCGCCTTCCATTGGTTAGGGGCAGGCGACTAACACCAAAAGGCGTCTTCTCTAAAACTGGGAAGGTATTGCCTTTATAACCTATAAACTCACACAACTAAGCACAAAGCAGGATACAAGCTCAAAGTAAAACTGTATAGTTAATAGGGTGTGTACAGAAAGAAAAAGGGGCCAAAATACAAGCCCAAATGGAAAGTACAAGAAAACTGGGAACTACAAGTAAACTGGAACAACTCACATGAACACCCACCAAGGATCCTACCTGAAGGGTAGGTAAAACTCTCTAATAGACACCATTACGGTAGACCTCATCTAATTTCCACATCTGAGCTACCTCCAATCCTTGTACCATCAGCCTTGATCAATTATGTCCATCATCTGCACCAAACACAACAAGGTGCGGGCGTAGGCCATGCAGGGGTGAGTATAATGATACTCAGTAGGGACCTCGACACCCTCTAAGGTCTCAAAAAATCTACAAAGGATAAACCACAAATCATGAAAGAAAATGACAGCCCTACTTAGGTATATGCACATACATATACCTAAGTTGTTGAGTAAACCCAACTCACTCATGAGGAAACACAAGGCCCAACTCAAAAGCCCAAAGCTCAATTGTCCCATGAAGGAAATAATACCATGAAGTAAAAACCATGAAGGTAAGTACCAAAAAGGTAATTCCACATAGAACAATACCATAAAGGTATCACCACGAAGGTATGTACCACAAAGGTAACGCCACACAGAAGAATACCACAATGGAATCAACATGATGGTATGAATCACTATGTAATTCCACATAGATGATTACCACACATGTGAAGACTCTTATCACATCAGGTATAACTTAGGTACAGATGCAAAGATGATTAGACGTAACTACTGATTCATCTTACTCTGTTAAGAGGCAGACCCACGTAGGATCTTGGTATAGTAGGCCCACGTAGGATCCTAAGGTAATCCAATGTGGATTCCTAGAGTGGATATAAGTGGGATACAAGAATATAGACCCATGTAGGATCCCATAGAACAAACCCACGTAGGACCCTAGATCATCAGACCCACATAGGATCCCTTTCGCATCTTACAGCCAACTATTGGGTTCCCACACTAAGATCGCTTGATTCCAGGAGAGTCTGCTCCTCAAGCCACAGGTCGATACTCCAACTGCCACAAATTCCAAAAAAAAGTATACCAAATAACTGCACATAATATGGGTCTCAATGCAACAGACAGTGTGTCAATAAAACGCCCGGTCTGTAAGTTATTGTTCTTTTAGTCCCGAGGGCCCGGTCGGATTCGTGTTCAATGCAACCCTGCTATACCCCAACTTTGTCCAAAACTCAAATGTGGTATACCAAAAGGACCATCTCGATCCCAGATTCCTAGCGCCACAAACGGTTCATCAAACGGAATCCCATAGCTCAAGTTATGGTCGAACGAGTAAAAAAGGGTCGAAGCTGGTCCGGGTCCGGTCCGACCCGGCCGGACTGACCAGGCCTGCCGGCATTGCCCGACCCACTAGTAGGCCCACTGGGCAGCCTGTAGTGCAGCCCGCGCTGGGCAGCTTGCTGGCCTACACTGGGCCACAGCTGGGTGGCCCCGCGGTAGAGTCCTCCCTAGACGCCACCCAACGTGAAGGTGCCCCTTGGGTACCCCAAACGGCTGGGCCGTTCGAGTTGGGTAGCCAACTGTCTGGAACCACGTGGCTTTGGCAGCTGGCAAGTGGGACCTGGGGTCTCGTTTGGCTCCACGGCTGGCCGAATAGCCATCCCACCTGCATAGCACGGTCGCGCGCTGCACCACCACTGGTGGCCAGCAGACAGTCGACTGCCCTCCTTCACCACCGCGGCCTCGTGCCATGGCTCCTGCATGCCCGGAGGTGCGGTCACGCACCGCCGCCCCCTTCGCACGGCAGGCCAGACATCGGGCACTGCCCTAGCTCTACCGTGGACGATGGGTTGTGGTCCTTCTCTGGTGACACGGATGTGCTGCCGACGTCATTGTGGTATGCCAGAGTTCCAGCCACCATTCCCACGCCCCACCGGTGCGGTCGCCAGCATGGGTTGCCGAAAACGTTCCTCGGTCACCGGGTATGCCCCGGTGGCCCATTCTTCTTTATGAAAACTCATGCACTCGACTCGGAAAGTCTCCATAGATTCAATACCATCATAAAACACAAAGTTTGTGGAGAGGTTGGTCCGTATTAGTTTGGCCCACACCCTCCACGTTAGAATGGTAACAAACAACATAATTGTTTTTAAATCAAGAATATTGGAAAGAATAGGGTAATGGTTATTCAAAAAAACATTCCCTACCTCAATTTCTCATTAGTGGTGTCGCAATATGAAGTTGGATAATGAGAGGAAAGGACAAACGTCGGTTTGTTTTCGTTGAAGACGTTCCTCATTGGGGATCATTCGATGGAGTTCTTCATTGGAGAGATTGTTTCTTCACAATTCTCCCAAGCTCTCCTTTGCCAGAAAAATCACCCAACCAAGAGGTGAAATGCCAAATAAAGAAAGTTATGTAAATAAATACAATTAATGTTGGCACATTAATTAATTCGATGTTGGAATAATTAATTGGAAAAGAACCCAAGATTCACCTCCCTCATCAAAGAGGGTGTTCAAGGCTCAGGTGGTCCCCACAACCAAATTCAATTTGAGAGGATTGAATGTAAAAAATAAAATAAAGTTAATTTATTTTATTTTCTCCAAAAAAAAGCACAAAAAAAAACATTCACCCTCATCCTACTTTAGTCAAGGTGAAGGTATTTTTAAATGAATATCAGGCGCTACGAGCTCCACGGTGTCCTCAAATTTCAATTACGAGCACCAGTTCAAAAGTTACAAAAACCTACTATTGGACTCCTAGTGTATTAATCTTGTTTTAATGATCAAAAATCTTATTCAACCTAGTTAACTCCTGTAAATTATATCAAATCATGTGTATTAATGTATAAAGTATTCTCATACTTTAAGAAGATCCATTCAAGATCTTAATTGCTCTATATTCAGTTATCTTTGATCTACTCTCATAATACCTTCTTTGAAAAATGATTAAGTCTAATCCATCCTACCATCATCATTGATTAAGTCTGAACATAGTTACTTTAAAAAGACCGAGACACCATGAGTCTTCCACTGGTTATGTCTTTCTGACACCGTGAAGCAGACACCATGATACAAGACACTGTGAATCATACAACGTGAAGCAAGACACCGTGAAAAAAGACACCGTGAATCAGACACCATGAAGGAAGACACTGTGAAACAAGACACCGTGAATCAGACACCATGAAGAAAGACACCATGAAGAAAGACATCGTGAAGAAGACACCGTGAACAAGACACCATGACCATGAGACACTGTGATCAATCTAGATACCGTGTGAAGGAGACACTGTTTCCATGACTTACTGTGACACCATTTCATAAACTATTTTTTCATCTTTAAATTTAATTTTTAATGGACATATTTGAAGATTTTAATGAACTGACATAATTAATGTTTCTTTGTAGACACATCACCTGATAGTACAAGGTATGAGGTGTGGTATCCATGCAAACTGTCGGCTCCAACACATGCATTCCAAGATAAAATCAAAGTGTGGCCAAGATTCAAGTGCACGATACAAAAAATGAAAAAAATGCCATGAGAATGAGAATGAATAACCTATAGATAACTCAAAAAATGCCTACTGCATGAAACTCGACACTACTGAAGAACACACAAAGCATATTTGAAGCCTAGAGAACATCTTCGCTCTGTTTAACCTCATGAAGAACACTAGATGAATTGCAACACTCTGTTTTATAGAAGAGGACTCGGGATCTGCATCTGATTCATCTCAAGAAGTCCAAAGCTACAGAGACTGACACTCAGAGCACTTCTAAGCTCATCTCCATATCTCTACTCGTTTGTGTATCTATTTATTACCTTTTTAGCAGAGTGTGTACCTGTAGAACAACACACATTGTATCCAACATTAAACTGAATGATACAATATATCCTTACTAAACCATTCTTTTACTCTTGTTTATACCCACGAAGAACTGTGGAAGAGCTCCCTGTGTGGCCTGGTATTTTGTCCCCACGAAAACTATGGAAGAAGTCCCTGTATGACCTGGATAGTCTGTGTACTATTGTTAACCCCAATCCAGGGTGTGGATCAAAGTTTATTTATATAAACTACTTGGTGGCAGTTTATTACCAAGTAGAGTGGATTAGTTCTCAACTTGAGGTTGAACTAATTGTTTCATATCCGTTGTGCTGGTTAATTTATTTTTCTCTATTTTATTGATTTACTATATAATCCAGAAATCACTAATTTCACTTTGATAGTTATTCTTGGAAAGAAGTTATAAGTGGATTTTCTTAGTAGAATAACTTCAAAAGTAATATTAATAACACAAATTAAGATTACTGAGAATTAATAAATCTTCTAAGATGTTACTTAAATAGTCAAACTCTTATAATAGTATAACCTTAATTATCTGGGCTATATTTAATCTTTGGGGAAACCTTTTTAGAAATAATTTTTGCAGAAATTGTTATAGTTACTCAATTCACACCTCCCATCTTGAGTAATATACTCCAAACAACATTTGGTATCAAAGGTTCTTCATTAGGACTCTGTTTAATCTTATTCAACTGTGATTGTAGTTGTACTTGAAAGATCTGTAAATTTCTATTAATTCTAAATTTCTAGCTCTTTTAAAGTAATACTTTATTATGGATAATATATTGGAAGGTGTTGTAACCAAAATACCACCACTCTTTAATGGAACCAATTATGCTCAATGGAAAATTAAAATGAAAATGCATTTAAAGAGTATGAGTTTTGAAATTTGGTCATCCATTATAGATAAATACAAAATTCCTACTACTGATAGAATAACATGGGATAAACCTACCAAAACTACCTATAATAAAAACTGAAAATCTATGAATTCTTTATAATACTCCTTAATAGATGAGGAATTCAATATAATTTCTCCTTGTAAAACTGTCCCTAAAATTTGGGATATCCTATCTGTCTATCATGAAGGAACATCTAGTGTAAAATAAATGAGGCATAATACTTATACTATCAAATAGGATAATTTTAAAATGAAAGCTGATAAGCCTATTTCTAACATGTATCTTAGGTTCAATGAGATTTCCAACACAATGATTTCTCTTGGAAGAAAAGTCACTGCTAAGGAACAGATCATGAGAATCCATAGATGTCTACCTGAGAGATAGAGGGGAACCTATGTCTCTATTAGAGAATCATGTGACATCAGAAAAATACCTGTAAAGGAACAGATTGGGAATATGATGATGTATGAAGAAGATATGAAAGTCAACATGGAAGTGGAGGTTAAACCAAAGAGGAAATCTGTTGCATTCAAGACCACCACCTCTAAACATAAAGACAAAGGAAAACTGGAAGCTTCTGTAGAATTCTCCACCAGTGAACAATCATCATCTAACAGTAATGAATATATGGCTCAACTATCCAGAATATTCTAATGATTTTACAAAAAGAATAACTTTTTCAGAAATCCTAACATCAAGGGAAAATATGACCAAATAGAAAACTGGAAGAAGGACTGGAATAGAAGTGACAAAACTAATAAAATAGTATACTATGAATGTAAGAACAAAGGACATATAAAGGCTGATTTTACAAAGCTCAAGTACAAAAAGAAATATGAGGACTATGACAGGAAGTACAAATAGGAAATGAAAGCAACCTGGAGTGCTTCCATGGATAGTTAAAGTGACTCAGAGATATCACATGATGAACAGGATAACAAATCCAATATGTGTTTTATGAAAAACAAATCTGAGGCAACACTATACTCTTCTGTATGTAATTCATATAATTCGTAATATGAGAGTGACTCTGAAAAAATGACTAATAAAGACATATTTGAATACTATAACATGCTTGAGGAAACATGAAATGAACTAAAAGAAAAATATAAATCATTAAAAAATAGCATGCTCTTACCATAATTGTTAAATCTGAACTCACAACTAAAAAGGAAAAAAATGCTCAACTGCTCGAAGAAAACAATAAATTAAAAATATCAAATGAGCAATTAAAGAGTGACTTATAAAATTTAACTAATGGAAAAATACTGTTACCCAAATTCTAGGAAAACAAATTTCCCCTAAATACAACACTGGCATTGGTTATCAACCTGGTAAAAGAAACCTTAAAAGAATAAATTTTGTTTCAAAATCTTGGACATACAGTGTTACTCACAGTTCTAGAATTAAATCAACTAATTCAATCCATGATACATATTCTATTGTTTCATGTTTTTGTGGACCAAATACATTTTATTTTTCAAATACTTTACACAAAGCTTATAGGAAACTTAGGAGGAAAATATGGGTTCCTAAAGCACTTATTACTAATATAACTGGACCAAAAGAAGTATGTGTACAAAAATATGTTTTTGCTTAATCTTTTTGAAGGAAAGCTGCTTAAAGAGCTCTTGCAAAAGTCTATGGTACTTGGACAGTGGATGTCTATGTCACATGACAGGAGACTACTCATGCTTCAAGAACCTAATAAAAGTATATGGGGGGACATGTCACATTTGGTGACAATTCCAAGGGAAAGATTATTGGCCTTGACCAAATCAGTAACTCAATCTCAGTTCTAATTTCTAAATTACCGTTTGTTGATGGTTTAAAATACAATATATTTAGTATCTCACAATTATGTGATGATGTATTTCATGTTATATTTGAAAATTATTCTTGTAATGTCTTTAATTATAAATATTAATTAGTGTTTTTAAATGAAAATGTTTATTCAGTTAATTTAGATTCTTTAGCTTTGCAAAATGCTTCATGCTTAAGTGTATTTTATAAAGACTCTTGGCTTTGGAATAGGAGACTAGGACACTGTAATGTCCACTCCCTTAGAATACTATATAGAAAAATCCTAGTTAAAGACTTTCCAAAACTTGAGTTTCCAAATGACATAGTGTGTAATACCTTTAAAAAGAGAAAACAACACAAATTTTCATTCAAACCAAAGAAAGATGTGTCAACTTCTCAACCTCTCGAACTGGTTCACAAGGATTTATTTTTACCATCTAGAGTTTCTAGTTTAAATGGAAAGAACTATGTTTATGTTTTTGTAGATGACTTTTCTAGATATACTTGGACCTTATTTATGGATCACAAAAGTGAATCCTGCTCTTATATTACCAAATATTCCAAGTCTATAGAAAATCTTATTGGACTTAGAATTAAATCATTAAGAAGTGATCATGGCCGTGAGTTTGAAAATCAAGAGTCTGAATTGTTTTTCTCACAAAATGGTTATAGTCACAATTTCTCTACCCCTAGAACACCTCATTAGAATGGAGTTGTAGAGAGAAGAAATAGAACCCTGAAAGAAATTCCTAGAACAATGCTTATTGAATATGACCTACCTATTTATTTTTGGGCTGAAGTTGTCAATACAGTGTGCTACATAATCAATACAGTGTTAATCCGACCTATTTGTAAAAGGACTCCTTATGAGTTATGGAACAATTGAAAACCCAAGGTTAGCTACTTTAATGTTTGTTATTGCAAAGTCTGTATTCTTAATACTAAATACAATCTTGACAAATTTGCATCCAAAAGTGATGAAGGTATATTTTTAGGATATTCCATGTCTAGTAAAGCCTATAGAGTGTTAAATAAAGAACTAAATGTGGGGAAGAATCATTTCATGTCAAATTTGATGAAACAGATCAAAATGAGCATAAAAACATCCTAGAGAATCTGGAGGATGATGTCTCAAATCTGAACATCAATTCAAAATCCTCAAATTCTTCTGTGAAAGAATATGTGAAAACTTCCAACTCTGGAAATTCTTTAAAATCATGTCACAATGAACATGAATCTGTTGATGAACCTGAAACTACTAGTCCCTCTTTATCTAGAACTATTAGAACCCTTAGGAACCATCCTTAGATGCTGTTGTAAGATACTTAGACAAAGGAACTCAAACAAGAGATTTTCTTAGAAATCAGGTTGAACATCAAGTCTTCTTGTCACAACTGGAACCTAAAAACATTAATTATGCTATCAATGATGAATTTTGGGTGATGGATATACAAGAAGAACTTAATCAGTTTGAAAAGAAAAAAGTTTGGAAACTTGTTGAATGACCAAAGGACACATTCACCAAAGGCACTAAATGTGTATTTAGAAATAAGGTAGATTAAGATAGTAACATAGTTAGAAAAAAGGATAGATTAGTTGCACAAGTCTATAGTCAATAAGAAGGAATTGACTATGAGGAGAGCTTTTCACCAGTAGCCAGACATGAAGCCATCAGAATCCTGCTTGCCTATGCAGCACATTTGAATTTCAAACTATATCAAATGGATATTAAGAGTGCATTCATAAATAGGTATATAGCTGAGGATGTTTTTGTTGAACAACCCCTGGATTTACAAACCCCCATTTTCCAAATCATATTTTTAAACTATCAAAATCCTTATATGGTTTAATGCAAGATCCAAGAACTTGGTATGATAGATTGAGTAAATTTCTTACTTCCAATGGTTTTACAAAAGGAATAGTTAATCCAACCCTTTTTATAAAATGAATTTTTAATTATGTTTTAGTTGTTCAAATCTATGTAGAAGACATTATTTTTGCAATCTTTGGGGAATTATTTATGTGTTTATTTTTCCAAAATGATGCAAAACGAATTTGAAATGAGTTTAATGGGTGAACTAAAATTATTACTTGGATTTAAATTCATTCAAAATAAGGATGAAATTGTTTTAACTCAATGTAAATATACTAGAGATACTCTAAAACATTTTGGATTGGATAAAACCAAAATTTATGTCACTCCCATGAGTACCACTTGTAAGTTGGATCTTGATGAAGATGAAAAATTTGTTGATCAAACCACTTATTGAGGAATGATTGGAAGTTTAATCTACATAACTGCTAGTCGTCCTGACATTATGTTTAGTGTGTTTGTGTGTGATCATTTTCAAGAAAACCCTAAGGAATCTCATTTAAATGTTGTAAAGATAATTTTCAAATACCTCAAACACACACTCAATCTAGGACTGTTTTATCCTAAATGGAAATCATTTGAATTAGTTAGTTATTCTGATGCTAACTTAGGTGGTAGAAAGTTAGATAGTAAAAGAACCTCTGGAACATGTCACCTTTTAGGCAAGTCACTAGTATCATGGGGTAGTAAGAAACAAAATTTTGTTGCATTATCTACAGCAGAAGCTGAATACATAGCTGCTGGTAGTTTTTGTGCACAAATTTTGTGGTTGAAACACACATTACTGGATTATGGATATCAATTCAGACATGTACCTATAAAATTTGACAACAAAAGTCCTATTAATATCTCAGAAAATCCTATTTCACATTCTTGGACAAAGCACATTAATGTAAGACATCACTTTTGGAGAGATCATTTTCAAAAAGGTGATATCATCTTGGAATTCATTGGTACTGAATATCAACTTCCTGATATGTTCACATAACCATTAAATTCTGAAAGAATATACCACATCTTACATAAAATAGGCATGATAAATCTAAAATATATACCTTACTTGTTACTATTTCATGTCTTACTCTTCGATATCATACTATTTGATACTTTAATTTTTCATGATTATGGTTTCCCAATTACTGTCTTTCATGTTAGTGTCTCACCATAAAGTTCATGTTTACAGCCTCACAGTTAGTATTCTGTGATTACTATCTAACAGTTACTGTCTCACCGTTATGCACACTGAGAAGTTCGTTCACTGTCTCATCGTAAAATACGTTTACTGTCTAACCATAATGACCAGACACAGTCTCAACATAACAATCATTTATTTTTTTTTAAAACCCGTATCATGGTAATTATGCTTTTCACATTTTTTATTTTCCCGCATTTTTATTTTTGTGACATTTGGTATTCCTAAATGCTAAAATAAAGAAAGTATCACTTGATTTTTCACTCGGGGTTTCTTCTACTTACTCATTATGAACCCTTCTCTATTCCTGCAACCTCTATCTATCTCTCAAAACATTAGTGAATGCCAAGAATGAATCATCCTTCATCTTCGACACCTGAGAAGCACAACTCGAAAAAGAAGAAGATTGCACCTAAGCTAACACCCGAAAGACCTTTAAATTTGAATCTGGTAAACTGCATTATTGTACATGAGAAAGAGATTTTCCCCAAAAGGATTCTGTCTAGTAAGTCTCTAGTATTCAAAGTGTTAGAATAACAAGGCTGGTTAGAGTGGTTCTTGAAGGAAGATAGACCCATCTACCCTAGGTTAGTGGCTATGTTTTACCAGTATGTACAGTTCTCTTTCGATTCTGTTGATAGTCATGTTGTAAGAAGCTGGGTCAATGGCCAGAGATACTCATTCTCTTCTAGGTTATGGGCTACATGCCTTAGTATTCATCATGAAGTAATATATGAGTATTATCAGAGAGGAACTCCACCTTCAACTGAATTCTTTGATTTAGAAGATTCCCTTTAAACCTTAACTAGAGATGGCACCCATAGGAGAGCCATTACTGTTGAATTTGATGGAGAATCAAGGCTTCTGTTCAAGTTTATATAGAATTTGGTTAGTCCCTGAAAAGGTGAATTTTCTATTTTAAAATACGAAGATGTGTTTTTGATCCACCTTGTGAAAAATGGAAATAAGATCAACCCGTTCAAGTATATCATACATCATATGTGTGATATCATCAATGTCACAACCAAGTCAATTTCACTATTTTACTCTTGGTTAATCTTCACCATGATTCTTTCCAAATGTATGGTTGGACCTAATGAGGATGTGATTAAGGATTGTGAGTACTGTCTCTCAAAAGATACTATCAAAACAATGAAGATAAATTAGAATCCTTGGAAAAGGGAATGTGTGGAAGACAATGATATAATTTATTAGAAATTCAATCTTGTGGATTATACCTAAAGACCAATAAATATTTATGATCCCAGTTTGGAACCAGATGAGATTATTGATTATCCTGATGAAGTGGAAGAAGAGGATGAAGTGCCACCTAGGGAAGCTGTTATTGTTGAGGAAGACATGACTACTATTCCTCATGTAGTTCTTGAAGAAGAAGTCCCTGCTCCTAAAAAAGCTGTTAATCTGGAAACTCAGCCTTAGGTTGAAACAGAATCGGTAGTCAAAGAACCTGAAAAGAATTCCATGTAAGAGCCTACAGTAGAAGAGCCTATAGTAGAAGAGAAACCTGTTATGCAAGAAATCAATCTTGAAGAACTCCTAATGAAAAAATCTGTTCCAGAAATCATCCCTTCAGCTGAAGAATGAATAGAGCTAGCTTTTCAGCTGGCTTGACAGGAAATGAGTGAGGAAGATAGAGTTAACTATGTGGAATTAGACCGAGATATTAATCCTCTTAGTCCTGAGAAGAAGGAACCTATTGAGGGGGTGTAAACCCCAAATCTTAAGTCTATTAAAGCTTTAAATCCAACTGAGTCCTGTCCTATAGACACTCAGTATAAGTTTCCCAGTTTCTATGATGTGGATGACACTCAGAAGGTTATAACAACCAGACGTGATCTTTCCTCTATATTCCAGTTTAAATCATTCTCCAATATCACACCAGAGAAAGAACCTGATCCTATACCAGTCCCTACTCCTGAACCTTTATCTAAAGAACCATCTTTTGTAAGTAAGGATGATATGAAATAATTTGGTGCTACCCTCTTGTCTAGAGTTGAGAAACTTATAAATACCCAACCTCTTCCTATGACCAATTTATGTGAAAGATACGCCTCAATACTATTGGAGAAAGTTATCTGGAAAATACAACATAAAACTCTTCATGAGATTCAAGAAGTAATAGTTGAAAATAAGCTGCTCATTAATGAAGTGAAGACCCTATGAAGTATGGTTGATGACATGCAAAGAGAGCTGCATTAGAGATTTGAGCCTATTTCTCCTCCTGTAGAACATGTTACTCCTCATATCCCACAGGCTATTGTGTCTCAGATTCAACCTTATCTAGCTTCCATAGATGAAAAGGTCACAAAAAGGAACAAACAAATTGTGAATGAAATGAGAGTGCTTGTTTCTAAACATAATAAACTCACTGATGAGTATACAAGGTGTCTTCAAAAGGTGCTGAATCAAATCAAATCTCTAACCACAGCCGTCAATGCCTCTAAATCATCAGTTCAATCCTCCAAACCATCCTTAGATAGTGATCTTCTCAGAACTATATTCAAATAAGAGATTCAGAATGTACTTAGTGGTTTCAATGCAACTTCTATATCTAAAGTTGTTTAGAACAGTGATATAGTTCTTGACCTAGTACAAATTCACTCAAAAATTTCTAATGATGCTTAGAAAGAGATTACCAAGAATGTGGATTTCTACTTCAATAGAATCTTCTCCAAGACTGATATGACAAACCATTTCAAGTATCTTGTAGAAAATCTATGGATTCCTCCTGTAACTCAAGCTTTTAAGACCCAAGTCCAAAAGCTCACAGAGTTTACTCGATTGTTTGACGAGTTTATAGAGAACAAGGATTATTTTGAGAAAGCCATATAGTATGTTAGAGAGATGATTACAGATTTCATCAAACTCTAGAGACCCTATCTTCATGCCTAGAGTATAGCCATTGTTTCTCCAGCAGCTGCACCTCTCAAAACTGGGCTGCCTACCTTCCCTTCTGCTCTAGCCTCAACCACTATGTCTGTCGATCAAGCACTAAGTCAGATCCAACCTATGATTTTTGATCAACAAATTCCTAGACCTTCTACTGCACCTACTTTGGCTCCATCAGTCTTTGAAGACCTTCCTTAACCCTCTTTATCAACCACCTCATTGCCTTCTTCTACATCGACCTACGCCCCTATGGCTTCCTCTACTGCCACTGCAGCTAAAGGAAAAGAGAAGACCTACCCATGAAGAAGAAGAGTGATTAATATTTTTTGATAGGGATGTTATTAATTTTGTATTACTCTCTTGTTTTGTACTAAACCTTATTTTTTATTAATGGAATGTTCATTTTTAACTTATCGTATTCCATCTTTTTGATAATCCCAAAAGGGTGAGAAATTTCTATATGTTATCCATTTATATCTATAGTCTATATGTTATCCATTTATCATTATAGTTGAATCCAACATCCACTTTAACTTTACATGATTTGTGATCATCAAAAAGGGGGAGATTGTTGGACTCCTCATGTATTAATCATGTTTTAATGATCACAAATCTTATTCAACCTAGTTAACTCTTGTAAATTATATCAAATCATGTGTATTAATTTTTAAAGTATTATCATGCTTTAAGAATATCCATTCAAGATCTTAATTTCTATATATTCAGTTTACATACTTTATACTATCTTTGATCTACTATCATAATACCTTCTTTGACAAATGCTTAAGTATAATCCTTCCTATTATCATCATTGCATATGTCTGAACACAATTACTTTGAAAAGTATGAGACACCATGAGTGTACCACTGCTTAAGTCTTTCTAACACCGTGAAGTAGAAAACGTGAAGCAAGACACTGTGAACCAGACATCGTGAAGCAATACACTGTGACGTAAGACACCATGAATCAGAAAACATAAATCAAGACCCTGTGAAGCAAGACACTATGAATCAAACACCATGAAGCAGTACACCATGAAGCAAGACACCGTGAATCAGACACCGTGAAGCAGACACCGTGAAGCAAGACACCGTGAAGCAGACACCGTGAACAAGACATCGTGACCATGAGACACCATGACACTCACACACCATGATCAATCTGGACACCATGTGAAGGAGACACCATTTTGTTGACTTACTGTGACACCATTTCTTAAACTATTTTGTCGTCTTTCAATGTAATTTCTAACGGTAATATTTAAAGATTTTAATGCACCGACCTAATTAATGTTTCTTTGTAGACATATCACATGAAAGTATGAGGTACGAGGTGCGGTATACATTCATCCTATGATCTCCAACACATATATTCCAAGATAAAATCTATCTGTGGCCAAGAGTCAAGTGTGAGATACAAAAAAACAAAAACAAAGTCTTAAGCATGAGAATGAAGAACACTGAGAGAACTTCAAAAAAAGACTATTGCATGCAACTCGACACTAATGAAGAACACGTAAATCATATTTAAATCCTAGAGAACATCTTCGCTCTATTGAACCTCACGATGAACATAAGAGGAATCGCAACACTCTGTTTTATAATTGAGGACTCGAGATCTGCATCTGCTTCATCTCAAAAAGTCCAAAGCTGAAAAGACTAACACTCAGATCACTTCTAAACTCATCTCCATATCTGTGCACTATTGGGTATCTGTTAATTACATTTCGATCAGAGTGTGTACCTATAGAACAAAACACTATGTCTCATGCATTAAATTGAAGGATACAAGATATCCTTACTCAAACATTCTTTTTCTCTTGTTTATACCCACGAAGAACTATGGAAGAGGTCCCTGTGTGGACTGGTATTTTGTCCCCATTAAAACTGTGGAAGAGGTCACTGTGTGACCTAGACAGTCTGTGTACTATTGTTAACCCTAATACAGGGTGTGGATATATGTTTATTTATATAAACAGTTTGGTGGTAGGTGATTAACAAGTGGAGTGGATTAGGTCTCATCTTGAGACTGAACCACTTGTTTCATATCTGTTGTGCTGCTTAATTTAGCTTTCTCTATTTTATTACTTTATTGTATAATCTAGAAATCACTAATTTCACTTTGATAGTTAGTATTGGAAAGAAGTTATAACTGTCTTGTAGTAGTATAATAACTTCAAAATTAATATTAATAACATAAATTAAGATTACTGAGAATTAATCAATTTTCTAAGAAGTTACATAAAAAGTAAAAATCCTATAACAGTATATCCTTGATTAACTGCACTGTATGTAATATTTGGGGAAACCTTTTTAGAAATAATTTTTACAGAAATTTTTATAGTTACTCAATTCACCCCTCCCCTCTTGAGTAATCTACTCCGACCAACACCTGCTCACATGTTTACTGAACTTACCTGAAAAAAAGTTCAGAAATTCATTCTAGGAACTCCAGGCTTCAGAATCACATGCCTTCAATTTTTGCAGACACATAAAATTCCAATATAATTAAAAAAAATTACATGGAATTTCCTGGTCCTTACATTCTCTCCACATCAGGGCTTTGCATCCCCGAAAGCCACATCACCAAAACTAGAAAATCAAGTTGGGGTACTGAGTACGAATCTGACCCTTCCGCTCCCATGTTCTCTCCTGGAGGATCTTGTGCTACCAATGCACATGAATCAAAGGTATCGATCACCCAAGAATGACTATCTCCTATCGATCCTCATTCTCAACTAGAACCTCTAAAAAAGTGGATCCATTGTTGATGTCCTACTCTCCCTAGTCAATGATGTGCGAAGAATCATGTACGTATCTCCTCGGCTAGGATATGTGAAAAAATTCGTGCACCTAGTGCAACTGAGGGGGAAGTGCTAGGTGGTAAGCCACCTTGTCAACACTAATAAGGGCCTAAAAGGGTTCGATAAAACTCGTAGATAACTTGATTCCTTGGCCAAATCTCTGAAAACCTCATTGGGGTGAGACCTGTAGAAAGATGTGGTCACCATCCTTGAACTCCAGCGGTCTTCGCCTTCTATCAGCATAATACTTAAACCTGTTATATGCAGTCTTCATCCACTCCAGGATAATCTGCACCTTCTCTGTGGTATCCAGTACCATATCTGGTCCCATAAGTGCTGACTCCCCTAGGTTAGTCCAACACAAAGGCGATCTGCAAGGTTGGCCATACAGAGCCTCGAAAGGTGCCATACCAATGGTGGAGTGATAGATGTTATTGTATAAAAACTCCACCAAGGTCAAGTGATCCTCTCAGTTGCGATCGAAGTCGAGGACTCTAGCACGCAACATGTCCTCGAGGGTCTGAATAGACTGCTCAGCCTGTCCATCTGTCGGAGGGTAGAAGGCGGTGCTCAGACGAAGTTGTGTCTCGAAACCCCTTTGCAACCCCTTCCTAAGCTGGGAAGTGAAACGTGAATCACGACCAGAGACAACCATCTTGGTTACTCCATTTAACCACACAATCTTCTACACGTAGAGGCATCCCAAGTTCTCTACCGAACCCTGCTTTCTGATTAGTAGGAAGTGGGCCAACTTGGTGAGTCGGTCTAAAATCACCCAGATAGAATCATGAACCCTAGACGTACGTTGGATTCCTATCACGAAGTCCTTAGATATCTTGTCCCACTTCCACTCTAGGACCTCTAAATGATGAACTAAGTCTATTGGTACTAGATGCTCCGCCTTCACTTTCTAGAAAGTGAGGCACCGAGAGATAAACTCTGCTATTTCTTTCTTCATTCTCGGTAACCAATGCAGTCATCGGAGGTCCTGGTACATCCTTTCCACTCTTGGATGTATCGCTATAGGGGATGTGTGTAACTCCCTCAGCACTTCCTCCCAAAGTGAAACTGGTACCATGGTGTGTCCTCTTAAAAGGATGGCGTGCTCCCCACCTTCAGAAAATCTATCAGGTGCCTATCCTGTGGATATTTGAGCATGTCAAGCCTCACAGTCAGTATCCCCACGCTGCTCCTCCTAGAATCGCTGAAGGAGTGGGGGAGTGACTGTAATATATGGAAGAAATGATTTTCCATCTTGATCTACAAAGGATATCTGCAAAGTGGATAGATACCCCGTCACCTCACCTTGTAGTTGTGTACCAGATCTTCGGTTGAGTGCATCTGCTACAACGTTCCCCTTCCCAAGAGTATAGACTATCTCGAATACATAGTCATGGAGAAACTCAAGCCTACATCATTGTCTCATGTTTAGGTCCTTATAGGAGAAGATATACCTAAGACTCTGGTGATCAGAGTAAACCATAAAACACTCGCTCATCAGATAGTTTCTCCATATATTCAAAACAAAGACCACTCCTACTAACTCAAGGTCATGGGTAGAGTAGTTCTACTCATGTTGTCTCAGCTGTTAAGAAACATATGCAATAATAGATCTCTCTTGTATCTGGAAACATCTGAGCCAAGTCCCTGATGCATCGCTGTAAATTACGTACCCAACACCCTCCTCCAGAAGCCTCAAGATGGGGGCACTAGTCAACCTCTGCCTCATCTCTTTAAAATTATTCTGGCATCTCTCTAACTACCCAAAGGGTTACCCCTTCTTCGTTAACACTGATAAAGGTTCCACAACTCTGGAGAAATCTGGCACAAATCTCCAGTAGTATCCGATCAAACCTAGGAAACTACGTACCTCCATCACACTCCTAGGTGGCTCCAATGTAAGTACCACCTCAATATTTTCTGGATCCACCACAACTCCATCCTCTAAGATGACATGTCCCAGAAAGTGAACCTCTCGGATCCAGAACTGGCACTTCGAGAGCTTACAAAAAAGATGGTTCTCCTAGAGTGTGTCCAGATCTACCTGTAAATGATAGGCATGCTCCACCTTAGTAGCCGAGTATATCATAATGTCATCAATGAAGACTAAAACAAAGTGATCAAGGTAAGGTTGAAAGAACCTATTCATGAGTCCCATGAACAATGTTGGAGCATTGGTCACGCCGAATGACATAACCAAGAACTCGTAGTTTTCATACTGACATATGAAAGATGTATTCTTCACATCCTCGTCTCATACTCTGAGCTAGTGATAGATTGATCTGAGGTCTATCTTCGAGAACCACCGTGCTCCATTCAGCTGATCAAAGAGGTCATCAATCCTCGGAAGTGGGTACTTGTTCTTCTCGATCACCTGGTTCAAGCACCAATAGTCTACCCAAAGTCTCAAGCTCCCATCCACCTTTGGGATAACAAAATTGGGGCTACCCAAGGAGAAACACTAGTCTGGATAAACCCCTTCCCATGTAATTACTCCACCTATACCCACAGATTGTGACGCTCCGTAGGAGCCATAAGATACGATGGTGTAGATATCAGTGTCGTCTCGAGGTAAAAGTTAAAGTAAAAGTACACCTCTGTGAGGAGGTAGACCTGGAACATCATCAGGTAAGACATATGCTTATTGGTCCACCACTATAGGATAGCTCAGACACTCCACATCAACCACTCTGAGGGTATGGCTAGCCAACTGATGATTGATCAGGTGCACTCTATTCTGGGTAAGTCTATCATGTGCTGCAAAGGTACCCTTCTCACCGGTGAAGGTAAACCTAGTCCCCTCAGTGAGGACACACCACACATTGCTCCTAATATAGTTGATCTAAGTAAAGACTTTATATAACCAACCCATTCCCCAAATGATGGAATAAGGTCTCGACGCTGCTACTAGGAGATCCAAACTGAAGCTCTCGCCTCCTAGAGTAAGATCACACTTCCGGAACCAATGTGTAATCATTGAATCCTCTCCTGTAAGAGTATATAACCATAAGGATCAAGTCAACGACTCCAATAGAATCTCCAAGCTTCAAACAAGGGAAGTGGAAACAAAATATTGAATGGAATATGTGTCAATAAGTACCGCAACTAAGGTGGAGTATACAAAGATCATACTTTGTATCATATCTAAAGCACTGTGGTCATAGGCCTCAGCTGCCTAGAGCTGAGATCGCACCTGTCCACCTACTCCCTATGGTTGGGGTGGACCACCTGGTGGTGGTGGCAGTAACATCTCGAATCGTCGCCCACCGCCAGCTGTAGGACCAGTTCCTCTGCCACATCTGCCTACTCCCTGTCGACCTCCTCAGTCGAACCTTTTTCTCTGCCTGGGTGATCCTCCGACCATCTACTGATCATCCATATGGCGGGTTGGGCAGTCACAAGCCATGTGACCCTACCCATCGCATGCATAACACTACCTTATATTTTATTGATTGGCTCTATCTCGGGTTCCCCGCACAACCGACCTTGAATCCTATAGTCATCCACCTGTAGGTCCGGTCCTCTTGGAACTATGTGACATTTTTCTGTTGCCAGTTGTAGAACACTACACTATGTGAATCCTGGTGGTGTGTCTCACTGCTTGTGACTACTCAACAAGAAAACTCTCCACAAAGAGTTATCTCTCTAACTCCCTCACTTGTGTCGGGATGCTTAGAGAATTCATCAAAGCCCTGATCTCCTACCTGAGTCCCTGCTCGAAGGTTCGGTCCCAGAAGAATGGGTCTCGCAGCATATCAATGGGGTAGAGTGAGAGGTCAGTGAACCTCGCTGAGTAATGAGCCACAATCATGTTACCCGATTGTGGATAAAGAGTCTCCTATATGTGCACCGCGCGAAGGGTCGCTTTGAAAAACTTTACCCGAAACTAGCTCTTAAAGTCTTCCTAGAGAAATGTCACCTCGTTGTGTACCTGGAGTATCAAGCTCCACCATCTAAATGCTGCTTCTTGTAGAATACTGGCGACAAGGATCACCATGAGATCAGCTGGTGTCCCAACAAGTCGTAAGACACTCACCACAGCCTCCAGCCAATCCTCAACCACTTGTGGGTCCATCTCACCCCTGAACATGGGTGGCCTTTAGCGCTAGAACTCGTGCAATGCACTCAAGTGGCATGAAATCTCTACTGCTGGGGCTGGTGGCATCAGTGGCCCAATGGGTAATGGTACCACTGGTGCCTCTAATGATAAAGGGCCCTACACCGAAGCCTCGTCGCTCGGTGGGCTATCATCACATACTCTTCTTGGAACCCTAGATGGGTGTCTGCATGGTGGAATCTTGAAAAGAAAATGGTGCGCCAATGTCAATAAGTTATACCTTGTGAGATGACTAAAGAAATCCCAAAGAAAAACATTTCAAAACACACATTCAATCAGTGTTTTTGTGCACAGAGTCAGAAATTAGAAGACAGGGTCCTGGTGTATGGATATGTCAGCTGCCGCACCGACACTAGATTCCCTAAATTGATAACCTCACTCATAAAACATAACAATATTTCCGTTAAAATATCAGATTCCAATGTTCTACAGTAGAAACAACACCTCTGATACCAATTTGTCACGACCCGTCCCCTGGGGCCTGTGCCGTGACTACACCAAGCCCACCTTCCATAGGCTAAGGGATGGCGACTATCACCAAAAGGATTTCTCCCTAAAATAGTGAATGAATTTACTTTATAACCTATAAATTCCCACAACTATGCAAAAATCAGGATAAAAGAACAATGTAAAACTATATAGTAAATAGGGTGTGTACAAAGACAAAATGGGGCTAGAATCAAGCCCAACTAGAAAGTACAAGAAAATTGGGAAGTGTAAGTAAACTGGAACAACTCCTGTGAACACCCACCAAGGATCCTACCTGAAGGGTAGGTACAGCTCTCAAATGGTCATCACTATGGTATGCCTCATCTAATGTCCACCTCCGAGCTACCACTAGTCTTTGTGCCATCTGCCTCAATCAATGTTGTATATCGTCTGCACCAAACAAAATAAGGTGTGGGAATAGCCTGTGTAGGGGTCAGTATATCGATACTCAGTAGGGACCCTGAGACACTTGATGGTATCAAAAAATCCACAAATGATAAACCATAAAGCAAGAAAACAACTGACAACCCTACTAAGGTATATTCTCATACATATACTTAATTTGTCGAGTAAACCCATCTCAATCATGAGGAAACCCAAGGCCCAACTCAAAATCCCAAAGCAGAAGTGTCACATGAAGTAATGAATACCAATAAAGTAACACCACGAAGGTAAGTACCACAAATTTAACACCAACTAGAAGAATACCACAAATGTATCATCACAAAGGTAAGTACCACAAATGAAACGACACATAGAAGAATACCACTATGGTATAAACACTAAGGTATTCATCACTAAGGTATGCCACACAGATGATTACCACATAAGTAAAGACTCAGATCACATCAGTTATAACATAGGTATGGAAGTAAAGATGATTAGATATAACCACTGAATCATCTTACTCTGTTAAGAGGTGGACCCACGTAGGATCCTAAATTGTCAGACCCATGTAGGATCTTAGTACAGTAGACCCATATAGGATCTTAGAGTAATCCCACATCGATTCCTAGAGCGGATCCTAGTGGGAAACTGGAACACATACCCAATTAGGATCCCAAAGCACAGACCCACATAGGATCCTAAATCATCAGACCCACATAGGATCCCTTAATCATCTTACAGCCAGCTATATAGTTCCCGCGCTAAGCTCGCTTGATTTCGGGAGGGTCCTCTCCTCATGCCATAGGTTGATACTATAATTGCCACAAAGTACCATGAATAAGTATCTCAAAGTACTACCACAGAATAGGAGTCTCAACGCAATAGACGGTGAAGTAATCAGACATTTGGTCTGTAAGTTATTGGCCTTTTAGTCCCGAGGGCCCGGTTGGATTCGTGTTCGATCCAACCTGGTCATACCCCAACATTATTCAAAACTCAAATGGGTTATAACAAAAGGACCATCTCGATCCAAGATTCCTGGCGCTGCAGACGGTTCGTCAAACGAATGCCCGTAGCTTAGGTTATGGCCAAAAGAGTGAAAATGGGTCGAAGCTGGTTTGGGTCCGGTCCAACCCGATCGGATAGACCAGGCCCAACCCGACCTTGGCCGAACCAGGTTTGTACCTTGGTCTGACCTGGCCTGATGGGTCTGTCCTGGCCCGCTGAGTCCGGCCCGACCTTCCTGCGCGGCCCGCGATGGTCGGCCCGCGATGGGCAGCCCGTTGGGGGGCCCACAATGGGCGGCCTGCTGGCATGCACTGGCCCACTGTTGGGTGGCCCTGCGGTGGGTTCTGCCCTAGCCACCACCCAAGGGGGAGGCACCCCTTGGTTACCCCGAACGTCTAGGCCATTCAGGTTAGGTAGCCGACCGGCCGATGCCATGTGGGCAGCTGGCACGCTGGACCCGGGGTCTCGCTCAGCTCCCCAACTGGCCGGACTACCATCCCGCTCAGGAGGTGCAGTCATGCGCCGCACCACCAACATCGTCGCGGCCCTCCAGAGTGTCGACCTCCATTCTTGAGCCCCACTGGTGCCATTCGCCGACACGGGTTTCCGACGACGTTCCTCGGGTCACCGAGCGTGCCCATATGGCCCGTTCTTCATTCTGAAAACTCCCACACTCGACTTGGAACATTGAAATTGATTCAAGACCATCATAAACCACAAAGGATGCGGAGAGGTTTTAACACGTTCATTTGGACCTCAACCTTTGCATTAGAATGGTAGCAGGTGACATAATTTTTCTTAAATTAAGAATATTGACAAGAACATGGTAATAGGTATTCAAAATAATATTCCCTACCTCTATTGCTCATAGGAGGTGTTGTGAGATGAAATTGGTGAAGGAGAGGAAAAGAATAACATTAGTTCGTCATCGTTGAAGACATTCCTCGTTGGGGATCCTTCAACGAAGTTCTTCATTGGAGAGATTGTTTCTTCATAATTTTCCCAAGCTCTCCTTTGACAACCAAATCCCCCAACCAAGAGGTGAAATGCAAAATAAATAAAATTATGTTAATTAATACAATTAATTGTGTCACATTAATTAATTTGTTGTTGGAAAAATTAATGGGAAAAGAACCCAAGAGTCACCTCCCTCATTAAAGGGGGAGTTCAAGGCTTGAGTGGTCCCCACCAAAAAATTCAGTTTGTGATGATTGAATTTCAAAATTAAAATAATGTTAATTTATTTTATTTTCTCCCATGGAAATCACAAAAACTAATATTCACCCTCGTCCTACTACGGTCGAGGTGATGGTCTCCTTAAGAGAATACCAGTGTTGCGAGCTCAATGATGTTCTCATATTTCAATTCCAGGCACCGGTTTAATAGTTACAAAAACCCACTAGCACATTTACTGAACGTACCCGAACTAATGTTCAAAAATTCAATCCAGGAACTAAAGGACTCTAAATCACATGCCTTTAATTTTTGTAGACTCATAAAATTCCAATATGACTACAAAAATTACATGTAATTTCTTGGTCTTTATACCTAATGTTTTAACTAATGGGGGGGGGGGGTTGATTCTTGATATTAAAATCTAATGAGATAGATCTCTTATGTGAATAATAAGTGAAAAAAACAGTTTATATTAAAATAAAAACATATCCAAGAATATATGTAAGGATCATTTGATGGGGGTTCTTATATAAGAATAAAATCATGAAAAATAGTTTAATTTCATATTAAATAGGTAATCATAAGTCCTTGGTAAGAATAACCAATCAACCATTCCACTCACATGTAATTAAAATCCCTACACTATGTGCCATGTATGAATTAATTATATAATGGAAAGGTTGTGTAAGGTGAACCAACTCATGCCCCTCACATAAGAATTGTATTATTCCCATGTCTTCTTAAAATCCCATGGAATGGATCCAATAACAATTAAAAGCAATTAAAATCATATTAAATTATAATAATTTCATAATAACCCCAAAAAACCATATAAAAAATAGGATGAACTCTAAATTTATTCTTTGCATCACCCTTTGTGACCCAATTTTCATTCTCCCAATTACTCAAAATCCCATTCTTCATATATATTCAAGATTTGTTCCAAGACCCATAAATACAATGTATCAGTAAAATAGAACTTGAAAAAAAATTAGGGCTCTCCTAAATCTGATAAATGAAAACTATTCCTTGCCCTTTATGATCAGAAATAATCATGAAATACTATTTTCAACACTCATCCATATCAAAATACAAAGAATGGAATGTGGATATAAATATGATTTTTCTGTTGGGGTAATATTATGAAGGGAGAATATATAGATAATTCACAACTTCTGTAATATACATAGGGAAGAATAAGATGAAAGGATCTCTATTGCCTTAAATTTCACTAGGGTTGAAAAGAGACCCATGATGTTTAATTAAAAATTAGTTTTTATACTATGATATAATTTAGACCCCTAGAATCTCATCCATGGTCTGATTTATATTATGTTTTCAATTTTAATTTCTATATTTTTAATAATATATAAATCATTCTATTTCCAATGTTAATGAATTATCTTATTTTTCTCTGTATTGTGATGTCCACCTCAATGATCATAGAGATCAAATTTTTTAGTTACATCAAGATATCTATTTTGAGATTTATTTGTGTCCTCATACATTCATGTTTTAATTAATTATTGGATCTTTGGGGATTTAAGAATTTATAGGGATAATAGGTTGGTGAATGTGATTTTAATATCTATTTAACATATATTTCATTCCCCCTTTATAGAATTAATTTCCATTATTTTATTCAGTTCAAAGTTTTATGATATGATTGGTGCATTAGAGGGAGAATAGTGAGAAAATGGTTTTAGAGGTGCAAGTTGAGTGCTCTCTAAATTTTTTTCTTGTAATTGTTTGACATAAAAAGGATGTGTATGACCATTATATTGATCCTAAAATAATATTTCAATCGATATCTTGGTATGATTGATGATATTAACAAGAAGAAGGTGTTGATTAAAGAATTGTTGAAGTGGACATGTTTATTGTGTTTTTTCAATGAATAAATCATATTAAATATGACATGATATAATATTTATTTATGCTTTATAGTTTTTCTGTATGGTTTTAGATATTTAAAAAAGTATCAAACATGTTTAGACAAGAGGTTGGAGAATTATGGAATTACATGTTTATCTAGAAATGGTTATGTCTTTTTGTTTTAGTATGAATCATTGAGAAAAAATGATCTATTTGTTGATGAAATTGGCCAAATTCTATTTTTTATGATTCATTATCCAACTACATGTGATTTTTTTCAAATGAAAACACATCAAACTTCAAGTCATTTTGATGTGTGTTTGAGTCATTGTGATCTATATAGGAGTCATGATGACCTATACATGAGTAATCTAGACCTCTTTACAAGTTATCAGGACCTGCATATGTGTCATCTTGATGAGTATATGTCACATAATTATCTCTATATGAATCATCAATGTATGTGTATTTTAGAAAAATAAATCCATATGTTTTATAAAAAAATTATGGAATTTATAAAATATTTATTTTGATGAAAATATTAAATAAGATTGTTCTTTTCTAGATCCTGAATCAAAAAATAACACAACTATTTTTTAAATCCATGATCCATGAAATAATTTGTAGATATTTAAATAGAGATTAATAAGTGAAATAGAGACCAAAATTCATTGTGATTTTTGAATTGAAATATTTAAAAGTATTATCCATTAGTATTGTACTAATTTTTAGGAAACATTTCACTATAAGTTTTATACAATAAATATTTAGGGGAAGTTTAAATAATTTATCATTGAAATTATATTAATTTTTTTGTTTATATAATAAGGATTAAATGGAAGATTCATTTTCGTGCGTATAAAAATTATATAGGGAGATTCTAATACGAAACATTGACAACTCTATGTATTAAATATGGAAGAATGATATAACATAATTAAAAATAATTTCCAGGTATATATTTTTTATGAAATGGAATAAGAATAAGTGTAGACTAGTGAAAGTGAATGTTAGAAGTAATGATAAAGTGTGACATTATGTTCGAATTCATAATTGGTAGAAGTATATTTTTTTATTTTGAAAATAATCTAAATCATGGTATCTGTGTTGGATGTAGAAACACTATCTAGAAATATGTAACATGAGTTTATGGGTATACATAGTCATTGTAATCAACATATTCTTACCGGTGGGGATTGTGATCATGGGAGATCCTATGTCATAAAAAGTATTTTCCTATCATTTTTAATGGATATTATTTAGAATATATCATGGCTTGTTAAAAGTGTGCATGTGTGAGTTTAATAGAGATGTAAAATCACTATAATGGGAGGAAAATATTTTTTTAAATACTGTTAAAAAATGACTTATAAATAATTGATTCACCACCACCCAGGGGTTTTCTTTAATGATTTGAGTAGATTTTTAATTTTTAGTTATCAAGGATCTATTCGTTGACTCACTAAATTTTTTTAGATCCAAGATCCAACTCTATAGAATTAATTTCCCAAATTTTATTAAGATCAATAATTTTTATATGATTTTGGGATTGGATAGAGAATGGTGAGTGGGAGCATTACATGGGTGAAAGGGGGTTCTTTATTAGATGATTTTTATTCTATTATATTATTATGAAGTTGTTTGAGAACTAGTGTTTTGATCCCAAGAGTTATTTCTATGATCTTGTGAACTTGGGAAGATTGTTGAGTTTAACAAGACAAAGGTGTGAAGTAATGAATATTTTAAGTGGATATGTTTATTGAATTAGTTTTTTATGTGAAAACATAATATTTAAAACAACATCATATAATGGATTTTAAGTAGGGTGGAGGTTTTTATATTTTTTAGTCAAATGAATAATGTATAAAGTTATTCATATAAGTTGTTGAATAATTATGGAACATGAATTTTAACTAGAATTGGAGAAGTCTTTATGATAATGTATTTGTCATTGAGAAAAAAATGAGCTATTTGTAGATAAATTTTAAAAACCATATTTTCATATTAATAATTCTATAACTAGGTGGGAGTTAATTAAAAGGAAAATTAATAATCCTAAATTCCATTTAGAACTTTATACAAGTCAATATGATCTATGTAGGTATAAATTTTACCTATGAACGAGTCATCATGATATCTATACATGTCATCTGGACTTTCATATGAGTCTTCCAGATCATTTTGTGTATCATGAAGTTCTTCATATATGTCATCCTAGTATGATTAATTTGTACAAACAAGGCAATGAATTTTATAAAAATATAATGTTATTTATAAAATATTTATTTTAATTAAAATATGTTGTCATGTTATTCTTTTCTGTTATAATTATTTTTAATATCCCAGCTATTGGTAAAAGTAATGATCCATGAAAAAATGTTTATAGATTGAAATAGATATTAAAATAGAGATAAAATGGTTAAATGTGGACTGAATTTTAATGTGATTTTGAATTCAAATATTTGAATTTATTATCACTGATGATTATGCTATTTTTCTAGGAAATTGTTTACTTGACCTTTTTGTGGATAATATTGATGGCGAGTTAGAATATTTTTTTATGGAAATTATATTCAAAATTATTACGTGGATTCAATAAGGAATAAAATTAAGAAATATTTTCGTGTACAATAAAAGAGAATAGGGATATTATATTATGAAACATTGATAACATGACATATGGAAGAGAGGAAAAATATGAATATAGGATAAAAAGAAGCTAGATCTATTTATTGTGAAAGAAAACAAAAAATAAAAAGAGTAGACTTGTGAAATTAAATGTTGGAAGAAAATAAAGAGGATGGGTCCAACATTTTTAATGTAAGAAGTGGTATTAGACTCTTTATTTTTTGAGAAAAAAATCTAAATCATTATATTTATTTGGAAAGAAAATAATATATAAAAACATGTGTAACATTATTTTATTGGAAATCCTCGTTATTTTAACTCATTGTTTGATACATTTGGGAAGTGTGATCAGGGGTAATTCTGATTCACACCATGGATGAGCCTCTCTTATTAAGAGTTTATCCTTCTAAATAAATTGTTCTTGGTTTTTGGTTTTCTTGTTTGAAATTAAAATAATATTTAATTCACATGAATTGGTGGAAAAGGTTTTTTAAAATATTAAAAAAATAATAATTCTTAATATTCGATTAACCCACCCTCAATGATTTTTATAATCATATGAGTGGTTTTTTAATTTTAATCAGAGTAATTATACCTTTATGGACTTGTTGATTTTTATTATATTTAATAAAATGTTATTCAATATGACACATGGCTTTGACATTGAATTATTTTTCTCAACTACTGTAAAATTATAATTGAGTGAATAAATGGAGGCTCCCCTATTTGTTACAAAAATTATCACATCCAAAAGGATTAGATACTACCTTATCTTATATCAATAATCATGGATATTTTGGGATCTAAATATAATGGTTATATATACCGTTATAAAGTTGTTATCATGGAATAAAATGAGATAAAAAATCTCAAAAATATTGGGATGATTGAAATATTATACTGTCTTATTTTTTAAAAAAATATTTATTAATATCAAATTAATTAAATTATTAAAGGGAATATAGGATTAGTTTAAAAAATATCAATAAAGGAAACAAAAATGTGGAGTGAGAAAAACATTATATTTGGATACTAAATATTTATATTTTAAAAATATTTACAATTAACCTATGGATAGAATATTTATAAGGGTTTATGTAATTGTAGGAATTATCAATTTTTTTGGGTAAGAAGTTTAAATATTACTAAGTGGTCTTGATGATAATTTGAATTCTACGAATTAGGTCTGATGTCAGATTCATAGATTTAGAATATTGAGATATAGGAACACAAATTTTTTATCACTTAAAGAACATTCAAATTTCATGTGATATGAGAAAATATTTTTTTTTCTTGATGAATGTTGTGGGTGAAAATTAATTTTTTGTTAAAAATTTAAAACCAAAAAATCTAGCAAGGGTATTTTTTATTGAAGATGATAGAAGTTCTGATTTGATTAACGATTTATATCAAATGGTTGGGGAACTTATATCTCTTATGATGAAGTGGGTATGAAAATTTAAGTGAAAATATACGGGGATGTTTCCACTACTGTGATTTAATTTGGGATCCATTAGGTGATTTGTAGAAAAACTATCCAAAATTGACTTATGATGAACATAGTCAAGATAAAGAAGAAAGACATAGAAGATCCATGAAGAAGAAGGATGAAATTACATATCATACATCTAATGTTTGGGGTAAAAAGATCCCTTAATATAAAAATATATTTTTCTTATCTATATGTGAAGTAAGAGATGAAAATGTAGATGAAGTTGAGATTATGGATTTTTATGTTGAATTAGTAGAGAAAATACTCATTGATAAGGTGAATGATGAAAATTTTTATAGATAGGAATATAGAGACATTGGAAGTAAATAATAGGAAAAATAGGTTATGTTTAAGTTCTATAGAGAGTTTAATTAATGTATCTCAAAATTTTCAATGATTATAAATGATAAAATTTTTTATCAAAACATAATCAATTAACTAACAATAATGAAATAAATCATGGAGATGTAAAATTAAAATTTTGGAAAAATATTGATTACCTAAAAGAGTTTTTTAAGGATGAGATGATATAGAAAATAAATATGTAAGAAAGAATAATAGTGATAGCAAAGTATCATGATCATATACAATAGAAATATGTCAATACTAAAGAAGAGAGGGACATATAATTTACCAATCTTAATGATACTATTATTGAAGTTGGGGATGTTTTAAAGGAGACTGAGGTTTTTGAACACTGTAAAAACATATCCTCAAAGGGAGAAAATATATATTTTAATAATTTTTAAAATGATTAACTCTAAAGCCTCTAAAAAGCATCATAAGTTAAATAATAGTGTGTGAGGAGTTCACAAAAAAAAAAATCAGTATGAAAAAAGAGTCACTACTTGTTACTTAAAGCAGAATTAAAGACATGTATAAACTTATATTCAACATCAATTCAAAAATATTGGTATATTTTTTTCTAATATTATTGGATGTATGGTCTATTTGTAATAATTAAATATTGTATTGGTTTGACTATCAAAATTACTATTAATCTAGAAGGGTTGAGAATTATAAATGGATGAGAAGTATTCACATTAAGAGTATAAATTTTTAGAAGAATGATGGAAATTATAGACTAGAGAATCAGAAATTCTTTTAAAAGTGAGTGTATGTTCTTGGGTGATTTGACTAGTCTATTCACCATTCTATTTTTTTGACTTTACATGATACTAGACTAACTAAATTTTAATCCCTATATTCATAATTCTCAATAGAAATAGGAGAATGGAAAAGGAAAGGCTCTTATTATGAAATTTTCCATTATTACTTCAATAGGGGAATTTCTTGGTTACTTTATAGTGGATTTTATTCATATATGACTTGATTTTTAATTATATTTATGAATTTGAAAGACTATATAGAAGGTTTTGTTCTTTTTAAATGATTGTTCAAATAAGATTAATGGTGTCGTTTCTACTAAGACTATAATAAAAAAGTTTATTTCCAAGAACACCATGTATATTGGTGGGACAAACCATAAACTATTTATTGTTTCATTGATTTTTGATGAAGGAAATGAGGTTTTTTATTAATCATGGATTTTTTTAATGTGGCTATGAGAATTTTGGATGTAAAAAATGAATAGTCAACAAAGTTTAATCAATTTTTGATGGGTGAATACTAGAATTAACACTACTTGAGTGTAGAATCATTGAACTATAATTATCATCAAAGACATAAAAAAATTGAAAAATAAACATGAAAAATATTTCTTAAATTGAAACTAATCATGTTATTCATAAGATTATAACACCAAGGAACTAGAATGGACCACCTACCATAAAGGGAATATTGAATATTCCTCACCCAATAATGTTGAGATTTATAAATCACATCGAATGGAGCTTATTTATTATTAAGTATTTGGGAATATTAGAAAAAAAAACAATTAATATAGATTACAATATTATTTCATTTAATTTTTAAATTTATTGAATTATATTCATTATGATTATAAAATATAAATCCTATGCTCGAAAGTTATTTGTAGTTTCAGAAGGAGTGTTGAAAAGTATTTTGGTTACTAATTAATTAATATCAGGATAAACAATGGTGTTGAGGACTCTAATGGAAGACTAGAATCATACCTTTATAATCATGGAATTCACTAAAACATATTTTACCATACACATCAAAACAAAATATTATGGATGAAATAAAGAAGATAATACTTTTGAATATGGTTTTAACTATGATGATAGAGAAGGGTAAATCTTTATATTATTAGAGAAATGATATTGTATAAGTATTTCACATTTTAAATACATTATTATATAGAATAAATTCTAACATTTGATCATTATAAATGTGTTACATGAAAACCCAATTTTTTAAATTCATAATAGTATTTGGGATCATCTGAATAATCAATTTTGAAGCATAAAATCATGGGAGTATTGATAAAAAATAATTTATGGTATATTTCTTTGTTAACATATAAATATTATTGGTTATAGTGGTTACTATAAGGATACATAAAACATCATTGACACAATATAGGGAAACATTATAGAACACACCATTAAATAGAATATTCATGAAGAATAATGGTCTATATATGATGAAGATGAAATTGTTTAATTTAAACCCCTTATTAAATTTAAAAAATTGTTTGAATTATAAATGTGCATTTTTTAGAGATATTGATTAAAAAATTCACGTGATGGAGATAAAACTTTATCATCTCATACAAGGACAATAAAATAGGTTGATGTTCAAACATCATTATAGAAAAAAGATAGTAGGTTTAATCAGGATGAACTCTAAAGAAATAAATAGATAACTCTTTATTCTCTCAAGTTGAAAAAAGTGATGTGAAATATTATTTGGAGAATAAATATAGTTATTATTACATGAATGAATAATTAGACTAGAAAGAGAATAATGAAATATGGTAATTGTTTCTGAAGATGGAAAAGTGTTATTTAAACATGATG
This sequence comes from Viscum album, assembly GCA_963277665.1. Lineage (NCBI taxonomy): Eukaryota > Viridiplantae > Streptophyta > Magnoliopsida > Santalales > Viscaceae > Viscum > Viscum album. The sequence continues at coordinate 1,512,901,414 of OY728128.1, read as the reverse complement.
ACTATTTTAATAAAGTTGAATGAAAGAGGAAATTTGTGAGAAATAAAAATAAATACTTTCATTTAAATAGTATTCTCAAGTATAAGTAATATATTTTGATAAAAAATTTATAATAGTAATAAGGATATAAACCGTTATAACTTTTCATTTTTTGAATCCTACTGTAAATATAGGATTTTTTAAATAGATTTGATGTGGCTTCTATTAAATAGTGAATTAGATGAAGATGTTTATATTGAATTTATTTAAGTATTTTTTCATAGGGAAGAGGGGAATTATGTTATTATGTTACACAATTATTTATATGGGTTTAAACAATCCCCAAGGGATTGTTAATCCATTCTAAATACCATCTTGATGAAGATGAAGAAAAAATATAGTATAAAAATATCAATATCCTAGATGAAAAAGAGGTATTTCTAATTTTTAATATTTCTAAAGATGTTAATATATTTTTTAATATTGATGAACATGTTTTTGAAGATTTTTATTTTGAGATGATGATGTTATATGATATTTTCACTATTATTAAGATTAGATATTTTCTGGGATTAAAAATCTCTTAGGAGGAAGATCAAAATCTTCTATCTCAAGAGAATTATTATCAGGAGCATCTAAAGAAGATTGGTATTGATAATTCAAGGTTATTTTCCAATCTCATTTCTACGATAACTGAAATTTTCTGTAACATAGAATAAAATTCGGTAGATCAAATAGAATGATTAAAGAAAATTTGATGTTTTTTATACATTATCACTTCAATGTTGGAAGTTTGTTACACTTTTCTCTAATTATAAATGCTACAAAAAAAGCATATTTTATAACTATAAAGAGGATTACACAGTATATTAAAGGAAAAATTGATTTCATGATAACATATTATATAAAATGATATCTTGATCTGTTACCTTGAGAGATAATTTTGTTGAGCATTTGGTTTCAACTCAATCTATTACCTAATTCAAATGGATGATAAATAATCTGCAATACCTCAAGGTTGTTGTGAAACTAGGACTAATTTTGGGTTATGATAGCCAAAGTGATTTTAATTGATCAATCAATACTATTAAATATTCAATATCATAGTAAATTGATATCAAATATAACTTTATCAAATATATTATTTAGATAAATGATATAAATCAATTATTTCATCCAAACGTTGTGTAAATAGAAGTATTTTTAGGAAAAATAATGCGAAATGATGCATTTCAAGAATTTAGGATTAAATATTATGTTCACCCTCATTCCTATCAAGGATAAGGTATGTAATTTCAATGAAATATCTCATGATTTTGTTATGATATATATTTTTTTCAAATAGGTTGGAAAATAAAATATAAATTCCCTTTTGTTTAATCCCATAATTTATTCAAAATATGGGAGGAAAAATACATTAGAGATTAGTCAAAGTTATGTGTTTATATTATATAAGGGGAAAATATATTTATATAGATTTATTAAATGGGGTAATCTATTAATTCATCATTTGGTGTATGTTTTTTTCTTAAATTTTTAAAATGTTTTATAACCATGGATATATGAATCTATTCATAAAACATTCTATAAATTGTTTTGAAAAGTCAAAGAATCATTGGAATATGTGAATGAAGTGGTCCTATTACATGGTATCATATGAGTTATGTTAGACTGAGAAAAGATAATACTTTCATGTGGCTTCATGTATGATTTAGGTTTGTTCATAATTGAATATATATTACTAAATTTTAGGAATAAAATGATATTACTGTTCAATGTTCATATGTTTACACTAATTTGTATCTAGTAAGATTTAAATTATTTATTGATTATTAATTATAATGTTTTTTGAGATTGAAGTGATTTATGTTCCTTGGTTATTAATAAAATCTATATATTGGTATTTTTAATCCAAAATGTAGTTTGGATGATTAGAAGAACATGGAATGATTCTTCTATTCTTTATAAGGTATATGTGATGTAAAGAAGGGTTTAATTGGATATGTTTACTTTGTCAGATTATGTTTTCAATGAATAAATCAAAGTGAAATTAAATTTGTATAATATTTATTTATGTGATTAGGAGGTTTTTGGTAGTTTTGAGATATATAATTTAGCCTTAAAGAAGTTGAGAGACGAAGTTGAATATTTATGGAATTGGGGGTTTTCCCAGAAATGCCTATGTATTGATGTCCACATATGAGTAATTGATACTAAAAATAAGACATAAGTTGAAAAATTTGTTAAAGGAATGATTTCTTAAGATTAATTATTTGATAATATTTGAATCATTTTAGAGGAAAATAGGTCCACAACAGAGTCATTTGAAACTACATAAGAGTCATTGGGATCTATGTATGAGTCATTAAAGGCTACGTGTGAATATTTTTGGCCTATATGCAGGTCATATGGACTTGTGAATGATTCATCTGGTCTATCATTTGTGTCATCAATATCTCTATGCGAGTCATCTTATAATGATCCCTTTACACATATGAAACTCTAACATTGTGAAAATTATGAGGAGATTATTAGAATATATATTCGGAGGAAAATATTAAAATAGAAAATGATTTTCTAGATTAAAAATCATAAATAATTGAGTTTTTTACTTATAGAATTTACCTAAATAATATTTTTAGAGATATAAATGTAGATTTTGTACTAAAATTCATGATGATTTCCTAATAAAATATTCAAAATGGTTTTCACTGAGTTTCAATTATAGTTTTAAAAAAATACTTCACTAGAATTTTGAGGCAGTAAATATTGATATGAATTTTCCATATTTTATTTTGAAAATTATATTTTCACCTATTTTGTTAATATATCATGGATGAAATGGAAAAAAATTGATAAAAAGAGAAGATAAGAGAGAGATGATATTGTTAAACATTTATAGATGATTGATTTAAAGAGAGGAAAGAAGAAGATATGTTCACATTCACAGATGTGGAACAAATATAAGAGGAAGAAGAGAATACATGTGTGATTAAATGTGGGATAAAAAAAGGAGTATAGTGAAATCATTGTTGAGGTATAAATTAGTGAATGACACATTAGTTGCTGTGAAAAGATCTTTCAATCATTGTATATCAGAATGATACACATGCACTATTAGGTTTCCTGTAATGTATTTTCCTATTTAAACCCTACTATTTTTAATATTATGGTTAATACTAGTGGGTACTGTGATCTTGGGTGACGCGGAGTCACACCAAGGATAAACCTCTAAATTTGAGAGGTTATCCTTGTCAATATTTTCTCCCTTATTTAATATTATCAATTTTTATTTTAACATTGAATTAAAATCACTATAAATAGATTAAAATATTTTTTAATAGTAAAAATTAAAAAATATTTATAAATCATTGATTCACCCCCTCTCTTAGTGATTCTAACATTCATGTTAGTTTATTTTAAATTGGTATCAGAGGTTTCATATCTTCACAGAATCACAACTATTTATAGGTTAATGAAGTGGTGATTCATTTTGATAATCAAATTTAACATTGCAATCTTTGTCTTAAATAATGGAAGATTTAAATTTTTGGGTAAAGAAGGTGGTTCCCACATTATATTAGATGAATTAGAACATATAGAATGATCATATGTTGTCTTATCATTTATCAGTAATATTTATTGTTCTTAAGGTTTCAATATACAGTTGTATTCCTCACACTGAAGGTACGTTCCTAAAAACAAATGAAATAATGAATCCTGAAATTGATTGGCATGATCTAAATGTAATATTTTCTTCTTTATTCGAGAAAGAATTAATAAACGTAAAAGGAATTAAAATAGAAAAATGAATTTAGGATAAAATTGAAAAAATATATTAAGGTAAGGGAAGTGTGAAGTTAATAAAAAAATATATTTTGATACTGATGTATAAAGATCCAAAATGTAGGATGATGAATCTTTAGAAGTAATCTTCACAAGGGTCAAGGAAATTGTAATCATAGTTTAGTGTTTTAAATAGAATTTTGAATACTACACAATAGTTTAGAATAACATTACCATTATACCATACATGTTTAATACTAAATATCATATTTTGAAGATAAATACCCATGTACACTGTTACATTATTTTTAAAATATCATTTTAATTACTTATGAGATGAGAAAAGATTTTTGTTTTCAAGAGTATAGGTAAGGCTATAAAGGAGATTCCTTTAAATGGTTAAAATCTTAAGAATTTTACCTGGATTGTTGATGAAGATAAAGGTAATTGTTTAGATTTGAATGAAGATATATATTGAATTTTTAGTGACCTTATATCCCATATCTCAATGTGAGTGAGAAGAGTTGAGGTAAAATATAATGGAATGATCTTACTAAATTTATTCACGTGTGGATCTATCAGATAAATTTTAGTGCACTATATCAAGTTGAAAGATGAAGATGAAAATAATGACGAAGAATAAATTCAAATAATATCCATGAATAATAAGGATTACAAGACAAATAATACTTCTAAAGGGAGGAGTTGGATGTTATATAAATATAATAATTTAAACTTCTTATATATGTGTAAAGGAATTGCTGGTAGTGAATATGAGGAGAAGGTTGAGACATTAGGTGATTTGGTTAATGAGAAACTACTAATTTCTAAAAATAATACTAAAAATCTCAATAATTATAAAAGTAGAAATTATGTAAGAAACGAAGAAGAAACTCAAATTGAGTTTAAGTAGGAGGTGTATTTGAATTAGTGGCTCAAAAAATTTTGAATATTGAAAAAAATAATAAGAAGATGAAGAAATAAAATCAAATTACAATTCAAAACAAATTTTATCATGTATAGTAAAAATTCTAATTTTTTAAATAGATTAATCAAATAAAAAATTATTAATTTTGTGAATACTTTGAACATGTTTTTAGAAGAGAAATTAAATAAAAAGGGGAATATAATTGATCTTGTACAATAGAAACATGTCATAACTGAAGAAAATTTTAATAAATCAAGATCCAATTTCAATGATTATATTTAGTAATATGGAGATTAATCAAAAGGGAAATGATATTTTTAACATCATGAAAATCTATACTGAAAAGTAGAAAATGTTGATGATTTTTTTTTGAAGAATATTGTTAGGAAGACCAATTTTTAGGTTACATAAGATGAATCTTAAAAATTAAGAAATTAGGGAAACATGTAAGGAAACATAAAAACTAATAAAATTTGTGAGAATAAAATGGATGAAAATAAGACATAGTTAAAGAATATTATGTCATGTTTTCACAATAATTTTAATAATAATAAAAGGATCCAATAATTGTGAATCATGTATTATAGAAATACAACTATCATGTTTTGGATATAATTAAATCAACAATTTTATGTATTTTTTTTATGGTTATTGTTGGTACAAATGATGAAAACAGTATATAATAATAATGTATTATATTGACTATAATCATTATAAGGAATTTTGATGTTTTGGGAGGTATAATTTAAGGATGAAATTATCCTACACATACAATTTATTTTTTGAATAAATAATGAAATTTCCTTCTAAAAACATATAATATATTACAACATTTTGAATTTTTTGAAAGACGTGACTAGATTTTTCACCATTTAGATTTTTTACTCTCCATATTACCAACCCAGTATTATATCAATCATAATATTCTGATGTCTCTAGAGAATTTTTTTAAAGGGGACACAAAATACCTTGTTGTATATTTTTTAGTTAAATATTCAAAAGGGTAATGTCCAATGATATTTAATAGTGATTGTCCTTATCATCTGAAAAAAGATTTAATATTTGTTGGAATGTGGAAGACAAAAAATAAGGTGAAGTGACTATTGAAAATTATGAGTCACTTAATCTAAATGGTTTTAGTTCAACTGTTATTTGAAAGGGAAAATTAATGTCTAAGAACACATTGTACGTTGATGGGATTAAAAACAACTTGTAAAATGTTTCTTAAATTTTTGATTAAGTAAATGAATTTTTTTTGGAAAGATAGATTCTTGGTGAGTATTCTAGGAAATAATAAGATTATAATCAAGTATTGAGAACTAAAGATTATCGGTTTTTTGTGGGATATGCCCAAAATTCTTGCTACCTATGTGTAGAATAGGAAACCAATTTTTGTATAAAATACAAGGTCTCCAAGTCCAACAAAACACATGAAAGATCACAAAATGATAAATTCTTCATGATATTATAGAAATAAAGAGAGAAATGAAGTAGACATTCTCTAATATATTGAAATGGATGACCAAAAATTAATAATAGGTGAAATTGGAGAATCATAATTCTCATCCCCTTGAATTTATTCATTATCAAATTTTTGGTCCCATGAGAAAGTAGTCAACAAATAAAGAAACATATTTTACTTCCTATTTAATGATTTCACTTGAATTTAATTTATTAAATTTATTAATCAAAAATATGATGCTCTTAATATATTCAAGAGATTAATAATTATTTTTGAAAAGTACTATGGTTACTCATTAAATAATATTAATATAGATAATGGTGCTCAACAAACTAATGGCTAATTTTAGTCTTACTTTTTCAAGTATGGTATTAATTATCAAATTAGTGCACCATACACACAAAAACAACATTTTGTTTATAAAAGTGAGAATAAAATCATGTGAGATATATCTTGAACACTAATTAATGAGAATGATACTTATCTATATTTTGGGGGGGGGGTATTATAATATCAGTTAAAATTAATAAATATTTATTATATTAACTAAATTATGAAATATACCAGTAAACAATTTACCAGAAGAAAATGTAATAATTGAAATACAAAAGGTTATTTATAATCCCCTACATTATCAATGTTATAGATGATAATATTTGGTTATTTTATAAAATAAGTGGTGATGATATATTTCTAATTTATCCTTAAAATAGAACCAGATATAGGTGTTACAACAAAAAGATAGGAAAGATCATTAAGAAAATGTAAAATTATTAGGATACTATAAAAAAGATACTCATTAAAAAGTATGTTCCAAAAGTAATAAAAACTGATATTTTTGAAGATAAATAGTATTATAATGATTCATAAAATTGTGTGAATTATAAATGAGTATATGTTGATGATGATGATTCAAAAAATTCAAGTGATGAAGAAAAATATTGATCATATCACCCATGGCTAAGAAAATAGGTTTAGGTCCAAATAGCATTAGGAAATATGATTAATATGTTAAAAAATAAATAACCCTGAGGATAACAACCCATAAATCATTATTTTCTAACAGTGAATAAGAGATAGTAAATAATATTTTCATAATCAATAGTGGGTTGATTCCATTATTGAATAATTTTACTATATATAGAAGAATGAAACATGTGATTTTGTTCCCAATTAGGTTAAAAAAATATTGTAAATAAATGGGTACTCTTAAATATGTTGAATGAAAAGGTAGAAGTTGTGAGAAAACAATAATTCTGTGTAAAGGGTATTCTCATGATCATGGAATTAATATTTATGAGAGCTTTTCATTAGTGTCATGGATTGAAACCACTTTTATTATTTATGTTATCCCAACCAAAGAAAATACAAGATATTTTTACATTGATTTTGTGTTTTATTTCCTAGATAGTGCATTGTATGCTATTTTTTATGTTAAACAATGTTTTAGATTACCTTTTGGTGAAGAAGAAAATTGTGTCTTCGTGTTAAATAAGGTTTTGTATTGGTTAAAGTAATCCCCAAGAGCTAGGTAATCCATGATATATGTATTCCTGAAGAATTTAATTTTCAATAATGATTTTCTATGAAATTATATCTACATAAAGGATGAAAAACTAGTTTCTATAATTGTTATTTATTATATAGATGATATTATATTTGTAGTAAAATAAGTCCGGGTTTTTGAATATTTTTCTTTAGAGATGATGAATTTATTTGATATTTTTATTATTGGTGTGGGGAGATATTTTTTAGTTTTACAAATATATAAAGAGGAAGATCTCATTTTTCTTTCTCATGATATGTATGCCAAGGAGATTCTAAAAAAGTTTGTAATAGATTATTCCACACTATTTTCTAGTATCATTTTAGTAGGAACAATGTTCGATATATATATATGGAACAGAAGTGGATCCTATAGAATTTTATATGATTATATGATTTTTATTATAATTGATAGCTTAAAATTCATATATTAACTACTGTTTGTAATATATGCATGGTATCAATGATCTCCAATTAATTTGAATTTTATAGATATATAAAAGATTATTTTTTACATTAGAGGTATATATTACTTTAGGATGATATTTTTTAGCTAAGGATAACTAGTTATATATTGTTATGTTGTTATAGATTGGGGAAGAAATGTTTATGATGTAAGTTATATATCATGTGGAGTTTTACTCTTAGTATAATGGATTACATATTGAAATAAGAATATCAAAAGATATATCACCATGAGAACTATAAGGTAAGAGTCTGTGCCTACAACTCAACCCATTACCCAATTTATGTGGATGAGAAATCTATTGTAATACCTTATGGGGGAAGTTAATCTTATACTAATTTTGGATAGTGATAATCAAAGTGTTATTAATTTATCAAGGAATTTTGTAGGAAAAAGTGATCCAGTCAAATTGATATCAAATATAACATCCTCAATGATTTTTAGAGATAATTTATTTAATGCTATAATTTGATCATATCTAAGAGAAAATAGAGTATGTAATTACTAAACCACTATTAAAGGATTGATTTCAAAGATTTTTGTTAGACATGGGAGTTCAACTTAATTCTTCTCAAGGATTGGGTTTTTTGTTTTAGTTTACTATATAATCATATTCATTGGATATAGTTTCCAAAGGTGGGGGAAAAGTAAGCATAAATACCTTTATGCTTATTCAATAAATGTATTCACAATGGGGAAGGAATACTATTTTTTCAAATTATTCATAGGCATGTGTTTATCTTATTTAATGGAATAAATTATTTAGAGGAGTAATTAGAAGGGTTAATATGTGAATTTTAAATTTTTTTTGTGTTTGTGAATTATTAGTAAACTATTGTAATATTTTTGATAGTATAGATACATTAATTTGTTCCTAACATAATTTGTGAAATGTTTTATTAATTTTTAAGAATCATTATAATAATTAAATGAAGATATGCTCTCATATGGTATCACATATGTTATCTTAGAATAAAAAAATGATACTTTCATATGGTTTTAAGTTTATTTTATAGTTTTCCAGAACTGGATATATGTCATTGATATCAATAGGAAACATGATATAATTTATCAATATTATTATTTCATACATCATGTTCTCTCAAGTAGTGTTAAAATTATTGAATGATTATTCATTGATAATTTGGTTTATTTTGAAAGTGATTTTTGATCCTTGTTTTCCAATAAAATCCAAGGGGGTATTTTTGAGCCCAATAGATACTTGGTAGATGTTGAGAAGATGGTATGGTTATTTATTTCATCAAGAGAATGGTTTGAAGAGAAAAAATAGTTTATTTTGAAATTTTTATTTTGTTGGATTTTTTTAAATGCATAAATCATATTGAAAATCATATGATATTATTTTTTTGTTTGAGGGGATGGTTTTTGGTGTTTGTAAATATTTGTATTTGGTTTCAATAAAATAAATAATACTATAATTGGATATTTCTTTAGGAATAAAAAATACTCAATGTTATTGTATGATTCATTGAGAATGAAGATAATTATTTTTTTTATGAAACTTGAAAAATGATTGATTTTTTATGATTACTTCTCTATTAACATACAAGTCATTTTATAAAAATATTAATTCTTGTTAGTTTCATTCAAAACTATGTTTGAGTTGTGATATATTTTTGAGCCATTGTGAGCTAAAAATATTTCATCTAGACATTCTTACAGTTCTTTTGGAATAATGATTGTGTTGTGAATATATATGTTAGATTCATATGTGTATGGGTCATTTATAAAGTCAAATATGTCACTTTGAGAAAAATATGAGTAGATTGAACGAATATTTATTCAAAAGAAAATAACAAACCAGACTATTCTTTTCTAGTTCATAAATAATAAATAATAGAGAAATTGGAAAAATTCATTATCCAAGATGAGATTTTTAGAGATCTAAATAAAAACTAAATACAAAATCATGGACAAAAATTCAGAATGATTTTGAATTAAATATTCAGTTAAATTGTATTTGAATTTTGTTTCTAGTTTTAAAGAATAAGATGATCTTATCTATCATCAAGAAGATATTTTTGGGGTGTTTAGATATTTTATTATGGAAGTAATATTAACACTCATTTTGGAATAGAATAAGTATGAATATTAAGAATAATTATGGTAGAGGTCAAATAAAATGCCCTGATCTCATAAGCCCAAAGTTAGTGCATTATTTTATTACATTGGAATTATTAAAATGAATCAAATCTTGAAGGACTGATCATGTTAGCAGTCTTAGAAAGATAGATTAAATAAAAAATTCCCAAAATACACTAGGAAATAATAAATACAGATAGGATACATAATAAAAAAAATAAACAACATCCTTGGAAATCATTCAAGGGATTCTCCTTCATAACCATTGGAAAAGAATAATAATAAGGGCGAGCTCAAATTCCCAATAAGGGAATGTAAATTGGAAGAAATAATTATTCATTGGAAATAAACCAACATGGAAAGGTAAATAACTGATAATACATGACATTTAAATAAAAATATAAGGTATAATCAATATGGGAAGGTAATAAACTAAAACAAATTCCAATTAATCAATTAACATGTAATAGAATGCATCCATAGCTATGTCGATGAAAAATATCTGGGATATGTAATAAATGAATAAAAATTAAGGAAATGAATATTTTTTGGAATTAATTTATAAGGAATATAAAATCATATACTATGAAGACCATTCAAGAGATAGTTTTAAACTATAGATAGAAACCCATTTAATTTGGGCATTTTATTTGTCTCATGAGAACTGTTCAATGCATCAAGGGGCTATATAATGTCTGGTACCAATCCATCATTTCCAGTCTAAATTATTCCTTATATATAAAAAAATAATAATATGCCTTATAAAATTACCTTATTGAATGAAGAATATATTTTACCAATTATTCCATATAGGAGGATAAATTAAAATAAGTATTTTTGATAGGGATGAATTGAAATTCCCTTTAAAAAATATCTTTGAGGTAAATAATCTTTAATCATTCCAATCTATCCCATACCACATTGAAACATTTCATTCATAATTATCATGAATTAATAACATTAAATAATCATTTAATATATTTATAATGATTAAAATCATGATACAACATGTCAAATGTCAGTATATATCCCCTATAATAGAAACTGTGTTCATAACCTTGAAAAATTATTCAATGAAATGAAATTGAGATGAAATCCCTAAACATATTCTTTTTTGTGTGGTATTTAACCACTTGTATTGTAATTTATAATATATTACTAACTTTTGATCGAACCATAATCATTTTCATAATATCATATTTTAACTTCTTATAATATATTCTTACCCATTTGCTAACAATATTTCATTATTTTCTTCATGTTTGTGTCAATTTCCTAGTTTCCTAACATATGTTTTGACTTGTTGTGTTTGTATTTGTATTATTTAATTATAACTTAATTATTTAAAGGATTCGTAACCTTTTTTAACCATATTATTACTTTTAATTCACTTATTATAATGTTTTATACAAGTACATAAACAATTAAGTTTATATCACGTGTTTTGAACAAATTCAGTTCTTGTGTTAAACACATCTTTGGTAGGTCAGCTATTGTCAAAGGGTTCACTATATAACATATAAATCATAATAAACATGACCTAATTATCATATTTATACATAAATTATTTTTTGTAAACTGATAATTAAATATGGAAATGAAAAATGAAACAATCACTACATGAAATAGAGTTTTTTCAAATGGTTTTATGAAAACAGTTTAAAGAAACCCTTGGTATACTGTAAAGAAGGCAGCATTCCCAATGATTTTTTCAAATTTTTAGAAATGTGTTATTATAAATAAGATTTCCCAATGGTTTGAGAAAACCGTTGGGAATTTCCCCCCCCAAAAACATAGTATCCCACCTCTAACTTCGCCCAATTACAGACCCTAATCTGAAGCTCCTCCAAAAGGTCTCTCTTTACATTAGGCCACAAAACTCCTTTCACCCATATATCCATCATCAATCAAGCAATTATTTATTTCTACACTTCAAATTAGTAAGTTTCACTTTAGTTTTAATGTCCGACATCTATTTTATTCTATTTTATGTTTTGATTTGAGCTAAATTAGAGTTCCTATGTTCTGTGGCATACGGATCACATTTATTTATTTTTTGTTTTTTATTGTACACTTCAAAGATGGTATAGGGTTTCTATATTCATATGGTCTCAAGGGTGGTAATGGATATAAAGACGGTCAATGCGAAGGTATTGGGGATGTTTGGGGAACTGGTGTAGGTGTTTTTCCATTTTTTTAGTGGGGTGATAAGGTAGTTTCTATTAATAGACCCAGCCCCTGGACACCCCCACCACCCTAGACAGCCACACCCCCTATGGACCCCCCCTCCCATTTGACAGTCCCACCCTCAGCACCCCCCACCCCCAGGACACCCCCACCCCCTGGACAACCCTCACCCCCATAGAAAACCCCCCTGCCACCCCTTGGACACCCAATGGATCCCCCCCGCATTAGACAGCCCCCACCCCCTACACTCCACAACCATGGACACCCCCAACCCCTTGGACATCCCCACCCCCAACCCTTGGACACCCCCACCCCACCCCGTGGAAACCCCCACCCCTTACACACCCCACCCCCTAGACACCCCAACCCCATGGACAACCTCCACCCCCTTAGACAACCCCCACCCCCTTAGACAGCCCCCCTGGACACCACTTCACCTCCTGGACACCACCACACCTCCTAAGTGCATGGCATGATTTTTTAATTGGAATTAACAGTGTAAGTTATTTCCCCTTTCCCCAATGAAATTTCTATGTGACTCATAGAGCGTTATAAATTTAATTTTTCATGTTTTAATAAATTGAATTTGTCATGTTTTGTAAATTGATTTTTTCATGTTTTGATAAAATGAATAGGTACTTTGGAATGAAATGGCTAATGCATGATGGTTTTCCTTTCTTAATAAATATTATGGGTTTAAATAAAATTACTATAAGGGGGGTTGCCGGGGGGAAAGGGTTGTCATGGGGGTCAAGGTGGGGTTTCTAGGTGTGGGAGGGGGAGTGAGTTGTCCAAGTGGGTGGGTTGTCCAGGGGGTGGGGTGGGCAGTCAAGGTTGGGGAGGAGGGTGTGGGCTGTCTAGAGGGGGTGGGATGTCAAAGGGTGTGGGTGGTATCTCTAGGTAGGGGAGGGAGTTGTTGGTTATCGGGGGGGACTGTCCAGGTGGGTGGGGGTAGTCCAGGTGGGGGTGGGGGATGTCTAGAAGAGAGGTGGGTTGTCTAGGGGGATGAAAGGAGATAAGGGGCAGTAGGTGAGGGGGTGGGTTGTCCAGGGAGGGGGTGGCTATCCAGGGGGTGGTGGATGGGCAATCTAGGTGGGGGAGGGAGTATGGGCTGTCAAATGGGGGGGTTGTCCAGTTAAGGGGTGGGAGTCCAGGTGGGGGTGGTCTTTCCACGAGGCTTCAGGGGGGTAGGAGGCTGCAGTGGAGGGGGTGTGGTCTGTCCATGGAGGGGGTGGGTTTTTCAGGGGGTGGGTTTGGATGTCTAGGTGGGGGAGGGGTGTGGGTTGTCCAGGGAGGAAGGGGTGGGATGTATAAGTGGTGTGGGGCTGTCCAGGTGGGGTGGGGGGGGGGGATATCCAAGTGGGGGGTTTTAAGGGGGTAGGGGGTTGTAGGGTGTGTGGGGGTGTTGGTTATCTAGAGAGGGGGTGGGTAGTCCACTATGATACTCTAAAAAAAATTGGAATAAAATATAACCAATATATAGTTTCTTTCACATGTTAATACTTTTTCTTGAAGTTTCATACCAACACTCACTAATACCCTTCCAAGAAGAAGACATCTCTGTAATGACATATCACTCTAGTTTTTATCCACTATCCATATTGATCTCATTGAAATTTAGCATTTCTACAACCCCATATCCCTAAATGATATAACAAGGATCATAATCCCATGAGTAGTGTCCCATAAAAACATGGTTCATATGCCTAATCAATATACATAGGATCATATTTGACACACACAAAAATTTTTGTTAACATACACCTTGTATCACAACATAGAATTATCTCTTATCTAGCCTCTCAAGGAATCAATATTCCATATACCTAGCTCGAAATTTTGAGGTGTGTTTGCAATTAGGTGGGTTTTTTTAGAATTCATGTATGATATTTGGAGTGGAAGATAAAATCTGATACATGTATGATATTTGGAGGTGCATTTATAATTAGGTGTGTTGTGATTTATATGTGTGATATTCAAGGATTACACCAACATTCATCTAGGTCATCTATAATAGGAATTAAATTATGCTAAAATTGGATAGAGATTGGATTCTACAACCCTAGTTTGGGGGTGGACACCCTAACCCCCTTGGACAGCCCCCCACCCCTAGAAACCCCCACCCCCTGGACACCCTACCACCCCCAAAGAAAGCCCCCTCATCCCCTAGATTTCCCCCATATCCCTTGAAAACCCCCTTGGACATCCCCCCAAGACACCACACCACCCCCTAGACACCCCCCTGGACACCCTAACCCCTACTGGGCAGCCCCCCACCCCGCTGGACAGCCCCACCCCCTTGGACAACCCCCACCCCTGGATAGCCCCCACCCCCTAGAGACCCCCATCCCCTGGACATCCCCCACCCCTGTGGATAGCCACACCCTTGTAAAGCCCCTAGACACCACCCCGATCCCTAGATACCCACACCCCCAAGATATCCCCCAACCCTCAGGACAACCCCCACCCCTAGACACACCCTGGACACACCCACCCCATTGGACAGTGTATGTCATCACTCAAATAATCTACTAAAATATAAAATTTCATCAATCTAAAATTTACTCAACTCTGAAATTATTATCCTCCACAAGTGTAAATGATATTTTACAACAATGTATAGTTCTTCAAAGATGTTTTATTTTAAATATAGTATTTTTGGTCTTTTTTTATTATGATTCTCATATAGAGTAGTGTGTCAGTTATGGTTTCATATAAAGTAAAAAATTCTCATTTACTTAAATATATTTTTGATGTAATTTCAATCTTATTTAATTTCATTTGAAAAAATGACTTATAACAAATAAAATCTATAGAATGGATAAAATTTGGAGGTATGAAACCAATAATATGTCAAGCAATTTTGAAAACAATTTGGATAGATTTTTAGATTTTGTATTTCGAAATGCTTCAGATAGTGGTCACATACGATTCCCCTGTTACAATTGTGTTGGTAGACCTCAGTTGAGCCATGAAGAATTCAGCTACCACATAACCAAATATGGCTTTCAAGAAAACTACTCTATGTGGTATCACAATAGAGAAAAAATGAAATCTCAAATTACTGATGATCCAAATGAGAGGATTGGATTGGATAATTTGTTATATGACTGGTTTCTATTTATTCTTCATCATTAAAAAAAATAATTCCAACACAAGAAAACTTTTATAAGAGCACACATGATGCGTCTAATGAAAATGATGGTGTTTTCAGTGTGAAAAAATTGAATGATGTTGTCAGGACTCCAGTATATGGACAATACGGTAAAATGAAATAGCTAGAAATTTTAATCTTCTTGTTTCATGGGAGAACTATGTATGGGAATTCTAATACTACCTTCAATTACATTCTTACCTTCTTAAAGGAATTAATTATATATGATGAAAATATTCCCTCAAACCACTCTATGGCAGGTAAGTTAGTTGAGGAACTTTGATTTTCAAGGAACAAAATTCATGCTTTCCTGAAAGATTATAGTTTATTATGGAAGGAAAAAATTTAATGAAATGATTGTATAAAATGTGTAACATCCCACTGGTAGACAAAAGCTGATGGAACACCATCCCGTGTTCCACACAAAGTAATGTGTCACTTTCTATTGATCCCCAGACTCCAGATATATTTTTTTCTAATTAAATATCAATAAAAAATGATAGAATGATACCGAGAGAAATAAGACTAATGATGAGGTGGTTCACCCAGCAAATGGATTTTCATGGCATTGATTTGACGCTTGATAAACAGATTTTGTAGCTGATGTGCATAATGTGAGGTTGGGACTTTCATGTGAGGGTTTTAATATATTTGGGCTGATTCTTACATCGCACAACACTTGGCCAGTTTTTATACACATTTATAACATTCTTCCATGGTTGTGTATGAAAAAAACCTTTCACTTTCAAGAGTATACTCATATCTGGACCTTCTGATCCCAGCAATGATATAAACATATACATGAAACCTTTAATAAATGAGTAGAAACTTCTTTGGGATGTCGGTGCACGCACATACGATGCATGTTCGAAAGACATATTTCAGATGCGTGATGCGCTTATGTGGACGATCAATGATTTTCCTTCTTATAGAATGATTTCTAGATGGAGAACGAAGGGAAAACCATCATGTCCATTTTTATGAAGAATACATGATCTAGAAGACTAAAACATATCTTCAGTTTCAGTTTTATGGGACTTCGACGATTTGTGCCAATGAACCATCAATATAAAAATAATCGTAGAAGATTTGACAATACCATGGAGACCGATGATCCACCTCAGTGTATGTCTGGAACTGATATGCTTATTGAAATGAAATATTTCAGTTTTTCATTCATGAAGTGTAAAATGAAATTTGGGAAGAGAAAGAATGTTTCCCCTGAAACCTATTACTATTGGAAGAAGAGAAGTATCTTCTTTGAATTTCCTTATTGTTCAACCAATTTGTTACATCATTACTTAGGAGTAATGCACATTGAAAAAATTATATGTGAAAGGTTTCTTTTGATTCTTCTAAATGTTAAGGAAAAACAAAGGATGATTTACGATCTCAGCGTGACTTGGTGGATTGGGGAATCTTAATAGAATTATATCATGTGTGTATCCGTGAAAATAAATGGAAAGTTATATGTGCTTAATATGTGAAGACACCTACAAAAAAAATGTTTTTTTGGAATTACTAGAGAATATAAATTTACATGATGGATATTCAAACAACATATCTAAACGGGTCAACAGAAGTGATTTGATGCTGAAATATTTTAAAAATTAGGATTATCACATCATTCTGCATGAGTTGATTCCAATAGAAATATTTCATCTATTTCCCAATAATGTAAGGGTGGATGTTATTCGGTTGTGCAATTTTTTAGAGATCTTTTTACTAATATGTTGTCAAAATCCTTCTTACAAAAGATGTTGGCAGATGCCCCATTAATTTTGTGTGAGTTAGAGAAAATATTTCCTCCATTATTTTTCACATGCATGCTGCATTTGAATGTCCATAATCCAACTGAAATACTTCTCGGAGGACCTATTTATTTTCATTGGATGTATTCAGCTAAAAGCAATATGTAC
This sequence comes from Viscum album, assembly GCA_963277665.1. NCBI lineage: Eukaryota > Viridiplantae > Streptophyta > Magnoliopsida > Santalales > Viscaceae > Viscum > Viscum album. Next base: position 1,512,883,885 of record OY728128.1, on the reverse strand, counting down.
CCATTAATGTCTTATGTCCATAACAGGAATCATCTTGATGGTTCTATCATGAACGGTAACTTGGCTTAAGAATGAATGGATTTCTGCTCTATGTATTTGTCTAATATTACTATAAGAATGGTCAGACTAATGAGAAATGAAGAAGTACAGTATGAGAAATCTGAACCAAGTTTTCCATCACTTCCTCAAATAGGATTAATTTCTGGATCATATACATTGACGACATTAAGCCTTAAAGATCAGGAGATGACACATCTCCCAGTTTTCTTCAACATTGATTTTTTTGATGACTACATCTTGTATGTAAATAGAATATTTATATCTTATATATATATATATATGTTAAACTATTCCTATTTATCTTTATAGGTAACATGATGTGATGATGAATATAAAGCACTGTTCTTTATCTTTGAAAAGGGGGATACTTTGCATAACAAAGAGTTTTATGCTTGGTTAAAATTAAAGGTAATAATATTACTATTTAAAATAAGTAAAACAATATTTAATTAAGATTAATATTCATTTTTATTTCAGTTATTGAGTTTCCCTGCTGACTCTATCTCTAAGGAAATTAGATATTTGGTTTTTTGTCCTAACACTGTGGTTCGTGACTGTAAATAAATTGTTATCAATGGGTATATATTTATTATCACTTAACGAGAAAAGAACATGAGAACACAACATTATGGTGTTATAGTTACTACCACAACAGACTATTATTCCAGTGTATTAGATAGTAGACTTAAAATTTAAAATGTAGGTTATTATAGCATCATTGAAAATTTAATAATATTGGATTATTACTCTCCTGGATGAGTCACAATGATAAAATTCTTATGATTTGATTTGATGATGAGGCATGGAACATTTATTGATGATTTTGGATTTCATGTAATTGATATGACTCGCACTCTTACTACCGATGTAACATATATATTGGCATCAATGTTGAAATAATTTATTTATGTCAAATACCATATTCAATGTGAATTTGGTGTCATTATTGAAGTAATTCCAAAACATATTTTTGATAATGGTGATGATGGAATTGAAATAATCCCTACTGCCATTAGAAATGATCCATTTATTATTATTGATAAATCAAATAGGTCAATTGTCAGAGTTGACTGTGGACCTTATGTTGTGGTCAAAAATATATAGAATCATCTATCCATGTTCTCAGTTCTTCTGGTTTTGATCGACATGGGTTGTTAATGTTTTTAATATTCTAATTTATTTAGTATAGATTACAAATATGTTGTATCTAACCTGACCGTTAGATTATTTTCAATGTTTATCGGTTATAATTTTATTTGAATTGCATTATCTAATTTGGAATTAATCTATATTCAACCATACATGACCAACATTTATAACATGGTGAACATTTCAATGCATTATTAACCATGTATAAAATTAGTATAACTCTAATACCTCCCTTTAACATTTCACTAGATAATGAACATCATGGTTTTTATTCTTCTTCAAAACATATATAGAAACCTGCATCATCTACCTGGGCTAAAGAAACAAAATTTTTCCTTAATTTCGACAAGTGTTTTACACCTTATGAATCTGGTAGATATTGTATCCCTATTCATATGTTTATATCAACATTTACAACAATCTTATGGATTTAATCATTCATAATATATAGACTGTTGACACATAGTAAATAACTATCCTACTCAAAGTAAAATTTTTATTACATCTTGTACGATTTATTGAATTCATTATATATCCATTAAATCTCACCTAAAATAATAGATAGTTAAATTATCCATGAATCCCTCTATTCCCTATCATAAATTTTGTTTTTTGGGTTACACATTATTTATCATTTTCTAATTACTTTAATATTTGTTATCAAATACAGGAAATGCAACCAATTGAAGAGAGGCGATGAAAAAAGATAACGAACAACAATCGTCGCATGGATGAGTTGGGAATTCCAGCACTAGTGCCTATAGTGAGTATTTTATTTCAAATATATATTTAAATAATACAGAATTTCATATTATTAATTTTTTTCTAAACATTTTTACAAGATCCACGTCTTAGGAGATAAATATTTGATGAGCAGTCTAGTAGTGGTTCCGGTACTCTGGGTGTTCGTATGAGGGAGGTGGTACGAGTGGTAGCCGATCTTGTCGGCATACCTGATTAGAAATTTCCCCTCACACTGGCATACCATCTATCCCACATTCTATTCCTGGTGTGTCGTTAGGGACACACAATATATTTATCCCTCTAATGTTTTCACCTACTTTTACTATTGATCCTCCTCACCCATCTTTACCATATCCGATTATGATTCCCACTCCCCATCCAACATTGGGCCATCCATCCATGTCAGCTTCTTTTACTTCTACTTCCTTCTCTCGGTGCTTTTATATTACATATTCTTCGACTCCTGCTTCACCAAAGACTGTCCCTACAGAGCATACATTGGGACTTACTCCACCTTTATTGGGTGTTCCTTCAGTTTATGTGGATCCAGCTGCACCCATTGATCAGACCATCGCATGTATATTTATACAACCCTAAAAAATTTTTATAGCGTTATTTACTTTCATTATAACATATATTGATAATTTTTTTCATAATAGATACATCTACTAATAGGAGGCTGTGGCGGGGCATACATGCATGTGTTCGGTGTGGAACTATCACATGCAGTTGATGGTGGAAAACAATGAAGACAGTCGAATGATTGAAAATACAGGGCAGTAATGTTGGAGTTTTTTGGCGACGCATTAAAATTACTTCAACATCATTCATGTCAGCCCACCCTCATGGAGATAGTTTCCAAATAAAGTAAAAGATAATTCTTGGGATGAGATATGGGTAAAAAATCTTTTTTATTTAATGTAATATATTATTTTTTTTATTAATATGAATGAATATTTTGGTGTCTGCATTGGTTTTATTTCACCGATGGTGAGAGTGCATAACCAAAAATTCTAATAAATTTAGGTGATCATTGGAGAGAATATAAGCATGAGTTTTATATTGGATGGAATTCAAGAGTTGGCACAGAGTTATAGACAGTCCTTGTCATTGATGATAGTCCATTAGAATAGTATCGGCATATGATGACTCATTGGACGACCACCATGTTTAAATTATTAATCACATTTGAGGTATTTAAATGATTATTTTCATGTTTTTCACTAACAATATCATTTGTATTATTGAATTTTATTTTCTAATCAACCAGAATAAATTAAAAAACATTGATGCTAAAAAATAACTCCACACATTGGGACGTACGACGATGCCAGATCATGAGAGGAAGCTGGTATGATAGTAGTTTATATAATTTTAATTATGTAATAATTATTGGTAACCTATTTTTAATTATGGTTTCCTACATTCAATGTCATTTTAGAGGCAAAAATTTAATATTAAATGACATGTGCCTCAAGAAATGTTTTTTAATCGAGTAGAATGAATAAAGATGGAAGTGTGGTTAATGAACCGACTCCACAAAATATTGTATGTTTTAATTTTATGATTTCAAATTTTAATATCTATTTTGTAATTTAATAATGAATTTATAATTGTAAAAGGATTGTTTAGAGGCACTTGATGCCATGAACCTGACAATTTTGGGCCAAACGATCATTTACATCAGGTTTTGGGGGATGAGCACCCTAGCAGAGTACGCCACTGACCTGGGAAGATTATAGTACTAATGAGGTATTGGACCTCCTCAGGTTTGAGTGTACTTCCACTTAGTTACAGAAAGTTAAGTCACAGGAAGAAAAAGATGAAAAAAGGACCCCAGAGATGGCAGAATAGTATGCTAGGGAAAAACTACATTAATGAAACTAATGGAAGATTTACATCCAACACATCCACCAAAGGCCAGCACAACTCGTGATGAATATATGTCATTGATGCATTCTACATATGGCTAACCAAGTGGAAGTTCTAGTAGTGGTTGAGATGAGGGTGAAGAGGAGGGACGGGCAGAGGAGGAGGGTGATGAGGGGGCCGAGGCATAGGAGGAGGTTAAGGAGGAGGAGGAGGCCTAGGAGGAGTACAAGGGTGAGAAGGAGGGTCTTGAGGAGGGAAGGGACAATGATGGGGATGGCGATGAGGATGTGAGTGAGGCTTATGATGATAGTGATGATAGTGATGGTGATGAGGGAAAGATTGATCTGTTACATTTTTGACTGATATTACTAACATTTGATGTTTGATGATTTGTTGTCCCTGAATGTATGTGTGATTTGGTAGGACTCATTATCTTTATTCATTTGTCTATAAATAATAAAAGATTACTTGATGATTTTGTGTGACTGATTCACCCCTCCCCTGAACACCCCCACCCCCTCGACACCCCCATCACCTTGGACAGTCCCAACACCCCCCTAGATAGCCCCTTCCCCATGTACACCCCACCCCCTTAGACACCCACTTCCCCCTTGCACAACCCCACCCCCCTGGACACCCCCACCCCTAGGACAGAACCCCCCCCCCCCACCCAACTCCCCTACCCCATGGACACCCCCACACCCTGGAGACCCCCACCCCCATGGATAGCCCTTTACCACCGTGGATAGAACCCCCACCCCCAGGACACCCCCATCCCCCTTGGACATCCCCAAACCTTTGGATATCTCCGGACCCTTGGACACCCCCACCCCCTGGACACCCCCAACCCCCTTGGACATCCCCCACCCCCTAAACACCCCCCAAACACCCCATACCCCCTTGGATACCCCCACCCTAAGGGATACTCCTCCACCCCCCCTAGACACCATAGCACCCCCTGGACACCCCCACTCTCTGGACACCCCCACCCCCATGGACATCCCCCTCCCACCGGACAACCCCCCCAGACACCCCCTTCCCGCTTGGACACCCCCCACCCCCCAGACACCACCCCACCCCCTTGACACCCCCACCCCCGTGGACAACCACCATCCCCTGGACACCACCACACCCCCTGGACACCCCACACCCCCTGGCCACCGGCACCCCCATGGACATCCCCCCTGGAGAGCCCCCCACCCCCTTGATACCCCCTGCCCCATTAGATATCCCCACACCCTCGTGAATAGCCCTACCACCCCACCTGGACACCCCCACCCCCTTGTACCCCCCCCCCCCCCGAACCCCTTGGACACCCCCCTCTCGGACACCAACGCACTCCTAGACCCCCAGCCCCTGACACCCCAGCCCCTAGATAGCCCCCACTCCCTGGACATCCAAACCCCTCAGACAGTCCTACCCCCTTGGACAACCCCCCAACCCCCTAGGAAACCCATCCATCCCCCTAGACACCAGCCTACCCCCTGGGCTCCCCCCCACTGCCTGACACCTCACCCCCCTGGACAGTCCCCACCCCCTGGACACCCCGCCCCCCAGACACCCCTACCCTATTGGATAGCCCCCCAGACTACCCCCTACCCCCTAGACACCACCCCACCCCCCTTGACACACCCACCCACTTGGACAGCAGCCCCACTACTATAGACAACCCCCCACCCTAGACAGTCCCCCACCCCAGACACCCCCATCCCCTGGACACCCCTACCCCCTTGGACAACCACCCAACCCCCTAGAAAACCCCCCAAACCCATTAACAACCCCATCCCGTGGACACCCCTACCACCTTGGACAAACCCCAAACACCATAGACAACCCCCACCCCCCACCCCCACCGCCATGTCACATTACCCCTTACTACAACATGGCATACAACATTATCCAAAAAATCAAATCTCATCTGAATTCACCCATGCCTATGAACAAAAATTCCATATTCAAAAACTAAATCATGATTTTCTTATATTGGGGTTATTTCATTCCGAATTGTGAATTCAATTCTATATGTTTTATAGAGAATTTTATATTGTATGTATTCAATTCATAATTTTTTATTGAAAATGGCAATTGACTTTTGAATTATGAATTTAATTTTTTATGTGTAAATTGTTAATTAACTTATGAATTATGAATTATTAATTCTATATGTGTGTAATTAAATAAAAAATTGGATGTGTTGAGAATTATGTGTTGTATGAATTCTATTTGAATTCATACATAATTTTGTATTTATTCTATAGGTATTGAGAATTCTATTTGAATTATGAACATAGGGAGAGGCAGAACTGCTAGTGGAAGTGATGCAGGTTCAAAGGGGGAGGCAAACTTGCTTTAGGTGTATAAAGACTATGCCAATGATTATAAACCATTGGAATATGTTTCTAAACAGAACATATACAAACAGTTTCATGTAAATAGTTGGAAAAAGTATATACCAATGATTTTCAAATATTTGGTATAGAACATTTTACTTTACTTTTACCGATAGTTTGTGGGAAACCGTTGAAAAAGTCTATACCAATGGTTTTAAAACCGTTGGTATAGACATGATTTTTGATATTTACAATAGTTTAAAACTGTTGGTAAATATTTATACCAATGGTTACATGAAACTGTTGGTATATAATCCATTTTCCTTCCATATCCCAACTGTTTTCATAGAACCGTTGAGATATATCTATCCCCATGGCTCCATAACCAACAGTTTGGACAACCGTTGGTATAGATTATCCCAATGGTTTTCCATCCTTTACCAATGGATTGATACCGATGGTAAAGGATAAGTTTAAACTACTAAATGTTACAATCATGGAGACAATAGGTTGTACATATGCATATGCAATGTTCCCATTTTTAAATGATTGTAATGGAAAGAAGGTATATAAAATTAATATTTCGATAATAATAATTATATAAAACTAACATACTATATAATAATATTTACTTATATATATAATTATTGTGATGTAAAATGATTCAATTCTTGTCAAGGAGGTAGTAGTCCACACGTCCACGAACGACGTTATCACTTTTTAATTGTTGGAAAGGGTAATAAAGAAGATGATATATATTATATTTCTAGAAACATAATTATTTAATTAATATCATATAAATTTCTTTATGCCTCATATTTTTATTTAAAACAATACCTTATACATTACATGTATCACACAAACGAGTCACATCACTTTTAGGAGGTGGTAGTCCACAATTCCACAAACAATGTTATTGTATTTTCACAAGATAAAAGTATAATGGTATGTGTTATAAAAAAATAAAGTAAGAGTAAATACATAATAAGTATAACATATATCATATATAAATATAATTTCCATCATAGTTCACAACCATGAATGGTGATAAAGGAAAAAACTAATAATTATCATTTCGTGAGGCAGTAGCTCATCGTGCACATATACGATAGGTTTGTTACACATTAGATGGTTTTGTGTGTAATTTTAGGTCTAAAACATAAAATGATAATGTATTAGAATATTTAGGATATTTTTTTGTTATATAATAATGGAATAATGAGATTTTAGGGGGTGGATAATGAAAATAATAGTAAATAGATTGAGGAAAGATGTTACCTCTTAATAGAGTAAATCATTTTGGTTTGTACAAAAAGGGTTCCTTGGAGAGATTTAATAAGCTTGTAGGGATTAAATATTGAATTCATGGATGTTGAGGTTCTATTTGGTCAGATATTTTTTGATCCAATGTTGCTTGAGTGGTGTGAGGAAGAAGGAGTCTTGAGTTCCTTTTTATAGTGGAGGAGGAGTGGTAGTCTTGTATATTTTGAAAAAAATAATTCCACCCACGTTTTTCCCATTGAATGTCGATCCAATAATGAACCCAATTTGATAAAATGGAGGATAGTGTCTATATAGTAATAGAAAATGGATTTTTCCAAGTTTAAAGGTCATTTTTTCCCATATGAAAAAGGTTTAGTCCCTTGTTAACCTAATTTTTCACTTAATATATTTAATTAATTTTAATGAAATTAACTAATATTTTTTTTGTAAAAAACAGATTTTAACATATTATAAATTATAAATTATTCAAATTAAAAATATGTAATTCATTATTAAAATCCCAATAACATAATTCACATAAATAAATTTAAAATTAATCCCAAAATATGGACGATAATACAAGATTTTAATGTAAAAACGTTCAAAATATATCTATGTTTATATATCAAATTTCAAAGTGAAATTTATTACAATGACCTAAATTGGATTAATTAATTTATAATTTATATAATGATATTTTAAAAAATTTAAAATTTTAATTTAACAAGATAAATAAATTAGAAGTACAATTAGTTTTGAATTAGAATTCTGTATTATTTGCTATTCATTTAAAAAATGAAATATCATAGAAAAATATGAAAAACTAACCCTAACCTAATTTTTGTGTTTATAATTCAAATATGAATTTGATTTAAATATATAAAATCTACAAAAGTTCCACAAATTGGATTTAAAATAGGTACTCTATTAAAATGTGGTAAAAGTGACTTTCAAAAAATATTGATTTTTGTGAAAAATATTTGGTTTATTTTTACTTATGATTATAAAATATATTTTATGATTGCCAAAAATATGTGAATGGATAATATATATATATATATATATATATATATATTTCATTTGTATCACTCTCTAATTATAATTATTTTATTTTAGTAGGATAAAATTTCTTGGTGAGCATAAAAATAGTAATTTATAAAAACATTTCCTTTATATTCAATTAGTTCTTATATTAATTTATAATAAATTTGAAACCAATTTACTTATTTAATATTTTTGTAAAAATTAGATTATAATAATCTAGTTAATACGATAAAAAAATCTAATTAAATGGAAAGGTTATATCTTATTATATTCAATAATAATATTTTAATAATATATTTTTTTCTCATGAAACATGGTCTTGTGTGTGATACAAGATATTGGTCAAGGTTGTTATTTACTGTAATTAAAGACAACATAGTGTTTCTGAGGAATTCAAACTATATTACAGTTTTAATTTTTTTAAATGTAATTATATTTTAATTTCTCAAGATATCATATTCCCTTACAGTCTTGGTGTTGTGTGTCATATAGAGTATTGAAAAAATTATTCTTACTTTAGAATGTAAGGGCATCACATTCTCTCCACCTTAAATATATTTCATCCTCCCAATTTAAAACTGATATTTGAAATCAAGGGATTTATCTTTGAAAATAATCTTTTGTTATGAATCTTATATTGTGAATAGGGTTAATAATGCATCTTTTTAATTAGAGAGAAACAAATATACAATGGTCCCCAAACTAGATCCCCTAGTAGAAGAACATAAGTGGGAAATTAAATCATTGACAATAAAGAAAAATCTAACAATCATGTACTGATGGTGAGTTATATAAAAAAATTTCAAATGGATTTTTTCCCACAAAACCATAAACCAGAAGCATGAACAAAGGTCCTTGATCTCATAAAAAATTATAACAATACAAAAGACCATTTTTCTCTAGAGTTGAGAAATTCTTCGACACTCAAGGAATATATGAAAATATACATTACTATAAACACAATATATTTCATTTATTATTCCTTGATCTATTGATACTTCACCACATAGAAAAATTTGCTTTATATAGTGAATTAATTCACCAATATTTAAAACATCATTCAAATTCCAACATAAACATGTTCTTAAATGGTTAAATTTTCTAAAATATTACGATCAATCATTTATTGAAGTAAGGTAATTGAATTTCCAAAATTAACTTATCATTGACATTTAATAAACATGAAATATCTCTTTAATAATAACATAATGAAAATTTGTACACCTCCATCATATATTCTATTTAAATATGGTAACATCTTGAATCACCATAATACTTTATTAAAAACATGAATTCTTCATTATTCCATAAGTGATATTCATTTTCTTGGATATATTCCTTAAATAAAAAAGTTTTTTAAACTTAATCAATGATATCAAAAAACACTTTAATAAATCATTACTGAGTTTCAAGGTAGTCAGTACCTATCTGATTTTACATTATCCAAAACAGTGATTTCATTATCATAACATAATTATCATAACATTATGAAATTATTAATTTTTATCTTTCCCTTAAATTTATGTTTTATAAAAATATTTACTTTCTACTAAAAAAAATTTCTTGGTACCTTTTAGAATACGATCTCAAATACGTATTAAAAATGTATAACATTACAATCCTCCAATATTACAAAATTCATATGACCAGTAAATCATTGATAAAATATTGAAATTAAATAATTATTGAATGGTTATATTAATCATTCCTATTTGTCTACAGTAACTTGACCATTATCCATTAGTGTAATTTGGTGTATATTCCTTTGAATCTAGATAAATTAATATTCATAGTGTCACATCTCCTTTTTGTTGAAGAATTCTATATTAGAATCATTTTTTCTTACCCTTGCAATCAGAATCATGGTGGCCTCTCTTTCCCTATTTGTAAAAAACACCCATTCATTTTAAGAATGTATTGTGGTTATTCATTTCACATTTATTACATATGGTAAAGTACTTATTTCCATTATTCCCTTTATCCATCATTTTCTATCTCGTCCTCTTCTTCTCTTACTACCCTTCAAATCCATAGTAAATGGATAATTCCTTACCTATCTCGTTAACACATGATACTGTTACCTCATGTGATGAGAATACTTAGGATACTATTTAACTTATAAATGTTGGATTAAGACTATAAATTATATGTTATTTCTTACTATTGGATACATGGTCATTGGTGGAGATCATATTCCTTATTCTCGGCACCATTTATGAAAAATTCCGTATACGAGATTAGATTATAAAATAATGTATAATACACATACTAGTGAAAAAAATTACATAAATTAAAATATTTTATCATAGATAATATCATACTCATATGTATGGTTTCATTGGTTATATATTTTCTTTTATATCATTCTTAATTTCTTGTAAATATAATTTGAACTATCTTAAGAATATCCCTCAAGAGTATTAAACCAGGTGAAAAATAAGACCTGTTATCCTGCACCATGTCATGCCATGTGAGGTCTGACATTAACATCATGTTATGAATTTCATGGAATTCCCAAGTACCTATTTTTATCAAGATTTCGATGGGTTTAATTTGTGTTTTTTGAGGTTAAATTTTTATGCTTTTTGAAAATTTTGGGATAATACATTGTTGGAGCGTGGTTTTTCCAAACCATGCATCCTCTTAATGAATACCATACAACCCAAGGTAGTGGTATTTTTCATGGTTGTTTCGTAGTTTTTCATGTCATGCACCCCATTTAGAGGAAATTTGTATCCTGTTTAAACCAGTCACATGGCTTACACCTAGATTTTATAAACTATTCTCCTCTCCCAAGAAAACCGTGTTGATGGGTTTTAAATTAATATGAATTTTGATTAAAATTTACCAAACCCCCTATTAGGTCCCAAAAAAACCAAAATGGCTAATAATACTTTTATTCTGTCCTTGGATATACCAGGAAGTGTTTTTGGCCCCTCGGATCCCTCCCATAAGTGATTCAAACCTTGAGAAACGCTCTTCAGTATTTTCTCATTTAGTTTACTCACCCCAACCACTATATCCCAAATATTTATTCTTCTATTTCGGGTTATGTGGATAAGAATGTTGGATTTTGGATCTAATACCCACTATTTTGGAAAATAAAAATAGTTTTGATCCTCATTTCCTGGATTCTGTGAGCATCATTCTTCATTAAAAAATCCCGATAAAGGTTTGGCATTATGAGACTCATTGGTCCTGAGGTAGGTTGATCCATCATGATTCCAACTTTATATTAACATTAAATTGATTTTATTTTTATTTCAATTGCTCAAATTAAATTCAATTTTATGATTTAAATTAAATGGCTTCCAATTAGTTGGTTGAAGAACACACTTCCATTGAATTGGCATTTTAAAAATGGGTATTTAACATGAAATTGGAAAACCCAAAATTCCATTGAATTTGGGTGTGTTTCTGGAAATTTTTGAAATTTAAATTATTTAATTGAAATTGGGATTTAATGTAAATTTTTTCAATTAAATTATTTAATTTAATTGTAAAATATTATTGGATGGAAAATTGTGAAACCCTAATTCCATTAAATTAAGGGTTTATTGACAAATTCATTGAATTTTATGAAAAGTGAAATTGTTAAGTTTAACCTAAGAAAGTGTATTTTGGAAATTTCATTGTGAATATATTTCAAATCCCTGTATGATAAATGGATTAAAATGTTTTTGATAGGAAACTTTGGGTTTTATCTTGGAAAAAGGATCGTTTTTTATTAAAAACCTTTAGAATGGTTTTAAAATAAATATTATCATATTTGAAATGGAAAATTGGATTAATTTTATTTTATGTTTCTTTGAAATAAATTTTAATTTATGAATTTTTACTAGATCACATAAAATACATTGGAAGTTAGTGAGTTATTTTGAAAACACTTTACACTTTAAAATTTTTCCAAACATAATATCAATACATCACATTTTTTTGGTATTAGTGATGTGTCCTATTTTTTCAAAGTTCAATGTGAAAATATATACATATTTCCATGCCCCCTGGAGTGTGGAGTCCTTATATCCTATAATTAGCATAAATTCTTAGGCATATGACCATGTTTCTCTCTTTCTTATATTTCAAATGAATATATTCCATTCTTTAAATCTATTTTACATGGCCCTATAATTCATATAAACTGTTTTATATAATATTTTTTTGTAATACATTTATTAAAATTTCAATTATTTTAGAAATATTTCCATCATTTGAAATGTGAATCTTTTGTTTTAATGTATTTTCCCATTGTTTGAAAAGTATTCCTATCATTTGAATTATAAAGCACAAATTGTTTTACTTATGATTTTGAAATGCCTAACCTATTTATTTTGAAATGATATCACTTTATTTGATAATTTCATATTGATATATTGTTATGGTATCCTTAGTGAGACCCTACTAGGATTTTATCTCTCACCATACTTATGCCTTTATTTGATTGTATATTATCTCTTTCTTGGATTGAGTAGGGGTAAAACACCACATGGAGATGGTTTGAGATGTTGATTTATGTACTTGGTGAGGTGCATCCTTTGGGACATGGGTAGTTTTTCTAGTTTTTCATTTACTTTGTTACAGTACTTCGGTTTTTTATACCTTTATGAATTATGGTACTTTACTCCTAGTGGATTTTCCTTTGTATACATAGTTATTTATTTAGTTCGTTTCAACCTTGGTAGTGGAAAAATAATTCACAATATTCTTTTGTATGATGCGAAGTTCTAGTAACCAACCATTGGGGATTGGGAATTACCTTTGAGATATGTTATTACCATATAGGTTATCAATTTACCAGGGAACCTGGGCCGGTTCGTGAAAAATTTAAATCATAGCTCTAGGTTTAGATTTTTTTCTTGAATATAGTATGCATGTTTGTAGTCATGTCATGACTTTGGAGGTAGTAGTGATGGTGTTCTTGGCCAGATCTCATTGCAATGAACCTTAATTTTCTAGTGGAAGTTAAGGAATGAAGTCTTGAGGAGTTGTTCTAGTCTTTTACCATCTTTTTATTTGGATATGTGAAATCCAAAACAATTTTATCAATCTATTGGGAATAAATTACCTTGTTTCTCTATCTAATTGTAAATATGATTTCTTCCTTGTTGTCTGAATATGTTTTGTATCATCATGACTTAGTGAAGATATTTAGATCATATCCCTGAGGAAGGTGTTTTTGAACCTCAGTGATCAAATCTACTCATGGACCCAAATCTGGTTGAGGTGATTGTGCACACTGTTAAAGCTCATAGATGGTAACAACCTCTAGTTCCAATTTAGGTTCTAGATATAGAACCTCATAGGGACGTTCTCTAAAAAAATTCTATCTATTTTATATTTTAGAAGAAAAAACCATTTAAAGGATTAAATGATCCTCAAGAGGAAAAGTAGTGGTTTAGAATAATGGGTCATTTGTTTGGGTCCTTGGACACACCCAAATAAATCAAGGTCAAGTGTTCCACCTCCATACTAGAAAGATTAAGAAAGAGATAGAGGGACACTATTATGAAACGAAGAATAATACAGGCTTATAGTTTAAAGACATAAATTATTTTTCACCAAACAATTTTATATAAATTCAATGTTGTTGGATAAGGAAATAAATTTTTTTAAACTTGAGAAGGCTGACAAGACTGTGATATAGTATGAAAACTTTCTTATTGAGGTCATGCATTTAAAACTTGAGATTTAATAGAAGTATAAGATAAAGGATTGATGGTTTGAGTTGTGACTCCTTCAGGATATTATTTCTTATATTTTCAGGTTAAAGATTCCTTCATATGATGATGTACTTGATTTAGCGATGATGGTTGAGAAAGAACTGGCTCGTAAGTCAGGGTTATTAGAAGTTTCCTTCTCTCCCAGTGGAATTGTGAATTTAAATAAGGGAAAGGGGTAGTGTGATGATTCTCTTGGTGATTCTCAATAGCAGGATCATTATAAAACTCTTTATATGCCTAGAATATTCCCTTTGATTTACTACTAGTTTACAAACATTTGGAATTTAATGAGGGTTTTCACTATGTCACCCAATAATTTGGCTCTCATGGATGTTCAGTTCACATATAGAGAATCTACCATGTTGGTTCCACTCCACATAGTGGAACGAGATCATAAAATCCATCCCAAACTATGGCGTAATCATATTATTCAAGTGAAATAGAGTTCCATCAATAGGAATCTAGAATTAATATTCTTCACATAGTGGAGGAGTCTCTGGAAGAAATTGATACAGGTATATTGAGCATGAGAGGTACCCTTCATTATTAGTGACTATGATATTATATACTAGTGAATATCATTCATTTATTTCCACCTAGTTTGTAAATTTAATAAATTTTCCCATGAAAAGTTTTTCCTGTGTAATGGATATCACTACACCCCTTTTTACAAAGAGAGAGTAGGGTCCTTGTAGTCCATCTTGTATTTTCTCTCTATCACATGTTGATCATCCTTGTACTTTTTTGATTCTTGACATAAAACCTATTGACATAAATTTTAGGATGGATTAGCTCATTTCCAATAAATCAAGGATTTATTTTTATCTTCAATGTGTCTCCTTCACAACATTGGATAGTGTGTGCCCTGTCTTAAAATGAAAATTGGATCCAAGGTTGATAATAGATATACCTTCTTATCCAAATTTGTGGAAAGTGATATCTCTATTCTCCTTTGATCTAGAGGTAGAATCATTGATTAGTGATTTTCCCCCACTTGTCATCGAGTTTCCCAACGTGTTTTGTTTTGACACCTCTAGTTTTCCATTGGTAAGAGTTGTATAGTTTCTTATTGATTTAGTTCCTATTACTCAACAAGTTTATTATTTCTTCTTACTAGATAAAAACATATAAGATATAGGATCATGTCTCCTAGTTATAAGATCTTCTTGGGAAATTCATCACACACCCGAAAGTTCTACCTTAGGAAGTTTTGATTCTCTTTGATAGTAAATATGATGGTTCACTTCACGAATGTGTTGATTATCGAAATCTTAGTCAAGTGATGGTAATGAACATGTATCTATTTCCACTTATTGATAAAATCTTTGAATAATTGAAATAGGAAAAGCGGTTCTCAAATATCAACCTTTGATCTGGTTACCATGAGTTATGGATTAAAGTGCCACAAATTTAGAAAACCACCTTTCAGATATGGTATGACCATTACGAGTACCTTATCAAGTGCTTTAGTCTAACCCATTCTCTAGTAGTTTTAATGTATTTTATGAATAGAATATTCCAGGTGTATCTTTATCCCTTCATGGTAGTATTTTTGGATGACAACCTCATTTACTGTAATCCCGTGAAGGATTGTGTGCATCATCTTAGAAAAGTTCTGATTTCGGTGAGAAATAACCAACTTCATGACAAGATCTTGAAATATAATATCTGGATCTAGGAAGTAAAACTATTGGGATACATGGTGTTGAAACAAGAAATATCAGTTGATCCTGAAAAGGTGAATGAAATTATGTTATGGGAACAAAATATGATTTCTTTTGATATTTGGATCTTCTTTGGTCTAACTAGGTATTATCACTGGTTCTTTAAGGAATTATCAATATCAGATTCTCTGATGAATGCTCAAACTCTGAAAGGGGTAAATCTTCCTTGGGATGAAAAATGTTAGAATTTTTTTGTCATATGGGAAAGAATTTTGACAACTATAGTGGTGTAAAATATTCCAAAGGTCAGGCAGGGCTATGTGGTCTTTTGTGATGCATGGAGTTTGGGATTGGGCTATATTCTTATGAAAGGAGATCATGTTGTCGATAAAAGATCTAATTAGCTTAGTACACAAGAGAATAATCACGCAACCCATGGCCTTGAACATGAAGCTGTGATGAACGTGCTTAAGATTTTGTGGAATTACTTTTATGTAGAATGGTGTACCATATTTTCTGACCACAAGATCTTGACATAAATTTTATCTCAAAAAGATTTGAATCACTGCTAGATTCGTTGGGTGGAGTTACCAAAATCTTTTGACTTAGAATTAACATATACCATGGGGAAATAGAATGTCATTAAGATGATATTGGTAGGAAATTTCCAACCAATACCATGAAATAATCATCATAAGAGTGGAATTTGGTGGCTCTATTTTCAAGGTAGCATATTGGAGTCCCTAAATCAGGGGCTGAGGTTTCTTTACCCAGTGTTCATTTGACCCCTACACATTTCATGTCGAATATTTGTAAACAATAAATTGATGATGAGTTTCATAGAATTAGAGACTCTCTTAATGGCGGGGAGACCATACTAGATTGGTCATTATCAAAATAAGAAATTTCAAGCAATCGAAGACGCTTTGTGGTACCATATTCAGAAATAAACTATGTAATGGAATATTTCCACAATTCCCAGTAATAAGTGATCATAGGAACCGAAAAAATATTCTATGGAACGCGGCAGTTGTTTTAGTGTCCATATATGAGATGGGTCACTACTGAGTTTATCTCTCATTTTTATACATTACAACTGGTTAAGGTCAAGAACCAAAAACCTTTAGGTTTGATTCAGCCACTTCTAGTCCCAAATTTTATGTGGGAGATATCTCAATGAACATTTTGGTTGGGTTACTACATACCCTGAGAAAGAGGAATAAAATATGGGTTTCGATTGATCATCGAATTTTTTTTTCTCACTTTTTACCCATTCATGATTCAAACATGGTTGAGGAGTTAAAAAATTATTTTGTGAAATAGATTGTTCATTTGGATATAGTTAATTCTTCTATAGTTTCTGATAGAGATCCTTGGTTCACTTCTATCTTTTGGAGAGTCCTTCAGGAGTCACTGGCTTATGATGTACGTTTGAGCGCAAAATATCTTTCATAGTCAAATGGATATACAGAAAGGGATATATAGATTCTTGATGATATTCTATGTGATTATGTTGTTAACTTTAGCAGACCATGGGATGATCACTTGGGGATAGATGAGTGTTTTTAAAACAATAGTTACCAGTCCGCAATCAGAATAGATCCTTTTGAGGCCTTGTATAGATGACCTTACAAATCTCTATTGTGTTGATCAAAGATTGGTTATAGAACATTGGTTGGACTGAGCCAGGTCCAAGATATGGAAAAAAAATTTATTTGACCCCTTATAGTTTATTTATGGAACAAATCCAATACAAGTATTATGCTGATTGACATCGCATAACTTTGTAATTATCAGTTAGGGACTAGGTGTTCTTGAAAATTTCACCTAGGTTGGATCATTAGTGGATTGTGTGGAAAAGGAAACCTACTCCTCTTTTTTTGGGACCATTCAAGGTTTATAAGTAGGTGGGAAAATTCCTTACCAATTGGTTCTACCACCGCAGTTGATGTCGATACATAATGTGCTCCGTGTATTGTAACTAAGACATTATCTATCTAATATGCCTCATGTTCTAAGTTGGAGTAACTTGAGGTTGATCCTAATTTTTCTATGAATGAACGACCATTATAGAATGTTTATTCTGATACTAAGGTACTTAGTGGTTGTAAGTGTAATTACCCAAACTTTTGAATAGTATTTGTTTCCCATATTTTTTTATTATTTTATTTTATACTCAACAAAACTATATACTTTATTTAATCAAGTGGGTATAATTTAAACAAAGACCACTAGGTTTTTATTGTTATATGACCATTGGTCAATATGACTATTGGAAACTAAATTCATAACATTATGATTATAGTTTATAAATACAAGTAATCGTGGTTAATTAATACAATAAGAGGAGTTGATGGTCGCATCTAGTAGACTCAGGCCCTATGAATCCCATCTATCGAAGCTTTGGAAGGAGGTTGTGTAACCAATATTTTCTCTATACCTAGACAAAGATTAGATTCCACTTGTAAATATTGTATAGAATATACTACGAGAGAAGTTCTAGATGATATAAATCACCACTTGGGAAAAGTTGTCTCAACCACCCTAAGATTCTGTCACCATAGCACACCTTACCATTAGGTCGTATGCAGGTGTTATAAGGGGCTATGTATTGAAGCCTTAGTTACTTTATGAAATCATTTTTCACAAATAAAATTCTTATATCTTATTATGGTAAATTTTTTTAATTTCAATTGTCTATATAAATATAAGATAAATTTATATAATATCAATATTATTAGTGAATTTTGGAAAAAGTTTATTTTAAAATATTTTTTTATACATTAAATATTTAATAATGTCATATGATTTCTCAAAAAATAGGCTTCTACAGTTATGATCCATAAGAAATTTATAGTGTAATAAGATAAACATAATTTTTTGTGAATAGTAAGTAATGAATAGAAATATTACCCTTATGAATCGTAATGTGACCAATAGAATAGTAACCTTACTTAAGAAAGTATAAATATAATTTAGGCATCATGATTGGTAATGTGATATATTAGAATTAGTAAATAACTATTTCAAAAATTATTAGTTATGTATTAGTATTTTATGGGTAAATAGTGTTTTTCATAAAAATTAAATATCTCATAATTAGAAAATTATTTTTATAAAATGTATTTTATTTTTGAATTCAAGGCATCATTATTACATTACGGTGAATTTATGAGCTTCTTATAAATTGTTTTGTTTTTTGGTGAATAATAAAAATAATGTTTTGAGTTTCAGTGTCTTTAAGAACATCATTATTGATGTAATGATGATATTATAATTCTGGTCGACTTGGGAATATTAAAATATGTTATTAGGTTTCCTAAGTGACCAATACCATGGGAAAATACCCTGGTAAAGCCCATTGTTTTGTAGATACAACTAACGAGGTGTCCCTTGGAAATTAATAAAATATTCCCTCACTTTTGATATAAATACAAATACATTCCATCATTACATTCAATAGAAATTAATCCTCAATGAATCTATGGTCTTTTTACCTCTTAAAGTGTCCTTCCAAGGTACCCTCAAGTCCCCAAGGTCCCAACCTTCAATCTTTTGATGTTACTCTTCAAGTTAAGGGAACCTTTCACCCTACTCTTTTAGTCATGACTTTATTTATATTATTTCTTCTAGTTTCCATTTTATTATGTGGGGGTATGTTATTTAATACCCTTATTACTGCCCATTTCATGTCCAATTTAAGTGAGACCCTTTCCGCATCCATCAACTAATTTTTTTTATCTTTTATGTGACGATGTTAGGCAGTTGAATTTTTGTAAAAGAAATCACAGCTTCTCTTTTTTCATGTTTTCTTTTCATGTGTCAAGTCATTCAAATATCCACACCATTATCATATTTCAATTTTAATATGTCATTTTAATATAAAATGATTCATTTATTTATTGGATACTACATTACCCTCTCTTTTTGTTGTTTTCTAAAACCATGTTTTATAGCTGTTATATTGCATAATTTTCATCTCAAAATCTATCTCTCTTTTGTCAAGAAATTCTCTTATTTTATTATTGCGAATAACCAAACCTATTTAATCTCAAAGGTTTTTCATCAAGGCATAAAATTTATATATATTATTTTATAATTTACGTGCATATTACCCTCACTCTCTTTCCATGAGTTATAAATGAAATAATGATCTCATTTATAAGCACTTTTAAAACGGAATGATTTTGAAATGAAACCCATTTCTTTTATTCTTTTTGTGTTATTTATGAAATTTCTTTTATGAACTATTTAAAACACATTAAAATAAATAAATATTAAGGGTGTGAACTAATATTTCTCCAAATCATTGGGTAATGAATTTAATCTCAAGAGATGGCAAGTTTTACGATACCTTGTTGAATAACCTTGGTAATTTTTATGACACATTGGGGATGGACCTTGGTGATATGTTCATGAATATCTAAATTAAATGTTGTAGCCACATTTTAAAGTTATGGTTAATGTTATTATTTTTATTATATTCCTCTTTATTATTCCTTTATGATATCCCTCATGTTCTTATTAATATCACTCAATATCAAATGTAAACATTTTCACTTGTTTTCCTTACTTGGACTTCTTCTCACCCTTTACATTGATGTATGTATTCAGGTTATGAGATGTAGTAATTGTACATTGGATAAACCTTTGATGAATCCTTACATGTTTATTAGAATAATTTTTTATTTTTTCATGTTTTATGTTCATGATTACCAAGACACTAGACATTAAATATATTTTGTAAAATGTAATGAAAATTTATGTAATAAAAAGGTTAGATTCCATAGTTTGTATCAAGTGATATTTTATTTATTTGTGTAAATTAAGATTTGAAAACTTTAGGAATAAGCCTATAGAAAAATTTAAATATAGAAAAAATTCCTGGTATTTTGGGGAAATATTAAGTAAGTGGTTTCCAAACAAAAAAATCTATGTCTGGATACGAACAAGTGGATGTCACTCTAGCACATATTTAACTTGGAGTGAAAACTCCGACACTGAGTTTCGGGAATGACCTGGGGTATCCTAGTACATGACAACCGGCCTTGCTGGAATCCTGTTTTGACACACCTGGGGGATATTTTTCATTAATCACAAGATTTTTATCAATCATTATGAAGGATTTATAGAGGAATATAATAATAATTAAGGAATAATATGTTTAAGCATAATAATTGAATATATAAAAATAATTTATAGTTAAAAGATTCCTAATTTAAAAAAACTCTTATAACTAAGGTTTAATTATTTTAGAAAATGGAAGGTAATATGAGGAACTGTGAAAATTGTGACTGTAACAGACCATGTGAAAAAAATCCTCTGATAGAAGCCGGAATGGAAACTTTCACAAGAATGACGAACCAACTAACTCAAGTTATAGGAAATAAATTGAATCAAGCTGAGAGACTGATCTCACCACAAAGGGAACAAAATTATTTTGAGTCATTTATTCATCAATGACCACCAAACTTCGGTGGATATAGAAACCCATTGATTTCCCAACAGTGGATCAGCTCTATAAAGTAGATATTTTATATACTCTGCTGTTAGGAACAAGAGAAGGTCACCCTAGCTTTTTACCACTTAGAGGGATAAACTAATCAGTGGAGTGAACTAATTAAAAATTCAATACCAAGAGTAGAGGTTGAAGCTATGGAGTGGGAAGAGTTCAAAGGGATATTATTCAATAAGTATTTCCATCATTATATGAGAACAATTACGGAGAAGGAATTTGTCGAGCTGAAGTTGAAGGAGAATGAATCTGTGGAATGCTATGAGATGAACTTCACAAGGATTTCACGTTACGCCTCTTGCTTTCTCATGGAACCAAATTGTAAGGTTGATAGATTTTTTGGTGGTCTGAGACCTCATCTATGGAATAATCTAGTCAAGTGAGACTATGAAAGTTATGAGGAGATCGTACATAGTGTAATGAAAGTTGAACTGGAGATCTGTGAGACACAGTGGTCTCATAAATACAATGACAAGAAGAGATAAATGAAGCCTAGATTAGGGAGGAACATTGACCAGGGAAGAGGAGTAAAGCAAGTGCAATTTACCACATGTAGTAAATGTGGTAAGAAGCATTCGAGGAACTGCCTACTCGGTAGTAGGATGTGCTACAAGTGTGGAAGAGATGGCCATATCACAGTAAATTGTTATTGTGAGGTGAAGCCTTAACTCTCTATCACTAACGACCAATGGAAGATGGTGAAATACCTACCTTATTTCTAATGCTATATGTGTGGACTACTTGTGGACTTTTTCAATCACTGTCCAAATATGAGGGCATTGGAGTGGAACCACCACCAGCCTCAGCAAATGAAAATGGATCAAGGTCATTCTTTTTCAATCACGAAGGTTGATGTTGAAGCTCCAAATGATTTGGTGGTAGGTACTCTTGTAGTTATCTCAAAGCTATAAAGTACTTTGTTGGATTCTATTTCTACACATTACTTTATTTCCTCTATGTTTGTAATGAATTTAGAATGATCCCCAGAATTGCTAAAATTAGTGATATAAATCAAGACTCATGGTGGGATTATCCAAGTATCATCAGTGTTTAGAAACTATAGTATTTACTTTATTGATCACAATATTATCACAAATCTAGTAGTCATTACCATGCTAGAGTTCGACATTATACTAGGTATGGACTGGTCTCAAAGTAAAATTCTATGACCTAATGCAGAAGCAATGAAGTATTAGTATTATTGAATAGAAAAACTATAGTTATCTTCTAAGGAGAGATATCTCAACCAGATATTTGTCTAGGAGAAAATTTTATATCCTTCTTTATAGAGTTTATCAGTGGAGAATAATAAATAAAGGAGAGTATAAGGATTGAAAATGTCCATATCGTCTAGGAATACATTGACCTATTTCCTTAGGTGTTACATAGATCTCCCTTAGGAAGAGAGGAAGATTTATCTATTGAACTTGTACCTGGATCTCATCTGATATCAATGACCCCATACAGGATGGAAAATGTGGAGTAGGAGGAATTAATCAAACAACTACAAGATCTTTTGGGGAAAGGGTTTATCCGACCGAGTGTGTCTCCTTGAGGAGCACATGTTCCCTTTATAAAGAAGAAGTATGGATCGATTCATCTATGTATTGATTATAGAGAACTGAATGGGATGATATTTAAGAACAAATACCCTCTTCAAAGAATTAACGACTTATTGGACTAACTCCATGGGGCTCAATTCTTCTGAAGGGATTATCTTTGATCTTATTATCATCAATTGAGGGTGAAGAAAGAATTTATTCCCAAAACTACCTTTCGATCAAGATATGGTCATTATAAATTTGTTTGTATTCCCTTTGGCTTGACTAATGATCCTTCTAATTTTATGTATGTGATGAATATAGTCTTTAAGGACATCCTTGATAACTCTGTGATAGTTTTTATTGAAGGTATTCTGATATATTCCAAAAGTCGCAAGCAGAAAGAGGATAATCTAATGGATATTTTTCAAACTCAACAGAACAAGTGTATTTTTGGAAAGTCCAGAAAATTTTAATTTTGGTTAACACAAGTTTCTTTCATGGGGCACATTGTAACCAATGAAAGAACCATAGTTGACCCTGCAAATTCAAAGGTTTTATAAGAGTGGTATTTTCCTACAATAATCATAGGGATTCATAGTTTCCTTATATTATTAATATATTATAGGTGGTTTATGAAAAAAATTTCATGACTTTCTATCCATTATCAATATTAACATGAAAAGGGGTCATGTTAATCTGGACAAAGATTGTGAGAAATGTTTCCAAGAGCTTAATAAGTAATTGGTTACTACACCCATGCTAACTCATTCATTAAGTAGAGAATGTTTTGTTATTTTTAGCGATGCATCTCTGAAAGGGCTTGGGTGCATCCTCATGGAAAATGAAAAGGTCATTATGTATTCATCTCGACAGTTGAAGACTCATGTGAAGAACTGTTCTACTTATGATCTGGAGATGTAAATAGTTATTTTTTATTTAAAGATATGGAGGCACTATCTTTATGGGGATAAATGTGATATATATACAGACCATCAATGTTTAAAGTATATATTGAAACCAAAGGAATTGAACATGAGACTAAGGAGATGGTTGGAACTTCATAAAGACTATGATTGTTCAATTCATTATCATCCTAAAAGAGAAAATAATGTCACTGATGCATTAAGTAGGAAAGAACCAGTTGTTCTATCCATGATGAGGATTCTAATATATCCTTTGATCAATGACCTAGTAAATCTGAATATGGTAATTATAATGTAAGGGACATAATCAACCCTATTCTTAGTGATTTTTCAATCGTTATTATTAGAGAAGATCAAAAAATCCAAGAAAGAAGATCCTTTGTAACAGATGAAGATTGAGGAAATGAAAGAAGGGAAGTTTCTTGAGTTCAATATTGATCAAGAAGGTGTACTAAAATTTCATACAAGAATATGGTTCCATCAATTCAAGAAATAAAGAAGGAACTGATGGATGAAGCTCATAGATCTACTTTCTTTAGACTTATGGGGAGTAAAAAATGTATAGAGACCTTTCAGATAATTATTGGTGGAATATTATGAAAAGGGATATTTCTAACTACACTTCAAGGTTCCTGGTATGTCAGAAAGTGAAGGTAGAGTGATAACATCCTAAAGGGGTTTTTCAACCACTACCCATACCAGCATGGAAATGGGACAATATCACTACAGACTTTGTCACTGGTCTCCTGAGAACATCCAAAGGAAACAATATGATATGGGTTATTGTGGACCATCTAACCAGGAATTACCATTTTATCTCTTTTAGGTAAGATTTATATCTTGATCAACTTTCTATGATTTACATGAAATAGGTGTTGAGGCTGTATGGAGCTCTACTTTCTATCATATTTGATCTTGATCTAAGGTTCATCTCAAAATTATGGAGAAGTCTTCAACATGCTCTGAGTGCCAAATTGAATTTCAGTACAGTCAATCACAACCAAACTAATGGAAAATCATAAAGGACTGTTCAAACACTGTAGGACATGTTGAGAAATACAAAATGGAATTTAAAGGTGGATGGGATCAATATCTCTCATTAGTTGATTTCTCTTACAACAACAGCTTACACTAGAGCACTCAAATGGCACCCCATGAAGCTCTATATGGTAAGTGATGTAGAACTACTACTTGTTGGGATGAAGCTGGTGATAGAAATCATGTTGGGAAAAATCATGTGCCAGAGATGACAGAAAAGGTTCATGACATCAAGTATCACATTAAGGCTACTCAGAGTCAGAAAAAATTGCAATGTTGACAACTGTCTAAGGGACATGGTGTTTGATGTTGGTGATAAATTCTTTCTTCAAATTTCACCTTAGAATAGAGTCATGAGGTTGATAAAAATGGGAAGCTCTACCCTATATACATTGGGCCCTATAAATTCCTTGATCACATAAGAGCAGTGGCCTATCAGCAAGCACTTCCTCCAAATATAGCACAAGTTTATGATATCTTCCACATATCACTCTTGAGGAAGTATATAACTAACCCTTCACATATTCTAAATTCAGATGTGGTACAACTAGAACATGACCTCTTTTATGAGGAGCAGCTGGTGTAGATCATGGATTGTAAGGACAAGGTTCTATGCAACATGAATACCCACCTTGTTAAAGTGTTGTGGAGGAACCAAAAATGTGAAGATGCCACGTGGGAACCAGATGAGTTTATGATGCAGAGGTACCCCAACCTTTTATTTTTAGATGGTGCGATTTGAAATTTTGGGGATAAAATTTCTTAAGGGGGGAAGAATGTAATGACCCAAACTTTTGAATAACATTTTATTACTAATTTTTTTTATTAATTTCTTTTATACTAAAAATACTATATCCTTTATTTAATCTAGTGAGTATAATTAAACTAAACACCACTGGGATTCGACTGTTATATGACCATTGGTCAATATGACCATTGTAAATTAAACTCTTAATGTTATGATTACTGTTTCTAAATACAAGTGATCATGGTTAGTTAATACAAAAATAGGATTCGATGGCCTCATCCAGTAGACTCGGGCCATACGAAACCCATCTGTCAAAGCTTGGGAAGGAGGTTGTGTTACTAGGCTTTGCCTTGGACCAAGCCCAAGATGACCTTCAACATGTGAATGTTAAATGGAATCAACTATGGGATAAGTTTGAGCTCATATAAATCACCCCTCATGCAATGTTTTCTGAGTCACCCAAAAATTCTATCACCATAACACACCTTACCCTTAGGTCCTATTCGGGTATTATAAGGGGCTATGTAATGAGTCTTTAGTTACATTATGTAATCATTTTTTATAATTAAAATTGTTATTTATTATTATGGATTTTTTTTGAATTTAAAATGGCTTGATAGATATAGGATGAACTTATAGAATTTTGATATTATTAGTGAATTTTAGAAAAAGGGTATTTTAAAATATTTTTGTATACTTTAAATAATTAATAATGTGAAATTATTTTTCAACAAATGGTCTTCTACCATTGTGATCAGTAACTAATATAGAGTCTAATAAGATCAACATACATTTTGGTGAATAGTAAATCATGATTAGTAATTTTACCCTTATGAATAGTAATGTGATGGATGCAATACTAACCTCACTTAATAATGTATAAATATAATTTTTGCATATAGATTAGTAATGTGATATAATACCATTAGTAAATTACTGTTTTTGAAATTATTTGTTAAGAATTAATCTTATTTCGGGTAAATAGTGTTTTTACTTAAAAATTAAATATATCATTACTATAAAATTATTTTTATAAATTGGATTTATTTTTTTAATTCAGGTCATTGATATTAGGTTAGGATGAATTAATTAGATTTTTATAATTTTTTTTGTTTTTCAGTGAATAGTAAAAATACAGTTTTGAGTATCGATGTGTTTAATGACATCATTAATAATGTAATCATGATGTAATGATTCTGGTTGACTTGTGAATAGTAATATATGTTATGATATGTCCCAAGTGACCAATACCATTAGAAAATACCATAGTAAAGCCCACGGTTTTTCAAATACCATAAATGAGGTGTCCCTTGGAAATTAAGAAAATATTCCATCACTTTTGCTATAAATACCAAGACATACCATCATTACATTCAATCCAACTTCCAAAAAAATGATGATATGACCTTTTTACCTCCCAAAGAGTGCTTAAATGGTTCCCTCAACCCCCTTATGGTCCCAACCATCGAGCTTTTGAAGTCACTCTTCAAGTTAATAGAACCTTTCACCCTCCTCTTTACGTCATGACTTCCTTTATGTTACGTTTTCTAGTTTCAATTTTATTATGTGGGGGTATTTTCTTATATATCCTTATTAATTTCCATTTCATTTCTTATTGATGAGATACCCTTTCCACTATCATCAATCGAGTTTTTTTAATTTTTATGTGACGTCGTTAGGTTGCCGAATTTTTGTAACAGAAATCGCATTTCTATTTTTTCAAGTTTTCATTTCATGTGGTATGTAATTCAATTATACACACCATGATAATATTTATATTTTACTATACACCTATAAAATAAAATTAATAATTTATTTAATGGATAAACTTTTCCAATATCTTAAAATTGTTTTCTAAAACCGTGTTATATTGTCATTGTGCTGAAGAATTTTTATCTCAAAATCTCTCTCTTTTTCTCAAAAAATTATCTTATTTTACTCATGTGAATAACCAAACCTAATTCATATCCTAGGGTATTTATCAAGCCATAAAATTGATATATTTTATTGTTAAATTGAAATACATATAACCCTTACTTTCTTTCTATTATAAATGACATAATGATCTTGTTTTTAAACAGTTTTAAAGTATCACAATTTTGAAATAAAAACCATTTCCCTTATTCTTTTTGGGTTATTTATGAAATGTTTGTTTATGATCTATGTGTCTCACATGAAAATAAATAAATATTAAGGAAGTGCCTTCATAGTTTTCCAATGCATTGATAAAAGAATTTAATCTCTATAGATGACACGTTTCACAATACCTTGGTGAATAACCTTGGTAATTTTTATGAAACATTTTGGGATGGACCTAGGTGATATGTTCATGAAATAATAAATTAAATTTTGTAGCCACATATTCAAGTTTTTATTCACATTATGTATGCTCTTATTTTACTCTTTATCATTCATTTATGATATCCCTCATGTTCTTATTGATATTGTTCAAGATCACATGTAAACAGTTTCACATTTCTCCATATTGGACTTCTGCTCACCCTTTCATTTGATATATGTCCCTAAGATATGATATGCAGTAATTGTACATGGGATGAACCTATGATGAAGCCCTAAAAGTGGATTATAATATTCTTTTATGATTTCATGTTTTATGTTCCTGATTTCCATGACACTAGAGTTCAAAGATCCTCTCCTTGTTAAATGTAATGAAAAGTTACGTAATAAATGGCTGGATTCCATCATAATACACCTTTGGTTCATCTTTTAAGGATGTATTTTTCTGATTATCACGAGTCATGGGAGTGGGAGGCACGGATGAGAGAGCAGTGGCCTCCTATTTTTGGCATGGAGTCTTCTTCATAGTATCTCTATGGATATATAGTTTCTATGGTGGGGGTGGGTGTAACATACTTTTATAGAATTTTACATATTTAAAAATCTATTATTTAATAATTATTTGTCTGGGTTTTTTATGGGGGGTTTTGGGTAAAATTCAAAAAAGTTTTGAAAATTTTGTGCTTGTTCACGGTTGGCTCACGGTTTTCCTAAACATTTCACCCTCTTAGAGAAATACATTCAACCCAAGGAAGTGGGATTTTCTTGGTTGGTGAATGGTTAGTCAAGACACGATCCCTCAAAAGAATTATTGTGTGGTACATTTAAAATAGGTGCTTGTCTTGAACATGGTTTTTCTAAACCGCGTGGCTTCACCCAGGAAATAGTGAAGATGAGTTTTTAATTAATCCAAATTTTGATTAAAAATTCCCAAACCCCCCTATTAGGACCTTGATTGACCAAAACGACCCATACTCATTTTATTCCATCCATGGAGCTATCAAGAATAGTTTTTAGCCCGTTGGATCTCCTTGTATGTGACTCTAGGGTTGAGGAATTCCCTTCAATATTCTGCTGGTTAGTTTATTCACCCTGACCTATTTCTCCAACGATCTCTCTTAACCTCATAAGGGTTTTGTGGATAGTCATGTTGGATTTTTGAACAAATAATCACTATTTTAGATTATAAAACTACTTTTGATCCTAATTTCATCTATTCCATGATAACCATTCTTCCTCGAAAATTCCTGATTAGGATTTGGTGTTGCGAGATTCGTTGATCCCTCGGTAGGTGGTTTCGTTAGGATTCCTAGTTTATTGTAACCTTGAATTACAAAATTTTGATTTCAATTTATTGAATTTAATAAAATGGTTTGATTTAAATTAAATATATTTTAATTGGTTCTTTAACCCAATTCCATTTGAATAGGGGTTTTAAAAACTAGTTTTGGCATGAAATTGGAGAACCCCCCAATTCCATTGAATGTGGTCTATTTATGAAAATTTGAAAAATTTATATTTTTTAATTTAAAATATGTATTTTATAGAAATTTTTTCCTTTAAATGTTTTAATTTATTTATAAAAAATTATATGATGGATAATTTTGAACAACCCCAATTCTATTAAAATAAGGATTTATTATAAAATTGATGCTTTTATTTGAAAAGTTATGCTATTGAATTTAATTTGTAAAAGTGTATTGTGGAAATTTAATTGTGAATATATTTCAAATAAATGTATTAGAAATGGATTAAAATAGTTTTGATATGAACCTTTGGGTTCAATCAAGTAGAAAAGGCATTTTTTGGTTTAAAAACTTTTATTATGGTTTTTAAATAGAAATTTGCATATTTTAAATATAGAATGGGATTAATTGTATTTTATGGTTTCTGGAAATAAATTTTCTGTATTGTTTTATACTAGATGACATGTATGAATTAGGTAGTTAGATATTTATTTGGATGGAACTTTATCCTTTACAATATTCTAAAACATAATATCATCAAATCACATCCCTTAAGAGTTGGTGACGAGTCCAATTTTTCTTGAGTTCAAAGGGACTTAAGTACATATTTTCATGTCACCTTGTGTGTAGAGTCCCTATATCCTAGTACAACCATACCTTATTAGGAATATGACTATATGGATCAGTCATTTATATTTTAAACGAATAAATGAAATTATTATAAATAGTTTTACATGCCCTTCTTATTTTTATATACTATTTTATATAAAAGTTATTGATTAGGATGTTTTTTAAAAGATACATTGTTTTAGAAATATTTACACCAATTTAAATTTATTTATTTTGTTTAAAATTATATTTCCAATGTTCGAAAACTATTTTCATCTTTTGATTTGTAAAGCATAAGTTGGTTTAATTATGGTTTTGAGATTTGAAACCCATTTATTTTAAATGGAAAGAACTTTATATAGTTAATTTGATATTGGAATCTTATTTTGGAATACTTGGTGAGACCCTAATGTAATTTCAGATCACACCATAATAGTTCCTTTGGGAGTTTGTAGATTTTCTCCTTCGAGGGTTGAGCAAGGGTAAACCACCACTTGGATGTTTTTCTTGATGTTTACCCATGGACAAGGTGAGTTGCATCCTTTAGGTCTAGGGATATTTTTATGGGTTTCTTTGTACTTGGTTTTTGTACTTTGGGTTTTTATACCCGTTTGAATTATGGTACATTACTCACATTGGTGTTAAACTTGAATTCATGATGATTTTTAGTTCTTTTCTCCAATCATATTGGAAAAATCATTCCCAAATTACTTCTTATATGATTCTAGGTTCTAGTTGCGACCCATGGGGATCCAGAATTCATTTAGTTCTATGTTAGGAACATATCAGTTATCAATTTACCAGGGTTTCTGAGCTGGTGTGTGACACTAACACACCTTGTCGAAGTTTTTACTTCTAGTTATGTCTGTGCTAGAACCACATCCCCACGTAGTATCAAGATAGGGATATAATGCTATGAATACACACAAAATCTCTATCTTACCCAAATTATAGGATGTTCCTCTAAATGTATCCTAAAATTATATCTTAGGGTCATTTTAAACAATCTATGTTTTCAAAATCATGTTTCCAAGGTTCTTAATAAACTTTCTTTAATACCAAATGTAACACCCCAACCCCAGAATCTGGGTTCCATATCATTATTTTTTTATATTAGTATGCTTATAAGGAATAAAATACCAAATTCATAGTATTTTTAGTAGTCTTGAAAATATAGATTACATACAGGATACCCAAAATACATTGGGAAATATAAAATTCAAACATGAATCATAATAAAAAAATAATAATCATCCTTGAAACTCATTCAATGGATTCCTATTAATAACTTGGTTAATGAAACATAATATCAGTGAGCCTAAATGCGTAATAAGGGTTTGTGAAGTGGAATAAATAACGAATCAATGGAAATAGAACAACATGACATGTAAAATAACTGATAATAAATTCCATTAAAATAACTAGATAAGGAATAATCAACAACCCAATGTAAGAAACTAAAACACATTCCATTTTATAAATAAACTGATAATAGAATTAATCCATAGATATATTGGTTCAAAATCTCATGGATAAGTAATAACTAAATAAAAATTAAGGAATTCTTAATTATTTGATGTCATTTCTAAGTCACAAGAAAACCTATACCTTAAAGGCCATTCATAATATGGCATAGAACTATGGATAGGAACTCGTTTAATTTGGTAAACATTTTTCTCTCATGAAAACCTATCGATGCATCGAGGGGATATATAATGTCTGGGCCCCACCCATTATTTTCAATCCAATGCATTAATAATATCCAAGAATCAAAATAAATTATATATCTTATAGAATAATCGTATTTAATGAATAATATGCATTTATATTTTTTTCCCACGTATAGGGAAAAAATATTTTTGACATTGATAAATGAAAATACCCTTGAAAACATATTCTTATGGGAAATAATCATTAGAAATTCCCAATCATCCCATACCCCTTCAAAGAATATAAATCATAATTCTCATGAAGTAATAAAATTAAATGTTCATATAGTATAATGAGAATGAGTAAATTCATGATAAAACATTTCAAATGGTAGTAAATATAAAATATAAAATAAAATAATAGCATAACCTGACAAAAATGTCCCAAAAAAATGAAATTGAGATGAAATACCAAATATTATTGTTAATTTTTGTTGTGTGGTCTTTATCCTCTCATATACTATTTTATAATCTGTTACTAAATTTTATGATAACAATAATAATTTTTATAATATCACATATTAACTTATTATAATATCTTATTAATAATTTGTTAACAATATTTCAATATTTTCATCATTTTGGGTGTTAATTGCCTAGTTTTCTCAGTTATGTGTAGACATATTACATGTGTATTAGTCTTCCTAAATAATAAATTTTTTATTTACATTATAAAAAATCTTTTTAAATATTATTATTTATTTTTCTTCACTTATTAAAATTTTGAATGAAACTACTCAAACAGTTAGGATTATGTCAAGTGTTTTGAACAAATTCTGTTCACGTGTTAAAAACAATTTGGGTAGTTAAACTATGGTAAAATCAGTCATTATATAACTTATCCAGAATAATTATCATGAAATTATTATCATATTTACACAGACATTATACTTTTAAAACCAATAATTAAATATGTCCATGTAAAATTTTCTAATGTTACAATCAATGAGATGGTGGGTCATATATACAGATGAGTAACGCTCCCATTTTTAAGGGATCATTATGGAAAGAAGGTATGTAACATTAGTCTTTCCAGAATGATAATTATATGAAAATTACCATATTATATAATCATATTTGAGTATATATATAATTTTTATGATGTAAAAGGAATCTCATAGTGTTGAGGAGGTAGTAGACCTCATGTACACGGACGTCGTTATCACTTTTTAAGTGTGTGAACGGGTAATAAAAAATGATATATATTATATTTCAGGAAATTTAACTATTTAATTAATATCAAACATATTTTTTTTATTTCACATATGTTTAATTAAACCCATCCTTTAAATGTTTCATGTATCACATGAACAAATCCTGTCACTTTTAGGTGGCCGTAGTCAACACTTTCATGAACAATGTTATCATATTTACACAAAATGTAAAGTATAATGGTGTGTGTTATAAAATAACTATAGAAGAATAAATAAATAATAATTATAATATATATAAAATATAAATACCATTTAAGTCCTAATTACCAACCATTAAAGTTGGTAAAGGAAAAAATTAATCATCATTTTGTGAGGCTGTAGTTCGTCATACTCATAAACGTTATATTTGTTACCCATTAGATGGATGTGTGTGTAATTATTCATATAAACCAAAACATAAAAAAATATTATTATATTTTTAATACTATTGTTGTTTTTTAATCATGTAATAATTATATATGAGGGGGTGGAGAATGTAAATAATACTTAAGTTCTTGGGGAAAGATGTTACCTCTTAATCAAGAAACAACTTTTGGTTTGTACCGAAATGATTCCATTTATTTTTTTCTACCAGTGGTATGAATTATAGATTTAGGTTTGGTATTTTGAGAATCTATTGGGTTAGATATTTTCCCTGAAAAAGTGTCTTGAGATGTTTGATGAAGTGAGAGTCTTGAGTACGTTTTTATAGTGGAGGACGAGTGACACTCTTGTAAATTTTGGAAAAGGAAATTACACCCATATTTTCTCATTCGGAGTGAATAAAATATTGGAAAAAATTTGATACGAGGTATTATGGTTTCAAATATTTCTAGAAACTATCATTTTTGTTATTTTAAAGGTCATTTCAACCATTAATTTTATGTCTTATCCCCTTATGAAGCTGTATTTTCTCTTAATATAGGTAATTAATATTAATCACATTCGCTAATATTTTTGGTCAAAAACTATGTTGGAAATATATAAAATTATAAATTATAAAAAATCTAACTATTGAATCTGTTTTAATAAATATCAATTACATAATTCAAATAAAGTTATTTAAAATTAATCATGTAGTTCGAAAAAAAATAAGGGATTTAAAAGAAAAAACATTCAAATGTTTTCAATATTTTTATATACAATTACAGAGTGAAAATAATTAAAATAACCTAAATTGTATTAAATTATTTATAATTGATATAATTTGACTTTAAAACCTATAAAAAATATTATTTAAAACCATAAATAAATTATATGAATAAGGAGCTTTGAATTAACATTTAGTATATTTCACTATTCATTTAAAAAATGAAACATTACATAAAAAATAACCCTAACATAGTTTTTTAGTTATAATTAATTTATAAAGTTTATATTTACATATAAAATCTATAAATGTTCAAAAATGATATTTAATGTTGGTTTTTCATTAGAAGGGGTAAAAGTGCCATTATAAAAAAATTGATTTGTTTGAAAAATATTAAGTTTGTTTTTATCTTATGATTATCAAATATATTGGATGAATATAAAAAATATTTTATTGAATATATAATATTTATAGTTAATTAATATCACTCATAAATTGTAATTAATTTAATTTTTTAAGATAAAATATCTTTGTGAGCATAAGAATAATTTTATTACAAAAAAATACCCTTTATATTCAATTCGTTCTTCTATATATTTATAATCAATTTGTAACTAATGAATTCATTTTATATTTGTGTAAATGATAGATATTGATAATTTAGTTTACACCATCCATAAAAAATAATTTAATTTATTGGTTATGTATTATTATATTAATTAATAATATATTAATATTATATTATTTTTTGGTAAAATGTGGTCTTGCGTGCAACTCAAGCTGTCAAACAAGGTCATTGTTTCATGTATGGAAAGAAAAATTAGTATTCGTGGGCATTTAAATCTATATTATAGTTTACATTTATTTAAAATAGTAATTATATTGTAATGTCTTAGGTTATTATATTCCCTTACAGGCTTGGTGTTGCCTGTAATATACGCTATTAAATACAATGTTATTACTTTAGAATTTCTAGGAATTTAAAAAAAAGAGAGTGGGATATGATACTATGAATCACTTATAACTTACATTATCGAAAACATCATAAATAAGAACAAAAAATTATGATAGAAATTTCTTTCTTTATACTATAAAATAAAATTAATTAGATGAAGTGTAGACTTGTGTGAGTTCATATTGGATGAATAGAACCAATATAGTGAAAACATTATTTTACAGATAGAGAAGTGAATAATTACTTGTTTTTTACATAATTAAATATATTTATCTTTTTGGGAAACATAATTTTTTTTGAGATATTTATAATATGAGTGTATGGGTAATCCTTTATTACTATAATCTACATGTTGATACTAGTTATTATTGTGATCATGGGTGATTTCACGTGACACCAAGAATTAGCCTTTCAATTTTATAGGCGAACCTTTAAAATATGGTGTGGCTTATTTTTTTGTGGCATCTTTGAGTTTAACAATGATTCAAAATAACTCAAAATAGTATTTATTTTTTTAAGGTTAAATATAAAAACATATCTATACCAATAACTCGCAAATATTAGTTATTTCACTATTCCTATGAGTGTAGTTTCATAGTAAACACAAGAATGATTGGGTATTATAGGAATTCACAAATAAAGTTTATAGATAGGTATTTTCATGAATATTTTGTGGTGTAAATACTAAGTGATAATTAGACTATAAATAGTGGTAAGTGATTGAAAATCATTTAAAATAGTACTAGGATTATCTCGTTCTTACAGATACATATTTCTCATTTAATTTTCATGTTTTCCATTGCTACTTCATTTTACGAAAAACTTCCGCCACATTATTATTATTATTTTAAATTTCAAAAACTATAAATACATAGTATGTGGCATTGAATAGTGAGTATATTTTGTTGTATATTTATGACAGAGCACTAGACACCCTCTCTTCTAACATTCAAAGAGATCAATATTTTTTATTTCTTGATAGTCCTTCATAACCTGAATTCATTGGGACCGTTTTTTGGGAGTTAGCTAATTATTCCCTATTTATTCCACAACTATATATATTTTTCAACTTTTTAGTATTTTTTTTACATTGATCTATTTCTTTCTACTATTTTATTTCAAATTGAAATAGAAATCATTTAAGAACCATACAGCTATAATGAATTGTAAAATATATGTCTAGTTTAATGGAATTGAAAAAATCTTGATGTTACCATAGATTCTATCTTATCAAACCAATATATTAAAAACCACTTTCACTTCCCATTAGAAATAATGGAATAAATTCATTAAATATAATTTGGGAAACCTCTAGTATACAAAAGTATATAGTAGGTAGATTTAACTTTTATTTTATACAAAAAATAAATTATAATCAAAATCCCATATACTATTAAGCTGAGGAACAATAAATATTATAGAGAATAAAAGACATATTAATAAATACGTAACTGTTGGACAAAGAATTAAAAGAGAAAAAAATTGATACTCCTGAGAAGAATTATATAATTTCCCATATAACCACAACACAACAAGAATTCATGAATTTTTACAACAAAAATATGTAAAGTAATAATTTCCCATGTTATTTTTTATACAACAATGGAGAGGAGGTGGAAGAAAACTAGGAAAATACTTCTATCCAATATGACTAAGAAATATTGATTGATACACTCAATTTAGAAGAAAATGACATGAAGAAATCAATCGAGGAAATGGAAGTGTCATTATATTCTAATTATTAGGATCTGTAAATTATAGAGTACATTTTAACTCTCTTATTTTAAATATTGATGTTATGAATGAGACTGAAAAATATCTATAAAGCGATGAAGTTGAAGAATAATCCACCATTAAAGTGATAATGTAAATGGAATTAGAAGAAAAAAAAGTTATAACCATTTTTCATGGAGAAAAAACTAAACTAAGTATCCATTTCTAAAGTGAAGAATAAAATATAAATATAAATTCTTTCTTTTTAATCAAATTGAGTTGTATACTCACATCCCATTTGATAATTGTTCGTAGAACCCATAAACACAACTATGTTTGATAGGAGAGAAACTAATTTGGATGTGGTGAAACAAAAAGAATTAGATACCCTAGGACCTATGATGAATCTACTACACCATCTTCTTCCACAATTAAATCTACTAAATGGGGTTACAATTTATAGAGAGGAAAATTAAATTTACATGCCTCAACCATTCCGTTCCTTTATTTATTGTAATATTATTTTAGTGAGAATAATTTTATTTTCACTTGGGGATATCCTTATTCTTGTAATTTTATGAACATTGATAAAAAGCACATGTTGTGGTTTCTATCCAATAAACAAAATGTTCATTCTAATTGGGATTGATCTTATATAACTACCTAGTTGTCAAAAATTTAAATTATATCACCCATTAGAGGATTGTCACTAGAGTCTCTTTTTTCTCTTTTTAATTTTTTTATATTTTTAAAAAATTTCTCATTGTGTTATTGATTTTATTACATATAGGATGAAGATAGAACTAGATAATTAATTAAGAGAACAACTAATGGTTGAAACTTCTTGATAATCTGGGTGTATTAGTCTTAAATACTTTTACGACCATTTCTTAATATTTTAGATATATTATTGATCATAAATGTAGAAGTAATAGATAAATTTGGGGGAAATTTAATTATTTATTAGAAATTTTAACATTTTTATTTATGATATTATTATTACTTTTTAAATAAAACACAGTAGACAAAAAATTGTCCTTAATTGGGAAATACGTTTATTTTTTAGATGAAATCATTGATTTTAAAATTATTGGTTTTAAATGATTGTTAATGTATGTTTATTTACTATTTTCAAGGATTTAAGCTCATCTTATTTATCTAGAAATGAAATCCAAATCCATGAAATCACTATATAAATTTTTTTGTCCCAAATATTGAGGAATTTTTTTAATTATTTAGTCATATTCATTCTTGAAATCCCTTTATTGAGAGTCTCATGGTATTTATTGAGGATATTAAATTATTATATTCTTTTTTTAAATTACTTGATTCATGTTTTTAATATATATTATTGATTCCAATGTTTAATTTTTTAAAATCCCCTATAAATTAATTTTTTCCGAGCACTTTACATTTATTACCCATTTAAGCCTTAAAAATTTAACTACCACATAAGTAAGCCAAATTAAAAGAAGAATAATAACTTCCTACCATTATCTCAGTGAATTATATATTATACGTTTAAATATGTGTTGGGGATAGGGTTTGAAAATGGTGATTCTAGGAAGGAATTACACTGTTTTTGTATTGGGTGTGAAGAGACATTAAATATGATAATGGGTGGTGTGGTCAAAACATACATCCATAAATGAAACTTGTTTTTTATTCATTGATCTTCATGAAAGAAATTGTATAATTTAAAAAAAAACATAATGAAAAATAAAAATAAAAGAGTAAGAAGATGAATTTTTCACTATTATAAAATATTATAGTTATGACCCAAATTAAATAGAATAATTGAGAAAAATATTCGGGAGAGTTTTATTTGGGAAACTAAAAACATATATCAATGAATCTATCTTTGTACACATATATTTTACAATAGAGAACATATGATCATAGTAAAATATGGTAGATCACACAAATCATGGAACTAATCTAACACCATTCTATATGTTTTTAGAGTGAAGATAGTAAATTTTCTAGTGAGTTGGTCTTTTAGATTCACGGTAATGATTATAAAGAAAAATAAACGATAAGATGAAGTTTTGTAGTCATATTGAATAATTGTGGAATCATAATAAGTTTCAAATAATGGATGTATATTTTTATTATATATTTTTGGGTTTGTATTTTTAATTGTTTTAGGTTGAATGTTTTGTGAATGAAATCATTGAGATTTCCCAAAAGTGAAATTGTTTTATTCTGTGGCAGTGATGAGAAAAAAATATTATTATATATTTTTCTATTTTTTTTAAGTTAATTAAACCTATTATAAGTCTTAAAACTGGGATAAAAATATATTTTTCATACATTGGATGAATCTTGAATTAATTTAGGAAATGATCAAAAATATATTATTAATTTTTTTTATTTTTTGGAATTATTTTAAAAAAAACACTACATTGATTTTAGAGATGTATTTTTTCCTTCTTAGGTGAAAAATATTATTGTGTGATTAGATGAGTATCTTCCAATATTGTGGAAAATTAATGTCTTTTACAATATTTGATGATATTAAAGAAAAATTCCAATGGAATTAATAAAAATAACATTTTGGATGGATCCTTTAATGTGATTATATTAGGGGAACTATTATAGGAGATTTTATAATAAGGTGGATAATCTCATGTATAAATAACCATCAAAATTGAGTACTCACATAAGAATATTTGTTTCATCAAGAACATACATTTTAATCGTTCAAATGGGGGAAGGGGGTTATCATGTTATATTAAATGTGGGAAAAGGGGGTCATTTCATATTAAAAAAGTCATTATAAATCATAATATAAGAATAAACATGCACCCCATATACTCAAATATGATTAATGTATATTCTTTACAATTCTTTTAATAAGGATTAGTCAAATCGAAAGGTTATTTTTAGTGAACATTGCCATGCCACATGCATAAGAATTACCGGGTCCCCTTATTAGTTTAAAAACCCACTTTAATGATCTATTTATGACTAAAAGTCACTCACATTATATTAAACATTTCTCACATCATATTAAACCTATAACTCTATAGGATACATAATATGAACTCCTTGGTAATATTTAATGCCTTGTCACATTTAATAAAAAATCATTCCATGCCGCATTTCAAATTAAATCAAAATACCCACACTGTTGTGAAATGTATTCCTAACTCTATTCCATCCACATAGGATTAAAATTGAAATTTCATGAAATTACTGAGAAACTCCCATAACTAATAAATCAATTTTTTCCCACCACCCTATATTGAAAAATCACCTTGAGAGCTTTGACATGGATCTTGTCTAGAAAATGAAGGGGAATAAGTTCACAGTACAATGTGAAGGGATTGTGAGTAGGGGAATATTATAGAGTGCACATACCTAAAGATATACAACCTCATTATAAGTAAACTTATAATAAATCGATGAGATCATCTATGATCAAATAATTTTTATTATGGAAAAATAAGAGACCCCAAATTATATTTAAATGGATAAAATTATACATTGAAAGGATTCTGACCTTTAGCCTCCTGAGAATGGTTTTATTTTGTTTAGAATGATTATTTTAATTTATATGTTTTTTATTAATATCAAAATATTTCAATTTCAATCCTTCATAAATTATCATACATTTTTTGTATTTTTTATATTATAATATTCACATATATGATCACGATGAGCTATCCTATGGGTTTCATAGGGAGAGGTATTACCATATTTTCCCAATTATTAAAACATTTATGTTTAAATATCAATTTTGATCAAAGGGGATTCACTTTTCTCTATGAATAAGTAGTTGTTGATAGTAATTCATATCATTTTTTCATATATATTTCCTCCCATATAGAGAATAAATAAATGCCACATTATTATTTTTTATAATTTATGATGGGATTAGCAGATTTCTTGGAGAATGGTGAGAAGGATATTTCTAGTGGAGTGAGTGGAATTCTCTCTTGATTGAGGAGTATTTTATTTTCTTATAATGAATGAGGTAGATAACATGTTCACATGAGTATTTGTTATTAAATTATAAATTAACACATGAAGATTATATTGGGTGATGTTCTTGTAGATGTTAGAGTGAGAACATAGAGTAAGAATTAGACTAAATGTGGGGTACGTAATGGAAACTCATTGGTGAAAATCCCACAAATACCACTTTTCCTACTACACCTCTTTTGAATTACATTTTCATGATTTCTTTTCCTTCATATTTCATGAAACAATTCCACCCATATTATTTGTCTATTTTAATTATTTAAAACTAAAAAATATAATATGTTGGATAGAACACTATGTGTATTAGCATGGATCCTCATGAGATGAACCTGATTTGCTTCCCTAGTTATATTCTCACATTTCACAATTTTTTTCTTATAAGAACTAAAATCCTCACATAAAATCAAATTATATATAATGATAAGTGAGTGTTAAAAATTTGGAGTTATAAGGAATTATAATTTGTCAGCATCAAGATTCACCCCACCTTTTGGGGTATATAAGTATTCTATATTGACCAAGTATATGTGTCTATATATATAGAAAAACCATTTTTACAAGTAAAAAATATATAATGTCTCCAAATTTTTTGAGAAAATTAAAAAAAATAATGAAAAATGAGATGTTATTAATTTTATAAAAGAAAAAAAATTAATTTATTTAATTTTTTATTATAAAAAAATTATATTTATTCAGCCCAGTTCATTTTAAGTCATATTAATTATGTAAAATTTGAATTTTTATTTCAATTAAATTATCTTTGATTTTTATAAATTATGCTATGATTAATATATGTCAATTTGGTTCAGTTTAGTCTCATTTAATTTAACAATGTTCAATTTAGGATATGAATTTTTTTGATTATATTAAATTCTGTTTGGGATGGTGTGGTAAAATTTATTTTAATTCAATTCAATTGTGGTTTAGTCTATTATTGTGGGATTAGTTTAGCTGTTCTTGTGTAGTTCATTTTGGTAGGGTTTTTTATAGTTCATTCAGGACTTATTAAGTTGGGAAAATTTTAATTCAATTTATTCTATTTCTATTTCACTTATTCCAATTCATGTGAGGTGGAATAAGGATAGTTTGACATATTTTATGTGATTCAAAAAGTTTTATTCAAGTTTGTTTAGGTTAAGTGGGATAAAAAAGTTCTATTTAGTTTAGTCCTCAATATTTTGGTTATAATTGGTTTTGATTAGATAATTTTAGTTTAGTTTATGAATTCATTATGGTTTCTATTGGGTGGGTTTTGGTGGTTCACATTATAAATTATTGGATTATCTATTATCTTTTAGTTTTTTATGCGGGGTTAGATCATTTTAGATCATTTTGTATTAGTTTAATTCATATTTAGTCAGTTTGAGTTGGGTTAGTTCTGTTTAATTTAGGTCATTTTAGGTACATTCAATTTTATTATCTTTGTTTAGGCTCATTTTTCATTAATTAATTTTACATCTATTGGGTTTTTTAAGTTCAAGTTAGTGTATATCAATTAGTTATTTTTTGAAA
Organism: Viscum album; assembly: GCA_963277665.1. Classification (NCBI taxonomy): domain Eukaryota; kingdom Viridiplantae; phylum Streptophyta; class Magnoliopsida; order Santalales; family Viscaceae; genus Viscum; species Viscum album. Next base: position 1,512,841,739 of record OY728128.1, on the reverse strand, counting down.
ATTATGTTTGGTTTAGGTTAGGTAATATAATGTTGGGTTAGGTTAGTTTCATTCATTTCAGTCTAATTTAGTTTAGTTTAGTTTACATTAGACCAAATTGGTTTATGTCATCATTACGTTGTTTGGTACAAATCAACTCAACTTTTTATCTTCTTCTTACTATTTTACTCTAGTCAGTTTAGTTTGTGTTGTTCTGTTCAATTTTATTTTATTTTATTTAGTTTTGTTAACATTTTTTATATTAATTATATTATATTATATTTAGTTTAATTTGGAATGGTTAAATTATGTTTTTTAGTTTCAATATATTCAATTTTTTCTAGTTTAGGTAGATTCATTAATGACTAATTTGATTCTATTTTTTATATGTTTTTTTAATGATGAGATTGATTAGTTTAATTTCCATCAATTCTATAAAATTAATTTCCATTACATTCTATTTTGGTTTATTCAGGTCATATCATGTTATGTTTATAAATGTAGGTTCTCATTGATTCAAAAAAAAATTAGGTTTGGTGCACCCAAGAAGATTTACCACATTTAATTTCATTTTTTATCAAGACATGTACTTTTTATTTGGATTGTTTCGATTTTATTTAGATCAATTTAATTCTTTTCATTTTGAAATAGTTTAGATCAAAACAAATCATAATAGAATAAAACCAAAAATGAATTTAATACAATAAAATATAATTGAACCAATACAAAATGGGACTAATAAAACCGATATAATCTAACTTGATTATTAAATAATTGAATCCTATTAAGAAAATCCAAAATGAACAAAAATTCATGAACAAAATTAAATTGAAATAATTTAATATCATATGAACTGATTGTATTTGAGCTAAATTGAACCTAAAAGATAAAAAAAGTATATAAAACTAAAATAAACTAAATTGAGGAAAACTAAACCAAACCAAACTGATCAATCCTAACATAAAATAAACCAAAACAAGTTTTCATGGACTCCAAAACCAAACTGAATTGATATAATATATATAAAAGAAAAATATTACAAAACTTGATTAAACCTAAAAATGTTGTTCATATATTTTATATTCATTCATATTATTTTACATTAAAACTTATAATTAAAATACCCATCTATAATCAAAAGGATTAGTGTCCTTTGAGATTATCTACAAAGTTATATTCTTTCATGAAAATCCGTCATCCTCTCCCACAAAACGATCCACATGTGATTCCTTCCTAGACATATTCCCTATATAAGTTCCTAGGGATGTAGGAACCACAATAATAGTGTGAGCATAAATACTCACTAAAATGATCATATCAATGTGTCCAATATTATTTATAAGTATCATATAAACTACAAGAAAACTTGAATGTGGGTGTAATACATAATTAATAGGATAAAATTATGGAATCATAATAAGTGAATAAAAAGTATGATAATATGGTCATATATCATAACATGTGAACCTTTATCTATAAAAAGTTCAATGTTAGATAATAACATGTACCCTAAAATTAGAAAGTGAAATCATAAGACAATAAGCATGATCCATGGTCATATAAAAAATAATTGGGTCCTAAGAATTATGATAAGAAATCAAATTGTATATCACAGTTAACTTCAAAGAACATAATATCACAGTGTATTAGTTGACACAACCTTTATCCTATAAAATATTGAATCAAGAGTCACCACCAATATCCTATTGAAAAAATAGATCCACCATTACTACCAATGACCTATAAAAATTACAAAGAAATCATGGGCTTACCAGAGTGGTAAAGGCTCCCTGTAATCATGCATCAGATCCGGGTTCAAATCTGAGTGGGAGAAAATTCTTGTAAGTACCAATGAAGTATAATTGAAAATAATGACAGAAGAATTAATTGACTTAGTAATGAATAATGACACCGGATGACAGTGACATAGGTTGGTGATGCAAGCAATATGATACTGGCACGTTGCACTAGGCCTTCTGGCTGGTTAGAGCTACTTTGGTCTATGTAATGGGCATAAAGCCCCATCATACAATGGGCCATGTACCGAATAAATAATACTTTATGGGTGGTATATCCCTTAGGGGTCTATGACCCACCTTTCAGGTCAGAGTGTTTTGTGTGTGTGTCTGTGTTTAATGTAATTATACCTCCAATCACTGAATATATATAATAATCATGTGTGTAATAATGTTTTACCCAATAAATTATAAGGATATGTAATCTAATATCTCAAAATCACCTAATGGAAAAATATAAATATATTTTCCAAAAGATATTAATCATACATCAATGATTGATTAATCAATGAGAAGAAAATGTGTTAAAAATTATTTTTGAAAAGCATTACTTAAGAATTAGTCAATTATTAGATTAGATGATACCCAAAATTAAATCACATAAAAGAAACATTCCATAGAATAATCAATATGGGGATTAATCAAACATAAAACAAAATATCTTGGTTCTTTTAGTTATATAGAGGATAATAGAAGACAAATTTGGGAAAGAGTTATCTTACCATTTGTGTAAATTGACTCTAAAAACAATGTAATATGTAACTTTCAAAAAAAATTTCTAAGGGTTAAACAATTATTTGAAGACACGAAATAGTTAATAAGTTTCCTGATAATGGAACTTTGAAAAAAATGTAAAACAAGATGAAAGGTTGATTTAAAAGTACAAAATATAAATTAGTGGAATGAATTAATTTTTAGTATCATTATTAGTTTTAATCAAACCCACATTGATAAAAGATTTTTAAAATTTCATTATGATTAAATATATAGATGAATATTAGAATTATATAATTTAATTTATATTTGTATTTTAAAATAATAAAATAAAACATTTATTTCATGAATGAATATGTACCTTAAATAGAAATAACATATACAGTGGATGTAAATTATTCTTAACAATGTCATATTTTAATGAAGTAAGAAATAAATATAATAAAATGATTTTATATGAAATTGTAATTTCACTATATGGAAATAGAAAATACAATATGATATATAGAAGGTTAAAATAAATAAAACAAAAACAACACTTTCAAAGAATATATATTCGGACTCAATGAAATGGTATTTTCTAAAGAAACCCCTTATGAATTTTGTAAAGAATGAATTAAAATAAATTGAATGAAAGAGTATAAAATGTACTTCTAAATTACATGAATCAATTCAAGTCTTAATAAAATATATTAATAGGGAATTATATAAAACATATAAAATAAAATAGTTTGATAATATGAATCATATCTCAAAGAAAGGAAATTGTAGTGAAAAAACACTTACCATGGATTCACACTTGGGCATACATGTATTACCATCCAATATAATTATTTTAACATTATTATTCACCTATAAAGTAATGCTATTTATATTTATTTTACATAATAAAAATAATTTATATTTATATATTACCTATTTATTAATCATTTAATGTTATAATTAACATTCCCATGTGAATTGTATAATATGTTCCATTCTTTCATTGGAATGGTACTTTCATCCCTTTCATGTTGATCATGTGTTAATCAACTTCATAATATTATTTTTTTTATATGTAGGTATTTTATAGAGTTATTGAGTTCCATTATTATTTCATGGTAACTACAATGATGATTTATATTTATTGATTAAAAATTTATCTTTTTTTTAGAAATTAATAATTAAAATGAATTGTTTTTATTAATCACAATATATAATTATTTTAAAAATTTTGAATTTAACAAATGAAATGAATTCATCACTATTATAATATATTACTAGTATATATTTTTTCTTAATCATCCATGTTATAAACTTTATAACATAGTTTCTGTAGGTGGTAATGTTGACCAAAAAAAATGTATAATAACAAATCAATATGTTGGAATATGTTATTGTAGAATTTAAGTAACATTTTTAAAGTGTTTTTAGGGATTGATTGGAAATTAAAATATTTAATGTAACAAAATTAAATGATAAATTGAAGGTCTCTATGTTTGGATCAAAAAAACACATGTAATAAATAACAATTATGAATACTGTAAACAATAGTGTACTTTGAAATATATTGGTCGCTCCAATATCATTGAATGTGTTTGACGATGATCAATCAAGTGCTAGATTTTCCTCCAACCTCTATTATTATCCAGGTTTAAAAGAATCATTCGAATTCATGAATCAATATTTCCTCTTTATTGTAAATTTATATCATCTATTTTCACAATAGAGGAAGATGGTAAGATCTACAACATCATGGAGTATCGACCGTGCACAAAACAAAACCTTTCACCATATAAAAGTAGGTTCTATATAGATATAGTGGATTATAATCTGTAATTATGTGCATTATTTCCTATAATTTATCCCATGATTTAATAACTTGGTCAATTAATGAATCTTATACATTTGATCCCTTATGATTTTTATCATATTAAATGTTATATTAATGATATCAGACATTAGAGAACCATCAAAACATTTACCAAAAACATTTGTCCATATTATTGAAGGTGGAAGTATATTCACATGTATACCATAATAAATTCCTGAAAATATATTCTTAATGCTTTCATTATGGATTATATGATGGAAAGGTTATCCCAAGTACACAGTTATCAAAAATTACATCATATGAAATATTGGTTTTAGGGAATGTTCCTTTCAATTTATAACTGAGACTAAAGCCTAAAAGTTTATATACCATTTCATATTAGACATTATCATGTATAATAAATTCTGAAAAAAATCCAATACACATTTTTTATATATTCTAGAAATACTTTCATAAGGGTATCATTAACTTCACCTCATATAACATCATATGTAATACAATTTACTTCTTATCTATTTTTTTGGATTAACTCAAAAAGTATTTTAGTGTAGCTATTTGAGTCAAACTCAATTATAATTTAGTAAATCAAAAATACCCCATGAAAATTCATCATATTGAGAGAAAATATGAATCTCTATATACATAAATATAATAAAAGATAGTCTTATAGAGACAAATATATACATCTCATATAGTAAATGGATTCGGTATGATCTTCATAAAACAAATGTATCAATATACCTATGTCCACCAGTTTACTATAATGAATGTTTGAACTTTTATATTTTCCCTTTTTCCAAGACATTTAGTAACCATGGGATGCATAGTATGTCAATCCTTTATAGTGAACTCATATTTTATAGATTCGTTGATTATATAATGACATTGCCTATGAAAATAACACATGTATTTCATTATAATAGATGATCACATCACATAAACCTAACTATGAGAACATAAACACATCATATGTACTGTCTAGGTGTGGTCACATATATCCCACACTATCTCAATCAAGTTCCCAGATTCTATAATCACCTTACAGGAGAAAAAAATACTATATTGGTTAATCTTCAAATGATTAAATGATAAATAACATACCCAAACAACCGTTGATTAACTAACTCAATACTGTATAACATAAGTACAATATTAAATTATGAATTTTATCATGTTATGTATCTATCTAATATAACTTAGTGGGACAAAAATATGATTCGTACACCCCTTGTTTACCAAATACTTGTATGAAACTCCATATGCAATACTTTATGGGCCATATATCATATAATTGTTTTGCATCATGAGAATATTTTTAATATAAATAGAAAAATCCTTCTCATGTTACCCTTTTACATTTCTTTATAACCAATAGTACATAATGATGACAATTTGTTTGGGATAACTCAAATTCATACTTTGAGATTACCATTATCATTTCACTTAAGGAAATGTGTATATTTATATACATTTTTTCAGATCAATTTATAGTTGATATATTATATATTTTATATCATTATGATGAATTTTATATGCTTAATTTATTTTAAAAAAAAGTGAAGAATCATTAATAAGAACCAATCTAACATATTATATATTATAGGTTTTTAGATCATTATTATGTTCTCCACACTTCTTGGGTTTTTCAAATTCATTTCACTAATTGTAATTCATTCAACATATCTATGTGATCTTATAATAAATTCTCCCCTACTTAATTTTTAATAAGTAACATCTATGAGAATGCAATTATGAATAGTTGAGAGATTTTTTGAATCATATTCCTAATGTTCAATATTTGACCATATTCAATCCCCTTAACTTCACAACATTTAATTTTATGATTCAAAATATGTTTCTACTTTGGAATTTATCTTAGTGTTTCATGATCACCCATGGAACAATTTTACAATTTCAATATAGATATTTACATAGACAGTATCCCGCTCACCCTAAATGGTTTTTAGATAAAGTGAATATAACATTGATCTAGTAACTAAATGTAAATGTTTACATTTCTCTATTACGAACATATCATAACATATTTAATGATATTATGTAAACATCCGACTATAAATTGGATGGTATAATACTTTTTAGAATGGGGTGATGGTAACAAATGAAAATATTTAAATATTTATTTACAATCAAATATCATACACTCTTTAGGACATGGAATGAAAACTAACATTAAATTTAGACAGGTAAAATATTTTATTTTTTAATATTTTAACTTCCCTATGATAGAAAACAATTTCACTAGCTTTTTAGACAATGTTTCCTTCTCATAATATCTTTTCTAAGAATCAAAATACAGTACTTTGTGTTAGAAATAACACTTATTTAAATTTATTTGGAATGTATATAATAATTAAAATATTTCTTATATATCATATAATATATTCAATGTGTTTAATGAATTTTCCTCTTGAAAAAAAATTAAATATCTACTCTTGGGTGGCGGGAAAATCTTCTCATACAACTAGAAAAACACTTTTATCCTGGAAAAACTATTTTATCTTCATCTCCATTTGAAGAATGTAATAGAATTTATATGAATCATATATGTAATAAAAACTTTATCAACATTATGTAAACCTATATTATTATAGTATTATCTCAAGATAGTACAATTAGATAAAAAATACCCATGCAAACAATATTTTGTGATTTTAGTCATCCATACATCCATGTATTTAATGTTTCAATATCAATCTCAATTACTTTAATAAAAATTCATAAATCCAATAATTACATATAAAAAATGAAATTATATTTGATAAATATTCAATACATATGATAATAATAAACACCCCAAAACAATAATGTTTTAGTGTATTTTGAAATTTTACACATAATAAACTTATTGCATTAAATATCCTTAACATATAACAAAACTTTCTTCTCATATAATATCCTTCTGAGAAAACCCCCACTTAATACACTTATTTATAATCTGGGGAAAAGAAACATTAGAAAGGGAGAGCTTTTATGATTAATGTGGTTTGAAAGGGGAGATATCAAAATATGATCATATGTGTGAATATGATATTAATAACTGAATAAAACATAATCTAAACACTAAACATATACCCAATATGTCATAAAACATGAATTGTGTACATGATTTATAAGAGTGAATAATCATTATCTATGAGAGAATATGGTAATCAGAAAACATAAGTTCGTGGAATATTTATAATTACTGAAAATAGTTTCCTTATTCAAGGTGCACTACCAATACCATCATAATGTCAAGAGTCCCATAGTAGATTTGGTTTGCTCCTCATTCCATTATTTCCTTAGTTAGGGATCCCTACAAAGAATATCACAGTGGAAAATTTCCCATACTGGTCTGTGTTCACTCCCTATTCTAGTCCACATTATTTCACATGATATAAATCATTAACCAATTAATTTAAAAACTAAATAATTCTAGGCCCACCCATAACATAAATAAATCCATACACATGTGTGTCGCAAGCACATAAAATTTATCATTATTTAGTCACAGTGTAATTTCCCAATGTGAAAGAAATAGGTTTCATGAAATTATCTTTAAAGCATAATAATCATAATATATCATAATAAAATGTTCCTAATAAATAATATTGATCGGTAGTAAATAGATATGAAAAGTATCCTTTATAGAAGAGCATTTAAAATATTATTTGAAAATAAGGAGAAAATGTTTCTATTCAATTGTTAACTATTGAAAATGAGTTTTGATGAAAAATAAAAATTCTATATTGTTTGTATAAATATTTAAAATTTTAAATTAATCCTTATAAAACAATAAATACATGATGGTGGGAAAATACAATAATATAATGAACATTAAAAGAGAGCATTCCTTTCAGTTTTTTGAAAAAAGAAAATAGTGAGTCATACAAACAATACAATGAAATTATTATATTGAATCATTACTAATTAAATTTAAGTGAAAAAAATTACATTAAAATAAATTTAACTATATGAAAAAATATAGATAAAAAATTAAATAATATGGATATAGAAAAGAAAGATTCCAGAACAAAAAGAGGAAATAGGGTCGACTTTTCATAAAATGTTTTCTTGATCTTTTCAAGATGAAAATTGAGAAGAATTGAAGGAAAACATAAAAAACCCAAAAATAACAATATGAGTATAAAATTGATGGGGTGTATTTATGTTTAATATTTTTGATAGCATGATTCATATGCAAAACAAAACCAAAATATTGTGATATTATAGACCACTAAAATATATTCACTGAATTATTCTTTATGAATGCGAGTAACCGATTATGAAATATATTAAAATATATTTGTATATGGTGATTATTTTATGAAAATTTATTTACTGAATTATTTTTGGTTTAGAATCAACCGTTTATGTTTTGTGATTTTTATTAAGTAAAACAGTGTATATTATTTCTAAATAATGTTTTTAAGAAATATAATATTTATTTATTATTTATAAATTTTTAAGAGTTTCATAAAAATTATAAATAAGAACTACTAATAGATTAAAAAGAATCACATTCTTATAAAAACAAGTTTTCACTATAATGTTTTTAAATAAAAATTGAATTTATAATTTTCAGAAGACTAGTTTGACAAAATGAACATCATTTTTAACTTATAATAAAAATATTTTCCTAATGTGATTTTTTTTATTTTTTTGGAATAATTAATTTTTAGGTTAATAGTAAAAATACATATATTATTATTTCTATAGAATTTATATGAGTTATTATTTTTTAAATCTTTTTTATGAAAAATAGTTATTAATAATGTAAAATACGTAATTTATAAAAGGATATGTCGAATTTCTAAATCCCGTAAATATCATTCAGACAATTAAGTAATAATTTATGAATATTATTTATCACATGTTTCTTTAATTAAAATTAATCATGAAAAAATGTGTTTGGGAAGTGTTTTAATTTACCAAAAATCATATTTCAACAATAATATTTTTTTAAATCATTATAATAAAAAACATTGTTAATTATTTACTATACAAAAACATTATTCTTAAAAATATACATTTCCTAAAAACATGTTTTTACATATAACATGCACAAAGAATAAGATTATATTCCCTACACATAGAAAGTTATTTGGTTAAAATGAATATTATATTTTAGATAATAATTGTAATACTATTTAATATATCCAATTTCATTTTTTATATCATAAATTTACATAATTTGAATTACAATGATAATGGTGAAACAATAATATTAGAATTAATTATTTCTTAATATCATAGAATTATTTAAAAAAATAAAAATAGAATCACTTAAATAATTAATATTATATAATTTATAACCATATTAATAAATATATTGAGCCTTATTTAATTTATATAAAATAATAAATAAAATTTAGAATCCTTAATTTTCAAAATGTTATTTTTATACTATAAATGTTTTTCTATTAATTACTTGTTTTAATATAATCTTTAATTTTATTATATCAATAAATTTAATTTTATAAAATATAGGTTTAATTTATTTCCAAAATACCCAAATTTTTTTATATGTGTTGTGTTATATTTTTAAAAGAACATAAAATCACTTATTTAAAAACTAGTTATCTATATTAAAATTGAATGTGTAAAATAAAAATGGTTAATTGTAAAAAACCAAAACCATGTTTAGAAAATGTTTTTATGGAATATTGTTATCCTTTCTTGACTGAAAGACGTCCCATACTCACTTATTTCAAAAACAAATTGAACCATTGACATTGAAATTTTGTCATTGAATTATTAAAATATTAAGTGTGTTTCCAAAATATCCATTTTACTCTCTTATAAAAGTGGTCTCTTACACTATTTTAATCATAAACCGACCATTAAAAATTTGCATAAAAATATTCCCAAATAATATCTCCTAAAATAATCTAACACATTGTTATTACCCTTTTCAAACTGTGTTTTCCTAATCCATTCAACTCTAAAGAGTTTTCCAAAGAAAGATCAATTATCCAATATAATTATTTTCTCATTCTGGATTTTTTCTCTTTAATATTCCTCTTCTAAATAAAATATATCCACAATTAGATAGTCACATAATAATAATTATTATAATTATATTTTTTGATATTAATTCAATTAAATATATTTATTACTCTCCATCCAATGAGAAAAAAAAAAGCTTCATTATTTTGTTGTTCATTCTACCGCCGCTACAAAATGATGTCATCCATTTCTCATAATAACCAATAATAGTTGATAAAAGGATATAATGTATGAATAAATATAGAATATAGAATATTAATATGAATATAAAATTTCAAATTAATATTTACCTTATTTCCCTCTCATTCATTGAGGGATAAAACATTAATCGTGTGTTTGTACGGACTATCACCCCCACAACCAATGAAGTTTAATTTTTCATCACCAAAAATCATAGATATTAAAAATATATTTAGTAAAACATTTATCTCAATAAAAATATTAACATTTCGGAAATTATAAAACAATTTCATGATGGTTTTCACAATGGTCAACATACATAAGAAGTTACATTGAAATCGACCAAAATCCCTCAAGAAACTGACGTAAGTAAGAAAAATATATTATAAATAAATGACATATTATTGTTAAATAAAAATTGAAAATGAAATACTGATGAGTAATTATATTTTAAATATATAATGAATATAATTTAATTATTTAGGATATAAAGTGAAATTTTCCAACACATTTGAACACTAGTAAGGGTTTAATCCCAAAATTTTCTTTTTTTTGTGACACATATTATTTTATACACCTTATTTCATTTAAATGGTGTTTATACTAACTAATGGATATTTTTTATCATTTATTATCATTTTTTATGGTATTTAAACATCAACATAATTCTCTATTCTATTCAAGGGGTTTTATTAGAATTTTTCTCAACTTATAAGGGTTTTCATGTCAATTTCCCTTCCATTTGAGATGTTCTAGTGTTATGAACCAACTTCTTATTTATATGGTTTATATACTAACCATGAATATATTTTGGAATAATAAATTATTTAATATATGGGATTAATATAACCATATGAATTTTATGTTTCTGATGGGGTTTGATTCAAAAATTGTTATAGTTGTAAGGGTATTTCATAACCAAATAAGATTTCTTGATTTATAATTTTTTTCAAGAATTTCATGTTTCATTTCATATAGTATACCCTAATTTTATCTTTAGAGATAAGATTTTCAATAATTTATTCCTTACTGGTGATTTCGAATCCTTTTTGAAAAAAACTATGATAAGAGTAATTCTCATCTATTTAAATAACGTTTTCCCCTCCTTGTACATAATTAACCTTTCTATAGGTATTCTCTATTTCAAATGGGAATTCAATTAGGGATTATCTCATGTGGCCTTCAAAAATAACCTATTTTATTTTAAAAATGAATTTTCTCCATCCCTTTTTAAATTTGGTATTTCAATTATTTATTTTAAAATGGTTTCCTTCCATGATCTTAAGGAATATTTTGTACCTTCTCCAGGAATTTTTGGCTACATATTCTCTTTCATTTTATACCATGATGAAATATTTGTATCATGCACCTCTTATAATTTTCTTAGAAATATGATACATAAATATATACCTTTTCAATTATACCTTTCATTATTGGGGTTATAAATGTTTTCTTCCATTTCAAATGACAACTTTTATGTAAAAATAATTTGAGGGAATATTCATATCTCTTATCTCATATCAATAAATACTCTTATAAAATTTTGTAAACTAATTATAGAATCTAAAATATATTAATATTTTATATAGAACCTTATTGGTTGAATTAAAAGATTATTGAAAATTATATGCTCATTCCATCCCTAAAAATATCCTTTACTTATTTCCTAATTTCACTCCTAAATCATTCACAATCATTATTTCTTCACTAGATGATTCTCATAAATTCAATACATTAAAACTCGATTTTCAGGACCTAATTTTATTTATCAATTAATGATATTAATAATTCATACATTAATTCTTATCTTGGGGATATATATGATATATCATTTGGTTATTTCTTCATACAATTTTATGACACCCACTTTCGCCTCACTGGTTTTATCATGCCTATGATTTATGTATGGTTTATTTATAATTATTTGTAAAACATATTCATATTAATTTTATAATAAAGGTTATTATATATTGTGATATATGGGTATGTTATAGAGCTCAAATGCATTAGGTAATGTTAATATCTCTTGAGATATCGGGTATGTTGCAATACTATTAGTCTAGGAACATTATATATCATGTATGGGTGGTGAGCCAATGAACATTATATATGGTGTATAGGTTGTTATCCAAAGCATTGTATTTATGTAGAAAGGTTTGTTAGCCTAAGAAAACGTTGTATTATTAACATGGTTAGATTATAAGAGAACTATTTTATGATATATTTTTGTCTTAAAATATAATGATTATGATTTCTATTAGCCTGTATTATGTTTTTTTGTTGGAAAAACCTAAAATTTTCTTATGATATCATGTTTTATTATACTTACACATGATTTTTTTCCATGATATTATGATATAATTTTCTTATATCTTGTTTCTATTCTTATCTTGTGCTATCATATCATTTTACATGTTAGTTATTTTGAGATTACAACTCCTTAATTTATGATTCTTTGAAAATTATTATTTTTACATCTTATATAGATAAAAAATTTCTATAATTTTTTTATTATAATTATGATCTAAAAAATGATAAATTGTTGATAAATCTTCACTTTTATCAAATTTATGTTCAACCCTTTCTAATGTTTCCCTTCCCCAGGTTATAATGATATGTACAACTTTTGATAGGTTTAAAAGGGGTTAATAAGTGTTCAATTATAGTGAAATTGTCACAATATTTTAATTTTTTTTTGGTAATTTAACTTTTTATTAATGACATTAATCCAAATGTTTCTCTAAGATATGTGATATTATTGTGAGATTTATGTTTAAAATTATTGAAATAATTTAAAATAATAATATAATCATTTTTTATACATTATTGATTTCAAAGTAGGGGTTAATTATTTTCTATGATTATTATAGCTATTTTTGGTAATAAGATAAGATAAAATAATGAAAACCCATTGGGATAATTCATAGGAATAATTATAAGTATATTCTGTCATCATGGAATTCTAGTAAATTATTGATTCTATGGTTTTACTTAAATACAACCTTTTTAATATACAAAAAAGTTAATGAAGGATATTTCATATATGTACCTAGGGGTTATAACCTTGAAAAGGTTGTGGGAAGAATTTACTCAATCGTTAGCTGGTGAACCACAAAGAGGCCTAATTATACACCTAGATTGAAACTCATTTGAGATATTATTTGGGAAATAATATTCTATTTAAAAACCAATATGATGGTTTTATTTTTTAGCTTCATTGAAAGTATAGTGTAAAAAATATAAGAGAACTCAACTTAAGTTAAACAAGGATGAATCCCAATGATTTTTTTAACCAAAGATGACATAATTTTATCAATGAATGATATTTTTTAAACTCTGAATGATATATTTTAACCAAAGTGTTATATTTCTTAAACTAAAAAAATTATCATCTAATAGAATGGTATTATAAATTGATAAATCTTCAATTTAAATTTTGATTTTGTAATTTAGGATACTACTATTTGAATAATAATTATTCATTGCTCATGTTAAACACTTTTGGTTTTAGTGATGGATGAAACCAAAAGGAACCAAGTTAACCTTGGGTTTGAAGGAAACTCAGTTTATTACATCAATGATCAACCAATTGGGACGGGATATAGACTGATAAATATGGTGATTTTGAAAAACCAACTATCATTAAATAGGATTTAAAATGAATCAATAGATCGAATCTCGAGTGCACTAAAGAATATATAAATGGAGACTCATGAAAATTTATCCCATGAATATGAATAAAGAATGGATATTCCACAACATAAATGTAATTTTTTGGAAGAATCCATAATTTAATTAAATCAAAGGGGGTAAAATATTCATTACTTATGGAAAAGAATGAAACCAGAAAATGATCTATTGAGGTTAGTATTAAAATATAGTAAAGGAAGATATTGATCTTCCAAATTATCCAATAATGATTTAATGTTTTAGATGTGAGGAATTTGGTTACTATTAATAATAATTCAACAATCCAAGTGTTAAAAATATTACCAAAATTGACTATATGGTAGGTTATAGGAATATATAAAATTCTATACAATGACTTTTTTCAATGTAGACATTGATTTTTCACTCAGGACATTTGGATATATTAGGTATTTAAATATTTCATCTATTATATATAGATATATAAATTAAAAACATTAGTGGTACACTTATTATAACCATGGTATATGAAATATCTTGATTGATTGGGGATTTTTTTGCTTAATAAGTTTATATCATCTTCCCTTATTAGGATTCTACTTGGATTGGGATTTTATTTATTATAAAGGGATCATATCAAAACTCTTATAGAGAAATATCACATCATATCTTAAATTGAAAAATTATCGAAATATTTTATATGATCAATTAGCATATCCATATAAAGTTTGTCCCACCAAACGTGTTTTAAAATTGTGATGATGTAGTTTTTTAAGGGGGATATAATGGCCGAGGATTTCAATATATGTTTTCCGCTAATTATTTAAAATATTTTTGATATCATTCTCCACAAGAAACACCGAACTAAAATTAAAACATGATAAGTTTATAACACTAAAATATAGTTGTTAAATTAATATATATTAATAACAGTGACATAATTAGAAATATATAAAGTTATAAGTTCATATAATGATTATTTTTCATAAATTTACTTAATTCATTATTATTTTTAGGAATATAACTTTTCATGTAGTTTGTATTTCATTGAATAAAACTTAGTATATTATTGTTAAATGATTACTATAATAACAAAATAATATTGATTTATTATTGATAGATTTATTAGTGATTCATAGAATTAGGAATAAGTACAACTTGTAGTATAAAAATAGTTGTTTTCTAATAATAATATATTTTTACTATATATTATTATTTTCATTAAAACACTAATTTAGAACTTTTAAAAATTTAATTTCACTTAATGAACATCAATTTTGGATTTATAATCAATATATTATCTTAAAGTGTTTTTTTTATTTTTTAAAAATAATATATTTTTAGGTGAATAGAAAAAATACCAATTTTTAAAATACCATCATTAATATATTGATTAGGTGTTTTTAAAAAATTTAAATTTAAAAATATTATTTATAATGTAAAATAATGAATTGAAAAATATTATGTTCTATTTATAAAACCCATGAATATCATTTTAAAATCAAATAATTTTTTTTGGGAATAATTTTTTTTCTATTTCTTATATTAAATTTTTATATGTGGAAATTAGGTTTTGGGATTAATTTTAATGTCAAATCACTCTTATATGAGAAATTATAATCTTATTAATAACATTTTATTCGTTATCATTCATAATTTTTTCCAATATAAATACAGTATGCTTAAAAATACACTTTTCTTAAAAAAGGGTTGTTGCGCGATACATTTGCTATTGTTGAGATTAATTTCCCTTTACATAGAATATCTTTTTACAAAATTGTTCTTATATTTTATATAATAATTTTAACATTTTTAATGTGTCCAATTTAATTTTTTTATGTATACAATTTTTATTAATATCAATTAACAATATAATTGTAAAGACATTATTTACAAGTTATTTTTTATTAATATCATTGAATTTTTATCAAAGAAATTAAAATAAAATTGTAACACCTTGGATTTTATGAAATATTATTTTTTAAAATATATTTAATTTTATTGATAGCTTCTGTTAAATGTAACACTGTGTTTTAAAAATCTGCAATATAGTGTTTATATTAATATTTAAACATAAACAACATGACCTAGCCACTAAACATAGTCATATGAATAGTAATAATGTTTTTTAAAAATTAATTATAATGGTTTTAGGTAAATAAAATATATTTATAAATAATTCATTAATTTTTTATGAATTATTATGATGCTTTGAAAATCTATTTTCATCAAAAAATGATATTCATTTCCTTTTATGAAAACATTACACTTTTATAAATTTTTTTTTGAAAGAGAACATAGTTTTTTGATTAAAAATTTAAAATTTTTATTAGGTTGAATTTTTGGGACAAATTTGTAAAAAATATTTTTTTGATGAAGATTAAAAATAATAGTTTTTATTGAAAATTTCTATTTTATTAAAATAATTTTTACGGTGAATTTTTTTTATAGAAAATGGTTTTAAATGTATAATTAGATAGATTATATATTTTTCAATCCAATTGAGATCATTATAATTTTTTTCATATTTACTTTTTATATAAGAACATTGCCAACTTATGAACATTTACACTTTGGAAACCCTCTTTTTTGTTGCATCTACGTGTTTAATTTTAAAGTAAATTTTGTGAATTATGTGAATTAAATTTTGAAAGAAGGATTAATTATTTAGAATATAAAAAAATTATATTTTATAAAAAGTATAACATAATTTTTTTACGATAGTAAATAGAAAAAATAGTAAAAATTATTTATCATGGTTAAGGTAAAAATGGATTTACCATGGGTTAAAAAAAATTATAATGAATAAAAATGACACAAAACTTCTATAATTAGTACTTTATGGAAATATTTAGTCCCTCGTTACCATAGAATCTAATTTTTAAGTTCTTATGTGACACTTTTCCCTAAAATTGACCCATATAATAATTTAAGTAAATAAAAAGACAAAATTTCCCCCACTTGCTTAAACATTTTAATTTTGTGATCACATTGGAAAAAATGAAAGATGTGAATGGATATTTATGGTCATTTTGAGTATAATAATGTTTATTCAAATATGGTAAATTATTTGTAAGTTTTTTAATTACATAACAAATTTAAATTCTTTAGAAATAATCACACATTAATTACTTAATTAATAGATAAATAAAATAAATGATACTAAAAATATTAAAAGTATTATAAATTAATTCAATTACTGCATTAAATGAATTTTTTGATAACTATAATATTCTTGAAAGGCATTAAAATAATATATTCAAATTCCACCTTTTTCCTGATGTTTTTAAAGTCAAACTAAATTAATTCTATCAAAATTGAAATTAATGGTATTTTATAATAAATATATTTGATTAAATTATTTAAGAATATTAAAAATTCTATCATATACTAAGATATTTTTATATGTTTAAAAAAAATTACCATTAATATACCAATGGTCACTTTATAATACCTATATAGACTATGATATAGTAAAAACATAATTACAATGGTTAAGTGTAGAATATAGTTTTTTTGTGTTACATGTTCTTTTGTTAATGTTAGTTTTATATACACATAGGATATTTATTATTTTAGAAATTATATTTAATCTATAAAACATTTGGGAAAAATTTATCAAATAAGGATCATTTATATCTTTTATTTGATGATAAATCACCTAGGTAAAAAATCGGTTACAATAATGAAAACTAAAATGGTAAAAGTTAGGAAACACAGAAGTTAATGAAAAACATGTTTAAAACATAAGTTATTTTATGTTTTAGATGTTTTATTTACCCTAGTTTCCATACACTCCATTAATTATCAATTTTTTTGAAACATGCGATGTGATTTACCTCATATTATTGAAAATGTTTGAGTGTTTACCAAAATGTCACTCCTCCTCAATTAAAAAAGGATACATATTCCCTTAACCTTTTCACACATCCTAATACATTTGGCTCAGAAAATCCATAAAAATTCCATGAAAATACATCCCTACCCACACACTAGTGTAAATATTGAGATTATAAATCCAATAACATAATGATTTAGGTTAAAGCTAAAAAGGTTTTCTGAAGAAGAGGTAAATCTTTTAACTATGTATTTTTGTTTTAATTCTTCTTATAAATTCATAAAATTTAATTCAACAATTAAAATATAATAACAAATATATATCATATATAAAAAGATTTTATTATTTTAATTTTACATCATATATCCATCTCCACCTCTACAAAATGTGAAATGAATCTGTCGATCGTTTCTGCGAAGGACTACCGCCTCATGAGCTGATATAATTTGTTTTGCAACACCACTTTTCAAAGAAGGACATAAGGTTTGATTTAATATATATATATATATATATATATTATATTTAAGAAATTATTATATTTTTTTATTTATGATTTCACATACACATTCTTACTTTTCATTCTTTGGGGGATACAATAATGTCATTCATGTATACGATGGACAATCACCTCACAAAGTGGTGTGATTTGTTTTTTTCTTGAGAATTACATGGAAGTTAATATGGTGAAATATAATGAAATTATGTTATATTTAAGAACTATAAATACTTCTATAAATATAATATCACATATAACTTATTAACATTTAACCACTTTGAAAATAATAACGTCACTTAGTCGTTTGTGTGGATTATCGCCTATACGCAGAGATGTTGAATATTTCTTATTTGTTCACATGGATGGAAAAAAGGATGTACATTGATTATATAAATTATTTATATATAAAAACAATTATTCTTTAAGTCTAATATATTATTTTTCTTTCTTTCATTCCATCTTTTATGAAAATAGAAGCAATACTCATGCGTATGTATGGTTTACCGTCCCCATGAACGGTGTATTTCATTTTATATCTCTAAAATAAATGGATTAAAATAAAAACATTTATACATAATATATATAAAATTTATATCATGTTTAGAAATATAGATATTATGGAATCATTATCAAATTAAAAGGACTAAAATCTTTGAACAAAAATATACATGAAAAACAAAGTAGTTTTTACCCAAAACGTAACATTAATGTGGAATTGTTAATAAATGTATAAGAAAATGTTATAAGTAAATAATATATGGTATTATATATATATCTAATATTATTGAATAGGATTTTAATAAGAATATATTTATTATACAGTAGGTTTTAACAAGTACGATGGAATTCAAGACTTAATGTAAGTTATTTTTTTCTCAATTTTCTTTATTTGGGACATAAGTTAGGTTATAATCCTACCATATTTTATGATGTTTTCATAAAGACCATTTGACATTTTATAGAATTAATATATATATTTCAATGATATTTAATGCTTAATTTTTTCCTTCATGGTGCTTATTATTCATAAGATACCAAAGTGATAAATTTTTTATGTTCCAATCTCATTGTTTATCAGGATTGTTTATGATTATGTTTTTGATGTTGAAATATTATGATATATCTATCAAAAAACTCATAAATTTTCACGTAATATGGTTATTAAATAAATGTAAAAGTATTACAACCATTTTCCTCCTGTTATAATTTAAAATTATTCAGAAAATAATTTAGATGAAATATGTCATTATTTATCTCTTCAGTCAAAAATCATTTCTCTTATAAAACCATGTTTTTTAACAATGTTTTCAAGAAATGTTTTAACATTTTCAATTTTTTTTAATAAAACAATTTTTATCCATTTAGGTATTTTAATTTTTTTTAAATGAATCATTTTATCATTTTCCAAACAACACCCATTTAGATTTTTCTAACAATTTAAAGGGAATAACTATTTTAACATGTACTGCATGAATGATATTTCTCACCATCATGAACTAATTTTTTATGGAAGAATTATTTAAAATTATAAAATTTTATTTTTAAATATAAGGATTTTAAAAATGTTTTATAAATTTTTTATATTTTTAAAAATTTTATTTCAAAGTGAAAAGGTTATTCTTCTCTAGAAATGTTCCAAGTGATCATGTAAAAAAATTTCCATCTAAGATGAAATCATTTGATGTTACATAATCTATAATTGGGATATGATCCAATGATACCATATTTATTCATTATATTTCTGGTTTATTTTTATGGTGTAAATATCTTTATGAAACCCATTTCTTTTCTATGGGTTATGTTATGATAAAATGTTTATGATACCCATTTATTTTCATGAATTCTTAAATGATGCATGTTTATGAAAACTAATTCTTTTAATGGGTTATAATATGATGAATATTTTATGATCTTTTGACATATATAGTATTTTAATTATGTTATGGCTGGGACTTATATCTCTCTATAATGCATTGGATAAATAATGACATCTCATGAGATAAACTAGAATGGAATGTATAGTGAAACTAGTTCCATATGGGTCTTTCCCCACTATTATAGTCTTGAGAGAGAATGAGTAATACTAAGATTTTCTTGGGAGTAAACCCAACACACTATAATAGTCTCAGAAGTGAACCTTGACTACTACTACGAATCATGGAGTGAACCCCATAACACAGCAAGATTTTGTGGGAAAATATTTTAATTAATTTAATCTTTTCATATTTTGAATTTCATGAAAAAATGGATATAGTTTTCATATTAAATCACTATTTAAAAAATCCATTCCTATAGTTCTGAAATTTCATACATTACACATAACATCTAATTGTCATACATTACATGAAACATCGACTTGGCGTATATTACATGAAAAAAATAGTTTATATGAAACATCATTTTATTGTTATAATTATTTAAATGAGTTAACTATAACATATCTATTAAACATATTAATATGAATTTTAATAAAACCTTTTAAAATATTTTTTATAATGTATTTATTTATAATTAATGATATATTTTGTTCACAAAGTCCTTATATGTTCTAAAATACTAAATTCTCAAATAATATTTTTTTAAGTTCTTCTATAATAAACAATTAAATTAATTTAATAAAAATTTAGATATTGAATTTGATAAAATTAAATTTTAATTTTAATTAAGAATGTCTAAATTTTTTTTGGCTAATTTCTCGGATTTTTCTAAGAAACTATATTTTTCAATGAATAGTTACAAATACCCGATTTTAATTCAAATCTTGCCTTTTCATCTAATTCATTTATAAGATTAAATTAAATTAAATTTTTTATATGATTAATTATATAAATATTTTATAAATTAATCTAATTTAGTTCATTTTAATAAATTTCAATTTGAAATTGGATATAACAACTTAGCAAAATTTTGGACGTTTTTACTTTAAAAACCCGCATTGTCGTCACATCCATGAGATTATTTTTAAATTAATTTAGGCCACTTATGTGAGTAGAATTTGGAAAAATTTATTAAATATTTTAAATAAGAATAATTTATAATGTTTAATAAGATCAAATTTTTGTTGACAAAATTTATTAGTTAAAGTTACTGAAATTAATTACAATAATTAAGAGAAAATTTAGGTTAAAAAAGAACAAAACCTTAAATTAAAAACCAAAAAGACCTATAATCTTTTCCAACACAACTTTTATATCCATTATTCGTCCATTAAACTTACACTACTGAGTTTTTTTGGTTTATTATAACTTTTTTTAGGAATTTTTTTAAAACTAGCTTTATAAAAAAAATCTAGGTGTGTCATTTCCATTACCTATAAAAGTCCACCACCTTTCCCTCTTATTCACAACTCTATACCCACATAGGATCCCACAATATCATCCTAATACACTTCCCAAAATCCATCCCTTCCTTATATAAGACTCCCCTATAATAGAACGTAATCCAAGGATGCCTTTTGGCGCAAACCAAAAGGTGTTACCTAATTAAGATGTAGGTCTTCTCTCAAGATCCATTTTTTCATTTTCTATCTCCGAAACTCCACTATTTTTATTCCATAAAAATATTAAAATAATGTGATATGAAATATAATATGTTTTTTCTAAGGGTTATATCTACACTTACACACACTTCCATCTAATGGGTAACGAACATATTGTTTATGTGTACGACGAACTACCACATCACTAAACGATGATTGTTCCTTTTTCCTTTACCACATCTCATGGCAGACAATATGAGAGAAAATATAATTATATTTATATTATGTTATATTTATTATGTATTTAATCATATTTCTTCTTTTTAAAACACATATATTGTTAATTTCCATTTGGTGTAAATATGATAATTTTCTTTTGAGGAAGTGTGGACTAATGCTCCCTCAAAGAAATGTGATTCCTTCACACACTACATGGAATGTATCAAAGATGGGTATAGTCAAATTATATGATAAATATGATATAAAAATTATACTATAAAAATTATATATATACATATATATACACTTATGTCATTTACCTTATTTATTTCATTATGATAATAAAAACCGAAACAATATTCATGCGTATGTATGACTAACCATATCCATGAATAGTGTATTCAATTTCATTAATATATAGTTTAGATATTATTATAATATGAATAAAATTAATTTAAATGTTATTTATTTCATTTTTTACATTCTTTATTCCTGATATATGTATAAGTACCAACGATATAATAAATAAAGACACATGTGATGAACAAAGAGAATTTTACACGAAGTAAAACCTAAACATAGGAATGTTAACTATAGGTTAATATAAGGTTTGGAAAACCCATATACTTTGTTTGATATAAGAATACGGTTCTTTAAAATATGTATAATAAATTTATATTTATAATATAGGTGTTTTGAACGAGTTCGATGAGATTTAATACATATGGTAAGGGGATTTCATCTCAGTTTTTATTTCCTGGAGATACATGATTTAATTAGTACCCATTAATTTATTGTGATGTGTATACTGACCATGGATTTATTCTATGATTATTATAATAAAATTTATGGATATTTAAATATCCATTCCATTATTTTTATCAAATGGGTTTTGTGTTTCAAAAGTTTCCAAATCTGTATAATAGTTTTGTCTTAATTTACCTTTTTTGATTCTCATGTTTTTTTATAAAGATAAATTATTTTCCATGTTGTATATACATCTATTTTACATGCTATTTAATGAATATTATTATTTTAATGATATTTTATGATTCATGTGATTTCATTTTATTATATGGATAGTGTGATCCCTTGTTACCAAGTGATAGTAGTTTATTGAAATAATCTCATTGCTTTTTAAGCTTGTTTATGTTTATTCTTTATTTAATGAAATGTTTGGATAAATTTCTCAAAACAAAACACAAGAGTTTACTTATAATATTTTTATTCAATATATATACATTTATTGGTAAAAAATTCGACTCTTTGGTACCTAATATAATTAAAAAAATTATAGAAAATTTGATCATATTTATCTCTTCATTCGAAAATATGTTTTATTTTAAAAACCATGTTTTCAAAAAATTTAAAAAATGTTTCCAAATGATCCTTGTATATCATTTTCAAGGAAAATTTATTATGATGTTTTTTTGTTGTTTTTAGTTCTCTTTTACAAATTATTCAGTGCTATTTTGAAAGAAAAAGTTTTACATGAATGTTTTAGGTTTAAGAAAGGTTCTAACTGTTTTCAAGAATTATTAATATTTTTTCAATGAAAAAGTATTCTGAAATGGTTTTAAAGATTTATTTATAAGTTTTAATATTTATTTTCGGGTAAATTGTTTTCAAAAGGTTTTATTTTATAAAAATTAATTTTTTTCAATGTAGAATGTATATTTTCTTTAGAGATGTTTTGAAAAGATATTTCAAAATTATTTTCCATCTAAAATGACATCTGTTGATGTAACTGATTCCTTTCTACAAAACGATATCAAGGTTACATTCATATTATTTATCAGAATGGTTTGTTAATTGATGTCATGAGGTTTATGAAACCTTTTTCTCTTCCATGAGTTGCATTCTTTTGAAACCCGCTTCTTATCATGGGTTATGCTTTCATGAAGTTATTAACAAATATATCTCTTTTAATAGTTTCTGATTTGTTCAAATATTAATGATACCCATTTCTTTTTATGGTCTATGATTTTTTTATAAAAACTATATCTTTTTATAGGTAATTATATGAAGAAATTTTAATTTTATCAAACAAGTATGAATGATGTTATTATGATATGGGTGTGACCTATATCTCCCTCCAATTCATTGGGAAATGATAGAGGACTCATGATTATGTATTTTAGAAATGAACCAAATTTCATGTTCACAATGTGATGCGTCAACCTAATTACATGTTCAAAATGTTTTCCATGGACCTGGATGCATGTCTAAAAGTTTATTCATGAACCTGATTTCATGTTCAAAATGTTATCACTGAACCTTATTATGTGTTCATAATATTATTCATGGACCTCATCTTATATCCTTAAGTTTATGCATGAACCTAATTACATGTTCACAATATTGTTCTTTAACCTGATTATATATTCAAAATTATACGCATGGACTTGGCTTCATGTTTGTATGGTTATGCATGCACCTGATTACATGTTCACGATATTATGTATGGACCTAGTTTAATGTCCCTTTTTTATGTATGGGCCTAATTTCATGTCCTTAGATTAATTAGTGAACATGTTTCAACATATACATTTTCCCAATGTTATAAAAAATGTGCATGCCAAAAATTCCATGTCTTATTTCTATGATATGATTTCATGAATTATGCTCTTAATTACATTATTATAAATATATAATTAACTTTAAATATTTATTATGATATCTAAAATGTTTGGTATAATCTTAAAATGTTATTCTCATGTTCTATACCCTTTTGTTCATGTTATGTTTACACATTTTATTTTTTAACCCTTACAGAGTATCTGAGCTCACACATTTCTTATATGTTCATTACCCAGGTTATGAAGAATTATTTTAGGTAGATATAATAAAGCTGGAGATCAAAATAGAATTTTTTTAAGATATTTCACAATGATATAATATTTTTTATCTATGATTCCATAGAGACTAAACTATTATGGTCCTAAGGAAGGTATTTTGGTAATGTTCTAAATATTCATCTAAAAGGATGTAATATATATGTATGAAAAGCTAGGGTCATTATAGTTGGTATCAAAGGAAAAGAATAGTCAACCTTTGGAAACAAGGATGATAAAACATTATTTATATCCCTAGGTATATTTCTAAGGATATTTGTAGGTATATATCTAAGGATAAGTATAAGGAAGAGCTAACATTTAGGAAGATTTCATTGAATATTGGTAAAGGATAAAGTGAGTGGTTTCCTGATAATACATCCCTATCTGGATACTATATTTGGATGTGGGTCTAGCATAGATTTACATTGGGGTAATGTCACGACCCATCTGTCGGGGCCCATGTAGTGACTACCCCAATCATGCCTTCTATAGGCCAGGGGTTGGCAACTAGAATCAGAAATGCATATTCCTAAAATGATAAGGCATTACCTTTAAACATGTACAAACACAAATCCCATGAACACAAAAAGATAAAACCATGATGTAAACTGTATTAGTAAAAGTGATCACTGAAAGTAAAGGGGGCCGTAATACAATCCCAACTGAGAAGGTACAAATACAACTGAAAATAGAAAACAACTCCTACAATCGTCCAACAATGATCCTACATGATGATTAGTTAAAAAACATATCTAATGATCTCCTCATAGACCGGTCACCATCGTGTATTGCATGATCCTCGTGCCTACAGTCTCTGTTGAGATGCTTGTCTTATACAAAAGACAAAACAAGGTGCAGGTGAATCACATGCATGGATGAGTATAAAAATACTCAGTAGGGACTCTGAGACCCCTGATGGTCTCTCAGAATTCCCTAGAGAAATAACACAAGCCTGATCTTAATAATAAAGCACAAAGCAACAGACACTGATCAAACTCAGTATAACTAAGTATAGAAGTATAGATGATTAGTCATAAATTTAGATCATTTTATTCTATTTAGAGGCATTGTTGATGAACAACACAGGATCAATAGGTACTAACCCCCGAAAGGCCCACACAAGATCAATTGGTGTTGATCCACACATGATCTCTATGATCAGATTCACACAGAATCACTAGGTGTTGATTCACACAGAATCACTAGGTGCTAATTCACACAGAATTGATGAGTACTGATTCAAAAAGAATCGCTAGGTGATTATTCACACATAATAGATAGGTACAGATTCACAGAAATTCACTAGGTACTGATACACATAGAATCGCATGTTGCTGATTTACAGATAATCGCTGGGTGCTGATTCGTAAAGAATCGTTGGGTGCTGATTCACGCAGAAATACTGGGTGTTGATTCACACAAAATCGCTCGGTGGTGATTCACACAGAATCCCAAGGTGTTGATTCAAACAAAATTATTTGGTACTGATTCACACAGAATCCCTAGGTGCTGATTCAAACAAAATCATGGGGTGTTTATTCACACAGAATCGCTCGGTGCTGATTTACATAGAATCTATCTTCATTCACCATGTCTCAACTAGTCACATGATTCCCTCTCATAGTACTCTCATTTGTGGGAGAAACCGATCCTCAATCCATCAGTCATATTTCAACTAGCACGAAGTCCCATTCTGAATTTACCCCATGATCCATCGTGGCATAAGGGTTCTAACTTAATAGACGGTGTGGCAACTGGATTCATAGTCTATAAGTTATTGTCATTTTATTGCCGATTGCCTGGTTGGATTCATGGTAGATCCATCCTAGTCGTACTCTAATCTTATCTAAATCTATCCTGAAGTATATTAAAAGGACATATCGCTCCAAGGATAACATCGTCATAGACGGGTTTTCAAACGGATGTCTAGTTCACAAGATATGGTTATTTAATTGTAATTAGGCCCGAATGGGCTCGAGTCTGATCCGACCTGGTTGGGATGACTTGACCCAATCTTGCATGGGCCGACCTGCCCGGTTCGGGTCAACCAGACCTAGTCCGGGTCCGACCCGACATGGGTCAACCCGGTTGGGCTGGGTTGCGGACCAGCCCAGCCTGCTGGCTGTGAGCGGCCCACCCGGAAGTTTGGCCCACTGGGTGGTGTGACCCATGCATGGGTCATGCAGTACACCTCTTGAATGCCTCAATGACCTATTCACCTCATTGACTAACAGTACTTGGTGGCACTGCCTTGTCACTCGTGGGACCCGTAGGGAGCGGTTCCCTCCTTCTTCGTGGCTTTTTTAGCCGTGGCCTGCTCATCGCGGCGCACAACGGTGCACCGCCTCACCATCACCGTGGTCAGCCCATGCCGGGCGCCCCTTTGGTCCACTGTGGCATCAAGCGCCACCGCCCTCCTCCGCGGCCGGTGAGTTCCGGCGCCGGTGCCACATAGGCGAATCTTCCATGGGCCACTGGGTGAGCTCCGATAGTCCGTTCTTCCTTCCAAATGCACTTATGGTCCCCCCGAGATGCCTCTGTCATTGCATGCCTCTCAGTTTCAAGGTTCTGTCAAGTTGGAACATCCCGCCTCTGAATAACATACTGAAAATCCAGTGGAAAAGGGTCCAAGCCTTGTTCGTTTAGCCCATGCCCTCCACGTTAGCATTATATCAAGTTGAATTAATTTACACATTACTTCCAATTAATGATAAAACCTGTTAAAATTCCCCTCAAACATCCACCCTCAAAATCAAGGAGTTGAATCGTGGGAATTTCTTGAATCAAAAGACAACCCCTACCTTGAGATTCAATGGAGACATCATGGTGGTTGAAGAAGATTCTATTTTTTAGGAATCTGGTGGCGTTCATGGATCTCTGTTCATTGCTGCCCGAACTTCCATCTCTGTCAGTTGAAGGTGTCACATCACTTTGCCAGAAGTTCCTCACTTGATGAAGTCGGGTCAAAAACTCTACCCCAAGCCCTATTTAAATAGAGGTGGAAAGGATAGTAATGCAACAAGAAATTAATGAAGTTCATTATTTAACATAATTAATGTGACACATTAATAACACGAGGGGTGGTTACACAACTAAATTGTAAACATGCATTTAATATCCCATATTTAAAAGTCTGACCATCTCTATGGTCCCCACCACCGCCTCCCAATAGGTAGTAGAAAAAAAAATTAATAACAATTTCTATTTTATGTTATTATTTAATTAAAAAGTTTCAAAAAATAACCTTTTTCCCCAACCAACTGTGGTCAATGTGAATCTTCACATAAGAGAATCCCGGTGATACATATTTAAAGGTGCTGTCACGACCCGTCCCAATGGGGCCCATGCTGTGACTCCCTAAGCCCGCCCCCAAAAGGATAGGGGCTAGTGACTACCACCGAGTAGGCATATAACTAATATGGTAGGCATTGAATAAGAACATATACAAGTGCACACATCTCCAAGCACACAAATGCTGGAAAGTAAAAACAACCACTAAGGAACAAAATGCATGCATACAACTAAACCCAACCAACAGAGTACAATAAAATATAAAGTGCTGAAAGTAAACTGATCCAGAATAGTACCCACTAAAATAAGTGTCTGAAAAGTGAATAGTCTAACTTGTAAGCACAAAGAGGTACCAGGAATACTACTCGTAGCTAGAGGAACACCTCGGCCTGTAGGGAACAAAAAATTCTCAGTCTTATCCTAGTCCGCCCTAGAACCTGTCAAAACGTTTCTCGTCTACACAGGACATGACACGTGCAGGCAAATACCATGTAGGGGTGAGTATAAAAATACTCAGTAGAGGACCCCGAAAAACCACAAAGAAATACACGATGTAAAGGTACAGTCATCCCTACATAGTATATGTTTACAGAACATATAGTGGAGAAACAAAAACCAGATATAGACAAAACCCAGACCCGTATTCTAGAGACAAGTCACACAACCACATAACCCCATATAGGGATTCCGTTCGATGATTCCACAAAGGAATTGTTCTGGGAGAACACACTCCATGAGTCTGGTAGCTCTGATGATGTCTGTCTGAGAAGTAATGTTCATCAGGAAACATCACGAGAGGTAGTTACACTCATTATGGGAGACAAACTTCTGAGTGGGAAAATCACTATAGATAGATACACTCATTATGGGAGACACACTCCTAAGTGGGAAAAATCACAATAAATAGATGAGGATCACTTCCAGGGCCATGGAGGATACTACGACTTATCCGAATTCACCCGCTAAGTAGAGGATCAACGCTCGGTAGATTTGGTCATGTCGATGCCTGACTCTACCTAGGGTTAGGAATGGATAGAGGATCTCACTCTAGGCCTTGCGAAGGGATTCCCGACTCTATCTCAAAATGTCCTAATGAAGGGATCATACTCCTATAAAAGAAAATGATGCCCGACCTTCAGAGGAATGAGAAGAGAGTGCACTAACGCAAACGAAACATGTCCAAGACATGGTGGACAGGAGGTCCAAGACATTTTACAAAAATTACACAACATGTAGAAAAGTCACATGCCATGTATTCTTCTCCCAAGTACTACCTATGTACAACGGCCCATGTCATAAGGCTGGTCATGTAGAAAAAGTCAGTACATGGTGTGTGGTACGAATTACATGCCATGTCCAAGTATCTGGGGTTGGTTCCGTGTATTCTAGCCATGTGCTCGTACACGACCTCAGACCGTGTATTCCACCCTGTGTAATTGGTACACGGGGTGAATCACACTACTGGACTCACCTGGACATGTGGTGTAGTACACGTTTGTGTACTACACCCAATGTTTGTGTATCCCCTAGATACACGCCGAGTCCCGTGTAGCTGCCTCTGCCATGCTACCTTGAGAGTACATGTCATGTTCTGAAGCCGTGTAGTCCATCTCGTGTCCGTTTACATTCCAAAATACCCTCCAGGCTTTAGGGAAAGTCCAACAATCCATGTGACCAGAGTCATGCTCTGTCTGATTCCTCTCTGACCCCCAAAACCCTAGCTTCCACCAACAATACTACACGGTGTGTTCTTTAGAAGTACACGTCGTGTATCCCAGAATTTTCCAGAAATGGCGCTCTTTACCGGTGCACCTATCGTGCTGCCTTGTTCATCGATACAACCATACAATTGCCACGAAACTACATAATCTAGGTTTCCCCGACACCCTGAAGTCGTTTTCATTATTTTTGGGCATCCGATCGGCTATGAAAATGCATTTTTATCCACCCGCACAAAGAAAGGATGAAGAACAGTAATTCCCAAACCGTATCGATTCGTCTGCCGATGTCGCCATAGAACCTCCGCTATGTCTTCATGATGTCAGATATCTAATTTGGGATCGTTGCGTCGAAAAAAGGATGTGCAATGATATGTTATTCATCACCCAATGAAGAACGCGAATAACGTGAAGAACGCGTGAGATAAGAAAGGGGGAGGAAATCCAGAAAAGAGATTGAGGAACGAACCTCCACTGTCGTTCAACATGGAATTGATCCTCTCTTATTAGTAAGATCAAACAGAGAATGATAAAATGATAAACAATATTCATGGTTCAATCCCCTAAAAACATCCCAAAAAACCCTCCTGCAAGAATGCATGAATCCATGGATTAACTTGATTGTGGTTAATCCGTGTTCATTGTTTAAATAAAAATGGGGAAAAAGAATTTAAATAACAAACCCCTACCTAAAAAGGTATTGAACAGTGATGAAGAGGTCATGCTTCCATCATCGTCGAGATCGTTCAACTCATTGGCGCAGCGATTCTTAGATTTTTGATTCATTGTCATTCATCACCGAGAGTTTTCTCCAAGGCTCCACGGTTTCTCTAGAGTTTTCTCCCAATTTTCCATCATCGACCATCGTTCGATTAACCCATTAAAAATGGGAAGTGCATTTTGGAATTCAATCACACTACGACATTAATGAGTCAAGTTGTCTTTTCTGAGTCATTATGACATGACATTAATTGTTAAAAATCTACCCCATCATTGAACTGCAACAAATGTTTCCAAATAAAAAATAAAATAAACATTTCCATTTATATTATTTTATTTGACTAAAAATGTCTGAAAATTAACTTTTTCCCTTGACCTGCCCTGGTCATGTTTAGACCTGTTCTTAGATAAAGTCATTGTTCCTGATGCAATGGAGCCCTCATATTTCTAATTCGGGCATCCATTTGGAAACATCCACAACCACACACAGGTGCCGACTCACTTAACTTAAAAAAGTTCAAACCATCATTTCTGGATCACCGGGCCTCAGAATGATGTGCCATCTTTGTGCCTGATCTCATAATAGTTCCACATAATATTTAAAAACAATACACAGAAAATCTGAGACATTACATTCTCCCCACCTTCGGGCTTTTCATACCCAAAATTCCAAAACAAGACTACTAAAAAAGATGTGGGTACTAGGCACAGATTTTAGCCTCTAGCTCTCACCTGCTTTCCTGAAAATTCTGTGCTGCCACCAAACGCGCACCAAGGGAACTGATCACCCACGGAGGATCCTTTCCTTACAATCCTAGATCTCCAGCAGGTACACAGCAAAGGCCACTCCATCCTTGATGTCCATCTCACCCTAGTCGATGACGTGTGATGGGTCATGCACATACCTCCTCATCTCTGACACGTGGAAGACATCATGTACCTGATGCAACTGTGGTGGTAGATCCAGAAGGTACGACACCTCACTAACTCTACACAGTATCTGGAAAGGTCCGATGAACCTTGAAGATAGCTTGCCACCTCAGTGAAATCTCCATAACCCTCGTTGAGGTGAGACCCGAAGAAAGACTTTATCTCCCTCCTCAAACTCTCGGGGTATCTGTCGCCTGTTATCATTAGACTTTTGTCAGCTCTGTGCAGTCTTCATTCGATCTGGGATGATAGGAACTTTTTCGGTGGTAGCTCACACTAACTCTGGACCCATGAGTGCTGACTCTCTGGGGTCAGTCCAGCAAAGCGGTGACCGGCATGGTCTCCCATATAAAGCCTTGAAAGGATCCATAACAATGGTGGAGTGGTAGTTGTTATTGTACGCAAAAATACACCTATGGTAGGTGGACCTCCCAAATATGAACAAAGTCCATGATACAAGCCCACAATGTATCCTCCCAAACCTGAATGGTCCTCTCCGTCTGACCATCCGACTGGGGATGGAACACGGTGCTCAAGTGTAGCTGAGTCTCAAAGGCCTCCTGTATTCCCTTCAACAACTGGGATGTAAAGTGGGAATCTCAGTTCAAGACTATCATCTAAGGGATTACATGAATCTGAACTATCTTTTGCATGTAGAGGCATCCCAAGCTCCCTACGGAACTATTCTACTTGACAGCTAGGAAGTGGGCTAACACAGTGAGTCAGTCAACGATCACCCAGATGGAATCATTCCCCTTGGACATCCATGGTAAGACTGTCATGAATTCCATCGATATTCCATTGCACTTCTACTATGAACCTTCTAGGGGATGAGCTAATCCCGCTGGAACCTGGTGCTCAGCCTTCACCTGCTGGCATGTGAGGCATTGGAAAACGAACTCTGCTACTACCTTCTTCATGCCTAACCACCAGAAATGTCATTAGAGATCCTAGTACATCATTACGACTCTAGAATTTACCGCCAAGGGGTATGTATGAAACTCCCTCAGGACCTCTTCCTATAACACTACTGGTACAATAGTGCATCCTCTGAAGAGAAGTACATGCTCCCCACCTTGCGAATATCCATCAGGATCATGTTCTGTGGATAAATGAGCACGTAATGCCTCACATTCGACATCCCCAAGCTATTCTTCCCTAAATTTTTGTAAGAGTGTATGGGTGACAGCCATTGACTGCATGTAAGATGCATCCTCTCCATCCACAAAGGATAACTACAACATGGCTAACTACTTTGTCACCTCACTCAATAACTACGAGCTATACCTTCTGCTAAGAGAATCATCCACCTTATTCCCCTTCCCACGAGTATAGATGATCTCAAAATCATAATAATAGAGGAACTCTAGCCAACGCCTCTACCTTAGATTCAGTTCCTTCTATGAGAATATGTACTTGAGGCTCTTGTGGTAAGAGTAGATGATGAACCGCTTGCCATAAGGTAGTGTCACCACATCTTCAACGCGAAGTCTACCGCAGCTAACTTGAGATCATGGGTCGCATAGTTATTCTCATGTGGCTTAACCTGGCATGAACTATAAGCAATCACTGCCTACCTCTGCATCAGTACCCATCCAAACCCGGTCCCGGATGCGTCCTAGAAAACTATGTACTCGACACCCTCCTCTAGAAATATCAATATCGGGGCACTCATCAAACTCTGTCTCAATTTCTCAAAAGCCTGCTGGCACCTCTTTTTCCATATAAATGGTTTCCCCTTCCTGGAAAAGGCTGTCATCGATGCAGATATTCGAGAGAAATCAGGAATGATTCTCTTGCAACATCCTGCCAACCCAAGGAAGCTCTGCACCTCTGTCATGCTCTGACGTGGCTCCCATGCTAACACTACCTCCAAAATAGCTGGGTCCACAGCCACTCCATCTACTGACATGACATGCCCCAAAAAGTGGACCTCCTAAATCATGAACTGTAACATCGAGATCTTCCCATAAAGATGGTGCTCTCAGAGTACATCCAGAACTATCTGCAGGTGTCTCACGTGCTCCTCCTCTGATGCCAATAACACAAAGATGTCGTTGATGAAGACCACTACAAACCAGTCCAAGTATAGCTGAAAGATCAGGTTCATCAGTCCAATGAACAATGTAGGGGTGTTTGTCATGCCAAAAGGCATCACCAATTAATCTTAGTGACCGTAGCGGCATATGAAAACCGTCTTCTATATATCCTCATCCCGTACTCATAACTGGTGATAACCTGATCGAAGGTCAACCTTCTAGAACCATTGCACCCCTCTCAGCTGATCGAATAGGTAGTCGATTCTCAGCAGTGGATACCAGTTCTTCACCGTCACCTGGTTCAGGCACCAGTAAACATCCATCTGCCTTCTTGGAAAACATGATTGGGGCCACCCAGGGTGAAACACCGGGTCTCACAAAACCCTTTCTCTACAAATCTGCCAACTGCTCCCTCAACTCATGAATCTCTACGGGATCCATTTGATATGCTGATGAAGCAATTGGCACTGTCCTGGGTTGTAAGTCGATGCAGAAGTTGATTTCCCGAAGGGGATGTAGTCCTAGAACATCATCGGGAAAGACGTCATCATACTCCGACACTACTGCTAGGAACTGGGAGCTCATCAAATATACTACTCTGAGGGAAAGGCTAGAAAACTCATGAGTGACCGGCTACACCCTCTTATGCATAAGCCTATTCTATGCTTCTTGGGTCTCCTTTTCCCCAAAAAAGGAAAACCCCATCCCATCACTACGAACAGACCTCACTCTTCGCCTAAAATAGTAAATATATGCATGGACTGAAGATAACCAACCAATACTGAGAATGACATCGTAAGGCCTCAATGCTAACACCAAGAGGTTCCAACTGAAACTCTCACCTCCAAGGGTACAATCGCACTATCTAAAAAGGTTTGTGATCGTCGAGTATCCTCTTGTAGGTGTCTCCAAGCGTATGGATCGAGTAAATAGTTCTACCAGAATCTCAAGGTTTCGCACAAGATATATGGCCATGAAGGAATGGCTGGAACCTGTGTCTATAAGTACATCAGATTAGGTAGAGAAGACATATATCATACCTCATATCATCCTCGGAGCCCCTGGGTCGTACGCCTCGACCGCATGCATCTGCCCCAACCCCTGTCCCCTAGCTCTCTAAGCCTGGTGCAGACCTCATGGTGGTGGTGGTGGAAGTATGTAGAAGTGTCTTCCACCACCTGCAGCTCTCACTAATCCTCTTCCACATCCGCCACATAGTGGATCTGTCTGCTCCACTCTATGCCTCTACCTCGATGGTCTATCCACTGCTTCCCTATCAGCAGCTCGACGGGTCAGACAATCTCTAGTGAGATGTCCACTACCATTACAAGTGTATAACCGCTTCTCCCTAGGATGACTGGATCCATCCTGAGAGCCCTAGACTATCGATCCCCTATCTTGGGTCCTCCTCTGATGTCTTTCATGTCCTGATCCCTACGTCCGACGTCGGCTCCCTACTGTCGAGGTCTCTGAACTTGTCTGCCTGCTGCTGACTATCGTCAGCTATCTCTGCTTTTCCAAGAAGCTATCGATCACCAAGGCCTACTCGAGCACTCCAATATAAGTCAAAATTTAGAGAGGCATGGCACTATCTCAGATGTCTCATCGTAGAACTCACTCGAAGGTCCGAGCTCTAAAGTACTAATCTCTGACCATATCCATCGAGTACCTGGTGAGGTTAGTGAACCATAATGAATAGTAAGCTACCATCATACTTCCCTGATGGAGCTGAAGAAGTTCCTAGATGCGTACCTCTCTCAACGTAACTAGAGATAACTTCTCCATAAATATTCACTCGAACTACTTCCATTGAAGAGTATCCTCATCGTGAGTCTGTGTGGTCAGACTCCACCATCGTCCCACCGAACCCTGAAGAAGGCTCACTCCTAGTATCGCCATTTGGATTTCTAGTGTCCTTACTAGGTGTAAAACTCTAGTCACTGCCTCAAGATCGTCCTCAGATGCCTGAGGGTCAGGCTCGCCTCGGAACCTGAGGGGTCTCTGTCTTCGGAACTATTGGAGTGCGCTAAGCCTTTGTTCCTTGCTGGTCGGTACTGCATGCACCATGGGCTGCTCCACTAGTGCTGGCATAGCTGGTGCATGACCTGGTGGCAACACTTGGGGAATTGGTCACTATATCAATGCCTCGTCACTGAGGGGGTCATCCTTGTGATCGTGCTGCTGAATCCTAGTGGGTATGCATCACAGAGGTATCCTATAAAGAAACTAGATGTACTATGAGTATATCTGGATAGTTGACTCAAAGGACATGGATAACACAACCCATTCCTATATGATTCATGTACCTTTATTTTATTTCCCCACAACCAGTTTTTTCATGTACCGAGTCGAAAATCAGGTCATCAGAGTCCTGGTGTATGGATACATTGGCCACCCGCACCAACACTGGAGTCTCTGGCCTAAAAGTCTAGCTTGAAACACTTAACACTCTTTCCCCAAACCCAATTTCACAGAGTCTTGGTCCTAAGGTATAACCAACCACCTCTAATACCAATCTGTCATGACCCATATCATTGGGTCCCACGCTGTGACTCCCCAATCCCACCCCCAAAAGGCCAGGGGCTGATGACTAGCACCGAGTAGGCATATACCTAATATGGGATGCAATGCCTAAGAACATGTACACAAGCACACATCTCCAAGCCCATAAATGATGGAATGTAAAAGCAACCACTAAGGAACAACATGATTGCATACAACTAAACCCAACCAATAGAGTATGATGGAAAGTAAAGTGTTGAATGTAAATTGGGCTAGAATACAAGCCCACTAAAACAAGAGTCTGAAAAGTGTAAGTTCCAAACAGTAAACACAATGAGGTATAGGGACTGCTACTCGTAGCCATAGGAATGCCTTAGCCTATAGGGAACTCAGAAATCTCAGTCCTATCCTCGTCCTTCCTAGACCCTATCAAAAGGCTTCTCATATGCAGAGGACACGACACGTGCGGGCAAAGCCCGTGCAGGGGTGAGTATAAAAATACTCATCATAGGACCCTAAAAAACCAAAAAGCAATTCATGAAGTAAAGGTACTGTTATCCCTACACCATATATGTCTACAGAACATATAGCGGAGAAACCCAAACTAGATATACTCAAAACCTAGACCCGTAGTCTAGAGACAAGTCACACAACCGCTTACCCCCATATTGGGATTCAGTTCGAAGATTACACAAAGGACTCATCTGGTAGAACACACTCCACAAGTTTGGTATCTCTGATGATGTCTGTCAGAGAAGTATTTTTCATTGGGAAATGTCACAAGAGGTAGTTACACTCATTACGGGAGACACACTCTTGAGTGGGAAGATCACAATAGATAGATACACTCATAATGGGAGACACACTCTGGAGTGAGAAAGATCACGATACACAGATGAGGATCACTACCATACCAAGGGTGGATACCGCGACTCATCTGGATTCACCAGCTAGGTAGAGAATCAATTCCCAATAGAGTTGGTCACATAGATTCCTGACTCTTCCTAGGGTCAGG
The DNA here is from genome assembly GCA_963277665.1 of Viscum album. Classification (NCBI taxonomy): domain Eukaryota; kingdom Viridiplantae; phylum Streptophyta; class Magnoliopsida; order Santalales; family Viscaceae; genus Viscum; species Viscum album. The sequence continues at coordinate 1,512,804,517 of OY728128.1, read as the reverse complement.
AATGAATAGAGGATCTCGCTCTCGGCTTCTCGAAGGGATGCCTGACTCTATCACAGAAATTCATACTGAAGGGATCACACTCCTATAAAAGGAAATGATTTCTGACCTTTTGGGGAATAAGAAGAGGGGGAACTAACCCAAACGAAACATATCCAAGACATAGTGTACAAGAAGACCATTCAATTTTCCAAAAAATACGCGGCATGTAGAAAAGTCACACGTCATGTCTTCTACCCCCGGGTACTGCCCATGTACAAAAGCTCATGTCATAAGGCTGGTTGAGTAGAAAAAGTCACTACATGGCATGTGGTACAGATTACATGCCGTGTCCGAGTATCTGGGGTCGGTTCCATGTACGCTGGCCATGTGCCCGTACATAGCCTCAACCCGGGTATTCCACCTAGTTAAATCGGTACACTAGGTGACCTACTCTACTGGCCTCACCTGGCTATTTGGTGTAGTACATGGCCATGTACTACACCTTGTGTCCGTGTGTCCCTTGGATACTTGCTGAGTCTCATGTAGCTGCCTCTTCCATGCTGCGTAGAGAGTACACATCGTGTTACGAAGCGATGAAGTACATCCTGTGTCCGTGCACATTCCAAAATACACACCAGGATTTGGGGAAAGTCCAACATGTCACATGACCAGAGTCACAATCCATGTGATTCCTCTCTGACCCCCCAAAACTCTATCCGCCATTTCCAGTACTACATGGCACGTTCTTCGGAAGTACACACCGTGTATCATGGAATTTTCTAGAAAAGATGCTCTTCACCGGCGCACCTCCCTTGCTACCCTGTTCATCAATATGGTCATCCTATCACCATGAAACTCTAGAATATAGGTCACTCCGACATCCCGAAGTTGTTTCTATTGTTTTCGGGCCTCTGATCGGCCCTAAAAACGTGTTTTGATCCACCCGCACGAAGAAAGGTTGAAGAATGGTAATTCCTTAATCGTGATGATTTGTCTACTTCTGTCTCCATCGCACCTCCTCTAGGTATTCACGATGTTGGATTTCTAATTTGGGATTATTGCATCGCAAAATAGATGCAGAATGATCCATTGTTCCTCACCCTACGAAGAATGCGAAGAACGCGAATAATGCGCGAGATAAGAAAGGGGAGGAAATACAGAAAAGAAATTGAGGAATAAACCTCCATCTTAGTTCGTCACGATGTTGATCCACTCCAATTAGTAGGATCAAACAGAGCTGGATTAAATGATAAACAATAATCATTGATCAATCGCCAAAAAACAACCCAACAATAACCCTCCTGCAAGATCCCACGAATCCACAGATCAACTTGTTCATGGTTGACCCCATTCGTCATTTAAATAAAAATAGGGAAAAAGAATTTAAATAAAAAACCTCTACATCAAAAGAGATCAATCTCTAATGAAGAGGTTGTGTTTTTGTCACCGTTGAGATCCTTTAACTCGTTTGCGCAATGATTCTCAGATTCGATTCGTCATCGTTCGTCACCGAGAAGTTTCTCCAAGGCTCCACAAATTCTGTAGAGTTTTCTCTGTATTTTCCATTATCAACCATCATTAGATTAACCCATTAAAAAGGGGAAGCGTGTTTTGGAATTCCATCACATTGTGGCATTAATGAGTTAAGTTATCATTTTGGATTAATTAATTATTAAAAGTTTGCCATGTCGTTGTGCTGCAACGAATGTTTCTAAATAAAAAATAAAATAAACTTTTCCATTTTTTTTATTTTATTTTACTAAAAACATCTGAAATTTAAATTTTTCCCTCGACCTGTGCCGGTCATGGTAAGACCCGTTCATAGGTAAATTCATGGTACCAGATGCAACGGTGCCCTCAGATTTTTTAATCTGGGCATCTGTTTGGAAACTGCCACAACCGCACATAGGTGCCGACTTACATAACTTAAAAAAAGTTCAAACCACAATTTCGGGATCACCAAGCCTCATAATGATGTTCCGTCTCTACACCTGGTCTCGTAATAATTCCATATAATATTTAAAAATAATACATGAAAAATATGATACATCACAGGTGACCTCATATTTTAAATCCAATCACTAGTTCAAAAGATAGAAATTATTGCTCGCATGTTTACTAAACGTACCATTAAAAAAAGTTCATAAATTATTAATAGTCACCCTCGACCCGCACCGGTCGAGGTTAGGCTCCACCAAAGGGAAACACATTCCCATGAATACAACGGTACTATCATATTTTCAATCCGAGTTACCATTTAGATGTTATAGAATTTAACAAATAAAAAAATTGTTACTTAATTTATTTACATACATCTAAATACTAACTTCCATGGTTGGCCCATGCCAGCCAATGTTAGGGTCTCCCTAAGGATAACATACCCTCACGAGTTTAGTGGTGATCTCAGATTTTAATCCGAGTCATCATTCATGAGTTATAATCATTTTAAAAATAAAATAATTTTATTTAATTATTTTACTTATGGTTATGCCATTTTCACTTTTTCTCTCTAGAGGCATGCACCGACTAAACATAAGTCACACCAATGGAAAACCCATCACCTTGAATGTAACAGTGCCCTCATATTTCTGATATGGGAAATTATTTAAGAGTTATTCCACTTTTTCATGAAAATTGCTCAACTGCGTTATTTAAAGCTTAACAATTATCGACAAACAATTCAGGGCACTCCGGTCCTCAGAATAATGTTCCGTTAGATTTCATGGTCTCAAAATATTTCCATATAGTAAAAAAAATTATATTGAAATTCTAGGACATTAAATTGTCCCCACCTTAGGGTTTACATCACCGAAATCCAAAACAAGGTCAAATTAAAATAATTGAGGTACCGAGCATTAATCTGATCCTCCCACTCCCTTGGTCTCTCCTAGAGATTCTCAGGCTGCCAATGAACTCGCACCATATGAATCGACCGCCCACGAAGAACCGGCTTCTATCGATCCTCTATCTCCACCAAGAATTCCATAAAAATCACCCCATCTTAAATATTGATCTCACCCTAGTCGATAAATAGTGATGAATCACATGCATATCACCTCAGCTTTGGAAAATGGGAGACATATGCACTAGGTGCATCTGTGGGGGAAGAGTTAAGTGGTACGCCACCTTGCCTACTCTACTGAAAAACTAGAAAGGTTCGATGAGCCTCAGAGATAACTTTCTGCCCTGGAAAAATCTCTACAATACATGTCGGGGTGAGAACAGTATGAAGACATGGTCTCCCACCTCTATCTCTATGGGTCACTATCTTTTGTCGGTATAAGACTTCTACCAGTTCTCTGTAATATTCATCCCTAGCCACCAGTTCTGATACTGGAAGTCCTGCTACAACTTTTCCACACCAGGATGTACCGTCAAAGGGAATTTGAAGAACCCCCTCAACAAATCCTCTCATTGAATCACTGGTACCACGGTGCGTCCTCTAAAAAGGGATATGTGCTTCCCACAATAAAAAAAAATCCTTCACAAGTATGTCATGAGGATATCTATGCCCATCATGCCACACAGTCCACGTCCCCCAGCTGGGCCTCGTGAACTCACTGAAGGAGTGGGTGAGCGATAGTCCTAGACTGAAGGAAAGCTTTTCCATCACCATCAACTAAGTGTATATGTAATGTGTCTAGATGCTCTACTGCCTCACTCAGTAGTTTTAAAACAAACCTCATGCTGAGTGTATCTTCCACCACGTCCCCCTTCCTAGTATTATAGTCTATCTTGAAGTCATTGTTTTGGAGGAACTCCAACCATCACATTGTCTGAACTGCTGAAAGGCCTACAAGCACCTTTACATCCATGCTAAAGTCTACCCCTTTTTGACTGATTTATGTGCTCATCGACCCTTTGGTAGTGTGTTCTCATTCTCCATGGCCACATTGTTAAAGTTACAAAAATCCAAACATTACCTCGAACACTGGGTCTTACTATGACCTTCTTCTACAAGTCCCCCCATATAAACTATCACCTCCCAGAGCACTGTGGGTGCCATCCGATATGATTTTATAGAAATCGGTGTCTTCCCTGGGTACAACTAAAAGAAAAATTCCCTTTCCCTATGGGGAGGTAATCCTAGAAACATATTTAGAAAAGGTATTCTCGCACCCTTCTACTACAATTGGGATCTGAAAACTCAAATATCATGTTGCCATGAGGGTAAGGCTGGACAACTCAAGAGTGATTGGCTACACCCTCCTATGCATGAGTTTATCTCGTGATGCATGGGTTTCCTTTTTCACCGACCTAGGAAAACCCCAGTCCAACGCTATAGATATACCACATCCATTTCCTAAAACAGTAAATTAATCTGAGTATGAACTTTAGATGACCAGTCCATACCCAAAATAATGTTGTAAGGCCTTGATGATGCCACCAAGAGGTTCCAACCGAAACCCTCACCTCAAGGACCATATCACACCGTCGGTATAAGTATGATTATCGATTCTACTCCCATAGGTATCTACAGATGTAATGTTCAATTCAGCAGTTTAACTGGAAACTCTAGGTCTTGAACATGATTCATGATAAGAAGGAATGATTAGTACTTATGAATACTAATACGCTAGCTAGTAGTAGACATAGACTATATCTTGAATCATTCTTGGAGACCTTGGGTCACACTCCTTGACAACATGCAGCTGCTCCCTTCCCTTTTCCTCTTTCTCCCTAAGCCTACTGGGGACCATAATGGGGTAGTAGTTGTAACATGTCGAAATATGTACCACCTTCTACTTTTCTCCTAGTTCCTCTTCCAAGTTTGCTACCCTCCAGATTCATCAATCCCTATCAATTCCTCTTTATAAAACATTTTAAACATCCAAGTATATGAGACTGATGTTTGTTTCTTACTTACCCACTTCTAACATTCACTGGTAGTATCTGATCAGATGATGAACATTCAACCACAATGTTTCTCTCTATAACCATAACACAATTAGAAATGAATAAAGGAATATTGTCAGCTTAGATGTCCCAAATGACATCTCACCTAGAGGTTTGATCCATAAAGCACATTTAATATTGTATTCATTGAGTACCTGGATTGGTCGATACGTCTTGATGAATACTCAGCTACTGACATGTCACCTTGAAGAATTTGTAGATTCCTTTGAGACCACATAGCCCTTATCTTTTTATGGAAATAGACCCCTCCCATGAGGAAGATTCTCAAGCCTGTCCCTAGAAAAGTCACATCATCCTACGATTAGGGTAATCTAAACCCTATCCTTGCCCTGATGAGCCATAGAAGAGGCTAGCATCTAGGATCACCATCTGGTCTCCTGGTGTCTTGACCAAGCGGAAACCCATTCCACAGTCCCCAGCCTGTCCTCAGCTTCCTGTGGGCCAGTCTCTCATCGAAACCTCAGAGGCCTCCATATCTGGAACACATCCAATGCACTCAGTCATTGTGCATGGTCTACTACTGGGGCTGGTGTAAACTGTTTCCCTCCAAGTGTTAGTGCTTCAGGAACACCACATGAAGGTGCTATCACCATAAGAGGGCCCTATTCTGATGCCTCATCTCTTGGTGGGCCATCATCGTGATCTATCACTGGAATCCTAGTTGGATATCTACCTAGAGACATCCCATAATGAAACAGGTGTTCCATGGATAATAAGTTATACTTGGTGGTTTGGTTGAAAAAGATCAAAAGAAAAAAAACATTTTCAAAACACACACAATAAGTGTTTTTGTACACCATGTTGGAAATCCAAATTCAGGGTCCTCAAGTAAGGATACGTCGGCCAACACACCAACACTGGACTCCCAGAACTGAAATCTATACTAAAAACACTTAACATTATCACTCTAGTGGAAATATTAGAGTCCTATATCTTCATTATAATTGACTCCTTTGATACCACTTCGTCACGACCCGTCTCCCGGGTCATGTGTCATGACTACCCCAAACCCGCCTTCAATTGTCCATGGGTTGGTGACTAGCATCAGAAAGGTGTATCCCTAAAATAGGAAGGCTTTTCCATTAAACCTATAAAAACACATAGACTAAGAAAACAATAAGATGCAACCATTAATTAAACTACATTAGTAAAAGTGTGTATTGAATGTTAAGTGGTTCGGAATATAGGACCAAATGAAAAGGTTCAACAACAACTAAAAATAGGAAAAGGCTCCTATGATCATCCTAAAAGGATAATACCTGAAGGGTAGGTACAACTCATATCTAATAATCTTCAGGTCGGCCAGTCACCTCCGTGTACCACCTGGCCTAGGCTCCTACAGTCATTGTCGAGTTGCTCGTCGTCTGTACAAGACACAAGAAGGTGTTGGCAAAGCCCGTGCAGAGGTGAGTAAAACAATACTCAGTAGGGACCCTGAGACCCCCAAAGGTATCTAAGAATTCCCGAGAGGAATAAAAGAAGAATGATCTCAATCAGAAAGCATAAATCAATAGACACAACTCAAACTAGGTATAACTAAGTACATAAGTACAGATGATTAGTCGTAAAGCTAGATCATCTGATTCTGTTTAGAGGCACTACTTCTGACCCACAAAGGACCAATAGGTACTAACCCCTGCAAGTCCCACACAAGATCAATAGGTGCTAATACACACATGATCCCTAGGTGCTGATTCACACATAATCTATGGGGGCTAATTCACATAGAATCGTTGGGTTCTGATTCACATAGAATCGTTGGGTGCTGATTCACATAGAATTGTTTGGTGAAAATTCACACAGAATTGTTGGGTGATGATTCACATAGAATCACATGGTGTTGATTCACACAGAATCACCGGGTGATCATTCACATAGAATCATTGGTTGCTGATTCACACCAAATCACTCGGTGTGGATTCATATAGAATCACTCTTCATTTTTCACGTTTCAAATAGTCACTGTATTCCCGCTCTTAGTATGCTTGTTTCTGGTAGAAACCGATTCTCAAGCCATTGGTTGTATTTCAACTAGCACAAAGTCCCACAAATACGTTACCCAATGATATGTCATTTCATAAGGGTTCCAATGGAAAAGACGACATGTCAATCGGATGCCTGATCAGTAAGTTTTTGGCATTTTAGTGCTAAGGGCTCGGTTGGATTTGGGTTCGATCCAACCAGGATGTACTACAATATTATCCAAAACTCTTGTGGAGTATTACAAAAGGATCATCCCACTCTAACAATCCCAACACCCTAGAAGGTTAATCAAATGGACGTCCGGTTCACAAGATACTATCATTTAAGTGTACATGGGCCCAAATGGGCCCGGGTCTGGTCCAGCCCTGTCAGACTGACACCACACGACCTGGCCTGGGCCATCTCGACTGGGATGGGCTGTGGAACAACCTGACCCATCGGCTGGGCATGAAATGTCGGGTGGTCTAGCCTGCTGGGTGGCACGACCCGTGCGGCCTACCGGGTGGTCCAGCCTGTTGGCTGGCACGACCCACCGCTCGAACAGCTCAATGAGCTATTCTAATAATTGATTGGTGGCTCCATGTTGTGCCACATCATCCCCTATGGGACCCATGAAGATTGGTTCCCTCCTTCACTATGACATCGTAGCGGCGGCCTGCTCACCGCGGCTGCCCCTTTGGTTTGCCGCGGTTCCCCCCTCTTCTATGGCTAGTGAGTTCCAGTCGCTTCCTTCTCCACTGATGTTGGTGACGTGCCGACGAATCTTCCGCGGGCCATCGAGCGAGCTCCGGTTGTCTATTCTCCATTCTGGACGCGTCTACGGTCCTCCTAGAATGCTGCTGTCATTGCGCACCTCCCATTTTTATATTTCCGTCAAGTTGGAACAACCTTCCTCCATAGAACGCAATGAAAATCAAGCGGAAAATGGTCTGAGGTTTGTTTTTTTGGCAAGTTCCCTCCACTTTAGCATTATAAAAAGTGGGAATAATTTACACATTACATCAAATTAATGATAAACCCTATTCAAATACCCTGCAACGACCACATGTAAATTCAATAATGAGTAGAAGAATCGTGGTAATTTATTGACTTAAAAGGAAACCACTACCTCAAGATTCTTTGGAGATGTTAAGGTGGTGGAAGAATATTCTGCATTGGATGAAGCCACTGGCGTTCATCGATCCTGGTTCATTGCCGCCCGAGCTTCTGTCTCTGTTAGTGGAAGGTGTCATGTCACTTGACCAATGTTTCCTTGATTGATGAAGCCATGCCAAAAACTCTACCCCAATCCCCATTTAAATTGAGGGTGAAAATGAGATTAACACGTCGACGAATTAATGTGGCTTCATTAATTGCCATAATTAATATTCCACATTAATTAAAATAGGGGTGGTTACACAACCAAAGTGTAACTGGGCATTCAATATCCCATATTTAAAAGTATGACCACCTCTATAGTCCCCGCCACCACTACACAATAGGTGATAGGAAAAAATGAAATAAAATAACAGTTTCTATGTTATTTTATTTTATTTTTTAAATTCACAAAAACTATCTATTTCACCCGACCAACTACGGTCAATGTGAAGCTTCCTGTAAAATAATCCTGGTGCTACTGATTTAACAATGCCCTAATATTTTTAATCAGACCACCAGTTCAAATGATAGAAAATTCTTCCCACACGTTCACTGAATGTACCTTTAAAAAAAGTTCAAAAATTATTAACAGTCACCCTCGACCCATTCTAGTCGAGGTTAGGAACCGAATAAGGTAAATACATCCGCACTAATCTAATGGTACTCTTGTGTTTTTAATATCAGTCACCATTTTTATGTTAGTGAATTTTACAATTAAATAATTGTTACTTAATTATTTTATTTATGGAAAAAATTATCTTTCACTTTTAGCCCATGCCAACCAATGTTAGGGTTTGCCTAAGGAAAGCATAACCTAACGAGTTCAGCGGTGGTATCATTTTTTAATACGAGTCACCATTCGTGTGTTATAATAATTTGAAAAATAAAATAATTTTTTTTAAATATTTTATTTATAGTTATTCTATTTGTGAGTTTTCTCTTTGGAGGCATGTGCTGACTAAAATTAAGTCACTTCATTGGAAACCCCGCCACCCTGAATACAAGGGTGCCCTCAGATTTATGATCTGGGAAACCATTTAAGAACATTCCCACTTCTTCATGAATACTTCTCACAAGCATAATTTAATGGTCAACAATTTTTTATGATCCATTCAAGGCAATCCGGGCCTCAGAATCATGTACCGTCAGATTTCACGGTCTCAAAATATTTTAATATAATAAAAAATAATAATAAGTAAATTTTTGGTCATTTCATGTAACAACTCTGATATAATATTTTGGGGATAAGCCTAGAAAAATTGGTACACGATAGGGGGCCTTTTCGCACACCTTGTTTGACACTCTCAGGGTATATACTTTGAGAATTCACAAAATCTTCATGAATCATCATTTAGGATTTACATAGAAGTTGGTTATGAATAACCTATGATAAATTAATGTTGTTGTCAATTAAAAAGAAAGTTTCATGATTTAGACACCCTATATGTAATTTTTCTTAATTATGTGGTTTTCTTTTATGTTATGTGTTTCTCACCCCATGCTTTATAGTTTTAGTCAATGGAGAAAACTTAAAATAACATGGTCGAAATTGAATGTTTCATATTTGGTAAGTATGGGAATTAATAAAAATCAATTTTTGGAGTGAAAATATAATAAATAGAATAGGAAGTTGATATGAGTAGCAGTTATACTTTTGAAGATAAAGAGGCCACAAATGGCATGTGAAAGGTATGTGATGTTCATCATGTATTCTCTATAGTAATCATAAAAAGAATGAATAGATTGAGGTTGATGAACCTTATGATATGATTTATATTTCATAATCTAGGAAATAAGAATTATGGAATATGTTAATGAATCTTGAGTAATAGATTAAGAATAAGTGAGATGAATGGTGTACTTATTTTTTGGAATTCATAGATTATGTTATCTAAATAATGAAATATATAGGTATTTTTATCTCATGTTTTCTTTAAGAATTGAAAAGGACATATTCAAGGGTGATGAAGACATATAAACGTGATTTCATAGAATGGTGATATTTTGATTAAAGTAAGGTAACCCTTAATTTGTGTCTAATGATGAGATAATGATGTTTGGATAATGATATGTTTTATATGAATAAGTAAATAGGATGGTATGGATTACCATGGATCTAATTATTGAAAAAAGGTTCTATGTCATCAGGGATGAAGTTTATAAATTATATATTTAAATAACATATTTTGTAATAATTAGAACAAGGAAGCATGCTTGTTTTACAAAAGATTTTATGGTAATTAATGGAACATACAATGAGGGTATTCATATGTTTGGAATGTGACATCCAAGTCGTAATTTATGACATATGGGGATCAATGTTAAGATTATTTCACGAAATTATTTATAAATATTTGAATTTTCATATTTCTGAAGAGTTATAAGGATTACCATTTATGGAATGTTTATTTTAAACATCAGATAATGTTTTTAAGATTAAATGGTCATCTCTCTATATGATGATTTATTAATATTGGATAGAATTTTCAAACTACATTATGTAGATGATAAATTATGGGGTGTCATATCATGGGTCTCATTATCTGTTACTAAATCAGGAATGCAAAATTCAACTTCCTGTTTATATAAATAGGTGAAGTGGAATAACAACAAAGGTTGATGTTGTCCTGAAATCATGAAAGTTTATCTTTTCATGAAAATGCATCAACATTATTAAAAAGGATCTTCAATCCAAAAATGTTGTCATAGTACCTTCATTTACGATGAAATAGAAGGTCCCTTAGGTCATCCTAGATTTTTGGATTTTTTGTTATCAACATAATCCTGACCATGTTCTCTATCACTCTCCTCTATAACGTGGAATTTAGATTTCCCTACCACATATATTTTTCACTTAAATCATATATTATCGTATGGGGAGACATACTTATATTTCACACTTAGTAACCATTATGGTTCAAACATTCCTTTTTAAGGGATATTTTATTATTCATTTTTATGATGTCAGTTTCTATGAATGAAACATTCATGTATTAAAAATTTGATAACCCAAATAAATTTCAATGGTGAAATTAAATTTAAAGAGGGAATAATGTAACACCATAATATTTTGTGAAATATAATTTTTCAAATTAATTTAATCTTTTTTTTTCATTTCTTGCAATAATGAAAATAATTTTTCTATATTAAATCACTAAGTAAAATATTCTTATCACATGGAACTAACTTTCCGTACCTTATACAGAACATCAACATATCTTAGGGTACATGGAACATCTACTTGGCATACGTTACACGTAACACAGACTAGGTGTACATTACATGCAACACTGATTTTCTATATAACAATATTTAATTATTATAATTATCTGAATGAGATAATTATAAAATATACATAAAACTTATTAATATTAATACAGGTAACTAATTTTAAATTCTTTTTTATAATGGTTTTATTGATAGTGAAATATTTTTTTGTTAAAGCCCTTATACATTTAAAATACTAGTTTTCTAAATAAACTGCTTTTTTATGTCCTTAAATGAAAAATAATAAATATAATTTTATAAAAATATAGAATTTTAATTTGATAAAATAAATTTCACTTTTTTATTTATAAATTCTAAATTATCTTATGTTTAATTTTTGTGATTTTTTTGAGGAACTTCATTTTTGCATGAATAGGGAAAAATACTGAATTATAATTCAAAACTTCCTTTTCATCTAATTAATTTATAATGGTAAATTATATTTTAAATAGGTTGTAAATTTTTATTATATAACAATTTTATAAATTAATCCAATTTAGTTAATTGGAATAAATTTATATTTGAAATTGCGCATGATAACATAGTAATCTTTTGTCCATTTTTACTTTAAAAACTCTCATTGTTGTCATGTCTGTGGGATTGTTTTAATGTTATTTTCAGCCACTTATTTGAATAGAATTTGTAAAAAATTATTCCATAATTTTAATCCACATAATTTATAATTCCAACTAAGTTCATATTTGTTTTTGACCAAAAATATTAGTGAAAGCGATTGAAATTACTTACAATGATTAAGAGAAAAATTAGGATAACAATATAACTAGCCATTAAATTTAAGATTTCAAATAACCTAGACACTTATACAATAAAAATTTTATATAACATAGTATCAAATTAATCTTCTAACATTGATTTATTTTGTTTGGTATGAATTTTTTTATATAAAAAATTGGGTACACATTACTTGTTTTAAAAAATTCCAAGTGTGTCCTTTCTATTGCCTATAAATGGTCATCACCTCTCCCTATTCTAAAGACCACTAAAAACTATTTATATCAGACAATATATGAGAAATAAACTTCCCATCATCACTATGATCCTCCTAGAATCATATCCTTATGTAGAAATCAATCGAAGGAAGCCTTTTGGAACAAACCAAATTGAGTTATGCAATTAAGAGGTAACGTCTTCCCTCAAGCTCATTTATTTTATTTTCTTTATCTACCCCTCCACTACTTTTATTCTATGATTTTATAAAAACTCCAATATATTAAATATACTAGGATGTTTTAAGATATTTTTTCTATCTACACTTATTCACAATTCAATCTAATGGGTAACGAATATACTTTTTATGCATATGACGAACTACTACCTAATTAAATGATGATTGTTAGCTTTTCTTTTACTGCCTCTCATGGTAGAAATTATGATTAGAAAACTTTTTATATATTTAATATTTTATGTTTATTATTTATTTAATATTATTTATTCATTTTAAAAAACATAACTTTTTGCTTCCCATTTTATGTAAACATTATAATTTCGTTTGAGGAAGTGTGGAATACCGCCCCGTCAAAGCGATTTGATTCGTCCACACAGAAAATGGTATGTATTAGGGGTAGAATTGGTGAAAATATATGATATATATATTTGATATAATCATGATTATAGAATAATTATATATATATATATATGTAAATATGTAAATGTAAAGACCCGTAAAATTCAAGGGAAATTTTTTTCTTAATTTTCTTTGGAATTTTACAAGAACGCGGTTTCTGACGGCACCTGATTCCGAGGCCCGGAGTGCCTGGAATCAATTTCTGAAGTTTGGCTCGGGTACGTTCAGTGAACGAACGAGTGGGAATTTATAACTTTTGATCCGGTGCTCGGAATTGAAATCCGAGGGCACCGATAAACTCGCAGCGCCGATATTCGCTTAAGGAGACCTTTTCCGAGGTTGCGTTTATTTCGGGATGAGAGTTAGTTTTTGGGAGTTTAGAATAAGTTAAATAAAAATTGTGGATTACATATTTTTATTTAAACTTATTAGTTAACTTATCTCAAAGGAAGTTAGGGGTGGGACCCACACCCACTTAACCTCCCTTGAGAGGATTAAGTGTGGTGGGGCCCACACGAACCCTAAACTTTTCATCTTCTCCCAACTCCCTTAACCCCTCTTTAAATGACATGAGTTATTTAATTTTGGAGTTATCCTTTTTGAATTTCAAACCTTTGAAATTCATTTGTTAAGTTTGTGAATAAAATAAGATCTTATCTTATTTTTTTGGGTTAGAACTCTTTAGCCATCTTGAGAGGATTTGAGAGCTTCTCCTTCATCTTCAAGCTTTGACGAAGAACGCTCAAGCTTTGACGAAGAACGCTCAAGCTCCGACGAAGAACGCCGCTCCTCTCTTCTTCGTCTTCCGTGTCAACGAGAGGGAACACCGCTTCCTCCTTGGACTTTCCTCGTCAGCATACGAAGATTCGCCAACGACGTACCTATTTGGACGTACCTCTTCGTCATCAGATTTGACGAACGTTTACCGCGACGCCCGACCTCCGCGACGTTGTCTTCCGCGGGACGTTGACAAATCTTCGAACTTGTTCCAGAACCAAGGTAGGGGTTTTTCCTTTTTAAAGTACGTGTTTCATTCCCTCGAACATGAAAGAATAATCCGTTGGGCGTAGTACCAAATTTTATTAAAAATTTGTGAAACGTTCATGGTTGTGTTTATACGATTGGCCAATTGTTATCGTTTTAACGGGAGGAGACCGGACCGCACGAACACGGCCGATTCTCCTCCCCCTTCTAATCTTTCGTGTTGTTTTAGCGGAGACAGCGCAGTGTCGTCGCACCGCGCAGGAACAAAAGAATTTAAGGCCGGTTTGAGCCTCGACGAAGAAACGCGGCGCTATAATGCCGCGCCTTTGAAATCGGATGAGACCGCGGCCGGAGTCGGGCCGCGGCGGAGGGGCGTGACGCCGTTACGCCGCGCCAATCGTTCAAGGGCTGAGCAAGAAGGGGCGGCCGGAAAACCGGCCGCCGGCGGAAGAGGAAGAGCCGCGGCCGGACGGCCGCGGCGAAATAGCCAGAGGCGGCCGGCCTCGCCGGCCACCGGAGATCAGGAAGGGACGCGGCCCTACGGCCGCGGCGGAGCAGCCAGGGGCGGCCGGCCTCGCCGGCCGCTGGAGTTCGGAAGAGCCGCGACGATGGCCGCGGCGGAGAAGAAGAAGGCGGCCGGCCGCGCCGGCCGCCGGTTTGGATAGGAGGTGGGACCCGCGGGTCCCGCGTGAGAAAAGAAACGGCCGGCCTTAGGCCAGCCGAGATCCGAAAAAAGGGGGGTTTAACCCCCCGCGTGCGGCACATGCGCGGCACTCGGGCCGCGCCGCCGCTGGCCGGGCCGCGCCGCTGCTGGCCGGGCCGCGCCGCCGCGCCGCCACCGGCCTGGCCGGGTCCAGCAGACCGGGTCGGTCCGACCCGGTTCGTGTCGGATTCGGGCGACCCGGTTCGGGCCGACCCAGGGGGGGTCGGGCCGGGTCGGCCCGGACCCGGACCCCCCATTTTCGAGATGGTTTCGGTCTTTTGGCTATAACTTGAGCCACAGACCTCCGAATGACAAACCATCTGCGGCAATGCGATCCTTGGATCGAGACGGTCGTTTCGGTATATCGCACTCAAAGTTTCGGAACACTTTGAGTTCGGCCGGGTTGGTTCGTTCACGAAACCAACCGGGCCTTCGGAGCGGAAACACTCATATCTTGAGCTACGGACGTCCGATTGACGTGCCGTCAGTTTTGTTGTGTTCCTCTTAGTGAGACGGTTCTTTTGGCATGCTCCGCCCGAGGTTTGGACGCAGGTGGAGTACAGTCGGGTTGGTTTTGCCTTAAAAACCAACCGGGCCCCAGGGACGAAAATGCCAATAACTCTCAGACCGGGTGTCCGATCGACGCGCCGTCTGTTGCGTTGAGTTCCTGTTGACGATACGGAACTTTTGGATACATCAACTCTGGACTTTGTGACAGTTGATGTATCAGCCTCTCGGCTCGTGGAGCGGACCCTCCGAACGAGCTTGCTGTGTGCGGGAACCCTAGTGCTGGCTGCGACTGCTTCTCCGACAGCGACGATTGTGCAGAGATCCTCCGTGGACTCCGACGACGACCATACAGAGATCCTCAGTGGACTGCGGCGACGACTGTGCAGAGATCCGCAGTGGACTACGACGACTACTGCACTCAGCGATCCTACGTGGATCAGTGCTACAGGTCCTGCGTGGGCCCGATCCTGTGTGGGTCCGATCCTGTGTAGGTCACTGCGGGGGTTAGTACCTATCGATCCTTTGTGGGTCCGACGACTTAAATGGTTCAGTGATCATCCTTATCGTCATCCGAAGAAGTATACCTGTGTGAGCTGAATCTTCTGTTTTACTCGATAGAGGTGGTGCGCTTGGTTGTAGCGGCAGACCCGCGATACTGGAGACGAGTGTACGGAGTATGGAGACCGTGTAGCTGGCTGAGACCTGAAGACTGCTCGACCGACTCGAATTGGAGTGAGTCGACTAGCCCAGTGGACGGAGCGCCCGGTATTTGGCGGCAGACCCACGGCGGACGGAGCGCCTGGTAGTCGGCAGCAGACCCGCGGTACTCGACTGGAGGAGTACCTCTGTAGGCTATTTGGGTGAGCGCCCGATATTTGGCAGCAGAACCTCAGCGGACGGAGCGCCCGGTAGTTGGCGGCAGACCCGCGGTACTCGACAGGAGGAGTACCTCAGCAGTCTTAGGTTAGTGAGCAGTATCTCAGAGTTGTGACAGGACACTGTACACTTCAGAGATGGGGCTCTTCAGTAGTTACGTTTTTGATAATGAAAATCCTGTGTGAGCTGAATCCTATTGCTTTCCTGTGTGGATTGTGTTGTGCAATCCTGTGTGGATTACGTTTTGCTTTCCTGTGTGGAATACATTTACTTTCCTTTGTGGACTGAGTTGTACTTGGGCTCGGAGGTTGGAGCGTATTTGAAATTGATGACTTAGGTATATGTATGGGCATATTCCTAAGCAGTGTCGGTTGTTACTTCGTGATTGTACCTTTTTTCGTGGTTTATCCTTTGTGGATTTGAGAGACCTTCAGGGGTCTCGAGGTCTCTACTGAGTAGCTTATACTCACCCCTGCGCGGGCTTTGCCCGCACTACGTTGTGTTGGTTGCAGACGACGGACAACGTTGATCTTAGCTGAGGCTTGCAGAGAAGGACGGTACCTGGTGGTGGACCACTGGGCGGGACGTGCTCGGAGCGGACGGCAGGACCCGTGGAGCAGTGGAGCTATCTGTACCCAC
Source organism: Viscum album (assembly GCA_963277665.1). Classification (NCBI taxonomy): domain Eukaryota; kingdom Viridiplantae; phylum Streptophyta; class Magnoliopsida; order Santalales; family Viscaceae; genus Viscum; species Viscum album. Next base: position 1,512,787,937 of record OY728128.1, on the reverse strand, counting down.
CCTTCAGGTGGGATTTCCAGTGGACAGCTCAGTGTAGCGGCTTTTACCTTTCTGTTGCTGTTTTCCCTTTCGAGTTGTACTTTACTTTCAGTTTGGGTTTGTATACTGGCCCATTTACTTTTCCGCACTTTCAGTTGTACTCTGCTTTTTCTTAGTGTTTACTTTCCGCTTGCTTACTCTGTGGTGTTTGGTTTACTTTACAAAGGCAATGCCTTCCCTTTTTACCGGGATTTATGCCTTGGTGCTAGTCGCCAGCCCCTGGCCTATGGAAGGCGGGCTTGGGGTAGTCACGACACGGACCCCGAGGGCGGGTCGTGACAAATTGGTATCAGAGGAGTTCGGTTCTACCGCGAACTCTGATCTTTTCTATGTGAAGCAATAATGTTTAGCGTATTGAGTGTGGTTATCAGTCCAGGGAGTCCAGTGTTGGTGTGGCGGCCGACGTATCCGTACACCAGGACCCTGACTTCTGATTTCCGACTTAATGCACGAAAACATTGATTGCGTGTGTGTTTCAAAGTTTTCTTTGTGATTACTTATATCAGCTCACCAGGTATACTGTTCTGACCGTGGCGCACCTGTTTCCTTTTCAGGATGGCCCCACGACGGCAGCCAGCTAGGGTTCCGAGAGTCGAGCGTGACGACAGCCCACCGAGCGACGAGGCCTCAGTGCAGGGCCCTTTGTCAGCAGTGGCACCGGCGGTAGCAATACCCGCCGAGCCCCCGATGCTTCCAGCGCCAGCCGCTGACGATGCATGTCGCCTCAGCGCACTGCATGAGTTTCAGCGCCAGCGACCACCCAGGTTTTGTGGGGAGACGGATCCCCAGGCAGCAGAGGACTGGCTGGAGGCAGTTGTACGTGTGTTTAGGCTAGTGAGGACACCAGCGGACCTCATGGTGATCCTCGCTGCGAGCCTACTACACGCAGCAGCAGGACGATGGTGGAGCTTGATGCTCCAGGTGCACGATGAGGCATCTCTACTTTGGATGTTCTTTGAGAGCCTCTTTCGCTCGGAGTTCGTCCCAGCCACCCTTCGTGCGGTGCGTATCCAGGAGCTTCTTCAGCTGCGGCAGGGCATCATGACGGTCGCTCAGTACTCGGCAAGATTTACCGATCTCTCGCGCTACTCGACCGACATGGTACGGGACCCATTCTTCCGGGCCCGGACCTTCGAGCAGGGTTTGAGACATGAGATCAGGGCATCGCTGATCTCCCTCAGCATACCGACTCAGATAGGAGTACTGGAGCGAGCCCTCCTGATCGAGAGTTTCCTAGCTGAGTCCACAGCGAGACCTACCGCAGGGCGACAGATAGCGGAGTCTTCGGCAACAGGTAGCCGACAGATGACTCAGGGTTCCAGGCAGACCAGACCTACCGGTGGCCGACTGCACGACTCAGGCTCAGTTGTGCGGGGAATCCGGGGTGGAGTCAGAGCCAGGCGTGCCGAGAGTGGGCAGTGTTACTCCTGTGGCGGGATTGGTCACATGGCTCGTGACTGTCCGACCCGCCATGCTGATGATCAGCAGTTAAGTGAAGAACCTCCCAGGCAGAGGCATAGGTTCGACCGTGGCGGTCCGCAGGGAGGAGGCGGACGAGGCAGAGGAGCTGGACGAGCAGCTGGTGGTGGGAGACGCTTTGAGGCTCTTCCACCACCACCACCAGGAGGTCCACCTCGACCACAGGGAGTAGGTGAACATGCGAGAGCTCAGATTCAGGCAGCCGAGGCCTTCGATCATGGAGCTCTGTGAGCCGATGGACAGGAGCAGAACTAGTGGATACATCCTTTGTACTTCTGGTTCCTTGTTGCATTTGTGTAGCGTCCTGTATTATGAGCTGCAATAATAAAATACGCATACCTTTGTGATATTTTCGTTCCTGTCCTCTTTCCTGATGTTACTAAGAGGTTCCAGTTTTGGCTGTTGACTTGACCCTCACTTGTGAGACATCTACTGGAGGAGACCCAGTTACCACACACTGATGCCGACAGTGTGACTCAACCCTTGGAGGCGAGAGTAATGGTTGAATCTCTTAGTAGTAGCGTCGAGGCCTTACGACATCATCCCTGGTATGGATTAGTATCATCCATGTTAGGATTGACTGTATTAGGAAATGAATGTGGTTCATCCAGGGGATGGGACCAGATTTCTCTTATCGGCAAAGAAGAAATCTTGTAGCTCTGGTGGGACCAGAGATGGTCCAGGCCACAACAGAGAAGGTCCAGGTCATCCAGGAGCGGATGAGGACAGCACAGAGCCGACAGAAGTCATACGTTGACAGGAGGCGGAGGCCACTAGAGTTCGAGGATGGCGACCACGTCTTTTAGCGGGTCTCACCTCGACGTGGTATTCAGAGATTTGGCCGAGGCGACAAGTTATCTCCACGCTTCATCGGACCCTTCCAGGTCCTCAGCAGGATTGGCGAGGTGGCTTATCGCCTGGCTCTACCACCTCAGTTGCACTGGGTGCACGACGTCTTCCACGTGTCTCAGCTGAGGAGATACGTGCACGACCCGACACACATCATTGACCATGGGGAGCTTGACGTTGACGATGGGGTGAATTTTAAGGAGGTCCCGGTGGAGATAGAGGATCGACATGAGCGGGTACTGCGTGGGCGATCGATTCCTCTTGTGCGCATCAGATGGCAGCACGGGAATCTCCAGGAGAGCACATGGGAGCGGGAGGCTCAGATGCGTGCTCAGTACCCTCATTTGTTTCCCTAGTTTTTGATGTATCTTTACGGGGACGTAAAGCCCTGAGGTGGGAGTAATGTAAAGACCCGTAAAATTCAAGGGAATTTTTTTTCTTAATTTTCTTTGGAATTTTACAAGAACGCGGTTTCTGACGGCACCTGATTCCGAGGCCCGGAGTGCCCGGAATCAATTTCCGAAGTTTGGCTCGGGTACGTTCAGTGAACGAACGAGCGAGAATTTCTAACTTTTGATCCGGTGCTCGGAATTGAAATCCGAGGGCACCGATGAACTCGCAGCGCCGATATTCACTTAAGGAGACCTTTTCCGAGGTTGCGTTTATTTCGGGATGAGAGTTAGTTTTTGGGAGTTTAGAATAAGTTAAATAAAAATTGTGGATTACATATTTTTATTTAAACTTATTAGTTAACTTCTCTCAAAGGAAGTTAGGGGTGGGACCCACACCCACTTAACTCCTTGAGAGGATTAAGTGTGGTGGGGCCCACATGAACCCTAAACTTTTCATCTTCTCCCAACTACCTTAACCCCTCTTTAAATGACATGAGTTATTTAATTTTGGAGTTATCCATTTTGAATTTCAAACCTTTGAAATTCATTTGTTAAGTTTGTGAATAAAATAATCTCTTATCTTATTTTGTTGGGTTAGAACTCTTTAGCCATCTTGAGAGGATTTGAGAGCTTCTCCTTCATCTTCAAGCTTTGACGAAGAATGCTCAAGCTTTGACGAAGAACGCTCAAGCTCCGACGAAGAACGCCGCTCCTCTCTTCTTCGTCTTCTGTGTCAACGAGAGGGAACGCCGCTTCCTCCTCGTACTTTCCTCGTCGGCATACGAAGATTCGCCAACGACGTACCTCTTCGGACGTACCTCTTTGTCATCGTATTTGACGAACGTTTACCGCGACGCCCGACCTCCGCGACGTTGTCTTCCGCGGGACGTTGACAAATCTTCGAACTTGTTCCAGAACCAAGGTAGGGGTTTTTCCTTTTTAAAGTACGTGTTTCATTCCCTCGAACATGAAAGAATAATCCGTTGGGCGTAGTACCAAATTTTATTAAAAATTTGTGAAACGTTCATGGTTGTGTTTATACGATTGGCCAATTGTTATCGTTTTAACGGGAGGAGACCGGACCACACGAACACGGCCGATTCTCCTCCCCCTTCTAATCTTTCGTGTTGTTTTAGCGGAGACAGCGCGGTGTTGTCGCACCGCGCAGGAACAAAAGAACTTAAGGCCGGTTTGGGCCTCGATGATGAAACGCGACGCTATAATGCCGCGCCTTCGAAATCGGATGAGACCGCGGCCGGAGTCGGGCCGCGGTGGAGGGGCGTGACGCCATTACGCCGCGCCAATCGTTCAAGGGCCGAGCAAGAAGGGGCGGCCGGAAAACCGGCCACCGGCAGAATAGGAAGAGCCGCGGCCGGACGGCCGCGGCGGAATAGCCAGAGGCGGCTGGCCTCGCCGGCCGCCGGAGATCAGGAAGGGCCGCGGCCCTACGGCCGCGGCGGAGCAGCTAGGGGCGGCCGGCCTCGCCGGCCGCCGGAGTTCGGAGGAGCCGCGGCGATGGCCGCGGTGGAGAAGAAGAAGGCGACCGGCCGCGCTGGCCGCCGGTTTGGATAGGAGGCGGGACCCGTGGGTCCTGCGTGAGAAAAGAAATGGCCGGCCTTAGGCCGGCTGAGATCCAAAAAAAGGGGGGTTTAACCCCCCGCGTGCGGCACATGTGTGGCACTCTGGCCGCGCCGCCGCTGGCCGGGCCGCGCCGCCGCGCCACCACCGGCCGGGCCGGGTCCAGCGGACCGGGTCGTTCCGACCCGGTTCGGGTCGGATCCGGGTCGACCCGGTTCGGGCCAACCTAGGGGGGGTCGGGCCAGGTCGGCCCGGACCCGGACCCCCCATTTTCGAGACGGTTTCGGTTTTTTGGCCATAACATGAGCCACAGACCTCCGACTGACGAACCGTCTGCGGAAACGCGATCCTTGGATCGAGACGGTCGTTTCGGTATATCGCACTCAAAGTTTCGGAACACTTTGAGTTCGGCTGGGTTGGTTCGTTCACGAAACCAACCGGGCCTTCGGAGCGGAAACGCTCATATCTTGAGCTACGGACGTCCGATTGACCTGCCGTCAGTTTTGTTGTGTTCCTCTTAGTGAGACGGTTCTTTTGGCATGGTCCGCCCGAGGTTTGGATGCAGGTGGAGTACGGTCGGGTTAGTTTTTCCTTAAAAACCAACCGGGCCCCGGGGACGAAAATGCCAATAACTGTCAGACCGGGCGTCCGATCGACGCGCCGTCTGTTGCGTTGAGTTCCTGTTGACGATACGGAACTTTTGGATACATCAACTCTGGACTTTGTGACAGTTGATGTATCAGCCTCTCGGCTCGTGGAGCGGACCCTCCGAACGAGCTTGCTGTGTGCGGGAACCCTAGTGCTGGCTGCGACTGCTTCTCCGACAGCGACGATTGTGCAGAGATCCTCCGTGGACTCCGACGACGACCATGCCGAGATCCTCAGTGGACTGCGGCGACGACTATGCAGAGATCCACAGTGGACTGCGACGACTACTGCACTCAGCGATCCTACGTGGATCAGTGCTATAGGTCCTGCGTGGGTCCGATCCTGTGTGAGTCCGATCCTGTGTAGGTCACCGCGGGGGTTAGTACCTATCGATCCTTCGTGGGTCCGACGACTTAAATGGTTCAGTGATCATCCTTATCGTCATCCGAAGAAGTATACCTGTGTGAGATGAATCTTCTGTTTTACTCGATAGAGGTGGTGCGCTTGGTTGTAGCGGCAGACCCGCGATACTGGAGACGAGCGTACGGAGTACGGAGACCGTGTAGCCGGCTGAGACCTGAAGACTGCTCGACCGACTCAACTTGGAGTGAGTCGACTAGCCCAGTGGACGGAGCGCCCGGTATTTGGCGGCAGACCCACGGCGGACGAAGCGCCTGGTAGTTGGCAGCAGACCCGCGGTACTCGACTGGAGGAGTACCTCTGTAGGCTATTTGGGTGAGCACCCGATATTTGGCAGCAGACCCTCAGCGGACGGAGCGCCCAGTAGTTGGCGGCAGACCCGCGGTACTCGACAGGAGGAGTACCTCAGCAGTCTTAGGTTAGTGAGCAGTATCTCAGAGTTGTGACAGGACACTGTACACTTCAGAGATGGGGCTCTTCAGTAGTTACGTTTTTGATAATGAAAATCCTGTGTGAGCTGAATCCTATTGCTTTCCTGTGTGGATTGTGTTGTGCAATCCTGTGTGGATTACGTTTTGATTTCCTGTGTGGAATACGTTTACTTTCCTGTGTGGACTGAGTTGTACTTGGGATCGGAGGTTGGAGCGTATTTGAAATTGATGACTTAGGTATATGTATGGGCATATACCTAAGCAGTGTCAGTTGTTATTCGTGATTGTACCTTTCTTCGTGGTTTATACTTTGTGGATTTGAGAGACCTTTAGGGGTCTCGGGGTCCCTACTGAGTAGCTTATACTCACCCCTGCATGGGCTTTGCCCGCACTAAGTTGTGTTGGTTGCAGACGACGGACAACGTTGATCTTAGCTGAGGCTTGCAGAGCAGGACGGTACCTGGAGGTGGACCACTGGGCGGGACGTGCTCGGAGCGGACGACGGGACCCGTGGAGCAGTGGAGCTATCTGTACCCACCCTTCAGGTGGGATTTCCAGTGGACAGCTCAGTGTAGCGGCTTTTACCTTTCTGTTGCTGTTTTCCCTTTCAAGTTGTACTTTACTTTCAGTTTGGGTTTGCATACTGGCCCATTTACTTTTCCGCACTTTCAGTTGTACTCTGCTTTTGCTTAGTGTTTACTTTCCGCTTGCTTACTCTGTGGTGTTTGGTTTACTTTACAAAGGCAATGCCTTCCCTTTTTACCGGGATTTACGCCTTGGTGCTAGTCGCCAGCCCCTGGCCTATGGAAGGCGGGCTTGGGGTAGTCACGGCACGGACCCTGAGGGCGGGTCGTGACAGTAAATATTTTATTTACCTTCTTTTATTCAATACGAAAATGAAAACCAAAACAAAAATCATGTATACGCACGACTTACAATATCCAAGAATGTTTTATTCCATTTCATACATATATTTTATATAGATTATTATAATAAGAATTTACTCAATATAACTGATATTTATATGATTTTTTACATTTTATAATCCTGATATAAGTATAGGGACCAAATATATAACAAATTTAGATACATGTGATGAAAAAAATTGATATTACCCAAAGCGAAACCATAACTTAGGTTTTTTAACAAGAGGGTAATATAAGGTCAAGGTAAAATCATATATGGTATTAAATATAAGAATATGGTTCTTTAAAATATTTACAATAAATATATATTTATTATATAAGTGTTTTTAATGAGTACAATGAGAGTCAAGAAATAAGGTAAAGGGATTTCAACTCAATTTTTATTTCCGTGAGATACATGGTTTAATCACCATCCATCCCTTATGTGTGGTGTGTATAGTACCCATAGATATATTCTATTATTATTATAATTAAATTTAAGGCTGTTAAAATATCCATTATATTCTATTTATTTCACGGGGTTTAAGTTTCAAAAGTTACCAAATTAGTAAAATAATTTTGTATCCATTTTCCTTCATTGAAACTCATATTTGGTTGTAAATCTAAATTATTTTCCATTGTATATATATATATACACTTTAATTTTTATATCAGGAATAAAATTAATTTAATGATATTTTAGGCCTCATGTAATTTCATTTTATTTCATGGAGAGTATGGTCTTATGTTACCAAGTGATAAGAGTTTATCAAAACAATATCATAATTTTTAAAGATTGTCTCGGTTAATGATTTATTTTATGAAATCATTTGATAAATCTCTCAATAACACTAATGAGTTTCATTATCCACTTTTTATTCAAGATATTTCCATGTATTATTACTATTTTTACACTCTTTGGTACTTTATACAATTAAGAAAAAAATTTAAGAAAATTTGACCATATTTTTCTCTACAGTTGAATATATGTTTTATTTGAAAAACCATGTTTTCAAAATTGTTTTCAAATAATAATTGAATTCCATTTTCAATGAAAATTAATTTAAAAATATTTCATTTTTTTCAATTTTTTTAAAAGTTTCAAATTCATTTTTTTAAAAAAATCAACAATATTCGGTGTTTAAGAAATGTTTTAAACGTTTTAATTTATTAGTTATAAGTTTTTAAAATAAAAAATTTTAAAAATTTATTTCAAATATTTCATTATATGTTTTCAATTTTATTTTCAGGGAAATGGTTTAAAAAATCATTTATGTCTTAAAAATGATTTTTTACAATGAATAAAATATATTTTACACAATAAATGTTTTCAAAAGATATTTCTAAATTATTTTCCATCAAAGATGAAATCTTTTGATGTTACTTATTCCTTTCATAGAAATGATATAATGGTCCATTCATATTCTTTCTATGAATTTTTTATTCTTTGATGCCATTATTTTTTAGAATCATTTTTATCTTCCATGAGTTACATTCTTTTGAAACTTGCTTCTTTTCATGGGTTGTACTTTCAGGAAGTGATTAAGAAACCAATACCTTTGCATAGTTTATGATTTTATAAAATGTTCTTTATAACAATCTAATTTCATGGGTTATGATTTTATTTTTTTAAAAAACTATGTATTTTTCTGGTTCATGATAAGATAAAAGTTTTATTTTGTGATATAGGTATGAATGATGTAATTATGAGATCGGTTGGACCTATATCTCATTCCAATGAATTGGTTAATGATGGAGGATGCATGAGTGTATTTTTAATATGCGAACCTTATTTCATGTTCAGAATTTTATGAGTGAACCTGATCACATGTTCAAAATGTTATGAATAGACCTATAAATGTGTCCATTAGTTTATGTGTGAACCTAATTATATGTTAAAAATATTATGAGTGAACATTTTTTCTAATTGAAAATATTATTCATGGACCTGGTTTCATTTCTAATTATTTTTTTGTGGACCAGATTACTTGTTAAAAATTTTATGTTTGAACCGGATTACAGGATTACAATGCTACAAGTGGACCTGGATTTATTTCCACAAGTTTATGCGTGAACCTGATTACAAGTTCATAATGTTATATGTGGACCTGTTTTCATGTCCATAAGTTGATGAAAGGGTCTATTTTAATGTCCTTAACATAATGAGGGAACCTATTTCTACTTATACATATTCACAAGATTATAAAAAAATTCATGCCACCAATTCCTTGACTTATTTGTATGTTATGATTTCTTGACTTATTCTCTTAATTATATTGTCTTCTATTCCTTAAGAACATCCATTTTTTATGATATATAATATGTAGGTTATGATCTTTTAATGGTATGCTCAATTTACATACCCTTTTGTCCATGTTATGATTATGCATTTTCTTTATTTACTTATAATGAGAATTTGATCTCAGCCAATATTTTTGTTTCCCTTCCATTTGTTATGAAGAAGGGTTTTAGGTAGAAGTAATAAAGGTGGAGAAGTTTATGGGAGTTATTTTATATCTTTCAAAAGAATAGAATATTTTGTTTCTATATTTCCAAAGACTCTAAACTATTATAGTCCTCGATAAGGTATTTTCTTAACATACTGAATAATCATCTAAAATGATAGAATTTTCATGTATGCTAAGAATGGGTCACTATAAACCCAATCCAATATTATTTTCTTGGAAATTAATCTTCACTAATAGGGAAATGATTTACTATGCTTATGTGTATGAAGAAACACTATATATTGTCCCAATGTCATGCTCTCATGGATTATGTTCTTTAATTCCTTTATTATTCTTGCCTTTTAAAATTCAAAGATTTATTTCATGACTCATGTTTATGATATATGATAATTATGGTATAGTTTAAAATGTTATTATCATATAATCATACACTTATTCTCATGTTATATTTATATCTCCCTTTCTTATCCTTTCTAAGCATTTGAGCTCACCCTATCTTATGTTTCGTTTCCCCAAGTGACGAATAAAGGTTCTAAGTAGGTGATGTCTTTGGATAGTACAAAATGGGTATTTTTTTCTTAGGTTATGTTGAATATATTTCATTAAATAAAAATATTGGGTGTTTAGTATCCAAACAAACAAAACATTTATGGTCCTTGGGTGTTTATTTCATAAAAAATTGTAGAAAATTCATCTAAAAAGATTTAATATTTATGTATGGATTGACGTAGTAATTATAGTTTTTATAAAATGTCGGTTTAGTAGATATTTAAAAACTAGGATGTAGAGACTTTATTGATGAACACAATGTATGAGTCTATGTATAGGATTGCATCCTAATGTTTTATAAGTAAAGGGTTATGTGGTCTATCAAATAATACATTCTTTTATGGATAATAAAAGTGTATGTGGTTCTAGAACATATATACTAAGTGGTAGTAACATAAAAAGGCCCGTTGTTCTTAACTCAAGTGTTACCTAGTACACAATAATGGGCCTTACTGCGCAGCTATTTTTTACACTACTGGGTAGCTTTGTAGAGTACCTGGCCCTGGTAGCATGGTGCTAGTTTGTTCTTTATTACATTGGTAAAGGATATTGTGAATCACATCCCAAATGACAAAATAGTTTAGTATTATTGGTAAACTATATACATAATTGATTTAAAAATTATATTTTAAAATATTATTACAATATATTTTTTAGAATATCATTATTCCCTTTAGTATATCCTTGGATGTTAGTTATAGTAAACATCCTAGAATCTTGGGGAAAAGGAGAAGAATGGGTGAGCTCAAATTCTTAGTATCTGTTACGTACATGGGAATAAATCATGAATCCACAATCATAATAAATATGGAATGGTGAATAACTGAACAGAGTTTCCATTTTAATGACATGACTATCATGTTTAGGTAAGGTAGAATCAATATAGAAAGGTTACTAACTAAAAACACATGTCATTTTATCATTAAGGTGAGAATTAAATGCATCCATAGATAATATCATGATTAAAATATCATTGATAGTAATCATAAATGAATTAAAAATTAAGGAAATGTTTAATTATTGGATGTCATATTTCCCAGACACATGATATATTTTCCATCAAGAACATTTAGAAGATGATTTAAAACATACTAGGTATAACCCAATTAGGTTTGGACCACTGATACTATATTTTCAATACGTTTCATAAGATATTTTAAAAATGTTTGTTACAAACATTCAGGGTATACTTAAGTTATTTTTATATTTAAAAAACAACTTTTTAGCTAATTAAGAACCATACAAACCATAATAGATATACACCACCATAATTTATAACATATAACCATGTACCTAATTTTAAAATTAAAAAATCAAATAACCTCCAAAATTTATAATTTCATAGGCTTATCTTGAATAAATATCCCAAACCTCACATATAGTTGAAATCACAAGTCCCACACATTCTCCAACATGACAAACTTCTTCTGTCGGAAAATCATTACATGCCGTCACCATCACCGGAAGAGAGCCATAAGCGACATCATCATCTGAGACACTACCATAACCACCATCTCCAGTTATTAAAAACATCCAAGATCATTATCTCTATAGAACCATATGAACTCTGATAGAGAAATCAGCTAATAATAATAACACAAAAGTACAAGCAAAAAACGAACCTCATTAGAATGAACACCCACCACAGTTGGATCCAAATGAAAAACAAATAGATTCTTGTATTTTTAATCTAAGGGAAGATAAATATCCATATATAAAACCCCATAGATCAGTCAAATATCCCATCCAAAAACCTCCGTTGATACTGGTGCTCCAGACCGAACATGAGTAGAGTGAAAGAATCCTGAGGCAAGAAAAGCTAAGGGATTAACCTAGAGCCTTAACAGTGACCCATGAATTTACGAATAAAACTAACCCCTTCCACCAAAAACACATCTACTTGAGAGAAACCACCTAAATATATGCCACATTACTTGAATAACCACCATATTCATAAGAGGAAAACCATACGTCACACATAATTTAACCGTATAATTTTCATCAAAAAATCACAAAACCTTTGAAGAAACCACTACATCATAACAACATGGGGTCTGGTGTGTTATATATAAAGTAATGATAAACACTATTATTAAGATTTGGCCTTGAAATAGGGAAATAAATTCATGAAGCGAAACCACAAAGAGCGAAACCAAATGAGAGAACCTAAAGAACTGAACATTTCTCCTTCATCATGAACCAAAACCATTTGAAGATCCATCACGATAGAATAGATAGTGGGTATAACATGATCATAGACACAACAAGAGTTGATAGGAGGAGATCAGGATCCTTAGATGTGAAGTAATATTCCCAAAACCATAAAAATGCAACCAACAAATTCCAAAAAATGGACTAACCATCATTAAAGATGGAAAATATTTTTAAAGTGGAGAAGGGTAACACCCATCACATAAAATGGGAAATGAGATGGAGGGGAGAAAGAGAGAGGTGGAGGAAGATTCCATCATTAAGGGAGATGATCGAGATCCCCAACTAGATGAAAGGAAGAAGAGGTAGAGAGACCTCGAGAGAGAAGGGATTCATCAAGACTCCACATCCCAAACACATACGGTTTGGATATCTTATTTTTTCTCTTGAGACTACTGATGCATTAATAAGATTTTTATAAATGTTCCCCAACTGATTTATTTCATTTCCAAATCATTCACCATAGATCAATTATTCATTTTAATTCATAAAAAACATATCTTATCATCAAATATATATTTTGAGTATAGAATATATATTTATCAACATTTTTCCGGCCAACCAAATAACATTCAATGAAAAACACCATATGTTTAAATGATATACATTTAGGTAATATAAATATCCTTGAAAAATAATTCAGATAATTATGGTAAATTTAATGTCGACTGATTACAAGAAATTTATATTTCTAGGGGAAGTTAATGACTAAAAATCTGAATCATGGAAGTAAAATTCAATACTCTCCTTGGTCAAAGTAATCAGAAACCATACAAGTGAATAATAAGAATGGTATCAAGACAAAATTTCGCAAGTAGACTAATAAAAAAGTGTTTTTTCATTCATGAATATAAATACCATAAAAAATTCTTTAAAAACAACCTTGCATAAAATATCCTTTTTATTTGGAAAATCACTCATTAAAACATAAAACATTTTTAAAATCCATTTCATTTATAATTATTTTTGAAAATAATAAATTTCTAGAAATTTAAGAAAATAATTCCTTTAAAAATTCATCCCAAAAATGTAAAGGATGGATCAAATAAATGATAGTGATTAAATCCTTACATACCATATAGGAGAGAAATAATATTCCAATTTCACAATAAAAAGGTTAGAAAAGATCATTATTTGATAAGAAGCATGAAGATTCATTTCACATTTTGGATAAATGAAAAATGGAATTTGTTTGGAAATTTCATAAATATTTGTTTGAAAATGTTTTAAAAAAATTATTAATAAACAAATGTTAATAGGTTAAATGTTTTTAGAAAGACTTTTGGAAAAAAAAATTCTAGGGAAAAATATTTTTGACCGAGGATAGAAATTATTCATATTTTCATAAAAATATATTTTCAATTATTTTAAGAAAAATTTAGTGGAAATTTGTACTATTAAATGTAAAGATAACTCAAAAATATATTATAATAAAATTAAATGGATTTATTTGTGATTAGTAAAGTAATTTCCTTTAACTGATATTCAAGAATAAACAATCTCGATTAGAATGAAATTTTGAAATAAACCCTTAAAATTCTCATAATGTGGAAGTGAGATATAATAAAGGAATCAATTATTTGTATCAGCTAAAAATACACATAAAAAATATTAAATATAAAATTATATAATAAAATTTAATTACACACAAAATATTATCATGATATAATTAATAAATTATATGTTTAACCTAATGAGTTGAAATTGAGTTAAGAAATCCCTTTCCACGTGATTCTTTTGGGTTGAATGTAATTTAACCTCCTATATAGTGATTTTAAACATATTATTAACCATTACTAGAATCATTTTCATATTAATAGTATCATATATGATCTTATAATAATATACAATCACCTCTTCATTAATAATATATCATTATTTCTATTTTTTCATATGTTAATCGCATTGTTTTATCATGCGTGTTTTGTCAAGAAATATATAGTTATTTCAAATATTATATAGTTCCATCATATATATAAAAATAATGATTGAGTAATCATATTTGTACATCAATCAAAATTTTAAAACTCATCATGATATATGGTTATAAAAAAATATTTATGTTAAAATCATGGAGATGGTAGGTCGCAGATAAACATGAGTGATGATTTCATTTTTCAATAACAGTTATGGAAAGAGAGTATGTAATATTTTACCCTTATAGAATGATAATAATAACATGAATAACATATTTATTTTTTAAATATAATCATATATATTATCCTAGTTTTTTAGTGATAAAATAGAGTCACATAGATTTGTGAATGCTGTAGTCCACATGTATCAGAACGTTGTTATCATCTTTAGATGAGTAAAAATAATTTAAAAAATGATACATATTATCTTTATAGAATGATGCATATATCATTAATATTAATATTATTCCACTTATATCAAATAAAATCAATAACATTACCCTTATCAATATTCGTGTAAAAAATTAGTGAAAGACGAATCACATAGCTTCATGAGCAGGTAGTTCGTCGTATACACAAGAAACATTATTGTATCCCCTTTGGAATGGAAATTAAAATGGTATATATGATATAAAAATGAAATAGATATTATTTTTTTATTAATATAATACATATATATATATACTATATATCAATCATAATGTCATCCTTGATAGGTGGAAATGTAAAAAATCAATGACAACGGTTCGCAATGCGGTAGTTCACCATACACTAGAATGATGATTTAATAACCCATTTCATAGAAGTAGAGATGGTAGTAGTTCATGAACATATTATAACAACATAATAGGATATTTAATACATATAGGTCATTATATCATAGTTATTTCATAATTATTTGAAGAGGTTGATAATGAAATAAAATAAAGGTACTTGTTGAAGAACAATACCTCTTCTTCAAGTATCTTCCATAGATTTGAACAAAATCCTTCAAACGTTAAATTTATGACCAAAATCAGGAATATAGGAATAGAGAATGTAAATTTAAAATTTATTTTGTAAGTTATTGTACAAAATAAAGTTATTTTAAGGTGTTAAGAAGATAATAGTGGTGGTGACCTTTTATAAGTGAGGAGATGACCCATTTTGTATTTTTGAAATCAATTGAGTGCTCCCACGTTTTTCAAATGTAAAAATGGTAAAACATGGACCATTATAGAACTATATATGTGTAATAGTATAAATTTTTCCAAAAAATAGTTTTAATATAGTTGTATTTTTTAATTTAACTAAATTATTTTTCTTTTAACCCTCAATAAATCCATTTTTACCTTAAACGTGAATATTAATTTTTAATGTTTTCAATATTAAATTTGGAAAAAAATTATTTATAACTTATTATAAATTATAATTTATTCTGATTCCAAATATGGAATCCCTTTTTTCAAATTCAATTAATAGAAGATGAAAATTTTAATTTAAAAGTAATCCTCCAGACATGATGAGAAAGCAGGGTTTTAAGAGGAGACGTTCAAAAGCTTACTTGATTTTTATATCAAAATTAAAAATTAAATTTTTTATAATGATATACATAGGATTTATTGATATAAAATTAAAATAAATAAAAATTAAAACATGTAAAAAATATCATCTAGCCTTATAAATATGATAACCAAAAATATAATTTTTCAATTTCAATTTAGCATTTTTCACTATTGATAAAACATGAAACATTTCCAAAAAATCAAAAAAAAAAAATAATCCTAATATAATTTTGATATTCTAATTTGAAAAATAGTATTTATATTTAAAATTAATTTTCTTAAAGAGTTAAAAATTAATGTAAATTCGTATTCGCAAAGCTTAATTAAACCATCATTTTGGAAGAATATAGTTTTCCTGAAAAAAAAATCTTCCAATGATTCTTATTTTATTACTAATCAATAGATACTATTATTTCTCATAATTTATTTATTAATATCTATAGCATCTAATATAATGTATAGTTTATAAATATTATAATAAATAATTATATTTTAATAAAATTACACATTTCCTTTAAACACTTTGTTCTATAGAACACTAGATAAACTCAGTGCCACTTGTAATGCAAGATAAACATAGTGTTGCATATAACTCAAGGAAAAATTCATGTTTAATGTAATTAAAAATATTAAAGTTATTTAATTTAATTAAAAATAAATATATTTTTTAGTCTTTGGTTATATATTTTATTCAGAGTTTTGTGTTACATGTCATACGCTCTACAAAATACAATTTTCAACTTTTAAAATATCTTTGTGTTACATTATTAGTACATTAAGTAAATTTTGTCTTTGAAATTTTAAATTGATCTTGGTAATAAAGAGTTTGATATTTGAAAATATTTTTTTTGAAATCCCACATTGTAAAGATAGTTTATAAAATATCTCCTTAACTAGGGGGAAATGGAAGTATGAAGGTCATAGGGAATAATAACTTAACTAGGTTCCAAAGTAAGAGAATATTGTAGGAATGTGAAGATATTGACATGAATGAAAAGAGTAAAAATTTATTGAATGTATATAAGGCCATTTATTAAAAAAATTAAATGATCAATTTCATTTTAAGGGTCTCAAATCCATAAATTTGTGATGATTTAAAAGGTCATCCAATTCATCATATATGAATGTAATAGGAATTTTTTTTATTTAAATATTCTTTTTCTAATGCTGAGGAATTATTTGACATTCCAAGACTATAAGGAAGAATAATTACCTGATTCATTACTATTTCATAATAACAATTTTATCCTTTATTTATTCTTCAATCAACTTATAATTCCTTCCTACCACCAAGATAGAAAAATAAAAATGAAATTTGTATTCCTGAAGAACTAAAATTAACTTTTAACGTATATTAAGTTACATAAATGAGTGACAAGTATTTTTATATGTATGTAACTATTTTCCAGAACAAATATGGCTACAATAAGTTGATCAATATAATAAATAAATCTCTAAACTCAAAAACTAATATCATCGGTTCGTCCTTAATATTTATTTTTTAAATTATATAACTATAAAAAATAGCATAGTGACCCTGACATAATGTTGGTCAGTGTTAGGTGCAAAACCCTTATCTTCCTTTGATTAAGGATCAAGACCAACCATATTTCTAGATGTGAGGAGTTTTCACCTAGTGTGTGGGTTGTAATTTTTCTAAAACTAAATTAACATAGTTCATATAATATTCCCAAATAAAATTATTGGCATCCTTGAAATAAAAATAGTCATTAAATAACCTTTTTTCAAATGTTTTTAAAAAATATAATTTTCCACAATATCTAATAATATTATATGTATATTATTAAAGTGTTATAAATGATATTATTAACCCTAAATGTTATCAATATATTCAATATGATGTATACAAAATTTAAAGGTATTATTACTTAAATAACTTTTCCACTAAAAAAAATTATTAATGTAATTTTTTCAAAATATATCTTTAATATTAGTAGATACTCATAAAATTAAACCGAAAAAGAGTTGTTTAAGAGTTTCAATATATGATCAATATTGAAACCCTAAATCCATGATGGTATCCATAAGTATTATGATTATGTAGACACATATATTTCCAAAATTTAATATAATACTTAATTTTTTTTATTCTTAAACCAAAATGCCATTGGTAAAAATACTTCTATAATATAATTCTAGAAATCTCAATAAATAATTTAAACATTTTATTACATTATAGTTACTTCCTTAGAATATGGGTTAACCTAGTTAATTCATTATCATTATCTATTCAAATCCACCATAATGGGTTGTAAATAAAATGTGAATTATCATAAGCATATCCACTGATATTGTGAAACTAGTTGAATTATAAGGCCCATTGTCATGCACCATGTGAGAACCAGGTCCTACACAATGCACCCTTTTTGAGGTATTACCCCATGGTGCATCTATTCTTCAACCATGTCTACTTGTAGTATATAGAAATTAATTTATTTTTAGGAAAAATCAGGCAAACTCTTGTTTACAAAAACATTAGGATGTTCTTATATACTTATACTAAAATTCAATAATTGGTTTGTGTTCTTTAATATATGAGTCCAAAATATAGTTTATATGGTTTTTAATAAACATCATTTAATATAAAATGTATGAACCCAACCCCATTATCTTGGAGTTGGTGCCCCATTTATTATATTGGCATAAGATACAAGGAAATGCATCCCGAATGACTGAAGGGTTTAATATATCTGGTAAACTAGATATATACATGATTTCAAAATTAAAATTGGAACCATAAATTATAACATATTTTTTTAAAGAATATCATTATTACCTCTAGATTATAATCTCATATTATCTATATTAGACATTATGGAATCCTTATTAAAGGCGAAAAAAGGGTGGTCTCAAAATGGTTAGTGAGGTTAAAGTACAATGAAAGATATCACGAATTAATAATAATAATCATTATAGAAAGGAAAATAACTGAAAACAAATTCCATTTAAATAAAATTACTATCATGTTAATATAAGGTAAAATAATTATGTAAAGGTAAATGAATACAATAAAATTCTATTTAATCAAGAAACTGAGATTGAGATGAATCGATTTATAATATTATAGAAAAATCCTCACAGATAATAATAATGACTAAAATCTCAATGAAAAAAATGATTAATTATTAGAAACCATGTTTCCCAGTAATATGATACCTTTTCAATCAGTTTCTTATACATTATAGTTTAAATAATAATTGTTATAAACCGATCTTGTTTGTCTCAATGAAAGTCTACTGTTAATACCTTTTATAGGAAAATTTAAAACTACTTTTTACAATTTTATAGGGTTTAGAGACCTAATTATGTCTCATGAGTGTAGAGTCCCAAAGCTTAACATACATGGAAATTACATTACTTTTGATGAAAACTTAAAACATGACACAAATAGATGCCCAATGATCATATTAGTTTAGTGTCTTAAGAAACTCGGAACATAATATTCTAATCATGGTCTCATCTCCCATAAATATCTTCCTCTTTTGTTTTCTTACCTAAAACCTTTATTTATATCATGGGGAAAAGAAAACATAAAAGGAGTGAGCTTGAATGCTCAGTAAGGGAAAACATAGAGAAATAAAACAACCAATAAACATTTTAACGTAAAAACATGAATATAAAACATCAAAATAATGAGTAATGACATAAATCTTGGTAGTACATAAGGCATAGATCATAAAGGAACATTAATAATGATAAAATATCATGGGAATAAAACACGTAATTATGGAAAACCTTTAATAAAATGATATAATTTCCATAGTAGCCAAGGTATTGCTTCTAAGACCATTAGAGTGGAAAAAGTCCATTATTAAACTGGGTTTACCAGCCATTCCAGCTCTGTATTACTGAACCTGATTTTACTTTCCTTTCCAGCCATGTCTATCTCATGAGATATGAATCATTACCCAATGCATTAGAGGGAGATATAGGTCCCACCAATCTCATAATGAAATTATTCTTACATGTTCCACAAAATAAACAAAAATCATTCATTATAACCCAACGAATAAAATGGGATTCATAAACATCATCACATCATAAGATAATACATATAAAACAAATGGATATAATTTCATCATAAGAAAAATAAAACCACGTAAATAATATAGACATTATAATTGAAACATAATTGTACTAAATAATGTCATTTTATATGGAAAATAGTTTTGTTAAAACAGTTGAAATGAATCCTTGAGGGAAATATACTTTCTTCTTCAAAATCATTTTCTTTTCACAAAATGACATGTAATTTTAAAATAAATATATTTTGTTGAAAATATTCATGAAATAATTTATAGTAAGATTCATGAAAAGAAGGCATTATGAAAATGTAAAAATCTTTTCATGCTGTATAAGTTAAAAAACATTTTTCTCATACTTTTTCTAGAAAAGTCAAAAAGTACCACGTTTGGTAAACAAAAAAATATTCCTTTTATACCTTGTGGTAAAAGTAAAAAAAGGGTAAAAATGAATTTAAAAATACATGTAAGAATATTAAACACTTTATGAAAACATTTTAAGAAAAATGGACATGGATGATAAACATAACCCTAGTAAATACTTTCAAATAAACAATTTCAAATAAGAATGAGATTAGAGTAATTATCCCTTACCATTTATGGTCCGTGGAATCATACGTGTCATAAAATAGAGAAAATTACATGAATATGTAAATATCAAATACTTCATAATAAATATCATAAAATATTCATGGGAATCATAAACACCATAAAAAATAAATAGATGTTGATTAAGGCATATATCTCAAAGAAATAATAGTGAGATGAAATAATCCCTTACCTTATGTAAAATTTCATCCATATGTATCTGAGACTCCTGTATAGTGTGTTTAAACATATTATTAACTTGTATCAGAACCATAATAATTTTTTTATCATATATGATTCACTTACAAGTTTATATTACCCGTTCATTTGTCAATTCCATGTTAAAGCAGTGTTTTTGGTAAAATTGTTTCATTCATCGTATGTGTTTTGAATTGTATTTATTTATATGATTACTTAGATCATGATTACTTACTTATATAATGTAAAACATTATTTATATATAATATATTTTCCTAATATATATAATATATCGATAAATGGAATGAAATACACCATTCATGGAGATAGTAGGCCGTAGGTACGCATGAATGCTGTTTTCCTTTCCTTATTAAATTGAAAGGAATTAAATGACATATATATATATATACATAGATAAAGTAGCATTATTATGTCATATATTTTATTATTACTTATTATATATACTTTATAATCATTCTTGAATGGTTAACATGGAGAATGAATCTCATCACATCCTGGAGACGGTAATCCGTACGTACGCACGAGCGATGATATCGTTTCCATAATTATTGAATGGTATTGGATTGGATGATATAATATACCATAATACTTATTATTTTATAATAATAATATATAGTTATTATTTCCACCATTATACCCATCCAAGTAAGGTGGTGGTGGAAAAAAGAAATCACACCACGGTTTGGAGAAGGTAAGTCGTGCGTATGAACGAACAGTGATTTCGTTTTTCGTAGGATGGATAGAAGGTGAAATAGGGATGTTTCATATTTATAATAACATATCAGTAAATTATTTATACTTATGTTATTAATTTATAATGAAATAACTAAATAAGAGGAAGTATAAGAATAATGAAACTTTAAAGAATCGGTAGAAGAGATTACCTCTTCTTCGACGCACCACCTTTGAACTTCTTCTTACGGGACTAGTGTTGGTCTTTTGAAAAGACCAGAATATCCAAAATGTTACTGGGGAAGTTGAGAAGAGAAATGGTCTGGGGTTGGTCGATCTTGAAGGCTCAAAATTTTGTCAGGAGGAGAGGGATGAGGTGCCCTTTTATTAGAGAAGAGAGGGGCACTTTTGGAAACCTCAAAAATATTAGTTAATAATAAAATCAAACCCCACTTAAAAATCTCCAAAAATGACTCAATTAGAATATGAGATAATATAGGGTTGTGATCTTGTAAACCAATAAAATTTAGAAATATTTTAATTTATTTTAAACCTTATCATTTTGATTTATCATTAATTAATCTATTTAGTTTTATTTGTGGTAAAAATATTCTAATTTTTAAATTGTTATAAATAATTAATTCTTTATTGTTAATTTTACATAATTAGATAAATTATTACATTTTAAACCATATATTTTTCTATTTGTAATTTTTAAATATAGTCGAGATTTTCAAACAATTTAATAATATGTTATTTTTATAACATATCAATACTGTCAATTTTGATACTATTCAATTATTTGAATTTAAATAAGATACAGACAGAAGATATATTCAAACCAAAATATTTAATAGAATACTAAAATTTCATATTAATCTAATAAATTCATGGATCACATCAATTTTTTCATATAATATTTATTTTAATGTTTTTAAAACCATTTATTTTATATTTCTCTTAATAAAATAATTATTAATACATTAATGTATAATTATTTAATATACTTATTTGTTGCATAAAAATAAATAATAAAATACTATGATAATGATAAATATAATATATTTTCTAAGAATACTTTTATTTGAATTTATCATCTTAAAATTACAACATTTATGTTGTTATATTTATTAAATTATGATGGTGAGAACTTTGACATATTTTAAAATAAAATAATATAAGTGTCATAATCGCTTTTATAAGTCTCCAACCAGTCCACAATTCTACCATTGGATAATTATGGTTTATATATACACTAAAAATATGTTTTGGTCAGGTTTTTATGCCTTTTATGGGTATTATTATTTGAATAAAAACAATATTATTGATTTTTCACTAAATAAATAAATTCTGCATCATTAATGTGTAAGCTATTAAGAAAATTAAATATTTATTAAAAATTAAAAATAATTTACCATAATAAATAAAAACATTTTAGATCTCAAATGTGTATTTTTAATCGAATTTATATTCTGTCTAAACTTATATTATTAATACTTTAATTATTAAAGTCTGAGTGAGACACATTTCACTTTCATTAAATACAATAAATTCAAGGTCTTAATCACATCTAAGTGGGTTCCAAAAGACACCATTTAGTCCCAAGAATATATTAGGACGAAAAATAATCATCCAATTATATTAATACATGCGTTAGATTAATTTTATAATATTCTTATTACCCTTAATTACTTGATTTACCTTTAACTGTATTAAATAAAATTTACCATAGTTACTATTCATAATGTCTAAAAATAAAAACTAGAATATTAATATAATTTGGACCTACTGATTCCGAATATGGAATCCATTTTTTCAAATCCAAAACACAGAAGTTGTAGTATTTAATTTAAAATTAATTCCGTTGTTGAGAAAATGGGTTCTAAAAGTTAAAACATTACAAATGATTGAAAAGTTTTTACCTATGAATTCAATATAAAATTACTGATAATGACATACATAATATTAAATGGAAAAAATATATTCTATTTATACTTTAAAACCATTCAATATTATAATTTATCCACATAAATTATCTTGATGAAAAAATCCATTTTTAATTAAAATTTTGCATATTTTTATTATTCATCAAAATATGAAAGTTAACAGAAAAATGTTAAAAAAAATTTAAAGTTAATTTTTGTATATTTACTGAAATTAATAAGTTTATTTTGTCAAATTTACCGTATAAATGTGTCAAAAAGAAGATTTAAATTGGGTGCGCCATCAAACAGTGGCAAAACTACATTTTTTTGAAAAAAATACTTATTTTACCCGAAAAATTTATTTTGTTCTCATACCTCGTTCTAGATAAAGTGTAAAATGAATTATAATATTATAAAATTCAAGATTTGGTTAATAATTTTCATAACGGCTAGTTTATAATAATATTATAACAATATGTCGTTGTTTAGTAAAACTCAGTATTGCGTACAACACACGCTATTGAGGAAGGTCGCTCTTGCATGCAACACAAGAAAAGAATATTGTTTGTGTATACTAAAAGCTGATATGGTGATGTTTATAGTGCAACATAATTTTGGTGTAGTGTACAACACATGGCATCAATGAAATTAAAAATAATATTTCTTATAAAATCTTGTGGTGTTACATTCTACCCCCCTTAAAATGAATTTCTCTCTCGAAATTCGTCGGGGTTATAAATCGTTTACTACATGAAAGTTTCTTTCATAGAAAACCACATTGTAAAAAGTAATACTAAAAATTAATTTAAAAAAACGATAGTTAGAAAAATAATGGTCACCCAAAGTAACTCATCACTAGATTACCTCAAAAGAGAATATAGATGAAAATATGGACATAGAAGAGAAATATAACCATCATGTTCTGATGGAGAGTGGTAGAAAACATAGCTATGAAAAAGCCAACTATCACAAATCCATAAATTTGTAATGATATATGGTACCATCTGATTCATCAGATATGAGGGTACTAGAACAACATTTTTGGTTTTCAAGATTCTTTCCCTAAATTTGAATTTTTTTAATTAGAATAAATAGTTACTTGATTTTGGTACAATATCCCCGTTGGTCGTTCCATGAATAATTTCCACTTTATATCTTAAATAAATGAAGTTGATTTTTTCATTCCTGAAGTGTTAGCAAATCATGTGATAGAATGATAGGTCACTCCATCAGTCACAAAGAAAAGGTTAACAAAAGGTATTAAATATATAGAAGTCCATATATGGTGATATTAATTGTATGTGGCACCAAAAATGGACTTATACTTCACCTATAATACCGCTTAATAAAATGAAACTAATTTCTAAAAACCAAGGACTTCCTGTAGGCTAGTGGTAGGAGATAAAGGCATGTCGCACTTTGGTCGTGGGTTCGATTCCCGTAGCTTTGTCCGACCTGACGGGTTGTCGCCCGTTCTACGGGTTGTCCTTTTTCTAAAACTATACTATTATAACATTCTAGAAATAAAATCAAAAAAGGTTCTAGCCTTAAATAATACTATTTGATTTCTAACTTAATCCATTCCAATATTTAGTCTTATCCAAATTACTTCTTTCCAATCTCATAGAATAATGAAAAATATTACTAGAGAGGTCATCTACCAAGCATGTGAATGCCATCTTTTATCCCCCATATGTTATAATATATATATTGTTGGTAACATTACAAACATGTGAATACCTTAATCATGTATTCTCTTGAAACATTAATTACCATAGAACCTTAGTGAAAATATGAATGCTGTTAATTATTTCCACATACCAAAATCTCAAAATTTTTATGTACTCAAACCATGATGTCACTTTGTCCATATATCAGTCACGAGCTTATTAATACTATCAAACATATTATTTTCTCCTTATCCCTTCATTATGAACATATCATCTGCTTTCTGAAAATATTTCAATCACTTTTCATGGTTAATGGTACCATTTATCATATACTTTCAAAAACTCAAGGAAAGACAATAGTGTAACAATCCTTAGATTTTTATTTATTCCATAGTACCCTACATTATTCTGGATAAACATTCAATCATTCCACTTCCTTATTAAACCATTGATTGAGCTTCAACATTTTATTCCTCAACACTTTTTTCATCTCATATATCATTTGTAGTCTCTTATTTATCATCAACATAAAATACTACCCATACGACCATGGTGATTCTCTTCATGAGATTTTCCCTTAGGGAATTGGATTGCATAATGCCCGTACATTCCACATTTAAAACATTTAACCTTTTTTGATGTCTTAGAAATACCATTATCCTTGTCCATTATGTTAACTGAACCTTTTCCTTTGTCATTACTGGCTTTGTGTCATTCTTTTCCACACCCAAATCATCTTCTAGTTCCTTTGAAACATTATCCTCGATACCACTTCCCATATGACTTACATAAGGGAAATTGAACTTTCTTTCCTCTATGATCATCATGAAACTCCATCTTTCTCTTATTAGACTAGTCAGGAAACTTACCAAAGTTGATATTATTGATTATATTATGAGATTTTTCATTAGTCATAATAATGATGTTTCACATTCCAAATCCCATTAATTTTGTTTCTCATGAAGAATATCATTCCACTGTCCACCATATTCTCCATTAACACGAATCTTCCTATTTTCATCCATTTTCTAAAGCCCAAAAAGAATAGTGTGAGAGGAAAAAATCATACTAGGAAAACAACATAATCAATGGGGAGTAATTTCAATCTCTAACATCTTAGGTTTAATAATAGGTTATTCATGATCGTTATCATAATTCTAGGACTATAACCTATACTTATACTTAACCTTACAGACATCCCTATACATACCTAAGAAATATCTCTAGGGATCTCACTAAAGTTTTTGCATCCATGTTTCCAATGGTTAACTAAACCTTCACTCTGATACCAACTGTAGAGACCCAAATATTGATGTACATGGAAATTACATTAAATTTAAAGAAAACTTAATACATAACACAAATAGATTCCTAATGATCTAATTAGTTTAGTTTCTTTGGAAACTAGGATCATTATCTTTTAATCATGGTGAAAGATCTTCAAAATCTCCAATAAAGATCTTCACCTTTTGTTTTCTTACCTAAAACCATTATTTATATACTGGGGAAAAGAAAACATAAAAAGAGTGATCTCTAAATCTTATTAAGGGAAAACATAGAAAAATAAAACAACCCATAAACATTTGAATATAAAAACATGAACATAAAACATCAAAATCACGAGTAATGACATAAATATTGATAGTACATAAGAAATAGATCATAAAGGAGAATTAATCATGATAAAATAGCATTGGAACAAAATATGTAATTGTGGAAAACCATTAATAACATAATATTATTTCCATAGTATCCAAGGAATTGCTTCCAAGACCATCATAGTGGACAAAGTCCATTACTGAACTAGGTTTACCGGCCATTCCGGCCCTATATTACTGAACCAGATTTTACATGCCATTCCAGCCATGTCTATCTCATAAGATATAAATAATTACCCAATGAATTAGATATCTATATAGTTCCCACCAATCTCATAATGAAATCATTGTTACGTGTGCCACAATATAAACATTAATCATTCATTATAACCCAAGGAGTAAAATGGGTTTCATAAACATCATCCCATCATAACATAATCCATATAATACAAATGAATATCATTTCATCATAAGAAAAATAAAACCATGTAAATAATAGAGACATTATACTTGAAATATAATCATACTAAATAATTTTATCTTAGATGGAAAATAATTTTTTTAATACTCACGAAATTAATTCATGGGAAAAATATCCTTTCTTCTTCAAAATCATTTTCTTTTCACAAAATTACAAGTAATTTGAAAAGAAAAGTATTTTGTTGTAAATAATCATGAAATCATGTAGAGTAAGTTTCATGAAAATAAGGCGTTATGAAAACATAAAAATCCCTTCATTCCATATAAGTTAAAGAAAAAAATCTTCTCATACTTTTTCTGGAAAAGTCAAAAAGTAACTCGTATGGTAAACAAAAGAAAGATTCCTTCCATACCTTGTGGTAAAAGTAAAAAAGAGTAAAAATAAATTTAAACATACATTTGAGAATAGTAAAAATTTTATGAAAACATTTTGTGAAAACATGGACATAGATGATAAACATAACCCCAGTAAATACTTACGAATAAACAATATCGGATAAGAATGAGATTGGAATAATTATACCTTACCATTTATGATCTGTGGAATCATACGTGTCATAAAATAATGAAAATTACATGAATATTCAAATATCATTTCCTTCATAATAAATATCATAAAATATTTATGGGTAGTATAAAAACAATACAAAATAAATAGATGGTGATTAAGGCATATGTCTTACAGAAATAAAAGTGGGACGAAATAATACCTTACCATATGACCAATTTCTTTTTTATGTGTCTGAGACACCTGTATAGTGGGTTTAAACATATTATTAAATTGTATCAAAACTATAATATTATTTTTGTTATCATATATGATTCACTTACGAGTTTATATTACCCGTTCATTTGTCAGTTCCATGTTAAAGCAGTGTTTTGGGTAAAATTGTTTCATTCATCGTATGTGTTTTGACTTTTAATTTTTCAAACTATTACTTAGATCATGATTAATTACTTATATAATGTAATAGAAGATTTATATATAATATATATCCAGAATATATATATAATAGATCGATAAATGGAATGAAATACACCATTCATGGAGATGGTAGGCCGTACATACACATGAACGCTATTTTTATTTCCTTGTAAAATTGAATGGAAATAAATGACATCTATATATATACATAAATCCAGTATAATTATTATGTCATATATTTCATTATTACTTATTATATATACTTTATAATCATTCTTGAATGGTTAACATGGAGAATGAATCTCATCGCATCGTGGAGACGGTAATCCATACGTACGCACGAGCAATGATATCATTCCCATAATTATTGAATGGAATTAGGGTAGATGATATAATATCTCAAAATTAGTATCATGTTATAATAATCATATATGGTTATTATTTCCCCAATTATACCCATCCAAGTAATGTGGTGGTGGAAAAACAGATTAGACCATGGCGTGGAGATGGTAAGCCGTACGTAGGCACGCACATTGATTTCGTTTTTTGTGTGATAAATAGAAGGTGAAATAGGGATTTTTCATATTTTTAATAACATATCAGTATATTATTTATACTGATGTTATTAATTTATAATGAAACAACTAAAGAAGAGGAAGTATAAGAATAAAGAAACTTGGAAGAATAAGTAGAAGTGATTATGTCTTCTTCGATGCACCTCCTTTGAACTTTCTCTTTAGAGACTAGAGTTGGTGTTTTAAGAATACCAGAATATCCAAAATGTTACTATGGAAGTTGAGAAATGTAAAAGTTAGGGTTTGGCTGAGTTTTAAGGCTGAAAATGGTGTGAGTAGGAGAGGGTTGAGGTGCCCTTTTATAAGAGAAGAGAGGGACACTTTTGGAAACCTCAAAAATATTTGTCAATAATAAAATAAAACCCCACAAAAAAATCTCCAAAAATGACTCAATTTAAATATGTGATAAAATAGGGTTGTAATATCATCAAACAATTATATTTAGACATGTTTTTAGTTTATTTTAAACCTTATCATTTTGATGCATCCTTATTTAATCTGTTTAATTTTATTTGTGGTAATAATATTCTAATTTTTAAATTGTTATAAATACTTACTTATGTGATTTAATTTTACATAATTAGATAAATTATTACATTTTACACCATATAATTTTTATTTTGTAATTTTTAAATATTTTTTTTTTATTTTCAAACAATTTAATAATATGTTATTTTTATAAAATATCAATAGTGTCAATTTTAACAGAATTCAATTATTTGAATTTAAATAAAATACACACAAAAGATATATTCGAACCAAAATATTTAATATATTCCTAACATGTCATATTAATCTAAAAGATTCATGTATCACATTAATTAGTTCATATAATATTTATTTTAATGTTTTTAAAACCATATATTTGATATTTCTCTTAATAAAATAATTATTACAATATTTATGTATAATTATTTAATATACTTATTTGTGGCATAAAAATAAACAATTAAAATAATCTGATAATGATAAATCTAATTCATTTCTTAAGAATACTTTTACTTGAATTTATCATCATAAAATCACAACATTTAAATTGTTATATTTATTAAATTATGAAGGTGACAACTTTGACATCTTTTAAAATAAAATAATATAAGTGTCATAATCGCATTTATAAGTCTCCAAATGGTCCACTGTTCAACAATTGGATGATTATGGTTTATATATACACGAAAAATATGTTTTGGTCAGGTTTTTGGGCCTTTTAGGGGTATTATTATATGAATAAAAACTATATTATTGATTTTTCACTAAATAAATTATTTCTGCATCATCAATGTGTATGCTATTAAGGTAATTCAATATTTATTATAAATTACAAATAAATTAACATAATAAATAAAAACATTTTATATTTAAAATTAGTATTTTTAATAGAATTTATATTCTGAATAACCCTATATTAAAAATACTTTATTTATTAATGTTTGAGTGAGACATATTTCACTTTCATTAAATACAATAAACTAAAGGTCTTAATCACATCCAAGTGGGTACCAAAAGATACAATTTCGACCCAAGTATATTTTAGGATGAAATATAGTCATCCAATTATATTAATACATGTGTTAGGTTAATTTTATAATATTATTTGTACCCTTAATTAACTAATTTACCTTTAACTATAGTAAAAAATATTTACCGTAGTTACTATTCATAATGTCTAAAAATAAAAATTAGCCTGTTAACATAATTTTTACTTACTAATTCCAAATATAGAATCAATTTTTCGAAATTCAAAACCCATAAGTTGCATTATTTAATTAAAATTAATTCCACTATTGAGAAAATGGGTTCTAAAAGTTAAAACATTGCAAAAGATTGAACTATTTTTTACATATGAATTCAATGTAAAAATAATGATAATGACATACATAATATTAAATGGTAAAAATATATTCTACTTATACTTTAAAAAAATTCAATATTATAATTTTACCATATAAATTATCTTGATGAAAAAAGTTGGTTTTAATTTAAATTTTGCGTATTTTTACTGTTCATCAAAATATGAAAGTTAACAAAAAAATATTAAAAAATCATACAAAGTTAATTTTTATATCCTTATTGAAATTAATATGTTTATTTTGTAAAATTAAACTTATAAACGTGTCAAAAACTAGATTTAAAGTCGGTGCGCCATCAAAAGGCAGCAAAACCGCATTTTAAAAAAAAATACTTATTTTACCCAAGGAATTTATTTTGTTCTCATACCATGTTCTAGATAATGTGTAAGATGAATTATAATGTTATAAAATTCAAAATGTGGTTAATACTATTTATAATGTCTAGTTCATAATAATATTATCACAATATATCATTGTTTAGTAAAACTCCGTATTGCGTACAACACACGCTATTGAGGAAGGTCGCTCTTGCGTGCAAGATAAGCCAAGAATAGTGTTTACGTATACTACAAGCTAATACGGTGTTTCTTATAGCGCCAAATAATCTTTGTGTAGCATACAACATACGATATCAATGAAATTAAAAATAATATTTCTTAAAATTCTCGGGGTGTTACAATGAGACAACTGATGCATATATGAGATTTCAATAAATAGACCCCAACCAATATATTTCATATCCAAGTAATTCCTCATATATCAAATAATTGATTTAATTTAAAAACTATGTGAATTATCATAAAATATCTATATTGTGTAAAGAATATGTATTTTCAATATTTCCCTAGTCAATCAAATAAGTTTCATGGTGAAAAATTGTAAGTATAAATGATATATGATTTAATAAATATCCATATCCAAGATAAAAGTTATGGATAATTAGGGTAAATTTAATCTCTAATTATCTCTAAAAAATCAATATTTCAAGGGTTGGTTAAAGACAAAAAATTGAATCAAGAATGTGAATGTCAATATTATCATCGGTTAACTAAATAATGAACCCTCTTATGAAAGAATAAGCATGGTATCAATAAAAAAATATCCTAAGTGGAGTGATAATAATGGGTTTTTTGTTAATATAAATACCATAAAATAGTCAATAAAAACATTCTGGATAAAAATTTTATTTTTATCTTGAAAGTCACTCTTTAAAACATAAAGAATTTGAAAATATTTTTCTTTGAAAATCACTTTTAAAAAATAATAATTCTCATAATATTAGGGAAACATATTCTTTTAAAAAGTACATGTAAATGAGAAATGGAAGACTTAATTAAATGAAGTCTCGTAAATCTGTACATGTTATAAAAAATAAAAATAGAAATATTTTTGCACTGTAAAAATGTTATAAAAGTGTCTTTTTTAGAAAATGACATTAAGAATTCATTCAAATTTTCTGTAAAAGATACATGGGAATTATATTAATATATATATATATATATTACATTTAAAACATTTTTTAAAATAACATTATTAAATCATATTAAAGAGGTTTTAATAAAATAAAACTTTTTTAGAATATATGGTTTTGGATAAAAATAAATTTCTAACCAAAGAGATAAATGATATAAGATTTTATAAATAACATTATCTTATTTATTTAAAGTAATAATGAGTTAAAAATGGTAATATATCTAGAAAATATAATGAATAAATATAGGAGAAGAAAATTAAAAGGGTTTATAATGAATTTTTTTAGTAATTTCTTTTAACTACTATTCCAGAATAAATAATCACGATTAGACTGATATTTTGAAATTGACCATTAAAATGATTATAACATTGAAATGATAGTTAATAAGTGAATAAAATATGTAAATCATATTTAAATCCACATAATAATTTCTAAATAAAATATAAGAGATTGAAAATTAATTCCATACAAAATATTATGATGATATGATCAATGAAGTAGATGTTTAACCCAATAAGTATAAATTGAGTTATGCAATCCCTTACCTCACACTTCATTTTGTTTGAACATGCTTTAACTTACAATACAATAGTTTTTAAAATGTTTTTAACTTATAATATAACTCTATTAATATTAAAAATATCATATATTAATGCCTTATAATATATTATCACTCGTTCACTGATAATCGATCATTATTTATATTGTTTTGGGTGTTAATATCCTTGTTTTCACAGGTATGTTTTTCCTTGAAATAGCTGTTTCTTAAGAAAATTCTATAGTTATTAAATCTACATAACAATAATCATGAAAATAACATCATTATAAAGAAATTATACTTTTAAAATCAATCATTAAATATGGTTATGAAAAAATGAATTTTGTTGTGATCATGGAGATGGTGAGTCGTACATACGCATGAGTAATGTTTTAATTTTTCAATTTCCATTATGGGAATGAAGAAAGTTATAATTTACCCATGTATAATTATAATAATATCATAAATACAATAATAATTATTTAAATAATCTTATTTATATCATCCAGGAGGTGTGGCGATAAAATAGAGTCATGTCACTCCATGGTGGCGGTAATCCAAAGGTAGAATAACAATGTTATCATCATTACATGAGTGAGAAGAAAATAAATAAAATGATATATATTATCTTTATATAACTATAAATATGTAATTAATATCATTTTTATTTCACCTCTGTCACACATAATCATTACACATACCATCATCACCTTCCATGTAAAGATTTAGTAAAGGACATATCACATTACTTCCTGAGGAAGTAGTTCTCCGTACACACGAGTAACATTATTGTATGCCCTAAGAAATGAGAACGAAAATTTTATATTTAAAATAATTATTTAATATATATAATTATGTTATAAATAGCATATAAATACTTTATATCAATTATCATACCCAACCTTGAGAGGTGGAAAAGGAAAAATGAACTACATCAGTTTGGGAGGCGGTAGTCCCCCATACACACAAATGAGGATTTCATAACCAATTTTATATAATTTTTGGTGATTTTAGGTTTTTATATTTTTATAAAAACATCCAATTATACGTTATATACTTAGTTAATTATATCACTATGGTTTAATAATAATTTAATGAGGAGGATAAAGAAATAAAATAATGATGCTTCTTGAAAAACATTACCTCGTCTTCAGGTATCTTTATTAGGTTTGAAATAATACAGTAAATGGATATATTTATGAAAATAATTATTCCTATAATATTTGGTGAGTAAATTTTAGAAGTGATTAGGGTATTTATTGGATAAAACTAATAGGTTTGAAGGTGTTAATAAGTTAGAAGAGGGAGTGTCCTCTTATAGGTGGGGGGAGGGGACACACTTGGTATTTTTTGGAAATAAATTGAGTGCTCCCACGTTTATCATAGGTCAAATTGTTACCAAATAGACTATTACATAACATTATAGTCCTAATTGTCTAAATATTTACATAAAATAGTTTTTATAAAAATGTATAGGTAAAATTAACCCATATCTCTTTAGTTTAACCCGTGAAAACCCCATTTTTATCTTAATCATGATAATTATTATTTTTCTATTTTCAATATAAATTTTGTTAAAAACATTAAGCTAACCAAATTATAAATTATAAAAAATTATCATTAAAAATATATAATTCGTTTTTACAAAATCAATTCACATAATTAGACAATTTTAATTTAAAATTAATCCCACAAACGAGATGATAAATAATGTTTTTAAAGATAAAGTGTTAAAACTTTTACATGGTTTTTAAATCAATCATCTATTATAAAATTATTATATTTAAATTAATTGGATTAAATTATATATAAACTAATTATTTATACTTTAAACCCAATTAAAAATATAACTTATCCATATAAATATTTTAAGCAAATGAGAGTTTTCAATTAACATTATGTATTTTTCACTATTCATCAAAAAGTGAAACATTTTAGAAAAACCCAAAAATTCACCACAATTTAATTTTTAAATTTGATTTAAAAATGAATTTTATTTTGTAAAAATAATTTTGAGAAATTGGTAAAAATTACATTTAAATTATGTGCACAATGTATGATTAAAACTTTTGTTAGTAACAATACAGTTTCTTAGAAAACTATTTCTTTTCATCTAAATAATTCTTATTTTATTAATAATCAATAGATAATCATATTTCCAATAATTCTATTGGGACTATACATAACATTTAATTTAACAGCTAGTTTATAACTCTAATATTAAATAATATCATTTTATAAATATTTTATATTTTGTTTAAACTCAGTGTTGCGTCTAATGTAAGATAAACTTAGTGCTGCATGTAGTGAAATATAATGATAATATTATTTGTAATATAAGGTAAAATAATAGTTTCATGTAATTAAAGATATTTAATACATTTAATTTAGTTAAAAATAAATATATCATTACGTCCCGAGGTGTTATATTTTCCTCTAAGTTTGTTGTTGTGTGTAATATACGCTATCAAATACAATGTTCTTATTTAAATAACTCTTGGTATTATAAATATGAATTGGTTAATTTAAAATTTCTTTATTAACTATCATAAAATATTTTTATAGAAAATAATCATGAATGTTCTAGGTTAAACATATATTTTATGATGTTAGAAATAAGTTTTCATGATTTGGAGAACTTATAAATGAATTGTTAGGATTATGTGGTTCCCCACTATGAAAATAATTTCTCACACCTTGATTTTTGGTTTTATTCAATAGAGGAAAAAATGTTACTAGGATAATAGTTAATGTAATAGACAATGTGTTACTGATAAAAAATTGGATTATGACTGAAGTGAAATATATTATTATTATTCCAAATTACTTATCATGATATATTATTAACAAATTTCACTCTTACTATATCTCAACCGCACCATATAAGATAATGATAGTGTACACTATGAGATAATGTTGTGGCTTCCACGAAGTAAAGAAGTCTTAGTTTATTATATGGAAATAATATGGGAATAATCACTCAATGTAATTCTTGATAGGAATGATAAAATGATTTATATGTGGAGAAGAAGGGAAAAGAGAAAGTAATTTTTGAAGAAAAATGAGTAGTTCAGTTAACATAATGGATGGGAATATAGATCTCTGTAAGGTATTACCCATAGATCAATGTTTTAAGTGTGTAATTTATAAAAATTATATAAATTGATGTCCTTGGGGGAAATATCAATTGCATTATCCTTAAGGCTATTTGAGTAATGGTTTTTCTATTGATGATGAAGAGACCAAAAATGATATATGAACAGAAGAAGGTATTAATGAATTAGATAATGAGGCCTAGTTAGTGGTTTAAGAACAAAATCAAACGATCGAAGTGTTTATGTATTGGAATTCAAGAATTATGTTTTTTGAATCATGAAATATATAAATATTGTTCATTTGAAGTTTTTCATTAATAATTTTCAAGAATTAATTAAATGGTACTGATAAACTAGAAATATGACTTAATTGAAAGTTTTTCATTTATAAAAATCAATTGATTATAGAACATATAACCTTTAATATGTTTCTTATATTAATATAATGTTTTTTAGTTGTAATAAATATGTAGTTGATATAGATTAAGTGAATTGTTTAGTATTGTTGACCTTGGTACAGATTAATGATTTTAGGATTAAGTGTTTTATATTATCATTGATTTTTTTTACACTTTTTATAGATTTATGGAATATATTCAATATTATCTGGTTTAATTTAATGAATGAGTAATCATGAATATTTACATTGAGGTTTAATGGTAGTTCTAGTTATTCCCATGATTCAGGAGAATATTTGACCAACGTATTCAAAAATTTGGTATGTGACAATTCAGAGTTACATTATGATATTTGGTGGATTAATGTTACATTGATTTTAGAAATGTAGTGACCTTGTATATAAATTTTTTAATTTTGGAAGGGTCTTAAGGTAAACCATTTATGGAATGGTTTTAGCTGAACATTGGTTGATGTTTAATAAACTATTTTTTTATGTGATAATATGAATATTAATCCATATTGGATAACATCTAAAAACGATTTTAGATATAATGATTGAATGGATGAATTGTCATTGTTTTATGGATTATAAAATCCATTAGAAGTTAATTTTATTACTTCAGGAATAAAATATACATCATAAATTTTCATTTCATGGAGTAATATATGAAGTTGAAATTGATCGATTCACAACAAAAGGATGACATTTTTTTACAATATAAAGGAAATTTGATCCCTAGATATATCAAACCCTTTTCAATTCATGATCACAAAAGGATCCTAGCTTATCACTTAGAGCTCCAACCAAAACTCTTTGAGGATCATGGTGTATTCCATGTATCTCTACTATGAATGAAAATACTTGACCCATCACATGTAATAAACTCAAAATAAATAACAATGGATAATGAAATTCATTACGAGGAACAACAGGTGGAGATTATGGATCAGAGATATAACTTTCTTGGAAATAATACCACACACCTTGTAAAAGTGTTCTGGTAAAACCACTAACTTTACGAAGCTATGTAGGAATGTAAGGATGTAATGAGATTTAAATATCTATAGTTGTTTTTTTACCAATGTGATGAAGTTTGTAAGTGAAAATAATATTATCAGGGGTAGAATATAACACCACAAGATTTTGTGAAATATATTTTTTTCCAATAAATTTAATTTCTTCAACAACATTCGTTACATGCTACACCGGCTTTTAACGAACTACGATATACGATTTATATTATTATTTAAACTTAATTTTTATGGACTATATGTCATAAATGAAGATATTAATAGTAAAAATAATAATTAAAATTTAATTATATTGGTTTTATATAAATAAAATGTATTTATAAATAAGTACATATTTTTTAGTAAATTTTTTTCATGCTTTGAAAATAGATGTTTCTCAAAAAAATGATTCTAATTTATATTTTTAAACCTATAAAAATTTATTTTTGAAAATTTTAACTTATTTCCCTCAATATAATATAAAATTTTTTAATGAAAATTTCAAAATTATCTAAGGGTGAATTTTTTATATTAATATAAAATGATTAATTATTAAATGATTACTGAAAATACTAGTTATTAAAAACTACCATTTTTTTAAAGAATATATTTTGATAAATATTTTATTAAAATTATTTTAAATGTAAAATTATTTCAAATATATATTTATTAACCCAATATAGGTTGATAGAATAAATTTAAAATTGAAAATTGATGTTAAAGAATTGTCTACATATGAACTTTCTCTTTTTGAAAATCGACTATTTCATTACGTCTGCATGTTACACCCCAAGCTTCCACGGTACATTTCCCTTCGAATAATGCAATAGCGTGTGTTGTACGCAACCTCGAGCTCTAACACACACCACAACTAATTAAACTAGCCGTTGTGAATAATAATACCTACTTTTTGAAATATTATAAATTTTATTT
Organism: Viscum album; assembly: GCA_963277665.1. Lineage (NCBI taxonomy): Eukaryota > Viridiplantae > Streptophyta > Magnoliopsida > Santalales > Viscaceae > Viscum > Viscum album. Next base: position 1,512,750,513 of record OY728128.1, on the reverse strand, counting down.
ATCAAAATGGACTTCATTTTTGGATTTGGAATATCGATTATAGCTTAGGGTGAAATTTTGGCCTTATTCTGAAAAACTTCAATTTTTAATGAATAGTGAAACCACTAAGTGGTTGTTAAAAACAGATTTTTCGTTAAAATGAAATATTACCACTTCTGTGATTTGATTTTCAAAAATCCGACATACATGGTTGTCATTAAGAAGTAAAATGTGGTTCAATGAGATTAAAATAATTTTTTGGTGAATAGTAACTTTTAAGTTCTTAATAGCGATTAGAGGTAATTAGTGTAGTTTAAGGTAAAAATAATCTTTTAATAATATGAGATGAGATTGAAACTTGTCCTACTCCTATTGGATGAGTCATGGCCGACCAAGAAAGCCCATGGGTCAACTTGGGGACCCCATGGAGCCACTTTGGTTGGAAAATGACATTAATATATATTTATTTAATGTTAAAATTAAATTGACACAAACATGAGTTATTTTACTAAAATAGTTTTTAATTGGGGTTACACAATTCCAAATTTTTACTATAAATATTCATTAGAAAGATAAAAATATTTCCTACATAATATTATTTTTTTTATAATTTTTAGACATTAAATAAATTAAATTATTTTGACATCATTCTGATGCAGCGATGACCTCATTATTTAACGATTTTAATAAAATGAAAAGATAATGTACAATCCAAGGCTTACAATTGTCCAAAGACTATTGGATGGGTATATTTAGAACCCTTATCACCTTATCCACGAATTATATAAGTGTGGGACCTTTAGAATCCGAAAATCATTGTATAATAATGTAACATTTTAATCTTTCCAAAAGAGCCCCTCCTCTCCTCTTATAAAAGGCCCTCACCTCCACCACCTTATTCACACTTTCAAGCCTTTTGGTTCGGCCAAACTCTTCCAAAATATTCTCCCAACTTCTCTCCCTTCATCCTAGAAGCTTTACTTTAATCAGAAATCCATCCTAAGGAGTCCTTTTGATCAAATCAAAAGGAAGAACCCGAAGAAGAGGTAACATTTTCATCACCCTCTTTCAAGTTTCTTTCTTCTTCCACTCACTCTTTGTTTATTATTTCAATTATAAAATTATAACTACAATATCTTCTATATACTGTGATGTTATTATAAATATGGAACAACCATATTCAGTATTCTACCCATCATTTGAATGACATGTCACCATACGTGCGTACATACGGCTTACCGTCTCCACGTCGTGGTGTAATTGTTATTCAATATATTATTATTTAGATGGGTATAATAATGATATGTAATTCATGTAAATAATAAATATAACATGATAATGATTCTGTATATATGATATACTATCCAATTATATATTATTTTAATATCAAAATAATGATATTGTCGCTCGTGCGTACGTACGGACTACCGTCTCCACGAACGCGATGAGATTCATTCTCCGTCGTATCCATTCAAGTATAATTATCATTAGATGATCTAAAAATAATGTTTAATGACATGATATCATTATGGATATGAATAAGATACAAACTATCCATGAAAACACGACTTACGAAAACGAGTAAGTTAACACCCGAAACAACGATAAATCTAAGATATTGTTAACAAAGCAATGTTAAAAGATCATATATGATATCATATGAATGTATATGATTCTTGTATAATTTAATAACAATTATTTCACCATTATACAAGAGGTTAACCTACCCCAACCAAGGAAAAGTACAAGGTAAGGGTTTACTTCACAACCTCTTCATTATCCAAGGTTGTTTATACATAATTATCTACTGGGACCTCGTTATCATCCACATCCATGTTTCTTAAAAATGTCTTTCAAAACATTTTTACTATTAAATTGGAAATGGGTTAAAGTCATTTATACCCTTATAAGTTTTTGAAAGGAATCTTACCGTCGTTTTCCAAACAATGTACTTTTTGACCTTTTTGACAAATTTAAGGTAAGAATGTTTTTTTAACTTATACGGCGGGTGCGGCTATTTTCTGCCATTATAACTTCGTCGAAGCTTCCCTAACAAGCTTATAAGAATATTTTCAAAGTAAATGTATTAATTATAATTATGGGAATTTTAAATTATTTCAAAAAGGAGAGATATTTGTCTCAAATAGCTTTGATTTCATCTATTTCAACATCCTTTGATGGGTTTTAAGTTTAATTGAAATTGATTTATGATACAAAACTTCCATTGAACATTTTGTTAAATATTTGACTGTGGATGTGTTATTTTTATACCATCCATAGTTTATGGAGAAATTTTTGACATTTCGTATGCTAGTTTTAATACGAATATTTATGTTATGTTTAAATCTATTCATATGAGGAATGTATTGGACTTAATATGTGACGGGTGGAGCCCGCTATAGCTCCTCGATGCATCGGTAGGTCTAATGAGACAACTAGACATGGAATTGGCCGAGGCCCTTTCCCAATTTGGTTTATGGTTTTGGCCGAGGCCTTAATCATTTTAGATGTCTTGGCCGAGGCCTTGACAAAATGTTTCAGAATGTCTGTCATTATACATTCCCTCATTATGAAAGTGGTTATTGATATTTTATGTGATTATTCGTCTAGTAGAATATCCATGTGAGTAAGTAATGGCATTATTTTATTTTACTTTTGCCATATTATGCTGAAGTTCAAGTTCAATAAGGCTTTTGTTTTAGTTATACATTGCCTTAAATTCTTATGTTTTCTTATGAAAGTTTCCGCTATATTGTTATCCTTACGGATCATTTGAGCTCACCCCTTTCAATGTTTTATTTTTCCCAGGATGCGAAGAGGTGTATTATGACTGACTTGCAAGAATAGTCAGTGAGGATATGTGTGTGGACTAGGGAGACCATGTTATTGTAGTTTTTATTTTTATGATGCAATGAAAGACTTATGAATGTATCTAGTGTTTCCAAGGCTACTAAACTAATCGGTCTTTCGAGACTTGATCTTTTGTGATCATGCCAATGTTACGAAGTAATGCACCGACTCTGGGTAGCTGGGGTCGGGGTGTTACACTGAAGGTATAATTTAAAATTATATTCTTAAACTTATGTGAATTAAATTTTGAAAAATTTATTCCATATTTAGAATCATCATATTTTATGTTATATAATAATTCCAACTTTATTTTTTACCATATTGAATAGTGAATATAGTTAAAATTATTTATCACAGTTAAGGTGAAAACGGGTTTACGTGGGGGATTAAACAAATATAAGGGTTAAAATTTTCCCAAAACAAATATAATTCCTATTATATTTACATATTTATACGCTCAATACCTCAGTATATATGTTTTCTTATTACGAGAAACTTTAACATAAAACTGACCGATATAATAATGAAAGCATTACATGTCCCACTCCTGCTTTTAAATTTCAATTGTATTCACATATGGACCAAAGAAATATGTGAATTAATACTGATTATAATTTAAATAATAATTAAATTAATTTTATTAGGTTAATAAATTTTTTGTTTTAAATAATTACATAATTTTTTTAAAGGATTAATAAGCACATGCACGTTAATTATTTAATTAATAGAAAAAGAATATAAATGATACCAAATTTTTTAAATTAATATAAATTGGATGAGATACTATATTACATTATTTTTTAGTGAAATATAAAATGATATATATGTTTTTTAAAAATATAATCAAATTAAAAAATTTTGGTGATGTTTTTAAAGTCAAATTAAATGAATAGTGTGAAGATTGACATTAATGTTTTCTTATATTAAATAATATTTTATCAATTGATTTTTTTTACTAAAATCAATGATAATCATATGAGAAATTGGTATTAATTTAAAAATACCAACCATAATCAAGTAATAGACCAATGTTCCTATTATAAAAATTATATTGACTCAAATGGTAATGGGTAAAATAGAGTCACACATGTTACATGATCTTGTGTATTAATTAATGTTCTAAACACACTAGATTTTTATTATTATTAAAATTGGATTAAATATTTACTACCAGTGGCTAATAATTTTCCTTTTAGGTTCATTTATCTCTAGTATTAAATAAGAAACTTCCTAAGTTAAAGAGATTAGTTATTGTAGAGAAGACTGAAATGGTAAAAGTAAGGAAACGTTTATGTTTGGAAAAAACACGTTTAAAACATTTTTTTGTGATTTTTATATTTTTATCATATATATATAACTACCAATTCTATAATTATAAAATTTTAGGTGTAATGGTTGGGATTCACTTCCCATTATTGAACAAGTTTGGGTATTTACAAAAATGTCACTCCCCCTAAACTATAAAATTCCACCTCTTAGCGCTAATTATTCACACCTCCTAAGAAATTTGTGTCATCCACGTATTTACCAAATCCATAAGATAACTGAATTTCCATATCCTAGAGGACTTGGTGAGATAAAAAACATCTTATAAAAGATATATATTAAACCTAAAAAGGTTTTTTGAAGAAGAGGTAATGTTTTTAACAATGCGTTTTTATTTTACTTCTTCTTTTAACTCCTTAAAATATTATTAAAGTATTATAAAATAATAACACCAATATATAAATTATAGTAATATTTTAGGATTTTAATGAAAAAACCTATAATCCTCTCCACCTTCATCAAATGGGTAAATAACCCTTCGATTTTTTGTAAGGCGGTAGCTGCCTCACGAGTTGATGAAATTCATTTTCCCTCACCACATTTAAAAGATGTTGTAAGGATGGATTTAACATATTTATTTTATATTTTTTAAATTATTTTACTTCTGAAATTATGATATCATTTATACCTTCTTACATACCATTTTATGGGGGATATGAAAATGTCATTTTTGTTTACGACGGAGTACCTCATTACGAAGAGACATGATTAGTTTTTTACATTCTCTTTAAATAGAAGGTAGTAAGGATAAAATTAAGGAATATATTTTATATTTAATAAATATAAATAATTATGGAAACATAATATCACATATAAATATTTTAATTTCCAATTTTTTGGAAAATAATTGTTTGCTCGTGTGTACGTGTAGACTACCCCCTCCACGTAGCGAAGTGAAGTATTTTTGTCTTTATTTTTTCATGCATTGTATTAGAAATAAATTTTATAAATATAAATGATGCATATGAAATTTGAATTAATATTTAATAGTAATATATTATTTTACATTCTTTCATTCCACCCATTTAAAAAATGGAATCAACATTCCTTTTTATGTACAACCTACCATCTCTAGGAATGGTGTATTTAATTTTCTATAACTAAATGTAATAGTTTACATTAAATAAATATATAATGAATATATATGATATTTATATCATGTTTAAAATTATTTATATTATTTAACTATTATCAAATTAAAAGTACCAAATATATAAAACCAAAACTTATTTGAAAATTAAAGTAGTTATAATCTGAAATGTAAATTTAATAAGGAATTATTAATAAATATTTAATAAAAGGTCATAACTAAATCATATATGGAATAATATAAATATATATATATTGGTAATATATATAATAATCCTATATTTATTATATATGATGATCTATCTTGTATTAATGAAGATAATAATTAAGGTAATGGATATTTTGAAAATTTATCTTCTTTTCGACAGAAGTTATATTTTACACCTACCTTCTTTTATGAGGTGTATATAGATCCCATTATACTTGTTATATGATGAATAAAGTTATTTTAATTATATTTAATAATATTTTATTTATTTATTTCATGGGTCTTAAGATTAAAAACATACCAAAGTGGTAAAGATTTTATGCTAAGATCTCATTGTTTATCAGGATTTTTTATAATTAAATTAATAGTGTTGAAATATTATAATCAATATCTCTAGAAACTCATTAGTTTTATTAAAATATGGTTATTAATTTAAATTTAATTTAATAGCACCATTTATCCTTTCTTTGGTAATTAAAATTAGGAGATTTTTTTATGAAAATACGAATTTATTTCTCTCTTGGGTCGAATATAATTTTTCTTCCAAAACAATGTTTTAAAAAATAATCAATAAATGTTTTGACAATTAAAAATGTTTTATTAAATTAAATTCACCCCATGTTTCTATATTATAATTTTTTGTAAAATTAATCTTCCTATTTCTTTCCAGACAACCCCAGTTAAGATTTTATAAAAAAAGTGAAAGGACAAAGTATTTTAACGAGAAGACATGAATGTTTTTTCTTACTCTTATGACTAGTATTTTATTTGAAAATTATTTTACAATTATCCAATTTATTTTTATTTAAAAATATTTTTTATATTTTTTATTTTTTAAAGGTGATTTTTAATGTGGAAATAATATTTTCCTCAAAAAATGTTCCAAGTGATCTTTCAAAATAATTTTTCTTCAAAGATGAAATCCTTTAATGTTACAAAATATATAATGGGGGTATGATCCAATGATACCATATATATTATTTATCTATATGGTTTATTTTTGATGATGAAAATATGTTTATAAAGCACAAGAGCCTCTGCCCAGTTGGTAAGGACTCGACAAGTGCATCCAAAAGACCTAAGTTCAAAACTGGGAGAAGATATAATTTTAGGGTACTGTATCAGTACTGTAGTAGGATCTGTAGCAATCATAGTAGTAGGCACTATTCTGTACTGTAGAAGTGGGAACTATTCATTTGTTTGGGCTTTCGGGAAACCGGTTTGGGCCTCGGTTCTTTCAAGACCTTTGGGCCACCAAAGGCCTTCGGGCCAGTTTGGATTTCGGAAAACCTCAAGGCCTTTGGGCCACCTCAAGGCCTTTAGGCCCCCTGAAATTGTTCTTAATGACTATAGAGACTCTATAAAGAGAATACTCTACATGAGGATCTTGAGTAAGCACATTCACCAGAGTAGAAGCTAAGGGGATTTTTCAAAAAAAAAGAGGGAATGGAATTTCCATTGGGACCAATCTGTGCATGCATGGGAAGCCTAGCCGAACAAGACATGTGAATGTGGAGAGATAACATCACAATGAAGTATCTAGGGAGGAGAAGTTCCATGCTATTATGGTATGTATATTTCCTAATATTTGTGGGTATATGGACCCATCTTTAAAAATTACATAATCTTTAGTTAAATCAAGAATTCAACATTATGTATATTTTCATGTTTATAGTTTTATAAAATTTGGTCATAACTATTACATTACATATCAAAAATTACAAAGTAGAAACTTATTCTCTATAATTTTTTTTTCAAAAAAATAATATTCCTTATAATAAAAAAATAATTATTTTCTTTATATAAATCTTCTTGAATTCTCCCTTTCCCCAACCCTTCCTTATAACCTATGAAAAAACATTTCAAAAACTTGATATGAGCATAAAAATATCATAATGGTTATAAAATGAGGAAATAAAACATTATCCCATCAATACATACAAATCAATGAGATCATAATTTTCAATCATAAACCATAGGCTATTTAACATACCTAATACAATCATAAGATTTCTGAATAACACATAGAAATCATAAATCATAAGGGTAACTTGTGTCATCCATAAAATACTTAAATTATAGCTTACAAAGCTATGTAGGGAGTTATATTTGTAATACCCATCAAGGTATATTCCCTAAATATATTATGAGAAACATTAACATTTACCTATGTCACATTACCCAATTCATTAGAGAGGTATCATGGGCTCACTCGCCCAAGGTTTATCACAGAACCACCCGTATTTGGTTTATCAGGTAACTAACCATTAATTGAATAAGTACTATTAAATAATGGTAACATATAAAAGATTGAAATTTTCAACATTTCACTCATCTACCACAATGAACCAATTCATGATATTTAAATATTCAATCCATTTACAAACCCATTTAAAATATTTAATAAAGTGATTTTTGAATGAAAGTGTCCCATACCACTTTGAAACTTATAAAATAAATTTTGTAGTTAGAAATTTTAAACATATATGTCCATATAAATAAACCCGTAAAACATGGACATTAATGAGAAGTATTTAGAATAATAAATCTTCAAAACATTTAAAATGACTTTTCAGTTGAAGAATCTTATAACACCTGAGAAACAGATGAATAAGAATTATTAAATAATAACATCAAATGAAATATTAAATATCATTATAATATAGAAATTCATGATATAAAATGTTAAAAGGGTTATATATAAAACTTATAGGATATTAAAGGTGCACAATATCATGATATGCCTCAATGAAAGGATATTGAGACATAGTCCCTTACAAAGATCATACTATTAGATTAAGGATAAACCAATGATATAATTATGTGTGAAAAATATGAATAAACCCAATATATATAGATATTAAGTGTAAATCAATAATAGGCCATTCACACATGTTATTGAAAAAACAAAACCAATGACATGGAAATTTAAATTAGTGAATGAAGATTGAGCAAAGATTTCCCTTACAAAGTTCAAATAAATGATGTGATTATTTATAAATGGGGTGACTATGTATAGAAATAGTATATACACACAATGGGGAAGTGAAAATTATAACATTAATAAATAAATAGTTATTCCACACATAATTTTGGCATTATATAATCAACGATGTATGCGTAAAACCTAATGAGTGGAAATTGAGTACAAAAATTCCCTTACGAAAATTCGGCAGCCTAATGGCGTCACTTAAAAATTCAAAAAATGAGTTGAAGAGATAAAAAGGGTATCTCATAAATTTTACATAAAATAGAAATAAACAAGGATATTTAATAACATATATAAACATAAGAAAATGGAAATTAAAAGAAATAACATAAAAGAAGTCTTTGACTAAAATTGGATAATGAAAGGTTCCCTTACCTTGAAACTAATTCATCACATATGTTCCTTATTCTTCATTAATAATAAACTTACGTTAATTTATACTTTCATAAGACCATTTTCAAGTTTATTATTCCATTTATATCCCATATTACCATGTTATAAATATTACATTATTATTTATGTTAATATTTGTCATGTTGTCGATATTGGGAACTTAAGTCAAAAATGATCTTTTTATAATTACTAATTGTCCAAGTAGTAAAAAGTAAATTATCTCCAGAATAGTATTCATGATTTTAATATCTTATATATCCAGTATATATGAAATTATAATTTTCCATACCATTTTTAGATAAGAAATTAAATTCACCGTTCATGGAGACGGTAAGTCGTACGTACGCATGAATGCTACTTTCATTTATTTTTCATATTTAAAAGAATTAAAACTAATTGATACATAGGTATATTATAATTATAGTATAATATCATATTTTATATAAAATACATAATTTCATTAATTACATCTTTATATGTTCCATGTATGGCATGAACGAGTCATATCACTTTGAGGGGGAAGGAAGTCCGCCCTAGCTCAAATGAAATTATCGTATTTACACATCACGAAAATCATAAAGGTATGTTTTAAAATAGAAATTACATGATCATAGAGATAATATAAATATAATATATATCATATATAAATACAATTCCATCATAATATCCACCACGAGAGGTGGTAGGGGAAGATCGAACAACCATTATTTCATGAGGCAGTAGTTCCCTATACATAAAAACAATATGTTTGTATACATTAGATGGAGGTGTGTGTAATTTCTGTTCAAATAATTCTGATAAAAAATTATATTATATTTAATATATTTTTATTTTATAAATTAATTTAATAAATAGTGTTAAGGGGGTTGGATAAGGAAAATAAATTGGGGAATCTTGAGAGATGACATTACTTCAAATCTAGTAACTGCTTTTGATTTAAGATAAATGGCCTTCTCTAATTACATTATGCCCATGTTAAGTCTTCTAGGTGGAAGAGAGGGATGTTGGGAGATTATTCGGGAATCTTTTCTATATTATAATGGGATTGAGAGGTGTAATTAAGGTTTAGAGGTGGTGCCCTTTTATTAGAGAAATGATGGGCACTTTATGAATGTCTTGAAAGATTTTTTGTATTCTAAACTTAATTTTGATTTAAAATGGTCCCAAACTCATTTAATTAAAATATAATGTGAGTAATTTTCCAAATCCTCTCAACCAATATGTTTTAGAAAACTTTTGGTTTAAAATTACACCTTATCATTTTGCTTTAAACCTTAGTTTTTTAATTTGACTCTTACCATGTCTTGTTGTATATTCATACTATATCGTTAATATAGTTGTTATAATATTCCAATATAACATAAAGTGGTTAATTAATTAAATTAAACCCTATATAATTAATTTTTATGAATCCTATATTTTTAGGATTATTAAATCATTTAATAAAAAATTATTTGTTTTCAAAACTCATTATTGTTAATTTATATACTATTTATATCATGACTTTTAAAAAATCCATAACAACTTGATTATTTAGAAGGACCTTCATTAATTAAAATATAACAAGTCGTAATAATCCCTAAAATTAGTGGATGTAAAAAAAATTAAAAAAATTATTTTAATATTTATAATCTCATCTATTTAAATCATTCGTTAAAAAGGAAATCACTACATCATCATTGTGTCATAAATAAATTTATTTATTTGATGACAAAATAAATAAATAAAATACCATGATTTAGGACACATATTTATATTCATAATTATTATATATAGTTGATGATATCACTTTTATAACCCCATATATTTTTTTTACTAAAAGATATATTTTTATGTTACATTTTTTTACTTTAAATTGTTTCTTCTAAAATGACATTTTCACATCCATGTGGCTCCATAGGGTCCTTAAATTGACCCAAGAATGACCATGGTCGGACAATACTCATCCAATAGTATTAGGACATGTGTTATAGTAGTTTAATATTAATAAAATATTATGTTTTTACACTTATATACCAGATTCACCCTTTTACAATGGTAAATAAAATAATTACTGAATTTACTATTCGTAATGTCTAAAAATAAAAGATACATATTTACATATTTTGGAACTCTATATTCCAAATATGGAATCCATTTTTTAAAATTAAAAACAAATAAATTTCCATTGTCAAAACAAAAAAAAACTATATTTGAGAAAGTAAAACTACCAAAAGATTGACATGTGTTCATTTCCAATTTCAAAGTGAAATTACATCCAATGTCCAAAATTCGATTAAATAGTAAAAATATAATCCAATTATAGTTTAAAACCAATTAAATGTACAACCTAACTAAATAAATAAATTATATGAAAATTCATTTTTGAATTAAAATGCAGTATTTTCCACTATTCATTAAAATGAACTTTATTAGAAAATCACCAAAATTTCATCCAATGTAAATTTTGATATCATTCTTCTAAATAATAATTTTATTTTTTCAAATAGAACTTATAAAACTGAAAGAAATACTATATTTAAATAGGGTTCTCTTTAAAAAGGATGTAAATCACCTTTTAAATAATATTAGAGTATTTCATACTTAAATTCAGATTCTTTATTATTTTAAGCCTCTAAAATTTATTAGATAAATTTAAATACTCATAGCAAACATGTATAGTAATATTTTAGTTAACTCTATTCATTCCCTTTAATACAAAGACTATGCGTTAAATACCATTTAAAATTATAATATTATTATATTATTTTTCCTTATATCGTAGTGTTGTGTGCAACATAAGTTTTCAGAGAAACCCCTTATTACATGTTGAGTACGCTATCAGAAAAAGCATCCCATTTAATGTAAAATTAAAATCTTAATTATAAGTATTAATTTAAATTAAAATGTATTATTCTATATATACCTAGGTCATTACAACCTTCCATCCTTTTGAAAATTATTTCCGCACAATTTTAAAATTGGGCTCGGAAACTTTATTGAAAGTCCCATATCGAAAAATGTCAACAAAACTATCACATTAAAAGAAAAAAGAGAAGTAAAATGGTCACCCGAGATTACACACACTAGGATTCCATGTAGGAAGACATGGATATGGAATAGAAACTAACCATCATATTCAGATGAAGTGTGATAGAAAACATGATCATCATAATATTAACCACCATAAAATCACAAACTTGTGATAGGTTAAAAGGTCTTTGATTCCCCAGTAGAAAAAGTAAAAGGACAACATTATTTTGTCTTAAGTTACTTTGCATAATTTTGAATTATTTATTTATGAGCTTGACTAAGAACATAAGGAAACGCACTTAATTTTCAGATATACTTTCATCTTTTTCTAAATTCCTTCCAAAAAATGCATCTTTTCCCCAAACGAAGATTATTCAAGATGGCTTGGTTACATCAAAAGTGATAGATTCATCTTCTAGAGAATCACATAATCCTAAAAGGATAAACTATATATTTATCCTATCTTTAGACGTTAACCAAAACCAAAATGATTAGTACAAGATTAGATAATCCCAAAAAAGTATAATCTTTTATAAAAAGAAATATTAATCTTAATCTTAGAAATTCGAAAAAAATACCCAAAGTTCAAAAAATACAATTCAATAAACAATTTTCCATAAAATTAATCAAAATAGTATAAAATAATATTTAATCCCAAAATATAGAAGGATTTAATCATATAGTCTTCTATAGTAAATCTTAAAATTTATCTCTAAATAACATCAACTACTCTTAAAGTATAATACTAATGTGTAATTATCTGAATCACATATTCTCTATGATAGGTTAATAATTTCCATAAATAACCCAAATAGCCCTATGTTTACAATAAAAACATATATTATTACAAACTAAAATTTTACCATCACTCCATAAATGAAACCCTAATGTATTCTCTTTTCCTTAGGCATATAGTTTTCCAAAAGAGAGAACGTCTTCCAAAATAACCTTTATCACTTAATCACAAAATAATTTTCCTATAATAAGGATGTCCATTTGATAAATCATATGTTCCAAGAATAAACTTATTCTTGATCCATAAAATCATTTAACTAAAAATAATTAGTCATACTAACCAAGGACTTCACATTGTCTAGTGGTAGGCGATAAATCATAGTTACACAATGGTTGTGGGATTGATTCCCGTAGATTTGTTCAAGGTGATGGGTTGTCACAAGATCTTCATATTGTCCTTTTTATAAAACTATGTAATTATAATAACATAAACAAAATGAGGTAAAATCCATAAGAATATCAATAACATATTTTAACCTCAAAGGTTATCTCATACCTTGCATCTTTTTCCCCAAAAGTAATAACCTATAATTTCCTCAAATTCAAGGATCTGATAAATCATAATTCTTTTTTATAACTATATCTATAAAATAAAACATAATTATTCCTCAAATATATTTTTTACAAAACAAACATCAGGGTTAAAAATACAAATAGAAAAGTATTCTAAATTAATACCATCAACAAAAGAGCATTAATACTTTTAAACATTTCATCCCCCTGATAAATAACATAACTCTTGAATTCCTAAAACATATAAAATTTAATCATGGATCATTCTTCATGATCCTTTATCCTTGTTTTTCTATATTATTCTTTTATACTTCTTTCATACAAAAAAATCATTCATAGTGTCCTAATATTTCAATAATATCAAAACATGAGCTACTAAATAATTCATGCATTTCATAGGTCATTTTTAGTTTCCTCATTTTCATTAGGAATGGAATTAGGAATTTGTAAAAATATATATTTATGATCCTTCTGGCCCCATTCCTGAACCTTCTTTGTAGGACATCTATTTGTATAATGACTATGCACACCACATTTAAAATATTCAATTAATGTTTTGGAAAGAACATCTTTCCCTTTTTTAGAGTCAACGAAACTCTTCCTTTTTCCATGGAATGTTATTACTTTATGAACTTCATTAACACATATAAAACATCTTCCCGCCCCTTTGAAGCATTTTTCTTGGTGTTTCTTTCCACATCCTTGACACATAGGTTTTTTAATATACTTACCTTAATGATTAATAATTGAAATTCTATTGGGATTCGTTTCTCACATGTATGATGTCTTAGACAAACCACCAAGGTTCAAGTGGTCAATCATGACTCAAGAGAGTCAGTTTAGAAAAACCACAAGAGATATCTTTGAAGCACCCATTTATTTCAATTTATCATTCAGAAAAGAACAATAGTTTCCTTCACATCCATTTTTACTTTGGTTCCTTCTATATCTATCAATTTATTAAAACTAAAAAGGATAGTATGAGTATATCAGTAAAATAACCATATAATATCTTATGAGGATGGTTAAAACTAGGATATACTTATTCAGGTTATCTTACACTTCTTAAATTTGTCTAAAATAACTATGACTCTTTCAAATATGTTAACCATTATGGTTATTCCACTTATTCTTAAATAACACCCTATCCTACAAAGTTATCTAAACCAACTTATAATACCAACTATAAGGCCCCATCCTTATACATTACATGTTATTGAGTTAAATCCAGAATTTGAAATTGAAGACTTTTTTAGGTTTTGAGTTTTAGAGAATTAGGAAATAACTATTACATTACATCTCAAAAATTACAAATTAGACACTTCTTCTCTATACATTTTTTTACAAATATAAAACTTCACAAAATAACTCAAGAATTTTTTTTTCTTGATATAAATCTTCATGAATTCTTCCTTTCTCTTACCCTCACTTATACCCAAGGAAAAACATTTCAAACACTTGGTTTGAGCATAAAAATCTCAGTAATGGTTATAAAATAAGGAAAGAAAACGTTAGACCATCAATACATAAAAATCAATGAGATCATAGTTTTCTACGATAAAACATAATCTCTTTAACAAACCTAATGAAATCATAAGATTTATGTATAACACATATAAATAATAAATCACAATGGTAACTTTTGGAATTCATAAAATACATACATTATAACATTCATAGCTACACATAGAGTTACATTTGGAATACCCATCACGGTATATTCCTTAAATCCAATAGGAGAAACATTACCATTTACCTCTGTCACGTTACCCAATGAATTGGAGTGATATATCGGGCTCAACCACCCTAGGTTTATCACAGATCCACCCATATTTGGTTTATCACGTAACCACCCGTCCAATAACCATGTACCATTACACAATCGTAACACATAAAAGATTGAAATTATAAAGGTTTCACTAATCAACCACAATTAATAAATTCAAGATATTGAAATATTCCATTCATTTACAAAACCATTTAAAACATTTAATAAAGTGACTTTTGAATCATAGTGTCCCATAACACATTGATACTTTTAAAATAAATTTAAAATTTAGAATTATAAAAAATATATGTCCATATAAATAAATCCTTAAAACCATTTTAAAAACATGGACATTAATGATAAATATTTAGATGAATGAAGCTTTAAAACATATAAAATGATGTTTCAGTTAATGAATCTTGTTACACTTGAGAAACACTTGAATAAGAATAATTAAGGAATAACATCAAACAAAACATTAAATATCTTGATATTATGGAAATTCATGATATAAAATGTTTAAAGAGATATATATACACATTATTGGATATTAAAGGTTCTCAATATCAAGATATGCCTCAATGAAAGGATATTGAGATGTAGTCCCTTACGAAGATCGCATCACTAGAATAAGGATAAATAAATGAAATAATTATGTGTGAAAAATAAGTATACACCCAATATAATTGGATATTAATTGGAAAATAATCAGATTTCATTCACATATATTCTTCAAAAAACAAGACCAATTACATGGATATTTAACTCAATGAATGGATATTGACCTATGCTTTCCTGTATAAAGTTCAAATAAATGGCGTAAGAATTTATCAACAGGGTGATTATGTGTATAAATAGTATATCCACAAAAAGGTAAAGTGGAAATTATAAAATTAATAAAAAAAGAGATTCCATACATAATATTGGCATAGTATAATCAATTAATTATGCATAATACCTAATGATAAGAAATTTAGTTTATAAATTCCCTTACAAATATTTGGCAGCCTAACGGCGTCACATAAACATTCAAAAAATCAGTTGATTAGAAAAAATGGGGTCTCTCATCTCATGTACCTAAAATTGGATTAAATAAGGATATATAATAACATACATCAACATAAGAAAATGGATATTTAAAGGCATAACATAAAAGTATTCTTTGACTAAAAGAGGACGGGGGAATGTTCCCTTACCTTGAGTCTGATTCATCATGTATGTTCCTTGTTCTTCCTGAATAATAAACTTGTGTTAATTTATACATGATTAAGAACCTTTTAAATTTTCATTACTCCTTTTATATCACTTATTACCACATTAAAAAATTTACATAGTTATTTTAGTTAATAT
Source organism: Viscum album (assembly GCA_963277665.1). Classification (NCBI taxonomy): domain Eukaryota; kingdom Viridiplantae; phylum Streptophyta; class Magnoliopsida; order Santalales; family Viscaceae; genus Viscum; species Viscum album. The sequence goes on along the minus strand of OY728128.1, from coordinate 1,512,734,241 downwards.
CGGTAATTTTGTCGATATTGGGTACTTGAGTCGAAAATGATCTTGTTATAATTACAAATTGTTCATGTGGTAAAAAGTAAATTATATCCAAAATATTATTCATGATTTAAATATCATATATATCCAATATATATGTATTTATAATCTTCCATACAATTTGGAGATAAGAAATGAAATGCACCTTTCATGGAGACGATAATCTGTACGTACGCATGAACACTACTTTCATTTCCTTTTCATATTTAATGGAATTAAAACTAAATGATACATAGGTATATTATAATTATAGTATAATATCATATTTTATATATGTTAAATAAGGTCATTATTTCCATCCTTTATATGTTCCATGTATATCATGAACGAGTCATATCACATTGAGGGGGCGGCAGTCCGCACTTCCTCAGATAAAATTATTGTATTTAAACATCATGAAAAGAATTATGGTGTGTTTTTAAGTAAGAACTAAAGTATCATAGGTTCAATATAAATATAATATATATCATATATAAATAAATTTTCATCATAATGTCCCCCATGAGAGGTGGTAGGGAAAAATTGAACAGTCATCATTTCGTGAGGCAGTAGTTTTCCTTACACAGAAACAATATGTTTGTATTAATTAAATGTGGGTGTGTGTAAGTGTAGTTAAAATCCTTCTCATAAAAACATAATAGTATATTTAATATAATTATTTTTATAAAATAATGGAACAATTAGATTTTAGGGGGGATGATAAGGAGTCTAAGTGGAAGTTTCTTAAGAGAAGAGATTAACTCAAATCGGGTTACTCTTTTTGATTTAAGCTAAAACGAATTATTGAATTTCCTTCTGCACATTGTAAGGCATCTTGGAGGAATAGAGGGACGTTGGGAAATTATTTGGTCATAGTTTGGACAATCCGAGGGATTTTAGAGGTGTGAGTAAGGGTTAGAGGTGGTGACCCTTTATAAGAGGAAGGATGGGCACTTTAGGAATGTCTTGAATGATTATTTTATTATAAACTAAATTTTGATTTAAAAGGGTCCCAAACTCATTTAATTTGAAGATAAGGTGAGTTTTATTTGACATAATCTCAATAAATATCTTGTAGAAAAGTTTTTGGTTTAAATTTATCTTTATCTTTTAGCTCTAACCATTAGTTAACTAATTTGACTCTTACAATGTCTTCTTGAATATTAATTCTATATAGTTAATATTTTTACTATAAAATTATAATCACACCTCAAGGGGTTAATTAATGAAATTTTCAACCTTATATAACAAATTTCGATGAATTTTATATTTTTAGGACTATTAAATAATTTAATAAAAAATTATTTGTTTTAAAATCTCATTTATGTCATTTTATATACTATTCATATCATGACTTCTAAAAAATCCATAACAACATTATTTTTTTAAACAACCTTCATTAGTTAAAATTTAACAAGTCATACTATTCCCTAAAAATTTTTCATGTCAAAAAATGTTTTAAAATAAATTTATTTTAAAATTTATAATCTCAATTATTTTGATGATTCTTTAATATTGAAATCACTACATCATCATTACATCATAAATAAATAAATTTATTTGATGCCTAAAAATTATAAATAAAATAACATGATGTATGAAATCTTGTTATATTTATGATTACTATTTATAGTATAATATATCTCTTATATATCCCCATATTAAAATTGTTTTACTAAAATATTTATGTTTAAGTTACATTTTTTCTTTACATTAAATTAATTCTTAAAAAATATCATTTTCACATCCAAGTGGCTCAATGGGGTCCCAAAATCATCCCAAGGATGCCCATGGTTATACATAACTAATAAAATTTTATTAGGACACATTTTATTGTAGTTTAATAATATTATAATATAATTTGTTTACCCTTATTTATCAGATTTACCCTTTATCCAAAGTAAATAAAATAATTTCTGAAGTTACTATTCATAATGTCTAAAGATAAAAAATACCTATTTAAAAAATTTATAAATCATGATTAAAAATGTGGAATCCATTTTTCCAAATTCCAAAAAATATAAATTTCAAAAATTAATTTAAAATTAATTCCCCTTGTAAAAACCAAAAACTATTTCTAAAGAAATAAAAACTATCAAAATGATTGACGTGTGTTTATTTTCAATTTCAACATGAAATAACTTATAATGACAAAAATAGAATTAAGTGGAAACAAATATATTCAAATTAAACTTTAAAATGACTTAAATGTATAATATAAATATATAAATAAATTAGAATAAAAGGCAGTTTTGATTTAAAATGCAGTATTTTTCACTATTTATTAAAAAATGGACATTATCAGAAAAATTACAAAATTTCATCGAAAGTATATTTTTAAGTCCCGCTTCTAAATAAAAATTTTATTTTTTCAAATATAATATATAAAATTACAAAAACTATTATTAAAAATGGTTCTCCACCAAAAGGTAGTAAATTGAATTTTTAAAGAATATTAGAGTATTTCATGGTTAAAATCAGATTTATTATTATTTTAAGCCTCTAAAATTTATTGGATAAATGTAAAGACTTTTAAAAAATATGTATAATCATATTTTATTTAGCTCTAGTCATTCCCTCTAATACAACGGCTCTGTGTAAACTACCATTTAAAATAATAATAATAATATATTATTTTTCGGTATATCTCAATGTTGTGTGCGACGTAAGATTTCATAGAAACCCCTTGTTGCGTGTTGAGTATGCTATCAGAAAAACCATCCCTTTTAATGTAAAATTAATATATTACTCATATGTATTAATAGAAATTAAAATGTATTATTCTATAAATACCTAAGTCGTTACAACGGGTCATGTAATCACTAAGCCTACGGGACATGTAAGGGTTCCCCCTCATCCCTTCAAAGGGTGTTTATCAAAAATCAATAAAAAAAGAAGTCCATGAGGCCATTCTAGGAAACTATGTTAATGAAACCTATTTCATTCCAATTGGTTATTCTATTATTAAATGTTAATGAAACTTGATTCTTTTGCTGTGTTCTTATATGATGATGCTTATGATACCCATTTTATTTTCATGGGTTTTGATATGATGATCGTTTTAAAAGTTGGTTCACATATGTATGATTTTAACTATGTGATAAGTGGAAAATATATATCCCTCCAATGCATTGGGTCTATACTGATATATATTTATATTAATAAGACAATAATGGGGAGTGAACCAAGTTTAATAACGTACTTTGTCTACTAGGATAGTCATGCGAGTGAACCATGAATATTATGATGGGTTGGGTAGTGAAATCAATCCACTATGATAGTATTGGGAGTGAACCTTGACTACCAAGATGATTTGAGGAGTGAACCCAATCCAGTATGATTGTCTAGGAAATTATTCTTGACTAAATACGAAATTATTTTCTATGCTTTTGTGTATTCCATTACTCTATGTATTATGTCAATGTTATGATCTCGTAGATTATGTTATATGATTTTTTATGATTAATGTCTTATGAAATAAAAATATTTATTTTGTGAATATTTTTTATGATATGTGATATATTAGATATGGTTTTTAAATTTTATACTCAATTTCTCAAAAAATAATTCAAAAGTTATATTGATATCTTTCTTATTTACCCTTACTACACATCTCTGCTGACAATTTCATTTGTTTCATTTCACTATGTTATGAATAAAGGTTTTAAGTGGGGAATTATTATGGAGATTAACAAATAGAAATATATTTTTTGGATGTGTTTAATACCTTTAGAGAAATACTAATATTGGGTGTCTAGTAACTAAAGAGGCTAAACATTACAATCCTCAACTATTTATTTTGTAAAATGTATTGAATATTCATCTAAAATATGTAATATTTATGTATGTAAAACTTGGGTTATTATAAAACTCCATTAAATAATTAATAATCAAGTATTTTTTTAAAAATATAATTAAATATATTAAAATTAATTAACTCTGTAATCATTACTAAATAATATTAAATATCGATAATAGTCAAAATTTCATTTTTCTATAAGAAATTTTTTTCTACAGAATACATTTTTTAACATTAAAGAAAAAATTTATAGTATTTCATAATTTAATAAAAATAAATTGAAGTTAAATTTAGATTCATGAAATCCAAAATTGGTTATTTTTATTATGTTAATTTTTTTTATAAAACATAAAATCATTTAGCTAAAAACTAGTAACCTAGTTTAAAAGTAAAATAGTAAAATGTAAAAATTTATTTCTAAAAATTCTATACCATTTTTCATAAATGTTTTTAAATCCATTATTTTATAATTTACAAACATAAATACACTTTGAACTATATTTTTTATCATTTAGATCAATTTACATTGATATTGTTCCACGAAATTATTAAAATATAAATAGTGTTTCAAAAAGTTCAACTTTACTCTATTATAAAAGGGATTCACTTACACCATTTCAAACATAAACCAAAAACATAAAATATCCCTGAAAATATTTAAAAAAATATCCTCTAGTATAATTATCTCACCAATTCTAAAGGCCCTTTTCATAATATATTAGCCTATATCCTTAAATTTGAAGGAGTTTTCCATGGAATGATCAAGTCTCTAACATAATTATTATCTCCTTTCTAATTTTTTATCCCTAATAATCTTATTAAAGTTATATTATATATATGTAAATATAATTAAAAAAATATCATTACTATTCTGAGATGTTATTTTATTAATGAAATAAAAATTACTTATTCTTCTCAATTCAATACAAATATTAATGTCTTGTTAGTGTCTTACACGGACTACTACCACCACAAAGAGAAATCTTTAATTTTTCATCACCACCATAAATTAATGATCAAAAATATGTAATGGATTGAGAGGATTTATATATATAATAACATTATAAATTAGAAATTCCAAATTATCATTTACCTTCTTTCCATCTCATTCATTAAGAAATGAAATCTTTAATCCTGCATCTTTTGATATATCGCCTCTCGGAGAAGTGAGTTTCATTTTTCATAACCATCCATCGTGGTTGGATTTAAAATTATATTTATTATATAAATTTTTTCACTATATCACAATTAATACAACTGAAATTATGAAAATATTTTACCCGTCTTTCTTACATGGTCAACAAACATAAGACGTTACACATAAATTGACTGGACAACCTTATGTAATATATGGAGGTAAAAACTATATTATAAATAAATAACATATGATAGATAAAAGGAACATATAATATAAAATGTGGATGACTATATTTTTTTGGTATATAACTAGTGAACATAATTTTTATTATTATTTGTTTTAAGAGAAACTAAATGATATTTTTATAAACAGAGAAGTGTTTAGTCTTAATACTCATTTCATTGAGAGATATGTTAGTTTATACATCAAATTTATTTTAAATAGTGTATATTATAGAAATTTTATTTTAAATATAAATTTTTATCCTTATTCATTTTATTGGAACATCGAATTTATGCTTTGTTTCATTCAAGTGATTTTTATTAGAATGTTTCTTAATCTGTATGGGTTTTCACCTCAATTTCCCTTCAGTGAGACATTGTTTTATCATATGAAAAACTTAATTATTTTTATGATTTATAAACTAATATATAATTTATTTTTACATTTCCACTATTTAATACATTAGTCATATATAACCATATAATTATCAATCATCCAATTAATTTTGATTCTCAATATAATAAATCCATAAGGTTCAATCATAAATCAGTCCTATTTATTGAGTTATAATATTTTTAAATTTTATCATTAATTTCATATGGTATGTCAAATTTATATATTTGGATGTAAAATTTTAATGAAATTATTTATCACTAGATATGGATAATCTTTTTATAAAATCCATCTTTGTTAAGAATAATTCTGATCCATTTCAATGATGTATTCCCCTTCTTTTCCATAATTACCCTTCTCGCTAATATTATTATTTTTAATCAAAAACTTTATATTGGGTTACCTCATGTGACCTTCATAATTATCATAATATATTTTCAAAATTATTTTTCATTATCCTATTTACTATGTTTTATTTCATCAAAAAATAAAATAAAATGGGCTTTCTACTATGATCATAAGTGATCTTTTCCACCTAATTAATGACTTGTTTTTTTCAAATTATCTATCTTTTAAACTATTTTATGAATTATTATTCTCTTATAAATCTTATTTTTATTTATATATGTCCCTCAAATATATACATAGTTAAATATCACTTTCATTTTTGTTATTAAAAATGTTTTCAATTCCCTAGTGATGTCCCTCTTTTAAGTAATATTTATTTTTGGGAATCATCTAATTTTATATATTGTGTTAAGAATCACCCCACTAAAATGTTTTTTTATCTAGGAAGAGATTCTAAAAACATAAATATTTTTTTGAATACAACTTTTGGTTTAATTCTGGTTTTGTGGGAAATGATATTATCTTTCCTTAATTAAAAAATATTCTTTAATTATTTCTTAATGTATCACCTAAATTGTTCAATTTCATTCCTTCTTTACAATGTAATTCTCATGAATTTTCTACATTGTAAATCCACGTTTGAGATTTATGTCCCCATTTCAATTATGATTTTTCGAAATGATTTAATTTTATCTTCTATTTGTAATAAATATGATATATCCTTTGATTATTCCTTAACATATTATTTTTAAACTAACTTTATTCTCAGGGGTATTATAACATTTATCATTTAAGTTAGGTATCACTCTCCTTTTGTGGAACAAATATGATTATACCATTTATAATGGTTTTTAGTTTATGTTGTGATGGTTAATCCTATTATAGACCTCCAATTTATTATGTATTGGTAAAATATTATGAGATACATTGTATAATGCGTTTGTAGTTAGCATAAGCACAATGTATATAGTTAATAGGTGGTTAGCCTTAGAATATTATGTAAGGTGAAAAAGATATTATCATAAGAATAGTATTAATAGTGCAAGTGTTCTTATCCAATAAAAAACATGAATGGTTAATGAGAGGTTGGACTAAGAAACCTATGTTATTGTGATGGTTTTCCAATGCATACCATGATTATGATAGTGTTTAAGTTATATTATGTTGTCTTGGTAGCATGTATTTGACTTATTCTTATAGTTTCATGTTTTATGATGCTTTCACATGCTTATGACTCAATAGTCATTTGATATGTTTTCCTCATACCATGTTTTGATTACTATCCCATGATATTATATAATGGTACATGTTTGTTCTCTTGAGATTACATCTCCTTAATTCCTGATTCGTATAATAATATTATTTTTACATGTTCTTTTAACAAGAAATTTATTCATGATCTTGTTTGTTCATATACTATAGATCTAAACATTGATGAAATGTTCATAAATTTTTCATTATTGGAAATTTTATATCACTCATTTCTTATCATTCAATTACCTAGGATATGAAGATAATTAAAATTTATGAGATTTATAGAAGGGGGTCTAGAATATTTTTATTATAGTAAATTTTTTAAAAGCCTCATAAAATATGTTTCATGTCTAACTATTCCATAAACACAATAATTAAAATACTTATCTAGAATATGTGAGATTATTTTAATATTTAATGATTAAATTATGGAAATTATGTAAACAAATATGTTTAGTTTTAGTTTTCATATTTAAATTTATATATATCCTATAATTTAATTCATGGAAATGTTAATGTTGGAAATCCTGAAAATAAATCATATTATAACATAAACTGTTACATCATGTCCCAAATTTCATCAAATGTACTATTAGAATCATGTATAATAATTTATATTTATAATAAATATTTAACATAATCATATCCAAAATTATAATAAAATATATAATTTTCTTATAATTTTCAATTACCTATTTATTACAATTCTTCATTAAAATCAATATTTTGGTGTTCACTCTTCAGTTTGTGATACATATTTTAGTTCCAATATTTCAATCCATGAACCTTGGTCTTGGGTAGTCATTTCTCGGATCTTAATATTGTATTAATTGTCATATTTTTTAATTATATAAAATTTTATAACCATCCATATATGGTAGTGATGAAAAATTAATTACATTACCTTGTTGAGATGAAAGTTTGTACATATGCATGAGTGATATTTTTATTTTCCAACTAATGTAACAGATGAAATTTAAATAATAATAAAAATTTATATAATCATAATTTATATATATCATATATATACATTATTTTTTTTATTTCTTTCCATGTTTAGTGGAAATAAAAAAACCACATCACTTTGTGGAGGTGGTAATCTGAAAGTACGCACAAGAAACACATTTATTTTTTAATTTATGGAATGGTAAAATTGTATAAAAATCATAATTAATTTATAAAAATAATTTATATCCATAAAATCCTTAAATGTGATCATAAATTATTTGTAAATATGAAAAATAAAATGCATCAATTCATCGAGAAAGTAATCTATATGTGCGAATGATAAACACTTTTGTTTTCTATTTGATATAAAGGATATAGAAAATAGATGAAATATGAACATTAACCCAATTTTTATATTTAAAATACTCATTTAATCATTTTTATATTTTTAAATAAGACTTTTAGGAGGGTAAGGATGAAATAAACACAAAAATTACTAGTAAGGAAAATTACCTCTTATTTGTGTTTCTTCATTTAGTTTACACCTTAATCATCATTGAGTTAGTATATTGGTGATAACATGACCTCTAGTAATTAGGGAGTAATTTTGGAAATAGATTTGGGTATGGATTTTCTATAATATAGTTCTCATGTGGTGTGTAGAATTTTGAATAGGGGGTTTCTTTTATTAAGTGAGATGGGAGAGAAATATGTAAATACATGAAACATTGTCCAATAATATGTCCCTTACCCAAGTCAAGTGGCACCAAATTTTAATAATTTAAAAATGATTAATGATAAGGTCTAAATAAAAGCAACCAATGTGGATTAATAATGTTTTTAATGTCATTTTAAAAATTATCTCTTAGCATTACCCCCTTTAAAAACCTTTAACCCTTATTGAGGTAACAATGTTTTTACTATGATAAAAATTCGTTATGGATAGATATGAAGTTTAAATAATTTAATAATATTAATTATGATGATTCCAAAATAAGGAATACATTTTTCAATATTCAATTCCATGGTAACTTATAAATTAATTCTAATATATCCCCCTAAAACATAGAAAAACCAATTATAGAAAAAATATTTTTATGTGTGAAAATAAATTTATACTTGTTTATGAAAATGTATTTTGAATATTGGTTTTTCCAAAAACAATATATAGGAAATACTAAATAATTTAATGTTATTTTACATTAGGACCATAAGAATGACTCAATGAAATCATTGAACCATCTAATTATAGGAAAATAATAAAAATTAGTTCATTATTAAAATAAAATGTAACTTAGGTTCTAAAAAGTCATGTATTGTTTTCTAAATTTGACATAGTAGTTTTAAATGAATTGTTTTACTAATTAAAGCTCTATTTGGATGGTACAAATCTTTTACATATTTATAGTCATTTCCTATATCATAATGATTTTATCGATGTTATGATATTCATCACAATAAAAATTTTCACTATTAGGAAATTAAACAAGCATTCCCACAATGTCCCAAAAAATCAACCTAAGATAAATTTCACATGGTCAATTAAAAAATGATGTTCATTTTCTGAGACTCAAATTATTAATTATTATAATTTATCTTTTAAATTTATTATATATATTATGAAATAGAAACAATATTTTAATGAATACATTTATATTGATCCTCAGATAATTAATGTAGAAAATATTACAATTGATTTTTCAAATTATGTTTCAATTAAATTTAATATAATATATTTCAATTTTTATAATAATATGGAATTATTCATTATATCTTGCTATTTTGGGAAGTATAATCTATCAAATTCATCAATTTTTTTTAAAAAATATATTCTAAAATACCAGGGTGTTACATTACATCACCTTATAATAATTTCACTCTTATAATTATGTTACTCCTAAAAAATAAGTATACATATACCTCATCACATCCTCATATTCACATTTAACTTCCTTAAATTTATGGTTTTAAAAAACATTAACTAGATTGTTGCCTTGTTCAATAATACATCATCTCTTAGATCTTTTATCTGTACTTTTTATTCATCAAAATAATGACCATTCCCCTGTGTTACAACATAATTGTTTAGTAAATGCGAAGGATTAGTTAAATATTTATCTAAAAGAGACACGTGGAAAAATTATTAACTTGAGAGAGGTCTAGTGGAAGTAAAACATGGTATGATACTATCCAAACTCAATCAAGTATTTATAAATGACTAATATATCTCATAATAAGATTCTACTTCTAATGTGATATACATAAGAATACATTCTCCCAACCTTATAAATATAGATCCCGTCACCAGTTATCTGTATAAATCTTTTGTTGACTTTGAGATTCCCTGATGTGTTAATGAATGGTCCTAACTATCACTGAATTTTCCTTAGATATCTCAAGTACCAAATTATTTCATTCTGAATCTTTATCCTGACATGATGGATTTTTTCACTTCCTTCTATAGAGGTATTAATAAAGAGTCGTATTAATGCTCAAGTGAATGATATTTTAATAAAAATATTCGATGAGGGTAAGGTGTTGATATCCAACACCACTAATATCTATATAGAATTCTCTGAACATATATTATAGGGGATTGATGGACCTATTATATCGACCATCTTTCCTAGGATGATTTATAGAGATAAATTTAAATCAATTTTTCAATTATTACAGAATAAATCTCTAGAAAATTATGGTGAATATTGAATAATCATAAAAAAAATTGTGTGGTAAACAATGTACTCTTACCATGTCTTAATTATATATCATATAAAGTAGATTTAGTGATAAATGTTATCTCATATCAATAATTGTTTCTATCTTCAAATGTTAATCAAGTACAACCCAATTGTTTTTATGGCCCTTAAGTCTCTAAGGGGGACCTATGGGGAGATCCATGTTGTTGTTTTCATATTTAAATAGAGTTTTATTAATGGGTTCATAATTAACTTGTACTTATAACATTATAATGTATCTTCTATAAATATTATTCATCGAGATACAAACTTCTTAATATCCCACTTTTTCTGGTTTCAAAAAAATATTTTTAATATCTCTATGAATATTCATACATCTATGGTGAATATATAATAATGATCTATGTACTTCATCCAAAATATCCCAATTTAAGTCTAGTATCGAATTTAGACATACAATATTCCAAAAACTAATCATTTCATCAATATCATAGTCGATCTTAGAAACATTCCTTACCTTTATTTTATTCTCCAAATCCTCATAATGTTATTGTTTAATTATCTAATAAATGAATGTTTGAAAATTCATATGATCTTGATAGAATTTACTATTCTACATCATGATTTAAATATCCATTATCTAAAAAATATTTTATCTATTTATTTATCCTCACCAATGAAAAACTAGGAAGGCCCTTCTAACTTGAAATATATGCCTCTTATTCACCTTCTCAGGGTAGTAATGTATTGAGTTGTCATAATATTTTATCAATAATAATCGTATCCTTTAGAGCATGTTAAAATCTTTCCATGTGAATACATACTTCAATATTTTATGATATATATAGATATATACATATATTTCACCTTTAAATATATTGATAATGGCTGCATATTTAAAAAAACTCACCACTTCTGACTGTAAATTATGAATCCGAAAACTTTTCTCATAGATTTTCAATTAGTTTGAATCATATATTACTAACATGTAAATATTAACAATAACACATCCTGATGAATTCATTTAGGATTAAATTTAAATCACAAACCCTTCTCTATTATTAGGTTGTATAAGTACAATTTTTTTTACCAACCTTCTCTTTAGTATGTTGAAATTTCATTCATAGTCATCATCCCAAATGAACATAACCCACATTCGAGTTAATTTTTTGGGGGGATTTGATATCTGTGGTAAATTTATAAAAACATTATTCTAATATATTTAATTTATTAGAAATATATGGATATAGGTCACCTTGGTTTGTGTAGTTTAATGTTAAATACATCCATCTCTGAGGGTCCCACAGATATTCCCTTGTTTTTTGATCCCATGACCCAAGAATGGTAATCTCTAAAAATAAAATTCATAGATTAAAAATTTGGTGTGCAATTGATTATTCATCATGGTCTCCATAATAATCCTCAATTGAACTTTATTGTATTTAATTATCATAAAATATATAATAATATCATATATAAATACTACAAAAAACTGATAAAGGTAATCTCTAATGACACAATTCATTAAAACCCTAAAGAGAACGGGGAATTGGTAATTCCAAATAGAATTACTATAAATTAAGAATCAATAAAACTCACAAATAAGGAATTCTTAGGTATATAATCATTATTGACCTCCAATTGATGATATATTAAATAAAATTAAATCTTTAAAATAATTAAGAAATGAACTTTTGATCAAAAAAGTAATTAATATGTTGTATATGGTTCTTTTTCATGATAATTATCCTGGTAAGTATCTAATAATCAATGAAAGGTACATTGGACCATCATTATTCATAACATAAAGACTAGGTTCGGACTATGTAAAAGTAGATGAATAAATGAATCCCTTATCCATATTGTTCAGAAGTTACTTCTTTAATTATTATAACTCATTCAGGGCCATTATATAAGGAGTCAAATACATTTATATGGAACCATGTCTGAGTTCCAATGAAAAATAAACCTCATTATTTGAGGGATGTCTGGGGAAGTGTTTAGTAAATACATTTACATATTCTTGAAAAATATACATATCCCCAATTTATGGGTTCTTCTAAACTATTTGAGACAAATAACCCTTGCATAAAAGAAATAAGACTCATGTAATAGAATTAATTTCTATTATATTTTCTTATTCATCCTTGAGTTGATAAAAATCATATGATAAATCAAAATATCCATTATGACTTCCCTTTCTTATAAATTGATATGGTATTCATATTGTGTGATCTAATACAATCCCAAAATCTTATTAAATTTAACTAAAGGAATAAAAAATAGAATTTAAGGATTCACATTCCCAAAAACAGATATCAGATTGGAGCTATATACATGTGATGTGATCTTCACACCATTAGGGTATTCATCAATAATTCAATATCTAATGATTAAAGAGGTTATGTGAAACCCTTATAAAATTATTCAAAAATGAAATTGTGGGTAGAAACATAAAAAAATAATAAATTTTATATTCTATTATAGATAATATGTGTACATTTCTCCACATCCTTATCCAAAACAATTCATGTGGTTGTGATTGCATGATCTTTCCATTTTCCATTGAAATAGGAGGCCTCTAAAAATGATTATCATCATTAACCCCTACATTCAAGAAATTATTTTTATATTTTACATACTCTATTCAATTAAAAAATTGGAGTATGGGTGGTTTTTTCACTATAGCTTTCCCTCCCATTTATTTCATTGTTTTATCACATCAGATTAATATAACATGTAATTGATTGATGGCCTTTGTTTCCACAATTAAAACATTTACTAGTCCCCTGAAGTTTACTTCCCCATTATACATTCAAAAAAATTATCAAAAAATAAGATTAATTTTCCATTTTATATGAGTTTTATTATTGGAATCTCATCAAAGATCCATCATTCTCTTATTATACCCAAAAGCAGGATAATAATGAGAGTATCCAGTATCCATTTCGACAATCATACCTCAATGAATGATTTAGTGATATCTAATTAATTAAATTATTGAAAAGTCTATTTAGATACTTGGTATTATGGAATTCAATAATTAATCAACATTTATTTTAGGTTTAATCATAAATCCCAAAAAGTAAAATTCATATCTAGTGAAATTTTCCACAAATGTACTAATGGATTCTAGATCCTACTATATAATCTCAAATAATTCCACTTAAATAACATTGTGATATTTTTGGGCATGTAATTATAGAAAAATACCATCTTAAACACTACACATTCTATAATGTTGATATTTTTTTCTTTATTAATATACTTAATAATATTCCACCATTGATAATCTTATCCTCCCAAATGATAAACAACCAAGGAATTTTTTTTTATAATTTTATAACTAGGGAATAGAAAATATCTTTTTAGTGGTACTAATCCATTTCTTAATAATTATTTGATTTGGGGACCCACTAAATTAATATATATGTTTTCTTATTAAAGTCTCAAGGAAGTGTTTATCCTTTATTTATTTATTTTAAATATCATCATGATTCATACATCGACAGAGAATATTATGAATATAAAAAATATTTTTCATTCCAACTCCCATTTCATTTGGTTACCCAAGAGTTCATTCATTGAATTGTACTTCACGTTCATTGTTAACATGATTTCTCCTATTTACATCCTTTTAATAAAACTATAAATTAATATGTGATCACCATTCATTGTTAATCAGAGTAAACTATCAAATAATCATAAAAATCATTCCAATGATATCGAAAATTATGACACAATCTAATCAACATATGAAACATTATGTTCATCCTATCTAATATTATGTTCATTATATGCAGTATTAGTTTATGTAAATATTTTCTTCATTAAATAATATATAAATATTACTAGAATGATATTTGATACCATCTTTGGTGACCCAAGAATTACATACAAAAATATTACATCATTTTAGACGAATTTTCCATATATTTAACAATAATACATGACCTATAACAATAATGGGATAGTTTTTTTAGAGAATAGATATATAATAAACTTATTTATTGAATTAACTTCAACATCACTGATAACATTATTCTTATATAATTTTGTTCATAAAAATAATATTCCTAATAACATTCTTTATATATATAGGTAAATGAAACATAATAAAGAGTTTTCTAGAATGATCAGTGTGGGTAATGGTAGTAGATATCAATTAATGGTTTAAATATATAATAATTTATATATAAAGTTATTATAACATAATGATTATATAAAAATTATATTTAATAACATTTAGTCTATAAAGCATAAGTTATGTAATAATTTTTTTTCATAGAAAAACTCTTGAGTTATAAGAGTGTGAAATTCAAAATAATCAATCATGACCCATGAGATTATATCATTATAATTAAACATTAGTTTTTGTAATACATATAAGTATAATAAATTATATCCTTAGTCATGGATCACTAATAGGACTATCATAGTGGGTAGATTACAATAGTTTATTGAGTTAACTCTTCATTCCTGTCATTTCCATAGAAATGTCTCACTTCTAAAACTATCTTTGTGGAAAATGTCTCTGACTAGAAATTGATCACTCACTATCCCAGTTCTCACTATCTCATGATTCATAAATATTTACCTAGTTCATTGGAGGTATATACAATTCCTAGACCACACATCACTAATGGAAACCATATATATGTGTGCCTCAAGATCATAAAAACATTCATCATTTAATTATAGAGTAATTAATCAATAGGAAAGAAATGGGTTTTCTTAAATCATCCTTAAAAAATAATCATTAGAATATATTATAATAAAATATACCATGTAAAGCACAAAAATAATTAAAGGGGTTTCTATTGATGAAATCCCCATTTCATAAAGAAAAATAAAATAATCATTGAAAATAAAAAATAATAATTTTATTTTGGAAATTTTTAAAACTAAAATTACAAAAAAAATTGGAATATGATTTTATTTATGAAATTATTGAAAATTGTATAGTAATATGCATTACTAATTAAATAAATGAATAAATAATAAAAATCAGGTTGTATTTTTTAAAAGAGAAGATTCATTTTAAATTATTTTTTAATAGTCATAATTGAGTTATACAAACAAACCATTGAATATATTACATTTTATAATTTTAAATGAAATAAAAATTTAGTGAAAAGTTATTATTAGAAAAAATTATTTTTATTTAAATTCATCTGTAGAAAAATTATAGAACAATAATTTAGAAGATAAATATTCATGGTTGAAAATAATAAATAATATAGCCTTTTCCTAAAACATGTCCTCATTTTATTTACATAAAAAATATAGGAAAAATAATGTTAAAGATAAAAAACTTAAAAATAAATATTACAGAGGAAAATATATTGGGTTTAAATTATGAGGAACATATAATTTACACCATTATAAATTTAACATAGATTAATTGGAAAATAAATGAGATTGTAACATAATCCATTACCACTGGTATTAACATCATACATACAATCATAAAATAATGTATAATAGATTTATCCATTTAATACATCTAAAAAATTAATATACATAATTAGATTAAATTTAATCATTCCCTTATAAATTCCTAATATGAAATTAATAATTATTCTATATTATAATCAATAATTTGGAGTTTTTCATTCCATTTCCCAGGAATATTATTGTTTTATTATTATATTCCATTCACATTGGTAATGTAATTATTATATCTAAAATAATAACATGTCATAATAATCATATTTTTATTTATTTTCACTTCTATAACAATTCATATATGGTGGTGATGAAGAATGAATTACATCACTTCGTAAATATGGTAGTCCATACATATGAACAAATGATGTTTTCATTTTACAGTGGATGGATAATATTTTATGTAAATAACAATATATATTTTAAATAATAATAATAACATAATTAATATAATAAAAATTATTTAATATTTTCTATATGAATATCTTGTTAAATGAGAAATGAAAAACAAATCCAATCAATGTTTGGAGGTGGTAGTTCACAAGTATAGACATATGACATTATAATTATCGAAAGGGTGGAATGGAAATAAGGTAGATAATTATTTATATTAAAAATTGTAATTACATACTTAATATCGAAGATATCCATAAAATTCAAATATATGACCAACCATGAGAGGTGGTGAAGAAAAATAAAATGAATCGCTTCATGGAGATGGTAGTTTGTACATAAGCTTAACTAATCTTTTTATTTTCCATTAGATATAAATAAGATAAAAAATGGATGTAAACTTATCATAAATATTTTTAATTATTTCATATATAATTATTTCACCATGTTAATATAGATATAGAATATATTTAGGAGGTTAATGAGGAAATAAACCCAAAATTTATTTGTAAATACAATTACCTCATTTGGAAGTATCTTCCTTATATTAAACTATGATCTTTGCTGAGATAGTCTATATGTGATATAAGGACCTCTAGGACATTTTTATGAATGATTTTAATGTATTTATGGAGGTTTATGCATAAATTGATTCAAAAATTGGTGTGGGTAAGTGATAAGAGTATGTTCCCTTTTATAACTGAGGTTGGTGGTAATATTGTTAATAATTGAATATTTATTTTATAATATATGTATTACTCAAGTGAATTGGATAACAAATTTCATATATCAGAATATAACAAACTTATATTTGAAATAAAATTAACCAATATGATTTAATAAAATTTTATTGTTATTTTAAGCCATATCTCTCAGGCTTACCCCCTTTGAAAACTTTTAACACTGATCATGATAACAATATATTTAATATAGAAACTACTTATTACATATAGAATTAACTTGAACTTACTAAATAAATTTAATTAGGATGATTTTGAATATTGAACTTGTTTTTCATTATTAAATTCCTAGGAGTGGATAAAATTAAGTCTAATATAATTGATCAAAACCCAAAAACACATTTTTTGAAAAAAGTATGTTATGTATAAAATGTTATGTATACTCTATTTGGAAAAATATTCATAAGTAGTTGTGTATCCCAAAAATTTATCGGATTTTTATTATATAATGATGTTATTTGAAATTACAAAAATTCTATGAATTAATTTCATCATCGAACTATATAATTAATGGTAAAGAATCAAAAATAATTTCTTTTATTATAATAAAATATAACATAGGATCTACAAATTCAATAATGGTTTTCTAAATTAAATATAATAGTTTGAAAAGATTTATTTTACTCTATAATGAAAGAATTTTTAATCTAAAGGTTTCAAAAAAATAATTAATTCTCCTATCATAATTATGTCATCAATGTTACAATATTCTTGAAAACTATATTTTTTTATGATTCACTGAAAAATGACCTTTTTCATAAGTATCTAAAAAATTCCCCATTAGATAGAATTGAAATAATTCAATAAAAATGATTTTCTTTTTTGAAAAATAAAATTTTAAAATTTAGAAAATTATATTTCAAATAAAACAGATATATTATATAATAGAAAAATTGTTTCTAAAAAACATTTGTTTTATTCCATTTATAATCAATTTTACTCATTAGGTTTCATTTAAATGCCTCATAGTATTTTTTTATAAAAATAAATTATTAACATTTTTTTCTATTGTGTGCATCACAAGATATCAAAAAAATAATTTATTAATGAGAAATATATTCTAATATATCTTGGTGTTATAATACCATTTCAATTAATCCATTACTTATAAACCACTATATATTTTAAGCATTTTAAAAACATACAGTTGGTATCATATGTCCTCTAGAATATATGAATTTAATTCTTAAATATTCATACATCGAGTGGACACTCAATATTGATTCTTATGACCCTTCTAGTATTGTAATGACCCCAATTTTTATTAATAAAAATTTCGATTGATCTAAATAAATGTTTTATTATTTAAAACGTTAATATAATACAAATTCACTTATTTGGTTTTTTGATTTTGGATTTCAAAATACCGTTAAAAATATTTACCCTTGCTAATATAGCTATGGAATAGTGATCACATGATTAGTATAAATATAGATATTTAACAAATACAGTTTACTAAGACAAAGGATGAAATGGCCTCACCTGATATAATTCCTCCATATGAAGCCCATTTTTCAGATCTTGGAAAGGAGATAGAGTCAATGGGATTTTCTCTTTACAAATAATATGTCGAGCTTCAACACGTTAAGCTTGAACAAAACCGCTTATAGGAGAATTGTAAGTTAATAGAGATTACAACTCGAGCGATTTTATTTGAGGCTCCCCAAGAGTCTTTCACTATTGCACACATTACCCTTAAGACTCATGTGGGTGTTATAAGGGTTTAAGTAAAAATTCCCTAGGACTATGATCTTGTGCATTATTTTTTAATATACATTAATTTTATTATTGTTTCGTTGTAAATGGGTTTTTAAAGCACAAATAGTATATTGAGTTAATATTCAATAAAGAAATATATTTTGATGAATTAATGGATTTTTGAATTAAATAATATTTTAATAAAATATCACTACTAAAGTACTTTTTATTAAATATAAATGATCGTGTAATTTTTATGAATAAAATTGTATTTTTTATTCTGGTTTGAAATGTGTCTTTGTCAAAACACATAAATATTCGATAAATGTATGTTTTTATATTAATGGTTAAAAATCACATATTTTAAAAATTATTTATATAAAATGAATATCAGTTTTGGATTCAGGATGTCGAAATTATCTAACAGTGAATTTTCCATAATTTTCTAAGACTACATAATTTTTGGGTAAAATTAAATACCATTTGAATATAAAATGTGTCTTATGACATCATAATGACCCAATAGTGATGTAATAAAATACTATAAAATGTATTTTCTGCCAATATATGTTTTATCTTTAAAATAATGTGATTTTATAATTTTCAGATTAATTTTATGGTGCCTTAGTGGACCCTCAAATACTTATAAAATATTTTAACTTTTTAAAATGATTTCCTTGAGAGTGTGACTCACCTCCATATTATAAAGCCTTATATTTTAAGAAATTAATCCATTGGCCTTAAAAAATAATATTTTTCAATCCACTTTGGCTAAAACATTGGGCAATGACCTTGGGTCGGTTTGTGGTTTTGATTAGTTTAATGTGTGGTGTCCAAAACCTTAATAATAAAGAATCCCCTCTCATCTCCTATATAAACCCACCCAAGCTCCCACTTCTTCTTCACTCAATGCCTTGGGAGTCTGACTAGCCTATGCCCTCCTCTCTCAAGAATCCTACCAAGGTTCCCTAATCTCCCAAGAAGCCTCTCTCAAGCCCCTCCCAAGCCTTTGGGATCACACTTCCAATTAAGGGATTTCTTCCATTTTCATTTTTATCCAAATGTCATTATATTGTTATACCATTTTGTTTTCAATTACAAATGTCGGTGTATGATTGAGAAACTCCCCCATATTTTCATTCTTATGTTTGAATGATTAGAGACCTCCTTATCTCTCATTAATTCCTCCAATGTACACATGTTACCATGCCGAAATTCTGTAAATAATTTATCTCTCCTCATTTACATTCAAGAAATTATTTTGTATTACGAATCTATATTCCAAAAAATATGTTTGGACACGTATCTATATTACCCACTTACTTTCTATTTCATGTAAATATTATGAAACACCCCTTTCTCCCTCATCAACCATTTTTATGAATTCTTATGTCATGTTGTTATGCTACCGAAATTCCACCCTGATTTCTCAAGCCAAAGTCATTGTGTAATAAATACCATGCCCATTTCTCTATAAAGGTTATTCATGTTCATGAACATTTACTTATTTAATATAGAGTTTCATGTATGAATTCTACATTATTTATCATGGAATAAATGATCATGTCTAATGGATCCTTGTTGTATGATCTATGTGGCACACTTATGCATGAAATGAAATGATTAAGAAGGGTGCACCCTGATAGTGCTTTAATACACTGGGTAAAGATTAGTATCATCACAAGTCAAGTGAGATGAGGGATTAATCATGATAATTCATGTGAAATGAGGGTTTACTCATTCGTTTTGTGCAATGAGACTCAGATCATGCTAATATCAAGTTAAATGTTGATGCCACATTTCCATGTTATGATAATCATGTTATATCATGACTTTATGTTCATGTTTTTATTGTGATACTTTGATATGAATATTTTGTAGCTTGTACTATATTAATCATTTAATGATTTTTTTACTCCCTTACTAGGATTTATGGATCACCCCTTACTTATGCATGTCCTCAGGTTATCCCATGTAATGCTAAGTACAAATGAAGGTTGTGGTCATGTAAAAGAAGTTTTCAATAAAGATGTTGTGTTTTATGTTCTATTTTGTTATGTCATGTTCCCAATCCCAAAATACACTAGATCACTCTATCTTTTATGTTTTATCATGTGAATAGTTTTATGTAATAAATTATTTTTAAGTGTGTATTAAAGAGAAAGGTTGTTTTAGTTGGTATCAGAGGATAGGTTTAGTTATTTTTGGGATTAGGATTAGAAAACCCTATTGATATCCTTAGGGATAACACTAAATATAATAAAAACATACCTAATTTTTGGTGAGTATTGTGTATGTTTTTTATCAAAAAAATACATCCCTATCTAGATATGAGTTGGTAGAGGCGGCTCTGTCACATATGTATGTAGGGGTAAAACCCAAAAACACCGCTTTGAGCTAGACTTGAACATGAACTAGTTCTCGACAACATTCCTTGTATCACTATTGGTTACAAAACTCCTAGGGGATATGCATTGTAAATTCACAAGCTTTGTATGAACCACTATTAAGGGAAAAAATTACCCTAATAATATATATTGGGAAGTAGATCATGGATAACATATATAAAAGCCTATAAAATCATATGTTAAGGAAATAAAAGTAATTTATATGTCGTTTGTTTTCGTCTATAGATTACCTATATGTTTTACACCTAACATTCCTTTTATTCCATCCAATGGATAGTAATAGGAGGACTCGAGCTAAGAACCTATTTGAAGATCAATGTGATGACTATTCTAATGGGATGTCCAATGCAATGGGAGTTGGAATCACAATCATTGTCCTGATACTCTCTCAGTTATCTCATTTTTTGAATTGAAACATCGATCAAGAGGAACATTAAACCCCTCTAAGAAAGAACAAGTCACAATTGAGAGATTCGTGAAACAAAGGCCTCCTACATTTAATGGATCATCATATCCCTCAATCACCAATCAACAGATCTACTCCATTGAAAAGATCTTCTCCATCCTTCAATGTTCTAAATATGAGATGGTTATTCTGGATGCTTATCGTATAGAGGGTAAATATGATCAATGGTGTACATTAATAAAAAATATGTAGAATGAGGAAGATATCAGATCATTTTAATGGAAGGATTTCTGTAAAATGTTTTTCTATAAATATTTTCCTCACACCCTCTGACTTAAAATGAAATGGGAATTCCTTTCCCTTACAAAGATGAAGAATCCATTAGAGAGTACGAGGAAAACCTCAAAAGGCTTTCATGACACTCCTCTGGTTTTTTGGTTACCCTTGAATACATGGTTTACCGCATATTTTTTGGGATGAAAACTAACCTACAGAAAGACCAATTGATTCGTGACTTCGAGAGTTTTGAGGAAATTGTCTGTTGTTCCCTCAATGTCGAAATAGAGATCATCGAATCTCATGGGTATCATAGGGATAATAAGCATAATGTGGTATTTAATTCTGGTTGTTCGATAGATAACTCCAATGGTGTTAAGAAAATCTAGCACCCCATAATCTAAAGGTATGGAAAAAAGCACCTCAGAAATTTTGTGAAGGGGAAAAGAAATGTATTTAGGTGTGGAACAGAAGGGAACCTCGCTATTAACTACCAACAAGAAAAACCCACAAATACGACATAAGAGAAGAATGATTTGTTTGTCCCTCAATGCATTTTTCATTGCTTTAATAGCAAATAACTAGGGAACTTTCCAAACTTGTTCCCTAAGACTAGGGTTTTTTAAGGCAACGAACAACCTCTAAGACAACAAGGAAGAGCTTTTTCTATCACTACCATCGAAGTGAACCCCAAAAATGAATTGGTGATAGGTACTCTAATTATTCATTCAATAATAAGAAATGAAATTTTTGATTCTAGTTATTCACATTATTTTATAGCCCTAAATTTTAGTAGATCAATCCCAACACCACCACAAATCATGGAAGTAAAGATGTCGATAAGAATGAAAAATTGGGAAATCATTACAACCCATGAATATAACTCCTCCCCTATCACAATTTGTGGATTAAACATCCCAACGAACCTCATCATACTCTATCTAGTAGAATTTGATGAAATTATTGGCATGGATTGTATTTCCTTATAGAGAGCCAACATAAATTTCTGTGAGAGGGAAATCACTCTCTATATGGTGAATCAACCCCCCCAATTCTTTATAATCACAAGGAGAAGGATGAATATTATATAGCACTATAATCTTAAATATAGAATATTAATACCCTATGAGAAAGAGTATCTTTCTCAGATGATTGAGTCTAAGGAATCAACCATCCTGGAAGACATGATTATTATTAAGGAATGCATTGAAGTGTTTCCCGGTGAATTTCCAAGTATTCCTCTGAGAAGAGATGATGAATTATCAATTGATGTAATTACTAGGGCGTTTTCAATATCCAAGACTCCATATATAATATCTATTATGGATCTTGAGGAGATGAAGAAATAAATAAATGAGAATCTCGATAAAGGGTTTATACGCCCAAGTGCTTCACCATGGGGTACACCAGTCCTCTTCGTCAGAAAGAAGGATGGATCAATAAGCATTTTCATTGATTATAGTGAGCTCAAAAAAATCATGATAAAGAACAAGTATTCTCTTACATGAATTAATGACTTGTTCGATCAGCTACGCGTAGAACAATACTTATCCATGGTGTATTTGCGGTTGGGATTTTACCATGTAAGGGTGAAGGAGGAAGATATCCCCAAGATTACTTTTCATACAAGATATGGGAACTATGAATTTATAGTAATTCTTTCTAGACTCACCAGTTCTCTATAAATCTTCATGGAATTGATGAATATATTCTTTAGAGATTACCCCAAAATTTTGTTGTAGTCTTTATAGATGATATTCTAATATACATCAAAACCAAGAAGGAGCACGAGGAGCATCTAATCACTATTCAAGAGACCTTGTGAAAGGAGAAGCTCTAGGAAAAGTACATTAAGTGTGAGTTCTGGTTGAAGGAGGTCTCATTAATGGGTCATATAATCACAATCAGTGGAATATCTATGGATCCCTTCAACATAGCTGCAATATAGGGATGGATGATGCTAACATCAGTGAGAGATATCTATAGCTTATTGGGGTTAGTTGGATATTATGGCTGATTAGTGAAAAAATTCTCATAGTTTCCAAACCCTCTTACCAAGCTAACTCAAAAGGGAGTCAAGATTTTTTGGAGTTATGAATTAGAAGAGAGATTCATGAAGATAAAAATAAGGCTCATCAATGCACTCGTTCTCACCTTTCCCACAATTATAGAAATTTTTCTGGTATTTAGTGATTCTTTGATGAAGGTATTGGGTAATTTTTTAGATACCCAAAGCTTGATATACTTGGAAATTACATTACTTTTGAAGAATACTTAATACATAACAAAAACCAACACTCAAGGATCGAAATAGTTTAGTGTGTTTGGAAACTCAGAATACAATCTTCTAATCATGGTGAAATATATTCAATATCTCCCATAAAGATCTTCCCATTTTGTTTTCTTACCTAGAACCTTTCTTTATATCCTGGGGAAAAGAAAACATAAAAAGGGTGATCTCAAATTCTCAGTAAGGGTAAACATATATAACATAAAACAATCCATAAACATTTGAATGCAAAAAAAAAACTCGAACATAAAATCTAAACATCAAAATCTGGAGCAAAGACATAAATCTTGGAAGTACGTAAGGAATATATCATAAAGGAACATAAATAATGATAGAATGGGAATAAAACATGTAATTGTGTCAAACCATTAAGCAAATGATATGATTTCCATAGTAGCCAAGGCATTGCTTCCAAGACCATCTTAGTGGATAAAGTCCCTTTCTAAATCGTGTTCACTCCTCGTTCCAGTCCTGTTACACCGAACCGGATTAACTTACTGTTCCAGCCATGTCTATCTCATGAGATATAAATATTTACCCAATGCATTGGAGGTAGATATAGGTCCCACGCATTAATAATGAAATCATTCTTACATGTGCCACAATATAAACATAAATCATTCATCATAACCCAAATAATAAAATGGTTTTCATAAACATCATCCCATCATAACATAATCCATATAAAATAAAGGGCTATCATTTCATCATAAGAAAAGTATAAAAATGTAAATCATAGAGACATTATACTTGAAACATACACATATGAAATAATGTCATCTTATATGGGAAATGGTTTTGATAAAACACTTGAAATGAATTCTTGAGGAAAATATCCTTTCTTCTTCTAAATATTTTTCTTTTCACAAAATACCATGAAATGTTAAAAGAAAATGACTTTTGTTGAAAATAATCATGAATTATTGTAGAGTAATCTTCATGTAAATAAGGTGTTATAAAACCATAAAAATCCATTCATTCCGTATAAGTTAAAAAAACATTCTCCTCGTACTTTTTCCAGAAAAGTCAAAAAGTACCACATATGGTAAAAAAAAGAAAGATTAATTCCATAACACAAAGTAAAAGTGAAAGATGGGTAAAAATGACTTTAAACATACACCGAAGAATATTATATGATTTATGAAAAACATTTCATGGAAATGGATGAAAAATATAGCCCAGTAAATACTTACGTATAAGCAATCTCAGATAAAAATGAGATCGCACAATTATCCCTTACCTTATGTCCAATTTCTTCCGTATGTGTCCGAGACTCCTGTATAATGATTTAAATAATTTCATTGAATTATTAAATAATAAGATTCATTGTAATTATAATCATATATTGTTCACTTATTACTTTATATTACCCGTTCTTTTGTAAATTCCATGTTAAAGCGTCGTTTTGGGTAAAATCGTTTCATTTATCGTATGTGTTTGGACTTGTTGTTCTTGATATTATTATTACTTATATCATGATTTACTTACTTCCAGAATGTAAATCATTATTTATATATCATATATATTTTGTATATATATATATAATAGATAGATGAATGAAATTAAATACACCGTTCATGGAGACGGTAGGTCGTACGTATGCATGAACGCTGTTTTCCTTTCCTTATTGACTTGAATGGAAGTATGTAGATGAAACACACACACACACACATATATATACATACATAAATACATTAGCTTCATTATGTCATATATTTTATTATTATTCATTATATATACATTATAATCATTTTTGAATGGTTAACATGGAGAATGAATGTCATCGCGTTGTGGAGACAGTAATCCGTACGTACGCACAAGCAATGATATCGTTCCCATTTTTGTTGAATGGAATTGGAGTGGGTTATATAATATCTTATAATCATTATTATGTTATAATAGTCATATATAGTAATTCTTTACACCATTATACCCATCCAAGTAAGGTGGTGGTGGAAAAACTGATTACACCACGATGTGGAGACGGTATTCCGTACGTACGCACGCGCGGTGATTTCATTTTCCGTAGGATGGATATAAGGTGAAATAGGGTTGTTTCATATTTATAATAACATATCAGTATATAATTAATACTTATGTTATTACTTTATAATGAAACAACTAAATAATAGGAAGTATAAGAAGAAAGAAACTTGAAAGAGTCGGTAAAAGAGATTACCTCTTCCTCAACACACGTCCTTTAAACATATTCTTAAGGCACTAGAGTTGGTCTTTTGAGAATACCGGAACCTCTATGATATAACTTGAGAGGTTTAGAAGAGGAATTTTTAGGGGTTGGCCGAGCTTCAAGGCTCAAAAGGGTGTGAAGAGAAGAGGGAAGGGGTGCCCTTTTTATAAGGGATGAGAGGGGCACCTTTGAAAAAACATAAAATATTTTTATTTTACAATAAAGTCATATTAGGTTTATAATTGCTAAAAATTGATTATTTATAAGCTAAAGTGGGTATGGGTCGAAATTCTCTCAACCAATAGGTTTTAGACAAGTTTATGTTACTATTTTAACCTTATCATTTAGATTTAACTCTAAGTTAAATAATTTAACTTTTACCGTGTCTTCTTGTTTTCTAACACTATATGGTTAATAAACTTACTATAAAAATCCAAAAGAACACTAAGTGGTTAATTATTAATATATGTAACCTTATATATTTCATTTTTCCAAACCGTATATTTTTAGGAATATAATAACAATTAATAATATAATATTTGTTTTAAAAACTATTTTATGTCAATTTTGACACTATTTAGTAATTGATTTTTTTTGTGAAAATCATAACTACTTGATTAGTTCAAAAAAAGTTAATTGAATCAATAATAACATGTCATATTAACCTATAAAATTATTTTAATTTATAAAAAGTCTCAAATTACATTTATTTGGGTATTTATAACATCAATTATGTTAGTATTTCATTAATAAGGTAATTAATGCATCATCATTGTCTCATAAATAAACTAAATTTAATTTGTATCTAAAAATTATAAATAAAATAAAAACATGTAGTAACTCTTTTTATCTTTGTAATGAATATTTATAGTCGAATTTATCTTAAGTATATTTCTATATTAAAAATGTTTTATTTATTAAACTTCTATTTTAACTCTTTTAACTCTTGTTTGAATTAAATAATAATAAATGTCTTAATCTAATCCATGTAGACCTAAATGATAATATTTATTCCTAAGGTTGTTTTTGGTGGAATTATACTTATTAAATAGAATTAGGACATGTGTTAGGTTAATAATAATATCATTTTTTACCCTTAATTACCCTATTTACTTTTAACGATGGTAAATAAAAGTAAAAAGTTACTATTCAAAAAAAAATTATTTTTATCTTATTGAACCCCATTTTACTCCTTGATATTATCAGTGTCTCTTGGATTTTCGAAATTCCACTCACAGAAGCGGTAAAATTATGTTTTATGTAAATTTTTAAATTCTCCTAGGAGGTGGGTAAAAGACGGTGAAAAGTTCAATAAAATTTTTATTTATTTAAAATTATTATAAAATGGCTCCAATGAATTACATTGTACTTATATAGGTATTATGTATCAATTTTGACCTAAAATAAATTTAAATAAGTAATTATTTAAATAAAAAGTTGGTTTTTAAATAGTAACCCAATGTTTTTACTTTTCATTAAAAATAGAAAGTTTTCTGAAAAATACAAAAAATTCACCCTAGAATAATTTCGATATTCCGAATCCAAAAATGAATTCCATTTTGAAAGATAAAATTTATAAAATTTCAAAAATTAGGTATTACTATTTATAACGACTTGTTTATATAATATTTTCATATGATATCGTTGTTTAGTGAAACTCAGTATTGCGTACAACACACGCTATCGTGGAAGGTCGCGATTGCGTGTAAAGCAATCCAAGCAAGGTTGCATGTAGTGAAATCTCAATTTGTTGTTGAATATAACATAATCAAAACTTATTTCATTTATACATTAAACAAAATCTATACTTAATGTTTCGTAGAATAATTTCCACAAAACGAACTTGAAATTGTGTGCAACACGAGCCAAGAAAAGTGTTGCGTAAACTGCAAGCTAATACGATGTTGCGTATAGTACAAGATAATGTTGGTGTAGTGTATAATAGAAGACATCAAAGAAATTAAAAATAATATATCTCATAAAATATCATGGTGTTAAATTCTACCCCCCTTAAAATGAATTTCTACCTCAAAATTAGTCGGGGTTATAAATGGTTTACTACTTGAATGTTTCTTTCATAGAAACCCACATCGTAAAAAGGAATACTAAAACGTAATATTAAAAAGGGAAGTTAGAATCATAATAGTCACCCAAATTAACTCAGAAATGGGTTTCCACTTAGGACAACATAGGTCAAAATATAGATATGGAAGAGAAATATAACCATCAACTTCTGATGAAGAGTGGTAGAGGACATGGCTATAAAAAAGCCAATAATCACAAAGCCATAAATATGGGACGATCTAAGGTACCATATAATTCATCAGATATAAGGGCACTAGGACAACATTTTTGGTTTTCAAGATCATTTACCTAAAGTTGGATATAATTAAAAGAAATACTTACTTGATTTTGGTACAATCTCACTGTTGTTTGTGCCTTGAACAATTTCCACATCATCTCTTAAAGAAATGAAGTTAAATTCGTCTTCCATGAAGTATTAGTAGATCATGCGATAGAATGACGGGTCATTCCATATTTCTAAAACAAAAGGTTAGAAAAAGTTATCAAATATACATAAGTCCATATATGGTGAGTTTAATCCTATATGATTCCAAAAATGGACTTATACTTCATCTATCATACCGCTTAATATAATAAAATTAGTTTCTACTAACCAGGGACTTCCTATAGTCCAGTGGTAGGCAATAAAGGCATGTCGCACTTCGGTTGTGGGTTCGATTCCCACAGCCTTTTCTGATGCGATGGGTTGTCGCCCGTCCTGTAGGTTGTTCTTTTTCTAAAACTACATTATTATAAAATTCCATAAATAATATTGAAAAACTTTCTAGCCTTAAACAATAATAACTTATTTCCAACATAATCCATTACAATCTTTAGGCTTATCCAAAATACTGTTGTCCAATCTCATATTATAGTGAATAAGATTACCAGAGAGGTCATATAACAAGCATGTGAATACCATCATTTATCCTCGTATATCATAAGATATGTCTTGTTGGTCACATTCCAAACATTCAAAGGCCTTAATCATGTATTCTCTTGAAAAATGAATACACATTAAACCTTAGTGAAAAGATGAATGTAGTTAAAAGTTAACACTTTCCACATACCAAAATCCGAAAAATTCTATATACTCAAACCATGACATCACTTAGTCCTTATATAAATCATGAGCTCATGAATACTATCAAACAAATTATTTTCTCCTAATCCATTCATTATGCGCATATCATCTGCTTTCCAAAATATTTGAATCACTTTTCATGATTACCGATACCATAAAATTATTGAAAACCACAATAGACTAATACAGAAATATTCCAATATACCATAAAAGTACCTCAACAACATTATTCATGAATACCAATACATAAACACATCAATAAATCCTCTTCAATGATTGTCATGGAATAATTCCTTCCTTGATTTAGAAGTAACCTCTTAGGTCAGGGCATTGAGTGGGGTAATGCCCATGTTCTCCACAAATAAGACATTGAACTCCATAACAGTCTGTCAATATATGACCCTTTTCTCCACACAGATAACATATTACCATCTATTTGAGGTATTCCTCAAGGTTCTTCTTACCTTCATTATAAGTCTCAGTCTTCCTTTCTCTATGCTCATCACCATGTGAACATGCATAAAATTCCATCTTCCTCTTATTTGATGACTTAGGAATACCACGAAAGTTCACATTGTTAATCATATATCATGATGACTGATTCAGCATAATCAAAATATCTTTCTCTCTGGGCATTACACAATTTTGTTGATCAGAATCACCAATTTGTCCTTCAAAATCAACGTTAACTGAATTCCTTCTCGTTCCCTCCATTGACTAAAACCAGAAACCATAGTGTAAGAAATTGTTAAAATAACGAGGAACCACATATTCATTAAAAGTCACTTATGGTATGTCTAACTTATCACAAATTATTTAATCCATGACACCTTAGTTTTACCCTAGGTTATTCATGATCGTCAACATAACTCTAGGACTGTAACCAATAGTTTTACTAAACCTTAGGGACATCCCTAGAAATACCTTAGAAATATCTCTAGGGACCTCACTAATGTTTTCGCATCCTAGTTTCCAAAGGTTGAATAAACCTTTACTCTGATACCAAATGTAGAGACCCAAAGCCTGACGTACTTGGACATTACATTACTTTTGCGGAATACTTAATACATAACAAAAACCAACACTCAAGGATTGTAATAGTTTAGTGTCTTTGGAAACTCGGAACACAATCTTTTAATCATGGTGAAAGATCTTCAACATCTCCCATAAAGATCTTCCCCTTTTGTTTTATTACCTAAAAACATTATTTATATAATGGGGAAAAGAAAACATAAAAA
Organism: Viscum album; assembly: GCA_963277665.1. Lineage (NCBI taxonomy): Eukaryota > Viridiplantae > Streptophyta > Magnoliopsida > Santalales > Viscaceae > Viscum > Viscum album. The sequence continues at coordinate 1,512,703,192 of OY728128.1, read as the reverse complement.
TGGTGATCTCAAATGCTCAGTAAGGGTAAACATAGAGAACATAAAACAATCTATAAACATTTGAATGAAAAAAACTCGAACATAAAATCTAAACATAAAAATCTTGAGCAAAGACATAAATCTTAGAAGTACGTAAGGCATATATCATAAAGGAACATCAATCATGATAGAATAGGAATAAAACATGTAATTGTGAAAACCATTAAGTACATGATACGATTTCTATAGTATCCAAGGCATTGCTTCCAAGACCATCTTAGTGGATAAAGTCCCTTTCTGAATCGAGTTCACTCCTCATTCCAGTCTTGTTACACTGAACCAGATTAAATTACCGTTCCATCCTTGTCTATCTCATGAGATATAAATATTTACCCATTGCATTGGTGGGAGATATAGGTCCCACCCATCTCATAATGAAAAAATTATTACGTGTTCCACAACATAAACATAAATCAATCATCATAAACCAAAGAATAAAATGGGTTTCATAAACATCATCCCATCATAACATAATGCATATAAAACAAATGGATATCATTTCATAATAAGAAAATTTAAAACATGTAAATCATAGAAACATTATAATTGAAATATACTCATATGAAATAATTTCATCTTAGATGGGAAATGGTTTTGATAAAACACTTGAAATGAATTCTTGAGGAAAATATCCTTTCTTCTTCAAAATCATTTTCTTTTCACAAAATACCATGAAATTTTAAAATAAAATTACTTTTGTTGGAAATAATCATGAGTTATTGTAGAGTAAGCTTCATGTAAATAAGGTGTTATAAAACCATAAAAATCCATTCATGCCGTATAAGTTAAAAAAAGCATTCTCCTCGTACTTTTTCCAGAAAAGTAAAAAAGTACCATGTATGGTAAACAAAAGAAAGATTCCTTCCATAATACAAAGTAAAAGTAAAAGAGGGGTAAACATGACTTTAAAAATACAAGGAAGAATATTAAATACTTTATGAAAAACATTTTATGGACATGGATGAAAAATATACCCTTGTAAATACTTACGTATAAGCAATCTCAGATAAAAATGTTATTGCAAAATTATCCCTTACCTTATGTCCAATTTCTTCCGTATATGTCCGAGACTCATGTATAATGATTTAAATAATGTCATTTACTTATTAAAGAATCATATTAATTGTAATTATAATCATATATTGTTCACGTATGACTTTATATTACCCGTTCTTTTGTAAATTCCATGTTAAAGCAGCGTTTTGGGTAAAATCGTTTCATTTATCGTACGTGTTTGGACATGTTGTTCTTGATATTATAATTACTTATATCATGATTTACTTACGTCCATAATGTAAATAATTATTTATATATCATATATATTCAGTATATATATATATATATATAATAGATAGATGAATGGAATTAAATACACCGTTCATGGAGACGGTAGGCCGTATGTATGCATGAGCGTTGTTTTACTTTCCATATTGACTTGAATGGAAGTAAGTAGATGACATATATATATATATATAAATAAATCCAGTAGATTTATTTTTCCATAAATTTCATTATTATTCATTATATATACATTATAATCATTCTTGAATGGTTAACATGGAGAATGAATCTCATCGCGTCGTGGATACGGTAATCCGTACGTACGCACGAGCAATGATATCGTTCCAATATTTATTGAATGGAATTGGAGTGGATGATATAATATCTTATAATTAGTATGATGTTATAATAATCATATATAGTTATTCTTTACACCATTATACTCATCCAAGTGAGGTGGTGGTGGACAAATGGTTTACACCGCGGCGTGGAGACGGTATTCCGTACGTACACACGCACGATGATTTCATTTTCTATAGGATGGATAGAAGGTGAAATATGGTTGTTTCATATTTATAATAACATATATGTATATAAGTAATACTGATGTTATTACTTTATAATGAAACAACTAAATAAGAATAAGTATAAGAAGAAAGAAACTTGAAAGAGTCGGTAGAAGAGATTACCTCTTCCTCAACGCACCTCCTTTAAACTTCTTTTTGGGCACTATAGTTGGTCATTTGAGAAGACCATAACCTCTATGATATAAATATAGAGGTTTAGAAGAGGAATTTTCAGGGTTTGGCCGAGTTTCAAGGCTCAAAAGGTTGTGAATAGAAGAGGGAAGGGGTGCCCTTTTTATAAAGGAGGAGAGGGGCACCTTTGGAAAAACATAAAATATTATTTTATAATAAAGTCATATTAGGTTTATAATAGCTCCAAATTGATTTATTTTGAAGCTAAAGTGGGTATGGGTCGAACCCCTCTCAACCAATAGGTTTTAGACAATTTTAGGTTGCTATTTTAACCTTATCATTTATATTTAACTCTAAGTTAAATAATTTAACTTTTACCGTGTCTTTTTGTATTTGTTACACTATATGGTTAATAAACTTAATATAAAAAGCCAAACGAACCCAAGTGGTTCATTATTAATATATATAATCTTATCTAGTAATTTCTCCGAACCTTATATTTTTAGGAATATAATAACAATTAATAATATATTATTTGTTTTAAAAACTATTTTATGTCAATTCAGACACTATTTGGTAATTGATATTTTTGAAAATCATAACAACTTGATTAGTTCAAAAAAATTTAATTTAATCAATTATAACATTTCATATTAACCTAAAAAATCATTGGAATTTTTAAAAAGTCTCAAATTACAATTATTTGTGTATTTATAACATCAATTATGTTAATATTTCATTAATAAGGTAATTACTGCATCATCATTGTGTCATAAATAAATTGAATTAATTAATGTCTAAAAATTATAAATAAAATAAATTTATGTAGGAAGTATTTTTATCTTTATAATGAATATTTATAGTCGAAGTTATCTTATGTATAACCCTATATTAAAAATGTTTTAGTTATTAAACTTTGATTTTAACTCTTTTAACTCTTCTTTGAATTGAATAATAATAAATGTCCAAATCTAATCCATGTGGGCCTAAATGATAAAATTATATTCCTATGGTTGTTTTTGGTCGAATTATACTTATTAAATAGAGTTAGGACATGTGTTAGGGTAATAATAATATCATTTTTCCCTTAATTAACCTATTTACTTTTAACTGTGGTAAATAAAAGTAAAAAGTTACTATTCACCAAAAAATATTTTTATCTTATTGAACCACATTTTACTCTTTGATATTAACAGTGTCTCTAAGATTTTCAAAATTCCACTCATAGAAGTGGTAAAATTAAGTTTTATGTAAATTTTCAAATTCTCCTAGGAGGTGGGTAAAAGACAGTGAAAAGTTCAATAAAATTTTTATATATCTAAAATTATTATAAAATGACTCCAATGAATTAAATTGAACTTATATAGGTATTATGTATCAATTTTGACCTAAAATAAATTTAAATAGATAATTATTTAAATAAAAAGTCGGTCTTTAAATAGTAACCCAGTGTTTTTACTATTCATCAAAAATTGAATGTTTTCAGAAAAATACCAAAAATTCACCCTAGGATAATTTCGATATTTCGAATCCAAAAATAAAGTCCATTTTGAAAGATAAAATTTATAAAATTTCAAAAATTAGGTATTACTATTCATAACGACTTGTTTATATAATATTTTAATATGATATCGTTGTTTAGTGAAGCTCAGTATTGCGTACAGCACACACTATCGTGGAAGGTCGCGATTGTGTGTAAAGCAAGCCAAGAAAGGTTGCGTGTAGTGAAAGATCCATTTGGTGTTGCATATAACATAATCAAAACTTATTTCATTTATACATTAATCAAAATCTATACTTAATTTTGCGTTGAATAATTTCCACAAAACAAACTTGAAATTGTGTGTAACACAAGCCAAGAATAGTGTTACGTATACTTCAAGCTAATATGATGTTGCGTATAGTATAAGATAATCTTGGTGTATTGTATAATAGAAGACATCATAGAAATTAAAAATAATATATCTCATAAAATCTCGGGGTGTTATAATTTTGTTGATGGAAAATGAAAAATTCATTACCTATGCTTCAAAGGAAACTGAACGTTTGTAACACCCTGATAGTTTTTGAGAAGTATTTTTTTATGTCTTATGTTATATGCAACATCAAAGGAATATTTCACTACACACAACACTATCTTGGCTTTCTTTACCTGCAATCACGACCTTCCACGATAGCGTGTGTTGTACACAATACCGTGTTTCACTAAACAACGATATGCTATTAAAATATTATATAAACTATCCGTTTGAATAGTAATAACCACTTTTTGAAATTTTATAAATTTTATCTTTCAAAATGGACTTCATTTTTGGATTCGGAATGTCGAAATTATCCTAGGGTGAAATTTTGGTATTTTTCTGAAAACTTTCAATTTTTGATGAATAGTGAAAACACTTAGTTATTGGTTAAAACTGACTTTTTAATTAAATAATAATTTCATTTATTTAAATTTAATTTAGGTCAAAATAGGTACATAATACTTATATAAGTTCAATTTAATTCATTGGACTCATTTTATAATAATTTTAGATATATAAAAATTTTATTGAACTTTTCACCGTCTTTTACCCACCTCCCAGGATCATTTGAAATTGTACATAAAACATAAATTTACTGCTTCTGTGAGTTGAATTTCGAAAATCCAAGGGAAACGATTAATATCAAGGAGTAAAACGCGGTTCAATAAGATAAAAATAATTTATTGGTGAATAGTAACTTTTTACTTTTATTTACCACGGTTAAAAGTTAATAGGGTAATTAAGGGTAAAAATGATATTATTATTACCCTAAAACATGTCCTAATTCTATCGGATAAGTGTAATTCGACCAAAAAAAATATTATGAATAAAATATTACCCTTTTGGTTCACTTGGATTAGATTAGGAGACTTATTATTATTTTATTTAATGAAGAGTTAAAAGAGTTAAAATCATAGTTTAATAAATAAATCATTTTTTAATGTAGGGTTATCCATAAGATAAATTCGACTATAAATATTAATTAGAAATATAAAAAGATTTCCTACATAATGGTATTTTATTTATAATTTTTATACATTAAATAATTTAATTTATTTATGACACAATGATGATGTAGTAATTACCTTATTTATGAAATATTAACATAATTGATATTATAAATACCCAAATAAATGTAATTTGAGACTTTTTATGAATTAAAAAACTTTTATAGGTTAATATTACATGTTAGTATTGATTTAATTAACATTTTTTGAACTAATAAAGCTGTTATGAGTTTCACAAAAATCAATTACCAAATAGTTTCAAAATTAACATAAAATAGTTTTTAAAACAAATATTATATTATTAATTGTTATTCTATTCCTAGAAATATAAGGTTCGTCCAAATGACTTAGATAAGGTTATATATATTAATAATGAACCACTTGGGGTTAGTTTCACTTGTTATAGTAAGTTTATTGACCATATAGTGTAAGAAACAAGAAGACACGGTAAAAGTAAAATTATTTAACTTAGAGTTAAATCTAAATGATAAGGTTAAAATAGTAACCTAAACTTGTCTAAAACCTATTGGTTGAGAGTATTTCTACCCATACCCACTTTATCTTTGAAATAAACCAATTTTTGATCTATTATAAACCGAATATGACTTTATTATAAAATAATATGTTATGTTTTTCCTTCGGTGCCGCTCTCCTCCCTTATAAAAGGGCACCTCCTCCCTCTCCTCCTCACACAATTTTGAGCCTTAAATCTCGGCCAACCCCTGCCAATTTCCCTTCTCAACTTCCCTATAAACATACTAGAGATCCTGGTCTTCTTCAAAGACCAATTTTACTACCCTAATAGGAGATTGCAAAGAGGTGTGTCGAAGAAGAGGTAATATTCGTTACGGATTCTTTCAAATTTATTTCTTCTTCTACTTCCTCTTATTTATTTGTTTCATTATGAAGTAATAACATAATTATCACTCATATACTGATATGTTATTATAAATATGAAACAACCCTATTTCACCTTCTATCCATCCAACAAAAAACGAAATCACCACGCGTGCGTACGTACGGAATACCGTCTCCACGCCGTGGTGTTATCTTTTTTCCAACACCACCTTACTTGGATGGTTATAATGGTGTAAATAATAACTATATATGATTATTGTAAATTGATATTGATTATTAAATAGTATAAATACACTTAAATACAATTCCATGATCATGGTAACGATATCATCGCTCGTGCGTACGTACGACCTACCGTCTCCACGATGTGATACGACTCGTTCTACACGATCTTCATTGAATAATGATTATATAAATGAATTTAATGAATAAATATGATATATATTACACTAATAACCTTCTGAAAATGAGGTATCTATAACCTAAAATAAAGAATAAGAATTTATTCTACAAAACATGCATTAGAACATAAAGCAATGAACACCCGAAAAACAAGTAGCAATGAAATATTACTAATAAGAAGATAAGAATATGAACATATATGATATCATAACAATGAATATGATTATGTAATAAGTAAATGAAATTATTTAAAGCATTATACAGGAGGTTCTGATATGTACAAATCAAATCAGACCTAAGGTAAGGGAAAATCTCGCAATCTCATTTTTATCCGAGATTGTTTATACTTCAGAATTTACTGGGGAATATTTATCATCCACATCCATGTTTCCTCAATATGTAAAATTATTTATATACTCCTAAAATTTTTTAAATCCAATTTTACCCATTGGTGAGTTTTTATTAAACGATGTTAAAGGAATCTTTTTTCGTTTTTAGTACGAGGAACTATTTGACTTTTCCGGCCAAAGTACAAGAAGAATGTTTTTTTAACTTATATGGGATGAATGGATTTTTATGATTTCATATAACATTATTTCCATGAAGCATCCTTTACAAGTTTTCATGTTTATTTTTAATCAACTTATTTTATTTAAAAATTGCATGTCATGTTAAGAAAGGAAAAATGTATTTGAAGTATAAAGGATATTTTCCTCAAGAATGGAGTTCAAGTGTTTTATCAAAATTATTTTCAATCTAAGATAATATAGGGTTCTGTTTCTATATCTATTTTTAAATTGATTTGATTATGTTATGATGGAAGTAATTTTATGATGTCATTTTATCTTATATGGATTATGTTATGATGGCATGATGTTTAAGAATACCATTTTTATTACATGGGTTATGCTATGATGTATGATTTATGATTTTGTGGAACACATAAGTATGGTTTCATTATGAGATGGGTGGGACCTATATATCTCTCCAATTCATTGGGTAATGATTTATATCTCATGAGATAGACATGGCTGTAATGGCAAGTTAATCCGGTTCAGTGATACAGGACTCGAACGAGGAGTGAAATCGGTTCAGTAATGGACTTTTTCCTCTATGATGGTCTTGGAAATGAGCCTTAACTAATATGAAATGATTTTCTATGATTATGTGTGTATTATAAAAAGTTTCATGTTTGAAGTTATGATTATTGGGATTACATTTCACTACTATGATTTACCCCATGTTATGATACTATGATCTCTTTTGCAGGTTAATATTTTCAAAATGTTATGTTCTTATGAATATGATATGATTGATATTTATTTTGTTTACCCTTACTGAGCATATTAGCCCACCCTTTTGTATGTTTTCTTTTCCCCAGGTCTGGAATAAGGGTATTAAGTAGGATATTCCAAAAGGAACTCTAGATATGATGAAATAAATGGGAGGCAATATGGATGATTTATGAACCAGTTGTTTATGTTTCCCAGTTTCTAAAGACACTATAACTATACGGTCCTATCATGGTTTTGTTATATGTTCTAATAAGTATGCTTTAATTCTGACGTAATAACCATGTATGTAATGTATGGGTCATTATAGTTGGTATCATAGGAAAGGTATAGTCAACCTTTGGAAACTAGAATGTGAAAACCTTAGTAAGAGCTCTAAGGATATGTCTAAACATAGAACACAATATTAGTGTTTTAAAAATGGACACGAACAACCTATGATAAGACCTAAAGTGTGAAATTTTATTCTTGATTATGTGGTTTTCTTGTTATGATTAGTGTTTCTCACACTATGCTTCTTGGTTTTAGTTAATGGCTGGAACCTGAAGGAACCGTGTTAATGTTGAATGCGATGGGAAATGCAATGATTGTCCCCCTGAGAAACAAAATGTTATGGGTGATGGAATAAAAAATCTTATAGCCATGCTCACACAACTTTCTCAAGCTATGAATCATGCTGGACTTCCAAACGAGCAAAGGAAGGAGAAACATTCTGTTGAATCCTTCATGAGGCAGCGTCCAACTTCATTCAGCGGGTCTTCTGATCCATTAGTGGATGAACAGTGGATCAGTACCACTGAAAAGATATTTCCAGTTCTACAATGTTCTGAACATGATAAAGTCATCTTAGTAGTATATTGTTTGGAAGGTGAAGATGGTCAATGGTGGAATCTTATTAATAATATGAGGCAAAGGGATGAAATTGATTCCATAGAATGGGACGAGTTCAAGAACTTATTTTTCAATAATTAATTCCCTCGTATTCTTTGAACAAAGATGGAGAAGGATTTTCTTGAACTGAAGAAAAAGGATGATGTATCGGTTGGTACCTACAAAGAAAATTTTACAAGACTTGCAAGGTACACTTCCAGAATTATTATCCAACCTGAGAGTAAAATTGATCGATTCTTTAGTGGCTTAAAACCAAGACTTCTAAGGGCGTTAGCCACGAGAGACTTCAATAGCTACGAGGAAATTTTTTGATGTGCTCTCAAGGTTGAGATGGAGATTGGAGTAACCCATCAATCATATGGGTTTGATAAGAAGAATAAAATGGAATTCAAAGGAAAATCTAAATACCACACTGAAAAGAAGATGATTTTCCATTATTCTCAAAGTGTGGAAAGAAACATAGAGGGGATTGTCTTAAAGGGACAAGTAAATGTTTTAAGTGTGGAAAAGAAGGTCATCGGGCAGTTGAATGTCGAAATAATGGGAAGAAGATGTCTAATGATGTGAACAAAGAAAAGGATACACAGAATGCACCTCCTACATTTCAATGTTTCATGTGAAAGGAAATGGGGAATTATGCCAATCAATGCCCTAATCCAAGGGTTGTTGATGATGATCGGCGTCAACAAACTCTTAAGGCCAAAGAAAAAGGAAAGTCACATGCAATTTCTATCGGCGATGTGGAGTATGATAATGAAGTGGTGAAAGGTACACTTACCATCCACTCTAAAGTAGAAAATGTTTTATTTGATTCTGGATCCACCCACTCTTTTATTTATGAAGAATTTTCTAAGGGTATCTCCATATTACCTCAACAGTTAGATATTGAGTTAGCTGTGACAACCCCTAATGGCACAACAATCGCATCAAAAGTTTACAATTCTTCTCCGATTGAAGTTTGTGGGAAAGTGCTTCCTATAAATCTTGTGGTCCTTACTATATTGGAATATGATGCGATTCTTAGCATGGATTGGATTTCTTTATACAGAGCTCATATCAATTGTCAAAGAAGGGAAAAAAATTTAATATTCTCGATCAATCTACTATCATTTATCGATGCAAGGACGAATATAACCTTCCAATGGAAATTTCTTCCATCTTATGGGTCTTGATTCCAATAAATGAAGGTTATTTATCTCAAATGTTTGGAGAGAAACTCACGAGTACGAATATTCCCATTGTACGAGAGTTTGATGATGTTTTTCTGGAGGAATTTCCAGGTCTTCCACCAAATCGTGAAGTTGAGTTTTCAATAGAACTCATACTGGGTTCTATGCCTATTTCAAAGAAACCATATAGAATGACCCCAATTGAGTTGTAGGAATTGAAGAAGAAACTCTAAGAAAATCTTGATAAAGGATTCATACGCCCTAGTGCATCACCTTAGGGAGCACATGTTCTCTTTGTTAAGAAGAAAGATAGATCAATGAGACTTTTCATTGATTATCGAGAACTTAACAAGATCACTATCAAGAAAAAATATCATCTCCCAAGCATTGATGAATTATTTGACCAACTATGCGGAGCTCAATACTTTTCCAAGATTGATCTTCATTCAGGGTATCATCAATTAAGGGTCAAAAAGGAGGATATACCAAAGACGACTTTCCGTATAAGGTAGGGACACTATGAATTTATAGTGATGCCATTTAGTCTTACTAATTCCCCTTCTATCTTCATGGATCTGATTAATAGAGTCTTTAGAGACTATCTTGATTAGTTTGTGGTAGTCATTGTAGACAATATTCCTTTCTATTCAAAGAGAAAGGAAGAACATGAAGATCACTTGAGAATTATATTAGAGACTCTAAAAAAGAGATTCTTTATTCCAAATTTACCAAGTGTGAATTTTGGATTCAAAAAGTTTCACTTTTGGTTCACATAATCTCAAAATATGGGATATCTATAGATCCAGCAAAAATAGAGGTCATCGAAAAATGGTCGAGACCAACAACCACAACTGAGATATGAAGTTTTCTTGGTCTGGCTAAATATTATTGACATTTTGTGAAATAGTTTTCATGGTTATCTAATCCACTCTCCAGGTTGACTCGAAAAGGAGTAATGTTCATTTGGACGGTGGAGTGTGAAGAGAATTTCAAAGAGTTAAAACGAAGGTTATCCAGTGCACCTGTGCTCACACTACCATGTAGTGGAGAAAGGTTTGTGATCTACAGTGATGCATCCAATAAGGGAATAGGGTGTGTTCTCATGCAAAATGATATGGTGATAGCTTATGCCTCACGATAGTTGAAAATCCATGAGCAAAATTACCCAACTCATGATTTGGAGTTAGCCACGGTAATCTTTGCACTAAAAATATGGAGGCATTATCTTTATGGTAAAAGGTGTGATATTTTTACTGATCATAAAATTTTAAAGTATATTTTCACGAAAAAAGAGCTGAATATGCGCCAAAGAAGATGGTTGGAGCAGATTAATGATTATGACTTCTCAATTCATTATCACCCTGGGAAAGCAAACAAGGTGGAAGACGCATTAAGTTTATAAGACCAGGCTAGCTTATCCATGACGAGGATCACAAAAGATCCAATATTTATGAATTTACAAAGGATGTATCTTGGAATTATAATGGAAGGGGAAAAATCTAATCTTTCTCAAATGAATGTTCATCCATCTATACATGTGAAGATTAAAGAGGCACAAAAAAAATATTTAGAGTTACAAAAGAAGGTGAGAAATGTTCCTAAATTCAACCTTGATTGTGATGAGATAATAAGGTTCAGGAATCGGGTTTGTGTTCCTCCCATCCCAGAATTAAAGAAGGAGCTGCTGGATGAGGCTCATAGTTCTTCATTCTCTATCCATCCTGGAATCACGAAGATGTATAGGGACCAAAAAGAGTACTTCTGGTGGGATGGCATGAAAAGAGATGTTGTTGAATATGTCTTTCGATGCTTGGTTTGTCAGCAAGTTAAAGTTGAGAGACATAAGTCTAAGGGGATGTTACAACCATTACCCATACCTGAATAGAAATGGGAAAACATCACTATGGACTTTGTAACCGGACTTCCAAAAACATCCAAAGGCAATAATGCTGTCTGGGTCATAGTCGATCATCTTACGAAGTCGACACACTTCATTGCTATTAGAGAAGATTTCTCTCTGGATCAGCTTGCCAGTATATATGTAAAGGAAGTCTTAAGATTGCATGGAGTACCACTTTCCATTATATATGATCAGAATCCGAGGTTTACCTCGAAGTTCTGGCAAAGTCTTCAGCATACTTTGGATACAGAGTTGAGTTTTAGCACTGCTTGTCATCCTCAGATAGATGGTTAGTCTGATAAGAAAATTCAAACTCTAGAAGACATGTTGAGAGATTGATATATGGATTTCAACTGTGGTTGGGTTCAACACCTACCTTTTTTAGAATTTTCTTATAATAATAAATTTCACTCCAGTATTCAGATGGCTCCTTATGAAGCTCTCTATGGAAAGAAATGCAGGACTCCAACTTGCTGGGAAGAAGTTGGGTAAAGAAAGATATTAGGACCTGATTTTGTTGATGAGATGGCAGAAAAGGTCAAATCTATTCAACAACACATAAGAGAAGCTCAGAGTCGACAAAAAAGTTATGCCGACAACCGAAGAAATGACCTATAGTTTGAAGTGGGTGATAAAGTGTTCTTAAAAATATCTCCTTAGAAGAGAGTAATGAGATTTGGAAAGAAGGGAAAGCTGAGCCCTATGTATATCGGTCCTTTCAAAATACTGGATAGTGTTGGGAAGGTAGCTTACCGATTTGTGCTTCCACCTAATCTCTCTCAAGTTCACGAGGTGTTCCATGTATCTCTCCTGAGAAAGTACATACATGATCCTTCACATGTACTAAGCTCAGAAGTTATACCGCTGGACCAATATCTTTCTTTTGAAGAAGAACCGATAGAGATTCTGTATCGTAGCGAAAATGTTCTACGAAACAAGACCACTTGCTTGTTGAATGTTTTATGGAGGAACCACCAATTAGAAGAAGCTACATGGGAGCTTGAGGATATGATGAGGGAGAGGTATCCTCATCTGTTTGTTACGAAGTGACGAATTTCGTGGGCGAAATTCATTTTAAGGGGGGTAGAATGTAACACCCTGATAATTTATGAGAAGTATTTCTTTATGTCTTATGTTATACACATCATCGAAAAAAAAATTTCACTACACACAACACTATCTTGTCTTTCTTTACATGCAATCACGACCTTCCCTGATAGCATGTGTTGTACGCAATACCGAGTTTCACAAAACAATGATATGTTATTAAAATATTATATAAACTAGACGTTAAGAATAGTAATACCCACTTTTTTAAATTTTATAAATTTTATCTTTCAAAATTATCTTCATTTTTGGATTCGGAATATCGAAATTATCCTAGGGTGAAATTTTGGTATTTTTATGAAAACATTCAATTTTTCATGAATAGTGAAAACAAGGAGTTATTGGATAAAACTGAATTTTTATGAAAATAATCATTTATTTTATTTAAATTTATTTTAGGTAAAAATAGATACAAAATACTTATATAAGTTCCATGTAATTCATTGAAGTTATTTTAAAATAATTTTAGATATATAAAAATTTTATTGAACTTTTTACCGTCTTTTACCCACCTCCTAGGAGCATTTGCAATTGTACATAAAACTTAATTTTACCACTTCTGTGAGTTGAATTTCGAAAACCAGAGAGACACGGTTTATATCAAGGTGTAAAATGTGGTTCAATAAGATAAAAATAATTTCTGGTGAATTGTAACTTTTTACTTTTATTTACCACGATTAAAAGTAAATAGGGTAATTAAGGGTAAAAATGATATTATTATTAACCTAACAGAAGTACTAATTATATTGGATAAGTGTAATTAGACCAAAAGAACCTTAGTAATAAAATATTACCCTTTATGTCCACTTGGATTTGATTAGGACACATGTTATTATTTTATTCAAAGAAGAGTTAAAAGAATTAAAATCAATGTTTAATAAGTAAAACGTTTTTAATATAGGGTTATACAAAAGATAAATCCGACTATAAATATTAATTAGAAATCTAAAAAGATATCCTACATAATGATATTTTATTTATAATTTTAGACATTAGATAATTTAATTTGTTTGTGACACAATGATGATGCAGTAATTACCTTATTAATGAAATATTAACATAATTGATGTTATAAATACCCAAATAAATGTAATATTAGAGTTTTCATGATTTACACTAAATTTATAGGTTAATATCACATGTTAGTATTGATTTAATTAATTTTTTTTGAATTAATCATGCTGTTATGAATTTCTAAAAAATCAATTAACAAATAGTTTCAAAATTGACATAAAATAGTTTTTAAAACCAATGTTATATTATTAATTGTTATTCTATTTAAAAAAATCTATGGTTTGGCCAAATGACTTAGATAAGTATATATATGTTAATAATAAACCACTTGGGGTTCATTTGTCTTGTTATAGTATGTTTATTAACCATATACTGTAAGAAAACAAGAAGACATGATAAAAGTTAAATTATTTAACTTATAGATACATCTAAATGATAAGGTTAAAATAGTAACCTAAACTTGTATAAAACCTATTGGTTGAGATTAATTAGACCCATACCCACTTTATTTTTGAAATAAATCAATTTTTAGCTATTATAAACCGAATATGACTTTATTATAAAATAATAGTTTAAGTTTTTCCTAAGGTGCCCCTCTCCTCCCTTATAAAAGGGAACCTCCTCCCTCTTCTCCTCACACAATTTTGAGCCTTAAGGCTAGGACAAAACCTGCCCATTTACCTTATAAACTTCCCTAGAAACATACTATAGGTCTTGGGCTTCTTCAAAGACCAAATTTAGTTCCCTAAGAGGAGGTTTCAAAGAGGCGTTTCGAAGAAGAGGTAATATCTGTTACCGATTCTTTCAAATTTATTTCTTCTTCTACTTCCTATTATTTAGTTGTTTCATTATGAATTAATAACATCAGTATCACTAATATACTGATATGTTATTATATATATTAAAAAACCCTATTTCACCTTCTATCTATCCTACGGAAAACGAAATCACCGCGTGTGCTTACGTACGGAATACCGTATCCACACCGTGGTGTAATCTGTTTTCCACCACCTCCTTACTTGGATGGGTATAATGGTGTAAAGAATAACTATATTGGATTATTGTAAATTGATATTTATTTTGAAATATTATACATACACTTCAATAAAATTCCACGATCATGGGAATGATATCATCGCTCGTGTGTACGTACGGCCTACCGTCTCCACGAAGTGATGCGACTCGTTCTACATGATCTTTATTGAATAATGATTATATAAATGAATTGAGTAAATATATATGATATATATTACAATAATACCATTCTGGAAATGAGGTATCTATAACCTAAAAAGAATAATAATAATTTATTCAACAAAACATGCATAAGAACATAAAGCAATGAACACCCGAATAACAAGTTGCAATGAAATATTACTAATAAGAAGATAATAATATGACCATATATGATATCATAAAAATGAATATGATTATGTAATAAGTCAATGACAATATTTAAATCATTATACAGGAGGTTCGAATATGTATGAAGCAAATCAGACCTAAGGTAAGGGAAAATCTCGCATTCTCATTTTTATCCGAGATTGTTTATACTTCAGAATTTACTGGGGAATATTTATCATCCACATCCATGTTTACTAAATATGTGATATTATTTCTATCCTACTACAAAATTTTAAATCCAATTTTACCCGTTGGTGAGTTTTTAGTAAAAGATATGAAAGAAATCTTTTTTCATTTTTAGTACAAGGTACTTTTGGACTTTTCCGGCCAAAGTATGAGAAGAATGTTTTTTTAACTTATACAACATGAATGGATTTTTATGATTTCATAGAACATTATTTACATGAAGCTTTCTTTACAAGTTTTCACGTTTATTTTTAATCACCTTATTTTAGATTAAAATTGTACGACATGTTAAGAAAGGAAAAATGTTTTTGAAGTAGAAAGGATATTTTCCTCAAGAATGGAGTTCATGTGTTTTATCAAAATTATTTTCCATCTAAGATAATATAGGGTTCTGTTTCTATCCATATATTTACATTGATTTTATTATGTTATGATGGAAGTAATTTTATGTTATCCTTTTATCTTATATGGATTATATTATGATGGCATGATGTTTAAGAATCCCATATTTATTACATGGGTTATGCTATGATGTATGATTAATGATTTTGTGGAACACATAAGAATGGTTTCATTATGAGATGGGTGGGACCTATATCTCCCTCCAATGCATTGGGTAAAGATTTATATCTCGTGAGATAGATATGGTTGGAATGGAACGTTAATCTGGTTCAGTGATACAGGACTGGAACGAGGAGTGAACTCGGTTCAGTAATGGAATTTGTCATCTATGATTATCTTGGAAATGAGCCTTGACTAATATGAAATGATTTTCTATGATTATGTGTTTATTCCACAAAGTTTTATGTTTTAATTTATGATTATTGGGATTAAATTTCACTACTATGATTTATCCCATGTTTTGATATTATGATCTCTTTTGCAGGTTAATATTTTCAAAATTTTATGTTCTTATAAATATGATATGATTGATATTTCTTTTGTTTACCCTTAATGAGCATTTGATCTCACACTTTTGTATGTTTTCTTTTCCCCAGGTCAAGAAATAAGGTTATTAAGTAGGATATGCCAAAAGGGACTCTAGATATGATGAAATAAACGGGAGACAATGTAGATGATTTATGAACCAGTTGTTTATGTTTTCTAGTTTCTAAAGACACTATACCTATACGGTCCTGTCATGTTTTTGTTATATGTTATAATAAGTATGCATCAATTCTTAAGTAATAACCATGTACGTAAGTATGGGTCGTTATAACATTCATGAGAAAAACTGTCCCATGCATGATCTGGAGTTGGCTTCAATAATATTCTCTTTGAAAATTTGGTGGCATTACCTCTTGGGGAGAAGTGTGAAATATACACGTATCACAAAAGTCTCAAGTCTATACTCACAAAAAAAAATAGTTTAACATGCACCAATGAATATGTTTAGAGATGTTAAAAGACTATGACTGATCAATCCATTACCACCCTAGGAAAGAGAACAAGGTGGAAGATACTCTAAAGAAAAAGGAACCAACAACTCTTTCATTGATGAGAATCGAAATGGATCCAATATTCTTAGATTTGATGAAGATGGACATGGGAACCATAAATAAGGGAACATCATCAATAATTTCAGAAATTATGGATCTACCGTATCTTTTTGAAAGGTTAAATGATGCTCAAAATAATGATATGGGAATTCAGAAGAATGTGGAAACTATCAAAAAATGGAAATCCTTGGATTTCAATGTTGATGAAGAAGGAATTGTGAGATTTGGGTCAAGACTATGTCTTCCATTAAATCTAGTGTTAAAGAAAGAAATTTTGGATGGTGAACATAGTTAACATTTCTCCGTTCACCCAGGAAACAGAAAAATGTATTAAGATATGCGAGGTCATTATATGTGGGATAACATGAAGAAAGAGATTGATGAGTATACATTAATGTGACAGGTGTGTTATCAAGTGAAGGATGAGAGACATAATTCTAAGGGGATGAAGCAATCATTACCCATACCAGCTTGGAAATGGGAAAACATCACCACATACTTTGTCACCAGACTTCTGAAGAAATCAAAAGGAAACAGAGTTATTTGGGTTGTTGTGGATCGTCTTACAAAGGCTTCACACTTCATTGCAATTCTAGAGGATTTCTCATTGGATCAACTGGCATTGATATATATCAAGGAAGTGGTAAGGAAAAATGGAGTACCACTATCGATTGTATCCGATCGAATTCCAAGATTCACCTCTCAGATTTGGAAGATTCTTCAACATGCTCTGAATACTGAGATAAAATTCAGTATGGCTTATCATCATCAAACTAATGTCCAATCTATGTGGTCTATCCAAAAACTTGAGGAAATATTTAGATAATTCTCAATGGCCTTCGAAGGAGTATGGGATCAAAATCTTCATATGGTTGAGTTCTCTTACAATAACATCTTCCACTCAATAATCCAAAAGGCTCATTTTGAAACCATGTATCAGAAGAGGTGAAAAACATTGGCATGCTTGGAAGATGTATGGGGGAGAAAACTCATAGGTTAATAAATTTTCAAAGAAATGGTGGATAAATTTAAGACCATCAAACAACACATTGAAGCTGCTCAGACCCGACAAAAGATTTATTCTAATAATCTACAACAAGACCAATAGTTTGATGTTGGATATGTGGTATTCCTATGTGTATCACCATGGAAGAGAGTTATGAGATTTTGGAAGAATAGAAAGCTAAGTCCATGGTACATCGGCCCTTTTGATATCCTTGATTGCATTGGAGAAATTTCCTATCGACTAGCACTCCCACCAAACATGTGTCAAGTATAAAATGTATTCCATGTTTAACTCTTAAGGAAGTACATACCTAACCCATCTTATTCACTCAATCCATAGGTGGTATCATCGGAGAATAACCTCTCTTACGAAGAGAAGCCGGTGAAGATCATAGATCGTTGGAAAAAGTTCTATGAAAAATGTTAATTCCCCTACAAAAAGTGTTGTGGAGAAACCACAAGTTTGAAGAGGCAATGTGGGAATCAGAAGAAGTGATGAATTAGAGTTACCAACATCTATTTTAGTGCAGGAAAAGGAAATTTCAAGGGATAAATATATTTAGGGAGAATATTGTAATGACCCAAATTATTATTAATGGAAATTCCTCTTGATCTAATTAAATTTCTTGTTCTGTAAAATGGTTATATAAGACATATGAATTTTTTTTGGTAAAATGTTTTTGTATTTCAAAATACCATTATTAATTGTTACTATGGATAATATATCCATTGAACAGTGATCACATGATTAGTATAAATGTAGGGCTTTAACAAATCCAATTTACTCAGATAAAGGAAGTGATGACCTCATCCAATAGAATTTCTCTATACGAAGCAAATTTGTCAGAGCTCAGAAAGGACTTGGAATCACTAGTCTTTTATCTTGACCAACTCCAAGCCGAGATTTAACACATGAAACTTGAACTAAACATCCTACGGGAGAAGTGGAAGTTCGTAGAGATTACCACCTGAGCGATGTTATCTAAGCCTCCCCAAGGGTCTGTCACCATCACACACCTTACCCTTAGGTCTTATGAAGGTGTTATAAGGGGTTATGTAATAAGACTCTATCATTATGATTGTGTGCATTATTTTTCAATATACAATAATTTTATTATTGTTACTTTGTAAATGGTTTTAAAAGAACAAATAGTATTTTTAGTTAATATTCAATTAAGAAATCTATTTTGATGAATTAATGGATTTTTGAATTAAATAATACTTTAATAAAATTTTATTACTAAATTAATTTTTATTAAATATAAATTATCATGAATACAATTGTAATTTTTATTAAGGTTTGAAAGATGTTTTTTTCAAAACCCATGAATTTTTTTATAAATGCCAGTTTTTATTTTAATGATAAAAATTCACAAATGTAGGAAACTATTTAGAAAAAATGAATGTCATTTTAGGATTCAGGCTGTTGAAATTATCTAATAGGAATTTTTTCATAATTATCTATGACATAAAATGTTTTGGGTAAAAATTAAATTCCTTTTAAGTATATAATGAGTTGTATGACATCATAATGACCTAATAGTGATATAACAAAATACTATAAAAATTATGTTTTGGTAAAATATTTTTTTTATTTAAAATAATGTAATTTTAGGTTTTTTGATTAATTTTATGGTTCCTTAGAGGACCCTGAAATACTTATAAAATATTTTAACTTTTTAAAATGATTTCCTTGAAAGTGTGACTCATCTCCACATAAGCATGGATAATAGTTTAAGAAATCTGGACATTGGAATTATGAAATAATTTTTTTCACCCACCTTTGGAAAAAACTAAGGGAAGACCCCATGGGTTGGTTTTTGTTTTTGAGTATTTTAATTTTTGGGGTCCAAAACCTAAATAATAAAGAATTACCTCTCTTTTCCTATATAAACCCCCCAAGCTCACACATTCTCTTCAATAAAATCCTTTGGTACTTGACCAACCTCTACCCTCCTCTATCTAGTATCGTCCCAAGGCACCCAAAAGTCCCAATAAGCCTCTATCAAGCCCCTCCCAAGACATTGGGATCAAACTTCTAAGTAAGGGATTTTGTCCTTTCTCATTTTTGTACAGATTTCATTATATTGTTGTACACTTTTATTTTCAATTAAAAATGTTGGGGTATGATTTCACACCTACCCCATAATGTCCTCCTTATGTATGAATGATGAAATGCCTCTTTATATCTCATTAATTCCTCCCATGTACACATGTTTCCATGTCGAAATTTCTTAAGGAATTTCTATCTTCTCATTTACATTCAAGCAATTATTTTGTATTATGAATCTAAATTCAATTACATATGTTGGGAAATGTATTTATATTACACCATTACTGTAGATTTCATGTACATATGATGAGACACCCCTTTCTCTCTCATCAAACATTTTTATGAATTATTATGTCACATTGTTATGTTGTCGAAATTTCACTATGATTTTCCAAGCCAAAGTCACTGTGTAGTGAATACAATTCCCATTTACCTATCAAGGGTATTCAACTTCATGAAAATTAACTTATTGATTATAGAGTTTCATGTATGATTTCCAAATTACATTATTGGGGAATAAATGATGATGTTCAATGAATCCATGTTGTATGATCTATGTGGCACACATATGCATGAAATAAAATGATTAAGAATGGTGCACCCAGATAGCGCTCTAATTCATTGGGTAAAAATTAGTATCATGATACGTCAAGTACAATGTGGGTTTACTCATGGTAATTAAATTTAAATGAGGTTTTAATCATCCTCCATTTTCAATGAGCCTTGTCTCAATCTAATATCATGTTAAATGTTGTTTCCACATATCCATGTTATGATAATCATGCTATATAATGACTTTATGTTCATGTTTATATTTTCTCCATTTATATGCCTATTTCATGACATGTACTATATTCATCATTTTATACCTTTTTTACTCCCTTATTGGGATTTATATCTCACCCTTTTCATATACATGTCCTCAGGATATCCCACACAATGCTATGTACGAAGGAATGTTGTGGTCTTGTAAAATAAGTTTCCAATAAAGATGTTGTGTTTTATGTTCTACGTTGTTATGTAATATTCCTAATCCCCA
Source organism: Viscum album (assembly GCA_963277665.1). Classification (NCBI taxonomy): domain Eukaryota; kingdom Viridiplantae; phylum Streptophyta; class Magnoliopsida; order Santalales; family Viscaceae; genus Viscum; species Viscum album. The sequence goes on along the minus strand of OY728128.1, from coordinate 1,512,682,327 downwards.
AAGACACTAGACCTCTAGATCTTCTATGTTGTATCAAGTGAAGAGTTTTATCTAATAAATTATGTTTATGTGTGTAATAAAAATTAGGGTTATAATAGGGGTTTATGAATATTCACCCTATAATATCCAATCTATCTACAGTAATAGAATTTTCACAGCTTCTTCTTCTACAATTTAACTTGAGGTGTTGACTCTCCATAACTTCTCTTTCTTTCATTCAAAAATCATTATCCTTTTCTTTATTAATTATCAACATGGTACACGATCCTATAAAACCCATATTCTACAGATATATCCTTAATATATTATGGTGATTGGGTTTGGTTTTCTAGAATTGATTATTATTGTAATGAAAAAAACTATCAAAAAATTTCCAGTTATAATTGTAAAATGAAATCAGTGTAAATTTCATGTTCAAGAGGTGAACCTAAGCACTAAAAATAATTTCCCTACAAAATTATATTATGTATATGTGTTGCGAATAAATTTCCCTTTACCATTTGATGTTGAAAAATATTTCTTGACAGTTCATACCATTCATTCCCAACTTTTTATTGATATAGAAAATATAGTTTTTCTATGATGTTTTAGTCATCCATAGTCACGTGTTGATTCATTAACATGGAATACATGTAAAAATTAATATGTTTTTAAACCAATAGTGAATCCTTCAGGTTCATATTATAGGAATCTAACTCATATTAAAGAATATCTTGACTGATTGGTTTATTTTTAAGTGGTTGTTACAACACATATAATTTTCCCACTTTCTTGATTATAATTCTCATGTTCTAATATAAATTGAGAATATTTCTTATATTTAGTTTTTTTTATCTAGAATAGATATCATGGTCTAACTAAATGTTTTTTATTCTATTATCTTCAAAAAAATATTTTATCATATGAACATCATGTTTTATTTAAGTTGATATGACTTCAATTTAATGGTATCCCACATTATATCTAAATTAATCATATCAATTACTGGTGTAAGATACATATTTCAGTTAAAAAAAGTGTCTTATTTGGATTTAATCTATAATCAATATCATTAGGTATAGAATCATCCCATTCATATAATATATGACTCTTGGAAAGTTCAGAGAGAAACTCTTTTTCCAACCCTACATATAGATAATACCAACAGTATTAATCTAGTATCCTATCCTTTAGGGTTTCCCTACTAAGTGTAACCCAAAAAATTCCAACAATATGATAATATAATATAATCCAGGGAAACTATAAAATAGAATTAAAATAACTGGTTACATAATCACTATTAGAAAATGTATTTATTACATTAGAGTTTTCACATCAGTTGTTAGTAACAGACATATTCACCCAAATAGTCAATGTTTTCTTATTGGTTATTATATTAAAAGAAAAAAAACTATCATTTGTGATTTTTATACTAATTATCATATAAATAACATTGAAACCTTTACTATTAGGGTTTTTATTTATGTTATTATAATAGTTGATCTGAAAAAACACATTGTTGATGTTTTATTTTCAGTTATTATAATAATAGATGAGAAAACATAGTTTTTAATTTCATTTATTATGATAATTGATGATTAAAATTTTAACAAAAATAAATACTTGAGAATTTTTACTTTGGAATATCATTATATAAATCATGAAATACTAAAACCCTAACTTCCATGACCTGAAATCACCCTCCTTGCACTTTGTTCATATGAATTTCCTTTCCATTTTTTTCATCCTTTTCTTTTACATGATTTTTCATATACTGTTCTCATTCCACTTGTGTTTTTCAATGTATGGTATCTCATAGGGGTTCCATGTCTCTAATTCATGTTCCAAATTCATTTTTGTTGATATGTTTTTCAATCACACCCTCTTCGGATTTAGTTCTATCTAAGGTTTTCTTACTACTATTTTATGTCTATTTTATGATGATATACTCACTGCATCTACTTTTTTTGATTAATTTTTTATTGTCTTTTTTGATGATTTATTATATATTTATTTTTAAGTTTTAATAAATTATTTATTGTTGACAATGCTCTCACCTAATTGCAAGCAATATGAAGTTTGTTTGTTACTATATTCTATATGTTTGTCATAAATATACTGTACGAATCTAAATTAATTATATTATAAATGTTTATATTTATTTTTTTGAAGATATGTTAAATTTTTATTATTTATAAATTATACTCATTTATTTATTTTAACATTTTACATACATTTAATATATTTTTTTGTTTATTTATCGTATTAATGTTTATAATGTACAATTTTTTGTTTTGATAAAATGAATAAGAATAAATAGAATGTTCATTTACTATATTATATTTATTTATTCATTATATTAATAATTATTTTTTTTCATTTATTTTACTTAAATATTTATTAATAAAATTTTAATTGATTTTTTATGTTTTATATATGTTTATATTTATGATGAAGATATTTGTTTTAAATTTATCATTATATATATAAATGATTATTGGTTTTAATATATTGATCTATTATATTAAAATTTTATGTAATTAATGAATCATAATTAAATAAATTCACGATGAACTAGTGTTGAATATGTGAAAGGGGTTGACAATTTTTTGTAATTTATTAAACAAAATCATGGAAATAGAAATATGATTTTCAATCTATGATGTGATGATTTTCATATGATAAAAATATGGTTAAGAGAAATCAAAGAACATCTTGTTTGATATTTTATCTTCATAGTTATACTCAATGGATTTTCCAATGTGAAATAACAACGATTCACATATCTCATATTGATGATGTCGATTTACATGACAAAAAGATAATCTTGATGTGTTAATTAATTATTTAGACATTGAAACCTTTAAAAACAATATGTTTTAAATGGTTTCACATAGATACTATGAAACCATTATTCCTAAGTTGTACCAAATTTATATTTTTATTAATAGTTCTTAAATTTTTTAACTTGACATAAAAAATATTGTTAGAGAGACAAAACATTAACTAACCCTTGGTATCGTTTTAATGATATACTTCTAGAAGTCATTAGGATTCAAATTTCTAATTATAATTAAACAAAATATTATGTATAATAGAATAGGATTATACGAAAATATATGCTTTCACCCATGATTGTGTGTTTTTTAAGAAGAAACATGAAAGTTTATCAGAATGACCTAAATGTGGGATATCACATTATAAAATGTATATGAAAATAAGTTGTGATTCGTTGTAAAGATTAATCACCAAACCTCCCACTAAATCTATCTGGTATATTTTTATAGTCCCTCATTTGAATCATATATTTTTAAATTCAATTGATTAATGTATTCTATGTTAGAATATAGATTATTGAATTTTTTAAGGAAAGCTATGTCACCCTATTGAATCACCGCAATAAAAGATATTTGTCAAAAAATATTCCTGATTGTGTAAATAAATTCAAAAAACGAATGGGAATATATAAATATTTAATGAATTAATATTAGATCCTTAGTATACATAATATTCCATGTCCTTTTATATCAGTAGTGTACAAATTTTTCCCATAGATATATATAATTATAAAATATGTTATAATGACCATGTTAATTTCTAGACCCAAACATCCTCCAAATAATATTTCTGTTTTTCAACAATATTGATTACTGATTTGAACTTTTCATTGGATATATGTGTTATAGTTTTGGATTAATAAAGGAAAGAATATACCATTTTATGTAATATTTTAATGTTCACTAGAAATGAAATTAATGAATTTGAAAACTTTTCTGGATGTAGTGTTAGGGGTTATAGATCATGCTCAAATTGTGAAAAAGGGACTTCATAACATCAAATGTAGAATGGAATAAATATATTGTACATTGGATATTGAGGATTTTTTTGAATGAATCATCCTTATTAAACATTTTTAAAGGTATTTCATGGTTTAAAAGAATATGTTTTTTCCCACATAACCATTTCCATATAATGAATATTATAAAAACCTGAAAATAATTTTTGTCACATTTGTAAATAAATGATCATTTGGTTATATCAAATTGATAGATGAAATAGTCAATCATATTTGATCTAAAATTTTGGAGTTTTTAGGATATAAAATACAACATTGATGTTATTCATGTTGAAAAATATATATGTGTTGGTTTTATTGGAATATTATGAGACATGAAATGAAAAAATATATATTTAATAAAATATTTGACATAGTATCTATGAGAATTTGTAACACCCCAAGGTTTTGAAAATAAATATAGAATGAAATTTTATAATATAGCCATTAAAACACAAATTTTCCTCTTCTATGTTTTGAATTTCGAAAAATGGTCATCTAGAGTTGTGTTTAGTAAGTCATTTGGAGTCCGATAGAACAAACATGATTTTTAGTGAATAGTAACATACCCTTATGAATAGTAATATGACCCTAATTAATTGTAAATTTTATTATTATTTTATTTTCTTAAGTCTAGAAGATAATAACATCTTGGTTAATTTTTCATTTTGATAAAGAAGTAGTTGTAGAATTAGAATTGTTAATTTTTGAATTAAGTGTGATTTAATTTAAAAGATAAATTAATAATATTTAGAAAATTATTTTTTAAAAATGGACTTCTCTTTTTTAATTATATATGTAGAAAAATGGTAGGGGTTAATTTTTGGGATTTTTCTGAAATTCTATAATTTTTTGATGCATAGTAAAATACGATAAAATATGATAAATGCTAAATACTTGATTTACTGCATCATAGGTGATGCAAGGATGATGTAAGACCACTTGGTTCGAAATCATATGCCATTATTACTATTAAGGGTCACATTAAACAATACTATTGGTTGTCTTGAGAGAAATAATAAAATAATGAATTAAATATTCAAAAATTACTCCTCTCCACCACTATAAAAACCCCCACCACTACCTCTTCTCTACACTCCTCTAAGCCTTGAAGATCCTCAGAGTTCTGCCCAATTACCCTTACCTATTCTCTCTCCACATCCTAGAAGCTTATGGTCTTACCAAAATACAAAAACCCCTTCCCTTAAAGAGTTTCTCAAGGAGGTTATTCCAAGAGGTAAAGCACCCTTCTTTATCATTTGGTTTTATTTCAATTTATCTACTTTTGTTATCCTCTCCTCACATAATATGTCTAAATGATCATGATAACTCCAGTAACATGTATATAATAGATTTATATCATGTGAATGGAAGAATCATCATAAATATTCTTACTCCCTCCCTTTATTTTAGAAACGAAATCGACGTCCATGAGGTTCAGATTTATAACCTTCGTGGACGACGAAGTTTCATTCTTCAATTTCTTCTTCATTACTTGTAATGAAACCATATTCATGGTTGAACCAGAATATAATATATGTTTTATAACCTAATTAATATTAATTTTCCCGAATATGTACATATAATTAATTTATATGAAAAAATTAGTTCATAATATTCCAAATACCACCGAATAATCAAAGTGGTGGTCATCTAATGATTCATCCTCATTCCATATAAAAAAATGATTGAAATAACCATTATCAATTATTTATGTTCATTAATAATATATAATTCCAATCCTGGATATTTATAACCATTCCACATGAACTTCATTACATAAGAACAAGTGAACTGAATATGAAAATAAAGGAAACGAACACTCTAGAACGACAACATTCAATACAATAACATATCAATAAAGACATAAATTAACTAACCAAGATTATGGTAAAATAAATAAATGTCTAATAAGTTCTTAAATAATTTATTTACAAGTATAATCTCATATTATATGAGCTTAAGTACAAGATCGGAACACGTTTGGAGTTAAGGTAAGGGTTTTCCACCCGAACATCCATTTTCATTCGGGATACTTTAATTGTCTAATTACCTCAATGAAAATATTATGTATTGTTATGTACTCCTCATATATTCTGTGTGAGTATCATATATATGTTTACAAACCATAATCCTTCTTTATTTTATGGATAGTAACACGTTTTAAAAGGAACTTTCAAAATTGTTTCCAAAATACAATCCCGGTTCAATGGAATTTCTCAATTTCTTACCTATTTTCAAGGGAACTCTATAATCTGGTTTTGGAAACCATTATATTTATAAAATCACTCATTTTATTATGAAAATACTATCTTACTTCACTTATGGTTTTGTACAATGATTTTTCCAAAAGAACTCTTCTTTTCAAAATAAAAGAGTATTTCTCTCTAGAATTGCTTAATGATTTTATAAGAGTGCTTTCACCTAATTCAACACTCTTGTTAATTCCATGGTATTATTGGGTTTAATAATATATGAAGTCATATACCATATTTGATTTAATGGTTTATGAATAACTCTATTTTGGATGATCAATCCTAAAACCATTCACCATACCACTCAGAATGGTAATTGTTTTATGTTTAATGATTGGGGAAAGATAATTACATTTCATATGATAGTTTCAATATGTATGTATATGTTTTTTATGTTTATCCCCACTCATATGAGAAATTTATTGGACTTATTATGTGATGGGTGGGGCCCACTATATCCCCTTGATACATTGGTAGGTCTCATGAGACAAATAGACGTGGAATTGGCCGAGGCCTTTCCCAATGTGATATGGATTTTGGACAAGGCCTTAATCACTAGATGTCTTGGCCGAGGCCATTAAAAAATGATTCAGTATGTCTGGAATATGCACTTCTCTCATTATGAAGCTAGTAATTTAAAGTTCATGTGGTTATTCGACTAGTAGAATATGCATGATTATTTTTTATTATGTCATTATTTACTCAGCTCATTTTCCTACCATAATGTGTTCATATTTATTATTAAAGGCATTTGTTTTCAATTTTTCACCATGTCTAATGTTTATATTATATTCCGCTGTATTGATTACTCTTACTGAGCATTTGAGATCACCCCTTTCTTATGTTTCATTTTCTCAGGATATGAAGAAGTAATTTATGAATGACTTGCAAACATAATCTTGGAGACATGATGTTTCTAGTGGAATAAAATAGTGTTTTTGTTTCCCTTCATATTTTAATGATAAACTTATTTATGTAACTGGTTTCCAATAATACTAAACAACACCGTCTTTCGAGATTCACATTCTTTGTATGTATGCCAACGTAATCAAATAAGGCACCGACTCTGGGAAACTGGGGTCGGGTCCTTACAGTTGGTATTAGAGGATGTTTAGTAGAATACTTAGAAACTAGATTTAGAAAATGTAGAATTAGGTAAGAGTCCCTATGTTAGTCTTTGAGGATATACATACAATAACATACTGGTATTTTTTAAAGGAATAGATTATGTGGATCTTTCAAGCAATACATCCTTTTCTGGATATGAGCAGGCAGAGGCGGCTCTGGCACAAATGTATCTTGGGGTAAAACCCAAAGACACCACTTTGAGCTAGAATCGAACGGGAACTGGTGCACGAAAACGGGCTTTGATATAATCTTGGTTACGCCACTCCTTGGGGATATGCTTAGGATAAATCACATATTCTTTACAAGCCATTATGAAGGAGTTTAATGTAAATATTCCTCAAAGAAGCCATTTTTGTGAATATGGGATTATCCATGCATTGGATCTCAATTTTTCTAAGTATTTTTATGTTAAGATTATACATTATGATTCATAACCTAATCTAGTGTATGACATTATCTAGATATGGCGCCTAGTGGACGAAATTGAAATCGCATGAATGCACGTGTCCCCTGTAGGGATTTTCCTCCGACGCAAGACAATGATGTTGGCTCTGGTGTTGTGACTGGTGCTGAGAAACTCATAACTATACTGGGAAAACTTACTCAGGTTATGAATAATAAAATTACCCATATGAAGCATCCGGATCCACCACGTGGAGGATCAATGCTAGATCGCTTTATGCGACAATAGCCTCCATCATTCAACGGGACTGCAAACCCGTTTGTAGAAAAGTAGTGGATATGTTCCCTTGAGAAGTTATTTCTTGCTTTGGGATGTAATGAAAGATAGAAAGTTGTCATGGTAGTATATCATCTATCAGGAGATTCGGATCAGTGATGGTCATTAATCCAAAACACAGAGGAGGAAGAAATAGAAGAGATGGAATGGCGGGATTTTAAGGAAATATTCTTATAAAAATGTTTCCCTCGTTAGCAGCAAGAAGATATGGAGAGACAATTCTTGAATCTGAGGTAGAAGAAAGATGAGAATGTTTCATGGTACGAAGCTAACATCACAATATTAGCAAGACATGTTTTAGACTACATACGAAATCCAAGGATAAAAATTGATCAATTCTTTGATGGGCTAAAACCATTCCTCCGGTAGGCACTAGTCTCCCAAAGTTTTTCATCATATGAGGGTATAGTTTCATGTTCCATCAAGATAGAATAATAATTCTCTAAGTCGTATGACTTTAAGGGAATGTAAGAAAAGAAGAGGGCTACTAAAAACCCTGGGAAAGGAAATAATAAAACGAGGAAGAAGGGAAGAGTTGAATTCCCACCATGTGATAATTGTGGAAGGAAACACCCTCGTGCACGCTTAAAAGGAAAAGGAGTATGCTACAAATGTGGCCAGAAAGGCCATATTTATGGTGATTGCAAAGGGAAGAAGGAAGCCAATGATGTTCAATGCTATAGTTGTCGGGAGATGGGACACTATGCTAATGATTATCCAAAACATCAAGGAAATATGCAACAGAAAAGGCCAAGGGATCAGGGACAAGCTTATGCAATCACAACTGCAGAGGTTGAAGTTCTTAATGACATGGTGGTAGGTACTTTAATTATTTCCTTAAATTTAGCCAATGCTTTATTTGATTCGGGACCATCTCATTGTTTCATATCTTCCCAGTTTGTGAAGAAAATTAGATATTTCCAATTTGATTTAACAAGGGATTTGTTAGTCAAAACACCCAAGGGAAGTATCATTGTTACAAAGTTCTGTCAATCAGTTCCCATTAGGGCATATAAATGTTCTTTATCTACTAATATCATCATCATACCCATGATTTAATTTAATATAGTCCTTGGTATGGATTGGATTTAGGACCATGATGCAAAAATATATTATAAGAATAAGAAGGTTACAATTTTCAATGACAATGATAAAGAACACCTTATCTTTAGAGCAGAATTGTCACCACCTGATTCTTATCTTGATCCACCCCCAGTAGCTCAACTAAATTCAATTATTGGGGAGGAAGATAATGAAATAACTGTGGGTGCAGAAAGGAATTTTCAAATAGAGGATGTACATATTGTGAGAGAATATGTTGATGTGTTTCCAAAACATTTACCTAGACATCCTCAAGAACGAGAAATTTTATTTTCCATTGATTTAATTCCCGATTCAAGGCCCGTATCGAAGACCCCTTATAGAATGGCCACTGTGGAATTAGTGGAACTAAAGAAGAAACTAGAGGAATTGAGTAATTAGGTATTTATTCGGCCTAGTGTTTCTCCATGGGGATCCCATGTCCTCTTTGTCAAGAAGAAAGATGGATCCATGAGGCTTTTCATTGATTACAATGAAATCAATGATATTATAATAAAGAATAAGTATCCCCTACCATGAATTGATGATTTATTTGACCAAATTCATAGAGCTCAATACTTTTCAAAGATTGGCCTTCGATCTGGATATCATTAGTTGAGTGTTAGGAAGGAATACATTCCGAAAATAGAGTTTCGAATCAGGTACGGGCATTACAAGTTTACAGTAATGCCTTTTGGATTGACTAATGCACCCTCTGTCTTCATGGATATAATGAACATATTTTTCAGGAATATCTTGATGATTTTGTAGTGTTATTTATTGATGATATCTTGGTATACTCCAAAAGCTACGAAGATCATAAAAATCACTTGCACATTATGCTGAAGACTCTTAGAAGACATGACTTATATTGAAAGTTTAGTAGGTGTGAATTCTGGTTTCAGGAGATTTCTTTTCATGGCCATATTTTCTCTAAGGATGGAATCCTAGTTGGTCCTACAAAGACAAAGGCAATCCAATATTGGCCCACACCAACAAACATAACTGCGGTACACAGTTTTATTGGCTTAGTAGGTTATTATCAGAGTTTCTTATAGAATTTTTCCCGACTCGCTAACCTGCTAATGAAGCTCGAACGTAAAGGGGTTAATTTTGTTTGGACAAGATGATTGTGAATAATGTTTCGAAGAACTGAAAAGAAGATTAGTCCATGCTTTTATATTGACTCTACCATCGGGGAATGACGAGTTTGTTATTTATAGTGATACTTTAAAGAAAGGACTTGGTTGTGTCCTTATGAAAAATGATTGGGTTATTGCTTATGCATCACGACAACTAAAAATTCATGAGAAAAACTATCCTACTCCTGATATTGAGTTAGCTGTTGTAATATTTTCTTTGAAGATATGGAGACATTATCTCTATTGTGAAAAATGTGAGATTTATACTGATCACAAGAGTTTGAAGTATATTTTCTCACAAAAATAACTAAACATGAGGCAAATGAGATGGCTTGAACTACTCAAGGATTATAATTACACGATACACTACCACCCGGGGAAGGAAAATAAGGTGGAAAATGATTTGAGCAGAAAGGATCAGGGAGTTTTGAGAAAAGATGAGAGTTTAAAGGGATCCTATTTTCATGGATCTAGTAAAGATGGATATGTGAATAACCATGGAAGGTGAAACATCAATTTTTTTTTTCAAATGGTTTCCAAACCATCTTTACTAGAAAGGATAAAATTTTCTTAGGATGATGATGAGGAGTTTCAAAATAGGATTAAAGATAAGAATGATGGTAGATTGAGTGAATTCATATATGAAGATGGAATTTTGAAATTTGGGAAGAGACTTTGTGTTCCCGATATACCTGATCTAAAAAGGGAATTATTGGATGATTCTCATAGTTCCAATTTCTCTATACACACTGGTAGCACTAAGATGTATAGAGACTTGAAGGAACATTATTTGTGGGACAACATGAAAAGGGAGATTGCTGATTTTATGTCAAGATGTATGGTTTGTCAACAAGTGAAAGCTGGAAGGAAACAGAATGGAGGAGTATTGCAACCTCTTCCCATACCTAAGTGGAAATGGGATAATATCATGCTAGACTTTTTTATGGGACTACCAAAGACTCCTAGAAGGAACGACACAATATGTGTCATTGTTGATCGTCTAACCAAGTCAACACATTTTATTGCTATAAGAGAAGATCTACCACTTGAACGTCTACCAAGACTATATATTAATGAAGCTGTGAGACTTCATGGAGTACCCCTATCGATTTTTTCTGATCTTGATCCACGTTTTACTTCATGATTCTGGAAAAGTCTTTAGAATTCCCTATATACTGATCTTCGTTTGAGCACTGCCTACCACCCACAAACTGATAGACAATCAGAACAGACAATTAAAACATTGGAAGACATGTTGAGGTCTTGTTTACTTGATTTTCAAGGCATGTGGGATCATTATTTACCTCTCGTATAATTTTACTACAACAATAGCTTCCAATCAAGTATATAGATGGAACCCTATGAAGCATTATATGGGAGGCGATGTTGTACACCAACTTGCTCAGATGATGTTGGTGAAAGAAAGCCCATGGGCCCAGAACTTGGTGAAGAAAAATTGAAAAGGTGAATATTATCCAGAACCATATCAAAATAGCTCAAATTAAACAAAAGAGATATGCAGATAACTGGAGGAAGTATTTGGAGTTTCAAGAAGGTGATCACATTTTCTTAAAGGTATCTCCATGGAAGGGTATTATACGATTCGGTAATAAGGGAAAGTTAACTCCCAGGTATATCGGACCTTTTGAAATTCTGGATCGAATTGGAGCTGTAGCCTACCATTTGGCAATTCTGCCAAGTCTCTCCAAGGTTCACAACGTGTTCCGCCTGTCAATGTTAAAAAAGTACATGCCAGATCCAACACATGTACTCACTTATGAAGAATTGGAACTTGAGCCCAATTTATTTTATTGTGAAGAGCATATCAATATTCTTGATACAAGAGAACAAGTATTAAGAAATCAGACGACTCGTATGGTGATGGTTCTATGGAGGAACCATAAGATGGATGACGCAACATGGGAGCCTAAGGAGCTTATGTTAAAGATATACCCGAATCTTTTTAGGTAATATTCTATGAATTTCAAGGATGAAATTTTTGTAAGGAGGGGAGAATGTAACACCCCAAGGTTTTGAAAATAAATATAGATTGAAATTTTATAATATATCCATTAAAAAACAACTTTTCCTCTTCTATGTTTTGAATTTTAAAAAATGTTCATCCAGAGTTGTGTTTAGTAAGTCATTTTGAGTCAGATAGAACAAACTTGATTTTTAGTGAATAGTAACATACCCTTATGAATAGTAATATGAATAGTAATATGACCCTAATGAATAGTAAATTTTATTATTATATTATTTTCTTAAGGATAGAATATAATAACATCTTGGTTAATTTTTCATTATGATAAAGAAGTAGTTGTAGAATTAGAACTGTTAATTTTTTAATTAAGTATGCTTTTATTTAAAAGTTAAATAAATAATATTTAGATTTTTTTTCAAAAATGGACTTCACTTTTGAATTCTACATGTTGAAAAAAGAAAGGGGTGAATTTTTGGGATTTTTCTGAAATTCTAGAATTTTTTATGAATAGTAAAATTAGATAAAATACGATAAATGAAAAAACTTGATTTACTACATCATAGGTGATGTAAGGATGATGTAAGCCCACTTGGTTCGAACTCACATGCCATTATTTCTATTAGAGGTCACATGAAACAATACTATTGGTGGTCTTGAGTGAAATAATAAAATAATGAATTAAATATTCAAAAATTACTCCTCTCCCCCACTATAAAAACCCCCCACCACTACCTCTTCTCTTCACTCCTCTAAGGCTTGAAACTCCTAAAAGTTCTTCCCAATTACCTTTCCATAGGCTCTCTCCACGTACAATATGCTTCTGGTCTTCCCAAAAGACCAAAACCCTTTCCCTTAAAGAGTTTCTCAAGGAGGTTATTCCAAGAGGTAAAGCACCCTTCTTTCTCATTTGGTTTTATTTCAATTTATCTACTTTTGTTATCCTATCCTCACCTATTCTATCCAAATGATCATGATAAATCCATTAAAGACTATATAATATATTTATATCGTGTGAATGGAAGAACCATCATAAATATTCTTACTCCCTCCCTTGTATTTTATAAATGAAATCGACGTCCATGAGGTTCTGATTTATAACCTTCATGGATGACGAAGTTTTGTTCTTCAATTTCTTATTAATTACTGGTAATGAAACCATATTCATGGTTGAACCAGACTATAATATATTTTTCATAACCTAATTAATATTCAGGAACCAGAATATTAACATATCATTAAGTTATATGACAAAACTAGTTCAATATATTCCAAATACCACCAAATAATCGAAGTGGTGGTCATCTAATGATTCATCCTCATTCCATGTAACCAAATGATATAAATGAACATTATCAATTATTTATGTTCATTAATAATATATAATTCCAATCCTATAGATTTATAACCATTCCACATGAACCTCATTACATAAAAATAGGTGAACCGAATATGAAAATAAAGGAAACGAACACTCCAAAACGACGAAATTCAATAAAGTAACTTATCAATAAAGACATAAATGAACTAACCAGAATTATGGTAAACTAATTAAATGTCTAATAGGTTCTGAAATAATTTATTAACAAGTATAATTTTATATTCCATGAGCTTAAGTACAAGAGCGGAACATGTTTGGAGTTAAGGTAAGGGTTTTTCCACCCCAACATCTCAGGATACTTTCATTATCTCATTACCTCAATGAAATTTTTAGTTATTGTTTTTCACTCATCATATATTCTGTTTTAGTATCATATATATGTTTACAAACCAGAATCCATCCTTATTTTATGGATATTTACATGTTTTAAAAGGAACTTTAAAAATTGTTTCCAAAATACAAACCCGGTTCAAGGGAATTTCTCAAATTCTTACCTATTTTCAAGGGCACTCTATAATATGTTTTTGGAAAACATTAGCTTTATAAAACCACTCATTTTATTATGAAAATACTATATTACTTACCTTATGGTTTTATACAATGATTTTTTCAAAAGAACACTTCTTTTTAAAATAAAAGAGCATTTATCTCTAGAATTTCTTAATGATTTTATTAGAGTGTTTTCACCTAATTCAACACTCTTATTGATTCCATGGTATTATTGGGTTTAATCATTTATTAAGTCATATACCATATTTTATTTAATGGTATATGACTAACTCTATTGTGGATGTTCTATCCTAAAACCTTTCACCATACTACACGGAATGGTTAGTGTTTTATGTTTAATGATTTGGGAAAGATAATTACATTTCATATGTTAGTTTCAATATGAATGTATATGTTATTTATGTTTATACCCACTCATATGAGGAATGAATTGGACTTATTATGTGACTGGTGGGGCTCTCTATAGCCCCTAAATGCATTGGTAGGTCTCATGTGACAAATAGACGTGGAATTGGCCGAGGCCTTTCCTAATGTGATATGAATTTTGGCCGAGGCCTTAATCACTAGATGTCTTGGACGATGCCATGAAAAAATGATTCAGAATGTCCGGAATATGCACTCCTCATTATGAAGCTAGTAATTGAAAGTTCATGTGGTAATTCAACTAGTAGAATAACCATGATTATGTTTTATTATGGCATTATTTACTCAACTCATTTTCCTTCCATAATGTATTCATATTTATTATTAAAGGCATGTGTTTTAAATTATTCACCATGTCTAATGTTTATATTATCTTCCACTGTATTGCTTACTCTTACTGAGCGTTTGATCTCACCCCTTTCTTCTGTTTCATTTTCTCAGGATATGAAGAAGTAATTTATGAATGACTTGCAAGTATAATCTAGGAGACGTGATGTTTCTAGTGGAATAAAATAGTGTTTTTGTTTCCATTCATGTTGTAATGATAAAATTTTGTATGTAACTTGTTTCCAATAATACTAAACTACTCTGTCTTTCAAGATTCGTATTCCTTATATGTATTCCAACGTAATCAAATAAGGCACCGACTCTGGGAAACTGTGGTTGGGTCCTTACAGAATATGATTTCAGTTAGTTAGTATAATGAGGGGAAACAAAACTTATTTACCAATGGCTTGTCACAAACTAAGAAAGAGTGATAAGATATATATTTATCAAAATTTTCATGGTATTAATGTACCAAGATGGTTTTCATAAAATGCGAGATATTGTTTTTATTGATGAATTTAAATATAATTGGTAGGAAATATCTTAAATATCATGTATTGATCCAATGATTTCTAATGGTTAAGATGAATTCCTCACTTCTGATACCTTTCAAAAAGATTATGATCTTGTTTTATTTCAATTTCAAATTAAATTTTCAGAAAAAAATTTACAACAATAATTTTTATTCTAATATTACATTACTTGAATATTTTTAATTTATTTTATCATTTAGTTTTCTGTTTAATTCATAGTAAAATGTTTGGTTTTTGAGGTTTCAAGAATTTTTTTCCTCTGTGTATGATTAATTCACAAGTCTTAGGAGAAAATATGCGACTACATTTACAAATGGTATGTTTTTAGTTCAAATTTTTATTTCTTGATTTATCTCACATGAGTAACTCAAGGATGATTCCAAACTGTGTGATACTCTGGGGAAATTGTGGGAGAGTTAGACATGTCTTTTAGATAAAAATTGAATTGATCACTGCTAGTAAAAACCATGTGGTAACAACTAAAAAGTTTCATATATTTTAGAAAACATTTTATCCATGGATGGTTCATAGTTTCAAAACAATGAATCCCAACCATACATATGATATTTTTATATCATGTCAAATGTGAAAAGTATGGGCATGGTTTGGTAAACCGTGAAACCTAACAATGTGACATTCCCAACATTACTAAAAAATTCATAAACTAATTTTATTAAATTTAAACACATAATCACCCTTTGTCTCCCCCATATCACTTATCTACAACTAGTAACTCTAAGATAGGTCTTCTCCTCCATCTCTCATTTAATTTTGAGACCTCATACTTTGGGTTTTAGTGGATTCTTATTGGGTAATCCCTTCTTCTTTATCTCTCACCTTATATATCATTTTTTATTTCATTCTATTGATAGGTTCCAAATATCCAGAACCCTATGGTTATGGATGGATCATGTATGTTATTTATCTTGATTTTAGTGTACGTGGTTTATTATTTAGGCCTTGTTCCTCTAGTATTTAAAGGTTTGGTCGCATCCACACACCGTTGAGGTTGATCTTTGGTACATTTCCTTTCCAATTAAATCTATCAAATGAAGGGTGATTTATAAACATATTTTTTGATTGAATTACTTATGATATAAACTTTATAAATTGTTTTATTAAGATTATTATGTTAAAATTTTAATTATAAAAGGTTGTTACTGGGTTTAATTAACTTGTTTATATGTCATATGGATATGTATAATATATGTTTCAAAAAAATAGCTAAGTGGACTTTAAAAAAGGTTATTGACATCTTAATTTACATTTTATCAATAAAAAATTACGTGATATGGTGTGTGTAGTTGAATTGTGAAATGACTGTGATGTTGTCTCTTTTTTGTGGTTTAATTGTTTCATGTGTAAATTATTATATTTTTTAAAATGTATATTATAATACCTATTTATTTGAATCATTTTATTCATATCAGTGTTTATATATATATATATTTGAAATAAAAATATCCATATATACACAGTTATGTAGATATAGATGTGTATGTGAATATAAATAGAAATTCAATGGAATACCTAATTTCAAACCATGGTCTTCTCAAATGGCCTCTTATTTTATAAATTTATTTTCAAAGGAGGTCACAAATTTGAGATATCAAAAGCATGTTTATAAGACTATTTATAATTTTGGAAAATTGGTTTTGTGTTTCCTCAAGTTTTGTAATGGAATTGAAAAAAATGCTGTTCTTAAAAAATACTTATAAGTTGTAAATTGAAAAAACATATTGGAACCTTTAAATTGTTTGTTTAAAGTTATTAAAATCTAATATAATAACAAAATTTTAAATAGGGGATTCTCATTGATTTTTATAGAGGTGGGATTAGAATATGTGTTGGATTTTGTTGATTTGTGATCAAGATGTTGTATATACATTGTATTCCTTGTCTACTATTTTTCTTATAATCACAAGATCCTAGGATTATTAGTAAGGGATTATAGACACTTCTATATAGACGTTATGATAAAGTGGATATCCCCTTTAGAGATGGATATACCTAGGGAATAGGGTATGTGCAACTAGTGTGGCCAGTTAAGATCATCTGAGTGGTTACTGACTTAGGGTTATTTGGATAAGATGGAAAATTATTCCAACCCATGTATGTATAGGTTATACCCGTGGGATGTTTAAAAAATTCCCATTATTATGTATATTTTACTGATATATACTTATTAATATTGTTTTCTCTATTAATTCCTACTTAATGGTTCTTTATTTTACGCCTTTGGTATAATTTACAAATTTTACTCCATATTTGATCACACTTATGTAACATTTGTGTGACTATAGGATTGTTTAAAAAAGGAATTTAAAAATGGTATTTAACAAATATAATGGTTTATAAAATCATTAAAAATATTCTTTAGAACAAGTTATAGTTTTAAAGATTTGTTTTTGTAAAACTTGGGGTTTTCCCTATAAATGATGATTTTTTTCTACATGTATTTTTAAAATAGTGCATATAACATATTTTTTTAAAGGAAATGTATGAATTATGTGGTGTTTAATTAAATATATTTTTATACTCACATCGTACTTTTTCCACTCTATATCAACAATCTTCAGCTATTTTGTTGGTTCATGTTCAGTTTTTTGGTCTCCATTATAACGAATCAGTTCTATAAAAGGATGGTGATCATATATGTCACATGGAGATAATGTTGGGTATTTTCTGGTATTTATTTTGAAACATAGTTCTATAATCTAGTTTTTCCTTCTATATATGGATATTTTTTTAATTTATATGATTCTAGATATTTATTTTATATATTCTATATTTAAATTCTCTTTGTATTAATTGTCATTAAATTTTTATGCATGGAACTATTATATATAGGTTTTCTATGATTAGATTCCTATTAGAAGCCTCTATTTTTTGTTTTTTTGGGTGAAATTATCACTAAATGTTATCCCATGATTCACATGATTACTTTCATCTACCGATGAGGATCAGGGAAACCCCTTGGGTATATAATGGTCCATCTTTGGTTGGATTTCCAGGGGTTATCCTAGTCCAGGTGCCAATATTGGGGGGTTATACCTGTCATAATGTTTATCATCATACTGTATTGCATTTTATAATATATTTTCTGAATATTTTTATATTCAAATTTGTAAAATTTTTCAGAGAGTGAGATTATCTTAATCTCTTTCCAATTATATATATATTTTCTATAATAATTTATTGATATAATGGTTCATATTCAAATTCCTCTTATGTGATTATTAAGAATATGTGGGTTATTTTATTTACATTGGATGTATCCTTTTTAAAACAAATATGAAATTTTATAAGGTTTACATTAGAAATAAACATTAATTCTAAGGATTTATTTTTTGGAAATAGAAATTTGAAGAGGTGACTAAGTTTGATATTGATTAATCAGTTGAAGTAGACCATATTGGTCTCCCTATATCTCAAAATTTGATAGCTCAATGTAAAGATAAATTGATCCATGGATTCAATGTAATTTCTATTCCATATACTGAAGTGATGTTGGAACATTTATTCATTTATATCATCATTTTTTGAGTTTTAAACATACATATAATCACCTACTATTAGATTAAAGGTGTCATCTACAAAATGAAATGAAAATTTATTTATGAATTAAAATAAAAATACATTTAATACATTTTTTGATGATAAAGAGTACATTGATTTATTTATATTAGAAATAATTAAATGGTTAGTAGGGAAACATGTTTTAATTTGATCACATTTTTAGGTTTTAATATTAATTGTTATGGATTTTTCACAAAAAATGATGGAAAAAGAGTAACATTTGAAATAGTGGATTAACAGTCATTTGAGAAGCTCTTCATTTTATTAGTGCCAATGGTAAAAACCTATTTTTTTGCATCACAAACATATTTTAGAGTTTTTAAGTTATATGATAGATTTATTATACTATATTTCATTTACTTATATTAATGTGTATCTGGGATGATAGTAATATTAACGAGAAACAAGATGAGTATGAATTTATGATTTCTAATTTAAGAAGATTTAGATGTCAATAAAAATCATTCATCATGGAGACACACAAAAAAACATTTTATGTTCCTGACAGGTTGATTGATAATTTTTCTTTTCATTTTGAATGGGAAGAATTAAAATTTAGGTAATGAAAATATTGGTAATGTTATAGACTTGTATTATATCTCATATTCTATTACATGATTACATGAGGATAATAATTACAATGGTATCGATGTAGTCCTTGTAATATTAAATGATTATATATAAGTGATATTAGAAATAACTTTTTAACTATCCCATTTATTAAGGTAAATCTCTATTTTTTTAATCCTATACATATAAAGATGCTATCTTACGTATTAAAATATATAAAAAATTCATCATTAAGGTCATTTTTGTATTAAATGTTATATTCATCAGTTTCAACTAAACATTTATCTATTTCAAAAAAATGTCATCCTTATTTTTTATTAAACAGAAACATGTAAATTTTTTTTAACATGGATAATTAAATCGTTATATGTTGTTCATTTCTTCAGTTTATGATTTATTTTTTAAATTTAATAGTTTTCTATATATAAATTTTTAAAGAAACCTTGATATAATAAATTTTTATTGGAGCATACCCATTAAACTAATGTATCAATTTTTAACTTAGATATTTAAATTTATAAATTTTGATAATTTATAAATTTTTAATATAAATTTATAAAGTCCACAAATTAATTTTGACATTTTTTGGTTAAAGAAGCCTCACACCATTATTTTTATGGCTAATTATTTATATTTATCATTTTTGTAAATTATTTTTTCTTCACCTATATTTCTTAACATATGGATATAACATATTATTATTATTGAAAATAATAGTTTCACTATTAATAATCAGTTAATTCTAATTAAACACATCAAAAATGAACTATTATATATATATATATATATTTAAATGCTAGAAATAATGAAAAATAAACATTTATTTAAGTAGGTGTAAATTTTTCATATTAATATACTTATATATATAATATGTGAATTATATAATGAAATAATTTTGTTGACATTATAATTTACAGTACTACTAGGTAATACACCATAGTATAGTCTTATTATTCTCCATATAAATGATACCTAGAGTTAGTAGATGTGGGATTATGCATTTAATAAAACATTCACTTGCTTGTGGGGAGCATATGTTGAGTATTTAATTTAGTGATAATATTATCCAAATAGCCAAATATAAATCAGTTTTAGAGATATATGGTAATTTAGTATTATTTTAGGAATAATATTTTTTATCCTAATTGGATGAGTGTTGGAAAGAGAACAACAAATCACATGTAAACATATATAAAGGTAAATTTTATTATCTGATTTTTTTAAATTCTTCATATATTTTATATTTCTTGAATAACATTTCATTAAGTTAATTATAAATTATATTTGACTTTCAAGATATAAACTAAATAAATAAAATTTTGATATCATTTGTTTCTTATGGATGAAGATATTTTTGAAAATAAATTTACATCACTTTTTATTTTTATGATACAAAATGAATGAAAATACATGCCTCAAATATGGGTTTGTAGTTACAATTACCTGAGAGAATATTTTCACCAGGAAGGGGGAAGCATTTATTTTGTGATATTTGTTTATTATAAAATCAATTTTCAAAATTACTGTTCAATTACATAAAAATATAATCATATTTTCTTATATAATGGTCCTCTAGAAGATCTCATTAAGTGTTCCAATTATTGAATGTATACCCTCAAGAATTATCACAAGTTGAGTATTAGTTCCTAGAGGAGAAAATGGTTTCAAAATATTTTGATGACTTAAGAGATAAATATAGTTATTCACCAAAAGTGGTTATGTTTGTTCCTCTTTATCCCCCATATTAAGAAAAATAGAAATGTGAGATGGTGACTTACAAGGGAATAATTATATATTTTAACCCATTTATATCTGATACCTATTAGGATCTTGATTCACTTATTCTACTTTTTTTATCGTATGTAATTATATCAAATAAGTTAAATATGAGGAATGATATTTTTATAGGGTTTACAACCGAATAATATTACTTAGTCTTTTTTATGTATGGTGATAACTAGTACAAAAATTTTACAACTATAATGAGACTCTTGTTACAATGGTCTGATTAGAAATCAATCCTTATCCAAGTTTAGATCCCAAACTATTAAGAGGGGATAGGGAAACAATACTCTTCTCTAGACTATAAAAAACCTCATCAAATATACACAACTCCACATTGATTTTTTATACAATCGAGGAAGACAGTCTTCACCTTTTTATTATGTTACTTTGTAAAACTGGGATGCATTCCACTTATTGAGACTTTTGATGTATGCCACAATGAATTTTTTTCTTCTATTCCTATATCTTGATTTATTATAGGCACAACATTGGGAAATATATTCACCTTTTTCATATTAGAAAACTAAATGTTTCTCAATATTAATTTTCTCCTATTTATTAGTTTATATACTAAATGGTGTGAAAAGATATCCTTTATTTTCTTCCATGCTTAGTCAGAAATATGCTGCACTGATTTTCCTTTGATTTAACTAGAATCAGAAACAAAATTTATTATTATAAAAAAATGGAAGTTCATATTAGCATCAACATCGTTAATTTTTATTTAGTTAGAATGATCCAACTGTATAGAGGACTGCATATCTCAGAATTGTTCTTCGACCAAAATAATAATTAAAATATTTTAATTTGATCATAAACACTTCTTATATATCTAATATTCTATAAAAGAAAAATGGACAGGTTTTCAATATCTACTTCTCAGTCAATCATGTTATCTATCAAGTTGTTCTTCCTTCATATTATGTAATCTCAATTAAATTTATTTAAAACGAAATCAATATTTCAGGTGATATTAACATCATGTAGTTTTTTCATGGAACTCACATGAAAACCCTACCATATAACACATATTCTTATTTGTACCTTTGGTGATATTATTCAAGTTTTTTATTATTCCTATGGTTCTTATTCCTTTACATATGCATTTCATATAAATGTATAAACCCTATTTGTTTACTTCTTCTACTACCTTTTATTTTTTTTTCATGAAAATGAAACTATATCTTTTATTCCACATGTGATTAGGATAACCCATGGGAACAAATACCTATTTCCCTTTCTTGTTACCTTTTTCTATATCCCTTATTCTTCTCAAAACCAAGTACATGGAATCTCAACGTCTTCATACTTCAAGAAAACAAGTCAAATTCATAGGAATAGAAACAATTCATTCACATAATATAGTGGGAGTATATTACTCAAATTCTTACCTGTAGAACAGTTCATCATGAAATACATCAATGGTGGGTTAACTTAAGGTACATGTCTATGGTTTTTTTGAGGTAAATCTGTACATGGTTGTTATTCAAAGTATAGATGAGAGAGGAAAACGCATTCATCATGCAGCTAAGAGGAATATTGTTCTTATTTCCAAATTTAAATGAAACCACAAAGAATTCAATTTTTTCTCTCAAACTTGTTCCCCCCCAAAAGAACACTAAAAAATATAACTTCAATTGTACTAGTGCTGCAGTATAAATAAGAAATGATTCAACAAATTTTTGCATACTCTTTGTATGGAAATAACTTCATTTCAATGTTGTTAAATATATCCCATTATTTTTTTAGTTTCATTACTAGTATTAATATCAACATTGGATTCATTAATCTCAAATATACATAGAAAATCATATCATTTTCACCTATACGTGTTTTCATTTTCTCATCATGGTGAAGTTACCTCGTGTGTTTGAAAACATAATATAATAATATCATGCATCCATGCTACCTTATAAAATATTCATGCCATTATCTTAGTTTGAAATTGTCTCCAGCTTTGAGTTCTTCACTATTTTTCTTTTTCAAGAGATACTATTACATTGCATATTTTGATACAATTTATTTTATAATTTATTTAATAATAAGATACTTATTATTACCACAAAATAAAATGAGGTTTAGTGTATTTGGGATATTAGGAACATAACATAATAACATGAAACATAAGTACAACATAATTATTTTAAAACTCCACAATATTCCATTAAGCTTACATTGCTCATCTAAAGTTTCAAGGGTTAACATGGTTACATATATAAGAATCTAGTTATCTATAAAACTGTGTATGAGAATAATCAAAGCATAACATAATGTGATGCAATATCTGTTATTGAAGAGGAATATTTTGGTAATATAATAGGGTTAAAAATCATAAAATTGAACATTAAATCATGATATATTGTGATAACATAACGACCACCTAGAAATTTTGAAGCAACATAAAACAATAAATCATAAATACAAGTCATAGATAACCACTAAGATATCATAAAATAGTGTTCTTAAGATAAATAAATGTGAACTATAAATGGTATATCTTGATATAAAAACATTAACTCATTCATTTAAGGGTTATATATTTCTTGGCCACCTATCAAATTCATAGCATTTACATTAAAAATTGTGCCAGATGGATTATACAACAAAATGATTCATTTCAAAAAATTTATTCCCATGATTAAGGAGTGTGGGTTAAATTCATGGATGTAATCAATAAATGAAGTATATTAAAATCTTAGTGAATACCACTAAGTGTAAATGTGTAGGGTTATTCACTAAAAAACGTTTGGCATGGAAAATCACGGGATAATTTCATCAACATAATGAGGGTACATAAAGATTCATGAAAGGGTTTAATGAGATTTAATGGGTTATCTAATAACATAGATATCATAAGGATAGTAAAATGTAATTTTTAAAACACAACCCATCATGAACAATTTGAAATTAAAAGTCATAATATAAATAATGTGCATGAATAAAGATAAGAAAGAGAGGATACCTTACCTAGAGTGGGTTCTTATAAAATATTGAGAGGAGCTTCTAAATTATGTAAGGGATCTTATTAAGAGCTTGGAAACATATCAGTAGGGCTCTATAGAGGTGAAGGTAGAGTATATTCCTATTAAAAGGGTTTTTAGTTTTGATAATTATAGGTTGGTGAGGTTTAATAGTGATAAAAAGGGAGTTCATTATTAATTCATAAACCTAGGTTTTGGACTCTATATAATAAAATAGTCAAAAACAAATACCATACAATGGTTTTTTGAAATAATTTACAAAAATTGATTGGACATAAAAATATTATAATTATATTTGGTGAAATAATTAAAAAAATATTCTTGATGTTGAAGTGAGTCAAGTTTATAGTTAATTAATTTTAAAACATCAAAATATAATATATGTTTTAGGGGATTCATTAAGGATTTATAAAACTAAAAAAATAACATCAAAAACACATTATATTAAAAAATAAACATAATTTTATTCTTGGATAAAATTTATAGTTGTTATTATACATATTTTGGTCTTTTATGATGTCATAATACATAACATATATTTATATCTTATTTATTTTTTACCCAAAAATCGGACTGTCTCAGTATTATAAGAAAAAATCACCATTATAAAATATTTACATTATGATTTCAAAAATAATATTTATTTTATCAAAATATTCATCCAAGTTTTAGAATTTATAATTATAAATGAAAACCCTCTTTTATTGAGAAATACTGATTTATTTATAATTACAGTTTTCTGACCCATTTTAAAATTAAATTTAACATCATAAATTTATATTATCATTTATATTTTAAAAAATAAAAATTTATAATTAAAATTATATTAAATTAAAAATTATTTTTTATAAAATTAAATTCATCAAAAATAGTGTTTAGATTGAAATTATAAATTTCTCAGAAATACAATTTATGTTTCATCTCATCATTGATTTTTTTTTTCAAACCCATTATTTAATAATTTATAAATTAATAAAATAAGTTTATATATAATCATTATTTTATTCAAAAATATAAAAATTTATACTCATAGGGTCTAGATACATTACCCCTTATTAAACATATGTATTTTCTAAGGTTAAGGTATGTGATTATGTAACGTTCTTGGTTGGTTCAGTTAAAGTGGCTTCAGACATGAAATAAATAAGATTTAAACTCTATTATATATAGTTTCACTCATGATTTAGATGTTTAGTTTAATCGTGGGACATTCAAGGGAAATACCAGTGACTCTATCTACCTTTGATGGTCTAACAAAAGGGCTTCAGAGTTTTTGATCCTGATGATTGAAGTCATTAATTCTTTATCTTATGCAATTGGAATTTATCGTAACCATTCATATTTACTAATAATAATGGACACTAAAAAGTTTTATATTATCAATGGTTATGAATACTAGTAGGAGTTTAAATTTGAGAGAATATAACTATCCAAAATAACCAATGATGTACATTTAATATCAATAACTACATTATATAAGAATGAATTTATTAATTTTTAAAAAGGGATTTAATTTATAAATTATTCAGTGGTATCATTGTTCCTACCTTCATAAATTTATTTATATAAATTTAATTTCTTACACTAAAATATATGAGGGTAGTTCTATTTCATTTCCTCTTTTAGTTCCAGTGTTTCATCCTAAAACAAGTTATTCCCCTATAAAACTTTGACCATATGTATTTATTCTTTCATATAACTTGTCCCCTGTGATCTATGATCTCTAAAGGGTTATCCTATTATGAAATATAATCCACCAAGTGTACCTAATCTTAATTCATCTCATGATATGGTTATTGTATGTACTTCCTCAAAGGGGATATAAGGAATACATCATGAACTTGAGATAAGTTAGACAGGAGCTCTAGTCAATCCAAAATAGATATAATGAGATCGATGATATAAATGGGGTTGATGATTCTATGACAAAACATTATATTATTCCCTGACCTCTCAACATTATTCTATAATAATAAATATATGAATAACATATCTTCAAACTCAAAATCTAGGTCTCATAAACGATTGTCTTCATTTATTCTCTATCAACCATGTAAGGATTTAATATAACATTGGAATGTTTGAACCTTATCTATAATATCATGGATAATATCAAGTCCCATAATCTTATTCTCTATAACTTCATAGCAAAATTTATAGTCTGAATCCTCTTCTAATAGCGAGCCTCATAAGGTGTCATTTGAAAGATGGAATGGAAACTATTGTTATATAAGAACTCCACTAGGGAAATGTGTCAATCCCAACATCCTTAGAAATACATTAAACATTATCACATAATATACTCTATAGTTTCAATGGTTTTCTCAATATAACCATACCTCTAATTGTGATAATAAGTACTAAAAGTTAGATTTTCATCCTATAAAGTCTGAAGGATTCTCTATAACATGATGGTAAGCCTCATATCTCAGTCAGATAAAATGGACAGTGGGGATCCATACAATCATAAAATGTACCATATATATATATATATCTTAGTGAGCAGTTCATGGGATAAATTTTTCATGATTGTAATGAAATGATCGGAATTGGTAAAGTGACCGAACACCACCCAAATGGATTTGTTTCCATTAGATATAATGGGGATTCCTAAGAAAAATACATGGTTATGATTTAAATTTTCTATATTATTATGGGAAATGGTTTCATCGTACCATTATAATTTTTTCATTCATCCTTGAATTGTTATCATACCAAGCATCATGATATAAATTTTGTAATCTCTCTCTTAATGTTATACCAGTAGAAGTTTTCAATCAGGTCACTATACATCTCAATGATACGTAGATAAATAAAGAATGATGAGTTGTGTGGATCATTGAGATGATCTGTATTCATATTTATATTTTACAGGATACATATCCAGTTTCCAAAAATTATAAATTTAGCTATAGAAATGTTGACCTTTAGAATATTCATTAATTTTTTTTTGTAAAACTATATCATCATTATGGGCCTCATTGATCCCTTTAATAATGAATTATTCAGTTTTTATTTTATAACCATAAGACTATGTTCCTTTTATTATTCCCATACACAACATTTTCATGTCCTTGAAAATTATATCCTTTGAAATCTACATCATGAATAGGGTTCTAGGATCCTTTTTAATCCGGGCATCTGCCGCATTTTTTTCCTTCCCATAATGGTAATGGATTAAACAATTAGAGTCCTTGGTAGGCTTTAATAAACTTCATTTGTGTATGTTGAGATATTTTTTCAAGAGTATATGCATGATACTTTTATATTCTATAGATATGTCACACTTCTCCCTATAGAGACAAATTCACCAAATCATCAACACAAAGATAACTACAACCAATTCTATATGATTTGGTGGATAGCTTTACTCATTGTTCATTAATTTTGTGAGAGATTTAATCTATCAAATTTTCATCTTACTTTAGTACCCAAACTGATTTCATTTTAGATGCATCACAATATATCATAAATACATCACCATTGATGGATAATGTCAGCATAGGTGTAGTGATTTTAATCTTATTTTACTCTTTATATTTTTTCACATTGATCATTCAATAAAAACATGAATCCATTCTAAGATATCTTTCATAGTGGTCCTAAAAATCATAATAATTTTCTATAAAATCAAATATGTACTTATTAAATCCATGGAAACTATATATTTTGGCTTGGTGTATCCTTCAATTCCCTGTATTTGTGAAGGATACAAAAATATCCATTTGATGGTGATAACCTGCCACAAAATGTTACATTATCCACCCAAAAATCACATTTACTATACTTCAAAACTAAATTATCCTTTCTCAAAGTATTTGGTTTATGTTTTAAATTATCATTATATTCATCATTACTTTTGAAATATATAATAATATCTTCAATAAAGACTCACTAGTTTTCTTCTTTTCTATATCTAAATAATATATTCATTAATTCAATGAACATATCTAGAGAATTAGTGATTCAAAATGGAATCAATATGAAATAATAGTTTACATATCATATAAGAAAATAATTCTTTTTGATATCATAATTTCTTATCATTACTGTATAATATCATGATCGAAGAGCCACCTTAGATAAGTTACATTCTCTATGTAGTTGATTAAAAAATTAATCAATTTTTGGAAGTGGATAATTGTTATTTCTTGTGATCTTGTTTTTATCTTTATATTCAATTTTTAGTCACATTTTACCATCCTTATTTCTAATGAATAGGACTAGTAAACCCTATGGTTAAGAAATTGGGCACATGAACCATATATCGAGGTTATCTTATATGTTGTTCATCAGTGCCAAAAGTTCTTCAATGGACAATATTTATAGATTCATGGATATTTTAAAATATCCTATTTATGATCAATTGAGAACAAACCTTCCATGTATGATGAAAACTAGACACTTCTACGGGATAAAAATCATCATATTCTCTCACAATGAGCATGTCTTAAAGGATGATATTTTCGTTAGTCTAAATCATTTGCGAAATAAAAAATTTATCATAAGGAAATAATATTCATTATTGAGATTAGGAAATAAAAAGATATTTATCCCCGTAAATGTACTAGATTAGAATAATAGGATTATTGATGAAACATATGGTAATTTCTTTATCTTTAAAATTTATTTTTTCTCTATATGAGGAATGAAAATCCATTCCTATAATAGTATTGAATTCTAGTATTGGGTTTTTCAAAAGGCTCACTATAAAATTCATACCGGAAATACTAACATGGGAGATGCTCTATACTTGAGGTGAAAAAATTTCCCCATTTTAAATTTTGAAATATATATCCACTTAAATGTATTGAGGTGGTTTTTTAATACATCTAATAACCTTAAGTGATATGAAATAATTTGTAGAACCATAAATGAAACTCCCGCATTACTCTATTTAATTCATGTTTTGATCATTTAATTCATCAAAAATAAACTTATGAATGGTAATTTTGATACAATTATGATTATAAAATTGAAACATATTAACATTTAAGGGATGACCCATAAATTAATTATACTCTAGAATCAACTAATTTCAAGGTTTCAATCTATGTTATCCTTGGTAAATTTAAAAACATAAAATTTAATGGAAATTTTCATTCTCTTTATAGAAATTCATAAAGTGATTTTGTATTTACCAAATCATATCCCCTAAGAGTTTCAACCTAGGTATAAAAAAGGACTCTTTTTCATGCACTAGGTGATGATTGACTTAATACCCAATGGACCCATTTTTGGTTATTATCACATAGTACATGTTTTCTAGAGCCATATCCACTTTCAGTATCTAGATATAGATTTTGTTTCTGGGAAAACACATATGAAATATTTTACCAAAATTTAGGTTTTTATTCAAATATTTAGTCTTATCCATATGCATTTGACCAAATTTTTCTATTGTTAATCCAAAACAAAACTATACCATCCTTGGAAAATAAATTTTACATCCCATATAATCAATAAACATTATTTTTTGATCACAATAAAATATAGTTAATACAACCCCAAAGGATCATTAGAGCATTTGTCTTTGAGAAATTTGGTACATAACTCAATAATATAATACATTGGTATAATAATTTTTTTAACAACTCCAAAACATGCTCATAAAATTCCATTTCTCATCTAAAACTACATGGGATAACGTGGGGATGTGCACAAGAAAGGGGTGATCTATAAAACCTAATAAGAGAATTATATAATAATATCAAAAGGTAAAAAGATATGTGTGAGTCAAAAGTTATATCAAGGTAACATAATATGGGTTATAATCATAAACATGAACATTGAATCATGATATAATATGATAACATAAAGAAAACATGGGAATTTAGAAACCATAAAAAACATTACATAAAAAACATAAGACAGTGACAACCAGCGAGATATTATAACATGGGGTTATTAGGATAACCTCATGTTATCAATAAATGGTATCTCTTGAGATAAAACATTATCAAATGAATTGTAGGGCTATAGAATTATGGGCCCACCTTTCACATTCATGTCATGTATATGTATAAGTGTTCCATATTGACCATATATCCTAAGGATGTATTTAAAAACTTTTAATCTTACGATTATGAAATGTGGGTTACAAACATGGAAGTCCCCAATAACACAATGATATCTACATATACTTGAAACCCTTGAGTGATATTTAGAATTGATATTCACTACACAAATATTTGTCATGGAATATCAAATGATATGTTCGACATCATAAAGAGGGTATATAAAATTCATTAATGGGTTTAATGGGAGTGAAGGGGCATCTCATCACATGTAAATAAAAAGGAATGTAAATTATATGTGTGAAAATATATCCCAAAATGAAAAATTGAAAATTATATTTCATAATATATGGATGGTTCATGAATAATGTATAGAATTAGAAGTTATATTATCTTGAGAGGGAGCTTGTGAAAGCTTGGTGAAGCTCCTTAGGTGCTTGGAAACACATTAGGAGGCTCTATAGAGGTAAAAATAGAGTAAAATCATGCTCAAATGATTTTTTAGTTAATAGGAATGTGTGGTTAGGTGTGGTAACATAGAAAATAAAGGGAAAATATTTATTAATTTTAAACATTGTTTTTTACGCTATATGATAAAATATTAAAAAAACTTTTCTATAAAGACACATGCATTTCTTACATGGAAATTGAAAATAAATAATTGAATATTATTTATATAAAAAAATTATTCAATATAAGAATCATATTGGTTAAGTATCTTTGGAAAAATGGAAACCTAAACAACCTCTTAATTATAGTTATACATTATCTCCAAACTGATATTGATAAATATAACCCTCGTACACATATTATAAAAAACCCATTAATCATATCCTGGTAAAGAAAACATAAAAAAGGGTTATCTATAATGATTAATAAGGGTAAGCTATCGAGATATCAATGATGATTTAAGAATATCATGAGAAAAATGGTTTGAGAACATTATCTTAAAATTTTAAAACCATAACTTGAATATCATAGTTCATAATCATGGGTCATGGAATAAATAATTTTATTTTATAAGACATGGATCATAAATTATTCAATGGGAATGAGCCAGTAGTGAATAATATAGGCTTTAGACATGGAATTGTTTCATGAAAATAAGAATAGAAAATAATTTATTAATAGTCATTGATATTTGAAAAGACTATAATAGGGAAATAGGTTCACTCCCTAAACCATCTTAGTAGTCAAGGTTCACTCCCAAGACTATAATAGTGTACAAAGTCCCTTACTAATTTTTTTTCACTCCCCCATTATAGTCCTTTTTATCTCATGATATATAAACATATACCTAATTAATTAGATGGAGATATAGGTCTCAACCATCACATATTGAAAATCATACATATGTATTCCCCAAGATAATAAGTCATTCATTATATTAGAACCCATGAAAATACCATTGTGCCATAAACATTTCATCATAGCATAACCAATGGAAAATAAATGGGTTTTATAAACATTTCATCATATAATATCCAATTAAATAAATGGGTTTTATAAACATATTTTCATCACAAACATAACAAATATATAGAAATAATAAGGATAGTGTCCCTATAGGATATCACTAGTAAATCATAAACTAAAAATAATGTTTTTTTATTTTATTTGTAAAAATGAAATTAAAAGGCCATTGAAATATTCTTAAGAGAAATTCCATTTTGAAATAACTTAAATAAAAACTAATAATTTTATAATATTATGAAAATTTTGTTATTTTTATATAATTTTTTAATATTGTAGATGAACCTTCATAATATTGAGCAGTCAAGATGGTGGTAAACATTTTTCATGTTGTGTAAGTTAAAATAAAGAATGCCTTTCACATTTTTTTAAAAGGTCAAAGACCACCTCATCCAGATAAAAACCTGAGGATTAGTTTGAAAACATTTTTTAGAAAATAAAAAAAATAAGAACTAATAAATTTATGAAATCATATGATATTTTTGATAAACTTACTAAAAACATTTAAAAAATCATAGATATGGAATAAAATGTTTTTTGGACCAAAGAGAAAAATGGATATGATTTCCCTTACAACATAATTTAAGACTCTTGAGTGCATATGCTGAGGGAAATTAATGGAAAAAAATTTATTTTTAAGAAATAACCATTGGATAATAAAATTCATTAGTATCTTTAGAGGAATATCATAATATTTCTTCATTATATCTTCATCATAATCAATCCCAATAAACAATGAGATTATAACATAAAACCCTTTACTACTTTGGTATCTTTTGAAACATTTTCCCCATGAATGAATAATATAACTTTAAACATTAAATATCATAAAATAATTATATATATGATATATTATTTCAAATGGGATGTACATACACCACACAAGAGAAAAATGGGTGAATTTGGCATAAGTCTCTCAAAAATAAATGAGTGGCTACAAATCTCTTACCTCTCATTTGAATTCATTCATATGTTTTCAATACTCTAATACAATAAATATAGGTTTATTTTTAATCGTATTATAGAACCATTTTTATATATTTCAAAACATATATGTCTTATTTTTATCCTTTTATCATCCTTTTATTAACAACTCTTTTTTAAAATCACTATTTGTAGTAATAATTGATTCATTTTTAATGAATGTTTCTATTTGGTAGCTTAGGTACAAGTAATTGTATCATAGTTACATAAAATAAAAAAATATAATAATATAATAAATATCATATATATTCATTTTATTTATTCTGATAATTGTCCATTAAATTTAGGGATAGAAAAATGAATTACTTTATTCCTCAATATGGTTAGCCGTATGTACGCATAAATGCCATTTTAATTTTTCGATGCATGGAATGAATTAAAATTAAATATAAATTCACCATTTAATTTTAATTATTATTTCATATATATCATATATATTCATCGAATACATCCAAATTACCGTATATATAAAATATAAATGAAATATGATTCGCATGACTTTGTGGAGGTGGTAGTCCACACATATGCACGAGTGACATTATCAATTCCCAAAATATTTTATGGTAAAAAGGTAGATAAGATATTATCATTATATAATTAAAACTGTGCTATAAATATAATTTAAAAATATTAAACCCATCATAATATCAATCCAAATAATATAGTGATGAAAAATTAATTACATTGTTACATGGAGATGGTACGCCGTACAAACACACAGGAGATACTTTCACTTTCAATTTGGTGAGAAAGAAGGTGTAAAATGGTGTTTCCATAATCATTATAAAATTTAGTTATATTTAGGTCACTTAATTTATTATTTTATGATGAAAATAACAGATTTGTATGATTTAAAAGAAATTAATCAGTTAATTTGGATATCACTACTTTGAAAGGATTCCTTTAGATCTTCTTTAAACGGTTCAAAAGTTGGTATTTTAGAAATAAAAAATCTATATAATTTATATGTGGATGTTTTTAAGAGAATTGTTTAAATTTTTTTGATATATAATTCTCAATTTGGAAAGAATAATATAAAGGGGGCACCATTTTATAATTGAGTGGAGGGGAACTCTTCGAATTTCATAAAATATCAAATTTAAATAAATTAATTTTGATGTCAAAATATTCCCAAATTGATAATATTATATAAATATATTTTTTATTATTTAAAATACTCTCATGTAATAATGTTTTTAAATTTTTTTATCAAATTTATAGTCATATGTTTATGTTTGAACCCCCTGTTAACACATTCGACAATTATCATAATAACAATGTTTTCTACACATTATGGGTTAACAATGTTACAATTAAATGAGAAATGATTCATAAATGAAATTTTTTTCATGTTTATAACTGAATCATATTAATTTTTTTGAATATAATATATTTATGAATTTTATATCATTTAATAAAATATTATTTATTATAAAATTTAATTATTTTCATTTTTAACATCATTCATTTAATTTAACATTAAATAAATTAATAAAAAAATGATAATTCTAATATACTGATTTAACACCTCCCTAATATATCTTATATATCTATAATTGTTTTTGATACATTGGCTAATTTAAATTTTATCACTTTTAATATTTTTAAAATCATTTACATTATTTTTTAATTTATTGAATAAAAACTGCAACTATGTTTCATAAGAAACTAATGTCATTATATAATTATTAGAAATTAAAAACAAGTTTTTATCTAAAAAATAATTTCATTAACCTTAAAATAGATACTTATATTCATTTATAAAATACTTTTTCCTATATGTGGATTCATAAGAGATATTAAAAACAAAGTGATAGGCATATTGAGCTTACTATAATAAGTGTATAATTACCTTTACAAAATAAGAATTTGAATGTAAAATCACAGCCATGAATCTTAGTTTTAACTTTAATTAACCTAATTTACTCCCTATTAAGATAATAAATTTAACCATGAATACTATACATATTGACCAAAAATAAAAGTGGCCTCTTTAACAAATTTTATGTCCTAATTAGAAATATGTAATTAATTATATTTAATTAAAAAACTATAATGGTAATAAATTATTTTAAATGTAAGTACTCAAAATGGGACAAAAATCACTGTTGAGAAGAATATTTTTTTAAGCATAAAATTTGCATTTAATTATCAAATACCCAATAAAAATATTAGATTAATTTTCAAAAAATATACTGAATATTTAATATAAAAATTTCATTACAAACATTCACCTATAGTGATCAAATTTAATTTATTAGGATAGAAAACCTTGTGCACATAAAAATTATTTTTCAAAAAATCATTTCATTTGTTTTTAAAATATTTTTTTTCATTACAAATTAATTGATAACTATTGAATTAATTTTATACATGGGTAAACCATATATTTTCTTAGTTTAGTTTGTCTTATTCATACTTATCAATCCAAATGATAATTAGTAATAATATTTTAATAGATTATCATAGTTCATCTAAACTCACTATTTTTTGTAATGTAAGATATCGATGAAATTAAATTTATATGGAAAACATTTCCTAAAAATATCATGGTGTTAAATTCTCTCACCCCCCCTTAAAATAAATTTCCCACAAAAATCAATTAATCTAATATAAACAAGAAATGATAGTTCTTTATTAGTGTATCCTTAGGTTTTCACATAGATTCCTCAAATTGGAGGGTTTATCATAAAATATTAACCAAGTGAGTGGTATAGATTCATTTAACTTTCTATCTATGATATATAATCTACCATTATTTTTACTTATATGAATATTTTTTCTATAAAGGTATGGACCTTGAGTTCAGTGCATGTGAAGGAACATGTATGTACTTCTTCATGAGAGATACATGGAATAAATCATGAACATGAGAGATACTCAGTGGGAGTTCCAATTGTTATGATACTATCCTGATACTATCATGAATTTGAAATGGACCAATATACCTATGTACAAGATTGTATTATTTTCAAATCTCATCACCCACATATAGGGAGATATTCATAGGAATATATTTTAACTGACTTCAAACTCTATTTCGTTCTTATAGTTGTAAACATAAATTTTTATTGAAATATTTGAGATTATCTTATCTTTTATTGAATGGATAAAACATTATCTACCATTTCTTCAAATAGATAAAGACCCAATAACTTTTTTTCAACAAATTCACTCCAGCATGTTGGATTTACACTCATGTTACTATATTAAGATTCATAAGGAGACATCGCAATGTTGTAGTTAAAGCTGATGTTGAATGGAATTCCCCAAATGGAAGGTGTTGATCCCAAAAAACATTAATATCCATTTAGAAATCTCACAAAATAGATTCTAGATTTTGAATGGTCCTCCCATACTAACCATATGCTTGAGGATGATAAGTAGTATTAAAATATAACTTTGTATCCAAATCCTACTCACAACTTCTCCAAAACATTGAGGTAAACCCCAAAACTCAATAAGATAAAATAGATAATGGTATACCCTGAAATCATACCAAAACTGTAATATATAACCAAAGAAGTATATTATGAGATAAAACCTTTCAAATGTAAATGAAGGGTACTGACATCATAAGGTGATCAACAAAAACGAAAATATCATTATTCCTTCTTAATTTTTTGGGGAGTCCAATGAAAAATCCATGGGGATGTTTTCCTATATCCATTCTCGTATTGGTAATAGTATTAACATACCCTTTTAATTTTTCCTCTAAAACATTAATTTTTGACCTACCAATCCTATAGAAAAATACTCTATAACATCTCTCTTCAGTCCATACCACCAAAAATACCATTTAAAATATATATCCGTCTTCGTACTTTGAGGATGAATAGAGATTGAAAAAAATTGATCGTCATCCAATAACTTCTTCTAACAATCTTGTAGCATAAAGACACATACGTAATTCCTGAATATTATTATTCCATAACAATAAGTGGTGAAATCATGAACATTTTTCACAAATTTTTATATATTTTCTCCTTCCTTATACACCTCTTTAATAATTACGTGGATAGATGGCTGGACACTCATTTTAGAAAGCTATGATTTCAATCCTTCCTCCTTGATTTTGGGATCCACCATTTTCATGTACAAAAATATAAAATCCTTTTTTATCCCCATCATTGAAAATGTATAATTATCCATTCAACTCAGAGCATCTTCTACCTTATTCACTTTCCCATAGTGGTAATGTATTGTGTAGTCATATTATTTTCTCATCCCAACTGTCTTCTTTGGTTCATGACCATCTATTTTTAAGTTAAAATATATTTTCATCCTTTTTTATCAGTATAAACTTCACACTTATCTCTATAAAGAAAATCCCTACATATATTAAATGAAAAAAAATCCATAAACTAAAACCAAATCATGAGTTTCGGTAAATTTTTCATGAAAATTCATTTTTTGGGAGGCAAAAAATATAACCATATAATTATTGATGAGGATAAATCCTTATCCTTTAATTGGTTCATATCTATATATTATAAAAACATCTCCATATTATGGAACTATAATAATAGGTATACTGAATACACTTATCCTCACTTATATAAAATATTCCACACATTCATTTTTCCAAAGAAACATGGCTCCCTTACAAGAAAACAGAGTTAGTGGATTAGATATCCATGAAAATTTATCCAAAAATTAATAATAATATCCATCCAAACCAAGAAGAATATAGATATTAATCAATGTGGCTGGTATGGTCCAATGTTAAATAACTTCTATCTTGGAATGGTATATTGATATACCATCACTTGAAATTTTATGACCCATAAATGAATATTTTTTAAGCCGAAACTCACACTTTTTAAATTTTTCATAATTATCATCCTTCCTCGGGGTATTCATAAAAATCTTTAAGTGATTTAATTTATCTTCTTTTATCACTAAATATATGTGACAATCATCTATATATACTACCACAAACTAATCAAGGTATTTTCTAAAGACTCTATTCGTTATATAAATTAAGATAGTGTATGAATTAGTAAGAAAAAATGGAACCACTATAAATTCATAGAGTCTATAACATTTATGGAGTTATTTCATGGGTATATGATCCTTTTAACACAAACTTTATGATATCTAGAATGAAGATCAATGATAGGAAAGTATTTATCTACTCACATTTGATCAAACAAGTAATCAATATAGTGTCAAGTATACTTTTTATTGAAAGTGATCTTGTTAAGTTCTTGGTAATAAATGTTGAGTTTCATTGATAATAATTATTCATAAAAAATACAATAGGTCTGCCATTAATTGATTAAATGGGTTGAATGAATCCTTCATCTAGTTTCTACAAGAGATACATCTTCAATTCTTATAACCCAATCAGGGTTATTCTATGTGGAGTCTTGGAACTAGGTGTAGTACTATGTATGATTTATATTAAAAAATCAACACCATAAGTTAGTGTATTACTATACAATTATTCAATAAATTCATTAAAAACTCCTTAAAATAGGAATATCATTTATGTTATGTTTATCCCTAACCATCTACGATAAAAATGAATTTTCAATTGGAATCATGACCTAAATGATGGATTTAATTTCCATAAGAATTTCATTTTTTATCACATAAATAGATGATCATAGGTTGGTTTGGAGCATCAAATATAACCTCCATTATTCATAAATTGTTTTTGGATTTATGTAAAAAAAATCCAATCCCTTCCAAAAACTGACATCAAATTAAACTAAATGAAGAATTATGGATTTTAAGAAACACATTCCCACAAAATTCAACTGGAGAAGAACCATAAACTTAAGATGTCATAACCACATGATTAGGGGTTATTACTGTTAAATCAAAATCTATTTTTTGGGTCATTTTTATACCCTTAAGAAAGTATTTATATATAAAAGAGTAGATAAATATGAAATTCAATAAGACATTAACAATTTTAGGGTGAATGATAAGTATACCTTTCACCACATCATTATCATACCACTAATCAGAAATAGTGATCTTATGAGATTTATCATTCTATCTAGGATTAAGATATTTTTTTGTTTTAATCATTATCATTAACCTTCATATTTATGCACTGGTTAGAATAATTCACATAATTATTTAAAATAAAACAGTAGAGTTTGGTCGGTGCATTATTTGAATATTTGAATATTTGAATCTATTTTCATCATTTTCTAACTTCATCCCATCATTTTGGATTTCAATTTCCAAATGATAATCATTTACACACTAGAAATATTTACCATTTCACTTAATAAAATTTACCAAATGTTTTCTTTGACATTTTTACTATAATGGAAATCCCATCTTCTTCTCTAAAAGGTTTTTGGAATTTTCTTTGAATTCAATTTTTCTTTTCTTTTTAAAACCATGAAATTGATAGGTATCAAGAATTAGTATCTCCACATTGAAAGAACATTGAATAATTTTTTCATAGATATTGAAGTCCCTCATCGATAACACAAATTGTATATTTGGTTTTAGGCCACTAAAGAATAAATAAATTATTCTTTCTGGTTGGATGATAATTCCAAAAGAATACCTCAAAATCCATGCAAAATTTTTCTGGTAGGTAATAAAAATTATTTTACCTTCTATTTCAACTCACATAATTCATTCTATATTTTCATATGAAAATTTTTAGGAAAATTGATATTAGAAAATAACATCTTAAACTCATCACACTCTATAAAATAAATTTCTTCCTATTTCATTTTATTCATTATAACAGTCCACCATAGATCTACTTCTTCTTCCAATTAATAAATATCCCAAAAAACATTCTTATGTTCATGAAAACTGGGGAATAATAAAAATATTTCTCACTCATTTGATAATTTATATTATTAACATGATCTACAGATTGATAATATTATGTGCTGATGTCAATGAACTTATTTATTCCATATCCCATAATATTTTTTTTCATAGGATGAACATCATTTCATTTTCCATATCATTTAGCATTAACATGACACTTTATGTTATAACCATTTACGAAAACAAATAAAAATAATGTGAGAAATAATAATCATAGTTGGAAACAACAAAGTCATGTGTAATAATTTATAGGTTGTCAAAATATTTACAACTTCTTCTATGAAACCATAGGTTTAGCATATTTCATTCATGATAACTATAATAACTTTTGGATTTTCTGCTATACTTTGACATATCCCAAGGGTTATCACAAAATTTTTCACATCAATTTTTCCAAAGGATAAAAAATGATTCTCTGAATACAACTATAGAGACCACTTATTTTCATAAATAAATATTACAAATAAATAGATAAATATTATTTACATAACATAACAATATACAAAAACAAATTATAGGTCAAGTATCATTGGAAATATGGAATCATAAAAAATGGTTGGTAATAGTTAAGGACATCACATCGAAGATCTTCATAAAACCCCATTCTTAGACATTAAATATATACAACCTTTCTTCATAACCTATGAAATAAAACTCAAGAAATTTTGTTCACTAATGCTTAGTAATGTTAAAAAATGTGGACATTGATTATCATATACAAATAACTTGAGAAAAAGGATATGAGAAAATGATATTAACTTTTGAAGACCATAAAACTCATATAATGAATCATAATAATGAGTCATGTCATATAATCTTCACAATTTATAAGACAATAATCATAATGGAATAAAAAAATATGATCCATGAGTGCATAATATAGGCATAAGACATGGAATTGTGTCACACACATAAGAATATAAAATCATTTCCTTAGTATAAAAGGATGATTTCCAAGACTATAATATTGTAATAGGTTCACTCCTCAAACAATCTTAGTGGTCATGGTTCAATCCCAAAACCATCATAGTGGAAAATGTCCATTACTAAACTGCGTTCACACCACATTTCGTTCCTTTTTTCACATAAGATATTAATCTTCACCAAATACACTATAAGGGAGATATAGGTCCCACTACTCACATAATTTAAATAATACATATTTTTTCCAAAATATCATAAATCATTCGTCAAAATAGAACCCTTGAAAATATATGGTTTTATAAATATTTCATCTCAACATAAACCATGGAAAATAATTGAGTTTCATAAAAATCTCATCATACCATAACCCATTAAAAAACTGATTTCATAAAAATATTTTCATCCTAATCATAAACCATCCTAACATGAAATAAGTATAGTATCCCTAGATCGTATCACATATAAATCATAAGTTGTGTCATTGTTTTTTTCCATTGATGAATAGAAATACCCTAAAAAGGATTCTAAAATACTTTTGAGGAAAATTACCATCCCATTATGAAATCACATCATTAAAAAAAATTCCCAAAAAAATTTATTGAAAAAATTTTGTTTAAAAAGAACCTTGGAAACATGTAGAGTTATATTTAAAATACTAATAAATCATTTTGAATTTGTCATGAATATTCTTTTTATATTATTTTAAAAAAAGTAAAAAAGGTAAAATTTAAATTAAATAAATATAGGATTATATTAAAAATATTATTTAATTTTTTTAGAAACATGGTTATGGTAGAAAAAGGATTTTGTACCAAATGGTGAAATGAAGTGGATTTTCCTTAAAAAAATGTATTCAAAATCTTGAGTAGATAAGGTGGAGGAATTGAAAGGAAAACATGCATTTTGAAGAAATAACTATAGGATAATAAAATTAATGTTTTTCTTGAGAGTTTTAACAGAATATTTCATTATAGAACTCATTCATAAACAATATCAATAAACTATGTGATTGTAACATAAAACCTCTTTCCACATTGGTAACATTTGAATAATAATCCCCATGAATGAAAAATATTATTTGATACATTAAATATGATGAAATTAAGGATGTTAATTATATGGCATATCGATGGATAAGTACCTACAAAACCTAAAAGAAAAATGTTTTGAATATCGCATAAGTTTCCTAGAAATAAGAGTGAGACCAGAAATCCATTACATCGGTTCAAACTGCATTCATACATTTTTTTCTCTAAAAGATGATCTTATGGGATCTATATTAATGAAATTAATAGGTCACACTTGTCTGGAGGAAGGAATTTTACATTTTTCTCTTAGTAAAGATGGGAACATGTCATGAGGTATAGTATTAGAGTATGTACATCCCTCTTTTAAAAAATATTTATTTGTAAGGATATCTACAAGGTAGTTTTGCTCTTTGAATGTGTGAGTATTGAAGTAATTCATTGAAGAGATATTGTTAAGGAAATTCACCC
Source organism: Viscum album (assembly GCA_963277665.1). Taxonomy (NCBI): domain Eukaryota; kingdom Viridiplantae; phylum Streptophyta; class Magnoliopsida; order Santalales; family Viscaceae; genus Viscum; species Viscum album. The sequence goes on along the minus strand of OY728128.1, from coordinate 1,512,640,392 downwards.
ACATACATGTTAAAATCCATGAGAGATGAGTAATTACCATTCTAGTGGATTGAATAGTGGTAGTATAATCACATTCAAACAATATTTTGTTTCATCCTCATTGAATAAAAAGATCAACAGCCTTGATGAATGCCTTCATTTCTGATTCCAAGGTAGTGGAATTACCAAAAGTAAAATATACAAACTCCATGACCTCACTGTTATGGTCATAGAAAATGATTCCATATCCAAAGGGGCCTGGATTTACCTTAGAAGGACCATCAATATTTCACTTCAACCAGCCAAAAAATAGTGGACACTAGAATACTTAAAGGATACCAGATGGTTTGGGAAAAGTTCCTTAAATTTTTAGACATTTAATAATAGTGAAATCCTTGATTGAGTTATTGTATCCTTCGACATTCATGGTTTTCATGTTCCATATTTCTTAACTAACAGCAGTTGTCACAAGTTTGGAATTGAAGTGGTTGTTGTAGTGAATAGAAATGTTTCTACCCATACAGATAGTGTGAATCGATTATGCACATGTATCTTTGAAAATAATGGAAATTAGTTTATAGAAATGGAGTAGTATAATTTTAAATAGAAAATGATGAATTGAAAAATATGGTGGCATGCGGTTCTCAAATATATTGAGGATAGAACTCCAAATGGATGCAGTAGTTTTTAAAGACATAAAAAGGTGATCAACTTCTTCCCGATGTTGATGACAAAGAACAAACTTAGAGAAAGTGAGATACCAACTTGCTATAGATTACTATCAACATATATCATGTTAAATGAATGTATCCAAATCATGTTGAATCTTGATAGAGTAATCCATTTTTTGCAGAAATATCCATTCTGGTGTAGCACTCCATAGAACATGTGTTTAAAAAAAACCTACGAATCATGTTGGTTAGTTGAGGATTGTTCCTAGATCATAATATCATCATGACTAATAAAATCATGATTTGTTATATCATAAGCAACATCCTCATGAATCAATTCCAAGTAATCCTACTAATCCTTATATGATATGATTTGATTCAAGCCCATGGTGATATCTCGGTTCATCAGGGGCTCTAATATCATGTTGGTGTGTAAAAATTGAGAGAAGAGTTTCTTCAAAAAATCCAGTGAGAATGGAGGTGTATTTCATGGAAAACCATTATAAACCCATCCCAATTAAGGGATTCTAAATAATTATGTTTCCTTAAATAAGACTTTATATGAATCTTGATCTAAGAATGTCCAATGAGATAGATTATCTATTTTTTAACCTCCGTATTAATTTATACTACATAGACTAGTTAAATAGATTTATGTTCTTGATGTAGAGACCTCCAAGGGCTTGGGAAATATATCGTTGCATCTAATGTGCTGTTAAAATAATTTTTTCCAGCACATTACCAATCCACACAAAATTCCGCATCATATAATTAATGACCTTAATGGCATTTGAGGGCAATTTTTACACCCTGAAAGAATAATGATATAAATATAATATATATTACTTATATATTTTTTATAGTTATCTATAAATTTTATGTATACAAAAATGAATTACATCTTTCAGGGTGATGGTAAGTCATACATACACATGAACATTGTTATCATTTTTCAATAGATGGAATGAAGAAAAGGTAAATATTGATTATCCTTTCCAGGATCATTATTATATCATATATATAGTATATATTTACAAAATTTATCCTCATTATTATTCAGGAAAAATAAAAATAAAAAATGAATCATGTTTCTTCAGGGAGGTTATAGTCCAAACGTATGTAAGAGTGACATTGTCAGTTATCAAAAGATTGTATGGTAATAACATAGACTATATATTATTATCTCAAAATTATAATAGTTTCATAAATATCTAATATAAATATTTAACCCTATCATAATACCCTTCCCATAAATATGGTGGTGAAAAATTGATTGTATCGTTAAGTGGAGATGGCATGTCATACGTAGGCAAGAGCGATATTTTAAATTCCCATTTGATGGGAATGTGTATGTATAATAGTGTTTTAATAATAATAATAACATTTCAGTATTTTGAGTATATTAATGTTATTATATTATGAATAATATAACATATTTAGAGTTTGTAAAAGAAAACTTTAAGAGAAACGGATCGGTTAATGTGATTACCACTTATTTTGAAGGACTCCTTTAAATCTACTCTAATGGGATCCAAGTATGGTACTTTTGAATGAACATATCCCCTAAAATATTTTGAGTAGTTTTATAATATATTTTTTTTACATTTTTTGGGAGCTAGAAGGATTGATGTTTTTTGAATAAGAGAAAGGAGCGACACACTTTTATAATTGGGGGGAGGGACACTTCAATAATTTCTTATTTTTATTAATTAATATGAATTAATTTTGATGAAAAATAGTGGATCCAAATTCATAATATTATTATGATCCAAAATCCTAGAATATAATAAAATATGTACAAGTTTTGATTTCATTGTTACCATTAAAATTTTGTTTTAACCCTTCATTAACCCCTTTCTTAATTTCCAATATCATAATGTTTTTTACCCTTTGAGGGTTAATAATGTTACTATAAAATGAAAAATGACCCATAAATTGAAAATGTATTATGTATAAAAGAATATAATTTTAATTTGGCTGATTACAATTGTTTTTTTAATTTTATATCATTTAACGAAATATTATTTATTATAAAATATCTTTGATGCCATGTTTAACACTACTTATTTAATTTAAATTTAAATACCTTAATACATATTTGGATTTGAATATAATACTTTAAAATATCCCTAAAATTTTATATTGAAAAATATAATTCATTTAACACATTAAATCATTCAAATTATATAACTTAAAATATTTATAAAATTGTATATTATAATTTTTATTATTAAACGTGCGAATACTACATCAGTGTTGCAAAATAAATTACAGACAATATATAATTAAAAAACATTAAAATCAATTTTTTTTTTGGAAAAAAAATAATTAATAGAAAATTAGAAACTTATATTTATTCACAAATTACATATCCCCCTATTAAGACACATAAGAGATATTAAGAAAAAAGAATGACATTCTGTAATTTGATTTAAATATTTTATTAGTAATTTTAAAGGAAAAGTTCCCATTAAAAAAATAAACTTCATACCTAATATAATAATTATTTAATTAAAATATTACAATATCAATTTTGAGGAAATATTATCGAATTAAAACATTGTTTTAACCTACATTAATAGGGTTTACCCTTTATCAAGGTGGTACATTTTACCTCTTTTGCTATTCATATCGACCAAAAATAAATGAAATAAATTTATAAAATTTTAATATCATGATTATAAATATATAATTAATATTATCTAATTCAATACCTAAAAATGTATTTAACTAATTTTAAATTAAGTTCACCAAATTCAACAATAATTATTATTTAAATAAATTCATTTTTAAGAAAAAAATAGATTTTTTAATATCCTATGAATAATAAATATAGAAGATGAATGTAAAAAATTGATTGAGTATATAATATATAAATTTCATTAAAATATTTCAAGAGTACTGATCAATTTAATTTATTAATATAAATATATATTTCACACATGAAAATAGTTTTTGATAAAAAATTCTCCTTTATTATCAAATGATTTTTATTTTCATTTCCAATTAATTGATAAGTAATGATTTTCATTTATAAATGTGTAATCAAAAAATTATCACAATTTATTTAGTACTATTCATACACTTCAATCTAATGGATAAGGGATCATAATATTTTAATAGTTTATTGTGGTTCATATAAACTCGATGTTGTGTATAATGCAAGGTACTAAAGAAAATATTTTTATCTGAAAAAATTATTTCGTAAAAATTTGGGGGTTTAAAAATTCCCTATTTTTTCCCATCGTTTATAACATGGTTGATTTTATTTCAATATTTGTATATTGATATGAACCTATCTTATTAAAATAATACCCCTGGTAATGTGTATGTGGGTCATGTTAATAAATATTTAATTCTAAAACCATAAAATATAATATAGGTTTTGTATGATTCATTAATGTTTTATAAAATTAATTAAATAACTAAATAATACATTAGATTAATGGGGAAACATAATTTTTTTTTCATATACCCTTTATTGTATTTATTACATAAGTTTTAGGATTTTATTATGTTGTAACACAAATCATATAATTTTTCTGTAACTATTTTTGCCTAAACATTTGTCTCTCTCATAAAATTATGAAAAATCCACCATTGTAAGATCATTATATTATTATTTAAAAGATAATATTTATTTTATGAAAAATAATTCTTCAACTTTTATAATTTACACATTTAAATAAAAATTCTCTTTTATGAAAAATAATATTTTTTTAGAATAACAATTTTTCGATCTATATAAATAATACATTTCACTAATGAAATTATATTATCATTTATATTAAAATAATAATTATTTAATAATAACATTTTATTAGATTAAAAATATTTTAAAAATTAGTTAGTTCATCAAAAAGAGTGTCTTCGTTGAAAATTTGAATTTCCCAAAAATACAATTTTTCTTTTATCATATCAAAATATAATTTTTGTCAAAGTCATTATTTATTCATTTGAAAACTAATAATAAAAAATTGTAAATATAATCATAATTTAATTGAAAATAAAAATATAAAAATTTATACTATTTGGGTCATGATACATAACCCCTTATTACCCCAATGTATGACATAAGGTTATGGTGTGTGATGGTGATAATTTCTTTGGGCTGTTTAGAGAACATGGTTTAGGTTGGGGTCTTGATAACCTTGAAATTCTATTATAAAAAAATTCTATCATCATTAATTTATTGAATTTCATCTTCTGATTGGTCAAGTAAACATCCCAGTGATTTCATATCCCTCAAGGGTTCTGATAAATGTGTTTCTTCAGGTATGATCTTACCGGCCGAGGCTGTCAATTTTTTCATCTGTATAAATTCTACTTTATCATAAACATTAATTTATAATTTCTGTAATTTTCCCCAAATAACAACTATATAATCAATTTTTATTTTGTTTAATTTCCTTTTAGATCAGATTGGATATAATTAGCAAAAATAGCTAAAGTATTTCATGTGTTTTCTATAACTAAATTTCATAAATTTTTAATTTATTTAATTAAAAATTGGATTTCATTTATATATGTTTGGGTTCTTACCTAGATAGTATCACATACTTTGGCTTCTAAATCAGGGGCATCTCAAAATTTCATTTGATCCTATACATGGAAATATTATGATGGGTTTGATCATAATCCATTCCAACATAATAAATGGTATATAAGAACTCTATAGAGAAGGTTGAGGATGAAGATTGTGGTTCTTTCACATCATGAGTTCTATCAAATGGATCAGTTTCACTCAATTCTGTAGTGGTTGTTCTTTATATGTTTTTTATTTTGAAGCTACAAGGTTATTCATGCTCTTTTTCTACGTTAGACAATACTACCATTAGCTTATTCTATTTAATACAGGAAATGTTATCATCTTCTCGAGCCGAGGATCAGGGTTAACACCCAGAAATGACCACACAATCCATACACGAGTCATGAAACACCCTTTAATAGTCCCCTTGGGAACCCTCCCATGCACTATAAACATGCTCTGTGGGCACTACCTATAATCCCCCTTATGGTACCTCCATGCACTCTCTATGGGTAATTTATTCTCCCTCAACTTGTTCCATGAGCTATCCAGGTTGACTCTCTCCCATGTGGTTGGCCATAGGGTTCCACATATTTGGTGGATGTTTTCATTCATTGTCTTAATTTCTTCCATATTTTTGCTAAACTCCCATAGAAAGTAATTCCAAATCTTCAACATAAGTTCCATACTAACTTATTAATAAACTCTCTTTATCCATTCATCATGAAATTAATATTTATATTCCACGAACTTCATCTTCTTCTTCATGAAAAATATTATTTTTAATGATATTCATTTTAATATTATTCAGAAAAATCCAAATTTTCGTGATCTATATTTTTCTCCTCTTTTTCTTTTGGATTACCAATTCCAAAGTACTATTCAATATCAAATCATTTAAAATATTATCATCTTATATATTTTTGTAAAAAACATGTCAGTTAAAATTATTTTGAGACACATGATATATACATTAATGATTAATTCAACAATCATATGACTTATAAAATCAATTTCATCAATGTATTTCTTGAAAATAATAATACTTACATACTTATTCTTCATTCTTTCATCGAAGTTACATACTTGTATATCTTTTATACTTCAGCAGAACATCCAAAAAATTATTTAATATTAAATTATTTTATATATTGACATCAGATAAATCATTAAATTTTATTCAATGAAATTGAAAACCAATAAAACTATTAAAAAAATATTCCAATAAGATATAGAGTTAGATCTTTAATCTTTGTTTTTATTTGTTAGTAATAACTTCAATGTTCATTGAAAATGAATATTCAAATTTGTTAATCTCTCCCCTTTAAATTTCAAGACATTCATTTCACATTGTCTACCCATATTGATAATAAATTAAAATTTCATGGGAAAATTGGTTGATTTCAAACTTCAAAAATGTTTCATTAATCATTTCACACTATGTCTTTGTATTCCATGCTCAGTACAGAAAAAATGAGGATTAAATTTAGATTACAATGTTTTCCTTTACCAAATGATCATTATACCTTATAAAATCATAAATCATTTAAATGTATTAAAGGGATGTTAATTTTTTTAAATTATATTGATACCTGAATGAGATATAAAATTTCTACATGAAATTTCAATCATAAACATCTATACTCAATTGAAAAAAAGATAAAAAAATTCAATTGAGACTAGTAGAATAAGAATCCTTAGAAAAAATCAATAAATACACTTTTCTTAGGTCATATATTAAGTAAACTAATCTCCCTTTATATTAAGTTTAAATTCTTTTATAAATAATGAAAACATATTATTAAATAACATTAATTTTTTAATAAAACGATCTTCATGAAATTTTAAGAATAATCATATTTTCATGAAATAATATTTTCTATCAGTTTCTTCGTATTTCTTCATTAGTTTCATAATTAATGGAAATTCTAATAAATATCTTGATAATGGTGTATATAATCAATAATGATTTTCAGGACGTTCCAAAATGTGGAATATATCAAAATATATATTCAAATTATGAATTTCCATATTTTAAAACATAAACAACTTCACTAAGAATACTTTTCTTCCATATATGTTCATTAAGATAACAAATATATTATTACACCAATATAGAATATTCTCTATCCTAATTTTCTAGGATATGAAAAAAATAAATTATCAACTCTATCAAATATGATCTTATATAAAACAATTATTTGAATTAAAATTGACGAATCATTCAAGTATGAGGACTTATTCAACATTTCTATCATGAATTTACAACACTCGTTCCTTCTGGGGTTCACCCCCTGAGAACATTATTCACCTTAAATTATATTCATTAAAATCATTGAAAACATACATTTATTAAATGAATTATTTGGATCATCTTTACTTTTAAATGTGAATATCATGGTTAAGATAGTTTTCTAAACAAATATTTATCATTTCCTTCATTAATCACACTTGAAAATATGAACATAAATTCAAATTTTGGTGTTGTGGATCAAATTATATTTTCACTTTATTTCTATATTGAACTTCATTTTTCATGATCTTTTAATCAACATGTATCATCTGGTGGAAATTTTATCTTATTTAATAATTCTTTTAGTGTTAAAATTCTTATAGAATAATATTTAGGATTGTGTCCTTTAATTTTTTATAGTATTCACAAATCTTATTTACCGTCATTTGGAATCTATTATTTTTGTTTTTAACTACCCTTTTCTCTTTATTGTCTAATTTTTCTCATTCCATATAAATCATTTTTCTTGATAACATACATGTCCTTAGGAACATTGAAAACATGTTAAGATTTTTCATATAAATTATTCTTAGAGTCATTCTTATTATTACTTATTTTAGTTTAAGCCTATTTTTTCTATATCATCTATTTAGAATACATAAACTTCTCGCCAATATTCTTTGATAACTCCTTATTTTAATATTTCTTTATAAATATTTTCTGATTTATTCCAAATTTGCATCCTTCTTTCTTAGAAAAATTCTTTGTTCTTATTATCTCATAATAATTGGAAACATGTTGAGATGATCATGATCCATACTTGTGAAACTAAAATTTCATTCATAAAAAATGTTTTCATTTTATCCAAATCCATAGGATTTATATATGTTTTTCTTGAACTATTCATGTTTCTTATTCTTCTTTATATTGTTCCCCCTTGACATGCTACATCTTCGTGATTTATAATTTAGATCCTTATAAAAATATTCTAGTGAAAAATGCTCTAATATATTTCACCACTAACACAAACCAACAATACATGATCATCTTATTTATTATTAATAATTCTTTTTATTTTTATTCATAATATTTCAGGCTCTTTGTGTATAACTATCTTTTATATTCTTTTTCTTATCCATCCTAGTCGTGGTGGTAGTCTTCTATAACCATTCTTCTTCCATAGTTGGAGAGTTTATTTTTCCAACCTTCAATGTTTATGAAATGATATTTATAAAATTTATTACAAGATAATATTGATGGTACCTATTTCATAAAATATTCATGATCTTGTTCATGGAATGAAAGCATTATTTTCTTATAATTTTTTTTAGGTATTGTAACCTTACCATCCCCTAGTGAAAATTATCTAATTTTAGTAACCATATCCTTCCTTTTTAATGTATTGATATGTGTATTCTATTTATTGGACTACTAAACACCCAATTCTAGACATTTCATATTGAGGATGATTTTTTTATCTTCAATCATAATCAAATTCCCTTTATTGTCCTTCTCTATTATTTTAACATCAAGTTCATGCACATTAAAATTGTTTTGTAGGAAATATTAAATATCTTTGATGTTTGAGAATTGTTTTATAAATTATAAGCCTTGGACATGAATGCAAATTTTTAACTTTTCTTAAAGTTAAAGGATATTTTTTTTCTAGAGTCATACCGAATTCCCCTTTATATTCAACTTTATTAATCTAAATGTATTCAATATCTGAAAAAATAATTTATAACTAAACTCTTTATACACAAAAGGATTTATTAGCCTATATGAGAACCACCTTATTTTAATGACCTCAATTCATTTTTATCTAATTATTAATGTTTTTTAGGTTTTATGTTAGAAAATGGTTTAGTAGAAAAATTTGAAATAATGGATGAGTATAGTACTTACCGTTACACCTTACTGTATAAAGGTCAGTTTATTATATCACCTTACCAAACATTTTGTTTCACCCTACCATATGAAATGATTATTTAACCATATTAAGTAATGAACCACATGAATCTATTTTCTGTATAATAATTCTGTGAATGGTTTCTTTGAGAATAGATTTTAGTACTTCAAATGAAGATAGCTTACTGGGTTTATCTTGGTAGTGGTGATGTTCAAGTCCCCAATGCCTAGATTTAACATATTAAATGAATCATTGGAGAATTTAATGATGTATTATTAGTCCCCAAATTCTATCAATGAATATGATCTCATTAAAAAGACTTATTTGATTAGGAAAAGGAGATTATGATGCACTACATAGATTATTAAATGAATCATAGTGAATAATATATGATTTCAACAAGAATTCCTTCTATGACACACTGTTTTCCCTGCACTTCATAATAATTTTTTTTGAGGTCCTCCCAAAGTAAAATCCAAGGAATTAAGAAAATTAAAGAAACTTGGCATGATTCACACCAAATTTTCTATTCATATAATCTCTTGTTCATTCCATTTTATGCTATAATTTTTAGCAATGTCACATTGTACACTATTTTTATGTACACACTGACTCATGTTCTTAAACAGTATTATTCTTCACAAACTCTCTAAACTCTCTTTATTTTTTTACCCATATAAACTATGTAATAGGTCATGTATTTGATGTCTTGTTTTTATTCCCACATACAACTCTAGAAGAGGATTTGAGCTCGGACAACTTGTATAATATTTTTTCTAATACTTAATCCTTATTTTGGATCTGGATATTGTTATAATAATCTTTGTGGTAGTATGTGATTGTCAAGTGGAGGGGATTATATCTCATCTTGAGTTAGAACCCCTTGTTTTATTCCACTATTTGATTTATTTGTTTTGTTTTTTATTTCAAACATAAAATTATAGTTGTGTTAATAACAAAAATAAATATAATAAGTTGATTGTTAATATTAATTTGGGTTTATAAAAAGGATATTATTACGTAAATTAGTTTGAAAATAAAAATTATGTATTATATATTTTAATTGATCTGTAGTCATGCTTTTGAGAGTCTATTTGAATGGTTGATGTTATATATTTCTACTTTTTTTATTAGCTAGGTTTTTTTAATTAACATGGGGATTTCATCTTAATGTTTTTAACATAAATTTTATTGGGAACTCAATTCCACACCACTCTTAAGTTACTCACTTGACCAACATTTTGTATCAGATAATATTTTATTTCATAAAATATATTTTCAAACATTATTTAGTTATCTTTTAGCAATCATAATTTTTCATTAATTCTAAATTTAGTTCATTATGGATAATAATAGTCAAGAGGGATATGGTAATACCATGAATCCTTATTTTAAGGGAACTAACTATGCTTAGAAGAATATTAAAATTAAAATTCATCTTGAAAGTATGGGCTCTGATATTTGGACCACAATTGAAGATAAATATGTGAAACATGAAACTTCTAGAGATTCTTGGAGTGATGGTATTAAAATTTCAAAAGATAATAATTCTTAATCCATGAATTATTTAAATTATTATTCATGTGAAGAATATATTAATAGAATATCGTCATGTTCTACTCCTTTTGAAATTTGGGAAAATTTAGCTATTTACCATGAAGTAACATTAAATTTTAATGAAATTAAAGTAATAACTTTCTTTATTAAATATGAAACATTTAAGATAAATCCTGGTGAGTCTATATCTGATATGTGTTTCTGGTTCAATGAGATAGTGAACATAATACATGTATAGGATATGAAACTCATTAGCAATGTTCAAGGTGTGAGACTTCTATGATGCTTACCAGAAATACAGAGAGGGTCATTTATATTAATAATGGAATCATGTGATATTAATACACTTTTATTAAATGACCATATTAGAAATGAAATTATGGAAAAAGAATAAATTCAAGTAAATAAGGAATAAGAGGACAACCCAACATTAAAATCACTAACTTTAAAAAAACCAGACTTCATAATACAAAAGAAATAACCAAAACAGATAGATTGACTGATGAAGAGTCATGATTTAATAGTGAGGAAGAAATGTCACACTTGGGAAGAAGATACAAAATGTTTTAAAAAGGAAGATGTTTTTCTGAAAACCTATATATAAAAGAAATTATGATAATATTTCCAATTGTAGAAGAGGTTAGAAGAAGGCTGATACCCTGAGTAAGATACATTACTATTAAAGATACGTAAACGGCCATTTCATAGCTGATTATCCTATGTTATGAGTTATGAGTGCATAAGATGATAAGGATAAGAGGTAAAATGAATCCATGAAATAATCATGGAGTGATTCAGAGGAGATATCTAGTGAATTATATTCACGAAAATAGTACAATATTGATAGATCTAGCATGTGTTTTATAAAAAACACATCTGACATCTCTAATATTTTTCATGCATCCCATGTTCGTATTTTTAAAACATATAGAGATGAGATCAATGATTAAAATTTATCAATTTAATAAATGTTCAATTATTTTAATTTGTTAGAGGATACTTTTAATGAAATTGTTGATAAATATAAGTTATTAAAGATTAATAATGATTTTTCTACTAGTTTTAAAAATGATCATACTATTGAAAATGATAAAAATTAACAATCGATAAAAGAAAAAATTGAGTTAAAATTATACAATGAGAATCTGGAAAATGATCTGGTGAGATTTAAAATTTTACTATATGGAATTACCTTGATACATGGAAAATTTCTATCACTTAAATATATTAATGGAATTAGATATCAACCTGGATTGACGGGGATTATTAAATAAAAATTCACTAATACTTCCAACATTAATAATAATGTATCTAGTTTATAATCATCTATTCCTAATGTGGAATTTACCTCTAAATGTATAAAATATACTTATAGGAAACCTATTAAGAATATATGGATTCTTAAATATTTTACTACAAAAAAAATTGGACTTAAGAATAGTTGGGTAGAAAATTAATTTTTGATATAATTTTTTTAAAACTAGCATTAAAAACTCCAGAAGCGTCTATCATATCTGGACAATGTATTCTCTATCCCTATGACAAGGGTCTATTCAAGATTCAAGAACCTAATCAATGTGGGTAGTGTATATATCACCATTGGGTATAATTCTAATGAGAAAATAATTGGCCTTTCCAAAATTGGAAATTCCAATGTTGTTTTAATTACTAAATGTTTATTTATAGATGGATTGAAATATAAATATCATCAAATTTATAAATTAAGTTATGATGGTTTTTTAAATTTTTAAATAACTACTCTAACATTTTTAAATCTAAAAAATATTTAGTTTTACTTCATTAAGAAATTATATTCTTTATGATTTTAACATAGATTCCTTATAATTGAAAAAAAATTCTAATATAAGTGAAATTCACCATGAATCGTGTGTTTAGAAAATGAGACTAGGAAATTACAATATTCACTCATAAATCAATCTAGGAATGTTTTAGTCAAACATTTTCTTAAACTAGACTCTTAAAAATGACAGTGTCTATAACCCATGTCAAAATTGGAAATAACATAGAATCACTTTTAAATAAAAGAATGAAGGTTTAACTTCTCAACCATTAATGGTGGTTTAATTGGACTTGTTTGTACATTATAAGGTTTCTAGTTTGAATGGGAAACACTATATTTAGGTTCTAGAGATTGAATTTTTTAGGTATACTTGTATATTCATTCTATCACATAGATCTTAGAATTGTTATTAATTTACCAGGAATACTAAATTTATATAAAATGGATATATTCATAAATTTACTACCCATAGTACCCCTCAAGAGAATGGAGTTATACAAAGAAGATATAGACACCTACAATAAATTTCACTAATCTTTTTCAATTAGTATGACATGTTTTTTTGTTTTTGGGTATAGGTTGTGAATATAAATTTCTTTATAATTAATATATTTTTAATAAGAATGCTCTAAAAAAACTCTTAATGAATTTAATATTGGTATTAAACTAAAAGATAATTACTTTATAATTTTTTGTTACAAAGTATTTATTCATAATACAACAAATAATCTTAAAAAAATTAATCTAATAGTGATGAATGGTTTTTTATTGGATATTATTTATCTAGTAAGTCTTATTGGATGTTTAATAAAAGAAAAAATTTATTGTAAGGATATGTTCATGTAAAATTCGATGAAATAGATCCACCTGATCCAAATACCCCTGTAGAAAACCATGAGGATGATATATAAAATATGAAAATAAATGTAAATGATTCTCATATTTTTAAGAGACATGTAGAATCATCTAGTTCTGAGGGACAACCTGAACATCAACCTGTATAGGTTAATTAGATATCTAGTCCTTATTTTCCTTGAACTCTTAGAACTCGTAGATACCATCAATTAGAAAATGTACATGGAGATCTTTATGGATAAACACAAACTATAGATTGTTTAATAATTCAGCTTGATCATGAAGATTTCTTATCACATCTTGAAACTAAGAATACCAATGATGAAATTAATGGTGAATTCTAGGAAATAAAAAATCAAGAATAACTTAATCAGTTTGAAATAAATAATGTTGTGGAATTATTTGATAGACCAAAATCTACTTTGACTATTAGCACTAAATGGGTGTTTAGAGACAAATTTTATGAGTCATGCACTATATTAAGTAGTAAAATTGGATTGGTTGCACAAGGATACATTCAAGAAGAAGATATTGAAATTGAGTAAACCTTTTCACTAGTGTATATAGTTGAATCCATAAGAATTTTTATTTCCTTTGACTCACATATGGATTTCAACGTATATGCAATGGATGTCAAGTGTTCATTATTAAATATTTATATAATTGATGTTTTTTTAACAACCATCATTTTTCAAAAAACATTTTCCTAATCATTTTTTTAAAATAAAAAAGATTTATATGCTACAAAACAAGCTCCTATAGCTTAGTATGATATGATCATATACTTTATAATTTCTAATGGTTTGTTCAATGTGTATGGTTGATCCTAATTTTTTTTTAAGAAAAATTTCAAAATATATTTTTCTTATTCAAATTTATATTGACGATATAATTTTTGGATCTTCTAAATATTCTTTGTGTAATGATTTTTTTAAAATAAATCAATTTGAATTTGAAATTAGTTTAATAGAAGAACATAAATACTTTGTTTGTATTAAATATTATCAAAATAATGACGGAATTATTATAAAACAAAGTAAGTACACCAAATATTTAATAAAACATTTTGGTATGGATAACACTAATGGTAGTGATACTATCATGAGTAAAACATGTATATGGGATAATGATGAATATGGAAAGTCATTTGATTGAATCAATTATTGAGGTATGATTCTAATATTTCTATACTTAACTTTTATCCAACTATATATTATTTTTAGAGTGTATGTGTTATCCTTTTCAATAAAATATTAAAAAATCACATCTATTAGAAATGATTTTTTTTCAAATACTTAAAAAATAAATCCAATATATGATTATTTTACTAATGAGGAAAATAATGTGATTTAGTTATTTACTCAAATTTATATTTTGGTGATTTAATGTTAGATTGAAAAAACATATGTAATGCCTTCAAAATCTACAGTAGGAACCTTGTATTTGATAGTGTGTATAACTCATGATACCAAGAATGTAAGGTAATATAATATCTTAAGAATTTATAATAGATTTCATATTTAAAATATATTATTTATATTATATATATTTTAATTCATGCAACACCATGTTAGTGTGAGTTAGATGCAAAAATGGGTTTCTTCAATGGAATTTTTCACACACAAGACCGAGATATACCAAAAAATAATATATTATTTAAAATTTTATTCTTTAATATAATAAGATATAATAAACTATCCATTATGAATAGTTTTTACTAACTTTTGAAAAGATATGTTTTACACAACTAAATCATTGATTAAAAATTAATTATAATAGAATATAACAAATGCAACGCCCCGAACCTAGCATCCCAAAGTCAGTGCAATATTTTATTACATTTTCATGATCATTAAACAATCAAATCCTGAATGACCTATTTTTTTAGTATCCATGCAAATAATAGATACAATCATAAGTTATACATTACAATATGAAATTAAAAACTACATATTATCCCCTTTGAGAATATTTATATCCCCTATCCTTATAGGTCAATCATAATATACTTCTTCACATCCTGGAGGAAAATGAAACATAATAAAGGGACGAGTTCATATGCTCTGTATGGACAAGAAATATAGTATAATCTCTCATAAATATGCATAAACTTTTATGGAAAGGTATAAAACTAAGACAAAAACCTTTTAAACATAATCATCAGCACAATATGGAAATAATGAATCAAATAATGACATTTAAATATTCAAATGGATATTCTACTAGTCTGATAATCACATGAAATATCAATAACTAATATAATATCAAGGAAATACATAATGTCAAACAAAATAACAATACCTTCAAGGCCTCATGCCAAGACAATTACATTACAGTCAAGGCATTATTCCAAGACACTAGTTTTTCTCATGAGTCATACTGATTAATCTTGGGGCTATATAGGGCCTTTACCATCACATACTATGTCCAATGAATTCCTCTTATAAGAAGGGTCAAACATAACATAAAACTTCAAATTAAAACTAGGATACAAAATGTTAATACTTTAACCATAAACCATTAATGGTGTAAACATATCACATCCATAGTCCAATTTATCTTAATCCCTTCAATACAATATGGAAGATTGTATCATAATAATTGAACATGAAATAATTATAAAATCCAACAATGGATGTGGAAAAATATTAAAATAATTTAATAAATTCATTAAAACTCTTTAAAGGAAATATCCTTTTTAAACTTTTAAATCTTTAGAAGCCACAAAATTATAAAAGAAAGAATTTATTTTTAAAAAAACATATAATCCTTTAATGAAATATTCAAAATGTTAATTAATTATAAGGTTATAAAATATCCCCTTTTATTGTATTTGGTAAAAAACATTCTTTCCATAATTTTCTTGAAAAGGTTATTAAGTACCTCATTTGGAAAACAATGTTATGATTCCTTTTAAAATATTGGGTAAAATATAAAAAACTAATAATAATGAATGTAATATTTTTTTATAATATTTTGAATTGCATATTAACATTCTTGGAAAAGGATGAAAAGGGTGTCTAGTGGATACTTACATATAATTTCTCTCGCCTAGTAAAGAGATTATGAAATTAAACCTTACCTGAAACTTTCCTTTAGTAGAGGGTGAGTTAGCCTCCTGTATAATGGTTAAAATATATTATTAAATTATTCCAAGACCATATTTATATTTATGATATCATATATTATCCTCTAATATCATTTTTTAATAATATTTAAGTATTACCATTGTTTGGGGTGTTACCTGCTTCATTTTTGCATTCCTGTTTTGTCATTTAAGCCATGTTGGTTATGAATAGAGTATATTATATTCACATCTAGAAATAAGTTAATTTTATAATTATTATTTTTACTCATTATATATAAATTTTATAATCATTCATGAATTTTTATCTTTGAGAATGAATCCCATCACATCACAGAGATTATAGGCCACATGTACACATGAGAAATGGTATCACTCTCTTAGTGGTTAAATGGTATATAATTTGAAGTTATATTAATTATAATGTTTTATTATCCTGTTTTACTCATAATTTATATCCATTTAACTCATGATTATACCCATATAAATAAATTAGTGTTGAATATTAAATTACACCACGACGCGGAGATAGTACGCCATATGTATGCATGCATGGTGATATTTTTATTCGTAGGCTGAATAAAATGAGGAATATTGGTTTTCTATAATTTTAATAACATGTAATCTTGTATATGATACTACAGATATTTTTTAGTATGGATACAACAAATAAATAGGAACTATAAGAGGAAAAGAACTTTCAATGATGGGATAAAACAATTACCTCATTTACAAGCATCTCCTATTGATTTTCCCAAAATGAATTCATAGGTTGGTTTTCTACCAAAAAATGTGGCCCCTAGGATGAATTAAGAAATGTTGGGAGACTAAATGGTAAGGTTTTCTCCATGATAAAGGAATATGGAGGTGTGAGGTAATGAGAATGAGAACTTTTCTTTTATAAGAGAGGTTTGGGACACTTTTGGAGAATTTTGAAATATTATTTTATTATAAATTGATTTTTGAATTATAATTGGTGAAAATTGTTATATTTATTGAATATCACGAGGATAAGTTTAAATCCTCTAATAAAATAGTTTTTATATAATTTTAGGTTACAAATTTTACTTTATCTTTTGGCTTTAACCCTTGGTTAGCTCAATTAACTCGTACCATGCCTTCTTGTATGTTTACACTATATGGTTAATATAGTTAGTATAAAATTTCAAGGGAACCTAAATTGGATAATTATTGAAATTTGAAACATTATCTAACTCTTTTGGCCAAATCTTTTACTTTTATGACTATTAAATCATTTAATAAATTTTTATTTGTTTTAAAAACACATTTAAGTCAATTTTGACACTATTTAGTAATTGATTTTTGATAAAGTCTTAAAAACATGATTCATTCGAAAAAACTACATTATCTAAAATAAAAAATGTAATATTCATCCATAAAATTTTGTGTATGGCATCAAAATTTTCAAATTACATTTATTTTAATATTTATAAAATCATTTATTTGAATATTTCTTTAATAAGGTATTCACTACATCATCATTGTGTCATAAATAAATTTATTTATTTAATGTATAAAAAATATAAATAAAAATATCAGGATGTAGGAACCATTTATATATTTATAATGACTATTTATAGTTCAATATACCATTTATAAAAACCAATATTAAATTTTTTTACTAAGGAGATACATGTTTATAACATATTTTCCATTATTTTAAATTAATAGTTTTACGTTTCAAAATCACACCCAAGTGGCTTCCAAAGGAAACAATTAGGCCCCAAGGGTTGTCTTGGATGGCCATATCTCATCCAATATGATTAGAAAACCTATTTGGGTAGTTTTATATTATTATAATATTATTTTTACCCTTATTTATTTAATTTTCCATTTAACTGTGATAATAAATATAATTACTGAAGTTACTATTCATAATTTTCAAAAATAAAAGGGGACTCGATGCATAATTTGGACCTTCTAATTCCAAATATAAAATCCTTTTTTCAAATATTCAAGACATATAATTGGAAAAAATTAAATTAAAAATAATTCGGGTTGATGATACAAGAAATCAAGGTTTTAAAAATAAAAACCATCAAATGATTGGCATCTATTTATATCAAATTTTAAAGTGAAAATAATTCCAATAACCACCATTGGAATAAATTATAAAAACATAATCTAATTATACTTTAATGTAAATTAAATTTATAATCTAACTATATTAGGAAATTAGATGAAAAGACTGTCTTGAATTAAAATGCCTTATTTTTCACTATTCATTATTTGTGAAACATTTCTGAAAATTACCAAAATTTCACCCTAATAGAATTTTGATATTACAAATAAAAAAATTAAGTCTTAAAAAAATAAGGTTCATAAATATTATATTTTTTTAAATACTATTCATATCAACTTTTTAACCGGTTAGTTTGAATGGTGCGCTCGAACTCTGTGTTGCGTGTAGCGCAAACTATTGAATTATTTAGAAGGAAGCATATTGTGGGAGCATTGGGTGTTTCATTAATACCTCCTTCAAATAATTTCACACTCTAAGTTTCTATAATATCACTTCTTAAAAAAATTGGCTGGTTCTTCATCATATGTTCTTCAGTTTCCCACATCGCCTCATCCATTATATGGTTCCTCCAAAGAATCTTTACCAGAAAAGTTATATGATTTCTCAACACTTGTTCCTTATTACCAATAATCATGATAGGCTCTTCACAATAATTTATATCACATTCCTATTATATTTCCTTATACATGATTATATGTGTTGGGTCTGGCATGTATTTCCTTAAAATTGATATGTGGAACACATAATGATCTTTGGAAGGACTCGGCAGCATTTCCAAATAGTAAGCTTCAACTCAAATTGGTTCCATAATTTCAAAAGGCCTGATGCACATGGGACATAATTTACCCATATTACTAAATCATATCACACCCTTCCCTAGAGATACATTCAAGAAGACATGATATCCCACTTGAAATTCTAGATACTTCCTTCGATTATCATCATAGCGCTTTTACCTATTTGGAGCAGTTTTGATATGGATCCGAATAATTTTTAACTTTTCTATCATTTTCCCAACATGTTCTGGTCCAACAATTTTTTTTCACCTACATCATTCCAACAAGTTGGTGTACGACATCTCATTCCATATAACACTTCATATGGTATCATATTTATACTTTAATAAAAGCTATTATTAAAGAAAAATTCTACCATAGGTAAATACCGATCCTAAATACCTTGAAGGTCAAGAGAAAAAGATTTCAACATGTCTTATAAGGTTATAATATGCCTTTCTTATTTTCTATCAGTTTAAGGGTGGTAGGCAGTGCTCAAACAAATCTCATTATCTAGGGACTTCTGAAGACCTTTCCTTAATTTTGATGTAAACCAGACATAACTATCAGATAAAATCAATAGGGATACACCATGATGTCTTAAAACTTCATTAATATACAATACGTCCAATCATTCAAGAGGTAAATTGAACCTTATAGGATGAAAATGTATTGATTTGGTATGAAAATCAATAATAACCCACATCGCATCATTTATTATAGGAGACTTTGGTAGCCTTGTGAAAAAGTCCATTTTAATATCATCCCATTTCCATAATGGTACAGGAAGAGGTCGCATGACTCCTCCGGATGTTGTCTTCTAGCCTTTACTTTTTGAAAAACCAAACATCTTGACACATAATCAGAAATCTACATCATCACATTTTCCCACAAAATGTATTCCTTCAAATATCTATATATATTAGTACCACTATGGTTTATAGAGAAATTTGAGTTATGAGCATCATCTAATAATTCTATTTATAGCTAATGTATAGTTAGAATATAGCGCCACTTCCCAAATTTCAAAACACCATCTTTAAATACAAATTCAATTAGTCTCTCATCATTCACAGAATTAATTTTCTTTTGAAACTCCTCATCATAAGACTGAGAACTTATTATGTTTTCTATTAAAGATGTTTCAGCATCCATTGGGAAATTTAGTGATGTTTCACATTCCATAATAATTACCATATCCATCTTTACTATATCCATAAAAATATCATCCCTTTCAACATTCATTTTTTTCAAACTCCATGTTCTTTTCTACTAAAAAATTTTTACAACTTATTTTCCTTACATAGGAGGTATTTTATTGTGCAATCATTATCCTTCAGTAGCTGGAGCCATCTTCTTTGTCTCATGTTCAACTCTTTCTATGAAAAAATATTACAATCTCTTAAGATTAGTATATATCCCAAATTTTCACTGTATATATAGTGAATCAAAATATTTAGGGCCATGATTACAAATTCTAACTCAAGATCATGAGTTATGTAGTTTTTTTCATGAATTTTTAATTGTCCTAATGCATAAGTAATAACCCAATCAGTCTTCTTAAAGACGGAACTGATTTGTTTCCTTGATGCATCACTATAAATCACAAATCCATCATTCCCATATGGTAGTGTCAAGATAGGACCATTGAATAATCTTCTCTTAAATTCTGAAAAACATTCTTCACACTCTTTGGTCCAAGTGAATTTAACCCCATTATGTGTAAGCTTGGTCAACGAGTTTGTTAATCGGGAAAAATTTTGGATGAAACACTGATATTAACTTGCTAAACCAATAAAATTGTTTACCTTGGTTATACTCATCGGTGTGGGCCAATCATGGATGTCCTTTGTCTTTATAGGATCAACAATGATTCCATATTTTGAGAAAATATGGACAAGAAAACTAATTTCTTGAAACCATATTTCACATATTATAAATATCCCATACAATTCATTTCTTATAAGAGCCTTCAGAATGATTTGTATATGGTTCTCATGGACTTCATAGCTATTGGAGTATACCAAGATATCCAAAATAAATACGATGAATAAATCATCAATGCATTCCTTGATTATTATATGCATTAGATCCATGTAAATATATGGTGAATTAGTCAATCCAAATGGCATTACCATATATTCATAATGACAATACCTCATTCAGAATATAGTCTTTGGAATATCTTCCTTTTTACACACAATTAATGATATCCAGAATTAAGGTCAAATTTTGAAAATTATTGATCTCCATGAAGTTGATTGAATAAACCATCAATGTGAGGAAGATGATACTTGTTCTTTTTTTTAATTGCGTTGATTTATCTATAGTCAATGCATATCCCCATTGATCCATCTTTTTTCTTAACAAAAAGAACCGGGGCACCCCAAGGAGAAACACTAGGGAGAATAAATCCCTTATTACTCATCTCCACTAGTTGTTTCTTAAAATATAATAATTCCATAGTGTCTATTAAATAGGAAGTCTTTCATATTGGTCTTGTATCCAGGATTAAATCAATAAAAAACTCAACGTCATGCTTTATGGGGTGTCCAAGTAAATCTTTGTGAAAAACATCAATGTATTCTTTTATAATAGGTAAATCCTCAATTTGAATATTTCTTTCTTCATCCTTATATGTTATTTCCTCTTCCTGCATAATAATCTCATTTAGAAAAGCTACTGGGGAGATTTTGAGTAGGATCAGATAATGAAGATTATTCTCTAATGATAATGGATTAGACATCATCCTCACAAATCATAACTTCCTTCTTTATGAAATATATTTTTGCATCATATTTTGATATCCAATCCATACCAACAATTATATAAAATTTTACCATAGGTGTGATAACAATATCTGTATATAATGCACATTTATATGTCATAATGGGAACTTCTAGACACATCTTTGTTGTAATGTGACTTACCTTAGGGGTTTTTACTAAAAAATCCCTTGTTAATGTGAATTGGAAATGTCTAATTTTTAAATAAAAGTGGTATGATATAAAGGAATGAAAGGATCCTAAATCAAATAATGCTTTGCCTAAATTTGATGAGATGATTATAATACCTTCTGTAACAACATTAAGAGATTCAGCCATTAAATTTGTGATCGAAAAAACTTGGCCTTACTCTCTTGGACTGTTTAAAGGTAATTTTACTTGACTCATAAGACTACCATTTTTATAATGTCCCATTTCATTACAATTGTATCATTGAACAATGAAAACTTCACTCTTCCCCTTAAAATCATGGGCTGGTGTCCTTTTTCTCCACACTTGAAAAGAACACCAATCCCACTTATGCAAGTACTGAGGTGTTTATTCCAATAATTACCGCATGGTGGAAAATATTATTTTCCCTTCATCCCCTTATTTCTTTTCCAAGAGTTTTTATTAGACATATTTTTCTCTTTATTCCCTTTAAATTAGTAAGATGTAGAGAATTAATTTTCTATATTGATAGCACATAAGACTATATCATCATATGATGAGAAATATTATAAGACTAATGCCCATCATAGGAATGGTTTTAACCCATAAAATAATAGGTCAATATTACTTCCTAGGTTATGTATGTAGTCCACAACATGCCTTGATGACCTTGTGATGTTAGCCTCAAACATTTCAACATTCTCTTTCTATTTCATCCTCAAACTCAGAAATCTCCATTCCATATCATCTCAATATTCATGGGGAATGTACTTTTTCTTGTAAATATTCTTTAAACTCCATCCATTGCATATTTTATACTTCTTCGTCCTCCTCCATGTTTTTATTAAAGGCCACCATTGATCCGCATCTTCGGAGGGATGATAAGCTTCCAGGAATTTTTTTCCCTTTCATTACTCCCCATAGAATGAAATATTTTCACTGAGGAACTTATCCACTTGTTAGCTATAAATGGATTTGTATTCCCATTGAATGTTTTAGGTTGTTGTCTCATGAATATATATTGCATTTATCCTCCATGTATTGGATCATTGTGCTCTATACAGGTAAGGTTATTATTTATAACCTTAGTGATTTGTCCCAGTATGATTATAAGCATTTCATCACTAGTTTTATCACCAGATCCACTATCATTATCATGCATAGAGAGTAAATCCCTTTATGGGTTACATGTTTTATTATAATTTCCATTTCATCCACTAAGTTCCATTTCTATAAAATGGAATACACTAGATTAGGTTACGAATCATAATGCATAATTCCAATCTCGTAAAATACATAAATTAAGTTTATTTTTTTTGCATAGTCAATCCATAATAATAAATATATTTCTATGAGGGCATAGTTAATCATAAATTCTTTTATAGTGGTTTGTAAATTAAATTTGAATTATCCAAAGCATATCCTCAGGGAGTGTCAAACTAAGTGCATAGTAAGGCATGTTTTCATGTACCAAGTTACCATGAGTCAAGATCAAAAAACCGTGTCGAAGTTTTCTCACCTAGTTACATCTATTCCCAAACCTCGCCCACTTGTAGTATCCAGACATGGATGTATTTTCTAGGAATTCACACATTATATACATTTAACCAAAACTTTCGGATTTTCGTTGATACATATCCATAAAATCTATCTTAGTGTGATATTCCCTAATCAGTTTTTATCTAAATATAGTTTCCAAGGTTTTTACTAAATGTCCTTTGATACTAACTGTAACACCTTGATCCCAGTTGGGTACAGTCAAAGCAATATTTTATTACATTTGAATGATTACAAGAAAATAAAATCTTAAAGGACCTATCAATTTAGTGGCCTTGGTAATTCTAGATACAATCATACGTTTTACATTACAACTTGAAATGAAAAAGATCATATTATCCCCTTATAAAACTCTCATATCCCATATATTATCCCTATAGGTCAATAATAATATACTTCATCACATATTGCAGAAAATTGAAACATAAGAAATGGGTGAGCTAATATGATCATTAAGGACAAAAAAATATTTGCAGATTCTATCATAAATAAGCATAAACTTGTAAGGAAAGTCATAAAAATAAACAAAATCATTTTAAACATAATTTTCAGCGCATGATGGAAAGAATAAATCAAATAACTACATTTACTCTTTTTCATGGATATTACACTAGTTGAATAATCACATGAAATATCAATAACTATTCCCATAACGAGGAATTTTATAATACCGGACATCATAACTATACCATCGAGGCCTCATTCCAAGACCATTACCATAAAATCACGACCTTCTTCCAAGACACTACTTTGTCTAATGAGACCTACCGATGTATCGAGGAGCTATATCGGGCCTTGCCAGTCCCTTACAAAGTCCAATTCATTCCTCTTATGAAAAGGGTGAAACATAACATAAACATTTGTGTTAAAACTAGAATACGAATTGTTAATACTTTAACTATAAACCATGAATGGTATAAACATAACACAAACATAATAAAATATATCATAAACCATTTAATGTAATAAGTAAGATTATATCATATTAAGTGAACCTCAAATAATCAAAAAATATAATAAATGATGTTGACATAGATTAAAATAATTTAATAAATTCATTAAAATTATTTGAAGGAAATATCCCTTTTTTTAATTTGAAATTATTTAGAAGACACACAATTATTAAAGAAAACATTTCTTTTGAGAATAACCATATAATCATGTATGGAAGGATTTTAAATGTTAGGGCATCATAACGGTGGAAAATAGATGGTTGTGCTGAAAATGTTTAAAAACATTTTTCTTTAAATTTGTTGAAAAGGTTATAAAGTACCTCGTTTGGAAAATAACAGAAAGATTCATTCCAAAATGTTTTTTAAAAATTAAAATATGGGAAAGATGAATTGAATCCATTTTTGATAATATTTTTTATTACATTTTAAGAATCATGGACATGGATGTTAAGGATGTCTCAGTGGATACTTATATATAAGAAATCTGGGATAATAAATTTATTATAAAAGTAACCCTTACCTTTCATATTCCTATAGTTGAGGGTGATTTCTCCTCATGTGTAATAGTTAAAACCATTTATTTAATTATACTAGGAATATATTCATATTTATGATATCAAATATTATCCTCTTATATCATTTTGGTAATAATATTTCCTTATTACCATTGTTTCGGGTGTTAACTACCCATTTCTCATTCATGTTTTGTCATGTAAGTCATGTTGGTTAGGCATATGATATATTTTATTCAGACCCAAAGAGAAATTATGTTCATAATTATTATTTTTAGTCATCATATATAAATTTTATAATCATTCTTAAATGGTTATCGTAGAGAATGAATATCATCGTGTCGTGGAGATGGTAGGCTGTACGTATGTACAAGCGATGATATCACTCCCTTAGTGGTTAAATGGTATAGAATTGGATGGTATATTAGCTATAAACAATTTTTATATTGTTATATTTATGATTTATATCCATTTTACCCATTATTGTACCCATCCAAATAAAGTAGTGTTGAATAGTAAATTATACCACAGTGTGGAGACGGTATGACATACATACTCATGGATGGAGATATTTTTTTATAGGGTAGATAAAAGGAGGAATATTGTTATACTATAATTGTAATAATTTCTTAGCATGTATATGATACTGTATATATTGTTTTATAATTGAAGAAACAAATAAGGATGAAGTAGAATAAGAAAAGAACTTTGAAAGAGGTGATAACAAAATTCCCTCTTCTTCAGGTTTCTCCTTTGGATTTGCACAAAAGGAATCCTTCTGTTGGTTTCCTCCCCAAAATGTGGAAACTATAGTGATGTAAGGGATGTTTTGAGAGGAAATGTGAAAGTTTTGGTCGAGCTAAATGGATTTGTAGGAGTGGGTTAATGAGAAGGATAAGTGGCCTTTTATAAGAGTGGTGAGGGGCACTTTTGAAAAATCTTGAAATATTATTTTATTATAAATTGATTTTCAAATTATAATTTTTCCAATGTGATATATTCCATGTATAAGATGAGTATTGGTGTAAATACTCTAAACCAATAGGTTTAACACATGATTAGGTTACAAATTTTACCTTATCTTTTGGATTTATCCCTAAGTTAAATAAATTTACTCTTACCGTGTCTTCTAGTATTTTTACACTATATGGTTAATATATTTAGTATAAAATTCCAAGAGAACCTAAACTGGATAATTAATGACATTTATGAAATTATCTAAGTCATTTGTATGAATCATAGATTTTTTTCTATTATATCATTTAATAAAAAAGTATTTGTTTTAAAAACTCATTTATGTCAATTTTGACACTATTTAGTAATTGATTTTTGTCAGTCATAACAACTTGATTCATTAGAAAAAACTACATTAAATCAAATATACTATGTCATAATCATTCTGAAAATTTTTGTATGGCATAAAAAGTTTCAAATTAAATTTATTTTAATATTTATAATATCATTTTATTGAATATTTCATGAATAATGTGTTCACAGCGTCATCACTGTGTCATAAATAAATTTATTTATTGAATGTATACAAAATATAAATAAAATACCATGGTGTAAAAAAATTTCTTTCTAATGACTATTTATAGTTGATTATATCATTTATATATAATATTTTGAAAATTATTTTTGGTACAGAGATACATGTTTATAACATATTTTTCTTTATTTTAAATTTAATGTTTTAAGGGTCATAATTGCACCCCACTGGATTCCAAAGGCCAAATTTGCACCCCAAGTGTTGTCTTGTTTGGCCATATATATCCAATAGTATTAGGACACATTTTAAAAGAGTTTTATATTATTCTAATATTATTTTTACCCTTATTTACCTAATTTATCCTTTAACCTTGGTAAATGAAAATAATAACTAAAGCTACTATTCATAATGTTAAAAAATAAAGTTGGCCAATTTACTTAATTTCGTCCTTCTGATTCAAATATAAACTCCATTTTTTCAAATTCAAAACACGGAACTGGCTGAAATTTATTTCAAACTAATCCCCATTGTCAAAACGAGAAAGTGACATTTTAAAATTAAAAACCATCCAAATATTGGGATGTGTTCATAAAATTTTTAATGTGAAAACAATTCCAATGTCCTCCATTGGATAAGATTATAAAAACATAATATAATTATACTTTAATATCAATAAAATGA
This sequence comes from Viscum album, assembly GCA_963277665.1. Lineage (NCBI taxonomy): Eukaryota > Viridiplantae > Streptophyta > Magnoliopsida > Santalales > Viscaceae > Viscum > Viscum album. Next base: position 1,512,612,826 of record OY728128.1, on the reverse strand, counting down.
ATAATATAACTATATAAATAAATTAAATAAATGGTGTCCTTTAATTAAAATTCACTATTTTTCATTATTCATTAAAATGTGAAACTTTTCATAACGTTACCAGAATTTTTACCTAAAATAATTTTGATATTAAAAATTAAAAAACGAATCCTAATTTGAAAAATAAGATATATAAATTTCATAAAGTTCTTAATACTATTCATAACCAATTTTTAAACATCTAGTTTGATAGGTGTGCTCGAACTCTGAGTTGCATGTAGAGTAATCAAATGAATTATTTAGAAGGAAGAAAATTACGTATAATTAGGGTGTTACAACAAATAATTGAATAAAAATGAATATTTTTATAGAAAACTATGGTTTTTCCCACAAAGATGTTTAACATAATAAATTAAAATAATTATAATTAGTGAGTGATATTAATTTAATATATATATTATATACCTAATCAAGTATTTTTTATATTCGTGCTATAGATTAGATAATAATAAGATAAGAACAAACCCAGTTTTACACATAAAAACTTATATATTTCAAAATCATTTTTTCAACTTTTTAATGGAGAAAATATTTTTATATCAATATTTCGAACTTTTATCGACTTTATATGCCAAAATGATGTTAATATTCTAAATAAAAACATAAAATATATGCTATGGTGAATTTTTTGTATTTTTCTGTAATGTTTCATTTTTTAATGAATTTTGAAAAATAATGAAATTTTATTCAAAACAAGTCTTTCATATAATTTATTTATAAGGATAGATTTTAATTTTAATTGGTTTAAAAGTATATTTAGATCACAATTTTATCAATTAATCCAATTTAGGTCATTCTAATCAATTTACTTTTATTTTGAATATAAAAATGTAGCAATATTTGAGACATTTTTATTTTAAAAGATTGTATTGTCGTCCTAACAGTGGGATTGAATTTAATTTAATTTCATCCAATTATGTGATTTGAAGATGGAAAAATTAATTTCATATTGAGATTTATAATAATTTATAATTTAAAATAACTTAATCATAGTTTTTGAAAAAATATATTATTGAAAGTAATTAAAATTAAATATAACAATTAAGTTAAAATTAAGCATAATATGGGACAAGATATTAATATTAAGGGTCCAAATGACCCTGAAACATGTGAAAAATCTATTTTATTCTCCAATTTAGACCCTATAATATATTTTATCCAATGGGATCCATTATTTTATCCACATTCTATGTGATAAAACATGTATGGAATTCCTTTTTCAATATCCCTGGGTAGGATTTACTATTACACGATCTAGCTGAAGTGAAGAGATGTATATTTCCCCCAGTCCTGGATTTTCACATGTGAAGACACCTCTTTGATAATTATATGGAGCACATGGATACTCTGGATTCATCTATGTTGAAGAGTTTGGTGATACCCAAGCGATGTAGGGTATTGATCCACTGGACGTGCGGCTAAGTCAACCACGAAAACCTCAGTCCAATGTCATCGAAGTGATCTTGACTCTTCAGATAAACCAACTAATGTTTCTAGAGGTTGAGATGTGTTGTGAAGATGGACTGGAGGAGGCACATGAGTTTTTAATTGATGAAATATTTCATAATTTTTATGTACAGAGTCGCGGTCGACCAGAACATCTCAAATAACTGGTTCGCCGCATGAATATCCCATAGACTTCTTCTGCTCAGCATTGGGTTCTGGCTCTTGGTTGCCGCATTCTTGGATGAGGGGAAATTGAGAAACTAGTAAAGGCACATATGTAGACCATTGCAGTAGTGGAATGGTCAGTGGAGATAACATGTCACGAACTGATAGGCCGCTGCAAAATGGGTTGTCTCATAGGGATGGTTTCAACTGCATCATCATGTCCCTATAAGAAGGGGTGTTGATCATCACTTCATGCATTATGGAAGTTTCTATTAGTGGTGGATCTATCTACTTCTCATTATCTAATAAGCCCTAGAAATACTCTGTGATATTTTTTGTTCAGGTAGGGAATGGATCTAGTGACGACAGAGAAGTCTTCATTGTCAGACCTTGGAAGAGAGCCAAATCTTCCTCCTCTTACATGTACCTACAGAGTGTTTGAGGGATCTAGTACAACTCACATTCCATAAGTATGAATCTCTCACACTATGTCTCTGCCCTAAACTCAAATGTAGAGGATCGAGGTAAAGGATCTATCATTGAGTCTCATTCCACTTTAGAATCTGAAATAGGGATTGGATTGATGAAAATATTACATTTCTCTAAGTTCATCCTTCAGTGGTTGTGATTTTAACTTCATCCCCAGGATGGTTCTTTAGGGCATGGTAAATCATTGACATGGGGGGGGGGGGTCCATGAGTGTTTTCATTGGAGTTAGGAAGAATTTTTCTTTTTTTAGCTGAGTTGAGAGGATCACCGGGGAATATGATGAACAGAACACGGTGAAGACCCAAGGGTTGATTGACCGATGTATGAGGAGGAAATCTGCAGTAGTGAGTGCTGGAGTGTGGAGTAACACCACTGGGGGTAGTTAAAACATGGGGAGGACTTCTATGTATGCTACTTGTAGCACAGGGAAGATCCCCACACTGGTTAGCAGGGGAAGCACGATGAGGTCCATTATACTAAACGAACTAGATACATAGAGGACCTCCATGTTGACCGTTGATGAAGCTGGTAGGACCTATACTTGGATGGTATCTATAGGGGGAGGAACTCTTCTATAGCTAGTGATAAAATGGGGAAGACCTCTATGTTGATGGGTGATAGAGAAATGCTGACCTTTTCTCTAATCAATGCTATTGCGGGGAGGACCTTCGCTTGAACTGGGAAGGACATGAGGAGGAAATTCTTTATAATGATCTGAGACATGGGGATGACCTCCATATCTAGATTCGTGGGGTGGGGAGGACCTCTGAGATGAGTGTTGACAAGACAGTGAGGGCCTCCACTTTTACTGATGATGATAACTTGGTGAGAACCTCCATGATGAGTGTGAGAGTGGAGAGGAACTCCAATCTTGTTGAAAATGATGTAGGGAGGACCTCCTCATATAATATCATCTTCACGGGTCGGCATGCGATAGATGCAGATTATGATGGCGACCATAATAGTCAACCCAACCTGCCCATGGGGCATATGAGGACTCAATCATGATGGGGAACTGCAGTGTCCCAACATATAAATAGCATACAGCTAGTAGTATGCATCAATGGTGGAATGGGCCACTAAATTTGTAGAAGATGACACCCTCTGGTATGAGTCTTTCTATGCATTCACTTGACTTTGGCGTCATGTCACCCGAGCTGAAGCGAACTATGAAGTGGTGTAGGCCACATGTTCTTTAGCCTGAGGGGCCTATAATTGGTGCCACTAACATGGATTGAAGGGATCCCTCCTTAATAGATCACTATAACTATTCATTTCTGTGATGACTCAGACTCCCCTTACCTTGGTTCCATAGGGGAGTAAGTCATAGGAATATTCGGTATAGAGAATCCCAAAATAGTATAATGTTGATATGGTGAGTAGAGGATCCCCCTAAAGACCTTGGGGGTAGTGGTGATGATCATGTGTTGAGGCCTCCAAATTCTGGTGGGTCACGACTCAGGAAGGGATTACCCCTTCTTCTCATATCGATTAACAAGGGTGTTTATTTCCCTCCTCTAAACAGTTTCAGATGGTGAGATGGGGCGTGGGAGCCCAGTAGCCATGGTTATGGATGATGTCGTGGTGGAGGTAGAGACCTGCTGGATTGTAATATTATCATTCCTACTACCACTATATCTAAGAGTAGGGTAAATAAGATTCATGTAGCTTGGGTCCTGCAAAGTTGTAATATTCATCCATCAATATAGATATTTGGAAAGAAATTCCAAATTCCCCAACATTATTTAGTCTTCTATGGTTGTAGAGATGTATCCACCATGAAAATTCTATTGGCCGGATATTCTATTGAATGTCTTCCCCAAATTCTAGTGAGTTCCACACCAGGTCCTCTATTTTCTTGCTGGGACTTGGCACTGGATAGCTGGATCTGGTGTCACACTCATTTTACGATGTCTAAAGCACTATAAATCCTCATATTTGGAGGAGAACTAGTTCTTTTAAGGTTCACCTTTTCTATTTATGATGAATTCAGCTAGGAAATTCCCAATTAGTAATTCATATCGACGCTCACTAATGGTGCATTATGCCCCAAATTCACACTTTCCAAAGGTGAGAGGAATTCATCACTTTCTCAAAGAGGTTTTCTCCTTGAACAAAATTTGATGATCAGATGTCGGTACCTTATTATGTGTATTCCTCAATAGAATTTTTTTCATAGTCTGGGTCTCCCCCATTGTTTAAGACATTTTTTATGAAACCCATACCCAGTGCCATCTCTTTGTGGACACTGGTCAATTATGCTGCATCTTTCAGGACAATCAAAAAGGTTCATGTCATGGACTAATACATCAGTCAGGAGCTTAGTCACATTGGGCATCGATGGCATGTCTGGATGATGAAACAATTTAACAGTTGTATTCTTACTCTTCATAGGTCTTCTTAAGGGCATAAACATCTGAGCATTCCCACATCGATCATGTGGTATCTTATTCTGTAGGCATGTCTCTAAATTTTTCTTTAACTTCCCAAGTTTAACATGGGTATGTCATGTGTTCATCATCTTGTTGAGATAGACTAGACTGATCGAAACAAATATAAAGGTCTATTAGATGTGTACATTCCTAGGTGGGAGAATATTTAAGGTTTAATGGATATGTGGGTTATAATTCCCAATGATGGTGGATCTGAGGTGGTGAATTTCATGAAAATATGGATTCACACCATAAAGGATAATCTAGAAATCAATGAGTGAGGATCCAAGAGGTGGAAACCATAGATGGGGACACTATGGATGGATATAATAGGATGTACAAAGAGTGTGGTCTTGAGTTGGTTCATCTCTTGAAGAAAAGATTTCACACCATGAAGGATGACCAAGACACCACCGAGGGTAGATCCTGAAGGTGGACCCCAAAGAGGGGGAAACCAAGGTTTACCATTGGATGGGATTAAACCTTGGGGAGGGTTCCTATGTACCATGGTTTTAATAAAGGTATAAAAACCCACATTGTTTGAGATGGAATTGTTTTCATATTAAACATGGATATTGGCCCATCACAATAAGATCACACTAGGTTGAATGAGTGTTGACTGAGTGGATCTTTTGCATGGTTAGCTGCCTGGGTTCCGCAAGGATTAGTAATGGGATGAATGAGGATTATGCACTGAGACATCCCGTGATAAAATATGAGTGTTAAAGGTATTAATGGGGATTATACAATAAGATAACCCATTGAGGATTGTGTGACCACACCTTGATATGTGAGATATGATGAAGAATATGGATGGGGAGTATACATGGTTAGCTACCCGGGTGAGTGTCATGATCCCACAAGCGCATGGAGGACTAGGAATGAACCAGGATGGATGATGGGGGTTGGATAAAGTGGAAAGAATGAATGGGATGGAACTAATGAAAACATGAAAGTGATTTTCTTGAACCTTTGGGATGTTTCTTACATATTCTAGCTCGTTGGGAATCAAATTCAATTTAGTTCAAGATGATGGTAGAGAATCGGGGTGTACACATGAACAATGACCAAGAGATATGCTAGGGGAATAAGAATGGTTATCAGACCTTCACTTGAGTATTACACATGGTTGTATAGATTTGATATGTGTGGGGATTATGAATGGTTAGTAGCCTTGTTAGATGAATCTGAACCCATCAATTGGTAGATTTGGGAGATGTTTCCCAAGAAGAGAATATGTCACATAAAGGGGGTACTTACCATGGATGGAGCACTATAGTCACCATTGGTTGTGATTGAACCTCCAAGAGGACTCCTACGTACTTGAATGAATCAAAAACTGTGTAGTTCAGAGCATGCAGTTTAACATCATGTCGCACGAGTGAACCGGTATGAAATAGATGAATCAAATGTATTATGGGGAGTTGTGGGATTGTACCTCGAAGAGGCATTATATGCACCCTTTTGAGGAGGAAGGGATCAAATTATATGTAGTTTAGTATGTCGGGGAATTGAATTGGGGTGAGCACATGGAAGGAAACACAGAAACACGATAGGTCTTATGCATGGTTTTTGGTCCAATGATGCATCTGGGCTGACGCATGGTTAGCGGCACAAAGAGTATTTCATGGTCACTATTACTCTAAACCCCAAGGAGTCTTGTTTTGTTTGAGAAAAAAGAGGTACTAGTAGACTTGATGGTCATGTCATGAAATGTGTGACCACGGGAGACGGTGCGGGGCTTATACATATCATGAAGCCCAGGGAGATAGAGGTTGGGACTTACATTAAGGGAGATGCCTGGAGAGGATCTAGTCCCCTGAGAGGAGGATATCATTCCATGATAGTAGAGAGAATTATATATCTTTATCACTAAGACGAGTGGTCATGGAGAATGCCCAATATGGAACACCCCATGTGCATTTCATGGGGCAAGACTACAGTTTAAGGTCATGTGCTAAGGACGATAGTTCTTGGTAGTTTAACGTCATGTAGCATGGATGAAGAGGATTCAATCCTTACCCCCTATAATTACATGATTGATACCTCTTTGTACTTAGGGAAGGCATCATCAAGGCCTCATATGAGGGGGTGGAGGAATGTTCCATAATGGGGTCCATGCTAGCATAGCTATGCCAAAAAAGAAAGAGACATTAGAATACCTATGAAAAAAATAGGTAGGTCAACATGATAAGAAAAACTGCATGGGGAATAAATATATCATTTTGTGAAAGTCTAGATGGTTTTAGGGGAAAGGGGATTGTGAATCAGGGGGCCTCACTGAGATGAGCTTCGCAAAGCACTGGTGCTTTGTGGACAAAAGGATCTTCACGAAGGGAGGTTATTTGTGAAGCATGGTGAAAACAGTCACCATAAAAGGAGGGGATTTATAAATCATGGAGACCCGGCCTAAACATGGGTTCTATATGTATTCAATGGGTACTTCAAGAATTCTGAATTACCTTTGAAGTACCGAGTTCCCAAGAAGGACTCCGACCTTCATGAGGGTAGTGGATCTTTGTGAAGTGTATCTACAACTTAAGTAGTGTAAAATAGGAAGGAATTGAATGTTTTTTTGTGATGCTAAAATACCTTGGTTGATTCAATTTATCACTGGTTAGTGGAGTATAAAAAGTTTAATGAAATTCGATCTCAGAAGGTGAAATGTTAGGGTAGCAATGCTTAGAGGTTTGGGTGAGCATTATATTTATGGGCATCGAGCATGATAATGTTCATATGTGTGCCAGAATAAAAATTGAGCTTCGTGGACATAAAAAGATCTATCAGTCTTGTGTATCATTCTTATAAGCGGATTTATTGAATTATAGGATAGAATTGGACTCACATAGGTTTTCACCAAGTGGCTTCACAACGTTTACAGTGGTGAAAGGATTTGTGTGGGAGCTTTGTAAAGGAGGCCCATATGGTGATTTTTTTACTCATAAGGCTTGAATTGTTTCCCAAATGGTCTTGGATTTCCTCAATCTATCCCATGAACTAACTATAGAACTAACAACTACCAAATTTAAATTATCATAAAAAAACAGTTAACAACAGAAAATAAAAATTATAATATGGAATTATTACGAAATGAGTGTTTAAATGTTATAAGTGGATCGTATACGACATTAATAGTATTTACATGACTATGGTATATAATTATAACAGATTAATATTTATTATATAAGAGAATAATGATATTTTAATGTAATTTTAACTTGAGGAAGGGGTTTTATGTTACAATATCATTGTTTACTAGGATTTTTCATGAATAAGAATCTGATGATAAAATATCATGATTTACCTCTCAAGAATCATATAGATTTTCTAAAAAACTATTTATTTCTATAGAATACATTTTTCCCATTTATTTTACTTTCTTTATGGCTTCAAGAGGACAGAAAAATGTTATTTATAAAAATAGACATTATTTATCTCTTTGTTCAAAAATGTTTTTGCTTCCATGTTTGTGATTACTTTAAAATGTTTCAAGATTGTTTTTTAATATTCTACTATAAATGTGTAAAGTCATTATTATCAATGATTTATTTTTTAAAATTAATTAAAATTAATATTCTTAACACTTTGAAATATGATCATTTGATGTTTTACCAAAAATGTGAAAGTAACCCTTTTTTAACGAATATGGCATGAATGAAATTTCATTATATCATGATTGATTAATGATATTTATCATACATTAGAAGTTTCCAAAGTTATATTCAATAAAAATACATTCTCCCATATTTTTTAAATTTTTTGATAATTAAATAAGTGATTACAAAATGAAATGGGTGATTTTCATTAAGAAGTATTCAAAGAGATATTTTCATGGAATTTTCATTTATAATAAACTCCTATGATATTACATATTATTTTCTAGAGATATGATCCACTAACACCATCATTATTATATCTCTATGTATTTTTACTATTATGATCAAAATATATTATGAACCCTATTTATTTTTCATGAATTATTCTATGATGTAATGTTTAAATGTGTATGATTTTCATTTCTATTCTAAAGGATATGATATATTTGAATTTTCTATGATCTTATGACAAAAATATGAATAGGATATGATTATGTGATGGGTAGACCAATAATTATATTTTCCTCCAACACATTGGGTAAATATGGATATATCATGAGATAATAATGACCATAATGGGAGTGAATCCCCATCAGTAAGGGAATCACTACACTATGATAGTATTGGGATTGAACCTTGACTTTTGATGTGATGGAATGGAGAGTTAACCCAATACATTATGATAGTCCTGGGAGTGAGCCTTTATAAGAAAATGATTTTCTATGATTATTAGTATAATTGAAACATAGGTATTTTTAAAATTTTATATTCTAATGGATCAAGTTCTTAGATTTCATTATGCTTCATCTCTTATGAACATCCATGATGTATTCCACAAATTAAGATTATGATCTTTGGTATGTCGGGTATGGTTTTACAATGTTATTATCATGTTCTCATACACTTATGGTCATTTTATGTTTAGGTGATCATTGTTATCTCCCTTTTTTACCCATACTGAGAATCTGATATCACCCATTTATATTTTTCCTTTTACTTGGTTATGTAGAAGGTTTTTAATTATTATTTGTCTAATAAGGATTCTAATTACCACGAAATCATTGGGTGATGATTTCATCCCTTACAAAAAAAAATTTATGCATCCATGTGTCCAAATACATGAATCCTATATTATTCTAGTGTGGATCATAATGTTTTTCAATGAATATTCACCTATTAAGTTGTAATATCTATGTAAGAAAGTATGGGTTGTATTAGGTATTATAGAAAGAGACTGTTACCTTTGGAAACAAATATGATAAAACATTAGTGATAAACCATAGGATAATAAAATGTATATTGGAAGTTCTAAATTTATGGTAAAGAAAGGTGTGTCGTTTTCCTAGATAAACGTATCTTTACAGATACTAAATGTGGAAATGGGTTTGGAAAAAATTCATCTATAGATAACAACCCAAAAAGGAGTAGTTTGAGTATATCTATTCTATCATTTTAGTGCATGTCCTGTATACCTTTATTAGACACGTAGTTTGAAACTCATGGGAAATATCCTCAGGTTAATTTCCAATTTAATTGGGACTAATTATGAAGGATTTGAATAGATGATGTCCATGAATGACCTAGGTTAAACCTAAGGTTTCATTTATTGAGAAGTACGTATCATGATTTGGACATCATATAAATGAGTTTTCAAAATTATGTGGTTTACCACTATGTTTATTGTCTCCTACACAATGTTTTTGGATTTAGTCAATGGATTGAAATGGAATGAATCATGTAAATGATTAATGTGATGAGAAATTAAATAATTTCCCTCCAGAGCTGCCAAATGTTATAAGAACTAGAATAAAGAATGTTTTTCTATGTTGATGAATCGTTATCAATCTTTAAAGAATGTTGAGATTCCAAACAAAAAAATAGGGAACAAAATTTTATTGAGACCTTCGAGAAAAAACATCCACCATCTTTTAGTGGGTCTACTGATCGAATAGATTTTGTTAAAGGGATCAAGACAACTAAAAATATATTTCGCATTCTACAATGTTTTGAATTTGAGAACGTTACTTTTATGTTTATGATCTGGATGGAGAATAATTTCAATGGTGAAATATTATCATGAACATGAGGAAAAATGATGAAGTTGGATCTATATTATGGTATGAGATTAAAAGGATATTGTTTAATAAGTAAATTCCTAATATTCTTCAAATAAAAATGGAGAAAGAATCCCTTAATCTAATATATAAGGTTGATGGATCTATTAGTACTTATAAAGAAAATTTTATATAACTTGGGATGTATGCTTGAGGTATTATCATCCAACCTGAAACTAATTTTTCTTGATTTTTCATTGTATTTAAACAAAGTCTCTAAAGGGAGTTATCTATAAGGGACTTTAAAAGAAACATTGAAATACTTCGATTTTCTTTCAATGTTTAAATTGAGAGTGGGGTTACACATCATGCTTATTGTTTTGATAAAATAATAATGATGGAATTTAAATGAAATTATAAAACTCATTAAAATAAGAAGATGATAATTTACTTATACTCAATGTTTTGAAGGAAATATTTAGGAAATTATCTTCTAGGGATTAGTAAATGATTAAGGTTTTTAATGGAAGTTCATCAGGAAATTGAATGTTGATGTGATGGGAGGAATAAGTTAGATTTTTATGGGGATAAGTCACCATAGAATGAACCACCCACACTCTAGTGTTTTAAATGAATGGAGTATAATAATTATGATAACGAGTTATAATAAAGTAATTTTAATTATTACAATAGATATTATCATCCTATTAAGATCTGAGACAAAGGGAAATCTCATTCAATCTCTGTAATCAATGTGGGGTATGATAAAGAAGTGGTAAAAATTTAACATACTATCAACTCTATAACTACTAATGTCATATTTTATTCGAGATATACCACCATATTATTATATATATAATTTCAAAAGGGTATCACAATACAACCTCAATTATTAGATGTATAATTAGAAATGAAAACCCTTAATGGTACTATGGTCGCATCTCATGCCTATGATTCTTCTATGATTGAAATTTTTGGGGATTTGGTTCTTGAAAATATCATTACTCTCCCTATAGTTTAATTTTTAATCTAAGGGATGCATTTATTTTATTTAAATAAATCTCAGATCAATTTCTAATGAAGAGAAGAAATAATAGTTATTCTTATCCAATGTATAATCTTCTATCAGTTTGATGATAAATATAATGTTCCAACTGAAATTAAAACCATTGTATGGGTCTTAATTCTTATTATGGAGGTCCGTTTTTCTCATATGGTTAGGTAGAGACTCAACATCAGATAGATGTCTATTTTATGATATTTTATTGATAAATTTCCCAAAAACATTCCAAGCCTTCCAACAAATTGTAAAGTTATGTTTTTAATATGACTCAAACCTTGTGCTACATATATCTCATAGTCTCACTATAGAATAGAACTGATTGAGGTACTGGAATTGAAGAATCATATATAAGAGACTCTAGATGATGGATTCATTCATCCAATTCAATCACGTTGGGGTTTACCTATTCTTTTTGTTATGAAAAATAAGGATCAAGGAGACTTTGCATTGATTATTTGGAACTAAACAATATCCCTATCAATAAAAAGTATCCTTTGCCATATATTGATAAATCATTTGATCAAATTCATTAACCCTAATATATTTACATGATTTACCATTATTTAAGATATCATTAACTGAGGTTAAATAATAGTTATATACCAAAGAAACCACTCCATATTGTATATGGAAACTATTAATTTATAGTGTTTACATTTTATCTTACAAATACCCCTTCTATTTCCTTTATTTAATTTATAGGGTCTTTAGAGATTACATAGATCAGTTTTTGGTATTATTTATATTTGATATTCTTATATATTTAAAGATAATGGAGGATCAGGATGATCACGTGAGGGTTTTACTCAATACCCTAAATAAAGAGAAGCTCTATGAAAAATTTACCAAGTGGAAATTTTGGGAAAAATATTATTGTTAGCAAATACAATCTCAAGTGAGGGTATATATATATATATATATATATATATCCATCAAATACATATGTAATTAAACATTGGCACTGTTAAAACACTATGACAATGATCCATAGTTTATTTGGATGGATATTATAGATGATTTGTGGATAATTTATCAATACAATCTAATCCACTCCCCAAGATAACTAGGAATATATTCACGTTCCTTTAGACATATTAATGTAAATAAATGTCAAGGAATTGAATAGAATGTTAGTCATTGAACATGTGATAACACAATCCCACAATGGAGAATTAATTATTATATGTATTTACTAAATAAATAAGTGACTGAGATTCATCCTCATGAAGAATGATGTGTTTATAGCTTATACCACCCAATAATTTAAGGTTCATGATCAAATTTACCAAACTCATGAGTTGGTGTTAACTGAAGTAATTTTTCATTGAAGATATGGTGGAATTATCAGTATGGGAAATGTTTTGATATTTATATACATCATATAAGTTTAAATTTTATATTCACTCAGAATGAGATGAATATGTTCTAGAGAAAAATGTTATAGATGAATAATGTTTATGAAAGATAAATAAATTACAACACTATAAAAGAGAAAAATCTGGAAGATGATCAAATATAAAAGGATCATGACATCTTATCCATGATTAAGATAAAAAATATAAAATATTTAGGTATTTTCAAAGGGTGGATCTGAAATATTGATGTAGGGGGAGAAGACAAATCTTCCTCAAATGAGTTTTTAACAATCTATCCATGTGAGGAATAAAGAGGCACAATTGGATAATGTATATCTAAAAATGTAGGTGATAAATGTTCTTGAGTTCAACCTTGATTGTAATGGAATGATAAAGTTCATTAAATTTTATATGTTCTATCTATAACAGATTTGAAGAATGAGATATTGGACGATGCTCAGAGTTCATCATTCACTAGTCTACCTGGAAGTATATTGATGTATAGATATTTGAATGGGAATTTCCATTGATAACACATAAAGAGGGGTATTGTTTATCATGTTTATCAGTACTTGGTAAGTTATAAAGTTATGGATGAGAGATATATGTATAAGGTAATGTTGCAACCATTACCCACACCAAAATAAAAATCATAAAACATCAAAAATTATTTCATTATCAGTCTCTCGAATATATAAAAACCCCAAAATACTCTTTGGGTTGTTTTCTAACCCTTTAAAAAGTCATCACACATCATTTATATTAGAGAATATTTATATATTAATCATATTTCATGAACATAAATTATTTATGTGGTAAGGTTTCTTGGAGTACCACATTCTATTACATTTGACTGAGATCCATGTTTTACATCGATTTTCTGGAAAAACAATTATGCATGCTTATGATTCAAAGTTGTATCTTAGTATTTCTTATTATCCATATATAGATTATTCATATGATAGTTCCATTAAACGTTATAAGATATTTTTAGGTTTTATTTTTGGATTTAAATTGTTTTTGGGATCTATACATTCCTCTTATAGAACTCTCATATAACAATAGCTTCCACTCGATCATTTATATCGAACCTTGTAATGCCCTATATTGAAGGAAGTGTATAATTATAATGTATATAGATATAGATAGAGAAAAAAAATATATTTGGATATTATTTGGATAAGAAAATGTCAAAGAATTTTAAATCCATTCCTCAATATACCAAGGAATCTCATATTTGATTAATAATTTATGGTGGCATTCGTAAGCGAAATCATTAATTTGGAGTTTGTGAGAAGGTATTCCATTGAATTTCCCCTCAGAAGAAGGTTATGTAATTCAAAAATATGGGAAATTTGAGAAAAATGTATATTATAACCTTTAAGACTATTTATAAATTAGGGATGATATTTTTTCTCTTAGAACACCCATTGAACCTCTCTCATGTTTATGATTTGTTCCATAGATATATCTCGGGGAAGTACATATTAGATCACTCACATGAACTAAACTCCAAGGTTGTTCCACTGGAGAATAATATTTACAATGACGAATAAACTTTATAAATCATGGATTTTATATATTATATACCATAGAGTAAGAATAATCACATGTTTAATGATCTTTAGGAGAATCAAAAATTTGAAGAAGCTACGTATATACCAAAGGATGTGACAAAACAATGATATATTCATTTGTTTGTCTTGGAGTGATGATATTTTGAGGGATAAATTCATTTTAATGCTCTGAAAATGTGACACCCTGAAATTTTATGATATATTTCTTTATAAATAAATGTGATTTCTTTGATAGATTGCATTAAAAACATTACAGAGTTTTAAAAAACCATGTTAAACTATTTAAATATTATAATTTAATGTGTTAATTATCCCCTAACTATTGAATTAGGGGGTATAAATTGGAAAAACTAAATTATTTAAACTTTATATTTTATACATATATATAATGAATTGTTTTTGAATTTATTGGAAAATAAAATAAAAATAATTTGAATGTACATGGAATGATTTTCTAAAAAAAATATTTCCATGCCCATAATGTGTTTTTATATTAATAACATAAATTAATCACTTTTGGTGAATTATTATAATGAAATTTATATGTTATATTTTCAATTAAATTTATCTTATCATTTATATAATGTTTTTATGGTCATAGGATAAGAATAAATCTTCTTTTATTCATAAAAATATACTTTTCGAAAAAATAATTTTTATTATGTGTTTCACACTTAATTTAAAATAAATTTCTTCTACTAATATAAATTTAATCCTAAAAAATGGATTCAATATTTTTAATTATGAGGATAAAATTTGGTAAAGTTATCTACTTTTTTTTAATTATGAATAATAACATTATTACATGTTTTTCACCTCTATAAGGGTAAAATATTGTAAAATATGGTTAAAACACTGTGATAATGCTTTAATCTTTTTTCAACTCTAATAGTCTCAGACCCACACTCACTAATGTAGTGATAAAAACAAAATATTTATATATATGTATTTGAAAGTGATAAATATAACCAAATTTTATCAATCCAAAACATATAAAATCAAAATAAAATATTTCATTACTTACTCACATAAGGACCATTTATTTCTAATGTTTTATATAACTAATAAAAAATATTTTAAAGTCAAAATTTACACATAATATCCATTTTCACCCAAAAATGTTATTTTATAAATATTTTATTTCTTCATTCTTGGAACTTCTTTTTTTCAGGATGGTCATTACTAACTTTTCTATCCACCCTTAATCCCTATAAAAGGACGTTTGAAAATGGGGGATGAGAAGAAAAAAATTAGTAATGGTCCAGAATGTAAGAAATCCATTAATCATGTGAAAATCATGACAAATAGTAAATTTTTAATTTATTACAATATCATTTTATATTATAAATTTAATATTATCCATATGAAAATAAACACCTTTTATAATAGAAAATTGTAAAATGTGTAGCATGAGAATAAATACCATTTTAGTTAGCTTAAATCATTATCTTTAAAACCAATGTCATAAATAATCCGATCCTAGAAAAACATATATATGAGAAACCTCCCATATTGATTCCATTATTATTTCCACTAATGAAAATGAGCATTATATAATTCATTAGAGATCCATATCAGGCTCCCCTTTCATATAGGTTGTCTTGGGCCCACTAGTCATATAAGTTGTATCAGGATCCCCAGTTATATAACATGTATCTAGATGAACATCATGAAATATGTATCAAGATCACCAATCATATATGATATATCAAGTTCACCACTTTTATATGTAGAATGGTGTCACCCACTCGTATAACCCATATCGAGATCACTGACTCAAATAGGTTGTATCAGGCTCACCTTTATTAAAATTCGTATAGGGTTCAACCACTCACATAATATATACCGTACTCACCCATGGTATAGGTTTTATTAATATCACTCATGATAATCTATGAGGGTCAAGTACAATATCATGAAAATTCCTTTTATGCATGCATATTTTATCATAAAAACATTGAAAAAAATTAATCTTCTTTGCAAAAAAAACAACCAGATATCGATATAAACATTGATTTTAAAACACATTTCCAATACAAAAATTCTTTGAAGGAATGTAAGTATTTTTATTCAATGATGAATATATGAAATCCTGTAAATGATCTTAAATATAATGTGATATTTACATTATATGAAAAATCCATTGATATAGTATATGATAAAATAGATCATTCCATTTTTATTTTTTGATAAATTTCAAAATGATCCATATAAAATACAAAAAAAGTTAACTTTATGAATAATTTTAAATAATTTCCAAAAAAATAAACATTATAATTATTTTATGTATATAATATATTTATATATAATGTGGACATCGAAGAGAAATATTTAGAATACAAATCTTTAAAATTAGGATTTTAAACTAAATTTTCCCCTACAATGAGCCTGAATCATAAATATATTCCTTATATTTATAAATACTAAAAATATGATAATTATTTACTTTAATAAGAACGTTTTTTATTTTTATTACTTATTTTATTTTATTTTTTATCATATTTTATATAATTACATAATTAAATAAGTTCACATCAGATGTTTTAACAATATTTCACCCATGTCAAAATGATTTTGGTAAGATGCCTACGGTAAAAGTTGTCACTATTAATATATTTGTAGAATAATAATAATTCAACAATTATAATTTTATACATCAATTATACTTTTAAATAAAACAATTTATGATGGTTTTGGAAATTTAACTACCTTACAGACATGGATACGGTGGGATGTATGTATGCAAGAGTACCATTTCCATTTTTCAATTGTCATGATAGAAAAAAGGTATATAATATTTTATAATTAAATAATTTTTATTATATCATTAATAACATATAATCTTCTTAAATAAAATTATATATACCATCCATGTGATGTGGTATCCAAAAGCGGATCACATCACTTCAAGGAGGTGGTAATACACATGTACACATGAATGAACATATCATTTTTCAATTAACGTAATATAAATAAAATATATGATATAATATATTTATATACCTATAATTATTTTAATAATATCATATATATGTGTATATATATTTAATTCATCATTATATCCAGACATGAGTGGTTGTGATGGAAAAACATTACAGTGGTTTATGACACGATATTCATTCATACACACGGACAGTTGTTTTGTTTCCCATTTGATGGAAAAGAATATGAATATAGGTCATGATATTTATATAAAAATATATCAGTATTTGGAGAATAAGTTTTTGTATATTTTAGTATTTATGAATAATATTGGAATGTGTTTTAAGCATAAATAAAATTCCAATAGATAGGTAAATAAATATACATTTTCTTAGGAAAACATCTTTAGGATTAAACAAATAACCTTTATAAGATAGTGTACTAATCAAACGAGGAATTATATTTCATGTGGAATATAGTTCAGTAAATGTGTGGTAATGTGTTTTCTGATCTTTACTAATCAAAATTTGTGAAAAAGAGAGGAGAGGGGGTTCAATTTTATATATGAAGGGTGGATCACACTTTGAATTAATTTTATCATTAAATTAATATTGTGTAATATTCAATGAAAAAAGGCTCCAAAATAATATTATTAGAAGGTAGGATGAGTATTTTTTAAACTATTCTCATCCAATAACAATCAGACAATTCTATATTACATTTATCTACCCTTATCATTTTTTTTCAACCAGTGATAACCTTTTCTGGTGATTAATGTGATAGAAATGTTATATACTATGTAGGGGTAAATATAGTAACTATTAAAGGAGGATTATACCATTAATGGATAATGGTTGATATTCCAAACCATAACTCATTCACTTTTCTTAATATAAGACTTCAATGAATTTTAATTAATTTAATAAAATAATATTTTTTACAAAATATCATTAATATCAATATGTCAATGTTTCTTACGTATTAAAGGTAATTATTTTATCACTAAAAAGTAGATATAAAATACCATCATAAAATAATCCATTATCTTTCAAATAATGATTTATAACAAAATGTAAGTTGTTTTAACCCTCTTCAAGAATATTATAAGCGTCAAAACCATGAAAGTGATATTTAGGAAATTATCTTTTACTTAAATACTATAATGGTCAAAATAAAAGAAATATTCGTCCAAATAGACACATTTTCAAAATAGGCATGTAACTAAAATAAATAAGCTAAAAAATAGGATAAAAATAGGTTTCATTTTCATTTCTTAGTTCTTATCTTATTACGTTTTACCTTAATTACTCTATTTACCCTTCCTGTGGTGACAATTATTTACAATGGTTACTATTCAAAATGATAAAAAATAAAAGGTAACTATTTACCAAATCTTGAACCCCTGATTCTAAATGTGTTATCCATTTTTTATTATTCAATTTCTAAAACCTTAAAAATAATTAAAATTAAAAACACCATGAAAAATAGATTTTTAGAAAATTCCTTTTAAGTATAAAAATGGTTTCATATTAAGATTAATTATAAGATTAATTACAAAAAAACATAATGAGATTATTCATAATATAACAGAATATATTATACATTTAAATAATTTAAAAAAATATTTATTTGAAATTTCATGAATTAAAATACAGTCTTTAATAAAAAATAGTATTTTTCAATATTCACTAAAAAATCATTCTTTTTAGGAAAATCCAAAAAATTAACTTTATGTAAATATTGAATTTCTAATTAAAAAATGATATATTTTTTATCAAATAAAAGTTTAACAATTTACATCAAATAATAATAATATACCTTCACAAAAATATTAAAATCAATTTCAAAATAAAATGTACTTTTTAAGAATTAGAGGACCTTAATAAAAATTTAATGCTTTTCACCTAATAATTAATCCATAAATTTTTATTAATTTGGTCAATTATATATATTTCATAATGTTTTTGATCATATTCATATCTTATAATTCAATGACTATGTTATAACAGTCATTTTTATATAATAATATTCCAATTTTATTTTAAGAACTTTGTTGTCTATCTTATAAGTAATTGAAAACAATCTTTGTTTTGATATATAATGATATTAAATCCCCAAACCAAATTTCATCATCTCAATATAAACATGATTTCATTAATATATGGTTTAAAATTGGAAAATTATTTTACTGAAATCCAACATAATAAAAAAATTTAATAATGCTTCCACATTAAAAGGGAGAAAAGAAGTATAAAGGTCATCTCGAATAACATACAATAGATTTCCAAATAGGTAAACAATAGTGGGAAGTGAAAATATGGACTTGGATGAAAGAATAGTGTCCAAATAATAAAGAATATTAATATAGAACATTTACCAAAATGATTTAAATGACCATGATAATGTCAATTACCGAAAAACCATAAACTAAAGAGGTGTGAAAATGACCATCAATTCATAAAAAATAAAGGTAATAGGATAATATTTTTGTTTCATGGTCCATTTCCTGGAGTAAAAGAATTCCACTATGATCTAGACTAATTACATAAAGAAATATAATTTGAAACAATAATCTCTCCTTTAATCAATTTCTAAAAGAAATCTCATATTAATCTCCAAACGGTGAGTATTCAAGTAAAATTTTTCATGCCTAAAGTAGTAAAATCAAATTCCAACGGATCACATAATCAAGAAAATGATAAAAATCTATTCTTCCTATCTTCATAAATTAAAAAAAAATGTTTTAAAAAAGGTTCTATAATTCTTATAATGAATAAACCTTCATACAAATAAATTATACATTAATATCTTAATTTCAATGACAATACCCAAATTTGAAACTAGATCATTCTATAAATAACTATCCTTAAATTTCATTAAAATATTACAAACTATGGTTGAAAACCAAATATTAGAATGATTTTATCACATATTATTGAAGGATAACATTAATCTTCATCTCCAAATAACATCAATAAATATTAATTTCTCAAACCAGATATGTATCTTCCATACTGATATAATCTTTAATATATGATAATCATTTACATAAATTATATAACCCTCCATAAGGACACACTAAATTCATTTGTTAATCTACTAGATAAATTTACCCTTTTTACATAATTAACATATCATATTGCTAAATAATATTTCCATTTACCATAATCAAATATCATTCGAAAAATCATGTACTTATTTCGAAATAACATAAATCACTTAATCACCAGAACACTTTTCAATACAATAATTATCTACATGATAAAACATATTTTCCAAAAATCATTATAGTATTTATCTATCAAATCATTTAACTAATAAAATTTCATATTAATCAAGGAATCACATCATCCAACAGTAGTCTCTAAACTATTTTCTCCCTTCGGTTGGGGGTTCAAGCCTCACAACATTTCTATATTTGATTGGTTATCACCAGGGATATGAGATTCAAATTTTCAATATATTATATTAATATAATTCTTATATTGTTACTAAATGTAATTCCCCATCCTAGGTACCACTACTCTAGTGTGTCATATTGGTTCTCCACAAGACCTAACATCTTCATCCACATACACCATAATATGCCAACTAGTAGTTAGGGTTTAATGGAACATGTGGGGATATTATACCCTCTTTATCAATGTAATCCTAAATCAAGAGAGTATAAATAAAAGGATATAATATAAAAAATAATCAATCTTCCCAAAATAATTACCCAAAATAGGTTCCATTACCACAACCAAATAGTAAATATTTCGTGTCATGTCATAAAATGACCAGGGTAAGGAAAAAAAATAAGGACAAGCAGAAGAATCCCAAAAAAGTGTCCCGACACATTATCTAGTTCCCTCATCCTTGCACATCCCAATGCCAAAATCAATACTCTAGTATACAACCATTTCCCTTATCATGACCTACAAACATGGAGCCTTCTTGGGTAACCTATGGTGTTCCCAGAAGGGTGTGAGCACAACTGAGTAGGCCACCATGAATTGTGTATACAAAATATTCAGTCTAAAATATGTATATAAAGGCTTGGTAAAAAAACAAAGTATACAACAAATAAATTATGTTCCATTTTTTAAAAACAATGTAGTTATCCACTTAAACCATGAGTTCCATATATTGCCCATATTTATCAAATGCGCTATACCCATTCCATTCATATAATCTGGGAATAAGGGGAGTCGTGTTACCAACATCACAGGGACATTCACTTCACAAAACATTTTATCAAGATACTTTAGAGCCTCAGTCCAAGAAATCATATCCTATCCACACATTAGGATCATAGAGCCTCATTATGAAATCCAAACCCATTCACTAAATCAATGGGTCTTAGATCATTAGTCTATCTAGAAGTGTGGGAGTATAACCTAGATCAATTAACCCACTCATTCCATTTACCCACATAGGCATGCTTCTTCAAACATTTATTACATTTTCCCATTACATGTAATAACTCAATAAAAAATTTCCAGTTATGATGAAGGATTAATTATTCCTTATTAACATGATATATATAATTATTAGTACTTTTATCTCGTAAACCATTCAATTTAATATTTAAAAACTCAATTCCATGTTCATGGAAGTGTCACACCCCATGGGTGGATTTAGGTCCATTCCACTCACCCTCAAAAAATCTCACAGGGATCATGTGGGGGTTAAAACACCATTACACACAAATTTTTACCATTTCCTACGAAGGAAACCAAAATACAACACAACGAAAAACGTTCAAAACCACATACACATCAATTAATCATCATGACTTTGGGATATAACTTATAGACCACCTACCTCAAGTTTTTTGAAAAGTTCTATATTATCCTTTTTCTTTGATTTTAACTCAAACAACCTTCAAAACCCCATCTTATCATCTACTGGAAAAATATGGTTTTAGAGGCTTAAGATGAAGTATTGTTATTTTTCAAGGAATCTTCCACAAAATAGATTAAATTTGATTGTAAGTCTTACCAAGATCATCGATTTTCACCCAACAACACTCCAAACTACCAAAATTCAAATGAGATTGATCATTGGGAACCTTAGTAGGGAATAATATGTCACCTAGGATATTATAGGGTGTAACGGTAGAATTTTGGGTTATAACACGTACACACCAAGAGGTAGGGGGTTCCCCACTTTTTAATGGGGACAAGGTTGGCTTAACCATGCCCCAATAGTGAGTCACCATATTTCGACGAGGGTTCAAGGCCACACAGTCTGTCTTGGAATCTTGCAAGGTTTGAAAAACCATGAGGAGGCCATGCACCAACCTTTATCCAAGGCGTGTTTTTGCACATGCTTTCTTGGGCCAGGGGGCAAGGTTTTGTCTAACCAGGAACTGACTGTGCGCTATGCACTGGATGGCCTCTTTTCTCCCCCTTCCACATTTTGAACCCCCAGTATAACCCCAAGGACACTCATATTATTTGAAATCATTTTTTAACAATTTTAAATTGAGATAAACCAAATTTTAATCTTAAACGTACCTTCTCAAAAGGTCAGGATCTTACAACCTCTCCACCATATAATATCGCGTCCTTATGCTACACTACCATGAATCATTGTACTTACAAGGTACAATGGTCAGGACATTGGTCTCACATATATATTTCCCCCTTCTATGTATCCTCCAAAACATTTTTGCACATCTACAAAACTCAGACCAATATCAGGGTTATACCCCCCAAAACATTCTCACTACGATGTACAAGAAGAACTGGATGCACCTCAATGAATGCATCATCATCAAGCTCAAAATCATCAACCTTGATCTTGTCAGAAGGGCTGGGGTGGTACAACTTAATATATGGCTCATGAAAAACATCATTCATGCCAATATACCATTGTGGAAGGGCCTATCATTATTCCACCAGTCTGATCCTTTCCAAAATCTCTAATGGACCCCTATACCTAGGTTTCATCTTTTAATAAATCCATATATGATGGTGACACAATCTTAGTGACACCTAAAGGAACACATGGTCACCCACAGTAATCTTTATAGGTCAATGATTTAAATCGGTGTAAGAATTATCCCTACCATGAGCCATATCCATATGTTTCTGAATCTGTTGAACTTGTAATAATGTCTCTAGTACAGTACTCGGCCCCAACAAAACTGATTATTTGGCCTCCATAAAACATAATTGAGATTTATACAGCCTTCCATAGAGATCCTAAAATGGTTTCATCTAAATAGTTGACTGATAACTATTGTTATAGGATAACTCAATGGGTGATATGTCTTTCTACCAAGATCCATCAAAGTCAAAGACACATTCCCATCACTATGTCTTATAACACCTGAATAATATGTTTTGATTTCCCATATCTCTATAGGTGAAAACATGTACTCAAAAACACTTGGGTCAATATCTCTTTTTGTAACCCTTTCTAGAAGAATGATTTAGAACATCGATTGTGATCCAAAACTAGTGCCCATGCCACCCCATGAAACCACACTATCTTTCACACATACAAGTCTCCTAAATAGTAAATTGTGAAAGCTTCTCAAATTGGTTTGAAATGTTCCACCTTAGTATACTGATACACAACCTACCATATATCACACCGTTCTTCTAAGGTGTCCATTGGAAAAGTACCAAAAAATAAATGGTGACATCATCCCAATTCAATTCTAGAATGGATAATGTATACAAATAATCTCACAATCACTGATAACAAACCTTCTTCTACTGACAAGTGTAGAATCGTGTCATGAAACCTACAATATCCTTTTTCATTTTTGGCCACCAGTACTATCTAAATATAAAAATTACATTCTTTTCAAACTATGATGAACCTTCATCTTTGAGGCATTAAATTAACAAATCATCTCTTCCCATATAAAAGTTTACACAAAAACACAACAATGAACATAAACAATATCAACATCATCGATAATATAGTCAAAAGGTGACTCTCCACTTTCAAGGATTTACCTCAAGGAAAAATACTCTGGATCCTCATATTTCATCTCCTTCACCTTGCTTTAAACATTAGAATCAAATAATAGGCATACAAGGACCATCTATCCCTGGACCTCATAAACTCTGACACACTTCTCTATGAACAAGGCCATCATCATACACTCTAATGTAGATTCATGAACTACCTAAGAGTTTTTCTTTCTACTCAATGAATCTACAAAAATATTTCATTTCTCAAGTGTATAGGCAAGCTCAAAGTCTAAATTGTACATGTACTCAACCAGCCTCCACTGTTTTATATTTAAATCCACTTGAAAAAGATATATTTTAATGTTTTGTAGTCATTATACACAATAATACATTTTCCCAACAAGTAATGTCTCCTAAAATTTAAATAATAATCCCATAAAGGCAAATCGATATCATACGTAAGGTAGTTCTATTCATGTGGCCTCAAATATCATGATCCGTGTTCCATGACTTTATTTCCCAAAATCAGTACATCCCCATTTCCAATGTCAGATGCATCAAAAAATAAGTTATACTCCACATCTCTCTCAGGTATGATCAAAATAAACACAGCGGTCAATAATTTCATCAACACCTAAAAGAAATTCTCACATGAAATTTACCATTCCAAAGTGATACCCTTCTCATTAAAGCATTAGATTGGTGTTGTTATGGAACCTTCCATAATAGTCTGCTAAACCCAAAAATCTTTGGATATTAAAATTTTTCTTGGACTACACCCATGATAATACTACTTTAACCTTCTTTGGATCCATAATAAACCTCCCTCCAATAAGATTTAACCCATGAAATATACATTTTCAATCCAGAACTGGCACATAGTTATCATAGCATATATCCTTTCCACTCTTATTTTACTAAGGATGGTGTCAAGATGTTTGGAATGATTAGCATGGGTTTGGTAGTACACAAATATTTCATCCACAAAAATAACTATAAACATATCAAGGTATGAGTGAAAGATTCATTTCATTAATACCATAAACTCTAAAGGATAATTTGTTAACCAAAATGGAATTATGATGAACTCATACGAACCACACCTACTCCAAAAATTATTTTGTAGTTTGTCAAAAGTTATGAACCGTAGCTGATGATAACATGACATCAAATTGATCGTGTAGAATCCACAAACACCCCTTAGATTGTAAAAACATCCTCAATACAAGGAAGAGGATACCTACTCTTAACTTTCATCTAATTCAACTTCCAATAATTAACACACAACTATAATGTCTCGTCATCCTTATTAGTAATCAAAACTATAGGACCCCATGGTGGCATGATCAGATGATTAAACCCATTACTATCTTATTCCTCCAATTTGGTTTTATACTCTTAATGTTCTATTGGTTCTGTCATGTACAGTGGAATGGAAATTGGATCATCTCTAGGCATCTGTTAAATTATGAACTCAACATCTCTCTTAGCTAAAAGCCATAATAAATCCTTTAGAAATGTGTTATGAAATTAGTCCACCACATGAGTAAAGACTCACATCTCAACTCCCCAATCGCCTAGCACAAAAATTATACATGGGTTGAGAGATCACCTAGCTACTAAGGAACTTCCCTACATGGACTTCCTTGATCTACTCTTCTACTTAGTGAAAATTAGTGTCACCCTCAAGAGACGTGAAAATTACCCTATAATAGTAATAATCAATATGGACTCGATATAACACCGACCCTTCCATCTTTAACATCAGGTCAAAAACATACATCTCAAGAAAAATTAATTCCCAAAAAATACTACCCACCAACCTTGAAGGAATAATCTTTATATTGTTAAATAATTATTTATTATAGTACTAATGGTGTGTAAATCAACATAACTCCATACATATATTTAACCTCTACAACTAACACATTAAAAAATTTAACATATATATAATAATTTGTGTCCCTAGTATCAAATAATGAACTAAAAATCATAGAATAAACAATAATTGTACCTTTAATTGTGTATTGTTCAGTATCAACACTACCAGGTGAAGGTTGAACTACAGGATGCAGACATGAAACTACCCCTAGACTCCTTCTTGATCCCCATGGATTTCACTACCTTACTCAGAGGGATTCACCATTCCTGAAGTACCAAATCCACCACCTTGACCGATATGGCCAA
The DNA here is from genome assembly GCA_963277665.1 of Viscum album. Lineage (NCBI taxonomy): Eukaryota > Viridiplantae > Streptophyta > Magnoliopsida > Santalales > Viscaceae > Viscum > Viscum album. The sequence continues at coordinate 1,512,586,587 of OY728128.1, read as the reverse complement.
TGTACCTACTACTCCCTACATGATATGGGTTGGTAGGTCCCCTTACTACACTCTACATCAATATTTAACCTCAATTATTGATTAACTATTTATGGTTCCTATAGAGCCTACGCACATGTATCATCCTACTACACGCTCAACACTTAACTGGTGATCGGGTGTACTAGCCACAAACGTGTCTTGACATGCCACACTAATAACAGATCATCAGATCACTACCCTGAGAGGATTTAATTTTTCCTTGGGTACAGTGTCTACAACCTCCTTAGTAAAAAAATATGAAAATGGTGCTTCCTTCTATCAGAATTCATACCACTGGACCACCCAAATGAAACCATATTCCCACCAATAGAATCTTCATTTAGGATAACTTCAAATATAGGATCATAATCCCCTACCAAATTAAACCTAGTTATATGAATATATTAACCTAGGATGTGATCTCATAGCTAATCCTCTCATGAAAGCATCTTATTGTTACTGCATCATCCCCTACCAATGATTTAATAAATATTTTCTTGTTGTTGAAGTGGAAAATATAATATATCATGTTCATAGTCCCTAAAGTCTACCTCATAAATTCTGTAGCTCTCTCATATCTCAACGTCTCCGGATAGAAATGTTCTAGAAATTTTCTAGGGAATATATTCCACAACATACCTTCTTCATGTTCAGTCTGAACCGCGATGTCCCACTAGTGCTTAATAGGTCCTCATAAAATATAAGATGCCAATTTTATTCTATTCTCAAAAAGAGTCTCCACGCGATCCAGAATCATCATGATTATCACTTTCCAAAACACAATTGCCTTTGGACCACCCTTTGAAAAAACAATCAGTGTGTTCTATAACTAAAAATCCCAAATCATGTCAAATATACTAAACCCAACCTACCCTGGTTCTCATTCCATCATCTGTATAAAATGACCAAATTTCTCATGGAACTTCACTTACACTACGTAAACCAAAACCAATGGGGTTTCTTATCTCCCTATTGTAGGATCATTCAATGTGATGTCCTCCTGTCTCTCAATAGGTAGGCGTCATTATGGTGGAATCCCTTTACAATGACAAATTCATTTCTCAAAAAACATAACATAAAGTGTCTAAAATTATGTCTAAGAGGGCTCGCATATAATAAAAAAACTACCATATCTATTCAAACCCAATGGGTATAGTTATGTCTCTAACATTACGTCCAACCATCCCTATAACAGGTCATGTCTAACATAGGGAAACTATATCTTCAAATTTCTAATTTATGTTAAACACAATACTAACCCTTTAAAATAAAAACCATTAATTCATTAAAAAGATTCAATTTATTATTAATAAATATTATTAACAATTCAGTTTAATCCTTTTCCATTAACCAATTTCATCATTTTTATTTTGTTCAATTCATTTTATTATTTCCTGGAAACTGAAAAGTATTTTATCCTTCCCACCCCACATATCTTTCCCCATGCATTATAATAATGGTACTAGTCATATAAATTGATAATTTCCTAAAATAATGCTTGTATACAAAAACTCACTCCATTTTATCCCCTAAGAAAAATCTTATAATACTAATACACCACACATCAAATTCATCAACCATAGTGAAATTACATTCAACCGTAACAAAAAACATAAATAACTAATAATCCCAACAAATATTCATAGGGTTTCCCCCAAACATGGGTTAGCTTGTCCCATTTATGATCTCATTACATGGCCCAACACATCCAAATTTACCTTGTTATGTTATTAGATAATAATTAAGTAGAAATGAAATATCCTCTGATACCACTTTCCAATACCCCTAACTAGGTGCTACTAATCCAATTCTCCCTGTTGGTTTGCCACATGACCTAATGTGTTCCTAGCCATATGTTAGATGGGTTTGAATAACAATGAGGGTCTAATGGAACACATAGGGAGACTATAACCTCTTTATACAACTACTACATAATATATAGAATATGAAATAAAGGAATAAATATTAATAATAATCAATAATACCAAAAAAATTCCTTAAAACTATGTACATTCCCAAAACCAAATAGTAAGTATTCCATGTCATTCTATAAAGTTAGAAAGTTAGTGAAAACCCAAAATAAGTCACACTGAAAAATCCCTAAAATGGATCATGAAACCAAATATAGTTCAATTATACATTTATGTCCCAAAGACCAAATCAATCCTAAAGCATAGGTCATTTTCCCTTATCTTGACCTATTACAAAAAAGTGCACTATGGTACCCATCGATGACCCTATTTGTAATGACCCTGATGCCAATATCCCAGAGCTAGTGCATTACTTCATCACATTGGTATAGATTCAAGGACATAATCCCAAATTAATGATCATTTTATCTTTTCTAGAATCTATATTACATACATGAACATTTCATTATTACTTTAAATAAAATACAACATAGCAACTCCATCGGGAACACCCATAAACTACGAGATTATCCCTACATGTCATTCCTAATATAAATCTTTACAACCAGGGGAAAATAAAAAAATAAATGGGTGAAATAGAAATACAATAAGGTTAATAAATTCAAAATAATCTAACATAAAGTATAATTCATGTTGAATAACATAAAACACAATCCATTAGAACATAAAATTGAGTATGGTATGGTAACAATGAAAGATGGATAAATAATGACATATTAATAGTCATGTTAAAAAAAACCATGAATATTTTACTAGTAGAATAATAACATTACTTATCAATTACTAATATCATAATGGGTAAATGAATAATGGCATACGTCTAGAACATATCTTCAAGGCCCTGGACAAGACATCTGAAAAAAATGGTTAAGGTCTCAGCCAAAATCCATTTCTGTTTTTCCTCATGAAACCTGCAGATGCATCAAGAAGATATTGTGGGACAATCCCATTACATTATATGTCTAATTAATTCCTATTATTAATGGGTTTAATGAAAAACACATTATAAATATGACATGTAAGTATATGTCCCCAATCTGTAAACACGATCACTAAACATTCTGGGTAATATGGTTAATTGTATCAAGATAGCACACCCACAATAAAAATATTCATAGACCACTTAATAAAATATGGTATATGATAATAATAATAAATAAATCTCAATAAATCCTAAAATTCAATATAGTTATTGAAATAGATGATAATAGTCTAATAAAATTATCGATGGATTCTTGAGAGAAATACCCTTTTTTACTTAGCGATTAACAGTTGTTTTGAAAAAATCATATGTATTTGTCATGATTGATTGTGTAAAAAAAATGAATATAGTTTTTCATGAAAAAAAACTATTTCATTTTTAAAAATAAATGTATCTTAAAATATATTTTTTATGGTACATGAAAATGGGTAAGAAACAAGGACGTTTCCTAAAGTCGGGGCTTGCATATTAAGAAGAACTGAGAAAGGAACCTTATAAAAAATTTATTATCCCATAAATGAATGATAAAATGTTATGAATATATGCTTTTGGAACATATACACATAAATTATAAGTATTATATAAAAATTATATATAATTACATTGGTTTTATGAGTGAGAAATCATAACTCGAATAAAAATGGTGGTTTGGAAAGAAACCCAAACCTTATGTCTAAAAGATTTCTCTACTTGATCATAATTTCCAATACAATGAAAATAAATCCATTAATTAATTAATTAAGAATAATTTCTACATTTTTTTATTTAATATTATTTTATTAAGTTTAGTTACGGTCTTTTTTTTATTTATAAGATTCTACTTTATCATTCGGGGGCATTTGTTTCCTTGGTTTTCATGAACGTTTTACTTGTATATGGGTGTGGAAGATAATGAAAAATGGGAATAGATATCTAGAATTGAAGGTATATGTTATTAATTATCATTTATAATATTAATGTTTTATATAATTCATTTTTTCATTTTGGGTGAGGATGAATCATTAGATAAGATGTTCATGATAGTCATTTAGAATGTTCTGACAGCTTTTCAATCATCACAAAATAGTTTTTTATCAATTAAAGTCATGTGTATATAATGGTTCTAGAAATTACATAGGCTGTAATACATATATTAGATTTTTTTATTAACCTTAATAAAATATTAATGACCATCTTTGAAGGCATTAATATAAAATTAAAATGCAATATCCATGATATTGGTAAATTGACACATCACAAGTGACATTTTCATTTATATAATCAGAGAGAGATATAAGGGATTTAGATGATGGATATTTCATTAAGATGATATAGTTGTAGTATATAAATGATATTGGAGTTATCATGTTTCATTGGAAATGGTATGTGAGGGAAGAATAATAAAATAAAAGAAATAGAAAAGAAAACAAAAAGGATGTTTACCTCTTTAAATTATCCCCCTTGAGAACCTCATTAAGGGGGTTGGTTTTGGTCTTTTGTTTAGAAGAAAGGATCCTGGGATTATTGTAGGGGCTTGTGAAGAGGATTGGGTAGGAATTTGAAAAGGCTAAAAGCTTAAAAGGTGTTAGGATAAGGGGGGTTGAGGGGTGGTATTTATAGTGGAGGATATGGGTGTTTTTTGAATATTTTATGCACTTGTTTATTAATTTGGATCAAGACATTTATTGGATTTAGAATTATCACAACATATATAAAAATAATTAATGTGAATTTTAGATTAAGGTTTTTACATCATAAATTACTCAAGGAATAATGCATTTACATTATAATATTTTTATACAATAAATTACTGTATCTTACTATTCAAAAAAATCAAGTATGTTAGAAAAATCCCAAAAACTCACTGGGAATATTATTCGATGTATATATTTCAAAAATGCACTCTATTTTAAGAAAATAGTTATTTAAGTATGATAAATTTAATTTTTAATTAAAATCATCATTTACCTAAAAAAATATTGATTTTTTATTTATAAAAAATTCTCTAACACTCTGAAAAATTAACTAAGGCCTCATAAAAGTATCCTAAAATCATAAGACAATAGAATATTAATTTATGAATACTTTTTTTGAAAATAATTTTTCTTCTAAATAATTTTCTTAATTGTAATGTTGTAGTTAAATATTTATGACTTATAAAAATACCAATAACTAATTAATAATTTTTAAAAAAATCATTTACTTATACTATGATATATTTTTATGATACTTTCATTTATAGGATGCCTAAATTTTATTTATACTTTCATGGGCGAGTTTACTATTCTTTTGGTTGGTTTACTATTCATAATGTCCATTTTACTATTCCTATGTTCCGGTTACCATTTCATTGGTATAGGTTCCTTAACTTCTTAAAATACCTTTTATTCCATTGATAATTTGTTTATAAAGTTTTTATAGTGTTTTCTTTGTGATTTTATATGATTTATACTATATGAAATAACTATAAGAAGGAAAAATTGATTGATATAATTCTTGGTTGTTACATTCTCTCCTACTACAAAAAAAACGTGTCATAAAAATTTCTAGATTGTTACCTCATAAAAACATTTGGGTAGTTTTTCATCTTAAGTTCCTTAGGATCCCATATTACTTCTTCAATTTTATGATTTTCCAAAGTACCTTTACTATTCAAGTCATTCGATTCCTTAACACTTGGTCTTTAGTGAACATAATCAAAATCGGATCTTCAGAGTATGATAAATCTTGTTCAATATCTATTCCCTGATATGTTAGGGAATGTGTTGGGTTTGGCATGTACTTCCTTAACAAGGAGACTTTGAACGCATTGTGTACTTTAGAAAGGCAAGATGACATCAAAAAGATGTTTAGCCATAACTCCTATCCTTTCTAGGATTTCACATTGTCTAACGTACATGGGGTTAAATTTTACTTTCTTCCCAAATCTTATAACACCCTTCAAGATATAAATTCAAGAAAACATGATCTCCCACTTAAAAATTCAAATCCTTCGATTATAGGCATATATCTATTTCCTACACTGATTTTCCTTGATATCTATTTGAATAGCCTTTACCTTTTTCATGTTTCCTCCACATGATCTGGGCCTTCAAGATTTCTTTAACCAACTTCATCTCAACAAGTTGGTGAACAATAGCTCTTTCTATAAAATTATACACATTGTGCCATTTGAATACTAGAATAGAAACTATTACTATAAGAAATACTACCAAAGGCTAAAACTAATCCAACATACCTTGAATGTTGAGTGAGAATTTTCTCAACATGTATTCTAATGTTTTAATGGTCTTTTTAGGATGGACATCAGTTTGATGACAAGAAGAAGTGCTCAAATTAATTTTAGTGTGGAAATATTTCATAATAATTTTCAAGAATTTTGATGTAAATTTTGTATCATTATCAGACACAATTGAAAGAGGTGCTCCATTATGTCTCCCAACTTTATTAATATATATTCGTGCTAGGTTCCCTAGTGGAAAATCCTCTCTTATACCAAGGAAATGTGAATATTTGATAATTTGAATAACAATTACCCATATTACATCATTATTTCATGGAGTGCTTTGTAATCCAGTGAAAAAATCGATAGTAATTTCATCTTATTTCCATTTTGGAATAATTTTAGGTTTAATGACTCATCTAGGGTGTTGTCTTTCATCTTTACATGTTGACAGAGTAAAAATATTGATTCATAATTAGAAATTTCACACTTCATATTTTCCAAAAACAATCATTCCTTCTAATTTATATAAATATTAGTGATACCAAGGGGTATAGAGAAATATTAGCTATGGGTATCATCAAATAATTCCCTCTATAGCTTGGGTAAAATGGGAATAGAAACCATCATCCCAAATTTCATAATTACATCTTTATACACTAGGTATTTCAACTTCCCACCATTCATAATTTTAATTTTCTTTTGAAGATTCTCATCTTCAGACTAGGAAATTTTAATCCTTTCCAATAAATATTATTAGGGAAAAAATTGAAAAAATTAAGATGCTTCACCTTACTTTTTAATTCCCATATACATATTTTCTAGATCCATGTACACTGGATCCTTGTCAATCCTCAATTTTTTTATATTTACATGATCCTTTAGGCTCAATGCATCTTTTATGTTATTCACTTCCCTGGGTGCTAGTTTATTTAACAATCATAATCCTTGACTATCTTGATCGATTTAATTTACCTCATGTTAATTTCTTTCTATACGAAGATATATTTCAAAATTGTACGTTCTGTGTATATCAAAAATCATTCACCATAGAAATAGTGTCCTTATATTTTTTGAGAAAATATTACCACTAATATCTTAATATCTTGCATTACATAGTTTTTTTCATGTGTTTTTATCTACCTTGATACATATGCAACAACTATATCATTCTTTATAAGGACAAAACTGAGTTTTTTCTTTGATGCAACAATTTAAATAAAAAATCCACAATTTCCTGATGGTAGAGTCTATATTAGTGCATTCACTAATATCCTCTTCAGTTGTTCAAAACATTCTTCACATTATTTATACTATACTGACATGACCCCCATACAATTAAGATTCGTTGATGGGATAGATAATCGAGAATTTTTTTGAATGAGATACTGATAATAACATGATAAACCAACAAAACAACATAACATGGTTATGTTCATTAGTGCAATTAATTCTTGAAATTCTTTTTTCATCACAGGATCAACTGAGATTCCATCCTTTGAGACAATATATATAAGAATAGAAACTATTTGAAGACATAATTTATACTTACTAAGAATCCCATATAACTCTTGTCTTCTAAGAGTCTTTAAAACAACCCAACAATGGTTTTCATTGTCTACATAGATTTTATAATATATCAAGATATCATTAATAAATACCACAAGAAAAGATCAAGATATTTCTTGAACACTCTGCTCATTATACCCATGAAAACATAGGGAGCATTATTCAGTACAATTATAATTATTGTAAACTCGTAATGCCCATACCTAGTTTGAATAGATATCATTGGAATATCATCCTTCCCCATACGAAATTACTGATATCCAAATCGAAGATCAATCATTGAAAAATATTGATCTCCATGATGATTATTAAATAAATCCCAAATGTGAGGAAGATGTTACTTTTCCTTTATTGTAATTTTATTGATTTCTCTATAATTAGTGCATAACCACAAGGATCTTTCTTTCTTATTGAAAAAATAGAGACTCTACATGGAGAAACCCTAGGGAGAGTAAATCCTTTATCATTCAATTATTATTATTGTTTCATCAGCTCTACAAATTCCACAGTGGTCGTTTTATAAGGTGTCATAGATATAGGTCTTGCACCATGAATTAAGTCAATAAAGAACTCAACTTCCCCCTCTAGAGGATGCCCAAGTAAATTCTCTAGAAATACATAAATATATTCTCTCACAATAGGTACATATAAAATTTGATTTTTACTTTCCTCATTTATAGAAGATGTTATCTCTTCGTTCCCATCAACATCATTCAGAAGAGCTACTAGAGGTGCATCCAGATATGACTCAAATGATGGTGTATCTTCTCTAAAGATAAGGGATTCTGCATCTTCATCACCAATCGTAATTTCCTTCTTTTTGAAATAGAGTTTCTCATCATATTTTTAAATAAATTCCCTAATGAAGTTTATATCAATGTCAATTAAATGTATGTTGACATGTTCAATATCTAATTTAATTTTTTTTGTCATAAAGTGACTAACTGACAAATCTTTATTGTAATGATACATCCCTTATGAGTTTGGAATAATAACTCATTTTGTAAATAAAATATAAATTTTATTATTTTCATGGAAACTTGGAATATATAAATTAATCTAATGATCTGGAATAAAATAATTCACTGGAATTTTTTTTGGAAATGATTAAAGTACCTTCTACCACATCATTACAAACTTCAACCTCAATAGTTATGATCACATAAGCTTATCCATATTCCCATAGGCTAGTATGGGGAATGTTTAATTGAACCTAAGTATAATAATCTTCATAATGTAATATTTATTTATAATTGTATCATTGTGCTTTGGTAGATTCCTTATTTCCCTTGAAATCACAGTCTTGGATCCCCTTTTCTCCACACTTGTAACAAACTCTCATTCCCTTTAGGCATGTACTAGGGTGTTTCTTCCCAAAACTAATGATGGATGTAAAACTCCCTTTTTATTATTACATTTATCTATTATTTCATCTTCCAACATATTCTTATCTTATTTTACCTTAAAGTCACAAGTATTATAGAATTCATTCTCTGTCTTAATAGCACATGAGGCTATATCTTTGTATAATGAAAAAATTCAGAGAACCTATTCCCTTCATTAGAATGGTTTTAAAACATCAGTTATTAAATAATTATTTATCATTGGATTATGTATACATTTCGTAGCAAGTCTTGAAAACCATGTAAAGTTAGCTTCAAACTTTTAAACATATTAATCCTCATTTTGTTTTAGACACAAGAATTTCCTCTCCATATCTGCTCGTTGTTCATGAGGAAAATATTTTTTTAGGAAAGATTCCTTAAAACCATTACATTCTATTTTTTAAATTTATACCACCTTTTTTTGAATCAATGAACACTATGATTAGTATCTTCTAAGAGACAATAAACATCCATAGTAACCTTCTCTCTTTCATTACTTCCCAAGGCGAGAAATATCATCTCAGTTGAACTTTTCCACTACTCCACTGAAAATGGGTTTGTAGTCCCATTGAATAATTGAGGATGTTGTCGTATAAAGTAGTCTAACATTGATCCTCCACATTTTGGATATGTATTTTCTATATGAGTACGTTTATTGTTCATAACCTGAGTAAGTGATTTTGTATGAATATAAGTTTCTAATCACCAGTTACAGTTCTGATACCCACATCATTATCTTCTATAGAAGGTGATTCCTTACATAGGATACACACATTGATACGGTTTTCATTCATTCCACTATGCACCATTTCTAAATAACAGTGTACACTAAAATGGGTTATGAATCATACTGCATAATCTCGAACAAGAAAACCGCTTAAAATAAAATTTTATTTTATGCATACCTAATCTCAAAGACATAAACACGGTTTATTTGGGGGGAATTTTAATTTTAAAACCTTTATAATTATTTGTAAATAAAAGTTGAGCTATCTTAATAATATCCTATGGGAGTATCAAACTAGGTGAGTTGTAAGGCCCGTTGTTCTGTACTAGGTTACCTTGAGTTAGGCTCGGGACACCATATAAGAGTAGTTAACCCGAGGTACATCTATTCCAAAACCACATCCACTTTTAGTATGTAGATAATGATTTATTTCTATGAAGAATCACATAATATTTTCTTTACCATAATTCTAGGATATTATTCTATTCTTATCTTAAATTATATATTAGTATTATGTCCCATATTCATTATTTTCTATTTCTAGTTTCCAATGTCTGTACTAAACTAGCTATGATTAGAACTATAAAGACACCGATCCCAGTAGCCTAGAGTTGGTGCCTTACCTTATTACGTTAACATAAATAAAAGATATCAATCCCAAAGGACTAACTAGTTTTTCATTTTTTAAATATATATTACATACATGAACATTACATTACAAACATAAAATAAAATAAAACATAGAAACTCCATTAGAAACACCCATTAACTATTAGATTATCCAAGAATGCCATTCATAATATACATCTTTCAAACCTGGGAAAAAATAAAAAATAATAAAGGGGTGATCTCTGATGCTCAATACGGGTAATTAATATAGTATAGGATAATATAAATGATAAGTCATGGTGAATGACATAATACACAATCCATTACAAAAATTACATTAGTATGATATGGAAAGAGTAAAAGTTGGATAAATAATCCCATATAAATAATCACATGGAACATAACCATGAATATTATACTAGTCAAAAAATCAAATTATTTATCAATTACAATTACCATATTGAGGTAATGAATAATTTTAGACATCTAAAACATATCATCAAGTATATAGACCATACATTGGAAAATAAGTAGTTAAATCCTCAACCAAAATCCATTTTTGTTTTGTCTCATGAGACCTACTGATGCATCAAAAGGATATAGTGGTCCCCAACTATAACTTTTTAAGTACACTGAATTCCTCATACAAATTGGTTTAAACATAAACAACATATACATATCAAATATAATTAAATTTCCCTAATCTATAAACATAATCACTAACCATTCTGAATAGTTTGGTGAATGGAATTAATATAGCACATCCATAGTCAAACTCATCATAAAACATTTAATAAAATAAGGTAGATGATAATAATAAGAGATAAATATTAATAAAGCATAAACATAAACCTAGGTTTCAAAATAGGTGAAAATGATATAATAAAATCATCGATGAATTATTGAGGGAAATACCCTTCTACATTTCAAAGTAGAGTTCTTTTCGAAAAAAATTTTTTATTGGTCATGATCGTTTTAATAAAACATAAAATGAACGAACATAGTTTTTCATGAAAAAATTATAGGGTTTAGAAAAATAATAGTTTCTTAAAATAGATTATGTATGGTACTTGAAAATGGGTATGAAATTGGGATGTTCCCTTAAACCAAGATTTCTTATCAGGAAGAATATAGAAGGGAAAATTATAAAACAAGTATTCTCACATCAAATAAAGATAAAATTGTATGGATATATGAGTTTATAACATATAAAAATAAATTATAAGAACAATATAAAATTAATCAAAAATCACTTTGCTGTAAATATGGTCAAAACATAACCCTAATGAAAATTGAAGTTTGGGAAGAAAACCACACCTTATGTTTGAAAGTGTTCTACAGTTGACCTTAAGGTCCAAAATAATCAAATTAAATTAATCAATGAATTAATTAAGATTATATTATACATTTATTTTGTTTAATATAATTATATTATGTTCATTTATGGTATTTCTGATGGGTTATAATATACAAATTTATCATTTGAGAGCGCTTGTTTACTTGGTTTTCATGATCAGTTTAATTGTATATGAGTATGAAAGTTCATGTAAAATGGGAATATATTTACATAATTGAAGTTATATGTTATTAATGAACATATATAAGACTAATTGTTTATATAATTAATTTGGTTATTTTATCTGAGGATGAATCATTAGATAAGTTTTTTGTGATAATCTTTTAGATTATTTTGGAATCCTTTCAATCATCACTAACTATTTTCGTTGTAATACTTAACATCAGGTGTATATAATGTTTCCGAAACATTAAATAAGATGTAATACATATCTTATAATTTATATTACCATAAAAAAGGTTTTATAACCATCCTTTAAGGCATTATTGAAAAATTAAAATGCATCATCCATGATTTCGGTAAATTGACACATCACAGTTGATGTTTTAATTTATTTAATAAAAGGTATAGGGAAAGGGAGATAAATAATTGTGGTCAGTGATAAATAATTCATTAACATGATAAAACTAAAGTATATAAATTACACTACAGTTATCATGTATCTTTTTGTAGGGGAGGTGAGAGATGGATAAAATCTAAAATAAATTAAAAATAAACTAATGAAAAGAATGATGATTTTTTTCTTCTAGAATTATCCTCCTTGAGAACCTCCTTAATGGTATTTTTTTTCATTTGTTGAAACCAAAAGATCATGTACATGGCAGAGTAGTTTGGGAAAATTGTTGTTTAGAAATTTTATAAGGATCATTGCTTAAAAGGAGTGATGAGAAGGTGTGGTGAGGGGTGGTATTTATAATGGAAGAGAGATGTGTTTTTTGAATATTTTATTAATTTTATTATTATTATTCTGGCTCAACACTAATAATAGTTTGATAATTATCCAAAAATATTTTATAATATTGAAGTTCAATTCAATATTATGTTTCTTACATCATCCATGATCTTAAAAAGGTGTATTTAACTTATAATGTATTTATAACGTAACTTGTCGTATTTTACTATTACCGAAAAAACAATTATTTTTGAAAAATTCCAAAAATTTACCCTAAAAATAATTTGAAATGTAGAATTAAAAAATGAACTATTTTTAATAAACGTATTTTTCTATATATGTAAATTTTTATATTTAATTAAAATCATCATTTACTCAAAAATTATAGATTTCAAATTTATTACAGATTTTATAACTGTCTGAAAATTTAACTAAGGTCTCATAAAAGTATACTAAAATAATAATACAAAAAAATATTGATTTATGAATAAATTTTAGGAAAATAAATTTCTTTTTAAATCATTTTCTTAATTATAATACTACAATTAAATATTTATGTCTTACAAAATACCAACACTTCATTAATAATTCTTAAAATATTCATTTTCTTATAACGTGATATCATTATATCATAATTTCATTTATAAGTTGCTTAAATTTTATTTATAATTTAATGGCTGAGTTTACTATTAATTTATCATGTTGTTCCAATGTTTTGGGGGAAATCATAGGGCATTATAATTTCCAAAGGACTTATCCCACATCAGGAAATCACTTACCTCTTGGAAAAGAAAATCGCTCTCAATGGCAGAATGGGTGAGTCTTTTCAGACACGTTGTTATCTCATAACTTTTTTATTTCTTCATGGTGTACATGTTCCATACCTTGGTCATTAAGAAAATAATCTGAATGCTGAAGAACTTTTTCTGGTGTGGGGTATTTCTGGAAAGGAAACTCTTCACAACTATCTGAAGAAAATGTTGTATGCCTACCATGCTTGGAGGATTTGGAATTAAAAATTTGAGCTATTTCAATCAAGAATTTTAGGATAAATTTTTCTAGCATCTTATTGGAAACAAATTTTCCTCTATTTATTTCTTAATATGTAAGATTGTTTCAAGGATTATTACTGGGAAACATGGTTACATGTACTCATCCATTTTTTCTGGACATCGTTCTGTTTTCCATTGCATTATGAGATACTCCCACTAGGTGGTTAATGAAAACTCATCACTTCAATTTTGGCATGCTATCTGGATTGGAACCCCTCCCAATGATTGGTTTAACAATGAAGAACACAAAATTGATAGCAGTGTCACTTTCAAATAACAGTTTGACCATCTAGATGAACTTCCAGATGAAATTGTATCCATGGTTGAAGGATATGATTTTATAAAACAAGATGACCTGATTTTATGAGAAGGCTCTTTGAGTTAAATTCTGGACTCTAAAGGTTTCTATAGAAAATTAATGTAGGGAGCTTACAACTATATTGGGTCCTTGGACCAAAATTGGTTACTCCCCTCAAGATTTACACTACATTGGATAATTTTTCATAATAAAATACCAGTGGATGAAAACATTTAGATTGTTGGGATCTATCTGTGCTTGAGGTTTGTTCATTGTCGTCATCATCCTAAGAATTTTATCATTTTTTCTTATCTTTGAACATAGACTCCTCCCTGTGGACATCCATAGTCAATAAATTCGAGCTGAGTCCCCCCCCAATACTGATTTTTTCTGAATTTTATAGATTCCCAATTCAGAATATAGAAATAAATATAACTCAATGCCTTACTTTGAGTTGCATGTGTGGAAGTTATATAATGGGTTTGGAGAGACCTCAACAACACTGTTCATTACCATACTCAGTTTCATGAAATCACTGCTTTCACCGACATTATTGTCACCATCCAAAATGAAAACACCATGATCAATGAGCACTGCAACACCTCATTAAGGGAGTTTATGATTCATCGGAGTCTGAAGGTGACAATTTTCTTTCCCAAACCAAGGGGAATGATGGAGGTTTTGTGGACTACCCCTTTCAGTGGATGGTTGAAATGAAATACAAATGGGGCCTCCCAGAGATATCTGGGACCATCAGGCTTCTAGGGATTTTTAGGATCACACGGGAGATGTGGTGGAGTGAAATTATGGTCCATGTGGACATGATACTACCTTGGAAGCTTAAATGATGGCGATTATTTTATTGGTGGATATTTTTTGTCAAATACATTGAGGAAATATCTGGTATGAGTGTGACTCAGCTACTATTTGTCATGCAACAATGGAGGTCCATAATCATCTATCATGGTAATTGGTAGTAAAATGGATCAACTTCATTGAAAGTATTTCGTATTTAAACTACTTTATCACACACACTTTTATAGAAGAGAATTACATTGAGGATGGTCTCGATAACAAAGGAGTATTGGAAGAGAGAAGCATCCACCTGACCAATGTGCCTAATTAAATGGTTCCTCTTCTTCTTTGAAAAAAATGTAAAATTCCCACTTTTCGTATTGTGTAACTCTTTCCTTTTTTCTCAATATAAAATCTTTTGTGATCACTTTTCTCAAAATAATAAAGTACATAGCAGATATATTAAGATTCATTGTTTATCATGATTAGAGTTAGCCACATAAACCATTAGTTCCACATATTATCTAGATTTATCAAACTCAATTCATCCCATTCCATTCATCTAAAATAAGTATACGGTGTGTCAAGATCCCTATATTCAGTAGAAATTTATATCATTAAACATTATATAAACATACCTCAGAGACTCGGTCCAAGAAATCATATCATGTTCATATATTAAGAGAATAGATCCTCAGTCTGATATCCTATCCCATGAAATTTGTTAGTGGGGACAAGATAATTAGACTATCATAACCTATGGGAGAAGAGCTTCAGTCCAATACCCCCCTCATACACTTTACCCACCTGGATATACTTTTGTGACCATTTGTCACATTTACCCAATACATTTAGTAACACATTTAACTTTTTCAAGATGTTCAAATGCTCCCTTATTCCATGTTGAAATAAAAAACATAATTATCATGGGTTTTATCTCATAATCCATTCAATTTAACGTTTAACAACTCAAATATATGTTCATGGAAGTATCACACTACATTGGTGGGCTTAGGTCCAGTCCCCTCATCCTCAATGGATCTCAAAGGGATCACGAGGGGTTTAACACACCATTACACACCCATTTTACTATTTCGTACCATGGTATCAAAAACACAGCATAATGACACAAGTGAAAATCCATATATTCCAATATTAATAATTAATACTATGTTATATAACTTGTAGAAAACCTACCACAGGTTCAGAGATAACTGCTCTCTTAACCTTGTTGTTTGATTTAAAAAAAACCTTCAAAACCATACCAAATAATATTATAAAAATATGGTTTTATATGGTTTGGAAGAATAATAATTATTATACAAAGAACAATATAAAAAATAGAGGAAATAGGTGTGTTAGACTCACCCATATCATAGATTCACACCTAATGGAACTCCGAACGACCATGAATCGAAGGAGATTGATCCTTGGGGATTATATATGGAAATAGGTTTTCATCTATGCTACTAAAGGGTGGAATGATAGAAAATAGTGTTAAAAACTTCAAATCCAGAGGGAAAAAATTATAATTTTTTTCATTGTATATTGTGCACAGTTTTTCCAGAGGATTGGACATATTGTGCGCCAACCACGAAGCTCCCTCTATCCAAGAGGGGCCAGAATGCATTGTCATTCTAGGAAACTCACACAGTTTGAAACCCTTATAGATGCTGTGAACATTCCTTTGTCTATGGGGAGTTTTTTCACATGATTTCATCGGATATGGGACAATGTTTTTTCTAACCACGCACCACTTGTGTAGTGTGCACTAGATGGCCTATTTTCTACCTCTTTCACATCCTAAAACCTTGGAACACAACCAATAAAAATCATATTCTCCAGAGTCATTTTTTAATCATTTTAAAGGGAATTAAACCAATGTTTAATAAGAATATTCCTCATCAAATGATCAAGATATTAAATCAAAAATTTATTGTACATACTTAAAAATAACATTAATAAAATCAACCTTAATTTTTGTTTTAACAAATAAATTTTTCTTGTACTATTTAACTTTAATCCCATAAAATGTAATATAATTATTCTAAAATAATTCATTATAATAATCCTAAGGGTTATGTTTACCAGAAACTAATAAAATATCTCCCAAAAATATTATTAATAACATCAAAATACTATCCCATAAAACCACAAAAAGAGTGTATATGCATCTAAACTTATGATCAATCCTAACCTTATAAACTCATGACGGTATCCATAACTCTTAAGATTACCTCACAAGAAAACATCATAATAACCAATGTTTTCTAAAATCTAATATGATACCAATTATAAGGACCCAACCTTAATAATTAAATAATATAGTGTCTTGAGACTAAAATTAACATTATTTCGTTCCCAAATATATTTTAGGATTATGGTTTTAGAGAATAATATAAAACTCTTTCAGAATGGACATTTCCACACAATATCCATATTTTCAAAAAAATGTGTTATTTTTAAATTCATGCTTTCCCAATTCAAGGTAACTTAGTTTCCTAGAAAATATAATTTTTTTAATTTTTTTAATCAAACTTAATCCTTGTGAAAAAATAATTTTAAAATGTGGGATTATTAAAAAAGTCTTATTAAGGGACATTAATTTAAGAAATCTATTAGTCCAGTGAAGATCATGAAAATCATTAAATTTTTTAATTTTATTAAAATATTCTTTATTTTTATAAAATAAATCCAATACATATGAAAAAAAGTACACATTTTCTCAATGAAAAACATTAAAACCCATATAATGAAATAAAAACCCTTTTTGAAAACCTAGATAAGTATATTCAAAATATATGTCAGAAATAACTACAACCCAATTAAATACAGAAGATAAACCAACCCAATTAAGTCCCAACTTTTTTCTATTGAGGAATTGAAACATTACCTAATGTAATGGATATATATATTTGGATCACCTATTATATAAGTTATATTGGGATCACCCTCCGTATAAGAAAAATCAGGCTCACCCATTGTATAAGTTGTATCGGGCTTACATTAAATATAAGATGCACTGGGATCACCAATCATAAATTTTTTATCAGGTTCACCCACTCATTTAAGCTCTATTAAGATATAACTCTAGTATAACCTGTATGAAGATCACATATCGTATAATTTGTATCGGGCTCACCCACTTCTATATGTTTCATTAGCCTCACCCATAATATATGTTGTATCAAGCTCACTTGCTCGTATAGGATGTATGAGTATCACCCATTGCATAAGCTATATCGATATCACCCATCCTCATCTATAATTCTCAATTAGTTTATCTTGAATAAAAAATTTATATTTACATCTTTTTATCAGAAACCCCTTGGAAAACTCTTTCGAACACGTGTGCAAAACACTTTTGGATATCAAAATTAATTTTACATTTAAAAACCCAATAAAAATGTTATTATACCCAGAAAAAAGTAAAGGAGATTTTTTATATAATGAATATATGAAATATGGTAATAGAATACAAGAATAAAATAATAGTTATGGTTGTTTGAAAATTCATTGACACAGTATACCGTAAAATAGGAAATTCCTTTTTCTCCTTTCATAAAGGAATTGAAAACGATCCTTATTAAATAATAGAAGGATTTTTTTTGAAAATAATTGAAAGAAATTATAATGAAATAGAAAATATCATTTATAAATTTTTTATGACCATAAAAAATAATTTTATATAATATGGACATGGAATAGAAATATTTATAAAATAAATCATTAAAACTTTTTAAATGGCATTTTTAAAGTACAATGTCCCTTACCATGAGTATGAATCATCACATACATTCTTTATATGTGTAAAAAATAAAATTATTCTAATTATTTAAATTAATACAATTTTCTTTCATTTTTATTTTTTATTTTATTTTATTTATTGACATTTTATAAAAATCATATAATAAATTAAATTCACATAGATGTTTTTATGATACTCAGTCTATAATCCAAAATGAATATGGTAGGTTAACTATCATAAAAAAAGTAATTATTAAAACAAATATACAATAATATTTAAGATATGTTGATCGTTTATATATATTAGTTATAATTTTAAAATAGACCATTTATTTTGTTTATTAATAAATGAACTGGTTACAGTCGTGGATATAGTAGGTCATATATACGCAAGAGTAACAATTC
The DNA here is from genome assembly GCA_963277665.1 of Viscum album. Classification (NCBI taxonomy): domain Eukaryota; kingdom Viridiplantae; phylum Streptophyta; class Magnoliopsida; order Santalales; family Viscaceae; genus Viscum; species Viscum album. The sequence continues at coordinate 1,512,567,615 of OY728128.1, read as the reverse complement.
CATTTTTTAATGATTAGGGTTTAAAGAAGGTAAGTATTATTTTATCTTACAAAAATTATCATTATATAAAAAATATAATTAATTTTCATTAAATAAACATACATATACTAGTATTGTGATGCAGAGGTAAAAATAAATCAATTTTCTTTGTGGAGGTGGTGATCCATACCTACGCATGAACAACATTATCATTTTTTAATGAATGGAAAGGTAAGAAATTATATGATATATTAAATTTACATAATAATAAGCATATAATGAATATAATTTATATAAATTTCATTAATCATAATAATAATCTGTAATTGGAAAGGATCACAAATTAATTTCATCTATTCATGAGGCAGTAGTCCACTATGCACATGAATGATGATTTTTTTTCTTCCATTTTATGAAAGAGGACATGAATATAGGATATGATATTAATATAAAAATATAACATTATATGTAAAATTAATTTTTTATTACTTCAAAATGGTTGAAAATTTTATTATGGTGGTAGAAGAAAAAATGAAATGAAAAATAATTTTTAATATATATAACTCTTCATAGAACAACCTCTTTATGTTTACACCAAAATCCATTCTAAGATGGATTTCTTATCCAAACAGATACTTGAGAATGTGGGGGATGAAGTTGAGGAGAAAAAAGGGAATTTATTGGATGAACTAGGGTGCACAAAATGATTGAGGAATATAAGATTATATATTCATCTTGTATAACTCATGGGAGGGGAACTCATGGAATTAATTTTTTTAAAATAAATATAAATTAATTTTAAATGAGAACTAGATAAAAATATAGTACAACTCAATGATAGGAATATTAAGGGTTTAAATCCTTTCCTCCAATAAAGTTTTAACACATTTAGTTTTTTTACCTTTATCTTTTAGATTTATCTCTCTTTAACCCGTTTTGATGATTATCATGATAATAACATTTTCTACCATTTAGGGGTAAATATAGTACTATAAAAGATATTGGTATAGAAATTAACAATGTTTGATATCATCATCCATATCTTATTCCCTTGGATGAATATACATTTTTTTGGAATTTGAATAAATTTAACAATACATTATGTGTTATAAAATATCATTAATGTCATTTTTCAAACTATTCATTTAATTTTAAAATGAAAAAATGATGAAAGAAAAATTATATCAAATATAATACTTTAAAACATATTTTATATTTTATATTTATCTAAAAAATTTGGGAAACAAAATAATTCAATCAAGTTATATTACTTTTCATATTTTCAGAATCATTTATTTTATTTCCCTATTAATTGAAAAAACAAATTATGCCGGTGTTTCATTAGAAACAAATTTAATTATTTAATCAAAAAATTAAAAATAAATTACCATGATAAATAATAATTACTCTTTAAAATAACCATTTAAAATTGACTAAAATTTTCTTTTATTCCTTTCAAAAAATAATATAAATATTTTAAAAAAGAGAATGACATTTTTATGTAATGTTTTACTTAAATATTATAATGGTTCAAATAAAATAATTGAGGTATAAAGCTTAAATATTTCATAAAATAGGATGTAAATGGACAAACTATCATCATCTTATATGGTAATGTAAAGTTTAAGAGTCATTTTTTAGTACTTATCGTTTTATTTTTAACCTTAATTACCAGATTTATCTTACTGTGATGACATTATTTACAATAGTTTCTATTCATAATGTCAAAAAATAAAAGGGAATTATATACCAAATTTAATAAAATTAATTACAAATATGGAATTTATTTCAAAAGATTAATTTTCTAGAAGTTACAAAATATAATTTAATATTAGAACACGAAACTCAATGAAATTGTTTTTCTGAAAAATTCATTTTTAACTATAAAAATGTTTCTATAACTAATTCAACCCTAAAATAGATTATAATTAATTAAATAATTTTATTTACAGTATAATACTACTAATTTTATAATTAAAATATTTTCAAAAATATAATTTTGAAAATTAGTGACTCATAAATCATGTTTATAATAAAAATCATTATTTTTCACTATTCACTAAAAATCATTCTTTTCATAAAAATCCAAAAATTTCACTCTCAGATAATTTTGAAATTATTTTTTCAGAAATTATATCCTTTTTATCATATAAAATTTATGTAGTTTCTAGAAATTAATTATAACATTCCCTTACAAAATAAAATTACAACCATTTTTGAAGAAAACGTATTTTTAATGAATAAAATGAAAATAAAAAAATTTAGTTATTATTACAAATAATTAATCAATATATTTATATTTATTAATACTATTTTATATATTTCATATTTCTTATTCCTATCGATACCCTCAAATTCAATAACTGGGTTATAATTTTTATATTTAAATAATAATATTTTTTGGTCTATTTATGCTTGGTGGGACATATCTTATACATTATTGAATACATATTTTATTTAAAAATCATAGGATATCACACAAACACATTCTTTTATCATATTTGATGAGTTTATTTCTTCCATTTATAAATATTTCTCAAATAAATGGACCTTTTGTTTCATTTATCTTTTATTATGACATATATATTATTTTAAGAAAAGAATAAATTCAAAATGACAGTCTATTGACTTTAATATATCTATGATTTTTATATAAGGATAAAAAGGTTTTTTATTTTATTCAAAATTTTTATTTAAAATATGAACTAATTTTTTTATCTTATAAATTTGTTTTTAATTTTTATTTGTTGAATAATTACATTAAAATCATACACAATGAAAATTTAGTATTTATTAGATTAATAAAAAAAATAAAATAAATGATTTTAAAAATATTAAAGGTATAAAAAATTGGATTCAATTATTTTGTTCTGATAATTTTTTAGTTGAATATAAAATATTAGTGATACTTTAAAGATATATATTTGAATATACAACTATATTGATAAAATTAAATTCAAATAAACTTAATAGTTCAAAAAATTATATTAATGGTGTTTTATAATAAATAATAATTTATTAATTGATTTAAAATTCAAAAAAATATTATCTTAATACAATTGAATGAAAAAATATTTAACATATAAATCATGTTCTATTTATTGGTTAATTTTTTATGCAAACATTCTTAACCCTTAATATTATAAAACTTTGAAATTATCGAAATTGTCAAGAGGGTTAGCGATGGATTAAAAGAAAACGATAAGGGTGGACACAAAAGAAAAAATGTGACCAAATTTTATTGGATAAGATAATTTATACTAATACACATCTCATACTCCAATTATATAACTTTTAACCATTTTTACTATGAAAATTATTTTTTGTTAATTTAATAGTTTAATTAATTTGATGAGTTCCCCTAACCTCACATATAAGAGGGAACTTATTATCTTCTATTCCTAATTTTTTTTGAAACTTATATATCATAAAATATATCCCATAATTTCACCCTATCTTCTATCACCAATCATAGATATTCTGGTACTTCTAAAAGATCATACCTTTAAGTATTAAGGTGTAAATAAAGAAATGTTTCTCAACCAAAAATTATAACGCTTAACTAGGTATTTTCAATTTTATTTAATCTTATACCTATAATAAATTAATGTTTTTTGTTATAAAAATAAGTAATTATATTTCATAGATATTCCAAATTTTTAATATGTGAATTTAAAAACAATTATTCACCTTCATCCCACCCATTAGAAAATGATAACGTCGCTCATGTGTGTGTGTGTACTACCACCTCCAAGAAGCGATATAATTTATTTTTCACATAGGAATTACAAAAATGGTAATAAATATAAATTTAATTAATAAATACTTGTTAAAATGATATAATAAATATTATTTAAATTTTTATTATTATTTACCTTTCTTTCATTTTATCCATCGAAAAGTGAAAATAGACTTCATGCATATGTACGGCCTACCGCCATCATGAACTGTGTAACTCTTTTTTCTATCTCAATAATTCATAAATGACTATAAATATATATATAATGAATATATATGATATTTATATCATTATTAAAATTTGGGATATCATGTAACCCTAATCTATGTATAGGTTCTAGAACTACCAAGCTGAAATTATCAAGAAAAATGAAATAGTTAACACCCAAAAATGATGATTTTAATCAGGAATTGTTAAAAAAAATGGGTGATTAGATGTTATAAGTGGATCATATATGATATTATAAGTATTAAAATTAATATGGTATATAATTATAATAATAATACATAATTTATCATAAATAATTTTAAATCTAATTAAAATAATTTCTAACTCGAGGTAATTGTTTTACGATACAATCCCATTATTTACTGAGATTATCTACGAATAAATTTCTAATAATGAAATTGTGTGATCTACCTATAAATAATTTTATGGATTATATTATCTACTATTGATTTATTAATATTACCTTATTCCATTTCATTTTCATCTCTTTAATAAATCAATTGATAGAAAACATTTTTTAAGGAAAACCATCATTATTTATCTCTTCAATAAAAAATATTTTTTCTTCCATGTCTATGTTTTCTTTAAAAATGTTTTAAAAATTATTTTTATATTATATCCTATGAATGTTTTTAGTTATTTTTGAAAAGTATTTTCTTCTTAAAAATGGTTTAATAATAATCTTCACTTCATTTTTTGAATGAGTCACTTTTTACTTTTTAATGAAAATATGAAATTAGTTTTTATTTTAATTTATACAACATAATCATAATTTCCAACCATCATGAACATTAAAAGATTTAAATAATCCATTATAGGTTTCCAAAGTGATTTAAAAAAAATCTATAATATTTTTAATACTTTTATATTTTAATGAAGTGATTCCAAAATAAAAAGGTATTTCTCCCATGAAGTATTCCAAGTGATATATTAAAGGCAATTTCAATTATGATAAAATCCAATCAGGTTATTTTTTATTTATTAGGGATATGATCCAATGATGCTAAACTTATTGTTTCTCAATATGGTTTATGATTATGATGACAAAATGTTTTATGAAACTAATCTATTTTCCATGTGTTATGGTATGATTAAATGATGAGATTTTTATGAAACTAGTTTTCTTTACATAGGTTATGAAATATGGAAAATTATTTATGATATTATGGAACACACATGAATTTATTATGATTATTTTATAGGTGGTTCTATAATTATATATCTCTCTATTGAATTGTGTAATGATATATATCTTATGAGATAATAAGGAATGGAATGGGGTGTTATCATAGTTCAGTAAGAGACTATGTCCACTATGACGGTCTTGAGAATGAAACTTGAATAATGATATGATGGAATAATGAGTTAATATAATCCACTATGATAACCTCAGGGGTGATCCTTAAAGAAGTTATTTTCTATGATTACCTGTATTCCCAATACTTATCTCTTCTTCCAATATTATTCTATCATTGATCAAGATCTTTAATTACATTAGGATATTTAATTATGAACTTACAATATTTATAATATTACTTAAGAATATGATCTTCGATATATAGGGTATGGTTTTCAAATGTTAAACTCATGTTATGCTTCCCTAATTCTCATTTTATGTTTATGTGATCATTGGAATCTCCCTTGTTTTCCCTTATTGGGCATATGATATCACCTATTTTTATGTTTCATTTCCCCATGTTATTAAAGAATATTTTTTAAGTATGAAATGTCTAAGAATTTTTAGTGTTATGATCAACTTAGTGGGGTATGATGTAGATCTCTTATGAACCAATTGTTAATCTATCTATGTTTCCAAATACACTAAACCTATAAGATTCTGGAATAGATTATAATTTTATTTAATTAATATTCATTTATTAATATGTAATATCTATGAATGAATAGTATGTATCCCCACAAAGATCATATAATTTTCCTAATGGAAATTTAAACATGAGAAATCCCGATTAAAAGTGATATTATATTAGAAACTCATACCTCATGTCCAGACATTCATCATAAAAAATATATCCTCATTTATAAAAAAATTATATTTATCAGAAATATATGTAAGAATAATATTCATACATATATTACCAGATATAATTCAATCATATTTTCCAATCACCCACTAATTGATAATTCTCTAAAAAAATTAACATTCAATGTGTTAACTGTTTAATTTTATATGTATGTTTTAGTTTGGTGGTTTTGGTAATTGAATGTTTTTATTTATTTCAAAGTCTCCATAATATTTATCATCTAATTAAATTCATATTTATTCATTGTAAAAAAATTTATAAACTTTTTTTATAGAGGTGATAAAAATGAATTACATCACTTCATGGAGGTAGTGGTCTGCATATACGAACAAGTGATGCTTTAATTTTTCAGTGAATTGAAATAAAGGTAAATAATTTTCTATATTTACATAATCATAATTATATAATAAATATTATTTGTATTCATTTAATTTATCAGCATAACCCGTCACGAACCGTCCCTCGGGGTTCGTGCCATGATTACCGCATGCCCGCCTTCCAAAGGCCAGAGGTTGGCGACTAGCCCTAAAAAGGCAGATCACTATAATGGAAAGGCATATTATTTGAACCTGTACAAACATACAGTATCCAAGAATACAACAAGAACCAACCATGTAGTAGAATTTTGTAGTAAGAAGTGTACTGAAACTAAATGGGCCGGAATACCAGCACAACTAAAAAGTAAAAGTACAACTGAAAAGAGAAAATAGATCATGGATCATCCAATGAGGATCCTACCTAAAGGTAGGTATATATAGTCTCCATAGAACTCCACGTCATCCTGCCTCTTCCGTGCACCGCCTAGTACTGGCTCCCTCAAGTCTCAGCCTAGCTGCTCGTCGTCTGTATAAGACCCAACAAGGTGCAAGTGAAGCCTATGCAGGGGTGAGTATAACAATACACAATAGGGACTCTGTGAACCCCGAAGGTCTCCCAAAGTTCTACAAAGTAAAAACCACAAAGAAATTCCTTAATCACAAAGAATAAAATAATAGTCAGCTCACACTAGGTATCTAACTCACAAATCGAAATTATAGATTATTAGTCTTAAGATATATCATCTTATTCCATTCAAAAGTTCCACAACTAATCCACAAGGAAGTTTTTCTATTGATGATCCACACAGGGTCGTCTGTCGCTGATCAATGATGGGATGCTCTAAGGATCATCCTCGTAGGGTCACTATGAGGTTGATTCACATAGGGTCTCCATGAGGCTGATCCACACAGGGTCACCATGATGTTGATACATATAGGGTCTATATGATACTAATCCACACAGGTTTTCTATGAGGCTGATCCATACAGGGTCACCATTATGCTGATCCACACAGGGTCATGATAAGGTTGATCCACACAGGGTCTCCATGAGGCCGATCCACACTGGGTCACCATGATGCTGATCTACATAGGGTCTCTATGAGGATGATCGACACAAGGTCTTTATATTGTTGATCCACACAGGGTCGCCATGATTCGGAACCACACAGGGTCTCTTTTCTTCTTAATGTCACAACCAACCACAAGATACCTTATCAACACACTTGATTCTGGGATAACTTCTCCTTAAGCCATCGGTCTTTTTTTACCTACTATGAAGTCCTCCATAAAGCACACCAAAATGGCCACCGCGTCATAGGGGTTCCAACGTGATAGATAGTGCATCGATCAAACGCCCAGTCTGTGAGATATGAGCTCTTTTGTAAAATGGTCCTAGTTGGATTCAAGTCTGATCCAACTCCGGTCATATGTAAAACATTGAAAAAACTCAAATAGAGTATCTCAAAAGGATAGACTTGTCACTATGGTACTTTATACCATAGATGGCGCGTCAATTGGATGTCTGGTTTATTAGTTACATCCATTTCTGTGAAATGGGGGTGGCCGCACCTCGGTCCGACCAGGCTCGGTCGAGCCCCCCGAAATATCCCAAAGAGAACACTTACCAAAAGGATGATCAATGACATGTACGACATGTCCATCAGACACCTGGTCCATCAGTTACGAGCATTTTTTTATTTGGGGATCAGTTGGGTCTGGGTCTGGTCTGACTCGGTCAGACCGGCCCGACACAAAGGACCACAGGGTTTACCTGATCATGCCCAGGTCCAACCTATTAAGGGTTGGCCTGGTTCACTAGGTACGACCCGCCAGGGTGCCCCGGTTTGGTTCGCGTGGGTGGGCTGCCGTTGGACCGCCCTTCCGGGTGGGGCTCAGCCCACCCACGCTGGCCCGTCGGGCTGTGGGTCTATCCCGCTTGGTCACGGGTCTAGACCTTTGCTTCCCGTTGGCCCTGTGCTTGTAGGTTCGTTCACCAACTGGTGGGGCACTACCCCATCGCATTTAATGGTCAGTTGTTTGGCTGACCGGGTTTCTCCATCGCAGCACACCGCGTGCTACGCCTCCCCCTTCTTCCACCACCTCATTCATTTTCAGTTCCTATGGGAGCCGCCCCTGGCCCGCACGGTTGGCTCAGGTCATCTACCCTTGACCTTTGTGGTGCACGATGGCACACCACTTTTTATATCCCGTGACCAATCACCGCGGGTCACATCCGGAAACCGCCAGCCGCCGCCAACATGGTGCATCGACAGTATTTTCATTGGGTCACCAGAGGTGCTGTGGTGCTCGTTCTTGGTGATGTTTAGGCGTATGGCTCCCCGACACTGTCGCCATCATTGCATGGCCTGAAATTTTGCATTGCCATCAATCTTAGGAAACCGTCCTCAAAGAACAGAGCATTAGTAAAGTGGTAGGGGGTCTGGGCCTTGTCTGTTTGGCCCGTGCCCTCCGCGTTATTATGATCGCAATCAAGAGGGGATTTAATTAATCAAATACATCTTCAAAATAAACCCTCTACATGGAAGAGATGTTCACTGATGACTATCGACAGAATTCCTTCTCCATTGGCATTAGTTCGTGATTCGGTGGCACTCGTCACTTCTTTCTTTAACCAGTCACGTTCACCAAGTTGTTGGCGTAGTGGTACATTGTCAGAGATTCATCTCTTGGTGAATCCTTGCCAACACTCCACCCTGAGTTCCACATAAATTCGAGAGGGGTAGGGTGAGTATCTCACATGGAATTAATGGGATTAATTTAACTAAGAAAGATTCTTAATTCCGTTGGTGCGGTTACAAGAATAAAGGGAAGTCAATCCATTTAATGGAATGATGTTTCATGAGTCCTTCTACCACCGTTCGTCCATTGGAGGAATGGAAAAAATAAAAATAAAATAACATTATTATTTTATTATTCTCTTAAATTCCCAAATACTATCTTTTTCTCCTGACCTTCTACAGTCGAACTAAATCCTCCCTTAAGAAAATCCCAGCATTGCGGATTCAGCAATGCCCTCAAATTTTTTATCCGAGAATCAATTCAAAAGTTAGAAAACATCGCTCGTGCGTATACTGAACATACCTTCAAAAATATTCAATAAATTATTAACATTCACCCTCGACCCACACCAGTCGAGGTTAGGCTCTGCCTAAGGGTAACACACCCCAACGAACTCAAAGGTTCTCTCATATTTTCAATCACAATTACCAATTAGAATTTATGGATTTTAATAATAAAATATTTTTAACTTAATTATTTTATTTGTGGCCAAAAACTAACTTCCATTATTGGCCCATGCTGGCCAAAGTTAGGGTCTTCCCAGGGAAAGAATAACCTCACAAGTTTAGTGGTGGTCATGGATTTTTAATCCGAGTAACCATTCGTGAGTTATATGTATTTGAAAAATAAAATAATTTTTTTAATTATTTTATTTATGGTTATGCCATTTTTGGGTTTTCTCATTGGAGGCCTACCCTGACAAAACATAAGTCGCACCTAGGGTAAACCTTCCATCCTAAATGAAACAGTGCTCTCAAATTTATAATCTATTCAACCGTTTAAGAATTATTCCTCCTTTTCATGAAAACTGCTCACACATGCTAATTAATGCTTAAACAAATTCGACAGAACATTCCAAGAACTCAGGGCCTCAGAATAATATTATGTCTACTTTAGCAACTTCGAAATAATCCCAAATAATTAAAAAAATATAAGTAATTTCTGGGTCTATACATTCTCCCCACCTTAGGGATTTTCATACTCAAAATCCTAAACTAAAGAAAATCAAACCAAGAGGGGTACTGTGGACGCATGTGAGCCTCTTGCTCCTATGTTTTCTCCTAGAGATTCACATACTGACCTAAACTTGCACCAGAGGGATCATCCATCCACAAAGGACTTGCTCCTATGGATCTCTTATATCCCCTAGAAACTTCATAAATTTCACCCCATCATCGATGCCCAACTTTCCCCAATCGATGACATTATATGGGTCATGAATATATCTCCTCATCTTGAATACATGGAAGACGTCATGAACCCTCTCCAATAACGGTGGTAGTGCCAAGAGGTACACCCCCTTTCCAATCCTCCAATTTATCCAGATTGGTCTGATAAACCATGGGGAGAGTTTTCCGCCTCGGCCTAATCTCTATAGTCCCATCGAGGGGAGACATGCAAGAATACATGGTCCCCCACCTGAAACTCTAGTGGTTTTCATCGCCTATCAGCATTGGACATCTTTCAGTTCATTTTAGTCTTCATCTGCTCTTGGATGACCTGCACCTTCTCAGTTATAGCCTATACCATCTCTGGCCCCTCAAGTGTTGTCTCTCTTGGATCCATCCAGTATAAGGGAAATCTACACAGTCGTCCGTACAACACCTCAAAAGAGGCCATTCTAATGGTGGATTGATATCTACTATTTTATGAAAACTCTACCAAGGGTAGGTGGTCCACCCAACTATTTCCAAAATATAGGACACATGCACGAGGAATTTCCTCCATGGTCTTGAAGGTTCGCTTAGTCTGACCATCTGTTTGTTGGTGAAAAATTGTTCTCAAGCTAAGATGAGTATCGAAAGCCTCCTGCAATCCTTTCCTGAATCGGGATGTGAAGCATGTGTCACAGTCTAATACTATCATTAGAGGCACCCCGTGAAGTTGCACGATCTCCTGAACGTAGAGATTTCCCAAGCTCATTACCTAACCCTTCTCTCAAATATGAAGGAAGTGTGCAGACATGGTGAGTCGGTCAACGATCACCTAGATGGTATTGTTCCCTCTGGACGTACATGGTATCCTCATCACCAATTCCATCACTATCCCTTCCCACTTCCACTTTGGTATCTTGAGGGGTTGGGTCAAGCCTGCTGGTACCTAGTGCTCAGCCTTCACTTGCTGGAAGTTGAGGCGCCTAGAAACAAACTCTTCCACAACATTCTTCATCCCTTTCCACTAGTATTGATGCCAGAGTTACTGGTAAATCTTCATCACAATAGGATGTATAGCCAAATGGGACATATGGAACCCCCTCAAAACCTCCTTCCTTAACACCACTGATACCATGGTTCATCCTCTAAAGAGGATGACGTGCTCCCAATCATCATAAAATACATCATGTGCATGTCCTGGGAATACCGGAGCACATCGTGCCTCGTATATTACATCCCCAAGCTATGCCTCCAAAACACACTATAGAAGTGGGGGAGTGACAGTAATGGACGGGAGGTAAGATGATCCATCTCTATCCACAAAGGATATCTGTAGCGTGGCTAGATGATCTATCACCTCACCCAATAACTGTAGACCAGACCTCCTGCTGAGTGTGTCTGCCACTACGTTCCCATTCCTATGAGTATAGACTATCTCAAAGTAATAGTCTTGGAAGAACTCTAGCCATCTTCATTGTCTCAGGTTCTGGTCCCTCAGTGATAAGATATACCTAAGACACTTTTGATCAGAGTAGAATATAAAACGTTCACCCATCAAGTAGTGTCTCCACATATTCAAGGCAAAGACCATTTCTACAAACTCCAAGTCATGGGTAGCATAGTTATACTCATGGTTTCTCACCTATTGTGAACCATAAGCATTCACTACTTTCTCTTACATTAGGACACATCCAATTCCAGTCCCTAATGCATCACAATAGACGACATACCCAACACCCACTTCTGGTAGCCCCAAAATGGGGGCACTCGTCAGTCTCTGCCTCAGATCTTGAAAACTCTAGAAGAATCTCTCCATCCATACGAAGGGTTTTCTCTTCCTCATAAACATTGACAAGGGTTCCACAACTCTAGAAAAGTTGGGTACAAATCTCCGATAGTACCCATCCAAACCAAGGAAATTTCTCACCTCGGTCACACTCTTCGGTGGCACATAATAAAACACAGTCTCTATCTTCGTTGGATCCACTTTAACTCGAGCCTCCGAGATAACCTGTCCTGGAAGATGGACCTCCTATATCTAGAACTAGAACTTTGAGATTTTATCATAAATCCAGGGATCTCATAGTGTATCCAATACTATCTACAGATAATAGGCATGCTCCCCCTCTGTCGCTGAGTACACCAAGATGTCGTCGATGGAGACCACCTCAAAGAGATCAAGGTATGGCTAGAAGATCCTGTTCATGAGTCCCATGAACATTGTAGGGGCATGGGGAATGCCTAATGGAATAAACAAGAACTCATAGTGGTCATAATGACATCTAAAGGCCATGTTCTTCATATCCTCATCTCATACCATAAGCTGATGATAGCCTGATTTGAGGTCTATCTTGGAAAACCAACGATCTCCCTTAAGCAGATCGAAAAGATCATTAATCTTCAGGAGTGGATACTTGGTCATTACGGTCACCTGGTTCAGGCACTAATAATCCACATAGAGCCTCAAACTTCCATCTGCCACCATGGAGAACAAAATCTGGGATGCCCATGGAGAAACACTAGGCCTTATGCACCCCTTCCTCTGTAAGTCCTCCAGCAATACCCGTAACTCACAAAGATCTATGGGAGCCATATGATATGCTTGTATTTTTTATCTTTTCCATACCATGGTAAAAGTAAATGTGTAATTCCACCTCTCTATGAGGAGGTAGTCTGAGAACATCATCTGAGAAGACATCAGCATACAGGTCCACCACTACAGGATAGCCCTAGACTCTCAACATCAACTGATTTGAGGGTAAGGCTAGCCAACTGATGTGTGATCAGCTGTATCCTCATTTAGGTAAGTCCATACTATGATTCAATGGTTACCTTCTCACTCATGAAGGAAAAAATGGTCTCATCCACACAGACATAGAGCACCTTGTGCCTAATACAGCCAATCTGATCATGAACTGTGGATAACCAGTCCATACACAAGATGACGTCATAAGGCCTCAACGCTGCTACTATAAGATCCCAGCCAAATCTTTGGCCTCCAATAGTAAGATCACACTACCGGTACCAGTGTGTAATCCTTGAATCCTCTCCCATAGGTGTCTCTATTAGCAAGGATCAAGCCAACGATTCCACCAGAATCTCTGAACTCTGAATGAGAGTTATGGAAATGAAAGAGTAACTGACACCTGTGTCTATAAGTACTATAAATAATGTGGAGCAGAAAAAGATCATACCTAAAATCATCTCTATAGCATCATTGTCATTGGCCTCAACTATCTTGAGCTGAGGTCGTCCTTGTAGTCATACTCCCTTTGGTCGGGTAGACCACCTAGAGGTGGTGGCAGTAAAACCTCGAACCATTTCCCACCACCTACTGTACGACCTACTCCTCTGCCACGTCCTCCGCCCCGCGGACCTCCTCACTCGAATCTATGCCTCTTCCCCAATGTTCCCTTTACTATCTTCTAGTCGTCGGTGCGGCTGGTCGTGAGCCATATGACCCTACCCGCTGCATGTGAATCACTATCTTCTCCTTTTCCAGCCTTCTCTATGTTGTTATCCTCACACCAACAACCCTAAGTCCCAGGGTCTTCCACCAGAATGTTTGGTCTACTCGGACCCCTGTGTCATCTTCCTACTACCATTCATAGATTACTTTGCTATGTGTCTCCTGGTGGTGGGTCTCACTGTCGTTTCCAGCTCGGCATGGAATCTCTCCACCAAAAGTGCTCTCTCCAGCACTCTAGAATGTGTTAGGATGTTGAGTGATACCATTGAAGATTTGATCCCTCTTCAGAGTACTTGATCGAAGGTTTGCGGCCTAACGAAAGGGTCCAACACCATGTTGGTAGAGTAGTGCGAGGGGTCGATGATCCTCACCGAGTACTAGGCCACGGTTAGGCTTCCCTACTGTAAGAGTTGCATCTCTTGTATATGCATAGATAATAGGCTCACTAGAACGAACTCTGCCCTAAAGAGTCCCTCAAAATATTCCTAGGTGAGGGTCACCTCATCATGTATCTGATGCGTCAGGATCCACCATCTTCCTGCTGCACCTTGGAAAAGGCAGGCAGCTAGGATCCCCATCTAGTCGGCTGGTGTCCCAACCAGGTGAAAAACTCTGGCCACAACCTCTATCCAGTCCTCAGCCGCTTATGGATCTGTCTTGACTCAGATCATTATAGGCCCCTACCGCTATAACTCATGCAACGTTCTCAGTCAGGATGAACAATATACTAGTGGTTTTGGAGGGAAATACTGGCCAACGTGTAGTGGTGATGTTGGTACGCCACCCAAAGGTGCTATCACCATAAGAGGGCTTGTCACCAATGCCTTGTCGCTCAGTGGGCCATCATTATGGACTCTCTCGGGAATCCTTGCTGGTTGTCTACATGGTGGAATCCTAAAAGAAACAAGTTGTGTCATGGTTAGTAAGTTATAACTGGTGATCTAACTCAAAGAGATCAAAAGAAAAACACTTCCAATGCACACACAATCCGTGTTTGCGTTCACTGAGTCAGGAATCAAAATCTAGGGTCCTGGTGTAGGGATACGTCGACCACCGCACCAACAATGGACTCCTTGAACTGAAAACCAAACTCAAAACACTTAACACTATTGCTCCAACAAAAATATCAAATTCCTAGTTCTTCAATAGAACCGACTCCTCTGATATCACTTTTTTACGACCCGTCCCTTGGGGCCCGTGTTGTGACTACCCCAAGACCGCCTTCCATAGGCCTAGGATTCGCGACTAGCTCCAAAAAGGCATATCCCTATAACGGGGAGACATTGACTTTGAACCCAAAAAAACATAAAAAATCCAAGAACACAACAATAAGAAACCACATATTTAAATGTAGAAGTAAAAATGTTTATTAAAAGTAAAGGGGTAAGAATACAAGCCCACTGAAAAGTACAAGTACAATTGAAAAGAGAAAATAGCTCCTGGATCATCCACCGAGGATCCTACCTGAAGGGTAGTTACAAATAATCACCACAGAACTCCATATCCACCACCTCCACTTTCTTCCACCTGTTACTATCTCTCTCAAGTCTCATCCCATCTGCTCGTCGTTTTCACAAGACACAACAAGGTGTGGTGAAGCCCGTGCAGGGGTGAGTATAACAATACTCCGTAGTGACCCTGAGACCCCTGAAGGTCTCCCAAAGTTCCACAAATGAAAAACCACAAAAAAGACCTCAATGAAAAAGAAAAAAACAATATTCAGCTCACACCAGGTATATAAGGCTGATCCACACAAGGTCACATGTCTTTGATCCACAATGGGCCACTCTAAGGATGGTCCTCATCAGGTCTCTATGAGGCTGATCCACACATGGTTTCCATGAAGCTGATCCAAAAAGGGTCACCATGATGTTGATCCACACAGGGTCACGATGATGCTAATCTACACAGGGCCGCGATGATGCTGATCCACATAGGGTCTCCAGGATGTTAATCTACACATGGTCGCTATATGGCTGATCCACACAGGGTCGCCATGAGAATGATCCACACAGGGTCGCCATGATGCTGATCCACACAGGGTAGAAATGAGACTGATCCACATAGGGTCTCCATGTTACAGATCCACATAGGGTCATGATAAGGCTGATCCACACTAGGTCACCATGATGTTGATCCACACATGGTCACCATGATGTTGATCCACAGAGAGTCACTCTTATTCTTCATGTCACAACCATCCACATGATTCCTGCTCAATACGATTGATTCTGGGAGAACCACTCCTCAAGACATAGGTCATATTTCATCTGGTACGAAATCCTAAAAAATAATAACAAATGTGAAATCCCATTATAAATTTCTCAATGTGATAGACGTCACATCGATTGGATGCCCGGTCTGTGATATATGTGCCCTTTTGTAAGATGGGCCCAGTTGGATTCAAGTCTGATCCAACCTGGGTCATAATTTAAACTTTGTAAAAACTCACTTAGAGTATCTCAGAAGGAATTATTGTCACTAGGGTCCTTATGCCATAGATGGTGCGTTAATCGGACACCCGGTCTGTTAGTTACATATATTTCCATAAAACAGGGGTGTTCACACCTCGGTTCGTCCTGGCTTATTCAGGCCCAGTAGAATATGCCAAAGGGACCGTTTCCAAAAAGGGTACCCAACGCCACTGACAACATGTCAATCAGACACCCACTGCATTAGTTACGGGCGTTTTTTTTATTTGGGGACTGGTTGGGTCTGGGCTTGGTCTGACTCGGTCAGATCGGCCCAACGCAACAGATCCTTGGGTCTACCGAACCATGCCTAGGTCTGGCCTATTAAGGGTCGACCTGGGTCACTAGGTCTGGCCGGTCAGGGTTGGCCTGGTTCATTTCACGGGCCCGGTCCTTGGTTGGCTCGTCCTGCAAGGTGGGGCTCGGCCCACCCGCACTGGCCTGCCGGGTCGCGGGTCCGCCTTGATTAGTCGGACCGTGCCGGATCGGTCTGCCTGGAGGTGGACTGTTGGATCCCACTGGCCCTGCCCTTGTGGGGTCATTCTCCAGCTGGTGGGGTGCTACCCAACTGCATTTAAGGTTTGACAGTTTGGCCGATCGGGTTACGCCAACGCGGTGCGGCGCGGGCCGCACTGCACCCTCTTACTACGGCCTGCTGGCTGCGGCCGCTTGCACTGGAGGTGCCTGGGAGTGCCACCCTTGTCCCACATGTCCATCTTGGGTTGACTTCCCTTGGTTTCCATGATGCATGATGGCGTGTCGCTTTCTACCTCCCATGGCCGGTCGTTGCGGGTCTCCTCCAGCCGCCACTGATATGGAGCGCCGTCGGTTTCTTCGGCGTGTCACCGGACGTGCTCTAATGCTCGTTCTTGGTTCGGTCTGCACCTACAACTCTCATGCACTATCTTCGTCATAATGTGACCATCTATTTCATGTTTCCATCAATCTGAGGAAACTTTCCCCAAAGAACGGAGGATGAGCGAAGCGGTGAAGGGCCAGGGCCTTGTCCATTTGGGCCACGCCATCCACGTTAATGTGATAGAAAGCAGGGGAGGATTTAATTCATCAAAGGCAATTTCAAAATAATCCCTCTAAAAAAAAGATACATTCACTGTTGAAAATTGATGACACTCCTTCGTCATTGTTGTTGGTTCGTGATTCGGTGGCACTCATCACCGCTCGCTGGAATAGGTCTTGTCCCCCAAGTGGTTGGCGTCGTAGTACTTTTCCCGAGCTTCGTCGCTTGGTGAAGTCGTGCCAACACTCCACCATGAGGTCTATATAAATAGGAGAGTGGGAGGGTGAGTAACGCAGATCAAATTACTGGGATTCATTTAACTAAGGAACCTTATTAATTCCAATTATACAATTTCAAGTATAAAGGGGAGTCAAGCCATTTAATGGATTGATGTGTCGTTGCTCCCGCCACCAACATTTCTCCATTGGAGGAAAGGAAAATGAAAAATAAAATACCTTTGTTATTTTATTATTCTCTCAAATTCCCAAAAAACTATCTTTTTCTCCCGACCTTCTACTGTCGAAGTGAAGCCTCTGTTAAGCGAATTTAAGTGATGCAGATTCAATGGTGACCTTAGAATTTAAATCTGAGCACTAGTTCAAATGTTATAAAACGCTGCTTGTGTGTTTATTGAATGTACCTTTAAAAAGTTCAATAAATTATTAACAGTCACCCTTGACCCACGCCGGTCGAGGTTAGGCTTCTCCAAAGGGGAACACACCCCAATGAATTCAATGGTAGTCTCATATTTTCAATCTGAGTTACTGTTTTGATGTTATGGATTTTAACAATAAAATAATTATTACTTAATTATTTTATTTACATCCAAAAACTAACTTCTACTATTGGCCCACGTCGGCCAATGTTAGGGCTTGCCTAAGAAAAGAATACCCTCATGAGTTCATTGGTGGTCTCAGATTTTTAATCTGAGTCATCATTCATGAGTTATAAATATTAGAAAAATAAAATTATTTTATTTACCATTATTCCATTTTCAGGTTTTCTCATTAGAGTTTTGCGCTGACTAAACATAAGTCATGCCTTTGGTAAACCTGCCATCCTGAACCAAACAGTGCCTTCAGATTTCTGATCTAGCCAACCGTTTAAGAGTTATTCCACTTTTTTAGGAATACTGTGCACACATGCTAATTAAACCTTAATAAATTTTCGATGGATCATTCTGGACACTCTGAATCTCAGATTTTTGTGCCTTTAGATTTCACAACTTTGAAATAATCCCAAATAATTAAAAAATGTATAGAATTTATGGTTCTTTACATAACCATCCTTCTGAGTCGGTAATTTAAAATGAATCATGTCACATCATTAAAAGAGTAATTCATATATAAACCTTACCAACACTTTCATTTTCTATCAAATGGAATAAGATAGAAATTTGTTGTAACATTAACATAAAAACATTTCTATATATATTAAATATACATATTTAATTATATTAATATGGTTATTGAATATTTGGAGGAGGTTAGATAGGAAATAAATTTGAAAGAACCTTGTTAAGATGATTACCTCTTCTTTGAGTATCTTCCATTGACTTAAACTATAAGCCTTTTTAGGATGGTATTTTGGTAATAACAGGACAACTATGACATGGGACGGAAATTTGGTACTATATTTTTGTTGTTATTTTATAATATAGAGTTCATAATTTGTGTGAAGGAGTGAGAAAATGAGGTACCTCTTATAAGGGAAGGGAGGGGCACTATTGTAAATATTAGGAACATTTTAATATAATAAATTTCACACTAATGGAAAGTGGATCCAATTTAGTCCAATTACAAATATATGATAATTTATGGTATAAATACTAAAAAAACACATTTATACAATTTTTGGATATATTTCAATCATTATCTATTTGTTTTCCACATTTATTAACCCATGTGACTCTTACCGTGGTGATTAACTTTTACCGTGATATCTATTCCTTATGAACCAAAATAGAATTGGAATTCTAAACAAATATGAAAATTATAACTCCATATATGGAATAAATATTTTATTATTCAATTCCTAGAAGTTTCATAAATCAATTCTAATATCATTGTGCAAAACGGATAAAACCCATTTTTTTTAAAAAAACTGTATTTTTAAGCATAAAAATAATTTTATACTCATTCCTTTTTGAGTAAAAACATAGATTAATTTTAATTTATTCTATTCATTATATTATATAAATAATTCATAAAAATAATTCATTAATAGTGATCAATGTATTCTATTTATAAAAAAATATTATATACAAATAAAAATAGTTTTTTTGAAAATTATCTCTTTTCTATCTTTAATGATTTTATATTCATTTATATACATATGATAATCAATATATTAGTGATAAATAATTTTTGTACATATTTAACTAATACATTTTTATTATTTTAATACTCTAAATAAAATAAATTATTTTTTAAATAAAATATATATAATATCAATAATGTTTGTAAATAAACCATTTCTATTTAGTCAATAATTATTGAACTAACATTCCTTGTAATTTATCAATTATTTCTTAAATGTAATTATTTAATTTAACAAAATAATTTCAAAAAAATTATTTAACAATATCTTAATTTCTTCATTATATTTTATTTATTCATTACTCACTTAAATTATGTATTGTATGAATCAAAAGGTATGAAACACATCAAATTTTTTAAAGAGAAATATATTCCAGAATCTCAGTTTTCTACAATGAACATTAAAACACTAAAGATAATCATATGGTTGTAGTTTTTATATAGAACCTGATGATTCCATTCATTCATTTTGTGTATTGAATCATGTGGTTTATCTCATTAGTTAATGCCTTTCCTATTCTAGTTATCCTATGAATTTGATCCCTTGCATGTTTTATCATCTAAAATTATCATTTAGTGAAAACATATGTGAGAAACTATATGAACATAAATCCTTGAATTTCATCCATATTATCATTTTTTTCAAGGAAATCCTATTTATAAAAGAAAACATTGTTTAAAATGTACCCGGAAGCCTTTTCATAACGTTACGTCAGCAATAATGTAATATCAAGTACATAGTCATAAATAATTACATCACATGAAGTATGATATTTACGAATCATTATTTTAATTTTATAGAGTAATAATGATTTAAATTTCATTTTATTAAGTTATCAAATAATATTAGATAGTTATTGGATGAATAAGATAAAAATAGAATCAATAAATAATGATGTTAATTATTATACAAGAATATGAAATCCTTTGAAAACCATTTTTTGCTTTGAAGGATTTGGTGATCCTTTTTTAATTTACGAGATAATAAATATAGGATATAATTTTTATATAGAAAATTTGGAGAGATATTTTTGAGGAAACTAAAGGAAAAAATATGGATTTAAGTTGTTGGGGGTGCTTTTGTATTTGAGTTCGAGGAATATTTTCATATACTAAATTATCAATGCGAGGAATGTAATTTTACATGGATAGTGGGTCCAAAAGTATAAACTAGTTTTTAAAATTCAATACACACCACATCAATTCAATTTTTATATAATTTAAAGGGATATTATATAAAATTAGACTTTAGTGTAACTTATAACATCATTTTACCCCTTAGCAAGGTAACTCACTTTTATCCTCAATAACTTATTATATATAAAAAAATTTAAAGTAACCACATTACAAAAAAAAATTTGTGATGATTCAAAATATTAGAACCTTTTCATAAAATTCCATTTATTAAATATACTTAAATTAATTTTGATATAAAACTACACAATACATAAGTTTATTTTAATAAAATATCTTTTTCAAAAAAATTAAGAATATCACATTGTTTCATACATATTAATAAGTACCAGTTTAGTGTTAATTCATTTGAATATATATAAATAATATATTTAATTCATATCAATTTTTTAATATTTATCAATTTAATTTATTAGTATAAAAATACACAACCAAAAGGAAAAATTAATTTGAAAATTTTAATGAATTTTTTAATATTTTATAATAATTTCAACAAACATTTTATTTTATTAAATAATTTTTTTTAAAATAATTATTTTAATTTTATAGTTATATTTTATTAAAATAATTCATTAAATGTATTAAATATAATAAAAATTATTATATTAAAATAAAATATATTTTTATATATGAAATATTTTTAACATTATTATTATTGTTATTTAATGTACCAAACATAATATTTATACAAAAAATTATACTTTTGTTTTCTTATTATAAAATCATTAATATACCTATTGGATAAATTTATACTCAATGTTCATATAATCATTGATCATATAGCCAATAACCATAAAACCAAGAACAAATTTATTACAATTGACCATATTATATTTCTATATAAAACCATGCATATATCACTAAAATCAGTTTGTCATATTCATTCACTTCTCTCTATAAATGGAATTCATATATATAATATTCATAGTTTTTTATAGATTTTTAATCTATGGTATCAACTTCGCCAAAAAATTGGTTGAACTTGATATCTCGTATCCTGTGGTTAAAATTATTTTTCTTATTACAACTGAGTTCAAGCTTGAGCTAGTAATTGAGTACAAGAATATTCATTATATTTGTTAGAAATAAAGATGAGTTGGGAATATGGATGATAAATTCCATGGATACCTACTACTGGAAATGTGTATGGGATTGATAAGGAATCTTATATTAATAAAATCCATACTTCTAGGGGTATGGAATATAGGGATATTGTATAGGGGTGGCTAGAGAGGCTATGGTTCACGGTTAAGATGATCCAAGGGTAGCGCACTCGCAAGATACCTCTGATGACTTACTAGGTCAGTACTATATAAATGAAGATAACATGGAGAAATTTAATCTACTTGAAGATATCATTAAGAGGTCTATTAATGTTAAGGGAGAAATTCCCTTGATGGATCAACTATTTCTCACCAAATCAATTGCAAGAAAGTTCCTTCTAGGACCCATGCCTGATAGCTTTTGATGGTGGAAAGTAGAATTATAGAGATAATAAATGATCTCCAAATGATGTTTTGGATCTACATGTAGGGGATCTCTATAATTATAGTGATTTTTTGTCCCATTTAGATGCATTTTTAATGATCTTTGATAGCACCAAGGTGACTGTGAAGCCTCTTGCAGTACAATAGGTGTTGGATGACAATCCTAGGAACTCTACTGAAGATAAAATTGCTCAACAAGTTGAAGATCCATTAGAAAAAAAAAACTCCAAGTCCCAAGATTCTTGTGGGGTCTATCCAAAAGTATGATGTTGGGTCAGATTTATCCAAAGATGTATCAAGATGGTTTGGGGAACCATCTGACAAGAATGGCGCCATTACAGGAACCCAGGAAGTGCCTGTTACGTTCTCTCTAGTGGGTGGTCAAGTCACCGTTCCAAAAAGTTATCCTTTTAGGACAAGTAAACCCTTGACCCATTTACGTTTTAAGGTAATGGATAACTCAATAAGATGTATTTAATCTATAAAAATTTCTAATATTTGGGAGGTTTTAAATTAGGAATTCAGAAATGCCCATGGCATGTGCACTGAGACTTTGAATGCAACGAAAAGATCTAATTTGAAGGAGGGTTCAGGTTTAGCCCGTGAACAAGATCCTTAGTGTCTTGAGGATACCACCCCATAAGATAGAAAAGTTATCCCAAAATATAATGATAAAATGAAATATAATGAACCCAAAACCTAAATGATGGGCCATCATTAGAGAGGTAGGGGTAGTGGCTAATCTTACACCATAAGATGATTTTTTGTGTCACAAAATAGTGTAACATCCATGCCATCTACTTCTGATCCATGACTCTATTATTTTTCAAATTTTTATGGTGGTCTTGATACCCAGTTTTTTCATTCCACCACCATGTACATGAACATTAATTTTTCTAATAAATTTTTAGGGTGTGGGATGGGCTCCAATAAGCACTTGAGCCACTTGGAGTAGATATGATGGTTCTAGTCTGTACTGTCAAAAAATTGGAACATGAAACATATCACGCACCTATGAAGGGATTTTTTGAAGCACAAGGAGATATTTTATAGTCATAAAATGTTACAAAATCCTAAACGGACCAATCACTACGGAAAAATGGCCATTTGCACCAGGTTATTTGTGAAGAGAATAAATCTCGTCGCAAATAGTCTGTCAAAGAGGTTATTTAAGATGTGGGCATCGACCCGTCGCAAAAAGTTAGGCACGGTTTGGCACGGTTTGCACACCAAACCGCGAGAATGGTATTTGTGATGCGGAGGCACCCCTCGTCAGAAATACTCCAAGGCAGTAAATACGATTTTCTACGGGGAATTTCCCCATCGTAAATAGTTTGTCCTCAGGTCACTATTTGCTACGGGTCCCGTCACAAATACCCTTTTAACCGCCAACAGTAAATAATGTGGCCGAAGGTATTTGTGACGGGTCTCATCGCAAATAGTAGCATTTGTGATGGGAGTTCCATTGAAAATAGTACCATCACAACTAATCTAACTTATGTATACCCCCATCCGTTTTTTTTCATTTTTTCTTTGAATTTGATCTTTCTCTCTCTCTCTAAACTCTAATTTTGTAGTGAAATTTTCTCTGAGTTAATTTTTTAAGAAGATTTTTTTGAAGTTGTCTCCACCTATAAGAGATCAAGTTTAATGGTATTTATGTTTTATTTAATTTAATATTTTTTTTATTTTTTTATTAATTTTAATTAATGTTAATTAGTTATAATTAAATTAGATTTAGATTGTTTTGTCATCAATATTTATTTGTAATAATAAATTTAAATTATAAGTTCTAATTATTAATAATTAGTAGTTAATTAGAATCATTAAAGATAATTTGTAATGAATATAAATAATTAGTGGTAATTAGTAATTAATTGTTGTAATTTGTAGTAATTAATAATAATTAAAGCTAATTTGTAATAATTTGCAGTAATTAATAATAATTTGGAATAAATAGTAATAATTTGTAAAAAATAGTAAAAAATATTCAAAAATATAACTAATTAGTAGAAAATAGTAATAAATACTAATAATTAGTAATAAATAGTAATAATTCATAATAAATACTAATAATTAGTTACAAATACAAATAATTAGTAACAATTAGTAATAAATACTAATAATTAGTAATAATTAGTATTAATTAGTAATAAATAGTAATAAAATAGTAAAAATTAGAAATAAATAATGATAATTAGTAATAAATAGTAATAAATTGTAATAATTAGTAACAATTATTTATAAATAGAAATAAATTGTAATAATTTGTAATAATTTGTAATAAGTAGTAATAAATAGAAATAATTAGTAATAATTAGTAATAATTAGTATGAATTGGTAATAAATAGTAATAAATAGTAATAAATAATAATAAATAATAATAAATAATAATAAATAATAATAAATTGTAATAAATAGATGTAAATAGTAATAAATAGTATTGATTAGTAATAAATAGTAAGAATTACTAATAATTATTAATAATTAGTAATAATTAGTAATAAAGATTAATAATTAGTAATAAAGAGTAATAATTAGTAATAATTAGTAATAAATAGTTAAAATTAGTAATAATTAGTAATAAACAGTAATAATAAGTAATAATTAGTAATAAATAGTAATAAAGAGTAAGAAATAGTAATAATTAGTAATAATTAGTAATAATTTGTAATAAATAGTAATAAATAGTAATAAATAGTAATAAATAGTAATAAATAGTAATAAATAGTAATAAATAGTAATAATTAGTAATAATTAGAAACAATTAGTAATAATTAGTAATAATTAGAAATAATTAGTAATAATTATTAATAATTAGTAATAATTAGAAATAATTAAGAGAATTTGGAATAATTAATGAAAATTTAGGAATAATTTGGAATAATTGGGAATAATTAGAAATAATTTCGAACAATTAGGAATAATTAGTAATAATTATGAATAATTAAGAATAATTAAGAATAACAATGAATAATTAGGAATAATGAAGAATAATTAAGAATAAATTGTAATAAATTGTAAGAACTTGGCATAATTTCTAGTGGATTGGCGGAATTCCTTTTTCTCTATGTCACTTCTCCTTTCAAGTTCATCAACTCCAAACATAATGAAAAGTGGGGTTCTACATATTCATATCTAATCTCGTATGCACAAGATTGGACATGAATTTGTAGGACATTATTTTTTGTAATGTTTCCAGTTGGTGATAGATGGAAGAAGATGATTCATCAATGAAAAGGGGGATCTTTTGGATAATGGCTCATTTACTTACATCTTTATTACACTGAAATCACAATGAAGAATCTATTCAGAGTTATGCTTACACATTCTTGTATGCATGGGAATGGATAAGCATACCTCTAAGTAGATTCTTCATTGTGATTTCAGAGCGAGAATGTTCCATGTAAATGATCCATTACAAAAAAGAGCAGCCATCAATTATTTGTAAATTGTGTCTCCCATTATTAGTGGTAATTAGTAAGAAGTAACTATAATTATTTATATTCTCTTTTTTATAGTGTTTTTTTATTTCAAATTATTCAAAAGAAGAATTGATTTTATATTTTATAGAAAAATATTGAACAAGGAAGTCGACAATAGTCATTATTAGATGATTTCACCTGGATAAATCAGTATAGAAATCAAAATGGTTCTAGTTTAAATCCTGTATATATTGAGGGTGTTGAAGATTTTTTATCATTTACATCATCAAAACTAGAATTTGTTTCAGATGGAACAATTAAGTGTCCTTGTAAAAAATGATCTCTCAGAACGTTTTAAACTTTTGAAATCGTTGGGGGACATCACATGCATTTTGGTTTTCAAATAGATTATATTATTTGGTATTATCACGGTGAACACAGTTTCAAAGAAGATACTAATAATTTTATTTTGAATCCATCGTGGTTTCGAAATTTAGTACATGATGTTGTAGGTCTATCTGTTCAATAAACTAAAACTCATGATGATATTTATTTAACTCTTGAGTTGGCACCATCTAAATTTTATGAGGTATTGAGGTTTGACAAGGATGCATTATATCCTATTTTCATGATAAGAAAATTAGTTGTTGTTCCACAATTTATGGCTATTAAATCAGAGAGTAGAATTTCAAACAACTATTTTGATCAGATATTTTCTTTGGTTAAAACAATGTTACCAAAAGGAAATTTGTTGCCTACAAATTACTATTAGAGCAAGAGGCTAGTTCATAATCTAAACCATAGTTATCAGAATATTCATGCATGGTAAAATGATTGCATCATATATTCTGGTGAAAATGAGTCATTGAATATTTTTCTCACATTTGGACACTAAAGGTATACAAAAGCTCAACCGAGGAAGTATGGATTTATTTCTATAGAGTAGTTGAGATATTTATCACTTGCACCAAGGTTACAACATTTATTTATGTCTCAGAACACAGCGACAATGGTGTCATGGCACAAAACCAATTTTTCAAATGGTAGAAGATTGAATCATCCATCTAATGGTGATTTATGGTAACATTTTGACTAAGTGCATCTGTGTCTTTCTTTAGAAGTCCGGACCGTGAGATTGGGTCTTTTTACAAATGGTTTCTATCTGTTTGGTTCTTATTATAGTTAGTATTCATGTTGATATGTCTTTATAACTCCATACAATTTACCTCCATGGAGGTTGATGAAGGAGCCTTATATATTTTTGACCATATTAATCCCAGGACATCCAAAAAAGAATATTGATGTTCATTTGAAACCATTCATTGATGATTTAAATTCATTGTGGAGTAATGGTGTGAGTACATATGATGTTACTGCGAAAAAAAATTTCCTACTAAAAGCTACATTAATGTGGAAAATTAGTTTCTTCCAGACATATGGAGTGTTATATAGATAGAGTTCACATGGTATTAAATCATGTGCTTACTATATATGAGACAACAAAGAATTTATATGGATCAATGGAAAAAACACCATATATTTTGACTGTCATCCCAGATTTATTCCAACTGATCATCCTTTTTGGATGAACAAATATCATTTCTGAAAAGGAAAAATTGAAAGAGACGAACCACCAAAAATGATCTCAGGTACATAGTTAAAATTAGTTTTATTTTCATTGCCTCGCATCACAATTGGGAAAACAATAAAAAAACATAAAATTAATGGCTTTGGGAAAGAACAAAATTGGATAAAACAGAGAATCTTTTAGGATCTGCCATACTGATCTGGTTTTTTGGTCCACCACATGTTGGATGTCATTCATATTGAGATGAACTATTTTGATAATTTATTTCATACAGTTTTGGATATACTAGGTAAAACTGAAGAGAATGTTAAGGCACTATTAGATCTTACCCAAATTTGCAGGCGACCAGAATTGGAAATGTTTGAAAATGACAAATCATAGAGGTTAATGAATCCAAATGCAACTTATACACCATCCAAAGAGATTTTCTTATTATTTCTGTTAGTGGATTGAATATTTGAGACTTCTAGAGGGAAATGCAACCAATTTGGGTAGATGTGTTCAGAATGGTTTTATTACCAGATTAAAAATTCATGATTGTCATGTTATAATGGAAGGACTTATACCAATTGGATTAAGAGTTTTGTTGAATTATATGATTTGTGATTCGATAACAAGCATATCTTATTCTTTTTTAGACACTTATGCATTGAAAAAAAACTATAATGCACTAAGAAAACTGGAATAATATGTTTCTATAATTATAAGTAAACTGGAAAAAATCTTCCCACAAACTTTCTTTGACTTAATGTAACATCTGATATTAAATTTGAAACATGAAAAAAAATGTAGAGGTTTGGTATAGTTTTGATGGATGTACCCATTCAAGAGATGAATGTAGAAAATGAAGAAAAAGGTACGTAACAAAGCATCAGTTGATGGCTCAATTATTGAAGCATATTTATAAGAGAAAATTTCTTTTTTCTGCACTCATTATTTTGAATCTGAATATCCCTCAAAACACAATCACATGATACAGAAGGAGGGGAATGCTGATGATGAAATGGAAAATCAGTTATCAGTTTTTAATCATCCAGAGCTCAACTTCGGTGGGGTTTGGGAGTGATGGATTTCAGATGATGAAAATCATGCATCTCAAACATTTTTTCTTCTTAACAATGAATAAATTAAATCATTTTTAATATGAGTTCTTCTATTACATATTCTATAATTTATGTTACAATGAGTAAGATTATTTTATTTGTATGTTATATGATAATCATATCAAGAAACAGCTACCACAAATTACAATAGATTCTTTTGATGAATGCCTGCAAAAACAAATTCTCAACGGTTTCAAAAACTATTAACATAAATTATTTAGGGTTTAACATATCAATTTGGTTTATTATTTATTGTATTGAATTTTTTTTTATTTTATTAATTTTAATAATAATAATAATAATAATATTTAATGATATCTTAATATTTTCTCATGAATATTGATAATTTCGATATTTTTTTATTTTTATAATATTAAAATTATTTTTTCATTAATTTATCATAATTTTATTAAATATATTTTTTTATTTTATTTACTATTTGTTACAGGACCTTTTGCGACGATACCCCATTGCAATGTATATATATATATATATATTTTAATGAGGTATCTCTGAGGGAAAAAAAGACCCATTGTAAATACTTTTTTTTCGATGGGCATGTTGCAAAGGGTTTTGACATATATAACATATATAAAAAGAGAACTATTTACAATGGGAAAATGAACCCATCACAAATACTTTTTAAGGAGGACCCATATCAATATGTTTTAGTATATATAGTTTA
This sequence comes from Viscum album, assembly GCA_963277665.1. NCBI lineage: Eukaryota > Viridiplantae > Streptophyta > Magnoliopsida > Santalales > Viscaceae > Viscum > Viscum album. Next base: position 1,512,538,596 of record OY728128.1, on the reverse strand, counting down.
TATAATTGGAGAGCAATTTTCAACAAGACAATTTCTTATAGAAAATATTATTTTTTGTGAAGGGTTCATCGCAAAAAATACTTTTTGTGATGTAGTTTTCTACAATAGGCTATTTTTGATGGGACCCTATATCAAAAGATCATTTTTTATGGGATCCCATCACAAATATATCTTCACAAATACCTCAAATTCTAGTAATAAATGTATCTTGATCTTAGAATTCAATACTTAATGAATTTAATAACTCTATTCCATGGTGATATTCAGAGGAATGTTTTGTCATTAACCTCACACTCCATATCTTATCTTTGAGTATTATCATATCACATACATTGAAGTTTCATCTCTTTAAAATTTCCATAAGTGTTTTAAAACTTAGCTATCATTTCTTGATATATATCGGGCACCAATAACATTTTCTCACTAACATCATCCTAAAATCATTGAGTACTTCTTCTCTTCCCATACGTAGCCACATATGGTTCCATTAGAATTATATAGTAGAAATAATTTTTATATTATAACTCTATCATTAGAAAATTCTGATCTTATCAATGTTTTATGTTCATTGAATAATATTTTTACATATCAATCAAAGTCATAATGGTATGTTTAGATTGATTAGTTGTTTGTGGTTTGTAAGTTGTGCTGAATTTCAACTTGATATATAATTAGTTTTGGAGACATTATTAAATCATTTATTTGATTATTTAATATCAATAATATACAATTTAAAGTTGTTTTATTGACTTTCCACTTACTTTATGTATATCTGAGAATTTTTATCGAGTGAAAAATATTCTCAAATGGACATAAAGTGCACTAACTTATTTAGTCGGTCCACCAAAACATAAATGGATTTTTTTCATTCATAAGTATGAGGAAAAAATATGAAAAGATATAGAGTATTTTATTTTCATTTCCATATGGGTATAGCTAATGGTTACATCTTCCTCGTAAAATTTTACTAGTTTGGGATTTACTTACTGACAAATCAAACATCGAGATATATTCTCTAAAATATCTCTATTTTTGTTCTCACTCCAAAAGTGATAAATATTGTATCTATACATTTATCTTATTTATTAATTAAGAAAAATTATATGTTATGTGCATCATATAAAATCAACTTTATTGGATTTGGTTTCTATGAGACACATATCTGAGTTCCAAATTTTATAACATTATCTTTGTCAAGATTGAACTATATAATATTTACGATCTTCTTATATAGATATTTGTCATAATAATTAGCCTCATAAGTCATTACATATATATATTATTGAGTTGTAATTATGGAAAGATAATATTTTGTCCCTTCTATTACAATTTCTATGTCTTTCGTTTGAATTTCCCTGAAGATTCTGCCAATTTTAATCCTCATCATGGATAAGGAAGCATTATTCTTTATTTGTAGACCATCATCCACCTTATTTTCATTTCCATGTGGTATGGTATTATGTAATAATAATCCATTATTATCTTAGATGATCTCCTTTAGTAAATTTGTAGATCCTTTTATTTGAATATACACATTACCCTATTATAATCAGTATATATATCACTTTTTTCTATATATATATAATTCTTCAAAATATTGAATGAACATTTTACCATAGCTAACTCCAAATAATATGTGGGTACATTTTTCATATGGATAATTAATTATCATGAAAGAAAATTCTCCCATATATTTTTATCTTATAGTAATTTTTTATATGGACATTAAGGGAATGGGGTTTTTTATATGGTCATTTTTTGTATGGCCAATTTTCATTTTCCAAACGAAAAAAACATGGTCCCTTATTATAAGTGTCACTAAATATCATAAACCCTTATACACTATTGGGACATGTTATTATATGTTTAACAAAAACCACTTCTTAAGAACCTTAATTATTCATTCACATTATTTTATGTGGAAAAAAATTAATCCATTCTATTTTAACTTGGTTAGAGGCTTTTAAAATTGTAAAAAACTACTTGAAATTCATTGACTGTACCCAAAAAATATAATAAAATTATATATTTTTTAAATAAATTGTGTTGATACATTCTTAAATCACTAATTTTTTTTGAAGGATCCATGAATATATATATAGTGTAACTAAAATTTTAATGTTCCATTCATTTATTTTTTAGAATGAGAAAGTTTATAAATTTGTTTTTAAATATGGTGAGACTTTAGGTAGATGAAGACTGGCAGATGAAAAAATTTTCTATTAGTAAATATTCTATAAAAATTGATAATTGATAATTTTTATTTTATGGGGGTGACCTATGTAGGAAACACTATTCATCATAGGATAAAAATTACAACAGTGAAACCAAAGGGAAAAATACTTCCATTATCTATAGTGGGATCCTTGTGTAGTTTTGATGGAATTTAAACTACTATTACTTGGTGATAGTATTTTTTCTCATCTATAAATAGAGGGGTGTCATTAACATTCATGTAGCCCTTTTGATTTTCAATCTTCTGGTACTTTTGTACTGAAATAATACTTCATTTCTCTCAATAATAAAAATCCATGCATTCCCACTATGGAGTAGGACTATGTTTGAACTATCTATGTTTTTGTGTTGATCTTAGCTTTATAATCCCTCCATTTTATTTTTTACATTCTTAAATAGAGTATGAGAAATTGATGTTTGCGTTAGGGGTGCATTTTTTTCTTAGTAAAAGATATATTATTAACACAAGTTCATATAATTTCAGAAGTTTTGGATTCTTTATTACATGCCTAAGAATTCATAGAGTGTTTTTGTAAGATGTGCTTATTGATATAAAAATAACCAATATTTTCATCACATGATCCATAAATGGTATTTTTCGTAACCAAAACCTGAACATTTTAATTTTAGAATTTTTTTTATCATGTTATAAAACCTTTAGAGTTGTATTAAAATAATCATCATGTTCCTCCATTGTAAATACCCATACCCACACTTTTTGATTCAGTAGTAACACATGCTATGTATTCTTTTGTATAATAGATAAGTGCAAAATATAAAGTACATTATACAAATAAGGACCTTTTCCAGTCTATGATTTGGAGAGTTATACAACAAATTATATAAGTTTTATTATATTTTACAAAAATTAAAAATTAAAATAAATAAATTGATTCATCTACATTTGCACCTTAAATGTCCTTCAAACTTCTAAGGATTCCTGTGAAAAACATTTTAAAAACTTGGGATAATAAAAATAGCTCAGTATGGGATATAAAAACATGGAAGGGGCCTTTTATTCCATAAATAATTTTAAACATATGGAAACATTTTCACAAGACACACTTTTTACCCATTAAGTGTCATATACATACTTTGTGAAAACATAAAGAATGTAAATAAAACATATATGAAACATGAGGAATTAACTAAATAAAATTGTAACCATCATGGCTACAATACTAGTTTTAACCCTCACTTCTACCTTACAATGTAACCCTCTCGGATACCTTACAATATGACCCTCACGACTACATTACATTGTAACCTCCGCGGCTACCTTAGGGTGGTACCATCATAGTTACACATGAAGTAAGCATAGAACCGAACTCCAACTTACACATAACCAATGAATTAGAGGGAGATACAGGTTGTACCACCCCAAGCTTTTACGGTACGCTTCACTTTGAATAATGTGATAGCGTGTGTTGTACGCAACATCGAGTTCTAACACACCACAACCAATCAAACTAGACGTTATGAATACTAGTACCTACTTTTTGAAATTATATATATTTTATATTTCAAAATGGACTTCATTTTTGGATTCAGAATATAGAAATTATCCTAAGTTTAATTTTTGGTATTTTTCTTAGAACTTCCAATTTGTATGAATAGTGAAAAATACTTAAAAATAATTTTTTAATCAAAATAATTTATAGTGATAAATTATATTATTTAGTGGTTTGAACGTATAATTAGAATATATTTTTACCATTTTATCCAATGGTGTTCATTAGAATTAATTTCACTTTGAAATTGGACATAAACAATGGTCAATCTTTTGATATATATTGTTTCTTAAAAACACGCTATTTGTTGTAACAGCGGGAATTAATTATAAATTTAATTAATTCAACTTATATGTTTGGAATTTTTTAAAATAGACACCATTTTTGAATTCAGGATATCAATTATAGCTTAGGGTGAAATTTTGGCATTGTTCTGAAAAACTTCGATTTTTGATGAATAATGAAACTACTAAGTGGTAGTTAAAAAACTGAATTTTTCATAAAACTTAATTTTACCGCTTATGTGATTGGAATTTTGAAAATCCGAGAGACACAGTTAATATCAAGTAGTAAAATGTGGTTCAATGAGATGAAAATAATTTTTTGTGAATAGTAACTTTATACTTTTATTTACCACGGTTAAAAGTAAATAGGGTAATTAAGGGTAAAAATGATATTAATATTACCCTAACACATGTCCTAATTCTATTGGACAAGTGTATCTCGACCAAACACAACCATAGGAATAAAATATTATCAATTAGATCCACTTGGATTAGATTACGACATTTATTATTATTTAATTCAAAGAAGAGTTAAAAGAGCTAAAATCAATGTTTATTTACTAAAACATTTTTAATATAGGGATATACATAATATAAATTCGATTTTAAATATACATTAGAAATATAAAATTATTTCCTACATAATTCTATTTTATTTATAATTTTTATACTTTAAATAATTTAATTTATTTATGATACAATGATGATGAAGTAATTACCTAATTAATGAAAAATTAGAATAATTGATATTATAAATACCCAAATAAATATAATTTGAGACTTTTTATGAATTAAACCTATTTTCTAGGTTAATATGACATATTAAGATTTACTTAAGTAACTTTTTAGAAGTAATAATTCTGTTATGATTTTCAAAAAAATCAATTATTGAATAGTGTCAAAATTGACATAAAAGAGTTTTAAAAACAAATATTATCTTATTAATTGATATTACATTTCTAAAAATCTAAGGTTCGGCCAAGAGACTTATATCATGATAGGTGTATCATTAATGGACCACTTGGGGGTCTCTTGGATGTATATAGTACGTTTATTAACCATATATTATAAAAATACAAAGAGACATTGTAAAAGTGAAACTAATTAACTAAGAGTTAATACTTAAAGATAGGGTTAATATAATGACCCAGACCTGTCTAAATTCTATTGGTTTAGTGGTGTGAGACCTATCCCCACCTTAACCTTTAAATAATCCACTTTGGAGCCATTAGAAACCGAATATGAATTTATTATAAAATAATATTTCTAGATTTTCCAAAGGTGCCCGTCACCCCTCTTATAAAAGGGCACTCTCCCTCCTCATTAACTCACACCTTCAAAGCCTTTTGGTTCGGCCAAAATCTGCCCAAATACTCTCTGAACTTCCCTCAATTCATCCTAGAGGCATTCCTTTAGTCATAAAGCCAACTTAAGGAGCTCTTTTGATCAAATCAAAAGGAAGAACCCGAAGAAGAGGTAATGATTTCACCACCCTTTTTCAAGTTCCTTTCTTCTTCCACTTCTTATTTATTTGTTATTACCATTATAAAATAATAACTCCAGTATATTATATATACTTTTATGTTATTATAAACATTTTACAACCATATTTCAGTATTCTATCCATCCTTTGAATAACATGTCACCATACGCGCGTACGTACGGCTTACCGTCTCCACGTCGTGGTGTAATTGTCATTCAATAAATTATAATTTGGATGAGTATAATAATGATGTGTAATTAATGTAAATAATAAATATAACATGATAATTATTCTGTCTATATGATATACTATCCAATTATATATTATTTTAATATCAAAAGAATGATATTGTTGCTCGTGCATACGTACAGACTAGCATCTCCACGAACGCGATGAGATTCATTCTCCATCGTATCCATTCAAGTATAATTATCATTTTATTATTTAAAAATAATGTTTAAGGACTTGATATAATTATGGATATGACTAAGATACAACCTATCCGTGAAAAACATGGCTTACGTAACAAAACATATAAAAGAAAACGAGTAAGTTAACACCCGAAACAACCATAATACTAAGATATTATTAACAAATAAATGTTAAAAGATCATATATGATATCATATTAATTTATATGATTTTTGTATAATTTAATAACAATTATTTCACCATTATAAATGAGGTTAACCTACCCCTAACCAATTAAAAGTACATGGTAAGAGTTTATTTTTCAATCTCTTCATTATCCGAGGTTGTTTATACGTAATAATCTACTAGGACTTCTTTATCATCCACATCCATTATTCTTAAATATTTATTTCAAAACATTTTTTACCATTTAGAATAATATGGGTTAAAGTCATTTATACCATTTCTTGACTTTTGGTAAGAGGTTTATAAAGTAATCTTTCCAACATTTTCCAAACAAGGTGCTTTTTAACCCTTTTGACAGAATTAAGGTAATAATGTTTTTTTAACTTATACGGCGAGTGCAGCTATTTTCCATCATTATAAAATCGTCGAAGCTTCCCTTACAAGATTATAAGAATATTTTCAAAGAAAAGGTTTTATTTTATAAATATATGAATCTTAAATGATTTCAAAATAGAAAGATATATTTCTCTAAAAAAAGTTTTGATTTCATCTATGTCAACTTCCTTTGATGGATTTTACGCTTATTTGAAGTTGATTTATTATGATACAAAACTTCTATATTGTATTGAAGGTTTTGTGATATGTTTTACTGTGTATGTGTTATTTTTATACCATTCATGGTTTATGGATGAAGTATTTACATTTTTTATGCTAGTTTTAATATGAATGTTTATGTTATGTTTAAAACTTTTCAAATGGGAATTCATTGGACTTAATATGTGACGGGTGGAGCCCGCTATATCTCCTCGATGCATCGGTAGGTCTCATGAGACAAACTAGTGTCTTGGCACAAGGCCTTGAAAAAATCTTATTTGTAGTCTTGGCACGAGGCCTTGGCTATGTGGTTATGATAGTCTGGAATTATGCATTCCATCATTATGAAAGTGGTTATTGATATTGCAGGTGATTATTAGATTAGTAGAATTTCCATGTGAATAAGTAAATGGAATTACATCATTTTATTTTTTCCATACTATGTCTAAGTTCAAGTTTAAAAGGATTTTGTTTTACTTATACATTTCCTTAAATGTTTATTCTCATTTATGAATGTTTTCGCTATATTGTTATCCTTACTGGGAATTTGAGCTCACCCCTTTCAAGGTTTTATTTTTCCCAGGATGTGAAGAAGTAATTTATGAATGAACTTCAGGGATAGTATGTGGGGATATGAGTGAGGACTATGAAGAAAATATGTTGTTGTAGTTTTCATTTTTATGATGTAATGTAAGACTTATTAATATATCTAGTGTTTCCAAGGCTACTAAAGTAATCGGTCTTTCAGGACTTGATCTTTCTTGTGATCATGCCAATGTTGTGTAATAATGCACCGACTCTAGGTAAATGGGGTCGGGGCATTATAGTTGGTATCATAGGAAGTTTAGTAAAAACCTTGGAAGCTAGATTTAGATAAACTCTGATTAAAGCACATAGACCTAAGATGGACTTTGTGGATTATTATAGAAGAACTTCCTAGAATTTCGGTATTATAGTGATTTTGTGAGTTTTTCGAGTAATAAATCCCTGTCTGGATACGAGCAGGTAGAGGCGGCTCTGGCACAGATGTACCTAGGGTTAAAACCCAAAAACACCGCTTTGAGCTAGACTCAAATGGGAACTGGTGCATGACAACGGGGCTTGCTGCACTCTTGGTTATGACACTCCCGGAGGATATTCTTAGGATAACTCTCATTTTCTTTACAAATAATTATGAAGGGTTTATGAGTATATACTTCTTCAAAGAAAACATTTTTATGATTATGGATTATATCCATAAATAGTTCAATTTATGTTAAGTGTTTTATAAGTATGTAATTATGTATTTTGATTCATAAACTGATCTAGTTTATGCCATTGTTTAGAAATGGAACCTAGTGGAAGAAATGGAAACCGTATCAATGCACACACTCCATGTAGGGATTGCCCTCCTACTCAAGATAATTATAGTGGAGCTAGTGATGCAACCGGTGCCGATCAGCTAATCACCATACTGGGACAACTCACTCAGGTTATGAATAATAACCTTACCCGTATGGAGCGCCCTGATCCGCAGCGTGGAGGATCAATGTTTGATCGATTCATGAGGCAACAACCACCAACGTTCAATGGGAGTAAAAATCCCTTAGTAGCTGATCAATGGATAAATTCCCTAGAGAAGATATTTCAGGCTTTGGGGAGTAGTGAAAGGGAAAAAGTTATCATGGCAGTTTACCTCCTCACGGGAGATGCTGATCAATGGTGGTCATTGATTCAAAACACGAAGGAAGATGATGAAGTATCAAATATGGAATGAAGGGAGTTCAAAGATCTGTTTTTAGAAAAATACTTTCCTCGTGACCATCGATCAGAAATGGAAAGGCAATTTCTGAGTCTGAGACAAAAGGAGGATGAGAATGTCACAAAGTATGAGGCTAAATTTACAAGGTTAGCAAGGTATACTGGAGATTATATACGTAACCCAAGAATTAACATTGATCGTTTCATTGATGGGTTAAAACCATTTCTCTATCGAGCATTAGTCTCACAATCCTTCTCGCCGTATGAAGACATTGTCTCATGTGCTATCAAGACCGAAAATGAATTATCTAAGTCTTATGACTTTAAGCAAAGCAAGAGAAGAAGAGATCTACTGATCAATCTGGGAATGGAAATAAGGGGAGGAAGGGAAAGGTTGAATATCCATCCTATGGTAAATGTGGGAAGAAACACCCCGGTACTTGCTTTAAGGGAATGGGTGTCTGTTACAAGTGTGGTGAAAAAGGCCACCAAGCTTGTGATTGCAAAGGGAAGAAGGAAGCTACCAATGTTCAGTGATACAATTGCAGGGAGATGGGACATTATGCAAATGAATTTCCTAAGCGTCAGGGGAACTTACCTTAGAAAAGGCCAAGGGATCAAGGCCAAGATTATGTTATCACTACTGCTGAGGTAGAAGCTCCGAATGACGTGGTGGAAGGTAATTTAATGGTTTCCTCAAGTTTAGAAAATGCATTATTTGATTCTGGATCATCGCATTGTTTCATATCTTCCCAGTTTTCTAAGAAAATTAGATGTTTCCAATTTGATTTAACAAGGGAGTTGTCAGTAAAAACTCTTAAGGGAAGTATCATTGCAAAAAAGTTTTGTGAATCAGTCCCCATTAGAGCACATAAATGTTCTTTATCTACTGATCTCATCATCATGCCTATGATTGAGTTTGATATAATCCTTGGTATGGACTGGCTTTCAGACAATGATGTGAAGATTTATTGTAATAAGAAAGAGGTTACGATTCTTGATGATGATGATAAGGAACACCTTATCTTTAGAGAAGAATCATCACCACCTAATTCTTTTCTAGATCCAACCCCAGTAGCTCAACTAAATTCAATTATTGGGGAGCAAGAGAAAGAAATGATTGTGGGTGAGGAAAGGAATGTTGAAATAGAGTATGTAACTGTTGTGAAAGAATATGTAGATGTGTTTCCGGATGATTTACCTAGACATCATCCAGAACGATAAGTTGAGTTTTCCATTGACTTAATTCCTGGATCAAGGCCTATATCAAAGACCCCTTATAGAATGGCCACTGTGGAATTAGTCGAACTAAAGAAACAACTATAGGAATTGAGTAATAAGGGATTTATTCACCCCAGTGTTTCTCCATGGGGATCCCCTATTCTTTTGTTAAAAATAAAGATGGATCTATGAGGTTATGTATCGACTACAGGGAGATCAATGCTATAAAAATAAAGAACAAGTATCCCCTACCTCGTATTGATGATTTACTTGACCAACTGCATGAAGATCAATACTTTTCAAAGATTGACCTTCGATCTGGATACTATCAGTTGTGTGTGAAGAAGGAAGACATTCCGAAGACAGCATTTCGAACTAGGTACAGACATTACGAGTTTACATTAATGCCTTTTGGATTGACTAATGCACCCTCGCTATTCAGGGATCTGATGAATAGAGTTTTCAAAGAGTATCTCGATAAATTTGTGGTGGTATTTATTGATGATATCTTGGTATACTCCAAAAGCTACGAAGATCATGAAAATCACTTACACATTATCCTGAAGACTCTGAGAAGACATAAATTATATGGGAAGTTTAGCAAGTGTGAATTCTGGCTTCAGGAGATTTATTTTCTTGGCCATATTGTCTCTGAAGATGGAATCTCTGTTGATCCTTCTAAGACCAAGGAAATTCAAGAATGGCCAACACCTACGAGTATAACTGAGTTACACAGTTTTATTGGTTTGGCATGTTATTATCGACGTTTCGTCCAGAATTTTTACCGATTGGCTAACCCATTAACGAAGATCACACATAAAGGGGTTAAATTTGTTTGGACAAAAGAGTGTGAAGAATGTTTCGAAGAACTAAAGAGAAGACTAGTCAATTCTCCTATATTGACTCTACCATCGGGGAATGATGGGTTCGTTATTTATAGTGATGCATCAAAGAAAGGAATTGGTTGTGTCCTTATGCAGAATGATAGGGTTATTGCCTATGCATCACGACAGTTGAAAATTCATGAGCAAAACTATCCTACTCATGATATCGAGTTAGCTGTTGTGATCTTTGCTTTGAAGATATGGAGGCACTACCTCTGTGGTGAAAAATGTGATATTTATACTGATCACAAGAGTTTGAAGTATATTTTCTCACAAAAAGAACTCAACATGAGGAAAAGGTGATGGATTGAATTACTCAAGGATTATGATTGTACGATACACTACCACCCGGGGAAAGCAAACAAGGTGGAAGATGCTTTGAGCAGAAAAGATCATGGAGTTTTGAACAATATGAGAATTGAAAGGGATCCAATTTTCATGAATCTAGTGAAGATAGACATGGGAATAACAATGGAAGGTGAAAAATCAATTCATTTTTAAATGGTTGCCAAACCATCTTTACTAGAAAGGATTAAGAGTTCTCAGACCGATGATGAAGAATTTCAAAAGATGATTAAAGCTGTGAATGATGGGAGATTGAGAGGCTTTGTGTATGAAGAAGGAATTTTGAAATTCGGTAAGAGACATGGTTAATATCAAGTAGTAAAATGTGGTTCAATGAGATGAAAATAATTTTTGGTGAATAGTAACTTTTTACTTTTATTTACCACGGTTAAAAGTAAATAGGGTAATTAAGGGTAAAAATGATATTAATATTACCCTAACACATGTACTAATTCTATTGGAGAAGTGTATATCGACCAAAACAACCTTAGGAATAAAATATTATTATTTTGGTCCACTTGTATTAGATTAGGACATTTATTATTATTTTATTCAAAGAAGAGTTAAAAGAGTTAAAATCAAAGTTTATTTACTAAAACATTTTTAATATAGGGTTATACATAATATAAATTATATTGTAAATATTCATTAGAAAGATAAAATGATTTCCTACATAATTATATTTTATTTATAATTTTTAGACATTAAATAATTTAATTTATTTATGACACAATAATGATGCAGTAATTACCTAATTAATGAACAATTAGAATAATTGATATTATAAATACCCAAATAAATATAATTTGAGACTTTTTATGAATTACACTACTTTTATAGGTTAATATGACATGTTAGGATTGACTTAAGTAACTTATTTGGAAGTAATAATTATGTTATGAGTTTTACAAAAATAAATTATTGAATAGTGTCAAAATTGGCATAAAAGAGTTTTTAAAACAAATATTATATTATTAATTGATATTAAATTCATAAAAATCTATGGTTCGGACAAGAGACTTATATAATGATATTTTTATCATTAATGGACCACTTGGGGGTATATTGGTTGTATATAGTAAGTTTATTAACCATATAATATAAAAATACAAAGAGATATTGTAAAAGTGAAACTAATTAACTAAGAGTTAATACTTAAAGATAAGGTTAATATAATGACCCAAACCTGTCTAAAATCAACTGGTTGAGTGGTTTTCGACCTATCCCCACCTTAAACTTTAAATAATCCACTTTGGAGCCATTAGAAACGGAATATTAATTTATTATAAAATAATATTTCTAGCTTTTCCAAAGGTTCCCCTCACCACTCTTATAAAAGGGCACTCTCCCTTCTCATTAACTCACACCTTCAAAGCCTTTTGGTTCGGCCAAACTCTGCCAAAATACTCTATAAACTTCCCTAAATTCATCCTAGTGGCCTTTCTTTAGTCATAAATCAAACTTAAAGATCCCTTTTGATCAAATCAAAAGGAAGAACACAAAGAAGAAGTAATGATTTCACCACCCTTTTCAAGTTCCTTTCTTCTTCCACTTCTTCTTTCTTTGTTATTACCATTATAAAATAACAACTCCAGTATATTACATATAATTTGATGTTATTATAAACATTTTTCAACCATATTTCAGTATTCTATCTATCCTTTGAATAACATGTCACCATACGTGCGTACGTACGGCTTACCGTCTCCACGTCGTGGTGCAATTGTCATTCAATAAATTATTATTTGGATGGGTATAATAATGATGTGTAATTCATTTAAATAATAAATATAACATGATAATTATTCTTTATATATAATATACCATCCAATTATATATTATTTTAATATCAAAATAATGATATTGTCGCTCGTGCGTACGTACGGACTACCGTCTCCACGAACGCGATGAGATTCATTCTTCATCGTATCCATTCAAGTATAATTATCATTTGATGATTTAAAAGTAATGTTTAAGGATTTGATATCATTATGTATATTATTAAGATACAACCTATCCATGACAAACATGGCTTACGTAACAAAACATATAAAAGAAAATGAGTAAGTTAACACCCGAAACAACGATAATACTAAGATATTATTAACAAATAAATGTTAAAAGATCATATATGATATCATATTAATGTATATGATTCTTGTATAATTTAATAACAATTATTTAACCATTATAAAGGAGGTTAACCTACCCCCAACCAAGGAAAAGTACAAGGTAAGGGTTTATTTTTCAATCTCTTCATTATCTGAGGTTATTTATACGTAATAATCTACTCAGACTTCTTTATCATCCACATCCATGTTTCTTTAAAAAGTATTTCAAAACATTTTTTACCATTTACAAGAATATGGGTTAAAGTCATATATACACTTTTTTGACTTTTAATAAGAGGTTTATAAAGGAATCTTTCTGTCATTTTCCAAATGAGGTTCTTTTTAACCTTTTCAACAGAATTAAGGTAAGAATGTTTTTTTAACTTATACGGCGGGTGCGGCAATTTTCTGCCGTTATAAAATCATCAAAGCTTACCTTACAAGCTTATAAGAATATTTTCAAAGAAAATTTTTTATTTTATAAATATATGACTCTTAAATGATTTCAAAATAGAGAGAGGTATTTCTCTAAAAAGAGTTTTGATTTCATCTATGTCAACATCCTTTGATGGATTTTACGCTTATTTGAAGTTGATTTATTATGATACAAAACTTATATATTTTATTGAAGGTTTTGTGATATGTTTGACTGTGGATGTGTTATTTTTATCCCATTCATGGTTTATGGATGAAGTATTTACATTTTGTATGCTAGTTTTAATACGAATATTTATGTTATGTTTAAACCTTTTCATATGGGAATGCATTGGACTTAATATGTGACGGGTGGAGCCCTCTATAGCTCCCTGATGCATCGGTAGGTCTCATGAGACAAACTAGTGTCTTGGAACAAGGCCTTGAAAAAATCTTATTTGTAGTCTTGGAACGAGGCCTTGGCTATGTGGTTATGATAGTCTGGCATTATGCATTCCATATTTATGAAAGTGGTTATTGATATTGCATGTGATTATTCTATTAGTAGAATATCCATGTGAATAAGTAAAGGGAATTACTTCATTTTATTTTTGCCATACTATGTTTAAGTTCAAGTTTAAAATGCTTTTGTTTTAGTTATACATTTCCTTAAATGTTTATTCTTATTTATGAATGTTTCCGCTATATTTTTATCCTTACTGGGAATTTGAGCTCACCCCTTTCAATGTTTTATTTTTCCCAGGATGTGAAGAAGTAATTTATGAATGACCTGCAGGGATAGTATGTGGGGATATGAGTGTGGACCATGAAGAACAAATGTTGTTGTATTTTTCATTTTTATGATGTAATGTAAGACTTATGAAGATATCTAGTGTTTCCAAGGCTACTAAACTAATCGGTCTTTCGAGACTTGATCTTTCTTGTGATCATTCCAATGTAATTTAATAATGCACCGACTCTGGGTAACTGGGGCTGGGGTGTTACACAGGTCCCAACATTAATCATAAAAAATACACAAGAAATTGATCGTATTCATACAACATGAATAATTCCATAAATACATTGCTTTAGAATTTTGTAAAACAGAATTACTAAAAGAGGATTTTAAAAGAAAATCCCCTTACTAATACCACATAAATAATGAAATAGGAGGTTAACCCAAATAATGGCAATTGGTTGAAGAGTTCTCATACCTCGGGTTTTTCTTTCTTCAAACGTGTTTAAACCTCTTGTATAATGGTTTAAAAGGCATTATAAATATTTTACAAAAAAATATTCTGGTTTATAACACCATTCATGAAAATTTTATAACATCATTTCACCTACTAATTATTAGTATTTTGTTCCTTCCATTATTTTGGGTGCATTCTTTACATGATTTCTATGGCCAGTTTGTATTTGATTCTCTTTTCATATAGAAATTAAATTCCAAAAGTGTAATTTATTTGTATTAATAGGTTTATAGAATATAAAATTATTCTATAAATGATTTTTTTATTGTATTAGGATGAATCATTTGATACATCATTATTGATATCGATTTAGATCATTTTTATGGTTCTTTGATAATAACAAACTAATTTTCTCTTGTAAATTAATATTATGTGTAAAAGATGATTATAGAACCATACATAAGATATAATACATAAATTAACATCTGGTTCAACCATAATAGTGGTATCATGTCTAGTCTTGAAGGAGGTAAAATAAATTGAAATCACATCATCCACGATGTCGGTAAATCGACACATCACAGACGATGTTTTAATTTCTAGAATAAGTGGGAGAGAAGAAGTATAAGGGTGAATCTTCCATAAACATAATGACATATAAAATATGTATGATACAATATCATTCACTCTTCGTGGGTAAGGTTAGGTGGGTAAAGATGAATAATATAAAAGAAAATGAAAAGAAAATAATGAAAACAAAAGATGATGTTTACCTCCTGATCTCTTCTCCTTGATATCCTTCTTAAGGCTCTTGGTTTTGGATTTTTTGTGGGACCAGTAGGTCTTAGAAGTGGGAAAGGGGATAGAGAGGAGTATTTGTCAGAACTAAACCAAGGCTCAAGTCGTGAGTGGTGTGTGAGGAAGAAGGGGATGAGGGTGGTATTTATAGTGTAAGAGAAAAGAGAAGTTATATTATTTTAATCATTATTCTAAATTGTTTTCTTTGGACTATGAATATTATTGATTCATGTGACAAAAAATAGTAATAATTGTATGTGATTTCGAACTAAGTGGTCTTACATCATCCTTACATCACCTAAGATGCAATAAAACAAGTATTTATCATTTATCATAATTTATCGTATTTTACAATTCATCAAAAATTCAATAATTTCAAAAAATATCAAAATTTCACCCTAGACATTTCTCAACGTGTAGAATTTATAAATGAACTCCATTTTTTGAAAATAATTTTCTGAACATTGTAAATATAATATTTAGTTAAAATCATAATTTACTTGAAAAATACAATTTTAAAATTAAAAATTCTTTTCTTACACATTGAAAATTTACTTATGGTCTCTTAAAATTATCTTATAATCATAAGTCAGAAAAATTTATTTTTTATGAATATATTTTATGAAAATATTTGTTCATTTAAATTATAATATTGATCATAAATTTGTAATTAAATATATATAACTTACACAAATATAAACATTTAATCTATAATTTTAAGACTATTTATTTACTTATATACTTACATAGTTATATCATATTGACGCATATAAGATGGAGAACTTTTATTTATAATTTTGTTGGTGAATTTACTATTAATATGGGTACATTATTATTTATAATGTTAAAGTTACTATCTATAAGGGTATATTATTATTCATTAGGGTCATGTTACTATTTATAAGGGTACATTACTAGTCATTAGGGCCGAGATAATATTTATAAGGGAACATTACTCATAATAATAGTCACATTAATATTCATATTACTATTCACAAGAGTATTTTACTATTCACCAAAAAACAAGTTGGTTCTATCAAATTCTAAAAAACATACTGATAGTAATCAGGTATGTTTGTTTTTCAAAATTCAAAACACAGAAAAGATAAAATAATGTTTAATGTTTATTTTATGAAGGTAACATCATATTTATTTGTTCATTTAAGCAAATATTGTTTCCTTTTAAAATCTCACGATGTTACATTACCCCCCCTAAATTAATTGTGCCCTCTTAATTCATTCAATTTTCTTATTTTCATAAATTTACATATCGATAGTTATGAAAAAAAGTTTTCTAATATGTACTTAATTAACTAGATGTTTAAAATTTAACACTATCACTTAATTGTTTCTAAAAAAATGTCAACATATATTCTCCAAAGTTTTCTAGACCATTCCTTTAATTCCAACTATAAATCCCTGAACCCATACATCTACATTCATTACTAAAACATGCAATGTATTTTTTTTGTATAATAGATAACTAAAAAATAAACTGTATATTATAAAAATGAGGACCTTTTTTCAGTCAAGGTTCTTGAGAGTTAGACAACAACTTACATATATTGGATAATAATTAACAAAAATTAACAGCTAATATAAATAACTCGATTCATCTGAATTTTCACATTATCATTCCATTGAACATCTACAGATTCATGTGAAAAAACATTTTAAAAACATGTGATGTGAAAAATAGCTCACTAAGGGATATAAAAAGAAGGAAAGGAATCGTTATTCCATAAATACTTTTAAACATATGAAAATCTTTTCACAAGACATACTTCTTAACCATAAAGTATCATGTACATAATTTTTTAAAACATAGATAACAGAAATAAAACATGTAGGTAACTTGGGGAATTAATTATATAAAATTTTAACCATCATGGCTATCATATTATTTGTAACCTTCACGAATACCTTACAAAGTAACCCTCATGGATACCTTACAATGTAACCTCCCCGACTACCTTGTGATGTAACCATCGTAGTTACACAAGAAGTAACCATATAGTTGACCTAAAACATAAACATACCCAATGCATTGGAGGGAGATATAGGTCACACACTTAATCATAAAAAATTCAAAATAACTAGAACATAATCATTCAACATGAATAATTTCATAAAAACATTGCTTTTTAGTTTTGTAAAACAGAATTTCTAAAATAGGATTTCAAAAGAAAATCCCATTAAAAATATTATATAAATGAATTGAGAATTAATAGAGTTGATGTAATATGTATATATAGTGTAAATACACACAATTAAACATAATATAATCAAAATTCATCACAAAAACAATTTCAATACCATGAAAATAATGAAGATGAAGGTTAACCTAATGAATGGAAATTGGGTTAGAAATTCCCTTACCTTAGGGTGGTATTACTTCACACATGTTTAAAAATCCTTTATAATAATTATAATAGTGTTATTAGTATCTTAAATAAACATATTCATGTTTATAACACCTTCCATGATTAGTTTATAACATCATTTTACCCTTTAATTATTTGTATTTTGTTTCTCCCATTGTTTTGGGTGCATTCTTTACGTGATTTTTGTGGCCGGTTTGTATTGGATTTTCTTTTCATATGAAATGGAATTCTTGAATTTAAATGTAATTGTATTAATATATTTACATAATATTAAATTATTCCATAACTCATTTTAGTTATATGTTATGAGGATGAATCATTAGAAAAATATTTAGTGATATCTGTTTCGATCATTTTCGTGGTTCTTTGATAATAACGAACTCATTTTCTTTTGTCAATTAATATCATATGTAAAAAAAGATTTCTGAACCATAAATAAGATATAATACATATATTATAATATGTTTCAACCATAAAAATGGTTTTGTGAGTAGTCTTGAGGATGTAAATGAAATTGAAATCACATCGTCTACGATGTCGGTAAATTGCCACATCACAAATAGTGTTTTAATATCTAGAATAAGTGGGAGAGGATATTAAGTATAATAGTGAATATCCCATAAACATGATGACGTATAGAATATTTAGGATACTGGGTCATTTATTCCTCTTGGATAAGGGTAGGTGTGGAAATAAGAATAATAGAAAAGAAAATAAAAAGAAAAGAAAGAAAACAAAAGAGGATGTTTACCTCTTGACCTCTTTTCATTGAGATCCTTCTTAAGACCCTTGGTTTTGGCATTTTGGTGAGACTAGAAGGTCTTGGACGTAGGTAATGTGCTTGAGAGGATTATTTGGTATAAATCAGGTAGGGCTCAAGGCTTGATAGGTGTGGGAGGAAGAGGGGAACAAGGGTGGTATTTATAGTGGAGGAGAGAAGGGATTTTACATTATTTTATTCATTATTTTCATATTTTGGCTCATGAATGTTAATATTCTTGATTTGTGTGACCCAAATTAGTAATAATATCATGTGATTTTGAACCGTGTTGGCTTACATCAGCCTTGTATCAACTATAATGCCGTAAATTAAGTCTTTATCATTTATCATAATTTATCGTATTTTATTATTCATCCAAAATTCAAGAATTTCAGAAAAATCCAAAAAATTCACCCTAACCATTTTTTAATGTGTATTATTCAAAAATAAACTCCATTTTTAAAAAAAATAATTTTCTAAACATGATCATTATATTTTTCAAAAAAAAAAACATAATTTACTTGAAAAATACAATTTTAAAATTAAAAATGTTTCTCCAACACTTTGAAAAATTACATAAGGTCTCTTAAAATTATCTTATAATCATAAGTCTTAAAAATAATTATTTAGGAATATATAATATGAAAATAAATTTTGATTTAAATTATTAAATTAATCATAAAATTGTAATTAAATATATATAAGACTTACAGAAATACCAACACTTAATCTATATGTTTAGAATATTTACTTACTTATATTATGACATAATTTTATAATATTGACACATATAAGATGGGTAAATTTTATTTATAATTTCATTGGTGAATTTACTATTCATAAGGGTAAATTACTATTCATAAGGTTCAAGTTATAATTTATAAGGGTAGATTACTGTTCATTATGGTCAAGTTACTATTTATAAGGGTACTTTACTATTCATTAGGGTCATGTTTCTATCCATAAGGGTACATTACTATTAATAAGAGTCATATTACTATTCATATTAATATTAAAAAGAGTAAGTTATTGTTCTACATAAAAACAAGTTGGTTCTATCAGACTCTACAAAACATACTGATTGCAACCATGTGTGTCTGTTTTTTGAAATTCAAGACACAAAAGAGGAAAAATTATGTTTAATGGTTTGTTTATAAATTTCACATAGTGTATAGTAGTTCATTTAAGAAAATATTGTTTCCTTTTAAAATCAAGGGATGTTATATCTATGATCATGGAATATATAATAATATAATCATTATAAAATACCAAAAAATTATATAAAAAATTCTCTAATGAAATTCTTCATGAAATTCAGGAAGATGTAAGGTTAATTTGTTAGTCCAAAAGGAATCACCATCAATTCAAGTTGTTTTAGTTATATATTCCCTATTTACACTTAGTTAATGATATCTTGATCATAAATACACTATTGAGGATTATTAATACGCTATAATTTGATCATATAAGTTATTAGAAAATTTTAGTTGAATATTTTTCTTAATAATTGTCTTTCTAAGATTTGGATAATCAATATAAAGGTGCATTTACCAATCCTTTTCTGGATAAAGTGGGATGTTACACCCCAAGGTGAATCACTTGGGAATATAAAACCCTTTTCAAAATTATATTAAAATTTTTTATTCATTTCTTCCAAATCTATGTGGTCCATTATGTAAAAAATATTCGATATAATTATTTATCAAAGCATTTCTTCATTTGAAAATTAAATCTTATGATATGCGGGATAACCATATAACTCCTTATGAAACACATTATCACATTCCTATAAAATTGGAATTACATAAATCATGAGTTTCTCCCCAACTATTTGAGAAAAATATTCATGATTAATGGGTATCATGACCTATTTATGAGTGATGATATTTTAAAATTATATTCTTATTTTTCAATGCTAATTAACACAAAAATTAATATAAAACTATATATTTTTTTTTTCATTTTTATACTATTTATGAATATATAATTTAATTCTTAATGTCTTATATTCTTTTTTTATAGTTTTATTTACATTAAAATTATTAGAAAAAAACATATATTAATTTTAATTTATTGGTTGATTTTTAGGGAAAAGTGGGGGAACCTTACTTATGGTCCAACTATGATTCATATTAAATCCAAGATCATTCATAAGATATTTTAAATGACATGTAAGATTATGAATTTTTTAATTTAAAGGTGTTTTTAAGGGATTTAGTGTATTAAAGGAATTTTGGATAGCTCCTGTACGATTAAAGGGGATTGCTGCTATATGTTTGTGAGTCAAACAACAGATTGATGTATGATTAATGTAAAGGAATAGGGGATCGCGCATGGATAAATCAAATGGGATTCATGTTTATATGTAAAATATTCAAGATGATATATAATAAATTATACAGTTTATTCCTTTTTTTGATTAATTCCATTATCTCTTGAGTGTGATGCTTGATAAATAATAAATTGGGATTCTATATATCAATTTTTAAGGTGATTATGAATATTTTTTTTATTCTTAAGAAATTATAAATTTTATATATAATTATATGAATTTATATTAGTGATGACGTTTGGGTTTTGTATAATTAGACAAACAATAATGTTGGATTAAGTGTTTATGTCCGGATAAATCATGAGGAAAAGGTTAGATCTAGTAAGATTTATAGTTACATTGTGTATAAATATTTGGATTAGGAATCATGTGTAAGAATAAAATTGTGTTGTTTCAGAATAATAGGGCCCCCATATCGAAATAAATAAAACATGTAGGAATAATCCTTCAGTACCCAACTACTTTGCATAAGATCGACTCGGTTGGAACAATATGTAAGAATCAATGAGTTTCCCCACACCAGATTAGTCTACAGAACATTCTCTTCAAATAATAATTAATACCAATTCTTGAATAATGTAAGGTTATCTCATAAGGTAACGTTATACACTATCATTGAACCCCAATACAAATAACCCCCCCTCTTGTGTTGTTAAGACAAGAAGTCTTTTCTTATAAATGATTAAAAATAGAATATCATTAAAAAATTTGGGGCTCAACTAGATTATGTAAACAATCACTATAATTTCATCTCAAATTGTCTAGTCATCACTCAAACTTCCATGAAGCTTATAATTATTTTTTAAGTGATATATGGATCATGGAAGAGATATATTCCCAATAATGATTTGATAGATGATCATGCTTTGAAAAAAAGTCTCCCTCGATTTGTTCATGTGGTGGATATCTTGGGTAGAGCTTCTCGATACTAATTTTTAGATGGATAAAGGAGATTCCCTTAGTAAATCTTTTAATTACATTTCACCTCCCTAAATATATTAAATTACAAATATTATCCAATGAATATGGATTTAGGTAGAGATGTTTTTTGAATTTATTTAATATTTTTTTTATTAGTACATTATTAGGTTTCAACAAGTTCATGTTTCTTCCATTTTACTTAATTTATAAAACAATTATTCTCAAGATATTAACTATGGTAATAGGGTAAACTAATGAGAACCCCTAGGTTGAAAACCATATGAATTCATAGTTTACATACTTGGCATAATGTTTTATATTTTTCTTTTACTTTATATTTTTTTGAAGAAAATATATGAGTGATAAAACCTCTAACTTATCCTTCCCCCATTTCCTTATACACTTATAAAATCAATTTTCTCAGCCACTTAATGAATTTATGATGTTTGATGGGATATGAAGTTTAAGTGGGGCATGGATTCATAGTTATGGTCTGTAGATATAGTAGTGTGAATTAAATTTTCATGGGTTTAAAGGTGTGATATTCATTCAAAGAATGGACACATGGTGTGTATGTGTAAGTGGTTAGAATGATATATAGAGTTATAATAGTAAAAAAGGAAATAAAATAATAAATGACCATATAATTTGAATATAGGGGTGTATCCTTCCACTCGTTCCATTATTTTAAGTCTACATTACATGTTTTTAATTGTACTTTCATTTCACTTGTCCACACACATTTCCTACATTTTTTTTTTTTGTTTTCAAATTTAATTTAGAAAACATAACAAAAATTATTACTTTTAAGGAATAATGAGAGAGTTATCTAGAACATTTGCAAGGATCCTTGGTCTTCTTCCCTTCCAGCATTTGAGGAGTTAAAAATATTTGTGTCTTGTGAGGCCCATGATAGCCTCTCATCACCATTAAGGAATCAATTATGGAGGGAAGTTTATAGTTAGCCTTTATTTAATATTTTATCATGCTATGATATATATATGAAATTATATTTCTATATATTAATAATTGATATAGAATCCATGTAGATAAATCCAATCTATGACCAATATGGCCTAAAATTCGACCAAGTGAAGGAAAACTAAATTGAAGGAAGAATCTTCATACAAAAGAATAATTCTAAAAACATTTATAGAATTTGTATAAAAGAATATTAGCATGAGGTTTTTAGTAATAACTCGATATCCAATCATAAATGTATTAAATTAATAATATTATAAAACCTGTATGATATAATGGATTGAAAAGATATATAATCAAATAAGATGATTTTATTTCTAAAGTATATAATATGGGTACCATTCACCATTTTGTTATTATTATCTACTTCAATGGTAGTGCCTACATAGGTTCTCTCTTTCACTCATGGTTTTACTAGTTATATATTGGTTTTCCTAACAATCCCTTAGATTGGTGCAATGATTTTATTAATTCATATACACTTTACATTTGATGTATTGATGTTAGGGTTATAAATTATGTGGAAATGGAATTCCATATGTTTTATTAATTAGGCTCTTTTTGTTTAATCAATTATTGTATTCCTAATGAATTACTCTGCCATAAATAAAACGTCTTTGTATTTCATTGAGAAAATTCCCCGCATTCTTTCTTTTAATGCCCAAATATTTTACTGTATATAATTACTTTAAATAAATCTACTATTTGTAATATATTTTCCTACATGATACATTGATCAAAAATTATTGTTATCTATAAGATTAATATTATTAAAAATATTATAATATTAATAAAACCTCTTTTAAATTAAAAGGTATTACTGGACAAAATTTTCTTACATTTATATAATAAATAAGGATTATTATTTTTCAATTAGCTTTTTTTAGTATTTTATATTTTATCCAAATAAATAAATTTAACCAATATTAAATATATTTATATATAAACAATCATATTAACATTATTTAAATTTTAAATTGATATAAAATAATATTTAAGACACTTAAAACATTATATATCAAGATAAAAATTTCCTTATTTTTAAAAAATAGAATTTTGGAATTATATTTTAATACAATTAATTTCATTTTTGGTTTCAAAGTGTAAATATAATATTAAGAGTAATGTTTTAGATTTATCTTAAAAGGGTAATTTTTTTATGAATCATGTAAAATACCATTTTCACAAATACAAATAGTTTAATGTCATAATTAGGATGTATGAAACATTTTCAGATTTTTGAAACCATTATATAATGGAAATATGTATTTTATGTGAAAAATTATATATTTAAAATATTATTTAAATTTTCTAAAACCAATGTTTAATATTTTGGATCCTAATTAAAATTTTATTTAAATTAAAAATGATTTTGTCCTTTTTATTGAACAATGTATTCAAATTATGGATTTTAGTTTTGTCCTGATTTTAAAGATAGGGGACTCTTATTTTTTTAATAATAAACTAATTAATTTCATTAAAATCAACCCCATTGATAATTTTAACATCATAAACATTTTTACATGGAAAATATGTTTTCCCTAAAAATTGTTTTTATATGTTATGTCTGCTAAATGTAAAAATTAATTTTTAAAACTATTATAAATTTTAATTGATAATTTTTTTTAAATTTAGAATCACTAGGGCCTAATTACTTAATAAATTTCATTTAATTTCTTATCATAAAAATAAATTACTAATATAAAATTAAAGTAAAAGTGTGAAAACTAAAATGGTAAAAGTGAAAAATCTTGGAGAAAATGAAATAAAAACAGGTTTAAAATTATATAAAACTGATTTTTTTAGTTATTATATATCATAACATACCCATAATCCTTTATTTCCCATTATTTTATCATTTTGAAACTTTAATATGAACTTGTCCTTTATATTGTTTCAAAAATTCCACTCATCACACTTATTAAATGAGACTTCCAATGTCCCTTCAAGGCTACTCTATTTTCAAATTCCATTAGAGCATCTAACCTTTCAATTACCATAGTAAAATCTCTTATTTTATTAATTTCCTTTATATATGTAAAATCCATATGTCCTCAATTTTTAAGAAGTCCTCCTAGGAAATTATCTGGTTTCCAATTTGAGTAATTATCTATCCATATCCAATATTCTTTTTTTTATTCCAAAAAAAATCTTTTTCTAATTAAATGTTATCAGTATTATTTTTATAAATAAATATATTATGTTTAGTGATTTATAATTACAAAATATTCCATTTTTCTTTCAAAAAATGAGAATGTCATTATTATATTTTTATGAAATACTATCTACTCAGGCCAATGTATTTAATTTTCAAAAACTGTCTTACATATGTGGTTCTAAGATGAAATTTAAAGAATAAATGTGTTATTTATAAAAAATTATTATTCTTAAAATTTAAACAATTTTCTACCTTCCTCTATACCATGTGAAAAAAGAAAATGTAATTTTCTTTACATGAATACTACCACCTACACAAAGATACATATTTAGTTTTCCATAACCAATTTACATGGGTGGTCCAAAAATGGTTTGTAATAAACTGGTATATAATTTAAATAATGATGAATATTATGGAAAATATAAACTAATTCATTCAATTCGCTCATTTTAACAAAAATATAATAATTTCATCTGTGTGTACGTGTGGACTACCACCTCCATAGAGTGACAAAGTCCATTTTTCAACACCAACTTACAAGGATTATTATATAAATATAATTAAGGAATATATATGATACTATCATGTAAATAATTTTTTTATGGTTTTGGTAATCAAATTATAATATTTAACTCATTAATTATGATACCATTTTTTTCATAAAAATTTACTGAAATAAACTCATCATTGAGTTCAACCTCAGATGTTATAACAACACATATCATGGGAAGAATGTAATAAATTATAAATAATTTTGGAAAATATATTATTCTACCTTAATAATATAGGAATGTTGAGCTAGGTATCTAATAATTGGGATCAGAAGACACACTTTAAATATGGATGAAACAATCAAAATCGCTTACATCCAGTGATAAAAAATAATATAACTTGCTAATAAATGGTCTTCTTCCCTTCCATCATTCGAGGAGTTAAAAATATTTGTGTCTTGTGAGGCCCATGATAGCCTCTCATCGCCATTAAGGAATAAATTTTGGAGGGAAGTTTATAGTTAGCCTTTATTTCATATTTTATCACATTATGATATATATATGAAAATATATTTCTATATATTAATAATTGATATAGAATCTATGTAGATAAATCCAATCTATGACCAATATGGCCTAAAATTCGACCTAGTGAAGGAAAACTAAATTGAAGTGAGAATCTTCCTACTAAAGAATAATTCTAAAAAAAATTATATAATTTGTATGAAAGAATATTAACATAAGGTTTTTTAGTAATAACTCGATATCCAATCATAAATGTATTAAATTAATAATATTATAAAACCTGTATAATATAATGGATTGAAAAGATATATAATCAAATAAGATGATTTTATTTCTAAAGTATATAATATGGGTACCATTCACCATTTTGTTATTATTATCAACTTCAGTGGTAGCAGCTACATAGGTTCTCTCTTTCTCTAATGGTTTCAGAAGTTAATTATCAGTTTTCCTAACTATCCCTTAGATTGGTGAAATGATTTTCTTAATTCATATACACTTTACATTTGATGTATTGATGTTAGGGTTATAAATTATATGGAAATGGCATTCCATATGTTTTATTAATTAGGATCTTTTTGTTTAATCTATTGTTGTATTCCTAATGTATTACTCTTCGATAAATAAAATGTCTTCATATTTCATTGAGACAATTCCCACTACTGGAAAACTAACCTATACCAACGGTTTTCCCAAAACCGTTGGTATAGACCCATCCCAACGGTTTTGGAAACTGTTAATATAATTAATATGAAAATCTATACCAACGGTTATGGAACCGTTGGTATATGTATTTAAAAAAACATTCACTGGGATTTTATCCCAGGACCCCTAGTTTATTATTCAACGACTTAACCACTAACCTAACATGACTTTTGTGAATGTAATTACATAAATATATATATGTATTCTCATAATGAATTTAAATTTTGATTTATATAATGTTCTGGGTAAGAAGAAATGATAAAAAAACAAAGCATATATACCAACGGTTGTCAAACCCGTTGGTATAGACCTATACCAATGGTTTTCAAAACCGTTGGTATATATTTTGATGCTAGATTTTGATTTTGGAGAAGGTTGATTTATGGGGGACCTTTCCCAACGGTTTTGGAAAACCGTTGGGAAAGGTGGCCTCAAAGTGGGATTTCCCAACAGTTTCTCCAAACCGTTGGGAAAGGGAACCTATACCAATAGTTTTTACGAACCGTTGGTATAGAAGCCTTGGGAAAGGTCAGATTTACAGTAGTGTCCCCACATTCTTTCTTTTAATGCCCACATATTTTACTATATATCATTACTTTAAATAAATCTACTATTTGTAATAGATTTTCCTACATGATACATTGATCAAAAATTATTATTATCTATAAGATTAATATAATTAAAAATATTATAATATTAATAAAACCTCTATTAAATTAAAAGGTATTACTGAACAAATATTTCTTACATTTATATAATAAATAAGGAATATTCCTTTTCAACTAGCTTTTTTAGTATTTTATATTTTATCCAAATAAATAAATTTAACCAATATTAAATATATTTATATATAAACAATCATATTAACATTATTTAAATTTTAAATTGATATGAAATAAAATTTAAGACACTTAAAACATTTTATATCAATAAAACAATTTCCTTATATTTAAAACATTCATTTAAAGAATAGAATTTTGAAATTATATTTTAATACAATTAATTTCATTTTTGGTTTCAAAGTTTTAATATAATATTAGGAGTACTGTTTTAGATTTATCTTAAAAGGCTAAATTTTTTATGAATTGTGTAAAATAACACTTTCACAAATACAAAGAGTTTAATGTCATAATTAGGATGTATGAAACTTTTTCATATTTTTGAAACCATTATATAATGGAAATATGTATTTTATGTGAAAAATTATATATTCAAAATATTATATTAATTTTATAAAACCTATGTTTAATATTTTGGATCCTAATTAAAATTTTATTTAAATTAAAAATGATTTTGTCCTTTTTGTTGAATAATGTATTCAAATTATAGATTTTAGTTTTGTCCTGATTTTAAAGCTAGGGGACTCTTATTTTTTTAATAATAAACTAATTAATTTCATGAAAATCAACCCCATTGATAATTTTAACATCATAAACATTTTTACATGAAAAAATATGTTTTCCCTAAAAATAGTTTTTATATGTTATGTCTACTAAATGTATAAATTATTTTTTAAAACTATTATAAATTTTTATTGATAATTTTTTTTTAAATTTAGAATCACTAGGCCCCAATTACCGAATAAATTTCATTTAATTTCTTATAATAAAAATAAATTACTAATATAAAATTAAAGTAAAACGGTGAAAAATAAAATGGTAAAAGTGAGAAATCTTGGAGAAAAAGAAATAAAAACAGATTTAAAATTATTTAAAACTGAATTTTTTAGTTATTATATATCATACCATACCTATAATCCTTTATTTCCCATTATTTTATCATTTTGACACTTTAATATAAACTTTTCCTTTATATTGTTTCAAAAATTCCACTCATCACACTTATAAAATGAGACTTCCAATGTCCCTTCAAGGCTACTCTATTTTCAAATTCCATTATAGTATCTAACCTTTCAATTACCATAGTAACATCTTTTATTTTTTTTCATTGCCTTTATCTATGTAAAATCCATATGTCCTCAATTTCTAAGAATTCCTCCTAGGAAGTACTCTAGTTTCCAATTTGAGTAATTATCATTCCATATCCAATTTTAATTTTTTTTATTCCAAATAAAATATTTTTCTAATTAAATGTTATCGGTATTATTTTTATAAATAAATATATTATGTTTAGTGATTTATAATTATAATATATTCCATTTTTCTTTCAAAAAAGGAGAATGTCATTATTTTATTTATATGAAATACTATCTACTCAGGCCAATGTATTTCATTTTCCAAAGCTGCCTTACATAGATGGTTCTAAGATGAAATTTAAAGAATAAATGTGTTATTTATAAAAAATTATTATTCTTAAAATTTAAACAATTTTCTACCTTCCCCCAGACCATGTGAAAAATGAAAACGTCAATTTTGTTACATGAATACTACCACCTTCACATAGAGACATATTTAGTTTTCCATAACCAATTTACATGGGTGGTCCAAAAAGGGTATGTAATAAACTGGTATATAAATTAAATAATGATGAATATTATGGAAAATATAAACTAATTCATTGAATTCACTCATTTTAATAAAAATATAATAATGCCATCTGTGTGCATGTGTGGACTACCACCTCCATAGAGCGACAAAGTCCATTTTTCAACACCAACTTACAAGGATGGTTCTATAAATATAATTATGGAATATATATGATACTATCATGTCAATAATTTATTTATGGTTTTGGTAATCAAATTATAATATTTAACTCATTAATTATGATACCATTTTTTTCATAAAAATTTAATGAAATAATCTCATCATTGAGTTCAACCTCAGATGTTATAACTACAAATATCATGGGAAGAATGTAATAAATTATAAATAATTTTGGAAAATATATTATTCTACCTTAATAATATAGGAATATTGTGCTAGGTATCTAATAATTGGGATCAGAAGACACACTTTAAATATGTATGAAGCAATCAAAATCGCTTACATCCGGTGAGAAAAAATAATATAACTTGCTAATAAATGGATAAAATGATTATATATGTAAATATATGTTAATAAAGATTATAAATTGTCTATTAATATGTTTATTTTTATTATTAAATAGGTTAAAGAGCCTTTGTGGAAGTCGGGAGTAAAATGGGAGGAATTTTATTTACTCAAGAACATTTCTCAAGTCAAAATTGTTTATATTTGAATATGGATTTATAATATGGTTTTATTTAGTCCATTGATGATATTATAATTAATTTAATCATTATTTTATATATAATTATATCAATTAATTTCATTCTTCATAATTTTTTTTGATCTTTTGAATACTTGACATTATTTACAAATAAGTGATTTTTTTGATGTTCATATTCAACATTCCTGATAATGTTAACCTTTATTATTTTTAAATTAAAATATATTTTACTTATACTGATGTTCAAAATTATCTGTAATACTTTTAAAAATTATGATTTATTACATATTTTATAATATGAATTTCAATAGGTTTTTCTTAAACCAATAAGCTTTCCCTTTTATGTTAATATTTTTATCATTCACTCTATAATTTCTATGAAAAAAATTAATGTATTTTTAGGTCCCTAGTATTTTGATTTCATTTAAACTGACATTATAAATTTTTTCATACTACCTCAATGAAATTTTCCTTTTTAATGGAATTTTTAATTCTTTATCTTTACGATGATGTTTATAATTATTTTCTAAAATATATTTTACATGGTTTCACATCCAATTTGATCCTAAAAAATATAAACAATTTGAATCCATAATTTATGAATCATATTATGCATTTCATGAAGAAATAATCATTTTGGGTGGTTGAATTTTTAGTGTCTAGCTTTCAATTTTTTATTGTATGTAATACTTTACCATTTAGAAGTGTTATAAAACCCATTTAATTCCAAAAGTTTTTCATGACATGTTTTATGATTTAATTCTTATGGAAAGAATATACATGTATGATGATAATTTGAGACTTATACCACACACTAATTCATTGGTTAAGGTTTTATATCTAATGGGAAATGGTTTTTGTTTTTGTTTTCCTGATTATATTATGAATTTTTAACAATTTTTTTAGAGCATAATAATTTTTTATTCTTTTTTCCTAAGGTTATTCCTAAAAATTATCATGTTATTATTTGTTCATAAGACTATGCTTGCTTTTAATCATGTTATAATTTGTTCAGAGGTATGTTTTTTATAAGATAAAATTATGATTTTTCACATGATGGTTCTGGAAAATGATCACATATTTCTCTTTTCAATTTATTTTATCTTTATATGATTTCAAATAACTGTGTTCACATTATTGTGCATGGATAGGATCACATTTTCATTTGTTCACGTAATTGTTGCTAGACGATATTTCTGTTAAATATTTCCAAAATTTTATGATTTATTTTTCTAATTCTTATGTAATGACCTAGGTAATGTCATTATAAATGATGTTAATATTCATTAATTAGATTTTATATAGTTATATTCTTTATAATAATATTTGGCAATTTTTAAATCCAAAGGCTAAGGGTTTATTTCTATGAAAACATAGTTTTCATGCTACATATGGATTTACATAAATGAAATATTTCTAAAATAAATAATCTTATTTTGGAAAAATGAAATTAATATTTAAATTTACCATATCAAAATTAGTGTAGTATAATTTTTCTAGAATTTTTCAAAAAATTATTTTTCAATTACTAGTAAAAATGTTGATCTTTATTGAACAATGTCATTTATTTTCACATATTTACAATGTCACATTCCATTTTATATTAGTTTTAATATTTAATTAATTACTTCTAATTAAAAAATCCACTAAATTATATTTGAATCAAAATTACACTTCAATTTATTATTAAAATATTTTAAAAGTTAAAAACACATTTTTTTGAAAAACTAATTCACATCGCATTTTTGGGTTTAATATTAAATTAAATTATTATAATTAAATTAATTTAATTTTATAAAAATATATTCCATATTTTTACTTAGAATAATTATTATTAGTTTTTATTTTCCTATTAATATTTTTTCATAATGAATATTAAAAATAATAAAAAAATATGTTAACATGATTAATGTTAAAATGGGTTTGTCTAGGAGTTAAAAAGGTATATAAATATGTATAAATTCTATTTTATTTCCATATCTATAATATATATATTCCATGTTTTGTAAATTATCTATTTTATGATCCATTTTTAAAAGAAATACATTAATATATTTGAATATTTTTAAAAATTACAAGTGTGTCATCCCCCTGACATATCAATAGACTCCAACACTCCTCTTTTCTATACACTCAAAAATATGCTTAGTTTATAAAATCCATTCAAAATATTATTCTATATTTACCTCTACATATCATGTTATCCCTATTTTTAACATAAAATTAGCATATGAAAGATTTTTGTATTAACCAAAAGACTTTTTCCAAAGAAGAGGTATAAATCTTGACCGTACACTTTTCTTTTATTTCATTTTCTACCACCATAAAATTCTCTAAAACCATTATTAAATAATAACACATGTATATTAATTCTATTTAGTTTTTTTATATTAATGGAATAACCTATCTCTACCTCATTCTTCCAATAAATGGAAAATGGAACCATTGCTCGGGTGTTTGGAGGACAACCACATCATAAACCATTGTAATTCCTTTTTCTATCACTTCAGCTAATATGTGTTTATATGTATGGATTAAATTTATATATGATATTAATTAAATATTATTCATTATTTTTATATAATTTATAATTTAATTTCTTACCTTTTCATCCATTGAAAAATGATAATGTTGTTCATATATGCATATAAATTACCACCTCCACAAAGAATTGTGATTCATTTTTTATAATAAAATCACATAGATTATATATATGTGTATTTAAAGAAGTAAAATTATAATTATTAATTCAATATTATTCTCTAAATAAAAATAATACTTACCTTCTTTTCAATAATTTTCATTAAAAAATTAAAATTTTAGTTATGTGTACGTACAACTTACCATCTCTAGGATTGTAATGAAAATAAATTTTTCCGAATAAAATTTAATAGTTGTTTTTAAAATTATAATTGATGTTTTAAATTTATAATTATTCCATGATTTTTTTTTTATTTTATATAATAATTTTCTCTATGAATGTATCCATCATTCCAATGTCATATTGGACATATGAGTAGAATATCATTAAAACATTTGACATGAACTTAATTGATTACAAATTATTATATAACATGGTATAAAATAAAAAAATAAATTTTAGAATTAAAAAATGTTATTAATTAAGTTAATAATAATCCTAATTTTATTATTTATTAAAACAAATAAATTTTTTGATGATTTAGAATCAAGGTAAGGGACACAATACCTTAAAACCCTATTTTAATTATTTTAATGATTTATTTTCTAAATATTTTTCTTCCATTTTTATTTTCCTAAAATTATCTAATTGTTGTGTTTATATGGAAATAAATTAATTATAAATAAAATTTTGTGTTAGATTTTAATTTATTATTAATGATATTAAAAGTATTATTTTTACATATTTTATACGAAATGTTTTGACAAAAGGAAAAAAGAAATGTTCAATTTCAAGGTATAATATGCTACTTTTATTTTCTATCTCCATAATCATTGTTTAATGTTTGGATTCCATTACAATATTTCATGTATTATTCAACGATTATCTGTCCTTCCCTTTATAATTGGTATTTTCAAAAAGGGTTTTAAATGGGATGGATATTTAGATATCCAGAAATTTTTTTCATATTTTTTAAAGAAGATTTTTTATAAATATCTGTGATTAAATATGATATGATTATGATATGATTATTGGGAATTTTTTATGATAATGGTTGATAAGTATATAGATCATGATTATGGGTGATCATGATATAGCTAGTGATGATGGGTGTGCCTGATATACCTCTCTAATTCATTAGGTAGAGTGATGGAGTTATCTAGTTATGTTTCATATAAGAAATTATTAGAATGTATTGGGTATATTATTACCTTTGAAATAGTGATTGAAATAGTTATATGGAAATAATTTCCTATGTTACCTTCATGATTTAACTATGATTTGTGTTGGTTTTTATTGAAATCTTATAATTTGAAAATGTAATAAAATGTGCTTAAATTTAAAGGAATTTTTATGAAACTTCACAAAGATGAAATGTATAAATTTATTAACAATGTTATCATGAGTTTCCCTTGATTTAATGTAAACCTATATTATTATTATATTGAATTTAATATTTCTTATGAAATATTTTATGAATACTTTTAAACAATTAAGTCTATTTTTTGGGTATTAAATATACTTTTAGAAAAAAAAGTGAAAAATAAAAAATTTTATGAGTATTCATGGACTAATGGGTTTCCTTTTTACTTTTTATATGTAACTTATATAAATTTGTATGATCATTATGTGTTCTTAAATGTTTCACATAGGGTATTAAGGATGAAACATGGACAAAGATAACGATTATATGAAAATTTTGATAATATTCTATTAAAAACACTTGTTATATGTTTGATATTTTTTATTGTGGTAAAATTTTATGCTGAGTAAAATTGTCACATTTTATTGTAATATTTATTTAAAAAATTGTGATGAAATAATTCTATATAAATCTAAACCATAATGATTCAAAAAAAATTGTGGTTGAATTCTTTAATTAAAACCCACTGTTATGTAATGTTTGAGGTTAGGTCCTTAAATTTGGTATCATAGGAAAGTTATAGGTATTTTTAGAGTTTAGGATGATGAAAGAAAATACCCTTAGGAGATCCTAATTTTTAGTTACCATGATATATAATTTAAAGATTACAGTGTTTCATTATGAAAACTATTTCAATTTAGAATGTTTTTTTAGATGAAGAAGGGAATTTGTAATCGGAAGGTACTAAGGGAAAAATATCACTCCAAATCAAAAACTTTGAGTGGATAGAATTATAACTAATCAATTTTTATTATGATGTCTCTGTTGAAACATCTATTTATGGTGGTGGAATATTTTTTATAGAGAAACCAAATCTACTACAGTGGAACATGTGTATAGTAGATTATTTTAGGAGACAGATTCCTCATGCATTCAGTAAATCTTATGGATTAGTTATATTTTAAGGGAGGATTAAAGATCTAGGAAATATTTTTATAGCCATGAGTTGTCCAGATCATCAAAAGTTAACTCATGTTGTTTATAATTTTTATGGTGATAACAATGACTTAAGGACAATAGTTTATAATACTATACAATGATAAGATATTGATACCATAGAATGTGAAAAAATTATGAATATTTTTATTGAGATGTATATTCCTAAGTTTGTTCGGTATAAGATGGAAAAATATTTCATATAATTGAGTAAAAAGGAAGAATATTTCGTGTCCTCTTATTAATAAATCCTCACCCAATTAGAATGGTTTAAACCAATTTTTATTCAAGATATTGATATTAAAATTAATCATTTTTACATAAGATTAAATCTAATATATATAAGGGATATGGGCTCTCTTGAGATTAAAAGTTATAAAAAACATGTTCATTGTATTGAAAAGGTAGAAATCGAGTTTATTGATTATTATGTGTCATATGAAAACAAGGACAAAAAGTAGTATAGGTGATAAGAAAATGGGAAGAATCCATCTAATAAATTTAATGTTTATAATGTAATGTTTTTAGTTTATGAAAGGTGTGGTTGTAATCACCTTGGGAAATGTCTTCTAAAATGTGGAAAATGCTTCGAATATAGTATGTTTTAACGTATTTCTCCAGATTACAAAGAAAATGATATTAGTAATGGTAAGAAAAATTTGAATATTCATGTATTAAAGTGTATTAAATGTAATTAGATTGCTAATTATACATATATTTTTTTAAATAATATAATGAATGATGGGAAGCATCCTGACCAAAAGTATATGGGTGTGGGGAAATCCATTTCAACTACATCGGCAGATGCTGGACCATCAAATGAAATGAAAAAAATAAAATTAATTTTTTTATTTTGTTTATGATAATTTATCTTTTTATTTTGGGTCTACACATTCATACATTTATGAAAAAATTTCAAGTAAAATAAAAATTTCACCTCAAGAAATGATTTCTGGAATTTTTGTAAAAGCACGTGGTTGTAGTATTAATGAAAAAATTATTCAAGATCATCATGTTATTATTAATGTAATTTTCCCCCTTAAAATAATGTTGCCTTACCAATTGTATAATTTTATATTATTATTATGTTTTATTAGGTTTTAGTTTATCATGATAAGATAGATTGCAGATCTATTGAATTTATTTTCCAAAATGTGTTTTTTTATTTAAAAAATATTTCATACCTTTGATAACATATCATGAAGATTAGAAAGGTTATTTAATGGAAATGAAATTTATCATAGTCATATAATTAAATATTAAATAACTATTAAGATCAAATATGTTATAGTAGTAAAATAATCATCAGATATTTTTTCTGATTTTTTCCAGGTATTATGCATATTCGTAATGTTGAGTTATTTGTTGAAGAAGTTCTATATGATAAGATAGTATCAAAACACCCTTCTCAAATGTCACAAATAGAACATATGGAATTTCAAAAAATGAGTCAAACGAGTTTCTTGATTAGGGTTTCAATTGTCCTATCACTTCACTATGGAGTGGTCCTATTTTATTTATTAAAAATAAATATGGTCCCATTAGGTTTTTCATTGATGTAGATAGCACAGGTCTGGGAATTTGTGGATGGGAATCTGGTTTCGATTGAGAAAGGTTATTTTTACATGTTATTAAAATCTTAGGATGAACTCGACTATGTCTAGAATCTTGGAAATCATCAAATTAAGCATGGAGTGCTTCAGATCTTAGAGTGGGACTTCTATTTCAAAACACACACTTCAAATAATTCCATGGTTTAAATCTGGGTGAGGTTTCATGGACTCAACTAGTATTTTTGGCATCCGAAAATTCCAAATGATATTGCTTCCTATATCGGCACCCCTCTCAAGATTAATCAATGCACTCTGAATGTTGAGATAGGTCTCTCTGCTAGGGTCATGATCGAAGTTAACATTGCTTCCAAATTGATGGAGGTAATTATATTCAATGCAAATGAATTCAGAACGGGAGTTAAGGTCGAGTGTGAGCGTATGCCACCATATTGTGAGTTCTGTAAAATTGTTGGCCACTCTCTGCTAAAATGTTGGGTTATGAAGAGCCAGGTTGCTCTGCCCCATGAAGACGGATGGACCGAGGTTAAGAAGAAGGAGGGTAAGATCCCTACACTTGAAAAATCAGAGAAACCCAAGAAGAAACTGAATATCTGGGTCAAGAAAACAAGTTTTCTGGGTGAGAACTCAGGTATCACCAAGGCAGATTAGGTCAAAGTGAGAGAAAATAAAATCAGTGATCTCAGCATCATTAAGGATATTGAACATATAATTTTGGATGTTTATGATCAATCCCAAGATGACAACTCATTTGAGGACCCAATGCTTACTGTTTCTGCTAAGGATGGACTCTCTCTAGAGGTTTCCAATGATGCACATAGATCTGTTGAGTTATCTATTTATGACTCCACTTGTGGAGTTCCACTAGATGTCTCACCTCCACTGAAGACCTTATCAAGATCCAATGATCATGCTTCTCCTATTATCCCTCTACCACATGGATTGGACGAGACTCCCCATTCGACTACCTAGCTGGAATCTGGTGTTGCTCTTCTCGCTACAGATCGGGTAAAACCTAAACCCTCCCCTACGATCAACCAACCAGTTCCAAAACTCACTGCCCAGCCACCACTGGAGGTGGTTGTAGGTATAAATAAATATGATATTTCTCTCTTGGACCCACTTAGGACAGTGATTGCACACACTGACACTAATTTGTGCACTAACACTAGGTCACCATCTCTGAATGCACTCTCAGAAGAAAAAAAATCCCTAAATGTCTCTCTTGATTATGAGTTGATAATAGGCACACATCCCCTAGTTTTTTTAATATTACTTAGAACAAGTACACTCTTATGAAGTCTAAGGATGGCCACATGGTGACCCCCTTGACAAATAAAACAACTTTTGTTTCTCAGATTATTGTCAATAAAGGTATATCTAACACTGTTTCTTCTTTCATTATGAGTAAACAAGAGAAAATGAATATCCCTCCCTCTTCTCAAACTCTTAGGATATCTGGGTGAAATAAAGGTTCATGCAGCTCAGAGAAAAAAGGGGAGCTCCTACTCCAAATCCAGGTTCTAAATGGATGTCTTTCTTTGGAATTGTTTGGGTTTAGAAAACCCTCACACTCTTTCTATTCTCAAACGCTTTATTTTGACACATGAGAAAAAAAATTCAATCTATGAACAAAAAATAAATTTCTCTACAAATTTGAGGCATCTCTCTGCTGCTGGTTATATCTTTATTGGTGCGTGTAAATCTGGTCATACTTTTGAGTCCCTATGGATTTTTTATCATCGCTCTTTACAAAATGTTAATATTTATAACAGCTCTGAACAAAAATTCACTTTTGACTTTATTCTTGATAACACACATATTTTCTACACTTTGGATTATGCCGAGAATAGATATCAAGACAGAAGAACTCTTTGGCATGAACTTTCTGTGTTAGCTAATAACATTAATGACCCCTAGATTGTGTTGGGTGACTTTAATTCTGTTCTTTCCCCCTGTGAAATTTTTTTTCCTTCCCACTCTAACACTTCATGTAGAGTGTTTGAGTCTACATTATAAGACTGTGAGCTCATAAGAATAAATCTTACAGGTTCCATGTATACTTAGTATAGAAGACAACTTAATAGAGTACTTACTAGCAAACATTATAGGTCCTTTACACATAATCCATCCCTAGATAAATAGGATACCATATAAATAATTACATTTCCTAGGTTAAAGTCCTATCATCGTCTTATCATAGTCAGTGTGTTCCCTAAATAATCCCAGACTAAAATTCCCTTCAGATTTAATAAATCCTAGTCTACTAACCTGGAATATTCTCACCTCACTAAGAAAATTTGGGAGTCCATGAATCATAAAACTGATGCTTTTTCCTATGTTACAAAGCTCAAACATCTTGAGAAATTTCACAAGGGTTAGTGCGTAGCTAAATCAAATCATGTTGACTAGGACATCACAGACCTTGAGAATGATCTCAATAAAATTCAAAATGGGAACACCAACTCTAATTTTTTCCTTTGACCCCCAAAATGAATTAAATATCACACTGAAAATTAACACTCTTTTGGTTTTCAAATAAAATATTCGGAAGAATGTTTTCAAAACTAAGTGGCTCACGAACGGTGACCGCAACCCCAAATTCTACAATTCCCTTCAAATAATTAGGAATGTTTTCTAACCATTATCATTTCATAGGGTCAATGATACTTTCATTGAATCTGAAGCGACTATAGCTGATCATGTGGTATCTTACTTTGAAAATATTTTCAATGGGTATAACATCAACAAGGATCTCATTCCTGGGGTTGTCCCTATTGTGGTCAATGAGAAAGAAAATCTTTTTCTTTTTGGTATTCCCCTTGATCATGAAATTAAGGACACTATTTTTAGTCTAAGTCCAGATTGTGCCACAGGGCTCGATGGGTTCACTAATGTGTTTTATTAGCAGTTTTGGGTGGTCATTCACCTTGATGTTTGTAAACATGTCCAAAGCTTCTCCTCAAATGGATTTATCCCTCATGGTATTAATTCCCAATTTCTTACCTTAATTCCAAATGTGGTTAATGCTTATGAAATCCATCTCTTTCCTCATATTTCTCTCCTTAATTCCCTTTATAAAATTTTCACCAATATTTTATAAAATAGGATCAAACCCCTATGGATAAAGTTATTTCTTGGAATCGATATGGGTTTATTAAGGAAAGATCCATCCAAGATTGCATTTGCCTAGCCTCGGAATGCACCAACTCTCTTTACAAGGTTTCTAGAGGACGAAGTGTTGTTATCAAACATGAAATTAGAAAATATTTTGATACCACATATTGGAGCTTTAATTTTAAGGTTCTCAAGGGATTTGGTTTCAAAGACATTTTTATAAGTAGTATCCACACTATTTTTAAATTAGCCTCTATCTCCATCCTTGTTAATGGATCACTTAAGGGTTATTTCACATGTACCAAAGGTGTTAATAAAAGAGATCCCTTATCGGCCATTCATTTTACTATTTTTGAGGACTACCTTAGCAGATTCCTCACTCAACTGGTTAAACAAAACAAAATCAAACCCATTAAGGCATCCAGAAACCTAAATGTCATGACTCATCTTTTATATGTCGATGACATCATTATATTCCTTAATGGAGGAAAAAGGAATATTATAAACTTAAAAAATTCCTTAGCTCATCATGAATAGATATCATTTCAAGCTATCAACATGAACACATCTCTTGTTTTCTTTGGTAAAAATTTATCTCTCAAGCGTAAAAGTAGCATCATTGAATGTTTAGGCATTAACGATGGAAACTTCCACTTTACTTATATGGGAGTTACCATCTTCTAGGGATGGCCTAAAACCATGTTCTTCAATGATATTTTCGATCAAGTTATCAAACAACTATCTTCCTAGAAAGGTAAATCCCTCTCCATGGCTAGAAGGATTTGCCACATGAAGTGCACCATTGTCTCGCAAATGGTTCACACCATGATGGTTTATAAATGTCCTATCCATTTTCTTAAAAATATTAATGATTACAAATTTTCTTTTGGACTGGTAGCATTCTGTAGAGTAAACTTGTTAGCATCCCCTGGTCCACCTATTGTAAACCCCTTGAGCAAGGTGGTCTTGACATTAAAAAACTCAAACTCTTCAATGAGTCCCTTTAAGACAGGTCCACTTGGGGTTTGATCAACAACTCCTTGGAATCTATAGATTTTCTTAAAAACAAATTCCTTCTGAGGCAGAAAATATGGAATCTGAACCATTTTAATTCTTCGATATGATCTTCCATCAAAATCTTTTTTCCCAATATTATGAATAGTACTCAATGGATGGTTTTCATGGATTCTTCCATGCGCTTCTGGACAGAAAATTGGAATGGCACCCCCCTTATTTTCATTCTACCACCCAATTCCCCTCCTGAGAGTTCTAACGATAATATAAAGGAGGTGCTTCATTCCTGACATCATAATATTCCAAATAACATCAGGAATGTTGTCGAAAATTACACCCTCTCTATCTCTGATGACTTTCTAGTATAGAAGCCTGCCCACAATGGTGTTCTTGACTCTAAATGATTTTACAATCAAAACTTCTCAGCATTGGATTCTATTTTTATTTTGTTAAAGCATTATGATAAGCCCTATATTGAGACCTCTAGGCTCAACCTTGTTTGGCGCATTACGCCCTACCGTCTTCTTACTAAGGTCGGTCTCCAGACCTTTGGTATCCAACTCTGCTCCAAATGTCATTTTTTTCATCGACATAGATAAAACATGAATCAATTATTTTTCTCTTGTGGAATGGATTTCACTCTATGGAATTTTATCACCAACATGATTGATTGCAGATGGTTATTCTCTAACTTAATTTCCATGCAGCTAAAACATTGTGTTGATCATTCCACTTCATAAAAAATCAATAATATTTTACTGAATGTTTTGGCTGAGATCCTTCACATCATATGGTATGATCGAAACTCAATTATTCACAAAAAATCCTCATTTAAGCTTAATGCGGGTCAGATGAGAATTCTCATTTCCCTTCAGGGTGCTGCTTCACTGTAGAAATCTCATTGTGACAACTCAGTTGGAGTATGACAAACCTTCTCTTTATTTCATAGATAAACATGATTTATTACCTAAAACCTTCACATGATACAACATATAATATCGATAGGACTAATGTATTTGGGGCTTAATAACATTACATAACAACTTAAAACATAGGATGCAACATCCAATTGAAAACGTCCTTTACATGACCACGACCTTCTCTCGTACTTAGCATTTCATGCATAACCTAAGGACATGCATAAGAAAAGAGTGATCTATAAAGACTATTAAGGGAGTAAAAAAGGGATAACATGAAGATTAAAATACTTGTTAATAAATAGGCATATCAAAGAATCACAAGAGAAACATGAACATAAAGTCATGATAAATCATGATAATCATAACATGGAAATGTGGAAACAAAACTTAACATGGAATTAGCTTGAGCCAAGGCTCATTACACATGGAGAATGAGTAAACCCTCATTGTACCTGAAGTATGAGTAACCCCTGATTTCAATTTAATTTTTATGAGTCAACACTCATTGCACATGACTTATCATGATACTATACTTTATCCAATACATTAGAGCGCTATTAGGGCTCACCCTTCTTAAACATTTCATTTCATGCATAAGTGTGCCCCATAGATCATACAAAATGGAATCAGTCAACATCATTCATTCCATGATAAAGGGATGTGGAATAAAAACCAGAATCTTTATAATCAATAAGTAAATGTGCATAAAGGTGAATACCCTTGATAGATAAATGGTCATGGTATTCACTACACAATGACATTGGCTTGGAAAATCATAGTGTAATTTTGGCCTCATAACGTCATCAAATAAGAACTCATAAAAAATGGTTGATGAGAGAGAAAGGGGTGTCTAATCACATTTACCTGAATAGATATTAAGGGGGTCATATAGATACATCTCTCAAGAAACATAATGGAATTTATATGCCTAATATAAAATAATTACTTGGATGTAAAAGAGGAGAATGAAATCCCTCGCAGAATTTCGGTATGGTAACATGTGTACATGGGAGGCATTAATGTGAGAAAAGGGGTCTCTCATAATCCAAACATAAAGAGGGTAGTATGGGGAAGTTTCTAAATCATACCCCAACATTTCTCATAGAAAAACAAAGGGCATAAAAACTTAAATAAAATTGGACAAAAATGAGAAAAGAAGAAATCCCTAACTTGGAAGTGTGATCCAAATACTTGGTAGAGGCTTGAGAGAGGATTCTTAGGAGCTTGGGGCACCTTAGGATGATTATAGAGAGAGTAGGACATGGTTTTTTCTAACTAAAAATGCTTTAGTGAAGAAGAAGTGGGAGCTTGGGTGTGATTATATAAGAAAAAGGAGGGAATTCTTTATTATTTAGGTTTGGGACACCTCACATTAAACTAATAAAAACCACAAACCAACCCATGTTTTTTGCCCTTAATTTTTTCCAAAAGGTATTGGAAAAAAAAATTTATAAGTCCAATGGCCGAATATATTAAAATAATATGGTTACTTATGTGGAGTTGAGTCACACTCTTAAGGAAAACAATTTAAGAAGACAAAATGTTTTATAAGTCTTGGAGGGTCCACTAAAGCATTGAAAAATAAATCAAGAAAACCCAAAATAACTTTATTTTAATGGTAAAACATATATGGGACTAAAATAATGTTTATATTATTTTATTACATCACTATTGGGTCATTATGATGTCATAAAACACATTATATATTTAAACGGTATTTAAGTTTTACCCAAAAATTCGACTGTCTTGGAAAATTATAAAAAATTCACCATTGGATAATTTTGATGTCCTGATTCCAAAAATAATATTTATTTTATCTAAATAATTTTCTAAATATGTTAATTTTTTTTTGAAACCGACATTTAACGAAAATTCTTGGGTTTGGACAGAAATAGCTTTAAAACATTAATAAAAATTACAATTGCATTCATAAAATTATACGATAATTTAGATTTAATAAAAAGTAATTTTATAATAATAATATTAATATTTTATAATAATATTATTTAATTCAAAAATCTATTAATTCATCAAAATATATTTCTTAGTTGAACATTAACTAAAAATACTATTTGTGCGCTAAAAACTATTTACAAATTAACAATAATAAAATGAATGCACATTCTTTATAAAAAAATAATGTACATAGTCATAGTGCTAGGGTATTATTACATAACCCCTTATAACACCCGAATAACACCAAATGGTAAGGTGTGTGATGATGACAGACTCTTGGGGTGGCTCAGATAACATCACTCAG
The DNA here is from genome assembly GCA_963277665.1 of Viscum album. Classification (NCBI taxonomy): domain Eukaryota; kingdom Viridiplantae; phylum Streptophyta; class Magnoliopsida; order Santalales; family Viscaceae; genus Viscum; species Viscum album. The sequence goes on along the minus strand of OY728128.1, from coordinate 1,512,494,898 downwards.
GTGGTAATCTCTATTAACATCCACTTCTCTTGTAGTCAGTTCTGCTCAAGCTTAATGTGTTCAAGATCCACTTGGGCTTGGTCAATGGAAAATCCCAATGAAACCATCTCCTTTACAAGCTCCAATAAATGGAATTCGTACGGGGAAAGTCTACTGGATGAGGCTATCTCTTCGATTGTCTATGTAAATTGGATTGGTTAAATCCCTATATTTATACTAATCATTTGATCACTGTTCAGTGGATATATTAGAAAAGGTCACAATTCTTAACAATATTTTAAAATCCAAAACATAGAAGAAAATAAGTGCATAGGTTTTACATAACCATAAGATGACATTTAAATAGATCAAGAGGAATTTTTATTAATGAATTTTTGGGTCTTTACAATATTCCCTCCTTAAAAAAAATTGCATCCTCGCAATTTGATTACAAACAAAAGGAACAATGAAATTTAAACACACCTTTAGGTATGTTTACCCCCCACCATTATTCATTACCCATCCCTCATTATCATGTCGATCATGAAGAGAGAGGGTCACCTCAGTGCAACAATAGCTCAATGCACATTTAAAGTCTTCCACTTCCTTTTTCCAGATGCAGTCCATGCAACTTGGATCATACCAGTGGAAAATATGATGCACTTTTTGAAAAAAAATAACTTCTAACATATAGTTTCAAAACATCACCATTTAATAGGTTTTTTTAAAATAGTCTGACAAAGTCCTACTGGAAAATCCTAAAATGTGGTTATTATAATATATTGTCTATGTTTCCAGAAACACTAGAAGAAAAGACTATATATATAGGCTGCTTGGAGGTCTCTCTCTTCGGCATCTATTTAAAAATCAAATAGTGAATCATATTGTCTATATAGGGTGAAATATTTAAAAATACCCTGATCGCGCCTCCCTCATCTTGAATGGTGTATGAGTTGGGAGCTTAATATTTGATTACAGGTGATCCATGATCTCTTATGATTCTGTGGTATGGAGGAGGTATTTGATATGTCATAGAGTTTCTTTCAAGAAAGTGGGACATTGGAAAAGGTTTTGATGTTATGCAATCTTGACTTCACAATAATTAGATCTAGTAAGTCCTTAGAAAGGGACAAGAGTGTTTTATGAGGTTGTTCCCCTTCCATATAGAAATAATCATTTATCTTGCTAACGAAACATATCAAATTTTGAGTTACCCTTTAGACATGATAGAATTGTGATGTTAAACTACTTGAAGTCAAATGATTTATTATTCCTTAATGAAAAGAAAATTATGTCAACACCTAAAGGGTAATCCAAGGACAAAAATGGATGACTTATAAATTACTTTTATTCTTTAACATATGAACCTATAGGCTTTAATCTATGATATTCCTGATCTACTTTCTAACATATATTCTTAGGTGCATTTTTTAATTCCATTAATAAGTGTTCATACTAATATTGTGAATTCAGAAAAGCATATCCCCTAGGAGTGTCATAACCCAGAGTGAAGCAAGGACCATTGTCATGTACCAGGATACCCCAGGTCAAGCCAGAAACACCTTTTTGGGGTTTTCACCCCTAGGTACATTTGTTCCAGAGCCGCCTCAACCTGCTCATATCCAGACATGGATACATTTTCAGGATAAACCACTTACTCAATACTCACCAAAACATAGGGATGTTTTTATTATACTTAATCCTGTCCCTAAGGATTTACTAAGGTTTTCTAATCCCAATCCCAAAAATAACTAAACCTATCATCTAATAGTGACTATAACAACCCTTCTATTTATTACACACATAAACCTGATTTATTATATAAAACCTTTACTTGATACAACATAGATGATCAAGAGGTCTAGTGTCATGGGGTATTAGGAACATTACATAACAACTTAAACATAGGATGGAACATCTTATTGAAAACTCACTTTACATGACTACTACATTCCCTCGTACTTAGCATTGCATGGATAACCTGAGGACATGCATAAGAAAAAGGTGAGTTATAAATCCCAATAAGGGAGTAAACAAGGGATAACATATAGATTAAAATACAGTTTAAGAAATAGTAATATCAAGGGAGAACAAGAGAAAAATGAACATAAAGGAATAATAAAACATTATAATCATAACATGGAAATGTGGCAACAAAACTTTACATAGAATTAACATGAGCCAAGGCTCATTGCACATGGAGCATGAGTAAACCCTCATTTCACCTGAATCACGAGTAACCACTCATTTCCCCTGAATTATAATGAGTAACCACTCATTGCACATGACGTATCATAATATTATACTTTACCCAATGAATTGGAGCTCTACTAGGGTGCATCCTTCTTAAACATTTCATTTCATGCATAAGTGTGACACATGGATCATACAACATGGAATAAATAATCATAATTTATTCCATGATAAAGGGATGTGAAATATATACACAAAGAATTATAATCAATATGTAAATGTGCATAATGGTGAATACCCTTGACAGAGAAATGGGCACTGTATTAACTACACCATGACATTGGCTTGGAAAATCGTAGTGTAATTTCTGCATCATAATGACGTGAAATAAGAACTCATAAAAATGGTAGATGAGAGATAAACAAATTTATAATAATATTTACATGAAATGGATAGTAATGGGGTCATATAGATACATGTCTCAACAAACATAATTTAATTTAGATGCATAATACAAAATAATTAGTTGGATGTAAAAGTGGGGGGAGAAATACCTCACAGAATTTTGCCATGGTAACAGGTGTACATGAGAGGCATTAATGAGAGAGAAATGGGATTACCATAATCCAAACATAAATAGGGCAGTATGGGGAGGTGTGAAATCATACCCCAACTTTTTAAATTGAAAACAAAAGGGAATAACAACTTAAAGAAAATTGGACAAAAATGAGAAAGGTAGAAATCCCTTACTTGGAAGTGTGATCCCAAAGGCTCGGGAGAGGCTTGAGAGAGGCTTATTTGAAGCTTGGGGAACCTTGGGAGAATTATATAGAGATGAAGTAAGGGGTTGGTAATACTTCAAAGTCTTTGAATGAAGATCAAGTGGGAGATTGGGTGGGTTTGTATTGGAAAGGAGAGGGAATTCATTATTAGTTAGGTTTGGGACACCTCACATTAAACTAATCAAAACCAAAAACCAGCCCATGGTTTTTTCCCATTGTTTTTTCCAAAGGGGTGTGGAAAAAATATTTTATAAGTCCAATGGAATAAATTCTTAAAATAATTGGGTTTCTCATGTGGAGGTGAGTCACACTCTTAAGGAAAACAATTTAAAAAGACAAAATGTTTAATGAGTCTAGAAGGGTCCACTAACGCTTTTTAAAATGAATCAAACAAACCCGAAATCACATTATTTTAATGGTAAAACATATATTGGCCTAACATAATGTTTATATTATTATTTTACATCACTATTGGTTCATTATGATGTCATAAAACAAATTATATATTTAAATAGTATTTAATTTTTACACAAAAATTCGACTGTTTAAAAAATTATGAAAAATTCACTGTTGGATAATTTATAAGTCATGATTCTAAAAATAATATAAATTTTATCTAAATAATTTTCAAAATTTGTAAATTTTTACTTTTAAAATAAAAACCGACATTTATAGAAAATTCGTGGGTTTTGACAAAAATAGCTTTCAACCCTTAATAAAAATTGCAATTGTATTCATAAAATTATATTATAATTTATATTTAATAATAAATAATTTTATATTAATAATAAAAATATTTTATTAAAATATTATTTAATTCAAAAATCCATTAATTTGTCAAAATAGATTTCTTAGTTCAATATTAACTAAAAATACTATTTGTGCTTCAAAAACTACTTAGAAATTAACAATAATAAAATGAATTCACATTATTTATACAAAAAAAATGTGCGTAGTCATAGTGCTAGGGTCTTGTTACATAAACCATTAGAACACCCTCATAAGACTGAAGGTAAAGGTGTGTGATGGTGATAGACTCTTGGGGTGGCTCGGATAACATCGCTCGGGTGGTAATCTCTATTAACTTTCACTTCTCACGTAGTCTATTCCGCTCAAGCTTAATGTGTTTAATCTTGGCTTGAGCTTGGTCAAGGGTGAAGCCCAATGACACCACCTCATTTATGAGCTCTAAAAAATGGGCTTCGTACGGGGAAAGTCTACAGGATGAGGTCATTGCTTCCTTTTTCTAAGTAAATTTGATTTGTTAAAGCCCACTATTTATACAAATCATGTGATCACTGTTAAATGGTTATATTTGCGACGGTCAGAATTTTTAACAGTATTTTAAAATAAAAAAACATTGAACCAAATAAGTGCATAAGTTTTATATAACCATAAGAATATATTTAAATATACCAAAAGGAATTTTCATCAATGAATATTTGGTTCGTTACATGGAGACTTTATGATTCTTCATCGAATATGGATTCAGGGACTCTACAAACAACCAAGACACACTTTAGAGGTCTTCTGGAAAGCCCCATTGACCGGATAGATCAAGAAAAATGTTTATGGAGCCTCTAAAGGTAATCAGGGACCTGCTGGATGTGGAGCCATCTTCAGAGACAGGCTTGGGCATTGTCATGGCTGCTTCTACGGAGGCTACGAGATTGCCTCTTCTCTTGAAGTTGAGATGGAGGCTGTGATTCAGGTTGTTGATTTTTCTAAACTAAAGACCCAGAAAAACAACTTGATTGAAAGTGTTTCGACCACCATTTTCCAAGATATATGGTGTGGTTCGGTTCACCTTGCTCAGTCTCTCACTACCCATTGGATGATTTTTCTATCTTTTCTTTGGGAAATTAGATACATCGCCACACAAGCCTACCGTGAAGCAAACATGGTTGCTGATAGTCTGGCCAACAAAGGGTTCAACGAAAGCATTACATGGTGGGTTGAGTTTCTGGTTGATCTGCTTCACATATATGAGCAATATTGTAATAAGATCCCCTCCTTCAGACTTTTGTATCCTTTTTTCTCTATTTAATAAATTGGGTCTTGGCCTTTGACCAAGGCTTTACCTTAAAAAATATTTAGTTTTTTAAAAAATAGTTTGGGGTTATCTATCCTATTTTCTACATCAACAAAAAATGATTTAGGTTCATATACACAATTTAATGGGATGAATCTTTCTAGGAATAAAATTAATGATTACTGAATGCTCCAATTTTCCCCTATTATCCAGAAATATTGACTTTTTTATCTATAGTGATGTTTCATTATAGGTATTGGGTTGTGTTTTAATAAATAAAAAGTAGGTAATTTATTATGCTTCACATAAATTAAAAAAAGTAGTGAAATTATACAATATATAATCATGAAATGGTAGTTGTAGTTTTTCGTTTAAAATTTTTGAAAAAACATTTATATGGATTAATTTGTGAAATATATACTAAACATAAAATAATTATGTATAAATTCACTAATTATGAGATGAAAATTATAGAGAGGATATGTATGTAATTGAAAAATACTATTAATACATAATTTAATAACATATATGTAATTAAAATAAATTATATGAAGCTTTGAGTTACAAAGATAACAATACAAAAACTATGCTTCATATGAAACATTATCCATTGGATAATAATTTTTTGAATGTTGGATTGGAAATTGTTAATGTAGAAACAACATCAATATATTTTTAGGTTTCTATAAAATGATATTTTTTATATAGGATTATGAAACCTAATGAATATAATATTATTTTACAAGAAAATGTTTAAGCTATCAACAAGTGTATTTTGGAGGAGTTTAGTGTTGAAAAATGTGTTTTTTAAGATTTATAAAAAGGTTATGTGTTTCATGTAACCCCCAATATCAAGAAATAACTATTGTGTGAGGATCATAGTTCTCTATTTTTTATTCATCCTAAAAGAAACAAATATAGAAACCTGTTTAGAAATTTTTTGGGGTTATCAATGAGGAAATATGTAAATAATTTTACTATCAAATATTTCAATTATCAGTATGTTAACACTAAATAAAAATTACTAATGGAGATTCAATAGCCCATTCCTATGAAATAATGAAAATGAGAGATTATATCCATAAATTTTGTAGTGGGATTTAAAAATAATTCTCATTTTAATAAAGAAGTTTTTATTTATTTATTTATCATTTAACTATATATTTTTATTTTCTACTCATTAATGATAATATTCATTTGGAATTTTTTTTTCAGATTTATGACAAAGTCATAATTTGACTATTTAGAGTTTATATCTCAATAGTATTTTATCATGATACAACTAATTAGGTTAAAGGAATTATGAATTCATTCGGTTTTGAATAAATTTTTAGTGCATCATTTCATCAGTAATTAGATGAATAGTCAGAGCGAATGATTCACACATTAAAGGATATGATTTGTAAATTTTAAATGTATTTTAAGGGAATTTGGAATAAATATATAAATTTAATTTATTTTTATCGTAATAAAAAATTTCATTCCAATATAATGATGAATCCTTTCTATGAATTATATGGGAGTTGTTTTAGACTTCATATTATTATGATGAAGTAGGAAAAAGCAATTTTTTGGGACTGTTATTTGTAGAAAAATGGTTGAAAATAAGATTATGATTTTGTGGAATATAAGTATTACATAGATAATTAAGATGATATTTTTAGATAACTAAAGGAAATATCTTTCTCTCGATGTAGGGGATCTTGTTTTTCTTAAATTATATCCCCGGAAAAGTGTTATGAGTTTTGTTAAAAAGGTAAAGTTGAGTACACTATTTGCCAGATCGTATGAAATCCTAGATAAATTTGGATCATTTCCCAATAAAATTTCCTTCCCTATTATTTTAAATGAGTTATATGATATACTTCATGTTTCATTGTTATGAAAACATGTGTCTGATGCATATAATGTTTTGATCCCTAATGTACTTTTGTTGGAAAAAACATTTCTTATAAGTAACATCGTGTACATATTATTAACATCAAAGAGAAATTATTTTGGAGTAAAGTTTTTACAATGTTAATTATTTTATAAAAAACAATATGATCGATGAAGAACCATGGGAATCAAAAATTACTATAGATAAAAAATAACCATACTAGTTTATGTAGTGAAAAAAAAATTAGGATGTAATTTCAAAAAGTATGAAAGAATGTAAAAACCTAGGTAATGTGAAGATAAATAATTATCATTTTAATTAATTATATAATATATATTTATATTCATTATAAGTATAATAGTTAAATTTTTAGTTACATAGAAATAAAATTTTTTGTTATCAAATTGGGTTTTCAGGCATTATATGTGTGATGTCCCAGATTTTGGGAGTGGTAAGGACATTTAAGTTATGGTTAAATACCACTCATTTTATACTAATTGTGGGCTCCAATGGTTATGATATGGTTTAAGAGATTCTGGTTCTCATTGAGAGACCATATTTCCAAAAAATGTGAAGACACCGTGGACCACAAGGTTTGTTTGAAACTATGATTGGAGGGATTCTCACCATTATGGGTGGTGCTAAAACCCATTACAATGGAAACCAGATGGATATAACTTAGTTATTATAACTGTGAGCATATACTATTTTAGGATTCCCTTTAAGAATTATTTGGGGCATGATTGGTTCATGGATTTTCCAACCATGAATCCAAATGGTGCATCCCAGGAAATGATTGGAAAATAACCTTTTCCCCCAAAGTTTTTAAAAACAAAAACCCTATTACCCCATCTCATTTTCAATGGATATGATCTCCCCCCTCCATTGTGGCTTATTTCTCTACCTATTATAGATTATTTTGTATCTACCTCATCTAAATTTCAAATGGATGTCCATTAGAAGCATTAGAAAAATATTGGTATGTTCTTCAATCCTATTTCCTTTATTTCTATTTTATCTTCATGTCTATTACACTATTTTAGTGAGACATCATTTTCCCTATTTTCAGATCATTTTTCTATTCTTCCAATGTCGTCCATTTTTTATTTTTTTTGGAATTCTTAACTATAGATTAGGAGAATACTATAAACCTAATGTAGGTGTTCTAGTTTATTTCCCCATATTTTGTCACTTTCTAGATTGTGCGTCACTATTCTATGCACCAGAATTTTTTGAAGACACCCCAAACTAATAAATTAATTAAATTAAATGAGTTTATATCCATATTATTTTCATAGATAGTGTTTCATAGACCCATTGGTTGATATCATTTCCTTGTGACACCCCAATCGGAGTTCCTTCCTTCAAGGACCATAAATCCTTTTCCTTAAAATGATAAACCAACATAGTGGTGTGTATTACCCTTGTAATATTACTCTGTAATTTTAAATTGACCAATGGTTATTGTAACACCAAGTGTTAGGCCATTGTTATTATTTTATAATTCACATGTTTATGTTATTCCACTAACTTGTGCTATCTTTATTATTTCATAAATGGAGATGATGAATTAAATGAAATGAAAAATTTATTTATCATGTTAAAACGGTTTGCCTTAAAAAATAGCATGATTTTTATAGTCAAATAATAAACTCATCTTATGTTGAGGTTGATACAAGGTTATCGACTTAAGGATGTCTTATATGGGCTTATCATTCCTTATATTTAGTTTTGTTAATTAATTGTAAATGTTTTGGGGGGAAATAATAGCTATTCTTGGGATGGATTCATCACGTATTTAAATTTACCTCCAAGTGAGTGATACCTATTCCCTAGGGGAGAGCCTATGAAATGGTTTGGTTGTTAGATGGTTGTACCATTCGATGAGAGAGACTTTTAACCCTATATGATATACTAGGGACAGACTAAGAGGTCTGTTCTGTGTTGTCATCACACCAAGATGAGAGTGATACTTGAGATCACATTCATGGGTTGCCTAAAAAAGACTCCCATGAAATTGGATATATATATATATATATCCCCTAGAGTGATAATTGGGATCCATTCCAGATATCCTTGTATGGGCTCTAGGTGAATCATCTTAAATTCAAAAGATGGCCTTAAAATAAAGGATGAAATTGGGTAACCGAAATTTCAAGGATGTATCCACCAAGACCAATTACAAGAATCGTGATAGTCCATCCTTTTTATAAATGAATTATGATTTCCTTTCATAAAGTATATTATACCCCTTTACAATTTAGGTTACCTTGTTCAGATACAACAGACTTAAGTTGAATCATGTAGTATTGCACTGCTATCCTAAGAAGAACCCGGTCTGTTATATTATATTTAAGTATTTCATTGATTTTATTATTATTACCACATTGAGGAATTTATATTCATGGAATGAATTTATATTGACACCTTTTTTGGTGGTTTACTGAGTATGTATCACACCCTTATTGGACATCATATGGAAACCAAGTAGACTTAAAGACTTCATGTATAGATAAATAGATGTGACCGACTTCTGATGCTTGGTTGACAGTTCTAGGATGGAGCATGGGGGAAGAGGACAGATCTGATGATTGTGATTTTTAGTAGTTTTTCTTGGTATTTTTGTATTTATTTAACATGTGTTATATTGTTGTATTCTATATTATCCTTTTACTCACTTTTATATTGGCATATCATCATCATCATCATTTGAATAAATTTTTTATTTATCTTCTACAACTTTTTTCTCACTTAAATGACTTATCAATATTAGTTTTTCTACTAAATTTTATTCTATTTATGATGCTTACAAATATTACATACTGCTATGAAAACTCTGATCAATGAGGGAATAGTCTCCCCCAAAACACACCCTAGGACCATGATGCTACTCAACATCTACTAGAGTAAGGTGAGACATGCTTGTGATAAAGTGGATAATCATCTTGAGGCATCACTAAGTGGATTCTAGTGTGGGACACTATATAGTGGTTTCCGAGCTTCTTTTCCTTTTCCTTACTATTTTGATATTAGAAAAGAGACTAAGAGTATTGTAATTTTGTAATGAGGTTGTTCCTAGGAGTAACTAACCCCATAATGGGGAATGATAATTACTTGGGATGGGATAATGCTATTATAGGTTGCACTTATTATGAATTTATGGATTTTTCCATTGGGTGGCAAACTTTATTTGTTCTATTATTAATGTTGATATTACTAAGATGAGATTTTCTTATCCTGACCAGATGAAATAATTGAATATCAATACATGCATCATATTAGGAACCATATGGATTAAATTTTATGAATTATACCATTCTATATTTATATTATCATGTGCATTTCCTGTATTTCATTTGATTTTTGTGAGTCTCTAGATTTTTATGTATATTAGTCTATTGGTGTGTCTTGATGTAATGACATAATTGGATTAATTAATGTTCATACATCAATCTAAATTGTGTTTCCCATATATATTGATATTGAATTATTAATTTAGTAATTAATCAACAGTAGTCAACTTGGTTGCTGAGTTCCAAATGAAATTTTTGATGTAATTACTTCTATAAATTGGAATTGGTATTTCATTCAATCTAATCACTATGAATATCCTCTTATATCTTAGTACTAGACTGTTTCTGGTGAAGAATTATTTCTCTATTTTTGAATGGTTTCCAAGGGGTTTTATTCGCGGAACTAAAAGCACCCAATGGTTCTATATCTGTGATGAATTAGGTACCTTTTATCCAAGGGAATATGATTTTTGTGAGTTTTAGCCAATGATACATAAAAAATCACACTGGTCGAGAGTATGGGAGTTTGTGATCATCAACACATTTTGGGGGGAATTATTTCCTACTTTATGACTCAATAATAGATTGTAGATATGTTCATTAATACATTACTGATTCCCAACTATGACATTGATTACCCTTGAATTAATAATAAATTATAATCGTGTGTGAATTTATAATTATTTTTATGTATTGGAGGATATCTACTTATGGTATTCTCTTTTATACTGATTAAATGTTATTTTTTATTGTTAATATGATTCTTGTTTTCAATCCACATAGTGGTTCCCTTGAGTGTGTATCGTCATCCAGGGAGACGAGAGTTGTTTTGGTTTTGGTATTGGACCCATTAATGGGTTTCCTATTTATCCTTGAGAAATGAATTATAACTGATTTAGTTCAGTGCTATTTAATGGGACACATCATACCTTTTGATTTTGTTTGATAATGAACTAACCATAAAGTGTAATGTCATGTGGAAAGGAAGTCTAGGAAGAAGGTTCCAAGTTAAGGCTTGGTGTGGGAATTATGATGAAGCAGCCCAGGGAACCTGAAAGGGATATGGATTTCCATGTTGAATTAAACCATACAAAGAATGTGTCCCAAAAATAATAGAGTTGACATAGAGTGTTGGGTTTGGACTTCCAATAGGGTTCCTATGTTTCCCTTTTGGATGGTAATCAAAGAGCATGTTGTTCAGTTGGTATCGAATGGGAGTGTTGCAATTTGAGAATATTAAGTTGGGGCTTACTCTTAAAAAGAACTCTCTATGAATAGGTACATGAGGGATGATCTCGACTCACAATGGTTTATATGCGTGTTTTGTTTTTTCTATTACAGTTGGGGAGGTTTCCAATGGTTATATCTAGGGTTATTACTATTGAAAATGATTCCCTAGTGAATGGGGTTATAATTAGGGCTTATGTTTGAGGAGGATTCCCTTAATTGTCTGGGGATTACAATAGGAATTAGGCCTAATGATTAGTATGATTGGGGATTACTCAATAGGAGAATACCCAATTTGGTTTAGGATCATGTGGATTTCATGACCACTATCAGCCTCTAAGACCATGTCATTCATGCTCGGTGTGAGGAACAAGAGGAATCATAAGATACGGCAAACCACACAACTTTATTTTCATAGAGGACAAATACATGGCCTTGAGGACCTATGAATATGGAGGCACTCTAAATAAATGTGCAAGTATGTTTCCAAGGATAATCCTTTTCCAAAACATGCATCTGGGGGTGAAGGTGTCAAGGTAATGGCTATCCACTGAGACCACAAGTCATGATGAGTCATGATAAAACATTATAAACAATAGGAAATGAAAGACATATGAAACTACTCACCTCACCTCTTCCACTGGTGGAAGATACCATGGGTGCAGAAGAGGAAGGAGATGACTATAGTGCATATCCCCTATCTTTCCTAGTACCCAATGTGGTTGAGGAGGAGTAGGTGTGAATCCTTTTTTCATGAAAGGATAGGGGTTACTCTATGGGGTATTCCCTAAAATTGGTTTTTCAGTATGATCGGATGATCAAATTCCATGTTGAATGGAAAAAATAATGTTTAATCGTTACCATCTATTTGTGGAATGGGAGGCTCCCTATCTTTGAGATGAAAAGAGTAGGACATGGTCCCAACCCCTGTATCCAATATCCGTAAATCCATTCCACTATCACAGGGGTAGGGGTCTTCATGACTAATGGGATTCAAATCCAAATGTACCCCGGTGACCCTAACCATCTATTAGGACAGATATAGAATAACTATGACTAATGGAATACAAGACCAAATGGGAGACACACTAGTGTTCCCTTGGCCATGGTTTTTCAAGTCAGAAGGTTTCAGTTGAGGTTTTGACATAGTACCTTTTCATGAAGGGAACCACGATAAGAGCAGTCCTGCCATTAGTGGCATGAAATAGTACCAAAAAGTGTCTCTCATAGGTATAGGCTTAAATAGAATATGTCCCTTTCATATATGGAGTAACTTTATGTTCTTCATGAATTATGGGTTTTTTCCTATGTGAGCTAGGTATGCCTTGTAAAATGGACCACCATGGAAATAAAACTTGTCTAGTACTTTATCAGAGGAACCATGGGTCAATTCTAGAGTCCCTAGAGGGGTGTCTCACATGCACCTATTTATGAAGCAGTTCCTTGCATATTTGGTTGGTATTTAGGGGAGAATGTGTCCTTGGGTATGTGTCTTGTGTTTAAAAACCTATAGGGACTCTGATCTCAGTTATCCCCCTAAATTCTATCTTGTCTCAGGTTTTCAGAAGATACCTAGAATGATTTTGGAGATATGGGAGAGGGGGTTTCGTGGAATGATCATGGTGGCTTCTTTATAATTTTTAGTTTCAAAAATGAGGACCGCAAGGGTCTTATTTATAAGAAAATTGGGGACCCTAGTTAAAGGAGTTCATGTAGGTCTACGACACCGATAGCTGAAATAGGTGTGTCATGTCCTTTGGTGCCTCTCGGGGAGGTTGTGAAAACCCTCCAATGTGCAGGTGAGTGTGTGCACAGTTCATCTTTGGAAACTAACTTTGATTCACCTTATATCTCTTTTACACTTCATCATTCTTAAGTTACACTTCATAATCATTTCACTCCCATTGAAAAAATAGCGTGTCAAAAAATCTCCCCTTCAAGATAGGATCTGATAAAAGGATGAGGGTCAGTACTGAGGTGGAATTGGGAAAGTATTATGAAGGTTTCTTCGGTGAGTAGTGGAAATTATTTAGGGAAACATTTAACTTCTCAAATCCTATGTCAAGGGTAAATTGTAAAATTTGGAATTGAGGATCCCTCATGTGGAAGATCCACTACATTTTGAAATATAAATGAAAAATTATTTTTGATTCCCAATCACTTGTGTCTTTATCCCAATTTTATTTCGATGATCATAACATAAAATTAAAGCTACCTTTTGTATCAATTCGTATTTGTATTAATTTTTCATAACCATAGTGATAGGGATGGGAAAATTGTCTAATTTTTCCTTAATCCATGAGGCCTACCGAGCGTAGTTTGACTATTTATATAGTCATATGGACAACCCTAAAAGTTTTGTGTCTTTCATGTCATCAAACTAATTTTTTTATAAATCCAATATGATGAAGGCTTTGTAGTCAAGATTTGAATTTTTATTAGACTACCATTTTTAGGTTTTCAGCCTAACATGTGTTGTGCCTATTTATCTCATTTCTAAACAAAATTCCTAAACTACATAAGGTGTCGGTCTTGGGTGTTGAGACTTAAATTTTTTCTAGATTTCCATTTCTAATTTCTCAACATAGATAGTAATATGTATATTTCTTGTGGTTAGTTTAAATTAATGCATGTCAGGCTAATGACACTGGTGTTTTAGGTTTAAAAACATCGACTGTAAGTTTTGGATGAGGATCCCAAATGATTTTTTCTTCAATAATTTTTCATCATTCTTGAAATATCTGATGGGGAATCTTGAGCCATGAATTTTTCGTCCCCAACTCTAATACATGATATTAGGTAAAGGAGTAGGTCTCTCTAGGTAACAATGTTACCACTATTGAAAACCCTATTTTATGGGATTCATTATGTAAATCCAGTAGGGGCATGTTACTATACAGTCAATAGTAGAATTTTTAAACGAAAAGACCTGAAATCTAGGATAAATTAATATATTGTCAACTGGGGCATGTTTCAAAAAACTCATGCAAGGAGTTCTCATGAATTCTGAAATTCAGTCACCGTTGAATGAAGTTTAAGATTTGGATATTTTAAGACCACTATGGGTGATTTTTTCAAAGGAAGGTGTCTGAGAATGAAGGTAATATCTTTATTAGAGTTATATATGAATATGAAACTACTCATATAAAATCATAGCTCTTGAGAAGGAGTGTAAATCATGGTACATGGTTGATGTTAGGGAGGATGACCCTTTCTTATAAGGTTTAAATTATCATGCAGTTTAATATTGTGTGACCAAGATATTAACTTTGTAGTTTAATGTCTTACGATAAGGAAGTTGTCATAAATTTTTACATCTTATGACCAGGATGTTATCCTATTAAGTTTAAATTCATCAAAATGTAAATTATTTTGTGTAGTCTAATGTCGTATAACAAGGATATTCGGGGGGGGGGGGGTTAATTTAAGGTGTTTTTCTTTGACCAAATGGTTAACAGTTTTCCCCTTTCTTAGTAATTTATCCGGAAATGTTCTACCATATTCTAACATGAGAGGTGAAATTTTTATGATATGATTTTGGGTTTCCCATATTTGAAGATTGGTATAGGGAAAATAGATCATATCGACAGAGGAGGTCTCTCCCAAGAACGAAGTCCCTGCAGATTGAAAACCCCCTTTTGTGGGATGTTTTATGAAGAGATGACTACTATGTATTACAACATAGTCAATAGTCTAATCCATTGGATGAAAACCCATTTTTTGGGATACATTATATAAATCCAACTAGGGCGTGATATAGAATATTCAAGAAAATAAGTTTATAGGAATTCAAACATTCTACTGCTAAAAGCCAATCGATTTTTATACAGATTCAGATTTCCTAAGGCATAGAGATTGGATTGGGGAAAGAAGTTACCAAGTTATGGGAGAGTCAATTAAAATCAAAATTCCCAATCAATTTGGGGAAAAGGATTCCTAAATCGGTATGAACCAACACATGGGATATGGTGCCTGTATTTTTAGGTTTTATGACTAGGACCAAGTTATTACGGAAATGATAGGTTCTATATGGATTATTGATCAAAGGTTATTCATGCATACTTATGAAATGAAATAGTAATTTTTAAACCATAGTATTATATATTTCTAGATCAAGAGAAATTATAGAAGACTAATATGTTTGGGATTAATATATACTACTTTGAATCATGGTTTCCAATATAATTTCATCAAATCATGTGAGGACAGAAGAGGCTTATCCCAAGGTTGAAGTTACTAGTAGTCAGAAAACCTTTTTTGTGTGCTATTTTATGAAAAGACAACTAGGGGATATTATAATATAGTAAAATAATGGAATCCTTCAGCAGACATGGTTATTTTTTGGGACACTTATACAAAGATGATTAGGGTGTGTTGCAACATATTCAGTGAAAGGAGTCCTTATGTATTAGACATTCTACCACTAAAAATAAAGTAATATTTTAAACATTAGAAAGTGTAAAATATTAGGAGTATTAAGTGTGAAATGGATAGGTCAAAGCACAAATGAAGTGTTTTACAAGATTTTGGCCATGATTTTGGGGTCCCTTTCATTTATTTGGCACATATGTAGAAGGGGGAAATCTCTATTTTTACAGCAGACCCCTTTATGAGGGGACCCAAATTAATAGGTCATGAACATATTATTATTTTTATGTAGAAGAGGGGGAATTATTATTTACACCATGGTGGGGACTAGAACGTGACTCCTAGTTGTCACTATTTATCTAACATAGAATAATAATGACACCACATGATTTTTTTGACATACCATGTGGTTCAACATCATGTGGGCAGGACATCAGCCTTGCTAATTTACATCATGTTGTGAGGACATTAACTATACAGTTTAACATCATGTGGTAAGGATGTTAGCCATAAATTTTAACATCATACAGTAATGATGTAGGTGTCTTGACATGAAGAATGAGGTAATATTGTAGTTGGGATAAGGCATGTGACCCAAGCATCCCTATAAATCATGTCAGATAAAGAATCAATCCATGCGTAGTTCTGAAATGAAGTTCCCCCACACTAATTTAATTATATGGTGGAAATTGGGTTTTTCTTAATATGGGTTCATTTATAGGGTGAGAACCTACATTGGAACCCCTCATGTATATCTCACTCGTACATGTGTGAGTGAGGGAATTTCCTGTATTTTGTTGTGGATGGGCCCCTGATTGGTGATCCAAACATCACTATGTATCTCAGTGAAATGAGAATAAAGTCACACGTAGTTCTTGAGGTATCATCATGCATTTTATTGTTCAGAAATGAGTACATATGGTGTTCCTTTTAGGGTCATACAACCATAACCATGGTAACCCCATTATGATTTTATATTCCTTACATGTTTAGGTAACTCTTTTACCAAAAATCTTAAGCCTACATGAACTATTCTTGTTGTAATAAATAAGGAGTAGAAAAGGTTCCTTAAGATACACAAAGGAAATATAAGGGAAGGATTAGAGAATTTATATTTTTGTGGTTGTTGCACTCAGAGAAATGATTCAATCATTACTATTTATATCATTAGGATGAGAATCAAGCCATACATATTTCTTCAATCTCATATAGTTTAACATCATGCGGTGAGGAAAAAGATGAACTCACATGAAATAACATAAATTTTTCATTAGGTCCTGAGATTGGGAATCTAGGAATCACTACATATCTCTTGGGAATGACAATCAAACCATGAATAGTTTTTAGAGGTTCCCTATGAATATATGATCCTCAAAAAGGGAGTGGGGGATTTTATTAATTATGGATGAACATGAGATTTCATATTCTAGGGTCACTACATATCTCATTGGAATGAAAATCAGCCCACACATTGTTTTTAAAAAATTATTCACTACATCAATTATGTTTTATGTGGGTAAAGGGGGATTTTTTTTTATTTTCTATAATTATGGTTAGGCCCAAGACATTAGGTCTATGAATCACTACACATCTCATTGTAATATAAATTAAGCCATAAGTTTTGGAAAAGTTCCTTGTGAAGATCTAGTTCGTACACTGGCAAATGAGGAATTTTTCATTGTGGTCGTGACTAGACCTGGGATTGGAGATTTGGTCATCACTATGTATCTTGTTGGAATGAGAGTCAAGCCACACATAGTTCAAGGAGAACTAGGTAGTTTAACATCATGTGGTAAGGATGATGACCGTTCAGTTTAACATATTGCAGTAAAGATATGGGTCACCTAATGAGAATGGAATATTGTAGTTGGGCCAGGGGATATGACCTAGACGTTAATACATATCTTGCTAGAGCAATAATCATGTCACACGAAGTTATTGAAAAGGTTCCTTATGCTTATCTAATTCTTAAACTGGGAAAAGGGGATATTAATATATGTATACATATATATGTTTTGTTATGACTAGACCCAGGATAGAAAATATGGGTGTCACTACACGTAACATTGGAATGATAATAAAGAAACATGTTGTTCTTGGATAGATAGTGCAATTTACCATCTTGTGACAAGTACCTGATAATGATGGGGCTTATTCCTAGAAAGAGGCCCAGGTTCCACTTTAGAGTGGAAATGGTTTGTGTGGGGATTATGCATGAGATTTTTCCATTCATTCTTCCTCAAGTCTATCCAAGAGGGAATCTCGATCCGCTAAGGGGTTAGAGGGGAGTAATTGTGGACAACACCTAAGTTGGAGGTAAATTTTTATGGGACCACAAGGAGTATCTCAAAATGTGGTACTTTGGGGGTTTATTAACGTTGAATGAGAGGGATATTAAACATGCAGTTTAATATCACACGAAGATGAAAAATTGTGTATTGCAATTTCGATACCTACGACTAGGACCATATGTTGTTAATTTTATCATCGTGTGATAAAAAAGACGGTCCCATGTAGAATAGAATGAACTTTATGTCATAACATTTAAGTTCCTGTGACAAATACCAACTATTATGTTTAACATCGTGCAACTAGAATGTATATGGTGCTATGTAGTTTAACATCCTACATTCAGGATGATTTTTCTGTGATCACAAAAAATATTTCACTAGGAATCTTTCATTGGTTGTGGTTGTAATGAGCTCTATATCCATTGAGATTAATGC
Organism: Viscum album; assembly: GCA_963277665.1. Classification (NCBI taxonomy): domain Eukaryota; kingdom Viridiplantae; phylum Streptophyta; class Magnoliopsida; order Santalales; family Viscaceae; genus Viscum; species Viscum album. The sequence continues at coordinate 1,512,476,419 of OY728128.1, read as the reverse complement.
ATAAGCTCTATTAGAATGGATCTTTTATATGGAATAAGTTTATTCTAACTTTGGTTAATGTTTTTGAGGCTTCTTTCCTGGTTTCACTATAGTTCTGAGGACCAACACTAGTTCCCCTTGGAAAAATGAGAATTTGTTGACCTTCATGTTAAAATATTGCACTATATGCTTTTTATAGAATTCCATGTTATGTATGGTATGCAATATTTCTTCATCCAGTCACTTCAATTAATCCAGGTATTTCTATGATTTCTCATCTATGCATATTTGATCACATATGGGAACACATAGAGAGGGAAACTAGACTTCAATAGGTATGATTTCTTCTTTTCCATATACCATCAACTATACGGTCTCCCGTGTTGCACTATGGGTCATAGTATGGTAATAACATAAGGCATTAAATATTGTGGAGGCCAAGACTTCTAATATTTATCCACTATCTTCAGATGTATGTTTGATAAGGTCTTTTTTAAGGCCTGTATATGATAATTAGTTACTGCATTATAGCAAGATGGATGGTTATATTCAATATTTTACTCCTCATATAGCTTCTATACCTCAGAATAATAGAAATTGGTGTTTCTTTCAGTCATTATTTTATGATGGAAACCAAATATGGTAATAATGTTGTATTTTACAATGTTGGAAATGCTTTTGGGGATAACTTCCTTGAGGGGTATTTCCACAACCCATTTAGAGAAGAAACAAGTAGTATCCGGGATATAATTGAACATTTTGTCTGTAGATGGGGGGTTTGTAACTACAACATACTTTCCCTATATGTAAATTTCCTATGAGTATTTTTATGTATGTAATAACTTTAGTGTTTGATGGATGAATTCAGTACGAACTTGGCAGGAATGATATTTCTTGGTGAATTTTTTGCAATTTTGTGTCATAATGGGCTACTATTAACCGAGCCTTAGGATTTAATGAAAAAAATTGATCCCTAAATGGTGTGTGCTAAATTCTATATCAATTACTTATTAAATAATATTCCTAGTCTCTTCTTTCTGGAAACGTCTAAGAAGGACTCCGTTGGGGCCTTGTTTATAATATATTTTTTTGTGATTTGGTCCATCATTGAGGGTGAAGTTGGATTTTCTATGTTGGATTATTTATTTCCCAACCCTACCCAGTTAGAGTACTACATTCTAAATGTAGTCCTAGATTAGAATCATCCAACCAGTGGTTGGGCCATTTGGTTCAGGGATATGGATGACTTTATTAATCTCTTCTCTGATTTGAATGAAAGGTCAGACCACTCGACAATACGAAATACTGATGATTATTTCATCCCGGTTTGGATCTATCAGTCCTTTAGCTTCATTTTCAAATGAATCTTCTTGGGAATTCTGTGATCATGTCATATGAGTCAATGTAGGCTCTAAGGGGGAATAATCCATTAACCCCCTGATACAATCATGTAGGGGGATCATATCTTCTTTTCCGAGGGTGTAATTCTTGTTGTTATACTTGATTACTAACACTAAGTATCTTTTCCCCTCTAGATGGTCCACAAGTATTTGGAGTTCCAATTAGAGTCTTAAAATGAGGTCCTGATATTCTACATCATTATTGGTGCAAACTTTTAACTGTAGGAATGACTATGTAAAACTACCCACACCGGACATATTAGCAAGTTTCCAAACTCAACCTTGTTGAGCATAGTGTATTCAATACTTCTCCCTGCTAGGCGCCTAGATATGTTTTCAAAATAAAATTTCCATGCTTGGGGCCTCCTTGAATAGAGAATATCTCTTCATCTATAAATTCAGTATTTAACAAAGTCACTCTTGCAGGCAATTTATCTACAATAAAATCTATCAGGGCTTGTCCTTTCACTTCTTTCTTTGGCACTAATTCTGTATCAAACTTTTATAGAATAGATTTCCACTATTCTAAAAACCCAGTCAAAATATGATAGTTGATAATATATTTGAGGTGGTTATGTATAGAAACCAATTGGACCTTGTTGTTATCAAGGTAGTTCTTTAATTTCTAAAATGAAAAGATTAACACAAGAGATCTTTTCTTGATATCATAATAACAATTCTCATCATCAAGCATGTTTTGATTGAGATAATAAATGTTCTTTTCATTACAAATATAGCATCGCGACCTTTTCTTACAATACTATTACATCATTTTAAAGGTAAAAAACATAATAGTATTACAGATAGAGGATCCAACGATTTAGTGTCTTGAGAAAACTAGGACCATACATAGCAATTACAACATCAAGCATAAACATTTATTTAGTTTCTTCTTCTCTAGATTCTTATTATCACTTGTCCTCTCTTTAGTACATGTAGCCACCTGAGGATATACGTAAAAAAGGGGTGAGCTAAAATCCCAATAAGAGGACAGATAAGAAGAATATAACATGGGGTGAGCAAAATCATAACATAGGTAAAGAAATCATTAACATGAGAGGAACATAAATAAAAGACTTGAAATGTGGCAATGCATAAAAATGAAACATCATGTTTTAGTGGTTAACTATCACACATACTTGTGAACCAAGATAGAATCTTGTTCAAAAATAATTTCACATTTACTTATGAGACTCATAACTTTACCCAATGCATTTGAGCACTGTATAATTCTGGGCGCACCCGTCACATCATAACATTATCATTATCATGATTTCCACATAGAAAAGATATCAGAAGTGAACATAACTAACCCATGTAAAGGAATGAGTTTCATCACATAATAATACATTCATAAGCATTGGGTTCCCAAAAGAAAGAGGGAACAATATACTTGATACAAGAACCATGAACCATGAATGAGAGGTAAAAGTTTATTTCTTAAAAGAAGAGTTCATTTGGAAAACATTTGGTTTGACATAAACTTCATTATAAAACATTTATATCCCAGAAAAGGTAAGATAATTATGAATAAATGATCTTTAAGGAGTAACCATATCAAAATGGAGTGGAAGAGGGAGAACCCAAACGAAGAAAATTGGTTTTGAGATTTCCCATTACCTTGTATCCGAATACTTCCTTCCTTTTAATGTCATGTATAATGAAATTATAATCATTAATTAGAAATAAAGAACCTTTTGTACATTAATATGGTTCATTATGTTTCCATTAAGTTATTTTATGTGCCTTTGGATGAGTTATAGAGTTTAAAAACATTGTTTGGGAATGTCTGTTTTTATGGTTTTCTTGAGTGGTTCACTTGTATTCTTAAATTGAAGTTTGGGTAGAACATGGGTAAACATCCAGAACAGATATTACATGTTATTAATGAGATTACAGGTGTTTTAATGATCTTATAATGAATCATATTATATCCATCTGTATGAATTTTTAGATAGGAATTAAATGATGATTGTTTGGGTTAATTTGAGCGGTTTTTTGATCACAATAAACTTGTTTTAATTTATCACTTAGTAATATGTTCATAAGTCAGTTCTAGAACTTTAAATAGGAAATAATACATATAACATATTCTGTTTCAACCATAAAAATGGTTTCATGACCTGATCTGAAGGTATAAATGGAAGAGGAAAGCATGTCATTCTTGAAGGTGATAAATTAACACCTCACGAACAACGTTCTCTTTAATAAAATAAAAAGAAGAAGGAAATGGGGTTGGATGATATAATATCCCATTATAATCATAAAATTACATTATATTTATAATAATGGAGTTACAATACAATTTTTATGAAGATAGGTGGGGAGAGTCATGAAATGAAATGAACTTGAAAGGAAATTAAAGGAGAAGAGGGAGATAAATTACCTCTTGAATCCTTCTCTTGAGAACCTCCTTAAGGGCCTAAGCTTGGTCTTTTGATGAGACCAACAACTCTTGTACATGGGGAAGGGGATAGGGAGGATGTTTGGGATGAGTTTAAAGAAGTCTTGGAGCTAGAGAGGTTTGAGGGAATGAGGGTGTGAAGTGTGGTTTTTATAGTGGAGGGGAGGGGTAAATTTTTAATATTTAATTCATTATTTTACCGTATTTCACTATTCATAAAAAATTCATGTTTTTCAAGAAAAATACCAAAAATTTACCCTAACCATTTTTCGATGTGTAGAATTCAAAAATGAAGTCCATTTTTTAAAATTAATTTTCTAAATATTATTAATTTAATTTTTAAATAAATTCAGAGTTAATTCGAAAAATAACAATCTTAAAGGTGCACTTAGTTTTATTTCTCATTGAAAAATTAATTAAGATCTCATTATCTTATTTCCTTAAGAATATAGAAAAATACTATTATTTACTATTCATAAGGGTCATATTACTATTCATTTTACTATTCATAAGGGTATGTTATTATTCACCAAAAAAACAAGTTTGTTTTATCAGACTCCAAAAATCATCTAGAACACAACCGTGTATGTCAGATTTTCAAAATTCCAAACACAGAAGTGAAAAACTTGTGTTTAAAGGTCACTTATCACTTAGTAGTTCATTATGTTGTGCATTCATGTGATTTTATGACATAATTTTAATAAGGGAATTTTTATTGAAAAACTTATGGTCGTTACATTCTTCCCCCCTTAAGAAATTTCACCCTCGAAATTTTGTTTTACATAAATAGGTGAGGGTACTTATCCTTTGTCAAGTCTTCCAGTTCCAAAGTTGCTTCCTCAAACTTATGGTTCCTCCACAAAACGTTGAAAGGTGGGTTGTCTTGTTGCGTAGAACCTTATCACTTCGGTCCAGAATATTTATTGGCTGCTCCTCATAAGAGAGATCGTCTTCCAACTGCACCACCTCTGAGTTTAGTACATATGAGGGATCAGGTATGTACTTAATCAGGAGTGATATGTGAAAAAAATCATGAACTCGAGCCATATTTGGTGGAAGTGAAATCTGATAGGCCACAGATCCTATGCAGTCAAGGATTTCAAAGTGGCCAATATACCTTGGGCTTAGCTTCCCTTTCTTCCCGAATCATATCACTCTCTTCAATGGAGATATTAAAAGGAAGACTTTATCTCCAACGTCAAACTCCAAGTCCCTTTGACGGTTGTCAGCATAGCTCTGTTTCCGAATTTGAGCAGCTTTGATGTGTTTCTAGATGACTTGAACCTTCTCTGTCATCTCTTGAACAAGATCAGGTCCAAGTAGCTTTCTTTCTCCAACTTCATCCCAACAGGTTGGAGTTCTACATCGCTTTCCATACATAGCATAATATGGAGCCATCTGAATACTCGAGTGGAATCTATTGTTGTATGAGAACTCAACCAATGGAAAATACTGGTCCCATCCACCTTTGAATTATAGAGAGAAGGCTCTAATCATATCTTCAAGTTTCTAAATAGCCCCTTCAGATTGTCCATCAGTTTGGGGGTGATAGGTCGTGCTGAAATTTAATTCAGTACTCAAAGCATATTGAAGGCTCCTCCAGAATTTAGATGTGAACCTCGGATCACGGTCATATAAAATTGAGAGTAGAACACCGTGCAATCTCACCCCTTCCTTCACATATATCTTTTCAAGTTGTTCAAGAGAGAGATCTTCCCGAATAGCGATAAAATGGGTAGTCTTGGTGAGTCAGTCAACCACAACCCATATCGCATTATTTCCCTTTGACATCTTCGGGAGACCCATGACAAATTCCATAGTAACATTTTCCCCTTTCCACATGGGTATAGGCAATGGCTACATGAAACCTTTGAACTTTTGTCACTCAACTTTAAATTGTTGACATACCAAGAACCTTGATATATATTCTGCAATCTCCTTATTCATGTTATCACACCAGAAGTGTTCCCAGAGATCACGGTACATCTTGGTACTCCCAGGATAGATAGATAAAGTTGAGCTATGTGTATTGTCCAATAGCTCCTTCTTTATCCCAGGTGATGAAGGCACACAAAGCCACGTTCCAAACCGAATCACGCCATCATCGTCGATATGGAACTCTTGCAGCTTCCCTTCCTTTACTTCATTCACCCTCTTTTGTATCTCCATATCATCCCTTTGTGATTCCTTAATCTTCTCCTGGATGGATAGTTGCGCAATCATTTGGGAAAGGTAGGATGTATCCCCTACCCTTATGATTTCCAAATCCATTATTTGCATATCAATGAAGATAGGGTCTTCCTCAATCCACATCATGGATAGTGTAGTAGGTTCTTTTCTTCTTAGAGCATCAGCTACCTTGTTCGCCTTTCAAGGATGATAGTGAATAGAGAAATCGTAATCCTTGATTAGCTCTAACCATCTCCTTTGAGGATTTTTTAGCTCCTTTTGTGTGAATATATACTTTAGGATCTTTTGGTCGGTGTATATGTCACACTTCTCACCATAAAGGTTGTGCTGCCATATTTTCAAGGCAAACATCATGGCTGCCAGCTCTAGATCATGTGTCAGGTAGTTCTGCTCATGGGTCTTCAACTGCCGTGAGGCGTAGGCTATCACTTTTCCTTTTGCATGAGTACACAACTCAAGCCTTTCCTTAAATCACCACTTTATATCACAAAACTTTCTCCACTTTTCATTAGTGTGAGTATAGGTGCTATGATCAGCCTTCTCTTTAGCTCCTTGAAAATTCCCTCACATTCTTCCGTCCAGACATACTTTACCCCTTAACTTGTTAACTTAGTTAGCAGGCTTTACAATCGTGAGAAGTTTCTGTCAAAACGTCGGTAGTACCCAACTAATCCAATAAAACTAAATATTTATGTGACATTAGAGGGCATGTTCCATTCCTCAATCGAGTTTGTCTTAGAAGGATCCACAGAAATCTCCTCAATTGTGATCACATGTCCTAAGAACGTGACTTGATTCATCCAAAAGTCAAACTTTCTGAACTTTGCATACAACTTCTCATTTCTCAATGTCGCCAACACAAGTCTTAGATGTTCTTCATGTTCCTCCTTTCTGTTGGGGTATATGAGAATATCATTGATAAACACTACCGAAAATTTGTCGAGGTAATGTCTAAAGATTCTATTCATCAAATCCATGAAGATTACTGGGACATTAGTAAGTCCGAAGGGTATCACCAAAAACTCATAGTGCTCATACCTTGTACAGAAGGTAGTCTTTTGAGTATCTTCCTTCTTCCCCTTTACTTGATGATATCCATAACGAATATCCACCTTCGAGAAGTATTTAGCACCTCTTAACTGATCGAACAGGTCGTCAATCCTTGGAAGATGATACTTGTTGTTTATGGTGTTCTTGTTGAGTTTCTGATAATCGATACATAGCTGCATTGTTCCACCCTTCTTATTCACAAAAAGAACTGGTGCACCCCAAGGTGATGCACTAGGGCGTATGAAACCTTTGTCCAGATGCTCTTGCAGCTGCTTCTTTAACTCCCCCAGTTCGATAGGAGCTATCCTATAGGGACGCTTCACGATAGGAGTAGCTCTGGGTATGAGTTCAATTGATAACACTACCTCATGATCCGGGGGAATTCCGGGTAACTCTTTGGGAAATACATCACTATATTCCCTCATGATGGGAATTTCCACAAGGTTAGTGCTTTCCTTCAACTCATCCATTTTGGTGAGGTATGATTCCTCATAGGGAATCAACACCCACACCATTGAAGGATTTTTTAAAGGAGATTCATGATCTTCCTTGCATTTGTAAAAGAGCCTAGGATGGTTCAGAATATGAAAATATATTTCCTTTTCCTGATAGTTGATATGTTCTCTATACAATGAGAGCCAATTCATTCCCATTATAGCATCAAATTCCAACAATGGAATTATTACGATATTTGGTAGAATACTCTTCCCACACACGCCATCTAGAGAAGAGTCAAACACTTGGGTTGCAATGATTGCACCACTTGGTGTTTTTACAGATATCTCTACTTCAAGGTTTCGGGGATTCAATGCTATAGTTCTAGAAAACTTGCAAGATAAAAAGGAATGCGTAGAACCAGAATCAAATAAGAATTTTTCCATTCTTGAGTGAATAGGAAGTGTACCTTGTATGAATTCATTATCATGCTCCACCTCTGCAGTAGTGATGGAAAAAACCTTCCCTTTTTTCCTTTGGCTTTGGTGGTTGCTAACGCTGATTACCCTCAAGAACTCGAGGTTTAGTGCACTAGTTTTCATAGTTCCATATCTCCCTACAGTTGTTTCATTGAACCATGAGTGGTTCTCTCCTTTCATCATCTACATTCTCCTTCCTTTTCATGTCTTTTCAACACTCTTGGGCATGGTTTCCTTCTTTCTCACACTTGAATAATTTCCTCGCCCCTTTGAGGCAGTTCCCATGGTGCAACTTCCCACATTTTTGGCATGTGGGTCATTGATTTTTCTTCCCACCTTTGTCATTAGATCCACCAGCTTGAAACTCCATCTTTCTTTTCTTATAACCATAGCCATGGGACTCTTCTCCAAACTCCATATCCACTTTGACAGAACATCTAACAAATTTGTCATAACACCCAAAGTCTCAAATTTCAAGATCCTTTGGAAGGTGTGGTTTTAATCCACTAAAGAATCTATCAATTTCGCTATCATTGTTGATAACAAATCCGGAAGCGTACCTTTCAAGCCTTGTGAAATTTTCTTCATAGGTTGTGACAAATTCTTCTTCTTTTTTTCTTAATCTCTATAAATTTTTTCTCCATCTTCATACGAAGAGTTCGTGGGAAATACTTATTAAGATACATTATCTTAAATTCTTCCCATTCCACCTCTTCAATTTCCTCCATTGGCTTGGTGTTATTAATCAAAGCCCACGATTGATCAGCTTCTCCATCTAGACGATAAACATCTAGGGTCACCTTCTCCGTCTTAGAACAGTAAAGAACAGAAAAGATCATCTCCATGGATTTAACCCACTATTCCACAACTAGTGGATTAGAAGATCCACTAAATGTCGGTGGTCATTTCTGCATAAAACATTCAATAGCCAGTTTCTCCCTCTTTGGTGGAATAGAAAATTCCCCATTATTATGGTTATTGTTCATAACTTGGGATAATTGGGTAATCATCACCATGAATTTCTGAACTCCACCTCCCAAATCATTAGGGATGTCGTTCGGGCAATCATTGCATTGTACCTCACCCAAGTTGTTGGCCTTATTTATCCTCCTTCCCACCATTTTCTAAACATATAAATGGTTAAAACAAAACATAAATAAACAATTTATTAATAAAATTATTCATTTTAAAAATTTATACCAAAAACATAACATATGGGATCCCTATGTACATTTTCTTGTGTTCCTACTTGTACTTAGTCTAGAGGTTTTCTCTGGGGTTCACTAATCCTAATTCCCAAATTAACTAAACCATTCCTCTGATACCAACTATAGCATCCTAGAATTTTCTTACATTACTACTACATTATTTTAAAGTTAAAACACATAATAGTACTACACATAGAGGATCCAACGGTTTAGTGTCTTGGGAAGACTAGGACCATACATAGCAATTATAACATGAAGCATAAACTTTTATTTAATTTCTTCTTCTCTAGTTTCTTATTGTCACTTGTCCTCTCCTTAGTATATGTAGCCACCTGAGGATATACAATAAAAAGGGGTGAGATAAAATCCCAGTAAGATGATAGATAATAAGAATATAACATGGGGTGAGCATAATTATGACATAGGTAAAGATATCATGAACATTATAGGAACATAAATAAAAGTCTTGAAATGTGGCGATGCATAAAATGAAACATCATGTTTTAGTGGTTAACTACCACACATACTTGTGAACCAAGATAGCATCTTTTTCACACATAATTTCAAATTTTCTAATGAGATTCATCACTTTACCTAACTCATTAGAGCGTTGTATAATTCCAGGCGCACCTGTCACTTTGAAACATTCATATTACACTATATAATTCTGGGCGCACCCGTCACATCATAACATTATCATTACCATGATCGTCACATAGAACAAATATCAAAAGTGAAAATTAATAACCCATTTAAAGTAATGGGTTTCATCACATAATAATACATTCATAAACTTTGGGTTCCCAAAAGAAAGATGGAACAACATACTTGATACAAGAACCATCAACCATGAATGAGAGGTAAAGGTTTAGTTCTTAAAAGAAGAGTTATTTTGGAAAACAATTGGTTCGACATAAAATTCATTATAAAACATTTATATCCCAGAAAATGTAAGATAGTTATGAAGAAATTATCTTTAAGGAGTAACCATATCAAAATGGAGTGAAAGAGGGAGAACCCGAAGGAAGAAAATTGGGTTCGATATTTCCCCTTACCTTGTATCTGAATGCTTACTTCCCTTTAATATCCTGTATAATGAAATTATATTCATTAATTAAAAATATAGAACCTTGTGTACATTAATATGGTTCATTATGGTTCCATTAAGTGGTTTTATGTTCCTTTGGATGAGTTATAGAGTTTAAAAACATTGTTCGGGGATGTTTGTTTTTATGGTTTTCTTGAGTAGTTCACTTGTATTCTTAAATTGAAGTTTGGGTAGAACATGGGTAAAAATACAGAGCTGATATTGCATGTTATTAATGACATTACAAGAGTTTTAATGATCTTATAATGAATCATATTATATCCATGTGGATGAATCATTAGATAAGAATTAAATGATGATTGTTTGGGTTAATTTGGGTGGTTTTTCGATCGCAACGAACTTGTTATAATTTATCACTTAGTAATATGTTCATAAGTCAGTTTAAGAACTTTATGTAGGAAATAATACATATAAAATATTCTGGTTTAACCATAAAAATGGTTTCATGACCATATCTGAAGGTAGAAATGGAAGAAGAAAGCATGTCATTCTTGAAGGTGATAAATTAACACCTCACGAACAACGTTCTCTTTAATAAAATAAAAGGAAGAGGGAACGGGGTTTGGAAGATATAATATCCCATTATAATCATAAAATTACAGTATATTTATAATACTAGAGTTACAATACCATTTGGATGAAGATATGTGGGGAGAGATCACGAAATGAACTTGAACTTGAAAGGAAATTAAAAGAGAAGAGGGAGAGAAATTACCTCTTGAATCCTTCTCTTGAGAACCTCCTTAAGGGCCTAAGCAGGGTCTTTTTATGAGAACATGAGCACTTAGACGTGGGGGAGTGTCTAGGTAGGATGTTTGGGAAAAGTTTAGATAAGTATTGGAGCTTGAGAGGTGTGAGGGAATGAGGGTGTGAAGGGTGGTTTTTATAGTGGAGGGGAGGGGTAAATTTTTAATATTTAATTCGTTATTTTATTATGTCCCTCAAGAAAACCAATAGTATTGTTTCATGTGACCACTAATAGTAATACGTTAATGTGATTTCGAACCAAGTGGGCTTGCATCACTTTTGATTTAATGAATATTGTATTTAACTGTTAAATTTTATATACAGTATTTTACCGTATTTCACTATTCATAAAAATACATGTTTTTTAGAAAAATACCAAAAAATTTACCCTAACCATTTTTTGACGTGTAGAATTCAAAAATGAAGTCCATTTTTCAAAATTAATTTTCTAAATATTATTAATTTAATTTTTAAATAAAGTCGTAGTTAATTCGAAAAATAACAATCTTTAAGGTGCACTTAGTTTTATATCTCATTGAAAATTTAATTAAGATCTCATTATCTTTTTGAAATAAGAAAAAAAATATTATTATTATTTACTATTCATAAGGGTCATATTACTATTTATTTTACTATTCATAAGGGTATGATACTATTCACCAAAAACAAGTTTGTTCTATCAGACTCCAAAAATCATCTTGAACACAACCGTGTATGTCGGATTTTCAAAATTCCAAACACTGAAGTGAAAAACTTATGTTTAAAGGTCACTTATCACTTATTATTTTATTATGTGGTGCATTCATGTGATTTTAAGACATAATTTTAAGAAGGGAATTTTCATTGAAAAACATTGGGTCGTTACAAAAAACATCATTCTTTTGTGAATGGAAGGTGCCCACTTTTCTCTCTAGAGAAATCATATATATACTGATAGGCCTTCCCTCAAGAGGTGTAATTAAGAATGGTTTGATCAAGTGGTATTTTTTTAGGTTTTATAGTGCTTCTAATCAGTAATTGGTCCACTTATGTGTAACCCTTTTCGTCATCATCTTAGTGAAGGGTAGAAATTTTCTTGAATGGTTTTCTATAATGTTATGGATGTTGGGAAATGGTCCTTATAGTTCTCTCAAAAACTTTTTGTTTTCAAGAAGGATACATGCTAAGTATATCTTTTGTTTTCTTAGGATAAACTTCTATGTCACGATTGTGTATGATGAAGCCATGATATTTTCTTGAGGTTACCTAGAAAGTGGATTTGTAGGGGTTTATCTTCAGGCTCTGTTGTCCTAGATTGTTTAAGATATTCTTCAAGTAATCTTGGTTATCAAGAAAATATTGGTAATTAACCACTAGATCATTAACGTTTAATTCAATAAACTTCATCAAAAATGGGTCTTGAATATTTTCTTCATATCAAGTTGGTATATGGAACAAACATTCATCAATCCCAAAAAGCATTACCCAATAAAAGAATACTCCCTAGGGGTCCCTAAAAGAGTATTATTATTTATCTTCTTGGTACATATAATTTTTTTATACCCTGATTAAACATCCATTAAGGTGGTGGATTTATAATCAACCGTTATAACAATCAAAAGTTTTTTGATTGGAACTAAGAAGTCATATTTCAGAGAGTTTCGGTTGAGAAATTTGAAGTCGATGAAAACACTAATTTTACAATTTTTATTCTTTACCATGTAAATATTGGAAACCCATATTATATTTTGTACCTCCCAGATAAATTTATCCTTGATGAGTTTTTCAACTTTAGCCCTAATTTTTTATGTGTGAGTTAGATGTGTCCTTCTAGATTTATGTTTGTATCCTTGGTGATCTTTTGGAAAACCGAAGTGGTGGGTGGAAACCTCTTGATTGAGGCCTAAAATATCTATATAATTAAATATAAACATGTCCAAAAGTTTATTCAGGAAGGAAGTATATAACTCGTATTCTTTTGAAGTCATGACTGCATTGATCAGAGTGGGTTTCGGATCTTCATCTGTCCTAGATGTATTTCTATGAGTTTATAAATAGCAGTAGAGAAACCTTTCTCCAATGATAGGGGGTTCCCTGAGGTCTTTCCCTTTTTCTTCGTTCATAATATTTTCCTCTTTTTCGTTTTCATGGGAATTAGGAAATGAATCAAGATTCTTGGATCTAAGGGAGAAGTTAGAATTTAGACATCTGGGAGAGGAAGTAACCATTTCTGGGTTAATTGATGGAACGATCCATTTTAGTGCTTCGAAGGATACATAACCGAATGAGAATTAGTTTCTCTATATTCTCACATTGATGTGAAAAATTATTCTAGACTACATTATAAAACATGAATTTTTCAGAGTTTAGGAGATAGAATGAATTCATTTAAATCCTGGATTTCATTATTTCTCAGATATTTGACCACTTATTCTGCGCCATCAGGCTTATCTATTGAAATTTCCCTAACTAAAGTTACTAAATGTGTGAACCCACCAATTTGATTTGTTTTATGGTAATAAAGTAGTCTACAATGAGCTGTTATAAATGCTTTTATGGAATCATCTCTAAACAACAAGGGGAGTTGATCCAAGGGACAGTATCAGCCATGGAATGTGTCCATCCCTTTTCGTAGAACCCTGAATTAATGTACTTTGACTTATATGATTTGAATTTGTTTTTTCACAATGAAATGTACCAATTATTCTATTAATAAAATATTTGATGCGTTGGTGGTATTATGAGGGTATGATTGATTGATGATGTTTTCAAGGTCTACCCAATAGAACATTGAAGGATGTATCTTACCTAACAACCATAAATTATGATCCATACACGAGAACCCCAACAAAGTTAGAATATTTATTTCATTGAGGGGATTTTTTTCATTACTTTAATAACCATATAGCATTAGAGTTGTTGTAGACAAGTGGGATTCATTGAAACATAATTGGAATATTTTTTGTATCAGAATGAGGTTGACCCCGAAGCCATTTTTGATGAATTCTTATCACATATCAATGGCATATATTCTTCAAGATATATTCAAGGTCCTAAAATTTCCTTGTATGACTGTATCCTCATCCTGGTATATTGAAGGGGATGATTTTATGGAATTCATTATGATCATTCTTTTCAAGGTATACTTCAGAAAAAAACCTAAACTTCCAACTCCAAGGTTTAAAGCCTCTGTGAGTGCTTCTCGAAGGTATTTCAGTAGACTCAAAGAATCTAGGATTGATAACATGGTTGAAACGTGGGATATATGATTCAAAAATCATACTTTTGATCTAAAGGACTGTAATTCCCAAAATGGGGATGTTATTTTGTAGTTTCTTTGAGAGCCGAATTTCCGGATGTAGATGGGTCGTCCCCTAGAATAAGAACTAAATGTGCTACCTCTACTGGTGGATTAGGCCAGCTAGGTCTTCCTACACACCAAGGTTGATTAGGTTGTGGAATGTCCTCAAGTCAATTTTCAAGGATGATAATGTCATGACAGACACTTACATGCATGGTGGAATTCCATCGTTCCTACATATATTGTAGAAGATCTCTCCCATGAGTTTCAGCTCCACATATTGTTCGAGAAGGGGAATAGTTAAATTAGTGACTTCTCGCATGACTTTGTCCTCTCATTTATCCTCTAATCTTAAAGACTCTACCCCATGTTCCCCAATTGGTTATTTTAAATTCATCTTCATAATCACACTCATAATATTTTAATGTATCCATTAAATTAATAACGATAATGGAACCAAATATGATCTCTTTATTTGATGAGAATTCTATTTGATGGGTTGACTCTTTTTGACCATTTAGTGGAGTGGTTCCCATGTCGTTGGGAATGTAGGCAAGAAGTCTAGTAAATTTAAAGAGAACTTCAGCTTTATAACACGCTCATATTCTAGAGTTTTCTTCTAACCCTTCAATCCATGTCACTTTTTGGAGTATATATCTATCAACGATGTTGGTTGTGATATAGTAGAAGAATTTAAGGGTGTATCTAGTTGTATCAACTATGTCTAGAGAATATAATGAGTTTATTTGAACATTTTACTAACTATGTAGTCCCATAAATTTTTCATACTCTTAATCTTAACTTATTTCCATTCATTTTCCTCCTATTTAATAGTGGCACAAACATATGCAACCAAAGTAGGCGAATTTTCCAGCTTCACTTTCCCAGATTCCACAATCTTTTATAGGAGTTCATTGAAAATAAAATAATCTAGGATGTGATGCCTCAGTACATGATGGAAAGTGAAATATTATGATAGATATTCTTCACCATCTTAACTAGGCTTCCTGGGATTCGGAAACATGAAAAATTTGTTTTCCAATGTATAGATGAAGTAGTCGGGGACTTGGTCTTTTAGAAATGAATAGGCCTTGTTTTTCATCTCCTCAAAATATTATTTTCTCTATTCTATTTAATCATCTTAATGAGTCCGGAATTGTTGCTAATGCTCAGTAGGTGGAGCTAGATGATATGGTGAATTCATTGAAGTGATAGTGGGTACAAGTGTTTGATTATGTGTAACAATAACGACCAATTCTTTCACATATTTATTCTCTTAAGGTGATGGAATTACCCAGGTTATTGATTTGGTATCTATGATGGAGTCTTCCACCATTTTAGAAATTTAGGTAAGGTCCCGAAACCCTCCTATGTTTTTCATAGGTATTAGTCGCATGCACAACTCATCGTAATGATTCATTATACAGATAGAAACAAAAATATTCTTTAGGGAGATATAGGTTCAAGGAGTATTTAAATCCTTTCCATTGAACAATAAAATCTGATAATATTTAATTCTCTATCTGATTACATTTTGAGAGGTAAGATATCATTATCTTCTTCTACATCAATATGAACTAGAAGAGAAACTCCCAACATAGGTTTTCCCACCTCGTGATTGAATGAGCTTGTAAACTTGTCTTCCACATAAATCTTGGTCCCTATAGTGATTTCATGAAGCACCGGAGTTTCACTGGATTCTATTATTTAGTGGTAACCATCATGGGATCAAAACTAAAGATGAAATGCATCAAGTAATGATCTAGGTCTCTTGATCCATTAAAAATTAGAAAAATAATATTTCCAAAGTTTGATGGTGGGAAATTCGAATTAACCCATTCAGAGTAAGGTATATTTTTAGGCTGTATTGGCGTACACTATGCCTTCATGTCTTCTAATTGAGCCTTTAGTGACTCAATAGTATTCATAATAATTTTGTGAGTGTTTGGCTGAGCCAGATCCAAAATGGGTGTGGTATCCAGTGCTTGAAATGGTGTGGCAACTAGTAGGGAAATCAGTAGTGGCACCACTAGTACTTTTTAGGGATATCCTATAAGGGAAGGCCTTTAAGAATGTGTGTGACTCTATTCTAGTTAAACACCCAATGTGGAGAAATATTAATCCACTTATATGGTCTCCAAGTATATTGGTGGTTGGTATCCAACATTGAGTGGATGTTCCAAATTCACTTTGTCCACTTGAAAATCTCTCTTTGCTGAGATATATCGACTGGGGGTGTAAGTAAAGGTTCTTCTATAAGAGTATATTCTGTAGGAAGGATTACTCAGAGTAGTTCTATATTGGGTCTCCTTAATTCTTTTACCCCATTCTCATTTTGATCAAATCATTCCTACAATGAATGGGTATTTACCTCCCCAGTAGGAATATGAGGTATAATATGACCCTTTATCTTTTATTTGTTAGATACCCTTCGAGAGAGTAATGGTGGATTGTTTGAGGGAATGCCTGAATTTAGGGAAATCCCCTAGTTCGGGGTAAGCACCCCTCCTTCAATTTTTTTAGTGTAGACTGCATTATGAACCATAAATTACACTTATGAACCCTCTTAATTGGCATATGTTTTATATAACCACTGAGGGAGATATTGATGCTATTCACAGATGATAAATTCATTTGAGGAATTCTATTAGTTTCATTGAAAGACTTATTTTTTATACACCATCCATGGGGACATTTCCTCTCTTGTACTGGTTCTTTGGGAACTGTTTGTAAAATAGTAATCCAACAAGAATCTCCATACAATTCATTCATGCACATCCCTAATAAGGGTAATGGATCATATTATGAGACTGACTATGAGGATTCACTTTGTGGAAATTTTCCTAATCTGGAGAAGACTTCTTCCCGCTGAGTATGAGTTATTGATGTGAAAAACCCACAAAATTGTGGGATGGGGTTGTTCCTGTTCATATTTCACAAACCTTCTTGTCTAGTTTTATGACCTTGAGGGTTGGGTTAGAAAATCCATCAGCCCTATGGGATAATGTTTCTCCTAAACTGTCATGGATGCTACTATCATTGATTCCCTTGAATTTATGGTGTTTTTTCAAATGTGGGATGGGTTCATCATTCAGTATTCACTTGGATCAACCTTTTATAATTCCTGGTGTGCTATTTCTGACATTTTCATTATTTAATGATTGATTTCCTTGTACGGGAGGATTTTAAATATTCTCAATTTCTTAATGGAAAATTATCTCAATATCCCTCTCTCTTCTGGTATAATGCCAGTGAGAGTCATTCATGGCCAACTTTTATTGATCATGTCTTCAGTTATGAATAGATTCTATTTTTTTAAGAATGAATGGAGCTATAACATTTCACACTACAAAATTTAGTAGGATATGTTGGTAAGGGAGAATGATGAAATGTAATTCTCCATGTTCACCTCATCCTCGGATATTAATACCATATGAGGTATCATCGATCATCTATCGCAATATCAATAATGCGTTGAGGTGTCTTCATTAAAGGGATCCTTGTTGTTTCTTGATCATTGGATTTCATGAATATAGGCGATCTTGAAAGTCATTTTTTAATTGAAACCTTTCTATTACATTTACATGCATTTGATATTCATCATAAGGTAATACCTTTTCTTTCAAGTGATGAAGATTTTTCCATATGTTTAGGTGGATGTTGTGCACACAATAATTCAAAACTCCTTTGAAATGATGTATTTAGGGGTGGAAGATGCCAGAACATGACTTGTATATCATCTTTAGCCAACTATCACCTCATGTATAGCTTGTCTCCTGAGTCTTTCACTAGAGGATCCTCTACTTGGTCCAACCAGAGTGGATGCTTTCCTATCATTTTATCATAAAAAACAAGGTTAATAGGGTCTTCATCTATTACAATAGGTGGTAGGTGACCCAAGGGGGATTTTTAGAATGATATCACCCTTGTTCTATCTTCTTATCGAGAAAACATTTTAACTTCCAATGACAAGGCATCAGGCATGACTATCCTTGTTTTCACAAGTACCTCGTGATGGGAGGTGTTTTTCATCACTATATTCTCGATATGAGAATTTGCTTGACAATGTGAACGAATTCTATGGAGATAACATTATCAATAAATGTAATCATGTGGAGGACCACTATGGTGGATTATATCAATGGTAATCTCCTCTTTCATCATGATATTCTTTCCACATTAATGGATGTTGTGGCTCTCATCACGAGATGGGATCTTGAGATCGATTTGATTGTGGTTATTAAAAAATCCTTCATGGTGATGTGTCTACAAAGGACTTTCAGGATTACAACTACTACCCCATTTACATGGTAATGAGAGAATAGGAACTTGATATTCCAATAATAATTGTCTAATGGCTTCAATTACTACATCATTGAGTAGAGTGGGATCATATAGCAGCTCTTTATTGTCCAATTTCCTTTGGTGAGGCTTCTTTTTGGATGCCTTCTTGTGAGGGACTGGGGCTACTTTCGGGGGGGGGGGGACATGGTTGTCATGGGAATGTGTATTTACATTCCATGGAGTGGTCATTAGGATAAAATAGTTACCTATATTTGGATTAGGTGTGTGTTTTTGATCCTATTGTCTATATAATATAGATGATTTTCCCCCTAAACCTCCCAGAAGGGAGAAGAGGTGCATGTATTCTCTGAGGTGACAAGCTGATGTGTCGTCCCATTTGTGGGGATGGATTTTTGTATCTATCCCTCTCTCACTACTATTTTCGTTGTAATTATTTTCAGACAAGCCTGTTGGATATGGTTAGGTATTTTTGTCTTCACTACCCCCATTTTCTGGATATTCTTGGTGACTTTAGTGACTATAACGAGGAAATATGCCCATTTTGTATCTATTGTAGGTGTATGTGCTATCTTATTTCCTCCATTTATTATCTATGAATACATACGGTACTCATCTGTGGGTGTAGAGAGTTGGTTCTACCCCTAATTGTTGCCGATACCTTCTGAATAACTTCTCTTTATGCTGCCAAACAAAACTGCTGACAGGCTTGATGAACACAAGCATGTGTGTGCACCTGCTTGAGGTTTTCCCCCAATCGTTGTAGGTGGGATTATTTGAGTTAATTACAATGAGTTTACTAGCAGGAATGGTTAGTACAAGAAAGTGTATGTTCCTACTGATGGTATACCATTAGATTTAAATAATAGGCTTCCTTGGATGTCTCCAAGAAATTATGATAGCTGGATGAATTAAGGAAGATGGGTGTATGTTCCCGCTCATAGTTTCCCACCAACATCGATTAGTGGGCATTTTTAGAGGGGAGAGGGGTGTGGCCCTTCCCCCCGGTGACCAGGCACTGAGCTCTGTGGGCCATCTTGAATTTCTGAGTCAAGGTAACCTGAGCTGGTTGGTTGAGGATGATACCCTCATTATGTTGAAAGAATACTATCGTACGTCATTTGCGGTAGCAATTTCTAGTAGGAGACTTTAAGCATGGACTCGCTGGCTTCTGGATGAGGTCATGTGTGGCCTCTGGATCCACCTTCCTAAGATATATGAGGTAATAATTGTCACATTTTGGGGATAAGAACCAAAAACTATTGAAGATAGCGGTCAGAACTATCTACTTCAGGACAACCGGTCATCGTTCAATAGATGATTTCAAGGGTGTTGTGATATATAGGGCCTATTGGGAGGCCTCGAGGGTCAGGATTGTACTGTTCTGATGGTAATCATGAATTAACATGTTTGAGACCCAGTGTTGAAGATGCTGGTTTGGTGATTTTTTCCTCTCTATGGATGAGGGCATAGTTTGAGCAATAGTGGGGCAATGCATTGGTTAAATATTTAAGGATGTCATTAGATTGATTGGAGTTCTAAAATGATGTTCCGAGGTATATGACAAACACAAGTTGGAAACCGCATCAAAGTAGCATCTCATTTTAATAAACACGTGCATGATGTATTATCTTGTCTGACCCTATTTTATTAGTTGAAATGGGATTGAAAGATGGGTGGTACAATCATCTTGGTTAAGGATTCACATTAAGATCAACATTTTTTCTGAAAAAACGTGATTCACTAGTTTTGAATGGTTTTAAATGGGTTTTTTTGGAAATTGGAAAAACCAATGGTTCTATATCTGTGATAACACAGTGACCTTCTTTCCAAAGGTAGGTACTCATTAAGAGTTTTATACAATGATACTTAAGTAATCACATTGGTCGATATGATGGCATTTTGGCCCCATTAGACCCTTTAGTGGGGAATTATTTCCTAATTCAGGAATATCTTATGTATTTATGATATTTTTGTGAATCCTTTATTAATTCCCAAGTATGACATCAATCATCCTTGAATTAACAATCAATTATTAGCATGTGTGTAATTTATAATCATATGTATGTAAATGAGGTTCTCAATTGATGCAATCCTCTAATATATTTATTAGAGATTCATTGGTTATTATTACGATGATTTTGGTGTCCTAGCCACATAGTGGGGTTCTCTAGAGTGTATCATCATCTAGGGAGATGAGAGTTTCTCTTATATTGGTATCAGATAGATGAATGGGTTTCCTACATATCCTTATAAAATTAATCCGAACCCACATGGTTCGGTGTGGTTTAATTGGAAATATATTACCTTTTAAGTATGTGTGATAAAGACCTAAGAATATAGTTTAATGTAATGTGGAAAGTAAGTCTATGTGGATGGAGGCTACTCAATTCTAGGTGTGTGACTTATGTCACAGTATCCTAGGGAACCTGGAATGGATTTGGATTTCCATGTAGAATTAGAACCTACTAGGAATGTGGCCCAAAGAAAAAAGGGTTGACATTGGTTGTTGGTTTTTGACTTCGTGGAGGCCTCCTATGTATACCATTTGGAATGGAATCAAGGAACACATAGTTTGGTTGGTCTTTAAGGGATGTTTGGCCCTCTGAGAAGATTATTTTGGGGCTTACTCCTCAAAAGGATTCCCTGTGAAAGGGACCATGAGGGTTTATCTTGACTGATGATGATTTAGAGGATTTTTTGGTTTGGGTCACACTTATGACGAAGATTCCTAAAGGTTTGATCTATGGGGAATACTCCTAAAAAGGATGCCCTAGTGATTTTGGTTATGATTGGGGCTTACTCCTGAGGAGGATTCCCTTAATCAATGGGGAATTACACTTGGAATGAGGCCTAAGGATTAGTATTATTGGGTATTTCTCTTGAGGAGGATGCCCAATTTGATTTGGGGTCATGTGGATTTCATGACCACCATCAACCACTAAGCCCATGTGAGTCTTGATTGGTGTGAGAAACTAGAAAAAAGGGGAGATCTAGGAAACTACCAAACCATATTTTCCATGAGGTTGGATTCATGGCCTTGAGGACCTATGATAAAGGAGGCACTCTGAAAGAATGTGAGAGGAATATTCAAAGGATTATCATATACCAAAACACGCATTCTAGTGTGTGGTTGTTATATTCATGACTATCCTCTAAGAAAAAAATTCATGATGATCTATAATTGAATGTGAGAAAAAAGAGGAAGCAGAAGACCCTAAAACCAAAAACTTCTCCTCCTCTACTTGTGGAAGAGGCCGGGGGTATGGGAGATGGAGGAGAGGAAATTGGTTCCAATCCCCTATCTCCCTTAGTATCAATAGGGGACAAGGAAGATCTGGAGTGAAAACTCACAAAGTAAATTCTAGAGGATTACTCCATGAAGTATTCCCTAAAATTGGTTTTTCATCAGGAGAGGAAGATACAATTCCATGTTGAATGAAAAAGAAAGTGTAATACCGAACCTCCCTTCATGGAACTGGATACTATGGTTCTAAGAGACGTAAAGGGTAGGACATGATCCTAACCCCATTATCTGAGACAAATAACTCCCAGAATCATTCCCAAGGTTAGGGGTACTTGTGACTAAATTGATACAAATCAACATGCACCACAAGGACCCTAACCATCTAATAAGAAAAATGCGGGAAACCTATGACCAAAGGAATACAAATCTAAATAAGGGACATGATGGTGCTCCCCATTCCATTGTTTTTTATATCTAAAGGTTTTTGTGAAGGTTTGAACATGGTCACTTTCGGGAAAGGGAACCAAGGGAAGATGAGTCTTCATAATGGTGGCTAGGAAGATAACTCAAATAGGGTCTCACAAAGGTCCTAGCTTAAAGGTCATAGTTTACCCAAATATATCCTTGGAGGAACTATATGTTCTTCACATGGGGAGGATAGTCCTATACAAGTTGTGTATACCATGGGAAATGGACAGGAGGGAAACAAAATGTTGGTGAGGAATTAGCCTAGGAACTTTGGGTATCCTCTGTTGTCCCTGGAGGGGTCTCACACATGCCCCTTGTTTGGGAGAGGGGCTTCATACATGTGGTTGTTAATTAGGTGATTTGGGGTACTTATATAGGATTATTTGGTTTTATACCATCATGGGACTTTTATATTACTCATCACTTTTAAATTCTAGCTTCTCTCTAGTTTTTGAGAGCTACTTAGAGAAATGTTTTAGACCTGGGCATAGGGGATGTGCAGCCAGAGCTTGGGGGATTCCTTTGTATTTCTAGTTGTGAAAATGAGGATCCCAAGGGTTCTATTTATAGGAATATAGTGGTCCCAAGTATAAATAGATACCCCATATAGGTCTAAGGAATAGGTTTCCATCATAGGTACCCAGCATAGGTGTGGCCTTCCTTTCGGTGTAAAGTTGTGGGGGGGGGGGGGGGTCACACCAGCCCTCTAATGCACAGATTGGTGTGTTCCCAGTTCATCTTTGGGAATTCAAATTTATTATCCTTATGGATATTTAGAACCTTTTAATTCTTAATTCAATATTCTAAATATATTCACTCCACATGAAACATATCTATCAACACGAATTTGCATGTCATGTCTCAGTTACTTGACTTGAAAATTTCAATTTATAAAGTGTATGGGCCATTATAATTTTGGAATTGGTGATGCAATAAACTATAATAAGATATCAATATAAAAATAAATAAAAATAAATTTCAATAAAACAAATGTTTTAATATAAAACTTTTAGATCTATATGGGGGTTCCAAATGTAAGATAAAGGGTGGTTTCCTTAAGAAATTTTATTTGAAACTCCATATATCAGAAGCTCTGTAGTTTTATATAGGACCTTGAACCTAACTCAACCATAGTAGTGGGTAGTAATATATGTCTCTTGAGGTTTCTAGGACCTTTAATACAACCAACACCTATTTCTAGGGGATGTTCGAGGGTTGTGACTCACTTATAGAATGGCCTTATAATTGATCTTTCATGTTATTGTTTTTCCTATCTATTATTAAACCTTATATGAGGAGTTCTCTTAGAAATTGTAGAGTTGTGACACTAAGACGTCCTTGTGTTATATGCCAATAAATTTTTGACAAGAATGATCCAATGGTGGTATGACATGATCCAACCAAAGTACCTCCTATAGTTCCACCTATGTCACCTCCTACCGATCTTCCATAGGGCGTTGATTCATAGTTCTTGGATAGTTTATTCTAATTAGTGAAATATATAAAAGTTTCTCCCAATACTGCCCCTTTTATGGTAGATGTCACTTAGGTTTTCTATTAGTAGAATCCTACCACCTTATCGGGGGATGGCGAACCTTAGACTGAGTTATTCCTAGAGGCCATGTTATCTATTTTCTATCATATAAATATGCCTCTAGAGCAAAGGTTCATGCTCTCCACCTATATTCTTCATGACAACACCAAGAGTTGATGGGATTTCCTCACTTATGTCGGTCGACATCATGGTATGGTCTGGGTGGATTTAAAAATATCTCTTTTCAACTACATATTTCAATAGATGTTAATAATAGTCAACATCTAGGAGTTTGTGCACCTATAGAAAGGTGACTTGTCAGTGATGGATTATTCATCTCACATCACTGAATTAATTGTTTATAATAAACTTGAATAGTGATGATCTAATGAATATGAGATGTTATGAGGATGGTCTTACATATTCCATCTGATCATATGTGAATTTTATTCAAGTTGATCACCATTTTAGATATAGTGAACTAGGCCCTCATCACCGAGAAGAACCTGAGAGAATATGGAAATGTGATCTAGGTAAGTTCATCATCAAGTTAGGGAAGTAGTTTATCCATAGGTAATAAACATCATTTTAAGGGTGATCGTGAGGGCATAACTAGCCCAGTGGAATGTATTGAATGTTATGTGGTGTGTCAGCAGTGAGAAAGTTTGGGGCATAAATAGCCCTAATGAATGAGGAACTTCATCAAGTTCTAGGTTTACGACAAGATGGGTCACCTAAAATGTTTCTTCCAATACTTTCCTCCAGTTCCCAGTGAACAAGGATATGTATTGACACCACTTTTAGGTACAAGATATTTGACACCAGGTCTGGCTAGGATTTAGACTTCTACCATCTGATCTGTCCAAGGGGGAAGTTGTGGATGGGGTAGTCATGACCCATAAGTTCTTTATTAGTGGAGAGTACCTACTTATGTTAGTCATGTTTCATGTCAAGCCTCCAAATTGGGCCATGTATATATAGTGAACCCTACCCTCGAGGAGCATAGTTTAAGGCCTTCTATAGTTAGTGGTACTATTCTGGTAGCCTCTACTTTATTTTCTTCAAAACAATTATATGCTCATTGAAACCATTTATATATTCTTTGATTATGGAATGTTTGTTCTGAGAAGTAGAGTACATCTATGGTATTATGCCTCTCAAAAACCCATTAGGGTTTATATTAGATAATATATTTTAGTGTATGGAGTGCCCCTTTGAGATATGTTCTTACCATTTCTTGTGAAATTTATTCATCCTTGAGATGACCATCTTGAACATCATTTTTTTGGACTTTCTTATTCCTTATCACACCCAGGCTAATTGTTAAAGTTGAACCGTGTCTTCACCTTAATTGACAAAAACACAAACAGTAATTAGGTGAATGGGATATATATGATAGAAGATCTAGTCCCAAGTGCACTAGGATGGGTATATTAATAACCTAGAAGGAAATTAACTTTTCAAGTGATTGGGTAATGAAAATTTTAGAATTCCCCCTGATTGTGGATCATTTTAGGGAATTTATCCCAAATTAATTCTCCAGATTTCCTTCAATGATACAAGATGAGTTCTCTATCAATCTAGTTATAGGTATATCATGAGTATACATTCCTCTTTATAGGATGGAACCCATTGATATATAGGAAAATAAGAGTCAGTTAAAAGATCTAGAGGAAAATTTTTTTATCTGACCCAACACTTCACCTTGTGTTTCACCAGTCCTTTTCATAAAAAATGTGGATGGTACACTCTGTTTGTGCATAGAAATAAATGGTTGAAGAAGAATATGGTGATGAATTGGAATCCATTTCCTTGCATAGATGACCAATTTAACCATCTCAAAGGAGTAACCATTTTCCCTTTGATTAAGTTCAGGCTACCATCAGGCGTGTGTGAGGAAGTCAAACATAACATGTACAATGTTCTGGGGAAGGTATTACTTGTATGCGTATTTGGTTTTTCTTTTCAGCATTACAAATATTCTGGTAGTCTTTATGGCTATAATTATTCATGTTTTCCAAATGTACCTAGAATAATTTTAGGTAGTCTTAGTATATGAACTCATAGTGTATTATCTCACGAAACACGTCCATGACAAGCATCATGTGATCATGCTGAATACATTGATATTACACCATCTTTATGAGAAGATCATTAAATTATAATTTGGGATTTATGAGGTTCACTTATTAGGTAATATCATTTTTAAAGAAGATGTATCTATTCACCTATAGATAGTGAGAATCATGATTTCTTGAGAGCAGACCAAGAATGTATTTGGTATATGTAGTTTCTTCTAATTTTCTGGCTATTATCGGCGAGTCATACTAGACTTGTCATTCCTATTAGTGCCACTAATGGTATTGACGAAAATTGGGAGAAGTTATTATATTCTAAATCTTATGAGACATAATTTATGGAGTTGAAATGGAAAAAAAATTCATCATTGATCTGGATTCCTCCCAAACTAGAAAGAAACTATACTGTTTATTTTGATGTTTTTTCGATCAAAATAGTAGATGTTCTGGTGTAGGGAGATTGAGTTTTAGCATATGGGTATTTCCAGCTATGACCTCATAAAAAGGGTTACCCTACGCAT
The DNA here is from genome assembly GCA_963277665.1 of Viscum album. Classification (NCBI taxonomy): domain Eukaryota; kingdom Viridiplantae; phylum Streptophyta; class Magnoliopsida; order Santalales; family Viscaceae; genus Viscum; species Viscum album. The sequence goes on along the minus strand of OY728128.1, from coordinate 1,512,449,989 downwards.
GATCACAATCTAGAATCCATTGTTTAAGATCTATACTATAGTAATCATTATCTTTTTTGTGAGCATTTCATGGTAAAATGCCTACAATCGTTTGATTTTGATATTTCTTATACACACTATAAGGGAAATGTTTTTGCTAATTCCTTGAGCTAAAAGACTCATAAACATGATATCTAGGAGGCTAGTAGTGATTGGAAGATGATGGATCTGTTATCTGAGAATCACTTGGAGGTTCAAGAATATCTTGGGAAACCTATTTTAGTAGCTCGAGTTGTGACAAACTGTAAGAATGGTATTGAGTAAGAGGTTTCCAACCTTTGATACCAATTGTAGGATCGAAATATAATATGAGATGCTCAATATACAAGAGGGGGGGTGAATTGTATACTTTAAAAATTCCTTTGGAACCTTTAAAGTTAGTTATGAATAACTAAAGTTTCCTTAAGAAAAGGAAAGGGCTAAGTTTAACAAAGTTAAACTAAGTAAATTCACAACACCTCTAACACCGAACTGAACTTGGAAAGTAATTCCAAAAGTAGGTTCCGGAAATATGATTCCGGAAATTGAAAATTAACAAAAGTTACAATATGAGATTCTACCTTAAAGCGTATAGAATCTAAACTAATCAGAGTAAGTAAGGAAGTATAAGAAAGTTATACTTTCCTTAAGATACAAATTACAGCGGAATAAAGACAAGTAGTAAAACTACTAGTAACAAGATAATAGTCTTTTGACCCAAAGAGAAGGGTATCCAACAACCTTGGATAAAGGTCCCTTGATTTATACTTTCAAGCAAGTCTGTCTTACCCACACCAGGGTAAGCCCTCGATACGAAGATCGGAGTCTCTGTCTTGCTATCCCCGCAAGCCCTCAACTTCAAGGTAGTTGGTAACCTCTGTCTTTCTCAGCAAGAAAGCCCTCGATCTTTAAGGTAGTCGGCACCTCTGTCTTTCTCAGTAAGAAAGCCCTCGATCTTTAAGGTAGTCGGCACATCTGTCTTCCTATCCCCGGAAGCCCTCGAATGTAATCACCAACATTCGGAGTCGCACGAAGCTTTGAGAGTTAATAAGAGACTCTCTCTCTAGAAATCACTTCAACAGCATGTAAGCACTTTTTCAGCAATCAGCATATGCATCAGCCATCAGCCCCGATCTCTTTCAAATGAGCTCCTATTTATAGGTAAGGTCGGCTCCTCCTCCAACGGTCATATTTTCCTTAATGTTCGGAGGGACCTGTACACGTGTCACTAAGACAATGGTTAGTTTATAACAAAACAGACGACATCGTTTTATAACAAAGTAAGTGTAACAGAATGTACGACATCGTTTTTAAACTCTAACATAAAGGTTCGGAATAGAAACATCGGAGTGAAGATTCGGAATGAATAAATTCAGAGTGTTAAAACAATGATAATCAGATTCTGTTTAATAGGTGAATTCGGAATGAGAATTCGGAATAGGAATTCGTCATCAGAAATCGTAATGAGAATTCATCATCAGAATTCGTAATGAGAATTCATCATTAGAATTCGTAATGAGAATTCATCATCAGAATTCGTAATGAGAATTCATCCTCAGAATTCGTAATGAGAATTCATCATCAGAATTCGTAATGAGAATTCGAAATGAGATTTCTTCATTAGAATTCGTAATGATAATTCTTCTTCAGAATTCGTAATGAGAATTCGGAATGGAATTTCTTCATTAGAATTCGTAATAAGAATTCTTCTTCAGAATTCGTATCCTGAATCTGGAATAGAACTTAGTCAGAGTTCATATCCGGAATTCGGAATGAAACTTCCTTATAGTTCTTGTTCAGAATCCGAACTCTAAAACAGAATGCTTTATATCAAAGTTTCAATGATTCTGAGAAAATGAATCCGAAACTCATACTTAAGAAAAATATGAATGAAAATATGATAAGGATAATTTTTCTTATAAAAGCGATTTTCCTTAAGAAAGAAATTTTCCTTATAAAAGCAAATTTCCTTAAGAAAGCATTTTTCCTTATAAAAGCGATTTTCCTTAAAGATAAGGTGTTTGTGATTTTCAAAACAAGAAGGAATGGAAACGTCATAAGGAAAACCTTATTGACTCAACAATCTCCCCCTTTTTGGAAAGCACAAACATCCTTACGAAAAAGCTATTCTAAGAAGAAAGAAACATATTAAAGCTTATCTCCCTTGGTTTAAGAATATAGATGAATACGACTAACTCCCCCTTAGGCTTTGAAACTCTAAGGATCGTATTCATATTTCCGGAGTGATGTTTCTTTAAGAAAAACTCCCCCTTAAACAAACTCTTATTAGAGTTCTTTTTCCTTGGGTATTTTTTCTTTCTCCCCCTTTGATAAACTCTTATTAGAGTTCCTCTTTTTCTTAAGGATCTTTTCCTTCTCCCCCTTTGTGATTTTCAAAAAGAATTGGAGGGAATGGAAAAACTTAACAAAGTACCTGAAAAATTAGAAATGACAACAATAGAAACAACAAGCACAATTCTCATTAGATTTGAAATGTCAACAACAAAATAATTACAACAAAAAGATCGGATTGGTTTCTTTCGGATCTTTCTCCTTAGACATGAGCCCCTTAAGAATCATCTTGATCTTCTTTAAGTCTTTGTGATCTTCCTCTGCTTGCTTCTCTAAGACAACTATTCTTGCTGACTGAGCTTCAATTATTTCTTCCTGAGCCTTCAACTTTTCTTCCTGAGCTTTCATCTTCTCTTCCTGAGCCTTCATCCTTTCTTCAAACTCGATCCGATAATCCCTTTCATATTTCCAACTTTGATTAACGGAATTGAGCTTTCCATTCAGATCTCTCACTTCCTGAATCCGAAAGTTCTTTTCCTCTGTCAATTTCTCTTCGAATGATGCAGTCAGCTCATTAATCTTCTTGTCTTCGGTCTCAAAGGCATCCTTAACATTATCTTGAAACTCATCAAGCAACCTCATCTCTTCCACATTCTTCTTCGGCCAGCTTGTCATCCTCTTACATGATCTTTTATGAGCTTCGTAACCAACAAAGAATGTTTTTAACTGAGCTTCAATCTCAACACACTTATCCATAACCATCGATACGGAGTCGGTTTTCTGATTCAACGCATGCTGGAGCATCTGGCATCTAGAGTCAATACTAGAGAAGGTCGGAATGGTTCCTACCAACTTCTTCAAAGATTGGACAACAAAATCATGCCCCAACGAAGATGACTCCGAATCTGAAATCTTGCTAGGAGAATTTTCTTCCTCTATAAGCTCCAACTTCCTCTTAGAAGAACTACCAGCTTCCTTCCTCTTTCTTACCACTGAGCTCGGAGTCTCGGTAAGAACTTTCTTTCCCTTATCTTTTTCCGGAATAGAATCCTGTTCCGGAGTTTTATTTTCACTGTCAGAAACTTGAACAACCAAATCTTCTTCATCAGCAACTTCTTGAACACCAATCTCTACGTTTCCCATCTGAGCAATATCTTGTAAAAGTTGTTCTTCTTCTCCATGATAGGAAACTTATTCTTCCACTTTCTCTTCTTCTAATTCAGGAGTAACTAGATTTGAGGATTCGGCTTCAGATGTTCGGAGTGACAGGTGTTCCGAAGGAGTTCCCTTATACTCATCTACTTGTTTTAGCACATCTTCTGTCTCACCACTTCCTTCAGCAGCTTCTTCTACTTGTTCCACTTGCTCTTCTTCCTCAGTATTCTTAGCAACATTCTCTTCTGGAGCATCAAGATTTCTTCCTGGAGTCTCAGGTAGAGATTCCAGAGAGAAAGATCTCGGAACGAGAATGGTTGCTGAAACCATTTCATTGAACTTCAACAACGCCTGAGCTACCTCAGCCTCAGACATTTTCTTCTTAATCTTATTTTCCTTAGCTTGCTTCTCAAGCTCATCAGCGGTTTTCTCTTTCAGAGCCTTAGCCTCCGCAGGATCCAATCCGAACTGCGGATCCCCTTCTTTCCTCTTCTCTTTATCAGCTCTCCACTTAGACACAACCTCATCAGGATAGGTCTTCTTCTTCTTAGGCTTTGGAGGTGCGGAGTGGACTTCCTTAGACTTGGGTTCCTCGGCTTCGACTACCACTTCTTTCAGCTTCCTCTTCCTTACCGGCTTAGATGATTCCGGATCAGCAACTTTCGGAGCCACTTCTTCTTGAGGAGGTAGATCAATAAACATTCCAGACTTCTTGTCGAAAGCTACATCAAGATCTAAAGTGTTTGAGGTACCAATGGGAGTACTTATACTCTGAGTGTTGTCATAACCATACTTTTTCAGAAGATCTTTAATATACTTATGTTGAGATATGTAGGTTCCTTCTGGTTTTTGAGAAATTTGAAAACCAAGGAAAAATGTTAACTCACCCATCATACTCATTTCAAACTCAGATTTCATTAGACTAGAAAAAGAGTCAGTCAAAGATTGCTGAGTTGAACCAAATATAATTTCATCAACATAAATTTGAACAATCAAAACATTTTTCTTATCTTTCTTTATAAAAAGAGTTGGATCTGCATTTCCCTTAACATAGTTATTTTGAAGCAAAAATCCAGTAAGTCTATCATACCATGCTTGTGGGGCTTGTTTAAGGCCATACAAAGCTTTGGTAAGTCTAAAAACATGATCAGGATGTTTTGTATCCTCAAAGCCAGGAGGTTGTTCAACAAAAACTTCCTCTTGAACATAACCTTTAAGAAAAGCACATTTCACATCCATTTGAAAAAGTTTGAAATTAAAGAATGCTGCAAAGGCAAGTAGAATACGGATAGATTCAAGTCTTGCTACTGGAGCATAGGTTTCTTCATAGTCTATTCCTTCTTGCTGATTATAGCCTTTAGCAACAAGTCTAGCTTTATTTCTAACAATGACTCCATTTTCATCACATTTATTTCTTAAGACCCATTTTACTCCAATAACAGAAGTTTCCTTAGGTCTTTCAACCAAGGTCCAGACTTTATTCCTTTCGAATTCATTTAGTTCATCTTGCATTGCTTTGATCCAATCATCACCACCTAAAGATTCATCAGTGCTTTTAGGTTCTAATTGGGAAAGAAATGCTAGATGTTCTACTTCATTTCTTAAGGAACTTCTAGTCCTTACAGGTTGATTTACATCACCAATGATACTATCACTGGGATGATTCTTAAGAAACACCTGATTTGGATTTTGTAAAACCTGTTCATCAACATAAGGTAGAAAGTCTTCTGGGGTAAATGTTTCAGAAATATCTTCTTGAACAATTTCCTTATCAGAAGGTTCTTCTATCAAAGGTTGATAATCAGTTTTTGAAAACACATCCGAAGATGTAGGTTGGGAGGGTTTAAAAACAAAAGGGTCTGATTCATCAAATTTTACATGTACTGTTTCCTCAACAGTGTAAGTATTTTTATTAAAAACTCTATATGCCTTAGAGGTTGTGGAATAACCTAAGAAAATTCCTTCATCAGACTTTGGTGCGAATTTATGTAAGTTATCTTTAGTATTCAAAATGAATACTTTGCAACCAAAAACCTTGAAGTAGGAAAGTCTAGGTTTTCTACCATTCCATAACTCATAAGGAGTTTTATTAAGAAAAGGTCTAATCAAAACTCGATTTATAGTATAACAAGCAGTACTTACAGCTTCAGCCCATAAATGTCTAGCAATAGAATATTCACTCAACATGGTTCTAGTTATCTCTTGAAGAATTTTATTTCTTCTTTCAACTACACCATTCTGTTGAGGAGTTCTAGGTGCTGAAAAATTGTGAGTAATACCTTTCTTACTACAAAAAGTTTCAAAATCAGAATTTTGAAATTCTCCTCCATGATCACTATGAATAATTTTCAATGGAAGGTTTTTCTCATTTTTAACTTGATCTCTAAAACTTTTGAAATAAGAAAAAGCTTCAGATTTCTTTGCTAGAAAATAGACCCAAGTAAATCTAGTGTAATCATCAACTAGAACAAACACATAGTATTTGCCTCCAATGCTTCCAGTTTGTGTTGGACCAAAAATATCCATGTGCACCAACTGTAATGCATCGGTTGTTGAGACTTCACCGATTGACTTAAAACTAGATTTATGTTGCTTGCCATATTGACAAGGATCACAAACTTTAGAAGAATCAAATCTAAGCTCCGGTAGATCCTTAACTAGTTTCTTCTTAGAGAGTTTACATAGGTTCCTAAGATTACAATGTCCTAATCTTCTATGCCATAACCAAGAATGATCTTCCATTGCACTTAGGCAAGGTAAATCTTGGCTTCTGAGGTCTTCTAAATTTAAGTTGTAAACATTCTCTTGCCTGTTGGTTGAGAGAATAAATTCTTCCTTGGAATTGTGAACTAAGCATTTATCATTCCTAAAATTCACAAGGTAACCTTCATCACATAACTGACTTATGCTAATGAGGTTGTTCTTAAGACCTTTAACAAAAAGAACATTTGAAATCAAAGTTTTACCCAAAAGAACTATATTACCAATACCAACAATCTCTCACTTAGCATTGTCTCCGAAAGTTACCTTTCCTCCTTTCGTTTTGATAATCTTTTCAAAGAAGCTTTTGTTACCAGTCATGTGCCGGGAACATCCACTATCCATGTACCAAATATTGTTGCTGGAACTTTCTTTATTTTCCTGAAATTAAGAACAAAGTTAGACTTTCGGAATACAAACTTGCTTGGATCCGAGATTTCCAGATAATAAAATTTTTGGAACCCACATTTTCTTAGAAAAATAATCTTTATGAAAACCTAAGGATTGGGTTTTGTTTAAGGAACAATTTTTTTCCCAGTGACCACCACATTGACATTTAGTGCAAAATGGGGCACTTTGAGGAATAAAATAATTGTTACTGAAAACTCATTTTGCATGGGTATAACCAAATCCGGATTTATTTCTTAAAGGTCGTATTTGAGAATACATCTTATCAAAATTTTCCTTACCATGGGTAAAGTTTGATAAACATTTCTTTAAGGAAAAAATTTCGGACTTGAGTTTTACAACCAAGTTTTTATCCTCAAAATCTTTAGTTTTTGAACTAGAGTTAGGCTCGAAAACATTTTTATTAGAAATTACTTTTTATGACTCTTTAGAAAGTTTATTCTTCTTAGAACTTACTTCCTCAAGATTTTTTGAAATACTTTCAAAATCAGCATTTTTCTTAACAAGATCTTTAGAAAGATCTGATATCTCTTTAGTAAGAATAGAATTCCTAGAGTTTGCCTTATTAAGTTTCTTGTTGAGTTTGGAATTCTCAATCTCAAGAAGTTCAGCAAACCTAGAGACTTCTTCAAAAGTAGGTAAAGTATTTTCCTCATCAGAAGATGATTCTTCATCAGAAGAGTTATAATATTTACTATCATTAGGATTTAAAGAAACATTGGTCAAAGATTCAGCATTTCGTACCTTAGCCATAAGACAATGATTATCAATAGGTAATCTGGCTATAAGACCAAGATTCTTCTGTCCTGAAGATTCATATTTAGAAGATTCATCTGAAGAGTCACCACCACTGGCACTCCAGGTGTCATTAGCTTTCAGAACTTTCTTAGCTTTGGATTTGTAATACTTCTTCTTGTTCCTGTCTGAATGTCTTTCCTTCCTTTCTTTCTTTCTGAGCATAGGGCAATCTGGTCTAATATGTCCAGCTCTTTTGAATTCATAACAAGTTACTTCTCCATCTTTCTTATCTTTCCTGTCCTTCTTTTTATACTTGGATTGAAAGTTTCTTTGCCCAGCTATCTTGTTCATCCTTCGAGCAAGATTGGCTAATTCATTTTCTGAAACTTCACTCTCACTAGATTCGGATTGGAAAATAACTTTCTTAGACTTGGATCTGGTTACTCTCTCAGGAGTCTTAGCTTTCATTTGATTCGAATTTGAAGTAAAAGCAACAGTACCATTACCATTCTTCTTCTTGATGTTGTCAGCATCTCTCTTCATTCTAGTCTCATGTTGTAGAAGAGTTCCAAATAATTCATCAAGAGTAATTTGAGTAACCTTCCTGTTCTCATCTATAGCTGTTCTCTTGGATTCCCACTCATTGGGCATAATATCAATTATCTTGTCCACAAGAGCTTCATCATCTAAACCTTTTTCTCCCATAGATTGTAGACTGTTGACAATAGTCATAAATCTTTGTTGAACTTTACAGATAGGTTCTCCATAAGGAAAATTGAAACCATGATATTCAGCTCTAAGCATAGCTCTTCTAGTCTCAATCACCTTAGAAGTCCCAAAGTGTGTAACCTCTAACTTCTTCCATATACAATTAGCTTCTTCACAAGAAGAAATTTGGCTATATATATTTCTAGTCATTGAACATAGTAAAGTATTGCGTACCTTATAGTTGAGTTGATATTCTTGCTTCTCCTGGTTAGTAAAGGTTCTGACTTCCTTGTCAGGAATTTTATAATCACCAGTAAGCATCACAAAGTTGTCTACTCCAGTATTGATAACAAATGTCTTCATACGATCTCTCCAGTATTCATAATCATTACCATCGAAGATTGGTGGCCTTGTAGGATTCAGATTGTCAATTGATCCAACATTAATTCCTGCCATACTAGAAATAACTTTGCACACAAACTTGTTAGTAGCAAAGATTCGTAATAACAAAGTTCGGAATGAGAAAAGTTTGGAATGAATAAAACGGAATGACAAAGTTTGGAATAGAAAAGTGAGCAAGAAAAACTTGTATGTGAGTACAAGTATTTCAGTAACCTTGGCTCTGATACCAAATGTAAGAATGGTATAGAGTAAGAGGTTTCCAACCTTTGATACCAATTGTAGGATCGAAATATAATATGAGATGATCAATATACAAGAGGGGGGGTGAATTGTATACTTTAAAAATTCCTTTGGAACCTTTAAAGTTAGTTATGAATAACTAAAGTTTCCTTAAGAAAAGGAAAGGGCTAAGTTTAACAAAGTTAAACTAAGTAAATTCACAACACCTCTAACACCGAACTGAACTTGGAAAGTAATTCCAAAAGTAGGTTCCGGAAATATGATTCCGGAAATTGAAAATTAACAAAAGTTACAATATGAGATTCTATCTTAAAGCGTATAGAATCTAAACTAATCAGAGTAAGTAAGGAAGTATAAGAAAGTTATACTTTCCTTAAGATACAAATTACAGCGGAATAAAGACAAGTAGTAAAACTACTAGTAACAAGATAATAGTCTTTTGACCCAAAGAGAAGGGTATCCAACAACCTTGGATAAAGGTCCCTTTATTTATACTTTCAAGCAAGTCTGTCTTACCCACACCAGGGTAAGCCCTCGATACGAAGATCAGAGTCTCTGTCTTGCTATCCCCGCAAGCCCTCAACTTCAAGGTAGTTGGTAACCTCTGTCTTTCTCAGCAAGAAAGCCCTCGATCTTTAAGGTAGTCGGCACCTCTGTCTTTCTCAGCAAGAAAGCCCTCGATCTTTAAGGTAGTCGGCACCTCTGTCTTCCTATCCCCGGAAGCCCTCGAATGTAATCACCAACATTCGGAGTCGCACGAAGCTTTGAGAGTTAATAAGATACTCTCTCTCTAGAAATCACTTCAACAGCATGTAAGCACTTTTTCAGCAATCAACATATGCATCAGCCATCAGCCCCGAGCTCTTTCAAATGAGCTCCTATTTATAGGTAAGGTCGGCTCCTCCTCCAACGGTCATATTTTCCTTAAAGTTCGGAGGGACATGTACACGTGTCACTAAGACAACGGTTAGTTTATAACAAAACAGACGACATCATTTTATAACAAAGTAAGTGTAACAGAATGTACGACATCGTTTTTAAACTCTAACATAAAGGTTCGGAATAGAAACTTCAGAGTGAAGATTCGGAATGAATAAATTCAGAGTGTTAAAACAATGATAATCAGATTCTGTTTAATAGGTGAATTCGGAATGAGAATTCGGAATAGGAATTCGTCATCAGAAATTGTAATGAGAATTCATCATCAGAATTCGTAATGAGAATTCATCATTAGAATTCGTAATGAGAATTCATCATCAGAATTCGTAATGAGAATTCATCATCAGAATTCGTAATGAGAATTCATCATCAGAATTCGTAATGAGAATTCAGAATGAGATTTCTTCATTAGAATTCGTAATGAGAATTCTTCTTCAGAATTCGTAATGAAGATTCGGAATGAAATTTCTTCATTAGAATTCGTAATGAGAATTCTTCTTCAGAATTCGTATCCTGAATCTGGAATAGAACTTAGTCAGAGTTCATATCCGGAATTCGGAATGAAACTTCCTTATAGTTCTTGTTCAGAATCCGAACTCTAAAACAGAATGCTTTATATCAAAGTTTCAATGATTCCGACAAAATGAATCCGAAACTCATACTTAAGAAAAATATGAATGAAAATATGATAAGGATAATTTTTCTTATAAAAGCGATTTTCCTTAAGAAAGAAATTTTCCTTATAAAAGCAATTTTCCTTAAGAAATAATTTTTCCTTATAAAAGCGATTTTCCTTAAAGATAAGGTGTTTGTGATTTTCAAAACAAGAAGGAATGGAAAAGTCATAAGGAAAACCTTATTGACTCAACACACACTCCCATCCGGAGTGGGTAGGCATGAGACAGATCTTATATCCCACGAGTCTCATCCTGAGGGAGATAGTCTCAGGTGATAACCCACCTCCTGGTTGGGTTGTTGATGAGAATGAGATCATGATCTTTCATTGTCATGTTTTGGTGACTTAAGATATATAGAAATAGTTGATGTATGAATCTCATGCCTTAGTTTGGGAAGTTCACCCTGGTCTTACCATTATATATTGATTTGTACATCAACATTATTGGTGTCCAATAATGATGAGGTAGATTTCATGTTTTATCAGGAGATGTTTCACTTTTCAATAGGTGAAGGCAGAGCATGGATGGCCTACAAGACTTTTAAAGCCTCTATCCATTCTAGAATGGAGACATCACCATGAATTTCATGATGGGTTTTCTAAGATCCAATCACAAAATTGATGTAGTATTTGTGATAGTTTATAGGTTTACAAAGGTAGTAAAAATCCTATCGATTAGAGAGACTTACTCAGTTGATGATCTTGGAAGGACTTATTTTCTAGATATTTTGAAACATCATGGTGTTCCTCATTACATTATATCAGACTAAGATGAGTTGTTTAACTCACTATTCTAGAAAGGGCTACAGAAGTCATTGGTTTCATAGGTGATCTTAATTATAGAATATCAAAATCAGATCGACAGGAGGTCTGAAAATACAATATGAGTGTTAGAGGATATTCTCTGGACATGCCTCATTGATTTTCAATATTCATGATAGAATAAAAAAAATCTATTTTTGAGTTTTCCTACAATAATATTTTCCAATAAATGATTTAGAATCATCCATATGTTTCCCGTTATGGTATGTCAGTTTTTTCCTCTGTGCTAGATAAAGGCAGATGAGGAAGCTCTAATGACTCCTCATATTATTCAAGAGACTTTAGAGAAATTATATCTGAATCAGAGTCATGTGGACACAGATAAGTCCTGGAAGAGATCATACATTGATCACCTCTATTGACCTATAGAGTTCATGGTGGGGAATCATGTCTTTCCATGTGTATCACCTAGACATGGTATTTGATTAATTCATAAAATGGGAAAGCTATCATCTTGATATGTTGGGCCATTCAAGATAGTGGATAGAGTCTGGATGGTAGCCTATTGATTGTTATTACCTTAGAGATATTATTCAATGCATGATGTATTTCATGAATCTTAGTTTTATCAGTATCACATTGAACCATCTCATCAGTTTCACCTTGAACACATTGATCTAGAGGAGGATGTGTTCTTTGAGGATCATCTGATTAATATTGTTGATCAGAGCATGAAAGATCCTTGATGTAGGTTAGTTCCCCTGGTATAGGTGTTATGGAATCATAGAAACATACATGATTATATCTAGGAGTTAGAGGTCGATGTTCATGCACTGTGTTCTGAACATTTCTTAGATGATGAATTACCACCATCATAAGGGAAACTCAGGGATGAGTTTTCTTAAAGAGTATCAGTTGTAATATTCCATAATTTTAGATAGGTATAATATTTTATGTTACTATCCAAAACCTATTTTTTATGATAATCATGGGATCTAATGGATAATATATGGCTCGGGAGAGTCTGGTCCTCATTCGGAGCCTATATAGCCATAAAATGGGAAGAAATGGTGAGCCTCCTGATTAGTGCACGGTTAGTGCTAACAGGACGACTCAAGTATGTGAGTCACCCAATGCACATGGTGAGCCACATAGTTTGTCTTAAACCATGTTTCGAGGGTTGTATTCTCTTGTAGGGAGTTTTAACACATTTGAAAGTGGTTGTCACACAACTACCACATGGTTAGCCTAATCATGATCCAAACCCATGTGTGGGGACCCCTTAAGCAATGTGGGACACAATTTTAGGGCACAATTTGGCCACTATTGTGACCAAACCATGAAACCCAGTAAATGATTGGAAAATAACCTTTTTTCATTAAATGATTTAAAAATTAAAACCCACTTATGACCTCTCATTTCTAGTGGATGTGATCTCCTCCCCTATCTTATGGGTTCTTCCTCTACCTCTTCTTGGTTATTTTGTAACTCTATTATCTAAACTCTAAATGTATCATTGTTAGGAGATTTGGATAGATATAGCAAAGATCATGAATCATGTTCCTTAAATTAATACTTTCTATTATATTATGTTATTCTATTTAGTTTTTACATCATTTTCCCAATTTTCAGGTAATTTGTTAATTCTCCCAATGTCCCTCATTCTATCTTGTTTCAAGGGTCGATGCTAGATGATTAGAGTGGAACGAACATGAGGTAGGTGTTCTAACTTCATTCCCCATGTTTTTCACTTTTGATATTGTGCATCATTGTACAAGACACCATAAATATTTTACGATTCCCATAACTAATTAATTATTTAAATTAAATGGCTTTATATTCTTATTGTGATTTGAGATAATGGATAATCGACCCACTGGTAGATCACCTTACCTTGACCCACCACAATGGTTATGGCTTCCTTCAAGGATCATAAAGCCTTTTCATGAAATTGATAAACCACCTTATGTCTATTTATTTCCCTTATAATATTAATCTTGAAATGTAAATTGAACTATTATTAATGTTGGGAAATGATTTAGGTCTTTATTCATTATTTCGTATGTCTCAATCTTGTTATAATGCCCTATCCTTAACTCATGTTCCTTATTAAATAACTAGAATTGTTGAAATAATTAAAATTTATTTATTTTTAAATAAAATGAATTTTTTTCCATGCTAAATGGTATGATATTTATAGTTAAATAGAAACTACATATTATGTCATGGGAGATATAGGGGTCTCAACTTATGAACACCTTGTATGGGATCATAGTTCCTTATAGTTAGTTTTGCTAAAGAATTATAAATGCACCATGGAGATACTATCTATGCCTATGATGTGATCATTGTGTGTATATAATTATCCCAAGAAAAGTGATATTAATTCCTTAGGGTACACCCTCTGGACCATCTCAGAGGATATATGTTCATACCATGCCACGAGTGAGAGTCTGACCCCTAAGTGAGATACCAGGGACGAACTTGGAGGTTTGTTCTGTGTTTTATTCACACCATGCCTACAGTGATAATTTGGATATCCTTCATGGGTCTCCTAGGAAGGAATCCCAAAACATTTCATATATATATATATATATAATTTCCCTATAAAAAAACTCTGGATCCCTTTTAGATTTCATTATATAGTCTCATAGAGCATGTAACATCCTAAAATTCTCAATTGAAACCTTATATTTGATAGCATGCATGACACATGATACCAAGAAAATAAGGGAATATAATACCCAGATACTTTAAAAAAAATTATTATCTTAAATAAATAAAATATATTCTATATATTTCAATGCATACAACACCGAGTCAGTTTTTGTTACACAAAAGAGCGACCTTTTTCGATAGCTTACGTTACATCCAAGACCGAGTTTTACCAAGAAATAATATATTATTAAAATAGTATTATTCAATATAATAAGACATAAACTATACATTAGTAATAATATTAACCAAATAATGAATATATATAGTTTATAAAACTAAATTATTGGTTTCAAATTAATAATAAATGAGTATAAGAACCAATTGAATACAAAAGGAATATTTTTATAGAAACAATTTTTATTATCACAATTTTTTTTTACCTGAATAGATTAAATTAATTAAATTTAGTGATTGATATTAATTTAATATATATATATATATATATGTATGTATTATATATTCAATATATATTTTTTATATTAATAAAATATTTTAGATAAGTATATTATAAGAACAAACCCATTTTTTTCATAAATACAATATTTTTGTTAAGACATTTTGACCTCCTTTTAATGGAGACCCTATTTTATAAATATATTAATTTAACTTTTATATATTATATTTATAAAAATGAAATTATTATTTAAAATATAAACATATTAATTTTTTTAGGTTAAATTTTTGGTATTTTTTGTGAAGTTTCATTTTTTTAATGAATAGTGAAAAATACAAAATTTTAATTCAAAACTACTTTCTCATCTAATTTATTTATAAGGTTAAATTATAATTTTTATTATCCTTAAAGTTTTATTAGATAATATTTTTATAAATTAATCAAATTTAGTTCATTGGAATCAATTTCAATTTGAAATTGACTTTAAAAATAAATAAATATTCGGGATATTTTTACTTTAAAAACCCACATTTTTGTCCCATCTACGAGATTATATTTAAGTTAATTTATGCCACTTATATGATTTGAATTTGAAAAAATGGGTTACATATTTTAAATTATAATATTTTTTAATTTATAATAATGTAACATTTGTTTTTTAACAAAAATATTATTTGAAGTAATTAAAATTAATTATAATTATCAAGGAAACATTAAGCTTAATAAAGGACTATGCCTTTAAATTAATGTCCCAAATAACCTATAAGCTTGAAAAAAATCCATTTTATGTCTATATTTAGACCCTATAATCCCTTTTATATAATGTTTTTCATTATTGGAGAAACTTTCAATGTGAAATACTTCTATGGAATTCCTTTGTCAAAATTTTAAATGAGTTCCACTCCACCTCTGCAATAAAAAGGCCCCATCTCCTCCCAACAACTCAAACCATTCAGTACACATTGGATCTAATATTCTCTTCCCAAATAGTTCCTAAAAACTATCCCATTAATCTAAAATCATAACCTTGTGTATGAAGTAATATATGGAATCCATTTGGTACAAACAAAAATGATATTCCTGATTAAGAGGTAAATATTTCCTTCAGCTCTATATTGTTATTTCCATTATCTACTCTTACAATTATAATTATTCCATTTTTATATGACAAAAACATTATCCTAAATATAATATAATTTTGTATTCTAATATTTACACAACACTTACACACACTTTTATCTAATGGGTAAAGAACATATTGTTTATGTGTGTGGCGATCTACAGACTCAGGAAATGATGATTGTTAATTTTTCTTATAAAACCTTTCATAGTGGCCATTATGATGAAAAATATATTTATATATGATATATATGATATTTATTATTACTTTAATTTTTTTATTTTTTAAAAAATCTGGAATATTTATACTTTCCACTTTTTTAAAAAATGATAACATCGTTTGTGGTAGTGTGGTGTACCACCCCCTCAAAGCGATGTGATTCGTTCACACTATACATGGAATGTAATAATGGATGGTTTTAATAAAACGTATGCAACATATAAATTCTATAATATAAGAATTAAATAATTAAATTTCTTGATTTATAATATATTTCAATTTATTTATTACACGTTCACACACTTAAAAAGTGATAACGTCATTCGTGGACATGTGGACTACTTCCTCTTCAACACTATGTAATTTATTTTACATATAAATAATTCTATATAAAAGTATATATGATTAATTAATATGGTATTTATGATATAATTATCTTTTTTAAAGATTTAATATTACTTACCTTCCTTCCATAATGATAATTGAAAAATGGGAATGTTACTTATGTATATATATGGCATACCGTCTCTATAATTGTAACATTGGTTCATTTTTCATTACCCTATTTAATGATTGATTTTAAAACTATAATTTATGTATAAATATAGTAATTATTTAATTAATATTATTCTATATATGTTTTATAATGACCCCTTTGACCATGCATTCCCTACCAAAGTTAATTTAGACACATAAACCAAATTTGGTCAAAACACACGATGTCAAAATAATTGTTTAAGTAGTTTAATTCAATATGGTAATAAGTGAAAGAAAATTAATGATAAAAATGAAAATGGTTATGAATAAATTTGATAATTAACATAAGTTTATTATACAACAAATTAATTTACGTTCACCCAATAATAAACGCAGGGTAAGGGATTTTCATCTCACTTTTTACTTATGTGAGATAAATGTCATGTTGAAAACTTCCTTCTATTGTGTGGTGTATCTAATAAGTATTTTAATATATTATACCATTAATTAATTTATATTAATGGTATTTAAAATCTTCATTTAATATTATTCCTTGATGAGGTTTATGATTTAAAATGTTTTAAAGTGGTATGGGACACTTTGGGATGTTTAAATATTATATTCCACAACAATGTAATTAATTATCTTTCAATGGTATTTAAATTAGAGGAAATTATATGAACATTGTAAAATAAAACCTTTCAATTTCCTCTCATATGGGTTTTTATGACCATTTTCAATTATAAGTACCATTTTTCTACTCTTTTGTACTCTAAATATTTTAGAAAATGTTTTTAAGAAAACCAATATTTATTTCTCTCTTTAGTCGGAGAACATATTTTCTTCTAAAAACCGTGTTTAACAATAATGTATTCAAAAATTCATTTAAAATGATTTTGTGAGGAAATTTTTACCCTTTTTATTGTTCCCAATGTTTTCAAAGGAATTTTCTTATCACATTCTTGATAAGTCATTTTTCAATCCTTTTTATCATGAAAAAGGAATGTTTTTTACCTCATAGAGCAAGAATAGATATACTCCCCATTATTTCATTGAATATTATATTTCATTTTTAAAAGTATAATTTTTAAAGAAACTATTTTTAAAATTTAATTTCATTGAAATGGTTTTTAAAAAAATTCTTAAAATCAAAAGGATATTTTCTTCACTAAATTTTTAAAAGATATC
This sequence comes from Viscum album, assembly GCA_963277665.1. Classification (NCBI taxonomy): domain Eukaryota; kingdom Viridiplantae; phylum Streptophyta; class Magnoliopsida; order Santalales; family Viscaceae; genus Viscum; species Viscum album. The sequence goes on along the minus strand of OY728128.1, from coordinate 1,512,432,775 downwards.
TTTATAGTGTTTATATTCATAAAAAACAACCCTTTATTTCTAATCCGTGTGGGATTTTTTGTTTTGATACCATCCTTGTTCTTCCTCTACGTGGTTTATTATAGATTTGGGCAATGATAATATTCAAATTCACACAATTTATTCCTTTTATACCCCTTGAAATATTTAATCTCCTATAATCATTGAACACTGAATTTACACTAAATTATTCATTCCATTTATCATGGATATTACTGTTTTCTAAACCATATACAATTTTACATATGGAGTCTAATTTTATAGTTATTTTAATATTTTTTTGAAATATTTAAAATTCTATATTCTTTATTCAAGACATATATTTGATAAGTAATATTATTTATTTTGGTTATTTTATGTGTGGAATGCTTCGGACAGTCAATGACAGGTGAGGGAAAACTTTATATTACTCCCCGATGCATCGACATGTTCTCTTGAGAAAATTTATTTATGAAAATATGAATATTTTAAACCATATTTTGGATGTTATTGATGGTATACATTGTCATGTGTCTTAGAAATAACTTCCATTAAGAAATCATTACCCTCAATTAATTTTAGTTATTATTCATCCATGAGATTTTTCATCAACATATCTATGGATATATTTCATTTTCAGTAATTTAGATAAAATATATTTCATTTTATCACCTTACCATATTTATTTTTACTTATCTAGTTATTTTAATAGAATTTGTCTTCATTTATTCACCTTTCCATATTGACCATTCTCAGTAATTCATTATTGATTCCAATATATTTTCCCTTACAGAGCATTTGAGTTTACCCTTATTAAATTCCCTTTCCCTTAGGGATCAAAAAAGTAAGAAATAAATACAATTATATGATAGATGGAATAAATTTATTACCCTCAATGTTATTTATGATAAAAAATATTATGATGTAATTATTGTATTAAATTTTAATACAAGACTCATGTATGTATGTGGTTTACCAATACTACAAAACTCTTGTTCCTTTGGAATTTGATTCCTTGAAATCATGACAACGTAATTGATAGTAGACATCAGCACCAGTTATCTTGGGTCGAGTCACTATAGTTGGTATCAAATGATGTTTAGCAGCAACCTTCAGAACTAGATTTAGGAAAACATAGATTAAAGAATGTAACCCTAAGGTAGAATTTTAGGATAATTATAGAGTAATATCCTAGAATTTTTGTTAAATACAGATTATTTAGTTTTCATAGAAATAAATCCCTTAATATATACAAAAAGTGATGTGGTTTTGGAACAAATCTACCTTGGTGTAACAACTTTGATAAGGTCTATTTCGGATGACTCGACATTACCCGGAACATGACAATGGGCCTTACTGCGCACCTTGGTTGGTACTCATGGGGGATATTCTTAGGATAATTCACAAATTCTTTACAAACCATTATGAAGGATTTTGACAATTAATAACCTTTTATAAAACTAAGGAGTTTTAGATTTAAGATAAGGATTCATGATTAGAAATCATAAAAATGATATTAGGGATAATCCTTAGGCCAATTAAGGGCCTATGTTGAAAAAAAATTGATGAAGTATTTTTTATTGAGGTTGTATTGAAAACCATAGTTAAAGGATATTTAGGGATTATCCTAATTTCCAATATTTCCATCATATTTATTTATTAAATTATACTAATTTGGATTTATAAAAGGAAAACATGTATTCCAGGTGACAACCAATCATGTCTGGCAAGGCTGTGTGGTCTTGAACCCATGAACTAAGGTAGATATGGGTTTCACGCCAACCACTGAACCATAATATTTCATGGTTAATATGTTGTTATTTTTAGTTAAATAATTTGAAGAATAAATATGGATGATGAAACTATAATTTTTTTTATTTTTAGAGATTAATATACTAATTATATTGACAATGTAGATTTGTTAGAGACAAATAGTTAGACTTTTCACTCTTTCATAGTCCTTACAAACCATTTAATGTTTATTTTAGTGATTCAAGAATCTAAGTTAATTTTTAGATATCACATTATTTAAGTAATGGATGAAATATAAATTCATCTAAGAAAAGTAAATGGAATAATTATTTTTATGGAAATATATCATGCAATTATATTTCTTTATATTATCCGGAAGTAAAATAATTACCCAACATTCAAAAAATGACTTAGGAAAGAAAATGTGTCCTAATACATTAATTTTTGTGGAACCAATGATCTTTTAAATCAACATGGATTTATTTATTTGAGTCCCTAAAATTTATATTGATCATTCACTTGTTCTTGAATAACATCCTTAATCACTACCTATAAATATTTATTCTTTTATTCTAAGAACATATCTCTACATTCCACTAATGTTATCCTACTTAGAGACATAGTTATATGTTATTCCATGTGAACTTTATGCTCCCAATCCTATTTTTATTGTGTATTTCTAGAAAACCCTTCTCATGATGTGGGATTAAAATCACATAAAATCTAAAAAAATATATCACCAATATCAAGTTTAAATTGTGTGGAATAAAATTGTTTAATGTGGGGTGGATTTAACACAATGAAATACAAAATTAACAACCTTATCTTCAATTGTGTGCATGACATGCGTCACCAAAAAATATATGGAATATAATACCATGATAAATTTAAATATATTTACTATTATAGGTATATTAAATATAATCTATATATTTAAATGTATTTAACACCATGTTAGTTTGTGTTACATGAAAGATAATCCTTTCTCAATGGAATTCATTACACGTAAATACCAAATTTTACCGAACTATAATATATTGTTAAAATTGTTTATTTAAAATAATAAGATATAAACTAGGATTTATAAATAATATTAATCAACTGATTAAAATAATTAGTTTACACAACTAATTCATTATTAAAGTGTTAATTATAAATGAGTATAAGAGCCAGTTGAATATAAATGGAATATTTTTATAGAAAACTATTTTTATGTTCACGAATTGGTTTTAACCAAATAAATTAAATTAATTACAATAATTGATTGATATCAATGTAATATATACTATTACATACCTTCCTTCTATAACCATCATTGAAAAATGGGAACATTACTCATGTGTATGTACGACTTACCATCTCCATGATTGTAACATTGGTTCATTTTTCATAACTATATTTAATGATTGGTTTTAAAAGTATAATTGATATATAAATATAGTAATAATTCCATGATTATTATTTTGGATATGTCATATAATTACCCCTTTCAGTATATTTTACCTACAAAAGTTATTTTTGACACATAAACTGAATTTGGTCAAAACACCTGATGTAAATATAATTGTTTAAGTAGTTTTATGAAAAATAGTAACAAGTAAATTAAAGGTAATTATAAACATGAAAAAATTATGATGAAAGTATATACCTAACATAATTTTATTATATAGGATGTTAAGGGACCTGCACATGAAATTACACACAAGGTAAGATATTTTTATCTCACTTTCTACATTAGTGAGATAAATTTCATGTTCACCGCTTAATTCTTTTATGTGGATTATCTACATAAAAATTTAATATATTATATCCTGAATTTATTTTATCTTAATAGTATTTAAAACATCCATTTAGTAATATTCCTTCATGAGTTTTATGATTTAATATTTTTTAAAGTGGTATGTGACACTTTATAATGTTTAATGATTATTTCCCCAAATAATAACATCAATAATCTTTCAATATTATTTAAATTCAAGGAAAATATATGAAAATTGTTGAAAAAACCATTAATTTTCCTATCTTCTAGTATTCATGACCATTTTCACGTATTAGTACAATTTTTCAACTCTTTGGTGTTGAAATTTTTTTAGAAAATGTTTTTAAGAAAACGTGACTTTATTTCGATCCTTAGTCCAAGAAAATATTTTCTCCTAAAAAATATGTTTTATTAAATTGTTTTCAAAAATACTATTAATATTATTTAGTAAAGACATTTTTACCCTTTTTATCTTTTACCAATTTTTTCAAAGTATTATTCTTATCTTTTTTCTGAAAAAGTAATTTTTCAAACCTTTTTACTATGAAAAAAGAAATAATCTTTTACCTTGTACAAAAATTATTTTTTTCTTCACTGTCATTTATTTGAATCATCCTTCTCATGTTTACAAGGTTATTTTTTAACGAAAATTCATTAAAATTTGAATTTCAAAGAAATGGTTTCTCAAAAGATTTTTTAAAATGAAAGGATACTTTCCTCAAGAAGTTTTTTAAAGATATTTTTATAGTATTTTTATTCATAAAACCCCTTAATTTTTAATCCACTGGGGATTTTTTGTATTGATACCATATTTATTCTTCCTCTCGATGGGTTATGATTTATTTTTCTATGGATTGTATTCAAATTCACAACCTTGATTTCATTTAGTCTCCATAAAATATGTAATATCATATGATCATTGAACATTGAATTTCCCCTCAATTATATATTTCATTTATCATGGATATTACTATTTTCTAAAACATATAATATTTTTCATAAAGTGACTATTTTGATAGTTATTTGATTATTTGGGGAAATATTGACAATTCTGTATTATTTATTCAATACAGATATTTGATAAGTAATATTATGTATTTCTTCTATCCGATGTGAGGAGTGTTTTAGGCTGGAATTGTTGGGTGGATAACATACATTATATCGATCCACGATGCATTGATAGTTACTCCGGAGACGAATTAGTTTTGAATATTAGAATAGTTTATATCATATTGTTAATGTTTGTGATGGTATATGTTTTCATTTTCCTCAGACATGATTTCCCTTAACAAATCATTTCCCTCATTTAGTTTCTGTTATTGATTATCCATGATTTGTTTCAGAATATCTATGCATAAATTTCATTTTTAGTTATTTGGATGTCATTTGTTTTAGTTTCATACGTTTCTATATTTATTTTTCCTTATATATTTATTTTAATGGAACATGTTTTCAGCTATTTACCTGGCCATATTGATTATTATCAGGGATTCATTATTGTTTTGGATATATTTTTAACATACTGAGTATTTGAGGTCAGCCTTATTATGTTTCATTTCCCCGTGAATCTATGACGTAAGAATGATATGCAAGGACATTATAGATGGAATAAAGTTATTACCCTTAAGGTTATTTAGGTGAAATAAATTATGTTGTAATTAGTGTATTAATTTTTAATACAAGACTCATGTATGTATCTAGTTTACCGAGAGTACTAAAATCTCATTCCATTGGGATTTTATTCCTTGTAATCATGCCAATGTAATTGATAGCAGACACCAGATATAGTCTTCTAGGGTCGGGTTGGTACAATGAATCATCCAAAATATGAAATATGACCTTGAAATAAAGTTTGAAATTATATAATAGAAATTTCAGGGATGCGTTCACCAATCCAAATCACATGATTGGGGAAGGTCTACCCGCTCTATACATTACTTATAATAGAATTTTATTGAATATACCTTACACCTTTACTATTTGGGTTACCTTGTTCTATGACATCCATATTAAGCTGAAGTAGGAATAATTGGATGGGTATCCCAAGAGGAACCTGTTCCATTGTATCTTAAATTTTTTTTCCTTGAATTTACTATTTTTGGTACACTACCCATTTTATAAGAATGAACTGGATTGATCTAGACCTATTTTCTAGCTATTTTCTTAATATATCTCCCACCCTACTTAGGCCTTCTTTGGTACACAAGGATAATTCATGATTGTAGGTATATATAATATAAATAATTCAGATTCTAAAGTTTGACTGACAGTTATAGGATGGAGCATAGGGGCATAGGATTGAGCATATGCTTATGATACTGGAATTAGATATTTTTGGCATTTGAGAAAAATTTTTAGAATGTGGTATAAGCTTTTATATGTTTTTTCCCATGTACTAAATTTTTTATAGGAATATCATCATCATTATCATCATAATTTTTCTCTATTATTTATTCAGTTTCCCCCTATTGTTGTTTCTCTTGGATGATTATCACTATTATTTTCATTACTGCATGTTATTTGTTTTATTATACTTACAACTATAAAAAATTTCTATAAACTCTGAACATTGAAGGAATAGTCTCCCAACAGACACACTCAATGCCCTTGTTATATGTCGGTAGACACCAACATATGGGGAGGTGTGCTTGAGGTCATGTGGCTTACCATCTCAGGGCATTGCTAAGTTGATTCTGGGGTGGGATGATACAATGGTATTTTCTAAGAATTATTCAAAAAATAATGAATTTTAATTTCCCAAAATGAATTTAATTTTTGAATCCAAGATATCAAAATTATCTTAGCATGAATTTTTTATAATTTTATGAAAATATTGATTTCCCAATGAATTGTGACTTTTATTTAAAGCTACCTTTTCATGTTATGTATATAATATATGAAATTATATTTTGGATTAAGTTTTAAATTTAATTGTTAAATTTTTAATAAAAATAATGTAATAAATGTTATCGGATTCGAAAATTATTATTTAATTTGTAATAAAAATATTTTTATACAAAATAGGCATTTTTTGAAAAATAGTATTTCACCGTGGTTTGTGGTATCAATTTTAAATTAAATTATAAAAATTATATTTATTTTATTGGTTTAATTGATTAAATATTTTTAATTATTTTAATTAATTTTATTTTATAAGGTCAACATAATATTTCATCATAATGAATAATTAAAATAGTAAAAAAAATTCCACATTTTAAGTGACAATACATTTACCATGAGTTAAACTTAAATGATAATTGTTACAGGGAGCTATAAACATTTATAAACTATATTATATAGACATATTTAAACCCTATGTCATCTAAGATTCATAAATTGTTCAATTTTGATTCATTTTTCTTGAGTTTTATATTAATATAATTTCATGATTTTAAAACTTCCAATAGTTTACTCTCCCCACATATAAAAGGACTCCCCTATCAAGTTTTCTCCAGATATAAAAATCCATTTTTATTGGAAATATCTACACTAATAAATTAATTATATGAATTATTATGTTCTATAGCACCTTCCTGGTCAGAAAATAGGCCTTCCCCTTAGGTATAAACCTAATGTGCTTTTCGACCAAAGAGGTATAATTCTTAACTGATCATTTTTATATCATTTCATTTTCTACCCTCATTAATTATTCTTCAACCATTATAAAATAATATAACCTATTTATTATATAGACTAGTATGTATTTTCATTAATGGAAAAACCAATATCCATATCCTTCTTAAATTAAATGGGAAATTAATTCATCATTCGTGTGTATGATGGACTACCACTTCAAGAACTGATGTAGTTTGTTTTCCATCACCACCTATCACCGGTGGTTAAAATGATGGATTTAATGCATATAAATGATATTAATGAAACATTTTTTTATTAGTTAATGATAATATATCTTCTAATTTCATACCTTTCTTTCCATTAAAAAAATGATAACATTGTTCATGTATATTTTTGGATTTCCACCTCTATGAAGTGATGTGATTCTTTTTTCCTGACCACATCACATAGATGATATATGTAAGTATATTTAAATAAATATTATAATATTTATAATATTATCATAATTATAGAATTAAAAAAATGATTTCCTTCTTTCCATCATGTTTTTTGAAAAATGGAAATGTTACTCATGTGTACATATGGCCTACCATCCCCTGATAGTAATATAATTAATTTTTTATAATCATCATTCATGGTTAGATTTAAATGTTTAATTGATTTATAAAAATGATAATTATATAATGATAATTATTATGGATGTTATAGAATAACTTCCACTTTGACCATAAACAACCTACCAATGTCAATTTGGACTTATGATATGAATATCATCAAAACACACGGTGTGAACTTAATTGAAAATATAATTGTACATAACATGGTAATAAATAAATATAAGAAAAAATAAACATAAGAAAGGTTCTTAAAATATTAAATAAATAACATATATTTATTATTCAGTAATATAAATAGCATAAATGATGATTAGGACTCAATGTAAGAAACACTTTTCCTTAATACCTCATTTTAATTGTTTTGATGATTTATTGTCTAATTAATTTTTTTCCAAGTCAATATTCGTATAATTATTAGATGGATTTATTCATAAAAAATAAATAAATTATAAATTACATTTATTTTCTCTTTTTACATTATATTAATGGCTTTTAAATGAATATGTTTTCATATTTTAAAAAGAATGTTTTTGTAGAAGGAAAAAAGGAATGATCTATTTTATCATATACAACATCAATGGTTTTACCACCTATATAACAATTATTTGATATTTATATTACCTTAAAATATCTCATGTTTTATTCAAATAAAAACCCTCCTACACATTGTTCTGGGTATATTAAAAATGGCATTTAAATGCAATGGATATTTAGATATATAATAAGGTTTTTCATATGAGTGAAATAGATATTTTTATATTGATGAAGTATTTAATTTGTTATTATTATGTTGAGGTTAATGGTATTTTTTAGGATGATGGGTGAGATAGATATATCTCATGTTGATAAGAGATCCCGATATAGCTCTTGATGATGGATGGGTCAAATGTAGATTTTTAATCCATTGGGTAAAAGGATAGAGTTGACCTTATTGGTTTCTCATAAGAGACTATTTGAATTTACAAGGTAGTTAATTCCATTTCTAAGAGTGATTGTTAGAGTGAGTGTAAGTGTGATGTGTAAATTATTTCCCAAGATACCTATATGATTTATCTATGATTTCTTTGGGTTTTAATGGAAATGTTATGATTTCACAATATATGAAATTGTGTTTAAATTTAATAGAAATGTTATGCTAGTTCATTAGAGTGAAATGTTTATATTTTCGAGAAATTTTTCATGAGTTTACCATGATTGCAAATAAACCATTTTGAGTGATATGTTTCAATTAAAAGTTTTTATGAAATGTTTAATGGAAATATTTGGTAATTGAATTCAATTTCTTTGGTAAAAAAATATTTATTTTGATCCTAAATTTCATTCTGAAAAGTAAAAATTTTGTAGGTATTCATACACTAATAGGTTTCTTTAAATATTTTTATAAGTTTTATACTAAAATTTTTTTCATCATACTATGTTTTTAAATATTTTCCCTTGGGTTTTAAGGATTTTTTATAGACAATTACGATTTCAGGATGAAAACTGGGATGATACTTCAGGGAAAGAAAACTTGTTTTATCTTCAAATTTTTTATTTTGTGAAAAAATATATATTGAGTGGATGTGTCAACTTTTTTATGAAATATTTATTAATTTATGAGTTATTTATGAATTCTAAAAAACAATAAAACAAAAAATCCTAAAAATATAATAGTTAACTCTTTATTTCAAACTCAAGATTATTTAATTTTTATGGTTGGATAATTATAGATTATGACATATTTTTATGTCAAATGATTATGATTATGCTCTATAGAAAATTTTTACTATATCATACTCTTATATCATGGTACATGTTTGTTAAATTGAGAAAAGATATATTAGTATTGTGGTGGATATAAAACTATTATTATTCCATGTTCATTTAAATGAATTATTCCTATTATTCTCATGTTTTCTCATATGATTGTGATCTAATATTCATGAAGTGTAGATAAGTTTTTCCCTAACTCAGTGTCTGACCTCATCCCTTTATTTTGTTTCCATTCCTCGAGTTATAAAGATGATTATATCCTATATGGATCCCATAAAGAGTCTAGTGTTGTTCAATTATGGATAAATGTTCACAAGTACAAAAAAATAATATTCTTATATAGTTGACCCTTAAATAAACTAAACCATACATACATCTGATTTTGTGATTATTTGTGAGATTTAATGTTCATATTAGCAGAATATATGTACTACTAAATTCAATTTTTTATTTCAAGAAGTTTCTTTAAGGATATGCAGTCACCAAATATACTACATTGGCTGGAATCCAAAGTTTCAATAAAACATAACCAACAACCTAATTTGAAAGTCAAAAACAACATAGAACCCGATGACTTGATTCTTGAGATGCCCAAGTCAGCCGGGGTCACCTTACCTACCATTAGCCATTATCGACGTTAGGAAACCACACCACCCGTCACCGATCGCCGGTGAGGAATCCACTGGGATCCATCATCATCATAGATAAGAAACACCATAATCATAAAAAAACACACACTCAACATCAACATTCTGAAAAAATGAACAACCATATGAGTATCCACCTCTAGCCATGTCACACCTCATGAAATGCCAAATGCAGGTCAAACAGCACCATCCCAAAACCTCACCAAGATCCAACTCACCAGGCCGACCAGGATTAGAGAAAAGGATCTAGAGGCCAGATAAGAGTTTGTAAATTATGTGTTTTTATCACTATACTATATATTTGGGTCCCCTTAGTTTTTTTCAAAGAAGGGTTTTGTTATTTATGAGGATAAGTTCAGTTATTTTTTGGATTAGGATGAGATAACATTATTGAAAATCCTCTAGATAAGTATAAGTATAGGGTAATATCATATAGTTTTATTAATTTTTTGATTCTATGGTTTTCCTATAAATTAAATCCATGTGTAGATTCTAGTTTTTAGAAGAATACATAAAACATATTCACTAAGTGTTAATCATTAGTAATAAGTTTAGATGAGTATCAAATCAATAATGACTCAATGCATGATGAGTGGGACTAAGAATACAAAACTAAATAGGAACACTATATAAGGAACTAACCTTAAAACAACACATAATATTTAGATCGGTCAATAATTTCACTTTCTACCACATTTAGTATCTTTTCACATTTATAGTTTTAGATAATTATGTATTAACTCATACAAAACAAAACAATAAAATAAAATGTGGATACTTGCGAACAATATCAATTTTTTCCATAATCTAATTTTTTTAATTAAATTAAAATTAATTTTATACAAACACTTCAAGATATAAAAAATGTCTTCTTCCAATCCATTACTCATCCTTAAATCAAGTGAAAATTATTAAAAAACATGGGAAGCTTATAAAAATCTAATAAATGGATATAAACAGAAGTAAAATATTATTTCATTTATAATCATTAAAACTTATGTTAACATTAACTTAAATTAAAACCATTCACTATAATAATTAGTTAATAAATTCCTTTGATAATAATTTCATTTCATACCTTTTTTATAATCACAATATTACCACAAAACCTGTAAGAAGCATATAAAATACATAAAGTTAACTTGGAACATCATTATACTTGTCACTATTTTAAATGGAATAACCATCCAGTCAACATCAATATATGTCACTATTATAAATGGAATATCCATATGACCGAGTTCAATACCCTATGCATTGGACGACTATCGCAAACCCACACCTCATTGGTTTATCACAGAAACACCCATCATTGTTTTTTATAGAACCACCAGTAAAATTTAAAGGTATCATTGTATAATCATAAAACATAAAAGATTTAAATTTTAAACATTTAACTCATAAAATTTAATTTTTAATCACAAGAATACTTTTCAATATATTAAAATAATCCATCCATTTTTAAAAACTAATTTCACTAAGGAAATAACCAAAAAAAGAGAGGTTTCATTTTCATTGAAAAACATAGAGGCTTTTAATGGATTATAAATATAAAAATAGACATAAAATTTCCTTTATATTCCTTTTATATCAATATAAATAAATATGTAAAATAATATCAATAATATTGACATGAGAAAAAATTACATATTTAAACATTCCAAGCATCCCATACCACTTTTAAAATTTAAATCATAATACCCATGATAGAATAAAATTTAATAGGATATTAAATAAAATGTGAATAAATAAAATAGGTATATGTATTTTCAAAGGGGCTGTATAAAAATTATAATTGAATAAGGGTGAAAATAATCAAGAAACATCTCAATGATAGGAGATTGAGATTAAATCCCTTACCTTGATTCCAACTTGTCACAAGTGTATTTATCATCCTGAATAATGAAATAATGTTAATTATTTAATTTTTTAGAACCTTTTTCAAGTTCATCATTAATTTTATTTAACTTATTACAAATTTTTAATCAACTACTTCCACAATTAACATTACGTTGGGTGTTTTGACCATATTCTGTTTCTCTGTAAAATGACATTGGTAGGTCAACTATGGTCAAAGTTGCTATTATATATGAATATATAGAATTATAATATTGCTATAATGATCATATTCATAAATCAATTATCCATATAAAACCAATCATAAGATGTGTTTATGAAAAATTAACCAATGTTGCAGTCATGGAGACTGTGGTTGTACATCGGCACGGGAAACATTCTCATTATTTAATGATCATTATGGATGAAGGTTAGAAACATTATATCTTCACATAATGATAATTAAATAATATATATATATATTAATTTAATAATATATCATTATATATAGAATTAGTTTTATATAAAATGAATCACATCGTGTCGAGGAGGAGGTAGTCCACATGTCAATGAACGATGTTATCACTTTTCTTGTGTGTGAAAAATGGTAGTAAATAAAATGATATATTATATTTATAGTAGGGTAATTATGTCATGAATATAATAAGATTTATTTTTATGTTATGAATTTTTAGTTAAACCCATCCTTAATACATTCTATGTAGTGTGTGAATGTATCACATCACATTGAGGAGGCTCTAGTTCTCACTTCCACAAACGATGTTAACTTATTTACAAAAAATGGAAAGTATAATACTATGTGTTATAAAAGAATTAAATAAGAATAAATACATAGTATATATAATATATAACCTATATAAATATTTTTCCATCATAATTCACACATTGATAGGTGGTAAAGGAAAAACGAACAATCATCATTTCGTGAGGTGGTAGTTCATCATACACATAAAAAATATGTTTATTACACATTAGATGGAAGTGTGTGTAAGTGTAGTTCAAATTCTTATCATAAAATAATTAAATTATATTCTGGACAATAATTTTATTATGTATCCATTTAATAAAAATATTTGAGGGTGTGGAGAATGAACATAAAATAAAATAGCTTGAGGAAGGGTGTTACCTCTTATTCGAGTAACTAATTTTGGTTTACACCAAATGGATTCCATGGATTGATTTATACCCCAAAGGTGAGGCTTATAGGTTTAGGGAAGGCATGTTGAGTATAAATTTTGGCAGATCCTAGTTGATCAAAAGTGTCTTGATTGGTGTGGGGAAGTCGGTGGTGGAGTGTCAGTCCTGTAAATTTTTGGAAATGGAAATCTACCCACATTTTTTTCATTTAATGTGGATCCAATAATGAAAATAAATATATAAAATGGTATATAGGCTATAAATATAGATAAAAATGGATTTTTTAAAATTTTCAAGGTTATTGGTGCCCATAATATTACGGTTTTGTTCTTTATTGTGATTAATTTTAGCGTTATAATTAATTTTAATTGCTTTCACTAATATTTTTGGTCAAAAATTATGTAGAAATAATTAGAAATTATAGATTATGATGATTAAAAATATGGAAACCATTTATATAATTTCATATCATAAAAGTGGCATAAATTAATTTAAATCTAATCTTGCAAATTGGATGTGACAGTGGGTTTTTAAAGTAAAATCATTCCAAAGTTTGATGTGTTTTTATATTAAATTTCAAAGTTAATTATAATAAAATGACCTAAATTGGGTTAATTTATAAAAAATAATCTCATTAAAGTTTAAACCCGTTTATAAATATAATTTATCTCAATACATAAATTTTACAAAAAAAAATTTGAATTAAAATTCATTATTTATAAATATTTATCAAAAAATGAATCTTTATAGAATTATATCAAAAATTCAAAAAAACCATATTCTTGTGTTTATATTTAAAAAATGAAGTTTTTATTGACATATAAAATCATTAAAACTTCAAAAAATGGATTTAAAATTGATTCACCATTAAAAGGCGCTCAAATTACCTTTAAAAAATATAGAGATTTTATGCTTAAAAATGGATTTTATTCATATTTTAATCCAATGAAATTTATCTAATGAATGTAAAACCATTTAATAATTATATGCAAGTATAATATATTTATTCTTATTTATTCCTTATGACACAATGGCTACACGATAACTACCACTTAAAATAATAATATTAACAATTTATTATTATTCAGTATAACTCAGTCCAGCGTGCAACAGAATTTTTTGGAGAAACACAATATTATGTGTTGGGTATGATATCGAAAATATTATCCATTTTAAGGTAAAACTACTACCTAATTCATAATTATGTTCTCCCTTTTGGAAATTATGTGCTTAAAATTTAATTCACTTATCAAATATGTAGAATTATGTTTCTATCATTGGATTTTCATATTTCCATGTTGCCTCTTAAATCATATGGTTTTTCTATAAAACCTTAGCCTAGTGAATTGCCTTATTCTGTAACACTTTATCTCAAGGGTCGTGAATCTGAATAGTTTTTTCCTTATAAGAAATATTTTTTTCTAGTAGAAGTACTCTAGGGATAAAAACATTATATGGGTCCATTAGAGACTTCCATAACATTAAAACAAGAAATATGTTATGTACCTATGATAAAATCAGAGTTAAGGCCACTATGTAGGAAAATGTTTTAACATTATCTAGTATTTAATATAGTCCAATGAACCATGGACATAGTTTCCCCTTCTTAACAAAATTCATTATTGACCTCATTGATTTAATGGTAAAAAATCATGATTTCAATGATATTAAAGAGTTTCATGTTTTCTGTAAGTATTCCATTAATTTGAGATAGGTTGTTAAATTGTCTATGTAAGAGACACCATTGAAACAGACACTAACAACTCAATACACCATTGTTGATGACTCACTGCCAGCATAAAAATATCAGTAAGTCTGAGACACTGCCAATATTTCACACCACCAGAATATCGTACCACTAAACTGAGAAATTAAAAAAGTATGAGACACCATCAGTCGACACACTAGCAGGATGGCATGCTGTTAGAACATAAATTTTGCTAAGTATGAATACCTCCATATGAGACACCTCCAGTGCCATACCTCCAACACAGAACATTAGAAAAGCCTAAGACACCATCAGACCCAAAACCACTAGTTGAGACACCAATAGTGAAGTGGAACTTTGGCTAACTTTAAGACATCGCCAGTACCATGCTACTAGAACCACATACCGCCAAACATTGACACACTAGTATACTAAGCCACCACCATTATTTATTCTTAATTATTTTGAATTACTATTAACATATATATTTATTTAATTAAACTCCATTCATCATTTAAATGATTTTTACTTAAATTCTTCCCATAAATAATTGAAGAGTGTGTCATAACATGCAGTATGAGGAAGTAGCTGATCTAAATATTATCCCTAATACTGCTGATAAATGTGTAGTGCACTCCCCCATGTATGTTAAAAACGTGGGAATTGAAAGAATCCAATGAAAAAAAGGCAGAGAGGTCACATTTACTGAATACTCATAGATATGAAGAGATAAACTGCTGCATCATGCAAACATTTGGCTAATGTAGAATAAGAACAATCACAACCACTGCTTTCCTCTAGTCAAGAATTAAAGTCTACAAAAATATATTCTTGAAAAAATTCAAGAGATCCTGACTAAGGAAGTTCTTCAAATCAAATCAAGAGTCAAAAGTTTCATTAAAGTAGATCGAGTATTTATAAACTCTACAATTTTAGATTGGTCTGTTCTGTTTATCTTTATTACATTTTGAGCAGTCTGTGCTATACTCTATTTTATATATGCACATTATCTTCTATACTAAAATGGAAGATACTCAATATCTTCACAAAATATTTTCATATTTTTCTCTCCCACGGACAAGAGTGGCAGAGGTCCATGTGTGGCCTATTTATTTTTACTCCTAGGTATAATGGTAAAAGATTTCATGCGTTACCTATATGATTATAAACTGTTGTAAATACCTGATCCATATTTTGCATCACCTTGTTTATTTTATATAAACTTCTTGGTAGAAGGTGATAAACAAGTGGAGAGGAATATGTATCAACTTGAGACTGAACCTCTTGTATTCAAAATTTCCTTTATCTACTTTAATTTTGTTTTAGATTATTTTTTTCCAAGAACAGAAAATCAATTAATAGTAAAAAATATATACTTTGATAGTTTGTCTTAATCTTTGATCATATTGTACTTTGGCCAAGTAAATATTTCCAAATGGTTTGAATCATATCATATATTATTCATCTGAGACAAAATCAGTCTTTAGGAAATGATTTTATAATATTATGATCTATATCATACTACATATTTTGATAAACTATGATGTCTTTAAAAGTTTGAGATTTCATAATAATCTTTTTAAAAATAATTTTTTATTGGGTACTCAATTAACCCCAATATTGAGATACTCACTCCAACCAACATTTGGATTCAAAGGATTCCTTTCATTTGTATTAAAATTTTCAAATTGTTTTCAATGATGATTTTAGTTTTACTTTAATGATATTAAATTTATGATATTTCTAAATTTTTCTCTTAAAAATGGGTAATATTCAATATGGATCTGCTACTAACAGACCTCCCTCTTTCAATCGAACAAATTATTTTCAATGGAAGATTAAAAAGAAAATTCATATAGAAAGTATGGTCTTTGAAATATCAACTACTGTAAAAGATAAATTTGATTTTCCTTCTTCTACTAGATCTATTTGGGATGAAGCTTCTAAAACTATATATAATAATAATTAAAAATCAATAAATTCATTGTGTTTTGTCATAAGTGATGAGGAATTTAATAGAATTAATTCATTTAATACTTCTTTTGATGTTTGGGAACCTTTATTTGTGTCCTCTGAGGGAAGTTCTAATTTTAAAGAGATGAGGCTTAATACTTATACTATTAGGTATGAAACTTTTATGATGAATCATGATGAAACCATTTCAAACATTTATCTCAGGGTCAATGATATTTTCAACACTATTATATCACTTTGAAAACTAGTATCAGAAAAGGATCAAATTATGCGACTACTCATATTCTGACCTGAAAGTTTGAAAGTCACATCTGTCTCTATCAAAGAATATTGTGACATAAGAAAGATTCCAATCATGGAGTAGATTGTAAATATTATTATTTATAATCAGGAATCAATGGTAAACCATTTGAAAGATTAGGATATTAGAAGAAAAGCAGTTACCTTTAAGACTATTACATCTGGAAAGAACAATAATGAAAAGGAAAACAAAAAATACCATGATCTATAATCAAGTGATAAAGAATATCCTTGTAAAAGAGGAAATTGGAAAAAATATTCAAATAAGGGTGATGATTCCAAAAAAGTCGTGTCCTATGAATTTAAGAGGAAAGGACACATAAAATTTGACAGTCCAAAGATCAAGTACAAAAATAAATATGAGGACAAGGACATGTGATACAAAAGTACTTGAATAAAACATGGATTGCATCTGAATATATCTCCAGTTATTCGGATTCTTCAACTGAAGATATTCCAGATATGTGTTTCATGACTAAAGTCAGTGAGGTAACATCTTTACCTATTATTTATAATATTACACATATCCATAATTCTAATTATTCTGACAATGAAAAACATAATGATGATAATATTTCAAATGAATAATTATTTGAATACATAAAAATGTGTTAGGATATCTTTAATTAATTAGACAATAAATATAAAAGTTTTAAAAGGCAACATTATTTATCTGCAAGTATAAAATCTGAACTATTTATTGAAAATAGAGAAAAATAATCAACTATTCAAAGAAAAGACTAAACTTAAACTATCAAATTATAAAACGAAGAAAAATATTAAATTGTTAATGAATGGAAGAGAGACACCTAAATAAATTCTAGAAGGAAATTTTCTCCCAAATATGTTACTAGAATAGGATATGATCGTATACAAATGTAAATAACAAAAAAAACTTTTTTTCCTATATCCATATCTAAATGTTCTACTTACAATCGTTATTCAAAAGGACCAAACAAGGATTTTATTTCAAATAATATGAAATATTTTTATAGGAAACCCATCAAGAAATTTTGGGTTCCCAAAACTCTAACTTCTATCATTTATACTCCTAAATAGATATGGCAACATAATCATTCCTTACATAAAATTTATTTTTTTGAAAAAATGCATGAATACCTCTATTAGAAGTCTAGGTTTTTTGAATAGTAGTTTTTGAAGTCATATGATAGGTTATAATTCATGCTTCGAGAGCCTCAAAAGGGTTTATGGTGGCCTTGTCAAATTTTGTGATAATGAAAAAGGAAAAATCATCGGTCTGGGATAGATTTGTAATAAAAATTCAATTTTAATATCTAAAGTAATATTTTTCTGTGGTTTAAAATATAACCTTATTATTATTTTTCAATTATGAGATAATGGTTTCTATGTTACATTTGATAATTATTCTTGTAATGTTTTTATTCCATAAATTCCTTAATTTTTACTATTTTGAAAAATGATAATGTTTATGTTGTTAAATTACTTTCATTAACTTCTAAAAATGTTTCATGATTATGTTCCTTTCACAAAGTGTCATGGATTTTTCATAGAAGACTTGATCATTTCAACAATCACCCACATAGTAAGATAACTTGGAAAGGGTTTGTTAGGGATCTACCTAAACATGAGTTCTCAGTTGGTAAAGTCTGCAACCTTTGTTAAAAAGGGAAACAACACAATGATTCTTTAAAATTAATGAATGAAGTGTCAATTTCTCAACCCCTTGAGTTGGTTTGCATGGATTTGTTTGGAACTTCTAGAGTTTCATGCCTTAATGGGAAGCTCTATGTTTATGTTCTTATATATGATTTCCTAGATATAATTGGGTATACTTTATAGATCATAAAATTGAAAACTATACCTATTTCGTCAAGTATAATTACTCGTTAATAAATTTTAGTGGGATTTGGATTAAGACATCAAGGAGTGTTCATGGTCATGAGTTTTAAAATCAATATTTTGAATCATTTATCTCACAAAATCGATACACTCATAAATTCCCTTCTCCTAGGACCCCCAGTAGAATATAGTTATTGAAATGATAAATAGAACCATGAAATATATAGTCTAAAAAATGTTGAATGACTATGACCTACCAATATATTTTTTTGGTATAACCTGTCAATACAACTTGTTATATCATTAATAGAGCTTTGATCTGACTGGTCCTTAAGAAGTCCCTTTTTAGATATAGAACAATAATAAACCTAAGTTAATTAATTTATATTTTTTGGTTACAATTTCTTTATTCATAATACTATGGATTATCTTGACATGACAACCTCTAAAAGAGATAAAGGAATTTTCCAAGGTTATCCAATATCTAGAAAATCCTATTGAGTTTTCAATAATAAGTCCAAAACTTTGGAAGAATCAGTTCAATTAAAATTTGATAAAACTTATCCACATGAGCCTAATAACTCATTAGAAAATCTCAAGGATGATTTATCTTCTCTAAAATTAAATTCAAAACCTGTAGACTCTGTTGTAAAGCAAGTAAAAAATCATCCAATTCTGAATAATATTCCGTACTCCAGAACCTGAACCTCAAAATACCGAAGTGACCATTCCTTCATTCAAAAGAGTTTTTAGAACCATTTAGTACCATACTTTAGATGTTTTTGTTGGTGATATAAATAGAAGAATAAAGACAAGAGATTCTCTAATAAATCAAGTTGAACATAATGATTTTTTTCTCATTATGAACCTAAGAACATCAATGAAGATATAAATGATGAATTCTGGGTAATGTCTATGCAAAAAGAATTAAATATATTAAAAATAAACAATGTCTGAGGACTTTTATATATATCAAAGTATTCCGTGACAATTAGAACTAAATGGGTGTTTTGGAATAAGTTTGATGGGTCGTTTGCTATAGTTAGAAAAAATTCTATGCTTTTTTCACAAGGTTATATTCAAGAAGAAGAAATTGGCTATGTTTAAACCTTTTCACTAATAGAGATACATGAATACATAAGAATCCTACTTTATTATTTAGGTAAACTATATTTCAATATTTATAAAATGGATGTAAGGAGTGAATTCTTAAATGGTTTTGAAATAGAGAGTGTTTTTTTGAACAACAACCTGGTTTTCAAAATAATCATTTTCTAAATCACGTTTTGAAATTAACTAATGCATTATATTGTTTAAAACAAGCTCCTAGTGCTTGGTTGGACAGGATCAAAAATATTATTATTTCAAAATCTTTTTAAAAATGTATAGTTGATAATACTCTTTTCATTTAACTAATTTCAAAATATGTATTAGTGGCATAAATATTTTTTTGATGATATTGTTTTTAGATCTTCAAAAAATTATCTTAGTACTGATTTCTCTAAAACGATACAAAATTAATGTTATGTGAGTTTAATGGGTGAACTAGAATTCATTCATTGATTTCAAATCCATAAAAACAAAAATTATTTTAAATCAAAGTAAATATACAAAATATCTGCTATGATGTTTAAAATTGGGTAGCACTAAGAGTAGTGATACTCTTATAAGTACCACCCTTAAATTATACCTTAATGAAGTTGGAAATACAATAGATCAAGCCAGTTATAGAGGTATTGTTGGTAGTATTCTCTACTTGATTTCAAGATGACCATATATTATTCTTAGTATATTTATGTGAGCTCAATTTCAAGGAAACCCAAAAGAGTCACACCATTTTATTGTTAAAAGATTTTTACAATACCTCAACTATATAATCAATTTTGTATTTTTTTCCCAAGAGGACAATCATTTGATTTAGTATGATTTTTTGAATTTTATTTTTGTCGATCCAATTTATATATAAAAATAACCTCTAGAACATGTCACTTTTTATCCAAGTCTCTAGTTTCATGGTGTAGTAAGAAATAAAATTATGTACATTATCTACTACTGAAGCATAATATGTAGATGAAGGTTGTTTTTATGCAAAAATGTTTTGGATAAAACAAACTCTACTAGATAATGGATATAAATTCCAAAATATCCCCATAAATTGCGACAATGAAAGTGTAATAAATATCTTTAAGAATACAGAGTTTCATTCTATGACAAGTAATATTGATATAAGACATCACCTTTTGAGAGATAATTTTCAATATAGGGATATCACTCTTGAATTTATTTGTACATAAAATCAGTTAATTGATATATTTGATAATCCCTTAAATTCATGGAGAATAAACTATATCATATATGAGTTATGAATGATAAATTTTGGTTTTCAATAATTTTCTTATGACACACCATTATAGTTGACATACCACTGCGGTGACACACCGTTGTGGTGACATACTGTTGTCGTGACACATTATTGTGGTGAAACACCATGGTGGTGTCATACCTTTATGGTGACACACCGTTGCGGTGACATACCATTGAGTTGAAATACCATTGTTATGACAGACCATTTTGGTGACACACCATTGTGGTGACACACCATTGTGGTGACACACCGTTGTGGTGACACACCATTTTGGTGACATAAAGTTGTATTGACACACTGTTGTGGTGACACACCATTGTGGTGACATACTATTGTCACAAAACACCATGGGGTTATCACATTGTTGGCTTGTTATGCTATAACTGTCATTCCAGAGTGATTTCTTTTTCTATTTCTCATTATTTCAAACGGTCAGTTAAATGTTTTCCAGTTTATTTTCTTTTTTATAACCCAATACATGTTTTTATTTTAAATATCAATTTGTTTTTATTCTTTAAAAATTATTTTGATTTAATTTTTTGAATAACTAAAATCCCAAATGAAATAAAAATAGATTTTTTTTATTCTTAACATACATTTTGAACAGTGTGGTACTCCCATATCATTCTCTCTAGAGCCATGCACAACCCTTTGCCTCTCATATTTTAAACTTTCTCCTTACTTTGGAATGATCTTGTCGAACCAAATATTCATGTCAAGAATGGAGTTACCTTCTATGTTTTCAACTTAAAATTTTAAATCTTCTAAAAATAAAATGAAATAACTAACTGTACCTACACCAGTTAAACCAGTTAATCCAGAGATTGAAAAAAGAGTTATTGTATCTGAATAGAAATCTAAATTGAAGTGATTGTTGTCTAGGTAATTGATAGTACTCAAAGTACTCTAGAATAAACTATATTTAGAGTGGATTTATTCAAACAAGATACCATTCTACCCTAATATGGTTTATAAATTTTGTTAGAATGTAGACTTTTCATTTGACCAAGATAGTGCTATTTGGATCAAAAGTCTTGTCAAAGGACATGTATTTGGATTTTACTTGAAGAAATGGTCTAAATACTTGAATGTACCCCATGAAGGTATATATGAGGATTATCATGGAACCATTCCAATGTAAAGTGATATATTTAAGTATAAACATTATTTTTCAGATCATATAAGAGGTGGCATAAATAGTATACATGTTGCCTCAGATCTTGATGGAGAGTGTATGCTAATTTTTATGTTTTTTTAGAACATGCAATGCCCAATAAAGGGATATTTCATAACTTTTATAGTACCAAGATGTTTATATTCTATATCTTTTGAAAGTAGATAATAAAATAAATTATTGTAGATATCTCATAGTGAATTTGTGTGAGCGGATCAAACCATCCTCTAGATCCAACTTCTTAATCTATCCCAAGTTTAATTCTTTCATGTTAAAGGCCAAGGGCCTAGTAGCTGAAGATGAAGAGTCTATTTCAAATTTTGGTGGTTTTTGTATTTCCAATGATACTTAGTTAAGGATTAAAATAAGATATAACCCCAGGAAGAGAGAGTGGGTTGGAGATTCTGAAAATTTATATACTGAGTATAATCCAATTGATCAGCCAACTAGACCAGGGGGAATGAAGTAGATCTAGAATTAGAGACTGATGAAGTAGTTTAATACAATGATAATGATGCATAAGACATCATAGCTTTAGAAGAATAAAAAATAAGAAATATTTTGATGAGGGGAGTGATCCTGACTTGTCTCTGAAATCCTCTCCCATTACCTTTAGACCTTCTATCCAATCTAATAGGCTACCAAGAAGAGAAAAGATTATGAAAAGTTCTTTAGATGAGATTTATATCTATGGAGAATATGTATTCAACGTTACAAAAAAATGAATATTATTAAGATGATAATTCTGAAGAATAAGATGGAGAAAATTGTAAAAATGGTGATAAAGATAGAAGGGATGCAGATGCTGGAGGTGATGGTGAAAATGATGACTCTGAACCTAGTTGTTCAATTGGATATATTTGGATGAAAGAAGTTGTAATTCCTCCAAATATTCTTTATTTACATAGTGTATCCATAAAATAACCATATTCGTCGAATGTTGTAGACCCATATATAGAGATGTTTGAAGAAGATCATGTGGATGATGATGTTAAGCCTGGCTTAGTTACCTTTGGTCAAAAAGTTTCTAATTATTCTATTATAGAAATGTTATGGGTGCTTGCTACTTTGAAATAGCATGTAGTTGGGTAAGAAAATATGGAGATGACTTCTTCTGAGTATGGTAGTGATGTTTAATTTGGTGTTTTGGGTACTAATGAGCCACAAGTTGACGATCGTAAGGAATTAGATCCTCATGTGTATGTACAAAATGATGTTTCTCGTATGATAGTGTCCCATATTATTATTAGACATATAGAAGATAAACCCTCCATTATTGAACACACCTTGGCTAAATAGAGTTCACAAGGATAGAGAAATCATGAAGTATCATTTGTACATACTTGTGTTGTACATATTTCAATAAATCTATTTTAGTTTCCTTTCCAAATAAATGGGTTGATCCTATTGATGAAAAATCGGGAACATACTCCATTTTTTTAAAAGTATACCAGTGAATAGTGGTCTTGATGCTAAAGATAATGTAGATCCTAAGGGATCTATGATATCTCTAGTAGACATTGAAGGTCTATTAAAAAATATTTACCCCATGAAACCTCCGACTCCTAGACCAGTTTCTCCATATCTTCCAGTTATTACAATAGATGTAGTCACTCCAGATGATTTGAAAAGTTTTAGTGAAAAGATACTTTCTAAATATAATTAGTGTTTGATGAATCAATCCCCTCTTCTGAAAAAACATCGAGAAAAGGATTCTAGATACCTATTTGAGATGGTGATTGAAAATATCCACACATAAATGATGCATCACAAACACGAAGATGATATTAAGAATAAGAGGATTGAGAGTGAATTGAATTCTATCTAGGCTATGATTGAAGACATGAATTCAAAATTTTATTCCTCTATGAATGGAATCCTAAATATTCTTGAGGATACATCTTCATACACTTCTACTCCATATATTCATACATTGGATGTTGATCATTTCAGAATATCTATCATAGAGGATGTTTCAGGTACCTATAGTGGTCCCTCAAGTAGAGAACATTTCATTCCTTTTGAAATTATGAGGATTCTTATGCAAGGAATTAAGCATTCTCATACGATGAATA
This sequence comes from Viscum album, assembly GCA_963277665.1. Taxonomy (NCBI): domain Eukaryota; kingdom Viridiplantae; phylum Streptophyta; class Magnoliopsida; order Santalales; family Viscaceae; genus Viscum; species Viscum album. The sequence continues at coordinate 1,512,408,264 of OY728128.1, read as the reverse complement.
AGGATTATGCTATGTATATGAATGATGATAATGGGAATATTACCAAGGACAATAGATATTATCTCTCTTGTATTTACACAAATATTTATATGGAAGAAAACATCATGTTCTTAGCTGAGAATTTCAGGATGCTCTCTGTTTCATATGCTTTCAAAGAAAAAGTTAGACTGATAATAGATATGACTCCATTGTTGAGCCAGTTTATGGATGAAAAGTGTGATTTATTTAGTGCAATGAAAATGGGGGGCCAAATAATTAGGTATTTCATAAATATGGTGAAGCCTTTTATTCATGTTCATAGCAAAGAATTTGTTTCTTAGGAAGCCATTATAATTACTCCTCATTTATCTCTTCGTTAAGAAGTTGCTTGAGATCCTCTATCTCTACTGCCATCTAGATTATAGCATTTTCTAATGTCTAATGTTAGATATTTGAGACAGTTCTAGCCAGTTGATATAGTGGAAGATCCTCCTCTTTCAATAGCTGGACTATCCTCTGGTTTTTCCTCTATTTTACCTCAGTTAGATCTTGCTTTAGTGGATAAGGAGCACGAGAAATCCAATGCTAAAGGCAAAGAACCAATATAGCCCTCTGCCTAACCATAAACCTTTTCTTTTGTTCATTTAGACTATATGTCTTTGATGGGGATTGAATTGTAATAACTTCTTTCTAATCCTTTGAATGTATTTATTAACTCTTATTCTATCTTTTTTTACTTTCATGAAATTTACTATCTTTCCTCTACTAATCTTTACCTTTTTTGATAATCTCAAAAGGGGGATAATTCTTATGGAAATTATTTTTCAGTTTGTTTTTTAGAACATTAGGGAATCACTAATTTATTATAGTGTTGTTTCTATATTATCTTAAATAATATCTATTTTTTCTCTCTATATTTGATACAGGATAATTAACATTGATAATTATAATTTTCTTTTTTTCCTTTTCACCATCTAAACATAATAGGAATGGTAATTATTGCCTTGTATTTTGATCCTGTCTTGGATATCATGTTTAACCTTTTTTAATATATTTGATGCCATGATTTTTGATAATCAAAAAGGGGTATATTTTTGACCTCATTGATTCAATGATCACAAAATCATGATTTTCATTATATTAATGAGTTTCATGTTTCCTATAAGTATTCCATTGATTTGAGGTAGGTGATGAAATTTTATAATTATGAGACACGGTTGATATAGACACCACCAACTGAAGAAACCAATGTTCCTGACTCACCGCCGTCTTAAAAATATCACTAGTCTAAGAAATGGAGAGGATTTCATACTGCCATAATTTCATAAAATTTGAATAAAAATTTAACTAAGTTTGAGACACTGTCATTCGACACACGGTTATTATGTCACACCATAAGAATATTAATTTGGATTATTATCACATACCACTAGATGAAACACAACCAGTGTCATACTACCAACACATAATTTTAGTAAAGTCTAAGACACCTTCATACAAGACACAACCAGTTGAGAAACCTCTAGAGAAGTGTAATTTTGTCTATGTCTAAAAAACATCAAGTATCATGATGTGAGAACCACATACCTCCAATCACCGAGACACTGGTAGACTATTCCGCCAAAACAATTTCTTCTGGCATATTTTAAATTATTATTAATGGCCATATTAATTTAATTAACTTACATTTATTATTTTGATGATTTTAACTTAAATTCCAAATGGAAATCATTGAAGAGAGTGTTAGAACATGTATTATGAGGAAGCATTTGATCCGTATAATCTCCATTATGTTGCTAATAAAAATATAGAACACTCCCTCATGCAAGGTAGATGTGTGGACATAGAGGACTAAAATTTGAAAAAATGATGATATATCACATTTACTAAGAACTCTTATAGATAAATAGGTGAACATTAGTATGATTTTAACATTAAAATAAGAAAAAAATGACATTCACAACCACTATTATCATATAGTCAAGATATTGAGTCTATGAAAGCCTTTTCTTTAGAATTTTTTCAAGACAACTGGACACAATCTTCTTTTAAAAACAAATTAAGAGTCACAAGTTGCATTGCAATAGACCAGTAATTTATAAACTCTATAATTTTTTATTTCACTATACTATTTATCTTTATTAAGTTTTGATCAGTGTGTATTATAATCTATTTTATATACGCACACTATCTCTTATGATGAAGTAAAACATACTTGATATCTTTTTAAAACTATTTTCATATTCGTTTCTTCTATGGATAAGAGTGGTATAGGTCTATGTGTGTAATTTTTATTATTACACCCACATATAACTATGGAAGAGGTAATGTGTGAGCTGTTCAATTGTAAACTATTGTAAAATCCTGATCCAAGTTGTGGATCATTTTTTTATTTTATATAATCTACTTGGTGGAAGGTGATCACCAAGTGGAGTGTACTAATTCATAACTTGAGAATGAAAATCTTATATTAAATATTTCTATTTTGTGATTCAATTTTGTTTTACATTACTTATTCTTATACTAAATTTTTTTTTAACTATAAATAAATATATACATTGATAGTTTATCTTATTTTGGGTTTATATAGTATTTTGATTAGGTAAATTTATTTCAATGGTTGGATTCCTATTATATATTATTCATTTGAGATCTAATTAATCTTTAGAGATATATTTATAAATATTAAGATATATATCATACTAGATATTTTGATAAACTGGGTTATATTTAAAATTGGGGAATTTTATAATAATCCTTTTAAATGGAAATTTTTATTGGGTACTCAATTCACCCCCAATCTTGAGATACTAAATCTGACTAACACACATCACAATTTTACATGGATAAAATTTTAAAAATTCTTGATTACCTACCTCAAAAGAAAAATATTTTCTCTGGTTATCTATATAACACTTCTGTCTTCTCTATGTTTTCTTCAGGTGTCCTTGAATCTTCTATACTTTCTCTATTGTTTCCTCTGAAAACTCTAATCTCATTAACATCATTTCTCTTACATCATCCCAAAAATACAATTTTCAACACCACATTCAATATAATTCCTCGAAAGGATCCATATGTATACTAGAATGGAAAATATTATTATAAGAAAACTCAACCAAATAATGATATCAATACCAATTTCCCTAGTAACCCATTGAGAAAGAACGAAGGATATCTTACAATGTATGAACCATCCACTAAGAATTTCCATCAGATTGAGGATGAAAAGTTGTACTGAAATGTAATTCAGTACCCAATGACTTCTAATTGCATTTGAAAAAATTAGATGTGAACTTGGGATCATAATTTGATACAATATTGATAGGCACTCCATGTAACCGTTATAATCTCTTTTAGATACAGTGTTGAAATATGATCTAATGACATTATATCTCTAATTGGATGGAAATGTGAATATTTAGTTAATTTATCTACAATAACCCAAATCAAATTATTACCTTGAGAAGTATTTGGAAATTCTACTATGAAATACATTGAAATATTATCTCATTTACACTCTTGCATAGGGAAATGTTGAAGCATACCCTTCGGTAATTATCTCTCTATTTTAACCTTTTGACAAGTCAAACACTACATGTTAATTTCTTATAATATCCCTTTTCATTCCATCCCACCAGTAATACTTCTGAATATATATATACATCTTAGTGTTTTCTAGATGATCAGAAAATAGAGAACTACGAGCTTCATTCAATAACTCTTTCTGAAACAATGAATCCCAAGTAACACATAATATGTTCCAAAATAATAAATCACCTTCTTCATCGATATTAAAATAAAAAAATGTAACATTTTTAATATATTCTACCTTTTCTTTAAATGATTGATCCACCTTCTACATTTTCATAATTATTTCTACGAAATTTGACTGCACTGAGACATGAAACAAAAAATAGAATATCCCTGCATCCAAAACTTCTACTAGAAAATTCATCAAATAATTAACCAAATAGTCACATTTCAAATGTGACATGGTTAATGTTTCATTACTTTTTTGACTCAAAGCATCGACCACCTTGTTTTATTTTCTAGGATGATAATGAATCGAGCAATAATAATCCCTGATTAGATCCAGTCATCTCCTCTTTCCCATGTTCAATTATTTTTAGTGAATATCTACTTCCAAATTTTATTATTGGTATATATTTCACACTTTACCCCATAAAAATGGTACCTCCAAATTTTTAATGAAAAAAATAATATCTAGATCCAAATCATGTGTAGGGTAATTTAACTCATTAGTTTTCAACTGACATGAAGCATAAAAATTTACCTTATAATCAGGTATCTAGACACAACCAAGTCTTTTTAACTAAAAATCATTGTAGATGATGAATTCAATATTTTTGGAAGGATAGAACAAAACAGAATCATTGAATGGTCTAATTTTATATTCCTAAAAACATCTATCACATTCTTCTATCAAGATGAACTTAACTCTTTTTTAAGTTTACTTGTGCTGGATAATCGAGAAAAGTTTTCCAAAAAACATCTGTAATAATCCTATAATATTTGGAGAAAATGAAACTCTGGGAAATTTGTAGTTCTTGGAAACTCTTCAAAAAAATTTATTTAATAAGGGTAATTAGTTATTCCCTCATTAGAAACATTATATTGAAGGAATGAAATTTCTTGAAACCAAAATTCACTCTTATTAAAAGGTCCATATTGTTTTTTTTTCTTTTAATGTTTGAAAAAAAATCTTTAATAGAATTTAATATTCCTTGTGGATTTCAGATATAAAAAAATATTATATATAAATAAAACCAAAAACTTATCCAAACACACATGCAAAACTCTATTCTCGAGATTTATAAATACACTATGTGTGATAGATTACACAAAGGGCATAACTAAAAAATATTAATGCCCATATCTTATCCAAAATTATGTCTTTGGAGTTTTATACTCTTTCACCTTTAGCTGAGGGAACCCAAAACTCAAATAAATCTTAAAAAACATTGATCTACCTGGATCTTTCACTACTTTTTATGATGACCCAACATCAACTAAAGTAGTAGAAAAGTATTTTTCCACCCCCCTTTTTTTATATTTCTAGTTTCCACCAGGGTAATCAACTTTGGAGACACATTGGCATAATGTCCTAACTTATTACAACTAAAACATATTATTTTTTGCCTTTAATTTCTTATATGATCGTCTTTCTTATAATCACAATCCATATGAAAAATCATACCACATTAGAAGCACTTCCCATGCATTGAAATATATTCACCAGGATACTTTTCACTACACATCTGACAAGACCGGAATTCGGTTTTCTTACCTCCAAACTTCTTTGATGAATTATTTTACATTGTTTTATAACTTTATGTATTCATTTTCTTGTTCTCATAGGACACATGATCATAATGAAATTTTATTTATACCTTCTCAATGAATCAAACACGTTTCTTATATCTCATGAACTAACAAGAATTAAATACACTTTGATTTCTTATCTTCAATTGTAAGATCCCGATTTTTGGAAAGGTATGTTTTGTTGTGTTTTGGGTTGAACCATTTTTTTAGATTTAAAAGGTTTCTTGGAAGTGTGAGAGGGATTAGTGGTGTTCTGGGGGCTCGAGGCACGGAAGAAGGGAAGTCCAGGCAATGCAGACCAAGGTGCACGACCTGCGCACGGTCAGTCAAACCATGCGGCCTGCCCAGACTAAGTCGTGCGACCCTCCCTCCTCTAGACAGAAGTGAGTGCACGGTTTTCTCAAGGTTTTCCAAACCATGCGGCTAAATCGTGCAACTCCCCCTCCACCGAGCAGTGGCGTGTGCACGGTTTGCGCACGGTTTTCCAAACTGTGCGGCTAAACTGTGTGGCCACTTAAAGTTGGAATATTTATGAAATTTCCACTCCGAGCTTTATAAACCCAACTCGGTATTTTCATCCTCTCCTCCCCTCTCAACCCTAGTGACAAACTATGCCAACCCAAGCTTCCCAAGGGTGGTTCTTCTTCGATTCTTGGCCGTTTAGGATGTCGTTTGTTGCGGATCGAAGCTCCGGGTACGTATAATCCTCTCTACCCATATCTTCTTTGTATTAGGGCTTGTGATTTCTCTCATCTTGTTCCAAAACCCTAAAAACCTATCTTTGGGTGAGTTCTAGGTTGAATCTCCAAGGGTTGGTTGAATCAAGGTCTAAGGACTCGATTGAGGGTGCGTTCAACCACGGAGTTAAGGTAGGTGGTCTACAAGTTATATCCCATTGTTATTTAGGGTTTTTGTGCATGTTAATTTGTTTTCTATATTTCCCTTGGTTATCTTGTGAATATCCTTGGCATGTTTGAGGATAATGATGTTTTAAATGGCTAATGGGAACCCTCACGATCCCGGTGGGATGTGTTGGGATGGACTTGACCTAGTTGGGGCCATCCATGGGATGTGCCAGCTTTTCCCGGGCTAGGGATTGTTAATTAAACAAGTGACCTTGTTGTAATAAAAGGTAGAGCCCTTGATGAATATGTTGGTATGATTGGTGGAACTTGGGAATGAAGTTATGTGATTCACCTAGACTAGGAAACTAACAGTAGGGTTATTGGAAATGGAATGAATAGTTGATTCATGGAAATGATGAATGGGTTAAATGGGTTAACGTGTAAATTGATTAAAGACCCTAATGGGATAGATTATGGGTCTAGTGTTGAATGCTTAGTGAGATACGCATAACACATGGGAATTGGATGAGTGGTTAAATGATGTGAAATGATAATGTGTTAATGTGTTAAGGCATGATGTGGTTTCCCATGTGGGTTGTTGTGAATGATGGTTGCTGATGGGAAATGGTTGGTTGGTTGATGGTTACTTATATATAAGCATGTGAACATGGTTTGGTAGTGTGGGGTATGACTTGAGGATCTACTCCCACAGGTCAAGTGAAGACTAAGGCTCTGAACTGCACCCTAAATGCACGGGTTAGGAATGGGGACTGATGATCTATTCGCCTAACGGTTGCGTCCACCCGAAATGAGGCTTCAAGGTGAGGATATGGTTTCTATGAGGGAGTTAGTCTTAGTGAGAAAGGATAACAATGTGTTTACCCTCTAGAATGTGATTTTTGGCCTTAGACCCATGTAACATAATGTATGTGATTAACCCATGTAAATGTGATGAAATGGTAAATAATGATAATTGATGTGAAATGAATGGTATTGGAAGTGGTAATGGATATGGATATGAATTGGTTAAAGGCACCTTAAATAATTACTTGGAATTTATCATTCATTTTCCTTTTGCATGCACTACCTGTTTATACTGAATATTTTGTAGACATTGTTGGTGGTGGCCTACTGAGTTGTACTCACACCCTGCTCAGGCTGCCGTTGGGTACCCGAGCAGACTTCATATTTGCAGGTCAGGACAAGGGCAAGGGTCCTTGCTAGTTAGATGAGTGGACATGGGTAGCACTTGGTGGAGGATCTGGACTTGGAGTTAGGACCATTTTGGGATTTTGACCGTTGTCTTATTTTGGGCCTTTGTTCACTTTTTCTCTTGTAGCCTAACATGGCATATTTATTGTTGGAAATGGTTATTGTACTTAATTCTTGGTTATTGATTATTTTGTCCACTATTTGGTTGTTTTGTTGTGGATTACTCTGATAATAAGAGGGTATAGTCTCCCCACATGACTACATAGACCCCCGCTGCTAGTCGGCATCCTTTGGCATATGGGGAGGCGTGCTTAATGTCATGTAACCTCCCGGCTCGGAGCACCAGTTTAGTGGCTTCCAGGTCAGGGATGTTACAAAGTGGTATCAATGGAGGTCTTTCTTCTCCTTCTCTAAGGTCTTGTTATTTGAGATTATTAGCCAAGGGAGTTGATGCGCCGGGCCTTGCTAATGAGCTCGTGCTTGGGAGTAGCTAACCCATGTACGAGGTAAAACCCAAGTCACCCTGGGTGGGAAATGTTGTTCTTGGTTCTGTGTTGTTACAGTTGATGATATTTCACCGTTGGGTGATGCACATGAGGTTTGATGTGATTGTTTTATGATATTTCGCTTGTGGACTTAATGGCACAAGGATTTGTACTCATGTATCATTGTAGGCGCCTAGGGAGATAGGTGACATGCATTGTGTTAGGCACATGCACGGGAGGGGTGTGTGAGGCAGGAAAGTAGGGTGCATTATGCATTTCATGAAACCAAGAAATAATGAGAAGAATGAAATGAAACAAGTTGGTAAATGATGTTTAATGAAACCTATGGTTTTGAAGTGAAGTGGAAAATGTCTTGAAAAATGTTACGTGAGTTGGTGGTAGTGCATGATTTTTCACCCCATGTGGACCATAGCCCATGGTAGGGATGGTCGGGGAAGTGAATTTGAGGTGTTAATGTTGTTAAAAATGGGTTGTTGTAGCTAGTGAATAGTTATGACGAATTCGTGAAAGTTTTATGGTATGCGTCCGAAATCTCGTGCTTGGCATTGTAGAGAGATTCCACCACGACGTCGGTTTCCAGTTGGGCAATGGGAGGATGTTGCTGAGAACACACCTCCAGTAGAGGAGCAAGAAAATGTGGTGATCAACGAAGGTGGAGAAGACCAGTTCTGCAGGAACTTGGCTCGCCTTATGCAAATGATGGATCGGGACCCAGGGCGGGTTGCACCGAGTATGTTTGAGCTGACCAGGGAGTTCCAGCTGCAACACCCTCCGACCTTCAACGGAGAGGGTGGTCTAGAGGTAGTGGAGTTCTGGTTAGAGTCTATCTAGACGATACTGGATCATCTAGAGACCCCTGTCGAGAAGTGAGTAAAGCTGGTTGTTTATATGTTGTGAGGTCAGGCTAGGCGCTGGTGGGACATCGGGGCCCAGATCGAGCAGGCTGAGGGAATGTTGTGGAAGGTTTTTCAGGAACAGTTTCTGGATCATTTCTACCCAGAGACATTGAGGTAGTAGAGGGCTACAGAGTTTACGAGTCTGACTCATGGATCGTTATCGGTGATGGACTATTCTATTTGCTTCACTGATTTGAGACGCTTTTTCCCAGTATTATCAGGGGGTGAATCAGTGGTGGCAAGACGCTTCCAGGATGGGTTGAGACATGAGATCAGGTTTCAGGTAAATATATTCCTCTTGAAGAGGTTTTCTGAGGTGTTGGATCAAGAAATCATCATTGAAGGGAACCTGAAGGGAGCTTCGAGTAGTGGGATTGTGGTGCCAGTGGGGCAGATAAGCAGTGCAACTTCTGAGGGTCGGAAGCGATGCCATGAGAGCTCATAGCATAGAGGTAGCATGCAAAGTGGCTGGAAGAGAGGTCAGCCTCTCAGAGTGGGAATGAGGTGTTTTTCTATCAGTATGGTAGGTCAGGGGATGTGTGTGGTCAGTGTCCCCGACCTCCAGTTGAGTGTCGTATGTGCGGAAGGATGGGGCACGCACAGTGGTTCTCCAGGAATCCTCGCTAGGCAGGGGAGCATGTTGGTGGAAAGAAGATACTGGATATGGGAAGGGGATCTGTTGCCCCGTATCAGGTAAGCAGTTGGAGCTCCATGAACCATACTAGAAGGGGAGGTCGACGTGGAACTCCGGTACAAGATTGCTCACGCCAGCAGGGCAGTGTAGCATAGAGTACTCAGGCTGGGGACCAGGGTAGAGGGGAAGGTCAGCTTCAGGCAGTTCAGTTTGTGCCTAGTGATGGTGAGGCTGGACCATCGACTGTTCGAGGTATGATCTGTGTAGCCTCTACTTTTTATAGCGCGTTGTTTCACACAGGTGACACACACTTTTTTATCTCTGCTCAAATTGTGGTATTACTGGGTTTTCCTTTGGAGAGGGTCTGTGGAGTTATTTCAATTGACACTCTGTTGGGAGTATGGGTTGAGGATATCAAGCAGTGCAAGGGATATTCCTTGGAAGTTGGTGGGTATCGTTTTCTTCGGAATTTGTTCGTTCTTGAGATGTCAGGGTTTGAACTAATTTTGGGAAGGGATTGGTTGGTGTTGTATCAGGCGCACATAGACTTTTATCGATGCAGAGTATCGTTCAGGTATTTTCAGGGTGACGCTTATGTCCACCATGGAGAATGGGATGTCCGAGCAGGGCGTGTGGGGTCGTTTCTTCAACAGATGAGTGGACTCACGGCTCACGTGGCCTGTCTCATGCTTGATGATGGTGAGGGAGGGGAACAACCTAATTTTCCTCCCATGGTGGATCGATTTCAGGATGTGTTTCCAGTGGATTTCTCAGGGTTACCACCCGAGAGGGATGTTGAGTTCACGATCGAGTTGCTCCCAGGAGTGGAGCCAGTTTCTATTCTTCCATACTGAATGGCACCAGCAGAACTCCAAGAATTGACCGTTCTTCTTGAGGAGTTGGAGCGTAAGGGTTTTATTCATCCTAGTACGTCTCCTTGGGGATCTACCATTATTTTTTTTCAAAGAAGGCCGATGGGTCATTAAGGCTGTGTGTTGACTATCGAAAGTTGAATCAGATGACAGTGAAGAACTGGTACCCTCTTCCTAGAGTAGATGACCCGTTTGACCAGTTGAGGGGTTCATAGGTGTTTTCTAAGATTGATATGAGGTCATATTTTCACCAGTTGAGGGTGAGGTCTTCTTACGTACCATAGACCGCTTTCCAAAGTCGGTACGGGTTGTTTGAATTTGTGGTAATGCCTTTCGGCTTGACCAATGCACCAGAGGTGTTTATGGACTTGATGAACTGGATATTTCATCCCTATCTAGATTAGTTTGTGGTTGTCTTTATTGACTACATCTTATTATACTCGAAAATTCATGACGATCATGCCCAACATCTTGACATCGTATTGGGAACGCTAAGATTGCATCAGCTATACACCAAGATATCAAAGTGTCAATTATGGATAGGTGAGGTTCATTTTCTAGGTCACATCATCTCGGAAGAAGGTGTTTCAGTGGATCCAGAGAAAGTGCAGGCATTTGTGTCTTAGGAGCAGACCAATAGTGTTTCTGTTGTCTGGATTTTTCTAGGTCTGGCCGGGTATTACCGAAGGTTCATTCTGGATTTCTTTCGCTTGGCAGCACCACTCTTAGGCATGACCAAGAAGGGAATCAGGTTCAAGTGGTCGGAGGCTTGTAAGGATGACTTCCAAGAGTTGAAGAAGCGGTTGACGACTGCACCTATCCTAATCTTACCTGATCCGGGTAAGAAGTATGTCATGTTTTGTGATGCGTCCGAAATTAGACTTGGGGCTGTGTTGAAGCAGGATGAGTGGGTTGTGGATTATGGTTCAAGGCAGTTGAGACCCCATGAGAAGAACTACCCCACTCATGACCTTGAGTAGGCTGCAGTAGTGTGTTCCATGAAGTGATGGAGGCACTATCTGTTGGGAGAACAATTTACTGTGTTTACCGACCATAAGAGTCTGAAGTACATCTTCTCACAGCGGGATCTAAATCTTTGGCATCAAAGATGAGTTGAATATCTCCAGTATTTTGACCTTTATTTGGTGTACCTGTCGGGAAAGGTAAATAGTGTTGCTGATGCTCTGAGCAAGAAGGTTCAGAATCAGGTGGTTCAGGAGTCCATCACCGAGTGGAAGGTGATGGATTTGATGCAGAGATGCATCGGGAGGTGCAGGAGGAGAATGTTCAGGTCAATCTTGCTTCTTTAACAATGTAGTCGACGCTTTTGGGTCGAGTTAATCAAGGTCATCTTGATGATCCTGAGTGTTTTTTCATAAAGGAAAAGCTTAAAGGGGGGGATATACCCTCTGGTTGGGCCGTCAGTGTGGAAGGTGTTGTTTGTGTTCGTGATCATGTGGTTGTGCCAAAGTGTATGCGTGAAGAGTTGATGCATGAGTTTCATGAGTCAAAGTGGGAAGTGCATCCTGGTTTGACAATATGTACCGTGGTCTCCAAAGGCAGTTTTGGTGGCCTGGAATAAAAAAGGAAGTTGCGGGCTTTGTGGCACGGTGCCTTACTTATCAGCAGGTGAAGGCCGAGCATCAGCACCCAGGTGGTTTGTTGAATCCATTGCCCATTCTGGAGTGGAAGTGGGATGATGTAACAATGGATTTTGCCGTGGGTCTCCTAGAATGCCATGGAAGAACGATTCAATCTGGGTGGTCATGGATCGGTTAATGAAAGTGGCTCATTTATTACCAATTCAGAAGACTTATACAATCGACCTGTTGGGTGAGATGTATGCTCAGGAAGTATTGTGGTTTCATGGGGTACCACAGACCATAGTTGTAGACCGAGATCCGCGTTTCACATCGCGCTTCTAGCAAGGGTTGCAGAAGGTGCTTGGTACGCAGGTGTTTTTGAGTACAGCTTTCCACACACAGACGGATGGGAAATCAGAGCGTAAGATCCAAGTGTTGGAAGGAATGTTGAGAGCTTATGTCATGGACTTTGGTGGTTCTTGGGAGAGGCACCTATCATTGGTTGAGTTTTCCTACAATAATAGTTTTCAGGATAAAATTCAGATGGCACCATTTGAGGTGCTTTATGGGAGACTATGTAGATCTCCGTTGTGTTGGCTAGATGCTAGTGATTCTGAGTTGTTGGGGCCAAGTATCGTGTAGGAGAATTCCGAGAGAGTCAAGTTGATCAGGAAACCAATGGATACAACTCAGAGTAGGCAGATGTCGTATGCAGATCGGAGGTGTAGAACTCTTGAGTTCGGGGTGGGTGATAAAGTGTTCCTTCAGGTGTCCCCACAGTTGTGTCACCGTCGGATTGGGAAGAAGGGTAAGTTGGAACCCAGGTGTGTAGGACCTTTTGAGATTGTGGAGAGGATCAGAACAATGGATTACCGATTGGATCTTCCACAGCAGTATGGGGGGATGCATGATGTGTTTCATGTGTCTCAGCTTTGATGGTATCACCCTGACCCATCTCATGTTGTTGATTTTGAGGATGTGGAGCCTGAGGTTGATGCGTCCTTTGAGGAGCATCTGGTTCGTGTGGTTGATCGTAGTGAAAAGTTCTTGCAAGGAAAGGTTGTGCCATTAGTATGAGTACTATGGCAGCATGGGAAAGTTCAAGAAGAAACTTGGGAGCGGGAATCAGATATGCGGGCTCAGTGGCCCGAACTCTTCTCTTCAGTGGAGCAATGAGGCTTGGAATCTCGGCTCGAGGACGAGCCGTTATAAGCTAGGGAGGTTGTAAGATCCCGGATTTTGGAAAGGTGTGTTTTGGGTTGAACCCTTTGCTTTTGGGGCTTTAAAAGGTTTTTTGGAAGTTTGAGAGGCCTTGGGGGTGTTCCGGGGGCTTGGGGCATGGAAGAAGGAAAGTCTGGGAAACGCAGACCAAGGCGCACGGCCTGTGCACGGTCAGTCAAACCGTGTGGCCTGCCCAGACTAAGTTGTGCGACCCTCCCTCCTCTGGACAGAATCGAGCACACAGTTTGTGCACGGTTTTCCAAACCGTTCTGCTAAATCGTGTGACTCCCACTCCTCCGGACAGTGGAGTGCACACGGTTTGCGCACGGTTTGCCAAATCATATGGCTAAACCGTGCAGCCACTTCAAGTTGTAAAATTTACTTAATTGCCACTCCAGGATTTATAACCCCAACTAGGGATTTTCCTCCTCTCCTCCCCTATCAACCCTAGAGACAAACTTGGCCGACCCAAGCTTCCCATGGGCGGTTCTTCTTCGATTCTTGGCCATTTTGGACGTCGTTGGTTGCAGAACGAAGATCTGGGTAAGTCTAATCCTCTCTACCCCTCTCTTCTTCAGATTAGGGCTTTTGGTTTCTCTCATCTTGTTCTGAAACCCTAAAACCCTATATTTGGGTGAGTTCTAGGTTGAAGCTCCAAGGTTTGGTCGAATCGAGGTATAAGGGCTCGATTGAGGGTGTGTTCAACCGCGGATTCGAGGTAGGTGGTCTACAAGTTATATCCCATAGTTATTTAGGGTTTTTGTGCACGTTAATTTGTGTTCTAGCTTTCCCTTGGTTATTTTGTGAATATCCTTAGCATGTTTGAGGATAATGATGTTTTAAATGGCTAATGGGAACCCTCACGATCCCAGTGGGATGTGTTGGGATGGACTTGACCTAGTTGGGGCCATCCATGGGATGTGCCGGCTTTTCCCGGGCTAGGGATTGTTAATTAAACAAGTGACCTTGTTGTCATAAAAGGTAGATGCCTTGATGAATATGTTGGTATGATTGGTGGAACTTGGGAAATAAGTTAGGTGATGCACCTAGACTTGGAAACATACCTTCGGGTTATTGGAAATGGAATGAATAGTTGATTCATGAAAATGATTAATGGGTTAAATGGGTTAATGTGTAAATTGATTAAAGACCATAATGGGATAGATTATGTGTCTAGTGTTGAATGCTTTGTGAGATAGGCATAACACATGGTAATTGGTTCAATTGTTAAATGATGTGAAATGGTAATGTGTTAATGGGTTAAGGCATGATCTGGTTTCCCATGTGGGTTGTTGTGAATGATGGTTGCCAATGGGAAATGGTTGGAAGGTTTCTGGTTACTTATATATAGTCATGTGCACATGGCTTGGTAGTGTGGGGTATTACTTGAGGATCTACACCCACAGGTCGAGTGAAGACTGAGGCTCCGAACTCCACCCAAAATGCACAGGTTAGGAATGGGGATTGATGATATATTCTCCTAACGGTTGCATCCACTCGGACTGAGGCTTAAAGGTGAGGATATGGTTTCTATGAGGGAGTTAGTCCTAGTGAGATAACATAAAGATGTGTTTACCCTCTATCATGTGATTGTTGGCCATAAACCCATGTAACATAATGTATGTGATTAACCCATGGAAATGTGATGAAATGGTAAATGTTGATAATTGGGGTGAAATGAATGGTATTGGAAGTGGTAATGGCTTTGGCTCTGAATTCGTTAAAGGCACCTTAAATAATTACTTGTCATTTATCATTCATTTTCATTTTTCATACACTACCTCTTTATACTGGATATTTTGTAGACACCGTTGGTGGTGGCCTACTGAGTTGTACTCACACCCTGCTCGGGCCACCGTTGGGTACCCGAGCATACTTCATATTTGCAGGTCAGGAAAAGGGAAAGGGTCCTTTCTAGTTAGCTGAGTTGACATGGGTATCACTTGGTGGACGATCCAGACTTGGAGTCAAGACCATTTTGGGATTTTGGTCATTATCTTATTTTGGGATTTTGATTACTTTATCACATGTATCATGACAGGGCATATTTATTGTTGGAAATGGTTGTTGTACTTCTTTCTTGGTTAGTTATTATTGTTTCCGCTATTTGGTTGTTATGTCGCGGTTTACTCTGATAATAAGGGGGTATAGTCTCCCCACATGACTAAATAGACCCCCGCTGCTAGTCGGCAGCCTTTGGCGTATGGGGAGGTGCGCTTAAGGTCATGTAACCACCTGGATTGGAGCACCAGTTTAGTGGATTCCTGGTTGGGGATGTTACATCAATCATGATTACAATTGATTTATCTTACTAGAAATATCTCGGATAAAATTTTGACATACCTCTCCAATCGAGTGATGTTTTCTTCATAAGTAGACACAATATCTTCCACTTTTTATCTCGGTTACAATAATTTCCTTTTCATCCTAAGTCAAACAACCATAGGAAATTATTTCTCAAAATAATGTATTATTAAATTCATCAAATTGAAACACATCAGTATCTTTACTTTCCGTAATATTCATATTCATTGACCACCACTGATCATTTTCACCTTCAGAATGGTAAATTCAAAGACTTTCCTTTTTCTGATTTGAAAAACCCATGACATAGAATATATTTTCTAAGTATTTAATTAATCCTTCAACTATCATGGGTTTAAATGATTCTCTGAATGATGGGGGATATTATCGTAAAAAATTCACCATTATCATCATGTTCCTCTATGGTAGATATAGTTACTCTCTTGCATGGACACCAACAATATTTATATCACGATTCAAATAATCTATCCCTGAATGAAACTTCTTAGTTCGGAATCTAACCATCTAGGGATACTGATTTGGAAGGATATTTTCTTCTTAGTTTCTTCACACAAAATTTTCCTTTATTATAATATGGAAAACTATTTTGATCAAAGATACATTAGAATAAAAAACATGGTAATCTTAAAATGTTATGTCATTTAAACTTAACCATAAAGTAAAATCTTTTAAGGGAATTCTATAAACTCTATCTTATCCTCTAAAGTTATTTAGCCCAAAAATTGATACCAAATATAAGAAACCATTGGTAAAACATTAAATAATATTGATTTAAGTCCAAAATTATAATATCTATAACATTGAGGATCTTTCCAGGTTTATACTTTTAGAGAATTATGTCATAACTCATACATAACAAAATAATAAAATAAGAAGTGGGAACTTAAAAACAGTCTCCATTTTTCCTATAATCAAATTTTTTTAAAATAATGCATAACTTATTCATTGGAAACGTTTCATGAAATTCAAAATGTATTATTCCATTCCCTTAATCATCCTTAAGTCCTGTGAAAACATTAAAAATCATGGGATGAGAATAAAAATTTCAGTAAGGGTTATAATAATATGGAACCCGTTCACTCAATTATAAAGATTAAAACATATGAAAACTTTACCCTTAACTAATAAATTTCACCCTAATTAGTTGAAATTACATTACTTTGATAAAAAACGCATTCCCTACCTTTTTTATATTCACAAGATAACCATTAAAACCATAAAAATGATAGAAAATACAAAAAGGTAACTTGTAATATCATTATACTAGTCATTGTTCTAAATGGAATAACCATACAGTTGACTTCCATACATGTAACTCTTACAAATGGAATATCCATATATCTAACTTCCATACCCAATCCATTGAAGATCAATCACAGACCCACCTGTCATTGGATTATTATGGAACCACCCATCATTAGTTTATTACAGAACCACCCGTAATGTTTAAAAGTATCATTATATAATCAAAAAACATAAAATATTTCATCTTTCAACATTTCAATCATAAAATTTCATTTTAAATCACAAGAAAACATTTCATGATATTAAAATAATCCATCCATTTTCAAAACCTAATTTCAATAAGTAAAAAAAATGAAAATAGGGGTTTCATTTTCTTTTAAAAACATGAAGTCTTGTAAATGAATCCAAATATAAAAATATAAATAACATGCCCTTTATAGTCCTTTTTTTCATAGAATTAAATATTTATAATTATATCATGAATATTGAAATGAGAAAGGATTACATATTTAAACATTCAAAACATCACATGGCACTTTGAACATTTAAATCATTATCCCAATTTAATAATAACATTTAATTGGACATTAAATAACATGATAATGGATGAAATATGGATATATAATTTAAAATGGTCTTTATATACACTTTATAAAATAATAAAGGTGCATATCATCAAAAAAATGTCTCAATGAAAGGAGATTGAGACAAAATCCCTTACCTTCAGTCCGACTAGAAAGTTGTGTCTTTATCATCCTGAGTAATGAAATAATGTTATTTATTTACTTTATTTAGAACCTTTTTTGAGTTTATCATTATTATTACTTAAATTATTTTAGTTTTTTAATCAAATAATTAAATAATTATGTTTACCTCAGTTTTTTTTGACTTTATTTGGTTTTTGTGTCAAAATGACTTTAGTTGGTCAAATATGGTCAAAGGGGATATTATATAAAAATATATTTAATAACAATCATGAAATAATTATAATTTTTATACATAAACTGTACTTTTAAAACCAATCATAAGATATGGTTATGAAAAATGACCCAACAATACAATCATGGAGATGGTAGGTAATAATTTAAGGGAAGCAAGAAACCATACATAGGTCGTGACCACCACAAAGTTCAAATTCAAATTACAAAATTCAAAAACATCAATCCAATTTTAGATTCGGAGAATTACAACCCACACGCCTATCACAGGTCTTTGCCTCCCCAACATCACAATCCTGAATATACCCATCAGAAATCCCCTCGGCGGTAGCATCATCCTCAGAGACACAGATCATCCTGCCATCATGATGGTAGCCCCAACATCAAATAGCCCTGATATGACCAAGAATTATAAACAAAAAACCAAAACCAAAAGCGAGCAACCTTCAATCGATCACATCCCAACAGACCGAATGCATCGCAAACAAAAAATCAACTAGAAATCACCAACCACACTCATGAACACCACAAATCCATCATCAACACATCAAAAACAATAATTACTATAAAGAACGGGATCATAAAACATCACCATATCTAGATCTCAGAGTCTCTGTAGAGAAGATCCTATCGCCACCATCCAAGTTTCTCATCGGGGTTGCGACGAATCACCCAAAACATGACGGATAAGAGGTGGAATCACTCAAGCCACAGAGCCTGGAGCATATCTGTTGACCAACACCGTATATCCAAAGAAACCCTATCCATATATATAGAATAGGGTGGAGAGGAACCGTTGTGCGAAAGTCCGGGACAGACTCCCATAGGACGCCGACTCCACTGCAAATGAGAATCCACCGCCAAAATCCTGGAGGAAGGGAACCACGCAAACCCTAGGAATGGAATGAGGTGGAGACGAGGGGAGATTCTAATTCATGGATCCCCTTACAGGCCCATTTTTAATTGAGTTTTGAGGTAATACTTATTCATAAGTAACATTATCAATTTTAGACGATTGTTAGGGGAAAAAGGTTAGTAAAACTATATATTACTATAATTATAATTATATCATAAAAAAAATTTTGTAATCATGTATACTTATATATATATAATTCTTGGGATATAAATATAAATACATCATGTTGAGGAGGTGGTAGTCCACACGTCCATGATCAACGTTATCACTTTTCTTGTGTGTGAAAAGGATAATAAAAAAATTATATATTATATTTATACTAAGTTAATTATTTCATTTATATCATATATATTCTATTCATTTCACATATATTATGTTAAACCCATCCTTAATATGTTCCATGTAGTGTGTGAACTTATCACATCGTTTTGAGGAGATGGTAGTTCACGCTTCCACAAACAATGTTATCATATTTACACAAAAAAGGGAAGTATAAGGGTATCTGTTATAAGAGAATTAAATAAATGTAAAGACACAATAAATATCATATATAACTTATATCAACAATTTTTATGCCATAATACCCACTATGATTGGTGGTAAAGTAAAAAAATGAAGAATCGTCTTTTCATGAGGTAACAGTTCGCCATACACATAAATAGTATGTTCGTTACGCATTATATCGATGTCTATGTATGTTTAAGTAAAAATAATATCACAGAAACATTAAATTATATTTAGGATACTTATGTTATTTTCTATTCATGGAATAATAATATTTTAGAGAGTGGATAATGAAAATAAAATAAAAGACCTTGAGGAAGGGTGTTACCACTTATTCGGGGTAACTACTTTTTCTTTCCACTAAAGGGCTTCCTGGGATTTATTTTTTCCCAAGGTGAGGATTCTAGGTTTAGTGATGGATTTTGAGGATTTATTTGGGAAGTTATTTTTCAATCCAATGTTTCTTGATACATGAGAGAAAGTGGATCGAGTGGATGACATTTATATTTGAGGAAGACTGGCACTTGGGTAAATTTTGGGAAAAGGAAATCCACCAATGTTTTTACCATTGAAATTGGATCCAATAACAAACCATATTTCATTCCAAGGGATTATTGGATCGAAATAAGGATATATAATGGATATTTGACAAGTTTATAGGTCATTTTAACCCTTATGATTACGGTTTAGTTCCTTCTTATGCTTAATTTTACCTTAATTGTTGTGAATAATTTTAATTAATTTTACTAATATTTTTGGTAAAAAACTATGATTGACTTATTACAAAATATTAACTATTATTATTCCAAATATACAATCAATTTTTCAATATTCTGAATATAAAAGTTTCATAAATTAATTTAAATTTAATCTTATGGATGGGATGTGATAGTAGGGTTTTAAAGTAAAAATGTTCAAAAGTTTGTTAAGTTTTTATACTTAATTTCAAAGAGAAATTGATTATAATAAAACAAATTGGGTCAATATATAAATAAATAAAAAAATTAAACATTAAAATCCTTTAAAAATATAATTTATCCCAATAAATAAATTAGACGAAAAATGAATTTTGAATTAAAATTCATTATTTGTCAATATTCATTAAAAACACATCACAAAAAAATACAAAAAATTATTACTAACCAAATTAATCTGTTTATATTTAGAAAATTATTTTTATTTTGAAATATAAAATCAATAAATGTTCCAAAAATTTCATTTTCAATCGGATCGAAATTAAAAGGAAGAAAGACAACCTTTTAAAAATATAGAGCATTTATGAAAAAATTGGATTTTATTCTTATTGTATGCCTACAAAATTTATTGAATGAATTTAAAAATATTTAATAAACATTTGTAAACATAATATAGTTATTATTATTTATTTCTATAGACACAATGGATAGTTGGTAACCACCACTTAAAAATAATAATGTTATCTTTATATTAGTTTTTTGGTATAACATAGTCTTGTGTACAACACAAGATTACAAAGAAAAAAATTGTTATGTGTCAGGTACACTATCAAACATAGAATCCCTTTTAAGGTAAAACAACTATTTAATTCATAATTATTAATAAATATTAAATAAATTTATTCTATAATTACCTGAGATATTACACTCTCAGGGGATAATCTTTGGGTATTCATATTTTCATGTTTTTTTAATCAATGTTTCTTATTACTCTAACTGATGTGAATCTTATTGAAATTATACTGTTATAGATTTTTGACATTTACTTATTGGACTCATACAAAAAAGAGAAAGGGTGAATTCATGGATTATTTCAGGCACATTGGATTCACATTTCATTATCATGCCTACTTGTATACCATGTTGGGTGATTATTTAGCATGATTATATACATACCACTCTCATGTTATTATGTGTGATGTTTATATGTAAACCGTGTAGTGTGATCATTAAGAATTCTTCTTTTTATACCAAACTTTTGTGATCATTTTTATGTCGTCCTATATTCTATACTAATGTGACATTTTTCTATGTTATGGCTAAGGTATAATAAAAGTTAAATATAGTGTATGTGTCCACCTAAATAGTGTTTCACATATATATTGGTGGTGTCTTTATATTTTACAAGACTCAAGCTCATTAATGATATAGAATGTTTTTAAATTATTTAATGAATTAATTTCAATATAAACTTTTAATTTCAAGGAAATTGGTTCATATTTTATAAATTCATGTTACTACTTATGCATGTTACATAGATGGTGTGTTAATTGAAACTTATAAATTATTTTACCATTATATCTTGGAAATGAATACCCATATAGCTGAGTCCTTATATTATCAAATGCACCCAAGTTGTTCATTTTTGGAACTCCACTTCTGGGATAACCCATTAATGGTGTGTTAAGTCTTGAATAAAATAAACGTTAAAGGGGTTTCATTTAAATGATATTTCGATTGAAATTAATATATAATATCCTCTATAAATTGGGAATATATAACCATATAATTGAACCTAAGATGACATGAATCCATCCTTGTAGATCAGTTCATTCTTACTTGATTTAGTAATTATCCTCTTGGGGTGTGTTTATTTTAGAAGTTATTGTTATTTAAAGTATTAGCAGGAACTCATATAGTTTTTTGTATATATTTATTATGGAATAATACTTAACCAATTCCATTTAATTGATAAAGGGACCTTTTTTTTACTTTCAATGTTTTATTATTATGTGTATTCAGTTAATTAAAATTCTAGTTACAACCTAAAGTGTGTTTCCTCTATATCATTTAATCTACATTTTAGTTAACTAAGACCATTTATGATAACTTATAGGTAAATAAATTTTTATAAATATATTATGAGATAATTTACTTAGAATGTTGTGAGGCATCCCGAAAATAATGTAGCAGGTATTGTTTGAAATGCATTTTCCTTTATAAATGGTACATGAAATTATATATAACTGAGCCTCTTTAATTTTGATAATAAATTTTAAGTTATGAAATGGATTAAATAAGACCATTTGGTGGTGTTCATGATAGCAAATCTCATGTAATTGTTATTTTTTATGTTGCGTTTGAGGTACCTTAAATGAGAACCTGGTGGTTTCCCGTAGGTTTCAATGTCATTTTTCTGTTGTGTTAGACCTAAAGGTTGCGCGATAATTCTTAGTGAATTTTTATGTGTAAATTTATTCTAAATGTCAGAGATTAATTTTAAAATGAGGGTTTAGCGCATTGTGTTTGCACCTTTGGGGATGGAAAATTGATATACTTATGATCGGAGTTTCTAGGAACTGAAGTGTTACTTATTTAACATTTTAGTTGGTTAGGACCATTTTTTGATGAAATGACACCCTTGAGTAGTCTAGTGGATGTCCATTAAGTTAAAACATGAGGGGTTATTATCGTATGCAACTACATGATGGATGCCAGCTCCTCATGTTATTATATAGTCATGGTAACCCCCATGGAGAGAATGACGGCATGTTACGATGATGCTTGGCAGGTGATATTGTTAAACAAATATTGACCAGTTGTGACCTTTTTGGGTCGATTATCCTTTAACTACCTTCAGTTCCATATCCATAGAAATAGTTTACAAGAATTTTATAAATCTTTTAACATATTCACTTAAGTGATACATGGTTCACATGTGAGGAACCTTATATCTAAGTGGGTACACCTTGTGTCCCTATTATTAGTTTTATTCGGTTTAGCTAAGAGGGATACATAGAGTCTCTTAGGTTTGACTTATACCTTAGTGAGTTAGCGATGTTTATATTAAAAAGGGAAAACAATGAGGAAGTTTTTTATAGGTTTATGGATTCCTTTTTAGTTTGGTATCTTGGATGTGTTCTCATTTCAATACTGATTCATGGGTGGTTCTTGGGTTTTATGATATAGATATGGTGATGCATATAGTTTCTGAATAATCAATTGGGGTGATAATTTATCTTGACTAGCTTTTATGGGATGGACTATTTAGGTTATTTTCCCTATTGACCATTGGTTTTTGGTTGAATTATTACTTTTAGAATAATTATTTGTGATGGGTGGTCATGTGATAAATCATGGCACAAAAAGGTGACCGATTTTGAAGTTGATTTCCAAGGGAGATCCTTCGAAGTTAAAAATTGGTGTTTCATGTAATGAAATCAACTTAGTCATGAAGGGGTGACTCATAGTAGTATGGTTTGGGTGTAGAAGCTAGTATTATATTATATACACTACTACATGAAAAATTTATTTCACACCGATTTTTCATGATAACTACATACTATGGAATGTCGGTGAGAGGCCGGGTGTGTGTCGGGGATCAAAAGTCATAGATTTGATACTTTCTGTCATGATAACCTGATTTTTGGGTAAATAAAAGGATGTTCATTATTGGAAGGGATAACGTGGTAATAAATAGAGTGTCATGAGATGGTTGACCTATGGGTGAACCTCATAATGCATTATAGGGAGATGTGATGTCTGGGGTGGTTAAGGAAAGTATTTATTGGTATAATGTTAATTTATATTGGGGAGATTGATATCCTCCTATATATAAAATCTTATTTTACTTATAGTTTAGAGATAATCATGCCCAATTTCTTGAAATCATTTTCAGTACACTGATAGAGATTCATCTATAATCTAACCTACCTTACAATTTTTTATGGTCTGAAAAAGCATCCCTTTAGAGTTTTGCTTAAGAAGTGGTTTAAAATTAATAAATATGGTGGGCACTACACCATTTTTCATTAAGGTTGGGGCTCTTATTATGATTAGAAACTAAATGAACACCATGGGAACGATTATTTGGGAATAAGAATTGGTGATGGGTGAATTTTTCATTCGCACTTGGTATTTAGTGGGTTCTTATCCAAGCTAGTTATTTTTAATGATGATGGCCAAGGAAAGGATTTAGGTAATAATTAAATCATTTCATATGTATAAAGACATGGATGCTTATAATGTGGGGAGCATAATGTCATTCGCTAGTGGGTGACCTGCATGTGAGAAGGGTTGTGGTACCATTAGGATGGTTCTGGGATGGTGTTTTTGTATCTCATATTCCATTGGATAAACGGATCAATGTGTGGCTGGATTTAATTTTCAATTATTGGTATAGGATCAAATAAAAACTTTACGGAGTCCGAGTGAGGGAATCAGGTTTGAAATGGGTAGTGATGAGCTAAGGATTTCAGATTAGGTATGTGTTATTGATTGTATTATGTAATGCAAATGGTTTTGTACTGGGTATTGTTCATCTTGGATATGTCACCGGAAATAGTTTATGGGATTTGATTACCACATTTAGAATAATATCAGTACACATGGGGATAAGGCTTTCGAAATATAGTTTTAGTGATGTTTCATCTATTAAAGTTAAACATATTTTAATATAGTCCACCAAAGGTGGTTCAACTTGAGTTCTCTAGAGTATTCTAATATGTTCACTGAGGAATTTTATTTGAGATATCATTTAGGATGATATTGGTGTTGTAAAAATGTTGTTTCTAG
This sequence comes from Viscum album, assembly GCA_963277665.1. NCBI lineage: Eukaryota > Viridiplantae > Streptophyta > Magnoliopsida > Santalales > Viscaceae > Viscum > Viscum album. The sequence goes on along the minus strand of OY728128.1, from coordinate 1,512,383,753 downwards.
ATTTTAATTCAAAATCCATTATGATTAGGCTATAAGGGGTCGATTACAGTTCAATGATTTTAATATAATCAAGGATTGGATATATTTCCCCATATTTTCTTGGGTGGTGTAAGTTGTAAAAATTTCTAGGAGTGTCACTAGGATACTAAGGGTGTGTTCCAATTGGAAATTCTCATAGCGGAGGTACTTTGATTTGAAATTGGACATTAGAAGATAAAACTTATTATAGGAAGTTTCATAGGTTGGTTGAGGAATGGTACTATGATGTTATCACATATTGGGTTTATACAAGCTCATGTAAGAACCATATTAGATTTTTTTAGTTGTTATGATTGTTGTTTAGAGTTTTAGAGGCATTAGTACCACATATTTAATGTGAAACTTAGAGGTGTGTCAGGCCTTTAGAGACGTAACAATTCCATTTGAATGGCATTTCATAACCCAAGTAGGTTGGGTGATGTTTTTTCCTTGTGGATTATTAGCGATGTGAGATACTATGATGCAGTGGTTGTAAGATCTCATATTTTGAACTAGTTGGGAATTTCCAAAGGAATTAAATTCTTCATTTTAATCAAAGGGTCAAATTTTAAACTAAGCTTTATAATGAAATTAAAATAGTTTTAATTCTTTATATTGTTGTTTTTGGATGTGATTTGATGACTAGAAGGTGTATTGGTTATTCAGTTTAGTTTTAGGAGTTTTTAGATTAGAGAACATAGTTTTTAGATGAAACATATTGGGTTTTATGGTTGGAATCAATTAGTGGTAACCATGCAGGAAAACCATGCGGCCTATTTTTATTGGATCTTGGTTTTTTCAAACCATGTTAGGGGACTCAACTAGCCTTTTAAAATTTTGAAAATTCATATAGGAACATGCATGGTCGGTGCACATGTTGGTTTACCTTATGATGCAACTATGAGGTTTGATGGTTCTTAAATAGTGTATACCACATAGTTTCCACATGGTATTACATGACAAGTGGAAAATGGTGCATATTATTAAAGGGTATAGAAAGATCATTTTTTTCTCCTCTTTTATTTTGAACATAAAACTCATACTTTTTTCACTACAGTGAAAATGCATGGGAGCTTCCACCTTCCTCTCCTTATCCATTGGGGATTCTCCTCTATCCAAGCACCAAGTTAAATGTTTTTAGTCATGTTGGATCCATATTAGTTAGTGTATTATTATTCTTACCTCTTTTATGAGTTTATCTTCATCATTTTGGCTCAATCTTAATGAGATAAAATATTCCATATTTTCAATGTCTTTGTCTCTTGCTTTGATTTCTCACATTCTTACTCAAATCAAAGCTCGATAGTGGATGTGTGAAGCTTCTATTGTATAAGGTAGTAAGATAATGAATTTTACCTCAAAGTATAACCATTTATAAGTGATTTAATTTTACTACACTATGGACCATCCATATTTCTAATAAAATAATAAATTCATTAAATTAAATTCTTATACTATTACTGTGCGGTTCTATAAACCCCTTATACAGGGATAGAGGTTGATGACCTCTACCCGAGCCAACCCATGTGTATGTTTTGTTATATTCCTTAATGAAATGTTTTCCTTGTGAAAAAAAAACACCACTATAGTGTGTTTGACTTGTTTATATGATTGGAACAACCCAATTAATTTGATGTGTGACATGTATGTAAAACATAAACCTTCTTTATCACTTGATAGTGATATTTTTTCAATGGAAATTAATGAACTCTTAAGTGGAATTGATATTTCCATAGACCATTTGATTGATTATAATTGTTAAGGGATTATGGATTTAGTGCCTAGTTTTGTTTTATTTTTTGTACTAGTGTGTGGAATACACCTGAAAAATGGGATTTGAAAGTTAAATTATAAATTAATTAACTTGTAATAAGTAATGTGTAATCACATGTCTAATCATAAACACTTATAAATAATTAACTATAATAGTGAGTCTAGTATAATTTAATTATTTATAGGCATTGATGTTTTCTATAACCTTCTTGGTTAGTTAAAAATTCAATATTCCAATGTGATTAATGAAGGATAAATAGTGTGGACTCTACAATAGACTTTAGAAAACTCTATTCATACTTCATTCTTGATTAATATTTTACCTGACACTCCTTTTGACTAGTAAATTATTTTTGTACAAGAAATTCCATTTGTTTTATTTTATTGATAATGGACATAGTGTTCTTTAATGTTTATTTTATTATTAATAAACCTGACATTCCATATTGTTTATTTGATTATTAATAGACATGAAGTTACTTATTATTTATTCATTAGTAATGTGTAAGACATTTCCATTTAGTTATTTGATTCTTATTGGACATGAAATTTGTTAACATTTATTTGGAATTGATTGATTTGAGGCACCATGCCCTTTTTTATATATTACTAATTTATGTTGTTGTCCTTGATATGTAATTATTAAATTCAATTAGACATGTTGATTCCTTTTATGAAAATTATTTCATGGATTGCTCAGTCATGGGTCATAGGTGTCAGGTTTATTCACATAAGTTAAAATGCTCAGTGACATTCTGTATTAGGCTGAAGTAGTTATAGTCAGCCAATGTCCCATGGGGAACCTTAGCCATCGTGGTTACTTTTTCATTACTGAATACAATTGTTATACATGCACACATATTGTTTTATACTCATGAACTATATTAGTAATAAACATTGTTGGTGGTGTCATACTGAGTTTTACTTATGCAGTCTTTAGACCACTGATTGGTACTTGGAAATACATCTTTGTTATTGGTAGGGGAAAGGGAAATTATAGCTTTAAATGCTCGACTTCCTAAACTAGGATTCAGCATGGGAGTAGAGGATTGACCTAGTGCTTGTAATACAATTGGATTTCAACTCTAATTATTTTATACTCTTATGTATAACATGCACTTTTATATACCTATGACCATGTATGTTTACTTAAATATTATTATAGCTTCTTGATTTTATCCCTTTATATGATACTTTTTAAGGATTTTAGGTCATTAATATAATTAGGATGATTTTCTTCCACCGCCTGATTTATTTATTCTTCTGTGATTTAATCATTATATTTATTCTTTTAGTTTTTTTTATATCACCATTATATTTCAATATAATAACGGTGGTATAATCTCCCCACTATACCATCATAGACCATATCTACTAGTCAACAATCACTACTGTATAGGGAGACCCAATTGGGGTCATGTAGTGAACCTTGTATGGTTACTTATGATTGAATTGGGTCTGGGGATTAAAAAAAAAATATTCTTGAAAAAAATTAGAAAACCTGGGTATTAAATAGAAATATTCCCAGTCTAAAAAAACATACAAGATCATTATCACTTAAAAACAACTTTCATGATGTTTCATTAATCAATATGGGATAAAATGGAAAATAAATATTTTAGAAAAATTTATGAAAAAAAGAGAACATAAAGGATATTGTAACATAAATCTTTTACTACTTTGGTGAATTTTCAATCATAAGCCCCATGAAATAATAACATAAAATGAATTTATAAATATCATTAAAATTAGGGTATTCAGGATATAATGTGTAAAATGGGTATTATATACACCGTAAAAAAGAATATAGGTGAATATCATAAACAAAAGTCCCAGAGAAGGGAAATATGAGATGAATAACCCATAAAAAGATCATATTAATAAATTAAGAATTAATCAGTGGAGCCATCATGTTTAAAAAAATTTAAGTCCAAAAAAACATGTGGAAATAAAACAAAAAAATTTCATTTCAGACATAATATTTGAAAAACACAATCAATGAATAAGTGATATAACTCAATGGATGTAAACTGTGTTATAAACACCTATACCACTTGGTAACATTCAAGTCAAATCACCATCAGAAGAAATAATTTGAATTAAAACTTAAAATAACATGAAGTATGAAGGATTCATGATATAATATATACAAGTTTGTATATAAAACATATAAAATAAATTATTCACATAAAATAAAAATATGACTCAATGAAGTGGAATTGAGATGGAATCCCTTACCTCGATTCTAAACATTCCATGTTTATTCTTTTAGTCTTGTAAATAAAACATTTATAAATTATTTAATTTATTAAAAATTATTCCTTGGTTTATTAATTTATCATTAAACCATTTATTTCATTTATTTCATTTATTTCATCTATGTATTTAACTACATAATTGGTTAAATCTACATCGTGTATTTTGAAAATGTTCGATTCCTAGATTCAAAATGAATTAATTTTGTTGATAATGGTCAATGATTATATTATGAAATAATATCACAAATATTAATTAGGGAATAATTATCATTTTTATAAATTAATTATACTTTCATAACCAATCATGAAATATGGTTATAAAAATTTAATAACATCAAAATCATGGAAATAGTAGGTCGTATGTACGCATAAGTAATATTTCCATTTTTCAAGGATCCTAAAGGAAAGAAGGTAAGTATTATTTTATAATTAAAAATTATCACTATATAATAATTATCATATTATATATTTAAATAAACATGTATATATCATCAATATAATGGTAAGATGAAAAAATAATCACATGACTTTGTGGTGCTTGTAGTCCACATGTGTGCACGAACCAAGATATTATTTTTCTACGATTGGAAGGGAAAGAAAATATATGATGTATTGCATTTAGAAACGATAAATGCTTCATTAATATCATATATATATATATAATACATAATTATACCTATTTGTGAGAGGTGGTGATGAGAAAACAAATTATATTAGTTCATGTGGCGATAGCCAGTCGTACACAGAAATGATGGTTTTAGATCCAATTTGATATAAGAGGAGATGGATGTAGGTAATTAAATTAACATAATAACGTCTAATTATATGAGAGATACTAATTTTATTGTATCATTATGTATTAATTTATTTTCAGTGAGGTGGAATTAGAAACAAAAAAATGCTCAATAAAGAACGATACCTCTTCCACAAAAAAACTCTTTAGGTTTACACCAAAAGACATTATATGGGTGATTTATAATGAAACCAGTTACTCTAAAAAGTTGGAATGGATTTAAGTGAGGGATTTGGTCTTCAATTGGATGAACCCAAAGTATTTTTAAAAATGAATAAAAGTTGATTGGTGGTTCCCTTTTATAATTGAGGGGAGGGTTACTTTTGGAATTTCTAGAAATATTAAATTAATATAAATTAATTTTCATTGAAAAACGTTCCAAACAAATATAATTCAAATTTAATATTATTTTAATTATAAATAATATTATATATTAAAAATAGACACAATTTTGGTAATTTTTTTACATATATATGATTATGTTTCAACGTGTGTTTACATTTTTGTCAATTACTGTTATATTCAAGTTGTTTACAATTTCGGGGTCAATAAAGTTAAAATAAAAGGATAAATTTCCCAAAAATTAAAAATGGTTTATATTTTCAAACATATACCATTTACATTTCGGATGATAAGATTTTTACTAATTTTAAAACAATAACAAAAACATTATTTATTATAAAATATCATTAATGTCAATTGTGATGCTATTTATTTAATTTTACTTTAAAAACGTAATGAAAAATGTGGAACTAGAATATAATATTTTAACACACCAAAAAAATTTACAATTATTTAAAAAAATTGGGTCACAATAAATAATTCAAATTTTAATACTTCAAAAAAATAAAAATCATTTATTTAATTTTTCTTTTATATAAATATATATAGTGTCAGTGTTGAGTTAGAATTTAAGTAAATAATTTCATCACAAAAAATGAGAAATAAATTAAATTGATTAAAATAAAAAAATTTATTTCAAAAGACTATTTTTAAGTGAACGTGATTTTTTAATTCTATCACAAAATATAATAGTTTTTTTTAAAAAAAATTCATTTTGGTCTTTATCATTGACCTAATTATTATAAAGGAAAATAATCAAAGAAATGTGGCACTAAGTGGCAATATATTTAAAATTTTTATGTAAATTGATGGAATAAACTCATCCAACATGTTAATGAAATATTTTAGGGTCAATTTTCAGTCCTTATTATATTATGTTTTACCATAATTACCTATTTTACCCTTATTGTGGTGATAATTATTTACTATAGTTACTATTCAAAATGACTAAAACTAGATTTGAATTATTTTACAAATTTGGAACTCTTGATGGAGAATATGGAAACAATTTTTCAATATTCAATTCACTTATGTTAAAGATTTTAATTTTAAATAAAATCCCCAAATTGTAACAAAAAACCATTATTTTAGAAAAATGCGTTTTAAGCCCAAATATGTACATATAGAACAATATGAATAAATATGATTAAAATGAAATTTTTATTATTATTTATAAATAAATACTAATAATGTTAATTTTATATCAAATTAAATTAATAATGGGACTTTAAAATTACATTATTTACTGAAAATAATAATAATTTTATAAAAAACAGCATTTTCCACTATTCAATGAATAATCTATTTTACAAAAAAATAAAAACAACTCACCGTAAGAATATTTTTATAAAATTATTCCAAATATTATTTATTTTTCAGAAAATGAAATTTATAATATTTACTTGAATCAAATGTATTATTTTTTCTCAAATATAAAGAAAAATCATTTTTGAATAAATATATTCCTGTAGCATAAAATGTTTTTACTAAAAAAGTGACCAAATATTTACTAAGAATTTATCAATATATTATTATTTCATATGAACTTGATATATAAATAAATATTTTAATCCATTTAATCCTATAAAAACCTTCAAATTTAACTGATGGGTTATAATATTTATAGTCAAATAACAATATCTCACGGTTATTTTATGACTGATATTCCATGTTGTTTACACTATAGCGAATAACAATTTTCTTTTAAAATCTAAAGATTTTATGGAGAAACATACCCACTATTTAGTATAGTGTAATTTTGTTCTTTTTATGAAGTATAATTTCCATAGGTCAATCATATTTGGGTATTATGGCCTAAGGGGTTATTTAATAAGGAATGTCGTAAGAAAAATGCTATGTAAGTTGTTACTAGAAATTTTTATGGGAAATCCTAGGCTGAAATAAAAGAAGAATATGATCACAAGGGGGTGATACTTCCAAATGTATAATTCACTACCTGTTGATGTGTTGGTGGATGTTTTTGAAGATGGTGGGTTGGAGATCAGTAATTTTCATTAATTGGTATGAATGAATGAGGTGTAAAGGGATAGAGATACCAATCCTTTTGTTTAGAAAAAGTAATTTGAACCACATAGTGGAAGAAATGATGAAGGGGATGAAATTCAAGAATAGGATGAAAGAGCTATGGGGGCATCCTTACAATTCACATAATAGAGTCAAATATAGGGGATAGTCTCTATCCAGAAGTATGAGTGGTCAACTCAAAATGTGAAACAATGGTAGAAATAAGGGTGAGTGGATCAGGATGATATAGGCAGGAGAATATAATTATTTAATAGAAATTGGTGGATAATTTTGTAGCAGAAAAGAGCAATGTAAATTAAATAGAGGGGTGGGTGGTGCGACTAGTTATTGGTACTACTATACTATTCTAGGTGGATATAAACCACAAAACACCCATAATGGGATATGTATGTAGTTTAGAGAAGATATATGATACCTAGACACAATAACATTAGGAGTGGGTAGATACTGAACTGCGGGATAAAGAAACTATTCATTCTCAAATTCAAAAGGAAATCAATAAGTAGATAAAGATGAATCAGATTAAATAAAGTTATACATGAATGGATAAATATACATCATTTAAAATAAGTAAATCATATTCACATTATTTTCAAAAAGTAAGGAATATTCTAGTGTATTAAGAGGGATATAATAATGTTTCTCCAAGGAAATACAAGCAATGAAAGAATTATTCTTGGATGAGAAGAGCCATGGTCACAAGATCCCAGCGGTCCTCCTTTTATAATTCTAATAAAAATAATGACGATGAATATGGATTTAGTTATTGAATTATGACTGTTAATTTTATTTTTGAGGATAAAATTTTCTTAATAATGAGTTTAGGTTGTCCTATATATCCCCTTTCATCCTCTTTATACTTTTTATTTTTGTTATAAATTGTGGCATTGGATTTACCATCTTGTTCAACCCTTTTCAATACTCATTTATCTTCCAAATTTGCAATCATATTTCTAATAATTATCATTATCTATATGTTTTTAATCCGTGATATTTTCTTAAAAAATTATTGTAGAGATTTTAATTTCTTACTATTTTTATTTTTTTTGGTTTTATTCCTCTTGTAATTTTCATAATTATTTTTTAGTTTTAATTCTGGTAATTTATTTTTGTTTATATTGAGTTTTTATATTTTATCATTGTAAATTTTATAATTTTTCATTTTAATTTCATTTTGTGAGTGTAACACATTATTCAAAAGATTAGTGAAATAAAAAATGGGTTATTATACAACTAAATCATCAAAAAAACACCCATCCTGAATCAAAATAAATTATAATAAACTAAATTGTTCAAAATTAAGAAAACCTATACCGGCCTTACTTAAATGAAATAATGAATAATAAAACTAAATGTAACCAAACTAAACCAACTTGACCTAATAAAAATTTTATTGAACCATCTTGGACAAAATGGAACCAATTCAACCATGAAAATCATACTGAATAAAACTAAATTAAATTTACCTAACCCAGCCTGATGAGATGTAACCTGAATAAATTCTCACTAACTAAAATGGAACTTACCCCACCCCAAAACAATAATGAAACTAAATTGAATCAAACTATGAATATTATAACCAAAATGAAAAAATATATGAACTATATCTAACCTAATAAAACCAAATATAACTAAGACATGTGGAATATAACTGAACTAGAATAGATCAAATAAAACACCATAGACCCAAACATTTTTTACCTAAATCTAAAAAACCTATAAAAATATACAAGAATTAAATCAAATTAACATTGATCTACATTAATAGAATAAACAAGGATCGACCTAACCCAAAATAAACCTAATGAAACTAACAACATCCTACTTGAAACAAACAGAATAATGTTTATAAACCAGAACAAAATCAACTAAAATAGAATATTAAAAAAATGTCATGAATTGATGTGACTTAAAATGTATTAAACTGAATTAATTCAGACAGACCCAAATAGACCAAAGATGACATAACCAGACTTAACCAAAATGTAATTAAATTTAATGAAATACAATGAATGAAATTGATCAAAATAAAAACATCGAAATACACCAAAAATTTCCTATATTTATTTATAAAACTAAAAATGACTCCCTTTTTATAATAAAAATTTCTTTTTTTTAAATTACAAAATATAAAAATGTCATTTTTGTTATAAAAAATGTTAAAGAATATTTTTTTTAATAATAGAAAAAATCCATTTAAAAATAGACTCATTTTTTATTTAAACATTAAAATACATTTTTATTTATTAAAATAAATAAAATATTCTTTTATTTAAATTCTTTTATAAAAAATCATTTCAAAAAAAAAATATAAAATCTATTTTTCCTTTCAAAATTTTAATAAAATGATTTTTTATTATATTTACTCCCAAAATTATCTCAGTAATTAATGAATTTCATTTTATACTAATTTTTGTTTAAAAATCACTTTATTTTTAAATTATTCCCTCTTTTCCTTTCATAAAATAAAAAAATTAAATTACCAATTAAAATATCATATTTGTTTTTCAAATGTTGATAATTTTTTTTGTTTTTTATTTAAAAATAATTTTACTTTATTCAATTAATTAATAATAGAAATATTTTTTATCATTATAAATAATTCTCTATTAATTTGTTTTTTAATTAAAATGACATAGATTATTTATTTTTCATAAAAAATTCAAGGAATATTCCAATTTTCTTAAAAAAATAAAAAAATAAAAAATGTGATTATATATTTTAAAAAAGAAAATTGTGAACGTTTGATCCATTTAAATAAATTCATTTTATAAAAAAATAACTCTTTAGAATTAAAATTATTATAATATTAAAAAATATAATTTTTTTAACAATTTATAAAATTATTCTCATTTTTTATTTATATTTAAAATTAATATTCCATTAAAAATAAATTTTATACTTAAAAGGAAAACACTCCATATAAAATATTCCATTATTTATGTATAAAGAATTTTTCCCTTGAAGAAGTATAAAAACATCTTTTTATTTGACCAAAAAATTAAACCCCTTTTTGAAAATATGTTGTAAAAATATTAATTTTGGGGTTTTTTAATATAAAAGAAAAACTGAATATGTTTTAATTTTAAAAATACTTTTAAAATTTAAAAAATAAAACCACGGTTTTATAATAAATATTGAAATAATATTATTGTAGTATGGGTCACCACCTAAAAAATCATTATCATTTGATTAAAATTTGACACCTGATTCGTGTTGATGTATTTTTTATCACTCATTGAAATTTAAATGTAGTGCTCTTCTATTTTAATTAACTAGCATGGATAATGTTGTGTTAATATTGATTTTGGTTAAAAGAAAAAAAATTTAAATTCATCATTTTGGGATGTCAAATAGGAAAAAGGATTATATCTTTGAGTCTACAAAACATTTTTTACATTTTGGTTGGTATTGCTTAATTTTTGGGTGACGTTATATTGGTGTTTAATATTAGAAAACCATTTTAATATTTTAAAAAAATATCAGAAAAATAATATTCAATTTTTTTCCAAAACTCCCTATTTTATAAGTATATTTTAGAGGATTTATAATGGTTCTAGGGTTTATGGAATTCTGGAAACCATCATAGACGGAGATCATTCGCCATATAATAGAGGGTCTTTTTCTAAGATTGATAGATCATTGAAAAAGGTATTGTTCTAGGATCTAACATCTATTTTTATACCTAAAATTCTCCACAATTTTTCTATATCTAAATATTTTAACATATTTATGAAATCTTGTTATATTATTCCATGTTTTAAAACGAATCCATTATAATTATTTTAATTTAAATTTGATGAATAGATTTTGAGAAAACATAGAGGGGTGTTTAGATCCCAATTTTGAAAATCTGTTAATAAACATAACATGTGAATAACTCACTAAACCTAGAATAACTCATTTGAAATCATTCAACAAGATAAAACAAAACCTTTTTAATAAATACAACTGAAGTTACAGATAGGAAAAATCGAGAGAGGATTACACCCTTTTTATGTTCTCTCAATATTTTATGTTACTTAGAAACCATGTTATGGAAATCAAAATCCTGATTTTGGATTGAGGCATTATGAAATATTATGGTATGAAATTTACTATTCATACAAGGTGGTAAAAACTCGTCAACAATCATGGATAAAGGTTGGAAATGATGTTTAGTGATATATGGGGATCTCATGTGAAGAATACGACCTATCCTATTTTCAACTATCACACATCAACCTAAAGAGGGGTAATACATGTGGGAAATGTTAAAGAGATAAGGAATTTAATAATACATCCAATTAAGTATATGAGATGATAGAGGTGACGATGTGTTAAAGTTAAACAATATAGATAGATATTGTTATGAGGGGTTGTGGTTATTGTCCGATCACCTAATCAATTAGTGTCTCGCTTTCTATATGGGAATGTATAGGGAAAAAGTCTCACAATCACGTAGTCATCACAATATTGTTTGATTGATATAATCAAATGATCGATGTTCACCAACTCATGATTAACCTTCATTATTAGTCACCTGATCAAGTATATAAGATTCCATCAATGTCTAATGTAACAATACCCACATATTCTAGATTGTAGGTGGTTATAATAATCTCTCTAAGCCATGGTAGAGTGTGTGGGGATCCAAATTAAACCTGAAAAGTTATATTGGAATCCTTATTTCATTATAGACCAAATGAAATCCTATTTGTTTCATTTTAGATATTTTTATGGTTATATTTTATTAATGATGTTTAAATTATTGTAAAAAGTTTGTATTAACAAAATCATAATAATTATCATTTTTAGTATTAGTTTCCATGTAATTAATTGATTTTGATCATTAAGTGATAACATAATGAATAAGAGACACCCAATGAAGAAATATTTTCTAATTTTTTTTCCATAATTTATTTTTCTTCTCTGAGAAAAATATTATTGTTTGATAATAATAATAATCTAATTCAATATAAACCAAATGAATAAACTAAGATACAAAATTTACAAATTGGATGAGATACATAAACATGATAAATGGGGATTATAATTTATTGGAAAAGTCATGATGGTTGAAGTTGATAGAGGTTAGTAATTAAGATCATTAATATTGATAATTATTATTCACAAATATGATAACTTCGATTGAACATTTTATTATGAAATAAAAATTACTATGGGTGGATATATAATATGAGTTAATAATCTAAATGGTAAATAAATTGTGAGATGATTATGTTATCAAAGTGGTCAATCTATAAATAAAATAAATTATCAATATAGTGTAACTTAACTACTTTAATGATATTGAATTATGGAAAGATTAATTGAATTATTTTTAGTTTATAGTAAATAACAAAACTCAATAGAGCTGGTTGGTGATATAAAGAAAGTCATTTTTATCAAGATACAGAATATAATTTTAATAATAAAAAAATTTGAACAATAGAATAAATTATAGTGGTTCATAGAAGGATAATAATTTTCAATTTAGTGATTATAAGAATATATTGATATGACACAATGGACGAGAATTCCCTCAAATGGAGAGAAATGGTTGTAGAGAAAAAGGTGGTACATATAAAATATACCAAAATTGATGAAAGGATAATAAATATTATTTCTATGATCCTTGAATACTATAAAAGATTATTATTTTTTGAAAATATCCTGGAGATATTTGAGAATGGTCAAATAATGTAGTAGAGAAACTGTGGTTACTTGAGGTGATGTGGATGATACTCTAAGTGAAGAAAGTCGTACCAACCATGTTTTGATGGCCCAACTTATATAAATCAATAAAAACACTTATCATTAATGATTTTATATTGATAGTATACAACAATATGATAATATGGAAACCCATTGGGTATGTTATGACATCTATCTATGACTATGTGCAAAGTAATATCTTATGTGTTAAAATATGATGAGGATGGTGTAACATCTCAAGACTGAAATATGGTAAGTCTGGAGAGGATGATTTGAGGATCCTTGATTTCATATGAGGTTATTTTTTTGCACTCTTAAACTCTAATATGTGAAATAGATTACAAAAAATGTATATCAACTGAAACACAATACTATGATGGATTTACTTGCAATCACCCTCTAACTAGGGAAATATTGGGATGGATTATGACTTTCCTTTCTCACCCACTAATATTGGTAGGGATCGTTGATGAATTACATAGGTATCTAACTCTAATGAACAATATCTCAATGATGAGATTGATAATATATTTCTAAGATAAAATTGGAGATAGTAATTCCTCCAACATTTCCATTTAATGATAGATGGGGGAATGTAATTCCTCTACTATCCTTGATGTGCCCATATAACAGATGGGATTAATGGAAATGAGTAGTCCTTTGAACAATATAGTAATGATAATATGATGTATGGTAATTCACTTGAGTGGTGACACACCTTCTCTCCCATAATATAGATGTTGAGGTGTATGATGATGAATACTAACTCTCAATATGCACGTACCTTCGGGACAAAGGAGAACTAGATATACAACTAATGCCTTACAAATTTGTATTTATTACAGTAGTCTAGTATTTATATTTCTCCATAAAGATACGTATTTCCTCCAATATGCAAACACACATACACCAATATATTTAGATATGTGTTTTTTCACAAGTATATTATATATATATAGAGGTGTATATTTCTTCTAGTACATTCGTGATAGGTGGAGACATTAATTTCCTCTCGAATCTCATGATCAGTGCATCTAAAGTGAATTATCATATGGGAAGTCTTTGACCAATGATGAGATATGTTTTTTATTTCCTTGTTAAAGAAATATAATTATTTTCAAATCATAATGAAAGTGATAAATTTTTAGAAAGATAAGGTTGAATTATCATTATGACAATTAATGGTATAGGGTGATGTAAGATAAACCACAATTTACTTTCTATTAATTTATATTGATATTAGATGATTATTGGGTCAAATCATGACTTCAAATAACCAAAATAGGTATTGTTATAAAAATCTTACTAGATATAATTTCATGCTGTTAACCTTGTATCCATGTAGATCTAATGATGTAGTTGATAGATTATCATTGATCATTGAGATGGATGTAAGATTAAAATAATTGGGTGAGTGGATATCTCATGATGACAACCACTCTCCTTTTTTAGTACATTGGGATGGAATTAATTTATTATATGATGGTTGTTCATGGTGATTCATATATGTAATTTCATAATTCATCCTGGATGATTTTCTATAAATATTCACATTTTACCATGTTTAGATTTATATTTGACACATGGCATGGTGGATATTAAATTATGATAAAATGTGACAGATTAATTCAGTGGTAATGCCTTCCATGTTCTATGGATAGCTCGATATTGATCACTAGCCTTTGGACCTATTGAGGAGAGTTTAGGAATTTTACTAACCGATGAGTCAGGGCAAGAAAATATTTTATTTTTTCTTGAAAATTATAATAAATAATAATTAAAACTAATTTTAAATTTATTAATTTTTTAAATAAATTAAAACATTCAAATATTATGGATTTTTTTTAAAATTATGTTTCCTATAATTTCTATATATATATCTATTTTAGAAAATTTTCATTTATATTTAATAGATTATTTAAAAAAAATATAAATTCCCAATTTTTCTAATAAAATTTTTCATTACAAAATTAAAATAATTTTTTTAAAAAAAAATAATTTTTAATTAATTTATTTTACATAACAGTAGAAAAACAAAAAATATCCAAATTCAATTAAAAGAAATAATCTATATTTTACCCCATTCATCAATTTATTTTAATTTTATATTTTAAAAAATGAAACAAATTCATTTTTCTAATATTATATAACAGATTTGGTATACCATTAAACTAATTTCACTGTTTTCCTTCTATAAAATATAAAAACTTAATTTATTTATAAAAATATATCATTCAAAAAATAAAATAATTAAATAAATAAATATCATATATCATTTTCAAAAGTATTACTAATTTATATTCTTTTAACAAAGTGTATTTATTTCTATAATTTTTTTTAAAATAAATTATTTTTATTGACAGAAATTTAAAATCATTTATATTTTTGAAAAAAAATTAAATAAAAATAAAATTGTATCACTAGAAAACTAAAACCAGATAGTCATTTACATGTTTTTTTAGAAACATCATTTTTTCCATCAAAAACTAAAAGTAATATAACTTTTCATGAAAACCCTCTCTTCCTTAATAATATTATAAAAATAAACCTTTTTTGAAAGAAAAAAAAATAAAAAAATAAGAATTTTATTAAAAAATCACTTTTACTTTTAAAAATATAAAAACATTAATAAATAAATTGTGAATTTAAAAAAATATATAGTTAAAAAAATATCTAGCATTTCATTTTTAAAATATATATATATATATATATATTGTAACGCCCCGACCCCAGCTACCCAGAGTCGGTGCCTTAGTTCGTAACATTGGCATGATCAAAAAAGATCAAGTCTCGAAAGACCGATTAGTTTAGTAGCCTTGGAAACACTAGATACATTCATAAGTCTTTCATTACATCAAAAAGTAAACAAAATACAATAACATGGTCTTCATATTCCACAATCATATCCCTTTCTGACTACCCCTTTAGGTCATTCATAAAATACTTCTTCACATCCTGGAAAAATATTAAAACATTGAAAGGGGTGAGCTCGGATGCTCAGTAAGGTTAACAATATAGTGGAAGATTTCATAAATAAACATTAACATTTAAGGCAATGTATAACTAAAACAAAAGCCTTTTAAACTTGAACTTCAACATAATATGGCAAAAGTAAAATGAGATAATGCCATTCACTTCTTCACATGGATATTCTACTGGTCGAATAATCACATGCAATATCAATAACCACTTTCATAATGATGGAATGCATAATGCCAGACTATCATAACCACGTAGTCAAGGCCTCGTGCCAAGACCACAAATAAGATTTTGTCAAGGCCTCGTGCCAAGACACTAGTTTGTCTCATGAGACCTGCCGATGCATCGAGGAGCTATAGCGGGCTCCACCCGTCACTTATTAAGTCCAATGCATTCCTCATATGAATAGGTTTAAACATATCATAAACCATAACATAATCATATCACATAAAACACACATAAAGTAAACATAAAATTTCCACATTTCAATCACAAGATATCAATACAACACATTGATATAATAAAAACGCTTTCAAAACCATTTTCAATACCAAAATAAAATAAAGTTAAAACTTTGTATTTATTTTTCATTAAAAAAATGATGGCTTGTAGAGGAAGCAGAAACTCAAATAATGGTCACGGCGGCGGAGAAGTCATTGTCGCCACATAAGTATGGAAAGACAAACATTCCCTTTTTGTCGTTTAGTAAAACTCTTCGTATAAAAAATATTCCTTTTGAATAAATGTAAAAGTCAAAGGGGTTTATACACCGTATAAAAGAAAGTTGTGTATAAAACCAAATATGCCTCAATGAAAAGAGATTGAGACGAAGTCCTTAAAAAGATCATTTTTAAAATAAAATAGATCTATTATGTGTATTCACGATAGGTACACATAAATAATACAAAATAAGACATAATAATATCATGACATAATTTGAAAGTAGGAGATTAACCAAAAGAATGGAAGTTGGGTTAAGAAATTCCCTTACCTTGTGTCCGACTTGACTCAACCATTCTTTAACCTCCTGAATAATAAACTAGAGTTAATATATACCTTATTAAGAACCATTTTCAATTTCATTATCCTTTTTATATCACTTATTACAATGTTATGAATATTATGTAATTATTCAAGTTAATAACGATCGTTTTGTCGATCTTTGGTAACTTGAGTCAACAATAAACTTCTTATAATTACAAGTTGTTCATGTGGTAGAATATCCATTATATCCAGAATTATATTCATGATTTAGATGTCATATATATCTTATATATCCAGTATATACATTCATTTATAATATTACGTAACATTTAGAGGTAAGAAATGAAATGCACCGTTCATGGAGACGGTAAGCCGTACGTACGCATGAACGCTACTTTCATTTCAATTTCATATTTAATGGAACTAAATCATAATTATATAAATGTATAATATAATTCCAGTATAATATAGTGTATAATACCATTTACTCCATCCTTTATACATCCCACATATGGCATTAACGATTCAAATCACTTTGAGGGGGCGGTAGTCCGCACTTCCTAAAATGAAATTATCGCGTTTTACCCATAATGGAAATCATAATGTATGCCATAAATGAGAAATACAGAAGCATAAGTAAAACATAAACATATTATATATCATATATAAAAATAGTGATATCTTAATGGCCACCTTTGAAGGTGTTATATGAGTGTTGAACAATCATCGTTTCGTGAGGCAGAAATTCGCCATCCACAAGAACCGTATGTTATTTAACCATTAGATGTAGGTGTGTGTAAGTGTAGCTAGAATAATTCTTATAAAAACATCATAGTATATTGAGGATACTGGTGTTGTTACAAAAGAAATGAATAAAAAGATTTTATGGGGTTGGAGAAGAAAAATTAAACAAAACAACATTAGAGAAGACATTACCTTAAAAATAGGGTATCTCTTTTTGATTTGAGCCAAAGGCTTCCTTGGGATGCATTATGCCCAAAGTTAGTCTTCTAGGAGTAAGGGAGGGATGTTGGGAGAGTATTTGGGCAGAGTTTGGCCGAGCCAAATGGCTTGAAGGTGTGAATAAGGTGGGAGAGGTGGGGGCCTTTTATAAGTGGAGAGGAGGGGCACTCTTGGAAAGTAAAGAAAAGTCACTTTATTATAAAATGTGTTTCGGATTTTAGAGGTCCCACACTAATATATTTCGAGGATAAGATGATAAGGGTTATAAATCTACTCATACAATAGGTTTTTGACAAGTGTACGCTTTGGATTTTACATTATCTTTCCATTTTATTAAAATCGTTAAATAATGAGGTCATCGCTGCATCATAATGATGTCATAAATAATTTAATTTATTTAATGTCTAAAAATTATAAAAAAATACTATGATGTAGGAAATCCTTTTAGCTTTCTAATGAATATTTATAGTCAAAATTTGGACTTGTGTATCCCCACTTAAAAATTGTTTTAGTAAAATATCTCATGTTTGTGTCAATTTAATTTTAACATTAAATAAATATATATTAATGTCATTTTCCAACTAAAGTGGCTCCATGGGGTCCCCAAGTTGACCCATGGGTTGTCTTGGTCGGCCATGACTCATCCAATAGGAGTAGGACAAGTGTCATGCTCATCTCATATTATTAAAACATTATTTGTACCTTAAACTAAACTAATTACCTCTAATCGCGATTAAGAACTTAAAAGTTACTATTCACCAAAAAATTATTTTAATCTCATTGAACCATATTTTACATCTTAATGACAACCATGTATGTCGGATTTTTGAAAATCAAATCACAGAAGTGGTAATATTTCATTTAAACGAAAAATTAGTTATTTAACTACCACTTAGTGGTTTCACTATTCATCAAAAATTGAAGTTTTTCAGAATAAGGCCAAAATTTCACCCTAAGCTATAATTGATATTCCGAATTCAAAAATGATGTCTATTTTACAAAATTCCAAACATATAAGTTGCATTAATTAATTTTATAATTAATTCCCACTGTCACAACAAATAGCGTGTTTTTAAGAAACAATTTATATCAAAAGATTGGCAATTGTTTATGTCCAATTTCAATGTTAAATTAATTATAATGACCACCATTGGATAAAACGGTAAAAATATATTCTAATTATACTTTAAAACCACTAAATTGTATAATTTATCACTATAAATTATTTTTATTAAAAAAGTTGTTTTTAAGTAATTTTCACTATTCATAAAAAAATGGAAGTTCTCAGAAAATTACAAAAAATTCAACTTTGGATAATTTCGATATTACGAATACAAAAATGAAGTCCATTTTAAAATATAAAATTTCTATAATTTTAAAAAGTGGTTATTACTATTCATAACGGCTACTTCGATTAGTCGCGGTGTTTGAGAACTCGAAGTTGCGTACAATGCAAGCTATTGCATTATTGAATGAGAAGCATATCGTGGAAGCTCGGGGTGTTACATTCTCCCCTCCTTCAATAAATTGAGTCCTCGCAATTTGAAATTTTTCTTTGAAAATAAAAGGTTGAAAAGAGAAAATACCTTTGAGGAAAACCCACATCGGAAATGAGGTTAATAAATATATAACATTAAAAGAAAGCAGGATAAGTACAAAGGTCACCCGATATAGCCCATTCTAAGATTATATGAAAATATAGATATGGAGGAGAAACAAACCATCAAGGTCTGATGGAGAGTTATAGAAAACAGGATTAGGAGAAAGTTTAACCACAAGAAAATCACAAACTTGTGATTGGTTAAATGGTCATTGAATCGCCAGTTGGAAAAGTTAACCGACAACATTTTTGTTTTAAGTTACCTTTTATAATGTTGAGGAATTTATTTAAGAGATTTACTAAGAACATAAGGGAATATACATAATTGTTATGTATACTTTCATTCGTTAATAAATTTTTACGACAAACCCAACTTTTACTCCAAATGGTAACGGAACTCAAAAATATTCTATTCATCCAAATTGTATAAGGTTCCAAATGTTAACACATACCATTTAGATTAGTAAAATTATTTTGTAATAACCAGGGACTTCCTGTAGGCTAGTGGTAGGAAATAAAGGCCTGTCGCACTATGATTGTGGGTTCGATTCCTGCAGCTTTGTCCGACGCGACGGGTTATGCCCCACCCTGCAGGTTGTCCTTTTCCTAAAACTATAATATCACAATATTCCAAAAATAATATTCATAAATTTTTTAACCTTAACCAATACTATCCAAAGATCAACTTAATCCACTCCAACCTTTATAGTTATCCAAAATACCTCTGTCCAGACTTTCTCTAAAAGGTCTCTTAATTCCAAAATCAATTGTAACATCAGATTCCCCAAACAAAGAAAAGTTTCTCTTATTGTCACATACTAAAAATATGATTACCTTAATCATATTAGAACCTTACTGAAATCAAAAATTACTACAGTACAATCCATATATATATATCACATTATTCTTATAACCAGAATATAATCCTTGAGTCCAAAAGCACCAATACATTAATTATTTTGCTTCAACTGTAGTAACAGCATAAGATTGTCCTTGATCCCTTGGCCTTTTCTAAGGTAAGTTTCCCTGACTCTTAGGACATTCAATTCCATAATGTCCCATTACCCTACAATTGTAGCATTCAACTTTGACAGCCTCTTTCTTTCCCTTGCAATCACGAGCCTGGTGACCCTTTTCTCCACATTTATAACAAACTACCATTCCTTTTAGGCAAGTACTAGGGTGATTCTTCCCACAATTATCACATAATGGAAAATCCTTCTTTCCCTTTTTCCCTTTATCTTTCTCTTGTTCCACCGTTCTCTTCTTCTCTTGCTTTACTTTGTTGTCATAAGACTTAGAGAATTCCTTTTCTGTCCTGATAGCACATGAGACAATATCTTCGTATGTTAAGAACGATTGTGATACTAAAGCTCGACGGAGAAATGGTTTTAACCCATCAAAGAAACGATCAATCTTACCTCTTGGGTTACATATATAATCTACAGCATGCCTCGCTAACCTTGTAAAGTTAGCCTCATACTTTGCAACATTCTCATCCTCCTTCTGCCTCAGACACAGAAATTTCCTTTCCATATCTACTCTATGGTCATGAGGAAAGTATTTTTCTAAGAAAATATCTTTGAACTCCCTCCATTCCATATTCGATATGTCATCATATTCCTTTGTGTTTTGAATCAATGACCACCATTGATCAGCATCTCCAGTGAGGCGGTAAACTTCCATGATAACCTTTTCCCTTTCACTACTCCCCAAGGCGTGGAATATTTTCTCTAAGGAGTGTATCCATTGCTCAGCTACTAATGGATTTGTACCCCCATTAAATGTTTTTGTTTGTTTCCTCATGAAGCGGTCTAACATTGGTCCTCCACATTGCGGATCAGGGTGCTCCA
Organism: Viscum album; assembly: GCA_963277665.1. Lineage (NCBI taxonomy): Eukaryota > Viridiplantae > Streptophyta > Magnoliopsida > Santalales > Viscaceae > Viscum > Viscum album. The sequence continues at coordinate 1,512,362,447 of OY728128.1, read as the reverse complement.
TACGAGTAAGGTTATTATTCATAACCTGAGTGAGTTTTCCAAGTATGGTAATAAGTTGATCAGCACCAGTTGTATCTCCAGATCCACAATAATTATCTTGAGCAGGAGGGCAATCCCTACATGGAGTACGTGCATTGATACGGTTTCCATTTCTTCCACTAGGCACCATTTCTAAACAATTTCATAAACTAGATCAGTTTATGAATCAAAATACATAATTCCATACTTGTAAAATACTTAACATAAATTGAACTATTTATGGATATAATCCGTAATCATAAAAAGCATTTATTTGAGGAAGTATATACTCATAACCGTTCATAGTGGTTTGTAAAGAAAATGGGAATTATCTTAAGAATATCCCCTGGGAGTGTCGTAACCAAGAATGCAGCAAGGCCCGTTGTCGTGCACGAGTTCCCGTTCGAGTCTAGCTCAAAGCGGTGTTTTTGGGTTTTACCCCTAGGTACATCTGTGCCAGAGCCGCCTCTACCTGCTCGTATCCAGACAGGGATGTATTGCTCGGAAAACTCATAACATCTCTATAATACCAAAATTCTAGGAAGTTCTTCTATACTAATCCTCAAAGTCTATCTTCGGGCTATGTGCTCTAATCAGAGTTTATCTAAATCTAGCTTCCAAGGTTAGTACTAAACTGCCTCTGATACCAACTGTAACGCCCCGACCCCAGCTACCCAGAGTCGGTGCATTAGTTCGTAACATTGGCATGATCACAAAAGATCAAGTCTCGAAAGACCGATTAGTTTAGTAGCCTTGGAAACACTAGATACATTCATAAGTCTATCATTACATCAAAAAGTAAACAAACTACAATAAGATGGTCTTTATAGTCCACAATCATATCCCTTTCTGACTACCCCTTTAGGTCATTCATAAAATACTTCTTCACATCCTGGAAAAATATTAAAACATTGAAAGGGGTGAGATCGGATGCTCAGTAAGGTTAACAATATAGTGGAAGCTTTCATAAATAAACATTAACATTTAAGGCAATGTATAACTAAAACAAAAGCCTTTTAAACTTGAACTTCAACATAATATGGAAAAAGTAAAATGAGATAATGCCATTCACTTCTTCACATGGATATTCTACTGGTCGAATAATCACATGCAATATCAATAACCACTTTCATAATGATGGAATGCATAATGCCAGACTATCATAACCACGTAGTCAAGGCCTCGTGCCAAGACCACAAATAAGATTTTGTCAAGGCCTCGTGCCAAGACACTAGTTTGTCTCATGAGACCTGCCGATGCATCGAGGAGCTATAGTGGGCTCCACCTGTCACTTATTAAGTCCAATGCATTCCTCATATGAATAGGTTTAAACATATCATAAACCATAACATAATCGTATCACATAAAACATGCATAAAGGAAACATAACATTTCCACATTTCAATCACAAGATATCAATACAACACATTGATATAATAAAAACGCTTTCAAAACCATTTTCAATACCAAAATAAAATAAAGTTAAAACATTGTATTTATTTTTCATTAAAAAAAATGATGGCTTGTAGAGGAAGCCGAAACTCAAATAATGGTCACGGCGGCAGAGAAGTCATTGTCGCCTCATAAGTGTGGAAAGATAAAAATTCCCTTTTTGTCGTTTAGTAAAACTCTTCGTATAAAAAAGATTCCTTTTTAATAAATGTAAAAGTCAAAGGGGTTTATACACCGTATAAAAGAAAGTTGTGTATAAAACCAAATATGCCTCAATGAAAGGAGATTGAGACGAAGTACATAAAAAGATCATTTTTAAAATAAAATAGATCTATTATGTGTATTCACTATAGGTACACATAAAGAATACAAAATAAGACATAATAATATCATGACATAATTTGAAAGTAGGAGGTTAACCCAAAGAATGGAAGTTGGGTTAAGAAATTCCCTTACCTTGTGTCCGACTTGACTCAACCGTTCTTTAACCTCCTGAATAATAAACACGAGTTAATATCTACCTTATTAAGAACCATTTTCAATTTCATTATCCTTTTTATATCACTTATTACAATGTTATGAATATTATGTAATTATTCAAGTTAATAACGATCGTTTTGTCGATCTTTGGTAACTTGAGTCAACAATAAACTTCTTATAATTACAAGTTGTTCATGAGGTAGAATATCCATTATATACAGAATTATATTCATGATTTAGATGTCATATATATCTTATATATCCAGTATATACATTCATTTATAATATTACGTAACATTTAGAGGTAAAAATGAAATGCACCGTTCATGGAGACGGTAAGCCGTACGTACGCATGAACGCTACATTCATTTCAATTTCATATTTAATGGAACTAAATCATAATGATATAAATGTATAATATAATTCCAGTATAATATAGTGTATAATACCATTTACTCCATCCTTTATACATCCCACATATGGAATTAACGATTCAAATCACTTTGAGGGGGCGGTAGTCCGCACTTCCTAAAATGAAATTATCGCATTTTACCCATAATGGAAATCATAAAGTATGCCATAAATGAGAAATACATAAGAATAAGTAAAACATAAACATATTATATATCATATATAAAAATAGTGACATCTTAATGGCCACCTTTGAAGGTGTTATATGAGTGATGAACAATCATCGTTTCGTGAGGCAGAAATTCGCCATCCACAAAAACCGTAAGTTCTTTAACCATTAGATGTAGGTGTGTGTAAGTGTAGCTCGAATACTTCTTATAACAACATCCTAGTATATTGAGGATACTGGTGTTGTTACAAAAGAAATGAATAAAAAGAGTTTATGGGGTTGGAGAAGGAAAATGAAACAAAACAACATTAGAGAAGACATTACCTTAAAAATAGGGTAGCTCTTTTTGATTTGAGCCAAAGGCTTCCTTGGGAAGAATTATGCCCAAAGTGAGGCTTCTAGGAGTAAGTTAGGGATGTTGGGAGAGTATTTGGGCAGATTTTGGCCGAGCCAAATGGCTTGAAGGTGTGAATAAGGTGGGAGAGGTGGGGGCCTTCTATAAGTGGAGAGGAGGGGCACTCTTGGAAAGTAAAGAAAAGTCACTTTATTATAAAATGTGTTTCGGATTTTAGAGGTCCCACACTAACATAATTCGAGGATAAGATGATAAGGGTTCGAAATCTACTCATCCAATAGGTTTTTGACAAGTGTACGCTTTGGATTTTACTTTATCTTTCCATTTTATTAAAATCGTTAAATAATGAGGTCATCGCTGCATCATAATGATGTAATAAATAATTTAATTTATTTAATGTCTAAAAATTATAAAAAATACTATGATGTAGGAAATCTTTTTAGATTTCTAATGAATATTTATAGTCAAAATTTGGACTTGTGTGACCCCACTTAAAAACTGTTTTAGAAAAATATCTTATGTTTGTGTCAATTTAATTTTAACATTAAATAAATATATATTAATGTCATTTTCCAACTAAAGTGGCTCCATGGGGTCCCCAAGTTGACCCATGGGTTGTCTTGGTCGTCCATGACTCATCCAATAGGAGTATGACAAGTGTCATGCTCATCTCATATTATTAAAACATTATTTGTACCTTAAACTACACTAATTACCTCTAATCGCGATTAAGAACTTAAAAGTTACTATTCACCAAAAAATTATTTTAATCTCATTGAACCATATTTTACTTCTTAATGACAACCATGTATGTCGGATTTTTGAAAATCAAATCACAGAAGTGGTAATATTTCATTTAAACGAAAAATTAGTTATTTAACTACCACTTAGTGGTTTCACTATTCATCAAAAATCGATGTTTTTCAGAATAAGGCCAAAATTTCACCCTAAGCTATAATTGATATTCCGAATTCAAAAATGATGTCTATTTTACAAAATTCCAAACATATAAGTTGCATTAATTAATTTTATAATTAATTCCCACTGTCACAACAAATAGCGTGTTTTTAAGAAACAATTTATATCAAAAGATTGGCAATTGTTTATGTCCAATTTCAATGTTAAATTAATTCTAATGACCACCATTGGATAAAATGGTAAAAATATATTCTAATTATACTTTAAAACCACTAAATTGTATAATTTATCACTATAAATTATTTTTATTAAAAAAGTTGTTTTTAAGTAATTTTCACTATTCATAAAAAATTGGAAGTTCTCAGAAAATTACAAAAAATTAAACTTTGGATAATTTCGATATTACGAATACAAAAATGAAGTCCATTTTAAAATATAAAATTTCTATAATTTTAAAAAGTGGTTATTACTATTCATAACGGCTACTTTGATTAGTCGCGGTGTTTTAGAACTCGAAGTTGCGTACAATGCAAGCTATTGCATTATTGAATGAGAAGCGTATCGTGGAAGCTCGGGGTGTTACATATATGTATGTATATACATATTCTCTAAAATTTCTTATTTTCTTTCAAAGAAATATCTATATTTTTTCAGCTGAAAAAATAAAATATTTTTAATCAATTTCAAATTTAAACCCACATTTAATAAAAGTTATATTATTTATTTATTTTATTTATTTAAAAACTGTGTTAAATTTATAATAATTTTAAAAAATAAATATTTTATTTTTAGAAACATTTATCTTACCAATAGAAAAATTAAAAAGAAAATTAAAAATTTTCAATTCTCTATATTTTTTATAAAATAGACTCATTCATTTAGATAAATAATATCTTACATTTAAAAGTAAAAATTTTATATTTTTTAATAAATACTCAAAAATAATAAAATTATTATCACATCTCAATTTTTATTTTAGGTACTCAAATCCCTTTTTAAACCATCTTTCATTTGGGGCTTTTATGAGGTCCTTTTGGGTGCCTTTTGGACGTCTTAAGAGTTTTTTGGGTTTTTGTACAATTTGTGCACAGTTTGGGAAAATTATGTTGGTCTTCCCATAAAATTAAGCGCCTTGTGTTGGAGTCCCAATGAAGTTAAAATGGTTACATGCGTGAATAATACAAACCATTTTCCTTCCCCTCAAACCATGTTTCTTTAGACATATTTTTCACACATGATTAGCCCACAGTGTGATAAAAGAGGTTACCCAGATGTGTGGAACCTCCAATAGACTAGAAAGGGGGGCATGGTCTACTAAATCATGTGGAAAAATAATGTAGATGAATTAATTATTTTAAATTTTTTTATACTCAACAACCATTTATTTTTTATTATTCCACCCATAATGAATTTTAATTTCAACCTAGAAGACACCACTTAGTGGTTTTAGTGTTTTTTTACTTCTCTGTGGTATATTTCGACAAATCCATTGGTTTTGAATGTAGTTTTTCAAATATATGTTCATGTTTTTGGTTGTTATTTATTGATATTATATATTATCACTACATTCGTCAAAGAGAACATTAGATTAAGTCTATTGATGTTAGATATATGGTTTTTTTAATGATAAAATTGATTTATATATATATTCCTCATGGAATTAGATTTCATAATTTTGATCATTATTGATCATTTAGAATTATTTAGGAATCATTTTAGTATATGTTTTTTCCTATTTATCCTATTATTCTAAGTATAATGAACTGGAGATTCTTATTTTAGAATTAATTTTTTTAGTTATTACTTTTCTTCTTAAACCCTTGGTTTCGCATGGATTTAAATGATGTGCGAGTGATGGAATTAAAAGTGTTTTGAGGTAGGAGTGTTCAGGATACGAATCATACTAGGATATTATCATTACATAATTAATATAAATTTAGGTATATGTTGATCCTGACTTATCTGATTCATGTAAGGGAAATGTGTTGATGGGTGGTGATGAGATTGTTAGTTTCCAGGGCATGAGAGTTTAGATGTGATTTCATATCGCATGGAGTCGAGACATAGCAATTTTGAAGTACCTTGGACATTTTATGTATTGAGGAATTTTTTTTCCTTTTTCTATATCTTTATGAAAACTATCTTTTTTGGTATATCTATATTTCTATTATATATATATATATATATTTATATTTATATTAATGTTCCTTATGGAAAAAAAATTCCTAGAAGTTCTTCTTGATGCCTAAGTGGTTACTACTATCCCATGGGGATCAAGAACACCCATCAGGCCATATAAGGACAAGTTTAGGTTATGCATTGTTGGGTGATCTTGGTAGTTTCATAAAAAATTTGTATCAAATGGATGGTTTTTAGTTCCCTTTGTCATTATTCATTTTACGATGTATTTTTACACATGATATTGGAATTTGGGGACTTAAGGGTTAGGTTATGATCAAGTTTCTAGAAAATTCTAATCACAATGAACATTAGTTTACCACAGGTGGTTAAGAGATTTGTCTTTTGGATTAGGTGTAATAATTATAGTCATTCTTTTCTCTTGTATCCTACAAATACTAATTGACCATGTTAACATTAAATCCAAATTTATTTTTTTAAATTGTTTTCTAAGGTCTCTCTTACTATTTTAGTGTATTAAATTCCACCAATAAGCCTTTCAATTATTCCATGGGAGTGTGCTACTGAAAAATCACAATAGTGGGACCCTGGTGTTGACTAGAATCCAGTTGAAGTAGTTGTGTACATAGTCTTATCTATGGATGATGGTCTGGCACCTTCCCTTGGCCGATGATCATTCCATTAAGTTCCTAAATAAATGAAAACTCCACTATAATGTTTTACACCTTTATAATTTTTGAAAACATTCCTATTAAAGTTAATCCTTATATTCTAGAGTCTTCTCAATCAACTCAACATTCATAATAACATTTCCATAAGAAAACAAGGTAAACGGGCTATCCTAGTTCCAAATACAGGAATATAAATCAAAATAGATGTTTAATTCCCCTACATCCTCATTTTCAAGATGCTAGGATAATAACATAGGTGGTTCATGAACATAACCCACGTGTATTGAATTCTATATTCCTTATACTTGATATAGAGTAGTCCAACTATTGTACTATTTTAAGAATCATTGAGAAGAACTTAATGTTTAACTGAAAAATAAATTTCTCCAATGTGACAAAGAAATCATCATGATCATTTTGGTATATAGTCCACCACTTTCAAGATTATCATCATAATAAATTTACCATTAAGGACATCCAATACATCATTTATGCTTGAATTTGTTCAAGGGTAATATTTTCCTATTCAAGACATCGGTAGGTATAATGTTTAGTAGTAAATACCTCATGCTTCATAAAATTCCATCATTGTAAATCACAAATGTTCATCCTCCATAAATGATCATCTCCCTAATCAACCCATTGATATATAATCCTAGTATCCAGTTACATGTCTCCTACAAGTAAAATGATAGGACATCATCTTCCAATAATTCCTACATGTTTAAGAAAACATTCAATCCCAATATAATAAATTTGTTTAAAGTATTTTATTTTGTTCATTTTTTACATCCTTGGATTCTCCCAAAATTTTAGATATCTAGGATATGAGAGATGAAGATTGTATCATATCTCTGTTTTTACTCAATAATTAATATCCTCTCTCAAAATTTTGTTTAATATAATATTAAGGTCCATTAATTTTATTTAAAAGTACATTATATGTATTATCCACTCTCCCTCGATTATATTACATGATAATATCAAAAGATGCTACATTCATACTAAACCAATTAAATCTTCACTAGTTCCTACTGAAAAATATTCCTTAAAATAAACTATCACTATGATATTGATGGGGTTTCAAGGATCAAATGAATCTTATTCAAGGACTGAAAAATAATTAAAAACCTTATTCCGTCAACAAAACATGCATGATTCCAAAACCATATATATAGTGAATAAAAATCTACATTCTCCTTATATTGAAGATAACTACCAATTCATCATTAAATCACAGGTTTAAAGAATATCTCTAGGAGGAATCCATAAGAATCTATACTCCCTGGTGTTTCTATATAAATAATTATGTAGGAGAGATCAATGGGGTTTTAAAAATTATTCATGTTTAATCAGGATTGAACTATCACAATATCTTGGTGACTATCTCTTTATATAACCCTCTAGGATACACCTCTAGTGATCATTTATTAAATCATATGTTAAATAATGTATGAGGAAGTTATTATTCTTTTCTATTAATTTTTTACATGAAAAAATCATTGATCATTCCACTTATTACTTCTTTTGAAATTCCTTATTAATGGTAACCATCTTGGTAGAGCTTCTAAAATTATCTCATTATTTCTTGACTATCAATCCATAATCATAAGGTTATATATGAATCATATATTACAATTAATTTTAACTCTATCATATATCAATTCATACAATATGACTAATTGGTTGTGGTAATATATCATATGTTCTGTCTTACGGTAGACCCATTTCATCTCATATGATATATCCTAAATACATCACAAAGATAACGAATTATGGTAATATCTCATTCAATATCCAATTATAAATAAATCCTAATATGAAAGTTCAATTTAGATCTATATTATATCATATATATAATATGTACCATTATATCACAACCCAACCCAACAAGGATTCCCCAAAAGATAGTAGTGACATTCAGAGTGTCCCCAAATATCCGCCTTTAACATGGCATAGCTTGACGACTAGCACTAAGGGTAAGAAAATTTAATATGGTAGACATTGCCCGATTTAATCCCATTAAATAAAAATGAACCACCAATAAACACCCAAAATACTATTTAATAATCCTAATAATCAAGCAGTGACACCATTTAAAATTCATTAAAGGTTATAAAATATAATTAAACATATCAACCGAAATTTATTACTAAACATTTGGAAGATACTATAGAAAATATTTTCTCCTTTAATGTACACTAATCACTTAGTCATATTATACTATTGTATTTACCATTCTAAAACATCATCACATAAATGTGTAAAAATATTATACTGTAGTATGTTTAAGAATAACACATATTCAGTAGATTTCTCTTGAAGAAGTCTCTTGTGAATGTGGAATAAGGATAATAAAATACCAATAAAAAAGTATTGAAACAATATTTTTTCTTTTCTTAGGTAAATATATAATACCATTACAACGAAAGGGCACTCTTTAAAATCTATTCATAACATAAGTACATTGAAATAAAGAAATCATATTAATGAAGGAAATCTTAACCCATATCCCTACCACTCTATTTACCCTCATATCCTAGTGACTTATGTACTAGAACTCATATCCCTACCATACCCATATACAATATCATAACATAACCATGACCTCATCATATCACACCACATCCAAGTACACCTTATATCATAACCACATAACTATAAACAAATCAAAATTGTGAGAGAGGAAATGCAGTTGATGATCTATATGTACTACATTCGGGGTGTTAGGGATTAACTTGGTACCCAAATCCATATTACAATTAGTTATTTCACCTAAATCAGGTAGTGGGGAATATAAAAAATAATATATATACTCATATATATACACATATATACCAACCTATGTTCTATATCCTATAAATTTTATCTTTTCCATCCATTATATATGTCATATCAATCAGTCAATTTCAATCCATTCCATTAATCAAAAAGTAATACTTGAGAACAAAACCTAGTTATTCTAGTTTAACAAGTCCTATATTAGTCTTATATCTCATTATTACTTACCAATTTACTGAATAATGAATTTTATAACTTTATATAATTAATTCTAATATTTTACCTATTTATTTTATATCACATATCCCATTTTTTTTATTTTATATAATTTAATTATTCATTTTATATCTACATTCAAATACCAATTAACCTTTTAAATTTTACTAAGTCAACCCGAATACATAAATAACCCATCAATATCACACTACCAATTTCCTAACTAAATTTAATTTTTATTAAAATTTCATACATAATAGAAATCATTGAAAAAGAAACATCAATATCACATAAATAAAAACTAGTTCACATCACTCTTATCTTCAAAATTTATTTTTAATGATTAAAACATCTCAACTACATACTCAAATAATCTAAAAATGATAATTTCATCACAATATTGTTGAAATATATAAAGCATTTTAAATCACTTACCTCAAACCGACTCCTAAATATTTTCATCATTAAATGTTGTGGACTATTAATAAAGTCATTATAATATAATAAAGTACCCACAATGAATATATAATTATATAATACCATGTTAATTACACTTCATTTCAAAATAAAAATCATTTCAGATTGATTTATAATACGACAAAATATAGAGGAAATTAAAAAAATCCAGAAAGGATTACCTCTATTTTCAAGGATATGGCATCATAAAGGTAGAAAGTAAATATATATAAAAATTACTCTAAATGATTCCTTAAAAGTAATATCTATCACATACTATTTTAAAATAGTATATGAAACTCAGAATAAGTAGGGATACCTTCTATGATTATTTATAAATAAAGAAGCTAAATATTATAGCACAACTCAATGCATTACAGAAAAAGGATGCTCAATGAATTGAGGATCTAAAAATCAAGGTGTTAGAATCCTATACCCCATGATATTTCATAGGGTTTTTTTCTAAAAATTTAACGATATTCAACAAACAATGATATAATATTATTCACTAAACTACAACATGTTCAATCAAAGAGTTGGTCATAAATTTATAACATTGACCAATCGATAACATAGTTTCATTATAATCACCCCTTATGGATTTACTCTTACTCTAAATCCATCATAGTGAAATTTGAATACCATTATATAACTCATGAAATCCTCAAAAATCATTAATTATTTCTATGTATAGTGTTTGAGGTTTCTTCTAAGAATGGGTTACACTGAATTCAATGATCATCTCTTATTTTAATATAATTGGATTCAGTGATGTCCTTATTTAAAAATAATATCTTTATATTTTTTAAAATAAGTTATTTAAAATTTCTATAAAATATTAATGGATATAGATAGAATATGTTATGATGAATTTTGTTTTAATATTTTATTTGAGAATGAATTATGTTATACTCAGTATCAGATCGTTATTTTAGTTTCATTTGATTCATTAACAACCAAATTTATTAAATGAGATCTTGTTATTATTTTTGACTACCATGGGATGTTTTAAAAGAAGATATTATTTTCTGAATGAAAAGGTAAAAATTGTAATTATTATTTAAATGAATTATCATATTATGAAATTGATTTTTTTTCATTTTACTCACACAAAGAATTATTTATTTTTGTGAAAGCATTTCATAGATCAGAGATCGTTGGAATTTTTTTGATGTTTTAGATTGGTTAAAAATAATATAATATATATTATCTATAATATTTTTAGAATTAATATATCATGTTAGATGGATCAAAAAATCCTAGACCCATTTCACTTTTCTGTCACTCTCTTGAGGATAACATCATGTGATGAAGAGTAAATATTTTATAATCTTGTTGGGTGGAACCAGAATAAGATTATAATATATGGTTATTTGATTCCTGAATATATAATAAATTTTATATATGTTATATTCTACATTCATGTTTGGGTATAAATTAATAATTTACTTGAAAAATATTTAATTGTAACATTTAAATGTCTAAATAAGTCTCATGATGCGAAGAATTCAGAGGCATTATATTTTCAACATTATGACTTATGGTTTTCTTATTTTGACACTATTATTCCAATAATTTATGTGTTCTTCATTATTAATACATAGTATTTTAATAAATTTCATTCATAAATTATCACATAATGAAATATATATCAAAATAATCATCAAAATCAAAAAAAATATTATGTTGGTTTATTTCAATTGATTAGGATGATGAGTCTTCATATATTTTTTTATCAATTTTTTTGATTGAATAAATTGAATTTTAATATATCTTTAACCACTGTAGTTTAAGTTTCATTTTATAATGGAAAATATTACACATGGATGAGAATACTTCATCTAAAAAAACTCTAATTTTTCTAAGATATTTATTTTCTAAGATATATAAAATTATTAATATATATATATAAATTTTTCTGTGTATGTTAATGATAAATGCATTTCAGTTATTTATATAATTAAAGTGTTATTTATTATATTAAAAAATAATTGGTAAAGGATATATAGGCAAAAAATTTTAAAAACAAACAATGTTTTTGCTGGCTTATAATGGGTCAACCTTGACCATTTTGAAAATAATTATTTATTTATAATATATATATGTTCTTACGTATACGTGGGGAAATTCACCACATTTTGAAATAGATGTGAATCCCACATGAGGACCTCAATTTTATATTATATATATATATATTGGGGATTTTTCCCATTTTTAAAAATCAAATAGTCTATTTCCCTTGTCTTTCTATATAGATTATAATAATGATGTTTTTGAATCCATATGTGATTAGTTAAAGGTGTTTTTGACTTTATATATTTTAACGTCATTATTGATGATAAATATACATATGAGAGTTCCTAGAGTACTGTAGTGTCTATTTTCTCGATTTGAATACAATAGTGTCTCCTGTTGGATCATTTGGATCTCCTAAAAGGAGTAAATTTTCAAACATAATATTTTAAACATGGATATATATGGAATTTCTCTAATAACTTGATGATCATACTTAAAGAGATTCAGTTAGGACCCTAGAACTTATATAAGGATACTATTAATTTTTGAGATGTAAAATTTATAATAAAGAGAAGTTTTGATAATATTCATTATACTAATGGATTGTAATAACAAGTGGATGAAATATTTGGGTGATAAACATTCAATGAAAATTTTAAATTAAGAAAATATTTATTTAGACTTTGGTTCCATGATATTGAATTTATATTGATGAGGTAACCTACTGAGTCAATTTATGGATGATTTATAGTTCTTCTAATGTTGATTCTAAATGACCATATAAATATTAATTTTTTAATGATGTGGATTTCTATAGATAATGATGTTGATATGTTATGATAATGAAATGTTATTCATTTAAAGGATATGTGAATAATTTAATATGACATGGAAGTGATATTATATTTTTTATATTGATATTATAACTATGTTAATTAGGAAAAGTGGATGATTTGATAAATTAAATTAAATATTCATTATATTTTAATATATTAAGGATTCGAAATACCCAAGAGATAGATATGGTGAAATTGTGGATTCTAATAGGGAATGTCTTCAGTGAATCAAAGTTTGATCATTTATTGTTTAGTGGAAATTATTTTTTCATTACCCACCCCTACTAGAACCCTTACTAGGTTAGAAGTGAAGAAGGAAATAACCCCTAAATACCTTTTTCAAAAGGACATAGGTCGATGACTAGCACAGAGGGTGTAGAATCACATATATGGTATATATTACACTCATAAAATCCAATAATAAAAAATGAACCACTAATCAAATTTATATAAAAAAATAAAAACCAATCCCTCAATGCATGTAATGTAATATATAAACTAAAAAATCCCAAGGAAATTACATATGTCAACTCTCATATAAGAAATTCCTCTAACATCCACAAACACCAACAATGAACACAAAATAGTGATGCATGGAACATTCACCTACCTCATCCTAAAAACTATAAAAAACACAAAGAAATGTATATTAATTTTTTTATTGATATATGGATTACCATAAAAGAATACTTGGTGAAATCATCGCCCAAAACATATTTTAAATGTGAGAGAAGCATACTAATGCCTCCATAAAAAACTGTGAAACCAACTCATTTCCTTGACCATGTTAACTAATCATCATCCTTGTAAGGATCACCCACGAAATTTGTATAAATGTAAATTTATATAAAAAAAATGAGAATAAAAATGATGGTCACCCCATAGATAGTTCATCACTAAAATAGCCACACTCATTATCCAATGATATTTGTCATGGTGCTACCATCTCAACCATGTCCACATAACCAGATAATCACATGTATATATAACTACAAGCAAGAACACATAACCATATACCATAGTCACATCACCACATATCCATATCTCTATAAAATAAACATATCATATCATTGTTGAGTATATAATGAAATTGTACACAAACCTCATTCCCTCCTTCCATGTATTCCCTTAGTCTCCACCCACACTGCAACCATATACTATAAAACCATAACATCCTGCAAATATATATTTTAATGTGTGTTCGAGAATCTAGATCCATTATAGCTCATATGTATATATATAATATAACAAATCTATTACATACTATATTATATTTAGTAGATAATTCAAGAAAAGTGTAGGAGTATTCCTTTTATATCTTTTACAACCTAGATGTAAGTTAAAACACCTGAAAACAAAATCCTCATATGGAAATTGGTCATGTTACCTTAAATGAGTGTTGGTGCATAAAAAATAAAATAATTTATTTTAAATATATAATAACAAACACTTACATAACCTAAGGTTCTACTACCTAACACAATGACATTGTCTCGATAACATATCAGCATTGCTTCCACCTCTATCCAATATGCATAAACATATTCACCAACACATCATAATAGCCATAAAAATTATAATTAAATCAATTTTATCCCATTTCATATATCATAAAATCTAATATATTATTATATTAAAAAATGGTTAATATTTATTCATTCCCACACTTCATTATAAATTATATTTCAACTTCATTATAAATTCAAATTACATATCATTATTTACAACATTAACAATTGTCATCTACATACATTATTTATGGGACACATATACCAACATTTACATTTACATTTAATAATTCTATTCATAATTAATAATTATAATTCCAAATTCATCCATAGCCACAATGTCTTAACAATACCATTATAGAATCTCATCATTTACATATCAATTATGAAATTTTAATCAGCTGCTATTTTTTATTTATTACGTATTCATCAAAACAAATTAAATTATATTAAAAAGTGGAATTATTTTTATATCACATAATTAATTTTTATCAGAAACAATACTCATTAATCATTTTAGAAATTCATAATTATTCCATAATTATATAAAAATGGGTCATTACCACATTGACCTCTAAATATCATTGCGTCAACAATTGAACCAACCACTGAAACATCAAAACTACTAAATTAGATTTAAAAACTCTATCCTATATCAATTATAACGAACCAAACTTTTATAAATTAAATTCAATTTTTAATGAATAAATTATTTATTATGTGTTGTTGTTATAGTAAACACATCAAATACTTTGGTTATTTCCGATTATTATAAAATATATAGCCATTAAAATTTAAAAAATCATTAATAATCATATCCTTTGATAATATAATCATTTTATGGTGACCTATAAGATTAGTATACATTTAGGGTTGTGCTAAATCCGAATTGAAAGAAATAAAATTAGTGATGGCCTCGACTAGTAGGATCATACCTTATAAGGATCATTTATCGGAGCTTCTGAGGGAGATGCCATCACTGGGATTTTCCCACGACCAATGCCATGATGATATTAAATAATTGAAGCATGATAGAAACTATTTAAAGTAGAATTTCATTCTTTTTTTGATCACAAACCAAACCATTCTCAACTAACCACCCTAATAAAGAACATACATCACACACATTACCCTTAAGGCATATACTACTTTAGTAAGGGGTTATGTATCTAGACCCTAATAATATTAATTATTATAATTTATTTTTAATATAATGATGATTTTATTTATCTCATTTTTATTACATAATAAATGATTATATAATGAGATTATTAAAATTATATTTTGATATGAATAAATGAATATTGTATTTTTTTCGAATTATATAGTCTCAATTAAGACACGTGTTTGATATATTCAATACTTTTTGGTTTAAAATTTATTTTTATAAAATATTATTATTAAATAATATTTATTTAAATATAAATAATCATATAATTTGATAAATCCCAATGTAATATTCATATAGGTCATAAATCTTTTAGTGTCATAAAAACTAGTATTTTTAAATAAATAAGGACTTTTATTTCAAACTAAAAATCCTCTGGTTTTGAAAAAAAATTATAATATAAATTTCATTTTTCAAATAAATCTACAAAATTAACCAATGGTTATTTTTTCATAATCTTCTGTGACATTTTAATTTTTGGGTAAAAATTATATACGGTATAAATACTATATATATTATGACATAATAATATCCTAAAAATGATGTAATAAATGCTATAAAGGTAATATATGATGAAATATATGTTTTTATTTTTAAATTATTGTGTTTTTAAATTATTTTATTAATTTTATAATCCTTTATTGAAACCTACAAAAAATATATTATATTTTAAGGCTTTAAAATAAATTCTTTATATACCTGACTCACTTCTACATCAGCAATGTTATTATTTTATTTTGTTTAGTTCTTAGCATCATACCTCAATCCCGAAGGATTTATAGTTTTGTTGATTTTTTGTGATAACACCTCATTTTCATGATGGGTGGAGAGGGAACTCTTACATGACCCACGAGCCCAAATGAGAAATAATATGATCATGACCCTATGGCACAAGGTCCTGACACATAGAAAAACCCATCCCCAACTCTCGTATGTTTTTCCTGATGCTCATAAGATCCCAAATTATAGGGATGAATGACTAGAATTTTCCCATATTGAACAAACTGGTTCTTGGTACTGTAAGAGAATTACATACACACTATTCACTCCCAATATGGTTAGCTATGTAGGTGTATGCCTCATACTCTATTTATTCTCATATGGGACTACATATGTCAATCTGGCATTCCATTAGACAATCCTTCATGACTTTTACCCATAGCGTTGAGTCTGGTTGTCTCATTCTACCTCCACCATGTGCACCAGTGGTCTGACGTTATCATGGATCATCAACGATCAATCAACTATGACATATTCCTCATGATAACCTCCAAAAAAATGAAAACTATGTTGATATAAATGTCCCTATACTATTGAGGATCCATTCTTCTATCATTATCCCCACGGTTATGCTCATATATTCTGTCACTGACGTCATGATCTTCTATCATTGAGGGATACCCTCACTCTATCACAGAATGTAACCTACCCCAAATTCATCACTAAGAGATTCACTCATCCATCTAGTATCATGGCCCACATTACATCAATCCACACATGAAACCCCAAATAATTGGTGCCTCCATGGATTGATTCTGCCCTTGTTTTAGAATTATGGGGTGCCTCTGCCACTAGGCCAGATCCCAACAATGGTCCAAAGTCTAATAAAATATTAAAAACCTATCTTAATTATCATAAACCATGGGAAAACCATAGGTAAGGTTTGTAGTATTGATTATTTTATCATATGTAGTCCAAAACCTAAGTTTAGAAATTAATAATGAAATCCCCTCTATTTTTATATAAATACCCCTAGACTCCAACCCCTATTCACTCAATACCAATTTATAATATTTTTCATATCACTATCCCGATTTAAATCCCTATACATGTTTTTAATACGTTAATAAGATCCTCCCATGATTTTATAAGTCACCTATCATGGTATGGGGATTCTCTTCTCTCCTATTAATTCTAGAACATTCTTTGAGTTATGAATTTTGATTTCCAATTGATCATGTTGGAATATTTTTCGATAGATTCATTTATCATCATTATGATTCCCAAGTACTGATAGTTCAAATTTCACTCACATTAAACCTTTCAATAACAATTTAGGTGAACCTATTAGGTAGCCAAAATTATCCCATGATTTACCATGCCAATGTTTTGATTTGTGAATACCCATAAATATTTCTACTCATGGGTATTCACCAAGATGTAAATATCATTCATTGATTTTGGAATTCCATGTATGTAATCTACACTACTTAATCATGGGATAAAAAGTGGTGAAATATGTACTTATGTGTTATGATCTATGTGAAAAAAATGTTTATATGGGATATGATCCAATGGGTTGGAATGAAATTATATAGTCCTCTGATTAACATTTTAATGTTTTTATCTCATTATATACCATTAATGGGTAATATGAGGTTATAATAATCATTCCGTGTTATGATGTCATGGTAGTTATCCTTGAATTATCTTTATAAGGACATGTTTTATGTAGTTTAAATATTCCTATGCTTCCTTGAGGTAATCATCTTATTTTAGGTTTTATTTTTCATGTTTGTGATTCTCCTCACTATTATGTCACCTGGATAT
Organism: Viscum album; assembly: GCA_963277665.1. Taxonomy (NCBI): domain Eukaryota; kingdom Viridiplantae; phylum Streptophyta; class Magnoliopsida; order Santalales; family Viscaceae; genus Viscum; species Viscum album. Next base: position 1,512,344,303 of record OY728128.1, on the reverse strand, counting down.
TCTTCTTGAATAACATGTATTGAATTCATCATTTTATTCTTTTATTATTCCCATATTGGGAGAAATATCTCTCCCCTTTCTAATCTACATTCTCATGTTATCCTATGTAGTTTTATAAGATCAATGGAATTTAACGCCATGTTATACTACTTTTAAATTAATTTTTCGTATCCCTATTACAACTTATGGTGTTATATATCTAATTATTCATATACACCAGGCCTTTATATCTTCTAGTATATCTTTATTGTGTCATCATGAAATAAATCATAAATTATGTTGTATTAAAGATGTGGGTTTTCATAATTGGTATGAGAGAAAGGTCTGGTTATGTTTAGGTTTTAGGATTATAAAACCTTATTGAAAGCCTTGTGTACAAGACTAATCATATGGAAACATCACTAAATTTCGGTAAATTATATATTAAGTGGTATCCAAGAATTAAAATCCATGTATGTATACTATAAGTGGATAGAGAACTCGAATAGATATTCATACAGGTAATAAACCCAAAAATTTATAATTGCATATTAACTCACTCATAACTAAAGGGATAATAAAGAGGTTATATTTCATACCGTGTTTGAAACTCAGGGAGGATATGACTTCACGAATTCACAAATCCTTTAAGAACCTTTAATAAGTGAAGAAAATTCTTATTAAATTTTATATTAAGAAAAATTCCATGGATAACTTATTTTAAAACATATAAATTCATAGGTTGAGGAATATATTTTATTTATGAGTTGTAATTAAATGTTCATAGTTTCCCTTTTATGTGTGTAATATTTTTAAATTTTTCATCCCCAATTCTATTTTTGGTGAAATAAATGGCTAGAATAAGAATCAAATAGGGAATGTAAGGTTTATCTTCTAATAATGAACTTCAAATTCCCAATTGGAATATGGTTATACACATTATTTGATACCATGAATGTTTTTTAGAACTATTCAAATGATACCTCAAGACATGTAACTAGATATTTCTATGAAAATAGAAAATAGGAAAATTATTTCATCCCATTTATATAACTTATCCCACTTCCAATTTTTCTGGAAAAAAATTCTATAGAACCTTATGATACTACATTTTATAGAACTTGATTCTTTTCAATGTATTTTTTAGTTTTCCATGTATAAATCCTATAAAATGTTTCATGAGAATAAAATTCAACGTCTAAAACTTGAATCACCCCTTGATTTTGTACATTTTCAAGGAGGAATATGAATCTCCTTTGGAATCATTAACTCAAGAAAAAATATTATTTCCATATGAGTAAGCATAACTTGCTCAATGATTGAGACTAGGGAAAATATAATCCTTAAATACTTTCCAATTTTGAAGGTATGTGCAGATTTTTTTCGAAATAATTTTCTTTCCTTCCTCCTAGATGGGTTTTTTATCAATTATACTTATACCCAGCTTTTTTACAACACTAATGTCTCTGTATATAATGGGAACTTCTGAACATAAAGAGCATAATAAGAAACTATTTGATAATTTAGATAAGGGGTTTAAATTCCCATGTTCTCCACTAAAGGGTGTACCATTCCCTTTAATTAAGAAGAATTATGGGTCACCGGTCTTCTATATTGATTACCATAGTCATAAAATCGCAAAACATAACATGTATCATCTACCCTAGATTGAATAATTTCTAGATCAAATATGCACAAATTAGTAATTATCTATGGTGGATATTTGGTTTGGATGTTATCAATTAAATGTGAAGAATTTGGATATATAGTAGACTAATTTTCATACAAGGTAAGAGCACATTGAGTTCATAGTGATTCCATTTGGACTTCCTAATGCTCATGGTATCATCATTTTCATAATGAATAGATTCTTTTGGGATTTTGTCGATAAATTTTTGGTAGTATTTATAGTGGATATTCTTATCTAATTTAAAATAAAGGTGGATCATATTTATTTTTAATGTTTAACTAAAGATATTTCAAAATGATATACTATATGAGAAGAGTAGAAAAGAGTAGTTTTGGATGGATAATATAACATTCTTGGGGAATTTTATCACCATAAAATGGTTATATATGTATCCTTTGATAATATAGGTAATTAAAGAATACCCTTGAAAGATATGTGTAAGGAAGTTGTGTATTTTACATAGATTATATTTGTACAATCATCTATTTTTGAGAAACTTCTCACGATTTTCAACAACACTAACCATGATAACTCAAAATTGATTAAATTTTTTTAGTAATTATGAGTTCAAGGATATATTGAAAGAGTAAAATAAAAATCTACTCGCTTCATATGTGTTCATATTACCCTTTTGTTGGGAATTATTTTTTTATATAGATTCATGAATCTAAAAAATCCTGGGATTTATACTCATAAAAGAGGTAACATTAATATCATTTTCCTTCAACTAATTAAAGATCCATGAGTATAACTAGACTATTCAATATCTAGAATTGGTTATCTAAATCTTATTTTATAACATTTAGAGACATTATCTCTATGGGGAGAAATGTGACATATATATAGATCATAAAATACTAAAATTTATTTTCATGAAAAAGGATATCAATATCTTCCAATTAAGGTGGTTAGATCTGATCAATTATTATTATTATTTTATTCAATACCATCCTTGGAATTGGAAGAAAGTGAAAAATGATTTGAGTATAAAGGATCCTGCAACCCTATCCATGATGTGGATTGAAAGGGGCCCAATCATCTTAAAAATGAGAGGAATGTACATAGGAATCATAAAATGAACACCATACTACCTTTCAAAAATAATGACTCATCCATAAATTATTAAGAGGATCAAAGAGGCCTAAAATGATGATATGGATCTACTAAAAATTATAGAGAATATTTTGGAGATATGATTTTATAAAGATGAAATTATATGGTTTGTAACCTGGATATGTCTCCCATCTAGCCCATAAATGAATAATGAAATAATAGATGATCCACATATCTCATCCTTCTCTATTAATCCTAGAATCTCTATGATTTATAGAGATATGATGAAAATTTTATTTTTTGATAACACAAATAAGAAGCTTGCAGAATTTTTATCATGATTCTTGGTATGAAAACAAGTCAAGGATGAATGAAAGATGCTTAAGGGTATGATTAAACCATTTCACATATCATTATGGAAATTAGAAACATTAACAATGGATAACCATTATTATACTAGAGGATATACCGAGAGCATTTTCAATGGATTTCCATGGATGTTGGGATCAACACCTTCTCCTTGTGGAGTTCTTATATAAGATAATTTTTAATTCTATTATTCAAATGGTGCCTTGTAAAGATATGTATAAGAATATGTTTCGGACTCCAACATACTGGGATGAAGTTGGATGGTGGAATATTATGGTACCTAATCTTATCCAAGAGATAATATAGAAGTTTCAAACCATTCAAAATTATATAAAATCTTTACAAATTAGAAAGAAAATATATGAAAAAAATTCATCATTGAGATGTGAAGTTTGAGGACTAAGATAATGTTTCCCTATATATATTTGATTAGTATAAATTAATGATGTTCGAGAGAATGTAAATTCTAGACCTAGTAACATTTCCCCCTTTCAGATCCATGATTGCAAAAAAGTTTTGGCCTACCAACTAGCACTCACACCTATCCTATCCCAAGTATATTATGCGTTCCATGTATCCCTCTTGAGGAAGTAAAAAATATACCCCTAACATGTATTGAATCCCAAGGTGGTACACATGGAGAATGATAATTAATACTAAGAATAATTAGTGATGGTCTTAGATCATAGAGATAATGTTTTACCAAACAAGAAACACACCTGGTCAAAGTGATGTGGAGGAGCATCTAGTTTGAGGAAGCGACATGGAAACCATAAGAGGAAATGAATCAAAAGTACCCCCATTTTTTTGTATGGAAGTAAATTTTGGGGGTTAAATTTATAATGGGTAGAGTAATGGTATGACCTGAACTTTTTAAATGATATTCCCTTTTGAATTAATAAATTCCTTTTTATTTAATTGAGTTTTTCAAAATAGATACACTAAATTAGTTATTTTAGACAGTTATAAAATATAAATAGACTATAAAATTTAAAATACCATTAAGAATCATATTTTTGGACAATATATAAAATGTATTATAACCATTAATATGGGTATATATTAACAGTCTAGATATAGTATAATGGTAAAAGTTGATAGAATTGATGGATGAAACCAGTAGGATTGTACCCTATAAATTACATTTATCAAAGCTTATGAGAGAGATAAAATCACATGGATTTTATATTACTGGATCCCAAGTTATGATTCAATAATTGAAACATTACTGAGCCCATTTATGGGAGAGGGTAAAGCTTATCGAGATCACAACCCAAACCATGTTCATCAAGCCACCCTAAGAATGCACCATCATCACACACCTTATCCAACGGAAATGCACTAGTGTAATATGGTGTTATGTATCTACAACCTAGTAATATTAATTTTCATATTATACTCTTAAAAAATAATGATTATATTTATCCATTTTTATTATTACTTTTTAAATAATTATATAATGTGTTTAATATAATTATATTTTGATTTGAATAAATAAAAATTGAATTTTTGGGAAAAATATAAAAGCAATAAAGAAACAGTTTTGATAAATTAAAGGGGTTTTGAAATAAATTTTGTTTTAATAAAATATTATTACTAAATAATACTTAATTTTATATATATGATAATATTATTTTATGTTGTACAATGTATTTTTATAATCATAATAAAAATTTTATCGTCGTAAAAACAAGTATTTTTCAGTAAATATATTTTTTATTTAAAAGTGAATATTATCATATTTAGAATATAAATTTTATTAAATAAATATTATATTTTAAATTGTAAAATTGAAATTATCCAACGATGATTTTTTCATTGTTTTTTGAGAATATTGATTTTTTTGGTACAAATTAAAAAGGGTCTAAAATACAGATTGTATTATGACATCATAATAGACAAAAAGTGATTTAATAAATTCTATAAAGGAAATACTTTACCAAATATATTTTACTTACCTAAAATAATTTTTTATGTTATTTTATTATTTTTATCATCCTTTAATGAATCCACCAAAACCAATATTATATTTTAAGGATTTCAAATCAATTATTTATGAACATGATTCACTTCCACATCACCAATGGTATTATTTTAATATGTTTGGTACTTTGAAGTATATAATCTTTAAAAACACAACAATTTGGAAGAAATAATGATAAAAACACATTGTATGGTTTCTATATTTGATTATTTTATCGTATAGACTTCAACACATATGTTTAGAAACAAATATATAATTCCTTTCAACATTTTATAAATACCCTTCCAATCTCCCTCTACTATACACTAAAAAAATTGATAATAAATTTAATCTCTCTATCCCTCTCTAATTCCCTCTTAACGAGTTCTCATTATCCTAAGAAGATCCTCCAAATCTTTCAGAATCACGCTATCAAGGTGATGGGATACTCTCTTTACCATTCTATTCAATCACTTTCTTTGAGTAATGCCTTTATATTTCCAATTATCATTTTATAATATGTTTCAACACATATAATTATTATCCTTATGATTCCCAATTAATTATATACCTCCATTATCTCTCGTTGAACCATCCCATAAACATTTATGTATTCCTATTATACTGTAGAAATTATACAATGATTTTTGAGGAAAAACATTTTTATTTTGAATGTCCATACCTATTTAGACACATGGAAAATCACCATGTTGTAACTATCCCTAATTGATTAGGGAATTCATAGTATTTAACCAATCATCCTTAATCGTGTTATTAAAATTGATGAAATAAATTCTTATGTTATATGATCTATTTGTCACACAAATGCATATACCTGATATGAATGTGACGGGTGGGCTCAAAATTATATAGGCCTCCAATGCATTGGTTAATTTTTTATCTAATGTGATACAATATATGGTTCATTGTATGATATCTAGTAAAAATATATTATGAAGACATAGTTGTTAGACTATATTTATTCCTATTATTTATTATTTAATGGTGTTTCCACATTACTATGATTCGATGATGTTACCATCTAATATAATGACCTAATGACCATGTTTGTGATTATCACCCATTTTATGTCACCTTGATATTCCTATTGACTAATATATATTATTTTCATCATGTTATACAATAATTATTCCTTTATTCGGATTTAAATCTCACCCTTTTCTTATGTACACCCCCAAGCTATCCAATGTAGTTTTAGATGTAGTTGGGGTTTGGATTAGTGGTAAGAACCCTGTAATCCTACATGAAAAATGGGGGTTCAACCCCATTGGGTGCAAGTACGGTAGCAGTAATATAGTGTAATATTGCTGTGGTTGTACTATTGCAGTAGCGGGCACTGTGTGGTACTGTAGCAGGCGGGTACTATAGTAGTACTATTCAAAGAATGTGCCTTGGGCCAAAAATTTGGGCCTATGGGCCATATAATGGGCTAAATTCCAACTAGTCATTTGGGATATGTAATGGTCTCCCTCTACCCAGTTAGAGAGGAATTTTCTTTGCTTTAATAATAAATGAGGCTTTGGGCACAACCTTTTTAAAAAAAATTAGTTTTAGAAGATCAAAGGAATTTAAGGGAGTGTTATGATATGTTGAAATATTGGTGTTGTATTATTATTTATTGTTATGGTTATATGTATCTAATTACCCAAATACACCAAGAATTCAAATCTTTTTGTTTTTTTGTTAATAATTTATTCATATAATAAATCAATAATCAAGGTTTATTAAAGATATGGATTTTCGTATCAATCACCTCAATATCAATCCCACTATTTCTCAATATCATATACATTATCCCATTAAAAACCTTATAAAACCACTACTCTATCAATGAAATTAATCAGCATAACCTACTACAAAAAAACCATAAAAACTATAGCCACTATAATAATAGGTAATATAACATGAATGATATTAAAAACAGTAAAAAACATCAATCACAGAAAAGATAAATGATGTTCCAACCTACCAAAATATGATTTAACAATTCTATATATTAACAAAAACATTTATCAATATCAGATCTCAACATCTCTTATGTGACCATCAAATAATTTTCATCCAATTAAAATTGAGACAATAAAATGAAAAAAATAATGATATCACAAAAAAACATATCAATCAATTTAATCAATAATATATGATCAATATTATAGAAATCACAAAATGAATAAGAATATCATATATCCTTTTTTAATTTCCTTAGTCTAGTTATTATTTTCATTAGTTTATTTTAAATATTTAGCCCATAGAAAACATAATCTTGATGATTCCTCATTTATCACATGTTTAAGAATATATATATCAAGTCCTAAATACCTATCAATTCATATAAGTATGGGGAGAGAGATATTATCACACCACCAATGATTATCAAGATAAATCCTCAATGAATTATATACATCATTTTACTATAAAAATATAGAAAAATAACAATAAAATAAAACCAATTCCCCATACCATGTATTTATAATAAGTAATAATTGAAGAAAAATGAAAAAAATGAAAGAATATATGAGAAAAGAAGAAATAGAAACCCAAATCAAGAATACATCTCCTATGCGAAGCAATAATCCTATGATATCCCTCTAGTGTGAAGGATCACTAGAAAAAAAACCATAGTTGTAAAAACTCTATCTCTAGTAACCTAGATATGATTCATATTTTAATATATCGGCATAGATAAAAGTAATTGAATCTCAATAGATAGGTCAGTTTGGCAGTTTTGGAGATCCAGATGCATACATGATACCCATTTTACATGGGCATATAAAAAAATCGTAAAAATCATAAAAATCAAAATGTTTGGGAATCCATTAACTCCTTCCTAGAATTATTATTCATATTCAGGAGGATGGAATGAAATAACAGTGATATGAAATGGTCAGTAAATGTTATGTACAACAAAATCTATCATGAAACAATAAGCATAATCAACATTGTAAGGTAAATAGATGAAATTAATGCCATCAATAAACTGATAATGAAATACATCCTAAGATAATATCATCGATAATAATAACTAAATTTATTTTATAGAAACTATTAATTATTGTATTTCATGATCTCAGGAATCATGATACCTCTACCATTAAAACATTTCAGAAGATAATTTAATACTATAGTTTGAAAATAATTTAATTTAGATAACTATATTTTCTCTTGATACCTCTTGATGTATCGAGGGGATATATAATTATTGTCCCCACAAATAACTATAGGTCCAATTAATTCCTCACATAATGAATGATATATTTATTTCATTAAACAATATACCTTATCATCAAATATATATATTAAGTAAAAGAAACATATTTATTTATATTTCCATTGTTAATCGAATAAAATTCAAAGAAAAAATGTATATAAAATTTTTATAAATTTTATGAAATATTCATATCCATAATAGAATAATATATATATTTAAGATAAATATAATTTCTAATGAAAAATATCATAATAAATTTATTTTTTCAAAAGAAAGTTACCAATCACAAAATAAAGTGATATTGTACAATAATTATTACCACATGGATGAAATAATTAAAATTGAAACATAAAATAAAATTAATTTTGGGTGAATCATGATATTAAACTTAAATGGGGTTGTATATATACCATATAAAATAAATTAGGTTCATAACATCACAATATGCCTTATTGATGGGAGATTGACATGTATATTATTACCTCGCACTTCCTTTTCTATTATTGTGCTTAAAACTCTTGTATACTTGTTTTGAACATGTTATTAACATATAAAAACTATATTAATATTTATAATATCATATATGATCCTTTTATAACATATTATCACATGTTTGTTAATAATATTTCATTATTTTTATTGTTTCCGGTGTTAATTCCTGTTTTTCTCATTTAAGCTTTGTCATGAAGGTTCTAGTTATTGTGCATATTATATAGTTATATAATATATAGAATAATAATAATCCAAATATTAACATATTTATATATCAATTATACTTTTTATACCAATCAATAATGGTTTTTAAAAAAAATTAAGTATGTTGTCCTCAAAGAAACAGTAGTTCATACATATGCATGGGTAACATTTCCATTTTTAATTAATAATTATGGAAAGAAGGTAGGTAATATTTCATCTTTATATATTGATAATAATATATTAAATACCATATGACTTTTTTAAATATGATTTAATATATAATCCATGAGGTTTTTTGAGGAAAAGAGTGTCACATTACTTCGTTAAGGCAATAGTCCCCACGTACAGGAACAATGTTATCATCATTACGTGAGTGAAATGATATTAAATAAAATAATAAATTATCATTATATAATTATAAATATTTAATTAATATCATTATTATTTCATTTATATCTCACATACTCAATAAATATATCCTTACTATCTTCTATGAGAAGTTTTATAGGAGTACAAATCACATCTTTTCATTAGGCATCAGTCCTCCTTACACATGAGTGACATTATCATATCTCCTAAAGAATGGAAAGTAAAAATGGTATATATGATATAATAACTCAGGAGACATCATTATGTTATAGATATAATATATATAATTTTTATCCATTATAATATCAACTCATGAGAGGTGATAATAGAAAAATGAATGACATCGGTTTGCGATGTGGTAGTCATTCGTAAAAACGTTTGAGGATTTATTTACCCATTTTATAGAAGTGGTGATGGTTTTAGGTAATTTAAATATCATAAAAAATCCAATGCTATGTTAGATAATTATTTTATTATATCAACAAGGTTTAATAAAACTTTTGGGAGATGCAGGAAGAAATAAAATAAAAATGTTTGTTAAAGAATGTTACCTCTTTTTCAGGCACCTTCTTTAGGTTTACACGAATATACATGATAGGTTGCATTTAAACCCAAATAATTATTTTTGGATGTGGTTAAGTTTATTTTTAAGTGATTAGGTTAGGTATTTTCTAAACCAAAAGGGGTTTAAGGTGTGAATAATATAAAATATTGGTGGCCTTCTATAATTAAGGTTAGTGGCACACTTGTAACGTTTGGAAAGAAAAAGGTGTAACCATGTTTTTCACATGAAACAATGGTAAAAATTGGATTATTATATAGAATTATAAAATATATGGTATAAATATGGTCATAAAATATATTTTAGAAATGTTTTTATGTTATTTCTACCCTTATCTCATTAGTTTAATCCCCCAATGAACTTATTTTTTACCTTAACCACGGTAATTAATTTTTATTGTTTTCACGATTAATTTTGGTAAAAAAATTAATTTGAAATAATAATACAAATTATTCTTATTCCAAATATGGAATCCAATTTTACAAATTTCAATCAAAGAATTAGGAAATGTAAATTTGAAATTAATCCCACATATGTGACGAAAAAGCGGGTTTTCAAAGAGAAAATGTTCAAAAGGTTACCAAATTATTAAATCAAACTTCAAAATGAAAATGATTACAAGGACCTAAATTAGAATAATAGATATATAATTGAAATAATTTTACTTTGAAATTGACATAAAATATAATTTATCATTAAAAATAATTTAAATAAAAAAAGTAATTTTACAATTATATTATGTATTTTTCACTTTTCTTAAAAAATTGAAATATTCATAAAAATTACAAAAAAATCACCCTAAGATAATTCTGATATAAAAAAATATAAATTTTATTTCCTTATAAAATAATTTTTCTAAAATTTATAAAAAATAATTTTAAATTATGTACGCAAAGCATGATTAAAACCGTCTTTATGGAAAAATATAGTTTTTCAGAAAACATTTCTTTTTCACACAAATGGTTAAAATTTTATATCTATGGACTTTATATTTATTTTAATTATTTTATACATGTTTAAACCATATAGTTTTAAAATTTTAGTTAATAATGTTCATACCCTCCAATTTAATGTCTAGTTTAAAATGGTAATGTTTATATAATAATATTTTAATAAACTATAGAATTTCATTCAAAAATTGGTGTTGTGTGAATTATAAATTATCGAAGAGATTAAATTTATTTAGAAATATATACATATATCATAAATATTTGGGATGTTATATTCCCTTCTTATACTTATTTATTCAGGTTATAAATGTTATGTAATACAATGTACATATTTTAAAATCAGGGGGTGATACATTCAACCCCCTTAAATAAATTGTGCCCTCACAATATTAATCTTGATCTTAGAAATAAATGGTTTATCATTTTAAAATAACCTACTTGAAATTCCACATCATGAGAAAAAACATCATCTTGATAACAGAAAGTTTAAATACAATTATCATGTGTAATAATTGATAACTAAGTTTCTATGTAGGGGAACAATAGTAGCTGGCGAATATATGGAAATGGAAGAAAAGTGTAATGAAAAATTGGGTGTGGTAGAGGTCATTGGTCATAAAAAATTTAATGATCAATGAAATGTTAAGGACCTCAAAACCAAAAATATGAGGTGATTTAAAAGACCATTGGTTCAACCTAAATAAAGGTATTAGGATAGTATTTTATTTCAATATCCATTTCTTGGATATAAGGAACTCCATTATCATATAGACTGAGATTATATGAAAATAAAAATTCTCTATATGTCTCTATTTCATAGGTACAATTTAATGTTTTTGTTTTGCTTCAATCAATTTCAGATTAATCCCTTACCTATGAAATGAATATCCAAAAATGAGTTGTTTATTCTTGATGCACTAAAAATAAATTTTATCAGATCGTAAGATCCACAATAGAATGGAAATTCATTCCTTCCATCTCCATTTATTATTATAACAAAATGTTTTGTATAGGTTATCCAATATTCATAAATCTTCATATGGTGAAGTAGAACATTAATTTCAAAAACCATTTCAAAATATCAACATAAACCATTTAACAATTGATAACCTTTTGACCCTTCCAAAATGACATGATCTGAATCTTTTGAAATAAGGTCACTAAATTTCCAAAATGAACTTATCATTAATCCCCCAAATAACATTAGGTATCTATTAGTCATCACATAACAACAATGTGAATATCTATATCATGTATCCTATTGAAGCATGGTAATAACATGAATTACCAAATTACCTTACATAAGACATGAATTCTCCATTATCCCTTAAAAAAATTATTGGATATATTTCATAAATCCAAAAAAAATTGTTAACTTCATTTATAATAGCATAAACCATTTGACAACAAGTCATTAATTAGGTCCAAGTTAGTCTATACTATCCAATTTTCATTATCCATATCCACCATATCGTCATCAAAATATCATCATCTCAATATCAAGAACATAATATTGTTTCTATTTCCTTCAATAATGTTTTTCCATGAAATCCAACTTTCCACTAAATAATTTTTCTTGGGCATCGGTACTGTTCAACATAAGATTTCAAATACATAAGGAATAATTAAGGTAGTTAAATCCTTGTATGATTAATAAATATAATAACCAAAAAATAATTGATAAAATATTTCAACGACACAATTATAGAACCCAAAATCAAGAACATTAATAATTACACTTCATCTATGGTAACAACATAAGCTTTACCATGATCAATTAATTACTTTTGAGGTATATTCCTTTGATGCTTGGCACATTTGTCTCCATAGTTACCCATCTCTATATATTGAATCATTGAACATGAAAAACATTTTTATTTCCATTGAAATCACAATCATGGTGTACTTTCGATCCATACTTGTAGAAAAATCACATTCCCTATATAAAATTTCTGGTAAATTTCTTTACACAATTGTCACATGTTAGAAAATCCATTTTTCCCTTATCCCCTTTATCTATATGTTTCACTATAATTGTCTTCTTCTATTAATTCCCATTGAATCTATAGCAACTATAGAATTATTTATCTATATTTTTCAAACATGATATTACGTCCTCATATGATGAAAATGTTTTGGAGACTAGTTCCCTTCGAAATGTTGACTTGAGGTCATCAAAGAAATGATAATTATTACACTTTGGATTATGTGAATTGATGTGGTTCACATTCCTTATAATAATCCCCATTTATAAATTATACAATGAACTAAAATAGATCATATAATTATGAAACATAATATATAATCCCAAAACTAGTGGAATTCATAACATAAATTGAAATTGTTTTGAATGGCTAATCTCATAATCATAAACATGTTTACTTTGGGGATATATTTATTTTCATCTCCTTGATAATGGTTTATAATAAAAATGTGATTTACATTAAGAATATCCCATAGGAATGTCAAACCATGTGTGTAGTAAGGATCATTTTCATGCACCAGTTGACAATCGAGTTAAGATAAATGCACCCTTTACGGTGTTATTAACCCTAGAAACATATTTTTCAAAACCATGTTCACTCATAGTACCCCCTAAGAGTTGAATTTTATAATAAAAACCACTTGATATATTCCTCACCCAAACATTAGGATGTTATTCTGTACATATCATCAATTTATATCATACGGTTAATATTACAAATCTATGTTTTCTTAAATCTTGTTCCTAAGGTTTCTACTAAACCACCTCTAATACTAACTGTAATGACCTGGATTCTAGTAACCCATAGAAAATGCCTATTTTATTACATTTTCATAGATAAATGGAATCACATCCAATATTTTGGATTCGTTTATCAGTTTTGGATAACTAGATATATACATGATACCCTTTTTATATATAGATATAAAATTCAAACCATAGAAATGTAAAACATTTAGTATCCTTGAAATCATTACAATAATTCTTCATCATATCGTGGGGAAAGGAAACAAAATAATAATGAGCTAAAATTCATATTATGGGTTAAGTATAATGGAATTTATCATGAATCAATAAGAATAATCAACCTGTAAAGGTATGTAACTGAACCCTAAGGCATTTAGTCAATAATCTAATAATAAAATCCATCCAAATATAATATCATTGTGAAAATATCATGGATAATAAAAACTAAATTACTGATGAAGGAAATAATTAATTATTTGATGTCATTATATCAGGCCTTAGGATACCTCTACCATAAAGACCATTCACAAAACGGATTAAAACTATTGGTAGTAACCCATTTAATTTTTACTCTTGATTTGCCTCATAAGAACTAAAAATTCATCATGGAGCTATATAATTCTTAAACAAATCCATCATTGTAGGTCCAAAGAAATATTCAAAATAAGGAATGATTAATTTAATTCTTGAATAAATATTTCTTATCATCAAATATCTATATTGAGTAAATGATAGATATTTATCAGTATTTTCATTGTTAAACAAATAAATATGAAATAAAAAACCACATATAATAATGGTATAAATTTTAGGGAATAATCATATGCATCATTCGATAATATGGATATTTAATAAAAATTTAATTTAAAATGTAAAATAATCATAATAAAGTGATTGTTTCTATAGAATGTTAACAATCACAAAATAATGTGAGATTGGATTGGAAATTTTATCACTTTGTAAATTTCAATTCAAATATATTTTGATGAAATAATTCAAATTGAAACACAAAATACAGGAATTATGAATGATTAATGATATTACATGTCAATAGGGTATTATATACGTCATATAAATGAATTTAGGTCCATAACATAACAATATTTATCATTGAAGGGAAATTGAGATGTAGTCCCTTACCTCACACTTCATTTTGGTTGAACATTATTTAAAATACATTATATTGTTTTTAAAAATGTTATTAAATTATACCAAAAACATATTAATGATTATAATTTCATATATGATCCTTTTATTACATCTCATCACTCGTTCGTTAATAATATTTCATTATTTTCATTCTTTTGTGAGTTAATTTCCTTGTTTTCATATTCATGCTTTTTCATTAATGATTAGGTTCTTGTGAATATTATATAGTTTCATCATCTCCTGAATAATATTCAATAAATATTTATCATATTTATACATAAATTATACTTTTTATACAAATTTTGAATTATGGTTTTGATAAATGAGGTATGCTATGATCATGGATATGGTAGGTCGTACTTATGCATGGGTAGCTTTTCCGTTTTTCAACGATCATTATTGAAAGGATGTAAGAAATATTTTATAATTATATAATTATAATAATATCATAAATAAAATATTATTTCATTAAATATATATATATATATATATATCATTAATGTCATATGATGATGAAAAGAGTGTTACATCGCATTGTGAAATCTGTAGTCCACACATACACAAACAATGTTATCATCCTTATATAAGAGAAATGGTAAGAATGAAAATCATATTTTATCTATAAAGAATGAAAAATATTTTATTAATTTCATAATTATGTCATTTAAATCACATATATTCATTAATATTATACTTATTACCAATAATTTAAATCATTACTGAAAAATCAATCACATCGCTCTGTGAGGCGATAGTCTGTCGCACACATGATCGTTGTTATCATATATTCAAAAAATGGAATTAATGTATATTTATATATTTGATATAATTACACTAGCAGTATAATTTTGTAATATATATCATATATATACTTTATATTCATCGTCATACCCAACCGTGAGAGATGGTAATGGAAAAATTAATAACATCGGTTCACAAGGAGGTTGTCCACCGTACACATGAATAATGATTTCATAACCCATTTGGTGGTAGTATGGATGATTGTAGGTCATAAACATATCATTAAAAATCCATGTATACGCAAGATACAAATTTTATTATAAATCACTATTTAATAATAATTAATGGTGGTGTTAGATGAAATAAAATAAAAAACACTCATTCAAGAACATTATCTCTTTTTCAGGTAACCTCCTTAGGTTTGCACCAAAAGCCTTCCAAAGTTGGATTTCATCCCAAAATAAGTCTTATAGGATGAGGGTGTAGAATTTTGGAAGTTATTTCAGCAGTTCTTCACTGAAATAAAAGAGATTGAAGGTGTGATGGAGATAGAATATGGGGATGGTCATTTATAAGCAAGGTGAGTTGCACACTAGTAATTTTTGGAAATAAAATGGTGTTCCCAAATTTTTCACAAGCCACAAGGATATTAAATGGATTATTCTCAAACTTTAAACATTATAAGGTCAAAATATTTCTATAAAATATATTTTGACAAGTGTTTAGGTCATTTTTACCCTTATAGTTTTAGTGTAACCCCTAGTAAACCCATTTGTAATTTAACCGTGTTGATTAATTTTTACTATTTTTACTATTAATTATGGTAAAAAATTAATTCAACCATATCATATCTTGTAAATTATCCTGTTTCTAAATATGAAACTATTTTCCCCAATTTTATTCAAATAATTGGAAAATTTTAATTTAAAATTTATCCTGTAGATGCGATGAGAAAGAGGGATTTCAATGAGAAAATGTTGAAAAGTTTAAAAAGGTTTTATATCAAAATTAAATACAAAAAATATTCAAATGATATATATTTTATTAATATATATTTATATATGTAATTTAACTAATTTTACTTTAAATATAACTTTAAATATAGTTTACCATTATAAATATTTGAAATGAAATGTCATTTTTCAGTTAAAATTCATTATTTTTCCATATTCATTGAAAAATGTAATATTTTAGAAAAATGAAAAGAGCAGTCATCCAAAGAAAATTTTGATATGATAATTTAAAAAATGAACCTTTTATCAAATAAATTTTCTAAAATTGAAAAAAAATTAATCATTAAGAGCACGACTAAATCGTATTTTAGATAAAATATATTTTTTTAGAAAACATTTATTTTTCATTAAAATTGTTATAAATTTATCCCTAACAAATAAATATCCATTATATTTATTTTATACATTTTTGAACCATAAATATTTCATAATTTAGTTATTATTATTCAAACATTCCAATTTAAAGACTATGTTATAATGGTAAAGTTAAAATAATAAAATTTGAATAGAGTATCACATTTCATTCAAACCCATTGTTATGTGTATTAATATATATACAAAATAATTAATTTATTTAAAACTAAATATATCATCAAGTATCAGGATGCTATATTTCTTTCTAAACTTTTTGTTGTATGTATTACATGTTATTGAGAAATATTTTTATATTTTAAAATCATATGGGGTTACATTAGTTCACCTAAGGTTTAAGAGATAGACGATAAAACCAAATTATGGATTAAGAATATCTGAATTTATAATAAAACATGAGGGTTGGAGTTTTTTAATGGGTAATTTTAATTTTACATGATACATGTGAATTCTTTATAGTACAATGCTACTTATAGAAACATTCACCAAACAACTCTCTTTATCCTAATTTTCATGACAATAGAGATGTACAGGGTTTATTCCAAATGTCACGGGGTTATGAGATTTAAATGTTCTAGGAAATATTGAGAATCAAATTCATTGTTGCATGACACTATAGAGAGGTCCATTTTAAATCCCCTAAAAATGGAGTGTTGAACATTTCTATGTTCCTTCATTCCTCAACTTGAACCACATACACACCATGATATAGTGAATTTTATCATTACCTTTTTGGACTCTCTTAAGTAAAACTTAGTCCCCCTTTTCGAAAATCCTTCCAAACTATTATTCAATACCTACGAAATCTAAAAATCACAATGGTAGTGATGTGAAAAAATTGATCATCTACATTAGATACTTACCAAATGATTCTTTTTACTAAAAATAAAATACAACCTAAAAATAAATTAATTAAAAATTTATAAAACCACCCCATCAGATACCAGTCAAATAAAATTCTAAATATCACATAAAGAACAATAAATATATAAAAGGTAAAACATCCCTACCACATTAGTATAATATCAAAATTAAAACCAAAGATAGAACCCCTCAATTATTACATCTAAAACCAAAATCATCATCTACATAATGATCAAGAGTAAATCAACTTAGTATATCAAGAAGTCATATATAAATCATGTTACCATGTACACTCCTTAGTGTCATTGTGTCACTATAGGACAAGAACCAATAGAAGGGTACTTTGATGCAACTCATTCTTCTAAGGATCCTGAATGTCAACAAACATCAATTTTTATTTTGCATCATCCTCAATATATTAATAACCCTAATAAATGACTTTGGAATAATAATTATTATATATGAAAATTTATTACACATAGAAGACATCATAAACTCAATCCATCTACTGATGAACTTCTAACTACTAAACTGCATCCCCAACATAATCCATCGCCTAAAAATGTCCAAAAGAACTAAAATAATGAATAGTACCTTGATAAAAAATCTACTACCCAAATCTAGTAGATGACTTCAGAAATACATGATCTTAAACCTATAAGGTTAGAGGCCAACCTCCCCTAATTAGCATAAAAAAATTTATCTTCTTGAGTATCCTTCGTCTACGCATGTGTCTCATACAACAAATTTTTTATTCTCTAAAAACACGTTATGAGAATCAATTAGACACGCTCTTAATTAAATTATAATAGATATTTGAATGGTCGCATATATGATGTCTCAAATGGAAAATATGAAATTTATAACTACTATAATTTTAAATATAAAATAATGTCTATTTTCCTACCCTAAACCACAAAATTCCAAAACACATGTGTCAAAAATATCCCCAAATGTATGGATAGTTATCTCCATCTAATCATACATCTGATGAGGGAATGTAGTGGTGAGTTTTATTTTTGTGATAAAATCACATTGAAGTAATTTCCACACCTTCATTTTAAAATGAGTAACATGATCATTGATTTTTTTCCTTAACACCACATGAAGCCTCAAAATATCCCAAACATACAACTATGAGAAACCATCCACCAAACTCAACTCTTTAATTTCCATGAAATGAGAAAACCTTATCAAATAATCTATAATTAAATAGATAAAATAAAAACCTCCATAATATTGAGGATAAATGTTAATTAAATCAATTTTTTAGTTTAAATTTCTATGTGGAATATCTAATGGTTGTAATAGACCTATGAGAGCATGATGACTTTTTATCACTTCTGACTGACCAAAACACGATAAACAAACTCATCTATTGAACTATTCATCCCTGACCACCAAAAAATGACTCCTCATAAAAAGATAAATGATTTTAATACCGGATTTACCTATTAAAAATAAGATATGAAAATCACATATAACTACTTTTGGTATCACCATTAGAACAAAAATAATACCCTGAGGTATCACAAGATGCATATCATCCTCTGACCATCCATGAAACATATCTATACAAACAACATGATCTCATTACACTTCTACCTTAGGATATCCCATCTAAAAAAATTTTACTTTCTATATCAAGAATAATAATACATTAATCAGAAATATGGATACTTTACCAAAAAATTTATCAACTTTTAAATGTAAATATGTAATCTCATAAATCAGTCTCTTCATATCTCTAAACTCTCAAGACACATCACCATTTGACATCCGACATAGTTCATTAGATACCGCATTACTTTTCCCTAGTGTACAAGAGATTTTGAAGTTTAAATCATTTAACAAATCCATCCACCTCTAATGATAAATATTTAAATCACATTGAGAGAAAATATACCCCAACATATTATGATCAATGTAGACCAATATGTATTCGTTTATATGATCTTGATAATATACCTTAAAGAAAAATTTTGCCACTATAAGCTTAATATCGTGGGTATCATAAAGGACCCCGGAACACCCTAAGAGGGAAGGGGTGAATCAGGGTGTCAAATTTTTATTATAAATGAATGGATCTTATACCCATTTTGGTTGGTAACTATTAAACCTATCTGAGGAGGAAGTGCAGAAAACAACCAATCGCATGCAAAGAAATGACACATCGATTTTACTTAGTTTTCCACTAAGGGCTAAGTACAAGGATCATATGCCTGTAGTGTTTCAGTCATACAAAAAACCACTAATATTCACATGTTTTGGATTAAAAGAGTTTGTCACAGTCACTTTATGCTAGGATAACTGCCTTTACAAGGTTTTGGGGATAGCACACTGCATCCCTTGGATCACTTCTGTTGACTCTCCCTTGCTCACTGCATTGGAAGAATCTTCACTGTGTTTGTCGACTTGAAAGTCACTTTAATGGTTTATAATTAAATCATCCATACTTAACTGTAAATGGATTCCCTGTTGAAGTCATTTGTTCACCCACAAATTTAATTTACTTCTCAGCACACTGCTTCACGTACTGAGTAGAGGGTATGGTTTGTGGATCACCTCCTCTGCATACCACTACTGTTTCTATGTACCATCCAACTCCTCTGTGAACTGGCCAGCTCTACATACTACCTTACTCCACGTACTAATCAACTTCTCCATGTATTTCCCTACTATGTGTATTGTCTTTCTCTACCTCGTATTGTGAGAGCTTCCATTGGGAACTACTCTCTCTTCTATGGACTATTTTTCCTTATGCAGATGATTATCTCCATGTACCATATTCTCTTCCTTAAACCACTTTGGATATCACCAGTTTTCTTCCCCAAATTTTTATATCCAATCCCACTTCTTAACGAAGGGGATTACTACTCCTTATATAGGCACTAATGGATCCAAAAATTCTGTTAATCCAATATTTACCAAATAATTTATTTTTGGTACAACCTCCACCGTGTACCACTCATGCCCCATGAATCACATCAATCTCTCAAACCTCTAGCATTCTACGTATCACATGCCTCCATCCACATAACTTCACCCCAAACTGATTTTGGTTTCTCAAACCACTCAATGTACCATAATTATTCTTCTATACATGGTCCATGAACCATTCCTAGACATGGTACATGGTCCATATCCTTGGACACATGGTTATCTCCCTTTGTTGAATTACATTTACTTTTTTTAATTCCATATATTCATATGAACAAATTCCCAATTTTGAGGCCCAAAATTTTGGCAAACACTAAGAAACTGCACCACCATCAATAATGCTTTAAGCCTCAAACATATGACCACATTTCTTGAAAACTCTTGGTCATCTGTGTAGAGATTGAAAGAAACACAAACCATACTCCATTAATATCAACGAGCACCCTCAGTTCCTAAAATCTCCCCATTTGTTTTTGTTGGTAATCTTTAGATAAATTCACTGAAGTTCCTGTCATGATCAAAACCTGAACCTTCAAGAAACAACACTAACATCACTCTAAGTCTACGTGAGTAGAGCCTATCATAGAAAACAAGAAATAATATATGAATTAAGTTATCATTATTTTATTTTTTTTTATATCAATAAAAAAAATATCACTATCCATTTAATTTATCCATTCTCCCCCATTTTTAGTAAACCCAAAAAACCGAATATTGACTTGTAGAGCTCAAAAAAATTCTCCCCCTTTATCATATCTCTCAAATAAAAGTGCATCACCTACATAACCATATTAATAAAAGTTGATAAAATAGGGAGAGGGGAATTTCATAACCTCCTTATGTAGTAAGAGGTGGCTCAAAACTGAGGTTCAAATGATGATTCTTAACCACAACTACTAATAGTGTCTTGGTCATAATGTCAGCTACTTGCTCATCGGTTTCCACATGGTCCAATTTGATCATTCCTTGTTCAACTTTTTCCTTGATGAAGTGATATCTGATTTTAGTATGTTTCGTATGAGAATGATGAACATTATTCTTCATAAGATCAATTGTGCTCTTGTTATCACATTAAATCACCATAGGTTATTTCACCTCACCACCTATGTCAGTCAGTTACTGCTTCATCCAATGTAACTAAGTGAACGCCTTGGTAGTGGATATATATTCAACATTAGCTGTACTTAGAGTAGTACTTTACTATTTCTTTCATAACTAGCTCACACATTTGTACCCAATATAGAATTCTCCACCACTAGTAAACATTCAATCCACCACATCTCCAGCCTAATTACTATCAGAAAAAAGAAGATAGTTCACTATCTCTTCTTGTAGAAAAGTATAGACCATAATTATGTGTACCTTGAATTTATCTCATGACTCCTTTCGCTACCACCGTATGTTCTTCCTTCGTATTACATTGAATGTGGGCCATAAGGAATATTGAAAAGAAAATATCTGGCTATGTCATTGTCAGGTATAGTAGGATTCCAATTATTCTATTGTGCATGGTGGGATCTACATAAGTCTATTCCTCATGCTTCCTGAGCTTTATTCCAACTTCAATCGGTGTTGAAATTAGTTTAGAATGATGAATATTGAATTTCTCCAACAACACTAATGCTTAATTTTCCTAATATATGAAAGTGTAATCCTTCTTATTAATCACCTAAAACCCATAAAAGTATGTGATTTCACCAATCTTGGACATTTCTAGTTCTATTTTCATGTGATTAGAAAATGCATCCACTGATCTCTACCTAATTCCACCAAAAATGATATCATCCACATATTCTAATATAATTAAATAATTCTTTTTGAGAATTATTTAGATAAAGATTCTGATCTACTCCTCTTTTAAACTCAAGCTTTCTCATATAAGAGTTATTCAGAGAGTAATGCGCTTGTGGTTCATATTTTAGGCCATAAAGAGTTTTCTTTAATTTTAAAACCTTTAGTTCATCATTTCTAAGAATGAACCCCATGGGTTGTTCAATGTAGACATATTCTTCCAACACATCAATTAAGAATTTTGTCTTGACGTCAATTTGATACACTTTATAACTTCTTTTGATTTCCATGGAAAGAAATAGTCCTATTGACTTTAGTATCACTACTGGGGAAAATGTATCCTCAATATC
Source organism: Viscum album (assembly GCA_963277665.1). Classification (NCBI taxonomy): domain Eukaryota; kingdom Viridiplantae; phylum Streptophyta; class Magnoliopsida; order Santalales; family Viscaceae; genus Viscum; species Viscum album. The sequence continues at coordinate 1,512,321,492 of OY728128.1, read as the reverse complement.
AACACCTAAAATTTGTGAATATTCATTAAAAACAAAGAACACCTTATTTCTGTTCACAATTCTATGATCATCCAATTTGTTATTTAAAATACACTTTGTACCAATCACATTGTGACCTCCTGTACATTTGAAAACATCCCATGTATGATTTTTATCAATGTGATATAAATATTTATTCATTGATTTCACCCATGACTCATCCTTTTCATCCTATTCAAATGAGGATGGTTACACAATAGATATAAAAGTAGATTGTACATCATTCCTCAATCTTCTTTTCTTTGTAGGTGCATTCTGATCCCAGATAATTTTGGACTGATCAATCTGTACTCTTTGACATCTCCTTTGTGGTTTGACCAAATTCTCTCCATCTATGGCTTCCTCATCAGATTATTCTTTTGAGTCACCATCGTGTTATGACTCCGGAGAGTTTTTACACATTCATTTACCTCTTTATTATCATTATTCCCATGTTCACATTCCTCCTCATCTTTTATCACATCAACATAAGAATTCCTTTAATCTTTCATGTTTTTATCTTTATTGATCCTAACATCACTTATTTCCACAATTCTTCCCAAGTTCTTATTGTAACACTTGTCGTATTTGATGTTCATTGAGTATCCAAGAAATATTGTATCATTTGCACTGTCTCCATACTTCCCTTGATTTCCATCTTTGTTACGATTAAACATTTTCTATTGAAAACCTGAAAATATTTCAAAGAGGTATTCCTTCCATGAAACAATTCATTTGGTCTCATTGTATCACCCATATATAGCCCACTTCGATTTTAAATATACACCGCAGATTTTACTGCCTCTTTCCAATAATGTCAAGGAATATGACTCTCGATCAGCATAATTCTAGCCATGTTTTTTACTTATGGACTCATGCACTAAACAACTCCATTTTTCTATAGAGTTATCATAGTAGCCACCTCATGTTGTATCCCAAGATTCTCTAGGTAATTTTACAATTCAATAGACATGTATTCCCCTCCATTTCCAGACCGTAGGACATTAATATTTCATAAAATATAATTCTCGGTGATTTGTTGATAATTTTTCATGCAATCAAGACCTTGTTGCTTCCTATGTGTAATGATCACACATGATATTCAACTATAATCATATATAAAAATAACAAAGTGACTTTCTCTATGTGTTCCCAAAACATTTATCGAGCCACATATGTCTCTATGGATGAGGTCAAGGATATTAGATGTTCATTTCTCCTTTGGTCGGTAGGAACTGCAAACCATTTTCCCTCACATGCAAGAATCACAAGTCTTTTCTCATTCATGATTTAGATTAAGGACATCGATGACTATCTTCAGCCTAGATATATTTTTAATGTATTTCTGATTAATGTGCCCCAATATCCTATGCCATAAGTTGTTTCCCCTTCAGTTGTTAGGAAGCGAATGTTCTCTTTACTATCAACCTGATATAAGTTGAAATCTGTTCTACATCCTTTTATTAGAGAATTACTAGACTTTACTCTTATAGTATAGACATTCTGATTGAATGTCACAATAATACCTGAGTCATAGAGTTGAATCACATTAATAATATTGTGATGCTAACCATCCACACAAATGACTTTGGTTTTCTTCATCTCTCTATTAGATAACTCAGTACTTCTACTGTATTTTATCTTCAAAGCACCATAATTATCGAACCTTACTGTTCTATTGACCTTTTTCTTTACATTTCACAATAGTTCTATATTACCCATCATGTGAGATGAGCATCCACTATCAAGAATCCTAGTGTTGTAGTTCTTTTTAGCTTTGAGGGATACTTATACAAAATTGGATATTTCAATTTTCCTCTTTTCATTCGATGAGATATTGGGTTGAGTGTATGACACTGATGGACTTTCAATTATCTATTCCATGAATATGGGTTCATCATATTCGAATTCTTCTTCTAGAGGAGAAACCTTGTTTGAAAGAGAAATATTTTATTCTTGAAAAACAATAACTTGTCTCTGAATTTGGTATGAGGTGTCTGTGTCATTCCTCTACCTATAATAAATAGCTTTATGGACAAAGTTATAACCAAAAAAAAATATCTCTAAAAATTGTATCTTTTGAAGGTAGTAGGATATGGATTTGTTCTCCTTTGTTGAACTCCTATACCTCCCCCATTCAGATAGCTCCTTGTCTCTTCAAAAAATGGCAGGGTGTGACCTAGATATCCACAGAACTAACATTTCATGAGAGGAAATGTCTTCTCACATCTATTTTTCCTCATGCCTTCTTCCTTGGGATGAATGTTTGTCTGGTTTTCACTCATGGATGCTCAAGGATAGTCTATTTTTCTCTTTTTTGTTTTATTTATGAGCCTCTTTTTCAGAACTTATATGGACCTTTCAACATGATCAACTTTCATCTTGCCTTTATTATGGTCCACTTTATTTATTGTATTTGAGGTTATAGTACTGCATCTGATTCCACTATTACACATACTTGCGGGTCTTCAAACACACAGAATCATTTCAACTCCATTAGAACAATTTTTTCCTCTCTCTAATATCTCAGCATAAAAGAACCTTTCAAATTAAATTTTCCTCTTTGATTCTTTTGAAATTTATTCACTCTCAAGTTTACTTCTAAGGATAACAACTTCCTCTTCACGAATCGCATTAGTCTTGTACTTTTCTTCCAGTCTGGAGGTGAGTCCATTGATGACCTTTAATTGAACATAAATTCTCAGCTTCAATTCCACTACATCAACTATGATTTCAATTATTTTAGACTTTACTTTCACAAATTCTTCATTTCATTCAGTTTCGACTTCAAGTTGATCAACATATTCATATTATTCTTCCACAATTGGTTTTCACTTATTGAAACTCTTACATTTAATCAAAATATTTCCAATCACATCCTTTAGTTGCAACCTAGGATCATTTTTAGTGGTCAAATTATTATCTCTCGTATTATATTCTGATGGTTCATATTTCTCAATGGTTTCCATCATTAAAGCATGTTTTCCAGATCTAAATTTTGGTTCCTCTTCCTTATATAAATCATTATCCTCATCTTTTTCTTCACACAAAAACTCTTTTTTTTAGTTTCCTTATATATTAGATGTTTCAGTTTTTGATGAATATTTTCTAAGGCTTCCCCATGTTTTCAAATTCACTCTCTTCATCATCAAAATTTCTTAAGCATTGAGAGGATATATGCCCAACTCTTCTAAAATGAAAGCTAGCGGTGGGTAGTTTTCCTATAAATTTTAATTTTACCTTCTTATGATTCTAGGTAATGAGAGAAATAATTTATTTTTCCTCATTAAGTTCATCACTGAAATCTCCTTAAATATTTAGTTTTTTATGGTGTTGAATTCCATTTCCTTTCTCACACGAGTCATAGCTTCTTCTAGTTTGATTATCATTTCATATACTGATAGATTACACAGAAAATCATCCACTGAGAGAGTGGAGAGATCTATTTACTCAAAGACTACCACCTTTTCACTATAAAGGGGTGGAAGTATTATCAAGATTTTCTTTACTATGTCAATCTCTTTTATTTCTTCTTATAGACCTCAAATTTATCCTACAAATTTTCAAATTAGAATGAAAAAAGGAGTCTGCATTCTCATCAGGATACATATTCATATCACCAAACCTTTTGTAAAGAACATGAAGTTTCTCCTCATTCACTACTTTTATATATCCTACATTAATATTATCTAGATTATCCCATATTGACATAGAAGATGTGAAAATCATTAATTTTAGTTCAATATAATCAGAAAGAGATACAATGAGATAATTCTGTTCTTTTCCATCAGTATCAAGAAATTTCCTATCTGTATTTGTCCTTAAAGGTTTTGTAGGATCCGTGAATTGTATTCCTTACATAGTAGAAAATAAGACATCCATTCCAAGAGATCTTAGGTGAGATCTTATCCAATTTTTTCATATTTGAAAATTACTTCCATCAAAGAGGGGAACTCCCCAAATATTGAATTGATTCTCCATAACACCATAAGATAGATTCAACACCTGCAACCATTACCCTCTTATACCACTTGAAGGACCCTAGAACACCCTGAGACGGGAGGGGAGAATCAGGGTGTCAAATTTTTCTATTAAACAGATGTATCTTGTTCCCATGGTTGGAGGAACCTATTAAACATGTATGTGGTGGAAGTTCATAAAATAACCAATCACATACAAATCAATAACATAAAAATTTCTCTTAGTTCACCACTAAGGGCTACATATATGGATCATATGCTGATAGTGTGTCAGTAGTACCAAAAACCACTAATACTAACAATTTATAGATTACAATAGTTTTCACAGCCAATTTTTGCTAGTCCCACTACCTTTATAAGGTTTTGGGGATATCAAACTGCCTCCCTCAGATAACTTCAACTGACTCCTACTTTCTCACTACATTGGAAGAATATTCACTCAGTTTATTGACATGAAGTTCACATCAATAGTTTATAATTTAATCGTGCTTTCTCAACTGTAAATGGATGATCTATTAATGTCACATTTTCACCCACATATGTAATTTACTTTCTTTCAAACCCCTTCATGTACTGAGTAGTGGGTATGGTTCACGGATCACCTCCTCTATGTACCAATATTGTTTCTGCGTACCATCCATCTCCTCCGGGAACTGCCCTGCTCTACGTACTTCCTTACTATGCATACTTCTCATCTTCTATGCATACTTCCTTTCTCTGTATACTGCCTTGCTCCACCGCGTACTTTGAGATCTTCAGTCACAAACTAAACTCTCTCCCATGAAGTATTTTTCCTTATACAGATGATTCTCTCTGCGTACAGTATTTTCCTCTGTGAACCGCTTTATACATCACCGGATTTCTTCCCAAAATTTTAATCTCCAATCACACATCTTAACGAAGGGTATTACTACTCTTTTTATAGGTAGTAATGGATCTGAAAAATAATTTAATCCAAAATTTACAAAATGATTTATTTTTGGTATAACCTCCACCGCGTAACACTCATGTCCCATGAACCGCATCCATAACGTGAATCTACATCATTCCACGTACAACATGCCTCCATCTGCATACCTTCATCGCAAACTGATTTCAGTTATGAAAACTTCTCAGCGTAATGTTTACGTTGTTCTGTATGCGGTCCACAATCCATTCCTATACATGGCACACAGTCCATGTCTCGGGCCACGTGGTTCCCTCCCGTTGCTAAATTCCTTCGTAGTTCTTCCTGCCATACATTTATGTGGTCATATGTTGGATTTTGAGGCCCAAAAATTTATAAAACACTAGGAAGTTGTGCCACCTTCAATACTACTTTTAGCCTCAAACGTACAACCACATTTCTTACAAACTCCATGGCCATCCATGTGTAGTTTGACAACAAACCCAAACCATACACCATTATTATCAAATTAAATCTTGTGTTCCAACATATCATAGTTAAATTTATGATTTTGTAATAGTTGTGAACCATAGAATATTACATTCTATAATAATTCACAACCCAACCTTAGATAATATGTGAATAATCACATAAAACATCATATAAAATCCACTCTTCTATTAGGTAAATAGATGGAGCACTAACTGGTTTCTTCTTTAAATTCTGTAATGAATCCAAGCCCGGATATAACCAAACAATAGCCCGATATTTTTGGGAAAATTGTTTGAGAAATTATAAATCCATGAGAAATCAAGAACAAACCTCTTATAAGATCATAGAGGACCAGTAATATGGAAATCCTTTTCAATATTCTTAGTATACACCTCAGATAAAACTCGCTATATCATTCAAGGGTCAACTTACACACCTTCTTGGGATTAAACCTGAAAAAATAAATACACCAAACTCATCTAAATCTTTTTCTTGTACAGATTACCATAGATTTTATTTCACTAAAGAATTTCCAAAATATATGTCAAATTATCAGCATGATTTACCTCACACATTGAATATATGAGAACATTATTGATGAATATTTCCAAAAAATAATATAATAACTCATAAAAAACATAGTTCATTGATCCTGTGAAAAAATAATATTTATTAATGAAAAATAAAACATTATAATGGACTCTATGTGCCTAAAACGACATATAAATGAATTATTTGCAATATATTCCTCCATCCCCCTTATCTACTAATACCTAATCAATAGATTGACCTTTGATAACCAGTTATCTCTCAATTTCTATTTAAATAAATAAAAAATCATTAAAATGGGAAATTGGTAATTAATCATCACCATATTCAGTGATCAATAATCTACACACATTCATATAATACCATTCACCCTCTTTTTGAAAAATGTGACATCTCACAATGGTAAAACACTAGGTTGGATAAAACCCTTCAATAATAGATCACTAATCTGAATCAACCACACCCTTAACACAGAAGGAATCAACATATATAGATACATCAAAATCAGAGATATTTATAATTATATCTTTATCCAAAACATGATATCAAATTGATGGAGAAGTGTCAAAACCTATTTAATAACTAAATAATTAAACTCATCCACAACTCTAAAAAAATTTACCTCTTGAACCTTCACTGACCCCAAAATAATTTTATAAAGGTGAAATGAAAGAGGATCCAAACAATTCTGATCCATCTTCTGATCCAACTCACCAACAAACATAGTATTCTAATCTTTTATATCGCAAAAAATAACCCACCTCCAAAATCAATCAATAATATCCTACATTTAACACAACAAACCCATTCCAAGAATGGAATCAAATGGTTGTATCAAAAAACATATAAAATATACATGTAATTTATGTTTTCCTATAAATAGTTCAAATACTTGATAACTATCAAACATTTTTTATTAACATCCAGGTCGAATAGTCAACACCATGGGAACTAGAAGTCTCTATTCCTTGTGTCCCAAGAATTATGATAAGGTAAGTTGAATAAAGGAGTGAGAAGTTCTTTAATAAAATAGGGTATATATAATATGTTATATGATATTTGTAATGGTACCTTCATCTGTCTTTGGTCAACCTAGACCTAGAAACCTCATGGAATTCTTATGACCATGATCTAATCTTTTACCTCACTAAACCTAATGTTGAACATCACCAAAATCATTCCCTACCCTATATATCTAATGTAGTGGGACATCAAGATGATTTCCCCTATCAACTCCATCATTTTCTTAGCATCCGAAAGTCTTACAAACCCAACTATAACTATGGATAAGGGATTGGACGATAATATTGAAAATTTTACACCGAAAGAAAACTGTATTTATATAATGACTAATATGGAAGGTTATAAAATGAAATTATTAATGACCATGACCTTTATAAGAAACCCAAATAATGAAATAATTCCTGATTGGGGTATGGGAATCAATATATCTTGTGAAAAAAATAGTATAATTGCGACTAACTCCCTGCTAGATAAAAATTTGGCGATTCTGATAACTATAAACATTCATCTATAGATCTACCCATAGATATTTATATCCTCCTTCCTGATAGAAACAATTCTTCATTATCTTGTTATATATAACCTAATTATTTTCTACAATAAGGAGATGTGTTATTAATATAAACCAGCTAACCTGATACTAGATCTATATATATAGCACCTCCTTGAACTGTTACACCCTATCATCCTCATCAACAATAAGGTTTGAAACACATAAAGAAGATACTTGTAAGTATATCCATCCTTTTAGACACCGAATCTTCATTTTCGATGAGAAATAAAATTCTTCTATATTGTTTCCTTTAGTGTCGAAGAGAGTAATTTATGCAAAATTGATCACATATAGTTTACCACAATACCCAGAACTCTTCTGGATCATTGAGAAATTTGATTCTTCATATATGAGTATATCTACACCATAATCTAATGTTTATTATAATCTAGTGATCCTCCCATGTTTGGATCCTACTGAATTCAATATATAGCTCTTATATGCCACCTCTCGATCACTTGATTGGTGAAAATCCCCAAACACATTAGAAATATTGAATATTTTAAATTTCACAAAGTTTTTTAGTAATAAGTATACTAATTCTCATCAACTATTTAATGATCTTCTAAATCGTCATGTTTTTCTTCCTCAGTATGAAACTCAAAATGATGATAACCATGAGCCTTCTTTATAAGGATAACAATGGATCCAAATCCCAAGATATAGAAATTTTTATAATCATTTATTAAAATTCATTTTAATTTCCTAATACTTATCAATTTAAACATAGGTTCAATCATGCATGATGCATGAGACAGACCTAGGTCTCTACCCCAAAATCAGTACCATATTACATAGTATGTTTAGAAAGCTAGTGGTCTATTCATCAGATCATGGGGGGCTTATATCTGGTTTCTAGATAGAATCCCAGGCCTATATCACACATGAATTTTGACTAAAACTATTTCCCTATGAAGACCATCAAATCCTGAGAAGTGGTTAACTCAAAATCACTATCCAAACTCACAATAAAAATCTCTAATACAACTCTGGAATGAACTACCCCCACAAGAACCCCTCTTCAACTAGGAATAGAGAAGATCATGAACCATAATTCTACATACAAAATATCAAAGGTTGGAGATTATCATCGAGGTTATGAAACAAAAAATATGGGATCCAATACCCACAATTATCTTATGAATAAAGGGAGATACACCAAGAAGCCGTATAATAAAAAAATAAAAAAATCCCAAAATTCCTATAATTTCATATAAAAACCAAAATATCCAATGGAAGTTTCATGAAATAACTTATAAGGATTCAAATATGTGAATAAATACAAAAAACAACAACCATGAGATAGTAAAGTATATCCCATTCACTTACATAATCTTGTCGATTAATATATATAAATTTCTAAGTATACAAGTGTACTCAATAAGATCCTCCCAAAAACCTATCATAGAAATGTTGAAGAAGCATGATAATTTCTTAGTGAGTAAACAATGAAACTAACTCAATACCTAGACTATCATAAATAATTATCAACCACACCAAGGCATAGTCACAAGATTCAAATACAACAAGATCAATATAATAACCATTTGAATATATATGAATAGTACCCTACATCTATTTCCCCACCAAATTAGTCACCCACATTCCTCTAACATCTTATTAATTGGTGATATCATTCCTTCCGTATCCACATAAACAAATTTCTATATTTTTTCATATCGGTATGACATGATCCATAATGGCATACCCACATACCAAAGTATCACAACCATATATCCAAATCTCTATCATGTACACATTTTATTTCATGATATATTATATAATCATGGATTATGTCAACATTGTACCCTACCCCTTCCATCAACTCCCTTTTTTTCACCCACATAACAACTACATAACTATAAAGTCATCACAACATGTTTATATATATATAAACACACACACACACACACACTATAACCTTATTCCATTAAAACTCATAAAAATATATGTTATAATGTAAAGAAATTAAAAACCAATTATATATCTAGAATACATAGTGGGTAATGGGGAGTAGTCATTTCATTGTATCCTATATAACTCATTAAGTGTCCCAAGGATCTATGGACCACTAAGAGAGGATGGTTGAGTCCATGGTACCAAAAACGTTTTTTGAATTCTCCTATTTAAATACAACCTTCCTGAAAACTCCCAATATCGATCCAATATTTATTATTTCTCTCAAACATACTTGAATAATTTTGAACATAAAGGTATGAACTAAGCTATTTACAAGGTTCATTCAGAAATACCTACTTATTCACTTTATTAGTTATTCACCCAAATTGAGAATTCTCCACTGTAATAAATAACTTACTACAATTGTTAGTCTTTCACATGAATACATGATAAGATAAAATTATATATACATAATGGATACATTAATTTATAGTTAATTATTGATTTATTTGGTAATTAATTAGGTTTTCTTTTTTCCATGAGAATTGAGAATTTTGGGCTCAAATGAAGAAATGCTGAAAAATTGAAAAAACAGGCTTTACACGACATGTATTCCTCATTAAATACATTCCTACAGATCCATATACCATCTGGTGAAGACATTACATGACATGAAGCATTTTTAAGGTATGTACATACATTACACATCCTATGAATTTTAAAACAAAGATACCACCGAAATATATTCACAAACACAATGTGTAGAGTTTACATGAAGTGCAAGGTTTGAGATATCACCTAATAAAAGATACAAAGTAATTTTTGAGAAGATATTATGGATCTAAAATATATAACGTTTAGTTAGATTCCATGACATTCAGATTCCAAGTCTAACCCAATTAATGTAATTACCTAACATGCATGTTTTACACATCGTGTATCTTTTTCCATTTTTATATTTTGAGTTATCTCCGTGCATGGAGAGCTCGAAACTTTGAGTTTTATATCATTTTCTTATATCATTTTTTTCATTCCAAACTCAGATTTAATTCATTATTTCTATTATTTCACTAAATCATTTTATATTTCTTTTTGTTCTTCATCTATTCTTTAGTTTTACAATTCCCTTTTCATTTCATTTCCCGTTTTAACAACAATTATCATATGATTTCAAAAAAATTAGTATTATTCATAGTTTCATCATTCTTAGTGGGTCTTAGATTACTTATTACATGTTTTAATTATATATTTCTATTTATCCACTATTTATTCACTATGAGTAATTTGTTTATTGGATATACATTGTTTAAAATGTCTAAAATGGATTTATAATTATTTTAATTATAGATTATTTATTTCTAAATTCTTTAATGATTATGCTAGGTATGTGTAGTATTCTTTTTCGTTGATCACCCTCGTCATTCACGAATAATCCTCTTAGGGTTAGTTTTCAAGGGAAGGGGTGTTTCTACGCCTAACAAATCAATAAATCAAACCTAGGTAACCCTTTGTATAGTAATTATTTTAATAGTAATTATCCATCTCATTAATTTTCATTTCCCTAACCATAGAATGTGAAATCAAATGAAATTTACCTAATTATAGTTTAATAAGCAATGGCTATTGTTCTATAATGATTTCATCCAAAGAATATTATAGTAAGGAATATAGGTTTTTAACTATACCTAGACTAGGGATAGTTTCAACATAGGTATATCCAATTAGTTTGACCATAACCAATTAGTGACCCTTACACCACATCATATCCTAATCCATAAAACTATCCCAAGATAAATTGAGGATAAATTTTTTCCTAAAGTCCTCAAATTGACATGGATCCCTTCCTTATCATTTGATTTATATCCAAACTATATAGTTTTAGTAAAACTAAACTTGAAGAGTGAATGTGATGAATCCTTTTAAAGGGATTGGTTTTATTGGTTTCTTTCCTACCATTGATCCCTATGGGTTCAACCTCGCACTGCCACTTTACTACTCCCTTGTACTACGTATATTTTGGGAACATAAATTTATAATTTGAGAAATTCCAACACGAATTAAATGATGTGTGTGGGAGAATAAAATTTTTTAATGGTTGTTGGGGACCATTGTTTACTTGGAATAGTATCCTTTAGATCGAACGTTGGATTACCACAACCTTCCCCCATTTCTTTTTTTCTGTTTTCTCCCTTTATTTTTATAATTTTTCTCCATTAGTTGAACATGCATCCTTTCTCTTTTTCATAGTGAGTACATGCATTAAGGCCCTCTGAGTTTTTCTAGGAGCCTTGATGAATAACTAATACCCTTTTTACCTCTCGATATATATCTCTCTTTATCTTCATTTTGTCTCTTTATAATGGATGAGAGTAATGATATTCTACCAAAAAACCCCTATAAATTTCAATATGCGCCACCAAAAAATTAGGAAGAGCATATAGAACTATTAGAGTGGACAATAATGGATTACATATTTCTATCAACTATTGGTGTTGTGTCTACATTATGAACCATCCTATTTAGGTGCACACCTTAAATATTGAACTTGGACTCATCCACATGATCCAGAGCATGGGTAAATTCATTGGGGTTCAATTTGAAGACCCACATGAGCACATTTAAAATGGTATATATGTTTGTGATAAATTTATAATCTAGGGAATTTCATCAGATGCAATTATATTGTGATTATTACCATTATCCTTAAATAATTATGCTAATGATTAACTCAAAATCCCATCTCCTAAGTCGATCATGACTTATGAATACCTAGAAAAAAAGTTCCTATATATGTACTTCCCTCTGATAAGAATTTGGAATCTCTATAGTGACATCAAGAAATTTTTTCAAATAGATGGAGATTCAGGATGGGGAGTCTAGGATCGATTCAAGGATCTCACCAAAAAGTTACTACATCAAAAATTTAATGGGTAGATTCATCTTCAAACATGTTATCATGGAATTAAACAAGATTAATAAACTGTAGTGGATGCTTCTACCAATGGTGGACTCATGCTTAGGATTCCAAAAGTCTCTTGAGAACTTCAAGATGAGGTCTCCCACAATGATCTTCTGGGGTAGAGTGATTGAGGACCTCCTCAATAAGGAATCCATTATGTGGAAGAGATCACCTGCCTTGTTTGACAATTTGAATTGCATATAGAGAAGCTCGAGTAATACTATTTACCTTTTCCGCCCTTGCCACATCCTAATTTGGTGTTGGAGGTCTAATCCCATGAGATATGTGTAGGTTTTCATCCATACCAAGCATAAATGGTATGGATAGAGGAACCTCAATCTAAAGATTTTAATTTCATCAATTAAAATCAACACAGCTAGTAATTTCAGTAGCTACCATAGTACTAATAATAGTACTATCAATAAATAATGTATCAACAACATCCACAGTAACATAATAATGGTTGTTATTAGTAGAGGAGTATTCAATCACCATAAAGGAATTAGGGACCACATAGGCACCCATCTTGAGTTCCAAGTTCTCGAACACCTCAGAAACCCTTTCCCCTAGATCTCAATAGAAATTTCAGTCATCTCCATAAAGATCGCAACAGAAATCCCCACCTATGAAGTCAAATTTGGAATGTTGTCTCACAAAATTTATTCAAATTGAGGATTAGAGAATGAAACAAAATAGATAGAGATGAAAAACCAAAGAGCTTATATGTGAAATTATGAGCACAAAATGGGTAAATTTAGAAAGACCTTATCATATAGACTATCATGTACATTTCCTAGTTACACTGAGATAAATTCAAGAGAAGAGGAAAAGGAAGAAATGATACAGAGTGGGAAAGTCATGGACATTCATCAATGATATAAAGAGGAGTAATATAAACCTGAATATCCTGAGAAATGTGAAACAGATATCATAATGGATGCTAGTAGAGAAAAAAATATGGATTCATAAGCTATTGAAAAAGATGTGGTAAAAAGGAAACCTAAGAAGGGAGATTTTTATGTCACACTAGCAGCTGAAAATCCCATCTTCCCTACCCAGAAAGAATGAGGTAAGGTAGGATGGAAGGAAAATATATTAAACTTTTAGCGAAGTGTAAGAAATTTCATATCCACATCCCTTTCAAAAAATCCATCACTCAAATGTATATCTATGATAAGTTTTTAAAACAATTGAATTCTAAAAAAGGAATATAGAAGACTTAGGAGCCATTTATTTATATGAATCATTATCTTATATCGTTTAGTACATGATTCTCACTAAAATTTTTGACTCTAGAAGATTCTTGATTCTATGCACTATTGTAGAATGTAACTATAGAAGATAATTAATAGATCAATGTGATATCATTCAGCTCATGCCTATGACTGTGCTACAAAATCTAAGGCTCAAGGAACTAAATCCAACAAGATTTGTACTGCCATTGGCTAATCGATCATTAATGTATCCTAGAGGACTTATCAAGGATGTCTTAGTAAAATTTGGAATGTTTATCTTTCATATGGATTTCCTCATCTTAGAAATATAAGAAGAGGTATACGTCCCAATTATTCTAGGACAGCCATTCCTAGACACTAGGGTAGAATTGATTGAAATATATCAAGGGTGACTATATTCAGTGTAGGAAAAGAATTAGTTGTTTTTGACTTAGAAAAATATGAAAGTAAAGGAGATGATTCTTATGAATGTCAAAAAAATCATTCATTATGAGGATAGAAATGATTTTAGACCATCAAAGAGGATAGATAAATCATGTTCCCTAATAAAGATGAAGATAGTGATCGTGAGGATGAAAATTACATTGAACCATTAACAAAAGATACAATCTCACTATTTTTACTCCTAGTAATTAATCCACTAACTGTGAAAATAAAACCTCTACTAATAACACTTAAGTACTCATTCCCAAATACTATAGATTCACTAAAAGTCATTATCATCTTATATTAGACCCAATGATAGGAGGATAATATAATTGAATTCATAACAATGTACAGTAAATCAATTTCTTGGGGAGAGGATGAAATTAATGGTATAAGCCCTATAATCTACACCTGCACGATATTATTGGAAGAAGGTGTTAAACCCAAATTCCAACCATAGAGGAGACTCACACAACCAATTAAAATGGTGGATAAGAAATTTGTACTGAAACATTTAGAGGATAGAATAATATTTTCAATCTCTAGCAATGAATGGGTGAATCCACTAAATTTTTTTCAAACAAGGATTCCCTAACCATTGTGAAAAGAGATTAAGATGATTTCATCTATACTCAAACCATCACCGAATGTAATATGTCGATTGATTATAGAAACCTCAATAAAGAAACCCAAAGGGATCATTTTTTACTTCCTTTTATTGATTATATTATGGAAATACTTGAATGTCACAAATTCAATTGTTTCATTGGTGCATATCATGATAAAATCAAGTTTCTGTTAATCTATATGACTACTCCAAAACCACGATCATTTTTCTCTTATGTTCCTTCACTTATATTCATATGTCATTTGGTATGCGTAATTAACCAGTGAATTTTCAATGGTACATGCCACATATATTTCATGTTATGGAGTAGGATTATCTGGATATCTTCATGGATTATTTCTCATTATATAGAAGATCCTTTGAGGTGTTCTTGATTAATTTGGATATAGTCATACAATGACCGATGAAAAATGTTCAGTATAAAACTAGGAAAAATATCACATGATGGTCCTAGGAGCATATTCATCAGACATAAAATGTAACACCCTAAGCTTCTACGGTACGCTTCTCTTTGAATAATGCAATAGCGTGTGTTGTACGCAACATCGAGTTCTAACACACCACAACCAATCAAACTAACTGTTATGAATAGTAATACCCACTTTTTGAAATTTTATAAATTTTATCTCTCAAAATGGACTTCATTTCTAGATTCGGAATATCGAATTTATCCTAGGGTGAAATTTTGGAACTTTTCGGATAACATTTATATTTTGATGAATAGTGAAAATTACTAAATTTTAATTAAAAACAACTTTTTTAATCGAAATACTTTATATTGATAAATTATGAATTTGAGTGGTTTTAAAGTATATTTAGAATGTATTTTTACCATTTAATACAATTTTGGTCATTGTACATAATTTTACAATTAAACCGAACATAAACAAGTGTCAATCTTTTGATAGTTATTATCTCTTAAAAACATGCTTTTTGGTTTAACAATGGGAATTAATTTTAAATTAATTTCTTGTCACGAACCGTCCCGGTGGGGCCCATGCCGTGACTCCCCAAGCCCACCTCTAATAGTCCAGGGGCTGGTGACTAGCACCGAGTAGGCATGTCACTAACATGGGAGGCATTGCCTAGGTACCTGTACACACACACACACTTCTCCAAGCCCACAAATGCTGAAATGTAAAACACTAAGGAACAAAAATGCATGCATACAACTAAGCCCAACCAAAAGAGCACGACGAAAGGTAGAGTACTGTAAAAGTAAACTGGGCCAGAATACAAGCCCACCAGAAACAAGAGTCTAAAAAATACTGCAAAGTCCAACCTGTAAGCACAAGGGTACTGGGACTACTGCTCGTAGACGTAGGAACGCCTCGGCCTGTAGGAAACTCAGAAGGCTCGGTCCTGTCCTGGTCCTCCATGGAATCTGTCAAAAGGCTGGTCATCTACACAAGACACCAGACGTGCGGGCAAAGGCCGTGCAAGGGTGAGTATAACAATACTCAGTAGAGGACCTCAAAAACCACAAAGCTGTACACAAAGTAAAGGTACAGTCAGCTATGCACAATATATGTTTGCAGAACATATAAACAAACTAGATATACTCAAAACCCAGACCCGCAGTCTAGAGACAAGTCACGCAACCGCATACCCCGATAGGGATTCTGTTTGAAGATTCCATGATGCACTCGTTCCGGGAGAACACACTCCACGAGTCTTATAGTTCTGATGACGTCCGTCTAAGGAGTGCTGTTCGTCGGGAACCGTCACTAGATATAGCTACACTCATTGCGGGAGACAAACTCTTGAGTGGAAGGGTTTTGATAGATAGAAGCACTCATTATGGGAGACACACTCCTGAGTAGGAAAGATCATGATACATAGATGAGGATCACTGCCAGGGCCATGGCGGATACCACGACTCATCCGGAATTTACCTTCAAGGTAGAGGATCAACGCCTGGTAAAGTTGGTCACGACGATGCCTAACTCTACCTAGGGTCTGGAATGAATAGAGGATCTCGATCCGGGCCTCTCGGATGGATGCCTAACTCTACCACAGAAAAGTCCTGCTGAAGGGATCATAAACCGGTGTGAGGGAATGATTCCTGAGCTTCATGGGAAAAGAAAAAGGGGGCACTAAGCCAAATGAAATATGATCGAGGCACAGTGAACAAAAGAACCAAGTCGTTCTCCAAAAAGTACATGGTGTGTAGAAATGATACATGCCGTGTTGTTCGACCCTGGGTACTACCCGTGTACAATGGCCCATGTCGAGAGGCTGGTCATGTAGAAAAATTTATACACGGTGTGTAGTACGGAGTACACGCTGTGTCTGGGGCACTAGGGCTGGCTCCGTGCACTCTGGCCATGTGCCCGTACACGATCACCAACCCGTGTACTCCAACCCGTGCAATATGCACATGGGGTGACCTGTGCTGGTGACCTTGCCTAGACGGGTGAGGGATTACACGGTCGTGTACTCCATCCCGTGTCCGTGTATCCCCGGGATACACGCCGCGCTCCGCGTAGCCACCTCTGTCGTGTTGTACACGTCGTGCCGCCTGAAGCCGTGTAGAGCATCCCGTGCCCGTGTACCACCCGAAGTACATGCCGAGCTTCGGGGAAGGTCCAACACGCTGTGTGACCGGGGTCACATGCCGTGTGATCCTTCTCTGACCCTGAAAACCTAGCCGCCACCATCAGAACTACACGGCGTGTTCTTCGAAAGTACATGCCGAGCTTCGGGGAAGGTCCAACACGCTGTGTGACCGGGGTCACATGCCGTGTGATCCTTCTCTGACCCTGAAAACCTAGCCGCCACCATCAGAACTACACGGCGTGTTCTTCGAAAGTACACGTCGTGTATTCTAAAATTTCTAGAAACACGGACCTCCACCGTCGCGCCTCCCATGGTGCTTCGATCATTGATCCGGCCATCTGATCATCACGAAAACTTCAGTTTTTTGTCATCCCGACACCACAAAGCTGTTTCCGTCATTTTCGGGCCTCAGATCGGCTCCAAAACCATGATTGATCTTCCCGCGCAAAGAACGCTCGAAGAACGCCCTTTCCGATCTGGTCCGATTTTTCGTCTGCCATCATTGCCGCACCTCCACTAGAACGTTGTGATGTCGAACCTTCGGTTTGGGATCGTTGCATCACAGAAAGGATGCGCAATGATCTGTTTTTTGTCTCCCCGTGAAGAATGCGAAGAACGCGCGGGGAAAAGGAGGAAGAAATCCACATAAACAAAATGAGGAACAAACCTCCGCCGTCGTTCGTCAGGGCGTTGATCCGCTCCCATTAATAGGCTTAAACAGAGCAGAGTTCAACATGAATATAAAGCATGGATTAATTCCCCCAAATCATCCCAAAGAAAACCCTCCCACAAGAACGTACGAATCCGCAGATCAACTTGTTCGTGGTTGATCCACGTTCGTCGTTTAAACTCAAAAATGGGGAAAAGAAAATCAAAACAACAACCCCTACTTTTGAAAGGATCGATCGTTGATGAAGGCGCCATGCTGCCGTTGTCTTCGTGATCCTTCAACACCGGTCCAACGATCCTTGGTTTCGATCCGTTGTCGTTCGTCATTGAGAATTGCTCCAACGCCTCACGGATTCGGCAGAGGTTCTTCCCAAGCGTTTCCAACGATTCAACAATTGGTTAACCCATTAAAAGGAAAACAAGTTGACATTTAATTACGCGACAGCATTAATGACGTTGACTTGACATTTTGATGTTATTATGACGCGTCATTAATTTAGGAAATAGCTACACCGTCGTAACGCTGCAGCGGATGTTTCCTTAAAAGAAAATAAAATAAACTGGTTAATTTAATTTAATTTATTTTACTTAAAACGTCAGAAAAAAATAACTTTCTCCCTCAAGCCGTGCCGGTCGAGGTTAACCTCATTCTTAGGTAGAGTCGTCATCCCGGACGCAACGGTGTGCTCATATTTTTAATCCAGGCATCCGTTTGGAAACTACCACAACCGTGCACAAGTGCCGACTCACTTAACTAAAAAAGTTCAAACCACCATTCCGGGCTCACTGGACCTTGGAATGATGTGTCGTCTTCACGCCCGGTCTCAAAATAATTCCATATAATATTTAAAAATAATAAACGGAAAAATTAGAGACATTACATTATCCCCACCTTGAGGATTTATGTCCTCGAAAATCCAAAACAAAGGCTACTCAAAAAGATGAGGGTACTGGGCACGGATCTGGGCCTCCCGCTCCCACGTGCTCTCCTGAAGATTTCTGTGCTGCCACCGGATGCGCACTAAGGGAATCGATCTCCCACGAAGGATCCTCTCATGCCGATCCTCGATCTCCACTGGGTACTCAGCAAAGGTCACTCCATCCTCGATGTCCAGCTCACCCCAGTCGATGACGTGTGATGGGTCATGCACGTACCTCCTCAGCTGCGACACGTGGAAGACATAATCTACCTGATGCAACTGTGGCGGTAGAGCCAGGTGGTACGCCACCTCGCCAACTCTGCCCAGGATTTGGAAAGGTCCGATGAACCTCGGAGATAGCTTCCCGCCTCGTCCAAATCTCCGCAACCCATATCGAGGTGAGACCCGAAGAAAAACGTGGTCTCCCTCCTCAAACTCTAGGGGCCTCCGTCGCCTGTCAGCATATGACTTTTTCCGGCTCTGTGCAGCCTTCATCCACTCCCGGATGATATTCACCTTCTCTGTGGTAGTTCGCACTAACTATGGACCCATGAGTGCTGACTCTCCGGGGTTGGTCCAGAAAAGCGGTGACCGACAGGGTCTCCAATACAAAGCCTCAAACAGTGCCATGGAAATGGTGGGGTGGTAGCTGTTGTTGTACACAAACTCCACCAGTGGTAGGTGGTCCTCCCAACTGCGACCAAAGTCCAAGATATAGAACCGCAACATATCCTCCAGAACCTGAATGGTCCTCTCTGTCTGACCATCTGTCTGTGGATGAAATGATGTGCTCAAGCGTAGCTGAGTCCCAAAAGCCTCCCGCAATCCCTTCCACAACCGGGATGTGAAGTGGGCATCTCAGTCTGAGACTATAGTCGAGGGGACGCCATGAAGTCGATCTATCTCTTGTACGTAGAGGCGTCCCAAGATCTCTACGGAACTCTGCTCCCTGATAGCTAGGAAGTGGGCCGATTTGGTGAGTCGGTCAACAATCACCCAGATGGAATCGTGCCCCTTGGGCGTCCGTGGTAAGCCCATCATGAAGTCCATAGATATTCCATCCCACTTCCACTCTGGAACTTACAAGGGGCGAGCTAACCCTGCTGGAACCTGGTGCTCAGCCTTCACCTGTTGGCATGTGAGGCATCGAGAAACGAACTCTTCCACTGCCTTCTTCATGCCTGACCACCAGAACTGTCGTCGGAGATCCCTGTACATCATTGTCACTCCAGGATGTACTTCCAAAGGGGATGTATGGAACTCTCTTAGGACCTCCTCCTAGAAAGCCACTGGTACAACAGTGCATCCTCTAAAAAGAAGTACGTGCTCCCCACCTTGCGAAAATCCATCAGGATCATGTCCGGTGGTTAACTGAGCACGTAAAGCCACATAGTCGACATACCCAAGCTGTGCCTCCCTAACTCATTATAAGAGTGGAGGGGTGACAAGCATCGACTGTAGGTAGGCTGTGACCTCACCATCCACGAAGGATAACTGTAACGCGACTAATTGTTGTGTCGCCTCACTCAACAGCTGTGAGCTCAACCTTCTTTTAAGAGTGTCTGCCACCTTGTTCCCATTCCCAGGAGTATAGATGATCTCGAAATCATAGTCCTGGAGGAACTCTAGCCAATGCCTCTGCCTCAGATTCAGATGCTTCTGTGAGAAGATGTACTTGAGGCTCTTGTGGTCAGAGTAGACAATGAACAGCTCGCCCATAAGGTAGTGTCTCCACATATTCAGTGCGAAGACTACCGCTGCTAACTCGAGATCATGGGTCGCATAGTTCTTCTCATCCGGCCTAAGTTGGCGCAAACCATAAGCAATCACCATGTGCCGCTGCATTAGGACACAGCCGAGCCCGGTCCCTGATGCGTCGCAGAAAACTATGTACTCGACACCCTCCTCTAGCAATCTCAAGACTGGGGCGCTCGTCAAACTCTATCTTAGCTTCTCAAAAGCCTGCTGGCACTTTTCTTGTCCACACGAAGGGTTTCCCCTTCCTGGTCAAAGCCGTCATCGGTGCTAATATCTGGGAGAAATCAGGGATGAATCTATGGTAATATCCTGCCAACCCAAGGAAGCTTCGCACCTCTGTCATGCTCCGAGGTGGATCCCATGCTAACACAACCTCCACCTTGGCTGGGTCCACAGCTACTCCATCTGCTGAGATGACATGTCCTAGAAATTGGACCTCCTAAATCCAGAACTGACACATCGAGAGATTTCAATAAAGCTGGTGCTCTCGGAGTACGTCCAAAACCATCCGCAGGTGTCTCGCGTGCTCCTCCTCTGACGCCAGGTACACAAGGATGTCGTCGATGAAGCCCACTACGAACCGGTCCAAGTACAGCTCCAAGATCCGGTTCATCAACTCCATGAACACTTCGGGGGCGTTCTTCACGCCAAAGGGCATCACCAAGTACTCATAGTGACTGTAGAGACATCTGAAAGCCATCTTCGGTATATCCTCATCCTTCACTCATAGCTGGTGATAGCCTGATCAAAGATCAACCTTCGAGAACCACTGATCCCCTCTTAGTTGATCAAATAGGTCATCAATTCTCAGCAGTGGATACTTTTTCTTCACCGTCACCTGGTTCAGGCACCGGTAATCCACGTACAACCTCAGACTCCCATCTGCCTTCTTGGCAAACAAGACCGGGGATGCCCCGGGAGAAATGCTGGGTCTTACGAAACCCTTGCTCTACAAATCCTCCAACTGCACCCTCAGCTCACGAAGCTCTGCGGGAGCCATCCGATAAGCCGATGAGGAAATTGGTGTCGTCCCGGGGTGTAAGTCGATGCAGAAGTCAATTTCCCGGCGGGTAGGTAACCCTGGGATATCTTCTCGAAAGACGTCCTCATACTCTGCCACCACTGCTGGGAACTGAGAGCTCACAACATCTACTGCTCTGAGGGTAAGGCTAACCAACTCATGAGTGATCTGCTGCCCCCTCCTAAGCATGAGCCCACTTTGTGCTGCCTGGGTTTGCTTTTCTCCGATAAAGGAAAACCTTGTTCCATCATGGGAGACACACCACACTCTTTGCCTAAAACAGTCAATATGGGCATGGACTGAAGATAACCAATCCATACCAATAATGACGTCCTAAGGCCTCGACGCTACCACCAAGAGGTTCCAACCGAAACTCTCGCCTCCAAGGGTAAGATAACACTGTCTGCAAAGGTGCGTGATCGTCGAGTCTTCTCTCGTTGGTGTCTCCAAGCGTAAGGATCGAGTCAACGGTTCTACCGGAATCTCAAGGTTTTGTACAAGACATGTGGCTATAATGGAATGACTGGAACTAGTGTCTATGGGTACGGAATCTAAGGTATAAAAGACATAGATCATACCTCGAATCATCCCTGGAGCCCCTGGGTCGTATGCCTCGACCACATGCAGCTGTCCCCATCCATGTCCCCCATCTCCCTGAGACTGGTGTGGACCTCTTGGGGGTGGTGGTGGAAGTAAGTCGAAGCGTCTACCACCACCTGCATCTCTCCCTGCTCCTCTTCCACGTCCGCCGCCCGGCGGATCTACCTGCTCCGTTCTCTGCCTCTTCATCGGTGGCCCATCCACCACTTCCCTGTCAGCAACCCGACGTGTCGGGCAATCTCTAGTGAGATGCCCCCTACCGTCGCATGTGTAACATCGCTTCTCCCTAGGCTGATTGGATCCAGCCTGAGAGCCATGGACTGTCGATCCCCTGTCCTGGGTCCTCCTATGACGTCTCCCACATCAATATCCTTGCGTCTGACGTCGGCTCCCTACTACCGGTGTCTTCGCACCAGTCTGCCTGCTGCTGACTACCGACGGCTGTCTCTGCTCCGCCAAGAAGCTTTTGATCACCAAGGCCCGCTCGAGTACTCCAGCATAGGTCGATATGCATAGAGGTACGCCACTATCTTGGATGTCTCGTCGTAGACCTCCCTCAAAGGTCCGAGCCCTGAAGTATTGATCCCTGATTATATCCATCGAGTACCTGGTGAGGTTGGTGAACCTCGATGAATAGTCAGCCACTGTCATACTGCCCTGCTGGAGATGAAGAAGCTCCTGGATGCGCACAGCTCTCAGCGTAACCGGAGAGAACTACTCCCTGAAGAGTCGCTCCAACTCCGTCCACGAATAAGTCTCCTCGTCGTGATTCTACGTGGTCAGACTCCACCATCGTCCGGTCGAACCCTGAAGAAGGATCGCTCCTAGGATCACCATCTGGTCTGCTGGTGTCCTCACTAGGCGGAAAACTCTAGTCACCTCCTCAATCCAGTCATCAGCCGCCTGAGGGTTGGGCTCGCCTCGGAACCTAAGGGGCCTCTGTCTCTGAAACTCATGGAGCACGCTGAGCATGCGCTCCTCACCGGTCGGTACCACTGGTACCACTGGCTGCTCCACTGGTGGTGGTATAGCAGGTGCACCACCTGGTGGAAATGCATGGGGAACTGGTCCCTGAATCGAATCCTTGTCACTAAGGGGGTCATCCTCGTGATCGTGCTGCTGAATCCTAGCGGGTACGCATCGCGGAGGAATCCTGTAAAGAAACAAGATGTGTCACGGTCAAAGAGTATATCTGGATAGCTGACACCAAGGATATGGAAGACATAACTCATTCCTATATGATGCATGTACCTTTTTATTTCCCCGCAACCAGTGTTTTCATGAACCGGGTCGAAAAGCAGGCTATCAGAGTCTTGGTGTATGGATACGTCGACTGTCGCACCAACACTAGATTCTATGGCCTGAACGCCGAACCCAAAACACTCAACATTGTTTCCCCAACCAAACTCACAGACTCTTGGTCCTAAGGTAGAACAGACCACCTCTGATACCACTCTGTCACGACCCATCCCGGTGGGGCCCACGCCGTGACTCCCCAAGCCCGCCTCCAATAGGCCAGGGGCTGGTGACTAGCACCGAGTAGGCATTTCACTAACATGGGAGGCATTTCCTAGGTACCTGTACACACACACACATCTCCAAGCCCACAAATGCTGAAATGTAAAACACTAAGGAACAAAATGCATGCATACAACTAAGCCCGGCCAACAGAGCACGACGAAAGGTAGAGTACTGTAAAAGTAAAATGGGCCAGAATACAAGCCCACCAAAAACAAGAGTCTAAAAAAACATCAAAGTCCAACCTATAAGAACAAAGGTACTGGGACTGCTGCTCATAGTCGTAGGAACGCCTCGGCCTGTAGGAAACTCAGAAAGCTCGGTCCTCTCCTGGTCCGCCCTGGACTCTGTCAAAAGGCTTCTCATCTGCACAAGACCCCAGAAATGTGGGAAAAGCCCGTGCAGGGGTGAGTATAACAATACTCAGTAGAGGACCTATAAAACCACAAAGTAGTACACAGAGTAAAGGTACAGTTAGCTATGCATAATATATGTTTACAGAACATATAAACAAACCAGATATACTCAAAACCCAGACCCACGGTCTAGAGACAGTTCACGCAACCACATACTCCGACAGGGATTCTTTTTGAAGATTCCATGATGAACTCGTTCTGGGAGAACACACTCCACAAGTCTTATAGTTCGGATGACATCCGTCCGAGGAGTGATGTTCGTCGGGAACCGTCACGAGATATAGCTACACTCATTGTGGGATACACACTCCTGAGTGGAAGGGTTACGATAGATATAAGCACTCATTACGGGATACACACTCCTAAGTGGGAAAGATCTCGATACACAGATGAGGATCAATGCCAGGGCCATGGAGGATACCGCGACTCATCCAGAATTCACCTTCTAGGTAAAGGATCAACACCCGGTAAAGTTGGTCACGCCGATGCCTGACTCTACCTAGGGCCTGGAATGGATAGAGGATCTCGATCCGGGCCTCTCGGATGGATGCTTGACTCTACCACAGAAAAGTCCTGCTGAAGGGATCATAAACAGGTGTGAGGGAATGATGCATGACCTTCAGAGGAAAAAAAGAAGGGGGCACTAACCCAAACGAAATATGTTCAAGGCACGGTGAACAAAAGAACCAAGCTGTTCTCCAAAAAGTACACGACGTGTAGAAATGATACATGTCGTGTTGTCCGACCCCGGGTACTTCCCGTGTACAAAGACCCATGTCGAGAGGCTGGTCATGTAGAAAACTTTATACATGGCATGTAGTACGGAGTACACGCCGTGTCTGGGTTACTGGGGATGGCTCCATGCACTTTGGCCATGTGCCCGTACATGGTCACCAACCCGTGTACTCCAACCCGTGCAATATGCACACGGGGTGGCCTGCACTGGTGACCTCGCCTGACCGGGTGAGGGAGTACACGGTCATGTACTCCATCCCGTGTCCGTGTATCCCTGGGATACACACCATGCTCCGCGTAGCCGCCTCTGCTGAGTTGTACACGCCGTGCCGCCTGAAGCCATGTAGAGCATCCCGTGCCCATGTACCACCCGAAGTGCACGTCGAGATTTGGGGAAGGTCCAACACACCTTGTGACCGGGGTCACATGCCGTGTGATCCTTCTCTGACCCCGAAACCCTAGCCGCCACCATCATAACTACACGGCGTGTTCTTCGGAAGTACAAGCCGTGTATTTTGGAAATTTCCAGAAACACGGACCTTCGTCGTCGTGCCTCCCATGGTGCTCCGATCATTGATCCGGTCGTCTGATCGTCAAGAAACCTTCAGGTTTTGTTCATCCCGACACCACGAAGCTGTTTCCATCATTTTCGGGCCTCCGATCGGCTCCAAAACCATGATTGATCTTCCCGCGTGAATTACGCTCGAAGAACGCCATTTCCGATCTGGTCCGATTTTCCATCTGCCATCATTGCCGCACCTCTAGAAGAATGTTGCGATGTCGAACATTCAGTTTGGGATCGTTGCGTCACAGAATGGATGTGAAACGATCTTTTGTTCATCACCCCACGAAGAACGTGAAGAACGCGCGGGGAAAAGGAGGAAGAATTCCACATAAACAAAATGAGAAACGAACCTCCGCTGTAGTTCGTCACGGCGTTGATCCGCTCCCGTTAATAGGCTTAAACAGAGCAAGGATCAACATGAATATAAAGCATGGATTAATTCCCCAAAATCATCCCAAAGAAAACCCTCCGGCAAGAACGTACGAATCCGTGGATCAACTTGTTCGCGGTTGATCTGCGTTCATCGTTTAAACTCAAAAATGGGGAAAAGAAAATCAAAACAACAACCCCTACCCTTTGAAAGGATCGATCGTTGAAGAAGGCGTTGTTCTGCCGTTGTCGTCGTGATCCTTCAACGCCGGCGCAATGATCCTTGGTTTCGATCCGTTGTCGTTCGTCGTCAAGAATTGCTCCAACGCCTCACGGATTCGGCAGAGGTTCTTCCCAAGCGTTGCCAAAGATTCAACAATTGGTTAACCCATTAAAAGGAAAACACGTTGACATTTAATTACGCGGCAGCATTAATGACGTTGACTTGTCATTTTGAAGTTATTATGACGCGTCATTAATTTAGGAAATAGTTGCACCGTCGCAACGCTGCAGCGGATTTTTCATTAAAAGAAAATAAAATAAACTGGTTAATTTTATTTATTTTATTTTACTTAAAACGTCCAAAAAAAATAACCTTCTCCCTCGACCCACGCCAGTCGAGGTTAACCTCATTCTTAGGTAGAGTCATCATCCCGGACGCAACGGTGCGCTCAGATTTTTAATCTGGGAATCCGTTTGGAAACTGCCACAACCGCGCACAAGCGCTGACTCACTTAACTAAAAAAGTTCAAACAACCATTCCGGGCTCACTGGACCTCGGAATGATGTGCCGTCTCCGCGCCCAGTCTCAAAATAATTCCATATAATATTTAAAAATAATAAACGGAAAAATCCGAGACATTAAATTTCTGCCACTTCTGTGTTTTGAATTTGGAAAAATGGATTCCATATTTGGAATCAGGATGTTCAAATTGTGTAAATAGTAACTTTTATTTTTAGACATTTTGAATAATTACTTCGGTAAATATTTTATTTACCATGGTTAAAGGGTAAATCTGGTAAATAAGGGTTAAAAATAATATTATAATAATAAAAAATTACCCTAAGACGTGTCCTAACCTTATTGGTTGATACATGTCCGACCATGGGCATCTTTAAGTCTATTTGTGGACCCCATGGAGCCACTTGTAAGTGATAATGACACTTTATATTAATTAAGTTAAAATAAATACAAAAATGAAATAAGTATATATCTTTTAGAAAAACAATTTTTACATAGGGTTATATATGTTGGATGTTCAACTATAAATATTAATTATAAAGATAAAAAGAGTTCCTATATAATGGTATTTTATTTATAGTTTTTATACATTAAATAATTTAATTTATGTATGACACAATGATGATACAGTAATTACAATAATAGTGAGAAATTAAAATAATTGATATTATAAATACCCAAATAAATATAATTTGAGACTATTTATAAATTACACTAATTCTATAGGTTAATATGACATATTATTATTGATTAAATTTACTTTTTTCGAAGTAATCATTCTGTTATGATTTTCACAAAAAATCAATTTTCCAAATAGTGTCAAAATTGACATAAAAGAGTTTTTAAAACAAATATTATATTATTAATTGATATTCAATTCCTAAAAATCTAAGGTTCGGCCAAGAGACTTATATCATGATAAGTGTATCATTAATGGATCACTTGGGGGTCTCTTGGAGGTATAAAGTGTGTTTATTAACTATATAATATAAAAATACAAAGTGACATGGTAAGTGTCAAACTAATTAACTAAGAGTTAAAACTAAAAGATAAGGTTAATATAATGACCCAAATCTGTCTAAATTATATTGTTTGAGTGGTTTTCGACCCATCCCCACCTTAACCTTTAAATAATTCACTTTGGAGCCATTAGAAACCTAATATGAATTTATTATAAAATAATATTTCTAGCTTTTCCAAAGGTGCCCCTCACCCCTCTTATAAAAGGGCACTCACCCTTCTCATTAATTCACACCTTTAAAGCCATTTGGATCCTCCAAAATCTGCCCAAATACTCTCTCAAATTCCCTAAATTCATCCTAGAGGCCTTCCTTTTGTCAGAAAGCCATCCTAAGGAGCCCTTTTGATCAAATAAAAAGGAATAACCTGAAGAAGAGGTAATGATTTCACCACCCCTTTTCAAATTCCTTTCTTCTTCCACTTCTTCTATCTTTGTTATTACCATTCTAAAATTATAACTCTAGTATATTATATATACTTTTCTTTTATTATAAACATGTTACAACCATATTTCAGTATTCTATCCATCCTTTGAATGACATGTGACCATACGTGCGTACGTACGGCTTACCGTCTCCACGTCGTGGTGTAATTGTTATTCAAAACATTATTATTTGGATGGGTATAATAATGATGTGTAATTCATGTAAATAATAAATATAACATGATAATGATTCTGTATATATGATATACCATCCAATTAAATATTATTTTAATATCAAAAGAATGATATTTTCTCTCATGCATACGTACAGACTACCGTCTCCACGAACGCGATTAGATTCATTCCCCATCGTATCCATTCAAGTATAATTCTCATTTGATGATTAATAATAGTATCTAATGACTTGATATAATTCTGGATATGAATAAGATACAACCTATCCATGACAAACACGACTTATGTAACAAATCATATAAAAGAAAACGAGTAAGTTAACACCTGAAACGACAATAATTCTAAGATATTATTAACAAATCAATGTTAAAAGATCATATATGATATCATATTAATGTATATGATTATTGTATAATTTAATAACAATTATTTAACCATTATACAGGAGGTTAACCAACCCTCAACCAAGGAAAAGTACAAGTTAAGGGTTTATTTCGCAATCTCTTCATTATCAGAGGTTGATTATACGTAATAATCTACTGGGACTTCTTTATCATCCACATCCATGTTTCTTAAAAATGTATTTCAAAACATTTTTACTATTTACTAGAATATGGGTTAAATTCATTTATACCCTTGTTGACTTTTATAAGTGGTTTATAAAGGAATCTTTCAATCATTTTCCAAACAAGGTCTTTTTTAACCTTTTCGACAGAGTTAAGGTAAGAATGTTTTTTTAAACTTATACGGCAGGTGAGGCTATTTTCCGCTGTTATAAAATATTTGAAGCTTCCCTTACAAGCTTATAAGAATATTTTCAAAGAAAATGTTTTATTTTATAAATATATGACTCTTAAATGATTTCAAAATAGAAAAAGATATTTCTCTAAAAAGAGTTTTGATTTCATCTATGTCAACATCCTTTGATGGATTTTACGCTTATTTGAAGTTGATTTATTATGATACAAAACTTATATATTGTATTGAAGGTTTTGTGATATGTTTGACTGTGGATGTTTTATTTTTATACCATTAATGGTTTATGGATGAAGTACTTATATTTTGTATACTATTTTAATACGAATGTTTATGTTATGTTTAAACATGTTCATATGAGGAATGCATTGAACTTAATATGTGACGGGTGGAGCCCACTATAGCTCCTTGATGCAACGGTAGGTCTCATGATACAAACTAGTGTCTTGGAACAAGGCCTTGAAAAAATATTATTTGTTGGCACGAGGCCTTGGCTATGTGGTTATGATAGTCTGGCATTATGCCTTCCATCATTATGAAAGTGGTTATTGATATTGAATGTGAATATTTTATTAATAGAATATCCATGTGAATAAGTAAATGGCATTATTTAATTTTATTTTTTCCATACTATGTTGAAGTTCAAGTTTAAAAGTCTTTTGTTTTAGTTATACATTGCCTTAAATGTTTATTCTTATTCATGAAATTTTCCGCTATATTGTTATCCTTACTGGATATTTGAGCTCACCTCTTTTCTATGTTTTATTTTTCCCTGGATGTGAAGAAGTAATTTATGAATGACCTTCAGGGATAGTATGAGGGGATAATAGTGTGGACTATGGAGACTATATTTTTGTAGTTTTCATTTTATTATGTAATGTAAACTTTATAAATATATCTAGTGTTTCCAAGGATACTAAACTAATCGATCTTTTGAGACATGATCTTTCTTGTGATCATGCTAATGTTATGTAATAATGCACCGACTCTAGGTAATTGGGGTCGGGGCGTTACAGTTGCTATCAGAGGGAGGTTTAGTACAAACCTTGGAAGCTAGATTTAGATAAACTATGATTAGAACACATAGATTTAAGATGGACTTTGAGGATTAGTATAGAAGAACTTCCTAGAATTTTGGTAGTGTAGAGATTTTGTGAGTTTTCCGAGAAATAAATCCATGTCTGGATACAAGCTGGTAGAGGCGTCTCTGGCATAGATGTACCTAGGGGTAAAACCCGAAAACACCGCTTTGAGCTAGACTCGAACGGGAACTGGTGCATGACAACGGGCCTTGCTGCACTCTAGGTTATGACACTCCCGGGGGATATGCTTAGGATAACTCTCATTTTATTTACAAATAATTATGAAGGGTTTATGAGTATATACTTCCTTAAGGAAAACCTTTTTATGATTATGGATTATATCCATAAATAGTTCAATTTATGTTAAGTGTTTTATAAGTATGGAATTATGTATTTTGATTCATAAAATGATCTATTTTATGCCATTGTTTAGAAATAGCGCCTAGTGGAAGAAATGGAAACTGTATCAATGCACGCACTCCATGTAGGGATTTCCCTCCGGCTCAAGATAATTATAATGGAGCTGGTGATGCAACTGGTGCTGATCAACGAATCACCATACTGGGATAACTCACTCAGGTAATTAATAATAACCTTACCCATATGGAGCACCCTGATCCGCAGCGTGGAGGATCAATGTTAGATCGCTTCATAAGACAGCAACCACCAACATTCACTGGGAGTAAAAATCCATTAGTAGCTGAGCAATGGATAACTTCCCTAGAGAAAATATTTCAGGCTTTGGGGAGTAGTGAAAGGGAATAAGTTATCATTGCTGTTTACCGCCTCACTGGAGATGCTGATCAATGGTGGTCATTGATTCAAAACACGAAGGAAGATGATGAAGTATCAAATATGGAATGGGGAGAGTTCAAAGATCTGTTTTTAGAAAAATACTTTCCTCGTGACCATCGAGCAGATATGGAAATGCAATTTCTGAATCTGAGACAAAAGGAGGATGAGAATGTCGCAAAGTATGAGGCTGACTTTACAAGGTTAGCCTCACAATCCTTCTCATCATACGTAGAAATTGTCTCATGTGCTATCAAGATAGAAAAGGAATTCTCTAAGTCATATGACTTTAAAGAAAAGAAAGAGAAGAAGAGATCTAATGATCAATCTGGGAATGGAAATAAGGGGAAGAAGGGAAAGCTTGAATATCCATCCTGTGGTAAATGTGGGAAGAAACACCCTGGTACTTTCTTGAAGGGAATGGGTGTCTGTTACAAGTGGGGTGAAAAAGGCCACCAAGCTCGTGATTGCAAGGAGAAGAAGGAATCTACCAATGTCCAATGCTACAATTGCAGGGAGATGGGACATTATGCAAATGAATGTCCTAAGTGTCAAGGGAACTTACCTCAGAAAAGGCCAAGCGATCAAGGCCAAGCTTATGCTATCACTACTGCTGAGGTAGAATCTCCTAAAGACGTGGTGGAAGGTAATTTAATGGTTTCCTCAAGTTTAGAAATTGCATTATTTGATTCTGGATTATCGCATTGTTTCATATCTTCCCAG
The DNA here is from genome assembly GCA_963277665.1 of Viscum album. Classification (NCBI taxonomy): domain Eukaryota; kingdom Viridiplantae; phylum Streptophyta; class Magnoliopsida; order Santalales; family Viscaceae; genus Viscum; species Viscum album. The sequence continues at coordinate 1,512,289,980 of OY728128.1, read as the reverse complement.
TTTTCTAAGAAAATTAGATATTTCCAATTTGATTTAATGAGGGAGTTGTCAGTTAAAACTCCTAAGGGAAGTATCATTGCAACAAAGTTTTGTGAATCGGTCCCCATTAGAGAACATAAATGTTCTTTATCCTCTAATATCATCGTCATACCTATGATTGAGTTTGATATAATCCTTGGTGTGGATTGGATTTCAGACCATGATGCGAAGATTTATTGTAAGAAGAAGGAGGTTACGATTTTTGATGATGATGATAAAGAACACCTTATCTTTAGAGCAGAATCATCACCACCTAATTCTTATCTAGATCCACCCCCAGTAGATCAACTAAATTCAATTATTAGGGAGGAAGAATATGAAATGACTGTGGGTGAGGAAAGGAATTTTCCAATATAGGATGTACCTATTGTGAAAGAATATGTAGATGAGTTTCCAGAAGATTTATCTGGACATCCTCAAGAACGAGAAGTTGAGTTTTCCATTGATTTAATTCCTGGATCAAGGCCTATATCAAATACCCCTTATAGAATGGCCACTGTGGAATTAGTCGAACTAAAGAAACAACTAGAGGAATTGAGTAATAAAAGATTTATTCACCCTAGTGTTTCTCCATGGGGATCCCCTGTTCCTTTTGTTAAAAATAAAGATGGATCTATGAGGTTATGTATCGACTACAGGGAGATCAATGATATAACAATAAAGAACACGTATCACCTACCTCGCATTGATGATTTATTTGACCAACTACATGGAGCTCAATACTTTTCAAAAATTGAACTTTGATCTGGATACCATCAGTTATGTGTGAATAAGGAAGACATTCCGAAGATAGCATTTCGAACTAGGTACGGGCATTATGAGTTTACAGTAATGCCTTTTGGATTGACTAATGCACCCTCTGTATTCATGGATCTGATGAATTGAGTTTTCAAGGAATATCTCGATGAATTTGTAGTGGTATTTATTGATGATATCTTGGTATACTCCAAAATCTACAAAGATCATGAAAATCACTTGTGCATTATCCTGAAGACTCTGAGAAGACATGAATTATAGGGGAAGTTTAGCAAGTGTGAATTCTGGATTCAAGAGATTTCGTTTCTTGACCATATTGTCTCTAAAGATGGAATCTCTGTTGATCCTTCTATGACCAAGGCAATCCAAGAATGGCCTGCACTGATGAGTATAACTGAGGTACATAGTTTTATTGGTTTAGCAGGTTATTATCGATGTTTCATTCATAATTTTTCCCAGTTGGATAACCCATTAACAAACATCACACGAAAAGGGGTTAAATTTGTTTGGACAAAAGAGTGTGAAGAATGTTTCGAAGAAATGAAGAGAAGATTAGTCAATGCTCCTATATTGACTCTACCATCGGGGAATGATGGGTTCATTATTTATAGTGATGCATCTAAGAAAGGACTTGGTTGTGTCGTTATGCAGAATGATAGGGTTATTGCCTATGCATAACAACAGTTGAAAATTCATGAACAAAACTATCCTACTCATGATATTGAGTTAGCAGCTATGATCATTGCTTTGAAGATATGGAGGCACTACCTCTATGGTGAAAAATGTGAGATTTATACTGATCACAAGAGTTTGAAGTATATTTTCTCACAAAAAGAACTCAACATGAGGCAAAGGAGATGGCTTGAATTACTCAAGGATTATGATTGTACGATACACTACCTCCCGAGGAAGGCAAATAAAGTGGCAGATGTTTTGAGCAGAAAAGATCATGGAGTGTTGAACAATATGAGAATTTAAAGGGTTCCAATTTTCATGGATCTAGTGAATATGGACATGGGAATAACCAGGGAAGGTGAAACATCAATTCTTTTTCAAATTGTTTCCAAACCATCTTTAATAGAAAGGATTAAGAGTTCTCAGACCGATGATGAATAATTTCGAAAGAAGATTAAATCTGTGAAAGATGGGAGATTGAGAGACTTTGTGTATGAAGATGGAATTTTGAAATTTGGGAAGAGGCATTGTGTTCCCAATATACCTGATCTAAAAAGGGAATTGTTTGACGTTGCTCATAGTTCCAATTTCCTTATACACCTTGGGAGAACCAAAATGTATAGAGATTTGAAGGAACATTTTTGGTGGGACAACATGAAGAGAGAGATTGCTGATTTTGTGTCAATATGTATGGTTTGTCAACAAGTGAAAGTTGGAAGGCAACAACCTGGAGGATTCATGCAACCTCTTCCCATACCGAAGTGCAAATGGGACAATATCATGATGGACATTGTCATGGGACTACCAAAGACTCCTAGAAGGAACGATGCAATATGGGTTTTTGTTGATCGTCTTACTAAGTCAGCACATTTTCTTGATATAAGAGAAGATCTACCACTGGAACGTCTAGCAAGACAATATATTAATGAAGTTGTGAGACTTCATGGAGTACCCCTATCGATTGTTTGGGATCGTGATCCCCGTTTTACTTCAAGATTCTGGAAAAGTATTCAGAAAGCCTTGGATACCGAACTTCATTTGAGCACTTCCTACGAAACTCAAACAGATGGAAAATCAGAATGAACTATTCAAACCTTAGAAGACATTTTGAGATCCTACTCACTTGACTTTCAGGGTATGTGGGATAAATATTTACCTTTGGTAGAATTTTCCCATAACAATAGCTACCATTAGAGTATTCATATGGCACCATATGAAGCGTTATAGAGAAAGAGATGTCACACACCAACCTGTTGGGATGACGTTGGTGAAAGAAAACTTGTAGGCCCAGAACTGGTGGAGGAAACGATGGAAAAGCTGAAGGTAATCCAAAACCATATCAAAGCAGCTCAAAGTAGGCAGAAGAGCTATGCTGATAATCGAAGGAAGGATTTGGAATTTCAAGTCGGTGATCATGTTTTCCTGAAGGTATCTCTATGGAAGGGAGTCATACGTTTTGGTAAGAAAGGTAAATTGAGTCCCAGGTACATCGTACCTTTCGAAATTCTAGAACGAATTGGGGATATAGCTTACCGATTGGCAATACCACCAAGTCTCTACAAAGTTCACGATGTATTCCATGTATCTCTGTTGAGGAAATACATGTCTGACCCAATGCATGTACTCACCTGTGAAGAATTATAACTGGAACCCGATCTTTTTTATTGCGAAGAGCCCGTCAGGATTCTTGATACGAGAGAACAAGTGCTGAGAAATCGAATGACGCATCTGGTAAAAGTTTTTTGGAGAAACCACAAGATGGAAGAGGCAACGTGGGAACCCAAGGAACTTATGATGAAGAACCACCCGAGTCTTTTCATGCGGTAGTATTCTAGAAATTTCAAGGAAGAAATTATTTTAAGGAGGGGAGAATGTAACACCCCAATCTTCTATGGTACGCTTCTCTTTGAATAATGCAATAGCGTGTGTTGTACGCAACATTGAGTTCTAACACACCACAACCAATCAAACTAGCCATTATGAATAGTAATACCCACTTTTTGAAATTTTATAAATTTTATCTCTCAAAATGGACTTCATTTTTGGATTCGGAATATCAAATTTAGTCTAGGGTAAAATTTTGGAACTTTTTGGATAAGATTTATATTTTGATGAATAGTGAAAAATTCTAAATTTTAATTAAAAACATCTTTTTTAATCGAAACAATTTATATTGATAAATTACGAATTTGAGTGGTTTTTAAGTATATTTAGAATATATGTTTACCATTTAATACAATTTTGGTCATTTTACAAAATTTTACAATTAATCCAGACATAAACAAGTGTCAATCTTTTGATAGTTATTATCTCTTAAAAACACGCGTTTTGTTTTAACAACGAGAATTAATTTTAAATAAATTTTTTCCACTTCTGTGTTTTGAATTTGGAAAAATGAATTCAATATTTGGAATCATGATGTTCAAATTTTGTAAATAGTTAAATTTTATTTTTAGACATTTTGAATAATTACTTCAGTAAATATTTTATTTACAATGGTTAAAGGGTAAATCCGGTAAATCAGAGTTAAAAAATAATATTATAATAATAACAAATTACCCTAAAACGTGTCCTAAACATATTGGTTGATACATGTCCGAACATGGGCATATTTGAGTCTATTTTTGGACCCCATGGAGCCACTTGAAAGTGATTATGACACTTTATATTAATTAAGTTAAAATAAATACAAAAATGACATAAGCAAATATCTTTTAGAAAAACAGTTTTTATATAGGGTTATATATGTTGGATTTTCGACTATAAATATTCATTATAAATATAAAAAGATTTATTACAAATGGTATCTTATTTATAATTTTAGACATTAAATAAGTTAATTTATTTATGACACAATGATGATACAGTAATTACCGTAATAGTTAGAAATTAAAATAATTGCTATTAGAAATACCCAAATAAATATAATTTGAGACTTTTAATAAATTAAACTAATTTTATAGGTTAATATGACATATTATTATTGATTTAATTGAATTTTTTTGATGTAATAATTCTATTATGATTTTCACAAAAATCAATTTTCCCAATAGTGTCAAAATTGAGATAAAAGAGTTTTTAAAACAAATATTATATTATTAATTGATATTCAATTCCTAAAAATCTAAGGTTCGGACAAGAGACTTATTTCATGATAGGTTTATCATTAATGGACCACTTGGGGGTCTTTTGGAGGTATATAGTAAATTTATTAACTATATAATATAAAAATACAAAGTGACATGGTAAGTGTCAAACTAATTAACTAAGAGTTAAAACTAAAAGATAAGGTTTATATAATGACCCAAACCTGTATAAATTCTATTGGTTGAGTTTTTTGCAACCCATCCCCACCTTAACCTTTAAATAATTCACTTTGGAGCCATTAGAAACTGAATATGAGTTTATTATAAAATAATATTTCTAGCTTTTCCAAAGGTGCCCCTCACCCCTCTTATAAAAGGGCACTCCCCCTTCTCATTAATTAACACCTTAAAAGCCATTTGGATCGGCGAAACTCTTCCCAAATAATCTTAAAACATCCCTCAATTCATTCTAGAGGCATTACTTTAGTCCTAAAGCCAACCTAAGGAGCACTTTTGATCAAATCAAAAGGAAGAGCCCGAAGAAGAGGTAATGATTTCACCACCCCTTTTCAAGTTCCTTTCTTCTTCCACTTATTCTATCTTTGTTATTACCATTATAAAATAATAACTCCAGTATATTATATATACTTTGATATTATTATAAACATGGTACAACCATATTTTAGTATTATATCCATCCTTTGAATGACATTTCACCATACGTGCGTACATACGGCTTACCGTCTCCACGTCGTGATGTAATTGTTATTCAAAACATTATTACTTGGATGGGTATAATAATGATGTGTAATTCATGTAAATAATAAATATAACATGCTAATTATTCTGTATATATGATATACCGTCCAATTAAATATTATTTTAATATCAAAATAATGATATTGTCGCTCGTGCTTACGTACGGACTACCGTCTCCACGAACGCAATGAGATTCATTCCCCATCGTATCCATTCATGTATAATTGTCATTTGATGATTAATAATAGTATCTAAGGACTTGATATAATTCTGGATATTAATAATATACAACCTATCCATGACAAATACGGATTACGTAACAAATCATATAAAATAAAACGAGTAAGTTAACACCCGAAATGACGATAATTTTAAGATATTATTAACAAATCAATGTTAAAAGATCATATATGATAGCATATTAATGTATATTATTATTGTATAATTTAATAAAAATTATTTCACCATTATACTGGAGGTTAACCAACCCTCAACCAAGGAAAAGTACATAGTAAGGGTTTATTTCACAATCTCTTCATTATCCGAGGTTGTTTATACGTAATAATCTACTGGGACATCTTTATCATCCACATCCATGTTTCATAAAAATGTATTTAATTTTTTTTTACTATTTACTATAATATGGGTTAAATTCATTTACACCCTTGTTAACTTTTATAAGTAGTTTATAAAGGAATCTTTCTGTTATTTTCCAAACATGGTCCTTTTTAACCATTTCGACAGAATTAAGTTAAGATTTTTTTTTAAACTTATACGGCAGGTGCGGCTATTTTCCGCCGTTATAAAATCTTTGAAGCTTCCATTACAAGATTATAAGAATATTTTCAAAGAAAATGTTTTATTTTATAAATATATGACTTTTAAATGATTTCAAAATAGAAAGAGATATTTCTCTAAAAAGAGTTTTGATTTCATCTATGTCAACATCCTTTGATGGATTTTACACTTATTTGAAATTGATTTATTATGATACAAAAATTCTATATTGTATTGAAGGTTTTGTGATATGTTTGACTGTGGATATGTTATTTTTATACCATTCATGGTTTATGGATGAAGTATTTACATTTCGTATTCTAGTTTAATACGAATGTTTATGTTATGTTTAAACTTGTTCATATGAAAAATGCACTGGACTTAATATGTTATGGGTGGAGCCCGCTATAGCTCCTCAATGCATCGGTAGGTCTCATAAAGAAAAACTAGTGTCTTGGCACAAGGCCTTGGAAAAATCTTATTTGTATTCTTGGCACGAGGCCTTGGCTATGTGGTTATGATAGTCTAGAATTATGCATTCCATCCTTATAAAAGTGGTTATTTATATTGCATGTGAATGTTCGATTAGTAGAATATCCATGTGAATAAGTAAATGGAATTATTTCATTTTATTTTTTCCATACTATGTTGAAGTTCAAGTTTAAAATGCTTTTGTTTTAGTTATTCATTGCCTTAAATGATTATTATTATTTATGAAAGTTTCCGCTATATTGTTATCCTTATTGGGCATTTGAGCTCACCCCTTTTCTATGTTTTATTTTTCCCAGGATGTGAAGAAGTAATTTATGAATGAACTGGAGGGATATTATGAGAGGATAACAGTGTGGTCTATGGAGACTATATTGTTGTAGTTTTCATTATATGATGTAATGTAAATTTTATGAATATATCTAGTGTTTCCAAGGATACTAAACTAATCGGTCTTTCGAGACTTGATATTTCTTGTGATCATGCAAATGTTATGTAATAATGCACCGACTCTGGGAAAATGGGGTCGGGGCGTTACATAAAATCTCAAAAAAAATCATGGAAGTGGATCTGATGAATATAAAAGGGATAAAAGAAATTCCTAATCCTACAATTATAAAAGGCATAAGAAAATTTCTAGGCCACACATTATTTTAATGTCGCATTTGTAAAATACTTGTTGAATGTATCCCACCCGTTGACACACTTATTATTGAAGGAAACTATTTTCATGTCCATTGAGGAGTATCAAAAGACAATCGATACCCTAAATAATACCCTGATGTATCTAATTGATATCATTTCAATAGATTGGGATAAGTAATTTGAGTTGATTTGTGACACTAGAAACTTTGTTGTTGGAATTGTCTTTGGATAATGAGTAAAACATATCTTATGTCCAATTTACTATAAAAGCCACACACTGAATTTTAATTAGGTAAATTATATGACAACAATTAATGAACATATGGTATTCATCTTTGAGTTTGATAAGTTTCACTCATACCTCATTTTATACAAAGTCCTGGTCCACATTGATTATGAAGAACTCAACTATCTACTGAATAAAAAGGATTCGAAAAAACAAATGATATGGTGGATCCTACTATTGTAATAGTTCAATAACATTATAAAAGATACCAAATAAAAAAATAATGTTATTTCTAATGATTTATCGGTAATTCCACTTTATATCATTAAGGATGGTGATAATATTGACATCAATGTTGGTTTATTTGGTTATATCTTGTACTTAATAAATACCTAATCTATCCCATGGTTTTTAAATATTGTAAATTTTCTCACAATAATTACACTCTACCCAAACCTCACATATCAGTAGCAGAATATAATCTTAGTTGAAACTTCACATTACTACTATATGAGATACTACTTTTTAAGCATTTATTTGATGGCCTGATGTGGTGTTGCATCTAATAAAATGAAATATATAGTTTTCTTAACATTTTTCTCATATCTCCAGTAGGAGGAGATCATGGACCCTAACACACCGTAGCCAAAATCCTTCAATGTGGTTTATTCTAGATCACACTTCATTAATATTATAATAAATTTTTTCAGAGCTGCAATCAGTGCTAGCAGATAGGAACCATAGGAAAAAAGAAATTCAATGCCCCAAAATCCCATCTTAGAAGCTGAACTCATCGACATATATGGAATATAATTTATGATTATCTTCCATAATTATCATGGTAAATTCTATATCCTAGTTGTAATTCACTGCCTCTCAATATGGGTTGAATCTAATTGAGTCAAATTTTATACTTAAAGTATTTTTCATTCCATTAGTTTTAGAAATAACAAACTCTCTCTTAAATACTTGATTACTATATTTTAATATCCAAATATTATTTAGATTTTTTTTGTGGAAAAAAACTTTTATCATTGTTAAAAACAACTATAAAGTATTCTTGAATATAAACCAACATTATTTATTATTATTATCATAATGATTTTGGATCAAATAAACATCAAATTCACCTTTATCATATCAGATTCAAAACATTTTATCTTGTCTTCATACTGACGAAGTATTTATAATCAAACTGATTACAAAACTGATAAAAATCATATTCACACACAAAAAAATATCATAATGACATTTTTAAGGAATTCAATCAGACTGACTATGTTTAAATTCTGAATATGAAAAACTAATTTCTATCATAATGTAACATATTTTACACTGTGATTGTTTGAAACCAATACGACATCAGACATTTAGTTATGCTATAAAGGTATGAGTTATCAAGTTCCAGATTTCCATGTTTTTGTGACAAACTCAGAAAAAATATGACCATTGGTAAAGAAATATTACCGTTTTGAGTTCACCTATAAATAAATTTTCATTCAATGAGTTTGTAGGTGATCAATTTCATTTTCAATTTCTCATTGTGAAAGAGATATGAAGATTACAAAACATGAGAAGCTAGTTCTTAGTATTTTGTAATTGTTTTAGAGATTTTTCTTCTTAAAGAAACCATGTCAGGTTGTCCCCTTGATAATACTTTTATGTTTTAATCATGAATATGATCTGTGCTTATGATCAAGGGCTTGAATGGATAGAAATACATAAAATTCGATCATCATATTAATAAATGGTTCATTGTGATATTGAGATAGAGAATCTGATCCATCAGATCAAGGGATACTGAGTCTTGGTAGATAGATAATGTGATATTCTTATCAAATTCATTCCTTGATAAAGAAATACATACTTTTTTGTAATTATAAAATAAGGGATACCTTTATCCAATGTTTGTCTCTACCTTACTCTTAAGGATAAAATAGATCTATTATTTTAAAATAGTTATATATAATTCTTATATTTTAACTATTATTTTATTTTTTTCTTAAAATTCATATATTACGCTATTTATATATGTATTCGTTTTATTATAACGATTATAAATACGATAAATATAACTAGAACTATTAATCAGATATATTGTGAGTCTAATACACTCTATTATAATCGTATCTATTATGAATATGATCTCTTTGACCCTATTTTAATCAAAAAATATTTTATTATGATATTTATATCTGATTTTATCAGAATCATACTGACTAAGATACATTAATAACTAGACTGAGGGTCAAGTCTGAATCTGATATTCTTAATTAAATATTTTTTTTGAATTTATTTAGTTTAATTATTTTTAAACATCTGTTTTTCAAACTACAATTACCCCCGCATCTTTTAATAGAACCATCAGGAACATATTTGTATAATCTTAATATCAATACAACTGATTTTGATATCTAACATTTGGAATCAAGGCAGGATTACACTACTCAAATACTTGATATGTTTTTATTGCCTTTACCAATGCAAGTATGATAATTTTTTATACACTTTTTGTTTATAAAATTATATTACATGAACCTGTTTGGGGAAAATAATGGTTTTCTTTAAAATGGTAGGTTTAAATTTTGGATCCATTGATAATCCCAATCCCCAAATACCACCACTTTTTTTATAGTGATGACTATGAATATTAGAGAGATAGAATGAATACTTTTGTGGTCCTGATAGTTGTAGACAAACATTTTATGCTCATTGAAATTTATAATATTCTTGATAAAGATGTTACTACTTTTACAAATCATGAAATGAAAGAGTATCATATTAAAATAAAGAGTCCAAAACACTTTTATATTATCAATGAAAATGAGTATCTATAGTATTATTTCTTCCTATGAAGCCGAAATAGTATTTGGAAAAGGTTATAGGTTACACATTTTTGTAATTCTATGGTTTCTGAAACTAGAAGAGCCATATTGAGAGATGACTATCATGTTTTTGAATTTTTACCTGGATAATATGTATCCAAAATTAATCAAATATTTATAACTATAATAATAGTTTAAAATCTTTTAGGTAAAAAGAATTAGATGATAAAATTATTATGGAAAAAATATTTGATATCATTCTCATTAAATGGGAGTCTAAGAGGATTGTTGTCGATGATACAAGAAAGTTAACAAAACATACTCTTGGTGATCTTATTGGAACACTTATACTGTATAAGGGAATATTGAAAAAAATTACTAAAAAAAGAAAAATAAAATAAAAATGGTGGTGTTGTCTTTTCTACAACAACTACCTGACCCTGTAAAGTTTGGTCTACATAGAATGTAGTGAAATTATATAGAAAAAAATATGTTATATAATCAGACTCAAGTTCATCAAAACATTCTAAAATTGAACTAGATAATCTTTCATGAAGGATGAATAAGATAGTTGGTAATAAATATTTTTAGTATCGGTATAAGAAATGTTAGAAGTAATGAAATGATAAAAAAAATTTCTGAAGTAACTTGTTATGAAATCAAGAAAGTTGGACACATCAGACTGGATTATATAAAGATAAAAATGAAATATAAAAAATAAAGACATTCTGATGGAAATAATAAAGTTTTTTATAAGTTATAAGGAAATAAAGTCTTTAAAGATAATTATTATTGGAGAGAAAGTGGAGGATATTCCTTAGATAACTCTTCTGATAATAATATTTCTGAATAGATGAAATTTTTTCCTCTTGATAGAGTACCTAAAGAAAATATTTGTCGTATAGAGAAGGTATACACAATAGAGAACCATAAAAACTAATCTTTAAAAAAAATTACCTGAAATCATATAATAAAGAAATTAAAAATATTTTGTTGAATAAACATCATCTAATAGTGAAGATAATTCATTAACTTCATATGATGAAGTATCCCAATTTTATAAATTATCTAAAAATTAATATTGTAGAGTTAGTAAAAAAACATGATAATGTTAATTCAAGAAGAGTTATTTTAAAAAAGAAAGTGTTAGATCATTCCAATGATCTTGATAAATATAATTTTAAAAAAATAATCTTTTAAAAGATTTATAAAAAGTGATTTCTGAAAAATATAATTTACAAACTAGTTTTGATAAACTCAATTTTGAAAAATTTACTAAATAGGATAATGATTTAGTTCTCAATATAAAAATTTAAATTTATTCCCTAAAGAAACTCTTTTTCAAAAATTAAAAATGGTAAATAAAACATTGAAAAAATATACAAATAAATTCATCCTCAAGGTACTAATTCCATAATAGAGTTTACACATGAAAAACCTATTTTAATCAATAACAAATTTTTTCCAAAAAATTTATCCTTTGGTACCAAATTCCAAAGTGGTGGGAAATATAAATAAATTTATTTTAATAAATTTCAATCCTTATGGTTTCAAAAATCCAATTTTTCTAGACTACTGTGGATTCTCAAAATTTTATTTTCTAACACAATCAGACCCAAGAAGGTTTGGGTTCCTAAATCCTAATTTTTTTGTTTTCATAAAAAAGATATACAGTATCAACAATAAGAATACATGGTATATGGATAGTGGATGTTCCCAGAATATGACAGGTAACATAAACATATTTGAAAATATCATCAAGTTCAGAGGTGGAAAAGTTTCCTTCATAGATAATTCTCAAGGAGATATTATCAGTATGAGTAATATTGTTCTTATTGTTAAATATTTAATATAATTTTTTTTATTTTTTAAAGGTTTTAATCACAACCTTATAAGCATAAGTTAATTATTTGATGTAGGCAACCTTGTTGATTTTAGAAATGATAAATCTGTGGTACATAATACAAAGGATGAATGTATTCTTTCTGCTAATAGGCATGAGAATGTTTATACACATAACTTATAAGACCCTAGGAGTGAATAATTACCTTTCAATAGTGAAATGAATGATCATTCTTGGTTATAGAATATAAGGTTAGGAAATTATATCCTTATAAACTTATCCAAGTTGGCTAAGAAAATACTTGTTAAGGATCTATCGGAACTTAGGTTTGATTATTCAAAAGTTTTTGAACCTTATCAATATTGTAAGAAAAAGAAGTCTAGTTTTAAATATATTAGTGAACTCTCAAATACTTATGACTTAAAGTTAGTGCACATGGACTTATTTTTTCCTTCACAAAATGTGAGTATTGTCAGAAAATACTATGTGTATGTCTTAGTTGATGATTACACTATATTCACATGGTTCTATATTCTCACAAATAAATCAAAATAATTTTTTTATTTCATAACATTTGAATCCAAAGATAAAAATGAGAAAAACCTTACCTTGATAATTATTCATAGCGATCATGGTAAAGAATTTATAAATTCATATTTTGAAAATTTTTGTAGTAAGAAATGTATTGAACATAAATTTTCATCTACTAGACTCCCCTATAAAAATGGCATTGTTGAAAGAATAAATCGCATTATTTATGAAATAAAAAAGAACCATGTTGAGTGAATACTCAATCGCTAAAATTTTTTGGTCTTAAGTTGTTAGTACTTCCCATTATACTATAATTTGAGTTTTCATTAATCCCTTTATTAATAAAACACCTTTTGAGTTATGGACTAGTTGAAAACCAAAAAATTATTATATATTATTTTTAATTACAAATTATTCATATTGAATATGAAAGATTAATTAGATAAATTTTCACCCAAATCTGATGAAGAAATATATTTAGGTTATTACACTACTTTTAGGTCATATGGAGCCTTTAAAAAAAATTCTTTTGTTGAGGAAACAGTGCGGGTTATGTTTTATGAAACTGACCCTTTTCCAAACAACCATAACCCACATCCTCCTCAAATGTTATTTAAAAAACTAATCTTTGAACTATGTTATAAATTATTCTTATAAATATATAACTCAAGAAATTGTTTTTGAAGTTATTCTTTGGGAATATTTTTTTCCTTTTTTTGAAAAATATACATTTCAAATCCCAAGAAGTTGGTTTTTATTATGAATAATCATAATAATAGTATTTGGATGGCGCTCGGGTTTCAGGGGGTGCGGCTTTCTCGTGGCCATGGCGATCTGGATTCTCCCATCTAGGGTTTCCCATGACTATTCCTCACTATTTTCATTCGGAGCTCGTGGTAGGAGAACCGGGCTCCGCCTAGAATGCAGACCCAAGATATTCTAGTGATGCCACGGTGAAGGCTTTGCTTCCGAGACACGATGTTCGGGCTGTTTCTCGCCGGGATGAAGGTTTCTTAGATCTTCCGTATATTTCGATGGTGGTGCCCTCATCTGTTCATGATGCATCTGGATCTGTGATTCCGGCTTCTGTTGACTTGGATCGTGCGAACAGGGTTGATCGTGTCCAATTTTATTCGACGCTTGTAAATCGTCAGTCTGTGGCTCATGATTCCAGAGATGGGGTGGACAACAGGGCCAACAGTTTTAATCTGATGGATGGAGCTGGGTGGGATCTGGCTTCGGCTGGGTCTCATCTGAAATCTATGTCAAAGAGGGTATTGCCGAAGAATTTATCCGTGAATCTGAAAGTGGCTTCAACAACGCAGGCTGACAGTGTAAAGGATACGAGTGGCCAAGTGGGATGTCCAGCCTCCGCGCCCTCGTTTGCATCATTCATTGACTCCCGCTCAAGTAGGATTCTTCGAAGGGGGTCAGCGGCTCATGTTGATGTCAGTCCTGTTTTATTTGATGAGAGGATTTCAATTGGAAAGAATTCTCTAATTGCACGTCTTGTTTTAGTGAAGGGTGAGACGTCTTGGAAGTTTGATGATATCGTCAAACCGGTCTCGTTTTTGTGGGGTTCATCTGATTGGAGGTGCATTTCTCTTGGTAGTGGTATTTTCCATTGCATTTTTCCATCCAATTCTTTCAAAATACATGCGTGGAGCATTGGGTCCCTTTCTTTGAAACCCGGATGGCTTCATCTTCATGAATGGTCTCTTGATTTCAATGCATATCGTGCAAGGAATGCCTTTTCTCTGGTCTGGGTCTATTTTCACGGGCTTAATTGGGTCCTCTAACATCCAAAGATTCTTCATGACATTGACATGGCAATTGGGTCCCCTATTCTCCCTGACAAGGAAACTGAAGTTGTTCTGTTTGGACATTTTGCTAGAATGCTGGTGGAGGTTGATTTGAGCTCCACCTTGATTGACAAGGTAACTCTTTCCACTCCCACTAATAACATTAATATCGACGTTGAGTATGAAAGGATGCCTCTTTTTTTTACTAAATGCATGGCCGTTGGACACTCGTTGGAGTTATGTCAGAGGAAGCTCTCTTGTGAGAAATGTGGGATGAAGGGACATCTGGCTACTCTTTGTAGATGGAAACTTGAGGGAAATCATGTGGATTTGTCAAATCATGATAGAGATTCTCTCAAAAAATCATCTTCCACTCAGGTTGAGATGTTGTCTTCTGGGAAATCTATTTCTTGTGTGCACAATTTGAATGGTAAAGGACTGATAGTGGATAAGTCTCCGATGAGTGGTCCCTCTCCTCGGGCTGATTTTTCCAAGGATACTTCACCTAAGGATGGTGGCGGTGTTACTCTCACTGGGATATTTGAGACTGGACATAATCCTAGTCTATCTATTAATACTAGTATGAATGATAGTCCTAATGCAGGCGTGATACGAGATGAGACTATTGAGTTGGCTCCTTTTGGGCCTTCTCATAATGTTGATTTTCATCAAGAAATTAAAAATCTTTTGACCTCCTCTAATATTTATGGGAAGTGGGGGGACATCTTTGAGGCGGAAGTGACAACAGCAGATTGTGGTGGTCCTAACACTTTCAAAGATGCACTACTTTCTAGGAAAGGGAAGGTTGATGACTACTTAGTCCTCACTCCAGCTCCCTCGAAGAGACGACCAAGGAAGGATTGTTCTAACATACCTCATACTGTGTCTACACGATCTTCTAAGACTTCTGGTAGGTTCAACTCTGATATTCTTAAGATCCTCAATTAGGGTAAGTCCCAATCTAAATGGGAAACTGTTGATGAATCTGACTATGGAAATGACATGTCTTATTATGATCTGTAATGTTGTGTTTGACGGATGAGGGCAAGTTCTTTTGTCTGACCCTGCCCGCCTCCTCTGTACCTTTTTATTTTATTTAATAAATATTCATAGGCTTAGCTTCTGGCTGATCTTGGTGTGACATAATAATAGTATCATTGGTGAAGTTGATCAACCTGTTTAGACTATTAGTTCCTTAAAAAATGGAGTTGAACATCTAGATTTACTTTCCTAATTTGATCCTAAGAATCCTGATGAGGATTTTGGTGATGAGGATTAGATCAAGACTATGCATGATGATTTAAATTAATTGGATAGTAACAGAGTACATATATTGGTTGAATGACCTAAAGAAACTTCTAAAATTGGTATAAATTTTTTTTAGAAACAAATGTTATAAAAATAAAATTATTATTAATAATAAAGTAATAATTTCTGTTAAATTTTATAACCAATAAGAATTAAGAGACTATGAAGATATATATGCATCGATATCTAGTCTAAAACTTATTCATATTCTTCTAGCCTATGACGCATTTTTTAATTTCAAACATTTTCAAATGGATGTGACGTGTGATTTCATTAAAGGATATGATCAATAGGAATTTTATTTTGAGCAACCACATGGTTTTGAAAATTAAAAACAACTTGGAAACATTTATAAACTTACCAATGATTTATATGGATGTAACAACCCCCTAGATCATGGTATGATTTATTAACAAGATTTTTGTTACCATAAAAATTTGTTAAGGGAGATGAGGTTACAAGTATTTTTAAAAAAGAAGTTAAAAATATTATGATTATTGTAATAAATGTTGTAGACATTATATTCAGATCGACTCAATAATATTTAATAGATTACTTTTCTGATCTTATAAAATCTGATTTTGAGATTGTTATGATGGGTATGTTAACATAAATTTTAGGTTTTCAAATTTCTCAAAAACTAGACGTAACTTATATATTTCAACATAATTATATCAAATATCTCCTTCAAATGTTTGGATATGATAGTACTAAAAGTCTAAGTACTCCCATTGGTACCTCAAATTAACTTGATCTTGATGGAGATGGGAAACTAGTTGATCAAAAAACTTTTAGAGGTATGATAGGAAGCCAAATTTACATAACCATAATTCAGTCAGGCTTAATGATTTTAGTATTCCTATTTTCATGATATCAGGATAACCTAAAAGTGTACAACTATAAATCTATAAAATGAATTTTTGGTTATCTTATTTAAATAATGTATCTAGGACTTTTCTATTCATATAGAAATGTTTTTGAACGAAAAGGTTTTCAAATTGATGACTTTGGTGGTAGTATAATGGATAGGATATCACATCTAGAAAGTTTCATTTCTTAAGAGATTAATTATTTTATTGGTCATGTAAGAAACAAAACTTAGTATCACTTTCCATTGCAGATGTCAAATATGTGGACACAGTAATTTGTTGTGGTCAAGTATTATGGGCGCAACCCACACTCACTGACTATGAAACATGTTTAACAAAAACTCTAATACTATGTGATAATAATAGTTCCATTTCTTTAATTAATAACCATAAAAAAACTCTCATTCAAAACACATAGATATTAGGCATCACTTTCTTTGGGATCACACACACAAAGGAGATATCATTTTATAATTTTTTGGATTCTAATGACAACTTACTGATATTTTTAAAGAATTCTTACCCTTTGATAGATTTAAATATATTAAAAAGTATCTAGGAATGATCAATGTAAAATGATATTTAATATCTACTTCTTGTTTACCCATCTCCTTACATTAAGTTAATCCTCTTCATATAGAGAGTACGTAAAAATTTTTGTTTTTAAAAACTTTTAATTTTTCAAAACATTTGATATTTCAAAATTTTAGATATCTTAAAATCTATTTCGTAATGAATTTCCAGATTCATATTTCATTACAAAAAAATCAGAGTCAATATTCTAAAAATAATTCTCAGACACAGAAAATGATTCAAATATTGCAGAAAAATGTTCTTAAAAAGTTTTCAGATTGTGAAAATCCTTCGTAATGAGTTTTTGTTTATGAAACATATTATTTAATTTTAAAAACAATTTTAAATTTTATTTTATTTCTTTTGTATTTATTTTTTATATTAAAACTATTGTATTCAATTTCTTAAAACTATTTTAATCTAATTAGATTACAAAATTCATGAATAACTTGTTATTCATACCAATAACACTTTCCAAAGTCTTAAAGTTATTCTTCAAATAATAAATTTCTTTTTACTATTTCATTGAAATAGTTTATATTTTTTGTTATTAAAATTTTAAATTTTATAAAAAAAATATTTTTTTTATTCTTATTTTTATTCCAAAATAATATTTAGTATCAATACAAAAATTTTCAAAACCGAAAGAGTTTACATAGTCTTAAATATTTCTATGAATAATTTTTAACAGTTAGATCGTATTGGGCTGAATCTGTTCCAATGGATTTATTTTCGAATTTGACCTAACTCTCTATTTTCCTATATAAAGGGGTTATGTGTCCCACATTGGGTATCTTGGTCTTTTTGTGCTAATTTCTTGCTTCCTTCAAAATTCCCCATTCCAAAAAATTTCACTTTTCATCATGTCTAAATTACCAATCTCATCTCTGAATACAATTCCTTCTGTTAAAGATTTTATAAACTCGTTTGTTTTTTTAAAGAGGATAGTACCAAGATATTTTAATGACTTGTATGAATCATCATCGAAAGATATTATAAAATTTCAAGGATTGGAGTTAATTTTTTTTGGACTAACTAATAAGGATATTTATTTTATTTATCTTTAACTTGTTCATAATTTCTATACTATTGTCAACTTTTTCATAGACGGTGGAAAACAAAAAGTTTCATTCATGATATATGAAAAATGGTTTAAAATTTCATATAAAAAATCTATGGGTGTGCTTAAAATACCATCAGATGGAGAATCGTATTGGCCCTCTCATAAGTTACCAGGTGAGATTGGTTCTTTCAATAAGAAGAAAGAAGTTGATTACTTATTTTATCATTATGAAAAATTTAGGAAGGTGACTCATATCATGTCAAAAAATCATGTTATTTCCATTTATATGTATGTATTCCTCATTCCAAAAAAAGGAGATCATTATATCTTAAAAGTTTTTGACTTTTTTTCCATGGACATTCTTGTGAATATAAGAAAAATGGATCTTATCAAATTCATTTCCCATACCATCAACAACATAATAATTGGATCTATTAAGTCTCAAATCATCATGTTTTAGGATTTTTAAATATTGTTAATAATGGATTGAATGAAATATTTCCACATTACAAACAATTCAACTCTAAAGAGATTTAAAATTCTATTCATCAATGATGACACTATAAAGATGTTGAGGCTTACTTTTGATACTGATGCAAAAAAATATAAAAAAACATGGTGATGATGCACTAGAATAATAACCCTTAAAGAAATATAACCAAGTTTCTCAAAAGAACAAAAAAAATCTAACAAGAGTGATCATGATAAAAAATAGAAAGTAGAGACTTCGTAGCTTGAGAAAATAAAGAAACAAAAGAATCTTCCAGATAAAGTAAGGGATGAGTGGATATGGAACAAGTATGAGTGGGAATGAGGGGATCCGGTTATTTACATTGAACTAGAAGGTTATTTTTCCATAAATATTCATGTTGGTGATACTCTAGAAGGTGAAATAAAAAATAAGAAGCATAAGAATAATTCAACTAAAGCTCTTTCATGTGAAAACTTATAAAAAAGTAGTGGAAAAGGCTTCAAGAATTGTGGGTCTAATTATACTTCCTTCTCAGTAGGATTAAGTACATCCAAATTATTTATTGAATTCCAAATAGACCATTGTAGTTATGTTTGTTATTCCCTCTATTGTAGATAATGGAATGGATAATGTAGTTGATGAAAAACCGTTACCAAATAATGTTCAAGAAAACCCGTCAGAATTGGTGCCTACAAGAAAAGCTAATTTAAGAATAGATTCAGAGCTCCATAAGGATATTATTTCATAAATTGAGTAAAATGATATATGAAGTGATATTTTAGCTCAATCAGGTGAAGGGTTTTAAGAATAAATTTAATGTGATGAATATTTTGTAGAAGAGTAGTTCCCTAATGATGAAAATAAAGAAAGTGGTTAAATGTATGAAGAAGAAGAAGATAATTAAATTAACCCTATGGAGATAAAGAGGATGAAAATGATGAGGATATGAATGTATAAAGATATGAATATGATGATAAAAAAAATTCATATGTTTTATTTAAAATTAGTGGAGAAAACATCATCGGATTATCATTCAGAGATAGAACAAAATAGAAAATGTGAATGTTTTGAGAAGAAAAAATCATCTTCAATGGAAGAAGCCTAATTATAATTTTGAATGATTAGAAAAAGATAAAAACTCAAAGATTCAAGGTAATAAAGCTGATAATAATGATGAGTAGATCATTGAAATATCTTATAGAAATTATTATAGAGATAAAGTTGAGAAATTTGTATCAAATAATGTTAATAAAGTAAAATCAAAAGAGTTTGAAATTGTAAAAATTCTTTTTGAAATCTAAAAAATTGAAAAATAAGAATTTGATACAGTGAATAAAGTAACCATATAGAGACTACATTACATCATTCAGGATTTATAGAGACTCAAAGGATGAATTCTCTACTTTAAAAGAATTGAATCCATGGTAGAATTGATATGTGAAAATAAAATAAAAAATTGGAATCAATCAAATTTTTAATAGAAAGGCTGATTCAGAATGAGGCAGATATCAATATTTTATAAGAAATTTTCTCAAGATCACAAAAAGGAATGCATTAAGGTTGTGAAATGGTCTCATAGTACTTATTTCATTACCAAGATGTTTGATGAAAGTATTAAATATATAAGTATTCTTATGAATTAATATGTAGAAGCCTTCAATTAGTTATCCAAAGATAAGGAATCCAAGGTAAAAAAATGGAAATGTTCATAGATTACACTAAAAGATGGTCATTGGAAGAGAAAGAGTCAAATGGTAAGATAAAATAATTTTATATCGATTTCTTAAGAATGAAATATTATAAGGCTGAAATCATCAGTTATAAAAATCAGTATGAAGAATTATCTAAAATAATTTGGATTCACGAAGATAAAATTTGGTCTCTTGATAAAATTATAACAATTAATTAGGTGGACAAAAAGTATTTCAATAATATGAAGACCATTGTGACATCATTAGTTAATAATGATTAAAATCATTTTTTATTCGAACTCTTGTGTAAAATATATTTTGAAAATGTTTTTAAATTAATGACTTCTTCATCGCATTATGATTTTCATGAATGTTTTCCCATTCTCATTTGTTGAATATCCTTTAATTTTATTGGATGACTAATTAGTTAATTATATTGTTTCAAATTATTATTTTTCTAACCCTTTTTAGGAAACTCAAGACATTTCGTCACTCTTTTTGTAAATAAAAAGATGGATAAATTATTCATAGGGGGAGAAAAACATTTTATTAAGGATATTTTTTTAAAAAAAGAAGCATTTGTTAAGAGGGAGAATATGATCCTTATGTGAGATTTTGTCCTAATGTGGTGTTAGTTATATTTATAATCATATTCAAATGAGTTATAAACATAGAATGAGATAAAGATTAATGTTTAATTCGTAATATGAAGTACTTAAATGATAATGGACTGTAATTTTTTCAAACTTATTTTTTATTTATATTTTGTGTTTTATTATTTATAAAAAGGGGGATATTTTTCATTCAAATAGTATACTTATGACTATTCCATTCCTTTAGTTTTGGAAGTCAAAAACTCTTTCTTAAATACTTGATTATTAGTTGTTTGTTTCCAAATTGTTTTTTGAATTTTTGTATAGAAAACATAAACATTTGCAATACTTATAAATTGTTATAAAGTATTCAAGAATATAAACCAACATTCATCATTATTATTATCATAATGATTATGGATCTGATAAACATTGGATTCACCTATATCTGATCAGATTGAAGTCTTTTTGTCTTTTCTTTATAATGAAAAAGACATTTTAATTGGACAGATGTCAAAATTGATAAACATCAGATTCATAATCACAAAAATTATTCTAATGAAATTTTTAAAGAAGTATATTGGACTATGTTTAAATTATGAATATGAAAAACTAATTTCTATCATAATATAACATATTTCTTAATTTGATAGTGTAAAACCAAAATTATGTCGGGCATTTAGTTACGCCAGATAAGGTTGAGCTTCCACGTTCTAGGTCTCCACGTTATTGCAAAAAAACACATAGAAAATACGACCGTTGGGAAGTAAATATGACCATTAGGAATTTAACTATAAATACCTAGTCATTCGGACAGTTTTTAGCTGATTGATTTCATTTTTAATTTTTAATTGTGCAGGGGTTATAAATAATAGAAATCATGAAAGTCTTATTCTTAGTCATTTGTAATTTTTTAGGTTATTTTCTTCTTAAGTTAACCTTGTTAGGTTTTCCCATTAATAATTTTTTTCCTTCCTTAGTAAGGGATACCTTTATCCATGGTTTGTGGCTGCCTTACTCTTAAGGTTAAAAGATATTTATTCTTTTTAAATAGGTATAAGTCAATCTTATATTTTTTCTATTGTTTTGTTTATTTCTTACAATTATTTTATTCCACTATACATGTAGGTATTATTTGTATCATAATGATTATAAATATGATAAACATAAATTGAACTATTAATCAAATCTACTATGAATCTGATACACTCAGATATAATTATATCTATTCTGAATACAATTTGTTTAACCTTGTTTTATTAAAATATTTTTTGATTATGATTTCCATACTCTTATTTTATCAGAATCATATTGATTAAAATACATTGGTAATTGGACTGAGGGTTAAGTTAGAATATGTTGTTTTTACATAAATAGGCTTTGTGAATTTGTTTAGTTTGATTATTTAAAAACTAAATTTTTTTAAACTATAATTCACCCCACTTCCTCTTGTAATAGAGCCATCAATAAAATATTCTTTCGATCCAAATATTGATATAACTCATATTGATATCCAACCAATCTGAGGCCACTACTCATGACACAAAAAATTAGTACTGAAATTTTAAAATAAAAATATCTTTTCAAGATTTGGGTTCCCCCTATTTCTCAATAATTATTGGGGAAATCAATACAAAAATAATGATTTTAAATAACTTCATTAAAATTATGGAATTCTGTATAACGCAAGTACTACCTACTACCTGATAACAAGAGAAAAAATCGAATTTTCAAACTAGAAAATTAAATGGATTCGTGAAAATATTTTTATTATGAGTCAAAAAGAATTGTGGTATAAAACTAGATGATGCAATTTGGGTGTATCGAACCAGATACAAGATGTCAATCAGCAATACTCTGTTCCAACTTGTGTACATAAATCCATTCCATCTAGCAATGGAATTATATCACTATGCTTATTGGGAAATAAAAAAACCTCACATGTATACATAAAAATATGTGGAATTAAAGATACACAAAATAGATAAAATGGAAGATATAAGAAAGTAAACCATTGAAAATGCAATTATCATTAATAGAAATATGAAAAAAAGTCATGATTAGTGCATTTTGGGATGAATATTCACACCAGGGGATGGTGTTCTATTATTCAATTCTTGATCAAAATTATTCTATAGAAAGATAAATTCTCAATGGTTGGTTCCTTACAATGTTGTAAATATTTTTCTATATAGATCCACTAAAATTAAAAAAAATGTGTTGAACCACCATTCAAGGTGAATGAGAAAAGGTATATGATATCTGAAGATCCATTTCTTGAGGGGTGTTTCCTCCATTTAAAATTTATATAAACTAAATAGAGTCTAGACCTCGATGATAAACTATGTCTTGAATAAGAGGAAACCCATATTTTTGTTTTATTTATTTTCATTTACGTTCATAGATAATATTTTATATTCTAGAATTTTTTTCTCATAATTCATCTTAATCATAATTTTATTTCAATCACTCATTTATCTAAGCTCAATTTTATTCCTTTTAAGTGGGTGGTTCTTCTGAATTTCTGCAATCATAATTTTTAAAACGTGTGGACTATTGTTTTATCTAGTGTAGGTATCTTGTTTCTCATAAATTATATAGGTATCCCAATTTTAAATCATCATCCACCAAGTTTCCCATTGGAATTAAATTCACATAACGGATCTCTCGATTCCATAATTTCCATTCAAAATTTTCATTTCATTTTTTCAATTCATTACATTGTATCTCTCCCAAAAATATTATTAGAACAGTGCATCCAATGTAAGATTTTAAGTGTGAGGGAGTATTTATTGATCATTATTATCAATGAACTTGGATTATTTCTTTTTTTTATTTATTTAGGATATATTTTTCATTAAAATAATATTTTAATCCTGAATATAAATTCATACATTAAATAAAATTAAAATTTATTTTAGAGATTTATAAAATCTGTGTTGCATTCCTGTTTTTGTTTTTAGCATGATTCTTGAGTTGAGTAATTTAATTCAAATTCTAGACTAAAAAAATTTCTTCTTATTGAATCAATACAGTATAATATACCTTTAGTTATTATGAGTAATTTTATACTCTTATTCCTAATAAAATTATAGAATCACACTATCATATTTTATTCTGAGTAAATTTCTTGAGTGATACATAGGACTTGTAAACCTATCAGAACTTACATTGAGATATTATTGAGTCTATGAATGAACAAATACACTAATACTATGATGAAGGAAATATTTTTTGTTCCTTTTTATCTAAGACACACATGTGCATTTTTCATTCTTTATCCCATAATAGACCTGAATAGCCTTTTTTATGATGGAGCCATTTATGCCTATTGTCCCTTCCTATGTTCCTCAAGGTACGATGCATGATTTTCCTTTCAACAAGTGTGGGTGAATTTTCAATACTAATGGACACTAGATGTTGTTACTAAGGATATTAAATATGGAACATTCACTAGATTATGATGATTTTTTTGTGATTACTTTTGGAATTTTCAAGGCCTACCTAGTTACTTAAAAAAATAATTTTAAAAAATAAATTAAATAAAAATATATTGGGTTGTGTATATGGAAGGTAAAAAATCAACATTACCAAACTGAGGAATCTTATGATGGATCATATGTTGTTAAATGATAGATGTGAGATTTAGACAAAACATGAATTTCAAAAAATAAATAAAAAGAAAAACAATGGAACATGGAAAATTATTGATACTTACATGACATTATCCTAGACCCACTTTTAGTGGTTTGGAACATGGTCACCATTTGGTCTTGGAGGAGTTACTTTACTGATCTATTCACATCTATCATGCATTGTAATTTTGATCGTACAATCCTTTTGAGATTTTTTTTCTTTTTTATCAAACATCCCTCGTCCTCAGAGACATTTGAACCTTATTACTAAATCCCTTGTGATTGATTTTTATTTTTCTTTATAATTTATAGATGATATATAACCAATGAAGTCATATGGTTATGAACCCATATTCAGGGTATGACTCTAAATCTAGTTATATTTTACCTTGATTGATGAGAGACATTTTTTGGTATATGAAAAAATGGGTATACTTCATATAGATTAATTATTAAATTATAAATAAAAGAGAAATAATATGAATAAAGAACTTAACTATGAGGAATGACTGATCTTATCAACATGATTTATTCTGGAAGACTTACTTTTTCTGCTTACACTTAGTTTGATTTTCCTATCTGTAATACATTTTTCTTATCTTAAAAATCGATTCATTTTGAACCAATATTGATATGTTTTTTCTTGAGGATAATAAATTGTTTAAGTGTGAGATAATTTTATAAGTTAAAATTACATGTAAATATTGGATACATTTATATAAGTTTTAATAATGTTTTATTCAATAATGAACTGGGTTTTGGTTTGTTTTGTAGGAATTTTTAATTTTGGACTCGATGGAATAAATACTGAAAAATGGAAAGAAAATTGGCTTTTTACGTAGTGTATATAAATCCCAATATGTAGTCCTCATTCACATCCTGCATGTATAGCTATAGACCTCATGTCAAGACATTACATGATGTAAAGAATTTACCCGATGTGTACATAATTTACTTGTCATGTGAATTTCAAAACTAAGATCCCAATGAAGGTGATTCACATACATGATGTCCAATGTTTACACTATATGAAATGTCAGAGACCCCACCCAGTCAAAGATATGGACTTATTTTATAGAGGATACTGTGGATGAAAAATATAGGACATGTAGATAGCTTACAGGACGTGAAGATGTTGGTACCAAGACACTTAAATAAAGTACTTGACATGCATGTTTTAAATGTCATGTAACTTTCAACCTATTTATATTTGGAGTGCTCATGGAACATAGAGATCCCTGAACTATATATTTTTTCTTGTTTTCTTCTATAATTTTCTTTCATTTTCATACCAAACTCATTTTAAATTCATTCCTTTTCTTTTTTTATTAAATCCTTTCGTTTTTCTTTCTATTCTTCATCCATTCTTCAATTGTTGGAAATTTTATTTCTATTGCACCTGTTTCAACTCTAAATTACAAGAAACTTCAATGTTTTCACTTTTCATCTTTGTTTCTCCATTCTTAGTGAGTTTTTGAATTATTCATACTTTTTTTAATTCTGGATTTCTATTTATCATTTTTTTTTCTTCACTATGAGTAAGTAGTTGAATAGATTTTCCTTTATTTAAATTATTTATACATGGATTTATAATTTTATAAATTATAGATTACTTATTTCTCAATAGTTTCATGATTATGATAAGAATGTGTTCTATTCCATTTCATTTTATCATCTATAAAATGTGTTGATAATCTACGTAGGTTTAGGGGTCAATAGTAGGGGTGTTTTTGAGCCTAGTGAATCTATAAACTGAATTGGGGTAACCTTAATACTAGTAATTAGGTTAATAGTAATTTCTCATCTCATTCCTTTGAATATACCAGACTATGGGAAGTGTAATCTAACAAACCTAAACTAATTGGTGTTGAGCAGTCTATGATCATTTTCATGTGACAATTTAAACTAACTAAACTAAGAGTAATTAATCATTATTGTTAGTTATTCCCAGACCAATGGATAGTTGTAGTGTAGGTAGATCCAATTGGTTTGACGATATCCATTTGGTGAACCTTTAACTAATTCTTGACAAAATACATAGTAATATACCATGCTGAATTTAGGATTATCTTGTTCCAAAAGCCCTAATATTGACCATAATCCATTCCTTATCATATGATTCAAATACAAACTTCCTAGTTCTAAAAAAATCAAACCCAAAGAGTTAACATGAGGAATCATTTCAAAGGATATTGTTTAATTGGTATCTTTTCTGCAAGTTATACTGGTGGTATCAACCCCACACTTCAACTTTAGTACGCCCTTGTAGTAATTGTAGTTTGGGAACAAAAACATCTAATATGAATAATGATTGTACGAATTAAACGATTCTTGTGGAATTATGAATACACAATATCCCATTATACATATATTTTCTTTATTCACATAGGACTTACACAATCATCTTCTCACTATAGTCATAGAGTATCACTATTATATCTCTTCATACATTGAATCACTTGACATTCATGGCTTCACACCACATATATTAAAGTGTTTCATTTAAGATCACTATTGAAGTAGATTAATTCATATTATTAATATTATTTTGTAACATAAACTCTATCCTCCTTCCAATCAGCACATGTTCATTGGATATCACTTGTTCTCTCTAAGTCTTTCCTAGTAGCTCAGTCCTTATTTCATATCAACTTCACAAATCTTAAACATAATCTTCTCACACGGATTTCTTAATTCACTAAACTTATATGGACTGAAAAAATATTGTAAATCATTATACACTGAAGGGATCAATACTCAGATCATATTCATTTATAATAAAGTCTGTCTCTTATAATATTATTTTTATTTCTTCTCCATACTTTGATATGCTAATATAACCACAGAATGATTATAAAATACTTATTATTCCATTGTCCATTATAAACAGAATATCCTCACTTTAGAATAAAATTAAAATTCTATTATTCTTAATTCCCATTAGAATTTTTAGGTTATTCTTCTTGGACAAAGATAACATTATTACACTACCACTATATCTCCTTCCATTTCTTTTTATACATATGTGAGAGGTGTTTAGTGTCCTATATTTAGTATATAGAAAACTACTCTATCATTTACTGCTCTATGTTCCCTTCTTATTTTTTTATTCATATTGTCTCTATGTGGAAAATACCAATGATAGTTCCTACTCTAAATTTTCTAGAATACCCTAGTTCTTTTCTCCTCTTACCATTTTACTCAACCAATAGATATTCTAGAATCCTCTTAAAGAAATCTTAAGTTAACCATCACCATTATCTCAAAACACTTACAACATTTTCAAAAAAATGTTCACTATAATAAAATAATTTATAAATATAAATATGTTTATATTATAGTAATATCCAATATTTTTTATTGAAAATATATCATGTTCTAAAAAATATTCTTCTATTTAAATACACAACTTCTCTCAACTAAGAAACATATAATATATAACTTCAGACACTTGAGAACAAAACTACATCTCAACAAAATCAGCCCCAATATGAATCACAATATTCCTTATGATATTTTTAATAAAGATCCTCTTCTCATGAATTATCAAATTAATATATATTTTGATCATTAATGATTATATTTAAATATTCTAAATTTAAAATCATATTATAAACAAAAATAATCCCACATATTCCACCTTCCTTTAATCTTTCATATTTCATTCTTTGATAATGGCTCCACAAGGTTCCATGATACATAAATCATTAATGAACAAATAAAGAATATTCAAATTTTATTTCATCATAATAAAAAATACTATAAACTCCAGTTGTCGTAATTAATAAGTCTCTCAAAATTTATCTTGTTTTGATATTACCCTTTCTCGATTCAAACATATTCTTCAACAATAATCATTTCTTGAATCACATTAATTTTTTGATGGTTTAATCCAAAATAATTGGTTCAACAATCATCACAATAATTTCGTTATTTATATATTCAATTTAGAATATTTATATTTTAGTCTAAACTCATATAAAATGTCTATATATGTTTATTCGTATGTAGACTAACTTTATGCTTGAATATAATGATCCACTAGATAGATTATTCTTAAGTAAGAAGATCATTTCCCATATGATTCATGTTCATATTTACATAATGGTTACATAAAGAGGATTTATGTGTACATTGGTCTACTAATTTATACTTATAGGATGAATGATGGTTATACAGTCTTGGATTCATGCTTATAAAAATCTCAAATTAGATCATATGATTTCTATAAAACACTAGATCATACATAAATATTTCCTTAGTTTTAAAGATGATTCTTACATAAAATTTTATAATTAAAAAAATTTCTGCATCAAACTCTCAAATCTAGATTTCAAGATAAACATATCAAAAATATATTCAAATCAAATCAGTACCTATGCATCCACTTCAAAATCACATTTAATTTTTTTATTTAATCAAACATCTTTTCACTCTTCAACTTCATTTCGAGCATCCTATAGAATATTAAACACCAAAGGTTGTGTATTTAAAAATCTATTAACTTATCTTAAAATGTTATCTATAATTTATGATTTTATAATTAATCATCCACGTATTTTATAAGACTGATTTCAATAGTCATTTGTATGAAAAAGAGAGGATGGGTTCAAAAACTCATTAGGTCCTCAGTTATCTAAAAATGATTGAATTAATCTTTGTAGATAACAATTGACTTAAGTTTTTCACCAAACCAAATATTCCTTTTAATTTTGTTCGTAACACATATCTTATCATTACATATCTTTCACCTAAGGACGAACAGAAATACTCATATCATGATTATAATTATTTTACATGAATATGTTCTACCAAGATATTCAAGAAGCAATATTTATTCATTTTTTATTTATGATGGAATCCAATACTCCTCCATTACCCTTGAACTATATGGATAGTTTCTCATGTAATTCACAATGATGTTGAAAATATCACTTTAATCCATTAACAATAAAAATATCAAGAATGTCATCAATCCATAAGTGAAATTAATCTCCCCTTTGGTTTTATTCTCAATAACTAATAACTTTAACGGTAAATTTATTTCTACTCCCCGTTATTGAAAATAATAAAATGTGGGAAAATCATTTTCTCAAACATATTGTAGGGGATTAAGAGGAGGTATATATTTCTATTTCCTTTTTCTTAAAGAAACTACTTCTACTAATTGATCTAAATTTTTTCATGTCCACCTCCTTTCATAAGATATTTATTCTGTTCCATTTGAGAGAGTTATCAAACCACATGAAACATAACAATGTGCCTTATTTTATTCAAATCAATATCTATGTGGGCTATCTCAGTGTCGAAAATAATGAGTTTACCAATTAATAAATTTTATCCATTGACATGACCCAATGTGGTTCTAATTCATTATTCATATTCTATGGGATTATTAACCAGATTTATATGATGTTTCATAAAAATACACCCAACTTCAAAAAACAAATCAAACCATTCTATTGAAAGTTTGTTTCATGCCAATTTTGTTAAATTGTCACTCCCACTTTATTATATTATTAATACATACACAAATAGTGTTAGGAGAGTGGAAGTATTTCCTATTTATGGAATCTTATATTTGATATATCCAGATTCTAGATTTATGTTATAAAAATAAATATCTGGAAGTTTATATATTTTCATATCTCCCCTCAAGGTAACTCTCTATATTCTTTCACATTTAATTCCATTATGAATCACTCACAGGTTACAAGTGTGGGAATTAAATGGGTCTTCAGTTGCTTCATAGTTGTAAGAAAAGTTATCAGATGACTTTATCAACCCTATAACTTCATTCATCTTATTTCAAAAGTCTCCACTTTTTGTTATATATTCATCCTCCTTTATTTTATAATCATGTTCACTTTGAGGTAGTATTGTTTTCTCCTATATCTATTTTTTTTATTTTGGGTAAAATGGATTATTCACTTGAGAAACTAGAGAACTCTTAATTTTTTCATCTTTCACATTCTTTTTAGCCTTCTCCAACTCATCAGGCGATATGATAAAATATTCAGTCATCTCCTGTCTGGCCTTATTCAGAGTTGTGGATCCTTTCTTTATAGAAATTTTTCAGGAAATTAGGATCAATGGTTATTTCCCTTTATCAATTCACAACTCATTTGGACCATGTGGATATTTCATTCACTTATTAGATATATTCCTTACATTTTTTTTCACCTTTCATACACTTCTTTATAATAATTTGAGTTTAATTTCTTAGGAACCCTCTCGCATTCTTCATCAATGATATCTTATTACATTCCAATATTCTTCTGAATATCCATGATTGAATTAATTTTTGGTTCACGATTTCATACATTATCTTTCTGAATCATTATTCCCATTGTGCAATGGTCCATGATGTGGCCTCACCTATCACAGTAGAAGAAAATTCATTTTTCTAGTGTTCCATATTTTAAATTATTCATTATTTTATTATTATTAGTAAGATTATCAACATCATTCATCACTCCATTTCTCCTCAAGGAATCCTTGAATTTATCTTAGGGTTTTTTTTCTATTGTGGCCTCATTAAATTATTTTAATAATTATAGATGGATAGAACATGTCATCATTCATAAGATGTGTGTCTATACAGATTATAATACTCATGGAAAATTTCAACATATCAAAAATTATTCTAAAAAAATAGATTAATATTATCCTATGTGATTTGATATTTCTAAATGTCTCTACATTATTTCATCATTTCTACCTTAGATTTTTGGATTTTCTGAATTGCACACAATAATATATAGTACTATTATTCCATAGACATGGGTCCAAATCTCTAATAGCATCACAAGTGACCAATAAATCTCTTTCTACTTTATGCTTATGTAGTCTATCCAGATTTATAGCCTTTATATATTTGGAAAGATTCACCATGTCTTTGTTATGAGAACCATTCTTTATACATCTTCTCACATCCCCCTTGATGTATTGCTAGTTTTATTTTCATTTTTTTACTATCCAGTTTGGTAAATAATTATATCATTGTTCAGAACATATAGATAAAACATATTTAGAACTTATATAATTATTTGGGTATTGGGATACCATCATCCATGTAGATGAGGTGGAGGCTCGTCCACATGTTCACAGCCTCTCATCGCCACTATTTAATCCCCATGTTTATTTTTAATGTTTTTAGATATTCTTGTAGAAGTTGTTATTTTTTCACAAATGTGAGTGGTTTCGGGTTGAGAAATTTACAAAATCTATAAATATTCTAATTTTTTCCAAGATTTATGAATTGTTTCTTTTGGATTTTTTCTCAGGGTCAATTAATTTAATCATGTTCTTCCAATCATTTTCCAGATTCATAAATTTTTCATCATTCATATTTTTAATAACTTATAATGAATTCTCAAGTTTTGTTACTCATTTTTATTTCCCATTAGGTTATGAATTTTTCACATTCAATATGACTTTGTGAATCTTTTTTAATAAATAGAAAACATTCTTAATAGAATCCTTGAGCACTTCCAGCTTAAAAACTATTTTTTTAATTTTCTTCCTCAATCACTATCTTGTTATCATTATGAAGTGAGAATATATATCAATTAGATTTCACCATAATGATAGTGTATTGTATTTTATAATTTATTTATCTAATGAAGATTCTTTTGAATCAGATTCCCTTTCTAGTTATGGTATATTATCAAAAAGTACCTTGATAAAATTTAGCCTGCATGATTTAATTTCAGTGGGTACCTCATTCAAATAATCATGAATATAAAAGTATAATTATTTAATAGTGTTTATATCTTTATACTATTCATATATTATAATATATCTATTCAAGGATCCTTAACAATAGCTTATTCAGAGGAACACTCGCCAATTTGAATAGACATATGTAGTAGATGATCCTTCTCCTTTTTAAACATTTTTAATTTTCATTATTTTCATCTTTATTATTTCTAATTTTCAATGTCTTATATAAGAAATATATTTATGATTCAACCGGAATATATATAAAATTATGGATATGTTATTCTTCTTCAAAAATCTCTAATATATGATTCATCTAGAGGAAACCTATAACCTATTATTGTTAACTTGGGATTTAATCTACTACAAGTTGAACATCCCAAGGGATATGTGGGCCACTGAGAGGAGGTATTTAATATGTGGTTATGTAAA
Organism: Viscum album; assembly: GCA_963277665.1. Taxonomy (NCBI): domain Eukaryota; kingdom Viridiplantae; phylum Streptophyta; class Magnoliopsida; order Santalales; family Viscaceae; genus Viscum; species Viscum album. The sequence continues at coordinate 1,512,257,169 of OY728128.1, read as the reverse complement.
ATATTATTTATTTATTATTTTTAATTGAATAATTCTAGATTTATCCTTGTATTGTTACACTCTCTCTTATGTGTCCCAACATTACTTGAATAGTGTAGTATATAAAGTGGTGAAAAAAAAGTGATTTATAAGGTTATATCATAAATACATACACCATTACATGATTGGTTACTCTCCCCCAATCAAGGATTATACAATATAATCAATCAATAAATAAAATTTGAGGTGTTTCCTAAACATACACATCATCTCACCGTGTATACACTTACCTTCACTGAAATGACTAGATATTTTAATATTGGTTTTCTGTTTATTATGTAAAATATTATCAATAGCTTGGTTCACACGCAACACCAAAATAATATGAGTTGACGTATATTAAAGGAATATTATAAAGAAAACTCTAAGAATAATAAAATCTTCCTGTAAATAAATATATATTAATAATCAAAAATTTCATTCATTTATATATTAAAATATAATATATAATATTTCAGTTTATGAATTAATATGGTAGTTTTCTTTAAATTATAAAATTATACACAATAACATTAAGAACACTTGATGTTTAAAAACATCACTTTTTAATAAAATCAATTTTATTTTTACTTTGTATTTTCAATTAAAAAATAAATTTATACATTTTATAACCTAAAATAAATAAAACTAACATCAATTTTGGATTTATAATTACAATACTACCTTAATACGAATTTTTGGGATTTATCAGAAATAATTCGTTTCTAAGTGAATATTGAAGAATATCAATATTTCTAAAAAATGTCAGTTTATTATATTATCATAATAAAATAATGAGTTATATACTTTTGAAACATATTTCAATGATAGATATATATTTAAAATTTCTATTTTTTTATAAAACCCATGTAAATAATTTTATAAACCTATGTGATATTTTATTCTAAAATGGTTTTTATCACTTATATTAAATATTAAATTTCATTAGATGTATAAATTTCATCAACAAATAAGGATTTCATATTTTAAATGAAAATTATAAAATTAAGTAATAGGTTCAGTTTAAATTTTCTTCATAATATTATGATTACAAAGATTAATGTGAATGGCCATGATAATTGTAAAATGGTTGTTTTTAAAGAACAATTTTCTTAATATTGTGTAATGTTTTATATAGTATATTAAATTAATATATTATAAATGATTTATCAAATATGAATTTAGAAATATATACTTTTATATAAAAACACATTTAATTGGAAACCAATTCTAAATAATATTAATAACACATAATGGTTAAAACACCATTGTTATAGAGAAATTATTTTCTATATATAAGATAGATTAATTTAATATTTAATTCTATATTATTTTGAAATTGAATTATATTATTGGGGTATTAAAATTATTTTCACCTCATCCGTGTTTATTAAAATAATTTCCTTTATACATTTCTTAAAACATAAATTACTAAATTAAGAACTAGTTATCATGGTAAAATAAAAAAATGTTAAAAGTTAAAAACATAAGAAAAAATAGTTTCTAACATATTTAAAACATGTGGGGAAATAATTTATTTAGGATTTATGGACACAAGCTCTCCATAAAATCTATTTTTTAAAAATTTTGGAGTCTTTGACCGTTGAATAGTGTAATGATGTCAATTAAAATTATAGTGTTCTCAAAGGATTTTTTCCTTCACTTATTAAGAGAGCCACTTATACCCATTAATAAATCATTCATTCTATATAATTACTTCCAAAAACATGGAAATCCCCCCCCCCCAACACTTATATAAATTTCATTATCCATTGGTCACCATTATTTATAATATTCCATTCATAATTTAGGGTACTTTTAGTATAATGGTCAAAGTCCCAAAGCGGTCACTATGTAATCATTAACATTTTCTTCTTAGCATTTCTCAACCAAAGAAATAGTTCATGTAGTAATATGATAAACTAATTATAATAATTTCAATAATTTTTATCATATTAATTGAAAAAAATATATTAATTCATTTCCATCCACTTATAAAAATAATATAACATTAACCATTCACTTTGGAGACTACCACAACAATAATTTAACTATTTTTATATTTCATATTATATTTCATTATTTATGAAACCACATAAAATATTTCTGAAAAAAATAAAAAAATATAAATAATATCATTATTATTATGTTATAATGATATTATAAAAATTCCATAACCATACTTACCCATTGAGATATAGTGTGTTCATGTTTGGGGTTTTTTTAACCACCTACATGAATTACGTTGAAAAACTATATCACGGTTGAAAATGGAAACATGAATACAAATGTCATTATATGTTCATAATAAAATTATGAATTTTCTATTTTCATTATATTTTAAATTATGTGTTCAATTTATTTATAAAATATCATCTTCATTTACAAAAATTACCAAAATAATTATCCATTGATTCATCTTTCATTCAAAAATATGAAATTAATAAAATTAATAAAATTAATAAATAAATAAAATATGATAATAAATAGTTCATCTTAAATTAAATATTAAAGATTAAGGTTCCTAGGAAGTTATATAAAAAATAATGTTTTAGAATTTAGGGTGTTTGGAACATGCACAAAATGAATCTTTAACAAGGTAAGGGTTTGTCTTAAAATTTTGATCTTTGGGAAACAATTTCTTCAATGGAAATAATTTAATTTAAATGGTGTGGACAATTCCATTTGAATTTATAATATAATTATTTATTTTTATTCATGGTATTTTAACTTAAAATTCATTCTCTCCCATATTCAAAGGGTTTTTATTAGAATAATTATTAATCCAGAAGGGGTTCTTTGTCTCAAATTTTAATTACTTGAGAGATGTTTATGTTTACACCATTTTTTCTTTTTATGTTGAAAATAAAACCTTAATATTATTTATTTCATGATGCTCAATTTTTCATTCCATCTTCATTCTCTTATGGGTTTTTGACTAAAAAATTACAAAATTTGTAAGGGTTTTCGTCCCAATCACCCTTCATTGAGGTATCATTTGATATTATGAAACAATATTATTTTATATAGTATGAACAATTCACATTTAATTATAATATCCTAAATTATTATTGAAATTATGAAATTAAATTCCATTGAAAATCCAACTTGGTGTCAGATATGATTGATATATTCCCAAAAATATAAGGGTTTTTCATAACTCAATCTTCTTTCATGAGTTATAATTTTTCTCCTTGAGATTTAACTTTCATTTTATATGTTATACCATATTTATATCTTGGGAGATCACTTTTGTTTCGAATATTAATTATTTATGTGTTTCCTTCATTATTGAAAATGAAACCATGTTAAGAATAATTTTTATTCACTTAAACGACATTTTCTCCTCCTTATGTATATTTCTCCTTTCCAAAAATGTTCTCTTTTATAATTAATAACCTAATTATGTGTTATATCAAGTGACGTTAATATTTTTCTTCTATTAATTCTAAAATTTTGTTTTGGTTACTCTTTTATGATGTGTATTGTCAATAATTTAATACTCGATACCTAATTGGGGTAGGTAGACACTATATCACAAACTATCACACAATTTCCACACTAAAGGGAATTTATTCATAATTATATAAACATTTTAATTTCAAAGTGACAGTAACTTATTTTAAAAAAAATAAGCATTAATTTTTAATTATTCAAAAATATATTATCTTAAAATGATTTTATTGTATTTTTCAAAAACAAAATAATTTTAGGTGAATAGGGAAATATAATGTTTTTACTAATACTAAGAATTTTATGAAATTATTAGTATATATGTATAACTTATAAATTTATTAAAAAAATTCTTTGAAAAATATTTATTTTAAAATTTCAATTAAACATTTTAAAGTATTAATTATAGTTCATAACATCTGATTGATACTTTAGATCTCAAGTAATATTTTTCTCAAAAATTGATTTTGTGTATCATACATTTATCGTATTAAAATTTTTTTATTACACTTATAGAAATGGAATTATAAAAAATAGAGTTAAAATTTATAAATAATTAAGTCCAACTTTTCAACTAAAATTAACATCCTTTATAGGAATAAATACTATGTAACCTTGTTAAAAACAATTTACCGCAATGGAAGCTAAAATGGTATACATAGTAATTTAAGGGGGAAATGTATTGAAACATGAAAAAACAAATTTATTAAATTGAAGGGATGAGGATTTTATCTACCATGTACTTTAAAACATGATATTTTCTAAATTTTGGATCCATTGTACAATTAGAAATTGTTCTCCATTTATATTAAGTTGAAATATTCAAAAAATGTCAATCTCACTACTTATAAAAGTGGTCTCTCGCCACCCAATAAAAGAAATCAAAAAATAAGGATTCATCCTGAAAAACAACCAATTTTTACTTCCAATATAATTAAATTTCACTCTCTTTAACATCTATTCAATATATATTATCTTAATCCCTTCCATTACAAGGAATCCTCCAATAGAAACCCAAATATCTCAATGTAATTTAAATCATTTCTCTAAAATATTTTCCTTTTTTATTTCTGTTCAAAATTATATTTTACCATTATTATACAAAAAATTAATTATTTATAGTATAATAAATGTTTTTATATTTTTTAAATAAACACAAACCACTTTTCCCCTATCCCATAATAAAAAATGAAACTGATATTCGTGTGTTGTGTGAACTACCTCTTCAACGACAAAACGTATTTTAATTTCCATTATCACATTACAATGATTTAACTAACAATATTATTAAAGGATAAATATTATTATTATGATATCATTAAGTTTATGGAATTAATGGTTGGATAACCTATTAATGACAAGAATAACAGATGATCATCATTAGTTTAATCATTTAAAACAAGTATACTAAGTGGATAATATTTTATTCAAATTGTGTAATATTATAATATATGTTATTTATTCTTATAATTAATTCGTATTCTGTTATATCACACTAATAAACCCAAAATAGTAAAATTATTAATTTTTTATAATGATATTACCAAAAAACCTAAATATCATTCATTAAATCATGGTATGTTCGTGTTTGAGTCATTTTAACTGCTTACTTGAACAAAAAAATGAATTTATATCATGAATGAATATGGGAACATATTTAAAAGTTTAATATAGTATATATAAGGAAATAATTATTTATTTTTATTATATATATGTTACCTAAATATTTACTTTATCGATTAAGAAAACACCCTTCAATCATCCAAAATCAGTGAAACATTCCTTTTATCTATTTCATCACTAAGGATAATGATTAAAAAACTCATAAAATAGATTTGAAAAATAATAAATACTTATAAATAATCACTAAAGAAATATTTAATTACCTATTAATGATAAAATTTTGAGGAATAATTAATATAGACACTACTATTAAGAAACTATTGCAAACGATCAAAACTATAAACACCAGATGTTGAAATTTGCTATAATTCATACAAATAATGACTATTTGTGAAAATTATGAATGAAAATATATATCATTAAGTTTATTAATTATTTTATTATGATATATTAAATTATTTTTAGTGAATTTAGGACAATAGGTAAGGGTTTTCTCTCTCAAATTCATCTCATTAGGGCATGTTTCGTATTATTCACTTAATTTCCATTATGTGGTGTATTTACTGACTGTTGTATATTTTATATCATGAAATTAATATATTCATGATATTTTAAGATAAATTTTAATCCCATTATTTCAATAGGATTTAATTGAATTATAACCCATGCCATAAGTGGGGTTTTTCCATCACAATTTTCATTTATTAGGACTCATGTTATATTCACCGCCTTTTTCAGTTTATGTGGTCTGTAAATTTACATGGAATAATTTTTACCATATTAATTAGGAAATTTAATGTATTTTCATATTTCTAATTTTATCCTTCCATTTTCTTCATTTTATTCTATAATTACCAAAATATTAGTAAAATTGAATCTTTTCCAAGGTGTAAAATTATCCTATGTTTTGGAAAAGTAAATTCATATATAGTTTACTTAAAAATAATTCCCTATCTGGATACTAAAAAGTAGACATGGTGTTCAAACATATTTTTTTATTGGTAATAACTATGAAAAGTGGTGGTGGGTCATTTAATCATTCATCAAACTGAGGCACAATGAATGGTCAAAAGACTACACATTTTGGATAAACACTCTCACGGTAAATCCTTTGGAATATTACTATTATATTTGGGAACCCTAATGAAGTACTTTTCCTACCATCTACTTAATATTATACCAATTACATATATTTTATCCAAATATTGCCATCAATGGATAACCCCTCACATTATAAGTATTGTCGCCACTATATTTCATTAATAAGTGTAATATTACATTGAAGATGGCCTATGGTTTCTAAATTTATTAAGGAATGTTATCCTAAACATAAAAATTATTTTATACAATGGGGAAATATTTTTTATTAGTATTTATCATTATAAAGATAGCATTGTTTTTATTCATAAATTACTTTATAGGGAATAGTATGAAAGTTTTTGATGATTCTTATTGTGAATAGATTTTACACAATCGTGTGATGGGTCATTCCTAGAAATATATATCCCCCAAAGGAATTGATGGTTATTATGAGGCAATACAACTTGGTTTGTAGTTTAAATCACTCCCTATATTAGTATTGTATCTTGGAATAAGACCTTGATAGAATATTTGTCTCTGACATTATGAATTCCATAACTATGAGATCAATTATTATGTTATACATGTTTTTATTTATTTTGAAGTTTATGTGATTTACTCAGTTATAGTTGACTATGGATAAATTTTGTTTTATTTTTTCAAACCATATCACTTATTACACTATTTTGTTATGATAGATTCCACTATATAATACTCCTTACTGAGCATCGAGGTCACCCTTATTTGTTTTCCATTCTCTAGGAAACCTAGAGAAGGATTATGTGTAATATTTAGGGATATGATGGTAGCTATAATAATGTTCTCATGGTATTTTCTTATTTTATTTTTTGTTTTCAAATATATTCTATATATGTGACTACAGTTCCATAACCAAAAAATTGTTGGATCTTTTCAAAACTCATGTATTTTGTTTCAATAATGTAATATAACTACCATCTATGGGGTTATGGAGTCTGGTATATTATAGTTGGTATGATTGGAGTTTAAAAAAACCTTAGTGACTATATTAAGATGAACCAAATAAGATATACAATGTACTATAAAAAACCCACCATATTTATGGATATTTCTCTTGAAAACATAATAGGAAATGTATTTTATATTTCAATATCATGATCTAATTATGTTAATGTTATTTTACAAATATAGTGACTAAGAGAAATAATAAGAAACATATCTACAATAGTAGTAAATGGATGGATATTCCCCTCGAATAAGTTCATGAACCTAGAAATGAAGTAAATCAGTTCATAACCATAATTGTGTATTTAAACCTGGTTAGGGTAAATAATTTCTCTATCATAGAAAGACCTTTTGATATGTGACATAGTGTAATTATATTAGAAGGATTTATGCAAAAATAACCTCTATAATTAATTACAATTTCAAATATATTGGTAACTGAATAATAGATCAACTCCATAGATAAGATCATTCAAACATTGGGAAGTAATCAAAATAAAATAGTCATTGTAGTGTTCTATATATTGAATAGAGATTCAACCTAATATTGGTCACTATTTAAAAACACTATAGAGGAAAATGAGATCATGTGTATGGAATGGGGTAATTTTATGGAGGTATTAAATGAAAAGTATTTTCTTTATGTGAAAAGGGAGAAATGGAAATACAATTCCATACTAAAATAAAATAGGTAGAGGAAAATATTGTCGAGGACGATGATAAATATAAAATGTTAGATAAAAATGTTACAAAATATATATGCATAATGGATAGAAATATTGAGCATTTCATTGATGAGTTAGAGACAGGACTTCAAGGGTTGTTGGTCTCTCAGAACATTTCTTTATATGAGGATATACTCTCAAGTGTCGTTATGATAGAAAAAGAGTTCTCTTGGACATATGTATTTGAGGTAAATCTGGGGAAAAAGAGGCCAGTAAAAAATCATGGGAATAACACTATATAATATAGGAGGAAAAGATATTGTATTTCACACATGTGATATCTATAAAAATAAACACACTCAGGTTTTTAGGAAGGGAACATGAGTTTTTTACAAGTGTAGAGAAAAATCCCATCATGCAATTAAATGAAAAAAATTTCATAATATATTGATGTTCAATGCTTTAGATTTAAGGATAAGATACATTATATAAAACAATTCTCTAAATTTAGAGAGAATTCACCTTATAAAGTTATAAACAATAAAGTAAAAGCTAATGTGATTACTATAAACAAAGTCTATGTTTCTAATGATGTGGTTGTATATACTTAGATCACATCATCAAGTTTAGATATATATTTTTTAATTACAGATCCTCATAGTCTTTTATATTTTCATTTTTTTCCAAAAACATTAGATATTTACCTAACACCCATGTAATTGAGTTAACAATTAGAACAACAATTAGGAATATTATGTAAATAAATATGTGTCTAGAAGATCCAATTATGATGCATGGGTATAACTGATTTTCAATATTGGTTGTTATACCTATGATATACTTCGATATTATCCTTTGTATAGATTATATTTTAAAGTATAATGAAAAAAATTATTATAAGAATAAGGATATAACGATTCATAATGGTGATGTGGACTCTCTTTTCATTAAATGGGAAACTTGATCACATAAATAATAATATATGGAATCTCTAATAGTATCTATCTTTAATAAAATTCTAGGAAGAGTAGAAGATCAAGCATGATTTGCTAATGAGGAACATATCCTTATAATATAAGATATGCCCATGGTGAAAAATTTTATTGATGTTTTTCTAGAATAATTACCTAGTTATCCATGACAGTGTGAAGTAGAGTTCTCCACTATACTAATTATTAATGCAAGGATTATATCTAAAACACCATATATAATGGAACTTTTGTAGTGGTTGGAGTTGAAAAAATTGTTATAGGATTTGTGTGATAAGGGATTTATAGGTCTCAGTATTTTACCCTAGGGTAACCCTATTTTATTGATTAAAAATAAAGATAGTTATATGAAATTATGCATTGATTATAGGGAGATAAATTCCATTACTATAAATATTGATTGTATTTTACCACATTTTGATGACTTATTTTATCAACTTCAAGGGTATAAATATTATTCATAGATCGATCGTTTCTCTAGTTATCATTATATAAAAGTGAAGAAGGATTATATATAGAATATAGCATTTTGAATAAGGTACGAACATTATGATTTTACCATAATACCTTTGGCATTGACTAATGAACCTTATTTATTTATGGATATGTTGAATAGAGTATTCTCGAACTATCATGATACATTCCTTTCATTTTTCATTGAATAAATCTTGATATACTCTAAGTTCAATAAAGAACATGAGAGTCATCTGAAAATAATAATGATGACCCTCAGAATAAATGAATTATAGAGGAAATATAGTAAGTGTAAATTTTAGTTAATGATGTTTCTTTTACTAGCCATATTATATTCAATGATAGAATATATGTTAAAACATTGGAGATAAATAAATTCATATATTGTCCAATGCTGATGAACATAACTCATATCGAAAGTTTCATGTGTTTAGTTGGTTTACATTTTCTGCTCGTCCATGATTTTTCTCTGTTGGACAACCCATTAACCATGTTAATAAGTAGAAGGATTAAATTCACATGGTAAATGGAATGTGAGGAAATATTGGAATGGTAAAATAGGATAATGATTAATGAAATTATACTAATTTACCATCATATAGAGAAATATTTATAATGTATAGTGATGCATTGATGAAAGGACATTGTTGTGTCATAATACATAATGATAGTTTTTTTCCGACGATTTAAGATAATTGAAAATCCATGAAAAAAAGATACCCAACTCATGACCTTGAGATGACAACTATAATCATTTCTTCCAAAATATGGAGACACTACATATATAGTGAGAGATTGAATATATATACAGACCATTAGAGATTGAATTATATCTTATCCCGAAAAGAGCTCAACATAAGGTAAAGTTGATGATTGTAACTACTCCAAGACTATGATTACCTAATAAACAAAAAATATGTGAAGGAAAAAAAAAATTTGATGTAACACCCTATTTGTTTATGATATATATTTTTTAAAATAAATTTAATCTTTTCGATATCTTCTGATACAAGAAACCCAAAGTCTAAATGAACTATAATATAGTATACCATTATAACCTAGAAAATAAATTAGTTTGTATGAATAGGAATAAATAAATTATTAAAATTATATGGTTAAAACATGTATAAAATAAATTAATTGATTATAAATTAATTATAAATGAAAATAAAATGAATAGAAAGTAAAAGAAATTTTTCTCTAAAATACATTTTTTAAGCGTGTAACGTGTTTTTATCTTACAAAATTAAATTATTCAATTTTGGGGAATTATTTTAATGAAAGTTTTATATTATATATTAAATTAAAAAATCCATTCATCAAATATTTTTTCTAGGCATTGGATAATATTAAATCAAATTTTATTCTTAAAAACATCATATTTTTAAAAGCAGTTTCATCGTGATTTCCACAATTATTTTAAAATGTAATTTTTTATAAATTTAAAATGCTTATTTTCAAAGAATAAATTCATTTTTAAAATAATATAATTATGAATTGTAATATATTATATTTTTGAGAATTTTTAAAAAAGATCAATTTTTCAATGTGTAGTGAAAAATACAAAATTATATTTAGAATTGTTTTTTCGTTTAAAGGATTTAAAACATTCCATTAAGATTTAAATTGGATTAAAAATAATATTAGTTAAATTATACTATTATAAATTAAATTTATTTCACTTAAATTAATTTTATAATTAATTTTTATATAGATACATTTAATACCCAAGAAAACCTTTTCATTAAAAAATAGATTTTTATCGTGATTAAATGATTAATTTTAAATAAGAATCTTCCAGTTCTATGATTTTAATTTTATAAAATCGAATAAATATTAATAATAATAGTAAATAATATTAGTTAATAATTTCAACTTAATTTTTTGTCATATTTAATACTAAGAATATTAAAAATTGGTTACCATAGTTAAGGTAAAAATATATTTAGCAATTGTTAATCTAAAGAGATAATGGTTAAAATAACCTAAAAAAATTAAAAAAAATTATTTTACTTCCATAACACAATTGTATACCATAGAAGATTCATTAATGGTACATTTTTGAACCAGTTTTTGTGAATAATATTTTGATGTATTTTATTCTTTCAAAAATTCTAAGCCTGAACTCTCACCATCTTATAAAAGGACACCCCATATTCTATCTTCTCCACGCTTCAAGATCATTTTTTAGAAAATATATTCTTAAATACCTTCCTTATTTCCATCCCCATAAACTAGAGTCTCTTTTTTCGTCATAATATCATCCTATGAAGGAATTTATATTTAATCCTAAAGAGGTTGTCTGAAGATGAGGTATAGTTCTTAAACTTGTGTTTTCATTTAAATTATTCTTCTTCTTCCTTAAAATAATCATAAAATAGGATAAAATAATAAAAATAGTTTATTCCATGTACTTAAAAGTTATTATTTTAATTTACTTTCCTATATCCATATCCCCTTCCATCAAATAGGAAATGAACTCGTTGATTGTGTGTGTGGTGGATTACCACCACATGAACTGATGTAATTCATTTTCTATCACTCGCTCTCATAGATGGATATAATGGTGAATTTAATTTATATATAACCATGTTATATTTATTAAATAATTATATTTATGGAATTATATTATCACGTATAACTTTTTACCTTCTAATCTGTTTGAAAATGATAATTTCGATAATGTGTGTGTGTGGACTACCACCTCTACTAAACGATGTGGTGCATTTTTTGTTTTTGTTTTCCATGGATGGTAATAAGGATGTATTTTATTAATAAATTTTATTTTCATTATATATTATTTAATATTTAATGTTTAATTATTATTTACCTTTCTTTCATTCTATACTCCTAAAAATTAATACAATATTCATATATACGTATGGCATACCGTCTCCAAAACATACATGAAAAATGAAGAAGTTATCACCTAGAATTTTAATTTTAATAAATAATTGTTAAGAAACCGGAGGTAAATATTTTTATAAAAATAATATTTGGTATTATATAGATTAATATGTCCCTATAATATATTTATAATAATCATATATTTCTTATACATGTGGTTCTAACACATACGAATGAATTTCAGCTTTACGTAAGGGTTAATCATCTCAAATTGTCTTCTTTGGGACATATATTATAAACCTATTTATGTTTATGAGGGATATATATGGATTATTAGACATTTTATATCATTAATATCATAATATTAATGATATTTAATGTTTTATCAGATGTTATCCTTTCATGGGGATTAATATTCCAGCTTTACGAAAGTAGTAGAGGATTTGTTTTTAAATCATATTTAAATCAGAATTTTTTATGCCTAAATTTCCTTTGAAAAAATTATATGATCGTTAATTTATAAATAAAATAAATTTTACTATCATATATTTTATATAAAATAAATTACTTCCTTCTATTTTTTTCACATTAATTACTCAAGAGGTCGAATGACTTATTTAATAGAAAACAAACTATGTTTTACTATTCAATTGAAAATCCTTTTCCTTACATGTCTGTATTTATTTAAAATATTTAATGATTTTTTTAAATATTATCCTATGAATTGATAAATTCATTTTTACCAATCCATAAATTACTACAAAAAAATAATAAATCATTTTTTGTTTTCCGAGAGAATTTATTTTTAACATTTGATAATATTGTGAAAAGAATATTTTCTTTTAACTTTTATAACATGAATGGAATTTCTATCATCATGAACGTTCAATGATTTAAATCCCACATACTTGTGATGAAATCAGTGAAGGCCCCTAATGGTAAGATTATTTCATCACAAGTCTGTGATTCTTCTTCGATTGAATTTTGGGGGAATTTTCTTCCTCAAAATATTATTATTCTCCCTATGGTTAAGTATGATATTATCTTATGAATGGATTGGTTTAATCTATATAAATCCCACATAAATTAATTAGTAATGTAGCAAGAAGACCCCAACAAGCCTATAGTTGGTGTATGATACCATTACTTTGGAATAAGATACAAGTTAATCTCATCCCAAATAACCTAACAATTTAGTAGTTTTTTTTAACTCGATACTTACATGGTTCTTGGATTACAAAGGAATAAAATAATTACAACGTAAATTATTTATTATTCAAGGATAATAACATAACTCCATCTAGTTTATCGTTACCTTTCATTCCTTGTATAAATCAATGAATCCTGGGAAAATGAAAAATAATAAGGGTGATATGAAATGATCAGTAATGGTAAATATAGTAGAATAAATAATAAATCAATGAGAATAATAAAATGGAAAGGTAAATAATTTAACACATAATCCAAGATATCAAAAAACCGAAAAAGAAGTGTATAACCAATATTGAAAGGTAGTAACTGGAAACACATTCCATTAAAATAACTAGATAAGTAAAATAAATATGGTAAAGTAATAAATTGAAACATGAGAAATTTAATCAATGAATAGAGAATGAAATGCATCCATAGATATGTCATTGAAAAATCTCATGGATAAATAATAATTGAAACTTAATTAGGGAAATGATTAATTATGGGATACCACATCTGAGGCACATGAAAACTTTTACCATCAAAACCTTTCCCAAGATGATTTAAAAACAATGTGTTAAAAACTATATAATTTGTTCAAATAATTTGTCTCGTTATAACCTATCAATGAATCAAGGGGCTATATAATGTTTGGGACCCACCTGTAATTTCCCATCTAAAGCATTCCTTATATTAAATAATGGAAATAAATAATATGCCTCATCAAATATCCCTATTGAATAAAGAATATAAAATTATCAATATTTCCCCATATAATCAAATAATTTTCAAAGTGAACACCATATATTAAAATGGTATATGGTTTAGTCAAAAAAATCCAAGATAAATGATATATATAGAAGAAATTTATTGTTCAATGATTATAGGAAATTTACATATTTTAAGGGAACTAAACAGAATCATGGAATTGAATACCAATACTATCCCTATCCAAATCAATCGTTAGTCATCTGAAGGAAGCATAAAGATGTTATCAATAAAAAAAATCCCATGTGTATTAAGTATAAATGGATGTTGTAATTGATGAAAGAAAAAATAACAAAAATATCTCTTAAAAACATACATGAGAAAAATATCATTTTTATTTTCAAAAACCTTTTCCATCAAAAATACTTTTAAAACAAGATATCATTAAAAAGTAAACTTTTAAAATGATGTAGGATTCTTATAATAAATGATGATGGGTAAATCCATACCTGCTTCAAGATGTAAAAAACATAACCTTTTCAGGTTAATTTATTTAGAAAAGTGCCTTAATCAGAAAACAACAAGAATATTTATTTGAAAACATTGGTAAATGATATAAAGGTTAAAATTTACTTTAATAAAATCATTTTTCAAAGGATAAAAAATATTTTGAAAAATTTTAGAATTTTTTTTACTAAAATGGGTTATCTGACTAAAGAGATAAATAATATCACATTTTCTTAAAACATTTATAAAACATTTTGAGTACAAAAGAGTGGTAAAATGGTACTATTACTTGAAATAGGTCATGAATAATCATATGAGAAAAAATAAATGGTATATTATCAAATTATCAAATAATTTATTTGGATGGAAATTCAAATGTATAAAATCCCATAAATAAAGTATATTATAAATTAAAACCTTAAAAAGATTAGAATTATGAAGTGAAAATCACTAAATGAGTAGAATATTTGTATAAATTGTAAATACACATAAAAAAGTGTAAATACATTAATAAATTGTTAAATTCATTATACACATAATCATGGAATATTAATGAAAATAATGAAGTAGTAAAACCCAATGAAAATGATTCGAGTTATGAAATTATTTTCCACTTGGATAACTTTTAACTCAACCCCCCTTAGGATAATAACTAAATGTGAAACTCAAAGTATAATTAAGAATGAATGAATCATTATATTAAAGCCAAAGTTGTATTATGTAAACCATATATAAGAAATTAGATTCATAATAGCAAATTTATTATTTAAAAATAATTTTAACAATCACAAAAGATAGTGAGATTTCATAGATAATCATTAAAACATTCTTGAGGAAAATAGTCAATAAAATTTACAAAGTTTCCCACACGACTTGGAATCATTTGAATCATAACCCTCACAAAATAATAACTTTAAATTGAAGTTGTAAATACCCTGAAGATATTTGAATTCATGATATAATATATCTAAATGGGAATTAGATACACCACATAAAAATGTATGTAGTGAAAATTATTTATGCCTCATGGAATGAAAAGTGAGACAAGAAACACTTACCTTGTGTTTCCTTTCTGGTGAACGTCCTTTAACCTCCACATATTTGGGTAACTTCTTTTGGTTTGCACCAAACGGATTCCTCAGGAAGATTTATACCAAAAGATAGGATTCTTGGTTGAGTTTAGAAATTTTTTGTAGTTATTTGGGTAGATATTGGTTAAGAAAAAGTTTCTTGGGAGGTGTGTAAAAGTGGGAGTGTTGAGTGCCTTTTCATATTGGAGGAGGAGTTTCACTCTTGTAAATTTTTGGAAATGGAATTTCACCCACGTTTTTTCAATTGATTTTAGCCCCAATAATGAATCGAATTATTAACAAGGGATAATAGGGTAAAAATATTTACATCCAATAGATTTTTTACAAGTGACTATATCATTCTGGCTCTTAAGTTTAAGGTTTAGTCCCTTGTTAATCTTAATTTCACCTTAATCATTGTAATTAATTTTAATTACTTTCACTAATATTTTTGGCCAAAAAATATGTTGACATTAATATAAATTATAAATAATGATGATTCAAAATATGTAATTCAGTTTTAAAAATTCTAATCATATAATTCATAGAAATTAATTTAAATTTAATCCTATAGACTGGATGAGAATGCGGGTTTTAAATGTAAATACATTCAAAATATTGCGAAGTTTTTATATCCAATTTCAAATCGAAATTGATTCAAATAAACTATATTGTATTAATGTATGAAAATTTAATCTAATTAAAATTCTGAAAATTTAAAATATAAAATTTATTCTTATCAATAAATAAGATACAAAATCAGTTTTGATTTAAAATTCAGTATTTTTTACTATTAATCAAAAAATAAAATTTCCCAGAAAAATACTAAAAATTCACCCAAAACTAATTTTTATGTTACTATTTAAGATATTATATTTATTTTGACATATAAGATTTATTAAAGGTCTATAAATTTTATTTAACATTGGTTCTCCATTAAAATGTTGTAAAAGTTCCTTTATAAAAATATAGGTTTATATGTGTAATATTGGGTTTATTCTTATACTTTGTCTATCAAATCTATTGGTTGAATATAAAAAATATTTTTTTGAATATATAAAATAAATATTTAGTTAATATCATTCCATAATTATAATTAGTTAAAATTATTACAATAAAATATCTATGTGAGCATAAGAATAGTTTTCTATAAAAATATTCCTTTTATATTCAATTGGTTCTTATATTCACTAATAATTAATTTGTATCCAATGAATTAATTTTGTATTTTTATGAATCATATATTTTTATAAGTTATTTAATAATATTTATAGTTTCTTATTTAACAGTTACATTATATATAATTATATTAAATAATTATATTTTAGTAACATATTTTTCCTCAGTAAAACTCGGTCATGCGTAAAATGTAAGATTTCTAAAAACAATTATTGTGTACGATGCAAGATAACTCAATATTTCATGAATTCAAAGTTATTAGATATATTAAATTTATATAAAATAGTAAATTTATTATAAATTATATAGATATTATATTCCCTTATGCGCTTGGTTTTGCGTTTCGTACACGCTATCAAATACAATGTTCTTACTTTAGATTTTTGGTGTGTTATATTCTCCCCACCTTAATTAAATTGCATCCTCACAATTTTAACACAAACTTGGTGATTTATTTTTTTTTTTGATATTTTTTATGTCATAAATACCACATTGAGAGAAGGGTTTGTAATAAATCCTATAGAAAATAAAGAATGGGAAGTACATAGGTCACATGGAATAACATATAACTGGGTCTCTAAGTTTGAGATTGTTAGTGGAAAGTATAGCTACGTACTTAGAGGAAAATTATATGTATTTAAAAGGAGATATTGAGTTCATCAATCACAAATACGTGAATGATCAATGTAATATTGAGGGCCTCAAATCCACAAATCTGTAATGATTTAGAAGGAAATTAATTCAACAAAAATTAAGGTATTAGAAAAAAACTAATCATTTTTTTAATGTTGAGTAATTATTTTACTACATAAGAGTATATGGAAATAAACATACTTGATATTTTTCTATAAACACAATTTTATCCCATGGTTGTTCTTTGATCAATTTCCAATTCATCCAGAAATTATCTTGATGCCTAAAGTACAAAAATAAACTTTTAACGGATAATAAGACCAATAAAAGAGTCACAACACTAAATATTTATCTCTAACTATTATTCGAAGTCAATTTTGTTAATACATTAAGCATTAAATAAAAAAAATAAACACATCTAGTTCATCCTTAATATTTATTCATCAAATTTTTTAACTAAAAAAATGAATTATAACCCAGAACATTGTGTAGGCCAGAGGTAGGCACAAACCCCTTATCTTCTTTAGTCATGGGCTCAAGTATCACAGCCTTTCCAAACATTATGTGTTTTCACCCGAAATATAGGTTTTAATTTTATAAAACCATATTATTTTAATTTCCAAAATAAATATAATTTAAATCCTTGAAATAATGTTAATCACTAAATAACCGTTTAACAAAGGTTTTCAATACAACCTAAATAAGTAAATACTTTATCCATTTATTTCCACATAAGTCCTTCATTGGTCTATAGTTTAACCAAAATATCATTAGTTTTATTTCTAAATAATGACACCATATCTTTAATCTGAGAAACCATAGGTTTAACCAAGGCCATTCATTGTCATTATCTATTAAAATACTTCAAAATTGTTTTTAAATAAAATTTGAAGTATCCTAAGTGTATCCAATTTGAGTGTAAAACTAGGGGTATATTAAGGGCCATTTTCATATATTAGGTTACACCAAGTCAATCCCAATGCACCTTATCGGAGCTATTACCCCTAGGTACATTTGTTCTAGAACAAAGTTCAATTGTAGTATCTAGAATGAGATGTATTTCTAGGAAAACCACATAATCTGTATCTAACTCAAACATTAGTATTTTCTTCAATTATTATCCTCAAATTATATATTAGGGATTTGTTCTATAATCTATATTTTTTGAATTCTAGTTCGTGAGGTTTCTGTTAAATATGATCTGATACCAACTATAGTGACCTGACCCCAATAAGTCGAGAGTCGGTTTCTAATACCAGTACATAGGAATAAGATACAAGTAAATTATATCACAAAGTACCAAATAGTTTGGTATTATTGGTAAACTAGACACATAAAAAGGTCTTGTATTACAAATGAATACAAAAATTACAACATAATTTTTTGTATTCGAGGATAATATATTTATTTCATCTAGCGTATCATTTCACATATTTCTTATTACATCATGGGAAATCCTAGGGAAATGAAACATAATAAGGGTGTCTCAAATTATCAGTAAGGGTAAATATAGTGGAATAAATAATTAATCAATGATAATAATCCAATGGAAATGTAAATAATTTAATGAACATTCCATGGTATAAATAAACTGAAAAGGAATTTTATAATCATATGGAATGGAAATAACTTGAAACACATTCCATTAAAATAATGAGATAAGTCAAAATAAATATTAAATGGAAATAAACTGAAACATGTTCCATTTAATTAATGAATAGATAATTAAATGCATCCATAAATATGTCGATGCAAAATAACATGGATACATAAAAACTGAAACTAAATGAGGTAAATGATTAATTATTGTACATCGTGTCTCTGGCACATGGAATCCTATACCATCAAGACCTTACAAAATATGGTTTAAAAACTATGGATAGAAACTTATTTAAGTTGTGCAACTAATTTATCTCATGAGAACCAATCGACGAATCGAGGGGCTAAATAAAGTCTAATCCCTACCTTTCTTTGTCAGTAAAAATCATTACTCATATCAAATAATATAAATAAATAATATTCCTTATCAAATATCCCTATAGAATAAAGAATACATAATTATCAATATTTCCCTTGGTAAACAAATAACTATCAAAGTAAACTATATATATATAAAATGGTATACATTTTAGGAAATAAACATATACATGATAAATGATATTGATATTTAGGGTAAATTCAATGTTCAATGATTATAGGAAATTAGAACATTTCAAGGCGACTAAAAGGAATCAAGGAAGTGAATGAAAATATTGTCTTTGTCCAAATCTGTCATAAACCATCCAGAAGAAGAATTAGGATGTTATAAATACAAAATATCTTAAGTGAAGTAAGGGTAAAGGGTGTTTGTAATTGATGAATGGAAATATAATCAAAATATATTTTAAAAACATTCATGAGGAAAGAAAATTTATTTTGAAAAATAACTTTTAAATCCTTTTCATTAAAAATTACTTTTGAAATATTTTCCTTAAAAATAAATTTTTAAACATTAAAATTAAACTTTGAAGAAATTATAGTGGGTAAATTAATACATGCCATAAGAGGAAAAAAGTATATTCCCTTTACAAAAGTGCCTTGTTTGGAAAATGACAAGGTGATTCCTTTTAAAACATTTGTTAAATACAAAAAGGGTAAAAGTTACCATATTAAAAATCATTTTTGAAAGGTTAAAAATATTTTTGAAAACTGTTTTATAAAATTGAGTTTTATAAGAAAAATGGTTCTTCAACTAAATAGAGAAATAAAGTTGGGATTTCTTCAAAATATTTTAAAAAATATTTTGAGTACCAAAGAGTGGGAAAATGGTATTATTACATTAAAAAATACATGAATAACCATAAGAGAAAAAAGAAATTATTTATTAGACAATGATTAAATAATTTCCAGTAATAGAAATTCAATTGTAAAAAATCACAAAGAAAATGATATTGTAAAGTAAACCCTTTAAAAGATTATAATATTAATGTGAGAATAAATAAATTAGTAAAATACGTATACCAATTTTAAATCCATATAATTATGTGTAAATACATCAATTGATAGTCGAAGTCACTCTACACATAGAAATATATTATTAATGATAAAGAGGATGTATTATAACCCAATAGAATGGGGCCAGGTTATTAAATTATTTTCTAATTAAGAAACTTTTAACTCAATACCATTAGAATAAATAATTAAAATTAAAACTCAAAATACCATTACTAATAAATGAATCATGATATTACAAGTCAAAGTGGTAGTATGTACATCATATATATGAAATTAGTGGCACAGAAATAAAGTAATTTTTTAGGAGAAGGAAAACAATCACAAAAAGGAATAAATATTTTAATGATAATCATTACGAACTTTCTTGAGGAGAATAATATTTAAACATTCCAAAGTGTCTCATACCACTTTAAATCATTTGAATCGTAAGACTAATAAAGTCATAACATTAAATTGCAATTTTAAATACCATTAAGATAAAAGAATTCATTATATAATATGTCAAAATGGGTAGTAGATACACCATAAAAATAAGTAAATGATGAAAATGGTGCATTCCTCGTATAAAGAAAAGTGATACTAGAAACCCTTATTATGTGTTTCATTTCTGGTGATTATCTTCTAACCTCCCCTTCCTTCGGTAATTCATTTTGGTTTTTACCAAAGGGATTCCTTGTATAGATTTATACCCAAGGGGAGGCTTGTAGGATGAGGGGATTTATGTTGAAGAGATATTAGGGTAGATATTTTTCAATCCAATGTAGATTTATAAGTGTGAGGAATTGGGAGGGTTGAGTGCCTTTTCATTGTGGAGGAGAAGTTACACTCTCGTAAATTTTTGTAAGGGGAATCCCACACTCATTTTTTCCATTGAAAGTGGATATATTAATTTAAAACATTCAATCTAATATTTTATAGGATAGACATTTTTTCATCATGGATTTTGGACAAGTTTCTATGTTCTTTTGGATCTTAAGATTATGATTTAGTCCCTTGTTAAGATTAAATTCATGGTAATCATTATAATTAATTTCAATTACCTGCACTAATATTTTTTGTAAAAAATTAAGATAAAATTATTAGACATTTTAAATTATACTAATTAAAAATATAGAATCATTTTTTCTAAATTCAAATCACAATAGTGGATGAAATTATTTTAAATTTAATCATGGAGACAGGACATCAATGTTGGTTTTTAACGTAAAAACATTATAAAGTATGCTATGTTTTTATATCCAATTTCAAATTGAAATTGATTAAAATGAAAAAAAATGTATTAATTGATATATATTTACATAATTAAACATTATAAAAATAAAAAATAATTATTTAGTCTTATAAATAAATTATATGAAATATCATTTTTGATTTGAAATTCAGAATTTTCAGTATTCATCAAAAAAAACTTCACAGAAAAATACAAAAACATAACCATAACCTAATTTTAATGTTCTGATTTAAAATTTAAAATATATTTTCAAATATAATATTTTTAAAAGTTCTAAAAATTGGATTTAAAATAGGTTCACCATTAAAAGGCGGGAAAAGTGCCTTTATAAAAATATAGGTTTTTATATGGAATATAGGGTTTATTCTTATCTTATGACTATATAATCTATTCAATAAATATCAAAAATATTTTGTTTAATATACAATAAAAATATTTCATTAATATAATTCACTAATTTTAATTAATCTAATTTATTATTATTAAACATCTTTTTTAGGATAAGAATAGTGTCCTTTAGAAATATTTCTTTAATATTCAATTGGTTCATATATACATTTATAATTAATTTGTTACCAATTAATTATTTTTATATTTTAATAAACCATATATTTTCACAAGTGAGTAAATATTATTTATAACCACTAATTTAATGGATATGTTATATCTTATTATATTAAATAATAATACTTTAATAGTATATTATTTCTCACTAAAACATGGTATTTCATGTAATGTAATATTTTAAAAAAATTCATTGTTGCGTGTAAAACAATCTAACAAAATTTTGTGTGCATTAAATGTTATTGAATATATTAAATTTATTTAAAATAGTTAATATGTTATAATGTATCAGGATATTATATTCACTTAACGCACTTGGTGTTTCATTTTATACATGCTATCGAATAAAATGTTCTTGATTTAGATTTTTAGGCCTTTAAAAGAAAGGAAAGTACCATTTGATATTATGAATCAACATGTGATCCTCTGTCAATGTGAATATATATATAAACATCTAATAAAAATAGTTTCCATTATAAGTGTCTTGATTTATATTCCAAAGTGATGTTTATCTCAGTTGGTTGAGGAGAAAATCTACATCAATGATGTGCCTTTGGTGTGGGAGTTTTTAATGACATTCAGTAATAGTTTCATTGTCTTCTAGTAAATTTTGATGTTTATTTATTAAAATAATTCATACCTAGTGTTACAGATATTTCAAAAACTTCATTTATAATGGACTATATTGATTTATAGAAATTAAAGTAGCAACCCTAGTAGGATATTTAAAAGATATTTTACTTATCCAAGTGGGTCACTTTGGGGTGTATCAGTTAAATTTTTAAGAAGAAACATATATCAATGTGACCTTGCATTTATTATTGAGTACATAACAAGATCACTATCAAGAACAAATATCTTCTACCCCATATTGATGATTTTTTTGATCAATTTCAAGGATAATAATACTTTGGGAAATTTACCATCATTTATGGATATCATGAATTAGGATAAAGAAAGGGGATATACCCAAAACAAAATAATAAACATGTTATGGAAACTTTGAATTTATAGTAATTTAATTTGGTCTTATTGATTCCCCAATTATCATTATATATTTAATGAATATCCTTTCTATATTTCCTCGATAAGTTTTTAGTGGATTTTATAGATGAAATTATTATATATTCAAATAGAAATAATGAACTAGAACATTGGTTGATAATTATACATAATATCCTAAGTGAATTGAAGTTGTATGAAAAATTTACAAATAGTGAATTGGATACTAAATGTTTCATTTTAGGTCATATAAACTAATGAGAGGGTATAATTATGGATCCCTCATGAAATATGTTATTAAATGTTGTATTAGACAAACCATTTTTCTTGATATCATAGGTTTTATTTCTATGGATAGACATTATCAGTTATTTATGGAGACTTTTTGATGAATATATAATCCACTCGCTAAGTTAAATTTGAAGGGAGCCATGTTTTTTTGAAAAAAATGAATGTTTGGAAAAATTCAAGAAGATAATGTGAATATTAGTCAGTTCACCTATTCTTAAACCAATATATAGTGGAGAAGGATTTGTAATTGATAGTGATGCATCTAATAATGGATTTGGATCCATCCTCATGTAGAATAAGGGGGTGAAATCTTATTCCTCACAATAATTGAAGCTTTATGGAAAAGATTACCCAAATCTATCTTTTCTATTAGAAACGGAAATTTTTTCATTAATGAAATGGAGGAATTATCTTTATAGAAAAAGGTGTGATATATATACTTATCATAAAATTTTAAAGAATATATTCAATTTAAAAGATATGAACATGCACCATAGAATATGGTTGGAGTTTATTTTTAATTATGACTCCCTAATACATTGAAACCCTAGTAAATACAACATGATGGTTGATGCTTTGAGTAGAAAGGATATTACTAGCTAATCTATGATGAGTATCACAAAAGATCTAATATTTCTACTTCTTAAAATAAAGTATCTAGAAAAAATAAATAAATGGGAGAAATATTATCTCGATCAGATAAGTGTTAAGCCGTCTATATGTTTGAGGGTTAAAGAGGCTAAAAAGGAAGATGTGGAACTAAAAAGGAGGGTCAGAGATGTTCTTTTGCTTAATCATTGTTTTTATGGAATGATAGGGTTAAAAAAAATTATGTCCCCTAAATAATAGATCTAAATGAGTTATTGGAATAAGCTTGTAGTTATTAATTCCCTATTTATCTTGGAAGTATGATGATGTATAAGGATTTGAAAGAGTATTTATGGTTGGAAAAAATAGAGATATTATAGAAATGTTAAGTTTGAGACAAAAAAGTTTAATGTGATGTTATACCCATTACCCATACTGGAATGAGAATGGGAAACATCGCCATGGATTTTTTTCATTGGAATACCCAAAACATATGAAGGGAACAATATTCTATGGGTTGTTTTCAATCACCATATAAAGTAATAATACTTCATTACTATCAGATAAAACTTATATATTAATAAAATTTGGATAATATAAATTAAGGAAGATTTAAGGTTTCATGAAGTAATAAATTCTATTATTTTTTATCAGGATCTGAGGGTTACCATGATGTTCTGGATAATTCTCCAGCAATATCATGATGAAAAATTGTGTTTTAGTTCTTATTATCATACTTAAATAGATATTCAGTATAGGTGGGTCATTGAAACCCCTAAAGATATTATATGATCTTGATATATGGATTTTGAAGGTGGTAGGGATCAATAATTTCCATCAGTTGAATTATCTTATAACAATAACATTAACTTGTGAACTCGGATGGATCCTTCTAAATATCTATATTGAAAGAAGTTTAGAACACCAAAGTTATTGGATGAATTTGGAGAAATAATCCTATTGGTACATGTTCTAACTAAGGAAATGGAAGAGAAAGTCATATCCATTCAATAGAATATCAGGGTAGCTCAGAGTCGA
The DNA here is from genome assembly GCA_963277665.1 of Viscum album. NCBI lineage: Eukaryota > Viridiplantae > Streptophyta > Magnoliopsida > Santalales > Viscaceae > Viscum > Viscum album. Next base: position 1,512,232,040 of record OY728128.1, on the reverse strand, counting down.
AAGAAAATTTATACAGACAATCATAGCTATGATCTGCAATTTAAAGTTAGTGATAAGGTCTTCCTATGAATTTATACATGGAATAAAAATTTTATACTTATAATTAATGGAAGAATTATCCTTAGTTATATTTTCCCTTTTTAGATTCTTTATCGAGTAAGGATAGTAGTTTATGGCTTGGTGCTTCCACAGATCATCTCTCAAGTTCAAGAATTATTCCTTGTATACCTCCTAAGAAAATACATTCATAATCCATATAATGTATTGAAATAAGTGGTCATAAAAATTCATTATGACCCATAAATTAAGGAAAAACTATTAGAAACTTTAGATCATAGAGAATAAGCTCTATAAAAAAATACGACTCCCCTTGAGGAATCAAAAATTTGAAAAAGCTACATGGGAACCCAAGGATGTAATGAAAAATACATATACAAGTTTTTATTATTTGAGTTATTAAATTTATAGAGGGAATTAAATTAAATGTGGTTATATTGTAACATCTTGATATTTTATGATATATTTCTTTTAAAATAAATTTAATCTCTTTGATAACTTGTGATACACACAACCTCAAGTCTAAATGAACTGTAATATAGAATACCCCCAAAAAATAGCTGTTAAATTGGTGGATATAAATAGTAATAACTAAATTAGGTAAAATATATGTTTTAAATAAGTATAAAATAAATTCATTGATTTAAAATTTATTTGAATTGACAATAAAATCATTTTAAAGTAAAATAAATGTTTTTCAGAAATACAGTTTTTATGCTCTCAATGTGTTTTTATCCTAATAAAATTAATTAATCACTATTAATATATTATTTAGAAGAAATTTATTTATTTTATATTAAATAAAAAATTTTTATCATTCTTCTATTATTTTTTACTGGCCATTATATAAGAATAAATCCAGTTTTATGCTTAAAACTATAATTTTTTTAAAATGGTTTCACCGCGTTTTGAAAAATTATTCTAAAATTATTTTTTCCAATTATAGAAAATTTATTTAAAAAATTAACATCATTTTATAAATGTAATTTGAAAATTCACCTAAGTATTATTTTTTGATAGTTCTCTAAAAACATTAAATTTTTAATGAATAGTCAAATATACTGATTATTATTAAAATATGTCTTTTTATTTAAAGAATTTTCAAAGTTAAATTTTATTTTAAAATAGAATTAAATGTAAAAAAAAATATATTATCTAATTATAAATCTAATTTATTTCATTTTAATCAATTTTCTATATAATTTTTAAGTAAAAACGTTTTATACTTATGGAAACATTTTCGTTGAAAACATGCTTTCGTCTCAGTTATGGGTTTAATTTTGAATTATATTATTCCATGTATATGAATTGAATTTAAAAAAATATTTAATATTAGTAATAAAAATAATTTACATTAGGTAATAAATTTAACATATTTTTTGTTCATAATGATTTGTAAAAATATTACAAATCAATTACTCTAATTAAGGTTAAAACAAGTTTACCAAGTGTTAAAATAATGAGATAAGGAATAAAATAGCCTAAAAAATTATAAATTCTATTTTATAGACATATTTAAACCATATATAATTTAATATTCATTAATGTTCCATTTTTTAGTTATTTGTTTGAAACATATAAGGATATAGTTTATTCTTTTTATAAATTCAATGTTTTTCATCTCCCCCGCTTATTTAAGGGTACCCCCTCTCTTCTACTCTCTACACATCAAAGGCCTTTTTTATTAGAAATTCCATTCCCAAATAACCTATTTACATACATCAACATGATTTAGAGTCTATATTTTGATCATAAAACCATCCTAGGAGGTATTCATCTATAAACCTAAATAAGTTGTTTGAAGAAGAGGTATACTACTTTGCAATTTTTTTTTTTTTTTTATTTATTCTTATACCTCCTTTAAATGGTATTAAACTATTATGAAATAATAAAAACTATTTTTAAAATTTAATGATATTTTTTTATAATAATTCAATGACTTATATACATCTACTCTTCCATAAAATGGGAAATCCAACTGTTTATCATTTGTATAGAGAACAAATTCCTCATGAACCGATATAATGTTTTTCATAACCTCCTATAACGGACAAATATAATGATTGATTAAATATATATATATATTATATTTATTAAATAATTATACTTATTTAATAATAATATAAAATATACCTTATTACATTTCAATCATTTTTAAAATGATAACATCACTCGTGTGTACGTGGGGACAACCACCTCCCCAGAGCTCAGTGATTCATTTTTCATTTATGTTTTACATAGATTGTAATAAGAACTTTTTTGATGAATTAATATCATATATATGATATTATAATTCTCAGTTAAATTTTAATTATTATTCTTTTTTCTTTTTCCATCTATTGAAAAATTAAAACAACGTTCATGCTTATGTGAATCCTACCATCTCCATGAACGGTGCAATTCATTTTTCTATATATACATTTTTTGGATTTCTATGAATATATAAATATATATTTATTTATTATGAATATATATTATGTTCATATCATGATTAAAATTCTTAATATGATATAACCATGATCAAAGTACAAGGTCAAAAACTACTGAACCAAAACATACATGAAATATGAAGTAGTTATCACCAATAATTATGATTTTAATAAATAATGGTTAATAAAATGGGGATAAATGGTTATAAGTAAATCATATATGGTATGATATATATGATTATGGTTATTAAATAGATTTATAATAAACTTATATTTATAATATAGGTGGCTCAAACATGTATAAAGGAAGTCGGACCTGAGGTAAGAGTTTATCATCTAACATCATTTTCTTTGGTACATATGTGATGTTATAAACCAATTTATGTGTAGTATTTGTATATAATATCCATTTTACATGATATATCATCATTACACATATTTTTTTATATTTAATATTTCATTTAAAGTTATTCTTTCATCTGTATTATGATTCAGAAGTTACCAAAGTTGTAAGGTAATTATGTTTTTGTCCAATTTTAATCTGGTTAGATTATTATTTAATTTACATTGAATAAATTAAATGATAATTATATGATAAATCCAGTTAATTTACTTATACTTGATTTATTTCAAGAAAATATATTCCTTTATTTAATTTTAATCACATTAAGTACCTAAGATATCTAAAAAATTATTTTAATGAAAAGCGACTATGTTTTACTATTCAATCAAAAATCATTTTTCTTACTTGTGCTTATTTTAATTAAAAAATTTCAATAATTTTTTTTGCTTATGAACTATGATTTTTTAATGTAACTTTCAACCATGATTATTTTTTTATAAAAACACTAATGTTATCTTCTTTTTTCAGAATGAGTTACTTTATGACTTTTCACAAAAGTGTCAAAGGAATTTTTTATTTTAACTTATATAAGATGAATAGAATTTCACCCATTAATGAACACTAAATTATTTAAATACTCCTTAATATTTTACCTAATTTATTTTTAATTAAAATTATTTTCACAATATTTTAGACTTTTTTTAGATAGTGATTTTCAAAGTGGAAGTTTAATTTTAATCAAGATTGTAATAATGATATTTTAATGGAATTTATATTCATCAATGAAAATAGCCATTGATTTTACTTATATACAACTAGAGATCTGATCCAAGGATACCTTCCTTATTCATTATCTATATGGTTTATTTTTATAATGACAAAATTTTTACTAAACCATCTCCTTTTGTATGGGTTATGTTATAATGAATTGTAGAAATATATATATAACCTATTTCTTTTACACAGGTAATTCCATAATAAATTTTTTATGAAACTTGTTTCCCTTTAATTGGTTATTATATTATTTATGATCTTCTGGAATACATCTATATGATTTTCATTAGTTTTTGGGTGGGCCTGAAATTATATACCCTCTAATTCATTAGGAAAAGTTGGATATCTAATGAGATAAATAAAAATAAAATAGGTACTAAAGCAAGTTTAGTAAGGGAATATTTCTTCTATAAAAGTCTTGGGAGGGAACCTTGAATTATATGATGGTTTTCAGAGTGAACCCAATACACAATTATAGCATCTACGGTATTCCTTGACTGCTAAGGAAAATATTTCATATGATTATTTGTATGCCAAAAACTTATGTATTATGCCTATATTATGCTCTTATGGATCATGTTCTTTGATTGCATTAAGATTCATGACTTATGAACTACCATCCATTATTCCATGACTCCATATTATGATCTATGATATATAGTGTTTATTTCTCAAATTTTATAATCATGTTCTCATACCTTTATACTCATATTATGTTTAAGTGATTATTATTATCTCCCTTATATACCCTTACTAATAATCAGTGATCATAATTTCTTATGTTTCCATGCCTTATGTTTTAAATAAATGTATTATTTCCTATATGTATAGGAAGGGTGGTAGTTATGAAGAACATAGTGGGAGGTGATGTATTTTACTTATGAACCGTTATTTATGTATCCATGTTTCCAATAGAAATATACATATAAGATTCTATAATGGATTTTAATGTAATGTAATGTAATGAATATTTATCAATAAAGTTATGATATATATATATATATGAAAAGTATGGGTCACTATAGTTTATGAATTTATTAGGATATAACATGGATTTATAACCATGATGAGGATTAATAAATAAAATATTTAAGAGATATAGAAATGATGGTTATGGTGATTTTATGGAAAGCCGATGCGTCTTCCCTTTTTTAAGAAATTTATAAACCATACTCCCTAGAAAAGATAAAGAAGCACTAGTAGGATGATGAGTAATTATAAAGAATGATTAAAGTACTGAATGATGGTAAATTGATAGAATTAATTTGTTGATATGGACTATTGACATATGAAAATGGGTTATGTGTTCCATTTATACCAAATTTGAAAATGGAATCACTAGATGAAGCACATAGCTCAAATTTCTATTTACACCCTGGTTGAAAAAATGATTTATATAAATTTAAGAGAACATTTATTTTGGGATAGTATAATGTGAAAAATCATATACTATGTTTCCAAATGTTTAGTATGACAGTAGGTAAATGATATAAAAAGTATTATGGGAGTTATGAGACCTTTACCATTAGGAAAATAGTACAATGGACTATTTTACTATACTCCTAAAGACTCAAAGAAAAAATGATGACATATGGGGAATCATTGATCTTTTTAATAAATATGATCATTTAATAGTGATAATATAAAACCAATATCTTGATAACCTTTCCCATATCTATATTAACGAAATTATAAGGATTCATGGGGAACCTCTATCGATTTTTTTTATTGTGACCCTCGGTTCACATTAAGATTCTTCAAGAGTCTTCAATGGACACTCAATACTGAGATAAATTTAATCACCATCTATAATACCCAAAATAATGGGTAGTCTAAAAGGAATATCCATACATTATAAAACATGATGAGATCCTTTTCACTTTATATTAAAGGAATATGGGGAAAATGTATATCTTTTTGTAATTTAAATAAAATAATAGCTTCTACTCTAGAATCTCTATGGAACCATATGATTCATCATATGGGAAGAAATCTGATGATCCAACCTATTGGGAATAATTTTTATAAATAAATATTTTTTGAATAGAGCTTATAGAGGACATTAATATTAATGTATAAAATATTAATAATCATACTGATGCATACAATAGAATAAAAAAGTATTATACTAATCATCAAAGGAAATAATTATAATTTCAATATATGATGCATACATTCTTAGAGTTTCCATTATAGATTGGACTTATATTATTTGTTAAAAAGGGGATGTTAATCCTTATTTACATTTACACTTTAAAAATACTAGAATAAATTGGAGTTAAAACTAACCAATTGGCTATTCTATCCAACATTTCTAATGTATGTGAACTATTTCATGTTTTATTACTAGGAAATAATATTTCAAATCCAACACATGTGCTAACATATAAGGGAATAGATTTGGATCCTAAAATGTCTTATAATGAATAACCTATCCTTATTCTTAACATCAAAGAGCTTGTGTTTCTGAATCGTTCAACTTGATTGGTGAAAGTATTTTTTAGAAATATCAAACCAGAAGACACAAATTAGGATCTAAAAGAATATATAAGGAAGGAATATCCACATTTGTTCAATGTTTTATATATAACATAATTCGAGGATGTAATTATTTAAGTTGTTAGATTGTAATACACTATACCTTTTTGTAGAAGGTTAGAACCATATCATAATCTATCACAAAAGGTTCACTCTAAAGAGAAATTATTCATAATAATATTTAAAAGATTAATTTATAAATTTTATAGAAATATTTCAAAAAAATAAAACTCATTTTTTCAATTTTTTATAAATATATAATCTTAATATGAATGTTTGAGAAATTTCTAAAAAAATAATTCTAGTTTAACAGTGCAATATAATGTTTTTACAAATACAGTTAATTTTTTTCCATTATTAGTATATACGTATTAATTAGAAATTTACGAATCCTTTTTCTTGAAAAAATATGTATTTTATAATTTACATTATATGTTTCAAAATATTATTATAATTTTTATTCGGAGTAAGTATCTCAAGAAGGGTGTTGAATTGAGTAACCAATAAAAATTTCTATTTAAAATTGATTAATTTTAATACCCCAAATAATTTAAAATGTCTTAGTTAATTAATATAGAATATTATTATAAGTTCTCATCATTCAATAAGTTTTTTAAAAGATTGATTTGTTATCAAGAAATAAATATTCAATATTATTTTTTCCTTTGAAAAAATTTACTTAATTAAAATTTTATAAAAACAGTAATAAAGATTAATCATCAGAGTATTAGTTTTTTTTGTTAAAAAATTAGTTTTAAAGGTGTATAATAATTAAAAAACACACATAGAACTTTTAAAATAAGAGGTTCAGTCTCAAGATAAGAGTTAGATCTATTTAATAGGTGATCTCCTTCCACCAAGTAGTTTATATAAAATATACAAGTTTATCAACAACCTAGATTATGTTTTACAATAGTTTACAACTACCCGTGTCACTAATGACAATTTTTATAGTTATTTGTGGGAGTAAAAACAAACATACCACAAAAGGACCTATACCACTATTATCCATGGGAGTACATGTTTAATAAGAGTTAATATAAGATATCATTTATATTCTAGTTCAGCACATGAGACAGTGTGCATGTGATAAAATAGAGTTTTCACAGACAGTGCTCAATTTGTATGAATAAATATATAAAACTGAGAAATCTAAAAGAGTAGAGATGGAAATTATTGGTTTTTTTTAGTGTAGCTTGTGAATCCTTGAAAGTTTTTTAAAATTTCCATCGAGTCATGTTCTCTTTAAAACTTCAAAAAAATAGAGTTTTGTATACTCTTTTTCTTGACTGGAGGAAAGCAGTAGGTGTGTATGAGATTTAAATTCTTTAATTGAGTGTTTTGAGAATGTAGTAGTTCAGTTATTCAGTTCTATGTGTGTGTTCAGTAAGTATGATCTCTCAACATTCTATTTTTCCAATTCACATGATCATTCTCTACTACGCATGAGGGAGTATTCTTTCTCTCTTAATAGAACAACAGGAATAATATCCACGTACATTCAGATTTTTTGTTTCCTCATAAATTACATATTACATTCTCTTCAATTCATTTTATCAATAATTTAAGAAAAAATAATTAAAATAGAATATTTTTTTACGTTCAGTAAACTAGAAATTATAAAAAATTAAAAATAATTGTAAGTTATGAAAATAGTTGTGGTGTCTTAGTCTGACAGTTTGAGTCTGTAGATGAAGCAATATGATGGTGTCTCAAAGTCTAGCGGTGTCTTATACCTGGAAATTTTTTTACTTCACTGGATTTGTCTCATCTAGCTGTAGTTCATCCATTTGGTGATATCTAACAATAGGTTAGGATTGTGGTATCTGAAACTTTTCTAAATTTACATTCCAGTGGCATGAAATTGTGATAGTGAGATATCCTAGTGGTATCTCATAATTTAACGATATTTCACTCTAGTAGTGTGTTATCTAACGGTGTCTCAGACTTAATGATATTTCTATGGTGATGATGAGTCATGAAAAATGGGTACTCATATGTGATGGTTTCACAGACTTTGTTAACTATCTATCATAGTGGTGACTCAGCTACAATGATGTCTCAATCTCAATGGTGACTCATCCTTATCCAATTTTATCACCTATATCAGAATATAGGGTACTTATAGGGAAAAATGAAACTCACTTATACCACTAGAATATTGTTTTTATGGTCACTAAAACAATGAGGTCAATAATATCTCCCTTTTTGTGACCAAAAATCATTGAATCAAAGGTATAAAAAATGTAAAACATAAAATTAAAGGTAAGATCAAAAATAAAAAATTTGTATTATCATTCAGAGTATGTGAAGATGGTATCAAAGGAAAGGAATAAGAAAATAAAGGTAATTATTGTGTACCATAGGGAAAAACAAGAAATTTAATAGGTTTATCCCCCATTTGTTTTATCAAAAAAGTATAACATAAGGAGAATTAAAAACACGAAATGATGAAAAAGTAAATATAAATAGAAGAATAATATTCAGAAAATCAGTTTAGAGAGGAGTTTACAAAAACATTATTAAAAAAAGTCCCATAAAAATAGAATGACTAATGTCAATAGTATCCTCAAAGATTAAGTGAAGTGTTCAAATGTTATTCTCTTTTTGTCTTGGCTGTCTTAGGATCAAAGGCATAATAGTCAGATGGTTTTCTAGGAAAATTATATTGAATACCAGTGGGTAGTCTAGCTATCTCACTAGAATTATTTTATACAATAATAACTAGCTGGATCTACTTTAATGCTTGTGAAGGATGCATATGGAAAGATTTGAATCTGGCAGGAAAATCTGATAGAGGATCTTTGTTAACTTAATATCTAAAAGATAACTATGTATTAATAGAAATGGATCCTTGAACAATAATAGATTTCCCATAAAGATTAAGAAATGGATCCATCATATTGGTTGAATCTATAATAAACTGGCCACATCATCCCATTGCACTAAGAAAGTATCATTTTCCTCCATAAATTTGTTTTGTAGAGGTCTCATCTCCTTCAATTGTCTCACATGTTCCTTAAAATCTTGAGTAACTAGGGGCAACCTCATATTTTTTTCTAATAACATGAAGTTAGAATCCATTTCTTTCTTGGTATAAAATCTTGAAGAGATAAAACTATATTGACATGGTAACTTTTTCTCAATTAGAAGTCATATCTTTTTAATACTTACGGACCATCATATGATCTTTCTTAGTTCTCAATTCAAACTTTCTGAAAATCTATAATGGAATTATTGGTTCTCAAATAGCAGGACCACTTGAAGAAACAAGAACTTATTCTATAACAACTGATCTGATCACATCAGTTTCAAACACTAGAGGAGGAGGATCACTTGATCTAGAGGTTACTAAGGTAATATTTTATACCCTTTAAAGAAGAAAATCCATACTGGCTATAAATGTATATTTCATTCCTTCAAGAATAGACCTCATAGATTCCATCTCACCACTAATTCTCGTATTTTCAATTTTATCCACTTTAATATGATGCATCATATTATGTTGTATGTGTTGGATAACCAACTCAAATAGTTATCAATAATAATTTTTACTTAGCATGGTTAGTAAAGGAGATTGACTTCTGAAAATATAATTAAAATATAAAATATGTTTCTTACTAAAAGCATCCAAGTCACTTATTATTATTGCATCACCAGGGACAACATGTGGAAGTAGAGCAGTAGGTTCAGGTAAAGGAGGCCTCATAGAGGAAAAATTTTCCAATAAACCTCACATGTTTAATTGATCAAACATATACCTTATAGGATATACTTCATTTTAAATCATTGTTCCAATATAATTTGGTGTGATTTTAATGAATTTGTCTCATTCTTCTTTCATGGGATCAACCCAACTATCTGAAGTAATATCAAATGAAAATTCAATAGTTAATTGTAAAAAAAAGGAAGAAATAGTAGGAGGAGGTTCCATAATAGGTTCAGGTACAATGGTATAAGGGGTATCAGTAGCTATCTCAGAACTCTATGTAGAAGCAGTCTGTTCACAAAATGAAACTTCTTCCATTCGTACATTATACTTATGGACACTTGAGCTCTGTACATCAATATTCTGGACAAAAATAAGTTTAACTTCTTCAATTATATCTATACATGGCTCGTCAGTATCCATATCTACTAGATATACATCACTACCTAACTCAAAAGATGGAATTCCCCTTTTTATCTTACTCTATAACATGTTTTTCAATAGCAGAAATAACACCCATCTACTCAACCAAGGAAGAATCAGAAAGGGTCTGGCCATAACAAACTGAACTCACTTTAGTTCCATCAACATCCGTATCCTTTTTATGTAATTACAATTATGGGGATTTCTCCCCCACAACAACTAAATTGTTGACTTTAACATTTGGGTCCACTTCTTTAGATAAAACTAGTTTCTCAGCTAAATCCCTTGGTCAAGTGAGAAGCTCTAGAGGCATCTCTACATTTCTACTTATAATTATTTTTTCTTATCCATTAGTTTCAGAGTCATCATAATTATCATCATCCATTCCATTCTAAATTTCATTTTAATACTCGTGTTCCTCATCCTTTTCATTATTCTCTTCATCAATAGATTTTGAACTACTTTTAAATTGATCCTTACCAACAAATTATGTTTCCTCTTAATCAATTTTAATAATATTTTATCTTTTTTAAAGTCTCCTAGGTGTAATAAGAGCTCTATATGTAATCATTGGTGATTGAGGTGGAAAATATTGGTCACTAGCATCATAAAAAATGGTTATTTATCAACTTATTCTTTTGAAACACCCTCTTCTTTCCCATCTGAATAAACAAAAAGCTTGTGAGGCACCAATCCTTGGTCAAAAATATATCTTGGTCTTATTGGGTAGTCTAATAGAGTAAATTCATCATACAACTTGTCACTATCACCAACCCATTTTTTTACTAAGTTTTATAGCCAATTTTCATCCTTGACTAGATAAATCTTGAAATATAGATACCACCATAGTCTGTAATTGTTTCTTATTCTCAGAAACTAGACCATTGGCCTTTAAAATTCTATAAATCATATTTGGATAGATCAAATAATTATATATTTAAATTGGATTTATCATATCAGACATATAAATCACCATATATCTACACAGATTGACTTTAATTCCTCTTTTCATAGAAAATATATAGAATACATTATGATATCGTAGAGTAGAAAAATCACTTTTCTTGGGGCATAGTATATGTTATATGATATAAAACAACAACCTACACTCCCCATCTAACATTGAGGCAATAGTTATTTTGGTTAACTCATTACCAGTAAGTTCTAAAAGAGAATCTTCATATATTAAAAAGTCACTTTACTCAAGAAACAATCCTTGATGATCCTCAAAAATTCCTTCATGGGGTATACCCAGACAGTTGGCCCTATGTTTTGAAGAAAACACATCTTTAAGGCCAACAATTATAGCTCCCATCTAGTACACTTATTCATTATTAAATCCAAACTCAACATATTATAATAAGAGATGCACCAAACTAAGATAGAAAGGTATCTCATTTGAGGAAAACCAATCTATCAATACCTGGTTCTATATCACTATAAATATAAGAGACTTACTAAACAACATCTATATCACTTCAACCTATCTTTCACTATTTTGGACCATTATATAGTCTGTCAGGTTTTAATGATAATTAAACATCATAACCTTTAATAATATATCCATAATACAATAACCATTCAGATTAGTATATATTAAGGGTTATGATAAAGACCAATTTAAAAATACATAAATATTTATAGCCATAGACAGTAGGATTTTACCCAATGAATTACATTTATTGAAGCTTCTAAGGGATATCGAATCACTATGATTTTATCATGACCATGACTAATTTTATACTCAATAACCAAAGCAAGAAAAAACTACTTACAGGAAAAGTTCATGTTTATCGAGATCATGACCCAAACCATGTTCACCAAACTCCTCAAGAAAGTTTCACCATACCACACATTACCATTTGGGAATATACAATAGTAATAAGTGGTTTTGTATCTTGACCATAACCGTATATATTTGAATTTTTTATTCTTAACGAAATAATGACTATATTTATCCTTTTATATTATTTCTATAGAAATGACTAAATAAATAATTTTATAAAAAAATATTTTGATCGGATGAAACACAAATTATATTTTTTGGAAATATATAGTTTCAATAAAGACAGTGTTTAATGGTTTCGAGAATTTTTGAAATAAAATTAATTTTAATTAAATATTCTTATTCAATAATAATTGTTTAAATAAAAATGATAATTTAATTTTATGATGTAAAATATAATTTTAATAAGTTTTAGAAAACTATTATTAGTATAAAAATAAATTTTTCAATAAATGATGATTTTTATTTGAATGTATAAATATCAAATTTTAGAGAATTATTGTGTTAAAAAAATATTATTTTTGAAATCATCACATTGAAATTTTCGGAGGGAGATGGAATCACAAGGATTTTTCTCATAACCAAGACGAAGGTGATACTCAACATCTAAATTATGAAAAAACCCATTTATAGGAGATGTTTGATTTTATCAAGTTCACATTCAAAACCATGTTCCCTAAACACCCCAAAAAAGTATTTCCATCATAAACCTTACTATTATGGAACATACTAAAGTAAAAAAGGGGTTTTGTATCTTGAAAATAATAGTATGAATTTTCATATAATTATATTTTTAATAAAATAATGAAAATATATATCTATTTTTTATTATTACGTTATAATTTATTAAATAATGAGATTCATAAAAATAAGATATTAAAATAATGAAACACAAATTGTATTTTTGATAAATATATAGTTGAAACTAAGACACTCTTTTTGATGATTTGAAAAAAAATAAACATTATTTTAATAAAATATTATTATTAAATAGTATTTATTTAAATAAAAATAATAATATAATTTTATGAATTAAAATATAATATTAATAATGGTTGGAAAATGGTTATTATCAGAAAAAATCAACAAATGGTGAATTTTTTTTAAACAAATGTAAATTCTAAATTTTTTAAAAAAAATTTGGTAAGAAAATATTATTTTTCAAATCATCACATTGAAATTTTCCCATGTTTTGTTTTTTATGTATTTCAATGTTTGTCAAATTTTTAAGTAAAAATTAAATATTTTATAAATATATGGTTTGTTTTATAACATCATAAAATTCTCAAAGTGATGAAATAAATACTATTTAGATAATAAAAAACAAAAATTATGTTTCCCATTTAAAATAATATGTTTCTCATTTTATTTGATTAATTTCATAAATCCTTAATGAATCATCCAAAACCTATTAGATAATTTAAGGTCTTAAAATAAATTCTTTATGAACATTACACACTTCTGCATCACCATGGATATTATTTTATGGATTTTGATTATCATATTTATATCATTTGAAAACCAATCTTATTCATCAGAAACTATGTGAAAATATGATGATAATATTTGTTGGTTTGATTATTTTATTACATAGAGTCTAAAACCTATGTTTAGAAATTAATAAATAATTCCCCCTATTTTTTTATAAATACACTCTCATCCACCCACTCATATGTACTCAAATTCCTTTAACATGATTTTAATCCTCCTTTATATCTCTAAATACCACCCATGGTGTTCCCAGGATTTTAATAATCTTCTCCCAATATTTTTGAAGCACCCTCTCTAGTTAATGGACTCTCTCCTATTTCTTTTTATTTCAAGTAATTTCCTTGTACTAATCCATTTTTATTTCCAATTTTACACGTGGTAATTTTTTTACACATCCCTTTGATATTCTTACTATTACTATGTATGGAGATACCACATTTCAATATCATTCACCATATCCATAAATTTTTATACAGTCCCATTTTATTTCGAAAATGATTTTTCAATTTTCCATGTGAAATATTTGTGTATTGAATACCCACCCCCATTTTAATTAAAGGGTATTAACCTAGATGTAACTATATTTTGTTGATTATGGACTCCAATTTTTCTAACCCATATTTCTTAATCATGGGATTAAATGTGATTAAATATGTTCTTATATTTAATGATCTATGTGGAAAACAAATACGTGTACATAATATAAATGTGATGGGTATGCCTAAAATTATATAGTCATCCAATACATTGGGAAATGATTTTATTTAATGAGATTCTGAGTATAGTTTATGGGGGTTATCCTACGAAAATTTTGTTATGATGTATTGGTGGTTATCCTTCAATTATGCTTATGATGCCATGTTTTATGTTATTTCCACATTCATATATTTCCGTCATGATATCATCCTATATCAAGATTTGATATTCATATTTACAACTATCACCCCTTTTGTGTATAATTTATATGAGTATTGAATCACATGTGCTACTTTCATCCTATTATTCTTTGATTATTCCCTTACTGGGCTTTATAGAGCACCCCATTCTTATGTACATCCCTAGGTTACCTAGTGCATTTTTAAGAGATTAAATGAATTTAAGAGAATGTTATGGATCTTTAGTTTATGTCATTTTTATTATGTGGCTTTTTATTATACTACGAACCAAATTTCCCAATGAATGAATGCCTCATAATATCCTAGGTTTTTATTAGGTGTATCTTTGTGAAATAAATCCTGAAATAAAGTGTATCAAAGATATGTGTTGTCATAGTTGGTATCATAGAAAGGTATGATTATTTTTAGAGATTAAGATGCCTTATTAATTCCTAAGGCATAAAATTAAACATTTTAAAACATCCCAAAATTACTATAAATTATATTTTGAGTGGTTTCCGATAAAAAAAATCTTTAGGTGAATATTACATATTGATGTGGATATAGAACAGTTATACCTTGGTGTAATAACCTTGAAAAGGGTACATTGGGCTTTTAGTTGATTGTAACCTAGTGCATGATAGATTCATTGATGCAAACCAGGTTCTAATCTCATGGGGGATATGATTTTGAAAATTCATAAGCTCTTTACCAACTATTATGAAGGAAACAAAATTGTCCATAAACCTTAATAATATGAAATAGACCATGGATAACATGTATTGAATCCTAGAAATTCATAGGATAATAAAACTATGTAATTTATGTGTTACCAATTTAATGTTCATGGTTTTCCATTTTTGTGTTCAATAGTTTAGGAAATATAATCCCAAAATTTTCCTCTTATTTAGTCATTGTATTAAAATAGTAAGAACCATGTCAACAAAAAATCTGAGGGGTATTGTGATGACTATCCAAACAAGATTCCCAACCTAATTGTGGAATGAATTAAGAAATTCATAACAATATTCTATTAGTAAACTCAGGTTTTGAATAAAAACATGAATTCTGTGGAACAAACACGTCCCCATAACAAATAACATGTTGTAATTGAGACCTTTATGTGACAAAGGACTTTGTGTTTTAGTTTATCTTCTAATTCCTTAATCCTGGAAATATAGATCAAATCCATTAAAAATATTGAATCCATATTTAAATTATCATAGCTAAGAGAATGTATTGCTTGATATTTTTCATACATAAAGATAACATTATCAATGGTGTGTGTTGATCAAAAATATTAATCATGTGTAAGAAATACAATATATGGAGTGGAAAGAATTCTGGAAAATTATTTTTGATAAATATTTTCCTCGCACTCCTCATTATAAATTTGGGAGGGATTTCCTTTCCCTCAAGAAGAAGGGTGGAGAATCCATCATGGATTTTGAGGTGAAATTTATAATACATTCATGATATCTATCTAGATTTTTCATTACACTTTAATGTAAATTTTAATACTTTGTTGGTGGGATGAATATGTGTTTATAAAAATTATTATCCATTGAGGACATTGATAGCTATGAGGAAGTTTTTGTATGTGCTCCAAATGTTGAAATGAATATTGGTGAATCTCAAGGGTCTCATGGGTCTGGAGATATAAATTGAATAATATAATTTAATTCTACTGATATTATTGATAAATATAATAGTGGAAATAAATTACAACATCCCACTTTTCAAAATTGTGTGAAGATGTATCCCATAAATTGCCAAAATGGGGCTAGGAGATTCTTTAGGAGTGGGAAGGAAGGGAAACAAACTACTGAATAGCGATGGGAGAAACCCCCCAATATGGTAGAATAATATAATTCTCTAGTAAACTCTTATCCTACTATCTTTTGTTTCAATTATAAAGAATGATGATACTATATGAAATAATGCACTAAGCCAAGGTTTTTCAATAATAACTGATGAAAACCATCTCCAATGCCTAAAGATCAGAGACAATCTTATTCTATATTAACTTCTGAGGTGGATCTTGAAAATTAATATTTTATAGTTATTCTAGTTATTAATTTATTAATAGATAATTTACTAGTTTATTTTGGTGTTATGTGTTATTTCATATCACACAGGTTTAGTATATCTATTAATACACCACCTCAAAAAATAGAATTTAGGTTATCGGTGAATATTTGGAATGGGTCAATTATTGTATACCAATCATATAAATCCTCTCCTATAAATATTTGTGGCCTAAACTTCATAGTGAACTTTATTATACCCCATTAAATTTAATTCAATGTTATTATTTGTATGGATAGGATTTCATTCTATAAATAAAACTAAAATTGTCATTATAATGAAATTTCTTTTGAAATCGTGAATTTATCACCAATTCGATACATGTTCATGGTGTAAGATAAGTATCCTTTGGTTTTATCATCACAAATATGTATATTTTTTCATTATGAGAAATAATATGTAGATAAAATGAATGATACTAAATAAAATATCATCCTTGATTACATGATCATTGTAAGTGAATATGATTATGTGTTTCCAAAATAATTGGTCGGTCTTACACAAACCCATAAGGTATAGTTTTCAATTAACCTTATACCATGAACTTTTCCAATATATAAGACTCTATATAGAATGGAAATTATTGGACTTGAGGAGATAAAGAAGAAACTATAGGAGAATCTTGATAAAGGGTTTATAAGCCAAATTTATTCACATTGGGGTGCATTGGTCCTCTTCATCAGGAAAAAATATGGTTCAATGTGCCATTTCATTGATTATTATGAGATCAATAAGATCACAATAAATAAAAAGATTCATATTCTGTGGAATGACAACTTTTTTGATCAACTATGTGGGGTCCATTACTTCTCTTGGGTTTATATTTGGTTGAAATATTATCAAATAAATGTAAAGAAGGGGGAATCATCAAGACTTATTTTTGTATAAGGTAAGGGGACTAATATTTCCTAGTGATTTAATTTAAACTCACTAATTCTCTATATACATTCTTAGACTTTATTAATATAGTATTTAATTATTACCTCAAAAAAATTTGGTAGTGTTTATAGATGATATTATTATCTATGGTAAAACCAAGGAGTAACATGAGGAGTATTTTGATTCTGTACTAAAGATTTTGTGAAAGTAGATGTTATTTCAAAAGTACAGTAAATGCGTATTTTGGATACAGAAACAGAAATTAATGGGGAATTTTGTCACTAATAAAGGGATATGTATGGATCCTTTTAATAGAGAGGAAATTAAATCATGTCTTTTACCAACATATGTGAAGTAGTTCTTTAGTTTCCCCTGATTAATAGGAAAAAATCATCAATTTGTGAGAAACATCTCAAGTTTGTAAAGCCCACTAACCAAGCTAACTAAAAAGGGAGTGTAGTTTTTTTATATAGATGAAAGATTTAAAGAAGAGGTTAAGCACTAACCATATGCCCAAATTACTCGCTATTGGGGAAGGATTTGTGATCTACAATGAGGATTTAAAAAATGGATTGTGTTTTTTACTCATGGAAGATGAAAAAATGTTAACCTATGACTCCATACAATTAAATATCCATGCTAATAACTACCCAAAACATGATCTAGAATAGGATACAGTGATCTTCACATTTATTATTTAGATACATTATCTTTATGAAGAGAAGTGTGACATATATAAAGATCATAAAAACCACAAGTAAATATTCACATAAAATCAGCTCAAAATGTGACAACCAAGGTGGTTAGAGCTATCATGGATTGTGATTTTTCAATCCATTACCATCTTGGTAAAGTAAAAAAATAGTAATATGATATAAGTTTAAGGGATCTTGTAACACATACATTATGAGGATTTAAAGAGATCTAATCATCATGGATACAAAAAAGATATATATAGGACAAATCAAATGATATTTATCATAAATTTATCAAAAAAAAGGTTCACCCGTCCACTCTTGATATTATCAAGGAGGCCTATAAAGATGATATGGTGCTAAAAAATTAGTGATTATTTTGGAGTTTAACTTTTCTAAATATTGAATTATATAGTATGGAACATGGATGTGTGTCCCATAAAAAGCAGAATTGAAAAGGGAACTTTTAGATTATATTCATATCTCATCCATATATATTCATCTAGGAAGAACTAAGATGCATAGATATGTAAAAAAATTATGGTGGGATAACACGTAGAGGGAGATTTTGTCATTTGTATCTCAATGTTGGGTATGAAAACATGTAAAGGATGAATGATAGAAGTCTAACGATATGATAAAACCATTTCACATACAAGTATGGAAATGTGAAAGAATAACCATGGAATCCATCATAAGAATACATAAGACACATAAAGGTAATAAAATCATTTGTTTGGTAGTAAATCTCCTTATAAAGTTATCTCATTTCATTGATATTAGGTAATATTTCTATCTATAACTACTCACTAGAATATATATAAATGAATTGGTATGACTATATGGAGTTCCACTATACATTATATTTCACCAATATTTGAGTTTTAGATCGATGTTCTGTATAAGACTTTAGTAATTAATGGATACATAGATGAGTCTCAGTATAAATTATCACTC
The DNA here is from genome assembly GCA_963277665.1 of Viscum album. Taxonomy (NCBI): domain Eukaryota; kingdom Viridiplantae; phylum Streptophyta; class Magnoliopsida; order Santalales; family Viscaceae; genus Viscum; species Viscum album. Next base: position 1,512,212,996 of record OY728128.1, on the reverse strand, counting down.
CATATATGTGGTCAAAATAATATAACCATTAAAACTATATATGATAAGATAAGATCATGTCTAATTTATTTACAAGTATGTTAATATTTGTGCCTTCCCCTTGTAGAGTTATCATATAACAACAGTTTCTATTCTAGAATTCAAATGGAACCTTATGAGGCTCTATATGGGATAATGTTTTACACTCAAACATAATGAGATGAAGTTTGAGAGTGGAAGATAATGGGAACTGATCTTATCTAATATATGATATTTAATTTTCAAACCATTCAGTATCTTATAAAATTTTTGAAAATCCGAGAAAAAAGCTATTCAAAAAATTATCGATTGCACCTAGAGTTTGAGGTTGAAGATAAGGTGTTCCTTAATATATTTACATGGATGAAATTAATTGTGTTTTTTAAAAAGCTAAAGCTTGTAAAAGATACATTTTACCCTTTGAGATCATTGATCACATTGGTGTTGTGTCCAATCAACTAACAATCCCACCAAACCAATCTGAAGTACATTATGTGTTCCATGTATCCAAATTGAGAAATAATATAACAAACCCCCCATATGTACTGAATCTAGAGATAGAAACCTTGGATATTGATCTTTCAATTAAGGATAAATGGTTAAATATCATTGATCATAGAGACCATGTTTTATGATGAATGAAAACTTTCCTGGTCAAAGTGATATGGAGGAACTCATATTTGGGTAATAAACATGGTAATAATATAAAGATATAAAATAAAAGTACCCTTAGCTTTCGTAGCGTATTAAATGAAAATTGTGAGTGATAAATTTATGAAGGGGGGAAGAATGTATTTAAACAATATTTTATAAATGAAATTACCTTTTTGAATGAATAAATGTATTATTATTTAATGTAGTTGTAGAATAAAATACACTTCTTTGATAATTTTTGATAATTATTGATAATTATATAGTATATCGGATTTAAAAGACCATTAATCATTATAAAAATTGATGATACGGTTTTTATAAAGTGGAAATTAAGATTTTTTTATATTAAGGTTTTTGTTAAAGTCTGATTAATATAGACTAAAGACGTAACGACCTCGACCAGTAGCATCATACCCTACAAATCCTATTTATCGGATCTTTCTTCGGAGATGACATTACTGGGCTTTGACTTTGACCAAGCCCAATATAATATTCAATAACTAAATCATGAAAAATACCATTTCCTAGAGAAATTCAATCATATAAAGATCATTGATCAAACCATGTTCATCGAACCACCCAAAGAAAGTATCATTATCTTGCACCTTACCCTTAGGGAATATACTTGTGTAATAAGTTGTTTTGTATCTATAAGCTAGCATTATAAATTTATATATACTTTTATTTTTAATGAAATAATGATTATATTTATCCTTTTTTATTGTTACTTTATAATGATTAAATAATGAGTCTGATAAATATTAAATATTTATATGATGAAACACAAATTATATCTTTTGGAAAATAAATAGTTTCAATAAAGACACTCTTCTTGATGAATTCAAGAATTTTTTAAATAAATTTTATTTTTAATAAACTATTATTTTTCAATAATTTATATTTACATATAAATAGTTGTATAATTTTATGAACTCTAATGTAACTTATATAGGGGTAAAAAAAAATAATTTTGAAATCATCACGTCTAAAATTTTTAAATTGTAAATTTTTCATAATTTTCTATGATAGTTTAGTTTTTTGATAAAAATTAATACAGTATAAATATTTGGTATGTATTCTGCTAACATAAAATCCAAAAAATCAAGTATTAAATACTATAAAGAGTATCCATGACCAAATTTATCCTTCCTATTTAAAATAATGTGTTTTTTAAGTTATTTGATTTATTTTATAAACCCTTAACAATTCCTCTAAAACATATATGATATTTTATGGTTTTAAAAATAATTATTTATGAAAAAGACTCACATCCACATCACCAAGTGTATTATTTTCTTAATATAGGTTTTGGTACTTTTAAAATATTTAAAACAAATCCCGTTTGGATGAAACCATAGTAAAATCCATGGTATAGTTTGTGTTTTTTATTATTTTATCATATAGAGTGAAAAACCTATGTTTATAAATTAATAAAGAATACCCCCCTATTTTGTTATAAATAACCTCACATACTCCTAGTCATCTTCACTAATAAAATTTAAGTATGATTTTTCTCTCTGTCTCTCTCTCTGAATCCATACAATGGTGTCCCTAAACTGTTATGAAGCTCCTCCTAATCTTTTAGAAGATCCCTCTCAAGGTAAGGGACTCTCTCCTCTTCCTTTTTATTTCACATACATTCTTTATACTAAGACCTTTTAATTTCTAATTTTTCATTTTTTAATTTGTTTCTACACATACATTTTCTGTTATTATGATTAAAATTTAATTATATACCGCCTTTCATCCTCATTCATCCATTTTATAAAACCTTATCTAAACCTGTTAATCTCACAAAATTATCCTATGATTTTCCATGCTAAGTATTTGTGTAATTAATACCCACCCCCTATTCTAATCAATCATATTTAGTTTGGTGTACCTATATTTCATTAATATTGGACTCTAATGTATTTAAATCAAATTCTATAATCTTGGGAATAAATTTTTTAAAATATGTAATTATATTTAATGATATATGGGGAACCAAAATCCATGTACATGATATGAATGTGATGGGAGGGAATGGAATTATATATCCCTCCAATTCATTGGGTAAATGTTTTTATCTCCTAATATTCCATGTATGGTGTATGTTTTTTTATCTTCAGAACATTATGTTATGATATCTTCGTGGTTTATCTTGACTTATGCTTATGATTTTATGTTTTATGTTGTTTCCACATTCCTATTTTGCCTTCATGTTATCATTTTATATCATGCTTTGATATTCATGTTTATGATCCTCACCCCTTTTATGCCTTTTTGATTTTTCCATTGACTCTCATGTATTAATTTCATCATGTTATTATATTATTATTCTCATACTGGGCTATATAGATCACATATTTCTTATATACATCCATGGGTTATACCATACAGTTTTAAAAGATAAATGGAATTTAAGGGCATTTTATGTAGTTTATTATTAGGCCATTGTATTTTTGTTACAATTTATTATTATATATACATAATTACCTAATGAAACTATTCCACGTGATCTTTTAGGGTTGTATTAGGTTTATGTTTATCTAATAGATAATGAAATATATTTTACTAGATATTTGGGTTGTCATATGGATAGACACTATAAGGGGATATACTTGGGAATGTTCACACACTCTATATGAACAATTATTGATGAATTCTTTGGAAATTTCATTGGTCTCCTACCAATAAAAGCTATAAAATCCAATTACTATCTTTTATGGATAACCCATCACATTTTAAGTATCTTTACCACTATATTTCTTTGATACGGGTACTTCATGTTACTTTGATGATACCCTACAAAATCTATGTTAATCAAGGGATGTTCACCTAGACAACCACAATATTCTATTGAATGGGTAAGTATTTACTTTATATATTTTTATTTATATGAATATACATGTTTTTATATAGTTTGGGGTTTTATAGGTAATGATACGAAATGGAATTACGGCTCTTATTATGAATTCATTAGACATAATCATGTGACTAGTGGGGTCCATTGTTATATATCCCATTGACGCATCGATAGGTGTCATGGGATAAAAGAACTTGAGTTTTAGAGTGTACGTCTCCTCATATCAGTATAGTGTCTCAATATAAGGCCTTGATGATATTTATTGGATATCGGAAATTTTTCATTCCATTATTATAATATCAATGATTATTATTATCCATGTTTTCATTTATTTTCATGTATATTTCATTCCATTAGTTTCAGTTGGTTGTGTCTTCATATTTTTTTTATTTCCATATCATGTATTAAATGTTTATTTTATGATCAATTTCATTTTATTCTACATATTACTGGTCATCTAAGCTCACATATATGTGTTTTATTTTCCATAGAAAACCTAAATGATTAATATGTGTAATTTTCATAAATATGATTGAAGAAAAAATATTTTAAACGTATTATATTTATGATATATATTATACTTTTAAATATATTGTATATTTTTGGATCCTTTGGGAACTCTTTTATTTTGTACTAATAATGTGATAGAACTTCCAACTTTGGGTTTCTGGAGTCAGGGATGTTACAAACAATATTATTTCAAATGATCAAAATGTTTTCTCATCCTTTAAAATTAAATGGTTTTATCTTCAAACATACATTCAATTTTTATAAGCTTTATATTTTTTCAATGATATATTAGTGAATGTTCTTTTTAAAAGTAATTTTTTTAACAAAATCACTTATTTTTTAAAATATTTTTAATGTAACGATAACTTATGCTTTTACCCTAAAGGTAAAATTATTTTCTAAAAAACTATATAATGAATTCAAACCCTTTTTCATCTTCATATCTATAGGATTTTTTCTTTTCAAATTATTTTTTACGGAACACATTCAAAATGTTATTTTTAAACTCACTATTGGGGTCAATGGATTTTTGGTATCAATTATTAACATGATTGAGGTAAATGTTAGTGCTATCATATTGAAATGTTGAAATACATTTTTATATTCCATGGTTACTTTGGGATTTGATGAATGAAACCCATTTTATATCCCATGTATTTTCATGTTATGTTGAATTATTCTCATCTTATGGTACTCGTATGGGTGGATGATGAAGGGTGTGGTCCTATATCACCCTCTAATGCACTAGTTTATGTTTCTGTCTCCTAATCCCAAATGCTTACACATGAGGATTAATACCAAGAGAAAAGGTAAAATTGATTATTTATCCTAAAACAAAGGTGTAGATAGGTGGTTTATCTCAATCCCAAGGGTACATATGAGGATTTTCCCATGCCCAGAATGGTATATGGGTGGTTAGGGAAAGACTACTTTGTGATAAATATCTTGGTTGGTATCATTGACATATATTTTATATGATTATAATTATATCACACCCTTATTCATATTCTCATTACATTTTTATGATCTCATGGATCATGTTTATTGACTAATGTTTCCAAACTCATTGATTCACTCCTTATGTTAGGCCACGCCTTATTCCGTGACTCATGATTTTTGTTTGATGCTTTGTTGGGTATTATTTTCTTATGTATCTTGATTATATAATCATATTTTTCTCACTTATGAACATTAATTTGATATCTATAAAATTTAGACTTATTGATCAAATCATATTACACATTTCTTATGTTTTCAATCCCTTATTCATGGAGATGATTGTATCATTTGAGATTTCTAGGATAAGGTCTAGAGGATCACAGTTGTGGAGAAATGTCAAAAACTATTGTAAAATTAGTTGTTTAAGTATCTAATCTACATGACAATAAACCTATCAGTACTTGAGTTATGAGACTATTCAGGAGATTTTTTAATTTAACGATGGAATCAATGTAATGTTTATGTATGTTTATCTTGGGTCACCCTAATTTTTATCATATGATAGGTTATGTTATTTTTGGAGATTAGTTTTTTACCTTTGGTGTTAAAGATATATATCCTTAATTAAAACCCAAGATATTTTTTTATTTATATAATAATTTCTGAAAATATTATTAAAGCCATGATTATGAGGTTTTTGTACAAAAATATCCATGTCTAGATACTGGAATGGGGATGCAGTTGTGTAACAGATTCACCTTAGAGTAATCTACCAATAATGGTTGGTTAGTCATTGAATTAATCATCACCCCGATGCATGATGAATCAGCCTAATACCACACACCTAGCTTGAAACTTCTAAGGGATATTCTTTGGTTGATCACATACACATTATAAACTCGTATGAAGAATTTATTTCCTAGATAATTTGAGAGATTAGGATGAGAATTATAAGATAACCCAACATAATGTAACCAATGATAAGCTATGATTTATATAGGTAAAATTAGAGGAACAATTGTTATACATGATAATGTAAAAGAAGGAGAAATTTAGTATTGCGACCCATGCTTTTTACACATATTTTAATATGAATTTTAACATAAATATCCATTACATACCACTAAAGGATCTAAATTCCCAGTATGTTTGGAATAAAAAGTAAATAAATAAATAAAATGAAAATAAAATAATTCATATTTATTATAATCTTCATAATTAGATCATATATCCATTTTATCTTATAAAATTTCATTAGATAACCTGAGGAATATATAAAACAAAGGGCTGAACTATAATGCCTATTAAAGGAATATACATGATAATGAGGCATAACAGGTGAGTCAAATGGAATAACATGATATTATAAAAGTGAAGGCTTGTGAATAATCACATTGAAGGATTAAATAAATATCATTTATCCTAATATCTTCTAAAAATGGGAAGTTGAGTAATTATATAACATGAAATAAGAATAAGTTAAGGACAAATATCAAGAAAGAATCACATAGTGGACAAAGTCTCTCTATAGATTATGATTACTCTCTAATACCATAAAAGAAATATCATGAGACAAAACATTAACCAATTAATTGGATAAATATTTGGTTACACACATCATTATGTGTACATACTTATGCCTTCCACAAATGGAAATCAATCTTAAGGAATAAAAATATATTACCCATGGAAAGAAATGCATTACATATTATAAAAGAATTATTTTATGTATTAACCCATTAAAGTAATATAGAATAGGATATTTTCATATGTAATAGACATATATACAGAATTTGGAATAATTTAAATACATTAAAGAGATATGGAAACTGAGTTATAGAGAGAAATGTCATAACATAGAGAACAATGGTGGTTCAAAGAGATCTCGTACCTAATGTTCCATAATTTATCTTCACCTGCACTTAACATACTGGATAATAAAGTTAAAATCAATAATTACTTGTTATAAAACATTTTCCATATATATTTTATTTATTATAATTTTCTTATGTTTATTTATAACTATTTTAATAAAATATAATGGTTAATTTTGTTGTTCTAAGGGCGTTCATTTCATGGTTCGATAGTCGAATCACTTAGGGATATATATTCATGTTCTTATAGAATGTTAACTAAACCTAAGATTTAAAATTAATTGGTATTTATATAATTCAATAAATATAAATGTTACCATAAATTCTTTACCCTTCTGATATAGGGATGATTTACTTAGTGAAAATGTTATTGTTTGGTGGTACGTTCATTTATGTTGTTTTACCGACCATCGCGAACTAGATTTGTTTTAATTAATTTTGTGGACACATATTAATTTTATATTATAAAATAATTTAATATATACTTTATCTAATGTTATTTAAATATAATTATGATTTCATGATGAACCTTGAAGGCCTTGTGGAAAATGAAGAGTGTTTTTCATTAAGGTGGTATACCAATCATATTGTAAAAAATATTTCATTATAGAAAATAAATAAGGGAGGTCATAAGATGTATGTTTAAAAATTATAATAAAATATTATTATATTTATGATCCTTATCTTACTAGTTTTATATGGATATATATTATATGTTGTTATAGAAAAGGAATAAAATTGAAAGATATTAGTAGTGAATATTACCTCTTCCTTTAGTCGCCTCCTCTTAGTTGACACCTTAAGGCTCCTTGAAATGGTCTATGGATGAGAATATAGAAACTGAGACATGAGGGATAGGATTGGTAAGGTAATTTGGAATAAATTTTTCAAGCTCCAAGGCTTATAAGTTGTGAGGAGAAGTGGTGGGGAGGGGGAGTGTTTCAAAGGCAACGAGAGGGTGTTGTGAATATTATAATCATTAGATTATTATTTAGGATCAAGACTAACAATATTATTAATTATTGTCACTATATATATCAAATGGTTCTTGTAAGTTTGAAATAATTGCTCCATAAATCATCCATGACTCAAAAATTCATTTATTTATCATATAATGTTAAATATTGTATTTACAGTATTTCATTATTTTAAAAAAATATTTTAGAAAGTTTTCAAAAAAATAACGCCTAACAATTTTTTGAAGTGTATATTCCAAAAATTAATACAATATTGTGAAATTATTTTTATAAATATAATAAATTTAATTCATAAAAATAATACTAATTTATTTGGAAAATACCAATTTTTATATTACGAGAAATTTTCTGACCCTTTTAAAAATTACTTACGGTCTCATTAAATTTTTTTGAATTATTATATAACTTAATTTAAATTTATAAATACATTTTTCGTAAATCTATATTATTTGAAAACAATATATTTATTATAAAACATCAATTAAACATTTTTCTTTTACACAAAACCAAACACATAATTTATCATTTTTAAAAAAATTATTTACCGTTACCATGATATAATTATATAATATTTTAATTTTATAATATACCTAAATATTATTTTACACTTCCATGGTTGGGGTTGCTATTCTAAAAGTCAGGTCACTATTTTTAATGTTCAGATTACTATTCCAACAGTCATGTTACTATTCAAATCATTATATTACTATTCCAATTTTCAAATTTGTAATCGTCACATGGGTTCCCTACATCCTATAAATACATAACATTTCATTCATTCCCACATTAACTTATATTTCTCTCAAGTTTATCTATTTTCATATTCAAAATTCATATGGAATTTATAACATTATTATCCATTTCTACATTGGTGTTCATGAGTGAAATTATTCTAGTGGATCGAGTATATTTAAATTTTCATATTTTAGTTATCTTATTTTAAATTATTTAAACTTTTTATACATTCAATAGTTAAATTAATTTCCATTCACTATATATAATTTTCAATTTATTATAATAAAATTTAGTTGGTCATATCATGTGGTGTGTTTATATTATAATACATTAATAAATATGACACAATTATAAGAAGAGAAATTACATTGATAAATTTTTGGGTCATTACATTATTTGTCCTAAATAAATTATGCCCTAGAAATTTCATTTTACTTACTCTCATAAAAATAGGTGTGGGTACTTCTACTTCTTCGCTTCCTCAGGTTCCTATGTCTCCTCCTTGTACTTATGGTATTAGTATAGAAATTTGACTAGGTGAGTTTTCTTATTGCATAGAACATTATCTCTATAGTCCAAGATCATTATTGGTTTCTCCTCATAAGAGTTATTATTTTCCATTTGAAACACCTCTGAATTTAGTACATGTGAGGGGTCTGGTATGAACTTCCATAATATGGATACATGTAATTATTTATTTATTATAGAAAGGGATAGTGGGAGTGCTAACTGATTGTCCACAGTTCTGATTTGATCAATAATCTCAAAGGGGTGAATGTAATTGGGAATTATCTTCCCCTTACTCCTAAATCTCATGAATCTATTCCATGGAAATATATAGAGGAACAATTTCACTATAACATAAAACTCTAGGTCTCATAAATGGTTTTCATCATGGATATTTTCTCGACTTTGAGTATCCTAGAAGTTTTGCTTAATGGTATTGAAAAATTCTACAATTTACGCGACCATTTTAGGACCCAAGACATTTTTTTAAACAAATTCACCCTAGCATGATGGTGTTCTTCACCTATTTCCACAAAGCTCTCCATATAGATCCATTTGTATTATTGAGTGGAAACAATTATTATATGATAACTTGACTATAGGAATATGTTGATCCCATCTTCCTTTCAAGTCCATAGAGAATTCTCTGAACATGTCTTCCGGTGTTTGGATGGTCTGTTCATATTGGACATTAATTTAGTGGTGATAAGATGTACTAAAATTCAACTTAGTGTTTATATCATGTTTAAGACTCTTCCATAACATATTTGTAAATATCGTATATCAATCAAAGATAATCTATAATTGTGTTTCACCACTTCTATGATGTTTATCCTTTCAAGTTGATTGAGTGAGAAGTCATATCGAATTGTAATGAAATTATTATTCTTTGTAAGATGATCCACCACAACAAAAATATAATTATTTCCTCTTGATATCTTTAGAAGACCAGTAAAAAATTACATTGTTATGTTTACCCATTTTCATGTTAGTATGGTAAGAGGCTCCATCATCCACTTGGTATTTTTCCTTTCATCCTTCAGTTTCCTACATACCAGGAATTTTGATCTATATTATGTGATCTCCTTTATATTTTCCAACTAATAGTTCTCTAGGATATCTTGATACATCTTCATACTCCATGGCTGGATATAGAAAGTGTATCTATGTGAATAATTCAACAAATACTTATTTATCTCAATATTTGATGGTAGAGATTGTCGTGACTGAATCCATCCTTCATTGATTCATACATTTCATGCACACATTTTTTATATAGAAATACATACGTTTTTATAATATAAAAATTATTTCTCAATTTTACATTTAATGATCTTATTATTTTTATCAAGATAAAAATAATTCATATACTACAAGGAAAATATTATAAAATTACTAATATTTACATTAAAATAAGTCGTCCCATGATGTTTGATACATATGGAACACCCTTGGGGATTGAAAATAAAGAACTGGGAAAAAACACAACATCCGTCATGGGAATTTCATGAGTCGTGTCATGTAACAAGTTTAATATTTTAAAATATTAAAAGGGGTGAACCAAATACATGACATGAGGAAAATTAGATAAGGTTCATGGTATTTTATGGTGTGACACATAATTTAATGACATGAAAGTCCTTACAAAGACCGAGATTTGAATGTTTTTATTGTATTTTCAAATGAGACCAAAAATTTATTATCCAGGTCACTTCTCAATGCCTAAGGTGATCCTGGAATTTATTATGGGACAAATTAATGGAAAACTAAATTTTAATAAATCCCCCTTGAGTAAAATAAGTAGGGAGATAAGTTGATTCTTTCTAAGAAGTATTCCATAGACAAAAGATTGGTACGAGAAGATGCAATGTATAAGGTCCTCACAAGTCCAAATCCCCATCTTCACTATGTTTTATTTTTATTACTTCCATCCCTTATACTTCCTTATCACTAGGATTATGGGGTAAGTAATTTATTATTCTAGGGTAATGTAGCCAAAGGGGTAGGGGAATTTGGATTTATTTCTTTATTTTTATTCATTTATTTAGTTTGTCGTAATTTCCCAATTTAATAAAAATATCTATATTTTTGTTTAATCATGAAAATTCATTGATAACTATGAAAGGAACCTTTTAATTTCACAAATCCTTACTAGAAATTTGGTATTACCATTTTCATATTTAGGTTGACCAGGTTTACAAATTGTTTCAAAACAAACATGATTCTACAATTCCATAAATTAACTTATAATGGGAAAAGGGGGGTTGTCATGTTAAAGGGGGGATACCATGACCATTGTATCCACATCATATTTACTCTTATTCCACATATGAATTAATTAATTTAATTTATAAATCCAAATTAACCTAATCCATCAAACTATAAAACATTTTCATGTTTTCAAACTTGATTTCAAACCAACCATTATACCCTCGTTCTCTTTGTTTTTAAAAACCTTTACCAAAACCCATTTATAATTAGTTCCCATTTCTTAAAATAATTTAAATAAAATTGCTTTCTTTTAAGAAACTAAATTGCTATTTCTCAATTTCTTGTTTCTTAAACCATGAATTGTTTCTATATTTAATAGAATTGTTTTTTTATATCTTTTTAGTTTTATAAAGTTTTTATTTTTATTAGCATTATAGGGAAATAATGACACCTTATGAGTGTTCAATATTTTCACTATTTTTAGGGATGGTTGAAAACTAGTTTTTATGTTTCTATTTTTTCTCTGATTTATTTTGGGTATTTTGTGATGAATTTTATATTTTAAAATTAGTAAATGAAAAACTATAACATGTAGGAAAATGGTAATAAATCATGAAGCTCAATCCCAATTCCTAATTAAGCCTAGAGATAAGTAACTAAAACCATGAGGGATTGGATAAACACCTTTATGCTGGTTGAATTCAACTCCAAGATCCAAGGCTACATATACTTTCTAACTACGGGTGGAAATTAAGCACAAGACTGAAACTGAGCATCCTAGAGAATCTTGTTTCAATGAATCATTTTGTTATCTAAATATCCATCATCTAGACAATCTTGAATAGTGTGAGATTCATTAGGCTACCTTAAGAAGATCTGAATGCACATCTGGGAATAATTATTAAGCTCTATGACACCTTTTATTTCCAGAATGTCTCAAGTAATACAATAAGACTTTGTCTCTTCCAATTTTACTTACAAGGGAAATCTCAGGTGTGGAACCAAAAACTTCCATAACATTCCATCACTATATAGGATGAGATGGGAAGGAAAATTATCACTCAATTATTCCCACCATATATGTATATAGACAAGTAGGTAAACATTCTAAAATTTAGTCAACATGAGGAAGAATCACTTTACACTAGTTGGGAATGTTTCAGGGATATGACTAGAAAATTCTATCACCATGTTATAGAGTGATGGATATTACTAAAAACACTATATAACGGTTTTTCATAGGGAAACATTTCAATTATAGACACTAGAACTAGAGGATCACAGATGTTGATATCACGTGAGGAGAGGTACATCCTACTGTATGAAATATCGATTAGCAGCTTCCAGTGGCTAGGTGAAGGGAAACAATGAAGATGTTTCTGCATGATCAATAACAATCAATGTAATACGATGCATATAGAATCCATAACCATAAATATGGACACAATGATTGTCCAATAACAACAACCCCAAGGTATGTATAGAGAATAAGTAAATTATTCCAATTATAATCATGGAAATAATTTTCAAGGTTAGTTACAACAACCACAATAATGTCAAGGATATGATCAGAGATCCCCAGGTTTTTAGGCATGGTAAGTACAATAACTATATATCATATTCCACATGTTATTGGAGACTTTTTCTACATTCATGACATCCACTGGGGATACTATAAAATAACTGATGGCCTAATCAAAAGATAAAAGTGTTTCAATAAAAGAGATGATGGATGACTCAATATATCATAGAGACACACTCTGAAACATTGATTTCTATTTAGTAAAAATCATTTTGTAGCTCATATAAAGACCAAGAAGAGTACTATTTGGATTCCATGATGTTCACCCACTTAAATATTTGAAATTAATTTTTATAAGGATTAGAAAAGTCACAAAAGATCATCTCAGATATAGAAAATTATAATGATAAACTGAATAATATCTATAAAAAAGTTGTGAATAATTATCTAAAGAAAATTTAAATGAATAACCACCATTTTTCATGAGAAGGATACCTTTTCTTGAGTGACTAGAACAAGGAAAGATCAATGGACATAAAGGTAAATTCCTTAAACACATTAAAAACTACATATTCATATTACTTTTCAAAGGCTCTCACAAACATTCCAACCTAAAAAATAAATTGAAATAGATGATGACCAACAAAGAGAATCTGGAATACAATGGAACTATTCTGCATACCTCCAAATAAAATTTTTATTTTATTTTTCGAAGGACACCACTTTGGGTAAAATCATTAATCCTTACAAAATAAAAAAACACTGAAGAAAAATACATCCAGAAAACCAAAACATTATTATACCTCACTGTGTAAGCTGGACAACCAAATTGGACCAGTAATTATATGTTATGTATCTAATAGCGGTATTAGGGTGTGAGGTGACAAAACCCTCTAACTTGATCACAATGATTTCAATCAACTCCAGAAATGATTTAAATTTCAAATAGAGGGAAAATCCCAGATTAATTCATCACGTTTTGAGGTTTCACACTCCATCTATTATAATCTAATATTCTCTATATATCTCCCATGACTGAGTCTATCCCACTCCTCATCAATAAAGGCATCATCCCCATTCCACTTACAAGAGACTTTTTGACTGCGGTATCAAAGGACCAATTTAAGAAGTTGGAATATCCGGGAATTATTTTTATGCCTATATTTATTGAAGCTAATAAATGTTTAAAAAAATTATGTAAATTATGTGTGAGTGTCAACATCATTTCATAAACCACTTTCAGATGTATTGGAATAGAGGGAATAAATACTACAGGAGCTACACTTCAATTGCAATATTCAACAATCAAGTGCCACTGAGGGTACATCGAAGAAATTTTTATCAATGTTGAAAAATCATACTGCCCCATAAACTCCATAGTGCTATATATGGAAGAGGATTGGTCACTACAAATTCTATGAATACTATTTTTATCCACTATGGAATGTGTTGATAGATGTTTGAATTATACAACTCTGTCTGATATTTGGTTGTGAACAAGTTAGCTTCAACATTCATCAGGCGATGACGAACTATGATGTGAGAGAAAAAATAATCTAGGAGAATAACAAATACCACAAGTTGAGGATATTTATGATCTTTTAAGAAGTTCATGAGATAGTTGCTTTTTTGTAATACGATACTAAAAAAATTTACTAGAATAAAAAAGATAAATTCAGGGGTAATATCAAAAACCCCAAAGGAGATACTGATTCAACCCATTTTGAAAAAGGAAAAAATGTATCAATGACAAAAAAAATTCCATTTAGTTCTTTAGGATTAAGGAAGAAGTGGTGGATCAACCTAATGGAGATCTAGAAAGTTCTACCATCATGAAATGTTAAGCTATTTAGAGATTAAGTATAGGGATAGACCTATGTGGATAGGTCACAACTGTGACCATTTATGGACCCCTATTAGGAAAAATATTTTCATTCAACTTTCACCTAATCGGAATTAGATTAGGTTGATCCAAAAAATTTGAACTAAAAATATTTACTGAGTTAACTCTAGTTTTTTTGTTTTTTATTTATTTATTTTTATGTGCATGTTGTCTCCCCAGAATATTTCAAATCACATTCATTATTTTATGTACTTTCACTCATGTAACTATATTTTTAAAAAGTATTAGGACACTAGTAGCATGAATCATGAGTTATTAAAAGAATATTCAGGGAAAGTGTACTTAATTTACCCCATTCATGTAATTAAATCCCTAAAATACACATCATGAAATCCATTTGTATCATGAATCCAGTGCAGGAAGAATTTGTGCGTCCAAATTTGAAGCATCAAAGAAAAGGTATTATGAATTTTAATTCTATGATTTTCTACTATACCCTACACATTAAATTATTTTAGAAATGTGAACTACCAATTTCAATCCTTAGATTGGTAATTTCTTTAATCAAGTGAAATATGATACAAAAATAAGTTAGGAAACATTCTATAACCTTAATTTTAATTCTTTTTAATTAATATTCATGAAAAATTAGAAAAATAATAGTTAAGTATAATCAAGTGCATTATGATTTTGAAAATCGTGATTAAGGGGAGAATTTTAATTTTTATAGATTATTTTTTTATAATATTTTACCCTCTTTGAATTTTAGATATTTGTATTAATTGAGTTAATTATCCGTATGCATTTCAAAGAGTTATTTTCCCAACCATTCATATAATTCATGTGATATCCTATGATACTAATATTTCCCAATTTTTCTTAAGTATATTTTATGTGAGACTTGGTAATGTTCTCTTCTATAACATTCGTTGCATCCTATCGAATCTATAACTGAATAGAATCATTTTTAATATGATTTCTGCATTCTTTTATTTAACCCTTTATCATAGGACATGCCTAAAATTATTTATTTTAATCCTGTAGAATCTATAAATAGCATTGTTAGAAAATTATTTGAGATATAAGCCGATTTTATCCATTTTGACCTTACTCGGGGTGTATTTTATGAAATTTAAAAGAAATTGTATAGGGAGTCATTGTCTATGGTGACTAGGAAATACTTCATTGAGAAACAATTTCTTGTATTTTTTCATTGTTCTCTTGGGAAAAATCATGGTGTCATTCACTATACTTTATCATTGTTATCCTCTCTTGCTAATTTTTTTTATTTTAGGAGGATAAAAAATAACTGTTGGACTACTAAATTTTTTTTAATAACATCTGGTTAGGTGGTGGATGTTATATTTTTCTTAAACATAATAAAATAAGTAAAATAAGATCATAATAGGTTGATTCATTCATTATTCTTACTTATATCACGATCCCACTTTGTGATTTTTGGGGGGAATAGAGAGATGACCTTTATAAATAAGGACTTTATTGAACTTACCTTTTTTTATTATGAATTATGCTTTAGTGTCAAACCTATTTTTTGATCTTTTTTTGTTTTTCAAATTATTACCCACCTACACAAAATCCTCTGAGTTATTTTCAACTAATGATGAATCCCTTATGATTATATGTGATTTCTTCATTACATAGTGGAGATGTTAGATGACTTTCAATTCTATGGTAAGTGACATGCTCTTGAGGTGTTTTTTTAACTATTTTTACAATTATACCATGAAGATGAGAGGAAAAATTCAATGTCATATAAATTAAAAATTGTGTTCTTATTAATAATTAATTGAAAAATTAAAATGGGTAAACGAAAATATGTGGTTATTTCAAGAGATAAAAAATAAAATAATTTATTGATTTTTTTCTTTGAAAAAATAGGATTAGATGAATTTTTCCCGTGTGATAATTGAATATAATTTCCCTTTTTATCAATTGATTTTAAAGAAATTTATTTTAAATCTTGGTATAGTGATAATACTTGTAGTATGTTGACATTCCATCCTTGAGATTAGGTATGAATTCAAGTGTGAGGTATTTTTTATGTATTAATTTCAATCACACATTTATTATATAGAAAAAACTTAATTTTGATAATTTAATTGTTAATCCATTCATGTAGATTAAATGATTTTTTATTATTCGGTATGATACAAATAATTCAATGTTTACAAGAAAAAAGATGTAAATAGGACATGATTCCCACTCAAATAAGGCCTCGTAAGAAATTGAATACTTAGGGAACACTTTCAATGCCAAAACTGAATAATATGAGAGAAATAGAGCTTCCAAGTATGGAATTTCATGATTCATTTCATGTAACCATCTCAAGATGTCAAAATATTACAAAGAGTAAACCAGATACATGATGTGAGGCCCAAAGCATAAGTATAATGAACTTTCATTGTTTGACACATACATTCATGTTGTGAGATTCCTTAGACTATCCCATATTCAAATGTTTTGATGGGAGTTTCAATGGAGACCTGCATTTTTTACCCGGACTACTTCTCACACCTATGGTGGACCAATGAGTCATTATGTAATAAATTAATGGAAAAAAGGCAACTTGATCCCCCTATATTTCTATAAATAGAGATCTAATATTCCTCTTCTTATGGAAGATTTCAGAGGTGAAATATTGGAGAGAGAAATTGTGTTTTGTAGGGTCCTCATCAGTCAATGTATCCTCTTACTTTATATTTTATTTTTCTTTCATAATTCCCACTTACTCCCTCGTCACCTGGATTATGGGATAATTCATGAATTATTCTAGGGTAATGTACTTGAATGGTGAAGGTGATTTTGGATTCATTTCATTAATTTCATTCATGTATTTGGTTTTTTTCAATTTTTTTATTCAATTAAAATATCTTTATTTTTCTTTAAACGTATCCATTATTTGATAATTCTGAAAGGAACTTCTTAATTTCCTAACTGCTTACCTGTAATTGGGTATGATCATTGTCACATTTAGGGTTACCAAGTTTAAAATAAAATCAATACAAGATCAATTTTTAAATTCCTGAAATGACATGAAAATTTAAAAAGGGGGATTGCTGCATTAATGAGGGGATACTATGACCATTGGATCCACCTTATCTCAACTCTGACTCTAAGCATGAATTAATTAATTTATCTCTAAAATATTACATAACCTAAATCCTAAAACTACAAAACATCGACATGATTTCAAACCTAATTTCAAACCAACCATTCTTCCCTAATTCTCTCACTTTTCCAGAACATGATTTTGATTATTCCTCATTCTTTAAATCAATTAAATAAAACCATTTTTATTTTTAAAATATAAATTAAAATTTTCATCATCTTGTGTGTTCTACCTCAACATATTATTTTTTAACATCACTATTTTTCTATATTTATTGAGTTCTATAAATTTGGTATTTTTATTATCCTTGTAGGGAAATAATGATACCCCATGGGTAACCATCCATAAGTTTTAAACTCTATGTATTTCCCTTTATATATAGATTCCACCTACTTCTATATTTACACATCTTCTATTTTATCATCCTTTATCTTCTCTAGAATGAATGGTTGAACAATCATTTGAGGAATGAATTATGATGTTGTTTCCTTCTTGATTCCCATGACCATACTTTATATGTCTAAGAAGGTTGCATCCTTATCAATTCTCATCATTGATAAGGTTTTTATATTCTTTACACTTAGATAATCTTCCACTTTATTTACTTTCTAATGATGGTAGTGGATTGAGTATTCATAGTCTATGATTAGTTTAGATTGTCTTGGCTATCACATATTCTTCTCCTTTTTATAATATATACTTGAGGCTATTATAATACAAATATATTTGATTCTTATCCTTATCAAGACACTTATTCTATATTTTCAATGTGAATATAACTACATCCAACACCAGATCATGTGTTGGGTGGTTCTTAACATGATAATTCAACTACCTTAATGGGTAAGCTATTACTTTTTCATTCTTTATTAATACAATTCCAAAGCCCTTATTTTAATCGTTATTGTATACCATAAAAAGTTCTTCACATGTGGGTAGCATAAGAACTGGTGAAGTGATAAGCCCTTTCTTATATTCCTTAAATATATCTTCACATTATTTTATATAGATATACATTTTCCCTTCTAATTATTCTAAGTTAAAAGGTTTTACAATCATGAGAAGTTCCTCAAAAATCATCAGTAATACCCTACTAGTCCAAGGAAAATATGGATTTACATTACAAATGCTAGTCAGGGACACTCCTTAATTTTATTCTTTGTTGGGTAAAAATACCTGAAGGTATCCCCTTGGTATGTTTTGGGTGTTATTGTGTTTTTTAATATTGTAAGATGATCATTAATGGGAATTGTTGGTGTTTACTGAAGCCGGTGTTTCAGGTGGAGCAGTTTCCTAATGTCTTCCAAATTTTTGGGTTTCAAAATCAGGTGTTTGATTTTTGGAAAAAGATGATTTATGCATTGGGGAACATAGTACGCGGACCATGATACCCAATTCATGAAATTCATATGTTTTTACGTGGAACATTGAAGTGAATCAATGAAGGAAGAGAACCGCAAAGCATGAGACAGAGACCACGTATGAGAATGGTTCCCAGGGAGCATATGGTACGTGGAAGGCATGCAGTATGTGGAAGGCTTGTGGTACATTGGGTGTCTTGTCATTTGAGGGAAAGAGTGTGATTTGAGAGTCCACGAAGGGGATCATTCATGAAAAGGTGACAAGTATTTTGGCCACCACATAGGAAGAGTGGCGGTATGAAGACTGCGTAGGGAAGAACAGTTCGCAGAGGAAGTTGTACGCAGTGAAGGTTGTACCACATTGAAGATTTGGGTAATCTCATATTATTAGATTTTTCATATCTATTTTCCTATATAATCATTGCTAATACCATAATTACTTATAGTGAATTCTTTTAGATAAAGTCATTTCTCAGGTAATTTGGTTAAATCCAAAAGTGATTCACAATGGAGAATTCTTTGAAGTGGTTTGCGTGGAAGAAATTCTGTCAAAGATTTTTATGGGGAACTATATCCCACAAATAGAGTGGTACATGGATGAGGAAGACACTGTATTCAAAGTAGGAGTACCCTTTATTTGGATGAGATATGGTATCTATAAGAAGATTTAGCTCATGGATTAGAGATGGTTCATAGAATTCGAGACATTACACAAATCAGGGGTTGTACGCAGAAGCGGCACGTAGAAGCAGTACGCGAATGTTGTATGCAGAAGTGGTACGATGACGTGGTTCATGAATTTAGTATTTGAAGGAAGTATGCATTAGTGCAAGAATAGGTTGACTTTGGGAGAAGTATTTTGCGAAGGAGAAGTGGTTTGTGGAATTGGAGGTAGTTCACAGAATAGACAAGCTAGTTTGTGAAGGACTCGAGGAATCTTGAAAAAGATATAGAATAGTTTAAAAAATCAATTTACACTAACCTAAAAATATGCATAAAATTGGACTTCATATATGGGGGGAAAAGGAACTTCAATAAAGAATCAATCTATAGTTTAGGATTCATGATTTCATGAAAATGAAGGTACCTACAAGTACATGAACTATGAGTGGAACCCTTCCAAGAGTAGTGAGAAAAATAAGTGGAAGACGGTGATCCTTCCCCATGGTAGTGATCTAGAATAAGAGACATAATTATTGACCCTTGGGAATATAGAGAAAAGACCCTAAACATTGTAAAGGAAGTGAGCCTATGAGTAGAAGATCTAGGCCAAACCTTTTAATTTTCAGTGAGCTTTACTCGATTTGGTACATCGATACATAGTCATTGTATGATCCTTGGACGTAGCCCAGTGAAGGTGAACCGAGTAAAAATAATTATTTCATGTGCATGATTTCATTTTTGTTCACAAATTTCTACTGGGGAAATAGATGTGTGTGTTTTGTTTAATGATGGATCAAGATCTAATGGTGTAGTAGTTTTAATCCTTCATACCCTGATTCACCCTCAGGGTATTTAACCTATATGACCTAACATATGTCTTATAAGTGTCTATATATCCTTTTTCTTGTGATAACATGCCCAAATAATGATACTTTCTCATTACATAACTCAAATTTAATTTACCTTTCATATATCTCATCCTTTCACAAAGTCATTAGAACGTTATTAAAATGATCCTCACACTCCTCCTTGATCTTTAAGTATATCATAATATCATCTATAAATACTAACACAAATCCATTGAGGTAATATATTAATAATCTTGTCATTAATTCCATAAATATTGATTGAGGATTGGTGAGTCTGAATGGAATCACTATGAACTCATAGTGTCCATACCTCATTGGAATGATGGTATTGGAAATACATTACTTATTCACCTTTAGTAGGTGATATCCAGAATGGGGGTCCACCTTAGTGAGCTTCTGGGATCTACATAGTTGATTGAAGAACTCATCTATCTCTATTAGATAACACTTTATCTTTATTATGATTTTTTGATATCATGATAATCAATGTAGAGTTACATTGATGAATCCTTATTCTTGATTATAAGACTAGTTTACCTCATAGTGAGTCACATAGGTGTATAAAACCCTTTTCCAGATTCTCTTATAACTACATCATTAGTTCATCAAATCCAATGTTATCTATTCTATAAAGAGTCTTTGATCTGGATAGGGATCTAGGTATGTGTTAAATTGATAACGCAACCTATCATCCAGGATAGAGATCATGAAACTCTTTAGGGAATACATTAGTATAATCCCTCATAATGGGTATGTCCTTAAGCATAATTCATTCCTTGGTCCCAATATTTTGATCTAGATATTCTTTATCATAGGAAAATAATATCAACACTTGAGATGAATATTATAAGGTAGATTCTTCATCCTCCTTACACTTGTACAAAATCAGAGGATGAATTGGGATTTGAAGTGTGATTTCATGATCCTAAAATTTGAGGTTTTCTTTACATAAAGATAGACAATCCTTGGATAATATAGCTTCAAATCTACTAAAGAAAGTTAGAAAATAATTTCTTGGAGGTCCAGTCAACAAAACATTGACATGGGAAGAGTTATAGACTTAGGATGAAATAATTTCTCTATTTTCAATTCTGATAGATAGATCAAACCCCATGTTTTCAGGTGGTGTTTCAATAGTTCTACTAAACATGCAGGAGATGGAAAATCCCTAATTCTAGAATCAAAAATTAAATTTTATTTTCATGAATGAATAAAAAGTGTAACTATTTCCACATCATTATTAGGATCCACCATAAAAGTAGTGATATAATTCACCTTCCTTGATCCCTAGGCATTAAATGTCATTGTCCTTGATTGTCCTTAACATCCCTTCTCATAAGAAATTTTATTTCATAATGATCATGTTCTTTAAAACCGAAACACTCTACCACAAGCTAGGTGTTGTTCTAAACCTTCATTTATTATATCTCATTAGTGGGTTTATTTTTCTATCTTTTCCATTGATTATCCTGATTCACCTATTTCCACATTTCAAGTATCTCATGGTTCCCTTGATATAGATTCCACAATGCTTCTTCCCATATTTTTACATGTGCGATGTTGATTTTTCATTCCACTATTAGATTTATCCATTGACCCTCCAAAAGTAAAATTCATTTTAGACTTTTTATGTCCAGCCCCATGAGACCATGTAAAGTCAATGATCTCTCTCAACCTTAAGGGAAAAACAAAGAAAATCTATTTATAATTATAAATTTATATAATCTTGATATATTTTAATAGATTCAGCTTTAACCCGCTAAAGAAGTGGTCCACCATTATTTTGGTGTTCATGACAATGTTGAAGGCCTATCCTGAAAGCCTTGTGACGTTTTCCCCATAGACCCCAATAGACTCGTATTCTATTTCTTCCATCTAAGGAACACCCTCTCTATTATAAAATGGAGAGTTTAGGGAACATATTTTATTGAATCCTTCCCATTCCAGGGATTCAATTTCCCCTTTTGAATTTTTGTTCTTGATCAGTGGCCACCACTAAACATCTTCCCCTTAAAAATGATAGACTTCCAACACAACTTTCACTTATTCTGAGTATTAGTGAATAGATAATATCTTATCAATGGATTTGATCCATTTATCCTTGAATAGGGGATAAAAATATCCACTAAAGGTATGTATCCTTTGTTTCATAAACAAATAAACCACAATTTCCTATTTTTAGAAGAAGGAGGGAGTTCTACATGATTCAATTTATTGTTCAGAGCATGAGTCACCTAGGATAGTACTTCCATGACGTCCTCATATCTCACTCCTATAAGGTTGGCATGCAATTATCAAAATTATCACATCCCTTATCACATTTTTTGTCGGTACGGTCTCTTACATTTCCCACCATTTTCTAAAATAAATTAAAAATAATTTTGGATGAGAATACATTAACTAATAAAGATTTAAATAGGAATGTATAAACTTATATGGAATAACTTTTAAATGAAAAATATGTCAAAACATATTAGTCACTTCATTTCAATAAAGGTTATCCATGGTAATATTTTATGTTAAGTTTTCTAACATAACCATCTATTCATGTAATTCATTTTGATTTTTAAGGAGTTTTTGAATTTTCTAATGCATATCCCCTTAGAGTGTAAACCTGAGTGTGAATTAAGGCCTATTTTTCATGCACTATAAAATTATAGATTCAAATCCCAATTATCTATTTTTAGTGTTATTACCCTTAGGTAAAACTATGTCAAATACACATCAACTTGTATTTTCTAGACATGGATGAAATTTCTTAGAAACCACTCACTCGAAACTTCTACAAAATTATAGGATATTATATTATATGTAGATTTATATCTAGGTTTAAAACTAAAGTATTATAGGATCAACATCCAAAAATAACTAAACCTTTCTTTGAAACCAACTATACAGACCCATACCTTTTACCTATATTGTTATATGTTTTTTAACATAAATATCTATTAAATAAAACTAAAGGAATGAAAGACCTATCATATTTGGGAAACAAGGTGAATAAAACTAAAATTACAATTCTTTATTTTAATAACAATAATTATATTCTATATCTATTTGATCTCCTAAAACTGCATACGATAACTTGGGGAATACATAAAAGAAAGTGGTGAACTATAAATCCCCATAATGGAATAAACATGATAATGTGGCATAGCATGTGATTCAAATGGAATAACAAGATATCATAAATGAAAAGGATCATGAAAAATAAAATGGAACCATAAAATAAATAACATAGTATCATGGGATCCTAGAATCATGGGGAAGTGGTAGCAACATATAACATGACATACCCATATTCTAAGGCTAACCGCCAATAAAATATAACATGGTGGATAGAGTCCCAATATAAATTAGGATTAATCCCTAATCGCATACATTAAGTATCATGAGATAAAAAATTACCCAATTAATTGGAGGAATATCTGGGTGCACTCATCATAAAATGTATGTGCTTATGTTTTCTACAAAATGAAATAAATCTTATGGTATAAATATAAATATTATCCATAAAAAGAAATTTTTTTCATTTGGGAAAATAAATTATGACATGTATTAAACCTAAAATGGAAGTCAGAATAAGATTTGTATATATTCATATATATATATATATATACCTAATTTGGAATACTTTCATGACATATATGTGATAGAAAAGTTGAGTTATAGAGAGAATGGTCATAACCTAAAGAAAAATGGTGGTTCGGAGAGATCCCTTACCTGATGTTCCAGAATTATTATTTACTTTTACTTAAAATACATGATAATAAAATTAAAATCATTAATTAATTAATTTAAAACCTTATAAACCTATATTTTATTTATTATAATTTTATTATGTTCATACATAACCATTTGTGGTTAGTTTCGTTGTTCAATTGGAATTCATTTCATGGTACTATGCTCTGATCTGTCGTGTATATTTATTAATGTTCTTGTAAATGTGGTCTTAACAACATAAGTTAAATTAATTAGTATTCATAGACTTACATAAATTTAAATGGTCCCAAATATCATTTTATGTTCCAATACAGAGATGATTCACTTAGTAAAAATGTTACTTTTGTGTTATTAGTTCATTTATATCGTTTTATCAACAGTAAAAAACTAGATTTGTTTCAATTAATATTATGGTCATATATTCAATATAAAAATTAAATAAGTTATTATAAACTTATTATAACCATATTTAACCATAAAAATAGTTTTATGTCTTGCCTTAATGATGTTGAAGGAAAATGAAGTGCATTATTCATGGAGGTTGTGAACCAACCATGTTGTAAAATATGATTTCATTTTAGAAACTAATGAAGTGATGGTTTAAGGTGGATATTACCAAATAATAATAAAATATATTTATATTTATGATACTATTATTATTGTGTTTTGGTTAATGGATATTATATGGGGTGGTAGAAGAAAAATTAAACTGAAAGAGATTACTAGTGATTCTCACCTCTTCCTTTAGTCTCTTCCTCATAAGCTACCCCTCAAGGCTACTAGACATGGTATTTGTATGAGACTAAAAATAATAGGATGATTATGAGAGTATTGGAATAATATTTAGGTAGTAATTGGGTGATATCTGAGGCATAGAAGTTGGGAGGAGAAGATGTTGTGAAGGGATGTATATATAAGGTGAGGAGAGGAGTGTTTTTTTTATAAATTCATTTGTTTATTATTGTTTCCCAAATCAATAAATATTATTGAATCATGTGAATATATATAGTAAATTTCTTATTTTAGATTGAACTAATGGTTTCATACATCATCCTTGACTCAAAAATTCAAGTATTTAGTTTATAATGTCAAATACCTTATTTAACGTATTTCACCACTTACAAAAAAATTCAATTATTTAAGGAAATTAATGAAAACACTCCCAAACCGTTTTTTATGTATCGATCCGAAAAAATAATTTCATTTTATGAAAATAAATTTATAAATAATGATAAATTTATTCCTTATTAAAATTCATCATTGACATGAAAAATACCAATTTTAATATTACAAAAAAAATTCTAACCCTCTGAAAAATTATTTATTGTCTCAAAAAATTATATTTGAATTATTATATTTGTTAATATAAATTTATAAATCCTTTTTATGAAAATTAATTGAATTTTAAACTATTTTATTTCTTATATAATTTTAATTAAAACATTTCTGTTTTATAAAAATGAAAACAACTAATTCATCATTTTTGAAACTTTTATATACCTTTATAAAGATATAAATATATCATATTTCAATTTTATAAGATTACTAAATATTATTTTACACTTCCATATGTGAGGTTATTTTTCTAATGGTTGGGTTACTATTTATAACATCATATTACTACTCCAACAATTAGGTTGTTATTCTGATGGTTATATTACTATTCTAATGGTCAGATTTGTATTAGTCATATGGTTTCCAAACATCCTATAAATACTTCATATTTCATTAATTTTTAATTCACTTTTATTTCCCTCAAGTTTATATAGTTTCAGTTTCAAAATTCATTTTGTATTTCCAATATTCTGCTTTACTTCTATAGTGTTGTTCAAGAGTATAGTTATTCTATTGGATCGACCATATAAAAATTTTCATATTTTATTTATCCATTTTTTTATTTTTTTCACATTGTAATACTTAACATTGTTTTTTCCTTTTTGATTCTCTAAATTTAATGATCAAATTTTTTTATTAAAATGAAGTTCATTTTATCTTGTGGTGTGTGTGCATTCTTCTATATTAATACATATGTTACACTTATAATAATGAAAATTACATTGATAAATTAATGTGTCGTTTCATTAGACGGTTTATTTGCATTTATTATTATCATAAATCACACATATTGATAAATTTGAAACTCATTTAAAACCTGTTGGTATAAATAAATGTTATAACTACAAGGGAATATCGGTTTGGGAGACAATGAATAGATTACCACAACAAGAAACCGAAAGGAATTGAAGATCGAGTGAGAAACATTATGATTGTAATGAACCATATATCATGAAATATTATTAAAAATATTAAATAATTTAATTTTCCAAACACACTAAAGAATATATGGATAGAGTCTTATTATTTATCAAGTGATAGAGATGATGAAGAAAAAAATGTTTAATTTCTTGTATTTCAAAAATATTCAAACAAGAACCAATGGAATTACCTCAAGGTGATCAAAATATTCTTTAATTTCAGAATATGGGGTCATTGAGTATCAATATTCTATAGAAAAATTGAGAGTTTGGTTAGTATTGTTGAAACAAGTAAAGTTCATCTTAATGTACTATTAATTATTCAATGTCTTCTGTGGGGGGAACCTGGGAATTAACTGTATCAATACCCTAATCTATAGACTAACTATGAATATGGGAATCACCAACCTCCCAGAACATGAAAAAAATGGTATTATTATGAAAGCATTACTCCAAAAGTGGATATTTATATTTAATGTATACATATCGGCACTTCTAGAGGTGTATATGTCTTATTTGAATCTGATTCTATGAAATCTAGTATATATAAGAAGTTTTATAGGATAATTAAATCATCTCTCCAATGATTTTATTGAAGAATAAACTATCTAGTGGTATGATTATTATATTTTATGTTAATGGTTATTGGAATATGCTTAATTTAAATCATATTATCCTTAATTTTGATAAATTTTATATGATTTTAGTTATGGATTTATTCCATGCACTTAGAGAAAAATTTATTTTCAATAATGAAAAAATATTCCATATTAAACAATGATATTTTATCAAGGAAAGGATAATAATAAACACCCTCTAGAAACAAATTATATAAAGTGGGTCTTAATTCCAAATAATGGTAAAATATTGGCCCAAATATTTGGTGAAGAACTCGAGATTAGGGATAGGAATTTTCTAAGTAAATAGATATATTTATCATGTTTATATATTTGATATTTCTTTTTACATTATATCCTAATTCATCTACAAAATTAAGACTCCCTTAGTTATTTTTGTTTTTAAGAGGTAATTAAAATTTTGAGGATGTAATTTTATTAAGGGGGAGAATATAACAACTTGAATTCTTAATATATATTTTTCTCTAGTTAAGTCAAATATGTTTGATATATTTATCCACACAAAACATTGAACTGGAAATATATAACGCATGTTTGATGAATTTTATTACTTAAGATATAAGAACAATAACTACCACTAGTAAACAAAAGTATATTAATCATCCAAAAATTCATACATTTAGCATATACTAATATTAAATGGTTATTTATAATACTTCATTATATAAACTAATGTGTTATAATAATTTAAATTAAAAATTGGCATGAAATAATATTATGAACCCATTATGATAAAAAACATCATGTTTAAATAAAAGTGGTTTTCATTTTTATATTTTATTCTAAATTAATAACTAAATTTTAAATTTTATAATCTAAAATAGGTAAAACTAAATTAATTTTTTTGATTCAGAATTAGAATATTTTGCTGTGATGAATTTCTTTTTTTTAGGAAAAAAATTATTTTTAGGTGAATAGTGTAAAATACCATTTTGCTAAAAAATGTATATTTTATGAAATTTTTATAATACATTAAATAATTAATTGTTTTTCAAATAAATCAATTATATATATATATATATTTAAAATATATTTTCTGAATTTATAAAACTCTTGTGTGTCATTTTTTATACAAAATTAGTATTTTATTCAAAAAACTATTTTTATTTACTAATATTAAAAATTAATTTTCCATAATTGTATATAATAAATCTATGAAAGTATATTTCATAATTTATATCAACATGATAATATTATGAAATAATTTCAATTTCAATTTACAAAATAGAATAATTATTACTAAGATTAATGTCAATGACCATAATAATGGAAAAACCATTATTTTCAAAGAATGATTTAATTGATGTTGTTTAATTTGTTATCTAATTAATATATTTTAATATAGTTCTCTAATATTATGTTTAAACACATATATTTTTATATTAACACAAATTTAAAGGGTGTTCTCAAAAGTTTCATTTTCTTCACTTATAAAAGGGGTCACTTACACCCATTCATTCAACAACCATTACTTTTAACTAATTCATAAAACTATATTATTTTTATAATAATATAGTTTAGTTAAAACTAATTACCATCTATCCATCATTATTTTTCCTAATCCCTTCATTTACAAGGAAACATTAAAGATAAAGTTCAAATTCCAAAACTAAATTCTATGTAATCCTTAACATTTTCAACTTAGTCATTCTCTTCCAAAAGTTTTCTTAACATGGTAATATGATAACCTAAGTAATATTAATATACCTATGTTTTATTTCATTGAGTCCATAACCATAATTTATTCATTTTCATCAACTTATAAAAATAAATAAATGTTAATTATGTGTTGAACATACTACCTCCTCCAAAAAGTAATTTTTTATTTTTCATATTAATTTATTTTCTTTATCAAAAATATAAATTATAACTAAGAAACAAAAAAATATAAATAATTTAATTAATCATCCATTATAATTATATAATACACTTTCATAACCAAACTCACCCTTTGAGATATAACACGATGGTGTTTAAGGTTGGTCTAACCACCAACTTGAACAATGTTGTCAAACTCTATCATGGATGAATAAGGGAATTTAAATAAAAATATTATTCTATTTTAATAATCCAATAATTATCTTATTATAGTAATTGAAATTTTATTTTAATTATTTAAATTTTTATCAAAATAGATTTGTTGATTTCTGCATTTATTGAAATAAGACGACACCGAATCAATTTTTAAGAAAAAATAAGAGAAAAATGTATAATAAATAAAAATAATATGATAATAAATTGTCTATATTAAATTAAATACATAATAATACTATTCATCATAATTTTTATAATAAATGTAATTATATTATTTAGGATGTTGGTCACAAACACAGAATGAATCTATAATATGGTAAGTGTTTTGTCTCAAATGTTCCTTCTTTGAGACATATTGTATTTTATACAAAAAAATTCAATTAAATGGTGTCTATACTTCAAATTAGATAAATAATATATTTAATTATATCTATTCATTTTATTTTAACTTAAACATAAATATCTACCACTTTCAAGGGGGTTTTATTAGATTTTTTCTTAACTCATAAGGGGTTATTTGTCTCAATTTTTAATTCCATGAGACATGTGTATGTTATACACCATTTTTTAAATTTAACTATTAAAATACTAACTCATTATAATTGTATGTGATGATTCCCCTATATTTCGTGATTTTGAATTTTTTATTCAATTTTTATTATCTTATGGGGTTTTTACTTAAAGATTATAAAAGTTGTATGGGTTTTCATCACAATAACCCTTCATTATGGCTTGATTTTATATTACGCACCAATATACATTATTATGTTGTAACTACTACCCCTAGAAATCTTTTATATCAATCCAAAGGGTATATGGGTGGATTTATCCCATGAAAAAGGGTACATGGGTTGATTTATCCCAAGATAAAGTGGTACACAAGAGGTTTTATTGTAATCCCAAGTGTACAAGGGAGGATTGTCCCAAGACCAACAAGGTTCACATATGGTTAGACCAAGACAATTATTTGGTGAATTAATTTGTGGGTATCCCTGACATATAGATTCTATACTTATGTTTATTTCATACCCTTTTGAATATTATCATGATATTTTTATTATCTCATGGCCCATTCTTATTGACTAATCTTTCCACACTATTTTAATTCACCTAAGGATAAATAATGTTATCTAATGTTTGATCCTAATCCACTAATACCAGCGTTGCATATCTCGATACATCTTAGAGATCCCTGGATGAACTACCCATTGAGAAGGGTGGGAATTTCACATCAAATATTCACTCATATGTGTTGGAACCCATAAATTTCCATGTGTACACATGATTTCATATCGATCCATAGACCAATCCAATGGTGGGCCATCTCATGAAATACTCACATAGATAATAAAGCCTTCATAATCTGAAAATTTCCTACTCTTCACCTTCTCCAGGAAAGAAGATCTAACTGTCAAAGTTGGGAGATAAGACTAATCATGAATTTTTTGAAACTCCATATGCAGCTCATATAATTGGTCCATCAATTTATATTCATCACTGGCTTCCCATATGGAATGTGACTATGTTTTTATACTCAGCGCATCAGTTACTACATTTTCCTTTCAAGGCATAAAGGTAAGCTCAAAATAGATGGAATTAAGATATTAATCCCACCTTCAATGTCTAAGATTCATGTCAGGTTGTTTAAATATATATTTTAGTCTCTTTTAGTCTTTATACACATTAATTAATTAACCCAATAGATAGTATCTCCAACAACATAATCCATGGACAACTTCTGCTAGCTCGAGGTCATGGATTAGGTAATTTAATTTATGAGGCATCAACTACAAAGAACCATAAAAAGAAAATCTATCCTCATAAATCTACACTACTCCAAGGATAATTCCAGATTCATGAATGAACAATATATATCCACTTCTATAATCTTACAAAATCAAAATAGGTGTAGATAAAAGCCTCCCTTTAGCTTCTGAAAGGCTTTATCGCATTCTAATAGAAATGGGAACATAACCGCAATCTTTTTAAGACCAGTAAAAGGTGAATAAATCTATGAGAAGTAATATATGATAAATATTTAATATCCATCCAGTCCCAATATAATTTTTATATCAAATATTTTCTTGGGTTGCTTCCACAAAACAACACCACTCACCTTCGTTGGGTCAATAGAGACTCCTGATTCCAAGATAATATGACCCAATAAGTGAACTTTTGTGATCCATTAGTGGCACTTAGAAATCTTAGAATAAATTAGATGCTCTCGTAGTGTACTCAGAATGATCTCATTTTTCTTATCATGGTCACTATGAGTGTGAGAATACAAAATGATGTCTTCGACAAAGACTACGAAGTATCCAAATAGGGGTGGAACACCATATTTATCAAATCCATGAAAATGGTGGATGCATTTGTATGACCGAATGTCATAACAAGATACTCATACAAACTATACCTAGTATGAAAATATTTATAGGGTATTTTTTATAAACTAACTCACACATGATGATATACTGATATCATGTCCATCTTAGAAAACACTCAAGCCCCACGAAGATAGTAAAGGAGATCATCTATATAAGGAAATGGATATCAGTTCTTGATTGTACTCTGGTTCAACCATCTGTAATATAGGCTTAGAAAAAGGTTCCCATCCTCATTCTTAGTGAAAAGAATGGTAGAACCCCAAGAGGAAGTACTATCCTATATAAAACATTTGTCTTCAAGATCCTCTAACTGTCGATTTAGCTCCTATAGCTTAATAATCCCCATCCAATAAAGAGGAATGGACATCAAATCTACTCCTAGAATGATCTCAATCATTAAATATACATTTCTATAGATAGATAAGATAGAAAAATAATCAGGAAATATGTCCTTGAAAGGGTCTACTGTCTGTGGGAATTCCGTCTTATGTAAACCTCAATCCTCCATGAAGATATTAGAAATTTGGGCAGTCACTCTACCTATCCCATGATGCACTTTTCCATCTCTACTAGCATGGACATCCCACTCACCCTTTTGTAGATAAATTCTTCCCTCTCGAGATGTAAACGACACCCTATGGCGATATCAGTCTACAAAGGAGTGGTATAAAACCAAAATATCCATCATGATAATTACATTGACACCTGTCATCTTGAGAACAAAGAGGTCCCATAAGAATGGGTAACTTCCTATATCAAGGGGACAGTCCATACATTATTTTATATCCTATTACCATAAACCCAATGGTGTTTCCATGGTCATTACACCACAGTAATATTGTATTTCTAGTTTGAGACATTCCAATATTGATAATGTGATTAAAGAGTGTGTAGGACCTGTATCAAATAAATTAGACAATATAGTGGAGGCTACTACAATATTACCTTTTTCTTTATATGGTCAAATACTCTGATCCTTGGGTATCGGCTATAATGAATGCAACATGACTTATCCCAGGCTATATATAATAGCAATACTACCATGAAGAAAACTACTATGAAGTTACTACTAGTGATCAGGATTCTGGAAACCATGGCAATGACCTCCTCCTTGAATAGTTTTGGTGATGCTACTCCAAATTCCCACCTGATGCGGAAAAAAAGAACCTTCCCCAAAAGGTAGAGCATCTGTAGATCATATTCCAATAGAAATTGGTGGAAAGGTCTAATAGAAATTTTGAAGATTCCACATACGGCCACAAGACACCACTCTAGAGGGTCTCTATCACATATAGTCTTTAGGTTTCCCTATTGTTTGTACTGATGACAGACCATAGATCTACCAGTATAGGTAATTTGGCTACCACTACACTAATGAGAAACCTCGAGGGAACATTTCCTATTGGGAGAAGAACTACTGACCTTCCATGGAAATGATCCTCTATGCTCAGTATTATCATCATCTCTCGGGTTGTGATTAGTGATAAGGGCCTGATAAACTATTTCAGAAAATTTTGGTAGTAGAAAGAAATTCACCTAAGTATGTATTGAATACAAGATCACATCCTTATTGCGTCTAGCATGAGAAATCACATCACCGGATAGAAGTTTTGAAAAGCACTGTAACTCATTGAAACATTTTTAATGTTCTATTACTGACATAGAACCATTCTTGAGATGCATAAATTCCTTGGCTCTATTAGATCTCAAAGTATGAGGAAATAACTGGTCATAGAAGGAATTTTGGATGTTTACCCATACCATTCCTTGATAGAGACCAGCCTTGGTAATCACATCCCGACAGTGCTTGGCCCAATCACACAACATTTACGCTGAATGTTTGACCCTTCTCTCTAGAGGCATCTCCAAATGCTAAAAGATAGAAAATATGGCCTCTATCCAAGAATCACCAACCTGTGGACCTCCATCCCATAAAAAAGTAAGAGGATGATGTTACTTGAACTCACGATTCAGATCATCCATCGTAGGTGTAGTTCATAAATCACTTTACATGGATTATATCAGATGATCATATGTAGGAAACTATCACGAAGCTAAGAGTTAGTTCCCAGATTAGGTACAAAAGTTAGTGCCTCTAGTGGAACTCTTAGTGGTTATATTAGAATCTTAGGGCCCACCTTGTCTAAAGCATGGTCACCTCAACCCTCTTGGCGTATGACATGAGGACTTCATGGTGGCATTGGTTTAAAAATTCCAATCACAATCCAAAAAAATTAAGAAGATAGACATCAATACTTGTGGATGAAGAACTAAAAAAAGAGGCCTCACTACCCATGGTATACTACCCTAACTATCCACTTAGAAGGAAATATTTTGGTAAGAACTCTATTATATTTTATAGGTATTCTGGTAGATTAATGGTTAACTATGCTTTGACCCATCATTTACTTGAAACCATTTCACTTTATAAGTCATTTTTCACTTTTTGTGTTTGAATTTTTTTATTTCAATATATAAAAGTTCATTTAAAAGGAGCTTTATATCCTAGTTAAATTGGCAAAAAATCCTTATCATTAAGATCAAATCCTATTTAAATTTTAATTAAATGAATTTACATGGTAAATTAATCATTCCAACCTAGGAGGGCCCACACTCCTCATGAATTAAAAGAGGTATTCACTCAATCTCATCCCAAGAGCAGCACTAGCATAAAATAAGAACTAGTCTCACTCAACAATCACAGGCTTATCAAGAATTGAAAGAATTTAAATGCACCTATATGGCATGGGATGTGCATGGAATGTGAATTTTAGGTGCCTACAATGATACATGTGACAATGCTCCTTGTCCTCATTTCATTAGACCGAGGATAAAATAATATCCTCATTTATAATAATAATAATAATAACTATAACACAACATGTGCATCACCCAACAGTGAAATGATATCAACTGTAATAGGAAAAATAAGAACATAAGTAATTTTACAAGAAACTCAGCATTTACCCCAAGCATTGGTTATCTATGCCCAATCATGGCTCATAACTAAGTTCCGTAGCATTTCTAATCTCCAGAATATTATCTATAAATAGTAAACAAAGAAAGGAATAGCTCTGGTACCACTTTTTGACATCCTGGACCCAGATGCCACTGAAGTTTCTATAATCACAGTTAACCACATAGCGACAATTTCATCTCCTTGAACATCAAAGGTTGTCAACTAAAGGAGAGGGCCAAGGGTGTTTCCATAGGGAGACTATTCCCCCATTACCATAGTGTATTGCATCATATAAATATAATAAGATAAGGTAAATAGAGGAATCCGTAATAGTAATTATAATCCATAGCATAAAAAGAAAAGTAATTAACAATAGGTGCAACTAATATAAATATAGGAAATCTTGTGATGATATGTGTCATGTTTTTAGAAATCATGAAAACATGGATATGATTAATCAGGCAATACATGCTATAAAAAATTAGCAAAAAGTCATACAAAAACTATCCCCAGCATCTCGAGCTCTAGTTTGGGCATCTGCTACCAGCTCCATCCTAATAAATCATATAATCAAGTGTGACGGGCCATATGATTACCTTTGTAGACACCTATATACATGTAATATTCCTAGGTGCCAATGGTGTCTCAAATATAGTGTGAGATAAATCTTATTAGGCCTCCCCCAATGACATCTATAACATATGGTACATGTAATATACACTAAAACAGTGTGCAAGTATACTTATATAAAATTAAATCTGTATAGTAATGTAAATACACAAGTACCTTAATCACCCATTAGCTAGTGTCTGAACATGTTGTTAATTAATTAATTATGTTCTAGTTTATTTAGTTAAGTCACATG
Source organism: Viscum album (assembly GCA_963277665.1). Classification (NCBI taxonomy): domain Eukaryota; kingdom Viridiplantae; phylum Streptophyta; class Magnoliopsida; order Santalales; family Viscaceae; genus Viscum; species Viscum album. Next base: position 1,512,177,474 of record OY728128.1, on the reverse strand, counting down.
TGGAATATCTCACAATTACATCACCTCATGACAGTAATAGTAAATATTCAAAGATGTAATAAGGCAACATGTATTCATATTATTAATTAAGTGGTTCCAATGTAATAACCAAGGCAACCAAGATCTCAAGGGTCACCAAATCTAAAGTAACTAAATCTGGGATAAGGTTTAAGAGTGTAATCCAATGAGTTTCATCCAAGTCATTACACAATAAATAATCTAACCAAGTCCAAGGAAAACATCTGAGGTTAAATGGGATAAGAAATGGATAGACCTAAGGATATGACCAAGGCATCTAATGTCCATAGAAGCCATGTTATATCTAATGAGTGTATCTAAGTAATATTTTCTAGTAAATGAGGTATTCTATAGTGTAATACCAAGAATCCACTGATGAAAAAAATATCTGGTTCCAAGGTGGGTCAAACCCTTGGAAAACGACATCTCTAAATCAAAATGGCCTCCACAAGTGCTCAAGGCATTCCCGTTGAAATCCAAAATCAAAATCGAGTTTGAACGCTCCTATATTGATGAAAAGTTACATATATAATTAGGGGAATTAAAATTTAATTCATTTGATTAATTAATCCATGCACATTACTCATACCATTTTATATTTCATTTGGTTAAATCCTTTCCTTTCATTAGTGTGACAAGGCCAAGGGGCATGGAATCATTATTTAATTCATATAATTCATAATCATTTTAGTTGGTTTATTCCACATCCTTTTATCATAAGTGGAAAGGGGTGTTACTACATGAAACCAAACATTTCTTTTCATTCAATTTGGCCAAGTCATATTTATACAATATATGCTCTAATTCCATTTATAATTGATTAATCAAGTTGAATCACTTAACTTAGGAAATTAAATTGATTATCATACAAGGTACATACCATTTATCAATTCAATGATTTAATTAAACACACACCTTTAACAAGTTCAAGTAAAATTTCACCAAAATGGTGGCATTAAAAAGATTAGAACCTACTAAAAGAATAACTATGTAAGCACTCAATAAGGGATTGTCGGCATTGTGGATGTAACCACCAATAGTGAATAACATATATGACATTGTACTTAGAACATGGTTCTAAGAAATAAAATAAAGACATATTAATTAAACAGATAGTGCCCAATGAAATTGTAATGGACACAAGGTGAATTATAAAGCAACGAAACTTGAGGGATGAGTTATAGACCACCTACCTCATACTCGAACAACTCTCCTCATATAGTATCCTCCATTAGTTTCACTTGGATTCGAATAGATTTGATGAATGGATCAATTCACTGAAAATATAGCATATTATTCTGCATCTAAATATCATAGTTAAGAGGATGAATAACTTAGAATGGCTAAAAAATTAAAATCATACCAGCACGCATCCAATGATACAAACGATTATTTAATCAGACTGTGGATGGACACTTGGGATCAAATACTATAATAGAGATTCAAGGGATATTCAAAGGGAGAAATGAGAGGTTTATATATACTAGAAAGGGAAATGAGAGTAGGAGTGTTATAATTAGATAATTTAGGGGAAAACCCATAAAATCACCCAAAAAATGTCATCACATAGTTTGGATGCACTATTTTTTAAATTGTCCGTAGACCATGCATGATATGTTGTATGAAGGGAAACCTATATGGTTAGGACACACAGTCAGGGAAATTATTAGATAACCAAGTTAAATACCTCTTCTAAAAATTTTATATAGTTTTCATGGCCATGAGGTCCCTAGAACATGGTTAGGGATGACTATGTGCTCAATATTTCCTCATTTTCTTTCCTTTCATGGTTAAAACTAATTGTGCATCCTGTCCTACAAGTTTTATTCTGTTATGTGAGAGTCTTTGTCTCTACCAAATGGGTTTATGATATTTGAACAAGCTTTGTACACCAATGAAATCTTCACTAAGTCATTAGGTAACCATATTAAGTCTAAAATAAATAATTATACCAAATTTAAAAGGCACCATTCCTGGGTAAAAAACTGAGTTCTTACAGGATGTCTATAAAGACAATTATTTATCCCCCTTGCATGCATACTTGTGTATTTTCTACTCTTATGTACATTAATTTTAGTAGATGAAACTGATGGATTGACTATGATATTGGATACTAAAATGATATATGGTGATTGATATTAAGAATTTGTCATTAAGTTAAACACAATGGTATTGTTTATATTTATTGTTATATTTCATTAAATCTAATAGAGATGTGTAATATCTATATATATAGTTTCCCTCTTCACAAATTACATAAAATGGGATCATTATTTAGTTTTCAATAAAGGGGTATTTACCCAAAACATTTTCAAAAAAATCATGATTTATATTTGATTTTTTGTCATTCATTATATCATGGATGATATTATTGCAAGATGGTAGGATATTGGTAATATTTAGTGGTAATTTACTCCTTTAATTTATGTGAGTACCTCAAAACTATTTATTGTCCCTAGAACAAATGGAAGTGATCATAGATAATTTAACAGCTAATAGTTTGGGATGTAAAATACTAGAATTTTATTAAGTGAGATTTTAGAGTTTGTCACATGCAATGTTCGGTTGGGAAAATTTAGAAAAAAAACAAGTAGATCTTGTTGGTTTAATCATGATAGATGATTTTTATGTGATAATATGATTTATTATAGAGAAATAATCATATTAGTAATTAATAGATTAGAAACCTAAGTATTAGAATCATTGAGTATAAAGGGGGAAGTATTCATCATGAATATTCAGGACATGATTCTATGTATGTGGATGATTTGATAGAATTCCAGAATAGTTTTCATGTGGTAGACTAATGGATAATCTATTTTAATATATAGTATATTCCATGAAATTTGTGTTTTTTTTTGAAATTTTAATTACTATTGATATAGAGATGTTTTCAATGAGAAATTTTATAACATTTATAGAGATTGGGATTTTACATTATATATTAGTGGTTGCAACAATGTGAGTTAAAACTAGGATAGTTGGTGATATGTTTTGACATAGATCATAAATGATTTTTTATTGATTTTTTTTAAGTACACAAATAGAGGCTCAGATACTTTTCTAGCTTCATGGTATCAATTTAATATTCCAAGTTTCTCTCTCTTAATACAATGGATTGATTTAAATTTCAATTTTATTTCTTATGTGAGATTTTATGTCTCAATGATTTTTGAATAAAGTCAATAGTTGGGAAAATTCGGTTATAATGATTAGTGCTCCATATATAGTTAATTATGGAATAGTGAGTATTTTGGGATCTTATTATGAGATAACTACACCTATTATATTTTTAGATGGTCAATGATTTACTGAAACATGTAAAACTTGCGTTAATGAGACAATATTTAAGTTTGGTACCTAATATTGTGAAAGTGAATTAATTAAACTAATCATATAGGGTAGAATTCAACTAAATGAGATTTAATTAGGTGTTTTCTTTGATAATAACATATATATTTATATTAATTCCTTTCATGAAGATATTACCTTATTGTTAATATAGAAAAGTAATGTTTCAAAGGAAAATGTCATTGGTGTATATTTTCATAGTTTTCTAGATATTGAAACTCCATATAAATTATATTATAATACTTTATGTCTAGTCCTTGGTTGTATTATAATGAACCATCCATGGTTAATCACCCACAATATATAGACCAACCCACCATATAGCAAGAACCATGTTACCGTTGATCATAGGATGGAAACAAGCTCTTATGGTATCAAATAAAAAAATTGGTAATTATTTCACCCTCAAAGAAACATAAACTAAAACATGAAATCCACCTATAAATCTAAAATTTAATGACCTAGATGAGTTGAATCTTCATAACCCCCAATCACCACCAATCACAATACTAAAAATGATGAAGAGGCATCAAGAATTGCCACCATAAGATGTGGATAATTTCCTTTTACTTTTATCATAAAAAACATAGTATTCATACACCTAGTAGATATATTTATGGTGTAAGGAGGATACCACCATGAATCTATATAAAATATTTATCATTTAAATCTATTATTACCTTTTTGAACAAAATTATTTAAAAATCCACCTTTTTTGGAAAATTGATTTTGATTCCAAAAACAAAATTCATAAATCCATTTCATATATATTTATTTTTTATAAAACAAACCAAATCATAGAAAAACATGAATATTGAATGTATGAGTATAACTCCTCAACTCTAGTAACCCAGATCCGGTGGTTATGTTGTTATATTAGTATAAAATAAAAGGATAACATCACAAAGGACTAAAAATTTGTGCAGTCTTGGGAGAAAAGATACCTACATGATTTCTATATTACATTGGTAAATCAAAATAAAACATAAATAAATTCATGAAGATTTGTTATTCCTTTTAGTGTATGCTAAAAATTATTCAATGTTACCTTCTTAAAACCATGAGAAAATAGAAGAATATGAAGGGTGAGCTCAAATGATCAATATAGGTAAAAGTATTGTGTAAGATATCATAATAGGCATAAAAATGATGAGAAGTGAATAAAAAAAATATATATATAATCAATATCTTGTTCATGAAAAATATTCATTAATAATATATAAATGAAAATAATCACATGGATAATAATAAGATAATTCAAGGTGATGGATTGCATAATGTGGGATATCTTAATCTTTGCAATACTAGACTTATCCAATACATTCTTATTTTCCTTAATCATGCATCCAAGAAATCATTCTTGTCATCAATATTGTATCTAGTAGATCATTATTTCATTAGGAAGGAATACTCTAAAGACCTAATCCTTTTGTCAAATAAGACCAAATGATTCATAAAGGGGCTATATAATATCAGGCCCCACTTGTAACTTATTTATGTCCAATGAATTCTCCATATAAAGATATCAATATAAATAAATTGCTTAGTAAAATTTCATTAGGAATCAATAAAAATATTTTTTAAGATACAAACATATAAAACATCAACCCATTCCCAGTCAATAAGTAGTATAACATTGACATGAGCCATCCAGATAAAGAAGTTGGATGGTTAAACATTATATAATAAACATATAAATTATAATATATTACCAATGTAAAAGGAATTACTCTTATAAAATAAATAAATAGAAGTTAGTGTCTATGATAACTCTTAACTATTTAGGTTATTAAAAGAATATTTTAATTTTTTCCAATACTTTTCAAAGGTTGGAAACCATAAAAATGGTTACAAAATCCTTCATTAATTTTTATAAGGATTATGTGAATTTTCCATACAATATCAACTTGGAGTATCTAGAAATGTGTGTAGTCATAGGAAAAATCATCATTCTCTAGAGTGAAGATTGAGTTGAAACTCAAATAGCCTTTTTAATATGATTACCCTTAAGTACATATGTACTACATCCATAACCACTTGTAGGTATCTAGACTGGGATTTCATTGCTAGGAAAACCATAAACTCTTTAATTTCCCAAATTTAGTATTTGTAAGGATTATGATGGATTAGGAAAATGATTTAATGATAGGAAATATCATATTTAAAATATCAAACAGATGATAATGAAATATAATTTCATGTATGATTTCATTACAATAATGGTTTTAAACTTAATATGGGAGTGGTGGAATTTGAACCCTTTTGTAGGAATAATAACAATATAAGAAAAATCCAATATTGAGAGGGAATGAGTAGTATATCATTAAGAAAAAATACAATGGAAGATAAATCCAGGATATTATAATCAAGGAAATATATGGAAAAGTTATTTTAAAAAATTATTTCAATTAAAAAGGACGGTTAGAAACCCTTATCTTACAAATCTAATTCTTCAAGATTGGTATGATTCTTTAGAACATTATTAACTCTAAAGAAGTGGTATATAGAGGGATAAAAAAGGTAAATTCATGAACAATGACTTCGCGGAGGATATGGATGCGAGAATGGATGGGAGTGATCTATTTTTGTATGATCAAAATTGGTTCTTTTTTATTGAGACTAATGTTTCGTAAGGGATAATAACAATATCATATGGGTGTTAGGTGGGTTTGGTTAGTTAGGTGAATTAGGTTTTGAAATGTTGGCGAGACATATAAGTATAAATTTAAAAACTAAAAAAGGTATTCTAAAAGGTCCATGTGTCAAATTTATTTAGTAAAATCTGAGCCACATTGGATTACCCATTTTAACACTTATTATTCTTGATTAAATATTATTCATGGTTATAATTTTATCAAAAAAAATATAATATAACCCTTATTGGCAAATTATTTTTTTAAGAATCCAATTTTAGGCTCTATTTAACTTAATAAAAAATTTAAATATAATAAAATTAACTTTTAATTTAAAACATATAATGTGTAGAAAAATAATTTCTGTAGAAAAATGAAGTTTAAATTTTTATTTGTTCTTAATATTATTTAAAATTAACAATCAATTCTGTGAATGACAAATTAATTTTATGTATATATAAACTTCATATTAGAGTATTAAATTAAAATATATCCACTTAATTTAATTATACATAAAATTTATAAAAGTGTTATGCTTTGAAAAATATCTTTTTTATCATGGTACCTAATTTTTACCATAGTAATTTATTTTTAAAGACTACAAAAAACATAGGCCTTAAATAATTTGGAACAAAAGATTCAGAATATAAAATCTATTTTATCTTATAAAATTTATATCCAAAAGAAAATATACTTTAACATCAAATCATGTAATGTATAAAGCTAGGATTTTGGGGGAAACCATATATGTTAAAGATTAAAATTAATGTGTATGATAAAATTATAAGTATGTTTTATTTTTAGGATATAAATTAATTTATTATAAAAATAAATAAATTTATGTTTCCTTCAAAAAAATACAAAAATTAATTTTACCAAAATAAAATTTAATGAAAAAAGGCCAAAAAAATATTTTACTTCATTACTTATGTCCATAAAAAGATAATCATAGGTTTTATAAATTCAATATAATATTTTAAAAATATATATTTTCAATTTTAATAAAAATTATCAATTAAAAGGTATTATAAACATATAGGTCTTTCTTACATAAATATATAGTTTATCTAAAATGTGTATTGTTCACTATTCATCAAAAAATAAACTATTTTAGTAGAATACCAAAACATTGCCATAAGATACATTTTACATACTTAATAAAAATATGAAACTAATTTTATAAAATTTATATTCTCTTATTTTTGGAATTAACGTTTAAATATAATCATTATTAAAGTCTCCTTGTACTTTTTATTTTGAAAAAGTTTTTGAGATGTAGATTTTTCTTACTAGAGTTAGGACTTGGGTATTATATTCTCCACCCCTTAAATAATTTCTTCCTTGAAATTGGGATACATGTTAGCTACTAAATAGTTTTGGGAATTCCTTTCTCATATCCACTTTAGGATCTCTTATTTCCTCTTGTTTGTGATTTCTCCAAATGAGTTTCACTATCTCAGTTGTTTGATTCTGCAACATTTGTTCTCCTGTGATGAGGATCTGAATCATCTCATCATTAGAAGACAAGTCAGGTTCTAACTCTATTCCATTTTATGTGTGTAAATTCATTTAATTGTACATTTAATTCCATGGTAATGAAACATGTAAGTTAATGTGTATATTAAGAAGGTTGGGTTTTATAGGTAATCGGTAAGCTAGAACTATGATTATCTCTAGAATTTCTAAGTAGTTGGGGATTAATTTCCAATTTTTACCAAATCTTGCAACTACCATCAATAAGGAACATTTTAGGAATAATTTATCCCCTATTTCAAATTTCATGTATTTCCTTTTATTATCAACATATCTCCTTTTTTAGATTTTAAATGATTTTAATTGATTTTGAAAATTCTGTACTTTTTAGTTGTCTCATTCCAAATTTTTGGGCCAACTACCTTCATTTCTCCAACTTCTTCTCATCAATTTATGGAACTACATATCTTCCTCTAAAATCCTCATACTGTTCCATTTGGATACTCAAATTTAAAATAATATTGCATGTGAATTACACTAGAGGTATATATTGTTCACATGCACCTTGGATGTCAAGATAACATGACCTTATAATTTCTTATAATGTATAATTAGTCCTTTCATAATTCCTCTCAATATGAGGATGATATAAAACTCTTAAATGTATATATTTATTGAGAGACACAAGTAGGCCCCTTGAAATTTTAAATGTGAAATGAATATTATGATCAGATACAATAGATAGGGGTGAACTATCAAGTCTCAATACTTCTATAATATAAAGTCATACAAGACATCTAAAATTTAACTCCTACTATATTTATATAAAATTTAAAGACATGGTAAAGTGATCCCTAGTGAACATTATTTTATTATTCATTTTAAGAGTATTCATAAGTACTTTGACATAATCTATTGTAACATTTCCACACATACACATTGGTATAGGGGAAGATTATATGATTCCTTTAGGATGTTTTATTTCATCCTTTACCTATAGTCATACCAATCATCTATACAGATAGTTTTCTATTTACCACATCATATCATCCCACTAGAAATATTATCTTAAATCCCAAAAAAAATTTGTTTTACTATGATGTATAAAAATTTTAGATATATGTTCATCATCTAGTAATTCCATTTTTAGCACAATAATGGATGAAAAACATAGTCATTTGCTTAAATTTAACACACCTTCTTCATAGGTGAATTATGTCAACTCACATCATTTATTTCTTTAATTATCAATTGAAACCCCTTTTCTTCATGTTGGAATGAAAATATATTCTCAAGTTAGGATGTTTGGGAAATGATTTTGAAAAGGATTGATGTTTCCCCTTCCTTAATGATTCGCATATGAAACATTACCAACTTTGTGAATATAAGATTTTTTTCCATCATTATCTTGGTCATAACATTATGATCTTTTCAAATAAAGTCATAATTTTTTTTGTTTTATTTACTAGGGTGGTATTGAATTGATAAATCATGGAACTTGTGTAGTTATATCCATATTGTTTATCTCATGCTGATCACCTTTTATGAGAAACTATATTTAAAATTTGTTTGATTTGTATATATCTCATATATCTCACTATATTTTTTGTTCCTACATATCTTCATGGCATATATTACAAAAAAAATCATGATCGTGAGTTTAAGAGTTTTATTCATGGTTATTTAGTTTCCTTGATGCATAAATAACTACTCTGTAATTTTTTATAAGGATTAATCCCAAACCATTATTCGATACATCACTATATATTATGAATCCTTCATTCCTAAATGATAGATTCAAAACCAGTGCATTGACCAATTTCCAATTTTATCTCATGAAATATTTCCATACATTACTTTGAATGTGTTAATTTTACCTCTTAATGTTTCAAATTGGATTACGGGTTTCCTCAAGAAAACTTTTTCACAAATCATTGATATTAATTTGATAATCTATGGAAATTATATATCTCAATTATATTCTTCAATGTGGTTTATTCCCTAAATACATTTATATTTGAAGGATAAATACATATTACAACCTTATAGATAACATATCTATGAAAATAAATATATTAGATTTGAAATTCAGACTTACTTAATTTCCCACTCAATTCATTATCTCTATGATTCTCAAGAATGATTATAAAATAAATCTCGTACTCCCCAAATATTTTATAGTATATCCCGAAATTATCAATGAATACCAATATTAAATGACCATGATAATCAATGAATTCTTATATTATAGAATCCATAAATAAAGAGGGTGTATTAGTCAATCAAATTGGGATCACTATAAACTCATGACATCAATACCCTGTATGAAATGAATTATTTAGTATATCATACATATTTAATATTAATAAGTTATAACTAAAGTAAATATTGATTATTGAGAAATATTGATCTCCCTAATGTAGATCAAACAAGTCATAAATTCATGGGATAGGATAGTATTCATTATCATAATGGAATTTACCTCCTTATATTTGACACATAACCTCATTGACTATTCCTAATTATAAAAAAATTAATTGGTTATCCCCAAGGTGATACACTATGGTAGATGAATCCCTCATCACAAAAATCCTTCATTTGTTTGTTCAACTCCACTATTTCTACTACGGCCATTCTGTAGGGTTTCTTATATATATGTTTTTTTACTATGATGAGTTCATTAAGAAAAATTAATTATTTATTAGGATGATTTCTAGGTAATTTTTTTGGAAATAAATAAATGTATATATGTACAATAGGTATATACTCCATTATTTTGTTTTCCTTTTCAACTATAGGTTGCATATTCTTTTATAGTCCATGAATTTCATTAATGTGGGATATTGGTGAAGAATCTATGTAGGACTAAAATAATGAGACCTCACCTATATATATAAATAACTTCACTCCCCCTCTAAGAATCATAATATCCTACTCTTGGCTATAAATTATTTAATTATACTTCCAGGTCTAATCCATAACAAGAATTATGTGAATTTCAACCATAGGTATGATGATCAAGTGTGCAAGTAGGGTGTTTCTATGCATCAAAATGAGTACTATCTAACATGTCCTGAATTAAATAAAATATAAATTGGTTGTCTATTTTGATAACTTGTTTCTTATGGTGTGAGTAAAAGTTTAAATATTATCATTAAATAAACAATATATAAAATAATGTGGGGATCTATAATTGAATAAATCATTATAAAAATTTTAATTTTTGATCAATTTAAATATTATAACATATTTTTGAACATCAAGTTTAGTTTTGGAAATTGAATTACCAGGTCATTTCCCCTTAAACCACTTTTGAGGTAGATTACATTGATGCTTGGGGAATTGTTTTATGTAATTCACAATATTTTAATGTTTAATCGTTTTATATTAGTGGATTTCTTATTTCCATTTCATTCATAATCTATAAGGGCCTTCTCACAACACTTGTAATAAAGTCATCTTCCATTTAAAAAAACTAGGGTGTTCTTTTCCAAAATTATCACATGTTAGATGTCTCATATTTCCTATGTTCTTCATATCCACATTTATTTTCCGATAGTTCTTAGTTGTACTCTTATTATTTTGAATTCCTTGGAAAATTAAATATGTTTTTAATTGTTTTTTAGTCTTGGTAAAACATGATATTATATCATCATATGATCAAAATAATAATAAATGAGTTCCCTTCTAAGCCTCATCTTAATCACACCAAGGAAATGATTGATCTTGCTTAAACCTAAGCCAATTTTCAGTACCATGTCATATTAGGGCCTCATATTTTAAATAAGGGACACCAGTTCTAGCATCTAAATTGGGGGTATAGAACGGCATACCTAACAATACCAACCAATGATATGGAGCATCATATATGAAATCTCAAACCAAAAGAGTATTTAGTTTCATTTCCAACATATTAAACTAAAAGTGCATGGATTGTCATTTCCATTAATTCCCAATAAATTGTGATGATAATCATATCCCATAGTTATCAAACAACCAATTTGGAGTGTCATGACCAATAATAACTCAGTAGTCAATGTGGATTCTCATGTCTAAGAATAACCAAGTAATAATGAGAACCATCATGTCCCATGATAATCAAGTAAACATTGAGGAATTCTATGTCAATTATTAAACAGATAAACATTATGGATTACCATTTCAAATAGTTATAGATAAACAATGAGAAATAGTGTCTCCAATAAATGGTAAAAATGAACTCCATATCCAATAATAATAAAATAATAAAAAGTAGATCCATGTACAATACAGGTAAGAATGATAATTCAGTAAAAGTTTCTATGTGTAATCTACTTACTGCATCCTGATTCCCTTCACCACATTGATCTATTTCATTTTTAAGTAATCCTATGGTCTAAGGAAATGTATCTATATAAAATGGAAATTCCCTAATTCCATTTTAAACATTCAGTCTCAAGTGATAAATAAGTAAACAATGACATTTCTTCTCTATTCACATTTATTCTTAATTCATTTAATGATCTCATTTTAAGAATCAAGCCTAACCCAAATATAAGTTGTTTGGTCTCATAAGCATTTCAAAAATTGTTTCAGGGAAATTTAATAGAACCCACCCAAGTGGTTATTTAATTTAAGGATTTCAACATCCAATAGTGTGAATGAGTCTTATAACAAGTTTTGGTCATGTTTTAAATAAATAATTTCAAGTACTAAAAATTTAAGGAGTAATGCACGAAAAAATAAGATGTTCGGAAAAAATATCACATAATATAAACATCAAGATATTAAGGTAAAGTCACTATACCACCTACCATAGACTTGTAGATGATTCCTCATCTAGTATCATCTTAATATTTGATCTAGAATAGAAGAAAATAAAATAACTAGACAAATACACTCAAAATAGGGAAAATGATCTCACATGGAAATAGAATCCAAAATGGTTAGAGAATGATACAAAGAAAGAAAGATAAATTATAAACAAATCAAGGGTGGTCCAATGTGACCGATGATGTTTTAATCATTGTATGAATAGTGGAGATGTCACTAAGCATGTGATAGGGAAAGTAGAGGATCTCTCCACTACTACTGTTGAGCATGATAAAAGAAGAGGGGAAGAAAGGTTATAGGGATGGAGGGAAAATGGTAAATCAACTTTTTTTTAACAATCTTGTTGTATTTATGATGTGAAAAGGGAATTTACAATGTAAATTTCAATTTTATAGGGTCTTCCCAAACTTTATAGCGTCTGTTAAAGGTAATTACTGGGTTAAATTGATAGTTTATTCCATAAATTGACAATTCACATCATAAATCAATCCTGTTGACAAACTCCTCCTCTATTTTCCACTTCCTCACCAATCAGCACCAAAAGGGAAAAAGAATAATTCCCTAAGGTCAAAACCAAACAACTAAACCCGAAAACTAAAGAATACTATACCCGAAAAAAAATTAAAGGATCATACATATTGACTCTTGATAAATGGATTTCATATTTTGAATTTGGAGGTTAAAATGTTGTCAATATGTCCCTTTTATTTTTTTGTCAATATGAATAGTAACCAAAGTAAATATTTATCACCACATTAAAGTTAAATCAAGTAAATATTCTCAGAAGCTTCTCAAGATTTGACTTCGGTCACTAGTGATGAATCTTGGGTCATTAACTCACAATAGACAGACTTGCTAAGCTGATAGAGGCTTTAAACCCCGAGGCCCAAGAAACTTAGATGGCATGACAACTATTGGGAGGTGGGTTAAGTGGATAACTCCCAAAGACAAATACAAGATTCACATGGATGGTTCTTACATTCAGGAAATTATGATAGGATGAGGCATTGTTGAAGATGCCAGAGGATCTAAAATTATGGTGTTCATTTCATATTAGAGCCCAGGAAAATAAATAAGGGTTGAGATAAGAGCTCTCCTTAGTGAAATATCTTTGTGTAAAATTTATTATATCATATTTTCAATGATTGAATGTGAATCAAAGAATCTTTTTGGATTCATTCAATACAATATCAATTATTCATGGTATCTGATTTATCTTATCACAAAGTGAAAGTCTCTCATTTTTAATGAATTGGAGGTCATGCACATGGTGAGGAAGGGTAACCTTATGGCATGCAACTTTTCAAAAAAGGATGTTCTAATGATAAATGTTCTGCTTATTATAGAACAGGATCAGTTCTTAGTGATTCTAATATCATTGTTAGTGGTGAAAATCTTGGACTACATCACTACAAACCTCTATGATTTGGGGAGTGGTTTCTAGTCTTTTAAATAAAAATAGTTTTTTTAGTGAGGGAGGATAAAATTAATGTGATAAAACCTAAAAATATCACAGAAAAAAATTATATTTATTTTATTGGATAAGTGTCATTAGACCATTTCCATCAATTGTTTGAAAATATGGAAATTTATTACCACTTTTAATTGATAATGATATTAATATGATTTTGCAATATTTACTAAAAATAAAATTCCACTCTATTTGTTTCAATATATTTTTTATTTTTTATAGGGTTAAAAGGTGGTTATGTTTAGTTATAAATGTTATTTTAAGTGTTAATGCGTTTTTTTATATTGAATTTTAATTTAAATTTTCTGTAATTAAATAATTACCATAAATTATTATACAACACCAACATGGAGTTTGTGAAAGAAGAAGAAAAATCAATAAAAATATATTAACAACACTAAAAGTAATAGTTTCGGGGTAAGTTATATTATCTAATATATTTTTTGATAAATATAACATTTTAAGGATTTTAAAAGGTTTATATTTGAATTCCATTACTATTCTTATTTCATTAATTTCAAACTATTTTAATAGTCCTAAAAATGAATATAATGCTATAATATGTTAAATAATATATTATTTAATTATTTAAAATGCATAAAAATATTATATTCATCCAAGTGAATGTTATATGGTTGATCGTATCAATATTAATCCACATATGGTTCACTTTTCCTTTTAGGATAATTTCTTGACACCTAAATAGTAAAAAAATATTGATATTCGGGTATTCATCAAAAGGGTTAATGGGGTTAAAACTAATAGATAAAGGTAAAAACATCACCTCAACTTGTATAAATTTTATTAAATGAGATTATTTCAACTCATACTCATACTATATTCTCAATTTATCAATTTTTTCCAATTTTAAATTAAAATTAATATATATTAATTTAATACTTTAAGTAATTCCAAGATTACCCCTCTCCTTGCATATAAAAGGGCACCTCTTATCATCTATTTGTCACATATTTTGATTAATCCATTCCAAACAAGACCTATCCAAGTCTATCCTCAACATACCTTCTCAAAAATTACAGGTCTTTGTCTCACCAAAATACTTAACCTAAAATGATTATGGTATAATCTAAATAGTATACATGAAGAGAAGGTTTAAGTTTTAACTGACAAATGTCAATTTTATTTCTTCTTCCACCTCCATAAAATATCATTTAACCATGCTAAAATAATATAATCAGTATATTCCAAATAATAAAAGTTTAATATGATTAAGGTATAATCCTTTTTTATCTTTTTTTAGTCCTATAGTAAATGAAAACATCCCTCATGTCTATGTGTGGATTACCACGTCTATGAAGATATGTGTTTTTTTTCATCACCACCTCTCATGGATGTTTATAATGATGGATTTAAGGAATATGAATGATATTTAAGAAATTATTATAATTCTATAAAGATAATATATCATCTAACTTATTTACCTCATGACCATTAGAAAATGGTAATGTCGTTTGTGTGTATGTGTGGATCACCATGTCCATAAAGTAATGTGGTTCATTTATCATGTACACCTTTCATAAATGGTTCTAATATTTTTTTTAATGTATAAAAGTTGTAGATATTTCATTATTATAATTATTTATATTATGTAATAATGATCCCTTTGACTATAGAATTCCTATCGAAGTTGTTTTAGTATTATGAATCAAATTCCCTCAAAATGCCAAACGTAAACTTAATTGATTTTGTAGCTAAATAAAACATGGACATAAATGAAATAAAGGGATAATGATAATGGAATGAACATGAAAAATATTATTAAGAAATAAAATATGTAATATAATTTTATTATTTAGGTGTTAAATAATGTACGATGTCATATGGTAATTAAGGTAAGGGACTTTCTTTTAAGAATCATCTTTTAAAGTTTCCCTTCCAAATCTTTTTCTTCCATCTCTATATTCTTGTAAATGTATCAATAAAATTATTATTTATGATTAAATGGTAGATAAAGGTCATTTTAAACCATGTTTTAATTTATTTACAAAGGATAAAATGGAATATTTTTAGCATTTTACATATGAATCACTTTTGAATTTTTTTACCAAACTAAAAAAAATATTTTTCTTCAACAAATACGACATGAAAAAAAATTTACTATATCATGAATTATAATTTATTTGAAGATGAATTTAAAAGTTTCCATGGTAATATTCAAATGAAATAATTTCTAAAATATTTTGTGAATTTTTCATTTTAAAGTGTTTTCAAAAGAAATGGATATTTCAACCTATTTTTTTATGAAGAGGGAAGAAGATTTTATTATAATATCAAAAGTGTTTTTAAAAGTTTTTATGATTAAAATTTATAAGAATAAAAAAATTATTATATGGTACTAGATAATTATAGAGGATGAAAAATGAACCCAATACAACTTATACGACAGATGATTCTGATACACCTTATACAACAAATGTGCCCAATATAGTTTATATGATGGGTGAGTGCAATATACCTCTTTAATGAATTGGGTAATATTCCTTGTCTTCAAAGGAAAAAAATTTGGATTTAACAGGGGAAGTTTCTTCTATGGATTTAATTGGGCTTTGTTGAACCCTCTAGGAGAATTGGTTGAACTCCTATTTTGATAATCCCAATTATGTTGAATTATAGTTTGATAATTCCTATAATGATTAATGATTAATTACTTACTTCAGTATTTCTGTACACCATGCACATATTCATATATTATAATATTTACATTATCTTCAAAGAATTTGGTTACTGGATGGATATATATTAACTTAACCCTTTCTTCCAATAGAATGCTTAAACAGACAAGTGGTCACCATTATAGAACAAAGCTGCCGATTTGTAAAGTCCACCGTTATGAAAGTCTACTGATACGTGAAGGTCACTGATACATCAAGTCCACTGATACAACAAGTCTATCGATACGTGAAGGTCTCTGATACAGACGAGTCACCATTATGCAAGCCTACTGGTACATGAAGGCTACTGTTACATGAAAGGTCACCGATACAATAAGTCTACCGCTACCGATCAAGTCTACTGACAGACATGAAGTCTACCGAATAGAAAGGCTACCGTTACACAAGAGGTTATTGATACACAAGGCTACCGATATCCAAAGCTACCATTCCAGAGAATCTGACACTGACTTAATTTCTTTATCTTTGTTTAATCTAACCAACGGTCATATCAGGTATACTTTAATGTTCTGTCATTTATTTAATGAAGGTTGTTGGATGTCAGGGAACCTTACCTTGTACCTGCAAAAAGAAATCATTTCTTTTGCTGGAGCTCGTGCCATAAATATAAGAATTCCATGTTGCTGCAAAAAACCCAAAGAAAAATATACAAGGAAAATAGATAAGTGATACAAGTGACATACACAAGAAGAGATCATACAGATATACATGCACAACCAAGAAGACACAGAAGCTCATACACTCTCATGCTTACTCAAGAAGAGTTGTGTACTTTCACGAGGATTTTGAAGAACTTCATCGACTACTTTTTCACTATCTCTGAACCTGGATGTCAAGCAGATGACACTCTGTTTTCCAGACAAAAACCAGAAGAGGACTCAGAACCATTTCTGATCAATCTGAAGGAGTCTAGAGCTACACTGTAATCACTAGAGCCATTCTAAACTCTATATTTTGCTCTGTGATTTATTCTTTACATTATGATCAGTGTGTGTCATCAGTTTTAATTTACACATACACTCTCTCCTAAACCTTAACTGGAGGATCTACAAATCCTCATTCAAGATACTTACATGTTCTATTCCCCTCTGTGGATAGTGGTAGAGGTCGTGTGTGATCTGGACAGCTGTATTTGTTGTTGTTTTTGTTTCCCATGTAGAACTGTGGTAGAGGTCTTTGACCTGGACAGTTGTAAACTATTGTGAACCCTGATCCAGGGTGTGGATCCAATTTATATAAATTGTTGAGAGGAATATGTCTTGGCTTGAGACTGAACTTCTTGGTTATGTCTATTGTGCTTTGTTTAGTTTTACCTAAAACCTTTTTATTCTGCTACCAAGTGCTTTAAAATTTAAAATGTTTTTTAAAGTTAATCTGATAATTGAATTAGAAAGTGTTTGCATTATTTGTAAATCATTATGTTAGTTTCAAAAGCTAATCTGATCTTCTGATTATATTAACTGGGAATTAATCAATCCTTTGAGAACCTTACTGAAAGTTTTCTTTAGTTCAAATTCACTACAATTCAATTAGTATTTTAAATTGGGATATTTTAGTAAAGGATTTTAAACAGAAATTTTAATTGGAACTCAATTCACCCCCCCCCCCTCTTGAGTATCCACTCCGACCAACATTTGGTATCAGAGGATTAAAATATTTTCAAATTACTCTGTTTTTCAACTGTGATTTTAGTTGTATTTTAAAGTTCTTAAAATTTCTGTTATTTCTAAATTTTTATCTCTTTAAAATTTTTGTTTTAACCAAGTCATCATGGATAACAGACTTGAAGGTGTTGCTACTAATAAACCAACATTACTCAATGGAAACAACTATGCTTAAGGGATGATTAAGATAAAAATTCATTTAGAAAGAATGGGTTTTGATATTTGTACTTCCATAGAATCCGAATATAAAATTCCCACTACTGTTAGATCCACTTGGAATAACGCTACTAAGATAGCTTACAATAATAATTGCAAAGCTATGAATGCTATGTACTGTGATTTAGGAGATTATGAATTTAAAATAATATCTGCTTGTAAGACTGCATATGAAATTTGGGATACTTTAACTGTTTCTCAAGAAGGAACAACTAACGTTAAGGAAATGATATTGAACACTTATACTATTAAATATGATAATTTTAAGATGAATACTGATGAACCCATTTCTGATATGTATCTCTGGTTTAACAAAATTTTCAATACAATGATCTCACTGGGAAAGGATGTTCCATCAAAGGAGCAGATCATGAGAATTTTGAGATGCCTACCTGAAAGATGGAGGGGCACTTCTGTTTCAATCAGAGAATCTTGTGATATTGGTAAACTGCTAGTCAAGGAACTTTTTGGTAAGTTGATGATGTATGAAGAAGAACTTAATGTAAACAAAGAATAAGAAGATGAACCAAAAAGGGAGTCAGTTTCCTTCAAGACATCTACTTCAAAGAATAAGGATAAGGAGAAACTTCAAGAAATAAGTGATAGCTCATGCTGTGAAGAAAGTGAAAGTGTACCTGACAGTGATGTAGAAATGGATCACATAGCCAGAAGATTCAATAAATTTTATAGGAAGAAGAATTTTTTCAGAAAATAAAATTACAAAGGTAAGTATGAAAACAAGGGACACTGTAAAAAGGACTGCAAGAAATCTGACAAATCTGATGAAGTTTTCTTCTATGAATGCAAAAGAAAAGGACATATAAAAGCAAAATTTCCAAAGCTGAAATACAAGAAGAAATATGAGTATAAGGATAATAAGTATAAAAAATCCATGAAGGCTACGTGGAGTGATTCTTAGGATAGATCCAGTGAATCTGAAGCTTCTGAGACTGAAAACATAAATAAGGCAAACATGTGTTTTATGAAAAACACTTCTGAGGTAACATCTGAAACTCCTTATTTAAATTCATATTATTTTGGGGATGATTATGATTCTGAAAATATGTAAAAATATGAACTGTTTAAATATTGTGATATGTTAGAAGAAACCTGTAATGAGCTGAAAGACAAATACAAAGGTTTAAAGAAACAGTATGCTTTAACTATTAAACATAAATCTGATCTTGACATAGAAATGGAAAAAAATGCTCAGTTGCTTAAAAAACACTGAAATGAAATTGTCAAATGAGAAACTTAGGAAGGATTTAGAAAAGTTCACAAATGGAAAAGATACTCTTACTCAAATTCTAGGAAAGTAGATTGCACCTAGATATACTACTGGTATAGGATACCAACCTGGACAATGAAAAATTACCAAAACTAGATTTATTTCTAAATCTGGACAGAATGTAGATAGTTCTAGTTCTGGAAGTTCATATGATTCAACTAGTTATATTCATAGATATAGATCCAAAAAGGTTTATCTTTCAAAATCTGTTGATTCTACAAATTTTGTGAGACCCATAAGACAAATTTGGGTACCAACAGTTTTATTGGCTAATCTGTCTGGACCCAAGAAAATCTGGGTACCAAAATCATTTCCTATCTAAATCTATTTTGTAGGGAACCTACTTAAAGAGCTCCTGTAGAAAGACTTGGTACTTGGACAGTGGATGTTCAAGACATATGTCAGGAGACTTTTCATGCATTACAATCTTATTCAGAGTTGATGGAGGTTTTGTCACCTTTGGTGATAATTCTAAAGGGAAAATCATCGTCTTAGGCCAGATTGGTAACACTGACTCAGTATTAATTTCTAAAGTTTTATTTTCTGATGGACTTAAGTATAATTTACTAAGTATTTATCAGTTATGTGATGATGGTTTTAATGTTAAATTTGGAAATGATTCTTGCAATGTTTTTAATTCTAAAAATGCATTAGTATTTTCTGCCTTGTGAAATGAAAATGTCTATGTTGTTGATTTAAATTCTTTAGGTATGAAAAATATTACTTGTTTAAATGCTTTTCATAAAGAGTTCTGGATTTGGCACATAAGATTAGGACACTGCAATGTACATTTACTTAGAAAACTTACTTGGAAAAACTTAGTTAGAGACCTACCAAAACATGAATTCCCAACAGATAAAGTTTGTAATCCCTGTCAAAAGGGAAAGCAATATAAAGTTTCTTTTAAATCAAGGAAAGAAGTGTCAAATTCTCAACCTCTCAATTTGGTTCACATGTATTTGTTTGGACCTTCTATAGTTTCTAGTTTAAATGGGAAGCACTATATCTATGTTCTAGTAGATGACTATTCTAGGTATACTTGGGTATATTTTCTAGCTCACAAAAGTGAAGCTTGTTCTTACTTTGTTAAATATTCCAAGTCTATAAAGAACCTTAGCGGACTTAAGATTAAAACCTTGAGAAGTGATTCTGGTCGTGAGTTTGAAAATCATGAGTTTGAATCTTACTGCTCACACAATGGCTATAGTCACAATTTCTCTGCCCCTATGACACCTCGGAAAAATGGTGTAGTAGAAAGGAGGAATAGAACCCTTCAGAAAATTTCCAGAACCATGCTCAATGAGTATGACCTACATATTTATTTTTGGGCTGAAGTTGTCAATACAGCTTTTTATATTATCAATAGAGTCTTGATCAGACCTATTCTTAAGAATACCCCTTATGAGTTGTGGAACCATAGGAAACCTAAGGTTAACTACTTCAGAGTTTTTGGTTGCAAAGTCTTTATTCTTAATAACAAAGATAATCCTGACAAGTTTTCATCCAAGAGTGATGAAGGAATTTTCCTAGGTTACTCTATTTCTAGTAAAGCCTATAGAGTTTTCAATAAGAGAACCAAATGTGTGGAGGAATATGTTCACATCAAATTTGATGAAACTGACCCACATGAACCTAAGACCTCTCTTGAAAATCTTGAAGATGATCTCTCTGTTTTGAACCTTAATGATAAATACAATGGACCTATAGTTAAAACATCAAGTTCTGGAAATTTTCTAGAACCTACATCTGTTGATTCCCAACCTGTTGATGAACCTAAAATCTCTAGCCCTACCTTTTCGAGACCAACTAGGATTCTAAAGAACCATCCTTTAGATGTTGTTGTAGGTAATCTAGATAGAAGAACACAGACTAGAGCTTCTCTAAGAAATCAGGTTGAACATCAAGCATTTCTTTCATAGTTAGAACCTAAAAATATCAATGATGCTATCAATGATGAATTTTGGGTAATGGTTATTCAAGAAGAACTTAATCAATTTGAAAGAAATAATGTCTGGGAATTAGTAGAAAGACCTAAGGATGCTTTAACCATAGGCACAAAATGGGTGTTTAGAAACAAAGTTGATGAATCTGGAAACATCATTAGAAACAAAGCTAGACTAGTTGCACAAGGATACAATCAAGAAGAAGGAATTAACCATGAGGAAACCTTTTCACCTGTAGCTAGATTAGATGCAATTAGGATCTTACTTGCCTTTGCATCACATCTGAATTTCAAGTTATATCAAATGGATGTGAAAAGTGATTTTCTAAATGGTTTTATTGTTGGAGATGTTTTTGTAGAACAACCACCTGGTTTCTCAAATGATCACTTTCAAAATCATGTTTTTAAACTTACTAAAGCTTTATATGGTTTAAAACAAGCTCCAAGATCTTGGTATGAAAGACTTACAAATTTTCTTATTTCAAAAGGATTTAAAAAAGTAATTGTTGATCCCACTCTTTTTATAAAAAGAATTTCAAAATATTTTTTAATAGTACAGATATATTTTGATGACATTATTTTTAGATCTTCTAAAAATTCTCTATGTACTGAATATTCAAAGGTTATGAGAAATGAGTTTGAAATGAGCTTAATTGGAGGGCTTAAGTACTTTCTTGGATTTCAAATCATCCAAACTAAATATGGTATTATTTTAAATCAAAGTAAATATACTAAGGATTTATTAAAAAGTTTTTGGTTTGGATAGTATTATGGGGAGTTATACACCTATGAGTACCACCTGTAAATTAGATATTGATGAAACTGGGAAACCAGTAGATCAAACAAATTATTGAGATATTATTGGGAGTTTACTTTATCTTACTGCTATTCGACCTGATATTATGTTTAGTGTATGTATGTGTGCTAGATTTCAAGCTAAGTCTAAAGAGTCACACTTACTTGATGTTAAATGTATTTTCAAATATCTTAAATATACTGCTAATTTGGGACTGTTTTACCCAAAAGGACAATCATTTGTTTTAATAAGTTATTCAGATTCTGACTTTGCTGGATTCAAGTTAGACAGAAAGAGCACATCTGGAATATGTCATTTACTTGGAAAGTCCCTAGTATCATGGTGTAGTATGAAACAGAAATCGTTTGCGTTATCTACTGCTGAAGCAGAGTATATAGCTGCTGGTAGTTGTTGTGCACAGATTCTTTGGATGAAACACAATTTATTAGACTATGGATTTGATTTTAAACATGTTTAAATTAACTGTGATAACACTAGTGCGATCAACATCTCAAAGAACCATGTGTCTCACTCTATAACCAAACACATTGATGTCAGACACCACTTTCTAAGAGATCATTATCAAAGAGGTGATATAACTCTTGAATTTATAGGCACTGAACTCCAATTAGCTGATATATTCACTAAGCCTTTAAGTTCAGAAAGATTAAGTTTCATTAGACATGAATTAATAATGATAACTTACTCTTAAAACTGTTAGGATAAACCTCACCGTTAGGATAAACCTCACCATTAGATAAACCTCACCGTTAGGATAAACCACACCATTAGGATAATCCTCACCATTAGGATAAACCTCACTGCTATATAAACCTCACTGTTAGGATAAAACTCACTGTTAAGATAAACCTCACCGTTAGATAAACCTCACCGTTAGGATAAACCTCACCGTTAGGATAAACCTCAACATTAGATAAACCTCACCGTTAGGCAAAACCTCACCGTCAGGATAGACCTCACCCTTTAAGGACACCTCACTGGTACATCTCTCGCGCTGTTTTAAATTTTCGTATTAAGGCCGAGACATAGAACTTTTTTTATATATGAGATTTATTTTATATGAAAATACTAAATGATATTAAACCCAACTCTAGACAACACTCAATCACCGTGAACCCGTCTATTTGAATCCCTCCAACCTAAACCTCTCAAGGTCGCAAAAACCTAAGCCTCAGAATCTGAAATGGCTCGTGTGAAGCAACCCTCAGTGGATGAAGGGAGTGATGCGCCGCAAGCTAAGAAGTAGAAAGTAACCAATTCTAGTGCCAGTGGAATCAGTAGAGGTACTGATCGAAGGAATCTTGTGAATTTTCATTTATCGAAGCGAGAAATTGTAGTGGAAAAGGATTTATGTGTGGAATGGCTATTGGAGAGAAAGTCCTTGATTCTGAAGATTTTACACGAGAAATTATGGCTCAATTACTTCATGAAAAATAATATACTGTATTATCCAGTACTGGTAAAGGAGTTCTATGAGTTTGTTTGTTTTAAGACTTCAGAAGAGGAAAATATGATGATTTCCTTTGTGAATGGTCAAAAGTTTTCGTTTTCATCAGTTGAATGGGCTGAGAACCTTAGATTTCTTCATAGTGGTGATTATGGATTTTATTAAAAATACATACCTACTGCTAGTGACTTTTTTGAATATGAGGATGCATTGTTGGAATTGACAGGAAATGGAACCCCTAGAAAGATCATTGATGCAGAAATAGAAGGGGAGGATAAACTACTTTTCAAGTTCATTCAGCATGTGATTAGTCCAAGGACAGGATATTTTGCTACCCTCAGATTTCATGATATTTATTTATTGTATTTGTTAAAGCATTGAGTAAAGGTGAACTTGTGCAGATTTCTAATGATTCAGATTGAGGATATGACTAGACCGAAGTCTAGGTCTAATGCACTATTCTTTTCTAAGTTGATTTCTATTATGTTGAAGGCAAGGGAGGTAGCTGGACCTCAAGATAAAACTGTTGTGGTTAAGGATAATTTTTTCATCACCAGGACTGTTTGTAAGTTTATGAAAGTTAGCTGGAAACCTTGGAAGAAATCATGGGTTAATGATGAAGGTAAAATCTATGACAAGTACACTCCTGTGGATCATCCTTCCAGACCAAAGGATGTGAGGGATCCTGTTCTTGGACCAGATGATCTAGAACCGGTCTACAGTGATAATGAAGCTGAAGCCGAGGAGGAAGAGACATCAGTTGAGGAAGGAGGAGACCCAGATTTACCTCCTAGTCCTGTGCATTAAAATATTTCCTATGGAGAAGCTAGCCCTCCAAAAGAACTACCAAGGAGAGAACCTGTTTTGAAGGATAGTGATACTGAGACCACAGAAGAAGAAGAAGAAGAAGAAGAAGAAGAATATCAGTATGTTGTTAAGGACACCTCTGAAGAGGATGAGGCAACCGAATCCGATCATTTTATTAATGGAGAAAATGAGGCTGTTGGTGAAGCATATGATGAGGTAAATGAAGAAGAATAGATCAGTTTGAGCCCTCTGATAGATAGTACAGTCAAGATAGTTCCTGATCAGAAAGCAGCAGTGGCACCTACTTCCATTACTAAGGGAGTCATTGATGACTCAAAAAAGGATAGGACTCACCCCATTGTTGAACTATCATAGAAAATGGTTATTGAATCTACTAAAGTTGTAGTGGAGGTTGTGGAGTTACCTCGAGCAGAATAGTTCAAGGAGATTCCTTAGGTGAATGCTCTAAGTGAGGGGGAGCATCTTGGTTCAGTATCATTGTTGTATGACATTGAAGGTTGGACATCAGATCCAGGAAATATGGTACTTAGACTTAATTATAGATATTCTGATGAGGAAGACCATTCCCAAAGGGAATTAGTTATCCTACCTGTTGTGGCTGAAAATTTGGCAACCAAGGAGGACCTTGAGTCCTTAAAGGCTGAAATGAAAGAAGCACTAAGAGAATCAGTGACAAATTTGAAGAAAATACTGGTTGATGAAATGAGGAGTGTGGAGCAATCCCTGGAGATATATTTGGGATGTGTTGTCTCTAGTCTAGTGAAGGGAATGATGGATGAAGTTAAAGTATTCCATACTCAAATTGAGAGTTGGACAGGAGTTGTGGTGGCTCTAAGACAATTGATTTCTTCATTAACTGCCGTGAACCGTTCTAAAACCCAAGTGAATACTGATATTAGATATATCAAAGAAGTAGTCAAGAAGTTTGTGGAAGTTTTTGAGGCTTTTAAGAATTCAGTCAAAGAACATTTGAACAGTCAAGATGAACTTGTTCAGAAGGTGGTTAGTAATCTGACACAATATTTCCAAAAGACAGTAGCTTTCTCAGTTAAACCCCTTCCTTCATCCAGCTCCACTCTGAACCTTGACCAGATCAGAACTGTAATCCAGGAAGAGTTGGCTAAGGCCAGTACCAGTGGAACCTCAGATACTCAGATCCTTTCTACCACTAGGGAAGTTAGTAGTTTTGTTCGTGATCACCTATGGGCATCTACTGCTTCTTAAGATTCCATTAAGAATAAGGTGGATTCTTACTTTGATAAGGTCTATACCAAGCATCAAATGACCAACCATTTCTAGCTCTTGATGGAGAATTTGAAGTTTCCTCCAGTGACTCATGATTTCAGAGAACAGGTTAGTAAGCTCAGGGAGATTACTCCTGTCTTGGATAAATTCATTGAAAATCGAGATGATTTTGTGTCAGCAATGGAGAGAGGAGGTAGTATTATTATGGATTTCAGGAACCTGTTGCTACCATTCTTGCATGTGGATGCCAGACCTGTGATTGTACCTCCTGCCCGTCCTGCCTCTGCCTCTGGGAGTACACCTCAGTTGACTCTGGTTCAGGCTATCTGAAGCTTGACACCTATGATCCCACAGAAGAGCACAGATTTCAGATCCAGTACAGTTTCAGTGTTTGGCCCTCCAGTTGTTCTTTCAGCTATTCCCAATCCATCTACTCAATCTGAACCTACACCCTCTTCTGATCCTAAGGGAAAGACTCCTGTTCTAGAAAAATATTAAGTGATTCTGGATGTTTTTGATAGGATTCACTTGTATTTTTGTAATACTGGATTTGTCAGTTTGTACCTTTTGTGATTTAATGAAAATTTACTCTTACATTCTCTTTTAGTCTCTACATTTCTCTGATTCTACCCTTCTTTTTATTAATCACAAAGGGGGAGAAAATGAAACTAATGAGAACTTGGAGTGAAATTGAATGGTGGAAAATGAGAACATTGTTTTAAAGTTTTTTTAGGAAATTTTTCCTCTGACACCATTTTATTTCTCTTAATACTTTGGCATAAGTTGTGATTATCAAAAAGGGGGAGATTGTTGAACCCTCTGGGAGAATTAGTTGAACTCCTATTTTGATAATCCCAATTATGCTCAATTATTGTTTGATAATTCCTATATTGATTAATGATGAATTACTTATTTCAGTATTTATTTACACCATGCACATATTCATATATTATAATATTTACATTTTCTTCAGAGAATTCGGTTACTGGATGGATATATATTAACTTAACCCTTTCTTCCAATAGAATGATTAAACAGACAAGTGGTCACCATTACAGAACAAAGCTGCCGATTTGTAAAGTCCACCGTTATGCAAGTCTACCGATACGTGAAGGTCACTGATACAGACAAGTCACCATTATGAAAGTCTACCGATATGTTAAGGTCACCGATATATCAAGTCCATTGGTACAACGATTCTACCGATACGTGAAGGTCACTGATACAGAGGAGTCACCATTATGCAAGCCTACCGGTACATAAAGGCTACGGTTACACGAAAGGTCACCGATACAATATGTCTACTGCTACCGATCAAGTCTCCGACAGACATGAAGTCTACCTAATAGAAAGGCTACTTTTACACAAGAGGTTACCGATACACAAGGCTACCGATATCCAAAGATAATGTTCTAGAGAATCCGATGCTACCTTAATTTCTTTATCTTTGTTTAATCTAACCAACGGTCATATCAGGCATATTTTAATTTTCTGTCATTTATTTAATGAAGGTTTTTGGATGTCAGGGAACCGTACCTCGTACCTGCAAAAAGAAATCATTTCTTTTGTCGGATCTCGTGCCATAAATATAAGAAGTCCATGTTGCTGCAAAAAACCCTAAGAAAAATAAACAAGGAAAATACAAAAAGTGATACAAGTGAAATACACAAGAAGATCTCATACAGATATACCTGGACGACCAAGGAGACACAAAAGCTCATACACTCTCACGCTTACTCAAGAAGAGCTGTGTACTTTCACGAGGATTTTGAAGAACTTCATCGACTACTTTTTCACTGTCTCTGAACCTAGATGTCAAGAAGATGACACTCTGTTTTCCAGACAAAAACCAGAAGAGGACTCAGAACCATTTCTGATCAATCTGAAGGAGTCCAGAGCTACACTGCAATCACTAGAGCCATTATAAACTCTATATCTTGCTCAGTGATTTATTCTTTACATTACGAGCAGTGTGTGTCATCAGTTTTAATTTACACATACACTGTATCTTGAACCTTAACTGGAGGATTTGTAAACCCTCATTCAAAGTCCTTACATCTTCTATTTCCCACTGTGGATAGTGGTAGAGGTCGTGTGTGACCTGGACAGTTGTATTTCCTGTTGTTTTTGTTTCCCATGTAGAACTGTGGTAGAGGTCTTTGACCTGGACAGTTGTAAACTGTTGTGAACCCCGATCCAGTGTGTGGATCCAATTTATATAAATTATTTAGAGTACTAAGTCTTGGCTTGAGACTGAACCTCTTGGTTATATCTGATGTGCTTTGTTTAGTTTTATCTAAAACCTTTTTATTCCACTGCCAAGTGCTTTAAAATTTAAACTGTTTTTAAAAGTTAATCTGATAATTGAATTAGCAAGTGTTTTCATTATTTGTAAATCATTAGGTTAGTTTCAATATCTAATCTTATCTTCTGATTAGATTAACTGAGAATTAATCAATCTATTAAGAACCTAACTGAAAGTTTTCTTTAGTTCAAATTCACTACAATTCAATTAGTATTTTAAATTGGGGGATTTTAATAAAGGATTTAAACAGAAATTTTAATTGGAACTCAATTCACCCCCCCCCCCATCTTGAGTATCCACTCCGACCAACAAGCTTGATTTATTTCTGACTAGATTGAACAAGGGTTATGGATATAATTCTCTTAGATGCCTATACACTAGGATTCTTACAAGGGTTCCTATTTTATTACTATGAGTTTTAAAGGTTTAATTTGATCATAAAATGGATTTTCCATATAGATATGATTTTTTTTATATTCTCAAAGAATAAAATGTAAAAAGGTAAAAATTTCATGGGTTGTTACCTTTGTCACTAGACTAACAGTTTTCTTTCTTTTATATCTCTTGATGATCTTTTTTTCTCATCTCATATTTTCAAATTTTTTCACAGGATTTATGAGTGAGTTGGGATAATGAGAAACTTTTGTTGAAAGATATGAAGATTTTTCAGGAAAATAGAATGTTTTTCATTTTAAAAGTTTTATATTATAGGGAAAATGAATACTAGGTGGAAGTGTCCACTTTATAATGTATATGTTTATTATGAAAGAGTTATGACATAATTATCTAAAACTCTAAACCTAAAATGTCTTTGGGAATTTAAGAAAGTGAATCCAAGTCAAGAGACACTACATAATATAATGTTTTAGGGTCAGGTCCTTATATTGTATCTTTAGTCCTCCAAGCCATATAATTCAGGCATCTGTGTTTCTAGAATTCCTTATTATGTAAGGGTTCCCTCTACTTCTAGTTAAAAGATGGCTTATTAGGGAATATAAAATATGGAATTAGAGCATTTTAATTTAAACTATTTAAAAATCAATATAAAATTATTTTTAATTAACTAAAATAAATAAAAACTTTCATAACCTTTCAAAAAATATCATTTCTACTTTTAAAAATATTGATCTAAATAAACCACTATATATTAAGTAATAATATGCCATAATACATTTAAAAATAAAAAATGGATTATTTTTTTAAAAAAATCATTTTTGTTATTTTTATTATAAAAAAAATATTTTTTATTTTATTTTTTTACAATTTTCTCTAAAAATTTTAAAAAAAATATTATTTTTAATTTTAAATATGAGACAATTTATTTTCCATAATTATAAATAAAAAATTAATTTACAAAAAAACAAAAAGGGATATTTTATTTTGTTTTTCAATTGAAAAAGGGTGAAATTAATTTATAAGTATTTAAATATCATTAACTGAAAACTGGCATTTTTTATTTTTTAAATAAATATGAAAGCTTTCAAGGAATATATTTATTTATTAGAAAATATATATGTATTTATCTAAACAAATTTAAAACTATTATGAAAATTATATATAAATTAAAAATAATGTAGGGAGAAATGAGATATTATAATTTTTTATAAAAATAAATTATAATTTGTTTAGTTTTATAATTTTTAAAAATTAAAATTGTATGTTTATTTTATCATGTTATATTTATTCAATAAATAAGGTCTTTCAATTTTTAAAAATAACATTGGATTTTTTAGGTATTTTTAAAATAAAAAATGAAACAACTACTGAAGAATAAATTAATTATTGCAACATTTTGAGGAGGAATAAGATTTTTTAAAACGTAAAAGTGATTTTTTTGGAAATTTTAACAAAAAAGGGATAATGCTTCTTTTTTTTAAATTAAATTAAATATATTTTAAAATTTATAACTTCTTAAAAATTTTAAAGAATTTTCTTTAAATGAGAATCATATTTTATTTAAAAAATTATAATTAAATTAAAGTTTATATTTTAAATATTTTAAATAAAAACATCAATTTTTCTCTTAAATTTTTTAAAACATATAGATTTTTAACATAATATTTAGTGTCATTATTTTTTAGTAAGAAGGTGACTATAAATGAGTTGACAAGTTGATTAAAAATAATTATTTCATATTTATATATTTTAAATAAAAATGGGTGTTTCTAAATAGTATTAAAAATGTATTTTAATAGATTTTTCATATTTATTAGTTAATTTGTTTCAAAATAATTGAAAAAATTGTTGATTTATTTAAAATTAATCGTTGAATATTTTTTAATTATTTTTCTAAAATAAATTATTTTTTAAAAAATTATTATATTTAAAAATAAAAGAAAATAATTAATTAATTTTAAGAATTTATTCTAAGTAAATGTTGTATTTCAGTAATTTTTGAAGAATAATTAGATTAATTTTAAATAAAAATATTATTTTTTTAAAAATTATTAAAATTAATATATTTATTTAACCTTTTTAAATATTTTTTTATAAATATTTAGAAAAAAAATCATTTTTATAAAAGAATAGAGATTTATTATTACTTTTTTCATGGAATATAATAAGATTTATTATATTTTTAAAAGGAAATGATTATTGCGAAATATGAAAAATAAAAATTTAATTTTAAAATTATATTATAAAAAGTAGAATTTTTCAAATTTAGTTTTGGAATATAAAATTATAATTTTCAAGAAAATAATATAATTTATAAAAAATAATGGTAACTAGAATTATTTATTGAAATTCATTTAATGTACAATTAGTTATATTTTTTGAAGGAAAAAATGAAGGATTTCTTGATAGTATAAATCTGAAATTTTTGTTAAAGAAAAAAAATGATATATGAATTACTTCATATGTAAAATTAGATGTTATTTAAATTATAACTATTTTATCTAAAAGTTTTTATAAAAAAATTAAAATAACATTTCCTTATTTTTTTATTATATTAATGGAAAAAGTGATTTCTCATTCTTTTAAAATTTAAAAAAATACCTAAAATGTTAAGTTTTTTGGAAAAATAAAAATGATATTTTTTAAATAATTAAAATTGAAAAGAAATTTTCTTTAAATAAATTTAAATTTCTAGATATAAAATTATAAATTGTTAAAAAGTTCAATACTTTTTAAAAATGGATAAAAGAATTTAAAAAATTAAAATGTTATCTTTTTAATAAAAAATATTATTCTTTATTTTATTATTTTTAAATAAAAATAAGCACAATTTTCAAAATTTATCAAGGAAAAAGTAAAAATTGGTTTTTAAATATTTTAAGTAAAAAAATACCATATTTATTTTTTATGTTTTTAAAATTATTTTGTATTTTTTATTTAATTAATGTAAATAATTAATTAATTGTATTTTTAAAATTAAAAATCAAATTAAAAATCTATCATATTTATTTTTTATTGAATCACAAAATAGTGTTTTATTTTTTAGAGAATATTGAAATATGTTTATTTTTTAATGAAAAAATAGAGTTTTTATTATTTATAAATGTTAAATGTTGTTTTCTTTATTTGAATATATAAAATTAATATTTATTATTTTTTAAAAATAAAATGTTGTTTTTATGTTATTTTTTTCTTTATTTGTATAATTTTTTTTAAATTTCTCAAATGAAAAACTTATATTTTTAAAACCATTAATGGAAAGACTAATCTTTTAACTTTATTGTAGAAATTAAAAATTAAATTTGTTATAGTGAAATGATTTTTTAATGAAAAAATATCTATTATGTATTTTTAAAATGAATAATTTAATTATTTTTAACAAGTGTATTTTAAAGAGAAGTCAAAATAGATTTTCATTAAGGATAGATCCAATTTTATATCATAATTTAAAGGAAAGAAATGTACAATGATAAATAGAATGTTTTTAATGAAAATTTAAAAAAAAAGAAACAAGAGAGAGTATTGTTATATTGTTAAAAGATAATGATATATTATTTATATTTTTTTAATATTTATAAAGTTATGAGTTCTTGTTGAATCATTGATAGGAGGAGGATTGAATTAATGATCTCCTTTATTTGATGAGTTACTCCCTTTAAACACAACATTTCTTACCAGTTAATGTCACAATCCACACTCAAACAATTATCTCAAAACCTCGCCTTGTATGTTAAAGATATAAAGAATGAATAATAAACATAAATATTTTATGTACATCTAGAAAGATCTACTCCTTTTTGTGATTTATTAGTCACCCCAAACATAGATTCTCCACTATATGTACAAGTTCTTAAATCTCAAATGGCTTTCATAGTTTTATCAATATAGATTCACATTGTGTTTCAGATCCTGAGTCACACAGGATATCTTGTAGCTTCACACTGCTCGCTATAATGTTTTAATCCATATAAGAAAATCCACCATCTAAAAATGTTTTCTTCTAAAACACATAAAATGTTCTTCGTCCATGACTGTAGATGATCTAGTTCTCCCATCTATAACACTTTTGTTAACTTTATTATATAAAAATGTTGATAAACACTAGTTGTCTCAAAATTCTCTCTAGATCTTGAACAATTTGGTTTTATATCTTTCTTCTAATCACTTATACAACTTGTTTTATTCTCAAAAAAATACCTCCCACCTTCAGGATCTTTCTTGTAATTCCCCAACCCCAGTTTCCCAGAGTCGGTGCATTATTACATTACATTGGAATGATCACAAGGAAATCATGTCTCGAAAGACCGATCAGTTTAGTATTATTGGAAATAAGATTCATACATAAGTTCAACTTTACAACGTGAAAAGAAATACAACACGAATTTATTCCATTGGAAACATCCAAGCCTCCTAGATAATTCTTGCAAGTCACTCATTACTAACTTCTTCATATCCTAGGAAAATGAAACATTTGAAAGTGGTGAAGTCAAACGCTCAGTAAGGGTATGAAATACAGCGGAAGATAACATAAATATTAAGCATGATGAATAATTAAAACCTCGTGACTTTACCAATAATAAACATGAGTACTTTTATGGATGGAATATGAGATGAGTAAATAATGCCCTAATAAAACATAATCATGGGTATTCTACAAGTCGAATGACCACATGAACCATCAATATTATTTTCATAATGAGGGAATGTATAATGTCGGACATTCTGAAACATTTTGTCAAGGCCTCATCCAAGACGTTTAAAAATGATTAAGGCCTTGGCCAAAACCATATATCAAATTGGGAAAGGGCCTTGGCCAATTCCACATCTAGTTGTCTTGTGAGACCTACCGATGCATCTAGGAGCTATAGTGGGCTCCACCCGTCTCTTACTAAGTCCAATACATTCCTCATATGAAATGGTTTAAACTTATCATAAACATTCATATTAAAACCAGTATATGAAATCTCAATACTTTAACCATAAACCCTAAATGGTATAAAAATAGCACATCCACCGTCAAACATATCACAAAACCATCAATACAATATGGAAGTTATGTATCATAACAAATTGACTTCAAATAAACTTAAAATCCATCATAGGATATTGACATATATAAAATCAACACTTTTTAGAGAAATATCTCTTTCTATTTTGAAATCATTTAAGAGTCACATAATTTTAAAGAAAACTTTTATTTTTAAAATGTTCTTATAAGTTTGTAAGGGAAGCTTTGATGATGTTATAACGACATAATATATCCGTACCCGCCTTATAAGTTAGAAAAAACATTCTTAACTTAATTTTGTTGAAAAGGTTAAAAAGGACCTTGTCTGGAAAACGACGGAAATATTCCATTATAAACATCTTATAAAAAGTCAAACAAGGGTATAAATTACTTTAACCCATTGTATATTAAATATTAAAAATGTTTTAAAATATATTTTTAAGAAACATGGATATGGATGATAAAGAGGTCCCAGTAGATAATTATGTATAATCAACCTCGGATAATGATGAGATTGTGAAATAAACTCTTACCTTGTACTTTTCCTTGGTCAAGGGTAGGTTAACCTCTTGTATAATGGTGAAATAATTGTTATTAAATTATACAATAATCATATACATTAATATGATATCATATATGATCTTTTAACATTGTTTTGCTAACAATATCTTAGTATTATCGTCGTTTCGGGTGTTAACAGTTTAGTTTTCCATTATATTATTTGTTATGTGAGTCATATTTTTTATGAATAGAATGTGTATTATTCATATCTATAATGATATCAAGTCTTTAAATATTATTTTTAATCATCTAATGAAAATTATTCTGGAATGAATACGATTGGGAATGAATCTCATCGCGTTCGTGGAGACAGTAATCTGTACATACGCACGACCGACAATATCATTATTTGATTTTAAAATAATATATAATTGGATGGTATATCATATATACAGAATAATTATCATGTTATATTTATAATTTACATTAATTAAACATCATTACTATACCTATCCAAATAATAATGTATTGAATAACAATTATACCACGACGTGGAGACGGTAATCTGTACGAACGCGCGTATGGTGACATGTCATTCAAAGGATGGGTTGAATAATGAAAATGGTTGTACCATATTTATAATAACATCACAATATATAGAATATAATGGAATTATTATTTTATAATGGAAATAACAAAGAAAGAAGAATTGGAAGAAGAAAAGAACTTGAAAGAGGGTGGTGAAATTATTACCTCTTCTTCAGGTTCTTCCTTTTGATTTGATCAAAATGGCTCATTATGCTAGCTTTCTGACAAAAGTAATTCCTCTCGGATAAATTGAGGGATGTTGAGAGGATATTTGGGCCGGTTATGGCTAATTCAAAAGGCTTAAAAGGTTTGAAATAGAGAGAAGAGGGGGCTCCCTTTTATAAGAGGGGTGAGGGGCACCTTAGAAAACGCTAGAAATATTATTTTATAATAAAATAAATTTCGGTTTCTAATGGCTCAAAAATGGATAATTTAAAGGATAAGGTAGTTATGGATATAAAAACACACAAAAAAGAAGTTTTATAGAGGTTTGGGTCACTATATTAACTTTATATTTTAGATTTAACTCGTAGTTAAATAGTTTGACATTTACGATGTCTCTTTGTATTTTTATATTATAAGGTTAATAAACATACTATATACTTCCATGAGAACCCCAAGTGGTTCATTAATGATACACCTATCATTATATAAGTTCTATTTCTGACCCTTAGATTTTTATGAATATAATATCACTTAATAATATAATATTTTTTAAAAAACTCTTTTATGTCAATTTTGACACTATTTGGTATTTTGTTATTTCTAAATTCATAACAGAATTATTACTTCAAAAAAAATTCATCTAACCAACCCTAATATGTCATATTAACCTAGAAATTTATTTTAATTCATAAAAAGTCTCAAATTACATTTATTTGGATATTTATAATATCAATTATTTTAATATTTCATTAATTAGGTAATTACTGCATCACCATTGTGTCATAAATAAATAAAATTATATAATATCTAAAAATTATAAATAAAATACCATTATGTAGGAAATATTTTTATATTTATAATTAATATTTATTATCTAATTTAACTTATGTATAACCCAATATTAAAAATGTTTTAGTTATTAAACATTGAATTTAACTCTTTTAACTCTTCTTTGAATTAAATAATAATAAATGTCCTAATCTAATCCAAGTGGACCAAATAGGTTCATATTTTATTATTAGGGTTTTGTTTTTTCGAATTATACTTAGCCAATTGAATTATGACATGTGTTAGGGTAATAATAACATCATTTGTACCCTTAATTACCTTATTTACTTTTAACCATGGTAAATAAAAGTAAAAGGTTACTATTCACCAAAAATTATTTTTATCTTATTGAACCAAATTTTACTCCTTGATATTAACCATGTCTCTCGTATTTTCAAAATTCCACTCACCGAAGCGGTAAAATTAAGTTTTATGTGAATTTTTAAATTCTCCTATGAGATGGATAAAAGACGGTGAAAAGTTCTATAAAATTTTTATATATCTAAAATTATTATAAACTGACTCCAATGGATTCCATTGAACATATATAGGTATTATTTATCTATTTTTACTTAAAATAAATTTAAATAAAATAAATAATTATTTAAATAAAAATTCGGTTTTAAACTATAACTCGGTGTTTTTTTATTATTCAACAAAAATTGAACGTTTTCAGAAAAATACCAAAAATTCACCCCAGGATAATTTCGATATTCCGAATCCAAAAATGAAGTCCATTTTGAATGATAAAATTTATAAAATTTCAGTGGGTATTACTATTCATAATGGCATGTTTGATTGGTTATGGTGTGTGTTAGAACTCGAAGTTGCGTACAACACACACTAATGTATTATTCAAAGAGAAGCGTATCGTGGAAGATTGGGGTGTT
Source organism: Viscum album (assembly GCA_963277665.1). Taxonomy (NCBI): domain Eukaryota; kingdom Viridiplantae; phylum Streptophyta; class Magnoliopsida; order Santalales; family Viscaceae; genus Viscum; species Viscum album. The sequence goes on along the minus strand of OY728128.1, from coordinate 1,512,140,895 downwards.
ACATTTCTTCTCTTATCCTGGGATATATATTTATATAAAAAACATAATATTTTTTTCGAAAAATATGGAAACTGTTTTATATATGGTTATAAGAAATATTCTCAATTAAATATACCATTAGAAATCCGAATTTTCTTTCTCATTTAAAACAATTGAATTCATGATCAAAATCATCCTCTTGAATTTCTTGAATACTTATATATTTCCATATTATTAATCTCTATATAATTCATTACTTATAATTCTTTTAAAATCTCCATGTACATGAAATTATACTTGGTTTCCACATAACCCTATTGCTTATGGTATAGATCTTGTCTCAATACCACTAAATTATCCCTCAGTAGGTTATTCCTTCATTTATGATTAAATCAAAATCCATAAGTGACATGATGTTTGATCTATAAATATCATCTTAAAATCATCCCATGAATTTTTCTTCATTTATTAAAAATTTAATTTTGGAATATCTCAACATTATAGAATAAGAGTTCATAATTTTTCACTTAGTGTCGTTAATTCGAAATTGGGTCAGGTGTACTCGATATAGTCAAAAAAAATAACACTATATTTCACTATAAAAAACTATACTATCTCATTCCTTGGTAATTTTTCATTATCCCTTAACACTCTATATAAAAGTATAAATTATTTTAACTCCACATTGACAATGGAAACTCTGAGTTAGAACTCTATATTAAAAACTTTTCTAAATATCAACTTTGGATGAACTCTATATTGACTCCATGAACTCAACATAGGTACCCTACATTATCACATTAAATGTATTTTCAAATCTATATCATCCTTGAACTATAAGAAAAAAATTATAAATCATTTCCCTGATTGATTTTCGGATTTTTCTTCACATAATGAACTCAATATCATAACTCTATGTTAATTGCTATGTTAAATTCTTAACACTTTAGTAATATTATAGGCTTTTCTAAATTTAATTTTACATCCTCATTAACTCGCTCAAAATTAACTTTTTATTCCAATTTCAAGGAAACCCTACACATCAAAGTGGTTTTTAGTGTTGAATACCAAGGTAATATTCCCTGATAATAATATTACAAACTCAGGGAAAGACTCTTGAGCTATAGTAAAGTACAATAATATCACTAGAGCTTCCATTGCTAACAAGGCTGACAGAAGCAAATTTTCCCTCTATCCAACTATGAGATACCTTTGTTCCATTGTTAATGAGAGAATTAAATTTCCTGCTAAAATAATCAAGATACCATGGAGTATTGTTATTGTTCAGAATGAATCTAACCATGAGCTTAGTGCCTGATTCAACCTCCATGATATTGCTATTATAAAGCTTTTACAAAAAGAGTCCACTAAGAATCTCTCTAGTCTCAACCCTGATTGAATTACCATAACCCTATAAGTTTCTAGAACTAATTATCACTGACCATCTCGTGTCATAGAAAATTACTCCTCTCATAGTTACTTCAATTAATGAACCATCCATGTTTAATTTGAATCATGTCTTGTGGGGTACCACTTTATCTACCTTCCTTGAGAATCCTTACTTTTAGAATTAACACTTTGAGAAAAAAGGCCTTTGTTAGAAGCCCAAGCCTCTCCACCATGAATTATAGCATCGAGTTCTTCCACCATCTATAGCATTAAAATATTTAAAATTTATCTGGGACTATGATTCCTTCACATCCTTTATTTCTCAAGTCCTAGATCACCCAAAAATCTGAGGAAAACACCATTATATGTACCTTCACATTGAGCACATGTAAATCATACCCCTTAAATAGAATATAAGAAACTCTTGAATATCCTCCACCAACATACAACATCTCAACATCTAACCAAACAATTCCTAAGAAAATAATTCCCACTTTCCTTCAAAAAAACAAAATTTATATGGATTCATTATTTGGTTTCTCACAACACTAGAACCATGAGTCCAATCTGATCCCCTTATTTTGAATGTTCTAATTTGATGGAAAATCTTTTTTGTGTAATATCCAAATGAGGAATTTCATCTTCATGATGGATGCGTGAACGAAAATCAGGATGGTGATTTGTGGATGGATTGAGATTTGATGCAAAATTTGGGTCATGAATCTGTGCATTTGGGATCTAAAGTAGAAATAGGTAGCAATGTGAGCTACTAAAATCTTTGTGAATATAGTTTAATTATTATTTTTGGCCATTATACACACGAAATAATTAGATGTAGATGAACCCCATCATTTTTGGGTGGTAAAATGGAAAGATATATTGTGGGTACAGAAGATTTGGGATCTGCATGAAGAAATGGGAGTTTCTATAAAAAAAAGCCTTACTACATAACCAATAATACTGATATATATTTTATTAGCACTAGAAAAGTGAATTAACAGCGCAAAAAATCACTATTAATCAAGGCAAAGATAAAGGGGGTCCATTTTTCAGCACTTTTAAAAAGCACTGATAAAATTCAAACAAAAAATAAAAAAAATAAAAAGAATATATAATTCGGGTGGGATCTTTTAACAGTGCTTGACCCCCTTTATCATTGCTAGGTGGACCACTCCAGCGCGCTGACCTTGGACATGCATCCAACACATATCCCCCGCACGAACCTCCTTGCTTCCACCAGAACTCGAACACGCGACCTCCCCCTTGCGCGCATTCACCTTTACCACTAATCCATTTCGTATTTTTTCTATTTAATGATGTATATATATATATTTATTTGTATATTAATATAGATTAATGTTAATATAAATATATTTAATTATATTAATACATATATATTTATTCATATATTTATATTTATTTATATTTATTTATATATATATATATAGTTATACTTATTCGTATAATAATATAGATTCATATTAATATAAATATATTTAGTTATATTAATACATATATATTAATTCATATATTAGTATATATATTTATTTATTTATTTGTATATTTATTTTTAATTATTTTTATTTATATATATATATAGTTATAATTTTTATCCATATATTTATTTGTAAAAAAATATACATTTATAAGATTATTTTTCAATACATTTATAAAATATGTTTTTTATGTGTGTTTATAAATAAATAAATACATACATACATACATATATAAAACACACACACAGACACACACACAAACACACACACACACACACGCATATATATACGAATAAATACATATATATATATATATCTGTATTTGAAATGCCGTAGAATGTTAAAACGACCATATCTTCTAATCCATAAGCCTTTTTCAACTCCACAACCAGTAAAATAGAAGAAAATGAAATAATCTTCGATATGATATGTGGTACAGGCCTAACAGACATGCAAATCAGAAGTTATACATGTTTGAATGTTAAAATATCTAGGTATCCTGACTAAAAACATAGTTTTGTAGGCCTTGTGGGCCTTTTTTCCTTGAAAATGTGACATAGGATTTTAAAATAATATATAATTGGATGGTATATCATATATACAGAATAATTATCATGTTATATTTATTATTTACATTAATTAAACATCATTACTATACCCATCCAAATAATAATGTATTGAATAACAATTACACCACGACGTGGAGACGGTAATCTGTACGAACGCGCGTATGGTGACATGTCATTCAAAGGATGGGTTGAATAATGAAAATGTTTGTACCATATTTATAATAACATCAAAATATATTGAAGATACTGGAATTATTATTTTATAATGGAAATAACAAATAAAGAAGAATTGGAAGAAGAAAATAACTTGAAAGAGGGTGGTGAAATTATTACCTCTTCTTCGGGTTCTTCCTTTTGATTTGATCAAAATGGCTCATTATGCTGGCTTTCTGAAAAAAGTAATGCCTCTCGGATGAATTGAGGGATGTTGAGAGGATATTTGGGCCGGTTCTGGCTAATCCAAAAGGCTTAAAAGGTTTGAAACAGAGAGAAGAGGGAGTTCCCTTTTATAAGAGGGGTGAGGGGCACCTTAGGAAACGCTAGAAATATTATTTTATAATAAAATAAATTTCGATTTCTAATGGCTCAAAAATTGATAATTTAAAGGATAAGGTGGGTATGGATCTAAAACCACACAACCAATATGTTTTATAGTGGTTTGGGTCACTATATTAACTTTATATTTTAGATTTAACTCGTAGTTAAATAGTTTGACATTTACGATGTTTCTTTGTATTTTTATATTATAAGGTTAATAAACATACTATATACTTCCATGAGAACCCCAAGTGGTTCATTAATGATACACCTATCATTATATAAGTTCCATTTCTGAGCCTTAGATTTTTAAGAATAGAATATCACTTAATAATATAATATTTTTAAAAAAACTCTTTTATGTCAATTTTGACACTTTTTGGTATTTTGTTTTTTATAAATTTATAACAGAATTATTACTTCAAAAAAAATTCATCTAACCAACCCTAATATGTCATATTAACCTAGAAAATTATTTTAATTCATAAAAAGTCTCAAATTACATTTATTTGGATATTAATAATATCAATTATTTTAATATTTCATTAATTAGGTAATTAATGCATCACCATTGTGTCATAAATAAATTAAATTATATAATATCTAAAAATTATAAATAAAATACCATTATATAGGAAATATTTTTATATTTCTAATTAATATTTATTATCTAATTTAACTTATGTATAACCCAATATTAAAATTGTTTTAGTTATTAAACATTGAATTTAACTCTTTTAACTCTGCTTTGAATTAAATAATAATAAATGTCCTAATCTAATCCAAGTGGACCAAATAGGTTCATATTTTATTATTAGGGTTTTTTTGGTCGAATTATACTTATCCAATAGAATTATGACATGTTTTAGGGTAATAATAATATCATTTTTACCCTTAATTACCTTATTTACTTTTAACCGTGGTAAATAAAAGTAAAAGGTTACTATTCACAAAAATTATTTTTATCTTATTGAACCACATTTTACTCCTTGATATTAACTGTGTCTCTCGTATTTTCAAAATTCCACTCACCGAAGCGGCAAAATTAAGTTTTATGTGAATTTTCAAATTCTCCTAGGAGATGGGTAAAAGACGATGAAAAATTCTATAAAATTTTTATATATCTAAAATTATTATGAACTGACTCCAATGGATTCCATTAAACATATATAGGTATTATTTATCTATTTTTACCTAAAATAAATTTAAATAAAATAAATAATTATTTAAATAAAAATTCGGTTTTAAACTATAACTCGGTGTTTTTTTATTATTCAACAAAAATTGAACGTTTTCAGAAAAATACCAAAAATTCACCCTAGGATAATTTCGATATTCCGAATCCAAAAATGAAGTCCATTTTGAAAGATAAAATTTATAAAATTTCAGTGGGTATTACTATTCATAATGGCAAGTTTGATTGGTTGTGGTGTGTGTTAGAACTCGAAGTTGCGTACAACACACACTACTGTATTATTCAAAGAGAAGTGTATCGTGGAAGCTTGGGGTGTTACATTTCTTCTCTTATCCTGGGATATAGATTTATATCAAAAACATAATCTTTTTTTGAAAAATATGGAAACTGTTTTATATATGGATATAAGAAATATTCTCAATTAAATATACCATTAGAAATCCGAATTTTCTTTCTCATTTAAACTAATTGAATTCATGATCAAAATCATCCTCTTGAATTTCTTGAATACTTATATATTTCCATATTATTAATCTCTATATAATTCATTACTTATAATTCTTTTAAAATCTCCATGTACATGAAATTATACTTGGTTTCCACATAACCAGATTTCTTATAGTGTAGATCTTGTCTCAATACCACTAAATTATCCCTCAGTAGGTTATTCCTTCATTTATGATTAAATCAAAATCCATAGGTGACATGATGTTTGATCTATAAATATCAGCTTAAAATCATCCCACGAATTTTTTCTTCATTTATTAAAAATTTAATTTTGGAATATCTCAACATTATAGAATAATAGTTCATAATTTTTCACTTAGTGTCGTTAATTCTAAATTGGGTCAGGTGTACTCGATATAGTCAAAAAATAACACTATATTTCACTATAAAAACTATAATATCTCATTCCTTGGTAATTTTTCATTATCCCTTAACACTCTATATAGAATTATAATTTATTTTAACTCTACATTGACCATGGAAACTCTGAGTTAGAACTCTATATTAAAAACTTTTCTAAATATCAACTTTGGATGAACTCTATATTGACTCCATGAACTCAACATAGGTACCCTACATTATCACATTAAATGTATTTTCAAATCTATATCATCCTTGAACTATAAGAAAAAAACTATAAATCATTTCCTTGATTGATTTTAGGATTTTTCTTCACATAATGAACTCAATATCATAACTCTATGTTAATTGCTTTGTTAAATTCTTAACACTTTAGTAATATTATAGGCTTTTCTAAATTTAATTTTACATCCTCATTAACTCGCTCAAAATTAACTTTTTATTCCAATTTCAAGGAAACCCTACACATCAAAGTGGTTTTTAGTGTTGAATACCAAGGTAATATTCCCTAATAATAATATTACAAACTCAGGGAAAGACTCTTTAGCTATAGTAAAGTACAATAATATCACTAGAGCTTCCATTGCTAACAAGGTTGATAGAAGAAAAGTTTCCCTCTATCCAACTATGAGATACCTTTGTTCCATTGATAATGAGAGAATTAAATTTCCTGATAAAATAATCAAGATACCATGGAGTATTGTTATTGTTCAGAATGAATCTAACCATGAGCTTAGTGTCCGATTCAACCTCCATGATATTGAAATTATAAAGCTTTTACAAAAAGAGTCCACTAAGAATCTCTCTAGTCTCAACACTGATTGAATTACCATGACCCTATAAGTTTCTAGAACTAATTATCACTGACCATCTCGTGTCATAGAAAATTACTCCTCTCATAGTTACTTCAATAAATGAACCATCCATGTTTAATTTGAATCATGTCTTGTGGGGTACCACTTTATCTACCTTCCTTGAGAATCCTTACTTTTAGAATTAACACTTTGAGAAAAAAGGCCTCTGTTAGAAGCCCAAGCCTCTCCACCATGAAATATAGCATCGAGTTCTTCCACCATCTATAGCATTAAAATATTTAAAATTTATCTGGGACTATGATTCCTTCACATCCTTTATTTCTCAAGTCCTAGATCACCCAAAAATCTGAGGAAAACACCATTATATGTACCTTCACATTGAGCACATGTAAATCATACCCCTTAAATAGAATATAAGAAACTCTTGAATATCCTCCACCAACATACAACATCTCAACATCTAACTAATAAATTCCTAAGAAAATAATTCCCACTTTCCTTCAAAAAAACAAAATTTATATGGATTCATTATTTGGTTTCTCACAACACTAGAACCATGAGTCCAATCTGATCCCCTTATTTTGAATGTTATAATTTGTTGGAAAATCTTTTTTGTGTAATATCCAAATGAGGAATTTCATCTTCATGATGGATGCGTGAACGAAAATCGGGATGGTGATTTGTGGATGGATTGAGATTTGATGCAAAATTTGGGTCATGAATCTGTGCATTTGGGATCTAAAGTAGAAATAGGTAGCAATGTGAGCTACTAAAATCTTCGTGAATATACTTTAATTATTATTTTTGGCCATTATACACATGAAATAATTGGATGTAGATGAACCCCAACATTTTTGGGTGGTAAAATGGAAAGATATATGGTGGGTACAGAAGATTTGGGATCCGCATGAAGAAATGGGAGTTTCTATAAAAAAAGCCTTACTACATAACCACTAATACTAATATATATTTTATTCGCACTAGAAAAGTGAATTAACAACGCTAAAAATAACTATTAATCAAGGCAAAGATAAAGGGGGTCCCTTTTTTCAGCACTTTTAAAAAGCACTGGTAAAATTCAAACAAAAAATAAAAAAAATAAAAAGAATATATAATTCGGGTGGGATATTTTAACAGTGCTTGACCCCCTTTATCATTGCTAGGTGGACCACTCTAGCGCGCTGACCTTAGACATGCATCCAACACATTCCCCCCGCACGCACCTCCTTGCTTCCACCAGAACTCGAACACGCGACCTCCCCCTTGCGCGCCTTCACCTTTACCACTAATCCATTTCGTATTTTTTCTATTTAAAGATGTATATATATATTTATTTATTTATATGTATAGTTATATTTATTTGTATATTAATATAGATTCATGTTAATATAAATATATTTAATTATATTAATACATATATATTTATTCATATATTTATATTTATTTATATTTATTTATATATATATATATACAGTTATACATATTCGTATAATAATATAGATTCATATTAATATAAATATATTTAGTTATATTAATACATATATATTAATTCATATATTAGTATGTATATATATTTATTTATTTGTATATTAATTTATATTTATATTTATTTGTATATATATATTTAGTTATAATTTTTATCCATATATTTATTTGTAAAAAAATATACATTTATAAGATTAGTTTTCAATACATTTATAAAATATGTTTTTTATGTGTGTTTATAAATAAATAAATACATACATACATACATATATACAACACACACACAGACACACACACAAACACACACACACACACACACATATATATATATACGAATAAATACATATATATATCTGTATTTGAAATGTCGTAGAATGTTAAAACGACCATAACTTCTAATCCATAAGCCTTTTTCAACTCCACAACCAGTAAAATAGAAGAAAATGAAATAATCTTCGATATGATATGTGGTATAGGCCTAACAGACATCCAAATCAGAAGTTATACATGTTTGAATGTTAACAAATCTAGGTATCCCGACTAAAAACATAGTTTTGTAGGCCTTATGGGACTTTTTTTCCTTGAAAGTGCGAAATAAGATTTTCTTTGGTAACTAGCACGTAGAGCTCATCATAGGCTTCAATTTGATATGTTGTAGAGCTCAAACGGACGCCCGGATCAAAAGTTATGGATGTTTGAAGTTTGAGTTACATTTTCAACTTATTTTAGATCTTTTATTATTATTTTGATTTTTTGTGTCTTCAAATTGTAATTAAATCATTTTAATCAGTGATAATTAGCAAATTATTAATTAATTATATAATTTAAAATATTTTGAATCCATTTTCACTAAATTTCATATATATTAAATTTAATAGTCTGTTTATACTTATCTAAAACATATTTAAAAAAATATATTATATTTATATCAATATAAATATACTTATATAACTATATTTTATTTTTCATGAAAAATTGTTTTTTTGAAATAAAAAATTTATCAGCGCTAGGAAAAAGCACTGATAAAGCCCTACTTTATTAGCGCTACTAAAAGAAGCACTGATAAATGTGTCCCCTTTAACAGCGCAAAAAAAAAGCACTGATAAAGGGGGAGCCTTTATGAGCGCTAAAAAAGTGGTGTTAAAAGGGTAACTTTAACAGTGCATTTTTTTAGTGCTGTTAAAAGTGTCCCTTTATCAGCGCTTTTTTTAGCGCTGATAAAGGCCCCCTTTTATCAGCTCTTTTTTTAGTTCTGATAAAATTGTAGCGCTTCCCTTGCTTGTTTTTTTAGTGATCATATACTATTAATATCACATATTGTGTAGTACCCTTCCTATAGTGAAAGGGTTTTAAGAAGATAAAATGATCACATGTTGTGTATGGCCAAATAAAATCATGTGACCCTATGCTAGCTTCTCAGTGTGTACTTTAGCAGTAAATGGGCATGGTCATGACTAGACACATGAGCATGGCTATATGTACATGGGAATATATAGATATAAATAGGAATGATCATGAGCATATGGGAAGGCCTTAGGTGTTAGAGACAATTCCATGTAGTACTACACATCTATCCAAGACATGTGTGGGTGAGAACATTTCAATGGTCCAGGTGAGGTCACACACAATGTGACCCCTATTACACACCATGCACTATTCTTAGAAACTTCCCCTTGCATATCTACTTTTTAACACCCAAGATTTTATGAGAAATATTTTCTTTTTATGTATTATATTATCTTCATCACCAAAGAAATCTTTCACTACACACAACACTGTCTTGGCATGCATTACATGCAAGAGCAACCTTCCTCGATAGCTTGCGTTTTACGCAATACCGAGTTTCTATAAACAATGATATGTTATTAAAATATTATATAAAAGAGTCGTTATGAATAGTAATACCCACTTTTTGAAAGTTTATAAACTTTATCTTCCAAAATGGACTTTATTTTTGGATTTGGAATATCAAAATTATCCTTGAGTGAATTTTTGGTATTTTTCTGAAAACTTTCAATTTTTGATGAATAGTGAAAACATTGAGTTATTGGTTAAAACTGACTTTTTATTTAAATAATCATTTTTTATTTAAATTTTTTTAATCCAAAATAGATACATAATACCTATATAAGTTCAATTTAATTCATTTTAGTAATTTTATAATAATATAGATACATAAAATTTTTATTTAACTTTTTACCATCTTCTACCCACCTCCTAGGAGCATTTGCAATTGTAAATAAAACATAATTTTACTGCTTCTATGAGTTGAATTTCGAAAATCCTAGATACATGGTTAATATCAAGGAGTAAAATTTTGTTCAATAAGATAAAAATAATTTTTGGTGAATAGTAACCTTTTACTTTTATTTACCACGGTTAAAAGTAAATAGGGTAATTAAGGGTAAAATGATATTATTATTACCCTAACACATGTCCTAATTCTATTAGATAAGTTTAATTCGACCAAAAACAACCTTAGGAATAAAATATGACCCTTTTGGTCCACTTGGATTACATTAGGACACTTGTTATTATTTTATTTAAAGAAGAGTTAAAAGAGTTAAAATCAAAGTTAAATAACTAAATAATTTTTAATATAGGGTTATACATAAGATAAATTAGACTACAAATATTAATTAAAAAGTTAAAAATATTTCCTACCTAATGGTATTTTATTTATAATTTCTAGACACTAAATAATTTAATTTATTTATGACACAATGATGATGCAGTAATTACCTTATTAATGAAATATTAACAGAAATGATATTATAAATACACAAATAAATGTAATTTGATACTTTTTATGAATTAAACTAATTTTATAGGTTAATATGACATGTTAGTATGGATTTAATTAACTGTTTTTGAACTAACCATGTTGTTATGATTTTCACAAAAATCAATTACCAAACAGTGTCAAAATTGACCTAAAATAGTTTTTTTAAAAAATATTATATTATTAATTGTTATTGTATTCTTAAAAATCTACGGTTAGGAAAAATGTCTTATATAAGATTATATATATTAATAATGAACCAATTGGGGTTATTTTGTCTTATTATAGTAAGTTTATTAACCATGTAGTGTTAGAAAACAAGAAGACACGGTAAAAGTTAAATTATTTAACTTAGAGTTAAATCTAAATGATAAGGTTAAAATAGTAACCTAAACTTGTCTAAAACCTATTGGTTGAGAGTATTTCGACCCACACCACCTTATCTTCTATATAAATCAATTTTGAGCTATTAAAAACCGAATATGACTTTATTATAAAATAATGTTTTAAGTTTTTTCTAAGGTACCCCTCTCCTCCCTTATAAAAGGGAACCTCCTCCCTCTCCTCTTTACACAAATTTGAGCCTTGAAGCTCGGCCAAACCCTGAACATTACTATTATTAACTTACCTAGTAATATTATGGAGGTTTTAGTCTTCTCAAAAGACCAACTCTTGTCCATTAGGAGGAAGTTTAAAGGAGGCTCGTCGAGGAAGAGGTAATCTCTTCTACCGAATCTTTCAAGTTTATTCCTTCTTCTACTTCCTCTTATTTAGTTGTTTAATTATAAAGTAATAACATCAGTATCACTCATATATGTATATGTTATTATAAATATTAAACAACCCTATTTCACCTTCTATCCATCCTACGGAAAATGAAATCACTGCGCGTGCGTACGTACGTAATTCTGTCTCCACGCCGTGGTGTAATCTGTTTTCCACCACCACCTTACTTGGATGGGTATAATGGTGTAAAGAATAAATATATATGATTATTATAACCTGATACTGATTCTGAGATATTATATCATCAACTCCAATTCCATTCATATAATTATGAGAACGATATCGTCGCTCGTGCGTACGTACGACCTACCATCTCCACGATGTGATGTGACTCATTCTACATTATCTTCATTGAATAATGATTATATAAATGAATTGAATGAATATATATGATATATATTACACTAATACCATTACTTAAATGAGGTATCTATAACCTAAAAATATTAATAATAATTTCTTCCACAAAACACACTTAAGAACATAAAGCAATGAACACCCGAACAAAAAGTAGCAATGAAATATTATTAATAGTAAAATAATAATATGACCATATATGATATCATAATAATTACTATGATTCTTTAATAATTCAATGAAATTATTTAAATCATTATACATGAGATTCGGATACGTACAAAGCTTATCGTACCTAAGGTAAGGAAAAATCTCACAATCTCATTTTTATCCGAGATTGTTTATACTTCAGAATTTACTGGGGAATATTTATCATCCACATCCATTTTTCCTCAAAATGTAATATTATTTTCTATCATACTACAATTGTTAAATCCTTTTTAACCTATTGGTGAATTTTGGTAAAATATATTAAAGGAATCTTTTGTCGTTTTCAGTATGAGATACTTTTTGACTTTTCCTGCCAAAGTACGAGAAGAATGTTTTTTTAACATATATGACATGAATGGATTTTTATGATTTCATAGAACATTATTTCCATGAATATTCCTTTACAAGTTTTCAAGTTTATTTTTAATTAACTTCTTTTAGTTTAAAATTTTATGACATATTAAGAAAGGAAAAATGTTTTTAAAGTAGAAAGGATATTTTCCTCAAGAATGGAGTTCAAGTGTTTTATCAAAGTTATTTTCCATCAAAGATATTATAGGGTTATGTTTTTATCCCTATTTTTACATTGATTTTATTATTATGGAATTATTTATATGAATTCCTTTTATATTATATGATTTATGTTATGGTGGCATGATGTTTAAGAATCCCATTTTTATTACAAGGGTTATGTTATGATGTATGATATATGATTTATGATTTTGTGGCACACATAATAATGGTATCATTATGATATAGGTGGGACCTATATCTCCCTCAAATTCATTGGGTAAAGATTTATATCTCATGATATAGACATGGATGGAACGACAAGTTAATCTGGTTCGGTGATACAGGACAGGAATGAGGAGTGAACTCGTTTCAGAAATGGACTTTGTCCACTATGATAGTCTTGGAAATGAGTCTTGACTAACAAGAAATGATTTTCTATTATTATGTGTGTATGAAAAAAAGTATCATTTTTAAGTTATTATTGTTGGGATTACATTTCACTATAATGATTTATCCCATGTCATGATATTTTGATCGCTTTTGTAGAATAATATTTTCAAAATGTTATGTTCTTATGAATATGATATGATTGATATCTCCTTCGTTTACCCTTACTGAGCATTTGAGCTCACCATTTGGTATGTTTTATTTGCCCCAGGTCAAGAAGAAGGATATTAAGTAGGATATGCCAAAAGGGACTCTAGATATGATGAAATAAATGGAAGACAATGTATATACATTATGAACCAGTTTTTTATGTTTCCCTGTTTCTAAAGACACTATACCTATACGGTCTTATCATGGTTATGTTATATGTTCTAATAAGTATGCTTCAATTTTGAAGTAATAACAATGTATGTAAACTATGGGTCGTTATAGTTGGTATCAGAGGAAAGGTATAGTCAACCTTTGGAAACTAGGATGTGAAAGCCTTAGTAAGAACCCTAAGGATATGTCTAAGCATAGAACACAATATTACTGTTTTAGAAATGGCCATGAATAACCTATGATAATACCTAAAGTGTGAAATTTTATTCTTGATTATGTGGTTTTCCTATTATTATTGGTGTTTCTCACACTATGCTTATTGGTTTTGGTCAATGGCTAGAACCCGAATGAACCAGGTTAATGTTGAATGCGACAGGAGATGCAATTATTGTCTCCCTGAGCAACCCAACATTATGGGAGCTAGAATGCAAAATCTTGTAGCCATGCTCACACAAATTTCTCAAGCTATGAATCATGCAGGACTTCCAAACGAGAAAAGGAAGGAGCAGCATTCTGTTGAATCCTTCATGAGGCAGCGTCCACCCTCATTCAGCTGGTCTACTAATCCATTAGTGGCGAAACAATGGATCAATACCATTGAAAAGATATTTTCAGTTCTTCAATGTTTTGAACATGATAAAGTCATCTTAGTAGTATATCGTTTGGAAGGTGAAGTTAATCAATGGTGGAATCTTATCAAGAATATGAGACAAAGAGATGAAATTGATCCCATGGAATGGGATGAGTTCAAGAACATATTTTTCAATAAGTAATTACCTCATATTCTTTAAAAAAGATAGAGAAGGAGTTTCTTGAAATAAAGCAAAAGGATGATGAATCGGTTGGTACCTATGATGAAAATTTTACAAGGATTTCAAGGTACACTTCTGGGATTATTATCCAACCTAAGAGTAAGATCGATCGATTCTTTAGTGGATTAAAACCAAGTCTTTGAAAGGCGTTATCCATACACTACTAGAAATCTTACCTTTCCCAATGCTTCTATACCAACAGTTCATAAAAACCGTTGGTATAGGTTCCCTTTCCCAACGGTTTGGCCAAACCGTTGGGAAATCCCACTTTGAGGCCACCTTTCCCAACGATTTTTGTAAACCGTTGGGATAGGTATACCATTTCCCAACGGTTTGGCCAAACCATTGGGGAAGCCCATATTATGGCCACCTTTCCCAACGGTTTTGGAAAACCGTTGGGATAGGTATACCCTTTCCCTACGGTTTTCCAAAACCGTTGGGAAAAGTCCACTTTGTGGACATCTTTCCCAACGGTTTGGCCAAACCATTGGGAAAGGGTATACCTATCCCAAAGGATTTCCAAAACCATTGGGAAAGGTCCCCCACAAATCAACCCTACCCTCAAATCAAAATCCAGATTCAAATGATCTACAACAACGGTTGTCAAAACCGTTGGTATAGGCATATACCAACAATTTTGACAACCGTTGGTATAGATCCTTTGATTTTTTATCATTTCTTCTTACACAGAATATTATATAAATCAAAATTTAAAATAATTATGCGAATACATATATATATTTATGTAATTATATTCACAAAAGTCACGTTAGGTTAGTGGTTAAGTCGTTGAATAATAAACTAGGGGTCCTGAGATCAAATCCCAGTGGATGTTTTTTTATTTGAAATACATATACCAACGGTTCCATAACTTTTGGTATAGATTTTCATATTAATAATACCAACGGTTTCCAAAACCGTTAGGATAGGTCTATACCAACAGTTTTGGGAAAACGGTTAGTATAGACCTATCCCAAAGGCTTACTTGGAAACGGTTCTCCAAACCGTTGGTATAGGCTATACCAACGGTTTGGAGGCCTATACCAACAGTTCCAAACCATTGGTATAGGTTAGTTTTCCAGTAGTGATATGGGACTTAAATATCTAGGAAGAAATTGTTCGATGTGCTCTCAAGGTTGAGATGGAGATTGGAGTAACCCATCAATCATATGGGTTTGATAAGAAGAGGAAAATGGAATTCAAATAGAAATCTAAAGACCACACTGAAAAGAAGATGAGTTTTCCCTTATGCTCAAAGTGTGGAAAGAAACATGGAGGTAATTGTCTTAAAGGGACAAGTAAATGTTTCAAATGTGGAAAATAAGGTCATCGGGCATTTGAATGCCGCAATGATGGGAAAAAGATGTCTAGTGATGTGAACAAAGAAAAGGCTACATAGAATGAACCTCCTACACTTCAATGTTACAAGTGCAAGGAAATGGGGCATTATGATAATAAATTCCCTAATCCAAGGGTTGTTGATGATGATTGACGTCAACAAAATCTTAAGGCCAAAGACAAAGTAAAGTCACATGCAATTTCTATCGGCAATGTGGAGTACGATAACGAAGTGGTGAAAGGTACACTTACCATCAACTCTAAAGTAGAAAATGTTTTATTTGATTCTGGATCCACACACTATTTTATTTCTAAAGAAGTTTCTAAGTTTATCTCCATCTTACCTCAACAATTATATGTTGAGTTAGCTGTGACAACTCATAATGGCACAATGGTCACATCAAAAGTTTGCAATTCTTCTCCGATTGATGTTTGTGGGAAAGTGCTTCCTGTAAATCTTGTGATCCTTCCTATAGTGGAATTTTATGTGATTATTGGAATGGATTGGATTTCCTTATATGGATCTCGTATCAATTTCCAAAGAAGAGAAGTCACATTTCATATTCCATATCAATCTATGATCGTCTATCGATGCAAGGATGAACATAACCTTCCAGTGGAAATTTCTTCCATCGTATGGGCCTTTATTCCACTAAATGAAGGTTATTTATCTCAAATGGTTGCCAAGAAACTCCCGATTAAGAATACACCCATTGTACAAGATTTTGATGATGTCTTTCTAGAGGAATTTTTAGGTCTTCCACCAAATCGTGAGGTTTAGTTTTCAATAGAACTCATACCAGGTGCTATGCCCATTTCAAAGACACCTTTTATAATGGTCCCAACTGAGTTGCAGGAATTGAATAATAAACTCCAAGAGAATATTGATAAGGGACTCATATGTCCTAGTGCATCACCTTGGGGAGCACCTGTTTTGTTCGTTAAGAAGAAATATGGATCAATAAGACTCTGCATTGATTATCAATAACTTAGCAAGATCACTATCAAGAACAAATATCCTCTCCCATGCATTGATGACTTATTTGACCAACTATGTGGAGCTCAATACTTTTCCAAGATTGATCTTAATTTAGAGTATCATCAATTAATGGTCAAAAGGGAGGATATACCAAAAACAGCTTTCCATACAAGGTATGGACACTATGAATTTATAGTGATGGCATTTGGTCTTACTAATTCCCTTGCTATCTTCCTGGATCTAATGAATAGAGTCTTTAGAGACTACCTTGATCAGTTTGTGGAAGTATTTATAGACGATATTCTTGTCTATTTAAATATCAAGGAAGAACATGAAGATCACGGGAGAATTGTATTAAAGACCCTAAGAAAGGAGAAGCTTTATGCAAAATTTACCAAGTGTGAATTTTGGCTTCAAAAAGATTCATTTTTGGGTCACAAAATCTCAAAATAGGGGATATCTATGGATCCAGCAAAAACAGAGGTTACTAAAAGATGGTCAAGACCAACAACAGTAACTGAGATCTGATGTTTTCTTGGTTTGGCTGGATATTATCGATTTTTTGTGAAATATTTTTAATGATTATCTAATCCACTCACCAGGTTGACTCAAAAAATAGTTAAGTTCATGTGGATGGAGGAGTGTGAAGAGAATTTCAAGGAGTTGAAAATAAGGTTATCCAGTGCACCTGTGCTCACACTGCCTTTTAGTGGAGAAAGGTTTGTGCTCTACAGTGATGCGTTCAAGAAGGGATTGGGGTGTGTTCTCATGAAAAATGAAATGTTGATAGCTTATACCTCACGATAGTTGAAAATCCATGAACAAAATTACCCAACTCATGATTTGGAGTTAGCTGTGGTAATATTTGCATTAAATATTTAAAGGCATTATCTTTATGGTGAAATGTGTGATATTTATACTGATCATAAAAGTTTGAAGTATATTTTCATAGAAAAGGAGCTGAATATGTGCCAAAAAAGATGGTTGGAGCTGATTAAGGATTATGACTACTCAATTCATTACTACTCTGGGAAATAAAACAAGGTGGAAGATGCATTAAGTCGACAAGACAATGCTAGATTATCCATGATGAGGATCACACAAGATCCAATATTTAGGGATTTACAAAGGATGGATCTTGGAATTATAATGTAAGGGGAAAATCTTATCTTTCTTAAATGAATGTTCAACCATCTGTACATGTGAATATTAAAGAGGCATAGAAAAAGATGTAGAGTTACAAAAGAAGGTGAGAAATGTTCCTGAATTCCAAATTGATTGTGATGAGATAATAAGGTTCAGGAATCGGGTTTTTGTTCCTCCCATCCCATAATTAAAGAAGGAAATATTGGATGAAGCTCATAGTTCATCATTCTCTATTCACCATGGAAGCACAAAGATGTATAGGGACCTGAAGGAGTACTTATGGTGGGACGAAATGAGAAGAGATGTTGCTGAATATATCTCTCAATGCATGGTTTGTCAGCAAGTTAAAGTTGAGAGACAGAAGTCTAAGAAGATGTTACAACCATTACACATACCAGAATGGAAATGGGAAAACATCACTATGGATGTTGTCACTGGACTTCCTAAAACATCCAAAGGAAATAATGCTATCTGGGTTATAGTTGATCATCTTACGAAGTCAGCACACTTTATTGCTATTAGAGAATATTTATCTCTTGATTAGCTTGCCAGGATATATGTGAAGGAAGTGGTAAGATTTCATGGAGTACCACTTTTTGTTATATCTGATCGGGATCTGAGGTTTACCTTGAAGTTTTAGCGAAGTCTTCAGCATACTCTAGATACAGAGTTGAGTTTTAGCACTGCTTATCATCCTCAGACAGATGGTTAGTCTGAGAGTACAATTAAAACTCTAGAAGACATGTTGAGAGCTTGATCTATGGATTTCAAAGGTGGTTGGGATAAACAACTACCTTTGGTGGAATTTTCATATAATAATATCTTTCACTCCAGTATTCAGATGGCTCCTTATGAAGCTCTCTATGGAAAAAAATGCAGAACTCCAACTAGTTGGGATGAAGTTGGGGAAATAAAGAAATTAGGACCAGATCTTGTTGATGAGATGGCAGAAAAGGTAAGATCTATTCAACAACACATAAGAGAATCTCAGAGTTGACCAAAAAGTTATGCTGACAACCGAAGAAAAGACCTAGAGTTTGAAGTGGGTGATAAAGTGTTCTTACGAATATCTCCTTGGAAAAGAGTAATGAGATTTGGAAATAAGAGCAAGTTGAGCACTAGGTATATTGGTCCTTTTGGAATTTTGGATCATGTTGGGAAGGTAGCTTACCGATTGGCACTTCAACCAAATCTCTCTCAAATTCATGATGTGTTCAATGTATCTCTCCTGAGAAAGTACATACCTGATCCTTCCCATGTACTAAGCTCAGAAGTTGTACCGTTGGAGCAAGATCTTTATTATAAAGAACAGATGATGAAGATTCTAGATCATAGCGAAAAAGTTCTACAAAAAAGACCACTTTCTTGTTAAAGTATTATGGAGGAACCACCAATTAGAAGAAGCTACATAGGAACTTGAGGATATGATGAGGGAGAGTTATCCTCATCTGTTTGTTACAAAGTGACGAATTTCGAGGGTGAAATTCATTTTAAGGGGGGTAGAACGTAACACCCGAGATTTTTTGAGAAATATTTTGGTTTTATGTATTATGTTATGTGCATCACCAAATGAATATTTCACTACACAAAACACTGTCTTGGTTGGCGTTACACGCAAGGGAAACCTTCCTCAATATCTTGCGTTGTACGCAATACCGAGTTTCGCTAAACAACGATATGTTATTAAAATATTATATAAACTAGCCGTTATGAAGATTAATACCCACTTTTTGAAATTTTATAAATTTTATCTTTAAAAATTGACTTCATTTTTGGATTCGGAATATCGAAATTAGCCTAGGGTTAATTTTTGGTATTTTTCTGAAAACTTTCAATTTTTGATGAATAGTGAAAACACTGAGTTATGGGTTAAAACTGACATTTTATTTAAATAATCATATTTTTTTATCTAAATTTATTTTAGGTCAAAATATATACATAATACCTATATAAGTTCAATTTAATTCATTGGAGTAATTTTATAATAATATAGATACATAAAAATTTTATTGAACTTTTTACCGTCTTCTACCCACCTCCTAGGAGCATTTGCAATTGAACATAAAACTTAATTTTACCACTTCTGTGAGTTGAATTTCAAAAATCTGAGAGACACGGTTAATATCAAGAAGTATAATTTGGTTCAATAAGATAAAAATAATTTTTGGTGAATAGTAACTTTTTACTTTTATTTACCACGGTTAAAAGTAAATAGGGTAATTAAGGGTAAAAATGATATTATTATTACCCTAACACAAGTCCTAATTCTATTGGATAAGTTTAATTCAACCAAAAACAACCTTAGGAATAAAATATGACCATTTAGGTCCACTTGGATTAGATTAAGACACTTATTATTATTTTATTTAAAGAAGACTTAAAAAAGTTAAAATCAATGTTTAATAACTAAAACATTTTTAATATTGGGTTACACATAAGATAAATTAGACTACAAATATTCATTAGAAATCTAAAATGATTTCCTACATAATTCTAGTTTATTTATAATTTTTATGAATTAAATAATTTAATTTATTTATGACATAATGATGATGCAGTAATTACATTATTAATGAAATATTAACATAATTGATATTATAAATACCCAAATAAAAATAATTTGAGACTTTTTAGGAATTAAAATAATTTTATAGGTTAATATGACATGTTAGTATTGATTTAATTAACTTTTCTCTAAATAATCATGATGTTATGATTTTTACAAAAATCAATTACCAAATAGTGTCAAAATTGACATAAAATAGTTTTTCAAAAACATATTATATTATTAATTGTAATTTTATTCCTAAAAATATAAGGTTTATCCAAATGACTTAGAAAAGGTTATATATATTAATAATGAACCATTTGGGGTTCTTTTGTCTTGTTATAGTAATTTTATTGACCATATAGTGTAAGAAAACAAGAAGACCTGGTAAAAGTATAATTATTTAACTTAGAGTTAAATATAAATTATAAGGTTAAAATAGTAACCTAAACTTGTCTATAACCTATTGGTTGAGATTATTTCGACCCATACCCACCTTAGATTCGAAATAAATCATTTTGGAGCTATTAAAAACGAATATGACTTTATTATAAAATAATATTTTACGTTTTTTCTAAGGTGCCCTTATCCTCCCTTATAAAAGGGCACCTCCTCCCTCTCCTCTTTACACAACTTTGAGCCTTCAAGCTCGGCCAAACCCTACCCATTACCCTTCTCAACATCCCTAGTAATATTCTAGAGGTTCTTGTCTTCTCAAAAGACCAACTCTAGTCCCTTAAGAGTTATTTTAAAGGAGGCACGTCGAGGAAGAGGTAATCTGTTCTACCGATTCTTTCAAGTTTCTTCCTTCTTATACTTCCTCTTATTTAGTTATTTCATTATAAAGTAAAAACATCAGTATAAATAATATACTGATATGTTATTATAAAAATGAAACAAACCTATTTCACCTTCTATCCATCCTACGGAAAATGAAATCATCGCGCGTGCATACGTACGGAATATCGTCTCCACGTTGTGGTGTAATCTGTTTTCCACCACCACCTTACTTAGATGGGAATAATGGTGTAAAGAATAAACATATGTGATTATTTTAACATCACACTGATTCTGAGATATTATATCATAAAATCCAATTCCATTCATATAATTATGATAACGATATCATCGCTCGTGCGTACGTACGGCCTACCATCTCCACAATGTGATGTGAATCGTTCTACATGATATTCATTGAATAATGATTATATAAATGAATTGAATGAATATATATGATATATATCACACTAATACCATTCTTTAAATGAGTTATCTATAACCTAAAAAGAGGAATAAGAATTTATTTGACAAAACACGCATAATAACATAAAGAAATAAACACCCGAATAATAAGTAGCAATGAAATGTTATTAATAAGAGGATAAGAATATGACCATATATGATATCATAATAATTACTATGATTATGGAATAATTCAATGACATTATTTAAATCATTATACAGGAAATTCGGATATGTACAAAGCTTATCGGACCTAAGGTAAGGGAAAATCTTGCAATCTCATTTTTATCCGAGATTGTTTATACTTCAGAATTTACTGGAGAATATTTATCATCCACATCCATATTTCCTCAATTTGTAATATTATTTTTTTTCCCTCCTAAAATTTTTTAAATCCTTTTTTACCTATTGGTGAATTTTATTAAAATATATGAAATAAATCTTTTCCCATTTTCAGTACGAGATACTTTTTGACTTTTCCGGCCAAAGTACGAGATGAATGTTTTTTTAACTTATACGGCATTAATGGATTTTTATGATTTCATAGAACATTATTTCCATGAATCTTCCTTTACAAGTTTTCTAGTTTATATTTAATTAACTTATTTTAGTTTAAGATTTTATGACATGTTAAGAAAGGAAAATGTTTTTAAATTAGAAAGGATATTTCCCTCAAGAATAGAGTTCAAGTATTTTATCAAAATTATTTTCTATCAAAGATAATATAGTGTTCTATTTCAATACCTATTTTTTACATTGATTTGATTATGATGGAATTTTTTTTATGAATTCATTTTATCTTATATGGTTTATGTTATGATGGCATGATGTTTAAGAATCCCATTTTTATTACATGGGTTATGCTATGATGTATGATTTATGATTTTGTGGCAAATATAATAATGGTATCATTATGAGATGGTTGGGACCGATATCTCCCTTCAATGCTTTGGGTAAAGATTTATATCTCATGATATAGACATGGATGGAACGACAAGTTAATCTGGTTTCGTGATACAGGACTGGAACGAGGAGTGAACTCATTTCAGAAATGGACTTTTCCCACTATGATAGTCTTGGAAATGAGTCTTGAATAATAAGAAATGATTTTTTATGATTATGTGTGTATGACACAAGGTTTCATGTTTTAAGTTATGATTGTTGGGATTACATTTCACTACTATGATTTATCCCATGTCATGATATTATGATCTATTTTTCAGGATAAGATTTTCAAAATGTTATGTTCTTATGAATATGATATGTTTGATATCTCCTTCGTTTACCCTTACGGAGCATTTGAGATCACCCTTTTGTATGTTTTCTTTTCCCCAGGTCAGGAAGAATGATATTAAGTAGGATATGCCAAAAGGGACTCTAGATATGATGAAATAATCAAGATACAATATAGATGCTTTATGAACCAGTAGTTTATGTTTCCCAGTTTCTAAAGACACTATACCTATACGGTCCTATCATGGTGTTGTTATATATTGTAATAATTATGCTTCAATTTTTATGTAATAACAATGTATGTAAAGTATGGGTCATTATATACTTCATCTAGAATAATATTTTTCCCATGAGTAGCCTATCATGAGTAGTTTATCACATATAAAATGATGGTAGCCTTCATAGTGTATTTTCAGCAATAGATATAGTTGTTGTGAGAGTGATGCTTCTTTAGTTGACACTTGACCGGTATTAGTAATTAGAAAGGATCATCTGAGAGAGTTAGGGGTAGTAAAGCCCCCTGAAATACCAGTTTATGGGTCACCCATACTCTTTTCACTAGATGAGTGGTACCCACCCAACGCACTAGGGTGTGGGTCCTCTGACTATTAAGTGGTACTCCCCTAACACACTAGGGTGTGATTCTACTATATATTGAATGGTAACCCAATAAAACTAGCTCTTGGTTCCTCCATATGATGTGTAGAAACCCAATAATTTACCAAGGCATGGGTTTTTCATCCACTTACTGAGTGTCCCCCCTGATGCACTTAGGTGCGGGCCATCTATACACAAAGTGTAATCCCCTAACGAACTAGAGTGAGGGTCCTAGACATGAATATAGTTACCCCTCAAGATGTAGAGATTAGTTGTTAGGTGTGGTTCAACCACATATTTTCCTCAAATGGATATACAATATGTTCGGAATCAGATATAAACCATTAGAGATTCAAGTGGACTCATCATCATGGGATGGGATATGGAGATGGAGAACCACGTTATATATTATCTAGGTTTATTTTTAGAATATATATGTGTGTGTGTGATGTGATGTGTTTTGTTTCCCTATTTTTATGGGTTGATTTTACTATTATTGTATCTTTTTATTACACCTGTTTTGATTTTTGGTGTTCCCTACAGGGTATGAATATAAGCACCTCTATATGGGATTTGTCGACATGTAACATGTCTTATTCAAACAAAATGTAGTTTGGTGGGAAAATCAGTGGATTATAGTAGTAACTTGGCTACGTAGAACATGTTTAGTGGTTGGAGTTGGAGATCAGGAGTTGGTACCTTTCATTTATTTGTTTATTTTGTTTTATTTTTGGAATGGAACTTTTTTTCTGGTGGGTTTTTATTTTAACTCTTTACTCGCTATTTTATTCTATCCTTATATAATGTATTCCCTATATTTTTTTCATGCATGGTAGTATGCTAAATATTATAGTATTTATTTTATTTCATTACACTTTTTCATGGAGATTGTTGGGTGTGTACATATAGGTACTTAGGCTAGGGCCACCCATTATTAGTTATGTCTTAACAGTTCTATTGCCTATCCCCAAGCCTATTAGATGGGTTATGTTGTTTTCATGTCTTTTCATGCCACTATCCAGGCGTTCCTCACTATATCAGGTCTTCATAGTTTTTTTGGCGAATTCTATGAATATTTTAGAAGTTCTAATCTTTCTTAGTCTTTCGAGATATTATATGATTTTGGTGTTTAATTTTTTTAATATTTTAGCTCATTTTTTAGCCTTGAACCATAAAAGACAATACTTTTTATGGATGGATTAGTATGAGGATACACTTAAGTGTATAAAAGAGAATTAGTTCAATATTCTTATTATCTATTTTATAAAATAGGGAATCATTTTTTATGTTTTCTATGGTTCTTTTTTCTTTGTTCAAGGCTGTGTTATAATATAGAAGAGGGTGGGGATATTCAATGGGAATCATGTTTTAGGTTGAAGATGTTTTTTTCTTGAAGTTATTGTAAAAATATCATATCCTATAGAATTTTTATTATTCAAAAATCATAAGAGATTGTGATTTATTTTATCTATGTGCAGTTTAAATCTATATGAGTGATATTGGATGAAGTTATTGAATGATTACAATTGAAATATATCTAATTGGCTAATAAAATGGAATATACTAGCTAGTGCACTAACAGGAAGTTGTGGGGAGATATTTCTTGATGTTCTAAATACATGTGATGGGTGATTGGGGATTTTGTAGCATTGTATCTTGATTTAAAGGAAGTTGGTGATAGAGGTTTCCCGTATCAGATGACAATAAAATCTTATTTTATATATAAGGTGTGAGATTATTAGTTGATAGATCTTGAGGTGTTGATTTTTTGAGATTTTATAGTCAGTGGAGATGCACATAAGGGTTGGCTATAGGATGATAAAAAATAGGCATTGTTTCAAGGGAGGTGTTTTGTTCTTTCGGTTATTGATAATGTGGACCTCCATGAGTTTCATAGATCAACCTTAGTAGTGAATATTAGTATATCCAAGATGTATTAGTCCATAAATAGTCTATAATGTTGACTAAATCTAAATATATTTTTATATGATTTTGGGTCTAAATGTTTGGTTGGTAAAAAGGTGCAGCTCAGGAATTGGGTTTTGACTGGATTTCAACATCCATTAGATGTTCAATTATGCAAGTGGGAGGATATATTAATGGATTTTTTATTTGTTTTAATCAATATTAAGGGTTATGTTACTCTATCTATTCGATTTTGGATTAGTTGATTAAGGTGACTCATTTCAAAGAAATTAAGGAGTTGAGTATGCTGGATGATTTTTAAAGGGAGTTTTTAGAAGAGATAGTGTAACTTCATAATATTTCAAGGATGGTCATATCTAAAAAATTCCATAATTTAACCTCATTAGTATAAAATTTTCCTAAGGATGCTATTTTATCTCAATTATTCATTATAAAAGTGTTCCAACCTCAAGAATAATCTTACACAAAGTAGAATATCCATCTATTTGAGGAAATATTATTCACATTTGTTCTAGATTTTAGAAAATTAAAGATGAAGTGACTTCCTTTGGTTGAGAATTCATATAATAATAGATATTAATCATCTATCAATATGGGTTCATTGAAAACAATTTATGGATGGACTTGTACATCATTGTTATTTTTGATCAATGATGTAAAGTTTGAGATTCTAGGATCTAATTTTACACAAATAACGATACATAAAGTACAGGTGATTTGTGAGTGGATTAAGGCTAATCAATTTCTTCGTAATTATTATGTTGATTTCATGATATGATATTAATTGTTTTAATTGTGTGATAAAGTGTTTCTAATAGTTTCTTATCATCATATACAACAAAATATTGATTGAGTTAGTAATATTTATCCCCATTTCATTAAGAATTTAGAGGTATTGGATCATATTTGCGAGTTGATTTATTTGTTAGTGTTTCCCCCACTGATGGATAATATCCATGATTTCATCTATGTGTCATATCTTTTTTGTATTTTCATGATGACACTCATGTCTTTAATTGGTTCATGTTGGATGTTGAGGATAATTTTTCATCTTTGAAGTGTCTTATTGAGATTCATGATTCATAGGAGAAGAGTTAAGTGGGAGTATCATTCCATTAGATTGTTCATTATAGTTACATGGTGTCTTGGAGGTGGGTATATTCCAACATGATTCATAGATTCATTCTCAGTATATTGAGTTGTTTGATGTTTTATTTTTATTGAGATGATGAGTGTGATCTTATGTTGATATGATTAAAGTTAATTTCCTTCACATATGTTATGGTTGTTATTTTAGTCATGGAATGATTCATGTTTGAGAGATATCTCATGGGTTTTTGTCTTCATGGTTATTTTTTCCAATTCTAGTTTTGGTGTTTTTTCTCTAGGATGAAAATTATTTTTGAGGTATCAAATATATAGGGTCGACCTACCCCAGACTTATGCTTTTTGTTTTATAGGTGTTATATGTGGTAGAGTAGCTTTTAGAGGGATATTACATATTAAAAGAAGGGTTTTGGTTTTCTTTGGGACAAAATAGTTTTTTTTGTAAATGACTATGTCTTGGTGGATTCCATGATCTCATTTGTGGTGTGGTCAGTTAGATATTTTGATTAGTTTATTGAGTTTGAGTCTAAAAGGCCCATTTTAGGGAATATTTTTCATGGTGGTTTTTTATTCCATGTAGGTAGGTGTTTTGGAAAATGTGGTCTATGGTGGTTCTTAATATAATACATATATAAAATTTGGGAGGTTGTAATGGTATTTTTAAATAATGTGGTTCTTTATAGAAGTTCTCATATGTTTTTTAAATTGTGGTAACCCAGAGAAGCATGATGAAAAAGGTGAGGGTTATCAGGCTATTCTGAAGTAGTTTTTAGTTTGATTTAGAGTGAGATAATAAATTTTCTATGGTTGAGGCCATTAATACATGTTGATGATTGAAGAAGAATTTTTATATTGAAATGGTTAGGCGATTATGGGGGTTATTTCCATTTTAATGGAAATAGATTTTGAATCCCTTTTTGAAGGGATTTTTTATACTATGGTGAAGGTATTACCACACTATAGCTGGGTCACATGAATTTTTATTTTATTTTCATACCATCTCCTCCCCTGGTTCAATATTTTTTACCTCTATTAAACCCTAGATGACCTTAATCTCTCCTTTGGTTATACCTAGTAATTTTCTTCGAGGATAAAAAATATGGATTCTTGGGAATGATCCCAGTAAATATAAGGTACCTTATTTCTTTTTTTCTCTTCTATAATTCACCTTTATAAATCAATTTAAAAGGATATATGTTTATGTTTTGTTGGTTTATGGTAGATTTATTACTGTAGGTATGATTTTTTTGACTTATATAATGTTTCTCTTGGGAATCCTTTGTGGCATGATCATTGTATCCTTATTTTTCTTGTCTGGAGATTGTTGAAGCTCTATTGGAGATTGGGGATTTTAAATATTTTTTCTTATATATTGTGTGAATGAGATAGTATCATTTCTATGTTTTCAATGGGTAAGTAGTTTTAATTAACTTACATATGGGAAAATTGAAATTAAGGAAATAAAAAAAGAGAGATTTGTTTCATATGTATGAAATATAAATAACTATTATAAATATATATATAATAGTAGACATACCCAACCATAATATATACTACCAAATTCTAAGACTCAATTATTTCATCTATTGATATTTAACATTAACATCACTTATACCTCTAGAAACAACATGAAAAAACTCCATCAGAATATCATTATTCACAAAAAAATCAAAAAATCCAGTTTTATATCTCATATTCTCTATGACATTATTCAGTCATTTCAGTATATAGTGTACCTCTCACTTAATTATTAATGATGTTAACATTTAGTGCTAGAATCACATTCATTATACCACATATATTTCCAACCTATATAATTTTATTAAAGAATTCAATATCTATATGTCAATTACCATATATCATCTACTATTTGGGGTAACAAATAATGTGGTAATTTCCAATGCCATAGAGGTCATGTTTTCGGGAGTGTGGCCTATGGTGGATCTAGGGTAAATCCTAGTGAGAAATGAGTCAGGTCGAAGTAGTCATTTTGGATACCATGGTACTTCATGAAACTTTTCTAAATTTTTATATATTGTGGTCAATCAGGGACACAAGATGGAAATGGAGAGGGTTGTTTAGCTATATCATGGTGGTTCTTGGGTTGAGTCAAGTTCCAAGGTTGAAACAGGAATATAAAATCCATTATTTTATGGTGAAGGTTAAATTTTGTTTTTTAATAAAATTCTTGAGTGATTATGTGTTGTTATGAATGTTTTAAGGGACACATAATCTAGATCTAATTTGACCAAGATCATTTATACTGTAGTGCTGGTATCACCATGACATGGTCAGTTCTATCATAATTTTATTATAATTTTGACCACTATATTCCTTTGGTTTAATCTTTTTTTCCACTCTGAAACCCTATTTGACTATAAAATATTCTTTGATTCTGCTTGGTTGTTTCCTTATAGATTTGTGTATCTTACTTCTTATGATTGATACATTTCCATCCAAGTTTCTCTATTCTTACATTTAACTCAATTATCTTATTTATTATTAATTTTTACTCTATCCAAGTCCATCGTATGTCAAAGTAAGGGGTTTTAGGAATTGGTTATTTGGTTTTTTCCTCTCTCAAATTCTTGATGGAATCATTATTTATTTAGGTTAATTAGAGTTCTTGTTGTGAATTATTGGTTGTGAGATCATTATTTATTCCTCATTCTTGTGTGGTTATTAATGAAGCTTCATTTTAGGTATTTAATTCAAAATATCCCTTCTTATATTATGTATAATTATGTAACTTTCATATATTTTTCAATGATAAATTAGTTAGAATTTTCCAAAAGATGATAATAAAATGAAATTAAGGGATTGTAATGGGTAGTTGTAATTTTCATGTCTTTTATATATTATTCATTATATTAATTTCATTATATTAATTATTTTTATTCATAATATTTTAATATGATATTATGATTGTTGGTGGTTTCTTTATCAGGTTCATAATTGGATAATTCCTTTAAGAAGGTAACAAAAAGAAGAAATTGAATTTTGGTAATTAATATTATTTTAATATGGTGTTAATTATTTAAAATGATGTTAATAATGATTTGTTATGATAAATTATATCTATTTTCTTCTATGATTATATTTTTTTACTATTATAGTATTTTTGTTATTATTCATTACCAAAGTTAATATTTTATTTAGAATAGAATTTTTCTACAATTCTAAAATGGGTGATGATGCATTATTGTTGTAGTAGTTGTTTAAGGTGGTTGATGGGGAGTATGATGTTAAATTTATATACTTCACATTGTGTTATATTTAATGAGAGAGTATGGTTGGTTTTGTCATGATAAGATAGTGAAAATGTTGTGGTGATTGGATCAGTTGTTAATGTTGTGATATGAGGGATTAATTTGGTCAAGTTTAAATTTCCAAAAAAATAAATAATGGTAATGAATTAATGAAATGTTTAATGGGATTTCATGATATAACTATTATTTAGGTAAATTAATAAATAAATAAATTGATTAATTTAATTTTGAATTAATTTTGTTGGAATTAATGAATAAATTGTTGGGTACATGATATGTGGTAATTGAATTATAAATTTTGAGAAGTAATTGTATGTCATTGTTGGCCTAATGATAGTGATGTGTATATTAATTATTAATTTGATTAATAATTAAGTAGGAATTTAATTCATAATTCAATTAATTAATGATGAAATATGAATTATTTGATGATTTAAAAATGTGAAAGGGAATATAAGATATGAAATAGGATGAGACGATCTATTGTAAATAGTGGTGTAGTGGTGGAGATGGTTAGTGTTATGGATAAAGGTGGCAGTAGTGTTGATTTGTGACATTGATGGTTGTGGTAATAGAGTTTTAGTTGTAGGTAGAAGACAATTTAGTTGGTTATTTGTGATGTTATATATATTAAATATATTTATTATCATTTCATTTACACAACCATTCATGTCATATAAATCAATTGATTCCCATATATTGGTTTAGGTTATAAGTGTTCTTCCCAAAATTTAGGATATATATGATTTGGAAGGATGACTAATCAACATTACCTACTCTCAATTCTGAAAATATTATTAATTTTAATGGGTTTAGGATGTGGTACATGGTGATGCGGTTTCATGGTGGGGAATACATGGTAAGATGACATAAACATGATATCCTTCATGATTACATAGTTTAACATTTTGAAGATATTATATGGGTAATGTTGTTATGATGTTATAAAATGTGTTTATTACAATTATTTGAATATGTGGAATGTGATGATGTAGTTTATAGAAGGGATGTAAGTGCCAAGTTTTAATCTGTTTGACCATGGAAGTTACAAGTTTAATGGGGAAGTGGATGTGGTGTACTATTCATATATATGCTTTTTATTATTATATTACTCAACATGGATTTGAATTTGGATGAGTAACCCTTGGTTATGTTAGAGAATTAGATGACATGTTATAGATAATGAGTTGGTTACACCATTTATTCACTGAGGTACTAGTATGCTTCATAAATATTTACATGAGTGATTTTAGAGAGATTTGACTAAGCATACTTGTATGCACATCCTTCAATATATATATATATCATAGTTTTACAAGTTTTTATAACTGATTTGGTGTTCAGGTAGGACCCTACTATCTCATGACTTGGATTTAGCTGGTGTATGTTGTGTTTTTTCCATAGGAGTTTCCTTGTGGTATTATTTTTTAGATAAAGCTAATGTATGAAACTCTGTACATTACAGGATTAGTTTATTTATTATATTATATTGATTTTATTGGTGGATTTATCTTATATTCTTTGGATTTATGAGGATAATTCCTCACATATGAGTGCTTTTTATACCACTAATGATAGTATCTAACCCATGGTTTATTATAGGCATACATATGGGCTCACACTTATCATCCTTACTAGCATGGGGGATGCATGTTCCACCTAAGTCATGGAATGATCATCCTTATAACTTTGTGGATCCTCATTATCTTATCTAAATATTGTTATTCCAAAAAATATGTCACACATGACTCCTTGATAGTGAATTAAAATGATGTTATTTTCAATCAATTTATAGCAACCAAACTATAATTATATCTTCTCTAAGATTGAAGAGAACCAGTCAGAAAATCAATTGTAATATATACTACTTTTAGCTAATTAACAACCAAGGGATGCATCAAACCTGTTAAAACTCAATGCTTGACATTCTCCCTTTGATATACTAAGCAACAAGACATGAAATACATCATCATCATCTTTATACTTGGCCAAAAAAGCTTTACATTATTATAAATTATATATTTTGACAATAACATGATTTATGGATAGAGGTAAGAAATAAACCACAAGTAGGATAGTGCTGCAATAAAATAATTAATAACTTACCATGAAATAACACCCAGTAATTTTCATCCCTTAACCACCCATCAATAGAATCATTGCAAACAATATTATCTATCCACTCTTTCACCATAATATCTCCCACCATAGATTCCTCTACCTTTGGAAACAAGGGATAGTGTTCCATCATATAATATATAAAAATCCACGACAAACATCCTTAATATCTAGAAGAAAAGTAAAAATATCTTCATAATTATTTTCTCATATATAACCTCATGAAAAACATCTCCTCCCATACTCCTAATTAGTGCATCAGCTACAACATTTCCTTTACCTATAGTTTAAGAGATATTGAAGTTATAATCCTAGAATAAGTCCATCTATATCCACTGATATAAATCCAACTCCCATTTATTGAAGATGTATTATAGGATATTCTGATCGTTGAAGACCATAATTAAAATCCAATAATTTAGTATCTATAAAACATAAAATAAAAAAATTTCAACAAAATAAATTTCATTGGTGGAATAATTATGCTCATGAGGATGTACCATTCAAGACCTATAAGATATCTATACTCACTCATATATCAACACACAAATCAAACCAAGATAAAAATACCTAAAATATTAATCAATCTCGAAAAAAAGGATATAAAAATTTATTAACTTATCCTTAAGTTAAAATAATTCCACCTCACAACAATTAATCAATATAAAGTCCAGATCCTTCTAGTTCAAGGAGGTAAAAGGGTATTTATTCAGAGGTAAATTAGTCATAAATTTCCTTTAATAATCTTTATTCCCAAGGAACTTATACTCCTCTACTTCATGTGTACTTCACAAGAAAATACAATCTAGATTTTAGAATGATCGTCTTTCACACCCTGTTTTGACTCAACATGACTAAAAAAATGTACCTTACATGTCTAAAACATATACTTGTAAAGATTTCTATATACTTCATGTCATCGAAGAATCTTCAAGATATCTCATAGATACTCAAGATTATTTTTTCCTTAAAATAGACCATAATATCATCGATTAACACTAATAGGAACTGGTCTAAAAACTCATGGAATTCCAAGTTTACTACTCCAATAAAAATAATGGTTTATTTTTTACCATGAAAGGAATCACTATAAACTCGAATTTTCCCTAGAGAAACCTAATGGGGGTCTTAAACATGTCTTCCTCTTTCACCCTCTTTTGATGAAATCAAGAATTAAATTCAATATTTAAAACGTCAACTGGACCTCTTCAAATGATCAAACAATATCTCAATCATAATTATCGGATAAAAATTCATCATCATCAAATATTTTTAACCACTTATAGTTTATAAACAATTGAATACTACCATATTACTTTTATGAAAACAACACTAGAGATCTATAAAGAGACACTCTGGTTGAATCAAACTTGTATACAATAGGTCATAAACCTAAATACCCAATTACCAATTATCATAAGGATTAATTCTATTAGGATACATAAATATGGGAAAGAATTTGGGTTTTAACTCTATCCCAAAATTGATTTCAGGACATGGAGTTAGTTTTATAACCTCTTTAAGAAAAATAATTTGAAACTCTAAACTACTATTGTGAACACATTTTATTTCACTTCCATAAATCCCAATATTAATCCTAAAAACTAAGATAAAATAGTCTTTATATTTCCATAATACATAAGTTGGTCATGATCAATAAAAAACACCACACATGAATTTTACATGTCAGAGAAGGTCGCTCACTTTGATTTAAATCAATGGTATTATAAAATGAATACAAAAAATATGTGCTAATAATTAAACCAAACAGTTTTATCTTCAATAAGATAAATAATTTTATCAACTAATTCTACCCCATAATTTGTTCGCATCCCCAAAACATGTCTCTCAATCTTGATTGACCTCCAAATAGTGTCTTCAACAGTAATGGTTTATGAATTCTATCCATATAAATACATAATACATAGACTAAGATAGTTGAATTAAAGGTGGGAAGATCCTAATTCAATAAAATCAAAAATGATTGTAGAATAGAGAGATGAAGTGTCTCTGAAGGCATAACCCACCAAATTCTTATAACTCTATTTTATAAAACAGCTCACATATTTCCCCTTACCATATTATCCTTGAAGATACCCCTCACCTTGTTTATCCATAGCCCTTTATACTGGATAATGGGGAAAATACTATGTCTTTTCTATATCATTTTCATCACCCCTTACATGTTTGAAAACCTATGGAGATATGTTACATTGATAAGTCTTATATGGTAATTCCTATTGATAAGACATCTGAAACTAGTTTTTAGGTCCATTAAAAATTCTAAGAAAGGTGGGAAACTAATATTATGGTTCCCCAAACCCTATAAAAATTTATAAACCATTCTAGAGTTCCCATTGGATGACCCAAAAACATTTTTATCTTGAAAAATTGAAAAAATAGGGTTGTGAAAGGATTCTTAGTGATCAGTACCTTAACTTCTTTGATAAGAGAGAACTATTATCCCTAGATACACCCTTCGGAAAACACTAATAACTTCCCCCTCTATACAAATCTACTAGTTCCATTGTAATATTATTCACCACATCCTTCAATAAAATCTTAATAAATATAGAAGTATTAAATTTCTATCCTTGTGATGAATCTGTAGATGTAAAGTCTTCTAAATAAATCTCACCCTTATCTCATCATTTAGAAGATGGTCAATATAATAAAGAATAATGTTCAAAAATCATATTATCAAATATATGACATTTGATATCTTATATCAATGGGTGAGAAAGTACTACCACTAATCCTCCTTCAATGTTTATGATAAGATCTCATCTTGGAACTGGTACTTAAAATTACCCCATTTCACATTTGACTCATCATTTTCACCTATACAAAGGATCCACCACTATCAAACCACACATCTCAATTAGATAACACATAGAGTAATCCATTGATTCTTCCATGCATGAGTCAAATTAATAGTGATCTCAATATCCCCTAACTTGAAACAACCTATGTAATATTAAGATAAATATTTTTCATTTATTTATTTATTATATTTTATCAATTTATATTCTATATAATAATATTAGTTAATTTTTCAGTCAAGAGGTAAACACATTGTTTCTATACAAATCAGATTTTTATGCATTAAAATATTTTATTTAAAAACAATATTTAAAAATTGAAGAAATTTAATGTGAAAAAATAATTTTGATTTTTTAATTCACTATATCAAATTTATTTTAATATGGATTGTTGAGATTTTTTTTGAAAAGATTTATTTTTCAACAAATAGTGAAAAATATTGATTTTTATTGAAAATGATACATTATTTTAATGTACTAAAGGAATAAAATTCCAGTTTGGATTAATTTTAAAATACCATAAATTTTTTTATATAATTTATTATTCTTTTTTAATGAAATTTTATATTCAATTTGTTATAAAAAGATTTTATAATTAAAAGGAATTTTTTTGAAAAAACTATTTTTTATCGTGTCTTATGGGTTTAATATTAAATTGAATTATACTAATTATATGAATTTAATATGGAAAAAATTAATTCCATATTTTTAATCAGGAAGTACAACATTTTTAAAGATGCGCCTTTTAATTTTTGTAATTGTGAATAGTAACCTTAGTAATTTTTTATCACCTCAATAAGAGTAAATCGGGTAATTAAGGGTTAAAATTAGTATGATAAGGACTTAAAATAACACTAATACTTGTATTTATCCAATTTGATGAGTTTTATTTTTCTATTTCCATCCAATTATAAAAAAATGGAAACTTGGTTCCATATATCATAGATTTGGACCTCTATAATATTTAAGTGAATATAAAGCCAAAAATATCACACTCTTAATTTTAATAACTATAATATTTTGTTACAGGGATAAAAACAACATATGATCAGTTATAAATATTAATTTAAAATAAAAAATATATTTTATCATTTAAAATAATTATTAATTTTTAGGATTCAATAATTTCCTTAAATGTTTATGCAACACTGACATAGTATTCATTCAATTAATAGAATAATAAAATAAATTATTTTAACAATTTTAAAAGTAATATAATTTGAAATATTTATTTTGCTACATAAATATTATTGATAGAAATAAATTATTAGGTATGTTTTAAATTATTATATTCAAGTTCCATCTTGGCCTTGGTGTTTTTAATGTCAAATTAATTGAATTATTCCAAAATTGAAATTAATGATATTTTATAACAAATAATATTTTATCAAATGATTTAAAATTATTAAAAATATTAGCATAGTTCAAGTGATTGGGATAATTTTTAAAATATAAATCGTGGTCGATTTAAGGTCCAATTTTCCTTTTAAAGTAACTATATTGACCTCTAAAATGTAAAATCATTTTTATCACCCTGATTTTCGAAACGGTTAACAGGGGATAATACAAAATGATAAGGGTAAAATATTATCTAAACTTGTCAGAAAAAATATTTATCAAATTATGTTGACTAATCCTCATCTTATATTATAATCTTATAATTTTTTTTCCATTTGAATAAGAAAATTAATTGATATTAATTTATTACTTAATGAAATTCCAAGAGTTCCCCTACCCTCTCTTATGAAAGGGCACTTCATCTCCTATTTTATTCACTCTTAAAAATAATTGGTTCATTCAATACCTTAACAAAAATATTTATAACATATATCCTAATTTACTAGAGTTTTTTTATCATAAAACCAACCTATAAAATATTTGGGATTAAACCACAAGAGGTTGTCCAAAAAAGAGGTGTCATTTTTAACAGAGCGTTTTTTATTGTTTCTTGTTACACCTCCATAAAATATTATTTAAAAATTATTAAATAACAACATAATTATATTTAATATAAGATTATTTTATTTTCTTAAATGTTATAATTTATATACATCTCCAACCTCCATAAATTGGGAAAGGAATCTGTCATTTGACTGTACGGAGGAATGCCACCTCGCAAACAGATGTAAATCATTTTATATAACTGCCTCTCATAGCTAGTTATAATGATGAATTTAATTTATATATGTGATATTCATGACATATTTACCATTACTTAATGATAAAATATCATGTATTTTTAAACATCTCCACAGACTGAAAAATGATAACGTCCTTCGTGCGTACGTGGGGACTACAACCTCCCTCAAGAGATGTAATTTTTTTTCATCAACACATCCCATGGATGATATATATAAGTTAAATTAATGAAAAAATATATTATTAATGATATTATATTAATTGTTTAAAGATAAAATAATACTTACCTTATTTTCATAATGATTATTGAAAAATGGAAATGTTACTCATGCGTACTTACGACCGACCATCTCCATGATTGTAACATTGTTCATTTTTCATAACCATATTCCATGGTAGATTTTAAAAGTTTAATTGATATATAAAAATTTTAATTATTTCATGATTATTATTCAATAGATTTTGTAATAATTATAACTTCTTTCTATACTAAACCTACCAAATTCATTTTCAATGTGTGAATATAATATCATCAAAATGTCTAATGTGAACTTAATTGATCAAATAATTAAATATAATGTAAGAAATAAAATAAACTGATTAATAATAATGAAAAAGGTTATTAATAATGTAAATAATTAATATACTTTTATTATTTAGAATTATAAAAAATGTACATGATGAGTCATAGTCGAGGTGATGTGCATTTTACTTTTAAATCCTACTTTTAAACTTTTTAAAGATTTATTTTCTAAATCATTTTTTCCATGTACTTGTTTTTAAAAATTATTTTATGAATGTATGTATATGTTAAAAATACCATTAACTTATTTCAGGTACTTCTTCACCCATCTATTGATCATTCTTTTTTTGAGCTTGTCATATGTTTTTTCAGGTAAAGTTTGGAAAATTTTGGATCCTTAAGGAGATATGCACGGTTAGCGCATATTTAGGTAAAAATGTGTAGTTTAGTGAAGAAAGTTGTGCATCCTATAATGATCCTTTGGAATGGGGTGCATTGTTTTTCCAAACCATGTGGCCAGACCCTCAAAACCATGAACCCTATCTGGCAATCCAGTATCGGAGCACGGAGAGTTTTCACGATTACTCCAAACCATGTGGCCCATAAAACAAACCATCTCTGTGGTTTTTTTATTCGACTAAAAGTTATTAAAAAACTATCAGACCGTAATATTAATCGTTAAACACCCCATTATAAATTAACAGAATTCATTAGTCTTTTAGGTCTCTCAAGAGGAAATTTTTACTCCTCCAACCTCTTCTCATTGTGTATTGAAATAATGGTGATTACATTTGATCTCCATACAGTATGTAAATCTCATCTTAGATGGATTCTTATTATCACATATTCTCATTTTCATAGATAGTGATAAATTATATTTTTATTGATGGATCTTGATTCTAGGTTTCATTTATTAATCTTCTTCACCACCATTATCATTAGCAATCCTATTGTATTTGTATATTTGATTATGTGATAAAAGGTAGGTGGTTCCATAATCATTTAAATTATAATTAAACTATTTTATTTCTTTATTTATTTCAAATATTTATTTAAAATTTTGTATTTTAAATGATTTTATGTTTGATTTTAAAAGGGCATGGAATTGTGAAACACCCCCCCCCCCCCCCAATTTTAATGGAATTGAAATTGTGGGGTGGATTTTAAAAAAATTGATGTATTGAATTGAAAGTGAATTTAACAAAATGATTTAATGTTGATTCTCCATAAAATTTTATTAAATGAAATATGATTTAAAAAAGGTATGAATTTTATAAAAACCTATGATTTGGGATTGAAAAGAAAAGGAATATTGAAAACTAAAATTGGGAAATAAAACTATGAATAAATAATGATTTAAAATGGTTGATTTGATCATGATTGGTTGGTTGGTTGGTTGTGAGCATGTGATACTGGGTAGTTAGTTGGTGATTATGATAAGAATCTTAGGACTCTTACTCCCTAGCAATGGATTGATAAGGACAACGCTAACTAAACCTAGTTTGGAATGACATCCTATGATGGATCCCCTAATGGGATATTCATTAGTTTCCCCTAAAGGGTCCCCTATTAGGTTTTTTCTTTGTGTGTGCACACATATCACTATTTTTTATGATGATTGAGAAGTGTGAGGATCCTATTACAAAAATATAATGTAACTAAGGGATTGTGAGCATTGTACTTTGTGCATTGTTTTATTTGACTTGATTATATGTATCATTGATTATAGAACTGATTTATTCATGCCAAATATTTTATATAAATGGTTTATATAAAATTTTTATTTGAAAATATTTTTATATATCTTTCATCTTTTGAGTTGAGATTTTTCTTGGAAAATATGTAAATTCATTACCTTGCCTTGTTTTATTTAAATGTAATTAATAAATTATTTATTGTTATGGAATTTATTTTTGAAATCTTTAAATGGTATACTTATGGAATCTTATGATCAATCCCTATATTTACATTTGGGAATTATTATATTATCTTATTCTAAGCCCATTAAATTGAAATAACCACATATATGTGGTGGCTGTACTAGACTCGTGGGACCTACAGTGATGGAGGTGATCGGTGGAGATGTTATCCACCTGTTAAATGGGTTTTATGAGTCTTTATTTGATTAATATTGTGTTTATAGATAATGTACTTCTTTGGTATTATTTTACGTATTTGATTCTAGTACTATCTCCTTGATTATTTTTCACAAACTGACTTGTGTCATTTATCTTAAAATTTTTGGAAAAATAATTCCCTTCTGATTTTAGTTTTATACTGGTTCTAGTCGCTAACCTGTGGGGATCAGGAATTACCTTCAGACCATGTTAGATCTGGCTCAGGTATCATTATACTAAGTTATTTGGGATTGTTTGTAAAAATATAAACCTAAAATAATTATAAGGTACATTTTATGTCACTTTTATTATCTTTCAAAAGTTTTCAAAATGGAATCTTTTTACTGAATGTTTTTAATTTCTTTATAAAATATAAAAATATTGTGCTAATATAACATATAAAGTGTTAATGTATTTTCCCTCCTCTATAACCTTTATTTTATGTTTTGTTTCCATTACATGATTTTATGTTTTCTTCAAATAAAAACCTTTATTCCCTTTATTCTGGGTATTTTGGTTTTTGAAATGAATTTTAAAAAAGAAAGGGTATTTCAATATCCAAAATTGTTTGGTATATGGGTTTAAATTATTTTTTCAAAAAAAATTATGATTAAAAGGTGAAAGATTAAAAAAATTATCATGATATGGTCCTTGAACATTTTTTATGATATATGGCCCCAATATAACTCATGATGAAGGCTGATCCCAATGTAGTTCATGATGATGGGTGAGCCTAATATAGCTCTCTAATGCATTCTATAATTATTATATTTCCCAATTAATTATGTTGGATGTTAACCATAATATTGATTATAATTTGTAAGGGTTCTATAATTCTTCTATGAATATTATGTAACAACCCAATATTTTATGATATATTTCTTTTTAAATAAATGTAATCACTCTGATTGGTTATGATACTCTCAACCCCAAATCTAAATAAAATGTAAAACAACATATCATTATAAAATATCAGTTGAATTTATTGTTATGAATTGGACTATCTAAATTAGGAAAATTATTTGTTGTACACATGTATAAAATAAATTCATTGGTCATAAATTGTTTATAAATGAAAATCAAAATCATTTGAAAGTAAAAGAAATGGTTTCTTAAATTTTTTTTGTTAAGAACGCGATGTGTTTTTATCTTAAAATTTTAAATTAATCATTATTGGTGAATGATTTTAATTAAATATAAAAATTATATATTCAATCAAAAAAATAATTCATCTAATAGTTTTATTTTTTCTTGTCATGTGATAAGAATAAATTCACTCTTATGCTAAAAACTATATTTTTTCTAAAAATGGTATCATCATGTTTTTCATAATTATTTTAAAATTATTTGTTCCAACTTTTATAAATTTATTTCAAAAAATGAAATTAATTTTTGAAATAAAAATTTATAAATTATATTAGAGTTAATTTTTGATAATTTTATAAAATGATTAATTTTTCAATGAATAGAGAAAAATATTAATTTTTATTAACAATTTTCTTTTCATTTAAAGATTTTACAAAGTTCCATTTTGTTTTAATGTTTTTTTAAAATTATAGTTAGGTAAATTTTATTATTATTAATCTAATTTAGGTCACTAAAATCAATATTATGTAGAGTTTTGAGATAAAAAAATTATACTTAAGGAAATGTTTTCTTTGGAAAACTTATTTTCATCGCATTTGATGATTTCATTTTAAATTAAATTATTCCGATTATTTTTATTGAATTTTATAAAATGGATTAATTGTTTTTAATAGTAATAATTAATATTATGTAATAAGGTCAATATAATTTTTGTTCAAAATGAATAGTAAAAATAGTAGAAAAATATATAACTGTGATTATATTTAAAATAGGCTTATATGGGGTTAAACAAAAATGATAAGGGTTAAAATGAATTAAATATTTTGTAACCCCATTTGTTGGACATATATTAACCTTAATATTATAAATTCTGAATATGATCCATTTTGGAACCATTTTTTTTCAAGAAAATGATGTACCACACTAAACATTTAAAATAAGAACATTATATTTAATAGTGTGTGTGACATGTGATACCATGTGTGTTAGGGAATATAACACCTAGAGAAATTATGATATATTTATTTTTTATTTAAATTCAATAGATCTCTTTACAAACAAAACTGAGTTTAGCTTTTGCAACACACAACAACGAAATTCTTCGATAGCATGCATTACATGTAAGACTGAGATTTATCAAAAAAACATATACTATTAATATTATTATTTAATATAATAGTAATTCTTTAGCTATTGAAATGGATCATATGAATATGATTATCTAACTTATGAAAAATTATATTTTACACACATTTATTAGTTATCTATGGATTATAAATAAACTGAGAATCTTTTAAAAGAAAAAAATGTTTTTTAAAAAATTTTATTTTTCTAAAAAGATAATTAGTCATTCTTTGCACAAATAGTTTAAAATTAATTTTTACCACTTTCATAAAATTTAAATAAATAAGTAAAATTAATTTTCAAAATGATATTATAAAAATAATCATAGAGTGAATTTTTTGTATTTTTTTGAGAAGTTTCATTTTTTTATGAATGTTAAAAAATATCGAATTTTAATCGAAAACCTCCTTTTCATTAAAATTATTTATAAGGTTATATTTTATTTTTAATTATATTTAAAAAAATTAGATAAATTTTATATCAATTAATCTATTTTAGTTTATTTGAATTATTTTAATATTAAAATTATATATAATAACATTGTAATCTTTTGAATATTTTCATTTTTAAAAATCAATTTCCTGTCATGTATGTGGGATTAATTTTAAAAAAAATCCATTTATGTGAATTGAATTTGTAAAAATGGATTAAATGGGTTTAAATTAATGTTTTACCAAAATTTATATTACAAATGGGAAGAAATATTTATCACGGTTTAGGTAAAAATGGATTTACCTAGGGTTAAACTGAATAGATAAGTGTTAAATTTACCAATAAACTTGTCTAAAATTTAAAGACCCAAAAAATCCATGTAATATTTTTTAAATAATTTGGTATTTTGACGAGTCTTTGAAAATTGACGGCCCGTGATTCCGAGGCCTGGTGTGACCGGAATAAATTTTATAACATTTTTTAGGTGCGTTCAGTAAACGTGTGGGTGGAATTTTCTATATTTTGAACCAATGCTCGGAATTGAAACTCAAGAGCACCATTGAATCTGCAGCGCCGAGATTTCCTTAAGGGAAGCTTCACTTCGACCGCAGTTGGTCGGGAGAAAAAAGATAGTTTTTTGAATTTTTAAAGAATAATAAAATAACATATAATTGTTATTTTATTTTATTTTCTCCAAATTATGAGAGGCAGTGGTAGGACCGATGACTTGTCAACCCAATTAATGGCTTGAATCATCAATTGTGTAACTCCACCATTGTGAATTTAAAGAGGTTAATTAATTCATTTAATCAACTTCATTAATTCATTAAATCGTTACTCACATTTCCCCCAACTATTTAAGTGGAGCTCAGGGTGGGGTATTGGCACAACTTCTCCAAGAAAAGAAACTATGGTGAAGTCCTATAGCGACATCCACCTGGAGGAAGATACTAGATTTAGCAAGCGGTGATGAGCGCCACTGAATCACAAACTGACAACGACGACGAAAGAGGTTCCATCGATCATCATCAATAGATGTCTCATCCAAGAAGGCGGTTTATGTTTGGTTTTTTATTAACATTATTGAAATTATTTTATTTCATCTTTAATGTAAGATAAATATTCTCCCGCTTGTTATCATGTTAACGTCGAGGGTGCGGACTGAATGAACAAGGCCCAGACCCTCCGCCACTTCATTCATGTTGCATTCTTCGGGGAAGGCTTTCCTCGATTTTGACGGCAACATGAGGCAGAGGGTCACACTAGGACGGTGGCAGTCAACAGACCACTAGAGCATGTCGGGTGGCCCACGGAAAGAATCTTCGGTGCGCCATGCCGGTGGTGGTTAGCGATGGCCATAAGAGGCATGCGGCAATCGGCCGCAGGCGGTGGGGAGGCGACCGGTCGTCGCCCGCTGCTATAACGACCCATACTTTACATACATTGTTAATACTTCAAAATTGAAGCACACTTATTACAACATTTGACAAAACCACAAAGGACCGTATAGGTATAGTGTCTTTAGAAACTGGGAAACATAAACAACTGGTTCATAAATCTTCTACAGTGTCTCCCATTTATTTCATCATATCTAGGGTCCCTTTTAGCATATTCTACTTAATATCCATCTTCCTGACCTGGGGAAAAGAAAACATAAAAGGGTGAGCTCAAATGCTCAGCAAGGGCAAATAAAGGAAATAAAAATCATATCATATCTTTTTGAAAATCAAAACCTGCAAAAGAGATCATAATATCTTAACATGGAATAAATCATAGAAGTGAAAATGAGATCCCCATAATCATAACATAAAACTTGAAACTTTGTGGCATGCACACATAATCATGGAAAATCATTTCTTGTTAGTCATGACTCATTGCCAAGACTATCTTAGTGGACAAAGTCCCTTTCTGAACCGAGTTCACTCCACGTTTCAGTCCTGTATCACTGAACCGAAATAACCTTCC
Source organism: Viscum album (assembly GCA_963277665.1). Taxonomy (NCBI): domain Eukaryota; kingdom Viridiplantae; phylum Streptophyta; class Magnoliopsida; order Santalales; family Viscaceae; genus Viscum; species Viscum album. Next base: position 1,512,096,623 of record OY728128.1, on the reverse strand, counting down.
GTTCCAGCCATGTCTATCTCATGAGATATAAAATCTTTACCCAATGCATTGGAGGGAGATATAGGTCCCACCCATCTTATAACAAATCCTTTCTTATGTGTGCCACATAATCATAAATCATAAATCATAGCGTAACCCATGTAATAAAAATGGGATTCTTAAACAACATGACATCATAAAACAATTCATATAAGGTAAAGGAATTCATAAAAATATTTCCATCACAACATAATCAAATCCATGTAATAATAGGGATAAAAACAGAACCCTTTTATTATCTTAGATGGAAAATAATTTTGATAAAATACTTGAACTCCATTCTTGAGGAAAATATCCTTTCTACTTCAAAAACACTTTTCCTTTCTTAACATGTCATACAATTTTAAACTAAAAGAAGTTGATTAAAAATAAACTTGAATACTTGTAAAGGAAGCTTCTTGGAAATAATGTTTTAGAAATCCATTCATGCCGTATAAGTTAAAAAAAACATTCTTCGTACTTTTGTCGGAAAAGTCAAAAAGTACCTCGTACAAAAAAATGACAAAAGATTGCTTTCATATTCTTTACTAAAAATTCACCAAAGGGTAAAATTGGATTTAAACTATTGTAAGTGGTTGGAAACAATATTACATATTGAGGGAACATGGATGTGGATGATAAAATACACCCCAATAAATACTTACGAATAAACAATCTCGGATAAAAATGAGATTGTGATATTTTCCTTACCTTAGGTCCGATTTGCTTTGTTCGTGTCCGAAGCTCCTGTATAATGGTTTAAATAATGTTATTGACTTATTCCAGAATCATACATATTGATATGATATCATATATGGTCATATTATTAGCTTCTTGTTAGTAATATTTCATTGTTACTTGTTACTCGGGTCTTTATAACTTTTTGTTCTTATGCGTGTTTTGTCGAAAAAATTCTTATTCTTATCTTTAGGTTATAGATAATTCATTTACAGAATGGTATTATTGTAGTATATACCATATTCATTCATTCAATTCATTTATATAATCATTATGAAATGAAGATCATGTAGAATGAGTCGCATCACATCGTGGAGACGGTATTCCGTACGTACGCACGAGTGATGATATCGTTCCTATGATCGTGGAATTGTATTGGAGTATATATATATTATTTCAGTATCAATATTACTTCATAATAATCATATATAGTTACTCATTACACCATTATACCCATCCTTGTAAGGTGATGGTGGAAAATAGATTACACCACGACGTGGAGACGGTATTCCGTACGTACGCACGCGCGGTGATTTCATTTTTCCATAGGATGGATAGAAGGTGAATTAGGGTTGTTTCATATTTATAATAACATATCAGTATGTAAGTAATACTTATGTTATTACTTTATCATTAAACAACTAAAGAAGAAGAAGTTGAAGAAGAAAGAAATTGAAAAGATCGGTAATGGATATTACCTCTTCTTTGGAACGCCTCTTTGAATCCTCCACTTAAGGAACTAAGATTGGTCTTTGGAGAAGACCAGGACCTCTAGGATTATTCTAGGGAAGTGGAGAGGAGAAAATGGCAGGGGTTGGCCGAGCTTGAGTGCTCAATTTGGTGTAAGGAGGAGGGGGAGGAGGTGCCCTTTTATAAGGGAGGAGAGGGGCACCTTAGGAATATCTCAAAATATTATTTTATTATAAAGTCAAGTTCGGTTTTAATTAGCTCCAAATTGATTTATTTCGAGGCTAAGGTGGGGATGGGTCGAAATCCTCTCATCCAATAGAATTTAGACAAGTTTAGGTTCCTATTTTAACCTTATCATTTAGATTTAACATTAAGTTAAATAATTTTACTTTTACCGTGTCTTCTTGTGTTCTTATACTATAAGGTTAATAAACTTACTATATCAAGACAAACGAACCCCAAATTTTTTATTATTAATATATATATCCTTATCTATGTCATTTGGCCGAACCTTAGATTTTTAGGAATAAAATAACAATTAATAATATAATATTTGATTTAAAAACTATTTTGTGTCAATTTTGACACTATTTGATATATGATTTTTGTGAAAGTCATAACAGAATTATATGTTCGAACCAAGTTGATTAAAGCATCACTAATATATCATAGTAACCTAGAAAATTAGTGGAATTCATAAAAAGTCTCAAATTACATTTATTTTGATGTTTATAACATCAATTATGTCAATATTTCATTAATAAGATAATTACTGCATCATCATTATGTCATAAATAAATTAAATTATTTAATGTCTAAAAATTACAAATAAAATATCATCATGTAGGAAATCTTTTTAGCTTTCTAATGAATATTTACAATTGAATTTATATTATGTATAACCCCATATTAAAAATGATGTACTTATTAAACTTTGATTTTAACTATTTTAACCCTTCTTTAAATAAATTAATAATAAATGTCCTAATCTAATCCAAGTGGGCCTAAATGGTCATATTTTATTCCTAAGTTTGTTTTTGGTCGAATTACACTTGTCCAATAGAATTAGGACATGTGTTAGGGTAATATTAATATCATATTTACCCTTAGTTACCCTATTTACTATTAACCGCGGTAAAAATCGTAAAAAGTTACTATTCACCAAAAAATTATTTTCATCTCATTGAACCACATTTTAGTCCTTGATATTAACCGTGTCTCTCGGATTTTCGAAATTCCATTCACAGAAGCGGTAAAATTAAGTTTTATGCAAAATTCTGTTTTTTAACCTACCACTTAGTGGTTTCACTATTCATCAAAAATTGAAAGTTTTCAGAAAAATACCAAAATTTCACCCTTGGCTAATTTCGATATTCTGAGTCCAAAAATGAAGTCCATTTTGAAAAATAAAATTTATAAAATTTTAAAAAGTGGTTATTACTATTCATAACGGCTAGTTTTAATAGCATATTGTTGTTTAGTGAAACTCGGTATTGCGTACGACGCAAGCTATCGAGGAAGGTCGCGATTGCGTGTAACGCAAGTCAAGAAAGTGTTGTGTAGAAAAAGATTCCTTTGATAATTTATATAACATAAAAGTCTCGGGTGTTACATTCTACCCCCCTTAAAAAGAATTTCGCCCTCGAAATTCATCACTTTGTAACAAACAGATGAGGATACTTCTCCCTCATCATATCCTCAAGCTCCCATGTAGCTTCTTCAAGTTGGTGGTTCCTCCATAAAACTTTCACCAAGCGAGTGGTCTTGTTTCGTAGGACTTTTTCGCTACGATCCAGAATCTCTATCGGCTGTTCTTCATAACAAAGATCTTGCTCCAGCGGTACAACTTCTGAGCTGAGTACATGTGAAGGATCTGGTATGTACTTTCTCAGGAGAGATACATGGAACACATCGTGAACTTGAGAGAGATTCGGTGGAAGCGCCAATCGGTAAGCTACCTTCCCAACACGATCCAGTATTTCGAAAGGACCGATATATCTAGGGCTCAACTTCCCCTTCTTTCCAAATCTCATAACCCTCTTCCAGGGAGATATTCGTAAGAACACTTTATCACCCACTTCAAACTCTAGGTCTTTTCTTCGGTTGTCGGCATAGCTTTTCTGTCGACTCTGAGCTGCTCTTATGTGTTGTTGAATAGATCTGACCTTTTCTGCCATTTCATCAACGAGATCAGGTCCTAATAGCTTTCATTCCCCAACTTCATCCCAGCAAGTTGGAGTCCTGCATTTCTTTCCATAGAGAGCTTCATAAGGAGCCATCTGAATACTGGAGTGAAAGCTATTATTATAAGAAAATTCTACCAAAGGTAGGTGTTGATCCCAACCTCCTTTGAAATTCATAGAGCAAGCTCTCAACATATCTTCTAGGGTTTGAATTGTTCTCTCAGACTGACCGTCTGTCTGGGGATGATAAGCAGTGCTGAAACTCAACTCTGTATCCAGAGTATGCTGAAGACTTCACCAGAACTTCGAGGTAAATCTCGGATCCCGATCAGATATAATAGAAAGTGGTACTCCATGCAATCTTACCACTTCCTTTACATATATCCTGGCAAGCTGATCTAGAGAGAAATCCTCTCTAATAGGAATGAAGTGTGCAGACTTTGTAAGACGATCAACTATGACCCAGATAGCATTATTGCCTTTGGATGTTTTAGGAAGTCCTGTGACAAAGTCCATAGTGATGTTTTCCCATTTCCATTTGGGTATGGGTAATGGTTGTAACATCCCCTTAGACTTCTGTCTCTCAGCTTTAACTTGTTGACAAACCAAGCATCGAGAGACATATTCAGCAACATCTCTTTTCATGCCATCCCACCAGAAGTACTCTTTCAGGTCCCTATACATCTTCGTGCTTCCAGGATGAATAGAGAATGAAGAACTATGAGCCGCATCCAGCAGCTCCTTCTTTAATTCGGGGATGGGAGGAACACAAACCGGATTCCTGAACTTTATTATCCCATCACAATCAAGGTTGAATTCAGGAACATTTCTCACCTTCTTTTGTAACTCGACATCTTCTTTCTGTGCCTCTTTAATCTTCACATGTATAGATGGTTGAACATTCATTTGAGAAAGATAAGATTTTTCCCCTTCCATTATAATTCCAAGATCCATCCTTTGTAAATCCATAAATATTGGATCTTTTGTGATCCTCATCATGGATAAACTAGCATGGTCTTGTCGACTTAATGCATCTTCCACCTTGTTTGCTTTCCCAGGGTGGTAAGGGATTGAGCAGTCATAATCCTTAATCAGCTCCAACCATCTTCTTTGACGCATATTCAACTCCTTTTGTGTGAAAATATACTTTAAACTTTTATGATCAGTATAAATATCACACCTTTCACCATAAAGGTAATGCCTCCAAATCTTTAATGCAAAGATTACCGCAGCCAACTCCAAATCATGTGTTGGGTAATTTTGCTCATGGATTTTCAACTGTCGTGAGGCATAAGCTATCACCATATCATTTTGCATAAGAACACACCCCAATCCCTTCTTTGATGCATCACTGTAGATCACAAACCTTTCTCCACTACAAGGCAGTGTGAGAACAGGTGCACTGGATAACCTTCTTTTCAACTCCTTGAAATTCTCTTCACATTCCTCTGTCCAGACAAACTTAACTCCTTTCCGAGTCAACTTGGTGAGTGGATTAGATAATCGTGAAAAATCTTTTACAAAACGTCGATAATATCCAGCCAAACCAAGAAAACTTCGGATCTCAGTTACTGTGGTTGGTCTCGACCATCTTTCGATAACCTCTGTTTATGCTGGATCCACAGATATCCCCTCTTTTGAGATTATATGACCCAAAAATGCAACTTTTTGAAGCCAAAATTCACACTTGGTAAATTTGGCATAAAGCTTCTCCTTTCTCAGGGTCTTCAATATAATTCTCAAGTGATCTTCATGCTCTTCCTTGCTCTTTGAATAGACAAGAATATCATCTATAAAGACTACCACAAATTGATCAAGATAGTCTCTAAAGACTCTGTTCATTAGATCCATGAAGATAGCAGGGGCATTAGTAAGACCAAATGGCATCACTATAAATTCATAGTGTCCATACCTTGTACGGAAAGCCGTCTTTGGTATATCCTCCCTTTTGACCCTTAATTGATGATACCCTGAACGAAGATCAATCTTGGAAAAGTATTGAGCTCCGCGTAGTTGGTCAAATAAGTCATCAATGCGTGGGAGAGGATATTTGTTCTTGATAGTGATCTTGTTAAGTTCTCGATAATCAATGTAGAGTCTCATTGATCCATCTTTCTTCTTAACAAATAGAACAGGTGCTCCCCAAGGTGACGCACTAGGGCGTATGAATCCCTTATCAATATTCTCTTGGAGTTGCTTCTTCAATTCCTGCAACTCAATTGGGGCCATTCTATAAGGTGTCTTTGAAATAGGCAAAGCACCTGGTACGAGTTCTATTGAAAACTCAACTTCACGATTTGGTGGAAGACCCGGCAATTCCTCCGGAAAGACATCATCAAACTCCCGTACAATGGGCATATTCTTAATCGTGAGTTTCTCACCAACCATTTGAGATAAATAACCTTCATTTAGTGGAATCAATACCCATAAGATGGAAGAAATTTCCACTGGAAGGTTATGTTCATCCTTGCATTGATAGACGATCGTAGATTGATCTGAAATATGAAATGTGACTTCCCTTCTTTGGCAATTGATATGAGCTCCATGTAGAGAAAGCCAATCCATGCCAAGAATCACATCAAATTCCACTAAAGGAAGGATCACAAGATTTGCAGGAAGCACTTTCCCACAAACTTCGATCGGAGAAGAATTATAAACTTTTGATGCGATTGATGTGCCATTAGGTGTTGTCACGGCTAACTCAACATCTAATTGTTGAGGTAATACGGTGATACCCTTATAAAAGTCTTCAGAAATAAAAGAGTGGGTGGATCCAGAATCAAATAAAACATTTGCTACTTTAGAGTGGATGGTAAGTGTACCTTTCACCACATCGTTATCGTACTCCACGTCGCTGATAGAAATTGCATGTGACTTTCCTTTGTCTTTAGCCTTAAGATTTTGTTTACGTCGACCATCATCATCAACCCTTGGATTTGGGCATTGATTGGCATAATGCCCCATCTCCTTGCACTTGAAACATTGAAGTGTAGTAGGTTCATTCTGTGTATCCCTTCCTTTGTTTGCGTCATTAGACATCTTCTTCCCATTATCACGGCATTCAAATGCCCGATGACCTTCCTTTCCACATTTAAAACATTTACTTGTCCCTTTAAGACAACTCCCTCCATGTTTCTTTCCACACTTTGAGCATAAGGAAAAGCTCATCTTCTTTTCCATGTGCTCTTTAGATTTTTCTTTGAATTCCATCTTCCTCTTCTTATCAAACCCATGTGACTGATGGGTTACTCCAATCTCCATCTCGACTTTGAGAGCACATCGAACGATTTCCTCGTAGCTATTGAAGTCCCTTATGGCTAACGCCCTTTGAAGACTTGGTTTTAAGCCAATAAAGAATCGATCGATCTTACTCTCAGGTTGAATAATAATACCAGAAGCATACCTTGAAAGTCTTGTAAAATTTGCTTCATAGGTACTAACAGATTCATCATCCCTTTTCTTCAGTTCAAGAAACTATTTCTCCATCTTTGTTCGGAGAATACGAGGGAAGTACTTATTGAAAAATAAGTTCTTGAACTCGTCCCATTCCATAGACTCAATTTCATCCCTTTGCCTCGTATTATTGATAAGATTCCACCATTGATCAGCATCTCGTTCCAAACGATACACTGCTAGGATGACTTTATCATGTTCAGAACATTGAAGAACTGAAAATATCTTTTCAGTAGTACTAATCCATTGTTCAGCAACTAATGGATCAGTAGACCCGCTGAAAGAAGGTGGACGCTGCCTCATGAAGGATTCAACAGAATGTTGCTCCCTCCTTTGCTCGTTTGGAAATCCTGCATGATTCATAGCTTGAGAAAGTTGTGTGAGCATGGCTACAAGATTTTGCATTCCAGCTCCCATATCGTTTGGTTGCTCAGGGGGACAATCATTGCATTGCCCATCGCATTCCGCATTAACACGGTTCCTTCGGGTTCCAGCCATTGACTAAAACCAAGAAGAATAGTGTGAACAACACTAATTATAATAGGAAACCACATAATTCAAGAATAAAATTTTCATGCTTAAGGTCTTATCCTAGGTTATTCAAGGACATTTCTAAAATACTAAGATTGTGTTCTATGCTTAGACTTATCCTTAGGGTTCTTACTAAGGCTTTCACATCCTAGTTTCCAAAGGTTGACTATACCTTTCCTCTGATACCAACTATAACAACCCATACTTTACATACATTGTTAATACTTAAAAATTGAAGCACACTTATTACAACATATGACAAAACCACAAAGGACCGTATAGGTATAGTGTCTTTAGAAACTGGGAAACATAAACAACTGGTTCATAAATCTTCTATAGTGTATCCCATTTATTTCATCATATCTAGGGTCCCTTTTAGCATATTCTACTTAATATCCATCTTCCTGACCTGGGGAAAAGAAAACATAAAAGGGTGAGCTCAAATGCTCAGCAAGGGCAAATAAAGGAAATAAAAATCATATCATATCTTTTTGAAAATCAAAACCTGCAAAAGAGATCATAATATCTTAACATGGAATAAATCATAGAAGTGAAAATGAGATCCCCATAATCATAACATAAAACTTTAAACATTGTGGCATGCACACATAATCATGGAAAATCATTTCTTGTTAGTCATGACTCATTGCCAAGACTATCTTAGTGGACAAAGTCCCTTTCTGAACCGAGTTCACTCCTCGTTTCAGTCCTGTATCACTGAACCAAAATAACCTTCCGTTCCAGCCATGTCTATCTCATGAGATATAAAATCTTTACCCAATGCATTGGAGGGAGATATAGGTCCCACCCATCTTATAACGAATCCTTTCTTATGTGTGCCACATAATCATAAATCATAAATCATAGCGTAACCCATGTAATAAAAATGGGATTCTTAAACAACATGACATCATAAAACAATTCATATAAGGTAAAGGAATTCATAAAAATATTTCCATCACAACATAATCAAATCCATGTAATAATAGGGATAAAAACAGAACCCTTTTATTATCTTAGATGGAAAATAATTTTGATAAAATACTTGAACTCCATTCTTGAGGAAAATATCCTTTCTACTTCAAAAACACTTTTCCTTTCTTAACATGTCATACAATTTTAAACTAAAAGAAGTTGATTAAAAATAAACTTGAATACTTGTAAAGGAAGCTTCTTGTAAATAATGTTTTAGAAATCCATTCATGCCGTATAAGTTAAAAAAAACATTCTTCGTACTTTTGTCGGAAAAGTCAAAAAGTACCTCGTACAAAAAAATGACAAAAGATTGCTTTCATATTCTTTACTAAAAATTCACCAAAGGGTAAAATTGGATTTAAACTATTTTAAGTGGTTGGAAACAATATTACATATTGAGGGAACATGGATGTGGATGATAAAATACACCCCAATAAATACTTACGAATAAACAATCTCAGATAAAAATGAGATTGTGATATTTTCCTTACCTTAGGTCCGATTTGCTTTGTTCGTGTCCGAAGCTCCTGTATAATGGTTTAAATAATGTTATTGACTTATTCCAGAATCATACATATTGATATGATATCATATATGGTCATATTATTAGCTTCTTGTTAGTAATATTTCATTGTTACTTGTTACTCGGGTCTTTATAACTTTTTGTTCTTATGCGTGTTTTGTCGAATAAATTCTTATTCTTATCTTTAGGTTATAGATAATTCATTTACAGAATGGTATTATTGTAGTATATACCATATTCATTCATTCAATTCATTTATATAATCATTATGAAATGAAGATCATGTAGAACGAGTCGCATCACATCGTGGAGACGGTATTCCGTACGTACGCACGAGTGATGATATCGTTCCTATGATCGTGGAATTGTATTGGAGTATATATATATTATTTCAGTATCAATATTACTTCATAATAATCATATATAGTTACTCATTACACCATTATACCCATCCTTGTAAGGTGATGGTGGAAAATAGATTACACCACGGCGTGGAGACGGTATTCCGTACGTACGCATGCGCAGTGATTTCATTTTTCCGTAGGATGGATAGAAGGTGAATTAGGGTTGTTTAATATTTATAATAACATATCAGTATGTAAGTAATACTGATGTTATTACTTTATCATGAAACAACTAAAGAAGAAGAAGTTGAAGAAGAAAGAAATTGAAAAGATCAGTAATGGATATTACCTCTTCTTTGGAACGCCTCTTTGAATCCTCCACTTAAGGAACTAAGATTGGTCTTTGGAGAAGACCAGGACCTCTAGGATTATTCTATGGAAGTGGAGAGGAGAAAATGTCAGGGTTTGGCCGAGCTTGAGTGCTCAATTTGGTGTAAGGAGGAGGGGGAGGAGGTGCCCTTTTATAAGGGAGGAGAGGGGCACCTTAGGAATATCTCAAAATATTATTTTATTATAAAGTCAAGTTCGGTTTTAATTAGCTCCAAATTGATTTATTTCGAGGCTAAGGTTGGGATGGGTCGAAATCCTCTCATCCAATATAATTTAGACAAGTTTAGGTTCCTATTGTAACCTTATCATTTAGATTTAACATTAAGTTAAATAATTTTACTTTTACCGTGTCTTCTTGTGTTCTTATACTATAAGGTTAATAAACTTACTATATCAAGCCAAACGAACCCGAAATTGTTTATTATTAATATATATATCCTTATCTATGTCATTTGGCCGAACCTTAGATTTTTAGGAATAAAATAACAATTAATAATATAATATTTGATTTAAAAACTATTTTGTGTCAATTTTGACACTATTTGATATATGATTTTTGTGAAAGTCATAACAGAATTATATGTTCAAACCAGGTTTATTAAAGCATCACTAATATATCATAGTAACCTAGAAAATTAGTGGAATTCATAAAAAGTCTCAAATTACATTTATTTTGGTGTTTATAACATCAATTATGTCAATATTTCATTAATAAGATAATTACTGCATCATCATTATGTCATAAATAAATTAAATTATTTAATGTCTAAAAATTACAAATAAAATATCATCATGTAGGAAATCTTTTTATCTTTCTAATGAATATTTACAATTGAATTTATCTTATGTATAACCCCATATTAAAAATGATTTACTTATTAAACTTTGATTTTAACTATTTTAATCCTTCTTTAAATAAATTAATAATAAATGTCCTAATCTAATCCAAGTGGGCCTAAATGGTCATATTTTATTCCTAAGTTTGTTTTTGGTCGAATTACACTTGTCCAATAGAATTAGGACATGTGTTAGGGTAATATTAATATCATATTTACCCTTAGTTACCCTATTTACTATTAACCGCGGTAAAAATCGTAAAAAGTTACTATTCACCAAAAAATTATTTTCATCTCATTGAACCACATTTTAGTCCTTGATATTAACCGTGTCTCTCGGATTTTCAAAATTCCATTCACAGAAGCGGTAAAATTAAGTTTTATGCAAAATTCTGTTTTTTAACCTACCACTTAGTGGTTTCACTATTCATCAAAAATTGAAAGTTTTCAGAAAAATACCAAAATTTCACCCTTGGCTAATTTCGATATTCTGAGTCCAAAAATGAAGTCCATTTTGAAAAATAAAATTTATAAAATTTTAAAAAGTGGTTATTACTATTCATAACGGCTAGTTTTAATAGCATATTGTTGTTTAGTGAAACTCGGTATTGCGTACGACGCAAGCTATCGAGGAAGGTCGCGATTGCGTGTAAAGCAAGTCAAGAAAGTGTTGTGTAGAAAAAGATTCCTTTGATAATTTATATAACATAAAAGTCTCGGGTGTTACATTCTACCCCCCTTAAAAAGAATTTCGCCCTCGAAATTCATCACTTTGTAACAAACAGATGAGGATACTTCTCCCTCATCATATCCTCAAGCTCCCATGTAGCTTCTTCAAGTTGGTGGTTCCTCCATAAAACTTTCACCAAGCGAGTGGTCTTGTTTCGTAGGACTTTTTCGCTACGATCCAGAATCTCTATCGGCTGTTCTTCATAACAAAGATCTTGCTCCAGTGGTACAACTTATGAGCTGAGTACATGTGAAGGATCTGGTATGTACTCTCTCAGGAGAGATACATGGAACACATCGTGAACTTGAGAGAGATTCGGTGGAAGCGCCAATCGGTAAGCTACCTTCCCAACACGATCCAGTATTTTGAAAGGACCGATATATCTAGGGCTCAACTTCCCCTTCTTTCCAAATCACATAACCCTCTTCCAGGGAGATATTCGTAAGAACACTTTATCACCCACTTCAAACTCTAGGTCTTTTCTTCGGTTGTCGGCATAGCTTTTCTGTCGACTCTGAGCTGCTCTTATGTGTTGTTGAATAGATCTGACCTTTTCTGCCATTTCATCAATGAGATCAGGTCCTAATAGCTTTCATTCCCCAACTTCATCCCAGCAAGTTGGAGTCCTGCATTTCTTTCCATAGAGAGCTTCATAAGGAGCCATCTGAATACTGGAGTGAAAGATATTATTATAAGAAAATTCTACCAAAGGTAGGTGTTGATCCCAACCTCCTTTGAAATTCATAGAGCAAGCTCTCAACATATCTTCTAGGGTTTGAATTGTTCTCTCAGACTGACCGTCTGTCTGGGGATGATAAGCAGTGCCGAAACTCAACTCTGTATCCAGAGTATGCTGAAGACTTCGCCAGAACTTCGAGGTAAATCTCGGATCCCGATCAGATATAATAGAAAGTGGTACTCCATGCAATCTTACCACTTCCTTTACATATATCCTGGCAAGCTGATCTAGAGAGAAATCCTCTCTAATAGGAATGAAGTGTGCTGACTTTGTAAGACGATCAACTATGACCCAGATAGCATTATTGCCTTTGGATGTTTTAGGAAGTCCTGTGACAAAGTCCATAGTGATGTTTTCCCATTTCCATTCGGGTATGGGTAATGGTTGTAACATCCCCTTAGACTTCTGTCTCTCAGCTTTAACTTGTTGACAAACCAAGCATCGAGAGACATATTCAGCAACATCTCTTTTCATGCCATCCCACCAGAAGTACTCTTTCAGGTCCCTATACATCTTCGTGCTTCCAGGATGAATAGAGAATGAAGAACTATGAGCCTCATCCAGCAGCTCCTTCTTTAATTCGGGGATGGGAGGAACACAAACCCGATTCCTGAACTTTATTATGCCATCACAATCAAGGTTGAATTCAGGAACATTTCTCACCTTCTTTTGTAACTCGACATCTTCTTTCTGTGCCTCTTTAATCTTCACATGTATAGATGGTTGAACATTCATTTGAGAAAGATAAGATTTTTCCCCTTCCATTATAATTCCAAGATCCATCCTTTGTAAATCCATAAATATTGGTTCTTTTGTGATCCTCATCATGGATAAACTAGCATGGTCTTGTCGACTTAATGCATCTGCCACATTGTTTGCTTTCCCAGGGTGGTAATGGATTGAGCAGTCATAATCCTTAATCAGCTCCAACCATCTTCTTTGACGCATATTCAACTCCTTTTGTGTGAAAATATACTTTAAACTTTTATGATCAGTATAAATATCACACCTTTCACCATAAAGGTAATGCCTCCAAATCTTTAATGCAAAGATTACCGCAGCCAACTCCAAATCTTGTGTTGGGTAATTTTGCTCATGGATTTTCAACTGTCGTGAGGCATAAGCTATCACCATATCATTTTGCATAAGAACACACCCCAATCCCTTCTTTGATGCATCACTGTAGATCACAAACCTTTCTCCACTACAAGGCAGTGTGAGAACAGGTGCACTGGATAACCTTCTTTTCAACTCCTTGAAATTCTCTTCACATTCCTCTGTCCAGACAAACTTACTCCTTTCCGAGTCAACTTGGTGAGTGGATTAGATAATCGTGAAAAATCTTTTACAAAACGTCGATAATATCCAGCCAAACCAAGAAAACTTCGGATCTCAGTTACTGTGGTTGGTCTCAACCATGTTTCGATAACCTCTGTTTTTGCTGGATCCACAGATATCCCCTCTTTTGAGATTATATGACCCAAAAATGCAACTTTTTGAAGCCAAAATTCACACTTGGTAAATTTGGCATAAAGCTTCTCCTTTCTCAGGGTCTTCAATATAATTCTCAAGTGATCTTCATGCTCTTCCTTGCTCTTTGAATAGACAAGAATATCATCTATAAAGACTACCACAAATTGATCAAGATAGTCTCTAAATACTCTATTCATTAGATCCATGAAGATAGCAGGGGCATTAGTAAGACCAAATGGCATCACTATAAATTCATAGTGTCCATACCTTGTACGGAAAGCCGCCTTTGGTATATCCTCCCTTTTGACCCTTAATTGATGATACCCTGAACGAAGATCAATCTTGGAAAAGTATTGAGCTCCGCATAGTTGGTCAAATAAGTCATCAATGCGTGGGAGAGGATATTTGTTCTTGATAGTGATCTTGTTAAGTTCTCGATAATCAATGCAGAGTCTCATTGATCCATCTTTCTTCTTAACAAATAGAACAGGTGCTCCCCAAGGTGACGCACTAGGGCGTATGAATCCCTTATCAAGATTCTCCTGGAGTTGCTTCTTCAATTCCTGCAACTCAATTGGGGCCATTCTATAAGGTGTCTTTGAAATAGGCAAAGCACCTGGTACGAGTTCTATTGAAAACTCAACTTCACGATTTGGTGGAAGACCCGGAAATTCCTCCGGAAAGACATCATCAAACTCCCGTACAATGGGCATATTCTTAATCGTGAGTTTCTCACCAACCATTTGAGATAAATAACCTTCATTTAGTGGAATCAATACCCATAAGATGGAAGAAATTTCCACTGGAAGGTTATGTTCATCCTTGCATTGATAGACGATCGTAGATTGATCTGAAATATGAAATGTGACTTCCCTTCTTTGGCAATTGATATGATCTCCATGTAGAGAAAGCCAATCCATGCCAATAATCACATCAAATTCCACTAAAGGAAGGATCACAAGATTTGCAGGAAGCACTTTCCCACAAACTTCGATCGGAGAAGAATTAAAAACTTTTGATGCGATTGATGTGCCATTAGGTGTTGTCACGGCTAACTCAACATCTAATTGTTGAGGTAATACGGTGATACCCATAGAAAAGTCTTCAGAAATAAAAGAGTGGGTGGATCCAGAATCAAATAAAACATTTGCTACTTTAGAGTGGATGGTAAGTGTACCTTTCACCACATCGTTATCGTACTCCACATCGCTGATAGAAATTGCATGTGACTTTCCTTTGCCTTTAGCCTTAAGATTTTGTTTACGTCGACCATCATCATCAACCCTTGGATTTGGGCATTGACTGGCATAATGCCCCATCTCCTTGCACTTGAAACATTGAAGTGTAGTAGGTTCATTCTGTGTATCCCTTCCTTTGTTTGCGTCATTAGACATCTTCTTCCCATTATCACGGCATTCAAATGCCCGATGACCTTCCTTTCCACATTTAAAACATTTACTTGTCCCTTTAAGACAACTCCCTCCATGTTTCTTTCCACACTTTGAGCATAAGGAAAAGCCCATCTTCTTTTCCGTGTGCTCTTTAGATTTTTCTTTGAATTCCATCTTCCTCTTCTTATCAAACCCATGTGACTGATGGGTTACTCCAATCTCCATCTCGACTTTGAGAGCACATCGAACGATTTCCTCGTAGCTATTGAAGTCCCTTATGGCTAACGCCCTTCGAAGACTTGGTTTTAAGCCACTAAAGAATCGATCGATCTTACTCTCAGGTTGGATAATAATACCAGAAGCGTACCTTGCAAGTCTTGTAAAATTTGCTTCATAGGTACTAACAGATTCATCATCCCTTTGCTTCAGTTCAAGAAACTATTTATCCATATTTGTTCGGAGAATACGAGGGAAGTACTTATTGAAAAATAAGTTCTTGAACTCGTCCCATTCCATAGACTCAATTTCATCCCTTTGCCTCGTATTATTAATAAGATTCCACCATTGATCAGCATCTCCTTCCAAACGATACACTGCTAGGATGACTTTATCATGTTCAGAACATTGAAGAACTGAAAATATCTTTTCAGTAGTACTAATCCATTGTTCAGCAACTAATGGATCAGTAGACCCGCTGAAAGAAGGTGGACGCTGCCTCATGAAGGATTCAACAGAATGTTGCTCCCTCCTTTGCTTGTTTGGAAATCCTGCATGATTCATAGCTTGAGAAAGTTGTGTGAGCATGGCTACAAGATTTTGCATTCCAGCTCCCATATCGTTTGGTTGCTCAGGGGGACAATCATTGCATTGCCCATCGCATTCCGCATTAACACGGTTCCTTCGGGTTCCAGCCATTGACTAAAACCAAGAAGAATAGTGTGAACAACACTAATTATAATAGGAAACCACATAATTCAAGAATAAAATTTTCATGCTTAAGGTCTTATCCTAGGTTATTCAAGGACATTTCTAAAACACTAAGATTGTGTTCTATGCTTAGACTTATCCTTAGGTTTCTTACTAAGGCTTTCACATCCTAGTTTCCAAAGGTTGACTATACCTTTCCTCTGATACCAACTATAACAACCCATACTTTACATACATTGTTAATACTTCAAAATTGAAGCACACTTATTACAACATATGACAAAACCACAAAGGACCGTATAGGTATAGTGTCTTCAGAAACTGGGAAACATAAACAAGTGGTTCATAAATCTTCTACAGTGTATCCCATTTATTTCATCATATCTAGGGTCCCTTTTAGCATATTCTACTTAATATCCATCTTCCTGACCTGGGGAAAAGAAAACATAAAAGGGTGAGCTCAAATGCTCAGCAAGGGCAAATAAAGGAAATAAAAATCATATCATATCTTTTTGAAAATCAAAACCTGCAAAAGAGATCATAATATCTTAACATGGAATAAATCATAGAAGTGAAAATGAGATCCCCATAATCATAACATAACACTTGAAACATTGTGGCATGCACACATAATCATGGAAAATCATTTCTTGTTAGTCATGACTCATTGCCAAGACTATCTTAGTGGACAAAGTCCCTTTCTGAACTGAGTTCACTCCTCGTTTCAGTCCTGTATCACTGAACCGAAATAACCTTCCGTTCCAGCCATGTCTATCTCATGAGATATAAAATCTTTACCCAATGCATTGGTGGGAGATATAGGTCCCACCCATCTTATAACGAATCCTTTCTTATGTGTGCCACATAATCATAAATCATAAATCATAGTGTAACCCATGTAATAAAAATGGGATTCTTAAACAACATGACATCATAAAACAATTCATATAAGGTAAAGGAATTCATAAAAATATTTCCATCACAACATAATCAAATCCATGTAATAATAGGGATAAAAACAGAACCCTTTTATTATCTTAGATGGAAAATAATTTTGATAAAATACTTGAACTCCATTCTTGAGGAAAATATCCTTTCTACTTCAAAAACACTTTTCCTTTATTAACATGTCATACAATTTTAAACTAAAAGAAGTTGATTAAAAATAAACTTGAATACTTGTAAAGGAAGCTTCTTGGAAATAATGTTTTAGAAATCCATTCATGCCGTATAAGTTAAAAAAAACATTCTTCGTACTTTTGTCGGAAAAGTCAAAAAGTACCTCGTACAAAAAAATGACAAAAGATTGCTTTCATATTCTTTACTAAAAATTCACCAAAGGGTAAAATTGGATTTAAACTATTGTAAGTGGTTGGAAACAATATTACATATTGAGGGAACATGGATTTGGATGATAAAATACACCCCAATAAATACTTACGAATAAACAATCTCGGATAAAAATGAGATTGTGATATTTTCCTTACATTAGGTCCGATTTGCTTTGTTCGTGTCCGAAGCTCCTGTATAATGGTTTAAATAATGTTATTGACTTATTCCAGAATCATACATATTTATATGATATCATATATAGTCATATTATTAGCTTCTTGTTAGTAATATTTCATTGTTACTTGTTACTCGGGTCTTTATAACTTTTTGTTCTTATGCGTGTTTTGTCGAATAAATTCTTATTCTTATCTTTAGGTTATAGATAATTCATTTACAGAATGGTATTATTGTAGTATATACCGTATTCATTCATTCAATTCATTTATATAATCATTATGAAATGAAGATCATGTAGAACGAGTCGCATCACATCGTGGAGACGGTATTCCGTACGTACGCACGAGTGATGATATCGTTCCTATGATCGTGGAATTGTATTAGAGTATATATATATTATTTCATTATCAATATTACTTCATAATAATCATATATAGTTACTCATTACACCATTATACCCATCCTTGTAAGATGATGGTGGAAAATAGATTACACCACGGCGTGGAGACGATATTCCGTACGTACGCACGCGCGGTGATTTCATTTTTCCGTAGGATGGATAGAAGGTGAATTAGGGTTGTTTCATATTTATAATAACATATCAGTATGTAAGTAATACTGATGTTATTACTTTATCATGAAACAACTAAAGAAGAAGAAGTTGAAGAAGAAAGAAATTGAAAAGATCGGTAATGGATATTACCTCTTCTTTGGAACGCCTCTTTGAATCCTCCACTTAAGGAACTAAGATTGGTCTTTGGAGAAGACCAGGACCTCTAGGATTATTCTAGGGAAGTGGAGAGGAGAAAATGGCAGGGGTTGGCCGAGCTTGAGTGCTCAATTTGGTGTAAGGAGGAGGGGGAGGATGTGCCCTTTTATAAGGGAGGAGAGGGGCACCTTAGGAATATCTCAAAATATTATTTTATTATAAAGTCAAGTTCGATTTTAATTAGCTCCAAATTGATTTATTTCGAGGCTAAGGTGGGGATGGGTCGAAAACCTCTCATCCAATAGAATTTAGACAAGTTTAGGTTCCTATTTTAACCTTATCATTTAGATTTAACATTAAGTTAAATAATTTTACTTTTACCGTGTCTTCTTGTGTTCTTATACTATAAGGTTAATAAACTTACTATATCAAGCCAAACGAACCCCAAATTGTTTATTATTAATATATATATCCTTATCTATGTCATTTGGCCGAACCTTAGATTTTTAGGAATAAAATAACAATTAATAATATAATATTTTATTTAAAAACTATTTTGTGTCAATTTTGACACTATTTGATATATGATTTTTGTGAAAGTCATAACAGAATTATATGTTCGAACCAAGTTGATTAAAGCATCACTAATATAGCATAGTAACCTAGAAAATTAGTGGAATTCATAAAAAGTCTCAAATTACATTTATTTTGGTGTTTATAACATCAATTATGTCAATATTTCATTAATAAGATAATTACTGCATCATCATTATGTCATAAATAAATTAAATTATTTAATGTCTAAAAATTACAAATAAAATATCATCATGTAGTAAATCTTTTTATCTTTCTAATGAATATTTACAATTGAATTTATCTTATTTATAACCCCATATTAAAAATTATTTACTTATTAAACTTTGATTTTAACTATTTTAACCCTTCTTTAAATAAATTAATAATAAATGTCCTAATCTAATCCAAGTGGGCCTAAATGGTCATATTTTATTCCTAAGTTTGTTTTTGGTCGAATTACACTTGTCCAATAGAATTAGGACATGTGTTAGGGTAATATTAATATCATATTTACCCTTAGTTACCCTATTTACTATTAAACGCGGTAAAAATCGTAAAAAGTTACTATTCACCAAAAATTTATTTTCATCTCATTGAACCACATTTTAGTCCTTGATATTAACCGTGTCTCTCGGATTTTCGAAATTCCATTCACAGAAGCGGTAAAATTAAGTTTTATGCAAAATTCTGTTTTTTAACCTACCACTTAGTGGTTTCACTATTCATCAAAAATTGAAAGTTTTCAGAAAAATACCAAAATTTCACCCTTGGCTAATTTCGATATTCTGAGTCCAAAAATGAAGTCCATTTTGAAAAATAAAATTTATAAAATTTTAAAAAGTGGTTATTACTATTCATAACGGCTAGTTTTAATAGCATATTGTTGTTTAGTGAAACTCGGTATTGCGTACGACGCAAGCTATCGAGGAAGGTTGCGATTGCATGTAAAGCAAGTCAAGAAAGTGTTGTGTAGAAAAAGATTCCTTTGATAATTTATATAACATAAAAGTCTCGGGTGTTACAGCCGCGATGATCTGTGGCGGCCGGCCCAAGACGACCGTGCAGGGGAAGTGTGGTGCCTGCAGGCGCCGCCAGTGGTAGTAGCCGTGGTTCGCGGGCTGTGGCAGGAGGGGGTGGCGCGGCCCCGCACCATGCTGGGTCGGCTGAAGACCGGTCGGCCATCATGATGACCGTTGCACGTGGTGGGCAAGCGCCCCACCGGCTGGACTAAACGTCCTCGCATCTATTGGGCCAGCTGGGAAATGTGGTCCTCCTTTTGGCGGATTAGGCCGGACATGGCTCGGCCGAAAGGGCTGGGACAGACCTACCCAGTGTGTCGGGCTGGACCCTTAGCCCAGCGGTCCATCCTGAGTGGGCCGAGCCACACCCTGTGAGTCGACCCAACCGTGGCTCGGGCCCATGAACTAGTCGGGCCAACCCCGATGGGCCGGGACCAATGAACCGGCCCGACCCTTAACAGGTTATACCGAAGTAGGGTTAGGTAGACTTCAGGACCTGTTGCGTCAGGCCGACCTGACTGAGTCGGACCAGGCCTAGACCCAACCAGCCCCCGAATAAAGAAACACCCGTAACTGATGAACTGGGTGTTCATTTGACACACTTTTAGGGGAGGTGGCACCCCTTTTGGGAAGTGGTCCCTTTGGCATATTCTGGTCAGCCGGACCAAGGTCCCATCACCCCCGTTTCATGGAAAGGAGTGTAACTAATAGACCGGGCGTCTGATCAACACGTCGTCAGTGGAATGAGGACCCTTATGACAAGGAAGTCTTTTAGAGATAATCTAAGTGAGTTTTCATGGATTTTGATGTGCGACCTGGGTTGGATCAGATTTGAATCCAATCGATCCCTTTTTACAAAAGTGCTCATATCTCACAGACTAGGATTTTGATCGACGTGTCGTCTGCCATGTTGGGACCCCTATGATGGGGCGGTCCATTGGGTATGATTTGTGAGGGACTTCATACTGGTTGAAATATAATCGAAGGCTTGAGGATCAGAATATTCAAAGAGATCATGAGTTCTTCGTGCGGGAATCCAGTGGTTGGCTGTTACATGAAGAAGAAGAGCAACCAATACGGGTCATCATCAGAAACTCTAGAGTGGGATGATCTAGCTGTATGACTATTTATCCCTACCTCTGTACCAGTGACCAATACGGGTCAGTACCAGTGACCAATACAGGTCAGCACCAGTGACCAATACGGGTCAGCACGAGCGACCAATACGGGTCAGCACCAGCGACCAATACGGGTCAGCAACGAGAGACCAATATGGGTCAGAAACGAGAGACCAATACGTGTCAGCATCTAGAAACTAATACAGATCAGCATACAATGACCTATAAGGGTCACCAGTGGAGTTACTATGGATAGGATCAACTGGCTTATGATGAGTCATCCTTATCCCAGTAACCTTGAAGTATACTGTTAGAGTGAGCTACCTCTTTTTATTTGTGTTTCATGATTTAGACCGGGCTTGCGATATTAACTTTGTGGTATTTATTGTGATGTTTTCCTTTTTGGATTTTTGAGGGAACTTCGGGGGTCTCGGGGTCCCCTACTAAGTTGTTATACTCACCCCTACACGGGATCATCCCGCACATGTGTGTCTAGTGTAGACTACTGACTCTCCATGGTGGACTTTGGAGGTTCGTGACTTGGTGGAGCTTGGTGAAATGAGAGCAGTTGATATCCTCTTATTTTAATTTAGTCTTACATCCACTACCCTCCAGGTAGAGTTCCAGGGCAGATGCGACGGCTGTTTACTTTCTTTTCAGTTTCTAGGGCGTGTATTTCATCCCACTGTTTTCAGTTTATAGTTGTACTTATGGTTGTATTTTACTCTCATGGTTATACCTTACTTTTATTGGATGTTTAATTTATTTTACCTTTTTCAGTGTGTATAGATCTATAAGGAAATTCCTTCATTATTCAAGAAAATACTTGAGGTTCTAGTCACCATCCCCTAGCTATGGAAGGTGGGCTTGGGGTAGTCACATCCGGGCCCTGTCAGACAGGTCGTGACCAAGTGGTATTAGAGGGAGGTCGGTTCTACGATAAGAACTAAAAGACTAATTTTAATGAGTCAATAGTGTAAAGTTTCTTGAGTTTTTTTTTAATACAGGGAGTCTAGTGTTGGTGCGGAGGATAAAGTATCCATACACCAGGACCCTGAATTTTGTTTTCCGACTCGGTACATGAAAACACCGGTTGATGGTATTTTCAAAAGATTTATTGAGTCATCCCACCAGGTATAAATTATTAAATATGGTGCATCTATTTCATATAGGATTCCTCCATGAAGATAGCCAGCTGGAATTCTTATTACAGATCGTGATAGAGGCCCACTGAGCGATGAGGCGTCGGTACAGGGACTGCTCATAATGATGGAACCTTCGAGTGGTATACCAGCAACATCACCACTCGTTGAGTAACATAAGCTACCAGTGGATCATGCATGCCAGCTGAGCGCATTGCATGATTTCCATAGATAGAGGTCTCCAATTTTTCGAGGCGAGATGGATCCCCAGGTAGTAGAGGATCGGCTTGATGTGGTTTCGTGGGTATTTATCTTAGTAGAGACACCCATCGAGCTGATGGAGATCTTGGACACTAGCCTTATCCAGGGCTCGGCAGGACGATGGTGAAGCTCAACGCTCTAGGTGCATAAGAGACAACCCTCACCTGGCCAGACTTTGAGATCCTTTTCTCGGCGGAGTTCATGCCAGAGACACTATGCTCTGTTCATATCCAGGAGTTGTTGCATCTACAGTAGGGCTGTCAGACTATGGTTTCGTACTCGAAGAGATTTACTGACCTCTCTCAATACTCCACCAAAATGGTATGGGACCCTTACTCAAGGGCATAGACCTTTGAGTATGGGCTCTGATGAGTGATTAGAGCTGAGATAGTTTCTCTGAGCAGCCCGACGTAGGCCGGAGTGCTAGAGAGAGATCTGCTGATGGAGAGCTTCCTTGTCGAGCAGGCACCGACAATGAGAGCCCCTGCTAGATGATAGGTAGCAGAGTCATCTGTAGCTGGCAGTAGATAGATGATGTAGAAGCCCAAGAATTCTAGGCCTTCTGGCGGGCAACCCCGGGATGTAGGGTCAGAGGTGAAAGGCTTGAGAGGATGAGGGAGACACCAGCAAGGCATGATTTTTTTTCCTCTAGGGGACATGGTCACAGAGCTCATGACTATCCAAGTCCTCGCATATATGATCAGCCAATGGTGGAGGGGCCACCAAGGCAGCAGTCGCGGCAGGAGCAAGAGCATCAGCTAGGCAGCGGACAAGGCTGGGGAGCAGTACATGTAGTGGGAGGTGGTCGGGGTCACTAGGAACTACCACTACCACCCCTAGGCGGTCCACCACGAGCTCCGGGAGTAGGTGGTTGGGGATAGGCCCAACTACATGCAGTAGAGGCTCCCAATCCTGACATCCCCGAGATGATACAAGGAACGATCTGTATCTTCTCTAATTTAGCAGTAGTGCATATCGACATAGGTTCTAGCCATTCTTTCCTTTTCGGGGACTTAGTTCGAGTCTCAGAGGTTCCAACTGATCTTTTAGCTTGACCCTTGCGTTTGCATGCTCCTATGGGAGTAGATTCTGTGGTAACACATTGGTGTCGATAGTGTGATCTTACTATCAGAGGATAGAGTTTTAGATGGGATCTTCTAGAAGAAACGTTGAATCCCTACAACGTCATTCTAGGAATGGACTGACTATTAGTAGTTCACGCATAAATTGACTTCTTAAGACATACAATGCGATGTATGCGGGGAGATGGAGGCCAGTTTTCCTTTTTTGGTGAGATGGAAAACAGAGCAGCATGATATTGACCTAGGCTTAGGAGGGTGCAGTCGATTACATATCAGCTAGATTGCATGGCCTTCGACACTATGGATGAGGTGATTCCATAGTTCCCAATAGTGTTGGACGAGTATGAGGAAGTATTTCCAGAAGATGTCCAACGACTAACTCCTCATAGATAGGTAGACTTTCACATTGACTTGTACCTAGGAACAACATTGATATCTACACCAGGATATTAGATGGCCTTTGTAGAGATCTGGGAGCTGAGGGTATAGTTGGAGGACTTACAAAAGAAGGCATTTGTAAGGCACATTGTTTCTCCATGGTCATCCCCAGTTTTGTTTTCCAAGAAGGAAGATTGAAGTTTGAGGCTATGAGTGGACTTCTGGTGCCTAAACGAGGTGACCGTGAAGAAAAAATATCCTCTGTCGAGGATCGATGATCTCTTTTACTAGCTGAAGGGATCTCGTTGGGTTTTAAAGATAGACATTAGATCAGACTATCACCAGCTCAGGTTATAAGATGAGGATGTACCAAAGACAGCCTTCAAATGTCGATATAGCCATTACGAGTTCTTGGTGATGTCTTTTGGTATAACCAACGCTCCAGCAGTGTTAATGGGGCTCATGAACAGGATCTTCAAGCCATACCTCGATCACTCCATGGTGGTCTTCATCGAAAGAATATTGGTGTACTCAGCATCTGAAGAAGAGCACGTTGTACACTTGAGGATAGTTTTGCATACACTCCAGGAGCACCTGTTATATGGGAATCTCTCGAATTGTGAGTTCTGGATACGAAAGGTCCACTTCATGGGACATGTCATCTCAGAGCCCGGAGTTGCAGTGGATTCTATGAAAATCAAGGTAGTACATGCTTAGGATCCACCTAGGATTGTTACTGAGGTGTGGAGATTCCTTGGATTATCAGGATATTATTAGAAGTTCGTACCTGATTTTTCCAGAGTAGCAGCACCTATGAATTCCTTGAAGAAGAATGGAAAATCCTTCCCGTGGTTAAATACATTCCAATAGAGCTTTCAATGGCTGATACAGAGCTTGACCAGTTCTCCCATCTTTAGATTTCCAGAGGACAGCACTGACAATGTGGTTTATTAGGATTCATTAGGGACCGGACTCAGTTGCGTCCTGATACTGGATAATGTAGTGACTATTTATGGATCACGATAACTGAGGCCCCATGAGAAGAATTATACAAATCATGACTTGGAGTTGGCAGTAGTAGTATTCACATTGAAGATGTGGAAACACTACTTAATGGGTGAGGGGTTCATTGTTTACTCAGACCACAAGATTTTAATATATATCTTCACACAGAAAGATCTGAATATGAAATAGCGACATTCTCTAGAGTTAATATAGGACTATGGCTTTAACATATTCTATTCTCCTGCAAAGGAGAACATAGTGGCAGATTCACTTAGCCAGAGATCAAGTTCACAGCTACTGAACGAGGCTTTAGAGCAGTTAGACTCGCTTTAGATATCCTACATGGATAGAGATGAGATAGTCTACCTCAATTCAATGGTATTTTTTCCTCCACTCCTTTATCAGGTGAGGGAGGCTCAACTTGGAGACAGTATCTATGAGACTTCATGTGCTCATATATCCTCAGTCCATGCACCTGACGGATATTCTGAAGGTGGGGAGCACGCTATCCTTTTTAGAGGATGTATAGTTGTACCAGTGGCACTACGAGAGGAGGTGCTAAGGGAGTTCCATACATCCCCCTCAGAATTACATCCAAGAATGATGAAGATGTATTAGGACCTTCGGAATTAGTTCTGGTGGCCAGGGATGAAGAGAGTTGTGGCAGATTTTGTTTCTAGATGCCTCACTTGCCAGTAAGTGAAGGCTGAGCACCATGTACCAGCAGGCTTAACCAAACCCCTCGAGATAACATAGTGGAAGTGGTAAGGTATATTGATAGACTTGATGACGAGGTTAACACGTACATCTAGAGGGAACGATACCATATGGGTGATTGTTGACTGAATCACCAAGTCATATCACTTCCTTGTTATTTGAGAGAAGAGTTCGGTAGAGTGCATGTGAAGTCTCTACGTTCAAGAGATCATGCGACTTCACAGGGTGACTTCGACGATAGTCTCAGAACATGGTGCAAGCTTCACATCTCGGTTTTGGAATGTATTATAGGAGGCTTTTGGGACTTAACTTTTCTTGATCATAGCTTTTCACCCACATAAAAATGGTCAGACTGAGCAGACCATCCATACCATAGAGGACATTCTTCGTGCATGTGTCCTAGATTTTGGTCACAGTTGGGAGGACCACCTACCATTGGTGGAGTTCGCGTACAACAATAGTTATCACTCTACCATTGGTATGGTCCCTTTTGAGGCTTTGTACAGATGACGGTACAGATAGCCCTTGTGCTAGACGGATCCAGGAGAGCTAGCACTTGTGATCCCAGAGATGGTACATGCTACCACTGAGAAGGTGCAGGTCATCCGAGAGCAGATCAAGACTGCACAGAGTCGACATAAGTCCTATGATGATAGGAAATGGAGGTCACTGGAGTTCCAGGAGGGGGACCACATATTCTTTCAAGTCTCCCCTCAACAGGGACTATAGAGTTTTAGCCGAGGTGGAAAACTCTCACAGAGGTTTATCGAACCATTCTTGATACTTCCAAGGGTTCGCAAGGTGGAGTACCACTTGGAAATGCCACCAAAGTAGGAGAGAGTGCACAATGTCTTCCACGTATCCGATATGAGGATATACGTTCATGAACCATCACACATCATCAACCATGGTGAG
This sequence comes from Viscum album, assembly GCA_963277665.1. Classification (NCBI taxonomy): domain Eukaryota; kingdom Viridiplantae; phylum Streptophyta; class Magnoliopsida; order Santalales; family Viscaceae; genus Viscum; species Viscum album. The sequence goes on along the minus strand of OY728128.1, from coordinate 1,512,070,251 downwards.
CTAGAGATTGACGACGGTGTGACTTTTTCCAAGTAACCGGTGGAGATAGAGGATCGAAAGGAGCAGACCCTTCATGGGCAGTCGATACCTCTGGTGTGCATTCTATGGTAGCACCATAATCTCTAAGAGAGCACAAGGGAGATAGAGGCTCAAATGTGTGCTCAATACCCCTCTTTGTTTGTGTTTTCGTATTCAGATTTCGGGGACATAAATACCTAAGGTGGGGAGAATGTAAAGACCAGAAAATCCCATGTATTTTTTTAAAGTATTTGGAATTTTTATGCGTCTGTGAAAATTGACGGTGCGTGATTCCGAGGCCCGGTGTGCCCAGAGTGAAATTCTAAACTTTTTTTAGGTAAGTTAAGTAAACGCACGGATGACGTTTTCTATATTTTGAATCGGTGCTTGGAATTGAAATCTGAGAGCACCGTTGAATCTGCATCACCAAAATTTGCTTAAGGGAATCTTCACTTCGACCGTAGTCGGTCGGGAAAAAAAGATAGTTTTGTAATTTTTAAAGAATAATAAAATAACATGAAATTGTAATTTTATTTTCTTTTTCTCCAACGGATGAGCGGCGGTGGTGGGACCGATGACTTTTCAAGCCATTTAATGGCTTGACTCATCAACTGTGTAACTCCACCATTGTAAATTAAAAGAGGTTCATTAATTAATTTAATGAAACTCATAAATTCTTAAACGCATTACTCACACTTCCCCATCCTATTTAAGTGGAGCTTGGGGTGGGGTTTTGGCATGGATTCTCCAAGCAAGGAAACTTTGGAAAAGTTCTGCGGTAAAATCCACCTGGAGGACGAGACTGGATTCAGCGAGCGCTGACGAGCACCACCAAATCACGAACCGACGACAACGACGATGGAGGTTATGTCAATCATCGTTAGCAGACGTCTCATCTAGATAGGGGGTTTATGTTTTTTTGGTTTAACATTATTGAAATGAGTTTATTTAATATTTGATTTTAGATCAATATTCTCCCACTTTTTATCATGTTAACGTGGAGGGCGCAGGCTGAACGAAGAAGGCATGGACCCTCCGCCGCTTCGTTCATGTTGCATTCTTCAGGGACGGCTTTCCTCAATTTTGATAGAAATGCGAGGTAGAGGGTCACACTATGATGAAGGTAGTCTAGGAGGATCATTGGTGTAGATGGTACCAAGAATGGACCATCAGAGCACGTCCGGGTGCCCACAGAAAGAATCGCATGCATGCCATATAGCGGTGGTCGGTGGTGGCTGATGGAGGCATGTGGCAATTGATCGTTGGCAGTGGAGAGGTAGTGTGTCATCTCACACCGTAGTGGCCCGAGGCGACTGGCCCAAGTCAGCCGCCAGTGGCAGCAGCCGTAGCAGGAGGGGGTGGCACGGTCCCACGCCACGGCAGGAGGGGCGGCGTGGCCCTGCGCCGTGGCAGGAGGGTGCGACGCGGTCGCGCACCATAGTAGGAGGGAGAATTATAGCGTCGCATCGCGACATCGGGGGGAGGCACTGCCCTATGCCGCACCGCGTTGGTTGAATACCGGTCGGCCATCATGTCGATTGATGCACGCGGTGGGGCAGCGCCCCACTAGCCAGACGAAACAGCCCCGCATCAGTGGGGCCAGCTGGAAAATGTGGTCTTCCTTCAGGCGGACTAGGTCGGACGCAGGATGGCTGAATGGGGCAGACCCACCCAGCGGGCTGGACCGGACCCACAACCCAGCGGGCCAGCCCGGGTGGGCCAAGATCCACCCGTCAGGTTTGGCCAACTGCGGCCTGGGCCCGCGAACCAGTCGGGCTGACCCCGATGGGGCGGACCCAGTGAATTAGGCTGACCCTTAACAGGTCGGACCCCGACGGGTTCAGGTATACTCCAGGACCCATTGCGTCGGGATGGTCGGACTGAGTCGGACTGGGCCCAGACCCAACCAGCCCCTGAATAAAGAAACACCCATAAATAGGGAATCGGGTGTCCTTTTGACATGTCGTCAGTGGCGTTGGGTCCCCTTTTGAGAAGCGGTCCATTTGGCATATTCTGATGGGCCTGACCAAGTCGGGCTGGATCGAGGTGAGATCACCCCCACTTCACTGAAATGGGTGTAACTAACAGAATGAGTGTATGATCGACACATCGTTTGTGGTATAAGGGACCTTGTGACAAGTTGGTCCTATTGAGATACTCTAAGAGAGTTTTGATGGAGTTTGATGTGCGCCATGGGTTGGATCAGACATGACTCAAACCATGCCCTTTTTACAAATGTGCCCATATCTCACAGATTGGGCACCTGATCGACGCGTTGTTTCTCATGTTGGGACCCCTATGATGGGGCAGTTCCTTGGGTATGCTTTTTGTGGGACTTCATAACGGTTGAAATATGACCAATGGCTTGAGGAGAAGAATCTTCCAGGAGATCAAGTGTGCTTCGTGTGGGAATCTAGTGACTGGCTGTGACATGAAGAAGAAGAGTGACCAATATGGTCCAGCATTAGAAACTCCAGAGTGGGATGATCTAGTTGTACAACTAATCATCCCTACCTCTGTACATGCGACAAATATGGGTTAGCACCAGTGACCAATATGGGTGAGTACCAGTGACCATTACGGGTCAGCATTAGTGACCAATACGGGTCAGCACCATCGACCAATATGGGTCAACAACCAGCGACCAATACGGGTCAACACCAGCGACTAATATGGGTCAACATCTAGAGACAAATATGGGTTAGCATACAGTGACCTATATAGGTCAGCAGTAGAGTTACTACAGATAGGATGAACAAGCTTATAGCTAGTCATCTCTATCCCAATAACCATGAATTTATACTGTTAGAGTGAGCTGTCTCTTTTTCTTTATGTTTCATGATTTAGATCATGCTTGTGATATTACCTTTGTGGTATTTCTTGTGATTTTTTCCTTTGTGGATTACTGAGATACCTATAGGGGTCTTGGGGTCCCCTACTAAGTTATTATACTCACCCATGCATGGGCTCCGCCCGCACGTGTCTGTCTGGTGCAGACTACTGACACTCTAAGGCCGACTTTGGAGGTTTGGGACTTGGTGGAGTTTGGTGTGACATGAGCAGTTGATATCCTCTTCTTCAACTTCAGGATTACAGTTACTACCCTCCATGTAGAGCTCTAGGGAAGATGAGATAGTTTTTTACTTTCTTTTCAGTTTATAGGTCTTGTATTTTGGCCCACTGTTTTCAGTGTACAATTGTACTTGTGGTTGTATTTTAATCTCGTGGTTATACCATACTTTTTTTGTTTTTTAATTCAGTTTCCCTTTTTGAGTGTGTACAGGTCTCTAAGTAAATGCCATCCCTATTCGGGAAAATCCTTTAGGTGGTAGTCACCAACCCATGGCCTATGGAAGGTGGGCTTAGGGTAGCCACGCCTGGGCCCCTTGGGGCGGTTCGTGACATAAAAACTATTAAATAGACATACTTATACCATTGAAACTCTAGGGTTATATAATAGTCCATTTTGGACCATTTTTCCAAGATAAAAACATGGGAGCACTCAAACCTTTTCAAAAATACCATGTGTGTCCTCTACCCCACTTATAAAAGGTCACCCTCATCACCTTGCTTATTCACATAACAAAAAACCTTTGTCTCATAAAATACTACCCAAATCTCTTCTCCAAATCCATGTCATCACCCTAGAATCTTTAATTTTGGTATAAATACAACCATTTAAGGATTTATTACAAACCTACAGAGGAGACCTGAAAAGTGGTAATGTTCTTCAACAAGCTTCTTTATTTTATTTCCTTCCCTACCTCCTAAAATAATTATTATTACATGATAATATAATAACCTCAGTATATTACATATACTTCTATATTTGTTTGATAATTTTATGACATAAAACTATACACACTTCCATCAAATGGGTTATGAAGACCTTATTTGTGTGTATGAAAAACTACTACCTTACAAACTGATGTCATTCATTTCTCCATTACAACCTATCAAGGTTGGGAATAATGTGGTAAATAATATTTATATATTGTATTTATGATATTTCTGATATTATTATGCTTCTATAATTAATCACACATACCTTAATGCTTCCCAATTTGTGTGAATATGATAATGTCACTTGTTTGTACGACAACCTACCTCCTCACGAAGCGATGTGATTCATTCATGCTTTACATGGAATGTATTAAGGATGGTTTTAATAAAAATATGTGATATATATGAAATAAAAAATGTACTAGAATTATAATATACATATATATCATTAACTTTTCTTTCTTTCAATATGATAAGAAAATAGAAATAGTGTTCATGTGTACATATGACCTACCATCACCAAGAACTATGTCTTTAATTTCATATCACTAAATATCATGGATAACTATAAATACATATATACTGAATATATATTATATTTATATCATGATTATTATTCTGTATGTTATAAAACTAAATAATATGCATAATAACTGGAATATTCATGATAAAGAATGAATGAGAAAACAAGGAAATAAACCCCCAAAACAATGGAAAAATGAAATATTATTAATGAATGGCTAATGATATATTATAAAAGGATGATATATGATATTATAAGTATGATTATTCTTTTTCATAATTTTATAACATTATTAAAACCATTATACATGATTTTAAATCAATCTATACTAAGTGAAGTGTATGTTAAGGGATTTCATCTCAATTTCATTTAATTGAGTCATGTTGTAATGTTGTGAATCTAATTTATTATATTTGGTGTATTTAATTTCCCTTTTAAATGTAATATCATGAATACTTCATTATAAATGATTTTTTAAGATTCAATTTGAATTATTTCATCTAATTTGTTTTTAATTAAAAGTTACCAAGCGGTAAAGAATTACATTACTCAATTTCTTTTCATTGGGTTATATGATTTTCTCATTGTTGTTAATATTATATGATTATGTGTATAATGTATTTTTATTACATTATGTTTTATTTTCACTTTTTTTTTTGTGTATATAAAGTTGATAAACATAATTTAATCATTGGTTGATTCTCACTTCAATTTTATGATCTTTGTAATGGTTTAATTCACAATCTCATTTTATTCAGGATTATTTACACTAGAATTTCCATTAAAGGAAATTATTTGATAATTGTTTCATAAAAAATTTAATTTTCTTCTCCTCTGGTTATTCGTGATCTTTTCAAGTAATAGTACCATTTTACAACTCATTGGTACTTAAAATCTTTTATAATTGTTTTTAAAGAAAATTTTACATTATTTCTCTCTTTAGTCAGAAAACTATCTTCTTTCAAACCATGGTTTCTATAAATGTTTTAAAAAAATAAACCTTTTCAAAATTATTTAAGTAAATTTCACCAATTCTTTCAAAAAAATTCAAAGGAATATTTTTTCCTTTTTAAAACAATTCTCATTTGTATTTTAAATAAAATGTGAAAGGAACCTTTTTGTTATTTTCAAAATAAGGCCCCTTTCTAACAATTTTATAGTGAAAAAGTATTGTTATTATATCTTGTACGGCATGTGTATATTTAAACATAGTCATTTATTTGAAACATAATTTTTAATTTTTTAAGTTTACTTTCAAAATAAATATTTTTAAAAGTGATTTTCAGAGAAAAAAGGATTTTCAAATTGTTTTTCAAAATGAAAAAAGAAATTTTCCTCAAAAATGTTTTTAAATATATTTTAAAATAGATCTATTCCCCTTTATACTTACTCACATTGGGATATATTGTATTCATACCATCATTATACTTCATATAGATGTTTTATTATTTCTTTGAACAAGCATTGTATTGACATTCACATCCTTAATCCATTTTTATGGTCCCCTTTAAATATTCACTTTCTTATGCATATGAGCCTCAGCCCAGTTGGTGAGGTCTCTCTAAGTGCATCCATGAGACCCAGGTTCAAAACCAGGCAGAGGAATAATTTCAAGGGTATTGTAGTAGCACTGTAGCAGCACTATAGTAGCACTGTAGCAGAACTGTAGTTGTGCTGTAGCAGGCATTGTAATAGTATTGTTCAGTACTGTAGCAGCTGGAACTATTCACCTTGGGCCACCAGTTTGGGCTCGGAGTCCTTATGTCCTTTAGGCCACCAAAGGCCTTCGGGTCAGTAAGGTTTTCGGACCACCTCAAGGCCCTCAGGGCCACCTGATTTGCAGTTGCACAGTCAGATTCAACAAGGAACCACTCTAAAGGAGGAAAAGAGCAGGGCACATCCGTCAGAGAAGGGCTAAAAAGACTTTAGAAGAATGATAGGGTATGGAATTTGCCATCGGTACCGCACCAATGCACCTCTGCACATGAACATGCTAGCTGAACAGTCATACAAAGGTGGAGAGTTGATCACGATATAGATGCTGGGGAGGAGCAGTTTCAAGTAGTCATAGTCTGTATGATTTCCTTATGACCATTGGGTCATGTAATGTCTCCAAGCCTACAGGCAATGTAATTCCTAAACCTATGGTCCTTTTAAGGGTTCCCCATCATCCCTTGAAAGGGGGGTTATCAGAAAATCAATAAAAAAGAATGCCTTCAGGCCATTCAATCATTGGATATTAAATTTCCCCAAATTAACCATATCATTTATCATGAATATGACTATTTCTAAAACCGTAGATCATTTCTACATATACAATTTTACATTTAATGTTTTCATTAACTAGTGAAATATTGATAAATCTGTATCTTTTACTCAATAAAGATATTATATAATGTATATTATTTATGAATTAAATCGATTATCAGATATATGAGGAATGATTTGGTCCTACAGTGACAGGTGGGGCCCAGAATTATATTTCCACTTGATTCACCAGTATGTATCATGAGACTAATCAAGTTAAGATATCATTAAACAGAGTTTTATGTTTGTTTTAAACTATCTTTTAAAAGTTTTTGATGGTAGAGGTACCATGATGCATGAGTTCATGACTTCAAATAATGAAGAATTTCCTTCATAAAGTATTCATCTATTACTATCTATTATATTTTCACTAGGATATTATCTCAAGATGAGTTTATTTTTTAGTTCGTTGATTAAATGGAATGTGTTTTCATTTATTTACATTTTCATATTCATTATTTCTTATCTAATTGTGATATACAAGTTATTGATTAAATGGAATATGTGTTCAGTTATTTACCTTTACATATTTATTATTATCCATGAGATTTTCTCCATGATATTATCTCTGGATGAATTTCATTGTATTTTTATTTAATCAATGGAATGTCTGTTCAGTTATTTACCATTCCATATTAATAATTATTATTGATTCATTATTGATTTTTTTTTATTTCACCCTTATAGATAATTTAATCTCACCCTTAATTTTTTTCATTTCCACATGATTACGTGATGATTACTATGATTGATATGTAGGGATATGTTAGATGGAATAGTGTTATTATTGAAAGAATGAACAACATTAAGCTGCAATTTATGAATTCAATTGTAAATTCAAGACTCAAGTATGTATATGGTTTACTAGAACTATTAAAATATTAAGTTCTTTGGGATGTGATTCATTGTATCGTATGAAAATGTATTAAAGTACGACACTAGATCTGGGCTACTAGGGTCAGGGTCACTATAGTTGGCATCAAAGGAATTTTAGTCGAAACCTTGGGAACTAGATTCAGGAAAACATAAATTAGTGAACCTAAACCTATGACAGGCTTTGAGGATAGTATAGAAGAATATCCTAAATTTTTGGTAAGGTATAGATTATGTCTATGTTTTTCAAAAATACTTCTCTTTCTTGATACTAAAATTGGATGTGGTTCTGGTATAGATGTGCCTAGGGATAATAACTCTAAAAAAGGAACATTTGGATGGACATGTTCATTACTTGGTTCATGAAAATGGGCTCTACTACACACCTCGTTTGACACTCCCAGGGGATATGATTTTGATAATTCAAATTTCCTTTACAAACTAGTATAAAGGATTTGAATATATAATGAAATTTAATGGCATTAGTTAAACCTAAGGTGTCTTAGATTGAAAATTATGTGCCATTATTTATACCATATTAAAAATGATTATATGGTTTTCACACTATGATTATTTTGTCTCATAGTATACTGTTTTGGTTTTATTAAATGGTTAGAACATAAAGGAATCAAGTTAACATTGAAAATGATGGACAACATGGTAACCATGAGTAACTAAATTGGATTATGATAGGAGGTAAAAATATTTTGTTCATGCCGAATCAGTTTTCCTGAAATATGATCAACAAAATATACCTTAACTAACTCTCAAAATCACCAAATAATAGATGTATGGATGTTTCTAAGAACTCAAATGGAGGGGGAATGGGTAAATGATGGCTTTATTTCCATCATGTAATAAATGTGGAAGGAGAAACCCATCCAAAGTGTCTCGATGGAATAGTAAAATTCATTATGTGTGGAAAAGAAGGGTGTAAAGAAAATAATTACCCAGGAAAAATGAAGAATATGATGTAAGGAAAAAATATCCTCCTAGAGATCCATTTATAGTTTTTCTCTTAAATGTGTAGAACCTGGTCATTATATTAGTCAACTACTTCTTTTAAAGGATAAACCCTTAGAAAAGGAAGGATTTATGTCGAAATAAAATGGATGATTTATTTAGGTATTGGGGTTTTATTGAAAACCTTAGTAAAAAGGTTATTTAATGATTATTTTTATTTTAAGTATGTCCATCATATTTGTTTTGGTAAAGTTATAGAAATTATATCAATATAGTTTTATAAAAATGAAAACTAGCATGTCGGTGACAACCCTACACGTTCACCAAGGTCATGGGAATTCATCCCACGACTGAATGAAGATATGGGTTTCGGGCCAACCATTAGTCTATAAAAATTCATGGTAAATATGTCATTAAATTAGTTAAATGAATTGAAAAATAAATATTAATGATGAATCAGTGGTGTTACTTTTGAGTTTTAAAGATCAATATATTATATTTGATAACCAGTACTAACTATATTGGATTTATAAAATAGTTAGAGATATAATGAAAGAAATTTTTACCCTTTAATTGATCTTATGATCTGTTAAAAGTGAATTTTAGTGCTTCGGGTATAAAAAAATTAATTTTTGGATATTCATTTCTTAGAGTAAGGGATGAATTGAAAATTTATCAAAGAAAAACAAAAGGATAAAATTATTCTTCTGAAATAAAATTGTATCAATTAATTATATTTCTATATATTCATAGAAAGTAAAATAATTCCTAAACATTAGGAAAAGTATCATGAAAAAATAATGTTATCAGAATACATTCATATTTGATGAATCTGATATCCTTTTAGATCATCACATAATAAAGGTTTTGAGGCCCTTAACATTCCATTTATTACTCACTAAATTGTTGATCAATGACCTAAATCACTCCCCTTAATTATTTACACTTTTCTTCCAAGTGCATATCTTCACTTGCCACCAATGTTCTCCTACTAAGAACCCTAGTTATGTGAACTTCATACTTCAATTTCTATCTAATCAAGAGGATATTATATCAACCCTTCTAATGAAGTGGGAATAAAATAAATTTTTTTTCAAATATCAAACAATTGATTACAGTAGTCAAGTTTAAATTGTGAGGATGTCATTTATTTTTGTTGGGGAGATTGTAACACCCCAAAATTATAAAATAAGGACATTGTATTTTAAATCATGTATGATACAAAACACCAAACATTTAGAGAAACATAACACCCTAAGACTTTATGATATATTTATTTTCAAATAAATTCATTAGATTTATTTACATGAAACATTTTGTTTAGCTTGTGTTATGTTATCCCAAATATGTTAAATAACCTTAGAGGGGGTGAATAAGGGTATGATAGATTAAAACAAATTCCTCTTCAGATCATGTTTTGTTGATAAAAATCACTCTTCTCTCCCTTTCCCATAGAAATGTATGAATAAAAATAAAATCATGCATGAGACATAATGATTTTACTTGGTTCACCATCATTGGGACACGTCAAAAGAATATAACGACAATGTGTTGATGTGCCAAACACAATAAGGAACATTACTAGAATAAGGTACGTACTAGATCACTTCTATACCCAAGCTAATTTCCCTTAAAATGGTCAGTGTAGACTCATTGTCCCTGCAGGTTTACAACCAATCTCAATTTGAAATCACACTGCTCTCTCAACTCAAGTACGCTCACTACTATTCTAGAAGAATATATTTTCATTTTGAATCACCTCATAAATTGTTCACATGTATATGAGTGTTCCATGAATTTATTTTTTGACCCACTAGAAGAAATAAAATTTTCCACATACTGTTATTTTTTGTAAATTTATTTCACGGACTACTTCAGTCCCTTTCAGAACTTTCTTTCACCCTCCACGAACTATCTTCTATCCTTTATAAACTACCTTGCACTGTGTGGAATTAGTGCTTCACATACAAAATTTTATTCATGGAACACATATACTAAATTGGTTTTTGATGCCTCATGATACTCTAATTATTTTTGGATCGCCTCTTTTTTCACAGATAGTTGATGCCTCATGATACTCTAATTCTTTTTGGATCACCTCTTTTTTCCCAGATAGTTGATGCCTCATGAACCTCTGATGCTTCGTGGGCTACCTCTGCTTCGCAACCCCTTTTCCTTTGAGAGCTACAGAGTCCTAAAAAACCCTTCTACAAGTTGTCTTTTAAAAATAAATCCTTTGAAGAATTTATCAACCCATAACTAATTCTTCATTCACCAAATTCTCCATCTATAATAAATTCCCTTCTCGGAATTCTCCCTTGTGAATTACTTCCCATTACGAAATGCTCCCTCGCAAACTACTTCACCTGAATTCATCCAGAGATGATATTCTCTAATAAAATTTTCTATATCTTAATGATATTATTAGGGGTTTAATATAGCAAAATAGATCTAAAACCCCCGCTAATTATAATTACTAAAAACTCTGATGTGGTATAACCCTCACACATGTAGTTTGTATATCACATTTATCCTTTGCGGTGACCGATCTCATCTACAAACGAGAACCCTTTGTGGAAGCCTTAAGTAACCGCCTCTAGTTGAAAACTAAAAGTCTTCTATGAATTAATAGATTCCTATATACAATTATCCTCCCACGGACTAATTTTTTTGTGGTTTTTGTGGCGTACATCGCACTTCACATAACGTAGATCCCTTTGCGAAAAACATAATTCACCTCCTTCATCTATAGACTGTTTAACTCTTTTGCAGTCTGTGAACATCATCTGTGGTCTAAAAAATCCTTTATAGTCTACATAGCACAACCTCTATTCCAAAATACTTCCTTTTCTATAAAATAAACTGCTGATTTTTTAGGCCCAAAAATTTGGAAATCACTGGGAAACTACACCACCTTAAACACGTCTGTTTCAGAAAAACCAATCATACTAAATTGTGGTCATTTGGATTTATCAATAATAATAATCACCCCAAAAAAATAGGACTACTACTTGAAATATATTTTCCCAACACGTTACACATAACAAAAAAATTCTTCAATAAATTTCATTACATGCATGACCCAGTTTTATAGAACTATAATATAATTTTAATATTATTTAATATAATAGTTATTACCTAGCCGTTGAAATGAAGTGTATGAATAGTATTTAAAAAAATATGAAAATTTGTATTTTACACACAGTTATTAGTTATCTATGGATTATGAATAAAATTAAAATCATTTAAAATAAAAAGTAATGTTTTCTAAAAACAGTATTTTTCTAAAAAGATGATTAGTTAAACTTTTCACACATATTTTAAATTTTATTTTTACTAATTTTAGATAATTTATATAAAAAAATAAACTTACTTTTTAATGTATTAATATCTAAATTATATTAGGGTGAATTTTTTGGATTTTTCTAAGAAATTTCCTTTTTTAATGAATAGTGAAAATACTGAATTTCAATTGAAAATTATCTTTTCATTTAAAAAATTTACAAGGTTAAATTATATTTTTAACAGGTTTTAAATTATAATTAAATAAATTTTATATCAATTAATACAATTTATTTAATTTAAATAATTTTCATATTAAAATTAGATATAATAACATTGTAAACTTTTGAACATTTTCACTTTAAAAGCTCGTTTTCTCATCACGTCTGTGGGATTGATTTTAAATCAAATATTGAAAATTATGTGGATTGAATTTGGAAAAATGGATTAAGAATTTTTAATAATAATAATTTATTATTTCTAATATGTTCAATTTAGTTTTTTTACCAAAATGAATATTTAAAATAGTAAAAATTATTTATCGCGGTTAAGGTAAAAATGGATTTACTAGGGGTTAAACTGAAAAGATAAGTGTTAAATTTACCTGTAAAATTTTATAAAATTATTTAATGGTCATATTTAGACCATTAAACCTATATTTTTCATAATATTCTATTTATTACTTTTTTTCTCTAAGAAGAATTTGGGAGCAGTCAAATCTTTTCAAAAATACCAATAGTGTCCTCTCCCCCAATTATAAAAGGCCACCCCCTCTTCTCTCCTATTCACACCATAAAACCACTTTGTTTCATACAATACCTAACAAAATAAATTCTACACTTCTATACCCTCATCCAATAATCCTTATTTTAGTCATAAATACAACCTTTGAAGGTAATAGTAATAACCTAAAGAAGATATCCGAAGAAGAGGTAATGTTATTTGATAAGATTCTTTATTTTATTTCCTTCTCCACATCCTAAAATTTTTATTATACCATGATGATATAATAAATTTATTATATTTAATATAATTTGGTTTTTTTTTATAAAAATATTATTACCAAAAACCACACACACTTCCGTCAAATGGGTTTTGAAATCATTGTTTGTGTATATAACAAACTACCGCCTCTCAGACCGATGTTGTTTGTTTTTCCATTACAACCTCTCAAGTATGTAAATAATGATGGGAATACTATTTATATATGATATATATGATATTTATGATATTATTATTCTTCTTTAGTTATTATATCACACATATATAAATGCATTCCATTTTTTATGAATATAATAACATCGCTTTTGTGTACGGCGGACTACCGCCTCACGAATCTATGTGATTCATTCATGCTTTACATAGAATGTATTAAGGATGGATTTAATAAAAATATGGGATATATATGACATAAAAAGATAATTTAATTATAATATACATATATATCATTTACATTTATTTCTTTAAATACGATAAGAAAAATGAAAATGCATTCACGTGTACGTACATCACACCGTCCCCAATAACGGTGTATTTCATTTCCTATCACTAAATAATATGGATTACTCTAAATACATATATACTGAATAAATATTATATTTATATCATTTTTATTATTCTTGATATTATATAACTAAATAATATACATAATAAACAGAACATTCATGACAAAGAACGAATGAGAAAACAACGAAATTAACACCTGAAACAATGAGAAAAGGAATGATTATTATCGAACAGATTATAATATGTTATAAAAGAATAATAAGTAGTATTTTATAGATTATTATTCTTATGGAATAATTTAATAACATTATTAAAAAATATATATACATGTTTAAATCATGTTCGACTAGAGGAAGGGCAAGGTAAGGGATTTAGTCTCAATTTTATTTCATTGAGTCATATTTTAATGTTATACACCTAATTTATTTTATTTGATATATATAATACCCCTTTGACATGTAATATCATAAATAATTAATTATTAATTATATTTTAAGTTTCAATTTAAATTATTACATCTAATGGGATTTGAATTAAATATTAACAAGTGGTAAAAAATTACATAACTCAATTTATTTTCATTTGGTTATGTTATTTCCTCATCATCGTTAATATTATTAGAATATTTTTATAATTAATTTTTATTATCTTATGTTTTATTTCTAGTAATTTTATTTGGATTTAAATTTTATACACATTATATATTCATTGGTCAATTCCACCTTCAACGTTATGATATTTGTAAGGGTTTACTTCATAATCTCATTTTATTCGGGATTGTTTACACATAAATTTATATTTAAGTTATTTAATCATTACTTAATAAAACCTTTAATTTTATTCCCCTATAGTTATTCATGATATTTTTCAAGTAATATTACCATTTTTTCTATTTTGTACTTAAAATTTTTTAGAAAATATTTTTAAGAAAATACGAATTCATTTCTCTCTTCAGTTAAAAATTTGTCTTCTTCTAATACCATATTTTCAAAAAATGTTTTCATAAATGTTTTTAGCATTTTAAAAATGGATTATCAATGTAATTATCACCCATTATTTTAAAAAATTCTTTCAAATTAGTCTTTATTTATTTTCCCATGTAATCCTAGTTTAGATTTTATCGAAAATGTGAAATGATACTTCTTATCGTTTTCAGAACAAGGCACCTTTATAACCTTATTTACAGAGCATAATGTATGTTTTTTATCTTATACATCATGTATGTATTTACCCATATTAATTTATTTGAAACTTCCTTTTCAAGATTATAAGGTTTTTTTAAAATAAAATTTAATCAAAATTGATTTTAAAAGAAAAGGATTTTCAAAAGGAAAAGAACATTTTCTTTAAGAATTTCTTAAAGATATTTTTATGGTATTTATATTCATCAAATACAAAAACCCTTTTTTTCTTACTCTACTTGAGATATTTTATATTGATATTATCCTTATTCTTCTTATGGATGGTTTATTATTACTTTGACTAAGGATAGTATTGACATTCACATCCTTGATATATTTTTCTATTCCCCTTGAAATTTTCCCTTTCTAATGATCATTATACATTAAATATCCCCTAATTATTGACTGGGGAAATATTAATAAATCTGTATCTTTTACTCAATATTAATATTTGATTGGGCACATTATTTAAGAATTAAATCTATTATTTGATGTATGAGAAAATATTTGGACCTACAGTTACAGGTGGGGACCAGAATTATATAGCCACTCAATGCATTGATAGGTATCATGAGACAAACCAAGTTAAGATAGCTTTAAATGGGTTTTTACCTATATTTTAGACCGTCTTGTTAATGTTCTTGAAGATAGAGGTACAATGATTCCTGAGATCATGTCATCCAATAACTAATCATTTCCTTCATTCAGTATTTAGTTATTATTATCCAAAAAATCTTTGCTATGATTTTATCTCTAGATTAATTTCATTTTTAGTTCATTTATTAAATGGAATGTTTTTTCATTTATTTACCTTTCCATATTGATTATGGTATATATAATTATGATATTCAAATTATTAATTAAATTAAATTTGTGATTAGTTATTTAACTTTACATATTGATTATTTTCCATGATATTTTATTTAGGATATTATCTCTGGATGCATTTGATTCTCAGTTTATTGGTTAAATGGAATGTGTCTTCATTTGTTTATCTTTCCATATTGATTATGATTATTGATTTATTATTTATTATATTGTACTTAACCCTTACTGATAATTTGAGGTCACCCTTATTTTTTTTTCATTCCCCATGACTCCTTCAATTTTACCTTGAATGATATATAGGGATACTCTATATGGAATAATGTTATTCTTGAAAGAGTAAAAATTTTATATTGTAATTTGTGTATTCAATTATAAATTAAGGATTCAGGTATATATCTGGTTTACCAAGATTCTTAAACTATTTAGTCCTTCGGGGTTAGATTACATGTATCATATTCCAATTTATTATATAATGACACTTCCTCGGAGCTATTGGGGTAAAGTTCTCTATAAGTGACATGACATTATGTTAAAACATAGAAAAATTACAAGTGTTCCACTCACCTCAATTATAAAAGGACACCCCCTATCCTCTCCTATCAACATTTCAAGATCCTTTTGGTTTGAAAAATACATTCCCATATAACTTCCTTACATAAATCCCCATGACCTAAATTATATATTTTTTACATAAAACCATATTAGGAAGGCTTTAGTTATAAACCTAAGGTGTTTCTCTAAAAAATATGCATAGTTATTAACCATTCATTTTTTTTATTTCTTATTATAAATATTTAAAATATTATTAAAATATAATGAAATAATTAAAATAATATCAAAAAACTAGATGTTATTATATTAATTTACTAACCTATATTCATATCCTCTTCTATCAAATGGGAAATTAACCTATAGATTGTGTGTACGGAAAATTGTCACCTTGCGAACCGATGTAATTTATTTTCCATCACCGCTTCTCATAGTAGGATTTAATGATGTATTTAATGTATATATATGATATTAATGAAATAATTATAATTTTAAATTATAATATCACATATACCTTCTTACCATCTAATCCATTGGAAATGATAATGTTTATCATGCATATGTATGGAATACCTCCTCCACGAAGCGATGTGATTAATTTTCCAATTATGTATTACATTGATTGTAATAAGGATATATGTAATGAATATATTTAGATTATTTATATGATATAACAATTATTGTTTAAAGTTTAAATATTATATACATTTCTTTCATTCCATCCATCAAAAAATGAAAACAGCCTTTATGCATACATATGACTGTCTGTCTCCATGAATAGTGTAATTCATTTTTCTATCAATAACTTTTATAGAAGAAAAAATATATATATATATAGTTAATATATATGATATTTATATCATTATAATAATTATATATATTATAAAACAATAATTAAAGTATAAGGACCAAAACTACTGAACCAAAACTTACATTAAAAATGAAGCAGTTATCACTCGAAATAGAGATTTTAATAATAAATTATTAATAAACTAATGATAAAATGTTATAAGTGAATAATATATATATATATATATATTATTATGTAATATATTTATAAAAAATTTATATTTATTATACATGAGGTTTAAACACATACGATGGAATTCGAACATGAGGTAAGGGTTTATCATCTCAAATTATATTCTTTAGTAAATATATGATGTTATATACATATTTATGTTTATGAGGTTTATATACTTACTATTTGACATTTTATATCATTATTATAATCATTTTTATGATATTTAATGTTTCATTTGTATTTATTATTTCTTAGGGATTATGATTCAAAGGTTGCCAAAGTGGTAGGGGTTTTATGTTACAATCTCATTGTTTATTAGAATTGTTTTTTTCAATTATATTTTTTATAATGAAATATTATGACCTAACTATAAATAAATTTCTTAATTTTATTATTCTATAGTTATTTCTTTATAATACATGTTTTTCTTTCATTTTTATCTCTTTAATAGTTCAACATATTGAAAGAATATTTTAAAGGAAAACCAAATTTATTTCTAACTTTAGTAAAAAAACCATTCTCTTACATGTCCATGTTTTCCTTAAAAAAATTGAATAATTTTTATAATATTCTATATTTTTTTAAAATTTCATTTTTAACCATGATTTAATTTAAAAAAATAGTATAAAAGGATTCTTCTTTTAAATTTATGAACAAGGTAATTTTTTACTTTTTTGCAAAGTGTGAAGGAAATATTTTCCATTAACTTGTAAGAAATGAAAATAATTTACCTCTAGCATGAAACTAAATTATATGAATATTCATTTATAGGTTTCCAATTTTATTTTAAAAGATAATTATTTTTATAATATTTTTTTAATTTTATGTTTTAAAAAGTGATTTACAAAATGGAAAGGTTATTTTCCTTGAGAATATTTTAATGATCTTTTAATGGTATTTCTATTAATTAATGAAAAAGAACTTTATTTTAATTTTGTTCTAATGGTAATATGATCTAAATATACTAGAATTGTTATTTCTATTTATGGTATTTTATTATTATGATAGTATTTTCATGAAACCATTAATATTTCCATAGGTTATGCTATGATTAATTGATGAAACATGTATGAAAATTGTTTCCATTTCATGGGTTATACCACAATAAAGTTATTATGAAACCTATTTCTTTTTCACATGTTTAGATATGATGAATTTTTTTCATCTTGTGGAGCACATCTCAATGACTTTAATTATGTGATGGGTGGTCATATAATTATATATCCCTCCAATGAATTGGGTAAAGATAGATATCTTATGAAATAAAGAGGATTGGAATAGGGATTGAACCTATTTACGTATAGGGATTTATACACTATTATTGTATTGGGAGTGAACTTTAACTACTATGATGGTTTGGGGAGTGAACCCAATCCAATATTATAGTATTTTAGATGAACCTTGAATAGTAAGAAAATTATTTTCTATGATTATATATATGACACAAATATATGTCTTAAGCCATTATTATTCACTCATGGCCCCTATTATTTAATAAACTTTATGATTCATGTCTTATAAAATACCCAGATTTATTCTATGAATCATGATTATTATATATTATATGTAGGGTATAGTTTTAAAATTCTATGCTCATTCTCTCATACCCTTATACTCATGTTATGATTAAGTGATTATTGTATCTCCCTTGTTTACCCTTACTGAGCATTAAAACTCACCATTTCTTATGTTTCCTTTCCATAGGTTATAAATAAAGGTATTCTATAAAATAAATTTAATAAGGGTTTTAGTAATGAAGAATATAGTGGGTGATGATGTAATTCACTTATGAACCAGTTGTTTATGTATCCATGTTTCCAAATACACTAGACCTATATGATTATGAGATGGTTCATTATGTTATGTAATTAATATTCAACTATTAATATGTGATATCTATATATGAAAATTATATGTAGTTATAGTTGGTATATGATCAAGGTTTAGTTTAACTTTGAAATCTAAGATGAGAAAACATTATTGAGAACCCTTAGGACGATCCTAAGTAAATGACAATGTTATATGTTATGGTAATTAAAAGAATGAATTTTTATTAGAAAATCATAGCTATCTAAATACTATAAGTGTAGAGAGTTTTGGTTTAGATGTATCTATAGGTAATAATAGGAGAAATATTTGGTCAAGTATATCACAACCTTCATTCTGGTGCACCGTGATAATGCCCTTATTGCACACCATTTATGACACTGCTAGGGGATATGAATGAGTTAATTCAAATTTTATTAATGAACAATTATGAAGTATTTTAATAGATAATAACCATGGATCACCTTAATTAAACCAATGATATCATATATTGAAAATAAGGTGTCATAATTTTGACATCATATAAATGATTTGTCATGATTATGTGGTTTACCACTAATATTTTTATTTATCACACATTTATTTATAGTTTTAGGTAATGGATGTAACCAGATAACATCATGCTAACAATGAATGTGAAGAAAAATTCAATGATTTTCCACCTATGTAACCAAATTTTACAAGAGTACGAATGATAAGTCTCATAGATTTTCTTGAATAACTTTCTCAAGCTACGAATCAAGAAGAGATTTTAAAAAATCAAAAGAGGGAACAATTTTATATTTATTCCTTTAAGAGGAAACATATTCCTTCTTTTACTAGGTCTACTGATCCATTAGTTTTTGATAAATTGATCAATAACACTAAAAATATATTTTCCATTATCCAGTGTTTGGAACATAAAAAAATTGTTTTGATGTTTATCATTTGGAAATTGAAGCAGATCAATGGTGTAATCTTATCAAGAACATGATCCAGCATGAAGAAATTGATTCCATGGAGTGGGATGTGTTTAAGATATTATTTCTCAATCATAACTTTCCTTATATTATTTGTATTAAAATAGTGAAGGAATTCCTTAAGCCTAAGTGGAAGGATGATGAATCTGTTAGTACATTTGAGGAAAATTTTACAATACTTGTGAGGTACAAATTTGGTATTATCATTCAACATGAATGTAAGGTTTATCAGTTCTTGGATGAATTAAAACCAAGTCTCCTAAGGGATTGAGCCATAAGGGACTTCATTAGCAATGATAGTATCATTCTATGTGATCCCATAGTGGAAATTGTGATTGATGTAACCTATAAATCTCATTTCTTGATTATAAAAGAAATATAGATTTATAATGAAATTATAAAAACAATTGAGAGAAGAAGATAAACCATCATTTATGTTCAAATTATGGAAGGAATTGTAAAGACCTGGAAATTTCAAGGAAATAAATTTTTTCTTAATTTTCTATGGAATTTTACAAGAATGCAGTTTCTGATGGCGCCTGATTCCGAGGCCCGGTGTGCCCTGAATCAATTTCCGAAGTTTAGCTCGGGTTCATTCAGTGAACGAACGAGCGGGAATTTCTAACTTTTGAACCGATGCTCAGAATCAAATTATGAGGGCACCGATGAAACCGCAATGCCGGTTTTTGCTTATGAACGACTATTCCGGAGTTTCGTTTACTCGAGAGAAGTTGATAAAAATTGTGGAAGTTAAAAACAAAAATTTAACATCAATTTTTATTTTACTATAAGTGTTTAATCCTTTGGAAGGAAGTTGGGTAACTACCCAACCTCCCTTGGGAGGTTATGAAGGTGGTGGGGCCCACACGAACCCCACCCCTTTATATCCTCTAACCCCCTCAACTCACCATTAATATTGTTAACTTAAGTTAATAACTTATGACATTAATGTAGGGAGTTTAATGTGAGTTTTTGAAATTCCAACACTTGAATTTCAAAATCCATGTTGAGTTAATAAATTAAGTGTGGCTTAATTTATTTTGGGTTAGTTCCTTTGTTGCTTGAGAGGACTTGAGGGAAAAAGAAGGCAAGGAGCTTAGAGATCGTCTTCTTCCTCTTCGACGAAGAACACCATCCTTCCACGAAGAACGATGACGTGCATTCCTTCCTCTTCACTGCAACACGTGAGGAGACGCCGCTTCCTCCTAAGACGCACCCCGACGTCATCTTCAAATCCTCTTTTCGCGACTCCGCTATTGAAACCGATGTAGGGGGTTTACGTGATTTTCCTTACGTGGTTCTCTTCCGTCTTCTATCCGCGATATTTGGACCACATGATATCAGTTAACAGGAGGAGGTCGGACCGCACAAACACAGATGTCCCCCTCCCTTATTGTTTTTCTTTTTTTTGCGGATCGAATGAAATTGACGCAGTGTCGCCGCACTGCGCGGGATCGAGCGGCAAGGATGCACGACATCATCACGTCGCGCGGGATCGAGCGGTAAGAATGTGTGACGTCATCACGCCGCGCATTCAAATTTTTAAACTCTCATGCGTGGGTATTTGATTGCAAGGTGTTCGTATAATTTATTTTTTGGATAAATTATACCCTCGTAAATGATTAAAATCATGTGTTTAGTTTTTTTTTCAATTGATAACACCTAACGCGGAGGACGCGGGCCGAACAAACACGGCCCGACATCCCTCCGCAGCTTGTTAATCGATGTGCGGATCAATGGACGACGACAAAGCAGACCGCTATGGCGTTTGAATCCCTTCGTAGTGAAGGTCTGGTCCCGGGAGGACCGTTGGCGAAGACGGCAGGAGAAACGGACCACCGGAGCACGTCCGGTGGTCCGCGGAAGGCGGTGCCGGCGCGCCGCTGGAAGGCTGGCGGCGGCGATTCGCTGCAGGCTTCAATCAGTGGCGAGGGGGGGAGCCGCGCACCCCGCTCTGTGGCTCCCGCTCGGCCGCGCTGGCCGAGCCGCGGCTGGCCGGTCGGGCCGGACCGAGCTGGCCAGGCCGGGCCGCGCCGGCCGGGCCAGGCCGGGCCCAGGCAGGTCGGACCCGGGTCGGGTCGACCAGTTCGGGCCGACCCAGGGGGGTCGGTCCGGGCCCAGACCCCCCATTTTCGGACCCTCTTTGATATTTTGCCAATATCTTGAGCTGTAGACCTCCGATCGATGCACCGTCAGCGTTGATGCGATCCTTGGATCGAGACGGTCGTTTCGGTATATCGCACTCAAAGTTTCGGAACACTTTGGGTTCGGCTGGGTTGGTTCGGATACGAAACCAACCGGGCCCTCGGAGCGGAAATGCTTATATCTTGAGCTCCGAACGTCCAATTGATGTGCCATCGACTTTGATGGATTCCACTAAGTGAGACAGATCTTTTGGCTTACTCCACTCGAGGTTTGGATTCTTTCGGAGTGTGGTCGGGTTGGTTCGCTCATGAAACGAATCGGGGCCCTGGAACGAAAAAGTCAATAACTCACAGACCGGGCGTCCGATTGACGCGCCGTCTGTCTCGTTGAATTCCTCTTGATGAGACGGAACTTTTGGAATACTTCGCCTGAGTTTTGGTTGCTGTTGGATAGTGGCCGGGTTGGATTGAAACTGAAATCCTACCGGGCCCTTGGAACGGAAAAGCCGTTATCCTTCAGACCAGACGTTCGTTTGACGAACCGTCAGCGGCGTCGGTGATCACGTTGAGAAACGGTCCCTATGAGTATACCCTATGAGAGTTCGGGGTACAGTTGAGATACGGCCGGGTTGGTTCGCTCACGAAACCAACCGGGCCCCTGGGACGAAAAGGCTAATAACTCACAGACCGGGCGTCTGATTGACGCGCCGTCTATTGCGTTGAGACCCCTATGATGAGGCGGTCCTTTGAGATACTTCTTCGTGGGACTTTGAGATACTTGGAGTATCGACCTGTAGCTCGTGGAGCAGACCCTCCTAGAGACGAGCGTGCGGAGTACGGAGACCGTGTAGCCGACTGAGACCTAACGACTGCTTGACCGACTCGACTTGGAGTGAGTCGACTAGCCCAGTGGAAGAAGCACTAATTTTTGAGGTGCAGACCCATGGCGGATGGAGCACTACCTGTGTGACAGTGCAGACCCACGGTACTCGTCTAGAGAGTACCTCTACAGGCTACTAGGGGGTGGGCACTACTGTGTTTGGGTGACATACCCCGGCGGGAAGCACTACTGTGTTTGGGTGGCTGGCCCGCGGTAATCGACAGGAGGAGTACGTCAGAAGTCTTAGGTTAGTGAGCAGTACCTCGAAGTCGTGACAGGACCACTGTACACTCCAGAGACGGAGCTCTTCATCAGTTATGGTTTCGATAATAAAAATCCTGGTTTGAGCTGAGTCTTTTGACCTTTGTGTTTACCTCATGATTGAGATGGGTCACTTGATAAGTTAGGTATGTGTATGGGCATATACCTGGTAGAGGTTATCCGTTGATTTCATGATCTTTGTGTTTCCTCATGATTGAGATGGGTTACTTGATAACTTAGGTATATGTATGGGAATATACCTAAGTAGAGGTTATCTGTTGAGATCTTCTTTGTGGTTATCCTTGATGGTTTTAGTGAGACCTTGAGGGTATCGGGGTCCCTACTGAGTATCGTTATACTCACCCATGCACGGGCTATGCCCACACCTCGTTGTGTTGGTTGCAGACGACGGGCAGTGCTGACGGAGGCCGAGTGTTCGAGGACTGGACAGTACCCGGAGGTGGACTACACGACGAGTCAGTATCCGGAGGTGGACTTCACGGTGAGACGAAACTTGGAGGAGGTTGACGAGCGAGAGAGTTGTGGAGGCTATATGTACCTACCCTTCAGGTAGGATCCGAGGAGGATGTCCCAGGAGCCGCTTCCGTTCTTCCAACTGTTGTATTTTTCTGTTGTACTTTGTTCATTTTTAGTTGTACTTTCATTTGGGTTTGTATTCTGGCCCATTTACTTTTCAGCACTTCTCTTTTTGCTTAGTTTTTTACTTCCGCTTATACTCTGTGGTGTTTTGTTTACTTTATAAAGGCAATGCCTTCCCAGTTATCGGGATTTACGCCTTTGCTGCTAGTCACCAGCCCCTGGCCTATGGAAGGCAGGCTTGGGGTAGTCATGGCATGGGCCCCGTGGACGGGTCGTGACAAATTGGTATCAGAGGAGTCGGTTCTACCGCAGAACTTATAACTCTGATATTTTCTTTCTGTGAAGCAATAGTGTTAAGAGTACCGAGTGTGGCTTTCAGTTCAGGGAGTCCAGTGTTGGTGCGGGCGGCCGACGTATCCATTCACCAGGACCCTGACAACTGATTTCTGACTTTTTGCACGAAAACACTGATTGCGTTTGTGTTCCAGAAGTTTTTAAATGTCATCTCAAACTAGGTCAGCTCACCAGGTATAATCGTTTGATCATGTCACGTTGTTTCTTTCAGGATTCCTTTTCTCGGATGACCATCTAGAGCCGAGAGGGATGTGCATACTGACAACCTGTCGAGCGACGAGGCTTCGGTACAGGGCCCTCTTGCAGTTGAGGCACCAGTGGAGGCACCAGCGGTACTACCATACGTTGGGCCACCGATGCCACCAGCCCCAGCAGTAGGCGATGCATGCCACTTGAGTGCACTGCACGAGTTCCAGCGCCAAAGTCCACCCAGGTTCCGGGGGGAGACGGACCCGCAGGTGGCTGAGGTTTGGCTAGAGGCTGTGGTGAGAGTCTTTAGGATAGTGGGGACGCCGGCAGACTTCATGGTGATCTTTGCTGCCAGCCTTCTTCAGGCAGCAGGAGGTAGGTGTTGGAGCCACCAGTTCCAGTTTTGTGATGGGATGACCTTCGCATGGGAAGACATCAACACCTTCTTCAGCGTAGAGTTTGTGCCAGTAGATCTACACCCCGAGCGTGTACAGGAGCTTCTTCCTTTGCCGCGTGTTTTTCGATCAGTTGCCAAGTCATCTGTGGGCAGTAGACAGATGATGTGGAGATCTAAGAGGACCAGATCCAGTTGTACGAGGAGCAGGAAGTGTTATGAATGCGGCGGGAAGGGTCACCTGGCATGTGACTTTCCAACTCCTCGTACAGTTGATCCGCAGGCTTTGGAGGAGCCACCGAGGCAGAAGCAGTGGCGGGTGCTTGAGCAACAGCCGAGCAGTGGACAAGGCAGTAGAGCTCTGGGAGTAGGTAGACAGGAGCAGAACTAGTGGATACGTCCCTTGTACTTCTAGTTCCATGTTTCTATTGTATTCGTGTCTTTGTACTATGAGTTGCAATAATAAAAAGACACTTATCTTTGTGATGTTTTCTTTCCTGTCCTTTTGTTTGGTTGATACCGAGTGGTCCCAGTTAAAACTGTTGACTTGACCCTCACTTTCGAGATTTCTACTTGAGGAGACCCAGTGACCTCACACTGATGTCGACAGTGTGACTCGACCCTTGGAGGTGAGAGTGACAGTTGGATCTCTTGGTAGTTACGTCGAGGCCTTACGACGTCATCCATGGCATGAATGCATCATTCATGTCGGGATTGACTGTATTAGGAAATGGTCGTGGTTAATCCAGGGGATGAGACCGAGTTTCTCTTTTCGGCAAAGGAGAAATTTTAGCAGCTCTTTCAGATCATATGCAAAGAAGGTACAGATCATCCAGGAGCAGATGAAGACTGCACAGTGCAGTAAGAAATAGGAAACTGGCACCAGTCTTGGAGACTCAGGCATGTTAAATGTTTCCATAAGAGGAAGCTTAAAGGAGAGATGAGTCTGCGAAGCAGAAGATGTGGAGGCAGAGCTAGGAGAGCAGCATGAGGTTGTGTACATTTTAACATGCTACAACCACCCGCCTTAGTCATCCCCACCAGGCTCCGGGAGCTGGAGGGAGGAGGAAGAGTGCGGCTGCATGCGGTCAAGGAGAGTGAACTGATGGCTCTAAAAATGATTCAAGGGACAGTCTGTGTCCACTACTAGATGTTGTAGTAACAGAAGTCGATATGAATCATTCCTTGCTTTCACAAATCTTTTCCCAGACCTAGAGTTTCCAGTAAGCCGTGGACTTGACTCTCACGTCTGGAGATACCTTGGGAGGAGACTCGATAATCACACTTACGCCGACGGTGTGGTCAGACCCTCGAGGCGAGAGTTTCAGTTAGAATCTCTTGGTGGCAGCGTCGAGGCCTTAAGACGTTGGTTTGAGTATGGACTGGGCAATCACAGTTCATACACAAATTGATGGTATTAGGCAAAAAGAGGTTGTGGTTTAACTACGGCGTCAGGTTGGGTTTTCCTTGGTCGGCGAAAAGGGAACCCCAGGCAGCACAGGATAACTCTTGCACAGGGGGGGTGCGACCGAACACTCTTGAGTCGGTCAACCTTACCCTCGTGGCAGTAGTCATTTGAGTTTCAGTTCTAACAGGAATTGGAGACCTCTAGAGTTCGAGGATGACGATCACGTCCTTATACGGGTCTCACCTCGACGAGGTTTACAGAGATGTGGACAAGGCAGAAAGTTATCTCCGAGGTCCAGCGGACCTTCTTAGGTCCTCAGCCGGGTAGGCGTGGTGGTTTACCACTTGACCCATCCACCTCAGTTGCACCTAGTGCACGACGTTTTCCAGGTATCTCAACTGAGGAGATACGCGCTCGACCCTTCGCATATCATCGACCATGAGGAGCAGGACGATGGCGATGGGGTTACTTCCACGGAGGTTCCAGTAGGGATCGAGGATCGACATGAGCAGATCCTACGAGGATGGTCGATTCCTCGGGTGCGCTTTCTTTGGCAGTACGGAATCTCCAGGTAAGCACATGGGAGAAGAAGCCTCAGGTACGTGCTCAATACCGCTTTTGTGACCCTAGTTTGTGTTGAAGCTTTACGGGGACGTAAAGCCCTGAGCTGGGAGTAATGTAAAGACCTAGAAATTTCAAGGGAATTTTTTTTTCTTAATTTTCTATGGAATTTTAAAAGAACGCAGTTTCTGACGGTGCCTGATTCCGAGGCCCGGTGTGCCCGGAATCAATCTCTGAAGCTTAGCTCAGGTTCGTTCAGTGAACGAACGAGCGGGATTTTTTAACTTCTGAACCGGTGCTCGGAATCAAATTCTGAGGGCACCGATGAAACTGCAGCACCGATTTTTGCTTATGAACGCCTATTCCAGAGTTAAGTTTACTCGAGAGAAGTTGATAAAAATTCTGGAAGTTAAAAATAAAAATTTAACAATAATTTTTATTTTACTCTAAATGTTTAATCTTTTGGAAGGAAGTTGGGTAACTACCCAACCTCCCTTGGGAGGTTATGAGGGTGGTGGGGCCCACACGAACCTCACCCCTTCATATCCTCTAACCCCCTCAACTCACCATTAATATTGTTAACTTAAGTTAATAACTAATGACATTAATGTAGTGAGTTTAATGTGAGTTTTTGAAGTTCAAACACTTGAATTTCAAAAGCCATGTTGAGTTAATAAATTAAGTGTGGCTTAATTTATTTTGGGTTAGTTCCTTTGTTTCTTGAGAGGACTTGGCGGAAAAAGAAGGCAAGGAGCTTAGAGATCATCTTCTTCCTCTTCGACGAAGAACACCATCCTTCCACGAAGAACGACGACGTGCCTTCCTTCCTCTTCACCGCAACACGTGAGGAGACGTCGCTTCCTCCTCAGACGCACCCCAACGTCATCTTCAAATCCTCTTACCATGACTCCTCTCTTGAAACCGAGGTAGGGGGTTTACGTAATTTTCCTTACGTGATTCTCTTCCATCTTTTATCCGTGATATTTGGACCACATTATATCAGTTAACTGGAGGAGGCCGGACCGCACAAACACGGCCGTCCCCCTCCCTTATTGTTTTTCTTATTGTTGCGGATCAAATGAAGTTGACGCGGTACCGCTGCACCATGCGGGATCGAGCGGCAAGGATGCGCGACATCGTCACGCCGTGCGGGATTGAGAGGCAAGAATGCGTGACGTCGTCACGCCGCACATTCAAATTTTTAAACTCTCGTGCGTGGGTATTTGATTACAAGGCATTCGTATAATTTATTTTTTAGATAAATTATACCCTCGTCAATGATTAAAGTCATGTGTTTATTTTTTTTTTGCCAATTGATAACACCTAACGTGGAGGACGCGGGCCGAACAAACACGGCCCGACAACCCTCCGCAACTTGTTAATCGATGTGCGGATCAACGGATGAAGACGAAGCAGACCGCTATGGCGTTTGAATCCCTTCGCAGTGAAGATCTAGTCCCGAGAGGACCATTGGTGAAGACGGAAGGAGAAAAGGACCACCAGAGCGCATCCTGTGGTCCGCAGAAGGCGGGGGCGGCGCACCGCCAGAATGCTGGCGGCGGCGGTTCGCAGCCGGCTTCAATCAACGGCGAGGGGGGGGGGGGGGGAGCCGCGCACCCCGCTCTGCAACTTCCGCTCGGCCGCGCTGGCCGAGCCGTGGCGGGCTGGTCGGGCCGGACCGAGCCGACTGGGCCGGGCCGGGAACGGCTAGGTCGGTCCGGGCTCAGACACCCCGTTTTCGGACCCTCTTTGGTATTTTTCCCATATCTTGAGTTGTAAACCTCCGATCGACACACCGTCAGCGGAGATGTGATCCTTGGATCAAAGCGGTCCTTTCGGTATATCGCACTCAAAGTTTCGGAACACTTTGGGTTCGGCCGGGTTGGTTCGGATACGAAACCAACCGGGCCCTCGGAGCAGAAACGCTTATACCTTGAGCTCCGGACTTCTGATTGACATGCCGTCGACTTTGATGGATTCCTCTAAGTGAGAAGGATCTTTTGGCTTACTCCGCTTGAGGTTTGGATGTCGTCGGAGTGTGTTCGGGTTGGTTCGCTCATGAAACCAACCGGGCCCCTGGAACAAAAAAGCCAATAACTCACAGACCGGGCGTCCGATTGACGCGCCGTCTGTCTCATTGAATTCTTCTTGATGAGACAGAACTTTTGGCATACTTTTCCCGAGTTTTTGTTGATGTTGGATAGTGGCTGGGTTGGATTGTACCCAAAATCCAACCGGGCCCTTGGAACGGAGAAGCTGTTATCTTTCAGACCAGACGTCCGTTTGACGAACCGTCAGCGGCATTGGTGATCACATTGAGAAACGGTCTCTATGAGTATACCCTATGAGAGATCGGGGTATAGTTGAGATACGGCCGGGTTGGTTCGCTCACGAAACCAACCGGGCCCCTGGGACGAAAAGGATAATAACTCACAGACCAGGCGTCCGATTGACGCGCCGTCTGTTGCGTTGAGACCCCTATGACGAGGCCGTCCTTTGAGATACTTCTTCGTGGAACTTTGAGATACTTGGAGTATCGACCTGTAGCTTGTGGAGAGGACCCTCCCAGAGATGAGCGTGCGGAGTACGGAGACCGTGTAGCCGACTGAGACCTGAAGACTGCTTTACCGACTCGACTTGGAGTGAGTCGACTAGCCCAGTGGACAGAGCACTACTTTTTGAGGTGCAGACCCATGGAGGATGGAGCACTACCTGTGTGACAGTGCAGACCTGCGGTACTCGTCTGGAGAGTACCTCTGCAGGCTACTAGGGGGTGTGCACTACTGTGTTTGGGTGACATACCCCGGTGGGAAGCACTACTGTGTTTGGGTGGATGGCCTGCGGTACTTGACAGGAGGAGTACCTCAGCAGTCTTAGGTTAGTGAGCAGTACCTCAGAGTCGTGACAAGACCACTGTACACTCCAGAGACTGAGCTCTTCAGCAGTTACGGTTTCGATAATAAAAATCCTGGTTTGACATGAGTCTTTTGACCTTTTTGTTTACCTCATGATTGAGATGGGTCACTTGATAACTTAGGTATATGTATGGGCATATACCTGGGTAGAGGTTATCTGTTGATTTCATGATCTTTGTGTTTCCTCATGATTAAGATGGGTTACTTGATAACTTAGGTATATGTATGGGAATATACCTAAGTAGAGGTTATCTGTTGAGATCTTCTTTGTGGTTATCCTTGATGGTATTAGTGAGACCTTGAGTGTCTCGGGGTCCCTACTGAGTATCGTTATACTCACCCCTGCACGGGCTATGCCCGCACCTCGTTGTGTTGGTTATAGACGACGGGCAGTGTTGACAGAGGCCGAGTGTTCGAGGATTGTACGATACCCGGAGGTGGACTACACGACGAGTCAGTATCCAGAGGTGAACTTCACGGTGAGACGACACTTAGAGGAGGTTGACGGGAGAGAGCGTTGTGGAGGCTATCTGTACCTACCCTTCAGGTAGGATCCGAGGAGGACGTCCTAGGAGCCGCTTCCGTTCTTCCAGCTGTTGTCTTTTTCTGTTGTACTTTGTTCAGTTTTAGTTGTACTTTCATTTGGGTTTGTATTCTAGCCCATTTACTTTTCATCACTTCTCTTTGTACTTAGTGTTTTACTTCCGCTTATACTCTGTGGTGTTTTGTTTACTTTATAAAGGCAATTCCTTCCCAGTTATCGGGATTTACGCCTTTGGTGCTAGTCGCCAGCCCCTGGCCTATGGAAGGCGGGCTTGGGGTAGTCACGGCACGGGCCCCGTGGACGGGTCATGACAGGAAACATGGGAGAAATTTCTTTAATGGGACTGGTAAATGTTTTCAGTGTGGAAAGGATGTTAATAACGAAGTCAAATATCAAAGTAATGGGAAGAAGTTAGTTAATGATGAAAATTGATAGAAAACTTCATAGAATAAACCACCGACACCCCCATAATTTTAGATACAATGAGTATATAAATTATTCTAACTCATGATCAAATATTAATTTCAATGATATAATCAGCATCACAAACCTCTTAATATGAGATACAAATAGAAACATCTTGTGATCATTATTTTTATTAAGGTGTATGATAACAAAATTGTGAAAGGTACACTTACCATTCACTCTAGAACTACTAATGTATTATTTGATTCTATATCTAAATAATATTTTACATATGAGGAATTTTCTAAGGGTTTAATAATAAAACATAAATGATTAGATGTTAAATTACTATTAAAAAATCCTAATGACATGATGATCACATATCAATTATAGAATTCTTCTCTATTTTTTTGAAGGAATATGATTCCTAAAAATCATGTTAGTATCCCTATGTTTTATATTGATGTTATATAGGTATATATTTTATTTCTATACATAAATCCCACATCAATTTTTAGGGAAGGGAAGTAACATTTGATATTCCAAACCAACCTATGATCATTAAACGGTTAGATGATAAATATTGTAAAAATTATGTTATTTATTTCACACTTAAACATAAATTATTACAAAAAAATCATCAATTGATACAACATAGAAGATACAGAGGTCTAGTGTCTTTGGGGATTAAGGACATTACATAACAACTTAAAACATTAAATACACATCTTTATTGAAAACTTCTTTTACATGACCACAACATTCCATCGTACTTAGCATTGCATGGAATAACCTGAGGACATGCATAAGAAAAGGGTGAGCTATAAAACCAGTAAGGGAGTAAACAAGGAATAACATGAATAATATAGTACATTTTATCCAATAGACGCATTAATGGATTATAATAGAAACATGAATTTAAATTCATGATATAAAATGATTATCATAACCTGGAAATGTGGCAACAACATTTAACGTGATATTAGCATGATCCAAGGCTCATTTACCATGGATCATGAGTAAACACTCATTGAACCTGAATTAGAATGAGTAAACCTTCATTGAACTTAACGTATCACGATACAAATCTTTACCCAATGTATTGGAGTGCTATCAGGGCGCACCCTCCTTAATCATTTCATTTCATGCATAAGTGTGCCACATATATCATATAACATGGATTCATTAAACATAATCATTTATTACATGATAAAGTAATGTGTAATTCATAAATGAAAACTATATAATAAATAAATAAATTTGAATAATGTTTAATACCCTTTATAGAGAAATGATCATGGTATTCACTACATGATTACTTTGGGTTGGAAAATCGTGGTGCAATTTCAGCAACATAATAGTGTGACATAAGAATTCATAAAAATGGTTAATGAGAGATAAATGGGTGTATCATCATATGTAAATGAAATGTAAATTAAGTGGATAATATAGATTGATGTCCCAATATATTTCATGGAATTTAGATTCATAATACAGAAGAATTGCTTGAATGTATATGAGGAGAGAGAAATCCCTTACAGAATTTCGGCATGGTAACAGGTGTACATGGGAGAAATTAATGAGAGAGAAAGGGGTATATCATCATTTAAACATAAATAGAGTAGTATGGTGGAGGTACGAAATCATACCCCCACATTTCTAATTGAAATCAAAATGGTATAATAACATAAAGAATTTTGGACAAGAATGAGAAAGGAAGAAATCCCTTACGAACATTTAGCATGCTAACGGCTTATGTTAGGGTCAAAATGAGGGGGGATAAATAATACCTCATTCAAATAACATAAAATTGATAGTAATATAATGATTATAAAGTAATTTCATTATAACCATTCTAATTTACAAGAACTACTTTCAAATAAGATGTTTGAATTTGAAAGGAGGAGAGGAAAGTGAGAATCCCTTACTTAGATGTGTGATCCCAAAGGCTTGGTAGAGGCCTGATAGAGGCTTCTTGGGAGCATGGGGTGACTTGGGATGATTTTATAGAGATGAGGGCAGGTTTGTTAGAGATCCAAAGGCTTTGAGTGAAGAGTAAGTGGGAGCTTGGAAGGGTTTATATAGGAAAATAGAGGGAATTCATTATTATTTAGATTTTGGACACTACACATTATACTAATAAAAACCAAAAACCATCCCATGGTTTTTTCCAAAGTGGAGTGTAAAACATTATTTTATATGGCCAATGTATAAACATCTTAAAATATTAGGCTTTCTTATGTGGAGGTGAGTCACACTCTCAAGGAAAACCTTTTAAAAGGTTAAAAGATTTTATAATCCTTAGAGGGTCCACTAAAGCTTTGTAAATTAAATAAAAAAAACCTAAAGTATCATTATTTTAATGGTAAAACATATATTTTCTGAAAAAAACTCGTTTATATTATTTTATTACATAACTATTGGGTCATTATGATGTCATAAACACATTATATATTTAAACGGCATTTAATTTTTTACAAACAATTCAACAGTCTCCGAAAATTATGAAAAATTCACCATTGAATAATTTCGATGTCCTCATTCCAAAAATAATATTCATTATATCTAAAAAAATCTAAATATGCAAATTTTTTAGTTTTAAATTAAGAACAGACATTTATCGAAAATTTATGGGTTTTGACAAAAATATTTTTGAATCCTTAATAAAAATTTCAATTGTATACATAAAAATTATACGATCATTTATGTTTAATAAAAATTATTTTAGAAATAATATTTTATAAAAATATTATTTAATTCAAAAATACAATAATTCATAAAAATAGATTTCTTAATTGAATATTAACTAAAGATGCAATTTTTTCTTTCAAAACTATTTACAAAATAAAAATAAAAAAATAAATATATGTTCTCTATACAAAAAAAATTACATAATCATAGTGCTAGTGAATTGTTACATAACCCCTTATAAAACCTGCATAATACCTAAGGGTAATGTGTGTGATGGTGAAAAACTATTGGGGTGGCTTGCATAACATCACTTGGGTGGTAATCCCTATTAACTTCCGCTTCTCTCGTAGGCGGTTCCATTCAAGCATAACGTGTTGAAGATCGTCTTGGGATTGGTCAAGAGAGAAGCCCAGTGATGTCACCTCCTTTCCAAGATCTAAAAAATTATCTTTGTATGGAGCAATTATATTGGATGAGTCAATCGCTTCCTTATTCTGAGTAAATTGGATTTGTTAAAGCCCAATATTTTATACTAATCATGTGATCACTATTCAATGGCTATATTAGCAAAGATAAAAATTCTTATTGGTATTTTAAAATAAAAAATCATAAAACCAACGAAGTGAATATATTATATAACCATTTTAAATAATAAGAAATTTAATTATATCAAGATGAATTTTCATTAATAAAAGTTTGGGTCATTACAATCTTCCCCCTTAAGAAATTCCGCCCTTGAAATTATCTCTTCCCACACTAAAATAGATGTGGGTAACTCTAATTCCTCACTTCCTCTGATTACCATGTTGCTTCCTTAAACTTTTGGTTTTTCCACAACACCTTGACGAGAGGAATTATCTTATTTTCTAGAACTATTTCCCTATGATCTAAGATCTTCATCGGCTTATCTTCATAGGAGAGGTCATTCTCTAATGGTACCACCTCTGGATTTAGTGTATGTGATGGGTCAGGAATGTACTTCCTTAAGAGTGATGTATGGAATACATCATGTACTTGAGATAGGTTAGGTGGGAGTCCTAGTTGATAAGTCACTATTCCAATGTGATCAAGGATCTCAAAAGGAATGATGTACTTTGGACTAAGATTTACCTTCTTACCAAATCTAATAACTCTCTTCCACAGTGATATATGGAGGAATACCATGTCTCTAACATCAAACTCTAGGTATCGTTGACAATTATCATCATAGATCTTTTTTCAACTCTGAGAAGAATTAATGTGTTGTTGAATGGTCTTAACCTCCTCCACCATTTCTAGACCTAAGAGTTTTCTCTCAGCAACTTCATCCCAACATGCCAGTGTTCTGCACCTCTTCCCATACAGGGCTTCATAGTGATCCATTTGGATGCTTGAGTGTAAATTGTTCTTGTAAGAGAACTCTACTAGAGGAATATGTTGATCTCATCCTCCTTTGAAGTCCATTGAGCATGATCTCAACATGTTCCCAAGTGTTTGGATAGTCCAATTATATTGGTCATTAGTTTTAGGATGATAATCCATACTCAAGTTCAGTTTAGTATCTAAATCATGTTGAAGACCCTTCCAAAACATAGAGGTGAATCTTCGATCTCAATCAGATTCAATTGATAGTGGTACTCCATGAAGCTTTATCACTTACCTGATATATATCTATGTCATTTGTTCCAATGAGAAATCCTCTCAAATTGAAATGAAGTGTTTAGTCTTTGTATGATGATCCACAAGAGCCCAGATTGTATTTTTTTTTTCCTTTAGATGTCTTCAAAATCCGAGTTCCAAAGCCCATGGTGATTTTCTCCCATTTCCATGCTGGTATAGGTAATGGTTGAATCATCCCCTTAGACTTCTACCTCTCATCCTTCACTTGATGACATACCAGGAACTTTGATGTATACTCAGCGATCTTCTTCTTCATTTATCCCACCAATAATGCTCTTGAAGATCTCAATACATCATTGTGTTTCCTAGGTGAATGGAGAAATTCGAACTATGTGAATCATCCAAAAGCTATTTCTTTAACTCAGGATTTGATGGAACACATAGCCTTGACCCAAATCTCACAATTCCTTCTTTATTGACATTGAACTCTAAGGATTTCCCTTTTCTGATAGTTTCCACTTTCTTCTAAATTCCCACATCATCCTTTTGAGAATCCCTTAACCTTTACAATAGAGATGGTTGAGTAATCATTTGTAAAAGGATTGATGATGTTCCATTCTTGATGATTCTCATGTCCATCTACATCAAATATAAGAATATTGGATCCTTTTTTATTCTCATCAATGATAGAATTATTGGGTCCTTTCTACTAAGATCATCTACCACATTGTTTTATTTCCTAGGGTGGTAATGGATTGGGAAGTCATAGTATTTTATCAGCTCTAACCATCTTTGTTGGCTCTTATTTAACTCCTTTTGTGTGAATATATACTTGAGGCTTTTGTGATCTGTATATATTTCACACTTCTCCATAAATAGGTAATGTCACCAAATTTTCAAAGTGAAGATTACTACAGCCAGCTTCAGATCATGTGTGGGATAGTTTCTCTCATAAACAATCAATTTCCTTGAAGCATAGGGAATGACTTTGTCATTTTGCATCAACACACAAGTCAGACCCTTCTACTAAGCATCACTAAATACCACAAAAAGTTCTCCACTTGTGCATAAATTGAGCACGGTTGTAGTGATAAGCCTCATATTTAACTCCTTAAATCTCTCTTTGCATTCATACCTCCAAGAAAATTTGACTCCCTTCTAAGTTATCTTGGTAATAGGGTTTGAAAATCATGAGAAATTTATCACAAATTGGTGATAATATCTATCTAAACCCTAGAAGCTACGAATACTCGTTACTGATATTGGCCTCATCCACCCTCAATTGCAGCTATCTTGAAGGGATCCAGAGATATCCCATTACTTGTAACGATATGACCCAATAATGAGACCTCCTTCAAATAGAACTCAAACTATTTTTACATTTCATAGAACTTCTCCTTTCTCAAGGTCTCTAGTATAGTGCTTAGATTCTCCTCATACTCCTCCTTGGCTTTTTAGTATATTAGAATATTAAAGACTACAAAAAATTTGTCGAGGTACTCTCTAAACACTCTATTCATCAAGTCCATGGAGATTTCTAGAGAATTAGTGGGTCTTAAGGGAATTACTATGAATTCATAGTGCCCGTAACTTGTACAAAAAGCAGTCTTGGGGATATCATTCTTCTTTGCTATTACATGGTATAATCCCGGCCGCAAATCCACCTTGGATAATTATTGTGCTCCATGGAGCTAATCGAACAAGTTATCAATTAGTTTTATATGATACTTTTTCTTTATCATGATTTTGTTGAGCTCACAATAATCAATGCAAAGGCACATTGACCCATCCTTCTTCTTGATGAAGAGGAATGGTGCACCCCATTGTGAAGGACTTGGGCATATAAACCATTTATCTAGATTCTCCTCCAGTTGTTTCTTCAACTCCTCAATATCTACAATATCCTTTATATACTGAGTCTTGGATATTGTCAATGCCTTAGGTATAAGATCAATTGAGAATTCAATATCCCTTCTAGGAGGAAGACCAGGAAATTCCTCGGGAAACACTTCAGTGAATTCCCTCACAATAGGCATTTCTTCAAGGATGGTTTCTTCCTTAGACTCAATCATATGATAAAGATACACATTCTAATAGGGTAGTAATATTCACACTTGAGATGATGGTGCTTAGAAAGATTCATCCTCCTCCTTGCACTTGTATAGAATCGGGGGTTGATTCGCCATATGTAGAGTGATTCCCCTATCATTGAAATTTATGTTGGATCTATATAAGGAAATATAATACATGCTAATAATTGTATCAAATTCCACTAGAGGGAGTATGATGAGGTTTTACAAGAAGTTCAATCCACAAATTGTGAAAGGGTTGAGTTTTATTCATGGGTTTCAATGATTTCCCCATTTATCATTCTCACTAACATCTTTACTTCCATGATTTGTAGTGGTGTTGGGGTAGTTCTACTAAACTTTTGGGATATAAGAAAATGCATATAACCATCATTAAAAATTATGTTCACAATTATTGAATGAATAACTAGCATACCATTCACCACATTGTTGTCGGGGTTCAATTTGGCAGTAGTGATGGAAAAAGCTCTCCCTTCCTACCTTGTAGGTTGTTGGTTGCCTATGAAAACCCTTGTCTTAGGGAACTAGTTTGAAAAGTGTCCTGGTTATTTGTAGTTGAAGTAATGAATAATGTTTTGATGGTCGAATAGAGCATTCCTCTTTTCTATCACAGCTGTAGCTTTCAATTTTCGGTGGTTAATAGCTTGGTACCCTTCTCTTCCACACCGAAAGCATTTCCTCATCCCCTTAAAGCAATTTCTTGGGTACTTCTTTCCACACCTTTGGAAAGTGGGGTGAAATATTTTCTTAGTACTATTAGATTTATCCATTATACCTCCAGAATTAAAGACCACCTTACACTTCTTATCCCCATGACACCCCTAAGATTCACAGATCTCTATTTCAACTTTGAGGGCACATCAGACAATTTCTTAATATCTATCGAAATTACGGATCATTGGGGATTTCTGTAGGCTAGGTTTTATCCAACCAAATATGTGATCAACCTTGCATTCAGGGGTAATTAAAAAGTAGAAGGCATATCATTCAATCCTTGTGATGTTTTCCTCGTATGCTCTGATGGATTCTTCACATTTTTTCTTGAGGTCAAGGAAGTCTCTTTCCATCATAAGTTGGAGGGTGTGAGGAAAATATTTGTCGAATAACATTTTCCAAAAATCCATCCATTCCAACACCTCGATATCCTCCTCATGATTCATATTTTTTATCAATTTCTACCATTGACCATCTTTACCCTCTATACGATAAGCATCCAGAATAACCTTCTCTTGTTGAGAACATTGAATGATGTAGAAGATATTCTCAATGGAGTTGATCTATTATTTGGCGATTGAGGGATTAGATGATCCATTAAAATTATAAGGCATTTGTCTCATGAATAACTCTATTGCAACTTGTTCTTTCTTAGGGGGGGGGTTAAAGTTTCCTCTTGACCCATGTTCCTATTCAAAACATGAGTTAACTGAGATAGTATCATGACAAAGATCATGATTCTTGCTCCCATTGGATTTGACATCTAATTATAACAGTCATAACATTGATCTTGGCATCGGTTTCTAGCCTGATTCCTCCTATTGCGAGCCATTTTCTGGAATAAAAGGAAATTTAGGGGTAACACATAAAGGGTAATCCAAAGAAAAAAATGGATGAATTATAAAATTACTTTTATTTCCTTAACATATGAATTTATAGGGTTCAATCTATGTTATCCATGATCTACTTCCCAACATATATTCTTAGGGGAATTTTTTTAATTCCCTTAATAATGGTTCATACTAATCTTATGAATTTACCAAATCATATCCCCCAGGAGTTTCATAACCAAGAGTGCATCAAGGCCTATTGTCATGAACCAATTCCCGTTTGAGTCTAGCTCTAAGTGGTGTTTTCAAGATTTACATCTAGATACATATGTGTCAGAGATGCCGCTACCTACTAGTATCCAGACATGGATTTATTTTCATGATAAACCACATAATCAATACTCACCAAAATTTATGGATGTTTTATTTATACATAGTATTATCCTAATGGCTTTCACTAGGGTTTTCTAATCCTAATCCCAAAAATAACTAAACATATCCTTTGATACCAACTATAACAACCCTTCTCTTTAATTCACACTTAAACAAAATTTATTACATAAAATATTCACTTTATACAACATAGAAGATTTAGATGTCTAGTTTCTTTGGGGCTTAGTAATATTACATAACAACTTAAAACATGAAATACACATCTTTATTGAAAACTTCTTTTGCATGACCACAACATTCCATCACACTTAGCATTGCATGGAATAACCTGAGGACATGCATAAGAAAAGGGAGAGATATAAAGCCCAATAATGGATTAAACAAGGAATAACGTGAAAAATATAGTACATGTTAGTAAATAGTCACATTAATGGATCATAATATAAATATGAACTTAAAGGCATGATTTATCATGATTATCATAACATGGAAATGTGGAAAAAACATTTAACATGATATTAGCATGAGCCAAGGCTCATTGCCCATGGAGAATGAGTAAAACCTCATTAAATGTGAATTATAATAATTAAACCCTCATTGAACTTGATGTATCATGATACTAATCTTTATGCAATGTATTAGAGTGCTATCATGGTGCACCCTCCTTAATCATTTCATTTCATGCATTAGTGTTCCACATAGATCAAATAACATGGATTCATTAAACATCATCATTTATTCCATGATAAAGGAATGTGGAATTCATAAATGAAAACTATATAATCAATAAGTATATGTGAATAAAGTTAAATACCCTTGATAGAGAAATTGGCATGTTATTCACTACACAATGACTTTGGCTTGGAAAATCACGATGCAATTTCGGAAGCATAACGGTGTGACATAAGAATTCATAAAAATAGTTGATGAGATAGAAATGGGTGTCTCATCATATGTACAATAAATGGAAAGTAAGGGGATAATATAGATACATGTAAAAACATATTTAATGGAATTTATATTCATAATTCCAGAGAATTTCTTGAATGAAAATGAGGAGAGAGAAATCCCTTACAGTATTTCGGCATGGTAATGGGTGTCCATGTGAGGCACTAATGAGAGATAAAGGGGTATCTCATGATTAAAACATAAATAGGAAATTATGTTAGAGGTGGGAAATCAAACTCAAACATTTCTAATTTGAAACAAAATGGTATAATAACATAATGAGATTTGGACAAAAATGAGAAAGGAAGAAATCCCTTATAAAAATTTGGCATGGTAACATCTTAGGTTAGGGTTAAAATGAGAGGGGATAAATTATACCACATGAAAATAAATTAAAATGGATAGTAATATAATTATTATAAAATAATGTAAAT
The DNA here is from genome assembly GCA_963277665.1 of Viscum album. Classification (NCBI taxonomy): domain Eukaryota; kingdom Viridiplantae; phylum Streptophyta; class Magnoliopsida; order Santalales; family Viscaceae; genus Viscum; species Viscum album. The sequence continues at coordinate 1,512,030,274 of OY728128.1, read as the reverse complement.
ATAACAATTTAAATTTACAATAACTAATTTCAAATTAGATGCTTGAATTTGAAAGAGGAGAGGAAAGTGTGGATCCCTTACTTGGAAGTGTGATCCCAAAGGTTTGGGAGAGGCTTCTTGAGAGATTTGGGAACCATGGGAGGATTTTAGAGAGAGGGTTTCAGGGGTTTGTTGATCTAAAAAGTCTTTGAGTGAAGAGGAATTGGGATCTTTGATGGATTTATATAGGAAAAGAGGGGGAATTCTTTATTATTTTGGGTTTGGACACTACACATTAAACTAATCAAAATCACAAACCATCCCATGGTTTTTGCACATGGTTTTTGAAAAAGTGGAGTGTAAAACATTATTTTATATTTCCAATGGCCTAACTTCTTAAAATTTTAGGCTTTCTTATTTGGAGGCGAGACACACTCTCAAGGAAAACATTTTAAAAGGTTAAAATATTTTATAAGCCTTGGAGGGTCCACTAGAGCTTTGTAAAATAAATAAAACAAACCTAAAATAACATTATTTTAATTTTAAAACATAATTTTTCATAAAATTTCATTTATAGTATTTTATTACATAACTATTGGGTCATTATGATGTCATAAACAGATTATATATTTAAATGGTATTTAATTTTTACCCAAAAATTCAACTGTCTCAGAAAATTATGAAAAATTCACCATTGGAAAATTTTGACATCATGATTCAAAAAATAATATTCATTTTATCTAAATAATTTTCTAAATATTTGAATGTTTACTTTTAAAATAAAAAATGATGTTTATCGAAAATTCATGGGTTTTGACAAAGACAGCTTGAAGCCTTAATAAAAATTACAATTGTATACATAAAAATTATATGATCATTTATATTTAATAAAAATTAATTTAGTAATAATATTTTATTAAAATATTATTTAATTAAAAAAATCCATTAATTCATCAAAATAGATTTATCAATTGAATTTTAATTAAAGATACTATTTATGTTTTAAAAACTATTTACAAAGTAACAATAATAAAATGAATGTATATTCTTTATACAAAAATAGTGTACATAATCATAATGATAGGTTCTTGTTAAATAACCCCTTATAACACCCATATAAGTACTAAGTGTAAGGTTTGTGATGGTGACATACTCTTGGGGTGGCTCAGATAACATCGCTCGGGTGGTAATCTCTATTAACTTCCACTTCTCTCGTAGGCGGTTCTGTTCAAGCTTAACCTGTTGAAGATCAGGTTGGGCTTGGTCAAGAGTGAAGCCCAGTGATGGAACCTCCTTTCCGACCTCTGAAAAAGGGCCTTTATATGGAGAAATTCTATTAGATGAGGCCATCGCTTCTTTTATATGAGTAAATTGGATTCGTTAAAGCCCTGTATTTATACTAATCATGTGATCACTATTAAATGGCTATATTAGCAACGTTAACAATTATTAATGGTATTTTGAAATAAAAAATCATAAAACCAAAGAATTTAATATGTTATATAACCATTTTACATAATAATACATTTAATTAGATCAAGAGGAATTTTAATTAATAAAAGTTTGAGTCATTACAAATATTAACCTCCAATTGAAACCACATCCATTATATGGGTCTTCATTCATTTTAAAAATGGGTTTTTATCTCAAACGGTTGAGTAGAAACTCAATATCAAATATATTCCTATTATATTGAGGTTCATCAATGGAATTTCTGAAGAGTTGATGAGTTTTCCATTGAATCTTGATGTTGGGTTCTCGATACAACTCGTACATAGTTCTAAAACTATTTCAAATAATGAATATTTAATGGGCCAAATTGAGTTATGGGAATTGAAGAATAAGATCTATGAGAATATATATAAAGGATTTATTTAACCATGTGTGTCACCTTGGGGTGCACCATTACTTATTTTTTAGAAAAAAAAATATGGATCACTTCAACTCTACATTGATTAATGGGACATAAAAAATCACTATGAATAACAAGTATCCTTTAACCTATATTGATGATTTCTTTGATGAACTATATGGAGATCAATAATCTTCCAAGATTGACCTTCATTCAATATATAATCAATTAAGGTTTAAGAAGGAGGTTATACCCAAGATTATGTTTCATTCAAGGTATATATGCTATGAATTTATCCTAATGCTATTTGGTCTTACTAATGCCTCTATTATATTTATCGTTTTAATGAATATAGTATTTATAGGTTACCTTGATTTTTTTTGGAAGTATTCATTGACAATATTCTTATATATTGAAAGAGAAATTAAGAACACACAGATCACCTTATAATTTCAATGAAGACCCTAAGGAAGAATAAGTTGTATGTGAAATTTACAGTGTAAATTATGGAAATAAAATGTTTCATTTTTTGGTTTTATAATATTGAGATAGGGTATATCTATGGATACATCAAAAAAAATTTATTGAATATGGTCCCAGACAAACCATTATGACAGAGATAATAATTTGTTTTGGTTTGGTTGGATGTTTTCGGTACTTTGTGGATAATTTTCAGGTCTATCCAATCCAATCCCCAAGATAACTCGTAAGGGTTCTATGTTTCATTAGATAGACGAATTTAAGTAAAATTTTAATAAACTGAAGAGAATGTTAGTGAGCACACCAATTCTTAAATTACCCTATAATGAAGAAGGGTTTATAATCAATAGTGATTTATTAAACAAGGTAATGATATGTTTCCTCATGAATAATGGTATGGTTATATCTTATTCATCATAACAATTAAAGGTTTAGGAGAAAAATTACCCATCTCATGATTTGGAGTTAGATTCGGTAATTTTTGAATTAAAGATATAAAGGCATTATATTTATGGTAAAAATATTTATATATATTATGATCATAAAAGTTTAAATTATATATTCACATATAAAGAGTTGAATATGTGCCAAATAAGATGGTTGGAGCTGATTAAAGATTACAACTACTTAATACATTACTACCCTAGGAAAGGGAACAAGGTGGATGATAATTTTCTGTTGACGGATCATGATAGATTATCTATGATGCGGATCAAAAAATTTCCAATATTTACGAATAAGAAAATTATGGGTCTATAAATCATAAAGGAATGGAATAAATCTTATCCTGCTCGAACAGATTTTCAACCATTTATCCATGTAAGGATAAAAGGTGCACAAAAGGAAGATGTAGAGATGAAAAAATAAGGTGAGAAATTTTCATGAGTTCAACCTTGATTGTGATGGAATGATAATGTTAAGGAACCATTTATGTGTTCTATCTATACTAAATTTGAAGGAGGAGCTATTATAGGAGGCTCATATTTCAACATTCACTATTTATCCTGGAAATATGAAGATGTATACAGATATGAAATAGTATTTCTAGTGGTACATCATGAAGAGATATATTACTGAGTATTTATCTCAATTATTGTTTTATCAGAAATTTAATGTTGCGGGATAAAAGTTTAAGTGTATGTTACATCAATTTCCCATTACAGAATGGAAATGGGAAAACATCACTATGGATTTTTTCATTAGACTGCAAAAAATATCTAAAGGTCGTAATGTTATTTGGGTTATAATTGATTTCCTTATAAATTCATCACACATCATTAATATTATATAATAATTATCTATTGGTCATTGTTCCAAAATATACATTAAATAAGTGGTATTTTTCATGAAGTATCACATTCTATTATATATGATCGAGATTTGAGGTCTACCTTGATGTTCTTGAGACATATTCAGTATGATCTGGATATTGAGTTAAGTTTCAACACATTTAAAATCCTTAGATACATATTCTCTATAATAGAACCATTAAAACCCTATAGTATATGGTGATATCATGTTATCTATAATTCAATGATGGTTTGGATCAATACCTTCCTATAGTCAAGTTTTCTTTCAACAATAGCATTCACTTTATCATTTAGATGGATCCTTATGAATACCTCAATGGAATTAAGTGTATAACTAAAATGATATACAATGAAGTATGAGAAGGAAAGATATTGGGACATAATCTAGCTAAATAAATGGTAGAGAAGTTTACAGCCATATAAAAACACATAAAGGTGACATGAATTCGATGCAACTGTTATGCTAACAATCATCGGTGAGATCTATAGTTTAAATTTGATGAAAATGTGTTTCTATAAATGTCTCTATAGAATAGGTTTATGAGATTTTGGAAGAAAGTAATGTTAATACCTCGATATATTGACCCTTTAGATATTATTGGTCGAGTGGGGATGGTAGCTTATCGTCTAGTACTTCCATCAAACCTTACTGAAATTCATGATGTGTTCCAAGTATTTATCCTAGAAGTACATACTAAATTCATCACATGTACTAAACTCATAAAACATATCAATAGATTATGATATTTTCTAAGAATAAAAACCAATAGAAATCTTGTATTGAAGAGATAAAGTGCTATAGAAAAAGACTACTCATATGGTTAAAGTTCCCTAGAGTAATAACAAATTTGAAGAATCTACGTGGGAACCTGAGGATGTGATGTCGCAGAGTTAACATAATTTTTTGTATTGGAGTAATGGAATTTTAAGGTTTAAATTCAATTTAAGGTGGAATATAATTTAACACCCAAATATTTTATGATATATTTCTTCTTAAATAATTTTAATCTCTTTTATAGCTTGCAGTACACATAACCTTGATACTAAATGAACAATAATATAGTATAGCATTATAAACAAGACATTAAATTTGTGGTTATGAATATGAATAAATATATTATGAAAGACAAGTGTTTTACACATTTATAAAATAAATTCACATGTTTTTAATTTATTTTAAAATTAAATAAAAATCATTTTAAAGTAAAATAACTGTTTTTCTAAAAAACAATTTTTATGCATTAAAATTGTTTTTAAATTAATAAATTAAATTAATCACTTTTGATGAATGAATTATATTAAATTTATATATTATGTATTTAATAAAATGGTTCATAATTCATTTAATATTTTTACTTCTTTCTATGCATGAGATAAGAATGAATACATCTTTATGATTAAAAACTATATTTTTCTAAAAATATGTTTCATCACATTTTTCAAAATTATTTGAATTAATTTTTTATAAATTTAAAAAATATATTTTAAAAAATTAAATTCATTTTAGAAATAAAAATTCTAAAATTATCTTAGAGTTAATTTTTTAAATTTTAATAAAAGGTTAATTTTTCAATGGATAATGAAAATTTGAATTTTTAATAGTAATTATCTTTATCGTTTAAATAATTTAAAATGATACATCTTGTTTTAAAATGAGTTTAAAATAAAATTTAGTTCAATTATATTATCATAAATCTAATTTATTTCATTTAAATATATATTATTTTTAATTTTTATATAAAAATGTTTTATCCTTAAGAAAAAAATTTCTTTGGGAAACTGCTTTTCATCGCGTTTGAGGGTTTAATTTTAAATTAAAATTGTCCACTACTATAAATTGAATTTATTAAAATTTATTCTATATTTATAATAATAATAATTAATATTATGTTACAATTTCAAATTAATTTTTTGTTTATTGAATAGTAGAAATAGTAAAAAAAATGTTATCACAATTAAGGTCAAAATAGATTTACCAGGAGTAAAAAAATATATGAGTTAAAATAATCTAAAAACATGTTTAAACCCTATTTTTATATATATAATATACCCATATAAACTCTAAATATGGTCCATTTTGTTCCATTTCTTCAATAAATTAACTTGAAATTATTTTAAAACTTTGAAAAATTACATGTGTTCCACTCACCTTATTTATCAAAGGACACCCATGTCCTCTCCTCTCTACACTTCCAGAGAGTTTTGGTTTGGAAAATATTGTATCATATATCATACTTAATTCCATCCCCATTACCTATATTCCATGGTTTTATTATTAAATCTACCTTGGAAGGCTTTAATTATAAACCTAAAGAGGTTCTCTGAAGAATAAGTATAGTTATTAGCCATTCCATCTTTTATTTCTTCTTTTACCTCCTTAAAATATTCTCCAACTATGATGAAATATTATCACCATTATCTTCCATATACTTAGATTTTGATTATGTTAATTTAAATACCTATATCTATCCAATATTTTATAAAATTGGAAAAAATCATCGATCATTTGTAAAATAGACTACGGCCTCGCAAACTAGTGTAATTCATTTTCCATCACCGCTTATCATATATAATAATAGATTTAATTTATATATATATATATGTTATTTAAGATATAATTATTCTTCTAAAATTAAAATATCAAATTTCCCTTATTACCTTCCAATCCATTAGAAAATGATAACATCGATCGTGTGTACCAGTGGACCACCACCACCATGAAACGATGTGATTAATTTTAAATTTATATTTAACTGAATAGTAATAATGATAGATTTTATTAATATTTATGATTTATATTATATAATAATTATTATTAAAGTATTAACTAATATTTAACTTTATTTTATTCAATCTGTCGAAAAATGAAAACATTATTCATGCGTACGTACGACATACCGTCTCTGTGAACAGTGTAATTCATTTTTCTATCAATGAATTTTATTGATGACTCAAAATCTTTATATAATAAATAAATATTATATTATTATATTTATAAAAATTCTTATGATGATGTAATCATAGTCAAAGTACATGGACCAAAACTACAGAACCAAAACATACATGAAAAACGGAGTAGTTATCACCCAAAATAGAGATTTTATTAAAGAATTATTAATAATCAAGTGATAAAAGGATATAAGTAAATAATATGTTCTAATATTTATATATGAGTTTTGTTATGTAATATATATAATTAACCTAGATTTTTTATTCATGAGGTTCGAACATGTATAAATTCAGGTTTAAGGTAAAGGTTTATCGTCTCAAATTTCCTTCTTTGAGAAATATGTGATGTTATACACCTATTTATGTTTATGATATGTATATAATAAACCTTTTAAATTTTATATAAATATCTTCCTCATGTTAATTATATTTAAATATTCATTACAAGTTATTATTTTATGGGTCTTACATTTTAGAATTTACCAAAGTGGTGAGGGTTTTATGTTATAATATCATTGTTTATTGGGACTATTTTTGTTTAATTTATTGATGATGATATATTATGAAATAACTACAAATAAACTCATAAATTTTATTCTCCTATGTTTATTTCTTGATAATAAATTTTTTTATTTTTTACTCTTTAATAATTCAAGATACCTAAAGAATTTTTTAAAGGAAAGTCGGCTTTATTTCTCCCTTCGGTCAGAAACCCTTTCTATTACATGTCCAAGTTTTCCTTAAAATGTCTTAAATAATGTTTTTAATATTATAATATGAATTTTTAAATCCATTTTTAAAAATTATATACATTTTAAAAAATATTTTAAAAGTAATCTTCTTTTTGTTTTCTGAATGAAGTACTTTTGGACTTTTTTCCAAAGTGTGAGAGGAATGCTTTCCTTTAACTTATATGGCATGAACGAAATTTCATGCCTTCGAGAACAATAAATTATTTAAACCTTACTTTATAATTTTACATGTTTATTGACAAAAAAAAGATTTTCACAATTTTTTACGTGTTTTTATTTTTAAAAAAAATTATATTTGCAATGGAAAGGTTATTTTTCTGAAAAAATATTTTAATAAACTTTTAATGGTATTATTATTACTCAATGATAATAACACTTGATTTTATATATTATATACTAGTAATACTATACAAGTATACAAAATTTATTCTTCAAATATAGGTTTTATTATTGTTATGATAATAGTTTTATGAATAATGTTCTTTTTCCATGGGTTATGCTATGATGAATTAATGAAATGTTTATGAAACTCGTTTCCCTCCCATGAGTTATTCAATGACGAATTTTTTATGAAACCCATTTATTTTTCATAGTTAATGATATGATGACTATTTTATGATATTTTTTAACACATATATATTATTTTAATTATGCGATGACTGTGACTTGAATTATATATCCCTCTAAGGCAATGGGTAAAGATAAATATCTCAGAAGATAAACAGAGCTAGAATAGGGAGTGAACAAAGTTCAGTAATGGAATCATCCCACTATGTTAGTCTTGGGAGTGATCCATGACTACTAAGATAGGTTGGGGATTAAACCAATTCTACTATAATAGTCTTGTCAGTGTGAATTTACTACTATCCATCCAATGGCCTGAAGGCCATCAAATTTTGTATTATATGATAAGACCCCGTTTTAATGGATGAAGGGGTGGAAACCCAATGACATCTTGGACATAAGACACTCATACTAGAATGAAGAAATAGTAAAAACCATAATGGCATCAGTGAACTGCTCCTCCCCAACACGTGAACATGAAGAAGCTCTCCATCATTGCAATGTAATTTGGCAAGCAAGTGTCCTGAGTCCAAGCCCAGGCTCGATCCGATGGCTGGCGCCATACCCTCTCTAACAACCAAATACAAAAAACACTGCAAGGATGAACCGCTAGCTCTAAAACCTCCTTTGGAGTCAACTCATGAAGTCGACTCTGGAATCACAAACCTCCCACCTTCAAAAGACAAATCATTCAACCATACAATGAAACACTTTTGAATCAACTGATGCAATCCATACGACTCAACCCACCATGAAACATTCATCAGATTCAAACAGACATCTCAAAGAAGTCCCATCACCACCATCCTACCTGCACGCAGAGACCGCATTACTCCAGCCATGGAATCCCATGCTAGGTCACTACATAGTTGATGGAAACCAGCCCATTCACCAAGGGACACCAGTTCACTAAGGATCAGAAGTGCGGCCCCGACCCAAGAATACCATAGCACAATCCACACCACGGAGGAAGGAATGGACTCCATGACCTCTTCTGAAGATGTTCGCATCCCCGAGCGCATCTTGAACATGACCCCACCGCAGCGGAAAGGGGGTCACATCCCCCGCCACCAGAGCACAACCCCACAGCGCATGAACTGCGACCCCAAGCCACACCTGAGCATGCCCCCACCAACACAGAACAAGAATAACACCACCCAATGCACTGGATAGGGATCCCTTTCTCCACAAAAACAATACCCCGAAGCAAATCAAGACGTTACCTTCACATATAGTTGAACCACGACCCCGACGCACCAGAACATGAACCCACTCGCCGCATTGGAGGACTGTGACTGTGACGCTGCACTGAATCACTACCCTATGATGTAGAAGAGTTGGAGAACCACCCGGATTCCTGAGAAAAACCCGAACACCCTCGCCGCAGGAGATCAAATAATGAGCCTCCAGATCAGGGCCACCCTTCACCGTAGAATCAGCCACTGCACCGTTAACACGCTGGGAGGACCGAGGAGGAACCGTTGTCTTCCGAGTGAAACTAGGAGGATGGAAGTGATGAGATAGATCCCTAACCCACAATACCCTTTATGGGATCATTTTTCCTCCAGTTCAATGGGAATTTACTACTAAGTAAATGATTTTCTATGCTTATGTGTATGCCACAAATTTACGAGTTATGCTATTGTTACGACCTCATATCTCTTTTTCTTTGATTTTATTTATGATGAATTTCTTATTAAATTACAATAATTATACCATTACTCAATATTATGATATATTATAAAAATGGTTTGTTTTTAAGATGTTATTAAAATGATCTCATACCCTTATTCTAATTTTATGTTTACGTGATCATTGATATTCACCTTATTTACCATTACTAAGAATTAGATCTCACCCATTCTTATGTTTCCTTTACCCAAATTATAAATAAATGTATTATGTATGATATGTCTAATAATTTTTCTACTTATTAAGAATATAATGGGAGATTATGTAGTGCACTTACGAACCATTTTTTATATATCAATGTTTCTGAATATACTAGACCTACACAATTATAGTGTGCATCGTTATGTTATATAATCAATATTCATATATTAGATTTTATATCTATGTATAAAAAATAGGGTTTGATATAGATGATATCCCAAGGAACCTACATTACTTTTATATTCATTATAATTATTTTTAATGGAAATTTTTTTATTTTAAAAATAAATCTAATAATCATATTAAAGGAAAGATTATTACCTTTTTGGGTAAATAAGTATTTTTTGATATAAAAAAATTCGCAATATATCATGATTTATAAGAAACCATAATGATTATGATTTTGAATTTATATTTTATAATAAATTTTTTTATGAAAGTATTTGGGAAGTAAAGTTTATTTAATGAGTAAATTAATGATTTTTTGAGCAAAATGTTTATTTTAAAGGAATTTTTTTTTCGATCTCATAATTTTAAAATATACTAATGGGTTTGCTTCTTCTGTTTATGTACCATATTGATCTTTTTGTGCTCATGAAATCTTTTGGAAATTTTTTTAATTTGGTTTAAGGATGGGTAAGGGAAAATATGAATTCAAGATGAAATTGGTGAATATTTTTCATGAAAAGAAATTATGTTTTTTAAAATAATTATATTATGGGGAAAATGGATACTAAGAAGTAGTGTCAAATTTTAAATATATAGGATTTTTATGTAAGATTTATGACCTAATTATCAAAAACTCTAAACTTAAAAGATTATTGGGAATATAATAAAATGAGTTATTATTTAAAAATGAAATTATGAGTTGAATACACATTGAGTCCTTATAGTTTGTATCAGAGCAGGGTTTAGATAATTTTAGAGGTTATGATAATGAAATTAAATACCCTTATGAGATTTTAAATTTATTTTTATCATTGTATTTTAATATTATATTGTTTCTTCAACTAACCTATGTTTATTCATAATGGTTTTCCATAGTAAAAACATGGAAACTGAAGTAGAAAATCATCGAGAGGATGATATCCTTCCAAACAATAAACCAGCTAGATAGAAAAATATGTTGACATAGGCTATAAATGGTGGTGGTATTCATGTTAGATAAAAATTATATTTTCCAATGAGAAATATGTTGATATTTGAGAATTTCATGAAACATCACCCTCTGGATTTTGGTGGAACTTTAGTTCCAGTGGTAGATAAAAGATGGATTAATTCACTCGAAAAGATATTCAAAGTCATGGTATTTTAATAACATAAAAAGGTAACTATTTCCATTTATCAATTTTATAGTGAGTCCAATCAATGGTGGTCTTTGGGTAATAATACCAGCTAGATAGATGATCTTGATACCATGGAATGAGAAACATTAAAGAATAATTTTATAGAGAAATATTTCCCTATGATTTTTCAACTCATAATGGAGAAACTATTCCTAGAATTGAGGAAAATGATAAAGATTCAGTAGCCTCATATGAAGAAAAGTTTACAAGGTTGGATAAGTATGTACCAAATTTTATTTGAGATCTTAATAGTAAGATTAATTAGTTTTACTCAAGATTGAAACCAATATATTAAAGTTAATTGGCTTCACATAAATTAAAAAGTTATGATAAATTTGTTATATGTATTGAGAAGGTGGAAATTTGAGTTTTAATATGATCGTGTATTCCATGAAAAATACAAGAAAAATGTATAGATGGTAGGAAATGGGGAAAATTCATCAAAAAAATTTGTAAGTAAGAAAATAAAGTTCACATCTTATGATAAGTGTGGTAAAAATAATCATGTATAATGTCTTATGAAATTTGAGAAGTGTTTCTAATGTGGAATGTTTGGATATGTGTATTTTCATTGTAAGTAAAATGATATAACAAATAATTAAAATCATACTGTAATATGATTTAGTTACAATCAATTGGGAAATTATGATAAGTTGTGTTCAAAGTTAGTCACTAGAGGGAAATCATTTATAGAAAAGGAAAACATTGTGTGGAAATTATTTTCTACTAACAGAGACAATATCAGGACATCAAATGTAGTGGTGGTAGGTATGATACATTTTTATTAAAATTATGAACATTCCATGTTTTACTTATGATCAATTCATTCCTTCATTTAGGATAAATTTTCAATTAATATAAAAATATCACAAAATAAAATGAATATAGAACTTTTCATGGAAACTCTGGGTGTAAATAATAAAGAAACCATGATTTATAGGTATCTTTCTATTATTTTCAGTGGGGTATTATTTTATAAAAAACTTATTGAGCTTCCCATAGTATATTTTTATATTATTTTTTGAATGAATTTTATTTTAGATTATCATGATAAGTTAGATTACCAAGATAAGGAAATTTATTTCAATGATTTCATACATTTGACAACTTATCAAGAAGCTAAGTATTTGATTATAGATGGTAGTGAAAGTTACCTAGATCATGTTTTTATAAAGAAAAAAATATTTCAATTAGTGATGTTTCATTATTAAATGAATATATGGATATTTTTCTTGATGATTAGACTTTTTTATTCTTAATGAGGAGGTTACGTTTAATGTTGACTTAGTACTTAATGCTCAGCTTATTTCCCAACCCCCTTGTCCAATGGCTAAAGTATAAATTTTGTAATTGAGAAATAGGTTACAAGAGTTTCTAGATAAAGGTTTCATTCATCCTGTAATTTCACCATGGGGTTCTGTTGTTTTATTTATAAAAAAAATTAAATGGTTTAATAAGAATATTTATTTATTATAGAGTCGTGAATAGAATGAATATTAAGAACTAGTATCCTATTCTTTATATTAATGATTTGTTTGATCATCTCCATGGAGAAATTGTTTTTTAGAACAATGATCTCAGATTGAGTTACCATCAGTTGAAGGTAATGTTTTCATATATTCTGAAGATAGTGTTTTGAAATGGATATGAGAATTATGTGTTTATAATTATTTCTATTGAGTTATCAAATGAACTTTCTTTCCTTGATATTATTAATAGAGTTTTCCATGACTTATTTGATATTTTTGGGGTTATGATTATTAATTATATATCAGTATATTATAAAAATCTTAATGATCATGAAATCCGCCTGATTATTTTTTCAGACATTAAAAGAAAAGAAATTATACATAAAAATTAGTAAGTATGAATTTTGGTTTCAAGAAATTTATTTCCCCAAAAATATTGTTTTTAAATATGTAATTACAATTAAACATGCTAAAACTAAAGTTTTTGAACAATGGTGAAGAACAAAAAATGTCACTGAGATTTATAGTTCTGTTTTTTTAGCGGGTTACTATTAGTTGTTTTTTGAATACCTTTATTGGTTATCTATATAGATAACTAAGTTAACTTGAAAATGAAATAAATTCATCTAGATAATTTTTTTTATTATTGTTATTAATAAATAAAAATAAGATTAGTGAATTATTCATTTTTGGTCATGCCCTCTAGAAATGGTGAATTTTTCATCTACAGTGATACTTATTTGAAGGGACGTGGTTGTTTCAGATGGAGAATAATTAGGTAATTTCTAATATCTCATGTCATCTGAAACTTCATGAGTTAAATTATCCAACACATGATCTTGAATTAGTTCCTATGGTTTTTTATTTAATCATTTGAACATATAATTTATATAGAGTAAAATGTGAAATATATATTGATCATAGTAGTTTGAAGTATATATTTACCCATAAAGAGTTGAAAATGGGACAGAGAAGATGGCTGGAACTAATCAAGGATTACGATAATGTGATTCATTACCATCTTAAAAAAGAAAACAAAGTATTTAATGGTTTTATTCAAGAATATCATGCATCATTAACCAAGTTATATTTATAAAAACCCTTTGGTTAATGATTTTTGGATTTAGCCTAGAAATTGTGCATGGATGAACTTCTTATGTTTTGTTTCAAGTGTCAGTATAATTTTCTCTATCAAAAAGAATAATGAAAGCTCATAAGTGAAACTACGATCTATAGGAAAATGTGTAATTAGTTAAGAATGGTGAGTTTATTGAATTTAATGTTGACAAGGAAGGTGTTTTAATATATAGAAAGACATTATGTGAGTTGTGTGATTCCCAATTGAAGAAAGAATTATTGAGTCAATCTCATAGTTCCACATCTTTCATTAATCCTAATAGTACTATGATATATAAATACCTTCAAGAATTTTACTAATGGGATAGAATAAAAAAAAGATATTACTAATTTTATCCTAAAATGTTTAAATTTTCAACAGGTTAAAGAAGAACATAAATTTCATAAGAGGATACTTTAGCCTTTTATAATTATTGACTGAAAATGGGAAAATATATCCATGGATTTTTTGGTGGGATTACCAAAGACATCTCGACGTAATAATGTTAATTGGGTTATAGATGATCGATTGACAAAATCTTAGAATTTCATTCCCATTTGATATAAAATGTCTTTAGATATTTTTTCTCAACAATATATCATGTATATAAATAGGAAAAATTGAGTTCCTGTATCTATTTTATCTTAATGTGATCCTATGTTCACTTATAATATTTGGAAAAAAAATTATAAGTCGTTAAGTACAGAATTAAATTTCAATATAGATTTTCATCCTAAATTTTATGGAAAGTCTGAGTGAATGATTCGGACCATACAATGCATGCTTTGTGTTTTTTTCATGGGTTACTTATGAACTTAGGATCAGTATATTTATTTGGTTGGGTTTTCTAATAATAACAATTTTTGTTCCAGTATATAAATGGAAACTTTTTAGGCATTATATGGATAGAGTTATCAAACTCCTGCAATTTGGGATGAAGTAAGTGAAATGATGTCTATGGTATCATAGTTGGTAGATGAAATTTTTGGGAAGGTAAAGATGATTTAAAATATATATGAGGATGTCTTAGATCAGGCATAAAATTTATTAATATAACTGGAGGAAATATATTTCTTTTTAGGTAGGTGACCATATTATTCTTAAAGTTTCTTGATGGAAAATTGTAATGTGTTTTAGTAAAATTGGGATGTATATTCTATGGTTCATTTGACCATATGAAATCCTGGACATACATAGATTATTTTCTTACTGGGTGGACTTGCCTCATGTTTTTCCTTAGGTACATATCGTATTTAATGTTTCAATGTTAAGAAAATATGTGCCAGATTCATCTCATATTTTTATCCCTAAAGTAGTTTAGTTAGAAGATAAGATTTATTATGAGGAATAACCAATTAAGATTCATGACTATAAGGATAAATTGTTATATAATAAGTTAATTTATCATGTTAATTTTTTATAGAAAAACTATATGATTGAACAAGTAAAATGGGAATCAATGAATGATATGAGGGAAGATATCTCATCTCATTTAAGTAATGAATAAAATTACAATAACATAATTTAGAAAAGTGGGGAGAATGTAACAACCCATATTATGTTAATATAAATTTTATTTATTTATTTATTTATTATATTTTATAGATTTATATTAAATATAAAAATATTAGGTAATTTTTTCTGCCCAAAGGAAAAATATTTATTTCTAGCCAAGATGGGTTTTCATGTATTATATGGTTTGAATTAAAAAAATTATTTCCAAATTATACAAATTGAATTGGAAAAAATAAATTTTATTTCTTAATCTAGAATTTGAAAATTATCTTTGTATTAATTTTTGATCTTTTTCTGAAATGATTAATTTTTTCAATAAATAGTGAAAAATACAGTTTTGTATTTAAAACTGTACTTTATTTTAAATTAATTACAAAAAAAATTCTATTTTGTATCATTTTTGAAATTTAATTAATTAATTTTTTTTAAATAATATAATTATAGTGTTTGAAATTAATTTCATTCTTTAATTCTGTATAATAAAATTTATACTTAAAATACATTTTCTGAAAAATCATTTTATCGCACATCGTAGGTGTAAATTTAAATTAAATTCAATTAATTATGTAAACTTAATATTAAAAAATTTATTCCTTGTTTTTAAGATATCTAAATTTGGTAAATATTCTCCTTTTATTTTTAGTCATTACAAATATCAACCTTGGTAAATTTTTGTCACGTTAGTAAAGGTAAATTGGGTAATTAAGGGTTAAAAATTTAATGATATAGACTATAAATAACCCTAATGCATTAATTTTTCATATTTTATGTGGTTGCTCAGCCATGATAATTCAATTCTTTAACATATATAAAATTGGTGTCATATTTCATTAGTTTTGACCTTTATAATATTTAAGTGAATATAAAGCTAAAAGGGTCAGAGTCTTGCTTTTAATAATTAAAATATTTTATAATAAGGATAACAAAAATTATGTTTAGTTAGAAATAGTCATTTTAAATATATTTTTATTTACCATGGTAATTTATTATTAATTTGTAGTGAAAAAAATTATTATCTTATGTTATTATGAAACACTAAGACAATATTTATTCAATTAATAGAAAAATAAAATTAATGATGAAAAAAATAATAAAAATAAAATAATCTGAAATAATTATTGTGTTAAAAGATTTTATTTGGAATAAAACATATTAGCAAAGTTATAAAGTATTGTATTCATGTTCCATATTCTTATTGGTGTTTTCATAGTCAAATTAAATCAATAGTTCCAAAATTGACTTTAATAATATTATATTATAAATAATATTTTATCAAATGATTTAAAATTCATAAAATTTATATATTTGGTTGAGTGAATGGAATAATCTTTAATAAATCAACCACGGTAAATTTAATGTCAAATTATCTTTTTATTGTATATATATTTACACCTAAAGAGTAAAATCATTGTTATCACTGTAATTATCAAAAGGGTTAATAGGGGTAAAAACAAAAAGATAATGGAAAAAAATTATCTAAACTTTTGAAATTTTACTATATGAGTGGATTATGACTCATACTCATATTACATTGATATATTATCATTTCATATCCATTTTAATAATAAAAGTAAATTATATTAATTTAATACTTCAAGAAATTACAAGAGTACCCCTCCCCTCTCTTATACAAGCGAACCTACTCTCCTATTTTCCTAACACTTAAAAAACATTTTTTTTGTGAAATACATAACTAGATAACTTCTATAAATATCTATCCACTTTATAGATGCTTTTTTCATAAAACCATCTATAGAAATATTTAGGGGTAAACTTTATGAGGTTGTCTCAATAAGAGGTGTCGTTCTTAACCAAGAATTTTTATTTTATTTCTTCTTCCATGTCATTCAAATATTCTTTAACCATTATGAAATAATAATATAATTATATTCCTTATACTAATATTGTATTATTTTAATGTTATAATTTAAAACAATCTCTAAACTCTATCAAATGGGAAAGGATTTCATCGTTTGTGTACAAGGCAGACTACCACCTCACGAAACGATGTAATTCATTTTCCATCACTACCTGTCACAACTTGTCATAATTATGCATTTAATGTATATATATGATATTAATTAAATATTTACCATTATTTAAATATAATATATCACTCATTTTCTTACCTTTCCATACCCTAAAAAATGATAACATTATTTCTGTGTATACGTGGATTACCACATCCATGAAGTGATGTGATTCATTTTTCATCACCACATGATATGGATGATATATATAAGTGTATTTAAAGAAAAATTATTTTTTTATGATATTATTATTATTTTTAAATATAAAATAATAATTAACTTCTTTCCATAAGGATCCTTGAAATATGGAAACTTTACTCATGCGTACATATGTTATATTGTCTCCATGATTGTAACGTGGTTCATTTATCATAGCCATATTTATTATTCAGTTTTATAAGTATAATTGATTTATAAAAATGATAATTATGTTGTGATTATTATTTTTTAGATTATTTAATAATAACCACTTTGATGATATTCAACTAACCAAAGTCTTTTTGAACTTATGAACCAAATATCATTAAAACGTCTAATGTGAACTTTATTGATAAAATAATTAAATATAGCAAGGTAAGAAATAAAATAAAAGGAAGAATAAATATGAAATAGTTTTTTTAAAATTAAATAATTAACATAAGTTCATTATTCTGGATGTTATAGAATATACATGATGAGTAATACTCAAGGTTAGGTGTACATTACTTTAAAAAGCTCATTTTAAATGTTTTAAAAATTCATTTAGTAAATATTTTTCATCCATGTCCATATTTTTAAAAATTATTTTATGAATTTATTTATATATAAATATAATAATTACAATATATATTTTATTTTACTTTTTAATTTCTTTAAAAATATCAAAAATATTTTTTTTACTGAACGTTTTAACATTCTTTACAATAGACAAAAAGAATGTGTATTTTAACATATATGATGTCAATGGTATTTCTTACTGCCACAACCATTATTTGATGTTTTTCTTAATTTACAACCTTTCATGTTTTATTCAAATAAAAACACTCCTTCCCTTTTATTTAGGGTATTTAAGATTTTAAAATGGGTTTTTAATAGGAAAGGGTATTTCAATATCCGATTTTTTTGGCATACAGGTTTATTAGAGTTTTTCAAGGGTTTTATGATAGAAAGGTGCAAGCTTAAAATATTTTATCAATAATATTTTCCATGTAAATTATTTATGATGTTTAGGATAATATGGATCATTATTATAGATGAGCCTGATATAGCTCATGATGATAGGTGAGCCCGATATAGCTCTCCAATGCATTGGGTAATGATTATGTTCTCTGAAGAATTATATTAGAAGTCGACCATAATAGTTATTCCAATTTATAAGTGTTATGTAAGGGTTATATGAAGATGATATACCAAGGCACTAAAACAAATATTCTATTCTTTCTAATTAATTTTCATGGAATCCATTTGATTTCATATGGTAAGATGATTATCAATTTAAAGGAAATATTGTTCCCTTTCAGGGTAAAAAGGTATGTTTTTTAGAAAACGTTTTTCATGATTTCTTAGGTCTTCTAAGAAACCCTCATGATTATGATTTTAATTTTATGTTTTCTTAGAAAGTGTTTTATGAAAATATTTGTGCAGTAAATTTGATTTCATGAGTAATTACAATATTAATTTAGCTTAAAGTTAAATAATAGGAAAACTCTATTTATGAGCTCATGGTCTTAAAATGGACTAAAGAGATTCCTTATTCTTTTTTATGTCCATTAATGAGATTTTTTTTATCATACCTTGTTTTTAAAATATTTTTCAAAGGTTTTTAGGATGATTAGGGGAAAATAATAATTTTAGGTTAAAGTGAGGGTGATTTGTCCAAAAAAGAAATCATATTTTATTTTAAAAGATTTATATTGTGGGAAAAATGAATACTGAGTAGAAGTGTCTGCTTTGTAATATATGGGATTTTTATAAAAGGGTTGTGACCTAATTCAATAAAACTATAAACCTAAATGATTTTTGAGAATATAGTAAATTCAATTTATCTTTAAAAATGAAATTACAAATTGAATAAGGATTGGGTCTTTGTATAAATACCTCTCAATCTCGTAATAAGATATAATCCCCTCAACAGGACATGTTATTGAAACTCATGTGAATATTTCCTCAATAAACCATCTTCTTCAAGATCTAATTTCCTATAATAATGCAAACCATCCTTCTATACCTCAAAAATAGGAACCGCATAGAGTCATCATCCACTATCCATCTATATAATCTCAAAAAAACCTAATATTAAAATATAGAATTATTTTTATAATCATTTATTTGAATTCATTTTAATTACCCCAAAAAATATACCAAATTTCAAACACAAACATTAACAATAACGATTTTTGTACAAAAATGAGGTATCTAACCTATAATAAGCATATTATTTCCTAAGAAAGATCATTATACAATCAAAGTCCTTATATCAGTTTCCAGGGGACCTCCAATATCCTAGATGGTTTCCCTGGTCTACTTTACTATATAAGGATAAATGAATTGTTTTCTTCCCAACCCCAACGTACTCATCATTAGTTACTAAATAAAAACTTCATCATAACTCTCTACCAAATCTTTGTTTCAACTTTTTCATGATCTATCCACGCTATAACCCCTACTGTATCAGCAGTGAAAACAAACATGACTCTTGAAGTCTACCTCCAATTGTTTGTCAATTGGCGATGTCAACAAAGGTATAAAACATGAAATATATGAGGCATTGAAATATTTAATACTAGTAAAATAAACAAATAAATATTAAATACTATATCTATAAATAAATTATACCCATAATCTTAATGACAAAAACATAATTCATGTAATATCATTAAAAAATAAAATAATAAAAAATTTACGAATATAATAGCTTATAAAATAGTATCTCTTCCAATAATACCTAGATACCACACCATGAGATAGTATTGTTATATTTGGTCACTTTATTTTTCATATAAATCTATAAAAATATTATATATATTTTGAGGTTAATATACAAGTATACTTAGTAGGATCCTCCCGTGAAACTCACATGCTAGTGGGAAAAAAACATTCCAAAAGCTTAGGGAATAAATAGTGAAACCAACTCACTCACTTTCTTAAGGTTAAATACTGACCCATGTCACCATATATTTCTCAGAAAATCTATATAAAATATATGATATAGTAAATCATAAATATAAATCAAGAAATGCACCTTGCACCACCTTCTTCATCGATTTATTCATCTCCAGATCCTAATGGAAAACATCATAGAACACCCTTATAGTGTCCTTATTTCACATCCACACATAAAAAGCACATATTTCATATCACATCCCAAACCATATATAAAAAACCACAGCCATATACCACATACACATACCAATACCACTTAACTATGTCTACATAACACAGTGATTTGAACACATTATAACCATGCAACACTGCCACATAACCATACAATGAATGGAAATAAGTGAGGGGGGACAATATAGCCATGTGTATCTATAGGGCCCTGAAAATTCTTCCAAGAGGAGAAAACACCCCCAAAATCACTTTGTAGAAGGAATCATGCACTTCTACAAGTATATCAAGGTGAACAGACTCAAATTGAGTTGTAAATTTCAGAAGAATCTAAAAGAAATTCAAGTTTTCATGGAATTTTAAGTGGCCCGCATACCATCACAAGAAAGGGTACGCAGACTAGCTAGATCGTGAATCACCAGGTATGAAGAATAATACGCGAACCGCTGGCCTACGGGGCGATGGCCAACAAACAAGGTTAATTGTGAATCGTGTCACCAAAGGAGTTGTGCGTGTGAAGAAAGTCCATGTACCATACCATGAACCCATCAGTTCATGGAAAAAGCTAATGGGTAGGGATCCGCAAACCATTATGACGAACTAAAGATTCTACAAACTCTGGTTGATTGAGTCTTCAGTGAGTTAGTATATTTCTTTGATGGGCATCCACAAATGGCGTTGCATGCCTAATAGATACAATTCCTCTGATTCTCTATAAAAGGATCATAGTAGAAGTACAGAAGTCACACAGAGAGGGAGATAGATAGAGTGAAGGACAGACGATGAAAGCTTGAGGGAGACTTAGAAGTTTCACCCTCGCTTCCATTTTGTTTCATTGGTGAATCAAGAATCAAGAACCCTCCACAAGTACATCTGGCCGCGGACCATAAAATGGGGGAATTAAATAATGATAACAGAACTGCAAACCTAAATGGTGAACTGCGAACCAAAGAATTCTCACGAATGAACTCCCCACAAACAATGATCCCCTGTACCCTCCTCCATCATGGTTCTCTATGTAGCGTACCGCTACGCGGACTAAACCCAGTGTCGCATACCAAATCGATACGCGTATATAAACAAAAGTGGCATGGTGAGTTGCATACCACTTTGGTACATGGTGGAAGATACCCATGCCCACATACCACATCAGTATGCAGATGTCCCCTCTTCCCGCATATTACTACGGTATACAGAGCCTTCCCCATCCCACATGAAGAACCAGTGCACGGAATGGGGTGTTTTTAGGTATTGTTCCTTCGAGTATAAACCTCACCCATCCATTCCTCCATGATCCCTCCACTAACCAATCCTATGGAATTAGGCCAAAGCCACCTCTAAGGCCACCAGACCGGTATTATCAGACCATCGGGTGCATCAGCATACCCCATTGAGTCTACATACCCATAGTAAGCGGAGTCATGAAGGCCCTCCCCACAAAGCTATGATCTTCGGCAATGCCTGTGAGGATACATTCCCATGGTAACCCAGATCCCAACCTTGGGACTACAACGTGAACCTCCCCGTTATCTAGAATAAGGGTGATCGCTTGATTTTTCATTCAATGAGGAATAGTGATCAATCAAAGGGGTTATGTTTGCTACCCCTTTGATGAGGATGAAACTCCCCTTCCCAGAACGTGATCTGGGGCCCTCTCACTCAGGTAAGTCCCCAATCTTATGAGGTAGGCCTGGGTGACCTTTAATTCCATTTCACATGGAATGGTTCATCACTCTGTGGCCTCCCCCATGGCCACCCTAGCCTATTCCACCACGGGCTCCCCCCCCCCACCAATAGGGTAGAAGTCATGTGCATTGTTGAATCTTTCACATCCTCTTGTTTCTCACACTGAGCATGAATCACATGGGATTATAGGATTGTGAATATTACAAAATCCACACATATCTAAACAATGAGAACTCTGATTCCTATTCAAATTAGAATACGTAGGACACCTACTAGAAGGCATGAGCTCAACCGGGTGCCCATCCATAACGGTTTCACCCAATCATGTCCCCTCAAATGAGCAACTTCTATGCATAAGCCCTACAAATATCTAAACTACGAGAACACTGATTCTTAACCAAATTAGGATATGTAGGAGGTATGACAGAAGGTTCGAGCTCAAAATGGTGCCCTCCCATGAAGGCTCCACCCAATCATGTGACTCTAAAATGGGAAGTATCCATGTGTAAGCCCCACGCGATCCGAACTATGTGGGTTTTAATTCCTCTCATAAGGATATGTTGGAAGCCCTATTTGTTGGACCGATCCCAACATAAAGTCACCTTTCATTCCCCTAGATAATAATAAACTCCAGATCCTCTTATAAAATGGATCAAGTCATCATCACCTCCATATCATCAAATATATATGTATGCATATGACGATCTTGCAAACCAAGGGTAGCACGTGGACACACTCTTCGAGAATGAACCAAGGATTCATGAATCTATGAACATGACTTAAATATATAAGAGAGTCCTAGAATATGAAAGAATAACCCCCCCCCCCCCCAGGAGGGTGTGGTGAGCCTGACCTCCCATCCTCTCGACCAATGGAATCCTTAAGTGTCATTGTCCAAATCGTCAGCCAACGAGCACCTTCCTTGGGAAATTAGGTCCATGAATCATGGATACCAGGGTCGTTGGGAGATCTTGGCTCCATGAATCAACCTATTGGAGACCATCTAGGAAATTATATACAAGAAGGACTGATTTCATGAGTTCTTAACCCCAACGCAATCATCCATTGGGACTAACAATCCTTGCAGTGTTAATTAAACCTTCTTTAAAGGATAATGATGCCGAACAGGTCGAAACAAAGGAATGGTAAATTTGACAAGAACTTGCCTCTATAGAAAAAGGTATGGTTGATGATCATCATCCAACCATTTCCACACCTCCCGAAAATATGCCACCTCGAAGGCAGAACAAATATGGTGAACCCAATGTGAATCCTTAACCAAGTTGGCGGTCTCACCCCACTCAGGACCCTTCACCCCTCGGCAAAAGAAAAGGGGAAGAGTGCCAATATAAATTCTCAAATATGCATATTTTTTATGGAGTGCTAATTTGAAAATTTTTTGTGGTATATATGTCATATATGTATATTTAAGGTTCCCGCAGAGCGACCTTTGATCCAGATGACATCCCAATGACCCATAAAGATACGCACATCAGTGATCCAGTAGGTGGTCGGGGCCCCAATGAAGAGCAGGACCCCATTTCCTACCTAGCGTCTTCAATGCTAGGTATCCAATATGCTGATCAAAGTGTACCACCGAAATGGTACTCTCCGCATACTGAAGGTCGTAAGAAAACCCTTCAGTCTGCAAAGGTCTGCCAGCCGCCTCCTTAGCCGCAGTCAGTACCCCAACACAAGGCAGCCACAGTGGTCGCCTCAAATCATTTCAGAAGCCTGTCCCCAGAATGGGACAATGAGTACCTCCCTTATCTTTGGAAGGCTAATGAAGTCAATGTTGATGGATTCATCTCAACCGCACAGGGGTCCTACCCAGGGGCCCCCACTAGAGAGTGTCGCTGCCGACACCAGACAACCAGGACTCCTCTAACAGAGGAGGACCTTATACTGAGGGCACTATCCAAAGTCTAGGAGACCCGAGTCCCTTGGTCTGCCCACAAAGGGAGGAAAATATATAACCAAAAACACTCTATCACCCTAGTTCCTGAGTAGTAGCTTCGTCCTACTAATGTGGTAGCGTTTAATGGGTAGACACAAAACACTACCCTCTCCACTCAATCCCACCATGGAAATAGGGTGGAACAATAAGATCACATGAACGTTTTTATGGTTCTATATAGTCCCACCGTGCAGATAGAGCAGCAAACAACATGTAGATCTGCCAATGCACATCAAGCCCGTCATCCAAATAGGGAGGCACTCAGCTATATGTAGGCGCAAACACCTACTGACGCATTTCAAACCTGATATATAAATAGGGAAGCAACATTCTATATGCATCCACAAAGACATGCTAACTCATATCAATTCTGTCATAAAAATAGGGTGGTAACCAAATTTGAGCAGAGTCAAATCCCAATGGATGCATGCAAAGCCCGTGAGACAAATATAGTGGTAAATGAGCAGACGAAAATCCCTGCTTGTGATTATGAAGGAAACTAGTGAAATTAGATGGAAAATAGAGAAGAGAACCATTGACAGACTCATTCCTTTGTCTCTGCACAAGAGAACTGATAGTATCTACTAGAAACTTATGGAGGACCGGAGCAGGCACAAACTCTTGCTCCAACATCAGAATGGGCCTTCATACCCGTTCCATACAAATATGTATCTTAGTACATCCTATAAATGATGGAAGAATGGATGTTGATTCCAGACAATATCCTCCAAACATTCAAAGATATCATTGCATCGGCGTCAAAGGTGAGAAATATGGACCACGACCCGATTTCCTCTAACAAAATGACTCACTCGCAAAATGAGCTAGTAACTCTAGAATAGTTATTCATTTATTCTCTAGTCCATGAGGGCCAATGGAAATATCCCTCGACATAAGGAAAACTGGATCGAGAACAAATACTCGATCCATCTAGGGGACACTGGTCCAATGTGGTGGCCACTCCGGGGAAGGCATATATCCATGGAAAACTCAAGATGTATGTCGGCATATCTCGACAACATCATGGGACCCAAAAATACAGATACTCGTATATGAAGGCCATTACCAATAGCAGATGGACCCGATTACCCGCAAGAGAGCACCCAAAAATGAAAGGCACCAAAGGAAATAGGAAAATGAAGAGCACATGCATGATCCTTCTCTACTAGAAGTTTGGGTTCTTGATTCCTTAAAACTTATAACAATAAAGGATCAAGACCCTATAATTCCATTTCCAAATTATGGAAGTGGGAGTATCAGTTTTGAAGGTCCTCCCTGCAATGTTGTTACCAGCAGCTCTAAAGGTCCTCCAGAGAGCACCCACAGGGGATTACTCTGTGGGTAAAGAATGATCGATCACTAGAGCTTATCTATTGATGCGTGTTGGGGTATCCCCCACCTAGACCTGAAGATCATACAATAATAAGGTCCTCCACTTGTTTTCATCCACCCTGATGGTCCTCTCCAGGTCATATGATGCAGATATGCTTCTCCCTATAGTCAGACATCAAGTCAAGATGGTATTCTTTGTCATGATGATAGTCATTGTGAATTCCCTCCCCACAATGAAATATGCTATGAAGGTCCTCCCCATAGTAACACCAAGCAACGAGAAGGTCCTCCCCTTATTGTAGTACATCCTAAAGGCCCTCCCCATGATGTGAACTATTGAAATTATCCCTGCATCCAGATATCAAGTCATGATGGTAGTCCTCGCCATGATGATAGTCATCGCAAAGGCCCTCCCTACAATGAAATTTGTTTTAAGGTCCTCCCCTTGCTATAGACCACCTGAAAGATCCTCCTCAAGGTATACGCCATAGGTAAAATTCCCATGGTTGGGTATCAAGTTGCAATAGTAGTCCTTTCCATTGTAGTACCAATTGCGAAGGCCCTCCCCGCAATCAAAATTCATACTGGCAAGAAGGTCCTCCCCTCACTGGAAAAAATATGAGAAATCCCTCATATGCTGACGTTCTTAGAAAGGAGTCAGACACATTGGACACTTCATCTATAACGTGCGATATTATTTCTCAACCATAGGGTGGCCCGGGGCCGTGCTCATCTTCTTAGCCACCCATGTGGCATCCGCAAATCAATAAGGCACCCACTAGCCCTGTTGCTTGGAATGAAATTATTAAGAAGTATTCGAGATGGCCATATCAAGTAGAGGTTCCTTTGGAAGAAGAACAACATGATATATTGCTTGTGAGAAGAAAAATAGTTAGGGATAATATACCGGTGATGTATTGGCCTACGACCACTTCTCACTTTGACATACCTGGAGAATTGTCTAGGGAATACATGCATGACATTCTCCTCAATATATGGACAACTATTTGAAGGATGAGAGAAAAATTTTCTACCCTACAAAGGGTACGCAGAACATGTCAAAATGATAGGGGAGCTCTGCCGTCTATTTGACCTGGAAGCCCTCTCGTCCACAAGGCAGCCACAATCACAAAGGTGAAAGAAAAACCTTGATCTAGCTTTCCTCCATGCAATGCATAAATTGTATCACCCATTTGAAAATTCCCTGAATGGAGTTCACATTCATTGGATGGGGAGAACATGGAGATCTACACTTCACCCCATGTCCCGTCTAGCAGGCCCCATTAGAAATGACATCCTGCATGTCATCACCCAAAGGAAACAATCAAGTGAAACTCCTACACTGAAAATATGGGAAACTCAACAAAAACTGGCCCGAAGTATGTCTCAAAAGAATTAGGGTCATAGAGATCAAGCCATCGAAAATCTTCTAAGTCAGGTGACCAGGAACATCCAGCAGGCTTCCCACCTCAGGGAATCCAACCAACAAGTAGTTCCCATGTCTTCAAAATACCATAGACTCCGTGAAGGCCCAATGTCATACTCATCTCACACCCGCATGGGAGTATGTGAAATTGAAAGGGTGGAACTAGTGGTGGCTACCACCGCAATAAGAAAACAACCCTAGCCCACAAGGAAGGTGAAATTTTCAAATCAAAATTACCCCACAAGACTAATATATCTAGGATGTTGTGCATTAACAGGAGAATGGGAATAAACCTAGCCTACAGGGATGGGGGTATTTTTACCTCAAATCCCTGCACAGCAGACATCAGTCTTCCACCATCATGTAAGAATGATGGATACAGGAGTTACTCATTCCACCCCTTCTTGTGGTGAACACCCTTCGAGAAAAAGGCCCCTTACGAGGTCATACCAGAGCTCCCTTCAGGTCAATCTGCACCAGGAAACCTGAAGAATACTACAAAATGGAAGGATAAATCCCAATAAAGGGAACATAAAACCTTCCTACCATTCATAAATGGGTACACCACCCCCAATGTTGTAAGCCTTAATGAATTTGGTAAATTTCAACCCCACAGATCTCATAGGAAATGACGTAGGGGGAGAGGATGTAAAGGAATATGGTTCCCTCCTAGAGAAATCCCACACTGAACCTCATGGTGTGCATACCCAGAACAAGAGGGAAGTCCTAAATCTGGGTGCCTGCTCAGTCAACGTGACATTGCCTCTCATGAGGAACCCCAACAAGGAGAAGAATAAATCCAAGGACGTTTATGACCTGCCTTCTCCTACCCCAGGGAGTGCGTAACTCACCCTCGAGGAAAGTTTCTCCAAGCAGGAGGAAGAAATGAAAGAACTCAGGAAAATTAATGTTGATCTATGTGGAGGAAGCTATCTCGTGGGATGTGTTCCCCCACAGAACATCAGTAGGTGCTCCCGGAAGACGTGCCCATTCTATAGGCACTCATTCTGGTGAATGAATCCAAGCTCAGGGGACCATTCAACCTGGCCTTGGAAGGACATAAAGGATTCACCCCACTGGGAAGGCAGCCAGAATATATCCAGGTAAACCCACAAATGATACCCCCAGCTGGGTATCAACCCCAAATTCTAGCAGTGCCGGTATGCCCAATCTTTTCCCCTATCACGCTAGCCCAAGATCAAGCTCGACAGGATATGCATCAAGGGCTCTTAAAAACCATCGAGAAACTAACATCATGACTAGAAGACATAGAGGGGTGGCGCGCTCTGATACAACCAGAGCGCAAACCCTACCTCGAGTGGGTGAGAAATGTTCCACCACCACCAAACTTTGAGAACCCCATATTCCCAATATTCAATGGCTAGAGGGACCCGGAATATCATTTCATGCACTATGCCTCTTACTATGACCCCATGATGGGAAATTCGGAGCAGAAAGAAGCTGTATAACTCAGGTGCTTCAGACGAAACCTATAGGGCTCAGATTTCGTATGGAATACTAGCTTACCGACCAATTCAATTATAGTCTGGGAGGACCTTCTACTATATTTTCTCTTCCAGTTCAGTTCGACGCTGCCCAAGATGATGGTCGGTGATCTCAGGAACTGCAAACAGTGATATAAAAAAAGATTCCTAGACTTCAATTCTATATGGAAGGTCCTAACTTATTCCCTGAATCGAGAACTCCCCCAAGATGAGATGCCCTCCATGTGCATTGATAACCTTTGGGATGAATTGTGAACACCTCTCATCTTAGTGAAGTGCATGAGTGGGTTTAGATACTTCTCTGGCATTTCCCAAAGGATATAAGAATCCTTGAAAAGAACCAAGCTTAAAGCTCTAGTTTCCCCATCATCCCCTTGGAAAAGAACAGGAAAATCTAAAGTAGCTTCTCCCATGCTTAAGCCACCCTTGGCACCATCTCTAGTTACAAGGGCCCCACCGAACCATGCAGGACCCCCTAGATGCCAACAGCCACTCCCACCTCAGCAAGATGATAAAAAAGTTCTAAAAGAAATCACTTTGAAGAACGAAGAAATAAGTTTATTTGTTCTAAGATGACCAGGTCTAAAGCAATTTCATAGCCGACATGAATTTCAATTTTCTCTTGATGCCAGAGCCAAAGCAAGCTGATGAAGTGGGTCTCAACGACCATTCAAATTATTTCTAGTATCACCAGATACTAGGACACACCATCCAGGAATTATTTGTTTTCAAAGATCTTCTACAAAAGATGGTGGATTCCAATCAAGTCAAATTGGGCCCACCGCTAGCACAAGTGGTGTATGTCTCCACCTCCGACTCAAAAGAGGTAGAAGAATGGAAGACAGTCACCAGTAAGAAGGAGAAAAATTTGGACATTTAGATGACCCAGAAGACCATCAACTGATTCCATGGAATCGTCTAGGCACATTAGAAACAACCAACGACACCCCCAAAAGCACCTAATATAGCACAACCATCCTCCTCGGCCATGAAATCCTCCAAAGGCCATAAGGGAATAAAGAAAGAGCAAGAAGATTAGATGACACCAAAACCAAGGTCAGTTTTGACACTTTCAAACTTCATGCCAATAGACTTGGTACAATGGGCATCGCCCCGCCAAATGGTTCAACGGGCATCGCCCTACCAAACGATAACATTATAAGGAGACAGTCAGATAGAAATAGTGTCAGATCAAGAACTGATCTTCGGATCCATTAATGTCATTCACTAGATGGGCCCCTTCTCTATTGAAGACTATGTACACAAACATGAATTACCAGTACCCAATTAAAGAGATGGAGGAAGAGGTTGTAGATGCTGGAGGATTCCTGGAAGGCATGATCCTGGCAGGAGTCAAATTCCTGGCCATGACACAAGTTAGACTATTAACATTACGGAAACTCACAGAAGGACCCTCCAACAGATAAAAAAAGAACCGGAATGCTCCTTTCCCCCCATCGGAATAAATACAAGCCCAGTTATCTTGGAGTATCCATCAGGAGAAGAACAAGTACCAGACCACCCAAGGTATACAGGTGGACCAGTTCACCCAAACATGGAAAGTACTACAGCACCACTGGCCCATGTTATAGAGGTCGAACCATCTATGTCCACAACTCCAACCCCTTAAGTGTCTGTGTAAGAGCCACCCTGATCCGAGAAGTGCTGAACTTTAGAGAAGAAGTATGATATTCTAAAGCATCCAGCTTCAGTACCAGCAATGTTTTCAATCCAAGATGAGTTGATCCTGTCTATAGATCTTAGGGAGCCACTCATCTAATCCTTACTAAGTCCCCAGGATTTTGAGGTTGAAGTAGTTGTGGCCGAAGTCTACCAGACATAGACTAGTCCTGTAGAATGTCACACTGTCATCTACTTCATAGATAAGAATGAAGACGCCATCAAACAAGGGAACATAAAACCCTTATATGTGTCTAACAAGACAAATGGAATTGATTTTCGATGGATCTTCATCGTAAACAACTCTAGAGTTAACCTCTTCTAGCTGAGAACGCATTTTCGGCTGGGATATTATGAAGACACCTTGACACCCTATACTACAACTATTCTGGAATACAACAAAAGTAAGAAGAAATCATTGGGATGAATCAAGCTTAAAACTTGGCTTGGAGATCTCATATCATATTCTGAGTTCCTAGTGGTGCGAAAATGTACAACCTTCAACATCCTATTAGGAAGTCTATGGCTACATCAACATGCTGAAATTTTGTCCTCATACCATCAGTGCATCAAATATTTCACTAATAGGAAAAATGGGACATTTCAAGCCAATAAATCCCCATTTTAA
Organism: Viscum album; assembly: GCA_963277665.1. Classification (NCBI taxonomy): domain Eukaryota; kingdom Viridiplantae; phylum Streptophyta; class Magnoliopsida; order Santalales; family Viscaceae; genus Viscum; species Viscum album. The sequence goes on along the minus strand of OY728128.1, from coordinate 1,511,999,495 downwards.
TCCTATGAGTCACACTATATCGATGCTAGGTTCTATGATTCAGAAGAAAAACATCTCTCAGCTGACGAAATTGATTGGATCAATGCCCTGAATGGATTGGAGATGGCTCCCACTAACCCCCTCCAACAACTTGGGGAAGAGTATATACTACCCATTAACCAAGTTGAATGCGTAAGTACAAGTTTGGGTATAGGCTCAGTTGTCTACATGGTCTCTATTACAAAAACCAAGTTCAAAGACATGGAAAAGTGGGATGACACCCATGTTTTCAGGAAAACCCTATCAATTATGCTATCATCCCATCCTCAGGACATCATACTGTCCTTTCCTTACACACTAAGGCAAAAGATGATTTTTCTTCCAACATCGGAGAGATCGTCTCAAAAATAATTTCTCCATAAAAAGAGGAAGATGATGAAGATGATAAAGAATAAGAAGAGGAGGAAGAAAACCTCAGAGATATCCCTCCTGCAATTAAAGAAATTGTCTACACCATAATTGATGAACTTCGGGAGATAAATTGGGGCACAAAAAATGACCCGTGGCCCACTCTAATCAGTGCGTCCATTCCCATTGAGGAGAAGGATACACATAACTCCTTCCTAAAGAATAATTGAGACATGTTTGCCTGGAGTTACACAAAAATTCCAGGCATCGATTCTAAGGTTCCAACTCATCATTTTGGCTTACCATAAAATCATCAGGGATATAAGCAGGCGACCAGGAGGACCCACCCAATGCATGCTGCCAAAATACAGGCTGAGGTTTACAAACTGATGAAATATAACATCATATGGGAGGTCCAATATTCAATTTTTATGGGGAAAATAGTTCCTTTAAAAAAGAAGAATGGGAATATTAGAATCTGTATTGAATTCAAGGACCTTAATTGATATTTCCTAAAAGATGACTTCCCAGTCCTGATCACAAAATTTTTTATTGATGCAACAGCCATATATGAATCCCTCTCTTTCATGGAAGGCTATTCTGAATATAATCAAATCTAGATTTCCTAAGTATATGAAAAGTATACTTCTTTTAGGGCCCATATGGGAGTGTTCTATTAAAAAGTGATGCCTTTTGGTCTATAAAATGTTGGTGCCACCTATCAGTGTTCCATGCATCGCATATTCAAGTCCTTCTTGGTAAAATTTGTTGAGTTCTATGTCGATGACCTGGTGGTTAAATCACAATAGAATTCGAACCACCTGGATGATCTTGAAAAATTCTTAAAAAAAATGTGATATAATAGTTTAAGGATGAATCCCCTTAAATGTGCCTTTGGCGTTACCTCAGGAAAATTCCTCAGCTTCATCATACACCATCGTGGCATTGAATTCGGACCCGAGAAGACAACAGCCATACTTGGCATGTCCCCACCTCACAACCTCACCGAGTTGAGAGGTATCTAGGGGAACCTCACCTACATTCGGCACTTCATATCCAACCTAGCAGGTAAATGTTTACCTTTCACTAGGATCATGAAGAAAGGAGTTACTTATGAGTGAGATAATGATTTCCAAAAATCATTTGACAATATTAAAAGATATCTACTAAGCCTGGCAGTGCTCATGCCACTAGTTGAAGGGAGGCTGGTCATTTTATACGTAACTACCATGGAACGGTCATTAGGTGCCTTACTCGCATAGAAGAATGATGCCGACAGCGAAAACAGCCTCTACTACCTCAGTCGGACAATGATCGATGCCAAGATTCAGTATTCGAAGATTCAAAAGAACTGCCTAACCCTAATCTTTGCAGTTCAGAAGCTCAGGAATTACCTATAGCATCATGAGGTACACTTGGTCTCCCACTGTAACCCAATCAAATATATCCTCAACCGTCTAATGTTAAATGGGAGCCTATCAAGATTATAGGTATCCTACAATAGTTCGACATAAGGTTCATACCTCAGAAGGCCATGAAAGGCTAGTCATTAGTAAATTTCCTGGCCTAGAACCCCTTATAAGAAAAAACACTGTTGGATGATGAAATTATAGATGATGTAGTGTTTTCTGTTTAGGAGGACCCCTAGATGTGGGAAATGTACTTCGATGGTGCTTCCCGAAGCCTGACAGGGAAAAGGATAGAGGATCCAAAGTTCAACAAATTAGGGATGGGAGTTATACTTGTATCTCCTGAAAAGTCCATCTTGAATTACTCTTTCCTACTTTCGAAAGGGTGTATGAACAATAAAGCAGAGTATCTGACCCTCATTGCAGTCATGGAATTGGAACTCTAGGTGTAAGCCAAACACCTAAAAATAAAGGGTGATTCGGAGATGGTCATCAACTAGGTCAATGGTGACTATGCTATCAAGAAAGAAGTGTTGGTTCCCTTGATGAACCATGTTTGAGCACTGATGGAAGAATTATTATCAGAACCAACGTTGACTCATGTCCCCCAGTCACAGAATACTCAAGTTGACGCTTTGGAAAATGCAGCCACAACCTTGGTCGATCCTGACCAGGATGAAACAGTCATTAGCATTGCTCACCGCGAGATGGTCTTTCCATTCACCAAGAGAAATATGGAGGAGATCAATGAAATTAGTCCTATTCTTGAGACTTATGGTCATACCACCGATTGGATGTCTCCTTTTGAAAGTTACCTTCAAAATGGGGAACTCCCACTAGATAGGGATGAAAGGGAGAAGGTCCGAAGATGGGTAGTCAATTTTTTCCAACATAATGGAGCAACCCAAGAAAAGGTTATCTATAAACGTGGTCGTGATGGAGTCCTTATCTGGTGCATTGATGGAGATGAAACAGTTTTTGCCATGAAAGAAGTGCACTCTAGATTTTGTAGAGCACACCAATTAGCAACCAAACTCTCTCATCAAATTTTAAGGATTAGGTATTATTATCCCACTATGATATAGGATTGTACCATATTCACTAAGAAGTTTCATTCGTTCCAAGTTCATGATAATTTCATACACAGACCCTCGGAGCTACATAATGTCACCAAGTACTCTTGGCCTTTTTTCGCCTGGGGGATGGATGTTGTGGGACCATATCCTCCCTCTATAGCTAGACAATTCAAGTTCATACACACAGTGACCAACTTATTTTCCAAATGGGCCAAAGTCGTACCCCTTAATGAAGTTAGGGAAAAAAACATCGCCAGCTTTGTGAAGGCCAAAATCATTACTATAATTGGTGTCCCTTATACAATACTGATGGACAATGGCACCAACTTCTGTTCTACTGAGCTGGAAAAGTTAAACCATGAGTACGAAATCAGATCCAACCGGTCGTCCCACTACCACGCGGTGGAAAATGGGTAGATAGAGGCTTTCCACAAGACTCTGTCCAACATATTCCAAAAGATGGTCGATAAGGACATGAAATCATGACTAGACACGCTCCTTCATGCTTTTTGGGCTTACCGGACCACGACCCGTATTGCCACCCAGGGAACCCTGTACTCACTATTATATGGGGTAGAGGTGGTGTTACCTATCAAAATCCAAGTTCCATAACTTCGTGTGGCCATTTGTGATCAACTATCTACGGATGACCAATCTCAAAGACAATTTGATGAATTGGAGTATCTATATTAGAAAAGGTTTCACACTTTACACCATTTGGAAATCTACCAAAACTGGATTGCACAAACCTTCATCAAAAAGGTTCTCTTTTGATTTTTCCTAAAATTATAAATGGTGTTAGTCCTCATAACCCTGATGATAATTGGAAAGACGCCCCAAAGCTTGAACCAAAGTTGGAAGGGCCATACATCATACACAAGGTCAATTCCAATGGAGCATGCACCCTGATATCAATGGATAGACAGCTCATCACGGATCCTACAAATGTGAAGTTCTTGAAGAAATACTTCACATAACCCCAATGTCAAAGGTACAAGCTCTATGACCCTAAACTATGAGTCATACAAATATCTATCATGTTATGGTCCAATATTTATGACCCTAAATATGAGTCTTGAAACCCCAATGCCACGGTCCAAACTCTATGACCTTAAACTGTGAGTCATCATCCTAACCACATGACGTTAAACTGTACAGTATTAGTCCTTGTAACATGACAAAAAAAATCCCTCAATATTATGGTCCAAACTCAAAGACCTTAAACTATGAGTTATAATATGCCTCAAATCCATGGGCTGATCTCAATGACCTTAAAATATGAGTTAAAAATCCCCCCTATATCATGTTCCAAACTATAATACCTTAAAATATGAGTCATCATCCTTTCCACATGACATTAAACTATAAAAAACTTATCCCTGAAACATGGAATTAAACTTTGACTCATATCATCATCGTAAGACGATTAACTACGTAGTGTAAAATGTCCTAATCGCATTACAATAAAGTGCATAATCTCTCACAGAACTACATGCGGCTTGATTCCTGCCCTCACATGATACGTAGTGATTCCTCGATCCTCGATCCTAGCTAAACCCGTATTAAAAAAATGACTCCATCACACCCCCTATCTACCCATATCCATAAATAAAACCCATATCACTCCTTGTTTCTCACATTGAGTATAACTCTCATGAGCTTAGGATTATTGGTAGAGATTCTCTTACAAAAGTCAACATTAGGGTAATGTGATAGACCTATCCCCTGTGATAGGAAGAAAAAAATTCCCCTACCTTTTGAACTGATACAAATCATTATAGGGTACATACAGAACTATGTACGGATTGATTCTTTCCCTCACAGGATATGTAGTGATGCCTTGATCCTTGATCATGTTGTATCCCCCCCAGGAAAAGAAAAATAAAATGCCCCCTTCATATTCTCTACCTCACCGCACTTGCGAAGTAGACTCTGTGACCACTCCTTGTTTCTCACACCGAGTATAACTCATCTGATCTTAGGATCAGTGGTGAGGATTCTCTTATACAAATAAATATTAGGGTAATATGGTAGTCATGGTACCCATATCAAGTGAAACCAAAAATTCCCTCAAGTTTCCCAAACACATCGAGCAAAAACTTGTAGGGAACATTCAAAACTACATGTGCCTTAATTACTACCCTCACAGGATACATAGTGACACTCAGATTCGGCATCCTGGCCCATCCACTATCAAAATTCCCTTTCCACCATGCGTAGGTCATACTTGTATGGGGATTCCATGAAAGTTCCTATCACATGATAATAAAATTGTGAATTCTTTGAGAGTTATGTATGGATCAGTCCTCATTATTATAAGATTTTTCACATGCCTCTCAGTCATGAGAAGTCAAAATATCTTGTGTTCCCTTATACATATGGGTCAGACCTATGTGGAAGCTCCATGTAGTTCACGGTTAATCACAGTCTGAGTATTCTCACATTCCCAAGAACATCTTTCCCATTTTTTACACTCCATACCTCAAGAAAAATTGGATCCTCAAAATCATTCAAGGCCATCTGGGGTGGAAGGCCGGTGTCATGTGGACACCTTTGTTTGACTATGCACACCATGACTCAGTGGATCTGCATATGTTTCCCACCAGAATGACCACATGTCAAATAAAAATTTGTCCTCAGGAGATCCTCTCCTATCCCAGTATGCCCAATGCATTCCAAGCCCCATGTCATCCCTCCTGATTCAAGTCACAACTGGGACTGTGGTTTACACCTTCTATCATCACTCATGTATAAGGAACGTCAGAACATCCTGATTGCGATTAACCTAAAAATTTTAAATATATTTATGACAGTATAATCATCCTCACTACATTAATTTAAACTGCATATCATCATGTCGTCACCGCAAAATGTTAAAATGCAAGTCCAAAATCATCCCATGTTGTATGATGTTAAACTACATAACAATGGTTTAAGCCTAAAAGTTCCCCTAATGTTGATTTTTTTATTCTTAAGAAATGACATGGAATCCTCATAATCCCTTTTTTCTCACATCGAGCATATCTCACGTGAGCTTAGGGATTGCTGCAAAAGATCCACCATGGAATTATGGAAAAACAGTCTAAGAATTTGGTCCTAACAGCTTGACCCTAGAAGGCATGTCACAATTACCTCCCCTGAGAGGAACCCCATTTACTGGCCATGTGATGTTAAACAACCAGGGATCCCAATGATGGAATGAATACCTCACCCAACGTATGAGTCATATCTATGTAAGGGACACCTAATTCCCTAAGTAAGTTGCAGCTTAAAAGTCCCCAATATGTCCGAGTACACTCCTACCATACTTCAAACTCCATGTTCTGAGTGATCTTGAATCTACTTAACCCTACAAGGCTATCGGAGATGGAAGGCCAATGTCCTGTGGAAACCTTTTCTTGACTATGCACATCATGCCCCAGTGGATCTACATATGTTTCCCACAAAAACTCATGTCAATCAAAGTAAAATTTGTCCTTAGGAGAGTCCTCTCCTATTTTAGTACTCCCAATGGCTTCCAAGCCTCATCCCATCCCTCTTGATTCGAGGTCCCTCAAATTCATTGTTTACACATTCATCCTTACACATATCCTAGATATATCGGAACATACGGGCCTCATTCATCTCTCGTATCTTTTGAGGTTTCTACAAACATCCCATCCATATGCGTGAAGTTGATATGCATAAAAAAGATGAGTTCACCCACTTGTTTATGGGTTTCGCTAAAGAATCTCAGTTAAAATGTGTCCTTTTGTGTTCAAGGGCACCCCTCATTGAAGGTGAGGCACCATATCCAGAAAGTTCCCAATCCCCATAATCCTCAAAGTCCATCAGAGACAGAAGGCTAGTGACCTGCAGATACCTTTTCTAGACTATGCATATCATGCCCCAGTGGCTCTACAGATGTATCCCACAAAAAAAATATTGTCAATCAAAATCAAATTCGTCCCTAGGAGAGTCCTTTCCAGCTTTTGTAGACTCAAATGACATTCATGTCTTATCACACACCAGGATTTGGAAAAATCCTGGATAATGACTTGTGTACCTCCTTCTTTCCAAGTGTCACTAATGAAAAAAGAAAAGTACCCTTAACTGAGTTGACCATTCACCAGCTCTCCCTCACGCAAGTAAGAACCTTCCATCAATAGTTACCTACTCAAAGTTTATACGAATGTCCCTAATGTCTTTAGAGACTACTACTTAGGACACCCACCCAATATGGCTCCTGATTTCCAAATAAATTCAAAATGTTGCAAACCCCACCCATCCATTAGTGACAGAAGTCCAATGTCTTACAGACACCTTTTCTTGGCTATGCATATCATGCCCTAGTGGCTCTACATATGTCACCCACGAAAAATGGTTTTCAATCAAAGGAAAATTCATCCTGAGGAGTGTCCTTTCCTACCTTTGTATGCCTAAAGTAGCTCCCAAGAATCATACATTTCCAGAATTCACAAATAAATGCTTAATAAAAAAATTCCTAATCCATGTCTGAAGGATATTAGAACATTCCTAGCTAATTGTCTTGAATTGGGGCTCTAGCCCTGTTAAGTCTGGTCAAAGTTTTTAAACTGAAAACTTTAGTAGTAACTTTGACTAGAAAGACAATAAACTTCCAGAAAAAAAATCCATACTTTCCAGAGTAAAAGTCTGTAAAATGGAACCTTTGGGAAAAATTTATGTATCGGTCCATTAAAAAAAGGGGAAACATTGAGCCATCAGAAAAGGCGTAAAGCTTGTCAGGTCAAAAACCTGCAAAGGGAATCCTAAGAAAAAGTCATGTTATACCCACTAATCCCATGTCAAGCTGGCTTATGAAATAATTATTTTTATAATGAAAAATGCATTAAGTTCATTAGGTGTTCCATAAAACTTCAGAAATAATCGAACTATGGTAACTGAGTCCCATGGTTCAAGAAAAAAAATTAGATCCCAATTCGATTATTTCAGTTTATTGATTTTAAGTCATAGTTTAAAATTCATACTTGATTGAGATGGTGTTGATAAGAAAAGGATAATAAGAAATGTTTAAAATCCAAATATGATCCATTGAGTTCAGAAAAAATGGAGGAACATCCCCAATTCGGAGTCTCTCTAGAGTATTAAAAAAATAGAGTACATATCATGATTTTAGACAAGACTATAACAAGGCTCATTTATCCCTTTCATGAAGAATGGAAATTGGTTGTCGTGGGACATAAATAGTCTACTCCAAAGAGGCTCTCTCCTCAGTTTCGACATTGACCATCAGATTCACCCTCTCGAGAATAGATTTAAGGTCCCACCCCTTCTTTTGGACAGCTTCATAGTTGGCATGTGAGGATAAAAATTGTTCCCTCAACCTGGATGTGTGGGCTTCACACTCCCATAGATCTTCCTCTTAATTCACCACCAAATCATAGGCCTTTACATCCTAGACCATTAAATGATCGAATTCTTCTGAAATATATTGAAAGGTTTCCACATAGTGATGGGAAGAATTGAACTTGTCCAGGTTGTCCTCGCTAGAGGTGAGGTCTTTTAGGGAAATGAAGATTTTGTAAATAAAGACGTGAAGGTGCTGATAATCAAAGCCTCTAGAACCCAGATCAATAAATAACCGCTGAAAGATTTCACCCTCGTCAGCAAAATTGGTCATGGGTGTCTCCATAGCGAGAGCACATAACTGGAGCCATGCCTCTTTTCTCACTGCCTGGTGTCTTTCCACAGCACCAGCACTTCGATCCTCCTCTATTACCATATGTTTGTAAGCAAGAAGAATCAACATAGGAGTGGAGAGGGACCTAATGAAATTCACTGAAGATGGGAGACTCTCTTTTCCCTTAGATGTCCTATCCACTGGAGCCGGATGCGGAAGACTAACTGCGGCCTCCGGTATGATTGGTGATACTCGACTGGTGCGATTCTCATTAAGAAATTAGGAAATTTCTGCATGAGGGGAGTAGTATGAATCAATTCCACCCTGAAATGGGTTGTACTAATGAAACCCCTCCCAGACGCTTTTTACAATGGACCGAATGCCTTCTTACCACAAGAGTAGGAGCAGGAGGTGTATCCATCATGGTTGTTGTAGGGATGGAAGTAGAAGGAGTATCTGTTTCACTTTTCACATTACAATGAATGTGTGGTGTTGTCTTTGGGGAAATAATGGGGCAGGGAATGGTCAAGGGTTTCTGCACCTTCTGAACTGGTTCTTTCAGCATCTTGTCGGGGTAACAATATACCAATAGTTGGGAATTCTCCAGCAATAAAAGGTAGGCCCTGTCATGTTAGGAATGATAATATCCCTAACATCACTTTCATGAATCATCAGAAGATACAATTTGTGGAGAACCATGGGTTGATATTCTCCCATTATTCAAACAACTGGAAGCAGCGTACTTCGTTGAAGGCATCCAAATTTCCTAGAAAACTGGTAGGGGGTATGGCTCACAAATAACTACTCTTTCTGCATGATCATTGAGCATACCATACTGAAGATTGATGAGGTATAAACATTCCTCCAAGGAACCTCCCCTGTCACCTCTCAATGATCCGTGAGGGGTAGGATGCGGTGCGAACGAGAAATGAGAGGCGCATTCAATAGCCTGACCGCATCGGTAACACTCAGAGTCCTAGGACTAATAGTATAAATGATGGGAAGATAAGGATAAAAGTCAGAATGGGGAACCCGTGTGGTGTTCTAATATTCATAATAGGGTGAGTGTTCTTCCATCTACCCGTATAGTATTTGGAATGATCCTCTGAGACGATGTGGAGGCATGCCTTCCTGAATTTGTTCTAAGAATTCATAAAGATGGGTGAGGGTAGGATGGGCAAAATTTATGGTTCAACCCTCTGACAGCATGGCCACCATCATTAGGGTATAGTCCTGAACCCCATTGTATACGTCACGGGATGGGAAGATCAATCCACTTAAAAACATGTAAAAGAAACTGGTTATCCCGAGTGTGGGTGAAATATCTGGTCGAAGCTCGTATCCCCATGTGGTATATCGCCCTGCTTTGAGGGCAACACAATATGACCCTAGAGTTTTGAGGGACTGATGGGTTGGGTGAGTTTGACTATGGAGAGCCTTCGGCTTGGTTATGTTCGTCTGTAGGAATAAACTTACCCATGCTTCGAATGGGATGAGGGAACAAGCCTTGAGGGTATGATCCAGTGATACTGCTTCCATGGCCAGTAAGCTCCTTGTCAAAGGAGACATGCGATTGGTGTCATTTCATGTGGTGGTTTCCAGGAGAAACTCTTTGTACATTTATCCATGTATAGGGAGACCTCCAAGCTGATAGATATCCCATAGACTGATTCCCACCTACCCATGCAGTAGGTGGAAGGTGTTGGTGCTCGAACACCAACAGTTCAACAATTTTTAAAGGATTTATTCTAGATAAAATATTGAAAAATGAGAAACCCAGGCTGCTTGGTATAATCCCACCGCCTCTAGCTGGTTGGGGGACTCTAGACAGATCTGATGCACCTAGAATGCCTAGGCCCATTCATCATAGAAACATCCTCCGACCCGCAAATCCCACTTGGTGCTCCACCCACCGCTAGGATTTTCTTAGGAGATGCTAATAATGGATGTGTATACTTGGGAGTCTAGTCTTGGTACACCATCACGACACTCGCAATTTCCCTGAGTCTATTCTTAACCTTGTAGTATCAAGATATATTACTAAATAGGAGAGGTGATGACCTCTCCGATTGGGGAAATGTTGGCACGATCATGATCTTGTGGTGCCTCTAAGAGGATGAAATGGATTTCAGTGTCAGGAAATGGTAGAGGCACGTCAGCATGAAGACCAAAGCCTTAAAGTGGGAACTGTACAAATAAAGGGTAAGCTAAGAGATCTGGTGTCAAGAAGACCATCATGAAGCTATCATGGGGAATGATTTGTGTTTCAAGATGATCCTCTCTATTCCTCACCACGGTTGCCCTTGTCTTTGTCAATTTTTCAGCAGCCTGTGAATCAGCCATTATAGCCTGCACAGGAAGCTTCAGAAGCCAATGAGAAGTCATTCCAATAAAAATTGTTGTGTTAAGGCTATGAAAAATTGATATATGACTTAATAAATTTCCACAAAAGGCTTTGTTTACTATTCCTAGAAATGGTACGCGGAATAAGAATTTCGCGTACAACATGACATGCAGAAGCTACTCTGCCTATAGTTATGGTATGTGGATGCAGTTCACCACATATAGCCATCGTACGTGAAAGAACCATAAGGCATAGGCCCATGAACCATTGGCTGACGAAAAAAATGGTTTGTGGAAGGAAGAAACTGCAAACCTTAGACTCGGTTAAGTTCACGTTCAGAAGTTGTGTATTAAAATTTAATTCCGCATTAATAGTTTTTAAAGTCTGGTTCGCTGATCCAAGTGTGGTATGTGGAAAAGACAGCCACGTATTATTCTCCTATAAAAAATATGGATTTTAGGTCTTAAATTCCACAATTCCATTCACGGAATCCAAAATACGGTATGCAAACAGAGAAATGGAGAGGAAATTGGTTCATGGAATGTACGGAGCAGTTCGTGAACAAGATTTTCGCAAGGAGAACGGTATGTGATAGAAAAGGAAGCCGGGAAAATCGAGATAACTTTTCTCTGCAATAAACAGTTGAATAAAAATGACATGGGCCCCTATATATATGTGTGGTTCCCCCTACCAGGTCCATCTATTCTACCACGAACCATTTAAGTACAGGACCACTACTACATCGGAATAGCCCCCTTTTCATTCTGAACGGACACCATTTCAATGGGAGGAATTTTTAGGGTCATAAAAATTCCATCAAGAGGAGAAAACACCCCCACAATCACTTTTCAAAATGAATCAATCGCTTCTAAAAGTTTATCAAGGTAAAGGGACTCAAATTGAGTTGTAAATTTCAGAAGGAGATTGAAGGAATTCAATTTTTCAAGGAATTTTATGTGGCCCGCATACCATCATCAGGAAGGGTACGCGGACCAGCTAGATCATGAATCACCAAGTACACGGAATGATCCATGAACCACTGGCCCACAAGGCGATGTCCAACAAACCTGGTTATCCGTGAACTGTGTCGCTGAAGAAGTTGTGCACGTGAAGACAACTTGTATACCATAACGCAAACCCATCAGTTTGTGGATGAAGCGAACATGCATGGATCCACAAAACATTTTCATGAACCGAAGCCTCCTCAAACCCCAGTTGACCAAGTCTTCCGTAGGTTAGTATATTGCTTCAATGGGCCTCCGCAAATGGTGTTGTGTTCCCAATAGATATGATTGCTCCAATGCACTATAAAAGGAGAACATTAGAAGTACGTAAGACCCAAAGAGAGGGATACAGACAGAGATAAGGACGAATGACAAAAGCTTGAGGGATACATAGAGGTTGCACTCCATCTTCTGTTTTGTATCATCAGTGAAGCATGGACCACAAAAAACTCCCTCCAAAGTTACAGCCTACCACAAAACATAAAACGGGGGAATTGAATAATAATAACAGAACTGCAAACCTAACTGGTGAAATGCAACCCAACGACTTCTCACAGATGAACTCCTTGCGGACGATGATCCAATGGACCCTCTTCCAGTATAGTGCTTCGTGGAGCATACTACTACATAGACTAAACCCGATGTTGCGTACCAAATTTGTTCACGGATATAACCCAAAGCGGAATGGTGAGCCACATACCACTTTGGTACGTGGTGGATGAAACCCTTGCCCATGCACCACATCGGTATGCAGATGGCCCCTCTTCCCGCATACTTCTATGGTATGCAGAGCCTTACCCATCCCACATGAAGAATCACTGCGTAGAATGAGGTGTTTTTGGGTATTGTTCTATCCATTAAAAACCTCAACCCTCTATTACCGTACAGTCCTCCATGATCCCTCCGCTAACCAGTCCAACGACATTAGGCCAAAGCCTCATCCAAGGCCATTGGACCCATATGATCAGACCATCAGGTGTATCAACGCACCCTATTGAGTCTACATATGCATGGTAAGTGGAGTCATGAAGGCTCTCCCCATAGAGGTGCGGGCTTCGGGAATGCCTGTGAGGATATATTCCCATGGTAACCCAGAACCCAACCATGGGATGCCGATGTGAACCTCCCCATTCTCGGGAATAAGGGTGATCGATTGATTTTACATTCAATGAGAAATAGTGGACAGTCAAAGGGGTTATGTTCACTCCCCCTTTGACGAGGATGAAACTCCTCCCCTTCCCATAACGTGCTCTGGGGCCCTCCCACTAAGGTATGTCCCCAATCATCTGAGGTAGGGCCGCATGACCTTTAATTCCACTTCACATGGCAAGGTTAATCACTCCACACCCTTGCCCATGGTCGCCTTGGCCTCTTCCATTGCGGGTTCTCCCTCCCCCACAAACAGGGGAGGAGGCATTTGCATTGTTGAATCTTTCACATCCTCTTGTTTCTCACACTGAACATGACTCATGTGGGCTTAGAGGTTTGTGAAGATTACAAAATCCATACATATATGAACTGTGAGAATTATGATTCATGTTCAAAGTTTGATACATATGAAACCTACCAGAAGGCCGGAGCTCAAAAGGGTTCCTATCCAGGGTTCACCCAATAATGTCACCTCAAACGGGAAGCTTCCATGCGTAAGCCCCACACATATTTGAACTATGAGAACTCTGATTCCTGACTAAATCAGGATGTGTAGGATGCCTTCCAGAAGGTCTGAGATCAAAAGGGTGCCCTCCCATGAAGGGTCCACCCAATCATGTGACTCTCAAATGGGAATCTTCCATGTGTAATCGCCACACAATCTGAACTATGTGGGTTCAGATTCCTCTCTTGAGGATATGAAGGAATCCCTTATTTTAGGCATGATCCCAAAATCAAATCACCTTTTGTCCCCCCTATATGATGATAAACTCTAGAGAACCTTATAAAAAGGCTCATGTCAGCATCAACTTTGTAGCATTAAATATATATTCAATCTTACGACGATCTTGGAAAGTAAGGGTATCCCATGGACACACACTTTGGGAATGAACCAAGGATTCAAGAACCTTTGAAAACAACATAAATCTATAGGAGAGACCTTGAATAAGAAAAAATCCCCCCCTGGAAGGGTGCGGTGAGCCTGACCTCCCATCCTCTCAACCAATGGAGTACTTAAGTGTTGTTGGCCAAATCGTCAGCCAACGAGTGTCTTCCTTTGGAAAGCAGGTCCATGAATCATGGATACCAGGGCTGTTGGTCATTCTTGGCTCTATGAATCAACCTTTTGGAGACCATGTGAGGAAATTATATTTGATAAGGACTGATTACATGAGTGCTTGACCCCCACGCAATCACCCGCTGGGTCCAATAGTCCCCACAGGGTTAATTCAACCTTATTTAAAGGATGATGACGTCGAATGGGTCAAAACAAAAGAATGGTAAATTTGACTACAACCCACCTTTATAGAAAAATGGAAAGGTGATGATCATCGTCGAACCATTTCTGCACATCCCGAAAACGTGCCACCTCGGAGGCAGAATAATATCACCCATATTTTTGGATGTTGGGGGTTCACCCAATACCCAAAACCTTATATGTGAACAATTAGGTTACCCATCTCAGGTGGTGGTTTGTAAGAAATAAAAAACAAACAATGGATATTTATAGTGTCACACAATTCCATCCTAGGTTTTATTGCTTATCAACCACCTCTACAACCACAACCCATTATCAAAACATCACTAACACATAAAAATAATAACCATTTAATCCTATAAACACAATTTATACCAATAATGAAACATCATGACAACCATGAAACTTTTTCCCATTTTTAATTCCCTTAAAAATTATTGAATAACTATTTAATGACCATATACATTAAATAAACAAATTAATTCTAACATATTCTCATTTCACATAAAATAATTTTCACTTAAAAACATAATTCATCATTGTTAATGATTTTCCATACAATGTTTTATTACCATAATTTAAATTGTTCATCAATTTATTAATTCAACACAACCCATACCCCTTTCACATTATTCAATTCTATCATCAATTTAAATATGTTCCATATCCTGGGTTTCTATAATTATGTAACTAAATCAACCACATCATGATGTCATTATAGAAAAACACATAAAACCTCTTCATCTACCAGAAAACAATTATGAAACAAAACATTAACATGAAAATAACAAATAAATTCAATTTATTTATTATTTATCGATGATTATATCACTATATGGTTAATAAATCAATAATCAATCAAAAAAATCTACATTTATAATTTATATTTATATTCCCATCATTAATTTACCCAAATAATTTAAAACATGATTAAACACATATAACAATCCCTTTTTAAATCATAGTTTCATGCTTAACACAAAAATCAAAAAATAATATAAATAATAACATGAAAAATCATGTAAGGAATTATGATATACTTAACTATAAATTAAATTCTATAATTTATCTTTATTAAGTCTAATTAAATATATTTACCAATAGAGAAAAAATGAATTTTTTAACCATGCTATCAATAATAATAAACAATTTAACATATGAATTGATTTCCACAATAAAATTCCAATTATAAAATATAAATAAGAGATGAAACCCAATGATGAAATGCTTATAATATCACTGGGATCCTTCAACCAACCAATAATGTATTACTCATACATCACACATCCACTATATCCATGAACAATACCCTAACATACAACCATAAGAAATAATAAATAAGAGATTACCTGAAGAAAAAAAGAAGAAGATTAGTACTATAGATTGGAAAGATTCAATATTATGAAGTTAAAGACTCAAGAATCCACAAAGGGAACCCAAAATAAATAAGGAGAATAAAAAAAATGACATAAGGTTTTAAGAGTTTTGATAGAACCAAATGAGAGAATAAATACATATCAAATCTATATTAAAAATAAGGAGACTAAGACTTGACATAGTGACCATAAACCATTATGTTCTTTAGCTTGATCAACACATATTGAAAACCAATATGTCTTTAAATGATGGATCCATTAAATCTCCCCAATCATTTACCTTTCCAAAAAAGGTAATCGATTGAACCACGACACAACCCTTTAAAATATGACCATATTCGATCTCCCCGAACCTTCTTGAAAAAGCAATAATGTGGTGCTCATCACACCAAAATATTTTCTACCACAGCCAATATCCATAAACATTTTTGTCCTTCCTATGGCAAAAATGGATTTCAATAAAACTCAACCCCAAACTATAGTTAAAAAATTAGGGAATATAGATAAAATACATCATGGTTTGTAACTAAGTACATATTTAACCCAAAAATGGTCATATTATACTCAAACCCTTCATTCTTATAAAAATATCCACCACATCTGAACTAAACATAAAAAAAATGAGGAACCAAGACCAGTATGTGTTTTCCACCATGTGCTCAAAATATTCTCTATAACTATGATCTCACTTCAAAACACTCCTCTTCCATCTCTAACACATTCAAAATAGAAATTATAGGGCTAGTAAAATCATGGCCCTGACACAATTCATTAAAAAAAATAAAGAAAAACCCATATGAAATTAAAAAATCACACTTTTCCTTGAATTTTTTAAAAAGTTATAAAATATTCAAGCTAATTTTACCATTAAAAACAGGTAAATTCTACCTTTTCCATAAAAAATAAAAAAATAAAAATTTATTTAAAAACTCAAAATAAAAAATATATCATTCTATTCAAAAAATAAACAAAATATTCTCATTTTTCTTTTATAAAATTTTAAAAAAATTAAAAAACAAAATATATTTTTTCAATTTTAAATGATATTTTTATTTTATTTTTTACTTTCAAAATTTCATATAAAAGTAAAAAATATTATATATTAGTGAAAACTAAAAAATATTTTTTCTTCAAAAATCATTATTTATTATAATAAACCCAAAAAATAAATCACTTTCAAAGTTTTTTTAAATAAATCAATTATTCCATAAAAAATTAAAAAATCTAATCTCATTTAAAAATTATACAAACTAATTTTATTTTTAAATAATATAGAACCATGACTTTAAATATAATAATTTTTTAAAAAAATATAGAGAAACTGAAACTCATTTCTCATATGAGAGACTATTGAAAAAACTTCTTCTTTTTATATTTAATTTTTTAAAAAGACATCATTTTCTTTTAAATTATTTTTATAAAAATTTTATTTAAACATTAAGAAAACACATATTAATTAAGAAAATACCAATTATTTATTTTAATTGAAAATTTTATAGGTTTCTAAAAATAAAAACATGTTAATTTATAATAAAAATTAATAAATATAAAAAATATAGTTTTATATTTACCATTTAAAAATTCTACAGATTAAGTTTTCATTTAAAAAATTAAAACTAACCTTTTAATTTCCATTATAATTTTTTAATATATATATATAGACATTTTCAATTGAAAATCCCTCTATAGATTCCAAAAATCTTGTTTTCATTTTTTTATGTTTGAAAAAATCTAATTATACATAAAAGTATCAATTTCATTTAAAAAAATACGAAAACATATTTTCCAAAGAACTGAAAAATAGAAAATCTGCTTATTATTAAAAAAATCACACTTCTATCTTTATAATTTTAAAAACGCCTTTTTACTTGAATGAATTCCAAAAAACATAACAAAAATATCCCTTTTCTATTTTCAAATATTATATTATAGAATTTTACCATAATTAAATGTGAAATCTTTCTCGGTTCTCCCAATCTGTTGAAACTAAACAAGAATGAGAATTCAAATAGTAACATTCTACAACTAATTAATGTTAAACAATATCTATACTAAAATCCAACAATGTGGATTCACTTATTCTTTTTATATTATCTTCTATAATCACTTATTAGTTCATAAACATATTTCCAAAATATTCCTTCCTCCGTCGTTCTATCATCGTTAAACCATTGAGTGATTCTTTTGGTGATGTTGATGGTTTCATTGCATAAATGGATTTTGGGTTAACAATCACTATAGAAATCATGTAATGATCAAACAATCTAAGATTTTTTACTCTAAAAAAGAACATCTCCAATAAGAAAATATATTTCTTTCTAATTTTTAATTTAAAAATTCCAAGAACAAATTTTTTTATAAAAAAAATTAAAAAATCATTTTTTTAGAAAAATATAATTTTCTAAAGAAAATTTAAAATATCTATTTTTTGTGAAAAATATAAATACACTAATTTTAAAATATCAGTATTTTCTACAGGAAATAAAACCTAATTATCATTTTTAATAAGAAATTATTTTAAAAAAATTATGAAAATGAGGAAAAATAACTTTTTTCTTATAAGAATATTTAAAATACTATAAAAATCACTTTTACATTATAATAATAATAAATATTATTTTTTAAAAATTATACAATCCTGTTTTTCATTTTTAAAGAATAAAATCGAATAATTAGTACTTCCATTAAAAAACATAAACCTTTAAAAACACCAAATTACTATTTTAAAAATTCTCAAAAATTCAAACTTAAATTTATATTTAAAAAAAATAAAAACTTTAAAATTTTAAAAAACATATTATTCCTTAAAATATAATAATTATTTTAAGGAAAAAATAATTACTTTAATTTAAAAATAAAATTCATTTCAAACACAGACATATTCATTTCAATAAAATCTTTAAAAAGATATCAGTTAAAATTTCAAAAGATGCATTATTTCATTAAATAGATTTTTCCATTAAAATTTAAAAAAATATATCATTTAATTAAAATAATATTATTTATATTAGAAATAAAATAATTTTATATTTCATTTGAAAATAAAAAATTGAGTTTTTTAATGAGTAAAAAATCAATTTATTTCAAAAAAATAAAAAAAAATCATCAATAAAAATTTATTCATCATTAAAAAAATATTAAATAACTCTCATTTTTAATTAAGATATAAATATATTTTTTATTTAAAATAATATAAACACCATATTATTATTTAAATTAATTCATGTTTAACTTAATAAAATTTTAAAATATATTTTTAAAAAACCAAATGTGAGCTTTTAAGAGAAATATAAAAAATATTTTTTTTAAAGAAATAATAATAAATTTAATTTACCATTCATTAATTTAAAAAACACACTTTTTTGTTTATAATTACTCTTAGAATTTAATTTTTTTATTTTAAAAAATTATTATCCTTTCCTTTAAAAATTTATTATCATTCCCCAAAAAAAATTTAATTAAATCATTTTTATACTATGAAACTAAATAATAAAAAATTCATATTTGTATCAAAAGGTACTACGTATATTTACTTTCCTAATTAAATAATTAATTTTTTTTAAAATCACATTTTTTCCTTTAAAAAATAATAAAACATTTTATATTAAAAAACAAATATATTTTTCAATTTTTAAAAATATATTTTTAAAGAATTAGATTTTTTAATCTAAAAAAATAAAAAAAAAGATTTTTTTTTAAATTAATAAAAATACCAAGTCTATATTTTCATTTAAAAATAAAAAATATATCATTTTCCTTATAGAATTAAATTAAAAATACCATTATTAACTTTAAATTTTTTAAGTTTTTATTTTATTAAAATAATTCATAAAAAATTCCCTTATATATTTTAAAAAAAATAATAAATATAATAATAATAATAATAATAATAATAAATGAAATAATATGAAACGAAATATGAATGTGAGAAAATGTTATTTACAACCTTGTTAAGAATAAGTTGTGATCCATAAAATATATCCAATGATGATAATAGAGTCTTCTGAAACCATCCACTGATGCTAAAATGATTCTAGAAGAAATGTTATCCTTAATGTCAATCAAGTTATTTAAAGCAAGAAATCCATCAATATACCTAAATAATGAGTAATCAGGTTGAAAACCTCCCATGTGATGAGTCAGGTGCCCCAACATAAAATAAGGCAATATAAATAACAATGGACACCCACATATCCCTACCCTATATCCAAAAGTGATGGGATGCATTAAAGTCTAAACCTAATAATAGTGTTTCAATTGAAAAGGAAGAGGCCAGTGATATCAATCAAGAAACATCAAAACTAGATGTTATATTGTTATTTATTAAATGTTACCCTTTATCATCACTGATAAAAGAAACCTTTATCTAGTATTAAGAAATCTTAGCCACAACCCTTTTTTAACACTGATAAATGTACATTTTCTCAACATTTTTACTTGTTGTTCTAACAAATGGTCCCCTTGATAAAAAAATTTACCACCCATTTATTCTTTTCCTCTTATTTGTGTGATATTACTACTCGATCACACATGCCAAATAACTACCTTTGATTATCACTTCTAATTTTTAAATTCAAATTAACCTAAAAAACCTTTTATTAGAATCACATTTGTTTTTCTAATCCAAGTTTCTCATTGTTTTATGGTTGCCTATGCTTGTTGTGAGTATTCTTCATTTTTATTTATTCTGTTGATATATATATATATATATTATTGATACATACTTACATACATACATATATTTGTGTGTGTGTGTGTGTGAATATGTATTTGATTATATTTATTCACATATGTATGTATGTATAGATATGTATGCTCATATATATATGTGTATGTATATATATATTTGTGTGTGTATGAATACATACACACATAATGCGTGTGTGTGTTTCTATACATATATATGTTGTGTGTGTGTGTTTGAAATTATATATATGCATATATATTCTTTTTTATATTTATATAATTTATCCATGTTATATATTTTTTATAATATTTAAATTTATATTTTTTATAGTGCATATATACATACATTTATACATTTATATATTTTTTCATAATTTTTATGCATAAAATTTATCTATATAATGTTCTTACTAATGTTACACAGACACACATATATATAATTATATATTTTATTTCTAATATATATATGTGTGTGTTTATGTTTATAGATAATACATATATGTGTGTGTGTGTGTTATTTATTGTGTATATATATATATTATGTATCTATACATACGTATATATATACATATATACATACGTGTGTACGTACATACATACATACATACATACATACTTACAAGTTCATAGTGTTGATATATATATATATAAGAACGACCCAAAACATTAGTTAGGAAGACAACTCGTTCTCCTGAAAATATAATAAATAAAATTAATATCAATGAATATATTTAGTGAAATGTACATGAACCAGTAAGAAATTTAATGTTAGTAAAATTTTAGGCTATGGAAAAATAATGGTGCCAGCAATCCAATCCATGAAACACAAATAATTTGATCTGGCATCATGTCTTCCATGTATTGGAAGGCTGTTGATCCAGTTTAACCTCAAAGCAGACCATTAATACTTTAGATAAAAAACTCTCACCATCAATAACAAAGGTGTACATCTTTGAATTTAGAATTCAAAAACCCAATTTGATTGTATTTTATAATCTTCCATAAGTCCTAAAGAATAAGTTATTGGATCCCTACTAAACATCCAAAAAATGTAAGAGTAAGTGCATCAAATATCATTTTAACACCACTACTCTTATCTAATCGTCAGTACCAGAACAACCCAACATCCATCATTAGTAGAACAAGGGAAACCTTACATCTTAGCCTTATGGAACTACATCTGTACAAAAAAACTAGAGCAGTCCATGCCAATGAGCTCCATAGAACTATTCTATAATTTTGAGGTACAAAATTCTTTATTTACTACTTATTGCAACCCCCACATCTCTTAAATTTTCAAGAGAAACATCATGCTCTATAAAAACCTTGTATTTATTCTTTATGTTAGTATCAACATCACTATAAAATGACACATTTCAAGGTTTTTGGATCCAAACTACCCAATTTCCCATTATTATCTTTATGCTTGATCATATTCCAAAACATGGATTCCTATAATAGAAAATTGGGTACACCTCTATAATGAATACCTAACAACACAACTGAGTTATCCCCCAAAAGAAGAAAATCATGATCATAAAATGGCATTGTCCACCCTGAACAAAGATCATTTCCATGAAATATCCCTAAAGTTAAAATTATGGTCATGATTAAAGTCATATTCCAACTTTGAAAAAATATGATTCCATATCTGAAGATAATTATTTACTGTAACTTTACTTTTATTATACTTCCTAAACACAATTGTATCTTTCTCATCGATCCAATAGTATAATTCCTCTCCCAAAGTTCCCTTAGTAATACGAGTATTCCTTATTTTGTGATCAAAAAATTCATCGTCATCACTTCCAATATTGATAAAATGTTTCTCACTCAATCACAATTGGTAGAATATTAGATTAATTTTCTCTAGTGGGATTATCCTCGTGATTTTCATCATTATTTTGTCAATCAATATGAATACTAGAAGATCTAGTAACCATTATGAGAGGAGACCAAGGAAACAATCTATGAGTAGTAATCCTTCCATTAGATCAAATGAACATGCCTATCAAGAATTATTCATATTAGACAATTTTTTATATGATCAATTCATCTTATATAAGGGTAAGATGTATAATGCTCTTAGAAATAGGTTTTTCCAATAATTTCCTCCTTCAAGTTTATGCCTTGGAACTAGGATGATAGCTCACCTAATCACCACATGAAACTTCACAACCACACTTCACACAAACAAACACTAAAACAAAAAAATATATTTACCCGGTTTGGTCAAATGTACTAAATCAATGGGTGAACACTATAGTCATATTCATTTAATAAGAAATAAACAAATTCAACACACTCTATCACACCATTTCCACTATAAAAAGACTCAAAAAAATAATCATAAACTTTTATTATTAATATGTTTAAGTCATTACCTTAGAGGTAGGCCACCACCTTTATTTATAGAGGTCTTTATATCATCAACCAATAACATTGACCTCTGATATTTTTAGTAAACCACCCTTTGACCTATGAAACCTATGATTCCATGGTGAATCATTTGATGAAACCACCAATAGTTTTTAACCACTCTTATAGCCTATTCATTTATTTATCACCTCAGTGAACACCTTTTTTGAGAAGTCCATATGATTATCAGTGCCTCACTACCGAAATCCTATGTCTGGTCATCTCTATATGATGAATTTATATGATCGATGTTTATCCAATATAACCCATTCATCTTGAACGATTCAAAAAAACTATACTGTTGGAATCCTTTAGTAGTTGACCTCTATAAAATGATATTCCTCTAATCAACTCTATCAAATGACCACTATCTAAAAACCCTATTTGGTGAAAATAAAGAACTTTCAAAAAACCCAACAAATCTCCCACTTGGAAATTTATTCATGATTTCATCCATCTTATACCATATTCGTATATCATACTCCATATAATTCATGTAATTTTATCCACTCTATCAAATCAGACAAGTTAAATAGAGGTACATTGTTGCCTCTTATTTTATTATATTGTTTCCTTTGTAAACATACCTGTAGAATTATTCTTCCCTAAACTCTTTTGTAGCTCCAAAAATTTATCTTCCAGTATAATTCATATAAAATGATACTTCAAGAAAAAAATTAACATTCTTTCATGATACAGTAGATTGAAAACAAGATGAATGTAACTTTAAATACCACAGAATAACTTTCCTTTGTCTAATCCCTTTCCTAGTTCCTTTATTAATCACATAAACCATATCAACTTTTTCCATACTTCTATAGTAGAAACATACACTACCACTATTGTAGATAAAGTAAAAAAATGGTTTAAAACAAGACATCCAGATAACCATTGTCCCACCAAGATGTAAAAAAATATTATAGTTATTTTCTATGATTCTGTGTCTCCATCAAAATATACATCTACAAATCATTTCAACTAACCATTTTCTATGAATCATAAAGTTTTATCCTATGACCCCTTAAAGTATCATAAGATCTATTTCATAGTTTCCCAATTTTTATTCCCCATATTTTACATGAAATGGACAATAACTCCCATAACAATTGAAATTTATAGTCATGTATAAACCATTTCATATATCAATCACCATGTAGTCAAAGAATAAGGCACTTTCCCTATATCAAAAACTTCTTTTTGATGATGGTGACGGTCCTTTGGAAATTTTGAGGTGTCTGGTGGGTGGGATTGAGATAGGTTTATAATTGGTCATTAAAAAACTTTTAATGACCTTCTTTACGTATTTATTCTAGTAATAAACCAACGAACCAGATTTCTTATCCTTCAAGATTTGCATCCCCATGATCTTATTAGATTTTAAAAGTCTCTTTATCTCAAAACATCATGATAGATTCCTATAATTTCCCTCGATCCAATGGATCTTTGGACCAATAATCAATATTTCATCCACATATAGTAACAATACGAGATATGTTC
This sequence comes from Viscum album, assembly GCA_963277665.1. Lineage (NCBI taxonomy): Eukaryota > Viridiplantae > Streptophyta > Magnoliopsida > Santalales > Viscaceae > Viscum > Viscum album. The sequence continues at coordinate 1,511,975,250 of OY728128.1, read as the reverse complement.
CAGCAATACATTTATTTCTATAAAAACAGAGATCATTGACTGAATATTTTCTCAAGTATGGAAGTGTCAAACCTTCAATTCCACTATCTTGGATCTTTCTTCAAGCCATAATGACTTCGTTTAAAATTAAAAACCAAATACTCCATCTGATGAACTTTGTAACACTTGGGTTGTACCATGTAAAATTCTTCCTCCAAATTTCCTTGAGGAAATTCAGTCTTTATATACATCTACTCCAAGTTCATATTATTGGATGCAACACTACTAAAATGTTTCCAAATGTTTGGGTTCTTAAAAACTAGTGAGAACATTTTATAAAATTTAATCCCTGTATTTTATTAGAATCCCTTCACCATCTACCTTGATGTATACCTCTCGCTTCCATCAGCATTCAATTTAAAACAAAGAACTCGTTTTTTTAGATCTCACTTTATTTTTGGTATAAAATCCAACTCCAAGTATTTTTGATATTTAAGGTATTGAATTCCTATCCAATAGATGACTCAAACTATTTATAATCATTGAGAGTAACTTCTTCCTCAAAACTATTTGTTCCCTATTTTGGTTTTAGGTAATAAATTTATATTGTATCCAAACATATGAAAAAAATATTTAATATGATTGGATTGCCACAATAGAACCTCATGTTCATCAATTTGAATCTATCAATCTGGTATTCATCTATATCATAGAGATTTTTCCAATATTTCTCCATCAAGTAAATGTTTTTCTAAACATTCATCATATTTTAAAGTTCTTTCTAATCATCTTATATTTAAAACCCTTATTATTGGGGCACCAGCTTTTGATGTTCATCATAACCTTATTATACTAATTTTTTTTGATAACCTCTAACTGATCTATTTGAACTAAAAAAAGTTGATGTATAATCAACTTACTTATCATCTAGGTTTTGATATTTCCCTAGATGTTATTTATTGATAATATAATCATAAATCCTTATTTTTTGTTGCTTTTCATCATCCCATAAATTATATCCAAGTTTCGCATCACTATATCGGATGATGAAACACACCTTGTAATTTCAACTCCAACTTATCTCTATCTTTACCATAAAATTGAAAGTATGGGATACATATAAGTATTCTGAGATGGTTCACCTATGGTGTCTTACTAGACCAAAGTTCCTAAGGAAGTTACTATCCCACAGTTGGAGATGGACTTCTTTTCAATAAATATGGTGCAACATTTATTGATTCTGCTCAAATTTCCATAGTCATTCGAGAGTGAATCCTCATAATCTGGTATTTATATGTTAGAGTTTGATTTATCCATTTAGTTACTGAATTTTTTTAGAGTTCATGGTAAATTCTTATCATGCTCAGTGACTTTATTATGAAAAGATTTACAAATTTGGTTTCCATTGAATCCCCCACTATTGTATGTATGGATACATATCAACTTTTTTCAAAATATTTCTCAACCAAAACATTCCACTAAATAAATTCCTAAAACATATAATATTTATATTTCAGGAAGTAAAAATTTATTTTTGAGTTCCCCCATCAATTAGTGTTATAAAAAAAGTGATAATTCATTCAAGTGAACAGAGGATATTCCCCACACATTAGAATGAACATGTTATAACTTTAGATTTCTTAGCATTCTTCCATATATGTTGAGTGAAAATATATTTTTTTCCCTTAAGAATAAAACAATCATATATTACATGTATTTTGTTATCATGTTTAAATATTTCTTTAAATACATGAAATTTCATACTATTCTCACTAAGGTGGCCAAACCTATAGTGATGCTTTATCATACCTTTTGATGAATTCTTTCTGATCATTGCAACCTTTTATCTTATTCTAGTCAAGTATAGGGTTTTTCTATCTACCCCCCAAACAATCTTAGTGGTCCTTATAAAGATCTTCCAAAATCTATTCATAAAAGTCATTCCAAAATCAAAAACATCAATCTATCACATGGGTATGAGGTTATTCCGAAGACCTAGAATGTTCTTCATGTATTTTACTCTCAAGAAACTTCCACTTTTCATTCAAATGTAAACATCACCTTTCCCAACTATATCCATAAATTTATCATCTACTAGATATAATTTTTTAATGATTTCTAGTACAAAATCAACCATCAACTCGTGATCACCAGTGAAATAAAAATATGAACCTGATTTAATAACCCATGACTCCTCTAGATTGACCATACTTGGTATCAAATAGGAACCTCTATCTGTTGTACTGAGTAATTTTTTTTCTAGAAGTATTAGCCTCTGTCTAATTCCTAAATTATTTCTTGATACACCCCTTCTTCCCATAAATCCAACATATAAGTCATATACCATTATATTTACCTAGACTTATTCTTTGGAATTTATCATTTGAAGACTTCTTCTTGTGATGGTGTATCCATTAAGTAGACCATTTCCATTTGATATAATTGAGAGTACTTCCGAATAGAGTTTTAACTACCTTCCACATTAACTACACATTCATGATCATGTTTTGAATATATCAAATACAAGATCTTCCTTCCCATTACATTTTCTTACTAAAATCACCATGGAATACCAGCTCTTTATAAGTGAAGAAATAAGAATAAAATAAAAAACATAATCTTTGGATGTTTCCATAATTGATTTGATCTTTCCATAGATCATATTGAATTCAATTACATGATTGGATGCAGGCCTTCCATCCAATAAATTTAAACTGAAAAATTATTAAATTAAGAAAAAAAATTAATGTTTTTTTAATCTTACATTATAGATAATTATTTCATAAAATTTACAAAATCTACCATATCTCTAATGTTGAACACAATATTCCAAGAAACACACATCCTGGACATAGTTAAATCATTTATGTTTGACTATTCTCATTATGTTTTTTTCTTTTTTAGTACATATAATATAAGATAGATTATCCATATTTATTTATCGAAATATATTATAGTTACATTCTACAAAAAAAATTATTTTAATCAATCTTATCGATAAAAACATTCCCATACTCAAAATGTATTATTTCTGGAAATAGTAGAAACAACTAAAATAAAATAACTTGAAAGAAAAAAGGAGGAGAAAATCGAATTTTGTATAAAGTTTAACCAATACCTTTTAAAATAATTATTGGTATGATATTATAAATCAACCTCAAAGGAGAAATCCATCCACTAGATCAAATGGACAAACTAGTCAAGAAACACATACACCGGATGGATGTGTGTCAGATCAGTTTAGCCTACATGGTGGAAAGCTCCACAATGATACTAGATATAGGTTATTTATAACCCCCACATTTTTGTTTATGAACTATAACTAGGATGATATCCCACTTAATCAACACACAAAACTTCACGACCACCCTTCACACACACAAACATTAAAACCAATGGACAAACTTGATGTATGTGGTTAAGAAGAATTTCCAATATCCATGGGAGAACACTACATAAATATCTATTTTAGGATAAATAAGTGAAAAAAACATACTCACTCAAAACCTTTATACTTTACAGTGTCTCAGAAGATTTAGCTAGACACATCCACTATTCATATGCTTATGTCATTACTTCAGAGCTAGGCTACCTCCTCTCTTAATAGAGGTATCTGTTGGATAAAATAGTTACATGGACCTAAGAAAATTATGTTCAACCACTCATTGAAATGAGAAACCTATGATTCCATATTTAATCATCCGATGAAACATCAAATAGATAGTCACTACATATATATTCTAAACATTGATTCATCGCCCCGATGAGAACTATTTGTGAGAACTCCATTTGAGGACTTTATCCAATCATCAAAGCCTCTATATAGAAATCTTATGTCTAGTATTATATTTTTTATGAATATATTTGTTGGAAGTCTTTCTAGTTAAACCCTTATTCCCTAACTGCTCTGAAAAACTATACAACATGAAGCATCTGTTTGGTGATCTCAGTCCAATGATCTCCTTCCAATCATCTTCATCTGATGACATCCATTTGAAAAACCCTCTCCAGTGAAATTGAATAAATTTCAACCAAACCCAATAGTAACAATAGTTCTATATATTTTTATATAGACTTATATTTTATTAGATTTCCTCGGTTATGGAGTAAAAAACCATTATATTTCATCATAAAACTCTTATAGTTACAAGTTTGTTAAGAAACACTTCCTCTTCCTATTTATATTTATCATGATGGGAAGCATGAACCTCTTCAAAAGTCTTAGAGTGGTCCTCTTCCAATGAATTTATAACATTGTACCTCCTCTCAAGAATAAAATTCTAAGATTGTTCCTGGATATCATTAAGAGTTTTAGGGCCTCACATTTCATACTTCTTCCACTTTTTTACCCAACATATTTTTTGTCGAATAGGGGGATTTTCAATATGGCATTGAGACTTCAAATTTTTAGAACCATAATATTTTCTATGATTTAAAATATGAATGTAATAAAATAAATAATATAAGATATTTTCATAAAAATCCTTTTAAACCCAGATTCACCATTTTGAATCAAAAGATTCATTGATAGCATTTTAGAAATATCAACTTCAACACATTACCTTTCCACTAAAGGCTTGGAAAGATTTCAGGTTTCCAGTTATGATTTAAGAGGTAGCCCAATGAGACTTTTAATAGCTATGAGAGATACATCATTATAAATATTAATTAGAAGACCATATAAGCATAACCAAACAACGGTGAATGGAGGTTCAACACCATAATCAAAATTCAAATACTAATTCAACACTTTCATGGGGAAACATGAAAAATAAAAAATACCTTTAACCTAAAATATATAGTATTATTACACCAATGAAAAATGAATGAGAACATGTTCAAAATCTAGGAGACCCAAATAAAATGTATAGAAACCAATAATTTAAAAAGAACATATGATAAACATAAGTTTGGTTTAGTGTTTTTTAAACTTATCAATGAGGGAAGAATGAAGAACTAAAAGGGAAGATTCAACATCCTTTTGTGAACATGAAACTATAGAGTGACCTCTATGAGTGGACAATATTGGAAGAATCATATTATGCCCAGAAACAACATTGGCATAAGAGCAGTTCAAATTTGTAATGAGATCGCATGTGTGATGACCATACTCAAGTAACTCTTGAGATCACATCTCCTTTCTCTTTATATATATATACACATATATATATATATGTTTAGATAATAATTTTTTATTTGTTATGTATTTGTATATATGAATCTATAGTTTATTTCTAATAAATATGTTTGTTTGTTTGTGTGTGTGCATTATATATTTATGTGTTTCTGTGTGTCTATTTATTGTGTTAATGTATATATATTACTTTTATAATAATTTTATATATGTTTTATTTTTTTTATATGTGTGTGTTATTATGTGTAATTGTATATATAAATGTTATATATATTAATAATATTTATGTTTTATTTACTAAAATTGGATAAATGTTAACAGAAAATGGATTAATGTTAATTTTATGTCCAAATTCATGAGTAAGTTCTCAAATAGATCATAATATTTTCAATAGAAAATCTCAATGACCCATCTCAAATCATGCATCTATTTATACATTGTTATTAGTCAAAGAGAATCTTTCTAACTAGTTTAAAAAAATTGATGTAAAATCAGAAGTAATGATGATATAAAACATTTTTTTATATTAATAAGTTATATTTTATAGATTCATATTCATTATAAAAACATTATACAATTTTTCAGTCAAAAGGAAAATTCTTTAATTATAAACAAATTGGGTTTTATAAATCTATGGCATCATATAAAATATTTATTTAAAAATTATATAATTTTGATTTTAAAAAATTAACATCACTTTTGAATTCATCTTGTAAAAAATATATAAGGAATAAATTTTGAGAATTTTCTAAAAATATTTATTTTTCAATGAATAATAAAAAAAATTATTTTTAATTGAAAACTTCATTTCCTTTTAAAGTATTTACATAGTAAAATTATATTTTTGGTTAGCTTTAAAATATAATTAACTCATATTTATTTAAAATAATTCAATTATGTTTTTTTCAATAAATTTTATACTTTAATTTAGTATTAAATCATTTTTTTCATTAAAATGGGATATTTTTATCAAAAACAATTTGCCATCACATTTTTCCTATTTTATTTTAAATTAAATTCTTCTCCTTATATGTTTTGAATCATGAAAAATAGATTCCATGTTTCTAATCATTGAGTAAAAATTTATAATATAGTTCCCTTTTATTTTGTTCAATATGAATTATAACTTTAGTAATTTCGTTACTGTGGTAAAGGGTAAATCGGGTAATTGATAAGAATAAAATGATAAGGATTATAAAATGACCCAAAAACATGCCTAAATGTTATTTTATGATAATATATCATCCATAATATTTTAAATGGAAAATATATAAACTTTATCCATTTTTATGTGATTTTGACCTTTATGATATTTTATTTAAAGAAAAGTCAAAAATGTCACACTCTTGTTTTTAATAACTATAATATTTTTAACATGTGGATAAACATAAGATATGTTCAATTATAAATATCCATTTTAAATATAAATTATTTGTCTTCATCTTGGTAATTGTTTTATTTTTACTGAATAAATAGTTATCTTAAATGCATATACAATGATGGCAGAGTAATTATTCATTTAATGGAAATATTAAATAAATGATATTAAAAATATTATAATTATTATAATTTGATATAATGAATTTAATAAAAGGATTTTATAGATGAAAATTACATGTTAGGTATGCATGTTTTTTAAATTTTTTTTTCCTTCATGTTATTAAATTCAAAGTAATCAATTGTTCTAAAAATTGACATTAATGATATTTTACAATAAATAATATCTTATTAAATGATATAAAATTCCTGAAAATTATAAATTCATCTAAGTGATTATTATATGGTTGATATCATCAAAAAGGGTACACTTATGGGCCTTTTTCAATTTATAATAATTATTTTAACCCTCAAAAAGTAAAAATATTTTTTGTCATGGTAAGTCTGAAAGGGGTTAAGGAGGGGTTAAAACCAAAATATTAGTGTATAAACATAGAAAAAACTAGTAAATTTTTTGTTATATTATATTATTTCAACCCATACTCATAATATATTCTAAATAAATCAATTTTGAGGTTTTTTAAATTGATAATTAATTTATATTAATTTAACATTTTGAGAAATTCCAAGAGTTCCCCCTCCCTCTCTTTTAAAAGGGAATCTATTATTCTCTTTACTACACTCTTCAAGAACAATTTTTTCTGACAGGATATGGCCAAATACATTATTAAAATCTCTCACCACTTTCTTTAGGCCTTATTTTTTGGCACCATACCAATCATAGAGGTCTTAAGTTATTAACCAAAGGATATTTTCCAAAGAATTGGTATAGTTTATAAATGCATATATTAGTATTGTTTCTTCGTATAAATCCTTCAAAACTTCTTAAAACGTGATTAAATAATAAAAAAATATTATAAATCTATTTATATATTATTATATTAATTTAATATTCTATATTCATCTCCAACATCTCTCAAATGCAAAAGGAATCCATCGTTTATGTGTATAGTAGAGTACCACCTCGTGAACTGATGTAATTATTTTGCATCACCACACCTCATGGAGGGTTATAATGATATAATTAATTTTATATATGATACTGAGGACATATTTATCATTATTAAAAAATAATATATCATTTAACTATTTACCTTTTCATTCACTAAAAAATGATAACTTCATTTGTGTGTACGTGTGGACTACCACCTCCATGAAGTGATGTGATTGTTTTTTCATCACTGCATAACATGGATGATATATATAAGTATATTTAAAGAAATAATATGATATATATAATATGATTATAATTCTATAAAGATAAAATAACACTTACCTTCTTTCCATATTGATCATTGAAAAATAGAAATTTTATTCATACGTACGTACGACCTATGGTGTCCGTGATTGTAAAGTACTTCATTTTTCATAGCCAACTTTTGTTGATGGATTTAAAAAATATATAAGTACTATAGAAAAAATGATAGTTATTTCACTCTTATTATTCTAGAGATGGTATATTAATTAACACTTTGATAATAGTCAATATATCTAAGTCATTTTGGACTTATGAACTGAATATCGTCAAAACATCCAGGGTGAATTTAATTGATTAAGAATTTAAATATAGCATAGTAAGAGATAAAATAAAAAAGTAATTATAAAATAAAAAAATATTAATAAATTAAATAATTAACCTAATTTTATTATTCAGGAAGATAAAAAACATATGTGATGAGTTAGACTCAAGGTACGAGACATTCGTTTAAAAACCTCATTTAATGTTGCCCCTAAAAGTCCTTTTTTCTTCCAAGAATATATTTTACAAAAAATATTTTATGGATATTTTTATAGGTGCATAAATAAAAAAAAATTGATGTCCCTTTTTGCCTTTTTTATGTTTTTTTAAAAGGAATATTTCTATGGAATGTTTTGACTTTCTTTACAAAGGTCAAAAAGAAATATTCTATTTTAATGTATACGAAGACAATGATAGTTCCTTCCATCATAACATTTATTTTATTTATGGATTGATTTATATTCTTACATGTTTTATTCAAATAAAAACCCCATTTCTATTTATTTTTGTAATTTTAGTTCTAAAAATGGGTTTTAAAAGAAAGGTATATTCCAATATTCAAAAATGTTTTCTTACGGGTGCAATGAATATTTTATGATTGTTATGATGAAAATGAAATATTTCATGTTTTACTATTACATTATGGTTCTTGGGAATTTTTATGATGATGGATTATTCTGTTATAAACCATGTATAGGTGATTATGTTATTAACCAATTATGGGTGGTTCTGGGATAAACTAAGGATGGATGGGTCTGTGATAACCCTTCAATGCATTGGGTATGGAAGTAAAATGTATGGTTATTCCATTTGTAAGAGTGATTGTAAGAGTGATATGAAAATTATTTCCCAAGTAAACTACATGTTTTATTAATGATAATTATGGGTTTTTATGTGATTCTGATTATTCTCAAGGTATGATAATGATCTTATGTTTAAAGAAAAGTATATGATACTTTCTAAGGGTCAATAGTATAACTTTGTGAAAGTTTTTTATTACTTTTTCATGATTTCAAATAAACCATATTGAGTTTTTTTTTCTTATTAGGATTTATTATGAAATTATTTATGGAATTATTTGGGCATAAAAAAGACTTTTCTTGGGTAGGAAAATGTTTATTTTGATCCCAAATATTATTTTAAAAACATAATAATTTTTTTTTAGTATTAATATACTAATGGTTTATTTATTTTTATTTCCCTTATTGTGATTTTTGTGTTGATCCCAAATTTTAAAAAAAATCACAAGGTTTGTGGATGGCTAAGTGAAAATAAAGAGTTGATTTTCAAGTCATAAATACTTTTCATGAAAAAAAATGTGTTTAATTTTAAAAGTTTTATATTATGGGGAAAAGGGATACTGATTAAAAGTGCCCCATTTTTAATATATGATTTTATTATGTAAGATTTATGAACTAACTATCTACCACTATAAATCTAAAGGATCTTTTGGTAATTTGATAAACTGAATTCAAGTTTGAACTCACTACAATATGTAATTTTTAAGTGTAGGTCCTTATAGTTGGTATTAGAGCAAGGTTTAGAGAAATTTAAAAGTTATAATAATGTTAATATTACACCCTTAAAAGATTTTAACATATCCTTAAGTTGATATGATATAAAATTTATAATTACAATGTTTCTTCATCTAAACTATGCTTTTTTAAAATGGTTTTCTATAGAGGGAATGGGGGAGATGATGTAGGGAGACACCGAGAGGATGGTATCCTTCAGAATCAGACACTTGTAATTGTTGGAAATAGAAAATATCAATTTTTTAAAGTAATGAATCCATTTAATCAGGGCATAAATGTTTGTGTTTTCCATGATAGAGAGCATCTAGGTCTTCCACCTAGGAACATTATGATAGTGGACCATTTTATGTGAAGACATCCTCTACCATTCGATGGATCTTTTGATCAAGTGAAATTAGAAGGATGGATTAAATATTTGGAGAATATATTTGATGTCTTAGGTTATTCAAATAAACAATAGTTAATTATTTCTATATACAATTTTTAATGTGAATTCGGTCAATGGTGGGAAGTGGTTAAGAATACTAAAGAAAGTAAAGATATTGATAGCTAATAATGGGATAAATTTTAAAATATTTTCATTGAGAAATATTTTTATAAGGATATCTGACATAGGATGGAAAAGAAATTCATAGAATTAAGACAAAAGGAGGAAGATTCAGTGCCTACATATAAAGAAAACATTACCTATTTGGTATGGTATGTACCAAATTTTATCCAAGATGATGACAGTAAAATTAATCAGTTGTACTTAGGATTGAAGCCAAGATATCAAAGGTAATTGTATTTTCATGAGTTTAAAAGTTATTAGAAACTTATTTTATGTTTCGATATGGTAAAAATGATGTTTCTTTTATGATCATGTATTTCATAAAAACAAGCATAAGAAAAGGTTTAGCTGAAAGGTAATGGGGATGTATCCATCAAATAAATCTAAAGGTAAGAAAATCAAGTTTCTAGTTTGTGATGTGTATAGTAAAAAACACCAGGGGGGATGTCTTATGAAATCTATGAGGTTATTATGATGTGGAAATTTTGGGCACATGGATCATGACTGGAAGAAAAATTATCAGTCAAATTATGAAAATCCAATGATAAGATGTTTTAATTTCAATGAGTTGATAAATTATAATAATGTGTGGAAAAAGTTAGTGACCTAGGTTGTAAATCATCAAGATTGAAAGAAAAAAGGTGAGGAAAATATTTTATACTACTAGGGTTGATGTTGGTTTGTTAAATGAAGTGGTAATAAGTATGTTACTCATTTATTTTAATAATGCCAATACCTTGTCCGAATTTGTATCTTCATATTATTTTATTTCCAATAAATTCTCTAGTAAATTGGGAATATCACCTCATAAAATAATCATAAAAAATTTCATGAAAATATAAGTGGAAATAAAAAATAAACCAATATTTATAAGAATCTTCCTATTATTATAAGTGGAATGGTCTTTCCTTAAAATCCACTTAAACTTACCATAGTAAAGTTTGATATTAATTTTGGTTTGAACTAGATTTTATTTTATCGTGATTAAATAGATTTTAGATCCAAGAATGTTTTGTTCAATGATTACATTCCATCAATAACCTACCAAGATGCAGAGAAATTGATTATAAATGGTAGTGAATGTTACTTAGAATAGGTTTTTGAAAAGAAAAAAACTATTCAAATTAATTATATCCCAGTAGAGAAAGAATATATGGATTTTTCTATAAATTATTTAATTGTTGTTATTCTAAATCAAAAAGTTGAGTTTACTTTTTAATTTGTACTTGATGCTAATCATATTTAAAACCCCCTTATCGAATTTCTCAAGTAGAATATTTAGAATTTAAAATAAATTTTAGGATTTTCTCTATAAATGATTCTTTCATTCTATCACTTCAATATGGGTTGCTCCAATATTATTTGTTAAAAATAAATATAGTACAATGATACTTTTCATATATTATCAAGCCTTGAATAACATCACTTTTAAGATTAAGTATCCTTTACCTATTATTGATGATTTGTTTGAACTAATCTAGAGAGTACAATAATTTTCAAATATTGAACTCAATTCAGGGTAACATCAGTTAAAAGTGAAAAAGGAATCTGTTCTAAAGTCTTCAGTTCAAATTAGATATATGCAATGAGTTTGTATTTATTCCTTTTGGGTTGTCCAATGAACCAATTGTATTTATGAGTCAACTAAAAAGATTTTCCCATGATTTCTTGGATAAGTTTTTAGTTTTTTCTATTTATGATATAGTGGTATATTATAAAATTAATTAAGAACATGAAATACACCTAAGGATTGTTTTGAAAATCTTAAAAGAAAAAATAAAATATAAAGAAAATTTATTAGGTGTGAAATTTGATTGTAACAGATTTATTTTGTTGATCATTTTATTTATAAAGATGTAATAACTGTTTACCCTACTAAAAAATATGTTAAATAATTTCTAATACTAAAAAATTTCATATATACTCATAGTTTTTTTGGATTTGTGGGTTACAACTGGAAGTTTTAAAAACCTTTTCCCAGTTATCTCATCAACAGACTAAGTTAACCTAAAAAGGAGTTAAATTTATCAATATGAAAGATTATGATGATTATTTTCATTAACTACAAATATGATTGGTGAACTCTTCATTTTTTTAATTTTCCCTATAAGAATGCTTAATTTTTTATCAATAATAATGATTCTTTGAAGGGTCTTGGTTTTTTCCTGATGTTGAATGATCAGTTAATTTCTTGTGCATCACATAAGATAAATACTCATGATTTAAATTATTATACAAATGATCTAGAATAATTTTATGTGTTTTTTTAAAACATTTGAGGCATCATTTATATGGATTAAAGTGTGAAATGTGTATGGATATAAAAAGTGATAAATATATATTTACTCAGAAATAATTGAACATGAGTCAAAGAATATAGATATAACTGAATAAGGATTATGATTTCATGATCCATTACCACCCTAGAAAAAAGAAAAAAGAAACTCATTCTTTGAGTTGGGAAAATTAATGATTCATTAACCCTATTACTTATAAAACATGGCCATTTTGTTAATGATTTGATGAATTTTGGCCAAGAAGTTGTGGATGTAATAAATTTCACTATTTTCTTAGAGGTTTTAGTATAATCGTCACTATAAATAAAAATTATGCAAGCTCAAAAATATGATCATATTTTATAAGAAATGGTGGAATTAATTAAGAAGTGTAAGTATCCTAAATTTAATATTGATAAAAGAGTTATTATATTTGGAAATAGATTATGCGTACATTTTTTTCCTTTTTGACTAAGGAATTATTGGGAGAAAATTATAGTTTTGTGTTTTCTATTCATCCTGGTAGTACTAATATTTATGTAGAACATTAGGGGTATTATTGGTGGGATGGAATGAAAAGAGATATTACCGAGTTTACCATGAAATATTTGACTTTTCAATAGGTTCAAGAAGAATGAAAATTAATAAAGGGGGTTATTTAAAAATTTACTATTCTAGTGTGAAAATGATAAAACTTATTTATGGATTTCATGGTGGGATTACAAAATACTTCTTGAGTTAATAATTTAATTAGGGTTATTATTAACCAATTAACTAAATCTATGAAATCTTTTACATTTGAGGTATTATTTCTTTACATTATCTTTTTCTATTGTCATGCCTAAAAGATATAGTTATGTTACATTGAGTTCCACTCTCCATTGAATCTGACCATGATCCCATATTCACTTCTAATTTTTGGATAGGACGTCAAATATTATTGGGTACGGAATTAAATTTTAGTACAACTTTTCATCCCCAATATGAGTGAACAATCCATACCTTGGATAAAATACATCATTCTTATTAAATGGATTATCAAGGAAGTTTGTATCAACATATTACTTTGGTTGAGTTTTTTTTATAATAACAGATTTCATTCTACTATAAAAATGGTGCATTTTGAGGAATTTTAGGGAAAGTGATATCAATATTCATATTTTTGGGATGAATTGGGTGAAAGGAAGTTGATGGACTATATTTGTTATAGGAAATTTGTGAGAAGGTGTAGTTAATTCATCAACATATGAGGACAACCACATGCATACATAAACTTTATGTGGATAACCAAAGTAAATATCTTTATTTTTTGGTAGGTGATCATGTTTTTCTTAAATTATATCTATGGAAAAGTGTTATGATGTTAAGAAGATATGTGACAGATTCATCTCATATTTTGAGCCCTAGGGTAGTTCAGCCGGATGATAACAATTCTTTTAAGGAATAGCATATTCATATTCTTGAACATAGGGAGAATTTATTGTGGAATAAGGTAATTCACTATGTTAATATTTTATATAGAATCCATATGGTTGAAAAATAAACATGGTAATTTTAAAGTGATATGAGGGAAACGTATTCCCACTTGTTTAATAAGTGAATAAAATGTCAAGAATGGAATTTCCAAAAGGATAAAGGATTTAACGGAATATTTAATGTTTATATAAATAATTTTAATATATTAATAAGATAGATTTTATAGATTCATAATCATTATAAAGACAATATAAAATTTGTAGTTCCAATGGAAAAAAAGCTTTTATTCTAACCAAATTGGGTTTTATAGATTATATGGTTTAATTTTAAATCATTTTTTCGAAATTGTTGGATTTTTATTTTAAAAAATGACCTTAATTATATAATTAATCATGTAATAAATATGTTGGTATAAATTTTTTATAATTTTTTTAAAATATTAACCTTTCAATGAATAATGAAAATATTGATTTTTATTGGAAAAATATATTTTCTTTTAAAATATTTACAAAGTAAAATTATATTTCATATTAGTTTTAAAAGATCAATAGTTCATTTTAATAAAAAATAATTCAATTATGGTTTTTGAAATATATTTTATTGTTCAATTTAGTATAGAAACATTTTAGTTTAAAAGGTAAATGTTTAAAAAAATGTTTTTCGTCCAATTTTTTCAGTTTTATTTTAAATTTGATTCTGCCAATTAAGTGTTTTTAATCATGAAAAATTTTATTCCAAATTTTGAATAAATGTGTAAAAATTTATTAAATAGATCCCTTTTATTTTCATCTATATTAATATTAATTGTGACATCTCGACTCGTGTGCCACTAAACGGTACCCAAGCCAGTTGGCCACATGCCCTTAAGAGCGCATCTTCATACATCAGAGGGTGTCGACTAGCAGCGAGGGTCTGCTAAATCAGTATTTGGGAGAATATACCCACTTTTATTAGAATAAAACACCAATGGAAGTACACTAAAATAACCATGTACGGAAGCGTATAAATAACTCAAACAATAACAAGTAATATGATATCCAAAATAATAAAATACAATGATCAAATGAAAGTTAAAACATGATATGATAATGAAAATGTCAATTGTAAACAATGAAAATAAAATTAAAGACACAAAGACTCCCAAGAGATTCCCAAACCACATCTGGTTCCCACTTCTATGCTTCAATCCCAAAGAGAAACCTATCCCAGGGCCTTTCCCTTGGCATATCCTACAACAAAAAATTCCACTCAAGTGCTAATCAGGCGGCCTGAATAGGATGTGAGTACAACTCAGTAGGTCACCCACAACAGTGTCTAAAATAAGTACAGTAGAAATACATTGTATATAGTTTTATGAAGCAATAAATACATATCATAATTAAGACAGTTATCATATTATCATTTAATCTTTATTCATAATATTACGCCCTGTTTCAATTCATGTTTTCCATTTGAATCATCATTCATCATTATCATTTGTTTGGTTTTGAACTTCATGTCAATAAACCCAAATATCATTGAGTGTAGGTCGACATGCCTATCACTCCATATCTCATTCGGTGTAGGTCATCATGCCTAGTACCCCATAATCTCAATCATGAAAAACTATTAGGGAGGAACTTCATTTCTTAGTCCCAACTTCTAATCGGTCTAGAATTCCATTTCTAGCACCACAAAAATCTCATCTATTTAATCATTCTTTAATTCACAAGAATTATCCATATCATTCCATTACTAATCCAATGATTAGTTAAACATTTCAAAATCCATTAGTTGACTCCACAATTAACTAAGAATATAACCCATTAATTAATTCGACAATTAATTAATCAATCAACTTAATTCTAATTCCATAATTAATTATTCATAATTAATTACCCATATCAAATATCAACTTGTGATAATTAATTCTAATAATTAATTATCTTTGATCACCATTAGGGATAATAATTAATTCTCACAATTAATTATCTTACATAGCCAAACATCGTTTCATAATTAATTTCCACCAATTAATTATCTTATCATAATCGATTCAATATATCAATTAAAATATCTCAACCCATAACCAATCACTAAAACATATATATAATTGGGCATCCCCCCTAGTTTGTTTCATGACTCAATTATCAATCAATCACCAAGGAAATCACAAGTCAATTCCACATTCCTAATTACTCAAATTTTTTAAATCAATTATAAAGGGAAGCTTGAAATTCATAAACTCACATTCACATATCAAAACCATGACTATGGTATTTTGATTTGTACCACCTACCTCAATTTAATGATGGATGTTATCCCAACAGAAATCCCAAAAACCTGAGTGGCATAACATCGTTGATCAATCTCCTGATATAAATCCCTAAAACAAAATTAAGATCAAAGGCATCAAGATCTTGAATGTCTAGATCTAGGTATAAAATCCGAGATCAAGATCTCAACTCATGGGTTTAGATCCATGGAAACGGTGGATATATTCCATGAAAAGATCAAGGAAAGATAGAGGAAATAATGAGAGAAGCAATGGGATGAAATCCACTTACTGGGAAGAGAGAGAATATTCAATATGGACTTTTGATCTCAAATAACGATGTTTCTACCACCTTTGAATCCATACTAAAGGCTCTGGGATCACCTAGGATTTGTCAAGCCTCAAACAAGGTTGAAATATGGGAGTCCTGAGGGGTTCAATGGGTTTAAAATAGATTTTTGGAATAAAAATCACACGTTCACGAATTCCTGGGTAGGGGTTCATGATTAGGGAAAATTGTGAACCAAATGTACAGACCTATCTGTCCATGTTTTCATGGTTGGTACAATTTGGATTCATGGTTTTTCAAACCTTGTGCAAACCGTGGGGACCTCTTTGTACAGTTTCGTACACTTGGCATGGTTTGGTCGCATGGTTTGTCAAACCGTGCACAAACCATGCACAACCCACTGTCCTTTAGTTTTTCTTAAAAATTCACCCAAACACACCCCAAGCCACTACTCAAAAACAAAGGTACTAAAAACATCAAAAATTACCTGGAAACGTGCCTGAGATGACTCTATAAAAGGCTAGCATCTTATAATCTCCACACCTTATAACAGCTCATCCTTGAGCTGTACTCCCGAAAATCTCTAAGATTCTGAGCCAAAAATATTAGGACATTGATCCCTCATGTCTTCTTCCCATTATCATGTTTCCTCTTGAACACTTTCATGTTTCTGTAACACATGAACTAACAATATAGTATTTCCCTGTAACACTTTCTCACTACGACCCAACACGCGTAAGAGATGCTCCTCAAAGGATGCATATAACTAGAGGTCAACCTATTCAACATCAATCACATGATAAGGGTTAGGGTAATACCTCCATAGTTATGAAAAATGGAAAACATAATTCATAGTGATGAATTTCTGTGGAAGGGCTAATCAGTATGCCACCAGCCCGATTCTCTCCAGCACCTCAAACAGTTTTACAAACCTGGGAGATAACTTTCCCTACCTATATATCCTGTGGTCACCCAATATTGGTGACACCCAAAGGAATTCATGATCACCCTATGTAAACTCTAGGGGTCATCTCCTTATATCATCATATGACATCTTCCTACTCTGATCCATATCCATACATTTCAGAATCAACTGCACCTACTCTGATATCTCCTGAATGAGACGCAGTCCTAACTGCTTTGACTCACCCACCTCTAACCAACATAGAGGTGATCTATAAGGTATTCCATAAAGTTCCTCATATGGTTTCATCTATATAGTTGTTTGATAACTGTTGATATAGGCAAACTCCACTAAAGTCAAGTTCTTCTCCCAAGAACCATTAAATTCTAGCACACATGTTGGCAACATATCCTCAAACACCTGTATGGTACGCTCCGATTTCCCATATTTTTGTGGTTGGAAGGTCATACTTAACAAAACCTATGTACCAAGTGCCTTATATAAGCCCTTTCAGAATCTTGAAGTAAAGCATGAATCATTATCTAAAACTATAGTCTGTGGCACCCCATGTAAATGAAATATCTCTTGTACATATAGTTCTCCAAATTGTTCTACTGTAAAGGTTTCACTGATAGGTAAGAAATGTGATACCTTTATTAGTTGATCCACAACTACCCCAATAAAATCATTCTTTCTAATAGTATTTTGAAGTCATACCACAAAATCCATAGTCACGTCATCCTACATCCATTCCAGAATAGGCAATGACTGCAATAGGCCTCTAGGATGTTGATGCTCGGCCTTCACCTGCTGACATGTGAAACATCTCGATATGAACTTCGCTATCTCCTTTTTCTTGCCTATCCACCACAACTTTCATTGTAGGTCACAGTATATTTTTTTCACCCAAGGATATACCGCCCACTTTGAGGTATGAAATTCTCGTATGAGTTCCTCTCACATACTCATATTCACAATAACCTGATTTTTCACATAGATGATCTCTTCCTCATATATTATTCATTCTGAAAGTATATCCCCACCTTCAAGGCTTTCCCTTAATGATAAACTCTCTGGATCCTCATACTGAATGTCCCCAATCCATCTCAAAAGTTTAGAATCCACTACTATAGAAACTAGAGTCATACTCTCCTGAATATCCTGAACTACCACATGAATTTCTTCCAGCAAGGTCATCATCTTCATCTCTTCACTCGACTCACGTACCACTTGAGTCTGAATTTTCCTACTCAAGGCATTAGCCACACTATTCCCCTTTTTGAGTGTATATGATAGTTAAAAATCAAAGGACTGCATATACTCTACCCATCGTCGTCATCGAAGTTTCAAGTCACGTTGTGAAATGATATACTTCAAGCTTTTTTGATCTGTAAAAACTATAAACTTTTCACCCAAAAGATAGTGTCCCCAACACTTAAGAGCATAAAACACTACTTCCAACTCAAGTTCATGCATAGGGTAATTTTGTTCATGTGGCCTCAATTACTAAGACCCATATGAAATTACTTGATCCCCTTGCATCAATACAACTTTGATTTCAATCCCAGAAGTGTCACAATATACTGTGTACTCCTCACCCAACTCAGGTAAGATAAAAATTGGTGTCAATGTCAAGTTCTTATTCAACTATTGGAAAGAATTATCACATGATTCTTTCCATTATAAATTTATCCCTTTCTTTGTAAAACTTGAAAGTGGTTATGCCAATCAAAAAAAAGTCCGGGATGAACCTCCTATAACAACCGGATGATCCCAAAAATCTTCGGATATCAAAAACAATCTTGAGTTTCCCCCAGGAAATCACCACCTTCACTTTTTTCGAGTCCGCTTCCACACCTTCTTCCAAGATGATATGCCCCAAAAAGTCTACCATGTCAATAAAAAACTGAAATTTAGATATATTGGAATATAGTTGATGTTATCTCAGTGTACCCAGGATGATGTCATGATGTTGGGTATGATCATCATGAGTCTTAGAGTACACCAAATGTCTTCCACAAACACCACCACCAACTGATCTATGTATGGATGAAGGATCATGTTCATCACGGCCATAAATACTCCTGGAGAATTTGTTAAGCCAAACAACATTACAAAAAACTTATAAAGGTCATACCTACTTCTGAAAGAATTTCTTGGTATATCAGAGGTCTGAACTCTTGCCTGATGATACCCTGATCTCAGATCGATCTTTGAGGACACACAGTCCCCCTTAAGCTGGTAAAAAAGATCATCAATATATAGAAGAGGATATTGGTTCTTCATAGTCATTTAATTTGACTTCTGCTAATCGACACACAGGCGTAAACTTATTTTGGTCTTTTTAGAAAGAAATATAGGTGATCCCCAAGGCAACGTACTTCGACGGATAAACCCTTTATCCTCTAACTCCTCCAACTACATTTTTAGATCTTGAAGCTCAGTCAGTGACATTATTTAAGGTGGAATAGATACAAGCTTATCCCTTGGAATGAGCTCAATAGTGATTTCCACATCTCTCTCTGGTGGAAACCTTGAAAAATCTTCAGGAAAGACATCCTGAAATAGTTATACTACTGGTGGAAGGAAGTCTTTCCTACCACTCTTGTCATCCAGCAAAAGACTAGAAACTTGGGTTGTGAGGTCTCCCAGTTTCTGATTAATTGGCCCAGCTCGGCATGTATATATATCCCATTCTCCATTATGGACATACTGGTCACCCTCAAGAGATACAAAGGTCACTCTCCTGTGGTAACAATATATATGGGCTCGGTATGTGACTATCCAGTCCACAACCAAAATCATGTGAAATCCCATTATATCAAGGACATAGATATCCCAAAGAAAATGATACTCTCTGATCTCTATAAAACATTCCTCGCATAAATAGATATCCCTAGACCGTGTTCTAAATGATGTATCGATATTTATCACCCCGCTTACAGACTCCACTTCCATGCTCAATCCATTAATAAGATTTGGAGATATAAAGTAATGAGAGTCACCAGTATCAAACAAAGAAGTATCTAAAGTAGAATCAAAGAGAATAATGCCTCTCACTGTCAATGGGCCAACCTCGCTCTCCACAAGTTTAGGTTGCACTGCATGTAACTGTCCTTCTCCTCTTCCCTATGGTGTCGTCGGACTCCCTTGAGTAGCACCACTCTAATGATATGGGCTCTCTTACCCTGAAGCACCACGTCCAGTACCTCTACCACCTCTTATAGTAGAACTCCAGCTGCCATACCTATATGGTGTAGAAGACCCCCTTCCCATACTCTGACTCTGAGCAGTTACTCTCACAACACAAGCATGTCGCTTCTTCCAGTAGAACTTCTATAGGTTCCCCATCTTTCCACAAAACTGACACTCCACTAGTGGTCGAGGAAAATGTGTATAGTAGTGTCTCAGTCTACTGCACTAGTGTAAAAGCAGATGAGTAAGATCTGGTGCAACTGTTCTTCCTGACTATCCACCTTTCTTTCCATTTTCCTGACTAAGGTTCTCATAATGGCGCTTCCTGCTCTCGGAAGACACACACCCTAATCATCTAGTGATAGCTACATGCCTAGTACTAGAAGCCTCCTTCAGGTTCCCTATGAAATGAGAGTCTAATTAACCACTTCTAAGAACTTCTTCAGCCTAATGATATTCACCTGGGACTTAATTTTATACTTAAGATTGTCTTAAAATCATTTTTCTGAAGAAGCATCATCTGCTTCCAAAGATGGAGCAAAATGCTATAAATCTGTGAAATGTTTAGCATAATTCATTATGGTCATGTTTCTTTGGGTTAGATGAGTAAACTCTAAAGCCTTCCCATATCTTAGTATCTCTGGATAGAAGTACTCTAAGAACTTCTATAGAAATTCCTTCCATAACATATCATCAATCTCTCTAAATAATACATGAATGTCCCAATAGAACTACGATGAACCCCAAACCATATAAGCATCCAACTTGACCATCCTCCCATCCAGAGTCTACAAATGGTCAAGTATCATCTCTGTGGATTCAATCTAGAATTCATCTCCCCCAGGTCCACCCTCTCCAGTAAAATTAGGAGGGTTATTTAGGTGAAACTCTCTTATCAACTCCAATATGATTTTCTAAACCCAACTTGGGTATCTATCCTTGAATTACAAGAAATGAGAAAATTTCTATTAGAACTGTTCCCCTTCCTTCTCAGCTTGCACAAATGGTTCCTCAAGCTCCTTGTCTAGAAGTTCGTTACGGTCCATACCCCTCAGTCTCTCCCTCAACAAGCATCGTGGAGGCATATCTCTACAAATCCTAATACACGTATTAGGTCTCATAACATAGCCTTATAAGATTTACGTAATAATAGAAACTAAGACAACAAGTTTAAACATTTTTGTTTTCCATTTTTCTCGCCACACAGTCAATACTGAGGCCTTATCACTACCCTTAACCATCCTACTCCTAGTTCTTAGGTAACAAGGGTACAAAAATTCTCATTGATTAATTCAACCATTAATTAATCACATTATCCCAAATTAATTAATTCAATAATTAATTAATTAATTAAAATTATGTCATAAATCAAGGTTCTTATTAGACACCCATTTATTCTCAATTTGCATCATTATTTCAATCTCACAAAAAGGACAAATAGTTCAAGTTCAACAACTTACCCAAAACCCATTTTATTATGAGTGTCTAGAATAATTCATGTCACAACAACCCTGAGTGCCTAGAATGATGCATGCAAACTCAAGTATCATACCTCTTTAGTCCAAAAATCAAAATTCAATAACTGTCAAAAAAATATCACATCACACCACAAGTGAATCACCCAAGGTGACATAATATCCAACTATAACAACAAACAGCAATCACAATAATCACACCCAGAGTACTTGGATTTCCCCCCATACATGGGTTTGTAATTCCCATGAACGAGCTCATTACCAAGACTTGACTCTTCCTAGTATCCTATCTACCTTTAGAAAAATAGTAAGACAAAAGAAGAAGAATTAAAATAAAGAACCTAATTTGATACCACATTGTGACATACCGACCTGTGTGCCACTAAACGGTGCCCTGAACCGGTTGTCCACATACCCACAAGTGTGCCTCCCTGTATTCCAGAGGGTGTTGACTAGTATCAAGGTTCTGGTAAATCAGTCTTGGGGAGACTATACCTTCATTTATCAGAATAAAACACCAATAGAAGAAAAAAACAATAACCAAGTATGGAAGCATATAAATAACCATAACAATACCAAGTCATATGATATCCAAAATAAGAAAATAAAATTATCAACAAAAAGGTAAAATATTCTATAACAATGTGAATGTCAAGTGACAACAATGCAACTAAAAGTAAAGACACAATGAATCCTAAGCGGGCCCCAAACCATGTCTAGTTCCCTCTCCCATGCTTCAATCCCAAACAGAAATCTATCCTAAGGTCTTTCCCTTATCTTATCCTACAACAACAAAGTATATTCGGGTTCCGATTAAGTGGCCTGAATAGGGTGTGAGTACAACTCAGTAGGCCACCACTAAATGTGTATAAAAAAACTATAGTCAAAAGATAGTGTATTTATTTTTATGAAGTAATAAATACATTACATAATTAAAATAGTTATCACATTTTCATTTAATCGTTAATCATTATATTAGGCCTAGTTTCAATTCATGTTTTCTATTTCAATCACCATTCATTATTATCATTCATTTGGTGTTGAAAATCATGTCAAGCACCCCAAATTTCATTGAGTGTAGGTATCCATTCATATCACTCCATATCTCATTCGGTGTTGGTTGTCGTGCCTAACACTCTATAATCTCAAGCCTACATAACTATTGGGGAGGAATGCCATGTCCAAGTCCCAACTACTAATTTGTCTAGAACGCCATGTATAGAACCAAAAAAATCTTAGCCATTTAATAGTTATTTAATTCTCAAGAATTACCCATATCATTATATTACTAATCCAACAATTAGTTAAAATTTTCAAAATCTATTAGTTAACTCGACAATTAACTAAGCACATAGCCCATTAATTAATTCATCAATTAATTAATCAATCAAATAAATTCTCATTCCATAATTAATTCTTTACAATTAATTATCCATATCAAATTTAAACTTTTCCTAACTAATTATCACAATTAATTATCTTTTATCAACATCATGGCCTATAATTAATTCTCACAATTAATTATATTACATATCCAAACAACATTTCATAATTAATTTCCCCCAATTAATTATATTATCACAATAGATTCAATATCTCAATTAAAATATCTCAACCTATAACTCATCTCCAAAAAAATATCTAATTGGGATCCCCCCCCCTCATTTTTTTGTGACTCAATTATTAATTAATCACCAAGGCAATCACACGTCAATTCCACATTCCCAATTACTCCAATTTAGGAAATCAATTATCGAGGGAAGCCAGATATTCATAAAATCACATTCACATATAGAAACCATGAATATGGTAGTTTTATTTAGATCACATAACTCGTTTTAATGATAGATGTTAGCCCAAAGTAAATCCTTAAAATCTGTGAGGCCCAACGTCATCGATCAAGATCTAGATCTAAATCCCTAAACCAAAATTAATATTGAAGGCATCAAGATCTTGAAAGTATAGATATAGGTCCATAATCCTAGATCTATATCTCAACTCATAGGTTTAGATCCATGTAAATATTGGATATCTTCCCTAAAAAGATCCAGGAAAGATAGAGGAAACAACAGGAGAAGCAACCGGGTGAAATCCACTTACCGGGAAGAGAACAGATCTTTAATCCAAGCTTTCGATCTCGAAAAATGATGTTAGGATCACCTAGGAATCCCTCCAGAAGGCTCTTGTGTCACCTATTATTTGTATATCCCTATCCAAGGTCCAAATATTGGATTCTCTGGGGGTTCATGTGGTTTTAAAATAGATTTATGGAATAAAAATCCCACCCGCACGGTTTCCTGGGAAGGGGCGCATGGTTAGGGAAAACTGTGCACCAACTGAGTGGACCTCTCTATCTAGGTTTTAATGGTTGGTATAGTTTGGAATCATGGTTTTTAAAACCATTCTCAAACCATGTGTACCTCTCTATCTAGTTTCACACACTTGGCACAGTTTGGTCACACGGTCTGTCAAACTGTGCGCAAATCGTTCATAGCCCATTGTCCTTTAGTTTTTTTTTTAAATTCACCCAAAAGCACTCCAAGACACTACTCCAGAACAAAGGTACTAAAATTAATTCAAAAATTACCTGAAAATATTCCTGAGATGACCCCATAAAATTCCTGGATCTTATAGTAACTTTATTAAATTTTTTACCATGGTAAAGGGTAAATCGGGTAATTAAATGTTAAAAATAAAATGATATGGAATATAAAATGACCCTTACACTTGAATAAAATTTATTTTATGATTATATATCATCCATAATAATCTTATGGTTTAATAAATTTAATTTTTCTTCCATTTTTATGTGATTATTACTTTTAAAATATTTTATTTAAAGAAAAGTAAAAAATGCCACTCTTCTTTTTAATACCTATAATATTTATAACTTTGGGATAAAAAAAGGATGTGTTTGTTTATAAATATAAATTTAAAATATAAATTATTTATCTTCATTGTGGTCATTTATTTTTAATTTTCAGTGAAGAAATAATTACCTTGAATGCTTATAAAACTTTGACACATTAATTATTCATTCAATAAAAAAATAAAATAAATGACATTAAAAATTATAAAAGTAGTATAATTTGAGATAATTAATGTGATATATGAATTTTATATATGAACATGAACTTATAGGGATGTTTTAAAAAATATAATTTTATTTGTTTTTTAGATGTTATTAAGGTCAATGTATTGAATAGTTTTAAATATTTACATTAATGGCATTTTATAATAAATAATATTTTATTAAATGATATAAAATTCATAAAAATCTTATATCCATAAAATTTATTATGATATGGTTTATAATATAAAAAATGGCCTATTATGTGATATTTTTCAATTTATAGCAATTTTTTTCACAGTGAAAGATTAAAAATTCTTATTGTTGTGGTAAGTGTGATAGGGATTAACGAGGGGTTAAAACCAAAAAGTTAAGGGTAAAAACATAGTTGAAACTTATATAATTTTTATTTTTTAATATTATTTCAAACCATAATCATACTATATTCTAAATAAATAAGTTTGGATCCATTTTTAATATAAAATTAATTTATAATAATTTAATATTTTGAGAAATTTCAAGAGTTCCTCTCCCCTATCTTATAAAAGGGAATCTATTATTATCTTTAATACACACTTAAATAACCATTTTGTTTGGAAAATATAAAAAAATACCTTCCTAAAATCCCTCCCAAATTCATATAGAAATAATTTTTGTTATAATACCAATCTTATAGGTCTTAAGGTGTTAGGAAAAGGATATTTTCCAAAGAAGAGGTATTGTTTTTAAATGCATGTTTTAGTTCTGTTTCCTCTTCCACCTACTTAAAATATTTTGTAAATATTATAAACTAAAAAAGAAGTATCCTCCATCTAATTATATTTTATTATATTAATTTAATAACCTATATACATCTATAACATCCACCAAATGGGAATGAAATCTATCGTTCGTGTGTATGGAGGACTTCCGCCTCACGAACTACTGTAATTCGTTTTTCATCTCCACCCCACACAGATGGTTATAATGATGAAATTAATTTTCATTTATGATATTAATGATGTATTTATCATTTTAAAATATAATATATCATTTACCTTCTTACCTTTCAATTTAATGAAAAATGATAATGTTGTTCATGCGTATGTGTGGACTATCACCTCCATGAAGCAATGTGATTTGTTTTTATCACCACATCACATGGATGATATATATAAGTATATTTAAATAAATAATATTATATATATTATATTATGATAATTATTATAAGGATAAAATAATAATTACCTTCTTTCCATAATTATTTTTGAAAAATGGAAACATTACTCATGCATACGACAACCTACAGTCTCAATGATTATAATGTACTCATTTATCATTACCATATTTGGTGGTTAGTTTTTAAAAAATATAATTTATGTATAAAAACAATAATTATTTCATGATTATTATTCCAGATATGACGGATTATAGAAAACATTGATCATAATCAACTTATCTAAGTCATTTTAGACTTATGAACCAAATATCGTCAAAATGTGCAACGTGAATTTAATTGAATAAATAATAAAATATAGCACAGTAAGAGCTAAAATAAAATGAATAAATAAATTTTAAAATTTTTATTAAGTAATTAAATAATTAACCTAATTTTATTATTAATGATGATAAATAAAATATGTTCCAAGTTGGACTCAAGATAATGGGCTTTCTTTTAAAAATGCTCTTTTAATGATTCCCTTAAAAATCAAATTTTCTTCCATGTAAATATTTTTTTAAGAAAATTATGGTTCATTTTACATGGAAATAAAATAACTATAAATGAAATTTTATGTCACTTTTGAATATTTTAAGGTTTTTAAAAAGGGAACATTTTACAGAATGTTTTGAAATTCTTTACAAAAAGACAAATGAATTGTTCTATTTTAATATATTCGGTGACAACAACTTTTCCCACCACTATAATAATTATTTTATTTTTTCCTTACATTATATTCTTCCATATTATCTTAAAGTAAATTCCCTATTTCCTTTTATTTTGGGAATTTTATTTTTGATAATTGGGTTTTAAAGGAATGGGATATTTCAACATCTGAAAATGATTTCTTATGGGTGAAAAGAATATTTTATTAGTGTAATGATGAAAATTAGATATTTCATGTTTTATGATTATATTATGGTTCATGGGAACTATTATAATTATTGATAATTTCATTATAGATCAATTATGTGTGTTTATATTATATCCAAGGATGAGTGGTTCTGTGATAAACCAGGGATGGGTGGTTCTATGATAACCCTCTAACACATTGGGTATTGAAGTCGACCATGTAGTTATTCCATAAGTAAGAGTTTTTGTAGGAGTGATTTGGAAATGATGTCCCATGTAACCTACATGTTTTATGTATTCTTTCTGAAGGTATTTATGGGAATATTTTAATTATCATGGTAATATAATGATCTTATATTTAAAGAAAATCATATGATACTTTTCAAGGTTGAAAAGTATAACTTTTCTAAAAAGTTGTTATAAGTTTTTCATGATTTCAAAGAAGCCTTTATGAGTTTTATTTTTCCTTTAATATTTCTTATAAGTTTTTTTGAAAATATTTATGCATAAAAGGAGATTTCTTGGTTATGAAAATTTTTATTTTGAGCCCAAAGTTTATTTTGAAATATGGGAAAAAAATATTACTATTCATAGACTAATATTTTCTTTCTTTTTATGTCCCTTATTGAGATTTTTTTACTCATCCCAAATTTTTTTTAAAAAATCATAGTGTTTAAGGATGATTAATGGAAAATAAGGAGTCAAGATTAAATTCATGAATATTTTTCATGAAATAACAACAAGTTTCATTTTAAAAGTTTTATATTATAAAAAAATGGATACTCATTATAAGTGTACAAATTTTAATATATGGGTTTACTATAAAAGATTTATTAACTAACTCACTAAAACTATAGCCTAAAAGATATTTGGGAATGCATTAAAGTTAATTTTATTTTAAATTCACAAGAATATGTAATTTTAAAGGTTAGGACCTTATATTTGATCTATTATAGAATTTATTAGAGTTAAAAATGATGGGCCAAACATTTTGAAGAAGTAAATGTATCTATAAAGTGGAATAAAAATACATTTTATGAATCATCATATATTTTCACAAGTGTATAGAATTTTGTAGATCATATTGAAGAAATTATGATGGAATTTATTAGATTAACAAGGATATTTTTTAAAAATGATTGATGAACATATGAAATATATAACATTATAAACAATACAAAAACAATATAATATGAAAGTGTGTAACATATAGAGTGACATAAATTCCAAAATTCATCTTTAATTTTTAAAGGATATGCTTCCAGATATGAATGATCCTCCTTGTCGAACATATGAAGCTAAGTGAATGTTATCTTCCATTGGAATGAGTTATAAAAAATACTTGTTTTCTATAATGAATACATATTATTTTGAAAATATTATGAATATTTATATATATTTACCAATTTTTATGAATCTATATATAAGAAAAATAAATAAAAATCCCATCAAATATAGTGTGGTACATTCCAGAAAATCCCATATTTCTATGAATGTATAGATATTTAGATACTAAAATTTAGTTGAAATGGATCATAGATAGAAGAATTAAATGAAATAAACTAGGAAACCTAGTATATTATCCTCAATAATATAAACTTTATAATTATTATCTTGAATTATGGAATGATTCATTAAACTTTAATCTTTGGTTATCTATGGATGGTATTAATCGCCATGGTGTTCAAATTTTTACTCATAACACTTGTCCAGTTATATTGAAAAATAATAATTTTTCATTGTGGTTATATATTAAGCACAAGTATATTTTATTTTATTTTCATATTTTAGGACCAAAATATCCTTGTAATGATATTGACATTAATTTAGACCCGTTCTTTGAATATTTGGAAGTATTATGGGATATAGAATTTATGATTTATGATTCTTAGAAGAAAGAATATTTTTCATTGAGAGTGATATTGTTTCATATAATAAATGACTTCTTAGGTTATGGAAATTTATTCGGTACAGAATTAAAGGAATATTAAGTTTTCCTTTGTGTGAATAAGGTACGCATTCACATCATTTGAAACATGGTATGAATATTGTGTACCTTTTAAATTGAAGGTTTTTACTTCAAAAACATTCCTACTGATTATGGATAAAAATATTCAATGGGAACTCGGAAAAGGTATTTCAACCTTATCTATTTATAATTAGGGAACTACTTGATAAGGTAAAGGATGCCATCAATGTATTTAGTTATGAATTCTATAAAATCATTCTATTTTTGGGTTGGAAAAAGAGATCAATTATGTTAAATAACATAATAGAAGAGATTTCATGTCAAAAAATTTCTTAATGTCATGTATATTGATACAAAATGTATGTTGTAGTATAATAAACAAGTTACTAAATACATAAGATAAAAATAAATATGGATTAAAGGCTAAAATGGTCCTAATTTAAATGTGCATCAAAAAAGAGATACCACTATTGAATAAAAAAATGAAAAAATTTCTTTATCCAATATCTCAAACACTCTATAGGAAAGACAGATTTCAATTTTATAATTTAAAATTGGAGTAAAATTCATAGTGTTATATGTATCAAATATCAAAATTTTAAAATAAATGTACTACCTAAGGTTAAGAGGATTAAAATTACATGAATTCCATATTCTGATTTAAGATTTTATACTCATGATAATTATATGAATATTCATGAAAACAGTTTGGTATGTAATTATTATCCTATTATTATTTTTCAAATAAATATTCAGTAATATTATTGACTCGAAGAAGTTTCCAACAATAGAAGAAGAGTTTAATGTCACATTATATGAATTATATATGTTCATTCATCTTTAGAAGGATATATTTTTTTCTCCTTTTATTCTTTAATCCTTGAATATATTCTAGTGTTTTTTGGCTTCCCCCAAGTGGCTTCACTTGCATCATACACTCCTATTTTACCGATCTAGTTTCCATTTTTCAATGATTTTATTTTACTCTAAATTTTCATAGTGTTTTTTTTATTTTGGTCATTATTATAGGTTCCCTAACAGTCATTTTATCTAACCTCATGATTATTAAATAATTCTTTCTATTTTTGATCCCCTAAATGTGGTTCTTCCTTGGTTTCATCTTATTTTAATCCCAGCTAAAATTTTAATATATCACTCATATTTTTATATATCCATTCTTCATTGATGTAGCATGGTTTTGATTTTGGGTTCTCTATCCCTAAGTGGAATTTCCTAAAAATCACTTTTCTAAAGAATTCATGATTTCAATAAATATTTTATCTCCATGTACCAATGTTTATACAATGTTGGATCAAATTTGGTGGGTTATAAAGGCATGGTTTTTCTTTAGTGATTAAGGTTTTAGTTATTTTTTTTGACTTTTTTTGTTTGGATTATCCTTTGAAATTTTCATTTTAGTTTTTTTCACTTGAATATATAATATATTTACTGGTCTCATGTTCATGTGGTTGGATCATTATATTTTTTTATTTTATCCTTATTTCCTTACCTCATTCGGTTTCCTTTTGGTATGGTTTTTCTATTTTACATATAGTGTAGCTTCATAAAAGTTTCATTGGTAGTCCTCTATGATGGATATTGAGTTTTGAAATATGGTGGTGGACTTCAGTGAAAATATATTTTTACATAGGTCATTGGGTGTAGGGATCTTGATTACTAATTTGATGACCAAGGTTATGTTGTGGGTATACTATCATGGCCTCAATATAAACTGTAAACAATTGAATGGTATTTTCTCTATGGTGAGTCCTAATGATGTTTTTTGGAATTTAGTTTCCTTGATGGTTTTATTATTTATGGAATGGTGGTTTTTGTTTGGAGCATTGGTCATCCTCGGTTCTTATAATTATGTCACTAGTGGCCCTTAAATTATGAGTTATGAAGATTCCCAATGAAACTTTGGTTCAACGTGTGTAGTTCATAAGATATTGAGATTCATGAGGTGGTTCAATCATTGTTTTAATTTTTTAATATTAATTTTAATTTTTAATTCATCCTAGGGTATGGTGGGTTATTATATTATATGGTTTTTTGAAGTTGTACCAACTTATCACCCAACCATTTAATAGTATACCTTTTAAAAAATCAATGAAAAATTAGTAAGAGATAGATTTTCTTCCCACCACCATTCATTGATAGCATGGTTCACTTGATAGTTCATTTGGCATGCGATATATTAATTTTTGACCCAATATATTTAAAATTAATATACCTTATTGAATGCTATATGATGAAATGGATAGGGTACATCCAAAATATATTCTAACTAAAAGGTTATATTATGAAATGGTATTATATGGAATAAATTATTGAATCTCATACTGAATATATCTCTAAAGTGGATATCATTTTTCTTCCAAAATCATTCCATGATATATGCATAAAACGTGAATAATATTTAGGAATAGAATTTATGAAAACAACTATCATATATTAGGAACAATCTCATTATTATGTTTTCCATAATAGTGTGTAGGTTGTTCTATATATCCAAACTCATACGAATATTCTTATGAATTTGAATATAACAAGTTCTGAATGTTATATATCAAATACATACAACAAATAGTTTATTACTTGGTATCATGATGAAATTTAGAAATATTTATATGAAAATAATAATTATAATTTTTGAAAACTATGATTGTTAACCAAAATGAAGATGTAATATTTGTTAGTGCCAAAATTTGGGAAGAACAAGAACAAATGAAAAAAATTAGGGTATGCCTTGCGAAGACCATTCGCGGAGCCCCCATAGCCCCATGGTAGGTGAAAAACTCCCGTTCGGAAAGACACTATGGAGCAAGTATTTAGGATACTCTGCAAACCGATTTGACGTTCACGATCCCTCCATGGATCAAGGAGGTGGGATACTCCGTGAACAAATTTGATGTTTGCGAGCACACCATGGAGAAAGGAGGTAGGATGCTCCACAAACCGAGTTGACGTTCGTGAGCCTGCCATGGAGCAAGGAGGCGGGATACTCCATGAACCCATTTGACGTTCGCAACCCACCACAGAGCAAGCTTTGTCTTCATGTCGAGTGAGATCTACTTCACGATGCTTATTGCCTAAAAATATCGGGCTCCCCCTGAGCCCAAAGGATGGATCCTATAACCTTTCGCCTTCTAAGATCTCGAATCATGAAGAAATTTTTGCTCTGTGAACCATGAGCTCTTCAAGGTAATTTTGCATCGTCAAGTGCCTCCCCGTTTGCATGAATTCGACCCCTTTTCAAAGAGGGATGCCCTTTGTAGAGCCCACGGGACTCCATTAAGGAAGGGGATCCCCAAGGGGACTCGGGTCGTCATGAATCATTTATGCTTTGTGAATTACCCTTCATTAACATGCAACCCACACGCTAAGGTGGGGTCACTATGCATCATGAATCACATCGCTTCACAGTACTACACTTTGCGAGGCACCTGCGCTTCGTGCAGCACTGCTCTGCGAGGGCCTTTACACTTCGTGAAGTACCTTCCATATGAACATATGCCCTATACCTAGGCTAATTCACTTCACTTAGCAAATCACACCCCTTCGCAAAGCCCCTATACTTCATGGAGCACCAAAGCTTCATTAGGCTTCTATCTATGAGCCCCTTTCCACCATGACTCCTTTTCCCGTGCGACCCTCTAGGTTTGCAAGAAGTGATTTCAAAGTCCCTTGGGTGGTACTTCCCATTGTGTTGCTTCGCCTCATTCTTCTTCGCATTGGCACGCTAACGGATATTTCTTCTTCGCATAGCCATTCTAACGTAGACCCATCATTGGATCACCCCATAACACCCCCATTCCACAGCGTTGTTGATGCCTTCCCTTCCCCAAGGGTGGGTGGGTATCAGTCATGTAAGTCCTAGGGGTACGGAGTGAACCCGCGTCATCCAAGCTATAGGGTGTTAAACTACCAAGTGCCATCTTCCTCAACACATGATGTTAAACTATGACGTCACCCTATGCATCGCATGCAGCGTTCCCCCACCTTGGACATTATACATGCCCATTGGTCTTCATGGGAGTGAATCATTCCTCACATGGAATGAGATCCTCTTTATCATAGTGGCCTTTGTCTGTGGGGAAAGGGAAGCCACCTTGGTGTAAGCACCTATCCTTTCTTGTGTGAGGTAGTACCCCTACTCCTCTTATATTCTTCTTTTCTAGAGACCAGAGAGGGGGGCACTAGAGCCCTTCTTTCTTCGGGGTCAAATCCCTCTCCCATTGGTCTTTGTCACCACTCGGGACTCCATCCTAGAGTGAGTCCCAATATTCCTCTCCCTAAGACACTAGCCATGTGTAAACCCCATTTAACTTCCCATAGATGCACCTTTCACGATGTGATCGTTAGATATTTGTTGCATCTTTTTTATCACACCGAGCAAGACTCACATGGTCTTAGAGTAAGAATCAACATGATAGCCTCTTCGGGATGCCTTAGAGTGTAAGCCCCAACACCAGCCTGAACTACGTAGACTTTGATCCTTGATATGGTAAGGTACGTAGGAAGCCTCCCTGAGGTTCCAGACCAACAACCATTGGTCCTGACCCCCTTTATGTCGGAGCACCAAACACCTTTCCCAAACTACAAGGAGTTTGATCCTTGTTAAGGAAAGGTATGTAGGAAGCCTCCCTCAGGTTCAATCCCAACATTCGTTTGTCCCGACCATCTACATGTCAGTTCACCAATACCCCCCATCCTGAACTATGTGGGATTTGATCCTTTCCAAGGTAAGGTATGTAGGAAGCCTCCCTATGGTTCAAGGCTAACACCCAGTTGTTCTGGCCCCCTTTCGCATCGATTCACCTTCATCCTGGATGACGTTAAACTACATGGCCCCTTTTCATCCCACGTGACGTTAAACTGTACCCGTTCGAACAACATAGGCTTTGATCGCAGTCTTCTAGACAGGGTACGTAGGAAGCCTCTGTGAGGTTCAGACCCCATCTAGTTGTAAGTCGTTCTGACCTCAACCAGCGGTAAGCTGTTGTCAACCCCAACCAATGGTAAGCCGTTGTGTACCTTGATTGATGGTAAGACATTGTCAATCCCAAACAGTGGTAAGCCATTGTGTTTCAAATCCAGTGGTAAGATTTTGTATTCCCCTTTATTGGGACCCACACCTCTGGTCTTCCCTCGGGTGTTAGACCAACTCAGGCCACTAATTATGCGTAAGCCCTAGTATATCATCGGGTCGATGTCCTCTAATCACACCCCAATGCTATCCCCCATTCTGAACTACATGGACTTTGATCCTTTCCAAGTCAAGGTACGTAGGAAGCCTCCCTGGGGTTCAAGCCCATCACCCATGTCTCATCCTGGTATTTCCCTCAAACCTATGTGTTTCAGGAAGGTCATGCCCTCAACCCGGAGGTTCCACTTCCTTCGGATCTCATCCATGTGTCCATCCTCGTGGGCCGCCTCCTCAGGTGTCCCATCACCCCACCGAACTATGTGGAATTTGATTCCCTACCATGGTGATACGTAGGAAGTATCTTCGAGGCTCAATCGCAACATCACCATCGCCCTTGAGTCTAACCCATCTCCTTATCCATCCACTTAACTTAACCACCCACCACCCATCCTAATTCTCACCCATGTAGCCACATCCTGGTGAGACCAGGCCAATTCATTTCTTCACTACCTCTAGTAGTATCTAGGTAACTAACCACGTGTTATCCCTGACATCAGTGTTCCCTCCAGGGGTTGCACCCATCTGATCCACTCTAGTCAGTGTTTCGATCAGTCTGATTTGTCTCTGTTAGATGTTAAACTCATGGAATACCTTGTGTTAAACATGGGAGGCTAAGGAAAACCTCATAGACATGCCTATGGAATATAATTCCCTACATTCGATGTGGGATGCCTCAGGCTTCCGCACCCTCAAGAATCCCTATAATAAGGGGAAGAAATCCAAACGCGCCAGTGTTCCAGTGTCTAGACATACTAGTGATGTCCAACGTGACTACTCCCCCAACTGAAGGTTGCTTCCATAGCTAGACCCCTTGGAATCTCCCCATAGAAGAAGTGTAATTAACCAGTTTCCATAAAGATATGGCATTGGGAAGAGTTTCATGAACAATGTCTTAAGTCTATAAGGGAGACCTAGACTAGGTAACGAGCTCCGAGAAGGAATATGTGGAAGGAAGAACCGACATCCCGTCATCCCATTTCAATAAAGGAGAAAATGTCCCTGAATAAATGATGCATGCTTCCTACCTTTGGAAAGTGGGAATGTGGGGAAATAGCCAGTGCGTCCTCATCGCCCATGATGGAAAGATTCACGCACCCCGATGAAAGCATTGGAAACATGAATGGTGAACTCGATGTGAATATATTCTCCCCAATATGAATATTAGTAGAATTAGAGACATCAGTGGACTAGCATGTCACCAGATCTAGTTTTCTGGTGCTAGGGCCCGCCAAGAAAATAGTGGTCCTGGCGTGAAACTCACTAGTAGTTGGGGCTTTTGAACGTTGGACGTCTTGATCTATGACATTTCCAGCATGGATCTCACTTTCCATTCATTGAAGGTGGAATGGAATGGGGCATTGGAAGTCGATTTCTTTGTTTCAGTACTAATGGTTTAATCTTCCTACTTCCAGGAACCAAGATTCTGCATCAGGAATCTGGTCACCACCCTCCCACCGACGTAGGGGAAGGGGTAGCTCCAACACGGCAATCCTGCATGGCTCTGTCGCTCTTAAGACAGCTTCCACACCCACGGCTACTAGGCA
Source organism: Viscum album (assembly GCA_963277665.1). Classification (NCBI taxonomy): domain Eukaryota; kingdom Viridiplantae; phylum Streptophyta; class Magnoliopsida; order Santalales; family Viscaceae; genus Viscum; species Viscum album. The sequence goes on along the minus strand of OY728128.1, from coordinate 1,511,939,325 downwards.
CCCATGCCCCATATCACCTTCTGAAGTCATTAAACGAAGGGTAATAAACGACCTCATACGCCGATACAAGGAGGCAGGGATTATCCCAACCCGGTATATGGCTCACCATGATATAGAGGCATCTACGCCTCGTCACCACCACCACCTCCCAAGGTCACGCAGGGAGCCACTGCTCCTTATCCCAACACACAACTGTTTCAGGTTCCTCTCCCTAGAACACCTCGACGACTCCCTTCCCTGCGCCGATGAGGTAGGGGATATCTGGGCCAGCCCGGCCGGGATCTCGTTTTAGGGTCTCCCAAGGAGGGATCCCACTAGGCCATGCCACCATCGCCACCCACCCACCCCCCCCCCCCCCCCGAGATGAAGAGAAGGTAAGCTATGTACTTGCACCACCAGCCCCGGTCTGGCTGACCCGACGCCAGCGTCGGGCACAAGCCGAGGAGGACGCCTGCTAAGGGGCGTCGATGTCAGCAACTACTGTGGCCCAGGCCACTGCCAACGTGTATCGCCAGCCCCCTGTGTACAATAAATAGGTAAACCTTTATAACCAACCCGGATCAAGGCCCCAACTGCCCCATGGGCAGGCTGGGTCAAATATCTCAGTCACCGGTGTAGGTAGTAGCCGCTGCGGACCAACCCTCGCAATGACACCCAGTATGGGGGTCCTCCCATACCACCATCATATAGAATGTGGATCCTCCCCACTTCCAAGATCGGCATGGAGGTCTGCCCCATGATACCTTCAAACTGAATGAGGTTCCTCCCTGTGGCAGCAACACTCAGTACGGTAGACTCTCTTTCACTCATTACGTCGGGTATGGGGTCATTCCTCCTTCCACAGACCGCAGGTATGGAGATGTCACACACCCAGTCAGTCTTCAGTATGGGGGCCTTCCCCATGTCCTCACAGAAGCTGGTGAAGGTCCTCCACACCTCAGAAATCATAGAAGTAAAGGTTATCCTCGCTTCATGAGCGCCTAGCATGGAGGTCCTACCCGTGTTCAGATTGCTCAGTACGAGGACCCTCTTCGCACTGAAACTCCCAGGGGAAACAAGAACGGAATTCCTACCTATGCTCCTATCAGCTCCAGTGGAGGTCCTACCTACTCAAGAATTTTCTGTAGAGATTCCTTCCACATATCAGTTAGTGGGCATGGTGGTCCTCCCTGTGTACCCTTTGATATCTGTCTAGGTACTCCTTGCACCCCAGCTCACTCAGGAATAATTCCTCCCCGCCCCAACACTAGTATGGCCAAAGGACCTCCTTGCGATGAAAATATACCCTATCCTGAAGGACCATACTAGGGCAGGAATGGGGTTCATCGCCGCCATAATAAAATGCTGAGAAGATTCAGACTGAGATCAAACTAGTTTGCTTCTCAGACTCTGAGGCATAACACGACTTAGTAATGGAACCCTCACCTAGATCCTCTGTGTCAGTAGCCGGGGCAGGAACAAGGTGAATCATACTCATTATTCTAGAATGTGAGTTCTATTGGATCCCCACCGCCCTCCGCAGGTATATCCAGGTCGATGAAAATTTTGAAATGCCGCAGGTTACAGTCGTGCAATCCCCACCATCATCATCAGAAGAACTCTCTACCTCTACTAGAGATCAGAGAGATCTATTCTGGGGGCCAAATGAGGATGAGAAGCAGTGTGATCCATCACTAGTATCCAAGGTCCCTACACCCGAAACTATGGTCACCATCCCATCTTATCGCGAGGTGGTGGCCAAGTCATTGCACTCTTCGAAGGATAGCTCGAGATACGGCGGCTTGTCAGCTCGCTCATCGTATTCTCCTCTGGCCAGCCTGCCATCTTAGTGGTCCACATCAGTGCCACTACTGGTTTCCCAGCCACCCCTAGTTGACGAGTGGGGAAACTAAGTTCTAGACCCTGATCCTAGACCAAGGAGCTTGTGGGACATTCTCACAATGGGCCATTTCCTAGAGATGTTCTAGAAAGTTGTAGCGCCAAATTTCAAGGTGCCAGAAGCACTCACCCAGGATGAGGTTGGATGCTTTTTCCAGACCCTGTGGGCTACTCACTTCTGTCTCCATCATCGATGAGTGGCCTACCCCAAGAGTCAGGCGCACTTCGAAGACATCGGCCAACAATGTCGTTTTGTTGATTTAGCCGCACTCACTGTGGCCCTGTGCCCTAAGTCACCAGGACACCATATGACCCTCTAACAAAGATGCATCGAGATATTTAAAGTGCTCTGCAAGATAATCAAGGAGGATTCATACCACATGAAAATTTGTGGTTGGGGGTAGTGCGTGGCCCTCCATTTCAGTCCCAGTCGATAACAACTCGATCTGTCGGGTGACATAGATGATATGCCTCCAGAAAAGGTCACGATTAACATGGAAGACCAATTGGGGGAAGATAATGACCTGGATCTTCTTAGAGAGGACCTACCCCCTGAGGGGGTATCACACATATTGGATCCATTAGGGAGGATTACTCGCCAACAGAGAAATATATTGGGTCTTTCCGCTCCCACTGAGGCACTAGTCCTCAGATGGAATCTCAATAAGGAAAAAGAGCACCTTGAAGATACTAAACCCTCGAACCCATCCGGATCAGTCCAGAAAAAAGAAGAAGATCCTGAAAAATTCATGTTGCATAGGCAACTCGATGAACACAAGAAGATTGTCAATGACCTCCTTGCTGAATGCGTTGTGGAGCGATGACCAGACTACGGTGATCCTCGACTGTGACAATAGGGGTAGACACAACTTCACCTTAGTGAACTTCTCCCAGGTGACCCTAACCATCCTTCCCACGTAGATAGGGTTGAGGCTGAAACTTATGGAAAGAGGGTGCGGTATATGTCTCCAAATCCTCTTGAACGGCATGATGATCCTCAGGACCCAGCTTAGATTCCCCTAGATACCCCACAGGTCATTCCACCAGCCGATCCATGAGCCGTTGGGATGTCGTGTCATGTTGAAGAACCCACCAATGCATTGGTGGTTAGGGATTCCTATCAAGACAAGAAACCCCACCTAGATGATCCAATGTCGGAACTCATTACTCATCTTGAGGCATTGGAAACACGACAGGTGGAAATCTCGCCTGATGGAAAGCCATATCCAGCATGGGTGGACAACATACCAACACCCCCCGGGTCTCAGAAATCCCACCTTTTCCCCCTTCAACGGGATAGGGGACCTACCGTAGTACTTGTCCCACTTAATCTCAAGGTGTGGACCCATTTTGGGAACCCCAGTTCAGTAGGAAGAAGACAAACTCTAGTGTTTTCTTCATACATTGGAAGGGCCTGTATTTTTCTGGTACAACCAGCTCACCATCGGATCAGTAGCTGGCTGAGAAGACCTTCGTAGGCAGTTTCTCTACCAGTTCAGTTCCACCACTCAGAAGATGAGTATCACAGAACTCTTAAAGTGCAAACAGAGTCTTGATGAGCACGTCGTAGACTTTTTTTCCCGGTGGAAAGGTCTCACGTACTCCCCCGACATGCCACTAACTCAGGAGCAACTACTGACAATGTTCACAGGGAATGTCAAGACGGAACTGGTCCTCTCTTTGATCACCCAGAACTACCCCGGGGGATTTTAGGACTTCTTTGATAAGGCCAATAACATAAAATAAGCCTTAAAACAGGCTAAGAAGGCATGTCTATTGCCTCCTACAATCCACGTGAGAAGGGACTCCAGGTCCGAGCCTGCCGTAGTGGCTCAAATAGAGGCCCCCGGGAAACTATAGTTGGTTCTAGTGGAGCTGCGTCCACAGCCTCGTAGAGGCCCTCCACCTCAGGCGCAGCCTCCGTCCTAGCAGCGTCCACCTCAGAATCGGTAGGTGTCCTCGCACAATGTTCCACTGCCGCCTCGGCGAGAAAACCAGGCTCCACCGCCTCAACAGGATCCTCCAAACCCTCGTCAGGATCAGTCTCCAAGGGCCCCCTTCCCGAACAGGAAAATCCGGACCTACTCATTCAATGAGGCTCAAGTCCCCAACTATTTACAAAGTTCCTTGGAGTAGGGGATTGTACGTTTTTCTAAATACATGAGAACAGAAGAGGAGAACCTCATCAATCACCCTAAGTATTGCCCCTATCACCGGATCCTGGGGAACACCCTCAAATAGTGTTATGTGTTCCAAGACTGGCGTCAAGACCAAGTGGATAACAACACAATCCAGTTAGGCCTGGATCCATCATAGGTGGCTTGTGTCTTCGTGAGGCCAGACAATAGTAGTGATAGAGAAGGTTAGTGGCGTCGAGTTTCTAACCACGGGTCCAAGAAGTATGATGATTGGATGGACCATAAAAAAGATTCCCATGCCCATGGTGTCATCTGTGCGTGCCTAAATTGGCCAGATCCTTCAAAAGTTACAGCCACTACTTTCTTACCGTCGTCTCAATCATCCTCTTCCCAGAAGAGAAAACCCTATCGGCACATGGGAAAACAAAGTCCCCCACCAATTCCATCTTCATCCCATACTCTCAGCAACTTTATGCCCCTAGAGATGGAAATTCCTTATAGAATCCATCCAGTAGTGGATGAATCTTCGAGTGATGGTCAAGGGTATGCCTCAGTTAATACCGTAGAGATGGTAAACCCCTACATGACTCTTGGTGATGAGGACCGCCAGGTGGATCCTCCCAATGTCCCCAGCCGTCGTCAGTGTCGACGGGGCCGCGACTATATGGGTTGTCAGAGTAATTTGGTCGGCAATTCTATCCAGGCTGTGCATGCTACCAAAAACCTGGAAATAGGCTCATCACAGAGCCCAGTATGCATAGCCTTCTCATCTAGTGACATCGGGTCCGCCTCCACTGCTGTTTGTATTGTTGGATCGGAAAAATCCACCTAGACTGTGTCATGATCAGCCACGATTTTCTCTAGACTGGCCTCAGTCATCGGTCCCTCATCCGTTGGTCACTCCACAGGCTCGACTAGTGAGCAGCGAGATATTCCTAGCACCAGTCAGTCGTCGGTCTAGTCGGTAAGGCCCACCATACCTCCTGTCATGGAGCGACCTCATGTAAGAAGAAGCTCACACTTGGCATAGAATTATGATGTCCTTAAACATTTTTCTAGCATCCCAACAAAGCTCTCCATCCTTGAGGCCCTTCTCCTGTCGTCAGATATGCACGAGGCCCTCGCTGAGGCTTTAAGAATCCCCCTCCAGTTTGAGATGGAATTATAAGCTGTAGAATCCTTTCAGGCTGAGGAATTCAAGAATGATGAATGACAGACCATCATCTCATTCTATGGATAAGATGAAGTCTCTCCCATATAGGGGCACATTCCCCCACTCTACATCATCGTCCAGTTCAATGGCATGGAGGTTCACCGCATTCTTTTTGACACGGGCTCTGGGATCAACCTAATCCCATCTCAGACACTGCGAAAACTGGGGTTGTTCGAGAATGATCCAAGTCCCTCTGACCTAATAATCCAAGGTTATAATAGGATGTAATAGACACAGGTCGGCAAGATCCTCTTAAAGACCCAGTTTGGTGGCCTAGTTACCAGCCCCAAATTTATGGTTGTCTCCCAGGACATCGCCTACAATGAATTGATGGGCAGGTCATGGCTTCACGTGCATGTGGTGGTTCTTTCATCGTTTCACTAGTGCCTCATGTACTCCCTTAATGGTCGAGCGGGCATCCTCCAAGGTGATGCATCTCCCTTTGCCTCTTGTGAATCCTACTATCTGGATGCTGACTATTAAATGATCAAGGACAAGAAGATTCAAACTAACAAGGTCGATCATGCTACGGCTGCGACAGACCCATGGACAGATATAGATGATGCCTATGTCTTTCCAATCCACCAATTGGAGGATACAACCCTGAACATTTGACAATGCTTCGTTGTTTCTCAGACGAAGGGTGATCATATTCCCAAGTCTAAGTGACGTCGTAAGATCACCTTGTACTCCTATTCAAATCAAGCTCAGGTGATCCTAGAGCCTCCTACCCCCATAAGGTATCGGGATGTCCGCCCCATGGTAACAAAAATACGTCAAACATTCTTGTTTCACCGGGCCGGGATAAACCAGCTCAAGCTAATTCACCACTATTACTTTCATATCATCAAGCATGGCCCCTTGGTCTGAAAGCCAGATGGGATCGGATCGACAATCTTCATCGCTATGGTTGCAGTAGTACAAGAGTCCCCTAAGGCAGTATCCACTACCGCCCAGGCTGGTACCAGCCTCCCATCGAAAGATGCCAACTTGGAGGAAACTCTTCCCACTGAGGATACCTCCTCTATAAGTTAATAAGAGGATTTAGAGGATACTCCACCTGTCTTTGAATAGGTAATACCTGCCACGGTCGATGAATTGGTATAGGTGAACTTTGGTAGCGAGGTGGACCCGAAACCCACATTGATTAGTGCTTCTATGCCCCTAGAGGAGAAACATAAGTACATATAATTCCTTTAAAAATTCTGTGATGTATTCTCATGGAGTTATGACGAGATGATTGGACTATATCCTCAGGTATCCATCCACCGCCTCTGTCTCCCGGAAAATCATTACGGCTTCATGTAGCCTCCTAGAAAGATGCACCCTTCTCACGGGGCCATGGTCGAGGTTGAAGTTGATAAGATCATCAGATCCAATTTCATTAAGGAGGTCCAATACCCTAGATGGCTAGCCAACATTGTACTAGTCAGGAAGAAGAACGAATTGATCAGAGTCTGTATAAACTTCTAGGATCTCAACTATCACTTTCCGAAAGATAATTTCCCCCTTCCTGTGATGGAATTGTTGATTGATGCTACAACGGGGTTCCAGGACCTCTACTTCATTGATGGGTATTCCGGGTACAACCAGATTCGAATGGCCCCTGAGGATGAGGATTATATAGCCTTCAGGGAACCACAAGGTACCTTCTATTACCAAGTCATGCCTTTCGGTTTAAACAATGTAGGTACCACCTATCAGCGGGCTATGCACCACATGTTTAAGCCAATCCTCGGAACATCGGTGGAATGTTACGTGGAATATCTTGTGGTCAAATCTCTCCAAATCCAGAATTATCGCAAAGAAATTGATAAATTTTTTGGCTTCCTCTGTTTCTGTCACCTAAAGATAAACCCATTGAAGTGTGCCTTCAGGGTCACCCTTGGAAAGTTTCTCAGGTTCGTTGTTAGATAAAGGGGCATTCAGATCAACCCATACAAGATCAAGGCCATTAGCCATATATCTCCCTCAAGCAATATTCGAGAGCTTTGAGGCTTCCAAGGACACTTATCCTACATAGGCCTACTCGTCGAATTTTTTTTTGGAAATAGTAAGCCTTTTTCTCTATGAAGAAAGGAATTGTCTATGAGTGGGACGAAGAGTTCTAGATTGATTTTGAGAAATCAATCAGTATCTGCTCTAGCCTCCAGTATTAATGACACATATCTCTAAAAATCCACTGTTACTTTATGTGACCACCCTCGAATGATATCTCAACACTCTTATCACCTAAAAGAATAATGAGGTAATAGAGAACAACCTCTACTACCTCAGCCACATGCTCCTCGATACGGAAACCAGATACTCCCCTATTGAGAAGAGCTGCCTTGCGCTGGTATTCGTAGTACAGAAAATGTGGCATTACCTCCAACATCATGAGGTGCAGCTGGTGTCCCAGGTAGATCCATTGAAGTACATTCTGAACCGCCCCATGTTGACAGGCCGTTTAGCTCGGTGGGCAGTGATTCTCCAGTAGTTCGACATCAGGTTCATCCCTCATAAGTCTATTAAGGGCCAAGCATTGGCATAATTTCTTGTTACCCATCCATCTCCTCTGGACATATCCCTGGACCTTGATTTTATAGATGAGGTAATCCTCTCAGCAGAACAAGCCATCCCGCATTAAAAAATTCACTTTTATGGTGCTTCCCGGAGCCACACCGGAAGAAGGCTCAATGACCCCTAGCTCAATAGAGTAGGCTTGGGTATTGTCTTCATTACACCAGCATAATCCATTCTTCCATATTCATTCATGTTGTCAGAAGGATGTACCAAAAATGAGGTAGAGTACCAAGCTCTCATTACTGGCCTCGAGCTAGCCCTCGAGATTTATGTGACCCATTTTCATGTGAAAGGGGACTCTGAAATAGTCATCAAGAAAATCATCGGTGATTATGTCATCAGAAATCCAGAGCTCGTACCACTGTTGGAATTCACTCTCCATCTAATGGCCCTGTTCTCGTCTTGGCTAGAAGTTTCTCATGTCCCTCGATCTCAGAACGGTCGAGCTGACACCCTGGTCGGCCAAGCTGCATCACTTGCAGAGCATGAACAGGATGATCTAATTATCCATGTGGCACAACAGAGATTTATTGCTCCCATCACTTTAGTTGATGATGACAGCCCACAGGTAAGCCACCTTACTATCAGCGCCTCCACGTCAGGACCCCCAAGTCCCCCAGATGTAGTGATTAAAGTAACTTCTAACTGGAGAACCTCCTTTGTCGAGTACCTCCAAAATGGTAATCTACTAGAAAATCAGACCAAGCGTGAGTGAATTCGACGTCGTGCGTTACAGTTTACCCTCCAGGACAGCCTAGGTCATGAACTGATCATCTATAAGCATAGGCTGGATGGGGTTCTCCTCCATTGTATTCAAGGAATAGAGATTTCCCAAGTCATGAAAGAGGTTCGTGTCAGTTTCTGCGGGGCTCATTAGATGGGGCTGAGGCTATCTCACTAAATCCAGAGATTGGGGTACTTTTAGCCCTCCATGATCCATGAAAACATCAAGTTCGCCAAGAGGTTCCATGAATTCCAAATCCAAGCTAACTTCATGCATCGACTGCCATATTTTCTCCACTCCACCAAGTACTCTTGGCCATTTGCGGTATGGGGACTCGATGTCATAGGACCATATCTGCCAGTGATAGCTCTCCAGTGTAGGTTTATCCTGACTGCTACCGATTTCTTCTCCAAGTGGGCAGAGGAAGTTCCACTCAAGGAGTTCAAGGCTTGTTCCATCGTTGACTTTGTGAGGTCCAACATCATCTACCAATTCTAATTCCCTCATGTCGTCCTCACCAATAACGGTACAAACATCCGGGCAACTGAGCTGAAGAAACTGTATGCTAAGTACAACATCCATTCTAACCATACCTCCCGCTATCATACGTAGTAAAATGTACAGATCGAGGCATTCAAAAAAACCCACTCTAACATTCTACAAAAAATGGTTTTCCAAAATAAGAAGAGTTGGTTGGATAATCTCCCCAATGGCCTCTGGGAATACTGGATGATGACCCGTAATTCTACCCAGATGACCCTGTATTCTCTAGTGTATGAAACAGAGGCCATCCTGCCCATCGAGATTTAGTTGTCCTCATTGCACACAGCTGTCTACAATCAGAATGAACCGGATAAAGTAGCTAAAATCTGTCTGGCTAAGCTGGAATCACTCGATGAGAATAGTCTTTGTGCGATGCACAATCTAGAAAGTCATTAGAACAAAATAGCTAGATCTTTCCACAAGAAAGTTAACCTCCGCTCCTTATTGAAAGGCGACTTGGTGTTGGCCGTGAGAATGCTAATGATACCTGGTAAGAAACCACCCAAGTTGTATCCCAAATGGGAAAGACCTTACATTGTTCATATGGTTTACTCTAATGGTGCATACTCCCTGGTTACCATGGATGGTGAGTGTATAACTCCTCCCACCAATGCCAAGTTCCTCAAGGAATACTTTTATTAAGTCTCCCGGTCCTACATGACCTTAAACTGTATGGTCCCACATGACCTTAAACTACATTTCGGTCCAGCACGACCCTAAACTGCATGAGGGTCCTACATGACCTTAAACTGTCTGGTCCTACGTGACCTTAAACTATGAAATGTCCATCATGACATTAAATTGTGTCTCGTCCTGCAAGATGTTAAATTACATATCAAGAACTACGTATGGGTTGATTCCCATCCTCATGGGATATGTAGGAACACTCGGATGCTTCGTCTTGTGTCCAGACCCAGTTTCCTCTTTGACTATCCCCTCCTGGGCATAGTTCTGTTGGAGGGTCCTACATGGTGTCGTATAAGCTTCTTTGGCCCCACTCATGTAAGGGTTATCATGATTGCACCATGTTACCTCTTTTGTTCCTCTCTTCTCCCATGTCCTTATCACATGACGTTAAACTACATGGCCTTTTCAGAACTACGTATGGCTTGATTCCCATCCTCATGGGATATGTAGGACCACCCAGACATTTTGTCTATAGGCCCAGCCCCAAACTCTGATATCTCCCCTTGAGTCTCATCTCGCACATGCACATTCATGCTCTACTCATCCATTCCACCATTTTGGGTTTCCATTGTCTTTCAAATCTGAAAGGGCCCTCGAATGGAATGGATACTCAGCCCAAGGGCTCTCCTACCATTACTGACCAACGCCCTCGAGGACCTTGAACAACAAGTTGATATAAGTCCCGTGTTGTGAATACGGTCATCGGTTGATGCTCATTTGTTGTTCCTATTTTAGGTAACCATGATATAGATGATGTGTTTCAAATTTGGTCAACATCCATCCTTTTTCATTATAACTAACCCCCATATGTCCCAAACATGGAGTGTAGTGGTTGATTCTGCCATGTCGTCTCTCTAAACCTCAGTCTACCTCGAGTAGGAGTGTGATTCTAGCTGGTGTTCCCTTACATGATGGGGAGAGCCTAGTCTGACTCCTTATTTCCAACACCAAGCATTGTTTCCATGGGATTAGGAGCTATGATAAGGAAATACACATATTACTGACCATATGTCTATAGCTGGCCGAGATACCAAGCCTCAGGTCCCTCGGCCTTTTCGGCCCCTGGATCAAGTTCTCATTTAGGATTGTGTGGTGTGGTGTGGACTCACGTCCTCATTCACATCGGGCTATTTTTCTATTCCACACATATCCCCTTGAGGCATCCCTCCTTCATTTATCATCCTTTCCACGATTGCAGGCCCTTCCATGCTTCGTGAGCCCCATCATTTGGGTTTCCATCATCTTCGATATCCAAAAGGACCCCTAAATGGAATGGATGTTCAGCCCAAGGGCTCTCATTCCATTACGGGCCAACATCCTCGATGATTTTGAGCAAAAAATTGATACAATTCCCGTGTTTTGAATACGGTCAATGGTCGACACTCAATAGTTTTCCCCTGATCTCCGGTCACACAAGGTTGGATGCTATGTTGTGAACCTGGTCAATAGTTGTCTTCTATCATCATTGTCGCTTTGTGGTCTTCCATAGGCACGATGATTCGCCCTCTCCATTCATTTTCCCCATGCATATGACATTAAACTAGGCATCTATGGTCCGAGCTCTATAACCTTAACTAAGATCACCATTGTTCTCATGACAAGATGTCAAACTACAAGTTTTCTATGAAATTTTGTCTGTGGATAATCCTCATGTCCCTTGGCCCTTTTGGGCCCTTGGCCCCAGTTCTCACTTGGTATTATATGGTATAGTATGGGATTATGTCCTCATTCACATTGGGTTTCCTATTGTGCCATACACATCCCTCACCGGGATATCTTGGCCTTATCCTGCGTCTCTACTGCATGACAATAAACTGCACATCATCCTTCTCCAAAACTATGTGTGGATTGATTCCCATCCTTATGGGATACATAGGACCTCCCATATGTTTAGTAATCGGGTCCAGCACCCAACTCTTAGAAACCTTTCTATCATCTTGGCTCCTCGGCCTACGTTCTTCCAAGAGCGGGGTAAATGGTGCAGTATGGGCTTATATCCCCATTCGCATTGGGTTTATAATAACCACGCCACATACCTTTCTATCCCAAGAGCCTTTCGCTCCCTCCCCCTATACTCATATTTTCAAGTCATCTGCTCTTAAGTTGAGTCTCTCGACCCTCTTTGGTGATTCAAAAATGTGCCCAGGAGTACTCTCGTTCAAATCCTAGAGTGTCAAATTTTACCTGGACATGATTTCACCCATTCTTCAGGCTCTGTTCTTCCCTTAATTAGGGATTTCATTATCTTTCACACCTGAAGGGACCCCAAAATGGCATGTATGCTTTGCCCAAGGGCTCTCCTACCACTACGGGCCAATGTCTTTGAGGGTCTTGAACAAAAAACTAATAAAAGTCCCATGTAGCAAATATGGTCGGCGGTTGACACTCATTTGTTGTTCCCATTTCAGGTCACACGATATGACTACTGTGTTTTGAACATGGTCAATAGTTATCCTCCATTTTCACACCAACACCATCAAGCCTTAAATTTCAGTTACATGATTCACATCATTTTCCACTCCATCATGTCTAGGTGGAATTTAGACACTCTTGGTACTGTCCCTTAGTGCGTGTTTGCATGTTAGGAGAATAAAGTTGTGGTATGGCATCATTTAGGACTCTCCGTCGACTTCCCCTTTCTGTGTATCCAATGTGTTGCAAGGACCTCTTCTACCCTTGTTTCCCACACCGAGTTTGACTCACGTGGACTTAGGGACCGGACTGAGGTATGCACCTACTTGGAAGAGTTCCACTTCTCCATGGTCTGTGATCTAAGACCTTAAACTAGGGTCTCTTTATACTTCCTCTATTAAGAACTATGTATGGCTTGATTCTCATCCTCATTAGATACGTAGGAACACCAGGACGTCTCATATGTGGATCCAGCTCAACTGAGAGCTAGTATCTCCTATCCCATATCCTCTAACCTTTTCTAGCCCCTTGGCCTGAGGTATCTTTCTTTGAATCATGCTCAGTGTAATGTGGACCTCACCCCCATTCACATCGGGTACGCTTTATCACACCATGCACATTCCCTCTAGAAACTCATCCCTCCTATGTCTGAGAAATATGACCTTAAACTATGATGCCTAGTCCCCCATGACTTTAAACCGTTACTTCTATACTGCACAACGTTGAAACGCATGGTTGGTTTCATCACACGACCCTAAACTGTGAAATTATTGTCCTGGCCGCACGATGAAAAATGGAATTGTGTCATGGTGTCCTCAGTTGAGGGAAATCATGTTTGGTATCGGTCACACAACGTACCATTTTTGAATGCCTGCATACGAATTAATTCTTGTGACGATGCCTAGATTTTCTATCCTAGTTCCATCGCCTCCCAAAAAACACCCATTCACCCTAAAGGACAGACAATACATATCAAATGCTTCTTCTTTTGATGTGAGCGCTATAACTACATGACCTTATTATCTCCTGCATTGGTACCCTACCATTCCAACTTCTATAACTACATGTTTCTTGATTCCCATCCTTATGGGATACATAGGAGCGCCCGCGCACTTTGCCTCGGTCCTTGTCTAACTTTCGTTTTCGGTCCCTCGACCTAAAACCTCCCGAAGGAACACATGGTGATCAGAACCCCATGTTTCAGTTCATGTCAGGTTTTATAATTACCTCACCATGTGTCTCCCACATGTCCTACAATCCCTGGTCCGAGTTCTATAACCCTAAACTAAGATCTCCCTATGGGAACTACACGTTGGGTTTGGCTACTTCACCGCCCTTAACACAATCCATTAAATCATGTCCCCCCTTAATGTTCCACCCTAGGAACTTATGTTGGAAGAAAACAACCTCAAGGCCCTTGTCCTTTGAGGGGGAATTGACTCCCTCTATCTGATACATCTTATATTCGTACCCAGATGCATTTTGACAAAGATCCCGAAGTGTGGAATTTTCATGGGGACATTCCCCTCGTTCCATGTCCAAGCTTCGTTAGCCCGTTATTTGGATCCTCGATCTCTTCCACATCCTAAGGGACCCCCTTCACGGCCTAGTCTCATTTCACATTGAGTTACCTTCTATCTTGGTCCAATGTCCATGAAGACGCCGGACAACATTTGCGACAGGTCCCATGTTTCGAACATGGTCAACGGTCGACCCTCATCTGTATGTCCCCATCCCAAGATAACACGATACAGATACTATGTTTTGAACATGGTCAATAGCTATCCCCTATCATCACACAACCATTGTGGTCCAGATCTCGAGCATCATGATTCACATATCTCCACTTCCTTGTGTTCAAGTGTAATTCCAACATATTCAGCTCTACTCCTTCGTGCATCTTGATGTGTTATATAGGCGGGTCAGCATTATTCTGATGTTATTCACCTAGAGTCCCATCGCCTGTAACATGTTCCTTCCTATGTCATGAAATTCCCATCACTAAATCTTTTTTCCCACATCGATCAGGACTCATGTGGGCTTAGTAGTTTTGGTAGGATGTGTACTGGCATAGCCATGCCACGCATACCCTTCATCATCCCACATAACGTTAAACTGCACTTTTAGAACTACATGTGGCTTGATTCTCATTATCATGCGATACGTAAGAATGCCCGACTACTCTACCTTGGGACTATCCTAACTTTCACTTTTGTTCCCTTGACCTAAAGAACTTCCTTCGGAGATATTTGGTGTGGTGCAGACTCCTTATGTCCTCATCCACGTTGGGTTTATAGCTACCGCACCACATACTCCCTTCTTGGGATCTTCCCTTTCACTACCCATCCTATTGTATGATGTTAAACTGCACAAGTCCATATTTCCTCAACACATGTCACAAAACTACAGTTCTACCCTGAACAATTCTAGGATTCCCCACGACAATGATGGGATGCGACAACTTCCTCGCCAGAGAGGTCATGTTTGGACATAGGTATGGTCCCTAATCAAACCAATATACCCACCTAATGTGTTTCCATCACGATGGTGTGATTTCAATAGTGTTGGAATATATTAAAACAACCCTTCACTCCAACTCCATGCTTTGCATGTCCTTTATTCAGACCATCATCCTCTTTCCTGTCCAAAAGAACCCCCTAACAGTATAGATGCTCAGCCTATGGATCGCCTACTATCTTGGGCCAATGTTCTGAAAGACAAATGGATGACATTTCTAGTCAAGCCCCATGTTTTGAACATGGTTAACGGTTGGTCCTCCTTTGTTATACCCATTTCAGGCTAACACAATAAGGATACTATGTTTCGAACATAGTAAACAATTATTCTTATTGTCACACCATCCTACAGTGTTCCGAATCTTGGGTATCGTGATTCACACATTCCACTCCCCTATGTTCGGATTAATTACAATGGCCCTGGCGTTGCCCCTCTTGTGCACTAGAGCACATTGGGAGGATGGTACATCGATTTTTATGAGGTCCTCATCCTCCAATTGGGACTCCCCTTTTCATCACGGAAATCTGGATTGGTTGTTCAAACCCTCGGATGCCTGAATATTGGTTTTCACTCTTACATTTGGATGGAATAATAAGGTGTTCATCCCTTGTTTCTCACACCGGGCCCGACCCATGTGAGCTTAGAGATTGATCGTTGGACGCTCCATGAATTTGATGGGAATGCAATAAACCAATACAAATAACAGAATTCATGCATGTAGTTGGCATAAAATGATCAAAGAATGAAAGTATGTTT
Source organism: Viscum album (assembly GCA_963277665.1). Lineage (NCBI taxonomy): Eukaryota > Viridiplantae > Streptophyta > Magnoliopsida > Santalales > Viscaceae > Viscum > Viscum album. The sequence continues at coordinate 1,511,923,892 of OY728128.1, read as the reverse complement.
GATTTTTTGCAAGTATGACAGCACCTGAGGATCGATCCCTCCCATGGATGGGTTGACCCCATCAAAAGAAAGTTGCAGCTCTACCACCCTATGGCTTGTGGAATCCAAGATTTTCTGCTGCCTGTTCGGCTCCCGCTCCTCCATGGCAGTGATGGGGCACAGTTTGTCAGCCACAATATGGGCCAGCTCCACGTTGGTCCGGATGATTGTCATTTCTTCAGAGGCTTGCTTCATGCACTCTTTGGACTCTTCCATATATGCCTCCAGCTGTGATATGAGCTCTGATTGCACGTCGAGGGAAGCATAGGACTCATCCACCCGGTCCTATAGCCGTTTAAACTCATTTTCAGCCTCCCAGAGCCTCTTGATGTTCACCACTTTTCTCTGATTCTATCCCACACTAAGGCCATGTTCATACTTTCAAATATTCTTCCCCATAAGATCTCGAATGAGCTTATGGGGACGTTGGGCATCCAACCCCTAGCACACAGTTCACACAGTCAAGAGAAAAGTCTCTCCATCTCATCCAGCCATTGTGCTTGGGGGGTGTCATCGATGAAGTGCTTGATCAGCTTCCACGATCAAAGGACTATTTTGATATCCTCTTCATCAAAGGCCATCTCATCCCAGTATGTGCATTTGGAAAGCTCATACGCAGGGAACACCCCAGAGAACTCTTCATCAGGATCCATATCTGGTGTCTGATTGTGTATGGCAGGACCCGGGCTTCCCGATCGATCATCATCATCGGATCCCACCTCAATAATATCAGGCTCAACCCTACTCACGGTCCCACCAGTGATCGTGAGCACCACCGCTTGGTCAGTATGGATATTTGCCTCCACGACCACCGGCATTCCCCTGGGAAAGGTACCGGTAGAAGTACCAATCAACCTTGCCAAGGTAGCCCATGCCATTTTAAGGACTTCACATATCAAAAGGGAACAGATGCTAGTTAGCCTGGTCGATGGGTGGCAATCATGAGTTTTGTAAAAGAGACTTACAGAGATCGAATTCTCGGTCTCGTTCTTGGTTTGTTGCCATTGGGACCCAGAGGCATGGCCCCCCAAATATTTTTGGAAGATTATGAAGCTCCGGAGGAGCCACCCCGGATATCCTATACCCATTGGACACAGTAATCATTGTAGTCACGATTGTGGATCTTGAAGGCCCTGCATCTACATCCATTGAGGGATGAGAACAGGTTCTGTGAATAAGGCTCTCCTGTATAGTTTAAACATTGGTGAGGATTCCAAAGTATCCTGGAAGCGGATCCGGGGGAAGGTATTCAAGATTTTACCATGAGGGCCTCTAAAAATTTATCAAAATCTGAGCCTTGATCACCAAATTCACCCTCCTATAGAGGGCTCCCTCTGCCAGCCTCCTCCCCCTAGGAGGACTCATCCAATTCTTCTGACAAAGGGAAGCGCTCTCTCAGTTCATCGGCTGACAACTGCGAAGCCACTTCTCTATCTAACAACACATTTACCCAATATGTCGTTGGACATGGGGAACCTAGAGAGTGCACAAAGTCCTCCAACTCTACCAGGTATTTCTCTACCTCTGCCTGGGTCACCGCAAAGTCGGCCCTGATATGGTGTATCCTTGGAAAATCCATCCCGAGATGGTTCAGATGTTTCCACATCTCGGACGGGCTGAGGATTTGCCTGTTGACTTCCTAGATGTCCTAGGCCTCTAAGAAGACAACATTCTCCAGCATTTCTATGTGGTGTAGTCTCTTCCCAGGAGCCTGAGTGGATATTCTACGGAATCCTCTCTATGGCATCCCCTCTAGATAACTCTTTTCTTCTGGGACCATCGGGTCCGCTGCCATTACTGGATCTGCCTCCATAGCCTCCCCCTCAACCGGTGCGGGCCTCACCACCATGACAGCCCCACCACCATAGGATTTCCTTACTTCCTTCTTGGCCCGACCTCAAGTATGGGGAGGCACACCATCACTGGCCCGCACGGTTGGCTGCTTCAGCATATCCCCCGGGTATGTCGCCTCCCAGCTTTTGGCGTACTCCTTCACCAACCCGAAGATGGTGGTGGGAGGAGGCAGCTCATTCTACATCTTCCCATCTTCCCATGTGAACATGAGCCACATCTACCTCATCACACATGGATGTTCCTCATGGCGCACCCCTAAATAGACTTATGGGGTTAGTCACTGCATACATTGAAATTTCCTGGTGAATTAGTGTGGGGTGTGCGTGTAACACCCCGAGATTTTATGAGAAGTATTATTTTTAATTTATTTGATTTCTTGTGTTGTATGCTACACCAATATTATATTGAACTATATGCAACACCGTATTATCTTGCAGTATACGCAACACTATTCTTGGATCGTGTTACACAAAATTTTAATATCATTTTATAGAAGTTATTCTACGCAACATTGAGTGTATATATATATATATTCAATGTATAAATGAAATATTTTTGGATTCTATTATACACAACAACAAATGAATCTTTCACTACACGCAACCCTGACTTGGCTTGCTTTACATGAAATCCCAACCTACCACGATAGTGTGTGTTGTATGCAATACCGAGTTTCACTAAACAACGATATGTTGTTAAAATATTATATAAACTAGCTGTTATGAATAGTAATACCCACTTTTTGAAATTTTATAATTTTTATCTTTCAAAATGGACTTCATTTTTGGATTCAAAATATCGAAATTATCCTAGAGTGAATTTTTGGTATTTTTCTGAAAACTTTCAAATTTTTTTAAATAGTGAAAACACTAGGTTACTATTTAAAAACCGACTTTTTATTTAAATAATCATTTATTTTATTTAAATTTTATTAGGTCAAAATAGATACATAATACCTATATATGTTCAATTTAATCCATTGGAGTAATTTTATAACAATATAGATATATAAAAATTTTATTGAACTTTTTACCATCTTTTACCCACCTCCTAGGAGCATTTCCAATTATACATAAAACTTAATTTTACAACTTCTGTGAGTTGAATTTAAAAAATCCGAGAGACATGGTTAATATCAAGGAGTAAAATTTGGTTCAATATAATTAAAAATAATTTTTGGTGAATATTAACTTTTTACTTTTATTTACCACGGTTAAAAGTAAATAGGGTAATTAAGGGTAAAAATGATATTATTATTACCCTAACGCATGTCCTAATTCTATTGTATAAGTTTAATTCGACCAAAAACAACATTAGGAATAAAATATGACCATTTAGGTCCACTTTTATTAGATTAGGACACTTATTATTATTTTATTTAAAGAAGAGTTAAAAGAGTTAAAATCAAAGTTTAATAAATAAAACATTTTTAATATAGGGTTATACATAAGGTAAATTCAACTATAAATATTAATTAGAAAGATAAATAGATTTCCTACAAAATTGTATTTTATTTATAATTGTTAGACATTAAATAATTTAATTTATTTATGACACAATGATGATGCATTAATTACCTTGTTAATGAAATATTAACATAATTGATGTTATAAATACCCAAATAAATGAAATTTGAGACTTTTTATAAATTAAACTAATTTTTTAGGTTAATATGACATGTTATTATTTATTTAATTAACTTTTTTCGAACTAATCATGCTGTTATGAGTCTCACAAAAATAAATTACCAAATAGTTTCTAAATTGACATAAAATAGTTTTTAAAACAAATATTATATTATTAATTGTTATTTTATTTCTAAAAATCTATGGTTCGTCCAAATGACTTAGATAAGGTAATATATATTAATAATGAACCACTTGAGTTTCGTTTGGCTTGTTATTGTAAGTTTATTAACCATATAGTATAAGAAAACAACAAGACACGGTAAAAGCTAAATTATTTTAACTTAGAGTTAAATCTAAATGATAAGGTTAAAATAGTAATCTAAACTTATCTAAAACCTATTTGATGAGATTATTTCGACCCATCCCCACCTTAGCTTCGAAATAAATCAAGTTTGAGCTATTAAAAACTGAATATGACTTTATTATAAAATAATATTTTATGTTTTTCCTAAGGTGCCCCTCTCCTCCCTTATAAAAGGGAACCTCCTCACTCTCCTCTTTACACAATTTTTAGCCTTCAAGATCAGCCAAACCCTACCCATTTCCCTTATAAACTTCCCTAGAAACATTATAGAGGTTCTTTTCTTCTCAAAAGACCAACTCTAGTGCCTTAAGAGGAAGCTTAAAAGAGGTGTGTCGAAGAAGAGGTAATCTCTTCTACCGATTCTTTCATGTTTTCTTTCTTCTTCAACTTATTCTTCTTTAGTTGTTTCATTATAAAGTAATAACATTAGTATCAATAATATACTTATATGTTATTATAAATATGAAACAACCCAATTTCACCTTCTATCCATCCTACGGAAAACGAAATCACCGTGCGTGCGTACGTACGGAATACCGTCTCCACACCGTGGTGTAATCTTTTTTTCCACCACCACCTTACTTGGATGGGTATAATGGTGTAAAGAATATCTATATAAAGTTATTATAACATAATACTGATTTTGAGATATTATATCATCCACTCCAATTCAATTATATAATTATGGTAATGATATCATCGCTCGTGCATACGTACGGATTATCGTCTCCACGATGCGATTAGATTCATTCTCCATGTTAACCATTCAAGAATGGTTATAAAGTATATATAATGAATAATAATGAAATATATGAAATATATGAAATGATAAATCTACTGGATTTATGTATATATATATTTCATCTACTTACTTCCACTCAAGTCAATAAGGAAAGGAAAACAACATTCATGTGTACGTACGGCCTACCGTCTCCATGAACGGTGTATTTCATTTCATTTATCTATCTATTAAATATATATATATATACTGAATATATATGATATATAAATCATTATTTATATTCTGGAAGTAATTAAATCATGATATAAGTAATAATAATATCAATAACAACAAGTCCAAACACGTATGATAAATAAAACGATTTTACCCAAAACGCTGTCTTTAACATGGAATTTACAAAAGAACGGGTAATATAAAGTCATAAGTGAACTACATATGATATAATAACAATGAATATGATTTTTTAATAAGTCAATGACGTTATTTAAATCATTATATAGGAGGTTCGGATACGTACGAAGCATATCAGACCTAAGGTAATGGATAATTTTTCAAATCACATTTTTATCCGAGATTGCTTATACGTAAGTATTTACTGGGGTTATATTTTTAATCCATGACCATAAAATGTTTTTCATAAAGTGTTTAATCTTATTACATGTATGTTTAATGTCATTTTTACCCCTCTTTTACTTTTAAATTGTTTTATGGAAGAAATCGTTCTTTTGTTTACCATACGAAGAAATTTTTGACTTTTCCGTTAAAAATATGAGGAGAATGTTATTTTAACTTATATGGCATGAACGGATTTTTACAGTTTTATAACTCCTTTTCATCATGAAGATTACTCTACAAGATTTCATGGTTATTTTCAATAAAATCCATTTCTTTTAAAATTATGTGGCATTTTGTGAAAAGAAAATGATTTTGAAGAAGAAAGGGTATTTTCCTCCAGAATTCATTTCAAGTGTTTTATCAAAACCATTTCCCATCTAAGATGACATTATTTCATATGTGTATGTTTCAAGTATAATGTCTCTATTATTTACATGGTTTACTTTTCTTTTGATGAAATGATATCCATTTGTTTTATATATATTATGTTATGATGGGATGATGTTTATGAAACCCATTTTATTCATTGGGTTATGATGAATGATTTATGTTTATGTTGTGGCACACATAAGAATGGTTTCCTTATGAGATGGGTGGGACCTATATCTCTCTCCAATTAATTGGGTAAAGATTTATATCTCATGAGATAGACATGGCTGGAACGGTAAGTTAATCTAGTTCAGTGATACAGGACTGGAACGAGGAGTGAACTCGATTCAGAAAGGGACTTTGTCCACTAAGATAGTCTTGGTAGCAATGACTTGGATACTATGGATATCATATCATGTGCTTAATAGTTTTCCACAATTAAATGTTTTATTACCATGCTATTTTATCATGATTGATGTTCATTTATGATCTATTCCTTACCTACTTCCAAGATTTATTTCACAACTCAAGATTTTGATGTTTAAACTTTATGTTCATGTTTTTAAGTTCAAATGTATATGGTTTGTTTAATTTTCTCCATGCTTATCCTTTCTAATAATTTGAGCTCACCATTTATATGATTTCTTTTCCCCAGGATATAAATAAAGGTTTTAGGTTAGAAAACAAAAGGGGAAGATCTTTATGGGAGATGTTGAAGATCTTTCACCATGATTAGAAGATTATGTTCCGGGTTTCCAAAGACACTAAACTATTATGATACTTGAGTGTTGGTTTTTGTTATGTATTAAGTATTCCGAAAAAGTAATGTAATTTCCATGTACGCCAAGATTTGGGCCTCTACAGTTGGTATCAGAGGAAAGTTTTAGTAAACCTTTGGAAACTAGGATGTGAAAACTTTAGTGAAATCCCTTGAGATATTTCTAAGGTATGTCTTGGGATGTCTCTAAGGATAATTATAAGTATAGGTTACAGTCCTATAATTACAGTAACAATATTAGAGTTAAACCTAAGATGTTATATATTGAAGGTAATCCCCCTTGATTATGATTTTTTCCGCTCACACTATTTTTTTTGGGTTTTAGAAAATGGCTGTAAATAGGAAGATTCATGATAATGGAGGATATGATGGACAATGGAATGATATTATTCATGAGAAACCAAATAAAATTGGATCTGGAGGTCCGCATATCGTTATTATGCCTAATCAGAAATCTCATAATATGATCAATAATCTCAACTTTGGTAAGTTTCCTGACTCAACTAATAAGAGAAACATGGAGTTTCATGATGATCATAGAGGAAAGAAAGTTCAATTTCCCTCATGTAAATAATGTGGGAAGATGCATCAGGGATAATGTTTCAAAGGAACTGGAGAATGCTTTGGGTGTGGAAACAAAAGAAACAAAGCCAGTAATTGTAAAGAAAAAGGTTTATTTAACACCATGGACAAGGATAATGGTATTGCTAAGACATCAACAATGGTTAAATGTTTTAAATATGGAATGTACGGGCATTATGCAAACCAATTCCCTAAGGGAAAGTCTCATGAAGAGAATCGGCATGGTAATATGGGTAGTATTTATGTTGATGATGATGATGAGACTACAAATGATATGTGAGATGAAAGAATTGTTCAAGATAGGTCAATGGTTTAAGAAGGTAGTGGAATGATTACATGTTTATCAAGAGTAATGTTGTATAAGTAATCTCATGGTACTATGGAATAAAGAGACATCTAAGGATTGTTACACTATTGTTTTTCCTTATGTTTTTGAAAGTATATGTTGAATGGTACCGGTAACCATGAAAGGTTATTCATATATTTTTGGAAAGTACCTAATATGCGCATAAAGAAGGGATAAGTAAATAATGAAATGTTTGATAGTATTAATGAGATCATGACTAATATAAGGAAAACATGATATCATGGATTGAGTATATAGAAATTTTGGGATTTTGGTATGTGGAAAGAGTTAACTTTTGACAGCATTCATGTTTTCACTATGGTTCTATGGTAATTCCTATTTCAAAAGAATACATTATTAAGGTATTCACATATTTGGAATTTGATCACCAAGATATACCTTACAATATATGGGGGATAAATGATGGTATTCACTTTCTTGTTATGTGACCTTTCAAGTAATTGTTTTCTTTATACTTTGAGCTTAGAGCAAATTATTTTGGATAAGCCTAAAGATTGGAATGAATTAAGTTAGACATAAGATAATACTGTTTAAGGCTAGAAATATTTTCAATATTATTGCTGGAATGCTATAATAATGTAGTTTTAGAAAAAGGGACAACCTACAAGACGGGCGACAACTTGTCGCGTCAGACAAAGTTTCGGGAATCGAACCCACAACCGAAGTGTGACAGGCCTTTATCACCTACCACTGGCCTACAGGAAGTCCCTGGTTGGTAGAAACTAGTTTTATTTTATTAAGAGGTATCATAGATGAAGTATAAGTCCATTTTAGGAACCATATACGGTTAATCTCACCATAGATGGACTTATGTATATAACTTTTGCTAACCTTATGTTTGAGATAGATGGAATGACCTATCATTCTATTGCATGATCTGCTAACACTTCACGGAAGACAAATTCAACTTCATTTCTTTAAGAGATGAAGTGGAAATTGTTCAAGGCATGAACAATGATGATATTGTACCAAAATCTGGTAAGTATTTCTTTTAATTCAACTATTCTTCAACATTAGGGAAATGATATTGAGAACTAAAAATGTTGTCCTAGTACCCTCATACCCGATGAATTAGATGGTACCTTAAATCATCACAAATTTATGGCTTTGTGATTGATGGATTTTTCCTAGCCATGTTCTCTACCACTCTCCATCAGAACTTGATGGTCAGATTTCCCTTCCATATCCATATTTTCACCTATGTTGTCTTATGTGGAAACCCAATGCTGAGTTACTTTGGGTGACCGTTATGATTCTAACTTCCCTTTTTAAAATGAATTTTTACTATTCCTTTTTATGATGTGGGTATCTATGAAAGAAACTTTCAAGTAGTAAACCATTTATTACTCCGACGAATTTCGAGGGCGAAATTCATTTTAAGGGGGGTAGAATGTAACACCCTGAGATTTTATGAGAATTATTCTTTTTAATTTATTTGATGTCTTACGTTTTATGGTACACCAAGATTAGCTTGTTCTATATGCAACACCGTATTAGCTTGTAGTATAAGCAACACTATTCTTGGATCGTGTTAAAGAAAATTTCAAGATCGTTTGATAGAAGTTATTCTACGCAACATTGAGTGTATATATATATATATATTCAATGTATAAATGAAATATGGTTGGATTCTATTATACATAACAACAAATGAATATTGAACTACACGCAACCCTGACTTGGCTTGATTTACACCCAATCACGACCTTCCACGATAGCGTGTGTTGTACGCAATACTGAGTTTCACTAAACAACTATATGTTATTAAAATATTATATAAACTAGCCGTTATGAATAGTAATACCCACTTTTTGAAATTTTATAAATTTTATATTTCAAAATGGACTTCATTTTTGGATTCAGAATATCGAAATTAGCCTAGGGTGAATTTTTGGTATTTTTCTGAAAACTTTCAATTTTTGATGAATAGTGAAAACACTAGGTTACTATTTAAAAACCGACTTTTTATTTAAATAATAATTTATTTTATTTAAATATATTTTAGGTCAAAATAGATACATAATACCTATATAATTTCAATGTAATCCATTGGAGTAATTTTATAACAATATAGATACATAAGAATTTTATTGAACTTTTTACCGTCTTTTACCCACCTCCTAGGAGCTTTTTCAATTGTACATAAAACGTTATTTTACCGCTTCTGTGAGTTGAATTTCGAAAATCCGAGAGACATGGTTAATATCAAGGAGTAAAATGTGGTTCAATAAGATAAAAATAATTTTTGGTGAATAGTAACTCTTTACTTTTATTTTTCACGGTTAAAAGTAAATAGGGTAATTATGGGTAAAAATGATATTATTATTACCCTAACACATGTCCTAATTATATTGGAAAAGTTTAATTCGACCAAAAACAACCTTAGGAATAAAATATGACCATTTAGGTCCACTTGGATTAGATTAGGACACTTATTATTATTTTATTTAAAGAAGAGTTAAAAGAGTTAAAATCAAAGTTTAATAACTAAAACATTCTTAATATAGGGTTATACATAAGATAAATTCGAAAATATATATTAATTATAAATCTAAAAATATTTCCTACATAATGGTATTTTATTTATAATTTTTAGACATTACATAGTTTAATTTATTTATGACACAATGATGATGCAGTAATTACCTTATTAATGAAATATTAACATAATTGATGTTATAAATACCCAAATAAATGTAATTTGAGATTTTTTATAAATTACACTAATTTTTTAGGTTAAAATGACATGTTAGTATTTATTTATTTAATGTTTTTCGAACTAATCATGCTGTTATTATTTTCACAAAAATCAATTACCAAATAGTGTCAAAATTGACATAAAATAGTTTTTAAAACAAATATTATATTATTAATTGTTATTTTATTATTAAAAATATAAGGTTTGGTCAAATGACTTAGATAAGGTAGTATATATTAAAAATTAACCACTTGGGGTTCTTTTGGCTTGTTATAGTAAGTTTATTAACTATATAGTTTAAGAAAACAAGAAGACACGGTAAAAGTTAAATTATTTTAACTTAGAGTTAAATCTAAATGATAATGTTAAAATAGTAATCTAAACTTTTATAAAACCTATTGGTTGAGAGTATTTAGACCCATAACCACTTTATCTTTAAAATAAATCAAGTTGGAGCTATTAAAAACCGAATATGACTTTATTGTAAAATAATATTTTAAGTTTTTTCTATGGTGCCCCTCTCCTCCCTTATAAAAGGGAACCTCCTCCCTCTCCTATTTACACAATTTTTATCCTTAAATCTCGTCCAACCCCTTAACATTTCCCTTCTCAACTTCCCTAGAAATATTATAGAGGTTGTGGTCTCCTCAAAAGACTAACTCTAGTGCCTTAAGAGGAAGCTTAAAAGAGGTGCGTCGAAGAAGAGGTAATCTCTTCTACCGATTCTTTCATGTTTTCTTTCTTATTCAACTTCTTATTCTTTAGTTGTTTCATTATAAAGTAATAACATAAGTATAAATAATCTACGGATATGTTATTATAAATATTAAAAATCCCAATTTCACCTACTACCCATCCTACGGAAAATGAAATCACCGCGCGTGCGTACATACGGAATACCATCTCCACGCCGTGGTGTAATCTGTTTTTCCACCACCACCTTACTTGGATGGGTATAATGGTGTAAATAATAACTATATATAGTTATTATAACATCATATTGATTCTGAGATATAATATCATCCACTCCAATTCAATTCAATATTTATGGGAATGATATCATTGCTCGTGTGTACGTACGGATTACCGTCTCCACGATGCGATGAGATTCATTCTCCATGTTAACCATTCAAGAATTATTATAAAGTATATATAATGAATAATAATGAAATATATGAAATTATAAAGCTTCTATATTTATGTATACATATATGCCATCTACTTACTTCCACTCAAGTCAATAAGGAAAGGAAAACAACGTTCATGTGTACGTACTGTCTACCGTCTCCATGAACGGTGTATTTCATTTCATTTATCTATATATTATATATATATATACTGAATATATATGGTATATAAATAATTATTTACATTCTGGAAGTAATTAAATCATGATATAAGTAATAATAATATCAAGAACAACAAGTCCAAACAGGTATGATAAATAAAACGATTTTACCCAAAACGCTGCTTTAACATGGAATTTACAAAATAAAGGGTAATATAAAGTCATAATTGAACCATATATGATATAATAGAAATAAATATGACTCTATAATAAGTAAATGAAATTATTTAAATCATTATATAGGAGTTTTGGATACATACGAAGCATATCAGACCTAAGGTAAGGGATAATTTTGCAAATCTCATTTTTATCTGATATTGCTTATACATAAGTATTTACTGGGGATATATTTTTCATCCATGACCATAAAATGTTTTTCATAAAGTGTTTAATCTTCTTCCATGTATGTTTAATGTAATTTTTACCCCTATTTGACATTTACATTGTGTTGTGGAAGGAATCTTGCTTTTGTTTACCATACGAAGAACTTTTTGACTTTTCCGTTAAAAATATGAGGAGAATGTTATTTTAACTTATACGGCATGAACATATTTTTTCGGTTTTATAACACCTTTTCATCATGAATATTTCACTACAATATTTCATGGTTATTTTCAATAAAATCCTTTTCTTTTAAAATTGTGTGGTATTTTTTGAAAATAAAATGATTTTGAATAAGAAATGGTATTTTCCTCCAGAATTCATTTAAAGTGTTTTATCAAAACCATTTTCCATCTAAGATGACATTATTTGATATGTGTATGTTTCAAGTATAATGTCTCTATGATTTACATGGTTTCACTTTTCTTATGATGAAATTATATCCATTTATTTTTTATGGATTACGTTATGATGGGATGATGTTTATGAAACCCATTTTATTCTTTGGGTTATGATGAATGATTTATGTTTATGTTGTGGCACACGTAAGAATGATTTCATTATGAGATGGGTGGGACCTATATATCCCTCCAATGCATTGGGTAAATATTTATATCTCATGATATAGACATGGCTAGAATGGTAAGTTAATCTGGTTCAGTGATACAGGACTGGAAAGAGGAGTGAACGCGATTTAGAAAGGGACTTTTCCCACTAAGATGGTCTTGGCAGAAATGCCTTGGCTACTATGGAAATCATATCATGTGCTTAATATTTTTCCACAATTAAATGTTTTATTCCCATGCAATTTTATCATGATTGATGTTCCTTTATGATCTATTCTTTACGTACTGCCAATATTTATTTCACAACTCAAGATTTTGATGTTTAAACTTTATGTTTGTGTTTTGAAGTTCAAATGTATATGGTTTGTTTTATTTTCTCGATGCTTACCCTTACTGAGAATTTGAGCTCACCATTTATATTTTTTCTTTTCCCCATGATATAAATAAAGGTTTTAGGTAAGAAAACAAAAGGGGAATATATTTATCGGAGATGTTGAAGATATTTCACCACGATTAGAAGATTATGATCCGAGTTTCCAAAGACACTAAAATATTACAATTCTTTAGTGTTGGTTTTTGTTATATATTAATTATTCTGCAAAAGTAATGTAATTTCCATGTACGCTAAGATTTGGGTCTCTATAGTGCGGCTCGCAGAGAGGCTCGTTGTCCACTCTTTCCACCAAGACTCCACATCGAGATACCAGGAGATAGGACTGGTGCAATTTCATTCCTTGGCCCTCATCAGTGAAAGCATCCATTGGTAGTGGGAATGGATGAAAGTTGAACTCCTATACCTTCTAGACCTGTTTCAGTACTGATGGAATGGTCAGCTTGGCCGGAAATCTCTCTGCGGCGTTCAGGGTGGATTGGTGGAAGTACGATCCCAGAGTAGATATGGGGTTCGGATATTCATAGACCCTCCTGACGTACACTGCTATCCACCCATACAATAGGTGGAACGGCCTGAATATCCTCTGTGGCCTCTTCCCCTCGCTGATATGCCACAACATCTTGTACAGTTTAGCGAGCATCAGGATTCTGAGGCTCACCAGCCCTCCTGTCATCAGCATGGACACCATGATAAATGTGCTTGGTCGCCCGCCCAAGTTTGTATCCCTCACTGGTAAGATCAAACCTTAGATGAGATCCACAATGAATGTGGCCAACCTGACTACTGGTTGTTGCTCAGTACTGACACTGAATCCCCACATCTTCCATTGGATATCCTCCAAGATTCTCCAGTATGAGTTCTCCTTGCCTCATTGATCCCCCTTCGGGCAATTTCGAGGCCTCATCGGAAACTACCTATCTTCTAGGAAGTTCAAAAATTGCTTGAACCATTGCCTAAGATGGATATCCCTCACTGCTTCCTTGTCATCTCTTGGCACCAGCTTCATCAACGCCATCGCCAGTGGTGGAATTTTCTCTGAATCCTCCCACGCACCCATAACGGGGAAGAATTCATCATACATCACCTCCAGTATGAGGACCCCCCAGATCTGATACACATCCCATAAACTGATGCCAACCTCCCTGTGGTGTAAGTGGAAGGTATTGGTACTCGATCACCACTTTCTAAACAACTTCGGCATTAGCTAATTTATTTGATAGATATGGAATTGGGAAGCCCAAGATGCCTCATATAGGCCCACTCTCCTTAGATCTACCCAGAACTCTTCACATGAGGCACCTACCCAGTAGGCCCAGGCCCAGTCATCTATGACGTTGCCACCCTGGCATAGATCCCACTCATCGGACCATCCCTTCCCTGGGTTCCTCAGAGTTGCCTTCTAGATCATCTGGTACAGAGGGGGGGATGTCTCCATCTACAATTCCTTCCCATAAACATTCTTCAGATGATTGTATATACAATCAACAATAACAGGTGTGAAGTCCTTTCGGGCATGGCTATCAGCAGCACAGAACCACTAGTGCTGGCACGAAGTGCTCCTGAACCAGTAAGTTGCCTTGTCTCTACTAGATTCAGGGATGAAAACGTCATCACTCAGCCCAAACCCATATAGAGGAAACCTCTTACACAGCAGATAGTTCCTTTGACTTTCCGACAATAACTTCACCAACGAATCATGGTCAGAGTGGCTCCATACCAACTGCCCTATACCCAAGCTATTTTCTATCTCCTCCATACAGGAGGCATCTGCAAGGACCCCCTGGTAGCCTCCTGATGTGCCATACAGTTTTTGGGTTTTGGCATTCTTTGGTTTTGGTTCATGATGATATTTCATAGAGAAAGTTCGTGGAACTCATTCACGAAGGATCTTTACAGATCCCTACCCCGAACTTCAAATGCAAGTCACAAAGTGCTCTGACGCAAAGTCAAAGACTCGCTGTGTGTAGCGAAGCAGAAGGCCCGATTCATAGAGAGAAATCATGGAGTACACGGAGCTTCACAAATCGAGGATACTAAAAGACAAAATCATGGAGAAAAGAAAGGAAAAAAGAGAGGTTAGCTTCCCTATTTATAGGCGAGGACCCCTAGTGATTTGTGACGCATCTAACCATAGCGAGCTTCATTGTGCGCTACTCCCACCCATCACTACTCCACTTCATGAGCCTCGTTTTCAAATCAGCTTCGCGATTGATCGATGGATTTTGTAGATTGAACCTCTGAATTTGACACAAACTTTATCCTCATCTCCTAGTAAGAGGGGAGGCATTTTTTGGTGCCAAAATTTGGGAAGAACAAGAACAAATGGAACGCATTGAGGGATTCCTCACGAAGACCGTTTGCGGAGCCCCCATAGCCCCACTGTTGGTTCAAAACTTCCCTTCTCAAAGTCACCATGGATCAAGGAGGTGGGATGATCTGTGAACCGATTTGAAGTTCGCGAGCCCACTGTGGATCAAGGAGGTGGGATGCTCCGAAAACCAATTTGATGTTCACGAGCCCGTCGCGGATCAAGGAGGTGGGATTCTCTGCGAACCTATTTAACGTTCGTGACCCACATCGGAGCAAGATCTATCTTTGCACTGAGCAAGCTCTACTTCACGTCGCCTCTTGCCTAAAAATACCAAGCTCCCCCCGATCCCAAAGGACGGATCCTCCGACCTTTCTCCTTCTTAGCTCTCGAATCGTGTAGCAATTTATGCTCTGTGAAGCATGAGCTCTTCAAGGTACTTTTGCATCACGAAGTGCCTCCCCCTATTCATGAATTCATCCCATCTTTAAAGAGGGATGCCCTTCGCGGATCCCATGGCCTCCGCGAAGGAAGGGGATCTCCAAGGGGACTCGGGTCATCATGGAGCGTTTAGGATTCACGAAGTACCCTTCATGCACTTCTGATCCACACACTAAGGTGGGGTCACTATGCTTCGCGAAGCACATCGCTTCACAATACTATGCTTCACATGGCACCCTTGCTTCATGTAGCACTGCTACGTGAGGGCCTTTCTACTTCATGAAGCACCTTCCATATGCACCTATGCCCTATGTCTAGGCTAGGCCACTTCACTTTGCAAAGAACACCCCTTCGCGAAGCCCCTCCACTTCATGGAGCTCCAAATATTTATGAGGCTTCTATCTATGAGCCCCTTGGCGTCATGACTCCTTTTCCAGTGAAACCCTCTAGGTTTGCAGGAAGTGATTTCAAAGACCTTTGGGCAGTACTTCCTGTTGTATTTCTTTTCCACATGATTCTTCTCATAGGCACGCTAACTGCTATTTCATCTTCACATATCAATGCTAACGTGTACCCCTCATTGGATTACTCCATAAAACCTCCATGCCATGTCATTTTTGATGCCTTTCCTTCCTCATGGGCAGGTGGGTATTAGTCATGTAAGTCCTAGGGCTGTGGAGTGAACCTGCATCGTCCGATCTGTAGGACATTAAACTGCCAATAACCATTATCCTCATCAAATGATGTTAAACTGTGACCTCTCCCCATGAATCACACATGGGGTTCTCCCACCATGGACATTATACACAACCACTGGTCTCCAAGGGAGTGAATCATTCCCCACATAGAATGAGATCCTCTTTATCGGAGTGACGTTTTTCTAGGGGAAAGGCTAGCCACCTTGGTGTAATACCCTATCCTTTCTTGCAGGAAGTATTACCCCTACTCCTCCTATCTTTTTCCTTTCCAGAGACCAGAGAAGGAGGGAAGGGCACCAGAGCCCTCCTTTCTTCGGTGTCAAATCCCTCTCCCACTGGGCTTTGTCACCACCCAGGCCTCCATCCTATATTGAGTCCCAATATTCCTCTCCCTGGGCCGCTAGCCACGTGTATGCCCCATTCCACTTCCCATAGACACACCTTTCATAACGTGATCATAAAATATTTGTTTCCTATTGTTTCTCACTCTGAGAAAGACTCAAATGGGCTTAGAGTAAGCATCGACATGACGTCCTATTTGGGATACCTTAGAGCGTAAGCCCCAACACCAGCCCGAACTATGTGGACATTGATCATTGCTAAGCCAAGGTACATAGGAAGCCTCTCTAAGGCTCAAGCCCAAAAACCATTAGTCCTGAACCCCTTCACGTCGGAGCACCAAACACCTTTCCTGAAATAAGAGGACTTTGATCCTAGATAAGGAAAGGTATGTAGGAAGCCTCCCTAAGGTTCAAGCCCAACAACTATTGGTCCCAACCATCTTCACGCCGATTCACCAATACCCCCCATCCCGAACTACGTGTACTTTGATCCTTTCCAAGGTAAGGTACATAGGAAGCCTTCATGAGGTTCAAGCCCAACACCTAGTTGTTCTGGCCCCATTTCATGTGGGTTCACCTTCATCCTACATGATGTTAAACTACATTCCCCTTTTTCCTCCCACACGACATTAAACTGTACCCGCTCGAACTACATTGGCTCTGATCCTTGCCTCCTAGACAGGGTACATATGAAGCCTCTATGAGGTTCAAACCTCATCCAGTGATAATCCGTTGTGACCTCAACTAGCGGTAATCCATTTTCAACCCCAACCGATGGTAAGCCATTGTGTACCCTGATTGACGGTAAGTCATTGTCAATCCCAACCAGTGGTAATCCGTTGTGTTTCCAATCCAATGGTAAGTAATTGTAGTCCCCTTTCATTGGGACCCACACCTATGGTCCACCCTCAGGCGTTAGACCATCCCAGGCCTCTAATTATGCATAAGCCCCAGTATATCATCGGGTCGATGTCCTCTGATAACACCCCAATACTATCCCCCCATTCTGAACTACGTGGACTTTGATCCTTACCAAGGAAAGGTACGTAGGAAGCCTCCCTGGGGTTCAAGCCCATCATCCATGTCTCATCCTTGTCTTTCCATTGAACCTATGTGTTTCAGAAAGTTCATGACCCCAACCCGGAGGTTCTAGTTTCTCCGGATCCCATCCATGTGTCCATCCCCGTAGGCCGCCTCCTCAGGTGTCCCATCACCCCATTGAACTACAGGGACTTTGATTCCCTACCACGGGGATACATAGGAAGTCTCTTCAAGGATCAAGGCCAATTTCACCATCGCCCTCGAGTCGACCCCATCTCATTCTCCATCCACTTCACTTAACCACCCAACACCCATCCTGATTCTTACCCGGGCCGCCACATCCCAGTGAGACCAGGCCAATTTGTTTCTTCACTACTCCTAGTAGTAGTTAGGTATCTAACCACATCTTAGCCCTAAAATTAGTGTTCCTTCCAGAGGTCGCACCCATCTAATCCACTCTAGTCAGTGTTCTGATCAATCTAATCTGTCTCCTCTAGACGTTAAACTCACGACATGCCCTATGTTAAACATGGGAGGCTGAGGAAAACCTCAGAGACATGCCTATGGAATATAATTCCCCACATTCGACGTGGGATGCCTCGGGCTTTCATGCCCTCTAGAAACTCTATAATAAGGGGAAGAACCCTAGACATGCCAGTGTTCCAGCGTCCAGACACGCTAGTGATATCCAACGTGATTACTCCCCTGACCGAAGGTTGTTGCCCTGGCCAGACCCCTTGGAATGTCCCGACAGAAGCAGTGTAATTAACCAGTGCCCATGAAGATATAACACTGGTAAGAGTTTCATGAACAACATCTTAAGTCTATAAGGGAGACCAGGACTAGGTAACGAGATCTGAGGAGGAATCCATGGAAGGAAGAACGAACATCCCATCATCATGTTTCGATCGAGGAGAAAACGTCCCTGAATAAGTGACGGATGTCGCCTACCTTTGGAAATTGAGAATACGGGGCAACATCCAGTGCATCCTCATTGTCCTCGATGAACGGATGTGCATGTCCCAGTGAAAGTGTCAGAAACAATATTGTATTATATTATAAATGCTAATAAATTAATCACGATATGTTTTTATGTAAAGGAACATAATGAATTTAGTATAGTTCAATATAATGTACTCACTATTATGGATAATGAAATGTTTGTATCATGTGTCCTAGAAAAATATCCAATTCATGTGAATATATCTTACTTTGGAATCATTAAAAAATGGTGGAGTTGTATAATGTCATATTCCATGTGCCAATTTTCACTTCAGGATAAACTTATAATAGGATTGTAGTAAAATTTTACAAATTAGGATTTGTAAAAGTTAAATTTAATATTGAATAAAATAAAAATAATATATTCACAATGAAATAACTATAAATTGTGTTTCTTATAAATTTTATCTTGTAAGTGAAAATTAGTTCACTATGCTTTTTGAAATTTGATAAAATGCATAATTTAGTTTCAATTCATTATAGGATGATCATTTCCATGGGATGTCAAAGAAATTTCATTTTATAAATAGTATAGATGATGTATTGTATGTTAGAGGTGACCATGAAGAGGGAATTTGGATAATCAAAAAATGGGGAATCATTTAAAGCATTAAATAAAAATTGAAGATTTTAAAATTTAGATACTATGTTACTTGAGTTTTTTATATTAAATCAATATTCTATTTATATGAAATATGTTTAATGAATAACTTGTGTCTTCTAATTTATTTATATAACTTATTATCCTATAAAATATTATCTACTAAATAATCTACTCACCCTAATAAGGAACAACCATAAAAAAATTTATTATAGCCTATTTATTTAATAACATTTATTTAAGTTTCATTTGATAGAATTGTTTTTTTCAATTTATAAGTTAAATTTTCATTCAAAATTTACATCACATGATAAAAACTTGGAAATTGTTATATTATTTCCATGAAACTCTTGAAAAAATGATTGATGAATCATTTATTTCCTATAAGAATCAATTCCACATCATTGTGATGCTTGGTATGGGTAGTATGATTAAAAGTGAATGTTTTCAATTTAAAAGTATTATTTTAGTTCAAAAATGAATCACATTATCAAAAATGATTAACCAAAATCATAATCTTTTAAACATATATTCAAATGGATTATGAATCATTTTTCACCTTTAGAAATAAACCGTACATAATTTTGATGTGTAACATGACTAATTTGACTAATGTGAATGTTTTTAATTCAAAATCCATATTTCAGTTCTGTACATCTTTCACATGCTCATAACATAGAAAAAGATCTTAGATTGATAAGAAACTATAGTAAAATGAATAGTTAATGATTCATGGATTATAGGATTAAAACACAAGTCTTTACAATACTCAGTGCAACCCCTATGATTGAAGGTGCATGTTTTTTTAAAGATAAATTTTAGTTGAAAACTAAAAACCAATAAAACATGCTTGGATGTCCATAAAACTCAATGAAAATAAAAAATGAATGGATTTTAACCTATATTAATAAACCACATGTCATTTTTACACACAGTGTGACTAGTATGATTAAAAATATGTTCTTTCAATTTATAATTTGTATTTTAGATCCAAATGTATGTCACGTGATCAAAACTGAGAAAACATTGTCATATTGTTTTAAAACACTATAAAAACTAATGGTGTTATATTTTTTACCAATATGAATAAATTCATGTAATTTTGATATGTTTTGTGACTAATAAAACTAAAATTACATGTTTCCAATTTATGAGTCATATTTTAGTTCATAACATGAATACCAAGTTAAAAATAAAAAAATGATCTCTAATTGGCTTGTAGATCTGGGAAAATGATCAATAAATAATTTTTGACTTTTATTAATTAATTATACATAATTTTAATTAATTTTTTAGTAGTTTAACTAAAATTGAGTTTTATCAATTTAAAAGTCACATTTTAGTTTAAAACACAAAACCAAGAAAACATGCTTGGATTGTCATGAAAATTTACAACAATGAATGATGAATCATTTATGGCTTATAAGAATAAATCACACATCATTATGATTCATGATGTAGTTTATATGATGAAAAGATAATTTTTTCAAGTTATTATTCATAGTTTATTTCAAAATAATTGTTAAATGCATAAAATTTAGATAATGATCTTAGGTTGATGTAAAACTTGATGAAACTGTATAAGGAATCATTTGTAACCTATAAGAATAAAGTTCATGTAATTTTGAAATGATTTTCATCTCAAATGACTATAAGTATGTTTATTTAATTTATAAGTTAAATTTTAGTTCAAAACATGTGTTCCCTTCTCAAAATCTAGAATATAATCTCAGATTGGCATGAAACTCTAGAAAAATGACTAACGAATCATTTTTGGATTATTGGAATGAAATGCACATCCTTCAAACACTCAGTGTGACTGGTATAATTGAAAATACTTATTTTTAATTTAAAAGTCATATTTTCATTAAAAACACAAAAGAAATAAAATGTGTTTGGATTTTCATGAAACTTTAGGATAAATAATTTTTATTCATTTATTTTATATAGGAATTGACTAGACTTCACTCAGATACACAGTATGGTCAGTTGAAAATAATATGTACTTCCTCATTTCTATTTAGTTATATATTTATTAATTATTATTAATAAATAATATATTTTTTATTATTACCTATATATTACTCTTTTCAATTACAACTATATTTCCATGGTTAGTTAAAGGTTAAAGGACTATTTATTCATCAACACACTCTTTTGAACATTCTCTTTTTATGTAATTCTTGTATTTATAAATGTTGTGATAATAAGTTAATATATAAATATATTTTCAAATAATGATATTTATATATTATTTTTATTATTTTGATTCTTACAAATTAAATATTGAATACTTTTCTGTATTGTACTATATATATGTGTTTTATAAGCTATTGAAACACTTAATAATGGCTACAGTAGGTAATGTCCATTCTTTATGCTAAAAAGATTTTATGAAAGCCATGTTTCTCACCATTATCTTTATTATCATTTTTTTAGATCAAATAAATACCTTTTATAACTCTATAAAAATGGTATTTTGTTGTAGTGTTAAGAGAAAATCTGTTGATGTTAGCTAGGAAAAAGAACAAAGATCCAAAATCATAGAAGATAGTAATGGACCTATAAGAAAAAATGGACTACCAAAGGTGATGCAACATGTTGAGAAGGGAAGGTCCCTATAAAAGTGAAATTTAAAAAACAAATAGTGAAAATTAAAGCCAAAATCATGAAACCAAGACTTCCAAAATTAATAAAAAAAATATAAAAAATATACACTTTATAATAAGCACATATATGTGGGACAACAAGACCATGATATGGAGAAAATATTAATAAAAAACATATATTGAGTCTACAACCATAAAATATCCATCAATGAATCAAGATAAGAAGAACACACCATGGAAACAATAACTAACCAACTAAAATCACCCCAAAAGTATCTTATCCAATGGATTTACAAGACCACAGGACTTCCTCCCCATACATTGGAAGCTTCCAACTAGTGTTGAGAGCCTATATCAAACATGGGGAGACTATCCTCTCAATATAATCACACAAAATAACATATAAATAAATATACCAATATAAATATCAAAGTAAGTGAAAGGAATTATAACTATGAGATAATAGTCAATAATGTACAATATGAAAATACTATAAAAAATTAATCAATACTCAATCTAAATAAATAAAGTATAGGGATCAACCACTAGGATAATGAAGTAAAAAATAGACAAAAGATGAAAGAACTGATGGATAGATAACCATAATAATTGAGTCCCCCGTTGATCTAGTCTCCCAACCCAAAAAAGATACTCTAGAAAGATTCCCTATACAAATTGTAAAAATAAATTGAAAATTGAAGTTATATATGTTCCCCAGGGCACCTATGAAGGGATTTAGAAATACATCTTTGTAGTAACCACTGATAGGGTTCCTTAGAATATTTCATAACTTAAAGTGTAAATATGCATAGAAAAAATAAACCAGTGGTACACAAGAATACATGTTAGGTCGGCCTATACTAACTAGGCCCCCATGAAACTCAACCCCACTTATTCCTACCAATTTTGGTAAAAATGTCTGTTATAGTAACTATATATATGAATCCCATCAATGGAAAAGAAAAATAGAGACAGACCTAGGTGTAAAAAATTATTGGGGATCCTCTCCCAGTGTTTCATAGATAACCTAACAATTATCTTATCATAGTTAGTGTAATGTATATGAAGTA
The DNA here is from genome assembly GCA_963277665.1 of Viscum album. Lineage (NCBI taxonomy): Eukaryota > Viridiplantae > Streptophyta > Magnoliopsida > Santalales > Viscaceae > Viscum > Viscum album. The sequence goes on along the minus strand of OY728128.1, from coordinate 1,511,901,056 downwards.
GAACTTGAGGGTGGTCTAACTTAAAAAACCCCTCAATAAATTCAAAGCACTAACACAAGGTAGGTCCCATGTAAAATCACATAAACATGATTCAAATCATGATAAAGACACAACCAAGCCAACCACCCACATGAGTCGAACTCCCAATACAAGGTGGGTCTCATATCTAATGGGATATACCATAAGTGGATCCTAAAAAGGCATAACCAATCCAAACTCCCACATAAGTTGAATCCCAAACACAAGTAGATTACAATGGATAATCACATATCAACAATGGTGTAAAACCCAACATAGGATCCCAAAACCCAAGAATAATGAGAATTTGAGTTGTGTAACTCTACACCATGATCTATATGTCTCTATGAATTATCCCCATCATAACTACATAATAAAGGTATTGATATAAAAAACAAAAATGATAATCCCATATTCTTGAACTCATCCAGTCATATACCCATATCTAGAACTCTACTAGAGGGTACCACACATCTATATCTCATAAATATCTCACCCTAAATAATCCCATATAATATGGTCATCTCATGCATAACCTATCTCCATACCCTAAATCACCATGATCACAAATCCCTCAATCCATAACTAGTGTATAATCCCAACTCACTGGTCTTACCTGACCATACTAGGTAACCACACATATATGGGGGTAACACCCAACCTATAAATCCTCTTGTAACCACTTATTATTTCCTACATATATAAATATCCTCCTTGATTACACTCCAAGGTGTTACCAAGCCCTTAGGACCCTTGTAAACACTTTTCATTCACTAGTCCCCTAGGAGTTATAAATAATATTCCACACTTTCATCTTCCCATGAGATTCACTTCCTATTGGCTAATCAATGAATGTAAGGAACTCACTAACATATCCCAAAAATCAACTTGACAGTAGGTCCTAATATCATCAAAACCTAACAATGCATACCCCAATAACACTATTCAAGGGAACCCACTAAGGACCATACTTGAATAACTAATTCTTCTCATGTAGGAATGGTCTTCAACTATATAAGACATATTTTAACATCTTGAAATATTTGGATATTTTTCACTTTAAATAAATTTTATTTCTTTGATTGCTTTATTTACATGAAACCCTGAGTCTAAATGAATTATAATATATTATAGGTTTTATAACCTAGCTGTTGGATTGGAAGGTATTAATATGATGAACCAAATTATGATATATATATATATATAGAAATTTTTTCCTTAATTCAAATTTATTGGTTAATTACAATGAAATAATCAATAAATTTTAATAAAATTATTTCATGATTAAAAAAACTATTTTTATAAGGATTTTTATTTTTCTAGGTGTTATGAATTTTTATAAAAAAAATATTAATCACTGTTAATATTGATTTTAATTAAATTTGTTTTTAATTATTTAATAATTATTCATACATTAGTTACCCAACATTTTGGAATAAAGATAAAATCATTTAAATGTAAAAGGATTTATTTTTCAGAAAACTATTTTTATTTATAAAAAAACATTTTTATATTTATTAATTAAATTAATTAATATTGATTAATGGTGTCAATTAAATTTATAGAATATATATTCAATAAAATATTTTAACATTCATATAATAGTTTTTACAAGTAAAATAATAATAATAAATTCAATTTTATGATTAAAATGTATTTTTCTAAAAATATTTTTTCTATGTTTTTCATACTTATTTTAAATTTCATTTAAAAAAATTATGGAAATTAATATTATAAAATGTATTGAATATTTGGGATCAGAATAGATAATATATTTTAATAGTTTAATCATATTTTTTTTCATAATGAATTGTAAAAACAATGAAAACTTGTTACCATGGTTAGAGTTAAAATGAGTTTACTAATCAGGGTTAAAATAAGAGATAAGTGTAAAAATTCCACATAAACTTGTTTAAATATTATTTTTTGAAGATATTTTGACCTTATTGTATCTTTAAATTTAATTTATTTCCATTTTTATCCACTTTTACAAGAGAGTACTTTATTTTATTTAAATATTTTAATTAATTCCATGTGTGCCCCTCCCGTCACTTATAAATGTACTTATTCTCCTCCATTATTCACAAAAAAGATCCCTCTGGATCAGATAATTCCTAACCAAAAAAATCATAGATTCCTTCCATTAATTATTTATCTCCTTGGCATATCCTAAAGCCATCCTAAGAAGGCTTAAGATTCAATCCAATGGAGGTCTCTCAAGGAATAGGTAATCGGCTTACCCGAATCTTTCAAACTTTATTTCATCCTATACTTAATATAAATATTTTGTATCCAGCCTCAAATAATTAATATAGTATAATAAATATAATTACATGTTATTATGATTATGGTACACCCATTTTCCATCTCCATTACATTAAATAGTAAATGGAAATATCACTTGTGCGTAAGTGTGGACTACCACCTCCACGTAGCTATAAGATCCATTTTCCAACACCATATTTTATGGTTGGTTATTATAATTGAATTAATATTTATATATGATATTTATGACATAATTATTGTTTTTTAATTATAATTTATTATATACCTTATTACCTTCCAATCCATTGTATGATGATAATGTCACTCATGTGTACATGTGGACCACCACCTCCATGAAGTAATGTGATTCATTTTTCATTTACATTTTAAATGGATGGTAATAAGGATAGATTTAATTAATATATATGATATTTATGAGATTATTTATATTCTATAAAGTTGAATTACTATATAAATTTTTTATTTCCATTCATTGAAAATTGAAAACATCACTCATGCATACGTGTGGACTACCACCTCTATGAAGTGATGTAAATCATTTTTCATCACTAATTTATATAAATGGTTATAAAATTATATATAAATAATAAATATTATAATTTTATCATGATTAATATTTTAGATATGATGAAACCATGACTAAGGTGAAAGTATCAGAACCATCAAACTGAAACATGAATGGAAAACAAACCATTCTTTACCTGAATGTTCATTGTAATAAATAGATTTCTAATAAAAGGATAATTAGAGATTATAAAATAAATGATAAAAATTAATTCATGTATTAATATGGTTATATATAATATTTATAATAAATATATATTTAATATATAGGATTTTTGAATGCATATGAAGTAAGATGGGACTTAAAGTCCAGATTTATGTTACGATCTCATTTCTTTTTAAAATTATTAATGATAAATTTACTTTGAGAAAAATTATTTGGATATTATCCTTTAAACCCCATATATTCTAGTCTCCAATGTTTATTCCTATAAAATTAAATTAATAGTACCTTTTCCCTCCCTTTGGTACTTAAAATTACTGTGAAATTTTTTTAAATAAAAGAATACCTTATTCCTTATTGGGTTGATGAACTTTTTCATCCATGTTCATAATCCTATAAATATTTTTATATATATTTTTACCTATAAATTATATATTTTAAAAAACTCATTTTGACTAGAATTTACTTTATTTATATAAGATTAATATTTTTAAAGTAATTTTCTAAACGGGTTATTTTTGAATTTTTACAGAAGTGTGAAAAGAATGTTCTCTTTTAACATATATAATATAAATGGATTTTCCCACCACTATTACTATCCTTTTATTTGATACTTAATTAAAAAGTTACCATTTTTATTTTCAAAGAAAATAGTTTTTTCAATATTATGGGAATTTTTTATTCTTAATGATACCAAAAGAAAATGATATTTTCTATTTGTTTAAAGAAATGTTCAAAGGTATTTTTTATGAATTTCATCACATTATAAGGGTTTTTTTACTTAACTAGGGATATGATCTTATCATACCATTCACTTCATTTCTATATATATCTTATTATTATGATTATTTAACGAATTTTATATGAAATTAATTTTTTCCCATGTGTTAATTATGTTTTGACGAAATCATTAAGAAACCCATTTATTTTACATGGATTATCCAAATGATTAAATTATGGAATAAAACCCGTTTACATTCAATGGGTTATCATATTAATAATTTATGAATGTTTTTTGATCATGTAGAATATATATATATATATCATAATGTGATGGGTGGGCCTAGAATTATATATCTCTCTAATGAATTGGGTACATGTTGATATATCATGAGATAATAAGGATAGGAATGGGGAGTGAACCCCATTCAGTAAGGGACTCTATCCACTTTGATAGCCTTAGTAGTGAACCTTAACTAAGGAAATGATAGAATGTGGAGTGAACCCAATCCACTATGATAGCCTTGGAAGGGATCCTTGGCTTAGGAAATTATTTTATATGGTTTTTTGTATGTTATAAACTTATTTCATATGCTTATGATGTGTTATAATAGCTCAGGATTCAATATTTATGATTATACACTCTTATGAATTATGTAATTTTATATGAAAAAAAAACTTATTCCATTATTCATAATTAAATATATTTGAATTATTGGGTGTGATTTTATTAAGTTGTGATCATTTTCTCATACACTTATTCTTATTATAAAAATTGATCATTGATTGATATCTTCTTTGTTTATCCCTATTGAGCACTTGTGCTTACCCTTTTATATGTTTTCATTTTCTATAGGTTATGAAGAAGGTTATCAAGTTAGAAATGTATAAGAAGGGTAATATTAAAGAAGAACATTTTCAGATATGTTGAAGATATTTTACAAAATAAGTTGATTATGTATATATTCATTAAATACACTAAACCTTTATGGTCCTTGGGTGTGTATTATTGTGAAATATATTGAATATTAATATAAAATGATACAATATTTATGTATATTATTCTATGGTTTTAAAAGTTAGTATCATAGGATAGTTTAGTTATTTTTGGAGATTAGGATTATAAAACACTAGTGAGAGCCATGGGAATAATACTAAGTAAAGGAGAACATTATATGTTATTATAAATAAACGAGTGTGGTTTTCCTATAAAATAAATCTTAGAAAAGATACTATAAGTTGGATTTAGTGGTGGAATAGATGAACCTAGGGATGAAAACTATAAAAAGGGTGTATTGGGTATTAAATCGATCGTCACCAATGTATTATTAGTGTTCCAAAGACTTCATGCCTTACTAGAAACTTCCAAGGGATATGCATTGGTTACTTTACATTTTCTTTATTAACCATTATGAAAAATGAGAGGATAAAATATATGGAAATAGATGACAAGATATATTGAAATGATATGGAATTAAAGTTTCATGGGTTGAAAAAAGGTTTCATAATTTATGACATTATAAGAATTATTTTTATGATCATGTGATTATTTACTCTAATTATTGATGTTTGATACTCACACTATATTTATCAGGATTTATTCAATGACTATAACTAGAATAAGTCATATTAAAATAAATGTTATGGTAAATTTAATGATCATACTTATGAGAAACCTAATGAAATGGGATCCAGGATGGTAAATCAGGTGTCTATGCTCACCTAACTCTCTCAAACTATGTACAGTAACTTAAAACATGTAAACTTTCAAATGTAAAAAGGAAGGAAAAACTCATAATTTACACTTTTATGTTAAAAAATTTATATTCCTTCATTGGTTCCTATAATAAAATTATTACTGAGTAATGGATCAATTCTATAGAAAATATGTCATTTTTTATCTAGTGATCAGACCATGGATGTTTATTTTATCAATGTATAATTTGGAAGTTGAATTTGATAAATGGTGGGATCTTATCAAGAATTTAATAAATATGAGGAAATTGACTCTATGATGTGGGAAGAGTTTGACAAGGAATTTTTCAATAATTATTTTTATCTAACACATTGAATTAAACTATAAAGAAAATTTTTATAACTAAAGTTGATGGATTATGAATCCATTAGTACCAATGAGGAAAATTTCATCATAATTGCAAGAAATACTTCCAGTTTTTTCATCACTACTAAAAGAAAAGATAACTAGTTATTTATTGGCTTGAGTACAAGTCTCCAAAAGGTATTTTTTATTAGAGAATTTGGTATCTATGAATAAATAATTTGATGTGATCTCATGAAAGAAATAAATATTGGATACTCCTAATTTTTCTCATGGTTTTATGGACAAATAAGAGAAATATGGAAATTTGAGGAATTTGTAAAAATAAATCCCACTAAGTAATGAAAATTAATCTTCCTTGATGATATAAGTTTGTTATAAATAATGGAGGAAATTTTATTATGGGGTAAAATAAATTTTTTAACTAGGGATAAGAAGGTCATCAAAAAAAATAATTCTATAGTGATATAAAGAGGTCATTCAATAATGGTGAGAAATATCAAATGAATATGTCACTCATAATCTAATGTTATAATTAACAGAGTATATAAATGTTTTCAATAAATACATTAATATTAGGGTTAGTGATGATAATAAATGTTGACATCCTCTTAAGATAAGAGAAAGAGGAAAAACTCATGTGATCACAACTGTTGAAGTGGGTCACGAGAACAAAGTGGTGAAAGGTACAATTATTTTCATGACCTTATATTTTTTGGTTTATTTTATGTGAAGAAATTTTTTTCCATAATTTTGATATGATTTTTAGTTGAATATATGATTGGGTTAATACTAGTGGGATTTTATTAGCTTTAATAATCTTAAATTTGGGTTTTTTGTGATCTTACTATCAAAAACAGCCGACACAATGCCCTGATGAAATTCATTCTTCCATAGTTTTACTTTGTGTAAAAAAAGAAAGGTAAAAATAATTTTTAATCCGTTTTAGAGGTCATGGTGAGGGAGAAATTCCCTCATCAAGGACACCGTGACTTGGTGGAAGCTTTTTTGCTGTTCAGATTTCTTTTTAACAGTTGATATGCACCATTCTTCCTCATATACCAATTAATGAGATATTTATGATCTTCAAAACATATTTTAACATAATAAGGGGTCAATTAATACCCTTTTCAATTTTTTCCTCTAATAAAATTGCTATATTTTCCTTCCTATTTAGATATTGGTTATTTTGGGATGTTTTTATAAGACGTTCTTTTGGGGGCTATGATCTTCATCCGAGCATTTTTTTTACTTTCTTTTTTATAATGATCTTGTTTTTTTATTTAATTTATCTATGGCCTCATTTTATCCTTTTTTAATATTTCTTTTAGATTTGGTCTATTCGATGAATTACTCTGGTGGACCATTATTGTTTGGGTGAATTTCCATTTTTCTTTCTTGTTTGGGTGAATTTCCACTTTTCCTTCTTAATTGATCCGATAATAATAATTGTATGGATTAGACATGGGATCTTGGTGTAGTAAAAGGAGGTGATTCTAGTTTTGGTATATAAATAACCTTTATTGAGAATAATTTTCATTCTAAAATTACTTAATGGTGTTTATCTTGGTTATTTTCTCCTCTTATTGCTACATGATAGAGAATTTTCATTTTCTTCAACATGGCATGAAGACCACCGTTGATGATGATTGTCATTGTGTAAGTGATTATTCTATGTTGTCTTGTTCCATCTTGAAAATTTCTCTAGAAGCCATTTTTTTTTATATTTAACTTATTCTAGGAGTTATTATCTTTCAATATTATCCTAATTGATGTGTAAATATGGTTTGGGAGACGACACCCTTGAAAAACCTTGATGGTGACATAGACAATCTTGTTGCTGGAAGTTTATTGTCATTTTTATTGCTTATATACACACGTTTCCTTGGTATGTTTATTATTTTGGTATATTTTATTTGTCCATTCATTATAGAGATCATGTTTGGGTGTGTATATAACCTGTGATACATATTTATGATGATTGATTCCATGAGTATGCTTGTAGTTTGTTTGATCATGTTTTATACTAATCACGTGTATTATATGATACTATTATATTATAATGATGATATGATATGATTTCCTTGTATTTTATACCTTGTTATGTATGTTAACATTCCTTTGTGGATTTTTCTTTGTATCAAAAATATTTTGACCATCGTGATTTGGTTATACCTTAGAGGGGGAGTGAACATGGATTGTGACAATGGAAATAATGGACCTGGGTATAGAGTAAGGTCAAGATGGCTTAGAGGTGTGTCCTGAGGTAGAAACATTAGGTTTATAATGTCCTAGAAGTCATATCTAAATTAACACCATGATACTACTAAGATACATGATTATCATCCTTGTGGATAGTTCTTGGTCACTTGTGACTACCTATGATTATCCTTCCTATATTGATCCAAATTAGGTATGGCCATGGATCATGGTGTTTTGGATTTAACATGGATGCTCAATATATGATTTTTATACCTCCTTTTTCATTTATTTTTATCATGGAATACACCTATTATACTAGTGAACACTCGTTAGGGACACATTGCTGATTTCCTACAATTTTTATTACTCACACCTTGTATGGGAATCTTGATGCATGTGCAGACTTCATGTATGGGGATCCATGAATGGGACAGGTGCATGAGGAATATTATTAAGCTCGGTAGAATATAGCTTTTAGTGGTACTAGGACATACTCTGAATCATTTCACAATGTTACTTATTAATTTACTTTCACTCTATATCCTCTAGTTTTGTTTACCACTTTGGGATCCTAGTTATTTATTTGTATGATTTGTGTATCATCTATCATTAAATTTTGTTATATCATCACCCATATGTTATTATTATTATTATATTTATGTTTTATTTATGTTATTTGTGTATGTATATGATACTAAGGGTGTAATATCCACACAGATGGTGCTAGGTCTCTTGTCCCTAGTCGGTAGCCTCTTGTGTATGGGAAGGTGCACATGAGGCTTTTTGTCTCTCTAACTCATACCTGAAGGTTTAGGTTAGTGTGTTAGAAAATGGTATTATAGATTAATTTATTATTTTCTTTTTTCTAACTTGTGACATAGTATAAAAGAGAATGTTTATATGGGACCCGAATAGGGGAGTTACCATGTTCCTGGCCAGCTCGTGTGTAACACACATCCAAGTTACAAATGATGTGACTCGTGTCTCCTTTTTTATTGGATTTAATTGTTTTATTTCATCATGATAGGAAATTAGGTTCACATACCATATATATACATTTTTTCCCAACATAGATGTTATTTAATAATACCTTTATTGTGTTATTTATTCAGGATAGTTTTGTATTCTATGATTCAGTGATATATATGTTTCCTATGTTGTCATGATATATATTTGTTGTAATTATTTAGTTCAACTTGAACATGTTGTTATGTTTATATATATATATATATATATGTGACTATGACTAGTGTGTAGAGATAGAAACCTTGGTTAATGGTAGGATCAATATATCATGGGTTATGGGTAGACTTCTATGAGAACCTTATGTGATCCTATAGATTGATTGGAATATGTCCTAACAGCTTTTTTCAAATGTTTTCATTTTGTTTCAGAATATCCCACCCTAAAAGAGACTAATGGGATCACCAACATACATGGGATGGGATTATCCCCCACTAGTAAGGATGGTCTTATTCCACCTTCTGTTGTAAAAGATTCTACAATATAGTATGCTCCTGTACCTACTCAGGTGGTGCCTGTAGTGGGCCCACCACCACCCAGAGTCCTTTCACTTTCTCCTACCTAGTAAGGAGGGGCACTAAGGTATATGGTCAACTACACCAGAGACCTCCATCTCCAGCATCCACCATTATTTTATGGAACTAGAGTTCCAAAAGATAATGAGTACTAGATATATATCATCAATGGTGACTTTAACCTCATTGATACACATAAGGATATGAAGGTGAAGCTAAAAGTGATAATGCTACAAAGATTTTCCATGAGATGGTGGGGTTTGATGGAATAGGATCAAATATGTGACGATATCATCTAGGAGGCCTTCAATAACCTATTTTTGGGTGATTATTTCTTGATACACTAAATCATGACTGGGTGTATGTGTTCATAGAGCTATAACAGGGGTCCATTATGGTATTTGGATCCTCTATTCAACTCAGTGAGTTACATAATTTTTCTCCTCACTTGGTTGTAAATGATACATAAATTTCTAGGAATTTCAAGATCGGTCTTCATCCCGAAATCAGTTTTTAGGTTAGTGGTTTCAAACTAATGAACTACTATAGGTTCTTTATAAGTTTCTGACTATTTAGATGGCCCTTGAAGAGGATTGAGAAATTTTACTTCTTCCACATTTCAGTACTCAGGTGGGTGGACCTCATACTACTAAGATGAGTGTCTCTTTTGACAGTAGGAAGAGGATGATTGGGGATGCATAGTATATTAGTGGTAAGAGTGTGGATTATAATTCTGCTTGTTCAATTCCCTTAGGTATATATCCATGGTTCTTTAACTATGGAAAGATCAAAAATCACTGTAGGGTCTGCACAGCACCTCAGAGCAAGTTTTAGAAATACATAAAGATAGGGATCATCAGTAATTTTTCCTTAGATATTTGAGGATAGGATTCCAAAAGGGATCAAGGAAGAAATATTCAAGTAGCCTATCATTTTTTCAGGGTCCTCAATAGAAAGATCAGATGATGATGACTCAGGTGAGTCACATACCTTAGGGACAAGATTGCGGACCTAGTCCAGGAAAAGTATATGCAATGGATAAAACTTATGTAGATGGTGATGAGGGACCATATACTATTCATGTAATGTTATTGATCAATTATACATTTTCTATAACCATGTTTGATACTAGTTCTTCTTATTACTTTATATCTACAAAAACATTTGTTGTACATAAATTACCCATCAAGTTATCTTATGAGTTGTTATCCCTCAATACACCTTTGGGTACAAAAGTAGATTGTCTTCAATGTTTCACATTCTATCCTATAGTCATTTCAAATTATGAACATATGTGGGAATTCATGATTCTAGAGATAAATATATTTTATGTGATTCTTGGTATAGACAGGTTGACCAGATTTTGAGCCCACATAGACTGTTGTCTAATATGAGTATCATTTTCATCGCCCAATAGAGTAAAACTCATGATGACTGGTGAGTTAGAACTAGGAGAAGGTAGATTGGGTGCATAAATGATCCAAAATGGAATGATTATAGTGAATATTGTAGGATTTTCTCTTTCAACGGTATTAGTGGTGTCCCCTTCTTCTTTTTCTCCATTTGTGGATCTATATCAGGATGTATTTCCAATTGAATTCACAAGACTCCCTCCCCCAATAGAGGAGTTGAGTTTGAGATAGAACTCATTCCATATGAGTAGCACAAATTTATTCCCCCTTATCATAAAGCACTAACCTAGTTTAAGGAGCTCAAAGTACTTCTCAAGGAAATTTAACAAAAGGGAATTATTAGGATGAGTACATCACGGTGGGGTGCACTTATTTTGTTCACCAACAAGGAGGTCGGTAGTCTTTAACTTTATATAGATTACCAAAGGTTGAATAATGTGGTGGTGAATAATATATATCCATTTCCTTGGATATATGATCTCTCTAATCAATTATTAGGAGCCTAGTGGTTCTCTAAGATTGATCTCAAAATGGTATACCACCGGTTGTAGGTTAAAGAGGATTACATCCTGAAGACATCATTTTGTAGGAGGTATGAGATGTGGGATTAAGTGGTCATGCTATTTGGATGGATGAATGCATAAAAAGTGTTCATGGATCTCATAGACATGATCATTCACCCATATAATAACTTTTTTATCATGGTTTTTGTTAATGATATCTTTATTTACTCACCAACCCTATAGTAGAATTCCAGATATCCTGAGATAGTCTTAATCACACATCGAGTCATCATCTTTATTCCAGCTGTTGAAGTTTTACTTTTGGATCAAAGAGGTAAAATTCATGGGTCATGTGGTTTCTTAAAATGGTATATTACTAGACCTAGATAAATTTGAGGCATCGATGTCCTTGACACATCCCCATAATGTGTTCAAGAATAATAGATTTCTTGGATTATTGGGGTATTATTGGTATTTTATGTTAGACTTATCTTGTTTATCAGCACCCATGACTATACTAATAAATATGGGAGTGAAGTTACAGTGGTCAAACCAATTTAAGGATTCTTTTCTTGAGTTGAAGAGGAGTTTTAATATAGCTCTAGTGTTGATTATTCCTGATCCTCGGATCATATATGACATATTTTTTTATGAATTATCCATTGTTTTGGGAGAATTACTAATATTGATAGAGAAGGTAGTAGATTATGGGTCGTGTCAGTTATGACCACATGAGTAGAACTATCCCACCCATAAATTGGAGTTGGTAGTCATGGTCCACACTTTGAAGTCTTGGTGGCACTATCTCTTTTTCTAGAGGATGGTTTTCTACAAAGACTAGAATATCCTTCACTATATCTTCACATAAAGGGACCTCAATTTTAGGTAGATGTGCTGGGCAGAGTACCTGTATATGTTTCACTTTGTGATTAAATATTCACTAGGTAAAGGTAATGTCATTATAGATTCTCTTAGCTAGAATACATAGGTAGTTCGGGATCTTGGAGAACATCCTTTGGAGGGATAATGGTGCTTTTTAAGCTTTTTGGTCAATTGGAGAGTGGAATCTTCCAAATACCAAGGATAAATGATGTGTTTTCCATTAATAATCATATATTATTTAGTATAATGTGTTATGGTTAGTCTATAATTTATCCCAGAGTGTTTTGTGATGCATGAACAGCTAGCGATGGTGACCCAATACCGGGATGGTCATTTGAAGGTGAAAATACAATCATAGTAAATGGGTTATTTTTTTTAACTTACTCCATTAGAAAGGATCTTATGAGATACTTCCATATCTATAAGTGATTCTTACATCCTAGAGAGATAAAGATGTACCATGATACAAGGTGATAGTTTTGGTGGTTGGGGTTTAAGAGGGCCATTACTTGATTTGTTTCTTGATGGTTTTCTTTCTAGAGAATAAAGTTCATTCACTATAATTCTCATGGTTTTATCCAAAAACATTATGTGACTATATAAAAATGGGAATATGTCATGATGGACTTTGTGACATGGTTACCCAGGACCTCAAGAATATGTTACACTATTTGGGTGATTTTCAATTAGCTAATGAAAATTTCTCATTTCTTATCAATCCATGAGACTCACTCAGTGGATGGGCTGGAAAAGTTGTATGTATGTGATAGAGTATGCCTTCATGAAGTTTCCTTGATAATTGTATCTAAAATAGATTTATGTTTTACATTTTGGTTCTGAAAGTTATGTTATAATTTTGGAGGGACTCAGCTGAGATTGACCATAGTGTACTATCCCTAGAAAGACAAATAGTCATATAAGATGATCACATATTGGATGATATGGTTAGGGATTGTTTCCTAGACTTGGTGCAGTGTGGTATGGTCAACTATCTTGGATCAATTTTTCATATAATAATTATTAGTCTTTGATTTGAATGGAACCGTATAAGGCTCTTTATGGTATGACATGTATTTCAATACTTTGTTAGCATGAGACTGGTGAGGCAATGGATATGGGGCCCATTATGGTATAAGAGGAATCTGAGTGAGTGTGGTTGATTCAAAGAAGGTTAATCATGTACCAAATCTGGAAAAGATATTATGTTTACTAAAGACCTTTGTAGGTTTCTATAGGTAATTGTTATTTTAAGAGTTATTTCTATATTAGGCCACCGAAATTTGAGAAAGCAAGGGAATCTTGACCTGTATCATGTTAGAACCTTCTTGATCATTGATCATATTTAAATGGTGTAATAACATATGTATCTTTCTTATCTTTACCAAGTTATTCATAATTTGTTTCATGTGTCCCAAATCTATAGGTACATTCCCAATCCCATGTATTTCATCAACTATAAGGATATTTAGTTGGAGCCCGAAACATAATATGTTGAGTGCCCAGTGCATATTGTAAACCAAATCAAGAAAGTACCATGAGGGATGAAATACCACATGTATGTATCATGTGGAATAATGGATGAATCCAATATGATACTTGAGAGTAGGGGGTAGATTTTTGGGATCAGTGGCATTAGTTGTTTGAGCATGATGCCTTGATACACTACTTAGGGATGAAAATTATTTAAAGGGTGATTGTAATATCCTTGTATTTTTTGATACATTTATGTGATGTTCCATCCTTTTCCTATGATTTTCATGTGGCACTATGCTTAGGTAAATCTTAGTGAGCTTTGAGTATCTTGAGGAAGCTAAAAATTGGATTTTTTTTAGAACTCACTATCCAAAATAGTCAACACCACACCCTAGTGAAATATATTTTTACCATGGTTCTCTCTTGTGTAAATTGGGAATAGAAAAATATCTTATTAATAAATTTTTGAGGATGTGGTGAGGTAAAACTCTATGTACATGGTCATCACTCCCAATTGGATTCCTTTTCAGTGATGAGATTTCTTTTTAATGGCTAAAACTCATACTTATTCCTCATATCACCATTAATGAGTCATTTTATATCTTTAAAATGTGTTATAATATAATGAGGGTTTTATTAATAACCTTTCACTCATTTTACACTAATTAAATCACTTTATTTTCCTTCTCATTTAAAGATTGTGTATTTTGGGATGTTCTTGAAAAGTCTTCCATTTTGTTCATATGATCTTCACACAAGCCATGTTTTCATCCTTATTTAGATCGATATTTTTTCCCTTTAATCGATCTGAGGACTCAATTCATCCTCCTTTACTGGTGCTTTTGAATTTGGGTGATTCAGTGAATAACTATGGTGGGTATTTCTTTTTTTCTCAAATTTCCTATTTTCATTCTTTTTAGATCATGTAATAACACTATTATAGATTATATTTTGGTTATTTTTGTATTATAAAGAGGTGATTCTAGTTTTGGTATAGAAATATTTTTTCTTGAAGATCAGTGGAATTTTCTAATGCCTCTATGGTGTTTCCATTGGTGTATTTATCTTCTTATTGCTACCCCAGAGTGATGTTACCTCTTCTTCAATAGAACTTATATAACAACATTGAGAGTAATTATCATTGGGTGTGTGATTATTTTACCCTTGGTTTGATCCTTCATGATTAATTCTCTAGAACCTGTGTTATTTTATGTGGAACATTTTCTAGTAGTTCTTGGCATGTGAACTTGTTCAAGTTGGTGTGTGAATGTGGTTTAGGAGAATACAACCTTGACAAAGACTGATGTTGAAGTTTAAAACCTTGAGGTAGGAGGTTTCTTACCATTTTGGGATCTTGTATATACATGTTTCCTTTTTTTCTTATGTTGGCATAGTTTGGTTGATCATGGTTGATAGAGATCACATGTGGGTGTGTAGGTGTGTGTAGACCGTGAGACCCATTTATGATGATTGATTCCATGAGTAAGCTTATATCTTGTTTGACCATGTCTGGTGTTGACTACACGTATTGTATGATTCTACTATATTCTGATGATTGTATGATGTTTTTCCATTATATGATATACCCTGTTATATGTGTTTCTAAACCATTTGAGGTTTTTGTTCTAGGTACTCAGAACTAGTGGACCATCCCGATATGGTTTTCCATTAAATGGGGAATATGCATGGATTTCAAGGAAAGTGATGATGGACCAATTCCAAGGGTAAGGGAATAATGATATGTATTCCTGAACCGGGGTAGTAGTACTATGGGAAAGATGGAATAGAGGCCTTACTAAAGATATAGATGGGGTATGACAGCCAGGAGGCAAGACTCATGATGGAACTGGGACATGAAGTCCTCAAGGACTGATTTGTTTTAATGCCTTGGTACTAACGAGATATATGATAACCAAAATTATGGCTAGTTCTTGATCACTTATGAAATCATATAATTATCTGTCTATAATGGACTCCAAGTAGGTGTGTTTGGGGATCAGGGTGGATTGGTTTGCACACTCGTGAATGAAATATGATTTTTTAGGCTTTCTTGAACATTTATAATCATCATGTAATACACCAGTTACACTTATTAAAACTTGTTAAGGACATATTGGTGGTGTCCTACTAGGATTGTTACTCTCACCATTCATGGACATCTTGAAGCATGTGAAAAATTCATATATAGGGATCTTGAAAATGGAAAGGGTCCAGTGAAAGTTGGTTGATCAAGGGAGTATGGATCTGGTAGTTGTATCATGACGTACTCTAGAGAATTATTTAGTGTTCTTTATTTAATTTCACTCTATATACTCTGTTTTAGATTGACACATTGGGAGCTTGATTATTTATTTGTATGACTTTTGTGGCATCTATTATTAAATTTTGATATAATTTCTTCCACGTGTTATTTTGATTATTATATTTATGTTTTATTTACTTTATTTGTGTATGGATATGATACTAAGGTTATAGTCTCCTCATTGATGGTGTTTAGACCCTCATTTCTAGTCAGAAACCTCTTACATATGAGGAGGTTCACATGAGTTATAGTGGATCATAAGCTCAAACCCTGAGGTTAGGGTTTGGTAGGTACACTTATCATCCAATCTGGAGATTAATATGTATTATTTTATTCTATATCTAACCACTCTTTTATATATGAATAATTTCTTAAGTGTATGAAATCACCACCTCATAAATTAGATATTTAATTTTCAATAAAAATATTAAGGGTATGATAATTTCATCTCAAATCTATATCTCCTCTTTGATAGAATTTTATGGTAATGTGATTCATAAAAATATTATAATTCTCCATTTAGTTTAATTTGATGTGTTTTTTGAATGGATTATATCTCTATATATAGATCCTATAACAATTTTCAAGGAATGGAAGTAATATTTAGTATTTAAAATCAACCAATGATCATATTTCAGTGTGGGGTGTATATGAACTTCTAATGGAAATTACATCGATTTTATGTGACTTATTATCTATTCTAGAGGAATATTTATCTCAAATGGTTAGGTAGAAAATCAACATCAAATATATTCATATTTTTATATTTTATGATGATGTATTTCCTAAATACTAGCTTTGTCGTACCCTAAATTGTGAAGTTCAGTTTTCAATAGAACTTATACATGGTTCTACACCTATTTCAAAGAATCCTTATAGAATGGCCCCAATTTAGTTGTATTAATTTATGAAAAACCTCTAAGGAAATCATGATAAATGATTCATTTTCCTAAGTGAATCATAAGGGGGTGCACCTCTTATTTTTTTAAGAAGAACGATGGGTCAATTCATAATTTCATGGATTATCAAGAATGAAACAATATCATTACCAATAACAGGTATCCTTTACCTTGTATTGTTGAATTGTTTAATCAACTATATAGAGGTCAAGACATTTAAAATATTGAACTTTATTCCTAAAATAATCAATTGAGGGTCAAAAGGAGGATATACCCAAGAAATTATATTATATGAGGTATGATCATTATAAATTTATAGTGATTCCATTTAGAATTACTAATACTCTCTCTATATTCATTAATTAATGAATAGAGTTTTAAATATTACCATGATCAATTTGTTGTTGTATTTATATATTAAATTAATATATATTATTTGGGTAAGGAAGAGCATGAAGATAATTTGAGGTTTATATTGATAAACTTGAGGGATGAAAAGTTTTATGAAGAAATCAAAAACTGTGAATTTTGGCTCTAAATAGCTTCATTCATGGGTCAAATAATATTAGGAGAGGGTATATCGGTAGATCCTTCCAAGATATAAGTTTTTAAGAAATATCCCAGAACAACTATAGTGACTGAAATACATAGTTTTCTTATATTTTCCTGATACTATTGATGCTTCTTTGAGGTATTTCTCATGACTATCTAATCCAATAACCGGTTTGACTTAGAAGGGAGCAAAGCTCTATTGGACAAATGAATGGGAGGAAAATTTCAAGGAAATTAAGAGAAGGTTGGTTAGTGAACTTGCACTCATGCTACACTATATGAGATAATGGTTTTTAATCTCTAGTGATGCATTGGATAAGGTATTAGGATATTTCATGTTGCAAAATGATATGGTTATAGATTATTCCTAAAATTAATTGAAAATTCATGAGCTAAATTACCTAAATCATTTTATATAGTTGGAAAAAAATTATTTTTTCATTAAAAATATGGAGGAATTATATTTACGGAAAAATATGTGATATATATATATTAATCATAAATTCATGAATTATATATTCACATAGAAACAAGATAAATATTTTCTTAAGGAGATGGTTGGTGTTGATTAATAATTATGACTACTCAAAACATTACCACCATGGGAAGGAGAATAAGGTGGATGACGTTATGAGTTAGAAAGACCATTCTAGTTTTTTCATGAATAGTATTTAAATATATCCAATACTTATAGATTTGTAGAAAATAGATCTTAAAAATATATTCATAAGGGGAAATCATATATTTATTAGATTACTGTTAAATCGTCCATCCATGTGAGGATTAAGAAGGTGTAGATAGAAGATATGGAACTATAAAAGAAGGTGAGGAATTCTCCTATGTTTATTCATTATTGGGATGGAATGATAATCTCCAGGAACCAATTATATATCCCATCAATACCCGATTTGAAGGATTTGTTGGATGGAGATCATTTTTTATTATTCTTTATTCATTATATAAGTACATATATTTATAGATATCCAAAAGAGTATATCTAGTGGGAAACATGGAAAGACATATTTCATATTATATATCATTATTACTACTATCAAATGAAGTTAAGGTAAATAGATAAAATTCTAAGACGATATTATAACCATTTCTCATACCATAATGGAAATGGAAAAACAACACCATTTATTTCTTTGTCGGGATCCCCAAAACAAATAAAGGTAATAATGTTTATCAATTTGTAGTCAATTTACTTAGAAAGTAATAATATTTCATTATTATCATATAATATTTCAATCTTTATTGTCTTACTTTCATGTATATTATGGAATAGATATGGTAGCATGGAGTACTACATTCTATTATATCATATCAAAATCTGAGGTTTACCTAGAAGTTCAAAAGAAGTCTTCATCATGATTTGAATACAAATTTATACTTTATCACATTATATCATTTTTGAATATAGGTATTTTCTTATAGAATTATCCATACTCTCAAATATATGTTGATATCATGTTCAAGATATTTCAAAGGTGGTTGGGATCAACACTTTTCTCTGGTCAAGTTTTCATACAATAATATCTTTCACTCAAGAATTTATATGTATCCTTATGAAACCCTCTATAGAAGGTAGTTCACAAATAAAATGGGTTGGGATAAAGTTAGAGAAAAATTATACTAGGACCTAAGATAATTGATGAAATGGTGGAGAATTTTGAGCTATTTAGCTTCACATCTGAGCAGCTCAGATTTAATAAAAATATTCTAAAATATTTTTTCATATATACAGTTAAAAGTTGGTGCTAAAGTATTTCTATGAATATCTCATCAGAATAGGATTATTAGATTTTGAAATAAAGGAATTCTTATCTATGGATAAATCATTCCTTTTGAAATTCTTGATTGTTTTGGGGAAATTTTATATCACTTGGCACTTCTACCAAATCTCTCTCAAGTTCACGATATATTTCATGTATCTATATTAAGAAAGTAAATTCCTTTTCCTTCACATGTGATAAAATTAGATGTCAAACAACTTGATAATTATATATATTATGATTAAAAACTAGTGAATATTTGATAGTTAATATAATAAAATCTTTGTAACAAGACCACTCACCTAGTCAAAATTTTGTGGTGACAAAATAATATTTAAAAAGCTACGTGGAAACTAGAGGATGATATTAAGAATATTTAGCCTCAAATTTTTATATTAGAGTCATGTAATTTATAATTAAAAAATCCTTTAATGGGGGTTTAATTAAGTACCTTTATATTTTTTGATATTTTTTTCTTTAAATAAATATGATTTCTCTAATAGATTACTTTACATGCAACATGGGGTCTAAATGAATGACTATTTATTATGAACTATATAACCTAGCCATTTGGTTGGTGGGTATGAATAAGTTATACCAAATTGTTTAACATATATAAAATTCTTTTCTATAATTAAATTTCATTGATTAATTCTAAATAAATCATCATTAAATTTTAATAAAATTATTTCATGATTAAAAGAACTATTTTAATAATGAAATGCATTTTTCTAGGTGTTATGAATTTTTATAAACAAATATATTGATCACTAATAAAAAGTTATTTTAATTATATTTATTTTTAGTTTAGGTAAAATCATTCATACATTATTTATCAAATGTTTAGGAATGAAGATAAAATCCTTTGAAGTTAAAAGGAGTTATTTTTCTAAAAACTGTTTTTATGTGAAAAATGTGTTCCTATATAAAAAATTAAATAAATAATTATTAATTAGTGTTTTTAATTAAATTTAAATAATATATATTCAATAAAATATTTTAACATTCATATAATATTTTTTACTAGGCATGGAATAAGAATAAATTATGTTTTATGCTTAAAATCCATTTTGGTAAAAATGGTTTTGCTACGTGTTGTGCACTTATTTTAAAATGAATTTATACCATTTATAGAGATTTAATATTTTATAATGGATTAAAAATCTTGTATCATCATAATTAATATAATTTAATATGTTTAACTAAATTTTTTATAATGAATAGTAAAAATAATAAAAAATGTTACAATGGTTATTGTTAAAACGGGTTTATCGGAGGGGTTAAACTAAGAGATAATGGTAAAAATGTCACATAAAATTCTAAATATATTATTATTTGGAGATATTTCGACCTTTTATTATATTTTCTTCAAATTATTTTCCATTTTAAGACACAGTCAAAAGAAACTGACTTTATATTATTTAAATCTTTTTTGTAATTCCATGTGTATCCCTCCCCTCACTTATAAAAGGTCACATACTCTCCTACATTATTCACAAATATTGAGCCATTTGGATCAATAAAACCCTGAAAAAAAAATTACTGGATTCCTTCACATATTTATTGACCTTCTAATCATACCCTGGGACAATCCTAGAAGGCTTTAGGTGTAATCCAATGGAGGTCTCTGAAAGAAGATGTAATCATATTACTTCACTCTTTCAAACTTTATTTCTTCTTCTACATCCTATAAATCAATTTTATCCACCCTAAAATATTTTATCCCACATCATAAATATAGAGAGATTTTATTATTATTATGTTACAACATTTTTATACCTCCTTTCTATAAAAATCTAAATTAAAGTATTGCTCATGTGTACGTATGGACTACCATCTCCACGTAGCGATATGATTCATTTTACATCACCATCATTAATGGTTGGTTATTATAATGGATTTAAAGTTTATATAAGATTTTAATTATTTAAATATAATTCTATAAGTATAATATATCATTTACCTTCTTACAATACTATCCATTGGAAAATGATAATGTCGCTTGTGCGTACTAGTGGACTACAACCTCCAAAATGTGATGTGATTTGTTTTTAATTTATTTATTACATGGATGGTAATAAGGATAGATTTAATGAATATATATTATATTTATTATATAATTATGATTGTATAAAGGTGAATTATTATATAAATTTATTTTATTCCATCCATGAAAAATTGCAAACATCACATGTGTGTACATATGGACTAATACATCCATTAAGTGATGTAATTAGTTTTTATTCACCTATATATATGAATGGTTATTAAATTGATTATAATTTATATATATGATACTTAATTAATTATTAAGATTATATATCTAAAAAAATATTAACCAAGTTGAAATTACTAAAACCATCGAACTGAACCATGCATGTAAAACAGAAAAGTTATCACCTGAATGTTCATATTAATGAAGAAATTATTAATAAATGTATAATTAGAAATTATAATTATGTTATGTATTAATATGGTTATATAAAATATTTATAATAAATCTGTATTTATTATACGGGTGTTTTGAATTCATATTGAGCTAGACAATACCTAAGGTAAGGATTTATATTATATTCTTATTTCTTTTCAGTCTTATATATGAAAAATTTCCAGTGGGGGAAATCATATAGATATTATAATTTAAACCCAATATATTTTTTACTTATGTTTATTATTATAATATTCATGTAATAGTTTATTTTTCTACTCTTTGGTACTTAAAATGATTGATAACATGTTTTTAAATAAAATTCAACATTATTTACTGTATAGTCATAGAACTTATTCATACAAGTCCATGATTTTAAAAATATTTTATAGAATTATTTACATATACTTGAAATTTTATATAAAGGTCATTTTCATTACCTTTTAATATATTTTCAAAGGCCTAAAAGGAATTATTTTCAAATAGTTTCATGAAAAAGTTGTTTTTTTGAATTTTTTCAAAAGTGTGAAAAGAATGTTATATTTTAGCATATACAATATGAACTGATTTTTCCACCATCAAGAAAGTTCTTTTATTGGAATATTTATTTAAAATTTTCCATGTTTATTTTAAAAGAAAATATTTTTTCTCAATATTTTGGGTTTTCTTAGTTTTTAAAGGTACTGAAAGAAAAGAATATTTTCCTTTTTTCAAAGAAATGTACCAAGCTCTTTTAAAGGTATTTTTCATATATTTCAAAATACTTTAAGGATTTTTTTTATTCATTATGGATATCATCTTATGATACCATCTAGTTCATTTATATGGATTTCTTATGATGATTATGATTTAATTATGATTCTATGAAACCCATTTCATTCCCACAATTTAATTAAGTTGTGATGAAATATTTATGAAACTTTTTTATTTTACATAGGTTATGTGGTGATGAAATGATGAAATGAAACCCGTTAACTTTCCACGGGTTATGCTATGATGAATTTTTTATGATCTTGTGGCACACATATATATGTTTTCCATTATATGATGGGTGGCCCTAGAATTATATATCCCTCTAATTCATTTGGTAATGATTGATATCTAATGAGATAATAAGAACTGGAATGGGGAGTGAATCTAGTTCAATAAGGGACTATGTCCATTATGAATTTCATAATATTGAACCTTGAATATGGAAAATGTGTAATTGAGAGTGAACAGAATATAATATGATAGAATTGGTACTGATCCTTGACTAAGGGAATGATTTTATTTTCTTATGTGTATTCAACAAACTTATTTCTTATGCTTGTGATATGTTCTCATGGATCAGGATTGATTATTGATGATTCAATACTCTTATGACTTATGTATTTTGGTATTAGAAAACCTTATGTCATGATTCATGATTAAATATCATTGACTGATTGGGTATGAGTTTCTTAAGTTATAATCATGTTATCATACCCTTATGATTATACTCACTCATGATCATTGATTGATATACTATACATTTACCCTTATTGACTTTCTAAGATTATCATTTATTATGTTTCCATTTTCCCAAGTTTTGAGTAAATTTATTAGGTATGAAATGTATAAGAAGTTTAATTTGAGAGAAACACATTGTGGGGGATGTTAAAGATATTTTGTGAAATAATTTTATTATGAATATGTATTCCAAATACACTAAACCTTTATAGTACTTGAGCATTAATTAAAGTATAATGTGTTGAATATTTATCTAAAATGATAAAATATTTATGTATGTTAATATCATGTTACCTAACATATCTATATTACTCTAACCCTTCCAATTAGGATATAAGATTTAAAGACACACCAAGACCCTTCATATGAAGTTCCTATAACTATTCACTCACCAGAACATCCACCAAAATTACTCACCATGAGAGGGAATATAAAACCTCACATATGGCCTTAAACTAATCCCTTTAAATTTAATTACATGAACCTAGAACACTATAGGTATATCTAAACCAACCTATAGGTTCTTCCCCATAAAGGCATAGCCACTAGGATACTCAAAAATCAATAAGTTTTGAAATACGTACTCAATTCACTCCCATGTGGCTTTACACTATCCTACCGTGTATCTCATGTCTCACACAACCCCATAATATAATTCCCAAACATGAAACCCAAATTGAATTCATGAACTTAAAAAACACATGTGACATATGGGTAAATATAAAAGAAACTACCTACCTTGAACTTATAGGGGTTAACACATTTGATATCATGGATTAATCCTACCCCATTTTCCAAAAATCAAGAAATCTTACAAACATACCCTAAAGTAGGGTGTATGTTAAAAAAGTATTGAAACAAATTAAATAATAAGAAGGTTCCAAGTTCTTATCTTAACCTTAAAAATAATAGCCTTATTCTTTATATAGCATAATGATCTCTCAATAAATAGTGGTCTGGGAGGCTAATAAGTTGATATGGAGAGAGGGAATCATAAGAGAGATGGGGATTTGGTGTTAAGGTTGATAAAACAATAATGGGGTAGGGTATCTACTAAAAAATACTAAAAAATATTTGTTTCCCATGTTGGGGGTGCATTACGGAATGACCTAGTGGGACATAGTGAAACTCCACCATTTGGGGAATTATTGTGGTGTGTCCATATGGGTTATGTTATAACTCTCTCTCCAATAAAAAAACTAGGTAATTTGTATCATGTATTACATCATTATTGGGTGATTCATGGTAAAAATCTCATCTATAAGTAGGAATTGTGGTGAAATCCATCTTCGTTGATGTGTGATGTTCCATTAATAACTAAATACACATTCTTCACTAAGACAAACACCTAACAATTTTTTTAGACACCATTAAAAAACACCAAATCACCCAAACATGAATTAAAATACCCCCAGGGTTATCCTAAACCTTGGAATTACAATACAAATATAAATTACCAAAACATAACCCGCACTAGGACTCAATATTCAAATTATATCTATATTTAACAACCTATAATTATAGGGGTTGTCACAAACTCCCCACCATGGGCCTTCTTATCCCAGATAAGTATCTAGGATTTTTCCCTGATAATTGATTCATCCATTAGAAAGAGATGTCATTACACATATCTGATTCCAAACTTAATTCCACAAAAATATCTCACCAACCCGATCCAGCCACAAATCAGTTTTTTTCAAAAACTAAAAATATCTTCCTCCATGCATCCAAAAAACTATAAAACAATATAACCATCACATCACACCCAAATACATGAAAAAAATTTCAGTTAGATCTCTTACATTCTGAATTTCCTTAAAACCAACTTGGAGCCTCTTTGATAGAAATTCCTAATCAACAATGATATAATTTTATTTGATAAACATCGTAAAAACATACAATATTTATGTATCCTATTTCCTAAATTATACTTATCATTAAATTTTGAGTTCATTGATGGTAGAAACCACTATATATTAACCATAAAATTTGGCATGGTCTATAACTAGATATGATTCATCAAACATATAACACTAGATAGGTACCAAACTCAATCACATGTTAACTTAGATTGTATTTCCATAACCTCAAAATAGACCAATATCCCCTAATGTAGAGATCAATTGAAAATATATTGGTGGGTCACTCCCCACTATAGTTTTGTTTATACCATCATCCTTCTAATACTTCCTCACATTATTACTAACATTTCAAAGAAATTTTCCCACATGTTCCTTTCTCAGCAAAACCCTGATTAACCTCAACCAACTTTCCCTAATTATGGGTCTTATGATATAAAACTACCTCAAATAACTCTTTCTTGATCCGGACAACACTCGGTTGTCATCACCAAGCATCATCTTACTCTGGTCCCTATATAAATATCAAACTTCATCTATAAGACAAATCTGACCTCATCCCGCCATCCCTTCATCGTTATCTCTTACTATCTAATAACACATGGTTTCACAACACATTTCTCCCATATAGAGTCTATCAATATATATTGATGTACCAAACCACTCTAAATATAACATTCCATTACCAATATTATCCATGGGAACTTCACTCCATAAATGTCTGATAATCCTCCAAGAACATGGAAATGTTTCCATGGGAACTTGAATGATAAACCTTACATCCTTCTACCTCACAAACCCACAACCAAAATCATCTATGATTTATGCCCCATATTCTCCCAAGTAATTTTTACTATTATTATACCCATTGAAGAAATTCCTTGAGTAATTTCATATTAGGAATTATTCACTCACATAACGATAGAAAACTTTTGAGACCAAGAGGTGTTAAATTATGGTTGAACATAAATAAGGTTTACTTGGTATTGTATTTTGTTGTAAATTCATAAATCAGATGACAATGTTATGACTTTATTATGAAGTTTCCAAACAAAAATACTATATAGTAAAAGATGAAGTGATTAGACATAGTTTAGAGCCAAATGTTATTCTAATTGCTTTTATTGTCACATCATATAGTGAATATCAAACTGATGTGATTGAAAAGAGTCTATCAGAATGGGTTGTATAGAAAAACTAAATCAAGAGATGGTTTTATACTCTTTAATATACCAATAATCATGGGAACTAAAAGTTATCATGTTTAAATATGAGTTCATTATGATCAGATGATGTTGGATCAGATGGGGAGCGGCCCATATTCTTAAAAATTGAAATTATAAGTTTTTCCTCCCCTCTTTGTTAGCCCCTAATAGTATTTCCTCACTATTTCTTGTTATTTGGTGCATGAATAGAGTCCTAAATCCCTATCTCTTTGGTTATACTCTATCCATGGATGCCTCCCTAAGTTTCTAAGGTGATTTTCATAGGGTTTTTCCCAATTTTCTCCCCTTCTACTTCTCCTCCTTGGATTTCTAGGATTTTCTTGGTAGGGGTTATCTATTGGTCAAACCCTAGGGATTAGGGTTTGTGTATGATTTTATTTCTTAGATGTTAGGGTGTTAGGATTGTTTCTAGGTCTTTGATCTTCCTTCTCCTAAAGTTTGGTTACATCCACACATCATTGAGGTGGGTGTTTCCGTCTTTTTTCTTTCTGACTCATTACATTTGATGTATATGAATTTTTAAATAATATATATGTGTTTTTCATGATTTTTATATGATTTCATGGCTTGGTATAGTGTTTTTTTGTTGGAAGAAATTGGTTTATGTTATTTTAAAAGTGTTTCTTTAAACATGTTATATAGTTATACACATAAGGTGTTTAATAAGATGTCTATTAGTATCTTAAAATGAAATTGATCACTTGTGGTGATGTCCCTCCTCACTTACATTTTATATAATGGGTTTAATTAAAATTTGGGTATGTTGTGTGATTTGGGAGCCTCGTTATGGATTAGTAAATTGTGGTAAAATTCTTTGCAATGGTTTTTTAGGTTCTTAAATGATTATTGTTTATTTTGGAATTGTGTGACTTGTTGTGTTGGTTTAAGGAAAAGTGGGGTTTCTTTAAAATGTTATTTGGGTGATTTCATGGACACTATTAGTGTTTCATTGGATGTTGGCACATCCATGGGTGCATGGGGTGCATATATGGAGGGGAATACAAGTGATGATGACACATAAGAGTGATGCCCTTCTTCTCAAAATGTCTCATTGGTTTCTAAATGGTGTGTGCATACTCTTTGATATTTTAAAATTGGCTTAAATTTTGTTCTTTAAAGCTTAGACCATTTTTAAATTGAGAAAAATTTTGGTGAATTATTATAATAAAGGCCCATTTTTTCACTTTTCATAATGTAGCATGTTTCACTCTAGTTTGGAAATGGTTTTGTAAATGTTTTTGGATTGGAAATGTTAAAGGCCCATTTGGAATTGTAAACATGAGAGTGGTGTTTTATGTAATTTTGGAAATGGTTTGTAATATTTAATAATCTATTGGAATTTATAGTCTTAATGGACTGGTTGGAACTTTATAGTGTTTTTGAAATGAGTTGTGGCTTTGGGACTACAAAGGCCCGGTTGATGGCTTAGCATGTTTTGAGAAATGGTTTGAATGATCATGTGATGTGATGGCCCAGTTGGCACTTGTGAAAGGATTGTTATGAGATGGGAATACATATAGAGTATTTCTTAATGTGGGTTATCACGTTGGTGGTGTCGGTGTTTGGGGTAGGCAAGTGTGGTTGTGGTAGGTGAGGTAAGTCATGCGTTTGAGGTCCTCTTCCTTTCACCGGGTACTATGAAAATGGGTTTCTTAGGTATCTTTTAGAGGGTCGGGTGATAGTTTATTATCAACCCTGGTTAGATGGGCTAGTACCCATTGAATGTTTTAGAGGATATGTGGGATTTTTCTACTATATTGGTAGTTAAAAAGCCAATGAGTTATAGACTATGGAGCTGCACCGTATATGAGAAGTTGAGTCCGATCTGAGTATGTCTAGGGATCGCTCTTGGGATGTTTAGGAAATGCCCATGGTTTCTATCTATATGTGCTTTTTTATTTTTCTATTACACTTGGATTCCTATTTGGTATCACCTATTTTGTTTTCATCTTAGCCCTGTATTACTTTCTCTGGATTCATGTGTATAAATTTTGTTTTTAAAATGTTAATCTATTTTGAAAATGGGAATATGGTGTGTTCATTTTGAAAAAGGAAAAAAAATTATTTCACTAAAATGTTTAAAAATTATTTTCATATGATTATTTCAAACCAGTGTTTGTAGAATATTTTGGGAAAGTAAATGTATGTATTCTGTTGTGATTGCCTACTGAGATCTATAATATCATTCCCTACTTTTTCCACTCAGCATCGGTAGACCCGAGTTGTTTTTCAGGTGCAGGTTTCTGGTTCGGTTGCTCACCCTTGAAGTAGGTCAGTCTTGTGGTTGGTGGTGACCAAGAGGTCATGTGGAGATCTTTTTGGTGTGGTCTAGTTTTAGTTTTGTATTCAATTTTTTTTTCCTTTCAGTTGTTGTTTTTGGATTAGATTGTATATTTACTGAGATTTAGTTATTGTTGTCTCTTCTACATGTTCAGTTTGTTTATTTGATCCTGGTTTATTAGGAAAAATCATTCTCGTAGTGATTAATTTTATGCCCAACACTAGTTTCCATCCCATGGGGATCAGGAATGCCCTTCGTTCCATGTCTCAGATTAGGTCAGATGTCATATTAGATGGCATCTCGTCTTGGCTCGTGACATCTATATTTTTTTCCATAGCCACAACCATCATTACAGCGTGGTCTTTCCTTTTTTGAATAGATTTCACTCTTATGAAACACACTCCATAAACTTCACTTCAAGAATTCCTTAGGACATATCCATTTGTATAGTCATTACTTTTTTAACACGTAAATAAATCTTGATTTCAACAACATACCTTGGATGTCATATTTGGGATCTGACCCTTTAACACTTTGTTCATATTCAACATGTGTTGTAAACAATGTTATTTTCAACAAGTTCAACTTACTTCATTGATATTCCAACACTCAACTAATTCATCAACATTGAATAAGATTATTGTTAGTAAATATTTACCATATTATTCTCAATCAACTTTGAACATTTTATAGTCTGAAAATCCAACATCAAACCTTTGGGAATGCTATCATTCTCCCCCTTTTGGATTTTCTTTATAATACACAACATACTTTTTATCCCCCTTATTCGATACACCCTTGGAGTATATTATCCCTCATATTTACCCTTAATGGTATATTTTCCCTATCATGATATATCCCCCCCCCCTTATTTTCAAATAAATACAAAGGGACTTTTGAATTAAATGGGCCTTTCCAAACTTCCTTCTATAAAACTAGGGGTGCACTTTTCTTAATTCTACTCTTATTAGAGGAAACATCATCTTCACATCATCTACCCACTAATATATTTAAATATTACAAGAAAGATAAACTCCCCCATAGGGATATCTTCTCCTCCTAAGGAAGTTTTCTCCCCTTCTTTAAAACAAGTTCATTCTTCGGAATCAAAAACATACTGATTAGATAAATTATTTTTAAATACATGTTTTATAATCCAGTATCCTTTCCTTCTATATTTTCACAAGAGATTCACTGAGTGAATTTGACACTTAGAACCTAAGAAGTAAATAAATCCACTTATCCTACTAAGCCTAAACTCAATGTAGGAAACAATATTTTTTATACACAACAACAAGGTTGTCCATGTCATTCATGAATACCAAGATACTCATAATATCTTTTGCTTTTCCACTTTAATAAAACAACCTATGAACTCCATAACATCACACCAAAAAATTAATATATAAAATTAATGTACTTGGTTTGGATGTCCTCGATAGACAAAGAGAGAGGGAACCCTATGTGTTGATGCTCTCTCTCTAATAGCAATGGTGGCGGCATTCGTGTTGGTCCTTCCCCACCCGGTGGGGGAGGGATCTCCAGCATCATTCAGGAAATTTGGGTCTTCTTTTCATCCCTTCTCTAACCCTGGTTTTCTTCCTCCTTTTGTAAAAGATTCCTTATGAACTTAAGTCCCAGATCTGATTGATGGTTTCCCTAACCTTTATTTTTTGACTTCAGATTTCATAGAAACCTCAGTGATACTAAATCTCACCTTGGTGGCTCAATTTAAACAGAGGCGGCCTTCGATAGATTCATTTGATAGGTTCGTCTTCGGCTCATGGAACTTGCGGGAGAGGGTGATAGTGGGATTTATTGATAGCCACCACAGTATTATTTGATTCTATTCAGAGGAGGACCTCACCATTTCCTGGTCGAGTTCTCCCCACAACTTCAATGGATATCGATTCTTCATATTCTATTGGTCCTTAAAATTATATATGAAACGCTACTCTCCAACAGTTGTAGTCTGGGTGAGTTTTCCAAATTTACCTTTGCTGTTTCAAAATCCTTCTCTCATTTAGATGATTATAAATATTGTTGGTAGATTCCTCTATTCTGATAGTCATACTAAATATGTATGTCATCCCATCAACCTGTGGGTTTTTGTGAAAATGGATGTGTCCAAGATTCCTTTCGAGTATATTTGGGTAACAGTTTCTGAGTAGTACAGGTGCAAGCAATAAGTTGTATATGAGTCTTGGGTGGACTTCTGTTCTACCTATAATCAGTTGGGTCATTCAAGAGATAATTTTCGCTAGGGATAACAAGTTTCTGTTTGGAAGGTGAGTAAAGATAGTGTCAAGGCCTCATAGGTCCACAATGAGGCTAACTCATCAAAGCAGATGACTAGGGGTATGGAAGGAAGAGGGCGGGGTTTCAACACCAACAGCTTATAGAATGGGTTGTATGTTCTTCATTCATTGCTACCTGTGGAAGAGAAGTTGTTCGACTGTAACCCGATGATCCCCAATGTGTCATCAGAGGATAGTCCTGGTGCAGATTTGGGTAATAAGGCAATGGAATTTTTGGTTAATCTGAAGGATTCTGAGGTTTTTAATAGGTTGAAGTAGGATCTTTTTGTCCCTTTATTTGGAAATTAGATGATCCCTTTTGAGGGTGTAAGGGTGGGGGATGGTATGGTCCAGAATGAGTCTATTTGAGAGGCAAGCCCTACGAATGGGGATTCAATTTCTATGGAACAGAGGGAAGGTGGTGAGGTGGATTTGGAAGTTACTTCATATGTAGAGGTGTTGTGGTCATGTAAGGATGATTTAGTAAAGGGGAGGCGGGAACTGGATAGTCAAACTATAGGTGGATGGCCAGAGGGTTCTATTTTAAGGACTTGTAATCCAATTCAGTTGAGAAATAGTTTTTAAGGTCCTGTAGAGGTTGGTTTGTGTTCTGATCTTAGTTTTTTGATCGATTCAGATGTGGAACATGTGATAGGATCCAATAAAATTGACCCTATACTTTAGGTTGGTGAAGATTAAATCCCTAGGAGTAACATGAGTAATAGGATGAGGAAAATTAGGAAGTATTACTCCTCATTACCCCCTCCTTTGGAGACTCAGTGCGCTAAAAAGATAAATGCCATGAAAACAGAATTAGAGGTTTTGGGTAATCATACCCTATAATTAATGTTATGTTCTGAAGAAGAATTTGTTGAAAAAGTTTTATTGATTAATAAATCTGAAGAGGAGGCATCTAAGATGGTGGGGAGATCTCCAATGGTGACCCTCAATGAGGAACAATATTCATTTGTTTATTAAAAGGACCTAATTTTTGTGGGGGGATTCAATAAAGGTAAGATCGTCCTTGAGGATTAGATTTATACCTGGGATCAGCTGGCTTATGAATTCAAAAATCTGATGTTGGTTGTTCCAAGAATCTAGGTAACTTCTATCTCTTGGAAGTTGTATAGGGAATTAGTCTCTGGTAATATTAAATCATTTTTCAATGATCCTCCTTAAATGGGTGGAGTCTGTTGAGCAGTTCGTAAGTATGTTGGATTGGTTTGAGTTTTCTTTTGGAGTATCTTTTGTTTGAATTTGAAGTGTAGCTTGGTGATTCTCAACCAGAATTCTATACGGGTCTTCTTCATATGGGTATCGGAGCATTAAACCTTCACCAGTGCATACCATTTGGAATTGATTGTTTGAGAGGGTATGTCTATGCCATCAATTCCGACCCCATGCATACTTACACAAGAAAGTTTGTTGAGTGGTCAGGCAATGGTGAAGGTTTACCATCTTGATGTAGTGGATGGGGAGGTGTGGTCTCTATAGTTTGGTTTTGTGTTTTATAGTTTCAATCGTTTGTAATATGGATCTGGTGGTTTATCAATTTTCCTTAAAAGTTTTTTGATAATAAAAAATAATTTTTAGTTAGTACTTGGTTGGGTTAAACATACCACATGATGAAGTAATTTATACCACTAGATACACATTTGAAACTAGTTGTTTCAATAGAGGTACAATTTGAACAAATGATATCATTTGAACTCCATGTATTTTAGATCTTCATGTGCATCAAATTCTTTTTATAAGAATTAATATCCTTTTATGTTCACCAAAGTTCCACCTGAGTCTTTTTCTCTTGACACCACTTGTTGATATCACTTTTTGGTGTAACAAATGGGGGAAAATATTCTCCTTCTCCATATTTTCAATAATCACCATCTACTTTTGATTCTCTAGCACAATCATTCATTTTCTTTTCAATCATATTAACCCCTTTGATTATATCACCCCCTTAATTCTAAACCACATTACAAGTAATTAGTCACAATAAATCATATTGGGAGAGGGTTACCTTGAATTTCCTTAAGTTGAGGAATAGGACCATTCAAGATGAACCAACCCATCACCTTGCATCATTCCTTATCACTTTTTCATATTTAGGGAAAGGAATGAAATCATCCCTTCAAGTTCATTATCATCACTTGTATTCAGAAAACTCGACCTCTAACTAAAGAATCTTCCTTTCATGCTACCAATTTCACTCTTCATTAAATGGATTTGAACATTATCATCCTTTCATGGATTGGGATTTTCCTCAATTGTAGAATTGACCACACTTGATAAAGTATAAATTAGGGTTATATCACAAGAAGATCTCACCACTCTATTTTTTCCATTACATATTCTTATTTTTTCCATTAGTGGTTTTTTTACCGCTTTTTCAAATATCTTCCTTAGTGGCTATGAGTGTCATCCTAGAATACAACTTCTTTGGGGGAGTAAACTTCACACTCATTTCCTCCTTCTTCATAGCTTAAAAAAATCATTTTATATTCTATATTTTTCTTTGTTTCCTCCAAGAGGAGTTTTGTGACTAACAAAATTCTGGTTCTTGATACACACTTCGTTGAGGCTTATTTTCATCCTCCAAAACATTGGGACTATTTTCCATCTTAATAGGCCTTCTTCAAAGATAATCATTCTTCTTATAACTCATAGGTGTGGAGTATATCTATTTGGATTAGTTAACCTTCCATGTATTTCTATGATTAAGATACTTTTCCATATTACTGAGGTTAGAAAAAATAAAACATTTTCCATAATAATAATACCTCATTTTTCTCTCCTTAACTGATATTTTGGCACTAATATAGTTCTTATAACATCATTATGTTTTTTTATTTGAAATATCTACTTATTAGGTTCCCTAATATTCCACAATAAAATAAACCTAGTTATTTCATCTTTTTTGGAACCACAATTATATATTTTTCATAAAATAACTCATTACATCTAGATTTCAAATTTGGATTCCTCTTCATTATTTCACATGTTGAGGTAGCTCTCGGAGGTATATTCATCTTCTGAACTAATATGTCCATACTCTCATCAAGGTCTCTTATTTTCATATTTTCCTCTAATATATTTTTATACAATTTTTTCATCTCTAAGATATAATATCTTAGATTTTATTTCCTTTATTAATATTTTTTTCCTAGTAAAAGAACATTTTAATTTAAATCCTTCTCTACGGACATTTGTTTTTGGATCTCTAGGAAAATATCTTCAACTGTATTGATTTGTTATTTTATCTTCATTCTCATTTTATGCATACTAAAATTTAGGTCCAATTATTTATCCTTTAAACTCTTTTCTTACAAGGATAAATATTCTGCCACTAAAAAGTATACTCCATGCATGATACTCCATAAATACTCAATTTTATTGCATGATTATTCCTTGGAATAGATACTTGAGTTTGTTTCCTATTTATAACTAGAATCACATATTCTTTTCTATTCCAAAAGAGAGTCTGAAATTTCACATTCTTTCTCCACATGAGGGTAAGAATCAGAGATAACATTAGGTTTATATTTTACATCATCTGGAAAACATAGCTTCTGGGATGAATTATTCTTTTTTTATTCTTCTTTTATTTTTTCATTAGGAAAATATCACTTGGAATTTCTTCTTTTCTAAATAACTCTTCCCATTACTTCCACATCTCTTTGGATAATGTGAAATGATTCACATTTTTATGCAATCCTTCCTTGAGAGACTCCTTTAATTACAATTTTACTAAATTATCAATTACAATTTTTTTTTGGTATGTGTCAAAGATAACTATATGTTAGCTTAATAGAAGAATTTTGTCTTCCATATCTTCTCAAGAAATTCCATGAGAATCTTCCATGAACCGGATGTACTCCTTTTCTATGTCCTGAAATTATTTCTATCAATGAAAGGAGAATTCACTATGGATAACATCTTTAATAGAACTTTAGATCAAATTAGATAAATAACAAATCAAAAAATGAACATATCCCTTTGATACCACTTTATAGACATAGGAAAGGTAATTAGAGTGATATTTCCCAAATAAGGGTGGGGTGAATATGGGTATGCACCATCAATATCAATTAAAACATTTAATCCATTAAATGTCATACTTTCCTTATAGGATCTTGACCTCTCAACCATGAGGGTCACTTAGTTATTCTATTTTGTAGGATATGCTTAAGTTTTCTTGATCTTTTTTTGTGCACATGTATAAAGTAAATATGGAAAGGATTATTAACTTCATTCACCAAAGGGTCATAGTCCAAGGACTATGCTTCCAACACTGTATTAGTACATCATAATTACTAATAAAACTGATTATTGGTCTGGGATAGGTCACTCCTATTCCTAGTCTCAATAAATTACAAGTTTAGGGACAGATCATTACTTACCAGGGGTCACTCCCTCAAATGTTCCTTATTTTCCTCACTATCAGTGGAAAATATCACATTCTTCCTCCTCCTTTGATCACTACTTCAGAAAATATCCACACAAATTCTATGGTCATTCATGTCCCTTTATAAATAAAAATATCTTGTATTTAATCTTTAGGTATTAATAGATACTCTTTTTAATTTCCATTACGATGTTGCTTCACCCCTTGTGAAAACACTTTGATACAGAACCATTTACTTTCCATAATACATAGAACAAATCTATTTTTTGTAGGCATAGAAAACAATATTCTTCATTGGAAATTTCTTCAATGGTTGATAATTTCTCATGAATTTATTCCCTCACCTAGAACAAAACTTTATTATTACTTTTAAAATCAAATCATCAATGTGCTCTCTATTCAGATCTCTCTTCTTATCCTTTCTCTAGAACTGTTACAGGAAGATTTATAGAGAATTAGTCTTATTACTTTTAATCCAATGGTTGGGATTGAATATCCTCCTTCCTAGGATCAATAAAAGTGTCTCATATGATTAATAGGGCTGTCTGGGGGATTTAATATATGTTGGGCTCCATAGAGTCCATGCAATAATTCCTCTTGGTCAAAATTTTCCTAAAAACAACATGGTTGTGTTGAAGTCCTAGATTCTATGGTATAATATCTTACTTTCTAAATATATTATGACATGGTAATACATATTTTAGTGTAACCTTCAATTCTTCATACTTCACTATATTATGGTCATGCACACTATGTCATGGTGACATACATCTTACTAGATCCATAATTCTCATTAAACGACTCACTTAATTACACCATGATATCCTTCTTAAATCATATTAACTTCACCATGTCATGTTGACTATGGTATGGTCCTTACTCTATGCCATGGATATATTAAAATCTCTATAGGATCATAAATCCTCTACACACCCCTCTACATCATATAAATCTTCCTATGATGTGTACACTTTCTCTTCCAAAGAGATTGTGGCGTAGGATTCACTGGTGCGGTGTGGACACCTCAAAAACACCAGTGCAACAAAAATTCCTCAATCCACATTTATATGTCATGGTTATTTTAGTTGTGGCATAGAAAGAAAACATTGTGTACCACATAATAATTACCTTTTAAATTCTTGTGGCATATAAGATATCACCTCTGATGACTCACAAAATGCGAGTAACAGGGTCCACTCCTAGCCACCTATATGCATACACATAATAGCATATACCATTGCCTCCATGATATCAACCTACAACATGAACCAATACTTGCATGTGTGTACACCTACTTATGTGTGTTCTCTCCTAATTTCCAAGAGATTTGGTTGGGAAGGATTCATTTTTCAACATCCTCTATCTTTTTTGTGCAACCATCAACACAGTTGTGTAGTCTTAGTGACTACAGTGTGGACATAATTTGGAGTTAACCTTAAAAATCTCATTTAAAGTGTAGTAAGATTCACTATGGTGTAGTACACTATCCAACATATCAACTATAGTGTATAAAATGATCTCTGTGGTGTAGCTCCAAGTCTATATCCACTACTACGGTGTGGTCTTACCCTTTTTGTCCATATTTCACTCTTGTGAAACACACTCCATTAACTGCACTTCTGGAATGCCTCAGTACATATACACTTTTCCAATCATCAATTTTTTAACATATTCATAATTTTGGATATCAACAACACACCTTATCTATAATCTTTGGGATCTAACACTTCAAAACTTTGGTCATCATCAATATGTATTATCAAAAATACTATTTTCAACAAGTCCAACATGATTTCTTAAGATGCCAACACTCATCTTGATCATCAACATTGACCATGATTATTTTCAATCAATATTGACCATCTTATTTTCAATCAACATCAACCATCTTATTGATAAAAAAAATTCAACATAAATACTTTGGGATTGCGAAAATAATATATAGCATAAACCTATCCATTGTTATGTGCTTCACCTATTTTGAGAGACGATAATTTTTTCATGACCTGACAATAACCAGAACTCAAGCCGTAACTACCCCATGCCCGCCTCCATAGGCCAGGTGCTAGAGACCAATGGGAGGCCTTTTCCTAAAGTACTTGTATGTACACACCTGAACATATTAATGCGGAATTATAGAGGAATGAGAATAAAAAGATTCAACAACAATAATATAAACCAAGTATGAAAACCATCTATGGTGTACAATTGTATGATAGTGAAAACTGAAAAGTAAATGGGAAAAATGCATGCCCAACTAGAAAGATACCTCAGCCTGAAAAAAACTAGAAAGTAAAAGTGATCAGGGATCCCAACTCTTAATCTCCAAGATTTGACCACCGTATGTTGTCCAATGCACTAGGTATCCCTAATCTCCTCTGTAGTCACCATAAACCTATCTATCATCTTCATAAGACATAACATATGTGGTAAAATACCATGTAGGGGTGATTATATACATACCCAGTAAGATTATTCGAAAGTTGAAGGGGGGAATTAAGAGACAAAATAGGAATAGATAGATAGAAAACTCAACACAAATCAAGAGAGTAAACAAATACAATGACATGGATATATATATATATATATATATATATATATATTCTCAAACCAAAGAAACACAAAAAAAATATAGAAGGAGATATCCATCTCATATAACATCCCATAAAAAGAATCTCCATAAGTTCCAGAATTCCATCAATGATGCCCAATATCTCATGTGTTTTCCCATCAGAAAACATCCATGTCAATCCACACCTCACCACTGTACCACACAGTTGAGGGGCTACAATCTCTAGTTAGAGGACCCATCCCCTAGTAAAACAGGAGAGTTTCACTATAATGGTCGATTACCCATGTCCATCCTAGATTGAGGACACCACTCAAGGAGTTTATAGAGGACTCATGCCCAGCCTAGATGGAGGGTAATACTCTAGTTGTTCAGGACCCAAGCCCAGCCCTACTAGAGGGTTACACTCAGAAGGTTGAGGACCCATGACCTGTCTCTATAAGAGGTATCCACTGAAATTGTTAAGGAATCATGCCCATCCTAGCCATAGGGTTCCACTCAGAAGGTCGAGGACCCATGTAGTGTATCCACGAATGGGTTCCACTCTAATCGTCGAGGATCCATGCCTAGTATGAATGGAGGGTGACACTCATAAGGTTGAGTACCCATGCCCTTTATTTGAATTAGGGTTCCATTATAATCATCGAGGACCCATTCTCGGTTTGATTGGAGGGTGCCACTCATAAATATATGTAGAGGACCCATGCCCAGTTCCAGATAGAGGGTTCCACTCTAATGCCTCTTGTGACCATGTCTAATCACTATCATTGTTGAGAATTTCTTAAATAACCATCATGTCTGGAACCTCTTGTATCATATATTAAAATCCACTATGGATTACACCATCAAATTTTACATGGAAACACACTCAGGATATGATTCTAGTAAGTCAAATGAGAGGTTGAAGTTTATTCACAAGGGAACAAAGGGTACACAACATGTGAGGGGACCCACATGGTGTGTGGTCTCGCTCTACTACCTGGATATTTTTCATATGGTACATGGATCACTAAACATATAGGGATACAATACATGTATGGGGTCTACACGGTGTGTCCATACCACTTATGGTCCCGCCCGTGTGCTTGGATGTGACTGGGCACTTCAGTACATGGTGTGCCCCTAGTTGTGTCCTCTCACATAGGGTCTTTCTCGTGTGATCTTCCACACGAAATGTCCACCCAGGGAGTGATACCTAGCTTTTAGGTGTCCTAAATTTCATTCCATTTTTATATTTTTTCAAAATAGTATCCATTTTAGTATAGGGGTCACACATCATGTGTTCTTCTGAACTCCATGGTGTGTCATCGGTATTTTTGCAGAAGTTCAGATTCGGTCTCCAAGATTCATATATGATCATACCTCCTTTAAATCTAGTATTATATCCTCTTAAAAATGGTGTATCTAACTCTTTCCAACATATTTATTCCATCTGATGTTCATAAACCCAACTCGCATTGCTTCGCATGAGACCTATATGAAACACCTTGCACCTCACACCGCGCATGCATCAGGTTCTTCCTCCCTTAATAACCACAACCTATAATATAACCAAAAAAATTCTTTATTTTTTATCTATCTCTTGAATGTGAATCTGTCACGAATCTAAGGGTCTGATCGGGCTCAGTTGTACCCCAAAATGTCTAGCTGATACCCTGCAGGCTGATCGGCGAAGAACACAAATAATTTGTGGGATAAAGGTACAATCAACAAAGGTTTAATATTTTTTGTCCAATAGTTATTGTCCAATGGATAAAATTGATATATCTAGGGTTATAAAGAAATGTATAGTCAATATAATTTTAGTGCATGGGTGTATTCAACGTCTAGAAATTGACGCTGATCATAGAAAGGGATGATCACGCTCAATTAATATAATCAAAAAGTGAATAAACCATGAATTGATGAGTCCTACTTAGAGATTATATCATTCTTCATTGAAGAACACATCTACAAAAAATTTAGAGGAGTCATTTCATTTTTTTCACTTCGATCTACTTCAATCTGGAGATTCATCATCGTCTAATTCCAGTTTCTAATGGAAGGAGTGGAAGAATGCTATCAATTCTCCAAGATTTTATGCAGTTAAACATAGAGAAAATATATAGTGGTGATTTTATATATGTAATTTGTTATATTAAACTAGTTAATTAATTAAATTAATAATTTAATTAATCCAATAAATTTACCACTATTGATCATCTTATCTGAACATCCCATGTAGAACCATTTTAAGTCGCACCTAGGGTAAACATCATGTTCTGAACTCAAACATGGTCTCATATTTCTAATCTGATATTCCATTTAAGAGTTATAACATTTTTTAAAAAAATGGTGTGATAGTGATATAAAATATATTTAATATTTTTATAAAATTAATTTGATGCACACTGTGCCTCAAAATCACATGTCATCTTAGTGTCTAACTTCAAAAATATATACAAAAATATTTCTAAGTCTTACGAGGAAAAAAACCGAGTCAATACCTCATTCCCTCCTTTAATATTTTTCCCCAAAAATAAAAACGGAACAAAAATATTAGAATATTGAGCCCGTATCTGGCTCTCCCACTCCAAGGGGCTCTCCTGAACATTCCTATGCATCTAAAACACATGAACTAAGGAGATGGTTCATCCACACAGGTTCCTCTCCTGATAGTCCTAAATTTCCACTAGGTGATCTACAAAAGTGGATATATCCAATATGTACATCTCTCCTCATTCAATAATGTGTGTGGGATCATGCATGTATCTCCTCAACTATAACACTTGGAAGATGTCGTGCACCCGCTTCAATTGTGGCTGTAGGGTGAGGTAGTAAGCAACCTCACCAACCCTCTGTAAGATCTAAAATGGCCCAATGAACCTTGGGGATATGATTCCTTCTTGTTTGAACCTCTGTAATCCTTATAATGCGGAGACGCTTAGGAAAACATGGTCTCCCTACTCAAACTCCAAGTGTCTATGACATTCATCTACGTAATATTTCTATCTACTCTGGGCCATCCTCATCCGCTCATGAATAACTTGGACCTTCTCTGTCATCACATGTACCAACTCTGAACCCATAAGAGATGTTTGAACGATCTCTATCTATAATAAGGGTGGCCTAAAGAATATAATGTATAGGTCCTCAAAAGGTTCCATGTTGATGGTAGAGTGGTGTATATTTTTTTACCCAAACTCTACCAAGGTAAATTGATCCTCCCATATCTGACTGAAGTCTAACATGAAATCCCTCAGCATATCCTCCAACACTTGGATAGTGTGATCGGCCTACCCATTTTTCTAGTGGTGGAAGGATGTAATCATCTTCATTTGGGTCATGAATTCCTCTTCGAGGCCTCTCCACAAGCATGTCATGAACTGTTCATCAAGATCATAGAAAATAGTCACGGTCACCCCATGAAGATGAAAAATCTCTCATACGTACATATTCCCTAAAATCTCCTCCAAACTCTACTCTATGACAGTAATGAAGTATACCAACTTCATGAGTTGGACAATAATCACCCATATAGAATTATGGACCTTCACTGTCCACAGAATTCCTATCAAAAATTTCATGGATATTTCACCCCATTTCCACTCTAGGATCTCAAGGGGCTGTAATAATCCTATCGGAACCTGGTGTTTAGACTTCGCCTTCTAATAGGTGAGGCATCGAGAGACAAAATAATCCAAGATCCATCTCATTCCAGTACAAAAAAAAACTATCACTGTAGGTTTTTTTACATCTTCCCCACACTGAGATGTACTGCTAAATAAGAAGTGTGGAACTCTCACATCACCTCCTCTCACATAATGATTGGGACCAGAATTCATCCTTGGAAAATGACGACATGATTCCTTCTATTAGAATATACATCTGGTGAATCCCCTATGGATATTTAGTCATAAAATACCTCATAGTATATGACTCCTAGTTGAGACTCTCACACATGATCAAGAATCAGATGAGCCAACACCATAGACTGTAGAAAAGTTTAACCTTCTAGCTTCACTGGGGTCAGCTACAAGGAAGCTAACTGCTCAGAAGCCTCCTACACCAAGTGATCTTGGGAATTCCTACTAATAGAATCTACTTTCATGTTTCCCTTCCCTAGATTATATACTATCTCAAATTCATAGTCTTTCATGAACTCCAACCAATGCTGATGTCTCAGGTTTAAGTCTCTCTATGTGAAGACACACCCGATACTCTGATGGTTTAATTAAACCACAAATATCCCTCCTAGAAGATAGTGCCTCCACATATTCAAAGCGAAGATTACCATTGTTAGATCTAGGTCATGAGTTGCATAGTTCTTCTCCTCACGTCTG
The DNA here is from genome assembly GCA_963277665.1 of Viscum album. Classification (NCBI taxonomy): domain Eukaryota; kingdom Viridiplantae; phylum Streptophyta; class Magnoliopsida; order Santalales; family Viscaceae; genus Viscum; species Viscum album. The sequence continues at coordinate 1,511,858,830 of OY728128.1, read as the reverse complement.
AACTTCCTCAAATCACATGTGACAAATGTATACCACTACATCAACACGTAGTCGAGTCCAGATCCTAATTCATTGTAATACACTACATACTTCATGCCCTCCTCCGATAGTCTTAACATATGATCACTCATCGTACTCATCCTCCACTCCTTGAAGTACCTCTAGCACTACTTAGTTCAGGTAAAAGGATACCCTTTTCACATCAGGGCTTTCAAATGGTCTAAAATCCTAGATAATTATTCCACAAACCTTCTATATTACCCCGTAAAGACAAGAAACTTTCACTCCTATAACACACTCTTTAGTGGATCCCAATAAAGAACAGCATTGATCTTCACTAGGTCCATGGATAAACCATTCTAATAAATTAAATTCTTCGTGAAGTGAACCTCATGAATCCAAAACTACCACTTAGATAGCTTACCATAATGATGGTTCTCCTAAAGTAAATCTAGGACCATACTTAAGTGCTCTGCATGATCCTCCTCTATCATAGAGTAGATGAGGATTTCATTAATGAATACGACCACAAACTGGTCTAAGTATGACTGCAAAATCTGGTTCATCAAAGACATGAACATGATGGGGTTATTTTTCACACCAAAGGGCATCACAATTATATCATAGTTTCCATAGTGAAATTGGAATTCTAGCTTCGAAATATCAGCCCCGTGAGCTCTCACCTGGTGGTATTCAAACCAAAGATCGATCTTTTAGAACCATAGCATGCCTCACAAATGGTCAGATAGGTCATCAATCCTTGGAAAGGGGTACATTTTCTTTATCATGTCCTACTTTAGGTGATGATAATCCATGAAAATCCACAAGCTCTCGTCCTCTTTTTTTATTAACAACACTGGAGCTACCCATGGGGATACACTAGTTCTGATAAATCCCTTCTCTAAAAGTTCTTAAAACTACAACCACATCTTCCAGAGCTCAGTAGAGGCCATATGATATTCTAAATAAGATACCGAGTGTCCTTGGGATGCAAGTTGATAGAAAACTCCATCTCCCACATTAGAGGTAGTCTCATAACATCCTCACAGAAGACATCTATAATATATTCCATGAATAAAGGAATTTGAAAGCCTAAAGAGCCTACCAAACCAAGGGATACACTCACCACCTAATGGGTTATGGGATATAGTCACCTGTTCGTAACACCCACTCACCCTAGCATAAGATCTCTCTCATCCATGAAGGAGAAACTCATCCCATTATTGTAAAGGCATCTGACTCATCTGCGGTGACTGTCTATCTAGGCTCGGGTACTAAACATCCAACCCATACCAAATATAATTTTATATATTTCCATCGTGATGACCAAAATTCCCCACATGAACCTCTCTCTACCAAGTGATAGCTCGCACTACTGGAAAATAAACAATACAGAAGAATCATTCCCTATAGAAACCTTAAGATGAAGTTGTTGTCCTAAAGCCTCTATTGGGAGCCCCAACTATCACACCAGGAGTAAATATATGAAGTAATGATTAAAAAATGTGTCTAATAATACTAAAGAAAGAGTATAAAACACACATATTGTACCTATAATCATCTCGCATGTATCAGGGTGATAAGCCTCTATATCCTATAGTTTTCCATGACCTCGACTGCCATCTCCCTAAGCCTGATGTGGGCCGGTTTCTGGTGGTGGTGGAAGGATCTCATAGAATCTTCCACCACCCACAGCTCCTCTTGCTCCTCTACTAGCTCTACCTCCTTGTGAGCCACCATGGACTTTCTTGGGTGATCCCTGATCACAGCATTGTCTCTGTTGTGGGGGTTTGTCAGCTATCTGTCTGCACTCCTCAGAATTTCTCATCGGGTAGTCTCGTACTATGTGACCTCTCCCATAAAAATAAAAGAAACACTACTCTTTGGGATTCCTTTATCTTTTTTTCTATCCCTAACCACATGTCCAAGCCTGATCCAGGGAATATCTCCTATGCTAATATCCTATCGACTGACGTCTACCAGATACTTCAAAAGAATCGGCCCTATGATGCCCACTATCAGCTCTATCTATATGTAACCCATCTGATATAAATATCTCTATCCCCATTTCTTTATATAACATTGTAGTATAAGTGGGAATGCACAAGGGTACCACACTGGCATGGATCTATCTGAGGTTTCTCTCCTCAAACTTCTATGCTTAGATGTATCCACCCTAGATCATGTTAAGGGAGTACTGCATAATGTCTATAAACCTCATCACTTACTTATTTACTATCATATCTCCCTATTGTAGCTCCAAAAGTTCATATATCTGAACTGATCAAAGGTAGGATTGGTAGTACTCCTCATGAAATAGCTGCTGGAATTAAAGCCACAAGAGGGTCTATTCATCGTGCATCTGGGTAACAAGACTCCATCAGTGCCTGGATGCTCCATGGAAAAGGCTAGTTTCCATTTTGACCACTTGATCCATCAGTGTCCGGATGAGCCTGAAAATATGAACCACTTACTCCAACCAATCATCCACTACCTGGGGATATGGCGCACCACAAAATCCCATAGGCCTCTGGCATTGGAACTCACAGAGTGTGCTAAGCCTGCATGCATCTTCATCCTACTCTACCAGTATGATCTGCTACTTAACAGGTGGGGTAACACTACCTGTCCACCTAGAGGAATGACCTTAGGGGATGGAACCTAAATTGAGGCCTCATCTCTCATCATATCATCATCACAATCTAGAATTAGTATCCTAGTTGGTTATCATCAAAGATGAATCTTGAAAATTTAATCAAAACATACCACAGTCATATGAGAATATATATATACAATGGGGATATTACTCAATAAGTATAGTCAATAACTCAATCATATATGATTCATTTACCATTGATACCTACAACCAATGTCTCAATATACCATGTCAATAAGCAGGTAGTTATGGCCCTGGTGAATGGATATATAAGCCGCATGTACCATCACTGGGTTCCCTAGATAAAGATCCACACTTGAGACACTTTGACATAGTTTCCCTAAATCCCAACCAAATTCTCATAAGGGGGATAATAAAAACACCACCCCAAAGATAAAACCACCTCGGATACCAATCTATAATGACCTGACCCTAACCAGTGCTCAAGTCATAACTACCACAAGCCCACCTCCATAGGCCATGGGTTGTTGAATAGTGTTGAAAGTCATATCTAACATGGGAGGCATTTTCCTAAAGTACCCGTACACACACACCCAACCATATTAATTCAAAATTACATTGGAATAATAATAAAAAGATGAAATAACTATAATATAAACCAAGCATGAAAAACCTCTAGGGTGTACAAGAGTACGATAGTAAAAACTGAAAAATAAAGGGGAAAAATACTTGCCCAGCCAGAAATATTTCCCAAACTAACAAAATTGGAAAGTAAAAGTTCTGAGAGATCCTATTTCCTAATCTTCAAGCTTCGAATACCATGTGTGGACCAATGCACCAGGTATCCCTAAGATCCTATGTAGTCACCGCCAACCTGTTTATCATCTTCATAAGACATGACACATGTTGGAAAATCTCATACATGGGTGAGTATATACATATCCATTAGGAATCCCTAAAATATTAAGGGGATAAGTAAGAGGAAAAATATGAATAGATATACAGATAGCTCCACCCAAATAAAGAGAGTAATCAAATCCAATGATATTGATACAGAGATATGTGTGTGTGTGTGTGTTCTCAAACTAAAGAAAACCAAACAAGATAGAATGGGATATCCATCTCACATCCCATCCTAAGAAAATTGTCTCTATTAGTTACAAAAGACTATTAATGATTCCCTGCATCTCACGCATCTACTCAGTAGAAAACATCCAAGTTAATCCCCACCTCGTCACTATGCCACACAATCGAGGAGCTAAAATATCTAAGTAGAGAACTCGTGACCCAGTACAACTAGAGGGTTCCACTATGATGGTCAAGGACCCATGCCCATCCCAGTCGGAGGGTTCCACTCAAGGAGACTATAGAAGACTCGTTCCTAGCTCAGCTAGAGGGTTCCACTCTAGTCTTTGAGGAACCATTCCCATCCTGGCTAGAGTATTCCACTCAGAAGGTTAAGGAATCACACCCTATCTCAATAAGAGGGTTCCACTCTAATCATTGAGGACTCATTCTCATCCTAGTTGGATGGTTCCACTCCGAAGTTCGAGGACCCATGCCCTATCTCCATAGAAGGGTGCCACTCTAATCGTTGAGGATCCATGCCCATCCCAACTCGAGGGTTCCACTCAGAAGGTGGATGACCCATGATCTATCTCTATAGGAGGGTGCCACTCTAATCATCATGGTCCCATGTCCATACCAACTAGAGGGTGACACTCAGAAATATTGGTAGAGGACTCATGACCAATCCTGACTGGAGGGTTCCCCTCTAAATCCTCTAGTGACCCTTCTTGATCACTTTCATTATCGAGCATCAGCTAAATAAGATTCATGCCCATAATATCTCATATCATATCTCAAAATCCACTATGGAATCCACCATTTCATTCTACATGAAAAAAAACATAGTATAGGATACTTGCATTCCAAAATCTAAGTCCAAACAATGGAGATACGAGAGGTTGAATTTTCTTCACAAGGAAATAAAGGGTACACAGCATGTGAGGGGACCCAAACGGCAAGTGGTCCCACTCCAATTTCAAGTCGTGTGCTAGTCAGCACATAGATCACTACCCATGTAGGGATACATGGAATTTAAGGGGTCTACATGAAATTTCCATACCACTCAAAGTCCTTCCTATGTACTTGGTCGTGTCTGTGTACTTCGGCACACAGCAGGACCCTGGTCGTATCCTACCACATGGGGTCTTGATCGTGTGATCTTCCACATGGAAGTTCATCCCGGGGATTAATACATTCCATGTAGGTGTATTTAATATCATTTCATCCTTATCTTTTCCCAAAACCCTAGCCACAATAGCATAGGTGTCACACTCTGTGTGTTCTTCCGAACTATGCATTGTGCAGTTGATATTTTCATTGAAGTTTAGATCCATTATCCATGCTTAAGATATGATCATCCTTCCTTTGAAAATTCCCTCATCTCAAACCGAAAATGGTGGATGTAACTTTTAATAGAAGATTCGGTTTATTTGGTGGCCAGAAAACCAATTCCCAGTCCTTCGTATGAAACCCTCAAAAAGCACCTCATAGAGTGCAAGAATTGGATTCTTCCTCCCTTGATAATTTTTATATAATTCATCAAAAATATAACCCATATCCCAAAATATAACTTGAAAAATCCCTGCTTTTTCAATATATATCTCACACATGAATCTGTCATGAATTTGGGGGTCCGGTCAAGCTTGATCCCACCCAGAAATGTCCAACTGATACCCTATATGCTGATCAGTAAAGAGCATAAAAAATTTGTGAGAGAAAGGTGAAATTAATAAAGGTTTAACAATTATTGGACAAGATTTCTTTTCTAATGGATAAAATTGGTAGATCTAGGGTTATAAATCAATAGATAATCAATATAATCTCAGTACATGGGCACATGAAACATCTAGTAATTAGCATAGGTCATAGAAAGGGATGATCCTACCCAATCAATTTAATCAAAAAGGGTGTAAACCATGAATTGAAAATTCCTACCCAGATATTGGATCATCCTTCATTGAAGAATTAATCTTTCAATGATTTAGAGTATTTTTTTTCTTTTGTTGTACTTTGGTATGCTTAAATCCAGAGATTTTTCATCATCAAATTCAATTCACCAAATAATGGAGGATGAGAATCCTCACAATTCTCTCAAGGTATATACAGCTAACCTTCGAGAATTTCTATAGTTTTTATTTCATATATGTAATCCATTGCATTAACTTAATAAATTAATTAAATTAATAATTTAATTAATCCACTAAATGTACATAAAATGGTCATCTTATCTAAATTTCCTACCCCAACCCATTTTTAGTCACAACTAAGGTAAACATCACGTTCTAGACTCAACCTTGGTCTCAGATTTCTGATATGATCTTCTTTTTAAGAGATATCTCATTTTATTTACGAAACTATGTATGCATGATATAAAATATATTTAATGTTTTTATAAAATTAATTCTAGGAACATCGAGCCTCAGAATCACATTCCATCTTAGTTTTTAACTCTGAAAATATATACAAAAATATTTCAAAGTCTTACAATGAAAAAAATGGGACTCTACATATTTAGGGAGAGTTTTTAAAGTGGATAAGTTATAATTTCCTCATCTGTGAACTATTTCAAAATTTTGTTTAAGTGGATTCAAGAACTTATTCCTTATAGGTTAGAGATTGTTTTGAGTTTATTATGATGGATTTTTTAGTTCAAGAAGATGTTTGAAATGTTTTATAATCACTACTTCATGTAAAACATGGTATTTTTGTTCCATGATTCTTATTTCCTACATTGATATCACCCACTTAGGCTTAAAATTATTGTATTTTGATCCATTTATGTATTTTTAGAGCTTCAAAGATTTATTTTTCATGGTTGAAAACAAAATCCAAAGGGAAATGTTATTGAGACCAAGAGGTGTTGAAGTATGGTCGAATAGAAAAAAAAATCCTTGGTAATGTAATTTGTTATAAATTCATAAATAACTTGGAAATTTTGGACCATACATATGAAATTTACATATAAGGTTTACTAGATAGAAAAAGTTTAAGTGATTGGAAGGACAACGGATTATGATGTTTGTCAGATTGAATTCATTCTTAAATCAGATAAAGATAATCAGACATTGGTGATCAGATGGTGTCTATCAGACTGAGTTCTCCAAAAAATAAAAGTAGGTTATTCTTTACTTATCATTATAGTACCATATATCATGATTACTAAGATTTATCATTGTACAATTTGAGGTCATTATGATCAGATTAAGTTGGATTAGATGAAGAGAAGTATGATGTTTATGGGATGAACTTTGTGAGTTCATCTGAAAAAGTTTTACACACTCATCGGATGGAGTATTATGAATTCTATTAGATAGAGAAACTAAAATTCATCAGGAAGAGTATTAAAAAAGTCACGGAATGGATTATTATGAATTCCATCATGTAAGAGGTTACCAAACTTAGGGGAAACAGATAAATAGATTCTTATGAAGGAGTGTTAGAACATTTATGAGGATATTTTCCCCGAATGGAGAAGTTCCTATAAAGTTTTATAGGATAAAGGACTAAGGATATTTAAAAAGTATTTTATCAATTCCTACATTTTGAAAATTTTTATATGTAAGTTTAATGATTTAATAATGCTGATATAAGGATCATGATTATAGTTGGGAGGTTTAATTAACATTGATGTCTAGATATAAGGAAGTTCTTATGAGGATTATTGATTCATATTTACTCATATGTTTAAAGGATATAGACCAATAAAGATTTAAGTGGGGTGTTAAAAGGTTGATAGTGAACTTTGAATTTGATTTTCTCACTCCTCCCTTTAATTTAGGAGAAGTGATACCTATATAATGGGGAGTAGGTTCATTGAAAAAGTTATTCTTACATTGAAATTTATTGAAGAAGTGATGTGTTGGATGAATTCTTGAGTGATATTTTTATCAAAGAATAATGTGTAGTAGATTCAGTTGAATTATACTTGAAAGAGTTCTATATTATGAAAAGGATCAAATGTTAGATATTGGATAGAGTGATATCAAACAGACAGGTATCAGATGGAGGAAAGTGGACGAACATGTTGTTAGACAGAGCATACTGAATTGAGTATACCGAATGAGGAAGTTATTAGATGGATAATTTCTTTCTTTATATTGTGCAAGAAAGGGAATGGGAGGAAGAATAACATATTGGAAGGAAAGTGTGAAAATATTTAAAGAAATACAGTGACAGTGTATCAAAGTTTGTTGGTTAAGGTTCATTTTCACTATTAAAAAAATGTTACATCATATTATTTGTGCGAAGAGAACATGCACTGCCAAATAACTATAGTCACTACCAGAAAATGTAATAATAACCATTATTTTCCCAAAACCATGGGTATAGGTATAGTATGAAAACTATACCCATGATTTTAAAGAAATTGTTGGTGCAGGGTTGTTTTTCGATACCTATACCCATGTTTTTTGTAAAAATGTGGGTATAGGGTTGTTTTTTGAAGACCTATACCCACAGTTTTGAAAACCCATGGGTATAGATTTCCCTCCTTATGGCGGAGAAAATATCATGGGAAAAAATATCGTGGGAACACCTATTTCGATGGTTTTCTACCTATAACCACGATTTATATAAATATATATATGTAAATATATATTTATACACTAATAAGAGAAATGGAGTGGTGGTTAGGCGTGGGAAGAATAAAGGGGTGGTCCAGGGATTGAATCCCACAACCACGTATTTTGTCAAATATATACCCATAGTTTTACAAATTGTGGGTATAGGTTAATGACATGGTGGAGTGGATCTATACCCACGGTTTCCAAAATTGTGGGTATAGCTCAGGGCTATATCGATGCCTTAGTTTTCCACAGTTCCTTAAAACCATGGGTATAGCCTATAACCATGGTTTGAAATCGTGGGTAAAGGGAAAATTTCTATTAATGAGTGACATGAATGTGATTAATATTTCATGATTTTTGCAAACCAAAAAGTATTCTTTTTCTATTATATGAATGGTATTGGAATATTTCCAAACCATATTAAGGATAGCTACTCTTATTGAGTAGTTAACCTTGTAAATTATTTTTTTCTTGTGGATGTGATTGTATGTTGTCTTTAAATAGATTAAATTCTCTCAAACCAAAGGTAAAGGTTTTTTTAAAGAGGAAAACACAAAAATACATACTGTTGATTCACCCACACCCCCTATTAGTGATCACATTAATCATGACTAGTCCTCTCACCACTTAAGGGTCATACCTTAATGAACCATTCATATCCTTAAGGTTTCTTGAAAACTTTAAACCAAAAATCCCATGGTGTTTAAAACTTACTTCTCTAAGCATTTATTTTCATCACAATATCATGACCAACATGCCTCACATGGATTTGGAAACATTGAGGCATAAAAATAGGATTTATTCCATTATATGGCTCAACTTTGGTTTCCAATATGAATTCAAAAGTCAAACCATTCACTTCACTCAATCCAAGAGTGTCAACACATCCCTCATGAGTCACCAACTATGATTTCATTTATAACATAACCAAGGGAAATTCTATGAATGAACAACACTCAATATTACATCATTCATAAATTTTCATAACTTCTGAAGCATCTAACCATTATTCTCTCATCCCAAACCACATCACTTGATGAATCCTTCATATCAAGAAACCTCACTCATTTTTCTCAAAGGAAAATGAGGATCAAGAAACCCACTACCTTCAACTACATGACCACATAATTGATAGGAATAATCATAAAAATTACCACATTAACAAATAAAATCCCATACTGAGATTTGTATCTCATCATCCCTTGGTAACATAACATTTCAACCTAATACACTCAAGGGTATCCTCCCAATACACCACCCCATTATCCCAAATACTTGAGTGTCCCTATCCAAACTCTCATATCATATTAAAAAAATTGTATCCATGAAAACCATATCTCAAAATATTCATAGGGAATCAACTATCCCAAAAAAATATCATTCTAATAAGTCCATGTAAATGAAATTTCATTAATAAAAACATCCAATTCCAAAATAGGAAATATCATAGGCACAAACTGCTTATACCATCTATAAAAAAGTATCCACCTCCCAAACATACCCATCATGGGGATATCATACACCATTTTCATGAATATACAATAAATAATATAAAAAAACACATAAAAACAATCATTACTTTTTATCTGATTAATGCACCAAAAATAAATTATTTTGAAAAATAGTTATTAATATATTATTGACATTTTAATTAATGAAATTCCATTTCTAAAATAGTTTCTCAATATTTTCTTTACTGAAATCCATTTTCCTTTTTTAAAAAAAATCTACATATATAATCATTCATAATCAAGCCCAGATATCATTAAAATCCTAAAAATGATACTTGAAATCACATATCTTTCCACCAAAAACGAATAGTGAAAGGACCAGTCAGGATATGTGAGACCATTAAGGTGGGTGAATGAGTTGTTAGTATTTTTAATTTTTCTTATTTTAAAAACAATATTCACCTCTAATTAGATACAATTGACTCTATTGAAACAAAAAACATAATCACCCCCATAGGAACACAATGATGTTTAATGTTTATAACACAATGATAGTAGATTTTCCATGGAGTGATTTGGAAAAAATATAACATCACAAGTCCACTTGAAAGAAATAATTTATAGTTTATATTAATCAATGTTGACTAGGTCCCTACGTCATAAGCTAGGTTCCCAGAAAATTAATTATTTATAAACCTTATTAAAAATTATTGTAGTAGTTAATAGTGGCCAATCCATAGGTAAGGACTTCCAAAAAAGGTATATGTGTGTGACCAAGTAGATAGTAAAAATAGAAATCATAATAAAATAGAGAGAAGCAAGGGAAGTGGTGAATTGATGGAAGTAAATGATGGTGATGAATGAAAACAACCAAAAATCTTGAGGATATAAATAAACATGAAAAAATCATAGGAACAAGAATAATCTAGGAGAGAAGCATGGGAATTTGATCAACTAGTTTTAATTTTTCATATATTTTTTAAAAATTAATTTTGTCTCTCAATTCATGAATAAATATGGATAGATCTGGTGGAAATAGGTTGTTCAGTTCTTTTGAATGACCAACCTGTGGATGGATGGATCCTATAGTCTATAAAATGAAAAATCCATTAATGCACTCAATGATGATACATGTTTTCATCAAAATAAACTTCTCAGTTGATCTTATTGTGATACCCTTGGTTGAGTTTTCCTCTTCTTAGATAAACTTCCAGATGATAAGTAGTTAAAAACCAAACATTATAGGAAATAGTACTCACTAGTTCCTGATAATTGAAGGGTATCTACTACTTTATGATTGAGTAAAATGGTTGCTTCTAAGAACACATTATACTTGATTGAAGTTAAAGTACCTACTAGCACAATCTCATTTCTCTATTCCATCTTATCCAATAATTATGCTCGTAATATCAAAAAAAATTAATAATTTAAAATAGAACATTATAATAGATGGAAAAAAGGAAAATAGGGAAAGAAAAGAAGTTCTCAGTGGGAGATCTCCAACTCCTCCCAAGCTCCATTGGTGTTACTGCCTACTCATCCAATGAATCTCTAATTTGTGCTTTTACCCCTCCCTCTATTATTATGGGTTGTCCTTTTTTACTCTGTTTATTCTCTCCCAATATTTTTTTTCTATTTATGTCTCTTTTTTTATATTCACGATCTTCCTTTTATTAAAATTTTTGAAATAAAATCCCTCAAGTTTTTGTATCAATGTTTTTGTGGTGACGGTGTTTGTTCAAAAAGAGAGATGACTACATTTTATTAAATATGGTGTCACCGAATAAAACGTGTTTAAGGTGGAATATTTTTCCATTGTTTTCCATATTTTTGGGCCTCAAAATTTGGATTTTTTTATGGAAAATGAATATATTCTAAAAAGAAGAGTGTGTGGACCACATAGAAAAGTATGTATAATGAATTGAAAGTACATGGATTAGTAAAGGAAAATTGGAAAATGAAATATTTATACATAAAATCACTATACAGACTGCATAGCATGCTATAAAAACTACAAAGGGTCTTGATGTTTTTCAGATGAGTGAGGAGATTTAAAGTCACCACATAGGTTTATGCACTACAAGAACCACGTAGTGGGATCAGTTTATGGGAGGCATGTTGTTTTTGGAAGGAAATTATTTATGATGTGCCACAAAGGAATTTTCATTTTTGGATGAAGGCATTAAATTGAGTCCACAGCAAAGGGTTTACGCTATACGGACCGAATGGAAAGTTCATCTCATCATGATGGCTAATCTGCAAAGTAGATTTTGGTAATTGTTATTAACGAGTTTTTTGGGATTTATTTTACTATATAAAGGACCCCTAACCAAATAATTAAGGGAATGAATTTTATTAGAGAGCCTCATCACTGGAAAAATTCATTGAAGTCCAAAAGATGTTCTTGAAGAGGTATTTCATGAAGTATTCTACAAAGTAGGCGGTTCTCGAAGATTTGGGTTTTCAAAGGAAATTTTTTGAAAAGGAGGTAGTTTGATAAAGGGTTTTATAGGGCATAGTTTCTCATGAATGAAAAGTGGTATCTAAGAATCAGTATTTTTTAGATTGAATTTAGTTAGTGAAGTAAGTTAGTTCGTAGAGGATGAAAGATGGTTTGTGGATAGTGAAGGGAAGTTCAAAAAGACACTAAAAATTGTCCAAAAAACCAATTTATAAAAACTAGCAGTATGAAGAAGATTATATTTAATATAATGGGTGAAAATATGACTTCATGGAAAACTCATATATCTATAAAAAAATTATGAGTTGATTCAGAACAACAGAATATTCCTCTAAATGATCAATGAGAAAACTTCAAGGGAGAGAGTAGTGAGCTTTCATTTTATGATTGGTTGTAAACTATGAGTGATAGTGAGTCCTCACCAAACCTTTTATTGGTAGTGAGATTTATTGTATTTGGTACATAGGCACATTACCTTTATATGCTCCTTGTAAATATCCCATGAGGGTGAACCAAGTAAAATTATTGTTTCATGTGAATGTTTTCATTCTCATATTATTCTTTGATATGGGAAGGATAGAGAAGATTGATTTGTTTAACGATGAAACAACAACAAAAGAGAAAGTTTTTTACTCTTTTATACCCTGGTTCACCCCCCCCCCATTGGGGTATTTAACCTAGTTGGGATCATAGTTGGTATCATCGGTAAAGGTTTAAAGTTAGTGGTTCTCTCTCAGTAGAATAAATGGAAGCTATAAATCATAAAGGGATTCTGATATTTGATGGAAACAATTTTCATCTATGGAATAATCTAAAGAAACACTTCTTCTGATCATTGGTTATAGATTTTTTTATAGCTATAATGCATAGTATTTCTACCAGTTTGGATAGTGATGTTTTATCATAAGATGAGCATGGAGAATTGGATGTTGATTCCAAATGAATGAATGCTTTAGGGGGATCCTTATCCAGCATAATCTATACAAAAATGATTTTATGTATGTCATCACATTCTATGTGGGAAAATATTCTAAATATCTATGAAGGTGATTCAAAAGTACAAGAAGAAAAGTTCCAATCTCTATGTAAAAAATATGAGGACTTAATAATGAACCCCAATGTGTCTGTAGAAGAATTATTTGATTGAATGAATGTTATTATGGAATACATGTGTGGTCTTGGAGAAATTATCAAAGATGTAAATATCATTAAGTGCATCCTGAGAAGACTCCCACCTCGACTCAATCCAAAAGTCTCTATACTAGAGGATAAAGATCCTAAAGAATTGAAATTGGATATCTTACATTGCACTCTTGTCAAATATCAGATGAGAAATGATGATAATGATGTTTTTGAAAAGGGGATGCTCAAATAAGTGAAATTCAAGGACATAAAGAAGCTAACTCTTGAGGATGGTCAGGAGGAAGACAATGTGAATGATGTCATGTCATTACTCTTCTAAAATTTACAAAGGAGGATAGGAAAGTTAAAAGGAAAACTTCTAATTGCATGCTTTCAATGTAGAAAGATTGGGAACCTTGTAGAAAAATGTTCTATGAAGTTTTAAGATGATGATGAAGATGATAATGAAACTCTCAGGAAGAAGTCTTCAGCCAATGTGAAAGGTAGTAGAAGTACTAAGATAAACTTCATCAAAAAGAATAATCTTCTATAAAAAGAAGATGTTAGTTTAAAAGAATGTGAGGTAGAGGAGTTGGGGGACTGAAAGGATCATGAAGAAAAAGCTATGCTGGAAGTTGTTTGCAATTCCAAAACAAGGGAAGAAAGTGAAAATAAATAAGGATAAGTCAAAGAAAGAGTTAACCTTCAAAACAAATTAGAAGATACACTTGAAGAAATAAACTTTTAGAGAGATACAACAAAGAAGTCCAACAAGGTAGTTAATGATGCCAAAATCTATATGCAATAGTAGTAAGAATATAAGTTTGATATGGAGGCTAAAATTGAAAAGTTTAAATATGAAAATCCATAAAACTCAGATAAATTCATTTAGTGAATGCTCAAAGTTGAAGAACATATCAGTATTGTTGATAGTTTAACCAGCACAGTAAAAGATCGATACAAACTCATCAAATAGCTTGAGGAGGAGGTTGTCAGCATATGAAGGAAAGTAAAAGATTAGGAGAAACTATTGACTCCAACAAAGGAGGTTGAAAAGGTAGAAAAAAAGGAAAATTTGAGTTTAGAGTCACAAAAAAATAGAAAAAGGAATTTTAGGAGAATAAAATGTTTGATCAAAATGATACAGCTGCTATGGGGCATGATGTCAAACCGAAAGTAGTGATAGTTGTAGTCATACCACAAGAACCAGCTTTGATATTGAAGATTTATTTGGGTACAAATCAAAACCAAAAGATTTATACAACCCAAGGGACAACAAGTGGTGTAGTAGTGACACACATTAATACATCCCTTATTAGGTTTTATTATTATGGAAACATGGGACACTCACAAAATGTATGTTTCATATCCAAGAGGTATTGAAGGTCATAAGAGAAATAGAGGCATCCAAATAAAGATCAATATTCTAGAATGTTATTTGAGGGTCATTGTTTCTAGTATAGAGGATTTGGACACATGGCCATATATCATACATCAACTATATAGAGGAATTATCCAAAATATACTCCAAGTGGTTATAAGAAACAACTCAATGAATCTTCAAATGAGATGAAAACACTAAATTGATTTGCAGAATTATAAGATGAATGTGGTCCATCATACAATGAGCATGATCCATAATATCAATCAAATACATAGATCAAAAAGAAAATATATGGACAAGCATTGGTTGCAGATATTTCTTTTAAAGCATCATACCACACTAGAATATGGATCATTGATAGTGAATACACCTCCCATATGATAGGGAATAAGTATATGGTGATAGTAATTAGATACAAAAGCAAGTTATTGTAATATTTTGTAATGATGAAGGCCTAAATATTATTGTCTTGGGAAAATCCACGTTTGGTTGAAGGGACATGAGACATGTAGATGTATTGTTTTTTGAAGGTATAATTCACAACTTACTAAGTGTTAGTCAATTGTGTGACTCAGTACATACCATAATCTTTTATAATAAATTATGTATAAAAAATAGAGTGTAGTTGTTCTGAATGGAAAACGTACAAAGGGGAATCTCTGCCTTATGAGTGGAGAAGAAGATATGTGTTTTCTATCCATGTAAGAAAAAAATAGTTTTGGAAAAAACATAATTGTAATTTAATCCAAAACTCATTAGAAGATATGATGAAATGTGATACTTCTTGAGATATTCCAAGTTTATCACATGATCATACCCATATATGTGATTCTTGTCAAAAAGTAAAGATCATGTGAAAGACATATAAGGAAAAGGAGAAAAGGGCAAAAAAATATTCAGTTGGTGAATATTGATGTGTGTAGACCCATTTCACCAAGATATAATGATGGGAGGAGGTATTATGTTTCTATTCATTGATTATTTAATTATAATGGAATGATTTTCAATTATCACCCACAAGTCTGAGGTGTTCAGTTGCATAATGTGTTATCGAAGGGAAATATGGGATAAGAAAACAAGTTTTAGCATTAATAACTCCACGTAAAAATGGAGTAGTAGAGAGAAGATATTATATTATCAACAACATGGATAGAACAATTCTCATTGAGTAATACCTTCTAGAATTTTTTTGGAAATAAGTAGTGATAACATGAGTATACACATAAAATGAAGCCTATTATTTACAAAGGAAGAGAAGACTCCATACGAGCTGTGGTATGGAAAGAAGTCAAACATTGAAGTAATTTCAAGTCTTCAAAAGTAAGTGTCTCATTTTCAATAATAATAAACATAGGAAGTTTGAATCCCATGGAGATGTAGGGATATTTCTTAGATACTAAATAAAAATAGAATCCTATAAATTCTTTAACAAGAATCCAGAAAAATTTATAGAAATCAATTATGTGGTTCTGATAGAAAATGAGAAGAATCTTCAGAAAATACATGAATAGTTCTAGCGGATAGTGTTGAAGAGATAAGTATCTCAAGGGGAGTTCCAGTACCTGAGGTAGATTCAGAAGAGGATTCAGATAATTAAAAGGATGACATAAACTTGTATCTAAACAAAGACCAAAGAGTTGAGAATAAATTGATAGACAGAACATAATAGGTGATTAGACAGCCCTAGTGTAGATAAAGAGAATAAAGACTCTACAATAAGCATATTTTTTTATCACAGGTAGAGAAAAAGTATTTTAAAGATTCATCAAGAGATGATATTTGGGTTTGAGCATTGAATTAAGAACTTGACCAAATAAAAAAGAATCAAACATGGGAGGTTGTTTTGATACTAAAAGATAAGAATGTCATCAGGACCAAATGGGTATTCTATAATAAACTAAATGAATATGGAACAGTGATATGAAATAGAGAACGATTAGTGTATATATATTACTACCAGATAGAGGGTGTCAACTTTGATGAAATATTTTCACTTTTTCAAGGCTAGATAAAATCATAATATTCTTAGCCATGGCAGTGCAAAGAAAGTTCAAAGTTTTCTAGATTGATGTCAAGTTAGTATTTATAAAAGGGGTTCTAGAAGAAGAAGTGTGTATCGATTATCCAAATGTTTTTCTAATTCATGAAGATTAAAATATAGTTTTTTAGTTGATAAAGGTTCTATATGTATTGAAACATGCACTGAGAGCGTGGTATTCAAGACTGGATCAGTTTTTGAACAATATTGGTTTTCAATGTGGTTGATTTGATTACAATATCTATGTAAACAATGAAGGTAGTCAAGAGATTATAGTTATAGTTTATATTGATGAAATAATATTTATTAGATTAGATGGAGCATAGTGAAAAAAAATTAAATTCATAAAAATTGAGTTTGAAATGTCAA
Organism: Viscum album; assembly: GCA_963277665.1. Taxonomy (NCBI): domain Eukaryota; kingdom Viridiplantae; phylum Streptophyta; class Magnoliopsida; order Santalales; family Viscaceae; genus Viscum; species Viscum album. Next base: position 1,511,841,755 of record OY728128.1, on the reverse strand, counting down.
TGATTGGTGAAATGATATTTTTCCTTTGTTTATAGGTTACACAGGGAAGGAATGAAGAATTTATTTCTCAATATAATTATGATAATAAGGTATTGAAAAGATTTTGAATGCGTAATTCTAAGGAGATTATTACTCTGGTGGCTACCAAAATGAAACTATTATGAGATGATGAAGCCAAAGTATTTAATGTCATAAGAATATAGGTAAATAAATGGAAGTACATTGTACTTGACAATGAAGAGACCAGATATTTTTTCCCACATGCCAAACAGCATGGTATCAATTCAATCCCAAGTAAATCAACTTACTCATAGTAAAAAATAATACTTTGGTATATCAAGGGCATGGTCGATTTTGGGTTGGTTTATAATGAAAGAACCTCAGCAAGAGTTTTTGGGCTATACAGATGCAGACTGGTCTGGTTCCACATATGATCGAAAATCAACGTTGGGTGGTGAATTCTATCTTTATTGATTGTGTATTTCTTAGATAAAAAAGAAACAAGAATACATTTCATTGATCACTATAGAAGCTAAATGCATTGCGTCAATTCATTCTTGCATGTTGTTATTGCAGATGAAGCAATAGCTTGATGATATGGTAGTTGAAGTGAAGTCTACGATCGGAATCCATTAGATAATTCAATTTCTATAAATCTTATCAAAATCCATTTCATCCCTAAAATAAAGAGAACATTGAAATCATGTACCATTTTTTGAAGGAGAAGGTGGAAAATGGGCTTATAATGTTGGAGTATGTGCCTATAGTACTATATTTTGAGGACATTCTGACGATGTCCTTACCCAAAGAGTTGTTTGAGTGGCATCAAATCTTGGAGTTCAGTTGACTCCCCACACTTGAAAAAGTGTGGATGTGGGACCCCCTCTCCCCAAGGTATGATGTATTTCTCCCTAATATGATAATGTGTGTTCTTTTCAATGTTGTAGCCATATGGTAGTCACCTTTGGGTTCATTGAAGAAGGGGGAGAAAATATCTTGATGAATATAGGGGGGAATCTGTTAGGGGAGTAGTTAAGTAGGGGGAGTTTTAAATATTATGATGCTAAATATTTTTTATCAAAGGTTATATATCATGACAGATGGGGTTTTTTGTGAAAGTAATTGAATTTTTTTGAATTAAGTGATTCACTGATGAACTTTTCATGATACTCTTGTTTCTCATGTCGAGAATGGATCATGTGGGATTAGAGTATGTGTTGAGAAAATATTTGATCACTATATGAATCACAAGAAGAAATTTTTGGTTGAAGATGGAAGAGTCTTTAATTAGGTATCAAAGTATTAAAGTGTTGTCAACAAACCCAAAGGGGGCTATTGTTGGGAAAAATCCCTTAAGGTTCTATCTCAATGTTTTTGGGGTTATTTTATTTGTTAACAAATCCATATGACCAGGTTTTAGTGTGGTTGGTGTTGCCTAAGAATATGTGTTCAAGGTGGTGTATTTTTCCAGTGTTTTCCATATTTTTGGGACTCAAAATATGGATTTTTTTATGTCAAAGGAATGGATTCCGCAATGAAACGTGTGGGGAATACATAGAAAAGTACGTGGAATTTATTGTAAGAATGCGGATCGGTGAAGAAATTTTGGAAAAAGAAATATTTCCACATAGAAATGTTATGTGGACTGCATATCATGCTACGAGAACCAAAGGGGTTTGAAATTTTACAGATGAGGGTGGTGATTTAAAGTCACTGCATATGGTTATGTGCTATGCGAACCACATAGTGTGATCATTTCATGAGAGGCGCGTCATTTACAAAAGGTGGTGATTTAAGATGCATCATGAAAGAATTTTCATTTTTGGTTCAAGGTGGTAAATTGATTCCTCTTCAAAGGGTTTACACTATTTGGATTTCATGACAAGTTCAATTTGGGGTGATGGATAATTCGCAAAGTAGATTTTGGTAATTGTGATCAGTGGGTTTTGTAGGATTTATTTTCCTATATAAAGGATCCTTAACCACATTATTAATAGATTTAATTTTATTAGAGAGAATAATCACTAGAATAAATTGGTGAACATAGAAAGAGGATCATAAAGAGGTATTTCGTGAATTATTTTGCGAAGTAGGTGGTTCGTAGAGAATTGAGTTTGTAAAGGATCAATTCTGAAAAGGAGGTAGTTTGTAGAATGGGTTTATGGGGAATGGTTGCTCACAAAGGGAAATTGGTCGTGAAGCTTCAGTAGTTTATAGAGTGAAGTGATTTCTTGAAGCAAGGAAGTTTTCAAAGCATGAAAGATAGTTCATAGAGGGTGTATGGATGTTCTCTAATTGATTAAAAATAGTCCTCAAAATTAATTTCTGCAAATTAGAAGTATGTAGAAAAGTGGATTTCATCTAATGAGTAAAAATAGGACTTCATGGCACACTCATATATGTGTGAAACAATTCTGAGTTGATTCATAACAACATGATATTCCTATGAAGGATCAGTGAGCACACTTCAAGGAAGAGAGCAGTGAGATTTTCTATTATGATAGGTTGTAAACCAGGATAGATAATGAGTCCACTTCAAACCTTGTATTGGGATTGATCTTTAGTGGATTTAGTACATAGGTACATTTCCTTTGTATTCTCCTTGGATGTAGCCTAGTGATGGTGAACCAAGTAAAATTGTTGTGTCATATGCATGTTTTAATTCTCATATTATTCTCTGATATGAAAAGAGAGAGAATAATGTTTTATTTAATGATGAAACAAGATCCAAAGAGAAATGTTTTTACTCTGCCATACCATGATTCACCCCCCACACACACACACGGAGTATATAACCTATTTGGGATCACAAAAATCATTGTATATGCACCTATACCCCACTCTTAGTAAACATTCATGACATCTGAAATTCTCCATGGCCTCCACGTGGAAGCTTTAGCGTAGAATGTCCTCTCAACTGGTCATGCTAGCCATGCTCTAATAACTGAATTCATTCTCCTTGAATTTTTTTTCCAGTGATAAAAATGATCTCATTTTCAGATGGTCTCCATGTGGAAAATCCAATGGTAGGTATTGATGAGTGATAATTGCTTGCATACCCACCTTCTTCTCCCATGATCACCTTTACCTAGGTAATTTTTTGATTTAGGAAGACAAAAATAAAAGATGAGATGTTGATGGTGAAACAATATATGCTAATCATTAATTGATTTTCCCTATTTCTAAATTTTTAGTTCATTGGAAAACTTAAAAGTATTTTTTGGGCCTTATGAAGAACATTGGGTCTTGTGTACGCCAAAACCATTTTTCTTTGGGTTTAGACCTCGCTACTTGAAGTAGAACACATGTGTGTGTGTATAATTTTAACTTTTATTATTATAATTAATAAAATTATCATTATTATATAAATATATACATAAATATATTTTTATTTATAAAAAAAGAGGCAGGGGTGTAGGATTTTTCAATAATCCTTGGCCATCTTGGGTTGGATTAGGCATTTCACGGCTGGGGATTTGGAATTTTCAGTTCTCAAACTTTCATACATAGGTGTTGGTTAGTAAATATGGTGCTTGGTCTTCCTCAACTCATTGGGGCCAACTAACATGATTTCATCCAGTATAAATCGAGAGTGATTCTTCAAGCGTCATGGTGGCTCTCTTCATTCGATGGTAGATCTCATCTTGGTATGCTTTGAAAGCTCATACTTTAATATGTGGAGGCTTTTTTTAGTGTTCTTGTACATATCCTTTGGGTTTTTTCAACTGGTGGTGTTGGATCACATCTATTAAAATGCTGGGTTCGACATCTACAACCATGGTTTTGCAAATTTTTGGTTGGGTTAATCCTTCACCAATAAGCTTTGACCATCCTCTTTGGATTTAGTAAGTTCAGTTCTTCAACCATTTTCTAGATTTAGTCAGAAGATTCCTAATTTTTTCTTAGGTTCTTCTTCCTATATAGGTTTTAAGGGAATTTTGGGGTTTCTTCAGTATATGGGTTCAGATCTCTTTTTTTGTCGTCGTCTTCTTTAAGTGATGTTGAGTTTCTAGTTTTTTCAATATGGGGCAGTGTTTTCATGATATAATTATATTCATTTGATGGTGTTCTTTTTGGATCTTCTCAGTAGTGGATTTGTGATCACTTCACATTTAAAATTTTGATGTCGCATCACTTTTGGTCGATCATAATATCAAGTATGGAAGGTTGGATTTTCCAATTTTTGAACATGATGAATCTTCACTTTTACTCTTATAGTTAATCCAATACATGAACAGTTGATTGAAATGGTCATGCAGTCAATCCAAGATATCAACAAAAATTATGCAAACTAATTGACTGTACGGTCAATCTCATTACACATATGATCACTTGGTAATCCTTATGGTAGATCAATCCTCGTCATATAAGCTTAAATAGATTTCCAAATTTTTTATCGATGACAACTAAAGTTAACATAAAATTGAAATATGAGTGAAAATAAAAAAAATCCAAAACAAAGATTCAATGACACAAAGAAACCACCAACTCCTCAAAAATTAATTTAAAATATGGAAAATAGAATAATTAGTTCAAAAAAACCAAACCTCATAAAAATTTCACTTAAAAAAATGATTCTCAAAGAATATGATAAATAAATTATGTTCCTAAAATTTGAGCAATCAAATTAGGGAATAATTTAAAATATTTTAAAATATTTTCAATAAATGTGAAATTTTGCCTCACTTAATTTGATAATTATAATTTCTCTATTAAAACCATATTTTATCACTAAATATTCCATTATTTCACCAAAAAAGATGTGGAAAAGTGTGATAAAATAATGTCACATCAAATTATCTCACACCTAATCAATTGTACTCCTAATAAATTCTTGAATTTTATTATATTAACATAGTCTCTTAAAAATGATTATCCTGCCTAGGGTTGAATTCACATGCCTAAATTAATTAAAACAAAAAATTCTTCCACTGATTGAAATTTTCATTCCCCCTATATGATTTAATATCACTACCCTACTTCAACACAAGCCTAAATTCCAGTTACATGGGTCCATACTAGTGAGATTCAATTGAATTTAAATCTATAACAAGAACTGGAATCTTTTACTCTCCCACAGGTTCCTCAAACCGAAGTTTCACTTTCCACTTTTTTGATACAACTCAAAATATTTTCTTATAAATCAATTATCCCCTTATTCATTTGGGTTTAATATTCTCAATGCCTTAATGAACTCATTTTCAACTTAAGTGCTTTATTTTAATTTTTTCCAACCATGAATTTGTGCATAGAATTTTGAAAAACACTTACAGAATTTGGATTTATTTACAAAAAATCACCTAGTGATCTTGTCTCAGAGGTTCACCATGGGATCCCAATTGCCCATTTTAGTCCAAAATTGAATGATTTATATTACTCTCGATTGAGTTGGCTAACTGAATTGTTCCATTTTACCAAGGCTAAATTACTAGGTTCAAGTTCAAAGTTCCCTAAATTCATAACTCCAATTTCATAAGAATATAACCTATCACACTTCCTTTCCTAGTTTCCAAATAGTATGTTCACAAAAAAAATGGATGACATCACTCAACAATCACTCAATTATAAAAACTTTAGACTCAGTGGAATCCCTCAAAACAAGAATGATATTTTTCCCTTGGTAGGACACCTTATAGTTTTATTTTCACAACATAGAGACATACTAAAATACTAATTTATTTAAAAACAAAGAGAAGATTTTATTTATAAACATCATAAAATGATTCTAAAAGAGAATCATTTTGCAAATAATAGGTATTTCTTATGTGTACAGAATTGAGGCACAATTATGAAACCAATAAAGGACCCTCTCCTCCATACTTCAAACTCAACATTGTCCCTAATTTTGAATCCTAATGTGGAAGAATAATATTTATTCAAAACGAATTTACAATTACGAACTTAAAATAATGTTTAAGGGGATACATGAATGGTCAAAATCACCTTTTTATACATCCAAATTATTTTCAAAAAACTTTTTTTAAAAGTTCATGATTTTAATTGTTTATAAAAATACACAAGTATTAAAAATTTTGCTCCAACAGAAGCATGGTGAACAATGAAATATCAGGAAAAAAAATACATTTTAATGGGACAATATATTTTCAAATTCATCTCAGTTTGATTTTCAACTCTCCAATAATCAACAAGTTAAACACCAAGGAAAGAATATAGATTCATAATTTTCAAAAACATCAAGGGAAATTCTCCCACACTTATTTCACAGTAGAATGATGGATGTATGTATAGAATTAAAATTTTTTGAATTAAAAATAATACTCCCAAGAATGTGAATATTTTTATCATCTTGGTCAGTAAATTTAACTTTCCCTTTTGTGTTTGAAAATATTTATCTAGATAAAATGTCCGGACTCCTAAAAATTAAAATGGATCAACATTAAAAAGAATAAATAATGCCATAGAAATAAATTAACTAGGTGTTGAAGTTATGGAATTTTTTATCCATATATTTCCAGTAACTAGCTCATCCTTTTTCTTGAAAAGAACTTGAATTTTTACTATGTAAAATTTCTTGATATATTTATCTAATTTAAAAACTAGAGAAGACTAGATTAGAAGTACGTAGATAATAAAAAGTATCATAGTTATACAAATCATAAAAAACAAATAAAACAACAAAATTAACCATGGGTTTACTCCCACGAAACACTGAGTTTATAGACATCAGTTAGACTTTATTAAAGGCTCAACTTTAAATGAAGGAGATAACAATCAATCCATTTGGATACCCATAAAATTAATGATTTTTTATCTTACCATTGACCAAAAAAGGCATGTTATCTTCCCCAACTAACTCAACATCTCCATTGACCAACACTCTCAGAATGATGAATGGGCCAAGCCACTTGGTTCTCAATTTCATAGGAAAATTTTCTTCCTAAAATTAAACAGAAATACCCTTTTCCATCATTAAATTCCTTATTGTGTGCGAGAGATTCATGAAATTAATTTTATATTTATTTATAAATTTGTTAATTCTTATATGATTCTCTCTTTATTTCCTCCAACTCACTAAAATCTAGTAATATCCTCTCTCCTACTCACATTAAATTATAGTTCAGGGCCCTCACTACCGAGAAGGACTTCTAATGAAACTATACTTAAAGATGAAAAGTATTTATATAGAGACTAATATAAGGATACTTCCCTATGAGGGTCTTGTAGTAAGTCTTATAAGCCCATAAATCCTCATTGAATTTCATTGACCAGTCTTCCCTAGAACATGAGGTTGTCTTATCTAGAATTTTTTTAATCTCTCTGCTTGAAATTTCATCTTACTTTCTATATTGTGGGTGGTAGGTTATACTAGTTATGAGAGTATAACCATAATTCTATATTAAATCTTTAAACTTATAATTCTTGAAATGAGTGTCATTTTATATGATGAAATCCTTGGGAACTCTAAACCTTGAAAATATATTTTTCTTGATAAACATGAAAACACTAGAAGAAATATTGTTGGGAAGAGAAATTTCCTCAACCCACATGGACACCTAGTACATATTAATATTAAATCATTCACATAATAGGATGAAAATGTTCCCATAAAGTCAAAGACACATACATCAAAAACTTCAACCTCTATAATTATTTTTTGGGGAAGCATATACCTTCTTTCAACATTTCCTAGCCTCTGACATTTGTCACATCATATCACAAGACTCCTAGAATACTTGAATAAAGTGGTATAATATAAACCAGCATGAATGAAATTTTGGGAAGTTCCCTCACCTCCATGGGGTCCACCCCAAGGTGCTGAGTGATAGCTCTAAAGAATGGGATGAATTTCATCCCCATGTACACACATCCTAGGTAATCCATCATCACATATTTAAAATGGTAAAATATCATCCCAAATATAATATTTCATCTCAAAAATGAATTTATTTATTTCATTTTATGAAAGGTCCTTAGGAATAAAACTTATGAGAAGAAAGTTGGAATTTTTTGTATACCAAATAGATTGCCTCACCATATGATAAAAAAATTTTTCATCTAGAAAAATAAGAGTTCATTTATTTAGGTTCTTCATCTTGGGTATTGGGTAACCTGGACAGATAGTCAGTAACCATGTTCTTAGCTCCTTTCTTATCCTTGATTTCCAAATCAAACTCTTATAACAAAATATTCCATTTTATAATCCTTTGTTTGGAATCATTTTTATCTAGTAGATATTTGAGAGCATAGTGATCCATTAAAATGATAACATTATATCCAATAAGGTATTTTCTAAACTTTTCTATAGAAAACATCATAGTAGACAATTAATTTTCTTCTATAGATTAATTATTTTGGGAATAATTAAAAATACTGCTATAATAAAAAATAAAATGCATCCTCTTCTCTTTCCTATTCCACAAAATTTCACCTACAACTATATCACTAGAATCACACATAACCTTAAAAGGTAACTTCTAATCTAGGTATGTGATAATGGGTGAAGTTATGAGTTTTTCATGAAGTTGGTAAAATGAATCCAAACATTTATCATCAAAAAATGGTTCATCCTTGGTTATTAGTGAGCATAAAGGCTTAAAGATTTTTGGAAAATTCCTTGACGGATCTTCATTAAAATTTTATATGTCCTAAAAAAATACTTATCAATTTCACATTATTATATGGTGGAAGTTTTTGATCACCTCATTCTTATCATTTCCAATCTCAATACCTCTCTTGGAAACTTTATAACCTAATAAAATTACCTTAGTGAACATGAATTGGCAATTTTCCCAGTTTAGAACAATATGTGTTTCCTAACACCTCCACAAAATAATTTCTATATTTTACAAGTAGTTTCCAAAATCACTTCTAAAAAATCATAAATCATCCATAAAAACCTCAATTATCCTTTCAATCATTTCAGAGAAGATAAATATCATACATATTTGAAAATTGTTTGGGGAACAACACAAGACAAATGGAATTCTCCAGTAGGAAAATGTTCTAAATATACAAGTGAAAGTGGTATTCTCCTGATCCTCATGAGAAATAACAATCTAGTTTCAACCCGAGTATCCATCAATAAAGTAGAAAAATTCATTCCCCACTATCCACTCTAACATTTGGTTCAAAAAGGCATTGGTAAATAGTATTTCTAGGTGGAAGCATTTAGTTTACTATATTGAATATAGAATCTCCATTTTATTGATGTCCTAACATAAACTTGAACATTTTTCTCATTTAAAACAATTGTGACTCCACTATTCTGAAAGAAACTTTGGATAGGTACTTCCCACAGGTTGTCTAAAATTGGAAAAATTATTTTGGAAAAACAATCTAGTCACTTACTATCTCACTAATATCTTAATATTGGGATTCAATATTCATTTTTCTTTAATTCTTGGATTATAATCTGGTTCTATAGGTTTTCATGAAGTAATAAGGACTTATATCCTTGATATCAGCATTATAATTTTATATTACATATTTAAACTTCCTCAAGACAACTAACAAAATTTCTTCATGAATTTCCTCTAAACCAACAGTGATGATAGAAAGAAGTGTAGAGCTCTAACCTAGAAAAGAATATTTTAAATGATCAGGAAGGTGTTTGAGTACTAGATCACAGTATTTTTCACAATATGGTAGAATCTTGGGCCTAGGTTGTCCAAAGTATTTAATTTTTTTCTTATAGTTGGTTTAAAAATTATAATGATATTTTATTTCATGACCAGAATCAATATTTTTGTCACTGCTATCCCAGGTGAAAAACTTACTCTTCTCAAAAGGTTGATTATATTTAAAAATAGTTCCTCTAAAAAAGTATTCAATACATTTAAAAATATCTTCCTTATAATTTCTAATTAGTTCCTTTTTATTTAGATCAAGGAATGGTTCCTTAAATTCTCCAATAAATTCTATAAGCTCAATAGATGAAAATTTATTATCTAAGTGGATCATGGTAGCAAGTTCATATTTTATATCTCTCTATGAAACTGTGTCCAAAATATTATTTTAGTCATTGATGACATATAAGGAATACTAAATGTTAGCTTCCAAATGTATTTCTTTAACCACAAATTTATTATTCACTTCTTCAGATAATTAAATGAATCCTCAAATTCAATAAAGTTAACTCTTGAATAACTCTCTCCTGAGGGCAGTTCCATTTCATTTTTGAAAACATTAAACTCCTATCTTTTGTATCTAAAAATAAAAATGACTTTTCCTTTTGAAACATCAATGAAATTTCTATTTTATCTCAGAAATGCCTCCCCATAATAATGGGCACTTCCATGTCACACTCAATATCCAGAATGAGAAAACCAGCAGACACGTACAACTTCCTTACCCTCACTAAAAAATCATTGACTCTCCTGATTGGGTCAATAAAGGATTGATCAACACTACTAGAAAAATCTCCTACAACCACACATCTACCACCACAGTTTAATAAAATTGTGGCAATATGTTCTCTGATGCCACAGTTTATTTTAAAGTCATGGCAGCCCTTATCATGCCTCCTGACTGTTTTTTTCTCTCAACTTATCCCTCCCTAGATTGATCTGAACCCCTATCCTCTTCCATAGATCTTCCCTACCAGTGATTCTCCCTACGATCATCCTCCTCCAACATAGGCAGGCTACCTCCCCACCATCATTTCTCACACACGGCCTCCCCACCTCCGTGCTGATGCAGATCTGAAGCAACCTCTCAACCTCCTCTAACGCAGGTCCAAAGAGACCTCTCCTTCCTCCAATGATCTTCCAATTTCAATTCAACTCTGTTGTAGCCAACGCATCTCAGATTCGGCCTCCCCACCACCCTTCCAATGCATTTCAGATGATGCGGTGTGAGTTTGGACGAACCCTAAGGTACTCATATGGTATGATTTTTATGGGTTCTCCTTGAAGTTAGAGTTTCTTCCATATTGAGGGCTTACTTGGACCCGATTGTGGCCAGATTAGGTTTCACTTTGATAAAGAGTCAATGGTTTTTGAACACTAGATTGAGATTTTGAGCACACCTTATGTTTCTTATTATTGAGGGTATTCAGATTACTTATTTGGTTCTATTAAACTAGTATTTTATTGTTTCATTACATTTTCACATGATCTTAGTAGGTGTTACCATGTGATTTTATTCTCATTACAAACCATGTGCTTCTTATGTTTTCTAAACCCATTTTTATTTCATTACTTTTACAATTACACGTGTTTCGTTGATATGTTCTTATATTTCTAATAAATAACTTTTGTTTATTTTGTTCTATATGTTTTTAATGATGTTTTGTTAATGTAAAAATATTCTATAAGGACATTTTGGATTAATGTTATGTTTCTTGTATTATAGGTTTCATTGTTTTTTTACAGTGTTTATTTTTTCCAATTAATCCTGAATAGTATTCTAGCTATGGGATTTTCCACTAGTTCTAGGTAGGATCTCTCCTTCTCATCTATTCTCTTATTCTCACATATATTTTTCTTTCCCTTTACTATAAATGGATTCTATAATTTGATATTTCACTAAATTCATGGTGAAATCCATTTGAATACCTCAAATTATCCTTTTTGGGTTAGAGAATACTTAAGTGGGTGATTTTTAATATCATACTCACTATTTTTATTAAATTACATTATGAAATGAATATATTAGGGTTTTTTTAGTTCTAGTATTTGATTCAGGGCTTCTTATGTATGATTAAATTATGTATTTATATAAATTGATACTTTTAATGATTATATTTATATTTTATCTCTTTTCTAACTAGGTTTCAGTTTGGTTTCCAATATGGTGATTTTGGTTACTTGGGTAATTGATTGTAAATGATTATGGATAACACAACCAACATATAAAACCAAGTGCATGGAGTGTCAATCATTTAAATGAATTAAATCCATTATTCCAACACAAGTCAAATAGTGAGAATATTTGAAAATAGATCCATATTCTAGAGCCATGATAAAATTCTATGATGCCATTAGAGCAATGCTAATTAGACCCCATGTCAAACATCACTGACCATTTTTAATAAATACCAAAAATCTATTCATTTGTGATTAAGTAGAAATGAACATAAAAATGAAGGTGTAACACAACCATATTAGTAAGAGGTATAGAAAGGACCTTCTATTGCAGCTCATTCCTCTTTATAGCCTGTGATGGAACACATGATACATATAAGACTCACAACATCAAAATTCTCACAAATATGAACCTTGAATTTGAACATAGCATACCAAAGGGATATATTATTCAATATTAGGAGCATATATGAAGTTATAATTATATAAACCAATCACTAGAAAAAAATAAAATAAACACAACATGTTTGTTTTATAAATACTCACAATGGTGGAACAAATAAAATAAACACAACATGTTTGTAAGCTCAAGCCTCCATACTGACTAAACAAATGTTGATCTTCTTACTCATCTTATTTATCACACAATGGTCTTCTATGGCTATTCTCGAAAAGGATTCTCAAAATAATATTTCAACCTTTGTAGTAATGTCAAATAATTAGTTGTCCTATTTTCTTCTCCCTTATTTTATATTCTAAATCACATGAACATATTTCTAAATAATCACTTAATAATGTATTGTGATGTGGTTCTCTTCTCATGGTATGACTTCCAATTAATCAGAAAACCCATCTTTGCATGATAATTCTCTTAAAATAGCATCATGGTGTGGATTTTTTATTCATGTCTCTAAAGAAAATCAGCATCATTAATTTTCCATGAAAATTAGCTAAAATTAGGGATTAATCACAGACTCATGATATTTGAAAAATCATATCTTCCAAAATTTCCTCTTCCCAGTTTTTTCACAAAGTATCCTCATCTCAAGGGTAAATATCCCTTATGAAATATTTCACACAAGACTTATGAAATCACCATAAGTCTTATAAAAACACCATAATCCTAATAGAATTTCCAAAATTCTTATGAAATCACCATATAGTCTTATTAAAACTCCATAAATCTTACAAAGTCAGTATAGGTATTATGAAATAACAACAAGACTTACAAAAAATTTATATGTTTTATGAGATTCCCTTAAGTAGTCCTGAAATTTTTAGGACTTAACCAACTTTTATCTTCCAAATATAATTTATAGATATTTTAATAAAACATAGAACTTATTCAATTCACCTCAACTCATCTCCAAACACTCCAAATAAACTTTTCTTCTCTCTCATGATTGAACCCTTCCTCTTACAATCGAACCCATTACACCTTCTCCTTTTCCTACCACTATCACGATCGAACCCCTTACCCTTTCCCTGCCTCTTTCGCAATCGAACCCCTCCCCCTCCCCCCATCATACCTCTCCCCCCTACCCAGCCCCTCCTCCTCCCCCTACCCAGCCCCTCCCCCTCCAACCATCCCCTCCCCCTCCACCCCACCAGCACCCCCCCCCCCACCCAACCAGCCCCTCCCCCTCCCCCTGCCCAACCCCCTCCCCCTTCCCAGCCCCCCTACCTTTCCCTTCCCCACTCCCCCTCCCCCTCCCCCTACCCGGCCCCTCCCCCTCCCCCTCTCCCTACCCAGCCCCTCCCCCTCCACCCCACTAGCCCCCTCCCTCCCTACCCTGCTCCTCCCCCTACCCCTCCCCCTGCCCAGCCCCTCCCCCCCTCCCCCTACCTAGCCCCTCCCCCCACCATTCACTTCCCCCTGCCTATCCCCTCCCCCCACACCATCCCACTCCCGCTACCCAACCCCTCCCCCCTACCCAGCCCCTCCCCCTCCCTACACACCAGCCCCTCTTATAAACGTATTACAACCCAATATTCTTAGAAACCCCATATTTAATATATACCCTCCATATTCCAATCTAATTGTATCATTCTAATATGATAGATTGCACACTAATCATACATTTGAATCCTTTTCCACTATATAAGTATCTAAGAATGACACTCTTTGTATGTATTATTATATTTTCATTATGATATAAAATTTTACCTCCACTTATATCTCATGTATTTTAGTATCTTATTTTTAGATAATGTAAATCACTGATGATTATGATTTATTCATTTAGAATATTTACCAATATCTAGAAATCTAGGAACTTGCTAGCAGCCTAATGTTGACCTATCATGGTGTAATAATTGATAGTAAGAGATTTCATTATGTATTCTCTTAACATGATATAAATATTAATTAGTGTATACGAGTATAGTTCTTATATGATTATGATTTATAGATCTCATATACTTTAGTAAATGATAATTTTATAGTTGATTCATTAAGATTGAACATTTACTTGTGTTTCTCAAGAAGGATGTAAGGAATAGAAGCCTATGAATGAGTCTATATACTAATTTTCTTAAGCATGAATGAGTTTCAATGTTGTTATTTAAAATAAAAAAATTTACAAAATATTTGTTTATTCATATTATAATGGATATAAGCAGGGTTTATAATGTTGATTGGATCACTGATGATTTTTAGAAGGAGTTGGAATATTTTTTAGATTTTACATTCAACAATGATTCAGATGGTGGATTGATTTGATGCCCATGTTTTTATTACATTAGAAGACCATGGTTAACATGTGAGGAAGTAAGTTACCACGTCACTAAAAAAGGTTTTAAAAAAGGATATCATGTTTGGTATCACAATGGAGAAAATGTTCAAAAAAATAATGACTCTGATTCAGCTAAAAGGATCGGAATAGAAAATTTGATTTATGATCGGTTTCCATTTTATTCTCAAGAAAACACTTCATGTAGAGTAGTGGAAGAGGAAATGAATATAGGAACACAGTTTTTATCTAATGATCAAAATGATGATGTTGAGCATGTTAGAAAGTTGTTATAAGACACGAATACCCCAGTGTACCAGTTATGTGGAAAAATGACCAAACTAGAGTTTTTAATGTGATTGAATCATGGGAAAACAATTTGTGGATTTAGTAATATTTTGATCGACTATATACTTACTATTTTTAAGGACTTGATACCTAATGATGAATTTATTCTTGAAAATGATTATATGGCATCAGAGTTGGTTGGAAAATTTAGTTTTTCAAGTACTAAAATCCATGAATGCCCTAAATATTATTGTCTATTCTATAAGGATAATGTTTTTCTTATACTAATAAAGATGGAACTCAATATTGAGTACCAAAGAAAGTTATGTGGTACTTTCTATTGATTCCCAGACTTCAGAAACTTTTTATGTTAGAACAAATGGCTAAGAATATGAGGTGGCATGAAGATTAAAGAAATAAGGATATGATGATATAGGTCATCCTGCTAATGGGTTATCATGAAAAAACTTTGATAGGCTATATCCTGATTTTGCATCTGACCCACGGAATGTTAGATTGGGATTTTCATGTGATGGTTTCAACCCATTTTAGCAGATTTATAATGCACAAAGTACTTGGCCTGCTTTCATTCATATTTATAATTTTTTTCATGAATTTGTATGAAAAAGCCAATTATTATCATGAGTATACTGATTTCTTGACCCAGTGATCCTAGAAATGATATCAACATATATTTTCAACCATTAATAGATGAGTTGAAGAAGCTTTAGACCGTTGGGGTGCAGACATATGATGCATTTAGAAAGTATTAATTTATGTGTCATTCAGCATTATTATGGACAATAAATGATTTCCTTGCATATGGAATGATGTCGGGTTGGAGTAACAAGGTGATATTATCTTTCCCTATACGTATGAAAAATAAATGTTCTAGGAGATTAAAGTTTCAACAAACTTTCTGTTTCCTAGGGCATCAACGATTACTAAAAATGGATCATCCATACAGGAAAAATCGAAGACAGTTTTATAATTCCAAAGAGAGAGATCAAATACCTCAATGAATGTTAGGGGTGATATCCTTAAAGAACTTGATAGTTTGATTTTTTTTCATGGAAATGTTTAGTAAAATTCCAACAAGCATAAGAATTTTCCTTTGAATTCCAACAATAATTAGAGAAAGAAAAGTATATTCTATGAGTTTCTGTATTGGTCATCAAATTTTTTGCATCACTACATGGATGTAATGCATATTGAGAACTATGTGTGTGAAATGTTACTTGAAATGATTTTAAATTTAAAGTTAAAGACAAAATATGATTTTCACTTACATTATGATTTAATGCATTGGGGTATAAAACCAAGACTTCATCCTGAGTTAATTGGTCAGAATTAGTGAAAAGTCCCTTTTTCTTGTTTTTTTTATGAAAAATGAAGAGAGAAAAAATTCTTCCAGTCTTTGAAATTTTAAAGGTTCAAGATGGTTATTCAAGTAACATTTCTAAATGATTGAATACACAATATATGAAACTAAAATCCCTCAAAACCCAGGACTACCATGTCATGTTGAATGAATCGATTCCTATTCCCATTCGACATTTACTGTTACATAATTTCAGGGTTGATGTGATTAGATTATGTCACTTTTATCATGATATTTGTGATATAATATTGAACAAAAGAGTTGTGAAAAAACTATAGAAAGATGCACCGATCATTCTTTGCGACTTGGAGAAAATATTTCCCCAATTGTTTTTTACATGTATGTTATATCTGACCATGCATCTTCCAACATAATTTCTTTTTGGTGGTCCTGTTCCTAGTTGTTGTATATATCCAATAGAAAAAATGATTTTTATATTGAAATCTTAGGTGAGAAATAAGAATCATCCTGAAGGATCTATTGTTAATGGTTATTTAGCATAGGAATGCATGGATTTTTGTTCAATGTATTTGACTAATGTCACCACAAGATCTAATCATCCCATGAGAACTGAAGATGAGCAGTATGATCCTATTGAGCCAACATTTTCTTCACTGCCACAAATAGGGGGGATATCTGGATCATACAGTTTGTGTACTTTGAATAGGTATGAGTGGTAAATAGATCATCATACGTTATTATTTAACTATGTCATGGTTGATGATTACATCAAGTAAGTAAAATTATAAATATATTTTTTTAGTGTATTCTTTTCCTAGTTCTTGATAACATTAAATTTTTATATTTGTAGATAACATAGTAAAATCATAAAAAAAGAACATTGCTCTTTATCTATTAAGAGACAAGAGAAATTTCACAGTAAAGAAATTCATACTTGGTTGAAGTCAAAGGTAAAAAAATTACATTACCAAATCATTATTAGTTATTCAATATTCGTTGTCGATATATTTCAGGTACAAAGTTTACCAATGGATGATGTATCTGCTGAAATAAGGGCATTTTAATTTGGTCCGAACAAAGTGGTTTGTGTTTATAAATAATTTTTTTCAATGGTTTTAAATTCATTATAAATAGTTTTGAAACAAATATGAAAACACAACATGATGGTGTCACGATAAGCACTAAAATAGATTGTTATGCTAGTGCATCAGACAGATAGTCATGATCATAAGATATGTCATATTATGGGGTTGTTGAGAGAATATTTTTATTAGATTACTATGAACATGGTCGTGTCACTATGATTAAATTCAATTGGTTTGATTTAATTACGTGACAAGGATTGTATATAGATATTTTTGGTTTTAGAATGATTGATATGAAAAATTAGTTGAGAGTAGATGAGCCTTATATTCTTGCATCACAAGCTTGACAAGTATTTTATGTAAATGACCCTTTAAAACCACAATTTGGTGTTATTGTTGATGTTATTCCCAGCCACATTTTTTATGAAGGATTGGATGATGGTGATTGTTTGGATGAACATGTCGGTATTTATCCAAATGCATCATTCAATGATACAGATGATTTAATGGTGAGAATAGATTGTGAACCGGAAATTATAACAGATAATTCCTAGTGTTACATGTTTCAAAGTATTTATATTATATTATTCTGACCCGGTACATGTTTTTTTTTACTTTTAAAGTATCATCTTATTTTGTTTTGTAATTTTTTCATTTAGTGAGTAAACAACATAATGAAAAAAACTTAATAGAAGATGTAATGTTTTGAAAGATAATATGAATTTTCTTGGAATACTTATAGTTATTTAATTCTTTGTTATATTTTTAAAAATTTCACATCACTTTTGGCATTTACATATTATTATATCTTGTGAGTAGGTTCGGAGAAAAAAATGGAGAAAGATGATCCCCAACTTAGAGAAGTGGTCTTGAAAAATATGATTGTTCCGGTGAGTCCCTTATTTATTTATTTATTATGTATGCAATTTACCCAAATCATATTTAATATGAACAAGAATCATCGAGGAGGAAACTTTCATTCAATAAAGTGGTTCAGGCACTCCATAGTATAGTACTGGCCCTACATGCAACCCCCCTACATGTACTGCCTCATAGTCCATGGCTCTGTAATCACCAGGATGGTTTCCACCCATCATTACCCCCACTTATATACCTTATCCATACATGGGCAGTCATCCTTTTTATCTATTTCCTCCTCCTACTATGCAGGGTAGTCCATATCCTTCTACCCTCAGCCTTTTACCCTTGTCCACCTTCATCTCTACAGGGTACACCTCCATTGGTTGTGCACTCTGTATACTCGTACACTCCTACCCAACCTTAGAATCCACATTTTACTATAGAGGGTACACCTCTATTGGTTATTCCCCCTGTATACATGTACCCTCCTACCCAACCTCAGCATCCACAGTCTACTATGGAGGACACTTCTCCAGTTTCTTCCCCCCAACATAGTGTGCATGATCTAGGAACAACCAATAGTTCTACTAGTAAACGTTTAAAAAGTATTGAAATTAATAAATTTTTATTAAATTTAATTTATATATGTGTATAAATTATACATTTCTTTTTTCATAATCATCTTCTACTAAAAGACGTGGTCGTACAAAGATGCTTAAAGTGTGGAATAAAAAAATGCAAATTATGGTTTAGTGTAACGAGGAAATGAAAATTATTAAAGAAAAGGGTAAAGAATTGTGGAGTTTCATGAGGACACTCAGCATACATAACAATATTGTTTTGGTTCAAGAAATCAAGTGGAGAAAAGTTGGACAAGAAATAAAATACAATGCTTGGGCAGAAATTTGGGTAATATATTTTTTAAAATTACTTTGCAATTCCTTTATAATGTATTATTGATAAATTTGTTTGAATATTCAACTTAGTTATAACTTCCCAGATAGTCTCCATGCTAAGAGAGCTAGGTTAATAGAACTGGGGGAGATGTGGAAAGCCTACAAGCATGACCTTCATGTTGGTTGGAAAAAAAAGAAGAGGTACTCCTCTTGAAAATTAACTGATCATCAATGAATTCCTAATTTCACAATACAAATAATTAATTGCATATTGGATACGTTCCTCTTTCAAGGTAATTTAAAATATTAATGTTTTTAATAAAAAAAATTAATTAATCTTAGTTTTTTGTAGTGGATGATTTTATTAGATGTGATTGTGTTCAGTTTTATTTTTGAAACTCGGTTATTTCAATTATGTCTTTAACTCGTTGAATTGTTAAGTAGAAATAATGATTTTTTCCCTTTTGACTTGTTGAAAGGATATATTTTTTTACTAATAGGATTCATCTGAAAGAAACATAATAAATAAGGGAATCATGATATATAATCATACTCTGGGGTGAACTACACTACCAGATCATGAACTGTCATAGGTATTTATATGATTTAACATTGAATATACATTTATTTTTTCATTTATTTATGTTCAATTTTCAAGTAGAATTGAGAATTAAATATAGAAGGATGTTTTCCCTGTCCATTATTGTTTTTTTCTGGTAGTAAAAAGAAATATGGAACTGTTTTGAATCAGGAAACATAGGAAAAAATTGTAAAAATGTTTTTAAATTTTTAGCTTTTAGTATCTAGTTTCATTCACTGAAAATTATTTGAGTTGTGTTTTCTTTATAGGGAATGAGAATTCTTGATTCAATTATATCACCTGTTTCTATGGTATTATATAGGACAATACATTATCTTCCACTCTCTTTATTATTCCTAATGATAATTTAATAAGATCAATTCTTAATAAGGTTTAAAAAGGACATCTGAAATCCATTCAATCTAGAAAAGTGTTTAAGGAACCTTCTCAATTATTTTATAATGATCATATAATCATGTTTCTCTATGGAGGTTTAAGGAATATTTAGACTCTCAAACAGGTCCATAACCACTACTAATATATCTGTAAACCCAAACAACATCCCAAGATACTAATATAAGTTATAACAACTCTTAAAAGTAGTATAAAGAATATAAAAGGACATATGCTACTTAGGTTTTAGTCTAGATTTCATAAAAAATGAGGCTATAGAAGCAGTTTCTCATTGGAATGATATATTTTCAAATGTGGATTGTAACACCCCAATATTCAACGGTACTCTTCTCTTTGAATAATACAGTAGCGTGTGTTGTACGCAACTTTGAGTTCTAACACACCACAACCAATCAAACTAGCCATTATGAATAGTAATACCCAATTTTTGAAATTTTATACATTTTATCTTTCAAAATGGACTTCATTTTTTGATTCGGAATATCGAAATTATCTTTGGGTAAATTTTTGGTACTTTTTGGATAACTTTCATATTTTGATGAATAGTGAAATTTACGAAATTTTAATTAAAAACAACTTTTTAAATCGAAATAATTAATAGTGATAAATTATGAATTTGAGTAATTTTAGAATATAATTAGATTATATTTTTACCATTTAATCCAATGTTGTTCATTGGACATAATTTCACATTTAAACTAGACATAAGAAAGTGCCAATCTTTTGATAGTTATTATCTCTTAAAAACACACTTTTTGTTTTAACAACGGGAATTAATTTTTAATTAATTTATGACACTTCTATGTTTTGAATTTAGAAAAATGGATTCCATATTTATAATCAGGATTTCCAAATTTTGTAAATAGATAACTTTTATTTTTAGACATTTTGAATAATTACTTCGGTAAATATTTTATTCACCATGGTTAAAGGGTAAATCCGGTAAATAAAGGTAAAAAAATAATATTATAATAATAATAAATTACCCTAAAACGTGTCCTAACCCTATTGGTTGATACATGTCCAAACATGGTCATATTTGGGTCAATTTTGGGACCCCATGGATCCACTTGTAAGTGATAATGACACTTTATATTAATTAAGTTAAAGTAAATACAAAAATGACATAAGCATATATCTTTTAGAAAAACAATTTTTACATAGAGATATATATGTTATATTTTAGACAATAAATACTCGTTAGAAATATAAAAATATTTTCTACATAATGGTATTTTATTTATAATTTCTATAAATTTAATAGTTAAATTTATTTATGACACAATAATGATACAGTATTTTCTTTATTATTGAAAGAATCAAATAATTGGTATTATAAATGTTAAAATAAATATAATTTGAAAGGTTTGATTCCATACACGAATTTTATTGATTAATATGACATGTTATTATTTCTTAAATGAATTTTTTTCGAATTAATAAAGTTTTTAAGACTTTAAAAAAATCATTTATTAAATATTGTCAAAATTGACATAAATGAGTTTAAAAAAATATATATTATATTATTAATTGATATTCTATTCCTAAAAATATAAGGTTGGGCCAAAAGACTTATATCATGATACGTGTATCATTAATAGACCACTTTGGGGTCTCTTGGATGTATATAGTAATTTTATTAACTATATAATATAAAAATACAAAGAGACATAGTAACTGTCAAACTAATTAACTATGAGTTAAAACTAAAAGATAAGGTTAATAAAGTGACCCAAACCTGTATAAAACCTATTGGTTGAGTTTTTTTAGACCTATACCTACCTTAACCTTTAAATAATCCACTTTTTAGCCATTATAAACCGAATATGAATTTATTATAAAATAATATTTCTAGCTTTTCCTAAGGTGCCCCTCACCCCTCTTATAAAAGGGAACTTCCCCTTCCCCCTAATTCACACCTTAAAAGCCTTTTGGATCGGCCAAACCCTGCCTAAATATTCTATCAACTTCCCTCACTTCAACCTAGAGTCCTTATTTTTATCATAAAGCCAACCTAAGGAGCACTTTTGATCAAATCAAAAGGAAGAACCGGAAGAAGATGTAATGTTTTCACCACCCTCTTTCAAGTTCCTTTCTTCTTCAACTTCTTCTTTCTTTGTTTTCCCATTCTAAAATAATAACTCCAGTATCTTCTATATACTGTAATGTTATTATAAATATGGTACAACCATATTCAGTATTCTATCCATCCTTTGAATGACATGTCACCATACGTGCGTACGTACGACTTACCGTCTCCACGTCGTGGTGTAATTGTTATTCAAAACATTATTATTATGATGGGTATGATAATGATGTTTAATTGATGTAAATAATAAATATAAAATAATAATTATTCTGTATATATGATATACCATCCAATTATATATTATTTTAATATCAAAATAATGGTATTTTCTCTCGTGCGTACGTACGGACTACCGTCTCCACGAATGCGATGAGATTCATTCCCCATCGTATCCATGAAAGTATAATTCTCATTTTATGATTAAAAATAATGTTTAAGGACTTGATATAATTCTGTATATGAATAAGATACAACCTATCCATAACAAACATGACATATGTAACAAAACATATAAAAGAAAACGTGTAAGTTAACACCTGAAATGACGATAATACTAAGATATTATTAACAAAGAAATATTAAAATATAATATATGATATCATATTAATGTATATGATTCTTGTATAATTTAATAATTATTATTTCACCATTATACAAGAGGTTAACCTACCCTCCACCAAAGAAAAGTACAAGGTAAGGTTTTATTTCACAATCTCTTCATTATCTGAGGTTGTTTATATGTAATTATCTACTGGGACCTCTTTATCATCCACATCCATGTTTCTTAAAAATTTATTTCAAATCATTCTTAATATTTTATAGACTATGTGTTAAAGTCATTTATACCCTTGTTTAATTTTTATAAGATGTTTATAAATGAATCTTTCCGTCGTTTTACAAACAAGGTCCTTTTTAACCTTTTTGACAGAATTAAGGTAAGAATGTCCTTTTTTAACTTATATAGTGGGTGCATCTATTTTATGCCGTTATAAAATCATAGAAGCTTCCCTTAAAATATTATAAGAATATTTTCAAATTAAATTTTTTCTTTTATAATTATGTGACTTTTAAATGATTTAAAAAAAAGATATATTTCTCTCAAATAGTTTTGATTTCATCTATGTAAACATCCTTTGATGGATTTTAAGCTTATTTGATGTTGATTTATTATGATACAAAAATTCCATATTGTATTGAAGGTTTTGTGATATGTTTGATTGTGTATGTGTTATTTTATACCATTTATAGTTTATTCATAAAGTATTTACATTTCATATTCTAGTTTTAATACGAATGTTTATGTTATGTTTAATCCTATTCATATGAGGAATAAATTGGACTTAATAAGTGATGGGTGGAGCCCTCTATAGGTCCCCGATGCATCGGTAGGTCTCATTAGACAAACTAGTGTCTTGGAATAAGGCCTTGACAAAATCTTATTTGTAGTCTTGGCACAAGTCATTGACTATGTGGTTATGATAGTCTGGCATTATGAATTCCATCATTATGAAAGTGGTTATTGATATTTCATGTGATTATTCAACTAGTAGAATATCCATGTGAATAAGTAAATTGCATTATTTCATTTTATTTCTGCCATATTATGCTGAAGTTCAAGTTTAAAAGGATTTTGTTTTAGTTATACATTGCCATAAATGTTTATACTTATTTATGATAGTTTCCACTATATTGTTATCCTTACTGGGAATTTGAGCTCACCCCTTTCTATGTTTTATTTTTCCTAGGATGTGAAGAAGTATTTTAGGAATGACTTGTAGGGATATTATAAGGGGATATGAGTGTGGAGACAATATGTTTTTGTAGTTTTCACTTTATGGTGTAATGTAATCTTTATGAATGTATCTAGTTATTCCAAGGCTACTAAACTAATCGATCTTTCAAGACTTGATCTTTTGTGATCATGCCAATGTTATGTAATAATGCACCGACTCTGGGTAACTAGGGTCAGGGCGTTACAGTTGGTATCAGAGGAGGTTTAGTACAAACCTTGGAAGCTAGATTTAGATAAACTCTGATTAGATCACATTGACATAAGATGGACTTTGAAGATTAGTATGGAAGAACTTCCTAGAATTTTGGTATTGTAGAGATTTTGTGTGTTTTTCAAGAAATACATCCATGTCTGGATACGAGCAGGTAGAGGCGGCTCTGGCACAGATGTTCCTAGGGTTAAAACCCAAAAACACCGGTTTGAGCAAGACTTGAACAGGAACTGGTGCACGATAACGGGCCTTGCTGCACTCTTGATTATGACACTCCTAGGGGATATGCTTAGGATAATTATCATTTTCTTTACAAACCATTATGAAGGGTTTATGATTATATACTTCCTCAAAGAATTTTTTTTTATGATTATGGATTATATCCATAAACTTTTCTATTTATGTTAAGTGTTCTACAAGTTTGGAATTTTGTATTTTGATTCATAAACTGATCTAGTTTATGCCATTGTTTATAAATGGATTCTAGTGGAAGAAATGGAAACTGTATCAATTCACACACTCCATGCAAGGATTTCCCTCCTACTCAATATAATTATAGTGGAGCTAGTGATGCAACTGGTGTTGATCAGCTAATCACCATACTGGGACAACTCACTTAGGTTATGAATAATAACCATACTCGTATGGAGCACCCTGATCCGCAGTGTGGAGGATCAATGTTAGATCTCTTCATGAGGCAACAACCAACAACATTCAATGGGAGTACAAATACATTAGTAGCTGAACAATGGATAAATTCCTTAGAGAAAATATTCCATGCCTTGGGGAGTAGTGAATGGGAAAAAGTTATCATTGCAGTTTACCACCTCACTAGAGATACTGATCAATGGTGGTCATTGATTCAAAACACGAAGGAATATGATGAAGTATCAAATATGGAATAGAGGGATTTCAAAGATATTTTATTAGAAAAATACTTTCCTTGTGACCATCGAGCATATATGGAAAGAAAATTTTTGAGTCTGAGACAAAAGGAGGACGAGAATGTCGTAAAGTATGGGGATAACTTTACAAGGTTAGCAAGGTATGCTACAGATTATATACATAACCCAAGAAGTTAGATTGATCGTTTATTTGATGGGTTAAAACCATTTCTTCTTCGAGCATTAGTCTCACAATCCTTCTCATCATACGAATATATTGTCTCATGTGATATCAAGACAGAAAAGTAATTCTCTAAGTCTTATGAATTTAAAGCAAAGAAAGAGAAGAAGAGATCTGTTGATCACTCTGGGAATGGGAATAAGGGGAAGAAGAAAAATTTTGAATATCCATCCTGCATTAAATGTGGTAAGAAAAACCTGGTACTTGCTTGAAGGGAATGGGAGTATGTTACAAGTGTGGTGAAAAAGGCCACCAAGATCATGATTGCAAGGGGAAGAAGGAAGCTACCGATGTTCAATGCTGCAATTATAGGGAGATGGGACATTATGCAAATGAATTTCCTAAGCATCAAGAAAACTTACCTCAGAAAAGTCCAATGGATCAAGGCCAAGCTTATGCTATCACTACAACTGAGGTAGAAGCTCCTAAAGATGTGGTGGCAGGTAATTTAATGGTTTACTCAAGTTTAGAAAATTCTTTATTTAATTCTGGATCATCGCATTGTTTCATATCTTCCTAGTTTGCAAAGAAAATTAGGTATTTCCAATTCGATTTAACAAGGGTGTTGTCAGTCAAAAACTCCTAAGGGAAGTATCATTGCAACAAAGTTTTTTGAATCAGTCCCCATTAGAGCACATAAATTTTCTTTATCTAAGGATCTCATCATCATACCCATGATTGAATTTGATATAATCCTCAGTATGGATTAGCTTTAGGACCATGATGCGAAGATTTGTTGTAAGAATAAGGAGGTTATAATTTTTCATGATGATGATAAAGAACACCTTATCTTTAGAGCAGAATCGTCACCACCTGATTCTTATCTAGATCCACCCCCAGTAGCTCAACTAAATTCAATTATTAGGGAGGAAGAGAATGAAATAACTATGGGTAAGGAAAGGAATATTCAAATAGAGGATATACCTATTGTGAAAGAATGTGTATATGTGTTTCCAGAAGATTTACCTGGACATCCTCCAGAACGAGAAATTGAGTTTTCCATTGATTTAATTCCTGGTTCAAGGACCATATCGAAGACCCCTTATAGAATGGCCACTGTGGAATTAGTTGAACTAAAGAAACAACTAGAGGAATTGAGTAATAAGGTATTTATTCTTCCTAGTGTTTCTCCATGGGGATCCGTTGTCCTTTTTGTTAAGAAGAAAGATGAATCTATGAGTTTATGTATTGACTATAGGGAAATAAATGTTATAACAATAAATAAAAAGTATCCCCTACCTCGCATTGATGATTTATTTGACCAACTGCATGGAGCTCAATACTTTTCAAAGATTCACCTTCGATCTGGATACCATCAGTTGTGTGTGAAGAAGCAAGACATTCCGAAGACAGCATTTCGAACCAGTTATGGGCATTACGAGTTTACAGTAATGCCTTTTGGGATTAATAATGCACCCTCTGTATTCATAGATCTAATGAATAGAGTTTTCAAGGAATATCTCGATTATTTTGTTGTGGTATTTATTAATGATATCTTAGTATATTCTAAAAACTACGAATATCATGAAAATCACTTGCACATTATTTTGAAGACTCTTAGAAGACATGAGTTATATGGGAAGTTTAGCAAGTGTGAATTCTGGCTTCAGGAGATTTATTTTCTTGGCCATATTGTCTCCAATGATGGAATCTCTGTTGATCCTTCTAAGACCAATGCAATCCAAGAATGGTCAGCACCAACGAGTATAACTGAGGTATGCAGTTTTATTGGTTTAGCAGGTTATTATCGACGTTTCTTCCAAAATTTGGCTCAATTGGCTAACCCATTAACGAAGCTCACACGTAAAGGGGTTAAATTTGTTTGGAAAAAAGAGTGTGAAGAATGTTATGAAGAACCGAAGATAAGATTAGTCAATGCCCCTATATTTACTCTACCATCGGGGAATGATGGGTGCATTATTTGTAGTGATGCATCAAAGAAAGGACTTGGTTGTGTCCCCATGCAGAATGATAGGGTTATTGCTTATGTATCACGACAACTAAAAATTCATGATCAAAACTATCCTACACATGATCTTGAGTTAGTAGTTGTAATAATCACTTTTAAAATTTGGAGACACTACCTCTATGGTGAAAAATGTGAGATTTATACTGATCACAAGAGTTTTAAGTATATTTTCTCACAGAAAGAACTCAACATGAAGCAAAGGAGATGTCTTGAACTACTCAAGGATTATGATTGCACGATACACTACCACCTGGGGAAGGAAAATAAGGTGACATATGCTTTGAGCAGAAAATATCATGGAGTTTTGAACAAAAAGAGAGTTGAAAGGGATCCTATTTTCATGGGTCTAGTAAAGATGGATATAGGAATCACCATAGAAGGTGAAACATCAATACTTTTTCAAATAGTTGCCAAACCATCTTTACTAGAAAGGATAAAGAGTTTTCAGGCTGATGATGGAGAGTTTAAAAAGAAGATTAAAGCTGTGAATGATGGGAGATTGAGTGACTTTGTGCATGAAGATGGAATTTTGAAATTTTGGAGGAGACTTTGTGTTCCTGATATACCTAATCTAAAAAGGTAATTGTTAGATGATGCTCATAGTTCCAATTTCTCTATACACCCTGGGAGCACCAAAATTTATAGAGATTTAAAGGAACATCTTTAGTGGGACAACATAAAGAGGGAGATTACTGATTTTGTGTCAAGATGTATGGTTTGTCAACAAGTGAAAGATGGAAGGCAACATCCTGGAGGAGTCATGCAACCTCTTCCCATACCTGAGTGTAAATAGGATAATATTATGATGGACTTTGTCATGGGACTACCAAACACTCTTAGAAGGAACGATGAAATATGGGTCATTGTTGATCGTCTTACGAATTCAGCACATTTTCTTGCTATAAGAGAAGATCTACCACTTGAAATTCAAGCAAGACTATATATTAATAAAGTTGTGGGACTTCATGGAGTACCCCTATTGATTGTTTCTTATTGTGATCCACATTTTACTTCAAGATTATGGAAAAGTCTTCAGAAGGCCTTGGATACTGAACTTTGTTTGAGCACTGCCTACCACCCTCAAACAGATGGACAATCAGAATGGACTATTAAAACCTTAGAATACATGTTGAGATCATGACCACTTGACTTTCAGGGTATGTGGGATCAATATTTACCTCTGGTAGAATTTTCCTATAACAATAGCTTCCATTCAAGTATTCGGATGGCACCATATGAAGCGCTATATGGAAAGAGATGTCGTACACCAACCTGTTGGGATGATGTTGGTGAAAGAAAACTCGTAGGCCCAGAACTGGTGGAGGAAATGATGGAAAAGGTGAAGGTAATCCAAAACCACATCAAAGCAGCTCAAAGTAGGCAGAAGAGTTATACTGACAACTGAATGAAGGATTTGGAATTTCAGGTAGGAGATCATGTTTTCTTGAAGGTATCTCCATGGAAGGGTGTTATACGTTTCAGTAAGAAAGGTAAATTGAGTCTCGGGTACATCGGACCTTTCGAAATTTTATAATGAATTGGGGCTGTAGCTTACCATTTGGCAATGCCGCCAAATCTCTCCCAGGTTCATCATGTGTTTCACGTATCATTGTTGAAAAAATAAATGTCTGACCCAACGCATGTACTCACCTATGAGGAAGTAGAATTGGAACCCAATATATCTTATTGCGAAGAGCCCATCAGGATTCTTGATACCAGAGAACAAGTGATGAGAAACCAGACAACTTTTCTGTTAAAAGTTCTTTGGAGAAACCATAAGATGGAAGAGGCAACGTGGGAACCCGAGGAACTTTTGATGAATAACCACCCGAGTATTTTATGAAGTAATATTCTAGAAATTTTGAGGACAAAATTATTTGAAGTAGGGGAGAATTTAACACCCCAATCTTCCACGGTACGCTTCTCTTTTAATAATACAGTAGTGTGTGTTGTACGCAACTTCGAGTTCTAACACACCACAACAAATCAAACTAGCTGTTATGAATAGTAATACCCACTTTTTGAAATTTTATACATTTTATCTTTCAAAATGGACTTCATTTTTGGATTTGGAATATCAAAATTAGCTTAGGGTGAATTTTTGGTACTTTTTGGATAACTTTCATATTTTGAGGAATAGTGAAATTTACTAAATTTTAATTAAAAACAACTTTTTTAATCAAAATAATTAATAGTGATAAATTATGAATTTGAGTAATTTTATAGTATAATTAGATTATATTTTTATGATTTAATACAATGTTGTTTATTGGACATAATTTCACATTTAAACTGGACATAAGCAAGTGTCAATCTTTTGATAGTTATTATCTCTTAAAAACACGTTTTTTGTTTTAACAACGGGAATTAATTTTAATTTAATTTTTTCCACTTATGTGTTTTTAATTTAGAAAAATGGATTCAATATTTAGAATCATGAGGTCCAATTTGTGTAAATAGGTAAATTTTATTTTTATACATTTTGAATAATTACTTCGGTAAATATTTTATTTACCATGGTTAAAGGGTAAATCTGGTAAATAAGGTTAAAAAATAATATTATAATAATAATAAATTACCCTAAAACGTGTCCTAACCCTATTTGTTGATACATTTCCGACCATGGTCATATTTGGGTCAATTTTGGGACCTCATGGATCCACTTGTAAGTGATAATGACACTATATAAATTTAGTTAAAGTAAATACAAAAATGACATAAGCATGTATCTTTTAGAAAAACAATTTTTACAAGGGTTATATATGTTATATTTTAGACTGTAAATATTCATTAGAAAGATAAAAATATTTCCTACATAATTTTATTTTATATATAATTTTTATACATTGAATAATTAAATTTATTTATGACACAATAATGATGAAGTATTTTCCTTATTAATAAAAGAATCAAATAATTGGTATTATAAATGTTAAAATAAATATAATTTGAAAGTTTTGATTCCATAAACGAATTTTATTGATTAATATGACATTTTAGGATTTCTTAAATTAATTTGGTTAGAATTAATAAATTTTTTGCAACTTTAAAAAAAATAAATTATTAAATATTGTCAAAATTGACATAAATGAGTTTTTAAAACAAATATTATATTATTAATTGATATTTTATTCCTAAAAATCTAAGGTTTGTCCAATGAACTTATATAATGATATGTTTATCATTAATTTACCACTTTGGGGTCTCTTTAATTTATATAGTAATTTTATTAACTATATAATATAAAAATACAAAGAGACATGGTAAATGTCAAACTAATTAACTATGAGTTAAAACTAAAAGATAAGGTTAATAAAGTGACCCAAACATGTCTAAAACATATTGGTTGAGTTTTTTTAGACCTATCCCCACCTTAACCTTTAAATAAACCACTTTTTATCCATTATAAACTGAATATTAATTTATTATAAAATAATATTTCTAGCTTTTCCTCAGGTGCCCCTCACCCCTCTTATAAAAGGGAACTTCTCCTTCCCTCTAATTCACACCTTCAAATC
This sequence comes from Viscum album, assembly GCA_963277665.1. Lineage (NCBI taxonomy): Eukaryota > Viridiplantae > Streptophyta > Magnoliopsida > Santalales > Viscaceae > Viscum > Viscum album. The sequence goes on along the minus strand of OY728128.1, from coordinate 1,511,811,088 downwards.
CTTTTGGCTCGGCAAAACCCTGCCAAAATATTCTCTCAAATTCCGTCACTTCAACCTATATGCCTTATTTTTATCATAAAACCAACCTAAATAGCCCTTTTGATCAAATCAAAAGGAAGAACCCGAAGAAGAGGTAATGTTTTCACCACCCTCTTTCAAGTTCCTTTCTTCTTCAAATTCTTATTTCTTTGTTTTTAACATTGTAAAATAATAAATCAATTATATTATATATAATTTTATGTTATTATAAATATGTTACAACAATATTCAGTATTCTATCCATCCTTTGAATGACATTTCACCATACGTGCGTACGTACGGCTTACCGTCTCCACGTCGTGGTGTAATTGTTATTCAAAACATTATTATTTGGATGGGTATGATAATGATGTGTAATTGATGTAAATAATAAATATAACATGATAATGATTCTGTATATATGATATACTATCCAATTATATATTATTTTAATATCAAAAGAATGATATTGTCGCTCATGCGTACGTACGGACTACCGTCTCCACGAACGCGATGAGATTCATTCCCCATTGTATCCATGCAAGTCTAATTCTCATTTGATGATTAAAAATAATGTTTAAGGATTTGATATAATTCTTTATATGAATAAGATACAACCTATCCATAACAAACATGACTTACGTAACAAAACATATAAAAGAAAACGAGTAAGTTAACACCCGAAACGACGATAATGCTAAGATATTATTAACAAAGCAATGTTAAAAGATCATATATGATATCATATTAATGTATATGATTCTTTTATAATTTAATAACAATTATTTCACCATTATAAATGAGGTTAACCTACCCTCAACCAAGGAAAAGTACAAGGTAAGGGTTTATTTCACAATCTCTTCATTATCTGAGGTTGTTTATACGTAATTATCTACTGGGACATCTTTATCATCCACATTCATGTTTCTTAAAAATTTATTTCAAATAATTGTTGCTATTTTATATACTATGGGTTATATTCATTTATACCCTTGCTTAATTTTTATAATATGTTTATAAAGGAATATTTCTGTCGTTTTCCAAACAAGGTCCATTTTAACCTTTTCGACAGAATTAAGGTAAGAATGACTTTTTTTAACTTATACGGTGGGTGCAGCTATTTTCTACCATTATAAATTCTTCAAAGCTTCTCTTACAAGATTATAAGAATATTTTAAAAGTAAATGTTTTCTTTTATAATTATGTGACTTTAAAATGATTTCAAAAAAAGAGATATTTCTCTCAAATAGTTTTAATTTCATCTATGTCAACATCCTTTGATGGATTTTAAGCTTATTTGAAGTTGATTTATTATGATACAAAACTTCCATATTGTATTGAAGTTTTTGTGGTATTTTTGACTGTGGATGTGTTATTTTTATTCCATTCATGGTTTATAGAGAAAGTATTGACATTTCGTATTCTAGTTTTAATACGAATGTTTATGTTATGTTTAAACCTATTCATATGAGTAATGAATTGAACTTAATAAGTGACGGGTGGATCCCGCTATAGCTCCTCGATGCATCAGTAAGTCTCATGAGACAAACTAGTGTCTTGGCACAAGGCCTTGACAAAATCGTATTTGTAATCTTGGCACAAGGCCTTGACTATGTGGTTATGATAGTCTGACATTATGCATTCCATCATTATGAAAGTGGTTATTGATATTACATGTGATTATTTGACTAGTAGAATATCCTTGTGAATAAGTAAATGGCGTTATTTAATTTTATTTCTTCCATGTAATGCTGAAGTTCAAGTTTAAAAGGCTTTTGTTTTAGTTATACATTGCCTTAAATGTTTATGCTTATTTATGAAATATTCCACTATATTGTTATCCTTACTGGGCATTTGAACTCACCCCTTTCTATGTTTTATTTTTCCCAGGATGTGAATAAGTATTTTAGGAATGACCTATAGGGATATTATAAGGGGATATGAGTGTGGAGACAAGATGTTGTTGTAGTTTTCACTTTATGATGTAATGTAATCTTTGTGAATGTATCTAGTTATTCCAAGACTAATAAACTAATCAGTCTTTCGAGACTTGATATTTTGTGATCATGACAATGTTATGTAATAATTCACCAACTCTGGGTAACTGGGTTCGAGGCGTTACATGGATGTTGATCAATTTATGGTCATTCAGTCATCTTAGGAGCTCATATCGAACCTGATGGGGAAAACCCTTTTAGAATATCCCATTTCATACTTTTTACCTTTATATGGGTTTGTCTTAAAAATGATTTTCCTATACTAAAACCCCATTTAGAGATTATGAACCCTTCTTGGATCTTGAAGACCCATAACACCTTTAGAGTAATTATCTATCATGTGGGCCAGCTCATTTTTGAGGAATAATGCTCTGACGGGTATATGTTAAAGTTCATACCGAAATACATTGAATAGATCTATAAAAAACCTGATCCTAACATTAATATATACTATTCAATAACATGTAATTATACTTCATGTTAGAATTTCATATACTTCCATGGTTGTGGCCTTCGATCAGAAGGGATCTTTGGGATAGAATGGGGATGGTCTTTCTGGGTGCAACATACAACCACCAAATATACTACTAAGTTAAAAAAATATTGGAATTCATGTGGTTATATAAATCTCTAAAACCCCTTATTATTTCAATAAGAGATTAATTATAGACTTGTTCAGTCGATGGAGTCTATACACGAAAATGTTTCATCTTACATATGGTGAAGTCAGTCTCTTGGATGTCGATCAAATCTGCAGCACACTAATTTTGGGAGGTATGTAGGTTGAGTTTCTCCCATCATCATCTATTTGGGATGATGTAGAAAGTCCCATACTATTTATAGGTAAATAATTAGGATATCAAAAAAGGCCCTTGTCAAGGCCCCATTTCATGGGGCGGGCATCTCATTTAAGAAATATATGGTATTTTTTTTTATGAAGACTCATTCTGAACCTAAGGTCAAGAAGCTGAAGTCTTCCCATTGAAATATTATTGAGTGGATGAAGGTTCTTATTGGACCACTATTGAAGAAGTTTCATTTAATAAATGGGGGTGGGAGTTCATTCCGAAAATCAACCGACCCATTCAAATGGATGGATTTCTATCAATGTACTTGAGTGGGTGCTTGATTCCAACCCAGGAGAAGGGTGTAGTTATGGTTTCTACTTTTATGATGGTAGTGTCCATAGAATGATAAAGGATAATTGGTTTTTCCATTGTTGTGTTATATAGAATATATCTCCTTCTATGACATATTTATAGGGGAAGATCCCCACACAGGGTCTCTAGCCCCTTCCAAGTGTTGTGGGGCTATATGGGGTCTCATCTTGGTGGATATGAGTATCTAAATTCCTAGAATATTTTTTTTCTCTGATTCAAGTAATTTTTATAGTGAAATAAAGGATCAATCACATGATTGTGAGTTTTTTAAAGAAACTGAGATTCGATAACCTAGTTTTTAAGAAGGGAAACTACCTATAGTGTCGCAAACTATTATTGCGTGAAGAAGATACTGTGACACAAGTGTAGATTATTGGAAAAAAATGTTAGTGTGCTCATGGAAAAGAGGAAGTCACATGTATTGGTTTATACAATGTGATGTGAATCACCTGGAAATTTTATGTATATGATTACATGAATACAATATAAATATAGTTACCAAACCTTTTAAAAAACATAGTATTTTGACATAATTGATTTTTAAAAAGGATTGAGATTTGAATACTATAATTGATTATGAAAAAACCAAAAATAGAAGTATACATCCTTACATATATTAGTATTTATTTATTATATGCTTGTTTTATATTTTTGAAGTTGAATGTTTTTTATATTTATTAATTGGTAAACATAAATACAGTTTCCATTACATGAGTTGAGATATTTGGTTTTTTCTTTTTAGAAATTTTACTCATAACACGTATGAGAATTTCAAAGGACATATAGCTACACTTATTTTTTTTTTTTATTATCTACTAAAATGGTAACTCCCTTTTATAATATGATATTCAAGATCTAATGGAAAAGGAACCAGACACAATTGAAACAAACAATTATTTACAACAGGTTTTTGTAAAGAAGCACGGTGTTAGAGTTCGTTGTAAACCCAGAAATAAAATCGTGTTGTCTAAATATTGGTCATCATGTATTGAATCTTCTAAAAATATTGAATTAATGGTTACTGAAGAACAATTACATTCTACCATTGATACAAAAAATCTAAAAGTTAGACAAGAGTCTCAAATGACTCGGAAAAAAGAAAATGAACAATAATTCAAATTGATATCCACTATATGCTCTTCACTTCTTCTAGAGGGTGCAGCAATAGTGGATGGATGTTTATCAAGTTTGTGATCGATGTATGAGGATGTATATGATTTTGTAGCTAAATATGTTGGTGGAGAGGCTAAATATTTTATTGATGGTGATGATGATACTATTGTTGGTGGTATACACATTGATGTTGTTGATATCGGTGCTAATGATGAAGAGGTTTCAGATGACATTTTGGAGTAACATTATTGACAGTTTTTGTATCTATCATTTTTTTCATTGTTTATAAAATTTCAAATTTATATATATTAGTTTCTTTTTATTTTTGTGGAAATGAGATGTTGTAATGGTTTTTGGAATCTGTTGTAGGTGTACGTGTATAGTGTATTTGTATACTGCAGGTTTGTGCAGGTTGCTATTTTTTTAGATAAAAGGAGCCTACAACCAGGGGGAGGGGGACTGGTAGGGGAGGGGTTCAAGGGGTGCTGGCATGGGGAGGGGGATTGGCAGGGGTAGGGGGAGGGGAAACTAGAAGTGTGGGGGAAGGACTGGCAGGGTGGAAGGGAAAAAGGAAGGGTCAGGGGGAACTAGAAGGGGGGAGGGGAAACTAGCAGGGGGAGAGGAGAACTAGTAGGGGAGGGGACTAGTAGGGGCAAGGGGTGCAAGGGGAAGGGTGGGTGGGGTGAAAGTGGTACTGGCAGGGGGAACCAGCAGGGGGTGGGGTGCAAGGGGGAGGACAAGGTGAGAGGGGGGACTGGAAGGGGGAGGGGACTGGCAGGGGTGTAAGGGGCAGGGTGGGTGGGGTTGCAAGGGAGTGGCTAGTTGGGGGAGGGGGAATAGAAGGGGTAGAGGGAACTAGCAGGGGGTAGGACTGGCAGGGGGAGGGGAAACTGTTAGGGGAAGGGGGAGAACTGGAAGGGAGAGGGGAAACTGGTTGGGGTAAGGGGGGACTAGTAGGGGAGGGGTGTGCAAGGGGTAGGGTGGGTGTGGTTCAGGGGGGATTGGTCAGGGGGAATTAGCCGGGGTGGGGTGCAATGGTGAGGAAAAGGTGGTGTGGGGGTGTAAGGGGTAGGGTGGGTGGGGGTGTAAGGGGAAGGGTGGGTGGTGGTTCAAGGGGGGACTAGCAGGGGGAACTAGCAGGCGTGGGGTATAAGGGGGAGGTCAAGGTGGGGTGGGGGACTGGAAGGGGAACTAGCAGATGGAGTGAGGGGTAACTGGTAGGGGAGGACTAGCACTAGAGGGAGGATTAGCAATGGGGGTGGGGAACTCGTAGGGGGGGACTGGAAAGTGAAAGGGGGCCGGTAGGGGCATGGGGGACTAGTAGAGGGAGGGGGTGCAAGGGGTAGGGGGAACTAGTAGGGGTGGGGGTTCAAGGGGGAGGGAAAGGGGGTGGGGGAAAACTAGTAGGGGGAGGGGAAATTGGCATTGGGGGTGGGGAACTAGGAGGGAAATGAATTAATTTTTTTATACAATATAAATGATATAGACACGGTTTTAACTATGTCATTAGGGCCTATTTCCATGGTTAAACTATGGCATTAGGGGGGTTATTTCCACAGTTAAAACCGTAGAATTTGGTAAGGCCTACTACCATGGAGATAGCAGCCACAGTTTTCCAAAATTGTGGCCATAGGCTATTTCCACAGTTTTCTAAAACCATGGCCATAAGCTATTTTCGTGATTTTTGGGCCTACAACCACGGTTCCAAACTGTGGCCATAGGTGAATTTTCTAGTTGTGCAACCAATTGTAAGACCACAATAGTGGTTTTTGTTTCTAGTAACCTCAAGTGTTGGAAAATTATTGGGAAATCAGGTTTATACTCGCACTAGGTTCACAAATAAAATTAATGAGACCAATATTTCATAGTTTACATGGGATGAAAAAGCTTTCAGGGTCTTGGATCTTAGGAGGTATCCTATTTTTCAAGATATTAGAATATTCCTCTGTGATATTGTCAGTTTAAAATTCTTCCATAAGTTATTTTAGATAATATATACTTTGAATTAAGTCTTCTAGTAAAGAAATAGTAATATGAAGTTTGTTACCAAATTCAATAAATTAAATAATGTTTATTTCAAGACTCCTATTTTTAATTATTTTAGGGAAATTAATTTTTGGGGAAAGATTCATAAAAAAATTTGATATTCCCTCAATTTATTCATCAATATTTTTTTCCCTTTATTGTCTTTAATTTTCAGTTGTTTTTATTATTATTTTTTAGCAGTTAAAATAAAAAGTTTCAATGTACTTCTAGTGGGGTTATCTAATTTTCCAAATTCTTCATTTTCAAAAGTTTAGGTTTTAGTTTCATCTAGTTTTCATTTTGGGAAGATTAAGGTTATTTCCTAGCATCTTAGTAGGATTGGATACCACACTTAGTTATAATAGTGATGGAAATATCCCTAGGATTCAGTTTAGTGGTTCTTGTCATTTTACCCTTGTCTCTACCTCCAAAATATCTAGTTAACTGTCCCATTTTCAATTATATATTTTTAATCCTAGCATCCATTTTTAATTTATCAAAATTATTTTTGATATTATTTTCATCAAGCCTACCTATCAACTTTTGTAACATACCCTTGACATGATCTTGAGAACTAGAAATTTCGTCCTTTGGTTGGGGTTGGAATTGCTGCGAAGGTTGTTATTGGAACCTAGGGGAGAATGTGGTCTAAGCAGTCCTTGATCTATCTAAGAAAGTATTGGATAGTTTTTGCAGCTTTAGCTATATTTGTTTAGAAATTGGTTATCCTTAGGAAGCATCCTAGGACCATATCTAGAAAAACTTGAATTCTCAAGGTTTTGGGAAAGCATATCGAAATTGGGACAATAGGATTATGAGTTCCTAATCATGCCATAGTGGTGACATTTCTCCCGATTTGTTCTATTAGTATTTTTATTTTAAAATCTAGAAGAGTGGACCTTAACTTAGGAAGAAGGTGTGTTATCAATCATAATAATTCTTCTTCTCCCTAGAAGAATTATTTTTTGAATTTTGTGCTAGAGTGTTGAAAATTTGTTTCAATTCATCAGTGGTTTTTTCAAAAAAATTCCATCCAAAAGACTGATCCTATAACATTTGGAGGTTTAGGGTGAAACTATTATTAAAAGTGTCCATAAGAATCTGTGGAGTGAATTTATGATTCATACATTGTCTAAGTAACCCTCTAAATCAATCACAAGATACATGGAATAGTTCACCCCATCCTAAACAAATCCAATGATTTTATTCCTTGTTTCAATAATCATTCTCCTAAAACATTATTGACAAAATAATTATGTAGTTGGTCCCATGTATCAAAAATTTATCTATCCATTTTTTGAAAATAACTCCTAGAATTTCCTTTTAAATGTAAAGGTAAAACCCTAAGTTTCAGTTTTATCTCACTCAACCCTCCCTTTGGAAGTAGTTTAATCACATAATACAAGTCCCTAATGAAGTCCAAATATTTATTATTGGGAATTACATTGAATGATGGAAACATAGACATGTGAGATTACTAAATTTCATAAATGTGATACCTTTGGGTTTTCCTATTGTAAGATGGGTTACTTGAAACAATCAATACTTGGAATTATTTAAGTCTGACTCTCTGTATCAGCTCATTTTCAGGTGGATAAACATTTTGACTTCCATCTTATTTGTTATTTCTATTATCTCTTTTATACTAATGAAATTCCATCTCAAGATTATTTTTCAGTTTTATAGCACTTAATTACTATTTTTATATAAGTAATTAAAAGCTTTAGGTGTTTCCTAGTAGACCTTGTGTGCATTAAAGGATTCAATGGATTTTTAAGCATATATTGTTTTGAATTTTTATATATCTAATTTTTTTATGTTTTTTAGTGTGTTTTTTATTTTATTTTTTTTACTTATTCATAAATTCCCTTCCCTGGAAATGGTTCCAAAATTTAACTAGGTCCCTTGGTCATCAGCTAGGTTTAAGTAAAATTAATTATTTATAAACCCTAATAAAAACCGGTGTAGTAATGAATAGGGATAGATACATAGGGATGTACTTTTGAAAAAGGTGTGTGTGTGTGTGTGACCAAGTAGATAGTATAAATAGAAATATAGACAAAATAGTGGCAAGAAAGGGTAGTGGTAAAGTTATGGAAGTAAATGATAGTAATGAATTAAAACAACCATAAATTAGGTGGATGATAATAAATAAGACAAACCTCATAGGAACAAAGAGAATTCAAGGAGAGAAGGAGGGGAATTTGATCAACTAGTTTTTATTTCGTTATATTTTGTTTAATATTGGGTTTTTTTCATTCATGTATAAATGTTTTGGGATTTAGTGGAAATATTTTAGTCAATTATTTAGAATGAAAAACCTATGGATGGATGGATCTTACAGTATCTCAATTAAAAAATCCATTAATCCACTCAATGATGATATTAGTTTCTCATTATAATCAACTACTTTATTGATCCAATTGTGATACCCTTGGTAGGGTTTTCCTCTTCTCAGATGGACATATAAATGACAAATAGTAAAAAAATCAAACACATTAGGAAACATTTATCACTGGTTCTTGGAAAATAAAGGATATCTACTTCTTGAAGGTTGAACCAAATGGTAGTTTTCAGGATCACATTATACATGAGTGAGGTTAATGTATCTACCATTGTAATATCATTCCCCTATTTTATCTTAACCAATAACCATGAAAATAATATCAAAATGTTTTGATATTTTCAAAGAGAACATTGTAATAGAAAGGAAACAAATAAAAAAATGGAAATAAAAGGAGGTCTCCCTAAGAGAGCTACAACTCCTCCCAAGTTCCAATTGTGTTGTTTCCTCCTTATCTAATGAATCTTTGATTTTTTATTCTACCCCTCCCTCTCTTGTTTTGCTTTGTCCCTTTTTCTATTGTTGTTCTCTCTATATATTTTTATCTTTTTGTCTCTGTTTTTTATATTCTTTTTGTTTTATAATAATCATAGTCTATGCACTGATACCCCATTCCCTACAAATCGTCACAACATCAAAAATTCTTTTTGGCCTCCACATGTCACCTTCAGCATAGAAAATACTCTCTATTGGTCATGTTATCCATACTCTCGTTAATAAATTCATTCTCCTTGAAATTTAATTACATCAGTGACCATGGTCTCGTTCACATATAGTCACCACATGAAAATTCTAATGATAGGTATTATTGAGTGATAATGCTCGCACAATCACATTTTTATCCCACAATCACCTTATCTAGGGTAATTTCTTGATTTGGGCAGATAAAGAGTAAAAATGAGAATTTTATGCTGAAATAATCTACCCTACTTAGGAAATTATTTTCCCTATTTCTAAATTTTTAGTTCATTGGGAAACTTAAAATGAATTTGTTAGGACTTGTGCAACACTTTGTGCATATAGTTCCCAAAACCCACTTTTATTTGGGTTTGGACATCACTACTTCATGTAAAATATGTGTGTGTGTTTGTGTGTGTGTATTAACATTTATTTTTATCATTATTAAAATGATTATTATATATAGAATATATATAAATATGTATTTATTTATAAAAAATAGAGGTAGGGCATGGGCTTCTTCAGTAAGCCTTAGCTGGCTCAGGTTAGATTTGGAATTTCATGGCATAAGGATTTGGAATCTTCAATGGTCAAACATTCTTCCATAAGAGATGATGAGTAGTGAAAGTGATCAATATTCCTTAACTCATCGAGACCAACTTTCATGGATTCATATAGTAGTTATTGGCATGTTTTCTTTAGGTGGAATAATTATTGTCTTCATTCAGTGAATGATATTTTCTCGGCATGCTTTGAAAACATGGTATTCAATAGGTGGAGGCTTGATTTCAGTAGATTTATACACAGCCTTTGGGTTTTTCATTAGGAGGTGTTAGCTCTGATTAGTTGAAATGTTGGGTACAACATCTCTATCCATAGTAGTTGGTATTTCACATTGTTTTTTAAGATCATCTCTCTCCAAAAATATCTAACCATCCTCTTCAATTCCAGTGAGTTTAGTTCTTCAACCATAGTCCAAATTTGGTAGGAAGATTCCTTTTTTTGTCTTGGGTTTTTTCAATCTCTATTTTGGTGGAATTCAGGGTTTCTTTAGTGGAGCGGATCGACTGTCTTCATTTTCCTCTATATTATTTTAGAGGTGAGGATTTTTTGGTCCATTCAAGCTTGCGAAGAACTTTCAGGGTAGAATCAACTTCATTTTATGGAGTCATGTTCAGTTCATGGCCATATTCAGGTGGTAGTTCCAACGTCAAAAGGGGTGGCATTGACTTCGTCCATTTCAAAAGTAGTAGATCTCACTTTATCCTACTTTGTGGTCATCATACCCTGATCTGATTTAGTGGATATCGGAAACATTGGTTGTCATCCATTGCAAGATCAACTAAGCTTTGGGCATTGAATTTTGGATGTTCTTTTGTGAAAGCTCTGAATTTTCAGTTTTACAAGATGGGTCAATCTCTTTTGAGATGCATTTGATTGATGGATTTTCCATCACATCACTTTTAAAATTTTTATGTTGTGGTTACTTTAATTTTTCACTTGTAGTTGATCCTCATATCAAGAATGAAAACTTTCCTTTTATAATTTTTGAACACACATAATCTTCAATTTTATTCATTCAATTTCTCTAATACATGCGCTATCGATAAAATTGGTCATGTGGATGATCCAAGACATCAAAAAAATTCCCCCCACTGATCAAACATAGGGTTAATATCATTACATATACAGTCATTTGGTAATACTTGTGGTCAATCAGTCCTAGGAACAAAAGCTTCAAAAGTTTGCCCAATTTTTCATCAATGGAAGCTAAAGAAAAAAATTCTGAAATTAGTGAAAATGAATAAATACAAAACAAAAATTCAATAACATAAAGAAATAACTGATTTTGAAAAAAAAAATGAACTTAAAATATGGAAAATGGAAGAATTAGTTTTGAAAATAAAAACCTCATAAAAATTTCCTTAGAAAAAAATATTTCCAAAGAATATGATAAAAAATGATGTTTCCAAAAATTTGGTCAATCAAAGAATGGAACAATTGATCATTTTCTAAAATATTTTCAATAAATTTTAATGCTACCTCAGTTAATTAGAAAATCATAATTTCTCTATTAAAACCACATTTTATCATTATAAAATCCATTATTTCACTGAAAAAGATATGGAAAATAGTGTTAAAATAATTCAATATCAAGTGTATATCCATCACTTTCATTGTACTATAGTCTATTGATAGTTCATGTACTCCTCACAAAGATAATGTGATAATTTTTTTATAACAAAGAAATGAACCTTCACCAACACGCTTCAATACATAATGACTGTGTAGCATGAAATAATCACACTTTCCCTTATACAAGTTATATTTTCTTTCTCTTTGATTTATTACATAGTAGAAAGCAATAATATATCCTCTTATTCTTATCTCTCTATTATAATATCTTCTATACAGCTCACACACACACACACACACACTATAAACAATAATTATTTTACATATATCATGTAGTGATATTTACCTTTTATATTTATTCTTTATTTAATTATTTACAACACCATGTCAATAATTTCAATTTCAAATTATTATAATTCACATAATATATATTCTACATGAATTCCATAATAAAACTCTTTTATAACTAATTGTAATGTCATCAAAAACATATAGAAATATCACATCCTCTTCACCCTTCTTTAAACCTATGTTTCTTCCACATTGACTGAATGGCCTGAAGGCCTTCATTTTTTTATTCATTTTTTAATAACCCCCATTTTAAGGGTGAAGGGTGACCCTTGAACTTACTATACCCAAAGGTCTTAAAGGAATTCATTCATTACAGACCATGAATACTTGAAACTACCCCTCCCCAGTGTCTGGGTCGTGATCATCTCTCCACCTTTTCATGGTTGTATGGCTAGTTGTCATGTGCAGAGGTCCATAGTCCTAGAACCGATGGAAAATTTCATACCATATAATTCTTCTAAATATGTTATCTCTGCTCTGGTGAATGTGCCTTACTCTAGTCCTTCTATTGGGATTGTTCATTGTAGAATCTATCTTGTAGTATCTTCATATTAGGTGGCCCGAAGGCCTTGAGGTGGCCCGAAGGCCTTAAGGTGGCCCGAAATCCTTACTGACCCAAAGTCCTAGGCGGCCCGAAGACCTTAAGGACTCCAATCCTAAACCAGTGACCTGAAGTTCAATAGTTCCATCTACCACAGTACTAAACATTACCTTCTACAGTGTCTGCTATAGTGCCCGGAATTATACCTCCACCCAGAATTGAACCTGGGTCTCATGGAGGCACTTGGAGAGTCCTCACCAAACTGGATGAGGCTCATGTGTTATGTTTCTTACACATTAAATCCATGTGTGTGAATCAATACATACATTTTATGGATAAAATATCATACCAAATTCAATATTAGAATTATTCCTTATAAATACCATTGAAAATTCACCTCCTTCTTTACATGATAATTTCTCAATCCACCGCATGGAATAATCATGTAGTCAAATGTGTTATCCTTCATTCATGGTTCAAAGGGTGTCATGGTATGTGAACTTCAAAACCATCTAGACCAAATCTCATTCATACTAGAAAACCCATATGTGAACCATTAACCAATGAGGTCCATTAACATATGTAATCAATTTTTCTATGTGACCAGTCCACCTATGAGCATAACTGATTTGCCTCTATGAAAAATTCGCATACAGAGGTAATTTGAGAATGTAGATTCTCTTATGCAACCAGTTCACCAGTGTGACCAATTCTTATACATAGTATGATATTTATCTATATATACTCCCTTACAAAGGAAAACCTATATGTATATATTCCTTATGTGGTATTATGTTTGGGTACATAGATTATTCTATATAGGAAATTTCATACGTAAGTACTTCCTTATGTAGAGAACATATGCAATTCAATAATCTCTTGAACATCCACTTTTCCCTTATTCTTTACTTGTACTTTCTTTCACACTAAATACAAGAATCGGTTTTCAAGAATCTAGATAACAAATACCATGACATTTAAGCTTTATAATATCACTTTAATTTTTATCTTCCTATTTAACAACTCTTCCAAAAAATAGATTTATGTGTTGACAAAAAATACCACACCATAGTCATTTACACTTCTCACCCACCATATTCTTCTTAAAAAATAATCTCAAACCATATTGGTCTCGAAATCCCCCCTCCCCTCAATTTTATTTTATTTTCCACCAAGGAACGTAAATCACTAATGTTTTAAAGATCAAGAAATAGATCACTATCCAACAATTCTAAGCCTATGTGAACATGATTAGTGTTGGAAATAAGAATCATTGAAAAATAACACCATGTTGTCCATAAAGTAGTGATGAAAAAACATCACATCTTCAAAGCTAAACATAAACTTAACCTTTAAATAAATATGTACTGCACCCACTTCAAAAAACTATAAAAATAGTTTACACATGTTGAAATCATAGCTTACCCTTTTATAAAATCATCTTAAATATTTGTTCTCCTTATATAGGTAAAGAACATGTCAACAGATAGAATTATGTTTTTATATTTATCCCCCTTTGATAAAAATATCCAATGAAAAGATATGAAATGTTAAATTTCAATATACCTTATCCCTTTAATGAATGAGTTCAAACACCTAACTTAAACCCTTGAATATGGAGTGATTCTTCGGAAAATGGCTTGGTGAACACATCAAAAATATTCTCTTTTATCAGAATAAACTCTAACTTAAATTAATTTCTCTCCACAAGCTCCTTTATGAAGTGATATTTAATATCAATATACTTACTCATGGAATGTTGAAATGATTCTTTGAAAATTTTATAACACTATGATTATCACATTTAAGAATAAGTGGTAACTTCACTCCAAAATTTCAATTTTTCTAAACAAATCTTCATCCACATTAATTGATTTATCGCATGAGTTACAACAATATATTCTGCATCAAAAGTGGGTAAAGTCACCAAAATATTATTCTTAGTGTTCTAACACACACACACCTATCACCCAATAATAAAAATCATACTGAAGTCTTTCTTCTATCAGAAACATAACTTTCCCAATCTACATCAGTATACCCAAACAGTTCAACATTTCTTATATTTTCATATTAAAATCCAAAATCAATTGACACTTTAACATATCTAATAATTATTTTTCCAAAAACATTATGGGACTCTTTTGGTTCAGTTTAATACCCAAAACAAAGTAAAGAAACATTCACTAAATCTATCCATGATATTGTGAGTTATAACAGGCTTCCAATTAAATTCCTAAATTTATTAGAATTAACATCATTTCCTTTTTTCATAATTTCAAAACTGAGTTCTCACTAAAATAAGTGTAAAAATGAGCTTCATATCTTCCATTACAATCATTTTCAAGAGTTATTTATCATGATTATCTTGAGAAAGTAAAATGTTTCCTTTCTATTGAAATATTTGTAAGTCAAGAAATTATTTCATCTCTCCAAAAATATAAATTTCAAATAAATCCTTCATATTCTTAGAAAACTTCTCACACATTTCTTCATCATTTTCAACAAATATGACATCATATATATAAACAATAAAAAATATTGATGTCTGGTCTTCCTTTTATGAAATTCAACTTCTTTAAGTTGGTTTCTAGCTTAGAATACTAGGATCTTGGGGCTTGGTTCTTCCCATATAATTCCTTTTTCAATTTACACACATAGATATCCTCTTTTCCTAGAAATAAACCACTTGGTTACTCAATATATACTTCTTCTTCCGACTCTCCATTAAGAAAATTATACTCAAAATTCATTTGTGAAGTAATAACAAGGATGATTCTGAGGGTTTAAAGTCTTTTAAATGGGGAAAATATATCATCAAAATCAATTATGTAAACCTATGAGTAGCCCTCAAAAACTATTATTTCCCTTTTTCTTACCACTTTACCTTTTTCATTCAATTTTTCCCAAAAACCAAATTCATTCCAATCACATTTTTTATTTTAGGTTTGGGTATCTACTCCTATGTCTCATTTTTCTCAATCAGATTCAATTATACATTCATAAAATCAATCCACTATTGTTGATACACTGCTTATTTGATGTATCCTAGCTCAAAATATGAAAAAATGGGGTATGTGAGACTATCCTCAATGTTCTTTTGGTTTGAAACTATTGTTTTTTATCTCAGATGATATTTTTAACCTCCACTCGGTTCCTCATCCTTGAATGTGATGAATGAAATTTTCCATTATCAATTGAAATTTATGAATCAATTTATTCATGTTTTAATATTATATAACATCACTTCTGTCAAAAACATTATCACATTGTTTAATAAAAACAATATCATCTTCACTTCCTCTTATATCTGAAGCTGAATATGAAACCTTTCTATCAGAATATTCCAGTACTTTCACATCACAAGAATTAAAAAGTATTCCAGTTTCCTTATTATAAAATCTTTATCCTCTACCATTTGGAAGGTAATAAAGGAAAAAACCATCAAAACATCCTTATTCAAACTTATCAAGATTTTCTCCTCTGATTTTGATAATACAAGGGCTTCCAAATACCCTTAAGTGCTTAAAATTTGGGTGTATTCTTATATTACATCTCATGTGGAGGAATGACTGAATATGGTATATAGAAGTAGTGATTTTGAATTTTTACTACTGAAAAAATGGATTGTTTCAGAAATAATTGACATTTTTCATATTTAATCAACATGGTTTTATCCATCTTGACCAGGATTCTATTCTTTTCTAGCCACACCATTTTATTTTGGTGTGTATTGTGTACTTAATAAATAATTAATACCATGTTTCTCAATATAACCTTGAAACCTTCCTTTTTTATTCATCACAATTATCTATTAAAATCCTCATTATAGAGTAGCCACATTCATTTTCAAAATGTCTCTTAAAACTTTTTAACACCTTAATTGCATTTGATTTATAGTTTAAAAAAATAATACATGTAATATGAGTGATATATTATATAATGGAAATGAAATAATAGTATTAATTTTTTTATTTTTTTCATGGGATATCATATATCAAAATGAATAATCTCCAAGGGATGATATATATGTATCCCTACATTATTATGTGAAGAATTTTAAAATTTCCCTTTTATAAATATAGAACAACATCAATCTATGTTTATTATCATATCAGGGAGATCGCAAACACTTACTCTATGTGTTAACTTGTTCATGATATTATAGAAAATATGAAAAATCCTTCAATTCCATAATTTATTTTCATCCTTAATATGTAGATAACATGAATTATGTATATATATAACCTGTAATAGGTTTCCATTGGTTCATTGTCCTCTTGTCATAAAATTCCCATATTTAAGCCTCTTTATAATAAAATCATCTTTTGTGATGATAAATTCAATTCCTTCACCACAAATATATAAAAAACACCACATATTATGTTTCCTCCCTCCTATAAATAAGTCACTTTTGGATTTAATCTTTTCATTTCCAATAATAGTAGATCCAATTACTTTGATTCTAAGAGACTAATTGTTTACAAAATTAATTATTCCTTCTTTATAGTATTGAACATTTTTTGATATCTTTAAAACTCTATCTATGTTTTAAGAACACCCACAATCTAAGAACCAAGTACATTCTCTTTTTTATCCTTGAGAGTAGGTTCAACCACTAGAGCCTTCAATTTTCCCTTCAATTCCATCTTCTAATGATTTTTTATTTTGTATTCAAAATTTTTTTAACCTATAAGAATCATTGGACAACCTTTTGCAATAGGCTTAGGATGATCATGCCTCTCACAAAGAGATTAAATAAGTTAAAATCTGTTTTTAATCTTCAAATATTATTTTCATACTATATTTGAATCTGTCTTAATTTAGTGGGTAGAATTCCCCTCAAAATATGCCTCAAATACCTCATGGATTCATTGTAATGTTGATGGTTGTACCATAACATTTTATTTATATGACCAAATACTCTATACTACCATAAATAACCATAGAAATCATATTTTACTCAATGACCTTCATTTTTTCCATAATTATGTATTTGTATTCCAAAATCTTTAAAAAAATCATTTTTTTTTTACTTTTTTATAAAAAAAACTTTGGTAGACTATTAACATCTTATTCTTTAAATATGATTTATTATCACCCTTAACAAAGTCTCCAGTTGTAGTAGTTTTTGTTTTAAATTTTGATTTCATAGAAAATATAGAATTTTTAAATTTATGTGTTTTTACTAAATACATAGTCCTTATAGATTTATTATTCTTCTGTGAATCTTTCCAAACACATTAAGCCTTGTTATTAAACTTTTAGGATGATATTTTATTATCTTTCTAGTATTTACACTCCATAGATTTTTCACCAAATTTTGAAATTTAATTTTGGATGTTATATAATCTTTATTTAGATTCAATAAGTATCGATTTAACAAGATCAAATTATTTCTCCTTCCACTCATATTTTATTCAAGAATGATGTTAATATTTTTCTTTTAATCATGTAACTTATTAGGATGGTTAATTTCTTTTAAGAATCTTTATTTTTTTCTTTATACACTATTTATTGAATATTCATAGGTTGATCATATTTATTTAACATCTTATTGACTTTATTAATCTTTTAGATTTTTGAAATTCATTCTTTCAATTATATTTTTAGAATAAATTACATCATTTTTTTCTATTAATAAACTTCATAGTTGATACTTTATTCATTGGTAAAACTCTAATCATTCACCTTTACAATAAGAAACTTCCCATCACATTCGTCAATGGAATTATCAATTTCCACATCTTCTTCACTATCACCATATTTGTCTAATTTGGATAAGAAGTTTCTTTTTTTTAATTTAGAGAACTTATAATTCCTTCCTTTTGGATAAGAATTTTATTGGACAAAAATATTTATCAGTAATTTTCTTAGAATTTCTTCTTCATCGTCTCTATTTTCATCTTCCTTCAGTCTTAGAAAATTTTCACGTCATCTTATGAATCAGAATCACAATATACATTATTACTAACAACTTTATTTGAATTATATTTTTTATTATCTTTGAAATAAATTTAGTGATCATCCATTCCCTTTATTTTTATATCATTATCTTTTCTTATCTCATAAGAGGTAATTAACCATACTTTTATAAATGAAGTTCCCTTTGTGAGTAATTAAATTCCATATTATGTAATGTGGTTATAGAAAACACATGTATTGCTTTGGATAAATTATATCGTTAAAAGTTATATATTTTCAGATTTAATAGACTATTAAGAATCATAACCATTGATAATATATTTGTTTTACAGTGATCATGTGATTAGTATTTATTAAGGGTTATGATAAATCCAATTGACATGGACAAAATAAGTGATGACCTCGACCAGTAGGATTGTACCCAATGAATCCCATTTATTAGAGCTTCCAAGGGATATATAATCACTAGTATTTTCCCTTGAGAAATCCCAAGATGAGATTCAATAACTAATGCATGAGTGAAACAATTTATAAGATAAATTTAATCTCATCACGATCTCTACCCAAACCATGTTCGCTGAACCACCCCATGAAAATATCACCATTGTGCACCTTACCCTTAGGGTGTTGGATGGTGTAATAATGGTTTATATATCACAACTCTAACATTATGAATTTTTATATTTTTATATTTAATAAAATAAAGATTATATTTATATTTTTTATTACTTTTAATTATTAAATAATTGGTTTTATAAAAATTTTATTTTGATGTGATGAAACACAAATTGTATCTTTGGGAAATATATAGTTTCAACCAAGACGCTCTTTTTGATGATTTAAAGAATTTATGAAATAAATGATATTAAATAAAATATTATTATTAAATAATATCTATTAAATATAAATTATGATATAATTTTTCAAAATCAAATGTAATTTTTATAAAGGTTGGAAAACTATTATTATCAAAAAACCAGTCTTTCTCAATAAATGGAGATTTTTTATTAAAAGTTTAAATTCTCATATTAAGAGAATTATTTTGATAAAATAAATAAATAAAAATTAAATCAACACATCAAAATTATCCAACTTATATTTTTTTATAATTTTAAGAGATAATAGAATTTTTAGTAAATTTTAAATACGGTATAAATATACTCTATCTATTATTACATCATAAAATCCCACAATTTATGTAGTAAATACTATAAATAGTATATAAATACAAAATTATTTTTACCCTTTAAAATAATATGTCATTTAAGTTATTTTATTAATTTTCTAAACCCTTTATGAATCCTCCAAAACCTATATTATATTTTAAGGTTTTAAAATAAATTCTTTATAAGCATTTCTCACTGACACATCAGCAAGGGTGTTATTTCAATGAGTTCATTTCTTTCCATTGTTAAATAATTAAAAACACTCAAATTTTTCATAAACCATGGTGTGTTTTTTTGTTTGAATTAATTTATTATATATATTCAAAAACTTAAGTTTATAAATTAATAAATAATTCTCAACTCTTTTTCTATATAAACCCACAAAAAAACCCATTAATCTTCATTAAAAACCCTTTTATCATAAATTTAATCTACCCTTACCTATATAGATATCTCCCAAGGTTACCCCAAGCTATTAAGAAGATCCTATCATGATTTTGGACACACCCTCTCAAGGTAAGAGAAACTATAATTCTCCCCTTTATTCGAGAATATTTTTATATTATACCCTTTATTTTACAATTGGTCATGTTGGTATATGTTTTTATATATCCCTTTTACTTACCTTATGATTTCCATGTTATTAGAAACCCATTTCACTATCATTAATATCTCCCATGAATCATTATATAACCCCATTATGTTTCTGAAGTTATCCTATGAATTTCCATGATAAACCTTTGTGTAGTGAACACCCATCCCCATTTCCACTCAAGGGAATTCACCTAGATATACCATTCCTTCATTTATAGGGGACTTATATGTATTTAATATCATACTTATTAATCTTTTGGGTTGAAAGTGATATAAGGTGTTCTGAAGTTGCATGATATTTGTGGTACACTTATTCATGTACATGATATGAAAGTGTAGGGTGGGACCAAAATTATATAGACCTCCAATGCATTGGGTAATGTTTTAATCTCATGAGATTCCATGTATGGTTCACATGAGTTTATCATAATCACAATATGTTATAGTGTCTTATTAGTTAGCCTTGAATTATGTTTATGATGTCATGTTTTATATTTTTTCCACATTCTGATGTTGCCTTTATGTTTCATATTGTTTCTTACATTTATGATCATGTATATGATTATAATATATTTTATGTAACCATGATATTCTGATTTTCTAAAATGTATTTATTTCATTATGATATACATAGATTATTCCTTTAATAGGATTTATAACTCACTCATTTATTGTGTATGTCCCCCGGTTATCCTGTGTGGTTTTAAAAGTGCAATTGAATTTTAGAGAATGTTGAGGAATTTTTCAATCATTTCATTGTGTCTCTTTTTTATGTTGTTATGTTATGTACCAATTTAACCAAACACACCAGGACTCATGGTCTTCTTGGGTTTTATTAAGTGTATCTTTATTCAATAAATTATGAATTAAGGTGTATTAAAATATGGGTAGTAAAATAAGTAATGAGAGTACTATATAAATCATCCATAAAGATTATTTTAGGATCTTTATCATTAAAATATAAAAAAAATCATAAAATATATTAGGAATAACTCTCAATATCATTTCAAAAAATGTTGAGTAATCTAATTTTTCTATAAGACTTCTTAAAGTGATTACAATATCATTGGGCCTTATGAAGAACTCAGCTATTGATCCATCATATCCCATTTTAAAATGTTTACATAACAATATACAAATATGTTTCTATTTTTTATTCACTTTATTATTCCCTTTAAAAATGTTCTTAAAATTATTTTATATTCCTTGAGTAGTTCCAATTCATTTAACCCATAGAAATTCCCATTTTGAGAGAGAAGAGATAATATCATTTATGTCTCATCCCTCATTATTCAAATTCTTCTTATCTACATCTATTAAGGAAGAACCCTTAACAGGAGGATTGAAACCATTTGCAATAAATTCAAGAACTTTATAGGAAATATATAATAGATAAAAAATCATTTTTACTTCCATATAAGATAGTTATTCCCATTAAAGACAAGAATCCCCTTACTATTAATTGGATTCTTAACATTCATGGAAGACTTATACTTCTTAAAATACCAATATTCAATGGAGGATATTTTTTATGATACCAATTGAAAGGACCTGTCCAGATCTATAAGACCATGGAGAGGGGGTTGAATCAATGGACAAATTTTTTAAGTATTTTTTTTAAACAACCTTCTCCTATGGTTATAGATAATTCAATATACTAGAACAAAACACACAAAAACACCCACTAGAACACAAAAAATAACAAGGTTCACTACTCAATAAGATTATCTAGTCCTTAACCCAATCTAGTAATAATGTGAGATCACACATGTACTAAAGAAAATCCTTTTTTATTAGCAGCAAGAAGGGTATATATATATATATTTCATTGAAATGTATTTTATTGAAAGTTTATATACTCCTCAAATAGATAATATAATAATTTCTTTTTCAACAATTAAATTAACCTTCACCAATATTATTCAATACATCATCACTGTGTCACTTTAATTATTTACATTTTCCCTTCTACACCTCAAATATTCTTCATCTTTGATTTCTTGCATAGTAGTGAGAAAGAACCTCTCAAATTATTCTTCTCTATCAATTATACTCTCTTTCATATAACTATCTCACACACATTATCTCCAATAACTATAAAACATATATCATTCAGTGAAATTTACCTTTTATCGTTATTAATAAAACATTTATGACACCATGTTAATACATTCAAAGTCAAATTACCATACTTCTCATATATGGTCTTCTCAATAACTTCCATAAGAAACATCTTACATAGCTAGTTATATTGCATAAAAACATTAAAAAATATCACAACCTCTTCACTCTTCTTTAAAAATGTGTTTCTTCCATGTTGAATCCTCATGGGTGTATCAATACATAAATTTAATGGTGATAGGATTGTACAAACTTAAATCTTGTAATTCTTCCTCATAAATACCATCGAAACGATACCTCATTCTTTCCATTATAATTTCACAATACATCGAATGCAATTATCATTCAGTTCAATGTGATATCCTTTATTCATTGTTCAAATATTCCCATGATGTATTAATTTCATGTCTAGCTCATCCAAATATATTTGTAGTAGAAAACCCATATGTGATCCATTCTCCTCTGAGGTCCATTCACATACGCAATAAATTCACCTTCTATGCGACCATTTCACCTTTGAGAATAACCAATTTTCCTCCATGACCAACTGAAATACATAGTTAATTCAGGTACACATATTTTCTTATGAAAATACTTCATCTACATGACCAATTTATATATGCAGAGGGGTATTCGGCTATGTATATTATCTTACGCAGGAGAAACTGTATGTGGATATTCCTTACACAACATAATATTTTCTTATAAAAATTAATCTATATATGAAATCGAATACACAAATATTTACTTACATAGAGCATGTATGATGATTCATATACATGTTTCTACACTTCTTCAACTATCTCCTTAATATCATCTTTTTTCAATTCATTACTTCTTCTTCCATTCACTCTACATCTAAGAAACTCTTGTCAATAATTATGATAAACAGTAATATGACATTAAAGATTTATAATATCACCTTAATTTTCATCTTTTTAATTCATAACTTTTTCAGTAATAAAAAAATATATATGTGTTAGCAGTAAAAGACAACACCATAATCATTTCCACTTCATGATCATTTGCTTCTTCACCAATAAAAATATTGAAACCTCTTGGTCTCAAAAAATAGTAAAATGAAAAATAAATAACTCAATATAAAACATCATGCTTGTATATTATGGGTTTCTAAATATTTAATAACACTTATTTGATGCTTTGTAGGATTTTAGAAACCATATTTCACAATATCACTATGCATTAAACCCAAAACCATGAAATTGAAAAATAAAAAATATTGTGTATCGTACATCATTGATGGTCGATCCTTCATCTTTAATAAAAAAATTTATAAATATCACCTTGAGGTTTTAATTGTACTTCATCCCATATGGTTTATCCACAAGTTGAATGAATCACCTAGCACTTTGGTGGGATCCTCCTCAATTCCCATAATATGATAGTATCTCTTTCAAAAAATGGAGAAGGAGGAAGAAATATTTGATCTAGATTCTATAGAAGGATTACAAAGGCTAAAAATTTTCAATCCATGTGTTAGTAACCTTCTTACATATCCATTGAGGAATCTCCCTGAATGATCATGAAATAACTTATATGTTATGAAACATATGAGTTGTGTATGTGGTTATAAATCAGTTGTAACCCTTGAGTAATATATTTCTCACACATTATCCATATTATTATATGTTTCATTTTATAACATCTATTTATGGTAGATTCTCAAATATTACACATTAACATTAGAATTCCATTAATCAGTACTAAAATTCTATATGAATTACATAATGCAAATCACTATATTATGATCCAACCATATCATACATTATGGTTGACTTAAGTAAGCAGCGTGGTATTTATATATCATGCTTTATAATATGCCTTTTAATAATTCATATGATATTCCTTAAAACCCACATATCATACAATAAGTTAAATAAATATCATACATTAATATATTTCCATAAAAATAATTTTTTTTATATTGGATTTAGGGAATATCTCCATAAATCTCTAACTTGAACTAAATATTCAAAGACTTAGTTTCATTTCACCATATATTTATCATATTAAATAATCCATGAAACTATATACTAAACTACTTTTGGATATTTCCAAAAAACTTTTATAATTATTTTATAAACTTCACCTTTGAATCACATAATATGTAATACCATTTTAATATTAATCTAAAATTCCCTTTTCGGTTAAATCTAAAACTTTTAGAACATATCAATTTTTCTAAAACTCAATCCCTATCCATTCAACCATAAAGTGTGAACTTAAAAGAATTTATAATATTGATAAAAAAATGAATTCCAAAATTCATATATGTAAGAAAAGAAAAAAATATAACAAAGCATTATTGTTATTCAAGCTACAAGGGGATCTAGTGTGATATCCATCAAACACATGTATCACTAGACATGAGTCCACTAGTTGTATCATATATAAGCATTTATTTTCATATAATACCTTTTTTCAAATACATTAAGTAAACATATCTTATTGAGGTTTTCAATCTAATATAGATTCACATGAGTTATTTATTTCTTGAGTATAGACTAACCAAGTCAATGAATACATCACATGTAATTTATCTTATGTATGAGCACATTACATACCGCTAACCTAATAGATAACATATCACATGTCATATTTAGGTATGCTAATACACTTCTTTAGTCTATCTCAATCAAGGGATTAAAATTAATACTTTTCATATGGGAGGAAAAATCTCATCTTGGTTAAATGATAACTGATTAAATAATCATAAACATATCTAACCACTCCTCGATTAACCATGCCTCAGGGATTATAGTTTATCACTTCTCCATTCTTCTAGTTGTACTGACACAAGGTCTTAGGGAGGATCCCAACATGTTATATTTTTATGACTCTATTTTCATAAATTTCCCAATATCCTTTAATAAAAATATTAATAAATTCATAGAATTACTTCCAAATGAGAAGGAGATTAAGGAGGAACTCACCTGCCTTAATCCTACGACATCACCAAGCTTGGATGGATTTCCAAGTTCCTTTTACTCAGATGCATGGGATCTTGTAAAACTGAGTTCATTAATTCTTTTCACTAATTCTTTAAGGGAGGTCCACTTTACAAAATTGTTATAGAAAGATCCTTTTTTTCTCATTTCCAAAGTGAGTAACCACAATGGTTTCACTCAAATGTGACCCATAAGTCTTTGAAAGATTCACACAAAGTTATTATTTCCATCCTTGACAAAAGGATTTCTAGAAACTTGGGCACTAAAATTTCTGAAGGAAAAAAACCAACTTTATTAAATGTATGAATATTCAAGGATCCATTGACTGGGTAGAAGAAATTATTTTTGATATTGATAAAATGGTTATAGTTTCCAAAATTTTGAATAAAATTGATATTGAAAAGGAAAATTGTAGGATTGAATTGAGATTCATTATCAAGGTATTGAGACATTGTGCCTGTAATGAGGGGTTATGAGACCTTATATTTCATTTTTTTCAACTCCATGGTTTAATATCTCTCTTATATGAAGGAGATTTTGGTTTTTAAAATATACCAGGGGCCTTCATTAAGGATATCCTCTCACTCTAATCTTATTCATTCTTACCCAAGATATACTTAGAAGTAACCTAAATCAAGGAATTTCCAGTTTTCTTATCTATAATTTCATAGGTTTGTATGGTTTCAAAGAAATAACCCATTTATTCCTTCTTATGACATTCTTTTTTTCATTAATGGAAGAAATAATTCCATAATTAACTTCAATAGGGTCCAGAATTCCTACAGTAGTATAAATGGAAAGAACATCAATATCAACAAGAGATGTATTTACATTTCTAAATCCTATACTATTAGGTGTTCTAAGAGTATTGAAGAGAGGATTGGTATTACCAAAATTAAATTTCCTATAGATTACCTTAGAGCCCCATTATCTAATGGAGGAATTAGAATTCATCCTTTGAATGGTATTTTAAATAAAATTATATGAAGAAATATAAATTGGAAAAGAAAATTTCTATCATTTGGAGGGTGTGTCACTTTGGTTAACATTGTTCTAAGTTATATCCACAAGCACGTTTTATTAGTTTGTAGGGCTCCAAAAATTATCCTAAAAAAATTGAAAAAATACTAACTCTTTAATATGGGATTATCATCATGAAGGTATTTTATACTAGAATAGATTATCCAAAATTAGTTAACATATTGATTAAGGGGGAATCAATATAAGAAGAATAAAATATAATGTTATGTGTATATGGTCCATGATTATTTGGGATGCATTTTTATGGGAATCTATGTGGGATAAATTAATCAGAAAGAAATATGGGTCTTATCCTATGGGATATATTGAGGAATCTGAAGGCTCTAACCTCTGGAATAGAGTTCATGACCCCATAAAACACATATATAAGAACTCCTCATGAATTATTTTTAGAGGAGATATAACATGCTGGTGTGATAATTGGGTTCTATCTCATATTTACTTTCATAGATACTCTTTCCTAGACCTCACCTTTAGGCGGGTTAGTGATTTTCCTCATCTCTTAGACACGGTCCTTAACATTGATTAGAAAAACCTATACCCCAATATTTATAGATTTATAAACTTGGATACTAATTCTTCACTCCCTCCTACTCGAGTATATTTATATGATCCTCGTTTTTTGATTAAATTCATGTTCTATTGATAACATACTCATTATCTAATAGGCTATTGTGAAAATATATCCACATAAAGATCAAATTTATAGTCTAGCGTGTTAGGAATCCTAAACACTCTACTAATATATATGTTAATATAAAGGGTGCTTATATTATATATACATGTATGTGATAAAATAATTCTAATTATGAATTAGTGGTATATTTATTCATTAAATCATACCAGAAACACTACATTTGGGCCTTATATAGAGGGAATCGAATTTATTTTGAGTAATTGGATCTATTAATTATTTCCTTTTCCAGATTAATGAAGTTGTTGAATTTAATGTTCAAGGTCATTGTATTATAATTATTGTAGGATTCTTGGTGATATAAAATACTAAAAATACATCTCAACATCAAGGATTAACTTATACCACCATGTATCTTAAAAGTAATATTCTTTCATAGGTTCAGGATCTCAGAACTCTTTGCAAGGGATCCATCCTGACTAGGTATATGAGGACCCATATCACCCATGGTATATCTACTAGATCCATGGAAGATAAAGGTGGTGCATGGGTATATTTTAAGGCTCCAATTATGTTACTAAAATTGATTATTGATGGTTCATGTGTTTGGGGAGTTATGTGTGGAGGTGGTCTTGTCTAAGATGGTATATGATTTTTCTTTAAGGAATTCTCATACTTCTATGGGGACATAACCTCTATTCATGAATAATAATAGAATATTTGTACTAGTATTAATCTTTTTTGTTCTCATAATATCAATTTTCCTTAGTTAAAGGTGATTCATCCCCAGTGGTTAAATTTCTCATAGGCCCCAATTCTAGTCATTAGTGTATTTCTAACATTGTGAGGAACTGAAAAAGTATACTTTATCTAGATGTTGATATCATTCATTATTTTCATGAGAGGAATATGTTCATTGATCATCTTGCATACAAAGGATACCAAGCTATGAATTTGAGAACTCAATTAATTCTAGAAACCATACATATAGACTATAATAGAATCATCCAAAGGGATGTAATTAGCCTCCACCATTTTAGGCCCCCTTGAACCTTTACGCTCTACCTCTCCTACTCCTCCTTCCCTTTTCTATTTTACTTAATATAAAAAATTTATTTTTTTGTCAAGGATTTCATAATAAATGTATCAATGTGTGATGGTTATCATGCTTGGTATCTCACTATCCTCAGTTATGGGAAAATCCAAATATGAAACATACACCCATAATATATGAAAGATATAGTATATTAACCTCTATGTGATATACATCATGGGTTATCCAATGCATAAAATCTGTTTAATTCCACATGATAGCATTTAATATCTCTATATGATATCCTACCCACATTAACCTTAACATTTCATCACCAACTATAATAAAACACTATGAATATCTATTCGGGATAACTCAAATTTATATTTTGAGAGGTGAATTATCATTGGACTTCATGAGTATATGAAACCAACATGAATGAATGGAAAAGTGGAGACTTCATTTTGTATAACATGAAAAAATTTATACTCTTAAACACATTTAATAATGTTAAAAATCATACAAAAACACTTATATAATAATATCACATATGATAGACTACTATATCAGACTTATATTTCCTAAAATTTTAGGGATTTTTTAAACTCATTACATCTCTATATAAAACCTGACACATCTTTTTGTGACTATATTATAAGACACTACCAAAAAAATATTTAGTGAGTAACATATATTAAATAATAATGTTTCAATAATGGTGATATTTAGTAATCATATTCATAATATTCAACTCCTTGAATAATTATTCAAACTCATTTACTTCACAACTTGTAATTTTAAAATATAAATAACTTCTATTGTAGTTGGGGGATTACCAAAGTGGTAAATACTCCTTGTAATCTTACATGAAACCCGAGTCCAAAATTAGGCATAATGGATTTTTTAGGTGTTGTAGCTCTACTATAGAACTTTAGTAGTATAGATACTATAGTAGGTACTATTTTGGGGTATTATATAAGTAGTAATGTTCACTCAAATTTGGATTTCATTACATGTATTTAGCCTCTAGGACACTGAGCCTTTGGGCCATCAAATTAGGTTGGTTCAACTATACTTAAGTAGACATAGGATGATGGATCGAAGTGGTAGTAGTCTCTAGGTGAAGATAATCAAATGCGGATAGAGATGGTTAAGGAGGAAACACCACTACCCCTATGTAGCTCTATATATGGAAAGGAAAATATGATTGAATCATTATGTGGTGAGATAGGTGTAGACATTGGTGCTAGAGAGGGGTTGTTTAAATTAAGTTCTAAAAATAAATAGTTTTAAAATGTCTCTAGACCTCTGGGCCTTCGAGCCATGTAATCTGGTCCTCCAAGACATGTAAGGGTTCTCTATCAACCAAATTAAAAAGGGGATTATCTAATAAATAAAAAATCAAAGTCTATCAGGCAAGGGGGTAAATAAATTTTTTCTTCTACTTGAACTCTTTATATTCATCACCATCATCATTCTTGGAACTATTCAATCAAAATGTCCCTTGAAATCTTTTGTTTACAAATATAATTATTTTCATTAACTTTACCATCATACCCTAAACCTTTTAGGATATTATGTGAAATTAAATTTGTATTTCAACAGGAATAATATTTTATTTTTTAATTTTGAACTTCTCTAAGATCAAAAAAACTCCCACTAACCTCTAAGACCCCATATTCTCTTCAAAATACGTTTTTAAGATACCCAAAATTATTTTTGTTAGTAAATAGCACATATTTTATTTTAAACATAATATCATAAAAATAATATATTATATCAATATTATATATGGTATTCTATATGATTATAGAAATATAATGAAAATAATATTTCATTCTTTAAAAATTACACAAATAGGTAGTGTAATCATATACCTAATATTTTATCAAACATCTAGATAAACACTTTTATCCCAGATAAAACACCTTTAATCCTTTATTTTCAAACATATTATAGAATATGATGAATCATAGACCAAGGTTATAAAATTCATCAACTAAAATTGTTCATAACAACTCATTCTTAACAAAAAACTTCTCTTATCATAAAATAAAAAAAGATGAAAATACACATCCATTATTTTGATCCATATGAGATTCATATTTTTCTTTTCATTCATTCAATGATTTAATAAATCTTTTGATTTATTACTTGAATGAAAACTAAAATATCCTTCAATTATTACTAGTATTTTAAACACCTGTTTATTTTATAACAATTCTATAACATACAATATGTATCATACACCCTTCAAAAAAAATTATTTTATAATTCTGATATATGACATGGATTTTAAATGGAGTTTATAAAACCCATTCAGATATTATAGAAAATCTCATAATATGTAAATAATTTCATTTCTTCCAAATATTACATTTATGTTTCAATTTCCTGAATTAATTACTTAAGGATACACATATTGTACTTTCCATCTAATTTTTTCTTCTTCCAATTTGAACTTTCACCAACTTATACTATAAAAACAGAACCAGAACTAGAAATCACATTCTCTAGTTTATTTATTCTCAAAACATTTAGTAAATATAGAAATTTTATAAAACACATTAACATTATAAAAATATTTTCAATGATAACTACATAATTAATTCCATAGCCAAAAAATCTTTAAAGGAAAATACAGCCTCTCAGAATCATTAGCACACTCAATCACATAGAGTATATGAGTAGACACTGAAATTTCTATATTTATCTTTCATCAAATGAGTTTTTAACCTTAAGTGAATACTTTAATTATTTTCATAAGCATCTATATTCATATGTTGAACAACACTTGATCGTATTAATTATAAGATTGGAGATAAAACATTATCTATAAATCTTTAATCTAATTAATTTATAACCATAAGTGAAAAACATTATGCTTTTAATAAGTGTCTATATTCCCTTTTTTATCAAATTCAAAATTTTGTTACTCAAAAAGGTTTTATTCTCACACATATTCTTAATGAATATTGTTAAGATTCTGTACCAGTTTATAGATTACTTCCACTAAGCTACACTTTTCATGAATTGATATCAATTAAATGTTTAATGATGATGATGAATTTTATATATAAAAAATATTTTATTTGATGAGAATTATGTTATACATATATCCAATAAGTATTTTTATTAAATGTGCTCCCAATAAATTGATAAATATTTTTAAAATTGTCATCATATCTATTAGTGTGACATGATCCATATTTCTCTATTTTTTGGGTCTCTTTGGAATTTCTCCCACCACTTTTTTATTTAGGTAGAATGTCATATCAATCATATCTAATATAACTCTTGGATAAATAAGATTATAACTCTTTATCCTAATCCATAAATTAGATTATCTCAACATTATTCCTTAAGTAACTTAATCCTATTAGAGCCTCTTAGCCAAGTGTAACCTAAATAAAATAATAAAAAATAGTAATATAATCTTATTGAGGTCACCAATTACTTTGTTTCCTTATAAAATATAATCTGGGGGAACTCATCTTTGGCATGACCTATCCTATTTGAATATCAATCATAATACAAGTTTTTTCTTTGGAAAAAATTTAAAACTTAGTATTTTTAAGGGGATTTCATGTCACCGTATTATCTTATATTATTCACTTTACATGTATGTATACTTATAATTATTTATTTTAGAGTACATATTCCTTCTATTGAATCAATATTTTAAAACCATATTGTTGTGTAACTATTTACACAATCCAAAGATTTTTCTACTAACCCAAATTAAAATCCAACTATATTCACACATTTACAAATACATATCATGCATATGGTACATGAAACCATTTAATTTAATGTCTTTAAATTGAATTAAATCAATAATCCCAACAGGAGTAAGCTTAGAGAGATATATAACCAACCCTAACTTTTCAATATAAGTCTTAAGACTCTAGGCAGGTGAGCAGACTAACCTAAATTCCCTCTACATAAGGATGCTTTACTAAAGAGATAAATCAATACCATAATAATTCTAACACCTAATATGAATAAAATATAATAAAAAATTATATTTAATCTCATTACCAAATACATGCAAATTCCATGGTAGAAAAAAAACAAATTATTTATCATACATTGCATGTAGCTCCTTAAAATGCATGAATTGAAATTTATAAAAGTATCTAAATAATTTAAACTAAATAATAAAACCATTAATAATATAAATAATTTATAATTATGATGAAAAACATACAGTAAAATAAATAAATTAAAAATTAAAATATTTAAACATGTGATAAAAAATTTTATAAACAATTTATAAATAAATAAATTATAGATACTATAATTTACCCATTCATTATGGAAATTCGATAATTAAATAAATATAAACACTTTATATTTATTTCAAATATGAACTAATTTATATTATTAATTATATATAATTTACTTAAATATATCATATTTGAAATATTAGCATTCTACCTCATATAGTATCATGCTCTCCCAACAATCCTCTCAAGATGATTTTGGGTTCCATAAATTTTGGGTTTCCTACTCTATCTTTTCTCAAGCATTGGCCTTTGATATTCACCATTTTTTCTATCTCAGGATTAAACTTTATCTATTTTTTCTATATGTCTTATCTCATTCTTAGATGTTACCCTTACCTCGGTATCTCAATTATTGGTGGGCTCTATTTCCTATTAATCTATGCTTTGTTGTAATCACTCATCATTTAGTGAATATCCCATGTTCATTTTTATCTAGATCTTGACTAGATTTGAAGTTCAAACCCAAAGTGGAAGTTTTCATCTTGAGTTGTTTAATATTCAACCTTAGTGGTTCTTATTGTTTTTGGTAATGATACTTACATCCCTAAGAAGTATTATACCATTTTATTTGCATCAATGGTAACTCGGTGCTTTGGTTTGCTGATATAATCATTTATATAAGTGTGGAAGGATAAATGCTATTGATTTTCATTTATTCATTCATTATCCATGGTTTTTAGGGTTTTTATCATTGTGATTTTTCCTTAAGTAATAAACATGATGTGATGATACATGTTATAATTTTGACACTCAGATGGCCGATGATGGTCTTCAGATTTTTTAGATCTTACTTTAGAAATTATTTTCCTTTTTATTCTGGTGCTTTTATTTGTGTAGTTTTTTATTTTTTGGTTTTCATCTAGTTATCATTGAAAGTGGATGTTCTTAGGGGTGTATAACACTATATATTAGTTAGATTGTTGGTTTCATCTCTAGTATGGTGGATCAGTGGGTTTGTTTTGGATTTTTATTGTGATGTTGCTCTGACCCCTAGAATTTTCTCACAAACATAGTGAGTGAAGTTGAGTGAATTTCATGTCAGGGTGTTATGCTAGAGGTGGATCATGGTTTAAGGCATTGATATGTGCCTATATTTTATTTTTAAGTGGTGGAATTGTTACCTAAGGTGATATGTATTTTTTTTTTTGAATTTTTAGTTTGTGGTTATTACTTTATGATGTCTTTGATTTTGGCCACCAATAATTTTCATGGTTCCCACTCCACCAAAAGGTTATTTTGTATAAGTAATTTAAAATTTTGACTTAGAGTATTATAATATGAACTATTAATATATATTATGTTAACATCCAAAATATAACATATTTATTATTTACACTATAGTCTCATTGAATATCAAAACTCTTTTTTATATGGTTTAAATAATTTCTTAAATAAACTATTTTAATTTGAATAATTCAAATTTAATATTATAAAAAAATTAATATTAAATATAAACTCCTTTATAACATTTCCTTATTTTTTTATTTTATAAACACTTTATAGATTTACCTTATAATTTTAATATAAATATTTTATATCAAAACAATAATCCATGTCATAAAATTTCATGTGGTATTTAATATTAACAATTAATATTATCTATTTTTATTTAATAAATGTTTCATAAAATTTTTATTAAATATATATGAAAACTTTATAGTTAACAAATTTATAAACACTTTATTGATTAAAATTATTAATTAATTAATTAATAGATTAAAATTTTTAATTATATCAATTTTTATTATAAATACATGTCATAATTCACATTTGATAACCCAAGACACACAAAAATAATTTTGGCTCTATCATTAATACCCTAATATTTATAATTCAACCTACGATGGGGAAATGTGGTCTATATAACATTAGACAAGAAATGATTATCAATCACGACTTATTAAATGTTGCCTACGTAAGAATAACCTGTGGATGTAAAGTGTACGTAAGATTAACCTAGCATTAAACATAATCAAGACTTGTCTCCATCCATGGTATCCTACATGAGATTATCCCATGATTCTTAGCTATCATGTATTAGGATATACATTATATCATATTAGTGATATTATTCTCTATTTTCTTAGAAAATGACAGTTTCATCATCAGTTATGATGGCACTATATTGTATGTTATGATATACTAAAAACCAAAGGATTTAACTATGCCATTTTTTTTATATCACAAATCATACGGAGTGACCAAATCATAGATTATGATATCCAATATATCATCCACCAACCTATATAAAAAAATATCCATCATATTTTATGATAGAGAATATTAAATCAATATGAAATATGATTTTCTTATTTTTTCAACATGATTTTTTAAATCAAGAATCATGGTATGGATCTAATACTGCTGATATTCTTCTAAGTATCAAATAACACTTAATCAATGTTGCATATGATATTTAAAAATACATTTCCCAATATCGTCATGCATGAAACCTAAAACCATGAAGTTGTAGAATGAAGAATACTATATACCTTACATTGTTGATGGTTGATAAATCGTCCTTAATTATGTGTTTGATAAACATAACTCAAAGGAAGTCATTGGACTCATTTATCCATGGTGTATCTATGGGAAGAATGAATCATGCAATTCTTGACTGGGATTCTATTTAATTTTAGTAATATGCTAGTATCTCATCCCCTAAATGGAAAAGGGGAATAAATTTTTGAGGGAGAATCCATATAAGGGTTAGATAGGATTGAACCATTTCATATCTATAGCTTTATCCACCTTATATAGACCTTGGGGATACTCCCTAAGTGATCATGAAATAACTCATATTTTATAAAACATATGATTTATGCATATAGTTACAAACCCTTTGTGACCCTCAGCTAATATAATTTTTCCACACACTCCATCTTATAAAACATTTTATTTGAAAATAGTCATTTTTTGTAGGTTCTCAAATGTTACACATTAACATTAAACTTACAATAATCAGTCATAAAGTTCCATATAAATCATACAGTATGATTCACTATATTATGACCTAGCCATATCATACATTGTGATTAACTTGAGGTGGTATCAGGGTACTTACATATCATGCTTTATGATATGACTTTAATAATTCATATGGTATGCTTTATAATCCATATGTTGTACATATATCTTAAATTACAATATATCCAAAACGTCATATGTTTTATATTTAATTTAAATAATTTCTCTATTAGTATAAACATATCAATTATAATAGTTAAAAGTAAGAACAACAATCCCATACCCCTAGTAGCTTGGGATTTCATCATATAAATTTCACACATTATGATATCTTTGGTGTACATATTATGATTTGATCACTAAATTTTCAATCAACCAAGTCTACTAATTATAAGATAACCATAACAATTATTTGATACTATTTTTTAATTCCCCTCTTATAAATTACTCAAATGTTATCATAAAAAGTACTACTACAAAACCATAGTCTCATCACCCCTACACAAAATTTTTCTGATGAGTAGTGAGATTTTATAACCAACATGGGGAGACTATACTCTTATTATCACCACACACAATACTATAAAAATAATTGAATAAACATAAAACATTAGAGTAAGATCAATGAATTGTAGAGATGATATTCCCATCAATAATATTATATATCATCTTCTTATAATAAAAAGTAACCCGTCCTCAATATATATAAAAATATGACAAGGATTTCCCACCAAACTAATCATGTTTAGAATAAAAAATGAAAAAAATAACTTTTGGAAACATAAAAACAATACATGATTTCCTCATCTACTCACTCTCTCAACCACATCATTCTAAAATGATAAGATCCAATCTATTACATGTAACATGAAAGTGAAGCATGAAGGTCTACACATACACCAGGGTATTGATATAGGTTTTGAGAAGTACATATCATTAAGGAACCACTACTGGGTTTCCTTAGATATATCACATTATATAGTGTATGTATACACATGAGAAATAAATAATAATCACAAAGTTATAAGTATAAGATCTTAATGTGAACCAAGAAACCATGAAACCTTCCCCCATCTGAACTCTACAATGTCAGTAATCATGTCTATAATCATCACTATAAATTGAAATCCCATCTGGGGAAAGGAAAAATATATCCAGACCTAGGCATTAATAGTAACTAGGGATCCATCCTTGGGGGGTCCTCAAAAAACTTGATAACTTCCTAATCACAGCTAGTGAAATATATATGATGTAGATCCTGAGCAGGTTGTAACTTACCCAACCATTCACATAAGTTAAACCACTAATACAAGGTAGGTCTCATGGATAATTATATATACATGAAGTAGATCCTGATTATTTCATAACTGAGAAAACCTTATAGATGATCCAAAAACCCACCACAAGGAAGATCTCCTGGATAATTGCATATATAGGAAGTGAATCCAGAGGAGGTATAATAGATCCAACCTTCCACATGAGTTAAACCCCCAACACAAGGTAGGTTCCATGGATAATTACATATCACCCATGACGTATAACTTGATGTAGTCTCTTAGGACCCAGGAAGAATGAGATCATGGGTGATGTAATAATATAAATTTACACTTATTTCTCTAGTCTATATGCTTGCCAAAAATATAAAATAATGATCAGGATATAATAAAAACATAGAAGATAATCCCATATCCTTTCTAGAAGCTATCCATAGTTCCATACCTATAACTCTGATAAAGTATGGCATATATCCATAACTCCTAAATCACTTTACTTGACCAATCCCTTTGAAAATGTCCATCTCATGCATAAAATGGTGATGGAAATTAACACATAATGGTCCCAAGTCCATCAGGACATAACTAGTCTATAATCCTAACTCACTAGTCATACACGGAAATACAATACCACCACACATCTCTAGGGTAAAAACTATCCCATAAATACTTAAGTAACCATACATAATTTCCCACTTACATCACTATCATCTATAACAATAGCTCAAGGAGTAACTAAGCCCATATGGCCCTTGTTAACCCTTTTCATTCACTATTCTCAAAAGGATTCTAAGGAAAATTCCACACTTTCATCTACAAAATACCATCATTTATTGGGTTTAATCAATAAATTTTAGGTAATAAATATTCAATACACATTAAAGTAATCATATAAATACCCCACATGTTAACCCACTCATAGGTATTACCATCATTGGCACCTAGTATGGAATACTACAACTACATTGTTCAAGGAATCCTATGAAGGTCTGTTCATTAGAATAATAAATTTCTCTCATAAGAGAAAAGTATACAATCATATAATCTAAATCACTATTAATATACCCTTAATAATGGGGTTAAAATACCTAAATACACACTAATAACCTTCCCATAAAATTATTAAAGCTCACCACTCACAGGAACCTCTACTCAGGGTCCTCACCAAAAAAAAGACCATAAACCCAGTCATATGGCCTCAACTGAGGAACCTTGCATTTAATTACACACACTAAGAATACTAATAGGTCCATTGAACCTATATAGAGGTCAAAAAATCAATATATATATATCCACTAAGCCACTCTAAAATCATCAAACCATGTGTGGAACACTAAATTCACTCCCAAAATGATTATCCTTGGCCTATCTCATGTCTTGGGACTCATCCATCCCCTATGTGGAATTCTGAAAACTATAACCCAATGTTCACATATTCACATCAAATAAAAACATATGAAATATAGTGAAATTTAAAAGGAACCATTAACCTCAAGATTATAATAGTTAACTCATCCAATACCATAGATTTAATTTCTTCTTTTTTCCTAAATTTGAGAAATAAGATATAAATTTCATAAAATATGATTTATGGAAAAAAATAGTGAAATGCATAAAATAACAAGAAGAAACTTAGGGGATATATTATCCCTAATCAAAGGATCCTCTCTCTCTATAATACACATCTATCTACTAATAAACATTTATCTAGGAGCCAAATAAGTGAAGAGGGAGAGGGGAAATTCTTGAGAGAGAGAGGGGATCTTGGGTGTTGAGGTCAAGAGAGAAACAGAGGGAGATAGGAACCTCATTTATAATAATAATAATAATAATATATTTTATTCCATGTTAGAGATGAATTATGGTGTGACCTTGGGACCTACTATGTGTCGTACCACTGTAGGGACCCATTATGGAATGATCATATGGTTTATTCCATAACATCACTCTGTATGGAAGAATTAGGAAATCCTAATAATTCATTGTGGTATGACCAAGTGATTCATGATACAACCCACCCATCTAAGAAACCATTATGGTGCATCCACCCTTATCAATGACATGGTGTCCCACCTACAGCCAAATTCTCAATCTATACTAAGAAAAACTACTCCAACATTCACTGGACACCCTCAAAAATTACCAAAACACAAGAACACATATAAAATCACTCACTCGGTATATCCCAACCCTAAAAATTCCAATATATATCCTAATTTTTTAAACACCCTAATCTTTGAGACTAAAGATTCAAATTCACTTTAATTAACCAAACCATAACATTTAAATTTATTAAAAACTTTCCACCATGGGGCTTATCATCCTTGAGAATCATCTAGGATGTTTCCTAAATAATAAATTCACCCATTGTAAATCAATTAGGTCATTCATTTCTAATTCTGAACAAAATTCCACAAAAACATTATCCAACCCAATCTAGCCCCATGGGATTTTCTCCAAAACTCATGACTATATCCTCCATATATCCTTACTTATAAAAATTAATACATATAGAAATGAAACAATATATTGAAACCAAAATAAATGTAAAATAATCAATTAGCTCTCTCATGTATTGACATTACTCAAAACCATTATTTGGATGATAGAATATCAACTTCTGATCCATAACCAGATGCTTTGATCTGAATGAAATTATGGAAACACATGATATTTTCCAAACCTATTTCCAAAATCATAATCCTCATCAATTATCAACAACACGGATAGTACCTTCCAACACAAGTGAATCATCTAATCTTACATGGTCTAGAACCGGATATGATTCATCATACCACCATTATTAGAATGGTTCCAAACTCAAACAATTTCTGACTTAGCCCATATTTCCACAACCCCAAAATCAATTAGTCTTTCTTAAAGTATAATTCACATGACAATAGATTGGTAGGTCACTCACAACTATAGTATTGTTGATATCATCACCCTACTATTATTGTCTCACCTAGATATCGATATTTTAGAATAATTTCTCTACATGATCCTTTCTAATAAAAAACCCTATAAATCTCAAGATATTACCCTTTATTCTGGTTACAATGACATTAAACTATCTTGAACATCCCTCGCCTGATCCGACCAACCCCTAGTCATCACCACCAAACATAAACACACTCTCATCACTATAGGCATGTCACAATTCATCCTGACGACCAATAAAAACTCATCCTAACATCCCATATTTCTATATATTACATTCTAAGTTCACAAAATGTAATAATACATTCATCCCATATGAATATAGGAAAGATATGATGATGTCCCAACTTTCTCCAACAAAGAAATTTTCTTTCTTCTGTGATCCAAGGTCACTTCACCACATGGAAATACCATAATCATCCAAGAACATAGTTGTATTTCAGTGAGAACCCAAATGATATGCCTACTATCATCCTCCCTCATGAACCTACTACCAATATCTCCAAGAATATACCACCTTCTCACTCCCATTATAGTTTCACTAGGGCACTACAACTTCTCCTGTCATAAGGCATATAAAATGATCCCCCCACACTCTACTATAGAGGTAGTGTATTGAGGTCAATCCCATAGGGATGTAATATTGAAATAATGAGTTAATGAATTTATAAAATTATTCATGATATTGTGGTCATTAAAAATAAAGAAAATAATAAACTATAAACAAAAAGAAAAAAAATGAAACAAAAAATAATAATGATAAACAGAAATAAACTTTTTTAAGGTTTTAATTTTGATTATGGTTGATTATAAAAATTTTACTTTAGTGATTTATATTATTTATTAACTAGATTTACCATGATTATTAAATTATACCATTTTTTATTTTCCTCACAAAATTTGGTTGTAGTTTTTATGATTTTATCCCTTGTTTTGGTGATTAAATTATTTTAAAAACTATTTTTACCAAAATTGTGGAAATGAACTCACCCAATGGTCATAGGTTCATTGATTGAAACCTATTTTTTGTTCCTAATTATATCATTATTGGTATGATACAATACAATTGGTGGATTTAGAATTTAATTAATTGAATAATATATAAAAAACTAAATATAATCATATCAAAATTGTTAATATTGTATACCCATAATCTTATTAAAATCCCAATAATCCTACTCTACACTCTCGTGAAAATGGTAATAGTGAAAGGATTGAGTAAAAACTCAATTTTATCCATGTACACAATAGGAATTCAAAGAGTAATAAGAGAATGACAAGAAAAAAATTAAAAAAATTATAAAACACATAAAACTTCCAGGGATCCCATTTTTATAGTGGAAAAATCTTCACCCTCGATGAATTGTCTCATTTATAGAGGCCAAGAACTTTTTTATAGAAAGAATAAATTATATATAATATACCAAAGTACATTACATATACTCTATTCAATTATTATTTTTTTGGTTTTCTCCAATGGTGTGCGAATTACTCATGACTTCAAATGAAGTCAAACATGGCATGTGTTGGTTGGTGGGGTAACACAATATGCATCACTAATATATAGGGTGTGTAGTAGTATTTTATCCACAAAAAACTTCCATATTATACATACACAAAATGTAAAATAGTATACATGGTGTGTTCTATATGATCATTTATATGGGAATATACTCTAGCTCACTAAGTCATGTCTCTTACAAAAGTATATGATGTGTGCTTATTATTTAAATGCATTTTGATTTAATTTTTTTTTAAAAAAGATATATTAAGTGTAAATTAAACCATGAAAACCTAAAATGTATTAGAAATAATAAAAATAGAGAATTTTTATCGCTTTAAAATATATATCTAGAATTATTTTACATTTTAATTTTTAAAATATAGCAAAATACTATGCACAAATTTGGTGCATCAAATTCA
Source organism: Viscum album (assembly GCA_963277665.1). Classification (NCBI taxonomy): domain Eukaryota; kingdom Viridiplantae; phylum Streptophyta; class Magnoliopsida; order Santalales; family Viscaceae; genus Viscum; species Viscum album. The sequence goes on along the minus strand of OY728128.1, from coordinate 1,511,769,849 downwards.
CCCACACAAAGACATTTAATTTCTCTCAAGAAAATCCTTTACATAAAATAGAAATAATTCATATGGTAATGAGGAATAATTCATGTAATTATACTTATAAACATAAATTCATAACTATAAACTTTTAAAATAATATAATTTATCAAATTCAATACATCTCAATCATGCCTGATATATAATTCTAATTCAATAATATTGTCCACTTTCATTTATATTGTTTGAACATTCATTTATATCCATTGCACTTATGATCTAACTTACTTAAATATTCAATTCACTCATCACCCAATATCATTTAATTAGAGTATATCACAATCTTAATTATATATACTATATGCACAATGTTGAAATTATTCTAAACTTATACATTGAATTCAAACCAATAAAAATCATAAGGACCTCCATTAAGGTTCTAATGAATATGAGGTGAATGTTTGATAGGTAATGATGTAAAAATTCAACTAATAGTCTTGAAAAAGGAGGATAATTTCTTTAAATGTAAAGCATGATGTTCAACTATGTTCCTTGAAATATACTCTCCTCTTTAAACTTTCTTTCAAATAGTATCAAATATTCTTCTATATCCTCATTCTAATAGGATTACAGACCAAAAATTGAATATAATGAAAGGTTTTGTTCCTATTTTTATATTTTTTTTATATTGAGGAACAAGATGAACTTAATTAATGATATTTTTTGGACCCTTCTTACCAAATAAACAAGTGATACTTCTCCACACTTCATTCATGGAACTCTTAACTGATGGTACCATGAATCACTGAACCCCCTCCTTAAATTTCAAATTTATAATCATGAAACAATACCATATAATTTTTTTGGAAGGAAAATTAGGCATGTAATTTGGATTCTTATAAAGGAAATTCATAGTCTCAATGGGATTCACAAAAGATATAACATAGTATTGGTTTCATGATCAAATCATTATAAAATTGGGCAATCGACGTCCTTAATAATTTTAATATTGTTAAAAAATCATTCTTTGATAAGAAAAACTCAAAAATAGTCATGAATATCTAAGAGTCTCTCAGGAAAGAGGATACATGAAACGCTATTTTAAAAGGTCTCAGAGTATCCCTTTAGAATTGGAATAAAAAATATATTAGTAAATAATTTTTTTTCATGAATAAAAATATGAATTCAACTAAATTAAAATTTCCAAAAATTAAAATCAAAAATCAAAATCATATCAAAAATCATTTCAAATAACTTCAAAACTAGAATGATCGTGAAAATTTCAAAATTTCCACTTATTTCTTTATTTTTTATAATCATAATTATTCAAAAGTTTCCAACATGTCAAAATACTTTAATTAATTGATGATGTCTCCTATATTAGTCAAGGATAAAACGAAAAGTGTGGTGTATAGCACAAAAAAAATATAAAGGAGACATGACACAACAAGATACATACAAGGTAAGTAATAAAACAATTTAATTAAAAAATAAATTAAAATATAAGGCATATAAATAATCCCCTAGGTAGAAGAGGTATCAATAGTTGAAAGAAATTTTTATTAAGAAATTCCCTAAAGTGTTGGGAATGAAAGTGTGTGATGAATCCCAATATAAAATATAATTTCATTGAAAAATAAATTACTTTTTTATGAAATACAAGAATCAAGTTGAGACAAAAAAATAGATATATAAAAATAAATATAAGTGTCAAATATTATCATTGGGTTTTCTCCATAGATTCAATGTTTGGATTTTCTAACTCCTAGATGGGAGTAAGTGTATCGGAGTAAGCTATAGTCGGTGGGTCTATAGTATAATTTTGGGACCGAGAAGAGTTTTACTGAATATATGGGACCACATAATCACCCAATTTATCAACTTTTTAAATGAGAACCTCATTTTTAGTGGTCGAAGATGTGTCATGGTACACTAACGGATGTAGGTTGGGAGAAGGAGATAATGTAGGGGGACATAATATACCCAACTATTTGAAAATATATTCCCATTATTTCTTGAAGTTGCATCAATCATCCCTCAATATGATCATAGTGTTTATCCATATTATCCTACTGAGAGAGGACCAATGACTTGGTGGAGGGTATGGGTGGTTATGGGAATTTAGAGGGATCAAATTTGGGTGGCTCAGTGGTTAGTAGGTTATAGAATATGAGGAATAATAAGATGGGGTGGCACTATATTGGAATCACTCCTAGATGATTTAGAGTCCTCAACCTCTGAAATAGATTTAGGGACCTCCTACGTGAGCACAAAAGTGTTCCCCAACCTATGGACCACCCCCACGTGAATTATCATGAGATAATTCATTTGTTGAGGTAAAAATATAAGATCATGAGGAGTAGAGTGATCAAAAATCCCTAGATGGTGCGCCAACTAGGTAGTGTACAATATATCATTAGGGATATCCTTATGGATGATGAATGTTGAATGGAAATAGTGTGTAGTAAATTATGAGTGGTTTAGTTTATTTTATCGAAAGATATTGGTTAATAGATTCATATATATCATGGATACCACACCCCCTATCTTTATGGAATGGAAATGGGATGGTTTTCAAATAGAGGTAGATGAGGTGGAAGGCTACGGATTGGATCAAGGTGTTATTCTATAAGTTGGGAGAATACTAGACGTCGGGTCCCATAAGATAATTCCAAAAAATTTGAATATCATCTCTATCAGGATAGGATATGGTGGAAACATGAAGTAGAGAAGGGATGTGGTTATAACTACACCCTTTTCTGAACACACCCATAGTGAGAGACAATGGCCAAATTCCAAGAAATAATTTTATAGGCTACTTAGTGTCACTTCACTATGCCCAATATGATGTTCCATAAAATTAAAAAGTAGATAAAAACTACAAAAATAAATTATGGAAGGTACAAGTGTAGACCAGAATAATTTCATGTTGATGAGTGTGTTAGTTTCTTTTTTCTTAGGTCATGTATTATAGGAAAATTGATTGTGCCTTATTTTTTAGGTGCACTGACTATATGGTGTGTACCAAATACACATGTCGTATGTTATTTAAATGGGGTGTGGTGCACTATATACTCATATAAAGAATTATATATTGTGTATTCATTATGTTTTCTCATTTACTAATTCATTTTGGAAAAAATATGAAAAATACTATAAAATATACAAAAATAAATAAAAATAATTAATAAGGGTTTATGGAGAACTTACTTGGAGCTATGAGAAAAAATTTAGTACATTTTATGACAAAAACTCCCTAGAGTGATGTATTTGAGGGTGGAAACTGTATATTATTTGAAAATAAATTAGAAGTGGGTTATATATAACACAATATCTAGTTGAAGGAATGGGAGTATATTGAATTTAAGGGATATTATTTGGAACCCATCGTAAGGTGTGGAAATTATTTTCCTTTACTCTACTATAGAAGAGAAGTATCAGAACTAATTCGAAATGGAATTAATGTTGTTATCAAAAGTAGGTGAGTTTTAGATGATTATTCATTCGAAATTTATGAGAAAAAATGAATAAAAATAAAAAATGAACACAAAAATAAAACAGAAAAAGAAAAAAAGTAAAGAAATATAGAAAAAGAATGTATCAATGTTTTAATTTCAATTAATGTTTTTATAAAAAAATCTTATATCATTTTAGACTATTTATGAAATTAATTTACCATGGGTATTCAATTGTATTATTTATTATTGGTCTAAAAATGATCAATTTCATTAAATAATATTTTATCCCTTTATATGGTGTATAAATTCTTTAAAAATAGGTTTTTACTAAAAACACCGAAATTGGTGATAACAGAATCGCCTAATAGTCATGGGTTTGTCTGTTGTAAGACCTTTGGTTTTCTCTAATTGCATCATTATTGATTAGATACAATATAACCAATTGATTTGGAATTTAATTCAGTAATGAAATTATAAAATTAAAACCATAGTAAAGATAAACACATTATAATTATTAATAAAACATACCCAAAATCTTATTACCACATCAATAAAATTTCCCTGCCTTCTCATGAAAAAATTATTGGTGAAAGGATTGATAAAATACTCAACACTTCCCATTAATATAGTAAAAAATCAAGGATACAGAAGATGTTTTCCTATATTACTATGATATATAAACTATAATAGGGTGATGAATTATAGTCGATAATGTGGCTTAAAAAATTTTCCCTCCATAAGTGTTAAGACTAATAGAAACATAATGATCCACTAAACCCACAAAATATAAACCAACATTATATAAAAGTAAAAAAATTAATGTATTGGAAATTAAACTACTATTAATATTATGAACTTTCAATAAAATAAAATTCATAATGGATATAAAAACAACTACTCAATGTATTAATCCTGAAAGAAATTAACAAAACCTGGGTTAATTATTCAAAAATCATGTACCCCTTTAAATAATATTATAAAACACTCTTTTATCCTAAATAATAAGGGGAATGATAAACATAATTAAATTTATCAAAGACCATTACCTTTCAAAATTTCTTTTATCCAATACCCTAAAATCCCTAGACATAACCCATCATAAGGTATTTGTATTCTTCTACAAACTAGAATCATGGATTTGGAATCTAATCAGAGGTATATGATCAACCTAATATTTAGAAACTCTAATTATAAAACTTTGATGTTCATGAGCTCAAAATATTTCATACAAAACTATCATATTCCGTAGAAGACCTTGATATTTGAATATTAGATACTTATAAAATACAAAATAAATTCTAAGAGTTTTGAAATGGGAACCTCTTAGTCAAACTTTTAGTATAAACACACAAAAATAAAATAAAATTGGAATTTCTATCATGAAAACAATCTATTATAGACTTCATAAATTTTAAAGTTCAATATATGTATCCCTCTATTTTCACTTGTCTTCAAGTACTCGAAGCTATAGTCCTATTTATAGTAAATACTCTAGTGGTATTATTCTGTATTCTATGGAATCAATTGTAACTGCACTAGAATAAACATAATCATCACTTGATGAATTAAAAACACTTCACATATTCTGAAGAAGACATTCATACACCACTATAGTTCTTATATTTCTGGTGAATGAAATATGGGATGATAACTCATTCCTTGGTATTTTCATTCTAACATACAGAATTACATTTACACAAAATTCATTCATGCACACCAACACTTAATACAATAACTCAAAATTTTGATCAATTAAACCATAATTATATTGTGATTTTAAAGAATAAAGATAAAGTGAGTCTACGGCTAAAAAATATCCCCCTTTTTGGAAATAAAAAACACAAATGAAATTTTAGAACAAAAACAAACTTTCTTTTATAAAACAATTATCTCCCCTTAAGAAAAATAATGAATTTTTAAACACTCTTCCCCTTAGTGAAGCAAAATAAATGCAATTAAACTTCATATTAAACCAAATTTTTAATGATCTCCACATTAATAAAGCATTTTAATTTTTTTCAAAATCCTCTCCCCTGTTGTTCTTTTAAAAAAGAAACATAAAAAATAAAAAAAAAGATACCAAGAGTATAAAGCATAATTTATAAATTAAATTCCCCCTGGAAATCAAATTCTATTAACTTTAATGAAAACTCTCTTTCTGGAAATATATAATATTCAAGTAATTTATCCCCTGTTGATTTTCAATATCATATCCAAAAAATAAAATAATAACCACTATACCATTTTTATTCCTTTATAAAGATAAACATTCATACTTCAAAATTAAGAAAATATCAAGGAAATGGAAAAACATCCAAACAATATCAATTGGAAAACATGAATACTTTGAATACTTGAAAACATAAATAAATTAAATGGAAATTTAACCATTCAATGAATAAAATCATATTCCAAAGAGAATAAATGGTTGATTTTTATAAGACATCAAAAACATCACAAGTATCGAAAAATGAAATTTTAGACTTTTTAAAAAAAATTATTAATCATGTTCTTCAACTTCTTAATTCTCTTATGTTTTTCATCTCATAATAATATTTTTCCAAAAAATATATATTCCCAACATTGAATCATGATAACATAATTCAGTATAATATCATGCTTCATAAACAAATCATGATTTACTAATCTTTTACAAACAATTTCTCTTCAGGATATTTCTTTGGATGATTCCATTACCCTTTCAAAAAATGAATAGTACTCTGGAAATTTGAAAAAGCACTAATGGTGTCATAGAATTGAATGAATCCAATCAAATTTGGGTTTAACCATTTATATAGGTGTTATAAGTAAGCTCAAAATTATTATTGATTATCCAAGATCATTTGATGCATAATTTTTCTTTCCAAAACATATGATTGAATAAATTATTTAACAGAATTAAAATTTTAATTTCTTAATGTTTTAATATTTTAAAATTTATCAATTTTTTTTAAAATTTAAAAAATTCAAAATAACATTGAATGTAGTTTAAATTATGATAACAACTCTTCACATAATCCATAGTTAGAATTAAAAAAAAAGACACAATCTATTATATGTTATCTTCTAGTAAATCGGAATGATCTTATTCTTTTGAAAATTGTTCCAAATATATTTCTATGAAGATTGAAATATCTATAAATTAAAAGGTAACCATTTAACAAGTTAGATAAAATCATATTGGATATTTATTGATATGAAATAAATTGAATTATCATAAAAAATAAAGGATATGAGGCTTCTAAGGCTAGCCAAAACGGAATCTCCCTTGAAAGATTCTTGATTCAAAAAAAATAAAAAGTTTTTTTATATAAAGTTACCTTTTAAATATTTAAAAAATGTTTTCCATAGGTATTATAAGTTAAAAGAATATTATAAAATGAAGAATTTTATTTCATAAATTCATATTTGATTACATAAAATGGTTTATAAATTTCTATGTCACTCTTATATGACGGTGAAGTCATACAAATTACAAGTTTTGTGAATACAAGATCTTTCAAATAAAAACATAACCCTTAAAAAAAGATAAAAATTCATACTAAGTCAATTTTGATATAATGAAATAAAAAATTAATGTCATTTTTATTAGTTTTAAATTGAAACGTTTATAAATACTATTATTTAATAAAATCATAAAAATTAATTGCAAAAAAAATTAATTATAAAATGAAATTTGAAAATATTAACCATTATTATTCTCATTTCATATTATCTAATAACTAAATTAGTGTTAACCAATTATTAATATGAAACATAATTTATCATTAATTATATGTTTCTTGAATTATAAATGTGTATCATATAAAATAATTTTTTTTTCAAAAAATGATCTTATTAGTCATTTTAGGTAAACTAATTGAATTTAATTCATATTAAAATTAACCTCTATTTTTCATATACATATAATTCATAAAACAATTACTCATATTCAATACCACTAATTCAATGGCTATATTTTTAAGTTTTATAATTAAATATTTATATTTTATCTAAATATAGCATGGTTTAATTGTAGTCTGGTGCTGTGTGTAGGGAAATCTATTGAACACATTGAATTATTTAAAGGTAATAATATATTATAATTTTGTGGTGTTATATTCTCCCCCTAAATAAATTATGTTATTTCAATTTTACTTATTTAAGAAGATTAATTTCTTTAAAGAACTCATATTTAACCACACACCACTAGATGATCATGGGTTTATTTAGGATGCAGAAAGAGATTTATCTATATGAAAAATAATTATAAGTTCCTTATAAATGAATATAACCCATTACTATTTTCACATATAATTCTACATAAATCAAGATCCCTAAGAAATGACTTCCCAAAAAACTTTAAAATAGTTATATGATAATAATAAAACTATAAGTTTTTATTTTTAACTCAATATCCAGTATTTGGTGAAAACTTACATGAAATAGGACTCCAAAAAATCTAGAGTGAAAACTCACTATCTGATTCATTATTATTAGTTTCACAGTCATTTATTTGTTTGCATGGTTTTTAGTGACTATCTCCCTCATTGGCTATTTTATTGGGGTAATGATTTGCACAATGCTTGAATCTCTTGTAATTTAAGCAATGAATTTTTGTAGATTTTTTATTTTCCCTTTATTTTTTGTTTGATGGCCTTCAAATCCATACTTATAAAATTTACACATCCTTTTAAGGAAACTCCTCCATGTTTCCTCTCACATTTTTGACATATAGGAAATTGAATCGTTTTTTCTTGTTCATATTCATCATTTTATCTTTCATGAGACTTCATATTTATATTCATTAGAGTGTTTGGGAGTTAAAATATGTTCACATTTTTAATAAAAATTCAGGATAGCTAGTTGTGAATAATCACATGGTTTCTCACCCATGATCCCATTCAAAAGGTTTGTTTATTGTGGTAATCTCTGTATTGACCCTCACACCCATGGTTCCTTCTAGTTACATACATTACTAAAACCAAAAGAGTTAACATGAGTGATGATCATTATAATTCATGTATCATAAATATCTATAGAAAAATTAAACCCCAATATGTCTAACTTTATATCACTATCTTGTTTTCTTATAGTTCTTATAACTCAACTTATATCAGACTTGGTTCAACCTATATCACTCTCAGTTTACATATAACATTCTAGGTTCAACCTATGTTAATTTGAGTTAGGTTCTATCATACTTATTAACATAATTATTAAAATAAAGATCCTAAATTACCATGAACTTTTTTAAAATATTCTAAACCCAAGAATCATTTAAATCTATGCTCTAAAAATACAACTTATCTTTCCTCAAAAAGCATTAAACATTACTAAAATCATATACCCAAGTATGTCTATAACTGAATAATATACTATAAATAATATACATTTACCAAAACCTAATTGAATATATAAGGCATTAAACCATAACATGATTATATATTCCTCTAAAAATTAACTCTATCTTTAACCCTCATATGGTATTGACCACTAGTTCATAAGAACACACACTTATCACTAAATATCATAATCCCATAAATGAGATAAAATTTTCCAAAAATATCAAGAATCAATTATCAATACCAAGGTTACCAATTTCTATCTAACTTACGTCTTAAAAATCAAACCAACCATTATTATATCAATTTCATGTTTATATTAAACTTAAGAGTTATCCATACCTCAATCATTTTTTGTCCAATATTTATCCCCAAAAATATAACCATTTCATAAAATCAATTTTCAATAGTATTAATAACATTTAATATATATCAACATACCTTTATAGTAAAACTACTGATAAATAATTATAATATGTTTCACATAATAATCATAACATTTGGAGTATACTAGAATATCATTGATAAATATCGCTCACTAATCAAATTTTTAAATTCTTTCAAGAAAATATAAATATCACTACCTTAATTAAGACTAGTAATATAAAATTTTCCATCAAAAAATACATATAATATTATTCTCAACCATTTAAGTATTCTTATTTATTCAGTTATAAGACATGGTGGGGTATAAGTACATACCTTTCTCAGCTTCATTTTTGTGATCTTGTTTCAACAAAATAAAAAAAATGATTATAATAATATCCTAAATATATATTTAAATATAAACTGAATATTTATTCACTTAATAGAACTTTATTAACATATTTTACTTTTAGATAAACCTATGACTCTTCTCTCTTCAATATTTAGTAATCCATGTCCATTTTTCTACTAGGTTCTCTAACTTCATTAGTTAACATCATTATTAAATTTTTCATAATGGTTCCAAAAGATAATTTTATTAACTAAATAATATCCTCTGAGAGAGTCTCTCTAGGTGTTAAGTCTTAGGCCCACTCATCTTGTATCACAGTGATGACTGATTCAAGGCTCAACCAACACTTTTCAAGGCAGTTACCCCTACATGCTTCTTTGCCACAATAGAATCAACTTTTTAGTATCTATAAAGGGTTGTATTTATAGGAAAATCTTAATAATCTCTACTTTACTAAAACAAATGGATGTTATCAAATAATTTCACTTATTACTAGGGTTTTCACAAAAAAATTACCTTAATTCCCAAAACATTATAGATTATTTCCTTAAAATTAAATCATATATTATCTCAAAGGGTTATCTATACCTTTGAAATTATGATCAACCTTTAATTATCAACCCTTAAATTAACCATAATAATATCTTAATCTCTAATTTTATCTAAACCTTTCCTTTGATACCAATTATGATTCCTTAGACTTGCACTCCCAGATCTAGTGTTCATAGTCACACACTTTACATACTTACTTTGATACCATATATAAAATACTAGATATAAACATCTTTAATTAAAAAATAAACAATTATTATTTCATCTATTACATCCAAAGGATATTTTCATATTTATAACTTTATAGAAATAGTAAAAAAATAACTAGAAAAAACCATGTTTGTAATGCCCCGACCCTAGTTACCCAGAGTCGGTGCATTATTACATAACATTGGCATAATCACAAGGAAATCATGTCTTGAATGACCGATCAGTTTAGTATTATTGGAAATAATATTCACACATAAGTTCAACTTTACAACTTGAAAAGAAGTATAACAAGAATCTATTCCATTAGAAACATCAAAGCCTCCTAAATTATTCTTTCAAGTCAATCATAACTAACTTATTCATATCCTAGGAAAGTGAAACATAAGAAAGGGGTGAGATCAAACACTCAGTAAGGGTAAGCAATACAGTGGAAGACAATATAAATATTAAGCATGGTGAATAATTGAAACCACATGCCTTTACCAATAAACATGAATACTTTTATGTAAAGAATATGAGATGAGTAAATAATGCCATAATAAAACATAATAATGGGTATTCTACTAGTCGAATTACCACATTAACCATCAATATTATTTTCATAATGAGGGAATGTATAATGCCGGAAATTCTGATACATTTTTTCAAGGCCTCAGCCAAGAAGTCTAAAAATGATTAAGGCATCAGACAAAACCATATATAAAATTGGAAAAGGCCTCAGCCAATTCCAGTTATAGTTGTCTCATGAGACCTACTAATGCATCGAGGAGCTATAGAGGGCTCCACCTATCACTTACTAAGTCCAATACATTCCTCATATGAAAAGGTTGAAATATAACATAAAAATTCGTATTAAAACTAGCATACGAAATGTCAATACTTTAACCATAAACCATAAATGGTATAAAAATAGCACATACACATTCAAACATATCACAAAACCTTCAATACAATATGGAAGTTTTATATCATAATAAATTAACATTAAATAAACTTAAAATTCATCAAAGGATGTTGACATAGATGAAATCTAAACCTTTTTTAGAGAAATATCTATTTCTATTTTGAAATCATTTAAGAGTCACATAATTATAAATAAAACATTTATTTTGAAAACATTATTATAATCTTGTAAGGGAAACTTATATGATGTTATAATGGCGGAAAATATCCGCACCCGCCGTATAAGTTAAAAAAATTCTTACCTTAATTTTGTCGAAAATGCCATAAAGTACCTTGTTTGGAAAATGATGAAAAGATTCCTTTAAGAACATATAAGGTCAAATAAGGGTATAAATGAATTTAACCCATTGTATATTAAATAGAAAAAATGTTTTGAAATGCATTTTTAAGAAGCATGGATGTGGATGATAAAGAGGTCTCAATAGATACTTACGTAAAAACAACCTTGTATAATAAAGAGATTGTAGAATTAACCCTTACCTTTTACTTTTCCTTGGTTGAGGGTAGGTAAACCTCCTATATAATGGGAAATAATTTTTTTTTAAATTATAAAATAATCATATACATTAATATGATAGCATATATGATCTTTTAACATTGCTTTGTTAATAATATCTTAGTATTATCGTAGTTTCAGGTGTTAACAGATTCATTTTCATTTATATTCTTTGTTATGTGAGTCATATTTGTTATGGATGGGATATATATTATTAATATACAGAATTATATTAAGTCATTAAACATTATTTTTAATCATCAAATGAAAATTAGTCTTGAATGGATACGATGGGGAATGAATCTCATCACGTTCTTGGAGATGGTAATCCGTACATACGCACGAGCAGCAATTTCAATCTTTTGATATTAAAATAATATATAATTGGATGGTATATCATATATAAAGAATAATTATCATGTTATATTTATTATTTATATCAATTACACATCATTATTATACTCATCCAAATAATAATGTATTGAATAACAATTACCCACGACGTGGAGACGGTAAGTCGTACATACACACGTATGGTGACATGTCATTAAAAGGATGGATAGAATAATGAATATGGTTGTACCATATTTATAATAACATCACATTATATAGAAGATACTTTATTTATTATTTTATAATGGAAACAACAAAGAAATGGGAAGTGTAAGAAGAAAGGAACTTGAAGGTGGTGATGAAATATTTACCTCTTATTCGGGTTCTTCCTTTTGATTTGATCAAAAGGGCTCCTATGGTTGTCTTTATGACTAAATTAATGCCTCCATGATGAATGGAGGATTGTTGATAGGGTATTTGGGCAGGTTTTAGCCGATCCAAATTGCTTTGATGGTGTTAATTAGAGAGAAGGGGGAGTGCCATTTTATAAGAGGGGTGAGGGGCACCTTAGGAAAAGCTAGAAATATTATTTTATAATAAAATAATTTTCTATTTATAATGGCTCAAAAATAAATTATTTAAAATCTAAGTTGGTTATGGGTCGAAAAAAACTCAACCAATAGGTTTTAGATAGGCTTGGGTCACTACATTAACCTTATCTTCTAGATTTAACTCTTAGTTAAATAGTTTGACATTTACCATGTCTCTTTGTATTTTTATATTATATGGTTAATAAACTTACTATAAACTTCCAAGAGAACATAAAGTGGTTCATTAATTACATATATAATATTATTTAAGACCTTTTTCTGAACCTTATATTTTTAGGAATATAATATCAATTAATAATATAATATTTTTTAAAAAAAAACTCATTTATATCAATTTTGACACTATTTGCTATTTTGTTTTTGTTAAATTCATAAAAACATTATTACTTCAAAAAAAATCATTTAATCAACCCTAACATGTTATATTAACCTATAAAATTAGTTTAATTCATACAAAGTCTCAAATTACATTTATTTGGATATTTATAATATCAATTATTTTAATATTTCATTAGTAAGGTAATTACTGCATCATCATTGTGTCATAAGTAAATTAAATTATTTAATATCTAAAAAATATAAATAAATGACCATTTTGTAGAAAATATATTTATATTTCCAATGAATATTTATAGTCTAAAATATGACTTATATAACCTCATGTAAAAATTGATTTACTAAAAGATATTTGTTTATGTCATTTTTGCCTTTACTTTAAGTTAATTAAAATAAAGTGTCATTATCATTAATAAGTGGCTCCATGGGGTCCAAAAATCAACCCAAGGATGCCCATGGTCTTCCATGACTCATCCAATAAGGTTAGAACAAGTGTTAAGTTAATTTTGTATTATTATAATATTCTTTTTACCTTGTATTACCCTATTTACCTTTAACCGCGGTAAATAAAAGTCAAAAGTTACTATTTGCCAAAGATTATTTATATCTTATTGAACCAAATTTTACTTACTGATATCAACTATGTCTCTCATATTTTTGAAATTCAATCCACAGAAGCGGTAAAATTAAGTTTTATGCAAATTTTCAAATGCTCCTAGGAGGTGGGTAAAAGACAGTAAAAAGTTCGATAAAATTTTTATATATATAAAATTATTATAAACTGACTTCAATGAATTACATTGAAATTATATAGGTATTATGTATCTATTTTGACAAAAAATAAATTTAAATAAAATAAATAATTATTTAAATAAAAAGTTGGTTTTAAACAATAACTCTGTGTTTTTCACTATTCATCAAAAAATGAAAGTTTTCAGAAAAATACCAAAAAATCACCATAAGATAATTCTGATATTACAAATTCAAAAATTAATTCTATTTTACCAATTTCAAATCATATAATTTTCATTAATTAATTTAAAATTAATTCCCGTTGTCAAAACCAAAAAAACATATTTTTAAGAAATAATAACTATCAAAAGATTGACACTTGTTTATGTCCAATTTCAAATTGAAATTACTTAAAATGACCATAATTGTATTAAATGGTAAAAATATAATTCAATTATACTTCCAAACCATTAAAATTTATAATTCAACACTATAAATTATTTTTATTAAAAAAGTTGTTTTCAGTTAAAATATAGTATTTTTTACTATTCACCCAAATATAGAAGTTATCAGAAAAACACCAAAAATTTATTAAAACTAAATTCTTATGTCGCAATTATAAATAAGAAGTTTATTTTGTCAAATTGAATATATAAAATTTTCAAATATTGGATTTAAAAATGGTTCACCATTAAAAGGCTGTAAAATTGCATTTTTTGAAAAATGTTTCTTTTATCTAAAAAAATTAATTTGTTATTAAATTATATCTAATAAACTCATAATATTGATTCTAAAATTATAAGTATTATATAAAGTTCAAAATTCGGTTAATACTATTCATAACTGCTTTTGAACGGCTATTTTGGTAAGTCGTGGTGCGCTTGAACTCAGTGTTGTGTGTACTGCAAGTTATTGAATTAATTTAAAGAAATAACATACTATTAAATCTTGGGTTGTTACATTCTTCTCTCCTTCAATAAATTGTGTCTTCTCAATTTGAAATTATTCTTCGAAAATAAAATGTTGAAAATAGAAAATACCTTTGTGGGAAAACCCACATCAGAAATTGGGTTAATAAAATTTAGTCTTAATAAGAAGAAAAGGGGAAGGAAAAAGTCACCACCAAATTATGATCTCAATTATGAGAACATTGGTGGAAATTAGAGACACATAATTATAGGAAAAACGTAAATATTTATTGGGATTGATTGAGGTCATCAGTCACAAACAATTGTAGAATTGAGGGCCTCAAAGCCATCAATCTATGATGATTTAAAATATCATCGATTCAACAAAACATAAGGTATTAGGATAACACATTTTTAGTTTTAAGATCCCTTACCTAATGTTTAAGAATTAATTTCTTCATAGAATAAGAGAAGAAAAATATATATACTTGACAAGTAGAGTTCCATCCTTTAACTAATTTCTACCACAAACTCATCTTTCACCCTAAAAGATAATAGAACTTAAAAAATATTCTATTTGTCTTATTCGTATAGGGTTCCAAAAAAATTAATTTATAATTCATCTACCATACCTTTAAAAAAACTACATTATTCAATCCAGGACATCACGTGTTCCAGTGGTAGGTGATACACCCTTGTCACCCTTCGGTTGCGGGTTTAAGTCTCGCAGCCTTGCCAGACGTGAAGGGTTGTCGCCCGACCTCCGGGTTGTCCTTTTTATGGAAATCCAAAAATAATCTCAAACTAGAATTATCAAATGTACTTCTGTACAAACTCACAGTCCAAAAATTATAAGGAAGGTTAACACAATAAAGATCCTTTTTTCCATGTAATAACATGTGAACACTTTCATCATGTATTCTTTTAAAACACTGCAACATCCTGAATTACCATAAAACCTTATTGATTACATTCATGCTCCCTTATTCCTTATAGAATAATGGATATACTCCTTTTATCCAAAAAGGTTGTAAACTCCAAAAATTATGATATATACAAATCATTAATCAGTTTTAAGGTAGTCAATAATATCCAATATAATTTATCCAAATAAATCATGTATTATTCCAAAATCACTACCTCGGTATTAGAAGCATATTATGGTTTATCTTTCTCTCAACCGTATATTTTCCAAAAATTTAACCTGTAATTGAGTCACTTTTCTTGGTTCCACACAATCTCAAGTCCTTAATGAAATAGTACTGTAGTACAATCCTTATATACTCTATAATTATTATAACATATAGATCATTAATACAATACAAAAATGACCCAATACTTTAATAACAATGTAAGAAATCTAATAATTCCTCTTCATCTTCGATAGTATAATAACTTTATTATTATCCAATAGCAGCATTTGGGGTATACTCTGATGATTTAGACATTGATTCGCATTGTGTCCCAACTCCTTACAGACGAAGCATTGTACATTTGAAACTTTTTTCTTACCCTTTCAATCACATACTTGGTGTTATTTTTCTTCACACTTATAACAAACTCTCATTCCCTTCAAGAATTTACCAAGGTGATTCTTTCCATAATTATCACATATGGGAAAATCCTTCTTTTCCCTCTTCCCTTTATCCATCTTTCTCTCTTACATCCTTTTATTCTCTTTCTTCCCTTCAAAGAAATAGGACTCAGAGAATTCTATACTTATCTTATTAACACATGATATTATTTCTTCATATGTTAAGAATACATGGGAGACTATTTCCCTTCTAAATTTTGGCTTAACATTGTGAAAGATATGATCCTTATTACACTTTGGATCATACGTATTGATGGAGTTCACATTCCTTCTACTGGGTTCCATTTCTATACAATGGCATACACTAGTTCAGTTTATGAATTGCAATAAATAATTACAAACTTTTAGAATACCTAACATAAATTGAACAGTTTTTGGATATAATCCATGATCATAAAAATATTTACTTTGAGGATATATATACTTTTAAATCCTTTATAACAATTTGTAAAGAAAATGAGAATTATCCTAAGAATATCCCTCGGGAGTGTCATAACCAAGAGTACATCAAGGCCCGTTGTGGTGCACTAGTTCTCGTTCGAGTATAGCTCAAAGCGGTGTTTTCGGGTTTTACCCCTAGGTACATCTGTTCTAGAGCCACCTCTACCTGGTTGTATCCAAACAAGGATGTATTTCTTGGAAAACTCACAAAATCTCTACAATACCAAAATTCTAGGAAGTTCTTCTATACTAATCCTCAAAGTCTATCTTAGGGCTATGTGCTCTAATCAGAGTTTATCAAAATCTAGTTTCCAAGGTTTGTACTAAACTTCCTCTGATACCAACTATAATGCCCTGACCCTAGTTACCCAGATTCAGTGCATTATTACATAACATTGGCATGATCATAAAGAAATAATGTCTCGAAATATTGATCAGTTTAGTATTATTGGAAACAAGATTCACACATAAGTCCAACATTACAACATTAAAATAAATACAACAAGAATTTATTCCATTAGAAACATCCAAGACTCCTATATTATGCCTGAAAGTCACTCATAACTAACTTCTTCATATCCTGGGAAAATGAAACATAAGAAAGGGGTGAGCTCAAACGCTCAGTAAGGGTAAGTAATACAGCGGAAGATAAAATAAATATTAATCATGGTGAATAATTGAAACCACATACCTTTACCAATAAACATGAATACTTTTATGGAAGTAATATGAGCTGAGTAAATAAGGCCATAATAAAACATAATCATGGGTATTCTACTAGTTTAATGACCACATGAACCATCAATATTATTTTCATAATGAGAGAATGTATAATGTCAGACATTCTGATATATTTTGTCATGGCCTTGGGCAAGATGTCTAAAAATAATTAAGGCCTTGGCCAAAACTGTAATGACCCGTAAAATTCAAGGGAATTTTTTTTTCTTCTTAATTTTCATTAGGATTTTAAAAAAACGTAGTTTCTGACGGCACCTGATTCTGAGGCCCGGTGTGCCCGGAATCTTTTTCCGAAGTTTAGCTCGGGTACGTTCAGTGAACGAACGAGCGGGTTTTTATAACTTTTGAACCGGTGCTCGGAATCGAATTATGAGGGCACCGATGGAATCGCAGCGCCGGTATTTTCTTAGAAACACCTTTTCCGGAGTTGCGTTTTCTCGGGTGTGGTTTTTAAATTTTTCGGGTTAAGTAAATGAATAAAATAAAATCTTGCGACCAATTTATTTTATTTTAAGTCGCTTAACCTATGTTAAGTAGAGGATGTGGGACCCAAAATATCCTACCCACTTGGTAGGATATTTGTGAGGTGGGGCCCACACGATCCCCACCGTTTCTTTTCTTCTTAAGTAACGCACCTGCACCCCCCTTTTTAATGAAGTCAACTCTTGTGTTTAATCTGGATATTAAACGTCTCATTAATTGGGCGGTTTTAAACTCCTCAATTAATTGATCGTTTCTTTTCTTTTTGAATTTCAAAGAGTTGGTTTGAGTGTTAATAAAATAAGACAACACTTATTTTATTTGGGTGGGAACTTGTTGCGTGGAGAGGATTTGGAGAAAAGCCTTCTTCTTCGACGAAGAACGCAAAGAACGCACCAATCTCCAATGAAGAACGCCAAATCCTCGGAGATCGACTACGCGACGCCGTGTACCGCGACGCCAACGATGCTTCTTTCGCGATGCTTCTTCCGTGAATTTCCTTCTCCGCGACGCAACGATCCCCCTTCCACGACGCCTTCTTCCGTGACGTGCTTTTCCACGACGAACCCTCGCTCAACGAATTCGACGAGGTAGGGGGTTTTATTCAATTAAATCTTTGTGATTTATACCCTCGGCATATGTTTAAAATTTGTCGGAAGCCTTTTTAAACCGCTAATGTGGTGGGTGCAGACCAACGAACAAGTCT
This sequence comes from Viscum album, assembly GCA_963277665.1. NCBI lineage: Eukaryota > Viridiplantae > Streptophyta > Magnoliopsida > Santalales > Viscaceae > Viscum > Viscum album. The sequence continues at coordinate 1,511,751,276 of OY728128.1, read as the reverse complement.
GAACCCACCGTTTTTTCATTCTTGGTGTGCGGATCAGTGGGAGATGATGAAGCAGGCCGCACGGGTGTTGTGAGGTCTTCGCAGTGAAGAACTGGTCTCAGGAGGGCCGTTGGCGAAGACGGCAGGCAAATCCTACCACCGGAGCCTGTCTGGTGGTCCGCAGAACGTTCCGCCGGCGCGCCTCGCCGGCTTGGCGACGCCGGCGGCCGGAGGTGGCAGCCAGCACCGGCCGGCCGCCAGGAGGCGGCGGTGCCCGGCGCCCTGCCGGGAAGGGCCGATGTGGCTGAAGCCGCGGCGGCAGGCCGCTGGTCCCACAACCGCGTGGGGCCGAGGGAGGTGGGACGCGGCGTTAAGCCATGTCTATTGACGAGGAGTGGCCCCCCATGGGGCCGCGGTTACATGCTGGCAGGGGGCAGCGTGCCACCCCGCACCGCTCAGCCGAAACGGTCGAGCCGCCCGACCGGACAGCTAGGCCGGGCCGCGCCCAAGCTGGGTCGGGCCGCGCCAACCGGGCCGGGCCGCACCAAGGCTGGGCCGGGCCGGGCTGCGCCCAAGCGGGCCGGACCCGGGTCGGGTCGCCCCGGTTCAGGCCGACCCAGGGAGTACCGGGCCGGGTCGGACCCTAATACCGGACCTTTTCGGTCTGTTACCCATAACTTGGGCTACGGAATTCCGATCGATGAACCATCAGTTGCGTAGTGATCCTTGGATAAAGACGGTCGTTTCGGTATATTACACTCAATGTTTCGGAGTACTTTGGTTTCCTCCGGGTTGGTTCGTACACAAAACCAACCGGGCCCTTGGAGAGGAAATGCTTATAACTTGATCTCCGGACGTCCGATTGACATGTCGTCGAATTTGATGGATTACTCTAAGTGAGACGGACCTTTTGGTTTACTCCGCTCGAGGTTTGGATGCAGTTGGAGTATGGTCGGGTTGGTTTTGACTTAAAAACCAACCGGGCCCCTGGGACGAAAAAACCAATAACTCTCAGACCGGGCGTCCGAATGACGCGTCGTCTGTGATGTTGAGTTCCTATTGAGGATACGGAACTTTTGGATACATCAACTCCAGACTATGTGTCGGTTGATGTATCAACCCTTCGGCTCATGGAGCGGACCCTCCCGAACGAGCTTGCTGTGTGCGGGAACCCTAGAGCTGGCTGCGACTACGACGATGATGACGACTGTACAAAAATCCTTCGTGGATTCAATGGCGACGACTACAGCACTCAGCGATCCTACGTGGATCAGTGCTACCGATCATGTGTGGGTCAGATCCTATGTGGTTCAGCGCTCAGCGGTCCTGTGTGGGCAGCGCCTACAGATCCTGTGTGGGTCCGATCTTGTGTGGGTCATTGCGGGGGTTAGTTACCTATCGATCCTTTGTGGATCATTGTGGGGGTTAGTTACCTATCGATCCTTTGTGGGTCATTGTGGGGTTAGTTACCTATCGATCCTTTGTGGGTCATTGCGGGGGTTAGTACCTATCGATCCTGTGTGGGTCTGATGGCTCAGATGAATCAGTGGCAATATCTGATCATCTCTATCGTCTTACGAAGAAGTATACATGTGTTAGCTGAATCTTGACTTTCAATCCTTATCTTTGATAAGTTTGACTTGATATCCTATGTGGATTACGTTTTGCTTTCCTGTGTGGAATGGGTTGTGTTTTCCTGTGTGGATTGGGTTGTACTTGGGCTTGGATGTTGGATCTGAACGAGAATTGATGACTTAGGTATATGTATGGGAATATACCTAAGAAGTGTCGGATGTTACTTCGTGTTTGTATATTTCCTTTGTGGATTATCCTTTGTGGATTCTGGGAGACCTTCGGGGGTCTCGGGGTCCCTAATGAGTAGCTTATACTCACCCCTGCATGGGATATGCCCGCACTATGTTGTGTTGGTTTCAAACGACGGAAAACGCTGATCGTGGTTGAGGCTTGCGGAGCAGCCGGTACCTAGAGGTGGACCCCAGGGCGGGGCGTACTCGGAGTGGACGACTGGACCCGAGGAGCTGTGGAGGCTATCTGTACCCACCCTTCAGGTGGGACTTCTAGTGGACGGCTCGAGGCTATGGCTTTACTTTTCAGTTGTTGTACTCCCTTTTTCAGTTGTATTTTACTTTCAGTTTGGGTTTGTATTCTGACCCACTTACTTTTCTGCACTTACTGTTGTACCCAGTTTTTACTCAGTGTTTACTTCTGCTAGCTTGCTCTGTGGTGTTTGTTTACTTTACAAAGGCAATGCCTTCCCTTTTTACCGGGAATTACACCTTGGTGCTAGTCGCCAGCCCCTGGCCTATGGAAGGCGGGCTTGGGGTAGTCACGGAACGGGCCCCGAGGACGGGTCGTGAAAAATTGGTATCAAAGGAGTTCGGTTCTACCGCAGAACTCAGGACTCTGATATTTTTCTATGTGAAGCAATATTGTTAAGAGTATTGAGTTTGATTATCAGTCCAGGGAGTCCAGTGTTAGTGCGGCGTCCAACGTATCCGTACACCAGGACCCTGACTTATGATTTCTGACTTAATGCATGAAAACATTGATTGCATGTGTGTTGCAAGTTTTCTTTGTGATTACTTTGTGTCAGCTCACCAGGTTTACTGTTTGACCGTGGCACACCTATTTCTTTTTAGGATGGCCCCATGATGGCAGCCAACTAGGGTTCCGAGCGTTGTGCGTGACGACAGCCCACTGAGCGACGAGGCCTCAGTACAGGGCCCTTTGACAGCAGAGGCACCGGCAATACCTCTACCCACCGAGCCACTGATACTACCAGCCCTAGCCGCTGACGATGCACGTCGCCTTAGTGCACTGCATGAGTTTCAGCGCCAGCGACTGCCCAGGTTCCGTGGGGAGATGGACCCTCAGGCAGCCGAGGATTGGCTGGAGGCAGTTGTATGGGTTTTTAGGTTAGTAAGGACACCAATAGACCTCATGGTGATCCTCGCAGCGAGCCTCCTGCACGCGGCAGCAGGCAGATGGTGGAGCTTGATTCTCTAGGTGCACAACGAGGCATCTCTTCTCTGGACGGACTTTGAGAGCCTCTTCCACTCTGAGTTTTTTCCAGACACCCTCTGTGCGGTGCGCATCCAGGAGCTTCTTCAGCTACGGCAGGGCAGTTTGACGGTCGCCCAGTACTCGGTGAGATTTACCGATCTCTCACGCTACTCGACGAACATGGTATGGGACCCATTCTTCCGGGCCCGGACCTTCGAGCAGGGATTGAGTTAGGAGATCAGGGCATCGCTGATCTCCCTCAGCATTCCGACATAGGCAGGGGTACTGGAGTGAGCCCTTCTGATCGAGAGCTTCCTTGCTGAGCCTACATCAACAGCGAGACCTACCGCAGGGCAGCACGTAGTAGAGTCTTCTGCAGCAGGCAGTCGACGGATGACTCATGGGTCCAGGTAGTCCAGACCCTCAGGCAGACGACCTCAAGACACTGGTTCAATGGTGCGGGGCACACAACATGGAGCCAGTCTTTCGAGAGGCAGACAATGCTACGCATGTGGCGGGCAGGGCCACATGGCTCATGACTGCCCGACCCGCCGTGAAGAGGAGCAGCAGACGGTTGAGGGACCACCCAGGAAGAGGTAGAGGGTCGACCGTGGCGGTCCGCAGGGAGCAGGCGGACGAGGAAAAGGAGCTGGCCGAGCAGCATGTGGTGGGAGACGCTTTGAGGCTCTACCACCACCACCACCAGAAGGTCCACCCCGACCACAGCGAGCTGGCAGGCAGAGACAGGCACAACCTCAGGCAGCGGAGGCCTATGACCACAGTGCGCCCGAAATGTTTCAAGGTACTATCTGTGTCTATTCCACCCTTGCTACAATTCTTATAGACACAGGAGCGAGTCACTCTTCCATAGCCGCTGCCCTTGTTCGGAGCTCGGAGATTCCAACGGAGTCGTTGGCTCGATCCTTACGGCTAGATATTCCTACGGGAGCAGACTCAACGATTACACACTGGTACCGGTAGTGTGAGCTTACTATAGGAGGCGAGATATTTGGCTGGGATCTTCTTGTATCATCATCGAGGCCTTACGAAGTCATCTTGGGCATGGATTGATTATCTATAGTTTATGCTCAGATTGACTGTATTAGGTGCATGGTGCGACGTGTACGCACTAACGGGAGAAGTTTCACCTTCATCGGTGAGAAGGGAGCCTTCACAGCATAGGATGGACTCACGCAGAGGAGAGTACAGCCCATCAATCATCAGTTGGCTAGCTTTATCCTAGGATCAGTTGACGTGCGGAGTCCTGGTTTTCCTGCAGTAGTGGATCAGTATGCGGACGTTTTCTCCGACAACGTTCCAGGACTACCTCCTCGCAGAGAGGTAGAATTTTATATTGACTTGTACCCTGGGACAGCCCCGATATTCACTCCAGTGTATTGGATGGCCCACGCTGAGGTTCGAGAGCTACGGGTACAGTTGGAGGACTTACAGGGCAAGGGATTCATCTGACCCAGTGTTTCACCCTGGGCTTCCCTGATTTTTTTCGCCAAGAAGGCGGACGGGAGCTTGCGACTTTGTGTCGACTATCGTCACCTAAACCAGGTGACCTTGAGGAACAAGTATCTACTACCTAGGATTGATGACCTCTTCGATCAGCTCAAGGGAGCACGGTGGTTCTCAAAGATATACCACAGGTCAGGCTATCATCAGCTCAGAGTTCGGGATGAGGACGTGCAGAAGACAGCCTTTAGATGTCGGTACGGCCACTATGAGTTCTTAGTTATGCCATTCGGCATAACCAATGCTCCAGTAGTGTTCATGTCCCTCATGAACAAGATATTTCAGCCATAACTCGATTGATTTGTCGTGGTCTTCATCGACGACATTTTAATTTACTCGACCACTGAGGAGGAGAACGCCTACCACTTGCGGGTTGTACTAGACACACTCTGAGAGCACCAGTTTTATGGAAATCTCTCTAAGTGTTAGTTATGGATACGCGAGGTCCACTTCTTGGGACACGTCATCTCTGAGGCGGGAGTTGCAGTGGATCCTGTGAAGATCGATGCAGTGCTAGCTTGGGAGCCACCCAGGAGCGTGACGGAGGTGTGAAGTTTCTTAGGACTAGTTGGGTACTACCGGAGATTTGTGCCAGACTTCTCCAAAGTTGCGGCACCACTTTCAACTTTGAAGAAGAAGGGGAAACCCTTTGTGTGGTCAGACAGATGTCAGCAGAGCTTCCAGGAGCTGAGATAGAGATTGACCAGCGCGCCTATCTTGAGGTTGCCAGAGGAGGGTGTAGGGTACGTAGTTTACTGCGATGCATCAGGGACCGGACTCGGATGTGTCCTGATGCAGGAGCGGGACGTGATCGCCTATAGATCATGTTAGTTGAGGCAGCATGAGAAGAACTATGATACCCATGACCTGGAGTTAGCAGTAGTGGTCTTCGCTCTGAAGATGTGGCGACACTATCTGATGGGAGAGCGCTTTACAGTCTATTCTGACCACCAGAGTCTCAGGTACATCTTCTCGCATAAGGACCTGAACCTAAGACAGTGTTGATGGCTCGAGTTCCTCCAGGACTATGACTTTGAGATATTCTATAATCCTAGAAAGGGGAACGTGGTAGCTGATGCTCTCAGCAGGAGGATGGGCATTCATCTACTTGGGGAGGCGACAGAGTATCTAGCCGCTTTGCAGATATCCTTCGTGGATAAAGACGGAGCATCCTTCCTTCAGTCACTAACATTCACTCCTTCACTACTGCAGCGGGTCAGAGAGGTACAGCGTGGGGACGCTGACTGTGAGACGCGGTTTGTGCATATATCCTCAGGACAAGCACCTAATGGTTTCTCTATAGGAGGAGAGCACGACGTCCTTTTCAGAGGACATACCTTGGTACCAGTTGCTTTACGGTAGGAGGTTTTGAGAGAGTTTCACACTTCCCCTTTGGTGGTACATCCTGGCGTGGAAAAGATGTACCAGGATCTCAGACGACAGCACTGGTGGCCGGGCATGAAGAAGGTTGTGGCAGAGTTCGTTTCTCGATGCCTCACCTGCCATCAGGTGAAGGTAGAGCACCAGGTACCAGCAGGCTTGGTACTGCCCTTGGAGGTCCCATAGTGGAAGTGGAACGGCATATCTATGGACTTCGTGACTGGACTTCCACACACTTCCAGAGGTCACGACTCCATTTGGGTGATTGTCGACCGACTCACCAAGTCGACACACTTCTTACCCATCAGAGAGAAGGGCTCAGTGGAGAGCTTGGGACATCTCTACGTTCAGGAGATTGTATGGCTTCATGGTGTGCCATCATCTATCCTCTCCGATCGAGATGCTCTCTTTACTTCCCGGCTTTGGAAGGGGTTGTAGGAGGCATTCGGGATGCAACTACGTCTGAGCACTTCCTTTCACCCTCAGACAGATGGTCAGATGGAGAGGACCATTTAGACTCTCGAGGACATGTTCCGTGCATGTTTCCTCGACTTTGGTCGTAGCTGGGAGGACCACATACCCTTGGTGGAGTTCACGTACAACAACAGCTACCACTCCACCATCGGGATGGCACCATACGAGGCGTTGTACGGCCGACCTTGCAGATCTCCTCTGTGCTGGACAGACCCTAGGGAGTCAGCACTTATGGGACCGAAGATGGTCCAGGACACAACAGAGAAGGTCCAGGTCATCCAGGAGTGGATGAGGACAGCTCAGAGCCGGTAGAAGTCTTATGATGACAGGAGGAGGAGGCCACTAGAGTTCGAGGATGGCGACCACGTCTTCTTGTGGGTCTCACCTCGACGTGGATTACGGAGATTTGGTCAAGGCAACAAGTTGTATCCATGCTTCATCGGACCATTCCAGGTCCTCAGCAGGATTGGTGAGGTGGATTATCGCCCGGCTCTACCACCTCAGTTGCACCGGGTGCACGACGTCTTCCACGTATCTCAGCTGAGGAGATACGTGCACGACCCAACGCATATCATTGAACATGGGGAGATGGAAGTTGATTATGGGGCGACTTTTGCGGAGGTCCTGGTGGAGATTGAGGATTGACAGGAGCAGGTCCTACGTGGATGGTCAATTCCTCTACTGCACATCAGATGGCAGCAGGGGAACCTCCAAGAGAGCACTTGGGAGCGGGAGGCTCAGATGCGTGCTCAGTACCCACACTTGTTTCCCTAGTTTTTTGATGTATCTTTACGGGGACGTAAAGCCCTGAGGTGGGAGTAATGTAAAGACCCGTAAAATTCAAGGGAAAATTTTTTTTCTTCTTAATTTTCTTGGGGATTTTACAAGAACGCAGTTTCTGAAGGCACCTGATTCTGAGGCCTAGTGTGCCCGAAATCTTTTTCTGAAGTTTAGCTCGGGTATGTTCAGTGAACGAACGAGCGGGTTTTTCTAACTTTTGAACCGGTGCTTGGAATCAAATTCCGAGGGCACCGATGGAATCGTAGCGCCGGTATTTTCTTAGAAACACATTTTCCGGAGTTGCGTTAGCTCGGTTGTGGTTTTTAAATTTTTCAGGTTAAGTAAATGAATAAAATAAAATGGTGCGACCAATTTATTTTATTTTAAGTTGCTTAACCTATGTTAAGTGGAGGATGTAGGGCCCACAATATCCTACCCACTTGGTAGGATATTTTTGAGGTGGGGCCCATAGGAGCCCCACCATTTCTTTTCTTCTTAAGTAAAGCACCTGCACCCCCCTTTTTAATGAAGTCAACTCTTACGTTTAATCTGGATATTAAACGTCTCATTAATTGGGCGGTTTTAAACTCCTCAATTAATTGATCATTTCTTTTCTTTTTGAATTTCAAAGAGCTGGTTTGAGTGTTAATAAAATAAGACAACACTTATTTTATTTGGGTGGGAACTTGTTGCGTGGAGAGGATTTGGAGAAAAGCCTTCTTCTTCGACGAAGAATGCGAAGAACGCGAAGAATGCACCGATCTCTGATGAAGAACACCAAATACTTGGAGATCGACTACGCGACGCCGTGTACCGCGACGCCAACGATGCTTCTTCCGCGATGCTTCTTCAGTGATGTTCCTTCTCCACGACGCGACGATCCCCCTTCCGCGACGCCTTCTTCCGCGACGTGCTTTTCCGCAACGAACCCTCGCTCAACGAATTCGATGAGGTAGGGGTTTTGATTCAATTAAGTCTTTGTGATTTATACCCTCGGCATATGTTTAAAATTTGTCGGAAGCCTTTTTAAACCGCTAACGCGGTGGGTGCGGACCAATGAAAAAGTCTGAACCCACCGTCTTTTCGTTCTTGGTGTGCAGATCGGCAGGTGATGATGAAGCAGGTCGCACGGGCGTTGTGAGGTCTTCGCAGTGAAGAACAGGTCCCTAGAGGGCCATTGGAGAAGACAGCAGGCAAATCCGACCACCGGAGCCCATCCGGTGGTCCGCGGAATGTTCCGCCGGTACGGCGGTGCCCGGTGCGCCGCCGGGAAGGGCCGCCGCGGCTGCTGGTCCCGTGACCGCGCGGGACCGAGGCAGGTGGGATGCGGTGCTCGGCCGCATCCGTTGATAAGGAGCGGCCCCCCATGGGGCCGCGGTTACATGCTGGCGGGGGGCAGCGTGCCACCCCGCACCGCTCGGCCGAAACGGCCGAGCCTCCTGACCGGACCGCCAGGCTGGGCCGGGCCGCGCCCAGGCCGGGCCGGGCCGCGCCAGCCGAGCCGGGCTGCGCCCAAGTGGGCCGGAACCAGACCCGGGTCGGGTCGACCCGGTTCGGGCCGACCCAGGGGGTATCGGGTCGGGTCGGACCGGGCCCGAACCCCCTAATATCGGACTCTTTCGGTATGTTACCCATAACTTGGGCTACGGACCTACGATCGATGCACCTTCAATTGCATAGCGATCCTTGGATCGAGAAGGTCGTTTTGGTATATTACACTCAAGTTTTTGAAGTACTTTTTTTTCAGCCAGGTTGGTTCGTACACAAAACCAACCGGGCCCTCGGAGCAGAAACGCTTATAACTTGAGCTCCGGACGTCCGATTGACGTGCCGTCGACTTTGATGGATTCCTCTAAGTGAGACGGACCTTTTGTCTTACTCCGCTCAAGGTTTGGATGCAGTTGGAGTATGGTCAGGTTGGTTTTGACTTAGAAACCAACCGGGCCCCTGGGACGAAAAAGCCAATAACTCTCAGACCGAGCGTTCGAATGAAGCGCCGTCTGTGACGTTGAGTTCCTGTTGACGATACGGAACTTTTGGATACATCAACTCCAGACTATGTGTCATTTGATGTATCAGCCCTTCGGCTCGTGGAGTGGACCCTCCTGAACAAGCTTGCTATGTGCGGGAACCCTAGAGCTGGCTGCGACTGCGACGATGATGACGACTGTACAAAAATCCTCCGTGGATTAGACGACGATGACTACAGCACTCAGCGATCCTACGTGGATCAGTGCTACCGATCTTGTGTGGGTCAGATCCTATGTGGGTCAGCACTCAGCGGTCCTGTGTGGGCCAGCGCCTACAGATCCTGTGTGGGTCTGATCCTGTGTGGGTCATTGCGGGGGTTAGTTACCTATCGATCCTTTGTGGGTCATTGCGGGGGTTAGTTACCTATCGATCCTTTGTGGGTAATTACGGGGGTTAGTTACATATCGATCCTTTGTGGGTCATTGCGGGGGTTAGTACCTATCGATCCTGTGTGGGTCCGACGACTTAGATGAATCAGTGACAATATCTGATCATCTCTATCATCTTACGAAGAAGTATACATGTGTGAGATGAATCTTAACTTTCAATCCTTATATTCAATAAGTTTGACTTGATATCCTGTGTGGATTACATTTTGATTTCCTGTGTGGAATGGGTTGTGTTTTCCTGTGTGGACTGGGTTGTACTTGGGCTCGGATGTTGGAGCCAAATGAGAATTGATGACTTTGGTATATGTATGGGCATATACCTAAGAAGTGCCGGATGTTACTTCGTGTTTGTATATTTCCTTTTTGGATTATCCTTTGTGGATTCTGGGAGACCTTCGGGGGTCTAGGGGTCCCTACTGAGTAGCTTATACTCACCCCTTCACGGGTTATGCCCGCACTACGTTGTGTTGGTTGCAGATGACGGAAAAGCTGATCGTGGTTGAGGCTTGCGGAGCAGTCGGTACCTGGAGGTGGACCCCAGGGCGGGGCGTACTCGGAGCGGACGGCTGGACCCGAGGAGCTGTGGAGTCTATCTGTACCCACCCTTCAGGTGGGACTTCCAGTGGACGTCTCGAGGCTGCGGCTTTACTTTTCAGTTGTTGTACTCCCTTTTTCAGTTGTATTTTACTTTCAATTTGGGTTTGTATTCTGGCCCACTTACTTTTCCGCACTTACTGTTGTACCCAGTTTTTACTCAGTGTTTACTTCTACTTGCTTGCTCTGTGGTGTTTGTTTACTTTACAAAGGAAATTCCTTCCCTTTTTACCGGGAATTACGCCTTGGTGCTAGTCGCCAGCCCCTGGCCTATGGAAGGCGGGCTTGGGTTCGTCACGGCACGGGCCCCGAGGACGGGTCGTGACAAAAACCATATATCAAATTGGGAAATTCCTCGGCCAATTCCACATCTAGTTGTCCCATGAGACCTTCCGATGTATCGAGAAGATATAGCGGGCTCCACCCGTCACTTACTATGTTCAATACATTCCTCATATGAAAAGGTTGAAATATAAGATAAACATTCGTATTAAAAATAGCATAAAAAATGTCAATACTTTAACCATAAAACATGAATGGTACAAAAATAGCACATACACAGTCAAACATATCACAAAACCTTCAATACAATATGGAAGTTTTTTATCATAATAAATCAACTTCAAATAAACTTAAAATCCATCAAAGGATGTTGACATAGATGAAATCAAAACCTTTTTTTAAATAAATATATCTTTCTATTTTGAAATCATTTAAGAGTAAAATAATTATAAAGAAAACATTTATTTTGAAAATATTTTTTTAAGATTGTAAGGGAAGCTTCGACGATGTTATAATGGTGAAAATTATCCACACCCACCGTATAAGTTAAAAAAACACTATTACCTTAATTTTTTCGAAAAGGTCATAAAGTACCTTGTTTGGAAATTGACGAAAAGATTCCTTTAAGAACATATAAGGTCAAATAAGGGTATAAATTACTTTAACCCATTGTCTATAAAATACTAAAAAAATTAAAATACATTTTTAAGAAGCATGGATGTGGATGATAAAGAGGTCTCAGTAGATACTTACGTAAAAACAACCTCGGATAATAAAGAGATTGTAGAATTAACCCTTAACTTGTACTTCTCCTTGGTCGTGGGTAGGTTAAAATCCTCTATAATGGTTAAATAATCGTTATTAAATTATAAAAAAATCATATACATTAATATGATATCATATATGATCTTTTAACATTGCTTTGTTAATAATATCTTAGTATTATCGTCGTTTCGAGTGTTAGCAGATTCGTTTTCCTTTATATTATTTCTCATATGAGTCATATTTTTTATGGATGGGATGTATATTATTAATATATAGAATTATATTTACTCATTAACCATTATTTTTAATCATAAAATGAAAATTAGTCTTGAATTGATATGATAGGGAATGAATCTCATCGTGTTCGTGGAGACGGTAATCCATATGTACGCACGAGCGACAATTTCAATCTTTTGATATTAAAATAATATATAATTGGATGTTATATAATATATAAAGAATCATTATCATGTTATATTTATTATTTATATCAATTACACATCATTATTATACCCATCCAAATAATAATGTATTGAATAACAATTACCCACGATGTGGAGACGGTAAGCCGTACGTACACATGTATGGTGACATGTCATTCAAAGGATAGATAGAATAATGAATATGGTTGTACCATATTTATAATAACATTAAATTATATAGATGATACTTGAGTTATTATTTTAGAATGTAAACAACAAAAAAAGAGGAAGTGGAAGAAGAAAGGAACTTGAAAGAGGTGATGAAATATTTACCTCTTCTTCGGGTTCTTCCTTCTGATTTGATCAAAAGGGATCCTTAGGTTGGCTTTATAACTAAATTAAGGCCTATAGGGTGAATTTAGGACAGTTGAGAGGGTATTTGGGCAGGGGTTGGCTGAGCCAAATGGCTTTTAAGGTGTGAATTAGAGAGAAGGGGGAGTGCCCTTTTATAAGTGGGGTGAGGGGCACCATAGTAAAAGCTAGAAATATTATTTTATAATAAACTAATTTTCGGTTTCTAATGGCTCCAAAATGAATTATTTAAAGGCTAAGGTGGGTATGGGTTTAAAACCACTCAAAAAATATGTTTTAGACAGGTTTGGGTCACTACATTAACCTTATCTTCTAAATTTAACTCGTTGTTAAATAGTTTAACATTTACCATGTCTCTTTGTATTTTTATATTATATGGTTAATAAACTTACTATAAACTTTTAAGAGAACCTCAAGTGGTTCATTTTTGACATATATAATATTATTTAAGACCTTTGGATGAACCTTAGATTTTTAAGAATACAATATCAATAGATAATATAATATTTGTTTTAAAAACTCTTTTATGTCAATTTTGAGACTATTTTCTATTTTGTTTTTTTTAATTCATAAATGCATTATTACTTCGAATAAAATTCATTTAAAAAACCCTAAAATTTCATATTAACCTTGAAAATTAGTGGAATTCATAAAAAGTCTCAAATTACATTTATTTGGATATTTATAATATCAATTATTTTAATATTTCATTATTAAGGTAATTACTGCATCATCATTGAGTCATAAATAAATTAAATTATTTAATGTCTAAAAATATAAATAAAATACCATTCTATAGGAAATATTTTTAGTTTTCCAATGAATATTTATAGTTGAAAATATGACTTATATAACCTCATGTAAAAATTGATTTACTAAAATATATTTGTTTTTGTCATTTTTTCCTTTACTTTAAGTTAATTAAAATAAAGTATCATTATCATTCATAAGTGGCTCTATGGGGTCCCAAAATCTACCCAAGGATTCCCATGGTCGTCCATGACTCATCCAATAAGTTTAGGACAAGTGTTAAGTTAATTTTTTATTATTATAATATTCTTTTTACCTTAAATTACCCTATTTACCTTTAACCGTGATAAATAAAAGTCAAAAGTTACTATTCACCAAAAATTATTTTCATCTTATTGAACAAAATTTTACTTACTGATATTAACCGTGTCTCTTGGATTTTTGAAATTTAATTCACAGAATCAGTAAAATTAATTTTTATACAAATTTGCAAATGCTCCTAGGAGGTGGGTAAAAGATGGTAAAAAGTTCAATATAATTTTTATATATCTAAAATTATTATAAAATGACTCCAATTAATTACATTGAACTTATATAGGTATTATGTATCTATTTTTACCTAAAATAAATTTAAATAAAATAAATAACTATTTAAATAAAAAGTCGGTTTGAAATAATAACTTAGTGTTTTTTACTATTCATCAAAAATTGAAGGTTTTCAGAAAAATACCAAAAATTCATCCTAAGATAATTTTGATATTCCAAATTCAAATATTAATTCTATTTTACCAACTTCAAATCATATATGTTGCATTAATTAATTTAAAATTAATTCCCATTGTCAAAACCAAAAAGCGTATTTTTAAGAAATAATAAATATCAAATGATTGACACTTGTTTATGTCCAATTTCAAAGTGAAATTACTTACAATAAACATCATTGGATTAAATGGTAAAAATATAATTCAATTATACTTCAAAACCATTAAAATTTATAATTCAACACTATAAATTATTTTGATTTAAAAAGTTGTTTTCAGTTAAAATATAGTATTGTTCACTATTCACCCAAATATAGAAGTTATCAGAAAAACACAAAAAAAATATTGAAACTAAATTATTATGTCCCAATTCTAAAGAAGAAGTTTATTTTTTCAAATTTAATATATAAAAGTTTCAAATATTGGATTTAAAAAGGGTTCTCCATTAAAAGGCGGTAAAATTTCATTTTTTGAAAAATATTTCTTTTATCTGAAACAAAAATGAATTTGTTCTTACATTATGTCTAAGAAACTCATAATATAGATTCTAAAATTATAATTATTATATAAAGTTCAAAATTCAATTAATACTATTCATAACCGCTTTTGAATGGCTATTTTGGTAAGTCGTGGTGCGCTTGAACTCAGTGTTGTGTGTAGTGCAAGTTATTGAATTACTTTGAAGAAATAACATACTATGAAATCTTGGGGTGTTAAAATGTTCTTGGTAGGAAATAGAAAAAAATTAGTATAAATGAAATTAATTAATCCATAATGAGTCTTTAAAATGTCCTATAAATTATTTCACACACTCTATACTTATAAACCTATCACATGTACTATTTTTATTCATAACCCTTGAGAATAGAAACATAATAATATTTAATATTTAATGCTCAATGAGGGAAACATGTAAATGAAGAAATCATGGAATAAACATAGCATAAATATTATATCAGGAATAACAAAACAACATGAATCCATAATCAACATGAAACTACGATCATGTTATATCCATGAAAATAAATGATAAAATGGATATAAATAATACTAATATAATATTTATAGAATGAATATTGATGGACATAAAAAACCTATTATCGAGGCCTTTTTCCAAGACACTTTACTTTTCATTGAGATCACAGTCAAGATATCTTGCAGAATTGGGCATGTAGACATCAAATACATAAACCTATTTTTTCTCATGATACCTATCAATTCATCAAGAGGATATATAATTATGTTCCCAACCCATCTCTTTTTTAAGTTAAATTCATTCACTATTATATTCCACAATAAATTTCATATGATTCCCTAAGGAACCACTTAAAAATAAAACTTGGTTACTTATATAATAATAAATACATAAATCAAATACATAATCACCCTAAATTAGTATAAAATAATAATCAATAATACCAATACTTTTCCCTAGGTCAATAAAAGGGATAACATGCTCACAACCCATCCATAGAAAGAAGTTGGATGGTCAGACATTTCATAGTCAACTTTCCAATAATCGTTTATATTAGAATAACAATATATAGTACATAAATACTTTCCCCTAAGTCATTAGACTATCATAATTTCTTGGTGAACATCATCCAATCTGAGTTATGTAAAATGTGATGTTCACACCATATAGATTAATGATTATATGGATAAGATAATATTGGAATTACATGATCATAAGCCATATAGAAAAGTAATATATATGATTTCAATATAATATATCCCAATAAGTGAGAAAAATTTTCCAAATGGTTTATGTGGTAGGAATGTATATCCATATAAAATAATGATAGAACATAAAATATTAAAATAAAATGGTATAATGTACCTAACTAATATGAAATAATTTCAAGTGAATTATCATGACTCAATGAATGGATGTTGAGTTTCCAAAAATCCTTATTACTATGGAAAGAAATGAATCAATATTCACATGAATAAGGGAACTTTATTTGGATAGTAAATCCAATAAAATATAAAGAGTGTGATAAAATATATCCCTGTGCATTGAATATATCATACAAATAATACATGGTGCATAAAATGTATTATGTCTTAAAGAATCATAATTGAGACCAAGAAAAGCCTTATGGTTTAGAAACTTGTGAATCAAAACCCCTTGAAAGAGAGGGATTTTAATTGAACTTAAAATACCATTAAAAAAATAAAATTCATGATAATATATCTAAAATAGTAAATATATACACCACATAAATAAAATTAGGTTCATAAATACAATAATTATCTCAATGAATGGAAATTGAGATGAAAACCCTTACCTTGTCTTGGTATATTCTAAACTCACACCAAACATCCTGAATAATTAAATTATATTCACTAAATAAATTCTCAAGACCATTATTTATAAATCTAACAATCTATACTCCTCATTTACAGTCATTATATTTATATATATATATATATATTCTATTTTTAACACTGGTTGTAAGTAATCTTTTTAGATTTGAAAAAATTTCATAAAAGAGGTGTTGGTATCTAATATATTTATAAATTAAATCAATATTAGATCATATATGAAACTATTATAAATGTTCCAATATAGTTTATAAATCTTCCATTTCATTTCATTTCATTTCATTTCATTTTTTGTTACGAACCTTGAATATGAAATCAATTATGATCAAATTTTAGTGATTCTTAATGAATGAAGTGTGTTTTTTTTATTAATAAATTAAATATTTATATATAATCTCCAGTACCAAAAAAACATTATTTACTCATTTATATCATATTATACTAGTAATTATGTTCCCATATTCACTCATGATATAAATTCATACTTTTATATAATTGGGTGGTTAAAAAGACCAAAATATGAACATACCCTGATTTAATGAATGATTATGAGGTGGTTTTGTTATAATATAATTATAACATAAGAATAATTATATTATTTGGTTCTTATTGGTGTGATATTTCAAAAAATTTAAAGGATTAAAAATATAGGATAATTTATATAAATTCATTTCTTAGAAAGGATAAATCATTATCCACTTAGTATTCTTATTTTAAATTATTAAATTAACGATGATTGTTTGTTGATCATATCATTAGTAGGTTATCTAAATTTTTAAAAAGGAATCTTAATGATATAATAATAATCATATGTATCCTTTAATAAAATCCTTAGATCTATCCTTTTGAGGAGGGGATGGAATGAAACATGTTGTGTCATGGAGGCGATAGTCTGCACAATACACGAACAACAGTTTTTTTTTAATTAATGGATGAGGTATATGAATAAAAAATGATAATAACCTTAATATGGTGACATAAAAATAAATAAAATATACTAATATTATTATATTATTGTGGCCAAAATAAATTTTAATGAAGATAATTAAGAAGAAAACTAAGTAGTTGATAATACTCAGGTCAGGGACTTGAATTTTCCTTGGAAATCTCCTCAGAAATGAAGTCCTTAGGCCGACTATTGGTGAAAAATATTTTGAACAAATGAGAGGGATATATTATTATTTAAATAGAATATTTTCATGGATAAATTTTAATAATAGGTTATTCTTAAAGTGGTTATGATGTTACCCTTTAATATGTGAAGGTAATGGTAGTTTTGTGAGTAACCCTTACATTTTCAATAATGTCAGGTTACTATCCAAGTTTCAAAGCAATAAAAATGGAAACAAATAGATAGTAAAATGAGTGTGGGTATAATCTCAACTCAACCACTCCTTTTAAAAAAATTATTATTTTAATTCTTTTTTTCTTTATTTTTTTATCTGTTACTCTAATTTTCTTTTACCTTGGTAATTAATTTTTAAACCTTAGTAATTAATTTTAATGAAAATGATTAAAATTGACCATTTTACATAATTCTATACATTTTTTTCAAATTTTAAAATAATTTTATCAACTAAAATTTCTAATGGTTTGAAAAGTTATTTTTAAAATAAACACTTAATCGCTTAAAAAGAGTTTTTAGATAAATAATTTTTATAATATTTAAATTTATATATATGGTAAAATTATATTGGATACTGATTATAAGGACATAAATTGAGTTAATATAAAAATAATATCAATCTTAAAATGAAATCAAAAATGGAATCTTCCCTGAAAAATTAATGATTCAAAGAAAATACCAAAAATAGTTTTTGTATTAAAGTAACATTTTAATTTGTTATAAAAATGTTTTCCATAGGTTTTCTAAGTTCAAATAATATTCTAAAATAAATTATTTTATTCATAAATTTCATATTATATCACTTAAAGGTTTTTATAAATTTCTATTTCATTTTTATATAATGTCAAATCCATATAAATTATAAGTTTTATAAAAATCGTATTTTCCAACTAAAATTGGCCTTTTAATAAATAGATCAAAAATTAATACTATGTGAAATATGATATAAGGAATTAAAAAATGAAGTTAATTTTTATTAATTTAAACTTCCAAAAATTATAAATTCATTTTTTAGATAAAATAATAAAATATAATTGAAAAAAGTTTTTAATTGGAAAATGATATTTTTCAAATATTAACTATTATTATTTTAGTTTTATATCATCTAATGACTAAATTAGTATCAACCAATTATTAATATAAAATATTATTTATCATTAATCATATTTTTCTTGAAATTGAAATGTGTATCATCTAAAATTATTTTTTCTTAAAAAATACTTTTCTAAATAATAATGATCTTATTAGTCATTTTAGGTAAAGTAATTAAATTTCATTCATATTAAAAGTAGCCTTTATTTTCTATATATATATATATATATATATATATATATATATATGTTACATAAATCAATTATTCTTATTCATTACTTCTAATTCAACAGCTTTGATTTTAATGGTTATACCTAAATATCTATAATTAATCTAAATATATCATGGTTTCGTTTTAGTTTGGTGTTGTGTGTAGAGAAAGCTATCAAATACATTGAATTATTTAAATTTAATAATATATGAAGTTTTTAAGGTGTTATAGGTATTTTAATAACACATTTCATTACATGTATGAATTTTAGGGGAAATTTAAAAAAATTATTTTAGAGCAGAGATCATTTTGAGAATCAGAATTTAGATCAGAATTATGACTATTGGAGTATCTCAAGGAGATGGTTTTTAATATGGATTAAGAACCATGAGTTGTTTCGGGTACTCAAGTGAATATCAAGAGCTTTTTTCTGAATTTTTTATTTTTAGAAATGGTTTTATTTTATCACATTGTTACTGAATGGTTAAGGAAACTGTGTGAGGTATTTTTTTACTAGGGTTGTTGTTGCATGGTCAGTGGAAGGTTGCAGAAGAAAACTATGTGAATGATATATTCTATTATATATGGATATTCATGGTTGGTGTATGTTTAGTAAACTGTGTGTGCAATACATGTGAGGGGTTGTGTCTTGAGACAGTGTGAGTCATGCATTGGGTGGATGGTTTGTAAAATCATGTGGTGACTATGAAGCTCGCAAAAATCCTTTAAAAAGTGTAAATATTACCTTCCTCACCCCCTTGGGATGTAATCCCTCACACACCAATTTTTATTCCATATCAAACACTGGACACAAGAGGTCCACTCCCCATTACTCCATGCATCAATTATCATTGGAGAGGGGTTTCTTGATCAAAATATTTAGTGGATTAGAGGTGATTCCATAATCCTACCCCGTCCATTATTCTTCTCCCTTGATAGCCTCTCATTTTTTTGTCTCTAATTAGGGTTTTATTAAAAATTTCACAAGATCATATTGGATTCATCTCTCTTTGATGGGTTCTTTTCTTTTCATGGTTAGAGGATATCCCAGGATCATGAACACACATTGTTTCTCATTATTTTATTAAAGGTACATCACCCGATGAATTTATTTATGGTTTTCACCTAAATTGGATTAAATTGACCATTGATTTGGGTAATTTAATTGGGTATTTTGTGTGTCCTATTTCTGGGTGAATTTCAAGAGTGCACCACACCTCATTGCTCAAGGTTTCGGTAAGAATATATTTCTATGTGTATTTTGGGTTATTATTTCATTTTAAATTAAATTTAGAAGTTAATCATGAATTATTATAATTAAATGAATTAGTTTTTATGGATTCATATAGGTGTTTGAGAGATGATATGACTCTTGAAAGATATTGTGAGAGATTGTTTGGGCCCTACTTCAAGGAAATAATTCCAAATGAGATAGGTGTTCCCTTGAAAATCTCTATATGTAAATACATTTTTTTATATAGCATGTGATAATAAGTCATGAAAATTTTGATTGATTGAAATTTATATTTAAAATGAATTATTCTAAATAAATTCCATGAAATCAACCATGTTCCATGGGCCATGATGGGCCCTTGAACTTTGGTGATGCCTTTCCCATCAATGGCCAAGTGTTTGTATATAAAAGGGTGCAATAAGATATATGGACCCCAGAGGAATATAAATTAAATAGAATAGATGAAGATAGTATATCTATATAGGTTCTCTTTATTCCCTTGATATGGGATAATTGATGTATCAGGATAGTTTCCCTATGGGTAGGAAATATAGAACCTTGATATGCCTTATATATTTAGGGATAGTTGACTATGATAGTGGGGAAAGTATACCTCATCAATAAGCATATGGGTTCCCAGATGGGTATACCCTAGGTAAATTTGTTATATGTTATGTGAGTGTACATACATAGGATAAATTGTGAAGTGAGATGGGATTTATTACATCTCTCTATAGTGATTATAGTGTGTCCTTCCTTATAAGCTTGTGGTTACATAATATGATTATGATGATGTTAAGGGATATTATTCCCTCTAAGTTACATGCTTTGTACCTGGAGTTTGGAATGGGGTAAAGGGTCCCATACAAGGTGTTCAAACATTGACATGTCATAGGGGAACTTGGTAGGTGCCCCAGCCTTATGTTAACCCTGGAGAGGCTTAGTATAGAGGAGCTTTCTTCATCAAGAATCACCATAGAACTTAAGAATTTATGGAGATGGTCTAAGTTGTGTGCTTAAGGGTCAAACCTAGGAGATTGTGTAAAGGGCTCAACATATGGTCATCCCTTATGAATATAGTTACATGAGATGTTATAGGGTGGTTGTTGGCCCCCTGATTATTATTATGATATGTCTCGAGGTAGATGGTGGCCCCCAGTTATTATTTTTAGATATTATTGGGTGGATGTTGTCCACTGAGTATATTTTATGAGAGCTGGGATGAACATATTCCCCCCCCCCACCCACACACACTAAAAAAATTGTATATATAGGATTCCAATAGTTTTTTCTAGGATCTAGAGATTATTCATGATTCTATATAGGATGAATAGAGTGTTTCCAAGGATTATATTATTACACCAGATACTATATGGGACATATAGGGTGTTTTATAGGATCTGACAATTGTACCTAATACTATATGGGTGGCCAAGTGTGTTTCCTAGGATATGGTGATTATGATGAATGCTATATGGGACTCCCAGGGTGTTCCTAGGATCTAGATATTACTCTTGATAGTATATTTTATTCCTAGTATGTTTCCTAGGATTCATACATTATAGATGATACTATAAAGGATGCCTAGGGTATTTCTAAGGATATGACGATTATAGTTGATACTATATAGGGTGTCAAGGGTATTTCCTAGGATCTGTATTTTTTATATGATACTATATAGGATGAAGAATATATTTCCTAGGATCCAAATAATATGCCTAATTGTATATGGTAATCCTAGTATGTTTCCTATGATCTATTGATTACATTTTAATAAATAAATGAGATGGTCATAATGGATGCACATCCCCTCGATGAGATGCATATATGAAATGATTTGAGTGGGATGATCTATTACATAAGTTTTTGTATATAATTATAATGATATCATTGGTATGAATCTACCCAATCATTGTAATTGTATACCATGTCTATATATTACATTTTATAGTTATTTCAGGGACCCCATTTGTGACACCCTGATATTTTATGAGATTTGTTCTTTTTAATTTCTTTGATGTCTTTTGTTGTATGCTACACCAATATTAGTTTTCATTATACACAACACCGTATTAGCTTGCAGAACATGAAACACTATTCTTGGCTTGTGTTACACGTAAGAGCGACCTTCAATGATAGCTTGATTTGTACGCAAAATTGAGTATTACTAAACAAAGATATATGATTAAAATATTATTATTTAATGGGATATAAACTATCCATTATGAATAAAATTAACCAAATTTTTAAATTTATAAAACATTAACATTCATCTTTTTAATTTTCTAGACATTATATAAGAACAAATTCAATTTTTTGGATAAAAGAAGTATTTTTCAAAAAATGTAGTTTTTCCGCCTTTTGATGGCGCACCCATTTTAAATTTAGTTTTAAACAATTTTAAATATTATATTTGAAAAAATAAACTTCTTATTTGGAATAGGAACATAAAAATTTACTTTTGTTGAATTATTTGTATATTTATGATAAAATTCATACTTTAATAAATAGTGAAAAATAATGCATTTTAATTCAAAACTGATTTTTGATCTATTTTATTTATATAGTTAGATTATCTTTTTAATTGATTTTAAAGTGTAATTGGATTATTTTTTATCATTTCATCCAATATTGTTCGTTGTAAGTAATTTCACATTTAAATTGGACATAAACACATGATAATCTTTTGATAAGTTTTTACTTCTTAAAAACCCGCTTTTTGGTTTTAACAACGGGAATTTATTTTTAATTAATTTATGCTAATTCTGTATTTTGAATTATGAAAAATGGATTACATATTTGGAATCAGTGGATCCAAATTATTTTAATAGTTTAATTTTATTTTTTGTCATTATGAATAGTAACTTTGGTAATTGTTTTTATTACCATGGTTATAGGTAAATTGAGTAATTAAAGGTAAAAATAATATTATAAAATTAACTTAACACCTCTAAAAATCCTATTAGATTAATAAATTAGACCCTTATCATATATTGTTTGAAATTGAATCAATTAATGGCCACTTTACCATGAATATGACATGAATATACAAAAATTAATGAATGTGACAATATGTCACACTCTCATTTTATATAAGTATATTAATTTTAATTTAGGGATTACTAGGGAATAAAATCGACTATAGGTTGTATTTGGAAAGATAATATAATTACCTATATCAAATAAATTTATTTATATTTTTTATACAATAAATAATCATCATTAATGATGACTCAATAGTGATGCAGAAATTTTTTTATTGATAGAAATATCAAATAAATGATATTAAAAATATTAAAATAAATATAATTTGAGTGAATTAATGTCATACACTAATTTTATGGATGAATTTGACATGTTATTTATGTTTTAACGGATTTTTTTATAACATATCTCTATATTATGATATTTCTAAAAAGTCAACTAATGAATAGTGTCAAAATTGACACTATTGATATTTTGAATAAATAACATTTTATTAAATTATATAAAATTAATAAAAATATAAACTTAGGAAAAATAATTGGGATAGAGTTAAATATGTCACAAATGGTCCATTTATGGATCCTTTGGCATTTAATAGTGACTATATTAACCCTTAGTAAATAAAAAGACATCTTCCATGGTAAGAGTTAAAATAATTAATTAAGGATAAATCAGAATTATAAGGTTTAAAATAAAACCAAATCATGTCCAAAAAATTATTTGATGAATAATATTCAATACTTATTATAATATGATCGATTTTGAGTTGTTTTACGGAAACTTGTACATGAAAATAAATTAGATATTACTTAAATCAAAGATAGTTACAAAATATCACTATCTTGTATTTTAATATCTTTTATGTGTCCACATAGGTCCGAAATCAAGATTTTAACGAATTTAAATGTATATTTTAATATAAATGAAACCATTTTCATTATATAAATTTATTTTTAATTTTTATAAGTTATATAATAACCTTAAAAGTCTCTTCAATTCTAAAACAATATTTATTCAATTAACATAAAAATAGAATAAATGATTTTAATAATATTAATTTTGTTATATTTTGGATTATTTTGTAACGTCCCAGACCCGGGTGCCACGCAACAGGTGCCCCGAGCCCGGTTCGCCACGTGACCTCAAGCAAATTTCCCCAAACGCCAGAGGCTGCAGACTAGCAGCGAGGGCCCAGGTCTGATAGTGGGGAAACTATGCCCTCATTTGTCAAAGTGTAGCGCAGCGGAATACCAAAATAAACATACAACAAAAACGGAAGCAGTAAACATACACAACTGAAATAACTACAGCATTGGATATAACCAACGGTATATAAGTGATGATTCTACATGATTCAAGTTCTAAGAAAATAGCCAGAACATGTGATACATCAATACAGTACAGCAGAAAACAGAGTACATCAAAGCAAGCAAAACATCTAGCAGCGGCATCGCGAGCCTAGGCTCGGTCCCATGCCCTCCTACTCCTCACCAACAGTCAAGTACCTGTATAGGGACTCTTTCCCCTATCTAAACCTGCAGCAACGTAATCTATTTGGGTCGAAAAGCGTGACCCAAACAGGGTGTGAGAAATATATCTCAGTAGGCAGCCACCAAAGGTTCGTGCTTAACTGTGTGTAAAACATGCAACAAGTGTGCAGTAGTAAAATGAAATAACTAAGCAGTACTCAAAAGTAACTAAATTAACAGTTAAATTGCCATTTTATTTTTCATTTAATTCCTTTAATTTAGTAACATTTTTGTGCTCAACAGCACCAAGCCCTCAGGCCAACCAGTACCGTGCCCTCAGGCTAAAATAGTAACCACGCCCTCAGGCTTGCCCTCAGACCATATAGAATCCAACCCGCAGGTATTGCCCTAAGGAGTAATAGAAATTCTCACCCTCAGGCATACGAAGTGTCGCCCTCAGGCACAGAAGTCAAGCCCTCAGGCAAGAAAGGTTACCCTCATGTGGAATAACGACAGCCCTCGGGCTAAAACAGTCACGCCCTCAGGCCAATCACAACAAAGCCCTCAGGCTAACAGGTAACAGGGAAATGCCCAACATATCAAAATGCAGTAAACAAGTAATTCCTCTCAAGGCAATTCTACAGTCACAACATTTAAGGCATACCCTCGGGTATCCTGGCCAAACGGATAAATAGAGGAACACACCCCTCGGGATGGTCCTGGATCCAAGCAACGATCCCAAACAGCATTTTTACAACTTTATTTAATTACCTATACAGTTATAGGTAGTTAAATTAGCCACGGCCTCAGCCTCACGACACCCCAATATGGGTTCGTAGCTCAAAAACGCACAAAACGCACGACAGTGGAAAAAATAACACCAAGCCACCTACCTTATACGCCAACGAACGCTATACTCGAACGCTGACTCTAGAAATGCCCAAGAAAGACGTAAATATGACGAAGAACAAAACCCATTCAAACATAAATAACTTACATTGGGAGAAGAATTGGTAAGAACGGTACCAGGAGGAGGAAGGGCTTACCCGTGCGGTTCCAACGAAATTGTCTGAAGCCGAATCGGATTCCAGACGAACGCCTGGTGGATCTTCAAAGATCTGGCCTCCTCATTTGGCTCCAAAATAGCTCAAGTGCCTCCTCTTCCAAATGAGGAGGCTACTGCCTGTTTTAAGCCGAAAAAACAAAGTACACGGCATGTACTTCAAAGTACACGACATGTACTCCCTTCATTTAACTGTTCAAATGGCGGCACTGCCACACTGTTCATCAGTTTACATGAGTACACGACATGTACTCTCGAGTACACAGCGTGTACTGTCACCCAGCTAGCAGCGACACCACCGACTTACTGTTTAAGCCTGCCGACTAACTACACAGCGTGTAAGGTACCACTACACGGAGTGTAGTCGGTTTCTACACCCTTCGTCACTGGCACGGCTACACGCCCCGCGTACTCATCCCAACACGGCCAAAAGTACACGGCATGTGGATAAAGTACATGGCATGTAGTTCCAAAATTTGGGATTTTCCCCCATTTTCCATATTTTCTCAAAAACACTTAAGGAAAAGGAAAAGAAGAAGCCTGTACTTCTAAAACAAGAACCGGGTTCTTACAAACTTCCCCCCTTATAGCAATTTGTCCCCGAATTGCCCTTTCAAGGGTGGCAAAGAGAAATCTCAGAACAGATCTGGCCACTGAGCACGTATGTCGGCCTCCCTCTCCCAGGTCTCGTCCTGTACTCGGCCATGCTGCCATAGCACCCATACGATAGGAACAGACCGGCCTCGGAGAACCTTTGTGCTCCTATCAATGATACAGATCGGATGCTCCTCAAAGGACGCATCATGCTGAAGCTCAACCCCATCTGGCTGAAAGGTGTGAGACGGGTCTGAATGGTAGCAACGCAACTGAGACACGTGGAAGACGTCGTGCATGGCTCGGTACCGCTGCGGTAACTGCAACCGATAGGCAACCAGCCTGACTCTCTCCAGAATCTCAAATGGTCCCACATACCTCGGTGAAAGCTTACCATGTCTCCTGATTCGTTTGTGTCCCAGCCTCGGTGAAGCACGCAAGAAAACCTGATCCCCAACCACGAACTCCAAAGGTCATCTGCGGCGATCAGCATAAGACTTCTGACGAGACTGTGCGGTAGCCATCCACTTCGGAATTAACTGGACCTGCTCAGATGTCTCCTGCATGAGTTGTGGTCCCAGTAAAGCTGTCTCACCTGCCTCTAACCAGCACAAAGGTGATCGGCATGGCCTACCATATAAATCCTTGTATGGTGTCATCTCAATAGTTTCCTGAAAACTATTGTTATAGGCAAACTCGACTAAGAATATATGCTTCTCCCAAGAGCCCCCAAAGTCTAGGACACATGCGCGCAGCATGTCCTCTAGCAACTGTATCGTCCGCTCTGACTGGACATCTGTCTGAGGGTGGTATGATGTGCTTAGAAGCACCTGTGTACCCAGCGCCCTCTAAAAACTCTGCCAGAAATGAGACGTGAAGCGGGCGTCCTTATCTGAAACGATAGAACGAGTGACCCCATGAAGACGTACGATCTCTCGGATATACAACCTTCCGAGCTCATTCACACCAAAGGTCTCCTTGATCGGCAAGAAGTGAGCTACCTTCATAAGTCTGTCCACAACAACCCATACGGCGTCATTGCCTCGAGGTGACCTTGGCAATCTCGTCACGAAATACATCGCGACATCATCCCATTTCCACTCTGGAATGGGAAACTGCTGTAACATCTCAGCTGGTCTCTGATGCTCTGCCTTCACCTGCTGACAGGTGGAACACCTCGTAACAAAACCAGCTATCTCTCTCTTCATACTCGGCCACCATTACTGACGTCTCAAGTCTCGGTACATCTTGGTAACCCTGGGATGAACTTCCCAAGCTAAAGCATGAAACTCCTGCATCATCTCCTCGCGTATATCCCCTAGAACCCATACGCATCCATGGAAATGAAAAACCTCATCATCACCTATCGTTCAACCAGGAGGAGGGTCCTCACTTGCCACCGACTCCCGTAGAACTAGGCCTTATGAATCTGATAGCTTCCTCATCCCTACTCTATCCAGGAGGGTAGAAGTCACAGCTAACGAGGAAAGATAAGTCTGCCTCTGACTGTCATGAACCTCCAGATGCATCTCAGAGAACAAATCCATGAGCTTCCACTCACCACTGGCCTCCTGCACTGCCTGTATCTAAGTCTTCCTGCTCAGTGCATCGGCTACTGCATTACCTTTACCAGGTGTATAGGCAAGATAAAAATCGAAGGACTGTAGGTACTCGACCCACCTTCTTTGCCTTAGATTCAGGTCACGCTGAGTAAAGATATACTTGAGGCTTTTGTGGTCGGTGAAAACCACAAAATGCTCTCCCAATAGGTAATGTCTCCAACAGCGCAACGCATGCACAACTGCATCTAACTCGAGATCATGCGTCGGGTAATTCCTCTCATGTGGCCTCAACTGCCGAGACCCGTACGCCACAACTCGGTCGCCCTGCATCAAAATGGCTCCCAGCCCAATCCATGATGCATCACAGTAAACTGTATAACTCTTCCCCTGTTCTGGGAGTATCAGGATCGATGCTGATGTCAGCCTTACCTTCAGGTCCTGAAAAGATGTCTCACAAGCTTCTGACCAAACGAACTTCACACCCTTCTTAGTCAGACCTGTCAACGGTGCTCTTAAGCGAGAGAAGTCATGTATGAAGCGTCTGTAGTAACCATCCAGCCCTAAGAAACTTCGTATCTCAAACACATTCTTGGGCTGCTCCCAGGAAACTAATTCTCTCACCTTCTTTGGGTCCACTGCAACTCCTGCCTCTGAGATGATATGACCCAGGAAGTGAATCTGGTCCATCTAAAAGTGGCACTTCGAGAGCTTAGCATATAGGTGATGCTCTCTCAGTGTACTCAATACGATCTCAAGATGGGTGGCATGGTCGTGTCGAGTGTGAGAGTACACCAAGATGTCGTCCACGAATACTACCACAAACAAATCAAGATACGGATGGAACACACGATTCATCAGAGCCATGAAAACTGCTGGCGCATTCGTGAGTCCAAATGGCATAACCGTATACTCATATAGACCATACCTGCTCCTGAAAGTTGTGAGAGGTATATCAGATGGTCTAACGCGTAGCTGATGATATCTGGATCTCAAGTCAATCTTCGAGAACACTAGTGCTCCATGAAGCTGATCAAACAGATCATATATCCTTGGCAAGGGATATCGGTTTTTAACCTTCAACTGGTTCAGCTTCCGATAATCCACACAAAGCCTAAGGGTACCATCCGCCTTCTTCGCAAAAAGGACCGGAGAACCCCAAGGAGAAGTACTGGGTTGGATAAAACTCTTCGCCTGTAGCTCCTCTAATTGCCTCTTGAGCTCCTGCAACTCAGGTGTGGCCATCCTATAAGGAGGAATGGACACCGGTGCTGCTCCTGGCACAAGCTCGATAGAGAAATCCACCTCACGCACCAGAGGTAGACCTGAAAAGTAGTCCGGGAATACATCCCTGAAACGATCGACAACTGGAGGTAAATCCGCCTGACAAGTCCCCTGGTCATCCAGATATAAGCTCGCAATCTGGGCTGTGACTCCACCTCGCCCATGATGCTCTGGTCTAGCTCGACTCGCCTGAACATCCCACTCACCCTTGTATAGAAACTCCCCGCCCTCTGGTGACGTGAAACGCACCCTACGACGATATCAGTCTACAAAGGCTCGAAAGGGAACCAACCAGTCCATCCCGAGAATGACGTCATAGTTCATCATCTCCAGGACATAGAGGTCCCAAAGGAAGTGACACCCACCAACCTCAAGGGGGAACTCCTTGCACTGACGCACACCAACCGTCCTAGTCCCCAACGAAGTTTCTAGCGTCAAGATATCATAAGAAGTAGAAACACCGAGCCCAAGGCTATCCACAACGGGTACAGATATAAAACTATGTGTAGCACCCATATCAAAAAGTACTAAAGACAAGACAGAAGCTACTAGAATAGTACCTCTAACTGTCGAAGGTCCGGGATCCTCCTCCTGCTGGGTCTATTGCACTGCATATGCATGTCCAGTGTCGCGGCCCTACGATACAGCCTAGATGCCCTAAGTTGTCCCACCCTGTTGCCTCTGAGATCCTGGTGTCTAGCTACCATGGCCACGACCACCATCTCTGCCTACACGCCCTAACGTATTCCAGTTCCTTGACTGGTAAGAATCCACTAGTCCTGCTCCCGCACACAGAGTCTGCACAGAACCCCTCTCACTAGCCACTGGTATAAACGCCCTGCAAAAGCGTTGTAGATGACCTATCTTGCCGCAAGCTCGGAACTCCATTGGGTCTCGTGGAAACTGCGGCCTCTTGTGCCCCTCTCTGCCACACTGGTAGCACCTGATCGGGCCACCTGAAGAAGCTGCCTAGCTGGTACTGCCACCCTGAGAGAAGTCCATCTGTCTCTTCCTCTTACCAGCAGAAATAGTACCAGTAACTGGTGCCGAACCGCCCTGGCCCACACCACTAGATTCTTGCAGGTTCCTCTCTGTAATCAACACCTGGTTCACAGTCGCGTGTACAGTAGGTAACCTAAAAACATTCACCAGCACTCGGATTTCATACCTAAGACCATCCTCAAAACGTCTGGCTCTCAGCGTCTCATCACCCACCAGCACAGGTGCAAAGCACTGAAGCTCCATAAAACGGGCAGAATAGTCCATCACTGACATAGCTCCCTGCTGCAGATTCATGAACTCTCGAGCTCTATCTGCCCTTAGTGTCTCAGGAAAGAAGAAGTCATAGAAGACTACCTGAAAATCTTCCCACGCCATGTCCCTGTGATGCTCTGACTGGGTGGTAACATCCCGCCACCTCTTGGCTGAAGCACGCAGCATATAAGTCGCGAGCTTGACCCTCCGCCCTGGAGGCGTCTCAAGATGCTCGAAAATAGTCTGCATCGATCCTAGCCAAGTCTCTACAGCCTGTGGTCAGACATCCCCTGAGAATGTAGGCGGATGTTGCTGCTGAAAGATACACGTCATCTCGGCCATAGATGTGGTAGCTTGCGGTGCTCCCTGAAAGGTCTGCATGAACCACAATAAGCCTTCATGGAACTGCGCCTCCGCGCCCGTGTCCGGTATAACAGCTGATGCTGTATCTGGCTCTGCTGGTGGATCAACTGGTAGCCCATGGCCCACCATCTCCGGAGTATAATCGTCGCCTCTCTCCTGGCGAACAACTCGCGGTCGTCTAGGCGGCATGACTCTACAAGGTCAAAAGCACGCCTCAGATTCAAGATTATTAAGACTGAAAGTGAAGGAACCACAAAGGGAACAAGAGGAAGAAGGTATTCAAAATTGGAAAAACAAGACTACACGGCGTGTACAATGACTACATGGCGTGTACTTGACTTCCCTTCCCCTGCCCGGGTCCTTCCACACGGCGAAGCCACACGGCTTCCGTTCAACAAAACTACACGGCGTGTATAATACCTACACGGCGTGTTTGGTGTTATTTTCCAACTACCTGTGTCGTCTGTGACACGACCGACTACTCGGCTTTACTCTACACAGCGTGTTACACTCGCACACGGTGTGTACACCATCCCGTTTCCCAGCCACATGGCTAACTCCACACAGTCTGTCCTCGGACAAGACTACACGGCGTGTCCCAAAGGTACACGGCGTGTTCCGGGAGAGGTGACACCAGCCCGTGGTGCTAGTTACATGGCCGAGTCCCCAGGTCACACTACACGGCATGTCCATAACTGACACGGCATGTTCTATCAAGGAGTTCACCGACCCATGTTGTTAGTTACACGGTCGGACTCCGGTTCAACACTACACAGCGTGTACAAAAACTACACGGCGTGTTTTACCCAAGCCCTTTCCTACCCCATGTCGCCGCCCACACAGTTTGTGACACGGGAAGAGACTACACGGCGTGTACTCAGGGTACACGGCGTGTACTCAAAAAGTTCATTTTTCTTCCCGAACAGAAGAACATACACAGCGTGTACAAAAATACTACATGGCGTGTATACTGGGTTTCCAGACATTATGCCTCAAAAACTTTTCCAGAACCCAGAAAATACTGAAAAACAACACCTAAGTGTCAAATTCTGACCCATGGGGGGCCATACACCCCACGAACCAAAGTTTGACATCTTATTTGTGTTATAACCAAAAACAGTCAATGATCCACCAAATTCCGGTCAATGGGGGCCCATACTCCCCAAAAATCAAATTTTGGCGTCCATTTTATAAACAAGCTCAAACAAAAACACCATATCACAAGGCAAGTATTTATCAAGCAGCTATCACAACAGCATGCTTTTCTAGCACAACAACTATCACAACAACATGCGAATTTCTAATTCACCTGCATGGCATGGAAACTATGCATGGCATGTGATATCTAGCATGTGCCTATATGATGCATGAGACGGCATACCCTTATCTCATTGGGTTGCAACTAAATAGAACCCATAGATAAAATATAAACAGCACAATCCGCGTGCGTCACCCAACAGTGAAAACATATCAACTCTAAAATTGCAAATCAAATAATGCAAAATACGAGGTAGACTAGATTTTTCCTATACACGGGTTAGCTATGCCTGGGCACATCTTATCACCAACTACCATTCTATCCTATCCCTGACTACAGCTCCAAATAGTAAGTCAAAGAAAAGAAACGTCCTTTGATACCACTTTGTAACGTCCCAGACCCGGGTGCCACGCAATGGGTGCCCCGAGCCCGGTTCGCCACGTGACCTCAAGTGCATTTCCCCAAACACCAGAGGCTGCCGACTAGCAGCGAGGGCCCAGGTCTGATAGTGGGGAAACTATGCTCTCATTTTTCAAAGTGTAGCGCAGCGGAATACCAAAATAAACATACAACAACAATGGAAGAAGTAAACATACACAACTGAAATAACTACAGTAGTGGATATAACCAACAGTATATAAGTGATGATGCTACATGCTTCAAGTTCTAAGAAAATAGCCAGAACATGTGATACATCAATACTGTACAACAGAAAACAGAGTACAGCAAAGCAAGCAAAATAGCTAGCAGCGGCATCGTAAGCCTAGGCTCGGTCCCATGCCCTCCTACTCCTTAGCAACAGTCAAGTACCTGTATAGGGACTCTTGCCCCTATCTACACCTGCAGCAACATAATCTGTTTGGGCTGAAAAGCGTGACCCAAACAGGGTGTGAGAAATATATCTCAGTAGGCACCCACCAAAGGCCCATGCTCAAATGTGTGTAAAACATGAAACAAGTGTGCAGTAGTAAAATGCAATAACTAAGCAGTACTCAAAAGTAACTAACTTAACAATTAAATTTCCATTTTATTATTCATTTAATTCCTTTAATTTAGTAACATTTTTGTGCTCAACAGCACCAAGCCCTCAGGCCAACCAGTACCGTGCCCTCAGGCTAAAATAGTAACCATGCCCTCAGGCTTGCCCTCAGGCCATACAGAATCCAACCCGCAGGTATTTCCCTTAGGCGTAACAGAAATTCTCGCCCTCAGGTATATGAAGTGTTGTAACACCCGAGACTTTTATGTTATATAAATCATCAAAGGAATCTTTTTCTACACAACACTTGCTTGGCTTGCTTTACACGCAATCGCGACCTTCCTCGATAGCTTGCGTCGTACGCAATACCGAGTTTCACTAAACAACAATATGCTATTAAAACTAGCAGTTATGAATAGTAATAACCAC
The DNA here is from genome assembly GCA_963277665.1 of Viscum album. NCBI lineage: Eukaryota > Viridiplantae > Streptophyta > Magnoliopsida > Santalales > Viscaceae > Viscum > Viscum album. Next base: position 1,511,718,524 of record OY728128.1, on the reverse strand, counting down.
TTTTTGAAATTTTATAAATTTTATTTTTCAAAATGGACTTCATTTTTGGACTCAGAATATCGAAATTAGCCTAGGGTGAAATTTTGGTATTTTTCTGAAAACTTTCAATTTTTGATGAATAGTGAAACCACTAAGTGGTAGGTTAAAAAACTGAATTTTGCATAAAACTTAAATTTACCGCTTCTGTGAATGGAATTTCAAAAATCCGACAGACACGGTTGATATCAGTAAGTAAAATGTGGTTCAATGAGATAAAAACAATTTTTTGGTGAATAGTAACTTTTTACTTTTTTTTACCGCGGTTAATAGTAAATAGGGTAACTAAGGGTAAATATGATATTAATATTACCCTAACAAATGTACTAATTCTATTGGAAAAGTTTAATTCGACCAAAAACAAACTTAGGAATAAAATATGACCATTTAGGCCCACTTGGATTAGATTAGGACATTTATTATTAATTTATTTAAAGAAGGGTTAAAATAGTTAAAATTAACGTTTAATAAGTAAATCATTTTTAATATGGGGTTATACATAAGATAAATTCGATTGTAAATATTCATTAGAAAGCTAAAAATATTTCCTACATGATGGTATTTTATTTGTAATTTTTAGACATCAAATAATTTAATTTATTTATGACACAAAGATGATGCAGTAATTATCTTATTAATGAAATATTGACATAATTGATAATATAAATACCAAAATAAATGTAATTTAAGACTTTTTATGAATTACACTAATTTTATAGGTTACTATGATATATTAGTGTTGATTTAATCAACTTGGTTCGAACATATAATTCTGTTATGACTTTCACAAAAATCATATATCAAATAGTGTCAAAATTGACACAAAATAGTTTTTAAATCAAATATTATATTATTAATTGTTATTTTATTCCTAAAAATCTAAGGTTAGGCCAAATGACTTAGATAAGGATATATATATTAATAATAAACAATTTGGGGTTCGTTTGGCATGTTATAGTAAGTGTATTAACCATATAGTGAAAGAAAACAAAAAGACATGGTAAAAGTTAAATTATTTAACTTAGAGTTAAATCTAATTGATAAGGTTAAAATAATACCCTAAACTTGTCTAAATCCTATTGGTTGATAGGATTTCGACCCTTCCCCACTTTAGCTTCGAAATAAGACCCTTTGGAACCATTATAAACCGATTTTGACTTTAATATAAAATAATATTTTGTGATATTCCTAAGGTGCCCCTCTCCTCCCTTATAAAAGGGCACCTCCTCCCCCTCCTCCTCACACCAATTTGAGCACTCAAGCTCGGCCAACCCCTGCCATTTTCTCCTCTACACTTCCCTAGAATAATCCTAGAGGTCCTGGTCTTCTTCAAAGACCAATCTTAGTTCCCTAAGTGGAGGATTCAAAGAGGCGTTCCAAAGAAGAGGTAATATCCATTACCGATCTTTTCAATTTCTTTCTTCTTCAACTTCTTCTTATTTAGTTGTTTCATGATAAAGTAATAATATCAGTATTACTTACATAATGATATGTTATTATAAATATGAAACAACCCTAATTCACCTTCTATCCATCCTACGGAAAAATGAAATCACCGCGCGTGCGTACGTACGGAATACCGTCTCCACGCCGTGGTGTAATCTATTTTTCCACCATCACTTTACAAGGATGGGTATAATGGTGTAATGAGTAACTATTTATGATTATTATAAATTAATATTGATACTGAAATAATATATATACTCCAATACAGTTCCACGATCATAGGAACGATATCATCACTCGTGCGTACGTACGGAATACCGTCTCCACGATGTGATGCGACTCGTTCTACATGATCATCATTACATAGTAATTATATAAATGAATTGAATGAATAAATATGATATATGATACACTAATACCATTCTGGATATAAGGCATCTATAACCTTAAAAGAAGAATAAGAATGTATTCGGCAAAACACGCATAAGAACAAAAGGCAATAAAGACCCGAGTAACAAGTAACAATGAAATATTACTAACAAGAAGCTAAGAATATGACCATATATGTTATCATATCAATATATATGATTCTGTAATAAGTCAATAACATTATTTAAACCATTATACAGGAGCTTCGGACACGTACAAAGCAAATTGGACCTAAGGTAAGGGAAGTATCACAATCTCATTTTTATCCGAGATTGTTTATTCATAAGTATTTACTGGGGTGTATTTTATAATCCACATCCATGTTTCATCATTATGTAATATTATTTCCATCCACCTACAATTTTTTAAATCCAATTTTACCCTTCGGTGAGCTTTTAGTAAAAGATATGAAAGGAATCTTTTGTCGTTTTTCGTACGAGGTACTTTTTTTGACTTTTCCGACAAAAGTACGAAGAATGTTTTTTTTAACTTATACGGAAAGAATGGAATTTTAAAAGAGTATTTCCAAGAAGCTTACTTTACAAGTTTTCAAGTTTATTTTTAATCAAATTCTTTTAGTTTAAAATTTTATGACATGTTAAGAAAGGAAAAGTATTTTTGAAGTAGAAAGGATATTTTCCTCAAGAATGAAGTTCAAGTATTTTATCAAAATTATTTTCCATCTAAGATAATAAAAGGGTTCTGTTTTTATCCCTATTATTACATGGAATTGATTATGTTATGATGGAAACATTTTTATGAATTCCTTTATCTTATATGAATTTTTTTATGATGACATGTTGTTTAAGAATCCCATTTTTATTACATGGGTTATGTGATGATGTATGATTTATGATTATGTGGCACACATAAGAAAGGATTCATTATAAGATGGGTGGGACCTATATCTCCCTCCAATTCATTGGGTAAAGATTTTATATCTCATGAGATAGACATGGCTGGAATGGTAGGTTATACCGGTTCAGTGAAACAGGACTGAAACGAGGGTTACTCGGTTTAGAAAGGGACTTTGTCCACTAAGATAGTCTTGGCAATGAGTCATGACTAACAAGAAATGATTTTACATGATTATGTGTGCATGCCACAAAGTTTCAAGTTTTATGTTATGATTATGGGGATCTCATTTTCACTTCTATGATTTATTTCATGTTAAGATATTATGATCTCTTTTGCAGGTTTTGATTTTCAAAAAGATATGATATGATTTTTATTTCCTTTATTTGCCCTTGCTGAGCATTTGAGCTCACCCTTTTATATTTTCTTTTCCCCAGGTCAGGAAGATGGATATTAAGTAGAATATGCTAAAAGGGACCCTAGATATGATGAAATAAATGGGAGACACTGTAGAAGATTTATGAACCAGTTGTTTATGTTTCCCAGTTTCTAAAGACTCTATACCTATACGGTCCTTTGTGGTTTTATCATATGTTGTAATAAGTGTGCTTCAATTTTGAAGTATTAACAATGTATGTAAAGTATGGGTCGTTATAGTTGGTATCAGAGGAAAGGTATAGTCAACCTTTGGAAACTAGGATGTGAAAGCCTTAGTAAAAACTCTAAGGATAAGTCTAAGCATAGAACACAATCTTAGTGTTTTAGAAATGGCCTTGAATAACCTAGGATAAGACCTTAAGCATGAAAATTTTATTCTTGAATTATGTGGTTTTCCTATTATAATTAGTGTTGCTCACACTATTCTTCTTGGTTTTAGTCAATGGCTGGAACCCGAAGGAACCATGTTAATGCGGAATGCGATGGGCAATGCAATGATTGTCCCCCTAAGCAACCAAACGATATGGGAGCTGGAATGCAAAATCTTGTAGCCATGCTCACACAACTTTCTCAAGCTATGAATCATGCAGGACTTCCAAACGAGCAAAGGAAGGAGCAACATTCTGTTGAATCCTTCATGAGGAAGCGTCCACCTTCTTTCAGTGGGTCTACTGATCCATTAGTTGCTGAACAATGGATTAGTACTACTGAAAAGATATTTTCAGTTCTTCAATGTTCTGAACATGATAAAGTCATCCTAGCAGTGTATCGTTTGGAAGGAGATGCTGATCAGTGGTGGAATCTTATTAAGAATACGAGGCAATGGGATGAAATTGAGTCTATGGAATGGGACGAGTTCAAGAACTTATTTTTCAATAAGTACTTCCCTCGTATTCTCCGAACAAAGATGGAGAAAGAGTTTCTTGAACTGAAGCAAAGGGATGATGAATCTGTTGGTACCTATGAAGCAAATTTTACAAGACTTGCAAGGTACGCTTCTGGTATTATTATCCAACCTGAGAGTAAGATCGATCGATTCTTTAGTGGCTTAAAACCAAGTCTTCGAAGGGAGTTAGCCATAAGGGACTTCAATAGCTACGAGGAAATAGTTCGATGTGCTCTCAAAGTCGAGATGGAGATTGGAGTAACCCATCAGTCACATGGGTTTGATAAGAAGAGGAATATGGAATTCAAAGAAAAATCTAAAGAGCACACGGAAAAGAAGATGAGCTTTTCCTTATGCTCAAAGTGTGGAAAGAAACATGGAGGGAGTTGTCTTAAAGGGACAAGTAAATGTTTTAAATGTGGAAAGGAAGGTCATCGGGCATTTGAATGCCGTGATAATGGGAAGAAGATGTCTAATGATGCAAACAAAGGAAGGGACACACAGAATGAACCTACTACACTTCAATGTTTCAAGTGCAAGGAGATGGGGCATTATGCCAATCAATGCCCAAATCCAAGGGTTGATGATGATGGTCGACGTCAACAAAATCTTAAGGCTAAAGACAAAGGAAAGTCACATGCAATTTCTATCAGTGATGTGGAGTACGATAACGATGTGGTGAAAGGTACACTTACCATCCACTCTAAAGTAGCAAATGTTTTATTTGATTCTGGATCCACCCACTCTTTTATTTCTAAAGAATTTTCTAAGGGTATCACCGTATTACCTCAACAATTAGATGTTGAGTTAGCTGTGACAACACCTAATGGCACATCAATCGCATCAAAAGTTTATAATTCTTCTCCGATCGAAGTTTGTGGGAAAGTGCTTCCTGCAAATCTTGTGATCCTTCCTTTAGTGGAATTTGATGTGATTCTTGGCATGGATTGGCTTTCTCTACATGGAGCTCATATCAATTTCCAAATAAGGGAAGTCACATTTCATATTCCAGATCAATCTACGATCGTCTATCAATGCAAGGATGAACATAACCTTCCAGTGGAAATTTCTTCCATCTTATGGGTATTGATTCCACTAAATGAAGGTTATTTATCTCAAATGGTTGGTTAGAAACTCACGATTAAGAATATGCCCATTGTACGGGAGTTTGATGATGTCTTTCCGGAGGAATTACCGGGTCTTCCACCAAATCGTGAAGTTGAGTTTTCAATAGAACTCGTACCGGGTGCTTTGCCTATTTCAAAGACACCTTATAGAATGGCCCCAATTGAGTTGCAGGAATTGAAGAAGCAACTCCAAGAGAATCTTGATAAGGGATTCATACGCCCTAGTGCATCACCGTGGGGAGCACCTGTTCTATTTGTTAAGAAGAAAGATGGATCAATGAGACTCTGCATTGATTATCGAGAACTTAACAAGATCACTATCAAGAACAAATATCCTCTCCCACGCATTGATGACTTATTTGACCAACTACGCGGAGCTCAATACTTTTCCAAGATTGATCTTCGTTCAGGGTATCATCAATTAAGGGTCAAAAGGGAGGATATACCAAAGACGGCTTTCCGTACAAGGTATGGACACTATGAATTTATAGTGATGCCATTTGGTCTTACTAATGCCCCTGCTATCTTCATGGATCTAATGAATAGAGTCTTTAGAGACTATCTTGATCAATTTGTGGTAGTCTTTATAGACGATATTCTTGTCTATTCAAAGAGCAAGGAAGAGCATGAAGATCACTTGAGAATTATATTGAAGACCCTGAGAAAAGAGAAGCTTTATGCCAAATTTACCAAGTGTGAATTTTGGCTTCAAAAAGTTGCATTTTTGGGTCATATAATCTCAAAATAGGGGATATCTGTGGATCCAGCAAAAACAGAGGTTATCGAAAGATGGTCAAGACCAACAACAGTAACTGAGATCCGAAGTTTTCTTGGTTTGGCTGGATATTATCGACGTTTTGTAAAGGATTTTTCACGATTATCTAATCCACTCACCAAGTTGACTCAGAAAGGAGTTAAGTTTGTCTGGATAGAGGAATGTGAAGAGAATTTCAAGGAGTTGAAAAGAAGGTTATCCGGTGCACCTGTGCTCACACTACCTTGTAGTGGAGAAAGTTTTGTGATCTACAGTGATGCATCCAAGAAGGGATTGGGGTGTGTTCTTATGCAAAATGATATGGTGATAGCTTATGCCTCACGACAGTTGAAAATCCATGAGCAAAATTACCCAACACATGATTTGGAGTTGGCTGCGGTAATCTTTGCATTAAAGATTTGGAGGCATTACCTTTATGGTGAAAGGTGTGATATTTATACTGATCATAAAATTTTAAAGTATATTTTCACACAAAAGGAGTTGAATATGCGTCAAAGAAGATGGTTGGAGCTGATTAAGGATTATGACTGCTCAATCCATTACCACCCTGGGAAAGCAAACAAGGTGGCAGATGCATTAAGTCGACAAGACCATGCTAGTTTATCCATGATGAGGATCACAAAAGATCCAATATTTATGGATTTACAAAGGATGGATCTTGGAATTATAATGGAAGGGGAAAAATCTTATCTTTCTCAAATGAATGTTCAACTATCTATACATGTGAAGATTAAAGAGGCACAGAAAGAAGATGTCGAGTTACAAAAGAAGGTGAGAAATGTTCCTGAATTCAACCTTGATTGTGATGGGATAATAAAGTTCAGGAATCGGGTTTGCGTTCCTCCCATCCCCGAATTAAAGAATGAGCTGCTGGATGAGGCTCATAGTTCATCATTCTCTATTCATCCTGGAAGCACGAAGATGTATAGGGACCTGAAAGAGTACTTCTGGTGGGATGGCATGAAAAGAGATGTTGCTGAATATGTCTCTCGATGCTTGGTTTGTCAACAAGTTAAAGCTGAGAGACAGAAGTCTAAGGGGATGTTACAACCATTACCCATACCCGAATGGAAATGGGAAAACATCACTATGGACTTTGTCACAGGACTTCCTAAAACATCCAAAGGCAATAATGCTATCTGGGTCATAGTTGATCGTCTTACAAAGTCCGCACACTTCATTGCTATTAGAGAGGATTTCTCTCTAGATCAGCTTGCCAGGATATATGTAAAGGAAGTGGTAAGATTGCATGGAGTACCACTTTCTATTATATCTGATCGGGATCCGAGATTTACCTCGAAGTTCTGGCAAAGTCTTCAGCATACTCTGGATACAGAGTTGAGTTTCAGCACTGCTTATCATCCCCAGACAGACGGTCAGTCTGAGAGAACAATTCAAACCCTAGAAGATATGTTGAGAGCTTGCTCTATGGATTTCAAAGGAGGTTGGGATCAACACCTACCTTTGGTGGAATTTTCTTATAATAATAGCTTTCACTCCAGTATTCAGATGGCTCCTTATGAAGCTCTCTATGGAAAGAAATGCAGGACTCCAACTTGCTGGGATGAAGTTGGGGAAAGAAAGCTATTAGGACCTGATCTCGTTGATGAAATGGCAGAAAAGGTCAGATCTATTCAACAACACATAAGAGCAGCTCAGAGTCGACAGAAAAGTTATGCCGACAACCGAAGAAAAGACCTAGAGTTTGAAGTGGGTGATAAAGTGTTCTTACGAATATCTCCCTGGAAGAGGGTTATGAGATTTGGAAAGAAGGGGAAGTTGAGCCCTAGATATATCGGTCCTTTCGAAATACTGGATCATGTTGGGAAGGTAGCTTACCGATTGGCGCTTCCACCGAATCTCTCTCAAGTTCACGATGTGTTCCATGTATCTCTCCTGAGAAAGTACATACCAGATCCTTCACATGTACTCAGCTCAGAAGTTGTACCGCTGGAGCAAGATCTTTCTTATGAAGAACAGCTGATAGAGATTCTGGATCACAGCGAAAAAGTCCTACGAAACAAGACCACTCGATTGGTGAAAGTTTTATGGAGGAACCACCAACTTGAAGAAGCTACATGGGAGCTTGAGGATATGATGAGGGAGAAGTATCCTCATCTGTTTGTTACAAAGTGACGAATTTCGAGGGCGAAATTCTTTTTAAGGGGGGTAGAATGTAACACCCGAGACTTTTATGTTATATAAATCATCAAAGGAATCTTTTTCTACACAACACTTGCTTGGCTTGCTTTACACGCAATCGCGACCTTCCTCGATAGCTTGCGTCGTACACAATACCGAGTTTCACTAAACAACAATATGCTATTAAAACTAGCAGTTATGAATAGTAATAACCACTTTTTGAAATTTTATAAATTTTATTTTTCAAAATGGACTTCATTTTTGGACTCAGAATATCGAAATTAGCCTAGGGTGAAATTTTGGTATTTTTCTGAAAACTTTCAATTTTTGATGAATAGTGAAACCACTAAGTGGTAGGTTAAAAAACTGAATTTTGCATAAAACTTAAATTTACCGCTTCTGTGAATGGAATTTCAAAAATCCGATAGACACGGTTGATATCAGTAAGTAAAATGTGGTTCAATGAGATAAAAATAATTTTTTGGTGAATAGTAACTTTTTACTTTTTTTTACCGCGGTTAATAGTAAATAGGGTAACTAAGGGTAAATATGATATTAATATTACCATAACACATGTCCTAATTCTATTGGACAAGTGTAATTCGACCAAAAACAAACTTAGGAATAAAATATGACCATTTAGGCCCACTTGGATTAGATTAGGACATTTATTATTAATTTATTTAAAGAAGGGTTAAAATAGTTAAAATTAAAGTTTAATAAGTAAATCATTTTTAATATGGGGTTATACATAAGATAAATTCGATTGTAAATATTCATTAGAAAGCTAAAAAGATTTCCTACATGATGGTATTTTATTTGTAATTTTTAGACATCAAATAATTTAATTTATTTATGACACAAATATGATGAAGTAATTATCTTATTAATGAAATATTGACATAATTGATAATATAAATACCAAAATAAATGTAATTTAAGACTTTTTATGAATTCCACTAATTTTCTACGTTACTATGATATATTAGTGTTGATTTAATCAACTTGGTTCGAACATATAATTCTGTTATGACTTTCACAAAAATCATATATCAAATAGTGTCAAAATTGACACAAAATAGTTTTTAAATCAAATATTATATTATTAATTGTTATTTTATTCCTAAAAATCTAAGGTTAGGCCAAATGACTTAGATACGGATATATATATTAATAATAAACAATTTGGGGTTCGTTTGGCATGTTATAGTAAGTGTATTAACCATATAGTGAAAGAAAACAAAAAGACATGGTAAAAGTTAAATTATTTACATTAGAGTTAAATCTAATTGATAAGGTTAAAATAATACCCTAAACTTGTCTAAATCCTATTGGTTGATAGTATTTCGACCCTTCCCCACTTTAGCTTCTAAATAAGACCCTTTGGAACCATTATAAACCGATTTTGACTTTAATATAAAATAATATTTTGAGATATTCCTAAGGTGCCCCTCTCCTCCCTTATAAAAGGGCACCTCCTCCCCCTCCTCCTCACACCAATTTGAGCACTCAAGCTCGTCCAACCCCTGCCATTTTCTCCTCTACACTTCCCTAGAATAATCCTAGAGGTCCTGGTCTTCTTCAAAGACCAATCTTAGTTCCCTAAGTGTAGGATTCAAAGAGGCGTTCCAAAGAAGAGGTAATATCCATTACCGATCTTTTCAATTTCTTTCTTCTTCAACTTCTTCTTATTTAGTTGTTTCATGATAAAGTAATAACATCAGTATTACTTACATACTGATATGTTATTATAAATATGAAACAACCCTAATTCACCTTCTATCCATCCTACGGAAAAATGAAATCACCGCGCGTGCGTACGTACGGAATACCGTCTCCACGCCGTGGTGTAATCTATTTTTCCACCATCACTTTACAAGGATGGGTATAATGGTGTAATGAGTAACTATTTATGATTATTATAAAGTAATATTGATACTGAAATAATATATATACTCCAATACAGTTCCACGATCATAGGAACGATATCATCACTCGTGCGTACGTACGGAATACCGTCTCCACGATGTGATGCGACTTGTTCTACATGATCATCGTTACATAGTAATTATATAAATGAATTGAATGAATAAATATGATATATGATACACTAATACCATTCTGGATATAAGGAATCTATAACCTTAAAAGAAGAATAAGAATGTATTCGGCAAAACACGCATAAGAACAAAAGGCAATAAAGACCCGAGTAACAAGTAACAATGAAATATTACTAACAAGAAGCTAAGAATATGACCATATATGTTATCATATAAATATATATGATTCTGGAATAAGTCAATAACATTATTTAAACCATTATACAGGAGCTTCAGACACGTACAAAGAAAATTGTACCTAAGGTAAGGGAAGTATCACAATCTCATTTTTATCCGAGATTGTTTATTCATAAGTATTTACTGGGGTGTATTTTATCATCCACATCCATGTTTCATCATTATGTAATATTATTTCCATCCACCTAAAATTTTTTAAATCCAATTTTACCCTTCGGTGAGTTTTTAGTAAAAGATATGAAAGGAATCTTTTGTCGTTTTTCGTACGAGGTACTTTTTTTGACTTTTCCGACAAAAGTACGAAGAATGTTTTTTTTAACTTATACGGAAAGAATGGATTTTTAAAAGAGTATTTCCAAGAAGCTTCCTTTACAAGTTTTCAAGTTTATTTTTAATCAACTTCTTTTAGTTTAAAATTTTATGACATGTTAAGAAAGGAAAAGTATTTTTGAAGTAGAAAGGATATTTTCCTCAAGAATGAAGTTCAAGTATTTTATCAAAATTATTTTCCATCTAAGATAATAAAAGGGTTCTGTTTTTATCCCTATTATTACATGGATTTGATTATGTTGTGATGGAAACATTTTTATGAATTCCTTTATCTTATATGAATTGTTTTATGATGACATGTTGTTTAAGAATCCCATTTTTATTACATGGGTTATGTGATGATGTATGATTTATGATTATGTGGCACACATAAGAAAGGATTCATTATAAGATGGGTGGGACCTATATCTCCCTCCAATGCATTGGGTAAAGATTTTATATCTCATGAGATAGACATGGCTGGAATGGTAGGTTATACCGGTTCAGTGAAACATGACTGAAACGAGGGTTACTCGGTTCAGAAAGGGACTTTGTCCGCTAAGATAGTCTTGGCAATGAGTCATGACTAACAAGAAATGATTTTCCATGATTATGTGTGCATGACACAAAGTTTCAAGTTTTATGTTATGATTATGGGGATCTCATTTTCACTTCTATGATTTATTTCATGTTAAGATATTATGATCTCTTTTGCAGGTTTTGATTTTCAAAAAGATATGATATTATTTTTATTTCCTTTATTTTCCCTTGCTGAGCATTTGAGCTCACCCTTTTATGTTTTCTTTTCCCCAGGTCAGGAAGATGGATATTAAGTAGAATATGCTAAAAGGGACCCTAGATATGATGAAATAAATGGGAGACACTGTAGAAGATTTATGAACCAGTTGTTTATGTTTCCCAGTTTCTAAAGACTCTATACCTATACGGTCCTTTGTGGTTTTATCATATGTTGTAATAAGTGTGCTTCAATTTTGAAGTATTAACAATGTATGTAAAGTATGGGTCGTTATAAGTGTCGCCCTCAGGCATAGAAGTCAAGCACTCAGGCACGAAAGGTTTCCCTCGTGTGGAATAACGACAGCCCTCGGGCTAAAACAGTCACGCCCTCAGGCCAATCACAACAACGCCCTCAGGCTAACAGGTAACCGGGCAATGCCTAACATATCAAAATGCAGTAAACAAGAAATTCTTCTCAAGGAAATTCTACAGTTACTACATTTAAGTCATACCCTCGGGTATCCTGGCCAAATGGCTAAACAGAGGAACACACCCCTCGGGATAGTCCTGGATCCAAGCAACGATCCCAAACAGCATTTTTACAACTTTATTTAATTACCTATACATTTCTAGGTAGTTAAATTAGCCATGGCCTCAGCCTCACGACACCCCAATATGGGTTCGTAGCTCAAAAACGCACAAAAACGCACGACAGTGGAAAAAATAACACCAAGCCACCTACCTTATACGCCAACGAATGCTATACCCGAACGCCGACTCTAGAAACGCCCAATAATGATGTAAATATGACGAAGAAAAAAAAACCCATTCAAACGTAAATAACTTACGTTGGGAGAAGAATTGGTAAGAATGGTACTAGGAGGAGGAAGGGATTACCCGTGCGGTTCCAACAAAATTATCCGAAGCCGAATCGGATTCCAGACGAACGCCCGGTGGATCTTCAAAGATCTGGCCTCCTCCTTTGGCTTCAAAATGGCTCAAGTGCCTCCTCTGCCAAATTAGGAGGCTACTGCTTGTTTTAAGCCGAAAAAACAAAGTACACGGCGTGTACTTCAAAGTACACGGCGTGTACTCCCTTCATTTAACTGTTCAAATGGCAGCACCGCCACACTGTTCATCAGTCGACATGAGTACACGGCATGTACTCTTGAGTACACTACATATACTGTCGCCCAGCTGGCGGCGACGCCACCGCCTTACTGTTTAAGCCTACTGACTAACTACACGGCGTGTAAGGTACCACTACACGGCATGTAGTCGGTTTCTACACCCTTCGTCGCCGGCACGGCTACACGCCCCACGTACTCATCCCAACATGGCCAAAATTACACGGCGTGTGGATAAAGTACACGGCGTGTAGTTCCAAAATTTGGGATTTTCCCCCATTTTCCATATTTTCTCAAAAACACTTGAAGAAAAGGAAAAGAAGAAGCTCGTACCTCTAAAACAAGAACCGGGTTCTTACATATTTAATGTGTATAAAAATTTTCAAATATCTATAAGATAAATTATAGATGTTTTAAAGCATTATATTGGAATTTCCACTTTGTATTATTATATTTTAATTCAAACTAAATGAATAGTATTAAATTTCTCAATAATAATATCTTATTGAATTAATCTATTGTTAAATTATTTAAAAAAAATGTTAAATAATCACAAGGGGATAATATATGGTCGAACTTGTATTATAAATTTCATTTATGGGACATTTTTAATTATTTAGATCTAGAATAGTCTTATTATATTTTAATATTTTGAGAGTTTCCTTAAGTGCCCCTCTCCTCTCTTATAAAAAGGAATTTTCTCCCACATTTCCTCACACCTCCTTGATCCTTCTAGATCAACCAAACCCTAAAAAATTATCCTATAAACATTATTAGTTAACTTCTGGAGGTCTTGGTTTTCCAAAAAGTACATCTCTAGTGTCCCTAAGAAGAGATTCAAAGGAAGTCCAATGAAGAAGAGGTAATTGCTTTACCAATTCAATTAAATTTATTTTATTCTTCTACTTCCTCTTTCTATGTTGATTCCATACTAAAGTAATAATTCCAGTATATTATAAATTTTGAGATGTTATCATAATTATGGTACAATTTTATACCTCCTTTTATCCATCCTACAAATAACAATATCACCATGCGTGCGTACGTACGGCTTACCGTCTCTATGTTTTAGTGTGTTTTTTTATTCAAAAATAATTTATTAGGATGGGTATAAGGATGAGTATAATAGATTTAAATAATTAATATAACATGATAATGATTATTTACAATTAATATACCATCCAATTACATATCATTTAACTATCAAGAGAATGATATCGTCGCTTGTGCGTGCGTACGACCTATCATCTCCACGACGCAGTGATATTCGTTCTCCACTTTAACAATTAAAGAATGATTATAAAATTTATATGATGAGTGAAAATAATAATTATGAACTTAATATAATGAATAAAATAAATCCTATTCATAAAAAACATGACTTACATGGAAAAACAGGAATGGGAAAACGAAGCAGTTAACACTCGAAATAATGGTAATATTGAAATACTGTTAACAAAATGATATAATAGCATCATATATGATATCATAAATATGGATATGGTCTTGTAATAATTTAATAACATGATTTAACCATTATACAGGAGGCTAACGCACCCTCAACTAATGAAAAGTGCAAGGTAAGGGATAATTTTTGCAATCTCATTTTTATTCGAGATTGTTTATACGTAAGTATTTACTAAGGATATATTTATCATCCATGTACATGTTTTCTAAAAATGTTATCATAAAATGTTTACTATTGTTCTATGTATGTTTAAATTAATTTTTACCCATTTTTGACTTTTACTACATGTTATGGAAGGAATCATTATTTTTTTTACCATATGAGGTACTTTTTTACTTTTTTAGTAAAAGTATGAGGAGAATGTTTTTTTAACTTATATGGAATGAATGGATTTTTACATCTTCATAACGCCTTATTTCCATGAAGCTTACTATAAACCTTTTCAATTTTATTTTCAACTAAATTCTTTTCTTTTAAAATTGCACATCATTTTGAGAAAATAAAATGTTTTTGAAGAAGATAGAATAATTTCCTCAGGAATTAAGTTCAAGTGTTTTATCAAAATTATTTTCCATATAAGATGAAATAGGGTTATGTTTCTATCCCTATTATTATATTTATTTGATTGTGTTTATGATGGAATTATTTTTATGAAATACATTTATTTTATATGGATTATGTTATGATGGAATGATGTTTAAGAAACCCATTTTATTTCATGGGTTATGCTATGATGAATTATTTATGTTTTTCTGACACATGTAAGAATGATTTAATTATGAGATGGGTGGGACCTATATCTACCTCCAATACATTGGGTAAAGATTTATATCTCATGATATAGAAATAACAAGAACAGAAAGTAAATCTGGTTCAGTAATACATGGATGGAACGGCATGTAAACCTGATTCAGTAATGGACTTTGTCCATTATGATGGTCTAGGCAACAATGCCTTGGATACTATGGAAATCATATTATGTGCTTAATTATTTTCCACAATTCCATGTTTTATTATAATGCTATTTTATCATGGTTAATGTTCCATTATGATATATGCCTTATGAACTGCCAAGATTTATTTCATGACTCATAATTTTGATATTTAAACTTTATGTTCATGTTTTTACATTATTATGTTTATGGTTTGTTTTATATTATCCATGTTTACCCTTACTGAGAATTTGAGTTCACCCTTTTTATGTTTTCTTTTCTCTAGGATATAAAGAAAGGTTTTAGGTAGGGAAAAATGGAAGATCTTTATGGGAGATGTTGAAGATCTTTTACCAAGTTAGAAGTTTATGTTCCATGTTTTCAAAGGCACTAAACTAATATAGTCTTGGGTGTCAGGTTGTGTCTTGTATTAAGTATTCTGCAAAAGAAATGTAATGTCCATGTATGTCAAGCTTGGGTTGTTATACCATTAGTGTTTCCTTACTCATTTGTACTCACACCCTACTCGAGAAACCGTTGAACTTTGGTACCCGTGCATACCTATTTTTTACAAGTTCAAGTAGAGAATTAGGTGACCCAAGTAACACTTACATAAATATTACATTATATTATATGAATATTCAATAAATATCATAATAATCCTCCCTTGTTAACCATAAATTTTTAGTTTCTTTAGAGAATAGATAAAAAATAAATTTATTTATAAATAATATTCAATATTTTCCACAAAAATTATTATCACATGGTAACCTTATATACTTATCATACTTAATATCATTATTCATAAAACAAGTAAATTGAAATATAAGAAGGGGTGAGCTCAGATTCTTAGTAAGTGTAAAAAAGAGATATGTAATTTGAAGATCATAAGTGAGCATATGATGAGAATAAGGGTATGAGGATATAAAGATGATACCCAATGACATAAATATAAAATCATGAGTCATGGAATATAGCATCAGTATAACATAACACATGATTCATGAGAGTGTGGAACATTAAATAATCATGATCTAGGAGATCATAACATAGGATTAAGAATATGTCATAAAAGTTTGGCCTAAATGTTTGAAATAAATAAAATAATATAAATCATAGGTCTAGGCTACCCAGTAATACATTAATTACATAGTATTATTGGGATAACCACCTATGTACCTTCTTCAGATTTGGCTAACTACTTGCGTATCCACATGGGATTAGGATAACCATCTATTTAACTTATAAGCTAATGAGATATAAAATAGTACTTAATGAATTGGAGGGATATAAATGACCCACCCATCACATAATAATAAACCTTATATATTTATAACATAATAATATAATAGCATCCATCATTCCTTCATAGATTAATTATCCCATGAAAAAAATGGGGTTCCTGAAAATTTCCACAAGTAGTTATCATAAGTAATATAGATAAATAAGGTGATGGTATCATTAAATAATATCCTCGGTGAAGAATAATGATCATCAATGTATGTTTAAATATATAAAAACTAATTTTATAAATTCATTAAAAATATTCTTTTAAAAGCGTTAATAAAAATAATTTTCATTTTATAACCATTAAATAATAAAAATCACAAAACATTTGAAATAAAGTTTTATTTTAAAAAACAAGAAAATAATAATAGGATTATTAATAAACATTATCTTTTATGATTTCAATAAAAGGATTACAAGAGGTAAAAAATTTAAAAAATAGTTCACAAAAAAGTAAAAATTGAATCGAATAGTAATCATTAAAAATATTACCATTTTAAAACATTTATAAAATGTAAAAGATGGTATAAAATGACTTTTAATAATAACTAAAATATATACATGAATATTATTTAAACAATATAAAGAATATGGTTATGGTATAAAAATATTCCCAACCTAAAAGAAGAGATAAGGCCAACTTTTCTTATAAATAATATTTTGATTGATTTTTGAACCAAATGAGAAATAAATGAAAAAAAAATTAAACCCCATGGAATACTATAAAAGAGGAAAATAGATTGGGTTTAAGAGATATAGATAGCATATAGTTTCCCCAACACAAATTTAAACAATAAAAACCTTGATTAAGAATGATATTGCAATATAAACTCTTACCACGGTCTTCTATTTAGTTAAAAACTCTATGACATCTAATATAAAAATTAAAATTTATTAAAAATCCATATTAGAATCATATTAACAAATATTTTATTTTATATTATTCACTTATAATTTTTTAATACCAATTTATTAATAATTATTTGTTAAAATTAATATTTGAGTGTCAATTGTTTCATTTTCCATGCATGTTCCGATTTAGCGGTTCTTTTCCTTATACCTTGGTCATGATTCAAAAATATTAATCATGTTAAAAATATCATATTTATTTATCATATGCACTTTTATAATATTCCATGTCAATAAGTGAGGATAAATAGAATGCATCACTTTATAGAGGCAGTAGTCTGCAAGTACACATAGACAATGTTTTCTTTTTTAAAAAAATAGTAAAAAAGAAGGTAGAAAATAATTTATCTTTAAATAATCATAATTATTTAAAATATATCAAAAAATTCATTAAATATGTCATTATGACCATACATATGAGATGGTGATGAAAAATGAAATGTATCGCGTCAAGATTGTGGTGGTCCGCACGTACGCATTAGTGATGCTTTAATTTTGAATTTGATAAAAAAGAGGTATATAATGATTTTTACATAAACATAATAACATTTCAGTACAATAGTGATATTGATTCCATTTTTTTAGCTGATTATAGAATTTTTTTAGGAGGTTTAAGGAGAAATAATAATAAAATAACTTACTTAAGTCAATTGAAACTTCCTTCAGAATCCTTCTTTGAATCTCTCTTTAAGCCTTCTTGGCTTGGTGTTTAGGTTAAAAAAACCATATGACTTGGGGTGGAGATTTTGGATTTGATTTTGGTATATATTATTCTATCTAATGTGATCAAAGTATGTGAATATGTGTAGAGAGGTGGTTCCCTTTTATAAGTGAGGGGAGTGGCACCCTTGTAAATATGCTTAAATTTAAAATATAATAAATTTAATTATCAAATACAAGTAAAAAAATGGCCAAATGTTCTAAGAAATAATAATAGAGAATTTAAATCCACTCATACAATACAATTTATAAAATTTTTAGTGATATTTGTTCCTTATCTCTTATTCTAACCATTTACCACATTTAACCTTAACCACAGCGACTACATTTTTACCTAGGTAATATATTTTTATGAACAAAAATAAAGCTGAACATATAACTGAAATTTTAAATTATTATTCCTAATATGGAATCCATTTTATTAGATTCAATTTATAAATGTGGAAAAAAATAACATGTAAAAACTATTTTTTAGAAAAGAATATCTTTTAGCATAAAAATGATTGTATTCTCATTCAATGCCTAGAAACAACAATTTGATGAATTTTAATTTGTTTAACTAAATATATTGTCTAAAAAATCATTAAACCCATTCATTAATTTTGGTTAATTTAATTTATTAAGGTAAAAATACATTCCACAAATAAAAATAGTTTTCTGAAAAATATATCTTTTACCAAAAAATGATTTTGTATTCATTTCTAAAAAAATTGATAATAAATGTATGAATGATAAATTTTTTATAAATTTATAGAAAATAATATTCCATGGTATTCATTCACAAAATAATAGAAATTAACTTTTAAATATAAACATATATAAATAAATAAATATTGTAAACAAAACATTTTTGTTTAGCTAAGATTTATGAGACTGGTATTTCTTATCATTACTTGATTATTCCCTGGATGTCATTAAGTTATTTTTTTACTTATTAATTTAATTTAATTAATATTTTTTATTTATTTTATTCCTAAAAATTATTAAATCTAACAAAAATACATAATTAAAAATAGTTCAAAATAGAATCAATGGTATTTTATTAAATGAATTTGACCCCTTTTACAAAGTCAGTTATTTTATCAATTTATTTTGAAAATCCAGTAATGTATTAAATTTTATGTAGTAGAGACACATTATTCAAATAATTTTGGTTTTTTAAAATCACAAGGGATTAAGTTAATAAATTTATTTTAAAGATAAAAATATTATAAAATCACGGGGTGTTACAAGGAAGAGGCCCCGGGTTGCGTGATCGAGAATGATAGCTCATATGGAGCCTGGAGATTGGGATGAGGTGAGACTCAGGGATGGAAGTATATCCACTTATTTATTTTTATTCACTCATTTATTTTTTATATGGGGTTATCCTAGTTGGTTACCAATTGTGATGTATAATTGTGTGTGTCCATAATTCATTTTGTTATATCATAGTTTTTATTTATTTATTTTTCATAGTCTAATGATTGGTTATTATGTGTGATTATTGCTTTACTCTAATATTAGGTTATAATCTCCCTAAGGTAACACATTGTACCATCACTACTAGTGATAAACCTATCGTTTATAGGAATACATGCTTAAGGTCATATGATAACCCATGTGTGGACTCTGATTAGTGGTCCAGGGCTGACAGAAATCATCACAAAGTGGTATCAGAGAATTTTTTTCTTTGTCTTAATATTTTGGGATATGATATATTGGTATTAGGTATATGTTAGAGTTTTTTATTGGCCTTAGAATATTGATTCATTAAAACATTTTTTGATGGGAAGTCTAGGTTATCAGAGATATAGGATTATTATTTTGGTTTTTGAAGTTAATGTTGAGATGTTTAATCAACATGATGTTTATTTTTCATATTTGTATTTAGGGTTTTGGATAATTTCCCATTGGAAAGAGGAATTTTTACATTCATTATTCTTGGAACTTAGGAATCACATGATATTCATGTGCTTGTATATGATTGATATCATTTAATACAGAGAGCTTGTCTATTTAAAGTGTCAAAAAAATTATGGATTTTTCCCATATAACATGTTGGTGGAATTATACTAAATTCAAAAATGATATATTTTCTCTGATGTAAATTCATATGGATCTTATAGGGGGGTTTAATGATGAAAATATAGTCCCTTTTTTAAGGGATGTATAGTGACCCTTGGTGGTATAGTATGGGAAATTGATTCCTTGGTACTAGTTTTGGGGAAAAATAGGTTTGGTTACTTAATGTGTCAACAATAACATATATAGGGTTTTTACATATAGCTTCTTGTTGTAATTGTACATAAAAAAACCTTATGACTACAGTATACTGGACAAGGATCGTTATCGGATGATGTCATTATATATCGATAGATTAGTTAATTGTCATTGATGGGGTAGTTTCGTATATAGATACTCGCTGAGGATTAGTTCCCTAGCAGGTGGTTGATTGAAATGTGATGCCTCATAGGTGTGTGTGTGTATTACAACCCTATAGTGGGTATATTAGCACATGGTTTCCTTATGATATTTGAGAATGGAGTGTATATATTACCCCATGATATATAACATGTGTGAGAAAATATTTATGGGCTATGTGGGAGAGGTTAGTGCCTTCGAGATATATCTTAGGATATTGGTAAGTTGGGTGATATGATTGAGTAGCAGGTCATTTTCCTATTTCTGTTGAGATGAGTTTTGATATATAAAGGTAAACTGAGAGAGGGGTTAGATTAGAATTGTGAGTTCCCCTAGAAATTGGAGGTATGGGTAAATGCCTTTCATATGAGATAGGTTCATAGGAGGTTCTATCAAGTATGAGGGGTAGGCATGGAGACATATTATGTATGGTAGATATATATATCCTACCTTTATACCATGAGTTGTCTATATATTTAAAGGTAAATAATGGTAGGATTCTTGACCATATTGATTTTAGGTGTGGTTCAAGATGAGATAGTGGATAATAATCCTTAATGGTAGGATCTATGGTGGGTAGAGCATGATTAAATGATTATGGTTTTGAGATGACTCTTGGATTGGTATGTGATCATTTCATTGGACATGGAAAACGTTATATGTAATTGGTATATTAGATTATAATCAATAAGAATTATTTAGACTAAATAATATTTAAATTAAGTGAGAATAGTTAATTTTTTATATGAAAGATACTAGGATCAATGGGATATGACTTATAAGATCATGCGATTAATTTTTATCAGGTGGTACAGAAGGGTAGAACCATTGGATTCAAACAAGATAAATATATATGACAGATAAGAACCTACAATAAGGTTCTTAATAGGATCAATCTACCTTGGTAGAGGAGATCGAGTCGTGAAATTATTTTTCAGTAAAGGCCTTATTGTGTGAGGGTGATTTCTTGCTGGGTATGGGTGATTCCTATTTATTTTTTGGATCGGTGAGCATCAATGTGTGGATTGGGGACTGATTATTTTAATAATATGTTCATGGCATGATTTTCAAAATTCTTGAGAGAATGAGGAATTTTTCCTCCATAGTTGATGATAAAATCATGGATTGATGGTGTTAGGGATTAAAACAATGGGTGATAATGGATTGAGACGAGAGACACATCTGTGCTATTAACTTATTTAAGGAAATATAATCAATGAGTGGTATAAGGTAATCCATATAGTGGGTGGTATCTTATCAATAAAAAATGTTTAACCCCTCGTGTTGGTAGGGTCATGGAATAGGTGGGACCAGTCATTTCATGGTCAATATAGAACTAGGGTGTCAACGATTAAGAGAATTTGGTATTATCAGGTTCCTTCATAATTACAAGATTGTAATTTGAATGTGATATTGGGTGAAATCTATGCATTGGCATCGGTCTTAGGATTTTTTTTTTTGATGTGATTCAAAGGTTAGTTAGATCATAGATGTGATAGTGGTCATGAGTTGAGTATAATGGTGGATTTTTTTGTATGGGAATCCAATTGTAGATTACACTAAATGTTAGGTTTAGAATTAAATATAGGAATTTGGATGATCTTGGAAATTTTTTGTGGATTTGGGCATTATGATTAGGTGATAATGTAGTTTTTCGATGGCTAGGACCAAGATTTTTATATAATGGTCAGCCATAAGGGGGCCAAATAAGGTTTTTATGTGATATTGTATGTGGTGAGATGGAAACCGAACCAAGTTTCTCAATGGACCACTGTAGATACATTATAGTAGGAAATTCCAATGGTGGGAAGCACTATGGATCAGAATCATCCCTTATGAGATGTGGATTATGGTGGGGAGAATGATGAGCCTAGGAATGAATCAATTGATAACATGTGGGTGTATTAGGAAAGAAGAGTCTAGTTGAGCGCTATCTCGATATTAGTGATGATGATGAGTTGATAGCTTGAGTTTTCATGGATGGTGTATCTCATGTTTTCGGTTGGGTGGTAGAATATTGTTTAGTGTTCAAGGATAGAGTGAAATGAGTTGATTTTTAATTAATGGAATACATAGGTTATATTTCATAATTGAAAGACCACTAAGACTTATCGAGGATGAAAAGTGTTATGGTGGGGAGGTCATAATGAACCACATCATTATGAGTATAAAATTTAATTTAATTTTTAATTTTTTGATTTAGTGGCATGGTTCCTTTTGACAATCATGATTCAAATTAAAATTTCAAGAGATAGAGAATCTCATGGATATGTTTTTTGATATATATCTATGATTGGAAAGTGTTTTTTGTGCTTCGGTGGATATCATGATCTCATGGATGATGTTTGGATTTTTGGAATGATTTTTCCCATGTTGTATGGTTATCATATGGTTAGGTAAACTGTGTGATGTTTTTTTTCTAGAGGTATTATATCATGGTAAGTTCATGGTCATAAAGGAAAACCATGAAAATTATAAAGTTAATTATAGAGGAATCTATATGGTTAGTGCACTTTTTGGTAAAATATGTGGCTAAACTATTCAAGGGGGTATGGTTCAAGATAGTATAAGCTGAATAATTGGAAAACAGTTTGGAAAACCATGTGGTTTCTCAAAATTCCTTAAAATTTATAAAAGTTACATTTTTAAAACCTTAATATTTAATCCATCATGCCCTCTTTTACATCCTTCTCAGACACCAAGCCAGGTAGGTCCTCTTCCCCTTTCTTCCTTATTTGATTCCCCTTAGTGATGGGGTTATTGATTGAATTATATGGTGGATTGGATGTGATTCTTTTTTTCTTTACCCTCTAATATTCTTCTACCTTATTGTTCTCTAATTTTGTTATATCTGGTTTGGTTTTCATTTATGATACTACCAAATTATTATAAAATCATCCTGATATGATGGAAATTTTTCTTTTTATGGATAGAGGATATCCCTAGAGGCTGAATTCATATCATTTCTCATAGTTTCATTCATGTTATATTTGTTAGTGAATTTATTTATAGATTTTACTAAATTGTAATAAATTGAACACTAATTTAGGTAATTGAGTTTGTGATTTTATATGGATTAGGTTCAGGAGCATGTGGAGAGTGGAACACACCTCATTTATCAAGGTTTTTAAGAGAGGATTCACCTTCCACATTCCTATCCATATGAGCCTCATGAGCAGTTATATCACCAAATTGTTCATTTTCATCTTCTTCCTTAACAAGATCCCTTTTCATCTGTTCAGATACATGCTACTCAATAGTAGTAATCACATACATCTAGTCCACCATCACTGAATCAGACACAGTATGATCATCACCAATAGAACTAGAATCAACTCCATTGACAATTGGAATTTCTTATAATATTTCCACATGTGGGGATTTCTCCCCCTCAACAAGTGAATCCTTATCTTTAAGATATAGCTCCACTTATATAGTAAAATTTTGTTTCTATATATATTCACTAAGTGAATCAATAATTTATGTAGGTTTTTCCACTTATTTCCTTTTGATTTTTCCAAGTGAACCATCAGGTTTTAAATCATAATTATCAGCATCACTTTAATTTCCATTTCCATTTTCTTATTCCTCATCATCATTACTATCCTATTCATCATAAAATTATGAGATTATTTTAAACTTTTCTTCCCTAAAAACCACTATTTCTTCTTTATCACTCTTTACAAAATTTTCTCTTTTTGGAATCCTCTTAGGTGGGATAGGAGCTCCGTAAGTAATTGGTGGTGATTAAGGTGAAAAGTTTGGGTCATTTCCTTTGTCAATTGAAGGTTCCTTTTCCACTTATTCTTCTACAACATATTATTCTACATCATTTGAGTACTCAAAAACCTTATATGGCTCCAAGATAGGGTCAACTACATCCCTCTGTATTATGGGATGATCCACCAAGTTAAACTCAATATGCATTTTTTCATTGTCAGATACCCACTGCTTCTTCCATGGGTTCTAGTTGATGCTCATTATTAAGAAAATAAATCCTAAAATGAAAAAAATCATTACAATCAATAATTGTTTCCTTGTAATTATAAACATGTAATTTAGCCTTTAACATTTCAGAAATCATCTTTGGATAAATCAGGGAATTGGATCTCGATAGAGGCTTGATAATTTCAGATAAATGAACCATAATATACCTACACATATTAATCTTAAGTCCTCTTTTTATAAGACTAAGCAATTAGACATCTTGATATCTTAGACTAGAAAAATCACCCTTTCTTGGGAAAAGCATATGTTAAATGAATTTTAAAAACATTCAGCACTCACTATAAAGTTTGAAGCTGCTGGCCTTCTAGATATACCATCACCAGTTATCTCTTCAAGATATTTTTCATAAATAAAGAAGTCATTTTCCTCGGGAATAGATCCTTTTTAGTCATCATAAACACCTTCATGAGAAACACCCAATCATTTTTTCAACTATTTTGAGGAAAATATTATTTTTTGACCATTAAATATTGTTCTCATTCAATATTATTTCTAATCATTAAAAACAAACTCAATATATTAGAAAAAATAATGTATAAGTCTAGGATAAAAAGGTATCTTATTTAAAGAGAACTACTCTAACCATACTTGATCTTGAAGTAATTTGAGCACCAAAGACTTAATGGAAAATATCCACTTTTCTCCCACTTCTTTTTTTTAGAACAAAGATCCTCTTTGAAAGTCTTGGGTTCATTGGTGAAACCGGAGTAGAAAAATTTAGTTCACCTTTCTTCTTTTTAGCTGATCATGACTCGGTTGGAGAAGACTCAAAAGCATGCTTCATTCTTTGCATGAAGGTTGGTTCAATTTTCTCAGGTGAAGGAAAAGTTAGGTGAAGGTTGGGAGAAGAGAGGACTCACTAGGCTCTAGAGAGAAATTTGGGAGAGTAGAGGTTTGTTGGAAATAGAAAAGGTGTTGTTTTTATCATTTTGGATTTTAGGTATTCTAAAATTAAAATAAAAAATGAATTTATTTTCATAAAAATATACATATTGGGTCAGGAAAATAACATAAACCATAATAAAAAGATCCATGAGGTTTAAAATATTAGAATCGTAGAAAATTTAAAAATGCATTAAACCAATAGTGAAATAGATCAATAATGTGAGGTTCACAATGGTGATACAAACATAATGGTGAGTCAAAAATGATGGTGAGACAACCACAATGGTGTTTCATACCCAATGGTGTGTCAGCCAATGATGTTTCACCATAAAATTAAACTTAATCAAAATTAATCATACATTTATCATGTTTGATATAATTCATTCTCTCTAAATTTAAGGGCTTAGTAAAAATATCATCTAGCTGATGTTTTGTACTAATAAACTCAAGAGTGATATCACCCTTTTGAAAATGATCTCTCAAAAAGTGATGTCTTATATCAATATTCTTTATTAAAGAATGTGAAATAGGATTCTTATAAATATTTATAGCACTTTTGTTATTAAAATTTATAGTGAAATGTCAGAATTGATATCCATATTCTAGTAAATTGTGTTTCATCCACAAAATTTTTGCAGAGAAACTAATAGTATCTATGTACTCGGCTTTAGCAGTAGAAAATGAAAAAGAATTTGTCATCTTACTACACCATTAAACAAGACTTTCCAAAAAAGTTACATGTTCCATAGGTGATTTTTCGACCTCACTTACATCCACAAAAATTGGCATCAAAATAACTAACTATATTAAATTATTATCCTCTAAGGTAAAACAATTATAAATTGGTAGTATACTTGAGGTATTTGAAAATTATTTTAATGGAATTTAAGTGTGAATATTTTATATTAGCTTGAAAATGATAACACATACACACACTAAACATTATATTAGGTCAGATAGTAGTCAAGTAGAGAATACTTCCAATCATACGTCTATAACTGGTTTGATCCACTAATTTCCTAAATTCATCAGGATCCAACTTATAGGTGGTACTTATAGGAGTATCATAACTCTTAGTATTATCCAAGTTAAAAAAAATTAGAATATATTTAGTATATTTAATGTTATTTAAAACAATTACTTCTTTATTTTAAAATATTTGAAATCTAAGAAAGAATTTAAGTTCACCCATCAAGCTCATTTCAAATTCATTTTTCATCATTTTAGAAAAATCATCACAAAGATAATTTCTTGAAGATCCAAAAATAATATCATAAACATGGATTTATACTACTAAAATTCCTTTTGAAATTCATTTTATAAAAAGGGTAGGATCAACTAATCCTTTTGAAAATCCTTTTGAAATAATAAAAGTATTGAGCCTATCATATCAAGCTCTAGGATCCTGTTTCAAACCATATAAATATTTAGTTAATTTGAAATCTTGATTTTGAAAATGGAGATTTTGAAAACTAGGGGTTTGTTCAACAAAAACATCCTCAACAATAAAACCATTCAAGAATTCACTCTTGACATCCATTTGATAAATTTTTAAATCTAAATGTGTTGCATAGGAAAGCGGGATTCTTGTGGATTCAAGTATGGATACATGTGAAACTTTTTCCTCATAGTATATCCCTTCTTATTGGCTATAACCTTGTGCAACAAGTATTTCCTTATTTATAACTATTATTCCTAACTCATATACCTTATTTATAAACACCCATTTAGTGCCTATAGTCAACATGCCCTTGGGTATATCTACAAGTTACCACACTTTGTTTCTTTCAAACTGATTCAATTATTCTTGAATTTCCATTACCTAGAATTCATCATTAGTAGCTTCATTTATGTTCTTAGGTTTAAGCTGGGATAATAATGCTTGATGTTCAACCTGATTTCTAAGAGAATCTCTTGTTTGTGTACCTCTATCTAGATCTCCTACAGTAGAATCTAAAGTATGGTATTTTAGAGTTCTACAGGTCTAGAAAAAGTAGGTATTATCACTTCAGGTTATTCTACATGTCCTTTCTCTTGGCACTAGGGTTTTTGGGCGGTGGTGGCTTGGAGGTTTCCCCAGCAAGCAAGAGACTTCTAATCTGAACGTTGTTTTGGAAACACGTCATGTGATGAAGATGGTGCTTATGGTGAGCAACCAGTTTAAACTTTGGGATCCAATATAGATTTAGTGATAGCCTTGCAACTTGTTCTAAAGAAATATCTAGATCATGGTGGGATCATGCGTGGGCTTTTCCAGGGATCCAAGGCACTAGAGAAGCATGATTTTGTGTTGTGTGTATTGGTGGAGTATTGTGACCAGCCGGACTACGTGAAACTTTTCAAGGCTCTTTTCATCGAGCATAATGTCCATTTGATGACTGGTCCCAATGCTAAAACTCTTAGTGAATGGACCGAGCTTTGCAAAATTGATTCTTAAGGAAAGTACAGGAAGGTGGATGGTTGTTCTAGTGTTGTGGTAAAGGATTTGGGAGAGGATCATGAGCCCCTTCATGTATTACAGGAGTACTTGAAGTCCCATTAGGTGCACTTCACTATTTGGAAGACATTGGTTTTTTTTTGGCTGATTTAGTTTACAGAATGTGTTGGCGTCAACTTGCTTTTGTTTTGTAAACATAGAGTTGTTTTGTGATATGTCATTTCCCTCTGATTTAAAGCTTTAATTTCCCTAAAATATTATTAAATAATCTTATCATTGTTAAAAAAAAGTTTTTCATATAGGTCCAAGTTCAGGATGTTCTAGAAATTATTCAAAACTGGATGAATTTTCTTCTTGTTTCATAGAACAATATAAAGGTTTAGAATTTAAGTACTAAGATGATAAATCATCCTCAAGGTTTTATAAGGAGGTATTAGGATCATGTGTATTAGTCTCATAAAATTTTACATGGAAATATTCTTCCATAGTCTCAATCCTTTTATTGAAAACTCTAAAGGCTTTATTGGAAATTGAATAACCTAGTAAAATTCCTTCATCACTTTTGGAAGAAAACTTGTCAATATTATCTTTAGTTTTAATAATAAAGATTTTGAAACCAAAAACTCTAAATTATTTAACCTTAGGTTTCCTATTGTTCCAAATATCATAAGGGGTTTTTTCAAAATATTCCAAATTAACACTCTATTTATGATGTATCGGGCTATATTCACATCCTCTGTCCAAAAATAGATAGGTAATTCATACTCATTTAGCATGGTTCGGTCAATCTCTTATAAAGTTATATTTTTCCTTTATACAACTCCATTCTGTTGTGGGGTCCTAGGATCAAAGGAGTTATGATTATAGACATTTTGTGAGGGAAAAGATTCAAATACTTTATTTTTAGACTCAAGGTCATGGTCACTTCTTAGGTTCTTAATTCTAATTCCACTTAGGTTTTCTATAGATCTAGTAAACTTGGTGAAATAATATCAAATATTCACTCTTTTGAACTAAAAATAACACACAAGTATATCTAGAAAAGTCATTTATTATTACATAGACATAATACATACCATTTTAACTTGAAACTCTATATAGTCCAAATAAATACATATGAACCAACTCAATAGGTTGATATGTTTACACTTCTTTCTATAATTTAAAAGAAACTTTGTGTTGTTTCCATTTTTGATATGGGTTACAGACTTTATCATTTGGGAACTCAATCTTAGGTAGATCCCTAACCAACCCATTCCTTGTAAGCTTCCTAAATTATTGAATATTTAAATGGCCCAGTATCCTATGCCAAAGCTAGGATTATTTATTAAATTCACTCAAGTAGCAAACATTTTGAGAAACTAAAGATTTTAAATCAACAGCATAAACATTATCATTTCTCAAAGCAGTAAAAAATAAATCATTTTTAGAATCATAAACATGGAATGCATCATTATAATATTTTAACATAAAAACCATCATCACATAATTATGATATTCTTATAAGGTTATACTTCAAACCATCAATAAACAATACTTTTGAAATTAAAATAGAATTATTGTTACTGATTTGGAAAAGGATGGTGATTTTTCCTTTTGCATTGTCACCAAAGGTGACATGAACACCATAAACCTTAATAATGATCTTAAATAATGAATAATATCTTACCATATGTCTTAAAAAATAATTTTACAGGTTCTATAGACACTTATAGGATGTCTTCAAATATTTTTCCTACAAAAACAATTATACAAGAAATGAATTTGGTACCCAGGTTCTCTTGGGTCCAGAGATGTTAGTAATTAAAAAATTTGGAACCCACAATTTCTTGATGGGTTTTCTATAAATATATTGAATAATTTTCGAAATAAAAACTTTATTAAGTCCTTTATAAATATAATTTATAGAATAAGTTTCTATTCTGGACTTAGCAACAAACATGCTTTTTGTTACTCTCCTCTTTCTAGGTTGATATCCAATACCAGTAACATATTTAGGTGTAAATTTATTTCCTAAAATATTATTAAGATTTTATATACCATTTTTAAACTTTTCTAGGTCATTCTTTAATTGATCATCTAAAAACTTAAGTTCAGTATTTTCTTTTAAGAGTTTAGAATTTTTTTTCATTTTCAATAGACAATTCATATTTTTTATTTATAGTTAAAGCATGTTGTCTTTTTAGAAATATATATTTATCTTTAAGTTCATTAAAGGTATACTCTAACATATTACAGTATTCAAATAATTCTTCATTGGACACTTCATCGTCATCATGTTTATTTTCATAAATATCATCATTTTGCATAGGTGAGGTAGTAGAGATAGTAGGTAAAATAAATACAAAAGGTAATTTAGTAATTAATTCATAAAGAACATGTTTGATCTATCTAATTTATCCTACTATGATGTATTTAAATCACTAGAGATATCTTCATAAGCACTCCATGTAGCTTTCATTTATTTCTTATATCTTTAGTCCTTGTCATCATTTTTTTGTACTTTAACTTTGGAAAGTCATATTTTACATTTCCTTTCCTTTTACACTCATAACAAGTGACTTCATTCTCATCCTTCTTACAGTCTTCCATTCAATTTCATTTAGTATCATATTTCCCTTTATAACTAGCCTTTCTAAAAAAAATATTTTTCCTATAAAATTTCTTGAATTTTCTAGTAAGACGAGTCATATCCTCATCACTATCTAGTGGATATTCACTATCACTTGAACTTAAAACTTTGAAATTCTCTTTTTCTTTCTCTTTCTCTTTTTGTCAAGATGAAGTAGTCTTAAATGCTACCAAATTCCTCTTAGGTTATCTATAATATTTCCAGTTTACTTTTAATTATTCATTGTACATAATAAGCTTATCAATCATATATTTGATAGTTACCTTGATAATATCACAAGACTCTCTGATGGAGAAAAAATTGCATCTCCATCTTTTAAGTATACATCTTAATAGTTTCATGATCTAATCATTATCTGAAATAAGATTTCCAAGTGAGCTCATTGTGTTGAAAATTTCATTGAACCTAGGATACATTTCATAAATAGGTTCATCAAGCTTCATCTTAAAGTTATCATATTTAATAGTATAAGTATTTAATATCATCTCCTTGACATTATAATTTCCCTCATGAGAAACAGAAAATGGATCCCAAATCTCATAAGAATTTTTTCATGTATAAATTCTATTAAACTCTTCATATCCTAGGGAACAGTATAGGGCATTTATTTCTTTATAATTATTATTATAAGCTAACTTGGTAATATCATCCCAATTACTTCTAGCAGTATTTGTTATAACATATTGATCTTCTATAGTAGTCCAAATCTCAAAACCCATACTCTCTATATGCATTTTCATCTTAATATTCCACTAAGAATAATTGTTAGCATTGAAAAAAAGGAGGTATGTTAGTAGTAGAACCTTATTGTCTAGAATCTGTTTAAATAACTAAATTTATAAATAATATAGATTTAATATTTTTAAGGCTCAACTAAAATCATAGTTGAAAATATTTTGAAAACATTAATACCAAAGAAAAATTCCTTTGATACCAAATGTTGGTCAGAGTGAGTATCTCAAGAGGGGGGTGAATTGAGTACCCAATAAAAAAATCAAAATGGATTAAAATATATTCCCCCAATTTATTTAAAAATGGACTAGTTAACAAAAAAATCATATCATTATAAGATTAGATATTTCAAAAGATTGATTAGAAGATTGATTAGGTCTAGGATAAAAAAATATAAAATTTTACTTAGCCTTTGAAATAAATTTTATAAATTAAAAAATTATAAAAACACTAATTAAGGTTAACTATAAAAGTATATAAATTTTTTATAGTTTAAAACAAATTTCAATTTTAAAGAAAAAATTCAAGGTAAAAAAAATAGAACAAGTAGCAGAAATTTTGAATACAAGAGGTTTAGTATCAAGTTGAGACTTAGTCCTCTCCACTTGGTGATCACCTAACACCAAGAATTTTATATAAAATAAAAAGTGTGATCCCCAACCTAGATCAAGTTTCTCAATAGCATAAAATTGTCTAGTTCACACACGACCTCTTCCACTGTTATACATGGGAGTTAAACTAAAATTCCACATAGGGACCTCTAACATTGTTATCTATAGGGATACAGATGTAAAACTATTTTTGAGAATATATCTTGGTAACTTCCAGTTAAATCAGGAGATAGTGTGTGTAGTAAAACAAAGTTTTCACACACTTCTTGTAATGTAATAAAGATAAACAAAACATAGATTTATTATAGTGTAGGGTTTAGAAATGATCGGTTTGTGGCAGTGAATCTTGTGAATATTGATTTGATTCACATTAAATCTTGAGTTGGGTTCTCTTAAAATATTCATAATAATAGAGTTTCATAGACTCTAGTTCTTGACTGGAGGAAAGTAGAATATTTGTATGAGCTTCATATTCCTTAATTGAGTGATTTCAGAATGTAGTAGTTCATCTCTTATTCTCAATGTGTATGTTTTGTAAGCACGAGCTATCAGCTTCTTATCTATCTACATTGCATGAGCATTCACCATAATGAATGAGGGATTCTGGTTCCTTTCTTAATAATAGAAGTATTAGGAAGAATATCCATGTACATCCGGATATACCACTTCCTCATACAGAATTTATGGCTCACTCTTCAATGCATTATGTCGAGCATTTAAGAGGCAATCATTAATATAGAATTCATCATTAAATTCAATAAGCTATCCATTATTAATAATTCAAAATAATTGTAAGTTAAGAAAATAGTGGTAGTGTATTATACTGGTGGTGAGTCAATCTTGTGGTGACTCATGGTCTAATGGTTTCTCGCTCTGGTGGTGTCTCACACTTTTCCAAATTTATGTTTTGGTGGCATGACATCCTGATGGTGAGATATCCTAGCGACATCTCATACTTTACTGATTTTTTACTCTGGTGATATCTCATCTTTGATGGAGAAACATTTTTGATGGTGTCTCATATGTGATGGTGAGTCATCGACAATGGTGACTCATACTTAGTCAATTTCATCACCTATCTCAGATTATGGAATACTTACAAAAAACATGAAATTCATTAATATCATTAAAACCATGATTTTGTGATCATTAAAACAAGGAGGGAAACACATGTTCAATATAATTAATATAGTAAAATTATCTCCCAATAATCCTATCAAGTACAAAATAAACAAAAAGAAATTAGTGGAGAGATAACCAAAAATCAGAGTCCCTCCTTGGTCTAGTCTCCCAATCCTATCCAAATAATTTGAAAAAATTCCATATATAACTTGTAACCTAAAAGTGAAACATTAAGATCTGCAAGATTATCAAAGTTTTTGTGTAAATTATAAAAAATAAATCTCAGTAGGTAAACACATGTTGGGTTCCCTAGATATGTCACAATATACAATGTAGGCATGCATATAAAAAATAAACAATTAGCACACAAGCATTCGTGTTGGATCATTATGTGACAACTAGGACACCACAAAACCTAAACCCACCTCCTCTAGACAATAAAAATAATCACATTTTTTATAGTTACTTTAAATAGGAAATCCATTATGGGAAATGAAAAATATATCCAAAACTAGGCATACAGAGTAACCAGGTATCCACTCTCGGTGGTCCCTGAACAACTCGAAAACTACCTCATCATAAAAAGTGACATATATAGAAATAATATCCTA
Source organism: Viscum album (assembly GCA_963277665.1). NCBI lineage: Eukaryota > Viridiplantae > Streptophyta > Magnoliopsida > Santalales > Viscaceae > Viscum > Viscum album. The sequence continues at coordinate 1,511,685,162 of OY728128.1, read as the reverse complement.
AGGATGGAATAAGATAACCAACCTACCAAAATATATGAACCTCAAACATAAGGTAGGTTATATAGATAATTTTATATATAGGAATATGATCATGATTAGGTATAACTAATCCAACCTCAATCATGAGTCAAACACCCAACATAAGGCAGTTTTGATGACTAATTGCATATCACTCACAATGTATAACCTAATACAAACACCCAAAAACTAGGAATATTGAGAATCTAGGTGGTGTAACTCTAAACCTTGATACCTTGGAATCCAAGCCTCAATTGAATCGCAACTATTTAAGAACAGCTAGGATATAACAAAAACATCACTGACATGCCCATCTCTTAGGAACCATCTAGTCACAAACCCACACCTGGAACTCTATTAGAGGATAACACATATCCATAACTCATACATTACACACCCTGTACAATATCAAAAATCATAGTTATCTTAGTCGTAACCTTACAATATACCCTAACATGAAATTATCTTTAATCCCTTGATCTATAACCATTCTATAAGCCCAACTCACTAGTCAAACTCGGCCATATTAGGCCACCAGACTTCTCTGGAGTTACACTATCATGGGAAGCCTTAGACTGATATAAATATATGCATGAACACATACTTGGATCTATACAATAGTGAAGATATATAATATAAATATAACATCTATATAATAAACAATTCGTGTGACATCCTATTGAAAAGATATCAATTTTTAATAGGGTAATATAAAAGTACAAGGGAAAAAATACAAGCCTAACCATGAAGGAATAGAATGCCCCAACATCAAAACAACTGAAAAAGAAAAAAACTGAGTAGATATCATATCACAATCTCTGAGACTGACCATCATACATGGAAATCTCCACCATGTACTAATATTCTCCACTGATATTAGTTCCACCAAATTTATCATCAACCTACCTATAAAATTGAACCTCTCTATTCCAAAACTTACACTTTTAGAGCTTACTATAAAATTGGTGCTCCTGGAGTAAATCCAAAACCTTCCTAAAATTGTTTTTATACTCCTAAAATGTAGATTAAATGAGAATGTAAACAATAATTATTACCACAAACTGGTCTAAGAAAGGCTGTATGATCTGGTTTATAAATTACATGAACATAGTGAGGAAATTAATCATACCAAAAGGGATCACAAATAACTCATAATTCCTTTAGTGGCATCATAATTCCATCTTCATAATATTATCCTTTTGAACCCTCAATCGATGATATTTTGACATAAGATCAATCTTTTAGAACTAACTTTCACCTTTCAACTAGATAAATAGGTCACAAATCCATGGAAAGGGGTACTTGTTCTTGATTATCACCTAATTCAAGTGAAAATAATCAACAAAAATCATCAAGATCTCATATTTATTTTTCATGAACAACACTAGAAAAACCTAGGGGGAACACTGGGTCTCATAAAACCTTTCTCATGAAGGGAATCCAACTTCAACCTTAGCTCCCAGAGCTCAAAAAGGGCCATTTGATATAAAATTGAAGATATCAGTGTGGTGTTGGGGTTCAAGTTGATGCAGCAGTAAATATCCCACCTCATCGGTAGTCCGAGAACATCTTTAGGGAATACATACATAAAATCTTACACTTCCATAGGAATCTAGTTGTATTAATATCCCATTTCACCAAGTTCTAAACTCCCCAACTGATCGGTGATAGCTTCCAACTTCCTAATCATGATCCCCACTATCTCTGCCATAAGTCAATTCTCTCCCATGAAGAAGAACCTATCTCCATCAACATGTGAGCATTAAACACTTATCTGGTGAAAGTATATTTTAACACAATGTATGGAAAACCATTCCATACCTAGGATGATGTCATAAGGTTTCATCACAATAAATAAGATATCCCACAAGAATCTATCTCCATAGATTACTAACTCACACTTCTAGTAGATGTATGATATTGAATAATTTCTCCTTATGGAAACATATAGCCACAACTAATCGGTAAAATACTTCATAGGAATCTCAATCCCCTACTCTAGGGATATGGAGATTAAGGAATGACTCGTTATTATTTCAATAAGTACGGAATCTAAAGTGGAGAAGACATAGATTGTGCCTCAAATAATCTCATGTGCATCCTGGTCATATCCCACAATAGCCTACAACTGACCACACCCTTTTCCACTATTCTTATGATCCTAGTGTTGGTCACCAATTTTCTGTGTTGGGATTAGGTCAAAGTGTTTTTCTCCACCTGCAACTCTTCCAACAAGGGTCTCACCTTCCCCTCTGATAGCACCACCTCCTTAGGGACTACCCTGATCACACCTAGAAGATCCCTAATCATGATGTTGCCTCTATGATGGAGGTCCATTCACTATCCTTCCAGTATCCTCAATACTTCAAGTTATGAAATCATGATCCATGTGACCTCTCCCATCATAAGCATCGCATCAACCAACACCATAATGATTGGACCCTCTATGTGATCCCTACACTATAGATCCCCATGTTTAAGTCTGAGCATGATTATGCCTCCTATTATATCGCCCTGATAGAAGATTCATACTAGCCTCTGTAGACAAATCATCCCCATGATGTTCACTTTATACTCCATATTCATGACTCCCCTCTTCTAGGAAACTCTCAGTCACCAAGGCCCACTATGGCACTCTAGCATCGGTTGGAATGCATAAAGAGACAACTCTAGCCTGGATATCCTTGTGGTAGCCATGCTTAAAATTTTATTCCTAGATGTATCTATCTTTCATCATGAAAAGAGAGTAACGTTTGAGGTCGATGATCCTTGATTCATACTCAATAACCAACATATATCCTTGACATATATCAAGATTCTCTTGGATCAATACAGAGAAAAATATTGAAGGATAATACTCATCATAGAACCAATACTGAAATTATATACACGAGAGCATCGTCTCATCATAATTATGAGTGATAAGACCCCACTAGTGACATGATGATCTATGAAAAATTTGTGTTTAAAGTGAAACCATTTGATTGTTCGGGGTTTGTACAAGCCTAAAAACTTAGACCACTGCCTTGAGCCAATCCTCCACTGCTTGAGGGTCTGGCTCACCGCAAAACATGAGCGGTCTCTATCACTGGAACATGTTTAAACACTAAGACTATTATCATTTTCATCCTAAACTACTAGATCTATCATTTTTTCAACATGAATATGGTCTTCTACATGAACCATTTTAGGTGGATCCAAGAGATTCCCATTGGGTGAAAGCACTTCTCTATACACTCCTCGAGGGAATACCTCAAGAATATGTCTATGTAGTGAGGCCCCATTTCTTAACAAATCATCATCATGAACCTATATCAGAATCCTAACTGGATTCCATCATAGAGACATCCTAAAAACTTACACGATGTACCATGGTAAGATTAATATAACTGGGGATCTGACTCAAGAAGGAAATATAAGTAAAAATACCCAATCCTATATGATGCATTTACCATTAGTTTCCATGAAATTGGTGTCTCATTATATCAAATCAATAAGTAAGTAGTTAGAGTCCTATTGTATGTATATGTTTTTCATTTCACTATCACTAGGTTCCCTTTCCTGAGATATGTACTTTAGATACTTCGACATTATTCCCCTAAGTTCCCAAACCAATACTCATGACATCTATAACTCCAAACGCTAACCCTATAGTAAACCACATTTGATACCACTATATCAGGACCAGACCCACCGAGGACCCCTCATGGGCCATTAATAATATGAGAGTGACATCTCAATCCCCCCTCCAATAGGCTAGGTACTGGATAAAAATTCTTGAGAAGAAATATCACTGAAATGCGAGGCCTTAGCCTAATATACATGTACACATGCACACACACCCATATCCATATCATTGTACAATGATATAATATAACTATAACATTTAGAGCGTAAAAAATTCATATTACATCCTCTAGGAAAGACATCAATGTGAAATAGGGTAATATAAAATTACAAGGGAAAAAATACATACCCAACCATGAAGGAATGGGAGGCCCCAACTTAACAAAAACAACAACAAAAAATGGAGAACTAAAAAGGGGCTAGCTCACAATATTTGAAAATGACCACCAAACATAAACAACTCCATGAAGTAATGATATACTCCACCGATACTAAGTCCACCAAATTTACCATTGACCTACATGTCATCTATATAAGACATGACACATGTGAACAAAGCCTATGCAGGGGTGAGTATAAATATACTCAGTAGAAAGGCCCAAAAATAAACATATAAGAAACATAGTAAAACAATTAGTTCAACCCATAAGTTAAGTGGGATAAGAAAACCAAACATCATATATGCTCATACTGAAACCCCATTCAAAATAGGAGAGGAATATCAATCTCCATAACCATCTAATGATAATAATTAGATTTCCTATATCCCTGAAGGTCCCATATTCAATGAAAATAACCATGCACAACCTTAGAATAATTAGAGTGAAGGGTCCTCTCCTTACTACAATGATCTATAGCTGAGGGAGAAATATCTTTAATGGAGGACTCGCTTCCTATTAGATCTCGATGATGGGGTAGTACCACTCCGTAGATAGAGGATGCACACCCTCTTCTAGTGTGGGGGGTGTTGACTCTTCCTATAAAGTATATGGGGAAACCCACTCCTTGTTGAGTCAGGGGAGTACCTAACCTAACATCTCTCTAATGATCAAACCTGATCAATTCCATCATCCAATCATCGCTAGAATAAGTGACCCACATGTATAACCTCATGTTGTACCTTTGTTTCCAAAATGAAGGCTATTATCACATAATATAAGGAATTATACTTAGGATAGGATACTCACTAGACCAAATTCGAGTCTCAAAGAAGGATGCGTTCAAGGTAGAAGATTCTAGGAAGAGTACACCATTTTTTCACTAGGTTACATAACATGTGACACCATACGAGCACCTCATTATGTCCATTCCTCGACATGGATCAGCCATCCATGTACATCCTCATGGAATTCTCCTAATGGTACATTACATGTCAAATTACTTGGGGTATTTCCATGTACTCCTAACACAAATCTCATACACCTAGGTAGTATAACATGACATGTGGGCCTAGTCACATGATGTATGATCTTTATCTCAAGATGAAATCCAAGACACCGTGAGAATCAGAAAAAAAAACATGTGTTCCTCCAAAATACATGGTGTGTAGTTGATAAGATAAATTTATATACACATTTTTTATGCATTTATTTAAGGATTTATAATGTTTTATTCAATAATGTACTGGGTTTTGGTTTGTTTTCATGGTAATTAGGAATTTTTTACTCAAATAAATAAATGATAAAAAATGGAAAAATCAGGCTTTACACATTGTGTATAGAAAATATGACACGTATACCTCATTTACAGCATGTTTGTGGAGCCAAAAACTAGCCCGTGAAGACTTTACATGACGTGAAGATGGAACATGATGTGTACATTCATTACACAATGTGTGAATTTCAAAATTAGAGTCATGTTGAATGTGAGTCACATACGTGACATTCAGAGTTTACACAACATGAAAAGTTTGAGGTTTCATGCTGTAAGAACCTGGGTTTTTAGAACGGGTCAAAATCCCAACCCTGTTTGAATTTTTGATTGGTTTCTAAGGAAACTGGAGAAAATGGAAAGTTTCTGGAAATTTCCAAACTACACGCCGTGTACTTTTAAGTACACACCGTGTATATATTAAGCGGGTGTTGGTCGTGTGCTCGCCAAGTACATGTCGTGTGATGACCGTGTATAATTTCCTTACTACACGGCATGTATTTTTAAACACTCCGTGTACACCCGACCGTGTAGAGGCCATACATGGCATGTAGTCCTATTGGCCGGGTAGAACTAGGTGCACGTCGTGTTCCCCTTGGACATGCCGTGTAGTCTAGCCATGTATGAGGGATATACATGGTGTGTGGGTAAGTCGGTGAGGGAGAGAAGATGAACCAAGTACACGTGGTGTTGGTACTTGAGACACAAGGTGTAAGGAGGCACATGGTGTCGGGTTACTATTCTTGGGCGTGCCTTCGGGATGTCGGTAATTGAGACACAAGGTGTCAGGAGGCACATGGTGTCAGGTTACTATTCTTGGGTGTGCCTTCGGGACGTCGGTACTTGATACACGCGGTGTCATGTGGCACATGGTGTCGGGTTACACGACAGAGATTTCAGTGTTGGCCGAAGCAGGTGACACACCATGGTGTCTATTGAGCACCAGTGGAGTTTGTGTTTATTTTTGCATTGTACTATTTACTACTTTTCTGAGAAATGCATAACTGATTAAACACATATATTTGGTATGCACCGTTGGGTGGTATCCTACTGAGATTTGTCTCACACCCTGCATGGGCCCTTCGGGACACGTACAGAATTTATGGATTTACATACATTAAAGAGGCTAGCTTCAAGAGCTAGGATGCGTTATTTATTGCATAGAGATGGTATGGACCTTGAGGTCATGCCTAGATGGGGTTTACCTTATTTTTTTTTCTTTTCTGTATTGGCATGCTTACTGGTTTTAGCCACTATTGGTTATCCATTAGCGCCCTTTTTATATTCAGTTGTGTATGACCTGCTTTGGATGCATGTTTTACTATTCATTAGTAGTTGCATGTTATCAGCATGATGTTGTCTTTATTTTCTTTGTTGTTGTTATATTTACTGATTCTGCTGTTTATCTATATTGATTATGATTCCGCTCTGCGGGTCTGGTTCGAGTCTGCTGAGTCTTTATTTCTGCTGCATCTTTACTGTTATCCTCAGACCAGTACCCTTACTATGATCCTCCGAGAGGGTATAGCTTCCCCACTATACCTAAAAGACCCTCGCTGCTAGTCGGCAGCCTTTCGCATTTGGGGAGGTGCGCCTAAGGTAGTAACACCCGACCTGTTTGGAACTGTTCGGGTGTCCGGCCGGGTCCGGGTCGTTACAGAGTGGTATCAAAGGAGTTCTTGACAAGGATTTAGTAGCAGTGTTTTTCTGGCTACTAATGAGATAGAGACTTATCTTTTTATTTCTGATGGTTTTACTATTTGGTATATGGTAGACTGAAGGTAGGTTGTTACTGGAACTGGGTTCCTAGCTTGTTCTTGGGTGCCTCCATCCCCAGGTACGAGGGATGGACTAAGTTTCCATGGGTGGGAATTTTTGTTTGATTTTTCTTAGATTACGGTTTATATGATTTCCACCTCTGTGGCTCACTTGTGGTGTGATGTTCTTGATTGTGAGATGGACCCTTGACCCGGTATGGTAAGGGAGAATTGACCCTTGGCCCGGTATGGCAAGGATACTTTTCTTGGCTATTGATAGGCACATTGTTAGGGTATTTCATTCTCATAATTGCACGTATGATTTGTGAAGTGATAATTCCATGTGAATAAAAATTAATTTCCATGCTTTATCTGCTTTGAACTGTGAATTGGTGAAATTCCTGATAGAATTTCTAGTTGTGAAAACGTGTATGCCATGCTGTATATTTCTGTAGAATTGCATGTTGCAGGATAATTGGGTTTGACTCTTATGAGAGCAGGCAGGTACTATGGCTGAGGTAGTGTAACTGTCAGGATTGGGTGACTCAGTCATCAGTTTGAGGCAACGCAAGTTGTCAGGACAGGCATGGCCCAAGGTAAATTTGATACTTGGCTCTGTTGAGGGCGGGTAAGGAGGCCATGAGGTCAGGATGTCGTGGGGCATGGGTTGCGGTGAGGGGGAGTAAGGGTAGTTGTTATGCACTGCCTTTTACTGCTTTCCATATCTACGTAGAATATATTGTTATATATATGGGATGTCTGGCCATTTAAGGTATTCAGTGGGTTACTCCTTCATGACTCGATGGAGCATCAAGTAGGAGATGATACAGTGTCGCAGGATTAGGGTCAGAATTTGGTACAGGTAGAGCATGAGCCACAGGTATAGGATCAGTGATAGGATTAGGTTCAGGATCCAGTGTAGGCAGGACAGCAGCCAGGTTTGGCATCGTTCGGGCCGTGGCTTGACGAGCAGCTCCGAGCGATCCTGGTACGCATCTTGCAAGGGATTGACAGAGGAGCGCAGGGTACAGAGCCTTCTGTGGCATATCTGATGCAGGATTTCCAGTCGCAACACCCACCTCTTTCTCAGGGTGAGGGTGGTCCATAGGTGGAAGAGAACTGGATAGAAAGAATGAATATGATCTTCGAGTAGCTTGAGACACCTCTAGGGTGGAGGTTCAAGTTGGTGACGTACATGCTAAGAGGACCGGTGAAGCGTTGGTGGAACGTACAGGTCCAGGCTCGTAGGCACGAGGGACTATCTTGGAAGGACTTTGAGGACATGTTCTTTGAGCACTTCTACCCGGAGACACTGAGGGAAGAGAGAGCTCGGGAGTTCTTGAGTCTTCAGCAGGGAGATATGTACATCATGGACTATGCAGCTACTTTTATAGAGTTGTCTCGCTTTCCACCTGGTATGGTGAGTGATGACGCAGTAAGGGTGAGGTGCTTCGAGGATGGATTACAACACACCATTCGGGTCCAGGTGAACATATTTAGGCTGGGTTCCTTCTCTGAGGTGGTGAATCAGGCGCTCATAGCTGAGGGAAATGAGAGAGAGAAATCTTACTTGGTCAGGGTGATAGCTTCAGGTGATGGCTCGGACAGTAGGAAGTGAGGACGGGATGAGTTCCAGCATGGAAGTCAGGACAAGGATTCAGCTAGACCACCTCGTGGGAGTTCTTCAGTGATTTTCTTCCAGTGTGGATAGTCGGGACATGTTCGGGCGCAGTGTGATTGGCCTCTGAAGGAGTGTCGGGCATGTGGACAGGATGGGCATCTGGAGAGTTTTTGCAGGCAGCATTCTCAGATAGTCGGCAGGCAGGGACCAGGACAGACTGTAGCGTCTGGAGTTGGTTCAGGTTCGGTACCCGGTGAGGGTAGTCAATGTTTAGTTGTGCGCGGAGGTCATGACAGAGACGGTGGGACCAAGATAAGGGTTCAGTGGCCAGTGGCTAGCACATCATCGCATGGAGGTCAGGCATCAGGCAGCCATGTTTCAAGCCAGGTGCATGTCGTGGAGCTGCCAGAGGCTGAGCAGGCTGGTGAGCCGATGACAGTCAGAGGTACACCGCGGTGTGTCCGTGATCTCCATGTTTCCTTTTTGGCATGACCTGTAGAGGTATGTCTGTTTTGAGTGCATGTGGTGCACAGGATCTATGTGGACTGACTAGATTCTAGTCAGTGGGATTGGCACCATATCGGGTGCGTGATATATTCTATATATATATATGTATGATATGCGTAGTATCAGGGCATTGAGGATGCGGGTTACTTGAGGTGTCGTGGGAATCGGGGCATCGAGGATGTGGGTTACTTGAGGCACTAGGCACCAGGACGTCGTGGAGGCGGACACCGATACGGTGCGGGCTATGTTAGGTGTCGAAAGTGACACAGGAGCACCAATGGGGTGTAGGGGTGACTATGCGTCATAGGAGGACTATGCGTCCAGAAAACAGGTTAGTAAACCCTTGTTTGCTTTACATTTTGTTTGGTTGAGACAGGGTTCGGCAATTCCTAAGGTGGGGAGCCCCCTTGAGGAATTTAGCTGGAACCTTTGAGACCGAGGAAGTCCAGGTTACCTTGAACAGAGTGGTATGTTTGGTTCCATCTCCGGGTTTCATTTGATAGCTCGGGGACGAGCTATGTTAAGGTGGGGAGATTGTAAGAACCCGGGTTTTTAGAACGGGTCAAAATCCTGACCCTGTTTGAATTTTTGACTGGTTTCTGAGGAAACTGGTGAAAATGGGAAGTTTCTAGAAATTTCTAGACTACATTCCATGTACTTTTAAGTACATTCCATGTATATGTTAAGCGAGTGTTGGCCTTGTGCTCGCCAAGTACATGCTGTGTGATGGCTGTGTAGAATTTCCTTACTACACGGCGTGTAGTTTTAAACATGTCGTGTACACCCGACTGTGTAGAGGCCATACATAGTGTGTAGGCCTGTTGGCCTGGTAGAACCAGGTGCACGCCGTGTTCCCCTTGGACACGCCATGTAGTCTAGTCATGTATGATGGATATACATGGCGTGTGGGTAAGTTGGCGAGGGAGAGAAGAGGAACCAAGTATACGCCGAGTACCCATAGGTACACGTCGTGTACTCATGTCGGCAGGTCGGCGAAGTCCCATCCACCAAATGAACAGTTAAATGATATATAAAAGGTGTGTAGTCATGAATTACATGTCGCGTAGTTTCTTTTTTTCGCTAAAATGGGAAGTAGCCTCGTTTTTGAGGCAGAACACAATTCCTTCGTCCGGTTTCACGAACCAAGCCGTCCGAACCTATTTCCTTCTCCCGATCATCCGTTCGAGACCCGTTTTGAACTCATATTGATGTGTTGGAACCCCCTCAGTAAGTCCTCGATTCCCCTTTGGCCGTTTTATTTTATTTTTGTTCTAGAATGATTATATGCATTTGAATGGTATTGAATATTTTTTAGATTTACCGCATTTTAGACCGAATTGGCGGTTGTTACCAGAGGAGTAGCATCGTACGAGTCTTAGGTAGGTGGTGCATACCTCATTTTGTGTTTTCGTGGTTGTTTGGGTGACACGGCCTTCGGCGCATTTTCGAGTATTTTGAGCAGGACTCATTTTATCTGCTATTTCATATTGAATTGTTTATTGGACCTATGGGATGCCTTTGGATATGCCATGTTACCATTTTGCGTGAGAGGGCCGAGTGAGGGGTCATGTCTCATCGGGGAATTTTGGCCGGGAATGCCAAAATGGTTTTAATTGAAATATTAATGTGTTAAACTGTTTAGTTTAATCTATTAAAGCCTGTTATAATTGTTAGAAGCATTTAAGACCTCAGTGCTGGTATGGGACAGCACCTTGTATAGTGCAATTCAACTATTTAGTTTGTTTTTCCTTTTTATGTTTTCTGTTTGAATATGTTATATATGCAATTGCTGAATTTCATCTTCTGGACCCTTTTTTTGGGTTGTGTTGGGCTTGGACCGGTTACGCTTGAGTGATGCTGATCATAGGTTGGGGCTTTTCCCAGGTTACTTTGCGTGGTTTTGACCATGGGATTGGGTGTCTTGGACATCGGATTGAGGTAGTATGACTATCAGGTTGGGCATGGCCCGGGTTACTTGGATGGTGAGGCCATCGGACTTGAGCTATATGGTCGCAGGGACACGAGGTGTCAAATGTGTTGGTGGCTTAGGTACTTTTTGGTGATTACCGCTCACCCGGGGCTTTGAGTAGTGTGCACACAGAGATACTCTGTGATGAGGTGGTTTTGACCACTCATGTGGGTAGAGGCCCCCGTAGATGTGGTTAGGTATTTTGGTTGGGGGTGCTTTCCATAGAAAGCCACGTGGGAGGTGAGGAGCCTTCAGGGGATGGGCGTGCCTTCGGGACGTTGGTACTTGAGACACAAGGTGTCAGGAGGAACATGGTTTCAGGTTACTATTCTTGGGCATGATTTCAGGACATCGGTACTTGAGACACGTGGTGTCAGGTGGCACATGGTGCCAGGTTACACGACAGAGATTTCGGCGTTGGCCGAAGCAGGTGACACTCCATGGCGGCTGTTGAGCACCAGTGGAGTTTGTGTTTATTTTTTCATTGTATTGTTTACTAATTTTCTGAGAAATGCATAACTGCTTAAACACATATATTTGGTACGCACCTTTGGGTGGTATCCTACTGAGATTTGTCTCACACCCTGCACGGGCCCTTCGGGACGTGTGCAGACTTTATAGATTTACGTGCAGGAAAGAGGCCAGCTTCAGGAGCTGGGCTGCGTTAGTTATTGCATGGAGATGGTATGGACCTTGAGGTCATTCCTAGCTGGGGTTTACCTTGTTTTGTTTTTCTTTTCTTTATCGGCATACTTACTGGTTGTATCCACTGTTGGTTATCCATTGGCGCCTTTTTATATTCAGTTGTGTATGACCTGCTTTGGATGCATGTTTTACTATTTAGTAGTAGTTCCATGTTATCAGCATGCTGTTGTGTTTATTTTCGTTGTTGTTGTTATATTTACTGATTCTGCTGTTTATCTATATTGATTATGCTTGCACTATGCGGGTCTGGTTCGAGTCTGCTGAGTCTTTCTTTCCGCTACATCTTTATTGTTATCCTCAGACTAGTACCCTTACTATGATCCTCCGAGAGGGTATAGCCTCCCCACTATACCTAACAGACCCTTGCTACTAATCAGCAGCCTTTGGCATTCGGGGAGGTGTGCCTAAGGTAGTAACACCCGACCTGTTTGGCACTGTTCGAGTGGCCGGCCGGGTCCGGGTTGTTACACACGCGGTCAAAGATATGAGCATATTTTCTGGAGGAGATTTTGAATCTCAAATATAGGACTTGTAGACAACTTATGTGACGTGAAAATGCTGGTAAAAGTAAACATAAATCCATTACATGAAGTAAAGGATTTACACACCGTGTACTTTTCAAGCCTATTTATATTCTAGTCACTCACCTATGCACAAGGAGCTTGGACCTACAAGTTTTCTCTCATTTTCTTATTTTTTTCCCTGTCTTTTCATTCCAAACTCAGTTTTAATTAATTATTTTTATTTTTTTATCAAACCATTTTTTGTTTCTTTTCATTATTCATCCATTCTTCAATATTTGCATTTCTTTTTACATTTTGATTCACATTTCAACATTGATTTTCGTTCAACTTCAATTCATGCACTATTCTTCATCGTTTCTTAATTCTCATTGAGTTTTTGATTGTTTATTACTTTTTTTAATTTGGTATTTATTATTCCTTCATTTTTTATTCATTGTGAGTAAGTATTTGATTGAAACTGCATTCTTTTCAACTTCTTGTCTTGAATATCTAGTTATTTTAATTAAGGATTTCTTCTCACTCAACCATTTCATGATTATGTCACATATGTTTATTATTCCTTTTCTTTTTATAAAAATCGTCATGAATAGATAATATACTTAGAGTTAGGGGTCAATAGTTGGGGTGTTTTTGATACTAATGAATCTATAAATTGAACCTTAGTAACCCAATGGCTAGTAAGTAGGTTAATAATAATTGTTCATCTCATTCCTTTGCAAAACCCTGATCATGGGAAATGAAATTGAATGAACCTAGCCTAATTATAGTTCTTTAGGCTATAACTATTAGCATGTGACACTTTCTACCAAAGAAGCTAAGTGTAATTCATAAAGGTTGTTAGCTATACCCAGACTAAGGGATAGTTTCATCATAGGTAGATCTAATTTCTTTGACCATAACCAATCGGTGACCCTTACACTTCTTTTTAGCCTATTCCATAGGACTATCCCAAGTTAATTTTTGGATTATATTTTTCTTAAATCCCTAAAATTGACCCTAAACCCTTCCTTATTATTTTTTTAAATAAAAACTATCTAGTTATAGAAAACCAAACTTGAAGAGTGAACATGAGGAATCCTTTCAAATGGGTTTTGTTTGATTGGTTTCTTTCCTTCTAGTGGTCTTTATGGGTTTGACCCCACAATGCTACTTTACTACGCCCCAGTAGTAAGTTTAGTTTAGAAACATAAATTTCTAATTTGATAAATGCCTTTATGAATTAAATAACGCGTGTGGGTGCATTAAATTTTGACATTATTTCTAGATAATCATTGTTGATTAGGCACAGTAGCCTTTAGATTGAACTTTGGATTACCTTACCCTTCCCCCATTTCATTATTTTCCATTTCTCCCTTTCCTTTTTTAATTTTTCTCATTCAGATGCACCTACGTTCTCCTTCTTTTCATTAATTGATGCATGTGTTAAGGCCCTCAGACTCGATCGAGGATCCTTGAATCTTAACAACTGCTTCTGTTAGATCCTGAGATTGATTGATCTTTAGCTACATTTCACTACTTTACAATGGAAAAGTGAAATGATATTGTGCCTCCATAACTCTAAAATATTCAATATACACCACTTGTCAGTCAGGGAGAGCGATCAATGTTGTAGGAGCACACTATAATGGATTACAACTTATTGTCCATTAGTGGTGTTACGCCCAACATTGTGTTCCCATCTATTCAGGTGCATACATTTGAAATTAATCCTGGAATCATTCATATGATCCATTACATGGGAAAATTCAATGGGCTTCAAAGAGAAGACCCCCATGAGAACATTTCAAATTTTCTAGAAGTTTGTGATACCTATCGCAACCAGGGCGTGTTATCTAATAGAATTAGATTACGAGTGTTCATGATATAATTTCACAACTGAGACAAGGATTGGATCAACATACAAGCTTTGGATTCTATCACAACTTGGAATGACCTAGCCAAAAAATTTCTAGATAATTACTTCCCACCAAGACAAACATGGAAACTCTAGAATGACATACAAAACTTTTCCTAGAAAAACAAAGAGTTGTCATGGGAAGCCTAGGATCATTTCAAGGAACTCACTAGAAAGTGATCACATCATAGATTTGATGTGTGGATTTAGCTTCAGACATTCTATTAGGGACTTCAACCGGATTCACTAACTATAGTTTATGTCACTACTGATGGAAGACTCATGATTAAGACACTATAATCCAACCTAGAACTACTAGATGAGGTATCCAATAATTTCATTCTATAGAAGAGAGATCAAGGACCACCTTGAGGTGGAACACATCAAGTATAAGAGAGTACCCACCTATAATAACAAGTAGAATCCCTTATAAAGAAGCTCAAATCATTTTAGTTTCCTACTACACCACCACTACCTTCTTTTCTTATAGTAAAGATCCAATCATATGATATGTGTGGAGGAGCACATCCAGACCAAGACAACAAGGTAGGCATTGAGGAACCTCAAGCTCAGTATTTTAATTACATTAATTACAGTCAACAAGGGAAACAGTTCCAATAGCCTCAACAATACCAACAACGGTATTACTACCAGCAAAGATTGGATCAGCAGCCGCAACAGTAACCCAACCAAGCCTATTATCAGAATAGGAGTCTTCAAGAACCAAAAAGGAATTGGGGACTACCTGGGTACCCAACTCAAGTTCTATATCCTCAAACTTAATTGAAAATACCTCTATAAACTTTTCCCCTATATCTCATCAGCAATTCCATCCAACTCTAAAAATACCACATCAACAAGCCCCACCTCGGTAGTCGAATTTGGAAAGCTTGTTCTCTGCATTTTTTCAAAAATTGGATCATATAATGACCAACCAAGAGACAAATATGAAAAATAAAAGAGATTATTTACACAATCTTGAGAACCAAATGGGTCAAATATCAAATACATTATCTGATAGACTATCAGGTATGTTGTCGGGTAACACTGAGACGCATCCAATAGAAGATGAAAAGATAGTAGTTATCAGGAGAGGTAAAGTGATGGAATTTCATAAATCATACAAAGAGTATGAAAATGATCCTATAGAACCTAATAAATGTGCAACATTCATCAACAATGATGACAATGATATCACAAAGGAAGAAGTTGGAAAAAATATAGATTTAGAAGATACTAAAAAAGATCAGGTAAAAGATAAACCTATGAAGGAAGAAGTCTATGTGGCACCACCAGCATATAAAACCCCTATTCCCTACCCAAAAATAATGAGGCAAGTCAGGATGTAAGGACAATATAAGAAATTTTTAGTTATGTTTAAGAAATTACATATCAACATCCCTTTCATTGAATCCATCATAAAAATTCCTTCCTACGCCTCGTTTTTAAAATAATTGATTTCCAAAAAAGGAATATGGGATACTTAGGATTCATTTCTTTAAAAGAATAATTTCTTTCTATAATTCATTAGAAGATTACTCATAAAATGATAGACCATATTAGCTTCTCGATTCTATACACTATTGGGGAATGCAACCTCAGAAGAACCTTATGTGATTTAGACATAAGTATTAACCTCATGCCTATGAGCGTATTATGAAATATAGTTCTATATGAATTAAAACTAAAAAAAGTGTCACTTAAACTTACTAAACAATCAGTAATTTACCCTCGAGGACTTCTCAAGGATGTCTTAGTCAAAATTGGTAAATTCATATTTCTTGTGGATTTTCTGATCTTAGATAATGGAAGAAGAGGGAGACATTCTAGATATTCTAGGAAGGCCATTTTTAGCCACTAGGAAGGAATTGATAGATGTAAATCAAGGGTGAATTATATTCAGAGTTGGGGATGAAAAAGTTTTGGTCAACTTAGAAAAGGTTTCTAAGAAATTTGATGATTCTTACAACTGTCAAGGCATATTTCTTACTGATGAGAGAGATGAGTTTATGACCATCGAGGATGATAGGTAGAGCATGTCTCCTGATGAAAATGAATGAAGTGATCATAAAAATGTAAATTACTTTGAATTGTTGACAAGGTACATTACCCCACCATTCATACCCTCGGTCATCAAGCCACCAACATTGGAACTAAAACCTCTTCCAAACACACTCAAGTACTCATTACTGGAGAATGCAACAACACTGCTAGTCATTATTAGCACAAAATTGACCCAAATTCAAGAGGATAAGTTGATTTAAGTCCTAAAAATGCACAAGAACTCAATTTCATAGGGAGAAGTTGACATTAAATAGATTAACCCCACAATATTTACCCAGAAAATTTTATTGGAAGAAGGTAGTAAACCCAAAAACCAACCCCATAGGAGACTCACCCCACTAATGAAAGAGGTGGTTAAGAAATAAGTACTGAAAATTCTAGATACTAAAATAATATTTTAAATATCATATAATGAATGGGTGAGTCCACTATAAGTCATTCCAAAGAAAGGTAGCCTAACCATTGTGAAAAATGATGAAGATGAGTTGATCTCTACTCAAACCATCACTAGACGGCGAGTATGCGTCGATTACAGGAACCTCAATACAGTAACTCAAAAATATCATTTTTCTTTACCCTTTATGATTCAAATTCTGGAAAGACTAGAATTTCATGAATTATATTATTTCCTAGATGGATATATAGGATACAACCAAATTGCATTCGATCCAAAAGACTACTCCAAAACTATGTTCACTTTCCTCTTCGGTACCTTTATCTACAGATGTATGTCATTTGATATGTGTAATTAACC
The DNA here is from genome assembly GCA_963277665.1 of Viscum album. NCBI lineage: Eukaryota > Viridiplantae > Streptophyta > Magnoliopsida > Santalales > Viscaceae > Viscum > Viscum album. The sequence continues at coordinate 1,511,668,072 of OY728128.1, read as the reverse complement.
AGTGATTTTCAATGGTGCATGAAACATATATTCCATGATATGGATGAGTTTTTGAAGATTTTCATGGATGATTTATCTATATTGGAAGATCCTTCAAGGTGTGCCTGAGTAATTTGGATCTAGCATTACAACGTTGTGAAGAATAATTCTTGGTATTAAACTGGGATAAATGTAACTTAATGGTAAAAGGAGGCATAGTCCAAGGACACAAAATCTCAAAGCAGGACATAAAAGTGGATCCAATGAAAATAAAAGTGATAAAATACTTTCCTGAGCTAATAACAGTAAAAGGCATAAGGAACTTTCTAGGCCACGTAGTATTTTACCACACTTCATAAAAGACTTTGAAAAAGTATCCCTCTTGTTGGCACACTTATTATTGATGGAAAATATTTTAAAATACACTGAAGTTTTCAATGAAAATTTGATACCCTAAAGAAGAGACCAGTGGCTGCTCCTATCATCATTTCACCATATTAGGATAAGGACTTCGAGCTGATGTGTGACATCAGTGAATTCATTGTTGGAACTGTCTTATAAAAGCAACTCAAAAATATATTTTTCCCATATACTATGTTATTCACACACTGAATGAAGATTAGGTAAATTATATGACTACCTAAGAAGAACTTTTGGTAGTCATATTTTCTTTTGAAAAGTTTTTTCTCTTACCTTGTAGTTTCCAAAGTAGTGGTTTACACCGATCATGAATCACTTAAATATATATTGAATAAGATGGATTCCAAACCATATCTGATATATTGGATCTTACTGCTAAAAGAGTTTAATATCATTATAAAAGATACCAAAGGGACTGAGAACATTATTTCTGATCATTTATCCACAGTTCCACTATACAACATTAAGGATGATGATAATCTTGACATTGAGGATGATTTCCCTGATGAAACCCTATTCATAATAAATACCCAATCCCGAACATGGTTTTTATATATTTAAAATTATCTCACCATGGGATCACTATACCCAAGCCTCACCTATCAGTAGAGGAAGATATTCTTAGTCTAAGATTCACATATTGGGATGAGACACTACTTTTTAAGCACTATGTTGATGGATTAATGTGGCAATACATCCTAAAAGATGAAATATATAGGTTTTGGATATGTGTCACATGTCACCAACATGAGGGAATCATGGAACCAAACATACCATAACCAAATCCTTCAAAGTGGGTTATTCTATCCCACATTTTTTCGATATGCAAGGAAATTTTATCAAAGCTACGATCAGTGCCAACGGACAGGTGCCAAAGAAAAAGGAAATGAAATTCCCCAAAATCCCATCTTGGAAGTTGAACTCTTTGATGTATAAGGAATCAAAATTATGGGGACATTACCTAATTCTCATGGGAAATTATATATCCTAGTTAGCATTGACTTCATATCAAAGTGGGTTAAAGCTGAGGAAACCACTCATGACACATCCAAAGTGGTCATGAATTTTCTAAAGAAAAATATATTTTATAAATTCATATTTCCATGATTGATTATTAGTTATTAGGGAACTTAATTTTCCAAATATTCTATGAAAAACTTACTTAGAAATTATGAAATTCGTTATAACACTGGTACTCTTTACCGTCTGCAGACTAACGGACAAGTGAAATTGTCAAACAAGGAAATTAAATAGATTTTTAAGAAGACAGCGAACATAAGTAAAAATGAATATTGTATCAAATTAGATGATTCTATTTGGTAATATATCACAACATATAAGATTCCCATCGGCACTACTCTTTTCCAGCTTTTTTATAGAAATCCATTCCATCTACTAGTGGAATTAGAGCACCGTACTTATTGGGAAATAAAGAAATTAAACATTGATGATTAGAAATACATAGAAGTTAGAATGATCCAAATAGATGAGATATAAGAAATCAGTAAGGATCCTTATAAGAATTATAGAATTTATAAAGAAAATATGAATAAATGGCAAGACCAAATAATCACACGTTGAATCTTCACACTAGGGGATAAAGTGATGTTATTAAATTCTTGATTAAAATTATTACCTAGAAATATTAAATCCTGATGGATGGTTCCATACCAAGTCATTAAGGTTTTCCCTTATGGATATATTGAAATTTATAAAGGTGGAGAAAACCCATTTAAGTTTAATAGGAAAAGGTTAAAAATATACCTAGAACCATTACAAGAGGGGTGCATCGTCACTCTCAAATTCATCTAAATGAAAAGGAGTATAGCTCCCGATGTTAAACGAATCACTGACAAGGAGGAAACTCATGGTAGGTTTAATTGGCTAGAATAGGTTAGTTTAGTCCTTAGGAAGTCTAAGAGTTGTTGGAATCTTATTACAACCACCTCCCCATCCCTCCACCAGATCCTTCTTTCTCCCACCTACCACTACTAGCAAGCCCTTCATCCACCACCACTCCCACACCACCTATCGCCCATGCAAACATGACCCCTAAGCTGATCAAACCTACTAACCAGGATGATTATCTTGTGTAGAATTCCCGATGGGGAAAGTTCCCCGCCCTTCCATCTTCCTATGAGGTTCCATTAATCAATACAGCTTCCAAACACACAGCCTTAGTACGGATTGACACCTTGCCCCCTCCATCCTCAACTGGGCCATCTTTCATCACCGTGACACCCACCATAGAGTTCAATCCACCTTCCCCTGATTACATAGATTCCATATATTTGGAGGAGCTGATAGAGACCCCCACTGTTTAGGAAGGAATAACTAATGTAGTGGGCAGATAGTGTTCCCATAATGTTTAGTTTTTCCTATTTACCCCTACCCCTTTGTACTCTGTTTTGGGTTTGTATGTTTTTTACTACTTGTATTCCCAGTTACACAGATGTATCATTTCTTATATATATATATATATATATATATATATGGGATACAATTTTTTTACTTCACTACTTAATAGATTATTTTAATTTTACTAATGAATTACTTTAGTCATGTTTAGCTCTTTTTCCTCTTCTATAGTAATTGAAACACCTGTAATGACACCATATTCCCTCCTACATCAGATGTCTCAGCATCTGGATAATTTTGAGTGCCAACTTGAGGAGCTTCATATTGATATCCATTCCCAACAGCATTTCCCTCCACGACCATCTTGGATTCTATTCCTTCCATATAAGATTCATGGTTGATACAAACCTGAGGTGGTTAATCATGAAAATATTCCCATGATATCAATGATACCACTAATAGTTCCTATAGGAGGCATCTAAATTCTAATCCAGTGATGAAAAATATTAAATTAAAAATAAGAGTGAATTTTTAATTCAATAAAATTCCCTCATAAAAATAATTTAATACAAGTTTAACTTTTATTTTTTTCATTTAATTTAATATGTGAGTTTAATGTGTATTGAATTATAAAGATCCATAAAATGGCCAATGTATGTTTGGTTCATGTTTAATTATTTATTTAATTATTTCAATGGTGTTTTGTAATAATTAGTTTATTATATGGAGATCAGTGAGTTGTATGTCTCATTGTATGTATAAGGTCATGTGTGTCCATTTTCTTAGTTGTATTTTATACTCCCAAGACCCCCTCACATTAATATGAGTATTTTTGTATAATGATGAAGATGAGTAGTGATGTACATCATGTTGAGTTATGGTGATACACTAGATAGTATCTTGACACATTGGATGGGTAGATGTTGCAACTCAAGTTGCAAGAAACACGATTCAAGGCGCTTCCCCTAGGGTCTAGGTTTACCCATTATTCACTAAATAAATCAACCATTCGTATTTTATCATGATCACATCATCTTTTTATTTATTCATGGTTTATTTTTTTATGTATGTGTAGTTTACAAGAAATCACAGAGTAATAAACAAGCATGCACTGATAAAATGAACATGTGATGCGATGATTATTTTCTATTTATTACATGATCAGTTGTGAGTGTGATCACATAGTATGTTATTATTAGATATAAAATTATTTCTTTCATAATTTAAAAATAATAAAACCCTTAAAGAAACATTAATTCATAACCATCTTCCATCATTTGAATTTGAACAAAACCGATTGTTTGGGGTGCTCGTCAGTCAAAGTTGAGGGTTCCTATTACTTCCGGGGAGTTCTTATGAGTATGATGGGTTGAATTAAATTAATTTGGTAGCAAAGAAGTATCTAAATATATATTTATTCAAATTTAGATTCAAGATTTGAGAAATTAAATTTTATGATTTTAGAAGCTGGTAATTCACTCAACAGATCAAGGAGTTGTGAGTTAATCTGGTTGGCTAGTCAAACGCCTACCCTAAACCCACAGAGTAGTGGCATAGAAAAATATTGTAGACTATGAGGGGAGGTTTAGGGATCTTTTCCATTGGAATAATCAAGTGATAGATTATTTTTATTCTATTATAGAAGTTTCTTAGAATTCAATAAAATAGTGGGAGACATTTAATGATTTAATTAATTAATAAAAATGTCTAAATCGGTAATCAATATAAAAATTACTAATCTACTTGAATTTATTTTTGTAGAAAAATGGAAAGTGATACCACAATAAATACTACAGTATCTAATATTGGACAAAATAAATTTCCAAAATAGCATGAATTTCCAAGTGTATTATAAGCGCTTGCACACAATACTACGATATCAAAAATTCATAGTGTTGGTATCCCCAAAACCTATTAAGCCACCTCAGGAAGCGAGTGTGTAAAATTGATTACATGAGAATCATGTATAAATTATATGATCATTATTCCATTATGCTATCATCAACGTATGATGTTAGTTGTGGTCACTAAATCATGACATGGATGATATAACATGAAGTCTCATCTCCAAGTAGTTTTCAAGGAGAAAGAGAAGCACAAATATGAATAGGTAATTATTACACTAGATCTATGTAAGTTGAAAAGATCATTATGATATTTTAATACATCCTATTATAATATCATTTTCACCCATATTCTATAGTTTCATTAAGATTACAAAATGAAAATTGTGGATAAAATTATTTGGTAAGGTTCTCCAAACAATATGAACATTAAAGAAATTTTTTTCTTTAGTTTTTTAGGTGAAAAAATTGAAAGACTATGTAAAAAGGACAATGAAAACTATCACACCAAAGTAATATTCACAATGGACTTCATAGAAAGAGTTATTAACATGAGGTTATTTCCTTTTTACATTATGAAATAATTCTATGGATGATAAACGCAATGAACTGAATTTAATAAGAAAGTACCTACTTCAATATATATATATATATATATATTCATAAATTAATTTTTCTAACATAATTATTAGGTATTACATAAAATATTCTTATCACATATGTTTATTGAAATACAATAACCAAGTAAGTTTATAAACATTACTAGAAGTAAGGTGTATTCTCCAAGTGGCTGAGAAAGGGTAGTGCCTAAGTTAGTGTTGAGAAGTACAAAAATTATATAATGTAAAGTGAATGATTCTTGTAGAATTTTTATTGAGTATAACCAGAATATTTATCTCATGATTCCATTATACACAAGGATACATTATTCCAATTTTAGGAATGAATGGTTTTTTGGTGTAAAATACTCGAGTAATAGTTCAGTGGTACGTGAATCATAGGTAAAACATGATGAATATAAAATGCAAGACTAATATACCCAGTTGTGGAAAGATAATTATTTGTTAGGAAAAACAAAATTAGACATAAAGGATATACCTAGTATGGTATTTTTAATCATTCAAACTAAACACCTTAGGTATTATTGATGCATATACATAGTTTCGGACAAAGAAACCTTTAGAAATAAATGTATGCCACAAATCTTCCAGAATTAGTTCATCCATAGAGCATGAACTATTCTAAGGGTAAGGTAGTGGTAAATATACTTCATTATATTCCTCTAAGTGATTAAGGAATATGAAAGTGAAGTATGATATATGTATGGTCTGAAGATATGAGTTGCTTCGGGCCGGCATGCCGAAGAATATCTTGACCAAGCATTCATCGATCAATATAATGTACCATTTAGTAATTCCTAAACATACATTACCTTATCTATATCATAAAATTGATGCTAATAAGGAGGATAAATGATAGAGTATTACATGTTAATATTGATCAATAAAATGTAGCATGGAGAAATTCATAAACACACATTTTATACATCAGATCCATGATGTAAGGAGTATCAATGTTGCAACTTGCTGAAACTTCTATTATATTTCATGATGTTCTTCACAAATAATGATCTTATCCCATAAATATATTCCTAATATAATTAAAAAAGGATATCATATTAGTTATAGTATGATGGAAATCTATTACATCATAAGAACATGTGTTAATATGAAAATATTTTGTTAAGGATATAAAAAAAATGCATCAATTACAATCACATTGTAAATCTAAAGTAATTATCCTAAAATTTTCTTAGGATATTACAAAAAACCCTAAGATAGAAAATATATAGTCAAGTGATAGACAACATTTCTATAAAAGGGTGCACATCTCTACTTGAAATAGTGGGAGAAATATTTACTTGGGTTTAGTCAATGCTAGAGATGAAAAAATAGTTGTAATAGGAACAAGTTCCACAAGAGGTGTGGAAGAGGAATGTTCCAGAGACATGTACTGCATAGGAGGGTAAAAACCATGGTGATGGTTTTATATTCTCTGCAACTGGTAATCCATTATTAATTGCAAATAATAATTCCTATAAGCAGTATATAGAAATTAGATAATATTGATAAGATCAATTAAGATTCAATAATGGATTCCATGTATCAAAGTGAAAACAGGATTGTTATTTTGAATACTGTGGTGGTATTAAAATAAGATTATACATGGATGGTAAAATCGTAGTACCAATAAGGATCGATTGGTTACACCAAATCGTTATGCCTAAATCCATTAGAATTTTACTTATCATAGATAAATTATATGATAATTATATTAATCATTGGATGTAAAGAGAAACTTCTATGGAAGGTGTCTGTATGACACGACCAGAAAGGGATAGTTACATCACAGAATGAAAATAAGTATGCAAGTTACTAAAATCAAGTTTAGGATAAAAGTAATCATATATATCATAGAATATTTATTTGTAATGAATCAACGCCATGTGTCTACCAGAGGTTAGTGGGAGCACCATTATTTTACAAGTTTAGTATGTTTGATAACATATGGAAAATAGATATTGGTCTTACCAGTTAGTTAAGACCAGGATGAAAGTAACTCTCTAGAGATTGACTTAAAGTATCAACCTAAGTTATAGGGAACAACATCTAATGAGGTAGGTCTAATAGTTTCTTGGACCTAGTCAATCGTATATATAGGGAAATGGTATTAAAAAATAAAAGTTGGAACAATTCAATACAGGATTGTTACTAGTGTCACATGGGATAAATCTCTCTCAGATTACATGTCTAAAACATGGTAGGAGATTAATGTGGTGATTTTAATTACATACACTTTAGTGATAGATCAATTATGCATGCCATGATATGTACAAGAATTGATATTTCCAAGATATACTTTATAGTAGGAAAATGTTAGTTATATCTAGGATAACTATAAGGGGAGCATTCAAAACTATCCATTTATACTTAAAAAGGTATAAAGGATATGTACCTGGTAAGTGGAGAAGAAATAATACTAGTTTTTAGGGGACACAAACTAGTATTCCCAAAATCAATGTGATCTAATATCGTAGTTAGGCTAAGGGAATGATAAAGAAATCTCATTCAATCTAGTGATATCCATACCGATAAATACCAAGTATGTTGCAGCTTCTGAGGTAGCTAAGAAGTAGTTAAACACAGTGATTTGTTTAGGTTCTTGTAATCGCACCTAGTAAGTAAAGTATTATCATAATATAAATTATGATATTCTTATTATCCATGATGACAAGTTATGAAAGTGGGAAAAATGATACACTTGGGGATACTATCTCATGAGAAGTTTTACTCAAGGATATGAGGTCACATATAGAAAAATCTCCACATGGTGGAAATGTGGAAGACCTAGGAACTAAATCCATGACTCAGAAAAAACATGATCTTAATAATTTGAGTGATAACAAGGTTGTAATTAAGTTGGATCTAGTGTAAGTGATAGTGTTGTAATAGTGGGTGACCTAGACCCAACTATGCAGTACTTTTGATTATCATATCATGTATACAGCTAGATATACATGATGTATTCTTAACATTATAGTGTATGCATTTCTGTGTCCACTATTAAATGGTAATGTCCATATATTAATTGTTGTATCAAGATTTTATAGCTTATACCAGCATGTAATAAGAACCTCGAGATACTATGAAATTAATCTTAAACAAAGGTCATATGGTCTAGACACATCATACTGATTAGACATAGTTTATGTCTAACTATCAGGTGTTGGGGATCATAATCATTGATACATCTTCTCATAAAGTTCGCACTTGGTGATCTATGGTATGTGAGTTCATGAGGATAGACCCACCTATAGGAACACCACATGTTTCAGGTGTCATTGTATGTTTCTATATATGGACATGTGTATTGGTCTCTTGGATTGACATCATTATCAATGTGTTTTGTTTGATCACATACTTTGATGCAAGGAAAAAACCTTGATAATGAAATCATGTTGAGGTAGCTTATGTTGGGTGAGTCATTGGTGGTATGACATTGGTTTAATGGTAAAGATATAATTTTTTGCTTCCAAGTTGAGAAATTAATATATCTCGTGCCTGGTTGATCAAGATGGTAGTACCTTGATAAATCCATGGCTATGGTAGTCCAAGGTAAATCTATTCAGTTCGATCAACAAATAATAAAGCAATAAAAGGATGATGACATAGGTGTGCATCCTACTTTATGAGATATTTAAGGGTAAAGAGATTATATTACACAGTGTGTATTTGTAGGTTGATTTTCATTGCTATGAATAATCCTTATCTCTTTAGGGGCCTTGAAGGGTTGTTAGACTCTGATCTTGGTCTATCAATGGTGTTCACTGCTATCAAGATAAGGTCTTAGAGAGTCACACACAATAGCATATTCAAAAGTCTACCTTATTCTGGTGAATAAAAGTTTTAGACGTGATGGGCCCCACCACTGGGGTCTGAGTTTTTTTCAATGATGTATGATCATCAAAGTAATAAATAAATTCATATTATTCAAGTTAAGAATAATTGGTATTGAATTTATTTATTATGAAATATATTATTTAAACAAATATTAGTTTAAAATATTCAAGGTTTATTTAATATTTGTGGGAATGATGAGTCAAGTTAATGGCTTGGATTTTATCATGTCATATATTTATCATATTATAATAAAGTGATAAAAATATATGTGATTTATATGATTCAGTACAATAGTCATAATATATCATTTATTTAGTGAGAAATAAATATTTGGGTATCAAGAGTTTATTTTGGATATTTATTGATTCACTATAAATAGAGGAGAGTTAGCTCATGAAAGTTACTATTCACTGCTTAATGGTGAGAGCCTCTATATATTATTATCTCTACCAAAATATAGAGAGAGACATTGTAGTTCCAAGCACTCAATCGTAGTACTTCTTCATAGATTGATAGAACAGAGCAGTGGTGATCATCGGAACATTTAAGGCATCATTGGAACTCCTTACTAGCACCCTGATTCTGAGGATCGACGTTCCCACGAGCTTTTGAAGCATATGTGGATGATCTAAATGGATTATAACTCAGATACTTTGAGAAATAATCATTTATAATGAGCATATTTTTTATTCTTCTCCAGATCAAAAGAGTTATTTCTTCAATTTATTTTTGTTCTTAAATTATTCACACAGAGATTCTTGGGAGGTAACTGGGAAGTGGTTTGTCGGTAGTGATGTAATCATGTCGATCATTAGTGGAAAATTTTTAAAAACCCATTTTTTGGGGCTTCCTATAAATTCTCGATCCCAACATAACCTTTTTAGGATGGATCCATTTCAAGCCTATTATCCCTTCCTACCTTTGTCTTGGTATAATGCATGATTATCCTTTGTTCAAGTGTGGGGGAATTTTCACTACTAATAGACACATGAGTTTTTATTGTAGAGATGTATTGTGACACTTTCACCATATTATTATTATGTGGTTCATGATTACTTTTTGAATTTTTCACACCTACCATGTTCCTTTAAAAAAAATAAACAAAAAAAGAAATAAAGAAAAATATATTGGGTTGTGCATTAGGAAGGTCAAAAATCATTATTACCAGAACAATGAATCCTATGATGGATCATATGTGGTTAGGTGATAGATGTGAGATCTGTCCTGAACATGAATTTTGAAAAATAAATAAAAATAAAAATAAAGGATCAGGTCACATTCTTGATACTTACTTGAAATTCTCATGGACCCACTTTGATTTGTTTGGAGCATGGACACCATTTAGTTTTAGAGAAGTTAATTCATTGAAATGTTCACATCTATCATGCATTATACTAGAGTGATTATCCAATTTTTTATCTTGATTTTTATTTTCTACCCACCTACCCTCATCCCCGGATTCATTTTAACCTTATTATTGAATCCACCATGATTGATTTTTTATTTGTATTTATAAAGTGGAGATGATAGAACCAATGCAAGCCTATAGTTAAGAATGTAACACCTCAAGATTTTGAAAATAAATTTAATATTGAATGCATGAAACACTGAGTCTCTACAAAACACAAATTTTTTATAAACTATCCAATAAACATAATTATACCACCCCTATGATTTGAATTTCAAAAAATTGACATACACAGTTGTGATCAGTAAGTTATTTGAATTCTGATATGACCAACTTAATTTTTGGTGAATATTAACATACCCTTATGAATAGTAATGTTACCCTTATGAATAGTAACATACCCTTATGAATAGTAACCTCACCTGTGATAGTATATATATAGGATTTAAGTGAAAGTATGATGTACCTATGTTTTGGAATAAGTAAATAAATGTTTTAAAACTGTATTTTTTCGAGTAAATTATGATTTTAAATAAAAATTAAATTAATTATATTCAGAAAAATTATTTTTGAAAAAGGGACTTCATTTTTGAATTTTACACATCAAGAAATGGTTATGGTGAATTTTTGGGATTTTTCTAAAATACACAAATTTTTTATGAATAGTAAAATCAGGTAATTTACCATATATATAAATTATCAGTTAAATTCACTATTCCTAGCATCATGGATGATGTAAGAACACTTGGTTCGAACTCACATGTACATATTACAATTATTGGTCCCAAGAATCAATATTATTGGTTGTCTTAAGGGAAATAATAAAATAATGAATAAGATATTCACAAATCACCCCTCTCCTCCACTATAACCCCCCCCCCCACACACACACACACACACTCCCTCTTCTCTTCACTCCTCTCAAGCCTTTTGACTTGTCTAAATTATGATACAATATCCTCCAAACATTCTCCCCCACATATATCATTCCTTGTTCTCATAAAAAGACCAAATACTCTTTCCTTAAGAGGCTCTCAAGGAAGGTTAATTCAAGAAGAAAAATTCATCTTTTCTTTTTTTTATTTTCATGTTCCTTTGTTCTATTTTCTTTCATAACCTATCCTTGTAAAAATGGTATGACAACTCCAATACCATACATGTACCATAATTTTGTTATTATAATGAGATAACTCATCTTCATCTCTCATTTCCCCCTCGTTTATACTAAAAAAGAAACATTGTTCAAGATGTGTTGATTTATCACATTCAAGGAAGACGATGCTTTCAATTTGATTTACCTTATTCAAAACTAGTCATGAAACAATTTTTATGGTTTAACCAGACTATTATATATGTATTTTATCTTATTTAATGTTCTATAATCCTTATTCACTCATGATGTAAAATAATAATAAAAAACAAGGTAATTGTGAGAAAAATCACCAAATTAATCCAAGAGTTTATCATTAATGTTTTATATAATAGTTCACCTTCACTCAAAATAACCAAATTAATTTTATAAAAATGTAATATTATTAATTTTCATTAATAACATATAAAATAAATTCTGGACTTTAACTCCCATCTTACATGAACTACCATACTCTTTTATAAGTGAGACGATCATGAATATTGTGAAAATGAGCCCTCACGAACAATGAAATTGAATCCCTTAACCCAACTAAAAGGCCATTAATTAACTTAATGAAGTCATAATAAACCAAATAAATATATAAAGGTTTCTTTAATTGTTAATTAATTAACCTAATTTGGTTATTCAGGTCATTAAGATCAAGCGAATAACACCCTCGGATTTAAGGTAAGGGATCCTCTCTCTCACTTTTATTCAAGAATTCCCCCTAGGTTGTGTCCTTTTATTTTAAATTCCTAATGATGGGGTATGTTTTCTCACCTCTAACATACTTCCATTATGATATATAAATGAAGGTATACCCCTTTATATCTCATTAAGACCTCACAAGAATATCTGTTACCATGTTGAAATGTTTCTAAGGGGTTTCTTCATCTCACTTTTATTTTTGTGAGATATTCTGTATTCCTTACTATTACTTGTGTATGGTATATGTATACTGCCCATTGATGTTTCATATAATTAATATATTTATTTTAATGATATTAAATGTATCATTTTATTATTATTAATTTTGGGTATATGATTCAATTGATTACAATATTTTAAGTATTTTCTACTCGAACCTCCATTTTCATTCGAGTTTCTCTTATTCTCTACTCACCTCAATGAAATTATTATTTATTCCTATATACTCCTAATAAATTCTGTGTAAATGTTCTATATATGTTTACCAATCATAATACTTATTTATTTTATGGGTAGTTACATGTTTTAAAATAATCTTTCAAAAATTGTTCCCAAATACAAGCTCGATTCAAGGAACTTCTCGAATTCTTACCTATTTTGAAGTTCACTCTATAATCTGTTTTAAGACAGATTTATCTTTCTAAAATCAAAAATTTTAACATGAAAAATCTATTTTGTTTCATTTATGGTTTTTGAAATCAAACATGCCTTTGGGCTTTAAAATCCTTTAATATTTTCCTTAAACCACACTAAAATGTTTTATCTCTAAAGTCTCTTTAAAAATTATTTTTAAATGGTTTTACCTCAGTAAGACTTTATTTATGACTCAAATATAATTTCAATAGACTTACCTTTTATTTTTTGGGATGTACATGTTTAAAATATTATTTCATGACCAATAAAAATAATTTTCCAAAAGAACTCTTTTTTCCAAAGAAAAAGGATTTTTCTCATCTCACTTTAACTTTTATGAGATATATTCCTTGTCCACCACTTATTTATTTCTTGTGGTGAATTTACTTACCTTTGTTATATCATATGAATATTTTCCTTATTCTCATGATATTCAAATATATTATTATTTGAATGTTTTAATGTGGTTTGGGACACTTTAGAATGTTTAAGGATTATTTCCTCAATATTTTTAAATGGTCTCATCTAAAAGTATCTTCATATATGTCAAAATACATTGTTTAATCTTGTACTTCATTGAGTTTTATATCCTATGATATAATCCACAATTTTTTATTGATTTTTTATGATTAGTTTGACTATGGATGTGCTATCTTGAAACCATTCACTATTTTACTCTGAATGGTTAGTGTTTATGTTTAATGATTGGGGAAAGTTATTTACATTTCATATGTTAGTTTCAATATGAATGTTTATGTTGTTTATGTTGATACCCATTCATATTAGGAATTCATTTGACTTAGTAAGTGACAGGTGGGTCCCACAATATCTCCTCGATGCATCGGTAGGTCTCATGAGACAAACTATAGTCTTGGCATGAAGCCTTGATAAAATGAATTTTTATGGTATTGGAATGAGGTATTGACAGTATGGTTATGATGTCCCTCATTATTCATTCCCTCATTATGAAAATAGTATTGATAGTTCATGAGGTTATTCGAGTAGTAGAATACCCATGATTATATTTTATTATGGCATTATTTATTTAGCTCGTATTCCTGTCATAATGTTTTCAAGTTTATTTTTAAAGGCATGTGTTTTTAGATATTCACCATGCCTAATATTTATGTTATGATATCTTCCACTATATTCCTTACCCTTACTGATCATTTGAGGTCACACCTTTCTTATGTTTCATTTTCTCAGGACATGAAGAATTTTATTATGAATGGATTTCATGGATAAACTTATAGTTGGGGATATTCCCAATAAAACTTATATGCTGTATTTCATTTCAAGTTTTAATGTTGAACTTATGTATGTATCTTGTTTCCAAAGCTACTAAACTACTCAGTACTTTGGGATTCATATTCCTTGTTTATATGACAATGTAATAAAATAAGGCACTATCTCCAGGCAACTGGGTTCAGGGCGTTACAAAGAACATGTATTCAAGGTATGAGAATAACTCCAATTTCATTTTTACCTTATGTTATGAGAGAAAATTCATTGTGAGGTAAATTGAAAAATGGGTAAAGTTTCTGAGGAAAAATTATAAAATTGTAATTAAAAGAGAAAGAATCTGAATAAATAACTTAAATATGTGGCAAGACTGATCTTCTCTACAGGATTGGTTCTAGAGTACTAACTTTTTCCACTTACACATAGTTTTATTTTCCTGGTTTAAATGCATGTTTATTAATTTAAAATATTTCTTAATTTGGAATCCATGTTGATATTCTTTTTTCTTAAGGATAATAAATCATTCAAGTTTGGGGGAATTTGATGAGATGAATTTATATAAATATTTTTTGGATTCATTTATTTAAGTATTAATCATGTTTTATTCAATAATTCACTTGGTTTTGTTTTGTTTTCACAGGAATTTGGAATTTTGTAATCCAAGGAATAAATGATAAAAACTAGAAAAAATAGGATTTACACATCATGTATAGCATACACGATGTCTATACCTCATTCATAGTATGCATGTGGAGCCACAAAATAGCCCATGAAAACTTTACATAACATAAAGACAGTAAATGATGTGTATATTCCTTACATGATGTGTGAATTTAAAAGTCATAATCCTACTGAATGTGAGTCATATACATGATATTCAGAGTTTACATGATGTAAAAAGTTCAAGGTTCCACCCGGTCAAAGATACGGTAAAAAAATTTAAATGAGATTTTGGATCTGAAATACACGATGTGAAGACTAATTACACAATGTGAAGATATTGGGACAATTACACTTAAAGATAGTACACGACATGAAGGATTTATATGTTTTGTACTTTTCAGACCTATTTATATTCTGAGTGCTCTTCCTCTCATAGGGATCTTAGACCAATGAGTTTTCTCTCATTTTATTCTATTATTTTATTCTATTTTCATTCCAAACTTAGTTTTAATTCATTAATTTTATTGTTTTATAAAATTATTTCACATTTCTTTCCATTCTTCAATCATTGAGATTTCATTTTCGTTTTGATTCCTGTTTCAACACCAATTGTCATTCGACTTCAATACTTTCACTATTTTTCATCGTTTCTTCATTTGTAGTGATTTTTTTATTGCTTATTACTTTTTTTTAAAATTCTAGATTTCTTATTCCTTAATTTATTTCTTCATTGTGAGTAAGTATTTGATTGAATCAATATTTATTTTAATTTTTTATCTTGAATATCTAGTTTTTTTAATTCTGGATTTCTTATCTATCAATTGTTTCATGATTATGTCAAGAATATTTTTCTATTCCTTTGTTTTTAATTGACATTGTCATGTGCGGCTAATCTGATTTGGGTTAGGGATCGAGAGTAGTGGTGTTTCTGAGCCTAATGAATCTATAGATTGAACCTTGGTGTCCCTATGGCTTGTAATTAGGTTACTAATAATTTTTCATCTCATTATTTTCACAATCCTAGCCATGGGAAGTGAAATTGGACAGACCTGACCTAATTAGAGTTGAGAAGGCTATGAACATTAGATTTTGATGCTTTTTTTAAAATAAGTTAAGCATAATGCACCTAGTTTGTTAGCTATACACGAACTAAGGGATAGTTTTATCATAGGTAGATCCAATTGATTTGACCATAACCAATTTACGACCCTTACACTGTTTCACAGTCTATTCTATAGGGATATCCCAAGTTAAATTTAGGATTATCTTTTTTCTAAATCCCTAAAATTGACTTGGAACCCTTTCTTATTATCTATTTTAAATCCAAACTACCTTGTTATAGAAAACCCAAACTTGATGAGTGAACTTATGGAATCCATTAAAAAGGTATTATCAATTGGTTTCTTTCTTTCTAGTTGTCTCTGTGGGTTTGACCCCACACTTCCGCTTTATTATGCCTTAATAGTAAGTGTAGTTTGAGAAAATAAATTTCTAATATAATCAATTCCATTTTGAATTCAATGAAACATGTGGGAATATCAGTAGTTAGTTTTTTCATATACATTAAGTCTAGTCCTTAAATTGTTTATAAATCTATGAAAACCATTGTTTTAACTCACCATTGACTCACTAAATCTTATAAATTCAAATAAAGTAAGTTCATATCAGAGATTCCTAGCCTTTAGGGGGCAAAATTTGATTCTTTTCTCCTAATAAAAATACATTTTGAATCATGTTACCATTTGGGGTCCCAATCCATGGAACCATTATCTTAATTCCATGTATCTACCTCAAACCATACATAGATTTTTGATCCCTAAGATTTTCACATATCCATCATGATTTTGGTGGTTCAATCTCGCTTCAACTGGTTGTAAATTATGAATCCTTGACCCCATGGTCCAACGATGAATAACGTGAAGAAAAATGGTGTGATAGGCATAATAGCAAAGTGAGATTACCAATTTCCAATGTAATCCCGATCATCAATAATAAACGTAGGAATCATAAATGGTGTAAATCATGGGAGAAATGAAAATTTGATAATTAGGTTCAAGAATTAAATTTAAATTCTTGGTCCATCCAAACAATAAAAATCGAAGAATAAAGAATATATAAGATCCATGATCAAAAATCAAGAACAAAAGGGTATAAATAAAAAAATAGCAAGACATTTCTCTAGAATGGATCAATCGTTGCTGAAGAACACATTAACTAGTGATGTCATTGAATTTTCTAGAGTGTTTGTCATTCGTCACACGAATATCCTCAATTTGTTCATAATTGATCCATGATCCTGATTTTGGCAACACCAATGTTGGATATCATCCTTCTGTACTCTAATATCTTAAGGTTATTCAACTGAGACTTGAGATTTGATAGGGACATATATTTATAGGGAGTAGATTAGGTTTTTTCATTACATAAGATAAATAAATTTATCATTTAATTTATTTAATTAACCTTCTAACATCTTCCTTCTATAGAACATCTGATGTTGACCAGCCGTATGTCGCACCTAGGGTAAGCCCCACATTCAGAAAACAATTTCAATCTCATATTTTCCATATGAGGTTCCAATTAATGGTGAAACTATTTATTTTGAAAAAATTCAAGCATGATTTAATATTTTTATTATTTTTAATATATTGATTTTGGGGTTCTGTGACACCCAAAACACAGCTCCAACTCTGAGGATAAATATATAGATACATATAGAAATATTTAATGGATAAAATTATGAATACTGAAGTTTTTACCTATATTGAAACCATAAATCCTTGAGGATACATACATCACTTCCCACTTACATCAAAATCCTCCACAATGAAACCCCAAGGTGTAACCAATCCCTTATCCCCATTGTCAAAACTCCTCATGTACTAAGTTCTTAAGGGTTATAATAAAATTTCCACACTTTTATATACCCTTAATAATATATCCCTAGAGTCTAATAAAGTTCGTTTTGGTACTCACCATACTATTCTTTGAAGGAATCTCATATATATCCCACACATCAACCTACATATAGGTCCAGACATCACTTTCACCTAATAAGTCATACTCCCAACTATATTATTCAATAAAACTCACTATGTTTGGTGTCTTCTAATAACCAATTACTCTTAGGGATACAAGATATCTAATAATAGAATCTATTTTACTATCACTCTACTCCCATCACAGGGGTTAAATGGACCAAAGATACGCTGACACCCTTCCCCATGAAATTCCCACCGCTCTTCACTAAAAATAACCTCCATCCAAGGCTCTCACCATGTTATAGACTATAAAACCTCTCATATGACCTAAATATAGGCCCTAAAGATTTAATTACAAAAACATGGACTACTATGAGGTCTGTTGAATGTATCTAAAGTTCATTCCACTTAGCTACATATCCATTGGGGCACTCTAAAACAATTCACTCCCAATAGGATTTACCTTAGCCAATAACACATCTCAGGGCTCACCCAAACCCTTTATATAATTACCAAACCCAGAACCTAAGTAACATACATGAAAATCACATAAAAATAGATGATATATATAGTGAAATATGAAAGTAACCACCTATAATGAGCTTATAAAATTTAACTCGTTTCATACCATGACTTGATCCACCCTCATTCTCTTGAAATAAATAAATTAGAAAAATAATAACTAAAATAGGTTTTCCATTTAAATATTATTGAAACACAAAAAATATTGAGAAGGAATCTATAGCTCACCTTATCCTTTCTGACAAAAGAATACTACTTTAGATGACATATTGATCGACATCATCATAAGGTACACACTACAATGCCCATCTCTAGTGTAGATCCTAGAAATTATGATCATGAATTACAATGTAACTTAGTGGTTCATGATGTAACCCTCCCCTTTAATAAACCATCATGGAATAACCCCCCTTGGTTTCTAGGTGATGTCCCACTTATAGCAGAACTCTCATTCTGAACTGGGATGAACTCCTCAAAATTTCACTCAATGCACCCAAAAACCATTGAAACACCTGAATACACAAAAGAATTAACGTTTTCCAACAAGGACTTGTATTTTGTTAAAAATTTATTTCAAGTTAGTAAAGTTTTTTAACTATAGATATGTCTATATCACTAAACTTTTCATAAAAACTCAATCACTAAACATTATTATGATAGATAAAATAGTTCTATTACAATTATAATAATACCAATAGATAATTTATCTATTGGTCAAAAAAATTAGCAAAAAATCATATGATGGATTTATCTACTGATAATATTCTTACTAATATACAAAAAATAATATCTATTTTGTAAATTATTTTTTAAATAAAATATTTTTTAGAATAGTCCAATTTTTATGTTAAATTTTTATATTATATTTATCAATCTATTTATATATAATATATTTATTATATTTATTAGAAAATAATTATAGAATTGGATTTTATAAAACTCCAAAAATTGAAGCTTCATTTGAAAAATCATGTTAATAAAAACATACTCAAAAAAAATTAAAAACATGTTCAAACTCCAAGAAAAAATATTAAGATCTAAGATGCATGTTATAAACATGTTCAAACATATTAAAACTCTAAGAGACTTTACATAAAACTTCATCAAACATCATTCACAATCTATTTCCCACACAGTTTTCATTGACACTATAATTATTCACACTAGTCGCAGGATCTACATATGCAGCTCTCTCTCTCAGTCATGATATGGCTATAATGGCATTGATCACCTAAAATAGGCTAAAATTGGTGGCATGATGTAGGTAATCCCCAATTTTTTAAATGGGTAGCACACACTCTAGTGGTTAGAAGTAGATGATCATCAACACTCATGTAAACAGATCCCCATTCTTGTAATTTTGGATGGGAACAATTCATCCCCAATCTCACACTATCAACAAGAATAAGATACTTATAGTAGAGTATATGACTATAAAATATAATAACACATCAAACAATGTATGTGTAGTACAAAAATCAGAAGTATAGTACACTATACATATTTAAATAATAAAATGAAAAAATTATAAACTGAATCAAGGAATAGATTTAATCCCATGTAAAAGTGTTGAATCCTTTGAATTTTCCTCAAATCCTTGTTAAGAGTTAGATTAGCAACTCCTTCCAGGTTCTCTGGTTAGAAATCTTGTCCCTGTTTACTCCTGATAATTATTTAAGACTCGATTTTATCTTGATATCAACTCCTTTAAAACTCCATCTTTAGGGGCTATTTCAAACACTAGATTCATTATGTCAACCTTCCATGTTATAAACTTAGATATCCTTCCTCTAAGTCTTCTAGATCTAAGTAATACTTTCCAATTTTTGTCTAAGTAAATCAGTCTCATTATGGGTTAGTATAACTCAAAAACTATTTAAAAAAGCGATCAAACCATGAACCAGTACCTCATTTGGAATTAGGTTATCTCCATATGTCAATTTCACATCCAAACCACTAAAAAATAGTCATAGAATCTTCTTAAGCATATATTAAGAGAACCAACTTAATTCATAAAAAAAATTCACAATCATAAGTGGTGAACATACCAATATAACAAGGTTTTTCTAAAATTATTCAACAAGTTTATCATAAAATAATAGTAAACAAACCTGGGTAACATACCAAGATAATAAGGATATCCAAATATTTCAAAAAAAAGTCCTAAAGTATCATTATAATATTTAAGAACAATTAATTGATAATAAAAAATAATAAACATTCAACTCTAACAAAAAACAATTGAAAATTCATAAGAAAATAGTGGTGGAGAGGAGAAATATTGTGGGTTAAGTATTTATAATTTGTGTCACATGTTCACTTAAAAAATATGTGATGGTTATTTTGTGTTTAAAAATAACTTTTACTTAAATTCAAAGAAAATAACACTCAAATGAGTAGAAAAAAAAATTAATGAGTAAACTTAAAAAATATAGGCATTATAATTTTTTACAGTGTAGATAGAAAACTATAATGAAACTATACCAGAACATTTTATCTTTTCTAAATAAAGAAATAAATTTCTTTCTACATGCTCAAATAATTTCTTGTTTTACATACACCTAAAAACCATAAAACATTATATTTATGAAAACTATTCAGAAAATTTTTTATAAAATAGAAAAAACATAGTTTGGAAAATAGTTACAGATAGTAGGAGAGAGAGAAACCCCCATTTGGAAAACAATTATACCAAGTCCTTGAACTAATAATATAACTCATGTTTCTCTTGGGTGGTCTAGAATTGGTTGTTCCCAAAATTTGAATAGGTTACTAAGAAATTATTTTTTACCTCTCTCTAGCACTAGTCAAGACATGTACTTTATCTTGGATAGGAAAAGAGTGATCACCCTCTTCTTTGTGCCTATATTTCACCCAGAGTTTACACCCATCCCAATGAGTGTTGTATACATCACTATAACCGACAACCTTACCTATTTTTAGTGGTTGAGATATACTCCCTATTATTTTTAAGCAATCAATTAGAACCAATTAATATTAAAAATCTATACATAAGGAGAGGGAGATGTGAAATGAAAGTTATTGGATACAAAAAATACAAGTAACACCTGATCATTATGATGATGATGAAACACATGAGCATGTGGATGTTGATGAAAAAAATTAGCAAGTAATTCACTCTGTACCCAAAATAATGCAAATTTATCCCCCATTCTAACCTAATGACCGTAGACAGTGACACTTGAAGACTCGTGTAATTCTTTAATAGAAGTAACAAATGACATAAATAATTTTCAAATTGTTTGGTAGAACTGAGAAGAGGTAGATTTTAAAAATAAACTTATATTGCTATATTTTATAAAAAATAATTTATCACTATATGCACAATGATGATTTCTCTCCCCCATCTTATTCTTAAAAGAGAACTACTTGTTCCATCTCTCACACATGATCACCTGATGCACAATATTGGAAATAACTTAAACACAATTAAATCATGACTAGGGGATTCCTAAAAATTATATACCTATAGATTATCATTAGTTCTATCCTTGAAAAAATTAAATATAGATATGAAAATGAAAACACTTGACTAAAGAAACAAATGATTAATATAAAGATTATAAACCTTACCAATAAATTACACATCCATTGAGGTACAAAACATGGATTGCCTGACCCATAAAATGAAAAATACTTCGATAATTTTTATCATTAATCTTGATTATTGATGGAGTATAAATCTTCATTGAAGTATCATGCACTCTAATTATAAAATCAATACTACTGCTAATTTCAAACATTTCATGTCACCCTACCGTTGCGGTAGAAATTATATACAACAAAAAAAATTATTCAGTTTCTTATAATAATAAATAAACATGGATGTATGAAAAGTGACAAAAGACATATATGATAAATTAAGTCTAAAAAACTAACAAACATTCAATGTCACCCAACTTTCAACCCATAAAATCATTTATAATTTGATGTATAGAAATATAACGTGAAAGTTAAACAAAATAGACAAAACTAAATCAAAATTTTCCTAAGAAGGTACTATAATGATTGGACACAAAATTGTCCACTTGGATGCGTAGTTAAGGATTTTATAGTGTCTAAAATATATTTCAAATACTAACTAATAATCCTCCATAATATTTATTTCATTGAGAATAAAAAACAATTACACAATCTAAGGAAAAACAATAAGCAGCTGAAGTGTAGCTCGAATAAATTGAAGCATCAAAGAAAATTCACATAAGCAATATATCTTAGCAAAAAAAGCCCTAGAAAAAATAAAAAGTGATTTATAGAAATACTTGACAAGAATAATTCACAAATATTTTTTTATGGATATAAATATATTATATTGAATATGAATAACACATTAACATTAAAAAAGAAATGTTATGCTTTTAGCAAAATTTGTTTTGTAAAAAAAGTATTTTTTTTCTTCCAAATTTAATTGATTATAAAAAAAAGAAACAGAAACAAAATATATACTATCTTTACAAACTCAATCATGAAATAAGAACCATTTAATCCACTTTATATCTTTATTTAGATATTCCTCAATGTACTATATTGTACTTATCATTAAAAATTATATAAAAATAAAATTAATCAATAATAATAATATCATTCAGCTTAATAATTCTTGATGAATATAATTTTATAACAATATCTATCACCCTATAGTAATAATATTATATATATGGGGGTATTGTCTTTACGCGTGGAGAAATATAATCACTTGTAGTGGTTAAACTTATTGATAATAAAATGGCACAAATAATTAACAATCTAATTGATGTGGATAAATAGAAGAGATGTTATCTCTAATAATCACTCCCATCATATGGTGTTGAAGAATTTGGTAGGATGGGGGCATCTAATAGGTGAGAAATTGTCCATGGTATGCTTTCATAGAGGGATATTGAACATATTCTACCTGATGGTTGGGAATTTCCTTACACTAGACATGTAGAGAGAACCGTTATTGAAAAAAATGGTTTGTACAGAAATTGGAGAACATATATATGTTTTTTATATATTGAACATATATACATAACATATATGTAGACATGAACACACACAGAGAGAATATATTTTTTTAAAATATCTAGGTATGAAAAATGGAATATGTATGTTATGTGTAAATATATAGACCCACATATAAAAATCACACATATACACATGAATACATATTTAAAAAAATGTATAATTATGTGCCTCAAGATGGATAAAGTGGAATATATGTGTTCTGTATAAATATAACATGAAATATTGTTGTAAAATTTGGATAAATTTTCATACATAACAAATAGAAGATGCAGAGAAAACAAATGCAAGATGCGAGAATAAAAGATGCTAGATGTAGGGATGAAATGAATCTATAGAAAGAGGATAAAATATTACATGTGGTCTTGAACATGTAAGGAATATAGATGCTCATACTACAAAGATTTCATTTATGGATCAAATTATTAGTGAAAAAAATAAGAATTGACCTAGATATGAAGAGATAATTTCCTTGAGCATCCTGTAGGAATAAATGGGGAAGGATGATTTCTAAGGCGACACTAGAAAATCATGAAGATAATGGATTCAACTATATTCAGTAACTAAACTAGGGTAATAGGTGAAACTGAAAAATTATTAAGCCGATGGCTTTTACTAGAGATGGAAATTTTCTTAGAGTTTCAATGTGTAGATTGATTGTACCTAGATAACTTTGAATGGAGATAGAGAAATGGGATTGTGGGGATTATTGGTTGAATGATAAAAGAGGAATTCTTGGAAGAATGAATTAATATTAATATGGTTAGTCAAGGATTGATCATACACAAATATGGGGATAGGATACATCATTTGAGAGGGTGCTACAAATCGCAATATTCCAATGGGTTCAATGTGAATAAAGATCAAATGGTTTGTGTAAAATTAGGGAAAATAAAAGGAAAATAGGGTAACAAGAGGTCGATACATTTATAGATGAGCTTCCCTCTTAATATAATATTGGATGTTGATAAAAATTAAATTAAAATGTGTTAGTTTAAAATTGAATTATTAATTAAATTACATATCAATTTTTTATCCTAAAACTGTTAAATTAATAAAATAGATAACATCATTCAATAAATTAAATTATTTAAAAAAATAAAATATAATTATCAATTGTATAAAATTTTATAATAATTCTTAGTTTTTTATATACATTAAAATACAATTTTAATATGTAAATATAATTTTTAATAAAATGGTATTACTTAATTAATTTTTATGTTTTTTAATTTGATAAAGTAATATTAATAATTTATTGGATTTACATAGATATTTTTTTATTATTAATAAATTTAAAAGTAAAAAAAATTAATTTACCATATATAATAGGATATTTTAACAAAACACCAAAAAAACAATTTGAATATTAACATTGTTCTTAAAAATAATATTAAAAAAATTATTTTTCTAAATTGGTTAGTGATAAAATATTTTTTTGTTTAATATATTGTTACAACATTATTTATGTTAAAAGATATATAAGCAATATTGGTTACTAATAATTGATTAATGTGCTGGTAAATAAAACTTTGGTATTGATATAATCAAGTAATAGATTTAGCTATTAGTAAATGTATTGTTGGTACTGAAAAATTATTATTAATATATCTCTATTGTTAAAAACATTTGTTGGTATATTAAATTAATATCAACAAAACTAAATATATGTTATAAATAATAATTTTTACAAATAGATATATTATCTTTCATTTAATTTCAATTTACATAAGTGAATTTTTTTTTTTGTGTATATGGATGTCCCATCCCCTAGAATCTGGATCTGAATCATAATTCAAAAAATAGCTATAGCTTTGGGGATCAACATTGAAATTCTTATTGTTTTCACTAATCTTTAATGATGAAGATCTGTAATGGTTTGTGCCTTCTTTGCCTTTTACATCGTTATTTTGTGAGTTGGAGGTGCTCAAAGGAAGCTCAAGGAGGGTTTGGCAGAGTTTGGATCTACAATTCTACTACTGTGGGTGGTTCGCGACATGAAAGGTAGTTCATGATGTGAAAGTATTTTTATGGATTTTGAGGATGAAAACTCTTGGCTTGAGTTTCAGATGAAAGCCTGGTGTTTAATGAACTCATTACATGAAGGTATTATTCACGATATGAATGGGAACCATGAAAATAAATAGATTTTTTTGGGTTTAAGGTTTTAGGAATTCATAGTTTGATTCTATTTCATGTCCTTAATTGGAGGGATTCATGAAAAAACATTACGTGAATAGGGGTTCTATGGTGTTAATGTGTTGAGGTCCATTTTAGTAATAAATTATGGGGGGGCTTAGTTTTAACCCATTCCTCTCTTTTTCCTCACCATTTTGGGAAACCCCTATGTGATTTTGGGAGATTTTCTAGTCCTTATTCTCTTGATTTTATCCTTATCTTCTAGAGGATTGATTTTTGAGATCCAATGTGAGTTATATATTTGATCCCTTATTTCCTCCATGTTCTTCATTTATTAAATATTAATGGTGATGTTACATCGGTTTGTGGTATCTTCCTACTATGTTTTGATGATCTCATGGTGTGATTTAGGTTGATGTGAGTTTTCTTAGTGTAGTTGTGGTCTTTTAGTCATTTCTCCTTCACCTTATTGTGTAAAATGACTCAAAAAGATAATTTGAGGTAGGGGTCTTGATTCTCTCCCTATTTCTATGAAAGTGTGGGAATTTCATATATTTTTTATTCCATTAGGTGGATAGTAAGGGTCATATTAATATATATAATGAATTGAATTAATCTTAAATTTATGGGAATGGGGATAAATTCCATGTTTTAATATTTTTGATGTTATTGTTAATATTATTATATATGCTTATTTACATTGTTAAAAATCATATATTTAAGGAGCCTTGATTTTGCTTTAGTTGATATGATTGTAAGCCCCTTTCTTTTTTGATTGTTTTATCACCCCCTTAATAAAATAATAAGAACATATATATGGCTAATGAATTTTTTTCCCATGGAAATATGCCTTGTGTGAGAATAACCATACTAAATAATGAAGTAATGTGATGTAATCCCTTGAAACTAAATTACAGTATCTAGGATGTATTATTGTGTGCAATTTTTATGATTTTGTTTCCTTTTTTGATGTGGGTTGTGGTGTAGTGATAGTGGTGACCAACTGGGTTGTGAAATAAGTGGGACAATGATGTCATGGTTTTTGGAATGAGATGTGATGTAGATGGTTTTGAAGTGTTTGTGTTATGTGGTGGTTGTGTTGTGTATTGGTGGTGATGTGCAGTGGTTTTGATGTGTATTGGATGTGACGTGTAGTTTTTGTGGTGAGACAACCTGGCCGATGTGGTGTAGTGGTGATGGTTGATGTGAGATCAGCGATTTTTTCTGTGGTGTGGTTGTGTTATTTTTCTAGTTAGCCGTGGAATAAATTATAATGATGAAAATTAAATTTCATAGGTTCATAAATGGATATTAATTTTATTTGTGGTAATTGGATTAAATTAATTGAATGATAAATATATGGGACTTATAAATTTGAATTAAATGGTTTATTAAATGGGAGTTAGTGGAAACTCATTAAATCTGAAAAATGGTGAAACCTGTAATTGAAAGTGTAATTGGGTGGCTATTTATAGAGGTTGGGTGGTGTGATGAATTTAGTAGTGGGAGTAGTTATGATGGATATCATGTGGTGTAATAGTGGTGTTGTGGTATACGTGAGTGTAGTAGATGTGTACCCATAGGTTGGATATTGTTTTCTCTCTATCTATCATGTATTTTAAGTTATTTCTATACCTTCCCCACCTGAGTTGGATAACCTTACTGATGCCTAATGTTTTTGGGTTTCAAGTGTTTTACCCAATATCCAGGATAGTGGTGATACATATAGATAACTACCCACCTCTTCCTTTCTCTTCCTTTAGTGGTGTTGATATGGGTTGGTGTTGAATATTACCTAGTGTTGATGAGGATGTGATATATGTCGGGGTTATACATGGTAGGAGGAGTGTGCAAGGTCAATTTTCTTCACATTCATGATAACTTACTACTATGGTTCTATGATGAGTATGTGATGTGATGTGATAAGTTGTGATGTTATGTGATGAGGATTTGATTTGATGATGACTAATGGTAGCACTGGATTCTAGACCATGGGAGGGTGGGGTGGGTAGGGATGCGTCCCGACCCATATCAGAGATGGATGGTTATGTGATGTGATATGTATAGAAGGTATGGGAGCACATGATGTTTGAAATTGGGGAGTTAGATAGTAAAATAAGTGGAAAAGTAGTTAAGAGGTCCCTTTATTTATGTTCTTTATATTATGTTACTATATCTGATGCATGATGTGTTGATTGAGCCACAGTGAGGTTAGGATTGGTTAATTGACCTGTCTAGGTGCTTATAGGTGTTGTTATTTATTTACTATCACATTATAATGATATTTTCACATGTACACTAGATACCTTGGGTATTATTCTACTGATTATACATGTTATGCTCACCCTAAGTATATATAAACTATTTTTTAGGTTTTTAGGATGACTTTGGGGATTGAGATTGTTATTACTAGCTTGGGTTTTGAAGCTTTACTTGGGTCGATGTTGTAGGACTTGTCTTTTGGTATTTACTTTGGAATGTTTATTTATATTGGTGAAATTGTTCATGCATTATGGGATGGTTTTGGTTTTAATTTTATATTATATGGTGAATTTTCTTGGTGGTTTTGTTATCCTATATCATGATCATATATTATTATAGAGGGTATTTCCTTCCATATGTGATATTTTTATAACCTAGGTGCTTATCACCAATCCAGGGCCTACTATAGGTTGGAAGTATGGGTCATTATCTCTCTTCCTTAATTAACATCCCATGAGGGGTACCTCCAGAGGTAGGGGTTGTGATAGATTTATTTCAAAGTTTTTGGTTGAGAGATATGATGGTGTTTATAGTTAGTAATTGTGATGATTGCATGGTTTGGTAGGAAAATAGTGCAAGCTAATCTTGGTGCATGACGTAGGAAAGAGAGGCCAACTAGGACATGGGATTTTAGGTCCCCCCCCATGATCTGATGTAAGGATACTAAGCTTATTCAGTAACCAAGTGAGGTAGACCTGTTTTCAAGGTAGAGTCCTAGGAGAGGTATATGGATCATGATTGATTTTATTCATGTATAAATTGAGTCATTGTGTGAAATTAAAATGAAATAATTAAATGATATTTAATAAAATTTAATGTTGTTGGTCTTAGGATTACTCCTTGATTTTTAGTAATGGCACCTAGTCTTCATCCATGAGTAGCTTAGGTAGTTGAGGTTTAGTAGTATGGTCTATTTAATCATCAAATGACAGACCTAACAGTGGGTTATAAGGTATGGAATATTTCTTTTCATTCCTTTTAGTGATATATTTTGGGAAACTATGAGGGTAACATCTCTGATATGGATATAGATCACAAGTTTGGGGATCTTGAGATCGCATTAGGTCTAATTAGATATCAGGATGATTTATGGGTGTTGTTGGACATTAGTCATATGTGAGGAGTTTCACATCAGTGTTGTACATTTTATCTTGGTGACCAAAAGGATTCATATGTGTTGTGAACAAAGTTTTATAAGTATATCAGTTTGGAATTCATGTCGTTGATAATGAAGGTAGAGAAGAGGAAAGAGTTTACATCCCTTATACAGGGGAGACTAAGTGTGCAGGAGCTTGATATCAAGTTTGAGGACTTATTTAACTCTTATCCTTGTGTCTTTCTAGATGATGAGTTCATATCATGGCATCTAGAGGAGGTTTTTCTCCCAAAACTTTGGTATGTGGTCACCCCATTTACACTTTCTACATACTTGGAGGTGCATAATAAAGTAGAGGTTATCGAGAGGATTCTTTCTCTAGGAGTTGATCCTCGAGAGAGTGTTAAAAAAGGCATCTAAAGGATAAAAGCATTAGGCGGTGGTCTATGGATGTTTAGTAATTCATGGATTCAACTAGTTGATAACAAACCATGGTTGATCATTTCACATCCATCCAGGGTAGGTGGAATTCAAGTACCATCCAAGGAATTTCCATTTTCATTATATGTCTATAGGGAACATGGCCCCTAATAGGATCAATTTCTGGTCACTCAGGGAGGCCAGTTTTTTATGGGTAGTCATGACCCTTTTCATTAGAAACAACAATTCCCCTCGATGCAGTTTCAACATTAGAGACTATCGATGTTTGTTCAGTAGCCTATGGAAGATGGTATTGATAGGGGAAATCCTCATGATGGTCTTCTTCCTTAGATACCTATACTAGATTAAGGTCATAAAGGCCAAAAAAATATCGGTATAGGAGTTTGGAATGGTTAGATGCATGGGATGGAGGAGGTATCACTGGTAGGACTTGAGGTTATCTGAGGTATGATTAGTTTATCATCAACCCATGTTTATGCCTTGTTTGATTTAGAAGGCACACACTCCTTTGTTTCTCCTAATTTTTCCCATACCTTGGGACTATATGTGGATAATCTTCCAATTCCCCTAGTATTATCTATTCCAGTTAGAGGTCAAGATACTTTGTATGATGTGTGTCAGGGATGTATATTGGTGATGGAGTAGAACCGGTCATTAAGGTATTTCTTCTTTCTATAGATACATTCATATGATGTTATCCTTAGTGTGTATTGGTTGTATTCCATGCTTGTATTCATCGAATAATTTTAGAGGAGAGTTTTTATTTTCGATGTAGAGGTATAGCTAGTGGTGCTCATTGGTGAGTATGGTTATCAAATGGGTATAAAGAAAGTATAGCCTCTTTTATCTCAATTAGTTGATATGTTAGTGGAAGATCGAGTGAAAGATGTTCCTAGGGATGTGGAGGAGTTCCTATATGTTTTCCCATTTAAGGTTATGACACTACCACCTTTATTTTATGTTTAGTTTGGGATAAATTTATAACTTGGAATGTCTCTAATTTTTATGGCTCCCTATCGAATGGGTCTTACGGAGTTATGTGAGTTAAGGATTCAGGTTGATCATATGATGCAGAGGGGTTTCATCTGACCTAGTGGGTCTCCTTAGGGTGCCCCAATGTTGTTCACCGAGAAGGATGATAGTAGTTTGAGGTTGTGCATATACTACCATAGGTTGAATCAAGTAACAGTTAAGAACTATTACCCTATTCCAAGATCGAAAATCTATTTGACTATCTAAAGGATCCATATGGTTTTTAATGATCAATTTATGATCTATATATCACCAGATGAGGGTGAAGGATGAATGTGTCCCAAATAATTCCTTTAGATACAAGTATAGGAACATCAATTTTTTGTTCATTTAATTTAGTGTCATGAACACACTATATTTTTTCATGGGGCTTATGAACTCCATATTCCATGAGTTTCTGGACCAGTTAACCATCATGTTCATCAATGATATCTTGATCTAATCGAATTCAAAAGAGGAGAATTTTGAACATATCAGAGCTATCCTGAAGGTCCATTGACACTATAAGATCTATAAAATGTTTTCTAAGTGTATTTTCCAGACACGATATGAGAATTTCCTTGGACATGTGGTGTTTCAATAGGGCGTGGTCATGGACCCATCAAAGATCAAGATATTTGTTTCTTAGGAATCACCCAAGAATGTAGTAGAGGTTTGTAGTTTTATTGGTCTCTCAGACTATTATCAAAGGTTTGTGTCTAGATTATCTTAGGTTACAACCCCACTAAAATATTTGAAAAGTAAGGACCATGATTTTTATGGACTGGTTAGTTTTAAGAAGTTTTTAGTTACCTTAATGAGATGTTGATTAGTGATCTGGTGCTTTAGCTACCCAAAAAGGGTTTGATGTTTGAGGTTTTTTTGTCCCATATGGTCTTGGGATGCATCTTGATGTATCAGAGAGAAGTGATCTCTTATAGTTCTATAAATTTACATCCCCATAATCATAATTATGCCACCCATGATTTGTAGATGGTGGTAGTCATTTTTACGCTGATGTTGTAGTGTAATTACCTAATCAGTGAGTTATTTTTTGTTTTTATAGACCATAAGAGACTAACATATGTCTTCTCTCAGTGGGATTTTATTTTATTCTAGTATAGGTTGATGTAGTTTCTCCATGATTGCGATTTTGAGATCTCTAACACCCCAAGAAAGGGGAAAAAATTTACTGATGCGGTAAGTTGTAAGTCTTAAGGAGATCTAGTTTGAGAGTCTACATATGTTTATAAATGGATAGGAATATTTTAGTGATGCATCCTGGTGTAGGGGAGATCATTGGTTGGGGTTTTCTATATCATATGACCATGAAGTTATCCTTAATGTAGTAGGTGGAGGATTCTCAGTGGGGAGAGGCATAGGTATAGGTGATTCATGAATATGTTGTTCATGGTGATACCCTATAGGTATGTTCATAGGATGTTCAGAACCATACGTTGTTCCATGGGAGATTTTTGTTCCATTTGAAATGTGAGAGGGATTTATCTATGAGTTTCACAGCTCACTCTTAGTGGTGCATCCAGATGTTACCAAGATGTATCATGGATTTAGGAGATAACATTCCTGGTCAATGATGAAATTATCAGTGGTAAATTTTAAGGTGAAATTTCTAGTTTGTTAGTATGTGAATGTGGGACCCCATATTCCTAGAGCTTTTTTGTAGGCTTGGATGTTCTTGAGTGGAAATGGGAGGACTTCTCAATGGATTTGTTCACTGTATTACCCCAATATTAGGGAGGATGTGAATTAGTTTGGGTGATTTTGGGATGGATAATTAATTCATATCATTTTCTAGTGATCCTTGAATTGAGTTTCATGGATTTCTTAGTGAGGCGGTATATGGATGATGTGGTTAGGATTCATAGGGTACCAAGGTCTATCATATATGATCAGGATCCTCATTGTACCTCACATGTATTGAGGGGATTATATCATTTTTTTAGCTTCCAATTGTGACTTATAACTTCCTTACACACTTATATAGATGGGTAGATAGATCATACCATCCATACATTGGAGGATATATTGAGAGAATTCATGTTTGACTTAGGTAGATCATGGGTAAGGCACCTACCTCTAGTTTATTTTTCCTACAAAAATAGTTTTCACTCATATATTGTAATGGATCTATTTGAGGTAATGTATGGGTAGTCATTTATTTATTCATTATGTTGGATAGAGGTTAGGGATTCAGCGGTTTTTGGTTCTGATGTGGTGTAGAGCATGACTGAGAAGATCCAGTTGGTTTGGGAGAGGATGAGGGTGGAACATGGCCATAAAAAGGCTTGTGATGATCATAGGTGGAGTCCCCCATAGTTTGAGGTTAGATACCATGTGTTCTTGAGGGTTTCCCCATGATGGGGGGATACTGAGGTTTGGTATGGGGTTACATTTCTCCTTAGTTCATAAGAGGTATTGAGATTTTAGGTTGAGGTGGTGAGGTTGAATATCATTTGGATCTTCCACCATGGATGGAAAGTTTCCATGATTTCTTCCACATGTCTCAGCCTCTTCAATGTCTTCCCGATAACTCCCATTTCATTGAATGGTAAGAGTTTAATATCGAATATGATGTGAAATTTATGGATAAACTAGTAGATATACAAGTTCATCAAGAGTAAGTATTGTGTGCATAAACCATCCCCTTTGTTCATGTGTTGTGAAGGCATGGTAGCCTAAAGGAGAGTAATTGGGAGTGTGAGATGTTGATGTGTTCCTAGTACCAAGATTTATTTTTAATTTTTTCATGGTATTTTTTCTTTGTTGGAGTGATCTATGAAACTTTTTGATTTATGAGGTGTTTTTTTTCTTACTGGTGATGTGTTCTATAGATTCGATTATATTAAGATGGGTACACACCTCCCTAATCAAAATGTGTTATACTTATGAAATGTTTTAAAACTATCCAGGTGAGTTAGTGCCACTAAAAGTAGAAAATATCTTTATATGGAGGGTTTTTCCTCTAATTTATGTGATTGAGGGAGTTTTTTGGGATAATTGAGGTGGTTGTTATCTTGGGATATGTGGCAGTTGAAATGGTTGTATGAGTGGCTAAGTGTAAAACCAGTTTCTTATGGCTAGTTTGAGATGGTTCAGTGTTGTTCCTTGTGAGATGGTGATGTATTTGTGTAGGGTGTTTTTTGGATGTTGTGGCTTGGTAATTTTGGATGGTGGTAGTTTTTTGTGTGTAATGGTATTCCTGAGAGATAACACATGAGTTGGTTGTTTGGACCCTTCCTCACTTTTCAATTTTGGTTTTTATTCTTGGAGATGATAATTATTTTAGAGGTATTTAATGTAATTTTATTTTCCTTTATGGTTTGTTACTTTGTTGGTTTGTGAGTAGAAGGTTCTAAGAGGAGGTTTGAGTATGGTTTAATGGAGTGTAGAGAAACAATTTTTCTATATCAGGTGGTTCATGTTGTGAAAGGTTGTTCACAATGTGAGAGTGTGTTCATATCTTATGAGTTTTTTTATTCATGTATTTAGTTTTGGATAAAGGCTTTATTCTTAATAAGATAATGACATGAATGTATTTTTCATAACATGAATAAGAACCATGAAAATTTGTAGATTTTCATCAGGTTTGAGGTTTGAAAAATCCATGGCTTGAATCTATTTCATGGCCAAAATTGGACAGCCTCATGAAAATTAATGACATGAATAGGTGTTTTACATTGTGAATGTGACAAGGTCCATATTTCTTATAAATTAATTGGGTTATTAGTTTTAAACTATTCCTCTCTTGTTCCTCTTGGTTTTGGGGAAAACCTAGGAAATTTTGGAAGATCTTCTAGCCCCTCTCTACCTGCTTTGATCCATGGATTTTGGAGGCTTGATTTTGGAAATACAAGGGGAGGAATCCTCATTGATCCATTATTTCATCCTTGTTCTTATTTAGAGAAATAATAGTGGTGACTTTGCTTCAGTTTAGGGGTGTGTTTTGAGGATACCTTGGTGTGGTTCAATTTTATCCAAGGTTTCCTAGTGTAGTTGTGGTCTTTTAGTCATTTATTCTTTGCCCTATTGCGTGTAGTGACTCATAAAGCTTCTTGAGGAAATGGATCCTCATTCTATCCCTATTTATTTATACCTATAGGGATTTCATGATTTTGACTTCCAATGGGTAGATATTAAGGGTTAACTTAATATAGATAATTAATTGGATTAATCTAGAATTGATGGAAATGGGGATAAATCACATGTTTTATTGCTTTTGATGTTATTTTTAATGTGATTATACATTCTTGTTTCCATTGTTGAAAATCATGGTTGTTAGGAGCCTTTATTATGTGTTAGTTGATATGATTATGAGACCCTTGATATCTTAATTTTTTTATGGAACCCTAAATAAAAGGCTAAGAACTTATATATGGATAATGAATTGGTTTCCCATGTAAATCTAGTTTGTGTGAAAATACCCATGAAAAATAATTAATTAAATCAATGTAATCCCTTGAACCTAAATTGTGGAATTCGGGATGTATTGTTGTGCGAGGTTATTCTTTTTATGTTTCTTTGTGTGATGTGGGTTGTGGTTTTGTGATGGTGGTGACTGGTTGGGCTATGAAATAATTGGGGTGGTGATGTGATGGTTGGTTTACATGAGATGTGATGTGGGCGGTTGTGCAGTGGTTTTGTTGTGTGGTGGTTGTGTTGTGTAGTGGTGGTGATTTACAGTGGTTATGATGTGTGGTAGTTGTGATGTGTTATTTTTTTGGTGGGATGACCTAACTGATGTTGTGTAGTGGTGATGGTTGATGTGAAATAGGTGAGTTGTGTGGTTTGGTTTTGTTAGTTTCCTAGTTATCCATGGAGTAAATTGAAATGCTGAAGTTGAAATTTCATGGGTTGGTAAATGAATAATAATGGGCCTTAGTTTATGTATAATAATTGGGTTAAATGAATTTAATGATAAATTCAGGGGATGTGTAAATGTGAATGAAATGGTTTAGTAAATGTTAGTTAGTATAAACTCATTAAATCTATAAAATTGTGGATCCTGAAATTGAAAGTGGAATTGTGTGGCTATTTTTGGTGGTTGTGTGGTGTGAATCATTTAGTGGTGGTAGCAGTTGTGAGGGATATCATGTGGTGAAATGGTGGTGTTGTTTTGTATGATGGTGTAGTGTATTCGAACCCATATTTTGGTTATTGTGTCATATCTTACTATCATGTATTTTATGTTACTTTTATACACATACCAACTGATTTGGATAACCTTACCAATTTCCAAAGGTTTTGGGTTCTGTTTGTTTTCCCCGACATCCAAGATGGTAGTGATATGGATGGATGGATACCCCCTCTTCCCCGCTCTTCCTTCAGTGGTGATGATATGATTTGGTGTTGGGGATTACCCAGTGGTTATGAGGATGTGATATGTGGTGGGGTTCATGTATGGTTATAGGATGGAATGAGGTTGATGTCCATCATGTTCATGATAAACAACTTCTCTGGTTATGTAATGAGGCTACGATGTGATGTGATGAGGTTGTAATGTTATGTGATGAGGTTGTTATGTGATGATGACTGATGTTATCACTAGATGCTAGACCTTATGAGGGTGGGGTGAGTAAGGATGCCTCCCGACCCACATCATATATGATTGGTTATGTGATGTGATATGTATAGAAGGGATGATAGAACATGATGTTTGACGTTGGGGTGTGAGAGAAGAAAATCAGTGGGGAATATGTTGTGGGGTGAATTTTTTTATGTTCTTGATATTGTGTCACTATATTGGATTCATGGTTTGGTGAGCATTCCATGGTTAAAAAAGTATTGTTTAGTTGATCTATTTAGGTACTTATTGGTTCTATTATTTATTCACTTGAAATTAGTATGCTCTTTTCAAATGTGCAGTTGTGATCTTATGTCATGAACTGACCCACCTGGACCCCTTCTAGACCAGAAGTAGGCCAAGGGTGACACCCCAAGCCCACATCCAATTAGATATGGTCTAGTGACTAGCACCGAGTGGGAATATAAATGAAATTTGAGGCCTTAAACTAAGTACTTGTATGCATACACAACAAACTCCATGTAACAGTGAATATATCTAATAAAATACTGGAACATATTGACTATAAATCATGCATGTAACAACCAATAGGTAATAAATCAATTTAAATTCATTTAATGTAAAAGATATGAAGGATAAAAATACATTCCTAACCATAAATGATGTACCAACCTCAAAACAACTAGAAAAATGAGACATTGAAGAGTGACCGAATCAAAATCTCTAAGGCTAACCACTGAACATGTCCATAACCTCTATGTGAAACTATGATCCTCCAATACTAGGTCCATTGAAGTCACCTCCAATCTTCTGGTCGACTACATAAGATGCAACACAAGTGGGAAAATACCATGCAGGGGTGAGTATATACGTACCTAGTAGGACACCCTGAAAACCAAGAAGGGGAAGCAATAACAATAACAACAGTCATCTCAACCCATAATTAAGAGGGTAATGAAAACCTAAAATTAGATATGACCAAAATAAAACCAAGTGAAGAGATAAAGGATGTCTCCATCTTCTATGCTATCTAAGAATGAAGAGCCTTCCCGTGACTCTAATGATCTTGCCACTGTCACCAAAACAACCTTTGTAACCACATAATACACAGAGTGGAGGGGCCTCTCCTCAATACTGTTTTTTATATCCTAAGGATAAATATCTTATATCTGGGAATCTCATATAAACTCTCATGAATATAGATGTCTCACAACTCTCCATTGTGTAGCATAGACAAGGGACCACTAATCCAATAGAGGACTCACTCACTAACTAAGCTTGAGTATGGTGAGTCCACTCCACAGATAGAGGACCTATGCCCTCTATAATGTGGTGGATTTATGTCTCTACCTGTATATAGGATATAAGGGACATAAACCCTTTAAAAATATAGGAAATTTTTGACCTCTCTAACACTCCAATGATCACAGCCAATTTTTTTCACTGGATAAGCATCGCTAAAAGAATCATCCTAATGGAATCACCTCATTCCCTATCTCTTCTACTAAAATAATGGACACTATTGCATTGTACATAGAAAACTACTTAGGATAGGAAACTCATGTCCCAAAATATGAGTCCTGAATAATAGGATATGCAAGCTAGAATTCTCATTAAAAGGTACATGGTGTGTTCATAGGGTCACATGGCATGTGACATTACCTAGACACCTAGGAATTTCATTGCCTGTACACAGTTTTTCTAGGCATGTGGAACTACATGGAGTACGCAATGTGTCTTGGAAGTTTAGGTTATTCTCATGTCATCTCGTCTTGTACCCATGTACTATGGATCATGCCCATGTACTTTGGTCATGCATGTGTACCATGTTGTGCCTATTCCCATGTAAATCGAGAGTATATTTCAAGCCTACAACATTAGGTCACATGACATGTATAAAGTATACGTGGTATGTGGTATTTAAATTTTATAAAAAAACTATCCTCTGCAGCCAAGGGACTACAAGGTGTGTGATTATCTAAACTATGCATCATGTACATTGGAGATTTCTAGAATCCCAAGGTCTTCATATGGAATCTCATCTCCACTATCCTTACCACTTACACTACCATTTGACCACCTAAACTCTAATAAAATAAAATAGGAAGCCAGTGATCATCGATTCTCAGCATCTGGTGGATGGAAATCAGAACACTATTCACCTGTGGGGAAGTCGTCACGCCTCCCTCACCATACAGGGGACTGATCCCTGATTCCATTGCCCACATAACACAACATGTCTCAATCCATCTTCAAAACACTAATACCAGGTCATTTTTGAATCTTCCATGAATCCAGGGGTTTGATCATGCTCGAATCTGAACTGATAATATTGAATCACCGACCTCATAGGCCAACAATGAAGAACGTGATAAATAGTGGGGGGAAATCACAAGAACAAGGTGAAACCATCATTGGTATGTGTGATGTCATCCAACAATTTCATAAAGTAGAACCAAGGAAGAAACAAGGGAACAAATAATATATACAAATGGGTTTAATAATGATATTTGAAAATTAGGCACATGAAGAGATCATAAATTGCATATATAAAAAAGAAGATATATGAGTCTGTGCTTATCAAATGAATCGAAGGAATAAATCCAAAACTTAATAAGCCCTACCTCAATAAAAAAATCAATATTTGGTAAAGAACGTGTTCTCTATAGATAAAGGTTACAATCCCAATATATTCATCATTCGTCTCACGATTCTCCACGATCACCTACTATTTATCAATGTTTTCGGGTCATCAATAACAATGGATCTCTAATCCTCCTCCTCGCTAATTTGATATGGTTATGTGGATAATCCTAGGGATTTTCCATAATGTCGAATTTATAGAGGGATAAATTAGGATTAGTTCATTAAATAAATTAAATAAATAAATTATTTAATTTACTTAATGCACTCGCCAATGAATACCCTCAACCAAACACCTAACACTGACCAACTTTATGTTGTACCTAGGGTGAACCACACATTTCAGAAAAAAAAAACATTGCCTTAGATTTCCCATATGAGGTCTCAATCAATGGGAATACCATTTATTACAAAAAATATGTGTGTGTGTGTGTTCTTTAACATATTTTTTTTTAATATATTAATTTTAGGGTCCTGAGACACCCAAAAATAGTACTGACTCTAACGAAAAATCCAATGATATATATAGAAATATTCAAAGGACTAAACTAATGAAACTGAATTCATTACATATTTGGTATGATCCTACTGAATATATATCTTATTCTCACCATATGTATATATGAAATGTTTTTCAGGTTTCTATAAGGAATTTGGTGAGAGGACCAGTTTGGGATATACCTAACACTAAGAGGGGGTGAATCAGTGTTGGGGACTTTTTAAACCAATTTTCAACTTTTATCCCTGTACCTCTTGACATGTTAGGATCTTGATTCTCTTATTCTCTTTTCCCTGTCGCATGCAATAATAGAAAGCATTAAAAATATGCACACGATATTTTTACAAGGTTCACCACTCAATAAGAGTAGCTACGTCCTTTCCATGCCTGGATATGACCAGTGCATGGATTCTCCACTATGATGTGATATCCAATTACAGTGGAGTGGCTAGTAAAACAATCCTCTAGCCAGTATGAGTCCCTACACTTTGGAGGGGGGTAGGAAACAATCCTATTCCTTGGACTGGTGATGACCTAGTCCAACTTGTAGCCTCTAGCTGGTTCTTTATACTGCCTATGGAGACAGTCTCTTACAGCCTCTAGCTGGTTCTTTATATTGCCTATGGAGACAGTCTCTTGCAGCCTCTAGCTGGTTCTTTATACTACCTCTAAAGACAGTCGTCTCTCTGTTAAAAGAGTTTGCAACACCAAAAGAATATTTCACCTGTTGAGACCTATTGGATGTCATAGTTCTACTTTGTTCTTCATCTATTCAATTATAACCTTCCTAGAAGCATGCAGGTAAACAACCACTTCTTTCTCTGCAGAAAACCTGAAAGCTGTACAATCTTCTTCCCCTTCTTCTTCAGTGCAAAACCAGCAACACTGAGATCACTTTTGCTTCAATCTGCTGGAATCACAAACTCCCTTTGTGATTATAAAAACAATGAAGACCAGATCATCTTAGAATCATCAGAATTAAATTGTCCTGAATAATTTTCAGCCTTCATTTGGGCATACTCTGTTCTTCTTCTTCTATTCTTTCTCTTTGACATGGTATAATTACAGTGTCTTAATCTCTTTCTTCAATTCTCAATACCAAAACAGGAGTGTATTGGTATATTAACTTCTTCCTTGGTGCATATATGAATTCAGTTTCACATCTTGTTATTCTTCACTTTACAATGCACAAGGATAGTGTTGAACACCAGTCGTGTGAGTGCAGTTCAACCTCTCTTTGTGAAACTGAATGGTTCATCGTTCTTTCTTCTTCGAAAAGCTGCTTCGAGAGTGTTATGCACCTATCGAAAGCCTGCAGTACCCTCAAATTTTTCTCACAAATTTTTAGGTGGCTTGCACGTAAAATTCAAGCCTTGCACATAAAAACACATTTTGGCGCGAAAAACCCTTTTCGCACAACCCTTCTTTTTCGCGCAGAACTTCCCTATTTCGCGCAACACTTTCTTTTTCGCGCAACACTTCTTATTTTCGTGCAATACTCTATACTTCAATTTTTCCATGCATCAGAGCTTGATATTTGTCTATGTGTCGAGTCACTACACATGAGAGGGGTTCACCTCATATTTATAGGCAGTTTTGACCATGCGCGTAAAACCCCTTCCTTCGCGTAAAACTGTCTCTCACTTCTTCAGATTACGCGCACCTTCCTGGATTTTTCGCGCACCTCATGACTTTGCCATTTTTCGTCATTCTAAGCATGAATAAACTCTTGCGCGTAAAACATCAAAGAAACATTTTGCGCACAACCAATTTTCCCGTGCACAAGTCTAATGTTCCGCGCACCTAGCGCAAACATCTCTGATTTTTCGCGCACCTCTTACCTTTGTCATTTTTTGACTTTCTAATCACAATGCACCAATTGCACACAAAATTCCACACCGCATTCCATATTGCGCGCAAACCCATCCTTTCACGCGACATCGTATTTCGCGCAATGATCTAATTTTTCGCGCAGCTCATGCCTTTGCAAATTTTTGAGCTTCTGATCTCGAAACACCTTTTGCGTGAAAACTTCATTCCTCTATTTCGTGCACCACACCAATACTTAATTTTTCAATGTTCTGACCTTTAATAATTCCTTGCACGTGAAAATATAAACCATCTTCAATCTTACGTGCTCCATCCATTTCCAAACACATTTCTTCATCTCCCGATTTTCAGGCCCTAAAATTTGGCAAACACTGGAAAACGGCGCCACCTTAAAATGTGCTTTTCTGTTGTCCCCAGATTGTCCATTGCTTTGTCATTTTCTCTCTTCACTAATTTCCATAACCATTCTTCTTCTCTTATCACGAATCCCACTATCGTGATATTTATCCTTTGACAGATCATCTTTAGCATCGCCAGAGTTGCAATGGGAACTGAAACTTCCCTATCCTCCAGCAGCATCATTCCTTCCAATCAAAACTTTATATGGCTGGCATCATCATTTATCCCCCTTTCCTTCATAAGGCTTGCATCACAAGTTCTCCTAACTCATGATATGTGTGAAATACATACCAGAAAT
Source organism: Viscum album (assembly GCA_963277665.1). Lineage (NCBI taxonomy): Eukaryota > Viridiplantae > Streptophyta > Magnoliopsida > Santalales > Viscaceae > Viscum > Viscum album. Next base: position 1,511,626,537 of record OY728128.1, on the reverse strand, counting down.
GCATCGTCTGATTTGGATATACTGCGAAATGCATGGCTACCTCAGAATTCCAAGCCCTTCCACATTCTCTCTTCTTCTTCCGCCATCATTCTACACTTCATGCAAATCATATGATTTTATTCTTCAAGTAATCGCTTGCATGGATTTCTATCATGAATAATTTCATGGTCTTCTTCAAATCCACATTCTTCTTCAATCATCCTCAGATGGATGATACTTCTCCATTCTTCATTGTTGTAAACGATGTGTCACCATTGACACATGTTCTTTGAACTTAGGATCAACTCAACAATAGTCTGAATTAACTTTATAGAGAATTGTCGCAGCATGACATCCAATGCTATGATTGCATAACAATTCTCCAAGCATCCTCACTTCATCCGATTTCCATTTACTTTGGATTCCTTTTTCATATCCTTCTTCATTTTGACTAGTATTGACAACTGTTGACAACAAATACAATCTTCATACACAAAGTGGTCCCAACATTTGGGAACCAATTTGGACATTACTATCTTGGATTTGGAGCTTCTATTGAGTCACTATTGTAGGGATTTTCTTTTGGTATCTACCTGAGGATTTTTATTTGATTTTTTAAAAAAAAAATCATGCATCGTGGAAAGGTTTTGGGTTTAATTTTATATTATGTAATGGAATTTCATGGTGGTTGTTTATCCTATCTTCTGATCCTATATTATTATAGAGGGAAATTAATTCCATATGTGAGATATTTATACCCTTAGTGATTGTATCCAACCCAAAGCCTATTGAAGGTGGGAATCAGGGGTCATTATCTCTTTTCCTTTATTGTTGGTCCGAAAGGGGTACTTATGGAGGGTTGGTTCATGATAGAGTGGTATCAAAGGTTTTGGTTGAATGATATGGTTGAGGTTGGAGTAAGGAACTATGAGGAATTCATGGATTGGTAGGGAAATGGTTCCAGTTTATCTTAGTACATGACATAGGCTTTGAAGAATTCATGGATTATTTTCTTTTAAGTGGAAGAGTTTGGGAATGTATGAGGGGAGAATCTCTAATCTAGAAAAAGAGTGCTAGTTGTAGGATCTCGAGGCCGCTTTCAGTCTGATTTGATCTCATGCTGAGTTATGGTTGCTTTAGGTAGTTAGTCAGATGTGGAGAGTTGCACATTAGTGGTGAACATAGTATCCTAGTGAACTTAAGAAGGCAAATGTCTTGTGGCCAAACTTTCATGTGGAGTTCCTTTTGGAATTCCTATCATCAGAGATGAAGGCAGCAAAGAGATAGGAGTTTTTCTCCTTTTAGTGGGGGATCCTGAGTGTACGAGATCTTGGGATCATGTTAACTGACCACCTACACTTTTCTTCTATTTTTTCCATATGATGAGTCTACAACATGATGTTTGGAGGAGGTTTTGTGCCCGACAATTAGGTATTTGGTCGCCCGGTTTATTATTTCAATGTGCTTGTAGATATAAAATAAAGTAGAGGTTATCAAGTGAATTCTTTCTCTAGAATGTGATACTTGAGAGTGTGGTTAATAAGGAGTCTTGAGGAGTATAGCTTTAGGAAGTGGGTCATAAATGTTCAGGCAGTCAGGGTTTCAACCAGTGAGGATCTGAATGTGGAAGATCCTTTCCCATCCTTTTGGTGTAGGTGGCATCCGAGAACCTACCAAGAATTTTTGGTTTTCGTGTTATGTCTGCGAGGGACATGGAAACCTCCAGGATTAGTGTTCAGCCTCTTAGGGAGGTTTATTTCAGATCACTATGGGAAAATTTGATATTTGTGATGGGGTATTTGCGACGGGGAGGGGTCTTGTCGCAAAAAGTCTGTCGGGATGGACTTTTTGCGACGGGACCCTCTCCCCGTCACAAATAACTAATTATTTGTGACGGGGAGACGGTCCCCGTCGCAATAGGTTTGGCGCGAGTTGTGCGCCAAACCACGGGAAGGGTATTTGTGACGGGTATATAAGCTCATCGCAAATACCCAGCGGCGTTTTTTAGTATTTGCAATGGGATTTATCTCCCGTCGCAAATAGTGCGTTGGCAGGTTGGTATTTGCGACGGGTCCCGTCGCAAATACCTTTTTAACCACCGCCCCTAATTAATAGGTGGGTTAGCATTTGCGACAGGAATCTTGTCGCAAGTAATCTAACCTATATATACTCCCCTCTGTTTTTTTCTCATTTCACTCCTTTTTCTAACCCTCCCTCTCTACTTACATTTTTTCTCTCAAAATTTTTCAAAGTTTAAAATTCTAAATCATAGCAATATCTGCGGCTTATATCCTCCGAAAGATTCAATTTTAATGTATTTATCTATTTCTTTTATTTTTTAGTTAATTCATTTTATTTTATATTAGTTATAATTATTGTTAATTAGCTGTAATTAAATTAAATTAGAATTGGATAGTATTATTTATCATTATTTATTTTTACAAATAATTACGTGTGATTAGTATTAATTAGTATTAATTAATAGTAATTATATTAATTATTATTAATTAGTAGTGATTAGTATTAATTCGAAAAAATATTAATAAGTAGTTATAATTAGCGATAATTAGTAATAAATTGAAATAAATATTTATAAATAGTAGTAAATAGTCATAATTAGTGATAATTAGAAATAATTAGTGATAATTATAAATAATTAGCAATAACTAGTAGAAATTAGTAATAATTAGTAATTATTAGTGGGAATAAGTAATAATTAATGGTAATTAGTAATAAATTGTAATAATTAGTAATAAATTTTAATAATTAGTAATAATTAATAATAAATTGTAATAAATTTAAATAATTAGTAATAAATTTTAATAAATTTTAATAAATAGTAATAATTAATAATAATTAACAATAATTAGTAATAATTACTAACAATTATTAATTAATTTGTAATAATTTGTAATAATTTGTGATAATTTGTAATGATTTGTAATAATTTGTAAAAAATTGTAATAAATTGTAATAAATTGTAATAAATTGTAATAAACTGTAATAAATAGAAATAATTGGAAATAATTAGTAATAATTAGAAATAAATTCTAATAATTAGTAATAAATTACAATAATTAGTATTAAATTCTAATAATTAGTAATAAATTGTAATAAAATGTAATAAATTGTAATAATTAGTAATAAATTCTAATAATTAGTAATAAATTGTAATAATTAGTAATAATAAGTAATAAATTGTAATAATCATGAATAAATTGTAATAATTAGTAATAAATTGTAATAATTAGTAATAAATTGTAATAAATTGTAATAATTATTATTAAATTTTAATAATTATTAATAAATTATAATAATTAGTAATAAATTGTAATTATTAGTAATAATTAGTGGTAATTAGTGATAAATTGTAATAATTAGTAATAAATAGTGATAATTAGTAATAAATTTTAATAATAAGTAATAATTAGAAATAATTAGAAATAAATTTTAATAATTAGTATTAAATTGTAATAATTAGTAATAAATTTTTAATAAATTTTAATAATTAGTATTAATTAGTAATAAATTATAATAATTAGTAATAGTTAATAATCAATTATAATAATTAGTAATAAATTGTAATAACTAGTAAAAAATTGTAATAATTAGTAAAAAATTGTAATAATTATTAATAAATTGAAATAATTAGTTATAAATTATAATAATTAGTAATAAATTTTAATAATTAGAAATAAACGGTAATAATTAGTAATAAATTGTAATTATTAGTAATAATTAGTGGTAATTAGTTATAAATTGTAATAATTAATAATAATTAGCGGTAATTAGTAATAAATTGTAATAAATTGTAATAATTAGTAATAAATTATAATAATTAATATTAATTTGAAATAATTAGTAATAATTAGTAATAAATTGTAATAATTAGTAATAATTAGTAATAAATTGTTATAATTATTAATAAATTTTAATAATTAGTAATAAATAGTAATAATTAGTAATAAATTGTAATAATTAGTAATAAATTGTAATAAATTGCAATAATTAGTAATAAATTGTAATAATTCGTAATAAATTTTAATAATTAGTGATAAATTGTAATAATTAGTAATAAATTTTAATAATTAGTAATAAATTGTAAATGTTAGTAATAATTAGTGGTGATTAGTAATAAATTGTAATAATTAGTAATAATTAGCAGTAATTAGTAATAAATTTCATTAATTAGTAATAAATTTTAATAATAAGTAATAATTGGCGGTAATTAGTAATAAATTTTTTTAATTAGTAATAAATTGTAATAATTAGTACTAAATTGTAATAATTAGTAATAAATTGTAATAATTAGTAATAATTAGTAATAAATTGTAATAATTAGTAATTATTTGTAATAATTAGTAATAAATTGTATTAATTAGTAATAAATTATAATAATTAGTAATAAATTGTAATAAATTGTATTAAATTGTAATTATTAGTAATAATTTACGGTAATTAGTAATAAATTATAATAATTAGTAATAAATTGTAATAATTACTATTAATTTTTAATTATTAGGAATAATTAATAATAAATTGTAATAATTAGTAATAATTAGTAATAATTTGTAATAATTAGTAATAAATTGTAATAATTAGTAATAAATTGTAATAATAAATAATAAATTATAATAATTAGTAATAAATTGTAATTATTAGTACTAAATTTTAATAATTAGTAATAAATTGTAATAATTACTAATAATTAGTGGTAATTAGTAATAAATTGCATTAATTATTAATAAATTTTACTAATAAGTAATAATTAGCGGTAATTAGTAATAAATTGTAATAATTTGTAATAAATTGTAATAATTATCATTAATTAGTAATAAATTATAATAATTAGTAATAATTAGTAATAATTAGTCATAAATTGTAATAATTTGTAATAAATTGTAATAATTAGTAATAAATAGTAATAATTGATAATAATTAGCAGCAATTATTAATAAATTTTAATAATAAGTAATAATTAGCAGTAATTTGCAATAAATTGTAATAATTGGTAATAAATTGTAATAATTAGTAATAAATTGTAATAATTAGAAAAAAAAAATTGTAATAATTAGTAATAATTAGCGATAATTAGTAATAATTAGTATTAATTGGTAATAAATTGTAATAATTATGAATAAATTGAAATAATTAAAATAATTAGCAATAATTATAATAAATAATAATAATTATATTAATTAGATTAAATTGACACATTTTACAATAGAGTAATAATTAGTAATAAATTGGCATAATTTCTAGTGGATTGGCGGTAGCACTTTTCCCCAAAAACTCATCTCCTTATAACTTTCTCCCGCTGAAATCACTATGAAAAATCTGCTCCAACGTACAGATATCCATTTTCATATGCACGAGAATGGAGAGTTGTGCGGCGAGGCCTCCCTGCTCTTCATTCTCTTGCATACAGAAATAGATATGGGTATGTTGGAGTAGATTTTTCATATTAATTTCAGTCAGAGAAAGTTGCAAGGAGATGAGCTGTCAGGAAAAAGAGGCTCTTTTGCCCGACGCCTCATCTCTTTGCAACTTTCTCCCAGTGAAATCACTACAAAAAATATGCTCCTACATAAGGATATTTATTTTCATATACACGAGAATGGAGAGAATCACAGTGAGGCCTCCATGCTCTCCATTATCGTGCATACAAAAATGGATATTCGTACATCAGAGCAGATTTTTCATAGTGATTTCAATTGGAGAGAGTTGTAAGGAGATGAGCCATCAGATAAAAGAGTTTCTGCCAATCCACTAGAAATTACGCCACTCGTAATTAGTGATAATTAATATAAATTAGTTGTAATTTCTAATAATTAGTTGAAATTAGTATAAATTATTATAAATTAGTGTAGATTGGTATAAATTTTAAAAAAAATATAATAAATAACTATAAAATAATATAAATTATTATAAATTGCTAGAGAAGTGAATTTAATTTTCTTTTGTTTTTTAGATAGTGTTCTTTTATATCATATTATTCAAAAAAACTAATTATTTTATATTTTTTAGAGAGTTATAGAATAAGGAAGTCGACAACAGTCGTTATTAGATGATTGTGCTTGGATAAATCAGCATAGGAATCCAAATGGTTATGGTTTAAATCCTGTATATATTGAGGATGTTGAAGCTTTCTTATTATTTTCATCATCCAAACCAGAATTTGTTTCAGAAGGAAAAATTAAGTGTCCGTGTAAAAAATGTTCTTTGAGTTCGTTTCACACATTTGATAGTGTTGGGGGTCATCTATTGTATTTTAGTTTTCAACTGGATTATGTTTTTTTCTATCAACTTGGTGAACATGATTCTAGAGTAGATACTAATAATTTGGTTATGGATCCATCATGGTTTCAAAATTTAGTACATGATGTGGAATGTACATATTTTCAACAAACTAAAACTTAGGATTATATTTATTTAACTCCTAAGTTGGAACCATCTTAGTTTTATTATTTTTTGAGGTCTGATGAGGATGCCTTATATCCTAGTTTCAAGATAATCAAATTTTAAGCGGTTGAAAAATGTATGGCTATTAAATCAGATAATGGAATGTCAAATAGCTATATTTGATCATATATTCTTTTTCATTAAAACATTGTTACCTCAAAGAAATGTATTTCTTACAAACACTACCACAAAACTAGGTTTCCATAGCGCCACCCTTTAACAGCGCTAAAAAAAGCACTAATAAAGGGGGTGCCTTTATCAGTGCTTTTTTTAGCGCTGTTAAAGGGGCCCCCTTTATCAATGCTTTTTTTAGTAGCACTGATAAAGGGGTGTCTTTATCAATGTTTTTTTCCCATCACTGATAAAGTGTATATTTCAAAAAAATATATATTTCATAAAAAATTATATATTAATATAAATATATAAATATATATTTTAAATGTTTTTTAGATTGATTTAATAAATGAAGAGCAAAGAACTATGGTGGAGTGGTAAACACTTAGGTGTGTAGGCAACAGGTCTCAAGTTAGAATCCAAGGGGAGTCAGGTTGCATGCATGGGTGGAATAAGGGCTAGCGCTGTTAAAGGCTAGGTGAGGGAATTGTTAAAGGCTGGGGGGCTGGGGCATGTAGGCTAGGGTGCGGGGGGTGCTGTTGAAGGGTGGGTTCAAGTGTTATTGAAGCCCCTCCCTGATTTGCAGGTTTCTTTAATGTTTTTTAACTTTTATCCTCACTTTTAAAAAATCACTGATAAAAGGGGTCTTTTATCAATGCTAAAAAAAGCATTGATAAAGGACCTTTTTATCAGCGCTTTTTTTTAGCGTTGATAAAAGACCCCTTTTATCAGCTCTTTTTTTAGCACTGATAAAAGGGGACTTTATCAGTGATTTTCTAAGCACTGATAAAAGGGTACCCCCCCCCCTTATCTTCATTGAGATTAACAACGCTTTTTTAGTGTTGATAAAGGCATATTTTAGTGCTAATAAAAGCCTATTTTGTGGTAGTGAAATTTCTAAGAGAGAAAGAGGCTGGTTTGTAATCTAGGTCTTGGTTATCAGAAGATTCATGCATGTTCAAATGATTTCATCTTATATTATGGTGAAAATGAGTCATTGGATAGTTTTCCCACATGTGGAAAATTGAGGTATAATGAGGCTCAACTAGGGAATTCTAGATTGATTCCAATAAAACAGTTAAGATACTTCCCGCTTACACCCAGATTGCAGTGTTTATTTATGTCTCAAAACATAGCGGCAACGATGTCATGGTAAAAAACCAATATTTCAACTGGTAAAATATTAAATCATCCCTATGATGGTGATTCATGGAAACATTTTGACCATGTAAATCCATATTTTTCTTTAGTATCCTGAAACGTGCAATTGTTTCTTTCTACTGAAGGTTTCTATCCATTTGGTTCTTACGGTAGTCAGTATTCATGTTGGTCTATCTTTATAAATCTGTATAATTTACCTCCTTGGATGTTGATGAAGGATCCATATATATTATTGACCTAATTAATTCCAATACATTCGAAAAATAATATTGATTTTTATTTGAAACCATTGATTGATGAGTTAAATTCATTGTGGAGTAATGATGTCAGTACATATGATGTTTCTGTGAAACAAAATTTCCTACTGAAATCTGCATGATGTGGACAATTAATGACTTCCCAGCATATGGAATTTTATCTGGATAGAGTCCACATGGTCCAAAATCATGTATGTACTGTATGAGAGGCAGAAAATCATTTATGCTCATCAATGGAAAAAACCTTATTTTTTCAACTATCATCGCAGATTCCTTTCAACCAATCATCCTTTTCAGAGGAAAAATATCATTTCAGAAAAGTCATAATTGAAATAGATGGACCTCCAAAAATGATCTTAGGTACAGAGTTAAAATAAATTTTCTCTTCATTACCTCCCATCACATTTTTACCAATAATAAACCAACATAAAATCGATGGCTTTGGAAAAGAACACAATTGGATAAAACGAAGCATTTTTTGGAATCTTCCACATTTGTATGATTTGTTAGTCCTTCACATGTTGTATGTCATGCATATTGAGAATAATTGTTTTGATGATTCATTTCATATAGTTTTGGATACACTAGGTAAGATAAAATATAATGTAAAGGCACGATTAGATCTTACCCCAATTTACAAGAAACCAGAACTTAAACTGTTTGAAAATGTCAAATCACAAAAGTTAAAGAATCCAAAATCATCTTATACACTATCCAAAGAAAATTGATTATTATTTTGTTAGTGGATTTTATATTTAAGACTTTCGGATGGTTATTATTCTAATTTGGGAAGATTTGTCAGAAATGGTCATATTACCAGATTAAAAAGTCATGATTGTCATGTTATAATGGAAAGACTTCTACCGATTAGATTAATAAGTTTGTTGAATTCTATGATTTGGGATACAATAACATAAATATCATATTTTTTTCAGAAATTTTTGTGGAAACAACAGACAATGATGCACTAAGCAGACTAGAAGAATATTTTGTTTTAATTTTATGTAAATTAGAAAAAAATATTCCCTCTAACTTTCTTTGACTCAATGGAACATTTTATATAAAATATTCCTCATAAATGAAAATGTGTAGGTCCAGTAAAGTTCCAATGAATGTACCCATTCAAGAGATACATGTAGAAATTGAAGAAAAAAGTACGTAACAAAGCATCAGTTAAAGGCTCAATTGTAGAAGCTTATTTGTAAGAGGAAATTTCTTTTTTCTGTGCTCATTATTTTTAATCTGAATATCCCTCAAAACAAAACTATGTGGGCCGTAATAATGGAAATTTTGAAGATGAAATGAGTAATAAATTATCAGTTTTTAATAATCCTAAACTTTGTTTTGGTGGAGTTAATGAACGATGGCTTTCATATGATGAACATCATAGTGCTCATACATATGTTATGATCAACTGTGAAGAAATAGAACCATTTTTATTGTGAGTGATCCTATCACTTATTCAATAATCTTTGTTACAATAAATTAATATTATTTTATTTGTAGGTTATATGATAATCATATCAAGAAACAGCTTCCACAAATTATAATAGCTGCTCTTGAATAACATTAGCAAAATAATTTTTCCTACTGGTTTCAAAAACAGGTAACATAAATTATTTGTGGTCTAACATATAAAATTAATTTATTACTTTCTATATTGATAATTGTTTTACAAATTTTCATATATCTCAACATGATGATAAAATTGATAATCGATTGTGTGTATTGAGTAACCCACCATCCAAAATTGTTAAATATTATTGTCATTACCCGTCCCCTAGGGCTAGTGTTGTGAATACCCCAAGCCCACCTTCCATAGGCCAGGGGCTGGCGACTAACATCGGAAAGGCGTATCCCTATAATGGGAAGGCATTGCCTTTAAACCTGTACAAACATACAATCCAAGAACAAAACATGAAGAAACCACGAAGTAAACTACTGTAGTAAAAGTGTGATGAAAGTAAAGGGGCCAAAATACATACCTAACTGAAAAGTACAAGTACAACTGAACGTACAAATACAACTGGAAAGGGAAAAATAGCTCCTATATTGTCCATTAAGGATCCTACCTGAAGGGTAGATACGGCTCACGTTCAGTAGTCCATGCGTCACGTCACTCCAAATGGTCCACCTCCGAGCACTGTCCAGTCCAGGATACCTCAGCCTCGATCAATGTTTTCTGTCGTCTTCACAAGAAACAACAAGGTGCGGGTGTAGCCCGTGCAGGGGTGAGTATAATGATACTCAGTAGGGACCCCGATACCTCGTAGGTCTCTGACAGTTTCATTATGGAATAACCACAAATCAAGACTCCAACTCTTCTTAGGTACATGCCCATACATATACCTAAGTTATCAAGATATAAAAATCTCATACATGAGTAAAGAATACCACAAACGTAACACCACGGAGGTAGAAATACCACACAAATAACACCATGAAGATAGAAGTACCACATAGGTAACACACGAATATAGAAGTACCACACAAGTAACACCGTGAAGATAACACCACGAAGGTAGAAGTGCCAAATAGGTGACACCACAAAGGTAGAAGTACCACATAGGTAACACCATGAAGATAGAAGTACCACACAGGTAACACCACGAAGATAACACCATGAAGGTAGAAGTACCACACAGGTAACACCACAAAGATAGAAGTAGCACACAGGTAACACCGCGAAGGTACATGTACCACATAGGTAACACCGTGAATATATAAGTACCACACAGGTAACACCATGAAGGTAGAATTACCACATAGGTAACACCACAAATATTGAAGTACCACACAGGTAACACCACAAAGGTAGAAGTACCACATAGGTAACACCACGAAGATAGAAGTACCACACAAGTAACACCACAAAGATAACACCATGAAGGTAACACCACGAATATAGAAGACTCATCTCACACCAGGTATAACTTAAGTACAGAATTACATATTATTAGTCATAATCTAGATTATCTTATTCTGTTAAGAAGCATTGTTGTTTACCCACACTGGATCAATAGGTACTTACCCCCACTGACCCACACAGGATCTGACCGACACAGGATTGATATGTGCTGACTCACACAGGATTTATGAGCACTGACCCACATAGGATCGGATAGATGCCGACCGACACAGGATTGATAGATGCTGACCCACACAGGATCGATGTTCTTTCTTCACGTTACAGCCAGCCACTGGATTCCTCACACCCGACATGCTCGAGTTCCATATAATCTACCCCTGGAGATATCGGTTGTACCTCAAAGGAAACTAAGATCCATAAAATAGTAACCCAAAGAACTTCCATGTCGTAAGGGTTCCAACGCGATAGACGGTGCATCAATTGGACGTCCGGTCTGTGAGTTATAAGCGTTTTAGTTTTAGGGGCCCGGTTGGATTCGGGTTAGATCCAACCTGTCCGTACTCCAACTATTTCCAAAACTCAAGTGGAATATACCAAAAGTATCATCTCACTCCATGGGTCTCAATGCCATAGACGGTTCGTCAAACGAACATTCGCTTCTCAAGTTATGGCCCTTTCAGCGAATCTGGGTCTGGTTGGGTCCGGGTCCGGTCCGACCCGGTCGGACCAACACGGCTTGACCTGGTCTGGGCTCGGCTGAGGTCTGGCCTGGCCCGAAAGGGGGCACGGACCAGCCTGTAAGGGGGAGTCCCACCGGCCTGGCCTGTGGTGGGGTCTGCCCTAGCCAGCACAAGGGGTAAGACCCCCGGTCTCCCGAACGGCTCAGAGGCCATTCGGCTTGTGAAGCCACAGTGCCACATGGGCACCACCCGGTCGCCATGGAGAATGTCGAAGGCACGGGTTCCCCCTCCATCGTGGCTTCAGCCGTGGCCCCTTTTTCTCACCGGTGGCGCGCTGGTTGCGCCGCCCTTCCCTTCCGTGGTTGGCCGATGTGTCGGTCGCTTTCTCTGACCGTTGCGGCTAACGAACCGTGGACAGTTCTTCAGGCAGCATGGGTGTGCTGCCCTCCTTCCTCGCGGCTGGCCGCCACCTTCACCTGTCGCAACTTTGGTCAGGGCCCCTTGCTCACTGATGGCGCGTCGCACCTCCTCCACGACCAGCTGGTGTCGGCCTCTCCAATGACCGTCGTGGCTTAGTGTTGTGGCCTTTTCTTGCGACGCGTGACGGTGTGATATCTCATTCATATCTGGTTAGTTTCATCATGCCGATGGTCTTCCACAGAGGGCACAAGGGTAGCAAGGTAGTGGAGGGTTTGAGCTGGGTTTGTTAGGCATGCGCCCTCCACGTTAGCTTGTAATCAACACGAGGGAGAAAAAGGATTCTATAACTCTTGAAAATTAAACCAAAAGTAAACCCTACCTCAAGAACGATGGAGAAACGCCTATGACTGAGGAAGCGGGTCTGTGTTCGTCGTCCCCCGCAACTAGTCTCCAATGACATCACTCGATCTTTGATCTCCAGTTCAGGGTTTCGGTGTCGCTCGTCACCGCTCACCAAAACCGGTTCTATCCTCCAAGGGTTTGGCATTGCAACACTTTATCAGCACTTCATTTCTTGGTGAAGCTGTGTCGATACCTCTCCCCAAGCTCCATATAAATAGGATAGGGGGAGGGTAAGTAACAACATTGGGAATTAATGGGGGCTCATTAATTAGGAACCTTTCTAATTCCCCAATGTTAATGTTACTTAGGATTGAAAGGTCAATCCATTTATTGGCTTGACACGTCACTTGTCTCACATTGCCTCTTGACCATTGGAGGAAAAAGAAAGAAAATAAAATAACAAATTTATTTTATTTATTCTTTTAAAAAGTCCTAAAATCTATCTTTTTCTCCTGAACTACTGTGTTTGAAGTGAAGCCTTCCTTAAGCGAATCCTGGAACTGCGGATTCAATGGTTCCCTAGGATTTTTAATCTGAGCACCGGTTCAAAAGTTAGAAAACACCTCCCGTGCGTTTACTGAACGTACCTTAAAAAAGTTCAATAATTTATTAATGATCACTCTCGACCCACACCGGTTGACGTTAGGATCTACCTAAAGAGAAAACACCCCAACGAACTCAATGGTACTCTCGTATTTTCAATCCGAGTTATTGTTTAGAAGTTATAGATTTTAAAAATAAAATAATTGTTACTTAATTATCTTATTTACGACCAAAAACTAACTTCCATTGTTCGCCCATGACATCCAATGTTAGTATCTTCCTAAAGAAATCATACCCTCACGAGCTCATTGGTGGTATCTTATTTTTAATTTGAGTCATCGTTCTTGATTTATAAGCATTTGAAAAATAAAATAAATTTATTTAATTATTTTATTTACGGTTATGCCATTTTTGGGTTTTCTCACAGGAGGCATGTGCCGACTAAACTTAAGTCGCGCCTAGAGTAAACCCACCATCTTGAACGCATCGATGCCCTCAGATTTCTGATTCGGGCAACTGTTTAAGATTTATTCCACTTTTTTCAGAAAACTGCTTACATGCACTAATTAAAGCTTAACAAAACTTTGACGGATCATTCCAGGCACTCCGGGCCTCGGAATCACGCGCCATAATATTTTTTGGTCTTGAAATAATTTCATATAATTAAAAAAAATATACAGAAATTCTAGGACATTACATTCTTTCCACCTTAGGGATTTATATCCTCGAAATCCAAAACAAAGTCAAATCAAATAAATGAGGGTACTGAGCATGAATCTGAGCCTCCCGCTCCCATGTACGCTCCAGGAGGCCCCCATGCTGCCACCGAACTCGCACCAGAGGGATCAACCATCCACGATGGACTCACTCCTGTCGATCCTCTATCTCCACCGGGAACTTCGTAAAAAGTCACCCCATCGTTAAAGTCCAACTCGCCTAGTAAATAACGTGTGATGGATCATGTATGCATCTCCTCAACTATAACACATGGAAAACATTATGCACTCAGTGCATCTGTGGGGGAAGAGATAGATGTTACACCACCTTGTCCACTCTGATGAGAATCTAGAAAGGTCTGATGAACCTTAGAGATAGCTTTCCACCCCGGCCAAACCTCCACAATCCTCGTCAGGGTGAGACCCGTAGAAAGGAATTGTCTCCCTCCTCGAACTCCAAGGATCGCCATCTTCTGTCGGCATAAGACTTCTGTCAGCTCTGTGTAGTCTTCACTTGCTGACAAGTGAGGCATCGTGATACAGACTCTACCACTGCTTCCTTCATCTCTGGCCACCAGTACTGATGTCGGAGGTCCTGGTACATCTTCACCACTCTAGGATGTAATGTTAAAGGGGATGTATAGATCTCCCTCAAAACCTCCTCCTGAAGTGTCACTGTCACCATGGTGCATCCTCTGAAGAGGATTACATGCTTATCACTTTCAAAAAATCCTTCAAGATACTGTCTTGAGGATATCTGAGCACGTCGGGATTCACAGTCATCGTCCCAAGTTGTGCCTTCGAATTCGCTAAAGAGTGTGGGGAGTGACAGTCATATACTAGAGGTAAACTGCTCCATATTTATCCACAAAGGATATCTGTAGCACGACTAGATTCTTTGATGCCTCACTCAGTAGTTGTAGACGAGACCTCCTGCTGAGTGTGTCTGCTACCACGTTCTCCCTTCCCAGAAGTATAGACTATCTCAAGGTCATAGTCCTGGATAAACTCTAGCCATAATTGTTGTTTCATCTCCTAAAAGATTTGCTGACACTTCTCTATCCATAGGAAAGGATCCCCCCTTCTTCGTTAAAGATATCAAGGGTGACGCTACCCTGGATAAGTCTGGTTTAAAACTCTGGTAGTACCCAACCAAAGTAAAAGTCCTTATCCCTTTGGGGAGGTAATCTTGGAAACATATTTCGAAAAGATGTCCTCACACTCTGCCACTCCTATTGGGAACTCAAAACTCAAAACTCCTGTTGCCACGAGGTTAAGGCTGGCCGACTCAAGAGTGATTGGTTGCACCCTCCTATGCATGATTTTATCCTATGCTTCATGGGTTTCCTTTTTCATTGACCATGGAAAACCCCATTCCAACATTGTAGATAAACCAAAACATTTTTTCCTAATACAGTCAATCTAAGTATGAACTGTGGATGGCTAGTCCATACCCAAACTAACATCGTAAGGCCTCGACACTGCCACCAAGAGGTTCCAACAAAAACTCTCACCTCAAGGGTCAGATCACACTGTTGGCATAAGTGTGATTATCAAGTATCCTCCCAAAGGTATCTCCAGACGTAAGGTTCAAGTCAACAGTTTAACCAAAAACTCTAGGTCTTGAACAAGATTCATGGAAAGAAGGAATTATTAGTTTCTATGTCTATTAATACGGTATCTAGTAGTAGACATAGACCATACCTCTAATCATTCTTGGAGCCCTTGGGTCACACTCCTTGACCGCATGTAGCTACTCCCTTCCCCTGCCCTCCAGCTCCCTGAGCCTGGTGGGGACCGCATTGGGGTGGTGGTTGTAACATGTCAAAAAAAATTTGTACCACCTCTTGATTATATCATAGCTCCTCTTCCATGTTTGTTGCCCTACAGATTCATCTGTCTCTATCACTTCCTCTTTCTGAAACAATTTACATGCCCAAGTCTCTGAGACTGGCGTCAGTTTCCTGTTTTCACACTGCTAACATTCACTAACTGTATTCACTCATCCAAAGAACATTCAACCACAAAGGTTTTCTCTATCACCCTAACATAAGTAGGAATACATATAGGAATGTTGTTGGCTTGTATTTCCCTAAAAAAACCAAACTCAGAGGTCCAAGACCTGAAGCACTGAACGTACTATATTCATCGATTACCTGGAATGGTCGGTACACCTCGATGAATACTCAGCTACCAAAATTTCATCCTACCGAAGCTGTAGAATCTCTAGGGAACTCTCATCCCTTAGCACTTTATAGAAAGAGACCCCATTATTTGAGGAAGGTTCTCAATATTTTCCATAGAAAATTCACCTATTTGCAAGATCAGGGTAACCTAAACCCTATCAATGTCCTGCTAAACCACGTAGAAGGCTCTCTACCAGGACTGCCATCTGATCAAATGGTTCCCTGACTAGATGGAAACTTGGCCACTTCCTCAATCTAGTCCTTATCCGCCTGTGATTCGGGCTTGCCTCAGAACCTGAGGGGTATCTGATGCTAAAACACGTGTAAAAAACTAAGCCTACATGTGTGCTCTATCGGTATCGCCGGTTGTAACTGTTGGCCAATGAGCAGTGATATAGCTGGCACACTATCCGAAGGTACCATCTCAGGAAATGGTCCATGTATTGAATCCTCATCACCACATGGACCATCCTCATGGTCATGCACTGATAAAGGCTAGTAGTTATAATCACCATCTAATCTGCTGGTGTCTCAACTAGGCGGAAAACTCTAGCCACAGCCTCCAGCCAGTCCTCAGCTGCTTGGGAATCTGTCTCGCCTTGAAACCTTGGAGGACTCTATCTCTAGAACCCGTGCAACATGCTCAGTTGGCGTGAACCATCCACCAGTGTGGCTGGTTTTAACTGTTGTCCAATGGGTGGTGGTGTTGCTGGTTCACCCCCCCCCCCCGAAGGTGCCAACACAGTAAGAGGGCCCTACACCAGAGCCTCGTCGCTCGGTGGGTTGTAATCGTGTACTCTCTTAGGAATCCTAGCTGGATGTCTACGTGGAGACATCCTGATAAGGAATAGGTGCCCCATAGTCATTAATTTATACCTAGTGATCTGATTTCAATAAAACAAAAGAAAAACTTTTCAAAACACACACAATCAGTGTTTTCATGCACTGAGTTGGAAATCAGAATTCAGGGTCCTGGTGTATGGATACGTCGGCCGTTGCACCAACACTGGATTCCCCAAACCGAAAACCACAATCATAACACTTAACACTATTTCCACATAAAAAAAATCAGAGTCCTAGTTCTTCGGTAGAATCAACTCCTCTGATACCACTTTGTCACAACCCGTCCTCCGGGGCTCATGCTGTGACTACCGCAAACCCGCCTTCCATAGGCCAGGGGATGGAAACTAGAACCGGAAAGGCATATCCCTATAATAGGAAGGAATTTACTTTAAACCTGTACAAACACACAATACAAGAACACAACAAGAAGCAACCATAAAGTAAACTGTAGTAGTAAAAGTGTTTTGAAAGTAAAGGAGCTGGAATACAAGACTAGCTGAAAAGTACAAGTACAACTAAAAGTACAAATATAACTGGAAAGGTAAAAATAGCTCCTGGATTTTCCATCGAGGATCCTACTTGAAGGGTAGGTACAACTCACGTTCAGTAGTCCCTGCGTCATGTCACGCCAAATGGTCCACCTCTGAGCACCGTCCAGTCCTGGATCCCTCAGCCTCGATCAATGTTGTATGTCGTCTGCACAAGACACAATAAAGTGTGTATGTATCCCATGCAGGGGTGAGTATAACGATACTCAGTAGGGACCCTGAGACCCCATAGGTCTCCTAGAGTTCCGTGAAGGAAAAACCAAAAAACAAGACTCCAACTCTACTTAGGTATATGCCCATACATATACCTGAGTTATCAAGATATACACATCTCATACATGAGGGAATAATACCACAAAGGTCACACCACGAAGGTAGAAATACCACATAGATAACACCACGAAGATAGAACTACCACACAGGTAATACACAAAGATAGAAGTACCACACAGGTAACACCACGAAGATAACACCACAAAGGTAGAATTACAACATAGGTGACACCACGAAGATAACACCACCAAGGTAGAAGTACCAAATAGGTAACACCATGAAGATAGAAGTACCACACAGGTAACACCATGAAGATAACACCATGAAGGTAGAAGTACCACACAGGTAACACCACAAAGATATAAGTAGCGTACAGGCAACACCACGAAGGTAGAAGTACCACATAGGTAACACCACAAAGATAAAAGTACTACACTGGTAACACCATAAAGATAACACCACATAGGTAACACCACAAAGATAGAAGTACCACACAGGTAACACCACAAAGGTTGAAGTACCACAGAGGTAACACCACGAAGATAGAAGTACCACACAGGTAACACCACAAAGATAACACCACGAAGGTAGAAGACTCTGCTCACACAAGGTATAACTTAAGTACAGAAGTAAAAATTATTATTCGTAAGCTAGATCATCTTATTCTATTAAGAAGCACTACTACTGACCCACATAGGATCGATAGATACTAACCCCCGCTGACCAATACAGAATCTGACCCACAAAGGATCGGTATGCGCTGACCCACACAGGATTGTTGAGCGGTGACCCACATAGGATCTGATATATGCTGACCCACATAGAATCGAGAGATGATGACCCACACAGGGTCGATGTTCTTTCTTCATGTTACAGCCAACCACTGGATTCCTCACACCCGGTGCGCTCGAGTTCCGTAGAATCTTCCCCTCGAGATATTGTTCGTAACTTGACCACCACTAAGCTTCAAAAAGTAGTAACCCAAAGGACCACCATGTCGTAAGGGTTCCAATTCGACAGACAGTGCGTCAATCAGACACCCGGTCTATGAGTTATAAGTGTTTTAGTTCTGGGGGCTCGGTTGGATTCGGGTTAGATCCAACCCGACTGTACTCCAAATATTTCCAAAACTCAAGTAGAGTATACCAAAATGAACTTCTCACTTCAAGGGTCTCATCACCATAGATGGTTCATCAATCGGATGCTCGGTTATCAAGTTATGGCCTTTTAAGAGAATATGGGCTTGGTTGGGTCCAGGTCCGGTCTGACCCGGTCGGACTGACCTGGCTG
The DNA here is from genome assembly GCA_963277665.1 of Viscum album. Taxonomy (NCBI): domain Eukaryota; kingdom Viridiplantae; phylum Streptophyta; class Magnoliopsida; order Santalales; family Viscaceae; genus Viscum; species Viscum album. The sequence goes on along the minus strand of OY728128.1, from coordinate 1,511,607,794 downwards.
GACTCGTTATGAGTTGGGCCATGGTAGGCTCATCCCACTAGGCAGAGGTCCGGCCTGGCCTGCAAGGGGGTGGCCCAGCCCGCTGATCCATCCCACAGTGGAGTCCGCCCTAGCCGACGCGGTGGGTGAGACCCCCGATCTCCCAAATGGCATAGAGGTCATTCGGCTTGTGAAGCGACGGCGCCACATGGGCGTCGCTCAGTTTCCGCAGAACCCACCAGAGGTGTGGGTTCACCCTCCACCATGGCTTCAGCAACAACCTCTTTTTCTCACCAATGGCACGCTGGTCGCGCCGCCCTTCCCTTCCGCGGCCAGGCGATGTGTCGGCCACCTTCCCTGACCGTCGCGGCTGACGAGCCGTGACCGGTTCCTCCGGTGGCGTGGGTGTGCTACCCTCCTTCCTCGCGGTCGGCCGGTGCCAGCCGCCACATTCACATACCGTGGATTCGGCCGTGGTCCCTTTCTCACCGGTAGCACACGACGACGCGCCGCACCTCCTCTGCGTCCAGCCAATGTCGGCCGCTCTGATGACTGCCACGTCTTAGTGTTGCGGCATCCTCTTGCAGCGTGCAACGGTGCACCACCTCCTTCATAGCTAGTCAGTGTCGTCGCACCAGCAGTCTTCCACGGAGGACGCAAGGGTAGAAAGGTAGCGGAGGGTTCAGGCTATGTTCGTTAGGCTCGCACCCTACGCGTTAGCTTTTAATCAACACGAGGGAGGAAAAGGATTCTACAACTCTTGAAATTCAAACCAAAAGTAAACCCTACCTCAAGAACGATAGAGAAACACTCATGATTGAGGAAGTGGGTCGGTGTTCGCCGTCCCCCGCAACTAGCCTCCAATGACGTCTCTCGATCGTCGATCTCTTGTTCGGGGTTTTGGTGTCACTCGTCACTGCTCACCGGAACTGGCTCCGTCCTCCAAGGGTTTAGCTTCGCAGCACTTTATCAGCACTTCATCGCTTGGTGAAGTTGTGCCGATACCTCTCCCCAAGATTCATATAAATAGGAGAGGGGGAGGGTAATTAACGACATTGGTAATTAATGGGGGCTCATTAATTAGGAACCTTCCTAATTCCCCAACATTGTTGTTACTTAGGATTGAAAGGTCAAGCCATTTATTAGCTTGACATGTCGCTGGTCCCATGTTTCCACTTGTCTGTTAGAGGAAAAATAAAGAAAGTAAAATAACAAAGTTATTTTATTTATTCATTTAAAATGTCCCAAAATATATCTTTTTCTCTCGACCTACTGCGGTTGAAGTGAAGCCTCCCTTAAGCGAATCTCAGCACTGTAGATTCAATGGTTCCCTTGGATTTTTAATTCGAGCATCGGTTCAAAAGTTAGAAAATTTCACCCATGCGTTTACTGAACGTACCTTAAAAGGTTCAATAAATTATTAATGTTTACCCTCGACCCACGTCAGTCGAGGTTAGGCTTTGCCTAAAGAGAACACACCCCAAAAAACTCAACGGTGCTCTCAGATTTTCAATCTGAGTTACCATTTAGAAGTTATGAATTTTAACAATAAAATAATTGTTACTTAATTATCTTATTTATGACCAAAAACTAACTTCCACAGTTGTCCCGCATTGGAAAATGTTAGTATCTTTCTAAAGAAATCATACTCTCACAAGCTCAGCAGTGGTCTTGGATTTTTAATCCGAGTCACCGTTCGTGAGTTATAAGCATTTGAAAAATAAAATAACTTTATTTAATTATTTTATTTACGTTTATGCCATTTTCAAATTTTCTCACTGGAGGCATGCGCCGACTAAACTTAAGTCACGCCTAGGGTAAACCCCCCATCATGAATGCATTGGTGCCCTCATATTTCTGATCTGGGAAACCATTTAAGAGTTATTTCACTTTTTCAGGAAAATTGTTTACATGTGCTAATTAAAGCTTAACAAAACTTTGACGGATTATTCCGGGAACTCCGGGCCTCGGAATCACGCGCCGTCAAATTTTGCAGTCTCAAAATAATTCCATATAATTAAAAAATATACAAAAATTTTGGGACATTGCACTTATAATTAATATGTGGTAAATGGTTTTTGATTCCATACACGTGCATATGGGGAATCAAAAAAAAACAATGAATAGTGGTGTTTTCTTGAGTGGATCTCATCATTTAGAAACTAAAGTTGAATTTTACAGCATTTTGGAAGAAATTTTTGAACTATGTTATCTTGGACAGAATTACATAACAATGTTTAAATATCAGTGGTTGAATACTAAGAGAGGATTTTGTGTTCATCCAACCCATGGAATTTTTTATGTTAAATATAAGTCTTATTATAGTAAATGAACCATTTTTATTGTATCATCAAGCACATAAAATTTATTATGAAAATTATTGTGCTGCTTCAAGATATTTGGGTGATTTATGGAGTATAATAAAATTAAATCTCAGTAAAATCAGTTTACTCAAAGTGAATGTGGTTCCATTGAAGTGCAAAGAATTGAAATTTTTCAAGAGACTGTTCCAAATCCATCTTTTTCACGAAGAGATATGAATATCGATTATGACCCCTCATGGTTAAGGGCTAATGGTGACGATAATGTTAATGATGTTACAAATGATTTTGAAATGACAAGAGATGATGAAACTAAAACTAATATAGAAATTGATGATGTTGAGGAGGAGTATAAAGACATTGACATCGTCAGATATGAAGATGAGGATGAATATGAACATTGACATAGTTAAATGCCGATTATAATCATATAAAATATATATCTATATATAATATTTGTTTTCAACTATTTGCTAACAATATTCATTGCATGTTTCAGATGGATGAGGATATATTTTGTTAGTTACCAGAGGCTGCTCTACCTTTGGATGAGTAGGATGTTGGATCACCTAACCCTAAGACTACTAGTTATTTAGGGAGTACTTGGAGGGGGTGTGGTCTTGCGTGATTGATGATTCTTGACCCTATCCCCGAGTGACATCCACGTCTTGGTTTCAATCCATGCATGTAGAGGTATGTTTTCTTGTGTATCTTAGTTAGATTTCATTAATTTACTTATATACTAATTATTTAATTATTTGTTCTTTTTTAACGGCTTTTCACATATATCTATTGGATATGGGAGCGCTATATTGCGTAATTATTTTTTTGAAGCATGGGTCACATGGGATTAGATTCCCATTGATGTTTAGCACCGCATGTTCGATCATTGGCTAGTACGTAAATAAATAATATTTATTTTGAAATTTATTTAATTAATAACTTTGTATTATAAATTATTTGTAGGTTTTATGGTATCTCATTGATGAGAGCATGTGTGGCGCTATCTGGAAGGCATGGGAGGGATTTATGTGTGAGAATTACTGTCATTTTTTTCACAATTTGAGAAGCAAAGCAATGATGAAATCTGGAGTGATAGAGTTTGATGAGTCTTGTTGTGCCCACCGACCTGATTACATTTCATCTCAGGTTTGGGATGGGTTATGTTCACATTGGTTGGGTGGTTGTTTTCATAGGATATCATCGGTAGGTCGACAAAACTTGGAGAGACGGGTGGTGACACATCAATCTAATAGTCGTAAATTCAGTACGCATAGAGAACATATGGTAAGTACTTTTTTTAAATAATTTTTATGACTTTGAATGTAAATGGTTTATTTTATATTTATAGGTAGTCGAACTGCCCGATATTACGGATTTTTATGTTTATAGGAGGATGTGTAGTGATCCAATCACTGGAGAGATTAGAGGTGATTTCCAGCATCAGATTATGGTCAGTATAAATTATTTTTGAGTTTTAAAATTAACTATAAATAATATTTTAACTATTTTAATTTTAAATTGCAATTGAAGGAGTCATGTGAGGTTGCGATGTCTTAGAAACAGAATAAGAGTTAGGTCGAGTCTCATGATCAGACCAATGCCCACTGATTTGATGAGGCAGCATGGATGCAGGCGACCCAGTATACCTTCAAGAAAGGTTGAGTTGTTGGTATTGGCTCTCGATTGACGCTTGGTAGTTATTATGCTACTGCTTCAATGTCAGCATCCAACTCAAGAGGAGCTCGTGGAGAGTCATCATCATCTACTGCACAGTATCAGAAGCAGCTATGAGCTCAGGGTGAGCTTATAAAGAGTATGCATAGGGAGTATGAGGAGATACATTAATGGTAGCAGTAGTAGCAGGAAGATCTCTAACGACAACAACAGAAATAGGAGGAGGAGATGGGTTGATGGCAGTAGCAACACCACGAGAAGATATAGTACATGTGATGTCCAACTCATGGTTTAGAGATGGAGTTTCCTCCACCATCTCCTCCAACTCCTCCAGAACACCCTTCCCCTCAGTGATGTATTTATTTTTTATGATAAAACATTTGAATGTAAATTATTTTTTTAATATTAACTATTTAAATTTCTATATAGTGTGTTTTTTATATTGTTGTGAATATTGTATTTTTTATGATTTATATAATTTTTTATTATTTTATTACTTTATTTAAATTTTTTTATTATTTTTATTATTTTATTATTTATTATTATTTTGTTTTTGTTTTTGTTTTTTGTGAATATTGAGTTTTTTATTATTTTACTACTATTATTATTATTATTTCATTAATATTATTATTATTATTTTATTATTATTTTATTAATAATATTATTAATAATATTATTTTATTATTTTATAAATTTTTTTATTTTAATAATTTTAATATTAGTATTTCATTAATATTAATATTATTATTGTATTATTATTATATTAATATTATTTATATTATTAATATTAGTAATATTATTATTATTTTCTAATATTGTTTTATTATTATTATTAATTTTATTTTTTAATTTTTTTAATCTATTTGTGATAGGACCTTTTGTGACGATCCATCACAATAGGGTTTTTAAAAAAACCTTATGAAAACTATTTGTGATGGGTTCACGTCCCGTCGTAAATAGTTTTTTTTAGACGGCCCGTTGCAAAAAAAACTATTTGTGGCGCACTTTTTTGAAACAGACCATTTTCAACAGGTTCCTATCACAAATATACCAATTTACAATAGTGGATTGTCAGTCATACCCCTTTTCGGTAGTAGCAACAGTTTCCCCCAAGGCAGTTTCAGTATTGGGGACCATCGAAACTTGTTTAGAAACCGAGGGTAGATAGTGTTAGTAGGGAGAATAATCATTATTGACTTCATCCTTAGGAACCTAGGCTCAAGTGAGTTTATAGAGGCTGATATTAGAGAGGCAAAGGATTTGGGATTTGTTAAATGCATGCGATGAAGGAGGCAATTACAGAAAGGCTAGAGGTTATCTGAGATACAGTCACTTTATCATCTACCCTTATTTATTCCATATTTGGTTCAGGATCCTCACACTCCTTTTTATCCTACTTTGTTTTATACCATGGGAATGGATGAGGAGAGTCTTCCAGTTACCTTGGTTTTATTTACACCAATTGAGGCCATGCTGCTTTATTTGATGTTTTTGAGATGTAAAATGGCGATGGGGTAGCACCAATCAGTGGAGGATTTCTTCTTGGTGAAGATAAAATCATGTGATGTTATGATTTGTAGGGATTTTTTTTATTATGTGTGTGTATTCATTGAATTATTCTATAGTAGAGTTTCATTTTCCAATGTGGAGGAATAATTATTGGCATTCATTGGAGAAAAGGGTTATTCAATGGGTGACAAGCAAGTGGAGCCTCTTTTGTCTTAGTTATTGGAGATTTTAGTGGAATATTAGGTGGAAGATGTTCCTAGAGTAATGGATTAGTTCCTGGATGTTTTCTTGGATGAGTTTATGACACTTACCACTTGACACAACATCAAGTTTGGTATAGAGTTTCAATTGATCACATCTCTAATTTTGATGGATCCTTGTCGAACGATACCTATGTTGTTATGTGAGTTGATGTTGTGGGTTGATAATCTATTGATAGGGTTTTCATCAAACTGATTGTGTCTCTTTATGGTGCTCTAGTATTGTTTACTAAGAAGGAAAACAATAGTTTGAGGTTTTTCATAGACTACCAAAGGTTTAATCCAATAATGGTCAAGAACCATTACCCTCTTATGAGGATCGATGATCTGTTCATCTAGATGAATTTATTCAATTAGTTTTTAAAGATCGATCTCACTCTAGATATCTCTAAATGAGGGTGAGGAATTAAGATATCCTCAATACTTACATCAGATGAATGTATGGGAACTTAGAGTTTTTTGTCATTCCATTCAGTTTCATGAAATAACCAGTTGTGTTTATGGGGATCATGAACTTATTATTCTATAATATCCTAGGCTAATTCAATATTGTTTTCATCGATGATATATTTATCTACTTGAAGTCAGAGGAGAAGCATGTCAAACATCTCTAAGTTATCCTGCAGTACCTTCATTGCCTCCATCTCTATGGAAAGATGCATACGTGTGTATTCTAGACATGAGAGGTTTATTTCCTTGTACATGTGGTGTCTTATTAGGTTTTGTTCATATAACCATCAAATATTAAGGTAGTTTTTTGTTGGTATTCACCCAAAAACATGGCAGAGATTTAGAGTTTTCTTGGTCTTTCAGGTTATTATCAAAGGTTTTTTCCCAATTTATCTTAGGTTTCATCCCCCCTGAGATCTTTGATAAGTAAGGATTGATCTTTCATATTTATTGATCAGTTATATGAAGCATTCGGTTACCTAAATGAGAATTTTATTAGTGCTCTAAAGCATCGGTTACCTAAGGAGGGTGTGATGTTTGATATTTTCACTAATGCATCTTATATGGGATTGGGATGAATCTTGATGAAATAGAGAGTGGTGATCTCTTATGGGTCTAGGAAGTTACATCTCTGTGATAAAAACTATACCACCCATGATCTTTATATGTTTACAGTCATGTTTGTGTTAAATTTTTGTTGGTATTACCTCATCAGTTAGAACTTTGTGGTTTTCACAGTCCACAATATCCTAAAATATGCCTTCTCTCAGTGGGATTTGAATATACACTAGTGAAGTTGGATGGATATTATCAAGGATTGTAATTTTTATATCTCTTACAACTTGGGAAAGTGTATTTTTGTTGTTGATGCACTGAGTCTAAATTCCTAAGGAGATATGGTTTAGGAGTCTATATATGTTTGGAGTGGGATAGACATGTGGGGGGAGAAATGGGTGATTTTTTCTATATAAAATGAATTTAAATTAATCCTTGATACAATAGATGGAGGAGTCTTAGTGTGGATACTCAGAGGTAGAGGTGATGTGTGACCATATTGTTCATGGTGATTCTCCATAGGGATGGTCAGAGGATGGTCAGAAATAGATGTTGTTTGGTGGAGGTTGTTTTTTTCATTAGCAATGTGAGAGGGAGTTCTCTATGAGTTTCAAATATCACCCTTGGTGTTTCATCCCAGTGTGACCAAGATGTATCATGGATTGAAGAAATAGCTTTTGTGGTCAGGGATTAAATGGTCAGTGGTAAATTTTTTTGGTGAAGTTTCTAGTTTGTCAGAAGGTGAAGGTGGAACACCATGTTCTTAGAGGTTTGTTGCATCCCTTGAATGTTCTCAAGTAAAATGAGAGGATTAGTCAATGGCCATCAAGTTTCCCTAGGCTCAGGAAGGATGTGATGTAGTTTAAGTGATTGTGGACTGGCTAACAAAGTTATTTCATTTTGTAGAAATCTATAAATCGAGTGTCATGGGTGTCTTAATGAGGAGATATGTAGTAACATGGTTAGTATTCATTGGTTATTGAAGAACATCATCTCTAATCGATATCATTGTTATACCTCATGGGTCTAGAGGGGATTACATCATTCTTTTGGATCCCAATTACACCAAGAACTTATTTCCACCCTCAAACATATAGGAATACAGAGCAGACTATCCAAACATTAGAGGATATTTTGTGAGATCTTATCTTAGACTTTGGAGGATCATGGTTAAGGAACCTACATTTTCTTGAGTTTTTCTATAACAACATTTATCACTCTTCCATTGGTATGGCTCCATTTTATGTGTTGTATGGGCAGTCGTGTCATTCTTTATTGTGCTAGATTGATTTTGGGGAGTAAGTAGTTCTTAGTCCCGATGTGGTTCAGATCATGAAAGACAAGATCCCATTAGTCTGAGAGAGGATGAGGGTAGCGCATGACCATCATAAGGCCTATTATGATCATAGGAAAAGTTCCATAGAGTTTGATGTTGTATACCATGTGTTCTTGAGGGATTCCCCTGGACGGGGGAAGTGGAGGTTTGGCAGGGGGATTAATCTTTCTCCTCGGTTTTTCAAGAATTTTTAGGTTTTTGGGAGAAATATAGAGGTAGCATATCATTCGGTAATACCATCATGGATGGATAGAATCAACTTCATCATCCCATGTCTCATCTTCTTTGATATCTTGATAATGAATCTCACATCATTGACTGTGGAGAGTTGGACATCAAAGATGATGTGATGTTTGTGGATCGACTAGTAGAGATCTAGTATTTTCAAGAGAAAAGGATGAATGGGTGAATCATCCCCTTATTTTGGGTGTTTTGGAGGTATATAATCCTAAAGAAGAGTACTTGGGAGTGTGAGAAATTAATGAATGCCCAATACCCAAAGTTGTATTATTATTTTCTTTGCTCTATTTTTCTTTAATGGTGTTATATATGAATCCTTATGATTTATAAGATTTTATTATTTTCCATACTATGGATGTTTGGTTTTTCTTAAAGTGTATGAAGAGGGTAAAACCCCTTCCTAATCAAGACATGTTGTTTTTATGACACATTTTAAAACCTTTTGGGTGACTCGGTGTCTCCAAAAGACAAAAATATCTTGATATAGATGGAGAGTTTCCCTAATTTATATGCTTGGGGTAGTATTTCAAGATAGTTGAGGTGGTTGTTAGCTTGGATTGTGTGGATGTTTAAATGGTTGTGTGAGTTTTTAAGTGAAAAAAAGGTGGAGTGTTTTTTGTTCAAGATGTTGCGGTATTGTGCCCAATGAGATGGTGATGTACTTGTGTGGGGTGTTTTGTGGATTTTTTCACTTGGTAAGTTTGTATGGTGGTAGTGTTTAGGGTGTAATGAGCTCCCTGATAGGTATCTCATGGTATATTTATTTGAACCCTTCCTTACATTTCAGTTTAGGTTTTTATTCTCGAGGAAAACAATCATTTGAGAGGTATCTAATGTAACGGTTCATGCCTTCTCAGCTCGTTACATTACTGGTTTGTGAGTTGGAGGTTCTTGGGGAGGCTCAAGGAGGGTTTAATAGATTTTGGAGTTGTAAGTCTGCAGTAGTAAGTAGTTCATGATGTGAAATGTATTTCATGATGTGAGAGTGTGTCCAAATCTTGTGAGGTTGAGGATTCAGGATGTGAGTTTCATATAAAGGTTCAGTTCTTAATAAACTCATGATGTGAAGGCATTGTTCATGATGTGAATGGGATATATGAAAATCAATAGATATCCATTGGGTTTGAGGTTTGAGCAATTCATGGCTTGAATCTATTTCATGGCTTGAATTGTAGGGCCACACAAGAATTAACGATATGAATAGGGGTTTCAGACCGTTAATATGTCAAGGTCCAGCTTTCTTATAAATTCTAGGGGCCCTTGGTTTTACCCTATTCCTCACTTTTATCTCTTGTTTTTGGGAATACCCTTGGTGATTTGGGGATATCTCCCATCCCCTCTCCTCTTACATTGATCCTTGGATCCTGGAGGCTTGATTTTGGAAATACAAATATATTTCTCTTCTGTTATACCTTATTTACTCCTAGTTCTTCCTTTGGGAAATCATAGTAGTGATGTTTCTTTGGTTCTGGGTGTGTTTGGCCTATTTTTCAATGATCCCTTGTTGCAGTTTAGACTATTCTGAGGTTTCCTAGTGTGGTTTTTGTCTTTTAATCATTTCTCTTTCACTCTATTGTACTCAATGGATCAAAAATATTCTTTGAGGTAAGGGATCCTTGTTCTCTTACTATTTATGTGCATGTGTGGAGATTTCATTATTTTTCTTCCCGTTTAATGGATAGTAAGGTTCAACATAATATAGATAATGAATTGGAATAATCTTAAATTGACGATAATGAGGAGAAATCACATGTTTTAATCATTTTAATGTTATTGTTAATGTGATTATACATTCTTATTTCCATTTATGAAAATCATGGTAGTTGGGATCTATGTTTATATTGTAGTTAATATGATTTTGGGACCCTTTTTGTGTTCATTTTATGATTTCACTTTGGATAAAATATTATGAACATATATATGGATAATGAATTGGTTTCCCATGGAAATTTAGTTTTTTTGAGAAAATACATGATAAATATTGAAGTAAAGCAGTGTAATCCCTTGACCCTAAATTTTGGAAACTGAGATATGTTATTACATGTGGTTATTCTTGTTGTGTATCTTTGTGTGATGTGGGTTATGGTGCGGTGATGGTGGTAACTGCATGGGTTGTGAAATAAGTGGGGTAGTTATGTAATGGTTGGTATTCATGAGATATGATGTGGGCGGTTGTGCAATGGTTGTGTTGTGAGGTGGTTGTGTTGTGAGGTGGTGGTGATGTGTAGTGGTTGTGATGTTTGGTGGTTGTGATGTGTGGTTTTTGTGGTGATAGAACCTGGATGATGTGGTTTGGTGGAGATGGTTTATGTGAGATAGGTGAGTTATGGTGCGGTGTGGTTGTGTTACTTACCTGGTTAGCCATGTAATAAATTGTAATGCTGAAAATTAAATTACATGGGTTTGTAAATAAATAATAATGGGTTTTAATTGATGTGTTATAATTGGTTTAAATGAATTTAATGATAAATGTATGGGTTGTGTAAATGTGAATAAAATGGTTTAGTAAATGGGAGTTAGTTGAATCTAGTTAAATATGAAAAATAGTGGAATATGTAATTGAAAGTGGAATTTTTTGGAAATTTGTGATGGTTGTGTGGTGTGATGGATTTAGTGGTGGTGGTAGTTTTGAAGGATTTCATGTGGTACAATGGTGGTGTTTTATAATAGTGAATTGTATTTGAACCCGTAGGATGGGTATTTTCTTCTATCTATTTATCATGTATTTTTTTATTTCTATACACACCTTATCTGATATGGATAACTTACCAATGCCCAAAATTTTTGGGATTTGAGTGTTTTCTCCAACATCCATGATGGTGGTGATATGGATGGTTGACTACCCCCTATTCCTTGATCTTCCTTCAACAGTGATGATATGGGTTGGTGTTGGAGATTACCTTATAGTGATGAGGATGTGATATGTGGTGGGGGACATGTGTGGTGGGAGGTGGGCATGAGGTTGATGTCCTTCATGTTCATGATACCCTTGTGCTATGGTCATGTGATGAGGATATATTACGATGTGATGAGGCTGTGATATGATGTGATGATGTTGTGATGTGATGATAATTGTTTCTAGAACCATATGTTAAACCATGTGAGGGTGGGGTAGATATTGATATGTCCCAACCCATATCATAGATGGATGGTTATGTGATGTGATATGTATAAAAGGGATGAGAACACAAGACATTTTACATTGATATGTGAGAGAAGAAAATCAATGGGGAAGCATCTTCATGGTGCCTTTTTTTATGTTCTTGATATTATTTTACTATATTAGATGCATGATTTGGTGAGCGATCCCTGGTGAAGTTGTGATTAGTTAATTGACCTATTTTGGTTCTTGTTGGTTATGTTTTTTATTCAATATCCCATTAGTATTCTATTTTTACATGTACACTAGAGATCTTAGGTATGATCCAACTAAGTATACATGTTATGCTTACCCTACAAATATATGAACTATTTTTCAAGTTTTTAAGATAACTTTGTAGATAAATCTGAACATTACTAGCTTGGGTTTTGGAGCTGCTATTGAGTTGTTGATGTAATAATTTTCTTTTGGTATTTACTAAGATACTTTTATTTGTATTTGTTTACATTTTTCAACTGTTATGGGATGATTTTGGGTTTATTTTATATTATTTGATAGAGTTTCTTAGTGTTTGTCTATCATATCTCATGATCCTATATTATTATAGAGGGTAATGTATCCCATATGTGAGATTTGTATACCCTCAGTGCTTATCGCCAATTAGGGGCCAACTAATGATAGGACTTAGGGGGTAATTATCTCTATTACTTCATTTTCATCCCCATAGGGATACCTCTGGAGGGAATGTGTTATAACAATATTGTTACCAAAACCCCCAATGAAAGTATTGAGCACCACCTTGAGAACCAGAACCCACAAGACGTTCTGATAAAAATAACAAGTGTATGACTATAGTACAAGCATAATATTTTTTTTGTGAGATATAACCACCATAAAATAACTGATTTTTTATGTCTAATATTAATTTTATTGATTGGACACACTACTATAGAAATGGTTTTTAAAATCACTAGATAAAGCTTTTATCGATGCTAAAAAAGTGTTGTTGATCTATGTAATAATAAAAATGGGATTCTTTTATCAGTGATAAAAAATCACTGAAAATGGGTTTCCTTTATCTGTGATAGTTTAGCATTGATAAAGGGTTCAATTTATCATTGCTTCTTTTAGTGTTGATAAAGGACCCCCTTTATCAGCACTTTTTTAGCATTGATAAAGGCCGACCTGATGTGGTGTGTTGTTAAAATTACAACACATTGTAGTAAAAAATAAACCTATATATATGTGGAAAATTCATAATTTAATTGAAATAAAAAATACATAATAAATACAATAAAAACACTATATTATACCAATCTAAAACATTTTTTTGTATAATTACATTAGAAAGTACTATAAAATTTTAAAAACAACAATGGTTTCATTGTCTTTGGCACCTGACCCCCTCTCAAAAAAACTTGATCATGGTATCAATTTCCAAACAAACCACCCCAACTCAAGAAAAAGAATCCACCTATATAAGAAAGAAATTATTATGTTATTAATACTATAAAGAAATAAATTAAAAATAAATATGAAACAATACATTAATAAATTGCCGATTTTAAATAAAAGGACACACTTTGAGTCATATCAGTCACACTGTGCATCGGATTGACGTTAAGTTGATTCCTACATATCAAAAAAATTATAAGGATTTTTTTCCTAAAGTATAAAAAAATAAAAATGAGTTTTCTCAGTTTTGATTATGTCACATGTCTTTTTTACTAAAATATCAATTTAAACTAAAAACACGCACTTTGAGTCATACTGGTCACATCATGTGCTAGTTTGAAGTGAGACTAGTTCCTATACATAATAAATGAATTATAAATCATTTTTCTTAAATTATTGATACAATATGAGTGTGTTTTCCTAGATTTTAGTGAGTGGCACATGTTTTTAACTAAATTTCCAATTTTAAACTGATAACGGACACCTTGATTCATACCAATTACACCATATATCGGATTGAGGTGAAGATAATTCCTACATGTCACAAATTACTTATGAATCATATTCCTAAAGTATTAAAACAATCCAAATGTGTTTTATTGATTTTGAGTAAATGACATGTGTTTTGAAACAAAATATCAATTTTAAATAAAAAGGCACACTTGGAGTCATACCGATCACACCGTGCATAGAATTGACATGAGGTTTATTATTACATGTAAAAAATTACTTAACGATCATTTTTCTAAAGGCTCAAAACAATATGGATGTGTTTTCTTGTTTTTTAGTATATTGCATGTATTTTTTACTAAAATGTCAATTTAAACAGAAAACACATACTTTGAGTCATAATGGTCACATCGTGTGTCGGTTTGAAATGATATTAATTCATACACATAATAATTTACTTATGAATTGTTTTACTAAAGTATCAAGAAATTTTGATCATTTTTTATCTTTTTTTAGTGAGTGACACATTTTAAACTAAATTTCCAATTTTAAACTGATAACGGACATTTTGAGTCATACCGGGCACACTGTGTATCATATTGTGATATAGATAATTCCTAAATGTTAAAAATGAATTATGTATCATTCTAATAAAGTGTCAAAACAAACTGAATGTATTTGATCAATTTTGAGTCGATGATGTGTGATTTGAAAGAAAATGTCAATTTTAAATTAAAGGACGCACTTTGAGTCATATTAGTCACACCGTACAACGGATTGATGTGAAGATGATTCACACACATCACAAATGACTTAAGGATTTTTTTCCCTAAATTATCAAGACAATACAAATTCATTTTCTCAGTTTTAGTACGTCACATGTCTTTTTTACTAAAATGTAAATTTAAACTGAAAACATACACTTTTGAGTCATACTGGTCACATCGTGTGTCGGTTTGACATGATACTAATTCATAAAGGTCACATATGACTTATGAATCATTTTCCTAATGTATCAAGACAATATGAGTTATTTTTCTTGGTTTTTAGTGATTGACACATGTTTTTAACTAAATTTTAAATTTTAAAATGATAGCGGACACTTTGAGTCATATCAGTCACACCGTGTATTGGATTGAGGTATGGCTAATTCCTACACATCATAAATGACTTATGGGTCATTTTACTAAAGTATCAAAATAATCAAAATGTGTTTTCTCAATTTTGAGTATGTGACATGTGTTTTGAACTAAAATTTTAATTTTAAATAAATGGACACACTTGGAGTCATGCCAGTCACACCATGCATCATATTAATGTGCGGTTAATTCCTACACATCAAAAGTGACTTAAGTATCACTTTACTAATGTATCAAAATAATATGAATATGTTTTATTGGTTTTAAGTATGTCACATTTTTTTACTAAAATGTAAATTTAAACTGAAAACACACACTTCAAGTCATACCTGTCACATTGTGTGTTAGTTTGACATGAGACTAATTCATACACATAAAAAATAAATTATGAATCATTTTACTAAATTATCAAGACAAAACGAGTGTGTTTCTATGTTTTTAGTGAGTGAAACGTGTTTTAAACTAAATTTTCAATTTTAAAATGATAACGAACACTTTGAGTCATACTGATCACACCATGTATCAGATTAAGGTGTGGTTGATTACTATATGTCACAAATGACTTATGTATAATTTTACTAAATTATTAAAACAATATAAATGTGTTTTATTATTTTTGAGTATGTGACTTGTGTTTTGAATGAAAATGTCAATTTTAAACTGAAAACATGCACTTTGAGTCATACCGAACACACCGTGTATCAGATTGAGGTGTGGTTGATTCATACATGTCAAAAATGACTTATATATAATTTTCCTAAAGTATCAAAATAATTTGAATTTTTTTTCTTGGTTTTGAGTGTGTTATGTGTGTTTTTAACTAAAATGAAAATTATAAACTAAAAACATACTCTTCAAGTCATAATGAGCACACTATGTATCAGATTGAGGTGAATTTGATTTAGATGTGGTTGATTTTTTCATGAGCCTAAGAAACTTTAAACATGTTACTAAATCAATCATATCGGCCACACCATGTATTGGATTATGGTGTGGTTGATTCTTGCACATAAAAAATGACTTATGAATCATTTTCCTAAAGTATCAAAACAATATGATTGTGTTTTATTGATTTTGAGTGTGTAACATTTATTTTAAACTAAAATGTAAATTTTAAACTAATAACATAAACTTAGAGTCATTCTAGGAATATCGTGTATTAGATTGAGTTGTGGTTGATTCATACACATCACACCATGTATTTTTAATATTAAATTCATTCAACATTTAGAGTTATCTAACAATATTTTTTTTGATAAACCATAATGTTGAATGCATTGAAAAATAAAAAGAAAAGTAAATCATCATGAGTGAATCATCCTAATTGAGTGAATAATCATAGTGCATGAGTTCATCATGAGTGTATCATCCTTCTTCATGATCTCTATGAAAATTACCAAAATAAGTATCAAATAAAAATGATAAATAAATAAAATAAAAAAGTAGATAAAATGATGATAAAAATCACTAAATAAGTAGTATGAAGTCACCTATTCATGATGTCTGTATAAAATCTAACACCATGATTTATTACCATTAATTTCTAAGAAAATCTATTTCCTCCTATGAATACAAGAAATTTCGATAATTATGGTATTACTAGAAAAATATAAATAAATAAAGGATTAGTAAATATTTTAAATGAAATTTTAATTATCATAAAAAATACCTCTTCGGGTATGCTAGTTTGGTAATGTATTACAATATATTTCATAAATTTTCAAACATAATAACCACAATCATTTCCATTAGTTTTTTTTTTTGAACTGTGGAAACATTGAGAAAAATAATTAATTTTTTTATATATGTTTTGATAGTGGAAGTTTATTATATATAACCTAATAATTTTCATTTTTAGAATTTGATAGGCTTTTTGTGCTCATGGAATATATCCATTCCATGATTTTGATGATATTTAAACAACTCCCTGTCATAAAATATTTTTCATTAAAACATAATATAAATTGTATAACTTGAAATTTATTTGTAAAATTTCTCATGCAGTGTACTAAAAATTGATAAACATCGTCACGTGTGGTCAGTTTGTTGGGTATCCAGGCATCGAATCTAGAAAATAAATCATTGGAGTATCAAAATTGACTGCAATGAGTGACTAATAATGCCTAAAAAGGAATAAGTAATGAAATGAATGAAAATATATTTGATATGGTTAAATTGTAGAGTTTTACCCCTGAATCGTGGGTATTAATAAGAGTCTGTTGTCTGTAAGTTTTCTTTCAAACATTGTGGCTAGTTTTCCCACTATTCCCATATATTTATTTAGTTCCAATGAGAATAGTTGTGTAGAATTGATGTGAGGACTAATGAGACCAAATTTCTATTCATAGGGTATTCTCTTCAAATAGTATTGATATATACACCTGAAAAAATTATGAATAGTATTTAGTTATAATTAAGATAGTTGATTGACTATTGGATAAAAAAATCATGAAAACACACCTCATGTATACATTTACAAATGAGACTCCTATCCATTCATGCTTAAGGGTTTAATTTACATTATCAATACCAATATAGTCTATAATGTCCTCTCCACGCATATATTATTCAAAATAAATTGTGGTCATATCACCACTTGATAACATTGTATCCATATGAATCTTTAATATTAATAAATATGGAAGTTGAATAGGTCGATTAAAAGTACTTTTTGAAGATCTTTTTGATTGGTTGGTTGATCCTTTGATCATTTTGATGTGACCTTCCATTTCTCCCCTTCCCTTTGTTTGTCTATAATAAAATTCATTGGTTCATGACTTTTTTCATTAATATTTAATGTTTTTTCATGAAAAATAAATTAGAAATGAATACCTCCTTGTCGACATGTATTTTTACAAGATCTAACGATCATGATAAAAAAGTTAAAATAGCTTTCTCAACCATATAAATATTTGTATCATCAAGTGGAAAAGGTAGCTCGGTGCTTGAATCATGTGATATGTGAATACACACTCTCAAATGACCTATTAGAATTTTTTTATCTAGAATATCTCCTTTGATATTGTACACAGTACCCCTCGCAACAAGACGATGGGTGGGTGTTGATTGATATAAATAACAGTCATTTTCACTATGTCGAATATCAGTATAAGAAAGGTATCAGTGTCTTTATGATTCAAATTTCACAGAAACAATTATGTGAATATTTATTACCTCTTATAAGATAACCCTTTTAGAGGAATGGATCACCTAAAAGAAGGAGTGGGATCTTCATGCATTGGTTATTCTTGTGTAGTTTCTTCTCTTTGATTCCTTCCCATAACATTTTCTAACAACTCTGAATTCCAATTAAGTTATTCATAAAGAGTATCTAATCATGCCTCCAACTCTTCCATTTTCTTATATTTATCCCCCTATTTATTTTTTTCCAAAAAAATCAAGGCGTCACCCCAAAACCCATACCTATGACATGGTCATACCGTTATATCTACTTTGAGGCCACTGATAATATTTATTCATTGGGTACAACTAATGATTATTCATGTGTTTAAGTTGGATAAAAAATATAGGAAAATAATTAATAATTATTATGTAATACTAATTTAAATCAAAAAAATATATTATATCATACTTACACATGCTTATAACACTTTTTATGTTTTTTCATCTATTAGTATCCTATCTTTATTTACACATGCCTCATTTCATATCACATTACATGATATGGAATGGGATTTGGATTTTGATTCATCAATTTTCATATAAATAGAGGAACATAATTATGTTGTTGTTTCATATCACATAAAAGTATTATGGTATATTTAAAATACATACATTTTTTCAAGTGAAGTGTACCATATCCTTACTTTACAATAGGGGTACGTTGGTTTTGTTGCATGTTTCTTATTTTTAGTACTCAGTTTCTATTTCATAAATGAAAAATTATTAATCAAATTTATTAATAAACATATTTTCAAGAAATTTATTTCCATTCACAATGTACCTGAAAATATGTCTCCAAATAATGACCAATAAATACATACCACTCTTTTTGGTTTATCAGGTGTGCATACATCTATAGTGGGTGTGGGTTTATCTTCCCTTAAACATCTTTGAGATAATACTTCATAAGAATTGTATGAAATCCTCTATGAGCCTTTACAGTGAGCTTCAATATAAATTTCATTTGGGAGTAATATATTATAAATGAACTCTACAAGATATAATGAAGAGTAAATCAACATTTCATTATTATTATTTAGTAAAATAAATAATTTATATCATAATGTTACCCTAATATCTTCCAAAATTAGTGTCTTAAGAATAGGCACAACATTGTGCCAGAAATATACATCAATCAGCACACGCATGCGAGTGGTGAGCCTAATATAACTACTAAACATGTCCTTGTTGGGGTTAACAAGATGGCCACATGCATTCTATCCAACCTTGAATTTGATTTCTTTGTTTCTTGAATTAATAATTTTTTCTAACACTATCACACTACGACACTCCCATTTTTTCTAGGACACAGGTTGTTCTCTATCTTCCATTTCCTCAGCTTCAACATCAATAATATTTTGTTCCTATAGATTGGTAGCATCATAATGTGTAGAAGGTTGTTGTTCCTCTACTTTGGGAGTACAAACATGTTGATAAAATAGTTATTCCTCAAGATTGGGAGCATAGGAATGAGAATAAGTCATTATATGAAGAAGTTGTTAAACATTTAATTTATATTATGTAAATAAAGTAGTAGAAAAATAATAATAAGAGGTAACATAATGTATATTACAAAAAATATATAACCTGGCTATTTAACACTCTTTTTTAAGGTTGAAGGGATTTGACCCCTTAATCGAGTATCCAAATCCCTTCATTGTGGTCTCCTATGACATATAATACCCCATCTACATTGGGACCACTATGAAATGATTGTGATGACCCAATGAAAGTCTTATCCTCAGTTGAAGTGATATTTGAACCTTAAATGGTTTTGGTTGACAATAGAATAATTGACCACTTTCAGTTTTTAGGATCTAAAATATAAAATACTTGTATTGTCTATGATGTCATTATAAATGGTTCATCTTTATAACCTTCCTTACTGAAATCCAATTTCATGAATTCCAATTCATCTATTTTAACAGTATTCCTACTATCAACCCACTTACATTAAAAATTCGGCACCAGGAATTTTTTATAATCTAACTCCCATATTTTTTTGATGATACCAAAGTATGAAATGTTCGCATGAATTTGATTTTTTCCTTGGTACTAGACACATGCATTGCTTCAACCACAAGTGTAACTCCACTATTTTTCATGGTATTTATTTCATCATGTTTATTTTTATAGAACATATAACCATTAATTAAATAACCATTATAATATAATATATGCATAGTTAGTCCTTTGGATAGCCATCGAAGTTGTTCTGAAATTGAATCTGGATTTTTAGTTGACTCCTTAAAAATATTATCTCAAAACCATTCTATAAGCTATTGATTATGTGTATTTGATATCCATATTTCATCCCTTAATGGATTCAAATGCCTAATAATTACTTTGGGGGTTTTAATATATTGTGAAACCTCTAAATTGTTATGCAAAACATAAAAGCGGTCCTACTCCCACTATGTAATAGTAATTGTGACAACACCTATTCTAGAAATTCCTCCACCCACAAGCCACCTGGTGTGATAAGATTTTGGTAGACCAATACTTTCTACATCGGATAGGTAGTTGGTGAAAAATTCAAAGGCTTCCTCAACAACATATCGCTCTACAATACAACCTTGGGGCCAACTTTGATTTTTGA
Source organism: Viscum album (assembly GCA_963277665.1). Taxonomy (NCBI): domain Eukaryota; kingdom Viridiplantae; phylum Streptophyta; class Magnoliopsida; order Santalales; family Viscaceae; genus Viscum; species Viscum album. Next base: position 1,511,587,541 of record OY728128.1, on the reverse strand, counting down.
CATACCCTTTCAAAATCTTCATACACCATTCAATGGGGTAAATCCATCTATAATGTAAAGGACCACATAGTCAAATATCTCTTTCCAAGTTAACCATCAAGTGAACCATCATATAAAAGCATTTCAGTAGGAATAACATCTTCAATTCACACAATATGACAGAAATTTCCTTTTACATAGTTGAAAATTTAGTCGGGTCTATAACTTTACTGCACATATCTTTGAAAAAGAAATAGTGCTTGGTTAATATGTGATTGGGAAAAATGTAATGTAAATCTACAGGCATTAGATCTTACATAAAACCATGAAATTCATGTAATTTAATACCCTTTAACTTTAAATCAATCATTGACATGATATTCTTGATATTTTATGAGTACCCCTCTAGAACCTTTACATCATTTATAAAGTTTCAAAACTGATATCTCTCTTTCCTAGAAACAATGTAAGAACCTAGAGGATGAAAATTCCATTTTTCACTCTTCACTAGTGCCAATTCTTCTTGTATTCCCATGTTAATCGTGTCAAACCTAGACTTAATTTCATCTTTTTTTAGTGAATTTAGTAATGTTTGAATGACACTATCTCATACATTTTTTTCAGCATGTATAACATCAAAAAAATTCATAATGTACAAACAATTCCAGTAAGGTAATTAAAAAAACTGATCTCTTTTTCCAAATGGTTTTTGTAAGTTTTTCTAAAAAAACATTTACCAAAAAGTAGTGTCCATATATTTTAATTTATAAAATATTCGATCGCCTATTAGTGGAGACGGTATTGTGCATTATTCAGAACTCCCATTGAATGATGTTGTCGAAGATCGGTACTTATGTCACTGGGGTTGAAATCTACGATGTCTTAGAAATATAGTCATCGATGAATGTTTCAACCTAATTGACTATGTACCTTATTCACAAATGGGACACCCTTGAGTTCCTTTAATGAAATATCCTGAAAAATTTCCATAAGTAGTAAATTCATTTATCATCCCATACAACATGGATCTTAACATGAAATCTTAATTTATGTAATCATTATAAAAAATGACACCTAAATCCCATAATAATTTCAAATATTCGAACAATGGATCCAAATAAACATCAATATCATTACCCGGTTTCTTTGGTCCTGATATAAGAAGAGATAACATAATGTATTTTTATTTCATGCATAACCATAGTGAGAAGTTATAATTTACCAGCATAACCATCCATGAACTGTGAGTGATTCTTTGAAAACAAAAAGGATTCAATCCATCTATAGATAGTGCAAGATGAAGGTTTCTTAGCTCATTGCCAAATTTAGGATACTCATGATCAATTCTCTTCTATTGAGGAGAGTCTATCAAGTGATGAAGTTTCCCTTATTTATTTCTTGTAACTGTGTGCCATGTTAATTTTATTGTAGTATCCTCACTTCCATATAGGCGCCTGAACCTTGGAATGATCAGAAAGTACCATACAACTTTCATAGGACCCAATTCATCTTTCTTGTATTGAGAAGTGATATACTTTGAGAATTTTTTAAGTTATTTATGATCCTTGAGAAATAGTATACGGTCATTTTGATAGGCATGTATTCTTTCAGATATCATACCCATTGAACATAGCATTTCTTTAGCATCATATGTTCATAAAGGAATATCATTATCTTCTGGTCACATATCATTCAAGAGATAAAGTATTTCTGTAAAACTAGTGTCACTCCATCTATTTATAGCTTTTAAATTATCCATATTCAGTATGGTTGACAGTGTTGTGTATTTAGTACAAACATCATACAATGGTTTCTTTTCACAACTCTTTAACTTCTCAAACAATTTTAGGCAATCACAAAGTTCATTTTCAATTGTCATTATCATTTCCTCAATATGATCTTCATCATCATTCACACCTATAATCACATCCTTAATAAATTTATCATCAGTGTCCACACTTTTAATCATATCATATAATCCATAAAACACGGTCTTATCTCAGTCACTAGACACATTTGATTTTTCCCCGTGTTTAGTCTAACATTTCTAACCTTGATCTCTTCCATGATAGATCAAGTTTTCTTACAACTCCTTTGGACTAATTAGTCTTGAATAACAATATCATAAACAATGAAAAATTATTTGACAAGGGTCATATGCATGATATTTTTCAAACTTGATGAACTCTTTCACGCCATATTTAGGATCAAAATGTATATATAGATAGATCAATACAAGATAGAGGTGAATTTTAAGTTGAAAAAACTTTCATTTTAAACCTTAAAAGAAACTTTGTTTAACAATATTAAACAAATTGTATTTACAACACCTCTTATGTATTTAAACAGAGATTGGACTTGGCCCTGAGGTCCGATGATAAGAATATGGTAATCAAGTAGATTTTGATATGTAAGTCACAGGTCCAAATAAAATTATTCTATATTTACAGAGTATATAATGGTATTCATTATGTGGTGATAACATAATCATAGATTGATCTTATTAATATAAAATGAATATATAAAGAATCGTAATCACATTGGTTACGATATATCAGAGTAATACAAAAAATAGTGATTCTATCTTACTGGGTATAGAATCGTATTTAGAGTAAAAATGTACTCACAAAGTAATCTAGGGTAATAAATGTATCATAATCAAATCTATTACAATAAACAATATACAAATAGAAATATGAATATAAAAGTATCACTTTCTATTAAATATAGTGGAAATAAAATAACTTTTAATAAAACAAGTAATACAAATGAATACACTTCTTTTAACCCAAATAGTAGGGTATACAATAACCTAGGATAAAAGTCCCTTGTTTTATACTTACTATAAAGTATGTATTTATATTACCAGATAAATCCCTTGATATGATGATCGGTCTGTCTCACTATCCCTATGAGCCCTCGATATGATGATTGAATTTTCTATCTTGCAATCCCCGCAATCCCTCGATCAGTATATCTGATTCTCTATCTCGCTATCCCTGTAAGCCCTCAATAGTATTCATGTGATTAGAAACACAAAGCAATTACAAAGAATAACTCATAAAGGTTACAAAAACAAAGAACAAGTAGTTCACTCTTTTAAGATTTAGAGCTCCCACATAGCAAAATCAGCAGAGTGTATCTACATGTGTCGTTGTTGAAAAATCTTCAAATGACCATGTATTTATAGGAAAGTCTTCCAATATTAATCTTGATTTACAATAGTCATATTTTCTATGAGATTTTCTCAAGGACTTGGAAACATGTAACTTCAACGGTCATATCATAACATAATGCACAACATCATTTTGTTTTAGTGTAAAAGGTGTTCCAACACAATAGAATATAGTTTTCTGTATTCAGGTTTTAAACTTTAGTCAATCTGATGTATTTCCTTACATATGTCATTACGATTTCCTTTATGAGTACAATTACGATGTTATTGATTCTGATGTGAAGTCCAATTATAAAACATTTGTTAGTATGAAGACAAGACAAAAAGTCTTTAAATCTAATTTGATGAAGGTTATTCTGATCATTATCATATCCATAATCATTACGATAATTGTAATGCATAAAAAAGGTTTATATTCATGAATAATTTAAAACTTATTATAAGTATGGTAAAACATATATGTTTTCTTCAAAAACATTCTAAAAATACTTTAAACATAAAACAGTTAGCAATTAAGTATTTAAGAATGGGTTTATGATTTTCAAAACAAAAGGAATAGAAAATTCAAAAGAAACTTTTGACTCAACGCCATCCTCATACTCTTTTATCATACGATTAGTATACATCCATTTTCGATTCATATCCATCCTATTTGATTCGTTAATATTAATGTTTAATAAAATAAATAAATATTATTAATGGTTATGATTATTAAAGACGTGAATTGGTTTATTAATTGTTATTATTTTACTAATATGGGTTATCATTAATATTTTCTATATTATATGAAACTAATATACCATCTCTTGTACTAATTCGAGGCCCAAGAGAGATTTCTCCCCTACAAAAACCCAACATATAGGTGATCAGCATATGAAATTTAATATAAAACTCTAAAACTATCTATTTATATCATGCTTGATAACTATTTTTATACAAAAAATTACAATTGGTTATATTTAAAATTTTATCTCTCAATGTTTGGTATAATATAATTTTCATGTAAGGAATCAATTTGATAAATAGTAATTCTTTATAAGGATATTATTAACCATTAGAAAATATTAATTTTAATAATTTTATCACCAATATCAATTCATAGTGTCTTGAAATATACATTAATTTTAGTTTTTTTATTCATGATTATGGGTCTTACTAAAAAAAGTGAATTTATAAAATTTTAATACTCTCACTCATTTCTAAGAACATAAAAATATGATCATATAACTAAGTATTTAACCTAAACAAGAAAATTTTCAAGACCTAATCCCACTAGATCTCATATTGAGTCAACAATGAAATCAACAGTGACCCCTGAATATTTCTTTCAATAGGTTGTGACATTGAGACTTAATAAATTGATTAATTAATAATCAAATGACATAAGAAAAAATAAAATGAAGAAAAATTTCTCACCTCAATACAACTAACCCACTACCCTATACATAAGACTTTCTTTACATTAATAAAATGAAGCTAAAAAGAAGAATTGTAATGGCCTGGACCTCTTCGGTCCATTCCTTTGTTGAAATTTGGTGGTTGAGGTGTTATGGGAGGCAGCGGTGACTCATTTCAAGAGTTTTTCAAAAATCCAGTTTTTCCAATGGTAGGTTGCTGACGGTAGGTTGCAATAGTGATTAACCAATGGTGACTCACATCAGTAGCTCACCAATGGTGACTTGCACTAGTAGCTCACAAATGGTTACTCACACCAGTATCATGCCAACAGTGACTCGCACCGGCATCTCGCCAATGGTGAATCGCACCGGTAGCTTTCCAATGGTTAATCGCACTGGTAACTCACCAATGGTGACTCATGATGGTGATTCGTTCAGTAGTAGCTCGTCCAATGGTGACTCATCCACTAGTAGCTCATCCACCAGCGACTTTCGATGGTGAGTCATCCAGTGGTAGCTCATCTAACGATGAGTCACCCAATGGTGACTCATCCACTGGTATCTCATCCACCAATGAATCACAATGGTGACTCACCTAATGGTGACTCACCTAATGGTGACTCACCTAATGGTGACTCACCTAATGGTGACTCACCTAATGGTGAGTCATTTCCAATAGTTTGTCAAAATTTTAGTTTCCTCCAGTTTTCCATTATTGCTGCAGTTTTTCCCCTTTGACATTATCTTTGACGTAAAACAAATTCAAAGCCTTATTTTAAGGGATTTAAGGCCAATTCAAATACCATAACTCCTATTTAAATTTTTCTAAGGGTCTAGGTTCCTTTACTCAGTCAAAATGCGTAATCTTGATGATATCTTACTTTAATGTCAAATCTAAAGCGTATCTAAACCATTTCTCTATTTAGATTTCCCAAAGGTTGACCCATGTTCTTCCTTCTTTGTTTTTCCCTGGTACAGGGTACCCAGAGTTCTTCCTTTTATAGTATTTGTTTGTTGTGTTGTAGCCTTGGATCGTGTTCCCCATGGAGTTTTTCCTGATACATGCACACCCCCTATTTTGGTGCAACCAAGAAGTGTCGATCCATCTTCGATATAAGGTATGTTCTACCTCTGTTCATCTGAGTTCCTCAATCTATTTCCTCCCATTTCTCCTTTCCATGTGATGGAATGTGATCTCCATGTTTTTAATGGGGTTTTCTTGGGTGTTTGTTGATGTAGTTGTGTTGCAGCGCCCTCGGGTGGATGTAGTTATTGTGGGAGAGGTGATCGTGATCCATTATGTTGGTCATTCTCATGCAAATAATGTCAGAAACCTTTTGAGGTAGGAGATTCGTTGCTTCTCTATTTACTTACATACAATTGTATAGCTATTATGATTTATCCCCTAAATTATTATGAAATCGACATAATAAATATTTGAATCGGATTGAGGAATTGGTATTGATATGTTGTTACTTTATACTTTGATAACGAGTTGCCTCTTGATTTTCTATATAGTGTGATATATATGCTTTGCTTGTTTATCATGTCATTCTTGATGGAAATTGGCATGGAATGTAAAGCTGGGATTAATTTTAAATTGATTTTCTAAAGGATTAAATATACATGTTAATGAATCCGATTGTTATTGTTGTAATTTGATGTTGATCAAATTGATGAAAATATGAATGTATAATGAAATTGGTTAATGAACCTAAAGCATGTTGATTATTATTGATAAATGATTGAAGGCATTTTAAATTAATTGTTTAATTAATTTTTGATATTTGTGATAGCTTATTACATAGGTTTCCTGTAGTTGGAACCTGTGAATAATGAATTGGTTAATTCAAGGTGGTATAAAAACCAGTTTTGTGATAAAAAATTAATGCCTTATAGGATACGAGTTACCTGCCTACTTGTGAAGTCCAAGTGCCTTATGTTTTTGAGTCATGGGAGATCATTGTGTGTGAAGGCTTAATTCCTTGTTGTGGGGATGAGATCCAGTTACTATGTTTGTTCCTACTTCTTGTAATGTGATCTGGATATGAGACTTGTGGTTGTGAGAGTAGGGAGGCCCGGATGTGACGTGAGCCTAGGATAGATGAGCCTGGAGGGATATTATGGTATGTGGGGTAGTTAGGCACAATGGTTGTGGTAGAATTTGATGCCTAGAGTGGTGAGATACATTGTTCTATGCATGTGGGTGTCGGGGAGGACATCAGAGATGATGGAACATGTTAAATATGGGCTTATTTATTAATGTGGAAGTTGGATGCTTGTTGAATCTGTTGTTTGTTTACCTACTTTACTTTCCCCATTGCTTGAGGAAAATAGTTTTTCTTATTCTCATTCCAAAAGAGATGAAGATGTGTGGGGTATTCCACATGCTTTCCATGTTTAGATTCTCGAGGATGGATGGGTCTACACTCCTGTTATAGGTGGAAAAGACTCGATGGGTAGCTCATCTACTCACCGTGTTGATCCCCTTATGTTTGGTATCTTAGAATTATTTAATAGAATGCCTGGGAATTATGGAATGTGTAAATGTAATTAGGAAATGAATGAATGAATGTTTAACCCATGGGGTTGGAGCTTGTCAGATGTATTCCTAAGGTTTTATTTTTGAGAAACCATGGACTTGGTTTGCTTGTGCATGGAGGGCATGGATCTTTGTTGTAATGATAATGAAATGTAATTTAGAATTGATAATAGTTAATTAATTGTTAAATAATTAATTAACATAAAGTGAAACTGATAAAATTGGATAAGATAAATTAATGTATCTCTCTAAATGGTTGTGTGCTTATAGGATATTTAGTCTTAGTAGTGTCATCCAAGAGTTCGAGAGACGTTAGCTACAATTGAGTATGAGACTAAGTGTTTCCCATAGTGTGGTTTTGAGCTATATTATATCGTGTACTTTTTGTGTTTCTATATGCTACTCCACCATGTCAGTTAGGGTTACTAACACCCTGAGGATTTTTAGTCCTCAGGGGTGTTTTCCCCAACATCCCAGTGGGAGGATGGATTATTGACTACCCCCTTTGACCCTGCACTCTTCTCTTGGTAGTTACTTGTAATGGTATTCACGGTGTTTAGTTTTCCCCATATATTTGTGTAGATGGTTGTAATGGATTGTGTTTATTTCACACACATATATTCTAGATATAGTTTCCTATGGACTACTATAGTTGTAACGTGTATAGGTCATGACAGCTTGAGGATCCTTACTCAGTGTATGGGCTATAATGGATTGAGGTATAATACCCGATGTATGATACATGCTATATGAGTTGTGTTGGATCCCAAAAACTACCTAGTTACTTTTGGTTATGTGGATGTGGTGGTTGTTTTGTATGAGGTGCATGTTGTGGTTCTTCTCTTAGGTGTCTTTGAGCTAGCCTTTTTGGAGAGAGATGCTCAGGACGTGTGACATTGGGGCAAAGTGGAAAACCAGTGGGGAAGTGGTAGCGGGGTACCCTTGATATTATTTATTATATAATATAATCTTGTATGAGATACTTTATGATAGTATACATGTTCACTGTTAAGAACATAGTATATCTGTTTAGGTGACGAGTTAGTTTCACTTTTTTCACTGTTCTTTAGCATGCTTTCTTTACTTTTGCATGAGAGGCTCTAGGGAGAATCCTATAGAGTATACTGTTATACTCACCCTATATTTATATAAACTATTTTTTAGGTCAGTTGGAGTGGGTTGGAGATCTGAATGGTTACTACTATCTCAGGGTATTGTAGGAGCTATTCGGGCTTCATGGTCGTTGTCATTTTACTTTCTTTTGGTACTTTCATTCTTCCCTTTCAATTGTTGTAGTTCTTGCATGACATTACATATGTGCACTTGGGTTTATTTTATATTGTAGTATGAGAAGGATCTAGTTTGTGTCTATATTATCTCTATCTTTATCATGTGTTATCCTAGAGGTTAATGCCTCACATCTATGTGTTTACTATACCCTCAGTGCTAGTCACCAACACGGGGCCTACTGAAGGCAGGACTCAGGGGTCACTATCTCTCTCTTCTCATTTCCAGCCCAATAGGGGCACACTTTGTAGGGATGGGGTCGTGACAGAGTGGTATAAAAGGTTAGGTTGAGGGATAGGATGGAGTTTGGGGTTAGGGATAGGTGAGGTTGCATGGGTTGGTATGGAAATGGTGTCACCTAAGTTTAACAAGCACAATAAATATGGGAGACCGACTGAGATACAGGTATTTAGGGCCCCATGTGATCTGATTCATGGATCTTTAAGCTTACAATGGCTACTAAACGAGGTGATATCAGTTGAAGGGTAGAGACCTAGGAAATTATCATGCATCATTCTTCTTTACGCATGTGTTTGAATGGGTAGACCTTGGGATAGGTTAACCTACAATGAATAAAATGAAACAATTAATCAAATTTAAGTCTTACATATTCCATGTTTAGGAGATCTAAACATTTTTCCTTTTTTAGGTATGGATATAGGTCTACATCCTCATTAGGTACATACAGAAGATGTTCAGAAGCTTGCACCAATATATCTTCGTTGTGTAGAAATTGACGATGACGACACTTAGAGGAGAACACTCCAAGAATTTCAATGCCATAGTCTGCAGAAGTATGAGGGATCTATTTCAGATGCATTCATGGAATATTGGTTGGAGGGGGTTTATATAGCCTTTAGTTTTATTTGTGATCAGAAGAAGTACTGGGTATCGTTGGTTGTGATGATTTTGTGTGGGGTAGAGAGTCAGTGGTGGTTCTTGTTCCACAGGGATCGCAAGGAGTCAGCAGTCTCATGGGAGGATTTATGAGACCAGTTCATAGCCAAGTTTCTTTATTTTACCATGAAGGTGACTAGTTTCTAGGAGCTTCTTACCCTTTGGTAGGGTAGATCCAGTGTGTGAGAGTTTAGAATCCATTTCAGGAACCTTCTACAGTATGCTTTGGACATGTTTCCAGATGAGGAGGCCAGGGCAAGTCATTTCAAAGAGTATTTTTATCCATAGATATAGTGCCATGTCACTCCATTTATGTTGAGGATATATCTCAAGGTGTTGGAGAGGGTAGAGGCTGTTCAGAGGGAATTATCCAAAACCGTATTGTCATAATAGGGGAGTTGTCAGGATTCCTCATAAATTAGATCTGTGGTTTGAGGTTCTCGATTTTCAGGGCAAAAGAGTTTCTGTTCAGTCGGGGGTTGGTCACAACCCTCAATGTCTTGTTTCTCTAGGGGAAGCATCTATTAGGCCTATACTAAGGGTTACAGAACTAATTTTTATTATAGATTATGATGTCATCAGTATAACGAGTGATAAAACTTTTTTATTAGTAAACATGTGTCAGGTGTTCCACTCCAAGTTCCTCCGTTGAGGCAGTTCTAGCTGAGGTAGTTACAGCAGGTTACACCAGCTTTGGATCAATGGAGAACAGATGGGGAAGGAAGAGAAAAACCTTGGGACACTCCCCATACTTAGAGAGTAGATCACGGCCATGGAGGTGGTCATCAGTAGGGTCAGAGAGGTCATGAAGTAGGTTGAGGTCGTCTTCATGCGTTATCATTTTCAGTGCTAGGCGATCTAGATGCCATTTAAGGTACCCTTTGTTTGTTTTCTACTTGGATGCATGCCTTGTTTTATTGAAGAGTGATTCACTCTTTTATATCACCTTCCCTTGTCCATTCCTTTTGACTTTAGTTAAAGAGACTTCTAGTTCCCTTGGAGTTGACTATACTAGTTGAAGGTCGAACTAACTTGTTTGAAGTATGTAGAGATTGTGATCTTGTTCTGGGGCAGCAACGCTCTTGGGGAGATTTCATATGTTTATGAATAAAACCATATGATATCATCCTTATCGTGGATTTTTTGTATTCGGTGAAGGCTATCATAGAGTGCTTCTAGAGACAGGTGGTGTTATTTGATTCTAATGGAGAGCCAGTAGTGTTTGTTGGCGAGAAAGACCCTCAGATGGGTTAGAAGCATGTTTTTTCCTTGTTATCCTTGATGGTTGAGTTTATGTTGAATTTTTCATATATTCATTAGTTTTTATTTCCCAAGGCTGTGGAAGAGTGCTCTGATTTATTTACAAAAGTGGTTGTAGTGTTACCTCCTCAATGGTAGATCGATTTTGGGATCAAACTACAACTATGAGTGTTTCCTATCTCGATATTTCCATATAGGATAACACCTTCTGAGTTACGGGAGCAGTGTATACACCTCTATGGTCTATTGTGGTGCGGTTTCATTCATCCAAGCATATCACCGTGGGGTGAACCAGTTTTTTTCATGAAGAAGGCAGACAACAGTTTGCAGTTGTGTGTCGATTATCATTGCTTGAACCAAGTGACAATGAAGAACCGCTATCCTCTTCCACAGATTAATGATTTTTTCAATCAACTAAAGGGTGAAATTTGGTTCTTGAAGATCGATTTGTGGTAGGGATATCATCATATTTTTTTAAAGGATGAGGATATCTCGAAGCCTATTTTCCATTATCATCATGGGAATTATGAGTTTATTGTGATGTTGTTCGGTGTGAAAAATAATCTAGATGTGTTCATGGGGTTAATAAATGTTTTGTTTCATGAGTTTATGGATAATTTCATGGTGGTTTTCATTAACGACATCCATGTGTATTCCACATATGAGGATGAGCATGTAGGTCATTTTGATGTTGTTTTGGGAGTTCTTCGCCCTGAGAATCTATTTGGGAAGTTGTCGAAGTGTGATTTTTGGGCTCAAGAAGTCCGTTTCTTGGGACTTGTTATATCCCAATATAGAGTAGCTGTGAATCCGTCAAATATAAAAGCATTTGTGTCTTGGGTATCCCTAAAGACATTGGCAGAGGTATGAAGTTTCCTTGGTCTTTCATGCTATTATAAGAGGTTTATAGTTGATTTCTCTTGGGTTGTCACTCCTCTGACAGTGTTGACCAGAAAGGATCAATCGTTCATATTGACTGATCTGTGTCAAGTATCTTTGGACTATCTAAAGGATAAGTTGGTTAGTGCTCTGATTCTTTGTCTTCCAGCAGAAGAAGTTTAGTTTGAGGTTTTCTATGAGGCTTCACATCTGGTGTTAGGTTTTGTTCTGATTAAGAATAGATTGGTCGTTTCTTATGGGACATGACAGTTGCGTCCCCACAAACGTAACTATGTCACCCACTATCTTGATTTGGTGACAATGGTTTTTTCCCTGAAGTTGTAGAGACATTACCTCATTGATGAGTGTTTTTGGTCTTCACCAATCATAAGATCCTGAGGTATTTTTTCTCCCAGCATGACTTGAACTTGTGACAGCATTGGTGGATGGAGTTCTTATAGGATTACAACATTGAAATTTCATATACACATGGAAATGGGAATGTTTTGGCTAATGTGATGAGAAGGAAGTTATATAGTAAAGTAGTGTGTGAATTAGGTGATTCCTAGAGAGTGATGGAAGAACTTTCATCATTACATCTAGATATGGGAGAAGTTGGGGGAAGAGGTCTTCTTTTTTAGATGACGGTGCAGTCATCTTTGGTGCAGCAGGTAGAAGAGTCCCATTTGAGGGATCTTGAGGTGGAGGTCTGAAGAGACTGAGTTTGTGGAAAGTCTCTTGATGGTTGGTCTGAGGATAAACAACACCAGGTGTTGTTTCAAGGAAGGATTTTCATTCCTTTGGAAATGCGAGATATGTTTCTCATAGAGTTCCATAGTTTACCCTTAGTGGTTCATCCTGGCATGACAAAGATGTACTGAGCTTTGAGAGGTCAGTTTTGGTGGCTTGGGTTGAAGCATGTAGTTGCGGAGTTTGTGTCCCGATTTTTGGTATGTCAAAAGGTGAAGGCCGAATATTGTGTTCCTAGTGGTTTTCTCCAGACATTAGATGTTTCTCAGTGGAAGTGGGAGGACATATCGATGGATTTTTTTAACTGTTTACCTCGATCTCAGGGAGGTTATGATGCTATATAGATATTATTGGATTGTTTTACAAATTCTTCCCACTTTATAGTGATCAAGGAGTTGAGCTTAGTGGAGATTTTTTGGAGGTATTATTTAGAAAAGGTGGTGAGACTCCATAGAGTCCCGAGGATGATCATTTCCAATCAAGATCCCCGTTTTACCTCCAAGGTGTAAAGAGGTATCTAACATGATTTTGGTTCTCAGTTATTCCTTAGAACTGATTTTCATCCATAGAAGGAAGGTCAGATAGAATGGACCATCTAGACTCTTGAAGACATGTTGTGCTCTTATGTCCTGGATTTTGGAGGTTCATGGGTGAGGAACTTTCCCTTAGTAGAGTTTGCTTACAAAAATAGTTTCCACTCCACCATCAGTATGGTGATGTTTGAAGCCTTTTATGGATGACCTTTTAGTTCTCCATTTTGATAGACTAGGGTTGAAGATTCAGTAATTCTAGGACCAGAACTAATATAGAATATGATAGAGATGGTTCATGTGATTTGTGAGAGGATGAAGGCAATACAGGATCATCAGAAGTCCTATGTCGATCATAGTAGAAGACCTCTAGAGTTTGATTTTGGGTATCATGTGTTTCTAAATGTGACTCCCCATCATGGGCAGCAAAGGTTTAGTTGTGGGAGTAAGATTTCTCCCTGGTTTGTTGGTCCTTTCAAGGTGTTGGTTCGTGTTGGATTGGTGGCATATTGGGTAGCACTTCCCTCATAGATGATCCAGATACACAATGTTTTCAATGTGTCACAGATCCATTGTTATCTTCATGATGAACCTCACATCATTGATTGGAGTGAGATCAATGTTGACGATGATGAGACCTTTGAGGAGCGGCTTGTAGAGATCTAGGACTGTAAGGAGAAGATGTTGCACGGGCATGATATCCCCTTGGTTCGTGTCTTGTGGAAGCACGGTGTCATGGAGGAGATTACTTGAGAATGTGGGCCATAGATACGTACTCAGTACCCTAATCTTTTTTATGTTTATATCTTCTCTTGTAATGTTGTTTCTTTGGTGATTGTGGACCCTTTTCATTTATGAGATATATTTCTATTGTTTCTTGTTGTGTCTTGATATCTTTTGAGAGGTATCTTCCTCAGGAGAGTGTTTAGGATCTATTTTTTGTTGTCTCATGGTTTTATGTTGTTCTTTTTTATGAAATGGTTAAGCTTCTGTGGTGGTGAGATCCTTTAGAGGTATCTCGCGGGGTGTATATCCGAATGACCCCTTTTATGTTTCCTCTCTAGGTTGGTTTTGGATTATCAAGGTCAGGAATATTTTGAGAGGTATCGGATGTAATGTATCAGACCTCTTTGGTCTATTCCTTTGTTGAAATCTGGTGGTTGAGGTGTTCTGGGCAGTAGTGGTGGCTCATTTCAAGAATTTGTCAAAAATACAGTTTTTCCAATGGTAGGTTGCTGACGATAGGTCTTGGCGGTGAGTCTTGATGGTTATTCTCCAATGGTTACTCACACCAGTATATCATCCATTAGTGACTCACAATGGTGACTCACCCAATGGTGATTCATTTCCAATAGTTTTTCAAAATTTCGGTTTTCTCCAATTTTCCAGTATGGCTGCAGTTTCTCCCCTTTGACATTATCTTTGACGTAAAATGCATTAAAATACTTTTTAAATGGATTTAAGGTTGATTCAAAGCCCATAACTCATATCTAAATTTTCCTTAGGGTCTGGGTGCCTTTACTCAGTCAAAACGCATAATCTTGGCAAGATCCACCTTTAATGGAAAATCTAAATCGTATCTAAACTGCTCCTCCATTTAGATTTTCTAAAGGTCTACCCTTGTTATTCCTTCTTTATTTTTTCATGGTATGGGGTACCCAAAGTTATTCCTTTAGTAGGATTCATGTGTTGTGTTATAGCCTTGGATTTTGTTCCCCTTGGATATTTTCCTGCTACATGCGCACCCCCTGTTTTGGTGCAACCAGGAAGTGTCGATCCATATTTGATATAATGTATGTTCTACCTCTGTTCTTCTAGGTTCCTCGATCTATTTCCTCCCATTTATCCTTTCCATGTGATGTAATATGATCTCCATTTTTCTGATAGATATTTTTTGGGTGTTGGTTGATGCAGTTGTGTCACGACATCCTCAGGTGGATGCAGTCATTGCGGGAAAGTGATTGTGATCTATTGTATTGTTCGTTCTCGTACAAAGAATTTATGAAACCTTTTAAGGTAGTGGATTCATTTTTTCTCTATTTACTTACATGAAATTGTATATCTATCATTATTTATCCCCTGGATCACAATTAAATTTACATAATAAATATTTTAACTGGATTGAGGAATTGGTATTAATCGTATGTTATTGCTTTATACTGTGATAATGAGATGCCTCTTGATTTGCTAGATAGTGTGATATATATGTTTTTATTGTTTATCATTTCGTTATTGATGGAAATTGGTAAAGAATTTAAATCCAGGATTAATTTTAATTTTATTGTCTAAAGGATTAAAGAGGCATATTAATGAATCTGGTTGTTGTTGTTGTAATTTGATGTTGATCAAATTGATGCAAACATGCATGTATAATGGAATTAGTTAATAAACTTGAAGCATGTTGATTCTTGTTGATAAATGATTTAAGGCATGTTAAATTAATTATTTAATTAATTTTGTATAGTTATGATAGATTATTGCTTAGGTTTCTCATAGTTGGAACCTGTGAATAATGAATCGGTTAATTCAAGGTGGAATAAGAGCCAGTTGTGTGATAAAAAATTAATTACTTATAGGGTATAAGTTACCCACATCATTGTGAAGGCCAAGTGCCTTATTTTTTGGAGTCATGAGATCTCATTGTGTGTGAAGGTTGAATTCCTTGTTTTGGGGATGAGAGCTAGTTATTATGCTTGTTCCTAATTCTTGTGATGTGCTCTGGATATGAGACTTGTGGTTGTGGGGGCAGGGAGGCCCGGATGTGACATAAGCCTAGGATGGATGAGCCTGGAGGGATATTGTGGTACATGGGATAGGGAGGCCTAGTGATTGTGGTAGAAATTGATGCCTAGAGCGGTGAGATACATCAGTCTATGCATGTGGTTGTTGGAGAGGACACCAGAGATAATGGAATATGTCGAAGATGGTCTTACTTATTGATATAGAAGTTGGATGCTTTTTGAATATATTTTTATTTACCTGCTTTAATTTCCCCACTACTTGAAGAAAATGTTTTTTCTTACTCTCCTTCCAAAAGATACAAAGATGCGTAGGGTATGCCACGTGCTTTCCATGTTTAGCTTCTCACGTATGGATGGGTATACACTCCTGCTATCTTATCTACTCACCTTGCTGATCCCCTTGTGTTTGGTAGCTTATAATGATATCTTAAAATACCTAGGAATTATGAAAATTGAAAATTTCATTAATAAATTAATGAATGACTATTTAACCCATCGGGTTGGAGCTTGCTGGAATGCAGTGCTAAGGTTATATTTCTGAGAAACCGTAGACTCTATTTTCTTATGCCTGGAGGGCATGGATCTTTGCTATAATTCTAATTAAATGTAATGTGGAATTGATAATGGTTAATTAATGGTTAAATAATTAATTAACATAAAGTGAAACTGATTAAAAGGGATAAGGTAACTTAATGTAGCTCTTTAAATGGTTGTGTGTTTATAGGATATCTAGTCTTAGTAGTGACATCCGAGAGTCTGAGAGACGTTAGCTGCAGTTGAGTCTGATACTAGGTGTTTCTCATATTGTGGTTGTGAGTTATATTATATCCTATACTTTTTGTGTTTTTATATGCTACTCCACCTTGTCAGTTAGGGAGACTGAAACCCCAAGTATTCTAAGCTCTGGGGGGTGTTTTCCCCAGCATCCCAATGGCAGGATGGATGACTGACTACCCCCTTTTGAACTCACACTCTTCTCATGGTAGTTACTTGTGCCAGTATATATTGCAGTTAGTTTTTCCCATATATGTGTGTAGATGGTTGTAATGGCTTGTGGTTACTTCACACACATATATTTTGGATATAGTTTCTTATGGACTACTATAGGTGTAACGTGTATAGGTTGTGATGGCTTAAGGATCCGTACTTAATGTATGGGCTGTAATAGCTTGAGCACTAGTAGAAAATGGTCTTTATGATCATTTTTTTTAACATTAGTTTTTAACTAACATTGAAGCTGGTGATGTAAAAAATATGAATTTTGACGTTGGTTGTTGTAAACCAATGCCAAAAAGGATTCACATCTATTTTTTAGAATTGGTTTTTTTTAAAAATGATGCCAAAAATACCCATCGATATCATTTTTGGGGTTGGTTTTTAAAGTAGATGATGCCAAAAAGTTAAAAAAAAATGGCATCGATTTTAAAAAATGAAGCTAAAAAGTAAAAAAAATATTTTTTGGCATTGATTTTTTTAAAAATTGAGGCCAATAATTAATTTTTTTACTACTATGTTTTAGGCCATTTTCTAAGTTTTGATTTGACTAGTCGTGGAGCTAAAACAGAGTTATGGATCAAAATTTATGACCATCAAAAGTTGAACATCTCAAAGTTTTGATAGATACAACTCGTTTCAAAGAAAACATGAGAAACATGAATGAAAATTACATAAATCGAATGAAATAAAATAAACTTAAGGATTCAAACATATTTCAATTATTTTAGGAGTTTTCGTCAAAATGATATGTTGTTTATCATCATATCTCTTAGTTTTAGGGTAAAACTCATGTGGAAATGAAAATTGTGATCGATAATGAATTTTTCACCTCGATTAGTAAATCTTGTCTGGATGTTTTATATTTGTAACTGGGTCATAAGAATAAATCAACATTATAAACAAGATTACTGAGATGTTTAGCAGTGAAGGAAAATAATAATAAAGAAATTAAATTATTAGAATAGATACCATGTTTAAATCATCAATTGAATCCGCCTTGAAAACTTGATTGAATTAAAGAGGTAAAAAATGATGAACGTAAGAGGAAATGTATTTATATAGTAAAAAAAATATATTCAACGTCATTGAATTAGAATTTAGGTGGGAATTTAAAAATTGAAACACAAATTGTAAAAAAAATTGAAATACAGATCCCGTGTATTTGAGGATACTTTTTAGCATCGATTTTTTTTAAACCGATGAAAAAGAGAATTTAAATTGGTTTTTTGGCATTAGTTATTTACAAAACCAATGCAAAAAAATGCCCATCGATACAATTTTGTGCATCATATTTTTAAGAAAAGATGCAAAAAAGTTAAAAAATAATAATTTTTGGTGTCAGTTTTTTAAAAACACCGATGCAAAAAATTAGATATATTTTTTTTATAATGTTTTATATAATTTCTTAAGATTCTATTTGACTGGTCATGGAGATAAAATGGAGTTACGGATTAAAATATATGTCCTTTGAAATTTGGACTTCTTTAAGACTTCTCTTAGAGAAGTTCAACTTCCGATAATTATAACTTTTAATCTGTAACTCTGTTTTAGCTCAATGAACAGTAAAATAAAAGATTATGAAATGATCTAAAACATAGTAAAAAAGTTTAATTATTGGGATTGGTTTTTCTAAAAACCGATGCCAATAATATTTTTTAAAAAAAATTGGCATCGATTTTTTACAAATCGATGCCAAAATGATACGAATGGGTATTTTTGGAATCCATTTTTAAAATATCAATTCCAAAAAATATCTACAAATATATTTTTCATTGGTTTATAAGAAACCAATGTCATATTTTCAACATTAAAGGCCATTTTTTTACTAGTGGAAGTATAATACCCGATGTATGATATATGCTATATGAGCTGTGGTGGTTCCCAAAAACTAACTAGTTACTTTTGGTTATGTGGATGTGGTGGTTGCGTTACACAAGGTGTATGTTGTGTTGCTTTTCCCAGGTGTCTTCGGGCTAGCCTTTTTGGAGAGAGATGCTCGGGATATACGACGTTGGGGAAAATTTCAAAACCAGTAAGGAAGTGGTAGTAGGGTACCCTTGATATTATTTATTATATAATATTCTATTGTATGTGATACTTGGTGAGAGTATCCATGGTGAGTATGGGAACATAGTTTACCTGTTTAGGTGATGTGTTATTTTCCCTTGTTGTTCACTATACTTTAGCATGCTTTCTTTACTTTTCTACGAGAGGATATGGGGAGGATCCTACTGAGTATACTATTATAATCACCCTAAGTTTATATAAACTATTTTTTAGGTAAGTTTGAGTAGGTTGGAGATCAGGCTGGTTACTACTAGCTTGGGGTTTTGCAGGAGCTATTCAGGCTTGGTGGTTGCTTTCGTTTTACTTTCTTTTGGTAATTTCAGTTTTCCATTTCAGTTGTTTTAGTTCTTGCATGACGTTACATATCTACACTTGGGTTTATTTTATATTGTAGTCTGAGTAGGAGTTTGTTGGTGTCTATATTACTCTCTCTTTTTCATGTGTTCTCTTATAGGGTAATGCCTCTCATATGTGTGTTTATTATACCCTCAGTGCTAGTTTCCAACTCGGAGCCTACTTGAGGTGGGACTCAAGGCACATTATCTCTCTCCTCCTATTTTCAGCCCAAGAGGGGCACACTTTGTGGGGAGGGGGTTGTGAAAGAGTGGTATCAGAGGTAATTTTGAGGGATAGGATGGATTTTGGAGTTAAGCACAGGTAAGGTTGCATGGGTTGGTAGGGAAACAGTGTCAGCTAAGTTTAGATAGTGATTTAAATGCAGGAAACTGACTAAGACATGGGTATTTAGGGACCCCAATGATCTGATGCATGGAACTTTAAGCTTATAGTGGACACTAAACGAGGTGATACTGGTTGAAGGGTAGATACCTAGGAAAGGATCATGAATCATTATTCTTTAAACCTATATTTAAATGGGTAGACCTTGGGATAGTTTAACCTAAAATGAATAAAAGAAAACAATTAATCAAAGTTAAGTATTCTATATTTCAGGTTTAGGTGCACTAAATGTTTTTCCTTTTGTGGGTATGTCTCTAGGTCAATGTCTTTGTCAGGTTCACATAGAATATGTTCAACAGGTTGCGCCAATAGATCACCGCAGAGTACGGGTTGACAATGATGACACTTGGAGGAGGACACTCTGAGAATTTCAGCAGCAGAGTCTACAGAAGTACAAGGTCTTAATTTCGGATGTAGTTATGGAAGATTGGTTGGAGTGGGTTGAGATATCCTTCAGTTCGATTCATGCTTAGAAGGAGCACTGGTTATCCTTGGTTGTGATGATGCAGCATGGGGCAGTGAGGCAGTGGTGGTTCTTATTCCTCAAGGATCATGAGGAGTTGGTAGTATCATAAGAGGAGTTCTAAGACCAGTTCAGAGCCAATTTTCTTTATTTGACCATGAAGGAGGCTAGTCACCCGGAGTTTCTTACTCTTCAGTAGGGGATCTTGAGTGTGATAGAGTTTTCAATTCATTTCAAGAACCTTATGTGATATGATTTGGACCTGTTTCCAGATGAGGATACCATGGCGAGGCATTTTGAGGAGGCTTTGTGTCTAGAGATATAGTGTTATGTCACTCTATTAATGATGAAGATGTATCTCAAGGTGCTGGTGAGGTTATAGGTCATCAGGAGGAAGTTATCCATAACCAAATCATCATGAGAGTGGAGTCTTCAGGATTCCTCATGAAGCAGAGCTGAGGTCCGGGGTTCCTAGTTTTTAGGGCATAAGAGTTTTTGTTCGGCCGGGGGTAGGTCCCAGTACTCAATGCCTCATTTCTTTGAGGTAAATGGATCTCAGGACTGTGTTAAGGGATCAAGGGATTGTTTTTATTATTTAGGTTGAGTTCATCATCAGCATGAGTGCCTGACCTTTCTGAGCATTCAGTGTGCGTCAGGTGTTTCACTCTAGGTTCCTCTATTGAGGCAGTTCTAGCCAAGGCAGCAGCAACTGGTTGCACCAGCTTTGGATTAGTAAAGATCAGATAGGGAAGGTAGAGGAAAGACCTGGGATTCTCCCCTTCCTTAGAGTGTAGAGTGTGGATGTGGAGGTAGCTGTCAATAGGTTCATAAATTTCATGGATTAGTTCATGGTCAGATTCATGTGTTAGCATTTCCCACGCCAGGTGAGCCAGACATCGTTTGAGGTACACTTTGCTTGTTTTTTACTTGGGTGTATGCCTTGTTTGACTCAGAAGCAACACACTATTTCATATCAACTTCCCTTTTCCATGCCTCAGGACTTGAGGTAAAGAGGCTTCCATTTCCCTTTGAATTGACTACGCTAGTTAGAGGTCGATCTGACTTGTTTGAAGTATGTGGAGAATGTGAGCTAGTGTTGGGGCAGCACCACTCTTGGGGAGATTTCCTATTTTTATGAATACAACCATATGATTTCATCCTAGTCGTAGATTAGTTTTATTTGGTGCAAGATATTGTAGATTGATTTAGGAGATAGGTGGTGTTCTTCGATACTGATGGAGAACCAGTAGTGTTTTTTGGAGAGAGAGGCCCTCGGATGGGTTAGAGGCATGTTTCATCCTTGTCATCCTTGATGGATGAGCTTATGTTGAGTTCATCAGAGGTTCAAAATTTGACGTTTACCAGGGTTGTGGAAGATTACTCTGATGTATTTCTAGAAGAGGTTGTAGCATTACCCCCTCAGTGGAAGATCGATTTCGGGATCGAGCTACAGCCAGGCATGTCTCCTATCTCTATGTATCTATATAGGATGGTGCATTCTAAGTTGAGAGAGCTGTATATACCACTCAATGGTCTATTTCAGTGTGGTTTCTTTTGGCCAAGTGTGTCACTGTGGTGTGCACTAGTTTGTTCGTGAAGAAGGTTGATGACAGTTTGTGGTTGTGTGTCTATTATCGTTACTTTAACCAAGTGAAAGTGAAGAACGGATATCCTCTTTTTTGTATTGATGATTTATTTGATCAACTTAAGGGTGAAATTTGGTTCTCTAAGATAGATTTGTAGTTAGGATATCATCAGATGCATGTGAAGGATGAGGATATCCCAAAGACTACTTTCTATTGTCTTCATGGGAATTACAAGTTCTTTGTGATGTTGTTCAGTGTAAAGAATGCTCCAGCTGTGTTCATGGGGTTAATGAATGTTTTTCTTTGTGAGTTCCTAGATAAGTTCATTGTGGTGTTCATTAATGACCTCATTGTGTACTCAGTGTTCAAGTATGAGAATATAGGGCATCTGTGTGCTATTTTGGGAGTTCTTTGTCATGAGAAGTTGTTTGGGAAGTTGTCGAAGTGTGAGTTTTAGGATCAAGAATTCTGTTTCTTGGGGAATTTTGTATCCTAGTAGGGATTAGCTATGTATTCATCAAAGATAGAAGCAGTTGTGCCTTGGGTATCCCCCAAGATATTGGTAGAGGTGCAAATTTTACTTGGTCTTGCAAGCTATTACAAGAGGTTCATAGCCTATTTCTCTTAGGTTGTGATTCCTCTGACAGTGTTGACCAAAAAGGATTAGGCATTCGTGTGGAATGATTATTTTTAGAAAACTTTAGAGTATCTAAAGGAGAAGTTGGTCAGTGTTGCGGTTATTTATCTACCAGTAGAAGGAGTTTAGTTTAAGGTTTTCTATGATACTTCGTGTCTGGGTTTAGATTGTGTTCTGATGAAGTAGTGATCTATCATTTCTTATGGGTCACATTAGTTTCATCCCCACGAACATAACTATGCCACCCATGATCTTGAGTTGGTGAAGATGGTGTTTTCCCTGAATTTTTGGAGACATTACCTCAATGGTGACCATTTTTTGGTTTTTAACAATCATAAGAGCTTGAGGTACGTTTTCTCCCAGCATGACTTAAACTTGCGACAGTGTTGGTGGTTGGAGTTCTTATAGGATTACAACTTCAAAATTTTGTATACACCTAGAAAGGGGAATGTTCTGGATGATACGATGAGTAAGAAGTCATGTAGTGATGCAGTGCATGAATTAGGTGATTCCTGGAGAGTGATGGAAGAACTTTTAGCATTACATCTGGATATGGGAGAAGTTGGGGGAAGAGGTTATCTTTTTAAGATGATGGTGCAGTCATCTCTGGTGCAGCAAGCATAAGAGTCCCAATTAGTGGATCATTAAGTGGAGGTCTGTAGAGACTTATTTGTTTGTGTCAAGGTCCCTAATGTTTTTTCTAAGGATGAACAACATTGGGTGTTGTTTCAGGGAAGGATTTTTATTCCTTTGGCTATGTGTGAGATGGTTCTCAGGGAGTTCCATAGTTCTCCATTAGTAGTACATCATGGCATAAAAAAGATGTACCAAGCTTTGAGAGGTCAGTTTTTGGGGCCTGGGTTGAAGAATACAATTGCAGAGTTTATGTCCCAATGTTTGGTCTACCATTAGATGAAGGCCAAACACCGTGTTCCCAATGGTTTTCTCTAGCTATTAGATTTTCCTTGGTGGAAGTGGGAGGACACCTCAATGGTCTTTGTTACTAGTTTACCTTGATCTCAGGGAGTCTATAACACTATATGGGTATTAGTATATTGTTTGAAAAAGTCTACTCACTTTATAGCAATCAAAGAGTCGAGCTCGGTGGAGGTTTTATCAAGGAAATATCTGGAGGAGGTGATGAGACTCCATGGAGTCTTGAGGACGATCATTTCCGATCAAGATCCTCATTTTACCTCTAGGGTGTGGAGAGGTCTCCAACATGATTTTGGTTCTCAGCTATGTCTTAGAATTGCTTTTCATCTGCATATGGATGGTCAGATAGTACGGACCATCCAAACTCTTGAAGACATGTTGCGCTCTTTTGTCCTGGATTTGGGAGGTTTATAGATGAGGCACTTTACCTTGGTTGAGTTCACTTAAAATAATATTTTCCACTCCACCATCGGTATGCCTCCATTTGAAGCCTTGTATGGCTGATCTTTCTATTCTTCATTGTGCTAGACTGGGGTTGGAGAGTCAACAATTCTCGAACCAAAACTAGTATAAAATATGATAGAAATGGTTCAGGTGATTCGTGAGAGGATGAAGGTAGTGAAGGATTTCCAAATTCCTATATCAACCATAGGAGGAGACCTCTGGAGTTTGATGTTAGGGATCTTGTGTTTCGGAAGGTGACTCCTTATCATGGGTAGCGAAGGTTTGTTTGTGGGATTAAGATTTCTCCCCAGTTTGTTGGGCCTTTAAAGGTGTTGTCTCTTGTTGGATTTATGGAGTATTGGGTAGAACTTCCCCCACAGATGAGCAGGATACACAATGTTTTCCATGTGTCGTAGCTCCTTCATTATCTTCATGATGACTCTCACGTCATCGATTGGGGAAAGATCAATGTTGATGATCGTGCGACCTTTGAGGAACGGTCTGTATAGATCTAGGACCGTAAGGAGAAGGTGTTCTCCGGGCATACTATCCCATTGGTTCATGTCTTGTGGTGTCACAGTGGCATGGAGGAGAGTACATGGGAACATGATTCACAGATACATGCTTAGTACCTCGATCTGTTTGATGTTTAGATCTTCTCTTGTAATGTTGTTTGTTTGGTGGTTGTGGACCCTTTTCGTTTATGAGATGGATTTCTCTTATCGCTTATTGTGGTTTTCTCTCTTTTGAGAGGTATCTCCCTTAGGAGAGTGTTTAGGAGCTGGTTTTGTTTGTCAGGTGGTTTTTCATTGTTTCTTTTTATGAAGCGGTTAAGCTCCCCTGGTGGCGAGAGCCTTGAGAGGTATCTCATGGGCTGGATGTTCGAACAACCCCTTTTTATATTTCCTCTATGGGTTGGTTTTGGATTATTGAGGGAAATAAAAGTTTGATAGGTATCTGTTGTAATGGACCGAACCTCTCTAGTCCATTCCTTTGTTGAAATCTGGTGGTTTCAGTGTTCTAGGAGGTAGTGGTGACTCATTTCAAGAGTTTGTCAAAAATCCAATTTTTCTGACGGTAGGTCGTTGACGATAGGTTTCAACGGTGAGTCACCAATGGTGACTAGAACCAGTAGCTCTTCCACCAATGACTCGCAATGGTGATTCATTTCCAATAGTTTTTCAAAATTTTAGTTTTCTCCAATTTTCCAGTATTGTTGCAGTTTCGCCCCATTGACATTATCTTTGACATAAAACACATTCAAAGCCTTTTTTAAGTGATTTAAGGTTGATTCAAATCCCATAACTCCTATATAAATTTTCCTAAGGGTTTGGGTGCCTTTAATCAGTGAAAATGTGTAATCTTGATGAGATCCTCCTTTAAAAGAAAATATAAACTGTATTTAAATTACTGCTCCATTTAGATTTTCCAAAGGTTGACCCTTGTTCTTCCTTCATTGTTTTTCCCTGGTACGGGACACCCAAAGTCCTTCCTTCCATAGGATTCATGCATTTTTTTGTATCCTTGGATTGTTTTCCCCTTTGAGTTTTTTCTGCTGTATGTGAACCCCCTGTTTTGGTGCAACCAGGAAGTGTTGATCCATCTTCGATATAAGGTATGTTTGGCCTCTATTATTCTATGTTCCTTGATCTATTTCCTCCTGTTTTTTCTTTCCATGTGATGGAATTTGATATCTATTTTTCTAATGGATATTTCTTGGGTGTTGGTTGATGCAGTTGTGTTGTGGAGTCCTCAGGTGGATGTAGTTTTTGCGGGAGAGTGATTGTGATCCATTGTGTTGGTTTTTCTCATGAAAAGAACATCAAAAAACTTTTGAGGTAGGGGATTAGTTTCTTCTCTATTTACTTATGTGCAATTATAGATAAATCATTATGTATCCCATAGATCATAATGAAATTTTCATAATAAATATTTGAACCAGATTGAGGAATTGGTATCGATTGTATGTTTTTTCTTTATACCGTGATAACAGGTTGCCTCTTTATTTGATAGATAGTGTGATATCTATGCTTTTCTTGTTTAGTATGTTGTTCTTGATGGAAATTGGTAAAGAACTTAAATTTTGGATTAATTGTAAAATGATTGGCTAAATGATTAAGGAGGCATGTTAATGAATCTGGTTATTGCTACTGTAATTTGATGTTGATCAAATTGATACAGATATGAATTTATAATGGAATTGGTTAATGAATCTAAATCATGTTCATGATTGTTGATAAATGATTGAAGTCATGTTAAATTAATTTTTTAATTAATTTTTGATAGCTATGATAGCTTATTGCTTAGGTTTCCCATAGTTGGAACCTGTGAATAATGAATCAGCTAATTCAAAGTGGAATAAGAACCAGTTGTGTGATAAAAATTTAATGCCTTATAAGGTCCGAGTTACCTGCTTGATTGTGAAGGCCAAGTGACTTATGTTTTTGGAGTTGTGAGAGCTCTTTGTGTGTGAAGTATGGATGCCTTTCTTTGGGGCTGAGATCCCATTACTATGTTTTTTCCTGCTACTTGTGATGTTCTCTGGATATGAGACTTGTGGTTATGGGGGTAGGGAAGCCTGGATGTGAGGTGATCCTAGAATGGTTGAGCCTGGAGAGCTGTTGTGGTACATGGGGTAAGGATACCTAGTGTTTGTGGAAGAAATTGAGTCCTAAAGTAGTGAGATAAATCATTCTATGAATGTGGGTGTCAGGGAGGACACCGGAGATAATGGAACTGGTTGAAGCTGGGCTTACTCATTGATGTGGAAGTTGGATGCTTATTGAATATATTTTTTGTTTACCTGCTTTACTTTCCCCATTTCTTGAGGTAGATGGTTTTGATTACTCTTCTTCCAAAAGAGGTGAAGATACATGGGGTATTCCACATGATTTTCATGCTTAGATTCTTGAGGATGGATGGGTCTATGCTCCTACTATAGGTGGAAAAGACTCGACGGGTAGCTCATCTACTCACCATGTTGATCCCATTATGTTTGGTAGATTATAATGATTTCTTAGAATACCTGGGAATTATGTAAAGGGGAAATTTCATTGATAAATGAATGAATTAATGTTTAACCCATGGGGTTAGAGCTTTCTGGGATGCAGTTCTGGGGTTATATTTCTGAGAAACCGTGGACTTGGTTTTCTTATGCCTAGAGGGAATGGATATTTTATGAAATGCTAACGAAATGTAATATGGAATCGATAATGGTTAAATAATTAATTAATGTAAAGTGAAATTGATAAAATAATATAAGGTAACTTAATGTAGCTCTTTAAATGGTTATGTGCTTATAGGATATCTAGTCTTAGTAGTGGTAGTTGGGAGTTCGAGTGACGTTAGCTGTAGTTGATTCTAAGACTAGGTGTTTCCCATAGTGTGGTTTTGAGATATATTATATCTTTTACCTTTTGTGTTTGTGTATGATACCCCACACTATTGGTTAGGGAAAATGACACCCTGTAGATTATGATCCCTAGGGGGTGTTTTCCCCAACATCCCTATGGGAGGATAGATGAATGACTACCCCCTTTGACCCCGCACTCTTCTCTTGGTAGTTACTTGTTTTGGTATGCATGATGGTTATTTTTCCCCATATATGTGTGTAGAGGGTTGTAATGGATTATGGTTATTTCACACACATATATTCTAAATATAGTTTCTTATGGAATACTATAGGTGTAACGTGTATAGGTTGTGATGGCTTGAGGGTCCTTACTCAGTGTATAGGTTGTAATGGCTTGAGTTATAACACCTGATGTATGATACAAACTATAAAAGTTGTGGTGGCACCCAAAAACTACATAGTTACTTGTGGTTATGTGGATGTGGTGGTTTTTTTATATGAGTTGCATGTTGCGGTGCTTCTCCCAGGTGTCTTCGGGCTATCCTTTTTAGAGAGAGATGCTTAGGATGTGCGACATTGAGGAAAAGTGGAAAACAAGTAGGGAAGTGGTAGTGGGGTACCCTTGATATTATTTATTATATAATATGATCTTATATACAATACTTGGTGATAGTATCCATGGTGAGGCTGGGAACACAGTATACATGTTTAGGTGACGAGTTAGTTTCACTTATTGTTCACTGTGCTTTAGCATGCTTTTTTTTACTTTTGTATGAGAGGCTCCAAGGAGGATCCTACTGAGTATACTGTTATACTCACCCTAAGTTTATATAAACTATTTTTAGGTCAGTTAGAGTAGGTTGAAGATCAGGCTGGTTACTACTAGATTGGGGTTTTTCAGTATTTATTCAGGCTTCATGGTCGTTGTCGTTTTACTTTATCTTGGTACTTGCAGTTTTCCCTTTCAATTGTTGTACTTATTGCGTGACATTACATATGTGCACTTGGGTTTCTTTTATATTGTAGTATGAGTAGGATTTGGTTGGTGTTTATATTATCTCTCTCTTTCACATGTGTTCTCTCAGAGGGTAATGCCTCCCATCTATGTTTTTACTATACCCTCGGTGCTAGTCGCCAACCCAGGGCCTACTGGAGGTGGGACTCAGGGGTCACTATCTCTCTCCTCCCATTTTTCAGCCCAAGAAGAGAACACATTATGGGGAGGGGTCATGATAAGAACCCACATCCCTAATCATCAATTTATGATTAAATATAAATAATTTAGTAAAGGATGGATTTTGACATTAGGATAAATGATGTACTTAATCAACTAAAAAAGGTTTCTAATAGCACATGGGGGATAAAAATGGTACTAATGTTAGTATAAGGGATTATTTAATTAGAAAAATAAAAAGTGGATCCAAAAATAGGTCCTTTGTTATTTAATTGAAATAATATCAATAAATATTCTAGAAAACACTACTAGAAAATAGCCTTATAGCCACGGTTTTCCAAAAATTGTGGCTATAGGCCACACCTATAGCCACTGTTTTCCAAGAACCATGGATATATGTATTTTTTCAGAGGGTATATCCATGGTTATATAAAACTATGGCTATATATCATACCTATAGACACGATTCTTTTAGACCATGGCTATAGGTTTCCCATATTAGCATCGAAAAAAAATCTCATAGGAAAAGCTTGAGAAAACCTATTTCCACAGTTTACCTCCTATTTCCATAGTTTCTATATATATATATATATATATATATATATATAAACCAATAATATTCTATAGAGTAGTGGTTAAACACTTGAGGTCTAGGGTTCAAATCTAGTTGGTGACATTTTTTTTTTGAATCCTACAGCCACAGCTGTCCACTATGGCAATAGACATATATCCATAGTTTGAAACCATGGAAATAGGTCTATTTCCACAGTGGTTTGTTTACATAGTGTAAAATCGTGGCTATATCCCTATTTCCACAATTTCATAACTATGGAAATAGCCCTATTTTCATAGTGGACAACCCTATATATGGCCTTTAAAACTATGGCTATAGCTTTGGCCTTATTTCCATGCCAATATGATCCATAGCTAGCTGGACCATGGATATAATATATAGCCATTATTGTTACCTCTATATCCATGTTTTTTTATCGTGTCTATAGGTGAATTTTCAAGTTGTGAAAGTATTTGATAAAAACACCTAAATGTAGAAAATTCACTAACAATTTACTTATTTTAAAATGATACCATTTAAGGAATGTAGGATTAGTTCTCATAGCTAAGAGACTAAAATAAAAAAAAACTATATACCAATTAGAATAAAAATTAACCTATATCATTAAATTTCAACACTCTAACAATTAAAGACTATGAAAAATAAAATTCTAAAGCATGAGAGTTTAATTTTTTATCAAAAGTTTTTTCCATATGTAACCTTATTAAAAATATAATTAAAAAATAAAATTTACATAGCCCAAAATATATAAACATAATATATAGTATATGTAAATTTATTATTATATAATAATATAATATATGTATATATATATTATAATTTTTAAGATGAAACACAAGATTTATGGAACAAATAATTGTATATTAATAAAATATTCAGTCAGAATATAGAACACAAAGATTTTCTATAATTTAAAAAAAAGTTCATTATCTCCAAAAAAAATCAACTTCTCTATCAAAAACTAAACTATTAATAAATGTATTTTATAAATATAAAAAAATATATCAAAAATTTAATATAAAACACATGTAAATAATAGTTGTTATGACTTAATAAAGCATAGAACATTTTCCTAAAGTGATGTTTTTATTAAAAAAATTATATGGAACATATATCCTGACTCATGAAATGTATTTTCTAATTTAATAATATAGGATATAATAAATACATGACATATAAATAATCAATAATAAATATAAAACTAAACATAGAATATGTGTTCTATGTTAAAAAGAATTATATTTTATATACAAAACATGCATATTCTATTTTAGTTAAAATTAAAGGAATGTGAATTCAAAAAAATATAATTCCACAAAACATAATAATTCATAAAATATTAATATAAAATTAATTCATATAATATTGATAATGATATTAAAAATTTAATTAGAAGACCCCCTTTATTAATGAACCTTGAAATAAACTTTCCACCAATATCAAAAGGAAATTGATTCCATAATGAAACCATATTTCATTATATTTTGGTTTTTTAAAAAGAAAACAATATTAAAAGATGATACTCTAATGGTCACTAAAAATAAAATACACAAGGTAATGACATATTTTAAAAAGATATTGTGATTTTAATCCATGACAGTAGGAAGTATTTGGAAGAAAATGGGAAGAATTTTTTGATTTTAATCCATGGGAGTAGGAGAGATACTTGGAACTTAGAGCCAATTATTATTTATGCACTGCAAAAACTCTACCTACTTATCATTTGCAGTCACCACCTTACATGATAACTAGGTAGGGTTTTTCAGTTCACAGCTAAGAGATCAATAAAATTAGAGTGAAAAATAATGATGAATGAGTGAAATGAATGTAAAGGCAAGGGAGAGGCTGAACCAACAATGGCTCGAGGAAAGGGAGATTGGGTGGAGAATTAGCGGGTTAGATTGAGGATAAATAAGTTTTCTTGCGCGCGTGTTGTTCAAAACATTTAGGAAAATTAAAAACAAACAAAGATGATCAAGGGGGAGAAATGGACCACAAGTGATCACATACCTTGATTTTAATATATAATTATAATTTCAAGACAACAAAATTAGATGAAATTTAAACTGATACAAATATATTAATACAAATTTTAAAATTTTAAAAAAAAATTAAACAAAAGTGATTTCACATATTCATTAAAAAAATTTACATAATTCATATATTTATTTATTTTAAAATATATAGTTTAAATTTATACATAATCATTAGTATAAATTAGTTTTTAAACCTTTAAATTTCAAAAACTACTAAAAATATTTACATAAAAATTTTAAAATATTTACACACAAATTATTTACATACATATAATTAAAATTATTTATAAATTATACTTATAATCGCCAAGATACTAAGGGGAACCCTACATGTGTTTTTGACATGCGTGAACACCTAAAAACTATAAACACAATCATAATTTCCATGAAAAAAATGCCGCTAGTTCAATTCATTCACCAAAATGACAACTTATCATAATCATGACATGAAACATAAAGTGAAAAGAATACAAACACCATAAAAACTCTTATTTATGTATCTTCAATAATGGTAGTTGACTTAAACCACTCATAAATGGTGGGGTGGTTGCAGTGCAGGTAGGAGAGTGTGACACTGAGGATGGCAGTGTTTGGGGCTCACTGCACCAGTGGTAGGATAAGTGTTGCACTCTCTTATAAGGATAGAACTCGACTAGGTTGATGGTGAAATGGGATTAGGGTGGTGTCATGCAGTGAATAGTGGATCTTCAGGCGCCAACAAAATAAATTGGTGAGGGAAAGTTCTAGGATCATGATTAAAGAGGATTATAAATAATCACATGCCTTAGCTTTTAAGAGGGTCGATTCATCTAAGAAGATCGAGGAAGAATGGTTCCAGTGATTAGATATTGCAAGATCTTGAATGGCATGAGTGAGGAGAACCCTGTTAGGGAAGACCGAGAATGGTTTTATCATCACTTTTAAAAAAGCACTGATAAAGAGTGGTTTTATAAGAACTAAAAAAGTGATGATAAAACGTATCTTTATCAATGCTAAAATTCAAGCACTGATAAAGATAACTCTTTATCAGCACTAACAAAGCACTGAGGAAGACCTAATTTTAATAATATGATTAATATAATTAAAAAAATTAAATGTGTATAATTATCAATAAATATTTATATAATTGTAAATATATTTAAAAAATTAAAAATAAGTATTTATAAATATAATTATAAATATATATAAATATAAATAATTATAAACAAATAATTATTTATATTATTAAAAATATATCAAAATAATTGTAAATATGTATTTATAAATATATTTAAAGATATATATTTATAACTAT
This sequence comes from Viscum album, assembly GCA_963277665.1. Taxonomy (NCBI): domain Eukaryota; kingdom Viridiplantae; phylum Streptophyta; class Magnoliopsida; order Santalales; family Viscaceae; genus Viscum; species Viscum album. The sequence goes on along the minus strand of OY728128.1, from coordinate 1,511,555,807 downwards.
AATTATAAATAAATATATTTATAAATATTTGAATATTATTATAAATATATTTATATTTATATATATTTATATGTTTATATATATTTATTGGTATATAAATATATATAATTATAAATATAATAAATATATTTATTGTAATTTATAATTAGAAACGTATTGATGGGTCTGCGGGAGTTTCTCTCTTTAGGCCACCATGGCGATTAGGGATCTTTTATGGCTTTATCATCGGTCTGGTCTCCTATTGATCTTCTTGATTGCATGCATTTTGATTCCCACAAGTATGTGGGTGTTGCAAAATAAGGAAGGAAATTCGAGGGTAGAAGGAAGGATATGGCTACTTTGGTTAAGGTCAGTACACACAATCATGTCTCCCTCTTCAAAGGCTCAGTGGCTAATGGCATTCATCAGAAGGGAAATGTTTCCCATGTAAGGGATTACCCAGTAGTAGTCTTAGAACATCTAGAAATTGGAAGCATTCAATCATTAGGTGTCTAGTTTTTCTAATATTCTCGGCATCGTGGAAGGTCAGAGATCTTATTGAGTAACTCTCAGATATTTAGGGATTTGAAAATTGGAGATGCATCTCACTGGGACATGGTTTTTTCCGTTTTATATTACCTTCTATGGATTTGAATATGTGGGCTTGGGGATTTTTTTTTTGTCTCTATTGAGCCAGGATTTCTCCACATCTAAGAATGGGATCACAAATTCAACCCGCTGGATGTGGTTTCCTCGTCGGTGCAAGCATGGGTCAAGGTTTTTGTCCTGAACTAGATATTATGGCATCTGAGGATCCTCTATGAGGCTAGGCAGGGCTATGTAGTATTTTGTGATGCATCGGGTTTAGGTTTGGTTTGTGTTCTTATGCAAGGTGATCATGTTGTTTTGTATGGTTCTCATCAGCTTAGGCCACACGAGAAGAAATATCCAACCCATGACCTTGAAATTGCAGATATGATGCATGCGCTTAAGAGTTAGCAGAATTACCTTTATGGAGAAAGGTTTATCGTGTTTTCATACCACAAGATCTTGAGTTATATCTTCTCTAAAAAATATTTGAATCTCCTCCAGATTCGTTGGGTGGAGTACCTACAATCATTCAACTTCGATATCGGTTATACCCCAGGAAAGGGAATGTCGTTGCGGATGTTTTGAGTAGGAAACATCTGACCCAAACCATGAAAGAATCTTCAGAAGAGTGGAACTTGATGGATCTCTTTCCATAGTTTCATATTGAATTCCAAGAATTAGGGGATGAGGTTTCTTTGTCCAGTGTTTAGTTGACCTCCACTCTTATCGAGATGATTCTTCAAGAACAACAGCATGATGATGAGTTCTGCAGCATTAGAGACTCTCTTTATGGTGGGGAGACCATACCTGACTGGTCATACTCCACTGAGGGGATTTTTTTCTAGCAGAATCTCTTTGTTGTAAAGTTAGTGGTAAGGAAATATGTGATGGGGGATTTCCATAATTCCCAGTGGGCAGTGCACCCAGGAACCACGAAGATGTTCTATGACATGTAGTGTAGATTCTATTTGTCAGGTATGAGATGGGGCATTGTTGATTTTTTCTCTCATTGTTATACATGCCAACAGGTCAAGTTAGAGCATCTGAAGCCTTCGAGTTTGCTTCATCCACTACCAACCCCTACTTGAAAGTGGGATGAGATCTCTATGGACTTTATGGTTGGGTTGTCGCATACCCATAGAAAGAAGAATGTGATATGGGTTGTGATCGATCAGCTGACTAAATCAGTACATTTTATACCCATTCCTGATACAAAAAAATTTGAGGAGTTGGGAAATGTCTATGTAAAATAGATTGCTTATTTACACAGAGTTCTATGTAAAATAGATTTCTTATTTATTCGTGACTGAACGGTCAGTTAGGATAATTGATTCTAAAACCAAGGTATTGTTGGAGTTTGTGGTCTAGAACCAACTACTTTGTACTTTATTCATTAATAAAATCCTTATCACATCTTTATTGTTCTTCTGTGTGACAATGCATGTGATAATGTCCTAAGGACAGCTGTTGCATTAAAGGGTCATAGCGGATCCCTGCTATGATGAGAACCCGAAAGTGCCATAACACTATTCTTGAAAGTATGTTCTATGGACAAATGATATTATTTGAGGGGCACAAATAATACATATCATTAGGGGTGAGGACTCATAAAACTTTGAGGCACCTTCTCATGGTGTTCACCCTTGGTAATATCCAGGAGGATATTATGAGAACGAGATCCGCCAGTAGGAAATCCACATTTCATAGTGTCATTGGATGTTCCTATCTGCAGATGTGTGTATTGGTCCTTAGACTTTAAGATTGTTATTAATGGGTATTACAACTTGCGCACTTAGATGTATTGACGAAAACTGTGACGACACGCTATTCGCAGGGAGGTAGGATACGTTGGGTGCGTCACGAGTAATACTATATTAATAGATAATGCGAGAAAGGATTTGTCCCTTATGTTCTATAATGGAAGTAGATATCTCAGGCCCTTTGATGGAATTGATATAGCCTGCATAAATCCATGGCCATGGTAAGGTATGGGCGAGTTCAATTCTGGGAAGTCAAAGAAAGAATAATCGAGCACATGGGTTGATGGCACTAGCATGCAACTCACTTGATTAGAGATATCGAGACAAAGGGATTATATTACATGGTAAGCGTTCATAGGAGGTGACACATCATTGCAGCGTTAACTTCTTTCTCTATGGGTGCCTTAGCGTGTTGCTAGACGCTAACCTTGGACTTTAGGCAGGCTCAGCCTAATGCCACTGAGAAAGAGGCCTAGAGGGTCACACACTAAGTGTGTCCATGTATCTCAGTTAAATATTAATTTAAAAAGTTGAATAAATATTATTCCCGATTGTGGTTTAATAATTATTCAAGGATGTCTGATCGCATTTATTTCGACACTAGTTATTCGAGAGAATATATTTTGGGCGAAATAATATGTATTTATTAGCGAGTAATGCAGTTACATTTATTTAAGAAATAAATATCCATTACTCAAGGTCTAATAAATGAGGTGGAGGAAAATAAATAAAACTGGAAAAATAAAAGTACACGCCGTGTATGTTTATACATACACGATATGTAGTTTGTTTTTTCAGGATTCGTGAGAAAATATTTTTTATTTAATTAAATGATATTAAATGTGATACATTGGATGCATGTCAAGTAATAATGATGGTCAACTGTCATTATTAAGACATGGCATATTACTAAGAATTAAATGAAATAAGTAAATGCTTTTGGGCAATTAATTCATTTTATTATTCTAAGTATTATAAATCCCAATTACATTATTCTCATAGGGGTTAGCCATTTTGGTTGTGCACAATGGATTGGAAATACTCTCAAGCGAAGAGAGAATTCCCTTTCCACCAAGAATGCTTTCAAGTTACGAAAGAAAGATCTTCCACCGGATCAAGGCGATCGAAGACGGACATCGCAAGAGAAGGATCTTCCGCGCTAGCACCCGGAGTTCCCTTCGGCGACGTCCAGAGATATGTGGCACACGTGTGGATCACCGCTAGAGGAATCCTATACTTGGATTCTCCGACGCAACGATGGATCACAGGATCGTGACCGGAGACACCAACGAAGAAAGAATTCCATCGAGGTAATTCTTATGAATTAATTAAATTAATTATAACCAACATATGAAGATCCTATCTCAATGGTTCTGGGACTCTTCTTTTCTTTTTCGTTCTTCGTTCTATTCTGAAGATCCGGCGTTTTATATCGTGACGGATCTCGGATTGAACGTCGTTTAACGCTAAAATTAAAGTTGGGCAAACCCACCAATGCGCTTCCACTGCGCCCGGAACCTACAAGTGGTATTAGAGGGGTCATATAGTTGGTTATAATTATTTAGTTTTCCGTTAATGTTTTACGCATTTAATAATTTAGTTGTTTCAATTCAAGTTTAATCGTTCTGGAAATCTGAATATCGAGATCTGTTCCTCCTCCCTCGTTTCTCATTCACCTCATAGAAACGAATTTTTCTTTTAATTTTGATTCAAATAAAATAGAGGAACTCATCCAAAAGAGCCAAACATTTCTGGCCGTACAACACCAGAATACACGGCGTGTATTCGGAAGTACATGTCGTGTAGTCTAGGTTCAATGCATTGACAGATCCGCCAAATCAGGCCATGTATTGAGGTCATTTATGACACCGTGTGTTGACCAGAAACATGTGGCACACGGTTTCCAGATTACACACCGTGTGGTCCAACTGAACACGGCGTGTAGTACCTTCGGGTTCGGTTTGGGCCATGTACCCCGTACACGGCTTTCCAGGATGGAAACCGTGTAACGCGGAAACTACACGGCGTGTGTCCAAAAGAACACATCGTGTACTCTGAAAATTTCCGAAGTACATTTACACGTCATGTCCTCGGGCGTGTACTTCGGATGGACGGTGAAGAAAAGTACACGCCGTGTAGTCGGAACTACACGCCGTGTACTCACCCAAATTACGCAGATTTATTAAAATTTAATTATTATATTATACAAACCCTTGAGACGTCTATCATGGTGCAGGCGTAAAGCTGAGGCATAACACGTGATAGGTGTTTTATATATATGTGTTTAATTTAACATCTGCGTAATGAACGAGAATTAACCAGGTTGCCTCCAAGGTACAAGTTACGTACAAGGATAATTTTAAATGAATTTATTTGTTTAAAATTATGATGGATGAGAATCTCAAGGATGTTTAGAAAATGGTTTAAGATAAAAGGATTGATTAATTAAAGATAATTAATTGATTCGATTGTGATTTATCTTAAACAAGAACGATTAAAGAATTAAATGCTAGTTTTATCTATGCGTAAATATTGTTGCATGTATGGATGATCATGAGCTAGACCGAGACCTTTGTATGTGAATGGTTTATTTTAATTTATTTATTTAAATTAAATTTGTTGGTCTGTGCGCCATCTCCTCATTAATATGTAGGGCCTATGTGCCCAAGGATTCTTTTATGTAAAACCCCTTTTTACCCCTCACCTACGTGTGAGATAAATGAATATGTAATGGATGGAGCTCCCAAGCTGGTGGAGGCGGCTCAAGTCAGGAGCCAAGGTGAAACCAATCCAAGGAGATACAAAGGTAGACAGGTGGAAAGCTATAAACACGAACCCGAAAGGTTCAAGGTGTTTCTCCCCTAGGTCTTGGGTTAGTTTATCAACCGCTAGATAAACTAACTAATAGAAAAAGCTCATGATCATACCATTTATTTTATTTCTGTCAGTTGCATGGTTTATTTATTGTGGGTGTGTTGTCACAATCACACAATTAATGAATTAAACGAGCATACAAGATGGAACTAAAATAAAACCGGCTTATACATAAATATTATCTTAGAAATGGTTAATCAATTAAGTATATCCCACTTAATATTATCAAGCATGTAATCAAAGATAATAAAATGGCAATTTACGTATAAGGATAAAATCCCTCAAAATAAATATTAAGTCGGTATAGCCTTCCATAATCTTGGTTAGAATCGAACCATAGTTCAAAGTGCTTGACCAACCCTAGTTGATGTGCTTTCAATTATCGGGGAATTCTAATTCAAGGTTTTGGGTTTACTTGACTTGGTTCGCATAAAGGGTTGACTGTCACAGTAGGACTTGGTGTGACCAAGAGGCAAAGGTTGAGGAAATCCAAAATAAAAGGATTTCAGGATTGGGGAGTCCACTCAGCAGATCAAGGAGCTGCAAGTTAATGCAGTTGGCATTTGGAATGCTTACCTAAAAACCCTTCAAGTTGCTTGACCAACCCTAGTTGGGGTAATGTGAAGGGAAATATGGATCCTTGCCACTAGAATATTCAGGCAACAGAATATTCCAAAGTCAATGGTGAGGGCTATTGGATTTTGATAAAATAGTGGGAGACTAATAAGTATTAATTTATTTGTCTCAATTTTTGTAATAAAGTACTAAACCTTTGCTCATCTTAATTTTTAGAAACGACAAGAAAATGAATTCAAACATATCATTGCACACCATACTCAAGAAGGAAAACCTTCTCACCAGCACCAATTTCCAAGATTGGCAGAGGCGTTTACGCGTCGTCCTTCACCACAAAAGGAAATTGTATGTGCTGGAAGATCCTATTATAATTGAGCCTGGGAAAGAGGCTAGTGATGAAGAATTATCTCTCTGCATGAAACACATGGATGATGCCACAGATGTCCAGTGTTTCATACTATCGGCCATGTCTAATGATCTCTTGAAGCAACATGAAAACATGGACGCGTATAGCATGATGTATTACCTTAAGGATCTCTACCAAGAGAAGGTGAGACAAGAGAGGTATGAGATCTCCAATTCTTTGTTCACCATGAAGCTTGGAGAGTCTGCACCACATGGGCCTCATATAGTCAAGATTATTGGCTACATTGAATGCCTGGACATCTTAGGGATTAAATTCCCGGATGAGTTGCGTACAGATCTCATCCTATAATCACTGCCCAAGACCTTCTCTAGCTTAATTGTCAACTATAACCTGAGCGGAAATGAGAAGAGTCTATCAGAGCTTCTGACCTTGATTCGCCAGGTTGACAAGGACATGGGGTGTGACAAACCCGCAGTCCTTATGGTGAACAAGAAAAGGAAGGACAGGGCAAAGGGGACAAAGACTTATAAACGGTCTGAAGCCCCCGAGCACCGTCCCTCCAAGAAGGGGAAGATCCATAGGTAGTGCAAGGAATGGGAGACAGTGTGTTTTGCATGTGGCAAGCAGGGCCACTGGAAGAGGAACTGCACCCAGAAGCGTGGGGACACTAAAGGTGCGTTCGTTATCGAGTGCAATCTTTCTATTTCTACACATTGGATATTAGATATAGCTTGTGGGGCTCCCATCTGTATTCAAATGCAGGAACCAAGTAGATTTAAAAAGATCGCCAGAGGAGAGGTGGATCTTCGAGCTTCCAATGGCGCAAGGCTGGCTGCGTTGGCTATTGGCGACTACCATCTCTCATTGCTGACTGGCATGCTTTTGGTTTTACAAAACTATTATTTTGTGCCTAGTGTTACCAAGAACATAATTTCTGTATCTTGTTTGGATATGGATGGATTTGTTTTCAAGTTCGAAAATAAGGGTTGTCTCTTTTATAAGAACAACATATGTTATGGTATGGCACATTTGAATAATGGTTTGTATGTATTAAATTACAAAAACCAAGTGTTGGCAATCGATAATGAAACAAACTCACATGAATCATACATCACCCAGTTGTGGCATCACCGCCTTGGTCATGTAAAAGAGAAGCGCTTGACAAAGCTCTGTCAAGATGGATATTTAGACTCTACTGAGCTAAAACCACTTGATAGATGTCACGCTTGTTTACAAGGTAAAATGACCAAGCCGCCTTTTGGTGGATAGGGTGAAAGGGCCACAGAGCTTCTAGGATTGGTACACACGGATGTATTTGGACCATTTCCAGTAGAAGCTAGAGATGGATATTCTTACTTCATTACTTTTACTGATGATTTGAGTAGATACAGATTTTTCTACTTAATGAGGTATAAGTCAGAAGCCTTAAAAAAATTTAAGGAATTCAAGAATGAAGTAGAGAATCAGCTTGGTAAGAAGATAAAGAAGCTTCGATCGGATCGAGGTGGAGAATATCTGAACCAAGAGTTCATCGATCTTCTACGGGAGTCTTGGATTCTATCTCAGCTCACTCCTCCTTACACACCACAGTGGAATGGTGTTAGTGAAAGTAGGAACCGCACCTTGTTGGACATGGTGAGGTCGATGATGATTCATGCGGATCTTTCATTATCCTTTTGGGGATATGCATTACAAACTGCATCATACACATTAAACTGAGTACCAACTAAGGAGGAAAATGGAATTCCCTCCAAGTTATGGAATGGAAAGAAACCCATTTTGTCACATACACATGTATGAGGATGCAAGGAATTTGTTAAATCCTTCTCAGGAAACAAACTTGCACCCCGGGGAATGAAATGTATCTTTATAGGATATCCTAAGGAAACGAAAGGATATTACCTATATAACCCTCAAGAAAAGAAAGTGAATGTCGCCAGACAAGCCGTCTTTCTTGAGATGGAGCACATCATCAAAAAGGATAGTGGGAGTAAGATTGACTTCGACGAAGTTGATGCTCAAGATACATAGGAGTTGGTACAGGAACAAGTTCCACAGGTCCCCGTGGAAGAGGTTCCAAAAACACAAGTATTGCGTAGGAGCTCAAGAGAGGTAAGGGAACCGGAGAGATTTGGTTTCCTAGTAACCGAGGATGGTGAATCATTATTGTTGGACAATGATGAACCTCTCTCCTACAAGGAAGCAGTAGAAAGCTCAGAAGTTGCAAGATGGCTAGAAGCTATGAATTCTGAGATGGATTCCATGTATCAGAACCAAGTCTGGGTTCTGGTCGATGAGCCAGTTGATATAAAGCTCGTTGGATGCAAATGGGTATTCAAGAGAAAGCTGGACATGGAAGGTCAAGTTAGCACCTATAAAGTAAGGCTAGTGGATAAAGGATTCAGACAGCGTCAAGGAATTGACTATGATGAAACCTTTTCGCCAGTTTCCATGTTTAAATCCATAAGAATCATACTTGCCATAGCAGCTTACCATGACTACGAGATTTGGCAGATGGATGTCAAAACGACTTTCCTTAAAGGGAACCTTCAGGAATATGTCTATATGACATAACCACAAGGGTTTTTGACACCAGGTGAAGCCAAACGGGTTTTCAAGTTGCAGAAATCCATTTATGGATTGAAGCAAGCATCCAGGTCATAGAACATTCGATTTGATGAAGCCATAAAGGAATTTGGTTTCATTAAGAATGAATGTGATCCATGTGTTTATAAGAGGTCTAATGGGAATGTGGTATTTATCCTAGTAGTATATGTTGATGACATATTTCTTATTGGAAACGACATAACAGCCTTACAGTCAGTTAAGGAATGGTTGAACAAGTGCTTCTCCATGAAAGACTTAGGTGAAGCAGCCTACATTCTAGGGATCAAGGTCATTCATGATAGATCCAAGAGGCTGCTTGGACTAAGTCAGGGTACATACATTGAACAGATACTAAAGAGATTTAGTATTGAACAATCCAAGAGGGGATTGGTTCCAGTGTCACATGGCTTACATCTTTCTAAGAAAATGTGTCCTCATACACAACAACAGAAAGATAGGATGATCAAGATCCCATACGCCTCGGCTATAGGATCCATCATGTATGCCATGTTATGTATCAGGCTTGATGTTTCCTATGCACTGAGCATGGTAGGCAGATATCAAGCAGATCCAGGAGAACAACATTGGACTGCTGTTAAGACTATCCTTAAGTATCTGAGAAGAACTAAGGATATGTTCCTGGTGTATGGAGGAGACAAGGAGCCTGTCATCAGAGGGTATGTTGATGCTGGTTTTCAGATAGATCAGGATGATCTGAAGTCGCAATCTGGATATGTTTTCTGTCTCAATGGAGGAGCTGTGAGCTGGAAGAGTTCAAAGCAGCCAGTTGTCGTCGATTATACAGCGGAGTCTGAATATATAGCAGCTTCTGATGCAGCCAAGGAAGCTGTCTGGATTCGTAATTTTGTCCAGGAGCTTGATGTGGTGCCTAGCAGTAAAGATCCCATTACATTGTATTGTGATAATACTGCAGCGGTGGCTCTTGCAAAAGAACCAAGGTCACATCAACGGACAAAGCACATAATCTGGAAGTACTACCTCTTGAGGGATTTATATCAGAGGGGTGAAGTTACAGTGAGCAGAGTGTCCACAGAAGAGAATGTGGCGAACCCCATGACTAAAGGCCTATCTTAGCAGAAGCATGAATATCATGTGAGATCTAGTGGGTTAAAGGTTGTTAGCAGTTGGATCTAGTCAAAGTGGGAGTCTGTTGGAGTTGGTGGTCTAGAACCAACTACTTTGTACTTTATTCATTAATAAAATCCTTATCGCATCTTGATTGTTCTTCTGCGTGACAATGCATGTGATAATGTCCTAAGGACAGCTGTTGCATTAAAGGGTCATAGCGGATCCCTGCTATGATGAGAACCCGGAAGTGCCATAACACTATTCTTGAAAGTATGTTCTATGGCCGGATGATATTATTTTAGGGGCAAAATAATACAGGTCATTAGGGGTGAGGACTCATAAAACTTTTAGGCACCTTCTCATGGTGTGCGCCCTTGGTAATATCCAGGAGGATATTATGAGAACAAGACCCGCCAGTAGGAAATCCACATTTCATAGTGTCATTGGATTTTTCTATCTACAGACATGTGTATTGGTCCTTAGACTTTAAGATTATTATTAATGGGTATTACAATGCGCGCACTTAGATGTATTGATGAAAACTGTGACAACACACTGTTCGCAGCGAGGTAGGATACATTGGGTGCGTCACGAGTAATACTGCATTAATAGATAATGCGAGAAATGATTTGTCCCTTCTATTCCATAACGGAAGTAGATATCTCAGGCCCTTTGATGGAATTGATATAGCCTACATAAATCCATGGCCATGGTAAGGTATGGTCAATTTCAATTCCAGTAAGTCAAAGAAAGAATAATCGAGCACATGGGTTGATGGCACTAGCATGCAACTTGCTTGATTAGAGATATCGAGACAAAGGGATTATATTACACGGTAAGCGTTCTTAGGAGGTGACACATCATTGCGGTGTTAACTTCTTTCTCTATGGGTGCCTTGGTGTGTTGCTAGATGCTAACCTTGGACTTTAGGCAGGCTCAGCCTAATTCTACTGAGAAAGAGTCCTAGAGGGTCACACACTAAGTGTGTCCATGTATCTCATTTAAATATTAATTTAACAAGTTGAATAAAGATTATTCCTGATTGTGGTTTAATAATTATTCAAGGATGTCTGATCGCATTTATTTCGACACTAGTTATTCAAGAGAATATATTGTGGGTGAAATAATATGTATTTATTAGCGAGTAATGTAGTTACATTTATTTAAGAAATAAATATCCATTACTCAAGGTCTAATAAATGAGGTGGAGGAAAATAAATAAAACTGGAAAAATAAAAGTACACGCCGTGTATGTTTATACATACACGATATGTAGTTTGTTTTTTCAGGATTCGTGAGAAAATATTTTTTATTTAATTAAATGATATTAAATGTGATACATTGGATGCATGTCAAGTAATAATGATGGTCAACTGTCATTATTAAGACATGGCATATTACTAAGAATTAAATGAAATAAGTAAATGCTTTTGGGCAATTAATTCATTTTATTATTCTAAGTATTATAAATCCCAATTACATTATTCTCATAGGGGTTAGCCATTTTGGTTGTGCACAATGGATTGGAAATACTCTCAAGCTAAGAGAGAATTCCCTTTCCACCAAGAATGCTTTCAAGTTACGAAAGAAAGATCTTCCACCGGATCAAGGCGATCGAAGACGGACATCGCAAGAGAAGGATCTTCCGCGCTAGCACCCGGAGTTCCCTTCGGCGACGTCCAGAGATATGTGGCACACGTGTGGATCACCGCTAGAGGAATCCTATACTTGGATTCTCCGACGCAACGATGGATCACAGGATCGTGATCGGAGACACCAACGAAGAAAGAATTCCATCGAGGTAATTCTTATGAATTAATTAAATTAATTATAACCAACATATGAAGATCCAATCTCAAGGGTTCTGGGACTCTTCTTTTCTTTTTCATTCTTCATTATATTCCGAAGATCTGGCATTTTATATCATGATAGATCTCGGATTGAACATCGTTTAACGCTAAAATTAAAGTTGGGCAAACCCACCAACGCGCTTCCGCTGCGCCCGGAACCTACAGGTACTTCATGGGAGGATGATACCTTTATTTTGAGTGTTGTGGTAGCACGGTTCTGATAATCATGAGATGTGGGAGGAGGAACTGATGAGAGAGCAGTGGACTCATCATTTTTGCATGGAAGCTACTGAGTAGAATTTTGGGGGAAAGAAAGTTTCCATGGTGGGGAGGTTGTAAAATTCAGTTACTTTTTTCAGGTATTCCTAAACCCCCTCTTTTTACCAAGCTCTGTTTGGGTCTTATTTGGGGTTATTTCAGGTTAAAATTTTAAGTTTGGAAAATATTGGTTCGGTGCATGGTTGGCGCACGGTTAGCTCAAATCGTGCACCTTCTCAAATCAAACCGTGCAAACCCAAGCAGTGGGGTTTTACATGGTTGGCGCATGGTTTTTCAAAATGTGCACCCTCTTAGGAGAAACTGTGTGGACCATTTAAAATAGGCACATGGCCTGGCCATACAGCTTGGTCTAACCATGTGGGTATACCCAGCTAACTATGTGCATGACTTTTAATTAATCCAAAAATTGTTTTAAAATACCCAAAACCTTCCTTTTAGAACCCAATATACCTGTACAACCCCTTGAGGAATTATTCTTCTTGGGGATCTTCTAATATTAATTATTGGCCCCTCGGAACCCTCCTAGAGGCAGATCAAATCAAGAGGAACTTCGTTTGATCTTCTCTCGGTTAGTTTCCTCTTCCCGATATCTATCTCTAGCTATCTCACTTCTCCTCCCTAGGGTTCTGTGGATCCTCGTGTTTCTTTGTGGATCTAATACCCTCTATTTTGGGATCTTAAACCAAGGTTTGATTCTCATTTTTTTTCTTCATTCTTCAATGACAAATCTCAATTAGGGTTTGGCATTACGAAATCCCTTGATCCCGGGGTAGGTGGTTCCGTCATGATGACCAATTTTTTAACCCTAAATTTCTTTATTTAATTTTAATTGTTTGAATTAAATAAAATTTCTTGATTTTAATTAATTTCTTTAAATTGGTTTGTTGGAAAAACCCAATTCCATTGAATTGGGTTTTTAAAAATGGAATTTTGGTGTGAAATTGGGAAAACCCCCAATTCCATTGAATTGGGGTGTGTTTATGGAAATTGGTGAAATTTAAATTGTTTAATTTAAATTGTGGAATTGGTTTGATGGAAAAATTGTGAAAAATTCCAATTCCATTGAATTGGGGGTTTTTTGTAAAATTGATGGAAAATGTTTGAAATTAAATTGTTGAATTTAATTGTGAAAGTGAATTGTGAAATTGAATTGTGAATTTATTTCAAATTCTTATTTGTGAAAATGGATTAAAGTGATATTTATAGAAACCTTAGGGTTTTATCTTTGTAAAAGGTGTGTTTTTTATTAAAAACCCATTTTTGCTTTTAAAAGGAAAATTGGAATTTTTAAAATTGGGGAATGGGATTTAATTGTATTTTAAGGTTGATTAAAATAAATTGTTCATCATTGAATTGTACTAAAGTGCATGCAATCCTAGGTAGTTAGTGAGTTATTGGAAAAAACATGCTGGGTTGGAATTGCCCTAGCAACGGATTGACGCCTTACAACACAAACAAAATATTGGTTAGAACATCTTACTTCCTCAGGGGGACATGGATGAGTCCTCTCTTTCCAGTGCTGAGGGATGTGTGTAAACATTGCAGTTTATCACATGTGTGTGAGGATACCATAACCTGGAACTATCGTACCACTTGGCAGATGACCATGTTGATCACTTGTTTATATTTGAGATATAAATGTATGTCAATGTTATAAACTATTTTACATGCCTTCTGATTATATAAATGGTTTTATATAAAATTTTTGATAATCCATTTTTTTAAAAGTATTTCCATCATTTTAAAATTTGAAGCATGATTTACTAAAGTGTTTCCATCATTTGAAATTTAAAGCATGATTTGTTTGGATATACTTTTTGAAATTACAAACCTATTTATTTAAAATTGAAAGCAATTTATTTGGTTAATTTGATATTGGAATCTATTATGGAATCCTTGATGAGACCCTACTGGTCTTTCATCTCACACCATACATATGCCTTCGGGTGTTTGTAGATTATCTCCTTCCAGGTTCGAGCAAGGGTAAAGCGCCACTTAGAGGTGGTTCTATCTATTGATCTATGGACTTGGAGAGTTGCGTCCATTGGGACATGGGATTTTTTCCTGTTTTCTGGTACTTTTTTGTAGTACTTTGGGTTTTTATAGCTTTTTTACTTCGGGTACATTTCTCCCATTGGAGTTTTATTTTTTATGCATACTGATTCATTATCTTGATTCTACAATGTTTGTGAGAAATGTGTTCGCTCTTTCTTTTGTAACATCCTGTTATTGTTTTCAGGTATTCCTAAACCCCGTATTTTTACCAAGTTTTGGTTGGGTTTTTCTTGGGGTTATTTCAGATTAAAACTTTAAATTCTTTTAAAATTATAGGCTGGTGCACGGTTGGCGCACGATTATCCCAAACAGTGTGCCTTCTCAATCCAAACCATTCTAATCCAGGTAGTGGGGTTTTTCATAGTGGCGCACTGTTTGTTAGACCATGTGCCCTCTTAGGAGAAACTATGCGGCCCATTTAAAATAGGTGCACAGCCAGGCCACACGGTTTAGTCTAATAGTGTGGGTCTGCCAAGTTGACTGTGCGCACGACTTTTAATTAATCTGAAAATTGTTTTAAATACCCAAAACCCACCTTGTTTGCCCTCAACGGACCTGTATGACCCCTTGATGAATTCTTCTTCCAAGGGAGCTCCCAATATCATTTTTTGGCCCCAAGAAACCCTCCCAGAGGTGGATCGAAGCTAGAGGAACATCGTTCAATCTTCTCCCAGTTAGTTTCCTCTTCTCGATATCTATCTCATGTTATCTCTCTTCTTTTACCTAGGGTTTTGTGGATCCCTATGTTGCCTTTTGGATCTAATAACCTCTTTTTTGGGATCTTAAACCTAGGTTTGATTCCTATTTTAGTTTTCTTCATTCTTCGTCAACAAATCCCGATTAGGGTTTGTCATTACGAGATTTGTTGATCCTGAGGTAGGTGGTTCTGTCATGATGCCCAAATTTTGTTAACCCTAAATTTCTTTATTTAGTTTCAATTATTTGAAATAAAATCAATTTATTGATTTCAATTAAACTTCTTTCAATTTGTTTGTTGTAAAAACCCAATTCCATTGAATTGGGGTTTTAAAAATGGGTTTTTGGCATGAAATTAGAAGGAAAAAAACCAATTCCATTGAATTGGGGTGTGTTTATAGAAATTAATGAAATTTTAATTGTTTAATTTAAATTGTGGAATGGGTTTGATGGGAAAATTGTGAAAATACCAATTCCATTGAATTGGGGGTTTGTTGTGAAATTGATGGAAATTGTTTGAAATTTAATTATTGAATTTAATTGTGAAAGTGAATTGTGAAATTGAATTGTGAATTGATTTCAAATTCTTATTTGTAAAAATGGATTAAAATGGTTTTGATAGAAACCTTAGGGTTTTATCTTGATAAAAGGTATGTTTTTATTAAAAACTTGTTTTAGTTTTTAAATGGAAAATTTTCATTTTTGAAATGGGGGAATGGGATTTAATTGTATTTTAAGGTTGCTTAAAATAAATTTATCATCATTGAATTGTACTAGAGTACATGAAAGCCTAGGTAGTTAGTAAGTTATTGGGACAAACACGCTAGGTTGGAATTTCCCTAGCAACGGATTGACACTTTACAACACTAAAAAAATATTGGTTAGCGCATCTTACTTCCCCAGTGGGACATGGATGAGTCTTATCTTTCTAGTGTCAAGGGGAGTGTGTACATATTGCGGTTTATCACATGAGTGTGTTAGGATCCCATAACCTGGAACTATTGTACCTCTTGGTAGATGACCATGTCTCTTTCTTGTTTATATTTGAGATATAAATGTATGTCAATGTTATAAATTTTTTTACATTTCTTCTAATTTATATAAACTGTTTTATATAAAAGTGTCGATAAGCCATTTGTTTAAAAGTATTTCCATCATTTTGAAATATGAATCATGATTTTCCCAAGTATTTCCATCATTTGAAATGTAAAACATGATTTGTTTGGATATGTGTTTGAAATTCTAAACTTGTTTATTTAAATTTGAAAGAACTTTATTTGGTTAATTTTATTTTGGAATCTATTATGGAATCATTGGTAAGACCCTGTAAGGATTTTAGCTCACACCCTACCTGTGCCTTCAGGTGTTTGTAGATTATCTCCTTCCAGGTTTGATCAGGGGTAAAGCACCACTTGGAGGTGGTTCTAACTGTTGATCGGTGGACTTAGATAGTTTCATCCATTGGGACTTGGGTTGTTTTCCTATTTTCTAGTCATTTACTGTAGTAATTTGGTTTTTTATACCTGTTTGACTTATAGTACATTTCTACCAGTGGATTTTTCTTTTGTATGCATATTGATTCATTACCTTGCTTCCACAATTTTTTTAGAAAATTTTTTCCCTCTTTATTTTTATATGATGTTTGGTTCTAGTCACCGACCCATGGGGATCGGTAATGCCCTTCAAGCCATGTCATTGTCGGATCAGTTATTGGGTTACTAGGGTACCCAGGCTGGTTCATGACAAAGTGGTATCATAGCTCTAGGTTGATATTCTTGTCTTGAAATTAGTATGCTTTGTGTAATCTTGTCAGGACTTAGGAGGTAGTCATTATTGAGTGTCTGGAAAGCTCTCACCGTAATGAACCTTAAGTCATCAGGGGTGGTTAGGGAAATACTTCTTGAGGATTGGTTCTAGTATTTTCCCTAATTTTTATTTGGATGGGTTGAAATCCAAATCTTGTTGTTTATTTGTTGGGATTAATTTCCCATGTTGCGCTGTTTGAATGTTAAATCAGATGTCTTCTTTATTGTTTTCTGATATTGTGTAGCATCATGCCTCTGAGAAAATGTGTGAATCAGATCCAGGTTGAAGCTGTTGTTGAACCTCAATGAGAAAATCCTCTTGTGGATCCAAATCTAGTTGAGGTTATTGTGAGTATTTTCCAAGCTCTGGGATAGGCACCACCACCAGTTCCCGTTCAGGCTCTAGCTGTGGAACCTCAAAGGGATGATCTCCTGAATCATTCTCAGGGATTTCTTTTCCATTATCTTGAACATTTCAAAATATCAAATGATCTTAAAGAGGATGAGTAATGGTTGAATGGGATGGAACGTTTGTTTAGGTTCTTAGAGACACCTGACGAAATCAAGGTGAAGTGTGCCACCTTCATGCTAGAAGGACTGAGTAGGAGATGGTGGGACACTATGGTGATGAAGAAGAGGCATGAGGGCTTAGAGTAGAATGGATTTAAAGTTATTTTCACCAACCATTTCTATCTAGAATCTATGTTTTTTTTCAAGGCTACAGAGTTTTTCAAATTTGATCAGGCTAACAGGACTATGACAAGGTATGTAAACCGTTTTATTGAGCTCATACATTTCACACTTGAGATAGTATCGAATGAGAATATGAAGGCTTGACGGTTTGATTTGGTACTTTGACAAGATATTTGTTCTCATGTTTTATTATTGAAGATTCTTTCTTATGATTATGTGGTGGATAGAGTGTTGATTGTTAAAATGGACATGGCTAGCAAGTCAGGGTTAATAGGAGTTTCTTTCTCTCCCAATGGCAGCATGAGTTCCTTTAAAGGAAAGAGGAAGTGTGATAAATCTCATGGTGGTTAGAGTAGGGTCATTCTAGACATCCTGTAGTACCTAGCATAGGCCCATTGATTTGCTACCAGTGTATCAAGTTAGGGCATTCAAAGAGGGTTTTCACTGAGACACCCAAGGTATGTGGTTCTCATCGACATTCAGGTCACCTGCAGAATTTCTTCCATATATATTCCACTCCACGTAGTGTCACGATATCATCGTATCCTTTTAAAACTGTGGGAAAATTAGATTATTCAAGGATAAAAGGGTTTCAGCCATAGGCATCTGGAACAAAGCTTTTTCACACAGTGGAAGAGTCTCCAGAGGAAGTGGATGTGGGTCCAGCAATCATGAGAGGTGACATTACTATAGTTTCATCATTAGTGACAACTTTATTTGATAATGGTGCATCTCATTCATTTATTTTAACACATATTGTTAATCTGGTAAATCTTCCCACATAGTTTTTATCTTATGTAATGGATATCTACACCCTTTGGTACGAGAAGAGAGCAGGGTCTCTGTAGACTCGCTTGTGTCCTATCTTTATCAAATGTCAATATTTCTTAGAGTTTTTAGGTTATTGACATGAAATCATTTGATTGCATATTTTTTATGGATTGGATCATTTCCAATAAAGCCTGGGTTGATTGTTATCTTTGACGGGTCTCCTTTACTACACCCAATGGTGTGTGTCGTGTCTTTAAGTAGAATGGGACCCAAGGTTGAGTAGATTTGGGCCTTCTTATCCAGAGTTGGGGAAAGTGATATCTGTGTTTGACTTTGATCTGGAATGGGAATCTTTGAGTGGTGATCTCTCTCTAGTTTTCGTCGAGTTTCCTGACGTGTTTCCTTCTGAATTCTCTAGTTTGTCACCGGTAAGGGAGGTAGAGTTCTCTATTTATTTAGTTTCTGGTACTCAACCAGTTTCTATTCCCTCTTACCGCATGGAACTAGCTAAAATGAAAGAGCTAAAGAATCAGTTGGATGATCTATTAGAGAAAGGCTTTATACACCTGAGTGTGTCACCTTGGGTGGTGTCAGTTCTCTTTGCTAAGAAATTGGATGGTTCACTCATCATTTACATTGATTACCGCAAACTCAAGAACAAGTATTTGTTTCCACAGATCAATGATCTATTTGATTAGTTAAAAGGGTAAAAGTTGTTCTCAAAGATCTGCCTTCGATCTGGTTACCATCATTTGAGGATAAAAGAATCTAACATTTAGAAAACTGTCTTTTGAAGCAGGTATGACCATTATGAGTACCTTGTCATGCCCTTTGATTTAACCAATGCTCTGGCAGTCTTTATGGATTTAATGAATAGGATTTTCCATGAGCATCTTAATACCTTCATGGTTGTCTCATGGATGAAATCCACATTTACTCTAAGTCTTAGAGGATCATGTGCATCATCTGAGAACAATTATGAGCTTGTTCGGAAATCACCGATTTTATGCCAAGCTTTTGAAATGTGATTCCTGGATTTGAGAGGTAAAATTCTTGGGACACGTGGTGTTGAAACATGGTAATTCAGTTGATCCAGAAAAGGTAAAAGTTTTTATAACATGGGAACAACCACATAATGTTTTTGAAATTTTGAGCTTCTTGGGTTTAGCTGGGTATTATCGTTGGTTCATAAAGGACTTATCAAAGTTTTCTTCTCTAATGACTACTCTGATTTGGAAGGGAGTAAAGTTTTCTTGGAATGATAAATGTTGGAGTTATTTTGTTGATCTGAAATGTATTTTGACTACTGTGTCAGTGTTGACACCTCTAGAGGTTGGGCGGGGCTATGTGGTCTTCTTTGATGCATCGAGTTTGGGTTTGGGTGCATTCTTATGAAAGGTGGTCATTTTGTTTCTGTAATGTCCCAGATCCAAATGCCACTCAACTAGTGCCCTGTACCCGGTTGGCTACATAGCCTCAAGTGCATTTCCCCAAATGCAAAAGGCTTCTGACTAGCAGTGAGGGCCTAAGGTGTGATAGTGGGAAAACTATGCCCTCATTGGCAGAGTGTAACACAACAAAATAAATAATAATACAATAGCGGAAGCAGTAAATAGCATACGACTAAAATATACAGCAGAAGACTGATAAGATAAATAACCAAGCATCATTCCATAAAAAAGATGATACAACATGTTATATGTTCTGAGAAAGCATCCAAAGTACACTGCAGTAATACACAATATATGTCTCAAAAGGAAAAAAAACAAAAAGATACTAGGAAGTATCACAAGACTCTGCTCGGTCTCATGCTCTCCTACTCCTAAGCATCACATCAAGTACCTGTAGTAGGGTGCTTTCCCGAATCAATACATGCAATCATATAATCTTTTTGGGCCCAAAAGCATGACCCAAACAGGGTGTGAGACTAAATCCTAGTAGTCAACCACCAAATATTTGTGTCGAACTGTCAGTGAATATATATATATAACAGGCAGTGTACAATAGTGAAAGTAGTAAACATTAGGTACTCAAAAGTAAGCACAACAGGTGTCTTAGAAGAGAATGCAATCAAGTATGGGTGAAGACCGAATCCAAGCTTGTGTTTTGGCTTGGAAAACATGTCATTAGTCATTTCATTTCGTTATTCAATTTATAACTAAGTCTGGTCCTAGCATCCTAAAGTGGAATTCAAGTATCACCCTTGGTGTGTTTAACCCAAACCATATAACCATGGTATAACATAACACCAAACTAGATCAAAACGAGTTATATAAGCATTTCAGTGGTCAATCAGGGTCGAAACCCGGTATATAAGCATTTGAGCATGTGCCAAGGTCAAAAACCGGTATGTAAGAATTTCAGCATGTATCAAGGACAAGCCCAGTGTATAAGCATTTCAGCATGAAAAAACACATGTAACTTACACTATTACATGGTTAACAACATAATAACTATCATGGGTAACTCATATCACAAGCCTAACATGTGAATTCAACTATCACAAGGCATAACCATTTATTATCTCATGTCGGAAAATCATTCAATTAACCAATTCCATTTTAAATAACCCATAAAAGGAAAACAAAGGCATGCCCATAAGCATCCTAGTCCAAACGGCTAAACGTTGGTCATCCAAGGGAAAATGCACCCACGGGGTGGCCCTCAATCCAGACTAACAATCTCAAACATGCCTTATAATCATTTAATCAATTACCTAATCAACATTAGGTAACAACATAGGTCAATATTCAATTAGAGTGACACCCAAAAATGGGTGTGTGGCACTCTTTCATATATAATCAAATTGAAAATTGGTGAAAGGCACGAGACCACCTACCTCGTACTCATACGACTCTCCTCGTCCAGTGTTGAGCTTTGATTCGACCTAAAACAGAGTAGATCTACAAAATGATCAAAAATACTCAACCCTTGATAGCTCAGTCAAGAGAGGAAATCGGTAAGACAAGTTCAAAAGGAATCGAGCACTCACTGAGGGGATTTCAACGGATCAAATGGTGTTCGAATCGGGCATCGGATGAAGATATGGGAGGCAAATTCCCGTTCAGATTTCCTGGGCACGCTGCTCGTCGAAGGGGGGGTTCGTTTCTGTCCATCTAGAAAAACGATGCTACTACTTGACTTAATAAAATAAAATAAAAGGTACACGGTGTGTACTTGAGACTATACACCATGTCCATACAGTTCTTGTCTAGACCATTACACGGTCGTGTACTAGGATTACATGACATGTATCACTCTGTACACGACGTGTACATAAAAGTAAACTATGTGTAGTCCTCAGTCATGTCATGTAATAGTCTTGTAGCCATCCCTTGACCACTTTTCCCCCATTTTCTTAAGTATAAACTGAAAAGGAAAGATCTTTACCTCAAAGGAAGAATTGAGTTCTTACAGTTTCCTATGGTTCTTGTCAGCTTAGGCCACATGAGAAGAACTATCTAACCCATGACCTTTAACTTACAGTTGTGATGCACGCACTTAAGAGTTGGAGTCATTACCTTTATAGAGAAATGTTTACCATGTTTTCAAACCACAATAGATTGTGTTATATATTCTCTCAAAAAGATTTGAATCTCCACCAAAGGAGTTGGGTGAAGTACCTACAATCTTTCGACTTTGAAATATCTTATACCCCGAGGAAAGTGAATCTTGTTGCAGATGCTTTGAGAAATAAACTTCTGAACCAGGCTGTGAAAGAATCTTCAGAAGAGTGGAACTTGATGGCTCTCTTTGAAAAGTTTCATATTGGAGTGTCTATAAATCGGGGGATGAGGTTTCTTTGGCTAGTGTTCAGTTGACCTCTTCTCTTCTCGAGATGATTCTTCAGAAATAGCATCTTGATGATGAGTTCCATAGCATTAGAGACTTTCTTTATGGTGAGGAGACCGTACCTGACTGGTCATACTCCACTGAGGGAATTATTTGCTATCAGAATCGATTTTTTTTACCATTAGTGATAAGTAAAGATATGATGGAGGATTGCCATAATTCCCAGTGGGTGGTACACCTAGGGACCACAAAAATGTTTTATGACATGCATTGTAGATTCTGGTGTCCGAATATGATATGAGGCATTGCTGAATTTTTCTATCATTGTTATACATTCCAATAGGTCAAGGTTGAGCGTCAGAAGCCTTCAGGTTTTCTTTAGACACTTCCAGTCTCTACTTGGAAGTGGGATGAGATCTCTATGGACTTTTTAGTTGGGTTTCTGCATACCTAGAGAAATAAGAATGTGATATGGGTTGTGATCGATCGGATGACTAAATCGGCACATTTTATACCCATTTATGATACAACCAAGGTTGAGGGGTTGGGAAATCTCTATGTGAAAGAGATTTTTTGTTTGCATGGAGTTCCATCTGCTATAGTCTCTGATACTGATCCTCGATTCACTTCTTGTTTTTGGAGAGGCCTATAGGTGGCACTGGGATCTCACGTCTATTTGAGTACGACATACCATCTGCAGTTGTATGGACATATATAAAGAGCTATAAAAATTCTTGAGGATATTCTCCGCACTTGTGTTCTCGTGGGGATTGGGATGATCATTTGGGGTTGGTTGTGCATATAAAAATACTTACAATTCAGCGATTAGAAGAATCCTTTTGAGGCCTTGTACGGTTGGCCTTGCAGATCTCCATTGTGTTATTCGGAGATTGGTGAAAGTTCCTTGGATGGACCAAGTTTGGTGCAAGAGATGATGGTAAATATTTATTTGATTCTTCAGATAATTTTGACGGCATAGAGCTGGTATAAGTCTTATATTGATTTTCATTGCAGTTCGTTGGAGTTTTCAGTTAGTGACCAAGTGTTTTTGAAAGTTTCGCCCTGTTTAGGTCATCGATGGATTAGGACACAAGGGAAACTTTATCCTCATTTTATGGGACCTTTTGAGGTTGTTGAGAATGAGGGAAAAATTTATTACCATTTAGCACTTCCACCGCAGCTGACGTTGATACATAACGT
This sequence comes from Viscum album, assembly GCA_963277665.1. Taxonomy (NCBI): domain Eukaryota; kingdom Viridiplantae; phylum Streptophyta; class Magnoliopsida; order Santalales; family Viscaceae; genus Viscum; species Viscum album. Next base: position 1,511,532,823 of record OY728128.1, on the reverse strand, counting down.
GTTCCATGTATCTCAATTGCAAAAGTATTTATCTTATCCATCTCATGTTCTGAGTTGGCATGATCTTGAGGTTGAACCTCATTTATCCGTGATTGAACGAACATTTAGGATAGTTTATTCTAAAACCAAGGTACTTCAAGGGAGGATGATACCTTTGGTTCGAGTGATATGGTAGCATGGTTCTAATAATCATGATATGTGGGAGAGGGAGGCACTGAAGAGAAAGCAGTGGCCTCATATTTTTGGCATGGAATCTTTTGAGTAGGATTTCTAGGGACAGAAAGTTTCTATGGTGGGGAGGTTGTAACATCCTGTTACTATTTTTAGGTATTCCTAAAACCCCTAGTTTTACCAAGTTTTGGTTGGGTTTATTTTGGGTTTATTTCGGGTTAAAACTTTAAAAGTTTTGAAAATTCTAGGCTAGTGCATGGTCGGCGCATGGTTGGCGCACAGTTACCCAAACTGTGTGCCTTAAGACAAACCATGCAAACCCAGGCAGTGGAGTTTTACATGGTTGGCACACGGTTTGTTAGAATATGCGTCCTCTTAGGAGAAATTGTGTGGACCATTTAAAACAGACTCACGGCCATGCCACATGGTTTGGTTTAATTGTGTTGGTCTTCCCAGCTAACTGTGCGTGTGACTTTTAATTAATTCGAAAATTATTTTAAAATACCCAAAACCCACCTTTTGGCCTCTGAAGGACCTGTACAACCCCTTGAAGAATTCTTATTCCATGGGAGCTCCAAAGATCAATTTTTGGCCCCTCAGAACCCTCTCGAAGGGGGGTCGAAGCTAGAGGAACGTCGTTTGATCATCTCCCAGTTAGTTTCCTCTTCCCGATCTCTATCTTCCACTATCTCTCTTCTCCTCCCTAGGGTTACATGGATCCCTGTGTAGTCTTATGGATCCAATACCCTCTGTTTTGGATCTTAAACCTAGGTTTTATTCCCTTTCCTATTTTCATCATTCTTTGTTGATAAATCCTGATTAGGGTTTGGTGTTACTAGATTCGTTGATCCCGAAGTAGGTGGTTCCATCATGATGCCCAAATTTTGTTAACCTTAAATTTCTTTATTTAATTACAATTGTTTGAATTAAATTTAATTTCTTGATTTCAATTAGATTATTTTTAATTGGTTTGTTGGAAAACCCCAATTCCATTGAATTGGGGTTTTAAAAATGGGATTTTGGAATGAAATTGGGAAAACCCTCAATTCCATTGAATTGGGGTGTGTTTGTGGAAATTAGTGAAATTTAAATTGTTTAATTTAAATTGTGGAATGGTTTTGATGGAAAAAATGTAAAAAACCCCAATTCCATTGAATTAGGGGTATATTGTGAAATTGATGGAAATTTTTTGAAATTAAATTGTTGGATTTAATAGTGAAATTGAATTGTGAATTGATTTCAAATTCCTATTTGTGAAAATGGATTAAAATGGTTTTAATAGAAACCTTAAGCATTTATCTTGTTTAAAATGGAAAAATGGAATTTTTGAAATGGGGGAATGAGATTTAATTGTATTTTAAGGTTGCTTAAAATAAATTTTCCATCATTGAATTGTACTAGAGAACATGAAAGCCTAGATAGTTAGTGAGTTATTTGGACAAAAAAGCTAGGTTGGAATTGCCCTAGCAACGGATTGACACTTTACAACACTAACAAAATATTGTTTAGCACATATTACTTCCCCAATGGGACATGGATGAGTCCTCACTTTTCAGTGTCGAGGGATGTGTGTACACATTGCGGTTTATCACATGAGTGTGCGATGATCCCATAACCTGGAACTATCGTACCTCTTGGCAGATGATCATGTTGCTCACTTATTTATATTTGAGATATTTTTTTTTTGAAGGAATTTATATTTGAGATATAAATGTATGCCATTGTTGTAAATTGTTTTACATGCCTTCTAATTTATATAAACTATTTTATATAAAAGTGTTGATAGGCCATTTTTTTAAAATTATTTCCATCATTTTTAAATGTGAAGCATGATTTTATAAAGTATTTCTATCATTTGAAATGTAAAGCATGATTTGTTTGGATATGATTTTGAAATGCCAAACCGGTTTATTTAAAATTGAAAGCACTTTATTTGTTTAATTTGATATTGGAATCTATTATGGAATCCTTGGTGAGACCCTACTGGGCTTTTAGCCCACACCCTACCTATGCCTTCGGGTGTTTTTAGATTATCTCCTCCCAGGTTCGAGCAGGGGTAAAGCACCACTTGGAGGTGGTTCTAGTTGTTGATCTGTGGACTTGGAGAGTTTTGTCTGTTGGGACTTTGATTTTTTTCCTATTTTCTGGTACTTTGTTGTAGTACTTCGAGATTTCATACCTGTTTGACTTTTGGTACATTTCTCCTAGTGGAGTTTTATTTTTTATGCATACTGATTCATTATCTTGCTTTCGCAATGTTTATGGAAAATTCGTTCTCTTTTTCTTTTTGTATGATGTTAGGTGCTAGTCACCAACTCATGGGGATCCGGAATGCCCTTCGAGTTATGTCAGTATCGACTCAGTTATCGGGTTACCAAGGTACCCGGGTTGGTTCGTGACTGTTTTCTCATCGTTGCAAGTATGGGTTAAGGTTTTTGGCCTGAATCGGATACCCTGGAATCCCTAGATCCTCTATGACATTGTGATGGCCCTAGGGGTTCCGATTAAATTGGAAAAAGAAGCCAAAACTGTCAGATTTGGACATTATGCTTGGTTTTTAGTCAAAGTTGATTTGTGCTCTATCTTAGTTGATAGAGTCTTTCTTTCAACAGATTATGATGAAATATACCTAAGAATTGAGTATGAAAAAAATCCCCATTTTTATATGAATTGAAAAGTTATAGGTCGTGAAATTTTGAAATGCGAAAAATATTTTGTTTGTGCTTTCTGCTCTGTCTACAGGCATGATGAAATTTCATGCTTTGAAAGGATTAAAAGGGTGAAGCATAATGCTCCAGGTGGAATGGGAGACGTCGATAAGGCTCTGCCTCAAAATGGAGTGAACTTTCAGGTTGAATCGCATGGGAATGGACCTGGATTTGAGTCTGGTTAGAATTTAAGTGGTCCTGTTGATGCCTCTACTGGTGATGCTCGTATTGGGGATGGTTAGAGGGCATGTAATATCGTGGATGATTTTGATCCTGGTCAAGATGTCAGTGGGAAATGAGCCAAGACATGGGTTGAGATTGTGGAGGAGGGGCAGGCTGATGACACAGATCTGGCTGATCCCTCTACTGCTACTCAAATGCTGGCACATCATATGCCAGAACACTCCAAAGGATATGGTCATGTTGCTTCTACCATGAGGGTGATAGATACACATGCAATGGGTTTATTAAAAAAAAGTGATAATTTTTCACATCCTGGTGAGGATGCTGCCACTGCAGGTATAAGAGAAAATGTTTCAGATAACATTGAAGGAAGATGCTTGGGTGACCATCAGGCGATGGATTGTGGATCTGATGAGACATAAATGGATGACCAATCTGTTGATGAAGATGTTATTCAAGAGTTATCTGACCAACATTTAAAGCGGGAGCATCTGGCTGCAGCAAGGGATCATAAAGGTAAGAAAATTCCAGTGGATTCAAAAGGATTCCAATTGGTCATCCCTCTAAAATTCCAATCATATGAGTCTTGATCTCATCCTCTGTAGGTTCCACCCGCTCTAATCCAAATGCAAGATGACCTTTCATGTAGCAAGTCTTACAGGCTTCCCCCTTGCAGGTTGTGCATCCAACCGGTGTTGAGAATGTGGAGTGGTCGTATCCACTGCACTTTACTGACTTAATGAAAAATACATATGTCTCTTTTAGCAAGGCCTCAGATAAGGATTGTGATATTTCACATGAAAGAAACTCTAATATCACACCTCCGGAGGACCGGGAAGGTGAAAGACCCATGAAAGGCCTTAGATTGGAAGCAGCGGAATGGTTTTTCTCACAACTTGAATTCATTTACTCTTTGATGGATCCAGATGTATTTGGTTTCAATGACTGTAACAAGTCAAAAGTTGTTATCAATTAACATTGAAGATGGATTCTGCTCCAATCCAGAGATGGACTTTTTAGGATCTATCATGGAAATTCGGGATTTGCTCCGCTTCGGGGGACTTCTTTGAATCGTCATCAGATGAAGAATATGAGGCCCCACAAAAGGTCAAGACATGCCAAAGAGGAAGACATCCAAAGGGCAGAGGATGATATCCTAGAAATTTGGGATCTAGAGGGACCTACAGGGATTAACTTTCTATTTTAAGCTTCTTTCTTTTGATGTGGGCATTCTATGCCTTGTTTGACATGTCTCCAACCTTGTATGTTTTCCTTTTTTTAATAAATTTGGCGTCATGGTTTTGGTCTCCAAATCCATGACTGAACCATCTTCATATAATTTATAATTATTTTTTTATAATTAAAAATTATAAATAAATATATTTAAAAATATTTTTATAGAAATATAAATATATTTATATAATTATATATATTTACTATTTAAATATATTGATTATAATTTTATAATTATTTAAATATATTTATTTATTTGTAATTATAAATAAAAAATTTTATAAAAATTTTTATATAATTATAAATATATTTATATTTATATAATTGTGTATAATTATATAAATATATATATTTATTAATATATAATTATAAATATAGAAAATATATTTATTATTTAAATATGTTTATTATACTTTTATAATTATTTATTTATTTATTTATTTATTTATTTATAATTTTTTTAAATACATTTAAAATATATATTTATTTATTTATAATTTTACAACTAACTATTTTAATTACAAAATTTGTGAAAAAACATTTAAATAGATTAATTATATAAATTTCAAACATATTTTAAATGTTAAAATTTAATAAAAAATGAATAAATATTGTTCATATAAATTACAAACATATTAAAAATATTACATGTATAGTAAATAAATATATGCGTAATAAATATTACAAAATGATTAAATTCCAAAAAATATAAAAATAAATAAATATTAAATAAAAGAAATATTAAAAATTGTGACATTCTGACCCTGGGTGTCACACACCGATTCCCCGAGCCGGTTAATCACATGACCCCCCCCCCCCCCCCTGCGTACGCGAGAGGCTGCCGACTAGCGGTGAGAATCTAATATATAATATGGGGAGACTATACCCTCTATCAAAACAGCACAGCGGAAGAAATAATAAACAATTACCAAATGATAATAAGCAATAACCAAAATAATACCATAACCAATATAGACTATAGTATCACATGATGAACCGGAACAGGAAAACAATATCCAAACCAAAGCAGTAGATATGTCAGGCCATATATGTGTCAAGTGTCGATATGAAAAACTAAAATAAAGACACACTAACAACTCCCCAAGCGAGTCCCGACATCATGTCAAGTTCCCTCATTCATGCTTCATCCTAACTCAGTTATCTCTTGCCATTATCCTATCCTGCAAACATGAAGTCTATCTAGATACCGATCAGGGAGCCTGAGTAGGGTGTGAGTACAACTCAGTAGGCCACCACCAATAGCGTCTAAAACAATATCCAATCTATAACGGTGCATGGGGTTGTATAAAGAATAAAGTATAATAAATCAAGAAAATAGTTTTCATAATTCATTATTCTTTAATTAGCCACATGATTACCCAGGTTCACGGTGACACCCAAACCGTCAATACCTGCTTCAGCCCATGCCGAAGTTTGAACCATATATCATATTGAATCACAATCCATTCTTTCATGGATTTCATTATGAATTTAATTCCACTTTCATATCATGAACACTTGGAACCATAATCCAATGCCAATATCATGGGGCTGAGAATGTCATGTATGGCATCCTATAGGTATTTGGAGCATCAGTCCATGTCTCACACCTCATTTTTCATATGGGTATTTGGAGCATCAGTCCTTGTCCCACACTCATTATCACATATGGGTATTTGAAGCATCAGTCTTTGTCTCACACTCGTCATCACATATATCACAATATATATAAATCAAGGTTAATCGTCATTAGCCTTCTTATCAAACATTCTCATCACGGTGTACCATTTCAATTATCAATTCAATCATGGTTTCCACTTTAATTACATGGAATAATATGAACAATTCACCATTAAACCATTTATTAACAATTTACCATATAATCCATTAACCCTTCAAGGTTAGGCCAAATAACCCTTTAATTCCCATTGTTACACAATTCCATATCCCATTAACTAACCAATTTCATAATCCCTTTAATCAATCAACTCCATAATCTCATTAATTGACCAATTCCATAATCACAATTCAACCAATTTCCTCTATCACATGGAATAAACAGTTAATTGATTGATTCAATTCAGAATGCAATTACCCAATGTGGCAATTGCAATTTCACCATTACAAACATGCAATTATTATCAATACTATGGGAATTAGAAATTAGACCACCTACCTCAAGATCGTTGACGGGCGTTCGAGAAACTGGAAATCCCCAAATTAAAGCAGAACGTTCAAGATCACAATGACGTGGAAGATCTAGGACCAAAACCTAAGATCAAGATCAAATGGAACACAACCATCAAAATCTAGATCCAACCCCATTGCCAAAAGAGGAAAACTTATCCCTCTTCATCGGGAAAGAGAGACGGGAGAGAGAGAAATCCAAATGGGGAAGAAAATGCTTACCAACAGAGAGATGATCCTTTGAACGGATCTTTGATTCATTGAGAACAGGGTTTGAGGAGCCTTGTAATCCACCCATGGGCTTCCAAAATCGTAGGATTTTTTTAAGCCTAAATAGGGAATTTAGGGATAATAACTGAGGGGTTTGAGAATTTAAAATAAAATTTTCGAAAAAATAAAACTCATACTCACAGTTTCCTAGGTTGGGGCACACGGTTTTCCAAAGCGTGTGTCTCACCTTAGGGGTGCACAGTTTCTACTTAGAGGGCGCACGGTTTGACAAATTGTGCAACAACCATGCAATTACCCTCTATCTTGGAATGCATGGTTTGCGGGGGGTAGGCACATGGTTTGGTCCAACTGTGCACTGCCCCTTTTTCTTCCAAAATTCTCCAATTTCACCAAAAACAACCTTAAAACAAAACTCACCCAAGGAATAACCAAAGCAAGGAAAAAAGAGTACATGAAAATGAACATGAGTCATCTCTAAAAAAGGGTTGGGATCTTACAATCTCCCCACCTTATAACAGTTTCTCCTCAAGCTGTACTCCCAAGCATCTCTAAGATTTCGAGGTAAAAAGATCAGACCACTAAGCTCGCATATCAGTTTCTCTCTCTCATGTTTCCTCCTAAACACAGCCATGTTGCAATGGTACTTGAACTATCAGCACGGTCTTTCCCCAAAACACTTTCTCACTGCGATCCATAGCACAAATCAGATGCTCCTCAAAAGACGCTTTAGTCTCTGGCTCAACATCATCAACATCGATCACATGAGACGGGTCAAGTGATATTTCTGAAGCTGTGACACATGAAAAACAGTGTGCATAGCACTATACCTCTATGGAAGAGCCAATCGGTATGTCACCGGCCCGATTCTCTCCTCAATCTCAAAAGGTCCAACAAACTTGGGCACCAGCTTGCCCTATCTCTGAATCCTACGATGATCCAATCTCAACAACACCTGAAAGAACACACGATCACCCATAGTAAACTCAAGGGGTCGTCGACTTCGATCAACATACAACTTCTCTCTACTTTGAGTCGTAACCATACGTTTTTGAATCTACTGAACTTGCTCTGATGTCTCCTACACGAGACTTGATCCCAAAAAATATGACTCACCTGCCTCCATCCAATATGGAGGTGATCTGCATGGCCTACCATAAAAAAACTCATATGGTGTCATCTGAATAGTTTTCTAATAACTGTTGTCATAGGTAAACTCAACGAGCGCTAAGTGATTCTCCCAAGACCCACCAAAGCCAAGAACGCACGCCCGTAGCATATCCTCTGATACCTGTATAGTATGCTCCGACTTCCCATATTTCTATGGGTGGAAAGTCATACTAAAAAAATATGTGTGTACTCGGCGCCTTCTGCAGGCCTTTCCAGAAGTGCGAAGTGAAACATGAGTCACGGTCTGAAACTATACCACACGGCACCCCGTGCAAACGGACCATCTCTCGAACATACATGCCCCTCAACTGATCTACTGAGAAAGACTCCCAGATAGGTAAGAATAGCACTACTTTCATCAATCGGTCCAAAATTACCCCAATAACGTCATTCTTATGAGGTGTCCTAGGGATACCTACCACAAAATCCATAGTAACATCGTCTCACTTCCATTCTGGAATGGGCAATGGCTGTAGTAAACCACTAGGTCGTTGATGCTCAGCTTTCACCTGTTTACAGGTCTAGCATCGTGTTACAAACCCTACAATCTCCCTTTTCATGCCCAACCACCAATACTATCGACGTGGGTTACTGTACATTTTGGTCAAACCAGGATGCACCGCCCATTTTGAGGCATGAAATTCATGCATCAACTCCTCTCGCATACTCGTAGGCACAACAATATGATTCATGACATAGATGATATCATCTTCATCTATGGTCCAATCTAAAGGTGACTCCCCACCATCAAGGCTTTCCCTCAAGGCCAGACACTCCTCCAATGGCCCAAAGGCCTTCATTTTTTTATTGATTTTGATAATCCACCTTTCAAGGGGTGAGGTAGAACCCTTACAAGGCCCGTAGGCGTAAGTATTATATAGCCTGTAGGCCTTAAGAGGAATTCATTACTCGTAGGCTTCAAACATTACATACAACCCATACTAACTACTTGGAACTGCTCCTCCCCAGCATCTTCATCGTGAAATCAGCTCTCCACCTTCGCATGGCTGTTCAGCTAGGTCTTCCCGTGCATGCACAGGCTTGTCCCAATGGCAGGTGTCATACCCTCTCATTCTTGCAATCTGTTTAGCTTCTGCAATGGTGAACGCCCCTTGTTCATCCTCCTTCTAGAACTTGTTCTTTGTAGGTTGTCTGGTTTCCATCTGCACTAAAGGTGGCCCGAAGGCCTTGAGGTGGCCCGAAGGTCTTACTGACCCGAAGGCCTGGGTGGCCCAAAGGCCTTAAAGGACTCAGGGACCAAATCGGTGGCCCAAAGGCCCAAACAGGGGAATATTCCCGACTGCTACTGTGCCAAACAGTACCTAGTACTGTTTCCGCTACAGTACCTGCTACAGTTCTCGCTACAGCACTACTACAGTAACCCGGAAATTATGCCTCCGCCTAGATTTGATCCCGGGTCGCCTGGATGTACTTAAGGAGTCCTCACCAACCAGGCTGAGGCTCATGTGTCAAGGACAAACACTCTAGATCCTTATACTGTCTCTCCTTGATCTGACTCAAAAGTGTGGATTCCACTGATACTGATACAAGAGTCATCTGCCCATGGCCCTCCCAAACCACAATATACATCTCAACCAACAAGGTTATCATCTTCCACTGAGAAATAGACTCATGAACCATCTGAGTCTGAGTTTTCCTGCTCAAAGCGTTAGCAACAATGTTTCCCTTCTCAAACGTATATGCTAGCTCAAAATCGAATTATTGCATATACTCAACCCACCTCTACTGTCGAAGATTCAAATCCCACTGCAAAAAAGATATATTTTAATTTCTTGTAGTCGGTAAACGCCGTAAACTTTTCACCCAACAGATAATGTCGTCAACACTTAAAGGCATAAACCATTATAGCTAACTTGAGGTCATGTGTAGGATAGTTTCATTCATGTGGCATCAACTTTCATAACCCATACGCCACAACTTGATCCCCCTGCATCAAACTCTACTCCAAGTACAATCATGGATGCATCACAAAACACTGTATACACCTCACTCAGCTCAGGTAGGATCAAGATCGATGCGGTAATCAAACGCTTCTTCAACTCCTGGAAAAGAATTATCACATGCTCCAGACCATCCAAACTTAACTCCCTTCTTGGTCAAGCCTGAAAGTGGTACTGCCAAGCGGAAAAAATCTAGGATGAACCTTTGATAATAGCCCGCCAAACCCAGGAATCTTCAGATATCAAAAATATTATTATATTGCTCCTAAGAAACCACTTCCTGAACTTTCTATGGGTCCACTAACACACCTTCCTCTGAGATGATGTGACCCAAGAAATGTACTTAATCAGTCCAGAATTGAGACTTAGATAGCTTGTCATATAGCTGATGCTCTATCAGTGTAATCAAGACGATGTCAAGATGTTGGGCATGATCGTCATGAGTCTTTGAGTACACCAAGATATCATCCACAAAAACAACCATAAACTAATCCAGATACAGGTGGAATATTCGGTTCATAATGACCATAAACACAGCAGGAGCGTTCGTCGGCCCAAACGGCATCACAGCGAACTTATATAGGTCATAACTGCTTCTAAAACCTGTATGTGGTATATCAGAAGGTATCACTCTCACCTGATGATACCCCGACCGCAAGTCCATCTTTGATAAAACACAAGCTCCTCTAAAATGGTCAAAGAGTTCATCGGTACACGGAAGAGGATATCGGTTCTTCATTGTCATACGGTTCAACTTCTGATAATCAACATATAAACGCAACGTCGTGTCTGCCTTCTTAGAAAACAAGACTGGATAACCCCAAGGCGACGTACTCAGACGAATAAATCCCTTTTCCATCAACTCTTCCCGCTGAGTCTTAAGTTCTTGAAGCTCTGTTAGTGTCATTCTATAAGGTGGAATGGAAACTGGCTCACCTCCAGGCATGAGCTCAATCGTAAACTCCAAGGTGACGTACTCAGATGGATAAATCTCATATCAGTATGGAATGGAAAGGCATCATGCTTCACACCCCCATCATCCAACAAAATACTTCCAACTTGGGCAATGAGCTCCCTCGTTTACTGATGAATCATCCCTACAGGGCCTTCCTAGATACCTCACTCTCCATGATGAACATAATTACCACCCTCAGGTGACGTAAAGGTCACTCTCATATGGTAACAATCTATGTGGGATCGGTACGCTACCAAGCAATCCATATCCAAAATTAAATCAAACCCTGACATGACATGTATGTAAAGATCCCAACAGAAACGATACCCCCAATCTCAAGAGAACACCCCTTGCATAAACAGTTATCTCTCGGTCGTACTCCTAACGATGTGTCGATCTTCATAACCCTGCTCACAAACTCCACCATCAAACTCAACCCGTTCACAAGTTGTGCAGATATAAAAGAATGAGAGGCTCTTATATCAAATAAGGCACTAGCAAGCATAGAATTTACAATGATAGTACCTCTAACAGTCGATGGTTCAGTCTTACTATCCACAAATGTAGGTTGAACTGCATGCAACTGTCATTCCCCTCTTCCTTGTGCTACAGTCTGTGTCTCCTGAGTTGCACCACTCTGCTGATATAGGCGCTCTTTCCCTAATGCACCACATCCACTGCCTCAACCGCCACTCCCAGAAGAACTCCAACTTCCAGACTGATATGGGGTAGAAGACCCCCTTCCAACACTTTGATTTTGTCTAGCTCCTTCATCATTACACACCTGTCGTGGGTTCCAGCAGAACCATTGTAGATGTCCCATCCCGCCGCAATCTCAACACTCTATCGGTGGTCGAGGGCACTGTCTACGATAGTGAACTGACCTACCACACTGGTGGAAGAGCACTCGAGTAATGTCCTGAGTAACTGATCATTCCCTCGGGCCACTCTACTTGTTATCTCCCTGGTTGATGTTTTCAAAGCGATGTTTCCTACTCTCGGAAGAATGTCCTGGTCATCCAGTATAAACCACATATCCTCCACCGGAAGTCTCCTTCAGATTCCCCTTGGATATGAGTCTGATTCACCACCTCAGAAAACTTTTTCAACCGAAAGATATTAACTTGTGACTTAATCTCACATTTAAGCCCGTCTTGGAACCATTTTGCCGCAGTAGCCTCATCTTTTGCCAATGTTAGAACAAAGAGTTGCAAATCAGTAAAGTGACCAGCATAGTCCATCACAGACATACTCTCTTAGGCCAGCCTCATGAACTCTACTGTCCTCTCCTACCTGAGCGTCTCAGGGTAAAAGTGTTCCAAGAACTTCTCCTGAAAGTCCTTCCGCTCCATATTCTCCAGTTGTCCATCTTGAGTATGGATGTCCCACCAATGCTTCTCTTGACCACATAACATATAAGCACCCAGTTTGACTCTTTTCTCAACAGGAGTCTCTAAGTGGTCAAGAATCATCAGGATATACTCAATCTAGAACTTAGCAGCCTCAAGTCCTTCCTCTCCAGTGAATGTCGGAGGGTGCTGCAACTGGAACTCCCGTGTCAAATCAAACATGTTCCGCAAAACTTGTCTTGGGTCTCTTTCCATAAACTGCATAAAGCAAGCAAAGTTCTCACGGAACTGCTCTTTATCTCCTTCACCCGGCACTATCGGAGCCTCAGGTTCCACTGCTAGAGGATCATTTCCAACCATATCCTCCTGTCGTTCTATCAATAAGTGTCATCATGGAGGAATATCTCTACAATGTCAAACACACGTCTTAGGACACATAACACAACATTATCACATCTAGAGGGATTTACATAGTCATAACAAGTCATCCCCCTTATCCCGCCACATGGTCAAAACTGAGGCACTATTACTACCATCAATCATCCCTCACATGGGTCATGGCTCACATAGGGTAAAACACTTTCATAATTCAAGTTTCTCATTACACATATTATCCACTTTAATTCACCATATTTAGCATCATTTACAATTCCCAATTTCATATTAGGTACCTTTTCATTTAAATTACACAAGCAAGAAAATCATTTTCATTTATAGAACTCACCCCAAAAAACTGATTTTCCATGCATGCCTAAAATGATGCATGTCACAATATATCCTTAGTGTCTAGAATGATACATGTATCGAACTGCGTCATACCGAGCCATGAATAAAATCACAGAAAACAACAATATAACACAACAAGTGCATCACTCAATGTGAATTAATATCTAACTGTAACAACAAACATCAATAACAACATCAATCCCACTCTGGGTGCTTGAGTTTTTCCCTGCACATAGGTTAGCTACTCTCATGCACGAGCTCGTGACCAAGGCCCGACTCATTGTCTTATGTCTACCTTTCCTAAATAGTAAGACAAAAGAAAAGAGAAAACTCTTTCAATACCACTTTGTAATGTCCCGACCTGAGTGGCACACACTGGTGCCCCGAGCCGGTTAATCACATGACCTCGGGATCCCTCCCCCCCCCCCCCTCCCTCATACGCTAGAGGCTGCTAACTAGCAACGATTAATATATACCATTGAGAGACTATACCATCTATCAAAGCAGCACAACAATGGAAATAATAAACAATAACCAAATGAGAATAACCAATAACCAGAATAATACCATAACCAATACAGACCAGTATCGCATGATGAATCGGGATAGGAAAACAATATTCAAACCAAAGCAATAGATGTGTCATGTCATGTATGTTTCAAGTGTCTATGCAAAACTAAAATAAGGACACACCAACAACACCCCAAGCGGGTCCCAACATCATGTTTGGTTCAAAAATATTAAAAAGAAATAAAAATAATTTTTATTAATTATATAAATTATTAAATAATTAAAAATGAATATATATTAAAGTGAAGATGATTTCTTCTTAAATATGTACATTATATTAAAAACATTAAATGTTAATGAATAAATATGTTTAAAAATGTTAAAAAAGAATAAATTACAAAAAATATTAAACGAAGAAATATTGAAAATGAATAAATTAAAAAGAAAAGTAAAAAATAAATAACATTATTAATGAATAAATAATACTAAATAATATCAAATTAACTAATGTTAAAAAGAGTGAATTTAAATAATTAAAAAATCAATCGATTGCAAAAATATTTAAAAAATGAATAAGTGTTATTAGTTATATAGATTTTTAAAAAAATGAATACGTGTTAAAATGAAAATGAATAAATATTAATTATATAAATTACAACCATATTAAAAACATTAAATGTTAATAAATAAAAATGTATAAATAAATATTTAAAATGGCTAAAATTACAAAAAATACTAAACAAAGAAAAATTGAAAATGAACAAATTACAAAAATAATAAAAATAATTAAGATTGTTAATGAATAAATAATATTAGAAAAGAATAAATTTGAAAAATATTAAAAAGTAATAAATAGTATATATTGAATTAAAATATAAAAAAAGAACAAAATTTATCAATGAAAAACATAATATATATTAGATATATTATGGTAATAAGTAAAATTACAAAATGAATATTAAAAATAAAATATATTACAAAAAATATTTTGGGTGTGTGATTCTATATAAAATACGATTAATTTCATATATATAGGTGTGAAATTATTGCATTTAGTCAATACTTTTAAATTAATAATTAAATATTTATAATTTAAATGTTTATTAGTATTAATTAGTCAATATCAAATGTAAATGTATATTAAGTCATATAAATCATATTTAATAAAATATATTATATTTTTATCAATAGAAATATATTAATATATTAATATATGATTTTTAATGATATAATTTTTTTAATAAATATACCTTTTTCGGTGTTTTTCATCATTGATAGATGACATCCTTTATCTGTGTTAAAAAAAACACTGATAAAGATTTTTCTTTATCAGCGTTCAAAAAAAACTTTGATGAAGGATTTCATTTATCAACACTAAAAAATAAGTCTGATAAATGATATCTTTATCAACACTTATTATTTAGCGCATATAAAGGATGTTTTTTTCAACATGATGATAAAAAAGTAGCACTGTTATCACGGGTCTTGTAGTAGTGAAATCAAAATTCACAAAACACCACCAGCTCCGAGGCTCAAGATTCAAATTATCATTGTATTCACTGATTCGTAAAGATGCAGATCATTACAAAAAAAAACCCCAATAAAAGTAGTGAGCACCACCGGCTCAAGATTAAAATTCTCATTGTATTCACTACTCCAATAGCCCGAAGGCCTTCATTGTATTCACTGATTCGTAAAGATGTAAATCATTACAAAAAAACGCCCAATAAAACTATTGAGCACCACCTTAAGAACTGGAACCCACAAGATGTTCTAATAACAATATCAAGTGTACGGCCATAGTATAAGCATAATATTTTTTTTAAAAGATAGAACCACCGTATAATCACTGATTTGTTGTGCCCAATCAATTTGATTGATTGGATAATTCAATTGGATCTAAAACAAGCATAAATTCAATTAGGTTAAAGCTGCATTGGGGTCCCGGCTTGTGCCCCCAACAACTTTGCCCAATCTTTCAAATTTTTAGTTCTACCACCGTCCAATTCTATTTTACTATTAACATGATAATATTTTAAACATAAGACTTTTAGTTATGTTCCACCTCTTTATTAATAGCATGCCAGCGTCGAGAGGTCGACCCAATTTTATTAATTTGCTCGAGTTACGATTGTAACTCTCAGCCATTTAAGGTTTTCTTATAAAAAAAAACATAAATTAGAACAAATTTTATACTTAATTTTATTTTTTTAACTTAAATTTAAGTACACTTAATTGCCACAACTCATAACCCGGAACACCCTTTTGGGTTTGATTTTAAACAAAAAACGTAGGGAAATATTTTAATTAAAGAGAGAGAGGGAGGGGGGGGGGGGGGGGGGATGATGATGAAGTGCGTGGGGTGTTTGGTATGAAAATTTGATGATTGCATAAGCATCAAAACATGGGCTACAAGCACGCCCCCACATCCCCACGTAATAATGATAATCATGATTCATACACTGCCAGTTCCGCTCCGCATGTTTCCCGCACGTACCCCTCCTTTCGGTGCTTCCCTTCTCCAACGACACCCATCCCTTCACGTGCCCAACGCTAAATCCCTCGCCATCCCTAGGCGGTTACAGCTTCATGCATTCATCAATTACTCTCAGAAACACTCCCACTTCCCCCAGTCATCACGCTTTCCATGCATCAACATACGAGTCTGTTCCCTAGCTATATTAACACACCCAAGGGTCCCTCCTTCCTAGCCTCATCAACTGTCTGCCATCTTTACTCCCAACTTAAGGTGCCCACACTTCTCTATCATATTTCACTTATTCATGGGCTTTGTATTTCCTTCAACGTAGTCTTGTCGTTGAGTTCTCCGATTCAAATATTTGGAATAAATAAAACCCTCCGAGGGAGTTGGTCTCTCAATGTAATGATGTGCCATTAAGAATAGCATGCACCATTATCATTTCATGGCATGCGCCCTCATAGAAGTATATTCTAAGCCACCCTCTCCTGCCTACTCAGTCCCGTCCAGAGTGATATGATTTACTTTGAGACACACACACACAGCCGTTCATTGTGCCTGTTAATCACATTTCTTTGATTCAGGGAACTTGCAGTTAAGGAATATGGAGAAGATCAACGAGGAGCTGTGCCTGAAGAACTTTCAAATAATACAGGAAAACGAGAGGCTGAGGAAGAGGGCGGAGCAGCTGAGGAGGGAGAAACAGGCGCTGCTGTCCCAGATGATGCCCAAGGACGGCTCCCATCCAGGCTACGACCCGAACAACCCCAATGCTGGGTCCACCTCCAAGGGCGGCAAACCATGACCCATCAAGGCCAATCGGCACTAGAAATGATGGCTCCATGAACAAAGCTCTTCCGCACCTCCCATGGAGAAATGCTTTTGAAATGGCATTCCAAATGCTTCTGTTGTGTTGTCTCTTTCCTTGTGAAATGTTTTATGTTTCTGTTGTGTTGTCTCTTTCCTTGTGAAATGTTTTATGTTTCTGTCACAGTTGCAGCCTTTGACAATCGCCCATTCTGTCTCTTATAAAATGGTCGTGGGGTGGGGGGTGCAAACCGTAGAGGAAAAGCAGCAACTGACTTATCATGGAGCCACCACACGATGGAGCCGACCAAACGGCAAACCTTATGAACTGGATTTGGTGCCCGAGTTCCAAAGCATATTCATATCACTTCCATGCTGCCGCGACAATGGCTGGACATGTGATATTCAAGTTGGATGTTTATGAGCTCATGAATCCGTGACAGATAATCTCTACCCGGCAATAAAAAAGATGAGCACAAGGAGGGACAGGTTGATGTATGGTCAAATA
Organism: Viscum album; assembly: GCA_963277665.1. Classification (NCBI taxonomy): domain Eukaryota; kingdom Viridiplantae; phylum Streptophyta; class Magnoliopsida; order Santalales; family Viscaceae; genus Viscum; species Viscum album. The sequence goes on along the minus strand of OY728128.1, from coordinate 1,511,515,648 downwards.
TGAAACATCCATTGCCAGGAGCCAAGGAATTTGAGATAGGTTTTTTAAGTCAAGAAATCCAAATTGAAAATCAAATGAAAAAAAAAAGTTGAGGTCAAAGCCTCAGTTTATTTTGAGAATGAGACTACATTACAAAGAAAAGTAGACAACATACAATACAAGGATGTACTTGACGAAACTCGAACTCGAGACCTCACCGAAACCCACAGACAACTACCTCTGAGATGCACCCCGAGGGCAAATTGAAAATCAAATGAAAAAACACAATGAAGATTGAATAAATACACGACAAGAAAAGAAAAGACAGCACGCATTTAACATGGTTCAGACCAGTTTGCTCCTACATCCACAGCAAGAACTCCACTCTATCCTATATTATTAATGCTCAAACAAGTACAAAATACAAAAGCAGCAACGCACAAACCTAGAAGAAGACATGCCAGATTCAGTTTTCAAAACCGCCATTAAATGATTTGTTTTTATTTTTTTCGCGGTTGTTTCAGAAAACTGCTCCTAATTTGAAGCAATTTATTAAGAACTGCCTTTAAATTTGAATTTTTTTTTAAAATTATTTATTCAATCTTGGCCACAGTTTTTTAAAAAACGAAACAAAATTAATGATAATAAATAATTAATTAAAATTTTAATTACTTGTTAATAATTATTTAACGATTATTATTTATTATCTATAATCTATTATTATTATTATTTAAAATATCAATTGATTATTTATAATTATTAGTTGCTAATTATTTAAAAACTAATAAATTAGTAATTAATAATTATTTAGTAATTATTAATTGGTAATTATTTATATATGAATATATTTACATGTAAACACACATGCACATATACACACGCATATGTATATTTATAATTATATATGTTGGAATCTGCATCCCGCATCGGACTTGTGGTCCGATGTGATCTTTATTATTCATTATAAAATAACCTAAAGGCCTCCTTTAGAGAGAACCTTGAGGATTGGGTCTCACCTCTTTTATCATTCTACATGGTATCAGAGGAGGTTTTCTAAACCCGCGTCCTCCCATTTTTTTCCCACCCTAGGTTTTCCTACATTTTCCCCCCTTTAGGGGGCGGCGGCCCCAGGTCATTGTCGCCATCAAAGCTGACCCACCCCCCCTCTCGTCGATGCTCCGCCTCCCTCAGCGAGCGATAGCCCCTTTGCGGCCTCGCATCCTTCTACGCGTGCGACTCCTCCCTGGTCGACGATTCTCTGTGTGACGGCTCCAGCCACGCCTGCCTCCTCCCTTCGTCCCTCCAATCCAGCAACCCCTGCTAGACGCCTCCACCGCTGCTCCCTCCATGCCGACCTCCTCCTGCGGCAACCCCCGCCTCCATACCGGCCTCCTCCCACGGTTTTCCCGACGCTCCGACGACCGGCCCGCCAGTGCGGATTTCCCGGCTCTCCGACGACCGGCCCACCAGTGCGTATTTCTCGGTGCTCCGACGCCCGGCCTGCCAGTGCGGATTTCCCGACGCTCCTACAACCGACCCATCCTTTTTCACCAACTTCTTGCATCATCCATCATCGTCTTGAGGGGGAGCAGCAGTCATGACGGTTTATCTTTTCTTTGTTTTGTCTTTTTTTAATCAAGTTGGGTATGTCCAGCTTGAGAGGAAGTGTTTGCAGCGTCTGTTGATTGATTTGTTTTTTTTTATGTGTTCAAACTAGGTACGCCTAGCTTGAGGAGTGTTGGAGTCTGCATCCCACATCGGACTTGTGGTCTGATGTGGTCTTTATTATTCATTATAAAATAATCTCAAGGCCTCCTTTAGAGAGAACCTTGAGGATTGGGTCTCACCTCTTTAATTATTCTACAATATATATTTATAGATATTTATATGTAGTTATGTATATTTACATATAGTTGTAAATATTCATATGTTTTATATTTATATATATACATGCATATATGTATATATATAAATTTATGTATATTTATGTGTTTATATATATGTGTGATTATATTTAATTATATATAAATATATAGTTGTAATTGGCAAAAAATAATTGGGTTTTTACATTTTTTTTAGAAAAGGGATAAGGTTAAAAGTATTTTTAAAAAGGGGTCTGAAAAAGCGTGAACCTCGTTCCCACTTCTCCAAAAAAAGATGCATATTTCTTTTCAAAAAGAAATAGACTAAATGTTATACTAAATAGACTAAATGTTATTACCCATGTCAAAAAGATGCATATTTCTTTTCAAGATTCTACCTAATTAAAATTCCACATTTAAGTGTGTTTGGTCTAGAGTAGTTTCAGGATAGCTGACCTTCTGGGAAGTTTCATAAGGTGTGTGTGAGTGAGGACCAAGCACACTGAATGAACATGTGGGGACAATCATTAGTATGATAAGTGACCTCGCTAGGTAATAGCCTCTGGTGCGCTTCGAAGGCAACCAACGTATTACAGGAGACCCATGGGATTAGATGACTAGGTTCATGGACCAAGGAGGTCGGGTCATAAAAAATGGCATCAGATACTAGGTTATTGAGAGGGCATAGGTTATTGAAGTACCCCAGTTATTTGGAATGTCCACTAGATGAGAGAAAGGATCGTCGAAGCTCAGGAGGTAATTCATGAGTGGGTGCATGATCACCATCGATCGGGACGAAGCCTAAGTTACCATTGGATGTTAGGATCTAAGTTTTGATTCTGAGATTTATTTTTGATTCTTCATGATGAATTATGATATGAATTGAGGGTGTTTTGATCCTTGTGGATGTTTCATAAGTTGTTATGAGGTTTTTCAAGATTTGGGGTGAAAATGGGATAAGAACTGGAGGCGTACGATTCACCTGCACGGCCTGACAAAACGTGTGGTGCCAACACATATGGTTCTGTGAAGCTCCCAGTGTCTTGTTGCATGGTCGGTGCACGGTCTATCAAACTGTTCGACTAAACCATGAGAAACCATTAGTCCCTTTGAAAAATTATATTTTAGATTCCTTTGGGTATTGAGTTGCTTTGGGTATTATGTTAATGGTATTTAGGGTTAACTAAAGTGGATTTTTTTGGTGTCGTGATAGCATTTGATTCAATTTTAATGAGATTTAGTAATTGGAATTTGATTTTCAAATAGGGGTAAATGTCGAATCAGAAAATTTGTAATGGCTGTTTTTTTTAAATGAAATGGGGATTTGAATGTTGGTTTAAGTTTTATAAAGGAGTTTTGGAAATGATTTATAAGGAATGAAATGTTTTTGGAACTCCAAAATGGGTTTTAATCAAAGATTTATGAAATTCTACCTTAATTTTTAAGTGAAATTCTGAAACTGATAGGTATTTGATATAGAATTAAAATCATAATTAATTATTTTTGGAATATTAAGTGTATGGTTTGAATTTTAGAAATGAAGCGGTTAAAAAAAGATATTTTAAATATTGTTTGATGTCGTGGTTTTTTTTTTTTTTTTTGAGTGGTCATGATTTATTATTTGCATTATGGTTTTTATTATAGTTCATGTTTATTTGAGGAAAATTATTTTTAATGAGCATCAATGGGGTCTTGCATTTTGTTTGTTAATCAAAGTATGCTTCCCAAAAAAGTCCTAAGGAATCATAGAAAGTCCTTATTGAGTAAAGTTCCATAGCCTAGTGTCTCTTAGGGCTCCAGAGTAATCCTTTATGGTTATCAACCCTGTCCATGCTCTGGGTGGAGAGGTAGGACGAGACCCTTCTCAATTTTTAGACCTTACCCAAGGTTTTTTAATTTTACGATCATTCCCCATTCATGGCCTTCATTCGTAACTTTGGTTTTGGGATGCTTCCCTTACTCTGGCCTTGCTTGGTGATGTGGTCAACAAGGCAGTGTGGACTAAGTTGTTCTCCGTGACCTGAGATGAGTGGTGCCTTGACCGCTACTTTTATAGAAATCCTTTTCTTTATAAGGAATAAAACCTTTGATATACTTCCAATGTGTCTAGCTTGGGCATTCTAAGCCATTACTTTTGGGATATTTTTTATCTTGTGCTCATTTGGAGAAGTAATTGTTTGTTTCCTCGGAATAATGGATCTGATTTTTTCCTCGGTGTTCCATTCAAGCCTCTTTTGTGATTTTTTACCCTCGTGCATCATTCCAGTTTTCTAACCCACCATATTAGTCTCTCTTATATGGTGGGGAGACCAACAAACAGTCTCAGCCCCCCATTGTGAGCATCCTTTGGAAGTACCCGTATTCGCGCCTTGTTTTTATGCTCTAGCTTAAGATTTATGGATGCTCATGGATTTGGAGGTATGCACTATTTGGGTTGTTCTTTTACCACAGCTTTGAGTAAACACCCCTCATGCTCTATCGCTTGGTAGTCGTGTGTTAGGACCATGAGGTTGAGTGAGAGAGAAAGTAGAATAAAACTGAAATAACACTGGATTGATAGAAGCAGCTGGAATTACAGTAGCATACAGGAGGAGAAAGAGGAAAAGGAAGAAAATAAAAGGTAGAAGAACCTGGAGAAGACCGCTACTCCAAGAACCAGCCGGATGTTCCAACATCCCAGCTCCCACAGCTGCTGCTGGAAATTCCCAAATGAATTTTTATCCTCTCCCTTCCAGCTAGTTCCCCCCTTAATAATACTCCACCAGAACAGCCAATCAAACACCCAACCAACTCCAGTTGTCAATAGCTGGCAACACAACAAACACCCAACTAACTACAGCGGTCAACAACTGGCAACACAACAAACTAATAAAAGGAAAAATACAAAAATACACCTAGTAGTTATTACACCCATGCCCTGCTCCGGACAGCCCCACACCTGGACAGCCCTGCTCCAGCAAAAACCCACACACCTGGACAGCCCCACCTGCCACCGGCTGACAGCCCTTGGACAGCCACATTCTCAACATTTCCCCTGCACTGAAAATCCACCTTGTCCCCAAGGTGGACCTCCATAACTTGGCTCAGCTCTTTGTCGTGACGAAGCTCCTTCCGGTGCGGTGATTCTTGAACCTCTATATCCCCCATATGGTCACCAGTATCCCACACTTCACCAAGGCGTTTCGGCTTTTGAATAACAAATTTAATTACACTTTGCTTCTTGCTAGGTGCTGCAGACTTAAACATGGCAGCAAAAGTGCAGTCCTGGTTTAGCAGTCCATATCTTCTCAATCTGTCCACCTCCAGTACAGCAATTCTTTCCTGCATGGTGATTTGAAATTCATAGTGTGGAGTTCTCAAATAATCTGCTACTTTTCTAACATATTTCAAATCTGGAAAATCCTTCAAATCAAGACAAAATGTGTGATAATGTGAACCCCATTGACAACCAGCTTCAAATTCAACCAAATACTGAAAAGCAATAGCAGCACCAAGTGTTGAGTCCAGTTCTCCAGATTGCAGCGCGCCAAAAGGCACATTTGACATAAGCCTCTTAACTATAGCCTTTTCAAAGACCCAACACAAAACAAGGGAATCATAAGGAGCTGAGGGTATAACCTCTCAATACCATGGTGGATTGTTCCACCTTTCAAGAGCACATAAATGGTAGTTAAGGTAGGCATGTTGATTAGTTTGCAGAGGCTCGGTTATTGCCCAGATTTTCAACTCCAGATCCTCAAATTCTGCATCTTCCTTCATACAATCTTCTTCAGATAAGTTGTCATTTAGTCCACCGGGTGTGCCACCAGCCTTTTGAAGTTTTAAACTTCAATGTAACAATCTCCAATGGACACAGTGCATGAGTAAAACCAGAATTAAAAACCAATGAACAAGTTGTTCCCCGTCCTTTCAAAACCTTAGCCAGCTGGGAAATCCGTAGAATGGGAATAGCAGCAACATCATTGCAGAAGAGCTCAACCAACTCAGGCCAAACAAAATCACGCCAAACAGTGAAATCGTCTTTCAAGCATTGTTCTTCGTCTCCAAAACCTGCCGAGACAAATCTGTATCTACAGGTCTCAACATCTAGATTGTTTCCCTTCAGGCTGGTACGGGGAAGAGTAGCTGGTATTCTGGCTGCATCGCCCCCCTTGCTACAACCTTTCTTCACAGTCACAACAGCCTGCGGCTGCTCAATATGAAAACTAATTTGCTTCTCATGCTCTTCACTAATAAACCTGTCTTGCTCCACTACTACCCTAACAGGTTCTACAAATTTAGTATCGGACTCAAAAGTAGAGTTTCCTTCTGGCAGTTCGGCCATGCACCATGCAGCTAGTTCTGGTGCCACTATCCCAGCTCATCCACCAAATTCCAGAGCATTTTTTTCAGTCTTCTGAGAATTCTGTTCACCCCTCTGCTGCACTTCCTCTCGGCTCGGTCCCACTGCATGTTCAGCAGCTCTGCTTGACTTGTCAATCAAAATTCCTCTCCACGCTCTGTAGAAGCTACTCACTGCACTCACCTCACCGCGATCTTCACTATTCGAGCTAGGAAAATTGATGCAAGTTACCTTGTCGCAGAGGGCAGTAGATAAAGTGTTGTTCGCTGTTCCCTGCCACACTAGTTCAGTTGGAACCAGTCGCTGCTTATCGTCCCCTTCATGTCGAGTCTGGAATTCCCCCAATCTTGTTGCTAGTTCTTCCTTTGCAAAGTGTTCGACTTCCTCTTTATCATCTGTACCAAAACCCAACCAGTCCATGGTGAATCTGAATTAAATCAATTTTCTCTTGTCCTAAGCTCTGAACAGCTAGCACATCCTCCTCCATAATGTCTTCCTGTGACTGCGTGGACTGCTGCTTGTCCCACTGTTGTCAAAGAAATTCTTCCCGCTCTTTGTTGGTCCCGAATTGTGTAATTAGTGCTGGCTTTAGTTCCTCCCACAACAAACCTAGATTTGCATTCTGCCAAGTGAAGAACCAGGTTAGAATAGTGTACTCCATACTCATCTGCGCCCAACATATTTTCATATACTCTGCTATACGTGCACTTAGGAAAAAATCCTCTATTTCCATGATCCAACCCCATAAATACTCTCCTGAAAACATTCTGGATGGCCAAACTCTAGCTGTGTGAATATTCTTACACAACAACAGTTTTATTTCAGTCCAACTACACACGTGACTCAGCAACTGCGTTTTTTTTTTAGTTTTCTCTCTACTCCATGACTTCTACCGCAACAAAACCGCGTCGTATTTTCCTCCAGTAATCGCGGCACTTTTGTACACCGCTTACGTCTAGCTCTGAACGACGCAACAAAGGTTAGCCTCTCCTCATGGCGTGTTCCACTCCCTCTTGCGATCGCGCTAAACAATCGCCAACGTCTCCCCAGTGTACACGTCCCACTACCACAACCGACTCAGCAGTTGCGTTCGTTTCTCTGCTGTGAACGATTCTCGCCTCGCCTCAGATGCGAACCAGTGGCGATTAGAAATTGGCACAGCACGTCGAAGATGGAGACGCGATGCAGTAGTGCGCCTCTCTGCTCCACTGCGTCAGAGTCTGTTTCTTCTTCTTCTTGTTTTTTTTTCCCTCTTCCTGCTCGTACGAAAAAGAAAATCAAACTAAACAATTCGGAAACGCCCGTTCAAGTATGTCGTATGCAACTCGCTGCTCCGAATGCAAGACATCTCTACCTCTGATTTTTCCTCTCCAGCGAATAGTTCCCCTGCAATTGTTCGTCTCACTCGCACGACACTCCCCAGCGAAGTCGCCAAAATGTTAGGACTGTGAGGTTGAGTGAGAGAGAGAAAGTAAAATAAAACCAAAATAACACTGGATTGATAGAAGCAGCTGGAATTACAGTAGCATACAGGAGGAGAAAGAGGAAAAGGAAGGAAATAAAAGGTAGAAGAACCTGGAGAAGACCGCTACTCCAGGAACCAGTCAGACGTTTCAACGTCCCAGCTCCCACAGCTGCTACTGGAAATTCCCAAATTAATTCCTATCCTCTCCCTTCCAGCTGATTCCCCCCTTTATAATACTCCACCAGGACAGCCAATCAAACACCCAACCAACTCCAACTGTCAACAGCTGGCAACACAACAAACACCCAGCTAACTATAGCGGTCAACAGCTGGCAACACAACAAACTAATAAAAGGGGAAATACAAAAATACACCTAGTAGTTATTACACTCATGCCCTGCTCCGGACAGCCCCACACCTGGACAGCCCTGCTCCAGCAAAGACCCACACACTTGGACAGCCCCACCTGCCACCGGCTGACAGCCCTTGGACAGCCACATTCCCGACATCGTGTCCCTCCGTAGAATCGACGACTTTCTAGGGGTAGAAAGTGTTATGGTGGAGAGAATTGTCACACCCCAACCATTTTTTTCTTTAAAACTATATTCATTTATTTGATTTTAATCTTTCACTTGAGTTTTGGGCTTTTAGTTTTTAAAATTTCTATAAAAATTAAGGAAATGGCATGTCGCATGTTTAACGCATGGTTAGTATAAACCATGCGATGATCATGCAGATGTGTCGGTAATTTTACAAGAGTCGTTTTGCATGGTTGGTGCATAGTTTCTGCAACCATGCATCTAAACCATGCGGGTGCCCAAGTGTGCTCAACGAGGGGTGAACAGTTGCACATGGTTTGGAAAAATCATTGCGGTAACCATGTATTTTACCCAGCCTCTTAAAATTTTGAGATTTAATATTTCCCCCTATCCTAATTAAGAACCTATGTGGGTCTCTCCTCCCCGTTCCCTCAGCCGCATGACACACAGCCAAGGAGGATTCAGGCGCGACCTCCGCCTTGCCTTCTCCTCCAATTTCAAAATTGATTTTGAGTCAAATCATTCTAGGTTAAAGTTTCTTCTCCTTTTCTCCTTTCCTTAATTATTGTTCTTTCTCCTTTATCTCACTGTGAAGTATTAACCGTATTTTAGTGATTCCTTGTGTCTAAGGTCAGTGGGTTTCTCTTAGGGTCTTTTTATTCTACATTTAAGGGTTTTTCTTCAACCACGCTCGTTCGAGGTAGGTGTTTCTATGCTTTCTTCTTTTCCTAAAAATCAAGATTATTCTTGGGCTTTCTAAATATTTTTTTCATATATATTATATATGATAAGTTTTAAATTAAATGTTAGGAGATTTCTTGAAAGAGTTGGGATTTTTAATGGGTGAAGTCAACCTTAAATTGATTTCTTATGAGAAATTTACGGGTGTTAAAGGGCTAATGTTTGGGGGGTTTATTTATAATGGACTTTGTGTTTTTTGAGTTGTTCTTGTGTTTCTTAGTAACTGTATGAATTTATAGTGTTTGTGTAATTGTATAATGATATTGCACCCTATTGATTTATGGTTCTCTCGAATTGATAGTTTAAAATGAGGTTTCCCCTTCACTCCAAAGAGGTTTTCGAATACTTCTTTGCTTCAAAATATTCATTCAAAGGGAATTTTAAGGTATAGCTTTTAAAACACAACTTAAAGGCTCCGTGACAATGACTCCACAATAATGTCTTGACATGTGATATTCAAGTTGGATTTTATGAGCTCATGATTCCGTGACAGATAATCTGTACCATGCAATAAAGACACCGGATGCTCTGGATTTTGATACTAAGTGTTTCTTGAATTTCCGCTTACAGGTTGAGAGCATCCGCCCTTTCATTGTATTCAAATAAATGTACAAGAAAAGGACAACACACATTTAACATGGTTGGTCCTACATCCACGACAAGAACACCAACCTATCCTACATCTTATTAATGCTCAAACAAGTACAAAATACAAGAGCAACAACAACACACAAACTAAGAATCAGACATGTTAGATTCGGTTTTCAAAACCATTCCTAAATGATTTCTTTTTATTTTTTTGCGGCAGTTTTAGAAAACCACTACTAATTTGAAACAGTTTATTAAAAACTACCTCTAAATATGAAATTTTATTTTTGATAAATTATTTATTTAATCTTTCTAAAAAACCACCGCAAAATTAATGATAATAAACAATCAATTTAATCTTAAATTACTTGTTAATAATTAATAATTAATAATTAATTGACAATTATTATTTATTATCTATAATCATTTATTATTTATTATTTAAAATTTTAATTAATTATTTATAATTTTTAGTTACAGGTTTCTTAATAGGAATGACGTGAACCATGGATTTAGAACCCATGATCCTAGAAAAATTAGTATTAAAAAGAAAGTACACAAACAGAAGAGCGGGAGTTGCAAGGCTAAAAAGTGTCGTGAACACCACCACCAAAAACACCTGAACATCTAGCAATCACCTTTTTTTATGTCTTCAACCCGTGAGCCGCCTCAACCTCCCGGGTGTCTGTCTCTCTTCCATTGTCTTGACCCCATTCAATTTTATACCAAAATTTGAGAATCCTTATCAGGGTCTTCTTGAATTGAGGCATCATCCTTGAGCAAGGCCTCATTTGAAGGAGCCCTATCTCCAGGCATGTGTTGAGTGGCATTGTCCTCGAGTAAGTATTGCCCTCAGTGGGAAGCACCCACATGAAGCTCCTCATTGGCAGCCTGTACAGTTAGCAAAGGGGAGTAAGAAGCTTTAGAATCAGAGTTTATCACACTCCTGATACCTTTCCTATCACGGATCTCAAAATAGAGGGCGTCAAAATCCGGGTTGTTGATGGATTTCAGCATGGAAAAGAAGTTAGGTGGAGAAACACCCTTCTTCCCACTTCTGCCAGCCTCAACGACCGATAGATTCTGCTCAGAAAAAAACAGACCCAATTGCAGGGACCCGCCCTTCATTGCTGCAGACTTGCACTGCATCCAATGCCTTTGAAACCTCCATACTTGGCTGCCCGATCACTAGAGAAGCAGCATCAGAAATGGCCAAAGCAGGATCATGACCAGGCTTCAGAACAGCTGCATTAGCAGCAGTTAAATTCTTTGCACCCTGATCTCGGACAGATGCAGGTTCTACAGCCCGAATGTCCCCAGATGCCACCTCTTTCTGAATCACTTCCATATCCTGGCTCATATATTTAATGTGGGTATGTATATATATATATATGTATATTTATGTTTATTTTTATATACAATTATATTTAAGCTCTTCCAAGCAGTTAAGGCTCTTGTTCATTGCTTCTTGTGCTGAGCATGTGTATATCATCTGGAGACTTAGAAATGATGCTATCTATAATGGAAAGAAGCCTTCCATATCTGCTGCTATTTCTCTTATTACCTATCAAGGACATAAAGGAAATACAGAGCAGGTATACTGACAATACTCTCCATGATTTATCTATTCTCAAAAGTCTTGGCATTGCTGGTAAATTCAAAACTTGCAAAGTCACAATGGGTATCATTTGGCAGTCTCCGCCCATTGGCGGTTAAAGGTTAATTCAGATGGCGCCTCCTACCACCCCTTTTAAAGCACAACATCCTCATTATGGACCCCACACCTCAAACCCAGGCAGTTCCACTATACTTCTGGCTGAACATTGGCTCTGATACCATTTTTTCATGACCCGACACCTCCATGATTTATCTGTTCTCAAAAGCCATGGAATTATAAGTAAATTCAAAAATACAAAGGCACAATGGGTATCATTTTGCAGTCTCCACCCGTTGGATGGTTGAAGATTAATTCAGATGGAGCTTCCTGCCACCCCTTTAAAACACAACATCTTCATTGTGGACCTCACACCTCAAAGCCAAGCAGTGTCATGAACCAACCTCCTCAAACCATGAAACTAGTCATCTTATCACATGGATCTCCTGTAATACCTTAATTGTCTTCCAAGCACACAACAGACTATTATCCACCGAGATCACTTATCAGACAAATGATTATCCCTATGGGCCAACATATGTTCTTTCAATGTGTTTTGTCATCACACACACCTTAGGAAACTTCCTAGAAGGTCCCCCTTCCCGAAACTACTTCAGACCAAACACGCTTAATTGTGCAGTTTTAATCAAGTAGGCTCCCGAAAAGAAAGATGCACATTGTTGACATGGGTAAGAACATTTAGTCTATTGAGTCTATTTTTTCCTAGGGTGTTACTGATAAGAACATAGGACCGGCACCTTGTATTATAGAAGATAAGTAACCAAAATACAGCAGAAAGGAGGAAGAAGAACAAGATCGGGAGACTCTCGCCCAAGCCAAGTGGCCGAATCTGCTACGCAGCCTTGAGTTACACTTCACTTCCTCCCCTCACTCACTCCCTACTGCTTCTACTTATAACCCCCCTTGCCACGTGGAGCAAGCTACCCCCCACTACTAACAAACTTGATACCACCCTAACAAACTAACCCCCCATACAAAGACCATTATGTTAGGTCGGACAACGTAATGGCAGATGGTCTAGAGGGGGGGTGAATAGACCAGATTAAAAAATTTAAACAAATAAATTAATTATCAAAGTTAATTATTAAATTTAATTAGCAGCGAAAAAAGTAAATAACGCAAGGATGTTTTTTATAGTAGTTCGATCCAAAGTGGACCTACTCTACTCTTATACCTCTCTACTCGGCGAGAGATACGTGTGCACTAAAAATAATTTTTAAAGGGGAATCATAACCCAATTACAAAATCCTTTTCTAGTGGAGGGATAACCACAACACTGACTTTTGTGTGGGGAGTCACAACCCTTACAACCTGACTTTAGATACCGGGAGTCACAACCCAAACAGTCTTGACTTTAGATACAGGGAGTCACAACCCTAAGATCCTGACTTTAGAATCCGGGAGTCACAACCCGAAGAAAAGAATAACAAATAATGTTTTTGTGTGCAAAAGCATAAAAGAGATGTTTTGGTGAGAAATAATTTGGTTTTAATCATTTTAAAAAATTCATTTATGGTTTAAATGTTTTGGTTTTGTAATCAAACAAAAAGGGATAGATTGTTTGTGCATGTGCATATTTCCTTTAATTTGATTTCATATGATTTTATTTGATTACTTTTATTTTGTATTTTGATGATATCTTAATTTATATTATTTGGATTTTTGTGATTCTTATCACGTTTGAAAGATAAGATATTTATCTATATTTTATTAGTTAATGAGGATGTTTGAAAATGCTTATCTATTTCTCTAAAAATTCAATGAAGTTGCTACTATGGTTTTAAAAACTCTTCATTTCATTGTTTTAAAACATTTATGTATTTATTTTACTGCAACTTTTACAGTTATCCGATTTGCATGAAACTTGATTCTATGGAAAGATAAAATGTTTATCTTGATTTCATTAGTTTACATCAAAGTCTAAAAATATCGTTTGAATTAACTTTTAATTACATGAAGTTATGATATGCTGTTTTGTTGTAGCAGTTTTTCCAGAATTGTTTTGCTTCTGTTTTTTAATGATTTCGGGACCCGTAGATGTCGGTTTTAATTTATTCTTTTTTTGCTGGAAAGATAATAAGTTTTTCTACAAATCATTAGTTTTGACCAAAGTCTGAATCGACTGTTAAGAGCCTTTAAAAATTCATTGAAATTTGTCAAAACATTCTGTCTGGATTTTTATCTCAAAAGTATGGTTCATTTTAAGTAAGATCCATTTTTATCTCAAAAGTATGGTTCATTTTTATCTCAAAAGTATGGTTCATTTTCATCTCAAATTTATGGTTCATTTTCATCTCAAATTTATGGTTCATTTTCATCTCAAATTTATGGTTCATTTTTTTCTCAAAAATATGGTTCATTTTTTTCTTACAAAAGTATGGTTCATTTTTTCTTACAAAAGTATGGTTCATTTTTTTCTTACAAAAGTATGGTTCATTTTTTCTTACAAAAGTATGGTTCATTTTTTCTTACAAAAGTATGGTTCATTGTTTATCTCACAAAAGTATGGTTTACTGTTCATACCCTACGTTACAGTTCAGACTCTACGTTACTGTTCATACCCTACGTTATTGTTCATACTCTACGTTACGATTTTGTTCACTTCGAAGTTACTGTTCACTCCAAAGTTATTGTTCACTCTGAAGTTGTTGTTCACTCCGAAGTTACTGTTCAGTCCGAAGTTACTGTTCATTCCGTGCAATTTTTTAAAAATTGATTTTCTGCAAATATATGGATTATTTTTTAACGATTTTTTTTTGTAAAATCCTCTTTAAATATAAGGATCATAATGAAAGAGTTTTTAATGTTTTTGGTGCTATATTTAGAGAGAAAAATTAATAATGTTTTTCAACGTCGTTTGAAAGTAAATCTGGTCGTTTCAAAATTATTTAAATTCAAATGTTTGAATTTAATTTCAGAATCTGCTGCTAGTTTTCAGGAACTGATTTGACTTCGTTTAAATCATTTTCAATGCATTTATTATTCTGGAGATTTTATTGGAAGACTTATTCAAAATATTTTGAATTTCTCTATTAGATATTTATTCTATGGGAATAAAGAAGCAACGGTTCTGCTATTTTTAGGGAGATATTTATGGGATCTCTTAACTTAATTAATTTTGAATATCCTAAGGAAGCGGAGCTGCTGCACCTGCTAGATATTTATATTCTCTATATATATCAGTCTCTCTGGCAGAAAAAAGAGAACAATACGACACAATAAAAAAGAAAAAGTGTTGTGAACTTTGAATCTGATGTGCATTTGCAACGTCCTGTGACACTCTGCTTCACCACCTGCTCGGTCTCTCAAGTGCTGAATTAATTCTGCTTCGACTACAATTTCATTGACGAGACGTGGTGATCTAAACCTCAAGAACCAGTACCTGTGCTTTAATTTTTATCTTCTCTTTCATCTGGTTCTGAGTCTGTAACACTGTCACAACCCCCTCCCACCAAAGATGCTCATCCTGAGCTGGCAATGGTGAAAGGGAGATAATGACCCCCGAGTCCCGCCTCCAGTAGGCCCCGGAGTGGCGACTAGCACCAAGGGTATGAGTTTTCACAAATATGGGAGGCATTACCGTTTTTATTATTTAAGATCGGGAAATAGGATGAGTCAAACACCAAAAGAAAAGGAACAAGTAAATGAAAATAAACCCAAAACCAAACCCATATGCATGTTTTATACAATACTAAAACAAAAGTACAAGTACAAGAAAAGCTCCAAAGTACGATACCAAAAAGAAAGCAAAAACTGCAACTAGCAAACTCCAACGCCCAACTAGCAAGGTCCCGCACGGTCCCTGAAGTCCTCCTGAAAACCTGAACGTAAACGTAGGGTGAGCATACAAGTATGCTCAGTAAGAAAACCTAAAGCTCTCGTGCACAGGTGGGGAGACATCCTAATGCCCCGTGAGAAAACAGAAGGAACCAAAGCCTAGCAAGGAATCTATCCACCCAACCTTACATGCCACACTCACCAAATATCGCAAGTCAATAGAGTAGTATAGTAATATTATCAAAGTATGGTACCCCGCACCACCTTCCCACTGAATACTGCTCAAGCTCTCACGCCTAACGCTCTGATGCTTCCCCCTCTTCCTGAGCTAGTGCCGCAACCTGGCCATACGAAGCTCGAGCTAGTGCCGCAGCCTGGCCATACGAAGCTCATAGTATCCCGCCGGCACTCAATCCTCGGCCATCATAGTATCCCGTCGGCACTCAATCCTCAGCCATAACCACATCTCATCCCGAAGACACCTGGGAACCACATCACATCTCATCCCGAAGACACCTGGGAACATATCACATCCTCATCCCGAAGACTCTTGGGAAACATCTGTCGTAACCTGCCCGAAGGATCTTGGGCTATAGAACCTGGAAGAGGGAGCGCAGGGAAGAACAGTAACCAGTCATCCTTTAGATGTTTGAGAATCTCACCCCCATCCCACGAGTGTTCGGCACGTATTGCTCAACATGGGTGGGGTGCGTAAAGAAACATAAAACGTACATATTTATATAATTATATCAACCACTCAGCCCATCCTAAGGCTTCTACACAAAAGATCTGAGCACATGCCTTGGCACTGCTACCTCGAAAGTATGGACACAATAAACAGCCCCAAACCCCATTAAGCTTTTCATGTTTCAACAGTTTTAGTTTATCAGTTCCTTAACTACCGAGCAACTAACAACAACCAAACCAGATCAATCGTTCATAAAACATATCTCTGCCAACCACAAATAAAGTTAGGGAAAACACAAGCAACACAATACCATTTTCTTTTATCAGTCAATCAATTCCATTGATTTTCCATATTTAATCAACTACAATGTCCCACAATTCATTAGTTAACTCTTCCACTTTTATTCATATGCACAACCCATCCCTGCAGCCCTGCTGCCAACCACCACAACCATAAACACATCGGAAACAATACTCGTACCACATCATCATCTCTTTGATACCACTTACCGCAGCTCCGCTGCCCATCACAACCATATCATACACGTCAACCCACAACCAAGCCAACCGCAGCCCCGCTGCTCACCCGTTCCACAACAACCCACGAAACACCCCTTCACATAATTAAACCCCAACCAGCACCCACAAAATTTATTCTTTCATTTAGTTTAACCGGGGTGATCATACAAGGGTTCCAGATATTCATTTAATCACCCAATTTTACATGATTAACCAATTTCCACATTCTATGAAATTTCATCCACAAAACAATCCAGAAAAACAGGGCAACATTTAATTGCGCAAGCAAAGGCCCCCAACGACCGTGATTTTCAGTAGGCATAAGCTTATTCAATTCAGAACATAATCAATGGATAAGCATCGATGGAAATAAAACAACAATATCAACAAAACTTCCCCAAACTCGTGTTTTAACCAGTTATTATCTTTATTTACTGGTTCAACCGTATCTCACGAAAACAAGAGGATACCCACCCCGCATGATGCACAAGAGAGAGAGAGACGAAGGTAAGATCCCTACCTGAACAGGTTTTGATGTCCTTCTGCGAGAACAACCAACACAAGGATTTCGATCACTCCTCCCGACGACTACGTCCTCCCATGGACGTTGCGGCACAACCGCACTAACAACCAAGAGAGACTCCATTAAGGTTTAAGGTGTCACTTATCATAGCATGGCAAGGAGGAACAGAAAGAGGAGATCGAGGGAGGAATAAGAGCGGGGCATTAAGATGATGTTCGTCGAAGAGCGCCGTTCCCGTCAAATATCAGCAATCTCCTCGGTAGGAAACTGCGAAGAGGAAGTCGAAGAAGAGGGAATGGAACGAGGTGCACGATGTTCGCCTCGTCGACACAATCCCGCAACCACCGACAGATCGACGATCGGAGTCCGGATGAAGAAGATAGGAGGAAGGCTTACGGGTCATCCGGGAGCGTCGTCGTGCGGATAAGAAGAGGGGTCCGTAAATAACACATGACCCTCTATTATATAGGCAACGAAAAGGTAAGACGGTACGCAGTATGTATTAATGCATACACGACGTGACCGTACAACTGTTGCGTTGTTTGACTGGTCAACACACGACACATCACGCGGTTTCAATGCATTTAATAATAATAACTTCAATTAATAATAGGTGTTTTATTGACCCGAGACATGAGTCATAAACGGTATTCATCATTGGTCTTAAAATGACCGTCATAATTTCAGGGTTACGCTGTCGCTGACGGTTCGTCAATCCGATACCGTATGAGGGAGATACGTTGGATACAAGATCCCGTAATAATGATGATATTATTATTATTGGGTGTTTCATGGACCCAAGCCACGAACCATAATTTAATATCCAACATTAGACTTGAATGGACCGTATTAACGACAGGATCACATCGCCACTGACGGCAAGTCAATCGGACGTCGCACGCGGGAGTTATGACGGGTCGAAGATTTAATAATATTATTAAATCTATTAATTCACGAGCGTTTCGGGTACCCGATCCGAAAATCCGAAAAAGACATCCAATATTGGACTCATAATTTCCGTCTCGAAGTCACGGTCGCACTGCCGCATACGGTTCGTGAAACCGAGGTCGCACGAAGGAGTTGAGGACAAAAAGGTGTTTTATCATCAAAATTAATAATAACAATATTTTATTATTATTATTAATCAATTATTTAATTATTTTCACAACTCCAAAATCAATCACGATTTGGAGTCTTTTTGCGCGCTGGAATCAAACACTCCCTCCTTTTCATTTATTTCTCTTTTAATTTTATTCCCATTAATATATTATAATCATTATTATAATATATAATAATGATGACTTACAAAAGATCATCCTCAATCCCACGCCACCACAAAAAGTGGCGCCTCCTTGGTTCCATGCCTTTATGGTTTTTATTATTATTATTATTATTTATTATTTCATCCGAACACCCGAGAGAGGAATACAAGGGGGGACAAGTGATGGGACACTCGACCACTGCCCCACCTCCCTGGGAAGTCTAATCTCTCTCCAATCTCATTTGAGATTCACGCACAAATCACTCTAATTTGGTGCGCATCACCCCATTCATGGGATTCTCTCTTTTTTTTATTAGTTTAAAATTTAATTTATTTCCTTTAAACATTTTCTCCCTCCAATCTAACTCTTTCTTCCATGATTCTCTCCCACTCCACCAAAAGTGGTGCCTCCCCTTTCCTTTACACCATGTGGCACGCCCCAAACCTCCATTCTCACTTCAATGTCATTATTAATAAAATTAATATTAATAACATCCATCATTAATGTTCTAATTTAATCCCATTAAATTAGTTTATCATGGTTATTCTCATATTAAATTATGACCATTCCATTTAATTAATCACACACTAAAAGCCACCATTACCATTATTATTTAATATAATAGTAATAAATCCTCTTTCAATTTCATCAACGGGTCCCCATCATTATCATTAATAATTATTATTATTATTGACGCTCATTATTATCTTATAATTACTCTCTCTCTCCCATCACATGATATTCACGCACGGGTTGGGAACCCCTTCCATGCGCCTCTTCATGTTATTATTGTTATAACAAATTATTATATAATAATACCCTTTTAATGTTATTTACACAATTCCAACTTTAATTGTGGTGAACCGCACAACGCCTCCTGTACAAGGTCACGCCCATGCGCCCCATGCATTTCATTCATTTTCATAATTTATTACATGCGCCTCATTTATTATAATTTATTCCTTTATAATTTATTCCGTGCGCCTCCCATTATATGCTCATTACACACATAATTTATTATTATTTATTAAAATTTAAATAAATCAAAAAGAAACCATGCACCTCCCCTTATTGAATTAAATACATTCAATTTTATTTCTTTTATTTCACAATGATTAAATTAAAACCATTTAATCTAATTAACACCAAATATTTTCACGCCACCCTTATCAATTATTATTATCAAAAATTATTATCATAACACGTGTCGTGTTTGACCACATCAAATTTTTACAAAGTAATGGATCGGAGGAGTTCGGGCCATTACACACTACTTCTCATCTCTCACACGCACTCTTATTTTTCTATTTATGCTTTTGCACACAAAAGCATTATTTGTTATCCTTTTTCTTCAGGTTGTGACTCCCGGATTCTAAAGTCAGGATCTTAGGGTTGTGACTCCCTGTATTTAAAGTCAAGACTGTTTGGGTTGCGACTCTCGGTATCTAAAGTCAAGTTGCAAGGGTTGTGAGTAACTTCGAAGTGAACAGTAACTTCGGAGTGAACAGTAACTTCCGAGAGAACAGTAACTTCCGAGTGAACAGTAACTTCCGAGTGAACAGTACCTTCCGAGTGAACAAAATCGTAACGTGAGGTATGAACAGTAACGTAGGGTATGAACAGTAACGTAGGGTATGAACAGTAACGTAAGGTATGAACAGTAAACCATACTTTTGTAAGATAAACGTTGAACCATACTTTTGTGAGAAAAAAAATAAACAATACTTTTGTAAGAAAAAATGAACCATACTTTTGTAAGAAAAAAATGAACCATACTTTTGTGAGAAAAAAATGAACCATACTTTTGTGAGAAAAAAATGAACCATACTTTTGTGAGAAAAAAATGAACCATACTTTTGTGAGAAAAAAATGAACCATACTTTTGTGAGAAAAAAATGAACCATACTTTTGAGAAAAAAATGAATCATACTTTTGAGAAAAAAATGAACCATACTTTTGAGATAAAAATGAACCATACTTTTGAGATAAAAATGAACCATACTTTTGAGATAAAAATGAACCATACTTTTGAGATAAAAATGAACCATACTTTTGAGATAAAAATTGTAGAATGAGAAAATAGGATGACCCGAACCCCCAAGGTGTGCTCTCTAAAGGAGCCCTTCGGGTTAATTTATAATGAATATTAAAGACCATATCGGACCTCAAGTCCGATGTGGGATGCAGACTCCAACACTCCCCCTCAAGCTAGGTGTACCTAGCTTGGACACAGAAAGAAAAGAAAGCAACAAAACAGACGCTAACACTCCCCCTCAAGCTGGACAGACCCAGCTTGATTACAAAACCAGACGAAATAAAAAGAAAGTTGCAAAAGCTGCTACTCCCCCTCACGATCGAAGCTCCTTCGTAGGATGATGTCGCGGACGCAGCAGATGAACCACAAAGAGACCGGGTCGGTTGACGGAATGCCAGGAATGCCGCACTAGTGGGGTCGGTCGATGAAACGCCGGGAAATCCAAACTAGCACCGGGAAAAACGCATTTGCGGGGCCGGTGACGGGAGACAGGGATTCCGCAGAATTGTTGCGGGATCTGGCGGCGCCAACGGGCCCAAATCCTAGAAGGTCGAGCTGCTGCGCCAGCGAATGGGCGTGCCGGCGGATAGAGATGCGACTGCCGGGAGTCGTCGGGAGATGCCGGCGAGGCGGGGATGTCGCAGGAGGTGCCGAAGGAGACGTCGGGATGTGGTCGGCCGCGCGGGAGGAGTCGCGACGCGCCGAATGGGAAGGGAGACCCGCCTGGGAGCCGCGACATGGCAGAGACGGAAGGCAGCGGAGCAGTGCCGGACGAAGCACAGGGAGCCGTCGGGAACCGCGACAGGAAGCCGGAGGGAGGCGGGGCCGGTCGTCGCAAGGAGGCGAAGCCGGGAAGCCGCAGGAGGAGGGGACGTCGTCGACAGAGGGAGAGGGTGTCGCGCGCAGTGCCGCAGAGGGCCGCTCGACCGATGGCGACGTGCAGGAGGCCGACGAGGGTAGGAGCGGCGCTGGAGGGGAGGGCCTGCGCGGCTGGGAGGAGCAGCAGAGGGCAGGGGGGCGACCGACCCATTCTGAGAGCCGCCGCCCCCACACTTGAAAAAAAATGGAAACCCTAAATGGAAATAAAAAAATATGAGGGAGGGATCTGGTTGGATCAAACCTCCTTTGATACCATGTAGAATGAGAAAATAGGATGACCCGAACCCCCAAGGTGTGCTCTCTAAAGGAGTCATTGGGATTAATTTATAATGAATATTAAAGACCATACCGGACCTCAAGTCCGATGTGGGATGCAGACTCTAACAAAAATGAACCATACTTTTGAGATAAAAATGAACCATACTTTTGAGATAAAAATCCGGACAGAATGTTTAAACAAACTTCAATGGATTTTTAAAGACTCTTAACAGTCGATTCAAACTTTGGTCAAAACTAATGATTTGTAGAAAAACTTATTATCTTTTCAACAAAAAAGAATCAATTAAAACCGACATCTGCAGGTTCCGAAATCATTAAAAAACAGAAGCAAAACAATTCTGGAAAAACTGCTACAACAAAACAACATATCATAACTTCATGTAATTAAAAGTCCATCCAAACGATATTTTTAGACTTTGATGTAAACTAATAAAATCAAGATAAACATTTTATCTTTCCATAGAATCAAGTTTCATGCAAATCGAATAACTGTAGAAGTTGCAGTAAAATAAATACATAAATGTTTTAAAACAGTGAAATGAAGAGTTTTTAAAACCATGGTAGCAACTTCATTGAATTTTTAGAGAAATAGATAATCATTTTCAAACATCTTCATTAACTAATAAAATATAGATAAATATCTTATCTTTCCAACGTGATAAGAATCACAAAAATCCAAATAATATTAACTAAGATATCATCAAAATACAGAATAAAAGTAATCAAACAAAATCATATGAAATCAAATTAAAGGAAATATGCACATGCACAAACACATTATACCCCCAACTCCTAGCTCACGGGTTTCTAACACTCGCCCCCCCTTGAAAAGGGCCCTGTCCTTAAGGCTGGATGTGGGGAACAAGCTCCTTGTTGTCGCTGGCTGCCTCGGGGCCCCAATCCGTTGCCCCGTCTTCATGTCCAAGATCGTCTTTGCCCAGTAATAGCACCCGCAAGTGAGGATCGGGACACCTGTGCATGGGTTTATAGAGTTGTCTGCAGCGGAAACAAAGGCTCTTGCGGCGTCGATCCTCCCACTCCTAGGTAGTCAAGTGGCGAACACCTCGCCCGTCAGGGGTGGTGTGAGTAGGAGGCTCGCGGGGAGCTTCCTTCCCAACGATCGCACCATGTTTGGCAAGGGGAAGAAGAGCCTTGTCTGATTGGTGTGGTCCCGAGCGGATTGGAGGATGTCATTGTTCAAACTCGCGGACCTTAGTGAATTTATGGGACCCACCACTGTGGGATTGAGCACTATCGCCACCCGTGAGAGCAAACTCCACATTTCGAGCTAAGCGCATGGCTTGCAGCCGGATCGGTGGATCATGGATGCGAACCCAACTTCAAATGTTTGCTCAAGCCATGCAGGAAATAACCAACATACTGGGCCTCAGGTTGGCGAGGTAGCAAGGACACCAGATACTCAAACTGCTCAATATAATCCTAAACTGGCCCCCGTTGTTGGAGGGCTACAAGCTCTTCATAGGGATTCTGAATTTCCAAGCCGCTGAAACGCTCTAGAAGCTCCTCCTTGAATATCGCCCATGTTAAAGTCGGATACACCTCAACTAAAATAGTAAACCAGTGAATTGCGACGCCCTCCATGCTCAATTGAGCCAAGGCAATTTTATCAGCTTCAGTGGTCTGGTGAAGATGAAAAAACATCTCAGCACGCGCGACCCAACCTCGGGGATCCATGCCCGCTAAAACCGAGAGCTCCAACTACCGAGCAGGAGACTGCTGCCCAAAGCCAGCGTGGAAAGGGAGGGCACCTACACCAACCTCCTGGGCGAGCGCAAGGGGTCTAGCTGACTGTTGGTCGTGCGAGGAAGAAACAGTCGTCGTTAGTGATGGACGCACGTCGTCTGGCTGAGGGGTCTTGTCGAGGCAGCGAGCCAAGCCAAAAACTGTCTCGATGAGTTCAGCAATGTCGTGTTGTGTAGACTGTCGGAAGGCAAGTATGCTCTTGTGCTCAGGTTTCCAATAAAGCCTCGAGTCGAACAAGGTGTTGCTCGACGACATCTTAACGAGTTTGCTTACGAGTTTCCATGAGGGCAGACTTGGAAAGCCAGTCCCTGCGGCACACCACTGGACTGCTTGTCCACACAAGCCAAAAGGGCCACCCCTTTTTTGGGTTTTTTTGTTGTTTTTTTGTAATAAACGCAAGCAGGCCGCGTGTGCTTTTATTGAACGGGTCGCGCACCTCTGCTTAACGGGAGAGCGACGGACTCGGAAAGAAATCTCGTCACTGCATGTGGGCCGTCGGCAGCGTGAGGCCCCAGCGAAGTCGACGGTGTGGCTTGTAGCGCCGGCAGGGGATGGAAGTTGTGTCGGTCGTGCACGGCCCCCCAAATGAAACAGAGAGAGCGCGGCTCCTCCAGACGTTTCAAGAAGGAAAAACAGCGACAGGGAAAAAATAGTTGGGCGAGTGGCCCCAATCGGCGCGCGGCTGCTTCCATGTAAGTCACTGGCGGTGCAGTAAGGTGCATGGTCGTCGGGCGTGTTGCGTCTGAAGGGAAAGCTGGTGGTCAACGAGATGAAAAAAATCGTTGCAGGTGGAGGTGGCTGGAGGAAGAAGGCGGGTCGGACCAGTTGATAAGAACAGAGGACCGACACCTTGTATTATAGAAGATAAGTAACCAAAATACAGCAAAAAGGAGGAAAAAGAACAAGATCGGGAGACTCCCGCCCAAGCCAAGTGGTCGAATATGCTACGCACCCTTGAGTTACACTTCTCTTCCTCCCCTCCCTCAATCTCTACTGCTTCTACTTATAACGACCTCCCTTGCCATGTGGAGCAAGCTACTCCCCCCCACTACTAACAAACTAACAAACTTGATACCACCCTAACAAACTAACCCCCCATACAAAGACCATTATACCCCCAACTCCTTCCAGCTCACAGGTTTCTAACAATTACACTCTCGGTAGAAAAAAAATAACTGAAACATGTAACTAGATGAACCCATATCAAAAGTAATCAAAATCCAATTGAGATAACAATATATAACTATGAAATAAGTTATATATATATAATCATGGGCATCCCTTAAACATCCTTTGAGACGATCCTAAACGTGCTCTGGTGGAATCATCCATCATCCTAATGATGCATTCTTAGACAGTAACCTCGCAGCTTACTCGAACTAGCCTCACCGGTGGCACTCCTCT
The DNA here is from genome assembly GCA_963277665.1 of Viscum album. Lineage (NCBI taxonomy): Eukaryota > Viridiplantae > Streptophyta > Magnoliopsida > Santalales > Viscaceae > Viscum > Viscum album. The sequence goes on along the minus strand of OY728128.1, from coordinate 1,511,491,328 downwards.
AGATAGTTTTTGTTCAAATCTAGAGGATACAAGTTCGTCTCCTCAGGAAAAGTATATCATTCATCTCTTTATCTACGGAGACACCGAGGATTCCCATGCTGCTAGTGACAAAGGGTGAGGAAAGATGCATGACCTATCAGACACGCGCTAATAATAAAACAGAAGTGAAAACCATTCCCACGTCTTACCTGAACCGACCCTCATTTACCCTCTCATTAAATCCCCCAATCCGACACATATAAACTTCATCGGTAAATCACATCAATCATCAAATCTATTATAGGAAAAGATCCAAGGGGCTCTGGTTGAGGGTGTAATTCAACTTAAGGAAAGTCCAAATATAAAAAGTTCCAACGGGGTCTTATGTTTTGAAACTAATAATATGTTTTCCAAAATAGCCTTTAAAAGCTGTTTCCAAACTGAAATAGTCCTGAAAACCCCTTTCCAAGTTCAAACGGGCCTTTATGTTGCGTTTTAGAAGCCACGCCTTGAAATTCCATTTGAAAGAGTAATTTGAAGCCAAGCAGTATTGGAAAGCCTCTTTGGAGTAAAGGGAAACCTCATTTTAAAAACTGTTAATTTTAGAGAACCATAAATCAATATATCGCAATATCATAAGAAAATTACACAAACACCATAAATTCATACAATTAGTAAGCAACGCAAGAATAGCTCCCAAAAACACATAGAAGTCCATTATAAATAAAATCCCCAAACATTAGCCCTTCAACACCCACAAATTTCTCATAAAATGTCAATTTAAGGTTAAATTTGCCCATTAAAAATCCCAACTCCCTTAACAAAACGCCTTAAAATTTTAATTTAATGCATAACATGCATAGTTTTAATGAAAACAAATATTTAGAAAGCCCAAGTATAACCTAGTTTCTAATAAAACATGATGTCGTGGAAACACCCACCTCGAATGGACGCGGTTGATGAAAAACCCTTGAATGCGGAAGAAGAAGACCCTGAGAGCAACCAGCTGACCCTAGACACAAGGAATCGCCAAAATACGTTCAATCCTTCACCCAGTTGTTTGGCCAGCAGAGCATCACAGTGAGAGAAGGGAGAAAGAACAAGAAAGAATGAGAGGAAGAAGGAAGAGGAGGATAAGAAACCCTAGCACGAAACGATCCGGTTCGAAATCGAATGGAGAGGGGGTGGAAATCGGAGGAGAAGGGGGTGCGGATGTCGCGCCTAGCTCCTCCGTTGGGCGTCACACGACTGAGGGAAGGGGTAGGAGAGACGTAGGGTCGTCATTAGGATCGGGGAAATTGTAAATCTCAAATTGTTGGCGGGTGACCACGCAGTTTTACGAAACTATGCGCCAGAAGTGCACATCACACTGGAAAAACCTGGAAACTCACCCAGTTTGGACTCACTATCGCCGTCCACCAACTATGCAAAAACGGCTCTGCTAAAATTGGTGACACATCCACACAGTCACTGAACGGTTTCTACAAACCGTGCGATAATCACGTGACAAATCATTTCTTTAAGTTTTCTAATTTTTTTAAAAGAGATGGCCTTGATACTTGAAGAAAAAGTTAAAAAAAAAACAAATAAATAAAATTTTAAATAAGACGATAGTCGTGATGTGACAATCCTATCCAACACAATACTAACTCTCACTGAGTCTAAGATGACACACGACTAACTGAACATAGAGAATGCGAGAAGGTATATAAACTGAGACCAAAACAAAACCAATCTAAATTGACTTTATCTTCAAATCCACAAGTGTCCATAAATCATAAGCTAGAACATAATAACAAGGTGTGAATATGGGCATTTCCAAAGGATTCTTCCGAAGGGGGGTCGAGAATGTTAGTTTGTCTCCCTGATATATAAGAGTGAGTGACACTGATATGGTGAGTCGGGAAAATTAGAACGACCCATAAAGGTCGTTATGAAACATAACTAAGCTTCCAACCAAAGAGGTTCAAATGGAACACCGAGGCAAATGCACATCTATCATCTCGAGGGAGCAAACAGTTACTTCTCCAAATAGTCATGAGATATAAAATATCCCAAAAACAACGACTTAGAATGTCCAGCCTAGACACATCAAAAGCATATCAAAGATTTTATTCCTCACAAATCAAAGGATTTCTATAAAAGGAGCGGTCATGGTACCACTCATAGCGGGTCACAAAGATCAATTTAGATAATGCGGTCATCCAAGTGAGGCCATAGAAAGCGAAACTTCCTGAAACTAAAGTTACGAACAAAGGCCATGAATGAGGAATGATTATCAAATAAAAAATCCTCAGGTAAGGTATAAACATCGATAAGGGTCCTGCCCTACCAGTCCACCCAAAGCAAGGGCGGGTTCCACAACTAAAAGGGACTACTCTAAAGCCCTAAGAGACACTATGCTACAAAATCATCCATGACACAAACTTTCTTCGATTCCTCATGACTTTTCATGGAGGCATACTTTTATTAGAAAATGAAATGCAAGGCCCCATTAACAACGCCGAACAATATTTAAAATCGTAATGAAAAAAAAATCATAATGAAAATCATAATGAAAATAATTAATTATAACCACAACGCCGAACAATATTTAAAATCTCTTTATTCTAATCGCTTCATTTCTAACATTGAAACCACACACTTAAAATCCTCTTTTATATTCCCAAAATTATGAATTTTGGTTTTAATTCTATATTAAACACCTCTTTATTTGATTAATATTTTCACTTAAAAAATAAGGTATAATTTCATAAATCATTCATTAAAACTCAATATGGAGTTCCAAAAATATTCCATTCATTTTAAAATATTTTCAAAACTCCTCTATGAAATCTAAACTAACTTTCAAATTCCCCTTTAATTTCTTAAAAAACACTGATTGCAAATTTTCAGATTTTACTTTTACCACTTTTTGAAAAACAAATTTCAATTACTGATTATCATCAAAATCAAATCAAATAATACCATGACATTAAGAAAATTCACTTTTGTTCTCTCTAGATAGCATCAACGCAAGACCCAAAGCAACTCAAGACCCAAAGGAATCTGAAATAAAATTTTCAAAGGGGTTAGTGGCTATGCATGGTTTGGCTGAAAAACCACGCACCAACCATAAAACATGCAACTGGGAGATTCATAGAATCGTATGCACTGAAACCACACGGTTTTTTTGGCCATGCATACAAACTGTGTGCCTCTAGTTCTTGACCTATTTTCACCCCAAATATTGAAAAACCTCAAAACAACATATAAAACACCCACAAAGATAAAAAAAAACCCTCAATTCATATAAAAAATCATCAAAAATAACAAAAAATAATGCACATGATTAAAACTAAAATCTCAACATCCCATGGTCACGTTTCTTCAAAAGTGGTCATGATCAGGAACCCACCCCTAACCTACCTCCTGAGCTTGAATGATTTTATCTCCCATTTAACAGACATCCCAAATAACATGGGTGATTTAATAACCAAGGCCCTTTTAAGAACTTAATATTTGATACCATTTCTTCACAAACCAACTCATGCCACCCCTCAATCGGGCTCCCGAGTCGGCCCATGACATGACTTGAGGTGCATTCCTATTTTCCTCAGGCCAGTGATAAACACTAAGGCATCATATTTACTCAATGGGAATGATTTCACCAGAAGAAATAAAATTAAACTAATCGTGTAATTTTATAAAAATCATTGCATAACTTATGTTGGAGTTGATGTCCTAGGACCAACTGTTTGTATTTTGATTACATGAATATTTGATGTATTGAATATTAATAAAACTTCTTATTACATATTGTTTGTTGTTCTACATGACTCTAATGTAATAATGTCTTAGAGTATATGTCGCATTGATAAGGTCATAATAGTTCCCCACTATGATGAGAACCTCGATGTGTTATGACGATATTCTCAAATAATGTTCTACGGTTGGATAATGTACTGTGATGGGACACGTAGTACATAGACTATCAGGTACGAGTACTCGTAAGCAGGTGAATCTTCTTCTCATGAAGTCCGTACTTGGTAATCTCCAAGATAAGAGATTACGAGAACAAACCCGCCAGTATGAATTCAGCATGTTTTGGTGTCATCAAATATTTCTACCTACGAGCGTATGCGATGGTCTTTAGACTTCAAGATTATTATTAATGCATGTTACAAATCATGTACTTAGATGTATTTTTGTAAACCATGACGATAACAGTTCATAGCGAAGTTGGATGCGTTGGGTGCGTCACGAGTGACATGTCATTAATGAATAAGTCGAGGAAGGATTTGTCCCTTTTATCTTTATGAAAGCTAATATCTCAGTTCTTTGATTGAAATAGAACTGTCACATTAAATTCTATGGTCATGGTGCAACGACGTGTTTATTTTAGATAGTCAAAGAAAGACATATCAAGCATATAGGTTGGTGACACGGATGTGCAACCTGCTTGATGAGATATTATGACAAAAAGATTATATTACACAGTGAGCGTTCATATGTGGTCGTCAACGTTGTGACATTAAATTCTTTGTCTTGGGTGCCTTGAGCTATTGCTAGAGAGTAATCGTGGACTTTAAGTAAAACCACCTAATATCAATGAGTTCAGTTGTTAAATAAATGATAGAGGGGTTTGAACGGACCAAGACCGAGTCCAGTGATAAATATTAATTAACAAGACTGTTACTTAATATTTTTTATTGTGCAAGTTGGCGCACACAATAAAATAGTAATAATATAATTATTATTATGTGGCATGGGGTTTATTAAAGATAATAAATGTTATTTAATGGCTGTTGTGCAATTAAATAATATTTTAACTTAAATTCCAACTCTATAAATAAATAATTATGTCTATTGTGTAGAGCATCTGAAATTGAGAATAGAGAATTGTTGCACTCAACAAATTATCTCTCAACTACTCCTCCTCTCTCCCTCTTGAGAATGAGAATTGAAAGAGAGACCTCTTCAAGACCGAAGAATGATCAATCAAGAACGAACAATATAAGACATTCGACTCACTGCGCTAGCACCCGAAGATCAAGTGGTGTTGCTCGAAGATCACAGAAGCATGTGTGGATCACCACTATAGGGATTCTATCCTTGGATCCTTATAGTGCAACGAAGGTATTTCAAAAGGGTCTTTTTAAATGATCAACATTCACCAATGAAGAAAGTTCCTAAGACCAAGTATTTATTTCTTAAAATATTAAATAAATTTGATATGGAAGATCCTCACTCTTGGTTTCGATCAATGATTACTAAAAGAAATTTTAATATATCGCCTAAATCCACATGCTTCCGTCGCACTAGAAACCAACAAGTGGTATCAGAATAGTCACGTTTAAATTTATAATTATTTATTTGATTGTTGATCTATGCACAATTGTGGTTAGATTTTTATTTCATGCTATTTGTTCTTTAATTCGATTATAATTAACATGTTATCGACATATTAATCATATTCATTTAGTGTTTAATTTTCTTAAAGGTTTAATAACAAATGAAGAATGACTAATGATGCCATTGAGAAGTGTCAAATCATTGGTCGGTAAAATTGGGTTACACGACGTGTGGCCGGAGCACATGTTGTATACCCATGCACATTGTATCTAGATGAATTGAACAATTAATTACACGTGATGCTTTTATTGCACACCATGTGTTGACTAGGCCAACCTGACACACGACAAGCAGATACAGGGTGTGTGACTGGCATGTACATACCATGTAGTCTAACTGAGTCAACACGCCAAAGCCCCAGGTGTGTGACTTGGATATACAACAACTGAGATACATGGCGTGTAGCTTCATGTACACACTGTGTAGTCTCCCATTAATGGAAAAATTAAAATTACATTAAATTTTAAGTTATAGCATTAAAACCTTGTTTTATTAATTGACACATTGTTGTGTGTTTGATAATTTAATAATGGTTTTAAAGAATTTTAATGCTCAATTAATTTATTATAATTAATATATCATTATTGGTTCTACCGTTTATTCTCCATGAATGTCATTAATGATGGGTATCTCCAAATAATATTGAATTATCATTAATATGAAAGGGAATTAATTAATTAATGCAAGTGTGTTTATCTTAAATAATAAAATAACGAATAAAGAAATGAATGTTAGCCATTTACTTTTATGTATTCATTGCATATATGATCATCCATGAGCTTGACCAAGACCTTTGTATGTATTGGATATTTTAATTTAATTTATTGCACGAGTTTGCAATTATTTAATATTAAATTAAATGATGGCATGTAAGTCATACCTCCCTCCATTATTATGTAGGACTTGTGTGTCCAAAAATATTTATGTAATCCCATTTAACCAATCTTTTGGTTCTCCTCACCTGCGTGTGAGTAATAAATATTTATAATTAATGGAGCATCTCCACAGTGCATGGAGGCGGTTCAAGATGGAACCATAATGATGCCAACTCAAGTGATACACAAGTGGACATGTGTAATGTTGTAACTCATGTCACAACCAAAAATATGAGTTATTTCCCCTAGATCAAAGTTTGATTTAATGTCCACTCATTAAATCAACCATTAGGTAAAGCTCCTGAATAGGTAATTTAATTAATTAATTATTTCTATCTATGTAATTATTTATTTTATGGATGCAAAGTCGTGATCACATAAATAAATGAATTAATGTGCAAAGACGGAAATTAAATAAATGATTTATGAGGAAATATTTTTTCCAACGTGGTTAATTAATCAAGTAACATCCACTTAATATTAATAAGATGTGTAAAGGATAAAACAAGATAAAATTTATGCATAAAAAATTAAAATTCCTCAATTAAATATTAAGTCAGACTAAACCTTCCATTACTTGATTGGGAACGAAACCATAGAACTAAGTGTAGTACATGGACAAAGTCTAGACACTTACTTTTATCAGAGAGTTTTCATGAGAGTTTTGGGTTGACTTAACTGAGATTGTATTGAGTTTAACAGACAAAGTTTGTTCAATACAAATTTGGAGGAAAGTGTTGAGGAAATCCAAGTCAGGATTTCAGGATAGGGGAATCCACTCAACAGATTAAGGAGCTACAAGTCTGTAGTTGACAAGAACGCCTACCTAATTACTTTATTATGGTTTTCATGGCCAAAGTCTGGATCATTAATAAAAGTAACGGGGATCCTTTCCACTAGAATGTTAAAGAAACTAGACATTACGAGTTCAATAGTAAGGGACATTGAGACTTGATAGTGGTGGATTTAATAAATAAATAAATAAAAATTAATTTATTATATCTCACTTATTTTGTAATCAGAGTATTAATAACATGTTCTTTCTAATTGTAGAATAAAATGATAAGTTCATTATCCACACTATCCCTATGATCAATATTGGAGAAAGATAACCTCCTAACTATCAGTAACTTCCAGGAGTGGTTTATATGCCTTCGGGTTATACTACACCATGAACAAAAATCTTACATACTAGAATCCTCAATTCCTAATCTTCCTGCTAAAGAGGCAAGCGATGAAGAGTTCCTTGTCTATGAAAAACATTTGAGCGATGTAGTTGATGTTTAATGTTTGATGCTTTCATCGATGTCTAGTAAACTAATGAAGTTTCACGAAAACATAGATGTGTATACCATGCTTGAGAACCTCTGTGGTATTTATCAGGAGAGAGCTAGACAAGAATAATTTGAGATTTCCAAGGTGCTCTTTCAGAGAAAGCTTGGATAGGATACCCTTACTAGGAATCATGTAATCAAGATCATTGGATACATTGAGCACTTAGAGGTTCTAGGGTTTAAACTCCCCAAAGAAATAGGCACCGACATCATTCTGGCATCACTCCCTCAGAGCTTCTCGAGCTTTGTTGTGAATTTTAATATGAACAACATTGAGAAGTTTCCGCCAGATCTTCTTACTCATTTTCTCCAAGTAGATAAGGATATGAAGCATGAAAAACCTTCCATCCTTATGGTGAACAAACAGAAAGAGAAAATGAATATCTTTAATACCAAATCTTCTTCATGCCCTTCCAAGAAGAGAAAGATCAATGGGCAATCAAGGGAACAAGATGTTGTCTATTTAGTATGTGGCAAGAAGGTCCACTAGAAGAAAAACTACACTCAGACAAAGAAGAAATGGGAAGATTCAGGTTCATCTGTTATTGAGTGAAATTTATCCATTTCTAAAAATTGGGTATTAGATATAGATTTTGGTGCTCACATATGTATTCAAATACAAGAACCAAGTAGATTCATAAAGATTGACTGAGGATAAGTAGATCTTCGAGTAACCAATAGATCTAAACTTATTGTTGTATCTATTAGGGACTACCATATCATGTTGCCAACTAGAATGATCTTGGTTTTAAAGGGTTGTTATTATGTGCCTTTAGTTACCAAAAACATTATTTTTGTATCCAGACTCGATACAGATGAATTTATTTTCAAATTTGGGAATAAATTTTTCTTCTTTTATAAATATAACAATTGTTATGGAAAGACACATTTAAATAATAATATTTATGTGTTAGATTACACGAACCAAATAATGTCAATCAATAATGAAGTAACTTCACATGACTCATACCACACCCAACATTGGCATCACCGGTTAGGTCATGTAAATGAAAAAAACTTGACTAAATTACATCAAGATAGATATTTAGATTCTTTTGAACTAAAACCACTTGGTGTATATCACACATGTTTATAAGGAAAAATGACTAAATCCCCATTTAGTGGGAAAGTTTAAAGGGCTAATGAGCTTCTTGAATTAGTTTATACCGATGTGTGTGTACCATTTCCTATTAAAGCAAGGGGTAGGTACTCATACTTCATAACTTTTACTCATGATTTTAGTAGATATGGATATGTTTACTTAATGAGGTATAAGTCAGATTCTTTTGAAAATTTAAAGGAATACAAGAATGAATTTGAGAACCAGCTTGGTAAGAAGATTAAGAAACTTCACTTAAACTATAGTGGAGAATATCTTAATCAAGAATTCATTGATTATCTACAGGAGTTCAAGATTTTATCTTAACTAAATCCTCCTTATAAACCTTAGTGGAATAGTGTAAGTGAAAGGATGAATCACACCTCGTTGGACATGGTTAGATCAATGATGAGTCATGAAAGTCTTCCATTATCCTTTTGGGAATACGCGTTATAAACAATAATATGTGAACTAAACCGAGTGCCAACTAAAGCAATAGATGATATACCATACTAATTATGGAATGGAAAGAAACCCGTGTTATCTTAATTATATGTGTGGGGTTGAGAAACACTTGTTAAGGCCTCTTCGGGTAATAATCTTGCACTCCGAGGCACAAAGTGTATCTTTATAGGATATTCCAAAGAAACAAAGGGATACTACCTATAAAATCCTTCCGACAAAAAGGTTGTGGTTGATAGAAGTCCCAAATTTCTTGAGGAGGATATTATATCTAAAAGAGATAGTTGGAGTGAGATAGACTTCTATGAATTCTAGGCTCAAGATACACAAGATTTGGCATAGGAATAAATTCCACAAATCCCTATGGAAGAAGAAATTGTTTCATAGATACAATTACTGTGTAAGAGTACTAGAGAGTTTAGAGAACCAGAACAATATGGTTTTTTAGTCATCGAGGATGTTGACTCATTATTAGTTGATAATAATGATCCTATAACCTATAAAGAATTAGTAAGTGGCACAGATGTTTCCAAGTAGCAAGAATAAATGAATTCTGAAATGGATTCCATTTACCAAAACCATGTTTGGATTTTGGTAGACCCTCTAGAAAATGTAAAGCCCATTGGTTGAAAATTGGTATTCAAGAAGAAACTAAACATGGAAGGACAATTCAATACCTATAAGGCGTGATTGGTTACATAAGGGTTTAAATAGTGTCAAGGCATTGTCTATGATGAAACCTTTTCACTGGTTTCTATGTTCAAATCCATCAGAATTATATTTTCCATTATGAATTTCCATGATTATGAGATTTAGAAAATGGATTTCAAAATAGCCTTACTTAACAAGAACCTTCAGAAAGATGTCTATATGATATAACATGAAGGGTTTATGACTCTAAAGGATGCCAACAAGGTATGAAAGTTTCAAAGATCCATTTATGGATTAAAGCAAGCATCCAGGTCATGGAACATTTGTTTTGATGAGGCCATAACAGAATTTGGTTTCATAAAGAATGAATGTGAGTCATGTATCTATAAATGGTTTAATGGGAGTGCAATCATTTTATTAATAGTATATATTGATGACATATTACTCATTGGAAATGAAATACTTGTCTTATAGTCTATTATGGTGCGGTTTAATAAATGCTTCTCTATATAAAGGACTTGGGTGAGGAAACATATATTATTGAGATCAAGATCCATCGAGATATATCTAATAGATTGCTCAGCCTAAGTCAAAGTATATACATTGACAAGATACTGAAGAGATTCAGTATGGAACAATCCAAGAGGGAATTTTTGATAGTGTCACATGACATTCATCTTTCTAGGAAAATGTGCCCTCAAACACATGAGGAAAGAAATAGAATGACAAGGATTCCATACGCATCAGTGATCAGATCAGTCATGTATGATATGCTATGTACTAGGCTAGATGTTACCTACACATTAAGTGTGATGGGAAGATATCAAGTTGATCCAGTTGAATGCTATCAGATGACAGTCAAGATTATCCTTAAGTATATAAGGTATACTAAGGATATGTTCTTGGTTTATGGAAGAGATGATGAACTAGTCATTAGAGTATATGCATATGCTAGTTTTAAAACTAATAAAGATGACATAAAGTCATAAACATGATACATATTCACTTTTAATAGAGGTGTTTTGAGCTGAAAGAGATCGAAGAAGGTTGTGGTTATAGATTCTACAGTAGAGTTTGAGTATATTACAGCTTCTGAGGCAGCTAAAGAAGCAATATGGATGCACAATTTCATCTAAGATCTTGATGTGGTACCTAGAAGTAAAGATCCTATCACACTCTATTGTAATAATACTGTAGCGATGGATCTTGAAAAAGATCCAAGGCCACATCAGCGGATGGAGCACATACTTCATAAGTATCATCTCTTGAGGGATTTTTATTAGAGAGGCAAATTTGTAGTGAGTTGTATTTCCATGGAAGACAACGTACTAGACCCCTTGACTAAAGCCTTAACTCAGTAGAAACATTACTATCACATGAGTTCTAGCAAACTGAAGGTTGTAGGCAGTTGGCTCTAGTCCAAGTGGGAGTTTTTTGGAGTTGTTGTCCTAGGACCAACTATTTGTACTTTGATTACATGAATATTTGATGTATTGAATATTAATAAAACTTATTATTACATATTATTTGTTTTTCTACATGACTCTAATGTAATAATATTCTAGAGTATAAGTTGCATTGATAAGGTCATAATAGCTCCCTGCTATGATGAGAACCTTGATGTGATATGATGATATTCTCAAATAATGTTCTATGGTTAGATAAACTACTATGATGAGACACATAGTACATATAATATTGGGTATGAGTACTTATAAGCAGATGAGACTTCTTCTCATGAAGTTCTAACTTGGTAATCTCCAAGATGGGAGATTATGAGAACAAATCTGCCAGTAGGAATTCCACATGTTTTGGTGTTATCAGATATTCCTATCTTTGAGCATGTGTGATGGTCCTTAGAATTTAAGATTATTATTAATGCATGTCACAACTCACATACTTAGATGTATTTTGTAAACCATGACGATAATAGTTCACGGTGAAGTTGGATATGTTGGGTGTGTCATGAGTGACATGTAATTAATGAATAAGTTGAGGAAGGATTTGTCCCTTCCATATTTATGGAAGATGGTATCTCAGCCCTTTGATTGGAATAGAATCGTTTCATTAAATTCCATGGCCATGGTGTAACAATGTGTTTATTTCAGATAGTCAAAGAAAGACATATCGAGCATATAGGTTGGTGATATGAATGTCCAACATGCTTGATGAGATATTGTGAAAAAGAGATTATATTACATAGTGAGCATTTGTATGTGGTTTTAGATGTTGTGATATTAAGTTCTTTCTCTTGGGTGCCTTGACCCATTGCTAGATAGTAATCTTGAACTTTAAACAAGCCCACCTAATGCCAATGAGAAAGAATTATAGAGGGTCACACACTAAGTGTTTACATTGATCTTGATTAAATTATATTTGATTTTAATTAATGGAATAAATATTATTCTCAAGTATGAGGAATAATTTTATTCAATTTATAATGATCGCATAAATTAAATAAATTTTTCTCCACCAACATGTGAATAAAAATATTTATTTTATTTATTGAATATTTTAATAAATATTTATTCACTAGATTGTGAATAAAATATTTATTTATGAATAAAATATTTATTTGATTGTTAAATAAATGATAGAGGGGTTTGAATGGACTAAGACTGAGTCCAATGAAAAATATTAATTAACATGATCGTTACTTAATATTTGTTATTGTGCAAGTTGACGCACACCACCAAATAGTAATAATATAATTATTGTTATGTGTAATGGGGTTTATTAAAGATAATAAATGTTATTTAATGTATATTATGCAATTAAAAAATATTTTAACTTTATTCCTAACTCCATAAATAGACGACTATGTCTATTGTGTAGAGCATCCGAAATTGAGAATAAAGAATTGTTACGCACAAAAAATTCCCTCTCAACTCCTCCTCCTCTATCCCTCTCAAGAATGAGAAGTGAAAGAGAGATTTATTCAAGACCAAAGAACGAGAGATCAATAATGAATAATGTAAGACATTCAACTTTCTTCGCCAGCACCCGGAGATCATGTGGTGTTGCTCGGAGATCACAGGAGCACGTGTGGATCACCGCTAAAGGGATTCTATCCTTGGATCTTTACAGTGCTATGAAGGTAATCTAAAAGGGTCTTTTCGGATGATAAACATTCACCAATGAATAAAGTTCATAATCCCGGGTATTTATTTCTTCAAATATTAAATAAATTTGATGTGTATGATACTCTCTCTTTATTTCGATCAATGATTATTAAAATAAATTTTAATATATCATCCACCGCTATACGCTTCTGTTGTGCCTAGAACCATCAAATTGTCCATATGATGGACACCCATATAAAAATCAGATAAGAAGTTTCAGAATATAAATAAAACAAACAATCTACAACAAAATAGATATAAAACAATACAAAATCTAAAATGTGTTGTACCTCTCGTACCCCTCGTGGTTTTATTTTCATGATCACAATCACCCTCTTATGTTTCTAATATTGTTTTAACTGTTTTTGGATGATAGGCATTCATTTAAGATGCCAAGGAATTGGGCCAAGAAGTCCAAGAAGGCAAAAAGCCACAATGGACTGAATTTCAGTCCACCGGCCAACCGGTGGAAGACCACCGACCAACCGATGGAAGCCTGGACAGAAGGCATCCTTCTGTCCAGACCACCGGCCAATCGATGTCACACCAACGGCCAGCCGGTGGCACCCAGACAGAAGCCTGAGCCACTGCCTTCTCACCGGCCAACCGGTGGACTCAGCACCGGTCAGCCGGTGGCATCCAGCCAGCACAGGTAGAGCTACTGCCTCAGCACCGGCCAACCGGTGGCCTCCTCACCGGTCAGCCGGTGGAGCCTGAGCCCAAGCCCTCTCCAATTTTCCAAACACCGGCCAACCGGTGGCCTTGTACCGGTCAGCCGGTGGAGGCAGTCAAACTAGCCGTTGGGCTTTTGACCAGCCTGTCCACTTGCCCTCCAACGGCTCCGAAAGCCTCTCCAACGGCTCCGAAGCCTCCTTAAGGCCATATGAGGGTTCCCCCTCTATAAATAAAGGACCTTGAAGCCCCGGAAACAAAAGGAAGCCCACGGGACACATTTTGATCATTTGGCGAACCTCCGGCGGACTTCCTCCAAGGAACCCCAATCACTCCAATTCAATTCCACATCCAAGGAGCATCACCAAAGAAGCTTGGGAGTGCACGTCCTCAACTCCAATCATCCATTGGCGCCCAAGGCTTCTCCAAATACGGTTTTTCTTGTTTTATTTATTTTGAGCTTAAAATTGAGTTTGTGCCTACAAACTCCCAATTTTCTCATCCTCTCTCTTTTGGGTTCTCACACCACCTTCAAGGTGTGAAGAGGTTAGTCAAGCCTTACCTTTCAAAAGGCTTGAGTCATCGGTGAGCTAGCCTTCACCCGTTAAAAAGGCTAGTGGGTTCTTGCTCAACCAATAAAAGCAAGCTGTAATAGGTTCTAGACTAACCTGAAAAGTCTAGTGGGTTTCTTGCTAAAACCATTGAAAAGCAAGCGGTAGTAAATCTCTCAACGGTTGAGTTGGGAGCGGAGACGTAGGCCGGGTTTTAGGCCGAACTCCGTTATCAATTCTTGTGTCTTGCCTCTTTATTTCCGCTGCACTTTTAACTTTGATTTTTAATTTGTTAATTATTTTTTAAAAGGCAATTTCCCCCCCCCCTCTTGCCATCACTTCCATTCTTTCTCCGCCCAACAATTGGTATCAGAGGAAAAATTTGAGTAATAACTTCACCGGTTTCAAATTTAAGATCCTTTTGTGATGGCCTCAACCTCTTTCGCCCCCGAAGGCTATTCATTGGGTCGTGCTCCATTTTTTGATGGAACCGACTATAATTATTGGAAAACCCGCATGACTACTTTCCTTAGAAGCATAGGTTATCCCATATATAAAATTGTCATGAATGGTTACACTCTTTCTACTCCCGATGAATCCAAATGGACCCAAGCCGATATAAAAAATTTCAAGCTTGATGGCAAAGCCATGAATGCTCTACATTGCGGCCTTGACCGAAATGAATTTAATCGAGTGTCCACATGCACCTCATCTCATGAAATCTGGAAACTTTTGGAGGTTACCCATGAGGGGACCAACAAAGTAAAGGATACTCGATTAGATATGTTTCGACAAGATTTTGAATCTTTCTCCATGCATCCAAATGAATTTATTTCTGAAATGTTTACTCGCTTTACTGACGTTTTCAATGGTAGAAAATCTCTTGGTGATGATGTTTCAGCAGAGACGATGGTCAAGAAGATCCTATGGATCCTACCAAGCACATGGGATCCAAAAGTCACGGCAATCCAAGAAGCAAAGGACATCAAAAATATGTCGGTCGAAGAGCTCATCGGATCCCTCATGACATATGAGATCACCATGAGGAGGCAAGCTGAAAAGGAAGGCAAACCGATCAAAGTTCCAAAAAACATCGCCTTCAAAGTTCAAGAAGAAGAAAGCTCCTCCTCCTCATCCTCTTCATCATCAAGCGGCGATTCCGAAATTGAGAATCTTGCCCGCAAGATGCACAAATTCATGAAGAAGCACAAGAAGAAGAAATCTCGCAAGACCCGCAAGGCTCAACCCGACGAAAAATCCGAGCCTGAGGTAACATGCTATGGGTGTGGCAAGAAAGGCCATTACAAGCCCGATTGTCCACTCAACAAGAAAAAGGCCAAGAAAAAGGAAAAGAAGAAGGCATTCAAGGCCACATGGAGTGATAGCTCCTCATCATCCTACTCCTCCTCGAGCGACAACGGTAACAAATGCCTAATGGCATTCCATGAGGTAACTTCTTCCGACTCCTCCTCCTCTTGTTCTTCAAATTCAAATTCTTTCAATCACATGTCTTATGAGGATCTCCAACATGCGCGAGATCAATTGGAGGAAGGTTTTCACGAACTTTCTTCCAAATTTGTTGCTTTAAAAAAGAATTTCAAAAAACTCTCTTCCGAAAAAGAACAACTTCTCAAAGAGAAGGAAGAGTTGACCCTCAAAATCCAAAATCTTCCCGATGTTGATTCCATGGAATCAACTATCAAATATTTGAAGGAGACTCTAGCTAAGTTCACCCAAGGGGAACAAAATTTGAACAATTTACTTGGTTCCCAACGTATATCTAGAACCACCCAAGGGCTTGGCTATTCCAAGCAAGCTTCCTCTTCCCATGCACCTACTTTTTTTGTAAGGGGGAGCTCTCAAAACAAATTTTGTAATTATTGTAAAAAACCCGGGCACTTGATTTATGAGTGCAATTGCAAAAATGCCTGGTATGGCCGCCCCAAAACCATTTTCTTAAATGATGAATTTTATAGGAGAAGACCCGCCACAAGACAAGTATGGATTGAAAAATCCCTATTAGCGAGTCTCTCCGGCCCAAAATTTATTTCGGTTTCAAAAACCTCTCCCCGGTGATTAGTTGTTTTTATTTAGGGGGAGTTAGGTTTGTTTAAGCATTTTCGTTTTATTCAAACTTCCAATTTCAACTCTTGGTTTCAAATTTTCTATTCAATTTTCATTTCAAAACTTTCAATTCAAACTGTTATTCAATTTTTGATTCAAAACTTTCAATTGGTTTAAAAAACTCTATCTTGTTTTTAAAGTTTTCCCTCAATCAAGTTTTATGCCCCGTGCTATTTTGATAATCACAAAGGGGGAGAAATTCTTGGTTGATTGGGGGAGAAATCCTTTAAAACATGCTTTTCATTTCATTTTCTACATTGTTTGTTTTGGTGATTGTGATCATCAAAATAGGGGGAGATTGTTGTACCTCTCGTACCCCTCGTGGTTTTATTTTCATGATCACAATCACCCTCTTATGTTTCTAATATTGTTTTAAGTGTTTTTGGATGATAGGAATTCATTTAAGGTGCCAAGGAATTGGGCCAAGAAGGCCAAGAAGACAAAAAGCCACAATGGACTGAATTTCAGTCCACCGGCCAACCGGTGGAAGACCACCGGCCAACCGATGGAAGCCTGGACAGAAGGAATCCTTCTGTCCAGACCACCGGCCAACCGGTGTCACACCAGCGGCCAGCCGGTGGCACCCAGACAGAAGCCTGAGCCACTGCCTCCTCACCGGCCAACCGGTGGACTCAGCACCGGTCAGCCGGTGGCATCCAGCCAGCACAGGCAGAGCTACTGCCTCAGCACCGGCCAACCGGTGGCCTCCTCACCGGTCAGCTGGTGGAGCCTGATCCCGAGCCCTCTCCAATTTTCCAAACACCGGCCAACCGGTGGCCTTGTACCGGTCAGCCAGTGGAGGCAGTCAAACTAGCCGTTGGGCTTTTGACCAGCCTGTCCACTTGCCCTCCAACGGCTCCGAAAGCCTCTCCAACGGCTCCGAAGCCTCCTTAAGGCCATATGAGGGTTCCCCCTCTATAAATAAAGGACCTTGAAGCCCCGGAAACAAAAGGAAGCCCACGGGACACATTTTGATCATTTGGCGAACCTCCGGCGGACTTCCTCCAAGGAACCCCAATCGCTCCAATTCAATTCCACATCCAAGGAGCATCACCAAAGAAGCTTGGGAGTGCACGTCCTCAACTCCAATCATCCATTGGCGCCCAAGGCTTCTCCAAATACGGTTTTTCTTGTTTTATTTATTTTGAGCTTAAAATTGAGTTTGTGCCTACAAACTCCCAATTTTCTCATCCTCTCTCTTTTGGGTTCTCACACCACCTTCAAGGTGTGAAGAGGTTAGTCAAGCCTTACCTTTCAAAAGGCTTGAGTCATCGGTGAGCTAGCCTTCACCCGTTAAAAAGGCTAGTGGGTTCTTGCTCAACCAATAAAAGCAAGCTGTAATAGGTTCTAGACTAACCTGAAAAGTCTAGTGGGTTTCTTGCTAAAACCATTGAAAAGCAAGCGGTAGTAAATCTCTCAACGGTTGAGTTGGGATCGGAGACGTAGGCCGGGTTTTAGGCCGAACTCCGTTATCAATTCTTGTGTCTTGCCTCTTTATTTCCGCTGCACTTTTAACTTTGATTTTTAATTTGTTAATTATTTTTTAAAAGGCAATTCCCCCCCCCCCTCTTGCCATCACTTCCATTCTTTCTCCGCCCAACAAAATGTTAGGAAACTCGACTTGGCTTAAAAATCCAAAGAATAAAATAAAACTAATACACCGAGTGCAGATATCCATGTGAACCAGGGTCACCCTCCACCTACTAACTTGAAATACACTCCAAGAGTGGTTTGGAAGATGGAGTCCCTGAAGTGGTACTCTATTGAATCAGAGCTTGAATCTACAAGAACCAATCATTCTATAAACACTCAGTGGTGTGAGTAGGGTGTGAGAATAATATCCCAGTAGGATTTCACTAATGAGTCCGTCCATTTTCCTTTTCAAATCATTCTAAAAACACTAGTATGAACTACAATATTTGAAAATAGTTTTTTTAACTCTTTAGGAAAATAAGCTCAAAACCATTTTATAAATTACCATTTTAAAATAAAATATAGTTAAAAAGAAAATATTTAACCTTTCCTTTTAAACCCCCTTTTAAAATAGAATTCCTAAAAACCATTTCAAAACCACCTTTTAAAAACATTCTAAAATTAAAATTAATCACACAAATAAATTTGAATATCATAAGTATAACTAAACAGTAAAAAATACAGGTGAAACATGTAACCAGATGAACCCATATCAAAAGCAATCAGAAACCAATGGAGATAATTGTTGGAGTTGGTACCCTATAAAAAAACTTCTGTGTACTTTATGAAAACATGTATTCATTGTTTTTAATATTAATAAACTCTTTATTACATAATGATTGTTCTTTTGTGTAACATAGTATGTGATAATGTCCTAAGAGTAGCTGTCACACTAAAAGGTCATAGTAGTTCCCCACTATAATGAGAACCCAGAAGTGCCACAACAGTATTCTTAAATATATTTTCTATAGCAGGATAAAATCATTTGAGGGACACAAATGATTTAGGATATTAGGGGTGGATACCCATAGTAATTTTAGGCACCTTATTATGGTGTATTCCCTTAGTAATATTCAGTGTAGGTTATTATAAGAATGAGACCCGCCAGTAGGAAATCCATATTTATATGTGTCATTGGATGTTTTTATCTATGAACATGTGTATTGATACTTAGACTTTAAGATTATTATTAATGAATGTTATAAGTAACATACTTGATATATTTATGAAGATTATGACAACATATATTTGTGTTGAGGTAGGATATGTTGGGTGCATCATGAGTCATATTTCATTAATGAATAATGCGAGAAAAGATTTATCCCTTATGTTCCTTAACATAAGTTGATATCTTCGGAACTTTGATGGAAATGATATAGACTAAATAAATCCATGTCCATGGTATTATATAGGAAAATTATATTTCTAAAAATTCAAATAAAGATACATTGTGCACATAGGTTGATGACACCAGCATGTAACCTACTTGATTAGAGATATCACGATAAAGAGATTAAACTACACAATAAATATCTGTATGAGGTATTATGTTGTTGAAACATTAACTTATTTCTATATTTGTGCCTTGACATGTTTAGTGATGCCCAAATTTACCCTAAAGGTGGAATAATTCATTGTAGTACATGTAGGGATTGAATCCACTGGGACCGAAGAAGTAACATTGAGACACTCAAATTTTTTGGAAGGTTTGGATATGTAGTTTCCAACTTTGGTGTTGATATTAATTTTGAAACTAAAATACTAAAGAACCTAAGGCAATGGATTTTATTTAATAATTAAAAACATAATTTATTGAATGGAAACAATTAATGAATATGTGTCTATCCTAGGTTGTTTCTTGGGCTCGAATGGATGTATTTTTTTTCTTAAAAAACATGAGATTACTAATTCAAGATGTAACTAAACAATGAGATAATTACAAAACATCATTCACCAATTTAATCCCTGCACAATTATAATTCTAATACACAATCCACTTAGAGTATCACTTTAATGATCACTCTAAGGAATTGGATCGTACTAGCACTCAAAATGTGCCATCATTAAAGTTAATGAAGGCGGAGAAGAGAGTAACTCATTGAATAGAACTCTTAAAATAATAATCTGATTTAAATATTAAATAATATGAAATAACATTTAATCTAGACCCATGAAAATCCATAGTATCAAACCATAAAAGTATTATACTTCCATTTATGTAAAGCTCTCAATGAAATATGGAAGTTGACTCAATGAAGCGGGATTAAAGAAGTGAAAACAATGAAACAATGAACACTCCACCATTGTGTGAGGAATTTCATAATTGTTGGTGTGAATAAATTCACACCTTGATTCAATGGTATCAAAGTGTTAATAAAAAATATAGAATAAGTGAATAATAAAAACTTTTATTAAGAAACTAAAGTGATTCGAATAACTTACATGAGAGAAATTGAACATACAATTACAAAATGAAAGTGTATCAATACAATTGAAAGAATAAAAACATCCACCATTAATTAATTCACCAACACCACATTAAATAGGAAATATTTGAGCCTTAGGTTGATACAACATCATTAAACATAATCCCCATTAATTAGGATAGTCAAAAGGTGGATGAGAAAAAATGGAAAGTGGACTTTTCAATGTTGACCAGAAAAATCGGATCAAGTTTTATCCCCCATGTTGACATGAAATAATGACTTTGAAGATAACTAAAATTGGGAAAGTCATAGAAGAGAAATATTCTCTTCCATATTTATTTTAATTCCCATATAATGTTCATCCCAATTGGTTATTCCATTCAGATGTTATGATTAAATTGGTGGGCTGAATTTATGGGCCTTGAAATTTGTCCCATAATTAAACTTCAACTTGGGCCGCATGGATCACCATGAAAACCTTCAAATTTTCTATGGTCACAATTGAATGAAATATTTCCCATAATTTTCTCTATCTATAGTTAAAATTTTATCTTCAATGGAATTTAATTCTAGGCTCCACATTTCTAGAAATTTCTGTATCCATGGAAAAAATGTACATATTCCCATATGAATCATCCATTGATACTAAAAGAAAAAATGTTCCACACAAAGTGAAATCAAATCCTTAAATATGAAATTAAAATAATGAAAATAATGTATTCCACAAGCGGATGCTTAATTGGGCCCAAATTGACACACTTTAAACATGAATTGCATAATGATGTAAAATGAGGTTCAAATAATAAAATGCACTAAAAACAGAGTTTATGGACATTGAAACACATGAATATTAAAATATAAACAATGAATGTTATCCTCTTTCAGTGTCTAATCACACCCCCAAACTTGATTTTTTCTAGTCCCGATAAAAATGTATCTCAAATATATAAAAATCGAATTCACTTTTTCAAAAACATTTTAACATAAATTGCTCACAAAAAGACATCATGACAAACAATCATGAAACCTATAAAAATAATTTAACACAATATTGGTTCACAAGCATATCCCAAGATCAATCCCATTCATTTTTTCAAATTCATCACCGCATTTCATCCAATTTTAATTAATCACGATGATGTGTTGTGCGTCACAATAAACATAGGGGGTTTATTTTAATGTTCAAGGGAAAAATGGAAGTTCTTGGTGAGAATCACATTCAACCTTAAGGTAAGTATCAAATTTTTTTCATTTTTTATTCTTTTTTCTTGATTCCTTTTTTTTATCATAATACAGATTAAAAGACTAACTCCGAGAAAGAAAACTATGGAGTAATGATCCCAAAGTGTCAAACACCACACATTTGGTTAATTACATGATCTACAATAGAGATGTAAAGCCTAACTCTGGGTAAGAAAACTATGGAGTCATGATCCCCAAGTGTCATATGCCGCACATTTGGATAAACATTGCTCTATTTAGTCTTTTTTTTCATTTTTTATTGGATACTCAAATTAAAATCAAAGTGACCCCAAACCCCATGCTATGAAAAAAGGACCCTAGGAACTCAAAATCACACCCCACAATCAAAAGGATGTTCATTGTGGAATTTTTATTAAAATGATGAAAATATTAACAGTGAAAATCACATTGGACAACCAATCTTTCCAAAAATTACACTCATGAACTTAAACTTTCATTTAAATCAGAATCAAGGCAGGAAAAATGATTTGATATTCAGTTTTCATGTTTCACAATGTGAATTAATGCATGCAAGGATAATGAATTGAAATTTTCCATAATACCCTTTTTTTTCAAAATCTCATATTTTCACTCCCACCAACTTAGAATGAAACTGCCCTCAATGTTGAAAGAGAAGAGAAAAGGGAGTTCATAATTGAGAATAAAGAGGG
Organism: Viscum album; assembly: GCA_963277665.1. Taxonomy (NCBI): domain Eukaryota; kingdom Viridiplantae; phylum Streptophyta; class Magnoliopsida; order Santalales; family Viscaceae; genus Viscum; species Viscum album. The sequence goes on along the minus strand of OY728128.1, from coordinate 1,511,469,253 downwards.
GGAGAATGTGATTTGAAATGAATTAATGGAACAAAATCTCCTAGTTTGAAGTTGAATACCCATCGATAAGTAATTGATCACTTTGGCTTCATGTCACAAGTATAATCATCAGGGATGATTGAAGGTTAGGTTTGAACTTTCTAAGGCATGTGTTTCATTTGAAAATACTAATCTACTTAAACTATTAAATATCACACACAAGAAACATTAGTCCACATTGGAAACCCCAAGGGGCCCCTTAACAAAAAAAAGACACCAAAACATACAAAATAAAATAAAATAAACCAAAATCAAAGAAAAATCTAGGTTGCCTCCCGAAAAGTTCTTAATTTAAAGCCATTATCTTGACTTGGACCCGCCAACTTACCCAATACCAACTTTCAACATTTTACGGACCACATTTTCACTAATTCTATTAGATTGATATTAATACTTTGTTTAGAATCTATTTTAAGTGTAAATATATGTGCTCCAATGAGTGGGAAAGTCAAAGGAATATCAGAAATGGTTGATCCAGTTGCTTTTGTAGTCTTGCCTATTATATCAAGGATCATTACCACTTTATGGGTTTCAAGATAAGAATGAATGCCAACTAAAAGGTCATGGTTATACCCTATGAAGGGATACTTTAGTGGGATAAGAAAGACTAAAATTTTGATCTCAGGTTGGATAACACTTATCAAACATAGATTGAGACTTTCAATCAAAATAAGTTTCATTTTCAAAATTTAGAAATGGATTTGGTTGCTTTTTAACAATAGATTCAACCACCAAATTGGACAGATCAGTGTCATTAATGGGTATGGACTCAAAGTTTGCGATTTCTCCCAATGTTTTAGTGATTGGTGTTTCTAAAAAATCATCAATGGAGAAATATTTAGGACAATCAATCCATGATTTAAAATTTCCTACTTTTTAATATAGAAATTCAGTTTACTCCTGATTTAAAAACTCATTAAATGTTCCATAATGTTCCTCGAGTTAACTTTCAACATTCCCTAACTAATTCACCTCATTATCCAACTTTTTTTTTTCATATTCTAAAGTGGGTTTTTTAATATTTTCCTCTAATTTTGAAGCTTCTGATGGTTTGGGAATCATTAATTCAGGTTTTTCATTATTTTTCACACTCTTGGAAATAGTCAAAACTTGGAGTTGTTTATAAAAGGATTGCATGTAACAAGATTATTCTATTAATGATGAAGAATAAACAACTTGAGTGGGAATGGTTTCTATAACCATTTCAATACTTTGTAGTTCTACCCTCAATGACGAAACCTTAGAAGTAATTCTCTCCTTTTATTGACATAGTTTCTCAAGTAATGGTTGTGGATCAAGCTAGAAAATGGGTTAATCAAAATTTTCTATTACAAGAGGATAATAATATTGTTGGAATTGCACAGGAGGATGTTTAGATTGGATTTTACGAGATTAATACTCATTATAGGTTGGGATGTTTTGTAGAGAATAGGAGTTCAAACATTGTGGTTGATTTAGTTGTTGATTTTCCCACTAGTATAAACTAGGAAGGTCATTGTACATAACACTTGGTGTAGGTTATTCAATGTATGGAGATGTTCTCCATGTTTGGATTTGTTCAAAATGGCCACCCAAAGGAGTGAAATCAGGGGTGAGAACAAAGAAGTGGGGTAAGAATAATATATGAGTGTCTAAGATAACTTACTTAGGTCCTCAACAACAACACCATAAATTGGTGATGCCCAAATTTACCCTATAGGTAGATGAGGTCATTGTAGTATATGTAAGGATCAAATTCATAGGGACTGAATAAGTAATATTGAAACACTCAGATTTTTTGGGAGGTTTGACTATGAAGTGGCTAACTTTAGTGTTGATTTCAATTTTGAAACTAAAATACTAAAGAAACTAAGATAATGGATTGAATTTAATAATGAAAACCTTAATGATTTTGATGGAAACAATTAATGAAGATGAGTCGATCCTAGGTTGCTTCTTGGCCTAGAATGAATGTATCTATTTTTGTAAAAAATATAAGATCACTAATTCAAGATGTATCTAAATAATGAGATAATTCCACAATATCATTCACCAATTTAATCCCCATAAAATTACAGTTATAATCACTAATTAACTCAAAGGATTTATTTAATGAGAACTCCAAGGAATTGGATTTTACTATCACTCAAAATGTGTCATCGTTAAAGTTGACGATGACAAAGAAGAGAGTAACTCATTAAATGGAACTCTTAAAATAATGAACTAATTTAAATATTAAAGAACATTAAATAAAATTCAATCTAGACCCATGAAAATTCCTAGGATCAAACCATAAAAGTATTAGCCTTCAATTGATGAAAATCTCTCAATGAAACATGGAAGTCTACTTAATGAAGCAATATTAAAGAAGTGAAAATAATGAAATAACGAACACTCCACCGCTGTGTGAGGAATTTCATAATTTTGTGTGTGAATAAATTCACACCTTGATTTAAAGGTATGAAAGGGTTAAGTAAAAGGATATAATAAGTGAATAATAAGAAATTTTATCAAGAAAATAAAATGATTCAAACAACTTACATGAGAGAAATTGAACATACAATTACAAAATGAAAGCGTACCAATACAATTTAAAGAATAAAAACATCCACCCTTAATTAATTCAACACCACCAACTTAAATAGAAAATATTTGAGCGTTAGGTAGATATACTATAATTAAATATCATACAAATTAATTAGTATAGTCAAAAGGTGGATGATAAAATAGGGAAAGTGGACTTTTCAATGTTGACTAGAAAAACCAGATCAAGATTCTACCCCCATGTTGAAATGAAAGTATGAATTTTAATATAGCTGAATTTGGGAAGGTCATAGAATAAAAATATGTTCATCCATATGTTCTATAATCCCTTTATAAATTTTATCCCAATTGGATATTTCATTTGTATGTTATGATTAAATTGGTGGGATGACTTTATGGGCCTTAAAATCTAGCCCATAATTTAAAATTCAACTTGGGCTTCCTGGATCACCATGAAAACCTCATAATTTGATTTGGTCTTAGTTGAATGAAATGTTCCGCATAATTTTATCTATTTGCAGTTAAAATTTGATCTTTAATGGGCTTTAATTCTAGGATCCACATTTATTTGATGGGCATAAGACCCATTATACTTTGTCCAGAAATTTCTACATCCATAGAAAAAAATGTCCATCTTCCCATATGAATAATTCATTGATCATAAAATATAAAATGTTACACACGAAGTGATCAATAAAATACTAAAATATAAAATTCAAATAATTAAAATAATGTATTCCACAAGCTGATGATTAATTGGGACCAAATTGACACACTTTAAACAATAATTGCATAATTATGTGAAATGAGGTTCAAATAATAAAATGAACTAAAATAAGTGTTTATGGACATTGAAACACATTAATATTAAAATACAAACAATGAATTTTATCCTCTTTCAGTGGATAATCAGTGTTGCTAGATGTTAACCTTGGACTTTAGGCTGTTTTGCCTAATGCCATGAGAAAGAGGCTTAGAGGGTCACACAATAAGTGTATCCAAAATCTTAGTTAAATAATATATTATTATTTATTATTTAACAAGATGAATAAAAATTATTCCTGCATGTGCTTTAATAATTATTCATGTATGCTTGATCAGATATATTCTGTCATCAATTATTCGAGAGAATATTATGTGAGCAGAATATTTAATAAATATTTATTTTCTATTTAGTAAATTTAATATTTATTTATTTATTGGTGAGTAATTCAATGATATTTATTTATTAAATAAATATTCATTATTCAGGGCTTGATAAATATTATAGAGGAATAACAGACCGATTTTAATGGCCCGGTGAGAAATAATATATATTTAATATTATTTGAATAAATAATATTTCATTTAATTCATGAGTTTAGTGTATGTTATGAAATAATAATAATAATAATATTATAGATATAGGTTTCTATAGGTATTAAGAAAATAATAAAGGATGAATGTGAAATTATTATTTTCTAACCCTAGCAGTATATAAATCCAATTATATTATTTTCTTAAGAGAGACAATTCATTTTGTGTTGTGCACAATGAGATCCGAAGAGAATCCTATTAATCCCTAGAGAGATCCCTCTCTTAGAATTATCCTAATAATAGAGATCAATATTCCTCCACCTTCCACTCTCAAGTCTAGAGACATAAAGGAGAATCCTTTAGAAGTGATTCTCAGGACGATCAAAGGAAAATGACGCACGCGATAGGATCTACGATGCTAGCATATAGAGATTCATATGGAAACATTAAAAGATTCATGGAACATGTGTGGATCACTACTAGATGGAATCTATTCTTGATTCCTACAACATAATGATGGTATGACGTAGATCCATTGTTAGATCAATAAATAAATAAAGAATTTCTCGCAAGGAAATTCTTTAATTGGTTAAATTAATTATAAATAATATGTGGTGATCCCATGCCACTACAACAAAACTGGCATTTAATATCACTATAAATGGCCTTTATCAGTGCTAGAAAAGCACTGACTACATGAGAGAGGTTAAAATCCATGGTCTTTTATCAGCACAAAAAGGCACTAATAAATGGGTCTTTTATTAGCACTTTAATTTAGCACCACTAAAGGAAATATTTATCAGCGCTGATAAAGTATACCTTTATCTATGCTTATAAAAGTGATATAAAGGACCTTTTATCAGCACTTTGTAAAAGTGTTGATGAAGGACCTTTTATCAGCACTTTGTAAAAGTGTTGATAAAGGACCATACTATAGTGTGTTGTAACAACACACTACAACACCACTACAATTTGTTGTAAAAACACACCACAACACCAGAAATACACAAAATATTAACAGAAATAAGTACCAATATAGTATTTAAATGAAATTAAATTTACAAAACAAACATAATAAAAAAAACTATATTATAGACATTTCAAACACTGGTTTATACAATTACATAAATAAAAAATATTATATACATTCAAAAACATCAATGCTCCTTTATCTTTTAATCCTAACCCAAATCATGTAATTTCTGAACAAACCACCCCTTCTCGAGAAAAAGAACACACCTGTATAAGAAAACAATTCTTATGTTAGTAATAATATAAAGAAATAAATTGATAGAAAGTGTTAATTTTATTAAAATTGATGTCAATTTTAAATAAAAATATGCACTTAGAGTCATACTGGTCACATTGTGACTCAAATTGAGGTGCATATAATTCCAACATGTCTCAAATGACTTGTGGATATTTTTCCTAAAGTATCAAAATAATATGAATTTGTTTACTCAATTTTGAGTACGACAATTGTATTTTTTACTAAAACATTATTTTAAACTGGAAACACACACTTTTGACTCATTTATGATCACATCATATATCAGTTTGATTTGAAGCAGATTCCTGCACATCAAAAATGTATTATGAATATTTTTCCAAAATTATTAAGAAAATCCAAGCGTGTTTGATCAGTTTTTAGTGAGCGGCACTTTTTGAATAAAATGCCGGTTTTAAACTGATAATGGACACTTTGAGTCATACCGAGTACATCGTGTATCGAATTGAGGTGTGGCTAATTTATACATATCACAAATGACTTATGGATTATTTTTTCAGAGTATCAAAACAATTCAAATGTGTTTTCTTGGTTTTGAGTAGGACATTTTTCCATTTTACTAAAATTGATAACAATTTTAAATAAAAAGATGCACTTTGAGTCATACCAGTCACACCGTGTGTTAGATTGAGGTGAGGTTGATTACTACACATCCCAAATTACTTATGAATCATTTTAATAAAGTATTAAACCAATATGAATTTATTTTCTTAGTTTTGAGTATGTCACTTGTCTTTTTTTACTAAAATGCCATTTTTAAGATAAAACATGCACTTTGACTCATACAGATCACATCGTGTATCTGTTTAATGTGAGACCGATTACTACACATCACAAATGATTTATGAATTTATTCCATAAATTATAAAAAACATATGATCATGTTTTATTAGTTTTCATTGAGTGACACTTTTTAAATTCAAATATCAATTTTAAATAGAAATAAGTACTTGGAGTCATACCAGTCAAATGGTGTGTCAGATTGAGGTGTGGATGATTCCTACACATCCCAAAGTCTCAAAACAATCATAAATATCAATGTTACTATGATTTCTGTTGACTTTATTTGTCTAACTATCAACACTGCATGAGAATCTTCGAATAAACCAAATCAACTCAAAAAAAATAATCCACTTGTATAAGAAAAACATTATTATGAGTAATACTAAAAATAAATAAATAAAACATAAATATGAAATAATACATTAATTATATGGGAAATGATTTTATTGTGAAAATATCAAGATTACCTCTGTGATTGAGCAGTGGAGGGAACTTGAAGGAAAGTGATAGATTTCAACACTATAGGGGTGAAAGATTTTGAGGGAGAATAAGTTTGTAGAAGTTTTGGTGCAGAAAGGCATGAAAGATGGACAAAGTATCCCAACTCAAAAAAATAATCCACCTATATAGGAAAAAAATTATTATGTAAGTAATACTAAAAAGAAATAAATTAAACATAAATATGAAACAATACATTAATTCTATGGAAAATGATTTTACTGTGCAAACATCAATATTACCTTTGTAATTGAGAAGAGGCAGCATCATTTCTCTTCCTGTAAAGGTAGTGGAGGTAACTTAAAATAAAGTGATAAATTCACCACTACAAGGGTGAAATGGTTTTAAGGGAGAAGAAGTCTATGGAAGTTTTGGTGTAGAAAGGCATGAAAGATGGAAAAAACATCCCAACTTGAACAAAATAATCAACCTATATATGAAAATAATTATTATGTGAGTAATAATATAAATAAATAAATAAAACATAAATACAAAAAAATACATTAATTCTATGGACAATGATTTTACTATGAAAACATCAAGATTACCTTTGTAATTGAGTGGAGGTAGCGTCATTGCTAATCCTACAAAGGTAGTGGAGGTAACTTGAAAGAAAGTGATAAAAGAACCACTATAGGGGTGAAAAGGTTTTGAGGGAGAAGAATTCTGTGGAAGTTTTAGTACATAAAGGCATGAAATATGGACATAACACCCAAAATCAAAAAAAAAATCCACCTATATAAGAAAAAAATTATTATGTGATTAATAATAAAAAAATAAATTAAACATAAATATGAAACAATACATTAATTCTATGGACAATAATTTTACTATGGAAACATCAAGATTACCTCTGTGATTGAGTAGAGACAACATTGTTGCTCTTCTTACAAAGGCATGATGCATATATATAAATCATCTAAAATAAATGAAATTTTCAAGGAATAATGAAAGTCAAATCAACGTTCCATTATATAATTTTTCGGTAAAATAAAGAAAGTATATCATAGCATTACCTTTACATATTTCCAAAGGGTTTCCTTCATTATAGTTTGTTCTTCTAAGGGATTGGTAATATCATCATGTGTATAAGACATTGTCTACACAAGTAGTCAACCATTTAATTTATATTATGTTAATGTAGTAGAGAACATATAATATTATGAGGGAAAACATAATATATTAAAAAAACTTTTACCTTATCATTGAACCCTCTTTATTTTTTTAAAGGTTTCAAGGATTTGGTTCCTCTATTGAGAATCTAAATCCCCTCTTTATGGTCCCCTATAACATACAATACATTTTCTACATTGGGACCGAAATGAACTTATTGTGATGTCCCAATTAAAGGGTCATCCTCAATTGAATTTTCATCTGACTCAACATTTGTTTAGTTTCCAGCAGGACAACAAACCAATTCTTGTTTATTGGATCATAGACATAAAATACTTGCACTGTTTGTGATGCTATTATGAATGTCTCATCTTTTCCCCTTCCACACTAAAATTCTCCTTCACAAAGCCCATTTCATCAACTTTCACTCCACTAATATTGTCAAACCATTTGAAATGGTAAAGAAAAACTTGAAATGTTGTATAATCTAACTCATATATCTATTTGATAATGACAAAATATGACATATTTTCATAAATTGTATTTCTATCCTTGGAACTAGATATGTGAATCACTTCATCCACAAGCATAACACCACTATTTTTCATCGTACTAAATTCATCATGTTCTTTTGTATAGAATGTATAACCATTGATTACAAAACCAGTGTAAGATATAAAATTTTCATTCGGTCCTCTAGATAGCCATTGAAGTCATTTGACAATTTAATTCATATTTTTAGATAACTCCTTATAAATTTGATCTCTGAACCATCCTATAAACTATTGATCATGTGTATTTTATATTCATCCTTCATCCCTTTATGGATTCAAATATCTAATAATTTATTTGTGGGATTCAATGTATAGATCAACATATTCACTATTATGTAGTATGTAAATATGTGTTTGCTCTTACTATGTCAAGGTAATTGTAACAACATATCTTCCAGAAATCCCTTCACCCATAAGGTGTTTGTTGTGATGAGACTTTGGGAGACCGATGATCCCAACATCTGATAGATAATCGGTACAAAATTCAATATCTTCTTCAACAACATATCATTCTTCAATACAACCTTTTGGTCGACTTCAATTATTAACATACCCTTTCAAAATCATCATATACCATTCAATGGGGTACATATATTTGTAATGGATAGGACCACATAGTTAAACCTCTCTAACCAAGTGAACCATCAGGTGGACCATTATATCAAAGAATGATCATGGGAAGAACATCTCCAATTCACATAATATGACTGCAATATCCTTATTCATGATGGAAAACTTCATCGGGTCTAAAACTTTATTGCATATGGATTTGAAAAAAAATTAGAGTCTGGTTAATGTATATCATACATTTTGAGGCAGAATGCAACAAAAAGCAAAAGAAATTAAATATTACATCAAAACATGATAGTTGTGTGATTTTAGTCTTTGTAACTTCAAATTAGTAATTGAAATGACATTCTTGATATTTTATGAATACCCCCCTATGGAACTTTTACACTAGTAAGGAAAAGGAAAAATTATAATTTTTTCTATCTAGATAGAGTGTAAGTTGCTGAAGGAAGAAAAATCCTCCTTTTACCCTTAACTAGTGTCAACTCTTCCCTTATCCCCATTTTAATCAAGTCTAACCCATCCTTGATTCCATCTTTCATTTTTCCAAGAACATTTAGTAACATGCTAATAACACTATCAAATAAATTTTTTTCTACCTTCATGACATCAAGAAAATGTATGACATATAAATAATTCCAATATGGAAATTCAAAGAAAATTGATCTCTTCTTCCAACCTGATTTTGTAAGGTTTTTTAAAAATGGATTACTGAATACAATGTCAATATTTTTTAATTTTTTGTACAGTTGATCACCCGTTAATGGTGATGGTGTTGTACCTTTTTCGATATTCCCATCGAATGATGTCATCCAGGATTAGTATTTATATCGCCGAGGTAAAAAATTATGATGTCCTAAAAACACAGTCTCTGAGTAATGTTTCAACCGAACTGAGTATATGAATTTTTCACAAATGGGACACCCCAATATTACTTTAATGTTATAGCCTAATAAATTTCTATAAGTGGGGAAGTCATTTATCATTACATAAAACATGGTTCTCAATGTGAATTCTTCACTTTTATGAGAATCATACATTGTAACACCTATACCCCACATCAATTTCAGATCTTCGATCAATGGAGCCAAATAGACATCAATATCAGTATCGGGTTGCTTTAGTCCAAATATTTGCGCTTCATGCATAACCATAGTGAAAATTTATAATTTACTAACATGGTAGGCCATGTACTGTGAGTATTACTTTATACACAAAAAGGATTTATTCCATCTATAGATAACCCAAGATGAAAGTTTCTCAGCTCATCTCCAAATCCAAGAAACTCATAATCAATTTTCTTTCACTTAGGATAATCTTCTAGATGATGTAGGAACTCATCTTTAATTATTGTATATGCATGCCATGTTAATTTTCTCATGGTTTCCTAACATATAATAGTCTTCTAAACCATGTAATGATAGGAAATTACAATAAAATTTTTGAAGGACTTGATTCATTTTTCTTGTATTAATATACACCACACTTATAGGGCATTTTATGAGTGATTCACGGTCCTTGTGAAACAATATGAAATCATTTGGACAAGCATATATTTTTTTAGAGATCATGCCCATTGAATTTAACATTCATTCAACATCATATGTTAGGCATGGCGGTTCATTTTCTTCTGGTAGCATATCTTTCAGAAGACCAAGTAGTTCTATAAATCTGGTGTCACTCCATTTGATGAAAACTTTCAAATTATATAACTTCAATGTAGCTCACAATGTTGTGTATTTAGTACAACCTATATACAATGGGTTCTTAGAATAACTATTTAACTCCTCAAACAAATTTTTACAATCATAAAGGTTATCTTCAATTGCCATTGTCATTTCTTCCATGCGATCTCCATCATCTTTTACAAAGGTATTCATATTAAATGATTCATAAACCGTAGTATCATCCCAATCAATTTCAACATTTAGTTTTTTCATATGTTTAGTCCAACATTTTAGATTTGATCTATTTCATGACAAATAAAATGTTCTTCCAACTCTTCTAGACTAATTTTTCTTGAATGATAACAATGTAGACACAAACAAAGGATTCTAAAAGGCTCATATGCATGCTCTCTTGAAAACTTGATGAACTATTTAAATCCATCTTCATATTTTTTTGTCAAATGATTAGTATGAATCCATTTTTGGTTCATATCCATCCTATTGGGTTCATAAAAGATCAATTTTATACAATATATAAATAAATACACATAGCATATTCATTATCAAAAGTGAAAGTTATAGAAAATTATAATAGTGTAAACTCAACATTTGATTATTTCAAATAATTTCAGTATGTAGAAGAAAATGGGTAATTGAATTTAATAAAAGAATTACTCCACATCAAATCTTTCTTAAATCTCCTAAAAAAATGAAAATATAATATAGGAAATTAAGGAGTAATAAGAAACTCAAATATGATAATAAACTCTCATTATATTCAACCAGATCATTAGTTTCATGGATCGAGGAATAACGCTAATGATAAAAGAGAGAGAACTATTATTATTTTTGTAGCATTTTGGTGCATTTGGAAAGAAAGGAATAAATATTGGTTTAAGGGGATTAATACTTATATGAAGGAAAATATGGATCATTTCTACTATAATATCTAAGCGCCTAGATATTCCAAATCCAATAATAAGGGATGTTGGGATTTGAAAAAATAGTGGGAGATATAATATAATCATTAATAACATCATAATCAGTAATCATTAAAATGTAATAAATATTATTTTATTTTTGTAGATAATAAAAAGTTACTTGACTACATAACTTTCCTTATGATTTAAATCGAAGAAAGAGAATCTCATATCTAGTGAAAACTTTTAGAAGCAGTACAGACACTAACACATTATATTATACCAAGAATAGAAGTTAAATTTGTTGGAATCCTTTATACCAGATTATCAACCATGTAGATAGAGTGAGGGTGAGAAGGATGCCTATATAATGAACATAATGGATTCATCATATTTATGATGAATCATGTTATCAGCTATTTCTCTGATATGAGGATACATGATAAGGACATGGATGAATACACTATGTTGAATCATCTCTAAGAATATGATAACGAGAGGGAGATAAAGGAAGATAATAAATGATATTATCACTAAACTTTATAGGTGTAAACTGAAATATGGATAGTGTAATGACCCTAGCCCGAATTACCCAAACAACACCAGGTCAGATCATCTTATGACCTCTAACACACATCAAAGTCACTAAAAAATGGTTTAAACTTTGGGTGTAAAAAACCATAAATGGGAGGTAGTCCCCCCCCCCCAAATAGAAACAATTAGTACCAGAGGTCGAACAAAATTCTAGCATGACCCTTGGTGTCAATGGACATGCAGACCCAAAATCATCATTACCCAATATAGGCATACCGATTAGAAAAACAAATATGGAAATATATGATGAAACAACTATATAGACACACATAAATGTTACGTATAAAAACTCACTTATAGTCTATAAGAAATATCAAATAGATAAAAACTTGATATTCAAACATGACATGAACTAAAGGCACCATAATGATTCAAAAAGTGAAGGCTTGATGTGATAAAACCTCATGTTCTTAATTGGGGATGACCCCTTTGAATCTTCTCTATAAGAAAACTAAGGACCATAGTGAATTCTAAGAGTAAATAGATCCTATGATACATATAACCAATAGAGGAACATACATCACTCCACTAACTTGGTTCCTGAAAAATAGAATCTAAAGATGCATTTCTACTGAGGTGTCCATGAAAGGTTTCAATATATATATAATAATTAGGTAACCACCAATGTGCCTCAAATCAGTAGTCAATAAAAAAAATATAAATGAAAACTTCTACACATTTATATACATATATGAAAGAATTATTTAGTAATAACATATGAAATATAGCAGTAAAACAACAATGAATAAATCCAAGGTTCAATGTCAGATATAACCAATGACTCCATATATCGAAAGGGTTCATACACTGGTAGTCAATCAAACAACGGATCATAAACAAATCATTCTGTTCATAATCTAAAATCAAAATAGTATACAATCACCAGACCAAAAATGACGACATTGTTGAAGAAGAAATAAAAAACAAAACAAAAAATACACAAAGAAAATCGGAAGGCCTACCTCACTAGGTTAAAGAAAATACAAAACCCTCTTTGGAAACCCTAATTGAAATCGAACACCGGATGTCAGACGAGATGTTCAACCAACTGGAGGTAGTCGAGTCATGTGATATTCGATTCACCAAGGAGGAGTGCCAATGGTTGGTGGATTATGTAGAAATATTCTGATATCATGACGAGTTCACAAATGGTTAGAGTTTTTTAAATAGACTGGAACATTTTTATCAGCTCTTACAAATAAGTGATGATAAAATCAATCTTTATCAGTGCTAAAGTTATAGTGCTGATAAATATTCATTTTATCAGCACTTTTTTTAGCGCTGATAAATATTTTTTTATCCGCACTTATTACTTAAGTGATGATAAAGGATTTATAATTATAATTATGAATAAAAATTGTAAATATTTATATATACTTAATAAATATATATAAATATAAATATATTAAATATATTCCCTTTTAAATATATTTATTATAATTTTATAATTATTTATTTATATTTATATATATATTTTTAAAAAATAATATATATATATATAATAAATAAATAAATAAATAAATATAGTAAATATATTCATTATTTAAGAAAATTTATTATAAATTTAATAATTATTTAAATATATATAATTATATAAATAATTTTTAAAAAATATCTATTTATTTATAATTATAAATATATAACTGTATAAATATAGTAAATGTACATTTATAAATATATTTATTTATAAATATTTTTGTACAAATTTATTTTTAACATTATTAATGAATATCTAATGTAAAGCACATAAATATTTTGTAATATATAAATCATATTTGTATACATTAATATATATCTATATATTTAATATATACAATTTAATAACATTAATTATTATAATTATCCAATTAATGAAATATTTAATATTTAATAATGTATAATCAATTTATTCATTTTTATCAAAAATTATTTAATTAATAAAATTTGTAATATTTTTTTAATAAACTCATTTTTTATTTTTTTTATTTAATTATAACTTTTTATTTATTCAGACCTTTATCAGTGCTAAAAAAGTGTTGATGAAATGAATATTTATCAGTGCTAAAAATAAAGCGTTGATAAAAGGTACCCTTTATCAGCGCAAAAAATAAAGCGTTGATAAAGGATTCTCTTTATCAGTGCTAAAAATAAAGCCCTAATAAAGGTTTCCTTTATCAACGATAAAAGTAAAACACTGATAAATATTCTCTTTACTAGCGATGATAAAAAGTTAAATTTATCAGTGCTTTCTTTAGTGCTGATAAAGATGTCATATATTAGTGTTTTCTTAACGTTGATAAATACCACCACTGTTAAACGTGGGTTTTGTAGTAGTGCACTTTAGTTCTGACATTTATTCGTTATCTGTATTCCTTGATTCAATTATGTTGATCATGACATTTATTGTCATATAAATCTTGAATTAATCATCGATCGTGACAAAAAAACTGAGTTGGGCACGACCCATCCAACACTTCTGCTACGTCCAGAACCTATAAGTTGCATCAGATGGATCACATAATTATTTATAATTATTTAAATATTGTTGATTGATTTATGCATTTTTAATTAGTTTTGAATTCTAGTTTAATCATTCTTTAATTTGAATTGTGAGATCTACTTCATTCCTCTTCATTTCTCATAAATATAATCAAATCAATTAATTCTATAAATGAAATAAATTATAAGATCTCATATGGAGATGCCGAAGAGTCTAAACAGATAACACAAAATTACATGTCATGTACTAATGTTTAATGCACCAAGAATTAATTTGGAATTAATTCAAGCCATGTGCATTTATTACACGTAGTGAATTTAATTATACACCACATGTTGACTAGGCCAGCCTGACGCATGGTTAGTTAGAGTACACACCATATAAATTTAGTACACAATGTGTAGTCCCTTAGTCATATGAGAGTCGTGTATTCTCTTACAAGGCCTACATGAGAAGTGGTTGTGTAACTTAGAGACCACACACCATGTACTCCAACAATTTTTGTGGCATGGTTACATGCTAAGTCCCTAGGCATGTGTTGTAGATATATAGTGAGAAAAATACACACTGTGTAGCTCCAATGTACACATTGTGTACTTTTACCAAATTACATAGAATTGAAAATTAATCTAATATACTATTCAAACCTTATTAACATGTATTCCATGTGGTCATTAAGTTGATATTACACACCATGTGACATGTTTTATATATATAAATGTCAAATTAATTTCTGAATAATGTTTGGATCTACATATAATGTACAAGTGATATTATAGTTATTACTCTACTTGTATTGAATCATAACATGTCATATAAATACCATGTGTTTTGTGTGGTCATTAATTTGATAGTACATTCCATGAAATTATGTGATAAGTCATGTATGACACATGTTGTAAGAGTAAATGTTATATGAGTATAATACACATTGGGTAGTTTGGACAGGTGCTCACCATGTTGCCTCTAAGGTACATTTTGTATATAATTAATTTTAAATAAATTTATTTATTTTGTTTAAAATTATGATGGATGAGAATCTCAAGAAAAATTTAGATGAGAATTTAGATAAAAGAATTGATTATTTAAAGAAGATAATTAATTAATTCAATCACAATTTATCTTGAATAAGAATGATTAGAATTGAAAACTAATTTTATTAAATGCATAATTCGTTGCATGCATGTGGATGATCATGAGCTTATACCAGACCTTTGTATGTGATTGGTTTCATTTAATTTATTATTGAATTAAAATTTTGGCATGTGTGTCATCTCTCATCTCATTATGTGTAACATCCTGAATCGAAAACCACTAAATGGTGCTCCGAGTTGATGGGTCACATGGCCTCAAGTATGCCTCCCCATACACCAGTGGTTGCTGATTAACAGCGAGGGTCTAAGGTGGTACTATGGAGAGACTATACCCTTATAATCAGAGTATAGTACATGGTGTAATAATATCATTCAATAACAGAAGCATATGAAATATTGAGCAATGGAAGAATAACATCTAAAGACTGAAATAAAAATAAATCCAGAAGCAGTCATATAAAATATGATGAACATGTCATGTATCTATAAAAAATGATATGAAATACATGGTAACAGGAATCCCATATAGTACATGTATCAAAAGAAAAAAAAATACAAAAAAACAAACTATCTCTATCTGGAATCACAAGCATAGTTTGGTCCTATACTCCCATACTTCTAAGAAACAACCAAATCAAGCATCATAAAGTAGGTGATTTCCCCAATCCCGATCTGCATACATGAAGTCTGTCTGGGTACCCAATGATGGCCTGAATAGGGTGTGTGATAAGACTCAATAGTCCACCACCAACAATGTCTATAACAAGTATAGCCTGTGTAAAAACAATGAATTAGTGTGCGGTATATCATAGGTATAACAAAAATAAAAGTAAAGTGTCATATGAAAAGGTGATTCTGTCTAGCCAAACATGGCTTCCTGTGAACAATAATCAAGCTCCTATAAACAATATAAACTGTAAATCATAATTAAGAAAGTGTGATACTGTCTAGTCTAACAACTGCAATCAAATACCCATACCGGGGCCAATTAAAAAACAAGATAAACATCCACTATGACCTATACCAAGTAATCAAGTGTTAAGCCTAAAAGGAATTGATCCAAGGTATAAATGACCAAGGAATCCTTATTGAGTCCATGGAGCATCTCAATGACAACTCGGTAAAGACTTGGGTGGAATCCAAAGAGCTTGGCCAAGGAGTTTCAAGAAAGCCGAATCCATGGAGTATCAAAGTCCTTGGAATCCTATGGAATTAGGATCCAAGGAGTAGAAATGTCTAAGGAATACACTACCATAATCAATACAGATCCATGGAGTAGAAATATCCATGGAATCCAATGGAATCAGTATCCAAGGAGTAGAAATTCTTGAGGCATCCACTACCATAATCAATACTGATCCATAGAGTATAAATGCCCATGACATCTAATGGAATCAATATCCAAGGAATATAAATGTCTAAGACATCCACTACCATTATCAATCAATCAATTAATTAATTAATCATTTCATAACCATTCACAATTTATGAGTTCATCCAACTTATTTACACATTTTCTATAAAATCCATTTAATCATTTTAAATCATTTCACAACATGTAATCACATGGAAAGGAGGCATAAAACTTCTCTTATTTGACCATTTAATTCTCACATAATTCAATAAGGATCCCACTAAATGGGAAATCTCACACACACCCAACAAGGTGGTATAATAAGGGGAAGATACAATAACACACCTCATGGGTGGTCCGAGTTGGGGATAACAACCTAAAACCATATAAAGGCACTAGTGGGAAACCAAAATAGTTCCCAAAAAATTTAATAAAGACATTCATTTAATTTTAGGGATAACACTAGAAGGTCCAACATGAACCACAATGAAAACAAGGTATATAAATCACCAAAATTTAAGGGTAAGGTATAGACCACCTAGAGTATGTATGTGTTAGAAAAATCATCCAGTATCAACCTCTGATTCGGTCTAAATTAAAAGAAAAATTAAGAATGGATTAAAACCTAGGAAATAGGGCATATTATCTTTCACCAAAATAACTCCATTTAGGAGAAGAGAAACAGAGAAAGGTGCAATTGGAAAGGAGAACTCACCAGTGCACATCTAACGAGATGATCAACACTTGAATCTGAGGTCAAACGTTGAAACAAAACCAAAACCTAGCATTAGGCTTCAAGGGGATCTCTTGTGTAAGAGAAAAGGGAGGGGTTTGGATTCTATCGAAAAAGGAGGCTATGCATCTTATTTTAAAAAACTATCCCAGGGAGATTACACAACATATAATATTTACACACTGTGTAATGTTTGGGTTTTCCCCCTATAGGGAAAAATCATTACATGCCATGAAAGGTTCTGACTATACAAGTACACGTCGTGTATTGGATATATTCCATGTATTCTAAATACATTTAGTGTATTTGGACTATATCTAACCTTTATACCCCTTATTTATTCTTTCTAAAAACAAACCAACTAGACCACATACCCAACTTTAGGGTATAATCTAAAAAGATAACTTAAACAAGAGTTAACTGGAAATAAAAGGATCTGTACCTCATATAAAAACCTGTGATCTTACAATCTTCTCCCCTTAAAGCAATTCATCCCTAAATTTCCCTTCCAAGGGTGTTCAATAATCTTATAAGAATAAATTCACCCACTGAGCATGTATATTGGCATCCCGCTCCCAAGTCTTGTCCTGTATGTGGTCGTGCTGCCATATCACCCATACTAGAGGAATTAACCAGCCTTATAGAGTCTTTTTTCTCCTATCAATGATACAAATAGGATGATCCTTGAAGGACACATCTACCTATAGCTCAACCAAATCCTACTAAAGAGTATGAGATGAGTTTGAGTGATAAAGGTGCAAATAAGATATATGGAAGATGTCATGCATGACTCGGTACCTCTGAGGTAACTGCAACCAATAAGCTATCAACCAGACTCTATCCAGAATCTTGAATGGACTGATATATCATGGTGAAATTATACCCTATTTAAATATGTATGTGTCCCATCCTTGGTGAGATATGTAAAAAATACCCAATCCCCAACCTCGAATTATAGAGGTCATTGATGGTGATCATAATAAGATTTCTATCAAGACGGTGTAGTATCCATCCACTTTCGAATCAACTGTATTTGATCCAAATTCTCCTGAATGAGATTAGTTTCCAATAATGTTGCCTCTCCTAACTCTAACCAATATAGAGGTGATTGACATGAACTACAATACAAATCCTTATAAGGTGATATCTGTATAGTTTCCTGATAGCTATTGTTGTAAGAGAATTCAACCAAGGGTATATACCTATCCTAAGAACCCACAAAATCAAGGTCATATGCTCTAAAAATGTCCACTAAAACCTGTATAGTGCACTCTGGCTGGCCATCAGTCTAAGAGTGGTATGATAAAGCACCCGTGTACCCAATGCACTCTGTAAGACTTCCCTAATCGAGATGTAAACTGGACGTCCCTGATACACCGGTATGAGGAACCCCATGAAGAAATACAATATCACAAATATAAATTATCCCAACCTCATCCACCGAGAAGGTCTCCCTGATAGGTAGGAAATGGGATACCTTCATGAGTCCTTCCACAACAACCCATACAACATCACTACCTCAAGAAAACCTTGGAAACCCAGTCATGAAATCCATCACAACATCATCCCGTTTCTACTTGGGAATGGGTAACTATTGTAAAATAACAGCTGGTCACTGGTGTTTCACCTTAACCTGCTAGCATGTGGATCACCTAGTGACAAAACCAGCTACCTCTCATTTCATCCTTGTCCACTAGTATTGATGGTCAAGTCATGATACATCTTGGTAATTTCAGAATGTACTACCCAAACCGAGGCATGAAACTCTCGCATTAGCTCCTTGCGTATGTCTGTTGGAACCCAAACACGACCATGTATTCATAAAATCTCATCCTCACTAATGATCCAACTAGGAGGTAGGTCCTCACCTACCACACTATCTTGTAGGACTAATCCCTCAACATTTGAAAGCTGCCTCATCCTCACACTATCCAGAAGAGTAGAAGTCATTACTAAGGATGAGATAAAATTCCATCCAAGACTATACTACACCTATAAGTTCATCTTTGAAAACAAGTCCATAAGCTTCCACTCGCTACTAGACTCCTGAAATACCCGTATCTGAGTCCTCTTTCTTAGTGAATCGATAATAATATTTACCTTCCTAGGAATATAGGAAAGATCGAAGTTGAAAGACTGTAGGTATTCAACCCATATTTATTACCTCAAATTCAAGCCACACTTTGTAAATATGTACTTTAGGCTTTCATGGTCTGTGTACACCACAAAATTCTCTCTAAGTAAACAATTCCTCCAACAACATAAGGCATGTACAATGGTGGCTAACTCGAAATTGTGTGTCAGGTAGTTCCTCTCATGTGTCCTCAAATGATGAGACATATACAACATGACTCACTCCCCCTACATCAAAACTACTCCTATCTCGATACCTGATGCATCACAATATACTGTATAGCTTCTACCCGAATCTGGAAGAATCATGACCGGCATTGAAGTCAGTCTCCCTTTAAGCTCCTTAAAGGTTATCTCGTGGGTATTTGACCATAAAAACTTCACACCCTTCTTAGTTAAGACCATAATAGGTGCTGATAAGCATGAGAAATCCAATATGAAATTCCTATAATATCCAATAAGCTCCAAGAAACTCTATCAGTCAAAGAAGTTTCTTGGGATGCTCTCTGAAAACTACATCTCTCACCTTCTTTGGGTCAATTGATACTCCTGTCTCTGAGATAATATGACCTAGGAAGTGAATCTTATCCATCAAGAAGTGAAACTTTGTGATATTATCATATAAGTAATGCTCTCTTAGTGCATCAAAAATGATCTCAAGATGTTTTGCATGGTTGTTCCAATTATGAGAATACACCAAGAGATCATCTATGAATACTGCCACAAATGAATCCAGATAAGGATGGAAAATTTAGTTCATCAGTGCCATGAAAACTAATGGTGTGTTTATGAGATCAAATGGCATAACCAAATACTCATATAGACCATACCTATTATGAAAAGCTATATGAGGTATGTAAGATAGTCGAACATGCACTTGATGATAGCCTGATCTCATATCAAACTTCAAGAATACCTGGTCTCCCCAGAGCTGGTCAAAGAGATCATTTATCTAAGGTGAGGGATACCTATTCTTAACCATAAAATGGTTCAATTTTTGATAATCCACACATATCCTAAGGGTTACATCCACCTTTTTCACACAAAAGGATTAGCGAACCCCATAGATAATAACTGAGTTATATAAATATATTTACCTCTAAGTCCTCTAGATAACTATTGAGATTCTGTAACCTATTAGTAGCCATACTATAAGGAGGAATGTATACTATTGTAGCTCATGGAATTATCTCAATAGAGAAATCCAACTCTCTCTTAGGAGGTAAATAAGAAAAGTTATTTGGAAAGACATTCCTGAAATGGTCAACCACTTGAGGGAAGTCTTCCTGACGCATTACCTGATCATCTAGATATAAACTAACAATCTAGGATATCATCCTACCTATCCCATGATGCTCTGGTCTATCTCATCTCTCTTGGACATCCCACTCACCACTATGAATAAAAAACTCACCCTCTAGTGATGTTAAGGTCTCCCTCCGTTGATAATAATTGACATGGGCATGATAAGAAACTAGCCAATCCATACCAAGTATGACACTAAACCCCATCATCTCTATGACAAAGAGATCTCATACAAAGTGACACCCACCAATATTAAGGGGTCCCTCCCTACACTAGTGTACACCCATCGTTATAATCCCTAACAAAGTATTGAGTGTCATGATGCCATCAGAAAACTGAACATCGAGCCTAATGATCTCCACAATAGGTATAGATATGAAATAATGGATGCACCTTTATCAAAAAGAGTAGATACTAAAGTAGAGGATACTAAGATCACACCTCTCACCATAGATGACTTGGTGCTCTACTCCTGAGGTGTAGGTTGTACAAAATATATCTAGACAGAATTGTAACCCTTTAAAACAACCTCACTACCCAAAGAAGGACTAATCTAATATCATAATATAACTAGTGTCTGGATTCCTCGGCCATGACCACCACCTCAGCCTGAACGACTAACACTACTCTAGCTCCCAGTTTGTCATGGAGCTGTAATTACCGCTCCTAAACCTGGATTCAGAGTAAATCCCCTTCCACTAAATACTGGAGGTAAGGTCCTATATAAACAATGTACATTGCCCATCCTACCACATACTCATCACTCAACTGGGTCTCTATCACAACGACTCCTCATATGCCCCTATCTCCCACACTGATAGTAAAAGACAACACTACCAGCACTAACATCCTGGATGGTACTCCCCTCACAAGAAGACTCAAAATGAAACTTCTTTCCACCTAATACTAAACCACTAGGTCAAGAGGATCAACCACCCTACCATGAACCCCCATCTTCCCTCAGGTTCCATTCATTAATAAGCACTTAATTCACTATCTCTGTAATAGTAGTTAGTTGAAACATGTTTACCTAAAATCGAATGGCATGCTTGAGACCTTCCTTGAAGAATCTCTCCCTCAATGGCTCATCAGTAAGATAAATTAGCACAAAACACTGATGCTCTATAAAGAGAGATGAATACTCTATAACAATCATAATACCCTACTCTAGATGCATAAAATCACTGTCCCTTTTAGCTCTTAGGGTCTCGAGAAAGAAGTAATCATAAAACCTAGACTATTAATCCCTATAAACAATATCTTGAAGTGTATCATCCTGGTTCAAAACATCCCACCAACACTTAGCTGATCTCCAAATCATATACATCATGAGCTTCACTCTCCTCTTAAGAGGTGTCTCTAGATGCTTGAAAATAAAAAAAGTAGTCTCAAGCCATATCTTAGCAGCCTATGGACTGCCATACCCTAAAATCATGGGTAGATGATGCTACTAGAAAACACGTGTCGACTATTCCATAGATTAGGTAGGCTGTGGGGATACCTAAATGGTTTGTATAAAGTGTAGGAAACCCTCACAAAATTGGGAATCAACACCCATATCTGGTATAACTGCTGGTGAGGAAACTAGAACTACGATAGGTTCTACTAGTGAATCAGGCCCTACCACCTCCAAAGCATGGTTTTCACCACCCTCATGGCATACGACTCAAGTATATCATGGTGGAATGTCTCTATAATTCCAAACACATGCCTCCAAAAAGAATCGAGTAGTAACAAAGTCACATATAAAATCATAGGGCAGGTTGAAGTCTTCCTATAAACAAGGCACACCCCTCTGTCTGCTCTTAAATCCAAGAATGGGTAATAGAAACAACCATAAAAAGAACCAAAGACACTAATTACTACTCACTCTAAAGTCAGACCTAGGTCATGCTCTCTGTTTCACAACACAAGTCCCGATATATATATATATATATATATATATATATATATATATATATATATCTAACAACAACCTTTCCATTTGATTTAAAATTCATTTAAATTCATATTTTTTTACAATTTCCTTTAAATGGTTGAACCAAAGGGATAACCAATTTCAATCTATAAGGGCCCATACACCTTATAAACTGAAAATAACATCCATTTAATCCCGACTATAACATGTTCTATCCCATACAAACAATGGTTCATGACTCAATGTGCCATAGTTGACTTCTTAGGGTGTATTATATGGCCTAACTAGGAAAACACTATTTATGTTATGATAGACAATCTAATTACCAACTACATTTCTCAATCCCCTACACAAAACGTTAGTAAAATCACAAATATATCATGAAAGGAATACATAATAATTTCATATAGTCAAGCAATGCATCCTATATGGAATGAAATAGTGCATGGAATATTAATCCTATTAGATGCATGAAATGATTCATGATATGGAATTCCCTCATCTCATCGGGCCATGGTAAAATCCATAATCATAAAAAACATCAAAAATCAAGTGAGTCACCCAATAGTGAAGTTAAATCAACTATAACAAGTGAAACACAGAACAACAATTTCTCATTCCAAGCAATTTGGTTTTTTTCCTTTATATGGGTAAGATACTCCCAAACACAACTCATTACCAAATCCCAATTCTCTCCTAATCACCTATCTATTTTCTCTAAATAGTAAGACAACCATAAAAGAAAAATGGCTTTGATACTACTTTTTAATATCCAGACTCAGAAGCCACTAAATAGTTCCCTAATCCGGTGAGTCACATAACCTCAAGTGCACCGCCCCATATGCCAGAGGCTGCTGATTATCAATTAGAGTATAAGGTAGTAAAGTGGGGAGACTATACCCTCATAATCAAAGTGTATCAAAATGGTGTAATAATTTCAGTCAATATCATAATTATATGAAATATTGAGAAGCAGAAGAATAACTTCCAAAGAATGAAATAAAAATAAATTAAGAAGTAATCATATAAAATATGATGAACATGTCATGTCTCTATATAAAATGGTAGTAAGTACATGGAAACAATCATCCCACACATTACATGTATCAAAATAAAAAAGACCCAAAAAGGAACTATCTCCAGCTAGAATCTCAATCATAGCTCGGTCCTATGCTCCCATGCTCCTAAGCAACAATCAGATCAAGCATCATAAAGCGAGCACTTGTCCTGATCCCTACCTACATCCATGAAGTATGTCAGGGCACCCAATGGTAGCCTGAACATGGCATGAGATAATACTCAGTTGGCCACCACCAACGATGTCTATAACAAGTCCAATTTGTGTATAAAAAACGAAGTGGTGTACAATATATCATAGGTATAACAGAAATAAAAGTAAAATGGCATATGAAAAAGTGATACTACCTAGACAAAAATGGATCCCTATGAACAACAATCAAGTTCCCATAAACAAGGTCAACTCTAAATCATGGTTAAGAAGGTGTGATACTATCTAGTCTAACAACTTCAATCAAATACCTATAACAGGGATATCTGTAAAGAAAGATAGACATCCACTGCAGACTATGTCGAGTAATCAAGTTTTAGGCATGAATGGGATGGATCTAAGGTATAAATGATCAAGTAATACTCATTGAGTCCATGGAGCATCTCAATGAAAACTTGGCAAAGACTTGGGTAGAATCCAAGGAACTCGTCCAAGGTGTTCCAAGTAAGCTAGATCCAAGAAGTAACAAATTCTCTAGAATCCTATGGAATTAAAATATAATGAGTAGAAATTTCCAAGGAATCTAATACCATAATCAATATGGATCCATGGAGTAGAAATGTCCATAGAATCTAATGGAATCAGGATCCAAGGAGTATAAATTTATACGGTATCTACTACCATAATCAATACAGATCCATGAAGTATAAATGTCCATGACATCCAATGGAATCGGGATCTAAAGAGTAGAAATGTTCAAGGTATATCCACTGCCATTATCAATTCATTAATCAATTCATTAATCATTTCATAACCATTTACAATCCATGATTTTATCCAAATCATTTCCACATTTTCCATAAAATCCATTTAATCATTTTAAATTATTTCACAACATGTCATCACATGCCAAGGATGTATAAATATTATCCTATTTGATCATTTAATTCCCACTTAATTAAATAAGTCCCCCATTGAATGGGAAAGCTCACATGCACCCAATGAGGTGGTATAACAAGGGGAAGATACAATAACACACCTCATGAGTGGTTTGAGTTGGGGATAAAAACCTATAACCATATAAAGGTACTAGTGGGCAACATAAACAGGTCCAAAAAAATTTAATCAATACATTAATTTAATTTTAGGGGGAACTTTGGAAGGTTCGATGTGAAACATAACGGTAAAAAGGTATATAAAATACCAAACTTTAAGGGAAAAGTATAGATCACCTACCGCATGTTCGTGGTAGAATACTTATCTAGCATCGACCTCTGATTTATTCCAGATCAGAAGAAAAAGGAAGAATAGACAAAAGCCATGGAAATAGGGCATATTATCTTACACCAAAATAACTCTGTTGAGGAGAAGAGAAATAGTAAAAGGTGATAGAGGAATGAATAAATCATTGGTTCACATCCAAAGAGATGATTGGTGCTTGAATTAGAAGTCGGATGGTGAAATGGAACCAAAGTCTAGTGTCAGGCTTCAAGGGGATATCCCATGTGAGAGAGAAGGGTGGGGATTGGATTTTATCGAAAAAGGAGGCCCTTCCTCTTATTTAAAAAAATGACCTAGGGAGATTACAAGATGTGTAAGCTTTACATGCCATGTAATGTTTGGGTTTTACCCCTCTAGGGAAAAACCATTACACACCATGAAAGCTTCTGACTAAACTAGTACAAGTCGTGTATTGGATACATTCCATGTATTCCAAATATATGACATGAATTTGACATGAAAAAAACCTTTATCCCCTTCTTTATTCTTTCCAAAAACTACCAAACCATACCATGTTCTATACTTTAGGGTATAATCCAAAAATAGAACATAAACAAGAGTTTAACTAGAAATAAAAGAATTCATACCTCATAGAAAAACTAAGGATATTACATTATGAAAGGGATTGTATGTCCATGGTTTCTTTTATGTAAACCCCTTAACCAATCCTTTGGTTACCTCACCTGTGTGTGAGTAAATGCATATGTAATGGATAGAGCTCCCAAGCTAGTGGATGTTGTTCAAGTTTGGAGTTGAGGTAAAAAAAATCCCAAAGAGATACATAGGTAAATAGGTGGAAAGCTGCAACACAAATCTTAAATGGTTCAAAGTGTTTCCCCCTAGGTTGATGATTAGTTTATGATCTTCTAAATAAACTAACCATTATTAAAAACTCATGAACATTCCAATTTATTATTTTATTTCTGTCAAGTTTCATGGTTATTTCATTATGGATGGTTTGTCGTGATCACATGAATTAATGAATTAACAAGCATGCAATATAGAACTAAAATAAATTTTCTTATACATAAATATTATCTAAGACATGGTTAAACACTAAGCAAATCCACTTAATATTAACATGCATACAATAAAGATAATAACTTTAAATTTACACATAAAGATAAAATTCTTCAATTATATATATATTAAGTCGGTATAGCCTTCTACTACTTCGGTTAAAATCGAACCATAGTCCAAAGTGCTTGAATAGCCAAATTTAGGGTACTTTAAATTATTGGGGAATTCTAACTTGAATTTTTGTATTGAATTAACTTAGTTCATATAAAGGGTTGACTGCCAAAGTAATACTTGGTGTAACTAAGAGGCAAATTTTTAGGAAATCCAATTTAAGTATTTCAATATTGGGAAGTGCACTCAACATATAAAGGAATTATGAGTTAATGCTGTTGGAATTTGGAATGATTACCTAAAACCCTTCAAATTGCTTAATCAGCTATATTTGGGGTGATGAGAAGGAGAATATAGATCCTTGCTACTAGAATGTCCAAGAACCAAGATATTCCAAATCAAATGGTGAGGGATATCGAGTTTTGATAAAATAGTGGGAGATTAATAAATATAGTATTTATTTATTTGTCTAAACTTTATTAGATACATTTATAAAATCTACTCATCTTATTTGTAGAAATAGTAATAAAAATTACTTCAAATGTATCATTGCGAAACATACTTGATAAGAATACCCTTCTCACTAGAAAAAATTTCCAGGAGTGGTAAAGGCGCTTATGCGTTATCCTACGCCATGAAAGGAAATTGTATATTCTAGAAGAACCTATTTTTGATGCGATGAGGATAGTGAGGAAGAGTTGACTCTCTATGAGAAACATTTTAACAATTCCATAGATCTCAAACTTTCCTCACTACCCAAGACCATATCCAGTTTTATTGTTAACTATAACATGAGAAATAATGATAAGAGTCTTTTAGAACTTCTTAATCTGATTCTCTAAGTGGTTAAGGACATGGGGCATGAAAAACTTGTAGTCTTTATGGTGAATAAGAAAAGTAAGAACAAGGTGAATTATCCCAAGAAACATAACAAGTATAAATCTCCTGAGCACCATCCTTTCAAGAGGAGGAAGATCTAGAGGCAGGGTAAGGAAAAAGAGGTAGTATGTTTTGTATATGGAAAACAAGGCCGCTAGAATAACTGCACCTAGAAGCAAGGGTAAGCTTTAGGTGTGTTTTCTATCTAGTGTAATATTTAAATATCTAGAAATTGGGTATTAGATACAGCTTTTGGTGCTCACATATGTATCTAAATATAAGAACCAAGTAGATTCTGAAATATTTCCAGAGGAGAGGTGGATTTGTGAGCTACTAATGGAGTGAGCATGGATGGTTTAGCCATCATAGACCACCACTTTTCATTTCCAACATGAATGATATTGGTTTTAAGATATTTTTATTATGTACCAATTATTACCAAGAACATAATTTTTGTATCATGTTTAGATGTAGTTTGTTTTATTTTCATGTCTGGGAATAAAGTTGTTTCTTTTATAAAGAAAACATATGTTATGGAATGACACATTTAAATAACAATATTTATGTATTAAATTATGAAAAACAAGTATTGAAAATAGATAACGAATAATGTTCAAATGACTCATATAACACCCAAATATTTCATCACTATCTTAGTCATGTAAACAAGAAGCATTTGAAAAATCTCTATCAAGATGGTTATTTAGAATCTTCTGAGCTAAAACCACTTAAAAAATTTCATGCTTGTTTACAAGGAAAAATGACCAAACCACCATTCAGTGGACAAGGCTAAAGGTCCACAAAGATTCTAGTATTGGTACACACTGATGTGTGTTTATCATTTTCAGTAGAATCTAGAGGTGGGTATTCTTATTTCATAACTTTTACTAATGAATTGAGTCGATATGGATATGTATACTTAATGAGGTATAAGTATGAGTCCTTTGAGAAATTAAAAAAAATGAAGAATGAATTAGAGAATAAACTTAGAAAAAATACAAAGAAGCTTAGATCATATTGAAGTAGGGAATATATTAATCAAGAGTTTATCAACTTTCATGAGAGTTTGGGATTCTGTCTCAACTCACTCCACCTTACACACTATAGTGAAATAGTGTTAGTGAAAGGTGGAACCGTACTTTGTTAGATATGGTAAGGTCGATGATGAGTCATTCAGATCTTCCATTATCCTTTTGGGGATATGCATTATAAATAGTGACATACACATTAAAATGAGTACCAACTAAAGTGGAAAAATTAATTCCCTTTGAGTTATGGAGTGGAAAGAATTTTTTTTGTCACATACACGTGTATGGTGTTATGAGGAATTTGTTAAGGCCTTATCCGGTAACAAAATATCACCCTAGTGAGAAAAGTGTATCTTTATAGGGTATCCTAAGGAAACAAAGGGATACTAGATATACAACCCCTTAGAAAATAAAGTGATTGTCTCCATAAAAACTATCTTTATTGAGAGGGAACACATCCTCAAAAATGACAGTGGGAAAAATATTGACTTCGATGAATTTGATGCTCAAAATACACGAGGGTTTGTATAGGAATGGATTTCATAGGTCCCCATGGAAGTAGTAGTTTCTGAAATAGAAGTATTTCATAGGAGAACTAGAGTAGTAAGATAATTAGAGAGATATGATTTTATAGTCAGCAAATATAGCGAATCATTATTGGTTGAAAATGATGAACCTATCTTGTATAAATGGGTAGTAGAGATCTGAGAAGTTGCAATATGGAAATAATCCATGAATTTTAAAATAGATTCCATGTATCAGAACCAAGTTTGGGTTTTGGTTGATGCGCTAGTTGATGTAAATCCCATAGGGTGAAATGTTTATTCAAGAGAAAAATTGAAATGGAAGGTAAAGTAAATATCTATAAAGCAAGGCTAGTGGCTAAAGGGTTTAAACAATGTCAATGAATTGACTATGATGAAACCTTTTCACTAGTTTCCATGTTTAAATCCATTATAATTCTACTTGTTATAGTAGCTTACCATGACTATGAAATTTGGAAGATGAATTTCAAAATAGATTTCCTTAATGGGAACCTTTAGGAAGATGTCAACATGACAAAACCAAAAGGATTTGTGACTCTAGCTGACGCCAAAAAGATTTGGAAGTTGCAAAGATCTATTTATGGATTGAAGTAAGTATCTAGGTCATGTAGCATTTGATTTAATAAAAATATAAAATAATTTGGTTTCATTAAGAAATAATGTGATCCATGTGTTTACAAGAGGTTTAATGGGAATGTAGTCATTATCCTAGTAGTATATGTTGATGACATATTACTTATTGGAAATGACATACCAGTCTTATAGTATGTGAAGGAATGGTTAAATAAGTGTTTCTCCATAAAGGACTTAGGTGAATTAGCCTATATTATAGGGATAAAGATCATTTGTGATAGACTCAAGAGGATACTTGGACTAAGTCAAATCACATACATTAACCAAATACAAAAGATATTTACTATGGAATGATCCAAGAGGGGATTGGTTCCAGTGTCACATGGTATAAATATTTATAAGAAAATGTATCATCATACACAATAGTATAAATAAATAATGAGTAAGATACCATGCACTTTAACAATAAGATTAATCATGTATGCCATGTTATGTACTAGACTTGATGTCGCCTATGCATTGAGAATGGTAGGCATATATCAAGCTGATCTAGGAGAATAACATTGGTATGTTGTTAAGGATATAATTAAATATCTGAGAAGAAATAAGGATATGTTCCTGGTGTTTGGAGGAGATGAGGAGATGCTCATCAGGGGTTATACTGATGCTAGTTTTCAAACATATCAAAATGATCTGAAGTCATAGCCAGGATATATTTTTTGTCTCAATAGAGGATCCGTGAGTTGGAAGAGTTCAAAGTAGTCAATTTTCACTGATTCTACAATAGAGTTCGAGTATATAGTGACTTATGATGCAACCAAGGAAGACATTTTTATACGAAACTTTAACCATGATCTTGATGTGGTACCTAATAATAAAGACCCTATCACATTGTATTGTGATAATACTATAGTGGTGGATCTTACAAAAGATCCAAGGTCACACAAATGGACAAAGAACATATTACAGAAGTATCACCTCTTGTGGGATTTTTCTCAGAGGGGTGAAGTTGTAGTAAGCAGAATTCCCACAGAAGAAAACACAGTAGACCCCTTGACTAAAGGCCTATCTCATAAGAAGAATGAGTATCATGTGAGAGATAGTATATTGAATGTTATTAGTAGTTCACTACAAACAATAGGGTGATTATAAGGGGTTTTTTCATTTATAGGGGGTTATAACCTCCTTAAAAGCATTAGCAGTGGTTACCCATAACTTCTGCTAATGTGACTGCCTACTCTGATTAGGGGTGGTTTTGAGTAAGCGCTGATAAAATAGACCTAAATTTAGAGGCAGTTAGATTAGAGGAGGTTTTAACCCCCTCTAATTTCACCCTAAATCCACTAAATAGTGGATTAGGGGTGGTTATAACTACCCCTAATCGAGTCTCAAATTCTAATTTTAAGGGTGTTCATAACTACCCCTAAAAAGTCCCTATTTTTATAGATTTTTTCCCTCCTCGACACCCATGATAACCCCCCCAGACATCGATAGACCCCATGAAAACCCCCCTAGACACCCATGACAACCTAAAACCCCCCCATATACCACCCATGACAACTCGACAACCCCCTAGACACCCTTGATAACCCGAACCCCCCAGGAACCACCCATGAAAACTCAACAATGTCACGAACCAACCTAGGTTGACCCTGAACCGGTCACCCGAGCCGATCTGCGGCAAGGCCCGAGAGGCGTTCCCGATCCTCCCGGGCTGGCAACAAGCGCCAGGGCATCAACTGAGAACAACATGGGAATGATTTAACCCAATAAAAATACATAAAGCAGCAGAAATAAAATAGAACAACACAAAACAAATAAAGGACACGAAAAGGAAGAACAACCAACAATAACAAACTAACCTGACATTGGCCAAAACTCCTCGTGACCCCAAGAGTCGCTCACCAAACCACAACCAACTTTCGCCCACAGTGAGAAATCTTGAGTCAAACCTATAAAAAAAACTAAAAATAGGAAAAACACTATAGGAGTGAGTATTAAAACTCAGTAGGAGTGCCCAACAAACTATTCCCAATGCACTAAAGGAAACATGGGTCAAACCTAGGATCTTGTGAACAATCCAAAACATACTATACATGTGACTCATCATGAAGGAATGCTCTAACTCAATGAAATAATAACGCCCTAATGCTCGGTATATCCCTTCATGGACTAACCGAGGGGCCCAATCCCCATAGCAGCAATAACTCAGTATTCACCTACTATGGGGCCACTAGCCAGTGTGTAATCTAAACTAGTGCATCAATCGTTCTCAGAAGATTCACTTACTATGCAAGGTTCCCATGTCAACACGTATAATAAAAAGAGGAGTGAGTCAACAATTACAATCAAGTAACCAATCATGATGCACAAACATCATGCTCAACAACTCACACAATCACCATACACAACATGATCACCTCTGAGTCACGTCAAAGAAAGTTTTTCCAAAATAATTTATTTTATTAAAGTGTCAAATTGGCTTTAAAAATCCTTTTAAAATCACCCATATTTCAAAAGAAACCAACACTTTCACATCACAAGTAAAACCATTTTTCAAATATACCAACACACTCTACTTTTATCAGGTGCCAAACAGGCCTTAACCAACTTTGAAGAAAAACACCATTTCTCAAGAGAAACCAGAATGTTTGCTCACGTGTCAAAATAAAACGTTTGACATCAAAATAAAACCACACGTGAGAGTACATGAATCATGTTCAAAGGCCAAAGGGAATTCTTTTACTATTGTACATCAACTCGTTAAGAAAGTAATTCAACTGCCATGCATAAAATAACCAGTTTCATTTACAACAATATTTAATCCTAAAATAATTATCCAACAATATTTATCATTTATAAAAAATTAGTGAAATAACAAACAATTAATAAATTCTAAATTTAAAGGTGAGTGAAATGGGGGACCTACCTCGACTTGCAGTTAGATTACGATGACACGACACACCTCACACAGGTGCACAAGCATGCACATGCTGATGATCGCGGTATCATGAGGTTACCCCTCCAACGCGCTATAATAAACACACAACAACTAAAAATACATAACCACTGACTTAAAACAATTCAAATGAACAAAAAGCGCAAAAGAACCAGCTCATCATGTTTTCAAAACATAACTCTCACCATCAACATTACTTATTAAACCACTTTAAAAATACAATTTTTTTTTTTACAAAAACCACACAATGCCAAACTAATCATTTTAAAGATCCAACATGTCATTTCAAGAAAACACTAGAGTGAAAAACCAGACAAAAGTGCACGACATGTTGAAAACTACATTTAAAAGCACATGCACCTAAACACATTTTCAAAACCAAATTCACAACATCCAAATTATTTAACAAATCATTTGAAAATTTATAAAAAAAAATCATGAAATACCACAAGGTGTTATACCAAAACACTCAAATCATCTTTTTAAACCAAAAACACACAAAACATAACCCAAATATGTTTCTCATTTCATACACAATTTAATAAACCATTAAAATAATTTATAAAACAAATTCAAGAAGTTCCACAAGGATTTTACACCAAAAACACACCCAAAATACTCTTTTAAAACCAACCGTACAAAAACACCGTATTAAAACATGATTTGCAGCCTTTATATAATTTAATAAACCAACTGCACAACTTATAAAATAATATTAAGTGGCACAATACGAGTTCACATGTGAAACACATCAAAAAATATATTAAAACTCAAGTAAAGATATATCCACAACAAGAAAATTGATCAATGAATTACCAAATTAATTAAATGGGTGAGTTAATTCATCAAAAAATTCTTATAGGCGGAACCGCCTACCTCAAACGTTGGTGGAGCTCCTGAAACCGGTGCAAAACCTCATTCACACCACAACCACACCAACGAGAAGCCAATAACACCCTATGAAATAAGTTCAACGCACAAAAACATGATTTAATCTGCAACCAATAAACCCTAAACCAAGGAGAACACCAAAATAATAAAATCTCACCACAACAGGGGTTACAGGTCGGCTATCCAGGGTGTGCCAGACTAGGGAAGAAGGCACGTCTGGGCGTGCGATGATGGGATCCGGTGCGGCTGGTGGGTGTGAGGCCGGAGCAGGAAAGGGGGCGGCCGGGACACCAGGAGCACCGGAGGGGGAGCGGTAGGAGGCGACGACCTGGGTAGGGGGACTCGCCACGTGGAACAGTAAGGGGGGTTGTGCGCCGAAGGAAGAGATAAGGGCTAGGCGGTGTGAGGCCGGATGGAGGGCACCACAGGA
Organism: Viscum album; assembly: GCA_963277665.1. Lineage (NCBI taxonomy): Eukaryota > Viridiplantae > Streptophyta > Magnoliopsida > Santalales > Viscaceae > Viscum > Viscum album. The sequence goes on along the minus strand of OY728128.1, from coordinate 1,511,435,447 downwards.
GTAGGTGAGGTGGGGGGGGGGATGTCGGGACGAGATCTCAAATGGGGGGGGGGGTTCTTTCAATCAAGGGTGGAAGGTGGGGGTCGACCTGTGCCCCGAACCCTGACCCTTTTCACCTTTTTTTTTTAATTTTAATTTGATTAAAAACTTTAATATAATTATAATAATAATAAAAGTTATATAATAAATATGATAATATAAAGTTTATTAATAATTACAATCAATTTAATAAGATATAATAATGATAAATAATAAAAAATTTCTTTAATAATAATAATAATAATAACCATATTAAAAATATAATAATGGTAAAATAATTATTTTAATAATAAATAATAGTATTAATTTTAGGGTTATTACTTCTAAATAATATATATATATATATATATATATATATTTAACCACCATATTTATTATTCATAAAACTATTAGTTTGCCCTGCATATAGGGCGGGTAGCGCGGTGACTAGGGTGTCACTGCACGGCCTCTCGACTGTGTTTTGCTCAAACATAGATGCCTCCAAACACACATATGTGCGCTTTTCTCCAAAAATTCAAATTTCTAACCATAGCTCACCCAAAAACCTAGACCGAGTCATGACCAAAGGGAAATTTAAACTCGGGCATGACAATTCTCCCCACCATAATGCTTCCGCCCCCGAAAATCCACAACAAGATCATAAGCCCAAATAGGAACCGGTATTACTTTAAAATTCAAAGAGATCTCTAAAGAACGACAACAAAGAGATCTCGAAACACTTCCAAAAAGGGAGAGATAAACAAGAAGAAATCTTGCGATAGAAAAGAACTCCACACTAAGTGCCACCCGCCCCCAAAACTGTGACCACCTCTAGTTGATCAGTTCAAATAGCATAGAACTTTCACGATGGTAAATTCGGCTCAACATACACACACCTTAAACATCATCAGATAGAACTCAACCATTTTCTACACCCTCAATTCATCCTTAAAACATAACATCCAGAACAACACCAAGAAAAACACAAATACCCTCATGAGACCAACAAACGAGTCTAAGCCACATCCAATGAGTACCTATTAAAACCTTACTCCAACCGAAACTAGAATGAAACTGAGGTACTGAAACGGGAGGTCCAAATGGAATCCCCACTATAGGAGACAAGACGAATTGAATTTAGCGAGACCCACGATGGGTCTCCCCACCATAAGGACTGATGAGATTAATCATACTCAGAGACTTCCCACGTGGACCAGAAACTCCACCACAATGGGAGGGGCAGGAAGGGAAGGGGAAGGCCCAACTGATAGAGTATTAAAATTACCATCATCACTACACTAACAACTTCACACCCTCAGAAGAACACGAACTATGACGCACTAAATACAGGGATTAAATCAAGAACTTTTTACGTCGTTGGGGTTCTCCTGACTACGATATAGCTTCACTCTGGGACCTAAGGCTGGAGCTCTGATGATTGAAGCATCTTATACCTCGTAGTCAGGCTTCTAGAACCCCCAAACACCACACACGAACCATAACTTTACCAAACATACTTCCATTCAAAATAAAGGTTTCAAAGAGGTTCAACAATAACCTTTATTACAACTGAAGGAAAAGAAACACCACAAAACGCTATAGGTGACAACTACTATATCTAAGAAACACTACAAAGAGAAAACCTCAAACTGATCCCCAAACATCGCCCTACTCCTGCTGACGGGCTGAGGTGACCTTCGACGAGCCAGGTCTGACTTCATCACGCTTCTTGGAAACACCTCGAAAAAATCACTGCAAGTGACCCAGACCTCCACAGGTGTGGTAGGGTCTCAGAGCACTCGGGCACGTCAGCCTCTTGTGACCCCGCCTACCACATTGGTGAAAGATCACAACATTATGCTGTGAAGAAGATGACTGAAGGTCTGAAGGCCTCTTGATTCCTCTACTGACACCACCAGCATCAGGATGCTTCCCATTATTCTTATCACCAACCTCTTCATTGCTTCTAGAAACTGGAGGTTTCACCACCTCAAGTCCTCCTACTAACCCAACTTCAGCCAAAAAGGCTTGCCCCACAACATCTGAGAAGGTGATTAGGTTGAGATCTACCACTTTCGACCACAATTCATGTCGCAGTCTAGTCTCAAATTGTTGAACCTTCCCAGGATCATTCGCAACAAACCACTGATCATACGAAACTAGGTCTATGAAACGTCGATATAAATCTAGTACCGATTCAATGCCCTGCTAAAGAAAACAAAACTCCATCCTCTTCCTTAGCTTCGTCAACTCAGAAAAGTATTATTGGATGAATGATGACTTGAAAAACTCCCATGTCAGATCTTCCCTAGGCTTGTTCTGAGACACGAACTTCCACCATTTCCAGGCTGGGCCTTCAAGCATAAAGGTGGCCAACTTCACCTTTAACGACTCAGGAAACCCGATGAAACTGAACTTCCTCTCAATCTTCTGCAACCACTCCTTCACCTCAAGAGGATCTTCTTGACCATAAAAGAGTAGATGAATCAACTTCCAGAATTCCAGAACATAGTCTACAGGTTGATCAACTGGAGTGTTTGTCAAAGGTGCATCACTCAAAGCTGCACCGTGGGAACCCATAGGATCTTCCTAGGGTGAGGCACTAATCAACAAAGAAACATGGAACTTGATCAAAACAATATCATTAAAATTCAACTTTTCACAATTCCAAAACAAAGCTTTACAAAAAAAAATCAGAAATAAGAAAGATCCAAATAATTCACAAGGGGAAAAAAGTGTCGGTGGATGGCTCAGACACATGGTTGGCGGCCATATGTCAGTCACGCCACCATCACAGAGAGAATTCTAGGGCAATGTCTCTGGCTCCACATAGTTTTCTAGACCCTGCGAGCTCACGAAGGATACTTCCCAACTCCCTTTTTATCTCCCAACACCAAAACAAACCAAAAGGACCAAAAGACACCGACAACCCGGACATCCCATGGTAAAACGAGGTTCGAAACGAGCAAGGGTTCATGATGTCCTTTCCGTACCTTTGTCTCGAGCCCCAAAATTTTTAATCCTTCTACCAAGAAAACCCCAAATAACGATGGGTGATCTAAAAGCATGCTCCACTAAAGAGACAACCTCCTTTGATACCATTTTGTCACGAACCAACCTGGGTCGACCTTGAACCGGTCACCCGAGCCGATCCACGGCAAGGCCTGAGAGGCGTTCCCGATCCTCCCGGGCTGGCGACAAGTGCCAGAGCATCAATAGAGAACAAAAGGGGAATGATTTTTCCCAATAAAAATAAATAAAGTAGCAAAAAGAAAATAGAACAACACAAAACAAATAAAGGACACAAAAAGGAAGAACAACCAACAACAACAAACTAACCAGACCATGACCAAAACTCTTCATGACCCCAAGAGCCGCTCACCAAACCACAACCAACTCTCTCCCACAGTGAGAAAGCTCAAGTCAAACCTGCAACAGAAACTAAAAACAGGAAAAAAACTATAGGCGGGAGTATTAAAACTCAGTAGGCGTGCCCAACAAACTATTCCCAATGCACTAAATGAAACATGGGTCGAACCTAGGAGCTCGTGAACAATCCAGAATGTACTATACATGTGACTCATCATGAAGGAATGCTCTATCTCGATGATGTCATAACGCCCTAATGCTTGGTATAGCCCTTCATGGCCTAACAGAGGGGCCCAATCCCCATAGCAGCAATATCTCAGTATTTCCCTGCTATGGGACCACTAGCTAGTGCGTAATCTAAACTAGTGCAACAATCATTCTCAGAAGATTCACTTACTATACCAGGTTCCCATGTCAACACGTATAATAAAAAGAGGAGTGAGTCAACAATGCCAATCAAGTAACCAGTCACGATGCACAAACATCATGCTCAACAAATCACACAATCACTGTACACAACAGGATCACCCCTAAGTCACATCAAAGAAAGTTTTTCCAAAATAATTCATTTTATTAAAGTGTCAAACTGTCTTTAAACATCCTTTTATACCATTTTGTCACGAACCAACCTAGGTCGACCTTGAACATATCACTCGGGCCATGTCGTGGACCGACTTGGGTGATCGATTCAGGGTCAACCCGAGTTGGTTCGTGACAAACAACCCCCCCCCCCAGACACTCGCAGAACCCCATGACACCCTCCCCGTGGACCCCCATGGCACCCCCACAGACACCCGCAGACCCCATGACACCCCATTGATAACCCCCTACCCCCAGACAACCCCATATGGCCTGAAACTTTTCCACGGGCCCCAGCGTGTGTAGCGCGCCTATCACCAACAGTCAAGGGAGTAAAAAATTTCACAGCCGCTAGGATTTGAAGATCAGATTGCCCACAAGAAATCTTACGCCTAAACCACTCATGCAAAACATCTTTCAATTTATATATAAAATAAAGTATATTTATTTAGATAGAGTAAAAGTAGAGTATATATATATATTGGTCTATAGAAATTTAAATAATATAATATATTTGTATTTGTGTATAATATATAATATATTTGTGTATAATATATATATAAATATATATTATATCTCTGTATACATAATATATATAAATAATTATATTTACATATATAAATATATATTTATACATTTATAATTGTGTGTGTGTATTTATGTATTTATATAATATTTATAGACATAATATAATTATAATATATATAAATTTATATAACTATAATATATATATATAATTATTTTTATATACTTATATATATGTTTGTGTGTGTAACAATGATATTATTAATTATTAATTGTTGTTATTATGATTACACCTATTTTTTAAACTATACAAATTATATGCTGATTTTATAAATACTATACATTTATATGTTTTATGATTTATATCATACATATATTATATTAAATACATTTATATTATATATTTATGTATGCAATTATATATATATTTATATCATATCATGTACACACACACACAAAATTAAATACATTCATATAATTGGAAGTATATCATATAATTAAATGATATATATATATATATTTACTAAATTAATTTATAATTAATATGTTATACTAAAATATATATATAATAATTATATAATATATATAAATTTATATATAATAAAATATTTTATAATATAATATATATAATATAAATATTATATATATATATATATATAATCTTGTTTATATTATATATATTTGTATACATAATATAGTATACATGTATTTATACATAAATATACAATAAAAATGTATTTAATATAATATATGTATAATATAATTCATAATATAAATGTATAGGATTTATAAAAGCATATATAAATTTTATATATTTGAATAAATATATTTATAATTACATTTATATTATATATACCAATATTTATATTTGTATACATTTTTATTTATATATATAAGTATTTATTTAAAGTATTTATATAATGTATTTATATATATATGTTTATAATGAATTTAAATACTTTTATATAATGTGTTTATTTAATACACACACACAAACACATTCACATGCACACATATATATTATAGAATTTTAATTTATATGATATTTATTTTAAAAAATAAATAAAAATTTTGAGGGGTTTAAAAAACCCCTCTAATCAAAGGGACTAGTGGCGGTTCATGAACCCCCTATAATTTCCTGAATTATAGTGGTTTTGAAACCCTATCTAATTTCATAAATTAGATGGGGTTCACAACCCCCTATAATATATTAAATTAAAAGGGGTTCAAACCCCCCTCTAATTTAAGAGATTAGAGGGGGTTGTGAACCCCCACCATTTCCATTTAAAAAAAATTCCATTATATATATATATATATCCACTAATATAAAAATTAATATTATATATATATATATATATATAACGTCTCTAAAATCCAACCGAATATATAGAGCCACTAATTTTTAAATTTGCAGCAGTTTTGACATAACCGGCTCTAAAATCCAACCAAATATTCAAAAAATAATGATAAAAAATTATAGGGGTTGTTAACCCCCTCTAAATTTGATGATTAGTGGGGGTTGTGCATAAACCCCTCTAAAATGAATTTAGAGTGGGTTGTGCTTAACCCCTCTAAAAAACCGCCACTAATCTGTTGTTTTTTTGTAGTGGTTGGATCTAGTGAAAGTGAGAGTTTGTTGGAGTTGGTGCCCTATAACCAACTTCTATGTACATTATGATAACATGTATTCATTATTTTGAATATAAATAAATTCTTTATTAGATCATGATTGTTCTTTTGCGTAATATAGTATGTGATAATATCCTAAGAGTAGCTTTCACACTGAAAGGTCACAACAGTTTCCCACTATGGTGAGAACACAAAAGTGCCATAACAATATTCTAAAATATATGTTCTATAGTTGGGTGAAATAATTTAAGGAACAAAAATGATTTTGGCTATCATGGGTGGAGACTCAAAGGACTTTGATGAACCCTCTCATGATGTACACCCTTGGTAATATCCAGTGTAAGATATTATGAGAACAAGACCCATCAGTAAGAAATCCATATTTATATGTGTCATTGGATTTCCTATCTATGGATGTGTATATTGATCCTTAGAATTTAATTTTATTATTAACAAGTGTTATAAGTCACATAATTTTATGTATTGATAAAAACTGTGATGACATATGTTTACAGCGAGGTATGATACGTTGGGTGCGTCATGAGTAATATTATATTAATGAATAATGTGAGAAAGGATTTTACCCTTATGTTCCTTAACGGAAGTTGATATCTCAAGTCCTTTGATAGAAATGATATATCCTAAATAAATCCATGGCCATGGTATTCTATAGGCAAGTTATATTTCCAAAAATTCAAAGAAAGATACATTGAGCACATAGGTAGATGACACCAACATGCAAGATGCTTGATTAGAGATATCACAATAAAGAGATAACATTACACAGTAAGAATTTGTATGAGGCATTGTGTTTTTTTATCATTGACTTATTTCTCTATGGGCGACTTGACATGTTTATAAACGTTAACCTTAGACTTTAGGCTTCTTTGACTAATGCCACCTAGAAAGAGGCCTAGAGGGTTGCACACCAAGTATATCCAGAATCTCAGTTAAATAATATATTATTATTTATTTTTTAACATGTTGAATAAATATTATTCTCATATGTGGTTTATTAATTATTCATGTATACTTTATTACATATATTGTGTCACCAATTATTTGAGATAATATTATATGAGCGGAATATTTAATAAATATTTATTTTTTATTTAGTAAATTTAAAATTTATTTATTTATTAGTAAATAATGTAGTGATATTTATTTATTAAATAAATATTCATTATTTAAGTCCTGATAAATATTGTGGAGGAATGGAATACCTAGCTTAATGGTCTGGTGAAAAATAATATATATTGAATATTATTTTAATAAATTAATAATATTTAATTCACTATAGGAAAAAGACCATTTCCCAGTAGTTATTTTTGGAAATGGCAGCGGTTTAAACCACCACCATATGGTCCTGCAGTGGTTTTTTGAAACCGCCACTAAAGTGTGTGTCAGTATACAATAGGCGACAGTTTCCTAGATTTAGCGAAGTTTTATGGTAACCATCGTAGTGGGTGAATTTTGTAGCGATTTTAATGGTTTTAACAACGATTTTAACCGCCGCAGATAGCAAGATACCGTAATTGTAGCGGTGGTTAAAATTGCTGCTAAAGACAGATTTACAAAAAAATGTAGCTGATATAGTAGGACCATTACCAATGCCCTGAAAAAAAAACCATTCCAATAGATATAACATATAACACATCATAACCACAACATATCACAACCACTGATATCAAGTGAATCACTATTTAATCCAATTAATAATAAGACTCCATAAAAAATCACCCAAAAAAGAGGAAAATTACCACCATAATGAACTCTTGAATATAATAGAAAGATAATAAAGGAGTAATGGGGAAAGAGGGGGCTACCATGAATTAAATAACTTCAATCTAAATGATCCAATATTATTCAAGTGGTTTGGAACACCAAGGGAGGTTACCGAGGAAGGGGAGGATGAGTAAGGGTCAATTAAGAATTGAGTGAAAGTATAAAATTTAAAATAAAGAGGTAATAAAACTCCTATTTATAAGTGAATCACACTAGACTCTACCAAAACATGGTTAATATCCAAAACTCATGTTCTCGTTTTGGTAAAAGTGTGATCTAGAACCCTCATTGTCATTTTATCTTTTCCCATTTTAAAATGGAAGTTGGCCTCCCACAAATCTTAGAACATGGAGTGGTCTAAGACATAATGGTTCTTCTATATTATTCCATGTATATAATCCATTACCTAGTTCTTATTTACCAACCATTTTACCCTCACCATGCCCAAGGCTACAATGTGGTGAGCTTGGGTTTCCTATTTTGGACAGGTGGTCCTCCGATATTCCATGCCCACTGAAGGGCATTTCAAGATTCTCATGGTGCATAGGAAAACCACTAGGACAACACACATAACACCATGTCATCCCCAAGTCATGGTTATATATCCCATTTTACACAAGAGCACACCCAATATAAAACTACCTCCTTCATATCTAGACAAGTCATTGCACAAGCTGTGGTGGCCTTCAAAAGGCTAAAACACCACCTCAAACCTAAAAATCACCACAAAACTCTTTCTAAACAACCCTAAGACTTGATAATTCACAAAGGGAAGTTCATAAAGGGTATGTACCATTACACTCATTCTATTTATTTTGATTTCCATATTATTTCTCAATTCTAAGTCATGGTGATCATATTTTCCCCAAAATCATAAGAACTATGTGTGGATTGGTTCCTATTTTCATGGGATACATAGTGATTCCTAGATCTACCATCTCAAACCCAACCAAAAAACCGATATCAAATCCCCCACTTTATCTTAGTGACTGGTTTTCTTCATTCAAATTGGTTTTCCATCCATAGGGTTGGCATCAAGACAAGTTCATTTCATTTTAAACATCAGTTTAAACTGCATTAAACCTCATATAATAAGGTATTTATCATATGATCTTAAACTATATATTATTTTAGTCATTTTCACATGATGTTAAACTATGTGATGCATGGTCAATATTGTAAGACTTGAAACTTCTTAGAGCAGTCTACCTAGTAAGACCTATCTTCTCCTCCTATATAGGAGACAAATTTTTATAGAGGACCTTTTCCAAGAACTATGAATGGATTGATTCCTGTTACTATAGGATATGTTTTTTTATCATTCATCCTTGGTTAAACAACCTAATAAATTTAGGAAAAATGAATCATGAAACATGATTCATGACAAAAAAGAATCGACATATATGGTGTATACCACACTGAAGAAATCAAGACATAAAAGGAAACATCAGAAATCAATAAAATACATAAAACAAAACATGAGAAATCAAGAAAATGTTAGGTCATGAAAATGTTTGGTGGAAACTATGTGCCACACATGATACATATACAAACTGACTATTACCATATTTTCCCAACATATCAACAAAACAACTAATCACGGTCTGATGATGAACAAAGCTTATCACCCTCTTCAACTCCATCTCTACTTCCTGCTACCACATGAAAGGACATTATATTGAAAATTAAATACTGTTGTATTTTATATTTAAAATTAAAACCAATAAAATTTTGAAAACTAAATTATTTTTAATTTTTGTGATTTACCTGCTCACCACCAGTCGATGAAATACCACTAGGGGCAGATTCGGTCGTCTTCTGATATAAATCAATCAATAATTTCTACAAAGTGGATATCTAAGCCCCCTGGTCATGAACTATGTTTCATAGAGAAACAATCTCTCTCCAAGTCTCTCGGGGTATGGACTGACTACAACCAGGAGTAGATGTAGCTGCAATACCTAATGGCCTTCCAAAGACCTTAGATGGTACAGGTCCCAAACCCATCCCACACACTCTACCAGGATACTCCTTCCCAAGGACTTTAGCAACCGGGTCATCCTGGGAAAATGAGTATGACTGTGCAGGATTGGCATCCCACAGTTCTTTAATTTTTACCTATAAATAAAATAATAGTCATATTAGAAGAAATAAATATTAACATAATAAAAACTTATAATAAGTTATTATAATGAAAAATGAGTTCATACCCCAACTTCTTTGGTAGACTTATTAACAAAACTTTCATCAGATTTTTGGTGAACATTCAACCACACTTCTGTTCGGGATGATTCATACCCTAAACTCTGTGACTTCATTAAACAAACATAAAAAAATTTTAATATATTAAAAAAATAATATTGTCTTATAAATATTTACACTAATGAAAATATTACTAGAGCAGATCGACTTCTAGAAAAACTCTTTGACCCCGCAGTGTGAGGGATGACCTGCTTAGCCCGACTTGATGCATTCTTTCTTGAAAGATACTAAAATAAATAAAATGAAATTTAATAGTAATGTATTCAATGTCATATCCTCTTCATATACATGTATAAATGTAAAATGAGATTATTATAGTAATATATATTTAAATACCATCTGCTTCTCATCACGATGTCTGTCAACAAAAACTTTCCACTGCTCTTTGGGTACCCAATCAGGTAGCTTGTCATACATTTGTTGGGTGGTCAATGAAGTATCGTTGACATCACCCCACAATCTCCATTTAAAGACTTTCCATTTTTTCCAAGATTTTTGAATGTCCACTTTTGTGCTATCACATCAGCAACCGTAAAGTGAAAAAACATATGTACACAGAAATTAATTTTGAAAATATTAATAACATGACATTCAATTATACCATAGTGTATTAAAATTACCTTTATTTGGGAATTAAAAACTTCAATTTTACAACTTTCAGTCATATTTATCCAATCATCATATGAAATAGGAAGGGAAACGAGCTCCGCGGCCAGCTGTCCTAAAATCTGGCCAAGTAATCCTACGACGTCATCCGTAGGGACCCCATATGAATCAAATGGGACAACTATCTTCTCTCCGATCTGATTCCATACATCTGAAATTTTTATATTTTTCTACACAATTGCATAGTTTCCTTATTTATTGAACAAACAGTTAGTATAAAAAAGTGCAATAAATTTATTCATATAATTTTTTTACCTATAACAATCACCCTCTAGTATCCCTGCGAAGAACTAGAAGTGGCATGCCATTCCCCCACTGCTGAGGATCCTGAAGCGGGAGGTGACTAATGAGGTGATGAAGGGATGATCACAGAGGGTGTGAGAGACGGTGTAGGGGGAGATGGTGTAGGGGGTAAGGTGGATGGTGGCTCAGATGTCATAGGGAGGGAGACAAATGGATCGTCATCTGTCGTAGTGGTCGATGAAATAATATATCACTTCCTCCTTGGAATTCCTATCATTTAATCAAATAAAATTAAGTTTAGAACATATATTTCAAAAACTTTATGCAGATTTTTTTTAAAAAGATAACAAATGCACAGTACTAACAAAAAGAATATACATAACAATGATAATGAATGATTGCACAAATGAAATAAGTGGCTGATAAATGAATGCATAACTGTACATACAATCATTTTCTCCTTAAATCATGTCGGTTTCCTGCTCCATTACTTCATCCACTTCATTCATCATTACTAGACTAATATTTTCAATATCACAGTGGACAAATAATTCTGAGTCTATGCACTGGAACTAGGAAGTGATATCTCCAAATTACTACAAAAAACTCTATTAACACACTACAAAAAACTCTATTAACACACTACCTTAAATGTTAAGGTATTTTTGTTTCCAACTACAGCCATTTTATGGATAGCTGTGTAATTAGGTTTCAACCCACAACCACTAAAATTATAGCATGTTTCCTTATACAATGCTTAAAACAAAAGGCTATTGGTTTTATTGGTGTAACCACTGAAAACCCAGGGCCATATATTTGTAAATGGGTTCTTACTATAACTAAAAAAAATAAAGAGGGACTAGATTACTTGGTACATCCATTGAAAATAAAGGGATTAAATTAAAACCAGTCAATGATCATGATAAGAGGATACATAGGGATCCCTTAGTTGACTATTTCTAAATACCATTATCAAATTTCACCTTGCATTTTATTTACATTTCTTCTATGATATCACATGTATTTAATTTATTCCACTTTTAATTCATTATATTTCCCTTAACTCTAATATTTCAATTATCAAAATATTATTTTTTAATTTCATTGAAATTGTTTTTAATTTATAAAAAATATTAGAGGAAATTTACCCTCCACATTCAATCTTTAATCTAACTAAAATTTTACTCCCTCTATCATCATTTATTAAATGTGTTTTAATATTTCACTACCTTTAGATGAAAAAAATATTCTTTATATTTTTTTATTAAATTGTTCATTTCATTTGTGAGGTGTATTATAACCTAATTTTGGAGGAAAATCCACTTCATCATGACTTATACATTGTAATATTTACAATTAGATAATTATAATTTGGTTTACCTAATTCTATTAATAAACTAAAATACAAGAAAACTAACATGATCCAAATAGAGTGAATTCCATATGATAAATATTTACAAATCATATAAAGGTCAATAGTATAAAATGATCCCTGAAACCTAAGGCTAAATGAAAAAAATCAAGCTCTCATCTCCATTTACAACACAAAATGGAACACGAGTCACATAAAAATCAACCATGCTTAGAAAAAATAATTAATTCGAACATGTACTTGTACCTATAGGTACCCAAAAAATAGACCATGAAATTTCATGTCCCCCCTAAGTGTATATGCTGGGTGTGAGCATATAATACCCAGTAATAAACTACATATTTTCTAACTTATATGGAATATACTTACATATGTTACTTATATCAATATAAACATTTATATATATTTATATAAAAATAACTTTACAAATGGTTATCAATAAAAACATGGAAGCATCAGATAATGGAAAACTTCATAAAATAGAATCAATTATAAAAAATAAATCCCTATAACGGGAGGGTCTATACCTAAAATAATTTCTTGGATCCTAGACTTGCATATGAGACATCTGGTCAAGGAATAAATGATACCATTCCCATTGAACTAAGATCATAGCAATAATTCTCATGGTTGAGTCATGGTAAAATCCTTGTATTTTTTAAAGATAAAGGTGTATACAAGAATCAAGGAACTATCATCACATGAATTTAGGGATAGGTGAAAGGGGTATAAAAAATTAAATTCATTGTGATCCCATCCCATTCATCAATCTTCATATAATACATACCAACACACAAGTTATACAATAGAAAAATACCCCTTCTAACATACTCATTATTTATCAAAACAATATCCATGGTCAGGGTAGCATTATTATTTATACTAATCAACATGCTTGGTATAAAAAAGTAAAAACAAGATCAACATATCAAAGTAATAGTCATGAATAAGAAATAATTCCATTATAACGAATCTAATACTCAATAAAACAAAAGGTAAATATGCTTGAATATGATACATTAACAATAATATCAATAAAACATAATTCTAGGTCACACATGATCACAATATAAAACATGAATAAATAATTAATATTATATTATGGAATCCAAACAGGTATAAAAATATCAAGCCAAACATAAATCAGGTTATAAGGATACATTCTCTTCATGCTACTCTAAATTCCAATTATACTAGTTATAAATTATTGAATGAGGAGTAATTCATGGTTCAATAAAATATATCCAAAAAAGGATCTGGATTTATCATGGGAAGTAACAAGTGTGCACTAGTAAAATACTACCTAAGATCAAATATGGTATTTTTCATAACCAATTTGATAAAATACCTCTGAAATGGGTGAGGCGGCGAGGCGCGACGAGGCGGCGCGACGACAGGGTGGCGAGGCATGACGAGGCGGCGAGGCGTGGTGAGCCAATGAGGTGGTAAGGCTGGGAGAGGCGGTGAGGGGCGAGGTGGAAAGGCAGAGAGGCGGCGAGGCGGTGAGGTGGCGAGGGTTTTGGGGGTCACTGGGGGGGAAGGGGTCTCACGGGGGTTGGGGAGAGAAGGGGGCCGCGACGTTGGGGGAAAGTGTCGGGGTTGAAAAAAAGGTTTTAGTGGTGGTTTTATAAAAACCGCCGCAAACAGCTATTAGTGTTGTAGTGATTTAATTTGTGATTTTAGTGCATGTGAGTAAATAATAATAATATTATTATTACAGACATGGGGTTCCACAAATATTAAGGAAATAATAAAGGTTGTATGTGCAATTATTATTTTCTAACCCTAGTAGTATATAAACCTAATTATATTATTTTCTTAAGAGATTCGATTCATTTTGTGTTGTTCACAATAATATCTAGAGAGATAATATTCTCAATCCCTAGAGAGATCCCTCTTATAGAATGCTCCCAAGAATGGAGAGAGATCTTCCTCCACCTTCCACTCTCAAGTCTAGAGAGATTAAAGAGAATCCTTTAGAAGTGATTCTTAGGGAAATTAAAGGTGAACAATGCAAGAGATAGGATTTACTGTGATAGAACTTGAAGATTCATATGACAATTCTTGGAGAATCATGGAACACATGTGGATCACCACTAGAGGGAATCTATTCTTGATTTCTACAATGCAACAACAATACGATGTGGATTCATTATCAGATCCATCAATGAAGAAATAATTTCTCACAAGGTAATTCTTTAATTGCTTAAATTAATTATAAATAATATATGGCGATCATGTGCTTCAATTTTTATTTTTATTAATTATCTATATTTTATGATTTAATTCCATTGATCATTTAGTTTATCATTATGTAAATCTTGAATTAATCATCGATCTTGAAAAAAATTTGAGTTGGGAATAACCCAGCTGGTGCTTCTAATGCACCCAGATCCTACAATAACAACAAATAACCATGGAACAGATGATACATTCAATTCAACAATGAAAGGAATAAAATAAGAATATACGTTATTATGGAAAAGGAATAGAACTGAAGAACAAAACAAAATTAAGTCTAGTAATAAAGAAAATAGATTAAGGTACGCATATATATGTAATCATGGGTAGCCCCTAAATATCCCAAGAGATGATCCTATATATACTCAGGAAAATTCATCTGCCAACATAGCTATGAATTCCTTGAAAATAAACTCCCAAAATACTCTAACTAACCACACCAATGTCACTCCTCTAGACGGTATTGGTCCAAAGTAATAGGATACAAGCTCGTATCATCGAGAAAATTACAATTACTATCTATTGATCTCTTACTAAGTCCCCTAGGATTCCCATGATACAAGTAATAGAGGGTAAGAAAAGATTCATTACCTATTAAAAACACACTGCTAATAAAATAAAATGGAAAACCATGTCCACATCTCACCTAAACCCACCCTCATTTACAACCCTCTCACTAAAGCTCCCAATCTGACCATATAAACATCATCGATAAATCATATCAACCATCAAATTTATTATAGTGAAAGACCCAAAGATATTTGGTTAAGGGTGTATTTAAAATCAAGGTAAAACACTTAATAAAACTTTTAATTGGTCCTTTAATTTGATTCTTAGAAGCCACACCTTAAAATTCCCTTTGAATGAACATTTTAAATCCAAGTATTATTCAAAGACCTCTTTTGAGTCAAGGTAAAATTCATTTTATAAATGGTTAATTCTAGAGAACCATAATTCAATAGGGTGAAATATTTTCAAACAATTAAACATATAACATAAATTCATATAATTACTACCTAACATAAGAATATCTCTAAAGAAACATTGGTGTGCAACATAATTAAACCCCCCAAACATTATCCCTTTAATAACCATAAATTTCTCACAAGAAATTAATTTCAGGTGGAATATACCCATTAAAAATCCTAAATCCTTTGAAAATATATTTAAATATTTAATTTAATACATATATTACATAATTTATGATAAAAAAATAGTCATAAATTCGAAGAATAAAATATATTTCTAGGAAAATAAAGCATGAGAACACCTACCTTGAATGGATATGGTTGAATCAAAACCCTTGAATGTAGAAGAAGAAGATACTAAGAGAAACCTGCCAACCAAATACACAAGGAATCAATAAAATACATTCAATATATCACCCTAAGGTTTAACCTACATAGAACCACATTGATAGAAGGAAGAAAAAAATAATAAAGAAGTATATAAAGAAGGATAAGGATGGGAAGAAACCATAACCTAAAAAAATTAATCTCAAAATCTAAGAGAGAGGGTCTCTGAATAAAAAAGGAAATGGGGGATCACATTTAGCTCCTCCTTAGTTGGGCATCATGTGACTATGGAAAAGGGGCAGAGAGATTTATGTAAGGTATTAATTAGGAGGGGGATTATAAATCTAAGATTTTTATGAATCTTTTTAAAACATATGGATGCTATAGGTTTTACCATAACATGACCCAATTTTACACCCCTAATTGAGCACACCTAGGCACCCACACAATTTTCCCACACAGTTGGATAAACATTTCACCAATCATGAAAAACTACTCTGTTAAAATTGCAGACACATCTTCATGGTTGGGGTGTGATGATTAGTGAAACACTACATGAAATTTTAGACTCAATAGACTAAATATTATTACCCATGTCAACAAGGTGCAACTTTATTTTAGTGATCCTACCTGATTAAAACTCTATAGTTAAGCATGATTGGCTTGGAGAAGTTTCAGGATTGGTGACCTTCTGGGAAGTTTCCAAGGGTGTGTATAAGTACATACAAAGCACACTGAAATAAAATGTGTTGGCTTATGGGGAAATTCATTAGTATGATAATTGAATCCACTAGTTAATATCCTCTAGTGTTCTTAGAAGAAAACCAAGGTATTACAAGAGATCCACAAGGTCATATGACTAGGTTCATGGCCTAAGGAAGTCAATTCAGGAAAAAATGGAATCAGATCCTAGGTTCTTAAGAGAGCCTAGTTTATTTATGTTCCCTTATTATTTGAGATGTATAGTTGATTTGAGATAAGATGTTTAGAGATCTATGGTTAGGTCGTGGGTGGTGACTGATCACCACTACTCATGATGAATCCTAAGTTACGATTGGATGTTGTTATCTAAGTTTTGATTTTGAGCATTATTTTTTGTTCTTATTGATGAATTATGATATGAATTGATAAAATTTTAATCCTTATGTATGTTTCAATTTTTTTTTAGATTTTTCAAGATTTGGGCTAAAAATGGGATAAGAACTAGAGGTGAATGGTTCACCCACATGGCTTGACAAGCCTTGTGGTTCCTGTGCACATGGTTCTGTGAAGATCCCAACATCCTATTGCACTATTGTTGAAAGGTCTATCAAACTATGCAATCAAACCATGCATAACCATTATCTCCTTTGAAATTTTTTATTTTTCATTCAATTGGTCTTGAATTTTTTTGGGTCTTTTGTTGATGGTGTCTAAGGTGAATTAAAGTGGATTTTATTGGTGTCCAAATATTGTTTAATTCAATTTCAATGAGATATAGTAATTAGAATTTGATTTTTTAAAAGGGATAATGGTCAAATAAATAAAACTGTAATGTGTATTTTTTAAAAAATTAAATGAGAATTTGAATATTGGTTTAAATTTTATAAAGGAGTTTTGGAAATGATTTAAAATGAATGAAATGTTTTTGAAACTCCAAAATGGATTTTGATGAAAGATTTATGAAATTATAACTTACTTTTAAGTGAAATTATAAAACTAATAAAGAGGTATTTGATAAATAATTAAAATAAAAATTCAATATCTTGGTAATATAAAGGATGATTTTAAGTGCATGGTTTTAATGTTAGAAATGAAGCGGTTTAAATAAAGTGAGTTTAAGTATTGTTCGATGTTGTATTTTTTTAGGAGTGGTTATGATTTATTATTTATAATATGATTTTTATTATAGTTCAAGTTTATTTTAGGAAGATGAGTTTTAAAGAGTGTCGATGGGGTCTTTTGTTTCATTTTTTAATCAAAGTAATCCTACCAGAAAATTCCGGAGGAATTGTATCCAGTATTTATTGAGGAAGGTTCCATAGCCTAGTGTCTCTTTGGGCTATAGAGTAGTCCTTTCCGGTTATCGGCCCTATCCATGCTCAGGGTAAAGTGGTAGTCCATGAACTTTCTTGATTTTTGGACCTTTCCCAAGTATTTTTTATTTTAAAACAATTCCCCATTCATTGTCTTCATTCATAATTTTGGTTTTGGGATGTTTCCCTTTATCTAACCTTGCTTGGTAATGTGGTCAATAATGTTGTGTCGACTAAGGTGATCTCCATAACCTATGATGAGTGGTTCCATGACTGATACTTTTATAGTAATCCTTTCATTTGTAAGTAATAAAACCTCTGATATAGTTCTAATGTGTCTATCTTGGGAATTTTAAGACAATAATTTTGAGATATTTTATATATTTACCTCATTTAGAGAAGTTACTATTTGCTTCATCAAGATAATGGATGTGAGTTTTCTTGATGTTCCATTTAGGCCTCTGTTTAGAATCATAGTTGTGTTTCATAATGACCCTGAGAGATCATTTTAGTTTTTTTGAACCACCATATCAGTGTCTCTCTTATATGGCGGGGAGATCTAATAACAGTCTCGACCCCCCTTTGTGAACATCCTCTCTAAGTACCCATATTCATAAATTTTTTATACGCTCTAGGTTAAGATCTATGTATTCTCATGGATTTGGAGATATGGTCCATTTGGGTTATTTTATTACCTCAGTTTTGATTATCTTCCCTCATGTCCCATGTTTTTTCTATTCATGTACCTCCTTAGTCTTAGTGAATTTTTAGGGAAAGAAAGTGTCATGGTAGGGAAAATCGACACACATAACCAATTTTTTCTTTACAATGATATCCATTTATTTATTTTTAGCCTTTCCCTTGAATTCTAGGCCAATAATTTTTAAAATTTATATAAAAATTATGGAAATGGAATGTCCCATAGTTACCACATGGTTAGTAGAAACCATATGATTAATGTACAAATGTTTATATAATTTTTACAAATCCATTTTACATGGTTGGCACATAGTTTATTAAAACATGTATACAATCTATGTGGGTGCCTGAGTGTTCCCATTGAGGGGCACACTATTTCATAGAGTTTGGAAAAACCATGTGATAATCATGAATTTTATGCAGCCATTTACCAATATGAGATTTTATATTTTCTCCCATCCTAATTAAGACCCTATGTGGGTCTATCCTCCCCATTCCCTTAGCTGTGTGACACCCATCCAAGGAGGATCTAGGAATGACCTCCTCACCACTTTATCATCTGATTTAAAGTCCTCTCCCTTCAATTTAGAGCTGAATCTTTCTTGGTCAATGTTTATTCTTCTATTCTTCCTTCTTTGTCTCATTATTTACTGTTCTTTCTTATTTATCTTATTTTTATTCTCTATTAGAAAAAACCTAGGGTGAATTCTTGATTGTATTTTGGTGATTCCTTATGTTTAAGTTCAATGGGTTTCTCTTAGGGTCTTTTTCTTCCGCATTCAAGGGGTTTTCTTCAACTATGTCTATTTGAGGTATGTGTTTCTGTGCTTTCTTGTTCTTTTAGAAATCTAGGTTATTATTGGGATTTAAAAATATTTTTTTCATAGATATTATGTATGTTATGTATTAAATTAAATGTTTAATGAGATTTCTTAAAGTATTTTGGGTTTTAATGGGTATGGTCAACCTTAAATTGGTTTCTTATGAGAAATTTGTGGGTGTTGAAGGGATAATGTTTGGGGGTTTCAATTATAATGAACTTCTTTGTGTTTTTAGATTTATTCTTGCATTTATTAGTAATTTTATGAATTTATGGTGTTTCTGTAATTATCTGATGATATATTATCCTATTGATTTATGATTCTCTAGAGTTTACAATTTTTAAAATGAGGTTTACCTTCACTCTAAATAGGTTTTAGAATACTTCTTGGCTTCAAAATGGCCATTCAAAGGGAATTTGAAGCTGTGACTTCTAAAATGCTACTCAAAGGTCTGTTTAAAATTTGGGAAGGGGAATTCATGATGATTTCAATGTGGAAACAGATTTTAATGTGTATTTTGAAAAACATATTTTTAGTTTCAAAACATAAGGCTCAGTTGATGCTTTTTATAAGTTTATTTTCCTTAAGGTAAACCACATCCTTAACCAAATCCCCTTGGATATTTGTCTAGAATTAATTTGATGATTAATGTGATTTACCAAAAAAAATTATATATTTTTTATTGTTGGAATTAATGGGGGGTTGTAAATTAGGGTGGATTGAGGTAATATGTGGGTATAGTTTTTCCTTATGTTTTATTATTGATGTGTGTCAGATAAGTCATGCATCATTCCTCACCCTCAGCTACTAGTATCATGGGAATCCTAGGAATATTAGGGAGAGATCAAGAGATGGTTACTATACTTATCTCAATAATATGGAATCTTATTCTCTATCTTTGGACAAGTACCATATAGAAAAGTACCACTAGTGAGTCTAGTTAGAGTAATATGAGAGGTTATTTCCTAGGAACGTGTTGTTTGGATAGAAAATGATTCCACCAAAGTATGTCTAGGATCATCTCACAAGATGTTTAGGGGATACTCATAATATATATATATATATATGAACCATACTATAATGTCCCAATTTTTACCATGTAAGACTTTGGAATATTTCTAGGAATATTTATGGAGCCATGCACTAATACGGTGCAAGATTCTGAGTCCTGATGAGCCTAGAATAAGTTTTTTAAATGTATTAAATATATTAATATTACACCGACATGGTTTTCCTAAAAAAGTGGAATAAATCCAAAATTGAGTCTCAGATTAGAAATATGAGACCACCTTTGAGTTTAGAACATGGAGTTTACCCTAGGCACAATATAATCTTTGTCGGCATTAGGTGTTTTGGTAAAGTGTTATCACGGGCGTAAATAATAAAATAAATTATTTTATTTTATTTATTTATTTATTTCAATGTAACGACCTAACATCCTCTATTTAAACATGGATATTAATAATCCCTAGGGTTAACCAAATAACCTAGGGATTGAGAGGAGCCAATGAAGGATCATTTGCAGACAACATCAGATTGAGATTAGATCAAGGATTGTATGCTAACACAGCTTGTAGACCTTGTTAATAACAATGAAGTGTGATCTTTATTCATTAGAGATTTATCCAAACTGAGTTAGGATATTTTTTATGGATTTATCCCCATTTTATTATCCCACAATTAATATAAATTAATCGACTAACATATTGATTTGCAGATCGGTCATTTTGTGAGTATAGGTTTATTTGTGGGATTTGGGGATAATTATTATTTGTTTGTTAATTTATGTTTATACATATTCATTAATTTTTTCTATGATAATAGATCAACCATAAAATGAATAAATTCTGAGGTTTATTCCTCACATTTATAGTTTATGGCTTTCTCTCCCCGTTCTATGTGCGTTCATCATTGGCATTTTCTTTTGGCCTACGATTTGATGAATACCCAGTGAGCGATCATTGTGCATTCAGTATTTAGCATAATGAATTGATACCATGGGTTTGGGATGAATATTCTATGCTACTATTATGGTACATGATGAATATAGTAGATCTATAGATATATCAGAGGTATGTGATACTGGTTTGGCGTGCGGCACTGATGAGGCACGACGAAAGGTGTTTACTGAGCATCGGATACAGTAAGATTCTAGATATCAACGATGAAGAGGTTCAATCAACCTTATATCTGTGACATACAACAAAATTTTGGGTGGAATTGGAGACTTATAAATTATGAATGAAGATGCGTGAAGTTTTTCGTAGGTTTTATGAAAAACCCAATTACACGGTGTATAGTCCTATAAACACATGTTGTGTAGTTTATTTTGTGTGATTATAGGTTTTCCATGTAGATATAAGTCTCACACACCATGTGAAATGTGTCACACACCGTGTGACCATTAACTAACTAGATCATTATGTACAAGGGGTACACTTCCAAGAGGCTATGTAGTGGTACACGCCGTGTGTGGCTAGTCACATGTCGTGTAACACATGGCGGACAACTTGTCTTGTACATGGAGTACACACCTAGGTGACCATACACTCAATGTACTTGGAAAGTACATGGGAAGGCCGAAGTACATGGGGAGATTCGTGTACTCAGACATGTCCAAGTACACAGGCTAACCTGGTGTATATAAGCATGAGAAGAATGGCACACCGAGTGTCGGGGCCACATCTACACACTGTGTACCTGAAGGGACATGTCGTGTATTGTGGAAAAGTGCATACTGTGTGAGCATGAAATAAAATTAGTGCTAGGATTGGTTATACACACCATTTACCCGTAGGTAAACATGGTGTAATCCATTGAGGATAGGTTGGATTCCTTTTTCTCCTTATTTCATATTTGTGGTGAGACTCTGAGAGCTTCCTTAGGCCAGTAGCAGTTGATTTTTTTCTCCTGGTCCATTCCTATGAGAGTTCTGTGTAGCATTCCATTCTCACCATAGAGGGAAACCCCTCTACAGGTTCCTGTTGATCAGTATAGTATGGGTGAGTTCCCTTCTTCTAAAGTGAGTTGTCTCAGTCCACTTCGATTATACCCCTTAGTGTCTTAGAGAATGTATCCCTCTAAGAGTCCTATAGTGATCCTTATTTCCTTTATATTTCCTTAGATAGGGTTTTTTGTAACTATCATGACTAATATTTACCCGATCATTGATCAATTATCTAGTAGGATGTTTCCAGTAGGGTATAGTTTCCCCTAGTGAACCCTGGGTGTTAACCCCCTATCAGTATACTAATGTTTCATTTGAAAATAGTCCCCTCCTTCTAACTAGTTCATACTTTACTTCCAGTTTTTTGGTGGGCTTGTATTTTGATCCTTTTTATGGTTTATAGTACTTTATGATGTATTATGATTATGGGATTATAGATGTATGAATGTATTGTTATAAGTTGTTTTACATTTCATCATTGTATGGGATTGGAGATGTGTGCATGTATATAGGTACTTTAGGCTAATTCCTCCCATGTTTGTGATATACCTTCTTGGCACTAGTCGTCAGCCCCTGGCTTATTGGAGGTAGGATTGGGGTAGTTGTGACTTGGGCCCCATTGGGTTAGGTCATGAAAAAATGGTATCAGAGCAGTACCCAACTTGAAGTTTTATGTCATTACCTAGGTTTAATTTTAAAGTTTGGAGTTTATTTTTTATATCTATGATGTTGGTTTTGGGAACTAGGGAAATAATGTTAAAGTGTTTCAATTTTGGATCTTAGGACAGGGTATACAGTATTGGTGTAGAGACCTACATATCCATTCACTTGGATCTTGATAACCTACTTGTTGACTCGGTACATATAGGCACTAGTTTTAGAGGAAAAATTGGTACATGCCTCATATAAGAATGATTTGTGGTTTCCATATCCTTTTTGAGTTATCTCCCTATATATACTCATTGATCACGATACATATTGATAATCTTCAATATGTCTCTGCAATGAAAACCAACTAGGATTTTGAGATAGTGTCTTGATGATGAACGATTGAGTGATGAGGCCTCAGTTTAAGGACCCACTCATGAGATTTTTCCTCTAGGAAGGCACAAAGTAGTGCTACCAACTGTTGAGCAGTGATTATATCCTTTTGTAGATCAGACAGATGATCATATGTGTGTTGAGTAGTCAATAGATCCAGCAGGACAGGATGATGGTATGCATAGGCTTAGCAAATTATATAAGTTTTAAAGTTATAGATCACCCAGTTTACATGGTGGGAAGACCCCATTCTTGGGTGGAGGATTGGCGCGAGCCTGTGGTGTGAATGTCCCACTTGGATGGGACCCATATATGATGGTGGTCCTAGTAGTGAGACTTATATAGGGTAAAACAGGGAATCAATGGATCTATGTGTTTGTGAGGTTTGACATTACTTTGGACATGTAAGAAAGTGGAACAATTACCCCACCAAGAATCATTCTTGAGATGCGATCTAAAACTGTGCCAGGGAGTCAGTGCCTCCCAAAGTAGGTAGTGTCGAGGTGTGGTGTATGAGTTTCTATAACTTGTCTGTTTGAGGTTGTTTGATGTATTAAGGTGTCAGAAAAAGCCCTCGTTATAGTAAATAGGAGGGAATGGGAAAGGATGAGTTCTAAGAAGTGGGAGCTTATAGAGGCTTCAAGTGCGGTTCAAGGTACTATGTGTGTCTTCACTACCATAGTTATAGTTTTCACACAAATTTATGAGCCAATTTAACCTGATTGTATCCCCTATTCAAGAACTAATGATACCAGTGGAGACCATTTTTCTCGACCATTGTGTTTGAGTCACCTAAAGAGAGGATCTATGGTTACACACTTTTACTGAAAGTGTGACCTGACTTTGGGAGGATACAGAGATCCTCATGTGGAATATATTAATAGTGGTGGTGAGAACCTACATTTCTTCCCTTAGTATGGCCTGATTCCCTACCATCCATGCGTAGATGTTTTCACCAGTGAGTGTGGCGGTGTTTTTAGCTTGTTGGGATGGAGTTTTCCTTCTTTGATAAGGATTGATCCCAGACAGAGCAGGATGAGCTCATGTGCAAGAGGTTATGACTAAATTATTATCAGTTGGATAGTGATACCTTTAGAGAAGTGGATGCTATAAGCTCTTTGTTTTCCTACAGTGGTGGGGGAGTATGAGGACATATTTCCTAGGGATGCGCCAGGTTTATCTCCTCATTCAGAGTTAGGTTTCTGCAAGGATTGGCACTAGGTACTGCCCCTGATATTTGAAATAGTATATCAGATGGCACCCATTTAGCTTCATAGGGTTAAGGTGTAGTTGGGAGTTTGCAGAGAAATGGGTTTTTATAAGACCTAGTGTGTTCACCTGGGTAGCATAGTGTTATTTTCCTAAGATATAGACCAGTTCTTGTGGTTGTATGTGGATTGGAATCACATAGACATGGTGATGTGAGGGAAAGTATCCAATCCCGATAATCAATAGTTTCTTTAACTAGTGGTTTGGGGTGAAGTGATTCTCAGAGTTTGACCTTGAGATGGGTTACCACTGGATTTAGTTTTAGAGGAGGATATACCAGAAGTGGCCTTCCAAATCCACTATGGTTGTTTTGAGTTTATAGTGACACCCTTCGATGATTTGTATGCCACAATAGAGTCATGATACTTATGAACCATATCATTAACCCTTCTTGGATTAGTTTATGGTAGTATTCTCCTATGACATCCATGTGTTATCGACATTTGAGTTGGAGTGCACAAGACACTTTAGGATGATGTGGTTTACCTCCAATCAGTAGTTATTACCCCTATGATTCTTTAAAGATCCAGAGAGGTACAACTGAGGGATATAAATTTTAAGATATTGCATGAACAAATATCCAATGGATATGTTCCAAATGGATTCTCTAAAGGAGGGAATCTCATCATCCTTGTTCAAGGATGGACGACGAAACCAGTCATTCTATGGAAGGAGGTAATGAGGAGGTTATTTTCCCTTAGCAGTATATTTGGTGGAGGTGAGGATGTACTGGGATCTATTGGCATCGATTGGGTATTTGAGGGCATTGTAGTGAGCTTTTAAGTTAAACTCTTATTATATATCCTATCTATGGATGATGAGCAATAGAAATTTGTGGAGTGTTCAGGGTACTTGTGCGTGAAAGAGGTAGTATGGCTTCATGGAATTCCCTTGAAGATCATTGAAGACCACGATTCCTACTTAAAGACATGATTAAGGAGAGGGTTTTGGAAGCCTTTGGGGACTCAGTTGCAGTTTAGAATAGTGTTTTACCCCATCTAGTTGGCTGGGTAAAGTGGACTATTCAGGTTTTGGTGAACATGCTTTGGGTTTACATGTCAGTTTTGATTCAAAATTGGGAGGATCGTACCATTGGTGTATTTTGTGTATCATGATGATTACCACTCCATCAATATAAATAAAATGTTTCTAAGGACATATATAAGAGATCTTTCAAATCACCATTTTACTGGTCAAAACCAGTGGGTGACAGTGCTTGGGTCCTATTTTTGGTGATAATGATGGTTTTAAAGGGTACATTTCATATAGGGGAGAAAAGGACTACCCTATAAACGTCATGAATCCTCGGTGGACTGATGATGCAGGCCTTTGGAGTTCAAGAGTCATGGAGTTTTAGCTACGGTGATAAGCTATCTATGGGGTTCTTAATCCCTTTATTTTTCTACCGTTGTGTCGGGTTAGCAAGGTGGTGTACCTCTTAACCCCATTACCATAGTAGTTTTGGTTACTTGGTATTCTCCACATGTTTCATGTAGAGACCCAATTTTTTTCTCGTAAGACTTTGAAGTATTTCTATATGTATATTTACAGAGCTAGTTGCTGAGACGATGTGCAATTCTGATGCCCAATGCACCCAGAATTAATTTTATAAAAATATTAATTATATTCTATATTATGCACACATGGTTCTTAAATAAAAAGGGATAAATCTTAAATAGAAGCTTGGATTTAAAATATGAGACTGTGGTTGAGTCTAGAATGCATTTTTTACCCTAGGCATGACCTGAAATAGGTTGAAGTGGGGAGTTTGGGAATCTCCCTCATTGGAGGTATGTTTAGTGGATTAATTAATTAATTAGTTAATTATTTAATTCATTCTGACCTAAAATAAAATGTATATAACTAAACTGCCATGGAAAATTCTCTATGGTTAGTTGTATAAACCCTGATATAATTCCATAGTTTCTACTTCCTCCTTCATTGTAGAATCACCTTGGACAATGATGAAACACTAGATCAGAGCATATTAGAGGATAAAAAATGCAAAAACATCCATTAATCATTAGAAAGTTCATTCATTGACAATGAACTATCCAATATCCAGCTATGAATCATCAATTTGTGGTTTATTCCCTGTTGATTAAATGGTTTGTGCAGATCAATCTCTTCTATTGATCTGCACGAATTGCAGGTTTGACATGCTCCTACATATTAGATAAATTTTATTATTTCAATTTTTTCTAACCCTAGTTTCCCCATTCTTGATCGATTGAACAAGAATATTTGACATCATTTCTTAAAACCTTTTTCTTGTGCTTTTATCCCTCATTTTCTTCACTTTATTCACCAGTTGGACCCCACAGTCCTGATTATACTCTTTCGGGTGATACCAAGCCTGGTCGGACCCTCGGAATCATAGAAAAATGATGATCGAGGCTTGGATAAATGAAATAAGGTTAGATTTGAGATTGTTGTGAGGCATGTATGATTGTTTTGATGATTGAAGTTTGATATTTTGAAGGTAGAAGAAATGGGTCATGCACGGTGTGAGAGGTGCATATGTGATGGCTTAAAATCCAACCAGATTCGAGTTTCTAGCCACCAGAGGGCCATAATACACTAGTCAATGATAGATATAAAAATCACGGATGAAATCAAGGCTAGATATAAAGGAGGAATACTGAATTCATGGAGAAAATTGAGGATCTAAGATTCTATGAAAGATTTGACTACACATCGTGTATAAGGATGAACACATGATGTATAGCCCCTTGAGTGTGGCGGCTAGGGTTTTGAGAAATAATAAGGATGGCATAGTGTGTATCCCTCCTATACACTATGTACCTCATCCCCAAGGGGATGATCCATGTGATGGACCACACAGGCAGGACTCCATGTGGGAGTACACAGTAAGGAACATGACTATGTATCAGAGTACACAGACATGGCCAAAGCACACGAGTGGCACCCAGTGTGAAGCCACACGTCGTGTACTAAATTACAAAAACATTGGGTCATGGACACAGACACAACCATAAGGAGATGGACAATCCTGGATAGCTTGGATACACTATGTAGTCCACCTATACAACATATACTCCTACACTATTAGAAATCCTTGTACCTCTAGAGACATGACCATGCGATGGAGTGGGACCACACACTGTGTAGGTCCCCTCACATGTCGTTTACCCCTTGGTTTATTTTTAGAAAACTTTAAGGTTTCATATCTCCTTCATTTGAAATTAGATTTTGGCCCACAAGCAGCCTATCCTGATTGTTTTCCACATATAATGCAATGGTTCCCTTTATTGTGGATTTCGAGATATGATGTAAGATATTTCAGGAACAACACTTACTAAGGTGATTCCCAATGATGGTAGTGATCAGGTGATATCACCAGAGGCTCCATCTGAGTGGAAATCCACATCCGCATGGGTGTAGGTCCTCGATGACTAGAGTGGAATCACCTGTCACACTAGGGCATGGGTCCTTGACCACTAGAGTGGAACCCCCCATCAGTATGGGTGTGAGTCCTCTATAAATACCTTTCGAGTTGAACCCCCTATAAAATAGGGTGCGGGTTATCAATGACTAGATTGGAACCCATTATTAGACTAGGGCATAGGTCCTTGACCTATAGAGTGGAACCCCCCATCGGTTTGGGTATGGATTCTCTACCTACAGAGTAGAACCCCTCTATCAGCATAGGGTGAAGGTACTCATGAAACTAGAGTGAAACCACCCATCATCATGGGTATAGGTCCTCTATTAATACTTATAGAGTGGAACCCCCTAATGCATTAGGGAATGAGTCCTCTACTTAGGGTTTGTGTCCCCTTGGCTGTGTGACATAGTGGTGAGGCGTGGGCCTTCACACGATTACTTCTGAGTAGACATGTGAGATTATGGGCATCATTGATGGACTTGGAACTGTTGAATACTCTTCTTCTTGGGTTGAGCTATGAGATAGATATCCCCTTACTCTCTAATTTGGTCTTTTTTTACTAAGTATGTATATATTCTTCTATACCCATTCCTTTGTATTTGGTTACTCTCTTTCCAAGAGAGGTGAAGACATGTGGGGTATGCCACATGCTTTTTGTGTTTAGATTATCATGGTTGGATGAGTCTTATATCCTTCTATAAGTGGTAAAGAATCGATGTTTATTTCATCTACTCATCATGTCGAGCCTCATGTATTTGGATGAGGTTACTCTCTCTTGGTTTGAGTTGAGATACTCTCTTTCACTGTATCTTGCATCTACTATCTTTCTTTTTCTGTTGTATCTCTTCCCACCCCTTCATCTTTTGGGGTGTCCTACTAGGTATGTATATACTCACCATTTCATGGGATTTTCCCACACGCATTGTATCTTATGCAGATAATAGATAGGTTGCGGTGACTTCAAAGGAGCTTAAGGATACCTAGTACTTTTGACTACATACGATGGCCACAAATTGGGATTCAGGAGATGGTCTCTCTTATCAATTTAATTTTCCAATTTTGTTAGGTTGGGACATATTTCTAGTTTGGCATGTATTTTTCCCATTTAATTTTCAGTTTTCACTACCATACTCTTGTACTATCTAGAGGTTTTTCATGCATGGTTATTCCCTTAGCCTTTTTCTTCTTTTACTTTTACTCCCTCTGCAATTATGTATCAATATGGATGTGTTTGTTTATACAGGTACTTAGGAAAAGGCTTCTCCATGTTAGTTATGTCTTCAAAGATTTTCATCACCCCCTAGCCTATGGAGTCGGGCTTAGGGTAGTTGCAGCTCGAGCCCCGACTTGGGTTGGGTCATGATAGATTGGTATAGAAGAAAGTTCATACCTTGGAATTTTGTCTATAGTTGTCCCATTACAAGGATTTGGTTGGGATTAGGGAAAGAGTGTCAAAGTGTCTCGAGTGTGGCTACCAGGATAGGGATTCCAGTGATGATACGGGTGATCAATGTATCCATTCACCAGGACCTTGAATAACTACTTATTGAATCAGCATACTGAGACATTGGTTGCGGGGATCAATGGTACATGCATCATATAGGATTGATTCTTTGATTGTACTTATTGAGTCAGATCCCTATTGTTGTTATATATATGTGCTCATCTAACTATGGTATGTATTGATAAATGTTAGGATGCCTCCACGAAAATGGATAGCTAGGATACTAGTTCTAGATCATGATGATATGCGATGAGCTATGAGGCCTTAATTCAGGGCCCATCCCATGATATTATTCCTTTACGTGAGTAGGTAGTAGCACCTCTACTCGCTGAGTAGAATATTGTCCCAACAAATCATGTTGAGGATGTGTGCTAGCTTAACGCGCTCCGTGAGTTCCAGCACTAGTGGCCGCTGAGGTTTCATGGAAAGACAGATCCTCAGGCAACAAAGGATTGGATAAAGTTGGTGTTCTATGTCCTCAGGCTCATCCAGACACTGACTAATCAGGTGGTTACACTAGAATATAAGCTTTTCTATGAAGTATCTCGGTATTGGTGGATCCTTGTTACATATATGCATGATGAGTCAACATTATCATGGACCAAATTACAATAGTTTTTCCATGAGGAGTACTACCCCTCCTATTTGCACTCATTTTGGATTTAGGAGTTTCTAGGGCTATAGTAGGGAGGGATGATATTGGATGAGTATGCAGTGAGATTCACAGACCTTACCTAGTACTCCCTTGATATGATCTAGGACGGATACTTCTAAGCATGAAAGTTTGATTAGGGACTACAAAGAGAGATAGATGATGGTGTGGTGCCCTTGTGCACCCCCACCTATGTTGGGGTGTTAGAGTGGGAACTAGTTACATATGATTTTCTATCAGAGGTATGACAGATATTTATAGTTGGTAGTGGGAACCACAAATCAGAGTTATCTGTAGTAGTTAGAAAAATTCAGGTGCCAAGATCTCAATACAGAAGACCTCCCCATGATTAGAATTAGACATGTGTTCAAGGGCAACATGAAGGACCATATCAGCATGGATAGGGGTGGTGCTTCAATTATGATGTGTGGGGTCGCATAACATGAGACCGCCTGACCAGATGTGTTGAGTTGCATAGGCAGATAGCTGACGGACTGCCATGGAAGAGGTAGTGCTGTGATCAAGGATCTCTTAGGCATGGGCAGGGTGGTCCCTAGGGATGATGATCTGGAAGAGGAGCAAGAGGAGCTATGAGTGGTGGACGATGCTATGAGATCACCCCCACCAAGTGTCCCACATCAAGTACAGGGAGTTGTTGGTCGAGGCCACAGATAGATACAGAATCTTTAGGCTTATGACCCTGTAGCGCATGAGATGATCAAATGTACGATTTTTGTTTTTTATAATCATTCTTCAGTATTAGCTGATATAGGTTCTAATCATTCCTTTATCACTATACTCTTAGTGCGAGATCTGGAGCTCTCAGTAGAGGCGCTAGCCCAAAAATTTCATCTTGAGATTCCTACGGGGAACACTTATTCTATATCTTTCATCTACCGACAGTGAAAGCTATCTCTTGGTGGAGAGAGGTTCACGTGGGACCTTTTGGTCATCACAATGGAACCCTATGATGTCATCTTGGGTATGGATTGGTTGTCTATAGTCTGAGACCAGATTGACTGTCACCATAGATGTGTCAGATGCCTATGCACCAATGGGAGGATATTCACCTTTATGGGTGAGAGAGATCTCATGGAAAGGCGCGTGGTCTATGAAAGTAGAAGGTTGCATCCCATCACCCGTCCATCGTTGAGTATACCCCTTGGTACAGCAGGCTCTTCAGGCATCTGGATTCCTTTAGTTGTGGAGGATTATATGGATGTATTCCCTAAGGACATTCTGGGACTACCTCTAAGGTGGGATATGGAGTTTTGTATTGACTTGCATCCCGAAACTGCTCTGATATCTTCTACGACATATCGAATGGCTCCCACCAAGCTCTGGGAGCTATGATTATAGTTGGAGGGCCTTTGATATAAGGGTTTAGTCAGACCTAGTGTGTCCCTCGGGGCAGATCCAGTGTTGTTCGTGAGAAATGCGGATGAGAGTTTGAGGCTTTTCATGGATTATCATCGCCTGAACCAAGTTGCGATAAATAAAAAATAACCCTTACCGAGGATTGATGACCTTTTTGACCAATTACAAGGCATGATATGGTTCTCAAAGATCTATCTCTGATCTGTCTACCATCAGTTGAGGGTTCTCAAGTTTGATATTCCAAAGCTGTTATTATGATGTCGCTATGGAAACTATGAGTTCCTAGTGATTCCCTTTAGTGTGAAGAATTCTCATACTATGTTTATGTCTTTGATAAACCAGGTCTTTCAGCCATACCGATTTGTGAACGTCTTCATTAATGAGATACTCATCTACTCTTCTTAAGAGGAGGATCATGCATAACACTTGTGGGTGGTTCTAGATTTTCTTTGAGAGCACCAACTTTATGGGAAACTATCAATGTGTCAGTTCTGGATACACGAGGTTCACTTTTTGGGGTATGTAATTTATGATCTTGGTTTATCCATGGATCCAATTAATATTGATCTAGTGATTTCTTGGTATCCACCCAAGAGTGTTTTAGAGGTGCAGAGCTTTATTGGCTTGGCGGGGTACTGCATGAGGTCTGTGGTATACTTATCCAGAATTACATCCCCTTTGACCACCCTGATATGGAAAGGGCAGCCGTTTACCTGGTATGAGCTATACTAGAGGGACTTCAAGGAGTTAAGGCTGAGGCTGAAAATTTCTACTATGTTGAGACTACAAGAGGAGGGTGTGGAGTACGTAGTGTATTATAATGCCTCAGAAGCTAGGCTCGGTTGGGTGTTGATACAGCGATAGTTAGTTATCACATACAGGTCAAGGTAGTTGCGAACCATGAGTAAAATTACACAACTCATGACTTAGAGATAGTAGTGGTAGTCTTCTCCCTAAATATATGGAGACACTATCTTCTAGGAGAGTGCTTTTTGGTCTACTCAGACCATCAGAGTATTAGGTACGTCTTCATACAGAGAGACCTGAACCTGAGATAGCAATGCTGCTTGGAGTTCCTGCTAGACTATAAATTCGAGATAGTCTATACTCTGGGGAAAGGAAACATAATATAAGATTCCCTTAGTAGGAATTCCCAATCTCTCTTAGTGCAGGAGGCTTTAGAGTAGTTGGTCTCCTTGCAACTAACCTTAGTGGAGCAGGAGGGTACAAATTTTCTATAGTCGATGGTGTTGACTCATTTGATTCTTGAGTATGTGAGAGAGTCCTATCTAGGAGAAATAAAATGTGAGGTATTACATGACCAAATATCCATAGGTTACTCACCAAATGTATATTCTAAAGGATGGAATCATGTCATCTTTTTCCAGGGACAGATGGTGGTTTCAATCGTGATATGGGAGGAGGTGATGTGAGAGTTCCAAACTTCTCCCCTTTCTATACATCCTGGTGTGAGGAAGATGTATAAAGTCCTTAAGTGTTATTTTTGGTGGTCTGACATGAGATGGAACATATTTGAGTTCTTCTCTCAGTTCCTCACATGTCAACAAATGAAGGCTAAGCACAAAGTTCCAGAAGGTTTGTTGCAGACCCATGAGATACCAGAGTGAAAGTGGGATGGAATATCCATAGAATTTGTGATAGGTATTCTGCTTATAACAAAGGGTCATGATGCTATCTGGGTGATAGTTGTAATGTCTCAGATCGACTCACATCTAAGATGGTGGTCGGACCAGTGGGTCACATGACCTCAAGCACATCTCCCTGAATTCCAGAGGCTTCTGACTAGTAGTGAGGGCCTATGGTGTGTCTGTGGGGAGACTATAACCTCATAGATCAGAGTATACACAAAGATTAACAATATATAATAGATAGTGGAATCATAACAAGAATATAAAACAACATAAACAATAATAAACAATTGACAAAGCAATGAATGACAATATTTAACAATTTAAAAAAAGTGTCCAACACCAGATTATACAACAGATGAATGCATGTCATGGTGATGATACAAAACTGAAAGTAGTAAATAATACAGAATGCTTGACAACATAGTACAATAATAAATAAAGGACATCAAATCCCCATGGGTAATCTCTATAAGCATCTCGAGCTCTAGCTCGGTCCTTTGCTCCTAACTCCCAAGTACAAGCAATACAAAAGTCGACCTAGGTTCTATAATTATAAGGTCTACTTATGTACCAAGGGTACCCAAGCAGGGTGTGAGATATAAATCTCAGTAGGTCGGCACCCACAGTTTCTATCCCAATCTAGACAATGCAATATAAATTAAGAAGTGTTCCATATAAAATATAATCACAGTGATAAAAAGTTAATAATAGCCACTTGGGTTGGGTTCGTAATGAACACCCATCCCAAACCACCTTCTTTGGCCTAAGCCTGAAATCTAAAAAGTACAGTTGAGTAAGGAAGAATGTATAAACAAGGTCTAATAGTAACATGGAAAACCAAGGAATGTATATCCCCAATATTATTCTCTAACTTGGGGTCTAAATCTCATATCATCACATCAGTAATCTAGTAAAGTAAAGGAAACATCTCAAGTTCGATCACAATACATAACAATAAATAAGTATGCATCTCAATAATTTACATTAAAAACCATCAATTTCAGAGGTAGGATATGATCCCATCCCTGAGGTATCACTATGGTACATCCATTCAAAATATCCAATGCCACCAAGCCTATCCAAGGTGATCCATTCAAAAGTTCAAGTATCGCTTATGGTATGGTAACTATGATTCCATATTGGGTATCACACGTAAGGGACCAAGTATCAATCGAGGCTTGGCATAGCTATTTTTCCAATGGATCCATTCTTGTTTACCCCTTAGGGAACCAGTATCACCCAATAGTATAATAGAAAACTCAGGGGATCCCTTGCCTGGAGAGCCTAAAACATCGCTTCCCCGGTGTGTCGTGTTCTAACCTATCGAGTACGGAGAGTCCAATTGTGGCGTATTAATACGAGACCCATGTTCTCTCCCCATATTGATTTCATTTAAAACAAAAAGATAGGAAAATATCACAGAGTAAGCAAGTATGAGTCTTAAGATACCTAGAATAAGCTTTAAACAATTTCATGTCAACACACGCAACTCAATTTCACAAGCTAGTAATGTTAAAAAGTCATTTCATATGGTTCAAGACACTAACAAGGGAATAATCAATAAATAAACTTGCATAATCAAGGAATTATAAACAAGGTATGTGGCATCAATGTGCCTCTTACCAATATGTCATCAATGACATTTTATAACTCAAGATATCAAGATTGACCAAGTGTTACAATCCATCCGAACCATTTAAATGGATCAAGAAAAGAGCACCAAAGAAGGCATAAGGAGTTAATTAATAGTAAAGGTAATCATGTAACTTGAAATGAGTAATTTTGTATGTAAGGCATATTTCATTCAAATAAACCTCAAGTATTCCATAGATGGGAGGCACCATACATGGGATAAAATATTATGTTCAAAGCTTAGGCATTATCAAGAGGGACCCAATTCATAATTTATTTCTAATTTAAGGCATTACTAAGGTCCCATGCACAACTCATGGAAATTTTTCCACATTTTATATAAAGTAAACTTAGGCCATTTAGGATGGCTCACCCAAAGGGGTGTCCAAGAGGCAAGGAAAACACCCCAAATGGTTTTCACCATAAAAAAGGTTTCAACATACATGATTGAACAAACCAAACAATTTAATAAATGATAACTAGGAAACAATTCATCATGACTAAGCAATTCATTCAAGATGTCATTTGGTATGATTCATCCTACTTAAGGTAATCTCACCTGATTCACCTAAACATGGAAAATGGGTTTAAGGGTTCAAGTGTAAAGTTCACTCCATCCAATGGATGACACTATCTCATTTAAGTCATCCCATACAAACCCCTTTTATCTTAACCAAAACCTATTATTTATTAATTCATGGTATCTTCTCAAAAGTTTGTATGGGAAACTCCAAGACTAATAAGTCCAAACACCCATGGGGTGTCTTGGGTCAAATAAATTACACAAGGGACAAGAGCCACTTCATCTAAAAAGGAAATTCATTTAGTTATTAAAATATGAAAAAGTCTTAAATTGGTCTTTTATCATCCACAACTTCAAAGAATAAGTAACACAAAAGAATAAAACCAAGAAACACCAAAATTTTACTTTCTACTTTTTTAGTTTGAAGGTAGTGCACCTTAATTGGAGGGGTTTTATTATAAAACCATGACATTTCTTATAAAGCAATCATTTATCACATTTAACACTTCTACTAGGAATCATACTCAATTCACAATTAATAGGCATTTAATCTAAATACTTTGCTTCATTAATTAAAATAAAATATAAGTGTAGTAAGAAATTAATTAATGCATTATTTAAATTAAAGGGGTAAAGTAATGTGATCCTACCTCAAAAGCAGAATGAATATAACATTCGCCACTTGACAAATTTATCAGTGACCACTTGGAACTGCTCCACACACATGCACATACCTTCATATAAATATGTACATATCCCTTAACCAAATACATGTATTACACATGCCATGAAGAAATAATTACATGGAAGATATATATATATATATATATATATATATATATATATATATATTATATACATACCTGAATACATGAATTCACGAACCTACAAAGCTAATAAAAACTCCCTAAAATAAAAGCTAGGCATTATAAATCATCAAAGGACCCAAAATAATAAGGTCAAAACCAAACAGTGGGTATAAAACTCAACTCAGAAGGTAGGGGAAACACAAAACCACATGGGACAAACCAACACACTATGGATAAATTAATAGAAAGTAAGAAACACTCAAATACTATAATAATAGAGGTTCAAAACAACACTGTGAAAGAAAAAATCACCTTAAACCATTGGTGGTGAACTGAAATGACCGAATCGCTTCACCTTCAGTGGTGGTTGTTGGAATACACACGAACACGAACCGAGAGACCATTCGCACACCTTATCAAAGGAAGAAACATGAAAACCAATCAAACCCAAATTCTAGAGTTTTGACCAAATCGATTTGGGTGATGGGGAGTCCAAAAAATCACCAAAAACCGAGAGAGGATAGGAGAGAGAGAACTACCTTACTGGATCGAAGGATAACTATGAAGAAATGAGGTGTAAATGGTGATTTAAGAGGGATCCCGAAGGAGGGGGTCACATGCTGTAGGGTTTCAGTTAGGGGGGTGCATCATGTGGAGGGAGGTCACGCCGCAGGGGGGTTCAACCTAGGGAGATCCTAAGGAGGGAGTTCGCACGGAGGGAGGTCTGCCATGGAGGGTGTCACACTACAGGGGGGTCACGGCCAGGGGGTGTGTGATTCAAGTAAGAAGGAGAACCCAATTTGGGTTTTCCAAAACCTAAAACTAAATAATAATAATAATTATAACAAATATAATAATAATAATAATAATTATATTATTATTATTATTAAAACATTTATTTATTATTATTTTTTAATTTAATTTTCATTTAATTTATTTTTTATTTTAAATTTAATTGAATTAAAATAACTTCTTTAAAATAAAACACACCATAGTGTTTCGAATCTAAGAAAAATATGTTCTGATGATCAGTTTTAAAAACAACCCATGCAATGAATGATTTTTTTTAAATTCACTTGGAAATTTTCATTCGGTTCAAAGCATATGATGTTACAACATTCCCACCTTAGAAATTATCATCCCTAATAAGCCTTCAGGAACAATGAAAACATCACCCAAAATATATGGGTCATGAAGTCTCATTCAAACGGTCATGTTGTGTTTCCCAGAACCCAACACACCTTTCAGCACCCCTTAAACACACAACACTTAAGTTTTCAAAACTCAAGTCAGTAATCATTATATAAATGAAACACCAAGATGGATCTTACTGAATGCAGTTTAGCTAGATGCATGATTACATCATCATCTTGTCGAGAAACTGGCCAAAGGTACTTCCCACCTTAGGCTTTAACGTTAAGTGGCCAATTAAAAACTACAGTTCAAACCCAGTCATAATTGTCTTAAAAGCATGCCTATAAGTGTTTTAATGATGATCTTGATGTGATTTTGAAACAATCAAATGGTAGATATCCTATCGAACTCAGTTAGATAGGTTTATCTTTCTTTTCATGAAAGGACCAGGCCGACACAAACTGCACTCATATTCACCCGTGCTCAGCTTAGACGATTGGTGTTTTACAAGAGTAATTGTGATGCCTCCTCACAAGACATCTCGAATTCAACACGAAAACGTAAAACAAAGTATATACCTGAATTACAATGATGTTCCTAACCAAATCTTGAAGGAATTCACACATCCTACATGAAACACCAAAAGAACCGATCGAATAATCCCAACAGATTTAAAACATTAGCATGACGTAAGACCGACACACTCTTAGTGTACCTAGATGATGTCAAGATAGGGGACATGCTCATTACTAAGAAGGATACACTAAGAGGATTTAAATGGTTTCCAGCCAAACTCACCCAAAATAGAAACAAGAATAGTTAAACCATAACTAGTCAACTCGTATTGAAAGAAACTCAGATTCACCTGCCGACACACTGTCATTAACCAATCACAATTCCTTTACCACCTGAGAAATTATGTGATCATTCAATCTTAACCACTGAAGTCCTCCATGATCAATGAAATTTCTTAAGGGTTTTGTACACAACCAAATTCATTGACGTTGTGCTGCCAAGCAAGCACTGACATGATTTAAAGTTCTCATGCCTCACGACATTTAAGTCAGCCCAACCATTCTCTAATGGTCCTCTTTGGTCATGTTATTTATACCCATAAGGACATGTATTTAATAGAACTGACATGAAAATCTCCACCTTAGGAGTGTACTAATCATCAAAATAAGAGATATACTATCTTCTCAAAAGCATTCTAGGTCAGAACTACTATAACGTAAACATTTAAACAATTGGCATGAAAACCAAAACCAAACTGACTGGCATGTCAAAACACCTGAGTCTCTAGAAGCCATACCGATAATTGGGATAAATTTGATTTATTTATGACCAGGTCACTCTACTATAGAGATGACTCGAGACCAAAATCAATAGCGCAAGGCTCAACAAGACTACCGAACTGAACTGGTATGTTAAGTCCTTAAGCACTTGACGGGTACCGTGTATACCAACTCATACAACCCAGATATTTATGTGAAATGACATATCTTAAATACCATCCATAGGTTATTCTCCCTATGGATTCAAGCATTATATGGTCCATACAAAATAATTTACCTAGATGAATATATAACAAGTCATCCATCACTGAATAAAGGAAAGATTCAAGTGACCTACGAAGCAGCCAACCATGCCTGAGGCATGTCTAACTAGCTCAAAATGAGCATTGATTAATAATCATGCCCATAATAAGGCCAAGGAAAACATGACCACTCATCCAAACAAGGGTTTCATTTTAAGCAAGGGGTCCGACTAGGGACCACAACACATGAACGACACCAAAATGAAGAAAACTCACAACATTAACAAGGTTTTTAAGTTTTAAGGGTGTTACCTACCACAAGCTAGCCCCTTATAAAGAACAAGCATTGACCCTAACACTGGGTCATAATAAAAGAAGTCACCAGGATTAAAATATAGTCATCTAATCCATTTCTAAAAGGAAGACCACCTTTGGAAAACTCCCGCACTTTCATTCCAAGGCAACTCAAATAAGCTGTTAGGTCTACTAGGCTAGATACCCTGATATGGGGGGGGGGGGTAAATCAGGGTATGAAAGATTAAAACAACCGCCCATTTTGATCTTGTTTTGCTGTTAGAAAAAACCCTCTTCTATCTCCTTCCCAATGCAGAGTATGAATAAAACATAAAGCATGCATAGGACACAATGATTTTTACTTGGTTCACCCTCACAGGGCTACGTCCAAGGAGCATACACCAAAAGTGTGCTGATGTACCAATTCCACTATAAGAACACTGCTGTTTACAAGTTCAAAGTGGACTCACTGTCCCTCCTAGTTTATAACCACTCACAATTTGAGAACTCACTGCTCTCTCAACTGAAGTGAGCTCACTGCTTCTTCAGAAGATCCACTCACAATTTATAGACCTGTAAGTCTCTTCATTATCACTAATGAATACATCCTCCACTGTATGTAGATGCTCTGTTGAAGTCCAAATTTCATCCACTGATGAATACCGCTTTACCACAGATGTTTTGGGAAATTTCTAACTTTCACGCAACCCCAGGGTGACTTGTGAGCCCCTTTAACTAGTGCAAAAACTCTTCCTTCATTGCGGAAAAACCAACTTGCGCGCCACACTTACGCACCACACTGGCGCACCAAACTTGCGCGCCACACAGCTTGTGTGGTACACTTGCGCGATACAATTGTGTGACACACTTGGGAGGTACACTTGCATGGTCCACTTGCATGGTACACTTGCACTTTCCACTTGTGTGCCCACTGAACTTTGAACGTCACTTTCACTTGTGCATTCAGAGCTTGAATTTTCTCTAAGTGTTGAGCTCGTTGATAAATGAGGAGAGGAGCCGTATATTTATAGGAATTTTGAGGACTTGCACGCCACACTTGCACGCCACACTTCACCTCTTTCTTTCCTTTGTCATATTTTGATATGATGATCTTGTAAATATGACTTTCATGCCACAGTTGCATGCCATATTTTCATGCCACACTTGCACGCCACTTTAGGACTTGCGCGCCACACTTGCGCGCCATTTTTGGACTTGCGCGCCACACTTATGCACCACTTTTGGACTTGCGTGCCACTTTTCCTTTGCCAAATTTTTGATGTTCTGAATTTGAAAAATTCCTAGCGTACAACATTAGAAACCTCCTTAAAATAAGATCACAAATCCATTTGACAAAAACACTTTTCCCCATTCTCCAAAAAAACCCCTTTGTCAACAGTTTGAGTCATCGAGACTCACTTTGTCAACAAACACAACATGAAGTCCTGCATTTTCAACAAACACAATCATCTCAAAAATGCTTTAATGATACCTTGAGTTATTTTTTCCCAACAATCTCCCCTTTGGGTTTTTTAACAACTCTTCTCAAAAAAATTCTCCATTCTTTGATACCTCAATAAGGCTTCATTCATCTTCAGCCACCATTCGCCTCTTGTGATACATATAGTGATCAAAGATTTACTCAACACATACTCTAAGCCCACACGAGCAATGCTCGACATGAGAAATAAGAGTATCATGAAAATTTCATCTATGAGTCACTTCATTTCTGACACCACTATTGATACCAACCTGACATCAATTGAAATTTTCATACCAACCTGATACCAACCACACTTCTGCTTTTATCATGATCCTCAGCTGTTGTGATATATATTATTTGATCGATCACATCTAGAATCATCTGATTTAATTTTCTCCCCCTATCTCATTGCTCCCCTATCTCGCTGATCCACCTATCAACTTCTCCCCGTGTCTTGACTAAGACATTTTATCCCCCTTGAACAATCACATTTTCTAACATTTTCTCCCCCTTTGTTAATGAACCCAAAGGGAACTACTTTGCAGTCTATAGTAGGGTAAAAAAACATATCAAAACATAAGTGCAAAACACACCATACCTCAGGGAGAGGGGATTCCACACCCACACTCTTTTAAGTGTGGGGAGTCGACTGAAATCCCAGAGCTAGTCGGTGCCTTTCAAACACTTCCTTGGGTAAGGCCTTTGTCATAATGTCTGAAACCTGTAGTTCTATAGGCACATACTCCAACTTCACAATTCCTTGCTCAAACTTCTCCTTGATAAAATTATATTTTATCTCAATGTTCTTTGTCCTTGAGTTATGGATGAGATTTTTGCTGAGATTTATAGCACTTGAGTTATCACACTGGATTCCGATTGGAGACTTCACTTCAACTCCCAT
Source organism: Viscum album (assembly GCA_963277665.1). Classification (NCBI taxonomy): domain Eukaryota; kingdom Viridiplantae; phylum Streptophyta; class Magnoliopsida; order Santalales; family Viscaceae; genus Viscum; species Viscum album. The sequence goes on along the minus strand of OY728128.1, from coordinate 1,511,393,764 downwards.
ATCTTCAAGATGCTGCTTCATACACAATAACTATATGCAATCTTAAGTGGCCGCAATATACTCAACCTATACGGTGCTCAGAGAAATGCAATCTTGCTTCTTGCTTAGCCAAGAAATACACAATCTACCAAGATAGAATGCACCTCCAGATGTTCATTTTTTGTCATCTTCTGATCCATCCCAATCTGCATCTGTATATCCCAATAACTCTGGCTGAGATTTGTCACTATACATCAGACCGAAATCCATAGTGCCTTTGATATACCAAAGTATTCTTTTTTACTGCGAGAATGTGGCTTTACTTTGGATTTCTTTGGTAACATGCTGCTTGACATGTGGCGAAAACAATATCAGGTCTTGTTGTTGTTAGGTATAGTAAACTGCCAATAATTTTCCTGTATTTAGTGATATCAACTGCCCTGCCACTGTCATCTTTTGATAATTTCATCCGGGTAGCAATCAGAGTCTTCATCTCCTTGGAATTCTCCATTCCTAACCTTCTCAGAACCTCCTTGGCATATTTGGATTGAGAAATGAAAGTGCCATTACTTCCTTGTGTCACCTATAAACTAAGGAAAAATGTCAGCTCACAAATCATGGACATTTCAAACTCACTTTTCATGAATTTAGAAAACTTTTTGCACTAATCTTCATCTGATCCACCAAATATTATGTCATTGATATAAACTAGAACCATCATCCTTTGATTACTGTTGTTGTTGAAGTAGAGATTGTAATCAACTCCACCACGTTGAAAGACAAGCTTTTTCAAATATAGATCCAGCCTTGAGTACCATGCTCTTAGTGCTTGTTTTAACCCATATAGTGCTTTATTCAACCGAAAAACTTTATTCTCATCTTCATGAATGAGAAAACCATATGGCTGCTCAATGTACACCTCTTCTTCCAGAAACCCATTCAGAAATACAGATTTGACATCCATCTGGAACACTTTGAACTTTCTTTACACTGCTATTTCTAAAAATAATCTAATTGTCTCTAGTCTCGCAACTGGTGAAAATCTCTCATCAACATCTATTCCATCTATCTGGGAGTACCCCTTGCACACTAGTCATGATTTGTTCTGAATCACTATGCTATCTTCATTCATCTTTTTGTGATATACCCATTTAGTCCCGATGACATTCTTATCTACTGGCCTCAAAACAATCTCCCACGTCTGATTCTTCTCAATCTGATCTAGCTCTTCATTCATTGCCTGAATCCAGTTTCCATCTTTAGCTGCATCAGTGAAGCATTTCAGCTCAACCTGTGATAGTAAAGATGTCTGCTGTAGTGATTTCATTCTTCTTGTCTGAACTGGAGATGACTGATCACCAATGATATTCTACCTATAAATTTCAGCTTGAATCCTTAGCTTTTGTGAAGATACAGATTTTCTTCCTCATGCTCATCATCAGTATCTTCTTCTAAATCAACATCATCCAATTCTGATCCCCCTGTGTTGATTTCTTCCTCATCACTCTCATCAAGAAATTGTTCATTGCACTGTTTAATGGTCTCCTCATTCTCTACTATAGTGACATCATTTCTCTCAACTACTTTTCCCAGCCTTTTTTTAAAGCATTTATATGCCTTAATTTTTCCTGAGTAGCCAAGGAATATCCCTTCATCTCCTCATAACTCATATTTCCTATGTTTTTCCTTGTTGAGGATAAAGTACTTAATTCCAAATATTCAAAAGTATTTCACCATTGGATTATTTCCATACCACATCTTGTATGGAGTCTTTCCTTCCTTCGGACACAATAAAGCCCTGTTAGAAATGTAGACCGTTGTCAAAACTGATTCCTTCCAAAATTTCTCTGGTAGGCCTTTTTCAATGAGCATCATTCTGGAAATGTTATTGATGATACGATTTCTACTTTAAACCACTCCATTTTGTTGGGGAGTTCTTACTGAGGAAACTTGATGCCTTATCCCATGTTTCTCAAGATAGCCTTCCACCTGAATGTTTGTGAATTCCGTACCATTGTCAGTACGAAGCTTCAAAATTTTCTATCAAAGCATCCTTTCACACTCCCTCCGGTACTATTTTAAGCAGTTGAACACATCCGAATTATGGGAAATAACAAATACCCATGCCATTCTGCTATAGTCATCAATGAAAATAATATAGTACCTCTTTCCGTCAATTTCTCTTGGTGTGATAGGACCACAAACATCAGCATGCACCAATTCAATCACTCTTGTTGACTTCTTATCCTTTTCCTTATACATATTTCTGATAAGCTTCCCTTGTTGGCATGCATTGCACATGTGAGTACAATCACATGATAGCTTAGGGAGGTCTCTTGCTGCATCACACTTCACCAGATCTTCCAGAGATGGTTGACAAAGATGACCAAGTCATTTATGCCACAACTTGTTTTCTTCCTCTCTGGACAGAAAACACATATCTTCTTCTCCATTTATCAGGTAGAGATTTCCCTTTGTTCTTTTTTCCTGTATAACTACTACCCCGTATCTTCCTTTGATGACACACATCTTCTTAGTAAACCTTATAGAATGTCTTGAGTCACATAGTTGACTGACGCTGAGCAAATTGTGACTGAGGCCTTCTACTACTAAGACATCAGCACATCTCATCTCTTTCCCCCCAAACTTGACATTTCCTGTGCCAATAATCTTCAAGCCTTCATCATTTCCAAACTTAATAACTCCTTCTTTATCATATTTTATGCCTGTAACAAGATCCTTATTACTTGTCATGTGAGATGTGCAACCACTATCAAGGATCCACACACCCGAGCGATCTGATGATTTAAGGGAAATTTCTTCCACCAAGGCCTTCTCATCCTTCTTCTTTTTGGTCCATATTTTTGCATTCACACTCGGAATGGATTGAGACTTCTGTTCTTTCTCAGAGTATGACAGACCAAATTCATCTTGCAAAGTTGAAAATATATTTTTCCTTTTTAACTCACCTGTTGGTTTATTGATCTGTTGCTTGCAAACATTTTGATTCTGCTTTGGAAAATTCCTCTATATGGTTGAAGTGTAGTACCTAGACATTTTCCCAAATCCTCCGCACCAAAAATAGTGTCCTTCAAAATATGTTCTGGAGAACCATTCTCTGTTTGGATGCCACCTTTGTTCTTGTTCCCTTTGATATATCTTGTCTATAGAACACACATAATATGAATGTCCCATCTTTCCACAACAATAACACCTAATATAAGGTTCATTCCTTCGTTTTACTTCTGCATTACGAGGTTCCCCTTGGGATATCTGAATATTTTGATTCTTCTTTGTTCCCAAATCAACCTTCAATCTCAGGATGGGTATTTGCGGTCAGACTTCAATTTTCACAGATTTTTGTTTCTGATCAATCCCTGAATCAACCTTAATGTCTGAGCTCAATTTATTTTTCTTTCCTATTGAACTACTAGGATCCTCTTTCATCTTTTTAGTCTTCAGAATGACCAAATTTCCCAAGAATGTGTTGGGAATCAAAGGTTTTTTCTGGTCTTTAACTTTTCTACGCAGACCGACAACTTCCTCTTCAAGCTCTTAGATACTCTTGACGTGATATTTCCTTGTGTTTTTCAAGCCATCAATCTCCCTTTTTTGTTCTTCAATCTTGATTTTATACTCACTAACCGATTCTGATTTCTTTGGTGTTGATGACTTGAGTTTCTCAATTTCTTCCATCAACTCAGACTTCTCTTCTTCCTGCTACTGCATATAGAGTTTGAAATCATGAAAAACTTTGTTATCTTTATTTATTTTGGCTCTCAAAACATATATCTCCTCAAGAGAATCCTCTAACTCAGCTTTCATATCTATTATTCCTTAAACTTCTTCTTCTTCATTATGACCTTCAGTTTGGTTCTTCTCTTGAGAACTACCGACAACTGCCACCATATCATTTTCTCCACGATCTTTGTAGTTCTCTATCTCTTCAACCTCCTCAGCCTCAGACTCATCCAAACTGTCACATTATTTTGAAAGGATATTTTTCTTCTTAAAGAAATTTCTCTTGAACTGTTTCTTACCTTTCCCATAGGATGATGAATTCTTCTTAGGAATTTCGACTTCGTCGATATCATCATCTTCTTGGAACTTTTTGGGACACCTTGCTGTAAGATGACCAACCTTTCCACATCAAAAATAGGCCAATGGAAGTTTCCCTTTAAAATTTACTTTTCCTATTTGAAGATTTGAGGAGAGGAATGACATCACCTCATCTGTCTCTTCTTCTTCCTGAGAATCTTCAATGGTGAGCTTCTTCATGGCCTTGAATTACACTTCTTTAGATTTTCCCTTTTCCACAGACTCTTTATCATTGTTTCACATTTCATATGCAACCAAGGTACTGTGAAAATTGTCCAATGTTAGCTCCTTTGGATCTTTATCTTCTAGTACTGAAACCTTCAGATTGAACCGAGGTGAAAGTTTCCTCAAGATGCGCTTTACGATCTTTATGTCTTCAATGACTTCTCCCAGACCTCACATATCTTCCACAACAACATTTACCCTATAAAAGAATCCATCAACATACTCATTTGGGTTTATTCTTAGATCTTTATACTTGTTCCATAATACTTGCAGTTTCGATTCTCTGACCCTTGTATCTCCTTCATATATGTTCAAAAACTTTTCCCACATATCATGTGATGTTTTGAATGACATCACCTTGGTATATATAGCATTGGATAGGGCTCCTCCAAAAGAATTGATTCCATTTGCATCATCATCCAATTCTCTTCACCCATCTTCTGATAAAGCACTGCTATTAATATCAGCTGTGATACCATGCACTACTATTGTAAACACATCCATTTCCAAAGATCGGAAGTAGTGTTGCATCTGATTCTTCCATAGCTGAAAATTGTTCTCGTCGAAGATCGGAATACCTTTATGATTAGTGACCTCCATTTGAGAGAGAAACACTAATATCAACCTTTCCCTCTAATACCAATTGTTAGGTCCACTAGGCTAGATACCCTGAGAGGGGGGGGAGGGGGTGAATCAAGGTATGACAGATTAAAACAACTGCCCCTTTTGATCTTGTTTTGTTGTTAGACAAAACCCTCTTCTCTCTCCTTCCCGATACAGAGTATGAATAAAACATAAAGCATGCACAGGACACAACTATTTTTACTTGTTTCACCCTCACAGGGCTACATCCAAGGAGCATACACTGATAGTATGCTGATGTACCAATTCCACTATAAGCACATTTCTGTTTACAAGTTCGAAGTGGACTCACTATCCCTCCCAGTTTACAACCACTCACAATTTGAGAACTCACTGATCTCTCAACTGAAATGAGCTCACTACTTCTTCAGAAGATCCACTCACTATTTATAGACCTGTAGGTCTCTTCATTATCACTAATGAATACATCCTCCACTATATGTTGATTCTCTATTGAAGTCCAAATTTCATCCACTGATGAATACCGCTTTACCACAGATGTTCTGGGAAAATTCTAATTTTCACGCAACCCTAGGGTGGCTTGTGTGCCCATTTAACTAGTGAAAAACCTCTGCCTTCATTGCGAAAAAACCAACTTGCGCGCCACACTTGCGCGCCACACTAGCGCACCAAACTTGCGTGCCACATATCTTGCATGGTACACTTGCGTGTCACACTTGGGCGGTACACTTGCACGATCCACTTGAGCGGTACACTTGTACGACCCACTTGTGCGCCCCCTAAACTTTTCACGTCACTTTCACTTGTGCGTTCATAGCTCGGATTTTCTCTAATTATTGAGCTCGTTGATAAATGAGGAGAGGATAAGTCTATTTATAGGCATTTTGAGGACTTGCACACCACACTTGAACGCCTCTTTCTTTCCTTTGTCATATTTTGATATGATGATCTTTGAAATATGACTTTTTCACCACACTTGCATGCCACACTTGAGCTCCACACTTGTGCACCACTTTAGGACTTGCGTGCCACACTTGTGCGCCACTTTAGGACTTTCACGCCACACTTGCGTGCCACTTTTGAACTTGCGCGCCACTTTTCCTTTTCCAAATTTTTGATGTTATGAATTCTAAAAATTCCTAGCGTACAACATTAGAAACATCCTTAACACAAGAGCACAACTCCCTTTTCTAAAAACACTTTTCCCCATTCTCCTATAAAACCCCCTTTGTCAATAGTTTGAGTCATTGATACTCACTTTATCAACAAACACAACATGGAGTCCTGCATTTTCAATAAAAACAATCATCTAAAAAATGCTTCAATGATACCTTGAGGGATTTTTTCCCAACATAAGCTTTATCTACCCTTACACGAGGGTCTTAAATAGAGGAAACCTCTACATGTTCCATTTCTAAGCTCTTTAAATTTAAAATTATTTCATAGTACAACATGAACATGTTCAACGGTCCAGTCATATGGGCGTCCATATACCAATCTATAAAGTGCTCATACACTTTACATGTGACATTTGGCTCCCATTTAATTGAAACCAATATATTTATCCTATGTAATAAATTACATAAAAACAAAACTAGCATGTCATCACAAGAAGTTAACACAGGGAAGACATGATATGGGTACAGAATCATGGCATATTAACACCTAATAAGGTTATACAAACATGCATGCTAATAAACATAACAACATGGCATGGAATTCGAGGCACTCAATCATATCAGTAGGAAACCTATGAATTCAGATACATGGCATGGAATATGTATGACATATGAATCCCTATGTGCCTATTATGATGCATGAAATTATTCATCCTTGCCTTAACAGGCCAAGGGTAAAATACCATAAACTCCATAAATCCATAAGCAGCGGAAATTACACCAATCACTCGAGGTGAAATCATATCAACTGTAATATAAAAAAGCATGAACATCAATTCCTAGCCTTGGAAACTTGTTCATTTCCAATATGTGGGGTGATCAGTCCCAGACATGAATATTAAACAAGTGCTGACACATTCCTAGTCTCCCATATAATAACCCAAAATATCAAGACAAAGGAAAATAAACCACCTCTGATACCACTTTGTAACATCCCATCCCAACTCACCTCTAAGATGGTGGTCGGACCAGTGCTTCACAAGATGTCAAGTGCATCTCCATGAATTCTATAGGATTCTGACTAGCAGCGAGAGACTAGGGTGTGTCTTTGGGGAGACTATGGCCTCATAGATCAGAGTATACACATAGATTAACAATATATAATAGATAGTAGAAGCATAACAAGAACATATAACAACAAATATAGTAATAAATAATTGACAAATCAGCATAAGATAATATTTAACAATTTAATAAAAGTGGCAATGCCAAATTATAAAATAGATGAATGCATGTCATGGCGATGATACATAACTGAAAGTAGTAAATAATACAACATTTTTGACAACATAGTACAATAATAAATAAAGGACAACAAAGCCCCATGAGTAATCTCCATGAGCATATCGATCTCCAACTCGGTCCTTTTCTCTTAACTCCCAGCTACAAGAAATATAGCGGTCAACCTATATCCTTCAATTATAAGGTCTACTCGGGTACCAAGGGTACCTGAGCAGGGTGTGTGATATAAATCTCATCCAGCACCCATGGTGTCTAGCCCAATCCATACAATGCAATATAAATTAAGAAGTGTGCCATATAAAATAAAAGTGGAGTGATAACAAATTAATAATAGCCACTTGGTCTGGGTTTCTAACAGACACCCATCCCAAACCACCTTATTTGGCCTAAACCAAAAATATAAAAAGTATAATTGATCAAGGGAGAATATATAAACAAGATTCAATAGTAACATAGAAAACTAAGGAAGGCAGATCCCCAAGCTTGTTCTCTAACTTGGGATCTAAATGTCATGTCATCACATAAGTAATCTAGTAAAGTAGGGGAAATATCTCAAGTGAAATCATAATACATAACAATAAAGAAGGATGAATCTCAAGAATTTACATTAAAAACCATCAATTTTAGAGGTGGAGTTTGAGCCTGTCTCTGAGGTATCTATATGGTACATCCATTCAAAATATCCAATGCCACTGAGCCCATCCAAGATGATCCTTTAGAAGGACCAAGTATCGCTCGTGGTATGGTAACTAGGATTCTATCTTGGGTATCGCACATAAGGGACTGAGTATCAACTGAGGCTTGGTGTAGCCATTTTTCCAAAGGGTCTGTCCTCAGTTACCCCTTAGGGAACCAGTATCACCCAATAGTATAATAGAAATCCCTAGGGGAGACCTTGCCTGGAAAGCCTAAAACATCGCTTCTTCAACATGTCGTGTTCTAAACTATTGAGTACAGAGAGTTCAATTGTGGTTTCTTAATATGGGACCCATATTCTATCCCTGACTTGATTTCATTTAAAATAATAAGAGGGGAAAATATCACAAAGCAAGCAATGTATGAGGATTAAACTACCTGGAATAAGCCTTAAATAATTTCATGTCAACACATACAACTCAATTTCACATGCTAGAAACATTAATAAGGAATTTCATATGGTTCAAGACACAAACAAGGGAATAATCAATAAAGTAACTTGCATAATCAAGGAATTATAAACAAGGCATGTGGAATCAATGTGCCTCTTACCACTATATCATCAATGAAATTTTATATCTCAATATATCAAGCTTGAACAAGTGTCACAATACATCCAAAACATTTAAATGGCTCAATAAAGGATCACCAAACAAGGCATAAGGAGTTCATTAATACTCAAGGTACTCATGTAACATGAAATGAGTAATTTTGTATGTAAGGCATATTTCATTCAAATAAACCTCAAATATTCTATAGGTGGGAGGCACCATACTTGGGATAAAATATTATGTTAAAGATTAGGAGTTATAAAGAGGGACCCAATTCATAATTTATTTCTAATTTAAGTAATTACTAAGGTTCTATGCACAACCCATGGAAATTTTTCCACATTTTATATAAATTCAACTTAGGCCATTTAGGATGGCTCACCCAAAGGGGTGGCCGAGAGGAAATGTGAACACACCAAATGGTTTTCTCCATAATATAAGGTTACAATATACACAATAGAACAAACCAAACAATTTAATAAACTATATCAAGGAAACAATTCATCATGACTAAGCAATTCATTTAAGACATGTCATTTGGTATGAGTCATCCTACTCAAGGTCATCTCACCCGATTCACCTAAACATGAAAAATGGGTTTAAGGGTTCAAGTGTCAAGGTCACTCCATCCAATGGATGGAACTATCTCATTTAATTCATCCCATACAAATCCCTTTTATCTTAACCAAAACTTGTTATTCTTTAAGTCATGGTATCTTCTCAAAATTTTGTGTGGACAACTCCAAGCCTAATACGTACAAACACCCATGGGGTATCTTGGGTCAAATAAATTACACAAGAGACAAGGGACACTTCATATAAAAAGGAAATACATTCATTTATTAAAATATAAAGAGGTCCTAAACATGTCTTTTATCATCCATAACTTCAAATCATAAGCAACAAAAAAGCAGAAAACCAATCAAAACCAAAAGTCTACTTTCTATATTTTTAGTTTAAAGTCAACACACCTCCGTTGTAGGGGTTTTATTATAAAACCATGAAATTTATTATCAAGCAATAATTTATCACATTTAACACTTCTACTAGGAATCATACTCAATTCAAAATTAGTAGGAATTTAATCTAAGGACTTTACTACATTGACTAAAATATAATAAAAGTACAGTAAGAAATTAATTAATGCATTATTTAAATTAAAGGGACAAAGAAATGGGATCCTACTTCAAAAGAAGAACCAATTTAACATTCGACACTTGATAGATTTATCAGCGACCACTCAGAACTACTCCACACACACACACATACCTTTATATAAATATATACATTTCTATTAACCCAATACAAGTATTCCCCACTCTATGAGGGAATACATACATGGAAGATACACACACACACACACACACCTGAATACATGCATGCGCAAACCTCTAAAGTTGATCAAAACTCCCTAAAATAAAATCTAGGCATCTTAAATCATCAAAGGATCCAAAATAATAAGGGAGAAACCAAACAATGGGTATAAAACTCACCTTAGAAGGTGGAGGAAACCCAAAACCACACAACAAAAACCAACGCACTACCGATAAATTAATAGAAAGTCAAAAACACTCAAAGATCATAATAATAGAGGTGCAAAACAACACTGTGGAAGAAAAACTCACCTTAAACCATTAGTGGTGAACCAAAACAACCCAAATTACTTCACTTTCAGCAGCGGTTGTTGGAATACACATGAACATGACCATAGAGGCCATCCACATGCCTTATCGAAGGAAGAAACATGAAAATAATTCAAAATCAAATTCTAGGGTTTCGACCAAAATGAGTAGGGTGAAGGGGAGTCCGAAAAATCATCGAAAATCAAGAGAAGAGAGGAGAGAGATACCTACCTCGCTAGATCGAAGGATAACTATGAATAAATGAGGTGAAAACGATGATCAGAGAGGGATCCCGGAGGAGGGGATCGCGAGCTGCAGGGTTTCATCTAGGGGTACATTGTACGAAGTAAGGTTGTGCCATAGGGGGGTTCGGTCGAGGGAGATCATGATTGGGGAGGTCGCATGAAGGGAGGTCCTCCATGGAGGGTGTCATGCTATAGGAGGGTCGCGACCAGGGGGCACATGACACAAGTAAGAAGGAGAACCCTATTTGGATTCTGCAAAACCTAAAACTAAATAATAATTATTATTATAAAAAAGATAATAATAATAATAATAATAATAATAATAATGATAATAATAATAATCATAATATTAATAATAATTATATTATTATTATTATTAAAACATTATTATTATTTTTCCATTTAATTATCATTTAATTTATTTTCCATTTTAACTTTAATTTAATTAAAATAACTTCTTTAAAAAAACACATCACAGTGTTCTAAATCTAAGAAAAATATGTCCCGATGCTCGATTTTAAAAATGGACCATGAAATAAATGAAAAAAAATTAAATTCCCCTAGAATTTTTTGTCCGGTTCAAAATGTGGAACATTATAATAGTTGATCAACTCATGAAGTTAACACACTTCCTTGCTATTAGGGAGCAAAGTTCAGTGGAGAGTTTGGGGTAGTTGTACATATGGGAGATCATTCGACTTCATGGGGTGCCCTTGATGATCATCTCTAATCATGACGCGTGGTTTAAGTCATGATTGTGGAGAGGCCTACAGAAGGCATTTAGGACCTAAATGAGGATGAGTACATCCTTTCACCCCTAAATTTATGGGAAGATCGAGCACACTATCTAGGTGTTGGAGGATATGTTGAGGGCTTGTGTGTTAGACTTTGTTCAGAGTCGGGAGGATCACTTTTCATTGGTAGAGTTTTCATACAACAACAACTACCACTATACCATAGACATGAAACCTTTTAAGGCCCTGTAAGGCATACCCTATAGGTCACCCTTTTGCTGGACATAGATTAGTGAGACATCTCTTATGGGTACATATATGGTTCAAGTGACAATGGAGAAGGTCCAGGTCATCAGTGAGCAGATGAGGACAGCCCAGAGAAGACATATATCTTACAAAAATCATCATTATAGGCCCCTAGAGTTTGATAAAGGAAACCAAATTTTCTTGAGAGTATCTCCACGATGAGTATTTCAGAGGTTTGGTCGGGGAGGAAAACTATCCCTGATGTTCATCAAGCCATTTGAGATCATGCAGAGGGTTGGCGAGGGTTCTTACTACTTCTACCTACCCCCACACCTAGAGCGGGTGCATGAAATCTTCCAAATGTCGTAGTTGAGGATATACATGCATGATCCTATGCACATCATCGAATAGGGTGAGCTAGAAATTGAGGATGGACCCACCTTTGTGGATACCTCAGTGATGATTGAGAATCAATAAGAGATGACCCTATGTGGATGGGCTATCCCCTTGGTTCGCATGCTATGGCAATATAGGAATGTGCAGGAGAGTTCTTAGGAGTGGGAGAGTCAGATGTGGGCTCAATATCCCAAGTTTTTTATTTAGTTTTTCTTTTTGGGGTAAAAAATATTGAAATAGGGAATTATGTAGAGGTTCGTTTTTTTCCTTGTAATCCTTTGAAATATTTATATATATATTTCTAGATCTAGGAACTGAGAGGGCATGCTTGTAAGGACCTGACCCCTGTTTACTGAATCCGGTGCCTTATTTAATAACATTGTCATATAAACAAGTAATATGTATCTCAAAGGACTAAGTAGTTTAGTAGAATTGGAAGCAATATACATACATAAGTTTGTCATTTTTGAAATGAAAAAACAACATAGAAATTTCCTCAATAATATCCACAACTCCTAGGTTATTTCAGAAAGTCACTCATAATAAAATTATTAATGTCCTGAGAAAATGAAACATAAGAAAGGGGTGATCTCAAACGCTCAGTAAGGGTAAGCAATACATCAGAAGATATCATAATATAAACATTAGGCATGTTGAATAACTAAAAACACATGCCTTTAACAAAAACTTGAACACATTATGGCAGGAATAAGAGATGAATAAATAATGTCATAATCATACATATTCTACTAGTAAAATAAACACATGAACCATCAATACTATTTAAATAATGAGGGAATGAATAATGTGGGACATCATAACCATACCTTTAAGGCCTCATGCCAGGACCATAACATTTTGTCAAGGCCTTGTGCCAAGACTGTAGTTTGTCTCATGAGATATATTGATGAACTGAGGGCTATAGAGGGCCCCACCTGACACTTAATATGTCTAATGAATTCCTCATTTGAATGGGTATAAACATAAACAATATATACATTCATATTAAAAGTAATATATGAAATTTAAATAACTTTCCCCGAACATTAAACATAAACACTAACTATTCAGAGTAAATTGCTGAATGGTTTTAAGATAGTACATCCACAACCAAAATAATAAAAAACCATTAAATTAAATATGATAGATGATACCATGAAATATTAATCCTAATAATACATAATAATCAACAAGATTTTTGAAATAGATGAAGATACTCTTATAAAATCTTCGAGTAATTCTGGAGATAAATACTATTTTATTTTGAATAGAAGAGTTCTTTTGGAAAAATATTTGTATAAAACCAGAATTGAAGTAAGATAGTATTTTAATAATAAAAATGAGTTATTTTATAAATATACTGGTTTCCAAAAATAGATTATATAGTTCCCTTGAAAATATGTAAGAATTTGAGAAATTCCCTTGAATCGAGCTTGTATTTCGGAAACAATTTTGAAAGTTCCTTTTAAAATGTGTAACTATACATAAAATAAGGCATGATTATGGTTGGTGAAAATATATAGAAAACTCACACATAATTTATGAGGATTAAATAATAATACATAATAATTTCATTGTGTTAATTAGACAATTAAAGTAACCTGAATGAAAATGAAGGTTTGGGTGGAAAACTCTTAACTTAAGTCAGAATGTGTTCCGCTATTGAACTTAAGGTCCTGAATATGAAATTATACTTATTAATAACTTAATTCAGAAACTATTATTCATTTATTTAGTTTATCATAATTTTATTAATTTCATTATGTCCTTAGTGATAAGTTATTTAATTCTATCATTCCGGAGTGTTCGTTTTCTTGATTTTTATAATCGGTTCACTTGTTCTTAGGTAATGGAGTTCAAGTGGAATAGATGTAAATCTCTAGAATTAAATTTAAACATTATTTATGAACATAAATAGGTGTTAATGGTCATTTATATCATTTGGTTACATGGCATGAGGATGAATCATTAGATGAAATATTAATGACATTCACTTAGATTATTTTAGCGGTATTTTGATTATTAGGAACTAATTTGGTCATATGATTTAATATTATGTACATATACCAGTTCCTGAATATTAAGTAGGTTATAATACATATATTATAGTCTTTTTAAACCATAAAAATGGTTTCATGACCAGTAATTAAGGAGATATTTAAGAACAAAACTTTGTCATCCATGAAGGTTGTAAATTGGAACCTCACGGACGACGATTTCGTTAATAAAATAAAAGAGAGAGAGTAAGGATATTGATGATGGTTCTTCCATTAACATGATATAATTCTAGTATATAGATGATAATGAAGTAATCATGGTCATTTTAAAAGAGAAGGTTAGGATATAATAAGAAAATAATATAAATTTAAATGAAACTAAATGAAAAAGAAATATGATTTACCTCTTGTAATAACCTCCTTGAGAACCTCCTTAAGGGAAGGGGTTTTGGTCTTTTGAAAAGAACAAGATCTACTGGATGTGGGGAGTGACTAAGGAAGGGTATTTTGGAAGATCTTAGACAAAGAAAAAGGCTTAAGAGAAGTGAAGAGAAGAGGAAGTGAGGGGAGTTTTTATAGTGGAGGAGAGGAGTGAATTTTGAATATTTTATTAATTATTTTATTAATTCCCTCAAAACAACCAATAGTGTTGTTTAATTTGACCAATAATAGTAATAAGTGCATTTGATTTTAAAAATAGTGGTATTACATCATCCTTATGTCACTTATGACCCAATAAATCATGTATTTATCATTTATCGTAAATTAGCATATTTTACTGTTCACCCAAAATTCAAGTATTTTAGAAAAACCCAAAAATTCACCATAACCATTTTTTATGTATATAATTAAAAAATGAAATATATTTTTGGAAAATAATTTTATAAATATTTTTAATTTAATTCTTAAATAAAATCACAATTTATTCCAAAAAAACAACTTTAAAACCATAACTCGTTTTATAACATCTTGAGAAATTAATCAAGGTCCCATAAAATTATGTTATGATCATAAGACAATAAAGTAAAAATTTATGATTAAATTTTATGAAAATAAATTTCCATTTAAAATTATTAAATTAATCAGAAAATTCTTATTAAAATATTTATGACATTTAAAAATACAAATACTTATACTATGATCATTTTCCACTTTCAAGACATATAAATTGTATTTATACATTCATGGGTGAAGTTTTTATTTTTTGTCCCATTTACTATTCATTACTATTCATAAGGGTATGTTACTATTCATAAGGGTATGTTACTATTCACCAAAAATTAATTTTGTCTTATTAGACTCTAAATATCTTACTGAACGCAACCATGTATGTCATTTTTTTGAAATTCAAATCGCAGAGGTGGAAAAATTATGTTTATTGGCTAGGTTATAATAAAGTGGTGTTTTTTAAAGACTTAGTATTTCATACATTCAATTTTTATTTTTAAAACCTTGCGGTGTTACATTCTCCCCTCACAAAAATTTCATCCTCAAAATTCACAGAATGTTACCTCACAAAAATATTTAGGCAGGTCTTCATCATAAGCTCCTCAGGCTCCCATGTTGTCTCTTAAATTTTATGATTCCTCCAAAGTATCTTTACCAGACGATTCATCCGATTCATCAACACTTGTTATTTAGTTTCTAGAATCCGGATAGGCTTTTCTTAGTAAGATAGGTCATGTTCCAACTCTATACCTTCAGAAGTAAGGACATGCGTTGGGTATGACATGTAATTTCTCAGCAATGAGACATGGAACACATTGTGTACTTTGGATAGTCCTAAAGGCATATCCAAATGATATGAAACAACTTCAATTCTCTCCAGAATTTCAAAAGGCCCAATGTACATAGGGCTCAGTTTCCCTTTCTTTCTAAATCTTATAACGCCCTTCTATGGAGATACTTTCAAGAAAACGTGATCTCCCACTTAAAATTCCAAATCCTTCCTTTGATTATTAGCATAGCTATTTTGTATTCTTTGAGATGCTTTGATATGAACTTGAATAGTCTTTACCTTTGTTGTTGTTTCCTCCACAAGCTCTGGGCCCACAAGCTTCCTTTCTCCAACTTCATCCCAACAAGTTGGTGTACGACACCTCTTCCTATACAATGCTTCATATGGTTCCATTTGAATACTTTAATGGAAACTATTATTGTAGGAAAACTTCACTAAAGGTAAATATTGATCCCACATACCTTGGAAGTCAAGTGAACATGATCTCAACATGTCCTATAAGGTTTGGATCGTCCTCTCTGATTGCCCGTCAGTTTGTGGGTGGTAAGCAGTACTCAATCAAAACTCAGTATCCAAAGATTTTTGAATAATTTTTCCATAATTTTGATGTAAATTGTGGATCAAGATCAGAGAAAATTGATAGAGGTGATCCATGAGTCTCACAACTTCATTGATATAGAGTCTTTCTAGGTGCTCAAGTGGAAAATCCTCCCTTATAGCGAGGAAATGAGAAGATTTTGTAAGTCGATTCACAATGACCCATATTGCATCATTCTTCCTTGGAGTTTTGGGTAATCTGGTGACAAAATCCATGGTGATGTTATCCCATTTCCACATAGGAATAGGTAGAGGTTGTATAACTCATTTGGGATGTTGCCATTCGGCCTTCACTTGTTGACAAACTAAACATCTTGATACATAATCCACAATTTCCCTCTTCATGTTATCCCACCAGAAATGTTCCTTCAAATCTCTATACATATTAGTGCTACCTAGATGTATAGAGAAATTTGAACTATGGGAATCATCCAATAACTCTCTTTTTAGCTCATATATAGCTATAACACAAAGCCTCTTCCAAAATTTCAAAATTCCATATTCACATACGAAGTCAGCCAACTTCCCCTCTTTCAAAACATTAATTTTATTTTATAGGTTCTCATCATCAGGATGAGAACTTTTAATACTTTATAATAAATATGGTTGGGCAACCAAATTAAAAGTAGTGATGTTTCACCTTCTTTGATAATTCCCATATTCATCCTCACTAGATCCATGTACAAAGGATCCATATCAATCCTCATTTTGTTGAGAACTCCATGATTTTTCCTACTCAATGCATCAACTACCTTGTTTTCATTTCTTGGATAGTAGTGTATATTACAATCATAATCCTTGAGTAGTTTGAGCCATCTCTATTGCCTCATGTTGAGTTATTTCTATGAGAAGATATACTTCAGACTCTTATGATCCGTATATATCTCACATTTTCACCATAGAGATAATGTCTCCATATCTTCAGAGAAAATATTACCACTGATATCTCAATATCATGAGTGGGATAGTTTTGTTCATGAATTTTTAACTACCTTGATGCGTAGGCAATAACTCTATCATTATTTATAAGAACACAACCAATTCCTTTCTTTGATGCATCACTATAGATCACAAAGCCATCATTCCCCGATGGTAGGGTTAAAATCGGAGCATTCACTAATCTCCTCTTCAATTCCCCAAAACAATCCTCAAATTATTTTGTCCATATGAACTTAACCCCTTTACATGTAATCTTGGTCATTGGGTTGGCTAAATGGGAAAAGTTCTGAACGAAACACTGATAATAACCTACCAAACCAATAAAACTATGTACCTCAGTTATGTTCATTGGAGTAGGACATTCTTAAATAGCCTTTTCCTTTATAGGATCAATATATATTCCATCTTTAGAGACAATTTTGCCTAGAAAGGAAACTGATTGAAGTCAAAATTCACACTTTCTAAACTTCCCATATAATTCATTTCGTCTAAGGGTCTTCAGAATAGTGTGCAAGTGATTTTCATGATCCTCATAACTTTTGGATTATACCAAGATATCATAAATAAATACCACCAAAAATTCATCAAGATATTCCTTGAAAACTCTATTCATTAGATCCATGAAAATAGAGGGTGCATTAGTTAGTCCAAATGACATTACTGTAAACTCGTAATTCCCATACCTGGTTTAAAATGCTATTTTTGGAATGTCTTCCTTCCTCACAAGCAACTGATGATATCCAGATCGAAGATCAATCTTCAAAACATATTGGGATCCACTAATTTTATTAAATAAATCATCAATGTGAGGTAGGGGATACTTTTTCTTTATCATTATAGCATTGATCTCCCTGTAGTCAATGCACAACCTCATAGATTCATCTTTCTTCTTAACAAAAAGAATAGGGGATACCCATAGAGAAACACTAGGGAGAATAAATCCTTTATCACTCTATTTCTCTAGTTGTTTCTTTAGTTCCACTAAATCTACAGTGACCATTCTATAAGGGGTCTTTTATATGGGCCTTGAATCAGGAATTGAGTCAATAGAAAACCCAATTTCCCACTCTAGAGGATGTCCAGGTAAATCCTCTGGAAAGATGTCAACATATTATTTTACAATAGGTACATCCTCTATTTGAACATTATTTTCCTCATCTATAGTTATTATATTCCCTTCCTCCCCAATAATTTAATTTAGTGAAGCTACTAGGGGTGGATCTAGATGAGAATCAGATGGTGATGTTTCTTCCCTAAAGATAAGGGATTCCATATCATCCTCAAAAATTGTAACCTCTTTATTCTTGCAATAAGTTTTCACATCATGGTTTGAAACCCAATCCATACCGAGGATTATATCAAAGTCAATCATGGGTATGAAAATAAAATCAGTAGATAAATCATGTTTATATGCCATAATGGGGACTGACTGACACAACTTTGTTGGAATGATAATTACCCTAGGAGTTTTGACAAACAACTCCCTTATTAAATTAAATTGGAAATATCTAATTTTCTTAGAAAACTGGGAAGATATGAAAAATGTAATGATTTAGAATCAAATAATGCATTGGATAAGTTTGAGGAAAAAATTAAAGTATCTTCCACCACTTCGTTAGGACCTTCAACCTCCAAAGTTGTGACTGCATAATCTTGGCCTTGCTCCCTTGGCCTTATTTGGGGAATGTTTCACTAAAACTCAGGAAATTCATGTTCATAATTTCCCATCTCCCTGAAATTATAGAATTGAAAATTGGTAGCTTAGTTCTTCCCCTTACAATATCGAGATAAGTGTCCTTTTTCTAAACACTTATAACAGACTCTCATTCCCTTCAGGAAAGTGCTAGGGTGTTTCTTCCCGCAATTACTACAGGATGGAAGGTCAACTCTTCCCTTATTCCCCATTTCCTTATTTATTTTTCTAGAGTTTTTGGTATCCCTATTCTTCTCTTATTTTCATTTAAAGTCATAATACTTATAAAATTCCTTTTCCATCTTGATAGAACTTGAGACTATATCTTTATATGATGAGAAACTTTGGGAGACTAGTGCCCTTCAGAGGAATATTTTTAAACCATCAAAGAATTGATCAATTTTTCTCCTTGGATTACATATGTAGTTTTCAAAATTCCTTTATAGCCTTGTAAAGTTGGATTCATACTTTTCAACATTATCATCCTCTTTTTTCCTCAGATGTAGAAACTACCTTTCCATATCTACTGGATGTTCATGAGGGAAATATTTTTCTAAAAATATTTCCTTAAAATCCCTCAATTCAATTTCTTCTATTTCTTCCTCCTCCTTTGTGTTATGGATTAACGATCACCACTGATTCACATCTCCTGATAGATGATAAATTTCCATGACAACCTTCTCTCTTTCATTACATACCAAAGTGAGAAATATCTTCTTTAGGGAACATATCCACTACTCAGCCACAAATGGGTTTGTAATACCATTGAATGATGGAGGTTGTTGTCACATAAAGTGATCTAACATAGCTTTCCCATGTTTTGGATCCAAATTCTTCATATAGGTATGGTTATTATTCATAACCTGAGTCAGCTGTCCTAGTATAGTTATAAGTTTCTCAGCACCAGTCATAGCACCAGAGCCAACATCATTATCTTACTTCAGATGTAAATCCCTACATGGGACACATGCATTCATGCAGTTTCCATTCCTTCCACTAGGTGCCATTTCTAAATAGTGGCATACACTAGATTAGGGTATGCTTCATAATATATAATCTCAATGTAGAAAAATACTTAGCATAAATTTAAATTCTATACATAACTAATCTCTTAATCATAAACATGGTTTCTTTGAGGAAAAATTTACATTTAAATCTTTCATAATGTCTTGTAAAGAAAATGTGAATTATCCTAAGAATATCCCCCTGGGAGTGTCAAACCAGGTGTGCAGTAAGGCTCATTTTCGTGTACTAGGATACCCCAGGTCAAGCCCGAAACTCCTTGTCAGAGTTTTCACTCTTAGGTACATCTGTGCCAGAATCATGTCCACTTGTAGTATTTAGTTAGGGATGTATTTTCTAGAAATATCCACATAATCTATTCCTTACCAAAATATCAGGACATTATTTCATGTTTATCCTCAAAAAAAATATTAGGGATTTTTTTCCCAAATCTACATTTTCTAAATCTAGTTTCCAAGTTTTCTGTTAAATCTCCTTTGATACCAATTGTAAGGACCCAACCCCAGTTGCCCGGAGCTGGTGCCTTATTTAATAACATTGGAATATAAACTCAGAATATGCATCCTGAAGTACTAAGTAGTTTAATAGCATTGGAAACAAGATACACAGACAAGTTCGTCATTACAACTTGAAATGAAAAAACAACGTAGAAATTTCCTTGACAACATCTATAACTCCTAGGTTATTTCAGAAAGTCAATCATAATAAAATTATTCATGTCCTAAGAAAATGAAACATAAGAAAGGAGTGAGCTCAAATTCTCATTAATGGTAATAAATACAGCAGAAGATATCATAATATAAACATTAGGTATGTTGAATAACAAAAAACATATGCCTTTAACAAAAACTTGAACACATTATGGCAGAAATAAGAGTTGAATAAATAATGCCATAATCATGGGTATTATACTAGTAAAATAACCACATGAACCATAAATACTATTTCCATAATGGGGGAATTCATAATGCGGGACATCATAACCATACCGTCAAGGCCTCGTTCCAAGACCATAAATAATCATTTTGTCAAGGCCTTGTGCCAAGACCGTATTTTGTCTCATGAGACCTACCGATGCACCGGAGGGCTATAGCGGGCCCCACCTAACACTTACTGTGTCCAATTAATTCCTAATATGAATTGATATAAACATAAACAACATATACATTCATATTGAAAGTAATATATGAAATATAAATAACTTTCCCCGAACATTAAGCATAAAAACTAACCATTTAGAGTAAATTGGTGAATAGTTTTAAGATAGAATATCCATAACCAAAATAATCAAAAACCATTAAATTAAATATGGTAGATGATACCATGAAATATTAATCCCAATAATACATAAGAATCAACAAGAGTGTTGAAATAGATGAAGATAATCTTATAAAATTTTCGATTAATTCTTGAGATAAATACTCTTTTACTTTGAAAAGAATATTTCTTTTGGAAAAATATTTGTATAAAACCATAAGTAAAGTAAGATAGGTAAGAATTTGAGAAATTCCCTGAAATCGAGCTTGTATTTCAGAAATAATTTTGAAAGTTCCTTTTAAAATGCGTAACAATCCATACAATAAGGAAGGATTATGATTGGTGAAAATATATAAAACACTCAAACATAATTTATGAGGGTTAAATAATAATACATAATAATTTCATTGAGGTAATTAGACAATGAAAGTAACCCGAATGAAAATGAAGGTTCGGGTGGAAAACCCTTACCTTAAGTCCGAATGTGTTCCGCTCTTGAACTTAAGGTCCTAGAATATGAAATTAAAATTATTAATAACTTAATTAAGAACCTATTAGTAATTTATTTACTTTATCATAATTTTATTAAGTTCATTATTTCCTTAGTGATAAGTTATTTAATTTCGTCATTCTAGAGTGTTCGTTTTCTTGATTTTCACAATCGGTTCACTTGTTCTTAGGTGATGAAGTTCATGTGAAATGGATGTAAATATATATAATTGAATTTACACATTATTTATGAACATAAATAGATGTTAATGGTAATTTATATAATTTTGTTTCATGGAATTAGGATGAATCATTATATGAAATATTAATGACATTCACTTAGATTATTTTCGCGATATTTTGATTATTAGGAACTATTTTGGTCATATGATTTAATATTATGTACATATACTGGTTCCTAAATATTAAGTAGGTTATAATAAATATATTATAGTCTATTTAAACCATCAAAATGGTTACATGAACAGTAATGAAGGAGAAATTTAATAATGAAACTTCTTCGTCCATGAAGGTTGTAAATTAGAACCTCACGAACAACGATTTCATTTATAAAATAAAAGAGAGAGAGTAAGGATATTGATGATGGTTCTTCCATTAACATGATATAATTATAGTATAAAGATAATACTGGAGTAATCATGGTAATTTTTATATATGAGGTTAGTAGAGAATAAGAAAAGAAGATAAATTGAAATGAAACTAAATGAAAAAGAAAGATGATTTACCTCTTGTAATAACCTCCTTCAGAACCTCCTTAAGGGAAGAGATTTTGGTCTTTTGGAAAGAACAAGAGCTCCTAGATGTGGAGAGTGACTAAGGAAGGGTATTTGGGTAGATCATAGACAATTAACAAGGCTTGAGAGGAATGAAAATAAGAGGAAGTAAGGGGAGTTTTTATAGTGGAGGAGAGGAGTGAATTTTGAATATTTTATTTATTATTTTATTAATTTCCTCAAGACAACCAATAATATTGTTTCATTTGACACCTAATAGTAATAAGTGAATTTGGGTTTGAACCTAGTGGGCTTACATCATTCTTACATCACTTATGACCTAATAAATCATGTATTTAGCATTTATTATAAATTATCATATTTCACTATTCACCCAAAACTCAAGTATTTTAGAAAAACCCAAAAAATTCACCTTAACCATTTTTCGATGTACAGAATTCAAAAATGAAATCAATTTTTGGAAAATAATTTTCTAAATATTTTTAATTTAAATTTTAAATAAAATCATAATTTATTCCCAAAAAAACAACTTTTAAACCATAACTCATTTTATAACACCTTGAGAAATTAATCAAGGTCCCATAAAATTATTTGATGACCATAAGACAATAAAGTAAAAATTTATGATTATATTTTATGAAAATAAATTTCCATTTTAAATTATTAAATTAATCAAAAAATTATAATTAAAATATTTATGACATACAAAAATACAAATACTTATACTATGATCGTTTTTTCACTTTTAAGGTGTCTAAATTGTATTTATACATTCATGGGTGAAGTTTCTATTTTTTTCCCATTTACTATTCATTAATATTCATAAGGGTATGTTACTATTCATAAGGGTATGTTACTATTCACCAAAAATTAAGTTTATCCTATTAGACTATAAATATCTTTCTGAACGCAACCATGTATGTCATTTTTTCAAAATTCAAATCACAGAGGTGAAAAATTTTGTTTATTGGCTAGGTTATAACAAAGTGGTGTTTTTTAGATACTTAGTGTTTCATACATTCAATTTTTATTTTCAAAACCTTGGGGTGTTACAATGAAATTCCGAGTCTTGATGTTCCCTGAATTAATTTTTATAAAAATATTAAAAATATTTTATATTACACATGAATGGTTATTAAAAAACGTTATAACTCTTAAAAGAAAACTCTGATCATAAATTTAAGACCATGGTTGAGTTCAAAATACATTTTTTACCCTAGGAGTGACCTGAAATAGGTCAGCATGGGGTGTTTGGGCATCTTTCTCATTGGAGACACATTCAGTTGATTAATTAATTAATTAAGTCATTTTGACCTAAACCAAAATTTCTATAACTAGAATTCCATGAAAAATTCTCCAAGGTTGGATGCATAAACCTTGGGATAATTCCAGATCTTCTCCTTCCTCCTTCATCAACGAATCACCTCGAACGATGACGAAATGCCAGATCAGAGCAGATCAGAGTACAACAAATGCAACAACATCCTTCAATCATTGGCAAGTGCATTATTTAACGATGAACGATCCAATATCTAGGTAGGACTCTTCAATTTGTGTTTTACGCCCATGTTGATTAAATGGTTTGAGAAAATCAATCCCTACTATTGATCTGTTATAATTACAACCTTGAAATGCTCCTATGTATCAGATAAATTTAATTATTTCAATTGTTTCCAAACTCCGATTTCTCCATTCTTGATCAATTGGACAAGAATGCTTGAAATTGATGCTTAAAATTTTTTACTTGTGCTTTTATCCCTCATTTTCTTGGAATTCTTCACCAGTTGGACCCCACGGTTTTGGTTCGACTTTGCAGGGTGGTACTGAGCTTGATCAGACCCCCATAACTGCAGAGAAATGATGATTGAGACTTGGATCGATGAAATAAGGTTAGATATGAGATTATTGCGAGGCATGGATGATTATTTTGATGATTGGAGATCAATAAATCGAAGGTAGAAGGAACGAGGCATGTTCGGCTTGCGAGGAGCATACATGATGCATTAGAATCCACATGGATTTGAGTTGTTAGCCATAGGAGGGCCAGAATCTGCTGGCTAATGATAGATTCATAAATCATGGATGGAACCAAGGCTGGATCTGAAGGCATAAGACCATATTCAAGGCACTGATCATGGATCTGAGATTCTATAAAAAACTTGACTACCTGCGATGTACAAGGATGAACACATGACGTGTATCCCCTTGAGAGTGGTGGATAGGGTTTTAGGAAATCATAAGGATGAAACGACATATACCCATCCTACAAGTCATGTAACTCGTCCCTGGGTGGATGAGTCATGTGATGGATCACATGGGAAGGACTTCATATGGGAGTACATGGCCAAGCACATGAACATGTATTGGAGTACACAGACACACCCAGAGCACATAGGTGGCACCCTGTATGAAGCTACACACCATGTACTGAAGTACACAGACACAAGTTCATGTACACGAACATGATCAAAAGGACATAACCCAGTCTTGGATAGCTTGGATATGCCATGTAGTCCACCTATATGGTGTTTACTCCTACACAGTTGGTGATCCGTGTACCTCCAGGTACATGTCCAGGTGGTGGAGCAGGACCACATGTTGTGTGGTTCCCCTCACACACCATATACCCCTTGGTTCCTTTCTAGGAAACTTTGAGGTTCCATATCTTCTTTGTTTAAACTCATATTTTGTTCCCTGAGAAGCCTATCCTGAGTGTTTTTTCTATATAAAATTTAATGGTTCCCTCCTTTGTGGATTTTGAGATATGATGTGAAATGTTCTAGGAATGATGCTTACTGAGTTGCTGCCCAATGACTACAGTGATTAGGCAAGATCACTAGTGGTTCCTTCTGAGTGGAACTCCCCATCAACATGGGAATGGGTCCTCGGTGACTAGAGTGGAAATATTCTATCACACCAGGGAATGGGTCCACAACCATTAGAGTAGAACCCCCCATCTGCATGGGTGTGGGTCTTCTACAACTACTTTTTGAGTGGACCCCCCTGCCGGATAAGACGTGGGTCCTCTATGACTAGAGTGGAACCCCTCTGTCACATAAAGGAGTGGGTACTCGACCTATAGAGTGGAACCCCCCATCATCTTGGGTGTGGGTTTTCTACCTATTGAGTGGAACCCCCTTATCAGTATAGGGTGCGGGTCCTCATGACACCATAGTGGAACCCCCATCAGCATGGGCCCAAGTCCTCTATGAATACTTACAGAGTGTAACCCCCTAATGCACTAGGGAATGGGTCCTTTAATTTGGGTTTGTTCCCTCTTGGTTATACGACATGGTGGCAAGGCATGGGCCTTCACGTAGTTACTTCTGAGCAGACGTGTGAGATGCTGGACATTGTTAGTGGAATTTTGGAACTGTTGTCTACTATT
Organism: Viscum album; assembly: GCA_963277665.1. Taxonomy (NCBI): domain Eukaryota; kingdom Viridiplantae; phylum Streptophyta; class Magnoliopsida; order Santalales; family Viscaceae; genus Viscum; species Viscum album. The sequence continues at coordinate 1,511,368,073 of OY728128.1, read as the reverse complement.
CTTCTTAGGTTGAGCTATGATATGGAGATACCCTTACTCTATCATTAGGGATTCTTTTACTGATAATATATATATATTCTTATGTATCCATACCTTTAGCTTTGGTTACTCTCTTTCCAGGAGAGTCGAAGACGCACGAGGTATGCCACATGTTTTTTGTGTTTAACTTCTCATGGTTGGATGAGTATTCTCTCCTACTATAGGTGGAGAAGACTCGATGTGTAGTTTAGCTACTCACCGTTTTGATCCCCTTGTGTTTGGATGAGGTTACTTTCTTTTGGTTTGGGTTGCGCTGCTCTCTTTCATTGTATCTTGCATCTATTATATTTCTTTTCCTATTGTATCTCTTCCTACCCCCTTTAGCTTTCGAGGAATCCTAATGGGTATGTATATACTCAACCATACATGGGGTTTTCCCACATGTGCTGTGTATTATTCATACAACAAACAGGTCAATGGTAACTTTATAAGAGATTAGGGATACCTAGTACTTTAGACCACATATGGTGGTCACAGCTTGGGATTTAGGAGCTGGGCTCTCTCAATAGTTTACTTTTCCAGTTTTTTCAGGTTGGGATATATTTCTAGTTGGATGTGTATTTTTTGCATTTACTTTTCAGTTTTCACTACCATACTCTTATATTTTCTATAGGTTTTGCATGAATGGTTATTCCCTTAGCATTTTGCTTATTTTACTTTTAATCTCTCTTCACTTTTTCATAGAGATGGCTATGTGTGTGCATACAGGTATTTAGGAAAAGGCCTCCCCATTTTAGTTATTCCTTTGGTGCTTGTCACCACCCTTGGACTATAGAGCTAGGCTTGGGGTAGTTGTGGCTCTAGCCTCATCTTGGGTCAGGTCATGACATCACATCTGAGGAGGCATGTTCAAAACTCATTATACGATATCGAATTGGGTAAGTTGGGTTCTGAGAGTGAATTTTCCCTTTTCAAGGATCCAGTTGTATGAAATACCGACCTGAAATCCACTGAGTGGTGCCCCATATTGGCGGGTCACATGGCCTCAAGCGCGCCTCCCTGTATGCGAGAGGCTTCTGACTATTAGTGAGGGTACAAGGTGGTATCGTGAGGAGACTATATCCTCATGAATAGAGTATCACAACGGTGTAATAAATAGATAAATAGTGGGAACATAATAATTGAAAACTAAAAAGTAGAAGGTAAAGAATCCATATGTAATAAATAATCAACAATAAAAACATCTATTATCATATACAATGATGAAATTTCATGTATCTATAAAAATTAAACATGAAGGCATGGAAGCAGGCATACAATCTAATACATGTATGAAAAGAACAAAAATTACAAAAATACTATCTCCAATAGAATCACAATCCATAGCTCGATCCTATGCTTCCTTGCTCCCATTCCATAAACATTCAGGTATTAACAGCTAGGTTCTTTCCACTATCCCTACCTGTATCCACATAATCTTCCAAAGTACCATCAGCATCCCAGATAGGGTGTGAGATAAACTTTGTAGTCCACCACCAATGGTGTCTATAAATACTTAGTCAATGAATATAGTATGTGAAGTGTGAAGATATAATAAAGGTAAGTAGTAATAAAAACAGTAATGGGGTTGGCTCTGGTTTCTAAAGGACACCAAGCCGACACTAGCTAATTTGACCTATGCTAGATAATATCTGAATAAGTAAATATATGTATACATATATATGGTCTGTATACATAGTGACATCTACATCCATATGTATGGATATTACTCTAGTCTAGACCCAAGGTGTAACTCAGGAATCCATGGTTAGTAGCATGAGCCTCACAAGTGTCAAGGGTTTCTATACCCGATCTCATAATAGTAGGGATTTCATTCCCATGTATCATAATCCATAATGGTTTCCATGCCCATTCATCATAATTCATAAGGGTATCCATGCCCATTCATTATAATTCATAAGGGTCACCATGGCCATTCATCATAATTCATAAGGGTCGCAATTACCATGTGTCACAAGTGTAAGGGACACCATTCTCTTATCTCATAAAAGTGTAAGGGATTCCATACCCATATCATAGAAATAGGTTCACCATGACCGAATCATAATAATAGGTTTTTTGTTCCCATACATCATAATAATAGGGTCGTTATTCCCTAAAAAATAATAATAGGGTCTCTATGCCCAAATCATAGAACAGGGTCTCCATGCCCTTAAATCATAATAATAGGGTCTCCATGCTCGAATAATAATAGTAGGGTTTCCATGATTGAATCATATCAGTAGGGTCTCCATGCCCAAATCATAATAATAGGGTTTCCATGCCTGAATCATAAAAATTCATAATAAGAAGTCAAAGGCTTAGTAAAAGCCAAAATATTATTCATGGTTCATTAAAATTATTTATTAACAAGGGAGTAACCATTGTTCAATTAAAATATGTGATTTGGTCATACCAATCACTTTACATTTAATTTAGTACAATCTAATAAGTGTGTTATCCATGATACACCATTATAAATATCATTATCAATTATGATATCACCTTCTAGAAGTCAAACTAAACACACTGATGGGTATTTTGGTTATCTAACCATGAAGATCAATTAGTTATATAAAGATCACACCCAAAGGGGTGTCTCACGTTGAGGTTGATGACCTCTAACATCTTTTGGGATATAAAGGAAACATTAGGTATCATAATAGGGAACCAATTTAAGGTAGATTCATTTTAGGGGAAACACACAGTGAAATAGGTGTACAACACAATGGTGTATAATATAAAGCATCATGAATTTGGTGGATACTTACTAGACCACCTAATTTATTCCTATAGAGGAGAAATCATCCAGTATCAAAATTTAGTTATGTATAGATCAGAAGAAAACAGTAAAATAGATGAATGACCTGGAAATAGGGCATATGATCTCACACCAAAATAGTATCATTGATAGAAATAAAAATGAAAAAAATGATCCTAAGGAGTGGAGAACTTACCAATATCTATCCAATGAGATGATCAAAAATAAAATCATAGGTCAGATGATGAAATGACACCAAAGCCTAGGAGGACTCCATGGGTAAGCTCTAATGTGAGAAGAAGATGAGGATGTCTTCTAGAGGAAGAAAAGAAATAATGGGTTTACGGATATAATACCTTGAGGTAAAATAGTAATTTTACCCAAAAAATAAGTGGTCTCATGGTTTGGTCATATGGTTAGCCAAATTTTGTTCCATGCACTGCCTGAAGAGGGGATATGCATGGTTCATGTGCACGATTTGGGAAATAGTACACAAACCATGGTATATGGATCTGTTAAAAAATACAGATCCTTTTCACGGGCATGCGACTTGGGTTATACAGGTAGTAAAAACTGTACGACCCAATTCTGCTCACTAAAACACCCTGCACAGTTAGGAGAAATCACGTGGATTGGGTTGCATGGTTTCTACTAACTATGAAGCCTAGTTATTTATTTCACTGGATAGGGTTCCAGGCTCCGAAAAAGTCTCACACACTCTTGTTTCCTCCATAGCCTTACTAAGAATTCATATTAGGTCAAAACCAAGGAATTAAACCAAATTTTAAAGCATTTTTACCTCATAGAAAAACTAGGTTCTTATAGTCTTCCCCTCTTAAAAGAACTCATCCCATATTTTCCCTTCCAAGGGTGGTAGAATGATGTTTGAGAACAAATCCAACCACTGAGCACCTACGTAGGCCTCCTGATCCCAAGTCTTATCTTGTACACGGTTGTTCTGACATAACACCCACACTAGAGGGAAAAAAATTTCCTATAAGAGCCTTTATTCTCCAATAAATGATGTGTTTGGGATACTACTCAAAAGAAGCATCAATGTCTAATTTAACATCCTTAGGATCAAAAGTATGAGATAGGTCAGCATGATAATGATAAAGTTATGAAACCTAGAAGACATAATACATGACATAATATCTACGAGGTAATAGAAACTGATAGGTCACTGACCTAATTATATCCAAGAACTCAAAAGGCCTGATAAAACAAGGTGAAAACTTCCCTTGCCTTAGTATCTACCTATGCCTAAGTCTGGGTGATACCCGTAAGAAAACACGATCCCCAAAATCTAACTCCAAAGGTTATTGACATCGATCAATGTAATTTTTTTGTCTAGACTGAGTAGTAGACATATATTTTCTAATCAACTATACCTGCTCTGAAGTCTCCTGCACGAGATGAGGATCTAATAGCACTGCCTCCCCTACCTCTAACTAGCACAAAGGTGAACGACATGACCTACCATATAAGGCCTCATACAGAGCCATCTAAATTATTTCCTCAAAGATATTATTATAGGAAAAATCAAATAGAGTGATGCTATTCTCCAAAAAACCTCCAAAATCAAGGTTGCATGCTTGGAACATGTCCTCTAAAACCTATATCATCTGTTCTGACTGACCGTCAGTCTTAGGGTGAAATGATATGCTCAAAAGTACCTACATACCTAAAGCTATTTGTAACCCCTTCCAAAACCTCAATATGAAACGATTGTCCCTATCTAAAATGATAGTATGAGGGAATCTATGTAAAAATATAATATCATGGACATACAATCTTCTTATCTCATCAACTGAGAAAGTATATTAGATAGGAAAGAAGTGGAATACCTTCATCAGTTAATCCATGACTACCCAAACCACATCTCTACCTCGAGGCAACCTTAGTAATGTAACTATAAAATCCATTGTGACATATTCCCATTTCCATTTTGGGGCTGTTAATGGATGTAACAAGCCAACATGACACTGGTGTTCCACCTTACCCTGCTAATAAGTGGAACACCTAGTGATAATACCTACTATATGGTGTTTCATCTCAGGCCACCAATACTAATGGAACATATCATGATACATCTTGGAGATGCCAGGGTGAAATTCCCACTGAGAAGCATGTGATTCTCACATCATCTCCTCTATAATTTATTTAGGAACCCAAATATTCCCATGTATATACAAGATGTTGTCTTCACCAATAAACTAATCTGGAGTCAGTTCCTCACTAGAAATAATTTCTCATAGGACTAAACCTTCAGGTTCTGAAAACTTCCTTCTCTTCACTCTCTGTAGAAGTGAAGAGGCCACTAATAGCAATGTAAGTATAAACTATCCATGATGGTCCTAAACCTCTATGTGAATATCATAAAGCAAGGCCATAAGTTTCCAATCGCTACTAGAATCCCGAACAACCTGTATGCGAGTCCTTCTACTTAGAGCATCAACAACATCATTTCCCTTCCTAAGCATATAGTCTAGCTTGAAATCAAAGGACTATAGGTATTCAACCCACCTTCTTTACCTGCAGTTAAAGTCACACTATGTGAAAATATACCTGAGCCTTTTTTGGCTCATAAGCACCACAAAATTCTCTCTCAGAAGACAATACCTCAAAAAACACAAAGCATGAACAACCGCTGCCAACTCTAAATCATGTGTCAGGTAATTCTACTCATGAGGAATTAACTAGTGAGACCCTTATATAATGGATCGATCCAAATTCATCAATAATACATCCATAATGATTCCAAATACATCACAAAAATACTATATAGCCTCTTCTAGGCTCTGAAAGAATCAAAATCGGTGCAGAAGTAAGTCTTCCTTTCAACTCTTAAAAGGCCTTCTTACATGCTTCAGACCATAAGAACTTCACACCCTTCTTAGTTAAACTAGTAAAAGGTGCCTTAAGGAATGAGAATTATTGTATGAAATTTATTTCATAACCAGTTATCCATAAGAAAGCTCATATATAAAAAATGTTCTTGGATTGCTCCTAATTAACTACAACACTCACCTTGTCTAGGTCAACTGATACTTATGCCTCTAAGATAATATGACCCAATAAGTACACCTTATCGATCCAAAAGTGGAACTTAGTAAAATTAGCATATAACTAATGCTCTCTTAGTGTTTTCAGAGCAATCTCAATATGTATGGCATGGCCGTGTTGAGTATGAGAATACACCAATATTCCATCTACAAAGACAACCATAGATAAATACAGATAAGGGTGGAAAACCCTATTCATCAAGGCCATGAAAATGGAGGGCATGTTTATAAAACCAGAAGACCTAACTAGGTAATCATATAGACTGTATTGACTTAAAAAAGATGTATGTGGTGTATATGAAGTCCTAACTCACACTTGATGATAACCTAATCTTGGTTTTATCTTCAAGAATACTCTAGCTTCTCAGAGCTGATCAAAAAGTTCATATATACAAGGAAAAGGATATCAGTTCTTCATAGTGAGCTAATTCAACTTATTGTAATAAAAAAAGTCTAAGGGTTCCATCCACCTTCTTGGTTAAAAGTACTAGTGATCCCCAAGGAGAATTATTGGGCTGTATAAAACCTTTATCTTATAAATCCTCTAGTTGTCTCTTGATCTCCTTCAAATTATTAGTATCCATCCTTTAAGGAGTAATGGATACCAATGCAGCTATATGTACTAGAATAATAGTAAATTATACCTCTCTCTTAGGAGGTAGTCCAATTTTTTTTTGGGGAAAACATCCCTAAGAAGATTGACTATAAGTGGGAATTTAGTTTGACGCAATCCCTGATCATCCATGTAAAGGCTAGAAATTTGGGTGTTCAATCAACCTAGCCCAAGATGCTATAGCCTAGATCTACTTTCTTGGACATCCCACTCACCCTTTTGAGTATAAGTACCATCCTCTGGTGATGTGAATGACACCCTATGGCAATAAAAATCCACATAGGTGTGATAGGGGACCATTCAATCCATCTTGAGAATGACATCAAATCCCATCATCTTGGGGATGAAGAGGTCCCATGAGCAATGATGGATACCTAACTCAAGGGGGAATTCTTTTCATTGGCATATACTCTTTGAACATATACCCAAAGGGGTGTCAAGCATCATCACACCATAGAAGCACTCAATATCAAGCCTAAGGCATTCCATAATAGCCAAAAAGATAAAGAAATGTGAAGAAATGATATCGAATAAGGAAAAAAATAGTATAGGCTACTGAAATATTACCTCAAATAGTGGACAAACCAACACTATGATCCTATGGTATAGGTTTCACATACTAAATCTAGACCAATCCACGACCCTATGTTGTAACTTGACTACCCTGATAGGCCCGCTCTACTGGTGATGTGTATCTAAAGCCTAGATACCATGGCCACATATTCCTCCTTTACCTATATGAATGGTAGTACTCCAACTACCTGCCTAGTGAGGTTTCCTTGATCTCAATATTGAAGGTGTAGGTGATATGGATCCTCTCCTACTAGGCACTAATGGGAAGGTCCTACAAAAACACTGAAGATGACCCAACCTACCACAACTTCAGCACTCAATGGGGTCTTTGGGACATTTAGAATTCATATGCCCATGCTTCCCACACCGGTGACAAACCAAATAACTATCAATGGTTGGCATATAGTTTTCACTACTCCCACATGCGGTCTCAATGCATCATTTTCAATCACTAGTTGAACCACTTCCCTATCTCAGTTTTGAACTGCCCTGGCCCACACCGTCATATTTTCTCAGGTTTCACTTAGTTATGAGACATGTTTTACTATCTCATACATAGTATCTAGCTATAAAACATTCACCTGAGATAGAATAGTACTCCTAAGCCCATCCTCAAATTGTATAGCTTTTGCTGGATTATTAGCATTATAGATAGGTGCAAAGTGATGAAGCTATATAAAATGGGCTGAGTAGTCCATAACATACATAGAACCCTACTGAAGGCTCATAAAATTTCTAGAATGATCATCCCTCAGGGTCTTAGGGTATAATTATTCATATAATCTATACTAGAAATCCCTCCAAATCACTTCCTGGTACTGACCCGCCTGGTTCAGAATATCCCACCAATGTTTGGAGGATCCTCATAGCATATATGTAGTGATATTTACTCTCCTATCAAGAGGTGTATCTAGGTGCTTGAAGACAGATAAGACTATCACAATACATAACTCTATAGCTTAGAGGATACCACCCCCTGAAAAGTAGGTGGATACTACTGCTAAAACTGCCACGTCAAATCTCCCATAGAAGGGGAAGGTCATGGAACTCCTTGTATAGTCTACATAATCCTTATAAACTCCCCTAAAAACCATAAATCATCACCTAAATTAGGAGTAATAGGAGGTTCCATAGATAACACTGCTGTAGGTATCATGGGTGGCTCAGGGCCCACCACCTCTAGAGTATGGTCATCACCACCCTTCTAGAACACAAATAGAGGACGTCGTGGTGGAATTTATATAAAAATGCCAAGCATATTCTTTAGATATGTTTTTATAACAAAAAATATCATAGATGCATGAATAGTATAAGTACAAGTCTTACTATGTGAAAGTCACACACCTCTGCCTACTCCTAAAGCTAGGTCTAGGTGATAGGAACGATTAAGAAGAACATGAGAGACACTACCTATTTCCCCCTACTAAGGTCAGATATGGGTCAATCTCTATGTTTTGTTGTAAGGGTCTCGGTATATAGAGTTTCAATTGAAAATTATATAATAGAAAAACCTTTAAATTGCATCTAGAATCCCTATTTAATGGTGACCATTTCAATTTAGAATTCAATTTAATTTAACCTCATTTTCATTTATATAGAAATTCTCTTTAAAATTTTGAACTATATGGATCACTAATTCTAATTTATAAGGGCCTATACACCTTATAAATTGAAGTGTGGCATCCATTTAATCACAATCACTCACTTATCAAGCCCATACATTAAATTTTAGCACAATTTCATAGATGTAGAAATAAAGGCACCAAAACATGCTATAGGAAATGCATGTAGTAAGTAAACATGAAATAGCATAATTCATGACATATATCCTACATGGTTCCTACAATAATGCATGATCGATGCTTCCTTTCTATATCAAGCCAAGGATAAAATATAATACTCAATCATAATAATAAACATCACACATCATGCACATCACCCAACAGTGGAATCAAATCAATTGTAAAAGGCATAAAACAGAACATGATATTCCTTCTCATGTAATTTGGATTTTTAATGTACGTGGGTTAGTTACTCCCAAGAATAGGATCATGAAAAAATTCCAAATCATCCTAATCTTATTTCTACCACCCCAAATAGTAAGGAAAATAAAACAAACCACTGATACTACTATGTGACGTCCCAACCCAGAATCCACTAAGTGGTGCCCCGTACCGGTGGGTCACATGGCCTCAAGTGTGCCTCCCCATACACCAGAGGCTACCAACTAGTAGCAAGGGTCCAAGGTGGTACAGTGGGGAGACTATACCCTCATGATAATAGTAGAAAATTAGTGTAATAAATAGATAAATAATGGAAACTTAATAAATGACAACTAAATAGTGGAAGGAAAAGCATCCAGATGTAATAAATAATCAATAAAAATAGAATCTAGTATCATATACCATGATATAATGTCATGTATCTATAAAAAGAAAATAGGTAGGCATGAAAATAGGAGTGAAATTCAATTTATGTATCAAAAGAACAAAAAGTATAAAAGACTATCTCTAATAGCATCATGATCCATAGCTTGATCCTATGCTTCCCCACTCCCATGGAATAACACTCAATCATTAACAATCCATGTCCCTACCTATATTCACATAATCTTCCTAGGTTCCATCGGTAGCCTAAATAGGGTGTGAGAAAAACTCAGTAGGCCACCACCAATAGTTTATATAAATACCCAGTCTGTGTATATGGTATGAGTAGTGTGCAGATATAATAAAGGTAAACTGTAATAAAAATAATAACGGAGTCAGATTTGGATTCTGAAGGACCTTAGGCTAACACTTACTACTTCAGAACATGCCATATAATCTCTGAATAAGTAACTATATGTATATATATATGGTCCGTATACATAGTGATGTCTACAACCATATATATGGATACTGATACTGTTCTATACCTGAGGCATAACTTAGGAATCCATGGTTAGTAGCATGGGTCTCACAAGTGTCAAGGGATTTCACGCCTAGTCTCATAATAGTAGGGATGTTATACCTGAGTATCACAATCCATAAGGGCCTCCACTCCCATTAATCATAATACATAAGGTTCACTATGCCCATTAATTATAATTCATAAGGTTCTCCATGCCCATTCATCACAATTCATAAGGGTCTCTATGCCCATGTGTCATATGTGTAAGGGAAGTGTAACGCCCTAACACCAAAATCCCTAGAGGCGGTGCATTAATAAACATGGTGTGTAATTTTTTTTATAAAATGAAAAGATGAATAATTACACATCATGTTCCATACAGAGGATCTTTGCAGTTTAGGTTCTGGAAAACCAGATAAAAATGTTACATTTCTTTAATACTGAATGGAAAAGACTCCACAAAGTAGCCACTATTTAGAGTAACTAAAATCTACTAAACCTGTAAAAATAAATTAAAACACAGGGTGAGAAAAAAGAATGCCCAGTAAAATGGTTTTAAAAATAATATTTCAAATACAACGTTTTAAAAAAATCACTTTTAAAATAATATTAAAAATATTTCTTAAAAGAAAACTGAAAAACATGTAGCACGACATTATCAGTTTTCCAGGATTACCAGTAAAAAATTTAGGGAAAATTAAAAGGGCTACATATGTAACATATACCAATCATACGCATACTTATACAAAATTTATGGCGTGCAGTATATAAATAAAGAGTTAATCAAACTATAATAAGTGTGACATGAGAGGGTGAAAGTATAGAATTTACACAAGAAAGTAATAGATGATCAGATATGCGCATAAAATGATAACATTAATTTCTTACTTCATTAATTTCAAATCATAAAATGGCAGATAAATTTTTGGCATTTGTATTAAAGTTCAGAAGATGAGTGCTGAATAAACATTATTCCATGTGCATTTACTTCTTTTGGTACTCATAAGTACATGCTCTTAACCAAGGATATTCCACTAGTTAAATAATCACTTGGTTAACTAAATACCATAAACATAATGAGGGAATGTATAATGACAGACTGTGTCAAGGCCTCATTCCAAGACCATAAACTCTCTGTCAAGGCCTCATGCCAGGACCATTATTTTTCCAAGGCCTTGTTCCATGACTTGATTTGTCTCATGAGACTTACTGATGCATCGGGAGGATATAACGGGCCTCACCCATCACATAATAATTTCAATACATTTCTCATATGTCCAGTAAGGTCATATATTCAAAGTGTTCCATACCACTTTGAATATTTAATTTCTTATTTCATATATTCAAGGTGTCCCATACCACTTTGAATATTTCATTTCTCATTCCATATTATTCAAGGTGTCCCATACCACTTTGAATAATTAAGTTCTTATTTCACAAATTATCATGATATGTCAGCTAACATTTAGCATATGTTAATAATAATTTTCTCAATGACATGCATGGACTAATAAACATTCTTTGCATATGTGATAATAATTAAATCACATAAGTAATGGATGGATGGGGTTTGTCACATAAAATGATAACTTATTAATTTTAAAATCCTTGATTCATGAAATGAATACTTAATAAATCCACATGCCATTTAATACACTAATAAAAGTGGCAGTGAACATGCAAGTAGATTAAATAATAAACTTGACTAACTAACAACAATCACTACAACAGATTCATCATGTAATAAAACATTAAGTGAGCATAACATGATAACATGATTCTACACATCCTTTTATCCTCTAACATTATTATTGCATACACAAACTCATATTGGTTTAGAAAACTTAAAATTAATTAAAACCTTACAAGTATTACTTGCATCAAAACATCAATTAAATTTTGATAACCATCACTTGAAATTAGGGCTTGGAAATCTTATTAATATATATATATGTATATATATACCCGTATATATGAAGTGTATATATGAGTTTTTTATAACCAAAACAAGGTTTAATTATTCCTTACAAATAATGGATACTTTATAACATCATTTAATCATTAATATCACTTGATTGAAAATCAAAGATCATGTTAGGTTTAAAATATATAACCGTATGAACATATATATATATATATATATATATATATAAATCAAGGTTTTTCATTATAAATCCAATTGAACCCAAAACATTATTCTCATCCAAATCATTATTTAAAGATTAGGAATTCATATTTTAAAAACATAAAACAGATTTAGGTTGTATTATATATAAATATCCGAATATAAATAAAGTTTATATTCGGTTATGCATAACCAAAAAATATATTAAATGAACCCTTATATCATTATAGGCCTTAGAAACATTAATACACACAAACATTTACCTTTGAAAACCTGGATTCATCTTAGAGATGATATATATATATACTGTATAAACTGTATATACATATAATCATGTAAAAGGGGTTTTTCACTTCAAGAAAACATAACCAAAACAAGTGCTACCAGCATTAAAACATGCTGATAATATTTAGGAATCCAGAATAGGTTTAGGATGGAATATTCATATAAACTGTATGAATATATATATATATATATATATATATATATCAGTATATACATAAAGTGTATATAAGAATTTTCACTATGGAAACACAAAAATTTAATCCCTTGTAGAAAATTAAATAGACTCAAAAACATAAAATGCAATAGTTATAAATGATCCCTTACACAAATATCATTTGGGTAATTGGAAAAAATAAATGTAAGCTAGGATATTGCTTTTACCTAAAAATAAACATTTGAGAAAATAATTTCCCTTATCAAAAAACATAATTTTAATTGGAATATTTTCTTAGAATAAAACTAATAATAAATTTATTTTACACCAAACCAGAAAAATAGAGATTATAATCTTCAAATAAGTAACAAACATCCCTTATGAAAAATTAAATGAATCTTGAAAATAATTATTCATAATTGAAATATGAACACTAGAATATCAAAATCCCCCTTACTAAAAAAGTTTGAAAATAACATTATAGTGTTGAAAGGATTTAAACAAAGAAAACTCATACTGGTTTTAGTAAAAGAAAAGAATGATGAGGGTTGGAATTCTAAAATTTGAAAAAAACTTATGCATACACCATAATAAATAAACAGGTGTTCCATACTATAGATTTTCAAAAATGAAATTATCCTTTGCAAAATAACTATGAAATTTCCAATACTCATACAGTTTTATAACTCATACTTTAAAATACTTGTTGCATCCATCAATCCATAAATAGAAAACTTGGAAAAAAATCATAAATTAACACCATATCATCCTACTAATAAAATATGGAAGTAAAAAGGACAATCTTAGATACAATTAAATGTCATGAATGTATAATTTTTATGAACACACAAGGCAGTATAATTTTTAATATGATCCTACTTATAAGATTAATATTCTAAATAATTTGATTTAAAAAAAATAGAAATTATAAAAATAATATCCCTTACTTGAATTGTTAGAGAAAAAAGAAGAAGTTCTGTTGCTAAGGACTCCTACTCTATAGACTCCAGGTTGTATTTTTCCCATTACCACCATACACCAGGTTTAGAGGTTTTTATAACTATGAATTCTATTGCATATAAAACTAAACACACACTCGATCTTGTCGCGGAAGCTCACAGTACCAGTCAAAACACACAATTAATGTAATAGGATCAATCCATGAGAAAACAAAACAAGGAAATTGATGTAAACATAATAAAATTTTGATATCAAACCTACAAGCAGACAAATAGCTATTCAAAATGGTTCAAAAATCAAAAGCACAATAGTTCAAACATCACGCTGATAAATAGTGAAGACAGGGAAATCAGAGAAGATCCAAAAACCCGATTCGGTCAACATCCTACCTCTCAAGGAACAAAACCATACCTCGATCTAGGTATGAAAAATTGAAACACTAACATGGTCAGAATCGTTGATGATTCACAACCTCAACCTCGAATCCTCTAGTCCGAAGTGATGCATCTCGGTCGTGCGACTTGGAGACCTCAACACGACTCGACTCCACATGACTCCACCAAAGCCGCTTAGCCTGCTCTTAGTTCACCATAGTTGGAACCCCCATGGTGGAATCAACCCCACTTGAAGCCATCATGATGACGCTCCCCAGATAATGAACTCATGAAAACCCTAATCACTGTTTTGGGTCGTGACACCCCTTCTCACAGATCTCCTCTCTTTTCATTCTCCCTTCTTTTTTTATTCAATTTCATTATTATTATTATTATTATTATATCCTTATTATTATTATATCCTTATTATTATTATATCATTATTATTATTTTAAACCTTTAATTTATTATTATTATAACTTTTATTATTTAAATGGATATTTGATTAAAAAGTAAAACTTTTATAAAGTAATAATTTAATTATTCAAAACTATCATATATTATCATATCATTTGAAAATAAAAATTAATTATATTTATTTAAAGAACCAAAATTATCATAATTTATAAATCTTCAAAAAATTATAATTCAATTTTTTTAAAAATATCATTCATATATGTACAATTTTAATCATTCTATTAAAACAATTATATTATATATTTAAAATTTTATTAAACAAAATTCATAAAATTAATGATTTTATAAAACATTAATCTAATCAAAATTTATAATTTTAAACTCATAATTATAATTTCATATATATATATAGACACACACACACACACACCATATTTTTAAAAATGAAACCATGTCCAATTTATAATAATATAATTATTTATAAGTCAGATTGAATAATTATTAGCATATATTAAAATATGAACATTAATGGTGAAAACATATTCGTAACGTAATATATTATTTATTAAAATAATATTCAAATCATTTTTATTTTATTAATTTTAAAATACTTATTATTATTTTATTTAAAGACAAATGTCCTAAAAACATTATCAGTTTGTTTTTAATTATAAATAAATCTACTTAATAAAATATTTTTATAATGAAACTAACTTTAGAATTTATGGGCTGTTATATTATCCCCCCTTAAAAAGAATTGCACCCTTTCTTGTTTGTTCCCTCTCACAAACTCACTGGTATGGACTTCCTGACATCCACCATGATGTCCTTTCATAGGTTCCACTGGTGTCGAAGATTTCCCTAGTTCCTGGTTAGATGAATCCCTAAACTGGTTCCAAACTCTTCAATCTCTTTGGTCCAGATGCAACATGGGCAACTTGGATCAATCGTATGTGGACATCTAAAGTTCCATGAGAGAAAAGCATGAAGTGTATGAAGTTGGGAAACATCGGCATGAACTTGATGTCTATAAAACAAACAGGAAGACTCATCCTCAATGATTTTAATGTCTCTAACTTGACCACAGTGACTGTAGGTCAAGATTTGAAAAAGATATGCCACTCGGAGGTCACCCTCTTGAGCATCCTCTTGGAAGTACTCTAGGGATTGAAAAATCTCAAATAGGGTAAAGCATTTAAATAGACCCTCAAAGTACTTTCCCTTACATGCATAGAATGGAAGTTGAGTGTGCATCATAAGGAAATAGTCAAAGCCTGATCCTTGGTGGAGTTGAAGTACACGGGGAGAGTTTTATACATAGTAGATATGTTTATATGACATATGAAGGTTTTCAAATGTCTCATAGCCTTCTAAACATGACTTGGAAACTATAATCTCTAGTATTTAGATTGGAAGAGACAAAAGACTTCTTCCATCTAAAAATTTAAAGAAATAATTCTACTTAGTAAGACATAATTAAATTTTTAGTGTTGTTATAATTTTCTAGAGTTGTCTAAACTGACCTCTGATACCAACTATAACTCCCCGACCCCAGAATCCCTGGCGCTGGTGCGTTAATAAACACGCTATGCAATTTTTTTTATAAAATCAAATGCTGAATAATTACACATCATGTTCCATAAAGAGGATATTTATAGTTTAGGTTATAGAAAACCAGATAAAAATGTTTCATTTCTTTAATACTTAATGGAAAAGACACCACAAAGAAGCCATCATTTAGAGTAACTCAAATATACTAAACCTGTAAAAACAAATTAAAACATAGGGTGAGCACAAGAATGCTCAGTAAGAGGGTTTTAAAAATAATATTTCAAATAAAACCTTTTAAAAAAATCACTTTTAAAATAATCTTTAAACATTTTCTTAAAAGAAAACTGCAAAACATGTTGCACGACATTATCAGTTTTCCAATATTACCAGTAAGCAATTTAGGGAAAATTAAAGGGGCTATGTATATAACACATTACAATCATATGCATACTTATACAAAATGTATGGTGTGCAGCATATAAATCAAGAGTTAATCAAACTATACTAAGTGTGACATGCGAGGGTGAAAGTATATAATTTACACATGAAATTAATATATGAACAGATTTGGGCATAAAATCATAACATTAATTTCTTTCTTCATTAATTGAAAATCATAAAATGGAAGATATATTTCTGGAATTTGTATTAAAGTTTAAAAGATGAGTGCTGAATAAAAATTATGCCATATGCATTTACTTATTCTGATACTCATAAGTATAGGCTCTTAACCATGGATATTACACTAGTCCAATAATCACTTGGTTAACTAAATACCATAAACATAATGAGGGAATGTATAATGCCAGACTGTGTCAAGGCCTCTTGCCAAGTGATCAACCACTAAATGAGGATAATATTCATTGTTAATATATATAATATTCATGTTCTTTATTATCCATAAACACCATTTTAGTTTATTTTACACTTTGAACATCATTTCACATTATGATTATAATTTCTTCTTAAAATGCACTATAATGTGGTACACTTTTGAACATCATTTAAAGTACCCAATGATCTTGATTTTATTTTTATATTTAATTTTCAGGTTTCTAATTATATTGGGAATAATTCATACTTGTGTAGTGTTAGAAGATCCACATTGGAAGACCATCAAAATAATATTTCATGCAAACAATTCTGGAGAAGGCAGATTGGACACCAGCCCACTGATGAGAATGTGGGGACCAACATACAGGCCCAATAAAGCCCGAATTTCATGGAATGATAGAGGAAATATATAGAAACAAATAATTCTTTAGTATCCAATGCTAATTAGTCCTTTATGGTGGTTATTAAGGTGGCCCAATTTGGAGATAAAATTCTGGGCCATATTCTAAGGCCCATAAAATAATTCCACAAATTTAATCATATCTCAGAAAAAACATATTCTTTTGGGATAAACTTTTACAGAGAGATAGGGGAAATCTGGAGATTAATTTTTTATTCTATGGACCACTCCAATTTGTCCATATAGAAGGTCTTCCAGGCGCCTCTGTTCGGTGGAAGCAAGCTGGATGCCACCTCGGGTCAAGGGTGGAAAAGTCTACTCTCTCTTAAATTTTCACCCACCTAGGCCCACCACCATTAATTGAGGTGACTTAAAAATTTGTAGAATCTACCCAAGGATTAATTTTTTTTATTTAAGGTAGTGGTGGTAGAGGATTTGAGGATCCTTGTAGATTTTTTTCATTGTAATGTTATTATGTCGATTTGGCTTTGTAACGTTCTTCTTTCTCATATAAGTTGTTTGAATCACCTTAGTTCTTAATAAAATTTATTCCTTTAATCTTTTATGTTTTTCTTCTTATCACTTTGATATCATTTCCTTAAGGTGTGAATCTATTCACACCATACCTTGTTATATTCTTCACACAATGGTGGAGTGATTACTTTCTATTTATTGTTTTTTTACTTCTCCAATTCCTCCCTCATGAGTCTACTTTCTGCTTCCATTGAAACCATAGAATCAATGGAGGGATAACTATTTTATGGGTTGATACAAGGGTGTAATAAGGGGCTGGTTTGGATGTTATTTCTCACTCCATTAATTTCTAATCACTTATTTTAATTGATAATTTTTTTGAAGATCTTTAAAGTCCTTTATCCTTATTGAATTTAAGGCCACACACTTCAAGTACTAATATAGACCTTTACCTTGAAGTGATCAAAACTTTGATCCTTCAAGTGTATAGGTGATTAGTATTAAAGGGTGTAGGTATTAAACTAGTAAGTGATGATTTTGTTTGATCTTCTTAAATTAACCCATCTCAAATATAAGAAATTAAAATCATTAAAAAAGGGATTCATCCAATCCACCCAAAGCGATAACCTAGGATCAACTCATTATCTTAATTTAAATTAACTTAAATATGTTAGTGATACCTTAAACCCATATAAAATCAACCCAATTTGGACACTTCATAGCCAAAAAAATCCATAGAATTTACATGTCTGTAGGTTACTTCTTAGGTCTCTGAGGATTCGACAACCCAAGCTAAACTATAAGGACTGTTCTACCTTCATCTCTTGGGTAAATTTGAGCGTGAATAAAATTTTGGCACTAAATCTGGGGTCCCAAGTAAGTCATCTCAACACCCATTCTATTCTCCCCAATTTATTCTATTCTCACCCAGGATCTCTTATCTTTTCCCTTTCTCATTTTTTTTGTTTTGGCGCATGTCCACTACACTCGTGATCAATAAAACCATCTAGTTAAGGTGTATAGTCCTAGGGTTGGGGAGTCAAGTACACCAATGGAACTCTTTCCATTAGATCCTAATCTTCCTAATACTCTAGATTCAAAAAATTGAGCCCATTTCAATGGAAGGTCTTCAAAGAAACCAAATCATAAACCCGGGTGGGAACCAAAATGGAAACCCAAATGAGGCAGCCCCAAACTTGGGGAATGAAATCAATCAAACCATGAATGATTACCTCACACCTGCCTCGAACAATGCCCCCTCATTCATTATACACAACTACCTAGAATATGCCAACTACATCTTTAAACCCCATGTCCTAAAACATCTTCCCACATTCCATGGAATGGAGTCCGAGATGCCCTACCTTCACGTTAAGGAGTTCAATGACATTGTAGAAACCATGTATCCCCCACATCAACTAGAATCAGCTAAGATGAGGCTATTTCCTTTTTATTTAAAGGATCGAGATAAAAATTGGCTAAAAAATTTGATGCCATCATCCATCAACTCTTGGGACCAACTACAAAGATAATTCTACAAAAAATACTTTCCCCACCATAAAAAATTGCACTTAAAAAGAGCATCCAAAACTTTTTTGAAAAAGAGGTAGAATCATTCTAAAAAACATGGGAGAGGTTCAAAGACACTCTAAACTTGGTTCCACACCATGTTTTTTCTATTCCTGAACAAGTGAAAATTTTCTATGAAGGTTTGGGTCCGGGGAACAAACAATTCATTGACATGATGTGTAATGGAACTTTTAAAAATAAAGCCACCAATGATGCTTAAGAGTATCTGAAAAGACTTGCTGAACAAAACCAAAAAATGGGGAACTTCACCTTATTCTAAAAAGCCACAAAGAACTACTGGAATTCATACACTTAGATAAGAGGAAATACTTAAGGCTAAACTCACAGCACTCTCTAGGAAGGTTGAAGAGATAGACCTTAGGAAAGTCCATGAAATCCAAACTATAGACCTTGTTTTCACAATTTGTGACAAACATGACCATAAGACAGACAACTGCCCAACCATTCCATCCATAAAGGATGTTCTTTTAGGAGGACCCCTAGTGGAAGTAAATGCTTTGAACTTTAAAAATCCTCAATACCAAAACAACTTCAACCCAAGGTATAATGGCCACCCAGGCTTCCGCTGGAAAGATAACCAACAAACTAGCCAAACATAGGGACAAAATACTTACCCCCATCAGAACTACCAAACCATAACCAGTTCTAAACTCAACCTATCCAATACCAATAGCCACCAGTAAATTTTCAACAAACCATCCCACATCCAAAATATCCCTCTGGGATAAACCTATCTTCTCAATCACCAACCCAAACTGTTCCACAAATCCTACTAGAACAACTATGAAAACAAATGGAAAGGATGAACTTGAAAGTCTCTTCCCTTAAACAAGAACTTAAAACCATCACAACTAGAATGGCACCCATGCCTACTTAGGCGGTACCATCCTCAAATTTAAGGGGATATTCAAGTTTCACTCAAACAACTCATGAAAAACTAAAGGCTGTGACTGTTTTAAGAAGTGGGAAATCAATTGAGAAGCCTGAACAACTAATTTAGAACCCATCTGAAGATTAAAACTTGGATGAAAATTCAAATGAACCAAGTGATCAAACTTACAAACATGATAACATTGTCAAAGAAACAACTCTTCAACAAACAACCCCACAACTTGCACCATTTCCTCAATGCATGAGGGGGAAAAGCAATCCTGAATTGAGTGAAACATTGAGGAAAATATTCTCACAAGTCAAGTTGAACATTCATCTTCTTGATGAAATCTAAACCATACCTTCCTACTCAAAGTACCTTAAGGACCTATGCACTTTTAAAAGAAAATTTTCACATAAAAACCAAGTCCTTTTGGCTGCTAATGTGAGTACCACCATTCAAGGGAGAATTCCTCCTAAGATGAAAGACTCGGGCTGCCCTTACATCAATGTTTAACTAGGAGAGAGAAAAGTTTTCAAGGCCTTGTGTGACCTAGGTGCTAGTGTCAATCTCATCCCCTATGCTGTGTACTACCAGTTAGGCCTAGAAGAACTCTAACCTACATCTGTCACACTTCAACACATCGATTGTATCATTAGGGTTCCAAATGGGATATTAAAGGATGTTCTCGTAAAGGTTGAAAACTTCATCTACCCTACTAACTTCATTGTCCTTGACAACCATCCAAACTTAGGAAATAAGGAACAAAACCCAATCATCCTTGGTCATCCCTTCCTTGCAACAATCAACTCTGTTATCTGAGTCTGAAATGGGAACATGACCATCACCTTTTGAAACATGAGTCTAGAATTGAACATCTATAATGAAATCTCACAAATAGGGGATGATGAAGAAATTCATGAAGTAAACATGATAGGAATAATTGATAATGAATCCATAGAAAATAAAGGAATATTTGATGGATATTTAAGTTAGGATGAGATTGAATTCCTTTGTTCACATGAAAGAAGTTTATCTCCTTGGCTTGAATCATTTTCAAATTTCTCTTATGATGAATTCTTAGGTCCAACAAACAATGAAACCTTTCAGGAAACCACTTTCATGGAGGCCACTCCAACTTCCTTCCCTAAACCTGATCAAGCCAATCTAGTAGCTGGAAATTCTACATGTGGGGAATCAATCATATCTAAAACTCTAAGAAGAAAAATTGATCTTGATTCAATGTCCTAATCTTCTGCTGAAATTCTGAACCAACCTAATCTTTAATTGAAGGTACTTCCCATTGCACTCAAGTATGGCTTTCTAGGGGACAATCAAACACATCATATTGTCATTTCTTATTATCTTGAAGCCAATCATGAGAGGATGATTCTAGATGTCCTTAGGAAACATAAGAAATCCATTGGTTGGACCCTATCTAATATTCCCAGGATTAGCCCACCATAGGATTGTTCTGGAATCTGATTCAAATCCATGTCGTAAACCTCAACGGTGACTCAATCCTAATATCATGGAGGTAGTAAGGAAGGAACTTATGAAATTGTTAAAAGCTAGTATCATATATCCCATAGCTGAGAGTGAGCGGGTCATCCCAATCCAAGTGGTTCCCAAGAAGGCAGGAATCACAGTGATAACCAATAAGGATGGAGAGATTCTTCCAACTAGGGTGAATAATGGCTAGAGAGTCTACATCGACTATAGGAAGCTAAACTAATTTACCAAGAAGGACCATTTCCCCTTGCCATTCATTGACCAAGTCCTTGAGAGAGTGCTAGGTCATGCCTTCTACTATTTCTTAGATGGGTACTCGGGGTACAATCAGATTAAGGTATCCCTAGAGGATCAAGGAAATACTACATTCACCTATCCATTTAGCACCTTTTCCTTCAAACGCACGCCCTTAGGGTTATTCAATGCCCCTGGAACCTTCCAGCGGTGCATGATGGGAATCTTCTTAGACATGGTAGGGGATTTTCTTGAGGTCTTCATGGATGACTTCTATGTGTTTGGGGATACATTTTAGGGATGTATGAGGAATGTGGAGAGAGTCTTGTCAATATGTGAAGAAAAGAATCTAGTCCTAAACTGGGAAAAATGCCATTTCATGGTTAAAGAGGGACTAGTTCTAGGACATCTGGTCTCAGGTAGGGGGATTGAATTTGATAAATCCAAGGTTGACATCATTCGTCTCCTTCCATCACCCAAAACTTCCAAGGAAGTGAGGTCTTTCTTAGGACATTCTGGTTTCTATAGAAGATTCATCAAGGACTTTAGTTCAATCTCCTATCCCCTTTGCGCTCTATTAGTAAAGGATGCTCCATTTTTTTGGATAGAAAGTTGTGAGGGTTCATTCTCAACCCTCAAATCCTCTCTCACCTCTCCTCCCATTATGAAATCTCTAAATTGGAACCTTCATTTAGAACTTATGTGTGATGCCAATGACTTTTCTGTAGGAGCTGTGTTAGGAAAAAATTGCAATAAAACTCCTTATGTAATTGCTTATGCAAGAAAATACTCAAATGATGCCTAAATCAACTACACCACCACTGAAAAAGAGTTTCTTGATATTGTATTTTCATTAGAGAAATTCAGGTCCTATCTCTTAGGATCACCCATCATTGTCTTCACTAACCATTCAGCCCTAAAATACCTTTTCCAAAAACAAGATTCCAAGGCTAGACTAATTAGGTAGGTCATTATCTTACAATAATTTGACCTCACAATCAAGGGAAAGAAGGGTTTTGAAAATGTTGTAGCTGATAAAATCTCTAGGATGGAATTCAAAGACAACTCAAATCACCTTTCTGTGTTTGATTCATTTCCTGATGAACACCTATACTCTGTGAGTGACTGCCCTTGGTATGCTGTCATAGCCAACTTCTTAGTTATAGAAGTAATTCTAAAATTCTTAGGGACTCAAGCTCGAAGGAAATTCCTTTATGATGTTATGACCTATGTATTTGTTGATCCATACCTCTATAAGTTCTGCCCTGAGCAATTCATTAAGTGGTGTATCCCAGAATCTGAACAAGTGTCCATCCTTAAATTCTGTCATAGTGAGGCATGTGGAGGTCACTTTTCCTCTAAGAAAATGTCTTCTAAGGTTCTTCAATGTGGTCTCTTCTATCCCACCCTCTTAAGGGACTCCTACACATTTTGTCAAATCTATCCTAAGTGTCAAAAAGTAGGGTCAATCACAAAAAGGAATCATATGCCACTCACTCCCATCTTAGTGATTGAAGTCTTTGAATGCTGGGGAATTGATTTCATGGGTCCATTCCCAAACTCTAGGGGATACCTCTACATCCTCTTAACTATTGATTATGTCTCAAAATAGGTTGAATCCATTACCACCAAGTCTAATGACCATCATATTGTGATCCGATTTCTGAAAGATCACATATTTTCTCGATTTGGAATTTCTAGGGTTATAATCAGTGATCGAGGAACCCATTTCTACAACTGCCCATTCTCTTCACTCATTTCTATGTATGGGATTTCTCACAAGGTTTCCATTGCATACCATCCTCAAACCAATGGTCAAGCTGAGTTAGCAAATAGAGAGATTACGAATATTCTTGAAAAAATATCAATCCTTCTAGGAAATATTGGTCCAAGAAACTCTCATATTATCATTGGGCATATCGTACAACATACAAAACCATCATAGGAATTTCACCATATAGGTTGGTTTATGGAAAAGCATGTTATTTACCTGTGAAATTGAGCATAAGGCTTTTTGGGCAATTAAGAAAATAAATTATGACCTATCATTGGCTGGAACAAAAAGGAAATTAGATCTCAATGAATTTTAGGAACTAAGGATGGAGGATTATGAAAATTCAAGGATCAATAAAGCTAGAGTTCAATCCTACCAATCTAGGAATATCGAAGTCAAAAATTTTGAATCGGGAAAATTCATGCTCTTGTATAGTTCAAAACTTCATTTACACCCAGGAAATTTAAGGTCTAGATGGTTAGGTCCTTTCATAGTGCATCATGTGTACCCTTATGGGGCAGTAGAGGTTCAAGATCCCACAAGTGGTTACATTTTCAAGGTCAATGGTCAAAGGTTAAAACCATTCATTAAATCATTCAATAAACAAGAAACATAGGTTAAGTTAACTGAGCCAACCTATGAACTAGGAAAAAATTGATAGATTTAGGATCCATGTCAGGCTAGCAACGTTAAACAAAGCGCTGCATGGGAGGAAACCCATGGTTTTCAAGTTTCTAATCATTTTGTCGTTTTAATCAACTTTATATTTTAAATAGTATTAATTAATAATTTTGATATTTAAAAATAATAAAAAATATACTATTTCCCTGTTCTTCTATTATGATTATGGATGGGTATGAAAGAGGAGTGACATATTCATTTGTGTCACGTGGTGTGATCCTTGAGTATTACCTTACCAAAAAATTTAAAAAGAATACAATATATCATCAGTTCATTTTATTTTTATGTGTTTGTAGGTTAAAATAAAAAAATATAATAATAATAATAAAATTAAAAGTCCACATCGTAGGTTATGGTGAAAACCCCGTCACAACCGGTTAAACTGCGGGGACTCGAACCCAGGACCAAAGGGAGACAGGGGCACACACTTACCACTGACCTATGACTTATTGTGCTTCTTTATTATATAATTTTTATATATATACTTATATTTTACTTTCTTTATTATATATATATATATAGTTTTGTTTGTTTGTTTGTTTTTTTTTCACTAGGGAATTCTCAGAGTGACATCGAGTTCAAGGGATTAAAAGGGAGCAACAAGAATTTCAACTTCAACCACCAGGTGACTTCATTCAATGATCCTCATTTTAAATTTACTTTTTGAACTCCCATTCTTTTCCTCTACCCCCTTATAAATTTTCTTTTCTTTAAACACTGGGGACAATTCCATTTTAAGTTGGGGGGGGGGAGATAAAATAAAATTGCTTTTGTGTTAAAAAAATGAATGATTTGAAAAACAAAGTGTGTCTTAATGGAAGGAAAAATTTCTTTAACATTGAACATGATAATACACATTGTACACTTTGAAACTAAATATCAAATAATTTAGCATGCCCTGATTTTGATTTTAATCCATGTATAATTTTATGAGCATAGATTTTGGAAAGTGTGGCTATTTTATGTGATATTTCATGGTTTATATTTTCATCTAAATAAAAAAAAATCACAACACACGTCCTTTGGAGAATGGGGTATTAGTTTGAGTTCATGGGGTCCCCCAAATAAATATCATAGGTTTGGTGATTGATTTAGTTTTAATATGAGTATTCAATAAAAAAACAAAAAAAAAACAATAAATTTGCGTGTAGAGCAATGAAATGACCTAATGCGTGGCTTTCGACACTTGGGGATCGTGACTCCATAGTTTTCTAGCCCATAGTTAGTAATTTTATCTCTATTTTTGGTCATTTGAATTTGTTTTTGATTGATTTAACTCGATATGCTGCCCGAGTATATGGGCTTCACTTGGTGCCCTAATGTCTTTGAGCCTGGGAGTCATCGACAAAGTCTCGCTACAGGGGTTGACTCTTTTGAGTGAAATTTCAATTACCATGGAAAAATTGAAAAAAAAATACAAAAAAAAAATTGAATAATCATCTTAATATTGAAATATGATTCCACCTAGAGCTTCCATCATTTCCCTCTTGAATAAAGATGAACCCCCATGTCTAATGCGATGCACAACACATCATCACTCTTAATTGATATTGGATGAAATATGATGATGAATTTGAATAAAGGAATGGGCTTGGGATTGGGATATGATTATGAAACTATCATGTATTAAAATATTTTGATGGGTTTCATGATTTCTTGGTATAAGGGTTTTTGGTGATCATTTTGTATTAAAATGTTTTTGGAAAAGGGAATTCAAATTTCATATTGTTGAGATATATTTTGCTCGGGACTAGCAAAACTCAAGTTGGGGGGGTGTGATTAGCCACTAAATGAGGCTAATATCCATTGTTAATATATATAATATTCATGTGCTTTATTATTCATAAACACCATTTTAGTGCATTTTATACTTTGAACATCATTTCACATTATGATTGTAATTCCTTCTTAAAATTCACTATTATATGGTACACTTTTGAACATCATTTAAAGTAACCAATGATCTTGATTTTATTTTCATATTTAATTTTCAGGTTTCTAATTATATTGGGAACAATTCATACATGTAGAGTGTTGGAAGATCCACATTGGAAGACCACCAAAATAAGATTTCATGTAAACAATTCTGGAGAAGGAAGACTGGACACCAGCCCACTGACGAAAATGTGGGGCACAACATACAAGACAATGAAGCCCAAATTTCATGGGATGATAGAAGAAATATATAGGAAAAATTATTCTTCAATATACAGTACTAATTCATCCTTCATGGTGATTATTAAGGTATCCTAATTTGGAGATAAAATTCTCGGCCAGATTTTGAGGCCCATAAAATCATTCCACCAATTTAATCATATCTCAGAAAAAAAATATTATTTTGGGCAGAAATTTTATAGAGAGATAGGGAACATCTGGAGATTAATTTTTGTCTTAGATGGACCACTCCAATTAGGCCATCTATAAGGTCTTACAGGCACCTATGTTCCGTGGAAGCAAGCTGGATACCACCTCGGGTCAAGGGTGGAAAAGTCTACTCTCTCTTAACTTTTCACCCACCTAGGCCCACCACCATTAATTGAGGTGACTTCCAATTTTGTAAGATCAAACCAAGGATTCAAAATTTTCTATTTAAGGTAGTGGTGGTAGAGGAGTTGAGGATACTTGGAGCTTTGTTTTCATTATAATGTTATTATATCAATTTGGCTTTGTAATGTTCTTCTTTCTCATGTAATTTGTTCGAATCACCTTAGTTCTTAATAAAATTTCTTCCTTTACTCTTTTATTTTTTTATTCTTATCACTTTGATATTTTTTCCTTATGTTTTGAATTTATTCACACCATACCTTATGATATTCTTCACACAACGGTGGAGTGGTTGCTTTCTTTTTATTGTTTTTTACTTCTCCAATTCCTCCCTCATGAGTCTAGTTTCTGCTTCCATTGAAACCATAGAATCAATGGAGGGATAAATATTTTATGGGTTGATAAAAGGGAGTATCAAGGGGATGTTTTGGATGTTATTTATCACTAAATTAATTTCTAATCAATTCTTTTAGTTGAGAATTTTGTTTGAAGATCTTTAAACTCCTTTATCCTTGTTGAATTTAAGGCTACACACTTCAAGTGCAAATACGAACCTTTACATTGAAGTGATCAAAAAATTAATCCTCAAAGTGTATAGGTGATTAGTATTAAAGTGTGTAGGTATTAAACCAATAAGTGATGATGTTGTTTTATCTTCTTAAATGAACCCATCTCAAATATAAGAAATTGAAATCATTAAAAAAGGGATTCATCCAATCCACCCCAAGTGATAAGCTAGGATCAACTCATTATCTTAATTTGAATTAACTTAAATCTGTTAGTGATACCTTAGACCCATCTAAAATCAACCCAAGTTTACCACTTCATTTCCAAAAACAATCCATATAATGTATGTGTCTATAGGTTACTTCTTTGGTCTATAAGGATTTGACAACCCAAGCTAAACTACAAGGACCGTTCTACCTTCATCTCTTGGGTAAATTTGAGCGTGAATCACCAAGACCATAAAATATCTATCAAGGACTCATGCCAAGACCATTATTTTTCTAAGGCCTCATTCCATGACCTGATTTGTATCATGATACCTACTAATACATCAAGAGGCTATAACGGGCCTCACCCATTGCATAATAAGTCCAATACATTCCCCATATGTCTATTAAGGTCATATATTCAAAGTTTCCTATACCACTTTAAATATTTAATTTCTTATTTAATATATTCAATGTGTCTCATACCACTTTGAATATTTCATTTCTCATTCCATATTATTCAAGTTTTCCCATACCACTTTGAATAATCAAGTTCTTATTTCATAATTTTTCATGATATTTCGGTTAAAATTTAGCATATGGTAATAAAAATTTTCTCAATGACATGCATGGACTAATAAACATTCATTGCATATGTGATAATAATTAAAGAACATAAGTAATGTATGGATGGGTTTTGTCACATAAAATGATAACTTCTTAATTTTAAAATCCTTGATTTATGAAACAAATACTTAATAACATGACATGCCATTTAATACACTGATAAAAGTGGCAGTGAACATGCAAGTAGATTAAATCATAAACTTGATTAAATAATAGCAATCACTACAGCAGGTTTATCATGTAATAAAACATTAAGTGAGCATAACATGATAACATGATTCTACACATCCTTTTATCCTCTAACATTATTATTGTATACATAAACTCATATTGGTTTAGCAAACTCAAAATTAATTAAAACCTTACAAGTATTACTTGAATCAAAACATTAATTAAATTCTGATAACCATAACTTTAAATTAGGGCTTGGAAATATTATTAATATATATATATACACACCCTTATATACAAAGTGTATATATGAGTTTTACATAACCAAAACAAGGTTTAATGATTCTATACAAATAATGGATAAGTCATAACATCATTTAATCATTAATATCACTTGATTGAAAATCAAGGATCATGTTAGGTTTAAAATATGTAACCGTATGAACATATATATATATATATAAATTAGGGTTTTGCATTATAAATCCAATTGAACCCAAAACACTATTCACATCCAAATCATTATTTAAATATTGGGAAATCATCTTTTAAAAACATAAAATATATTTAGGTTTTATTATATATAAATATCCGAATATACACAAAGTGTATATTCGGTTTTACATAACCAAAAACCATATTAAATGAACCCTTATATCATTATAGACCTTAGAAATATTAATACACACAAACATTTACCTTTGAAAACCTGGATTCAGCTTAGAGATGATATATATATATATGTATGTATATTGTATAAACTATATATACATATAATCATGTAAAATGGGTTTTCAATTCAAGAAAACATAACCAAAACAAGTTCTACCTGTATTAAAATATGATGATAATATTTAGAAGTCCATAACAGGTTTAGGATGGAAAATTCATATAAACTGTATGAATATATATATATATATATTAGTATATACATAAAGTGTATATAAGGATTTGCACTATAGAAACACAACAATTTAATCCTTTACAGAAAATTAAATAGACTAAAAAACATAAAACACTGTAGTTATAAATGATCCCTTGCACAAACATCATTTGGGTAATTGAAAAAAATAAATGTAAGCTGAGCTATTTCTTTGATCAAAAAATAATAATTTGAGATAATAATTTCCCTTATCAGAAAACATAATTTTAATTGGAATATTTTCTTAGAAGAAAACTAGTAATAAATGTCTTTTACACCAAACCAGAAAAATAGATATTATAATCTTCAAATAAGTAACAAACATATCTTATGAAAACTTAAATCAATCCTAAAAAAAGTTCTTCATAATTGAAATATGAACACTAGAATATCAAAATCTCCATTACTAAATAAGTTTGAAAATAACATTATAGTGTTGAAAGGTTTTAAACAAAGAAAACCCATACCAATTTTAGTAAAAGAAAAGAATAGAGAGGGCCAGAATTCTAAAATTTGAATACAACTTATGCATACACCATAATAAATAAACAGTAGTCCCATAATGTGGATTTTCAAAAACAAAATTATACTTTACAAAATAACTATGAAATTTCCAATACTCATGCGGTTTTATAACCCATACTTTAAAATACTTATTGCATCCATCAATATATAAATAGAAAACTTGGAAAAAAATCACAAATGAACACCATATCATCTAACTAATAAAATATGGAAGTAAAAAGAACAATCTCAGATACAATTAAATGTCACAAATGTAGAATTTTTATGAACACACATAAGGAAGTAGAATTTTTAATATGATTCCCACTACAACAAAATCGCCGTTTAGTGGCAGTTTTGTAGCGGCAGTTCCTAGAACCACTGTTAAATCCTTTTTTTAAAAAGGTTTCCCAGCGGTTTATAATAAACTGCTGTGAAATATTTTTTTTAACAGCCCCGACCCTTCCCCCCCACCCCGAACCTTCTCACCCAGCGCCCCCGATTTGCCCGCCCCCCCGCTTCCCCCGCGACCCCGGCCCCCCACGACCCCGGCCCCCCGCGACCCCGGCGACCCCGCAAATCCAGCGACCCCGCGACCTCGGCGACCCTGGACCCCCGCGACCCTGACGACCCCGCGACCCCGACGACCCTGCTTCCCCGACAACCTATACGAACCCTAGGGTTTGATTTCTAATTTTTTGTTGTTTTGATATTAGTTATTTCTTTATTATTATTATTTCTTATAATAAATTGTAATATTGTATTTATTTTATTGTATTCAGATGTTTTCGTTTATGATTATTTGTTTTTCTACTTATTGCATGTGATTTTTTATATGTGTTTGTTAGTTTTTATTCTTAAGTGATTGTTTTTCTATTTGATTGATTGTTTGTGGTTTTTTGATACTATACTCATGGGTTGTGATGGCTCATGGTTACAATACATACTTATATTATGGGTTATAATGGATTAAGGTATAACATGTACACATTTCCCTAGGTTGTGATGGCTTTAACGCTATGTCATGTTTTTGGTTGTGATGGATCGAGGTTATAACATGTTTCAGGTAATGATGTGGAAATTTAGTAGATGTTGGGATGGTTAACACTGGTTGAGAGTTGGAATTTCTTGTTATGTTGATGTGATGATGATGAGATGATTGACATAGGTTGAGAGTTGGGATTACCTATTTTCTAGCTAATATGATGATGTGACAGTAATGATTGACACATGTTAAGAAATATCTAGCATGTTTCGTTCACTATCCACAAGGCCTTACTAAAAAATCAATAAATAATGATCTTTAATGGGTTTCTATGGAAAATAACAATCAACTTCTTTAACCTTTTCTAGTATTCATAAATAGTTTCTCTAATATATTTATTTATTCTATAAATCCTATTTTTTAAACGTGTTTTCTTTGAAGTGGGGGTAAAGTTATGAATAATGTCTCTTTAGAGATCATCCATGTTTGTGACCCCTCCAAGTTATAGGTTGTATATATATATATATTCCTTTTATGATCCCTCTAGAGATAATGTTGATTCCTTCCACATGATTTGGGCTCATGAAACACCTCTAGTATTAAAGGTAATACATATAATACAAAAATTCATAAAATTATTATTGGGTTCATCACCATACAAACCATGAAACATTGGAAGATGTTGAATTGTTCTATGCTCTAACTAAAATTCTAGTTGATTATTTAGAAACAATGGTCAATTATTCTGATAGTTAAAATTTAGTGCAGAAAAATCTCTATGTATTCTAATTAATTGTACATGATTCTCCTCTATATTATGAATATTTAATGAATCTATAGAATAATTATATAGTTATTAAGGCTATTAAATTAATAGTAATATGATATATATCCAAAATTATCGATGATCCTTAGAAGTCTAAAACATTCCAAGATAGTTTTATGAACCATTGGATCAAAACCAAAAGGGTTACTAGAACTAGATATAGTCATTCAATGGAACCATTTAAAATAAATAAAATAAAAATAAAATAATGAATATGGATTTACTACCCACAATATTGGAAAATTCTTTATGTAGCTACCATTAATGTGTCAAGATATACAAATATAAACCTGAGAGAAATTTAATTAGTAGTGTGAATCACTATTTATCACAAAGATAATTCTATGTGCTTTTTTTGTGTGTGTGTGTGTGTGGGGGGGGGGGGGGGGGGGCGTTGTGTGGTGGGTTAAAATAGAGAAACAAGTGTGTTAGTGTATGTAAATTAGAGTTGAATATTTGATGATAGAACAATTCCATCACATTGGATATTCCCCGACCTAACATTCTGAATCATAATTCACTCAATTATAACACTCATGTTCTCTCACTAATTTTCTACGACCACAACTTATTACCCTCACTTAGCACATTTCATTCAAACAAACATATGCAATGATCACCTCACTCTATACACTTAAAAAAATATGTGATCAAAGAACATTGATCACCCCTAATGTAATCATCACATCCTTCCACTAAATGGGAATTGAATAAGATCTTTTGGGAAGTGTGTGATAACCAAGGAAAGGGAAGGAAAATGAATTGAAATATATTAAATAAAGGAAATATCATACTTCTCCAAGTAGACAAACATGTTCTAGTGGGATTGTGAAAGAAATAAATTCACCAAAATATATTGGAATTCAATAGTAGGGTGTGATAGAAATCTTCATGGCTCAAATAGAAGTGTCTGATTGTGCCATCAATAGTGAAAACATAATATTTAAGGAGAATAATTATAATAAGAAACCCCCATTATTATGAGTTTCATTTAATTGTTTATGGGAAGGATGATTATTCAAAAACAATTTTTTCTATACCATAGGATTCCTTGAGAGGGGTGGGGTTAATCAGGGCATCAAATAATTCTTTTTGGTTAAAAGATCTTATCACCAAATTCCTAGAAACACATTAAACCTATCTAAAGGAACACACATTTACCAAACATAAGAATGTAGATATAAAATGGAACCCAAAAATTTTAATTGGTTCAACACTAAGGGATAGTCCATATGTCATTCATTGATGATGTGTTAGTCATATCAGATTCTACTATTCTTCAATAAATTTTGTATATTATAAATGTTCATCCACGGTCACTCCATTCAAGGTGAACCGTATTTAAAATTAATTTATTGATAATGAACTACCTCCATTGGATCACTTCCTCTACTCCTCCTCACACATTTTGTAAGCATCATAAGGTTTTCCCTAAACATTATTTATAATATATTTATTCGACATTAGAGTTTTATATAAAGAATCTACAGAGAACTTAGGTTGGGGTTATTCCAAATTAACAATATGTTTTTTTTTCATGGTAAAGTAGCTACCACATTGTTAGCACACTGTTTCTATTTACCAAAGAAACTTCCCCTATCCCAAACACTAGAGGGTTCATATCTAACTCAGGGGATCATCTTTATTATATTATGTTTCTGTAATGTTACACTATCATATATATGAATCTCTTTCTCTATGTAGTAGTAACTATGTGTTTTAATTATTTTTATTATTGTGTAGGCACATTGTGATATATATGGATAAAAGCTGGACCACATTACTGAGGAACACACCTCAGTATGTTAAGGGTTTGAATGAGTTTTTAGATTTTGAAATTTCTAATCGATCCATTGAAGGGAGAATAAAATGTCCATGTCCTAAATGTAAATTTAGAATATGGTTGAAGAGATATGAGGTTTATGAACATTTAATACTGAATCAATTCCCTGATCAATATTTGTGTTGGATTTGGCATGGAGAATCGAATGTTACAGAAAGATTGAGCACTGATGTTAATCCACAGAATGAGGTCCCAAGTTCGTCGACAATGGAAAATGAAATGCAAAACCTCATAAATGATGCATTCGGAACTACAAGACACCACTATCAGCATCAAAACATATTAGAACAACCAGAAGAGGGTGCTACAAATTGCAACGTGACAAGTGATTTTTTTGAGACTGTAACACAGGTAGATCAAGATTGTAACATATCATTGGATCCTCCTCTTGATTCTGTGGAGCCAAATGTAAGATAAAACTTCACTAAGGAAAATTCATTTCATGATTTAGTTGACGATGGAAATCAAGAGTTGTATAGTGGGTGTTTGAATATTCAAAGCTTTCATTTCTGCTGAAGTTGTACCATATCAAATGTCTATGTGGAATTAAAAATAAGGCAATGTCCATGATATTGGAATTGATTCATGATGCATTTCCTGAAGCAAAAATCCCAGAATCTTTTTATGATATGAAAAACGTTTTTAACAAGCTTGCTCTGAATTATACAAAAATACATGCGTGTCCCAATGATTGTATGCTTTATTGGGGAGAGGATTCAAGTAAACATAATTGCAAGAAATGTTCTTCTTCTAGATGGCATACAAAGGGTAATGTTGGAAGTCTGAATGAACATAATTTCATGGAGAAGAATAAAAGGAACACACCTGAAAAGGTTTTGCGTTACTTTCCTTTGAAGCCTCGATTGCAAAGATTATTCATGTCATCGAAAACCGCTGAATACATGAAGTGGCATTCTGTAGATAATAACAATGATGGGTTAATGAGACATCCACGAGATTCTCAATCATGGAAGACATTTGATTCATTACATCTTGATTTCTTAGCTGATACTTGGAATATTCGATTGGGATTGGCTGCCGATGGATTCAACCCATTTGGGACTTTGAGAACCAATTATAGCATTTGACCAGTTGTTTTGATCCCTTATAATTTGCCTCCTTGGATATGTATGAAACAAACATCTTCTATCATTTTGATGATTATTCCTGGAAAACAAATGCGTGGAAATGATATTGATGTATAATTTCATCCTTTGATTGAAGAATTACAGGAGTTTTGGAGCAACAATGTTGAGACATTTGATGCTTCTTCTAAAACAATGTTCAAAATGCATGATGCTTTAATGCGGACCATTAGTGACTTCCCTGGGCTTGGGAATTTATATGGTTGGAACACTAACACAGGTTTGGATTGTCTCATTTGTAACTTTGATTTTGAGCCCAAATAGCTACCTCACATTAGAAAATGGTGCTTCTTGTGTTATCGAAGATTTCTCGATGCATCTCATAGATTTCGGCTGAATAGATCAGAATTTAATGGTTCCATTGATCGTAGACCACCTCCAAAGTTGTTAACTGATTATGAAATATTGAAATAGCTTGAAAATGTTGAAACAGAATTTGGGAAGGTTCATCATTTGAATGAGAGCGAAAAATGGGTCCGAAGTGCATCATCAAGCAAAACCAGAATGCAACAATGGAAGGAAAAAAGTATATTCTTCAAACTTCTGTATTGGGAATTTAATTTATTGCGGCATAATCTTGATGTGATTCATATTGAGAAGAATGTATGTGACAATTTGATATTCACACTACTTAATGAGTATGGAAATTCGAAGGATCATCTCAATGCTCACAAAGACTTACAAACAATGAACATAAAATGCGATCTCTGGCCAGATGAGAATGAAAAGTATCCTCCGACAATTTTTACAATGAAAAATAGGGATAAAGATACATTCCTTCAAATGTTAAAGAATGTTAAGCTATTTTATGGGTATTCAAGTAACATCTCGAGGTGTGTTGACTTGAATAATCATAAGTTACATATATTTAAAAGTCACGATTCACATATTTTGTTACAACATTTACTACCATTGGAATTGCGTACATTATTACCTAAAAAAATTTCTGCTGTTGTACTCTAGTTCCACACATTTTTCAGACAACTATGTGAGAAATCTCTACATCCATTTCATCTTGAAAACCTCCAGGAGAGGTTTTTATTGACCCTTTGTGCAATGGAGATGATCTTTCCTCTGTCATTTTTTACTGTAATGATGTATTTAACTGTGCATTTGGTTGAGGAAGCTAAATTAGGAGGCCCCGTTCATTATCGATGGATGTATCCAATTGAGAGGTACTTTATTTATATGTTTTCCAGTTAAGTAAACAATTTTTGGTACTTAATTAAATGCATAATTATGTTTATTTTATTTCACAGATATCTTGGGAATTTGAAATCATACGTGAGAAATAAAGCTCAACCAGAAGGCTCTATTGCTGAAGGCTATTTGGCTGAGGAGTGTCTGACCTTTTGTTATCGATACTTGGATGATATTGAGACAAGATTTAATCGATTTGGATGTGTTGATTACACATCGACTCAATCTCAAATACATCAGAAATCCAAAATATTTCCTGCTATTAGCCGATCAGTTGGGAGAACCTCAAATGTAACATTGACTGAATTGGAATTATTACAGGCACATAGATATGTGCTGCTGAATAGTGAAATTGTAGATCTATTTATTTCAGAGTTGAGGATACAAAAAAAGAGATGAATGAGAGGCCGAACACTAAATGAGAAAGATATAACGAAAGCTGTTAATAAAGATCTTGTAGAATGGTTTGCACAACGTGTAAGTTCATAAATATTGCAATAAATATGAATATTAGTTTGACACATACATTTTGTAAATATAATAAATTATATTTCTTTTTTCAGATCATGAATACTGATACTCGATCAGAGGTGTCAGAAGATCTGAAGTTTCTTGCTAGAGGTCCTTTAAAACAAGTTATAAAGTTCGACGCTTATAATGTGAATGGTTTTAGATTTCGTACTATCGATCGAGAAGTGGGTTTGAAAACACAGAATAGTGGTATATTTACATTTGATGAAGTGGAATACTATGTAAATATGAATGATATTATTGAATTAAACTACCATGTATATTTTTTGGTTGTTTTATTCAAAATAAAATGGGTCGATTTTATTAGAGGTGTTAAAAGAGATTCCTTACAATTTACTTCTGTTAACTTCTCTCACTTGATGGATGTTGGTGATCATGAACTGCATGATCCATATATCTTAGAATCGCAAGAAAAAATGGTATATTATGTGAATTATGTTTCTGATGAAGGGTAGAGTGTAGTTTCTCATGTAATACAAAGAGATTTGTATGATATGGGTGATGAAGTGGAAAATTTGACCTCTGAAATTGAAGTTAATCAGCAACAAGAAGCATGATTATTTGTCCATCATGATATTGAAAATATTATTCTAGCAAGGATGAATGAAGTGGATGAAGTAATGGAGCAGGAAACCTACATGATTGAAGGGGAAAATGATTGTATGTACAATTATTTATTTATTCAGCAACCACTTGTTTCATTTCTGCAGTCATTCATTATCATTGTTATATATATTTTGTCTGTTAGTACTGGGCACATATTATCATTTTTAATTTTTTTTGCATATTTTTTTGAAATATATATTTTGAACTTAATTTTATTTGATTAAATGACAGGAATTCCAAGGAGGAAGCGGTACACTATTTTATCTAGTTCTGCGATAGATGGCGATCCATCTGGCTCCCTCCCCACAACATCTGAGGAACCAGCTGTCGACACCCCTGCACCATCTCCCCCTGCACCATCTCTCACACCATCTGTGGATGTCCCATTAGAGGGTGAGTCATCGAATCCCCCTTCAGGAGCCTCAGTAGTGGGGCAGCGACATGCCCCTTCTAGTTCATTCCGGGCATACTGGAGTGTCACTGTCATAGGTACAAATTTTAATTAAATAAATTTATTGCATTTTGTTTATACTAATTGTTTTCTCATTGAAGATGAAAAAAATGCAACCGTGGAAAAAAACATAAAAAGTAAAGATGTTTGGAATATGACTGGCGAGAAGATAGTCGTGCCATTTGATTCTTATGGGGTCCCTATGGCTGATGCCGCAGGGTTACTTGGCCAGATTTTAGGCCAGCTGGCAGCAGAGCCTGTTTCCCTTCCCATTTCATACGACGATTGGAGACATATTCCTCCAATCTAGAAAAACAAAGTTTATGATTCTAAAATAAAGGTAAATTTATTACATTATGGTTTAATTGAATTTCATGTTAATAATATGTTCAAAATAAATTTTTGTATATAGATGTTCTTCCACTTTACCGTTGCTGATGTGATAGCACAGAAGTGGATGTTGAAAAATATAGGTAAGAAGTGGAAAGATTTCAAATGGAGATTGTGGTGTGATGTCAACGATACTTTATTGACCACGTAGCAAATGTATGAGAAGCTACCCAGTGGGGTACCGAAAGAAAAATGGAAAGTGTTTGTTGACAGACATCGTGATCAGAAGCGGATGGTATTGAAATATATATTATTATATTATCCTCATTTTACATTTATACTTGTATATGAAAAGGACATGACATTTAATACATTAGTATTAAATTGCATTTTATTTATTTCAGGATCTCTCAAGATAGAATGCATCAAACCGAGCTAAGCAAGTCATCCCGCACACTGCGGGCTCAAAAAGTTTTTCTAGAATCCGAACGACATTGATAATATTTTAATTAGTATAAATACTTATAAGAAAATATTATCTATTTAATATATTGAATTGTTGATTTATCTTTGCTTAATACAATCCCAGAGTTTAGGGCATGAATCATCCAAAACTGATCTGTGGTTGGATGTTCACAAGAAATCAGATGGAAGCTTTGTTAATGAGTCTGCTAAAGAAGTTGGGGTATGAAGTCAATTTTTTATCATAATAACTTATTATCAGTTTTTACTGTGTTAATATATATTGATATTTGATTTATAGGTAAAAATTAAATAACTATGGGATACCAATCCTGTGCAGTCCTACTCAGTCTCCCAGGACGACCCAGTTGCTAAATTCCTTGTGAAGGAGCATCCTGGGAGAGTGTGCGGGATGGGTTTGGGACCCGTACCATCTAATGTTTTTAGCAGGCCACCGGGGATGGCAGTTTCATCTACTAATGACTTTACTCATCCCATATCCAGAGATGCTAAGAAATAGATTGTTTCTTTATGAAACAGAGTTCACCAGTAGGGGGATTAGATATCTGCATTTCAGAAAGAGTTGACTGAAATAAATCATCAGATGAGTAGATATGCCCACGGTGGTAGTGCATTGACTGGTGGTATGCAAGTAAATCAAAAAAATCAAATTCATTTAGTTTTCTAACTTTCATTGGTTTTAAGTTTTAATATAAATATGCAACCGTATTTAATTTTCAATATAATGTTCTTACAGGTGACAACAGAAAGTGGATATGAATGTGGAGAGGGTGATGATGCATCATCGGACCCTGAGTAGTTGTATTGTTGATATGTTAAACAAATATGGGAACAGTTTGTTTGTAGATGTAACATTTGTGGCACATAGTTTCCACCACACATTTTCATGTCCTAAAATTTCCTTGATTTCTCATGTTTCCTTTTATGCATTTTATTGATTTTTGATGTTTCTTTTTATGTCTTGATTTCTTGAGTGTGGTATACATAATTTCATTTAGTCCTGTGTTTGAATTAGTAGTTTCCACCACACATTTTCATGTCCTAACTTTCACCCATACTATCACACATCAATCACTTCTACATCCTCCCTCAATAGTAGAAGTAATAATGGACTCATTAAACACTAAATACTTTGTTATTCAAGAGGGTTACTAGCTGCAATGAATGATCTATGCCTCAATGTGCATTGTGTGAATCAACTGAGAGGGTTACCAACTCTATGAATGGAGGACCCATGTCCTATCACTATGATAGGGTTACGTAATCCGAGAAATAAATAGAGGACTCATTCCTTGGATCCATTATGCTACGAGGAGGGTTATCGACCCGATGGATGCTCCAATTGTCCACCCACACCTATCATAATCCCTACAAATCTATAAAGCACCATCTACTTGTATGTTATCAATATAAACACCAGATTATGAATGCATGTGTAGCATTATGTTCTATATAGAAAAATTATTAGAATGGACTACTCATATGTCCTAAACTAACACTCTAGCGAGAAGATATATAAATTACTAGAATATATCTAGCACACAGAAGCCGATGGATTTTTTTTTGAAAAAAAGGTACCTCCATTAGTTATTCACCCATAAACCTATCATATATGATTGATTCTAGTTGTAATAAGTGTCCGCCCAAATATGTCATGATAATAGATTAGAAACACAATAAGAATCAAAGGGTCTCATCCATCCCAACAAGTGATTCACAGGTGTCCTAAGTAATGAAAATTGTGTCATGCCCAATTAGAGATTATAATGAATCTTGTTAAATATCATGAATCAAGACTAAATATAAATATAAATAAAACCATGGTCAACCGAACACCCATTCCCATCATTATCATCTTAGCTCCATCAGGAATCCACATTGGTTCAGGTTCTATAGTGACACCTGTAACCATCTCTAAAGAAACACATGCACCTGTTCAGGGTTGGTCTATCTACTGGGAACCCACTTTGGATGGTCATCTTATGTCACAAAAAACCTCCATAAAAAGGTATACAAGGCTCATCCTCTAGGGAAAAGACATCTCAAAAGTTCCCCCCCCCCAATGAAGGGGTCAAGAAGTCACTTGAGATCTCTAAGTTCAATGCCTCATCCTTTAGAGACTGAGGAATCAGGCCAGTACACAATCTTCTATTTGTTCCCTAGCACATAGTTTAGTTTTCTCATGGTATTCAATCACCCCTATACCTACTCCAAAATCTAGAACATAGTAAATATAAAAAGTCATAAACATCACAAGAGACACTGCCTACTACCCACTCAAAAGCTGGGTCAAGGTCAAGTTCTCTGATTCCCAATTTAAATTTCATTTAGTTGCATATTTATATCATAATTATATTTGAATGGTTGAACCAAATGGGTCATAAATTCTTACCCATATGGTCCCATTCACCTCATGGACTAAAATATGGCATCCACTTAATCCATACCATAACACGTTCTATTTCATGCGACCAATGGTCCATGACTCATTATTCCATTGTGAATCCATGAAATCCATAATAGAAAGGAACATCAAGCTATAACTGAATCACCAAACAGTGGAATCAAATCAATTGTAATAGGAAAAATCTAGGGGAACATGTTTCATTCCAAGAAATTTTGATTTGTCTGGTTTATGGGATTGATAATCCTAGGTACCACCTATTACCTTATTTAATTACCTTACAAATACCTAAATATTTCTCTCACAATAGTAATAAAATAATAAAATGAATTCTATGATGCCATCTTATAACATACAAACTTGGATTCCACTATGTGGTGCCTCGATCTGCTGGGTCACATGGCCTTAAGCACACCTCCCCATATCCCAGAGGCTACCGACTAGCATTGAGGACCTATGGTGACTTTGTGCAGAGATTATTCCATCATGTTAGAGTGTACAATAGTATTAATAAACAATGTCATAAATAGTGGAAGCATTTGATCATCCAAATAGAGGTAAAACATAAAAGATAGTAACAAATAAACAGTATCAACAAAAATATCATAAAAAAATTATATGTCATTTCATGCCTCTATAATGTAAGATAATAGTTATACAAAATTCTAGTACAGTACATGTTTGAAAATACCCAAACTACCAAAATGTACTATCCCACCTAGCATCACAACCTTGCATGATCACGTTCTCTCCTGCTCCTACAAAATGAGAATGTCATGAATTGTATTGTTGAAACTTTACAATGTACCTACATGCATCCAAGAAGTATATATAGGTACCCAATGACCCAAAAATGGTGTGACATAACACTTAGTTGGACCTAAAAAATGGCATCTATAAAAATTAAAATTTGTGTGATATAAACAAAATTTGTGTTCAATATATCACACATATTAATGTACTGAACAAAAATTTCACAAGGCATAAGTGATACTATCTATACAGACAAGGATCCCTATAATAAATAGTCACAATACTATATATAAGTGAATCTATAAATAGAAATAAACCAGAATAACACTATCATGTCTACCCACTGTAGGAAAATAACCATAGCGAGGCTATCTGTATTGTACAAGAAAACATCCGTCACAACCACACCATATAATCTAGTGTAAAAAACTACCATAGCCACACAATGTTATCTAGTGAATAATACCCATCACAGCCACACCAGATAATCAAGTGTGTATCACATCCACAATGGTCATTTTGTGTAATCATAAGTGTTAGACCATAAAGGTTTGGATATAAGGTATATAAGTCCAAGGAATCCATGTTGAGTCATAGGAGAATCTCGATAGAAACTTAGTAACATGGGTGGGGTCCAAGGAGCACGTCAATGAGCCATGTCCAGTTCAAGACCAAGAAATCCATATACAATGGGTATCAAGGCCCAAATCATCCTATAGAATCAAGACCAAAGTAGAAAACAAGATCAAGGCATCGACTACCACAAACATGTTCCATGGGAGTAAAGTCTATAGATTCTACACAATCATGATCCAAGGTATTCCAACCAAGGAACTTGACCTTGACCCAGCTTTTGGTGTGTGATTGTCATGTTGTTATTTTTGATATTGAGGAAGTGATTGTGGGAATGTGATGTAGTGAAGGAGGAGTGCTAGTGATGATGATACATGATGTGGGTTATGCATGGTAGGAGGGATATAATGTATCTCAGTTGGTTTATATTTATGGTTTGATTTATTTTTCATGGAAGTGGTGCAGCAGAAGCATATTTTTTTTTCTGGAAAGCTTTTAGCGGTGGTTTAAACTGCCGTAGCATTTATAGGGGCGGCGGTTTAAACAGCCGTTAAACTATGAAAATTGCCGCTTAATGTAAATTTTTTCTTATGTTTAGCGGTGGTTTTAACCACTGCGACATAGCCGATTCGTTGCTGCCACGTTCCGCGGAGGTTCCCGTGACTTCGGCAGCTGTTTTACGGCCTCTGAATTTGAGTTTATTTGCGGCGGTTATAACCACTGCGGATAAATTGATATCCAAGGATCGTAAAAACTGCCGCTAAATTCAGGAAAACCACCGCTAAATAAGGCAGCTATGATGCTTTCCTGAAACTGCCACCAAACGGGAAAAACCTCTGTGAATAGATTGTCGATGTCGTATTAGGTGGCGGTTTCTGTAAACCGCCGCCAAACCATGCCGTGGCAGTTTAAACCACCGCAAAACGCCAAAAAAACCGCCACTAAACGGAGGTTCTGTTGTAGTTTCCACTTAAATGATTAAGATTCTAAACAATTCGATTGTAAAAAAATAGAACTTATAAAAATAATATCTCTTACTTGAATTTTTGGGGAAAAACAAAAGAAGTTATATTGCTGTAGACTCTTACTCTATGGACTCCAAGTTAGATTTTTTCCATTACCATCATACACCAGGTTTAGAGGTTTTTATAACTACTAATTATACTGTGTAGACAGCTAAACACACACTCGAGCTTGTCGTGCAAGCTCATAGTACCAGCCAAAACACACAATTAATGTAATAGGATCAATATGTGAGAAAAAAGAACAAGGAGATTGATGTAAACATAATAAAAAGTTGATAGAGAACCTACAAGTAGACAAACAACTGTTCTAAATGGTTTAAAAATCAAAAGCACAACAATTCAAACATCACGCTGATAAACAGTGGAGATAGGAAAATAAGAGAAGATTCAAAAAGCCAATTTGGTCAACATCCTACCTCTCAAGGAATAAAAGCATACCTTTATCTAGGTTCGAAAAATTGAAACCCTAACCCGATTAGACTCGTTAATGATGCACAACCTCGACCTCAGCTCCTCTGGTCTGTAGCGATGCATCCCGGCCATGTGACTTGGATACCTCGACACGACTCAACTCCATGCGACTCCACCGAAGCCACTCGACCTACTCTCGATTCACCATGGTCGGAACCCCCATGGCAGAATTGACCCCGCTTGAAGCCCTTTCGACGACGCTCCTCGTACGACGAACCCGTGAAAACCTTAAGCACTATTTTAGGTCGCGAGACCCCTTCTCACGGATATCCTCTGTTTTCATTATCCCTTATTTTTTTATTCAACTTCATTATTATTATTATTATATACTTATTATATTTATATCATTATTATTATTTTAAACCTTTAACTTATTATTATTATAACTTTTATTATTTAAATGGATATTTTATTAAAAAGTAAAACTTTTATAAAGTAATAATTTAATTATTCAAAACTATCATATATTATCATATTATTTGAAAATAAAAATTAATTATATTTATTTAAGGAACCAAAATTATAATAATTTATAAATCTTCAACAAATTATAATTCAATTTTTTAAAAAATATCATTCATATATGTACAATTTTAATCATTCTATTAAAATAGTTATATTATATATTTATAATTTTATTAAACAAAATTCATAACATTAATGATTTTATAAAACATTAATCTAATAAAAATTTATAATTTAAAACTCATAATT
The DNA here is from genome assembly GCA_963277665.1 of Viscum album. NCBI lineage: Eukaryota > Viridiplantae > Streptophyta > Magnoliopsida > Santalales > Viscaceae > Viscum > Viscum album. Next base: position 1,511,324,097 of record OY728128.1, on the reverse strand, counting down.
ATAATTTCATATATATATATATATATTATTTTAAAAAATGGAACCATGTCAAATTTATAATAATAACATTATTCATAAGTCAGATTGAATAATTATTAGCATATATTAAATTGTGAACATTAATGGTGAAAATATATTCGCAATGTAATATACTATTTATCAAAATAATAGTTAATTTATTTTACTTTTATTAATTTTAAAATACTTATTATTATTTTATTTATAGAAAAATGTCCTAAAAACATTATCAGTTTGTTTTTAATTGTAAATAAATCTACTTAATAAAATATTTTTATAATGAAACTAATTTTAGAATTTATGGGCTATTACAGGAAGTCATTCCTGTATCTCATAAAAGTGTAAGGGATGTCATTCCCATATCATAACAATAGGGTCACCATGCTTAAATCATAATAATATGGCTATTGTTCTTGTACATCATAATAATAGGGTCACCATGCCTAAATCGTAATAATAGGGTAGCCATGCCCGAATCATAGAATAGGGTCACCATGGCCGTACATCATAATAATAGGGCCACCATGCCTGAATCATAACTGTTGGTTCACCATGCCTAAATCATACCAGTAGAGTCTCCATGACTGAATCATAACAATAGGGTCTCCATGCTCGAATCATAATAATTCACAATAAGCAGTCAAAGGATTAGTAATAGACAACAAATTATTCATAGTTCATTAACATTATTTAATAACAAGGGCATAAATATTATTCTATTAAAATATGTGATGTGGTCATACCACTCACTTTCCACTTAATTCAGTATAGTTTGATAAGTGTGCTAACCATGCTACACCACTACAATTATCATTATCAATTATGATATCACCTTTTAGAATTCAAACCAAACATACCAATGGGTGTTTTGGTTATATAACCATGATGTCCAATTAGGAATAGAAAGTTCACACCCAAAGGGGTGGATCACATTGAGGTTCATGACCTCTGACATCTTTTGGGAACTAAAGGAATCATTAAGTTCTAGAATAGAAAACCAATTTAAGATAGATTAATTTTAGGGGAAACACATAGTGAAACTGGTATGTAACACAATGACATATAATATAAAGCATGACAACTTTGAGGGATAATTACTAGACCACCTACCTTATTCCTGTAAAGGATCACTCATCCAGTATTGGCCTTTGGTTTGGACCAGATCATAATAAAATGAAAAAAAGACGAACACCCTCGAAATAGGGTATATGATCTCACACCAAAATAACATCATCAATAAAAATAAAAAAGTTAAAATGATCATAAAGAGTGGATACTTATCGAGAGATATCTAATGAGGTGATTGGAAGTTTAATCGAAGGTCGGATGATAAAACAACACCCAAGCCTAGGAGGACTCCATGGGTATGCTCCAACATGATAAGAAGAGGGGGTTGTCTGCTGGAGAAATAAAATAAATAATGGGTTTAAGGATATAATTACTTAAGGTAAAATAGTAATTTTACCAAAAATAGGGGTTCAAATAGTTTTTTCACATATTTGGCCAAACCATGTTCCAACTGTGTGTCGTGAACTTCCTCAAGAGGGAACCTACATGGTTTATGAACATAGTTTGGGAAATTATGAGAAACCATGCTATATGAATCTATTAAAAACCAAAAATCATTTTCACAATCATGAGGAATGGGTCACATGGTTAGGGAAAACCCTAAAACCCACTTTTTCTCAATGAAACACCCCACATGTTTAGGAGAAATCGTGCAAATTAGGCTACAAAGAATCTACTAACCATTTAGATCAATTGTTTCTTCTACTAGTTGGGGATCTTATAATGAACCAGTCTTAATGTACATATACATTACATAACTTTTTTAGAATACCTAGAACATAAAATAAATAGATTCCCAAAGACCATATTAGTTTAGTGCCTTTGGAAACATGTAAATGTAAACACTGGTACATAAATGAGCTACATTATCTCCCACTAGGTTCTTCATGACTAGAACCCTTCTAAGACATGTCATACTTAATACATATCTTCATAACCCCAGGGAAAGAAACATAAAAAGGGGTGATCTACGATGCTCATTAAGGGTAAACAAGGGATACATGTAAGCATAAACCTGAGCATATAGGTATGAGAACATGATCATAACATTAGATGATCATAACTTGCAAATCATATGATTGGAAACATGAATTATGGCATAAAGTTTAATAGTTCATAATACATGAATCATAAAGAAATAAATAACTTAATACATGAAATAATATCATAGGAATAAGACATATAATTTTGGTATAAATAAACACGTGATATCATTCCCTATAAGAGACGATGCAAAGATAAAACTTATCAGGGCACTTCATGGGAGCTACACCTACTCGGCGGGACACAACACCATCCCTAGTCATAGTTATTTCCTTATAAGGGACCGGGTTTCCCATATTCCCATAATGGATCAGTTTTTCCTATATTCCATCTTCATGGTGACTACACCTACTGGGTGGGACACACCACCATCCCCAGTCATAGTCCTTTCCTTATAAGGGGCTAGGTTTCCCCATCTTCCCATAATGGATCAAGCCTATCAACTAGATTCCCATAATTATATCATGAGATATAAATCCTTACCTAATTAATTATAGAGAGATATAGGTCCCATCCATCTTATAATAAAATCATTCATACATGTGCCATGAGATAAAAAAACTTTCATCATATCATGACCCATAAAAAGAGATGGTTTATATAAACATAAAATCATACCCATGAAATGAAATGGGTATCATTGAAATTTCATCACATAATAACCTATGGAAAATATATAGGTTTCATAATCATTTCATCAAATTATAACCTGTGAAAAGAAGTAGGTTTCAAAAGTATATAACCCGTGGAAGAGAAACGAGTTTCATAAGAATTATTCCATCAAAACATAAACCATTCAAAAAAATAGGTTCGAAACCTTTGTATCATTTTCTATAAGGGCATGATTAACATCAACAAATGTTATCTTAGATGGAAAATAACTTGGAAGGATATTTTGAAAACATTTCTTAAGGTAAATATCATTTCTTATTTGAAAAAATATCTTTAGAATGTAAAACCTTCTGAAAACCATTTTATTAAAAATAAAATTGAAAACTTATAAAGAAATATTTGAAAACATTTTTCAAAACTTTTTCTTTGAAAACATATAACGATATATTGAAATTTTTTTGAAAAACTTTTTCCTTTAAAACTTATAAAAAAGTTTGAAAACATTTTGAAAACCTTTTCCCTTGAAAACTTATAAAATAATATTAAAAAAATTTTGAAAACAGTTTTCTTTGAAAATAATTTGAAAACATATAAAAGAATCTTTGATATATTTGAAATCATTTTCTTTGAAAACAAATCTTTTGAAAATATATATCGGATGTTTTGAAAATCATTTAAAACACTTTTTTAATCATAAAACATTTTGGAAAACCTTTTTATTTAAAAAACACTTTAAAACAACAAATTTCCAGAATATTAAGAAAACATTTTCTTTTAAATAAAAATAAATTTGTAGTCTTTTAAATTAAGATTCAAGGGAATTATGTTCATGATGGCGGGTAAATCCATACATGCCGAATATTCCTTTTACACTATAATTTTTTTTGAAAAGTTCCTCAGCCAGAAAATGACAAGAAGATTAATTTTTAGAAACTCTTTTGTTTAGATGGTAAAATATGGGTAAAAATTACTCTTAATGATCATAATATAATAGTATAATTTTTTAAAACCTTTTATAAAACATGGTTTTGAAGGAACACAGATTTCCGACTGAATAGAGAGGTAAAGTCTAACTTTCTTAAAAACATTTTCTTAATTATATTAAAAACCAAAGAGTAAAAAAATGGTACTAATACATGAATATATCTTGAATAAACATAAGATAATAAATATCATGAATTTTCTTGATATATTTATCATAATATTTTATTAATGGAAGCATAATCATAAACAATCATGATAAACAATTGGATTGTTTCAATAAAATCTTACCACATGGTAACATGAGATCATAGTCTACATATAAGAAAATGAAATTACATGAAGCATAAAATATAATTAAAAGAATAAGATTCATGATATTACATTTCAAATTCACCTCTAAAAAATAATTTAGGTACATAACAAAACATATGTCTCAAAGAAGAAAAATTGAGACAAAACTATCTTATCGATTTGGTAACTTTTGAAACTTAAACCCCATGAGATAAAGTTAATAAAATGGATATTTAAATACCCATAAATTTAATTATAATATACACATGATACATTCATTGCGATTATATACACCACACAAAATATGTGAGTGGTGAATAAGGTATGTATCTCACAAAAATAAAAAGTGAGATGAAATCCCCCTACCTTGTGTCTTGACTCTTGTTCTACTCATTAAAACCTCTTGTATAATAAATATAAGTTTATTATAAATTTATAATAAAACCATATTATTATATCTAATACCATATATTGTTTTATTATGACTTTATATTACCTTTTTATTAACATTTCTATGTTAAGGTTTCACTTCAGGTAATATTCACTTTGTTTTTCCGTATGTATCTTAATTTATTCTATCTTTGGTCCTTATACTTATATCATGATTTAAAGAATGTAAAACATGATATAAATAACATTTATATTAATTATAAGTGTACTATAATAATATATATAATATAGAAGTATGAAAATGGAATACACTATTCATGGAGATGGTAGGCTGTACGTACGCATGAACGCAGTTTTTGTATTATTGTTGTATTAAAAGAAAGAAAGAAAATAAAATATATGTATATATGTATATAATAACATTAAATTAGAATTATTATGTCATATATATCATATAATTTCACTAAAAACATCCTAAATACATTCCATGTAGTGTGTGAATGAATCACATCATTTTGAGGGGGTGGTAGCCCACACTTCCTCAAACGAAATTATCATATTTATATAAGATGGAAAGTATAAAGGTATGTTATAAATAAAAATTTAAAAAGAATAAAGATATTATAAATATAATTTATATAATATATAAATATAATTTATATAATATATAAATATAATTTATATAATATATAAATATAATTTATATAATATATAATATAGTGTCCATCATAATGTCCACCATGAGAGGCAGTAAAGGAAAAATGAATAATCATTATTTCGTGAGGCGATAGTTTGTCATACACATAAACAATATGTTCATTACCAATTAAATGGAAGTATATGTAAGTGTAGGTAAAAAAATTAGAATAAAAAACCTAGTATATTTAGGATTTTGTTTTTTATACAATCATGGAATAAAAAGAGTTTAGGGAGTGAAGAATGGAAAATAAAATAAAGGAGTTTGAGGAGGGATGTTACCTCTTCTTTGGGTAACTCCTTTTGGTTTTCACCAAAGGGATTCCATGGATTGATTTATTATAAAAGGTAAACTTCAAGGATAAATGGAGTGATGTTGTTAAGTTAATTGGGAAGATATTGGGCTAACCTAATAGGTTTTATAGGTGTGAAGAAGAGGGATAGTGATTTCTTTTTTTTATAGTGGATGAGGAGTGACACTCTTGTAAATACCAAAAAGGTATTCATTAATGAGAGGTATACCTTACCTAATGTGCCTAAAAAATGGAAAAATAATGAATTAAATGGGAATCATGTTCTATAAAAACCTCCACCACAAAAAAATTATGTGCATTTTAATAATTTGGTTCCTTAACTTATAAGTTTCCCCAATTTTATCATTTTGGTTTTTATTAAAAATACTAGATTTATAACCTATGCAGTTTAAAAATTAAGAATAAATTAAAGGGAGATTATTTTGAAAATATATATACACTTAATTATAAACATTATAAATAATTTAAAATATAAAAATCTAACATGTTTTGGAAACTAATTTTAAAACAAGCACATGTTACGCGCAAAAACACTGCATAAACTTGGACCGTGCTAAAAATGTTTTTAAAATATATTGGTCAATATGTTAATTATAAAAGATCAATTGGTACATTAATATACCATATTTAATATTTATTAAAACTTTAAAATCACTTTTTAGAATATATTTTTTTTATTAATTTTAAATCATTTAATAAAATATTATTTATTGTGAAATGACATTAATGTAAATTTTGACTTTATTTATTTAATTTTAATTTTAAAATATCAAAAAAATATTATAATTTAAATATAATAATTTTAAATCTAAGTAAAATGACATATTTATATATAAAAAAATTATAGATAACAATTTAATCAATTTATTTCACTTTTAATATTTATAGTATCATTTATTTTAGTTAATTATTAACTAAATAATCACTATGTTGGTGTTTCTTAAGAATTTTGACTAACTAAATCATATATAAAAATTAATGATAATTTATTATGATAAAAGAACCCATTTATCTTTCAAAAGGATATGCATAACCAAAAATATGATTTTTTGTACATTTCTCAAATTTTATAAATTTTAAAGGTAAGGAAAGTTCCCTTTTTGTGTTTTTCCTTACTTAACCTTTTATACCGGGCACTTCCATTTTATAATATCACAATAACCCATAAAATTAAAAAAAGAGAGGATGTGGTCAAATTATTAGCATCCAATGTATTTTGGACAAGTGTCCAGGTCACTTTGGTCCTTAAGATTAAGTTTTAGTCCCTTATTAAGCTTAATTTTATCTTAATCATCATAATTAATTTTAATAACTTTCACTAATCCTTTTTGGTAAAAAACTAAGTTAATCTTATTAGACGAAAAATATTTTAATTATTACAACTGTGTGTGTCCTTTTTTCTAATGCTAATCCCACCGACGTGGCAAGAAAGCAGGTTTATAAAGTAAAAATGTTCAAAAGTTCAATAAGTGTTTATATCTAATTTAAATATAAAAATGGTTCTAATGGCCTAAATTGGATTAATATATGTATTATTAATCTATTTTTTACTTTATAAACTAATTTAAAATATAACTTAACATTAATAATTATTTAAACGAAGAGGCATTTTTTAACTAAAATACATTATTTTTCACTATTCATCTAAAAATGAATTTTCTTAGAAAAATCCAAAAAAATTCACCTAAGATAATTTCAATATTGTAAATTCAAAAATGAATTTTATTTTATAAAATTCAATTTTCAAGTGTCTAAAATTATTATTTTTTTCATAGAAGTACATAAAAAGCAGTTCATTTGAGAAATAGTATTTTTAAACATATAAAGAATCTTCCAAAAAATATATTTTTCATAATAAATATATTTTATTTATATAAAACCATTATAAAAAATATTTTAAATATAGTTATCACTATTCATATTTCTAATTTTAACAACTAGGTTATAACTATATTGTTTAAATAATTATAATAATAAAATGTTGTTTCGTAGAAACTCAGTGTTGCATGTAACGCACACCAAATCAGCCTTGCATATAGTGAAATATTACCTTGGTGTAGTGTACAGTAAATTTATGACTTAGTTATTTATATAAATAATAATAAAAAACTATTTCTTGCATTGTGTGAATTTCTAAATAAAAAAATTAAATTAATTCAAAAATAATAATTCAAAAAATCTCAGGGTGTTACATTATACCCCCCCTTAAAATGATTTTGTCCCTCAAAATTCATCTGGGTTATCAAAGGTTTAATTATAAAATCCTCGACCTAGAATCCACTAAATCGGTTCCCCAAGTCGAGTGGTTACATGACGTCAAGCATGCCTCCCCATATGCCAGAGGTTGCTGACTAGCGACGAGGGTCTAATGAGTCACGTGGGGAGACTATACCCTCTTTACCAGAGTAATCCACAATAGAACACAATATAAATAGAGGAATAATACAAAAAATAGTAAACATACAAGTCAAACATCTCTCAAACTGGGTACAAACCATAATTCAATATTAACAATGTCATGACATACTAGTAGTACAAAGTGAGAAAAACATAAAGTAAAACAAAAAGACAAACCCCCAACGGGTCCTGACTCTAAGTCCAGATACTTATCCATGTACATACAGAGCCCAAATAAACATCCTAGTATAGGGCCTTCTCTTGTTGTAACACCCTAATATTTCATAGTACGCTATTTCTTCAAAGTAATGCAATAACTTGCACTACACACAACACAGAGTTCAAGCACATCACGACTTACCAAACTAGTCATTCAAAAGCGGTTATGAACAGTATTAACAAAATTCTGAACATTATATAATTCTAGAATCCATATTATGAGTTTCTTAGACATAATGTAAGAACAAATTCATTTTTTTCAGATAAAAGAATTATTTTTCAAAAAATGCAATTTTAACGCCTTTTAATGACGAACCCTTTTTAAATCCAATATTTGAAACTTTTATATATTCATTTTGACAAAATAAACTTCTTCTTTATAATCGTGACATAAGAATTTAATTTCAATAAAGTTTTGGTGTTTTTCTGATAACTTTCATTTTTGGGTGAATAGTGAAAATACTATATTTTAACTGAAAACAACTTTTTTAATCAAAATAATTTATAGTGTTAAATTATAAATTTTAATGGTTTATAAGTATAAATAGATTATATATTTTACCATTTAATACAATTATGGTCATAGTAAGTAATTCCACTTTGAAATTGGACATAAACAAGTGTCAAACTTTTGATAGTTATTATTTCTTAAAAATACGCCTTTTGGTTTTGACAGCGGGAATTAATTTTAAATTAATAAATGAAACTTCTATGTTTTTAATTTGGTAAAATATACTTAATTATTGAATTCATAATATCAAAATTATCTTAGGGTGAATTTTTGGTATTTTTCTGAAAACTTTTAATTTTTGATGAATAGTGAAAAACACCGAGTTATAGTTTAAAACCGAATTTTAATTTAAATAATTATTTATTTTATTTAAATTTATTTTAGGTCAAAATAGATACATAATACCTATATAAGTTCAATGTAATTCATTGGAGTCAGTTTATAATAATTTTAGATATATAAAAATTATATTGAACTTTTCACCGTCTTTTACCCACCTCCTAGGAGAATTTGTAAATTCACATAAAATGTAATTTTACCGCTTCTGTGAGTTGAATTTTGAAAATACAAGAGACACGGTTAATATAAAGGAATAAAATGTGGTTTAATATGATAAAAATAATTTTTGGTGAATAGTAACTTTTTACTTTTATTTACCACGGTTAAAAGTAAATAGGGTAATTAAGGGTAAAAATGATATTATTATTACCCTAAAACATGTAATAATTCTATTGGATAAGTTTAATTCGACAAAAAACAACCTTAGGAATAAAATATGACCCTTTATGTCCACTTGGATTAGATTAGGACATTTATTATTATTTAATTTAAAGAAGAGTTAAAAGTGTTAAATTCAAAGTTTATTAACTAAACCATTTTTAATATAGGGTTATACATAAGATAAATTCAACTATAAATATTAATTAGAAAGATAAAAAGATTTCCTACATCATGGTATTTTATTTATAGTTTTTAGACATTAAATAATTAAATTTATTTATGACACAATGATGATGCAGTAATTACCTTATTAATGAAAGAATCAAATAAATGATATTATAAATATTAAAATAAATATAATTTCAAAGTTTTTATGCCATACAAGACTTTTATAGGTGACTATGACATGTTATGTATTATTAATTGTATCTTTTTCGAAGTAATAAAGTTATGATGACTTTCACAAAAACAAAATATCAAATAGTGTCAAAATTGACATAAATTAATATTTAAAACAAATATTATATGATTAATGGATATTCTATTCCTAAAAATATAAGGTTCAGCAAAAAGACTTATATAATGATAGGTAAATCATTAATGGACCACTTGGGGGTCTCTTTAAAGTTTATAGTAAGTTTATTGACCATATAATATAAAAATAAAAAGAGACATGGTAAATGTCAAACTAATTAACTAAGGGTTAAAACTAAAAGATAAGGTTAATAATGTGACCAAAACCTGCCTAAAACCTATTGGTTGAGTGGATTTAGACCCATACACACCTTCTAATTTTAATAATACACTTTGGAGCCATTATAAACCGAATATGAATTTATTATAAATTAATAGTTTAAGTTTTTCCTAAAGAGCCCCTCCTCCCCCTTATAAAAGGACACCACTTCTAACCAATTACTCACACCTCTAAAGCCTTTTGGCTCGTCAAAACTCTGCCAAATTAAGCTCCCTACATCCTTATACTACTTTTATAAGACTTAACTTAGGCATAAGACACTTCAAGAGTCTTTTTTGGTTCAAACCAAAGGGAGTTACCCAAATTAAAGGTAACCGTTTCTCTTAGCTTCTTTTCTTTCATTTTAATTCTCCAACCCCTAAACTCTTCTTATTATTTTCTTTTGTAAAAAAAAAAGTATAATCAATATTCTAGGATATTTTTATGATAATTATTCTAACTACACTTACAAACACCTCCATCTAATGGGTGAAGAACATAATGTTTCTGTGGATGGCAACCAAACGCCTCACGAAACGATGATTGTTAAATTATCTCCTACCACCTCTCATGGTGGACATTATGATGTAACTATAATTAAATATGATATTAATGATATTTATTTTATATATAATTTTCTTTAATTCCATTTTATATCATACCATTATTCGTTTCATGTTGTATATATATACGATAATTTCATTTGAGGAAGTGCGGACTACCGCCCCCTCAAAGTGATATGACTCGTTCATACCATACATGGAACATATAAAGGATGGTGTTAATGAACTTAAGTAACAAATATAAGATATTATATTATACTAGAATAATAATATACCTATGTATCATTTGGTTTTGATTCCTTTTAAAATGAAAAATGAAATGGAAGTAGCGTTCGTGCGTACGTACGGACTACCGTCTCCACGAACGTGATGATATTCATTCCCCATCGTATCCATTCAAGTATAATTCTAATTTTATGATTAAAAATAATGTTTAAGGACTTGATATAATTTTTTATATGAATAATATACAACCTACTATACCAAACATGACTTATGTAACAAAACATATAAAATAAAACGAGTAAGTTAACACCCGAAACGACGATAATACTAAGATATTATAAAGAAATCAATGTTAAAAGATAATATATGATATCATATTAACATATATGATTCTTGTATAATTTAATAAAAATAATTTCACCATTATACAGGAGGTTAACCTACCCTCGACAAAGGAAAAGTACAAGGTAAGGGGGTTTTATCTCACTCCTTATTCCCATGAGATTCGTTCCATATTGCCACTATTACCTTTTGTGTGGTGTATGTACTACCCATAATTGTATTATTTGTATAATACACATTAATTTATGTGTATTTACATATTCATTGTATGATACCTCTTTTATGGGTTGTATTTCTCATAAGTTACCAAATTGGTAAGGGTTAATTTCACAATCTCTTTATTATCCGAGGTTGTTTTTAAGTAAGTATCTAATGGGACATATTTATTATCCATGTCCATGTTTCATGAAAGAGTTTTAAAAGGGATTATTTTAAGGCACTTTTTACAAAAACATCATTTCAAATGTTTTAAATATTTATTCTTCTAAATCTTTCTCATTAATGTCCATGTCTTCAAAATGTTTTTTAAGGATTTATTTATATGGACATGAATGTTTTTAAAATGTTAATTCCTTTAAAAAGTTTCAAAGTGGTATGAGACACTTTGATTCAAAAATGTCTTTAAATATCTTCCTTTCTAAATTGTGTGACTTTTAAATGTTTTCACGAAAATGGATATTTCAATCAAATAGTTCTACAAATCATTTCCATCTATTTCAAATCCTTTAATGGATTTTAAACTTATTTTGAAGTTGATTTATTATGATACAAAACTTCCATATTGTATTGAAGGTTTTGTGATATGTTTGACTATGGATGTGTTATTTTTATACCATTCATGGTTTATGGTTAAATTATTTACATTTCATATCCTAGTTCTTAATAGAATGTTTATGTTATGTTTCAACATTTTCATATGAGGAATGCATTGGACTTAGTAAGTGCCGGGTGGAGCCCGCTATAGCTCCTAGATGCATTGGTAGGTCACATGAGACAACTAGACATGGAATTGGCCGAGGCCTTTTTCCAATTTGATTTATGGTTTTGGCAGAGGCCTTAATCATTTTAGACGTCTTGGCTGAGACCTTAACAAAATGTTTTAGAATGTATGGAATTATACATTCCCTCACTATGGAAATAATATTGATGGTTTATGTGGTCATTCGACTAGTAGAATACCCATGATTATGTTTTATTATGTCTTTATTTACTCAGCTCATATTCTTTCCATAAAAGTATTCATGTTTATTATTGGTAAAGGCATGTGGTTTCAATTATTCACCATACTTAATATTTATGTTATCTTATGCTGTATTGCTTACCTTTACTGAGCATTTGAGCTCACCCCTTTCTATGTTTTATTTTTTCCCAGGATTCTAAGAAGTGTATTATGATTGATATGTAGGGTTAAGATAAAGGGAATAATGGAGTTCTGAAAGAACTATTTACACAGTGTTTTATGTTTGAAATTGTAATGTAATGTTAATATATGTAATCTATTTTCCAAAACTGATAAACCGATCGGTCTTTCGGGACTTGATTCCTTGTAATCATGCCAATGTATTAAAATAATACACCGACTCTGGGTAACTGGGGTCGGGGCGTTACAGTTGGTATCAGAGAAAGTTTAGAAATAACCTTGGAAACTAGATTTAGATAAACTCTGATTAGAGAATATAGCCCTAACAAATAATTTGAGGATTAGAATAGAATAAATTCCTAGAATTTTGGAATTGTAGAGATTTTTTGAGTTTTACAAGCAATACATCCCTGTCTAGATACGAGAAGGTAGAGGCGGCTCTGACACAGATGTACCTAGGGGTAAAACCCGAAAACACCACTTTGAGCTAGACTCGAAAGGGAACTGGTGCACGACAACGGGCCTTACTGCACTCTTGGTTATGACACTCCCAGGGGATATGCTTAGGATAATTCTCATTTTCTTTACAAACCATTATGAAGGGTTTATGAGTATATACTTTATCAAAGAAAACATTTTTATGATTATGTATTATATCCATAAACTATTCAATTTACGTTAGGTATTTTACAAGTTTGGAGTTATTCATTGCAATTCATAAACTGATCTATTGTATGACATTGTTTAGAAATGGCACCCAGTAGAAGGAATGAGAACTCCTACAATACACATGATCCAAAGAGTAAGAAGGATCATATCTTTCATGGTCTTAAGCCAGAATTTATAAGGGAAATAGTCTCCCATGTATTATCATCATATGAAGAAATAGTATCGTGTGTTGATAAGACAAGTAAAGAATTCACGAAGTCCTATGGATTTGAAGGGAAGACAGAGAAGAAAAGGATGGTAGAGAGAAGGAAAGATAAAGGGAAGAAGTTAAAGAAGGATTTTCCCATATGTGATAACTTTGGGAAGAAAAACACTAGAACTAGCCCAAAGGGAATGAGAGTTTGTTATAAGTGTGGAGAAAAAGGACACCAAGTACGTGACTGCAAGGGTCAAAAAAGGTTTCAAATGTACAATGCTTTGTCTGTAAAGAGTTGGTACACTACATGAACCAATTTTCAAATCATCAGAGTATTCCCAAAATGATGCTATTGGATAATAATCAAGTTATGATACTACCTCAGATGAAGAAGAATGACCAGTGTTCTTATGATTATTTCATTTGAGTGTTGTATCAACAATATACTGGTTATATAAATTATGGAGATAAATAAGGATTGTACTGCAGTACTATTTTATTGAGGATTTGAGATTATACGGTTCTAAGAAAAGTTACTTAAATAGCAAGCTACACTTTTGGTAAAATACATGGTTGATGGAAATGTAATCCTTAATATGGTCCCGATAATGAGGTAGTGATTTTGGAATAAGAGATGGTTGATTTAAATAAATTATATTGGATATTATTGACTACCTTGAAATTGATTAATGATTTGTCATTGTTGGAGTTTACAACATTTTTGGATAGAAGGTGTATATCTAGTATTCTATAAAGAATAAGGGAGCATGAATGTAATCAATAAGGTTTTATGGTATTTCAGGATGTTTCAGTGTTTTAAAAGAATACATGATGAAGGTGTTCACATGTTATTACACGTAAAAATGATCTTCATTGCGTTTACCTTCCTCATAAATTTTGGACTGTGAGTTTGGATAGAAGTATTTTGGATAATTCTAGTTTGAGATTATTTTTGGATTGCCATAAAAGGACAACCCGGAGGTCGGGCGGCAACCTGCCACATCCGGCAAGGCCGCAAGACTTGAACCCCCAACCGAAGGAAGGCAAGGGTGTATCATCTATCACTCACCCACGTGATGTCCTGGATTGAATAATGTAGTTCTTTTAAAGGGTCTGATATTTGAATTATGAATTCATTATTTCTGGAACCCTATACGATTAGGATAAATAGAATATATATTTTTTGAAATCTTTTAGAGTGAAAGATGAGTTTGTGGTAGGAATTAGTTGAAGGATGAAACTCTACTTGTCAAGTATATATTTACATATATATATATATATATATATATATTTCCATCTTATTTTATGGATAAATTAATTATTAAACTTTATGGAAGGGATCTTAAAACCAAAAATGTGTTCTCCTAATACCGTACATTTTGTTGAACCGATGGTATTTTAAATCATCATAGATTGGTGGCTTTGAGGCCCAAAATTCTCCAATTGTTTATGATTGATGACCTCAATCACTCCCTATAAATATTTACATTTTACCTTCAATTATGTGTCTCTAATTTCCACCAATGTTCTCCTAATCGAGATCATAATTTGGTGGTGACTTTTTCATTCCCCTTTTCCTCTTATTAAGACTAAATTTTATTATCCCAATTTCCGATGTGGGTTTTCCCACAAAGGTATTTTCTATTTTCAACATTTTATTTTCAAAGAACAATTTCAAATTGAAAGGACGTAATTTATTAAAGGAGGGAAGAATGTAACACCCCAAGATTTCATAGTACGTTATTTCTTCAAAGTAATGCAATAACTTGCACTACTTGCAATATAGAGTTCAAGCGCATCACGACTTACCAAACTAGTTATTCAAAAGCGGTTATGAATAGTAATAACAAAATTTTGAACGTTATATAATTCTAGAATCCATATTATGAGTTTATTAGACATAATGTAAGAACAAATTCATTTTTTTCGGATAATAGAATTATTTTTCAAAAAATGCAATTTTAACGCCTTTTAATGGAGAACCCTTTTTAAATCCAATATTTGAAACTTTTATATATTAATTTTGACAAAATAAACTTCTTCTTTAGAATTAGAACATAATAATTTAATTTTAATAAAGTTTTGGTGTTTTTCTGATAACTTTCATATTTGGGTGAATAGTGAAAATACTATATTTTAACTGAAAACAACTTTTTTAATCAAAATAATTTATAGTGTTAAATTATACATTTTAATGGTTTGGAAGTATAAATAGATTATATTTTTACGATTTAATACAATTATGGTCATATTAAGTAATTTCACTTTGAAATTGGACATAAACAAGTGTCAAACTTTTGATAGTTATTATTTCTTAAAAATACGCCTTTTGGTTTTGACAGCGGGAATTAATTTTAAATTAATAAATGCAACTTCTATGTTTTGAATTTGGTAAAATAGACTTCATTATTGAATTCTGAATATCAAAATTAGCTTGGGGTGAATTAGAAAGATAAAAAGATTTCCTATATCATGGTATTTTATTTATATTTTTTATACATTAAATAATTAATTTTATTTATGACATAATGATGATGCATTAATTACCTTATTAATGAAAGAATCAAATAAATGGTATTATAAATATTAAAATAAATATAATTTCAACGTTTTTATGACATCCATGACTTTTATAGGTGACTATGACATGTTAGGTCTGATTAATTGTATCTTGTTCGAAGTAATCAAGTTGTGATGACTTTCACAAAAATAAAATATCAAATAGTGTCAAAATTGACATAAATTAATATTTAAAACAAATATTATATGATTAATTGATATTCTATTCCTAAAAATCTAAGGTTCGGCCAAAGGACTTATATCTTGATAGGTGAATCATTAATGGACCACTTGTGGGTCGCTTGAAAGTTTATAGTAAGTTTATTAACCATATAATATAAAAATACAAAGAGACATGGTAAATGTCAAACTAATTAACTAAGGGTTAAAACTAAAATATAAGGTTAATAATGTGACCCAATCCTGTCTAAAACCTATTGTTTGAGTTTATTTAGACCCATACCCACCTTATACTTTTAATAATCTACTTTGGAGCCATTATAAACTGAATATAAATTTATTATAAATTAATACTTTAAGTTTTTCCTAAAGAGCCCCTCCTCCCCTTATAAAAGGACACCACTTCTAACCAATTCCTTATACCTCTCAAGCCTTTTGGCTCGTCCAAACTCTCCCCAATTAAGCTCCCTAAATCCCTCTACTCCTCCTATAAGCCTTAACTTAGGCATAAGACACTTCAAGAGTCCTTTTTGGTTCAAAACAAAGGGAGTTACCCAAATTAAAGGTAACAATTTCTCTTAGCTTCTTTTCTTTTATTTTACTTCTCCAACCCCTAAAATCTTATTATTATTTTATTTTGTAACAACACCAGTATAATAAATATACTAGGATATTTTTATGAGAAGTATTATAACTACACTTACACACACCTCCATCTAATGGGTGAAGAACATAATGTTTCTGTGGATGGCAACCAAACGCCTCACGAAATGATGATTGTTCAATTATATCCTACCACCTCTCATGGTGGCCATTATGATGAAACTATAATTAAATATGATATTAATGATATTTATTATATATATAATCTTCTGTAATTACATTTTATAGCATACCATTATTCGTTTCATGTTGTATATATATACGATAATTTCATTTGAGGAAGTGCGGACTACCACCCCCTCAAAGTGATATGACTCGTTCATACCATACATGGAACGTATAAAGGATGTTGTTAATGAAATTAAGTAACAAATATAAGATATTATATTATACTGGAATAATAATATACCTATGTATCATTTGGTTTTGATTCCTTTTAAAATGAAAAATGAAATGGAAGTAGCGTTCGTGCCTACGTATGGACTACCGTCTCGACGAACGTGATGAGATTCATTCCCCATCGTATCCATTCAAGTCTAATTTTCATTTTATGATTAAAAATAATGTTTAATGACTTGATATAATTTTGTATATGAATAATATACAACCTATCCATAACAAACATGACTTATGTAAGAAAACATATAAAATAAAACGAGTAAGTTAACACCCAAAACGACGATAATACTAAGATATTATTAAGAAAGCAATGTTAAAAGATAATATATGATATCATATTAACATATATTATTCTTGTATAATTTAATAAGAATCATTTAACCATTATACATGAGGTTAACCTACCCTCGACAAAGTAAAATTACAAGGTAAGTGGTTTTCATCTCACTCCTTATTCCCGTGAGATTCGTTCCATATTGCCACTATTACCTTTCGTGTGGTGTATGTACTGCCCATAATTGTATTATTTGTGTAATTAACATTAATTTATGTTTATTTACATATTCATTTTATGATACCTCTTTCATGGGGTGTATGTCTCATAAGTTACCAAATTGGTAAGGGTTAATTTCACAATCTCTTTATTATACGAGGTTGTTTTTAAGTATCTAATGGGACATATTTATTATCCATGTCCATGTTTCATGAAAGAGTTTTCAAAGGTATTATTTTAGGGCACTTTTTACAAAAAAATCATTTCAAATGTTTTAAATATTTATTCTTCTAAATCTTTCTCATTAATGTCCATGTCTTCAAAATGTTTTTTAAGGATTTATTTATATGGACATGAATGTTTTTAAAATTTTAATTCATTTAAAAAGTTTCAAAGTGTTATGGGACACTTTGATTAAAAAATGTCTTTAAATGTATTCCTTTCTAAATTGTGTTACTTTTAAATTTTTTCATTAAAAGGGATATTTCAATCCAAGAGTTTTACAAATCATTTCCATCTATTTCAAATCCTTTAATGGATTTTAAACTTATTTTAAAGTTGATTTATTATGATAAAAAACTTCCATATTGTATTGAAGGTTTTGTGATATGTTTAACTATGGATGTGTTATTGTTATATCATTCATGGTTTATGGTTAAAGTATTGACATTTTGTATCCTAGTTCTTATATGGATATTTATATTATGTTTCAACCTTTTTATATGAGGAATGCATTGGACTTAGTAAGTGACAGGTGGAGCCCACTATAGCTCCTCGATGCATCGGTAGGTCTCATGAGACAACTAGACGTGGAATTGGACGAAGCCTTTTCACAATTTGATTTATGGTTTTGGCCAAGGCCTTAATCATTTTAGACGTCTTGGCCGAGGCCTTGACAAAATGTTTTAGAATATCTGGCATTATACATTCCCTCATTACGAAATAATATTGATGGTTCATGTGGTCATTCGACTAGTAAAATATCCATGATTATGTTTTATTATGGATTTATTTACTCAGCTCATATTCTTTCCATAAAATTATTCATGTTTATTATTGGTAAAGGCATGTGGTTTCAATTATTCACCATGCTTAATATTTATGTTATCTTCCGCTGTATTGCTTACCCTTACTGAGCGTTTTAGCTCACCCCTTTCTATGTTTTATTTTTTCCTAGGATTCCTAGAAGTTTATTATGATTGATATGCAGGGTTAAGCTTAAGGGAATAATGGCATTCTCAAAGAACTATTTATGATGTGTTTTATGTTGAAAATTGTGATGTAATGTTAATGTATGTAATCTATTTTCCAAGACTGCTAAACCGATATATCCTTCGGGACTTGATTCCTTATAATCATGCCAATGTATTAAAATAATGCACCGCTTCTGGGTAACTGGGGTCTGGGCGTTACACTTATCCTAACCTACAACCATGAAATCTTCTCAGGTACCTAACGATGGCCCAAGTAGGGTGTTAGTACAAAACTCAGTAGGCCACCATAAACCGTGTCTACAAATTATCCAGTCTAATATATAGTGTATGAAAGTAAAAATAAATGGTAAGTAAACAAGGGATAGTTTGGATAATATTCATTAACAAGGTTCATTTAATTCATGCCTAGCATTTTATCCCAGTTTTATTTCTTATACCATCTTTATTACATAATCTATTTTTAATACATGCTCCTTGGGTTAAGCATACATATAATCTACACAACGGTCTAATGTAATCAATAAAATGCATAGGGAAAATAAGTCAAGTACCTATCTCACTAGGGATACACATTTCACATCAACACATTATCCTCACCTTGAAGCCTCAGTCTGGGTGGAATGGAACTATTAAGGGAATAGATCCTCCGTCCCCTTCCCTAACCGGTGCATTTTTTGGGTGGAGTTTAGAGCCTCAGTCTAACTCGACCCGTGGGTGCAGAACCTCATGTCAATACCCCACTCTATCAAGCCATGTTAACATGCTTATTTATCTAATTTCCACAACCATACCATAACACAACCAAGTATAAATAATTCCATTAGAGATCACAATACATAACAAACAACATGGGAATTAATACTATTCCATAACCCATTAATACATTTACCTTTTACAATTCATATCCATTTAGCCAAATTCCCATTCTCATGCCTTAACCCCTTAAGTTTATTCAAAAACCCCTATGACTTATCCAAATTCATCATTGACCATACATTTACCCATTGATCCCATTTATCATTTCACAAGAATTTACCCACTTATGAATTTAGGTACATTTCTCATATCTCATAACACAACCACTTATTACATTCAACCATTAGGTGTACTAAAATTTCCCATGTATTAACCCATTTAACAAATTATTCTATTCCCTTATTACATCCCATTAACATACTCTCCATTTCTCATTCCATCATCTAATTATAAGTTCACCATTTAATATGCACTAACCCTCTTAGGCATTTCTAACCAAATTTTGTTAAACAATTAACATAAACCCATTCGACCAAACTTTACCATTTTCATTTCATTCCAAACAAACACTTATGCCTTATCACCCTAGGCATATCTATTATCATTCCATTTATAACTTAATCAACCATTAAAACATGTTCTACATGGTATTCACACTTTACTTGATAATCCTTCACTTAACCCTACCACTCTCTAGGTCTGAGATTTTCGGTGCACCCCATGGGTGGACCTAAAATGATCAAGTATTCCTCTACGCATCCCATGGAGATTTTTAGGGTTTCAATTAGTCACTTAGACACCCAATTTTATCGAAAACTCCAACAAAACTGAGAACACAAATAGGGAAAAAGAAAAACACAAGCTTCCATGCACAAATCTAAAGTAAAAAGATGGGATAATACTTGTATACCACCTACCTCGAATCTGATGATGAACACACTCCTAATAGAATCAATAGATCTGGATTCAACCACCCTTTTAAGCCTAAGGCTAAAAATCACCCAAAAAAGAAGGTTTTAGGGATTTAGAAGGAGATAGAGAAGAAACTACAAATCCTAATATGAAAAAGAGAAGCACGAGGTGCGTTAGACATACCCAAGGCTTCAATCCATAACCAACGACACTACAAACAGCCAATAATTAAAGTATAACCACACTTGGGAAGCTTGGTTTGTCCAAGATCAACACTAGGGTTATAGGGGGTGTAATAGAGGAGAATCCTGAGTTGGGGTTTAAAATACTAGGATGTATGTTTTGTAATTTTCTCAAAAATATTGGGCTGCACAGTTTACCTGTATAGTTTTCCAAACCGTGCATGAGACAATGTCTAAAAAACACCCCTTTTCATGGTTTCTTGGTGAATTCCACATAGTTTTCTTAACTATTAATAAGCTATGAGTAAGCCTCTATCCATGGCTGTACGGTTACTTGGGATTACCGCACGATTTTCCCTAACTGTGCACAAACCATGTAACATGCTCAATAACTCCCTTTTCTTCCTCTTTCGTGTACTGAACCCTTGGAACACCCCTGATCCTTCACATAAACATGAGTAAACACTTATCTAGATAAAAAAAGAAGAGGCAAAACCAAAACTTAAACAAAAACATACCTTAATAAAATCTAGGATATTACAACATCCTAACCTTATAACGGACCATCCTCGAGCCGCTCTTCCAAGAATCACTAAACTTCAATAACTAGAGGTCATTCCACTAGGATAACCAATCCATTAACATCTTCCAAGTTTCTAGTTTCACATCATAATGCTCACCAAACACAGATCAAGGGAATGAACTTTCCCCACAATTCTTCATCACCACAACCACAACATGGATCAAAAACACCACAAGGATGCATCAACTTCAACCATACCCAACCACTAGAACTTTTGGTTCTTCGATAAGACTTGATCTTGTTAAAAAAAACAAGGTTATCCTCACAATTTCCACCTAGAGATCTCCACCGAACCCCAACTCTGGGATTTGCAGTGTTCAAGAATGGTAAGGCTAGAGACACTCTCCTTCAGTGGATGTAAACCACTGACTATGGTGATGGTACTATCTCTCAAGATTTATCTTCTCTCTGGTTGGAACTTGATGGAAATAATCATAGTGGATCCAACCAAACAACATTCCTTATGAATTAAATTTGGTCTCATATTTCAAAACATATTCATATCTCTTATATCATTATGACCTTGGTTAGACATGTGATATTCAATCTGGATGTTATTTCATGAATCCATGGTACATAATTTCAACCCTTTAATAAAAAAATACGATTAAAAGGAGATAGACAACATACATTCTAGATTTTAAAACTCATGTGTTTCTCATATTTCCACTAACAGGATGAGAGGATCCTCCCTTTTATTTCATTCAAAAAATTATAAAATTTTGAAGGTATCATGTGATGTTTAGTCAAATTGGAAACATCCCTTTCCAATGGATTGAACATGGAGATCCAATCTAGTGTTATAATACCTAATATAACTAGAAAATAGTGGACTTAAACCTAATGTGTTCTTGTCTTAGATAATCTAAAACCCGATCATCAATAAGATTTATATAGGGATCATTGTGCATTATATGAGTGTGAAAAAAAATATTAAGGGAAAATGATTCAACACTGATACTGTTGCATCAAAATTAGAAACATGGAAAGAATATAGATGCTGAGGAAACCACTAGTCCTACACCCTCATTGAAATGCCCAAGAAGCACCATTTTTTTATTGGTTTCCTAAAATTGAAAAATCGAAGATGATAAGAAAATTAAAAAACACATAAGTAATCATTTGAAGATTCAATAAATGTACAATAAGAAAAGAAAATAAAGAAAAGATAACTCATATTCAACATGGTTTATACTAGTTTTGTCCTACATCCATGATAGGAACACCAACCTATCATAGATCTTATTAATTATCAAAAAATTACATAATACGAGAGAATCAAAAATACACAAACACAAAAGTAGACAAGATAGATTAAAAAATTCATGAAATAACTAAATAAATATAAGGAAACTTACATGCCAGCTGAATATATCAACCAAATGACACATCAAGTTCTTAATAAAGGCTTGATGATATCAATAACAAGAAATGAGATCTTTATAGGTTCCACCTAGAGATATCCACCAAAATCTAACTTTAGTATTTGTTATGTTAGAGAATAGTAAGGCTATATGCACTCTATTTTAAAGGATTTAAAGCTCCAGGTCCTATAACGACCCTCTCTCTTGATATCTCTCTTCCTTATGGACTGAAATAAATAACAAGAATCATAATCTCCCCACAATATGAGCTATGAGGGTAATGATGAAAGGCTTATAAGACTGAGATGTGATGCAACAAATGAATATAGGTGGATGATTCCAATAAGCAAGACCATAACAACCCACATAAAATAGTATTCATGAGGGATGCATGATAATAGTAGATAAAAGAGATAGTTCTAAGGTGTTGCATGAGATTAAATCCAATGTGTTATATGAGATTCAATAAACTAGAGGCATCATATTAAAATGTAGGGAAAACAACCCATGTTAGGTGAAACCAAACACTCACTTATAGTGAACCATGGGTCGCGTGTGATTAAATCACACAAGTAACATGCTATGTATGATGAAATTACAAGATAAATAGAATCCTTTACAACTAAACACATGGTTAGAAAGAATGGAAAAGGGATCATGTCATGTGAGATGGCAGGATGAATACTTCACATAAGGTAAAAGTCATAGATTTTTCATGGATTCTTATTCAATATTTTTTCCCTTAAGAATGTAGTGATGACATTCCCAATGGTTCTCTCACAAGTAAGTTGAAACTAAGATAAAATTTTCACTCTATTTTTTTTCTAATACCTTAAATAAGGTTAGTGATTTGAATGAACTATATGAATATTGAAAACAATAGCATATCAATTAAATAAAGTGTTTAAATATGAAAAAGATAGTAGCTGTGAATTTGTTTTAAATTTTGGATACCACCTTATTAATTATCAACCTAAGTGTCTCCTATATTAATTCATTAATGTACACTCTAAAACCTTAGAATGTACACCTAATCTTGTATGAAAATCACATGAAAACCTTAGTATTAATGTTTTTCCTCCTCCAAAAGTGAACTATTTACTCAATAATTATTAAGAAATTAGAACTAGTAAGATTAATTATACTCCTAAACAATACCTTGATTATGAAAATTAAACAAAAACCATATTACTTTACTTAAATTTAATGAACAACTAATATTGAATTTATAATAAAAAAATTCAACCACCTCCATTAACGTAACAACCCAAGATTCCATGGTATTCTTCCCTTTGAATAATATAGTAGCGTGTGTTGTACGCAACTTCGAGTTCTAACACACACCATAACCAATCAAACTAGTCATTATGAATAGTAATACCCACTTTTTGAAATTTTATAAATTTTATCTCTCAAAATGCACTTCATTTTTGGATTCGGAGTATCTAAATTATCCTAGGGTAAAATTTTGGAACTTTTCGGATAACATTTACATTTTGATGAATAGTGAAAATTACTAAATTTTAATTAAAAACAACCTTTTTAATCGAAATAATTAATAGTGATAAATTATGAATTTGAGAGGTTTTAAAGTATATTTAGAATAGATTTTTACCATTTAATACAATTTTGGTCACTGGAAATAATTTTACAATTAAACCGGACATAAACAAGTATCAATCTTTTGATAATTATTATATCTTAAAAACACGCTTTTTGTTTTGACAATGGGAATTAATTTTAAATTAATTTCTGACACTTCGATGTTTTGAATTTGAAAAAAATAGATTCCATATTTGGAATCAGGATGTAAAAATTGTGTAAATAGGTAACTTTTATTTTTAGACATTTTGAATAATTACTTCGGTAAATATTTTATTTACCATGGTTAAAGGGTAAATCCGGTAAATAAGGGTTAAAAAATAATATTATAATAATACTAAATTACCCTAAAACATGTCCTAACCTTATTGGTGGATACATGTCCGACCATGTTCATCTTTGGGTATATTTTGAGACCCCATGGAGCCACTTGTAGGTGATAGGGACACTTTATTTTAATTAAGTTAAAATAAATACAAAAATGACATAAACATATATTGTTTAGAAAAACAATTTTTACATAGGGTTATATATGTTGTATTTTCGACTATAAATATTCATTAGAAAGATAAAACAATTTCCTACATAATGGTATTTTATTTATAATTTTTAGACATTAAATAATTTAATTTATTTATGACACAATAATGATTCAGTAATTACCATAATAGTGAAAATTTAAAATAATTGATATTATAAACACCCAAATAAATGTAATTTGAGACTTTTTATAAATTAAAATAATTTTATAGGTTAATATGAAATATTATTATTGTTTATATAATTTTTTTTGAAGAAATAATGATGTTATTAATTTATCAAAAACAAAATACCCAATAGCATCAAAATTGACATAAAAGAGTTTTTTTAAAAAAATATTATATTATTAATTGATATTAAATTCCTGAAAAATATAAGGTTCAGAAAAGAGACTTATATAATTATAGGTGTATCATTAATGGACCACTTTTAGGTCTCTTGGATGTATATAGTAAGTTTATTAACTATAAAATATAAAAATACAAAGTGACATGGTAAGTGTCAAACTAATTAACTAAGAGTTAAAACTAAAAGATAAGGTTAATATAATGACCCAAACCTGTCTAAATTATATTGGCTGAGTGGTTTTAGACCCATACCCACCTTAATATTTAAATAATCCACTTTAGAGCCATTATAAACCAAATATTAATTTATTATAAAATAATATTTCTAGCTTTTCCAAAGGTGCCCCTCACCACTCTTATAAAAGGGCAACCACCCTTCTCATTAATTCACACCTTCAAAGCCTTTTTGTTCGGACAAAACCTGCCCAAATACTCTATAAACTTCTCTCAATTAATCCTAGAGGCCTTACTTTTGTTAGAAAACCAACCTAAAGAGTCCTTTTGATCAAATCAAAAGGAAGAACCCGAAGAAGAGGTAATGTTTTCACCACCCTCTTTCAAGTTCCTTTCTTCTTCCACTTATTCTTTCTTTGTTATTCCCATTCTAAAATAATAACTCCAGTATCTTATATATACTGTGATGTTATTATAAATATGGTACAACCATATTCAGTATTCTATCAATCCTTTGAATGACATGTCAACATACGTGCGTACGTACAACTTACTGTCTCCACGTCGTGGTGTAATTGTTATTCAATAAATTATTATTTGGATGGGTATAATAATGATGTGAAATTCATGTAAATAATAAATATAACATGATAATTGTTCTATATATATGATATAATATCCAATTATATATTATTTTAATATCAAAAGAATGATATTGTCGCTCGTGCGTACGTACAGACTACTGTCTCCACGAACGCGATGAGATTCATTCTCCATCGTATCCATTCAAGTATAATTATCATTTTATGATTTAAAAATAATGTTTAAGGACTTGATATCATTATAGATATTAATAAGATACAACCTATCCATGAAAAACACGGCTTACGTAACAAAGCATATAAAAGAAAACGAGTAAGTTAACACCCGAAACGACGATAATACTAAGATATTATTAACAAAGCAATGTTCAAAGATCATATATGATATCATATTAATGTATATGATTATTTTATAATTTAATAAAAATTATTTCACCATTATAAAGGAGTTTAACCTACCCCCAACCAAGGAAAAGTACAAGGTAAATGTTTATTTCACAATCTCTTCATTATCCGAGGTTGTTTATAAGTAATTATCTACTGGGACCTCTTTATCATCCACATCCATGTTTCTTAAAAATGTGTTTCAAAAAATTATTACTATTTTAAAGAATATGGGTTAAAGTCATTTATACCCTTTTTTGACTTTTTATAAGAAGTTTATAAAGGAATATTTCCATCGTTTTCCAAACAAGGTCCCTTTTAACTTTTTCGACAGAATTAAGGTAAGAATGTATTTTTTTTAACTTATACAGTGGGTGAGGATATTTTCCGCCGTTATAAAATCTTATAAGCTTACCTTACAAGATTATAAGAATATTTTCAAAGTAAAAGTTTTATTTTATAATTATGTGACTTTTAAATGATTTAAAAAAAATAGATATTTCTCTCAAATAGTTTTGATTTCATCTATGTCAACATCCTTTGATGGATTTTAAGATTATTTGAAGTTTATTTATTATGATACAAATCTTCCATATTGTATTGAAGGTTTTTTGATATGTTTGACTGTGGATGTGTTATTTTTATACCATTCATGGTTTATGGAGAAAGTATTGACATTTCGTATGCTAGTTTTAATACGAATGTTTATGTTATGTTTAAACCTATTAATATGAGGAATGAATTAGACTTAATAAGTGACGAGTAGAGCCCACTATAGCTCCTCGATGCATCGGTAGGTCTCATGAGACAAACTAGTGTCTTGGCATGAGGCCTTGACAAAATCTTATTTTTAGTCTTGGCACAAGGCCTTGACTACTTGGCTATGATAGTCTGGCATTATGCATTCCATCATTATGAAAGTGGTTATTGATATTAAATGTGATTATTAGACTAGTAGAATATCCATGTGAATAAGTAAATGTCATTATTTCATTTTATATTTTCCATATTATGCTGAAGTTCAAGTTTAAAAGGCTTTTGTTTTAGTTATACATTGCCTTAAATGTTTATGATTATTTATGAAAGTTTCCGCTATATTGTTAATCCTTACTGAGCATCCGAGCTCACCCCTTTCAATGTTTTATTTTTCCCAGGATGTGAAGAAGTAATTTATGAATGGCCTGCAGGGACAGTATGATGGGATATGAAGAAAATATGTTGTTGTATTTTTTTGAGTTTATGATGTAATGTAAGACTTATTAATATATCTAGTGTTTCCAAGACTAATAAACTAATCGGTATTTCGAGACTTGATCTTTCTTATGATCATGCCAATGTTATATAATAATGCACCGACTCTGGGTAACTGGGGTCGGGGCATTACAGTCGGTATCAGAGGAAGTTTAGTACAAACATTGGAAGCTAGATTTAGATAAACTCTGATTAGAGCACATAGATTTAAGATGGAATTTGAGGTTTAGTATAGAAGAACTTCCTAGAATTTTGGTATTTTAGAGATTTTGTGAGTTTTCTGAGCAATACATCCCTGTCTGGATACGAGCAGGTAGAGGCGGCTCTGGCACAGATGTACCTAGGGTTAAAACCTGAAAACACCGCTTTGAGCTTGACTCGAACGGGAACTGGTGAACGACAACGGGCCTTGCTGCACTCTTGGTTACGACACTCCTGGGGTATATGCATATGATAACTCTCATTTTCTTTACAAATAATTATGAAGGGTTTATGAGTATATACTTCCTCAAAGAAAACATTTTTATGATTATGGATTATATCCAAAAAATATTTTAATTTATGTTAAGTGTTTTATAAGTATGGAATTATGTATTTTGATTCATAAACTGATCTAGTTTAGGCCATTGTTTAGAAATGGTGCCTAGTGGAAGAAATGGAAACCGTATCAATGAGCGCACTCCATGTAGGGATTTCCCTCTTGCTCAAGATACTTATAGTGGATCTGGTGATGCAACTAGTGCTGATCAGCTAATCACCCTACTGGGAAAACTTACTCAGGTTATGAATAATAACCTTACCCATATGGAGCACCCTGATCTGCAGCATGAAGGATAAATGTTAGGTCAATTCATGAGGCAACAACCACCAACATTAAATGGGATTACAATTCCCTTAGTATCTGATCAATGGATAAATTCCCTAGAGAAAATATTTCAGGGTTTGGGGAGTAGTGAAAGGGAAAAAGTTATCATGGCAGTTTACCGCCTCACTGGAAATACTGATCAATGGTGGTCATTGATTCAAAACATGAAGAAAGATGATGAAGTATCAAATATGTAATGGAGGGAGTTCAAAGATCTATTTTTATAAAAATACTTTCCACGTGACCATCGAGCAGATATGGAAAGACAATTTCTGAGTCTGAGACAAAAGGAGGATGAGAATGTCGCAAAGTATGAGGATAACTTTATAAGGTTAGCAAGGTATGCTGGAGATTATATAAGTAACCCAATAAGTAATATTGATCATTTCTTTGATGGGTTAAAACCATTTCTACATCGAGCATTAGTCTCACAATTCTTCTCGTCATACAAAGACATTATCTCATGTGCTATCAAGACAGAAAAGGAATTCTCTAAGTCTTATGAATTTAAAGCAAAGAAAGAGAAGAAGAGATCTGCTGATCAATCTGGGAATGCAAATAAGGGGAATAAGGGAAAAGTTGAATATCCATCCTGCAATAAATGTGGGAAGAAACACCCCGGTACTTGCTTAAAAGGAATGAGAGTCTGTTACAAGTGTGGTGAAAAAGGCCACCAAGCTCGTGATTGCAAGGGGAATAAGGAAGCTACCAATGTTCAATGCTACAATTGCAGGGATATGGGACATTATGCAAATGAATGTCCTAAGCATCAGGGGAACTTACCTCAGAAAAGGCCAAGGGATCAAGGACAAGCTTATGCTATCACTACTGCTGAGGTAGAAGCTCTGAAAGACGTGGTGGCAGGTAATTTAATGGTTTCCTCAAGTTTAGCAAATGCATTATTTGATTCTGGATCATCACATTGTTTCATATCTTCCCAGTTTTCTAAGAAAATTAGATATTTTCAATTTGATTTAACAAGGGAGTTGTCAGTTAAAACTCCTAAGGGAAGTATCATTGCAACAAAGTTTTGTGAATCAGTCCCCATTAGAGCACATAAATGTTCTTTATCCACTTATCTCATCGTCATACCTATGATTGAGTTTGATATAATCCTCGATATGGATTGGCTTTCAGAACATGATGTGAAGATTTATTGTAAGAAGAAGGAGGTTATGATTTTTGATGATGATGATAAGGAACACCTTATCTTTAGAGCAGAATCACCACCACCTAATTCTTATCTAGATCCACCCCCAATAGCTCAACTAAATTCAATTATTGGGGAGGAAGAGAATGAAATGATTGTGGGTGAGGAAAGGAATGTTCAAATAGAGGATGTACCTATTGTGAAAGAATATATAGATGTGTTTCCGGAATATTTACCTGGACATCCTCCAAAATGAGAAGTTGAGTTTTCCATTGATTTAATTCCTGGATCAAGGCCTATATGGAAGACCCCTTATAGAATGTCCACTGTGGAATTAGTTGAACTAAAGAAACAACTAGAGGAATTGAGTAATAAGGGATTTATTCGCCCTAGTGTTTCTCCATGGGGAGCCCCTGTTCTTTTTGTTAAAAAGAAAGATGGATCTATGAGGTTATGTATCGACTATATGGAAATCAATGCTATAACAATAAAGAACAAGTATCCCCTACCTCACATTGATGATTTATTTGAACAACTGCATGGAGCTCAATACTTTTCAAAGTTTGACCTTTGATCTGGATACCATCAGTTGTGTGTGAAGAAGGAAGAAATTCTGAAGATAGTATTTCGAATAAGGTACGAGCATTACGAGTTTACGGTAATGCCTTTTGGGCTGACTAATGCACCCTCTGTATTCATGGATCTAATGAATAGAGTTTTCAAGGAATATCTAGATGATTTTGTGGCGGTATTTATTGATGATATCTTGGTATACTCCAAAAGCTATGAAGATCATGAAAATTACTTGCGCATTATCCTGAAGACTCTGAGAAGACATGAATTATATAGGAATTTTAGCAAGTGTGAATTCTAGATTTAGGAGATTTCTTTTCTTGGCCATATAATCTATAAAGATGGAATCTCTGTTGATCCTTATAAGACCAAGGCAATCCAAGAATGGCTAGCACCTACGAGTATAACTGAGGTACGCAATTTTATTGGTTTAGCAGGTTATTATCGACGTTTCGTCCAGAATTTTTCCCGGTTGGCTAACCCATTAACAAAGCTCACACGTAAAGGGGTTAATTTTTTTTGGACAAAAGAGTGTGAAGAATGTTTCAAAGAACTGAAGAGAAGATTATTCAATGCTCCTATATTGACTCTACCATCGGAGAATTATGGGTTGGTTATTTATAGTGATGCATCGAAGAAAGGACTTGGTTGTGTCCTTATGCAGAATGATAGGGTTATTGCCTATGCATCACGACAGTTGAAAATTCATGAGCAAAACTATCCTACTCATGATATCGAGTTAGCACCTGTGATATTTTCTTTGAAGATATGGAGGCACTACCTCTATGGTGAAAAATGTGAGATTTATACTGATCACAAGAGTTTGAAGTATATTTTCTCACAAAAAGAACTCAACATGAGGAAAATGAGATGGTTTGAATTACTCAAGGATTATGATTGTACGATACACTACCACCCGAGGAAGGCAAATAAGGTGGCAGATGCTTTGAGCAGAAAAGATCATGGAGTTTTGAACATGATGAGAATTTAAAGGGATCCTATTTTCATGGATCTAGTGAAGATGGACATGGGAATAACCATGGAAGGTGAAACATAAATGCTTTTTCAAATGGTTGCCAAACCATCTTTACTAGAAAGGATTAAGAGTTCTCAGACTGATGATGAAGAATTTCAAAAGAAGATTAAAGCTGTGAATGATGGGAGATTGAGAGACTTTGTGTATGAAGATGGAATTTTGAAATTTGGGAAGAGACTTTGTGTTACCGATATACCTGATCTAAAAAGGGAATTGCTAGACGATGCTCATATTTCCAATTTCTCTATACACCCTGGGAGCACCAAAATGTATAGAGATTTTAAGGAATATTTTTGGTGGGAAAACATGAAGAGGGAGATTTCTGATTTTGTGTCAAGATGTATGGTTTGTCAACAAGTGAAAGCTGGAAGGCAACAGCCTGGAGGATTCATGCAACCTCTTCCCATACTGGAGTGGAAACAGGACAATAATACAATGGATTTTGTTATGGGGCTACCAAAGACTCCTTGAAGGAACAATGCAATATGGGTTATTGTTGATCGTCTTACCAAGTCACCACATTTTTTTTCTATAAGAGAAGATCTACCACTAGAACGTCTTGCAAGACTATATATTAATGAAATGGTGAGACTTCATGGAGTACCCCTATCTATTGTTTCTAATCGTGATCCCCGTTTTACTTCAAGATTCTGGAAGAGTCTTCAGAAAGCCCTAGATACTGAACTTCAATTGAGCACTACCTACCACCCTCAAACAGATGGAAAATCAGAATGGACTATTCAAACCTTAGAAGACATGTTGAGATCCTGCTTTCTTGACTTTCAGGGTATGTGGGATCAATATTTACCTCTGGTAGAATTTTCCTATAACAATAGCTTCCATTCGAGTATTCAGATGGCACCATATGAAGCGTTATACGGAAAGAGATGCCACACACCAACCTGTTGGGATGACGTTGGTGAACAAAAACTTGTAGCCCCAGAACTGGTGGAGGAAACAATGGAAAAGGTAAAGGTAATCCAAAACCACATCAAAGCAGCTCAAAGTAGGCAGAAGAGCTGTGCCGATAACCGAAGGAAGGATTTGGAATTTCAGGTAGGAGATCATGTTTTCTTGAAGGTATCTCCATGGAAGGGAGTTATACATTTCGGTAATAAGGGTAAATTGAGTCCTAGGTATATTGGACCATTTGAAATTATAGAACGAATTGGGGCTATAGCTTACCGTTTGGCAATGCCGCCAAATATCTCCAAAGTTCACAATGTGTTCCACATATCACTGTTGAGAAAATACATGCCTGACCCAACGCATGTACTCACCTTTGAGGAATTAGAATTGGAACCTGATCTATCTTATTGTGAAGAGCCCGTCAGGATTCTTGATACGAGAGAACAAGTACTGAGAAACCGGATGACTTGTCTGGTAAAAGTTTTGTGGAGAAACCATAAGATGGAAGAGTCAACGTGGGAACCCAAGGAACTTATGATGAAGAACCACCCGAGTCATTTCATGCGGTAGTATTCTGGAAATTTCAAGGACAAAATTATTTTAAGGAGGGGATAATGTAACACCCCAATCTTCCACGGTACACTTCCCTTTGAAAAATATTGTAGCGTGTGTTGTATGCAACTTCGAGTTCTAACACACCCCACAACCAATCAAACTAGTCATTATGAATAGTAATACCCACTTTTTGAAATTTTATAAATTTTATCTCTCAAAATGGAATTCATTTTTGGATTAGGAGTATCAAAATTAGCCTAGGGTAAAATTTTGGAACTTTTCGGATAACATTTATATTTTGATGAATAGTGAAAATTACTAAATTTTAATTAAAAACAAATTTTTTAATCGAAATAATTAATAGTGATAAATTATGAATTTTAGAGGTTTTAAAGTATATTTAGAATATATTTTTACCATTTAATACAATGTTGTTCACTGGAGATAATTTCACAATTAAACCGGACATAAACAAGTATCAATCTTTTGATAATTATTATATCTTTAAAACACGCTTTTTATTTTGACAACAGGAATTAATTTTAAATTAATTTTTTCCACTTCTGTGTTTTGAATTTGGAAAAAATGGATTCCATATTTGGAATCAGGATGTACAAATTGTGTAAATATGTAACTTTTATTTTTAGACATTTTGAATAATTACTTCGGTAAATATTTTATTTACCATGGTTAAAGGGTAAATCCGGTAAATAAGGGTTAAAAAATAATATTATAATATTACTAAATTACCATAAAACGTGTCCTAACCTTATTGGTGGATACATGTCTGACCATGGGAATCTTTGGGTCGATTTTGGGACCCCATGGAGCCACTTGTAGGTGATAGGGACACTTTATTTTAATTAAGTTAAAATAAATACAAAAATGACATAAGCATATATCTTTTAGATTTTTTTTTACACAGGGTTATATATGTTGGATTTTAGACTATAAATATTAATTATAAAGATAAAAATATTTCCTACATAATGGTATTTTATTTATAATTTTTAGACATAAATAATTTAATTTATTTATGACACAATGATGGTGCAATAATTACCATAATAGTGAAAATTTAAAATAATTGATATTATAAACACCCAAATAAATGTAATTTGAGACTTTTTATGAATTAAAATAATTTTATAGGTTAATATGACATATTATTATTGTTTATATAAATTTTTTTCGAAGTAATAATTCTGTTATGAATTTATCAAAAACAAAATACCCAATAGTTTCAAAATTGACATGAAAGAGTTTTTAAAACAAATATTATATTATTAATTGATATTAAATTCCTAAAAATATAAGGTTCATCCAAGAGACTTATATCATTATAGGTGTATCATTAATGGACCACTTGGGGGTCTTTTGGATGTATCTAGAAAGTTTATTAACTATAAAATATAAAAATACAAAGTGACATGGTAAGTGTCAAACTAATTAACTAAGAGTTAAAACTAAAAGATAAGGTTAATATAATGACCCAAACCCATATAAATTCTATTGGTTGAGTTGTTTTCGACCCATCACTAACTTAATATTTAAATAATCCACTTTTTAGCCATTAGAAACTGAATATTAATTTATTATAAAATAATATTTCTAGCTTTTCCAAAGGTGCCCCTCACCCCTCTTATAAAAGGGAACTCCCCCTTCTCATTAATTCACACCTTCAAAGCCTTTTGGTTCGGCCAAAACTTGACCAAATACTCTCTAAACGTCTCTCACTTAATCCTAGAGGCCTTAATTTAGTTAGAAAGCCAACCTAAGTAGTCCTTTTGATCAAATCAAAAGGAAGAACCTAAAGAAGAGGTAATGTTTTCACCACCCTCTTTCAAGTTCCTTTCTTCTTCCACTTATTCTTTCTTTGTTATTCCCATTCTAAAATAATAACTCTAGTATATTATATATACTGTGATGTTATTATAAATATGGTACAACCATATTTAGTATTCTATCCATCCTTTGAATGACATGTCACCATACGTGCGTACGTACGGCTTACCGTCTCCACGTCGTGGTGTAATTGTTATTCAATAAATTATTATTTGGATGGGTATAATAATGATGTGTAATTCATGTAAATAATAAATATAACATGATAATTATTCTGTATATATGATATACCATCCAATTAAATATTATTTTAATATCAAAATAATGACATTGTCGCTCGTGTGTACGTACAGACTACCGTCTCCACGAACGCGATGAGATTCATTCTCCATCGTATCCATTCAAGTATAATTATCATTTTATGATTTAAAAATAATGTTTAAGGACTTGATATAATTATGGATATGAATAAGACACAACCTATCCATGACAAACACCACTTACGTTACAAAACATATAAAAGAAAACGATTAAGTTAACACCCGAAACAACGATAATACTAAGATATTACTAACAAAACAATGTTAAAAGATCATATATGATATAATATTAATGTATATGATTATTGTATAATTTAATAAAAATCATTTCACCATTATAAAGGAGGTTAACCTGCCCCCAACCAAGGAAAAGTACACTATAAGGGTTTATTTTGACAATCTCTTCATTATCTGATGTTGTTTATACGTAATTATCTATTGGGACCTCTTTATCATCCACATCCATGTTTCTTAAAAATGTGTTTAAAAAAATTCTTACTATTTTAAAGAATATGGGTTAAATTCATTTATACCCTTGTTTAAATTTTTATAAGAAGTTTATAAAAGGAATATTTTCGCCGTTTTCCAAACAAGGTCCTTTTTAACCTTTTCGAAAGAATTAAGGTAAGAATGTCTTTTTTTTTAACTTATACGGTGGGTGCGGCTATTTTCCGCCATTATAAAATCTTCAAAGCTTCCCTTAAAAGATTCTAAGAATATTTTCAAAGTAAAAGTTTTATTTTATAATTATGTGATGTTTAAATGATTTAAAAAAAAGAGATATTTCCCTAAAAAAGTTTTGATTTCATCTATGTCAACATCCTTTGATGGATTTTAAGCTTATTTGAAGTTTATTTATTATGATACAAATCTTCCATATTTTATTGAAGGTTTTGTGATATGTTTGACTGTGGATATGTTATTTTTATACCATTCATGGTTTATGGAGAAAGTATTGACATTTAATATGCTAGTTTTAATACAAATGTTTATGTTATGTTTAAACATGTTCATATGCGGAATAAATTAGACTTAATAAGTGATGGGTGGAGCCTGCTATAGCTCCTCAATGCATCGGTAGGTCTCATGAGACAAACTAGTGTCTTGGAAGGAGGCCTTGACAAAATCTTATTTGTAGTCTTGGCACGAGGCCTTGGCTACGTGGTTATGATAGTGTGTCATTATGCATTCCATCTTTATGAAAGTGGTTATTGATATTTCATGTGATTATTTGACTAGTAGAATATCCATGTGAATAAGTAAATGACATTATTTCATTTTATATTTTCCATATTATGCTGAAGTTCAATTTTAAAAGGATTTTGTTTTAGTTATACATTGCCTTAAATGTTTATGCTTATTTATGAAAGTTTCCGCTATATTGTTAATCCTTACTGAGCATCTGAGATCACCCCTTTCAATGTTTTATTTTTCCCGGGATGTGAAGAAGTAATTTATGAATGACCTGCAGGGACAGTATGATGGGATATGAAGAAAAGATGTTGTTGTAGTTTTTTTAGTTTATGATGTAATGTAAGACTTATGAATATATCTAGTGTTTCCAAGACTACTAAACTAATCGGTCTTTCAAGACTTGATCTTTCTTGTGATTATGACAATGTTATGTAATAATGCACCAACTCTGGGTAACTGGGGTCGAGGCATTGCAATTAATAATTTAAATAATAGAATTCAAAATAGAATCAGAAGAACAATAACATTCTAATTGAAAAACAAATTATTCAATTCAAGAGTAATGAATCCACAAGAATTTAGTCATGAGAAAAATGAAATATAGACCCAAAAGGGGATCTATGAGTATCCACTAGCTCACTTCTATAATGGGTTTAACTAGACATGGAAGAGTAGACTGAAGTCTCCATTTCCTTATTTATTCCCACTTGATTGATCATCCAATCCATAAATGAAAAAATATAACTACATTTTGAATCATGGAAATTCTCTTTCTAAAATACCCTCATTCCATGATTTTAATAATGGTTCCATGTGTTTTCATCTTCCATGTTTGCCTCCAGTTTCTTAGTCTTTGAAATATTCATATGATCTTCCCTTTGAATTTAAATTTCCTTATAATTTTTTTAATTATGTTTCCTTCTTCTCAGTCTATAGGATATAAAATATCCTCTTTGGATGAAAATATTAGATCACATGCCATGAACATCTTATATTTTAAATACAGTTGAGACCCCATTATAGCGTGACTCCATCCTTCATTACATGGAGATTTGATTTTTCTGATTTTTGAAAAATATAAAACATTACATGAATAGATTTTTTTTTTGAATTTCACTAAGAAAAATACCCTTATATATATAGTGATGACCCATACACATCACTTGATTCATTACCACATAAAAGGACAAGACCTTTATGTATCACATGGAGGCACTATACTTCACTTTTGCAACAAAGTCACTGACCCTTACATATCCTCAAAACTAATTTTACATATTCTAAGGAAGCTCAAAATGACTCTTACATATCATCTTCAACTCCCTAATGGAAAAGGGAAGGACCCATACACATCACATGAAGGATCCTGGTAAAATTTACGTATTGGTCGAGGTGACCCTTATGTTTTGAAAAGGTGATCTTTATGTAAGCTACGACATGAATTCTTATGAATCACTTGGTTATTGGAATGAATCTTACGTATTACCTCTGAAATATACCATGAAAAACAAATTGAATTTTATGCATCGATTGGAGATCTCCTAAGTATGAGGCATATTACTCTAGATCTAAATGAAATGACCTTTAGATATCACTTCTATCTATGGGGTTACCTTTATGTATTAATCAATATTACACTTATATATCCTCAAACATTTACAATTATTCAGCAATTCTCCTCCTACTTCCAGACTTTATCTTGCTTCCAGAATCTTTTCAATTGGTAACTCTTATATTTGAGGGTTGATTAATAAAGGATCTTATATATATATATATATATGAACTTAGCTGTATTTTAAACCCTCTTAAAATCTTCTCAACTTCTGGATGTTTTATCTTTTAGACTCATCAAAACTCTATATTTTTTCAGTCACCAAAATTATGGATATCAGCTTCTAAGACATTACTCATCTTACAATGATACAACATTTGTTTACTTTTAGAACCTCTCCACTCCCAGAAAAAATTTCAGAGTACTTCATTTATGGAATCTTATATATGTATTTTTTACTCTTACATAGTGCCCTATGTCAATTATTTATCAACCAAGATGATAACTTTGCTATATTTTCTTCTACAACTTCTTCATCCACATCCATATCATTTAAAAAAGATCAAAATATTATCAATATCTATGTAACAAATCGGTTCCGAGTTGACCTAAAACATCACTAAATTTGGATCACTATAAGGCCTCAAGCATACCTCATCAATGTTGGGACCAAGGATGTTCTTTGTTAGAAATGGATTTTTGTTGTGATTTATCTCAATCCACATTGGGTTGATCAAGGAGTCTGTAAGACAAATAATCTTATAATATAGGACAACAAAAATGTTGAAGGTGGTGTCGTTTCCCAGAATTTTCTAAATTTTTTGGCTCAAAATCTAGAGGAAGGGATAACATTATGAATGGTTGTTTTTTGGATTCAACTCTTCATAAATATTGTAAAGGCATGGGTTTAATGAATACTAGGTTTCACAAAGATGAGTTTTTTAAGTTTGAGATGAGTTTACAGTTTTCTCCCCAACTATAGTAATTGGAGAATCACTAGTGCGCGATGGTTTGATGGAGATCTTCACAACAATGAAAAATATCAAGGGAGCTTCATGAATAGTGGAGTGACACAAAGATGTTTTTGAAAGATCAAAAAAATGTGATGGAGGTAGTGGATCATCATGAATAGCCAAGTATATAAATATAAGGCTACCCCCACTTCATTTTACACATGAAAAATAATCAGATAAAATTCATAATCCCTCTGATTTTGTGAAGGTAGGGAGCTCCATAAATATGGATTTCTATGTGAGCTTGAGCATCGTTCAAAGAATAATTTAGTCTTGAATGATTCCAATGATTCTAAGTAATGGGTGCTTCGTGATGATGAGATATTTTATGATGGCTCAGTGAGATTCATGAAGGAATTTTGTTTTACAAAGGCAGTTTGCTTCGCGAAGGTTGTGAGCTTCGCGAAAGGTAGTTTTGAAAATCAGTTTTTTAGTGAAAAACGATTTCAAAGTGCATCAACCTAGGTCTAAGGTGCAAGAAGAGTCTTGAGCTAGTTAGGGAAAAATAATTTAATGAAAATACACTGAAGTTACCTTAAAGTCGATAAACTGAGTAAAATTTCACCAAATACAGTGAGCTAGGGGGATTCGATGGAAGTGTTCCAAGGGATGCAATGTGCTATCCCTAACATCTTGTAAAGGAAGGTGCCTGGAACAGAGTGAATGTGTCTAAAATTATGTATTCCAAAACTAGTGAATATTATTTTATTAAGGTACGACCGCCACACTATCGACGTATGCTCTTTGAAGTAACCCTTAATGGTGAACCAAGTAAAATTGATGTGTTGTATCTTTGCATGTGATTGTTTGTTTCCTACACATTCCCATTAGATAGGTTTAATAGGTTCCTACTAACATGGGAATAAGATTAGTAACTTTAGAAGAAAAATTTGACCCCCTGATTCACCCCTCCTCTCTCACAGTGTTCTAGGGTCCTTCAAGTGGTATCAGATCCTATAGGTTGCTTGTGTTAGATCTGTCCTTCTTTTCTATCATGGAAAATTTAGTAACTGTTAGGGGAGTCTCCCTCTTTAATGGAAGAAACTTCCAAATTTGGAATAACATGATGAGATCTCATCTAAGATCTCTTATAATGGAAGTACTCTTTATTACTGCACAAGGAATTCAGGCCACTGATGCAACATGACTGTCTATGACTGAAATAGATAGAAAAAATTCTTGATGTAGATGCCAAAGCACATAATTCCCTTAATGTAGATATATTTGATAAAATATATCTGAAGGTGATGAATTTAATTTCATCCAAGTCTATGTGGGAAAATTAGAAAATATATATGAAGGTGTCAATAATGTGAAGGAGGAAAAACTCTATGTTTTTCATAATAGGTTTGATGTTTTGAAGATGCATCTGGATGAAAATGAAGATACCTTTTTTAATAAAATTATAGATTTTCTTGGATAAATTATAGGACTTGGTAAATAAATCAAAGACATTGACATTGTGAATAAAATTTTGAGAAGGCTTCAACCTATTCATAATCCAAAAGTTTCAGCCCTTGTGGAAAGGGATCTATTTAAAA
Source organism: Viscum album (assembly GCA_963277665.1). Lineage (NCBI taxonomy): Eukaryota > Viridiplantae > Streptophyta > Magnoliopsida > Santalales > Viscaceae > Viscum > Viscum album. The sequence continues at coordinate 1,511,283,987 of OY728128.1, read as the reverse complement.
TTTCTATGGATGATCTGCTAAGCAGTTTGGTGGCTTATGAAATTAGAGTCAAAACAGATGATGCAACAACTCGAGTAATCAAGGAAATGGCATTCAAATCCATGAAAAACCTGAGGTTTCTAGAGATATAGTTGAGAAAGATAACAAGGAAGACAAAATTATTTCTCTTTTTTCTAAGAAATTCAAAAAGGAAAAGTGAGATTTGAAGGAAAGATTCCATTGGCTTGTTTTCAATGTGGTAGAGTTGGGAACATTGCCTCTTGGTGCTCAAGGAAGTTTGATGGTGAAGTAAATGAATGTGGAAGCATTAAGAAGACTTAGAAAAGGTTTCCCCAAATGGGAGACTTCAAATTATAAAAGAAATTATAGATAAAGAGTTTCATCTGTAATGAAGAACAAGGTGATGATATATTTTTTGAGGATGAAGAACCAGAGTTTAAATCTAAAACCAAAGAATCTATGATGGCTATAGTTGAAAATTCAGAACCATCAAAAGATAAATATAGAGATAATAAGTTAATTGATGATGTTGATCTCAATATAGAACTTGTGGATGCTCTCGGTAAGCTTGAAAATCAAAGAAATAGAAAAAAAGTGGAGAATAGTCCTGGAATAATCATCAGAATATGTTGATCGGATTGAAGATGAAATTGATTGACTGGAAGAAGTAGTAAAATAACATTCAACAACTTTTTAAATCCCAAAAGATGTAGTAGAATTGAATCTTAGGATTTAAGAACATACAAAGTTCATCAATGACCTTACATCCATACTAGAGGAGAAGTCCATGACAATTGAGGGTCTCGAAGAAGAAGTTGTTACTCTATGGAGTAAACTAGAAAGTGAATCAAAGGAAACAAAGAAGAAAGTAAAATTTGGAATATTCTCATATGTTGAGCTATTAGAGAGAGATAAGCGTGACTCTAAAGAAGTATAGAAGGTTTTGAATGATCAAATATCCACATGCATGGTAAAAAGTGGAATTGGTTGTGATGCCGAAACATAAAAGGATGGAAATAAAATGGGCTAAAATAAAGGGAAGCTGAAATTTGTATATATTTCAAAGTCACCTGAAGTCATAACAAATAAGGCCTCAAATCAAACTAAAAGGAGAACTAAAAACTATCCAAAACTATCCAAAAATAATTATAAATCAAACTCTTTTACTAAGGAAGGATACATGAGGAGGAACATAATTTAGAAGACATTTCATATTATGAAATGTTAATTCTATGGATATCTAGGCCATACCATGTCATAATGTGAAGAGGCAAGGAGCTATTTGAATGGGGAAGATATAGGAAGTTAAAAAAGGAGAATGAATTCATATCCTACATCTTATATAATAAATATATTTTATGGATATTTTTTTCACTTATCTAATTATGGTCATAAATCTATTGATTGCAGGCAGAGGAATGGTGGGAGTATTACCTACATAACTTAGAGAAAAGTCAATACCTACCAACTAGACGGAGTTGCTATTGCAAATAGTTATTATACTCTAGAAGAAAAATATGAGTATGAATAACCAATACACATGGAAAAGTGATTGGAAAGACCATCATTATCCACCACTTAATCAAATATTTCATGGAAGGAAAAAAGAAAAATGATAAATCCAACCTTGTAGAAATAGCTCTCAAAGCTATGAAGAATAGTATCACCTGGATTCTTAAAAGTGGGTGCTCATCCCATATGATGAGAAATTAAGACTTATTGAATAATGCTAAGAAAAGGGTTGCTGGAAAGTAAGGTTCAACAATGATGGTGCTTTGAAGATCAATGGAAGTGGAAGTATATAACTGGATAATGATGAACTGAAGAAAACTAAAGTTCTTTATGTGGATAGTTTTGAATCACAATCTCCTAAGTGTGTGTCAACTCTGTGACTTAATACTGATAGTAACATTCAATAAAAAGGGCTGCACTATCAAACGAAAGATATGGAATTATCTCATGAAAGGATGCATAATAGACGACAACTTATATCAGGTTGACAATAAATATAAAATTTTCTACTTGACAGTTGAAGAAGAAAGCAACTTGTGGCACCATAGGTTGGGTCACATTAATCAAAAATACATGGTAAAGATATCTAAATTGAATATAGTCATGGATATCCCCAATCAAAAGCATGAATGGGAAAAGACTTGTGATACTTGTATATAAGTGAAGTTGGTTTGCAATTCATATCAGCCATTAAAGCAAAGGGAATCAAATCTTCTTGATCTCATCCATACAGACGTATGTGGTATGATAAATTTTTCTGGAACATATGAAGAAAGGTAATTCATTATTTTCATTAATGATTATAGTAGAATGTCTTGTGTGATTATTATACATAGGAAACAACAATTGCTTGATTATATGAAAAATTATCTTCAAATAGACAATAATGATACTAGATGGACAATCAAAGTTATGAAGTATGACAATGGAGGGGAATATACATCCATTTAATTTAAAAATTACCCAGATAAACATAGAATAAAGCATGAGGTGGATGTTATAAGAACCCCACAACAAAATGGAGTTATTGAACACAGAAATCGATAGGTAAACAATATGTCCAGAACTATGCTGATTGAGAGTCGTATCTCTCTCCATTATTGGAAAGAGGCTTTTCAAGCAGTGTATACTCAAAATAGAACATGGATTTATATGGGAGAAACCAAGGAACCATATGAGTTATGGCATGTAAGGAAGCCCTCTTTAAAGTATTTTCATGTTTTTGGAAGTAAAATTTTAATATAAAACAAAGAAGGTAGTAAAAGAAAGTATGGTGATTCTATATATAAAGGAATATTCCTTGGATATTAATTGAAGGGAAAAGCCTACAAATGTTTCAATAATCATCTTAGAAAAATTGTGAAAGGTAGTAATGTCAAGATCATTGAATATAAGACCAAAAATACTTAGAGGGGATCTTATACTGAAATGATAGAAGATGAAGAAGATATTGGACATGTAAAAAATTAAAATTCATAAGTAGAGGAAGGTGCACAAAACATTCAGAGGTCACAAAATGATTATGATTCAGAAGAAGAATCAGAAGAAGAAACGATGGATAAAGAAACTTCATTTGAACCTCATAGGAGAAACAAAAGAGAAGAAACCGATCAATCCAATATCATTGGGGATTGGACTACACCAACATAGACAAGGAGAATGAGGAATGAGTCACATTCCACCTTCCTATCAATTGTAAAACAAACCTTGTTTAAAGAAGCTTTAAAGGATGAATCACGGGTGAAATCCATGAATGAAAAACTAGATTAGGTTGACAAGAACCTAACATGGGATCTTATTACAAGACCTAAAAATCACAAAGTGATTGGAAAAAAATGGATATTTGAGAAAAAAATTTATGAGCATGGAAATGTGGTCAAAATAAAGGTACATTTAGTGTGTAATGGATATGCATAGATTGAAGGAGTTGATATCAAAGAAATAGTTTATCCATTGGTAAGACTGGAGTCGATCAGGATTTTCCTAGATATGGAAATTTAAAGAGGATATAAAGTTTATCATATGGATATAAAAAAAACATTTTTAAATGGTGTTCTTGAAGAATTGGTCTACATTGAACAACTAGTGGGTTTTCTAATTGGTAATGAAGAAATTAAGGTTTTTAGATTTAAAAAGGCACTCTATGGTCTAAAGAAAGCACAACGAGCGTGGTATTATTGTCAGTATTCTTATATAAAGAAGATATAATTAAAAAGGGGAGGTGTTGAACATAATATATATGTGAAGAATATAAAGGAAGATTAATTTATGGTACTGATATATATGGATGATATTATTTTGGTGGAAGCATACAAATATTAGTGGAATAATTTTCCAATCACATGAAATCAAAATTTGAAATGTCTATGATTGGTGAACTCCCATTTTTATTGGTTATGTAGGTGATTCAAAAGATGGATTACACTTTCATTTCTCAGGAAAAGTATGCAAGAGATCTACTGAAGAAATTCAACATGTATGATTCCAAACCAATGCTGACTCCAATTTCAGTTGGGACAAAACCTGGAAAGTATGAGAATGAGACTTCTGTAGATCCCACCATGTATAGGATAATCATTGTAAGCCTATTGTACTTGAATAATATATGTCCATACATCATCTTTGAAACATGCTTAGTGTAGAGACCCGAAGCCTGACGTACATTGACATTACATTACATTTGCAGAATACTTAGTACATAACAAAAACACACACGCAAGGATCGTAATAGTTTAGTGTCTTTGGAAACTCGGAATATAATCTTCTAATCCTGGTGAAAGATCTTCAACATATCCCATAAAGATCTTCTTTTTTTTCTTACCTAAAACCTTTCTTTATATCCTGGGGAAAAGAAAACATAAAAGGGTGAGCTCAAATGCTCAGTAAGGGTAAACAAAAGAAAAATCAATCACATCATATTCATAAGAACATAACTCTTGGAAATCTTAACCTGCAAAAGAGAGCATAATTTCATAACATGGGATAAATCATAGTAGTGAAATGAAATCCCAATAATCATAACTTAAAACATGAAACTTTGTGGCATACACACATAATCATAGAGAATAATTTCTTGTTAGTCAAGACTCATTGCCAAGACTATCTTAGTGGACAAAGTCCCTTTCTGAATCGAGTAACCCTCGTTTCAGTCCTGTTTCACTGAACCGGTATAACCTACCGTTCCAGCCCTGTCTATCTCATGAGATATAAAATCTTTACCCAATGCATTGGAGGGAGATATAGGTCCCACCCATCTTATAATTAATCCTTTCTTATGTGTGCCACATAATCATAAATCATACATCATCGCATAACCCATGTAATAAAAATGGGATTCTTAAACAACATGACATCATAAAACAATTCATATAAGATAATGGAATTCATAAAAATGTTTCCATCACAACATAATAAAATCCATGTAATAATAGGGATAAAAACAGAACCCTTTTATTATCTTAGATGGAAAATAATTTTGATAAAATACTTGAACTTCATTCTTGAGGAAAATATCCTTTCTACTTCAAATTTTTTTTTTCTTTCTTAACATGTCATACAAATTTAAACTAAAAGAAGTTGATTAAAAATAAACTTGAAATATTGTAAAGGAAGCTTCTTGGAAATAATGTTTTAAAAATCCATTCATGCCGTATAAGTTAAAAAAAACATTCTTCTCATACTTTTGTCGGAAAAGTCAAAAAGTACCTCGTACGAAAAACGGCAAAAGATTCCTTTCATATCTTTTACTAAAAACACACCGAAGGGTAAAATTGGATTTAAACCATTGTAGGTGAATGTAAATAATATGTCATATCGAGGAAACATGGATGTGGATGATAAAATACACCCGATTAAATACCAAAGTATAAACAATCTCGTATAAAAATGAGATTGTGATATTTCCCTTACCTTAGGTCCGATTTGCTTCGTATGTGTCCGAACCTCCTCTTCTTTGAAGCGCCTCTTTGAGACCTCCTCTTAGGGCACTAAAATTGGTCTTTGAGGAAGACCAGAACCTCTAGTATGTTTCTAGGGAAGTGGAGAAGAGATTTTGGCAGGGGTTGGCCGAGCTTGAGTGCTCAAATTGGTGTGAGGAGGAGGGGGAGGAGGTGTCCTTTTATAAGGGAGGAGAGGGGCACCTTAGGAATACCTCAAAATATTATTTTATATTAATGTCAAAATCGGTTTATAATGGTTCCAAAGGGTCTTATTTCGAAGCCAAAGTGGGTATGGGTCGAAATCCTATCAACCAATAGGATTTAGACAAGTTTAGGGTATTATTTTAACCTTATCAATTAGATTTAACTCTAAGTTAAATAATTTAACTTTTACCGTGTCTTTTTGTTTTCTTTCACTATATGGTTAATACACTTACTATAACATGCCAAACGAACCCCAAATTGTTTATTATTAATATATATATCCTTATCTAAGTCATTTGGCTGAACCTTAGATTTTTAGGAATAAAATAACAATTAATAATATAATATTTTATTTAAAAACTATTTTGTGTCAATTTTGACACTATTTGATATATGATTTTTTGTGAAAGTAATAACAGAATTATATTTTCGAACCAAGTTGATTAAATCAACACTAATATATCATAGTAACCTAGAAAATTAGTGGAATTCATAAAAAGTCTTAAATTACATTTATTTTGGTATTTATAATATCAATTATGTCAATATTTCATTAATAAGATAATTACTGCATCATCTTTGTGTCATAAATAAATTAAATTATTTGATGTCTAAAAATTACAAATAAATTACCATCATGTAGGAAATCTTTTTATCTTTCTAATGAATATTTACAATCGAATTTATATTATGTACAACCCTATATTAAAAATGTTTTAGTAAATATACTTTGATTTTAACTCTTTTAACTCTTCTTTGAATTAAATAATAATAAATGTCCTAATCTTATCCAAGTGGGCCTAAATGATAATATTTTACACTTAAGGTTGTTTTAGGTCGAGATACACTTGTACAATAGAATTAGGACATGTGTTAGTATAATATTAATATCATTCTTACCCTTAATTACCCTATTTACTTTTAACCGTGGTAAATAAAAGTAAAAATTACTATTCACCAAAAATTATTTTTATCTCATTGAACCACATTTTACTTACTGACATCAACCGTGTCTCTCGGATTTTTGAAATTCCATTCACAGAAGCGGTAAAATTAAGTTTTATGAAAAATTCAGTTTTTTAACTACCACTTAGTAGTTTCACTATTCATAAAAATTGATGTTTTTCAGAACAATGCCAAAATTTCATCCTAAGCTATATTTCATATTCCAAATTAAAAAATGAAGTCTATTTTACAAAATTAATAACATAGAAGTTTCATTAATTAATTTTATAATTAAATCCCGCTGTTAAAACAAATAGCGTGTTTTTAAGAAACAATATCTATCAAAAGATTGACACTTGATTATGTCTGGTTTAAATGTGAAATTACATCCAATGACCAACATTGTATTAAATTGTAAAAATATATTCTAAATATATTTTAAAACCACTCAAATTAATAATTTATCACTATTAATTATTTTGATTAAAAAAGTTGTTTTTAATTATAATTTAGTAATTTTCACTATTTATCAGAATATGAAAGTTATCCGAAAAGTACCAAAATTTCACCTTAGGCTAAATTCGATACTCCAAATCCAAAAATGAAGTCCATTTTGAGAGCTAAAATTTCTAAAATTTTAAAAGGTGGTTATTAATATTCATAACGACTAGTTATAATAATATTTTAATAGCATATCGTTGTTTAGTGAAACTCGGTATTGCGTACTACACACGCTATCGAGGAAGGTCGCGATTGCGTGTAATGCAAGGCAAGTCAAGGATGCGTGTTGTGCAAGCTCCTTTTGGTGTAGCGTACAACACAAGACATTAGTGAAATAAAAAAGAATATTTTTCATAAAATCTTGGGCTGTTACATTCTACCCCCCTTAAAATGAATTTCGCCCTCGAAATTCGTCGGGGTTATAAATGGTTTACTATTCGAAAGTTTCTTTAATAGAAACCCACATCGTAAAAAGGAATACCAAAACTTGGCTTTAAAAACTAAAGTATGAAATGTAACGATTACCCAAATAAACTAATCACTGGGTTTCCACATAGGTGAAAATATGGATATGGAAGAGAAATCTAACCATCATGTTCTGATGGAGAGTGGTAGAGAACATGGCTATGGAAAATCCAGTAATCACAAATCCATAAATTTGTGACGATCTAAGGTACCATCTGATTCATCAGGTATAAGATCACTAGGACAACATTTTTGGTTTTCAAGATCATTTCCCTAAAGTTGAAAATTTGAATTAGAATAAATACTTTCTTTATTTTGGTACAATATCACTGTTGTTCATGCCTTGAACAATTTCCACTTCATCTCTTAAATAAATGAAGTTGAATTTGTTATTCGTGAAGTGTTAGCAGATCATGTGATAGAATGACGGGTCATTCCATCTGTCTCAAACAAAAGGTTAGCAAAAATTATATACATAAGTCGATATATAGTGAGATTAATCACATATGGTTCCTAAAATGAACTTATACTTCACATATCATACTGATTAATATAATAAAACTAGTTTTCTACTAAATAGGGACTTCCTGTAGGCCAGTGGTAGGCGATAAAGGCCAGTCACACTTCGGTTGTGGGTTCGATTCCTACAGCCTTGTCCGACGCGATGGGCTGTCGCCCGTCCTGCAGGTTGTCCTTTTTCTAAAACTACATTACTATAACATCCCATCAATAATATCGAATAAAAAAAAACTTCTATCCTTAAACAATACTCACTTATGTCCAACATAATCCATTTCAATCTTTAGGCTTATCCATAATACTGCAGTCCACTCTCATAATATAGTGAAAACGATTACCAGAGATTTAATACTGTCGTTGATCCCCATATATCATAAGATATGTCTTGTTGGTCACATTCCAAACATTCAAAGGCCTTAATCATGTATTCTCTTGAAGAATGAATACCCATTGAACCTTAGTGAAATCATGAATACTGTTAAAAGTTAACACTTTCCACATACCAAAATCCAAAAACTCTATATACTCAAACCATAATATAACCTTCTCCTTATATCAGTCATGAGCTCATGAATACTATCAATCATTTAATTTTCTCCTTATACCTACATTATGAGCATATCATCTACATTCCAAAAATATCTGAATAAACTTCCATGGATACTGGTAACATTAATCATACACTTTCAAAACTCAAGGAAAGACAATAGTGTAACAATCTTTAGATGTCTCATTATTCCAACATTACACATGATAAACATGTAATCATTTCACTACATTCTTAAAACATTGTCCAAGATTCAACAATTCTTTCATCTCACATATCATTTGTAGTCTCTTCATCATCATCAACATAAATACTTCCCATACGACCATACTGATTCTCTTCATGAGACTTTCCCTTAGGGCATTGGTTTGCATAATGCCCGTACATTCCACATTTAAAACATTTAACCATTGTTGATGTCATAGCAATACCATTATCCTCATCCCTGGTGTAAATTGAACCTTTTCCTTTGCACTTACTGGCTTTGTGTCCTTCTTTTCCACACCCAAATCATCTTACAGTTCCTTTGAAACATTCTCCTTGATGCCTCTTCCCACATGAATTACATAGGGGAAATTGAACTTTCTTTCCTCTATGATCATCATGAAACTCCATCTTTCTCTTATTAGCCGAGTCAGGAAACTTACCAAATTTTACTTTATTGATCATATTATGAGATTGCTGATTCGGCATAATAATTATGTTTGGACTTTCAAATCCCATTTCATTATGAAGAATATCATTCCATTGTCCATCATATCCTCCATTATCATGAATCATCTTGTTTCCAGCCATATTCTAAAACCCAAAAAGAATAGTGTTAGAGGAAAAAATCATAATAAAGGGGGAGTAACTTCAATATCTAACATCTTAGGTTTAATATAATATCGTTACCATAGTTCTAGGACTATATCCTATACGTATACTTATCCTTAGGGACATCCCTAGACATACCTTAGAAATATCTCTAGGGATCTCACTAACGTTTTCGCATCCTAGTTTCCAAAGGTTGACTAAACCTTTCCTCTGATACTAACTGTAGAGACCCGAAGCCTGACGTACATTGACATTACATTACATTTGCAGAATACTTAGTACATAACAAAAACACACATGCAAGGATCGTAATAGTTTAGTGTCTTTGGAAACTCGGAATATAATCTTCTAATCCTGGTGAAAGATCTTCAACATCTCCCATAAAGATCTTCTTTTTTTTTTCTTACCTAAAACCTTTCTTTATATCCTGGGGAAAAGAAAACATAAAAGGGTGAGCTCAAATGCTCAGTAAGGGTAAACAAAAGAAAAATCAATCACATCATATTCATAAGGACATAACTCTTGGAAATCTTAACCTGCAAAAGAGAGCATAATTTCATAACATGGGATAAATCATAGTAGTGAAATGAAATCCCAATAATCATAACTTAAAACATGAAACTTTGTGGCATACACACATAATCATAGAGAATCATTTCTTGTTAGTCAAGACTCATTGCCAAGACTATCTTAGTGGACAAATTCCCTTTCTGAATCGAGTAACCCTCGTTTCAGTCCTGTTTCACTGAACCGGTATAACCTACCGTTCCAGCCCTGTCTATCTCATGAGATATAAAATGTTTACCCAATGAATTGGAGGGAGATATAGGTCCCACCCATCTTATAATGAATCCTTTCTTATGTGTGCCACATAATCATAAATTATACATCATTGCATAACCCATGTAATAAAAATGGGATTCTTAAACAACATGACATCATAAAACAATTCATATAAGATAAAGGAATTCATAAAAATGTTTCCATCACAACATAATCAAATCCATGTAATAATAGGGATAAAAACAGAACCCTTTTATTATCTTAGATGGAAAATAATTTTGATAAAATACTTGAACTTCATTCTTGAGGAAAATATCCTTTCTACTTCAAAAACATTTTTTTCTTTCTTAACATGTCATACAAATTTAAACTAAAAGAAGTTGATTAAAAATAAACTTGAAATCTTGTAAAGGAAGCTTCTTAGAAATAATGTTTTAAAAATCCATTCATGCCGTATAAGTTAAAAAAAACATTCTTCTCATACTTTTGTCGGGAAATTCAGAAAGTACCTCGTACGAAAAACGACAAAAGATTCCTTTCATATCTTTTACTAAAAACACACCGAAGGGTAAAATTGGATTTAAACCATTGTAGGTGAATGTAAATAATATGTCATATCGAGGAAACATGGATGTGGATGATAAAATACACCCCAGTAAATACCAAAGTATAAACAATCTCAGATAAAAATGAGATTGTGATATTTCCCTTACCTTAGGTCCGATTTGCTTCGTATGTGTCCGAACCTCCTCTTCTTTGAAGCGCCTCTTTGAGACATCCTCTTAGGGCACTAAAATTGGTCTTTGAGGAAGACCAGAACCTCTAGTATGTTTCTAGGGAAGTGGAGAAGAGATTTTGGCAGGGGTTGGCCGAGCTTGAGTGCTCAAATTGGTGTGAGGAGGTGGGGGAGGAGGTGTCCTTTTATAAGGGAGGAGAGGGGCACCTTAGGAATACCTCAAAATATTATTTTATATTAATGTCAAAATCGGTTTATAATGGTTCCAAAGGGTCTTATTTCGAAGCCAAAGTGGGGATGGGTCGAAATCCTATCAACCAATAGGATTTAGACAAGTTTAGGGTATTATTTTAACCTTATCAATTAGATTTAACTCTAAGTTAAATAATTTAACTTTTACCGTGTCTTTTTGTTTTCTTTCACTATATGGTTAATACACTTACTATAAAATGCCAAACGAACCCCAAATTGTTTATTATTAATATATATATCCTTATTTAAGTCATTTGGCCGAACCTTAGATTTTTAGGAATAAAATAACAATTAATAATATAATATTTGATTTAAAAACTATTTTGTGTCAATTTTGACACTATTTGATATATGATTTTTTTTGAAAGTCATAACAGAATTATATTTTCGAACCAAGTTGATTAAATCAACACTAATATATCATAGTAACCTAGAAAATTAGTGGAATTCATAAAAAGTCTTAAATTACATTTATTTTGGTATTTATAATATCAATTATGTCAATATTTCATTAATAAGATAATTACTGCATCATCTTTGTGTCATAAATAAATTAAATTATTTGATGTCTAAAAATTACAAATAAATTACCATCATGTAGGAAATCTTTTTATCTTTCTAATTAATATTTACAATCGAATTTATATTATGTACAACCCTATATTAAAAATGTTTTAGTAAATATACTTTGATTTTAACTCTTTTAACTCTTCTTTGAATTAAATAATAATAAATGTCCTAATCTAATCCAAGTGGGCCTAAATGATAATATTTTACACTTAAGGTTGTTTTAGGTCGAGATACACTTGTACAATAGAATTAGGACATGTGTTAGGATAATATTAATATCATTCTTACCCTTAATTACCCTATTTACTTTTAACCGTGGTAAATAAAAGTAAAAAGTTACTATTCACCAAAAATTATTTTTATCTCATTGAACCACATTTTACTTACTGACATCAACCGTGTCTATCGGATTTTTGAAATTCCATTCACAGAAGCGGTAAAATTAAGTTTTATGAAAAATTCAGTTTTTTAACTACCACTTAGTAGTTTCACTATTCATAAAAATTGATGTTTTTCAGAACAATGCCAAAATTTCATCCTAAGCTATATTTCATATTCCGAATTCAAAAATGAAGTCTATTTTACCAAATTAATAACATAGAAGTTGCATTAATTAATTTTATAATTAAATCCCGCTGTTAAAACAAATAGCGTGTTTTTAAGAAACAATATCTATCAAAAGATTGACACTTGATTATGTCTGGTTTAAATGTGAAATTACATCCAATGACCAAAATTGTATTAAATTGTAAAAATATATTCTAAATATATTTTAAAACCACTCAAATTAATAATTTATCACTATTAATTATTTTGATTAAAAAAGTTGTTTTTAATTATAATTTAGTAATTTTCACTATTCATCAGAATATGAAAGTTATCCGAAAAGTACCAAAATTTCACCTTAGGCTAAATTCGATACTCCGAATCCAAAAATGAAGTCCATTTTGAGAGATAAAATTTCTAAAATTTTAAAAGGTTGTTATTACTATCATAACGGCTAGTTATAATAATATTTTAATAGAATATCGTTGTTTAGTGAAACTCGGTATTGCGTACTACACACGCTATCGAGGAAGGTCGCGATTGCGTGTAATGCAAGGCAAGTCAAAGATGCGTGTTGTGCAAGCTCCTTTTGGTGTAGCGTACAACACAAGACATTAGTGAAATAAAAAAGAATATTTTTCATAAAATCTCGGGCTGTTACATTCTACCCCCTTAAAATGAATTTCGCCCTCGAAATTCGTCGGGGTTATAAATGGTTTACTATTCAAAAGTTTCTTTAATAGAAACCCACATCGTAAAAAGGAATACCAAAACTTGGCTTTAAAAACTAAAGTATGAAATGTAACGATTACCCAAATAAACTAATCACTGGGTTTCCACATAGGTGAAAATATGGATATGGAAGAGAAATCTAACCATCATGTTCTGATGGAGAGTGGTAGAGAACATGGCTATGGAAAATCCAGTAATCACAAATCCATAAATTTGTGACGATCTAAGGTACCATCTGATTCATCAGGTATAAGATCACTAGGACAACATTTTTGGTTTTCAAGATCATTTCCCTAAAGTTGAAAATTTGAATTAGAATAAATACTTTCTTTATTTTGGTACAATATCACTGTTGTTCATGCCTTGAACAATTTCCACTTCATCTCTTAAATAAATGAAGTTGAATTTGTTATTCGTGAAGTGTTAGCAGATCATGTGATAGAATGACGGGTCATTCCATCTGTCTCAAACAAAAGGTTAGCAAAAATTATATACATAAGTCGATCTATAGTGAGATTAATCACATATGGTTCCTAAAATGAACTTATACTTCACATATCATACTGATTAATATAATAAAACTAGTTTTCTACTAAACAGGGACTTCCTGTAGGCCAGTGGTAGGCGATAAAGGCCAGTCGCACTTCGGTTGTGGGTTCGATTCCTACAGCCTTGTCCGACGCGATGGGCTGTCGCCCGTCCTGCAGGTTGTCCTTTTTCTAAAACTACATTACTATAACATCCCATCAATAATATCGAATAAAAAAAACTTCTATCCTTAAACAATACTCACTTATGTCCAACATAATCCATTTCAATCTTTAGGCTTATCCATAATACTGCAGTCCACTCTCATAATATAGTGAAAACGATTACCAGAGATTTAATACTGTCGTTGATCCCCATATATCATAAGATATGTCTTGTTGGTCACATTCCAAACATTCAAAGGCCTTAATCATGTATTCTCTTGAAGAATGAATACCCATTGAACCTTAGTGAAATCATGAATACTGTTAAAAGTTAACACTTTCCACATACCAAAATCCAAAAACTCTGTATACTCAAACCATAATATAACCTTCTCCTTATATCAGTCATGAGCTCATGAATACTATCAAACATTTAATTTTCTCCTTATCCCTACATTATGTGCATATCATCTACATTCCAAAAATATCTGAATAAACTTCCATGGATACTGGTAACATTAATCATACACTTTCAAAACTCAAGGAAAGACAATAGTGTAACAATCCTTAGATGTCTCGTTATTCCAACATTACACATGATAAACATGTAATCATTTCACTACATTATTAAACCATTGTCCAAGATTCAACAATTCTTTCATCTCACATATAATTTGTAGTCTCTTCATCATCATCAACACAAATACTTCCCATACGACCATACTGATTCTCTTCATGAGACTTTCCCTTAGGGCATTGGTTTGCATAATGCCCGTACATTCCACATTTAAAACATTTAACCATTGTTGATGTCGTAGCAATACCATTATCCTCATCCCTGGTGTTAATTGAACCTTTTCCTTTGCACTTACTGGCTTTGTGTCCTTCTTTTCCACACCCAAAGCATCTTACAGTTCCTTTGAAACATTCTCCTTGATGCCTCTTCCCACATGAATTACATAGGGGAAATTGAACTTTCTTTCCTCTATGATCATCATGAAACTCCATCTTTCTCTTATTAGCCGAGTCAGGAAACTTACCAAATTTTACTTTATTGATCATATTATGAGATTGCTGATTCGGCATAATAATTATGTTTGGACTTCCAAATCCCATTTCATTATGAAGAATATCATTCCATTGTCCATCATATCCTCCATTATCGTGAATCATCTTATTTCCAGCCATTTTCTAAAACCCAAAAAGAATAGTGTTAGAGGAAAAAATCATAATAAAGGGGGAGTAACTTCAATATCTAACATCTTAGGTTTAATATAATATCGTTACCATAGTTCTAGGACTATATCCTATACGTATACTTATCCTTAGGGACATCCCTAAACATACCTTAGAAATATCTCTAGGGATCTCACTAACGTTTTCGCATCCTAGTTTCCAAAGGTTGACTAAACCTTTCCTCTGATACCAACTGTAGAGACCCGAAGCCTGACGTACATTGACATTACATTACATTTGCAGAATACTTAGTACATAACAAAAACACACACGCAAGGATCGTAATAGTTTAGTGTCTTTGGAAACTCAGAATATAATCTTCTAATCCTGGTGAAAGATCTTCAACATCTCCCATAAAGATCTTCTTTTTTTTTCTTACCTAAAACCTTTCTTTATATCCTGGGGAAAAGAAAACATAAAAGGGTGAGCTCAAATGCTCAGTAAGGGTAAACAAAAGAAAAATCAATCACATCATATTCATAAGAACATAACTCTTGGAAATCTTAACCTGCAAAAGAGAGAATAATTTCATAACATGGGATAAATCATAGTAGTGAAATGAAATCCCAATAATCATAACTTAAAACATGAAACTTTGTTTCATACACACATAATCATAGAGAATCATTTCTTGTTAGTCAAGACTCATTGCCAAGACTATCTTAGTGGACAAAGTCCCTTTCTGAATCGAGTAACCCTCGTTTCAGTCCTGTTTCACTGAACCGGTATAACCTACCGTTCCAGCCCTGTCTATATCATGAGATATAAAATCTTTACCCATTGCAATGGAGGGAGATATAGGTCCCACCCATCTTATAATGAATCCTTTCTTATGTGTGCCACATAATCATAAATCATACATCATCGCATAACCCATGTAATAAAAATGGGATTCTTAAACAACATGACATCATAAAACAATTCATATAAGATAAAGGAATTCATAAAAATGTTTCCATCACAACATAATCAAATCCATGTAATAATAGGGATAAAAACAGAACCCTTTTATTATCTTAGATGGAAAATAATTTTGATAAAATACTTAAACTTCATTCTTGAGGAAAATATCCTTTCTACTTCAAAAACATTTTTTTCTTTCTTAACATGTCATACAAATTTAAACTAAAAGAAGTTGATTAAAAATAAACTTGAAATCTTGTAAAGGAAGCTTATTGGAAATAATGTTTTAAAAATCCATTCATTCCGTATAAGTTAAAAAAAACATTCTTCTCATACTTTTGTCGGAAAAGTCAAAAAGTACCTCGTACGAAAAACGACAAAATATTCCTTTCATATCTTTTACTAAAAACACACCGAAGGGTAAAATTGGATTTAAACCATTGTAGGTGAATGTAAATAATATGTCATATCGAGGAAACATGGATGTGGATGATAAAATACACCCCAGTAAATACCAAAGTATAAACAATCTCGGATAAAAATGAGATTGTGATATTTCCCTTACCTTAGGTCCGATTTGCTTCGTATGTGTCCGAACCTCCTCTTCTTTGAAGCGCCTCTTTGAGACCTCCTCTTAGGGCACTAAAATTGGTCTTTGAGGAAGACCAGAACCTCTAGTATGTTTCTAGGGAAGTGGAGAAGAGATTTTGGCAGGGGTTGGCCGAGCTTGAGTGCTCAAATTGGTGTGAGGAGGAGGGGGAGGAGGTGTCCTTTTATAAGGGAGGAGAGGGGCACCTTAGGAATACCTCAAAATATTATTTTATATTAATGTCAAAAATCGGTTTATAATGGTTCCAAAGGGTCTTATTTCGAATCCAAAGTGGGGATGGGTCGAAATCCTATCAACCAATAGGATTTAGACAAGTTTAGGGTATTATTTTAACCTTATCAATTAGATTTAACTCTAAGTTAAATAATTTAACTTTTACCGTGTCTTTTTGTTTTCTTTCACTATATGGTTAATACACTTACTATAACATGCCAAACGAACCCCAAATTGTTTATTATTAATATATATATCCTTATCTAAGTCATTTGGCCGAACCTTAGATTTTTAAGAATAAAATAACAATTAATAATATAATATTTGATTTAAAAACTATTTTGTGTCAATTTTGACACTATTTGATATATGATTTTTTGTGAAAGTCATAACAGAATTATATTTTCGAACCAAGTTGATTAAATCAACACTAATATATCATAGTAACCTAGAAAATTAGTGTAATTCATAAAAAGTCTTAAATTACATTTATTTTGGTATTTATAATATCAATTATGTCAATATTTCATTAATAAGATAATTACTGCATCATCATTGTGTCATAAATAAATTAAATTATTTGATGTCTAAAAATTAAAAATAAAATACAATCATGTAGTAAATCTTTTTAGCTTTCTAATGAATATTTAAAATCGAATTTATATTATGTACAACCCTATATTAAAAATGTTTTAGTAAATATACTTTGATTTTAACTCTTTTAACTCTTCTTTGAATTAAATAATAATAAATGTCCTAATCTAATCCAAGTGGGCCTAAATGATAATATTTTACACTTAAGGTTGTTTTAGGTCGAGATACACTTGTACAATAGAATTAGGACATGTGTTAGGATAATATTAATATCATTCTTACCCTTAATTACACTATTTACTTTTAACCGTGGTAAATAAAAGTAAAAAGTTACTATTCACCAAAAATTATTTTTACCTCATTGAACCACATTTTACTTACTGACATCAACCGTGTCTCTCGGATTTTTGAAATTCCATTCACAGAAGCGGTAAAATTAAGTTTTATGAAAAATTCAGTTTTTTAACTACCACTTAGTAGTTTCACTATTCATAAAAATTGATGTTTTTCAGAACAATGCCAAAATTTCATCCTAAGCTATATTTCATATTCCGAATTCAAAAATGAAGTCTATTTTACCAAATTAATAACATAGAAGTTGCATTAATTAATTTTATAATTAAATCCCGCTGTTAAAACAAATAGCGTGTTTTTAAGAAACAATATCTTTCAAAAGATTGACACTTGATTATGTCTGGTTTAAATGTGAAATTACATCCAATGACCAACATTGTATTAAATTGTAAAAATATATTCTAAATATATTTTAAAACCACTCAAATTAATAATTTATCACTATTAATTATTTTGATTAAAAAAGTTGTTTTTAATTATAATTTAGTAATTTTCACTATTCATCAGAATATGAAAGTTATCTGAAAAGTACCAAAATTTCACCTTAGGCTAAATTCGATACTCCGAATCCAAAAATGAAGTCCATTTTGAGAGCTAAAA
This sequence comes from Viscum album, assembly GCA_963277665.1. Taxonomy (NCBI): domain Eukaryota; kingdom Viridiplantae; phylum Streptophyta; class Magnoliopsida; order Santalales; family Viscaceae; genus Viscum; species Viscum album. The sequence goes on along the minus strand of OY728128.1, from coordinate 1,511,265,719 downwards.
TTTCTAAAATTTTAAAAGGTGGTTATTACTATTCATAACGGCTAGTTATAATAATATTTTAATAGCATATCGTTGTTTAGTGAAACTCGGTATTGCGTACTACACACGCTATCGAGGAAGGTCGCGATTGCGTGTAATGTAAGGAAAGTCAAGGATGCGTGTTGTGCAAGCTCCTTTTGGTGTAGCGTACAACACAAGACATTAGTGAAATAAAAAAGAATATTTTTCATAAAATCTCGGGCTGTTACATTCTACCCCCTTAAAATGAATTTCACCCTCGAAATTCGTCGGGGTTATAAATGGTTTACTATTCGAAAGTTTCTTTAATAGAAACCCACATCGTAAAAATGAATACCAAAACTTGGCTTTAAAAACTAAAGTATGAAATGTAACGATTAACCAAATAAACTAATCACTGGGTTTCCACATTGGTGAAAATATGGATATGGAAGAGAAATCTAACCATCATGTTCTGATGGAGAGTGGTAGAGAACATGGCTATGGAAAATCCAGTAATCAAAAATCCATAAATTTGTGACGATCTAAGGTACCATCTGATTCATCAGGTATAAGATCACTAGGACAACATTTTTGGTTTTCAAGATCATTTCCCTAAAGTTGAAAATTTGAATTAGAATAAATACTTTCTTTATTTTGGTACAATCTCACTGTTGTTCATGCCTTGAACAATTTCCACTTCATCTCTTAAATAAATGAAGTTGAATTTGTTATTCGTGAAGTGTTAGCAGATCATGTGATAGAATGACGGGTCATTCCATCTGCCTCAAACAAAAGGTTAGCAAAAATTATATACATAAGTCGATCTATAGTGAGATTAATCACATATGGTTCCTAAAATGAACTTATACTTCACATATCATACTGCTTAATATAATAAAACTAGTTTTCTACTAAACAGGGACTTCCTGTAGGCCAGTGGTAGGCGATAAAGGCCAGTCGCACTTCGGTTGTGGGTTCGATTCCTACAGCCTTGTCCAACGCGATGGGCTGTCGCCCATCCTGCAGGTTGTCCTTTTTCTAAAACTACATTACTATAACATCCCATCAATAATATCTAATAAAAAAAAACTTCTATCCTTAAACAATACTAACTTATGTCCAACATAATCCATTTCAATCTTTAGGCTTATCCATAATACTGCAGTCCACTCTCATAATATAGTGAAAATGATTACCAGAGATTTAATACTGTCGTTGATCCCCATATATCATAAGATATGTCTTGTTGGTCACATTCCAAACATTCAAAGGCCTTAATCATGTATTCTCTTGAAGAATGAATACCCATTGAACCTTAGTGAAATCATGAATACTGTTAAAAGTTAACACTTTCCACATACCAAAATCCAAAAACTCTATATACTCAAACCATAATATAACCTTATCCTTATATCAGTCATGAGCTCTTGAATACTATCAAACATTTAATTTTCTCCTTATCCCTACATTATGCGCATATCATCTACATTCCAAAAATATCTGAATAAACTTCCATGGATACTGGTAATATTAATCATACACTTTCAAAACTCAAGGAAAGACAATAGTGTAACAATCCTTAGATGTCTCGTTATTCCAACATTACACATGATAAACATGTAATCATTTCACTACATTCTTATACCATTGTCCAAGATTCAACAATTCTTTCATCTCACATATCATTTGTAGTCTCTTCATCATCATCAACATAAATACTTCCCATACGACCATACTGATTCTCTTCATGAGACTTTCCCTTAGGGCATTGGTTTGCATAATGCCCGTACATTCCACATTTAAAACATTTGACCATTGTTGATGTCGTAGCAATACCATTATCCTCATCCCCAGTGTTAATTGAACCTTTTCCTTTGCACTTACTGGATTTGTGTCCTTCTTTTCCACACCCAAAGCATCTTACAGTTCCTTTGAAACATTCTCCTTGATGCCTCTTCCCACATGAATTACATAGGGGAAATTGAACTTTCTTTCCTCTATGATCATCATGAAACTCCATCTTTCTCTTATTAGCCGAGTCAGGAAACTTACCAAATTTTACTTTATTGATCATATTATGAGATTTCTGATTCGGCATAATAATTATGTTTGGACTTCCAAATCCCATTTCATTATGAAGAATATCATTCCATTGTCCATCATATCCTCCATTATCGTGAATCATCTTGTTTCCAGCCATTTTCTAAAACCCAAAAAGAATAGTGTTAGAGGAAAAAATCATAATAAAGGGGGAGTAACTTCAATATCTAACATCTTAGGTTTAATATAATATCGTTACCATAGTTCTAGGACTATATCCTATACGTATACTTATCCTTAGGGACATCCCTAGACATACCTTAGAAATATCTCTAGGGATCTCACTAACGTTTTCGCATCCTAGTTTCCAAAGGTTGACTAAACCTTTCCTCTGATACCAACTGTAGAGACCCGAAGCCTGACGTACATTGACATTACATTAAATTTGCAGAATACTTAGTACATAACAAAAACACACACGCAAGGATCGTAATAGTTTAGTGTCTTTGGAAACTCGGAATATAATCTTCTAATCCTGGTGAAAGATCTTCAACATCTCCCATAAAGATCTTCTTTTTTTTTTCTTACCTAAAACCTTTCTTTATATCCTGGGGAAAAGAAAACATAAAAGGGTGAGCTCAAATGCTCAGTAATGGTAAACAAAAGAAAAATCAATCACATCATATTCATAAGAACATAACTCTTGGAAATCTTAACCTGCAAAAGAGAGCATAATTTCATAACATGAGATAAATCATAGTAGTGAAATGAAATCCCAATAATCATAACTTAAAACATGAAACTTTGTGTCATACACACATAATCATAGAGAATCATTTCTTGTTAGTCAAGACTCATTGCCAAGACTATCTTAGTGGACAAAGTCCCTTTCTGAATCGAGTAACCCTCGTTTCAGTCCTGTTTCACTGAACCGGTATAACCTACCGTTCCAGCCCTGTCTATCTCATGAGATATAAAATCTTTACCCAATTCATTGGAGGGAGATATAGGTCCCACCCATCTTATAATGAATCCTTTATTATGTGTGCCACATAATCATAAATCATACATCATCGCATAACCCATGTAATAAAAATGGGATTCTTAAACAACATGACATCATAAAACAATTCATATAAGATACAGGAATTCATAAAAATGTTTCCATCACAACATAATCAAATCCATGTAATAATAGGGATAAAAACAGAAGCCTTTTATTATCTTAGATGGAAAATAATTTTGATAAAATACTTGAACTTCATTCTTGAGGAAAATATCCTTTCTACTTCGAAAACATTTTTTTCTTTCTTAACATATCATACAAATTTAAACTAAAAGAAGTTGATTAAAAATAAACTTGAAATCTTGTAAAGGAAGCTTCTTGGAAATAATGTTTTAAAAATACATTCATGCCATATAAGTTAAAAAAAACATTCTTCTCATACTTTTGTCGGAAAAGTCAAAAAGTACCTCGTACGAAAAACGACAAAAGATTCCTTTCATATCTTTTACTAAAAACACACCAAAGGGTAAAATTGGATTTAAACCATTGTAGGTGAATTTAAATAATATGTCATATCGAGGAAACATGGATGTGGATGATAAAATACACCCCAGTAAATACCAAAGTATAAACAATCTCAGATAAAAATGAGATTGTGATATTTCCCTTACCTTAGGTCCGATTTGCTTCGTATGTGTCCGAACCTCCTCTTCTTTGAAGCGCCTCTTTGAGACCTCCTCTTAGGGCACTAAAATTGGTCTTTGAGGAAGACCAGAACCTCTAGTATGTTTCTAGGGAAGTGGAGAAGAGATTTTGGCAGGGGTTGGCCGAGCTTGAGTGCTCAAATTGGTGTGAGGAGGAGGGGGAGGAGGTGTCCTTTTATAAGGGAGGATAGGGGCACCTTAGGAATACCTCAAAATATTATTTTATATTAATGTCAAAATCGGTTTATAATGGTTTCAAAGGGTCTTATTTCGAAGCCAAAGTGGGGATGGGTCTAAATCCTATCAACCAATAGGATTTAGACAAGTTTAGGGTATTATTTTAACCTTATCAATTAGATTTAACTCTAAGTTAAATAATTTAACTTTTACCGTGTCTTTTTGTTTTCTTTCACTATATGGTTAATACACTTACTATAACATGCCAAACGAACCCCAAATTGTTTATTATTAATATATATATCCTTATCTAAGTCATTTGGCCGAACCTTAGATTTTTAGGAATAAAATAACAATTAATAATATAATATTTTATTTAAAAACTATTTTGTGTCAATTTTGACACTATTTGATATATGATTTTTTGTGAAAGTCATAACAGAATTATATTTTCGAACCAAGTTGATTAAATCAACACTAATATATCATAGTAACCTAGAAAATTAGTGGAATTCATAAAAAGTCTTAAATTACATTTATTTTGGTATTTATAATATCAATTATGTCAATATTTCATTAATAAGATAATTACTGCATCATATTTGTGTCATAAATAAATTAAATTATTTGATGTCTAAAAATTACAAATAAAATACCATCATGTAGGAAATCGTTTTAGCTTTCTAATGAATATTTACAATCGAATTTATCTTTTGTACAACCCTATATTAAAAATGTTTTAGTAAATATACTTTGATTTTAACTCTTTTAACTCTTCTTTGAATTAAATAATAATAAATGTCCTAATCTAATCCAAGTGAGCCTAAATGATAATATTTTACACTTAAGGTTGTTTTAGGTCGAGATACACTTTTCCAATAGAATTAGGACATGTGTTAGGATAATATTAATATCATTCTTACCCTTAATTACCCTATTTACTTTTAACCGTGGTAAATAAAAGTAAAAAGTTACTATTCACCAAAAATTATTTTTATCTCATTGAACCACATTTTACTTACTGACATCAACCGTGTTTCTCGGATTTTTGAAATTCCATTCACAGAAGCGGTAAAATTAAGTTTTATGAAAAATTCAGTTTTTTAACTACCACTTAGTAGTTTCACTATTCATAAAAATTGACTTTCTTCAGAACAATGCCAAAATTTCATCCTAAGCTATATTTCATATTCCGAATTCAAAAATGAAGTCTATTTTACCAAATTCATAACATATAAGTTGCATTAATTAATTTTATAATTAAATCCCGCTGTTAAAACAAATAGCGTGTTTTTAAGAAACAATATCTATCAAAAGATTGACACTTGATTATGTCTGGTTTAAATGTGAAATTACATCCAATGACCAACATTGTATTAAATTGTAAAAATATATTCTAAATATATTTTAAAACCACTCAAATTAATAATTTATCACTATTAATTATTTTGATTAAAAAAGTTGTTTTTAATTATAATTTAGTAATTTTCACTATTCATCAGAATATGAAAGTTATCCGAAAAGTACCAAAATTTCACCTTAGGCTAAATTCGATACTCCGAATCCAAAAATGAAGTCCATTTTGAGATCTAAAATTTCTAAAATTTTAAAAGGTGGTTATTACTATTCATAACGGCTAGTTATAATATTATTTTAATAGCATATCGTTGTTTAGTGAAACTCGGTATTGCGTACTACACACGCTATCGAGGAAGGTAGCGATTGCGTGTAATGCAAGGCAAGTCAAGGATGCGTGTTGTGCAAGCTCCTTTTGGTGTAGCGTACAACACAAGACATTAGTGAAATAAAAAAGAATATTTTTCATAAAATCTCGGGCTGTTACACTTAGTGTCTTCTTTCAAAGTAATCCAAAGGAAGAACATTTGGTGGCAGTTAAAAGAATCATGAGGTATATTAAAGGTACTCACAATTATGACTTGTACTTTGTTGCAAGAAGAGATAATGAACTATTTGTATTTTTAGATGCTGATTGGGTTAGAGATGTGGTGAATATAAAGTCCAAAAGTGGTGGAGCATTATTTATTCGAAAGAAATGTGTGGGATGGTTGAGTAAGAAATAGGAAAACACTTCTCTTAGTACTACTAAAGTAGAGTATATCTTTACTAGAAAGGATTGTACTCAGCTATTGTGGATGAAGAAAAAACTAATTGATATTGGTGATGAGGTGAAACAACTGATAGTTATTTACTGTGATAATAAGATCATGATAGATCTTAAAAATAATCCTATGCATTATTCTCATACAAAACATATTGAAATCAGATATCACTTCATCAAAGAAAAAGTTGAACAAGGCGTGATGAAAATGGATCATGTTGGAAATGATGACCAAGTGGATGAAATTTTGACTAAGTCATTAGCAACACATGTGTTCGAGAAACATCGGTTGAACCTAGGTGTTCAACCACCTACTTTTTCATGAGGTGTTTACAGTTGTCCCCCTCTCCTCAATTGTGTTAACTGTTTTAATCTTTTTTCTGGAAGTGCTGAAAGTTTATAAGGGAGGTATGATCTAGGGGGAGTGTTTTTTGAGCTTTATGAGTACAAATACCAGTTATTTGGGTTTATTTTCAAAGGGGGAGAATGGATAAATTAAACATTACAAAGGGGGATAATGATAATGGAGAAATTATGGAGAAATTCAATGATATAAAAGCATGGTGGTTGTAGGTTATGATCAAATATTAGCTTGGAAATATTTAATCATTAAAAAAAATGAGAACAAATTCATGCTTCCTATATTGTTTTCTCCCCTCAGATTGCTTGGTGGCTCATGAAGTGCGACTCGCGACATTGCAGACTCGATCATCGGCACCTTCACTGTTTCCTGACTCCTTGCTCTATCCACAAATCTGATAGGGCTTTTATCGGTGATGCGGTGAAGGTTCTTGGTCGAGTCCCGTTTCTTTGGGTTGCAGCCTCGTTTCGGTGTCTCTGAGGGCATGTTGGGAGATTCATTGTGGGCTTTGAGTATGGTTTTGGAGGCAACGACGGGATTTCGGGTCTGTATTGAGGCAGGGCCATCTTTCCGGTGGGTTGGCGTTTGGGTGACTGGTTAAGGTGATGGTTTCTAACCATTTGATCTTGAATCAAGTTACGGTTTTGGATTCGATTTTCCGTGTGTATTCTGGTTTGCTGTGTGATTCGTCTTCTTTGAATTTTCTTTCCTTGTACCTGTTCAGTTTGTGATTTCATTCTGGTTGATGCATTTTTTGCGAATCTATGTTTACTGCTCCAATTGGCTTGCGTTTTTGGAAGTTTGTAATGTGGTTCTTGAATCTCCGAGATTGGATGAAGCCAGTGAATCTTTTCTGATGATTATCTGTGGAAATGGAAAACTGAAGGGAACTTTAAAAGGATGAGGGTTTTATGTCTCCTGGACATCTTTTTGAGAAGCTGTGAATTAACCAAGGGAGACTGTAATTTGAGGCTGCATTTATGTTCTTGGTTGATTGTTTTATCTTGGATATGTTTGTAACCAGCACACTACATAGATCTGAATCAGATGAGGATCAGAGCAGGAAGCTTTCTCCTGAGCATTCCATTCGGATTTGGAAGTTCGAGAGGGTATGGCTCTTCCATCGGTACTAGGCCCGTGCAACTTTGCACGGGACAACTAGCTGGGTGGTCATACGATGGTGAAATCTTGTCATCATGATTTAGTTGCTAGGGAGGGGTGGATCCTGTAGTATTGATCTGGGTTATCATCTTTATTGGTTTTAATGGTTGTAATGTTGGTATTCGGCGGTTTCTCACTTTTTCCTCAAAAGTGTTTCAATAATAAAAAAGTTAATTTTTAGTCATATCTAGTTTTGATAGCGGCTGGTGATTTATTGAATTTATCTACATATTTCCAATAAACCCAAAGGAGAAGATTATTGGGACCAAGGTTATTATTTACTAGAAATGGAGTTTGGTTTGTGTTTGTTGTCAATCCACATTGGTTTGTCTCTTTAAGCCATGGATTTTTTTTTGTTATGTTCATTCAAAATCTACATATCTTTATTCTTTAGATAACATTATTTCAACACATTAATATGTAATGTTATATATGTTTTGATCATCATCTATGTTTTTCAAGATGTATAAATGTACCTTCTTTATCTATTCACCTATCAAATATATTAATTTCAAGCCAAATATCACCTTTCCCCCATAATTAACTCATTCATAGTGAGGTGGAGTCAAACCAATGTTCTCCACTATATACAAGTAGCTCGTAAAAAACTCCACAACCTCCTCAGAAATATACTTCTCAATAATGGAGGCTTCATGTTGGTATGGATTCTTAACAAACCCCTTCAATATATTCATATAACTTTCAAAAGGATACATCCAACGTAGATATACAGGTCTGCAAATCTTTATTTCTTACACCAAATTAACCATTAAATTCACCATAATATCAAAAAAATATGGAGGAAAATAAATTTCTAATTGAAAAAGTATAAAAATTTCTTTGTTTTCCAAATTTTTCAAAGCATTTTGATCAATAATTTTATTATAAATTGAAGTGAAAAAATAACACACCTTTATGATAGTTATTCTAACACATATTTTAAATATTCCATGCAATGAAATTGATAGAATATTTTGCATCATGATGTGACAATAATGAGATTTCATACATATCAACTTCAAATACTTTAAAGACACAAATTTTTCTACATTTGAAGAATAACCCTATGACACTTTGATATCATGAGGACACCGAAAAAATCTAATTTTCTACGTCTTGGATAATGTATGATAAGTCTAAGGTAGGAATGTTTTCTTTCCATAAAATGTGAGAGATAAATCCAAACACATTTCCATTGAGAGTAAGTCCAGTATTGCATTCAACCCATCTTTAGTATTTCCTTTAATATATAACAATGTTCCTATAAAGCTATCACATATATTCTTCTCCAAATGCATGAAATCAATGTTATGTTTGACCTCATGATATCTCTAACATGGTATCTCAAACAATATTGAATGTTTCTTTCAAATTTTTCTATCATTACCAGATTTATGGGTCTTTCTGAATTTCACATCAATGTTTTTCACCCTCTCAAAATATTGATCAATGGATAAAGTTTTTTAAGAAATATAAAATTATTATAAGCCATTTAATTACTTTTTAATATTCTATAAGAGTGATCCATAGAAAAAAACTTTTGATGACCCATGTATACTATTTTTATTTCATGATTAAATTGATAATATGAAGTCTTTTGTTTTCAAATTGGACATGTTTTATACCCCTTAACACTGTATCCAGATGAATTTCTATACATTGGGAATTCATTTATAGTAAACATAATAATTTCATGTAGTTGAAACTATTCCATTTTATAAGAATCATACACCCTAATACTACCACCCTATATGAGTTTCAAATCATCAATTGATGGTGAAAAGGAAATATCAATATCATTTATGGGCTGTTTTAGTCTAGAGATCATTAAAATCAACATGAAATATTTGATATTTATACAAAATTCAGGTGATAAATTATAAATTACCAATAAAAAAGCCCATGAAATATGTGTTATACTAGGTATTCAATATGGATTCATTATATCCGTGCATTGTCTAAGTCTGGTATTTCTAACTTTGTTTCTGAATATAGGAAACTACTGATCAATTTTCTTCCATTGTGGACAATTACCTAGATTTTGTAAATTTCCATCACATATCCGCTCATCTGTATGCCATCTTAACCTTTTTTCATCATGTGAATTTGAAAATAAATGTTTCAAATGAGGAATTATAGGAAGATACCAAAATTCCTTGGCATGGGTCTTTATAACTTCTAAATCAACATGTGATTTTTCTTTTAACTTATACCATGACATCCCATATTTAGGACACTTTAAAAGGAAATTAATAATACTTCTTATATAGCACACATTAATTTGGGAAGACATGTATTTTTTTGTAACATATTATTATAGGGTATAATATTTTATTTTCTTTATAATGTGTATCAGGAAGATCATTATCTTTAGGAAGAACATATTTTAACAACTGTAGAAAATTAGTAAAACACTTGTCACTCCAACCATGTTTCACTTTTAAGTTAATCAATCTTAACACTGATAATAAAACCATAAATTCTGTACAACCCAGATATAATGGGTTTTCAACATCACCATATAGTCAATCAGTTGTTGGTTCTTTATCAATTTCCTCTACTTCAATATCATGAATCATTTCTTCAATTTTGTCACGACCCGTCCTCGGGGCCCGTGTCGTGACTACCCCAAGCCCACCTTCCATAGGCCAGGGGCTGACGACTAGCACCAAGGCGTAAATCCCAGAAAAAGGGAAGGAATTTCCTTTGAAAAATAAACAAGAACCACAGAGTAAGCAAGAGGAAAAGTAAACACTAAGCAAAACTTTAACAAGCTGTGCTGAAAGTAAAAGGGGCCGGAAATACAAGCCCAACTGTAAAGTACAACTGAAAGGAAAAAACAGCAACTGAAGGGAAAAGCCGCAGCGTCGAGCCGTCCTCTGAAGGTCCCATCTGAAGGGTGGGTACAGATAGCCTCCACTGCTCCTCGGGTCCACCTAACCGCTCCGAGTACGTCCCGCCCAGTGGTCCACCTCCAGGTACCGTCCTGCTCCGCACGCCTCCACCACGATCAGCGCTGTCCGTCGTCTGCAGCCAACACAACATAGTGCGGGCAAAGCCCGTGCATGGGTGAGTATAAGCTACTCAGTAGGGACCCCGAGACCCCAGAAGGTCTCCTGAAATCCACAAAGGATAATCCACAAAGGAAAGATACAATCACGAAATAACATCTGACACGGCTTAGGTATATGCCCATACATATACCTAAGTCATCAATTCCCGTTTGGCTCCAACGTCCGAGCCCAAGCACAACCCAGTCCACACAGGAAAGAAAACGTAAACCCACATAGGATAGCACAACACAATCCACAAAGGAGAGTAAACAGTAAATCCACACAGGATAGCTCAACACAATCCACAAAGGAGAGTAAACAGTAATCCACATAGGATAGCTCAACACAATCCACAAAGGAGAGTAACACAGAGGATTCAGCTCACACAGGTATACTTCTTCAAATGACGATAGAGATGATCAGATGTAGTCACTGATTCATCTAATCCGTCGGGCCCATAAAAGGTCGGAAGATACTATCCCCCCCCCGCAAAGACCCACATAGGATCGATCATGAAGTTGGACCCAAAGCTATTGGGAAACTCCTTCTCCATCAAGTACAGTGGTTATGCCGCTACAACCAAGCGCTCCTCCGTCGTGGGTCTGCCGCTACAACCAAGCGCTCCCATGTGCCGCTACAACCAAGTGCACCTCTGTCGTGGGTCTGCCGCTACAACCAAGCGCTCCCCTGTGCCGCTACAACCAAGCGCACCTCTATCGTGGGTCTGCCGCTACAACCAAGCGCTCCCCTGTGCCGCTACAACCAAGCGCTCCCCTATGCCGCTACAACCAAGCGCACCTCTGTCGTGGGTCTGCCGCTACAACCAAGCGCTCCCCTGTGCCGCTACAACCAAGCGCACCTCTGCCGTGGGTCTGCCGCTACAACCAAGCACTCCCCATTGGGCTATCCATAACACACCGAGTCATTCGATCAGCAGTCGTCAAATCTCAACCGGCTCTAGGGTTCCGCACAAAGCATGCTCGTTCCGGGAGGGTCCACTCCATGAGAAAAAAGGTCGATGCATCAACTGACATGCAGTCCGGAGTTGATGTATCCCAAGGTGTACTGTAGTGGTCACTGCCGAAGACATAGAGGATTCCCGTACTGTTCTCATCATCGTCGCAGTCGAATCCACTGAGGATCTCTGTATAGTCGTCGTCGTCGAAGTCGCAGCCAGCACTAGGGTTCCCGCTCAGAGCAAGCTCGTTCGGGAGGGTCCGCTCCACGAGCCGAGAGGCTGATACATCAACTGTCACAAAGTCCGAAGTTGATGTATCCAAAAGTTCCGTATCGTCAACAGGAACTCAACGTCGCAGACGGCGCGTCGATCGGACGCCCGGTCTGAGAGTTATTGGCTTTTTCGTCCCAGGGGCCCGGTTGGTTTTTAAGGCAAAACCAACCCGACCGTACTCCACCTGCGTCCAAACCTCGGGCGGAGTATGCCAAAATATCTGTCTCATAAAGAGGAAAACATCAAAGCCGACGGCACGTCAATCGGACGTCTGTTGCTCAAGATATGAGCGTTTCCGCTCCGAGGGCCCGGTTGGTTTCGTGTACGAACCAACCCGGCCAAACCCAAAGTATTCCGAAACCTTGAGTGCGATATACCAAAACGACCGTCTCGATCCAAGGATCGCGTTTCCGCTGACGGTGAGTCGTTTGGAGTCCCGTAGCTCAAGTTACGGGCATTTGACCGAAAACGGTCCGAAGACGGGGGTCTGGGCCCGGGCCGACCCGACCCGACCCCCCCCGGGTCGGCCGAACTGGGTCGACGCGGTCCGGCCCGGCCGGTCGGACCAGCCTGGCTCGGCTAGCCCGGCCCGGCTCGGCCGAGCGGCCGAGCGACGCAGGGGGGAGCCGCCGCCCCCGCGTGACAACCCCGCGGCACCCGCGGGGTGTCGCCCCGGACAACCGGGCGCGGCTTCAGCCGCGTCCCGCGCGCGTCGCCGCCGCGGCTTCTGCCGCGGCGGCCTTGTCCGGTGGTGCGCCGGGGTGCCGCCGCTCCCGGCTGCCGGCGCCGTCGCGCCGGCGACCCGCGCCGCCGGCGGCTACCGTGGGCCCCCGGAGTCGCTCCGGTGGTCCGATTCTGTTCCCGTCTGTGCCGCTTCTCCTCCCGGGACTCGTTCTTCACTGCGGAATCCTCAAAATTCAGTTGCGGCACGTTCCGTCGTCACCCGTCAAATTTGCACAACAACAAAGAACGACGGAGAGTTGTCGGGCCGTGTTCGTTTGGCCCGCACCCTCCACGTTAGAGATAAACAACGGGAGAAATACATTCAACACATGAATACATATCCGAAAACAATTTTTAATGAAATAAAATTGTTTTATGAATCGGGTTCTTCATTCTTGAACGGAAACAACATGGGAAATAAGGGCATTTCCAAAAATAAAATCCCTACCTTTTATTCATCGTCGTATGCACGTTCTTCGCGGATTTGTTCGTCGCGGAAGGAGGGGATCATCGCGTCGTCGCGGAAGGGCGTCGCGTCGTCGCGGAATCCGGCGTTGAGTCGGCGAACTCAAAGGACCAAGAAACAACAGATTTAATTTAATTATATAAAATTAAATCCGTGTTTTGTGAAAAAAAACACAAGGGAGATTTAAGAGAATCCCGAAGTCTCTTACCTCAAACAGTTGATCGGAGATTTCATTGCGGAGGAAGAGACGTCGCAGAAGAACGTTGCAGGAAGGGAACTTCGGCGTCGCGGAACACGGCGTCGCGTCATCGACTTCCACGGGTTCGGCGTTCTTCGTCGGAGGTCGGTGTTCTTCACGTTCTTCGCGTTCTTCGCGAAGGAGGATGAAGGATCAAGGATTCTGTCAAGCCTCTCAAAGTGTAATCCTCCAAAAAGACTTGTTGGTCTTATTTTATTATTACGCCAACAAACGAAAAAGGTAAGTAACGAACCATCAATTCGTTGAATTAATTCAACGAAGAAACCGCCCATTTAATTCACGAAATAAACCGCCCAATTAAATGGTCTGTTAAGAATTTAAGAAAACACGTCAGTTGACTTTCATAATGACGGTTTTCGTGGGTGCGTTACTTAGCGGAAAGAAACGGCGGGGCTCATACGGGCCCCACCTCACAAATATCCTACCAAGAGGGTAGGATATTTCTGGATAGTACCCTATCCATCTCAACTCAGTTTAAGCCACTTTTAAGTGGATTCAAGTGGCTTCCAAGTGGCTTAAGTGAAATAAAATAAAGTTGTCTTAAAATTATTTTATTTCTTAACTTTAAGCCCGAAAATTAAAAACCACACCCGAGCAAACGCAACTCCGGAAGAGGCGTTTCTAAGCGAATATCGGCGCTGCGATTTCATCGGTTCCCTCAGAATTCGATTCCGGGCACTGGTTCAAAAGTTAGAAAAACCCGCTCGTCCGTTCACTTAACGTACCCGAGCCAAACTTCGGAAAATTATTTCGAGCACACTGGGCCTTGGAATCAGGTGCCGTCAGAAACTGCGCTCTTGTAAAATTCCAAAGAAAATTAAGAAAAAAATTTCCTTGAAATTTATGGGTCTTTACATTACTCCCACCATAGGGCTTTATGTCCCCGTAAAGTTTCACCACAAACTTAGGGATACAAAGGCGGTACTGAGCACGCATCTGAGCCTCCCACTCCAAAGTGCTCTCCTGGAGGTTCCCGAGCTGCCATCTGAAGCGCACTAGAGGAATCGATCGTCCATGTAGGACCCGCTCCTGTCGATCCTCTATCTCCACTGGGACCTCTGCAAAAGTCACCCCATCACCAAAGACCAGCTCTCCATGGTCAAAGATTGACGTTGGGTCATGCACGTATCTCCTCTGCTGAGATACGTGGAAGACGTCGTGCACCTGGCGCAACTGTGGTGGTAGAGCCAGGCGATAAGCCACCTTGAGAATCCTGATGAGGACCTGGAAGGGTCCGATGAAGCGTGGAGACAACTTTTCGCCTCCGCCAAATCTCCGCAAACCACATCGAGGTGAGACACGCAAGAAGACGTGGTTGCCATTGTCGAACTCTAGTGGCCTCCGCCTCCTGTCAGCATATGACTTCTGCCGGCTCTGAGCTGTCCTCATCTTCTCCTGGATGACCTGGACCTTCTCTATCGTGGCCTGGAGCATCTCCAGTCCCACAAGAGCTGCTAATATTTCTTCTTTGCCGATAAGAGAAATATGGTCTCATCCCCTGGATGAACCACTTCCTTTGCCTAATACAGTCAATCCCGACATGGATGGTTCTAATCCGTACCAAGGATGACGTCGTAAGGCCTCGACGCTACTACCAAGAGATCCAACCGTTACTCTCGCCTCCAAGGGTTGAGTCACACTGTTGGCATCCGTATGTGGTAACTGGGTCTCCTCCAGTAGATGTCTCACGGGTGAGGGTCAAGTCAACAGTCTAAACCAGAACCTCTTAGTAATAACACAAATAAGGACAGGAATAAAAACATCACAAGGGTATTCGTCTTTTATTATTGCAGCTCATAATACAAAGACACTACACCATAGAAACAAGGAACTATAAATACAAAAGACGTATCCACTAGTCCCGCTCCTGTCCATCTGCTCCCAGAGCTCCTTGATCGAAGGCCTCAGCTACCTGAAGCTGAGCTCTTGCATGTCCACCAACTACCTGCGGTTGGGGTGGACCTCCTGGTGGTGGTGGTGGCAACACCCTGAAGCGTCGTCCACCTCCAGCTGCACGGCCAGCTCCCCTTCCATGGCCGCCTGCTCCTTGCGGTTCGCCTTGATCGAACCTCTGCCTCTGCCTGGGGGGTCCTTCGTTCATCTACTGGTCATCCGTATGGCGGGTCGGACAGTCATGAGCCATGTGACCAACCCCGCCGTAGGAGTAACACTGCCCTCTCATGGAAAGTCATTGCCCACCCCAAGTGCCTCGCACAAACGATCCAGAGTCATGCTGTCGACCACCTGTAGGTCTAGTCCTCTTGGACCCCTGCGTCATCTGTCTACTGCCCGCTGCAGAAGACTCTGCCGCATGCCGGGAAGTGGTGGGTCCTACTGCTGGAGACTGCTCAGCAAGAAACTCTCCACTAAGAGGGCTCGCTCCAACAACCCTGCCTGAGTCGGAATGTTGAGGGAGATCATCGAAGCCCTGATCTCGTGCCTCAGTCCCTGCTCGAAGGTCCGGGCCCGGAAGAAAGGGTCCCATACCATATCTGTGGAGTAGCGCGAGAGATCAGTAAATGTCGCCAAGTACTGGGCCACTGACATGCTGCCCTGCCGCAACTGTAGTATCTCTTGGATGCGCACCGCTCGGAGGGTGGCTGGGACAAACTCGGAGCAGAAGATGCTCTCAAAGTCTGTCCAGAGGAGAGATGTCTCGTCGTGCACCTGGAGCATCAAGCTCCACCATCTGCCTACTGCCGCGTGCAGGAGACTCGCTGCGAGGATCACCATGAGGTCTGCCGGTGTCCTCACTAATCTGAAAACCTGTACAACTGCCACTAGCTAGTCCTCGGCGGCCTGAGGGTCCGTCTCCCCGCGGAACCTGGGCGGTCGCTGGCACTGGAACTCATGTAGTGCACTAAGGCGACGTGCATCGTCAGCGGCTGGGGCTGGTAGCATTGGTGGCTCGGCGGGTATAGGTACTGCCAGTACCTCAGCTATCAAAGGGCCCTGTACTGAGTCCTCGATGCTCGATGGGCTCTCGCCACGCACATCGCTCGAAACCCTAGCTGGCTGACGTCGTCGGGCCATCCTGAAAAGGAAACAAGTACGCCATGGTCAGAACAATATATCTGGTGAGCTGACATAAGTAATCACAAAGAAAACTTGAAACACACATGCAATCAATATTTTCGTGCATTAAGTCGGGAATAAGAAGTCACGGTCCTGGTGTACGGATATGTCGGCCGCCGCACCAACACTGGACTCCCTGGACTGATAACCACACTCAATACGCTAAACACTATTGCTTCACATAGAAGAAAGATCAGAGTCTGCGGTAGAACCGACCACCTTTGATACCAATTTGTCACGACCCGTCCTCGGGGCCCGTGCCGTGACTACCCCAAGCCCACCTTCCATAGGCCAGGGGCTGGCGACTAGCACCAAGCCGTAAATCCCGGAAAAAGGGAAGGCATTGCCTTTGAAAAATAAACAAGCACCACAGAGTAAGAAAGCGGAAAAGTAAACACTAAGTAAAACTGTAACAAGCTGTGCTGAAAGTAAAAGGGGCCGGAAATACAAGCCCAACTATAAAGTACAACTGAAAGGGAAAAACAGCAACTGAAGGGAAAAGCCGCAACGTCGAGCCGTCCTCTGAAGGTCCCACCTGAAGGGTGGGTACAGATAGCCTCCACTGCTCCTCGGGTCCACCTAACCGCTCCGAGTACGTCCCGCCCAGTGGTCCACCTCCAGGTACCGTCCTGCTCCGCACGCCTCCACCACGATCAGCGCTGTCCGTCGTCTGCAGCCAACACAACGTAGTGCGGGCAAAGCCCGTGCAGGGGTGAGTATAAGCTACTCAGTAGGGACCCCGAGACCCCCGAAGGTCTCCCGAAATCCACAAAGGATAATCCACAAAGGAAAGATACAATCACGAAGTAACATCTGACACGGCTTTGGTATATGCCCATACATATACCTAAGTCATCAATTCCCGTTTGACTCCAACGTCCGAGCCCAAGCACAACCCAGTCCACACAGGAAAGCAAACGTAAACCCACACAGGATAGCACAACACAATCCACAAAGGAGAGTAAACAGTAAATCCACACAGGATAGCTCAAAACAATCCACAAAGGAGAGTAAACAGTAATCCACATAGGATATCTCAACACAATCCACAAAGGAGAGTAACACAGAGGATTCAGCTCACACAGGTATACTTCTTCAAATGACGATAGAGATGATCAGATGTAGTCCCTGATTCATCTAATCCGTCGGGCCCATAAAGGGTCGGAAGATACTAACCCCCCCGCAAAGACCCACATAGGATCGATCATGAAGTTGGACCCAAAGCTATTGGGAAACTCCTTCTCCATCAAGTACAATGGTTATGCCGCTACAACCAAGCGCTCCTCCATCGTGGGTCTGCCGCTACAACCAAGCGCTCCCATGTGCCGCTACAACCAAGCGCACCTCTGTCGTGGGTCTGCCGCTACAACCAAGCGCTCCCCTGTGCCGCTACAACCAAACACACCTCTATCGTGGGTCTACCGCTACAACCAAGCGCTCACCTATGCCGCTACAACCAAGCACTCCCCTGTGCCGCTACAACCAAGTGAACCTCTGTCGTGGGTCTGCCGCTACAACCAAGCGCTCCCCTGTGCCACTACAACTAAGCGCTCCCCTGTGCTGCTACAACCAAGCGTACCTCTGTCGTGGGTCTGCCGCTACAACCAAGCGCTCCCCTGTGCCGCTACAACCAAGCGCACCTCTGCCGTGGGTCTTCCGCTACAACCAAGCGCTCCCCACTGGGCTATCCGTAACACACCGAGTCATTCGATCAGCAGTCGTCAAATCTCAACCGGCTCAAGGGTTCCGCACACAGCATGCTTGTTCCGGGAGGGTCCACTCCACGAGCAAAAAGGTCGATGCATCAACTGACATGAAGTCCGGAGTTGATGTATCCCAAGGTGTACTGTAGTGGTCACTTCCGAAGACACGGAGGATTCCCGTACTGTTCTCATCATCGTCGCAGTCGAATCCACCGAGGATCTCTGTATAGTCGTCGTCGTCGAAGTCGCAGCCAGCACTAGGGTTCCCGCTCACAGCAAGCTCGTTCGGGAGGGTCCGCTCCACGAGCCGAGAGGCCGATACATCAACTGTCACAATGTCCGAAGTTGATGTATACAAAAGTTCCGTATCGTCAACAGGAACTCAACGTCGCAGACAGCGCGTCGATCGGACGACCGATCTGAGAGTTATTGGCTTTTTCGTCCCAGGGGCCCGGTTGGTTTTTAAGGCAAAAACAACCCTACCGTACTCCACCTACGTCCAAACCTCGGGCGGAGTATTCCAAAAGATCCGTCTCACAAAGAGGAAAACATCAAAGTCGACGGCATGTCAATCGGACGTCTGTTGCTCAAGATATGAGCGTTTCCACTCCGAGGGCCCGATTGGTTTCGTGTACGAACCAACCCGGCCGAACCCAAAGTATTCCTAAACCTTGAGTGCGATATACCGAAACGATCGTCTCGATCCAAGGATCGCGTTGCCGCTGACGGCGAGTCGTTTGGAGTCCCGTAGCTCAAGTTACGGGCATTTGACCGAAAACGGTCCGAAGACGGGGGTCTGGGCCCGGGCCGACCCCCCCTGGGTCGGCCGAACCGGGTCAACCCGGTCCGGCCCGGCCGGTCGGACCGGCCTGGCTCGGCTAGCCCGGCCCGGCTCGGCCGAGCGGCCGAGCGACGCGGGGGTGAGACGCCGCCCCCGCGTGACACCCCCGCGACACCCACGGGGTGTCGCCCTGGACAACCCGAGCGACGCGGGGGGGAGCCGCTGCCCCCGCGTGACAACCCCGCGGCACCCGCGGGGTGTCACCCCAGACAACCGGACGCGGCTTCAGCCGCGCCCCGCGCGCGCCGGACCCGCGCGGCCGCCGCGGCTTCTGCCGCGGCTGCCTTGTCCGGCGGCGCGCCGGGGCGCCGCCGCTCCCGGCTGCCGGCGCCGCTGCGCCGGGGACCCGCGCCGCCGGCGGCTACCGCGGGCCACCGGAGTAGCTCCGGTGGTCCGATTCTGTTCCCGTCTGCGCCGCTGCTCCTCCCGGGACTCGTTCTTCACTGCGGAATCCTCAAAATTCAGTTGCGGCACGTTCCGTCATCGCCCGTCAAATCCGCACAACAATGAAGAACGGCAGAGGGTTGTCAGGCCATGTTCGTTTGGCCCGCACCCTCCGCGTTAGAGATAAACAACGGGAGAAATACATTCAACACATGAATACATATCCGAAAACAATTTTTAATGAAATAAAATTGTTTTATGAATCGGTTTCTTCATTCTTGAACGGAAACAACACGGGAAATAAGGGAATTTCCAAAAATAAAATCCCTACCTCGTAGTCGTCGTCGTACGCATGTTCTTCGCGGATTTGTTCGTCGCGGAAGGAGGGGATCGTCGCGTCGTCGCGGAAGGGCGTCGCGTCGTCGCGAAATCTGGCATTGAGTCGGCGAACTCAACGGACCAAGAAACAACAGATTTAATTTAATTATATAAAATTAAATCCGTGTTTTGTAAAAAAAAACACAAGGGAGATTTAAGAGAATCCCGAAGTCTCTTACCTCAAACAGTTGATCGAAGATTTCATTGCGGAGGAAGAGACGTCGCAGAAGAACGTTGCAGGATGGGAACGTCGGCGTCGCGGAACACGGCGTCGCATCGTCGACTTCCACGGGTTCGGCGTTCTTCGTCGGAGGTCGGTGTTCTTCACGTTCTTCGCGTTCTTCGCGAAGGAGGATGAATGCTCGAGGATTCTATCAAGCCTCTCAACGTGTAATCCTCCAAAAAGACTTGTTGGTCTTATTTTATTATTATGCCAACAAACGAAAAAGGTAAGTAACGACCCATCAATTCGTTGAATTAATTCAACAAAGAAACCGTCCATTTAATTCACGAAATAAACCGCCCAATTAAATGGTCTGTTAAGAATTTAAGAAAACGCATCAGTTGACTTTCATAATAACGGTTTTCGCGGGTGCGTTACTTAGCGGAAAGAAACGGCGGGGCTCGTGCGGGCCCCAAATCAAAAATATCCTACCAAGAGGGTACGATATTTCTGGATAGTACCCTATCCGTCTCAACTCAGTTTAAGCCACTTTTAAGTGGCTTCAAGTGGCTTCCAAGTGGCTTAAGTGAAATAAAATAAAGTTGTCGTAAAATTATTTTATTTCTTAACTTTAAGCCCGAAAATTAAAAACCACACCCGAGCAAACGCAACTCCGGAAGAGGCGTTTCTAAGCGAATACCGGTGCTGCGATTTCATCGGTGCCCTCTGAATTCGATTCCGGGCACCGGTTCAAAAGTTAGAAAAACCCGCTCGTCCGTTTACTGAACGTACCCGATCCAAACTTCGGAAAATGATTCCGGGCACACCGGGCCTCAGAATCAGGTGCCGTCAGAAACTGCGCTCTTGTAAAATTCCAAAGAAAATTAAGAAAAAAATTTCCTTGAAGTTTACGGGTCTTTACAAATTTCATCAAAATTATCATCATGCAAAGCATCATCATCAATAGATCTGAAATTCTGCCTTGTTTCACCATGCCAAATCCAAGGGCTGTAAGTCATTTTAAAACCATGAAAAATTAAATGATATTTGATCTCTATGATTTTAAACTTCTTCATATTTAAACATTTCAAGCATGGATGAAAAATCATGTGATTATTTGGAATATTTCAATTAGAAAATTCCAAAAAAGCATCAACACCTTCCTCATATTCATCACTTACTCTAAGTGTTGTAATCCAACATTGAATCTCTTTTATCTATAACAAATATAAAAAATAAATATCTTTTCAAAAGAATATAGTGGTGATAAAAATGAGAAAAAATTATTCAATCCAAACCAGGTTTAAATTTATATCAAATATTTCATAAATTGAAAGTAACAAAACTTTGAAATTTATAAAAAAATATTTGTGTATTTGAAAAGAATAATTATAAATTATATAAAATAATCAAATATAAGTTTAAAAATAATTGATAAATCATAAAAATAAATGAATGGAAATAATTTTAAAAAAACATAGTTAGAATATTCTCTTATTTTTTATTTTCTTTTGAAGGAAATTAGATAAAACCTAAAATTTAATATTATCGACTAAAATCCAAATCAAGTACAAGAAGAACAATAGAGACTCATTAAAGATCAATGTAATGTGAAGTGATCAAAGGTAAATAATATAAGAGAGTCAATTAGTCATGCAAGCACCCAATGATTCATCAGAATTTTTCATAGATTGAAGGAGCACATGTTGATCACCACTATAGGGGATCTACTTTGGTTCCTCACCATATAATGACACTACATCGATCAAGTTAGAATGATCAACATACTCAATGAAGAAATATCTAAAGATTGAGAAAAATTTTCTTTTATGCTTAAATTAAATATAAAATTGACAAGAAAATATCTTCTCTTAGTTCCAATTTTTTTTTCAATATTCTTCATAAAAATTTTCATTGGTCATAACATTTACATCTTGTACATTTGGAATAATTTGTTAAATCCTACAAAATATGAGTTGGATATAGGCCCAACACACACTGCATCTACATATGGAACTATCAAATTATACTAAATGACACATGTCCTCCTTTTTCAATACAAAAAGTAATAATTAGCAAGTTTGACCACTTTAATTTTAAAAAACATTCTAGATAAATTTACAGAAGTATGTTAATATAAAATAACAAGTGATGGAACAAATATAAAAATAAAAAATATGCATGATAATAAAATATTTACCAGAAATATAACTTATTTCATGCTTCGGAAAATATATCTATAAAAAAAATTTCTCAAAAGATAGAACTAAACAAGATGGTAATGCAAGATTTTAGAAAATGTAACAAAAAAAGAGTTAGGGAATCTATGACATTGAATGATCAAAATAAAGGCATGTGAGGCTTACTTGAGAGTTGAGAGATGATCAGATAGAATGCGCCGACAAAAATGAGGATGTATGAAGCTGGAAAACTGATATTGGAGGTCACTGGATCAAAGAAATGAGGTTAGTGCTTCTAGGTATGAGAGAACCGAGTTTGATTTATCCCAATCTAATAAAATTGAAATGATTTAAAATAGAAATTCATAAAATTTTAAATGATATATCACATCAGTTATATAGAAATTGACATGAAAAATAAGATTTAACATGTTATTTATTTTATAATCGACATGATAAAGCAATGATATTTTCTTTATCATGTTGTTTATTATATATAATCGATGTAAAAAACCCACTTTATCATGTTGTTTATTATATAACCGATGTAATAAAGTGGGATACTTGATTTGTCACATCAGTTATTTATAATTGACGTGAAAAAGAAAATGTGATAATACTTTTTGTACTAGTGAACATAATGTGATTTCCTACTAGGGACTACCCTACCACACCCAAGATCTCGGTCCACTCCCACAGAAACATCCTCAAATGGACTAAAGGACACAACCAGAGAGATAAACCCTATGAGGCGTTCCTATACCTCATCCAAAGGCATGGGACATTCCCAATGAAAAAACATACCAAATGGACCTCAACAACCTCTAATTTATCTTTGATAAAAAAATGTTCCTAACAGGTATCCAAAAGCAAATCATGCCAATCAGGGCGTTCACAATGGTCCTCATAACCACCTCAAAAGCAGGACCCTCTAAAGGGACTACTCAGAATAATACAAACCTCGAGGAAAAGTCCATTATAAGAAAACATCATTCATCCTTCTCGGAAAATGACCCATCCACATGCACCAACTCACCAACAAAGGAATCCAAACAATGCCATGCCACATGGGCATTCTCAATAGCTGACTACGACAACCACTGATCACTTGATTTTTAACCATCCCAATAGAGTATCCCCAAGATCCCCTAGAATCATCTCAATAGCTTAAAGACACCCAACCATAACCACTATCCCATGATGTCAACTCACCCTAAAGGCTCTAACAGCTCCAATCCCCCAACATAGAAGCAAAAATAAAACTACTATAACCTTGAGAAACTAGTCCTGCTATGTAGGGAAAAACTAATATCTCCTCAAAGATACCATAGGATCCCATTTTCTAAAATCCATATAAAAAACAAAAAATAAATCACCATGGAACACTTGATCTAGGGAAATCAATGAGCTCACAACCCTCACCCATGCCTCATAACTCACAACTCAACCCATTAGAGGATTTTGACTCCATACCTCAAGGAAATCCTCCTACTGGACTCTCTTAGTCCAAAACACCATCCATACGACCTCTAAACACCAAAAGGATTCCACCATCATGATCTATATAGAATAATTATTAGAATAGACTAATCACAAGTCCAATTCTAACTATAGGGAACAAAATACCTAAAAAACCCTTGAAATAAAAAGTACATGACATGAAATTTTGAGTACACATTGTGTACCCTAAAATGTGAACATGGTCATGTACTTTTACATGGTTTGGGTACACTTGGGGTATGCTCATGTAATACTACATGGTTAGGGAGTAGATGGGGTCTACCCGTGTATTACTACACAACTATATACCCCTCACATGGGGTGCCTTTCTGAGTACATGGGCACATGGTTATGTCTCACTACACGGCATGCACCCATATTATATGATGTGTACTTACCAAATATCTATATGTCTATGTAATCATCCACATGGCCAGCTATGTAGAAAATTAATACTACATGGTGTGTACTTAAAGTACATGACATGTAATTATAAAAACTCATCTTCCCTAAATAGGAAGAACACACAACATATATTCTTTGAACTACACACTGTGTACATGGGTTTCCCCAAATGGAAATCCCTCGAATCACCTCAAAACCCCCAATTTTTATAGAAAAACACTCGATCAACCCTCCATGGGGTCCCCAAAAACCCAAAAAAGGATTTAAAAACAAAAAATATTATATGAATATTTGCAGCATAAAATTTAAAACAATCATACCTCCTAGAAAAAACTACCAACGCTTCATGATGAATCTTCCACCTACAACCATTGCACTCAAATTTGAGCCTCAGATAAACCCATAGTGGTGCCTCCTCCCTCAACCTCTTCTCTTGATCTACCTATCCCTATATTTATCATGAACTGCCAAATCCCCAAGGGAATACATGTGAATATAAAGGGATACGAGAGGAAATAAAAAGGAAAAAAGGAAAAAGGAAGAAAAATAAAAAGAAAAAGAAAAAGAAAAAGAAAAGAAAAGGGGCTCGACCTTAGCGCCCGATGTAAGGTTATTCCTTTCATAGAAACCCCAACCCTTGACTAAACTACGGAGACATAATCTCAATATGATACTCTATTTAAAATATATCACCAAAAAACATTCACGAATAAATTAATATTTAATTAATTAAATATTAAATATTCTGTGAAAATATGAACAACTCATATTTACACTAAATTTATATCCTAGGATAAAAAAACTATTTCAAGGACAATAGAGTGATCAAAAAAATTATCCCATATCATCTCATAGGTGAATTTATCATTTTCCTTGGAAACAATTTTGAGAAAAAAATTAAAATTTTCCTCGATTTTCATAACTTGTGATGATGTGGGTCATCACAAACTTCCTACCAAAAACACTTGTCACCTCCTAGAAGACCTGTTGGACAACTATTATCCATGATCTCACTAAATCACTGATGTAGATCATGCTATCTCGACTGTCTAATGACTGATCTTACAACATCCACAGCTCTCTCTTGG
The DNA here is from genome assembly GCA_963277665.1 of Viscum album. Taxonomy (NCBI): domain Eukaryota; kingdom Viridiplantae; phylum Streptophyta; class Magnoliopsida; order Santalales; family Viscaceae; genus Viscum; species Viscum album. The sequence continues at coordinate 1,511,240,702 of OY728128.1, read as the reverse complement.
CTTGAGTAATATTTAACTAAGACCAATCTGATGCTCCCCACCATAAGAGCATCCTTACCATCACCCCATTTCCCAAAAAAAAAAACCACACGACCCAAACTATTTCCATCTTTGAACGCAGTGGATAAATGTGAACAAACTACTCACAGCTAAGAATCAACATGAATATAAAACCACTCATTCCTAGACCATCAAGAACAATAAAATCCATGCTCGAAAAACCATTTTAAACAAGTCTTATGACCTCTAACAACCTATAGCATACTCCCCATAACAATAATTTCATTAAAATACTCTCAAATGAGTACTATGACTCATTCTGACACAAGATAAGTGTTGGATCTTAAGAGTTATTATGGATACAAGATAGGGGTGAATTGTAGTTTAAAAATTTAAACTAAGACAAAAATAATCCTATTAAGTCAAAAAGATCATAATTTGACTTTTTCCAATGACTAGAGTGTCTAAATTAGATCTAGAAATAATCTAATATATCATAGTTATTACCAGTATCACATAAATTTTGATAAATCTAATATTATAAAGATAAATAAGAACTAACTTTCTAATATAATTGCATATCTAAAAAATGAAACTTGTAGAAATAGGTAAAATAAAATCTTATAACAACAAGAAATACTTATAATATTTATAAAATATAATTATACTCTTTAAAAATAAGAGTTAAGGAAGTCAGAAATCCTAACATAAGATATCCAATGTTTCAATACCTACTATAAAGGTCCCTTTCCTTACCAGGAAAGCCCTCGATATGATGATTAGTATAGCTCTATATTCCAATCCCCTAGAATCAATCAATCCAATGGATCAGATTCACCCATTTTACTATCCCTAAAATCCATCAATAAATACCATGATCATACATAATGAATAAAAAAGAATTTTTTCTAATAAATTTACAATCCTCACATAGATTCCTTAGAACTTCAACTCCCTAAGAAATTACAAAGCATTTAGAACAAGATGTTCAAGGAGAGAAAAAATTAGATGTATTAAGTTGTGAATTCATAAACTCTTAGATCTTCAAATTACCTCCTATTTATTGAAAATTCATCAATAGTCATATTTATGAGTTTGTTTCAATGACCTTAGACAACTTTCACTTTGAAAACTCATAGTAATACGGATCTTGATCTTGACAACTAAGACTGAACTGTATTTCATTTTTCATACATCATTTTATTTAGCACTATTACAATGCTATAATGGATTCCATATAATATAAAAAATTCTAAATACTTTGATTATAAACTTTGGATAGTCCTATAGACTTAAATATTGTTTTTCAATCTGATAAAACGAACAATGGTTAATCTAATGTATCGATACTAATGTCAGTCTGATGGTTATGACTTTGGTTAGTCTGATAGAAAGAGAACTAATCTAACCACTGGTCAGAACATAATTTTATCCAATGTACCAGCTTCACCTTTAGTTGTATGGATCTAATTGAATAATAAAATTTCATATTCTTTTTACATTAGAACAATTTCTATGTTCGGTATAAAAAAATATTTCTACAAAAACACACTAAAAAAATTTGGATATATAAATTTAGTAAATTATAGTTTTAAGAAATTGTTTGTGATTTACAAAACCAAGGAAAAGAAAAGAATAAAGTAAAACTTTCAACTCAACAATCAAACCTTTTTTGAAAGAACAAAACACAATACTTAAAATGAAAACCAATAATTTTTAAATAATTACAACTATACTTTTACAAACATTAAAAATAATATTTATAGGAATATTTTTTTCTTATCTTAACTCCCCCTGATTTATTTTAGATTATATAAAAAGTAATACTTGATATTCTACCCATAATTAAAAAGTATTCCTTATAAATATTCTCCCCTTTTAGATAAACTATCCCTCTGGGACTCTTCCTTTAGTTTTTAAACAAACTCCCCCCAAATAAATTATCCCAAAATTTTCCCAAAACATCCCACCATTTTTGATTTTAAAAAATGTATAAGGGAATAAAATATAATCTCATGAAAAGTTATAACAGAAAAACACATGAAAAAATTGTGTTTGAATAAGTTTTATTCCAATAAATTTATATAATATCCATCCATGTGAAATTGGGAACCATTAATACAAAAGATAATCAGAGAAAAACACATTCAAAACAATTTCATTCAAAAGTTATCATTACAGCAAGAGTTTAAAAAAATTATATTATTTATTATATAACTTCTAGATGATCACCTTAAAATTCATTACATATTCACAATCCTTATCGCATTCACCAACTAATGATTCAATCTTTACCATCTTATCCTCCATGACTGATAGTCTCTGATTCTTTACCTCTAACTTTTCAAAATTTTCACTGATCATTTTATTTTCTTCCTTAAAAAACTCTCCACTACATGACCTGGAAGAAAATATGTGGAAAGAATAGATCCCTCCCAAGGAAAAAGAACTGAAAATTTAGGGAAACCCCCACCTAAGGGAAACTCAATCTCAATCCAAAGATCCCTCAGGCATCCTTTCCCTCATCGATCCCCTAATAGGGAACTGAGATCCCACCACCAACCCACTAGGGTTTCCATGTATCCATAAATGAAGGGACCACATATCCAAAACTAGAGAACCTCTCACCTAATGATACACATGATAAATCATTTTAAGAAAATATATACATTTGGTTCAGTTGAGTAGAACTCCACCAAGTATTTATATGATAAAACAACATATAAGTAATTTCTGACACTTTAAACAACTATACCTCCATTATCAATGAAACTAAACATAGAAAAAAATATGTCATGTAAATACTAAATTTATAGAATGATGCATTCAAAATAACCTATTTCCCATGGGATAAGATCCAAAAACCAAAATAAACCATAAATACATAAACCCAAGTCCATCAAATTGGGTGAAATCATATAATCGTAAAATAGAATCCAAGGATAGAAATACCATGCCCAAGAAACATAGAATTTCTATTGGAAAATGTGTTCAATACACACTAGTATGATATCCACCACAAGTTCTAACACATTCCTAGACCTAATATCTACCAACTCCTTAAATAACATAACCAAACTTCTCTAATATCATTTTGTAATGAAACATCTCAGGTTGAACTAACATGTAACCTGATATGACTCACCACAAGGCCTCAAGAACACCTCCTCGAATACCAGAAGCTACAGAATAGTGGTGAGGGTCTAAAAGATATGGCGAGAAGACTGTACCATCTAGTCAACATGCAATAATAGTGAAAAATAACCAAATTCATATACAGTGATACAAATCAGAGTATATATAATGAATAATTTAAATAAAATCATGATATAAAAAATGGGATGTAGAATATATTCGAATAGTCACTCAAGCATGAAAAATATACAACAGAAGATCACCCATCATACCCACTAGATATACAGAATAAACTAAAATTAAATACAATAGGCTCTACTACCAACACTGAGCTAAACCACATACCCGATCTTCACAATGCTCTAGATGAACCAAACTAATCATGAGACTCCACACAAGTGTCTCCACTCAATCAACAAACATTGGGTCTTGTCCCCATTTATCACACAACCTATGCTCCAATCTGAAAGTAAACATCAGGTATGCACACACACCAAGGTGTAAATACATGGGGTGAGAAATAAATATGAGTAGTCCACCCTAATGGTGAACCTATAATATAATGTCATAAAAAGTGAATGCACATGTGATATTCCCAACCTAGTTAAAACTAGAAAAAACTAGCATAAAATAAACAACTGCATAAAAATGGGGCTAAACAAAATGAGTAAAATACCCTATATTAGGCTCTAGCCAAACACTTGAGGTAAATCTATCCCCATTTTGGCCCAAAATAGAGGAATTAAAACACATGGATCACCCCACAACATGAAAACCAGTATATTTTCTAGACTCACATAGGATCTCCAAGATGTCTAAATGCAACAAGAAAAAATAATGAACCCTAGGGTGTGACCATGGACATCCACATGATGAAGCACATATATCGTGGTATAGGAATCCAATTGAATTATTGAACCAGTGAAAAATATCTAATTCACATGTATGAGAAACCTTCATGTCTCAAAATTCATGCAAAAAAAATCAGGCTCTAAATGAGGGCCTAAAAGTGTACACCGTCCCATGGAAATCCTCTAAATATGGTCCTGAAAGATGCACTATCCTAAGGGATCTCGTCTACCCACTACCCGACAAATACATTGTCTCAAGGAACCAACTAAAGTAACCATAATCCCACCATATCCACAACATATAACCTCTAGTCAAGAAATAATACTCAACTAGATGGGTAAACTCATCTAGATCATTCATTATCTCCCTAATCCCATATAATAGAAGCCAGACAATAGAGGATAGAACCAGATCAAAACTTAGGGCCAATGCCTGATCCACAAAATCAAAAGGGTCTCCTCCTCAAATGAAATTCCTGATCAGAAAATTCCACAAACATAATGTCCAAATGAACATGGATCGATCCAGATCTCCCACTTACTATCCAAATTACTGAACTGATAGCACAAATCCACTCTCGACCAACAATCATGGGTCCTCTCTCACCACCTTAGATCTCAAAATCTATAAAAAACCACTATAGTCTCTCAATGAACCACCAAAGTTCCCAACTAAAACTCAAGGCTCCCAAGGTCCCCAGGGTCACATCATAAAGTGACGTCCTACTAGGGACTCCCCTGCTACACCCAATCTCTTGATCTATGCTTGAAAAAACATCCTAAAATGAAAAAATGGACACAAAAAAATAGGAAACCCTACAAGGGGTTCATCTAGATCATCCAAAGGCATGGGACACACCCAATGAGAAAACATCCTAGATGGATCTCAGTGGCCTCCAACTAATCCTAGATCAACAAGGTATTCAATAGGCATCTAAAAGAAAATAACACCAACTAGGGTGTTAATAATGGTCCTCATAACCACCTCAAAAGTAGGAAACTCCATAAGGGATCCTTGACATAAGAAAAACATCAAGGTAAATCCCACTGTAATAAAACCTTATCCAACCTTCCTAGAAAATGACCCATCTATGGGTACCAACTTACCCACAAGGGTATTCGAACAATTCCATGCCACACAAACATTCTCAATAGTTGACTACAAAAACCACTGATCACTTGATCAGTAACCATCCCACCAGGGAATCCCTAATAGTCCCTCAAACCCATATTAATAGATCAAAATTACTGATCCATAACTACCATCCCATGTCATCAACTCAACCCAAAGTCTCCAACATATATAATCCCTAAACACATGAGCTAAACCGCAACCACTATAACCTTTAGAAACTAGTCCCATTACTCAAGGAAAAACCATGATCTCCTCATAGATACCATATAATAAAAATATTTTGAAATCCTTCCAAATAACCTTGAATAGATCACTATGGCATGATCCATCTAGGATAATCAATGATCTCAAAACCCTCACATGGGCCTCACAACTCACAACCCAACTCACTATAGGATTCTAAATCCATACCTCAAGGAAATAATCCTAATAAAATATCTCAATCAAAAAAACAATCCATATGACCTCTAAATTCTGAAATGATTCCACCATCATGATATAAATGAAAAAACACTCAAAATGGACTACTCATAAGTCCAATTATGATTTCGGGGAACAAAATACCCCAAAACCCCATATTGGAAAAAGTAAACGACATTTACTTTTGAGTACATGGTATGTACCCTCAAATGTACACCTATCCATGTACTTATACATGACTAGGGAACACCTGGGGTCTTCCCATGTACTACTACATGACCAGGGTGTACACGGTGTCTTCCCATATATTGTTGGAGTTGGTTCCCTTGAACCAACTAATTTTTTTACTTCATATTACCTTTATATTCAAAGAAGTGAATATTAATTTAAATATATTATCACATATTGATTTTTATTATACATAAAATTGATGATATAATGTCCTAGAATATCTATCACATTAATAAGGTCATAGTAGTTCCCCTCTATGATGAGAACCTTTAGATGCTAAAACGATATCTCTTAAAAATAGTTCTGTAGTTGGATAACATAATATGATAGAGAACATGGTATTTAAACCATTAGGAGAAAGTAATCATAAGAAGACAAGGATTATTCTCATAAAGTTCACATTTGGTAATCTCTAAGATGAGAGATTATGAGAGCAGCCCTGCTAGTAGAAATTCCACATGTTTTGGTGTCATCAAATATTCCTATTTGCGAGCATGTGTAATGGTCCTTATAATATAATATTATTATTAATTCTTGTTATGACTCACACAATTAGATATATTACACAAACCATGATGAAAAAAGTTCATGGAGAAGTTAGATACATTGGGTGTGTCACGAATGACATGTTATTAATAATAAATTAAGAAATGATTTGTCCCTTCCATCTTCATGGAAGTTGATATCTTAGCCCTTTGATTGAAATATGGATGTCACATAAATTATATGGTCATGATGTAATGATGTTTATTCCAAATAGTCAAAGAAAGAACTATCGAGAAAATAGGTTGATGACATAGATGTGCATCCTTCTTAATGAGAAATTGTGTTTAATATATTATATTACACAGTGATCATTCATATGTGGTTATAGATGTTGTGAAATTAAGTTCTTTCTCTTGGGTGCCTTGACCCATTGGTAGATAGTAATCTTGAACTTTAGGAACACATAACTAATTTCAATGAGAAAGAATCCTATAGGGTAACACACTAAGTGTTCCCATTGATCTCAATTAAATTCTATTTGAATTTAATTAATAGAATAAATATTATTACCAATATTGAGGAATACTTTTATTCAAGTTTTATTGATCACTTAAATTTAACAAATATTTATTCTCCCGTATGTATGTAATAATATATTTATTTATTTTATTGAATATTCAATAAATATTTATTCATCAATATGTGAATAAAATATTTATTTATGAATAATATATATATTCATGTATTAAGTAAATGTCGCGGAGTTCAATTAGACCAAGACAAAATCCAATGATAAATAATTATTTACAAGACTACAAATATTATTTATTATGTTCACAAGTTAGAACATGCCACCAAATAATAATAATAATAATATTATTTGGTATGCGTTTTATTAAGGATTGTGATATTTTTTAATATAAAATATACAATTAAATAATTATTTTAAGCTAAATACTAACTCTATTAATAGGCGGTTATGTCTATTGTGTATTGGTGTGAAATCAAAAATAGAGAATTATTGCGCACAATGATTTCTATCTCAGATCCTACTTTTCTTCCGCTCTCAATAATGAGAATGCAAGAGAAATTCCTTCAAGATCGAAGGAAGAGAAATCAATATGAATGACACAATATAATTGATTCACCACACTAGCCACTAGAAATAAATTGGCGTTGATTGGAGATTAAAGGAGCATCTGTGGATCACCGCTAGAGGGATTATACCCTTGGATCCTCACATCACAATGATGAAAATTTGAAAATGGTATTTTGGAAGATTAGTAATGCCATCAAAGAAAGGATGACAAACCCACATATTCATTTCTATCAATATTAAATAAATTAATTATAAATTTGATGTGCAAGATCCCCAATTGGGGTTCCAGGAATAAACATATTAAAATAAATTTTAATATATTTATCACCACCACACACTTCCACTACACCTAGAACCAACAAGTGATATCATAGGGGCTAAAATTAAATTTATAATTATTTATTTGATTGTTGATGCATACAAAATCATGGATGAATTTTCATTTATTATCATTAGTTATTTAATCATATTTAAATTAACATGTTATTGACATATTAATCATGTTCATTTAGTGTTTAATTTTCTTAAAGGTCTAAGAACATATGAATAATGACTGGAGATGACATCAATAACTACCATTTTTTGGATGGTAAGATATGGTTCCATAATGTGTACTTGGAATAACTATATGGAAACGACCTTAAAACATTAAATAATCTTAAATTTTAGTCAAGAACTTACTTTATATTTCACATTGAGGATATTTTCATGTTTAGAGTTTTATATATTTAGAATATAATACATTCATAACATTCCACATTCAAAAAATGTGGATACTACTAAAACAATATCCATTTATTCCAAAATATAAAACATAAAAAATAAACCATGATTTTTTTGACAAAAATATTTATAACATTCATCATGAATTAATTATTTCTATTCCCCATTCTTATTACCTATGGAAAACATCTTAAAATCTTGGGATGATCTCAAAAATCTCAGCAAGGTATATAAAGAAAGAAATTGTTAGTCTAGTGAAAACATAAAAACTATTAAACAAATTTTCATAAAAAACTCATTAGCATGTATAGAAACCTAATAAAGTTGCATTGGGAAATATTTACCATAAAAATATTACATTTACCATTAAAAATGGAATAAAATTTCAGTCGACTTCAAACTTTGGAGTATCCAATGCATTAGAGAGCTATAATGGGGCTCACCTGTCATATCTTGAGCTATAATGGGCTAAACTCAACATATCTTGAGATATAATAGAGATCAAACCATAATTACTTGAGATATAATTGGATCAACCCAAAATAAACAATGTAAAAGGAACATATCATGAATAAAACCCTTGACAACTCATTTAAAACCATAAGAAAAACACATTCAGATATCATAATACCTTTTATTTGTAAAAATAATTTTTAAAATATAAAAACGACGCACATAATAACAAAATAATATTCCTCAAAAATAACTATGGAAACTTATAAATGAAACATTATAGTAATAAAATTTCATAAAATCATAGAAACCTATCATTCCTTATATAAATAAAAGAATAATATTTTTGAATTTCATAAAAGATACATTTAAAAGGATTTTAAAAGGAAAGTCCCTTACCTCAGGTTAGAGTTCATTAAAAAGTGTTAAAAAATCATGTATAATGGTTTAAATAGTGTTATAAATTTATTACAGAACTAAACTCATGTTTATAATACCTCACATAATCTTCTTATATCATTTTCCACCCATTTATTAATAATATTTTGTTATTTCCATTATTTCGGGTGTGTTCTTTTCATGGTTTCCAAGGTTGGTTTATTATGGTATTACATGTAAAAATGAAATAATAATACAAGAGTGATAATATATATATATTTAGACCATTTTAAATAATTACATTTGAATTTAAACTTTCCATGATTTTGGTAAAAGGGAAACGAAAAATCATCATCCACGAAGGTGGTGAATTGACGCACCCCAGATGACGATTTTGTTATTTAAGAATTAAAGGAGAAGATAAAAGATTTTATGATGAATATACCATAAAAAATTACAGTATACATGTGATATTTTAGTTTTCATGAAACATTGGATAAGAGGTGGGGATAAGGTAGAAGTGAGAAAGAATTTGAAAGAGAAGAAGAAGGAATCTTACCTCTTGAAAATTTCTCTTTGAATCCCTCCTTAAGGCTCTTGGAAGTTGTATTTTTGTGAGATCAGAAGAACTATAATATAAAAAGGGATGAGGAGGAGTGAATTTTTTAGAGTTTATCCGATAAATAATGCTTAAGGTGATGAAAATTTGTGAAGGAGAGAGCCTCCTTTTATAATTAAGGTGATGGCTAACATAGGAAACACTCAAATAATTAAAATATCATAAATTTATTATAGGGTTTAAGACTTCTAAAAGGTTTAAAAATCATAGGATATCCCATTTTAAAAGGAATTGTTTCATTTTTAGCCCTTTTCATGTTTTTTTGTTATTTTTAAATAATTTAATAAAATATTTTATTAATGGAAAAGTAATTTTTTCAAACTAAAAACTATTCACAATCATGACTTTAATCACTTCATAAAAAAGTTTCAAATTATAATTAATTTTTTTATATCTTATATATATTATAAATACTTATATAAATTTTTAATTGACTTAAAAATATCAAATTATATTTATTTTACTATTTTTAAAATCATTAATTTGATTTATTCATTAATTAAATATTTACTGCATTATAATTTTTCAATCCATTAATGTAATTATTTATTACCTAAAAATTAAAAATAAAATTCTTTGAGAAATATATTTCTATTATATTTAAAAATAATACTATTTTTTAAAAAAAATTCTAGAAAACCTCACATTAAAATATTATACTAATTGAAAATTATAGTTTGAACAAGTTTTCTTTATTTGGAATAAAATAATATAAAGGGAATAATGTGATTCATGTGGGTTCAAAATGTATCCAATTTGAATCAAAAGGAGATATTGGATGAAACTTACACATCCAAGTAAATTTATATAGTTTATGGTTCAATTAAGTTTTCTTATAAATTTAATTAAAACAATTTATTTATTTATTTCTTCCACCTGCACAAGTTTTTCATAAGCATTACATAAGATTTAATGTTAATTATTTAATATATAAAAATTAAATATAAATTACTATCATAAAAATAAGTTAATTAGGTTCAAAAAAAAATTCTATATTCATTCATTTTGTATAATTAATAATATATATGTCAAGACAACTTCTTAGATTTGTTATTTTTTCTTTTCTTACCCTGTACAATTATTACACATACATTTGGATAATATTGATGTTATATAACTATAAAGTTCTAAATTAATAGACAAAAAAATCAATAATACATAATAATTAATAAAAGTGCCTTAAAAATAATTTTTAGCACTTAATTATTATTTATAAAGAACCTAATTTGATATTTCTAATGCTGCGCAGGCACTACATCGACACTAATAATTTTTTTTTATACTTATCATGAATAGAATATAATTTTCACATTATAAATTATTTATTTATAGTATTCCTATTATTATCTCATTATTTAATTATTTTATAAGTTTAAGAAATTTTATATCACAATTATGTCTTCATGACTTCATAAAAAATACTGTATTAAAAAAAACATTATTTTTTACTATTTAGTAAAAATTAAACTTTTTCAGAAAATTCTCAAAAATTCATACCAGGAAAATTTCAGCATTATGAATTCAAAAATGTAATTATTTTTGTCAAATTAAAATCCTATAATTTAAAAATTAATTTTTTAATTAAATTACCATATAATATTTTTTTTAAAAATTACTATTTAATTCAAGAATTCTAATAAAAAATGATTCTATAAATACTTGGGTTGTTACATTATCCCCACCCCTTTGAAATCGTGACCTCAAAATTTTTATTCACTTATAAAAAAATTGGGATAATTTTTTCCTTATAACATTTTCAGATTCGCATGCTGCTTCTTCAACCATGCAGTTTCTCCACAAAACCTTAACCTGGTGAATTAACTTGTTATGCAAAACTTGCTCTCTACAATCAAGAATCTGAACTGGTTTCTCTTTGTAAGAAAGTTTCTCTTCTATTTGAACTACTTTTGGGCTCAAAATATGGGATAAATCTTGCACATACTTTCTTAACATTGAAACATGAAAAACATTGTATATCTAAGATAAAATCAGAGTCAAAGCTACTCAGTAGACAATTGGTACAATTTTATCTAGAATTTCATAAGGTCCAACAAACCATGGACTTAACTTTCCTTTCTTACCAAAACACATAACAATTTTCCAAGAAGATATTTTAAGGAAAACATGATCACCTACCTCGAATGAAAAGTCTTTCCTCCTGTTATCTACATAACTTTTTTGCTTACTCTGAGCCCTCCTCATGTGTCACCGAATCAACTAAACTTTCTCTACCACTACCTCTACTAATTTTGGTCCCATTAACTTTATTTTCTTGACTTCATCCCAAATTGCTGGAGTTCGACACTGCTTTTCCATATAATGATTAAAAAACTGTCATTTATATACTGGAATGAAAACTGTTGTTATAAGAAAACTAAACTAAAGAAATATGTTGATCCCAAATTCCCTAGTAATCTATTGAACAGGATCATATCATGTCCTACAATTTCTGAATTGTTCATTTGGACTACTCATACAATTGAGGATGAAAATATTTACTAAAATTTAATTCTATTCCCAATGACTTTTTAAGGCCTTTCCAAAATATAAAAGTGAATTTGAGACCATGATATGATACAATGGAGATAGGAACTCCATGAAATCTGATATTTTATTTAATTTATAGACGAGAAAGATGATCTAGAGAAAGAGTGTCTCAAATAAGAATAAAATGAGAAGATTTAGTCAAACGGCCAATAATAACCAAGATTAAATTATTACCTCAAGATGTCTTTGATAGTCCCACCATGAAGTCCATGGATATATTTTTCCATTTCCACTCTGGCACTGGAAAAGGATAAATCATCCCGTTCGGTAACTATCTCTCTACTTTAACTTGTTGACATGTCAAACATTTCATGGTAAAATCTGTAATATCTCTTTTCATTCCATCCCACCAATAATACTCCTGATGGTCTATGTACATATTTGTGCTGCCAGGATGAACTGAAAACAAAGAACTATGAGCTTCACATAACAATTATTTTTTCAATTATGAATCATAAGAAACACATAATCTCTTCCCAAACCTTAAAACACAATATTTATCAACATTAAATTTAGTAAACTTACCTTTATTAACCAATTATACCTTTTTCTTCAACTCAAAATATTCCTTCCATGCTTTCATAATTCCTTCTGATAGAGATGATTACACTGACACCTAAAAAAATAAAGGTATTTCCTTCACTAATAACTTCCAAGCCAAAATTCATCAAATAATTATCCATGGGGTCATGTTTCAAATGTATCATGGTTAATGTTGCATTATTTTTTCGAATCAAAGCATAATCCACTTTATTTTCTTTCCCAAGATAGTAATGGATCATGCAATCATAATCCTTGATTAGTTCCAACAATATTCTCCGTCTCATGTTCAATTCCTTCTTAGTAAATATATACTTCAAACTTTTACGATCATTATATATTTCAGATTTTACTACATACAAATGATGCCACCAAATTTTTATTGAAAAAACAATATCATCTAATTCCAAATCATGTGAAGAGAAATTTAACTCATGAGGTTTCAACTAATGTGAAGCATAAAAAATTACCTGATCATTCTACATTAGAACACAACCAAGTCTCTTCAAAGAAGAATCAATATAGATGAAAAATTCACTAATTCTAAAAGGTAGGGTCAGAACTAGATAATTCACCAATATTCTTTTCAATTCTAGAAAATAATCATCACATTCTTTTGTCTAGATGAATTTAACACCTTTTTGAGTTAACTTAGTAAATGGGATAGATTACCATGCAAAGTTTTTAACAAACCTCTAGTAATAGCCTACTAAACTAAGAAAACTATAAATATCAGTTATATTTTTAGGTCTTTTCCATTGTTTAACAACTTTTGTTTTATTAGGATTAATAGCTATTCCATCTTTAGAAACAATGTGACCAAGGAAAGAAATTTGTTAAAACCAAAATTCATTATCACTAGATTTTCCATATAGTTTATTTTTTTATTAAGGTTTTAAAAACAACCCTTAGAGGTATTTCATGATCCACTTTACTTTTATAATATACCACAATGTCATCAATAAAAACAAACACAAAATTATCCAATAAATCATGAAATATCTATTCATAAGATCCATGAATACATAAGGTTCATTAGTTAACCCAAACATCATACAAACAAAGTCATAATGCCCATATCTAGTACAGAATGCATTCTTAAAAATGTCTACTTCCTTTACTTTCTATTGATGGTAACCCAACATTAGTTCAACCTTCAAAAAATACTGTGATCGATGGAGATGATCAAGAAAGTCCTCAATATAAGGCAAATGATACTTGTTCTTAACAGTGATGTTATTCATGGTGCTGTAATTAATGAAAATTCTCATGAAACCATCTTTCTTTTTAACAAACAAGACAATATCACCCCATGGTGAAGTGTTGGGTCAGATGAAGCCTTTATATAATAGTTCTTATAACTAATTTTTCAAATATAAAAGTTTAATTTGAGACATTTGATAAGGGGGTTTATCAATTGGCTTAACTTTAGGAACTAAGTAAATAGTAAACTCAACTTCACGATTAGGAATAACCCCAGACAAATCATCAAGAAATATATCAAGATACTCATTTACCGCCAGCACATCATTAATCTAAATGGTTCACTTGTTTTCAATAATGTGTGAAAGATGACATTCATTTCTATCTTTTAATAGTTTCTTAGCTTCTTAATATCTTATCAATGGTATGAGTTCATTCCAGTACACAAACTGAAACTATTTATGAAAAACAAATTCTTTTTCTCTATAATCTATCTTACCATGATAAAAAAATCTAGTCCACACCCAAAATAACATCAACCTCTACTAGAGGCAATATAATAAGGTTTATAGGTAAACACTTTCCACATACAAAGATATATAGATTCTTATAATTTCTTTTTTACTCAATATTCCATCTAGGTGTTTTTACCATGAGTTCAAGATTCATTTTATGAGGTGTAATTTCCAATTTAGCAAAAAAAGTTTATAAATGAAGGAATGTGTAGACCCTGAATTAAACAACACATTGGAAAAATCTGTAAAAACATGCAATGTACCTAATACCACCTTGTTTGATTGATCAACATCTGATGAAGTATTTTCAAAGGATTTTTCTACACCATTTTGTTTCCAAACTTATTGATTTCCTACTTGAGTGTCTAGCTTTGGAAACACATTAGAAAAATATCCTAACTCTTTATAGTTAACTCATCTTACCATTAGCTTCTCTTTAATTTTTTGATCATTTTCCTTACAATCATGAGACATGTGTAAAAACATTCCACATCATTATCATTTACCAGAGTTTACAAGACATTATTCAAGATTATTTTTACCACAATTTTCACAAGAAGGGAAATTGATTTTATTACCTCTATATTTCTTTGATGAATTCTTCAACAATTCCTACCAACCTGACCACTTCTTATTCTTGTCATCATGAGGCACATACGTGTCAGAAAACTCCATCTCAACTTTTTTCATAACAATGATCGAGTTTCTTATATCTTTTAAACTCATATGAAGCCAAATCTCTTCATAAAAATGGTTTCAAACTACAGTAAAATATATTAATTTTACTATCAAAGCCCTTAGTAAAACTTGGTTTGTACCTGGTTATTCTCATAAAACTGGATTCATATGAAGCCACAAAATCATCATCTTTCTGCCTCAGTTCCAATAATTGTTTCTCTATTCTAAGTCAAGTAGTTTTAGGAAAATATTTTTCTAGAAAAGACTCTTAAAATCATCCTATTCTAGAGTACCAAGATCATATTTTTCTTTAGTATTCTTAACCAGATACCACTATTTACCAACTTCACCTTCAAAATGATAAATTAATAGTATTACCTTTTGGAGTTCTAAACATCCCATGCCATCAAATATCTTTTCTAGATATTTGATACATCCTTCGACTATCACTAGATCTGCAGTTCCACTGAAAACTGGAGAATGTTGCCTCATAAAATGCTCTACAAAAGGAATGTTTCTTCATGGTAGATCAGGTTCCTCTATAGCATGGATACCACCATCATTTATCACCTAAGTTAACTGAGCCATTATTTTCACAAACTAATCAGTTCCAATTACCACCATTCTAAGCTATGGATTCATAAAGATATCAACTTCTTAGTGCCTCCATACTTAAACTTATCTATTTCTTCTGTGGAAAACCATTATAAATTGGCATATATTATATAAATCAAAATGGTAATCCTCAAATGATATACCATTTTAAATTAAACATAAATTAAGAATTATTTATGGTATTCTATTAACATCATCCTAACCCCTAAGGTTATCTAAACCATCCTCTAATACCAACTATAAGGAATCATTTTTAAAACATTACATAATATTTAATTTTAGTCAAGAAATTACTTTTTTTAACATTGAGGATCTTTTTAGGATTAAAGTTTTAAATAATTCGGATATAATACATTCATAACATTCCACACTTATAAAAAGTGGATACTACTAAAATAGTATCCATTTCTTCAAAAATATGAAATATAAAAAATAAAACATGATTTCTTTAACAAAAATATTCATAACATTCATTATGACTTCATTATTTCTCTTACCCATACTTATTACCTGTGAATTTTTTTTTTAAAATCTTGGGATGAGCAAAAAAATCTCAGTAAGGGATATAAAGAAAGAAATCATTAGTCCAGTGAGAAAATAAAGACTATTAAAACCCTTTTCCTATAAAACACATTAACATGCATAGAATCATCATAAAGTTTACTTGGGATATATTTACCATATCAATCTTACAATAAACCTTAAAAATGGAATAACTTTTTGGTTAACTTCTAACTCTAGAGTACCTAATGCATTAGAGAGCTATAATGTGGCTCACCCATCATATCTTGAGCTACAATGTTATCAACCCAACATATCTTGAGCTATAAGGGGAATAAGCCCATCATATCTTGAGATATAATGGGATAAACCCAAAATAAACAATGTACAAGTAATATTTCATGAATAAAACCCTTGATAACTCATTTAAACCCAAAAGCAAAACACATTCAGATATCATAATACCCTTTTTTCATAAAAATCATTTTTAAAATATAAAAACCGCACACATAATAATGAAAGAACATTATTAAAAAATAAATAGGAGAAATTATAAAGGAAACATTATAGTAATAAAATTTAATGAAATCATATAAAACTCTCATTCCATATATAAATAAAAGAACAATATTTTTGAATTTAATAAAAGAGACATTTAAAAGGATTTTAAAAGGAAAGTCCCTTACCTTGGGTTAGACTTCCTTAAAAAGTGTTCAAAATTCCTGTATAATGGTTTTAATAGTGCTATTAATTTATTACATAACTAAACTCATGTTTATAATACACTACATAATCTTCTTAAAACATTTCCATCAATTTATTAACAATATTTTTTTTTATTTCTATTGTTTCGAGTGCGTTTTTTTATGGTTTCCAAGGTTGGTTTATTATGGTATTCCGTGTCAAAATGAAACAATAATATAGAAGTGATAACATATATATATTTATGTAATTTTAAACAATTACATTTTAATTTAAAATTTCCATGATTTCGGTAAAATGGAAACAAAAAATTATCGTTCACGAAGGCAGTGAATTGACGCACCATAGAAACATTTTTTTATTTAATAATAAAAGGAGAATATGAGAGATTTTATGATGCACATACCATAAACACAACAAAATTAAAGTATATATATGTGATATTATAGTTTTCATGAAACATTGGATACGAGTTGGGGATAAGGTATAAGTGAGAAAGAATTTGAAAGAGACGAAGAAGGAATCTTATCTTTTGAAAATTTCTCTTTGAAGACCTCATTAAGGCTCTTGGAAGCAGTATTTTTTTGATACAAGAAGAAATAGAATGTGTAAATGGGTAAGGATGAGGGATTTTGGTAGAGTTTAGCTGATAAATAAGACTTAAGGTGATGAAAATTTATGAAGGAGGGAACCTCCTTTTATAATTGAGGTGAGGGGTAATATAGAAATTACTCAAATTATTAAAATATAATTAATTTATTATAGAGTTTAAGACTTATTAAAGGCAAAAAAATTATAGTATATCCTATTTTAGAACTAATATTATAATTTTTGGTCATTTTCATGATTTTTAAATAATTTAATAAAATATTTTTTTTGTGGAAAAATAATTTTTTTTCAAATTAAAAACTATTCACAATCGTGACTTTAAGCACATAAAAACAAAGTTTCCAATTCTAATTAATTTTTTATTATATATTATAAATATTATAATAACTTATATAAATCATTAATTGAATTAAAAATATCAAATTATATTTATTTTACTATTTTTAAAATAATTATTTTGATTTATTAATTAATTAAATATTTACTGCATCATAATTGTTCAAGCCATTGATGTAATTATTTATTACCTAAAAATAAAAAATAAAATTACATGAGAAAGATAATTATATTATATTTCAAAATAATATTAAAAAAAAACTTTTTAAAAACCTCATATTAAAATATTATACTAATTGAAAATTATAATGTGAACAAGTTGTCTTTATTTTTAATAAAATAATATAAAGGGACTAATGTAATCTATGTGGGTCCAAAATGTCCCCAATTCTAATTAAAAAGATATATTGGACGAAACTTACATATCTAAGTAAATTTATACATTTTATGGGTCAATTAAGTATTCTTATAAATTTAATTAAAATAGTTTATTTATTTTTTTCTTCGGTTTTCACAAGTATTGCATCCGCATTACATAAGAATTAATGTTAATTATTTAATATATAAAAATTAAAAATAAATTATTATCATAAAAATAATTTAAATAGGTTCAAAATAAATTTCTATATTTATTCATTATATATAATTACTAATATATATGTCAAGACAACTTTTTAAATTTGTTATTTCGTCTTCTCTTACCCTTCACAATTATTTCAAAAACATTTGGATAAGATTAATATTATATAACTATAAAGTTCTAAATTAACAACCAAAAAAATAAATAATACATAATAATTAATAAAATTATCTTGAAAATAATTTTTAGCACTCAATTATTATTTATAAAGAGCCCAATTTGATATTTCCAATGTTGCGCAGACATTGTGTCGGCATTGACGATAATTTTTATACTTATCTAAATAGAATATAATTTTCATGTTATAAATTATTTATGTACAATATTCCTCTTATTATTTCATTATTTAATTATTTAATAAATTTAATAAATTTTATATCACAATTATTTCTTCATGACGTCATAGGAAATACTGTATTTAAAAAATTGTATTTTTTTACTATTCATAAAAAATTAAACTTTTTTAGAAATCTCTTAAAAATTCATACCAGGATAATTTTAACATTATGAATTAAAAAATGAAATTATTTTTATCAAATTAAAATTATATAATTTAAAATTTAATGTTTTAATTAAATAACAATATAATAAATTATTTATTTTAAGATTTACTATTTAATTCAAGAATTCTAATAAACAAATTATTCTATAAATACCTAGGTTGTTACAAGTACACACTGTGTACCCTAGTACACTACACTGGACTATACTATAGGATGAACAAAATTCCATGTAGTTAATTACTTGCGATGTATGCCACACATTAAACGGCCAACCTAGCACACGGTTGTCAGATTACATGGCATGTATCAGAGTACACATCGTGTAGTATACATGGGTTAACAGCATAAATCGCGTAATCTGTATGGTCATTATACATGATCAAACCATGTGAGACTGAAAACCTAGAGACATTATGATATAAATGTTATTTATTCCATATACATGGTGTGTAGTTCATCAATTATCATGTTTAAGATACACACTGAGTTATCTAGATACACAACATTAGAGATACATAGTGTGTAGCTGGAGTCCACACATCGTGTTGTCTATCGCTTGAGAACATGCCGAATATTTTAGTGGATTGAACATGCATGTGACATTAGAAACACACGACATGTAACTGGGCTATACACATTGTGTAATTCACTGAGATACATGCTGAAGATTGAGATGAGTATCTCAGGGACATGAAAATTGGTTACATAATGATTAGTTGGCATGTACATGCCAAGTAGTCTTACTGAGTCAACATGCCGGAGCCCCAGGACTATGACCTGAATATATGGTAACAGAGGTACATAATGTGCAGATGGATAGTACACTCCCTCTAGTCTCCCAATTATTGGAAGAATTAAATTACATTAAATTAACAATTACATCATTAACAACTTATTAATTTTATTGGAACTTTCAGTGTTTGAAAATTTAATAATGGTTTTAAAAAAATTTAAATGCTCAATTAATTTATTTTAATAAATTTGAATCCATTCATTCTACCATTTATTTTCCATTAATTTCTTTATGATGGTTATCTTCAAGAGGATTATTATGGTCATTAATATGGAAGGGAATTAATTAATTGATTAACTAATTAATTAATGCAAGCATTTTTATATTAATAAATAAAGAATTAATAATAAATGAATGTTATACATTTAATTTTTTATATATGTTTTTTATGACCATCCATGATCTTGAAAAATACCCATGTATGTGTTAGATGTTTTAATTTAATTTATTTCTTAGGTTTATAATTATTTATTATTAAATTAAATTTGATGGCCTATGAATCATCCCTCCCTCCATTATTATGTAGAACCTGTGTGTCCAAGGATATTTATGTAATTACTCTTTAACCAATCCTTTGGTTCCCCTCACCTATATGTAAGTTATAAATACTTTTAATTAATGAAGTATCCCAATGTGTATGGAGTCAGTTCAAGACAGAACTGTAATGATGTTAACTTGGTGATACACAGGAGTACATTGGAATATTGTAAATCACACCAAGACTGTTCAATAAAAATTTGGAGATAAGTTTTGAAGAAATATAATTCAGGATTTCATTATAAGAGAATCAAATCAATAGATCAAGGATCTATAAGCCTACAGTGGGCAAGACCGCCTACCTAAATACAATTTTATGATTTTCATGGCCAAAGTCTAAATCATTAAGAAAAGCAATGGGGATCATTGACTCTTGAATTTATAAGAAACTAAACATTTTGATTTTAATGGTAAAGGTTTTTGAGACTTGGTAAAATAGTGGTAGAATTAATAAAATAAAATAATTATTATTTCTTACATAATTTGTAATCAAGTAGGTACAAATCTTCTATTTTAATTATTTTAGAAAAATGTCAATAAAAAATATGAAAGAAGTAAAATCATTATTTAACTCAAGGTGTGTCCTCACAAATAAATTTTTTTACATGTGGTACAATCGTTTATATGATGAACTATTATTAAAAAGTTTGTATTATGTGTTAGGATCCCCTATTCCAATTCTTCCACCCCAGTAGGTGAGCGAAAGTGAAAGGGAAGCCTACCAGAGATATGTTGAGGATGCTTCTTATTTCCGTTCTATTATATTATCAACTATGAATATAGAGTTGATGATACAATATAAATATTTGTATTATTACACCATAATTACATATCTCGATTATCTTGAGAAAGATAGGTAACATCTACAAATAAATAAGATTTTCAATGCACTGTGTTAGTGTAAAATAGAAGAAGTAAATCTAGCTACTGATCATGATTTGAAAATGTTGGGTATATAGATCAATTAGAGAAATTGGGATTACAATTAGATAAGAAATTATACATTAATATTATTTTATTATACTTTCTACTGAGATTATCCTTATTCGTCCAAGCTCGGATAAAAAAAATAGATAAGTTGCCCAGGAAACTTTTGTCTATACTTCACCAAGTAGATAAGGATTGGTTGAAAACTGTTTCTCCACCCCTTATGGTGAAAGGTTTGAGAGAAAAGGCTAAATATTATATGGATAATATACAACAAAAATATACTTCAAAACATCCTTTAACGATACAAAGGATTCAAGGGTAGAAGAATGAACATGAGGCTATTTACTTCTCATGTAGAAAGCTTGGACATTGGAAAATAAATTGCAATGAATTGAAGAAGCAAACAGTTGCATCCGATTTAGGTATATTCATCAAGATTCTATTAATAAACTTTATATTAAGTATAATATTCTTACAACATAAATGTATTTAAATATAGGAAATTATAAATAATATAAGGGTTATAGAGTGAACTCAAAAGGAGCTGAGAAAGGGTGATTCCTATGTCAGCCAAGGGGAGATTACTACTTCTCATTGCTAAATGAATTGATTCAAGTTTGTAATAAGTGTTACCAAAAAAATTATCTCAGTTTATAACTAGATATAATAAAATATTATTTCACATTTTAAATAAATGTTGTTATGGTTCTTTAAATACTAAACAATTAGTTTAGTAACTCCTGAATCACATATATACATTACAATGAATGATGAATATAAAATATAATACTCTTACCTAAATGTGTCAAGATAATTTTTTTCCAAATCTTGTTTATCAACTTCAAAGTATTTTTATTCTCAATTGATCTAAGGTAATAGATATAAAAACAAACAAATTATCATTTTTAGATAAATAAACCTTTATACATAAAGGTACATCATAAAACTTTTAAAATTGGTTCAACATGGCCATGTAAACTATTATAAAGTTGAAGGTAACTTCATATACATCATGATGTTACTTTAATAAATTATATAAATTTATAGTGAAGTAATTGAGCATACTTAGTAAATATAGAGGAATGTCCAAGCTGGCTCGTTGGAAAACATATTATCCAAGTAATCATTGATCAGACATGTGGAGTAAAGGTTGTCCAAAAATCAAATTTCCTAATATAATTCAATGAATTGATGATAGTAAAAGGAAGATTAATGATGATTATTATATATATTTCAAATTTTCCATTATACCATACAATATATATTTTTAAATAGAAGTAAAACAACTAACCATATTCCAACTATATTATCTAATGGATATCATATCAATTACGATATGATAAGAATCTATTAGGAAACTACCATAAGTGTTTATTGAAAAATAATTTATCAAAATATGATCTTATCTACAAATAAACATTAAAACACTATGGTGAATCTCTTTTAATGATCCTATAGCAAATAAGGATATTAATATCTAGTCAAGATAAACTATATTTACATATTTTAAGCCTATCTATTTGAATATAGTGAGAGAAAAATTAACTTCTATGGGTTAAGGATTTGGATGCACATAAGTTGGCATAGGAATACTGGACTCCACTAAGCTTAGTGGTAGGATTAGTTCTTTAGACACATACTATATATAAAATCATAACCAAATAGGTGATTTATTTTCACTGTAGTGGGTGATACATATCTTATTATTTTAGAGTAATGATTTCTATAAAGAAGCAGTAAATTGTAATATACTAAGGTTGATAAGTATATATAAATTCAAGTAATAGACTCCATGTATCAAGATTAAGAATTCTGTATTTTGAATGTTTCTAAGACTAAAAACTACTAGTGAGTGTTCAATAGAAACTGGTCATGGATGGTACAAGACAATACCAATAAAGCATGATTAATTATTGACAGTTTAGTCTATGAAAAAACTTATTCACCTCCCATCATGACTAAAATACTATTTTAATTCTACTAGTCAAAGCATACTTCTATGATCATCATATTGCGATATTGATTGCCAAGGAAACCTCATTTAGAGGAATCCTTATAGAATATGTCTATATAATATAACCAAAGGCAGACCCTATGGTATATGTCTACAAGGAATAACTAAAAGTGCGGGTGACATTAGTAGTTTTCAATAAGATATACAGATTAAATTAATTAATTTATGAATAAATAATGCATAATGATCATATAATATTCATTTAAAATTAATGGGTGGCATGTGTTTTTATCTGGTTAGTGGGAGCACTATAAGTTTTTAAAGTTTCATATATTGTTAACATATGGAAAATGTTTTTTATGTCTCACAAGTTTTTTAAGTACAAGGAATGAAATTTATCCAAGTCTGACTTAAAGTATAAACCATGTTCTATGGAATAAGATCTATAAAAATGTATCTATTTGTTTCCTAAATCTATTCATAGTACACATATTAATAAATTATTGAAAAAATAAAAGTTGAAACAATTCAAGACTGAATTGTTATTATAATATAATCCTTCCATTCAAATATAAATTGGAATTATAAGTGATTATAAAGATTAAAAAAATTTAACAAGATTAGGTTCTAATAATTCATCTCATGTTCTATGATATGTACTAACATTTTATATTACCGACGCATAAAGCATAATAGGTGAATATCAAATAAATCCAATATAATTGAATAAACTTGTAGTTGAAACTATAAGAAAATACTTTGAAAAGTAAAACTAGATGAGTTCTTGTTTGTTGGATAAGTGAGAATACTAGTGATCAAGGGAATTGAACACTAATATTTATTTAGTTCAATTTGATCTATAATCACTAATAAGGCTATAGTAATATGCAAGAAAAAATTATTATAGCCATTGGTTTTCATATCTACAATATATGAGCACATTGTGTATTTTAATATATCTCAAGAAGTAGTTTAGAAATTTCCTATTCCAATTTTGGGTTATACCAAAAGAAATAGGTTTATCATTTTCTGATAAACTATGACTATAGATTTAGTTAGGATGTTAGGATTATAACATGGGAATAAGTGGTAGATGCTTGGTTATATAAATACTTGAGGTATTTTCTTAAGATAATTATGTTTTAGTAAATAGATCCTCCATATAGACACGTGTATTAGCCAACCCTAGCCATAGAAACGTGGTAGTACTAGAAACTATAGCCATACTCAATAGAAGTATGTTTAACATTTGAGTACTGACCTATCGTTAGAAGTTCTCTCTAGTGTAAGTTGGATTTTGTTAGAGTTGGTGCCCTATAACTATAACTACTTTTTACTTTAGATTACTTGTATATTAAAATAAGTGAATATTAATATAAATAAATTATCACATATTGACTGTTATCTTTCATAACATTTAGGTAATAATGTTATAGAGTATATATCACATTGATAAGGTTGTAGAAATTCTCCGAAATGATGAAAACCTTGAGATTCTATGTTGATATCTCTTAAATATAGTTCTATGGCTAAATAACATACTATGATAGGACATATGGTATGTATAAAATTATGTGTGAGTACTCGTAAGTAGATGAAGATTCTTCTCATGAAGTTCACACTAAGTAATCTCTAAGATGCGAGATTATGAGAACAAACCTTCCAGTAGGAATTATGCATGTTTTGGTGTCATTAGATATTCTTATCTACAAGCATGTGTAATGATCCTTAGATTTTAAGATTATTATTAATCCTATTTATGACTAACACACTTTGATATATTTCATAAACCATAATGATAATAGTTCATAGCGAAGTTGGATATGTTGGGTATGTCACAGATGACTTGTTATTAATAATATGTTGAGGAAGGATTTCTTCTTTCTATCTTCATAGAAGTTGATATCTCAACCTTCTGATTGAAATATGACTATTTCATAAATTCCATGACCATGGTGTAATTATGTTCATTTCATATATTCAAAGAAATATGCATAGATAAAATAGGTTGATGACACGAATGTGAAACCTTATTGATGAGATATTGAGACAAAGAGATTATATTACACAATGATCATTTGTATATGCTTGTAGATGTTGCGACATTAAATTATTTCTCTTGGGTGCCTCGACCCGTTTCTATAAGGTAATATTGGAATTTAGCTTAATGCCAATGAGAAAGAATCCTTGAGGGTCACACATTAAGTTTTTTCACTGATCTTTATTAAATTATATTTGAATTTAATTAATGAAGTAAATATCACTCTCACGATTGAGTAATATTTTTATTCAATTTTTATTGATCACATAAATTAAATAAATATTTATTTTCTGGTATGTGAATAAAAAATTATTTATTTATTTTATTGAATATTTAATAAATATATATTTATCAGTATGTGAATACAATATTTATTTATGAATAATATATTTATTTAGGTTTTCATAAAATGTTGAGGAGTTCGATCGGATCAAGACCATGTTTGAAGATAAATAATTATTTATAAACTGATAAATATTATTTCTCATTTACGCAAGTTAGCGCATGAAAAATAATAATAATAATAATATTATTATCTGGAATGAGGTTTATTAAAGGTTATAATATCATTTAATGGCCAAAATATAATTAAATAATTATTTTAACATAAACCCTAACTCTATTAATAGATAGTTATGTCTATTGTGTATTGGTGTGCAATAACAAATAGATAATTTTTGCACACAACAAATTCTCTATCGACTCCTCCTTCTCTCCCCCTCTTAAGAACAAGAACACAAGAGTGATTCCGTCAAGATCAAAGGACCAGTGATCAACACGAACAACACAAGATAATTGATTCCCTATGCTAGCACCCATAAATCAATTGACATTTCTCAAAAATCAAAGGAGCACATGTGGATCATCGTTAAAGGTATTCTACTATTGGATCCTCAAATTGCAACAAAGACAAGCCAAAAAGGGTTTTTCGGAAGATCAACAATGTCATCGATGAAAGGATCCTAAGAAAAATGTATTTTTTTTATCTAAATAAATTAATTATAAATTTATTGTGAATGATCTTCACTCAGGGTTATGGGAAAATAAATATTAAAAGAAAATTTTATATATCACCCACCACCACACGATTCTTCTGTGCTCATAACCTTAATATACTAGTACACAATGATATTCCCCACACATGGGGTGTATTCCTAAGTACATATTCACATGGACATGTCCCACTATACAGTGTGTACCCATAGTACATGACATATACTTTCAAAAACTCCATTTTCCCATGTACTCAACCACATGACCAGGTATATGGAAAAGTACTAATACATGGTGTGTACTCTAAGTACCCAAAATTAAATTATAAAAACTCATATTTTCATAATATTAATAATAAAAAACATGTGTTTTACGAACCACATGTTGTGTACATAGTTTTTCCCTAACAGAAAGCCCCCAAATCGCCCTAAAATCCCTGATTTCTCCACAAAAGCATAGATAGAACCCCATGGAGTCCACATAAATAAAAAAAAGGATTTAAAAAAACTATACTATGGGTATTTATGGAACAAAATTTAAAATAGACCTACCTCATGGTGGAAACCATCAACGTTTCATGTTAAATCCTCCACCTGTAGCCACTACACTCCAATCCGAGCTTCAAACGAACTCCAGGTGGTGCCTCCTACCTCTCTCACTTATATCCCTCTACCTATCCCTATCTTTTAAACATGATGCAAAATCATGAAGGTAATTCATAGGAATATTAAGGGATAAGATAAGAAAGAAAAAGGGAAAAAAGAAAAAAGGAAAAACGAAATAGAAAAAGAAAAGAGAAGGGGCTTGACCCCAGTGCCCGACGCAAGGTTATGCCTTACCTAGGGAACCCCCCATCTCAGAATAAACCACAAATATAAAACATAAATCTTAATATATGTTTAAAATATATCTCCAAATGAACATGGAAAAATAAATTAACATTTATTTAATTAAATATTAAATATCCCATGAAAATTCAAACAACTCATATTTCCACCAAGTTCCTATCCTAGGGTAAACGCCATATTTTGGGACCAATAGAGTGGTTGTAAAAATTATATGTGATCATATCATAGGATAATTTAACATTTTTCCCTTAAAACACTTTTTAGAACAAAAATTCATATTTCCTCTAATTTTCAAAACCTGTGATTACATGAGTCCTTACAAGATGGCTATTCATTTTATTTCTAAAATTAATTAAATTCAAAATTTTATCCTAAAAAAATAATACATAGAAAATCCAATTAAATATTCCTTAAATTCAAAAACATTTTAAAACACACATGATTATTAAATATGAGGTAATAAATGAATTTAATATCAAAAATATATAGTGGATTTATTATCTCTATTAATTCCCTCACTTATAAACTTTGAACTCTAAGACAAGTTAACATCAAAGATATTACATAAGAAAAATTCGATAAACACTAGCCAATGTGAGTTACCTTTTTAAAATATTATCCACTCAAACTTATCATTACTATAAAATATTCTTTATTATATTCCTATATTATTCATATTCAATTCATTTGAACATTTTACATTCTCCCATTCTTATTTATTCCTACCATTATTAAAATATCTTTATCTTCTGAAAAAATATTAATTAAAAAAGGTTTTTCTCATTAAAAACTCATAAAGTGGTCACCATAATCTTACTGAGTCTCTAAATCTCAACCTAATGGGTTAATTAATTTTACTTATCAGGAGGAATTTGTAGGGTTTTTGTGGCTTAGGGTTGGTAAATTCTGATGTTAAACAATTTAGAGGCAGAATGAGGAGATTTTGGCTCTAAATGAAGTAAAATGCTTAAGTTTTTATACTAAAGAATGGTATCCTCACTCACTGTCCCTTGTAGTGATTAAACTCTATCTCCTTTTGATTCTCATATAATATTCCCACATGAAACACTTCAATAATAGTAAAAATTATTTCACTATACTTCCTTAAGTAGTATTGTTTTTTATGTTTTATTTTTCTAATTCCATGTAGATTTTATATTTTTAAGGTATAGAGAAATTATTGAACATAAAATAGTTTTCTGAACCTTAACCAAATTTTTGGGTCCTCATTCCACCTTTCCATGATTTTAATGTTTGTTTCTATATCAGAACACAAAACAACTTCTTAGAGTGATATATTATCCAAGTTTTCTCACAAAGATCCTCCCCCCACACTTGAGTTTTGTAAATACCCCAACCTTAGTATCCCAAAGTTGGTGGTTAATTTATTACATTGGAACTAGATTCAAGTGATAAAATACCCAAAGAATGAATAGTTTATTAGTCTTGTAAAAATATATACATAATTTAATCACACATTACATTTGAAAACATGAAATAAAACATAGTATTTTATTTGATAACATCATTATTATCTCTAGAATATATTTATATATCATTCATAGTAAAATTACTAGAATCTAAATGAAAAGAGAAAAAATAAGGGTGAGACCAAATAATCATTAAGGGTTATGTATAAAAGAATCTATCATGTGAAAAAAAGGAATAATAAAAATTTCAAGGAAAATAACTAAAAAAAGATTTCATTTAGTCAATAACTTGAGAATGAAATGTATCCATGGCTAATATCAATGCCGTAATATCACAGTTAATAATAACTAAATTCTCAATGAATGGAATGATTAATATTGGAATTCATGATATCAATAATAATGATATCTTTACCATCAAATCCTTCCACCAATATAGTTTAATTGATTTGTATGTATACACCAAAACCTCATTTAATAAGGCTAGCCAATTAGATTGTCTCATGAGACCTATTGATACATCTAGGAGATAAATATAA
The DNA here is from genome assembly GCA_963277665.1 of Viscum album. Lineage (NCBI taxonomy): Eukaryota > Viridiplantae > Streptophyta > Magnoliopsida > Santalales > Viscaceae > Viscum > Viscum album. The sequence goes on along the minus strand of OY728128.1, from coordinate 1,511,211,718 downwards.
CTGGTCCCTACTTGTTACTGCATGTACAATTCATTCCTAATATATTTAATGATAAATTTACTTCATAAAAAATATGCCTTATCAACAAATTTTGGTATTGATTAAATAATATGGAATATCAATATTTCCCTAGTTAATCAAATAACTTTCAATATAAAACACCATATGTATAAATAATATATGGTTTTGGAAATAATCATATCCATGATACAATTAATATTGATATTTAAGAGAAATTAAATTTCAAACAATCATAATAAATTGAATGTTTCAAGAGAAATTTAATAACCACAAAATTAATAAGAGATAAAATATGTCCATTAGTTCTTCAGAAATATAGGTTTTTAATAAAATTAAGTCCTTTGAAGAAATAAAGAAAATTGAAGTGAAATATTAAGACAATATTTTATTAAAGAGTTTTCTTTTTAAAACCATTGAAAACTTATTGATGAAAATAAATATTATAAAGTTATTATGGTAGTGGGAAATTCCATTAATGTCATATACATTAAAAAGAAAACATTCCTTTTTAATTTTTATAAAGAAAGTAAAAAATGAACCTTTTTTTAAAACATTAGAAATATTCCTTTAAAACTTTTAAAAGATTAAAGGATAAATTAAAATGTCCTTAATAAATAATTTGAGTAAATAAAAATTACTTTTTTAAAATAATCTTGAAAAATATAGACATGGAAGAAAAATATACCCAATCAAAAGAGAAATAAGATTAGATTTTATTTTAAACATTTCATTGTATGATTAAAATTAAAAATAGATTAAAACTTGGAAGAAAATATGGAAAATCCTTAAATATCAAGAGGACAAGAAATTATATAGAGTTTATAAAGGATATATTATAATATTTCCTTCAATGAAAACTATAAAAATCCAAGAAAAAATAAGATTGTAAAATAAATTCTTACTTCTTTGGAAACTTTTAAATTATAATCTCTTTAAATATTAAAATTGAATTAAAAATTTAATCATAATGAATAAATATATATTAATGTTAAATGCATCAAAGGGTAAGTATATAAACCGCATAGAAATAATTACATGTATAATACCAAATATGTCTCAATGGAGTGAAAATTGAGATGGAATTACTTACAAAGATCATAACATTGAAGTAAGAATTAATAAATGGAGTGAATATGTTCAAAAAATGTAATTTAAAAAAAGAAAAGGAAACACAACATAATAAAACTAGAGTTAATTTAACACATAATCATGGAATAAAAATGAAATGAAGTACATGTATAACCTAATGAATGGAAATTGAGTTAAGAAACTCCTTACCACTTGGTAAATTTCAAGTCAAATCCATCTAAATGAAATAATTTAATTGAAATTTAAAATACCATTAAGTAATAAGGATTAATTATTTAATATGTAAAATAGAAGTATATAAACTATATAAAATAAATTAGGTGTATAATATTAAAACATTACTTAATAAAGGGAAATTGAGACGATATCCCTTACAAAAATTATATCATTAAAGTGATAATTAATCAATGAGGTGATTATGTGTAAAATATTTAAGTGCCCAAAAAATAGTGTAAATAAAATATAATAAAATTATTGGTAATTTCACATATAATCATGGCATAAAATAGTTAATTAAGTAAAATTATAACCCAATGAATGGAAATTGAGTTAAGAAACCCCTTACCTCACACTTACACATAATTGATCATTCTTTAAACCCATGTATACTATATTTAAATTTATTATAATTATATAAAATAACCATACACATAATTATAATATCATATACAATCCAATTATAACATTTCAATACTTTTTTATTAATACTTTTTTTAAATCATCATTTTAGAGTGTTAATTGTCTCATTTTTTATGCAAGTTTTGGTTCGGTAGTTTTGGTCCATGAAAATTTATCATGGTTCCATAATCTATATAATTTTATTATAAATAATATATATATATATATTTATATTCATTTGTAAAACTTATATATAGAAAAATGAATTACACCATTCATGGAAATGGTAGGGCATACATACGCATGGATTTTATTTTTCAATTTTTAGTGGATGGAACAAAATAAAGGTAAATAATAATTCCCCTTTAAATAATCATTTTTATATCATATATATTACAAATATTCATTAAATTTATCCTTATTACCATACATGTAAATAATAAATGAAAAATGGATCACATTGCTTCGTGGAGGTGGTAGTCCACACATACACATTAGCAACATTATCGTTTTCCAATAGATTGGAAGGTAAAAACGTAGAAATGATGTTATAATTTAAGAAGAATAATTATTTCATAAATATAATACATTATAATTAGTTCTTTATTAATAAATATCAAAATAAATTGGTGATGAAATATGAATTACACTACTATGTGGAGACGGTAAATCGTACGTACGCACGAGTGCTGTTTTTGCTTTTTATAGGTTAAAAAAGAGATGTAAAATGGTTTTACGATAATAATAATTATATATAATTATATTTAATATATTGAATTTATTATTTTATTATGGGTAAAATATATTTATATGAAGTAGAAGAAGAATGAAATTTGAAAGAGTAGATAAAGGAGATTACCTATTATTTGAAAGAGATCCTTTTGATCTCCTCATAAGGGTACAAGGGTTGGTATTTTGGGAATAATAGAACTTCAAAAACCTCAATAAGAATTTTGAGAAGATTTTTTGGTAGGTTTTTGTTGAGATAAGTGTCTCTTTATGGTGTATATAATAGAGGATAAGTGGTGGCTTTTTATTATAAATGAAAGGACACACATGGAATTAATAAAAATATTTAAATACAATGAAATCATTTTCTTGTAAAGGTGGAACCATGTGGAAATAATTTAAAAAATAAGATAGGATATGGTTTAAATACCTTTAAATAATAAAATTTGTATAGTTTTATGTTTTATTTTAAACCTAATATTTTAGTTTAATCCCTTTGTTAAATAATTTTAACTTTAACCGCAATAATGACTTTTTCAATCTTAAAGGGTTATAATTTTATGTATAAGGTATAAATTTTATCATAAATGGATAATAGATAAATTTTTAGACCATATATTATACAATTTTTCCTATTTAAATATTTTAATGATTTATAAATAATTTAAAAATATATAATTTTCAAAAAATATTATTAATGTCATTTTTGACACTATTCATTTAATTTGACTTCAAATACATCAAGAAAAAGATTTAACTAGAATATAAAACTTTAAAAGATATTTCATATGTTATATATATCTTAAAAATTCATTTTTAACTTTTACTAACACAAAAAATATTACTTTTAGAGTTTTTAAAATCATTTACATGATTTTTACTACTTTTACAAGTGTTGTGTTGGCGTTGGATAAGAATTTAAGGTAATTATTTTACAAATAAAAATTAAAAATAAATTAACATGATAAAAATTATTTATATTTAAAATAACCATTTATAATTGTGCATAATTTATTCTTATCCCTATCAAAAAATATTATAGATTTTAAAATAAAGAGAGTGACATTTACATAAAATAATTTAAATGTTATTATCAAAGGAAAGTAGAAATAAATTACCTTATTTTATAATTTTTGATGATTATGGATGAAATATACTCATAAAGTAAAATATATTCAAGTATTGGGTTGTTTTTTTGAAATTATAATATTGTTTTTAAACTTAATTAACTCATTTTACCTTTACTGTGGTGATACAAATTTAATATGACTACAATTCATAATGAAAAAAATAAAATGGAATTATTTACCAAATTTAATCCTAATGATTACAAATATGGGATCCATATTTAAAGATTATATCCCTAGAAGTGGAATAAAGTAATTTAAGATAAAAACTGCAAAACATAATGAAAAATAGTTTTTAGAAACATGTGTTTTAAACCCAAAAATAAATATAGCATCCCTCCTTTTTATAACATAAACTTTCATTACATTACACAAAACTGAGGATCTTTAAGGTTTAGTGTCTTGGAAGCCAGGAACATAATACATGAAAACAACATAAAACATTCTTCTTAAACACTTGAAAGGATTATCCTTAATTTCATCCTAGGTTCATTACTGCATCTCATAACCTGGGGACATACATCAAAAGAAAGGGTGACCAAAAGGCCCAGTAAGGGAAACAAGCGAAACATTTTACATATGAACTTGAGATACATCAATAAAGTCATGAAAAGAACTTTAAGGCATGAGAATGAAATAATGAGGCATATCATAATAAAAATAACATTGTTCATAACTTGAAGATGAGTCTACAACATTTAATATTGACAATCATTTTTTTTCACCAAGGTCCATCCCCAAGGTGTCATTAAAAATTACCAAGGTTATTCACCAAGGTATCAGTCTAAATGGTCATCTCTAGAGATTAAGTCTTTACCCAATGCATTGGAGCGCTATCTGGGCGCACCCTTGACATGTATTTATTATCATGTGAGCCAAATATATCATCATCAATCATTTCATAAACAACCCATATAGCATAAAAGAAATGAGTTTCACTTCATAATCATAACGTTTTAAAAACTGCTTAAAAGACATTATCTTTATGTCACTTTAAACCCACGGAAAGGGAAAGAAGGTTTCATGCATGTAAATCCCAGAATTTAAAATAGAAAATTTTGATATATATGTTAATACCCCTGTATAAATAAGATCTTTGAGTATTCACTTAATAACATAAAATAATTTTAGAAAAAAAAGAGAGACAATTTGAGACGAAAATTCTGCAGCATAACGGCTACGTTACAGGGTTTTAGAAAACATTGAAAAGAGAGGGGACATGGGTCACCCAATCATAAATGATCTGTAAAAATATTATAGGGACAGAATATAAAGGATATGAATCATGGTAATGAAATTTGAAGGACATACCATTTGAAATGAAAAACATGGAAGTAAGGCAAAAATGAGATTTCTCTTATAAAAATTTGGCAGCCTAACGGCGTCACTTAAACTTCAATAAAAATGATTTGACAAGATCAAATAGGGTCTCTCATCATATAATAATAATAGATCAGTATGATAGATATAGAGATCATACCCAAACATAATAAAAAGGAACTTGAAATACTTGACATGAAAATAGAACTTGAAAAATGAGAAGGGTGAAAGAATCCGTTACAAAAATTTCGGCAGCCTAACGGCGCCACTTAAACTTTCATAAAATGAAATTATGAGAGTAAGAGGGGGTATCTCATCATATGAACATAAAAAGGATAGTATAATTAATATAAAATAACATCCTCCAACATAAGAACATGGATCATAAAATAAATGACATAAAAGAGATCACTTGAAAAGAAAGAGAGAGGTCAGATCCCTTACCTTAAAATATAACTCTTAAAACTCAAAGGTTTGGACCTTGAGGACTTGGCGGCACCTTGGGAGGACTCATTGGGAGGTAAGGAGACTAGAACTTTGTTTTGGATGGTTTTTTAGTCGAATGGATGAGAGGAGGTCTTGGTACTTATAGGGAAAGTGAGGGGACAAGGCATTAATGGCCAAGGGACACCTCAAAAGAGGTTTTCTCAAAACCATGTGCTCTCCCATGATATTTCCCATGAAGTTAGGCCACATGGGGCCACCAATACAATAATTCATCACCTTTGGTCATCCAACCCTTAAAATATCTCATGACATCATCATGACACAGTTATTATGTCATTAAACATACTGAAACCCTAAAACTGTATTTTTACTATTCACTGAAAATTCAACTTTCTCAGAAAAATCCCAAAATTTCACATTAACCAAATATCAATGCTCTGATTTCAAAAAAGGAACTCCATTTTATAAAAATAATTTTCTAAATATTTTTAATTTTATTTTTAAATAAATACACTATTCACCGAAAATTCATTTTTTTCATAAAAAACCCCAAAAATTACCTTAACATAATATCAATGCTCTGAGTTCAAAAATGAAATCCAATTTATAAAAAAAAAAATTTCTAAAAATTTTTAATTTAATTTTTAATTAAAAAACACTATTCACCGGAAAAAACTAATACTTGAATAATAATTTATGAAACCGTTATTTAACCATTTTATTGAATCACATTACTTAATCAAGGTGCCTAGATTATTTTAATACTTTCTTTAAGTGAGGTTACTAATCTATTTGGTCACATTACTAATCCTAAGCATAAAATCACTATTCATAATTTACTATTTATCAAAAATCAAGTTGATCTTATTAGACTCTAAATTTCATACTGAACATAATTGTAGAAGACCATTTTTTGAAAATAATTACACATTTTTAATTATTCAAGGTTTACATAACCATTTTTTTAAAATATCCTTTCTCTAAAATTCACCAAAAATATGCATACTATATTTATCCAGACATTTGAAAAGTCATAAACATTATCATAAGAAGAAATCCCAATTTTATTTAAAACAAAGGATTACACAAGGCAGTTACGTTCTCCTTAAATAGCCCCTTATCACGCTAGCATAGGACTTAAGTGTAAGGTGTGCTAAGGTGAGAGAATCTGAGGGTGGCTCGGCCAACACCGCATGAGTAGTAATTTCTATCAGGTTGAACTTCTCGCGAAGGCGATTCCGTTCTAGCTTCACATGATGAAGTTTGGCTTGGGTTTGGTCCAGAGCAAAGCCCAGTGGTGCTACCTCCTTCCCAAGTTCTATTAGATGGGCTTCTATTGGTCCAAGACTACTGGGCGAGGCCATCAAATCTTCTTTCTATAATAATTAACCAAGATTACTTGTATTTAGAGACAAAAATAAAAACGTTTAGTTTCCAATGGTCATATTGACCAATGGTCATATAATAGTTAAAACCCAACAGTACCATTTTAATTATAATCATGTTATCAAATGAAACATTTTTTTTGAGTATAAAAATAAAATAAAATAACACATAAAATTAGGAAACAAGATTTATTCAAAATTTCGGGTCATTACAATAAACTTATACCAAAATAAAGTATAAGGATGATTCAAATTAAATTAGTTAGAATATATATAATTAAATAATACCTATGTAACCTTAAGATTATTTTTTTGAGAATAACTATACATGTCAGTGAAAATAAATGATTGTTTTACAAAATTGATATTTTTCACTATTCAATGAAAAATTAATATTTTCATAAAAAATCCAAAAATCACACCTTAAGATAATTTTAATATGAATTTTTTTAAAATGATATATTTTTCTAATATAATTTTTTTAAATATATTAAAAATTAATTATATTATCTACAAAAAAAATTAATAAAAATAATTTTTTTAGAAAAAAAATTTCGGGAGCATAAAATGACTTCACGAAAAATTGAGTGCCTATTTCATATTCATAAATACAATTATATTGAGTATAATCATTATGCATATATTTTATTATGTTTTACTCATATTCATACCCACCGATTGAATGGATAGGTTTTCAAATTTAAATAATAATATTTTTATAATATATCTCAATTCCCTTAAATCCTAGTGTTGCATGTTAAGAAATCCATTGATCACTTCCAATTATTTAAAGATATTAAAATCTAGATATATAAAATTCTACACCCATTAAATAATTTTTTCCCTCACAAATTTATCTTGGTTATCAAAGGTTCAACCTTTGTTAAAAATTCACATCTTAGATAGGCAAATTATTATGAAATGGAAAAGTGGGAAACATAAAATTTAACTTAAATATCACATATTTTTTATCCCAATAATAACTGAATGATTAACTAAAGAGGGGGTGGGGGGGGGGTGGGTGAGGGGTGAATTGAGTTCTTAAAAGTTTTTTCAAAATATATAACCACCCTCTTCTAAGTATGAACATTCAATTTTATTCTTTAAGAGTATATGAAACAGAAATTTAAAATATGTAAAAAGAAAATTGAACACAGAGATTTATAGGTGTTTGGGAAAAAAATACCCTAGTACGCTCCACCAATGCTATACTCCTCAAGCTTGGTGATTTTCACTAAACATCCCTTTTACCAGGGGCTCCCAGTTGAGTACAAGTAGCTGTCACTTAGTAAAAAGGTCCAACAGATTTCAACTAGGATCTCCCTTTACAAGACCTATCTATGGTCTTAACCACACTATTACACAAAGTGTAAACACGGTAGAAAGAGATACATGATTTAAGAAACGTTTGTAGTGAAAAGTTGCAGGAAATAACTGACTGTAGATGAATATTATTCATGATAGAAAATAAACTTCATGCATAGATCATGATTATATTCATTGTAATAGATAGAACTGATAAGATTAGCACTGGACAGATATGTATAGGCCCCCGATGTTAGGAAAGGGGAAAAACCTTACTTTTATCCTTTTGTTCTTCTATTATTACTTTATTCTGAATCTTACTGATCCTTTTATATACGGTTTTAACTTGATCACATGATAACTCTAATAGTTTAGTTTCATCGATATAAAAATTGATGTGACAAGCTATTAAGGACATGTATCTGAACTTTATAAAAATAGAAATTACTTTTGTAGTAGAAATCTTCTCATACTCCAGATTTTTCAGTTTAGACAATCCTTTCACAAATGATCTTTCGTTAAATAAATAATATTCTTTTTATGTACTCAAAATGTATGAAATTACTTATCAAGAGATTAAAAAAACTCATCATGAAATTTTGTAATATCAAATCTTTATAGGATATCTAATGAACATACTATACATCATAGGTTGTCTTTCTTAAGACAATCAGTATTCAAAGTAGAGTATGATAATTTTACAGTGTAAGATAAAATGTTACTATGATGTGGCACTCACTTTTATTCAACTTCTTTTGGATATGAATATTCTTCTTAGATGAATAAATTTATTTCATATTTCAATGATTTTTTTAGAATGTTAGTTAAACTTTATAAGATAAAGTCCTACATTTTCATTTCTGTTTCTGAGTAACTAAATATGTTCCTTAACTCTCATAATACAAATTTTTTGCATAAGACAAATTCTTGAAAATATAACATTAGATAAATATAATATGAAAAACTTAATAAACTATTTAGAATAAAATTATGGATTTTTTTAATCATCAAAACACATAAAGCGAAGATATATTGGAATTATATACTCTTTAAAATAATCTTCCCCTTTTTGATGATCACAAAACCCATGAAATGGAATTTTTTTTCTATAAAATATTTTAACTTTCTGGAAAGAAATATGTTTCATTTTCTATTCTTCTAAAACCCTTTTTCTTCTCCCCTTTTTTGGAATAAGAAACAATTTTGGAATACAGGTGAAATTTTATATTTTCATTTTCTTCCCCCCATTTTGGTGATATCTAAAATAAGTGAAATAAAGGGAAAAAAATTATATTTCACATAGATATCAGTTGATGGACTTGAGTTTTGGGAGTAAGAGGAGTTCATAATGAAATATTTAAATGTCAATATATAGCTAAGGACTGAAAAGAAATTATAATTCAAAAAGAACTTGACAATGATAAATATCACATAAAATATATTAAAAGTATTAAGAGAATAAGATTAAAAATCATTACATAATAAAGTCATGATTATCCAAAAGAGATATTATGATAAATATATGTAGATGTTTATATTCCATAAAGGTGGAATATTCAATTTTTTTAGAATTCCCAACCATCAGGAAACCAAATTCAAAAACTTGAAGGATGAGTATCAATGGATTTTCTGAAAGTGAATTTTGACAGGCTTTTTATTGAATGAGAGGGGTTGGTTTAGAGGTAACGAAGATAAAGGTAGAGGAGTGTCAGTTGTTGTGCCAACAAAATTGCCTAACGTCAGTGAGGATTCTTGAAGACCAGTAAAATCTTTACGAGAAAACCTAACTGGTGTCGACTATATGTTGTGGGATTCTTGTTGTTCTTCCACCAAATCATACTTATCTACATGAGTAAAGGGCAGTTTAAGGGATGGTTTAGGTAATAAAAAAGATGTATCTTTAGAGAACCTTTTATGTTCCCTTTGGTGATCATTTGATGGATCAAATATTTATTTGAGACACTGAGAAGAATATAGGTAATGATAAAAAATCTAAGGTCTAGGAAGCCTTCTCTCACAAATTTGGAATAAAGCATCAACACACACTTCTATTCTTTTAACCATGTCATTCTAGCAGAAATATAAGAGATTTGTAAGTCCATTCCATATTCTTTTAGAAAAATTTCCAACAATGTTTTGGAGGTCTCCTTTCTTAGAATAATTGGTTATTTAGATTCCTTAAAACATTAAATTGGTAGTCTGATATCTCTATTATAGACACAATTTCTTTTTTTACTTAGAGGGATCAACTCTTTCTAAGGATTTTAAAAATTCATTAACTGAAAATTTATCGTTATCCAAGAAATTTTACTTAATATTATTCATAATTTATTCATGTAAGTATTCAATTTTCTTATTTATGTCTCCACAATTGTTTGAAAAGTTCCAACTAACCTCTATAGAAAATTAATGATGAATATTATGTCCTTATTTACTTATATAGAATTTTATTGAGTTTTTTCTAGCTTCTGGTTAAGTTAGGAACCAATATCTTTCATGAAAAAAATACATAGATCCAATAGCTTCCTTTATTGTAGTCGATAGTCTTCTAAATTCATCAATAATAGTTCTTTGGATGTTTTGAAATATTTCTCTTGTCACAAATTTACCTTGAAAGGAATAAATAACAACTTTTATTGAATCTACAACTTTTTATAGCTCCATTATTCTTAATTGTACATCTGAACTAAGCATATTTCAAACAAGGGGTCTTTCTAAAAATTTATTTAAGATAGACTGTACTAGTAGTCTTACTTGATAAACTTCAGCTTTTGAGGCCATCTGATTGGAAAAAGTCCTTAACTCTTGATGTGATTCAAATATTTGAGCTTTTAATGTTTCAACTTCATATGATGACTTCGAAAGGCTCTATTGAGGACTGTTAGAAACGATCTTTTCAGTTTCTAGAATTTATTCATTTTGAGTTCCAAGAAAATTATAGGAAACCTTTTCCTGTTGAACTTCAGAACTCTATTCTCAAGCTGATTGATTCATAGATATATTGGGTACAACGTCCAAGTGATGTGATTCATGAGAATCTATTATTATGATTATTTCTTCATCCGTTCTCTCCATATCCTGGGAGTGAGACTAAACTAGAATAAGAGACAGTCTTGACCTTATAGATATTGTTTTATTGTGACTGATTGAGAACATTTGGGTGATAACTGTGTATATCCTTTCATTTAGTACTTGGACTCATGGAGATATATGGAGTAGGGAGGGTGATCTCTTAAAAAACATCTTGTGGGATTGATGGAATACCAACATGAACTCTTATTATTATATTAATAGTTTCTTCTTACTCATACAAATATTGTTTAGCCTCATAATGAAGATATGATTCTTCCAGCACTATTAGTGTCTTAAGAAAACTCAAATTCTCTCCCTTGAATCTGAGTAGGGTCTATTTCCAACATCTAATGAAAATACATCAAATTTTTCAGGGATAAATCCCAATTCAATCAAATATTTCATAAATCACTTACATTTATATTTTTCAAACCCTGACATGGAATTGTTTCTTTATCATCCAAAATAACTTCGATACTTTAAAAAATTAGAGTTAAGATTCTTCTGAAAGAGTAGAAGTTTAGAGAATTATTTTGAACATGGAAAATATATCATAGGATATATCATGCTAATTTTATAGGATTTTATCAAAATAAACAAGTAAAGTAATGAAATATCTTGAAAAATAATTTTCTCAAACTCACAATTTCATTAAGATATTCTGGACTGAATAAATTTGATCATCACTTTTCTTTCTTGTTTTAGATTAATTACTTGATTTTTCTTGATAACGGAAGTTCCAAAAAGTGATTTCATGATCTATAGAGGAGTAACACCATCCATGGAAGATATAAAGCTATATAAAAATGTGTATCCATCATGAGTAACTTTCAACACTTCATCCATCTTGACCAATATTAGAAATAACTATTTCTGGTTTATGGTTATAGTGACTAGGTCTTTATCATCACATAAGTGGAAAGTATCAGATTCATAGAACTCACGAACTTACTTCTTAAAAACTAATGAGGTCCATGATGCATCAAAAACATATTCCCATCCTTGATAGTTGATAAATTTCTTTAGCATCATGTCTGTTCTATCCATCCACTTGAAATTGATGGATCTTCCACTTAAAACTTTCATTGATAAGCTATAACATTTCATCCTTCTCGATGAAGCACCATTAGATCCTTTATTTTTTTTTTACCATTTATAGTTTGGTTGAGGTATTGAAAGCTCATAACTCTAGGGTAATAAGGTTTTAGGCCAAGAGAAAGAAAAAGGTTTAAAAGGGTTTGTGAGTCATTTCACACAAAGAGTTGATACTCAATATTTTTTATACATAGTAATTGAGGGTAACATAAAAATATTAGAGAAATTATTACTAAATATTGGTGATGTGGTCTATTGGATGCGACCATTACTCGAAATGGAGGAATAAATAAATATTTAAATAAAACATATAATGTTATTAATATATATATGAGAGATATAATATAACATATTACTTTGTAACATCAAACATACCTAATTCTAATTTAATAAAATCAAATCTATTACTAGGCAAGGGTTTGGTAAAAATATACGCTAATTTTTTTTTCTGTGAAAAAAAATTATAAAAATATATCGCCTTTCTGTGCATGGTCTCTTAAGAAATGATGTATTAAATAAATTTTATTCATTATTGAAAGATTTATTATATTCTTTGATATGTTTATAGCATTAGTGTTATCACATATAATTGGAACACAATTACAGTTAAATCCAAAATCTATTAAGTTGTGTTTCATTGATAACACCCGTGCACAACAACTTCCCATGATAATATATTCAGCTTCAGCAGTTGATAGTGATACATATTGTTTCTTCTTACTTGACCAAGACATGAGATATTCACTATGAAAATGATAGTTTTCTAATGTTCCATGATTATCTAGTCTATATCCATCAAATTTGGCATCTGAGTATGAAATTAAATTAAAATCCAAGGTTTTTGGAAAAATAAGGGAAAGAGTTATTGTCCCTTTTAAGTATCTTAAAATTCTATTTACAGTATTAAAATGTGATTATTTTAGATTGGAGTGAAATATTACACAAAGAAATAATAAAAACATAATGTCTGGTCTACTTGTAGTACGGTACAAAAAACTTCTAATGATTCCACTATACAACTTGTTATCGACTAGTTTTCCAGTTTCATCCGAGTCAAGTTTGATATTGGAGCTCATAGAAGTTGATTAATTCTTACTGTTTTCAACTCCAAACTTCTTATGTAAGTCAAGTATGTATTTGATTTGATTTAAAATATTTCTAAAATATATTTGATAAACATGAAATACTATAAAATAGTTTAGTTCACCCATCATGCTCATTTAAAATTCTTTCTACGTTAGTTTTGAAAACTCCTTACACAGTTCTTGATTTTTTTGATCTAAAAATAACATCATCTATTTATATTTGTACTAGAAAAATATCTAAAAAATATTTTTTCTTAAATAATGTAGGATCTGATATTCTTAATGTAAAACCATTTGATAAAATAAAAGAACTTAATATTTCATACCATTCCCTTGGATCTTTTTTAAGTCTATATAGACTTGGTAGGTTTGAATATAGAATTCTGAAAATGAGTAACTTCAAAACCAGGATGCTATTCTACATAAAATTCCTCCATTAAAAAACCATTTAAAAAGAAATATTTTACATTCATTTGGTATAATTTAAAATTCACATATGATTCATATTCTAGAAGTATTATAATAGCTTTAAATATATATATTGGAGAAAAATATTTCTTCATAATCTATTCCTTATTCTTGATTATACCCTTTTGAAATCAATATATATTTTTTTCTAGTTATTACACCATGGTCATCTTACTTGTTTCTAAAAATCCATTTTGTTCTGATTATAGGATAATTTGAGGGTCTTTCAACTAGTTCCCATAACATATTTCTTTTAAACTGATTTATCTCTTCTTTAATTTCTAATAACCAAATTTCATATGATAAGAATTTTTCTATGGATTTAGGTTCTACTTGGGGTATAAAGGTGTATAATTCTACTATATTTCCTACATTTCTTCTGGTTTTCACTCCCTCATCTAGGTTTCCTATAATTTTTTCTAAATGATGGTATTTAAGGTTTCTTGGTGTTCTAGGAAACACATTTTCTGGTTCAATAGTGTCTAACCTTATTAGATTTGGTTTAAAGTAATCAAGTTAAAAATGGTCATCCTTGTTTTCATGAAATAAAGGTTTAGGTCTCATATTTTTTACTGAATCATTTTGATCGTTAATTTGAGTAATTTTATGATTGAAAGGATCACTATAATAAAATTTCACACGATTTGATTTCTAAAAAATTCTCGACCTTTTATTAAAAACTTTATAACCTTTGGGAGTAGTATAGTAGCCTAGGAAGATACCGTCATCAACATATGGATCAAACTTCCTAAGACCATCCTTAGTGTTCATGACGTAAACCTTACATCCAAATACATTGAAGTATCCTACATTGGGTTTTCTATTATTCCAAAACTAATAGGGTGTTTTCTTTAAAATAGGTATTATCAGTACTCTGTAAATGATATAACACACTGTGTTAACAGATTCACCCCAGAAGTGAGTTGGTATGTTATATTCACATAACATAGTCTTAGAAATTTCTTGAAAACTCCTATTTATCATTTCTCTAACATCATTTTTTGAGGTGTTATGGGGGTAGATAATATATGTTTAATTCCTTTATTAGATAAATAAGAATTAAATTCATGATTCTCAAACTTACCTCCATGGTCACTTCTCAAGGACATGATTTTTTCATCCTTTTCATTTTGCACAGGTTTAAAAAATTTGATAAAAACAAAACAAGCTTAACTTTAAAGTATTAAAAATTAAACCCATTTAAATATTTAAAAATCATCAAATAACACATAAACAATGACTTACTAGCAAGAATTTAAGTTCTAGTTGGTTTGAATAAATCCATATGGATATGATCAAGAGGTTCATAAGTAACAACTTATTTAATTGGTTTGAAATATGACTTATGTTTCTTTCCCATTTGGCATGCATCACATAGTTTCTTTTTTTTTTCCAATTTAAGATCATTCAAGTCAAAAATCAAATGATTTTTAAAAAAATTTCTCAAGTAATTAACATTGTAATGTCCAAGCCTTCTATGCCTAATCCATGATTCATCAATTTCAAAATTTAAAAAAAATTCATTTTGTTCACACAATAAGTTAAGATATAATATGTAAAAATTGTTTATTATAGGTTCTTTAAACATGAAAAATTTATCTTTAAAAAACAAGAAGACATTATTTGAAAAATAAAAATAATAACCATCATCAAAAAGTTTAGAAATACTTATCAGATTGTGCTTCAAGCCTTCAATATAAAGTAATTTGTTGATAAGGACAGACTGTGGATTTCCAACTGAACCAATTAAAACTATCTTTTTTTTAATTATCTACAAACATGACATATCCTCTATTTAATTTGGATAGATAATTAAAATTGGAGTAATCTCCACTCATATGTCTTGAACAGCCACTATCCATGAACCATTTCGCATTGCTGTTCATATAGGTAGTCTCCTATAATTACAAATAAAATAAAAGAATTTTTTGGTATCCAAATTATCTTGGGTCTAAATATGTTATCTATAAGATATCTAGGCATCCAAAATTTCTTCTTTTCTCTAAAAATCTTTGCAATTTATTTTGAAAAATATTTTGAAATAAAAACCTTTTTAATCCCACCAAATTGAGGATTTTTTAAATTTAAAATATTGTGAAAATGTTATATTTCACCAAAATTAAAACATATAACTTTAGGAAGATATTTATTTTTTTATTAGGCCACAAAATATTTTCTTTAAATCTTAAATATTTCACCTTGAATTCTAATTCCAAGTTTTTATTTTCTTAGTTGATTTTGGCCAAGAGTTTTGTTTAAATAGCCTTATCCTTTTGTCAAAACACTTTCATAATCTTTGAAAATATTAACCTCCTTCTGTAGGTTTTCTATTGTTTTCTCTTATTAAACATTCAAGATAGTAAATTTTTCTAGCTGATTTTCAGGTCTAAAATATGATTTTTATGATTTTATTCTTTACCAACAATTTTTTTATAATAATTTCAAAGTGATTTATTTTTCATTTTTAGGTTTTTATAATTGATTTAAAACATGGAACAATATTCATTTAACTCTTTATAGGAGAAATATTCATATTTTTATTCACCTTCATGATAATAATAATAAGAATTCAACTCATATGATTGTGATATAAAGAATATATTGTCCTTTTTATTTGTTACTTCAGCTTCTGATTCTGATGACATGGATTTTCTAGGATCTTTAGAATCACTCAATGTATCCTTCATATCTTTCTTAGATTTATTATATCAATTCTCTTTAAATTAATCCCTTTCTATATTCTTGTCATCTTTTATCTTTTTATAGTCATGCTTGATGTGGCCTAACTTTTTTTCATTCATAGCATCTCAACTCTTTAGAGTTGTCACCATGCTTTATGTTCTTGTTGAAAGGTCTTTTGAATCCTTGCCTCTTGTTATATAATTTTTTAAACTTTTGATAAAATTGAGAAATTTAATCATTTGATTTATCATTTCTTGAGAATTCTTCTTATTCACATGCTTCAAAAACTTGTATACTTCTTCTATTTCTATCATATTTATAAGTAGACACTTTCAAGGAAGCATTTTACTTTTTAATAATTTTGGGCTCTTCATTTGTATTTTCCATTTCAGCTTCATACATCATGAGAGTTATGATATGTTATTTTATCTTTAAGTTCTTGAATTTTGTAGATTTTCTTATGGAAGCTGAGATTCCACTCCACTTAGGTGTTAATACTTAGAGAAATTTTAATGCTGGTTCATACTCAACGATTGGAATTCCTAGAGAAGCAATGTTTTTTCATGATGTCAGTGAGTCTTCCATTCATTTGAGTAATGATTTATCCTTAATTAATTTTGAAAGTATCTAAATTGATCTTGGATGTGTCATATCTGAGATCTTTTACGTTGTCAGTACCTTCATATGATACTACTATAGTAGTCAACATTTCATGTGCTGTTTGACATTGAGAGATCCTATTGAACTTGTATGGTATTAACCCACAAATGATAACATTATTATATTTAGAGTTTAAATCATAATTTTCTATAGTTTCAGTATCACATGTTTCAGGTTATGACTTAGGAATTTTTTAGGGTTTAACTACTTTTATATAAAACTTAAGACCAAGGTTATTTAGATAAATGATCATGTGAGCTTTCTAGAAACTATAGTTTTCACCATTGAAGTATGAATCTCTAACCATTGACATACCTTATCTGTTATCAGACATAGAATCCATTTGATATCCAATATTTGGAATTTAAATTTTGATAGTTTTGAACTTGATAGTCACAAGATCTGATACCAATTATTGTCCCAGATAATGAATGACTGGTTAACTCAAGAGGGGGGGGGGTGAATTGAATACTTAAAAGTTTATTCAAAATATATAACCACCCACTTTGAAGTATGCATGTTCAATTTTCTTCCTTAAGAGTATATGTAGAAGAATGTAAAATATTTAGAAAGGAAATTGAACACAGATATTTATAGTGATTTGGGGAATAAAAATTCCCTAGTCTACTCCACTAACGCTCTACACCTCGAGCTTGGTGATTTTCACTAAACAACCCTTTTACCGAGGGCTCCCAGCTGAGTACAAAAATATGTCACTTAGTACAAAGTTCCATGATATTTTAACCATTATCTCCCTTTACAAGACCTATCCATGGTATTAACCACACTCTTACATTGAGTGAAAACACGATAGGAAGAGATATAAGATTTAAGAAATGTCTATGGCACACAGTTTTTGGCAGAAACTGACAGTAGATGAAGATTCATCTTGAAAAAATATAAACTTCATGTGTATCTTATAATGATATTTAATGAAATAGATAGAACTAATAATATTAACATTAGATGAATATGTATAGGTCTTCAATGTTAGGAAAGGGAAAAAACCCTTACTTTTGTCTTTTTGTTCTTCGACTCTCATTTAGTTTTAAGCTTACCGACCCTTTTATATACTATTTAAACTTGATCACATGATAACTCTAAAGTTAAAGAGACATAGATAAAAAACTTGATGTGACAAGAAATTTAGGATGTGTAACCATACTTTCTAAAAATAAAAATCTATTTTGTAGAAGAAATATTCTCGTACTCCAGATTGTTCTATTTAGAAAAGTTTTGTACATACTATCTTTCCTTAAATAGATAATATTCTTTTGATGTACTCAAAAGGTATGAAATGACTTATCAAGAGATTAAAAAAAGACAATATGAAATTCTTTAATATCATATCTTCACAGGATATTGACGGAGCATACTATACATCATAGGATGTCTTTTATAAGATAATCAGTCTTCAATATAGCGTAATATAATTCTACAGTGTAAGAATTTTAATTTGATGTAGTATTCACTTTTCTTAAACTTATTTTGTATACAAATATTATTATCATAAGAATAAATTCCTTTCATATTTCAATTACTATTCTGAGCATGTTAGTTAAACTTCATAATATAGTCTTACATTGTCATTTCTATTTCCAAGTAAGTAAAAATGTTCCTTAATTTGTGTAAGACAAAATTCTTTCATAAAATAAATACTTGAACACATAGCATAAGATAAGTATAATCTGAAACACTTAGAAAACTAATTAGAATTAAATTAGAGTTTTTTTAATCTTAAAAACACATAAAGTGGAGATATATTGGAATAATATACTCTTTAGAACAATATTTAGGTTCCCTAATATGGAGAAAATTAGTGGGAAGTTAAGATATATACATAGAGGAGAAAACTAACACCAAAGGACTAATAGAGAGTGATAAAGAACATGGTCATGAGAAATTTAACGAACAAAAAACCATAAATTAGTGAGAGGAAAAAATAACATTAGTTCATTAAAAATTAATTTAAAATAATAACATTTTTATTTAAAATACTTTTCCTAAAGTTGATGTATTATTTTACTATCAAGATAGAGTACATGAGAAAATATACCTACTTTATTTCTTTATATTTTATAATCACAATTTCATCCTTTGGTTTCACTTTGATGAATTTCCAAATCATCTCTTATTCTAAGAAATGTACATTCAAGATGAATTTTTCATGCATGAAGGACTAAAATTAACTTTTAACACATCATAAGATCAATAAAATAATGAAAAATGATTTCTTCTTTCTATAAATATTTATAAAAAAATGTTTAGAATAAGTTATCTAATATTGATAAATATAATAAATTAATTTATAAAACTATAAAAATAAAACCATTGGTATAACATAGATCAATAAATAACCCTATATCCCATATAACCTCAATAACCTCAACATTAAATAAATTTTTTACCTCAAATTTTATCTCATACCCTTCATCTTATAACAAAAAAAACATAATATCATCTTCCAAAATAATTATTTATGTTAAAACTAAAGGTTATATATACCTCAACCCAATAAAATAACTTCTGAAATATCATTAATCACTTAAAAATACCAAAAATTCAAAAATATTTGATCCTATAATATGCTTTGAATAGATAACTCCACATTTATTCTTTAAATAAAATACAATCTTAGCCAAAAATATTTCCATATACCTTAATCATATAATGTTCCCATTATAGTGTAATTCTTCAAAAATAAAATTAATCATTTTTTAATCCTATGTTTATCTATACGATAAAAAATATATTCCCAGAATGTCATAACCCTTTTATCCTAATTATCTAAAGATAATATTAAACCTAAAGTTTATAAATTTCTTTCAACTTATGTCCACAAAATATAAAATATTTATTCCATAAACAACCTTTTACCCTAAAATACACACTGAAGTAGAGGGTTATATTCCCATAAACATCTCCCAAAAATATCCTTAATAATATTAAACTCTAATCACGTAAAACCTAAATAGGGATATCTATTCCTTTAAAATTATGATAAACCTTAGACTTATCAACCCTTCACACTTTTGGTTTATCCCATATCACTATAGAATATCACAGGTTTCCACAGGTACTATTATCTCATTAATCATAATGGTTTGTAAAGAAAATGTGAATTATCCCAAGCATATCCCCCAGGAGTTTCAAACCAAGTGCATAGTAATGTTACACTCATTGTGTACTAGAAATATTTCTAAGATATATTCGACCAATATTGTTTAGGGTTATTATCCCTAGATGAATCTATTCCAAAACCAAGTCCACTTATATTATTCATTAAGGGATGTATTTATAAGAAAACTATATAATCTTTACCTTAAAAAAATAATTATGATATTATCCTTTAATTAGTTATATCATCAAAGTTTGTCACATGGCTATGTTACCTAATATATGGTTTCCTAAATCTAGTTCCCAAGGTTTCTACTAAAATTTATTTGATACCAACTATAAAGACCCCAACCCTAGTAGTCCAGAGTCAGTGGTTACTTTATTACATTGGTATTAAATATAAGAGATCAAGTCCCTAAGGACAAAATAGTTTAGTAGTTTAAAAACTAGATAGATACTTGAATCACACATTACATTTTAAAACATGAAATAAAACAAATTATTTTCTTTGAGAACATAATTATTCTCTCTAGAATATCTTTTCATATAATTCATAATACACTTTCTGGCATATTAGGGAAAATAACACAAAATAAGGGTGATCTCAAACACATAGTAAATGCTCTATATAATGGAATCTATTATGTGTAAATAAGTTATAATCAATATGGTAAGGTAAAAAAATGAAAACACATTCCATTTAATCAATAAGTTGAGAAAGAAATGTATCCATGGATAATATCAATTAAGTAATCTAATAGATAATAATAACTAAATTTTCAATAAAGGAAATGACTAATATTGGATGTCACGATCTAATATATCATGGTATATCTACCATCAATTATATATACCAATAAAATTTAATCAATGGGTATGTATATACCAAAAATCCATTTAATAAGGCCAGCTAAGTGAATTTTCTCATGAGACTTGTCGATGCATTGAGGGGATATCTATAACTAGGCCCCACCCATCACTATATGTATAATATATTCATCATGTATTGAATGATTAATTTAATTCATAAACAATATTCCCTATCAAAAAATTTATGTATTGAGTAAAGAATATATAATATCAATATTTCCTCAGTTAATCAAATAAAATTTAATTTAAAATACTGTATGGTATAAAATTTAGGAAATAACCATATCCATGATAAAATTAATATAGATATATAAGAGAAATGTAATGACCAATTATCACAAAATAGTTAATGTTTTAATATAATGTTTATGACCACAAAATTGATAATATATGAAATATGACAATCAGTTCATTAGAAATATATGTTTTTAATAAAATCATCTCCTTTTAAGAAATAAATAAAATGGAAGAGAAATATTAAAATAATTCTTTATTGTATATTTTTCTTTTTAAAACCATTTAAAACTTTTAGAATAATTTAAACATCATAAAATGGTTATGGTGATGATAAATTCCGTTAACATCAAATATGTTAAAAAGAAAACATTCCTTTTAACTTTTTATAACAAAATTCGAAAATGAACACTTTAGAAAACATTAGAAAGACTCATTTAAAACATTTTAAAAAATAAAGGATAATGTAAATTGTACTTAATAAACTATGTGATTAAATAAAAAGGTATTTTGTAAACCAATTTTAAAAAATAAGGACATGAAATAAAAATATACTTAATCAAAAGAGAAGTAAGATCAGCTATTAATTTAAAAATTAATTTGAATGATTCAAATTAAAAATAGGAGAAAATTTATAATGAAATATAGAACTCCTTAAATATATATAGAATAAGAATGTATATGGGTTTTATTAAGGATATATTCTAATATTTCCTTCAACATAAACTATAATCCATCCCAGAAAAATTAGATTAGAAAATTAATTATTACATCTTAAAAAGATATAAATTGTAAATTATTGAAAGAGTAAACATGATTTGAAACTTTAATCCTCATGAATAAATATATATTAATTTTAAATACATCAAATTGGTAGTATATAAACCACATAGAAATAAATAGATGCATACTACCAAATATGTCTAAATAGAGTGGAAATTGAGACAAAATTTCTTACAGAGATCGTATAATTGAAGTGATAATTAATCAATGAAGTGATTATGTATAAAAAATTTAAATTCACACAAAAAATTAAAAATAAAACAAAATATATTTTGTGGTAATGTCACACATAATCATGAAATAACATAATCAATGAAGTAGAAGTATAACCCAATGAATGAAAATTGAGTTTAAAAACCCCTTATCACTTGGTAACTTTCAAGTTAAATAACCTTGGATGAAATAATTTGAATTAAAACTTAAAATAGCATAAATTATGAAGGATTAATGACATAACATGTAAAAGGGTAGAATATACACCATATAAAAGAAATTTGGTGTATAATATTAAAATAATCCTCAATGAAGGGAAATTGAGATGAAATACCTTACAAAGATCGTATTATTGAAGTGATAATTAATCAATGAAGTGATTATGTGTAAAAAATGAAAATCCAAAAAATGGGAATAAAACATAGTATAATAATTTTTGATTTTACATATAATCATGGTATAACATATTCAATGAAGTATAAGTAAAACCCATTGAATGGAAATTGTGTTAAGAAATGCCTTACTTCATACTTCCACTCATTTGATCATGATGTAAACTGCTATATAATAAATTTAAATTTATTATACTTATAAAATATAAAAATATATATACTTATAATATCATATATTATCCACTTATAACATTTAAATACTCATATATTAATAACTATTTATTGAAATCATCATTTTTGAGTGTTAACTGTCTTGTTTTTCATATAAATCTTGGTTCGGTAGTTTTGTTCCTTGAATATTTAGCGTGTTTAAATAATATCTATAATTTTATTATAAATATAATATATATTAAATACATATATATTTGGATTCATCCATAAAATATATGGATAGAAAAATGAATTATATCTTTTATAGAGATGACAAGTCGTACATACACATGAACACTATTTTAACTTTTTAATGGATATAACATAAGAAATGTAAAAAATAATTCAACTTTATAAAATAATTTTTATATCATATATATCATATATATTCATTAAATATATATTTATTACTATACCTATAAAATGGAAATGAAAAATGGATCACATCGCTTTGTGGAGGTGGTAGTCCACGCATACGAATGAGCGACATTATCGTTTTCCAACATATTGGAAATTAAAAAGGTAGATATGATATTATAATTTTATAAGAATAATTATTTAATAAATATAATATATTTTTATTAGTTCCATATTATAACTATCTAAATAAATTGGTGATGAAATATGAATTACACTGCTATGTAGTGATAATAAGCTATATGTACACACGAGCGATGTTCTAACATTTCATAAGATGAAAAAGAGATAAAAATGTTTGTACCATAATCATAATAATATAATAATATATTTATTTTATTAGAGTGATTATTTTAGTATGTTTACAATAAATTTAGATGAAGTATAAGAACAATGAAATTTTAAAGAGTCGGTAAAGGTAATTACCTCTTCTTTGAAAGAGGTCATTTAGATATCCTTTTAAAGGACCTATGGTTAGTCTTTTGAAAATAATAGAACCTCTATAACTTTTATAATGATGTTTATAAGAGTTTTTTCATGTTTTTTTGAGATAAGTGTCTTTATTCTATGTATATAAGAGAGGATAGAAGGTCCATTTTTATACTGAATGAAATGACACGCATATAATTAAAAAAAGATTTAAATATAATAGACTCATTTTCATGTGAAAGTGGAACCATGTGGCCATAATTTATAATATAAGATCAGATATTGTTTAAATCACTTTAAATAATAAAAATTTTATAGGTTTAGTTGTATTTAAAATCTTATCTTTTGATTTAACCCCTTTGTTAAATAATTTTAACCTTAACCGTAGTAATGACCTTTTCAATATTAAAGTGTTATAATTTTACTAATAAGGTAATTTTTTTACTATAAATGGGAAAGGGATGAAATTTGAGACCATATATTATCAAATTTGTCCCCTTTAACGTTTTATATGATTTATAAATTATTTAATAAAGTATTATTTTCATAAAATATTATTAATGTCAATTTTGAAACTATTCATTCTTCAAATACATCAAAAAAAGATTTAATACAAATATAAATATTTTAAACATATCTAATTTGTTATATTTATCTTAAAATTTTGTTATAAACTTTAAATCACCCAAAAAAATATTACTTTTAGAGTTTTAAATATTATTTACTTGTTTTTTACCACTTACACAATCAGTGCGTCGGCGTTGCATAAGCATTTAAGGTAATTATTTCATCACTAAAAATTAAAAATAAATTAACATGATAAAATAAAATCATTTATATTTAAAATAAAAATTTATAACCAAACATAAGTTATTTTTATCCCTATCAAAAAATATTTTATATATTAAAATCAAGAGAGTGTCATTTTTTACTTTATATTTACATAAAATAATAAAAATGTTATAATCAAAGGAAAGTGGCAATAAATTGACCCATTTTATAATTTTTTATGATTATGGATGAAATGTACTTATATAATGAAATATAGAAATGTTTTGGGTTTATTTGGGTACCTTATCATATTATTTTGAACTTTAATTTACTCATTTTAGCTTTACCATGATAAAACAAAATTTACTATAGATACTATTCATAATGAAAAATGGGATTTTCAAAAAATTTGAAACTCATGATTCCAAATTTGAGATCCATTTTCCAATATTCAATTCTTATAAGTGGTATAAATTATTTTAATATAAATAAAACAAAACCTAATGATAAACAGTTTTTAGAAAAATATGTTTTTAAACCCAAAAAATATCTTATACCAAAATCAAGTATAAATATGATTAGAATTTAATTAATTATATTATATAAAATTAAATACTACCTATGTTACTTTATGATAAAATTCAATTCAAAATATTTCTTTTCAATGAAAATAATAGAAAGTTTTACCAAAATCGGTATTTTTCACTATTCACTAAAAAATCAATCTTTTTAGAAAAAATAAAAATGTTCACCTTAGGATAATTTTTATATGATTATTTCAAAAAATTTATCATTTTTATAATATAAATTTTTTAGAAATTGTATAAATTTATTATATTATCCATGCATTTAAAGTAATAAAAATCATTTCTTAGAAAAAATATTTTTGAAGTATAAAATGGCATAACTAAAAATAGAGCACATATTTACTATTAATAAATACATTTATATTATGTATAACCATTATGAATATATTTTATAATGTGGTTACTCATATATGTAGCCACCGATTCAATGGCTAGGTTATCATATTTAAATAATAATTTTTTATAATATATCTCAATTTGCTTAAAGATCGATGTTTCATGTTAGAAAAGCTATTGAACACATGAATTTATTTAAAAAGAAATATATCTTAAAATTTTAGGATGTTACAAGTTCAACTGTGATTTTTAATTTACTTATAGGGATAGGTTATTAGATATTTTATTCTTGTAATGTGGCTACCTAATAGGGTTGTTCATAAAAGCAATGCCTAACAAAGGTAATTTGTAAAGGTAGGAAAAAATATAATATTTATTAGAAAAAATATTTTTTTAATCAAAATAATGACTCAATAATTTCCAACACATGTTCCTAAAAGATCTAAGTTTTTGATAATAATTTTCAAAAAAATATAATTAATCAAGTATTTCTTGGTTCACTCAAGAAATGAGGGTATTATAAATAATATGTTAACAATGGTTTTCAATCCTCATAGATGAATGATTTTATTATTATATAGTACAACATGGAATGGGATTAAAAAAATACAATGGTATTCTCCTAAATTAATTAAAATTTGAATATGAAAATAAGTTCATTTTAGTATTGACCTATGTTGTGTTCCTTGGGTCAAATTAACTTTTAATAAATTTCATTGGTTTTAAACTTAAGAAGAAATTTAATTTGAACACAAAAGGTTTAAAAAAAACATAAAAATGAAAAAAATACACAAGAAAAAAAAAATAAAAAAAAAACATAATCTAACAAAAGATATTCCTCCCACCCCACATTATTTGGTGCAATGTACTCATTGTGAAGAAATTTCATGTTATAATTTAAACAAATGATTTATAATCATATCACAAATAAATGTGAAGGAATTATAAAACCTTACCTCATATATACTTAGTTATATAAATAAGTTCCTTCTCCCTTAGAGGTGCTTGTACACTTTCTCTTAAAAGATTCAATCTATACCCATTAACTCTAAATATAGAATCTTTATCTGGGTAGTCAATCTATTCATCCCAAAATTTAAAAAATTATTAATAATAAAAGTTCTAGACCATTTAGAACAAAATTTACCTAGAAGTATCTTGAGTCTATAATCAAACAATATCAATTTATTCCCTTATTTTATCTCCTTTCTGAGAATCAATTCATTATGGAAAGCTTTGGTTTTCTTATTATAAATACTATAATTATCCTAGGCATTATTTTTTATTTCTTTCAACTCTTACAAGAATAATTTCCTCTATTTCCAAGCTCCAAAAAATTTATGTTACAAATCTTGATAGCCCAAAATGTTTTGTATTCCATCTTTATTAGAAGTGAAAAGATCACCATATTCTAGCCTAAAAGGTCAAATCTCAATTATACTTTCATAATTAATCCTATAATCCAAAATATCATAATCTAATATCATGATCCAATATTTCCTATCTATATGGACAACTTTCTAATGTATCTGTTTAATCTACCTATTTAACACCTCATCAATGCCATCTTTTGAGGATGATATGGTATAGAAACCTTACAATAAACTTCATATTTCCTAAAAAATACATTTAGAGCCCTATTAGAAAATAAGGGTCCATGGATTATGAAGGTAAATCTCAGTATCCCAAGCCTATACAAATTTTGGCTATTAAAAGTTGTGAGACTACCTTAGAATTAATGGTTCTTATGGATATAACCTCTACCCACTTGGACACATAGTCCACAACTAAAATAATGTAAAATTATCCAAATAATAGGGAAATGGGACCATAAAAACCATTTCAGACAAATATAAAACATAAAAAAACATGAGGTTATGTTGTGGAATATCATTTGTTTTGAAAATATTCCCTTTAATTTTTAATATTTTACATGTTCTACAGAAGTCAAAGGTATATTTGAAAATGGTGGGAAGAAAACTAGAATCAATAACCTTTCTAGATATTATTTTTGTCCAAAGTGACCACCAAAACTCCAAATATGTTATAGTCTTAGCACTATTTGTACTTAATAATCTAGGATACATCTCCTCATGATTTGGTAACTTCTAAGTTTCTACAAGTATAGATCATCCTAATCATAAATTTGAGTTTCACTCACTAACATGAAAAGTTTTTCCTTTAGAAACTAATAGAGAATTTAATTGGAAACCATGTAGTTCACATGCTCTATAAACAATGGTATGAAACTCTCAATAACATGAAATTATTAAATAGGGATAGTTTCCCTAATATGTGAAAAAATTTGGAGTTTTTCACCTAGAATAGTGGGTAGTCAAATAAAATGGTCAGCCACTAAGTTATCACCACCCTTTCTATAAACTATCTCTACATAAAATTTACACAATAGTAGAATCCATCTTAGAAAGCTTAGTTTTTCCTTCATGCATCCTTATAAAAAATCTAATATAATAATATTTAGTAAAAAAATTCACCTTAGAGTCCAAAAAGTATCACATAAAATTATATAGAGGAAATACAATGTCCAACAACTTTCTCTTAGTTGTTGTGTAATTATTTTGTGACGAATCTAGAGTCCTTAATGCATAATCTATGGAATGAGACCTCATATCCACTCTTTTACTCAAAAAAACCAATAGATAGAAACCTAATGCATTTATAATCAATTAAAATGTTAAATCCTATATAAGTGACTAGATAATTGGCGGGTATACTAAATTTTATTTTAGATCCCTATATTCCATTATAAATCTCTTATAGAATCACACATGGTCAAGGTAATATCTCACATTATTTATTATTTTTGGGTATGATAGTGATTAAATAACATCAAACTTGAACTTATCCACTTAAATCAAATTCCTAAACACTATATTTCCAAGAAACATTCCCTTCTCCACTATAAATTGTCATTTTTGAAAGTTGAGAACATGGTTTTTCTCAATGAAAATTTGGAGTATAATAACGAGATTTACTAAATAACACTAAATGGAAGTCCCACAAACTGTAAAATAATCCATAAAACCCTTTATATGTTCCACTAAAAATTTAGAAAAAAGTCTCATCATAAGTCTTTAAAAGGATCTCAGATCATTACACAATCCAAATGGAATTATTTTAAAAGAAAAATTACTGAAAGGATAGTTCATGGTGGTATTCTTCTGTTCCTTAGGTGAAATTTAAATCTATAAGTACCACAATAAACAATTCAAAATATAGTAGTTGGACCGCCCTACAAATATTTCTAGAATTTTTTCATGTAATGGTAGATGAAAGTGACATTTTTGGGTTATAAGGTTAGGTTTACTATATTAAATACACACCCTATATTTACTAGGATGTCTACAACTGACAAGATCTCTAAATTCAATTTTTGTAATTTTAAAACCACTCTTTTATGGCACTATCTACTCTAGAATAACCTATTGACTATCAATGATTGGAAAAATAATTATAGTAGCCATCAAAGTGGTCACTTATTTCTTAACTACCTCTAAAAGTGTTGGATTTAACCTTCTTTTATACTACCTATCAAGTTTAAAAATAACCTACAATAAGAACCTATTCATAAATACTGAAGGACTAATTCCATTACAATCAACTAAGGCCCATACTATGTCTCTCATGTGATATTTAATAACTCTTAAATGGTGATCATATTGGTTTTTTGACAACCCGTTCACAATTATTATAAAAATATTCTCATTCTCATCTAAAATGAATATTTGATATTATCAAGAAAAGGTTTTAATTCCACATCAGATGGGCTATACCCACTTTTAAAATATGGTTTTATAGAATCAAACTAATCTATATTATCTTCTAAAACTCTTTCAAAACAATCGAATTTTGTATTTACATCAGTAATAATTAATTGTAAAACATTATCTACAATAATTACATGTTCAAAATAAATTATAGATTTAAAAAGGTAATGATGATGTCATTCATGAGCATCATTACAAAATGTTTTAGAGCACTGAAAACTTGATTAAAATTCATATTTATCATTTTCTTCAAGAAAAAAGTTACCATATTCAACACATGTAGAGTTATCATCATTTTAAATGGAATAATAAAAGAAATTTTTATTCTTAAATGGATTTCATGAAACATCTTCCACACTTAAATCCTATTGACATGCAACACTATCTTAATCATTTAAATCATGTTTAGTAGTAGGAAAAATTTAATTTTCATAAGAATAAAAGTATGGTTCATTAATTATGAAATATAGAAATAATTATGTGGATAACCAATCAATCATATTGACATGGTGAGCCGAGCGATCTTCCATGGGATATTTCATAACATTAAAAAGGTTAAAGTGAACCATTTTTTTCTAAATTCAATTAAATTTTTTTCTATTGGAATATTTTATAGTTTTTTTCATTTTTTAGAAATAGTATCCCAAAAATTAATGGTTTTGGGTGATAAAAATATCATATTCCATGTCAAAAATATAAAAATCAATAGGGAAGACCATATACCTTACTCTCAGAAACACATCCTCAATAACTCCAATAGGGTTTTCTATAATTATATTGGTGGATTGGATAAAAATCCTAGTAGGTTTGTATTACATAAACTATAAATCAGATTAAAAATAGTAAGTAATAACATTTATAGAAGCTCCTAAGTCTAATATTATGACACCCAAAACTCATACTCCTAGATCAGATGTCATAAAAACATATTTTACATACTATCTTCGATACCATCTATAAACTCCACAAAAAAACTATCCTATAAATCCAAAAATTAAAGGAAATATTATATTATATACATTCCTATGACCTTTTAGCATGATAGATTTATATAATTAGGGTATAAAATAAACTATAAAAACCAATGTATTTCTCAACTAATGGATATTTTTTCCACTATATAAGAAACTACTTAACACATAAAGAGACTTAAAAATCTCCCATAAATTCTCCATAAAATCTATCATATCATATATATCATTCATAATTATTTTATTAATAACCTAGGTAATAAAAACATAAGAAATGGGCGATCTCAAACTCTCAATAATGGAAACATGTAACAAAACATTTCCAAAACCTAAGCACAGTATACATAATGCGACAAGAATAAATAATATAAATAATTTAGTAATAGACAAAAATTTAGATTATACTATATTCATTATAATAAATAGAAACATGGATATCAATAATATATATTTTATATTTATGGAATGTATAATGACTAATATAAAAAACATGCGGTCAAGGCCTTGTGCGAAGACAAAATATTGACATGGGGAGAGGTATATACCAAAACCATGTTTTTTATCTCATGAGAATTTTTGATGCATCAGGGTACTATTTAACATTGTTCCATAACTATCACTTATTTGAGTTTAATACATTCACCATAATAGTCAACAATATGTTTCCAATAATTCCCAAAGGAACCCCTAGATGAATAAAAACATGGAAATCCATATAATGAAAAATATGGAATGTTAATACATAAAAAACCCATGTTAAAAGTAAATAATCATAAATAATGTAAATAATTTTATTCATTTCAATAAAATGGATAACATGACAATAAAACATTTAGATAAAGAAGGTGTATGGTTAAACAATACATAGTTAACTTTCTAACAATCATACATATTGGAATAAAAATATATGGAATGCCAATACTTTCCCCACATCAACAAAAGGGATAATATGATAATAACCCATCAATAAAAAGAAGTTGGATGGTTAAAAAATACATATTTAACTTTACAATAATCATCTATATTGTAATAACTACAAAAAGAATGCTGAAAATTTTCTCCATGTCAACAAAATAACATTTTTTCTAGGTGAAATTTATACAATCTAAATTATGTTAAATGTGATGTTTAAAACATATAGATAAATGAGTATAAAATTACATAAATACTAGAATAACATGATCATAATTCATCTAAAGAGATATGTTTCATGGTTTTAAAAGATAATACCCTCATGTAATAAAGGAAACCTAGAAGGATATTGACATTGATGAAAAACATCCTTACAAAATATTGCTTGAACAATATTTCCCAAGAAGGGATCAAGAATTGGATTTTTTGGTACCATGAGTTCATTCCCACAAAATATAAATATATATTATATTATAAAAATTGAAAAATAAACCCTATTAGGGTAAATAATTTTTAAAATTAAAAGGGAAATGGAAGTGAATACTTAAAAGATTATTTAGAAAACATTTTTAAAATTGATGAAAAAAAGATATTACATGTCATTTAAAATTATATATTTTCAAAAGGGGAAGTGATTTTTTTTTGAAAAAAATTAATTTATTAAAATTATTTTCACTAATAGGGCCATGAAAATACATATGGTTTATCTTTGAGAAATGTAGAGAGGAAGACAAAACATATGAAAGTGAAAGGAAAACCCCTTTTTTATATCTTGAAAAATACCTTTTAAATTCCATTGAGCATGTTCTCAGCATGACCTTGAGTGTTTTAATAGTAATTTCTGATTGGATATTAGTTTGGGGGTGATAGGCCTTACTGAATTTCAATTGAGGATTCAGATCATGCTAAATAATTCTTTATAATTTTGATGTAAACCTTGGATCACGATCAGAAATGATATAAATTGATACCCCATACAACCTCACCACTTCCTTTAAGAAAATCTTAACAAGTTGGTCAAGAGATAAATCTTCCCAAATAGTGATTAAATGGGATGTATTGGTGATTAGATACACTATAAACCATATATAATTATTTCCTTTGGATTTTCTTGAGATACTAGTGACAAAGTCGATAGTAATATTATGCCACTTCTATGTTGGTATGGGTAGTGGTTGTAAGACCCCTTTAGGAAGTTGTCTCTTTACCTTCACTTATTGACACACCAATCACATTATAGTGTAGTCAGAAATCTACCTTTTCATGTTATCCCACCAATAATGATAAAAAAGGCCCATATACATCTTATTGATTCTAGGATGTATAGAGAATGCAGTGTTGTGAGCTTCACCCATCAGTTATTTATTTATCTTCAGAATAGATGAAACACATAGTCTTGTATGAAATTTCAATACACCTTCTTGATTAATATTGAACTCAAGAAACTTTCCATTCTTCACAGCCTATATCTTCTTCTGTAATAAAGGATCTTCTTTGTGAGATTTATTGATCTTCTCTAGTAATGGTGGTTGAAAAAACATTTGGGATAGGGTTGATGATGCCCCTTCCCTTAGGATTCCCATGTACAATTTTAATTGGTATTTAATTGAAGGACCTCCTTGAATCCTTATCATTACCAGTATAATAGGGTATTTCCTACTTAATACATCAACTAATTTGTTTTCTCTTCTGGGGTGATAATGAATTGAAAAATTATAGCCTTTTAGAAGTTCCAACCATCTCCTATATCTCATGTTCACTTACTTTTGCATGAAAATATAATTCAAACTTTAGTGGTTTGTGTATATATCACATTTCTGCCCATAAATATAGTGCCTCTATATTTTTAGAGCAAAAATAACCATAGATAGCTCTAGGTCTGGTGTAAGATAATTCATCTCATGAGGCTTCAAATTTTGAGATGCATAAGCAATCACCTTGTAATTTTTCATGAGGATACACCCAATACCTTTCATAGATGCATCACTAAAAATAACGAATCCTTCTTTAATTGAGGGTATAGTTAACATAGGTGCAATAACCAATCTATTCTTCATCTCTTGGAAACTTTCTTCACACTCCTTTATCTATATGAACTTATCCTCTTTTTGAGTTAACTTGGTTAGTGTATTATAAATCCATGATTGTTTTACAAGACTCTTATAATATCCTGCTAAACCAAGAAAACTACATATCTAAATTACTATTGTAGGATGAGGACAGTCCTACAAAACCTTTGTCTTCACTAAGTCAACTGAGATTACTTCACTGGTTACAATGTGACTCAATAAGGAAACTTATTGTAACCAAAATTCACATTTTCTGAACTATCCAAATAGGCTCTCCTTTATCATAGTTTTCAATATAACCCTCAGATAATCCTCATTATCCTCATGAATTTTGGAATATATCAGAATATTGTTAATAAAAACTAACAAAAATTTATCATGGTAGTCCTTAAAGACTCTATTCATAAAATCCATAAATATAATAGGATAATTAGTCAAGATTAATGGAATAAAAACAAACTCATAATTCCCATATCTTGATCAGAAGTCAATCTTTGGAATATCTTATTTCTTCACCCTCAATTGATGATAACCAGATCAAAGATCAATCTTTGAGAAGAATTGAGCCCCACCAAGTTGGTCAAATAAATCATAAATCATTAGAAGAGGGTACTTATTCTTCACTGTGATCCCATTAAGTTCTCAATAATCAATTTATAACCACATTGATCCATCCTTCTTCTTTACAAAGAGTACAGGTGATCTCGAAGGAGACACACTTGGTTAGACAAACCCCTTCCACAAAATATATTGAAGCTATTTATTTAATTACTCTAGCACCATATTTTATATTATATACTGGGTATTTGATATTGGCTTGGATCCAATAACGAGTTCAATGGAGAACTCTACCTCTCTTTCTAGGGGAGGTCTAGGTAGCTCCTCAGGAAATACATCAACGTATTCCTGAATGATGGGGATATTTTCTATTCATATACTTTCATTTAATTCTTCATTTTTACCAATAATCTCCATAAAGAAGGTTATGAAATGTGATTATAGAAAAATATTAGGTTGGTATATCTCTTCGTTGAAGATAACTGCAGGTTTTCCATTCAATACTACTGATATTTCCTTGCTTCTATAGTTCATCTTAGCATTATACTTTGAGATCCAGTCCATCCATAATATAGTGTTGAATTCCATCATGGGAATGAATACTAAATTTTTGATGAGATTTGTCTCACCAAAGTGAATACTATAGTTTCTATAAACTATTCATTCTTGGATAATACCTCTAAGAGTCTTGACTAATAACTCTACTTTTAGTAGTTCTGGGATTGATTATATATTATTTTCAAACTTACAGAAACAATGGAATGTATAAAACCATAATCAAACAATGTACTTTCTATATTTGAGATAACAATGAAAGTACTTGACACCACATCATTTGAAGCATCTAATTTATCCTCCATGATAGAAAATTCATAACCTTGATCTTTTATCCTATACTAAAGTTGATGGTGATTCCCCTCTACTATATTCTAGTTTTGACAATGGTTGGAAAAGTGCCTAATATGTATACACTTATAGAATTATACTTCAGGATGGGATTTCATCATTATCCCTTTGTTATTAGTGTTGTTAAGTTGAGGCTTCACCACACTATGATAGTTCCGAGCAATATGGCCATATCTTCCACACTTGTAACATTTCCTACTCCCATGCAAGAAATTCCCCGAATTCTTATTTCCACATTTGTTGTATGTGGGAAGTTTCACTTGTTTTACTCTCATTACATGATCAAATATCCTCCCTAATATTGGATCCATTGATCTCTTCTTTTCATTCGATCTATGGGACCACTGTTTCTCTCTGAACTCTAGTTCAAACTTTATAGAACTTCGAACTATCTCCCCATAAATGTCATAGTCTCAATTGGCTAGATTATCCCATAGGCAGGGTCTTAATCCAAAAAATAATCTATCAAACTTTCCATTATAATCCATCAAAAATCTAGAGGTGTAATGAGAAAGTCTTGTAATGTTCATCTCATAGATTTGCAAAAATTCATTTTCCTTCTGCTTTAGTTCAATGAATTCCTTCTCTATTTTTGTTCACATAGAATGGTGAAAATATTTTTTTGAAAAAGGTTTCCCAGAACTCTTACCATTCCATAGCATAAATATACCTTCTTAATTTCATGTTTTTAATCAGTGTCCACCACTGACCAAATTCTCCCTATAAGCGGTACACAACCAGGGTGACTTTCTATTATTTTGAATAATGGAGTACATAAAATATCTTTTCTATAGATATTATACATTTTTTAGAAATCAATGGGTTGGTAGATCCACTGAAAGAAAGTGGTCATTGATGCATAAAGTAATCAAAGAAAATTTTTTACCATCAAGTTGAATTATGTATCTCATCTCGATTTAAGTTATTTTTCATAACTCAAGTAAGTTGATTCATCATTCACATGAAGTTTTCCATTCTTAATTCCATCAAAGGGCCACCAATGCATGGTCTGTTGTGATCGCCATTTACGTAGCTCCTCATATTTCCCACCATTTTCTAAAAGAAGAAAACTTTAGTTAGAAACATGTTTCTTTTAAGAAAATTATAATTCTAAATGGATTTTATGTCTTAAAACATCATGATTAAATATGTTATTCTTTAATAATAAATATATTTTCTATTAATCCATCAGAATGGTTTATAAAAATCTTATGATTAACCAAACATTTACCCCAAGAGTATAACAAAAAATATTATTATACACCAGTTCCCATTTGAGTCTTGCGAAAATTAGTGTTTTTAGGTTTTATCCCTAGATACATATATTCCGGATCCACATCCACTTTTTCATATCCAGATAGAGATTTATTTTCTCAGAAACCACTTACTTAATACTTTACCAAAATACCAGGATGTTTTCCAATATTTTAATTTTTCCCTAAGGTTATTCCTAATGTTTTAAATTCTTAATTTTATCAAATAACTAAACCATCCTTTGATACCAACTATGGAATCCCCCCTTCTTATTACACAACTTTTCATTTACATGGTAGAAACAGAGGGTCTTTTAAAGTTTAGTTTTTTTTGGAAATAAGGTATAAAATACATGAAAACTTAAAACATTATTATAATCCAATTGAGAGAATTTATCATAGATTCATAATAAGTAAATTTAATTCATATCATAACCTAGGGACATACATCAAAGGAAAGGGAGAGTATAAGGAATTGTAAGGGAAATCAAGGGAAACAATTTACATGTGACAATGAGAAATATTAATAAGAACCTAAAGAATATCATAAAGGAATGAGAAAAGAAAAAAGTGGCATATAATAATAAAAATAACATGAATAATACCATGGAAATTTGGTTAAAATATTTAAATAATATATTCATAAGAAAACCACCAAGATTTTTCACTGATGTTTTGTAAAAAATAGCATGATTATTTACGAAGGTATTGTAAAACAAGTCATATCTAGAGATCAAATTATTTACCCAATGCATTAGAGTGATATCAGGGTAAACCATTCATATGTATTAATTAATTAGATACACATAGATCATAATAAAAATTTCATAAATAACCCATTTAGAATAAAATAAATAGGTTTTGTATCAAAATCATGGAATTTTTAAAAAAGTGCTTAAAGATAAGTTTATTATGTCATTTTTAACCCATGGAAAGGGAATCTGGGTTTCATGTATTTTAAATACCCATATAAATAATTTTTATATATAGGTGAATACACCTAGAATATAAATAAGTTTGGTTATTCATAAAAAGATAATAAAAAAACAATTTCTTGAGGGGAAGATATAAATTTTGAGAAGTAAAGTCTGCAACATAATGGGTATAAACTGCGGTGTTAGAAAAGGGTAAAAAGGGAGGGGGAAGGGGTATCTAATTGATAAAATATAATTTTTTAGTAATGTAATTAATAAAAATTAAATAATATAGAGTTAATATAACATTCATAAGATATATACAAAAAGCGGTTCTTGAAATGAAGAGAAAAGAAGGATATTCCCCTTACCATGATAAGCTGTTCCTAAAACTGGAGGATTTAGACATTGAGGGATTGAGGAAACATTGGGAGGAATCATTGGGGGATAAAAATACCATATATTTATGTAGGATATATATTTTTAGTGATGGTAAATGGAGAAATGGGTTGGTATTTATATAAAAATTGGAGGATTTGTTTGTTAATTTCCAAATATAGGCCTTGGAAGCCTAGGTTGTGGAAAATGAAAAACCATGAGATTTAACATGGTATTTTTATATTGTTTGGGAAAAATGGGTCATATTTTATGTTATTTTAATCCAAAATAGTATAATATCATTTTATATTACTTATTTTGGCATGGAAAAGTAAAGTTTCCACAAAAATAATGTTTTTAATGTTAAAGTTTCTATTTTAGAATTTGGAAAGTAAATTATAAGTTTGTAAATTAATTAAAAATATATTAAAATAATTTATATTAATAAAATAAAATATTTTATGATTTATATTGTGGTTAATTAGTTATTACATCATTATGACATAATTATAAAGTCATTAAACATACCGAAAAACTGAAATTGTATTTTTACTATTCATAAAAAAATAATGTATTTTAGAAAATTCTCATAAATTCAACCTAACCGAATTATGAAGTACCGATTTCAAAAATAAAATTTATCTAATAATTATAACTTTTAAATATAAAAATCATTATTTATTAAAAATAAGAGCGGATTGAAAACACATAATAAAATTTCTAAAAGTTGAAAAAAATAAAATTATTTTATCATTTATAGTTAAATAAGAGTGTTTTTATTATACCATTTCATTAAAATAATAATTATTCATAATATATTATATTATTTTAAATATTTATATATTTTCAGGAAAGTACAATTTCTGTCTGAAAAATCAATTTACCAAATTCCATCTCAATTTTATCATGAAAAAATATTATTAAAAAAAATTGATGAAATAAAAATTTTATTTATACAATGAAATTAAAATTTAAGTAACTAGGGATGTGAAACAAAAACCCTTATAACATCTATATAAAACATAAGGGTAAGGTGTGTGATAGTGATAGATTCATGGGGAAACTCAGCTAACATCACCCGAGTGGAAATTTCCACTCAATTGATCTTCTCTCATAGGTTATTTTTTTCAATCTTCAATTGTTGAAGATCAACTTGGGCTAGGTCAAGAGAGAACCCAAAATATGATACCTCCCTCTCAATATTTGACAAATGGGATTTGTAAGACATGAATATACTGGTTAAAGACATTGTTTCTCTTTTATACATTAATTATCCTTTGCCATTTCTAATTATAAACACTAATTATAATAAAAAAATTATTATTAAGAGTATAGTTTCCAAAGGTTATATTTACCAATGGTCATAATTGTCCAATAGTCATATAAAAATTGAAACTTGATGGTTAAATTTCAAATCATACTTACTTCATTAATAAAGAGATATAGTTTTGTTGAGTACAAAATAAAATAACACACATTTTATTAGGAAAAAAATATCATTAAAAAAGTCAAGGTCATTACAATTTTATACTCCAAGAATTTAGTAGTAATGTATTGGGATGACAGGGTCTGTTGTAAATTTTATATCCCAATGTTTTACCTTCCAAAGGATCAAAGTGGAGCATTATAGGACAAATAAGTTTTTTAACCACTTCCTATTCCAATATGGAAGTGGGATGAGATCTCTATAGAATTTTTGATCGGTATAGATCTTATTCATAGTAGGAAATATGTTATATTGGTGATTATAGAACAGTAAACTCAATTAGCCAATTTTCTTCCCACTAGGGTGTTAATGAAGGCATAAGAGTTCAAGAACATGTATGTTCGAGAGATCTTTAGGATTAATGGGGTGCCCTTAGTGATAGTTTCTAATTAGAACAACCATTTTAATTCTCAGTTTTAGAAGAGTATAAAGGAATCCATTAGAACCTAGTTGAAGTTAAGAATGACCTATCATCTGTAGACGGATAGTCAGAATGAGCAGGATTCATTAGTATTTTATTCATGAATATGTTCTTGAATTTTGGGGTTTATGGGAGCGGTATATATGATTGGTTAAAATTTTAAAAAAGAAAATTTTCTAGGACTTGATCAAGATAGACATTTTTGAGGTGTTATATGGATGGCCATGTCAATCCACAGTATGGTTGGATGATTTGGGTGAGCATTTCTTATTTGGACTGAGTATTATCTAGATAAGACATAGATAGTGTTGTTGATTTGTAAGTGGTTATAAAAATATTAGTGTCACTAGAAATCTTATTTTTATTTCCATCATCACTCATTGGAGTTTGAGTTTGGTGATCAAGCATTCCTTTTTCCATCTGTTCAACTAGGAAATCATCACTTGGTCAATCAGGGGAAGTTAACCCTATGTTATTTTAGGCCATTTTCGTTTGTGGAGTATCTTGGGAAGGTATACTATCAATTTTACTTTCTCCCATAGAAAACCTTGATTCAAGATAGCTTACACATATCCCATATGAAGAAGTAACATCTAAACCCATCTCATGTGATAGAGTGGGATGATTTAGAGATGATAAATGGAACCACCATTATAGAGACACCTCTTCATATCCAAGATTACTAAAAAAATTTTCTCCATATGTAAATATATTCCATTCCTTTATGTTCTTTGGAATCATGGTGGTGATATCTAAGAGAATTGTGGGCAGGATATTTTAGTGAGTGAGCAATGTCCTCACCTATTTTTTCTCAAGATCCTTGAGAACTTTTTGGGGGTAGAATTTAAGAAGGTCTGGAGAGTTGTGACACATATAGGGTCAATAATATGTATTATTTTGGAATTTATTTATTTATTTTTGTTTAGGCGTTATTGAGGTTGATTCCCTCATTTTTTTGGAGAAATAGGCCCTGAAGAATGGGTATTTCATAGTTAGTAGAAACCGTGCAGCTAACTATGTGAGAGGGATGTTTGGAGGTAGTGGGGTTTTTTATGAATAGATCATGGTTTGTCAAACCATGTAAGGATATATAGAAAACATGTATCTTTTTTTTGGGGATTTAATGGCCCTGTATGGTTGGAATGTATTTTTCTTAACCGTGCTTCCAAACCATGTGGATTTTCCAATTTATTAAAAAAATGATTTTTTACTTAATTTACCTTATGATTTTTATAGGTATATCTCCCACATTTCTCTCCACATAACACAAAACCCACTCCCCACGTATTTATAATATCATTATCTTTTATTCTTATTACAATCCCTTGATTCTTAGTAAATTTATTCAAGTTAATCACAATTTCATGTGGTTTTCTTCCTCTTCTTCCTCTATTTCACTTTATTCTTCTAATTACATAGAGTATAGAAACCATATATTATTTTTTTTCCTGAACCTAGGGTTTTTTATGGGGGGTTTTGTATTATTTATTTTTATCTTAGGAGTGTGTGGATTCTAACAAATTGATTCTAGTGGTTGTTACTGAAGGTGAAAAGTTTTGGTTTGGTATCGAGGTAGGTGTCTCTATTAAAGGGTGCTTTTCCATGGATAAACTTTAATTTTTGTTTTCATTTAGTTTTTAATTATAAAATTTAATTTTAATGGTTTCATTATTGATGTTTTATCTATAATTTTGGTTTTTTATAAAATTAAGTGGTAACTTGAGGGTGTGAAGTGGCTTTTTCAAAATAGAAGAGGCTTTAATACACATGATGTGTTTTATAAAACACATTAGGGTGTTTTTTTGGTTTTAAATGGATTTAAGAAGGGATTTTAAAAAGTTTATTCTATAATTATAGTGTTTGATTATTATGGACATATTTGGTTTTTGAAATAGATACTTTTTAATGCTTACGTGTTATTTTTTAAGTAGATAATGAGAGACCTCAGGTGTGTGTGTGGCGTGAATTAGGCAAATGGAATATTATCCTATGTATTGGATTAGATATGGATTATTATCTAAGGGAACCAGGAACCATTGGGAGGAAGACTGATGGAGCTTCCAAAACATAGCCATTTGGATTGATATTTTCCATGGAAGTGTTGTTGGGATTGGAGAATACAGAGAGAGATTCAAAATTATTGAACTTTATTAGCCATCTAGAAAACTGCATCTTAGAATAAGTCATACTAAACCTAAATTGTTAGAGCCCATGGTTCTTATTTATTATTCCTTATTTGATTTTTATTTACATGTGTTTTTTTATTAAAACCCTTTTTAATTTATATATTATATTTATTATTCTTATTCTATGTTCGAGTGTGTTAAGTATGTTTAGTCCATAAGCCTTCAATTCATTTCACTTGAGCCTTGTTTATTCATATTTTTGAAAATATAGTATTTTTTTCGAGAAAACCAACGGAATATTTTAAAAATAATGATTTAAAGTAAAAACAATTCAATGTAAATGTGTTTTAAATTTGGTTTTAAAACTAGTGTGATTGGTTTACATCAATAAAGGTGTTGCAAAAATTCATAGTTGTATCCTATTGGGCTTTATGCCTCACACCCTGCATATGCCTTCCGGTGCATATAGACCTTGTTTTTAAAGACATAGGGAAGGGTAAGGTCACCATGCTGTTCGGTGGAACTTCATGATTTCTAATATCAATTCTTGTTTGGGATGGTGGAGTATATACAATTTAGAGTAGTTTTGGGATTTTGTATCATTAGGATTTCATGTATTGACATTTTGTTCTTATTCTATATTAGATATTTTGACTATGGATATTATACATATATGTCTTCTTTATTAAATGTGATGTGATGATATTATTATATATACTATGGTCATTCCTGTGTTTACTCTATTAAATATTTATTTCTATTGATGTTTCTTATTTAGTTGCTGTGACTGTCTAATTCATGTATGGTTCATTCTAAATTTATAGGGGAGAATCCATTCCTAAATGATTATTTATAATTACCTGGTTCTTATCACTATCCCATATTGACCAGGAACACATCTTAGGAAATCTGGTGGAGAGATTAAGTTACAGGTTTGGTTGACTTGGGCTGGTTCATTTCACATGTTTATATAGAGATAGTTAGAATCTTGAAGAGGATTTTGTGTATCTTCTTAAGGATGTTAG
The DNA here is from genome assembly GCA_963277665.1 of Viscum album. Taxonomy (NCBI): domain Eukaryota; kingdom Viridiplantae; phylum Streptophyta; class Magnoliopsida; order Santalales; family Viscaceae; genus Viscum; species Viscum album. Next base: position 1,511,169,449 of record OY728128.1, on the reverse strand, counting down.
GAAGCTGATGGATAAAACCTAATATAATTTTTAAAACACTAGGTTTATTAGTTAATTCAAAAAAATTATGTTATTTTTTTATATGATACAACTAATTCCTTAAAAGTTCTGTGATATTCTATGTTTAATTATGATTAAATAAGTTCTCTTTTAAGCGTGTTAGTTGGTTCAAACTAATAAATAGAAATCTTAGGTTGTTTTACTAAGCATTCCTCACTAACTAATTCAAAAAAATTATTTTTTCCACATCACTATATTCCCTAGCCTTAAAGAGATATATTCTATCTATTTCAGGATCTAAAGGAACTAGATTACTTTCTAAATTCCTAGGAATACAAGAAATGATTTCAATAATATATTTGGCAAAAACAGTAACATCGATTTTGTTTAAGGAAAGTCAAAAAAAAGAATGGAAATTTATTTATTTATTTTATCTAAAATAACATAGGAAACCTCCCTAGTAAATACTTTAGTTGAAAATTATATATTTTTCATGAATTTATATCCAAATTTTTATCCCCTAATAATGTAGTGATAAAATTCCTTGAGGTTCTCTAACAGGGAGGTCAAAAATAAGTTAAAAATTTCACTATTTATTATTTTTATAAAATTTTAAGAAGTTTGGGGGTTTCCATGAACTTTGTGAATTTTTAAAATAGAATCATATTAATTAAGGAATGTGTTTGAATAAGAAAAAGACAACAGGTTTGAACTAGTCTTGAATTTTTGATACCACCATATTTATTATAAATGTAACTTTATTCTTTATGAATTTAGTAATGGAAAATCTAAGACCTTATAATATACACCTAATCCTATCTAAAATTCACACCAAAACCTTATCATGAATGTTATCCCTCAACTAAAACCGATCTAACTACTTAATAACCATTAAGAAATTAGAACTAGTTGTTGTTTAGAATAAACACGAAGACACAAGGGGGTGAATTGTGTCTTTTTTAAAAATATTGGATAATTTAAAATTAACCCCCCTTTATGATTTGGAAGGTGATGAAATTAATTTTTTTTCAAGAAGATAAAGAAGACGAATAATGAATAGAAAATAACACATAAATTTTTATAGTGGTTTGGGGAACAAAGACCCCATCATCCACTCCACCAGCACTCTCTCAATAAGTTTTATGATTTTAACTAAATTTGGCCCTTTTACTAGGGACCTATAAAACTAAGTAAAGGTAGTTTAAACCTTACAAAAATACAAGTTCATTTACTTGTAACCTCAATAACTAAAAATTAGTGTGAGAAGATGACACTCTAATAGAAAAGAGGCACTGATTATTAAAAAATAGGTTTATATCACATTCACCTCCACAATTGATGGATAAAGAGATATTTAGAGGAATATAAGAAAAACTTCATAGGATGACCCTTCTAAAGAAACTCAGAGTTACTGTAGAAAATAACTTAAAATCAAAATAGTAAAAAAAGAAATTCTCAGTAGTAGAAAGGATAAAAAACAATAGGTTAAAACAAATATGTCTCCAATTTGTAGTCCTAAGAAAAAATAACTTTTTATGAACTACAGAAGATTGAAACAAGAAACTATAATAGAATATGTAGGATTAATCTCAGAGATTACCTATGATAATAAAAAGAATATTCATCTTGTAGAACATAAAAGAAAATAATTGAGTTGATCAAGAATATTTTTTTATATTTGTTATGTATTTACACTTATGAATCAGATAAATCCATTGATAATAAATACAAAATATGATTTTATTATGGTTATGTGGATCTGGAAAAATTTTCAGATAAATCATAATAATCAAAATATGTAGTGCATTTGAAATTTAAAATTAAACTCCCATTGAAGACTGTAATTTCCATTATAAATAGGAATAATTTAATACATTATTGAAGATCCTTTGAATACGTCTTAAAATACAATTTATTTAGGTAATTACTCCTTGAAACTATTGATGAAATCTTAGAAAGTATCTAGAATTCAAATTCCATAGACGACTACTTCAACTATGGTTTTTATTTGTGTACATATAACTCCAAAATTATGGTACAACACGTGCTGTTGAATCCAAACATAGAGTTAACTAATCATTTGTTAGATACTCAAATTTTGGGATCTTATCAAAAGTTAGGTTACCAATCCTAATGTTTTATTAAAACATAATGTTTAAAAAGTAGTGTTTCTTATCAAAATTTAGGTTCCCAATCCTAATTTTCACCTTAAACATAAGGTTCTAAACAGTGATGATATACCTTTTTAAAACTTCTATAATATTTAGAAAAAAATTAGTTGGATTACTTTTATAATTAAAAATAAATAAAATAAATATTTTAATAAATAAAATTATAAAATTCATGTAAAGAAACTTCGCTATTAAAACAAATGTGTGAGTTTGTGAGCATTAAAATCAATAAGAAATTAATGAAATTATTGGATCAATGTTTGTGTGCCCAACAGTATCCACCTTTTTTATGATTAAAAAACCTATAGAAATAAAAAATATATTATAGGTATCAAACAATAATCAAACAAAAATATATTAATTAATAAAATAAATATAGATTAATTAAATTTAATATTAGAATGTTGTGTTTATCCAAAATTCTATCCATTTTTGTAAAATCAAAAAGAAAAGATAGAAATGGATTAAAACACATTAAATATAATAAAATATAGTTAGTGAATGTTGTTTTAATCCAAAAATAAATGTATTAAAAAATTAATAGGATCTGAAACATAAAACTATAGTAAACATAAAATAGAGAATAAATATATATGATAATAAAATATAAAAAATAATTTATTTATATTAATAATCCTAGATTATAAAGAAGTTTTAGATAAATTGTTTCAATTGTATAAAGGGTTGGATGAGAATATGGTTCAGGCTCATTTGAATAATATTTTGTGGTTAAGGAATAATGGAAACTTAGATGAACTGCCTTTAAATCCTTCATCAATAACTAGAAATTTGTATTCATCGACCCAACCTAATTATTCATCAATAACCTAGGATCCTAGAGCATATTCTGTGCCTCCACTAGATTTAATTTTAGAAAATTATTAATAGTATTAGATGATATAACATATTTTCTCATCATATCACCCATCTATTTAACCGAAAACCTCACACTAGGCCTTACAGATGTTAACTTCTCAACTAGATCTTTTTCATTATCAATAAAAGTGTGTAGAGACAATATTTAACACTATAATATCTGAACTCTTTCAGATATTACAACAATATATTTTGACAACATCTCTATTATTTTCAACATAGTTACTAATCCTGCTCCTCCATAAGTAGAAGTTCTAGTTTGACTAGAATTGGCTTTGATAGATTCAGACCGACTAGAAAAAAACTTCTTCAGCTCCCCAAAATTTGATTTCCAAACCATTGAACTTCTTATCAATACAACCTGATTATCCATATCTCTCTTAAAATCATCAAAATATATTTTTTATATTTAACTTTATTTCAAATTCTAATACTTATTTTGAAGAGATTCAAATGATATTCATAAAATAGAATATTTTCTTAATTCATCAAGAGATATTGAGAACTCACAATTTCTCTTTAAAATTTAATTGATCTACCATTCAACTGATTAAAATTTTAAACCATTACCAAATAAAAGGTATGATTATATTCCTAAAAATTCAATACATCATCACCATATGATGAAGTTACCATAGGTATTATATAAGGATCTGTAAATTTAAACATCTGAAGTGATTGAACTTCAATATCTTAAAAAGAGTGAGAAGATAACTCGCTAAGAACTTATATTTCTTCCAAAGTGTATTCAATAATTCTTTATAAGGAAATTTCAACATTATAAACTTATTTATACTAGATAATTTTAATTTTTTTAGCTATAGAGATACTCACATTCTCTTCAAAGTGAGTTTCCTCTACCAGCTATTCCTCTCTATGAGAAGATTTCTCATATTTTTATATAGTAGCCTCCTCAACCATTTATCTAGTACCAGAAACATGTTTATTTAATTTCTCAACCACATTAGCTACAACATTATCAACAAGATATTATATTATTTTTGGCCTTTGAACAAGCACAACTCCACTGTCTGCTTTAGTAAAAGGCTCTTGAAAAGTTATAGGAATTTGAATAACTCTCCATATCCTAGTAAGGATATTATCTTCCACTAATTTCATTCATTGTGTAATGAATAAAATGTTGGTATCACTAAAAAAATTATTATTCTAAACCTTCATCAAAATAAGATAATTTGGCTCCTTCAACTTGGGATTTACCAACTTCTTTATGACCAAGACTGGCATAACTAACTGACTTCAATATTTTGTGATCCTCCCTAAGCTTGAGCTCTTGATTAATCTTTCACCTCAGCACCAACAAGAATCATCTTACCCATGGTTATAATCTAGAAGAATCTAAATTTTTGGAGCATTCCAACAGATAGGATGTTTCTATGATTACCTCTTAGTCCGGTTCGAATGTCACAAATCATCCCTCTCTTTTACAAGAAAAGAGAAACCAATATACTATAGGGGAAACAATTAGTGAATCCATCTAGAAATAATGATTTATATACCTCACCATGAATTATTTTAAATTTATCTTTATTCCACTCAACATAAAAAATATAACATACATGTTTAGGAAGAGGATTTTATCAAACTAGGCTATGATTAGCACTGAAATAGTTTGAATAAAATTTACTAAGACTTTCTGATCCACCTAAAAATGCTTCACTAAATCTTCTTGATATAAGAGGTTCCAAACATAAATTACATAATGTCCTCAAAATTTTTGAGACTATCCCTGGTTGCACCCAAATTTACCCTACTGGTAAAAGCGATCAATGTAGTACATATAGGGGTCGAATCCGTAGGGACCGAAGAAGTAACCTTGAGACGCTATGATTTGGTGAAGGATGGGCTATGAAGTAGCCGATTTTGGGTTTGATTTTGGATGGTTTTTAAAGAACACTAATAAAACTAAGTGAATTCAATTAAATGGAAATGGGTTGATCTTAGTATTATGCTCGGGGTGGATTGAATGAATTTTACTTCATTATACAATTTTGGTTTTATTAATTTTTGATGAATCCATTCTTCAAAAATATCATTACAATCATCATTTTCTAGTTTGGTGATTACTAAACAGAATTACTAATCCCGTATACACTTAGAGAACCAAATTCATGATCTTTCCGAGGTATATGGTCATTTAGTAATTGAATTTAGTTTTCTCAAACACAGTAAAGATGAAGAGTAGAAATAATTGAAGAATGAATGTCTTAAATTAATTATCCAATTAACAACAATTCGTTCATAAAATAACATTTAATCCAGCCTTTTCATCCTCCTAAGATCATCCCATTAAAGGTTTAGCCCTCCATTGATGGTATACTCTCAATGGTGAGCGGAATATGGCTAACAAGAATTGGATTGAAGAAATTAAAACCGCGGAAATAACGAGCACTCCTCCGTGTGTGTGAATGAAATTCACACCTATGTGTGAACTAATTCACAAAAACACAGAGATATCACTGTGATTTATGATAATAAAGTTTTAATAAAAGAAATGGAAAATATAGAAGTGAATGATGTTGATTAAGAACATAAAGATACAAAAAAGAAACTTACATGGAAATGGAAAACATTACAAAGGAAATTTGGAAGCATAACCTTACAATGAAACAAGCAATAAAAGATGATATGAAAAATATCCACCCCTATTCCTTTCACCAATATATCCTTATATAGGCATATTAGGAGCCTTAGTTCCATACCACAACAATTAATTCACCCCGAAACAATTAATAGAGTTAAAAGGAGGGTGAATAATCAAAAGGAAATTGACGTTTCGAATTTAACCAGGAAAACTGTCCAGATTCGTCCACCATATTGACGTGTGAATTTGTAATTTAAGAAGACCGAATCCGTAGGGGTTGTAGAAGAGAAATATCTTCTTCCATATGTCCTATATTAGGTGTAAAAATTTCAGGAAATATCCCTTATCCGTTTGGATGTTATGGTCGAAATGGTGGGACGGATATCTGTGCATTAATGTCAGGTCCACCATTTAAATCTCAACTTCAGATCCCTTTATCATCATGAAAACATCAGAATTAGCTCTAGCCACAGTTGAATAAAATGATCCTAATATTTTTATATTTCTACTGTATAAATTTGAGCTTCATTGGGCTTGGTTTGTGGGCCCCACATTTGTTTGATGGGCCTTGGGCCCAGTATGCTTTTTCCAGCAAGTTTCTGCCTTCAGGTGAAAAAATCACCATCTTCACTTGTTATTCATCCATAAGACCTAAAAGAAAAAATGTTCCAAATAAAGTGATGAATAATATACCAAAATATAAAATTAAAATGATGAATATTGTAATTTACACAAGAAAATTATTGAGTGGGACCAAATTGACACTTTAAGCATGAATTGCACAATGATGGGAAATGAAGTTCAATTTCTGAATTGGAATAAAATTGATGTTTATGTACTTTTAAACACATTAATATTAAGATCTTAACAATGAATATTAGCCACTTTCAGTGACTAATCACACCCCCAGCTTGAGTTTTTCTAGTCCTGAGCAAAATATATTACAAAAATGAAATTGAAATCCCCTTTTCCAAAAACATTTAAATACACATTGCTCACCCAAATATCTAATACCAAAAAAATTATGAAAACCCATCAAAATCATTAAAAACAAGCTAGGTACATAAGCATATCCCAAGCCCAATCCCATTCCTTTGTTCAAATTTATCGCCACATTTCATCCAATTCCAATTAAGCATGATAAAGTGTTGTGCATCATAAAAGATATGGGGCCCATTTTATTGTTCAAGGGGAAAAAATGGAAGTGCTAGGTGGGAATCACATTAAACCTTAAGATGAGTATCCATTTTTTTTGATTTTTTTTAAACCACAATAGATATGAGAAGACTAACTCTGGGCAAGACAACTATGGAGTCACGATCCCCAAGTGCCGGACGCCACACATATTGTCAATTTCATGCTCTAAAATAGAGATATAAAGCCTAACTCTGGGCAAGACAACTATGGAGTCATGATCCCCAAGTGTCGGACGCCACGCATTTGGAAAAAACATTGATCTATGTGGTCATTTTTTTTTGTTTTTTTTTGGATACTCAAATTAAACTAAAAGTGACCCCAGAACCCTATTCTATAATGAAAGGGAACCAAGAACTCAAATTTACACCCACGATCCAGTAGACGTGCATTGTGGCATTTTTATTAAGAGGATGAAAATGTAAACATTGAAAAATCACATCGGACAACCGCACTTTCCAAAAACTATGCTCATGAACTTAAACTTGCATTAAAATCAGAATCAAGGCATGAAAAATTTATTTGATATCCAATTTTTGAGTTTGCAATGTGTGTTATCATGTTTATAGTTAATGGAATTTTTCTTTTCATGTATGTTTTTATTCACAAAATAAAAAAAATCATTTTTTATCTCCTCCTAACTTAAAATGACATTGTCCCCAGTGTTTAAAGAAAAGAAAAGTTATAAGGGGGGTATGAGAGGATTTAAAAGATGAAATTGAGAATGATAAACATGGAACAAATTCACCTGGTTTTTAAATTTGAAGTTCATGATGCTCCAAATTACTCCTTTGATCTCTTTGGGGATGTAGGCACCTCCTTGATTGAACATGTATCACCCAAAATTGTTCCTGAACCATAAAAAGAAGGACAAAGCATACAAAACAAACAACACAATGATTTATTTAATTCCAAGTACCATCATTGTCATGTTTTTTTTAAATCAAACTAATGATACATTGTCTTCTTTTAAATTTCTGGGTAAGGTATTACTCATGGATCACACCGCGTGACACGGATGAATATGGTTCTCCCTTTTCATACCCATCCTTAATCATAAAAGAAGAACAGGTCAACAGTCTATATATAAAAAAAATAACAAAATTAAGCATAAGGAAACAAAAGATGATTCACATTTATTGGAAACATGAAAACCACAGGTTACCTCCCGTGCAACGCTTTTGTTTAACATCATTAGCCCGACTTGTACCCTAAATCTATCAATTTTTCTCTGGTTCATATGTTGGCTCAGTTAAATCCTCCTTGGTTTCTTGTTTATTGAATGATTCAATGAATGGTTTTAACCTATGACCATTGACTTTGAAGACATGACCACTTGTGGGATCCTGAATCTCTATTTCCCCATGAGGGTACACATGATGCACTAGGTAGGGACCAGACCATCTGGACCTTAGATTTCCTGGGTGTAGATGAAGTTTTGAACTATACAAGAGCACAAATTTTCCCAGTTCAAAGTGTTTGACTTTGATATTCCTAGATTGGTAGGCTTGAACTTTAGATTTATTGATCCTTGAATTTTCATAAGCCTCTATCCTAAGTTCCTAGAGTTCATTAAGATATAATTTCCTTTTTGTTTCAGCCAAAGAAATGTCAAAGTTCATTTTTTTATTGCACAATAGGCCTTATGCTCAATTTCAACAGGTAAATGACATGCTTTTCCATAAACCAATCTATACGGTGACATGCCTAGGATAGTTTTGAAAGTAGTTCAATATACCCAAAGGGCATCTAAGAGTTTCTCGGACAAATCTTTCCTAGAGGGATTGATAGTTTTTTCAAGAATTTGCTTAATTTCTCTATTTTCCAACTCAGATTGACCATTGGTTTGAGGATGGTATGCAGTGGAAACTTTATGAGTAATACCATACTTAGACATGATTGAAGAGAATGGGCGGTTGCAGAAATTGGTTCCACGATCACTGATTATAGCCCTAGGAATTCCAAATCGAGAAAACATCTGCTCTTTTAGAAATTGGATCACAACATGGTGGTCATTAGACTTGGTGGGAATGGATTCAACCCATTTTGAGACATAATAAATAGCTAAGAGGATGTAGAGGTATCCCTTAGAGTTTGGAAAGGGTCCCATGAAATCAATTCCCCAACAATCAAATATTTCAACGACCAAAATGGGAGTGAGGGGAATTTGATTCCTTTTGGTAATGGATCCTAATTTCTGACACTGAGGAAAACTTTTGCAGAATTGGAAGGAATCCTTAGTGAGGTTCGGCCAGTAGAAACCACTTTGGAGGACCTTTGCAGTGTCTTTCTTTGTAGAAAAGTGGCCTCCACATGCCTCTCCATGACAAAATTTTAGAATGGACTCTTGGTCAGACTCGGGAATACATCTCCTGATGATTTGATCAGGACAGAACTTGAAGAGGTAAGGATCATCAAACACATAGTGTTTGACATCAGAAAGGAATTTACTCTTAGCTTGGGTCCCCATGAATTTTGGAATGTCACCCGTCACCAAATGGTTTTCTATGTCAGCATACCAAGGGAAATCACTCACTGAATAGAGGTGCTCATTGGGAAATGAATCAGACACAGAGAGGTGGTGTGAGTTGTCTTTGAATTCCATCCTAGAGAGGTGATCAGCTACAATATTTTCAACACCCTTTTTATCCTTAATGGTTAAATCGTACTCTTGAAGAAGAAGTACCCACCTAATCAATCTATCCTTGGCATCTTGTTTTTGGAAAAGGTATTTTAGGGCTGAATGATCAGTGAAGACAATGATGGGTGATCCTAAGAGATAAGACCTGAATTTATCTAAGGCAAAGACAACAACAAGCAACTCTTTCTCAGTGGTGTTATAGTTTATTTGTGCATCATTTAAAGATTTGTTGTCATAAGAAATGACATGTGGAGTTTTCTCACACCATTGTCCTAAGACTGCTCCTATAGAGAAATCACTTGCATCACACATGAGCTTGAAACGAAGTTTCCAATTTGGAGATTGCATGATAGGTGGAGATATAAGAGTTGACTTGAGTGTAGAGAATGATTCCTCACAGACTTCTGTCCATAAAAATGGAGCATCTTTTACCAATAGAGCACAAAGTGGTCGAGAAATAGAGTTGAAATTCCTAATGAACCTTCTATAAAAACCAGCATGTCCTAAGAAGGACCTCACTTCCTTAACAGTTTTAGGAGAGGGAAGGTGACGAATGATGTCAACCTTAGCTTTATCAACTTCAATCCCTCTACCAGATACTAGATGACCTAGAACAAGTCCTTCCCTTACCATGAAATGGAATTTTTCCCAATTTAGTATGAGATTCTTATCCTCTCACCTTGAAAAAACCTTTTTAACATTTATAAGGCATCCCTAAAAAGTATCCCCAAATATGGAGAAGTCATCCATGAAGACCTCTAAAAAATCCCCCACCATATCCGAGAATATTCCCATCATGCACCACTGGAAGGTACCAGGGGCATTACATAACCCAAAGGGCATGTGCTTGAAGTCAAAAGTGCCGAATGGACAAGTGAAGGTTGTTTTTCCTTGATCCTCTAAGGATACTTCGATTTTATTATACCCTAAGAATCCATATAGGAAGAAATAGAATTGATGACCCGCCACTCGCTCGAGGACTTGATCAATAAAGGGTAAGGGGAAATGGTCTTTTTTGGTACAAGAGTTGAGCTTCCTATAGTCAATACAAACTCTTCATCCACTACTGACCCTTGTTGGAAGCATCTCTCCATCCTTGTTGGTTATTACTGTGATTCCAGCCTTCTTTGGAACCACATGGATTGGGCTAACCCACTCACTCTCAGCTATAGGATAGATGATACCAGATTTTAACAATTTCAAAATTTCTTTTCTCACTACTTCCATGAGATTAGGATTGAGTCACCTCTGAGGTTGAAGACATGGCTTTGACTCAGATTCAAGAATAATTCTATGAGTCCCGATAAGTGGGCTAATCCTAGGGATATCAGATAGGGTCCATCCAATGGCTTTCTTGTGTCTCCTAATAACATCTAGAAGCATCCTCTCATGATCAGCTTCAAGGGAGGAAGAAATGACAATAGGAAAGGATTGATTGTCCCCTAAGAATGCATAATTTAGTGATGAAGGTAAGACTTTAAATTCAAGATCAGATTGGTCATGACTTTCCAAGAATGGATGAGACTTTGTATTGAACTTAGTTTCTTTGTTCAGATTTCTTGACAAAATTGGTTCCTTGTGAACAAAATTTTCATCCACTAAATTTTCCAGAGTAGTGTCATGAATGGATATGGACTCAATGTTATTGATTTCAACCATGGTATCATTGATTAGTGATTCTATAAATTCATCAATATAGCTGTCTGAAAGAGATTCAATCCAAGGAGGCAAATTTCCCTCATGTGAATAAAGAAAATCAATCTCTTCTTGACTTAACCATCCTTTGGTAACTCCTTGATGTTCATTGAGTTCATTATCAACACTACCAATCCAATTAACCTCATGGATCTCTTCATCATCCCCAATTTGAGAGTTTTCATTGTAGATGTTCAAGTCTAGACTCATGTTCCCAAAGGTGATGGTCATGTTCCCATTTCAGACTCGGATAATAGAGTTGATTGTTGCAAGGAAGAGACGACCAAGTATGATTGGGGTTTGCTCCCTAGGACCTAAGCTTGGGTGATTGTCCAGAACAATGAAGTCAGCTAGGTAAATTAAATTTTCAACTTTCACCAAAACATCTTTTAAGATCCCCTTTGGAACTCGAACACTACGACCAGCAAGTTGAAGAGTGACAGATGTGGGTTGGAGTTCTTGGAGCCCTAACTGACAGTACATGGCATAAGGAATGAGGTTCACACTAGAACCTAGATCACACAAGGCTTTGACAACTTTGTTCTCTCATAGTTCAACATTTATGTAAGGGCATCCTGGGTCTTTCATCTTAGGAGGAATGGTCCCTTGAATGGTGGTACTCACATTAGCAGCCAAAAGGACTTAGTTTTTATGTGAAAATTTTCTTTTAAAAGTGCACAAGTCCTTAAGGTATTTTTAGTAGGAAGGTATGGTTTGGATTTCATCGAGAAGGGGAATGTTCAACTTTACTTGTGAGAATATTTCCCTCAATGTTTCACTCAATTCAGGCTTGGTTTTCCCCCTCATGCGTTGAGGAAATGGTGTAGATTGTGGAGTTGTTTGTTGAAGTGTTGTTTCATTCACATTATTATCAGTTTCTTCAGTTTGATCTTGTAGTTCATTTGAATTTTCATTAGAGTTTGAAGCTTCACATGGTTTTTGACTTATCTGTTCAGGTTTTTCAATTGATTTCCCACTTCTTAAAACTGTCACAGACTTTAGTTGTTCGTGAGTTGTTTGAGTGAAACTTTTCTCTCCCATTGATGTTTGTTGTGGAATGGCCTGTGTGGGCATGGGTGCCTTTCCAGTTTTTATGGTTTGAAGTTCTTGTTTAATGGATGAGAATTCTGAGTTCATTTTGTCCATTTGTTTGCACAGTTGTTCTAGTAGGCTTTGTGGAACATTTTGGGTTGGTGCTTGAGCTTGTGGGTTTATCCCAGGAGGATACTTTGGTTGTTGGATAGGTTGTTGAATGGGTTGTTGGATAGGTTGTTGATATTGGACATGAGGATGTTGGAATTGGACTAGTTGTGGTTGGAACTGATTATGAGGTTGAAAGTTTTGTTGAGGGTATGGATTGATACATTGTTGTTGTGTTGGTTTTTGATTGTCCTTCCAACGAAAGCCCGGATGGTCATTATACCTTGGATTGAAGGTGTTCGTGAATTGTGGATTTTGAAAGTTCATTGCATTAACTTCTTCTGGTGGTCCTCCTAAAAGAACATCCTTGATGGAAGGAATGGTTGGGAAATTATCAGTCTTGTGGTCATTCTTGTCACAAATTGTACAAGCAAGCTCAACAGTTTGGGTTTTGTGGACCTTCCTAAGATCAATCTCCTCAACTTTCCTCGTGAGTGCAGCAAGTTTTTCTCTAAGGTTTTCTTATTCTCCAAGATTGTACATTCCACCATATTTGGGTGGATTCTAATAGTATGGTGATGTTCCACATGTTTGGTTTTGTTCAGCAAGATTTTCTAGATACTCGTAAGCAACATCTGGGGCTTTGTTTTTGAAGGTTCCATTACACATCATATCAATGAATTGTTTGTTTTCGGAACCCAACCCTTCATAGAAAATTCTCACTTGTTCTGGGATTAAGAAAACATGGTGCGGTACTATGTTTAATGTGTCCTTGAACCTTTCCCATGTTTCATAGAATGTTTCTCCCTCTCTTTTAAAAAAGTTTTGTATGCTCTTTTTAAGTGCAATTGTTTTGTGATGGGGGAAGTATTTTTTATAAAATTCTCGTTGAAGTTGGTCCCAAGAGTGAATGGATGCTGGTCTCAAATTTTTCAACCAATTATTTGCTCAGTCCTTATGGGAAAAAGGAACAAGTATCATTTTAGAATATTCAATTTGATTTGGTGGGAACATGGTTTCAACAATGTCATTAAATTCTTTAACATGAAGGTAAGGCATCTCAGACTCCATCCCATAAAAGGTTGGAAGGTGGTTCAGGACATGGGGTTTGAAAACATATTGGGCATATCCTATGTTATCATGCCTAATGCATGAGGGTGCATTGGTCTAGGTTGGTGTGAGGTAGTAATTCATGGTCGGGTCTGTAACAATTCCCAAGTTAGGGTCTTGCCCGTTATTTTGGTTCCCTCCCCGGTTTATGATTTGGTTTTGTGGGAGATTCTCCATTGTATCCAACTCAACATCTGAATTTGGAGTATTAGTAAGATTTGGATCTAAAGGAAATAGACCTCTTTTAGTGCTTGACTCCCCAGCCCTAGGAGTATCCACCCTAAATAATCTGTTTGAGTTATCACGGGTGTAGGCGGACATGCGCCAAAAGAAAAAAAAAGCGAGAAAGGTAAAAGATAAGAGAATTGGGATGAGAATAGAAGAATGGGGGTAAGAAAAGAAGGTTTTTGGTCTAAGGAACTTACTTGGTCCCTGAAAACGGCGCCAAAATTTGGTTTCACCCAAATTTACCCTACTGGTAAAAGCGATTGATGTAGTACATGTAGGGGTCGAATCCACAGGGACCGAAGAAGTAACCTTGAGACGCTATGATTTGGTGAAGGATGAGCTATAAAGTAGCTGACTTTGGGTTTGATTTTGGATGGTTTTAAAGAACACTAATAAAACTAATTGAATTCAATTAAATGGAACTGGGTTGATATTAGGATTATGCTCGGGGTGGATTGAATGAATTTTACTTCATTAGACAATTTTGGTTTTATTAATTTTTGATGAATCCATTCTTCAAAAATAACATTACATTCATCATTTTCTGGTTTGGTGCTTACCAAACACAATTACTAATCCCGTATACACTTAGAGAACCAAATTCATGATCTCTCTGAGGTATATGGTCATTTAGTAATTGAATTTAGTTTGCTCAAACACAGTAAAGATGAAGAGTGGAAATAATTGAAGAATGGATGTCTTAAATTAATTATCCAATTAACAACAATTCTTTCATAAAATAACATTTAATATAGCCTTTGCATCATCCTAAGATCATCCCATTAAAGGTTTAGCCCTCCATTGATCGTATACTCTCAATGGTGGGCGGAAGATGGCTAACAAGAATTGGATTGAAGAAGTTAAAACCGCCGAAATAACGAGCACTCCTCCGTGTGTGTGAATAAAATTCACACCTATGTGTGAACTAATTCACAACAACACAGAGATATAACTGTGCTTTGTGATAATAAAGTTTTAATAAAAGAAATGGAAAATATAGAAGTTAATGAAGTTTATTAAGAACATAAAGATACAAAAAAGAAACTTACATGGAAATGGAAAACATTACAAAGGAAATTTGGAAGCATAACCTTACAATGAAACAAGCAACAAAAGATGATATGAAAAATATCCACCCCTATTCACTTCACCACTAGCTCCTTATATAGGCATATTAGGAGCCTTAGTTCTATAACACAACAATTAATTCACCCCCCAACAATTAATAGAGTCAAAAGGAGGGTGAATAATCAAAAGGAAATTGACGTTTCAAATTTGACCAAGAAAACTGTCCAGATTCATACACCATATTGACGTGTGAATTTATAATTAAAGAAGGCATAATCCGGAGGGGTTGTAGAAGAGAAATATCTTTTTCCATCTGTCCTCTATGATATTTAAAAATTTTAGGAAATTTACCTTATCTGTTTTGACGTTATGGTCGAAATGGTGGGACGGATTTCTGTGCATTAATGTCGGGTCCACCATTTAAATCTCAACTTCAGATCCCTTTATCATCATGAAAACATCAGAATTAGCTCCAGCCACAGTTGAATAAAATGATCCTCATATTTTTATATTTATAATTTATAAATGTGAGCTTCATTGGGCTTGCTTTTTGGGCCCCACATTTGTTTGATGGGCCTTGGGCTCAGTATGCTTTTTCGAGCAAGTTTCTGCCTTCAGGTGCAAAAATCACCATCTTCACTTGTGATTCATCCATAATACCTAAAATAAAAAATGTTCCAAATAAAGTGATGAATCATATACCAAAATATCAAATTAAAATTATGAATATTGTAATTTCCACAAGAAAATTATTGAGTGGGCCCAAATTGACACTTTAAGCATGAATTGCACAATGATGGGAAATGAAGTTCAATTTCTAAATTGGACTAAAATTGATGTTTATGAACTTTTAAAAACATTAATATTAAGATATTAAAAATGAATATTTTCCAATTTCAGTGACTAATCAATCCCCAATTTATCTTAAAATTAAGTGAAACACTCCTTCATGGGGGTATTTGAAAATATGAGCTATATTAACCATAGAAATAGAAAATCCTTTATCATTTACCTTAGAAGAGATGAAATCTTATGTATCACCAAAATTAAACTAAGAATTATTGTAAAATTATTTTACATTCTTCTCAAATACATACTCTATATTTTATCCATTAGGCATCTACTCAATACCTTAGAAACTTAGATCTTTCTTTAGAAATAGATTCGTCTGGAAAATCCAATCAAAGTCTATAACTTTACATTGAAGAAATTTTATTTTAGAACTATAAGATCTCGTCCTCTTCAAGATACTTCAAAAAACTTCATCATTTCCATTCATCTTTTATATTGTATGAATTGAAAGGTTTGAGTCTCATAAACTAGGTTTTGAGAGAGATTGAGATATCAAATATTTGAAATTGTGCGATTTTAAAGGTAATAGAGAATGATTTTAATATAATGGTTTTCAAGTGATGTTTTAGTTTCTTAATAAAAAGTTACATTGTAATCATGTGGAGTTTTTAAAACCGAAAAGACAATTTCATAAAATAAATTTAAAAAATAATGAAAAATTTAAACTAAAAATTTAATAATTTAATAATCAAATGAAAGAAATAAAACTATAAAAAATATTAATAAAAAAACAAAAAATATAGACAACAAGAAAATTAAATATTTTAATTACAATTAAATAAACTTAACCCCCTTATTAAATTCAAAATTTTCATTAGGAAGTGGTTTAGTGAAAATATAAACATGTTGATGCCCATTATTTATAAAATATAAATATATATATATCCCCGTAATGAACATGATCTCTCAGAAAATGATTTTTAAGATCAATATGCTTTGTCCTAGAGAGACACCCTAGACATAGAATTCCTACACTAAATAACCATTCAAAAATGCATATTTGAAATCCATCTGGTATAATTTAAAGTTCAGATGAGATTCATAAGACAAAGTGATCCTAAGGTATTCCATACTAGAAATTTGAAAAATGTAACTTCATAATATATTTCTTCATATTGGTTGTAACCATTAGAAACTAGACTAGCCTTATTCATAATAATTATTCCTTGATCATCTTGATTATTTATAAAGATCCATTTGGTTCCTATCACTGGATGGTTTGTGCACTTTTCGACTAATTCTAAAACTTTATTTGTCTTAAATTGGTTTAGTTTTTACTGTATAGATAACACCCAACTTTCATCTTCTAAAAATTATTCTATAGATTTTTGGTTAAAATTTGGATAAGAATGCAGTGAGCTCTACTTGGATTCTTATAATCAATTCAGTCACAATTCCTATATCTTGGTCTCCTATAATAGTCTCTAAATTGTTATTTTTTAATGTTCTAGTTTGCCCAGGTAGGGAATTTTCAGGTTCCACAGTTTCATGTTCTTCATAACATGATTGATTCTGATCATATTATAATTTAATTTAAAAAATATATTTAAAATATTCAAGTCTCAAATTATTAAAATAATCAATGATTTTATTTGTTTGAATTTATTTGTGATCAAAAGGATCACTTAAATCAAAGTTTACATGAACATATTTTTAACTATCCTTGATTTTTTATTAAATACTCTAAAAGATTTAAAAGTTACATAATATCCCAGAAATATTATTTTATTAGCCTTTGGATTGAAATTACCAAGGTTTTCATTAGTTTTCAAGATATATACATTGAATAAAAAAACTTTTAAGTATCTAACTTTTGGTTTTCTATAATTCTATCACTCAAAATAGTTCTTTCCATTTCTTGAATAGTCCTACTCAATATTTCAATAATTCCATTATGTTGAGGTATTCTTGGAGCATAAAAAGTATGTTTAATACCAAAGTTTGAGAAAAATTAATTAAATACTCGATTCTCAAACTCTCCTCAAGGATAACTTCTCAGTGAAATTATTTTAAAATGTTTTTTATTTTTATTTTAACAAAAACTCATAAAAATGAAGAAATATTTACTTTTAGACATTGAGAAATAAACCTAGGTAAATCTAAAAAAATAATCAACTAAAATAAAGAGAAATATTTTTCCATCCAATATTTCTACTCTTAATAGTCCAAAAAAATCCATGTGGATAAGTTATAAATGTTTATAAGTAGAAACCATTTTGATTGATTTAAAAGATTACATATTTTTATTTTCTATTTGGCATTAATCACAAAATCTATTCTGATCAAACTTCAGATTGGATGGATCTAAAACAAAATTTTCCTTGGATAAATTATATGCAGAAATTATATTTTAATGTCCAACCCTCTAATTCCAAATCTAGGATTTATTTCTTTTACTATTTAACAATTTATTTTCTATTCAAATGAGCAATTAAATTCTAAAGTATAAACGTTTTCTTTTATGGGTGCTTTAAACTTAAAAAATCTATCTTTAAATACAGAAAAATCATTGTTAGAAAAATCCACATAAAATCCATTATCATATATTTGATAAATGATTATCAAATTGTGCTTTATCCCTTAAATGTATATAACTTTATTGATCATGATTGTCTTTTTATATCACACTGATCTTACTCTAATTATATTTCCTTTAGCATTGTCTCCAAAGGCAACCAAGCCTCCATCCATTTTAGATAGTGCATAGAAATTTTAAAAGTAACAATGCATGTGCCTTGATAATCCACTATCCATTTACATATTACACTTTTTTACTTGTTTCACCTACAAAAATATCAAATAAAATCTTTTTTTGTACCCAAATCCACTTGGTTCCAATACTGTTTGGGAGTAAAGATCTAGGAAATAAGAACTATTTAATCTTATAAGAATAAACAATAGATATATCTCTTAAAACATAATCCCGTTTAACACGGATGATCTAAGTATTTTTCAAGAAATATTTATTATCATAATGACCTATAATATTTTCATAAAAATAGTTAAACCTAGAAATTTCGTGGTATTTGAACTAGGTATAAAATAGTTTTTATAAAACTTAGGTTTCTCACCATTATATCCAATACCATGCCATTATTTTATGTGAAAATTCTTTTCAAGGATCCAATTTAAGGATTATTATCCCTTATTAAATAAACTAGCATCAATTTTAAAGTATTAAAATTTATCTTGAAACTCTTTAATTTTATTTTAATTCATAGTGCATCTTGAATTAGATTTGTATAATTTTTCTTTTAATTCAAAGAATTGTTAAAACATGACATTTTTTCACTTAATTTTGTATTTTGAATATTATTTAAGGATTTATGTTTTTTTAATAGGGTTTAATATTTTTTTCATCCATGAAATAATATTCATCCAATTTACCATTTGAATATATTAGGGAACCAAAAGCATAAGAATAGTAAGATCGTGCCTTTTCTTCATTGGATATAAAGCACATGTTTTGTTATATTCAGTTGATGGATTCTAAATCAAAATATAAAGACATTATAGAGTCTTTAGAAACAATAAATGTATCCTATATATTATTCCTTCCTTTGTGATCATAATTAGATTTCATTTGTAACTACTTCTCTTTATTCCTTATTTTTTATTTCTCCTCATTTTGATGTCGGTAATCAGGTATAATATTCTGTATTTGTTTTCAGTCATAACATAAAACCTCTTTTATTATATGACTATTATTCTTAAAATCATTGAAATACTTCTTAAATGATTTATTCTTATTATATAAATTACTATATCTTCTTTCAATTTAAGATAGCTCCTATACAGATTTTAAACAATTTGAATCATCTGAGGATATAACATCCTCCTTTAACCTCTTTTCTCCTTTTAGAATAACAAATTTGAGAGAATGATTATCCTTTTTGATGATTTTATGATCTTCATCCATAGATTTTATATCATCCTTTTACATCATTAGAATACGAATCAATTCATTTATTATTAAATTCTTGAATGGTTTGTATTATTTGATAATAATAGATATTTTATTCCATTTTGACGATTAAACTCTAAGAACATTACACACCTGATATAGTTCAAGAATTAGAGTTCCCAAGTAAGAAACCCCATCAAATATCTCATTTAATTTTCAATTTATTTGTGTAATTATTTTTCCATCATACATATTGAAAGTATCAAATTTTAATTTAGCAGTATTATGCCTCGATTGCCTGATCTTATCAGTTATTTCATTAGCATTTTTGATTGTTGGAAACGTATCATAAGCAGTAGGGAACTAAGAAATATTATTGAATTCATTGGTACCTAGTACATAGATGATAATATTCATGGATATTGAATTAACAAAATATTAAAAGTCCTTCATGGCAACCCACTTTTTTTGTTCTTCTTTAGGGATTTTATAAGGCTTAAAAAGTTTCCGAAAAACTTTGAAACCTAGATTCTTCAAATATATGAACATACAAGATTTCTAGCATATTAAATTATATCTATTGAAATATGGAACTTTGATCATTGACATTAATTGTTGGAGTTACTCTACATATATATTTATTTTATATAAACCTTTTAATTAAGATTTCTAAATATTAACATGATCCTTCAAAGAGAACTCCTTTGATACCAATTATTAGTCAGAATAAAAAAAATACCCATGTGTGTGTGTGGGGGGGGATTTTCCATTTAAAAACACTTGGATAATTTTAAATTTACCCCTTCATTATTTATAATGTGATGGAGTTCTATTTTCTTTAAGAATATTTTGAATCTATATAATGATGAAGAAAATAATACCACAATTTTTATAGTGGTTCCCACTATACCAAAACTATCTTCATGAGCTTGGTGACTTTATCTAAACAAATTCATTTTACTAGGGAACTCTAAAACTGAGTATAGAAAGTTTACACCTAAAAATAAGTGATGTTATTTTATATATAAAATCAACAACCATAGATTTGTGGAATAATATGACACTCCAACAGAAAGGAGATGTTAATTTCTGAAAAATAAGTTTAACTCACAGTCACCACCACAACTTAAAGATGAATAGATCTTTAGAGTAATATAATAAAAACTTCATAGTATATTCTTTTTTAAGAAACATCAAGTTTCTGTATAAAATAACTAGAACAAATGACAGTAACAAACTAAATTCTCACTAGCAGGATTGATACACATCATCAGATTGAAAAATGTATGTGTCCAAAGTATGGTCTTGAGAAAAATAACTTCTAAATAAATACAAAATATTGAAACAAGAAAGTATAAAAAACAATAAAATTAATCGAATAGAGTCTCAACTATAATAGAAAAAAGATTCATCTTGTGGAACTTTAGTGAAAATCAAAGAGTTGATCAAGAATATTTTTCTCTTAGATATGTATTCATGCTTATAAATTAGACAACTCATTTTAGATTAAATAAAAAATATATTTTGTTTTTAATCAAGTAGATGAAGAAAAATCTCTATATAAATTGTGATATTTAAAACATATAGAATTTTTAAAATTTGAAATTAAATTTCTACTAAAGATCATAACTTCCCTTAGAAATATGAGTGATTTAATCCATTATTGAAGAGAATTTGTATCGGTCTTCAAAAATCTTTTAATGATATATTTACTCTAAAAAAGAAATTATTATAATCTATGAAAATATATAGATTTAATATTCCATTGATAACTACTTCAATATCAGGATTTCATTGTATATAGATAAAACCAAAATAAGGGTACAACATGTACTATTAAATCCATAAATTGGGTTAACTAACCATATGTTAAATACTCAAACATAGGGTTCATAACAAATGTTAGGTTCTGAGTCATATCATTTAATTACGATGGCATGAACCATGTATTTAAAACCCATGTCCCCATAATATTTATTGAAAAAGAGATTAAACTTACATAGGGATAATGTAATTTCAAGATAAAAAGAAGAATGCATAACACCACTATAAAACACAAGGAAAACCTACCAACACAATAATAATTTTTATGTCTACCACCCCTTCTTTATGAGCCACCATAGCCTCTCCTGTGTCTATATCTCCTAAATTGTTTTGGATCATTCCAAGTAGCACATTTTTCATTCATGTATAGTGAGTCATTCTTATTTCTATTTGATACAATGTATTGACCTTTATCCAGGTCATATTCTGGAACCAAAACATGAAATTCTTGACCAACATCATCAATTATGTCCTTTTTTGTAGTAACATACCAAGGTAAGGCCTCATTAGTAAGAGGTTTATCTCTATACATTTCATGATTGGTTTTATTATCCCTAGATTAGGGCTCCACATGATAAGAAGTAGAGTCCACTTGGATATCCTAACATTTAACCAAAAAATTCAACAAAGATGGAGAATCATGACAATCATAGTTTTTTGTAAGTTGTATATAGACTTAATTTATCCTTATTTTGTTTTTAGGCCTTTAATCTATATAATCTCAAAACAGAATGCTCCAAATTCTATATTATTAATTTATTATAGAATATTACAGAAATTGGGTGTATCAACACCCCCATTATTCCTATTTTTCCACCCCGAGCATCAATTTTTAAGTCAATATGAGGAGTGAGGAAAACCTGGACTAAGGTTTTAGAACTAGAATCAATGTTAAAACATATAGTGGCGAGGGTATCTAATTTGTATTCAGTGAGAGAATCCAAAATAGATGCTGCTATGATACCCATGTGCATAGATTGAGCACCTATGGTAGTGAGAGAGGTATTTCCATCATCCTCACCATCATTTGACTCCAGTTTCTTGTGTTCCCCAGACTAAATAGCCTAAGGGATAGCCTTTTGATCCTTCTAAATGTGTTTATATGGGGATCCATAATGTATTTACTTAATATAACCTAAAGTAGGAGTATGCTCCCCTTCTGTTACACTTTGTTTGGCCAGAAGAATCCGGTAGACCTGAATCACTCTATCCAGGAGATAGTGTCTCTAGGTTGGGGGAGTTATTACCCATTTTATATTGCTTTTCCTCATTTCTATTGGAGGTCCTATAAGTATTAAATTCCTTTTAGACATCATCCTTGCAAGATCTTCTATTCTTTATTTGTAACTTCACTAGGCAAGGTTTGATCCCAATCCTAACATTTAATTCAAACATAATTAGAAAAGTATCATTACTTATCACAAGTTAGGTCCCCAAACCTAAAATTAAACTTAAATATAGGGTTATAATTAGTTATTTTAGACTTATTCAAAATATATAAAATAATAAGAAGGAAAAACCAGCTGAATTACTTTTTGAATTCCATAGAAAAAAAATCAAAATTCCAATAAATAAAATCCTGAAATTCACTTAAATAAACATAATTAGTAGAACAAATAAGGGATTTTGTGAGTATCAAAATTAATGATAAATTAATGAAATTATTGGATCAAAATTATTACTCCAAATACTATTGTATTTATTTTTCTTATAAATAATACATTTAATAATAAATTTAAATAATATACCATATTACTTTACTTCCATAGAATGTACAACTAATCCTCAATTCACAATAAAAAATGAAACCACATTCATAAATAATTGGAAAAGGATAATTTTAAATATAATAATAATAATAATATTATTATATAATAGATTATTTTTCCAAATAAATCATAGTAATTATAGAAGAACTTATACAGGAGGTAAAGGAAATCCTGATGTAGAGGAGTATCTATTAGTCTCCACTAGCTCACTACTAAAATAGATATAACTAGAAATGGTTGAGAAGAATGAAGTCTCTAATAACTTCTTGTTTCCCTCTTGATCGATCATCCCCACCATCAAATGTAAAAATCTCCCTTATTGAATAATTGAAATTACATTTTTAAATTCATTATTACCTTTATTTCATCAATGATTCCATGTGTTATTGAATTTCAGGATTTCCTCTAGCTTCTTAGTTTTCAAAATACTCTCATATTATTCTCTCTAAATTTAAATTTCCATTTATTATTATTAATTTTTTTTGCTTATTCTTGGTTAAAATGATATTAAATATCCTCTCTTACTGACAATATTTGATCACAATCCACACAACTCTAATATTTTGAATGTAACATGAGACCCCATCATAGTGTGACTCCATCCTTCATGGTTTTAATCTTTTGTTTTATAATTTTTAAAAATTATAAAAAACAATCCAAGTAGCTTGGATGGAATCTTACTAAGTACAAGACGCTGAAGTATACAATGATGACCCTTATACATCCCTTTTTTTATCCCCTTTGTAAGGTACAAGACCTTTATATATAACATGGAGGCTGTGGACTTCACTTATATGGAAAAGGCACTATCCATTGTGTATCCTCAAAACAACTTTTTCATATTCTAGTAAAGATAAAAAATACTCTTACATATCCAATTCAAATCCCCAAAAGAAAATAATGAGACCCTTATGCATCCCATGGAATCTCTTGGCAACCATTATGTATTCTTTGAGGTGAACCTTAAATATTATAAAAGAGACCTTTTCATATTGGTATTTCATCCCAATTACTAAGGAATGAACCCTTACATATCCCTTGGTTTCAAGAATGACTCTTATATACTAGCTTTTAACTCTTTATCATAAAAGTAAATGACTCTTAGGCATAGCTGGATGACTCTTATGTATGTGGCACGTTACTCAAACAACATAGGAAAATAATTTTATGCATTACTTTTATCCACCGAGTTACCTTTATGTATTACCCAACATTACTCTTACATATCAAAATACATTACTAATTATTCAAAAATCCACATCCTACTTATAAAAAATTTCTTTCTTCGAAAATTTATTCAGCTGGTAACTTTTACATTTTAGGGATGATTCAAAATGACTCTTATGGATATATGGATTTATCCAAATTTCAGACCCTCTTCAAATCTTATCAACTTACAAATAATTTATCTTGTGGAATTAAAAATACTCCATATTTTATATTCAAGTAACTTTAGAATATCAGTCTCTATATCCATAATATAGGTTTCTTACAAACATTATTCATCTTCTAAATCTCTAACTTTTGTTTACTTTATAAACATCTCCAATTCAAGAATAAATTCCTAACTTCTTATTTTAGGGAATCTTATTTATGGTTTTTTTACTCTCAAATGAAGTCCATTTTTAATTCCTTAGAAACCATGTTCCTTAATTTTAAATATTCTATTTGTCACAACCCATCCTAGTGGGGTCTGTGCCGTGACTCCCCAAGCCCGTCTCCAATAGGCCAGGGGCTGGTGACTAGCATCGAGTATGCATATCACTAACATGGGAGAATTTTCCTAAGTACCCCCACACACACACACATCTCTAAGCCCACAAATGAAGATATGTAAAAACCAATAAGGAAGAAAATGCATGAATACAACTAAACCCAACCAACAGGGTACAACAGAAAGTAAAGTGAAGAAAGTAAACTGACCAGAATACAATCCCACCAAAAGAAAGAGTATAAAAACTAGAAATTACAACCTATAAAAAAGAAATAGGTACTGGAACTGCTACTCATAGCTCTAGAAACACCTCATCCTGTAAGGAAGATGACAAATCTTGGTTCGGTCCTGGTTTTCCTTGGATTTTTCCAAAATCCCGCTCATCTGTACAAGACACAGAACATGTGGGAAAAGCCCATGCATGGGTGAGTATAAAAATACTTAGTAGGGGAACCCGAAAACCACAAAGAAATACACATGGTAAAGGTATAGTCAGATCTACAGAGTATATGTATACAAAACATATAACAAGAGAAAGATATCCATATATACTTGAAACCCAAACCCATAGACTAGAGGTAAGTCACAATGACCGCATACCCACACTAGGGATTCAGTTCAAAGATTTCACGAATCACTCATCCGGGAAAACTCACTCCACGAGTCTGATAGCTCTAATGATGTCCATATAATAAGTATATTCATTAGGAAGTGTAATGAGAGAGATAGACACACTGATATATCTGAAGAGAGAATGAATACACTAATTTTGGGAGAACTCACTCATGAGAGGGGAAAGATCATGATACATGGATGAGGATCACTGCCAGGGCTTTGTAATATAACAAAAATCATATAGATTTACATACTAAGTGGAGGATTGAAATCTTGTATAATATTTCATGGTGATACCTGACTCTACCTAGGGAAAAGAATGGGTAGATGATCTCAATCTGGGCCTCTCAGAGGGATTCTGACTCTATCTAGAAAGTCTTTGCTGAAGGGATCATACTCATGTGGATGGAAACGATACCTGACCTTCAGATGAACAAGAAAATGGGGTACTAACCCAAAAAAAACTTTTCCAAGGAATGGTGTACAAGGAGATCAAGCCATTTAGAAGATAGTACACGATGTGTAGCAAGGTCAGACGCTGTGTCACTTGACTTCGATTATTTCCCATGTGAAACGACTTGATTCAGAAGAAATGTCATGTAAAAAGTGCATATAAAATATGTAGTGATGGTCACACACCATGTTATATTATCCGAGGCCCACTCCGTGTACACTGGCCATGTGCCCGTACAAGGCTTAGATTCGTGTATGCCATTCTGTATACTAGTAAATGAGGTAACTCCTATAACCGACCTGGTCTAGCCTTGTGGTGGAGTACATGCCATGTACTCTACCCTGTGTCTATTTATCATTTTAGATATATGATGAGTAATATGTAAGGACCCACATGTCGTTTGATAGTTTCCACAAATCGTGTCATCGCTTCCTGCATCACAAAACCCTAGATTCCACAGACTCGGCCCTACACACCGTGTTCTTTAGAGAACACGCTGCATTCTTCATGATTTTCCAGAATCATTTTTCTTCCTCCATGTGCCTCTGGTGATCTTTGATCTATCAATCCATTAATTCAATCTCTTCAAAACTCAATATCCTATGTCATCCCATCACGGCATCTTCGATTCAGTATGTTTTGGGTGTTCGATCACCTCCAAAAACGTATTTCGATCGTCCGTAAGAAGAACGATCAAAGAATGATTTCTTCCAATCTGTGTCAATTTTGGTCTGCCATCATTGTTGCAGCTCTGATGGGTTGTCACGTTGATGGATCTCCAAATTGGGATCATTGCATTTCGAAAAAACTGTGAAATGATCCGTTGTTCATAACCCTGTGAAGAATGCGAAGATTGCAAGGTAAAAAATGGGGAAGAAAATCTAAATAGAAAATCAAGGAACAAACCTATGCCATCATTAATCATGGATATATATATTTGATAAAAGTTTCTATGTGTAGGTTTTATAGGTGAGGGTTTTAGAAAAATGGAGGTTTTTTAACATAAAATTCCTCCACTAAATAACCATTTAAAAATGCATATTTGACATCCATCTGGTATAATTTAAAGTTCAGATGAGATGCATAAGACAAAGTGATCCTAAGGGATTCCATACTAGAAATTTGTAAAATGTATCTTCGTAATATATTTCTTCATATTGGTTGTAACCTTTAGAAACTAGACTAGCCTTATTCATAATAATCATTCCTTGATCATCTTGATTATTTCTAAAGACCCATTTGGTTCCTATCACTAGATGGTTTGAGGACTTATCGACTAATTCTAAAACTTTATTTATCTTAAATTGGTTTAGTTCTTACTGTATAGCTAACACCCAACTTTTATCTTATAAAAACTATTCTATAGATTTTTGGTTAAAATTTGGATAAGAAGGCAGTGAAATCTACTTGGATTCCTATAATCATTTTAGTCATAATTCCTATATCTTGGTCTCCTATAATAGTCTCTAAATTGTGATTTTTTAAGGTTCTAGTTTTCCTAGGTAGGAAATTTTCAGGTTCCACAGTTTCATGTTCTTCATAACATTATTAATTCTGATCATATTATAATTTAATTTAAATAATATATTTAAAATATTCAAGTCTCAAATTATTAAAATAATCAATGACTTTATTTATTTGAATTTATTTGTGATCAAAAGGATCACTTAAATCAAAGTTTACATGAACATATTTTTAACTATCCTAGATTTTTTATTAAATACTCTAAAAGATTTAAAAGTTGCATAATATCCCAGAAATATTATTTTATTAGCCTTTGGATTGAACTTACCAAGGTTTTCCTTAGTTTTCAAGATATATTCATTGAATAAAAAAACTTTTAAGTATCTAAATTTTGGTTTTCTATAATTCTATCACTCAAAATAGTTCTCTCCATTTCTTAAATATTCCTACTCATTCTTTCAATAATTCCATTATGTTGAGGTATTGTTGGAGCATAAAAAGTATATTTAATACCAAAGTTTGAGAAAAATTAATTAAACACTCGATTATAAAACTCTCTTCAAGGATCACTTCTCAGTGAAATTATTTTAAAATGTTTTTTATTTTTATTTAAACAAAAACTCATAAAAATGAAGAAATATTTACTTTTAGACATTGAGAAATAAACCTAGGTAAATCTAAAAAAATCATCAACTAAAATAAAGCGAAATTTTTTTCCATCCAATCTTTCTACTCTTAATGGTCCAAAAAAATCCATGTGGATAAGTTATAAATGTTTATAAGTAGAAACCATGTTGATTGATTTAAAAGATTACATATTTTTATTTTTCTATTTGGCATTAATCAGAAAGTCTATTCTGATCAAACTTCATATTGGATGGATCTAAAACTAAATTTTTCTTGGATAAATTATATGGGGAAATTATATTTCAATGTCTAACCCTAATATTCCATATCTAGGATTTATTTATTTTACTATTTAAACAATTTATTTTATATTCACATGAGTAATTAAATTCTAAAGTATAAATGTTTTCTTTTATGGGTGCTCTAAACTTAAATAATCTATCTTTAAATACAGAAAAATCATTGTTAGAAAAATCCACATAAAATAAATTATCATATATTTGAGAAATTATTATCAAATTTTGCTTTATCCCTTGAATGTATATAACCTTATTGATCATGATTGTCTTTTTATGTCACACTGATCCAACTCTAATGATATTTCCTTTAGCATTGCCTCCAATGGCGACCAAGCCTCCATCCATTTTAGATAGTGCATAGAAATTTTAAAAGTAACCATTCATGTGCCTTGATAATCCACTATCCATTTAAATATTACACTTTTTTACTTGTTTCACCTACAAAAATATAAAATAAAATCTTTTTTTTGTACCCAAATCCACTTGGGTCCCATACTGTTTGGGAGTAAAGATCTAGGTAATAAGGACTATTTAATCTTATAAGAATAAAAAATAGATATATCTCTTAAAAAATAATCCCTTTTAACACTAATGATCTAAGTATCTTTCAAGAAATATTTATTATCATAATGACCTATAATATTTTAATAAAAATAGTTAAACCTAGAAATGTCGTGGTCTTTGAACTAGGTATAAAATAGTTTTTATAAAACTTAGGTTTCTCACCATTATATCCAATACCATGCCGTTATTTTATGTGAAAATTATTTTCAAGGATCCAATTTAAGGATTATTATCCCTTATTAAATAAACTATAATAAATTTTAAATTATTACAATTTATCTTAAAACTATTTAATTTTATTTTAATTCATAGTGTATCTTGAATTGGATTTGTATAATTTATCTTTTAATTCAAAGAATTGTTAAAACATGACATTTTTTCACTTAATTTTGTATTTTGAATATTATTTAAGGATTTATGTTTTTTAATAGGGTTTAATATTTTTTTCATCCATGAAATAATATTCATCCAATTTACCATTTTAAAATCTTAGGGAACCAAAAGCATAGGAATAGTAAGATCATGCCTTTTCTTCATTGGATAAAAAGAACATGTTTTATTATATTCAGTTGCTGAGGTTCTAAATCAAAATATGAAGATCTTATAGAGTCTTTAGAAACAATCAATGTATCATATATATTATTCCTTCATTTTTGATCATAATTAGATTTCATTTGTAACTACTTCTCTTTATTCCTTATTTTTTATTTCTCCTCATTTTGATGTCGGTAATAAG
Source organism: Viscum album (assembly GCA_963277665.1). Lineage (NCBI taxonomy): Eukaryota > Viridiplantae > Streptophyta > Magnoliopsida > Santalales > Viscaceae > Viscum > Viscum album. The sequence goes on along the minus strand of OY728128.1, from coordinate 1,511,139,902 downwards.
GTATAATATTCCCTATTTGTTTTCAGTCATAACAAAAAACCTCTTTTATTATATGACTATTATTCTTAAAATCAATGAAATACTTCTTAATTGATTTATTCTTATTATATAAATTACTATATCTTCTTTCAGGTTAAGATAGTTTATCTATAGATTTTAAACAATTTGAATCATCTAAGGATATAACATCCTCCTTTAACCTATTTTCTCCTTTTGGAATAATAAATTTGAGAGAATGATTATCCCTTTTGATCGTTTTATGATCTTCATCCATAGATTTTATATCATCCTTTTACATCATTAGAATACCAATAAATTCATTTATTATTAGATTCTTAAATGGTTTGTATTATTTGATAATAATAGATATTTTATTCCATTTAGACGGTTAAACTCTAAGAACATTCCACACCTGATATAGTTCAAGAATTAGAGTTCCTAAGTAATAAACACCATCAAATATCTCATTTAATTTTCAATTTATTTATGTAATTATTTTTCCATCATACATATTGAAAGTATCAAATTTTAATTTAGCAGTATTATGCCTTGATTGCCTGATCTTATTAGTTATTTCATAAGCATTTTTGATTGTTGGAAACATATCATAAGCAGTAGGGAACTAAGAAATATTATTGAATTAATTGGTACCTAGTACATAGATGATAATATTAATGGATATTGAATTAACATCATATTCAAAATCCTTCAGGGCATCCCACTTTTTTTTATTCTTCTTTAGGGATTTTATAAGGCTTAAAAAGTATCAGAAAAACTTTGAAACCTAGATTCTTCAAATATATGAACATATATGATTTCTAGCATATGAAATTCTCTCTATTGAAATATGAAACTTTGATCATTGACATTAATTGTTGGTGTTACTCTATATATATATTTATTTTATATAAACCTTTGGATTAAGATTTCTAAATATTAAAATGATCCTTCAAAGAGAACTCCTTTGATACCACTTATTAGTCAGAATAAAAAAAGACCCATGTGGGGGGGATTTTCCTTTTAAAAACACTTGGATAATTTTAAATTTACCTCTTCATTATTTATAACGTGATGGAGTTCTATTTTCTTTATGAATATTTAGAAGCTATATAATGATGAAGAACATAATACCACAATTTTTATAGTGGTTCCCACTCCACCAAAACTCTCTCCATGAGCTTGGTGATTTTTTCAAAAAAAATTCATTTTACTAGGGACCTTTAAAACTGAGTATAGAAAGTTGACACCTAAAAATAAGTAATGTTATTTTATATAGAAAATCAACAACCATAGATTTGTGGAATAATATGACACTCCAACAGAAAGGAGATGTTAATTTCTGAAAAATAGGTTTAACTCAAAGTCACCACCACAACTGAAATACGGAGATATCTTTAGAGTAATATAATAAAAACTTCATAGTATATTCCTTTTTAAGAAACATCAAGTTTCTGTATAAAATAACCAGAAAACATGATATTAACAAAATAAATTCTCAACAGCAGGATTGATACACATCATCAGATTGAAAAATGTATGTGTCCAAAGTGTATTATTGAGAAAAATATCTTCTAAATAAATAAAAAATATTAAAACAAGAAAGTATAAAAAATAATAAAATTAATCGAATAGATTCTCAAAAATAATAGAAAAAAGATTAATATTGTGGAACTTTAGTGAAAATCAAAGAGTTGATCAAGAATATTTTTCTCTTAGCTATGTATTCATGCTTATGAATTAGATAAATCATTTGAGATTAAATAAAAAATCTATTTTTTTTAATTAAGTAGATGAAGAAAAATCACTAGGTGAATTGTGATATTTAAAACATATATAATTTTTAAAATTTGAAATTAAATTTTTACTAAAGATCATAACTTTCCTTAGAAATAGGAGTGATTTAATCCATTATTGAAGAGACTTTGTATCAGTATTCAAAAATATTTTAATGATATATTTACTATAAAAATAAAATTAATATAATCTATGAAAATATATATATTTAAAATTCTATTGATGACTAATTCAATACAGGATTGCATTGTATATAGATAAAACCAAAATTAGGGTACAACATGTACTATTAAATCCCTACATTGGGTTAACTAACCATATGTTAAATACTCAAACATAGGGTTCATAACAAATGTTAGGTTCCGAGTCCTATCATTTACTTACAATGGCATGAACCATGTATTTAAAACCCATGGCCCCATAATATTTATTGAAAAAGAGAGTAAACGTACAAAGGGATAATGTAAATTCAAGATAAAAAGTAGAATGCATAACACCACTATAAAACACAAGGAAAACCTACCAACACAATAACTATTTGTATGTCTACCACCCCTTCTTTATGAGCCACCATAGCCTCTCCTGTGTCTATATCTCCTAAATTGTTTTGGATCATTCCAAGTAGCACATTTTTCATTCATGTATAGTGAGTTATCCTTCTTTCTATTAGATTCAATGTATTGACCTTTATCCAGGTCATATTTTGGCACCAAAACATGAAATTCTTGACCAACATCATCAATTATGTCCTTTTTTGTATTAACATCCCAAGGTAAGGCCTCATTAGTAAGAGGTTTATCTCTATACATTTCATGATTGGTTTTATTGTCCCTAGATAAGGTCCCCACATGATGAGAAGTAGAGTCCACTTGGATATCCTCACATTTAACCAAAAAATTAAACAAAGATGGAGAATCATGACAATCATAGTTTTTTTGTAATTTTTAGATAGAATTAATTTATCCTTATTTTTTTAGACCATTAATCTCTATAATATCAAAACAGAATGCTCCAAATTCTATATTATTATTGGATTATATAATATTATAGAATTTGGGTGTATCAATACCCCCATTATTTATATTTTTCCACCCCGACCATCAATTTTTAATTCAATATGAGGAGTGAAGAATACCTGGAATAAGGTTTTAGAACTAGAATAAACGTTAAAACATATATTGGAGAGGGTATCTAATCTGTTTTCAGTGAGAGAATTCCAAATAGATGTTGCTATGACACCCATGTGCATAGATTAAGCACCTATGGTAGTGAGAGAGGTATTTACATCATCCTCACCATCATTTGACTCCAATTTCTTATGTTCCCCAAACTAAATAGCCTTAGGGATAGCCTTTTGATCCTTCCCAATGTGTTGATATGGGGATCCATCATGTATTTACTTAATAGAACCTGAAGTAGGAGTATAATCCCCTACTGTTACACTTCATTTGGCCCGGAGAATCCAGTAGACCTGAATCACTCTAGCCAGGAGATAGTGTCTCTAGGTTGGTGGAGTTATTACCCATTTTATATTGCTTTTCCTCATTTCTATTGGAGGTCCTATAAGTATTCAATTCCTTACAGACATCATCCTTGCAAGAGCCTCTATTCTTTATTTGTAACTTCATTAGGCAAGGTTTGATCCCAATCCTAACATTTAATTCAAACATAATTAGAAAAGTATCATTACTTATCACATGTTAGGTCCCAAAACCTAACATTAACCTTAAATATAGGGCTATAATTAGTTATTTTAGACTTATTCAAAACATATACAATAATAAGAAGGAAAAAACCAGATAAATTACTTTTTTAATTCCATAGAAAAAAATTCAAAATTCCAATAAATAAAATCCTGAAATTCACTTAAAGAAACCTAATTAGTAGAAAAAATAAGGGAGTTTGTGAGTATCAAAATTAATGACAAATTAATGAAATTATTGGATCAAAATTATTATTCCAAATACTATTAGATTTATTTTTCTTATAAATAATACATTTAATAATAAATTTAAATAATATACCATATTACTTTACTTCCATTGAATGTACAACTAATCCTCAATTCACAATAAAAAATGAAACCACATTCATAAATAATTGGAAAAGGATAATTTGAAATATAATGATAATAATAATAATAATATTATATAATAGATTTTTATACCGAATAAATCATAGTAATTATAGAAGAACTTATACAGGAGGTAAAGGAAATCCTGATGTAGAGGAGTATCTATGAGTCTCCACTAGCTCACTACTAAAATAGATATAACTAGAAATGGTTGAGCAGAATAAAGTCTCCATTAACTTCTTGTTTACCTCTTGATCGATCATCCCCACCATCAAATGTAAAAATCTCCCTTATTGAATAATTGAAATTACATTTTTAAATTCATTATTACCATTATTTCATCAATGATTCGATGTGTTATTGGATTTCATGATTTCCTCTAGCTTCTTAGTCTTCAAAATATTCTCATATTATTCTCTTTAAATTTAAATTTCCATTTATTATTATTAATTTTTTGCTTATTCTTGGTGAAAATTATATTAAATATATTCTCTTACTGACAATATTTGATCACAATCTACACAACTCTAATATTTTTAATGTAACATGAGACCCCATCGTAGTGTGACTCCATCCTTCATGGTGTTAATATTTTGTTTTATAATTTTTAAAAATTATTAAAAATAATCTAAGTATCTTGGATGGAATCTTACTAAGTACAAGACCTTTAAGTATAAAATGAATACCCTTACACATCCCTTGTTTTATCCCCTTTCTAAGGGACAAGTCCTTTATATATCACATGGAGGCTATGGACTTCACTTATATGGAAAATTCACTATCCATTGTGTATCCTCAAAACTAATTTTTCATATTCTAGTAAAGATAAAAAATAATCTTACATATCCAATTGAACTCCCCAAAAGGAAATAATGAGACCCTTATGCATCCCATGGAATCTCTTGGCAACCATTATGTATTCTTTGAGGTGACCCTTAAATATTATAAAAGAGACCTTTTAATATTGGTATTTCATCCCCATGACTAAGGAATGAACCCTTATATATCCCTTGTTTGCAAGAACGACTCTTATATATTAGCTTTGAAATCTTCATCATAAAAGTAAATGACTCTTAGGCATAGCTGGATGACTCTTATGTATGTGGCACGTTACTCCAACAACATAGGAAAATACTTTTATGCATTACTTCTAGCCACCAAGTTAACTTTATGTATTACCCAACATTACTCTTACATATCAAAATAAATTACTAATTATTCAAAAATCCTCATCCTACTTATAAAAAATTTCTTTCTTCAAAAATGTATTCAGCTGGTAACTTTTACATTTTAGGGATGATTCAAAATGACTCTTATGGATATAGGGATTTATCCAAATTTCAGACCCTCTTCAAATCTTATCAACTTACAAATAATTTATCTTGTGGAATTAAAAATAATACGTATTTTATATTAAAGTAACTTTAGAATATCAGTCTCCATATTCATAACATAGGTTTCTTACAAACATTATTCATCTTCTACAGCTCCAACTTTTGTTTACTTTATAAACATCTCCAATTCAAGAATAAATTCCAAACCTCTTATTTTAGGGAATATTATTTATGGGTTTTTTACTCTCAAATTAAGTCCATTTTTAATTCCTTAGAAACCATGTTCCTTAATTTTAAATATTCTATTTTTCACAACCCATCCTAGTGGGGTCTGTGCCGCGACTCCCAAAGCCCATCTCCAATAGGCCAGGGGCTGGTGACTAGCATCGAGTAGGAATATCACTAACATGGGAGAATTTTCCTAAGTACCTACACACACACACACATATATCCAATCCCACAAATGAAGATATGTAAAAACCAATAAGGAACAAAATGCATGCATACAAATAAACCCAACCAACAGAGTACAACAAAAAGTAAAGTGAAGAAGGTAAACTGACCAGAATACACGCCCACCAAAAGAAAGAGTATAAAAACTAGAAATTCCAACCTATAAAAAATAAATCGGTACTAGAACTGCTAATCATAGCTCTAGGAACACCTCAACCTATATGGAAGATCACAAATCTTGGTTTGGTCTTGGTTTTCCTTGGACTTCGACAAAAGGCCGCTCATCTGCACAAGACACAGAACATGTGGGAAAAGCCCATGCAGGGGTGAGTATAAAAATACTCATAAGGGGAACCTGAAACCACAAAGAAATACACATGGTAAAGGTATAGTCAGATCTATAGAGTATATGTATACAGAACATATAACAAGAGAAACATATCCATATATACTTGAAACCCAAACCCATAGACTAGAGGTAAGTCACAACAACCGCATACCCACACTAGGGATTCAGTTCAAAGATTCCACGAATCAATCATCTGGGAGAACTCACTCCATGAGTCTAATAGCTCTGATGATGTCCATCTAAGAAGTATATTCATTAGGAAGTGCAATGAGATAGATAGACACACTAATAGATCTGAAGAGAGAATGAATACACTCATTTTCAGAGAACTCACTCATTAGAGGGGAAAGATCATGATACATGGATGAGGATTACTGCCAGGGCTTTGGAATATACCAAAAATCATCTAGATTTACCTACTAAGTAGAGGATTGACTTCTTGTATAATTTTTCATTTTGATACCCGACTCTACCTAGGGACAAGAATGGGTACATGATCTCAATCTGGGCCTCTCAGAGGGATTTCGACTCTATCCAGAAAGTCTTGTTAAAGGGATCATACTCATGTGGATGGAAATGATACCTGAACTTTAGGTTAACAAGAAAATGGGGTACTAACCCAAACAAAACTTTTCCAAGGAATGGTGTACAAGGAGATCAAGCCATGTAGAAGATAGTACACAACATGTAGCAAGGTCAGACACTGTGTCACTTGACTTCGAGTATTGCCCGTATGAAACGACTTGATTCAGAAGAAATGTCATGTAAAAAGTGTATAAAAAACATGTAGTGATGGCCACACACCGTGTTAGATTATCCGAGGCCTACTCCGTGTACGCTGGCCATGTGCGCGTACATGACTTCGATCCGTGTATGCCATTCCGTATACTAGTAAATGAGGTAACTCGTATAACCAGCCTGGTCTAGCCTTGTGGTGGAGTACATTCCATGTACTCTTCCCCGTGTTTGTTTATCATTTGAGATACATGATGAGTACTACGTAAGGACCCACATGTCGTGTGATAGTTTCCACACATCGTGTCATCTCTTCCTGCGTCATGAAACCCTAGCTGCCACAGACTCGGCCCCACACACCGTGTTCTTCAGAGAACACGCGGTGTTCTTCATGATTTTCCAGAATCATTGTTCTTCCTCCATGTGCCTCTGGTGATCTTTGATCTTTCGATCCATCTTTTCAATATCTTCGAAACTCAATATCCTGAGTCATCCCATCATCGCATCGCCAATTCGGTATGTTTTGGGTGTTCAATCACCTCCAAAAACGTGTTTCGATCATCCGTAAGAAGAACGATGGAAGAATGATTTATTCCAATCCGTTTCAATTTTTTGTCCGCTATTATTATTGCACCTCCTATGGGTTGTCACGTTGGTGGATCTCCAAATTGGGATCATTGCATTGTGAAACAACTGTGGAATGATCTATTGTTTATAACCCTGTGAAGAATGCGAAGTCGCAAGGTAAAAAATGGGGAAGAAAATCCAAATAGAAAATCGAGGAACGAACCTATGTTGTCATTAATAATGGAGTTCATCTGCTCCCATTAGAGGGATAAAATTGAGAAAATTAAAATACGAATCAGAATAATCATGGATTGATTCCCCAAAATAAAACCCAATAAAAGACCCTCTCACAAGAATGAACGATCTACAAGTCAACCTATTCATGGGTTGATCTACGTTCATTGTTAAATCAAATAATGGGGAAAAATAAATCAAAAGCAACAAACCCTACCTCAATCGTCGATAAAGAGGGATAGCAGTCATCTGTCAGGATTTTATCTTGTTGTGCAACAATCCTGGAGTCATCATTCCTCAAGATTCCTCCAAGGATGGATCCTCTCTAAAACTTGAGAGTGTCCAAGGAAATTTTTCTTGGGTTATGGGCCTAACCCTGGGATCCTAGTTATTTAAAACCAAAAAACACATCGTTGATTTTAATTAAAATGTTTAAAATAAAATAATTCATTAATTTTTTTGATTTCCTTTAAAACATCTAGAAATTAAATTTTACAGCCAACCCACACTATTCGATGTTAGGCCCTGCTTAAGGTAAAGTCACTACTCTAAATGCAACGGTGCCCTCAGATTTTTGATCTGGCCACCCGTTCAAAAGTTATTCCACTTATTCTAGAAAACTTCTCATGTGTGATATTTAAAAGTTTAATTTATTTCAAACATTTATTCCGAGCACTTTACACCTTATAATCGCACTCCATCACAAATCTTGGTCTCAAAATAATTTTATTTAATATTTAAAAATAATTAACGAAAAATCCGAGACATGACATTCTCCCTACCTTAGGGATTTCACATCCCTGAAAAGCAAAAACAAAAATCTACTCAAACAAATGTGGGTACTGTGCAGAAATATGAGCCTCCCACTCCAACGTGATCCCCTGAAGATTCCTGTGTTACCACTGGACACGCACCAAAGGAATTGTTTGCCCACAAAGGATCCTCTCATGTCAATCCTCAATCTCCATTGGGTACTCTATAAAGGTTAGTCCATCTTCAATGTCTAGTTAGCTCCAGTTGATGATGTGCGATGGGTCATGAACGTACCTCCTCAACTCCGACACGTGGAAGACATCATGTACCCGATTCAATTACGACGGTAGAGCTTGGAAGTATGCCACCTCACCAACTATGTACAGTATCTAAAAAGGGCTAATAAACCTCAAAGAAAACTTGTTTCCCTAACCAAATCTCCACAAACCTCATTGAGGTGAGACCTGAAGGAAGAAATGGTCCCCCTCTTCGAACTCCAGAGGTCTCCACCATTTTTCAGCATAAGAATTCTACCAGATCTATGTAGTCTTCATCCACTCCTACATGATCTGCACCTTCTTGATGGTAGCTCACACCAACTCTGGACCCATTATTGCTCACTCTATGAGGTTATTCTAGAAAAGTGGTGACTGGAAGGATCGCCCATATAAATCTTCAAACTGTGCCATACCAATGGTGGAGTGGTAGCTGTAGTTGTGCACAAACTCCACCAGTGGTAGGTAGCCCTCCCAACTATGAACAAATTCCAAGATATAGGCCCAAAACATATCCTCCAGAACATGAATGGTTCTCTCAGTCTAACCATCTTTCTGGGGATGGAATGTTGTTCTCAAATGTAGATGAGTCCCAAAAACCTCATGCAATCCCTTCCATAATTGGGATGTGAAATGAGCATCGTAATCTGAGACTATTTTCGAAGGTACATCATGTAACTAAACTATCTCTTGCATGTAGAGGCATCCCAAGTGCTCTACATAACACTTATCCCTAATAGCTAGGAAGTGGGCCGACTTGGCGAGTTAGTCAATGATCACACAGATGGAATCGTGTCCCCTAGACGTTCGTGTTAATCCCATCACAAAGTCCATCAATATTCATCTCAATTCCACTCTAGAACTTCAAGGGGGTGAGATAACCCTACTGGAACCTTGTGCTCAACCTTCACCTACTGGTACTTAAGGAATCGAGAAACAAACTCAACTACTGCCTTCTTCATACCTGTCCACTAGAACTGATGATGAAGGTCCTAATACATTTTTCCACTCCCAAATGTACTCCCAAGGGGAATGTATGAAAATCCCTCAGAACCTCCTCCCACAACGCCATTGGAACAACTAAGCATCCTCTAAAAAGGATGAAATGCTCTATACCTTGCTAATATCCATAAGGAGCTTGTCATATAGATAACTAAGCACATAAAGTCTCACAGTAAATATTCCATAGTTGGGCTTCCCTGACCCGCTGCAGGAGTGGAGGGGTAACAACCATCGACTAGAGATAAGCTTCATCCTCCCTAACTATGAAGGATAACTTTAGCAAGTCCAAATAATCGGATGCCTAGATCAATACCTATGAACTCGATCTCTGATTGAGAGAATTAGTTACTATGTTACCCTTCCCATGAGTATAGAATATATCCAAGTCATAATTCTAGAGGAACTCCAACCATTTCCTCTACCTTAGATTCAAATCCTTTTGCAAGAATATATACTTGAGGCTCTTATGGTCAAAGTAGACGATAAAAGATTTTCCCATCAGGTAGTGTCGCCACATCTTCAACGCGAAGACTACCACTACCATATAAAGATCATGGGTCACATAGTTTTTCTCATGCAGCCTTAGTTGGCTCTAACCACAAGCAATAAATGCCTGTCCATGCATCATGACACAACCCAACATGGTACCTGATGAGTCATATAAAACTACATACTTGACACCCTCTTCTAGAAATCTCAAGATCGGTGTGCTTGTCAAACTCTGCCTCAACTGCTAGAAATCCAGCTGGCACTTCTCCATCCATATGAAAGGATTCCCCTTTCAGGTCAAGGCTATAATTGGTTCTAATATCCAGGAGAAATCAGGGATAAATATCTGGAAGTATCCTACCAACCCATGGAAGCACCTCAACTCTGTCACACTCTGAGGTGGCTCCCATGATAACACCACCTCGACCTTGGATGGGTCCCTACTACTCCATATATTGAGATAGAATGACCCATAAAGTGGACTTACTATATCAATAACTAGAACTTCAAGAGATTCCCATAAAGTTGGTGCTCTTAGAGTATGTCTATAACCATCCGTAGGTGTCTCGCATGTTCCTCTACTAACGCTGAGTACACAAGGATTTCATCGATGAATACCACTACAAACCGGTCTAAGTATGACTGAAAGATCCAGTTCATAAGTCACATGAACACTATAGGGGAATTCATCACACTAAAAGGCATCACCAAGTACTCGTAGTGACCATAGCGGCATTTGAAAGCCGTATTCAATATATCATTTTCTCATACTCGTAAGTAGTGGTAACCCGATTGAAGGTCAACCTTCGAGAACCATCGCACCCCTCGCAGTTGATCGAAGAGGTCATAAATCCTTGGTAGTGGATAATTTTTCTTCACCATTACTTTATTTAGGCACCGATAATCCATTCAAAAACTCAAACTCCTATCTTCCTTCTAGGAAAACAGAACTGGGGCCGCCTAGGGTGAAACACTGGGTCTTAATAAGCCCTTCCTCTGCAAATCCTCAGACTACACCCACTTCTCGGGAATCTTTGTGAGAGCCATATGATACACTAGTGAGGATATCAGTGCCATCCCGGGGTGTAAGTTGATGCATAAGTCAATCTCTTGGTGGGGAGGTAGTCTTGGAACATCTTCTGGAAGGATGTCCCTGTACTCCGCCACTACCGCTGGGAACTGAAAGCACGCAACATCTGTTTCTCCAAGGTTAATGTTAGACAACTCATGAGTGATTATCTACACCCTCCTATGCATGATCCCATTCTATGATTCCTGGGATTACTTTTCACCAACAAAGGAAACACTCATTGCATCATTACATACATAACACTCTTCTCCTAAAGAAGTCAATTTGGGCATGGATCAAAGATAACCAATCGATACCGAGAATGATGTCGTGAGGCCTCAATGCTTCTACCGAGATGTTACAACCGAAACTATCACCTCCAAGGGTAAGATCACACTTTTGAAAATGATTCTTGATCATTGGGTCTCCTCCCGTATGTGTCTTCAAGTGTAAGAGTTGAGTCAAAGGCTCTATTAAAATCTCAAGGTTTCACACAAGACATGTGGAAAGGAAATAATGACTAGAACCTATGTCTATAAGTATGAAATATAATTTAGAAAAGAAACTAATTGTACCTCATATCATCCCTGGAGTCCCTAGGTCATATGCCTCGACCGCATGTAGCTACCCCCACCCCTATCCCCCATCTCCCTAAGCCTCGTGCTGACCTCTTAGGGGTGGTGGTGGAAGTAGGTCAAAGAATCTACCACCTCCTGTAGTTCTCCCTACTCCTCTACCACATCCTTCACCTAGCTGATCTACCTGATCCACTCTCTACCTATGCCTCAATGGTCTATAAACCACCTTACTATCAGTAGTTCGACGGGTTGGTAAATCTCTAGTGAGATGTCCCATACTATTGCACGTGTAGCATCGCCTCTCCCTAGGCTGAATAGATATATCCTGAGAGCCCTGGACTGTAGATCCCATATCCTGGTTTCTCCTGTGGTGTCTCCCATGTCCCGATCCCTATGCCTAAAGTCATCTCCCTGCTGCCATGATCTCTTCACCTGTATGCCTATTGTTGACTACCACTAGCTATCTCTGCTTATCCAAGAAGCTATCAACAACCAAATCTCACTCAAGTACTCATATATAAGTCGAAATTCATAGATTCATGAAACTAGCTTGGATGTCCCATCGTAGACCTCGCTTGAAGTTTCGAGCTCTGATGTATTGATCCCTGACCAAATCCATTGAGTACCTAGAGAAGTTGGTGAACCTCGATGAGTATTTAGCCATTATTAAACTACCTTACTGGAGCTGAAGAAACTCCTGGATACGCACTGATCTTAGAATAACTAGAGAGAACTCCTCCCTAAAGAGTCACTCAAACTCCGTCAATGAAAGAGTCTCCTCATTGTGAGTATGCATGGTAAAAATCCACTATTTTCTCATCGAACCCTGATAAAGGCTCACTCTTAGGATCACCATCTGGTCTGCTGGTGTCCTCACTAGATAGAAAACTCTGGTCACCACCTCAATCCAGTCCTCAACCGCCTAAGGGTTGGGCTCTCCTCAGAACCTGAGGGGTCTCTGTCTATGAAACTCATAGAGCGCGCTCAGCCTGCGCTCCTCGTCTACTGGTACTGTAGGTACCACGTGCTACTCCACTGGTGGTGGTATAGTAGGTTCACCGCCTGGAGGTAACTCCTGGGGAATTGTTCCCTGAATTGAATCCTCGTCACTGAGGGGTTCATCCTCATGATTGAGTCGCTGAATCCTTGCGGGTATGCGTCATAGAGGCATCCTATAAGAAAACAAGATGTACCATAGTCAATGAGTATATTTAGATATCTAAAACTTAATGAAATGGAAAACACAAACCATTCAAATATGATACATGTACCATTTTTTTGTTTTCCTACAACTAGTGTTCTCATGTACCTAGTGGAAAATCAGGTTATCAGAGTCCTGATGTATGGATACGTCAGCTGCCCGTACCAATACTAGAGTCCCTGGACTGAAAGATGATCTCGATATTCTTAAAATTGTTTCCCCAAACCAATTTCATAGACTCTTCATCCTATGGTATAACCGAACACCTCTGATACTAGTTTTTCATGACCCATCCCAGTGGGGCCTGTGCTGTGACTCCCCAAGCCTGCCTCCAATAAGCCAGAGGCTAGTGACTAGCACCGAGTTGGAATATCACTAACATGAGAGGTATTGAATAAGTACCTGTACACACACACACTCACACATATCCAATCCCACAAATGAAGAAATATAAAAACCACTAAGGAACAAAATGAATGCATATAACTAAACCCAACCAACAGAGTACAATAGAAAGTAAAGCGCGAAAAGTAAACTGAGCCAGAATACAATCCCACCAAAAGAAAGAGTCTACAAACTACAAAGTCCAACCTGTATGTAAGAAATAGGTACTAGGAATTCTCCTTGTAGCCATAGGAATACCTCGACCTATACAAAAGCTCACAAAGCTTGGTCTGGTCTTGGTCTGCCCTAGACTCCGTCAAAAGGCTTCTCATCTACACAAGACGTGACACACACGTGCAATGCCCATGTGAGGGTGAGTATAATAATACTCAGTAGAGGACCCTAAAAACCACAAAGAAATACACAAGGTAAAGGTATAATTAGCTCTACAAATTATAATTATACAAAACATATAACAAGAGAAACATATCCCGATATACTAAAAACCCAGACCTATAGTCTAGAGGTAAGTTACATCGACCACATACCCATGCTAGGGATTTAGTTCAATGATTCCATAAAGTAATCATCTAAGAGAACTCACTCCATGAGTCTGATAGCTTTGATGATGTCTTTTTGAGAAGTACGTTCATTGGGAAGTGTCACGAGAGATATAGACACACTGATAGATATGAAGAGAGAATAGATACACTCATTCTAGTATAACTCACTCTTAAGTGGGCGAAGATCATGATACATGGATGAGGATCACTTCCAGGGCCTTGGTGTATACCACGACTCATCCAGATTGACCTAATAAGTAGAGGATCGACGTCCTGTAGGGTTAGTCACATCAATACCTAACTTTACCTAGGTCCAAGAATGGGTAGAGGATATCACTTCCGGCCTCTTAGAGGAATTCTAACTCTATCCAGAAAGTTCTGCTGAAGGGATCATACTTCTGTCAAAAGAAATGATACCTAACCTTCAGGTGAAGGAGAAAAGGGGGAACTAACCAAAAAGAAACTTTCCAAGGAATGAAAGACAAGGAGATCGGTTTATATAGATGAGAGTACATGGTATATAGCAAGGACACACGCCATGTCCCTTGACTTTGGGTACTTCCCATGTGCAATGACCTAAGTCAGAATACATGTCATGTAAAAAGTTTATATACGATGTGTAGTGACGGTCACATGCCATGTTCGATTTTCTGGGGTCCACTCCATGTACACTGGCCATGTGCTCATACACGACTTTGACCCATGTATGCCAACTCGTGTACTAGTACATAGGGTAACCCACATAACCAACCTGGTTTGGCTATGTGGTGGAGTACGTGATGTGTACTCCACTCTATGTACATGTATCATCTGAGATACATTACAAGTCCTGCATAAGGACCGACACACTGTGTGATTGTTTTCATGCATCATGTCATCGCTTCCTGCATCATGAAACCCTAGCCTCCACAGAGCCATCCCCACTCACCATGTTCTTCAAAGAACATGCCATGTTATTCTCAATTTTCCATAATCATTTTTCTTCCTCTATATGCCTCTCGTGATCTTTGATCTGTTTATCTAAATGTTCAATCTCCTTGAAACTCATGATCCATGGCCTTACCCTCATGGAATTGCTGATTCAGTAAGTTTCAGACGTCCAATTAGCTCCAAAAATGTGTTTTGATCATCCATGAGAAGAATAGTCAAAGAATGATTTCTTTTTATTTGTATCAATTCGTCATCCTCCATCGTCGTTGCATATCTACTGGGTTGTCATGATTTTAGATCTCCAATTTGGGATCATTTTGTTACAAAATAGATGTGAAAATATTTTTTGTTCATAACACAGTGAAGAACACGAAGAACACATGGTCAAAAAAGGGGAAGAAAATTCAAATAGAAATTCGAGGAATCAACATACACCTTCATTTTTTATGAAATTGATCTGCTCCCTTAGAGGGATTAAACAGAGAAACTAAAAATACAATTCAGAATAAGCATGGATTGATTCTCCAAAATAAAACCAAATAAAATTCCCTCTGATAAGAAAAAATGATATATGGGTCAACTTGTTCGTGGGTTGATCCACGTTCATCATTAAATCAAATAATGGGGAAAAATTAAATCAAAACAACAACCCGTAAATTGACTGTCAATGAAGAGAGAGATTAGTCATTGGTCGGGATTCGATCTCGCTGTGCAACGATCCACGTGTCGTCTATCTTCATCGTTCTTCGATATTCTTCTATTGAAAATATGAGACATTACAATATTCCTAATCTACTCCATCCATATCCTTCTATATTAAAAAAATTAAAATATTATCAATAACAGACCATTCATTTTATTCTTGAAATTAAATAAATATTTTAAATCCACAATTTCATCTATTTAAAGAAACATTTACAAAATTCAATGAAATGTTTCTTAAATTTAAAAACATCCTAAAACTCACTTAATTAATATATATGATGGAATAAAATGAATTAAATCTCAAAAAAATATAAAATATTTATTATTTTTATCATGAGGTTAAATAAAATTTATGTAAGAATCATGTAGATAGTAAACTCACCATATAAGAATAATATAAAGCATAAGGGTCTTACATCATATTAATTGAAACTAATGTAAAATAAAATAGATTGATCATAATAAGAAAAATGAAACTATATTAAAATTTAATGAAAGATTATAAACATGTGAATCATGCCAATATAAATAGAAAAATAATAACGAATTAGTTTCATTTATAAATAAAATAAATCACGCGAAATCAAAAAATATCCACCATTTAAAAATGAAACGATTTTCAATTTCCTTTTATATAATGTTGGTAAAGTAGAACCATATTCATAATATCTTAACAATGCTTAAATTTGGACAGAGACACTATAACATCCTATATTTTCAATAAATATTTTTATAAAATTTCATTATTAAGTTTTTATATATAAATATATATATGATAAGTGAACTTATGCTAAATTTTTACTAATGATATGAACTTAGGATTTATACTGATATTTTAATACACGATTCACTCAAAATTTCAATTCATGTATAATGAAATTTTATCAGTAATAATTGTTTATTGTTTTTTAAATCAATTTTATTAAATTCATGATTCTTTTTAAATATGTAATTTTATTTAATAACAAAATTAATTTTATTAGTATTTTTATTTTCATACGATAATTTAAATGGTAATTAACTCATTTTAATCTAATTATTAAAAGTATATGATGTATGTTTTTATAGTCACAAAATTGTAACATATAACCATGGAAAGTAATTCTATATGAAAATTTATAGGAAAAAAATGAAAAAAATAAATGGTTAAATATCATTTTTACACAAATTTTTTTATCATGCATTTTTAATTTAAATTATAGTTTATTTATTTTCTAATTGGTTGTTATCATATTATTTTTTCATGTTTTATTACTCTAAAAATATCATTTTAAATGGTTAAGAAACATGTTTTATAATAAAAAAACATTATGAGATATTTATTATTTCTATTTTAAAATGTAATTCCTCATATGTATAGTGTATTATTATCAAAAAATGGTTATAAAATTTTCATAATTTAGTTTTTAGAAAAGGAAAAAATGGCCATTGAAACAAAATTGTAATCATAGTGTACAATGTTTTTTTCACTAAACCTATTATATAAACTATGTATTTAAAAGAAAAATTTATCTTAATTAGAAGAAAAATTTCATAAAATGTATATGTATAAAATATATAAATAATTAACTATAAATCATATAATAATTTAGATGTAATAACAGATGTAAAAGTAACAAATCATAAAAAATGAAATAGTTTTTATTCCATATACTTTTTTCCATGTATTATACAATTAATTTTAAAAGTTAAATATCTTAATTTTTGGATTTAAATTCTTAAAATAGACTTTAATTTTTGTATCTTCACATTAAAATTATATCAGGGTGAAATTTTAATTTTTTTTGAACAAGTTTATTTTATAGTGAATAATGAAAACATTTTTTACAAATTTTGTAACGTTTATGACATCATCATGATATAAGTATTTCATAAAAATTTAATAAACATATGGAATGTGTATTAAATTATAATATAATCAAAATAAGATAAAATTATTATCCAATTAATATAAATTTTTATTTATTTGAAGATAAATATGAAAACATTTATTGGTGCTGACACAGTCCATGTGCAGTATACGAAAAGTCAGAATTTGTGTCTTTGAGAAAATATTAATGAGAGTAAAAGGATATTTTCTCTTAAAGGATAAATATAATTAATAATAACTGATTTTAATATATTTTTATGAATTTTACAATTATATAACAAGGTAATTTTCTAAATACTTACTAAGCGCTTGCATAAGGTGAGAAAAATAAAAATAATATCATCAATACATTTTTATTAAAAGGATGATAATAAAAATGTATTATGAATGGTGTTAGAGTATAATGAAAATAAACAGTAAATTAAACATATTTTTTATTTTTTTTAATTTAGATAAGATAAAAATTATCCAAAATGTATATGAAATGTTGATGTTGATCTTATGTAAGCAGGAGAAAAGTTAAAAATGAAGGTTTTATAATATTTTAGATGAAAATTTCTAGAGGAATTATGGTGTTATGTGATTTTATATAATAAACATAACAGTTAATAAATGATTTAAATGATTAAATCTGAATTCCATAATTAACCAGATATTTTTAATGTCAAATTGGAAGAATAACCCTAAAAATGAAATTAAATGATATTTAATGATAAAAAATAAAATATACATTAATAAAAAAGTTTAAAACGTCATATTGAGTCTATTTTGGTTGGGTAATGATTTATAATATTATATATTTCCCATTTATGAGAGACTTTCCATTTTAAAATTATATTCTTGACACTTAAAAACTGAATGTTTGTGAAAATGCCACAAAACTTTTCTTATAAAAGCGGACTCATTATACCATTTCAAAAACACTTATAAATTTTAATTTTATCTCCATATTCTAAACCATTAACTCTATAAACATCAATTTCTACATTCATAAGGTATTTTCTATAAAGAATTCCATTCTCTGAAGGTTTTTGACATAATCAAAAGTAGAAAACCCAGAGAGCATAGTAAGGGTTTACAATCCTCTTTCTCCCTTATTATCTGTGATTTTTTTATTAAAACTATTTTAAAAATTAAATTATTTTGATTCCAAGATTTCATTATCACAATATTATAACTCTTTTATATATTAATGATGGGATATCCCCTATTACCTTTCATCAATTTATTTTTCATAAGTCGTTACTATCGAAATACAGGTTTTAAAAACCATGCCTTTTAGTTCAAATTATCAACTTACTCTTTTCAATAAAGTAAATAATATTTAAACATAATCCTAAAATATTATTTTAATTATAATCTAAGTTTTTATAAAACACAAATATTTAATGGTTTTTTCTTTCTTTCATATTATTTTGAAAAAAATCACTCACCATGGTGGATATAAAATAACAAAGTGAACGGTGATATTTTATTAAACTTAATTATTTCTTGGATATTATTAAAAATTAATCTAATGATTTAATATAAAATTAATATTAAATAAAATTCTTAATTATGATTTTATAATAGTAAAATATCCATCATAACTATTGAATTAAAAGTAAATAATTAGTAATTTTTGACCATAAAAAATAAACTTATCGGGGTTGATTCTATGAATGGTTACTATTTCATAACCTATTTAATTTTTTTATTATATAATGAATTAAAATATAAACTATCAAACTTTTATTTCTTATAAAACCAATGTATAAGGATCTTTTACTGATAAAATTATAATAAATTAGTTTTGAAAATTATGAACCTTATAACCTTAAAACAACCATCATGAACAATACTATTTATTAAATGAATGGAAAATTATAAAAAAATTAATTAAATAGAATAATAATAATGAAAATAACTTGAAAAAGATCCTAAAGAAAGTAAATAATTAATATAATTATGTTGTCCAACAAGTTAAAGGACACACAAGGTGTGCCGAGACTCAAGGTAAGGGTTTTCATTCCTAGTATACATTATTTTAAACTATGATTCTTCTATTTCATATATTATACTATATGTATCAAATAATATATCTATAAATGAATAAATTAATATTTTAAATCTTTTTTTTGAAATAATGGTCTCTTTTCCTCTATTACAGATTTATAGTTCACACTCTGAATTTTTTATAAGGTATTTTCTTGACTCAATATATTTTCTTTGAGTCATTATTTTTTTTATAAACCTATTATTATATAATTGATATATTATTCCATTCTATTTATCAAAAAATATTTTATATTTATCTCTTGGGAAATTATATTTTCAATTCATGTTCTTATCCTTTGATGATTGTTTGTCAAAGATGACTTTGTTAAGAGTAATTCCCTTCCACTTTATTAGCTATTTTTCACCTCCATGTCCAAATTATCACATACCACAAATGATTATATTTCTTATTTTTAAAGATAAGTATGTATTAATTTATAAACCATTAATATTTCCCATTATATATATTTAAAATGAAATGGTATATTTCTTTGATCAATGTGGGTTTTTCTTAAAATATTTTAAAAATCCTCAATGGTATTTCCTACCACTTCTATATATTTTTACATTCCACTCTACATTTGTTTTCTTTACCTATAGATTCATGTTACACTATTAACCTCTAAATTTTATTTTGATATATGTCATTTGGGTGATTTATTTTTTGGTATCAATTATTCCTATTATTGATTTTATTTTATGTGATACCATATGAAATCGTTATGAAAACCTTATTATTTCCATAGGTTCTTCATTATAATATGTATGCTTACCTTATTATGGAACATATATGTATAATTTTTCATTATATGATGGGTTTTTCTGATATACCACTACAATGAATTGGGTAATGTCTAATATCTCATGAGGTCACTATGCATGATCTAGGAAAAGTAAGCCTCATCCATAATGTTATGCATCAACATGATGCTAGCATTGTCCAAAATCTCTGAAATAAGGATTTTTAAACATATGTTACATACAAACATGAAGATACCTTTTTTCAAAATTTATTTATAGGTTTTTTCCATAATGTTATGAGGCCTTTATAGTGATCCTTGTCCTATGTTGGTGATGATGTGCCTTATGTTTCCACCACATTTTATATTCTCTCATGTTTCCCATGATCTTATGATATTAGAATATTATTCCATGTTTTTATGTGATTGTTTATGGAAATTACCTTTCATATTATATTTTATGATTATTTAATATCATGATATATTATTCCATGTTATCCTGTTACACCCTTATTGGGATTTATGACACATTCCTATGTTTTTCTTGATTACTATGATCTTATGAAAGCTTGTCTCTTATGATATGTTACAATGATAGATTCTATGTTATAATTATTAACTATCATAACATCATACCCCATTATTATTCCATGAATCAAGAATATGGCATCATGCCTCATTTTCACTTCTTATAATTTCATGACACTATTCTCTTTATTATTCTACCCCTCTTCTGATCAAGTATCTTAATGGTTTATGATTTATATATCATTTTTAATGTTTTAACCCTTAGTGATCATATAGTCTCACTCATTTTTTATGTTTACCTATTTACCTAGGAATTTCTATGAAGGGATATGCATAAAAGAGTTTATTTTGTGGATATATTTTGTTGAATAATTGTTCATTGTATTGAGAATTAATATAGATATATATCTAGTTCCCAAAGACACTGAAGTATGATATTGATGCTTGATTTTACTTCATGTGATGTATGAAAAGTATGTATGTAAATATCCAAATCTAGAAGTGTGGGATTGGGACATATTAGTTGGTATCATAAAAATGTTTGGATATTTTTGGGAATTAATATTGAGAAAAATTTGGGTATGAATACTTAGATTAATAACCCTTAGACCTAAAGTACTTGGTTAAGTATAAATAGATTGCTTGTGTCAGTTTAACATTTCCCCTATATTTATGTTGAGTCATATCATGAACTTACCATACTTAATCTTTAAGACAATATTAGGTAATAGTTTTTTAGTTTTTGGAAATAAGAGAAAAAATTAATAAGTGTTTATCAAATGGTAAAATTTATGGTACACAATTACTTTAAGATAGGTAAAATGCACCATATTGAATTTTAAATATTTTTTTAAGTTTTATTTATAATGTTTTCATGTATATATATATATATCATACGTAAAATTATTATTTTTTATTCCTAATGATATAAACTTAGAATTTTTATTCATATTTGAATACAAGTTTTCCTAAAGTTTTTGATTCAAGTATAATTCAATGTTATCTATAATAGTTGTTTATTATTTTTAAATTAATTTTATTGAATTCTAGATTTTTTTCATATATAATTTTATTTAAAAACTTCATTAATTTTATTAATAGTTTGACATTCATATGATCATTTAAATGGTAATTAATTCATTTTAATCTATAAGAAAGTATGATAAAAGTTTTCATAATCATAAAATTATAACTTGCAACCGTAAAAAGTAATTACATATGACTTTTTATGTGAAACATATGATAAAATTAATGGTTAAATATCATTTATACACCAAAATAATATTTTATCATAATTTTTTTTAATTTATATTTTATTTTATTTAATTTTTAAATGGTTTCCATCATATTTTATGTAAATTTTTATTATTCTAAAAGTTCATTTTAACACATTAAGAAACACATTTTATAACAAAAAAACATTATGAATTATTTATTAATTTTATTTTAAATTTTAATTTCTCTTATGGATAGTTTCTTATTATCACAAAATAGTTATAAAACTTTGATAATGTAGTTTTTAGAATATAAAAAATGGTCATTTAAATAACATTGTAATTATAATTTATATAATTGCTTGAACGAAAACTATTTTCTCAATTATGTATTTAAAATCTAAATTCAACATAATTAGATGAATAATTTCATATAATGAATATTTTTAAAATGTATAAATAATTAATTATAATTTATATAATAATTAAGATATAATAAAATATATAAAAGTAACTACTTATAAAAAAATTAGTTGAAACATCTCCTATAGCCATAATCCTTAACCGTGGCTATAGGTTTTTTAGTCAAGACGATAGGTTATAGCCACAATAAGGCTGACTATAGAGGATATTTTCATTGAAATATCCTCCATGAATATATCCACATTGATGTAGGGCTCATATACATCTCAACTATAGCCACAGTCAATGGCCATCAATATATGCTTCTTTCTAAAAATAAGCTGGCACTGGATTTCAAATCCCTCTCTCATGATTGTAACTAAGGACACTCTACCACTCACCTAACATGCTTTTATATATTCACACACAAACTAAAACACACAAAAACACATATATAAATTTTATTAACATATTTAATTATTATTAAATAATATAACCATAATTAATCATGGTTATAGGGTCGATGTGGGAGGCCTATAGCCACTGTCATATATGATTATGGCTATAAAGTCCATTTTCAGTGGTCTATATCCATAATCATATAATAAAATGAATATAAGACTTTAAACATCACCCTATATCCATGATTAGTCTTTCCCATGGCTATAGGCACCCTATAGTCATGGTCGTTTGCTGCCTATGGCTATAGGGATTTCCCACACCCTTCTCATGAGAAATAATTTTCCCGTGTTGGTGTGGGAAACCATATAGATATGGTTGGGCCTAAAAATGGCTATAAGAGGACCCATATAATTTTAATTGGATTGAAAATGTCTATAGGTATCCCATTTCCACATTCAGTCCTAACCGTGGCTATAAGGGCGTGGTTGTAGGCTATATTTCCACCAGTGAGAGAAATAGTTTTTATTCAGTATAAATTATTTTTCAATGTTTATATAATTCTATTTGTAGGTTAAATTTATAAATTTTATAATTTCAATGTGATATTATGAAATTATTTTTTTTATTTCATAGAAATTATCTTATGGTGAATATTTTATATTTTTCAGAATAAGTTTAATTTTTTGATGAATAGTAAAAAACCGTTTTTACGAATACCATTAATTTTATGACATTATCATGACATAAATATGTCATAAAAATTTATAAAAACTTTTTAAAATATCTTACATTATAATATACTAAAAATATAATAATTTTATTTTCTAATTGATATAAATTATTTTTTTTCAAGATAAATATGAAAACATATATTGGTGCTAATGTAGTGCTTGCATAGCATATGAAAAGTCAATATTAGTGAATTTGGGAAACTATTTAAGAAGGTATAAGGTTATTATCAACGTAAAAGTCAAATATGATGAAAAAAATTATTTTTAGGTATATTTTTTAATTTTAAAATTATATAAGAAGCAAGTCATCCAAATTCTTAGCAAGTTCTTGCACAAGGTGAGAAAAGTCAAAATAATATTTTAAATATGTTTTCATGATAAGTATTATAATAAAAATTTATTTTAAATAGTCTAATATGATAATAAATATGTATAATAAATTTAATTAATATTATATTTTTTTAAAATTTAAAAAATAGGATAATTATCTAAAACACATATGCAATGTCGATGTTATTGTTGTCCAAGTAAGAAAAAAAAATCAAAAATAGTCATTTTCAAATATTTAAGATTATAATATTTTGATTAATTATATTTATTTAATATTTTTTGGATAAAAATTATATGTAATAATTGATTTAAAATTTTAAATCTTAATTCCATAGTTATTTAGATAATTTCAATTTCAAATTACCAGAATAACCTTGAAAATTACTTTAAATGTCATTTAATTTTTAAAATGAATTATAATTTGATAAAAATTCAGATTAAATTTTCTTGAGTCAAGTGTATTTGTTTAATGGTTTTCAATATCAACTATTTTCTTTTTATCATCAAATTTAAATTTTAAAATCACATTCTTGACTCTTAAAGATGAAATATTTGTAAAAACTCCATTAGAATTTTCCTCTAAAAAGGGACACATTCTACCAATTCCAAAACAAATTTAAAATTTAATTTTCTTCCAATATTATGCCTAAATAAATATACAAACATCAATTTTCAAATTCATAAGTATTTGATCAATCAAATATCCTCATATTCAAAAGTTTTAAATATAATCCAAATAAGGTGATATGAAGAGCATGATAAGGGTTTCCAAGATTTTTTCTCCTCACTTATTTTTGATTATTTGTCTAAAAAATCAATTAAAAAACATCTTAATTTTCTTTCATGATTATATTATAATGTTATTGGAATCATTTTGGTCAATAAATTATAATATATCACCCATTACGTCTCCTTGAACTCTTTTTCATAAATCATTACCACATCAAAATACATGTTTCAAAAACCATGTCTTCTCAATCCAATTATTCTATTACTCTTTTAAATAAAATAATTAATTCGTAAAAATAAACACCAAATATTAGTTTATTTTTATGATAAATTTTCCATAAAATTAAAACATTTATTGGGTTTTTCCTTCTTTCAAATTCTTTTGAAAAACACTTCTTAATGTAGTCGTTTTACTCTACCAAATTGAATGCTAATGTTTTATTAAACTTATATTTTTAGTTTTTAATGTTAAAAATTTATTTCATGATTTAATATAACATTAAAATTTAATAAATTTTATGATTTTTATTTAGTAATGGTAAAATATTCATAACAATAGGGTAATTAAAAGTAAATAGTCATTTTTATTTTAAATATAAAAACAACCTTATCAGTGAAGATTTTATGAATGGAAACTATTTCATGACCTATTATACTCTTTTTATTCTAGTTTAATATTAAACATA
Source organism: Viscum album (assembly GCA_963277665.1). NCBI lineage: Eukaryota > Viridiplantae > Streptophyta > Magnoliopsida > Santalales > Viscaceae > Viscum > Viscum album. Next base: position 1,511,114,744 of record OY728128.1, on the reverse strand, counting down.
GACATAAACACTTATAGTGATTATGGAACCATTTTAAAGGGCTTTTTTACTAATATAATACCAAATAAGTTTCAGAAATTATAAACCCCCAGACCTCAAAACGAACAACATGAATAATACCAACTTATTAAATGAATGAAACATGATAGACAATAAATTTTAATTAATAATAATTAGGAAAAAATTAAAATGTTTTTGAAGAAAGTAAACAATTAATATAATTGGATTATCCAAGAAGTTATATGATATACGAGGTGATCTAGAAATCTAGGGGTGGGTTTTTTTTCTAAGAATCTATTCATTTCAGATATTGTTCCTCTATTTCATATACGATCCTCTATGACTCAAAGAAAAGATCTATAAATGAATAAATTATTATTTTACATTCATTTATGACGAATTTATAATATTTTTTCCTCTATTATAGATTTATATTACACTCACTATGTTGTTCATAAGGAGTTTTGATTACTCAATATCTATTCTTTGAGTCATAATATTTATTTTTTGTCCATGTTCTTATATGAATAATATATTATTCCATTTTAGTTCAAAAATTTTATTTTTTTATTTATCTTGGGGAAATTAAATTTATATGTTAAGTTCTTCTTCTTTGATGACTTTTTTATTTCATAAAAAGAAATTTTATATTCCTTTGAATGATGTGCGTTTTCTTAAAACCATTCAAATGTTTCAAAAGGGGTTTCTTGCCACTTTCGTATTTTTTAGCTTCCACTCCACATTTCTTCTATTTACCTATAGGACCATATTAAATTAATTAATATGTAAATACCCTTTTGATAAAATTATTCTGTGTGTCTAAATTTTTAGAATCAGTTAATTCAATTCATGACTCCATCTTATGTGATACCATTTGAAATTGCTATATAAACCATATTATTTCCATAGGTTTTTTTTAATATGATGTATGATTGAATTACTGTGGAACACATATATATAGTTTATCATTATGTGAGGGGTGGTTCTGTTATATACCTCTAATGAATTAGTTAGTGCTCAATATGTCATGAGTTCACTATGTGGGGGCTAGGTTAATTAATCCTTATCCATAATGTTAACCATGAAATTGAGACTAGATTTGTTCAAAATATATGAAATATTATCATGTATAAATATTTCATGCATGAAAATGATTCTATATTTTTTCAAAATATATAAGTGGGGTTTGAACACAATGTTATGATGTCTTGACAGTGATCCTTGACATAAGTTTATGATGACATGCCTCATAATTATTCCACATTTTATATTATCTCATGTTTACCGTGTTCATATGATATTTTAATCATATGAAATTTTATTATGTGATGGTTTATTTTCATTATCTTAATACTTCCATTCTATGACTATTGAATATCATGATACATTATTCCATGTTATCCTGTTACACCATTATCGGGATATATACCAAATTTTCTATATCTTTCATGATTACTATGCTCCTATTAAATATTATATCTTATTAAATTATTTTAGAATTGATTACAAGTTTTGATTACTAACTCTCATAACATCTAACCCCATTATAATGCAAAGATATTAAATTAATATCTTATTCCTCATTTTCACTTCTTATGATTTTATGATACTATTCCATTAATTATGTCTTTTAACTCATGATCAAGCATATTAATGGATTATGATATTTATCTCACTTTTAATTTTTAACCACATAAAAATCATTTTATCTCAATCCTTCTTTTTGTTTACCCATTCTAACATGAATTTATAGGAATGTATATGTATCAAAGTGTTGAATATGTGGACTTTTTTTTGAATAAATATGAATTTTATTGAGAGTTAGGATGAATATAAAATTAGTTCTAAAAGAAACTAAACTGTGATCTTGGGGGTTAGTTGTAATTCATACGATGTATGAAAAGTATGTTTTTTTAATTACTAGATCAAGATGTATAGTTCTAGAGAATCTCAGGAACAAATTTAGTCAAATTATCAATTGGGTTGTCATTATTGTGTATCTTATTAACACACACTGTTCTATTTTCAATAACTTATTTAACAAAATTTACCGTATTATATGTGTTCTTAGAAAAACCTTGATACTATATATTCTTAGAAAAATGTATATTATATCGAGTGTTTGAGTAAATAGTGATACCATAATTACTTAACATTTAATCATAAGTTAAACCTTTGAGAAAAAATGACTTATTTAATGGATTCTATTATGGAAATCTATGAAGATGATATACCATAAATCATATATCATATGAGGTGATAGAATAATGTCATAAGGTATAACATGGATGAGTAAAAGATATATCATATTCCATGGTTTGGTTATATCACAAGGTTTGATATAAGATACTAAGAAACTGACTTTGTTGATATCATAAGCTATGATATATATATATATATATATCACGTATGTCCATGATGAATCTATTAGAGATATAAAATTAATCGTAGAATTTATATGATATATATTATCCTATATCATATGGTTTGTTATATGAATATCATATGAGATGATATCCTTTATTCCATAGAAATTCAATTATTATGGATAGACAAATCATTTAATATAATATAACTATATCAGAGCCACTATATTAACTATACTATTTTATAATATTGATTTATCATATTACATAGATTATAATTTACAATTCATTTGAGGTGGTAGAAAAATTAAAGTGATAATGTTCAAATTACTCCTACTAACTATCATTAAATTTTAGACATGCGAGGATCAATGAATTCATATAATGAGTGAATTAATTAGATAATAAATTAACTCATATACTATATAACATAGTAGTTAATCCATGGACAACTTGGGAATTACTTTAGGGATTATATAAAGAGAATATTACAATGGTAAGATGATTGTGTGGTCCTTTCTCAAGATTTCATTGAGTCTCCCCACCTGAAGCTGTCATGTTCTTTATCTTTTCCACTATGAGACACTAGAATTACATGGTGAGAAGATTAGTTCCATATAAACATCAGGCGATTCATTCATCCCAATGATAAAACTTGGATATGGGACTTTGATTGCTTCCCCTGAGAGATATTAATCGAGATCATATGATAAAAATGGAATCTATAGCTCTATAGATCATGGTATATAATAGTTTCAATATTTTAGTTACATTACATGATTCCAGGTTTCATGTATGGTGATCTTGGTATTATGGGTTTCTAATTGATTATGCTAGTTAGTGTAAGTGTTAAATTATCCTATGAAACCCAACAATGGTATTATAACAACCCAATATTAATGTACATAGAAATTGCATCATTTTTTTGGAATATTTCATGCAGTACACAAACAAAAAATGAAATATTGTATTATTTTAGTGCCTTTAGAAACATGGAACACAAACTTATATTTTGGTGATAGATATTCAATGTTTCTCACAAAGATCTACCCCTTTATTATTCTTACATAAAACCTTTTTTATAACATGGGTAAAAGAAACAAATAAAAATGGTGAGCTCAAATTTTCAATAAGGGTAAACAAGGGAGATATATATCATAACATAATCATAAGGAAAAAATACATAGACAAAACATTTGAAAATCATATCCTGTATATCAAAGATCATGATATTGTGTCATGGAATAAATCATAGAAGTTCATAAAGAACATATTCCATGAGGGAATATATTAAGACATGAAATTATTCCATAATATAAGGATATAGATTCACTTCTGTATCAATTAAGGCTCATTTCCAATACTATCATAGTGGAAAAAGTCCTTTACTGAATTGAGTTCACTCCTTGTTCTAGCCCTGTATTACTGGACCGAGATTATTCCCGTTTCAGTTCTATTTTACTGAACCATGGTTTCTCCCATTCCAATCCTATATTTCTCATGAGATATAAATATTTACCCAATGCATTAGAGGGATATATAGTTCCCACATGTCACATAATGAAAACCATACATATGTGTGCCATAATAACAAAAATCATATCAGAACCCATAAAAATAATTGGGTTTCATAAACACTTCATCATAAGATAAATCATGGAATAGAAAAAAATTCATAAGTACCAATACATCATAAACATGAATCATTAAGATAAATAATAAGAATTAGATCATATTTATAGTAAAACATAAGTAACATCAAATAATGTTGTTTTAGTTGAAAATATGATTTTGAAAGATAACTTTAAATAATTATTAAGAAAAATATCCCTTCCATTTTGATTTTTTAAATCATAAAACATTTATAAAAAAAATTTCAATGAAAATATCCTTGAAAACTATTTTAAACATATTTGAAATCCTTTTTCCATAAAAATTCATAAAATATCATTTAAAACATTTTTAGAAAACATTGATTTGATGAAACACAGATTTATGACCGAAGTGATAATAAAATAACATGAAACTTATAATATCATGATAATAAGGAGATTCATGATAAAACCTTTAAAATTTAAGTATACACACCTTATAAAATAATTTAGGTTCATAACATAACATTTTTCTCAAAGAAGGAAAATTGAGACAACATTCCCTTACCGATTTGGTAACATTTGAACTATAAACCCCATGAAAGATACATAATCAAATGGATATGTAAATAATAATACATTTATGGATAAGTATAATATATTAAATTCATGTGAATTTTATATACCACACAAAATAAATGAGTGGTGAATATGATATAAGTCTCACAGAAATAAAAGTGAGACTAAAACTCCCCTTATCTTGGGTCTGATTTCTTTTATACATATCCGAACCTCCTTTATAATGGTTTAAAGAATGTTATTAATTTATACTAGAACCATATTAATATTTATGATATCATATATTATCCTATTATATCATCTAATCACCCATTTGTTAATAATATTTCATTATTACCCTTCTTTCAGTTGTTAACTGCTTCATTTTCCTATACATGTTTTGTCATATAATTATCAGTTATTATGAGAAAGATATATTTATTTTATATAAAGAATAATATTAAGTTAATAAATATCATATTTTTTCATTATATACATTTATATAATAATTATTTAATGGTGGTCATGGAAAATGAATGCCATCGTATCTTGGGGACGGTAGACCATACGTACGCACGAGGGACGACATCATTGACTTAATGGTGAAAGGGGAAGGAATTGGATGGTATATATTTTTTAAAATAATAAATATAATTTTATAATTATCAAATATATATATATTATTTAAATTTTTATACCCATCCTAGTAAAGTTTTGATGAAAAATAGATTACACCACGACATGGAGACGGTAAGTCGTATACACACACACACACAACGTTTTTTGTTTTTAGTAGGATATATAAAAGGTTTAATATGGTTGTTACATAATCATAATAATATATAATAATATATGTGATAAAGGATTTATTATTTTATAATTAAAATAATGCATTAAGAGGAAGTATAAGAAGAAATAATCTTGAAAGATTCGGTAAAGATGAATAAATCTTTTTCGGAGAACTTCCTTTAGATCTCCGCTTAGGGACACTAGGGATGGTATTTTGAGAAAACAATAACCTAAAAAATACTTATATGTAATTTTATAAGATAAATTGGTATGTAATGGTCGGTATTAAATGCACAAAATGATTTGAATAAGTGAGGTAGGAGGTGCTGTTTTATAATTGAGGTGAGGGACCCTTTCAGAATTTCTAGAAATAATAAGTTATTATAGAGTCAATATCGATATAAAAAACTACAATTTACATTTATTTGAATATAAGATAATATAAAGTTGTAATATAATAAAACAATATATTTTAGACAAGTTCTGTTATTCTTTTAAACCTTATCATTTTGATTAACCCTAATTTAACTTATTTTAATTTTTTACTATGGTAAACAAATTTCAATATAAAAAGGTTTTAATTTTTTATTATGTGATGTAAATTGAACCATAAATGAACAATTTATTAAAATTTAGAACATATTATAATTATTTTTTATTTTTAAATATCTTTTATGTTTTTTAAATAATTTAATAATATATTATATTGTTAAAATATCATTTGTGTCAATTTTAAAACTATTAATTTCATGGACTTTTAAAAATATCAATATAATAAGTTAAATTCTAAAAAAATATTTTATTAACTCCCTAATAGGTCTTGGTAATCTATGAATTTCTGGATCACATTAATTATCTCAAATTATATTTATTTTAATATTTTTAATAAAATTTATTTGATATTTTCATTAATAAAATAATTACCACATCAACGTTGTGTAATTATTTAATATAGGTATTTATTTAATAAAAATTAAAAAATAAAATTCTATGATTAATATAAATATTCAATATTTAATAATAATAGTTATATTCAAATATATCTTACAGGTAACCCTATATTAAAAATGATATAGTATTTAAAACATGAATGTAACATCTTTAAATTTTTATTAAATAAAATATTATTAATATCATAATATTATCTAAGTTGCCCAAAAAGTAAAAAATAAATTTATATCATGAAAATGTGTTTATTAAGATATAAATTTACACTTATATTCATTAATAAAATACCATTTTTGTTATTTGGACACATAATGGATATTTAAGACTGAGAAAGTGACATTTTGTGATTTTCTTTGATTTAAATATTATGTAAGTACTTTTCCTGGAAAATCGTCCATTAAACAACTTAATTTAAATAATTTGATGTTAAGGGTTGAATTATCTCCATTTAATATAATTTTTATAGTTTTTAGGGTCGTTTAATAGTCCTTATCATTTTATTTTTAACATACATTACTCAATTTGCCCTTTACTATGGTAATAAAATTTACCAGGGTTACTGTTTATATTGGCAAAAAATAAATGGGACATATTCAATAAATTCTGACCTTATGAATAAAAATTTTTCATCCATTTTTAAAAATTTGAAAAATAGAAGTTATAGAATTTAAATTAAAATAAAACTGATAAAACGCCATGAAAAACAGTTTTTTAGAAAAATTCCCATTTAAAACATAAAATATTTTTATAAAAAACTCATCAGTAAAAACCTTTTCAAAAACCATAATTGTATTATTTTAAAATAAAATGAACTAATTAAAATTTAAAACTAATACGAAACATAAAATGAACTTTTAAATTATTTAAGAAAAAATATAGTTTTCAATAAAAATCCGTATTTTCACTATTCATCAAAAGATGAAACTTTTCAAAAAATACCAAAAATTAACCCTGAGATAATTTTGAAATTAATATTTAAAAAATGAAGTTTATTTTTTTTAAATAATTTATTGAAGTTCCAAAATTCAGTTTTAGAACAAGTATTCCATTAAAAGGCGATACACAAGCCTTTAGAAAAATATAGCTTTTTTATGCTTAAAATGGATTTATTCTTATTTGATGCCTATAAAACATATTGTATGAATTAAAAAAAAATTTAATTGAATATAAAACATATAAATTTTTTTAATACCGTTCACTAATAGTTATTCATTTAATTTATTAAGATAAAATACCTTTGTAGGAATACAAATAGTTTTTTTTTCATAAAAACATTCCTTTATTTTCAATTACTTTTTATCTTCATTTATAATTAATTGGTATACCAAGATTTAATTTAATTATTTATTTAATACTTATTAATTCATACCATTCCAATGGGTAGGTGATAACTGTCATGATAAATAGTATATTATTGTTCGGTAAAACTCGGTCTTGCGTGTAACACAATCTATCGAAAAAACTCAGCATTGTGTGTAAAAAAAATGAAACATTGTGTTATGTGTAATGCAAGATAATATAAGTGTTTCATGTAGTGTAAAATTAACTCAAAATTTCATATAAATAAATCATAACTTGGTGTAACATGCAACACAATCCATCAAAGAATTTAAATTTATTTTAAAAAATAATTAATAATAACTTGAGTTTCACCCTTGAAATTAGTTATTATAATACAAATAAATGAGGATAAAGCTACCTAATCAAATCCTTAGGTTCACAATTATCTTCATCAAACTGGTGTTTTATTCACAAAACTTTAATCAGGTGAGTGGTCTAATTTTGTATAACTTTATCTATACGATCCATAATTTCTACTAGTTTCTCTTTATAAGAAAGGTATTGATACAATGATATGAATAATGAGTTTAGTAATTGTGAAATATCAGGTATGTAATTACTAATAATATATACATAGAACAAATTATGAACATGAGGGAGATTTAGAAGAATCTCTAATCAATAATCTAGCATTCTGATACGATCAAGAATTTATAAAAAAATCACATCCTTGCAATTTTAAATTGCAATTAGAAAATAAAAGGTGGATGTTTGTGAATTTATTTGTGGGAAACCCACATCATAAAAAGGTTAAAAAAATTCCTCTTAAAATAGGGAAATTAAAAGGTGAAGATCATAACATAACTCTGATTTTGATTAATAGAGCATTGGCAGAAAGTAAAAAAATGGATATGGAAGAGAATTACAACTATCAAGTTATGATGGATAGTGATAGAGAACATGGTAATTATAAAGTTAACCATCATAGAACAATAAATCTATGAAGATATATAGAACCATTTTGTTTATCAGAATTAAAGGTACTAGGAGAACATTTTTTTAAGATACTTTTTCCTAAAGTTGAAGAATTTTCACAAGAAGGTATATTTACTTGATTTTATTAAATTTTGTAGTAACAATATCATCCATTAGTTGTTCCTTGATCAATTTATGCTTCATATATTACTCCAATAAATGAGGTTGAAATTGTAATTCCTGAAGAACTGGTGGATAATAATGTCCATAATGGGATGACAAGTTATTTATTCTATCCTTGGATATCATAACAAAATGGTTAGCATTGGTTATCCAATATGCATAAATCTTTATATGGTTAAGTAAAACATTAATATCTTAAACCTTATCCAAATTTTAACATTTTTTTTCATAAATGGTTACCCTTATAAACCTTCCAAAATATTAAAATCCAAAAATTTCAAAAATGAGGTCTCTAAATTTAAAAAATCAACTTATCATTAATCTACCAAAAAAATTTATGTACGCTTAATTGTACCACACCAAAAATTTGAATAACATTATCATTTATTCTCTTGAAAGATGGTAATAACCTGAATTACTACAAAAACTTAGTGAAAACATGCATGCTTTTAAAAATCAACTCTTTCCTAATACCATAAATCAAAAAATTCTACAAACTCAATACATGATAGCATAAACCACATTTTCATCGGTTAAAAGTTCATCAATACTATCCCATTTATTTTATCACATTAAAACATATCTTTATCTCATTAATATCCCATCATCTTGAAAATATTAAGGGTTACCTTCCCCTTAATTTTGTGTTCTAAAGAAATATCACCTTATAACCTCATTCACTTTTTATGGTTACTAGTACCATTCAATATATTATTTAAAATACTTAAGGAAAAACTTTAGTAGACCAATATTTAGATGTTTCATTATTCCATAATAACCTAGAAGTACTTTTATAACATCATTCTTGAATTTAAATACATAAAAACTCAATCATTCCACCACTTCAATATCATACTCCACATCACCAATAGTGATCACATACTATTTGCCTTTATCTTTGGTATAAAGAGGTTGTTGACATCAATCATCATTGATAGACCTTAGATTTAATCATTAGTTAGCATAATTCCCATTTTACCTGTACTTGAATCATTGTAGTGTGGTAGGTGCATTATGTGCAACCTTTTCTCTATTCATATCGTTAGTTTACTTCTTCCCATAACTTCAGCAATCAATTTCTTGATGAAATTCCCTTCCAAACTTAAAATAGTTATTAGTCCCTTAAGATAATTTCCTATATGTTTGTTGCCACACATTGAACATAAAATAAATATCATCTTCTTCTCTCCATAGTTTATATATATATATATATATTTTAATCTCCATCTTCCATTTATTTTCAAAACAAAAATATTAAAATGTAAATCCAACCTCAATTTCAACTTTAATAAGCCATTAGATCATTTCTTCATAGCTACAAAAGTCCCTTATGGATAACACCCTTTAGAGACTTTTTTTAATCCATTGAAGAATTTATCAACACTACTTTAAGTTTGGATGATCATACCAGAAGTGTACCACACATGTCTTGTAAAACTATCATTGTAGGTACCAATAAACTCATCATCACTTTTATTTAAGTTACAAAAAATATTTCTTCATATTCATATGAAGAACACAAGGAAAGTACTTATTAAAGAATATGTAATTGAACTCGTCCCAATCCATGGATTCAATTTCATCTTACTGCCTCATATTCTAGATTAGAGTCCACTATTGTTCTTCTTTTCCATCTAAATGATAAACTGAAAAAATGAATATTTCATGTTCTGAACACTGAAGGAAGGAAAATATATTTTTAGTGGTACTGATCCATTGTTTAGAAACATGTGGATCAAAAGACCCACTGAATGAAGGTGGACATTTCCTCATGAAGGACTCAACAAAGAGTTTTTCCCTCCTCTACTCATTTGTAAGTATATACTTATTCATAGATTTTGTGAGTATAGAGATAAGGTTTTTCATTATAGATCCCATAGAATTTAGTTACTCAAGAGGAAAATCATTTCATTTCTCATCACATTCATCATTAACGCGGTTCCTTTGGGTTATATCCATTAACTAAAACAAAAAATATAGTGTGAGTAACACTAATAGTAATAATTAAGGGAAAGTAATTTCAATATATAACATGTTTTGATTAATCCTAGGTTATCCATGATCATTACCAAAATTATAGGATTGTAACATATACTTAGACTTATCCTTATGGATCTCACTAAGGTTTTCTCATATTAGTTTCCAAAGGATAACTAAACCTTTTCTTAAATACCAACTATAATAACCCCAGATTAACGTACATAGACATTAAATCATTTTTATATAATATTTAATACATTACTCAAACACACACCTAAATATCATATTAGTTTAGTGCCTTTAGAAACTTGGAACACACACTTCTATTCTGGTGAAAGATCTTCAATTTTTCCCACAACAATCTTCCCCTTTAGCATTCTTACCTAAAATATTTCTTTATAACGCGGGGAAAAGAAACATATAAAAATTGAGATCTCAGATGCTCATTAAGGGTAAACAAGGGAGATATCAATAATAACCTAATCATAAGGCATAAGTACATAATTGTTTCTTAAAAATTATATCATATATATAAATGATCAGGATATTGTGTCATGTAATAAATCATAGAGTATCATAATGAACACATTCCATGGTATCATAACATAATAAATGAAATTTTTGAATACAAATAAGTATTAAAATTAATTTCCATATCAGTCAAGGCTTATTTATTATACTATCATAGTGGAAAAATTCCTTTTGTGAACCGAGTTCACTCCCCATTCTATCCATATATTACTTATGTAATGCCCCGACCCTACTTACCCAAAGTCGGTGCATTATTACATAACATTGGAATGATCACAAAAGATCAAGTCTCGAAAGACCTATTATTTTAGTAGCCTTGGAAGTACTAGATACATTCATAAGGTTTACATTACATCATAAAATGAAAAACTACAATAACATTGTTTCCATAGACCAAACTCATATCCCCTCAGACTATCCTTGCAGGTCAGTTATAAAATACTTCTTCACATCCTGGAAAAAATAAAACTTAGAAAGGGGTGACATGAGATGCTCAGTAAGGATAACAATATAATGGAAACTTTCATAAATAAGAATAAACATTTAAGGCAATGTATAACTAAAACAAAAGCCTTATAATCTTGAACATCAGCATAATATGGGAAAAAATAAATTGAAATAATTCCATTTACTTATTCACATGGATATTATACTAGTCGAATAATCACATGCAATATCAATAACCACTTTAATAATGATGGAATGCATAATGATAGACTATCATAACCACATAGTCAAGGCCTTGTTCCAAGACTACAAATAAAATTTTGTCAAGGCCTTGTGCCAAGAAACTAGTTTGTCTCATGAGACCTACTGATACATCTAGGAGCTATAACGGGCTCCACACATCACTTACTAAGTCCAATGCATTACTCATATGAAATGTTTGAAACATAACATAAACATCCATATTAAAACTAGCACACTAAATGTCAATAATTTGTCCACAAACCAATGGTATAAAAATAGCACATCCATAGTCAAACATAACTCATTCAATACAATATGGAAGATTGTATTGTAACAGATTAACCTCAATCAAGAATAATTAAGGAAATTAACATAGATGAAAATAATCATCAAAGCTATTTGAAATAAATATTCCCCTTTTTCTTGAAAACATTTAAAAGTCACACTATTTGTCAAGAATCCATTTAAAAATAGATTTTTGAATCAAAGTGTCCCATACCACTTTGAAAATTTTAAAGGGAATTTTAATTTTAAAACATTAATGTCCATATAAATAAATCCTTAAAAACATTTTTAAAACATGGACATTAATGAGAATGATTTAGAAGAATAAATCATTAAAACATTTAAATGATATTTTAGTTAGAGTTCCTAACCAAAAGAGAGACACTTGAATTCAAATAATTGAAGTAATCAAAACTTTGTTATATCATGAGAATAAAGGTATTAATGATATACTATGTCAAAGTACATTATATACACCATATAAAAGTGATTTGGTGTATAACAACAAAGAAGTCTCAATGGAATGTAAATTGATATGAAATCTCTTATAAAGACTGTATCCTTAGGTTAAGGATAAATCAACCACAAAATTATGTGTGAAAAATATAAATACACTCAATATGATTGGATATTCAGTATAAATCAATCAGAGGACATTCAAACATATTCTTGTAAAAACAACACCAATGAAATGGATATTTAACTCAACAAATGGAGAGTGAGTTAAAATTACTCTTGTCAAGTTCATATCGATGACTTGAGAATTTATCAATGGAGTTATTATGTGTATCAAAATTATATCTACATAAAGGGGAGTGTAAATTATGACATAAGAAAACGAATAGTGATTCCACACATAATCTTGGATTAGAATAATCAATGAAGTATGCGTAAAGCCGAATGAGTGGAAATTGAAATTCAAAATTCCCTTACCGATTTGGTAACTTATTAAACATACACCCCATGAAAAAATTATCATAAAATGAAGATTTAAATACCCATAAATTAAAGTATATTATAAAAATAATAAAATCATAGGGTAGTACATACTCCACACAAAAGGAAATAGTGGACAATATAGCATGAATCTCACGAAAATAAAAGTGAGATGAAAAACCCTTACTTCATTGTAATCAATCGAGTCGTATGAACAAAAGTTAATATCCACTCAATGAATCACAAAATACCATGAATATAAATAGAATCATGATAATATATATCAAATAGCAGTACACAATACACCACATTCAATAAATAAGTGGTGAACAATGGAAATCTCATGAAATTAAAAGTGAGATAAGAAACCCCTTACTTTGTACTTTTTCCTTGGTCGAGGGTTGGTTAACCACCTGTATAATGGTGAAATAATTGTTATTAAATTATACATGAATCATATTCATTAATTTGATATCATATATGATCTTTTTAACATTGATTTGTTAATAGCATCTTAGTATTATCGTCGTTTTGGGTGTTAATGGATTCATTTTACTTTATATTCTTTTGTTATGTGAGTCATATTTGTTATGTATGGGATGTATCTTATTCATATCCAGAATGATATCATGTCTCTAAACATTTTTTTTAGTCATCAAATGAAATTTAGTCATGAATGGATATGATGAGGAATGAATCTCATCGCGTTCATGGAGACGGTAATCCGTACGTACGCACGAGCGACAATATCATTCTTTTGATATTAAAAAAATATATAATTGGATGGTATCTCATATATACAGAATCATTATAATGTTATATTTTATTATTTACATGAATTACACATCATTATTACACCCATCCAAATAATAATATATTGAATAACAATTACACAACGACGTGGAGACGGTTATCCGTACGTACACATGTATGGTGACATGTCATTCAAAGGATGGATAGAATAATGAATATTGATGTACTATATTTATAATAAAATCACAGTATATAGAATATACCAGAGTTATTATTTTAGAATGGAAATAACAAAGAAAGAATAAGTGGAAGAAGAAAAGAACTTGAAGGAGGGTGGTGAAATTATTACCTCTTCTTCGGGTTCTTCCTTTTGATTTGAACAAAAGGGCTTCTTAAGTTGGCTTTCTGACCAAAGGAGGGACTCTAGGATGATGTGAGTAAAGTTGAGAGGATATTTGTTCAGGGGTTGGCCGAGCCAAAAGGATTTGAAGGTGTGAATTTGAGATAAGTGGAAGTGTCCTTTTATAAGAGGGGTGAGGGGCACCTTAGAAAAAACTTAAAATATTATTTTATAATAAAATAATTTTAGGTTTCTAATGGATAAAAAGTGGATTATTTAAAGACTAAGGTGGGTATGGGTCGAAACCCACTCAAACAATAGGTTTTAGACAGGTTTGTGTCACTATATTAACCTTAACTTTCAGATTCAACTATTTGTTAAATAGTTTGACATTTACCATGTCTCTTTGTATTTTTATATTATATAGTCAATAAACTTACTATATAATTCCAAGAGAACTACAGGTGATTCATTAATGATTAAAATATCATTATATAAGTCCTTTGGCCGAACCCTATTGTCACGACCCTCCCTCGGGGTCCGTGCCGTGACTACCCCAAGCCCGCCTTCCATAGGCCAGGGGCTGTCGACTAGCACCAAGGCGTAAATCCCAGTAAAAAGGGAAGGCATTGCCTTTGAAAAGTAAAACAAACACCACAGAGTAAGCAAGCGGAAAGTAAACACTAAACAAAAACAGAGTACTACTGAAAGTGCGGAAAAGTAAATGGGCCAGTATACAAACCCAAACTGAAAGTAAAGTACAACTCGAAAAGGGAAAAACAACAACTGAAAAGTAAAAGCCGCTACTCCGAGCTGTCCACTGGAAATCCCACCTGAAGGGTGGGTACAGATAGCTCCTCTGCTCCACGGGTCCCGCCGTCCGCTCCGTGCACGTCCCGCCCAGTGGTCCACCTCCGGGTACCGTCCCGCTCTGCAAGCCTCAGCTAAGGTCAACGCTGTCCGTCGTCTGCAACCAACACAACGTAGTGCGGGAGAAGCCCGTGCAGGGGTGAGTATAAGCTACTCAGTAGGGACCCCGAGACCCCTGAAGGTCTCTCAAATCCACAAAGGATAATCCACGAAGAAAAGTACAATCACGAAGTAACAACCGACACTGCTTAGGTATATGCCCATACATATACCTAAGTCATCAATTCAAATACGCTCCAACCTCCGAGCCCAAGTACAACTCAGTCCACACAGGATAGTAAACGTATTCCACACAGGAAAGCAAAACGTAATCCACACAGGATTTCACAACACAATCCACACAGGAAAGCAAAAAGGATTCAGCTCAAACCAGGATTTTCATTATCGAAACCGTAAATGTTGAAGAGCCCCAACTCTGAAGTGTACAGTGGTCCTGTCACGACTCCGAGGTACTGCTCACTAACCTAAGACTGCTGAAGTACTCCTCCTGTCGAGTACCGCGGGTCTGCTGCCAACTACCGGGCGCTCCATCCGCTGAGGGTCTGCTGCCAAATACCGGGCGCTCACCCAGATAGCCTACTGAGGTACTCCTCCTGTCGAGTACCGCGGGTTTGCTGCCAACTACCAGGCGCTCCGTCCGCCGTGGGTCTGCTGCCAACTACTGGGCGCTCCGTCCACTGGGCTAGTCGACTCACTCCAAGTCGAGTCGGTCAAGCAGTCGTCAGGTCTCAGTCATCTACACGGTCTCCGTACTCCGCACGCACGTCTCCACCGTCGCGGGTCTGTCGCTACAACCAAGCGCACACGCTCCGTAGAGTATCGCGGGTCCGCCGCTACAACCAAGCGCTCCACCGCCAAGGGTCTGCTGCTGCATCCAAGCGCACCACCACTGTCAAGTACCACGGGTCCGCCGCTACACCCAAGCGCTCCACCGCCCTAGGTAAACAGAAGATTCAGCTCACACAGGTTCGGTAGCACTGTTCCACGTAGGATCACTGAGTGCTGTAGTCGTCGTCGTCGAATCCACACAGGATCTCTGTACTGTCGTCGTCGCAGTCACAGTAGCAGTAGTAGTAGTAGTCACAGTAACAGTCGCAGCCAGCACTAGGGTTCCCGCACACAGCAAGCTCGTTCGGAGGATCCGCTCCACGAGCCGAGAGGCTGATACATCAACTGTCTCAAAGTCCAGAGTTGATGTATCCAAAAGTTCTGTATCGTCAACAGGAACTCAACGCAACAGACGGCGCGTCGATCGGACGCCCGGTCTGAGAGTTATTGGCATTTTCGTCTCCGGGGCCCGGTTGGTTTTTAAGGCAAAACCAACCCGACCGTACTCCACCTGCGTCCAAACCTCGGGCGGAGTATGCCAAAAGATCCGTCTCACTAAGAGGAACACAACGCGACTGACGGCGCGTCAATCGGACGTTCGTAGCTCAAGATATGAGCGTTTCCGCTCTGAAGGCCCGGTTGGTTTCGTGAACGAACCAACCCGGACGAACTCAAAGTAAACCGAAACCTTGAGTGCGATATACTGAAACGACCGTCTCGATCCAAGGATCGCGTTGCCGCAGACGGTTCATCATTCGGAGGTCCGAGGCTCAAGTTATGGGCCAAAAACCGATTCTGGTTCGAAACAGGGGGGTCCGGGTCCGGGCCGACCCGGCCCGACCCCCCCCTGCGCGGCGGCGCGGCGGCGCGGGGTGCCGCGGCGGCTCGGGGTGCCGTGGCGGCTTGTCGCCGCGAGAAGGATGCGCGCGGGGGAATTTAATTCCCCCGCTAACTGGATGACGGCGCGGCCTTTGTGCCGCGCCATATGCAAGAAACGGCCCCCGCACATGGGGGCTGGCTGGAAACAAAACCGGGGGGCTGTTGCCCCCCCCTTTCAAGGAACCGCCCCCTCTTAAAGAGGGGGGTTTTACACGCTGTCCGGGGGATTAATTCCTCCGGTTTAAAGCCTTCCGGCCGGCCATCTGGCCGGCCGGTTTTCTCCAACGGGACCGGAAATTCCGGTCCCCCCTTCGGCTTCCGACGCCGGCGGCCCGGCCGCCGGTCTTCTCTTCCGCCGCGGCCCGGAACCGGCCGCGGTGTTCGTTGTCCGGCGCGGTGCGACGGCACCGCGCCCCTTCGCCGTGCTTTAATTCCTTTCAACGCGGCGCGACGACGTCACGTTCTTGAAGATTCTACTTCGGTGCGGCGCGACGGCGCCACGTAAAAATATTTGCACGATCATCCGCGTGGTGCGACGGCACCACGCCACTTGCTTCCACATGCAAGAATAAACAAGAACGATGGAGGGGGGGGGGGGGGGGTTCGGCCGTGTTCGTGCGGTCCGGCCCCCTCACGTTAAAAAAATAATAACGCAACTTTAAATAATTCAAGTCACACGTTAGACTTGCTATTCACGTTCAAGAATAAAATAAGGAAACCAAAAAGAAATCAACAACCCTTACCTCGGGTATAAGGTTCAAAGATTTGTCTACGATCCGCGGAAGACGACGTCGCGGAGGTCGGGCGTCGCGGTCGTCGTTCATCAAATCCGATGACGAAGGGATGCGTTCGAAGAGACACGTCGTTGGCGAAACTTGTACGCCGACGAAGGTTGTCCGAGGAAGAAGCGGCGTTCCCTCTCGTTGACACGGAGGGCGAAGAAGATAGGCGTCGTTCTTCGTCGGAGCTTGAGCGTTCTTCGTGTTCTTCGTCAGAGCTTGAAGATGAAGAAGAAGCTCTCAAAAGCTCTCAAGGAGACAAACAAAAACCCCAAAATAAAATAAGACAACATCTTATTTTATTATCACATAACACATTAGAATTTTAAAAGTTTGAAATTCAAAAGGTTTAACTCCCATAATTAAAAGTAACTCAAGTCATTTAATTAGGGGTTAAGCAAGTTGAGAGAATTTGAAAGGATTTGGTGTTCGTGTGGGCCCCACCACACTTAATCCTCCCAAGGGAGGTTAAGTGGGTGTGGGTCCCACTTCCAACCTCCTTTGATAGGTTTTAACAAGTTATAATAAAATTGTTCTACACAATTTTATTTAACTCAAACTAAAAACCCCAAAACTAACTTTCAACCCGCAACAAACGCAACTCCCGAAAAGGTCTCTTTAAGCGAATATCGGCGCTGCGAGTTCATCGGTGCCCTCAGATTTCAATTCCGAGCACCGGAACAAAAGTTAGGAATTCCCGCTCGTTCGTTCACTGAACGTACCCGAGCCAAACTTCGGAAATTAATTCCGGGCACTCCGGGCCTCGGAATCAGGTGCCGTCTGAAACCGCGCTCTTGTAAAATTCTAAAGCAAATTAAGAAAAAAATTCCCTTGAATTTTACGGGTCTTTACATTACTCCCACCTCAGGGATTTACGTCCCCGTAAAGCTACATCAAAAACTAGGGAAACAAATGAGGGTTCTAAGCACGCATCTGAGCCTCCCGCTCCCATGTGCTCTCCTGGAGATTCCCGTGCTGCCATATGATGTGCACGAGAGGAATCGATCGCCCACGCAGGCCCCTCTCCTGTCGATCCTCTATCTCCACCGGGACCTCCGTAAAAGTCGCCCCATCGTCAACGCCAAGCTCCCCCATGGTCAATGATGTGTGTCAGGTCGTGCACGTATCTCCTCAGCTGGGATACGTGGAAGACGTCGTGCACCCGGTACAACTGAGGTGGTAGAGCCAGGCGATAAGCCACCTCACCAACCTTGCTGAGGACCTGGAAAGGTCCGATGAAGCGCGGAGATAACTTGCTGCCTCGGCTAAATCTCCGAATACCCCGTCGAGGTGAGACCCGCAAGAAGACGTGGTCGCCATCCTCGAACTCCAGTGGCCTCCACCTCCTGTCAGCGTATGACTTCTGCCGGCTCTGAGCTGTCCTCATCCGCTCCTGGATGACCTGGACCTTCTCTGTCGTGGCCTGGACCATCACAGGTCCCACAAGAGCTGCAAGATTTCTTCTTTGCCGAAAAGAGAAAACTGGTCTCATCCCTTGGATGAACCACATTCTTTGCCTAAAACAGTCAATCCTAACATGGATGATACTAATCCATACCAAGGATGACGTCGTAAGGCCTCGACGCTACTACTAAGAGATTCAACCGTTACTCTCGCCTCCAAGGGTTGAGTCACACTGTCGGCATCAGTGTGTGGTAACTGGGTCTCCTCCAGTAGATGTCTCACAAGTGAGGGTCAAGTCAACAGCCAAAACTGGAACCTCTTAGTAACATCATGAAAGAGGACAAGAACGAAAATATCACAAAGGTATGCGTCTTTTATTATTGCAGCTCATAATACAAGACGCTACACAAATGCAACAAGGAACCAGAAGTACAAAGGATGTATCCACTAGTTCAGCTCCTGTCCATCGGCTCCCAGAGCTCCATGATCGAAGGCCTCGGCTGCCTGAAGTTGAGCTCTCGCATGCTCACCTACTCCCTGTGGTCGGGGTGGACCTCCTGGTGGTGGTGGTGGAAGAGCCTCAAAGCGTCACCCACCACCGGCTGCTCGTCCAGCTCCTCTGCCTCGTCCGCCTCCTCCCTGCGGACCGCCACGGTCGAACCTCTGCCTCTGCCTGGGAGGTTCTTCACTTAACTGTTGATCATCAGCATGGCGGGTCGGACAGTCACGAGCCATGTGACCAATCCCGCCACAGGAGTAACACTGCCCACTCTCGGCACGCCTGGCTCTGACTCCACCCCGGCTCCCCCGTACAACTGAGCCTGAGTCGTGCAGTCGGCCACCGGTAGGTCTGGTCTGCCTGGAACCCTGAGTCATCCGTCGGCTACCTGCTACAGATGACTCTGCCACGTGCCGCCCTGCGGTGAGTTGCTGTGCTGGTGTAGACTCAGCAAGGAAACTCTCGATCAGAAGTGCCCGCTCCAGTACTCCTGTCTGAGTCGGTATGCTGAGGGAGATCAGCGATGCCCTGATCTCGTGTCTCAAACCCTTCTCGAAGGTCCAGGCCCGAAAGAAGGGGTCCCGTACCATGTCTGTCGAGTACCGAGAAAGGTCGGTGAACCTCGCCGCGTACTGAGCGACCGTCATGCTGCCCTGCCGCAGTTGTAGAAGCTCCTGAATACGCACCGCACGAAGGGTGGCTGGGACGAACTCCGAGCGGAAGATGCTCTCAAAGTCCGTCCAAAGTAGAGATGCCTCATAGTGCACCTGGAGCATCAAGCTCCACCATCATCCTGCTGCTGCGTGTAGTAGGCTCGCAGCGAGGATCACCATGAGGTCTGCTGGTGTCCTCACTAGCCTAAACACTCGAACCACTGCTTCCAGCCAATCCTCTGCTGCCTGGGGATCCGTCTCCCCGCGAAACCTGGGCGGTCGCTGGCGCTGAAACTCATGCAGTGCGCTGAGGCGACGTGCATCGTCAGCGGCTGCTGCTGGAAGCATCGGGGGCTCGGTGGGTAGTGCTACCGCCGGTGCCACTGCTGACAAAGGGCCCTGCACCGAGGCCTCGTAGCTCGGTGGGCTGTCGTCACACTCGACTCTCGGAACCCTAGCTGGCTGCCGTCGTGGGGCCATCCTGAAAGGAGACAGGTGCGCCACGGTCAAACAGTATACCTGGTGAGCTGATATAAGTAATCAAAAAGAAAACTTTGAAACACACACGCAATCAATGTTTTCGTGCATTAAGTTGGAAATCAGAAGTCAGGGTCCTGGTGTACGGATACGTCGGCCGCCGCACCAACACTGGACTCCCTGGACTGATAACCACACTCAATACGCTAAACATTATTGCTTCACATATAAAAGATCAGAGTTCGCGGTAGAACCGAACTCCTCTGATACCAATTTGTCACGACCCGCCCTCGGGGTCCGTGCCGTGACTACCCCAAGCCCGCCTTCCATAGGCCAGGGGCTGTCGACTAGCACCAAGGCGTAAATCCCAGTAAAAAGGGAAGGCATTGCCTTTGAAAAGTAAAACAAACACCACAGAGTAAGCAAGCGGAAAGTAAACACTAAACAAAAACAGAGTACTACTGAAAGTGCGGAAAAGTAAATGGGCCAGTATACAAACCCAAACTGAAAGTAAAGTACAACTCGAAAAGGGAAAAACAGCAACTGAAAAGTAAAAGCCGCTACTCCGAGCTGTCCACTGGAAATCCCACCTGAAGGGTGGGTACAGATAGCTCCTCTGCTCCACGGGTCCCGCCGTCCGCTCCGTGCACGTCCCGCCCAGTGGTCCACCTCCGGGTACCGTCCCGCTCTGCAAGCCTCAGCTAAGGTCAACGCTGTCCGTCATCTGCAACCAACACAACGTAGTGCGGGCGAAGCCCGTGCAGGGGTGAGTATAAGCTACTCAGTAGGGACCCCGAGACCCCTGAAGGTCTCTCAAATCCACAAAGGATAATCCACGAAGAAAAGTACAATCACGAAGTAACAACCGACACTGCTTAGGTATATGCCCATACATATACCTAAGTCATCAATTCAAATACGCTCCAACCTCCGAGCCCAAGTACAACTCAGTCCACACAGGATAGTAAACGTATTCCACACAGGAAAGCAAAACGTAATCCACACAGGATTGCACAACACAATCCACACAGGAAAGCAAAAAGGATTCAGCTCAAACCAGGATTTTCATTATCGAAACCGTAAATGTTGAAGAGCCCCAACTCTGAAGTGTACAGTGGTCCTGTCACGACTCCGAGGTACTGCTCACTAACCTAAGACTGCTGAAGTACTCCTCCTGTCGAGTACCGCGGGTCTGCTGCCAACTACCGGGCGCTCCATCCGCTGAGGGTCTGCTGCCAAATACCGGGCGCTCACCCAGATAGCCTACTGAGGTACTCCTCCTGTCGAGTACCGCGGGTTTGCTGCCAACTACCAGGCGCTCCGTCCGCCGTGGGTCTGCTGCCAACTACTGGGCGCTCCGTCCACTGGGCTAGTCGACTCACTCCAAGTCGAGTCGGTCAAGCAGTCGTCAGGTCTCAGTCATCTACACGGTCTCCGTACTCCGCACGCACGTCTCCACCGTCGCGGGTCTGTCGCTACAACCAAGCGCACACGCTCCGTAGAGTATCGCGGGTCCGCCGCTACAACCAAGCGCTCCACCGCCAAGGGTCTGCTGCTGCATCCAAGCGCACCACCACTGTCAAGTACCACGGGTCCGCCGCTACACCCAAGCGCTCCACCGCCCTAGGTAAACAGAAGATTCAGCTCACACAGGTTCGGTAGCACTGTTCCACGTAGGATCACTGAGTGCTGTAGTCGTCGTCGTCGAATCCACACAGGATCTCTGTACTGTCGTCGTCGCAGTCACAGTAGCAGTAGTAGTAGTAGTCACAGTAACAGTCGCAGCCAGCACTAGGGTTCCCGCACACAGCAAGCTCGTTCGGAGGATCCGCTCCACGAGCCGAGAGGCTGATACATCAACTGTCTCAAAGTCCAGAGTTGATGTATCCAAAAGTTCCGTATCGTCAACAGGAACTCAACGCAACAGACGGCGCGTCGATCGGACGCCCGGTCTGAGAGTTATTGGCATTTTCGTCTCCGGGGCCCGGTTGGTTTTTAAGGCAAAACCAACCCGACCGTACTCCACCTGCGTCCAAACCTCGGGCGGAGTATGCCAAAATATCCGTCTCACTAAGAGGAACACAACGCGACTGACGGCGCGTCAATCGGACGTTCGTAGCTCAAGATATGAGCGTTTCCGCTCCGAAGGCCCGGTTGGTTTCGTGAACGAACCAACCCGGCTGAACTCAAAGTAAACCGAAACCTTGAGTGCGATATACCGAAACGACCGTCTCGATCCAAGGATCGCGTTGCCACAGACGGTTCGTCATTCGGAGGTCCGAGGCTCAAGTTATGGGCCAAAAACCGATTCTGGTTCGAAACGGGGGGGTCTGGGTCCGGGCCGACCCGGCCCGACCCCCCCCTGCGCGGCGGCGCGGCGGCGCTGCGGCGCGGGGTGCCGCGGCGGCTCGGGGTGCCGTGGCGGCTTGTCGCCGCGAGAAGGCTGCGCGCGGGGGAATTTAATTCCCCCGCTAACTGGATGACGGCGCGGCCTTTGTGCCGCGCCATATGCAAGAAACGGCCCCTGCACATGGGGGTCGACTGGAAACAAAACCGGGGGGCTGTTGCCCCCCCCCCCCTTTCAAGGAACCGCCCCCCTCTTAAAGAGGGGGGTTTTACACGCTGGCCGGGGGATTAATTCCCCCGGTTTAAAGCCTTCCGGCCGGCCAGCTGGCCGGCCGGTTTTCTCCAACGGGACCGGAAATTCCGGTCCCCCCTTCGGCTTCCGACGCCGGCGGCCCGGCCGCCGGTCTTCTCTTCCGCCGCGGCCCGGAACCGGCCGCGGTGTTCGTCTTCCGGCGCGGTGCGACGGCACCGTGCCCCTTCTCCGTGCTTTAATTCCTTTCAACGCGGCGCGACGACGTCACGTTCTTGAAGATTCTACTTCGGTGCAGCGCGACGGCGCCGCGTAAAAATATTTGCACGATCATCCGCGTGGTGCGACGACACCACGCCACTTGCTTCCACACGCAAGAATAAACAAGAATGATGGAGGGGGGGGGGGGGTTCGGCCGTGTTCGTGCGGTCCGGCCCCCTCACGTTAAAAAAATAATAACGCAACTTTAAATAATTCAAGTCACACGTTAGACTTGCTATTCACGTTCAAGAATAAAATAAGGAAACCAAAAAGAAATCAACAACCCCTACCTCGGGTATAAGGTTCGAAGATTTGTCTACGATCCGCGGAAGACGACGTCGCGGAGGTCGGGCGTCGCGGTCGTCGTTCGTCAAATCCGATGACGAAGGGATGCGTTCGAAGAGACACGTCGTTGGTGAAACTTGTACGCCGACGAAGGTTGTCCGAGGAAGAAGCGGCGTTCCCTCTCGTTGACACGGAGGACGAAGAAGAGAGGCGTCGTTCTTCGTCGGAGCTTGAGCGTTCTTCGTGTTCTTCGTCAGAGCTTGAAGATGAAGAAGAAGCTCTCAAAAGCTCTCAAGGAGACAAACAAAAACCCCAAAATAAAATAAGACAACATCTTATTTTATTATCACATAACACATTAGAATTTCAAAAGTTTGAAATTCAAAAGGTTTAACTCCCATAATTAAAAGTAACTCAAGTCATTTAATTAGGGGTTAAGAAAGTTGAGAGAATTTGAAAGGATTTGGGGTTCGTGTGGGCCCCACCACACTTAATCCTCCCAAGGGAGGTTAAGTGGGTGTGGGTCCCACTTCCAACCTCCTTTGATAGGTTTTAACAAGTTATAATAAAATTGTTCTACACAATTTTATTTAACTCAAACTAAAAACCCCAAAACTAACTTTCAACCCGCAACAAACGCAACTCCTGAAAAGGTCTCTTTAAGCGAATATCGGCGCTGCGAGTTCATCGGTGCCCTCGGATTTCAATTCCGAGCACCGGAACAAAAGTTAGGAATTCCCGCTCGTTCGTTCACTGAACGTACCCGAGCCAAACTTCGGAAATTAATTCCGGGCACTCCGGGCCTCGGAATCAGGTGCCGTCTGAAACCGCGCTCTTGTAAAATTCTAAAGAAAATTAAGAAAAAAATTCCCTTGAATTTTACGGGTCTTTACACCTATATTTTTAGTAATATAATATCAATTAATAATATA
Organism: Viscum album; assembly: GCA_963277665.1. NCBI lineage: Eukaryota > Viridiplantae > Streptophyta > Magnoliopsida > Santalales > Viscaceae > Viscum > Viscum album. The sequence continues at coordinate 1,511,090,014 of OY728128.1, read as the reverse complement.
ATATTTGATTTAAAAACTCTTTTATGTCAATTTTGACACTATTTGGAATTTTGTTTTTTCTAAATTCATAACAGCATTATTACTTCAAAATAAATTCATCTAACCAACCCTAATATTTCATATTAACCGAGAAAATTACTGTAATTCATAAAAAGTGTCAAATTACATTTATTTGGATATTTATAATATCAATTATTTTAATATTTCATTAATTAAGTAATTACTGCATCATCATTGTGTCATTAATAAATTAAATTATTTTAATGACTACAAAATATAAATAAAATACCATTTTGTCGAAAATATTTTTATCTTTCTAGTGAATATTTATAGACTAATTTATCTTATGTGTAACACTATATTAAAAATGTTTTAGTTATTAACCTGTGATTTTAGCTCTTTTAACTCTTCTTTGAATTAAATAATAATAAATGTCCTAATATAATCCAAGTGGACTAAAGAGGTTCATATTTTATTCCTAATGTTGTTTCTCGTCGAATTATAGTTATCCAATAGAATTAGAACACGTGTTAGGGTAATAATAATAACATTTTTACCCTTAATTACCCTATTTACTTTTAACCGTGGAAAATAAAAAGAAGTTACTATTCACCAAAAATTATTTTTATCTTATTGAACCACATTTTACTCCTTGATATTAACCGTGTCTCTCAGATTTTCTAAATTCAACTCACAGAAGCGATAAAATTATGTTTTATGTGAATTTACAAATTCTTCTAGGAGGTGGGTAAAAGATGGTGAAAAGTTTAATAAAATTTTATATATCTAATACTTTTACAAAATTACTCCAATGAATTAAATTGAACTTATATGGGTATTATGTATCTATTTTTACCTAAAATAAATTTAAATAAAATAAATAATTATTTAAATAAAAATTTTCTTTTAAACTATAACTAAGTGTTTTTCACTATTCATCAAAAATTAAAAGTTTTCAGAAACATACCAAAAATTCACCCTAAGATAATTTTGATATTATGAATTGAAAAATTAACTCTATTTTACCAAATTAAAAACCTAGAAATTGAATTTATTAGTTTAAAATTAATTCCCGTTGTCAAAACCAAAAAGCATATTTTTATGAAATAATAACTACCAAAAGATTGACATTAGTTTATGTCCAATTTCAAAGTGAAATTACTTACAATGACAAAAATTAGATTAAATGGTAAAAATATAATCTAATTGTACATCCAAACCATTAATATTTATTATTGAACACTATAAATTATTTTTATTAAAAAATCTATTTTCAGTTAAAATATATTATTTTTCAGTATTCACCGAAATATGAAAGTTATCAAAAAAACACCAAAAATTTATTGAAACTAAATTCTTATGTCCTGATCCCAAAGAAGAAGTTTATTTTATTAAATTGAATATATAAAAGTTTCAAATATTGGATTTAAAAAAGGTTCTCCATTAAAAGGCGGTAAAATTGCATTTTTTGAAAAATACTTCTTTTATTTGAAGAAAAATGAATCTATCCTTACATTATGTATAAAAAACTCATAATATGGATTCTAAAATTATACGGGTTATATAAAGTTCAAAATTCTATTAATAATTTTCATAAATTATTTTGAATGGTCAGTTTGGTAAGTCGTGGTGCGCTTGAACCCGATGTTGCGTGTAGTGTAAGTTATTAAATTACTTTGAAGAACTAAAGTACTATGAAATCTTGGGGTGTTAAATCCTTCCCTCCTTCAATAAATTGCATCCTCCCAATTTTTATAATTGGGCATGGGAATATAATGGAAAGTCCCACATCAGAAAAAAAATTCAATAAAACTATCACTTTAAAAGAAAGAAAGAGAAGTAAAAAGGTCACCCATGATAACGCATACTAGGATTCCAGGTTGGAAAACATGGATATGGAATATAAACTAAGTTTCATGTTCTGATGGAAATGGATAGAAAACATGATAAGGAGAAAGTTAAAAATAAAAAAACCATAAACTTGTGATGGGACAAAGGGTCATTAGTTTCCCAGTAGGAAAAGGAAACAGACAACATTTGTTTTTGTTTTAAGTTACATTACATAAAGATGAGGAATTTATTTATGAGATTAACTAAGAACATAAAGAGATATATTTAATTTTTAAGTAGAGTTTCATTCATTAATAAATTTCTACCACTAACTCATTTTTTTAAACTATGAGTATTCAAGAAGACTTGGTCACACTAGAAGAGCTATAATAAACTTCTTGAGAATCACATGATCCACAAAGGATAAAATATATATTTACCTTGTCTTTAGCGATTAATAAAAACCAAAATGGTTAGTACAAGATCTGATGATCCCCTAAAAGGATATTCCTTTAGATAAAGAAACACTAATCTTAATTTCTAAAATTAAACCAAAAATTCCCCAAATTTAAATAAATACCATTCAATAAACAATTGTCCTTAAAATCCTTCATTATAATCCCAACTAATATTGAAACACAAAACTTAGAAAAATTTGGTTATGTTGTCTTCCACGTTAAATTGTATCTCCAAATGACATCAACTGCTCTTAAAGTCACATACTTAAAAGTAATTAACCTAATCAAATATTCTCTATTATAGGTTAATCATTTCCATAAATAACCCAAATCAATATAAATCGACAATAAAAACATAGATTAAAACCTACCATTACTCCTCAAATGAAATCCCATAGTATTCTATTTTCCTTGGGCATATAGTGTTCCCAACAAAGCAAAAGTCTTCCAAAATAACATTTATCACTTAATTACCAAATCATTTTCCTATACTAAGGGTATTAATTTGATAAGATAAAAGATCCCAAATCAAATTATTATTGATCAATAAAATCATTTAACTAAAAATAATTAGTCACACAAACCCGTGACTTCACACAGTCCAGTGGTAGGTGATAAATCCCAATTTCACTCTGGTTGTGGGTTCGATTCCCACAACTTTGTCTGATGCGACGGGTTGTCACATGGTCTCTGTGTTTTCCTTTTTCAAAAACTATATTTTATAACAATACCAAAATGAGATAAATTCCTCAAAATAACCATAACATAATTTAACCAAAAATGTTATCTCATACCTTGCATTTTCATCCCAAAATATATTAACTTGTAATTTCCTCAAACCCAATGATCAAATAAATCCAAATGATTATTTATAACTATATCCACAAGATAAAAGATAAGTCTTCCTCAAATATCATTTTCACATGAAAAACTGCAGGGTTACAAATACAAGAGAAAATTATTCCAAAGTAATCCCATCAACAAGAAGAACTAATACTTTTAAAAATTTCTCCAACCATTTATTCCCACATATATTCTTTTTTGACCAAGAAAATATCCTATAGAATAGGGAATTCACTCGGATAATGGCCAGGTCCCCTAAATTTATGACAAATGACTATAAATGGATTCTTGGGACCATTTTTATTTTCTTCCACAGTACTATTCATTTTTCCTCGGAAATTATTCACTTTATGTCCTTCTTTCCCATATGTAAATCATTTCTTTGTTCCATTGAGACAATTTTCTGGGTGTCTCCTTCCACATTTCCTACATGATGGAAATTGAGGATTCTTTTCTCCATGGTCTCAACTACTGGAGATCTTATCATTCATCAAATTTCTCTTCTTTGTTGAGTTTGGGAGTTGGTTAATATATATGTTGTTGATCCTAATTTTGGAAAATGGATTTGGCATGAACACGATATCTTTTATTCCTATCAACATTCCATTTTGTTGCTCATTTCCACCACTGTTCCCACCTTGTACATCATTCTAAAATTTACTATGACTTCCTTGGAATCTAGCCATTGACTAAAACCAGAAAGCATTGTGTGAGTAACAATAGTCTTAAAATCATTTAGAGAATATCATGACACCATATTTTTAATTTGAAACACCTTAGTATTAACCAAGGTCATTTATTCTCATCTTATATTAAAATACTTCAAATCAGTTTGTAAAGAAAATTTAAATTATCCTAAGCATATCCCTCAGGAATGTCTTAACCAAGAGTGCAGCAAGGCCCGTTGTCATGCACCAGTTCCTGTTCGAGTCTAGCTCAAAGTGGTGTTTTCGGGTTTTACCCCTAGGTACATCTGTGCCAGAGCCACCTCTACCTGCTCGTATCCAGACAGGGATGTATTTCTTAGAAAACTCACAAAATCACTACAGTACCAAAATTTTAGGAAGTCCCTCTATACTAATCCTCAAAGCCTATCTTCGGGCTATGTGCTCTAATAAGAGTTTATCTAAATCTAGTTTCCAAGGTTTGTACTAAACTTCCTCTGATACCAACTATAACGCCCCGACCCTAATTATCCAGACTCTGTGCATTATTGCATAACATTGGCATGATCACAAAAGATCAAGTCTCGAAATACAGATTAGTTTAGTAGCCTTGGAAGTACTAGATACATTCATAAGGTTTTCATTACATCAAAAAATGAAAAACTATAACAACATTGTTTCCATGGACCACACTCATATCCCCTCAGACTATCCATACAGGTCAGTCATAAAATACTTCTTGACATCCTGGAAAAAATAAAACATAGAAAGGGGTGAGCTAAGATGCTCAGTAAGGATAACAGTATTTTGGAAACTTTCATAAATAAGCATAAACATTTAAGGCAATGTATAACTAAAATAAAATCCTTTTAAACTTGAACATCAACATAATATGAAAAAAAATTGAAATAATACCATTTACTTATTCACATGGATATTCTACTAGTCGAATAATCACATGCAATATCAATAACCACTTTTATAATGATGGAATGCATAATACCAGATTATCATAACCACATAGTCAAGGCCTTGTGCCAAGACTACAAATAAGATTTTGTTAATGCCTTATGCCAAAACACTAGTTTTTCTCATGAGACCTACCGATGCATCAAGGAGGTCTAGCAGGCTCCACCCGTCACTTACTAAGTCCAATGCATTACTCATATGAAACGTTTGAAACATAACATAAACATTCGTATTAAAACTAGCACACAAAATCTCAATACTTTATCCACAAATCATGAATGGTATAAGAATAGAACGTCCACATTCAAAAATAACTCATTCAATACAATATGGAATGTTGTATTGTAAGAGATTAACCTCAATCGATAATAATGAAGGATATTGACATAGATGAAAATAATCATCAAAACTATTTGAGGGAAATATCCCCCTTTTTCTTGAAAACATTCAAAAGTCACACTATTTGTCAAGAAGCCATTTAAAAATAGATTTTTGAATCAAAGTGTCCCATACCACTTTAAAAATTTTAAAATGAATTTTAATTTTAAAACATTAATGTCCATATAAATAAATCCTTAATTTTTTTAAAACATGGACATTAATGAGAATGATTTAGAAGATTAAATCCTTAAAACATTTAAATGATATTTTAGTTAGAGTTCCTAACTAAAAGAGAGACACTTGAATAAAAATAATTGAGGTAATAAAAACTTTTTAATATCATGAGAATAAAGGGATTCATGATATACTATGTCAAAGTACATTATATAAACCATATAAAAGTGATTTGGTGTATAACAACAAAGAAGTCTCAATGGAATGTAAATTGAGATGAAATATCTTATAAAGACCCTATCCTTAGGTTAAGGATAAATCAACGACACAATTATCTGTGAAAAATATAAATACACTCAATATGATTGGATATTTAGTGTAAATCAGTCAGAGGACATTCACATATATTCTTGTAAAAACAACACCAATGAATTGGATATTTAACTCAACAAATGAAGATTGAGTTAAAATTACTCTTATCAAGTTCATATCAATGACTTGAGAATTTATCAATGGAGTGATTATGTGTATCAAATGTATATCCACAGAAAGGGGATTAGAAATTATGGCACAAGCAAATGAATAGTGATTCCACACATAATCTTGGAGTAAAATAATCAATGAAGTATGCGTAAAGCCGAATGAGTGGAAATTGAAATGTGAGATTCCCTTACCGATTTGGTAACATATGAAACATAAACCCCATGAAAAAATTATCATACAATTAAGATGTAAATACCCATACATTAAAGCATATTATAAAAGGAATACAATCAGGGGTAGTACATACTCCACACAAAAGGAAATAGTGGCCAATATAGCATGAATCTCACGAAAATAAAAGCGAGATGAAAAACCCTTACTTCGTTGTAATCAATCGAGTCATATCAAAAAAAGTTAATAGCCACAAAATAAATCACATAATACCATGAATATAATTAGAATCATGATAATATATATCAAATGGCAGCATATAATACACCACATGAAATAAATAAGTGGCGAACAATGGAAATATCACGGAATTAAAAGTGAGATAAGAAACCCCTTACTTTGTACTTTTTCTGGCCGAGGGTAGGTTAAACTTCTGTATAATGGTGAAATAATTGTTATTAAATTATAAAATAATCATTTACATTAATATGATATCATATATGATCTTTTAAGATTGCTTTGTTAATAATATATTAGTTTTATCGTCGTTTTGGGTATTAATGGATTCGTTTTCCATTATATTCTATGTTATGTGAGTCATATTTGTTATGGATGGGATGTATCTTATTCATATACAGAAAGATATAATGTCTCTAAAAATTATTTTTAATCATTAAATGAAATTTAGTTATGAATGGATACGATGAGAAATGAATCTCATCGCGTTCGTGGAGACGGTAATCCATACGTATGCACGAGCGACAATATCATTATTTTGATATTAAAATATTATATAATTGGATGGTATATCATATATACAGAATAATTATAATGTTATATTTTATTATTTACATGAATTACACATCATTATTACACCCATACAAATAATAATGTATTGAATAACAATTACACCACGACGTGGAGACGATAATCCGTACGTACACACTTACGGTGACATGTCATTCAAAGGATGGATAGAATAATGAATATGGATGTACCATATTTATAATAACATCAAATTATATAGAATATACTAAATTTATTATTTTAGAATGGAAATAACAAAGAAATAAGAAGTGGAAGAAGAAAAGAACTTGAAAGAGGGTGGTGAAATTATTACCTCTTCTTCGGGTTCTTCCTTCTGATTTGGTCAAAAGGGCTCCTTAAGTTGGATTTTTGACCAAAGGAGGGAATCTAGGATGAAGTGAGGAAAGTTGAGAGGATATTAGGTTAGGGGTTGGCTGAGCCAAATGGCTTTGAATGTGTGTATTTGAGATAAGTGGAAGTGCCCTTTTATAAGAGGGGTGAGGGGCACCTTAGAAAAAACTTAAAATATTATTTTATAATAAAATCATTTTAGGTTTATAATGGCTAAAAAGTGGATTATTTAAAGGCTAAGGTGGGTATGAATCGAAAACCACTCAACCAATAGGTTTTAGATAGGTTTGGGTCACTATATTAACCTTAAATTTTATATTTAACTCTTAGTTAAACAGTTTGACATTTACCATGTCTCTTTGTATTTTTATATTATATGGCTAATAAACTTACTATATACTTCCAAGAGAACCACAAGTGATTCATTAATGATAAACCTATCATTATATAAGTCCTTCGGCCGTACCTTAGATTTTTATAAATAGAATATCAATTAATAATATAATATTTGATTTAAAAACTCTTTTATGTCAATTTTGACACTATTTGGTATTTTTTTTTTCTAAATTCAAAATAGCATTATTACATCGAAATTATCTAACCAACCCTAATATGTCATATTAACCTATAAAATTAGTGTAATTCATAAAAATCCTCAAATTACATTTATTTGGATATTTATAATATCAATTATTTTAATATTTCATTAATTAATTAATTACTACATCAACATCGTGTCATTAGTAAATTAAATTATTTAATGTCTCAAAAATATAAATAAAATAAAATATATAGGAAATATTTTTATCTTTCTAATGAATATTTATAGTCAAATTTATCTTATGTGTAACCCTATATTAAAAACATTTTAGTTATTAAACTTTGATTTTAACTCTTTTAACTCTTCTTTGAATTAAATAATAATAAATGTCCTAATCTAATCCAAGTGGACCAATGAGGTTCATATTTTATTCCTAAGGTTGTTTCTGGTCGAATTATACTTATCCAATAGAATTAGGACATGTGTTAGGGTAATAATAATATCATTTTTACCCTTAATTACCCTATTTACCTTTAACCATGGTAAATAAAAAATAGTTACTATTCACCAATTTTTTTATCTTATTCAACAAAATTTTACTCCTTGAAATTAACCGTGTCTCTTGGATGTTTTAAATTCAACCCACAGAAGTGGTAAAATTAAGTTTTATGTGAATTTACAAATTCTCTTAGGAGGTGGGTAAAAGATGTGAAAAGTTCAATAAAATTTTATATATATAATATTATTACAAAATGACTCCAATGAATTAAATTGAAATTATATGGGTATTATTTATCTATTTTTACATAAAATAAATTTAAATAAAATAAAAAATTATTTAAATAAAAATTCGGTTTTAAACTATAACTCATTGTTTTTCACTATTCATCAAAAATTAAAAGTTTTCAGAAACATAACAAAAAGTCATCCTAAGCTAATTTTGATATTATGAATTCAAAAATGAAGTCTATTTTACTAAATTAAAAACATAGAAATTTTATTTATTAGTTTAAAATTAATTCTCGTTGTCAAAACCAACAAGCGTATTTTTATGAAATAATAACTACCAAAAGATTGACATTTGTTTATGTCCAATTTCAAAGTGAAATTACTTCCAATGAAAAAATTTGGATTAAATGGTAAAAATATAATCTAATTATAAATACAAACCATTCATATGTATTGGTGAACTCTATAAATTATTTTTATTAAAAAAGTTGTTTTCAGTTAAAATATATTATTTTTCACTATTCATCCAAATATAAAAGTTATCATAAAAATACCAAAAATTTATTGAAACTAAATTCTTATGTCCTGATCCAAAATAAGAAGTTTATTTTGTCAAATTGAACATATAAAGGTTTCAAATACTATATTTTAAAAGGGTTCTCCATTAAAATGCAGAAAAATTTCATTTTTTGAAAAATACTTCTTTTATCTGAAGAAAAATGAATCTATCCCTACATTATGTCTAAGAAACTCATAATGTGGATTCTAAAATTATAAGGGTTATATAAATTTCAAAATTATATTAATAATATTCATAACCACTTTTTAACAGCTAGTTTGGTAAGTCGTGGTGCGCTTGAACCCGATGTTGCATGTAGTGTAAGTTATTGAATTACTTTGAAGAACCAACATACTATGAAATCTTTAGGTGTTACATTCTTAACTCCGTAAATAAATTTCATCCTCACAATTTTTAAAATTTGTATTGGGAATATAATGGAAAGTCCCACATTAGAAAAAGAGTCAATAAAACTATCACTTTAAAAGAAAGAAAGAGAAATACAAAGGTCACCCAAGATAACCCATACTAGGATTCCATGTAGGAAAACATGAATATGGAAGATAAACTAAGTGTCAAGTTCAGTTGGAGAGGGATAGAAAACATGATCAAGATAAAGTTAATAATAAAAAAACCACAAACTTGTGATGGGACAAACAGTCATTAGTTTCCCAGTAGGAAAAGGAAACAAACAATTTTTTTGTTTTAAGTTAAATTACATAAAGATGAGGAATTTATTTATGATATTGACTAAGAACATAAATAGATATACTTACTTTTTAAGTAGAGTTTCATTCTTTAATAAATTTCTACCCTTAACTCATTTTTTTAAATGATGAGTATTCAAGAAGACTTGGTCACACTAAAAGATCTAGAATAAACTTCTAGAGAATCACATGATCCACCAAGGATAACCTATATATTTACCTTGTCTTTAGAGATTAATCAAAACCAAAATGTCTAGTACAAGATCTGATGATCACCCAAAAGGATATTCCTTTAGAGAAAGAAATAGTAATCTTAATTTCTAAAATTAAACCAACAATACCCCAAAGTTAACTAAATACCATTCAATAAACAATTGTCCTTAAAATACTTCAATATAATACAAAATAATATTGAAACCCAAAACCTAGAAGAATTTGGTTATGTAGTCTTCCACGTTAAATTGTATCTCCAAATTACATCAACTACTCTTAAAGTCACATAATTAAAAGTAATTAACCTCATCACATATTCTCTATTATAGGTTAATCATTTCCATAAATAACACAAATAACTATAAATCCACAATAAAAACATTGATAAAAATACACCATTACTCCTCAAATGAAATCCTGTAGTATTCTATTTTCCTTGGGCATATAGTGTTTCTAACAAAGTGAACATCTTCCAAAATATCATTTATCACTTAATTACCAAATCATTTTCCGATACTAAGGGTATTCATTTGATAAGATATAATATCCCAAATCAAATTATTATTGATCAATAAAATTATTTAACTAAAAATAATTAGTCACACTAACCATGGACTTCACATAGTCCAGTGGTAAGCGATAAATCCCAATCAAATTCTGGTTGTGGGTTCAATTCCCATAGCTTTGTCTGATGTGATGGGTTGTCACACAGTCTGCATGTTGTCTTTTTCCAAGAGCTATATTTTATAACATTACCAAAATGAGATAAATTATTCAAAATAACCATAACATAATTTAACCACAAATGTTGTCTCATACCTTGCATTTTCATCCCAAAATATAATAACTTGTAATTTCCTCAAACCCAATGATCATATAAAACCAAATGGTTATTTATAACTATATCCACAAGAGAAAAGATAAGTCTTCCTCAAATATCATTTTCACATGAGAAACTGTAGGGTTGCAAATACAAGAGAAAATTATTCCAAAGTAATCCCATCAACAAGAAGCACTAATACTTTTAAAAATTTCTCCAACCATTTATTCCCACATAGATTCTTCTTTGACTAAGAAAATATCCTACAGAATAGGGAATTCACTCAGGTAATGGATATGTCCACTACATTTATGGAAAATGACTGTAAATGGATTCCTGAGACCATTTTTATTTTTTTCCACAGTACTCTTCATTTTTCCTCAGCAATTCTTCACTTTATGTCAGTCTTTACCACACATAAAGAATTTCTTTGTTCCATTAAGACACTTTCCTAGGTGTCTCCTTCCACATTTCCTGCATGATGGAAATTGGGGATTGTTTTCTCCATGGCCTCCACTGCTGGAGCTCTTATCATTCATCACCTTTCTCTTCTTTGTTGAGTTTGGGAGTTGGTTAATATATATATTGTTGATCATAATTTTGGAAAATTTATTTGTCATGAACAAGATATATTTTACACCTATCAACATTCCATTTTTTTTGCTCATTTCCACCACCGTTACCACCATGTACATCATTCTCAAAGTAACTATGACTTCATTGGAATCCATCCATTGACTAAAACCAGAAAGTACTGTGTGAGTAACAGTAGTCATAAAATCATTTAGAGAATATCATGACACCATATTTTCAATTTGAAACACCTTAGGATTGACCAAGGTCATTTATTCTCATCTTATATTAAAATACTTCAAATCAGTTTTTAAAGAAAATGTAAATTATCTTAAGAATATCCCTCGGGAGTGTCATAACCAAGAGTGCAGCAAGGCCCATTGTCATGGACCAGTTCCCGTTTGAGTCTATCTCAAAGTGGTGTTTTTGGGTTTTACCCCTAGGTACATCTTTTTCAGATCTGCCTCTACCGGATCGTATCTAGATAGGTATGTATTGCTTAGAAATATCACAAAATCACTACAATACCAAAATTTTAGGAAGTTCCTCTATACTAATCCTAAAATTCTATCTTAGGGCTATGTGCTCTAATCAAATTTTATCTAAATCAAGTTTCCAAGGTTTGTACTAAACTTCCTCTGATACCAACTGTAACACCCCGACCCTAGTTTCCCAGAGTCGGTGCATTATTACATAACATTGGCATGATCACAAAAGATCAAGTCTCAAAAGGACAATTAGTTTAGTAGCCTTGAAAGTACTAGATACATTCATAAGGTTTACATTACATCATAAAATGAAAAACAACAACAACATTGTTTCCATATATCACACTCATATCCCCTCAGACTATCCCTATAGGTTAGTCATAAAATACTTCTTCACATCCTGGAAAAAATAAAACATAGAAAGGGGTGAGCTCAGATGGTCAGTAAGTATAACAATATAGTAGAAACTTTCATAAATAAGCATAAACATTTAAGGCAATGTATAACTAAAAAAAAAGTCTTTTAAACTTGAAAATTATCATAATATGGCAAAAAATTGAAATAATTCCATTTACTTATTCACATGGATATTCTACTAGTCGAATAATCACATGAAATATCAATAACTACTTTCATAATGATGGAATTCATAATGCCAGACTATCATAACCACATAGTCAAGGCCTTGTGCCAAGACTACAAATAAGATTTTGTCAAGGCCTTATGTCAAGACACTAGTTTTTCTTATGAGACCTACCGATGCATCGAGGAGCTATAGCGGGCTCCACCCATCACTTAATAAGTCCAATGCATACCTCATATGAAATGTTTGAAACATAACAAAAAAGTTCATATTAAAAGTAGCACATGAAATGTCAATACTTTATCCACAAACCATGAATGGTATAAAAATATCACATCCACAGTCAAACATAACTCATTCAATACAATATAAGAGATTGTATTGTAACAGATTAACCTCAATCGAGAATATTGAAAGATATTGACATAGATGAAAATAATCATCAAAACTATTGAATAGAAATATCCCCCTTTTTCTTGAAAACATTTAAAAGTCACACTATTTTTCAAGAAGCCATTTAAAAATAGATTTTTGAATCAAAGTGTCCCATACCACTTTGAAAATTTTAAACGGAATTTTAATTTTAAAACATTAATGTACATAAAAATAAATCCTTAAAAATATTTTTAAAACATGGACATTAATGAGAATTATTTAGAAAAATAAATCTTTAAAACATTTAAATTATATTTTAGTTAGAGTTCCTAACCAAAAGAGAGACACTTGAATACAAATAATTGAGGTAATCAAAACATTGTAATATCATGAGAATAAAGGGATTCATGATATACTATGTCAAAGTAAATTATATACACCATATAAAAGTGTCATAGACTTTTATATCATGTTATATTTTATTATTTACATGAATTACACATCATTATTATACTCATCCAAATAATAATGTATTGAATAACAATTACACCACGACGTGGAGATGGTAATCCGTACGTATACACGTATGGTGACATGTCATAAAAAGATGGAAAAAATAATGAATATGGATGTAACATATTTATAATAACATCAAATTATATAGAAGATATTGGATTTATTATTTTAGAATGGAAATAACAAAAAAAAGAAGAAGTGGAAGAAGAAAATAACTTGAAAGAGGGTGGTGAAATTATTACCTCTTCTTCAGGTTCTTCCTTTTGATTTGATCAAAAGGGGTCCTTAAGTTGGATTTATAAAGAAAGGATGGAATATAGAATGAATTGAGGAAATTTTAGAGGATATTTGGGTAGGGTTTGGCCAAGACAAAAGGCTTTGAAGGTGTGAATTTAAGAGAAGGAGAAGTTTCTTTTTATAAGAGGGGTGAGGGGAACCTTAGGAAAAACTTAAAATATTATTTTATAATAAAATAATTTTCAGTCTCAAATGGATACAAAGTGGATTATTTAAAGGATAAGGTGGGGATGGGTCAAAAACCACTCAACCAATAGGTTATAGACAGGTTTGGGTCACTATATTGACCTTAATTATTAGATTTAACTCTTAGTTAAATAGTTTGACATTTACCATGTCTCTTTGTATTTTTATATTATATGGTTAATAACCTTACTATATACTTCCAAGAGAACCACAAGTGGTTAATTAATGATAAACCTATCATTATATAATTCCTTTGGCTGAAAATTATATTTTTATGAATAGAATATAAATTAATAATATAATATTTGATTTAAAAACTCTTTTATGTCAATTTCTACACTATTTGGTATTTTGTTTTTGATAAATTCATAACAGCATTATTACTTCGAAAAAAATTCATTTAACCAACCCTAATATGTCATATTAACCTATTAAAATAGTGGAATTCATAGAAAGTCTCAAATTACATTTATTTGGATATTTATAATATCAATTATTTTAATATTTCACTAATTAGGTAATTACTGCATCATCATTGTGTCATTAATAAATTAAATTATTTAATGTCTAAAAAATATATATAAAATACCATTATGTAGGAATATTTTTATATTTCTAATGAATATTTATTGTCAAATTTATCTTATGTGTAAAATTATATTAAAAATGTTTTACTTATTAAACTTTGATGTTAACTCTTTTAACTCTTCTTTGAATTAAATAATAGTAAATGTCCTAATATAATCTAAGTGGACCAAATAGGTTCATATTTTATTCCTAAGGTTGTTTTTGGTCAAATTATACTGATCCAATAGAATTAGGACATGTTTTAGGGTAATAATAATATCATTTTTACCCTTAATTACCCTATTTACTTTTAACGATGGTAAATAAAAAATTACTATTCACAAAATTATTTTCATCTTATTGATCCAAATTTTACTCCTTGATATTAACTGTGTCTCTATAATTTTTGAAATTCAACTCACAGAAGAAGTAAAATTATGTTTTATGTGAATTTACAAATTCTCCTAGGAGGTGGGTAAAAGATGGTGAAAAGTTCAATAAAATTTTATATATCTAATATTATTAAAAAATGATTCTAATGAATTAAATTGAACTTATTTGGGTATTATGTATCTATTTTGACCTAAAATAAATTTAAATAAAATAAATAATTATTTAAATAAAAATTCGGTTTTAAACTATAACTCAGTGTTTTTCACTATTCATCAAAAATTAAAAGTTTCCAGAAACATACCAAAAATTCACTCTAAGATAATTTTGATATTCTGAATTCAAAAATGAAGTCTATTTTACCAAATTCAAAACATATAAATTGAATTTATTAGTTTAATGTTAATTATCGTTGTCAAAACGAAAAAGCATGTTTTTATGAAATAATAACTACCAAAAGATTGACATTTGTTTAGGTCCAATTTCAAAGTGAAATTACTTCCAATGACAAACATTGGATTAAATGGTAAAAATATAATCTAGTTATACATCCAAACCATTCATATGTATTTTTGAACACTATAAATTATTTTGATTAAAAAAGTTGTTTTCAGTTAAAATATATTATTTTTCACTATTCACCCAAATATGAAAGTTATCCGAAAAACACCAAAAATTTATTAAAATTAAATTATTATGTCCCAATCCCAAAGAAGAAGTTTATTTTGTCAAATTGAATATATAAAAGTTTCGAATATTGGATTTAAAAAGGGTTCTCCATTAAAAGGTGACAAAATTTCATGTTTTGAAAAATATTTCTTTTATCTGAAGAAAAATGAATTTGTCATTACATTATGTGTAAGAAAATCATAATATGGATTCTAAAATTATAAAGGTTATATAAAGTTCTAAATTATATTAATACTATTCATAACTGATTTTGAACAGCTAGTTTGGTATGTCATGGTGCGCTTGAACCCGATGTAGCGTGTAGTGTAAGTTATTGAATTACTTTGAAGAACTAACCTACTGTGAAATATTGGGGTGTTAATACTTAACTGAGATTATTCCCATTCCATTCATGTATTAACAAACTAATATTTTCCCCATTTCAATCCTTTCTATCTCATGAGATATATATCTTTACCCATTGCATTGGAGGGAGATATATGTAACACCCCACGATTTCATAGTACATTATTTTTCAAAGTAATTCAATAACTTGCACTACAAGCAAAACCGAGTTCTAGTGCACCATGACATACCAAAAAAGCCGTTAAAAAGATGTTATGAATAGTATTAACTAAAATTTTAACTTTATATAATCCTTATAATTTTAGAATCCATATTATGAGTTTCTTAGACATAATTTAAGAACAAATACATTTTTTCAGATAAAAGAAGTATTTTTCAAAAAATGCAATTTTACTGCCTTTTAATGGAGAATCTTTTTTAAATCCAATATTTGAAACTTTTATATATTCAGTTTGACAAAATAAAATTCTTTTTTAGAATCGGGACATAATAATATAGTTTCGATAAAGTTTTGGTGTTTTTCTGATAACTTTCATATTTGGGTGAATAGCGAAAAATACTATATTTTAACTGAAAACAACCTTTTAAATAAAAATAATTTATATTGTTAAATTATAAATTTTAATGGTTTTTAAGTATAAATAGATTATATTTTTACCATTTAATCCAATGATGGTCATTGTAAGTAATTTCACTTTGAAATTGGACATAAACAAGTGTCAAACTTTTAGTATTTATTATTTCTTAAAAATACGCCTTTTGGTTTTGACAGCGTGAATTAATTTTAAATTAATAAATGAAACTTCTATGTTTTGAATTTGGTAAAATAGAATTCATTATTGAATTCAGAATAACAAAATTAACTTAGGGTAAATTTTTGTTATTTTTCTAAAAACTTTTAATTTTTGATGAATAGTGAAAAACATTGAGTTACAGTTTAAAACCGAATCTTTATTTAAATAATTATTTATTTTATTTAAATTTATTTTATGTCAAAATAGATACATAATATATATATAAGTTCAATGTAATTCATCGGAGTCAGTTTATAATAATTTTAGATATATAAAAATTTTATTGAACTTTTCACCGTCTTTTACCCACCTCCTAGGAGAATTTGCAAATTTACATAAAACTTAATTTTAACGCTTATATGAGTGGAATTTTGAAAATCTGAGAGACACAGTTAATATCAAGGAGTAAAATGTGGTTCAATAAGATAAAAATAATTTTTGGGGAATAATAACTTTTTACTTTTATTTGCCACAGTAAAAAATAAATAGGGTAATTAAGGGTAAAAATGATATTATTATTACCCTAAAACATGTACTAATTCTATTGGATAAGTATAATTCGACCATAAAAACCTTAGAAATAAAATATGAACCTCTTTGGTCCACTTGGATTAGATTAGGACATTTATTATTATTTAATTCAAAGAAGAGTTAAAAGAGTTAAAATCAAAGTTTAATAACTAAAAAATTTTAATATGGGGTTATAAATAAGATAAATTAGATTATAAATATTAATTATAAATATAAAAATATTTCCTACATGATGGTATTTTATTTATAATTTTTATACATTATATAATTTAATTTATTTATGACACAATGGTGATGCTGTAATTACCTAATTAGTGAAATATTAAAATAATTGTAATTATAAATATCCAAACAAATGTAATTTGAGACTTTTTATGAATTAAAATAATTTTATAGGTTAATATGACATATTATTATTGGTTATATGAATTTTATTCTAAGTAATAATGCTGTTATGAATTTATAAAAAACAAAATACCCAATAGTGTCAAAATTGACATAAAAGAGTTTTTAAAACAAATATTATATAATTAGTTGATATTATATTATTAAAAATCTAAGGTTTGGAAAGAGGACTTATATAATGATAGGTGTATCATTAATGGAACACTTGGGGGTTTCTTTAATGTATATAGTAAGTTTATTAACTATATAATATAGAAATACAAAGAGACATGGAAAATGTCAAACTATTTAACTAAGAGTTAAATCTAAAAGATAAGATTACTATAGTGACCCAAACCTATATAAAATCTACTAGTTGAGTGGTTTTAGACCCATACCAACATTAGACTTTGAATAATCCACTTTTGAGCCATTATAAACCGAATATTAATTTATTATAAATTAATACTTTATGTTTTCCCTAAAGAGCCCCTCCTCCCCCTTATAAAAGGACACCACTTCCAACCACTTCCTCACACCTCTCAAGACATTTGGCTCGTCCAAACTCTGCCCAATTAATCTCCATACATCCATATACTCCTCATAGAATCCTTAACTTAGGCAGAAGGCACTTCAAGAGTCTTTTTGGGTTCAAACCAAAGGGAGTTACCCAAATTAAAGGTAATGATTTCTCTTAACTTGTTTTATTTTATTTTACTTATCCAACCCCTAAACTCTTTTTATCCTATTATTTTGCAACAACGCAAGTATCCTCAATATACTCAGGTGTGTTTATGATAATTATTCAATCTAAACTTACACAAACCTCTATCTAATGGGTGAAGAACATATTGTTTCTGTGGATGGAAACCAAACGCCTCACGAAACGATGATTGTTCAAATTATCTCCTACCGCCTCTCATGGTGGTCATTATGATGGAACTGTAATTAAATATGATATTTATGATATTTATTTTATATATAAGATTCTTTAATTCCATTTTATAGCATACCATTATTCGTTTCATGTTGTATATATATACGATAATTTCATTTGAGGAAGTGCGGACTACCGTCCCCTCCAAGTGATATGACTTGTTCATACCATACATGGAACGTATAAAGGATGGTGTTAATGAACTTAAGTAACACATATAATATATTATACTGTAATAATAATATACCTATGTATCAGTTGGTTTTGATTCCTTTTGAAATGAAAAATGAAATGGAAGTAGCATTCGTGCGTACGTACGGACTACCGTCTCCACGAATGCGATGAGATTCATTCCCCATCATATCCATTCAAGTCTAATTATAATTTTATGATTAAAAACAATTTTTTAGGACTTGATATAATTATTGATATGAATAATATACAACCTATCCATAACAAACGTGGCTTATGTAACAAAACATATAAAATAAAACGAGTAAGTTAACACCCGAAACAACGATAATACTAAGATATTATTAAAAAAGAAATGTTAAAAGATCATATATTATATCATAATTAGGTATATGGTTCTTGTATAATTTAATAACAATGTTTTAACTATTATACAGGTGTTTAAAATACCATCAACCAAGGAAAATACAAGGTAAGGGTTTATTTCACAATCTCTTCATTATCAGAGGTTGTTTACATGTAATTATCTACTGGGATATCTTTATCATCCACATCCATGTTTCTTAAAAATGTATTTCAAAACATTCTTAATATTTTACAGAATATTGGTTAAATTCATTTATACCCTTGGTTGACTTTTTATAATATGTTTATAAAGGAATCTTTACATCATTTTCCAAACAAGGTCCTTTTTAACATTTTCGACAAAATTAAGGCAAGAATGTATTTCTTTAACTTATACGGAGGGTGTGGCTATTTTCCACCATTGTAAAATCTTCAAATATTCCCTTACAAGATTATAAGAATATTTTCAAATTAAATGTTTCATTTTATAATTATGTGACTTTTAAATGATTTCAAAAAAAGATATATTTCTCTCAAATAGTTTTGATTTCATCTATGTCAACATGATTTGATGGATTTTAAGCTTATTTGAAGTTGATTTATTATGATACAAAACTTCCATATTGTATTGAAGGTTTTTTGATATGTTTTACTATGGATGTGTTATTTTTATACCATTCATGGTTTATAGAGAAAGTATTTACATTTCGTATGCTAGTTTTAATATGAATGTTTATGTTATGTTTAAACATGTTCATATGAGGAATGAATTAGACTTACTAAGTGACGAGTGGAGCCCTATATAGCTCCTAGATGCATCGGTAGGTCTCATGATACAAAATAGTGTCTTGGCATGAGACCTTGAAAAAATCTTATTTGTAGTCTTGGCACGAGGCCTTGGCTACGTGGTTATGATAGTCTGACATTATGCATTTCATCATTATGAAAGTGGTTATTGATATTGTTTGTGATTATTTGACTAGTAGAATATCCATGTGAATAAGTAAATGGAATTATTTCATTTTACTTCTACCATATTATGCTTAATTTAAAGTTTAAAAGGCTTTTGTTTTAGTTATACATTGCCTTAAATGTTTATGCTTATTTATGAAAGTTTCCGCTATATTGTTATCCTTACTGGGCATTTGAGATCACCCCTTTCTATGTTTTATTTTTCCCAGGATACAAAGAAGTATTTTAAGAATGACCTGTAGGGATAATATAAGAGGATATGAGTGTGCAGGAAAGATGTTGTTGTAGTTTTCACTTTATGATGTAATGTAACATTTATTAATGTATCTAGTATTTCCAAGGATACTAAACTAATCGGTCTTTCGAGACTTGATCTTTTGTAATCATGCCAATGTTATGTAATAATGCACTGACTCTAGGTAACTGGGTTCAGGGCGTTACAATATAGGTCCCACCCATCACAAAATGAAAACTATTTATATGTTTTATACAAGAATATAAATCATATAATAACCTATAAAAAATAAATGGGTTTCATAAAAATTTCATTATAAGATAACTTAAGGAATAGAAAAAAAATTCACAAGTACCAATCCATCATAAACATAAAACATTTAGATAAATAATAATAATGGTATCATTGAATCATATTCCCAGTTAAACATAAGTAACATAAAATAATGTTGTCTTATATAGAAATAGGATTATGAAAGATCAGTTGAAATAATTCTTTAGGAAAATATCCTTTTTATTTTGAAAAAAAAATTATAACCATAAAAAAATTTGGAAAATATTTTTAATTTAAAATATCCTTTAAAACTTATAAATGAAGCTTGGAAACTATTTTAAATATCTTTGAAATCATATTTCCATAAAAAATCCTAAAAGATAATTTAAAATGCTTTAAAATCATTTTTAGAAAAAAATTGATTTGAAGAAACAAAAATTTCCAAATGAAGATAGAATAAAATTACATGAAACTTATAATATCATGAAAATAAGGATATTAATAATAAAAACTATAAAAGGGTAGTATACACACCTCATAAAATAATTTATGTGCATAACATAACATGTGTTTCAAAGAAGGCAAATTAAGACAAAATTCTCTTACTGATTTGGTAACTTTTGAATTGTAAACCCCATGAAAGATAAATCATAAAATAGTTGTGTAAATACTAATAAATTTAATGATAAGGATAATATATTACATTCATGGGTATTATATACACCACATAAAAGAAACAAGTGGTGAATATGGAATAACTCTCGCAGAAATAAAAACTGGACTAAAAATCCACTTACAATGGGTCTAATTTACTTCATATGTATCTGAACCTCATGTATAATGGTTTAAATAATGTTATTAATTTATAACAGAACCATATTAATAGTTATGGTGTCATATATGATCTTATTATATCTTGTTATCACAAGTTTGTTAATAATATTTTGTTATCACCCTTCTTTTGGTTGTTAACTGCTTCATTTTCCTATGCATGTTTTTTCATATAATCCAAGTTATTATGCATTTGATATCATTATATATGTTAAATAATAATATTAAGGTAATGGATATCATATTTATTCATTATATACATTTATATAATCATTATTTAATGGTGATCATGGAAAATTAATCACATCACATCGTGGAGACGGTAGACCGTATACACACACGAGTGATAATATCATTCCCTTAATTGTGAATGGGGAAGGAAGTGGATGGTATTTTATTTTTTTACCAAAAATATATCATGTTATAATTATCATATATATCTATTATTTCCATAATTATACATATACAAGTAAAGTGGTGATGACAAATAGATTACACCATAGTGTGGAGATGGTAAGGCGTACGTATGCACATGTAGTGCTTTTTTTATTAGGATGGATAAAAGGTGGAATATGGTTGTTATGTAATCATAATAACTTGTAATAATATAGGTTAAAATATATTTATTAATTTATAATGGAAATAAAACATGTAGAGAAAGTATAAGAGGAAATAATTTTGAAAGAGTCGGTATAGACGATTACCTCTTCCTCCATGATCTTCCTATAGATCTCCTCTTAGGGACACTAGGGTTGGTATTTTAAGGAGGCCAGAACCTATATAATATGACTATGTAAGATTATAAGATAAATTGTTTGGGTATATTCAAGATTAAAGGTTCAAAATTATGTGAATAAGTGAGGGATGTAGTTTCCTTTTATAATTGAGGTGAGGGGCACTTTCAGAATTTCAAAAAATATTAATTTATAATAAATTAAATATCATTCCAAAGACCTAAAAAATTACATGTATTTAAAGATAATGTGAGATAAAGTTTTAATATCATAAAAATTATATTTTAGACAAGTTTTGGTATTATTTTTAACCTTATCATTTTGATTAACCCTTAGTCAACCTATTTTATTTTTTACCACGATAAAAAATTTCAATATTAAATGGTTGTAATTTTTAATAAAGTGATATAAATTGGAACATAAATGAAAATTTTATGAAATTTTAGACCATATTAGAATTATTTTTAATTTTTAAAGTTTCTTTTATTTCTAAATAATTTAATAAAATATTATTTTGATAAAATATCATTTGTTTCAATTTTGACATTATTCATTACATGGACTTTTAAAAATATCAAGATAACAATTTAACTTAGAAAAAATTATTTTACTATATCTCTACTAGGTCAATTTAATCTATAAAATTTCGTGATCACATTAATGATCTTAAATTATATTTATTTTAATAAAATTTATTTGATATTGTTATCAATAAAATAATTACCGCATCAACGTTGTGTAATTATTTTGTATACTTATTTATTTACTAAAAATTAAAAATAAAATACCATGATGAAGATAAATATTTTAGATTTCATAATAATAATTATAGTATAATATATATATTTTTATAACCATATATTAAAAATAATATAGTATTTAAAACATGAATGTGACATCTTTATATTTTTTTAAATAAAATATTATAAATATCATAATCTCATATAAATACCCCAAAAAGTCAAAAATAAATTTATATCATAATAATATGTTTATTAAGTTAAATATTTACACTTATATTAGTTTATAACACACCTTTTCCCCATTTGGACCCATAAGGGATATTTAAGACAAAGAAAGTGACATTTTGTGACTTTCTTTGATTTAAATATTAGATAAGCCATTTTCATGGACAAGTATCCATTAAAAAAATTAATTTAAATCCTTATGTGTTAATGGTATAATTTTACTGATCCAATAATTTTCTACATATGTTAGGTTCATTTTATAGTCCTTATGATATTGTTTTTATCCTAAATTACTCAATTTACCCTTTACCATGGTAACAAAAATTTACCTAGGCTACTATTCATATTGTCAAAAAATAAAAGGAAACTATTTACTAAATTTAGAAGTTATGAATTAAAATTTGGTATCCATTTTATAAAATTCAAAACACAAAATTTTTAGAATTTAATTTAAAATAAAAAGGATAAAATGCCCGAAAAAACATTTTTTTCTAGAAAAATGCCCTTTGAAAACATAAATTATTCTAATAATAAATTCATGAATAAAATCCTTTTAAAAAAATTAATTGGATTATTTTAAAATAATCTAAAAAATAATCTTACCTTGTAAAATATTTAAAATAAAATACAGTTTTTAATAAATTCTCTATTTTCATTATTCATCAAAAGATGAAACTTTTCAGAAAAATACCAAAAATTAACTCTGGCCTAATTTTGATATTAATCTTTAAAAAATTAAGTTTATTTTGTAAAAAATAATTTATAAATTTGCCAAAATTTATTTCCAGAATAGATGCACCATTAAAAAGAGATAAAACTACCTTTAGAAAAATATAGTTTTTTTTGCTTAAAAATGGATTTGTTCTTATTTTTTTCTGATAAAAAATATTGGATGAATTAAAAAAAAATTAATTGAATATAAAAAATATAAATTTCATTAATATCATTCACTAATGGTGATTAATTTAATTTATTGAGATAAAATGCCTTTGTGGGAATAAAAATAATTTTTCATAAAAACACATCCTTTATTTTCAATTGGTTTTTATATTAATTTATAAATATTTGGTATCCCAAGAATTAATTTCATAATTTAGATAATAAATATTCATTCATTCCATTATAACAACCATGTGATAACTATCATGATAAATACTATACTGTTTTTCGGTAAAACTCAGTTTACATGTAACACAAGTTATCGAAGGAACTCAACATTGTATGTAACACAAGCCAAACACTCTGTTGTGTGTATTGAAAGATAATATAAGTGTTTCATGTAGTTCAATATTAACTTGGTGTTTTATATAAATAAAACATAACTTGGTGTAGCGTCCAACACAAGCCATCAGATAATTTAAATTTATTTTAAAAAATAATTCATAAAAACTCGGTGTGTTATAAGTGTCATAGATTTACCATGTGATTTGATTATGAAAATCATGTTTTAAAATGATGAAATATAAAATGTTTTATTTGGTGTAATAAAAAATGGGAAATAATTTTCTCCCTAGTTTTTGAATCATGAAATTTTATATGGGATATCAACGACTATGATATAGTTCAGACCTTTGGTTTTCATTGTGTCTTAGAACACAATATTTGTTATCATCATATATAATATCCTTGATGAACGAGTCATAATAATGATCATAATGTTTTTAATATGTGATAATGTATGTCATATTATACAATTTCACAATTCTGGTTAACCCTACATAGTTCTCTCACAACCTACAATAGCCGGGACATGGGGTTAATCGCACACATGCCACGATGCACTGAGTTAATCTCACACAAGGACTTTTCCAAAAATTATGACTGAAAATGTTTATCCCTGCATATTATTTCTATGTGATCCATATTATAGGGCACATTTGGTATCACCACTAGGATTATCTTACGTAGGTTGATTGGAAAAGAGTTTATTCATTTGTGGGTCTGTATAAAGTTAATATCATATAGAATCTTATGAAAATAAAAAAATCATAGTCCCATAGTTTCATTATTAAATAGAATTATTTCCAATAGTTTCATCCCACTAAGATCAGTATATCATAGGAAGTGGCTGGGTGGTGCCTGAAATCTTTCCTTTATGAGGAATTCATATGTTTAATCTCATGTTGACCTATGTTGTACGAATTAACCCTGAACAGGGACTCAATGCCATTATTATCTCACGAAATATACTTTATTTATCAAATTTCTTGATAGATGGATTTTAACAATAGTGATTCACTCCAAATGATAAAACTCATATTGTTAAAACTGAAATGATAGAAAAAATTATATTTTTCCATGTTTTCAATTATGAGTTGAATATATGGTTTTTAAATTGGCTTTAAATCATATTAAAAGGTATTTTTGGATATTTATTAATTTATAAATTGTGTGTAAATTAGTTAATTATAATTTATTTATTTTTAATTATTAAATGTTTATGAATCAATTATTAAATAAATATAAAATAATATTAATTATCAATATTAAATACCTTTTTAATTTTATATGGAATGACTTATGATCTAAAAAATAAATTATTCGATTATAAAATTGAAGGGTAATTTATAAAACATTAATAAATTAAAAAATATGTCAAAATATAAAAGGGTTTATATTTCAGAAAATGAATTGTTCATTGTTACTTAATTTGAATTAATCAATTTTAAGGCTTTATTTATGGAAATAAATTTAAACCATATCCAAAGGAATTCAGATAACTGATTCAAAAAAGTTTTAAATAATATTAAATTGATATTTCCTTTATTTTAAATTAATGATAAATTGATATTTCATTATTATAAATGAATTATTTGACCAAGGTTTGAATTATTCTCATAAATCCCACACATAAGGTCACACACTATGACCTGTGATAACTGGAATAAAATTAAATTAATTATAAATAAATAATGACTTTATTATAAAATATTGATATATTTATATTGG
This sequence comes from Viscum album, assembly GCA_963277665.1. Classification (NCBI taxonomy): domain Eukaryota; kingdom Viridiplantae; phylum Streptophyta; class Magnoliopsida; order Santalales; family Viscaceae; genus Viscum; species Viscum album. The sequence goes on along the minus strand of OY728128.1, from coordinate 1,511,064,158 downwards.
AAAAAATCAATTTCATTCAGTATCCCATGTATATAATATCCATTGACTTTACATAACTCTTATGATTTTCTTTGATAATGGATTTTTTATGGATCCACAACATTATCCACTATAACTAACCAATAGATATTTATATTTCCTTAGTGACTTCTCAAATGAGATAATAATTTTGTAGAATATATTTGATCTTCAAGTGAGATGAAGGTTCCTTGGCTTGAGAAAATATTATATTGTTGTCATGGTTGATCTCTATTACTCTAACTATGCTAGGAACCTCCATAATTTTTTTTGATGAACTACATGATCCAAAAAACTTCTTTCACAACATCTGATAATGAAATTTACTCTACCTAAATTTTTAAATCTATCATGGTAGGTATCATTGAAATATTCCATCTAATATTTTTATCATGGAGGAAAAACACAAAACTTGATTGAAATATTGAATCATCTTTCTTAGTTTGTAATCAAGTATCATTATGACCCCTTATAATGATATCTTTATCACCTTGAAAGACCAAAAATGAATCCTTTTTTTCTTATTAGGTACTTTAATAATGTTTTTTTGTATTATAATCCAATTAATATCACCAATATTGGATTAATATATACTAGTAATGATCAAAGTATATTAGAAATTATACAGAGCAAAAAACAAGACAGTCATAATGAAACCTATTTCCAAATAATTAGGAATCTCCTCTATGAATCTCCTTTATAACCCATTAGAAGGGAATTGAGCCATTGTAAAACTTACACGATATAACACTGATAAATACCCCTTCTGGGAGTTCTCAAATTTAAAACTATTTTTCAATTTACCAATATATGTGTTATGGATCAAAACAAATAACATATTTGAACACTATTTATAAATTTTCATACACAATATATAGTATGATTCACCCAAGTATTTCATTGTAATGAATTTCCCTTCTATTTCTTTATATAATGTAAAATGGGATATTATTTGCAATGAGTAGTACATTATCCACACACAACACCATAAATTTCACAAAACTCCCACTAATCCAATTTTATACACAAGACTAATCTAAGATCTTGATGAATCCAAAATCCTTATTTACATAAACAAACTAGATGTTATAATTCCATGAAACTTAATTTAATACATAAATGGATCATTACAACTTCCATACCTTATTTTAACAATTTGGATCCTCAAAACATTATAGATATATCATATACACATACATAACTAAATTTTTATTAAGAAAAGTAGTTCTGACATCCATTTTTTATATTTCACAATCATAATGAGTATATGTTGAGAAATATCTAAATTCACTTAAATATTGAAAATGTATATTCATGGTGAATACCAAATTTTTTTACACCTATTTTATAGAAAGTTATATTTATAGGTAGAAACTCGACCATCATTGTTATTTTTATTATAAAAATTCATCTTGTACCCAATGGGTCACACCCCTTCAAGTGAATCCACCATATTTCAAACTTGGTTAGTGTACATGGAGTCTATATTAGATTTTATGGATTTAAAAAATTTATCAAAGTTAGAACTCTTGATGTAATTTTAGTTAGTTATATGTTTATATTATATATATTTAACCTCATCATCATTTTATGTAATGAATCTATATCGTCAAAGTTCTTTAAAATGTATACCAGACCACTGAGGTTCTTGTGCAACCTAAATCTGTTTAGTTTTCAAAACATCTTATTGAGTTGAATCACATTCCATATTAGGAAATATTTTTTATTATTTTTTAATTTATCTAAGTTTAGATTTCCTCCCAATGAATCCTCGAGTGATATATTAATTCTCAAATAAAGTTCTAATATATGATGAATATACTTTTTTTGAGTAGGGTTATAGAAATAATATTCTTTAATTTCCTTAGTATAACTAATAAATATGAACTTTTATGATTTGGGGATAAACTTATATAAAACCAAAAATTGCAATTGTGATTCAAAACCCAAAACCATACAAAAATAAATGTTAATATTCCTATCGGTACATATTTTATATGGTGTATAAATGAATAAATCATATTGAATGTAGTATACATTTAGTTGTTTTTAAAACATATCCCCCAAATGATATATATGATGGATTGTTTTACTAAAGGAATCACCATGAAGTGGTGGTTTATACCATTTCAAGGTATGTACTTGAGTGCACCATGACATATTGTGATATGATATTCTATGGTGGATCTTGTGTGAGATTATTTCATTTTTCATTATCATAGGAATAAACTTGAATCATCCATAAAATTCTATAATATTCATTTCATCATCATAGGATGATGATTGTGGGGAAGTTAAATGCATAGCAAATAATTCTAAAAGTTAAACATTAATTATTTGGATTATGACAAATGTTTTATGGGATTTTAAATATTATAACATTTAGTGAAACATACAATCAATATATGGATGAACATTTGGCTCTTAAAGGCCTATATAAATTGGTTCAATCATTTTTCATAATAGTAAAGATCATTATATATATTCAATCTAATTATCTTACTACTCTCATTCTCTCCCAACTTTAACTAATGTTTTTGAAGACCATGGTATTGAGATAGGTCTTAATAGATTGTCAAAGGAATCCCATTATTTGTGGATACCCCCAAAGGAATTATTATTTTTTCCGCTTCTTAGTGATCTTGATCAAATGTTTATAAAATTCATGGAAATTTTAGATCAATGGGTGAAAGTTACACCATTATTATTCTTCTTTTTATAATTATTTCAAAATTTATAGATTTATTATAGGTTTTTGATATTTGGTAGCTACTATTATGCTATATTTAGGATGTTGTATTTCCTTTTTTATCAGATAAAATATAACCACATTTGGATTGAATTACAAATGGATAAATAAACTTGAAAAACAATTTTTCATGTTTCATGACATAGAAGATGACAAAACACCCATTTATTTTATTCATAATTCAATTCCATGGTATATATATTATAAAAATAGGTGTTTTGTTCCTTTACAGTGATAGACCAAAACATAGACCAAGGAAAATGGGCATTATAGAAATAAAAAAACCATGAAAAAATAGAGCATCATTGGATGATACTCTACATCATGGTTTTGGGGATTTCTATTATGTAGTCGAACTCCATCATTAGGAATCTCCATGAAATAGACCTAGTACTTTTGGAACTATAAAATACTTCTTTGATTTAATCTTATATGGTATATATTTAATATTATGTCATAAGTATACTAATCTCATATAGTAATCATATCGGCTTCCAAAACCACCGTATTACATGAAATTCCATAGTACCAAAATAGCTTCCACTATGTCGTGGTTCTTGTCATCTTGGACTTATGAAGTCCTACAAAAAAATTTGTTACTATTACTCAATTCCTCATGTGTTGGGTTTAATATTACATGGGCCACTTATCTTAATCAACAACCACTAGGCTTATAAAGTTATTGATACACCAACACCTACTGCATGAGATTAACAATACAAGAGCTTCCCGATGTCCATATGACCATACACATCCTAAAATGGAAATACTTTATAAAACTCTATCCAAAATTTCTAGACAAAAATGGTATAAAAAGGGTTCTGGTCTACCCATGGAAAGTGTTGCACTACGAGGAAGACCACACCATGGTGTAATTCATTTTGGACAGTGTTGTTATTCATTTTTTCACAACTTTTTATCCAACACTTTTACTTATTTTCTAGTGAAAGATAATAATTGGTGTGAAATACCTATTTTGTAATATTGAATATAATTTTTTAGTATTATTTTAATTAATCTAGATTCAAGTCAGTTTACTATTTTAATCAGATATATCACCCTAATTATCCAAATTGTGAGATTATTATTTTTTAGGGATAATAATTTAATGTAGTAAAAATCATTCTACAAGAGATTTGGCCAATTTTCTATTTGAAAATCCATATAGACCACACAAGAAGGCCCAAAGAATCTGTCAAAGAAACTGGATCAGCTATGATGTTATTTTTTATAGGCTCAAAACAGAAGTCCAAATTTGTGGATACTGCATCAGAAGTCCAAGGATATTTAATTACATATTGGATAAATATTAAAAGTCCCAAACCAACAAAAAATATGCCCAATTTATGCATTAAAGTCCAATCCACAGTTCTGTATAATATTTCAAGACAGACCACCATTATTGATTTTTCTCCCAATTCAATCCTCCAATTGAGCTAATATTTTGTGGTATAAAATACAAGATATTTAATCCCAAAATTTTAGAATAAATTGTTCATATTTTAAGGCATATATATATATATAAATTAATTCACATTTATACCATTGAAAAACTCAACTAAAAATTGGACAACATCACATGGTTTAGGAAAACAACCATAACTTTGGATAAAAAAGTCCAATGGCTGCCAAATTTGGAGGTTGAAATTTAAAAATAATTATACACAACTTTGAATAATAATATTTCTTCATATTTATCTTTCTAAGTGGCCATATTGTTGAGGATACTTGGAGTCCAGTTTTGGAATGCAAATAGTCCACCACCTTTGGCTATAAATTCATCCCCCTCTTCTCCTTGTAAGAGGTTGGCATTTCAATGCTTAGGAGGATAAGTTGGAATGACCATAGCCTTGAAAAATAACTATGAGGACCTACCAAACTCAATTTTATAATTTAAATACCATTCCTTCATACTTTATTTTCATGTACTTGTAAATATTTAAAATATTATTTTTGCCTAATCATTTTATATAGGTAGATTAAAATTGAAAATATCTATGACTATTGTATGATATATCTCATTTTTTCCTCTGTTATAGTTTTTTTAATATTTATCAATTTTTCATAAAACCTTCAAAAATAATTTAACATAGTAACTTTATAATTAATACATATTTATAGAAAAATAAAATCAATAAAAAATTAATATATACATAATGTAAATAAAAAACCATGATATCTTAAAAACAAATCATGTTTTAATTTTTTATATTGTGTATAGGAAAATTTACTAGATGTGTAAAGGTAATATTATATATTATGCGTAAAGGTAACTTCAAAAAAAATTTAATGGTAAGTCACTCACTATTAAAGGTTTATCTAAATATATCACATACTATATAAGGGTAAATAAGTATATTCATATAGAACATTTATATTTATGTAAAGGTAAAAGTTAATTTTATATAATACATAAGGGAAAAAATAAATATCTATATTAAATGTATGGGTAAAAGGATTCTCATTTAAAGGTAACATAGAATATCTAAAACTATCATAATCGTAAAAAAACACTAAAAAATTAAATTACAAGAATATTAATCTATAAATGTTGAAAGTTTCATTCATTATTTTTTTATTTTAACCCATGTTAAAGGAAGTAAAGAATTTAACAATGATGTGACAAAATAATATTATTAAAATATTAAATTAAAATTTATTATAATTAATAAAACAAAATAATCCACGTGGTTCAAGGAGAAACTTTAACATTCTCCACCTTTTTCATAATAACAAAATATAATTTCAATTTCAAAACATCACACCCATTTTGGAATTGATTATAAAGAAAAAAATTATAACAAATTTTCTCTAGAGTTTCACTAAGGAAATCATTCATTCAATATAGACATAAGAAATGTTCTCCCCAAAAACATTTTATAACAAAGGAATTTAAATAAAAAATATTTGTTTTAAAAAACATACAACTCTCCATCATTTTGAAATTAAAAAATAAATTATTCCTTTCATGATAAATATAAACTATCCCAAAGTTAAACATTAAATCTCCACCGAAATTTAACAATGATATAAGTAGTTTTAAATTAAGTAACTCCCCCAAAATTCATGCATCAATTGAATTATAAAAGGGATAAATATGGAAGAGACCACCCACCCCCACTTAATTTAAACTTCCTTTACTCAAAAAAATGGTTCAAAAAAAGTGAGTATAGAATTTGAAATCTATATTTTATAAAATAAGTGAGAGACCCTTTTATAAAAATTCAAACCCTCATGGATACATTGAAAGAAAAATTTTATGTTATTCAATAAATCAAAATACACAAACATCATATAGTAAACTATAATTTGAAACAGATATAACATGTTCACTATCCAGAAAATATTAAATTTGAATTTATGTTAGTAAAAAATAAAGTCAAGATAGATTACCCATGCTTACTGACAAAAAAAATTTAATCCTATAAAATATTAATATTAAAAGAGATACTCAATTTAATTACATTCCAACATACCAAGTATATGGTAATAAATGAATGCATTTTAGCAAACAGAAAGTTCTTACTTGGCCATCCAAACCATTTTAAGTTCAATTAAATTAAAACATGTACCATTGGGAACCCAAAACTTATGAATTTTTAGATCATGCGAGCTCATATGAGATGAAGAAATAGATATATTATTGATATGAAACAGATCCATAAATCTTTCACAATAATTATTAGCATAGTTTCCATAAGAATCAAACATAAATTATATAATATAATAATAAAAAAAATTTCTTTTAACATAACACTTCATAAAGTAAATATAATGTCAATTTTTAGTAGACATTGGACTTTTCAAAGAATCCATTTCTTTAATGATATTACTGAATTAACATTAAAATTTATTATTATCTTTTTGGATAACTTCCAAATCCTTACAAAAATTACTAATATTGTAGGAAGAAGTATTTTTAAAATTTTCATTTTCTTCCTTAAGGTCTTTATAATCTTTATTCACTAGGAAAATACTATCTAATAAAACGTTGAAATTATTTTATTAATCCTTGTTATTTTTAAAAATAAAACCCCTCCATTTTACATTAATCTCTTTAAGTTTCTAATTTTCATTTCTATAGTTTGACACATATAAATCAAAATTATTTTTATCATCTAGAATATTTTTATTTTGTGACTCAAGATGCATGTATAAAGGCCTCATTTCCTCTAAATTGTGTTGATGGTTCTCATGGATATCATCGAATATCTTATTAATAGGATGACCATTATTGAAATTATAATAAGTTTCATAATCACTAACCTCAATAGATTCAACCATATTACATATATGACTAAAAATTTTCTCCTATTTCAAATATTTTACCTTGAACCTCTAATTCCTCTTCCTCAAATATGTATTTTTTTTGTCCAGCCATCATTCTTGATAGATCTCTCTTCTATACAATTAATTCTATGATTCAAGATAACTCAAAAATACACTAAAAAAGATAGTATAATAACACAATACCAACAAGAGAATACTCTGATACCAACTGTTACATGCCACCAGTTGAATGGAAATAGATTACAAGGGGTGAATTTTCAATTTTAAAATTATAATAGGTAATTAAATTAAATTTTTGGAATTTGGTTGTTGGTAAAGATTAAACAATTCAATCCTAAATGATTAAATGTGGTGAGTGTGGCAGTGAAAGTGGAAATATAAAGAGGTTACCCCAAATAATTTTTTAGTCATTTTAATCCAAATGATCATAAATCTACTCTTAAAACTCCAACCAATAAACTATGAGACACTATAAAGTATGAGACAGAATTTTATAAGGGAGTGTACTAAACCTTGACTTTTACAATGGTGGGAATCGCAAACCATAATTTTAAATTGGATAAGTATCAGCCTAGTAAATTTTCTAAAGGATTATCCCCAAACCTAAAGCATTTGGTTGGAGTGAAAAAAAAAACAAATATATTTCAAAACGGGGCATCACCAACCTATAATTTTATATAAGATCATGTAAACAATTTGTAATAAATTTTAGTAGGGTGAGTAGAACCAATGCTACCTATTAAAAGTGGTTTAAACCATATGTGTTATAGTTAATTACAACCACAACTATATAGGAAAAAATGAAACAATGAAACAACAAGGTAGATGTTAATAGAAATTCTAGTGATGTAAATGTTCTTAACGACCCTTTTATGATTATGAATGATAAATTCTAGACATTCCAATAAAACCTTAGTGATATAGTGTGAACAATGGAGTTACTTATGATTAGAAAATTAATTCCATTTTAATATTATATTATATTGACTAACGAGTACCATGAAATTTCACAATAAACATTGTCTAGATTAAATAGTCAAACAATCAATGATTATATTTTTCAAAATTCTAGGAACTATAAACAATTAATTTTTTCATATGGAATTATGTTTAAATATCTCAATACTATACTAAATAGAAAGTTTTAAAAATGAAATAATAAGAACTAAAATAAATAATAAATGTTATAAATATTCCCCTATGATCTCAAATAATCATGTAAATGAGATCCTTCAGAATTCCATTGAATTTGAATTTGAATCATAGTCTAGATGAAGATCTTGACCTTGTAATCATAGTTCTCCATGGTGAAATCAATTCTACCAAAATATATTTTTAATTATGATCTCATAATATAAATTCTGACCATGGACTCCAAACATTGAATGTTTTCCCAATCCAATCCATTTTAAAAACCTGTAATAGAAAATGGGCACCGACCATGCTTATAACAACCCCATTCTTTATTAAAAACTTAAAAATGATTTATTACATAAAATTGAACTTAATAAAACTATAAGGATCAAGAGGTCTAGTGTCTTGGGAAATTAGGAACATTACATAACAACATAGAACATAAAACCCAACATCTTTATTGAAAACATCTTTTACATGACCACGACATTCCTTTGTACTTAGAATTGCATGGGATAACCTGAGAAAATGCATAATAAAAAGGTGAGATATAAAACCCAGTATGGGAGTAAAGAAGGAATAACATGATGAATACAGTACATGTTAGGAGATATGCATATCAATGGAGAACAAGATAAACATGAACAGAAATGCATGAAATAACATGATTATCATAACATGGAAATGTGGCAACGATATTTAACATTATATTAGTTTTCACTAAGGATCATTGCACATGGAGCATGAGTAAACATATCATGATGCTAATATTTATCCAATGCATTGGAGCGCTATCATGGAACACCCTTCTTAATCATTTTATTTCAGACATAAGTGTGCCACATAGATCATATAACATGGATTAATTAAAAATAATCATTTATTCCACGATAAATGAATGTGGAATTCATACATGATACTCTATAATCAATAAGTAAATGTGCATAAAGGTGAACACACTTGATAGAGAAATGGGCATGGTATCCACTATACAATGACTTTGGTTTTGAAAATCACGGTGTAATTTAGACAGCATAATGGTGTGCCATAAGAATTAATAAAAATGGTTGATGAGAGATAAAGTGGTGTCTCATAATATTTACATGAAATGGATAGTAAGGGGTTCATAAAGATAAATTTCCCAACATAAGTAATGGAATTTAGATTCATAATATAAAATAATTTCTTGAATGTAAATGAGGATATAGAAATTCCTAACAGACTTTAGGCATGGTAACAGGTGTACATGGGAGGAATTAATGAGATATAAAGAGGTATATCATAATTAAAACATAAGTATGAAAGTATGGGGGAGGTTAGAAATCATATAAAACATTTTTAATTGAAAATAAAATGGTATAACATCATAAAGACATTTGGACAAAATGGGAAAGGAAGAAATCCATTACTTGGAAGTGTGATCCCAAAGGATTGGGAGAGGATTGAGAGAGGATTCATGGGATCTTGGGGTTCATTGGGTGGATTATAGAGAGAGTATGTCAGGAGTTTTTAATGATCCAAATGGTTTTAGTGAAGAGTAATGGGATATTGAGTGGGTTTATATAGAAAAGAACATGAAATTCATTATTATTTAGGTTTTGTACACTACACATTAAACTAATCAAAAAACACAAACCATCCCATGGTTTTTGCCCATGGTTTTTTTCCAAAGGGGAGTGTAAAAAATATTTTATTAGTCCAATGTTATAAGTTATCAAAATATTAGGCATTCTTATGTGGAGGTGAGTCACACTCTCAATGAAATTATTTTAAAAAGTTAAATATTTTATAAGCCTTGGAGGGTCCACTAAGGTACCATAAAATTAATAAAAAAATCTTAAATAACATTATTTTAAAGTTAAAAAATTTATTGTCAGAAAATTCCTTTTATATTATTTTATTACATAACTATTGGGTCATTATGATGTCATAAAACACATTATATATTTAAGCGGTAATTAATTTTTACCCAAAAATTCTACTATCTTAGAAAATTATGAAAAATTCATCGTTGGATAATTTCAATATCTTGATTCCAAAAATGATATTAATTTTATCTAAATATTTTTCTAAATATGTGAATTTTTACTTTTAAAATAAAAAATGACATTTATCAAAAATTCATGGGTTTTAACAATAGGAGCTTTCAAACATTAAAAAAAATTACAATTTTATTCATAAAAATTATATGATCATTTATATTTAATAAAAATTAATTTAGTAATAATATTTTATTAAAATATTATTTAATTTAAAAATCCATTAATTAATCATAATATATTTCTTAATTTAATATTAACTAAAAATACTATTTGTGCTTTAAAATCAATTTACAAAGTAATAATAAAATGAATGTATATTATTTATTATATAAAATAATAATACACATAATAATAGTGCTAGGGTATTGTTACATAACCCCTTATAACACCTGCATATGACCTAAGGGTAAGGTGTGTGATGGTGATAGACTCTTGGGGTGGCTTGGATAACATCGCTCGGGTGGTAATCTCTATCAACATCCACTTCTCTCATAGGCGGATCCATTCAAGATTAACTCATTGAAGCTCAGATTGGGATTGGTTAAGAGCAAATCCCAGTGATCCCACCTCCTTTCCGAGCTCTCACAAATGGGCTTCATACAGAGAAATTCTATTAGATGAGGCCATTACTTCTTTTGTCTGATTAAACTGGATTTGTTAAAGCCCTATATTTATACTAATCATGTTATCACTATTCAATGACTATATTAGCAATGATAAAAATTCTTAACAGTATTTTAAAATCCAAAAACATAAAAACAAATAAGTGCATATGTTTTATATAACCATTTTACATAATAATACATTTAATTAGATCAAGAGGAATTTTCATTAATTAAAGTTTGGGTCGTTACAATATTCCCCCCTTAATAAATTTCACCCTTGAAATTTTCTTTTCTCGCACTAAAACAAATGAGGGAAAATCTGCTTCATCACTTACTTTGATTCAAATGTTTCTTCTTCAAACTTGTGGTTTCTTCACAACACATTGATGATTGTCATTGTCTTATTTCATAGAACTTTTTCCCTATGATCTAATATCTTCACTGAATTTTCTTCATAAGAGAGGTCATTCTGCAATGGTGCCACCTCTGGATTGAGTACATGCAATGGGTCAGGTATGTACTTCCTCAAGAGTGATACATGCAATACATCATGTACTTGAGATATATTCGGTGGGAGTTCTAGTTGATAGGCCACTACTTCAATGTGATCAAGGATCTCAAAATGGCCGATGTACCTTGGAATAAGCTTTACCTTATTCCAAAATATTATTACTATTTTCCACGGTGATATGCAGAGGAATACCATGTCTCTAACATCAAAATATAGGACTCATTGAATATTATGAGCATAAATCTTTAGTTGAATAATTTTAGCTTTAATGTGTTGATGGATGGTCTTAACCTTATCTACCATTTCTTCAACCATTTCTAGAACTAATAATTTTCTCTCCCCAACTTCATCCCAACATGTCGGTGTTCTACACCTCTTCCCATAAAGGGATTTATAAGGAGGAATTTGGATGCTTGAGTGGAAACTGTTATTTTAAGAGAACTCAACCACAAGAAGATGTTGATGACATCCTCCTTTGAAGTCCATTGAGAATGCTCTCTATATGTCCTCAAGTGTTTGGATAGTTTGCTCAGATTGTCCATCAGTTTGAGGATGATAAGCCGTACTAAATTTTAGCTTAGTATTCATATCTTATTGAAGAATATTCTAAAACTTAGAGGTGAATCTTGGATCTCAATCAGATACAATAGATAGTGGTACTCCATGAAACCATACCACTTCTCTGATATATATCAGTGCCAGTTGATCCAATGAAAAATCCTCTTGAATTGCAATGAAGTGTGTAGTGATTATAAAACGATCCATAACAACCTAGATAGCATTGTATCCTTTGGATGTCTTTGAAAGTTCGGTGAAAAAGTCCATGGTGATGTTATCCCATTTCCATGTTGGTATGGGTAATTGTTGAATCATCCCCCTAGATGTTTTCCTCTCAGCCTTCACCTACTAACATACTAGGCAATTTGATGTATACACAACGATCTCCTTCTTCATGTTATCCCACCAATAATTCTCTCGGATATCTCAATACATCTTTGTGTTTCCTAGGTGAATAGAGAAATTATAACTATTTTCATCATCCAAAAGTTCATTCTTTAGCTCTGGATTTGATGGAACACATAGTCATGACCCAAATCAGACAATTCCTTCTTCATTAACACTGAACTTTGAGGATTTCCCTTTTCATATAGTTTCCACTTTCTTCTGAATTCCCGCATCTTCCTTTTGAGCATCCTTTAACATTTTCAAAAGAGATGGATGAGAAATCATTTGTGAAAGGATTGATGATGTTCCCTTCTTTATTATTCCCATGTACATCTTCATCAAATCTAAGAAGATTGGATCCTTTTCAATTCACATTAATGATATAATTATTGGTTCCTTTTTTCTTAGAGCATTCTCCACCTAGTTTTCTTTCCCAGAGTGTTAATAGATTGACCATTCATAGTATTTGATCAGCTCTAACCATCTTCATTTGTGTATTCTCAACTCTTTCTGTGTGAATATATACTTGAGGATTTTTTGATCCATATATATTTCACACTTCTCCCCAAAGAGGTAATGTCCGCAAACTTTTAAATGGAATATTACTACAACTAACTCCAGATCACGTGTTGTATAGTTCTACTCATGAGCTTTCAATTGATTTGAATCATAGGCAATGAATTTGTCATTTTTCATGAACACACAACCCATACCCTTCTTTGATGAATCACTAAACACCACAAAAAGTTATGTACTTGTGGGTAGTGTGAGAACGAGTGAATTGATAAGCCTCCTTTTCAACTTCTTGAAGCTATCTTCTCATTAATCACTATAAGATAACTTTACTCCCTTCTGAGTTATCTTGGTAAGAGGGTTTCACAATCATGAGAAATTTCTCACAAATCAGCGATAATATACAGCTAACCCCAAGAACCTACATATACCTATCATAGATGTTGACCTTGGACATACCTCAATTGCAACTATCTTGGAGGGATCCAAAGATATCCCATTGCTGGAGATGATATGACCAAAGAATGTGACTTCCTTCAACCATAACTCACACTTATGTACTTTTCATAGAGATTCTCCTTTCGCAAGGTCTATAGTATAGTTCTTAGATAATACTCATGCTCCTTATTGGTTTTGAAGTATATTAGAATATAATTTATAAATACTACCAAAAATTTGTTAAGGTAATATCTAAATACATTATTCATCAAGTCCATGAAGACTGCTAGAGAAATTAGTGATTCCTAAAGGTATTAATATGAATTTATAGTGCCCGTATCTTGTACGAAAAACAGTCTTGGGGATATCTTCCTTCTTCACCCTTAATTGGCAATATCCTAGCCACAAATCCACCATGGATAAGTATTGTTCTGCACATATCTAATTGAACAATTCACCTATTCAGGGTAGAGGATACTTGTTCTTTATTGTGATTTTGTTGAGCTCATGATAATCAATGCAATGGCACATTGACTCATCCTTCATCTTGACGAAGAGGAATGTTGCACCCTATAGTGAAGCACTTGGGCATATAAAACCTTTATCTAGATTCTACTGTAGTTGTTTCTTAGAATCCTCAAGTTCCACAACAACCACTCTATATATATTCTTGGATATTGGAAATTCCCCAGGTATAATATAAATTGAGAATTCAACATCTCTTATAAGAGGAAGACCAGGAAATTCCTCAGGAAACACTTTATAAAATTCCCTCACAATAGGGATGTCTTCAAGGATGGTTGCTTCCTTAGACTCAATCATCTAAGCAAGATACACATTCTCATAGGGTAGAAACATCCATGATTGAGATGATGGTGCTAAGGAAGATTTATCTTCTTCCTTGCACTTGTATAGAATCAAAGGTCAATTTTCCAAATGGAAAGTGATTTACCTATCACAGAAATTTATGTCGGATTTATATAGATAAAGCCAACCCATGCCAAGAATTGCATCAAATTATACCATAGGGAGTATTATGAGGTTCTCGAGGAAGTTCAATTCAAAAATTGTAATAGGGGAGGAGTTATATTCATAAGATACGATGATTTCCCCATTTTACATTCTCACTGACATCTCTAATTCCATGATTCTTGGTGGTGTTGGGATCGTTCTAATAAACTTTTGAGATATAAAAGAATTCATAGAACTAGAATAAAAAAGTACGTTCGCTATTCTTGAATGAATAACTAGCGTACCTGTCACCACTTTGTTGTTGGGATTCGCTTTGGTGGTAGTTATGGAAAAAGATCGCCCATTCTTCCTTGGATATTGTTGGTTGCCTATGAAAACCCTTATCATAGGGAATTGGTTTGAAAAAGTTCCATGTTTATTTGTTGTTGAAGTAATGAACAATGCATTGAGGGTCGAATAGAGCATTCCTCTCCTCTATCACAGCAGCAGGTTTTCTTGTTGGTAGTTAATGGCCAGGTGCCCTTCTCTCCCACACCTAAAGTGTTTCTTTGTCCCCTTCAGGTAATTTATGGGGTGATTCTTTTCGCACCTTTGGAAAACACGGTGTTAGAATTTCTTGGAACTATTGGATTTATCCATAAAACTATTAGAATTAAAGTATACTTTCTACTTTTTATCCCCATGATACCCCTAAGATTCGACGATCTCTATTTAGACTTTGTGGGTACATCAAACAATTTTTTCATAGCTATCGAAGTCCCAGATCGCTATATATTTATATAGGCTAGGTTTTATACCACAAAATATGAAATCAACCTAGTATTAGAGGGTAACAACAAAGATGGAGGCATATCATGCAAGCCTGGTGAATTTTTCCTCATATGCTCTTATGGATTCATCGTCTTTTTTCTTGAGGTCAAGGAAGTCCCTTTTCATCTTATATCGGAGGGTGCATAGAAAATATTTATCAAAAAAAAATTTCTGGAAATTATTCCATTATAACACCTCGATATCTTCCTAATGCTTCATATTTTTGATGAATGTCCCCCATTGATCAACTTCACCCTCCAAACAATAAGTAGCCAGAATAAAGTTCTCTTGTTCATAACATTGAAGGATGGAGAAGATATTTTCAATATAGTTGATTTATTTTTCAAAAATTGAGGGATCAAATGATCCATTAAAATTATGAGACATTTGTCTCATGAATCAATAAATTTCGACTTGTTCTTTCTTGGGGGGGTGTGGGTTGAATATTCCTCTTGACCCATGTTTCTATTCCAAACTTGAGTTAACTAAGAGAGTGCCATGACAAAGTTTTTGATTTCCATCCCCATCAGATTGGACATCTCATTTGAATAGTCATCACATTGATATTCGCATTAGTTTTTAGCACGAGTCCTCATTTTTCCTTCCATTGGATGAAATAAACGGATAGTTAGGGGTAACACATAAAGTGGAATCCAATGAAAAAAGAGATAACTTATAAGTTAAATTTATTTACTTAACTTATATGTGTTATCCATGATATACTGGACAACATATATTCTTAGGGGTATTTTTTTTAATTCCCTTAATAATTGTTCATACTAATATTATGAATTTACCAAAGCATATCCCCTGGTAGTATCGTAATATTGAGTGCAGTAAGGCCCATTGTCATTCACTAGTTCCTGTTCGAGTCTAGATCAAAGCTGTTTTTTTGGGTTTTACCCCTAAATACATCTGTGCCAGAGCTACCTCTACCTTATCATATCCATAAAAGGATGTATTTTTTTGATAAAACACTTACTCAATACTCACAAAAATTTAGGGATGTTTTAATTATTCTTAGTCTTATCCCTAAGTCTTTCACTAGGGTTTTCTAATCCTAATACCATAAATAACTATACCTATCCTATGATACCAACTATAACAAACCTGATCTTTATTACACACTTAAACATGATTTATTAAATAAA
Organism: Viscum album; assembly: GCA_963277665.1. NCBI lineage: Eukaryota > Viridiplantae > Streptophyta > Magnoliopsida > Santalales > Viscaceae > Viscum > Viscum album. The sequence goes on along the minus strand of OY728128.1, from coordinate 1,511,047,980 downwards.
ATTTCACTTAAGAAAACTTTGAGGATCTAGAGGTCCAGTGTATTTGGAAATTAGGAACATTACATAATAACTTAGAACATAAAACCCAACATCTTATTGAAAACTTATTTTACATGACCACAATATTCCTTCGTACTTAGCATTTCATTGGATAACCTGAGGACATGTATAAGAGAAGGGTGAGCTATAAATCTCAGTAAGGGAGTAAACAAGGCATAACATGAAGAATACAATAAATGTTATGTAATAGGAATATCAATAGATCATAAGAGAAACATGAACATAAAAACATGATATAACATGATTATCATAACATAAGAATGTGGTAACAACATTTAAGATGATATTAGCATGAGCTAAGGATAATTTCACATGGATCATGAGTAAAAACTCATTAAAATTGAACTATAATGAGTAAAACCTTATTTCACTTGATGAATCATGATACTAATCTTTATCCAATGCATTAGAGCACTATCTAGGTGCACCCTTGTTAATTATTTCATTTGATGCCTAAGTGTGCCACATGGATCATATAACATGGATTCATTAAAAATAATCATTTATTCCAAGATAAAGAAATGTGTAATTCATACATGAAACTATATAATAAATAATTATATGTGTAAAAAGGTGAATACCCTTGATAGAGTAATGGGCATGGTATTCATTACACAATGACTTTGGCTTGGAAAATCACGATGCAATTTCGGCAACATAACAACATGACATAAGAATTCATAAAAATTGTTGATGAGAGATAAAGTGGTCTATCATAATATTTACATGAAATTCATAGTAATGGGGTCATATAGATACATTTACCAACATATTTAATGGAATTTAGATTCCTAGTACAAAATAATTTCTTGAATGTAAATGAGAAGAGAGAAATTCCTAACAAAATTTCGACATTATAACGGGTGTAAATGGGAGGCATTAATGAGAGAGAAGGAGGTATCTCATAATTCAAACATAAGTAGGGTAGTATTGGGAATGTGTGAAATCATTCTCCAACATTTGTAATTAAAAATAAAAGGGTATAACAATATAAAGAAATTTAAACAAAAATGAGAAAGGAAGAAATATCTTATTTGGAAGTGTGATCCCAAAGGCTTGGGAGAGGCTTCTTGGGAGATTGGGGTACCTTGGGAGGAATCTATAGAAATTATTGCAAGGTTTTTTTGAGCTCCAAATGGTTTGAGTGAAGATTAATGGGAGATTGAGTGGGTTTATATAAGAAAGGATAGGGTTTTTTTTTATTATTTAGGCTGGACACTACACATTAAACTAATAAAAACCACAAACCATACCATGGTTTTTGCCCATGATTTTTTCAAAATGGAATTATAAAACATTATTTTATAAATCCAATGGCCTAACTTATTAAAATATTAGGCTTTATTATGTGGAGGCGAGTCACACTCTAAAGGAAATCATTTTAAAAAGTTAAAATATTTTATAAGCCTTGGAGGGTCTACTAAGGCACCATAAAATTAATCAAAAAATATTAAATCACATTATATTAAATTTAAAGCATATATTTTCTGAAAAAAACTTTTATATTATTTTATTACATCACTATCGGGTCATTATGATGTCATAAAACACATTATATATTTAAATGGTAATTAATTTTTACATAAAAATTCGATTATCTCAGAAAATTATGAAAAAATCACCATTAGATAATTTTGATGTCAAGATTCCAAAAATGATCTTAATTTTATCTAAATAATTTTCTAAATATTTTAATTTTTACTTTTAAAATAAAAACCAATATTTATCAAAAATTTATGGGTTTTGACAGAAGCAACTTTCAAACTTTAACAAAAATTACAATTGTATTCATAAAAATTATATGATCATTTATATTTAATAAAACATAATTTAGTAATAATAATTTATTAATTTTTTTTTAATTTTAAAATCCATTAATTCATCAAAATAGATTTCTTAATTTATTATTAACTAAAAATACCATTTTTTGCATTAAAAAATATTTACAAAGTAAAAAAATAAAATGAATTTATTTTATTTATTCTATACAAAAATAATGTACATAATCATATTTCTAGGGTCTTGTTATACATAAACCCTTATAACACCCACATATGACCTAAGGGTAAGGTGTGCGATGGTGACAAACTCTTGGGGTGGCTCAGAAAAATCGACCAGGTGGTAATCTCTATCAACTTCTACTTCTCCCATAGGCGGATCTGTTAAAGCTTAATGTGCTGAAGCTCAACTTGGGCTTGGTCAAGAGCGAATCCTAGTGTCTCCATATCCTTTCTAAGCTCCAAAAAATGGACTTTATATGGATAAATTCTACTGGATGAGTCCATCACTTCCTTTTTCAAAGTAAATTGGATTTTTAAAGCCCTATATTTACACTAATCATGTGATCACTGTTCAATGGCTATATGAGCAAAAGTAACAATTTTTAATGGTATTTTAAAATCCAAAAACATAAAACTAAAGAAGTGCATATGTTTTATATAACCATTTTACATAATAAGAAATTTAATTAGATCAAGAGGAATTTTCATTAATAAAATTTTGGGTCGTTACAATGTTGGGGTGTTCAAGAACAATCCATTTGTCATATAAAAATTGAGAAATTTAAATGTTATAACCACCATTATCATACTATTATATTTATTTATGCTAAGTTATTTCTAGTTGCCTTTACACCTCATGTGTTAAAACACCAGCACAATTTTCATTACCACATATTAGTTCTTGTGGCATGCTTAAACTTTATTTATGGTCTATGATTTATACCAATATGGTGTGGTGATCATCAGTATAATTTTTTTTGCTTTACAAAATAATCATTTTGGGTAACTTGATATGCACAAAGAACTAATAATTTTAAAAATATCAAATCTATGGAATGATGAAAAAAACACTGATAATTTTGAGAGTCATACTCATTCCATGTGACCTACCATGACATGTCCATCTTCAAAATGTAATTTAGGATGGCAGTATTATATAGGTAGCATTGAAAATCCCAAATAGATAAAACCATTATGTGGGAACTCAATATTTTTTCTGCCAACATGGTTTTTAATTCTGTATAATTTTTTATAAAACATTCCAAAATCATTTGAAATAGTATATATATAATTAATATATATTTATGGAATAAAAAATAAATCCAAAAAATTAATATAGACAAGAAGAAAATCACATTACCAATATATTTGAAAAACATAACATGTTAAAATTATATATATAATGTAGAGTTAAATTAGAACTTTGGGTAAAGGTAATCTTTCATATTTTGTGTAAATTTAACATAAAATATTGCTAAAAAGTAATCTACTCACTATTAAAAGATAATATAGAAATTTCATATAGTGCATAAAGTTAAATAAGTATCTATATAAATGTTATTTAAGTTTACATATAGGTAAAGGGGAATTTTATATTCTATGTAATGGTAACATGAAATTTTTTCATAGTACCTAAGGATAAAACCATGAACACATAAAGGTAGTATAGAATATCCATAACTTTTATAATGGAAAAAATCATAGAAAAAATAATTTTACTTAAATAATAATATTTAAATAGTGAAATATTCAATTATTAAAAAATAACTAATCATATTCATGTTAGAGGGAATAAATAACCTAACAAGGCTATGGGAAATTATTTTTATTAAAATATGAAGTTCTAAGGTATTTTTATTATAAAAAAATTAGTAAAACAAGTTTTTCAATGTGCCACATCATCGTTAAATTATAAGGATGTTTATAATAAACACCTTTTCATTTTTATAAAATATCAAATATCTTTGAAAAAAATATAATGTACTGTAATGAAAAGAGGAAAGGAGATTTAATAAAATTAGAAAACATGAATAAAAATAATCCAAAAAAAATTTATTTTCTAAAAAATGAAGGGATATAGGTTGTATATGGAATAGAAAGATCATGTCAATAGAAATTATAATAAAATTTTCTTTTACACACATAAAAAAGGGTGAAATATAATTCAATTCAACAATAATAGTGAAAAACTTTTATATTTACAAAATAGCCAGAATTTAAAGAATATGAGTCTTTAAAATTAAATTATATAACTATTATTTAACTGAAAATTTAATGTATTAAATGTAAAAAAATAAGGGATATCAAGGATTAAACCCATACAAACATCATAATTTATAAGGTATTAAAGATCAATCAAATGACAATTTGAGTAGGAAAAAAAATCATAAAATTTTAAAGAGAATTATAAAAATATACACTTATTGGGAATAAAATTAGATGTAAAATAATAAATAGGGGAGAAAAATGAAGTATAACTCAATAGATTGAAAATTTATAGTGAAAACCCATACAAACATTATATCTTATGAATTAATTAAAAAATAATTTATAGAAAAATATATTGGAATAAAATACTAAAAATTAAACATTTGATATGATTTGAGGTATTTTATATAGAAACTAAAAAAATGATTCAAACTAATATTAGATATAGAAGATCTGAAATAAAAGGAATGATTGAAATAAAAACAATTACCTTATTTTTTGACTCAGTGAGGCATGTTTTAAACCTAGTTAAAATAAACAAGAATTATTGATCATTAATTTCATAACCGTATTTATATTTATTTATTTTAATGATAATAACATGTTTATATATTATTTAATTATTAATTATACATATTCTATGTTGGTCATCGAGTGTTAATAGTTCTAATCATTTATGTTATGTTTGGGTACAATCTTCTCAGTTATCGTTCCTTATTTATGAGTTAATCACTTATAGGATATTAAAGGTATTTTTATAATATATTCATAATGAGTTAAATAGTTTCATGTTAATTCAAAAAAATTTATGATATTATATTTAAAATCAAAGAATTCTACAACTTGACAATTTCTCGTATTTTTACCAACCATGAAAAGTGACATAATAAAGAAGATCCTTTTGATAATTACTTTTAAAAAACCATATTAAAAGATTAAATTAATATTAATTTCCATATATATAAAATTTTCATGTTTTTAAGCCTTTATAATTATAATTATGAAAATAGAGTAGGATTGTTCATATGGGTGGTTGAATCGTCTCAAACATGATTTTTTTACAAAGAAATAATGATTATAAACTTATTACTATATTATTATTATACCATTAATACATAATTATATTTATGTTAAATTTATTATTTTAAATTGAAAAATTCAAATTAAAATCTGAAAGTGGAAGAATATGAATTAAATGGATTGTGAAGAAATGGTTACATACTTTTAAGAGATGAATTCCTCACATAAAGGCCTTCTTTGTTTTGAATTCCCTGGGATTTGTTTATGACTAGAGGATCCAAAGTAATGGAAGGGATTATAAAAGAATTAAATTTAGAAGAGTAAGGTTATAAATACTAATGGTTTAGAATTTGTTGTGTGAGGACCATTTTATAGATGACAATGAAGGACATTTCTTCGGAAACCTAAAGTGGGTGGTGGTAAAACATGGAATAGAATTGGTTTTAGGTAACTTATGTGATGAAATGTTTACGATAACAATAAAATTTTCTTGCACACCTAAAAATGGTATTATTGAATATATAAATATCAATTTAATTATTTTAAGTTCATTTGAAGTCACATTTACCTTATTTTACCTTATTTATTGCAATTAATGTTTTACAACAATAAATGTTTATTACCAAAACTATAATATATAATATCATACATAATTAATATGTCATGGTTTCTACTTTTGAATCCATTCTATAAAATTAAAACTTTATACTAGAAGATTTTTTTTTCAATAGAAACACATAATATATTGTAAAAATAAAATTTCATAATAAGACTATTTCTTTTCTGTTGAATGATTATATTTTCATTTATTAACATTCCTTAATTTTTATAGATGTCAATTATATATTAATACATGTAAAATATATATTATTAATACATTATTATCTTCAATAAAAGGATTATATTCCAATTATAACAAATCCAATATACCCATTAGTTATATGTATACCCAAAAACTATATATATCCAAGGATCATTTAATAAAATTATTAACACTGTATATTTATATATGTATATCATTAAAAACATATGAAAAAATAATTCAACTTATTAAAAAATTTATTCCTAAAATTTTATTATGTTTCTAATGTATTATATTATTTTAAAAGCTTTACTAAGTGATATTATTTTTATTAGAACCCGTGATGAAGTATATTTCAAGATTATTGTTTTTTATTTACTTGTATTAATATTGAGATTATAAATTTCATAATTTTTTCACATTTATGTTTCTTTTAATTTATTAATGATTATTTCATTTTATGTTAACATATTCTAAATCAATGAAAAAAATAATTATCTAAATTCATATTGCACATAAAATAATTTATTCAATTTTTAAATCATATGGATTTTATAAAATGTTCATTTATATTAATATATAATTTGTTATATTTCCATACCCCTAAAAAACCTTCATTAAAATTTTTATTCTCCCTCACTATTGAAATATAGTTGAGTGTGTTGTTTAAACGAGCATGATTTTACATATATATATATTTTTTTTGATAACACAGATTCACTATCTCGTTTAACACTGGGAAAATATTTATTTTACCATAAATTGTTGTACAAATATGGTTTGATGTATTTGAATTTTTTTAAAAGTATTTTTAAGCGGTAAAGAAGTTGGGGTTGGATTCTAGAAGTTTTAAAGGATTTTAAAGTTTTTGGAGGGTTATTGAAAGGCACATGAAGGGTGTACAAATAGGGGAAACCATGAAAAATACCTAAGTAACTATGCATAAAAAAACTGGGCATCCAGGAAAACTCTTGGTTGGCATATGGTTTGGGTAACCATGTGATAATCATGTGACCCGACTGAATTTTTAATAGTGGATTTTATATGGTTAGAGAATAATTTTTAAAACCATATGGCCCAATATCATATAATTATAATTATGTATAGTAACACTAGAACCGTTGGAATATAATTTCCTAACCCATAAAACCAAAACCTATTTATTTTTAAAAAGTCTTTACAATTATATTTAAACCTGATTTATTATCCTAAAACACCCATTCATTCTCACTGGTATAAGGATCTTTAAATAGAGGGCTTCCTTTGGTGATTTTAGTAATACTCTTCATTGCAAACATATCTTTATTCAAATAAATTAAAGTGAATCCTTCATATCTATGGTAAGATTTTTGTATCTCCTTACACTCTCATGTATTATCTTTTTTTTGGGGGAACACCAATTTTGAGGCTTTCATTATTAGATCTCTTTTTAAGGAATTTTTTTATGGAAATTTTTTATAAACCATCATATAAGGGTTATAAGGGGATAAATCTATGAGGGTGGAGTGTGATTTCATCTTGATGTCCTTATCTGATATAGGTAGACATTAGTCACTCTATGTATACCAATATCTTAAAGTCTTATAGTTTTATAATTTAAATTCCTAGATTAATTTTAATCATGAATAATTAGAAATTTTATTTAAGGGATGTAGACCACCATTTATATGGTTCAAGGAGGTCCGATGTAATGGAGAATGATGAAATTGCCACATACAATGATCTTACAATACATGAGAGAGAATACAAACTATAGTAAATTCTTAGTGTATTGTCTTATACAAATTTAGAGGTAAAGAGGTCAAGTGTCATGTACCCCTTATCCCATGTGTGAAGAATCTCTATATTCTGATTGAGTAATCCTCTACATGACTTGATATAAAATTTGATAGACTAGTTAATAATGGAATTCCATTATAAGAATTTCAACCCGATAGATGTGTTTATTTTAACAACGGGTAAGAAAATATTATAGAGTGTTCTGAAAGTGGTCTTGCTAATCATGGCTTGGACTTCTTTAAATAGAGGGTTCCATTTCCCAAAAATGTGATGAAAGACATCACAACTAAACCACTATTATAATAGATGATACCTCATCCTTGTATTATTTCTTCATCATGTGTTCTATCTATATTAATCGTAAGGCCTATCTTGGGAACATTACAACACACCTAATATCCATATGAACCCCTTAATCAACTAGCTATTCCCTTAGAGTAGTGATAGCGTAGTTTCCTAAAGTTGGAGAAATATTATTTTCATTTGATCAATAAACTATGATCGATGATTAAGAATAGAGATTTAACCTTCATATAGGGATATGTTTACTATATTCCATGATGTCTAAACTCACTATTATCTTCAAAAATTATCAAAAAACCTATATATAAAACCATTTATAGGCCCAAGATTCTATAAGAGATCTATTAATGTTATGAAAAAAATGTATCCATAAAATTATATTAAGAATCCAACTAGAAAAATACCCCTATACAACCCCAAAGGAGGTACTATTTAATTGATCCCAATCCCCTAAAAGAAAAAATAAACCAATAACTCTATTTATGTTTTCTCACCACATAATCATTTCATGGTCAATTGAATACCATCACATATCAATTCACAATCAGTGGAAATGTAATGGTTGCATAATCACCACAATATATTTGATGGAATTACTAATTAGTTATTGGTTTAAAAATAGTGGTTTGGGAATGGGATAACCTTAACAATTATTTGGAGTTAGTTTGAGTGTGTGTGTTTTCACTCCTTATGGTAAGAAAATGTGGATTTTTGGAAAATGTTTTGGAAAAAGAAAATATGTAATAATGGTGATCCAACATTGTTGTTAGTTAGTGTATGTTCATGATGCATACATATGGGGCCTTATTAGTTTACACATGGATAATAGTTTTGTTGGGGGGGGGGTTATATAGATGGTACAACCAAGTGATGACTTGGTTTAGGGTATATGGGATTCCACACATGAGTTGGTTTGTTTAGATAAATCATTAGTTATGTGACACATTATGTTAGTAGTGTGGATCCAAAAGCGATGGGATTGGTGAATTGAGTGGGTGGGTGAGTTCAAGGAATGAGTGTGTTTTTTTATTTATGTGGTTTATATTTTTCTTTTTATATGTATTATGATTCCCACTTTTTTTGTAAAGAAATAAATGTTAAATTTTCCTTGTTTAATTTCCATATATGGGAATACTTTGGGAGATTATCTACTTACATTAAATGCTCTCCACTTTGTATATCCATCTTCATGCATATGCATAAATTATATGAAAAGATTTTTGTATTTAGAAAAACTAATACTTCTCTTATTTTGTAATTTAGTAATGTGGTATTGTAAATAAAGGAGGGATTTTAGAGGTATATTTAGTACAGATCATGGTATAATTACATTTTTGGAACCCTATTTTCCATTTTTATTCTTTTGGACATGTATACTTGTTTAGAGTTGTGGTTGGATTTTTATGTTGTATAATTTTTATATTGTTTTATGTTACTATAGTTTTATGTAGTGGTTCTAATGAATAACATTCATATATGTCCTTTGGATTTTATTGACTGTAGGTTATGTTTTTTAGTCTAAAATAATCCCCCAACAATGTTTGTTAACCATATGCATTTTTTTACACCCTTTGTTTTCCAGGGTATACACTTGAGGTCAGTTTTATTATCATATTATGAAAGTTTTTAGGATAGGGTTTGGATATTACAAATGGTATCAGTTTGATATGACCTTCCATTTTAAATGTTTGCAATAGAGATAGGATGTGTCCAGACATAATTATGTATAATAAAAAATTAAAGGTATAACCTTTTTATACTAATCATTAAGATAATAGGGGAGTACAAGTTATTGAGTAAAAAGTTTTACTTTCAATATTTTCTAATCATTATTTTTAATGTCCAAGTGTTTAGAATGTTTTTATAGAAATTTTATTTTTATTGGACTAAGAAAACATATTACATTGGATGAAGTCTTCTAAACCTATCAAATTAATTACTTTTATAAATCAAAAAACCATTACTTTCATATATCATTCAAATGAATAATTTGTTATATCGGTTTAACCAATAAATTTTTAAACTATATAAGCCTATATATTTTTAAATTAGATGGAAATAATTATATTGGATAAAGATTTATAAAGACAAAATGAAAATTAAAACCATGTATTACCATAAAAAGTTCTATTTTTTCCACTGAAAAGACATCCATAGGATAAAGGTAGATATATTATCTGAATGAACCTTTCTAAATCTATCAAAATAATAAATACATTCTAGTAGAAAAACAAGTAATTTCTATCAGAAATAATTAATAATTACTATAATAGAGTTACTAAATTAGCCACAAAATGAAGTCGTATAACACCTTTTATATAAAGAAGAGTTTCTCTATGGCCATTTCAAGCACCTTTTAATAATACAGAATTTGACCATTATGGATTTTACTATAAATAAAATAAACTCTCAAGGAATAAGAAGATTTTTCATCACTAATGATCAAAGAGTTTTTGTGAAGTTTTTTTTAAAAACATGTTACTTTGAGTGATCACTTCATTATAATTAGTTAGAGAGTTTTGGATGAAAAAATTTAGGTATCAAGCATTAATAAAGATAGTTCCCAATAAAATTCCATCATTAATATGTCATTTCATTGGTTATTCTCTTGGAAATATTGACATGATAAAATTGTTTTTGTAAACATTATTTTTCTTGTGGATAATATTTAGAGTTTCAAGGAAATGGTTTCATGTTAAAAGAATAATATTATTTCTCTCTATATATATGTTATGTGTTGATTCCTATTAGAATTTATTTCTTCTTATGACTCCCATGTGATTATATTACTTAAACGAACATGAAACTAGTATTGAATTCAAACATTAATAAGAGATGATTCTTATTTATAGTAAATAATTAATTAAAATAGAATTCATTTTATTAGAAAACCAAATTTATAATCTCATGATAGTTTCTAAAATTCTTGACTATATTTTTATTTTTTTAATTTCTTAATGATTAGTAACTTTTGAATATCTTTTAAGGCCTTTAAACATAATATGGTCATTTTTTTCAGACCTATATTTTATTATTTTTATGAAATTTCATGTGTTAATATAAATATCATGATTTTAATGTTCTGTTAATATTTACTTTAATTAGAATGTGTAGTGCATGTTGTTTTTTAATTGGATTAAATTAATGATATATTAAAATAATAATATATTATTTTTAATTCGAAGATATGTACATAATTAGTTAATCAAGCTTCATATAATTAGTAATATATGAAGTAAAACTATTAATATTATAAATGGGATAGGTTTTAACGTTCTTTAATGTTTTTTGAGACTCATAAGATCATTACTTCATTAGTTGTGAGAGCATGGTGAAATCTATGACATGTTAAATATGGGTTTTAATTTATTCACTAATAGATAAAGCATAAATGGTTATGAAGTGTTTTCAAAAATATGTTTAATCTTAGAGAATAATGATATTAAATATATAATAAGATTTAATATCTTATAGATTTGGTTTCTTCCATGTTTAAAATAAGTTACCAAGATTATGATTTTGTGAACATAATGTATGTAGTACTTGTATTAAGTTAGTTTAATAATCATGACTTGATGCTAAATTTGGAAGCACTTTCATTAATATTTAAGAAGGTGTGGATATTTATGACTATTTTTTGATGGTGATTACTTTATTAGTTTAATAAGAAAATTTTTATGGATAATGAGGTTCTCTAATTAAAGAATCATGTTTGAAAGTTTTATTTTTTAAATGTTTTTTTGTTTTTAAGAGATTCCATGTAAGAAAAATGGATTTTTTGTAGTATTTTTTAGGGTGTTTTTATGTTTGGATTCTAGAAAAGATATAAATAGTTTTTTAAAATGGGATTTGGGTTGATAAATTTCTAATGAAATCCTTGTACGTAATGTCCTGAACAGTGTGCCACATGTTAGTGCTATGATCTGGTCTACCACATGACCTTAGGTGTACCTCCCCATATGCCAGAGGCTACTAATTTACAGTGAGGGTCTAATATGTTATGTGTAGAGACTCCACACTCATATCGAATCAACAAAACAGTGTAAATCAATGAAAAATATACAATGATAATAAAAATAAAAAATAATATACCAAAATCAATAAATAAAAACATCACATGATAATCCCAAAACATGGGAAATAATCATAATCAAATAAGTAGATGTTTCATTCTATAAAAGTGTCAAGTGTGATTTTTAAACCCAAAATAAAGGCACTATAAAACCCAAGATTTTATGAGATATATTCTTTTTAATTTATTAGATGTATTTTGTTGTACTCTAAATCAATATTAGCTGGTTCTATACACAACATTGTATTATCTAGTAGTGTACGCAACACTATTCTTGGCTTGTGTTACCCACAATTTCATGTTCTTTTGATAGAATTCATTTTACATAGCAATGAGTATAGATTTTGTTCAATTTATAAAATAAATATGTTTTTATTATGTTATATTCAACACCAAAGGAATCCTGCACTACACACAACACTGACTTGGCTTGCGTTACACACAAGAGTGACCTTCCTCGATAGCTTGCATTGTACGCAATACCGATCTTCACTAAACAATGATATATTATTAAAATATTATTATTTAATGGTATATAAACTATACATTATGAATAGTATTAACCAAATTTTTAATTTTATATAACATTAAAATTCATCTTATACATTTTCTAGAACATTATATAAGAAGAAAATCAATTTTTCAGATAAAAGAAGTACTTTTCTAAAAAATGTTGCTTTTTTGACTTTTGATGGTGCACCCATTTTAAATTTAGTTTTTGAGAATTTTTATATTCAATTTGACAAAATAAACTTCTTATTTTAGTGCAGAATAAAAAATTATACTTTGGTTGAAGTTTACGTATTTTTCTGATAAGTTTCATTTTTTGATGAATAATGAAAATATTGATTTTTTTATTTTAAATATATTAAATAGTAAAATTATGTTTCAGATAAGTTTTAAATTTTAATTATTTAATTATATATCAATTATGGTTTTTAAAATGGTTTTATACATAAATTTGTTATAAAAACATTTTCCATTTAAAAAGGGGTATTTTTCCAAAAAACTATTTTTCATGACATTTTAACAGTTTTATTTTAAATTTAATTTTTCAAATTATGTGTAATTAATTTTGAAGAATGGATATAAAATTTGGATTCAGGATTTCTAAATTTAGTAAGTAGGTCCTATTTATTTTTGACCAATATAAATAGTAACCATGGTAAATTTTATTACCATGGTAATAGATAAATTTGGTAATTTTGTTTAAAAGTAAAATTATATTGAATAAAAAATGATCAAAAAAAAAGAAAAAATTTTATTTGATGAATTTAATTCGAATCATAATACTTAATGGTCAAAATTAAGTTATTTAATTGACACTTGTTCATGAAAATGACTTAAATAATATTTAAATTAAAGAAAGACACAAAGTGTCGTTTTTTTCTTTAATATCTATTATGTATCCACATATAGACAAATGGATGGTATCAACACATATAAATTATGGTTTTTAACTTAGTAAACATATTTCCCTGGTATAAATTTATTTTTCATGTTTTGGGTCCATTTCGGAGATATTATGATATTTATAATATTCTATTTAATAAAAATTTAAAGATGTCACATTCATGTTTTAAATAATATATCATTTTTAAAATAAGGTTATACAGAAGATAAATTTGACTATAAATAATTATTTGAAATATAAAACTTTTATCTTTTTCAGGACATTTTTTTAGGAAATAAATAATTACCTTAATTTTTTATATATTGATGATGCATAAATTATTTAATTGATGAAAAATAAAAAAAACTAATTTTTATTAAAATGATAATAACCCTTAAAGAGGAAAAATACTTTATTAAATTTTATTTATCGAGTATATATCGACCATAATCATCCAATTGCCGAGTTATGGTCCATTTGGAGCCATAAAGAACAGATTAATACAATGATAATATTTTATTTAAAGTAATGTTAAAATTGTCACATTCATACTTTAATAAGTATAAAATTTTTAATGTTGAATTTTCAAGTAGATAAATTTGAATACATTTATTATTATGAAATATTGTAAATTTAAATTTGTAATGGTATTTTATTTTTAATTTTTCTTCATCAAATAAGTATATTAAATAATTACACAATATTGATATAGTAATTATTCTATTAAAGGAAATATCAAATAAATTTTATGAAAAATATAAAAATAAATATAATTTGGGATAATTAACTTGTCCAATTAATTTTTTAGATTCTTTTTACCCCTTATGGATATGTTTAAATATTTAGTTCTTGGATAATATCTTATCTTGATATTTTTAAAAATCCATGAAATGAATAGTGTCAAAATTGACATAATTGATATTTTTTCAAAATAACGATTTATTAAATTATTTAAAAATCATAAAACATTTTTTTAAATTATATAATAATCATGATATTGTCTAAAATTTCCTAAATTATTCATTTATAGTCTAATTCACTTTAAATAAGTAAATATTTTACCCTTTTAATATTTAAATATTTGTTACGCTGGTTAAAAATTAAATAGAATAACTAAGTGTTAATTAAAATGATAATACTTAAATTGACATAAAAACTTGTATAAAATTTATTAGTTTATTCTATTACAACCCTAGATCATCTAATCTTATAAGCTGGGACATTTTGGTTGTTTTTAAGTGGCTTTGGATTTTATTATAAATTAATATTTTTGAGGTATCCAAAAGTGGCCCTCACCTCAATTATAAAATGACACCTCCTACCTCATTTATCCATAACTCATTAATCCTTAAAGTTTGTACATACCCTAAAAAATATCTCTTCTCAACTTCCCTAGTAACATTATTTAGGTGTTGGTATTCTCAAATGACCGACTCTAGTTCCATTAATACGATATCTAAAGAGAGCACATCAAAGAAGAGGTAATATCCACTACCGATTATTTCATATTTATTTCTACTTATACTTCTACTTCATGAGTTTTTTAGTTATAGAAAAACAAATCTAGTAGAAATTATATAATGATATTTTATTATAATTATTACATAACCATATTCAACTTTCTATCCACCCTAAGAAAGATGAAATCACCACACGTGCGTACGTACGACTTACCATCTCCACGCTGTGGTGTAATATGTTTTTCACCACCACCTTACTTGGATGGGTATAAAAATAGAAGTAATAACTGTATATGATTATTAAAAAATTATATTTATTCTAAAATATAGTAAACCATGAAAATCAATATGATTCAACAATTATGGGAATGATATCGTCGCTCATGCATACATATGGCCTACTATCTCCACGATGTGATGTGATTCGTTCTACTTGATAACCACTCAAGCATAATTTTATAAATGAAAAGAATGAGTAAATATGGTATTTATTATGTTAATATAATTTTATAATTATATAAATATGACCTAATAAGTAGAACCATAACTTATTTGACAAAACATGCATACGATCATAATGCAGTTAAAACCTGAATAACAACTAACAATGAATTGTTACAAACAAGGGAAGGAGAATATGACCATATATGATAACCATGATTATGTAATAAGTTAATAACATTATCTAAACCTTTATACAGGAGGTTTGGACACATAGTAAGTACATAGGACCTAAGGTAAGGGATAATTTTTCAATCTCTTTTTTATTCGAGATTGTTTATAAATAAGTATTTACTAGGGATATATTTATCATCCATATCTATGTTTTCTAAAAAAGTTTTCATAAAATGTTTAATATTCTTATATGTATGTTTAAAGTCATTTTACCCATTTTTTACTTTTACTACATGGTATGGATGGAATATTTCTTTTGTTTACCATACATGGTACTTTTTTTAATTTTTCATCAAAAGTACGAGGAGAATGTTTTTAACTTATACGAAATGAATGAATTTTATAGTTTTTAGGACACCTTATTTACATAAAGATTACTTTACAAGATTCCATGTTTATTTTCAATTATATTCTTTTCTCTTAAAATTTCATGACATTTTTTGAAAAGAAAACATTTTTGAAGATGAAAGGATATTTTCCTCAAGAATTAAGTTCAAGCGTTTTAGTAAAATTATTTTCCATCTAAGATGGCACTCTTTAAATAAGGTTTTGTTTTTATCCATATTATTGTTAAAATTTTATTGTGTTAATGATGGAATGATAGTTTATATACATTATGTTATGATGGAATGGTGTTTAAGAAACCCACTATATTTCTTATGTTATGCTATGATGAATGATTTATGTATTTGTGGAACATGTAAGATTGAATTTGTTATGAGATAGGTGGGACCTATATCTCCCTCCAATTCATTGGGAAATGATTTATATATCAGGATATAAATATGACTATAATGGAAAGTAAATCTGGTTTAGTAATACAAGACTAGAATGACAAGTAAATCGAGTTCAATTATACATGGCTGAAACAACAAGTAAACCCAATTCATTAAAGGAATTTGTCCACTATAATTGTCTTTGCAGCCATGACTTGGCTGCAATGGAAATCATATTATGAGATTATTTGTTTTCCACAATTCCATGTTCTATGCCAATGCTATGTTAATGTTTCTTTAGAATCTATGCCTTATGTACTGCCAAGATTTTTTTCATGACTCCTGATTTTGATATTTAATATTTATGTTCACATTTCTACATTTTTATGTTTATGGTTTGTTTTATGTTCTCAATATTTACCCTTACTAAGCATTTGAGCTCACCCTTTTTATTTTTTTCTTTCCCTAGGAATATAAAGAAAGGTTTTAGGTAGGGAAACAAAAGGGAAAGATCTTTATGGGAGATTTTAAAGATCTTTCACGAAATTAAAAGATTATGTTCCAAGTTTACAAAGACACTAAACTAATATGGTATTTGGGAATCTGTTTATGTCATGTATTAAGCATTTTGAAAAAGTAATGTAATGTTTGTGTACGTTATTCTTGGGTCATTAGATTTGGTATCAGAGCGAAGGTTTAGTCAACCTTTGGAAACTATGATGCACAAACCTTAGTGTGATCCCTAGAGTTATTTCTAATGTATGTCTAGGGATGTCCCTAAGGATAAGTATAACTATAGTTCACAGTCTTAGAATTATGTTAATGATCATGAAAAACCTAGAATTAAACCTAAGATGTTAGATATTTAAATTACTTAAAATTGATTATTTTGTTTTCCTAGTATGATTTTTGCCTCTCACAGTAGTCTTTTTGGGTTTTAAACAATGGATGGAACCTAAAGAAACCATGTTAATGATCAATGAACTGGGAAACATAATGATTGTGTTCCTGAACAACCAAATGTTAGGGTAGATGCAATGAAAAATCTTATTTCTATACTTACACAAGATATGAATCGTTATGGACTTCCAAATGATTGGAGAAGGGAGAAACATTATATTGAGTACTTTATGAGGCAACATCCACCTTCTTTCAGTGGGTCTTCTGATCCACTAGTTTTTGAATAATGGATAAGTACCATTGAAAATATCTTTTACATCCTTCACTGTTTGGAACATGAAAAAGTCATTTTGGCTATTTATCATTTAGAAGGTGAAGCAGACTAGTGGTGGACTCTAATTAAAAATACAAAGCAACAACATGAAATTGAATCCATGGGATGGGATGAGTTCAAGAACTTTTTTTTTTCAATAATCACTTCCCTCATATTCTTAGTTTAATGATAGACATGGAGTTCCTTGAGCTAAATGACAAGGATGATGAATTTCTTGGAATATTTGAGTTGAATTTTATAAGACTTGCAAGGTATGCTTTTGGATTTATCATCCAACCTGAAAGTAAATTAGATCGATTTTTCAGTGGCCTAAAACCAAGTCTTCAATGGGAATCATATACAAGAGTCTTTAGTAGCTATGAAGATACTGTGCGTTGTGATATCAAGGTAGAACTAGAAGTTGGTGTTACATATCCATCTCATGGTTTTGACAAGAAATGAAAGATGTAGTTCAAGGGAAAATCTCAAAATAATGGTGAAAAGAATATGGATGTTTCCTTATGCTAAAAGTGTGGAAATAAGTATGGTGGAGATTGTTGTAAAGGGACTAGAAAATGTTTCAAGTGCGAAAAAAAGTTCATCGAGCTGTTAAGTACCAAAGTAATGGGAAAAAGGTTGTTAATAACATGAATAGAGAAAATAATATAGAGAACACACAACCAACACTTCAATGCTACAAGTGCATGGAAATGGGGAATTATTCTAACCAATGCCCAAATCCAAGGGTTAATGATGATCGACGTTGATTACCTCTTAAGGAAAAAGTCAAAGGGATGTCAAATGCGATCACTATAAGTGATGCTGAATATAAAAATGAAGTGATGGAATGATTAACTATTTTTGTAATGGGATTCCAAAATAGTGTTGTGGAATCTCATTTATAGTATTATGGAATATTAAAATATATATGCATTGGTCCATTGTGGTTTTCCATAATTATATGGTACCGGTAACCATGGAAAGATATTGAAATATTTCTGGAAAGCGCATGATATACACATAATGAAGGGACAAGGAGATAATGAGATGTTTGATAGTATTAATGACCTCATGAATGATATAAGGAAATAGTGATATCATAGTTTGAGTATATAAATTTTTTGGTATCATTGGTGTGTGGAAAGAGTTAATTTTGACAGAATGCATATTTTCATTAAGGTTATAAGGTAATTCATGTTGTTATCATGTTTCAAGAGAATACATGATTAAGGTATTCACGTGTTTGGAATGTGACAAAAAAAACTACCTTATGAGATATGGGTGAAAAATGATAAATATATTTAGTTCACCACTTTCTAAAGTTTTATATTTTCAGTTTTGGAAGGATTGTAATGTTATCCATTTATGAACAGTATAAGTTATATTCTGGTTGAATATTGTTAGATTAATGTATTATCTCACTATAGGTGGGATTATGAATATTTTATAACATGTTCTAACCTTTTTGATGAGACATATGGAATAAACAATAATTCTATCACATGATCTTCCAACACTTCAATAATGACAAATTCAACTTCATTTATTTAAATAAGAGATAAAGTGGAAATTGTTCACAGAACAACCAATGGTGAGATTATACTGAAATCAAGTAAGTATTTCTCCTCATGAAAAAATTCATGTAATTTAAGAAAATGATCTAGAAACAAAAAATGTTATCCTTGTACCTTCTTATCTGATGAATTAGATAGCCCCTTAAATCTGTGCGAATTTATGGCTTTCTGGTAGTTAACTTTCTCCAAACCTTATTCTTTATCACTATCCATCCGAACTTGATGGTTAGATTTCTCTTTCATATCCATGTTTTCACTTCCAACATATGTTTTCCTATGTGGAAACCAAGGGATGAGTTATTTTGGGTAACCAATTTGTTTCTAAATTTCTTTTTTAAAATGAGTTTTTAGAATTCCTTTTTACGATGTGGGTTTCCATAAAAGAAACTTTCAAGTAGTTAACCATTTATAACCCTAACAAATTTTGAGGGTGAAATTTATTTTAAGGGTGGTAGAATGTAACACTCTGAGATTTTAGGAGATATATTATTTTTAATTTCTTCTATTTCTTGTGTTGTATGCTAAACCAAGATTATCTTTTGCTATACATAACACTATATTAGCTTGCAGTACACACAACACTATTTTTGGCTTGTGTTACACACAATTTCATGTTCTTTTGATAGAATTCATTTCACACAACACTGAGTATAAATTTTATTCAATGTATAAAAGAACTATGTTTGGTTTATGTTATACACAACACCAAATGAATCTTTTACTACACGCAACACTGAATTGGATTGCTTTACACACACGAGCGACCTTCCTCGATAGCTTGCATTGTAGGCAATATCGAGTTTCACTAAACAATGATATATTATTAAAAAATTATTATTTAATGGGATATAAACTAGACATTATAAATATTATTAATGACATTTTGAACTTTATATAACATTAAAATTCATCTTATATATTTTCTATAACATCATATAGGAACAAAATAAATTTTTTAAATAAAACAAGTACATCCCAAAAAATATTGTTTTGCCAATTTGTGATAGAGTACTCATTTTAAATATATTTTTGATACATTTTTATATTAAATTTTACAAAATAAACTTATTATTTTAGTGCAGAATATAAAAATTTTCTCTGGTTTATGTTTTGGTATTTTTCTGATAAGTTTTATTTTTTTGATGAAAAGTGAATAAACTTATTTTTTTTATTTTAAAGCCATTAACTAGTAAAATTATGTTTTGGTTTAGTTTTAAATTTTAATTAGTTAATTTTTATCCAATTGTGTTTTTGAAAATGATTTTATACATGAATTCATTATAAAAAACATTTTCCATTTTAAAAGGGGCATTTTTCCAAAAACTGTTTTTCAGGACATTTTAACGGTTTTATTTTAAATTTAATTATAAAACTTTTGTGTATTGAATTTTGAAAAAATTAATGTCAAACTTGGATTCAGGAGGTCCAAATTTGGTAAGTAGGTACCCTTTATTTTTGACTAATGTGAATAGTAACCATGGTAAGTTTTATTACCACGGTAAAGGGTAAATTATGTAATTTAGGTTAAAAATAAAATTATAAATACTATATAATGACCACAAAATATCACAAAATTTTATTTTATGAATTTAATTCGACTATTAACAAAAAAGGATCGAAATTATGTCATTTAATGGATAGTTTTCTATGAAAAAGACTTAAATAATATTAAAATCAAAGAAAGACACAAAATGTCATTTTCTTTCTCTTTAATATCTATTATGTATCCACATATGAAAAAATGGGTGGTAACAACAAATATAAATTGTAATTTTTAACTTAATAAACATATTTCCTGGATATAAATTATGTTTTGATGTTTTGGGTCCATTTGGGATATATTATGAAATTTATAATAATTTATTGAATGAAAATTTAAAGATGTCATATTCATGTTTTAAATAATATATCATTTTTAAAATAAGGTTATAGAGAAGATTAATTTTACTATGAATACTTATTTTAAATAAAAAATATTTATATCTATCATGGTAATTTAATTTTAATTTTTAGTAAAGAAATAATTATGTTGAAGTTTTATATATGGATGATGTAGAAATTATTTAATTGATGAAAAATCAAAAAAACTAATTTTTATTAAAATGAAAATAACAATTAAAGGGAAAAAACACTTTAAAAAATTTTATTTTTCAAGTATATATCGACCATAATCATCCAATTTTCATGTTATGAACCATTTGGAGCCATATTGAATAGATTAAGACAATAATATTATTTTAGATAAAGTAATGTTAAAATTGTCATATTCATACTTTAATAAGTATAAAAATTTAAATGTTAGATTTTAAAGTAGATAAATTCAATTAAATATATTATTATGAAATATAATAAATTTATATTTATAATAGTATTTTATTTTAAATTTTTATTCATCATATAAGTATATTAAATAATTACTCAATATTGATATATTAATTATTTTATTAAGTTAATTATAAAATAATTTTTAATAAATATTAAAATAAATATAATTTGGGATAATTAATTCTTCATATTAATTTCATATATTCCCTTTACCCATTAGGGATATTATTAAATACTATTTTCTAGGATAAAACCTTATCTTGATATTTTTAAAAATCCATGAAATGAAAAGTGTCAAAATTGACCTAATTGATATTTTCTCAAAATAATGAATTATTAAATTATTTAAAAATCATAAATTTTTTTATAAAAATATATAATTATTATTATATGATCTAAAATTTCCTAAATTATTCATTTATTTTTTAATTGACTTCAAATAAGTAAATATTTCACCCTTTTAATATTGAAATATTTGTTACACTAGTAAAAAATTAAATAGAATAACTAGGTTTTCATTAAAATGATAATGCTTAAATTGAAATAAAAACTTGTCTAAATTTTTTGGGTTATGATATTAAAACCTTATCATGTATCATATTATATATTGGGACATTTTTTAGGTTTTTAAGTGAGGTTTTATTTTACTATAAATTAATATTTTTGAGGTTTCCAAAAGTGCCCCTCACCTCAATTATAAAGGGGAACCTCCTCCCTCATTTCTCCAAAACTAATTAAGCCTTAAATTTCATCAATACTCTGCCCATTTCTCTTATAAACTTTCCTATTAACATTATATATGTTCTGGCCTTCTCAAAAGACCAACTCTAGTTCCATTAAAATGAGATCTAAAGAGAGTACATCAAAGAATATGTAACCTCCCCTACCGATTCTTTCATATTTCTTTCTACTTATACTAATAGTTCACGAGTTTTTTCATTATAGAATAATAAATATAGTATCACTTATGTACTTATATGTTATTATAATTATGAAACAACCATATTCATCTTTTTATCCATCCTAAGAAAGATGAAATCCCCAAGTGTGCATACGTACAACTTACCATCTCCACGATGAGGTGTAATCAATTTTTCACCACCACCTTACTTGGATGGGTATAAAAATGGATTTAATAACTATATATGATTATTGTAAAATTATATTGATTCTTAAATAGATTACACCATTAAAATCACTACCATTCAATAATTATGGAAGGATATTGTCGCTCTTGCGTTTGTACGACCTACCCTCTCCACGATGCAATGTGATTCGTTTGACATGATAACAACTAAACCATGATTATATAAATGTAATAAATAAATAAATATGGTATTTATTATTCTAATATCATTTTATAATGATGTAAATATTACCTAATAAGGATAACCATAACTTTTTTGAAAAAACATGGATATGATCATAAAGCAGTTAAAACCCGAATAACGAGTAATAATGAATTGTTACCAACAAATGAAGGAGAATATGAACATATATTATGACCATGATTATATAATAAGTTAATAACATTATCTAAATCATTATAAAAGATTTTATAACACATAGTAATCACATATAACCTAAGGTAAGAGATAATTTTTCAATCTCATTTTTATCCGAGATTATTTATAAATAAGTATTTATTGGGGATATATTTATCATCCATGTCCATGTTTTCTAAAAATGTTTTCATAAAATGTTTAATATTATTCTATGTATTTTTAAAGTCATTTTACCCATTTTTTACTTTTACTACATGGTATGTAAGGAATATTTCTTTTGTTTACCATACGTAGTACTTTTTTGATTTTTTGTCAAAAGTACGAGAAGAATGTTTTTTATCTTATACGACAAGAATGAATTTTTACAGTTTTAGGATGCCTTATTTCCATGAATATTCCTTTACAATACTCAATTTTTATTTTCAATTAAATTATTTTCTTTTAAAATATCATGAATTTTTTAGAAAAGAAAACATTTTTGAAGAAGAAAGGATATTTTCCTCAAGAATTAAGTTCAACCATTTTACTAAAATTATTTTCCATCAAAGACGATGAACTTTAAATAAGGTTTGGTTTTTATCCATATTATTCCTAATATTTAATTGTGTTAATGATGTAATGATAGTTTATATAGATTATGTTATGATGGAATGATGTTTAAGAAACCTGTTATATTTTTTGGGTTATGCTATGATGAACGATTTATGTATTAGTGGAACATGTAAGAATGATTTTGTTATGAGATGGGTGGGGTCTATATATCCCTCCAAATCATTTGGAAAAGATTTATATTTCATGATATAAAAAACGAAATAATGGAAAGTAAATATGGTTTAGTAATATAGGGCTAGAACGACAAGTAAATCCAGTTCAATAATACATGGCTGGAATGACAAATAAACCAGATTTAGTAAAGGGCTTTGTCCACAATAATGGTCTTGGAAGAAATGCCTTTGCTGCTATTGTAATCATATTATGATCTTATTTTTTTCCACAATTCCATGTTTTATTCCAATGCTATGTTAATATTCCTTTATGCTCTATGCCTTACGTACTACCAGGATTTATTTCATGACTCACGATATTGATATTTAAACTTTATGTTCACATTTTTACATTTTTATATTTATGGTTTGTTTTATGTTCTCAATTTTTACCCTTACTAAGAATTTGATCTCATCATTTTTATGTTTTCCTTTCCTTAGAATATAAAGAAATGTTTTTGGTAGAAAACCAAATGGGAATATCTTTATGGGTTATTTTGAAGATCTTTTACAAAGTTAAAAGATTATGTTCCAAGTTTACCAAGAAACTAAACTAATAGGGTATTTGGGAATATGTTTGTGTCATGTATTAATTATTTTCAAAAAGTAATGTAATGTCCGTGTACGTTAACTTGGGTCATTAGATTTGGTATCAGATTGAAGGTTTAGTCAACCTTTAGAAACTATGATGCGAAAACATTAGTGTGATCCCTAGAGATATTTATAATGTATGTCTAGGGATGCCCCTAAGAATAAGTATAACTACAGGTAACAATATTAGAATTATGGTAACGATCATGAATAACCTAGCATTAAACCTATGTTGTTATATATTTAAAGTACTCCCACTTGATTATGTTGTTTTCCAAGTATGTTTTTTGACTCCCATACTAATCTTTTTGGGTTTTAAACAATGTATAGCACCTGAAGAAACTGTGTTAATGATCAATAAACTGGGAAATACAATGATTATGTTCCTAAAAAATCAAAGGTTATTGTATATGGAATGAAAAATATTATTTTTATACTTATAAAAGATATGAATCATTCTGGACTTCCAAAGGAGCATAGAAGGGAGAAACATTCTATTGAGTCCTTTATGAGGCAGCATCCACCTTCATTCAGTGGGTCTTCTGATCCACTTGTTTCTGAATAATGGATCAGTACCATTGAAAATATATTTTACATCCTTCACCGTTCGGAACATGAAAAAGTAATTTTGGATATTTATCGTTTAGAAGGTGAAGTAGACCAGTGGTGGACTCTTGTTAAAAATACAAAGCAACAACATGAAATTGAATCCATGGAATATGATGAGTTCAAGAATATTATTTTCAATAATCACTTCCCTCATATTCTTAGAACGAAGATGGAAATGGAGTTCATTGAGATTAAGGAAAGTATGATGAATTTCTTGGTATATTTGAGGTGAATTTTACAAGACTTTGAAGGTATGATTCTGGATTTATCATCCAACCTGAAAGTAATGTTGATCGATTCATCAGTGGCTTAAAACCAAGTCTTCGAAGGGCTTTAGATATAAGATTCTTTAGTAGCTGTGAAGATATTGTGCATTGTGAAATCAAGGTAGAACTAGAAGTTGGTGTTATATATCCATCCCAGGGTTTTAACAAGAAATGAAAGATATAGTTTAAGGGAAAATCTCGAAATAATGATGAAAAGAAGATGGATGTTTCCTTATAATAAAAGTTTTGAAATAAACATGGTGGAGATTTTCTTAAAGGGACTAGAAAATTTTTCAAGTGTGGAAAAGAAGGTCATTGAGCAATTCGGTGCTGAAGTAATGGGAAAACAGATGTTAATAATACGAATAGAGAAAAGACTATAGAGAACGTACAACCAACACTTCAATTCTACAAGTGCAAGGAAATGACGCCTTATGTCCAATGCACTAATCCAGTGGCTAATGATGATAGATGTCAATAACCTCTTAAGGAAAAAGTCAAAGGGAAGTCAAATGTGATCACTATTAGCAATGTTGAATATGACATTGAAATAATGGAATGATTAAGTGTTTATGTAATGGGATTCCAGAATAGTGTTGTGGATTCTCATTTATAGTATTATGGAATATTAGAATATACATGTATTGGTCCATTGTGGTTTTCCATAATTATATGGTACCGGTAACCATGAAAAGTGATTGAAATATTTTTTGAAATCACATGATATGAGCATAATGAAGGGAAAAGGATATAATGAGATGTTTGATAGTATTAATGACCTCATGATTGATATAAGGAAAAAGTGATATCTTGGTTTGAGTATATATAATTTTTCGTATTATTGTTGTGTGTAAAGAGTTAATTTTTACAGAATGCATGTTTTCATTAAGGTTATATGGTAATTCATGTTATTATCATGTTTCAAGAGAATACATGATTAAGGTATTCACATGTTTGGAATGTGACAAAAAAGAACTACCTTATGAGATATGGGTGAAAAATGTTAAGTCAATTTAGTTCACCTCTTTCTACAGTTTTATATTTTCAGTTTTTGGAAGGATTGTAATGTTATCAATTTATGGATAGTATAAGTTATATTCTGGTTGAAGATTGTTAGATTAATGTATTATCTCACTATAGGTGGACTTATGCATATTTTATAACCTGCTTCAACCTTTTTGATGAGACATATGGAATAAACTATCATTCCATCGCATGATCTTCCAACACTTCAAGAATGAAAAATTCAACTTCATTTCTTTAAATAAGATATGAAGTGGAAATTGTTCAGGGAACGACCAACGATGAGATTATACTAAAATAAAGTAAGTATTTCTCTTGATGCAAAAAATTCATCTAATTTAGGAAAATGATCTAGACACCAAAATTTTTATCCTAGTACCTTCTTATCTGATGAGTCAGACGGTTCCTTAAATAATTGCAAATTTATGGCTTTCTGGTAGTTAAATTTCTCCAAACCTTATTCTCTATCACTATCCATCAGAACTTGATGGTTAGATTTCTCTTCTATACCCATGTTTTCACTTCTCACCTATGTTATCCTATGTGGAAACCCAATGATAAGTTATTTTGGGTAACCATTTTGTTTCTAAATTTATTTTTTAAAATGAAGTTTTAGTATTTCTTTTTACGATGTAGGTTTCCATGAAAGAAACTTTCAATTAGTAAACCATTTATAACCGTCACGAATTTTGAGGGTGAAATTTATTTTAAGGGGGTAGAATTGAACAACCTGAGATTTTATGAGGTCAATTATTTTTAATTTCTTCGATTTATTATGTTGTATGCTATACAAAGATTATCTTGTGCTATACGAAACACAGTATTAGCTTATAGTACACACAACACTCTTCTTGGATTGTGTTACACACAATTTCAAGTTCTTTTGCTAGAATTTATTTCACACAACATTGAGTATAAATTTTATTTAGTTTATAAAATAACTATGTTTGGATTATGTCCTACACAACACCAAAGGAAGTTTTCACTGCATGCAACACTGACTTGGCTTACGTTACACATAAGAGCGACCTTCCTCGATAGCTTGCATTATAGGCAATACTGAGTATAACAAAACAATGATATATTATTAAAATAGTATTATTTAATGGGATATAAACTATACGTAATGAATAGTATAAACCCATTTTTAATTTTATATAACATTAAAATTCATATTATATATTTTCTAGAACATGATATAAGAACAAAATCATTTTTCAGATAAAAGAAGTACTTTCCCAAAAAATGTTGTTTTTCCACCTTTTTATGGAGCACCCATTTTAAATATATTTTGAAACTTTTTTATATTAAATTTTACAACATAAAATTATTATTTTACTGCGGAATATAAAAATTTTCTTTGGTTAAATTTTTGGTATTTTTCTGATAAGATTTATTTTTTTAGATGAATAATGAAAATTATGATTTTTTTATTTTGAAGCCATTAAATTGTAAAATTATGTTTTGGTTTAGTTTTAAATTTTAATTAGTTAATTTTTATTGAATTATGGTTTTTGAAAATTATTTTATACATTAATTCATTATAAAAATCATTTTCTATTTAAAAGGGGGAATTTTACCAAAAAACTGTTTTTCATGACATTTTAATGGTTTTATTTTAAATTTAATCATGAAATTTTTGAGTATTGAATTTTGAAAAAATGTATGTAAAATTTGGATTCCGGAGGTCCAAATTTGGTATGTAGGTCCCCTTTATTTTTGGATACTATGAATAGTAACCATGGTAAATTTGATTACCACGGTAAAAGGTTTATTAGGTAATTTAGGTTAAAAATAAAATTATAAATAATATATAATGACCAAAAAAAATAAAAAAAATTTATTTGATGAATTCAATTCGACTATTAACACATAAGGATCTAAATTATGTCATTTAATGGGCACTTTTCTATGAACATGACTTAAATAATATTTAAATCAAAGAAAGACACAAAATGTCATTTTCTTTGTCTTTAATATCTATTATGTATCCACATATGAGAAAATGTGTGGTATCAAAAAATATAAATTGTAATTTTTAACTTAATTAATATATTTCCCTGATATAAATTAATTTTTTAATTTTTGGGTCCATTTGGGATATATTATGGTATTTATAATATTTTATTTAATGAAAATTTAAAGATGTCATATTCATGTTTTAAATAATATATCATTTTTATAATAAGGTTATAGAGAAGATAAATTTTACTATAAATACTTATTTGAAATATAAAATATTTATCTTTATCATGGTAATTTAATTTTAATTTTTATTAAATAAATAATTATGTTGAATGTTTATATATGGATGATGTAGAAATTATATAATTGATGAAATCAAAAAAACTAATTCTTATTAAAATTATAATAACCATTAAAGTGAAAAAAATTGTACCAAATTTTATTTTTCGAGTATATATCGACCATAATCATCCAATTTTCATGTTATGAACAATTTGGAGCCATATTGAATTGATTAAGACAATAATATTATTTTAGTTAAAGTAATGTTAAAATTGTCACATTTATACTTTAATAAGTATAAACATTTTAATTTTGGATTTTAAAGCAGATAAATTCAACTAAATATATTATTATGAAATATAGTAAATTTATATTTTTAAGAATATTTTATTTTTAAGTTTTATTAATCAAATAAGTATATTAAATAATTACACAGTATTGATATAGTAATTATTTTATTAAGGTAAATATCAAATAAATATCATTAAAATTATTAAAATAAATATAATTTGGGATAATTAATTTTTCATATTAATTATATATATTCGCTTGACCCCTTATTAATATTATTAAATATTTTTTTCTAGGATAAAACCTTATATTGATATTTTTAAAAAACCATGAAATGAATAGTGTCAAAATTGACACAATTGATATTTTTTCAAAATTTTGAATTATTAAATTATTTAAAAATCATAAAACATTTTATAAAAATATATAATAATTATTATATGATCTAAAATTTCCTAAATTATTCATTTATTATTTAATTGACATCAAATAAGTAAATATTTCACCCTTTTAATATTGAAATATTGGTTTCCCTAGTTAAAAATTAAATTGAATAACTAGGTGTTAATTAAAATTATAATTCTTAAATTGACATAAAAACTTGTCTAAAATTTATTGAGTTATGATATTACAGCCCTATATTTTCTTATATTATATATTGGGACATTTTGGAGGTTTTTAAGTGGGGTTTGATTTTACTATAAATTAATATTTTTGTTGTTTCCAAAAGTCCCCCTCACCTCAATTATAAAAGGGAACCTCCTCCCTCATTTCTCCACAACTCATTAAGCCTTAAAGTTCATCAATACCCTACCCATTTCTCTTCTAAACATCCCTAGTAACATTCTATAGGTTTTGGTCTTCTCAAAAGACCAACTCTATTTTCACTAAGAGGAGATCTAAAGAGAGCACATCAAAGAAGAGGTAACCTCCTCTACCGATTCTTTCATATTTCTTTCTACTTATACTAATAATTCATGATTTGTTTCATTATAAAATAATAAATCTAGTATCAATTATGTAATTATATGTTATTATAATTATGAGACAACCATATTCAACTTTCTATCAATCCTAATAAAGATGAAATCATCACGCGTGCGTACGTACGACTTACCGTCTCCACGTTGTGGGTAATCTATTTGTCACCACCACCATACTTGGATGGGTATAAAAATGGATGTAATAACTATATATTATTATTATAAAATTATATTGATTCTGAAATAGAGTACACCATGAAAATCAATATCATTCAACAATTATGGGAATGATATCGTCGCTCGTGCGTACGTACGACCTACCATCTCCACAATGCAATGTGATTCATTTTACATGATAACCACTCAATAATGATTTTATAAATGTAAAAAATAAATAAATATGGTATTTATTATGCTAATATAATTTTATAATGATATAATATGACCTAATAAGGAGAACTAGAACTTATTCGAAAAAACAAGGATATGATCATAAAGTAGTTAAAACCCGAATAACGATTAACAATGAATTGTTACAAATAAATGAAGGAGAATATGAACATATATTATGACCATTATTCTGGAATAAGTTAATAACATTATATAAATCATTATATAGGATTTTCTGACACATAAGAGTCACATCATACCTAAAGTAAGAGATAATTTTTCAATCTCCTTTTTATCCGAGATTTTTTATAAATAAGTATTTATTGGGGATATATTTATCAACCATGTCCATGTTTTCTAAAAATGTTTTCATAAAATGTCTAGTATTATTCTATGTCTGTTTAAAGTCATTTTACCATTTTCTTACTTTTACTAAATTGTATGGAAGGAATATTGCTTTTGTTTACCACACGTGGTACGTTTTGACTTTTTCGTCAAAAGTATGAGGAGAATGTTTTTAACTTATATGACATGAATGGATTTTTACAGTTTTATGACACATTATTTCCATGAATATTCCTTTGCAATATTCCATTTTTATTTTCAATTAAATTATTTTCTTTTAAAATTTCATGAAATTTTTAGAAAAGAAAACATTTTTGAAGAAGAAATGATATTTTCCTCAAGAATTAAGTTCAAGAATTTTATTAAAATTATTTTCCATCTAAGATGAATCTTTTTAAATAAGGTTTTGTTTTTATCCAAATTATTCCTAATATTTTCTTATGTTAATGATGGAATGATTGTTTATATAGATTATGTTATGATATAATGATGTTTAAGAAACCCATTCTAGTTCTTGGGTTATGTTATAATGAATGATTTATGTATTTGTGGCAATGTAAGAATGATTTTTTTTATGAGATGGGTGGGATCCATATCTCCCTCCAATTCATTGGGAAAAGATTTATATATCATGATATAAACATGACTAGAATGTCAAGTAAATTCATTTTAGTAATACAGGTCTGGAATGACAAGTAAATCGAGTTCAATAATACAGGTCTGGAATGACAAGTAAACCCAATTTAGTAAAGGACTTTGTCCACTATAATGGTCTTGGAAGTAATGCCTTGGTTGCTATGGAAATAATATTATGAGCTTATTTATTTTCCACAATTCCATGTTTTATGCCAATTCTTTGTTAATGTTCCTTTATGATCTATGCCTTACATGCTACCGATATTTATTTCATGACTCATGATTTTATATTTAAACATTATGTCAACGTTTTTACATTTTTATGTTTATGGTTTGTTTTATGTTCTCAATGTTTACCCTTACTAAGAATATGGGCTCACCCTTTTTATGTTTTCCTTTCCCCAGGATATAAATAAAGGTTTTAGGTAGAAAAACAAAAGGGGAAGATCTTTAGGGGAGATTTTGAAGATCTTTCACAAAGATAAAAGATTATATTCCATGTTTAGAAATAAAATAAACTAATATGGTCTTTGGGAATATATTTTTGTCAAGTATTAAGTATTTTGAAAAAGTAATTTAATGTCTGTGTATGTCATGCTTGGGTCATTAGATTTGGTATCAGGGTGAAGGTTTATTAAACCTTTGGAAACTATGATGCGAAAACTTTAGTGTGATCCTTAGATATATTTCTAATTTATGTCTAGGGATTTCCATAAGGATAAGTATAACTATAGGTCACAATATTATAATAATGGTAATAATCATTAATAACCTATAATTCAACCAAAGATGTTAGATATTGAAAGTACTCCCCCTTGATTATGTTGTTTTCCAAGTATGATTTTTGCCTCTCACACTATGCTTTTTGGGTTTTAGAAAATGACTGGAACCCAAAGGATCCATGTTAATGATCAATGAACTGGGAAATAAAATGATTATGTTCCTGAAAAACCAAATTTTATGTTATACGGAATGAAAAATCATATTTCTATACTTACACAAGCTATGAATCATTCTGGACTTCGAAATGAGTG
This sequence comes from Viscum album, assembly GCA_963277665.1. Lineage (NCBI taxonomy): Eukaryota > Viridiplantae > Streptophyta > Magnoliopsida > Santalales > Viscaceae > Viscum > Viscum album. The sequence continues at coordinate 1,511,015,915 of OY728128.1, read as the reverse complement.
GAGAAGGGAGAAACATTCTATTGATTCCTTTATGAGGAAACATCCACATTCTTTCAGTGGGTCTTCTGATCCACTTGTTTCTGAGTAATGGATCAGTACCATTGAAAATATATTTTACATCCTTCACTATTTGGAACATGAAAAAGTCATTTTGGATATTTATCTTTTAGAAGGTGAATTAGACCAGTGGTGGACTCTAATTAAAAATAAAAAGCAACAACATGAAATTGAATTCATGGAATAAGATGAGTTCAAGAACTATCTTTTCAATAATCACTTACCTCATATTCTTAGAACAAAGATGAAAATAGAGTTTCTTGAGCTTAAGGAAAAGGATGTTGAATTTATTGGTATATTTGAGGTGAATTTTACAAGACTTGCAAGGTATTCTTCTGGCTTTATCATCCAACCTGAAACTAAAGTTGATCAATTATTCAGTGGATTAAAACAAAGTCTATGAAGAGCATTAGCTATAAGAGTCTTTAGTAGCTATGAAGATATTTGGAGTTGCACTATAAAGGTATAACTGGAAGTTGGTGTTACATATCCATTCATGGTTTTGACATGAAACGAAATATAGAGTTCAAGGGAAATTCTCAAAACAACGGTGAAAAGAAGATGTATGTTTCCTTCTGCTAAAAGTGTGGAAAGAATCATGGTGGAGATTGTCTTAAAAAGACTAGAAAATGTTTCAAATGTGGAAAATAAGGTCATCAAGCAATTGAGTTCCAAAAAAATGGGAAAAAGGTTGTTAATAATAAGAATAAAGAAAAGACTATACAGAACTCACCACCAACACTTCAATGTTAAAAGTGAAAAGAAATGGGGAAATATGCTAACCAATGCCTAGATCCAATGGTCAATGATGATCGATGTTAATAACCTCTTAAGGAAAAAGTCAAAGGGAAGTCAAATGCGATCACTATTAGCAATATTGAGTATGACAACAAAATGATGGAATAATTAAGTGTTTATGTAATGGGATTCCAAAATAGTGTTGTGGAATCTCATTTATAGTATTATAGAATATTAGAATATATATGTATTGTTCCATTGTGGTTTTCCATAATTATATGGTACCAGTAACCCTGAAAAGTGATTGAAATATTTTTGGAAAGCACATGATTTTCTTATAATGAAGGGTTAAGGAGATAATGAGATGTTTGATAGTATTAATGACCTCATGACCGATATAAGGACAAAGTAATATCATGGTTTGAGTATATATAACTTTTGGTATTATTGGTGTGTGGAAAGAGTTAATTTTGACAAAATTCATGTTTTAATTAAGGTTATATTATAATTCATGTTATTATAATGTTTCAATAGAATTAATGATTTAGGTATTCACATGTTTGGAATGTGACAAAAAAGAACTACCTTAGGAGATATGGGTGAAAAATGTTAAGTCGATTTAGTTCAAATATTTCTAATGTTTTATAATTTTAGTTTTTGGAAGGATTGTAATGTTATCCATTTATGGATATTATAAGTTATATTCTGGTTGAAGATTGTTAGATTAATGTATTATCTCACTATATGTGGACTTATGAATATTTTATAACCTATTGTAACCTTTTTGATGAGACATATGGAATAAAATATTATTTTATCGCATGATCTTCCAACAATTCAAGAATGAAAAATTCAACTTCATTTCTTTAAATAAGAGATGAAGTGGAAATTATTCAGGGAATGACCAATGGTGAGATTATACTGAAATTAAGTAAGTATTTCTCCTCATGTAAAAATTATTCTAATTGGGGAAAAAGGATCTAGAAACCAAAAAATGTTATCCTAGTAACTTCTTATCTGATGAATCGGATGGTCCTTTAAATCATTGCAAATTTATGGCTTTCTGGAAGTTAACTTTCTCCAAACCTTATTCTCTATCACTATCTATCAGAACTTGATGGTTAGATTTCTCTTCCATACCCATGTTTTCACTTCCCACCTATGTTATCCTATTTGGAAACCCAGTGATGAGTTATTTTGGCTAAACATTTTGTTTCTAAATTTCTTTTTTATAATAAAGTTTTATTATTCTTTTTTATGATGTGGGTTTCCATGAAAGAAACTTTCAAGTAGTAAACCAATTATAACCCTGGCTAAATTAGAGGGTGAAATTTATTTTAAGGGGGGTATAATGTAACACCCTGAGATTTTATGAGATAGGTTGTTTTTAATTTCTTCATTTTCTTGTGTTGTATGCTACAATAAGATTGTATTGTGCTATCTGCAATACTGTATTAGCTTGCAGTATATGCAACACTATTGTTGGCTTGTGTTACGCACAATTTCAAGTTCTTTTGATAGAATTAATTTCACACAACACTGAGTATAGATTTTATTCAATGTAAAAAAGAAATATGTTTGGATTATTTTATACACAACACCAAAGGAATCTTTCACTACATGCAACTCTGACTTGGCTTGCGTTCCACACAAGAGTGGCCTTCCTCGATAGCTTGTATTGTAGGCAATACCGAGTTTCACTAAACAATGATATATTATTAAAATATTATTATTTAATGGGATATAAAATAGATGTTATGAATAGTATTAACCACATTTTGAATATTATATAACATTAAAATTCATCTTATATATTTTATAGAACATGATATAGGAATAAAATCAATTTTTCAGATAAAAGAAGCACTTTCCAATTTTTTTTTGTTTTTCCACCTTTGGATATAAAAACGATTTTAAATATATTTTACACTTTTTATATTAAATTTTACAAAATAAACTTTTTATTTTAGTGCGGAATATAGAAATTTTCTTTGGTTGATTTTTTTATTTTTCTAATAAGTTGTATTTTTTGATGAATAGTGAAAATATTGATTTTTTTTATTTTAATGGAATTAAATTGTAAAATTATATTTTGCTTTAGTTTTAAATTTTAATTAGTTAATTTTTATCTAATTATGGTTTTTTAAAATGATTTTATACATGAATTCATTTTAAAAAACATTGTCCCTTTAAGAAGGGGCATTTTTCAAAAAACTGTTTTTCATGAAATTTTAAAGGTTTTATTTTAAATTTAATTCTGAAACATCTGTGTAGTGAATTTTGAAAAAATTCAGTTCATATTTTTATTCAGGAGGTCCAAATTTGGTAAGTAGGTCCCCTTTATTTTGGACTAATATGAATAGTAACCATGGTAAATTTTATTACCACAGTAAAGGGTTTATTAGATAATTTAGGTTAAAAATAAAATTATAAATACTATATAATGACCAAAATAAATAAATAAATTTTATTTTATGAATTTAATTCAACTATTAACACATAAGGATCAAAATTATGTCATTTAATGGACACTTTTCTATGAAAATGACTTAAATAATATTTAAATCAAAGGAGGACAAAAAATGTCATTTTCTTTCTCTTTAATATATATTATATATCCACATATGAAAAAATTGGTGATATCATTAAATATAAATTATAATTTTTAACTTAATAATAATATTTCCCTGATATAAATTTATTTTTGATGTTTTCGGTCCTTTTGGGATATATTATGGTATTTATAGTATTTTATTTAATGAAAATTTAAAGATGTCATATTCATGTTTTAAATAATATATCATTTTTAAAATAAGGTTATAGAGAAGATAAATTTTACTATAAATACTTATTTGAAATATAAAATATTTATCTTTTTCATGGTAATTTAATTTTAATTTTTAGTAAAAAAATTTATTACACTGAAGTTTTATATATGGATGATGTAGAAATTATTTAATTGATGAAAAATAAAAAAAACTAATTTTTATTAAAATGATAATAACCATAAAAGGGAAAAAAACTTTACCAAATTTTATTTTTCGAGTATATATCAATCATAATCATCCAATTTTCATGTTATGAACCATTTGGAGCCATATTGAATAGATTAAGACAATAATATTATTTCAGTTAAAGTAATGTTAAAATTGTCACATTGATACTTTAATAAGTATAAAAATTTTAATGTTGGATTTTAAAGTATATAAATTAAACAAAATATATTATTATAAAATATAGAAAATTTATCTTTATAATATTATTTTATTTTTAATTTTTATTCATCAAATAAGTATATTAAATAATTACACAATATTAATATAGTAATTATTTTATTAAGGTAAATATCAAATAAATATTATTAAAAATATGAAAATAAATATAAATTTCAATAATTAATTTTTCATATTAATTTTCTATATTCCCTTGACCCCTTAGGGATATTATTAAATATTTTTTTCTAGGATAAAATCTTATCTTGATATTTTTAAAAATCCATGAATTGAATAGTGTCAAAATTGACACAATTGATATTTTTTTCAAAATAATGAATTATTAAATTATTTTAAAATCATAATTTTTTTTATAAAAATATATAATATTTATTATATGACCTAAAATTTCCTAAATTATTCATTTATTGTTCAATTGACTTCAAATAAGTAACTATTTCATCCTTTTAACATTGAAATATGTGTTACCCTAGTTAAAAATTAAATAGAATAACTTGGTGTTAATTAAAATGAAAATGCTTAAATTGACATAAAAACTTGTATAAAATTTATTGGGTTATGATATTACAAACCTATCATGTATCATATTATATATTGGGACATTTTTGAGGTTTTTAAGTGGTGTTTTATTTTATAATAAATTAATATTTTTGAGGTTTCCAAAAGTGCCCCTTACCTCAATTATAAAAGGAAACCTCCTCCCTCATTTCTCCACAACTCATTAAGCCTTAAAGTTCATAAATACCCTACCAATTTCTCTTTTAAACTTTCCTAGTTACATTATATAGATTATTTTCTTCTCATAAGACCAACTCTAGTTCCATTAAGCAGAGATTTAAAGAGAGCATGTCAAAGAAGAAGTAACCTCTTCTACCGATTCTTTTATATTTCTTTCTAATTATAATAACAATTAATGAGTTGTTTCATTATAGAATAATAAATATAGTATCACTTATTTACTGATATGTTATTATAATTATGAAACAACCATATTCAACTTCCTATCCATCCTAAGAAAGACAAAATCACGACGTGTGCGTACGTACGACTTACCGTATCCACGCAGTGGTGTAATATATTTTTCACCACCACCTTAATTAGATGGGTATAAAATGGATTTAATAACTATATATGATTATTATAAAATTATATTGATTCTTAAATATATTACAATATGAAAATAAATACCATTCAACAATCATGGGAATGATATTGTCGCCCGTGCGTATGTACGAGCTACCATGTCCATGATGCGATGTGGGTCGTTTTACATGATAACCACTCAATAATGATTATATAAATGTAATAAATAAATAAATATGGTATTTATTATGATAATATAATTTTATAATGATATAAACATGACCTAATAAGAAGAACTAGAAATTATTAAAAAAACACGGATACAATCATAAAGTATTTAAAACCTGAATAACAAGTAACAATGAATTGTTACAAACAAGTGAAGGAGAATATGAACATATATTATGATCAATATTATAGAATATGTTAATAAAATTATTTAAATCATTATACAGTATTTTCTTACACATAGGAATCACATCAGACCTAAGGTAAGAGATAATTTTTCAATCTCCTTTTTATCCAAGATTATTTATAAATAAGTATTTATTAGGGATATATTCATCATACATGTACATGTTTTATAAAAATGTTTTCATAAATTGTTTAATATTATTATATATATGTTTAAATTTATTTTACCCATTTTTTACTTTTACTACAAGGTATAGAAGGAATATTTCTTTTGTTTACCATACGTGGAACTTTTTGACTTTTTCATCAAAAGTATGAGGAGAATGTTTTTTAACTTATACGACATGAATGAATTTTTATAGTTTTTGGACGCCTTATTTTCATGAATATTCCTATACAATATTCCATGTTTATTTTCTATTAAATTATTTTATTTTAAAATTTCATGAAAATGAAAACATTTTTGAAGAAGAAAGGTTATTTTACTCAATAATTAATTTCAAGTGTTTTTTTAAAATTATTTTCCTTCTAAGATGACGCTCTTTAAATAAGGTTTTGTTTTTATCTATATTATTCCTAATATTTTATTATGTTAATGATTTAATGATAGTATATATATATTATGTTATGATGGAATGATGTTTAAGAAACCAATTTTATTTCTTGGGTTATGCTATGATGAATGATTTATGTATTTTTAGAACATATAAGAATGATTTTTTAATGAGATGGGTGTGATCTATATCTCCATTCAATTCATTGTAAAATATTTACATATCATGATATAAACATGACTATAATATCAAGTAAATAGTGTTTTGTAATACAGGGCTAGAATTATAATTATATCCAGTTCAATAATACATGGCTGGAATGACATGTAAACCCGATTCAGTAAAGGAATTTGTCTACTATAATGGTCTTGGAAGAAATGCCTTGGCTACTATGGAAATTATATTATGAGATTATTTGTTTTCCACAATTCCATGTTTTATTCCAATGATTTTTTAATATTAATTTATGATCTATGCCTTACGTACTACAGAGATTTATTTCATGACTCATGATTTTGATATTTAAGCTTTATGTTCATGTTTTTACATTTTTTATGTTTATGGTTTGTTTTATGTTCTAAATTTTTAACGTTAATAAGAATTTGAGATCACCATTTTTATGTTTTCTTTTCCCTAGGATATAAAGAAAGGTTTTTGGTAGGAAAACAAAAGGGGAAAATCTTTATGGGAGATTTTTACGATCTTTCACAAAGTTAAAATATTATGTTGCAAGTTTAAAAAGAAACTAAACTAATACAGTCTTTGGGAATCTATTTTTTTCATGTATTAATTATTTTGAAAAAGTAATGTAATATCCTTGTACATCAATCTTGGGTCGTTAGATTTGGTATTAGAGTGAAGGTTTAGTCAAAATTTGGAAACTATGATGCGAAAACTTTAGTGTGATCCTGGGAGATATTTCTAATGTATGTCTAGGGATATACCTAGGGATAAATATAACTATAGGTCATAGTCTTAGAATTATGGTAACGATCATGAATAACTTAGAATTAAACCTAAGATGCTGGAAATATAAAGTACTCCCCCTTGATTATGTAGTTTTCCTAGTATGATTTTTGCCTCTCACACTATTATTTTTGGGTTTTAGACAATGGCTGGAACCCAAAGAAACCGTTTTAATGATTAATGAACTAGGAAATACAATGATTTTGTTCCTAAACAAAAAAATGTCATGGTAGATGGAATGAAAAATCTTATTTCTATACTTACACAAGATATGAATCATTATGGACTTCCAAATGAGCATAGAAGGGAGAAACATTCTATTGAGTCATTTATGAGGAAACGTCCACCTTATTTCAGTGGGTCTTCTGATCCACTTGTTTCTAAATAATGGATCAGTACCATTGAAAATATATTTTACATTCTTCAATTTTTAGAACATAAAAAATTAATTTTTTCTATTTATCATTTAGAAGGTGAAGCAGACCAGTGGTGGAATCTAATTAAAAATAAAATGCAACAACATGAAATTGAATCCATGGAATGGGATGAGTTCAATAACTATATTTTCAAAAATAACTTCCCTCATATTCTTAGAACAAAGATGGAAATAGAGTTTCTTGATCTTAAGGCAAAGGATGATGAATTTCTTGGTATATTTGAGGTGAATTTTACAAGACTTACATGGTATGCTTCTGGCTTTATCATCCAACCTGAAACTAAAGTTGATTGATTCTTCAGTGGATTAAAATAAAGTCCATGAAGAACATTATCTATAATAGTATTTAGTAGATATGAAGATATTGTGCATTGTGCTATCAAGGTAGAACTTGATGTTGTTGTTACATATCCATCTCATGGTTTTGACAGGAAACAAAGGATGGAGTTAAATGAAATTATCAAAATAATGGTGAAAAGAAGATGGATGTTTCTGTATGATAAAAGTGTGGAAATAAGCATGGTGGAGATTGTGTTAAAGGTACTAGACAATGTTTCAAGTGAGTAAAATAAGGTCCTCGAGCAGTTGAGTGCTGAAGTAGTGGGAAAAAGTTTGTTAATAATGTGAATAGAGAAAATACTATAGATAACACACCACCAACACTTCAATGCTACAAGTGTAAGGAAATAGGGAATTATGCAAAGCACTTCCCTAATCCAAGGGTTAATGATGATAGACCTCAATAACCTCTTAAGGAAAAAGTCAAAGGGAAGTCAAATGTGATCACTATTAGATATGTTGAGTATGACAACGAAATAATGGAATGATTAAGTGTTTATGTAATGGGATTCTAGAATAGTGTTGTGGAATATCATTTATAGTATTATAGAATATTAGAATATATACGTATTGGTCCCTTGTGGTTTTCCATAATTATATGGTACCGGTAACCATTAAAAGTTATTGAAATATTTTTGGAAAGCACATGATATGCACATAATTAAGGGACAAGGAGATAATGTGATGTTTGATAGTATTAATGACCTCATGACTGATATAAGGACAAAGTGATATCATGGATTGAGTATATAGTATTTTTGGTTTTATTGGTGTGTGGAAAGAGTGAATTTTGACAGAATTCATGTTTTCATTAAGGGTATATGGTAATTCATGTTATTATCATGTTTTAAGAGAATACATGATTAAGGTATTCACAAGTTTGGAATGTGATAAAAAAGAACTACCTTATGAGATATTGGTGAAAAATGTTAAGATGATTTAGTTCACCTCTTTATAAAATTTTATATTTTTATTTTTTGGAAGGATTGTAATTTTATCCATTTATGGATATTATAAGTTATATTCTGGTTGTATATTGTTAGATTAATGTTTTATCTCACTATAGGTGGACGTAGGCATATTTTATAACCTCTTATAACCTTTCGATGAGACATATAGAATAAACTATCATTCTATCGCATGATCATCCAACACTTCGAGAATGAAAAATTCAACTTCATTTCTTTAAATAATAGATGAAGTGGAAATTTTTCAGGGAATGACCAACGATGAGATTATTCTGAAATCAAGTATGTAATTCTCCTCATGCAAAAATTCATCTAATTTAGGAAAATAATCTAGAAACCAAAAATGTTATCCAAGTACCTTCTTATACGATGAATCAGATGGTCCCTTAAATCAGTGTGAATTTATGGCTTTCTAGTAGTTAACTTTCTCCAAACCTTATTCTCTATCACTATCCATCAAAACTTGATGGTTAGATTTCTCTTCCATACCCATGTTTTCACTTACTACCTGTGTTATCCTATGTGAAAACCCAAAGATTCATTATTTTAGGTAAGGATTTTGTTTCTAAATTTCTTTTTTAAAATGATGTTTTAGTATTCCTTTTTACGATATTGGTTTCAATGAAAGAAACTTTCAAGTAGTAAACCATTTATAACCCTGAAAAATTTCGAGGGTATAATTTATTTTAAGCAGGGTAGAATGTAACAACCTGAGATTTTATGAGGTATATTATTTTTAATTTCATCGATTTCTTGTGTTGTGTGCTACACCAATATTATCTTGTGCTATACGCAACATTGTATTAGCTTGCAGTATACGCAACACTATTCTTGGCTCGTGTTACACACAATTTCACATTCTTTTGATAGAATTCATTTCACACAACATTGAGTATTGATTTTATTAAATTTATAAAAGAACTATTTTTGGATTATTTTATAAACAACACCAAAGGAATCTTTCACTACACAAAACACTGACTTGGCTTGCGTTACACACAAGAGCGACCTTCCTCGATAGCATGCACTATAGGCAATACAAAATTTCCTTAAAAAATGATATATTATTAAAATATTATTATTTATTGGGATATAAACTATAATTTATGAATAATATTAACCAAATTTTGAATTTTATATAACATTAAAATTCATCTTATATATTTTCTAGAACATGATATAGGAACAAAATCAATTTTTCAGATAAAAGAAGTACTTTAAAAAAAAAAGTTGTTTTTCCACCTTTTGATAGAGCACCCATTGTAAATATAATTTTGACAATTTTTTATATTAAATTTTACAAAATAAACTTATTATTTCTGTGTAGAATAAAAAAAATTTCTTTGGTTGAATTTTTGGTAATTTTTTGATAAGTTTTATTTTTTGATGAATAGTGAAAATACTATTTTTTTATTTTAAATCCATTAAATAATAAAATTATGTTTTTATAGTTTTAAATTTTAATTCTTTAATTTTTATCCAATTGTGATTTTTGAAAATTATTTTATACATGAATTAATTATAAAAAACATTTTCCATTTAAATAGGGGAATTTTTCCAAAAACTGTTTTTCATGAAATTTTAACAGTTTTATTTTAAATTTAATTATGAAACTTATGTGTATTGAATTTTGAAAAAATTTATGTCAAATTTGGATTTAGGAGGTCCAAATTTGGTAAGTATGTATGCTTTATTTTTTATTAATATGAATAGTAACCATGGTAAATTTTATTACCATGGTAAAGGTTTTATTAGGTAATTTAGGTTAATAATAAAATCATAAATACTATATAGTGACCAAAACAAATAAGACTTTTTGTTTAATGAATTTAATTCGACTATTAACACATAAGGATCGAAATTATGTCATTTAATGGACACTTTTCTATAAAAATGACTTAAATAATATTTCAATCAAAGAAAGAAAAATAATGTCCTTTCCTTTTTCTTTAATATCTATTATGTATCAAAATATGAAAAAATGGGTGGTATTAACAAATATAAATTGTAATTTTTAACTTAATTAACATATTTCCCTAATATAAATTTATTTTTTATGTTTTGGGTCCATTTGGGATATGTTGTGGTATTTATAATATTTTATTTAATTAAAATTTAATGATGTCATATGCATGTTCTAAATAATATATCATTTTTAAAATTAGATAATAGAGAATATAAATTTTACTATAAATACTTATTTGAAATATAAAATATTTATCTTTACAATTGTAATTTAATTTTAATTTTTAGTAAAGAAATTATTACATTGAAGTTTTATATATGGATGATGTTGAAATTATTTAATTGATGAAAAATAAAAATAACTAATTTTTATTAAAATGATAATAACCATTAAAGGGAAAAAGCACTTTAGAAAATTTTATTTTTGGAGTATATATCGACCATGATAATCCAATTTTCTTTTTACGAACCATTTGGAGCCATATTGAATAGATTAATACAATAATATTATTTTAGATATAGTAATGTTAAAATTGTCCCATTCATACTTTAATAAGTATAAAAATTTTAATGTTGGATTTTTAAGAATATAAATTCAACTAAATATATTATTATAAAATATATTTAATTTATCTTCATAATAGTATTTTATTTTTAATTTTTATTCATCAAATAAGTATATTAAATAGTTACACAATATTGATATAGTAATTATTTTATTAAGGTAATTATCAAATAAATATTATTAAAAATATTAATATAAATATAATTTGGGATAATTAATTTTTCATATTAATTTTCTATATTCTCTTGACCACTTAGGGATATTATTAGATATTGTTTTCTAGGATAAAATCTTAGCTTGATATTTTTAAATATCCATGAATCAAATACTGTCAAAATTGACCCAATTAATATTTTCTTAAAATAATGAATTATTATATTATTTAAAAATCATAAAACATTTTATAAAAATATATAATAATTATTATATGATCTAAAATTTCCTAAATTATTAATTTATTTTTTAATTTAAGTCAAATAAGTAAATATTTCACCCTTTTAATATTGAAATATTTGTTACCCTAGTTAAAAATTAAATAGAATAACTAAGTGTTAATTAAAATGATAATGATTAAATTGACATAAAAACTTGTCTAAAATTTATTAAGGTATGATATTACAACCCTATAATGTCTTATATTATAGATTGGGACATTTTGGAGGTTTTTAAGTGGGGTTTTATTTTACTATAAATTAATATTTTTGAGGTTTCTAAATGTGACCCTCACCTTAATTATAAAAGGGAACCTCATCCATCTTTTCTCCACAACTAATTTAGTCTTAAATTTTATAAATAACCTACCCATTTCTCTTATAAACTTCCCTAGTTACATTCTATAGGTTCTGGTCTTCTCAAAAGACCCACTCTAGTTCCATTAAGAGGAGATATAAAGAGAGCACGTTAAAGAAGAGGTAATTTCCTCTACCTCCTCTTTCATATTTCTTTCTACTTATACTAATAATTCATGAGTTGTTTCATTATATAATAATAACTCTAGTATCCCTTATGTACTGATATTTTATTATAATTATGAAACAATCATATTCAACTTTTTATCCATCTTAAGAAGGATGAAATCACCACATGTGCGTATGCACGACTTACCATATCCACGCTGTGGTGTAATCTATTTTTCACCACCACCATACTTGGATGGGTATAAAAATAGATTTAATAACTATATATGATTGTTATAAAATTATATTGATTCTGAAATATATTATACCATGAAAATCAATAACATTCAACAATTATGGGAATGATATCATCGCTCGTGCGTACGTACGACCTACCGTCTCCACGATGCGATGTGATTCATTTTACATGATAACCCCTCAATAATGATTATATAAATGAAATAAATAAATAAATATGATATTTATTATGATAATATAATATTATAATGATATAAATATGACCTAATAAGAATAACCATAATTTATTCCATAAAACATGGATACGATCATAAAGTTGTTAAAGCCCGAATAACGAGTAACATTGAATTGTTACAAAAAATAAAGGAGAATATGAACATATATTATGACCATGATTCTAAAATAAGTTAATAACATTATCTAAATCATTATACATTATTTTATAACACATATAAATCACATCAGACCTAATTTAAGAACCATAATTTATTCCAAAAAACATGGATATGATCATAAAGTAGTTAAAACCCAAATAACGAGTAACATTGAATTGTTACAAAAAATGAAGGAGAATATGAACATATATTATGTCCATGTTTTCTAAAAATGTTTTCATAAAATGTTTAATTTTATTCTATGTATGTTTAAAGTCATTTTAAGCCATTTTTTACTTTTACTACATGGTATGAAAGAAATCTTTATTTTTTTACCATACGTGGTACTTTTTGTCTTTTTCAGCAAATGTACAAGTGGAATGTTTTTTAAATTATATAGCATGAATGTATTTTTACAGTTTCATGACACCGTATTTCCATGAATCTTAATTTACAATATTTTGAGTTTATTTTTAATTAAATACTTTTCTTTTAAAACTATACGACATTTTGAGAAGGAAAAACATTTTTGAAGAAGAAAGGATATTTAACTCAAGAATTAAGTTCAATTGTTTTATAAAAATTATTTTCCGTCTATGATGACACTCTTTAAATAGGTTTATGTTTCTATCCCTGTTATTACTAATATTTTATTTTTTTAATGATGGAATGATATTTTATATGGAATATTTTATGATGGAATTATGTTTAAGAAACCCATTTTATTTCTTGGGTTATGCTATGATGAATGATTTATGTATTTGTGGCACATGTAAGAATGATTTCACTACGAGATGGATGGTACCTATATCTCCCTCCAATGAATTGGGTAGATATTGATATCTAATAATATAAACATGACTGGAGTGGAAAGTAAACATGGTTTAGTAATACAGGGATGGAACGACAAGTAAATCTAGTTTAGTAATACATGGATGAACAGTATGTAAACAGGGTTCAGTAATGGCCTTTGTCAACTGTGATGGTCTTGGAAAAAATGGCTTGGCTAATATGGAAATCATATTTTGAGCTTATGTTTTTTCCACAATTCCATGTTTTATGCCAATGCTATATTAATGTTCTTTTATGGTCTATGCCTTACGTACAACCAATATTTATTTCATGACTCCTGATTTTTATATTTAAACATTATGTTCATGTTTTTACATTCTTATGTTTATGGTTTATTTTATATTCTCAATGTTTACCATTACTGAGCACTTTACCCACCCTTTTAAGGTTTTCCTTTCCCCAGGATAAAAATAATAGTTTTAGGTAGGAAAAAAATGGGAATATCTTTATGAGAGATTTTGAAGATCTTTCACTAAGTTAGAAGATTATGTTCCAAGTTTCCAAAGACACTAAACTAATATGGTATTTGGGAATTTGTTGGTGTCATGTATGATGTATTCTGAAAAAGTAATTTAATGTACATGTATGTCAAGATAGGTTTATTATAGGCACAATGATAACTCCCAAGAGGGTCTTAACATCAAGTGCAATTCCCTCCTCCATTATCTATCCCAAAACAGAACTCATTTATATAACATAGGGATCTTACCCTTATCCTGTCATGAAAACCTGAAGTATATTTGGTACTGATCTAGAAGCCTAAGTATGGTGTATGTAAAAATCAGTAGGCCACCACCAGTGGAGTCTAAATCAATATCCAATATATAATAGTGTATGTATTTTTATAAATAATAATTTACAAATGATAAAAAATATGTTTCTCATTTAATTATTCATTAATTAACAACATAGGATAACAGGTTCACGGTGACACCCGAACCAATCATTCCTTATTAAGATCATATTGGTGTCTAAACAATACACTAAGGGAATAACAGATTTCATTCTTTCATGATCTTTCATTAGTCATTTAATTTTTAATTTCACATTTATACAATGGGGGCCTAGAGTAGCAGTTTGTCACCCTGTGGGTATTTGGAGCAGCAATCCATGTCCCACAACATAGTGATAACATGATATATATATATATATATATAACTTGGGGTCCTATATAACAATTTTGGAACCCCATGGGTTTTTATCAATATCCCCTAACCCACAACTCAGTGTTCACATCATTCAAAAATTTCACTTATCATGGTTCCATATTCAAAACCCATTTATTAGCCATTTCCAAAATCCATCATTCTACCAAATTTATAATCCCATTCATCAACCAATTTCATAATACCAAAAATCATTATTTAAATTAAATTGTAACATCCATTGGGTTTCCATCAAACCTAGTCTCAAATCTCTAATGACCCAATGAGATTCGTTTAAGGTATCACATTCATAAGGGAAAACAATTTCTGAATTCTATTTAAAGGAAATTTCCCAACATGGAATGATAATTGAATAATTAAATATATGTGAACATAATCAAGACTATGGGAAAAAGTAATTTGACCACCTAACTCAAGATCATTAATGGATTCTCTCCAAATCGCAACCCTTAATTCGGCGTGGAAAGATCCAATTCACAACAACGGGGAAGTTATAAGTCCAAAACCCGATAGGGGATGATTTCTTCCACAAGACCTTTGATTCCACAAGAAAGGGGTTCTAGGATCCTTAGAATCCTATATGAAGATTTTAAAAAGCATGATGAGTCTCTGGAATAGTCTATATATTACAATCTCCCCACCTTATAACAACTTATCATCGAGTTATTCTCTCAAACATCTCTAATATTACGAGGTTAAAAGGATGGGTCATTGTGCCCATATATCTTCTTAGATATACCATGTTTACTCCTAAACACATTCATTATTCCATTGTTTTTTGGACTATAGACATGGTCTTCCCTATAATACCTTTTCACTATGATCTACATTATAAATTGGATTCCTCTTAAAGGAAGAATCATCCTCAAGCTCCACATCATCGACATCAATCACATGATATGGTCAAGGTGATACTGTTGAATCATTGACACATGTAATACATCACTCATAACACTATAACTATATGAAATATCCAATGCATAATACGCTGGTGTTAATCACTCCACAATCTCAAATGGTCTAACAAACCAGGGCTCTATCTTTCATTGCCTTAAAATTCTAGAGTGGCCCAATCTCAAAGACACCTAGAGTAACACACAATCACCCATTGTGATATTTATGGGTTGATGACGTCAATAAAAATATGAGTTATTCATACTCTGATCCATATCCATACATTTATGAATTAGCTGAACGATCTCTGATTTCTCCTATAAGGTCTAAAATAATGTTCTTGATAAGGTTCTAACTAGATATTCTCCCGATAACTACTATTAATGGTATACTCAATGAGTGCTAATTTCTTCTCCCATGACCCACAAAAATCAAGGACGCATATTCTTTGCATTTTCTCTAGAACTTAGATAGTGAGATCTGATTTCCCAATTATTTATGAGTGGAAATATGTACTCAGAAATACATGTGTACCTAATGCCTTCTGTATGTATTTCTAGATGAATGAAGTAAAATGAGAGTCACGATCTAAAACAATGATCTGTGGCACTCCATGAAAATGATCTATCTCTTGAAGATACAAATACCCCAACTAATCAATAGTAAAAGAAACATGTATTGATAAGAAGTGTTCTACTTGGTCAAACAATCCACAATAACCCAAAATTGAATTAATATTATGAGGAATCCTCAAAAGACCCACAATTAATTCCATAGTAACATCATCCCACTTCTATTATGTATTGTCCAATGACTGTAACAAGAAACCGGGTTGTTTATGCTCATCCATCACCTGTTGAGAGGTGTAGCATCGTGTCATGAAACCCGCAATCTTCCTTTTCATGCCTAGCCTCCAATACTTTCAATGTATGTTATGGTAATTTTTTTTCAAACCAGGATGCACCATCCACATCAAGGCATGAAACTCAGACATAATCTCCTCATGTATACATATAGGCCCAAAAACATAGTTATGAACATATATGATCTCATACTCATAAATAGTCTAATTAAAAAGTGACTCCCCACCTTTAGGGACTTCCCTTATGGAAAAAAACTCTGGACGCTCATAATTCTTCTACCTAATCTGGGTCATAAGTGGGAACTCCACTAATACTGATATGAGGGCCATCTACCACTATCCCTATAGAACCTCAATATGCATCTCTAAAATGTTTATCATCTTCCACTCAGAACTGGACTCATGAAATTCCTAATTATATGTCTTTATTCAAAAATATTCAAAAACACTATTTCCCTTTCCCAGTGCATATTATATCTCAAAATCAAATGACTCTATATAGTCAACCCACATTTTGTACTGAAGGATCAAATATTACTATGAAATTATGTTTTTAAAATATATATAGGCTGTATAAATAGAATTTTTTTCTCCCAACAAGTAATCCTACTAACACGTTAAAGAATAAACCACCACTACTACCTAGATATCATGCATGGGGTAATTATATTCTTGTGGAATTAACTATTGTGACCCATATGACACAAATTTATCTCTACATATCCACACTGATCCAATTCCAATCATAGACTCATCACAAAACATGGAATACTTCTAACCCAACTTGGGTAGGAAAATGTTTTGTGCAGTATTCAAATGACTCTTAAACTCATGAAAATCATTTTCATATTCTCCATAATATTCAAACTTGACACCCTTCTCAGTCAATCCAAAAATTGGTTTTTATAATCAGGAAAATAACTAAACGAACCTTTAATAATTATCCAACAAACCCAAAAAATAACTATAATCAAAGAAGTATATGTGTCATTCCATATAAGTGTCAAGTGTCAAATTCAAAAAATAAAAATAAAAATAAAGATGCATTGACAACTCCCAATAGGGTCCTAACATCATGCATAGTTCCCTCATTCATGATCCATCCCCAAATCCCAATGAAACCATCTAACATAGGTCTCTTGACCTTATAATGTATTGAAAACATGAATTCTATTCAGGTACCAATCAAGAATCCATAGTAGGGTGTGAGTAAAACTTTGTAGGCCACAAACAATGGTGTCCAAATTAATATCTAATATATAGCAGTGTTTGTAGTTTATAAAGAATACAGTAAAAATGAAAAAAATAAATAAGTTTCACTTTTAATTATTCTTTAATCAACTATATAAAACCTCAGGTTCATGGCTAATTCCAAAGTCTAAACCATACACTATGGGAATATCAAAATAAATTCATTCATAGGATTTCATTATACATCTGATTTCTAATTTCACATTCATAAAATGGTGTCCTAGAGTAGTAACCTAGCACCCAATGGGTATTTTCCGCAGTAGTCCATGCCAAAAATCTCATTGATTATGTGATATATATATATAAATAATATCATGGGATGATATTATCAATCCTTAACCACTTTGGTATTTTTAGCATCATTCCCGGACTCACAACTTAATGTTCATATCATTCACAAATTTCGCATATCATAGTTCCACATTCATAACCCATTTATCAACCGTTTCCATAATCAATTATTCAATCAAATTTATAATCCCATTTATCAAAAATTTCATAATCCCAAAAATCGTCACTTAATTTATTTTGGAACACTCCCTAGGTTTTCATAAAGCCTAATCTCAAATCACTAATGGTCCAATGGGATCCATGGAGGGTCTTACATTCACAAGAGAAGAAAATTTATAAACTCAATTTAAATGAAATTTCCCAATGTGTAAATGAAATTAAACAATTAAATACATGCGAACATATTCAATCCTATGGAAAAAATAAATTGGACCACCTACCTTAAGATCATTGACAAACTCTCATCAAATAATAACCCTCAATTCAATGTGGAATGGACTAATTCATAGCAGAAAGGAAGATCTATGTCTAAAACCCAAGAGGAGTTGATTCCTTCTATTGACACTTAGATTCTCTAAGAAATGGGGTTGAGAAGCCTTAAAATCCACTTTAAATCATGAAAAGAGCATAAAAAATATCTATAAAGGTCAGGATCTTACACTATATTTGTTTTAAAATCTAGTGTTTTGAATATTATTTTTAAGTAATGTTATGACATTTTGAATTGATAGGTAGAAAATTTATAATTGCATGATAAAATTTTTTGAAGTGAGTTTTTTTCCCTTTAAAATATTTTCTATATCCTTTAAGGGTAATAGGTGTGAGATACCCATTGAGGGAGGATTGCCTCGGGAATATAAATTCATTTTAAGTAATCGTTCTTCCTTAAACCTCTCACATCCCTTGACAAAATTGACCTCTGAAATATAAGTGTTAGCCTTTTACCCTTATTTAATATATTTAGTTGATTATTATTTGTCTTGACCATCCCTCATATAATATATGAAATGGTCAATTTACCAACATTAGAAGATTATGTTGTGATATATATATATATATTTAACAAATCACAAGGGACATAATGATTTTTACTTGGTTCACCACTACAGGTTAGTCCAAGGTGTATGTGATCGTTAATGTGTCGATGAACCAAATTACTAAATCTTACTACTTGGGGTTGGACTATAACAATTCTACATGGGGTAACTCCCTTTAAAAAAGGTTAAGTTTTTCTTACTAAAACCTTAGGATCACTTCCTTAATACTTTTTCTCTCTTTTATCACGAATATAGGAAAGGATAACAAATCATATCACATGATAATATAAATATCACATATTGTTTTTAGTTGCACCAGTATATAGAGATGAGTTTATTAATCCCCTATTATAACTACACATAATACTGTTAATTTGACCTTGAGAATAATATACTTTCAATTAGATGTCATGTAATCACATTTATTCATGATCAAGAATGGGAATAGAATCATTATTCTTCACTATATTCTAGTGACAATTTCTTCTTATTTTTCATTAGAAATGTGTTAAATGAGTTCTGTTCTCTCACATAATTTTCTTTACAACCAAAAATTCCTATTCATTTATGAGGCTCTAATTTTCAACAAGTTCTTTGTTATTTCCTCTACAACTTCCAAAACTGATACATGTAGTGTTATATGCCTATAGATCTTAAATTTAAGGTTCAGATTAATCCCACTTACTATAATATTTTTGATATTTCTCCTACTATTCTAGAAATTAACTATTTCCATTTAGTGTAATTAAATATTGGTTAAGGACCTAAAATCTCAAGATAACATCCCTAGTTAATTTTGAAACTCGATAATAACTACTTGACTTTACTGTGGTTCCAGTTTATACTGTATATTCATCTTGGATAAGGACCTAAAAGAGTGTTTACACATTGTCATGTATGCCCTATATGAAAAAGATGTGCTTTACCTCCTCTATTGAGAATATAATAGGGTTTTTGTGATCCCATGGCCTAAACCATTAAGTCTGATCCAAACCACCACACACACTCATGCATTCCTCCCCATATGCAATAGGTTTTTGAATAGAAGAAAGGGTCTGAATGTATCATGTGGGGATACCATATCATTACTAATAATAAAAAAGGCATAAATAATTTAGTATAATAACATAGAAAAATAAATAATAAATTTTGTAATGAATTCCATTGAAATTATTTCATGATATATATATATAAACGAAGGAAATCCAAAGTGGAAAGTTAATAAGATTGTGAGAAAAAATAGGTAAGTATATAAAATATTTTGGCATCTATTTAGAGTTCATGAAAGTACTACCTCCATGAACTATGCTCCATCTCTTTACTCCCTTTCTCTAGGGCCTTACCATTTCATGTGTCCCTGATAAGAAATTATACACACACATTGAGTTTCCCATACAAGGTTTAGGTATAAACCTAGTAGGACACCTCAAATATGTTTGTAACACAATTTCACATGAATAATATTATATATCATGAAAAAAATAAATGTGCAAGAAAAAAATTGAAATAACCTACTGAGAAGTCATGTTCTAACCAAGCCTCCACAAATCCCCAATCATACCTATTTCAGCTCTACACTGAAAGAAAATTAATAATGGAAGTAATGAAATACAGATTGACCTAATATATTCCATGCATCTATTATCACCCTTAAAGATAATGAGTCTTAGTGAAGGAGATTATAGATTGAAGTGTTTCATTAATTTATTATTGGGATTTCCAAATTATTTTTAAAAAAAAATAAAAAAAATGTGACTATATAATTAAATATAAAAAATGACTATTTTTAGGCCGAATCCATGAGACAGTGCAAGTAGATATTATGAAATTTAAAAACAATTGATTTGAATTATTTTGAATAATTTAAATGAACAAAGAATATTTTATTTTAAAAAATGTTAGAGAAATCCTTCCATGGTTGTGTAGGTTTTGGGTTTGGGTGATAAATATTTTAGAAATTATATTGGTTGGTAATTTTATTGTTAGATTTGAGATGAGGGAGATCCTTGGTTTTGGTATCCCCTCCTTAACAATGAAATTTCATGTTTCCCATGGTTGGGTATTTTAATGTATTAATTAATTAATTTGTGTTGATACTATTTTTAAACATGATTACATGAAATTATTCAATGGTAATGCCTTATTTACGGTAATTAGTTATGAAATTATCATGGGACTTTCCATATTATTTTATCAATGGTCATGCGATGAGGAAATGAATGGAATTGGAATTTTAATATGGTTACAACAACCCAAAACATGAACAAAATATATAAAATAAAATTCAAATCATGTTTCCTATTTATCTATATCACCCTACATTGATCAAGAGTTGTCCACTCATTCTGGCCTTGAGGTAGTCAAAGGTAAGGATAAAGGTTGGGAAAATTGAAATAAAAAGGTAGGGAAGAGTTGGTGAAAGGCTTTATAGTAGTTCAGAACATCGCATTGAGATTTTATTTTTGGTGGAACAGTACCATATAGATTAACCTTTGTTATCAATTTATATGCATCTGAATTGATTGGGATGGCTTTAAATATTAATTAATATAGTTTTTTATTTTTCCTAGTTCAATTTCATGGTGCTTAAAGTTTCCAATTTGAATGTCTTTATGATTTTAAAATATTTAGTAATCGATGGAGAAAAAGGTTTTCCTATCCACATCATTCATGGTATGTTAATATGTTTAAGACCATTAATTTTTGGAACGCACCCCCTAGATATTTTTTTTCACACATTTTGTTTATGTTATGAATATTTCTTGCCTCTCACATCGTGAATAGTCCATTCATGATGTGATTAGATATTTTTAGTGGTTGTGTCTATATTTTTACTTGTTTATTCAATTTCAAGATGTCTAAACGTCTTATAGATCCCCCATGCTGAGGAAGGTATTCTTATGATATAGATCACATACCACTTTTATTATTTTTATCATATTCCATAAATCATTCTGTCTTACCATAAATGAATTGTGAACTGAAATATAAGAAATAATGACCAATAAAATGACATTAATCATATTTTTTAAATACTAAAAAGTGTATACATGAAATGTAAGCATCAAATACCCCAACACTTAAATTCAGTATTTTCCTCAAGAATGAAATATCAACATAGTACAAATAAAGATCACATTACATTGATTAAAATTTAATGTTAATAAAATAAATAGATAAAGTGGGGAATTGAAGTTTCAAACATCACAGAGGAAAATTATTTTAACTCCTCACTTTCTAGAGAAACAGTTCAACCATTTTTTTAATTTTCAATTTTTTAATTAACCATTACTTTTAATTCATCAATTATTACTTTTAAATTAATTATCAATGTGCTTTGCATTTGCAATAAACCTCACTTTGATTCTATCCACTCATTATTCCAGGAACAAATTTAAATGGAATTTATCTCATACCATGAATCATTATCTATACCATAGGCTTGCAATGCATCTACTTTCTCCACCATATAAAGACAAAATAAAAAAAATCATGAGATCTTCACTATTAAGACTAAAAGACTTTGAGGATTTAAGAAAGTTAGTTAAATGATATCAAATTAATAAATATAAAAAATGTGGTTAATTTCTATGATACTTTTCATGATAATCAATTAAATACTATTAAAAATTTATCCCCTAAAAAATTCATCACCCTTTTACCCAATTAATCAAAGTAGGCTCATGAAATAGTGAATTACAATGAATGAAAAACCCTCTTGTATTTTTTTATTTTTTCAAATGTTGTGCTTCGGTAAATTCTAAAATCCACCATCCAATTCCAAATGTTCTCCTCAAGAAACTATTTATAAAAATTAGAACAATATAACTAGTCAAGAAATGATGAATTATTAATTTCCCAAGAAATTTAACATTTTTTAATATTTTTAAGATTGCAAGAAAAGAGTCTAATATATGAAAATCATGTGACATTTTCCTAATTACCCATCTAAGTACCCCCATACTAATCCATTTTTAAATTAACCTCCCTTTCACCATAGATATGTCTCATACGCACTCATTTTTTATAATCATAGAAAATATTTCAAGTGGGTAGGAAAGGATAAAAATAGGATCATAATGTAATAATTCACCATTAATTTTGTTTCAAGAATTCCATGGGTATATGAAGGATTAATTTATGGGTTGATCTCATGACATGGTCTTTATAAAAAATTTCCTCATCCATATTATATGTGACTTTATAAAAATCATAGATTTAAAAATATCAAAATCAATTTCTAGAAATAATAATGCACGTTTCCCACTTAAGAAATATACTCAAGAAAATAATAGAAAATATTAGGAATTGAAAATGTCTCAAGAATGAGAAAAAATGGTCGATACTATCACTCATGGAAATTCATATGAATAATAAAATCAATTAGTATAAATTCCAGAAATTAAAGGTAGGAAAAATATCAGAAAAATTTCATGTAAAAAAAATAAATAATCCCCTTAAATCATAAATTTTATACTCTAAATCCCTATTCTTATCTCTTCTTATATGTTCTCTCATTTTTCTCATTCAAATTTATTAATCGAGAAATTAAAAACATGGAAGAATGATTTTCCTAAGAATATTATTTATCATAAATTATTAATTAATGTAATATCCTAGGTAGGTAATGAAATTTATAGGTAAAAAATATAAAAATATAAAAGAAAATGTGTATAATAAAGGAGGAAAATAAAAAATTAAAATACTAACTCCCCTTTTAGTGAATCCCTTTGGTTTTAATATTTAAGGTTTTATTATTCCCAATTCATGATGTGGATAATCATCTCATGAAATGAGTAATTCCTAAAGATTAATTTCATGTACCAATTTTATGTCTTTATGGACATAAAACATGAAAATGATTAATTTACATTAAATATATTTTCAATAAATTATAAAATAATTTGGTGAGGGTGCCTTCCCCTAAAAATAGAAAAAATTAAAAACCAAAAAACTTGGGACACCTCCAAAAAATGATTTTGTTTATGTTCATTTGATTGAACTTCCCTATTTCAGCTCAGATGATAGATTATTGAAAATATTATAGCTATTTGGGATCCGTGAATGGCCTCGACAAACCTTTATCAACATATATAGGTCTTATTCCTTATTCTAAAAATATCTTTATTATTACTTGGTATATAACCTTTTATACCTCCATCTATCCTATCCACCAATTCATTGTCAGAACTAGTTAATCAAAAATCATATATTATATCATATAAACCTATTATCCTTAATTATTGTTTTGTGTACTAGATATACCTCTATAAGTAGTGATATTATACCTTATTTTTCATCTTTTATTCTTAATAATGTCTTCATATTCATTAGTGTGGATATTATAAATCTATCATATTTCATCTAAAAGAATAACTTTTTAAACTTTATATAACCCATCTTCTTGAAAATAATTCTTCTTTACATAAAGTTTCATCATTAATTGGTTTATGTTGAAGATGAATTACTCACTTCCAATTCTTAAACACTACTCACCACTATGTACATTGATCATAGGTCATTCAGTCAACAAAAATTTCCTTCCATGAATAAGATGTGCCCTATCCGCATCCAAATCATGCATTAAAAGTCCATAAGGAAAATAAATATGTTAAATTTGATCAGACATTTTTAGATCATAGTATTTTTGTATTTCACAGTTAAATATTCTAGTCTAAGTTAGACTCTTATGGAATTTATACACTCTATTCCTAGGATATTGAAGGTGGTGTATGAAATGATATTGAAAATTTCACCAAAATCATATAGTAATTTTCCAAAATTTAGAAACCAATTATAAATAAGAATACAAGACCACTCTGGACCTACTTATTATTTGAAAGATATGTTGACTCCAAAGTAGTCCATTCTCTAATTAGCTTTATTATTTCAATTTATTCCATATTTCTTCTATTAATCACCAGTAAATTCATGAGATTTATTACTTTATACAGTTTTCAAGGGATTAATCAGAAAGAATTTTATAATACAACTTTCTAAATTGTTCATGAAAATTACTTCTTTGTGTTTCCATCTTATTGGGCTTCACCCTCTCTAAAAATGGAATACATTTCTTACACAGTGGTGGAGGATCCTCCATTTATTGTTTTTATTCAATAATATCATTCCTCATTTATATATTTTAGAATTATTTAAAAAATTAGTGTTCTTGTTGTTTACTACTTCTTTTAGGGGTTTATTTGGTGATTTTTCTACTTCTTAAGGTTACAAAATTAAAATATTATCATGGGTACACTTTAGGATTTTCAAGTTGTACTCTTATAAGACTTTGTCTAATTTTATCAGTGATTTAGTCAAATTGAAACTCAATATTTAACAATTCATCATTTTCGTTCATTGGGTATTCCATTATCTTCAATACTACAACTTTGTTTGTTGTCATGAATGTGGCCAATAACTATTCTAAGGTGTGTATCTTACATGAGAGTTATAGATATTCATCTTCTTATTTTTGGAATCCATGTCACCTCATTTAGTTCCCTTGAGCTTATTTTTGTTATGGTATCCACCCATGTAATCGAATTTTTCAATTATAGTGAGCATAATTTTTATCTTTATGAGAGACACATTTGGGATTATGGATATTCGTCATTCTTAACATCTTCCACGTTAGTGATTTCATTTGGGAAACCATCAATCTGTTATCCACCATATGCACCACTTTCTTTTAATTGCATTATAACCGTTGTTGAATTATGTTTTTTGAAATCTCATCAAAAGGTTTATAGCTCACCATAAGTGATTTTATAATAAACCATCCTCCCTTTGTAACATAAATCACAAACATTTCCCCTTATAGAAACAAATTATAAATGTTTTTAATTAATAACCATATTTAAATATTTTGATTAGGTCATTATCATGTCATGTATTTGAAACATTCCCAATCATTGTAAAGTTTTTTTCCTTAAAACATATTAATATTTAAAATATTTACCATGATATCCATGTATTTTAATTGATGAAAGAAATGATTGAGAAAGTTTCCTAATAACTCATCCCACATAGTGAAATAATGGGATAGTAATATTTGAATCCATTTCCCACTCTATTTCTTTTATTGAAATCTATAAAGTGGAATTATTACTAAATTTCATGAAAAATTATAAAAAAATGAGATGAATTGTATAGTTCAAGATATCTTCCCAAGATAAATTTTGTATCGTCATGTGGTATTCTAGAAAATTTTATGGTTTTTCAAATAATCTGGATGATCTAAGGTTTAATATTGAAGTAGTTGGCTATGATAGGTGGAATAAAGATTCTTTATCAAAGTATTATATTGGATGGTCTCCTATAATCTAAAAGGATTTGAATCCCCAAATATCTTTATGGTTCCTTGACTACATGTTAATTTTTTTAAGAGCTATCCATGGTTGTAACTTTGTTCTTCCGCTTTATGCTTTGTTCATGCTTAGTGTCAAACATAAGGGTCTATTGTCCCTTGGACTAAGTGTGATAGGAATGAAATAATAATAAAGAACCAGAACCAATAAAATGAACACACCAAAGGTAAAATGATAAATTGAAATCAAAATAAGTAAAATAAAATATAAAAAATCCAAGATTCCTAAACTATATGGGCAATATTCTAAAAAAAGACTCCAAAATATTTTTATCTAGAAGGGAATCTTTAATTTCCAACATGAATATACAAATATAATAATTTATAAAGAATAAAATAGGAGTTATTAACAAATTATATAAAGAAAATTTAAAGTTTTAGGTCTAACCCATTATATGTATAGGAAATTTAAAACCAATTGATTTTAGTTGTTTTGAAGAAATTTTGTGTAGAAAGGAGCTTTTGGTGTTAAAAACTATTGAAGAAAGCATGCATGTGTTTTGTAGATTCTAAGCTTGTGTGAAACATAATTTTGAAATTTTATTGGTTGGTCATGATTGTTTTTAGATTTTAGATGAAGGATATTATTGATTTTGGTATTTACTCCTTATTATAGAATTATCCAATATCCCATGGTCATGTATTTTTGGGTAATAATGAATTAAGATTTCTTGATACCATTTTTAAACATAGTTTTATAAACTATTCAATATTCATACATAATTTTGGATAATTATTTTTGAAATTAATTTTTTTTAATATATATATTAATTGTCATGTGATAGAGAATGGATAGAAATTAGAGTTTAAATCTGATTCTAATAGCCCAAAACTGGAACAAAACTAATGAAATACAATTCAGAGCACATTATACCTTTATCTAAACCACCCATAACATATTGGAAGTTACCCATCATTCTATCCATGAGGGATTAAGTGGAAAGGATAAAAGAAAATAATATAAAATGGTGGAGAATAATTGGTGGAGGAAACTATAGTAGTGAAATCTCTCCATATGATTTGGTCTATGGATGAACGATACCAAGTAGTCAGACCTTGGTATTCAATTTATAGGTATCCAAAGTGCTTGGGTTAGATTTTATTCTTCATTAATTTGGTCAATGATTATTCTTGAGTCAATCTCAAGATGTGTAGTAGTAATAAGTTATGTGTATTTAATATTTAGAATGATTTTACTGTCAATTGAGACAATTTTTTCCCATATACATGATTTAGGGCATGACACTATGTGTCACGCATGAATTTTCATCATTATCCCCTAAGATAGTTTTTAATTCCTTTTATTCATGTCATGAAAATTTTACACTTCTCACATCATGAATAGAAATTTCACAAAATTAATATACATTTTCCTTTGGGTTTTAATATGTTTCATATTTTTTATTTGGTTTACCACCTTGTAAACATCTTACAGACACCCCATGTTGAGGAAATTCTTCTCACACAATAGATCTTGGCATGATTTTATATTTTTTCCCCATATTCTATAAGTCATTGTATCATAAAATAAAATGAATCAACCAGTTAAATATAAGAAAGTGTTTACAATTAAATGAAATTAATCATAATTTTAATCATTAAAATGTTTGTGTATAAAATGTATGCATCAAGCCACCAGTATATCATATCTTGACTCTATTATGGGTCAAAACACAAGTTTATAATTCCATATCTCTACATTAGCTCTAGCCACATGAATTTAATATATTAGGATTTCCTTAGGTTAATCCTTAAGGCCTTCTTACCCATTCCAAATGTCCTAGTCCATTTTAATCTTTGCATGTCAACACGCTCCCCCTCTAAGTGATAACCATGCCATGATGGACCACCTGTAATTCATTACCATAAGGGAAACATTCAATGGCCATACATTACATAAAAAAGGCATAACACTTATAGCCACAACAATAATAAAAATAAAGATTATTTGTGTTTACAGACACACATGATCATACTCAATCAGAATTTCATGGGATACACACATACATACATATGATCAACACAAAACATGATCTAATAATATAAAAACAAAACATCTTATCATGGTAAAAATTATATACATTAATTTGACATGGTAAGGAACCTCCTACATCAAGGTTGTTGATGTCAAAATGTTGCTTCCTGAAAAATTGTGTCACTTGGACCACATTCATACACCAACTAGAAGAATATTTCATGCCAATTACTACGAAAATCAATCACCGAAAATAGAATATTCTATATCTAGTTGGGGAAATAGAAAATTACTCACTCTTGGATAGTGAAAATATAATATAATTTATGAATCTCAATTAATATAGATATATAATTTTGGACCTCAAATACGATGTTTCAATATTTTATATTGTTTAAGAAATGTAATTCAAGGAGAACAAAATA
This sequence comes from Viscum album, assembly GCA_963277665.1. Classification (NCBI taxonomy): domain Eukaryota; kingdom Viridiplantae; phylum Streptophyta; class Magnoliopsida; order Santalales; family Viscaceae; genus Viscum; species Viscum album. The sequence continues at coordinate 1,510,986,950 of OY728128.1, read as the reverse complement.
TTACTGGTTATAACTTGATAAATGTGTTTTCTTGATTCCTTGTTATATAAATCACCCAAAAAATATCTATAAATTCAAGATAAAAATCAATAGAAAGTCAAAAAGTACTTAATATTGGTATGAATAAATTAATAATCACATTAAATAACTCTTATTTAATCCATATGTATTTCCCCTTTGAATCAGTCAAAAATCAAGGAAGAAAGAATTTATTTCATCTATTTCAAAGAAAACCTCACTGTTTCCAAGTACACCACCATATCATGGCCATGTATATGGTATTATTGATTATGTAGATAAAAATAAATTACCATATGATGTGTCCCTTATATATTTTTTTCATTTCCACCACCATGGCCTCTAAAAGAGTTGTGGTGAGGTTAACCAGGTAATGGGCCATAGGTCCAGAACCAACACTCCACACCCAGAGCCATGCCTTTCTAATTAATATTTTTATTTCAGGTTTCAAACACAAGGAACACTATAAATTATATGACAAATATGATGTTTCCAATTTTTGACATAAATATATTTAAAAATCAAATTTCATGCTTCCAAACCACTTATATTATTCCCATGTATCATAATACTTTATGCATGACATGTGTTATCCTAAAAATAATAAGATGAAGAAACTAAATTAGTCATAAAATATTAGCAACAAATTTTAATGACATTATAATATCCCTCACATGAGATTATCATCCTCAATAAGTTTCTATATCATTCCTTCTTGAAAAAATCAGGTTACTGAGCTTAGATATCAGACTCCTGGTCTCATGTATCCTCTTAGATCTATCCATTATACCATCAAAATTGAATGAGTTTCACCATCTTACCCATCAAAAAATTATTTTTTTGTTAAATGATCCACATCATGAATTCCAAAAAATATTATTCTGGTTCCATCTCAACATTATCATAGTCGATAACATGTGTAATATTGATCTTATACCTCTGAATCAATGAAAGGTGGAACATATCATGCATGCCTAAATTACATAGAGGATGGTACAGTTGGTAATCCACAAATTCAATAAATTCTGTGATCTCACACCGTCCCAAAACCCATGGTTATATTTCCCCTTCTTCAGTAATAGATGGTTCTCCAACCGAGGTGACACTCGTAATAAAACCAAATCATCAATAGTGAACTCGAAATTTTATCTACTCTCGTTGGAATATGATCACTTCCAACTGTGAGAAGTGAAATACATCTTCCTAATAAATTTCAGTCTCTCATAAGTCTCCTACACTATACTTGGGCCAACAACTACTACATTGTTATTTTAATGATAAGTCATACCCAACTTCAATTGAGTTCCCAGATTCTTATAAAACTATTTCCAAAACCATGACATAAAATTTGTTTCACTGTCCAATAAGATACTGGAAGTAACATCATACAGTCTTATAATATATTGTACAAATATCAATCTAACTCATCTATATAGTGACCTTTTAAGAATGACATGAAATGGGGTAACTTCCTCAATCAATCAACTATCACCCATATGGTATCCTTACTCCTTGGGGTTTTGGGTAACCCTATTATAAAGTTCATCATCATGTATCCCCACATTCATATAGGAATTAGAAGGGGATAAAGTGAAAAAATCAAGATTTTGATTCCTGGTCTTTACCCACTATTAACTAATACATCTCTAAATAAAACTAGTGATTCCCCTCTTCATGCAAGGGTACCAACATTTATGTTAGATTTTATGGTACATCTTCATCGATTATGTGTGCACTAACCAATTTTATGAATAAGAGTATCTCCCCATATTATCCTTTATGAAGGATGGAACTAATACCGCCTCATGGATTTAGATCTCATAATTTTCTTCCAAGGACTACCCTTGAATATAATCATCCCTTTATAAGCGTTCTCACTTCACTACAAAGAAGACACTCCACCCAACAAATCAATATCAATTTGGGATCCCATTGATTATAGATATATCAAAGGATATTATGTTCTATGTAAACAAAATGGTTCTCACTAAGGATATAATGTTATCAACATTTCAAAGTATAGACCACAACTCCCAACTCCCAATCATGTATCAGGTAATTCTTATCATGGGTTAACAGCTAATGTAACCCATAAAACACAACCATATCTCTCTAAATTTTCATAACACACAAAACAATTCCCAAGGCATTATAGTGAGCTAAAAATTAAATCTCAAGATTTGGAAATTTCAGAATTGGTTATGTATTCAGTCTTCTCTTCATCTCTAAAAAGTACTATTTATAATGATCAGACCTCTCAAACATTTTACCCTTTTTTTTCAACTCCATAATCAGTGATGAAAAATTAGAGAAGTAATGTATGACCCCTTTATAGTGCCTAAACAAAATAATGAATTTATTTATTGGAGAAACATTCTATGGATGAGCCCAAGAAATAAAGGCTTCTACCCACTTTATATCCATAGAAAATTTTACCTCAAGGATCTTGTGCCTAGGGAAATACAACTCCAGAATCAAAAAATGACACTAAAATAGTTATATTTAATGTTTATGGGATCAAATTATATTCAATATAGTCTTAAAAACCCTTTAATACATTTATGAGGTCATTTTTTTAGAACCATGATATTTTATGAAATATTTTTTTGGAATAAATTTGATTTCTTTGTTAGCTTGCACTACACACAAATGGAGTTCTTACGAACCTCAATATATTATTTATATTACTATTTCACATGAAAATTGTGAATTAGAAATTAAAATTGGTGTTATGAATAATAATAAAAACATTTTAAATATTTATTATAGTGGATTATATAAATAAAATAAATTGATAAAAAATACATAATTACTGTTTAAGTATGTATATGTTTCGAAAATTCTGTTTTCTTTCAAAAACACTTTATTTCTTATAGGAAAAAAATGTTAAAAGTAATTTTTGAAAATAAAAAAAATGTGAAAAAATTAACTTTATAATTGGAATTAACATGTCTAAATTATCTTTGGGTAATTTTTTGGGTTTTTTCTAAAAAGAAAAATTTCTCTATGGATAGAGAAAAATAACAGTTTTTATTTGAAAATTCCTTTTTAATTAAATAATTTATAAGGACATATACTTATAAATGGATTTAAAAGTAAAATTATTTAAATTATTTTTTAATTAAACTTATATAGGACACTGGAATCTATTTTATATTTAATTTTTATGTAATAACTTTTTAATATTTTGAAACTTTTATTTTTGGAAAACCAATTTTTTATCATGTATATGGGTTTAATTTTAAATTAAATTCTTCCACATCTATAAATTTAATTTTTAAATATGGTTTCTATATTTTTAATTTTTATAATTAATATTATCTAATATTTTCATCTTAATTTTTTTCCATAATTAATAGTGAAAATAGTAAAAATTAATTACCATGGTTAAGGTAAAAATGGGTTTAGTGGGGGGTAAACTAAAATGATATGGAGTAAAATGACCTATAAAATTATCAAATACCCATTGTATTGATATATTTGGAATTTATGACCTTTCAGATTCAATAATGACCAATTTTGGATCCTTTTTAGGTGAAAAAGTGGTTATACTTTATTCTTTTAAAAAATTCCATTTGTGTCCCCTCCCCCGCTTATAAAATGTAACTCACTATCATATTATATTCACACTTCCAAAACCCATTGTTTTAGAAAATTACTATACATTTAAATTTCTTACTTCACTCCCCTCATCTTATAATCATTTATTTTATCATAAATATATCCTTTAAAGGATTCTGGTTCAAACCTAAGGAAGTTGTCTGAAGAAGTGGTAATGCCCTTAACCGAGCTTTTTATTTTATTTCCCCTTACACCACCTTAAAATATCATTAAACCATGATGATATAAAATACTCACTCTATTATATATAATGATATTTTTTATGTTATTTTAATTACTTGTAACAATCTCCTCATATCTCAAATAGGAAAGAATACCATCGATCATGTGTACGGTGGACTATTACCTCACGAACCGATGCCATTCATTTTCCATCACCACTTATTAAGGTTGGATATAAAGATGTATATATATATTATATATAATTTTTATGATATATTTATACTTCTTGAATTATAATATCACATATACCTTCTTACTTTCCATTACGTAGGGAATACATAACGTCACTTGTGTGTATGGAGGACTATGTCCTTACGAAGAGATGTGACTAATTTTTCACTTATGGTTTACAAGGATGGTAATAAAGATTAACGTAGTTTTGATATAAGATATTAATTAAATATTTCAAATTTTCTAAAATAAATATATCACATAATTTCTTACCTTACCATCCATTGAATTAATGATAATGTCATTCATGTGTATGGAAGATTACCACCTCACGAGGCAATGTGAGTCATTTTTCACTAATGATTTACATGAAAGATAATAAAATATAAATTTAATGAATATATTTGATATATATGAAATAATAAAAATTATATAAAGTTTATTTAATATTCACCTTCCACTCTTTTGATCCATCTTGTAAATGGTAATAACATTCTTATGTTTGCACGGTTACCATTGGCATGAACAATGAAACTAATTTTCTATATTTGACATTAATAGAGTAAAATAAATGAATTTATAATGAATATATATGATATTTTTATCATTTTTAAATTATAGAAATTATGGAACCATTATCAAATTAAAAGGATAAAAAATACCAAACCAAAACCTATAACATAAGTGAAACAATTATTACCCGAAACTTGATTTCACTAATGAATTATTGACAAATGGGTAATAAAATTCATAAGTGAATCATATATGGTTTGATAAATAGAGTGTGTGGTTTTTTATATTATTTATAATAAACATATATTTATTATACCAGCTATTTGAATGTGTACCAAGGTATTTGAGACTTAAAGTAAGGGATTCTTCTCTCAATTTGTCTTCTTTGGGGAATACAATATGTAAAGCATCTATATTATTTTATGAGGTGTATATAAAACACCAATGACATGTAATATAATTAATATATATACTAATGATATTATATTTTTAATTTAATATAATTATTACATGTTGATTATGATTCAAAGATACCAAAGTGGTATGGGTTTTATGTTACAATCTCACTATTTATCAGGATAGTTTATGATTATGCTTATAACGATGAAATATTATGTTATATATCTCAATAAACTCATGTATTTTATTCTTATATGGTTATTTATATAGAATAAATGTTTTTAATTAATTTTATTCTATTAAATAATTAAAGATAAAAAAAATTTAATAAAAATCTTCTTTATTTCTCTCTTTGGTCAAAAACCCATTTTCTTCCATTTATATATTTTATAAAAATGTTCAAAATAATGTGTTACAATTATTAAAAGGACTTATTAAATTAATTTTATCCAATTTTTAATTTTTAAAAAGTTTTTTAAAAGAAATATTTATTTCATTTTAAAAACAAGTCCTATTTTCATTTCTCTGAAAATGCAAAAGGAATATCTATTTTAATATGTATGACATGAACAAAATTTTCTTATATCATGAAAAAATGATGTTTTAAATATTAATTTGTAAGATCCAATGTTTTTATCAAATAATAGGATTTTATAAAACATTTAATGTTTTAAAAAAATTCAAAGTGGAATGAATATTTTTCTCAAAATATATTTTAAATGATCTTTACAGCTTACTTTATAAGTTTCCATGGCTATTTTCAAGGATATAGATTTCAAAAATGTATTTCTACTAAATTTTTTTCCGAAAGTGGATGTTTTCCTCATGAATAATTGTTACATGTGATCATTCAAAATAATTTTCCTTCTCAGATGAAATCCTTTGATATAACTTATGCTTTATAAGGGTTATGATCTAGTGATACCATATTTATTTATTATATGGATAGTTTATATTTATAATGAAAAAACTATTAAACCTTCTAATTTTCCATGTACTATGGTATAATGAAATGTATCAATAAACCCATTTATTTTCATGTGTTATTATATGATGAATGTTGTATAAAGCCCAATTATTTTTATGGGTTCTGATATAATGAATATTTTATAATCTTGTATAAAACATATGTATGATTTTCCTTATGTGATAGGTGGGACCTATATTTATCTCCCATGAATTAGGTCATGATTAAAATCTCATGAAATAAATGAGGCTAGAATAGGGAGTAAAATAAGTTTAATAAGGTACTTTTTCCACCATGATAGAATTTGGAGTGAACCTTGGCTACTATGATGGGTTTTTTTAAGTGAACCCATTACACTATGATAGCCTTGGAAATGATCCTTAACTATTATGGAAATTATTTTCTATGCTTACGTGTATGTCGTAAATCCATGTCTTATGTAAATATTATTTTATCCTGGATTATTATATTTTATTTCATTATTATTCATGGTATATGAAATTAAAATATTTATTCCATTACCTGTTATTTTGATATTTTATAGTAGGGTATGGTTTTCATATACTATGCTCATATTCTCAAACATTAATGCTCATGTTATGTTTTTGTATTTACACTTTAAACCCTTATTGAGAAACTAATATCACTCATTGTTATTTTTCTTTTCCTAAGTTTGTGAAGACATGTATTACATATGATATTTAAATTAAGGGTCATAGTTATGAGTAAATTAGTGTGAGACGATGTAGTATTATTATGAATTAGATGTTTATGTTACCAAGGAACTGTGCCCTTATGATCCTCAGGCTTGTGTTTTTTAATGTAATGAATGTTCATAAAATAATATGTAATATATATGTATTAAAATCTAGGTTCATTATAGTTGGGATAAGAGGATAGGTTTAGTTAACCATTATAAATAAGATGAGAAATCTTTAGTGAGGACCCTTCAGATAAAACTATGTATAGTGTAACATCCCAAGGATTTGGTATGAAATAAATCATGTTCATTACCTATAAATACATCACTCTTTGGATTATAAAATTACAAGTGTTTCTAGAAAATATGTACCTTGAAGTAATAACTCCACAAAAGGATTGTCAAACATGAATCATCAGTTACCTAGTACATGAAAACATGTCTTGTTGTGCACCTAGTTTGAAAATCCTGGTGGATATACTTTGGTAAAATTAAATTAAATTTATGAATAATCATGAAGGATTTAAAAGTACTATGACCATGAATTACCTAGGATAAACCTTAGGTTTAATTTATTTAAAATATATTTACTTGATTGAGACATCCTATGTATCATTTTTCACAAATATGTGTTTTCTCACTATGGTTATCTCTCAAACTATGATTTTTGGTTTTAATTAATGGATGTATCCTAAAGGATCTTTATTAATGCTAAATTCTATAGAAAATTACAGGTTTTTTCCTCCAAAGAAACCAAATTTCATGTGGTTTGAAATTAAAAATATTGTTTCTATGATCACACAATATTATAAAGATATAAATCATGTTAAACATACTAATGATAAATGTAGGGGACTATATTATGTTGAGTGCATCAGGACATTACATCCGCTATCATTTAGTGGTTCCACCAATCCACCAATTTCTAAGAAATGTATTTGTACCACTAAGAATATATTTTCCATTATCTAGAGCTTATAATAATAAAAATTCAATTTAGATGTATACTATTTGGAAGGAAAAGTGTATCAATGGTGGAATCTTGTCCAAAATATGAGGAAAAATATTCAATTCACTCTATAGAGTGGGATGAATTTATGAGATTATTTTTAAATAAGTACCCCCACATTTTTCATTTGAAAATGGATATGTAATTACTTAAGCTAAAGAAAAAGGATAATTAATCCATTAGTACCTATGAGTATAATTTAAAAAGATATGTGAGGTATGATTCTAGAAATACCATCAATTTTAAACATAAGGTTGGTCAATTATTATGTAGTTTAAAAAAAATTTCTAAATGGTGTTACCTGTAATGGAATTTAGTAGTGATGAATAAATAAATCAATGTCCTCCCAAGGTGAAAATGGATTTTGGAATTACCCATCAATAACATGGTTTTGATAATAAAAGTAATATAGAGTTCAAGAGAAACACTAAGAACCATGGAGAGAAGAAGATAAAATTTACATCATGCACAGAGCGTGGTAGGAAACATAGAGGAAACTATATTAAAGAGACTAGAAAATGTATTAAGTGTATATGGTATGGAATTGTAGAAATTGAATTCCAATGTGATTGCAAGAAGTTAACTAATGATGAGTCTAGAAAGAAATAACCACAGAATAAACTACACACATTCCAGTGTTTCAAATTCAAGGAGTATTGGCATTATTGTATCCTATTCCAAAATTGTAAGGTTAATGATGATGATGGTCTTAGTGTCCTCTTAATATAAGGGACATCATAAAATATCATGTGATCATTATTCATAATGAGGGTGTGATAATGACATAGTCAAAGTTACACTTACCATCCAATTTTGAACATATAAAGTCTTATTTGACTCTAGATATACCCATTATTTTATATATGAATATTTTTCTAAGGGTATAATTAAGCCACTCACACAGTTAATTTTCAAAATAGCTATAAAACCCATAATGTTATGATGATCACATCTCAAGTATATTATTTAACTCTGATTGAATTTTGGGGGGATGTGTTTCCAAAAAATATTGTCATTATTCCTTTGGTTGAATTTAATGTTATCTTAAGAAGAGATGGGATTTCTCTAATAAAATCTCACATAAGTTGTCAAGGAAGGTAATTCTTATTTCATATTCAAAATTATACTATTATCCTCTATCAATGTGATGTTAAATATAAACATCCAATTCAAATCAGATCCATTATGTGGGATTTGATTCCTATTCAAAAGGGTAATTTATCTTTGATGGTTAGGGAGAATTTCAAAATAGATAGTATGCCTATTGTGTGGGAGTTAATTGATTTCATTCCAAAAAAACTTCCTAGTATTCCACTTAATCATGAAGTTAATTTTTTAATAGAACTCATACCAAGTGCCTCAAATATTTCAATGACTCAAAATAGAATGAAACTGATTGAGTTGTAGGCATTGAAGAATAAAATCTAGGAAAATATTGATAAGGGGTTCATTTGGAAATCTATGTCACCTCAGGGTGCACTCATTCTATTTTTCAAATAGGGATATAGATCAATGCAAATTTTCATTGATTATCATGAGTTGAACAATATCAAAATCAAGAACAAGTATCATTTTCACCGTATTGATGACTTGTTTGATCAAATACACGAAGATCAATAATTTTCTAAGATTCACCTTAATTATGGATATCATCAATTAAGGTTCATGAATGAGGATATAACCAAGAAAACATTCTGTAAAGGGTATGGAAACTATGTGTTTCTAGTGATTCCATTTGGCCTTACTATTTACCATGTTATTTTTATGGATTTATTGAATAGAGATTAATTGATTAGTTTGTGGTAGTCCTTATAGAAAATATTCCAATCTAATCAAAGGGAAAATAAATTCATGAATATCACTCCATATTTTAACTAAAGACCCTGAGGAAGGATATTTTATTTGAAAATTTTAAAGAATTTAAATTTTGGATAGAAAATGTTTTATTGCTTATTCATTTAATATCATGTGAGGGTTTATCAGTGGATCCATAAAAGACAGAGGCTATTAAATACTAGCCCAGACCAACCATAATGGCTGAGATATGAAGCTTTCTAAGTTTTCTGGATGTTATCAATGGTTTTTGGAGAATTTATCATGACTATCTAATACACTCACCTACTCAACTAGGTAGGGATCCAAAATACTTTAGAAATATGAATGCGAGGCAAATTTTATGGAACTAAAGAGAATATTAGCAAGTTCTCTTATATATACTTAACCCTATAGGGGATAAGGGTTTGTAATATTTAGTGATGAATCCAAGAAGTTATTGGGATTAATTCTTATTAAGAATATAATGGTTATATCTTATGCCTCATGAAAATTGAATTTTCATGAGAAAAATTACTAAACTCCAGACTTGGATTTAGCTGTAGTAATTATTTCATTAAAACATGGAGGAACTATGTTTATGGGAAAAAGTGTTGTATATATACTGATCAAAAAATTTAAAGTATATATTCACATAGGATTTGATCATATTCTAGAGGAGATGGTTATAGATGATTAATGATTATTACTACTCAATAAATTAACACCATGGGAATGTGAATAAGGAAGCTGATGGTTTGACTCAAAAGTATTATTCAAGATTATCCATGATTAGGATCACAAAAGATCCTATATTTTTGTATTTTTAAAGGATGGATATGGAAATTTTGAAAGAAGTGAAGAAATATTATAATTATTAAATAAATATTTAAGAATATATCAACGTGAAGATTATAGAGGTGAATTTGGATGATATTGAGAAATAGAAGAAGGTGAGAAATGTTCTCGAGTAAAACCGTTATTGTGATAGAGTGATAAGGTCCAAGAACCATGTATGTGCTCTAACCATACTATATTTGAAGAAGGAGTTGTTAGAGGAGGATCATATTTATTATTTTACTATTCAACTTGGATGTTTAAAGATGTGTTGATATTTAAAAGCATATTTTTTGTAGGATTATGTAAAGAGAGATATTATAGAGTTTTTATCTTAATGGTAGTTATGTCAGCAAGTTAAGTCTGGGAGAAAAAAAATATAGGGGAATTTTATATCCATTAACCATATTAGAATGAAAATGGTAAAGAATCACCACATATTTTGATGTTTGGAATCTAAAAACATCTAACGGGAAAATGATATATGGGTTTTAGTTGATCATCATAAAAATTAAACATAATTAATCAACATTAAATAATATTTCTCTTTTTATTATCTTTATAGGATATACATGAAGAAAGTGGTAAGGTTGTGTAAAGTAACACATTCCATTTGGTCTGATCAAGAACCAAAGTTTACCTTGAAGTTCAGGTGAAGTCTTCAATAAGATTTTCTTACATATTTGAGTTTTAGAACTGTGTATCATCATAAGAAAGATGATAGGTATAAGAGAACAATTAAAACACTATAGGATTTTTGCAGATCTTTTTTTTGGATTTCAAATGTGGTTGGGATCAAAACCATCCTCTAGATGAGTTTTCATACAATAGAATCATTCACAAGACTATTCATATGGATTCTTATGAATCCATATATGGGAATAAGTGTAGAGATACAACATGTTAGAATGAATTTGGATAAATAAATTAATTGGATCCTATAATATCTTAAGAAATGTTGGAGAAGTTTATATCCATTCAACAACACATAAAGGTGGAATGTAGTCAATAAAAAATATATGCTAATAATCATTGAAGAAAAATAGAATTTTAATTTAGTGATCATGTGTTAATAATAATTTTTATATAGAAGAATGTAATTAGATTTATAAATAATTTAAAATTTATCCCTTGGTATATAATTCACTTTGAAATTATAGATTGTATCAATATGTTATCCTATTGTTTGTAACTTCCACCAAACCTTTATCAAGTCTATAATGTGTTCTATGTATCACTATTAAGGAAGAAAATACCTAGAACTTAACATATACTGAACATAGAGGTCATACCACTAGAGAAAGATATTTATTATGAGGAAAAAACTGGTGGAGATTCTAGATCACAGAGAAAAAGTTCTATGAAATAAGACCACTCACCTAGTCAAAAGTGTTATTGAAAAACCACCAGTTTGAGAAAGCTATGTGGGAACCTGAGGATGTGATGAGAAAGATGTATCTTCAATTCTTTATACCAAAAGTGATGAAAATCTAGTCATGAAATTAATTTTAATTTGGGTAGAATGAAACACCCAAAGATTTTATGAAATATTGTTTTGGATTAAATTTAAGTTATTCGATAGCTTGCACTACACGAAACATAGAGTTCTAACGAGTCACAATACACAATATATATTACTATTTAACATGTTCGTTATGACCTAACTATTAAAAATGGTTGTAATAATATGACCTTGTTATTTTGAAATATTAATTATATTTTTTATATAAATAAAATCAATTGAAGAAAAGTTACATAATTTTTGGTAAAGTCTTTATATGTTTCAAAATTTTATTTTCTCAAAAAATGATTTTATTATAATTTTTGAAAAAATATAAAAGAAAATTTTAAAACATTTAAAAATTTAATTTTACAAATTTAACATATTTTTTGAATCAAAATTTCAAAATTATCTTACTGTTACTATTTTGTTTTTTCTAAAAAGATTATTTTTTTGAGGAATAGTGAAAATACTGGTTTTTATTAAAAACTGACCATTAATTTAAAGAATTTATAAGGGTAAATTTTATTTTAAAATAAGTTTAAAATAAAATTAGTTCAATTATATTACTATTAAACCAATATAATTTATTTTAGTCAATTTCATTTTCAATTTTGATATAATTTTTTTAGACATTTGAAACTTTTCTCTTTGGAAAACTATTTTTTCATCACGTCTTTAGGTTTAATTTTAACTTAAATTCCTCTAAATATATTAATTTCATTTGGAAAAATGAATTATGTATTTTTAATTATTAAAATTAATATTATCTAATAATTTCAAATTTATTTTTGATCATAATTAACATTGAAAACATCAAGAATTTATTACCACGGTTAAGGATAAAATGGGTTTGCTAAGGGTTAAACTAAATTGATAAGTGGTAAATTGCCTATAAGAATTTAAAACAACAATTTTTGGAAAATATTTTAACATTATCACATATATGATTTTATAATATTCAATTTCTTATTATTTTTGAATTTTAAAAATGTAGGTACACTTTATTATTTTAAAAAATTTCATGTATGTTATATACCCCACTTATAAAAGACACCCCTTCTCCTCTCCTATTCAAACTTAAAAACCCATTATTTTATGAAAGACCTAAAAAAATAACTTCTTTAATAAAAAACCATAATCCTATAATACATTTTTTCATCATAAATCCTTGCTAGATGGATTTTGGTGAAAACCTGAAGGAGTTCCCTAAAAAGGATGTACCATATTAACTGAATGTTTTTTTATTTTCCCTTCCACATTATTAAATATAATTAAACCATGATGATATAATAACCTCATAATAATCTATAAAATGATATATTTTTTAGGTACATGACCTAAAACCCTCTCCTCCACCCTCAAATGTGAAATTAAACCTTTGATCGTGTGTATGGTGGGCCACCGTCTCATGAACTGATATAATTCATTTCCATCACTACTTATTATGGATGTATTCAGTGATGAATGTAATGATTATATATGATATTTTTAATATTATTATAATTATATATTTATAATTTCACATATATCATCATTATATCCATTTCATAGAGAATACAATAACGTCGCTCGTGTGTTCAGCATATTACCGCCTCGTGAACGATGTGATTCATTTTTCACTTATGATTTACATGGAATTAAATAAAGATTAATTTTATGTTTATATATTATATTAATATCATATTCATATTTATGAATTATTAATATGTCATATACTTTCTTACTATACCATCCATTGAATAAATGATAATGTCGTTCGTGTGTACGGTGGACTACCGCCTCACAAAGCAATGTGAGCCATTTTTCACTAATGATTAACATATAAGGTAATAAAGGAAAAATTTAAATAATATACGTGACATATATGAAATAATAATTAATTATTAAAGGTTTTAAATTATTTACATTCCTTTCTTTTGATCCATTGAGAAAATGGAAACAATGTTCATGTGTGCATACAACTTACCGTATCCATGAATAGTGTAACTCATTATATATATATAACATTAATGGATTACTATGAATACATATATAATAAATATATATGATATTTATAAGATATTTAACATTATAGAGATGATTTTTTCCATGATAAAAGTAAAGGGATCAAAAATACTAAACCAGAATATTCACAAATAACGATGCAATTATTACCCGAAACATGATTTTAATAAAAAATTATTGATAAATGGGTAATAAAAAGTCATAAATAAATAATAAATTATAGGATAAAAATTATTATTCTTATATAATATATTTGAAATAAAATTATATTTATTATACAGGTGAATCTATTGTGTACGAAGGAATTCAAGACTTAAGGTAAGTGGTTTTAGTCTCAATTTGTCTTCTTTGGGACATATGTTATGTTATGAACATATCATCATTTATGATGTGTATATAAATCCCATTTGAAATGTAAGATAATGAATTTATTTATTATCATTATATTAAATATTTCATTTGATATTATTATTTCATGGGTATTAAGATTCAATGTTACCTAAGTGATAAGGGTTTTATGTTACAATCTCATCGTTTATAATGATTTTTAATGAATATGTTTAAATGATGAAATATTATGATTTATCTCTCAAAAAAATTAATTTTTTTATCCTATATATATTTCAAGATATTATATATTTTACTTTTATTTACCTCTCTTAAAGTATTAAAGAGACCAAAAAATATTCTTAAGAAAAAACACCTTTATTACTATCTTAGATCAAAACCCTTTTTTTATATATCCATATTTTTTAAAAATGTTCTAAATATATTTTCAACATTCTTAAAAGGGTTCATGAAAAACAATCACCCATGTTTCAGTTTTTACATAGTTTTTTAAATGGAATATTCATGTAAATTTCCAAACAAGGCCCATTTATCTTTTATAAAAAATGATAAAAGAATATTCATTTTAACATGTACTATATGAATGGAATTTCCTACCTTCATAACCACCCAATGTTTTTAGTCTTCCTTTATAAGTTTAAAATTTTATTTAAAAAAAGTATTTTTAAAAAATTTTATGTTTTAGCAAAATGTTTCCCAAATTTGAAATGATATTTTTCTCGAGAAATGTTTTAAATTATCATTAAATATTACTTTATAAGATTCCATGATTATGTTCAAAGAAAAGGATTAAGAAAATATGTTTTAAAAAGTTTTTTTTAAGTGGAAATGCTATTTTCATTATGAAATGTTCCAAGTGATATTTAAAAATAATTTTACATTTAATATGAAATCCTTTTATGTATCATAAGATTTATTGGGCTTATGACCGAATGATAATGTCTTTATTATTTATTTTTATGGTTTATATTTATGATGAAACTTTTTTATGAAACTCATTTCTTTTCCACAGGTAATTTTATGGTGAAATGTTTCATGAAACCCTTTTCATTTCATGGGTTCTGATATGATTACTGTTCTTAATTCCCATTTCTTTTCATGGTTTCAAATATGATGAATATTTTATGATATTATGACACCCATATGTATCATTTTCATTATATGGTTGGTGGGACTAATATCTCTCTCTAATTAATTTCATATATATTGAAATATCATGGGAGAAATAGTACTAGAATATTGAGTGAACCTAGTTCAATAAGGGAATTTTCCACTATCATATTATTGGGAGTGAACATTGACTACTATGATAGTTTGGGGAGTAAACCCATTCCACTATGATATCCTTGTAAATGATCCTTGACTACTATGGAAATAATTTACTATGCTTATCAATATTCAAAATTTCTATTTCTTATTTCAATGTTATTATCTCATGGATCGTGTTATTTAGATCATTTATTATTCGTGTCTTATGAAATGCCAATATTTATAACATGAATCCATATTATGATCTTTTATGTAAAATGTATGGTTTTCAAATGTTATTATCATGTTCTCATACCCTTATTCTCATATTATGTTTACATATTTCACTTTTTTACCCTTACTAAGAAACTGAGCTCTCCCTTTGTTATGTTTATTTTCCCCATGTTATGATGATAGGTATTACATGTGATATGTACAATAAGGGTTCTAGTTAACATGAACTAAGTGAGAAATTATGTTCAACTTCTATAAATCATTTTTTTAAGTTCCCATGTTTCCAAAAGAACTATAGCTTTACGATCCTCAGGCATGTGTTTGTGTAATGTAATGAATATTCATTAAAAAAGATTTAATATCTATGCATGAAAATTTTGGGTCATTATAGTGAGTATATGAGTATTTTTTCAATAAAACCCCAAACTCTAGAGTTGAAACATCATATAGAAGATCCTATTGATGAGTTACATAAACAATGATAGTTCATTCTATTGTATGAAAAAACTTTCAATATAGTCATATTATTCATATCTAATTCTGAATGTTGTTTTAGTAATAACCTCCACCCTAACCCATTGTTGGTGCTAGATTCAGTGCAAGCCAATACTGGAGAACCATCCGGATCCCCATAACTGGGAAGGCAATTCATCAATACTCAAAAAAATGTAATGATCTTTCACATTCACTTAGACCATCTTCTTGTAGTCAACACATAGCCAAAGAATAACATTATCCTTCTTGTAAAAAATACTGGCACACCCCAAGTTGATGTTATTAGTCTGATAAAACCATTCACTTTCAAATCTTGGAGCTATAATTTTAATTCCTCTAACTCATCATATGAAATATGTTATGGGGGAATCAACATATATTGTGCTCCTAGAATGAGTTCAATAAGAATGTTAATTCCCCTATTAGTAGAGAGGAATGAATATCCATTTAAGAATATATCTTGATACAGGTCCAGAAATATAGAGAAATTAAGATTATATTACTGGATTTGTTGTAAGAAAAATTCTTGCTGTTTGTGCTATAGTAAATCTAACTTGAGTCATGTATGGTCCCACTCTACCTACTACAACATCCTATTCACCATCCGAAAAAAATTCTACACCTTCGATGTAATAAATTATAAACATCTCCAGTATTAGTCAATGTGAACATTATAAATATTCAACTAGTCTATGTTAAAGGTCACAACAAATCTATTCATATCAAGAATCATAAAATACCTTAGATATATATAGCTATAAATGAAAAATAGACACTATGGACACCCTTGTAGATGATTATATTTCATTCCCAAGGGTGTGTTGTGAGAAAGAAAAACCATAGAAAACAAAAATGTACATTCAATACCAACAACAATTTGAGTAAATATAAATGAATAGGAAACACCAATGTTACAACCCAAACATTTTAAATTATAATTGTTTCATAAATGTGTGTAATTTTGTATTATATAATTTTTATACTCATATATCACATAGAGAAACTAAACACTCTTTAATTCATTAAAAAAATATCATTAAATTACTCTATTATGAAACTAATGAAAATAAAAAACATTATAATTGGTCAAAAAATATAAAATAGAAAATATAAAATGGAAAAATATTGATCACCACAATCTGCTAGAAACATCACCACCATAAATAATACTATATAAATGAAACAAAATATTAGAAAACCAATCAAAATTATAGAATATTAAAATATATTAAATTGGGAGGAATTATAGTGAATATTGAGTGAAATAATTAAGATTTACTTATTAGAAGTAATGTGTCTATTGGAATAGTAATGTGACCATTGGAATAGTAACATGACCATTGGGACTAACAACCTAACCATTGGGAATAATAACCTAACTATTGGAATCATAATTTAACTTAAAAATAATAAATTGTGATATAAATAATATTTACTGTGATTTATTGAAGTAAATATAAATATAATAATATTGAAAAATAAATATCACGATTAAATACTCAAAGAAAATATAATCACATTTTTAATGAACTCTATTTTAAAGAATTTCATAAAAATAATAATTGTAATATTAAAAAATTTAAACTAACTATTTTAGAAATTTATTAGGATAAAATTAATATCATTATTTAAATCATTGTATTGAAATTTTCCAATGGTGATTTTCTAGTAATTTTTTGAAATACTTTAATTTTCAAGTGAATAATGAAAATACAGTTTTTACATAACTAATGTATCTTAAATTACATCATAGATAATTGAATAATTAATGAATCATTTATTGAACTTGGGGTTTGGAAAATAATATATTTAATTTCATAAATGACTCATTAAAAGACTATAAACATAATTTCCAAAATGAAAAATGATTTTCCAAAACCTAAAGTTAAAATTGATCCCTTAAAATACCAATTTTTTCCTTTTTCTAAATTATTTTTTAATAAACTATCTAAATGAAAATAATAAAGGTATTTAAAGTCTTCAAAAAATTCTTTTATTTTTGTATATTATTTTTATTTTCAAAAATTCAATATTACCAGTTTTACCATTGATATAATTTTTTATTCTAAAAATATCCCTCTCCTCAAGTATAAATAACCACTCTCTCTCCCCTTAGAAAACCACTCAACCCTCTCTTTACAAAGAAACCTTTATACCAAATTCCTCCCTATCAATCCCCTTATAATAACTTGGGATTTTATGGAGTGACTCAACTCAAATCATCAATGTAGTTTTATTGTCGTATAAGAGAAATTACACCGAGGAAAGAGTAAGTTTCTATGAACTCTTATCATTATTTCTTCTTCTATTTCTTTATAACAATTCATTTCAAAAAAAAAAATATTATAAAATTACTTTGAAATTATATTATCTTTATATTAATGATGTTTTTATATTATAATTATCATAATTATTATATATATAAATTTCAAACTTTCATTTCCTTTTCTTTTGACAATGTCCTATAAGCAGTTGGTTAATCGCCAAAGAGGACATTCTCAATCATTTTATTATCACCAAACCTATGGTTTATTACAATAAATTATTTATGATATATAAATTTATAAATATATGTATTCTAATATTCCAAATATAGTTGTAAATATGTATAAATCACTTTGAAAAAAATATAGAAATAAAAAAATGGGGAATTTAAGGAAAACAAGATATCAAAACAATTCACCTTTAACAAAAACTATAATAAATTAGAATGAAATCATTATAATGGAGAAATAGTGGAACAAATAAACATAACTCACATTTGGAACTATGTTTTAATAATCCAATGTTTATTTTTTAAGAGGAAAAAAAGAAACAAAATAAATCAGGATTTAAGGTAAGCGGATTCTCAAACAAAACTCTTATTCTTTAGGTTATCCCTCTTTCATGACATCTTCTATATGGATATTTATCTGATATTCCTTAAATATAATTTCACTATTAATTTATTTTATTTTCATGGATATACAAGTTTCTTCCTTGATTTATAATCCAAACACAATGATTCTCTGAAAGAACTTTTCTTTCCAAAACACATCTTCTACTTATCTTGAGATGTTTCTTCTTCACTCATGAATGATGATGTTTATACCAAGTATGTTTTCCCTTATTCAGTTGAGACCCCAGAGTTATTCACTAAATATTTATTTATTAAAATCTTATGAATACCATTCATTCTTAATTTTTATTTCATGACTATGATGGTTAGATATTCTATGTGGTATTCATGATTTTGTAAATATTATAACATGATGGGTGGTCCCATAATTATATGACCCTACAATACATTGTGTAATGTAATTTATCTCATGATATAATTTATATTATTCATGAATTTTATTCTTTATTTTTTTTCACAATTATGATGTAATGATTTATGCACATATGTTATGTGAGAACATGATGTTAGATTTGTTCAAAACTATGCATGGTATTTGACCACTATGGAATTATGTTTAATTTTTATGAATTTCCACATTCCATTTATTTATTCAATGGTTTACACATGATTATTATAATGATCCTATAATTATGATTTGATTGTTATCATTATCATCACCCATTTTATATTGATTTGTGTCCATTATTCCTCCTCTTCGAAGATTTTATCCCACCCTCTTTCATTGATGTATATCCTCAGGTGTCTAAATGTCCTAAAAAGAATATGTGTCTTTAGAAGGATTAATAATAAGGTTTTGAATAAATTTATTTGTTTTATTACGTATAAGTGACATATGTTCCTAATTTTCCCAATATACTAAACCTTTCAATACTCAAAGGTATAACTACTATGTTTTTTTAATTAAAATGATGTAATAATAATATAAGAAAAAGTAGGGCTGTCATAACCAATAATAAACAAATAAGTATAAAGAAAATATTTAATTAAGATTATAACTCAAAAAAGTAGTCACCCATCAACACAATTTTCAAGAACTTGGTTTACATTATATATCCTTCATACTCCAGAACCAAAACCTTTCCCATATAAAGTTTGACTCACCTGGTTCACCAAAGTATGTGGAATCCAAGTCTACTATTGAGGACCCTAACCAGAACCTTGGGTCTTAATCTATATAATCTCTTTACCCATATGCGAACCTTTCTTTAACACCCTCACATATAACTTCTGAAGGTAACCCGTCTTACCACACCTAGGACACTTTATTGGAGTAATTAGGAAAAAATTTCAATAATTCCCACAATGTGTATAGTTTGAACACTGAGGAACTCCTCCTCCTATATAAGGTTCTAAAGTACCTATTATTTTCTTGGGCTATCATACGCTACTATGTAATCAATCATATACCTTCCTCTTCATATTATTTTAATTTTCCCTAGAAATTACATTAAATACTAGAAGAGAAACCACACCTCTGTCCATCCATCCAACATTAACTTTTTATTATTTCAAGGTGGGAAAATCCCTACACAGAACAAACCTAAGGAGGTCTAAAGTATTGGAGACCCAATGCATCTGCCCTAACAAAGTTACCACATGCATGTGGAAGAGACCCCAGCCTGGAAAACAAAAAATTACGATCACCATTAGTAATTCCTGAGGCGAGGAAGTCAGCCACCATGTTCCCCTCGCGCCATGTGTGACTAATAATCACCTGTGGATCCAATAGACGTTTGCACTTACGAATAATGTAGACAATGGTCCAAGGGATTTGGAACTTCCCCTGCAGCGATCCATGGAGGATAGCCGAATCGGTCTCGATCGATTCTAACTTAATGTTGTGCGAGTGACAAAGCTCAATACCTTTCAGCATCGCAAAAGCTTCCGCCCTGAGGGAGTCTCCCGCTCCAAAGCCATCACTGAAGGCCAGAATCACTGCCCCTTGGGGATCACGAACCACTCCCCCACCCCTCATAAAACCAGACACACATGACCCGTCCACATTCAGTTTCAACCCACTGCTTGGAGGATTCCATTTCACCCTTCATTATTAATAAGGCCTTATGAATCTTCTCTACATAAGTCTTCATGCCAAATTTACTGACCTATCATCTCAACTGTGATCAATGTTCGATCTCAAACTTATAATCCATTTAGGCCTTATTCCCATACAAGAGAGGAGTAATGTGAGGTAACTTAATGAAACTTTTTGAGTAACAACACACTATCATTATCCCATGAAAATGTTTTTTGCACTCTTGCAGTTGGTCTAGATTCATGATATCTAAAAAGAACTCCTTGAAGAAAATGTATTTGAATGTCTTCCAATATAGACCTTCACATCTCTTTTCCTGGTTCAAGACACCCCCACCTCTTATCGAGTCCCTAAATAATGAAGGAATCCAACATTATCCATTTATCAACTAGAACCACCACTAGGTCAATAATACCCTCAATGGAATCAATATATTACTCACCACCCTAAGGGCCTCTAAATCCCTAGATGGATAGATTATACCAAAGATGAAATATATATGTATAATTGAACATTTTTTGAAACTCCTCTTCATTTAATAGGAACTAAGGGAAATAATTCTAGCTAATGTGGAATTTCTTGCTTAAAAATTGGATCGAGTGAAACAATATTCTATTATACATTTAGTGGTGGAATTGAGATTTCCTCCCTTGTGGGAGCATTATTTCCTACTCCAACAAGTGGTCCAAATCAAGAATCTCTAAGGTGGAATTTTCTGAAATACTAAATAAACATTCATAATTCCAATAACAAATTTCTTAAGTAGTTATAAGCCGTATATAATGGATTTCTATCGAAACCAATCCTTGGAGGAAACCCACAATAAGAGGTCATAACTCTACTAATATTACTCAATGTTATCCATACCTATACATTAGTTAAATTCACAAATATATAAAAAACAAAACAACACTCTTAGGTTCAAATAACTAATTCCAGAATAGATATTTGAAAATAGTAGTGAAAATAGATATATCACCCAATCGACATCAAATATCAATGAATTTAATTAAATAACTACCATACATCACTCTATAGGAATATATATATATAGTAAATGTGATCCTATATGCTTACTCATGATGCGTAAATGCACCAAAATCCCAAAAATAATAATATCCAAATATACACAGGATCAACATGACACTATAAAAGCATAACTATAATAGAAATAATTACAAAGATAACCCATAAGACCATTATACATGTTCTATCCAGGAACACATGAAAATTCCCTCTCTTAGTCCCACAAAACTTACCTCATTTATTAATTACACCAAAACATAGTTAATAATAATGGTATAGGGAAGACCTTACCTAAAACTGGATTCTAATGTGCCAGCTGGAATCACTACGTCTGAGCCAAAGTTTCACATGTTTACATGCATGACTCCCTATAAGAAGGAGTTTCTAGACTAGAAATGTGAGTATGAATATTATTAGGGGTGATACTATACCCCCAATATCGATAAAGACAATAATAAATAATTAATAATAATAACACAATGGAATAAATAAGTAATTTTATTAAAGAATATCATGGAAAATATATCATGTAATAAATAAACAGAATCAAATGACCCCAAAAGTGGATAGTCATCAAGAGTGTGACAAAAAATGGCAAGTATATAGAATATTATTGTATATATTATGATTCCATCCATGTACTAACTCTAAACACAATGCCCTGTCTCTTAGATCCCTATCACAAGGGCCTTTCACTTTCTTGTATCTCAAACCATGATTCAAATATGCACATTGGGATACCCATGAAGTGTGTGAGTATAAAACTAGTAGGACAACACCAATGTATACTTAACATGATTGAATATTCATAAGTGTGTATATCATGATAACAAATAAATGTGAATGAAATATCATGAAATCACATAATGAGAGGTCGTTCACTATTTTTTTTTTAAAAAAACCCAAAATATACCTACTTTGGATCTATGTTGGAAGGAAAATCATAAAGAAAGTCATGAACTAGGGTCAGCGTCACGGTCACCATGTATCTATAAGAATTCTTAAGGATAACAGGTCTTTGGTCGGGCCACAAAAACATCAATCCTTGGTTCTGTCAAAGGTGAAACCAAAATTTCATCATTCCTCATATCGATCTCAAGTAAGCCCACATATCCACCATATCCTAGAACTTCCTTGAGTCAAGCCTCAAGGTCATGTAACCCATTTCCATGTCTCAGTCCATCATTGGAATCTTCACATGTCAGGATGTTCCCCCTATAATAGATAATCAATCCACGATGGTCCACCTGTCATCCCAAAATAGAAAAATCCTTTAAAGTTCATTAATCACATACAGGGCCTATAATAGATAATCAATCCACGATGGTCTCACATTCTATACACACCCACATGTGATAAACATAAAACATGATATATGAATATAGGCACATAAAAACATATCATGCTAACAATCATATACAGGGCCTATAAATGGTAATAAACTCCATATATCATGTTTTTAAATTTCAATTTATAAATTATTCAAATGTTTGGTCACCTAAACCATGTTCTCACACCAATCAAAACGATATCTCATTCCAAGAACACTTAACAAAAAACTCTGAAAAAAGAATATTTCAATCCTATTTTGGGAAATAATAAATTCATTGCTCTTGTATTGTGTTAGGGGAAGAGAACCTTAGTTTATCAATGAATATAAATAATCATTAATGGACCTCAACTCTCATTTTTCAATATTCCATCATGGTTAGAAAAGTGAAATCAATAATAACAAATCATTCATTTTTGTATCTTTAGTAAAAAAGTTCATCCAAATATTTTCCATAGAAATCGTTTATAAAATGTCAATAAATTCAAGGGAATCATCAATTGTAATTATAAATCGATTAATAGGGTTATGTATCGATTAATAATCACATTAAAGACCTATAATTTAATCTACACACATTTTCCCTTTGATTAGGTCATGATTCTAGAAATAAGTCATATGTTTCAGCCATTTCAAGGTTATCATGACCATCACGACACCACCCCCACGTCCAAGAAAATGTTCATGGTATTCTAGATAATATAGAGTAAAACAGATTCCCCTAAGGTTAGTACTTAACATTATTCCTATTTTCATTCACCATGGCCTCTAAGATAGTCTTGGTGAGGTCACACGGATCGTGACCCCAAGGTCCTAGCCCAATGCTCTGTTCCTATGGCCATGCCCATCCTCATCCAATTTTTCCTTTCTCTTCTATACATTAGGAGTGCCATGGATTTTACCATAGTTGTGGTGTTTTCTATATAGTAAAAAAAGATCTATGAAACCAAATTTTGTGCATCTAAACAACTTATAATCTACCCAAGGATCATATGATATTTTCCAATACCTAGATTAACCCCAAAAAATAATGATTATGAAATGAAAAAAAATTAACATATTAGGAACAAAATTCCAAGACATAATAGTTTCCTCATGGGATATTATTCCCTATTTTATGATAAGGTATAACTTTATATCTATGATCCCTCGAATTCCAAACAAATTCATTACATAATTCTAGGAACTTAATGATTAATGAAATCATCTATTTATCAAATATGAAAAAAATCTATATAGGATTCCTAATTCTATAACATTCCTCTAAAAAAACATCCATGAAATCTCTATAAACTTGAAGAAACTTAGTGGGTGATATTTCTACATTGAATTTTGGATGTAAAAATTTCCTCTAATCTTACTAAACTAGGACTTAGTGTAGGAAACAAGAGTACATGTTAACCACCATAAATCAATCCATGTCACTCATTGATATTTAAAAACTAAAAAACCATGATATTTTGACATTCCTAATGATACAAACTATTCCCTCATCACTTTTAAAACAATCCTTTAATAGATAATCTTGAAGATAAAAAGTGTGAGAGGTATACAACCTGGAGCATAAATTGATACCAAATTAAAACACCAAATTCTATAATTCCACTATAATATCTTTTCAACCAAAATCCCACAAGTTCTTTTATTCAATCATAAGGATGAAAATGATTTAGAATTTATTCACAGGATCCCCATGAGTCATTATCACATCACACAAATAATTATTTCTAAATTTTTTTATACTATTAATTTAAAATAAAATTTCTTGAAAATTAATATTTATTATCATGCACCAAACAATAGATGATACCAACTATTAGAATATGAATAAAGAAACCTAATATTTATTTAGGTATTGGATTCAATCTCTAATCTTGCCTCATATTTTAGTGACTTAATACCACTAACTCCATGGAATAATTCCACATAATGTGATTACTGATACAAATTATTTTATAAAAAAATAGTATGATGCTATTTGTTGTATCAAATGTTTCTTTTCCACTGGTTCATCATAGAAATTTTCCTTTACAAGAAGCTTCTAACTTTGTATTGATAACTTATGAAGACAACATACCACATGCACAACCATCTCAATAATATATATAGTTTCATTCTATTAACATGTTCTTTATGAGAACTTATACCACATAGATTGTATCTTACCCTTAATTATACACCTTTATAAAATAAGTTAGAAACATTGTTTTCGACACTTTCGCTGGGGCGTGTGTATCCGTCGCGTTCGGGGGGCGTCGGTGCAGTTCTATTGCCCCACATTCCCACTTTCCAAAGGCGGGCGACATTTTCTCCTTATTTAGGGACATCTACTCCTTGATCGAAATGGGATGATGGGATGTCGGTTCTTCCTTCCGTGGATTCCTCCTCGGAACTCGTCACCTAGTCCGGGTCTCCCTTATAGATTTAATACATAGTTCGTGAAACTCTTCCCAGTGCCATGTTTCCATGGATGCCGGTTAATTACACTGCTTCTGTCAGGACATTCCAAAGTGTCCAGTCAGGGCAGCAACCTTCAGTTGGGGGAGTAGTCATGTTGAGGCATCACTGGTGTGTTTGGACGCTGGGGAGTTGGCGTGTCTATATTTTTTCCATTATTATAGGGATTCTCGAGGGCACGAAATCCCAAGGCATCCCACATCGAGCGGGGGGAATCATATTCCATAGGAATGTATCTGAGGATTTTCTCAGCTTCCCATGTTCAACATAGGGTATGCCGCAAGTTTAACGTCCAATGAAGACGGATCAGACTGATTAGAACACCGATTAGAGTGGATCGGATTGAAGAATCCCTTTGAGGGAACACCAATATGGGGGGAAACATGTGGGCGGCTTCTCAAATACTGTGGAGGGGAATGAGGTGGCATGATCTCACCGGTATGTGGAGGACCCGATAAGAATTAGGATAAACGATGGTTTTGGTCATGATCCTCGAAGAGACTTCCTACGTACCATGCCTTAGCATGGATCAAAGTCCTCGTCGTTCGAGAATGGATGTGTGGGGATTACACTCTAGGCTTCCCAGGTGTTGGTGAGCTGACGTGAAGGATATCAGAATGACCAGGTGGTGGGATTGAACCTCGTGAGGCTTCCTACGTACCATGCCTTAGCATGGATCAAAGACCACATAGTTCAGATGGGCACCGGTGAACCGACGTAAAGATGGACCTTGGTCTGATGGATAATGTGATTGAACCTCATGAGGCTTCCTACGTACTATGCCTTAGCATGGATCAAAGTCCACGTAGTCTAGGATAGAGGCCTAGAACACCGATACAGAAGTGGTCGGGACCAATGGTTGGTGGGCTTGAACCTCAGGGAGGCTTCCTACGTACCATGCCTTGACATGGATCAAAGACTATGTAGTTCAGATGGGTGTGTGTCAGCGAACCGACGTGAATGAGGTCCTTGGTCCATGTGGGTGGTGGGATTGAACCTCGTGAGGCTTCCTACGTACCATGACTTAGCATGGATCAAAGACCACATAGTTCAGATGGGTGTCGGTGAACTGACGTAAAGATGGACCTTTTTATAGGTGGGTGGTGGGCTTGAACCTCTTGGAGGCTTCCTACGTACCATGACTTAGCATGGATCAAAGTCCCCGTAGTTCGGGTTGGAAAGGGGCTATTGAACCGATGTGAAGGGGTATCAGAACAACTGAATGGTTAGATCACAATGGCTTACCACTAGATTGGGATGCAGTGTAATGTCATGCAGTACGAGGACGTGTTGGAGAACTTACGTGCATAAGGACCTTGGTCTAGGTGGATGGTGGGCTTGAACCTCGTGGAGGCTTCCTACGTACCATGACTTAGCATGGATCAAAGTCCCTGTAGTTCGGTTGGTGGTGTTGGAGAACCGACATGAAGATGGACCGGGGGTCCGATGGGTATTAGGATTGAACCTCATGGAGGCTTCCTACGTACCATGCCTTGACATGGATCAAAGTCCTCATAGTTCAGGAGGTGGGGGTTAGGGTTGGTGCTTACTCCAAGCCCACGTGATTCATGCTCGGTGTGAGAAACAAGAGGCATCAGGGACTTGACTATCATGTCGTGAAAGGTGTATCTATGGGAAGAGAAGTGGGGCTTACACATTGAGCGGCCCAATGTGCTGGGACTTACTCCAGGATGGAGGCCCGTGTGCCGTTGTGGAACAAAAATCATGGATGGGGCTTACGCAAAGATGTTGCCCGGGTGCCGCTATGGAGCGATAATGGTGAATGGGGCTTACGTGAGGAAGCTGCCCGGGTGCCGCTATGGAGAGGCAATGGTGGATGGGGCTTATGCAAGGAAGCTACCCGGGTGCCACTTTGGAGTGGCAATGGTGAATGGGGCTTACGCAAGGAAGCTACCTGAGGTATTGGGACTTACTCTAGGATGGAGGCCTGAGGGCGACAAAGCGCAGAGGGGGAGGGATTTTTCACCCAGGAAGAGAGAAGGGGGTCAGTTCCTTATCACGTCCTCTGCTGGCCTTGGGGACCAAAGATGAAAGGGGGGATCAGGGGGCTCTACCTTCTACAAGAAAAGCTAGGGGCTTATTCCATGGTGGCTTCCCTTCCCCTGCAGACAAACGCCAATCCCAGAATAAGGATATCATCCCTTGTGGAGACCAGGGGGCATAGAGAATGTCCAAGGTGGGGGCACCCTGAGTGTGAGGCACAGGGAGATGTCACAGTTTAACGTCATGTGTTGAGGATGAGGGTGCTTGGCAGTTTAACGTCCTGCATCTCGGATGAGGTGGGTTTACTCTGCATCCCTAGGACTTACATAACCGGTAGCCTCTGCACCTTGTGGGAGGGAAGGTACCTACAATGCCTTACTGAAGGGGGGTCATAGAGCGAACCATTGAGGGGCCCACATTATCATGGTTATGTAAAGAAGAAATAGCCATTAGCATGCCTATGTGAAGAAGCATTAGGCAGAGCAATGATATGGGAGGTATCATCCAGGGGACATTGAAGTCACATTGTGAAAACTTGGAGGGTCGTACGGGAAAAGGAATTTCCAAACAGAGGAGTCCATAGGCATGGGCCTTTTGGAGCTCGGTTGCTCTGCTTGGTAAAGGGAACTTGCGAAGGGGTGTGCTTAGAAATGTGGGATGCCTTAGCCTTATCATGGGGTAAGGTGAAAATGGGAGGTGCTTTGTGAAGTGGAAAGGCATTCACGAAGCATGGCCTCACAGAGCAAAGGTGCCTCGCGAAGCAGGATGTCGGAAAGCAATGTGCTTTGCGAAGTACAATAACCCTACATTGTAATGTGGATCTCGTGTACATGAGGGGTGTTTCGTGAAGCATAAATTCTTCGTGACAAACCGAGTCCCCTTGGGGATCCCCTTCCTTCTTGAAATCCCTTAGGATTTGCGAAAGGCATCCCTCTCAGAAGAGGGGATCAAAATGAGACTATTCAGAGGCACCTCGCAAAGCAAAAATACCTCCCGTAGCTCATGATTCAAAGAGAAAAGGGTGCTTCATGATTTGGGAGCTGATAAGCCAAAAGGCCATATTGTCCATCCCGAGGGCTTAGGGGGAGCTTGGTGTTTATAGGCAAGAGGCACCGCGAAGCAGAGCTTACGTGGCGCAAAGAGGAATTGGGTTGGTTTGCGGTGGGTCGTGAACGTCAGGGGCGTTCGCAGAGGGTACCACCTCCTTTGCTTCGTGGTAGGATCACGTATGTTAGGGGCGTTCATTGAGGGTACCACCTACTTTTCTTCACGGTGGGTTCACAAACGTCACGAGAATTCGTGAAGGGTACCGCCTCCTTTGCTTCGCGGCACCCTCGTTGCTTGGGGGGACTCCGCGAAGTGGCTTTGTGAAGCCGGCCGTGGGGCCTATTTCACTTCTTTCTTCTCTTCCACCATTTTGGCACCAACAAACTTATAAACCATATGTAAGAGAGGTACCTTTTATTTTATCACGGTGAGGATTAGGGATGGTCTTATTGGAATAACCCTTTGTCTTCAACCTTCAATTTAAACATTTCTAAATTTATAGAAAGTAATATCATAACTTCTTTAATCAATTCATTATCTTGAATTTTTTTTCTTATTTCTTATTCAATTTTTTTAAATGGATCATCTTTGTGTAAAACCAATTACAAAAATTTCTTCTTGAACATAAGAACACTTTTTCTTACATGACTTGGGATTTTTCCCAATTTCGGAATAGACTATAGTTGTGCATGTCTTATATTGTGTTGTAAAATTATTGTGTATTCTTTCTAGATTATGATACTAATTGAAGACTCTTCCACATGCATTCATATCCAGCACTATAGTGGTTTTTGTGAGATCACTTAGGCATTAATCATATATATCATTCTTAATAGCTAATATATTCTTCTTAATTTGTTTCATCAATAGTGTTTCTTTCATTACATTATCTTCTATATTCATCATAGACAGAGAGGCATATTTTTTCTTTTTTCATTATTGTTTTTTTGTTTCCTATAGGACTACCTTTAGTAGGATTATTTTGGTTGTTTTCAAAACCTTCCTTAAGATCCATTACACTCATCCAAAATAGTGAATCTTGTTTCCATATTCACATGCCTTTTTCTTTAATAAACTCTTTACTTTTATGTCATTGGAGTGGAGGACCTCCTTATAACCACTTATCCCTTCCAATCTTCCATCCAACAAAAATTATTTTCCATATGACTAAGGTTAGAATATATAAACAATTTTATGTAGTAATAATACCTCATTTAATCTCTTATTTATTGAGATGTTATAATATCTTGTTTTCTTCCAAATTTGGGATTTTAAAAACGTACTCATAATGTTCCCAAGTCTTCCACAATAATTTCATTTCTGAGTTAACTTATTTTATGGATATTATCTTCTATATTTTTCTTGGAAATTTTGTTCACTTCGAAAATATAGATCTAGATTTTTTCTTTTATGTCAATATTTTATATCTTTATCCTTTATTGTGTTATATTTTATAATTATCAGGGTTATCATAAAGGGAACATCCATCATTTATTTTTCTATCAAGAAACTAATCCTTGTTTCACATTCTTTGAAAACCTCAACATTATTATTTAACTTGTTATCCATATCCTTTATCCTATAAGTATAATACATCCCAAGTTAAATTATATATTAAAGTATTGTTTTTAGTTGAATGGTTTTTCACTTTTAAGTGATTCTCTTTATCCATTTTATATATGATCGCATGGGAAATATCTTTAATAATATATCTTTTTTATTTCATTTTAGCCCATATTTTCTTCCTGTCAGGCTTCAAGACTACCTACACTCTTTTTTATCCTTCTTCCAAGGCTAAGTTCTATAAACATGAAATATACACTTCATGAGTAACTCAACTTTGATTCACATTTTCTTAAAAGGATTAGAACTCTTCTTGGGGTTGTATAACACTAAAAAGATAGGTAACATGATGTTATTTCAACTTATTCACTAGAATCATATCTTCTTTTCATATTTGTAAGAGAGTCTGAATTTTTTGATGCACAAAATTTCTACAAACTATGGTTTAAGTAGAAAGGGTAGTATATTTATAATTTAACTCAGTTATAGAGTGCATCCAATGGGAAAAAAATCTTCTTAACTTTATTCATTTTCCCTCTAAAAATAAGATAATTTTCATCTATATTCTCCACAAGCCTCTAATTTTTTCTATAATCATGGGATTTATTCATTATATATGCATTTACAAATGAATATTCCAATTCCATAATGATATCCTTTGAATTTTGTTTGTGAGAAAC
The DNA here is from genome assembly GCA_963277665.1 of Viscum album. Lineage (NCBI taxonomy): Eukaryota > Viridiplantae > Streptophyta > Magnoliopsida > Santalales > Viscaceae > Viscum > Viscum album. The sequence goes on along the minus strand of OY728128.1, from coordinate 1,510,955,804 downwards.
CTTATTAATTTTTTTTTCTTTTAGTGGATCCTTTAATTAATTCTTTGTAGAAGCATCAATATCCAAATTTATTTGACCAATTTCAAAAATAAATCCATGTAATATTAACATAAAAATTATATCCAACTAAACTTCATGAGAAACAACCACTTGTTCCTCCACATATCCAATGAAATCCTTTAAATTAGAGAGATAATTTCTATAAAATAATGTAATCTTCACAGTTAGAGTCAAGACTTGTAAAATGATTAAATATTAAACAACTAATCAAGTAAGATAAAAATATATCTATTAAATGGAAACATATGATTTAATATGATTTTTTATTAAATAAATTGGCTTATGTGTGAGATAACCATAGAGGGGTGGGGTGGGATAAATTAGAAATGGTATTTATTTTCATGTAAACTATTTTCTTTAACTATTTCACATCCCTTGATGATATTGAACTCTTTAATATAAGGGTCACCATTTTTCTATTCTTTTATATACTGATCTTATTACTATTTATCTTGAACTATGCTTATCATTTATAAGTAATGGTTATTTTAAAAACTTTTTTGGAATGTATTTTGAAAAGAACAAACAATCAAGAACATTGAACACACTATTTTTTACTTGGTTCACCAATATATGATAATATAAGGATCATGTGATTAATAATGTTTCTATGCACCAAATTACTAAAGATATCTACTTTTAGTTTAGGATGTGTCACTCTTTCCTGGCATCAGTATCCTTTTTAAATATTGAGGTCGGATTATGACCACATCTTGATCACTTCACTTATATTTCCTCTATATTTTATCTTTTCTACAATAAATGATAACATGTTAGCTCATATATGAATAATAATATAACATATTATTTTTATAATCACCATAATTTAGATATAGGTTCCTTTGATTTCATCTTTCTCATTCATAACATATTGTGAATATTAAATTAAGTGGCATCAATATTCCTTGATAGGTTATGAAACCAAATTTCTCCACATTTTGGAATAAACATATAATTATTATTCACCACTATATTATTGTGATCTCTTATTATTATTTGTATTTTATAATTTCTTCAATGATTTTCAATATCTCACCTTCTATACAACAGTAATTCTCTTTCCTTTCTAAAATTTTGATTTTAAATATGATTTGTGTCTATTCTTCTACACCTTCCAAAATTAATTACATTAGTTTTATAATCATTTAGGACTTAATTTGATATTTTATATTAATCATAATTCAACATTATTCATGATATTTATCCATGTGTTACACAAATTGTTTGTATCCATTTAGTACCATAAAATACAATTTACACCCTAAAATCTCAAGTATACCTTTGTTGTTCAAATTTCCAAACTGATTATAACTTCTTAGCTATGGCATGATCACTAATTCTATAACATAGTCATCTTCCTTTATCAATTAACTATGTAATATCTTCTTCCACTATGGTGTAGAATGTGATCTAAATCAAAACATGTTCCATGGAAAGCATCCATACACCATAGACCCCTATTAATATGACCCACAAATATCACACCATTAAATATCCTCACTACTATCAAACGATGACATGATCTAAACAAAACTCTTTAAAACAATGAACTGAATATGATTCCTCTGTGGTGTAAACTCTTATAAGAATGAAAATAATCAAATCATTTAATCTACATAAATCAAATCATCCACATCAAATCATTTTTTTATTGTGGGAATCTCTTCTTTAGCATTACTATGATGCAATATTATCTCTTTATAGCTGGAATACATTTCACTTGATGATATCTTATATTCCTATAGAATGAACATCACTTAAATAAATAATAAACCATATATGAATCTAGGTTTTCCTTGGTTACAAATTAGTAGGTAATTTCCATTAAATAGGATTAGTACAATCCTCGTAATGTTATACATCCTTTTTCCCTTACATTTATTCATGCTAGAGGATTTTATTGGTACATTTATACATATTATATTTATGACATAACCCATCATTCTAAGGTGTATAATACTTTTCTACATTAAATCACCTTTATGAAAGCTAGTATATAACCTTACATGAAAACCCTCATAGAATAGTCTATTACTCTATTATACAGAAACTCTACTTATTTTAATCATTTTAGATGAAAAATAATGTTTTGTGGTGTTTTTTCTTCCTATATAAAAACCAATTCCAATATACCATAGATAAAATTGCGACCATATTTCTTTTTTTGTTACAAAAAAATGTTGCAAAATAGTGTCTATATTATAGATATAATTCTCTCTAATGTACATTATTCTTCTTATTTAAATTTTATGAATTTAATAAATCCATAAAAATACTTAGAGCATCACCATAAAATCCAATAGTGGAATATTTCCAAAAATTATATTAAAATCAATCACCACATACTTCCCTCAAAACACCTTGGTTCATATTTTGCATATATTCTCAAAAAACCCAACATAAATCAATAGAGTTCCAAAATATGTTTGCAAATTATTTTAATAATGGAAATGTTTCTAATTGTTGGGTGGTATAAATGATATGTGGAAGGTGATATAGGTGTTTCATGAAGGAATTTTTCCTCATGTGTTGAGAATAAAATCACTACTTAAGAAATTATATATCAGGTGGATTTCCTATTCAATATATCTAATTACTAAGGGTATAGACCAATTATTATGGATGTTAACAATCTTTGAGATTCATATCATTGTTCATTTTTTTAGGATGGGGTGGTTGGTATCATTCGAAGCTCATAAATGTTAAAACATATGGTGAGTCATTTTCACATCTCCTAATATATTTTTCTATCATTTGAAAGGGAGATAGTAAATGAATCTAGTAGGAATATTTCCTTTACTAAAATAGTTTTTAAATATATATTATCAGTCAGAAACCATAATATTTGAGATTATTGATGCAATAAAAATTATATATCTTCTGAACATAGTGTATTTATACAAATATGTTACCCTATATATTTTCTATGAACTGCCACCTAAATAATAATATAGGTTATCAATAAACTTACTCCATGGATTGATCCATATTTATATTTCATAATATACCATAGAACCAGAAAAACTATGAGAATTTAATTTCTAGTTGCAGGAATTAAAATCCAACAGATTCAATAGATCAATCACATGACCTAAACCACTCTAGTTTTATTTTTTAAAGTGTATGATCATATTTGAGTGTTTTTTACTATAATTAACTAAATTTAATCCTGGTGAAACATCATCACCTTCATCGTAGGCTTAATAATTTATTTTATTAAATAAAGGTTTCCAATTAGTTCTCTATAATTTATCTATAATCAACATACCATCAGCTATGAGTCAAGATAGAGCGTATTTTAAAGATATATTTTACATATATATATAGACACTAAGAACACTTGGTTATTTTCCTTTGGTCTAATAAATTTTAACTTTTTATTTATCAAAATGATGAACTGTATCTTTTATAATTACCAAGATAACCCTTATCTTTTGGGATTAATAGTTATTTCTAGTTCTTTTTTTATTTATCGTGTTTAATATAACCATTATTTTATTTGAAAAAAATACAAGATCAGTTGGTTGGTGGAAATTTTAACATGAAATTATATGGATAATTTTATTAATGAAGAATAAGAGAAATAAAAAATCATGAGTCAAATCATTGGCATGCACATAGATTTGGCTGAGAATGATGTGTTTATGGTTTCATTTATGATGAATCACATTCCTAACATGAATGAATGAGTTATGGAATCTCAATAATAGGAACCCAGTTTCCTTTCCATTTGTTCAACCATAAATGGTAAGGAGATAATCAATAGATGGATATATGATTATTATTATATCTTTCATCTCATGGATCAAATTATCATTCCTACTTTGCTCCATAGAATTTTATCTCTTCCTAATATCACTAAAAATTGGTTTTCCATCTAATTACTTTAAAAATATACAAAGTAATGAATGAAAAAATTTGGTGGTATGATATAAATTAAAAATTGGAGGATCATGGGGATATATTCATTACCGGTCAAAAAGTGACGTTCAAACACCAAAAACTAGTGGACATGATGCAAATGTAACAAATACATATAATGAAGAAGGATATGTTTTCTATATATTTTATCCTGAAGTGGCCTATAATTATTTAGACACATAATTTCATTTTGGGAGATTATTTATTAACTCACCATTTTGATACACTTCATTCTAATTTAAGAGAATAGTTCTATAAAATATTTAGCAAAGATGAATGTTGAATAAGTAGTAAAGTATCATCATGTACTGATTTCCATTTTTTGGATGGAGTTTTTGGAAGAGTTATTCTTACACCAAATATTATAATAGATACTACCATGAAAATATAATTCCTAAGTAATATAATGATAATGGATAATGACCATTATATATCTTATTCATATCATCATTGATTTCCATTACCTTTAGAGGTTAGAAATCATATATTCCAGAAAGTATTTCCTATATTATAGAAATATTTTTTGGGTAAAGAAGGGAAGTTATAAACACCGTATGTTGGGAAAATTTACAATTTCAATAATATTAGTTAGGAATATTATCTTTTAGTTTTAACTATCCAAATAAAATCAAAAAATTAATTTTTTCACATATCTTGGTTTTAATAGTGAAATATAAACACTATTCATTTGATTAGTTATGATCACAATATTGTTTATCTAGATGTGTAATTTTTTCTCACCATGATTTATATTATGGATTAAAAACACATGATCTAGTGATTCTATCACATATCATTAATATGTGTGTTATAGTAACATAGATAGGTCTGTAAAGAGATTGATGACCAGGAAAAAATTATTTTAGAGTAATGGACCATGATTTTCCATGAAATCCCAAATATCTATATTTTTAAGGATGGAAATCACAATACTAGGTAAAAGTTAATTTCCCTGATTTGAGGTGTTTTTATATTATTTGATTTCTTATAAATCATTGAAGAGGTTAGTGTTTATTTTGGGTGGTTATAAATGGGTCTTAAAGGTTTTGGAGTGTTATTAAGGGGCATACAGTCATTTCAAAATAAGGATAAACCAAGAAAAATTCCTAGGTAACCATCTATGGAGAAATGGGGGACTCTATGTAGGCACACAATTTAGGTGAACCTTTTGACCAAAATAATTTGTTAGGTAGTGGAATTTTCGTAGTTGTCCAAAAAATTTACAAAAAAATCTGATAAAACATCAATCATTAGTTACATATAGAAACACTAACATAGTTGGTTCATTGTTTCCATTCGTGAAATTAAATATCCCTGAATTTAATATTTTAACCTGACCACCCCAATACTCATTTATTCTCTCTTGGATAGGGATCTCAAACATGAGGGCTTACTTATGAGATTTTTCGAGTTATCTTCATTATGAGGCTCCCTATATTCAAATCATAAAGCATTTTACCTATGTACCATTGATAAGACATATATATCTCCTTATTATGTCACATATTATCATTTTTATTTGGTAGAAATCCTATTCTATATCTATCATTCTTGAATATCTTTTTAGGGAATGTTTCGATGAGAATTTTGTTGTAAACCATTATATGGGGATGTATAATACCTTCTCTATGAGGTAATGGTGTGATTTAATCTTAAAATTCTTATTTAAGGTAGGATGATGATCCTCACTTTACATATGATAATAAATTGGAGTTTTGATGTTTCAATATGCCAATTATTATGTTTCTTTATACTAAATGGTTTAGAAAAAACTTATTGATGTATTTTATTTCTATAAAATGTTTTTGAATAATGGTTTTAGGTTATAACCAAATTGCATGTTATGGAATGAACAATTGGTTATTTGGGTTTATAATGGTTGTTTTGGAATATGATAACTACGAATTGTTTTTGGATTTAGTTTGACTATATGTGTACAATCATTGTATTGATAAAATCTATATTTTTTGAATTTTTTTTGGAAAAAGAAAATATTGAATAATGGTGAAATTACTTCAATGTCTGTTGGTATGTGTTCATGGTGAATATGGATGGGTACTTGTCCATTTATACATATATACCCATGGATTTTATGGGGGAACATGGATTTTATCATTAATTAATAACTTGGTATAAGGGGAATGAGTTTCCTATCATGATGTTGCTTTGTTCAAAGGACCCATTAGATGGGTGATGCATTGGTTTTATAGTATTACTGCCAAAGGGGAGATATTGGTTCATTTAATATTTGAGTAGTTCATGAGATGTGTGTGTTATTAGTGGTGTGTCATTCTTTATGAAAATGTGAAGGTTCTAAGTTACAATAGGAGATATTAGGCCCATTACCAAAAATGTTATATCTAAATTTATTTGGATAAATCCTAAAAATTTTATTATAGAAACCCTAGAATATTTTAATAGTGGTTCCTTTCAAATATAATTAAAATTCAATTTTATAGAAAGGAATTACATTTACTTGGAATACATTATTTTTTATTGAATTGGTTGACCTTTCTAGTTTTACAATCAAAATGACGATGGATCCAAAATTAGAAATTGTCTAGTGTTATCCACCATGGTTCTGAAATATATTATTATTCATTTTCAGTATAAAAAAAACTTTTTAGAGATGATTGGAAACTAGTATAAGTGTGAAATAGGTTTCTTCATCACGTTGGAAATTTTAAGTCATAGTGATTTGTCTACTTGTATCGACACTAGTTCTCTAACCAGTAACATCTTTAAAAAACCAATGTTTACCCTTATATATAGTGATAATAATTCATTAGATTGTTCACTGGAGGGGTGTTCTCAAGATATGATTCCACCCTAAGTGTCCTATAATATACATCAAAGAAACTATTTATTGTATCCTTGCTTTCAAGGTTAGTTTCTTCATCCTTCCTAAGGGAAAATCCCTTGTTTCCTAAACCCTTACCCACTAATATAGTCCTCTTAGGTTTGGTAATCTTAGAATAATCATTTTAGGTCTTAGTCCTCCATTATTTGTTAATAGTGCATGCCTCAAAATCAATACTTCCCATCTTCATGTTTATCTCTCTTGAATGATAATATTTAGCATCCTACCTATCCACTTCATAGTCTAAGGTGATAGTGTAATAATAATCAACCTAATATTATGTATCTCCATAATATCCAACTCCTCAACATTATTCCATAGGCCCAATCTTATTGATTTTTAAATTTGGTTGTTCCTTATTCCACTTTTTCCTAATAGTTCTTCAACCCTCTATTATACTAGAATCAAGATTTTCTTCTACTAATATCATGAATTTATTCTACATATTATCTATTGAGGTGTTCCTTATATATATATATTGGCACAATTTACCGATCAAAAACCTTGGATCCATAATCCTTTATTTAGTCTCCACACTCAGTCCATCTAGTCTTGAAGACTGAGAGGTGGTTTACCATTCTGGAAGTGGTTATTGGTTGGATAGACCCACTAGGGAAACTATAGTAATACACAAATCATTAGGGATTAAATCAAAGATGTTTGAAACCAATTTCTCAAAATAAAATTTGGAATATTCTTTCCTCCTCTAATATAATATTTGGAAGATTTCACCTATAGTGTATACTTGAATTCTAATAAAATATATTTCTTAGGAGGAAAATAACCTTGGGTGATGACACCACTATCCTAGGTATCCTCATACTTATTCACATATATTTGGTACTTACTTGAGGCCCACCTATCGGGTTCAATGGGATCCTAAACCACACTAGAGGGAATTTCCATTACAGCTGCATATGAACTAAACTTATGCCTAGAGAGGCTTAGGAACAGAGCTAAGATCTAGGTATGACTGTAAATTATTTTTTATTAAGATAAAGATAAACCCCCTTTTAAAGGGTTAGGGGGAACCCAAATGACATAAAAGACTTTCAAGGCCCACAGTCCAATGTCCAAAAACAAAAAACAATCAAATTCATAACTGCAAAGAAGAACTCCTCCCCATCATAAAAATCACTAAGACGAGCTTCCACCTTCACATCACTGCGTGGCTAGCAGTCTCATGTACGAATGCACGAGCATGGTACCGATGACATACATCATACCCTCTCAAACATAAAATTCTGTATAAACATGATCTGTGAAAGCCCCTTGCTCTGAACCTCATCTGGAGTTTTCCCTTGAATAGAATCAGAGGCAATGAATCATAGACCTCGGACCAAAGCATCACAAAACAAAAATATCAACAGAAATACCATTCCAAAAATTCTCAAATCAAACAATAGAAATCCAATCCACAATTCAAAAACCCATACAACATGTTTCTAACCTTCACTGCATCGGAAAATAATAGAACAAGAAGAACATATCCAAAACAATGCATAGATTCAACAAATGTCAATGATTGAACCCATCACTAAAAAATTGCCACCCGCGTGATGAAGGAAACCTCATCAGAAATTGAATCAAACCAAAAACCCACCACCCTCCACCACCATCACACCTGCTCAAAGAGGCCACACAATCCACCCCAAGCCCTCACAGTAGGCTTCAACTACTGGACCTTCACCACACTTTCAAGGAGGCTAAGCACACAAACCCTCACTGGATCACAATTGCAATGCTGCTGGTTGAACAAACTCAATCCCTCCGTCGTAGACCTCCCTCAAGCACTTGGACTCCACTAAGGAAGGGAAGTAGTGCAGTGCCACCTAGGGATATAAGCACCACCAGCAAGCCTAAGAATACCTCTGAGGATGATGCCTGAGATGACCTGAGCTAAAAGCCGCCACTGCGGGCTTGATAATGATCCAGGAAAGAAACAAACAATCGAAAGAAGATGGTGCTCATAAGATCAATAGGGAAGGGAAGAGATAGAAACCTCAACTGCAACGTGAGACTAAGAGACAGCAGACCATATCTGAACCCTCGATGTCACCACAAACCACACGAAAAACTCACAGGTAATAAGTTCAAATGTGGGGGGCCACGTCCACCCAAGTTAGAGGAGAGGATGGCATCTGTGGAAGGAACCCTAGCTGAAGTCGCGCCCCTTACACGACCATCCCCGATATAGGTGATGCATCTTGATTTCACAAAATATGAGTATCTATAGACCTTTAAATGTCACCCTCCTACCAAGATGAAATATAATCTAGGTAACTAAATGCTTGGACACCAACATGAGAAGCCTAAACAGAAATTCCACCATCTTTAACATTATTAGGAGCTTTATCCTCATGAACTAGAGATTTCAAACAAATCTTAAGACCCATTAATCTATGCGTACATGAATAATGGGAGTGACCAATTCAATTTCATTTTGAGTGGAAATACCCCTAGAATTCAATGTTTACTAATAGCATGTGCCGATATTCCTTCTCGATCACTATGCCAATAAATTGAATCTGGGGTTTCAAGAAAAAAACTTCAACACAAATTCTATGATGAATGGGGTGAAAAAGATGTGGGACTAACTACTTGAGCATAAAAAAATATCCATATTTCCTATAATTATAAGGATTTAATGATTATATAATGGTATATATCACCCAATAATTCATGCCATGATGATCAAGGTTAGGGAATCCTACTTCAAATGAAACTTGAGAACCCATTAGAAGAGCAAGAATTGGTAGATATTGAAGGATCTAAATCCATAAGATTAGAATTAACTTAAACATCTTTATTTAAAAAAAATCAAGAGATGATGAGGGATATAGAAGCCCTATGGTTGTATATTCCTACAATTACTATGAGCGGGAGATGAACTAATCAATATCATTAATTAAAGGATGATTCTTTCTAAATAATTCCACTATAGAGTGTTTGAGCAAGGTTATTGGTTTAATGAAGTTTGATTTATAAAAAGGGAGTTTGGAAAACATTTGATTGTATGATGGAACCTTGGGATAAATCTCAATGTCAGGGATGTGTGGGAGATAATCCGGGTCCGTGAAGGGAGTGACGAAAAAACCGACCACCTAAAGAAGAAGGATAACTTCCCTACCCCCTCTCCAAATGGGGAGGGGATACAACGCCAACCATAGTTTTCTATCCATCGAGAACCAAGTAATAGATCTCTAATAATCAAACTTTATAAGTTCTTTAGTGATGTTAACATGTGCTCCATAAATCTCAGATTATCATCATTGGAACTCTGGGTGATAGAACAGAATAAAAAACAAATACATCATTCATTTTAGATCACTACAAGAATATTGGCACTCTTTAAGGAATATATCTTATTCCTTATGTCTCTTAAGAGGTAGAAGGATGATTATATCTCTCCTATCTTGATAGAATTCATGAGAATTTATCTATTTACATAAAATAGTTATTTTGATATAATATATACACAAAAAATATTTTTATTAAATGATAGAAAATGTCATATATACTTAATTTGGAGAATTAATTATTTCACTAAAGACCTTAACCATTCCTTTGATTTAATTAATCCCTAAGTAAATTATTATTATTATTATTATTATTATTATTATTATTATTATTACTGTTATTATTATTTTGTTCATGTGCACAAAAACTCTTGGATATCTAAATATAAATTACTAAATAAATAAATTAATATTTATTTAAATTATATTAAACAAATAATTTCAATTGGAAACTTAAATAAGCATATCAACCCTCTTAAATAGTTATCAATCCTTGAATAATAATTATTTATTTAGTAAAATAAATAACTATATTATTTTTTCCATAAGTAAATATATATTATATACCCAATTGGTGAATAAATATTAATTTAATATTAAATAATTGATAAATGAATATTATATATTCATGTAATTATTTATTTATTTGAAATTAAATATTAATTTAATATTCATAGAACTAATATATATATATATATATTAATTATAGTAATAGTTTATTGAATAATGAAATCAGGGAATCCTAGATAATTATTAAGCCACCAGCTAAGAGTAATCATTATTCAAACCATTAAATTCAAATAGATTTTAATTGAGATTATGAATAAAGTTTGTGTGTGACCTTTAAGGCCTCTTTCTCAGTGAAATTAAGCAAACTCGCCTAATAATAAATTAATTATCTAAAAAAATGTCATGTAATCCATAGATAAAATATTTAATATTGTAATGAGATCAACCTTCTATAGACACTCACAGTGCAACAAAATCTCTTTGTATCAATATCTCATCAAGCAGGTTGTGTGCTTCATATCATAAATTAATATGATTGATTTATATTTATTTAATTCCCAAAAATAAAATCATTGATATTCTCCTATGGATGTGGATTTATTAAAAAAATACATTTCAATCAAAGGGATAGATATATCTATATACATTACTATGTAAGAGAAAATTATTTCCTGACTTATTCATTAATTCAGTATGACTTATGATACACCCATTGTATCTTAACTCATCGCGATTATATATAATCGTGTTTTTCATCAATAAATCTACATATGATATTCTTGATATAAATTAACCACAATATCAAGTCAAAGGAATAATACACACGTCTATAGATAAGAATATCCAATGAAACATATAACAAATGAAATTCCTACTAGTGGGTCTATTCTCATAACATTTTCTCTTAGATATTACCAATTGAGGACATGCGAATAAGAAGAATTATAATCTTATTATCCCCTACACAAGATATAATATAATTATGTTTGTATCATTATATATATGTCATCTATCTATTAAACATAAATTTAAGAATATTTTCATATCCCATGATTTTTCTCATAATTGAAATAATCTATAATGACCATATAGTGTGAAAAATACTCTAAGGAAAATATCTCATTTATGTTATATAGAAGAATAATCATCATGTAATAAGATATATGTTAATATTAAATTCCATGAATATACATGTAATCGAAGTTAAAATTTAGTTTGGTGTAGGACACCAACTCCAAAAAAACTCCTACATGGAAAGCTAATTGACTTGTTATCGGCACATGATAAAAATCATTCTACTAATTAGGGATATTTTTTATGGGCCTAACATGTTCATTTGGTTTTTCTAATTACTATTTATTTATATCTCTGAGAAAATCCCTCTAGATTTTATATCATCAAGTATTAATAATTTGTCAGTTTTCGATATTTTAAATCATAGCTAAATACCATAACATGGATCAAACAATGATTAAACCCACTTCCTATGATGTATTGTATGTTTCAAAAAAAATCAATATTTAAATAGAAACCACAAATTGTAATTTGTTTTCTCTTATATATTTCCTTATCTTAACCATGATAATAGATTAATGTGATCTAAAAGAAGACATGTTTTGTATCCCCATGATAACCAGTATTCTTATTTCTCTAATTTATAAGAACTCCTCCAGTTTTAATTTTTTACATACTTCCAAACTATTCTGAATACCACCCTTCGAATGTCACCTGGTTTTTTCTAACATTCTCTTTCTATTCTTCACACATTAGAAATATCAAACCTCATTACTTGAAATGAAATTTGAGAAATATATACAAATTACTCTTAGGAATATATAACCTACTCATAATAACTATTATCACATATGTTTTAACACAACAATTGGGATATATTTCATTCCATGTGAAATATGTAATAATTATATTTTTTAAATGTTTTAAATTTAATTTAGAAATTCCAAATAAGAATTTGTACTATAAAATGTTCTAAAACTACACAAATATATGTTTATAGATATTTTACTATATAACTTTTAATGTTACCTTAATTAATTCTTGTATAATGACTTTTTAGTCTTAAAATTGTAATATTATACTTTTTCCCCATATGTTATAAAAATATCTGTATTATAATTCCACAATGATCCCAATAAAACTACAAAAATATATAATGATTAGAAGGTGTTATTTTTCATTAGTAGAGGTTAAAACCCCATCTATAGGAATTAGTTTTTGTTTTTGAAAATTGATTCCAAATAATGGACTAATTTTATTAGTAGTGGCTTTAGGTAAGTATTTGTATAGTAAAGAGAATTAGAAATAATTATTTTAGTAGCAGTTTAAACTCCTTATAAATTTTTTAAAAAAATAATTAAAATTGCTGATAAATGTAAATATATATTGATACCACCCAAGGGAAGCGATAATTTTATATGGGATATCGAACTTAGAAATTTATAATTTATGGTTTTACAATAACTAAATCAATTATTAATAAGTATAGAGCTTTTAAGTACTGATGTTGAACCCATGTGGATGAGTTTGTGAAAACCTTAATTTAATAATTAACACCTAGAACAATGAATAAATAAAATAATAAAATATAAGCTATAGAATATGTGGAATTTTGAGGAATTTGGTGAATATAATTAAAAAAAATACCATGAATCTGTTATATGATTTCATGTACTCATATTTTTAATGTTTAAATAATGAATCTAGTTTTTTCAGAATAAATTCTATATGATCCCCTTGTTCTGGGCGATTACTCCCGCTCTCTCATAAACTCTCATTTTATAAGGGTAATGTACTATGGTTCATTAGTGTGAAAGAAAAAAACTATTTTTAAACAAATATTTACACCAAACTAAAGGTAATGGAGAATGATTAGTTCTATTGATTTCATTAAAGAATTATTCTTTAATGAAAATGCAATGTTCAGGTGATGAAAATAATAAAGAATGATAGGGGAGCGTGATATAACAAAAAATAAAAATTTGGATTAAGAATAAAATAGTAGAGAAACTATTATAATTCACATTCAATTATATTTTCTCCTCAAAACATATCATCCCATTATTCTATCAATGGAAGGGTGAGAAAAGAAAAAAATCCAACCGAATTGGTGGAGATATCCCAGTGAAGGAGTCTACAATAGTGAAACACCTTTCCCTATGCTTCAGACTCCATCTTTTCTTTCGAAGTTTCCAACCCTTTTATTATAGTAATATATATCTCCATATAAAACATTAATTTTCATAAAACTAGCCTTTTAATTCATTTGGGATAATCATGGGAGTCCATGGTCAAAGTCAATAAGAAATATTCTATTTATCCCCCTGAAATCTTGTATGTTTAAAAATTTTATTTATCTATTTACCAATTGGTTCACGAAATTAATGAAACTTTCATGGTGTAATTTTTTTTGGAATCTTTATCTTTAATATCCATCTCAATCATATCATGATGTAAATAGAAACTCATGAAGTAAATCACTTCTACATAGCTCATACATCATGTGAATATTTCTTCTTATGACATGGTGAGGAAAAATTATTTTAAGTGGATATATACTTTAACCATTCATAATGTGACATAATATACACTGTATAAATTGATAGGATCTTCTTTGATTCAAATGATGATTGAGATTTGTGTGTTTGACAACTTTTATGTGACATAAATCAGAGCATTAATGTAGGATTCACAATGTAATGACCTAAACTTTTAAATAATATTGGTTTCCAAAATTTGTGTGTTATTTTATTTTTTACTCAACAAAACTATATACTTTTATTAATGAAGTTAGTATAATTTAAATGAGACATTTGGGTTTCGACTGTTATATGACCATTGGTCAATATGATCGTTGGAAACTATACTCTTAACGATATGATTATTGTTTATAAATACAATTGATCATGGTTAATTAATACAAAAAGAAGAGTCTATGGCCTCATACAGTAGACTCGGGTCGTAAAAAGGCCATTTTTCAGATCATGGGAAGGAGGTGGTGTCGCTTAGCTTCACTTTAGACCAAGTTCAATCCAAACTCCAAAACGTTAATCTTGAACGAAATCGCTTATTGGAGAAGTTCAAGATGATAGAAATCACCACTTGGGAAATGTTGTCCTTGCATCTCCAATATTATATAACCATTGAACATCTTACTCTTAGGTCCTATGCGAGCATTATAAGGGGTTATGTAATGAGGCCTTAGTTACTTTGTATAATCCTTTTGTATAAATAAATTTTTTATTTCTTATTATGGTAAAATTTGTGAATTTTAAATTTCAAGATAAATATAGTATGAACTTATAGAAGTTCGATATTATTGTTGAATATTGGAAAAAAGTTATTTTAAAATATTTTTTTTACTTTAAATAATTATTAATGTGAAATGATTTTCAAAAAAGTGGGTTTCTACAATTGTGATCAGTAAGAAATTTAGATTCTAATAAGACCAACATAATTTTTGGTGAATAATAAATTATGAAGAGTAATTTTACCCTTATGAATAGTAATGTGACCAATGGAATAATAACCTAACTTAAGAAAGTATAAATATAATTTAGGCTTCTTTATTGGTAATGTTATATAACATCCTAAGTAAATAACTGTTTCAGAAATTAATAGTTAAGTATCAGTATTTTTTTGGGTAAATAGTGTTTTTACTTTAAAATTAAATATCTCATAATTAGAATTTTTTTATAAAATAGAGTTCATTTTTGAATTCAGATCATCGATATTAGGTTAGGGTGAATTTATGAGATTTTTATAAAATGTTTTTTTAAATGAATAGTAAAAATACAGTTTTGAGTTTGAGTGTGTTTAATGACATCATTAATGACATAGAAATGATGTAATAATTCTGGTAGAGTTGTGTAAATTATTATGTGTTATGAGGTGTCCCAAGTGGCCAATATCCTGGGAAAATATAATGGGCAAGCCCATGGTTTTGCAAATACCACTAATGAGGTGTCCCTCAGAAATTAATAAAATATTCTCTCACTTTTACTATAAATACCAACCCATTCAATCATTCCTTTCATTAAAAATTACTCAAAAACGAATATATGGTCGTTTTACATCCCAATAAGTCCTCCCAAGGTTCCCTAAATCCCCCAAGATCCCAACCTTCGAGTTTTTGAAGTTACTCTTCAAGGTAAGGCAACCTTTCACCCTCCTCTTTTGATTATGAATTCCTTTATGTTATGTCTTATAGTTTCCATCTTATTATGTGGATTTATGTTCATATATATACTTATTGATATCCATTTTATTTCCAAATTATTAGATACCATTTCCACTCTCATCAACTGATTTTTTGAATTTTAACGACGTCGTTATGCTGCCGAATTTTCATAAAAGAAATCGCATCTTTTTTTTTCATGTTTTTTTTCTGGTGGTATTTCATTAAATATACACACTATGGTCTTATTTATATTTTATTCTATCTCTATATTGTAAAATGAGTCATTTATGGATGATAGACCCTTGTGACCTCTATTTTTAATGTTTTCGAAAACCACATTATATAGTTTTTTTGCTGTAGAATTTTCTTCTCAAAATCTCTCTCCTTTTCTCAAGAAATTCTCTTATTTTATTTATGTGAATACCGAAACCTGTTTCATTTATAGGGGAATTCATAAAGACATAAAAATGATATATTTTATTCTGTAATTTACATACATAAAACCCCTATTCCCTTTCCATGGGTTATAAGTTCTATAATGATCTTGTTTTTAAGCACTTTTTAAAACGTCACGATTTTGATTTAAAACTCATTTATTTTATTCTCTTTAGGTTATTTATGAAATGTTTTATTATGATCTATGTGGATCACATGAAAATAAAGATATATTAATGGTGTGGACTAATAGTTTTCCAATGCATTGGGTAAATAATTTAATCTCTAGAGATGAAAAGTTTTATGATATCTTGGTGAATAATCTTAGTAATTTTTATGATACCTTGGGGGTGGACCTTGGTTATAT
This sequence comes from Viscum album, assembly GCA_963277665.1. NCBI lineage: Eukaryota > Viridiplantae > Streptophyta > Magnoliopsida > Santalales > Viscaceae > Viscum > Viscum album. Next base: position 1,510,939,158 of record OY728128.1, on the reverse strand, counting down.
GTTCATGAATGTATAAATTAAATGTCGTAACCCCATTTTCAAGTTATGTTTCAAGTTATTGTTTCTATGATATTACTACTTATGATTCCTTTATGATGTCCCTCAGGTTCGTTTTTGATATCACTGAAGATCACATGTAAACTATTTCACTTGTTTTCTTTACTGGGCCTTCTACTCACCCTTTCCTTTGATGTATGTATCCATGTTATGAGATTTAGTAATTTTACTTAGGATGGACCTATTATGACGTATCACAAGTGTATTAGAATAATTTTTTATATTTTCATGTATTATATTCCTGATATTCAAGACACTGGATTTTAAAGACCCTTTGTTTGTAAAATAAATTGAAAAGGTATGTAATAAAAAAGAGAGATTCCATAGTTGGTATCAAAGGATAGTTTAGTTATTTTTGGAAATTAGGCTATGAAAAAATAAGGAAGAACCCTATATAAAATTTTAAATATCGGAAAAATTCTTGGTATTTTGGTGAAATATTAAGTAGGTGGTTTCTGAACAAATAAATCTTTATCTGGGTACAGACAAGTGGATGTGGATCTGACACAGATGTACTTAGGAGTGAAAACTCCAACAAGGAGTTTCAGGCTTGACTCAAGGAATCCTGGTACATGAAAACATGCCTTGCTGCACTCCTAGTTTGACACTCCCGGGGGATACACTATGGGAAAAGTGGGTTTTTGCGATGGGCCAATTGCGACGGGAATATATATCGTCGCAAAAGGTCTGACTAACTACGTATTTGCGACATGAGTATTTTCCCATCGCAAATAGTAGGTTAATTGCGATGGGAATAGGCATGCCATCGCAATAGGTTTGGCGCGGTTTGCTCGCCAAAACATGGGAAAGGTATTTGCGACGGGACCCGTCACAAACACCCTTTTAACCACCGACTATAATTAATGCAGACGAGCATATTTGCGACGGGCCCGTCGCAAAAACCCGATGGCGGTAAATACCATTTGCGACGGGCAAAGCCGCCCGTCGCAAATTGTATGTCGGCAGGTGTGTATTTGTGACGGGTCCCGTTGAAAATACCCTTTTAACCACCAACTGTAATTAATGCGGGCAAGGGTATTTGCGACGGGGCCCGTCGCAAATACCATCATTTGCGACGGGGCACGTCACAAATACCACCATTTGCAACGGGTATCCCGTCGCAACTAACTCTGTCGCAACTAATCTAACCTATATATACCCCCATCCGTTTTTTTTCAAATCACTTAGATCTTCCTCTCATTTTCTCTTGAATCTCCAGTTTTAAGGAAAAAAATTTCTGTTAGTTCAATTTTTTTATAAGAGAGCAATTGGAAGGTGTCAACACCTTCAGAATATCAAAGCTTAAGGTATTTATATTTTATTTTTTTAAGTTTATTTTTTTATTAATTTTAATTCTTGTTTATTAGTTGTAATTAAATTAGATTTAAATTGTTTTTCATTTTTACTTATTTTTAGTAAGAAATTGATATTGTTAGTGATAATTATAAATAATTACTGTTAATTTGCAATAATTAGAGATTATTATAGATAATTAGTAGAATTTAGTCATAATTAGAAATAATTAGGGGTAATTAGTAATAATTAGATATAATTAGTAATAATTAGATATAATTAGTAATAATTAGATATAATTAGTAATAATTAGATATAATTAATAATTAGATATAATTAGTAATAATTAGATATAATTAGCAATAATTAGATATAATTAGTAATAATTAGGGGTAATTAGTAATAATTAGGGGTAATTAGTAATAATTAGATATAATTAGTAATAATTAGGGGTAATTAGTAATAATTAGGGGTAATTAGTAATAATTAGGGGTAATTAGTAATAATTAGGGGTAATTAGTAATAATTTGGGGTAATTTGTAAGAATTAGGGGTAATTAGTAACAATTAGGGGTAATTAGTAAGGATTTGGGGTAATTAGTAACAATTAGGTCTAATTAGTAATAATTAGGTATAATTAGTAATAATTAGGTATAATTAGTAATAATTAGGTATAATTGGTAATAATTAGTTATAATTTGTAATAATGAGGTATAATTAGTAATAATTAGTAATAATTAGTAAAAATTAGTAATAATGAGGTATAATTAGTAATAATTAGGTATAATTAGTAATAATTAGTAATAATTACTAATAATTAGTAATAATTAGGTATAATTAGTAATAAATACTAATAATTAGGAATAATTAGGAATAATTACTAATAATTAGGAATAATTAGGAATAATTAGGTATAATTTAGAATAATTTGGAATAATTAGGTATAATTAGTAATAATTAGGTATAATTAGTAATAATTAAGTATAATTAATAATAATTAGGTATAATTAGTAATAATTCGTAATAATTAGTAATAATTAGTTAAAATTTGTAATAATTACTAATAAATACTAATAATTAGGAATAATTACTAACAAATACTAATAATTAGGAATAATTAATAGTAAATACTAATAATTAGGAATAATTGCTAATAATTAGGAATAATTAGGAATAATTAGGAATAATTACTCATAATTAGGAATAATTAGGAATAATTAAGAATAATTACTAATAATTAGGAATAATTAGAAATAAATAAGAATAATTAGCAATAAATAGGAATAAATAATAATAATTATGAATAATTACAAATAAATAGGAATAATTCCGAATAATTCTGAATAATTAGCAATAATTAGGAATAAATACGAATAATTAGCAATAATTAGGAATAATTATGAATAATTAGCAATAATTAGGAATAATTGGCAATAATTAAGAATAATTAGTAATAATTAGGAATAATTACAAATAATTACAAATAATTAGGAATAATTAGCAATAATTAGGGATAATTAGAAATAATTAGGAATAATTAGGTATAATCAGCAATAATTAGGAATAATTTGGAATAATTAGCAATAATTAGTAATAATTAGCAATAATTAGCAATAATGAGCAATAATTAACAATAATTTTTAATAATTAGCAATAATTAGAAATAATTAGTAATAATTAGCAATAATTAGTAATAATTAGCAATAATCAGTAATAATTAGCAATAAATACCAATAATTACTAATAATTAGTAATAACTAGCAATAATTAGCAATAATTAGGAATAATTATGAATAAATAGAACTAATTAGCAATAATTAGAAATAAATAGCAATAATTAGGGATAATTATGAATAATTAGAACTAATTAGTAATAATTAGAAATAAATTGCAATAATTAGGAATAATTAGCGATAATTTGGAATAATTATCAATAATTAGGAATAATTAGGAATAAATAAGAATAAATTATAATAATTAGTAATAAATTGTAATAATTAGTAATAAATTTTTATAATTATAAACAATTAGTAATAAATAGTAATAAATAGTAAATATAATTGTATTTAGTTATTACTAATAAAAATCTATATTATCAATATTTAGGAAAAAACAATATTAATATTATTAAAATAATAAAAAATTTACAAAATATTAAAATTATCAATATTCGCAACAGTCTTTGCTCTATTATTAACATGTTCAAATCTCAAAGGGTCTCCAGTTGTCTGGTCATGCAGAATAAAAATTTTGTGTTAGCCATATCCAATGTAAACTCAATAATTTTCCTTGCTTGGTTGATCACCTTGCAAGTAGCGTTGCAATAGGACAACCCAAGTCATGCCCTTCACATCTATAAGAATTATCTCACATGACCCTTTACATAGACCATTCTTCCTTGAAAATTTAAGGGAAAGATACTGATGTCCCATCAAATTTTTAAGGAAGAATGATCTATATAAAGGGAGCGAGATGATTCTTAGAGACGAGAACAACATTACTTTGGACGTCCAATTGCAACACTACTTGCGAGGTGATCAACCATGCAAAGAAAATTATAGTGTTTACATAGGACATGGCTGACACAGACTTTTTATTCCGCATGACCTGATAATTGATGACCCTTTGAGATTTGAACATGTTAAGAATAGAGCAAATCCTGTTGAGAATATTGATAATATTAATATTTTATAAATATTTTATTATTTTAATAATATGAATATTGTTTTTTCATAAATATTGATAATATAATTTTTTTATTAGTAATAATTAGAAAAAAAAATCTGTGTCGATTGGAGTAGTGACGACAGCAGGAGTATCATGAGCAGATGGAGTACATGCGCCGCCAGACTCGTAGTTGAGGGATAGAGTTTCCTCCACCTCCTCCAGACGACCCCCATAGTGATTTGTTTTTTTATGTTAAAAACATTTGAATTCAACTTTTGTAATAATACAAACTATTTATAGTTTCTGTCTTTTATCTTGGTAGAAATATTTCATAATTTAATTTTTTTAATATTTTATTACTTATATTTAGTATTATATTTTTTAATATTTGTTTATTTTACTAATAATAATAATATTTTATGATTTTTTTATATTTTTTTGAAAATATTGAAACTTTTAATAATTTTTTATTATTTTATTATTTTAATAATATTAATATTAATTTTTTACTAATCATAATTTTATTAAATATATTTTTTAGTATTATATTTTTTAATGTTTGTTTATTTTACTAATAATAATAATTATTTTTATTTTTTTATTTTTTTTATAATAATAATATATGTTTTTTCAATGATCATAATGTTATTATTATTTTTTAATTTTTTTAATATTTGTGACGGGGTCTTTTGTGACGGGGCCCCGTCACAAATAAATAAAATATATTTTTTTATGATTAGTATTTGAGATGTGATAACAGGACCGTCATAATAAGTGTTTGTGATGAGCCTGTCACAAAAGGTTTATGGGTATATAATGTACATAATTGGAAGGATATTTGCGACGGGTAAGTTCCCCGCCGCAAAAAATAATTGCGACGGGCCTATCGCAAAAAGGTTTTTGGGTATATAATGTATATTATTGGGAGGTTTTTTGCAATGGGAAAAATTCCTGTCGCAACCGATAGTTTTTGCGACGAGCCCGTCTCAAAAAATATCTGTTGCGACACTGTTTTCTACAACGAGATCTTTGCGACAGGGGCCCGTCACCAAAGGCTATTTGCGATAGGATCCGGTTACAAATATACCGTTGAAAAAAATAGGAATTCTAGTAGTGATATTTGGTTAATAACGACCTTTTATGAATCATTATGAAGGATTTATAGAGAGATGTAAATGTTTAAGCATGAAGTTTTAAGACATAAATATCCCTTATAGCTAAAATATTTGTAAATGAAATAAGCTTCAAACTAAGGTTTTATTATTTTACAAAATAGTAGGAAATAAGAATAATCGTCCAAATGGTGACGATAATATACCATGCATTGGCGGCCCTCCGATGGAAGTCAGAATGGAAACTTTCATGAGAATGATGAACCAACCAACTCAAGTTATAGGAATTAACTTGAATCAAGATGATATAAAAATCTCACCATAAAGGGAACAACATTATGTTGAGTCCTTTATGAGTCAATGACCACCAACATTCAGTGGATCTACCAACTAGTTGATTGATGAATAGTGTATCAGCTTTATCAAGAAGATTTGTTTTATGCTCCACTATTTAGAACAAGAGAAGGTAACCCTGGTTATTTACCGCTTAGATGGGGAAACTGATCAGTGGTGGGAACTAATTAAAAACATGTGACCAAGAGTGGAGGATGATACTTTGGATTGGGAAGAGTTCAAAGGGATCTTTTTCATTAAGTATTTCTCATGTTCTATGAGAACAAAAATGGATAAGGTTTTTCTAGAGCTGAAGAATAAAGAGAATGAATATGATGGATGCTATGAGAAGAACACTAAGAAACTTTACCATTACACCTCAACGTTTTTCATGGATCCTAATGGGAAGGTTGATTGATTTTTTGATGGACAGAGACCTCATATACAGAAGAATCTAGCCAACTTATACCATGATAGCTATGAGGAGATCATGCAAAGTGCTAGGAAATTCGAACTGGAGTTAGGTGAGACACAGTGGCCTCATAAATCCAATGACAAGAAGAGATCAATGGATCCAATCTTAAGAAGGATCTTTTATTAGAGAAGAGGACGAAATAAAGTGCAACATTCCACATGTAATATGTGTGGGAAGAATCATTCAGGGAACTACCTACATAAGAGCAGGATGTGCTATAAGTGTGGAAGAGAAGGCCATATCGCATGTAATTATCATAGTGAGGTGAAGCCTAAACATCCCAACACTAACAACAAGGGAAATATGGTGCAAGCCCTACCTGATTTACAATGCTATATGTGTGAAAAAATTGGAAACTTTTCTAATCACTCTCTAAATCTGAGGGTAGTGGAGGGGAATCACCATCAGCCTCCGCAAAGGCCGAGGGAACAAGGTCATTATTTTTCTATCACTATGGCTAAAGATGAAGCTCCAAATGATGTGGTGGAAGGTACTCTTGTTGTTATCTCAAATCTAGAATATAATTTTTTTATTCTCATTCTATGCATTCCTTTATTTCCACCATGTTTGGAAAGAATTTAGAATCAACCCATGAATTGCTAAAAGTATAGTTATCAGTCAAGACTCTTGGTGGGATTATCCAAGTAGTGTTAGTGTTTAGAAACTCTAGTATTTACTTTAGAGAGTACAATATTATCGCAAATATAGTAGTCATTCCCAGGTTGGAATTCAACATTATACTAGGGATGGACTGACTCTCAATGTATAATGCTAATATCAAATGCAAAAACAAGGAAATCTCAGTAGTCTTGAAGGGAAAACCTACAGTTATCTTCTAAGGAGAGATATCTCAACCCGATATTTATCTAGAAGAACCCCATATATCCTTCTTTATGGATTTTATTTGGGAATAAAAAGAATGAAATGAGAGTATAAGGATAGAAAATGTCCCCATCATCTTGGAATAAATTTATGTATTTCTTGAGGAGTTACCCGGACCTCCCCTAGAAAGAGAGGTAGAGTTCTCCATTCAACTCATACATGGATCTCATCCAATATCAAAGACCCCATATAGGATTGCTAATGTGGAGCAAGAGGAATTAAAGAAACTACTCCAAGACATTTTAGATAAGGTTTTTATCTGACCGAGTGTGTCTCCTTGGGGAGAAAATATTCCCTCTATGAAGAAGAAGGATGGATTAATGCGTCTATGCATTGATTATAGAGAACTGGATGGGATCACTGTGAATAAAAAAATACCCTCTTCCAAGAATTGATGACTTATTTGACCAATTTCATGGGGCTCAATTCTTCTCCAAGATTGATCTTCAATTTGGTTATCATCAATTGATGGTAAAGAAAGAAGATATTTCAAAAACTACCTTCCGATAAAGATATGGGCATTATGAGTTTGTTTTTATACCCTTCAGACTGACTAATGCACCTTCTATTTTTATGGATTTTAAAAAGAGAGTTTTCAAGGACTACCTTGATAACTTTTTGGTAGTTTTTATTGATGATATTATGATATATTTCAAAATTTGTGAGGAGCATTAGGATCATATAAGGGTTATTTTTCAAACTCTATGGAAGGAGAGGATTTTTACAATTTTTAGAAACTGTGAATTTTGGTTACAACAAGTTTCTTTCTTCGGGAACATTATAACCAATGAAAGAATCACATTTGACACTATAAAGACAAAGGTTGTAGAGGAGTGGCCTCAACCAACAAAAATAACTAAGATTCATAGTTTCATTGGATTAGCAGGATATTATAGGAGATTTATGAATTTTTTTCACAAATTTATAATCTATTAACCGAGATAACTTGAAAAGGGGTCAAGTTCATATGAAAAAAGGAATGTGAGGAAAGAATCCAAGAGTTGAAGAGGATATTGGTTACCGCACCCATGTACACTCTGCCCTCATGTGGATAAGGATCCATTATTTTTAGCGATGCATATATGAAAGGGCTTGGGTGAATACCCATAAAAAATGACAAAGCCATTGCTTATGCATCTTAATAGTTGAATACTCTTGAGCAGAACTATCCTATGCATGATCTTGAGCTAACTGCGGTTGTTTTTTCTCTGAAGATATAGAGGCACTATATTTATTGGAAAAAATGTGATATAAACACATAACATCAAAGTTTGAAGTATATTTTGATACAAAATGAATTGAAAATGAGACAAAGGATATGGCTGGAACTTCTTAAAGACTATGATCGTTCAATTCATTACCATCCCAGAAGAGACAACAAAGTCACTGATGCATTAAGTAAGAAAGACATAGTTTTTCTGTCTATGATGAGGATTCAAAGAGATCCTTCTATCAATGAATTAGTAAATATGTACATGGTAATTATAAGTGAAGGGGCATCATAAACCCTATTCTAAATGATTTCTCAACCATTATTAATAGAGAAGATGAAGAAAGATCAGAAAGGATAGCCTTTGTTACAAAATAAGTTTGAGGTTGTAAAGGATGGGAAGTTTCCTGAGATCAATATTTATCAATATGGTGTTCTAAAATTTCATACAAGACTACGCGTTCCATCTATTCTGGAAATAAAGAAAGAGCTGATGGATGAAGCTCATAGATATATGTTCTCTATACATCATGGAAGTTCAAAAATGTATAGAGACCTTCGTGTTCATTATTGGTGGGGTAATTTGAAAAGGAAAATTGCTAAATAAACTTCAAGGTTCCTGGTATGTCAGCAAGTGAAGGAAGAGCATAATTTTTTTAAAGGGGAATTACAACCACTACCCATACCAACATGGAAGTGGGACAATATCACTATGGACTTCTTTAATAGTCTCCTAAGAACTTCCAATGGAAACAATGCGATATGGGTTATTATGGACCATCTCACCAACAATTCCCATTTTATCTCTATTTGAGAAGATTTCAATCTTAATCAACTTGCTAGGATTTATGTGAAGGAAGTGGTAAGGCTGCATGGAGTTCCACTTTCTATCGTATCTGATTCTCATTCATGGTTCACATAAAAATTTAGGAGAAGTCTTCAACATGATATGAGTACCAAATTTAATTTCAGTATGACCTATCACCCCCAAACTAATGGATAATATTAAAGGAGTATTAAAACACTCAAGTACATGCTAAGAACATGCTCAAGGGAAATTAAAGGTAAATGAGATCAACATCTCCCATTAGTTGAGTTCTCTTATAACAACAGCTTCCAATCAAGCGTTCAAATTGAACCCTATAAAGATCAATATGGAAGCTATCTAGAACTCCTAATTATTAGGATGAATCTGGTGAGAGAAATATTCTTGGGATTGATCTTGTGCAAGTGATGACAGAAAAAGTCCATTCCATCCAGCAACACATTAAGGCTTTTAAGAGTCGAAAAAAGAGATATGTCGACAACTATATAAGGGAATTGGAGTTTTATGTTGGTAACAAAGTCATTCTTAGAATTTCACCTTGGAATAGAGTAATGAGGTTTGGGAAGAAAGGGAAGCTCATCCCTCAGTACATTGGCCCCTATGAAATTATTGATAGCGTAGGAGGAGTGGCCTATCAGCTTGATCTTTCTCCAAATATAGAACAATTTCATGATGTATTCCCCGTATCCCTCTTGAGAAAGTACATATCTGACCCTTCACGTATACTAAATATAGAGGAGGTACAACTAGAACATGACCTCTATTATGAGGAGTATTCGGTGGAGATCTTGGATCACAGAGACAAGGTTCTACACAACAAGACTACCCACCATGTTAAAGTGTTGCGGAGAAACCAAAAAATGAAAGGAATCCATTTGGGAACTATAGGTGTCTATGAGGTAAAAATACCCACACATTTTCTCTTCTAAGGGTACGAGTCAAAATTTTGGGGATGAAATTTCTTAAGGGGAGAAGTATGTAACAACCCAAACTTTTGAATACTATTGTTTTCCTAAATTTGTGTGTTATTTTATTTTTTTACTAAAAAAACTACATACATTTATTAATGAAGTGAGTATAATTAATATGAGACCTTTGGGTTTTGACTGTTATATGAACGTTGGTCAATATGACCATTAGAAACAATAATATCAACGTTATGATTATTGTTTATAAATAAAAATGATCAGGATTAATTAATACATAAAGAAGAGTTGATGGCCTCATCCAGTAGACTTGGGTTGTACAAATCCCATTTTTCCAAGCTTGGGAAGAAGGTGACGTCACTAGACTTCACTCTGGACCAAGCCCAAGCCGAACTCCAACACGCTAAGTTTGAATGAAATTGCTTATGGTAGAAGTTCAAGATGATAGAAATCACCACTTGGGTAATGTTGTCCGAGCCGCCCCAAGATTCTATCACCATTGAACATCTTACTCTTAGGTACTATGTGGGTGTTATAAGGGGTTATGTAATGAGGCCTTAGTTACTTTGTGTAATAATTTTGAATAAATAAAATTGTTATTTCTTATTATGGTAAAATTTGTGAATTTAAAATGTCAAGATAAATATAGGATGAATTTATAGAAGTACAATATTATTGATGAATATTGGAAAAAAGTTATTTTAAAATATTTTTTTAATACTTTAAATACTTAATAATGTGAAATGACTTTCAAAAAATGGTCTTCTACAGTTGTGATTAGTAAGAAATTTATATTCTAATAAGATCAAATTAACTTTTAGTGAATAATAAATTATGAATAATAATATTACACTTATGAATAGTAATGTGACCAATGGAATAGTAACCTCACTTAAGAAAGTATAAATATAATTTAGGCTTCTTGATTGGTAATGTGATATAACACCATAAGTAAATAACTATTTCAAAAATTAATAGTTAAATATTAGTATTTTTCAGGTAAATATTCTTTTTACATAAAAATTAAATATTTCATAATTATAAAATTATTTTCATAGAATGGAGTGCATTTTTGAATTTATAGAATTGATATTTGGTTGGGGTGAATTTATAATATTTTTATAAAATATTTTGTTTTTTAGTGAATAGTAAAAATATAGTTTTGAGTTTCGGTGTGTTTAATGATATAATTAATTATGTAATAATTCTGGTCGACTTGTGTATAGTAAGATATGTTATGATGTGTCTCAAGTGGCCAATACCATGGAAAAATACCATGGGCAAGACCATGGGTTTTCAAATACCACTAATGAGATGTCCCTTTGAAATTAATAAAATATTCCCTCACTTTTACCATAAATACCAACTCATTCTGTCATTACTTTCATTCAAAATTCCTCTTAAATGATGTTCTAGTATTTATACCTCCCAAATATTCTTACCAAGGTTCCCTCAATCTCCAAAGGTCCCAACCATCATGTTTTTGAAGTTACTCTTCAAGGTAAGGGAACCTTTCACCCTCTTTTAGTAGTCATGAATACATTTATGGTATGTCTTCTAGTTTCCATTTTATTATATAGGGGTATGTTATTATAAATACTTATTGCTGTAAATTTTATGTCCAAATGAATATAGACCCTTTACACTCATAGAAAAATATTTTCCAAATTTTGAGCGATGTCGTTAGGCTACTGAATTTTCGTAAAACAAATCAGATCTTCTCTTTTTTTTCAAGTTTTCTTTTCTTGTAAAATGTCATTAAAATACCCACACCATGGTCTTATTTTTATTTTATTCTATTACTATACTATAAAATGAGTCATTTATGGATGGTATACCCATATCCCCTCTCTTTTAATGTTTTTTTAAAACCACGTTGTATAGTTGTTATGCTGCAGAATTTTCATCTCAAAATCTCTCTCTTTTTTCTAAAGAAATTCTCTTATTTTATTTATGTGAAAACCTAAACCTGTTTCATTTATAGAGATATTCATCAATACATAAAAATTATATATTTTATTATGGAATTTACACACATTAAACCCTTATTCTATTTCCATGGGTTATAAATGGCATAATGATCTTCTTTTTAATCACTTTTTAAAACGTCACAATTTTGATATGAAACCCATTTATTTTATTCTCTTTGTATTTTTTATGAAATATTTGATTATGATCTATGTGGATTACATGAAAATAAATAATAATTAAGGGTGCACCCTGATATCACTCCAATTCATTGTGTAAATAATTTAATCTCTAGAGATGACATGTTTTACGATACCTTGGTTAATAACATTGGTAATTTTTCTGACACCTTGGGGATGAACCTTGGTGATATATTCAAGAATGTATAAATTAAATGTGTTATCCACATTTTCAGGTAATGTTTCATGTTATTTCTTCAATTATATTCATATTTATCATTCTTTTATGATATCCCTCATGTTCTTTTTTGATATCCCTCAAGATTACATGTAAACTATTTCACTTGTTTTCTTTACGAGGCCTTCTGCTCACCCTTTCCTTTGATGTATGTATCTAGGTTATGATATGTAGTAATTGTACTTAGTATGAACCTATGATGAATCCTTACAAGATTATTAGAGTAATGTTGTATGTTTTCATGTATTATGTTCTTGATTTAAAATACACTATACTTTAAAGACCCTCTATTTGTAAAATAAAATGAAAAGTTATGTAATTAAAAGGTGTGATTCCATACACAATGTGAATCATTATTTTCCTAGGATTATTAAATTTTTTCCAGCTCTGAAATTTTGGTGTCACACTATGGAACTTTGTGTCATGGCACAAAGTGTCATCGACTCCTCAATTTCATCTATCTTAGTTGTTTTACATATGAATTAAATTCAAATATATCTTGAAAAATAATAGTATAACAATAATAAAATTGGAAGGAATAATCATTTTTAATTCCAAAATTAAATAATTTGAAAACAAATTGTATTCATAAAATGTTCCCCTCATATATTTTATTTTTTTAAAAAAAATACTTCAGTAATTGTAAAATTCCACTTCTATTATTCCAAACATTTAGGTTTAGTTTATTACCCCCCTAAATTTATCATTATATGAAAAATAATAATCTCAAATGAATTTTTAATTATGAAACCACCCCTTCTAGTTTATCACAATCCACCTTGTTTCCCCATGCTTTCATGTCCCTTCTCCCATCTCTTCTAATCCCTACCCTCCTTTCTTTTTCCCACCCTACCTCCATCATTTTTAACATTTGTGCCCTCCCTACGTTTACCCCTTACACATGTATTCCCTCACCTTTCACCTTCTTTCTACCAAGCTTCATACCTTTCATTTTCCCATGTTTGATTCCCCACCAAAATTATTTACTTGTACTACATGTCTCAATATATAGATGATAATAACCTATACCTGGAATGTGCCTTGTGTTATATTATACCTAAATATATATAAATATTTATAAATATAAAAATAATATGAGATATATAATATTATTATAAAATATATATTTGTATATTTATAAATACAATAATATTTTATCTATCTAAATATTTATATATATATATTCTTATGTTTATATATATTATTATCATATTATATATACACACCCAAATACACACACACACACACAAATAAATAAAAATATATATAAAATTATATTTACACAAACACAGATATATTTATATATTTATATATTCATTTATGATGATATATAAATATATATTTATATAAATAAATTTATATTTCATACATGCACATAAATGTTTACTTAGATATTTATTTGTATGTTCTTATTTATTAGTATATGAAATGTTTTTTTAAAATTTCTTGTATTAATAGAAAATATCTAAAGACTATAATGTCAAAATCAGGTAAAATGTATAAGAAATGAGAATTATTTATTCTTTATTCCATAAAATTTCCTTTATAAGTTGAATACTTTATTTTCATTGTTTGGTGTCACCAACATTCTGGTCAGGTCATATATAAATCTCCAATAGTTTTTTCTCTAAGGTGTGTGGATGTGACATCCAATTACAGTTGAAATGGCCATATAGTGTTCTTATGATAATTATAAATCTAATTGATTTTGTCATGATGTTAGGTGTAAGGTTTTTTCATGGATTATGTCTATAAATCACTTGTAATTTTAGTAAATAGTCTAACATTATTGGTAGTGAGTCATACCATCCATGTTTAGTTTCTCTTTTATACACTCAAATGTATTTACATCAACTGAGGAAACTATTAAAATATAGATTTGGATTTTGGTAAATGGAATCCATATTTTAGTTTCATTAAAAACTTCAATCATATCTAGTTTCCATTTGTTTCTTCTCTAAAGGATTCATTATTCTTGTCCAATAATATATATAAGTCCCCATCCTTAAACATTACTTAATCTTGAGATAGGTCGATAGTTTGAATTTAATTTACATCGAATGTCTTTTCTAGTTTGGGGCTTTAGATAATTAGTTCATAACTTATACATAACATCTCAAATATTAAAAAGTATAAAATTATTCTCTATAATGTTTTTTGAAAAAAATAAAACTCTTTATAATAAAACAAGAATTATTTTCTTTATATAAATATTCTTGAATTATTCATTACTCTTACACTACTTTATACCTTGTGAAAAATATTTCAAAAACTTAGGATGAGAAAAAAAGATCAGTACGGGATATAAAATAAGGAAAGAAAACATTAGTCCATCAGTACATACAAATCAATGAAACCATACTTTTCAATCATAAAACATAAGTCCATTAACATACCTTATGAAATCACAATATTTATGAATAACACATATAAATTATAAATCATAAAGGTAACTTTTGGAATCCATAACATACTTACATTGTAGCTTTAATAGATACATAGTGAGTTAAATTTGGAATACCCATCACAATATATTCCCTAAATCTCTTAGGAGAAGCATTAAATTTAACCTCCATCACGTTACCCAATGCATTGGAGAGCTATTTCGGGCTCACCCGCCCTTGGTTTATCAAAAAACCATATGTATTTCTAAACAATTCCCAATAACCATAACATATTCATAACACATAAAACAATAATAAAGGAAAGATAACATTTACACATTCCAATCATAGTATAACATTTCAAGATACTGAAATAGTCAATCCATTTCCAAAACCATTTAAAACATATAATAATGATATTTTAGAATCAAAGTGTCCCATACAACATTGAAACTTTTAAAGGAATTAAAATTTTTATACATTAATTTCCCTATAAATAAATCCATAAAACCATTTTGAAAACATGTAAATTAATGATAATGATTTATAAGATTATGTCTTTAAAACATTTTAAACAGCATTTTTTTTAAAGAGTCCCTTACCACTTGAGAAAATACTTGAATAAAAACTATTAAATAATAACATTAAAAAAACCTATAATATCATGTGAATAATGAGATTCATGATATAATATGTCAAAGGGTAGTATATAAACATTACAAGATAACAATGTTTCTTAATATCAAGTTATTCCTCAATGAAAATAGATTGAGATGAAGTCCTTACAAATATCATCTCATTAGATTAAGGATAAATCGATGACATAATTATGTGTGGCAAATTTTAATACACCCAATATAAGTGGATATTAAGTATAAAACAATTATAGGTCATTCAAAAATATTATTGGAAAAACAAAACCAATGACATGGATAAAATAAATACAATATATATCATATATAAATAATGTTCCATTATAATGGCCACCGAGAGAGGTGGTAGGGGAAAATCAAATAATCATCATTTTGTGAGGAAGCAGTTCACCGTACACAGAAATAATATGTTCGTTTCTATTAGATGGAGGTGTATATAATTTAAGTTCAAATAATTTTCATAAAAAACATCCTAATATATTTAATATACTGGTGTCATTATGTAATCAAAAAATAATAATAGAATAGAGAGTGAATAAGTAAAAAATGGAATGGAACTTTAGAGAATATTCTACCTCTAAAACGTGTAACTCTATTTTGATTTGAGCCGAAAGGCTTTCTTGAATTGCCTTATTCATAAATTAAGGCTTCTAGTAGGAATATAAGTATGTTGTGATATTATTTAATAAGAGTTTGAATGATCCAAGGGGCTTGATAGGTGTGATTAAATGGGTAGATGTGATTCCCTTTTATAAGATTGAGGATGGGCACTTTAGGAAGGTATTGAAATATTATTTTATTTTAAAAAAAAATTGGTTTCAAATGGTCAAAAATTAATTTATTTCAAAGATAATATGATTTTTGGGTCTAAAACATCTCAAAAAATAGGTTTTATACATGTCCAGGTCACAAATTTAACCTTATCTTTTAGCTTTAACCCTTAGTTAACTAATTTGACTCTTACCATATCTTTTTTGTATATTCATAATTTATGGTTAATATAGTTACTGTAAAATTCCAATAGAACCTAAAGTGGTTCAGTAATGAAATTTTAAACATTATCTAAGTAATTTGGCCTCATTTTATATTTTTAGGACTATTATATTTTTTAATAAAATAGTATTTGTTTTAGAAACTCATTTATGTCAATTCTTATACTATTCATATGACTATTTAAAAATCCATAATAATTTTATCATTTTAAAAAAAATTATTTATTATAATATAACAAGTTATAAATTCTTGGGTGGCATAAAAATTTTCAAAATAAATTTATTTTAATATTTATAATCTCATTTATTTAAATCATTCATTAATAAGGTAATCACTAAATAATCATTGTGTTATAAATAAATTTATTTATTTAATGTTCTAAGATTATAAATAAAATATTATAATATAGGAAATAGTTTAATATTTATAATTAATATTTATTTTCTAAGAGACCAATTATATAATTCTATAATTTTTTTACTAAAAGATACATGTTTATGTAACATTTTTCTTTACATTAAATTAATTTTTATAAAATATCATTTTCACATCCAAGTGGCTCCATGGGGTCCCAAAATTGACCCACGGATGAACATGGTCAGAAATATCTCATCCAATAGGATTGTAACATATTTTAGGGTAGTTTAATATTATTATAATATTATTTTTACACTTATTTATCAGATTTACCCTTTAACCGTGGTAAATAAAAAAATTACTACAGTTACGATTCATAATATTTAAAAATAAAAGGTTTGTTTTTACACAATTTAGACCTCCTGATTCCAAATATGGAATCCATTATTCCAAATTTAAAACATAGAAGTTGCATTAATTACTTTTAAATTAATTCTCATTGTCAAAACTAAAAGGCGGGTTTTTAAGAAGTAATAATATCAAAAGATTGACATGTGTTTATGTCCAATTTCAATGTGAAATTACCTTCAATAACCAAAATTGGATTAAATAATAAAAATATAATCTAATTACACTTTAAAAAAAATTAAAATAATAATCTAACTATATAAATAAATTAGATGAAAATGCAGTAATGAATTAAAATTAAGTATTTTCCATTATTCATAAAAATATGAATTTTATCAAAAAAATACCCAAATTTCATCCAAAGTAAATTTTTATGTTCCCCTTATAAAGAAGAATGTTATTTTTTCAAATATAACATATAAAAGTGAAAAAAATATATTTAAAAAGGGGTTTCCATCAAAATATGGTAAACAAACCTTTTAAAAATATTACAGTATGTCATGCTTAAAATCAGATTCATTCTTATTTGAAGCCACTAATATTCATTGCATTAGAGTAAAAACATTTAATAAATATGTAAAATAATAATATAGTTAGTTATGTTCATTCCCAGAAATACAAAAAATATATGTTAACTACCACTTAAAATAATAATAATAATATTTTATTTTTTGGTATAACTCAATGTTATGTGCAACATAAGATTTAAAAGCAACCTGTTGTTGAATGTTGAGTAATCTATCGAAAAGAGTGTCCTCTTTTACATAAAATTAATATCTTATTCGTAAATATTAATAGATATGAAAATGTATCATTTTATAAATACCTGGTTCATTACAATATATCACCTATTTTGGAGAATAAAAAATAATTTGTTAATTTTTAACTTTTATATACAGTATCTATCTTTAGAAAAAATCCTCCCACTAAGACTTGTGGAGTTTAGTGTTCCTATTCCAACTCATGTGCATATGAAGCCTATAATTTCTCAATGTCTATCTTACTCACCCTTTATAAAATGATATGTGATTACCTAAAATTATTACAATAATTTATACCTAATTACTTTTTATTATAGGGATTATTTTACCTTTATTTGACATAGGTTAGTGAATTAAGATGAACTTTGTTTTTTCTTATGATTTATAATTATTTCTAAAACCTAATTTAATCAAATATTTCCATTTAAATAGATATGGTTGTGACTTAATGAATCCTGATCATATTTTAAGTAATATTATATCCATTATTTAATATAGTTGGAATATGGTTAGTTGTTATACAGTTATATTCGAAACATGCCTTAATAGGATACAAAAGACAAGAAATGCATATAAGATTCTTTATCAATATTTATTATTCAACCATAAACTCATTGATATTAATAAGTTAATATGAGTCTAGTAAAACCTTTACTCAACATTTTAGATGATTTATGGGAACTTAGTTAAGATATTCTCTATGTATCCATTCCATAGGATCATATATATTTTTCTAAGTGTATCCATTTCTTGTATGATCAATACTAAAATTTTCTTTATGAAATCTCATGAAGTAATTATCATTTCAAACTGAGTAGTAACCATTAAATCTAGTTTTATTTAACTAATAATTATCTTTCCATAGGTGGGTATGATTATTTTATTTTATATTCATCATTCAATTCAAATTTTGGATATGTATGACTAATGCGTTACTTAAAAAATTAAGTATGAACTACCATAAAAATATTCAATTCAAATGAAATAATTTTATGTTGTGATGAACTATTCATTGAGATAAATATTTTTATAGAACTTAATAAAAAGAAATAGTTAACTAGAATCAACACACTAGAAAAAAATAATTCTTGTCCTCCTCATGTATTACTTAATAATAACCCTTTTCATCCTTTAGAGAGTTCACTTTTCTTCTTGTAATTACTATAAAGATCCTTTTTTCTTGTATTTTTATATAATTATGTGATATACATGTTGTTTTTAATACTGGAGAAGTTAAATACAAATATTAGAAGCAATTATGAATATACATAAAGTATATTCTTTTGTCATATTTTTCTTCAATTAATTGTACTTCCTATACAAATGTCTTTCCACACTACACATGAAGTAGATAGCCTTCTATTCATTACCCAATATATGAATCTTTTGTCTCATTTAAGGGAATTGTAAAGACACCACCGAATTGGACATGGTCATGATATTTTCTATCTAGTATTTCATTTTGGTCACCATAATATTTGGGTAACCATGATCCCACCAATCCTTATCCCTCTAGGGATGCATAGTCGAAATATTGATGTGTGTCTTATCTGTACTACTCATCCTATAATTATTGATGAATATAGAGAAATTGTGAGGTAATGATGATAATATGAGATTAATGGATAACTTATTACCCATATGGGATCCTCACATCATTAAGTGATCAATATAAGCCAACACTTTGAAGGTATTATCAATTGATAGGTTCACATATTTGAGTTTAAAATGGTAATGTAAAATGAAAATACCATTTATTAGATATCCCCAATGATATATTTCCTGTTCAAGGAGATGAAGTTTCATGGTTTAAGTATTTATGTCCTCATGTTGCATCATCAAATCATCAAAAATATCTGATAACATGATGAAACAAACCGAAGAAGAGTCCTCCATGAATCACCTATTGGATTCTATTTCACCTTCACTCATATAGTGGGGTCACTTGATAGGTATAGGGGAATCTAGAACTTGGTATAAATTTTATTATAGTAGAGCTATGTATAAATGATTATACCACTATGAGAAATTTTTTCTAGTGAGTAAATGATCTGACTCATAAAATGATCATAGTTTTCTCATGATTTGTCTTTCTATTTTCTATAAGAATTAAAATAAGATTATTTTTCATTATATTGATTAAAAATGTGAAATAATACCCTTTTTATTATTCTCTCACTATTTTATCAAATCCCAATATCCATCACCATGGGATTTGAAATATCTTGTCAGGTGTATATTCTATTGAAAATGATCCATATATTCATTATCATAACCCATAGAGTGGCCTAAGAATTTGTTTTCAGGTATTTAAGTTGGCGGTATTTCCAATTTTAATAACTCACAAAACCTCAATATATTGAGTCGACACCCCAATCTGGAAATCCTAAAATCATATTTCCTAAACACTTTACATCTAGTTTCACTATGTCCTGTTGAAGTAATCTACCCTTGATTACAAAGAGGTTCATTGATCCAAAAACTCTGATTAAAACTCCATGAGAATTGAATTCACCTTGATGGGAGCCAAACATGTACTTTGAACTATGGTAGAATAATAACATAAATGATGGAAGTTTTTACTAACTAAATATTTCATTGATTGATTTTTATCTTACACAAAAAATCATTATTTTATCCTTTTAAATGCCTGTAGATATTATTTTAGATTTAAATAATCAATTAACCATTAAATTTTAAAATAATTTTCTTATAATCCATTTATTTTATTCTATCATATTTTATAATTAATTTATTAATATTATATGAACACATATTAACATAAAAAATTAACTGTGCATTGCAAAGAAATAAAATAAATATATGACATGATTATTAGATTTTAATGCTATATATTTTATCAGGAGGATGTTAAACTACCCTTTGAACAAAGGGGAATAACTCTTTAAACCAATATTTGTTTGATTTTTTATATACCCTCTTTGACCTATGAATCTACTTGGTTGTTTTTACCTTGAATGCATTTTTAACTATCACCACTTGCTTGGGAGAACTTCCATTTCAATATTCTTAATCATGGGTTGGTTTGTGTAAACATGAGTTTTAGGCTACATAAAATACATAATTGACATGTAGGAAAATACATAATAAGGTGGAGAGGATTATACAAAAATCATCATTTTAATTTCATAATAATTATAATTAAAACCCATGTAATAATAATTAAATTAAAAGAAACATAATTTCTGCATAGGTCGATCATGCTCATAATTATCAATTCATGAAATGAATATCCATTTAAAACAACATAGAAATTAATTAATTTCGTTTTAAGAAAAAAATTATGAAATTCATAAATTATTTATTTATTTTATCTTAATTAAACATCTGAATAGTCAATTATATTTCCATTCCCAATAACTTGAAATAATTTAAATGATTTTTTTAATTTAAAATAAATTCATATATAGGATGTACAGATGGGGAAGATTGAATGTACCTATCTATCTAGATTCAAACTCCTTAACATGGCATGCATCGGAGGCAATATGATGTGTACCCTTTTACTTTATATTGCATGTAATGTCACTTTCAGGGCATGTGAATCATGTTATGTATGGTCATTATCATGTATTATGTAATTACATGAAATATAATCTGACATGGCGTGTCTTGATATTACATGGTGTTTTTTCAATGGGTCAAACTATATAGAAAGCATGATATTTGAGACCAAAAAATATTATAGAATATACACGACATGTACCATTGGTGATTCCCATAAAGTACATGACTTTTAAAACAACCATATATATCATGTACACCCACATTAACATGGAAAATAATAAATTTAGTCATTTAATTCTATTATTTCCTCCCCTACTCCATAACCACTATACAATTCCCAGGTTAGAGGTGTATTTAATTATGCTCAGGTGTGTCTCCCAATATGCTAGAGGCTATCGAATAGAAACATGGGTCTAGGGTGTTAATGTGTAGAGACTATACCTCCATATAAGAGTGTATAGATGATTAAAAAATAAGAATAATAAATAATAAATGTGTAATAATACAATCATTTAAACTCACATTGATGCTAAAAAACCAATATTTATTTCCCAATAAACTAATAAGATATATAATAACTAAAAGAAAATAAATATACTAGAGTATCTACTTCCATTCCCATGCTTCATATAATTATAGTATTCAATCTTTTCGAAGCTATCCTACTCTATCAAGCTACTCTAGGCCTCTTCCCAACCAAAAATTGTAAACTATAAGGGGTTATTTGGTACCTAAATTCCATGGCCTCCCCAAGAAAGGTGTGAGTATAACCCAGTAGGGCACCACCAATGTGGTCCCATACATATCCAGTAATGTGGTGTATGTCTGTGTGATATACTCAAAAAAATATGGTGGGGAAACATAAATAAATTATCACCTTCGGTCCTCAGGTTTTAACATGCCACCCAAGATCAACCCAAACCTTCTATGTATTGTATTGAAGTGTATCAAATCAGGTCATACAACCATACTGACCAATATTAGTATCATGGATGATTCCTAGGAGAATTTACTAGGCTATATTGTAATATCAGGCTCTATAGATGGATCCTAATACCAAGTTATATACTTCCAATAGTAAATTGATCAATCATGGGATAGTATGTACCCCTTAAATAATCACACATATACATCTCAACAAGAACTTGGGGGTATACATTCTCTATACAGAAAATCATATCATCAGAAAACTTAGGGTTATATCATATCTTTTATAGGTAAGAAACACATCTATTAACTCATGGGTGTATCTTCACCTAGTTGGGGAAGTAATGTAATGAAATATTACTTTTCATTAAAATTTGTTTCCATAATAATTGGGTGTTTAGTTATATTATTTAATATTATATAGATAGAAAATATTGAGAAAAAAAATTTATTATTTCATTAAAAAGTTTTTACATTAATCCGTAATGAAATCAATTAAAATTCCAAACATTAAAAATGGGAAAAAAATATAAAATATAAAATAAAAAAAGGTAAAATATGGATCCCCATAATCTATTAGAATCATTTCCCCCACTACTAAAACTATAGAAAATAATCAAAATATTAGTAAACCAAGAAAATTTTTAGAAAATGGAAATATAGAACATTGAGAGGAATTGAATTGTATAATGGATGAAGGAATATATAGGTCTTTATAGGAGGTAATGTGACTATTGGAATAGTAATATGAATATTAGGAATAGTAACCTGAATAATGGGGATAATGCCATGATAGTTGGAATAGTAAATTTACCTCAACATAAAAAATAATTATATAAATAATATTTATCATGATTAATTTAACTAAATATAAATTTTATAATACTAAAAAATAAATATATTGATCAAAAAACCCAAAGAAAATATAAGTACATTTTTAATAAACTATATTTTAAAGTATTTCGTAAAAAACATAATTTATATATTAAAAATTAAAATTAACTATTTTAGATATTAATTTTGAAAAAATGAATATAATTTTTAAAATCATATTTTGAAAATTATAAATTCAGGGTTTTTTGGTAATTTTATCAAATACATCAATTTTTGGGTGAATAGTAAAAATACAGTTTTTTCACATAACTGGCATATCTTAAATTACATCACTTATGATGTAATAATGAAATAATCATTTATGGAACTTGATTTTTGGACATGAAATATTTTATTTTATAAATTATTCATTAGAATATAATAAACTATATCTCCAAACCTAAAAATAACCTTCCAAAAACTAAAGTTAAAAGTTATTCCTTAAAATAATAATTTCTATTTTTTCAAATTTCCTTTTTAATGAAATAAAGAAAATTAATTATAAAGTGTATTTAAATTAATAAACTCCTTATATTATGTTTATATATTATTTATATTGTCAAAAATTAACTATTACATATTTTTACCTTTGATATAATATTTTATTCAATAATCTATTCTAAAAATGCCGCTCTCCCCAATTATGAATAACCTCTTCCCTCCCCTTGGAAAACCACTCATTTCCCACTTTAAACAGACTAAATTCTCCCAAAATCCTTCATATAAATCCCCTTATAATATTTAAATATGTCCTAGAGTAGTGAATCTCTAAACATCAATGGATTTGTAGTGATGTATAAGAAAATATACACCGAGGATTAAGTAAGTTTCGATCAAATCTTCTTGTTTTCTTCTTCTTCTTATCTTTCTTTCTTTCACCACCCCTTTCACAAAAAGCCATATAATATTAATTTCTAATTAATTTAACATTATATTTATTATTTAAACCTATTATAAGTATCATATTTTCTATATATATAGATTTCAAACTTCCCTTCCTCGCTCTCCCAACAATTTCCCATTAATGGTCAGTTAACCGCCTATGGAGACATTTCCATGTGAATGCATATAACTTCCATCATGGAAGGTTATTATAAACTATATATAATATATAAAAATAAAATTATATTTATTATTACCTTTTATAAGTAATTATAATGATGTATAAATTACATTGAATATGGTAATGAAATTGAGGAAAAACAAGATTTTTTAAGTAAAAAACAATATCAAAATAACTACCCTATAACGAAAGAAATTAATGAATTTAGTCAAATTAATATAATTTTTAAAATTTTATAAAAATAAAAATAATTCACTTCTATATCAATTTTTAAAAAAATCTATGTTTATTATTCAGGAGGCAAAAATGGGACAAAATAAAATGGGAATAAAGGTAAATGGACTCTAGAACCCAACTCATTTTTTTGGGTTATACCACTTTCACAGAATCATATTTATGAAGAATCCTATAATTATCCTTAAATATCATTTCATTATCCTTACATTTTATTTTTATGGATATATATTTTTCCTACTTGATTTTATGATAAATAAAAATATTTTCCAAAAGAACTATTATTTCTAAAGAATAACATTGACTCATCCTGAGCTGTTTCTTCTTCAATAAAAATTAAGATTCTTATTCCAAATATTTTTCCATTTTCATTGGTGAATCAAAATTTTATTCATGAAATCATGATTGATAAAATACTTATAAAACACATTCCTTTGTATGTATTAATTCATCATTACGGTTGTAATACATTCTATAGGGCATGTATAATTATATAAATATTAGGATGTAACAGTGGGCCCAAAATTATATATACATCCAATGCATTGGGTAATGTGATATATCTCATGAGATAAGGTGTATTAAGAATGTACATGATTCTATCCTTGTTCATAATTATTATATTATGATTATTTACATATTTTATGTATGAACGTGATGTTAGATTTGTCTAGAACCATGTGTTGTGTTTAACAAATAATACATGATATTTCATTTTTATGAATTTCCACATTACATGCCTTTATAACATTTTTCCCTCATGTTTTATATTATGATCATATTCTTATGATTTTTTTAGGATTATTATTATCACCCATGTTATTTTGATTAATGTCTCTTATTCATTATCTTACTAGGATTTTAGACCCCTAATTTCATTGATGTATATCATATAGTGATTACTTTTATTAAGGATATTTTAAGGGACATTAAGAGTATGTAGAAGAAAGAATTAATTTTTTTTTATTTTTTACTGTGTAAAAGCTCTATATAATCCTAATTCTCCCAACACACTAACTATTTTGATCTAATATTTGTATCTATATTATGTTTTTATCTTAAAAATGATGTATTAGCTATGATATAAAAGTAGGGTTACTAAAAATGGTATTAGAGAACGATTTAGTTAATTTGGGAATTTTGATTAGAAAATATTATTGAAAAACTTTAGGAAAAGGCTATGTATATGTAAACATTAAAGAAACTTTGTTTTAGAAAAAGGATAAACATAACGATCCCATAAAATATGACATTAAAGATAATTGAAAAAAAGTTTACATTTCTTATTCATGATTTTTGACTTATAATTTTTTCAAACCTTTTCTATTTTAGAAAATGGTGGGAATGAGTAGAAACCAGGCCAAAAACCCATGTGAGGGATAATGGAATAATTTCCCAAAAAAACCCCCAATATCATGGTAGGTGGAGTTTAAAACATTATGAAAATCCTTACCCAGTTTTCTCAGGCTATGAATAATAACCTGAACCACATGTAATGTCCTCCTTCACCCAAGAATGATCAACTAGAAATTAATTCCTTTATATTGAAATGACCATTGATATTTAATATAACTTTAAATCTATTTATAGTGGAATAATGGGTTAACTAAATAGGGAAGATATTTTATGTGATCTATTTTTTTGAGAAGGATAAGGTCACTCTGGGAATCTATTTTTAAGATTGAAAGGTCAATCAAAGGTGGGAATTGATTAATATAAATAATTTTAAGATTAAAAAACAATAGATGGAGTAGGAGGACTTATGGAAAATATTTATTAACCAGTATTTCAATCAAAAACTTCAAAAAAATATGGAAAGAGAATTTATAGATATGAAGAAAAAAGTAATTGATTCTATCACAACTTACAAGGAAAACATTATCAGGATTTCAAGATATTCCTCAGATTTTGTTATCAACAATGATAGAAAAATTGATATAATTTTCATTTGTTTAAAACCATACCTTCAGAAGGCTATAGTAATCCAAGACTTTAGAAGTTATGAATAAGTGGTTCTATGTGATCTAAAAGTAGAGATGGAGTTCGAAGAATAGTCCCTTGGTTATGGAGAGAAAAAGAGAAGAATGGAGTTTCAAGATAGGGGGTCAAAGGAAAAAGGAGGAAAGAGGATCCATATACCCACATGTCACAAATATGGGAATAATCATCATGGGAGTTGTCTAAAATGGATGAGAAAATTCTTCATGTGTGATAGAGAATGCCACCAAAATCATGAAAGTTGAAGAGACATGAAAAAGATGGTCAACATTTTAGATGAAAGAAAAGATCCTATTAATTAACCACCCACGGTTCAATGCTTCAACTATAAGGAGTAAGGTCACCTTATAAGATAGTGTAGTAATCCATGGGTCCTTGAGGATAATGAGTGTCAAAAACCACCAAATCTAATGGAGAATGGAAAAGATTATTCCATCACTATTTCTAAAGTGGAGAAAGAAAATGTAATCATACAACGTACAGTTCATATTCACTCAAGAATGGAAATACTTTTAATTGATTCTATTTAGATACATTCCTTTATATCCTTCAAGTTTTCTACAACTATTGAATAAATCCCCTATACCTTGAAGAGGAGATATCTATAAAAACACATTTTGGTGTAATCTTTGCAACTCAAGTGCTATACACTTCTCTTGTTAGAGTATATGGGAAGATTATTATAGGGAATCTTGTAATACTTACCTTGGTGGAATTCAATCCTATAATAGGCATATATTTAATCTCGTTATATAGGGCACACATTAATTTTCTAGAAAATGAAATGTTCTTTTATATTATGAACCATCCAAGGATCCTTTATAGATGCAAATAAGATCACAAATCTACTTTGTAAATCCATTAACGGCATGGGTGTTAACACCTTGTGAATAATAATACCTTTTCCAAATGATTGAGATAAAAGAATGTATCAAACTAGAGGAAATTCCCAAAGTCAGAGAATAAATCGATATATTTCCTAAAGAGTTGCCCCGACTTACCCCAAACCATGGGGTAGAGTTCTCAATAGAGCCCATACATGGAGCTACTCCTATCCCAAAAATTCCCCTACAGGATGCCATCGATTGACATAGTAGAGTTAAAGAAGAAACTATAAGATCATTTGGAAAAAGGGTTCATACACCCTAGTGCATCACCTTGGGGTGCTCCAGTGCTCCTTTTCATGAATAAGGATGGATCAATGTAGGTGTGTATTCATTATCAAGAGATCAATAAGATCACCATAAAGGACAAGTATCCTCTTCTAAGGATTTATGACTTATCTGATCAACTATGAGGAGCTCAGTACTTCTCAAATGAGGATCCTCATTCTGGATATTATCAACTAAAGGTGTGGAACTAAGATATTGAAAAGACAAGTTTCTGTACAAGGTATGTGCACTATGAGTTCCTAGTTACTCCCTTTGGAGTTACTAATTACCCTAAAATTTTCATGTACTTGTTGAATATACTCTTTAAAGAAAACCATGAAAAATGCGTGGTAGTATTTATTGATGATATTCTCAATTAATAAAAGTGAAAGGAGGAACATGAAGAGTATTTAAGATTTTTTTGGAGACATTAAGGATGGAGAAAATGTATGCTAAGTTCTAAAAGTGTGAATTTTTGATGCATCAAGTTGCATTCTTGTGCACATGATCAAAAGTGATGGAATATTTGTAGACCTTTCAAAAACAAAGGCATTTGAGGAATAGACAAGACCCACTAGTTTCACTGAAATATTTAGTTTTATTGGATTTTTTGGGTACTACCAACTTTTTGTGAGTAATTTTTCACAATTCTCTAGCCCACTAAGTAAGTTAACAAGGAAAAGGGGTAATGTATGTCTACAAAAAAAATGTGAGGAAAGCTTCAAGGTGATGAAGAAGAAGCTAATCCCTGCATCTATAATCACACTACCATCAAGTGGAGAAGGTTATGTGATAAACAGTGATGCTTCAAATAACTTATTAGGTTGTGTAGTCATGCAAAATGAAAAAGAGATAGCCTATTCCTCACAGAAGTTAGAAATATATGAACAAAACTACCAAAAACATGATCTGAAGTTTGCGGCTGTGATCTTTGCCTTAAATATTTTTTAGAACTACCTCTATAGTGAAATGTGTGATATATATATTTATCACAATATTATAAAGTATATTTAAACATAAAAGGAACTCAATATACATCAAATAATATATTTATACCTAATCAAGGACTTGATTTCATTATTCACTATTGTTTTAGAAATGTGGACAAGGTGGCTAATGTTATTAGCATAAAATAACCTACAAATCTATCCATGATGCAGATTAAGAGAGGCCACATCTTCTAGGATATGTAATGTATGGATATTTAAATCATAATGTAATGGATTACATACTGCCTTTCCCAAATTATTTCCCAACCAACTTTCTGAGAGAATATCAAGCATCCAAAAAGGGATGATCTGGAGCTACAAAAGAAGGTGAAATTAGTAATAAAATAAATGATACATGAGTTACACATTGGTGACGATGGTGTGATATAGTGTGGAGTGAGGATTTATACACCTTAATCACCTGAGATAAAGATGGAGCTATTGGATAATGAACATAGCTCATCTTACTCAATCAATCTCAAAAGTATCAAGATGTATCATGATCTTCGAGAACACTTATGGTGGGAAAATATGAAGAATGAGATTTTGGAAAATATATCAATGTTTTTGGTAAGTCAATATGTTAAATAAGAGAAATAAAAGTCCAATGGTATGATGCAACCATTTCCAAATCCAACATGGAAATTGGAGAACATCACCATAGACTTTTTAAATGACCTCTTAAAAACATTCAGAGGAAACAACGAAATACAGGTAGTAGTGGATTGACTCACAAAGACTGCACAAGTCATTTATATTTGGGAATATTTCTTTCTTGAACAAATTTCTATGGTATATGTGATGTAAGTGGTGAGGATTCATGTGGTACCACATTAAATCATTTATCATCATGATCAATAGTTCACATCTAAATTATAGGAAAGTATTCAACATTATCTGATTACTGAATTTAATTTCAACATGACCTGTCACCTATAAAATGATAGACAATCTGAAAAGACTAATCAACTGATTGAGGACATGCTAAGAGACTGCTCAATGTAATTAAAAGTAGGATGGAATAAACATCTTCCATTGGTTGAGTTCTCATCTAAAAATAGATTATACTAGAGTATTTAAATGAACCCATAGGAATATCTATATGGGAAGCAATGTCGAACTCTAAATTTTTATGATGAAGTTATGGAAAGAAAACTACTTGAACCCAATCTTTTGAAAGAGATTAAAAAAATGGTTCAACCCATCCAACAACATATAAAATATTCTCAGATTCAGAGAAAGACATATGCTAACAACCATTGAAGTGACTTATATTTTGATGTTGGAGATCATTTTTTCCTTTTAATATCAACATGGAATAGAATCTTGCAATTTTTAAATAAAGGGAAGATTTTTCCAAGGTACATTGGCCCCTTTGAGATCCTTAATCACATGATAAAAGTGGACTATCAATTTTCACTTCCACCATGTATGGATTATGTTCGAGAAAAGCTCCAAATATCACACCTATGAAAGTATATACCTGATCCCTCACATGTATAGAAACCAGAGGTGGTACAACTAGAGAATTACCTCTCATCTGAAGAGAATCCAGTGAAAATATTAGACCATAGAGACAATGTACTACGTGATAAGACAAATCACCGTGTCAAAGTGTTATGGAGGAACCATAAGCATGAATTAGAAACATAAGAACCAAAGTAAATAATCAAATAGAAGTACCCGCATCTATTTTCAACCAATAATATGAGTCAAAATTTTGGGGATGAAATTTCTAAATTGGGGAATAATGTAACGACCAAGTGTTTTTTTAGTAAAATTTGTTTCCTGAATAAATTAGTGTAATACTATATTATATAATATTATACACATATAAAATATAGAGAAAACAATAATAATTTTATTTAATTAATAAGTACTCTAACATTAATCCTTAATTAAAAAAATTTAAATTCCAAAAATTACAATTGGGAAAAAAATATAAAATTTAAAAAGTTGAAATGGGGAAATATAGATCACCCCAATCTAGAAGAATCATCACCACCACTGCCAACATTATAGAAAATAAAAAAAACCTTTATAAACGAAGAAAAATTATAAAAAATTTAAATATAGAACCATGACATGAATTGAGTCAAATAATTAATGAATGAATGTATAGTTATTTATAAGAGGTAATGTGACTTTTGGAATAGTAACATTACCATTTTGAATAGTAACTGGACCATTGGGTATAGTAACCTACCTATTAGAATAGTAATTTTACCTAAAAATAAGTAATTTTGATATAAATAATATTTATCATGATTAATTTAAGAAAATATAAATATTATGGAACAAAAAATTACAAATCATGATTAAAAAACTCAAAGAAAATATAAGAACATTTTTAATAAACTATATTTCAATGTATTTCGTAAAAATCATAATTATATTAAAAATTAAAATTAACTATTTGAAAAATCTATTTTGATAAAATGAAATTCTTTTTTGAAATTATCATATCAAAATTATCCAAATTTTATTTTTTGTTAATTCTATGAAATAATACAATTTTTAAGTGAATAGTAAAAATATAGTTTTTCATATAACTGGTGCATCATAAATTACAAAATTCATGATGTAATATTGATATAATTATTTATAGAATTTGATGTTCAGCCATGAAATATTTTATTTCATAATTGGGTGATTAAAATACAATATTCATAATTTCAAAAACAAAAAATAATTTTCCAAAACCTAAAGTCAAAAGTGATTCCTTAAAATAAAAATTTCTATTTTTCCACATTCCTTTTCAATAAACCATTGAATTTGAATTGTAAAGGGTATTTCAAGTCTTAAACCCATTTTATTATATTTATATATTCTTTTTATGGACAAAAATTCACTATTACTTGTCTTACCTTTGATATAATTTTTTATTCAATTTTTTATTCTAAAAATACCCCTCTCCTTTTGTATAAATAACCCCTCTCCCATCCATTGGAAAACCAATAATTACCCACTTTTAAAAGCCTATCCTCTACAAAAATATTTCTTATAAATCCAATTATAATCCTTAGGGACGTTTTGGTATAATAAAAATCCAAAAATCAAGGAATTTTAGTGCCATACAAGAGAATCTACACTGAGGATTAAGTAAGTTTCAATCAAATATTCTTATTTTTTTCTTCTCTTAATTTTTTCACCACCCCTTTCAAAAAAACCATATAAAATTAATTAGATAGTAATTTAACATGATTTTAATGATTTTAACCTATTGTATCTATCATATTTACTATATATATAAATTTCAAACATCTCTTTCTTGTTATCCCGACAATGTCCCATAAAAGGTTAGTTAACCACCTTAAGAGACATTTCCATATAAAAACAAATTACTTTCATCATTGATTAATAGTATAAACTATATATAATATTCAAACCTATAATTATATGTCTTATAATATTCTATAATTAATTATACTAATGTATAAATTACATTGAACAAAATAATGAAATCGAGGAAAAGAATAAAATTTACAAGTTTAAAAAGATTTGAAAATGAATAACCTATGACCAAGGAAATTAATAAATACAATCAAATTAATATAATTGATGATAATTGGTAAAAAATAAAATAATTCAATTCTTGGTTGATGTTTTAATAGATAGAATTTTATTTTTTAGGAGGTGGAAAAGTGGTGAAATAAAGTGGGGAAAAAGGTAAGGGGATTCTGGAACCCAACTCATTTTATTTGGGTTATCCCTCTTTCATGATATATTTTGTATGAATACTCTTATTTTGTTCCATTAACATAATTTTATTATTCTTACATTTTCTTTTTGGGGATATACATTTTTCCTACATGATTTTATGACAAATAAAATATATTTTACAAAAGAACACTTTATTTCAAAACACATCATTGAATCCTATTTAGTAGTTTCTATTTCTATCAAAAATAATGATTCTTATACCAAATACGTTTTCCCATTTTTTTAATTTGGTTTCTAAAGGTTTATTCCTGAAATCCTGATTTATGGAATCCTTATGAAACTGATTCCTTCCAATGGGTTGACTCATTATTATTATTATAATACATTCTATGTGGCATGCATGATTATGTAAATATTATGATGTGATGGGTGGGACCAAAATTATATATCACTTCGATACAATGGGTAATGTGATTTATCTTATGAGATGATGTGTATTATGAATGGACATGATTCTATCTTTGTTCATACTAATTCTGTTATTATTAGGAACATATGTTATACATGAACATGATTTTAGATTATTTCAAAACTATTTGTGGTATTTGAGCACTAAGACATGATGTTTCATATTTATGAATTTCCCCATTTAATGCCTTTATCACAAGTTTCCCTAATTTTTTTGATGATGATAATATTATTATGATTTGATGATTATTATGATTATGCTCACCCATGTTATATTGATTCACGTCCCTTATTCATCTTCTTACTAGGATTTTATCTCACCCATTTAATTGATGTATATCCTAAGGTGTTTATTTTTACTAAGGAGAAAATGAGTGCCACAAAGAAGATGGAGAAGAAGGAATTAAATAATTATTATGTTTTTAATGTAAAATTTATTTATAATACTAATTTGACTAAGATAATAAACCTTTTGATTGTAGATTTTTATTTCTATTATATTTTTTATCATAAAAATGATGTATTAGATATCTAATAAAATATAGGGTCTCTATAAAAATCCATCTGGTATCTCTGGGGTGTATCCACACCCTGTTGGGAAAGAAAGTCATATGGTAACTCAAGGGAGTATTTTCACCCCAAAAATAAAATAAGTCACATAGTTTCTATCACAAAGTTAGGATCCAAATAAAACATACAATGTCACGACCCGTCCTCGGGGCCCATGCCGTGACTACCCCAAGATCTCCTTCCATATGCCAGGGGCTAGCGAATAGCACCAAAGGAATAAATCTTGATAAAAGGGAAGGCATTGCCTTTATATAAGCAAACGAATACAATAGAGTACACAAGATGGAGTAAACACAAAGTAAAACGAGTACAAAAGTAAGTGCTGGAAAGTAAATGGGACAGTATACAAACCCAACTGAATGTACAGTACAACTGAGAAAAGTAAGGTACAATAGCTTAAAAGTAAAGCAGCAACCACCAAGTCATCCTTTGGAAACCCCACCTGAAGGGTGGGTACAGATGGTGTCCTCAGCTCCTCGAGTACGTCCGTTCGCTCCGTGTACATCCCGCCTGACAGTCCTCCTTCAGATACCGTCCCGCTCCATAAGCCCCAACCACGATCACTGCTATCCGTCATCTGTAACCAACACAACATAGTGTGAGGATAACCCATGTGGGGTGAGTATACGATACTCAGTATGGACCCCGAGACCCCTGTAGGTCTCCCATAATCCACGAAGGATAAACCACAAAAGGAAGGACATAATCAAAAAGTATCAACCAACTCTACTTAGGTATATGCCCATACATATACTTAAGTCATCAATCTCATTTCCGCTCCAACTTTGGAGCCCAAGCACAATCCAGTCCACACAGGAAGGTACAACCCAATCCACACAGGAAAGAAGTCAATCACATCGATGATAATGATTGATGATCAAGACTCAGCTCACACAGGTATACTACTCATGAAGAGGGGTGGAGATGATTAGATGTATCCTCTGAATCATCTCCTCTGTTGAAACCACGTAGGATCCAAGTACAGAAGTCGTCGCTGCAGAACCCACATAGGATCCAAGTATAGTAACCATCGCTGCCGAACCCACGTAGTATCCAAGTACAGTCGTCATCGCTATCGAACCCATGTAGGATCCATGTATAGTCGCCCTCACTGCCGAACCCATGTAGGATCCAAGTACAATCGTCATCGTCGTCACAGTCGCAGGCAGCTCTAGGGTTCCCACACACAGCACGCTCGTTCCCGGGAGGGTCCTCTCCACGAGCCAAGAGGATCGATAAATCAATTTTCAAAAAGTCCAGAGTTTATGTATCACAATGTTTCGTCTCGTCAATAGGAACTCAACGCGACAGATGGTGAGTCAGTTGGATGCTCGGTCTGAGAGATAATGGCTTTTCCGTTCTAGGGGCCCTATTAGAGATAGGCTCGTTTCTAACCCGGCTGATATAAAAAATCATCCAAAACTCACTTAGTGTATCACAAAAGAACTGTTTCGTCAAAATGGTCTTAGTGCCGCAGACGGTGCATCGATCGGACACACGATCTTTATGTTATTACCGTTTAAGTGATTAACAGGCCCGACCCGTTTAGCCCTGTGGGCTGACAGGTCGGGTTAACCCCGTTTGATGGGTCCGACCCAGTAGGGGTGTCAGACTGGTCCCAAGGAATACACAACTCGGCCTGAAGGGGTGCGACCCGGCCCGAAGTGGCGCGGCCCGGCCTGGCACGGTCCGGCTCTGCCCGACCCGACGCAGCCCAGCTCGGCCCGGCCTGGCGCGGCGCGACCCCACATGGCCTGGCTCAGCCTCGCCCAGCTCGGCCTCGCCCAGTGCGGCCCAGCTCGGCCCAGCCCGACGCAACCCGGCTGGGCGCGCGACCTGGCGGGCTCGGCCGAAGGCCGAGCGGGTTCCAAGGGGAGGGCGCCCCCCCCCCCCCCCCCCCGGTTGTCCGCACCCGCGGCGCCGCCCTTCCCCAAACTGGTCGGTCTTCTGCGTACACGGCCCACATGGGCGGGCCGCTGGTTTTCCAGCATGGCACCCTCCTGGCGTCGCGGTCTAGCTCAGCCCAGCCGGCAGACGGGCCGGCCGGTTCCTTAGCGCGGTGCCCTCCTGGCGCCGCAGTTTGCCTCCGCTCGGCCGGCCGATGGGCCGACCGGTTCTTCCGCCGAAGCGGCCCGTGATGCGGGTCGTGGTTCCTCCTACATAGCCAGTGTGACAGCGTCGGCTTCCTTCGCCATGTTCCCGGCCCGGCACGACGACGCCATGCTTCCTTCGCCTTCGGTTGCCAATTCCAAAAGAATAAAGTTCCAGCGGAGGGTTGTCGGGCCGTGTTCGTTTCGGGTCATGCCCTCCGCCTTAGGTGGTAACACAGAGCCAAGAATACACGAGGTTCACGAAACACAATGAAAATTTTATTTTTAATAAAATTGAATCAAATCACCCTACCTCGTATAAGGTTCGCGGTTGACATGCATCAGATGATGGTGCTGTTTCCGTCGTCGTCAATGTGCACCTGAGGAAGTGTCATATCCTCTTTTGTCACGGAGAGAAGAATATAAGACGCGTCGTCGCTAGAACGTTCCCGCATCGGTGTCTCCTTCCTTGCTGCAGAGGAAGAAGAGGATGGAGAAATCGCGGTCGCCAAGTTGATGTTCTTCGTTGGAGATTTGGCATTCTTCAACAAAGGAGAAATCCTCCTCTTCTTCACAAGAGTTCTCTCCCAAAAATTCCCCACAAAAAAAGCGAAAAACTATTAAAATAAGGTCACCCCTTATTTTAATTTAAATTTCCATGCATTTCAAAATTCAAAATCCATTTCACTTAATTAATTTAAACAAGAGTTGTTTAATTAATTAAATGTTAGGTTGGAAAGTTTAAATGAGGTGAGAGGGAGAGAGGAAGGGTCCTCATTAATTTAGGGGAGTTGTCAAGTTTAAAGGGGGAGTTTATGAGAGTTATAGGAATGTGAAAGGTTGGGGATCGTGTGGGACCCACCTCACAAATATCCTTACATGGGTATTTAGAATTTAGTGGGTCCCATCCCAAGTCCCTCGTGTAGGATATAACCACTTTAGATATAAAAATAAAATTTTCCCACAATTTTATACACTTCTCATTTAATCCACAAAATTATAACTTCTCCTCCCGAGCAAACACCTCTTTGGTAAAGGTCATCTTAAGCAATTACCGACGTTGCGAGTTCATCGGTTCCCTCAGATTTTAATTCCGAGTACCGGTTCAAAAGATAGAAAAACCCGCTAGTTTGTTCACAGAATGTACTCGAGCTAAACTTCAGAAATTGATTCCGGGCACACCAGGCCTCAGAATCAAGTGTCATCAGAATCCACAGACTCATAAAATTCAAAAGTATTTAAGAAAAAAATTTCCTTGAAATTTTCGAGTCTTTACATTACTCCCACCTCAGGGCATTACGTCCCCATAAAGCTACAACATAATCTAGGGAAACAAATGAGGGTAATGAGTACGCATATGAGCCTCCTGCTCCCATGTGCTCTTCTGGAGGTTTCTGTGCTACCAAAGAATGTGCACTAGAGGAATAGACTGTCCATGTAGGACCAATCCATGTCAATCCTCGATCTCCACCGGGACCTCTGTGAATGTAGCCCCTTCATCGATGTCCAGCTCCCCGTGGTCGATGATATGTGTCGGGTCGTGCATGTATCTCCTCAGCTGAGATACGTGGAAGTCGTCGGGCACTCGGAGCAACTAAGGTGGAAGTTCCAGGTGGTAAGCCACCTCGCCTACCCTATTGAGGACCTGGAATGGTCCGATGAAGTGTGGAGATAACTTGCCGCCTCGACCAAATCTCTATAATCCACTTCAAGGTGAGACCCATAAGAAAACATGGTCGCCATCCTCGAACTCCAGTGGTCTCCTCCTCCTACCAGCATAGGAATTCTATCTACTCTGTGCAGTCCTCATCTACTCCTGGATGATCTACACCTTCTCCGTCGTAGCCTGAACCATCTCTGGTCCAATGAGTGCTGAATCTACCGGGTCAGTCTAGCACAGAGGTGATCTGCAAGGTTAGCCGTACAATTTCTCATATGGTGCCATCCCGATGGTGGAGTGGTAGCTGTTGTTGTATGAAAACTCCTCCAAGGGTAGGTGATCCTCCTAGCTGTGACGAAAGTCAAGGACACTTGCACGGAGCATGTCCTTGAGTGTCTGAATGGTCCTCTCTGTCTGTTCATCCATCTGAGGATGAAAGGCGGTGCTTAGGCGTATCTACGTCCCAAATGCCTCCTGCAACCCCTTACAAAGTCGCAAAGTAAAGAGAGCATTTAGATCGGAGACGATAGACGATGGCACACCCTGAAGCCGTATGATCTCCTAAACATAGAGGTGTCCCAAGCTCTCCACTGAGCCCTGCTCTCTGATAGGTAGGAAGTGGGCCGACTTGGTGAGTCAGTCGACAATCACCCAAATGGAGTCATGTCCTTAGGAAGTATGAGGGAGACCCATCACGAAATCCATAGATATCCCATCCCACTTCCACTCCGGGACCTCTAAGGGATGCACCAAGCCTGCCGGTACTTGGTGCTCCACCTTCACCTGCTGGCAGGTGAGGCATCGAGAAACGAACTCTGCCACAACTTTCTTCATACCCGGCCACTAGTGCTATCATCTGAGATCCTGTTACATCTTCTCCACTCCTGGATGTACCGCTAAAGGGGATGCATGAAACTCCCTCAGCACTTCCTCTTGCAGTGAAATTGGTACCATTGTACATCCCTTGAAGAGGATGACATGCTCTCCTCCTACAGAAAATCCATCAGGTGCCTATCCTATGGATATCTGCGCACGTCACGTCTCACAATCAACGTCCCCAAGATGTGCCTCTCTGACCCGCAGAAGTAGTAGAGGAGTGACTGTGAGTGACTGTAGAAAGGCTGATCTATCTCTATCCATAAAGGATATCTGCAATGCGACTACTTGCTCTGTGGCCTCTCCAAGTAGCTGAATGCCTGATCTTCTACTGAGAGCATCAGCTACTACGTCCCCCTTCTTAGGAGTATAGACTATCTCAAAGTCATTGTCCTGGAGGAACTCGAGCCATCGTCGTTGTCTCAGGTTCAGGTCCTTCTACGAGAAGATGTACCTGAGACTCTGGTGGTCAGAGTAGACTGTAAAGAGCTCGTCCATCAGATAGTGCCACCACATCATCAAGGCGAAGACCACTGCTGCTAACTCCAGGTCATGGGTAGCATAGTTCTGCTCGTGCTGCCTCAACTGTCATGAACCATAGGTGATCACTGCCCACTCCTCCATTAGGACACACTCGATTCCAATCCCTGATGCATCGTAGTAAACTACGTACCCTACAACCTCCTTCAGTAGCCTCAAGATGGGTGCACTGGTCAATCTCTGTCTTAGCTCCTAGAAGCTCTGATGACATCTATCTGACCACACAAAGGGTTTCCCCTTCTTTGTCAAAGCTGAAAGTGGCGCTGCCACTCTAGAGAAGTTTGGCACAAATATCCGATAGTACCCAACCAGACCTAGGAAACTCCGCACCTCCGTCACGCTCCTGGGTGGATCCCAGGAAAGTACCGCTTCAATCTTCGCTGGATCCACAACAAATCCCTCCTCTGAGAAGACGTTCCCCAAGAAGTGAACATCTTGAATCCAGAATAGGAACTTTGAGAGATTACCATAGATATGGTGCTCTCGGAGTGTGTCCAGTACAACCCACAAGTGGTAGGCGTGCTCCTCCCCAGTAGTCTAATAAATCAGAATGTCATCGATGAAGACTACGACGAATCGATCGAGGTAAGGCTGGAAGATCTTGTTCATGAGACTCATGAACACTGATGGAGCGTTGGTTACGCCGAAAGGCATAACCAAGAACTCATAGTGGCTATACCAACATCTGAAAGCCGTCTTCTGCACGTCCTCATCTCGAACTCTGAGCTGATGATAGCCTGACCTGAGGTCTTTCTTCGAGAACCATCGTGCTCCCTTGAGCTGATTAAAGTGGTTGTCAATCATTGGAAGTGGGTACTTGTTCATTATGGTCACCTGATTTAGGTGACGGTAGTCAACACATATTTGTAATCTCCCATATGCCTTCTTGGTGAATAAAATCAGAGAAGCCCAGGGTGAAACATTGGGTCGGATGAAGCCCTTTCACCGTAAGTCCTCCAGCTATACCTGCAGCTCACGAAGCTCGGTGGGAGCCATCTGATATGCTAGCGTAGATATCGGGGCCATCTCGGGGTACAGGTCAATGTAGAATTCTACCTCTCTACAAGGAGGTAGCCCTGGAAGGTCGTCAGGAAAAATGTCCGCATACTGATCCACCACAATAGGAAAACTCGGACTCCACATATCAACTACTCCTATGATTAGACTAGCCAACTGATGGGTGATCGGCTACCCTCTCCTCTACGTAAGTCCATACAGCGCTA
Source organism: Viscum album (assembly GCA_963277665.1). Classification (NCBI taxonomy): domain Eukaryota; kingdom Viridiplantae; phylum Streptophyta; class Magnoliopsida; order Santalales; family Viscaceae; genus Viscum; species Viscum album. The sequence goes on along the minus strand of OY728128.1, from coordinate 1,510,899,584 downwards.
CAAAGGCTCCCTACTTTACGGTGTAGGTGAACCTGCTCCATTCTGTTCAGACACACCGCACTTTGCGCCTAAAACAGTCAATCTGGGCATGGACTGTAGATAAACAGTCCATACCCAAGATGGCGTCGTAACGTCTCGATGTCGCTACAAGAAGATCCCAGCCAAAGCTCTCGCCTCCTAAAGTAAGCTGACACTGCCAGCACCAGTGTGTAATCATCGAGTCTGCTCCCGTAAGAGTATCTAGCCGTAAAGATTGAGCCAATGACTCTGTTGGAATCTCCGAGCTCCGAACATGGGCAGTAGCTATGAAAGAATGACTTGATCCTGTGTCTATAAGAACTGCAGCAAGAGTGGAGTAGACACAGATAGTACCTCGAATCATCTTAGGTGCCCGTGGTCATAGGCCTCGACTGCCTGGAGCTGAGCCTCCCCTGTCTTCCAGCTCCCTGTGGTCGGGGTGGTCCTCCTGGTGGTGGTGGTGGTAGATCCTCGAAGCGTCGTCCACCACCAGCTACTCGGCCAGCTCCTCTACCTTTTCCACTAGCTCCCTACGGACCGCCACAGTCGAACCTATGCCTCTGCCTAGGTGGTCCCTCAACCGTCTGATGCTCCTCTGCCTGGCGGGTCGGGCAGTCACGAGCCATGTGACCCTGCCCGCCGCATACATAGCACTGCATGCCTCTCGTATGAATGGCTCTACTGCGTGTGCCTTTCACCTCCAAACCAGTATCCTGAGGTCACCCACCTGATGGCCTGGTCTGCATGGACCTCTGTGACATATTTCTACTACCGGCTGCAGATGAGTTCGCTATGTGTTGCCCTGCGGTAGGCCTAGCTGCTGGCGTAGGCTCAGCAAGGAATCTCTCCTCAAGAAGTGCTCACTCCAGTACTCCTGCCTGTGTTGGAATGCTGAGGGAGATCATCGAAGTCGTGATCTCATGCCTCAATCCCTGATCAAAGGTCTGGGGCCAGAATAATGGGTCATGTACCATGTCCGTGGAGTAGCATGAGAGGTCGGTAAATCTCACTGAGTACTGGGCTACTATCATGCTGCCCTGCCGCAGCTGTAGTAACTCCTGAATGCGCACTGCACCGAGGGTGGCCGGAACAAACTCCGAGAAAAAGTGGCTCTCGAAGTTCGTCCAAAGTAGTGATTCCTTGGCGTGCACCTGGAGCATCAGGCTCCACCATCTACCTCTTTCTGTGTGCAGAAGACTCGTTGCAAGGATCACCATAAGGCCAGCTGGTGTCCCTACTAATCTGAAGACTCTGACGATAGCCTCCAACCAATCCTCGGCTTCATGAGGGTTCATCTCTCTACGGAACCTGGGTGGCCTCTACCACTGAAACTCGTGCAACGCACTCAGGCAGCATGCACTCTCCGCTGCTGGGGCGGGTGGTATCGGTGGCCCTACGGGTAGAGGTACCACCGGTGCCTCCGCTGTAATGGGACCCTACACCGAGGCCTCGTCGCTCGGTGGGATACCATCTTGCAAAATGCTCGGAACCCTAGCTGGTTGCCTTAGTGGGGCCATCATAAAAAGTAACTGGTGTTCCATGGTTAATACAGTATATATGGTGAGCTGACACAAAGTAATCACAAAGAAATTTTTTGAAACACACATGCTATCAGTGTTTTCAAGCACTGAGTCGGAATTCAGAAGTCAGGGTCTTGGTGTATGGATACGTCGGCTGCTGCACCAACACTGGACTCCCTGGACTGAAAACCACACTCAATACTCTTAACACTATTGCTTCACAGAAGAAATTATCAGAGTCCTGAGTTCTGCGGTAGAAGAGACTCCTCTAATACCAATTTGTCACGACCCGTCCTCAGGGATCGTGTTGTGACTACACCAAGCCCGCCTTCCATACGCCAGGGGCTGTCGACTAGCACCAAAAGCGTAAATCCCGATAAAAGGGAAGGAATTTCCTTTATATAAGAAAAAACACAATAGAGTACACAAGCTGGAGTAAACAAAAATAAACTGAGTACAAAAGTTAGTGTTGGAAAGTAAATGGACCAGTATACAAACCCAACTGAAAGTACAGTACAACTGAGAAAATTAAGGTACAACAGCTGAAAATTAAAGCAACAACCACTGAGTGATCTTCCGAAAACCCCACCTGAAGGGTGGGTATAGATGGTCTCCTCAGCTCCTCGAGTCTGCCCCTCCACTCCTTGTACGTCACACCTAATAGTCCACCTCCGGATACCATCCTGCTCCACAAGCCTCAACCATAATCAGCGATGTCCGTCATCTACAACCAACACAACATAGTGCGGGCATATCCCATCCAGGGGTGAATATACGATACTCAGTAGGGACCCCAAGACCCCTGTAGGTCTCCCAGAATCCCTGAAGGATAAGCCACAAAGGAAGGGCACAATCACAAAGTATCAACCAACTGTACTTAGGTATATTCCCATACATATACCTAAGTCATCAATCTCAGTTCGGCTCCAACTTCCGAGCCCAAGCACAATCTAGTCCACACATGAATGTACAACCCAGTCCACATAGGAAAGAAGTCAATCACATTGATGATAATGATTGAAGATCAAGACTCAGCTCACATAGGTATACTACTCATGAAGAGGGGTGGAGATGATTAGATGTAGCCTCTAAATCATCTCCTCTGCCGAACCCACATAGGATCCAAGTACAGAAGTCATCACTGCCGAACCCATGTAGGATCCAAGTATAGTAACCATCGCTGCCGAACCCACGTAGGATCCAAGTACAGTCGTCATCGCTGCCGAACCCACGGAGGGTCGAAGTATAGTCGTCCTCGCTGCTGAACCCACATAGAATCCAAGTACAATCGTCATCATCGTCACAGTCGCAGCCATCTCTAGTGTTCGAGAACACATCACGCTCGTTTCTAGGAGGGTCTGCTCCACGAGCCAAGAGGGTTGATAAATCAATTGTCACAAAGTCCAGAGTTGATGTACCCCAAAGTTCCACCTCGTCAATAGGAACTCAACGCGATAGACGGCGCCTCAATCGGATGCTCGGTCTGAGAGATAATGGATTTTCCATTCCAGGGGCACAGTTAGAGGTACACTCATTTCTAACATGGACGATATGCAAAGTCGTCCAAAACTCCCTTTGAGTATCACAAAAGAACCGTCTCGTCGAAAGGGTCCTATTGTCGAAGACGGTGCATCGATCGGACACACAGTCTTTAAGTTATTCTCGTTTAAGTGATTAATAGGCCCGACCTGTTTAGCCCAGTGGGCTGATGGGTCGGGTTAACCCCGTTTGACGGGTCCGACCCAGTAGGGGTGTCGGACTGGTCTCAAGTAATACACAACTCAGCCCGAAGTGGTGCGGCCCAGCCCGACGGGGCGCAGCCCGAACCGGCGGGGCGCGGCCCTGTGCGCCCCGGCCCTACGCGGCCCAGCTCTGCCCGGCCTGGTGCGGCCCGACTCGGCCCGACCCGGCACAGCCCGGCTGGGCGTGCGGCCCGGCGGGCTCGGCTGAAGGCCGAGCGGGTTCCAAGGGGAGGGCGCGACGCCAAGCGGTGCCACCCTTCCCCAAACCGACCGTCTAGACCGGTCAGTCTTTTGCGCACACAGCCCGCATGGGCAGGCCACTGGTCTTGTAGAACAACACCCTCCTGGCACCGCAGTCCAGCTCTGCCCAGCTGGCTGAAGGGCCGACCGGTTCCTTCGCGCGACGCCCTCCTGGCACCGCAGTTCGCCTCTGCCCGACCGACTGATGGGCTAACCGATTCTTCCGCCGAAGCGGCCCGTGATGCGGGCCGCGGTTCCTCCTACACAGCCGGCACGATGGTGTTGGATTCCTTCTCTATGTTCTCGGCACAGCGCGACAGCACCGTGCTTCATCTGCCTCCGGTTTCCAATTCCAAAAGAATAAATTTCCAGCGGAGGGTCGTCGGGCCGTGTTCGTTCGGCCCGTGCCCTCCGCGTTAGGCGGTAACACATAGCCAAGAATGCACGAGGTTCAAAAAACACAACAAAAATTTTATTTTTAATAAAATTGAATCAAATCACCCTACCTCGTATAAGGTTCACGGTTGAGAAGCGTTGGATGACGATGTTGTTTCCATCGTCGTAGGTGTGCACCCGAGGAAGTGTCGTCTCCTCTTTTGTCATAGAGAGAAGAATAGAAGACGCTCCGTAGCTAGCGAGTTCCCATGTCAGTGTCTCCTTCCTTTCTGCAGAGGATGAAGAGGATAGAGAAACTGGGGTCGCCGAGTTGATGTTCTTCATCAGAGAGTTCGCGTTCTTCAACAAAGGATAAATCCTCCTCTTCTTCACAAGAGTTCTCTCCCAAAAATTCCCCACACAAAAAGCCAAAAACAATTAAAATAAGGTAACCCCTTATTTTAATTTAAATTTCCATGCATTTCAAAATTCAAAATCCATTCCACTTAATTAATTTAAACAAGAGTTGTTTAATTAATTAATGTTAGTTTGTAAAGTTTAAATGAGGTGAGAGGGAGAGAGGAAGGGTCCTCATTAATTTAGGGGAGTTTTCAAGTTTAAAGGGGGAGTTTATGAGAGTTATAGGAATGTGAAAGGTTGAGGCTCATGTGGGCCCCATATCAAAAATATCCTTACATGAGTAGTTAGAAGCTTGTGGGTCCCATCCCAACTCCCCCATGTAGGATATAACCACATTAGATATAAAAATAAAATTGTCCCACAATTTTATTCACTTTTCATTTAATCCACAAATTTATAACTTCTCCTACTGAGAAAACACATCTTTGGTAAAGGTCCTCTTAAGAAATTACTGGTGTTGCGAGTTCATCGGTTCCCTCAGATTTAAATTCCGAGCACCAGTTCAAAAGATAGAAAAACTCGCTTGTTTGTTCACTGAACGTACCCGAGCTAAACTTCATAAATTGATTCTGGGCACACCGGGCCTCGGAATCAGGTGTCGTTAGAAGCCATAGACTCATAAAATTCCAAAGTATTTAAGAAAAAAATTTCCTTGAAATTTCCGGGTCTTTACATTACTCCCACATCAGGGCTTTACGTCCCCATAATGCTACAACATAAACTAGGGAAACAAATGAGGGTACTGAGTACGTATCTGATCCTCACGCTCCCATGTTCTCTCCTGGAGGTTTCCGTGCTGCCAAAGAATGTGTACTAGAGGAATAGAATGCCCACGTAGGACCTTCTCCTGTCAATCATTGATCTCCACTAGGAGCTTCATGAATGTAGCCCCTTCATCGATGTCTAGCTCCCCGTGGTCGATGATATGCATCGGGTCGTGCACGTATCTCCTCAGCTGAGATACGTGAAAGACGTCGTGCACTCGGTGCAACTGAGGTGGAAGGACCAGACAGTAATCCACCTCGCCTACCCTATTGAGGACATGGAATGGTCCGATGATTCTTGGAGATAACTTGTCGCCTCGACCAAATCTCTGTAATCCACGTCGAGGTGAGACCCATAAGAAAACGTGGTCGCCATCCTCGAACTCTAGTGGTCTCCGACTCCTATCAGCATAGGACTTTTGTCAGCTCTCTGCAGTCCTCATCCACTCCTAGATGATCTGCACCTTCTCCGTCATATCCTGAACCATCTCTGGTCCAATGAGTGCTGAATCCCCAGGGTCAGTCCAGCACAGAGGTGATCTGCAAGGTTAGCCGTACAATGCCTCGTATGGTTCCATCCCGATGGTGGAGTGGTAGCGGTTGTTGTACGCAAACTCCACCAAGGGTAGGTGATCCTCCTAGCTGTGACCAAAGTCAAGGACACATGCACGGAGCATGTCCTCGAGTGTCTGAATGGTCCTCTCCGTCTGGCCATCCGTCTGAGGATGAAAGGTGGTGCTTAGGCGTAGCTGCGTCCCAAATGCCTCATGCAACCCCTTACAAAGTCGGGAAGTAAAGTGAGAATCTCGATCAGAGATGATAGATGATAGAACACCATGAAGTCGTATGATCTCCTAAATGCAGAGGCATCCCAAGCTCTCCACTGATCCCTGCTCTTTGATAGGTAGGAAGTGGGCCGATTTGGTGAGTCAGTCAATAATCACCCAGATGGAGTCGTGTCCTTTGGAAGTGTGAGGGATCCCCGTCACGAAATCCATAGATATCCCGTCCCACTTCCACTCCGGGACCTCTAAGGGCTGCACCAAGCCTGCCAGTACTTGGTGCTCCGCCTTCACCTGCTGGAAGGTGAGGCATCGAGAAATGAACTCTGCCAAAACCTTCTTCATACCCGGCCACCAGTACAGTCATCTGAGATCCTGGTACATCTTCTCCACTCCTGGATGTACCGCTAAAGGGGAAGTGTGAAACTCCCACAACACTTCCTCTTGCAATGAAACTGGTACCATGGTACATCCCCTGAAGAGGATGACGTGCTCTCCTCCTACAGAAAATCCATTAGGTGCCTGTCCTGTGGATTTCTGTGCACGTCGCATCTCACAGTCAATGTAGCCATGATGTGCCTCTCTGACCCGCTGAAGTAACAGAGGAGTGACTGTGAGTGACTGTAGAAAGGATGATCCATCTCTATCTATGAAGTGTATCTGCAACGCGACTAGTTGCTCTGTGGCCTCTCCAAGTAGCCGAATGCACGATCTCTTGCTGAGAGAATTAGCTACTACGTCCCCCTTCCTAGGATTATATACTATCTCAAAGTCATAGTCCTGGACGAACTCGAGCCATCACCGCTGTCTTAGGTTCAGGTCCTTCTGTGAGAAGATATACCTAAGACTCTGGTGGTCAGAGTATACTGTAAAGTGCTCGCCCATCAGATAGTGCCACCAAATCTTCAAGGTGAGGACCAATGCTGCTAACTCCATGTTATGGGTAGCATAGTTCTACTCGTGCTACCTCAACTCTCGTGAACCATATGCGATCACTGCCCACTCCTACATTAGGACACACCCGATTCCAATCCCTAATGCATCGTAGTAAATTACGTACCCTACACCCTCCTCCAACAACCTCAAGATGGTTGCACTGGTCAATCTCTGTCTCAGCTCCTGGAAGCTCTGATGACATCTATCTAACCACATGAAGGGTTTCTCCTTCTTCGTCAAAGTTGAAAGCGGTGCATCCACTCTGGAGAAGTCTGGAACAAATCTCCGATAGTACCCAACCAGACCTAGGAAACTCCGCACCTCCGTCACGCTCCTGGGTGGCTCCCAAGCAAGTACCGCCTCGATCTTCTCTAGATCCACAACAAATACCTCCTATGAGATGACATTCCCCAAGAAGTGAACCTCTTGAATCTAGAACAAGAAATTTGAGAGCTTATCATAAATATGGTGCTCTCAGAGTGTGTCCAGTACAACCCACAAGTGGTAGGTGTGCTCCTCCCCAGTAGTCAAATAAATTAGAATGTCATCGATGAAGACTATGACACATTGATTGAGGTAAGGCTGGAAGATCCTGTTCATGAGACTCATGAACACTGCTGGAGCGTTTGTTACACCGAAAGGCATAACCAAGAACTCACAGTGGCCATACCAACATCTGAAGGCCGTCTTCTGCACATCCTCATATTGAACTCTGAGCTGATGATAGCCTGACCTGAGGTCTATCTTCGAGAACCATCGTGCTCCCTTGAGCTGATCAAAGTGGTCGTCAATCCTCGGAAGTGGGTACTTGTTCATTATGGTCACCAGATTCAGGCGATGGTAGTCGACACATATTTGTAAGCTACCATCCGACTTCTTGGAGAATAAAATCATAGAAGCCCAGGGTGAAACACTAGGTCGGATGAATCTATTTCTCTGTAAGTCCTCCAACTGTACCCACAGATCACGAATATTGGTGGGACCCATATGATATGCTGGAGTAGATATCAGGGCATTCTTGGGGTACATGTCAATGTAGAAGTCTACCTCTCTACAAGGAGGTAGTCCTGGAATGTCATCAGGATAAACGTCCGCATACTGATCCACCACAACAAGAAAACTCAGACTCTGCACATCAACTACTCCTAGGATTAGACTAGCCAACTGATGGGTGATAGGCTACCCTCTCCTCTGCGTAAGTCCATCCTACGCTGCAAAGGCTCCCTTCTCGCTGGTGAAGGTGAACCTACTCCCATCTGTGTGGACACACCTCACTTTGCGCCTAATATAGTCAATCTGGGCATGGACTGTAGATAACCAGTCCATACCCAAGATGACGTCGTAAGGCCTTGACACCGATACAAGAAGATCCCATCCAAAGCTCTCACCTCCTAGAGTAAGCTCACACTTCCGGAACCAGTGTGTAATCATCGAGTCTTCTCCCGTAGGAGTCTCTAGCTGTAAGGATTAAGCCAACGACTCTGTTGGAATCTCCGAGCTCCGAACAAGGGTAGTGGAAATGAAAGAATGACTTGATCCTGTGTCTATAAGAACTGCAACAAGAGTGGACTAGACACAGATAGTACCTAGAATCATCTCAGGTGCGCCGTGGTCGTAGGCCTTGACTGCCTGGAGCAGAGCGTGCCCCTTTCTGCCAGCTCCCTATGGTCGGGGTGGTCCTCCTGGTGGTGGTGGTGGTAGAGCCTCGAAGTGTCGTACACCACCTGCTGCTCGGCCAGCTCCCCTTCCTTGTCCACCAGCTCCCTGCAGACTACCACGGTCGAACCTCTGCCTCTGCCTAGGTGGTCCCTCAACCGTCTGCTGCTCCTCTGCATAGCGGGTCGGGCAGTCACGAGCAATGTCACCCTACCCGCCACATGCATAATACTGCCTGCCTATCGTATGACTGGTTCTACTACATGTGCCTTGAACCTCCAAACCAGTATCCTAAGGTCACCCACCTGATGGTCTGGTATACTTGGACCTCTGCGACATATGTTTACTACCAGCTACAGAATACTCCACTACGTGTCACCCTGCCGTAGGCCTTGCTGTTGGCGTAGGCTCAGCAAGGAACCTCTCCACAAGAAGGGCTTGCTCTAGTACTCCTTCCTGTGTCGGAATGCTGACGGAGATCATCTAAGCTGTGATCTCATGCCACAATCCCTGCTCGAAGCTCCGGGCCCAGAAGAATGGGTCTCGTACCATGTCCATGGAGCAGCACGAGAGGTTGGTAAATCTCGCCGAGTACTGGGCTGTTGTCATTCTTCCCTACCGCAGTTGTAGTAACCCCTCGATGCGCACTGCACGGAGGGTGGCCGGAACAAACTCTGAGAAAAAGAGGCTCTCGAAGTCTGTCCAATGTAGTGATGCCTCGTCGTGCACCTGGAGCATCAGGCTCCACCATCTACCTGCTGCTGCGTGCATAAGACTCACTGCAAGGATCACCATAAGGTCAGATAGTGTCCCTACTAATATGAAGACTCTGACGATAGCCTCCATCCAATCCTCGGCTGCCTGAGGGTACATCTCTCTACGGAACCTAGGTGGCCTCTAACGCTGAAACTCATGGAACGCACTCAGGTGGCATGCACTCTCCGCTGCTGGGGCTGGTGGTATCGGTGGCCCTACGGGTAGAGGTACCGCCGGTGCCTCCACTATAATGGGGCCCTGCACTAAGGACTCGTCGCTCAGTGGGCTACCATCTCGCACAATGCTCGGAACCCTAACTGGATGCCTTAGTGGGGCCATCATGAAAAGTAACAGGTGCGCCACGATTAATACAGTATACCTGGTGAGCTGACACAAAGTAATCACAAAGAAAACTTTTGAAACAGACATGCTATCAGTGTTTTCAAGCACTGAGTCAGAAATCAGAAGTCCGGGTCCTGGTGTATGGATACGTCGGCTGCTGCATCAACACTAGACTCCCTGGACCGAAAACTACACTCAATACTCTTAAAACTATTGCTTCACAGAAGAAATTATCAGAGTCATGAGTTCTGCGGTAGAACCGACTCCTCTGATACCAATTTTTCATGACCCGTCCTCGGGGCCCGTACCGTGACTACCCCAAGCCTGCCTTCCATAGGCCAGGGGCTGTTGACTAGAACCAAAGGCATAAATCTCAATAAAAGGGAAGGCATTGCCTTTATATAAGCAAACAAACATAATAGAGTTACCAAGCTGGAGTAAACACAAAGTAAACTGAGTACAGAAGTAAGTGTTGGAAAGTAAATGTGCCAGTATACAAACCCAACTAAAAGTACAGTACAACTCAGAAAAGTAAGGTACAACAGCTAAAAAGTAAAGCAACAACCACCGAGTCATCCTCTGGTAACTCCACTTGAAGGGTGGGTACAGATAGTCTCCTCAGCTCCTCGAGTCCGTCCCTCCGCTCCGTGTATGTCACACCTGATAGTCCACCTCCAGATACCATCCCACTCCATAAGCCTCATCCATGATCAGCGATGTCTGTCTTCTGCAACCAACACTACATAGTGTGGGCATAGCCCGTGCAGGGGTGAGCATACGATACTCAGTAGGGACCCCGAGACCCCCATAGGTCTCCCAGAATCCCCAAAGGATAAACCACAAAGGAAGGACACAATCACAAAGTATCAACCAACTATACTTAGGTATATTCCCATACATATACCTAAGTCATCAATCTCAGTTCGGCTCTAACTTCCGAGCCCAAGCACAATCCAATCCACACAAGAAAGTAAAACCCAGTCCACACAGTAAAGAAGTCAATCACATCGATGATAATGATTAAAGATCAAGACTCAGCTCAAATAGGTATACTACTCATGAAGAGGTGTGGATATGATTAGATGTAGCCTCTGAATCATCTCCTCTGCCGAACCCATGTAAGATCCAAGTACAGAAGTCGTCGCTGCCGAACCCACGTAGGATCCAAGTACAATAACCATCACTGCTGAACCCATGTAGGATCCAAGTACAGTCGTCATCGCTGCCAAACCCATGGAGGATCCAACTACAGTCATCCTCGCTGCCGAACCCACGTAGGATCCATGTACAGTCGATATCATTGTCACAGGTGCAACCATCTCTAGTGTTCCCGCACACATCATGATCATTTCCGGGAGGGTCTGCTCCATGAACCAAGAGGGTTGATACATCAACTGTCACAAAGTCTAGAGTTGATGTATCCCAAAGTTCCATCACGTCAATAGGAACTCAACGCAACAGATGGCGCGTCAATCGGACACCCGGTCCGAGAGATAATGGATTTTCCGTTCCAGGGGCCCAGTTAGAGATACGCTCATTTTTAACCCGACCGATATCCAAAGTCATCCAAAACTCACTTAGAGTATCAAAAAATAACCATCTCATCGAAAGGGTCTTAGTGCCGCAGACGGTGCGTCGATCAAACACACAGTCTTTAAGTTATTCTCATTTAAGTGATTAACAGGCCCGACCCACAGTGGGCCGACTGGGTCTGGTTAACCCCGTTTGATGGGTCCGACCAAGCAGGGGTGTCAGACCGATCCCAAGGAATACAAAACTCAGCCCGAAGTGGCATGGCCTGGCCCGAAGGGGCGCAGCCCGACCCGGTGGGGCGCGTCGCGGCCCGGACCTGCCCAGCGCGGCCCGGCTCAGCCTGGCCCAGTGCGGCCCGACTCAGCCCGACACGACACGGCCCGGCTAGCTTAGCCAAAGGCCATGCGAGTTCCAAGGGAAGGGCGCGACCCCCCCAGTTGTCCACACCGGTGGCGCCAAGCGGCGCCGTCCTTCCCCAAACAGACCGGCTAGACCGGCCGGTCTTCTGTGCACGCAGCCCGCATGGGCGGGCCACTGGTCTTCTAGCGCGGCGCACTCCTGGTGTCGCGGTCCAGCTCCGCCCGGCCGGCCAACGGGCCAACCAGTTCCTTCGCGCGATGCCCTCTCGGCGCCGCAGTTCACCTCTGCCCGGCCGGCCGACGGGCCGACCGATTCTTCCGCCAAAGCGGCCTGTGATGCGGGCCGCGGTTCCTCCTGCACAGCTGGTGCGACGACATTGGATTCCTTCTCCATGTTCATAGCACGGCGCGACGACACCGTGATTCATCCTCCTCCTATTGGCAATTCCAAATGAATAAAGTTCCAACGGAGGGTCGTCGGGCCATGTTTGTTCGGCCCGCATCCTCCACGTTTGGCGGTAACAGATAGCCAAGAATGCATGAGGTTCACGAAACACAACAACAATTTTATTTTCAATAAAATTAAATCAAATCACCCTACCTTGTATAAGGTTCTCAGTTGACAATCGTTGGATGATGGTGCTGTTTCCTTCGTCGTCGGTGTTCACCCGAGGAAGTGTCGTCTCCTCTTTTGTCACAGAGATAAGAATAGAAGATGCTCTATCTATAGCGAGTTCCCGCATCGGTGTCTCCTCCCTTGCCATGGAGGATAAAGAGGATCGAGAAACTGGGGCCGTCGAGTTGATGTTCTTCGTTGAAGAGTTGGCGTTCTTCAACAAAGAAGAAATCCTCCTCTTCTTTACAAGAGTTCTCTCCCAAAAATTCCCCACACAAAAAGCCAAAAACTATTAAAATAAGGTCACCCATTATTTTAATTTAACTTGCCATGCATTTCAAAATTCAAAATATATTCCACTCAACTAATTTAAACAAGAGTTGTTTAATTAATTAAATGTTAGGTTGGCATGTTTAAATGAGGTGAGAGGGAGCAAGGAAGGGTCCTCATTAATTTAGGGGAGTTGTCACGTTTAAAGGGGGAGTTTATGAGAGTTATAGGATTGTGAAAGGTTGGGGCTCATATGGGACCCACCTCACAAATATCCTTAAATGGGTAGTTAGAAGCTTGTGGGTCCCATCCCAACTCCCCCATGTAGGATATAACCACTTTAGATATTAAAATAAAATTTTCCCACAATTTTATTCACTTCTCATTTGTTCCACAAATTTATAACTTGTCCTCCCAAGAAAACGCATCTTCGGTAAAGCTACTCTTAAGCAATTACCAGCGTTGCGAGTTCATCAGTGCCCTCGAATTTCAATTCCAAGAACCGGTTCAAAAGATAGAAAAACCCGCTCGTTCGTTCACTGAACGTACCTGAGCTAAACATCAGAAATTGATTCCGGGCACACCAGACCTTGGAATCATGTGCCGTCAGAAGACATAGACTCTTAAAATTCCAAAGTATTTAAGAAAAAAATTTCCTTGAAATTTCCTGTCTTTACATACAAGGAAACCCATTTATCTCAATACATATCAGTTTTTGTGAATCCCACCCAAATCATCTGATATAACACATCTCAAAACAATCTTCCATATTCTCAAACCCACGCCAGAAAAACAATTGGCTGATCAAGTGTGCTACCTATCACTATAACTAACTCTATATCTAGTTCCACCATTAATTTTGTTTATATAGTGAATCTCTTAATCATCAATACACATTATTACACACACATTATCTTGGGTAAACATGCCACAGGGCACCCTCTTAGGTCCTATGGGTCACATTATAACATGAAAATCCTTCATGGACTCCTCAACATAATCCATATCTCTCAGTTCATCACCAATCACTAATATGGATAAAATATTTTGGAATCATTATAATTTGATCAAGGACAAAATATCTTCCTAGGAAAACTCACATAAGGATGATGGCATCAATCCCACCCCTTTCCCAACTCAATCAAGGTGGTCCTCATATCCAAACCATCCAGATATTACCCACAACACCACTACTTGTGTACTTACATCTACTATTGGAAGAAACACCTACCCCACTCTTATCTCACTCATCCTAAGGGCTTCAATGAATATTAGGTTTCTCACATAGCTTACTTAGTCAAACAAATCTCAATTCATTACATATTCATACTCTATATGTCTAAGGAACGTTTTTAGGACTTCTATAATCAATGGGATTTTCTAAGTCTAACCAACATTGTTCATATATCCTATGGAATATAATTTTAATCAATTACTTAAACAGTAATGGCCGAGGCATTAATCTAGTGCTCTATGACCCTTCTGGGGATTGTGAAATTGTTAATTTCTTGGGAATTAATTAAAATAAAAAAGTTCTTTTAATTTAATAGGGTTGAGCACCCTCATTAGTGAGGTCATACATCACATGCTACAAAAATAGAAATCATATACCAATGGAGTATGTATGAGGGACCAACTAACTTTATTTTAGAGTTATTTCCATTTATTATCATGCTCATTAATTTTCACTAAAATACATCTAAGTACACATGACCATCGCCCTTCACACGAGTCCCTATATCATTCCATTACATCATAATAAATTTTGTAAAGTCAAATTATAAATAATTAAAAGTTAAAATTAATTTTAAAAAGTAAAGAGACCAGTAATAATTAATGAATAACTCACAGAGCTTACTCATCACACTAGAATCACTACTGTTCTCCCATAGAGTGTCCGAAACAAACTCTGAACACTATATTAGGAAAAATATCTATCAACTGTAACCTATTCAATAATATTTTATTAATTTTAAAAAAATATCTAGATAAATTCATCCACAAACCAAACTAAAATGAAATGATTTGCGATAATATGAATACACCCTCTCAGGATGTCCTCCATCTATGCTATATTAAAGCCTCAAATAATAGGATGATTCCACTATGATCTGGTGAATTAATAAATGAAACTAAATGCTAGAGAACTGAAATCTATATAAAGTTATGAGAATTAAAGAATGAATGGAGATGGTGGGAGAGAATGAAAATATATGCCAAGAAACCACCCCAATAATTCTTCAAAAGTGAGGGGAATTGATGGAGAAATGAAAAAGGGGTCAGAAATATGGTTATTCACTTGAGAGAAGAGAAAGAGGGATAAAAAAGTAAAAATATTAATGGAATAGAACAATAATTTTACACTTTTTAGAAAGGAATAAGGTTTTTCAAACTATTCGGTTTGAACTATCTCAATTTTCCACACCTCACATGGTTTAGCAGCATGGTTTATCAAACTATGTTCTGACCTTGAAAAACACCACTTAACAAAAATTAATGTTTTTATTGTTTCCCTACAACCATTCTCCAACCATGTGTCTATCACCATTAAAATTCCTTTCCACACAGCTTCCACTTGAATCTACCTAGTTAACACTTAAATATGTGATTACCATGCAAATCAACCATGAATGAAAAATAAACTATAAGACTCTACACACCTAGAATGATGAATATTTCACCTATCCACTACACCTGAAAAATATAAACTAGGGTTTAATCCATATAAATTTATTTAATTTAACCCAAACATCATAAGATATTTCTAATAACTAGAGTCACCCATCATGCTGCAATCCATATAAAAAAATATTACCTTGAGATGCTCCACTCTCTGAATTCCAAAATGAATCTCCATTTAAAAAATGTCCCCCACCAAACTAAAAAATTAAAATTCCCTTCGTAATTCCTAATTTGAAAAGGTATTGTTTTTTTATAAACTCCCCATCATAGATCTTCATATACTCAGTAATCCATAATGTTACAAGGCTCTTAACCTTTACCTAACCAAATTTTCAATTCATCCTCAATTATTTATGTTCTATCACAGAATGTCAAATGATATTCCACTATGAAACTATAATTATAGAGATAACTATTCATAAAAAACCAATACACCCTTCAACTCCATCTCAAAAACACTAATAAAATGATAACATGTTTGTTTTCTATCCAAAACATTATGGTTTCATCCATCAATTAACTATTAGTTTCACTATTCTTTCCATCATAAGTCTCTTCTCTAAAATAAATATTCTAAGCTGTGGTTCTCCATTATATTATAATAACCTACTAAAACACATTTCTAGAAGTATATTGATCCATTCGGCATTTTTTTCAACTCACCACACCTATACATACACAGAAACATAGGTCAAACCTCTTATGGTCAACCTTCCTCAAAGGTACTCTTCCACACCCGTTGATGCGCTATCTCATTCACCTGAATACGATTCCTCAAGCCTATAAGGAATCCCTATATCATAAAAAAAATATTACACCCTAGTACTAAATCTAATTCTAGTGTAATTAAATGGTTGGGTTGCCAACCAATCAAACCATCTATCATGATATCACAGAAGAATCAGTGCACCCCTGATCTGACTCATTGTTAGATCACATGAAATTTATCATGTACATGATTCTAATTATTATAATACATCTAAAAAATAAAATGAAAAATTTGGTATTCTCCATGGATCATGATATAATCAAATTCACCTGATCACCATCATCTAATCACCACATCAACCATCAAAAAACTAGTTCCATAACATGCATAAACCTACCCACATAAGGTCTCTACCCTAGAGACTTTACTTCATCCACTACCACATGTAATGATTGGATGTGACCACCCCAATAATACATGAGTTATAACACCTAACATTTAATTATACCCATTCCCAACTCATGGTAATTCTATGCTCAACACTGGATGGATTTCCACGCACAACAATAGACACACCCTCTAATATTATATACTTCACACCTCACTATATAGATTCCCTTATATTAAATATCAAGAACAACATCAACAAGTTATATCACTACACACGTCTCTCCTCCTAATCTATACACATTTATATTTTATCTCCTAACACCATGTCATCTATAGTATCCATATCATCATAGAGGAGACAATCCTCATTCTCATACGATTACCTCATCCACATAGCCTGTGACCGTATCACTAAAATCATTATTCTGTATCCCATACATGACTGTTCATGAATTTTAAACCCAAAAAGAACAACTCATATATAGTGAACACTACCCTGATATCATTTGAATCCGATGGTGTATGCTCTTGTACCACCCCATCGAAAAACCTGACTCATGATCCCATGAGTTTTATCTTATCAAACCCAGTATCATGTGCCTAATAAATGACAACTTTCTTATCTCATGTTAGTCAAATATATCTAGAAGTTCCCTTACCACTCCTCTTAAAAATATTGTATTTATCCAAAAAAATGGTCAACCTCACAATCACTCACCAGCCAACATAATCTCAAACCTTTAAGTGTCTACCTGATCTATCCATCCTAGATCTATCTATATAGTTTTATAATGTTCTATCATACTAGGAATCACACACAAGATTAATAGTTCCTAGAATATTAATGACACTATCCATAAAAACCAAGACTTGATACCAAATGAACATCAAGTACATTATGTCATGAAAGTTGAGGCATCTCCTGGCCTAGAAAATGTCCCAAATAACTCATCCAATGAACCAATCTCATAACCCAAATAATCTACCCATGATTACTTCTATAAAGAACATAAAAATATGGTATTAAAACTCTATTGGGCTATCCTCATAAGCATTACATGTCCCCCTAATACACTGAGATGCATCTCAATAGCATTAGGATCATCCACCAATATCATACATCAAATATCACACAACTCAAATATCATAGTAAAAATCTCCTAATTCCCATATCAAAACATCACAAGGAAAATAATGTGCCAAACTTATGACTCTAGGGATCACATATACATATACAAAACTAAGATTTCTTGTCTAGTTACCATCCTCTTAGGGAACTAATTCTCATTGGGAATCTATATGTGAGACTACAAACTTAAGGACCAAGATTCTATCTATACATATATAATGAAATCATTCTCCACTGATCAATGTTGATCATACTATAATCAAATGATTTATTTATGTTGGAATCCCACCAAGAAGAAATATCAGAAAAAATATATAGGTTGTTCCTAAAATATTAAATAACCAAACCCATTTTTTAATCACACATAACGAGTATATTTATAAGGCATCAAATGATTGTACTGACCAATTGGTTTTACCACACATCCCTTACTTTGACATATTTTATAGCATTCACCATTGAATATCCCTTATTAATATCCACATGAACTTTCCTTAAAGAAAATATATTATGGTTCACTTGAGTAGAATTTCACCAAAAAAATGTATGGAAAAATTACATATATGTTTTTTTAACACTTTAAATATTTATACCCTCATCATCTGTGATATCAATCATAGGTAATTATGCATATATAATTTGAATCCTGCATTCCAAATATGATTCATGAACATCAACCTCCTTCAATTAAGAAATGAGACAAAATACATAATAAATCATAATTATCGAAACACAACTACATCACACTAGATGAATTCACATTAAAATAAAATTGTAAACCAATAACTATAACCTCATATCCCAAGTAAATTTAGTTTCCTACCAGAAAAGGGTTTTTCAACAAACCATCTTGATATCTGTCACTGACATTGACACATTCTTATGACACATGTCTACCATTTTTAAAAATATTAATTTAAACAAAAAATCTAATACACATTGAAATATCAATGCCATAAAAGCTCTAATACAACATTGTAACATCCTCCCCCATGCCAAAGCCACTAAATGGTTCCCAATATAAAGAAGTGGAAACTAGAGCTCCAAAACACCTCCCTGTATGCAATACACTACCGATTAGTAGTGGGGGTCTGGATTTTATCCAAGTGGAGACTTCACCGCCATATCATAATGAAAAAAATTTAAAAAATATTTAATAATAAATTTTGGACTCACATGCACATAGTCATACAAACTCATAGTTATTGTAATTTCCTAAGATTTTAGTATATATATTCCTTTATTTAAATAGTATTTTGAATAGTTTCTTACATATGAAAAAAATTAATTGATTTTCAACCTATTCAATGAGTATTATTATAAGAATAGTAATAATAATAAATCCTCTAATAAATAAAATGATATTACTCAACTAAAATTTCTTACATTTAGAGGATGGAAAATTCATATTATTTAATATTAAAAATAATTATGCTTTCTCAAATAACTATTTTTTATAAGTGTTTTATACTTTTCCCTAATAAATTATTTAAACCAATTTTAAATTATTATTATGATAATAGATGATATTTAAATATATTAACTAATATATTAACATTATTTAAATTTAATATTACTATGAAATAATATTGAGAACACATAATGATTAAAAATGAGGATTTCAAACCAAATTTTTATTATATATATTTATTTTTTGGAATTTTAATTTCAAAAAATTAACTTCATTTTCTGATTAAAAGTATTAAGTTTATCCTATGATTTTTTTTCAACTTTTAAAAAAAATATTTTTATGTGAATAATAAAAAATACATTTTTTTACTAAAACTATATTTTATGACTATAATAACAAGTATAACATAGAAAATTATAAAATATTTTCATGATAAAAAATTTATTTTGGAAACACAGTTTTCATTCATAAAATAATTTTTTTTCTAAAAATGAGTCTTTACAAGTTACATATGCTATTATTGAAATTGATTTTTATTAAATATATAAATTTTAGTTGATAAAATAGATTTAATATTTAGACTTAGTAGTTTAAAATTATATAATCACATCCTGTTTATTTTTAAGAATTAAAATTGAATTACTTTCATAAAAATAAGTTACCACTGTAATAACTAAAATCATAAAATTGAATAATATAAAATAAAAACTCTTCAAAATATTCTAAAACATGTGTTAAACCGTGTGGTTGGGGTATTAATGACCATAAACCTTTACACTATCCATTACTTTCCATTTTTGGATCTATTTTATCCATGAATAATGACTTTTCCTTTTATATATTACAAAAATTCCACTCCTCTCTTATAAAAGGGCCCACCCCCGCCCCACTTCTCCCCACACCTAAATCCTATTGTATTTAGGGAAAATATACTGTAATAACTCTTTAACACTACTATAAACTATCTATATGGTATTTTATTCTCAAAATACAACATCTAAAAGACTTAATCATTATCTCAATTGAGTTTTCCAATGTGTATGTTAAACATTTATAATTACTCAACTTCAATTTCAATTATTCTATTTCTTCTCCAACATATTTAAGATATATTTTATACATTACATTATAATTAAATAATAATTATTAATATAATTAAATTTTATAACTATTATGGAATGATCATTAATAATCCTTTCCATTTTACTTAGAAAAAATGGAAACAACAATTGTGTTACATGTAGATTACCACATCCATAAGAGTTGTGATAAAATTTTAAAATCCTACTTATATTAAAGGTAATAAAAAAAATTTAGTCTAAAACTATGATATTTATAAAATTATTAGGATTATAAAAATATAAATAATTACCTACCTTCTTACCATTCAATAGAAAATGAATATGTTTATCCGGCGTACTTGTGGACTACTGCCTCCATGAAACTGGCATGTTTTGTTTTTTAATATATTATTTTATTATTTATCCAAATATCTTAAAATCTTTTAAATAATTTAATAACATAAAAATAATATATTTATTCTTCTATTATAATGATATTATTATAAAATAATCACATTTTACCCATTCTCACCCAAAGATTATAGATTATTCTTGTTTAGGTCATTTAATCACCTACACAAACAATGATATATATTTGTATCATGGATGAATATGGAGTTTTAAATACTATTATTATTTTAAATTATTAATTAAATAATTTTTTTTATGGTTATGTAAGTTTTAAATCAAATTTTCACTCATTGTAAATATATTAACATTGTTCTTTAAACGTTTCCAGAAAAAACTCATAATGAAATTCATGGTCCTAATTTTAACCAAAATACATAAGAAATGGAATTAAAAAATTACAACTAATTATAAAATATGTATTAAATTACCTATAAATTTCTTTTAATGATTAACTTTAAATTTATAAAAAACATTGTACACCTTCATTTGAAAACTAGTACTAAACAATCAATCAAAAATACTGACATATGACAATGAAAATAAAATATAAATATAAATATAAAATATTATAAATGAAATTTATTAAACCTTATAGGTATGAATAAGGTTATTAAATGGGTTATTAAGATATATATTTTTTATACATGAGATCAAAGTATGTTTTTACTACATGGGAATAAATATAAGGGTTTTTTAATCTCAATTTTTCTTTATTGATATACAATTCGTATTCACCACTTATTTCCATTATAGTGAATATATTAGAAATAATTTTTTTTAATAATTTTAATTCAATTAAATGGGTTTAAAATTACATGTCATATTTATCTTCAATGTTATATTGATTCAAAGATGCCATGGTTATAAGGGTCTATGTTAACTCAACTCACTTAGTTTAGTTTTAATGATTCACCTTGGACACAATTTTCTAATCATGGTTTCATATATACTATAAAATTATTTAATTTTTCATTTTAATCCTATCTATTTATAATGAATTTTTATTGAAAATATATTTCCCTGATGAACTCCTTCCTCCAAAAGTATAACAGTTTTTCGAATAATTTCATTCTTCTTTAATGTAGGTTTCCCCAAATTGTACTTATTTTATTTTTCTACCAATGTAATCCTTTATATTTTGACACAAAATTATATGTTTTCTCAAATGATTTTTTATTTCCATTATCTTATTATCAAAATTATTTTTATACTTTTTATGATATATGTTTTCAACAATGGTATTTCAAAATTATTAAAAATATTTTCCATCAATTCCTAATCAAAATTTTTATCTACTAATCCACATTTTTTTTATAACCTTATTTATTTACAAATACTATTATTGAAGAATATTTTTGAAAAGTAAATCTTTTCCAAAAATTCGGCTTCTTATTTTTTAAGACTTTATGAAATTCTTATCATTTCACAATTGAAGATTCTTTTTAAAAGTAAACCATTTTAGAATTTTTCACTTCATCATTTTGAAAATTATATTTAAATGTGTGCTTTAACATAATAATATGTGCGTTATAATAATTTTTAAAGAAAAAATCTTGTACTATTTCTTTATTCATAATGTGAATTAACCTTTGTAAAATTTTCTTTCTATGATTTAAAAAATCCAAATGATTTTGATTCATAATTATTTTAAAAATATGAAGATATGTTATTATATTTTTCAATTGTAAAAGTTTTATTTAAAAATGGAATTACTGATTTAAAAAGGGTTTTTAGAGGATTTTATTTTTAATAAAGATTATTCCAAGAGTTTTATATATAAAAATTTATATGTTTTTAAAGAATTATTATTTAATAAAATTTTTATGCTAAAAACTATTTTTAGTTTTAAAGGATAATTTTTTTTAAAATATTATCATTCTTAAGGTTTTTCATTTTAACTAAATAATTTTAAGGTGTTTTAAAGACTTTTAAAAATAGTCTATTTCCTATTATTTTTATGTTATTTATTTAATGTTCAGAACGAGGTATTTTTCATCTATGTCAACATCCATAATTATCATTATGTTAGAGTAGGTGTATTTTTAATCAATTTTCTAAATTCTTTATCTGGACGACTTATGATTTTTTAAATAATTTTTTCAATGAATATCATACATTTACCATGGATTAATTAATAATTGTTTGTAGTATAAATTTTCCCATGGAACACATGCATATGGATGATTATTATTTTGAATTTTAGGGTCTTATATATCTCTCTAATGTATTTGTTAATGTTTTATTTCACATGATAAATTAATGCTGAGTGTGAACCTAATGGGGGTTAGCTAGGTTCCAAACACAACACATAAACCCAATATAGATTAGTTAGGTTCCTAATATTGAGCATAAAACTGATGATGTTTATCTGGGATCAAAATATTGATTTTGAACCCGATGTAGACTAACTAGTATCATAATATTGAGTGTGAACCTAATTTGGGTTATCTAGGTTCCCATGATTTACTAATAACTTTATGTGGGTTAGTTATGTTCACATAATCGAGCATGAACTTGATGCAGAACAGATAGGTTCACACAGTTTAGTGTAGACCCAATACAATTAGATATGTTCCCAATTTATGGTTCCTAATTCTTATTCTTATGCCATATTTCTATGTTATCTGCCTATGATCAGGAACATTGGATCATTTTTAATGTCTCAACATTCAATTTTTTTTCAGGGTATATTTTTGTTCATTTGAGATTATATTTACCTCTCTCATGAATTATGGAAAAATCCAATTATTACATGTTCTCTTTAATAAGATATTTATTCCCTGCCCATGATTTCACATATGCATGTGATCTAACCCTTGATAGAATATTGAATTTTTTTCTATTATAGATATTTTGAGCTCACCTATTTCTTTTATTTTAATTCATTATGTTAAAGTGATAATTTTTATTAGTAATAATTGTAGATGTTATCCTAGTGTGCCTAATTATAATGATATTTTCACATGTATCACAAAATTTGTATCTTATATAGTTAATTTGAAAATATAGTAAACCTAATATTATGGATATTGTGTAAAAACTTTTTCATTTTAAGCTTTAACTTATATAAATTATTCACAATAATTATATATTTACCTTGGGTCATCTCCCTTTCTACAAATACAATGTTTAAATAAAGAGTTTTTAACACTAGACCCAGGAGTGTGGGTTTGGGAAACCTATGTAGGAATCAAATTGGATTTTATTAATTTTAAAATATTAGTTAAATTGAATTTGGGTATTAAGATATGATAAATTTAGTGAAAACCATAAGAAAAATCTTTTTATAGGATAATGTCCAAAAATAATTTAGTAAATAGAGATTGTGAGGATTTATTGGTGATTAAATAGCCATTTAGATACTATAAAATGGATATAGATGTGGTAATGATGTACCTAGGGGTAATCACCATATAAATGATGACTGAGTATCAACTGGATCTTTACTCAGTGCATGATTAGTGGACCTATGACTGTATACCTGACTGGACACCCCAAGGTAAATTCTTTAGGGATTCAGACACACTTTACAAACCAATTTTAATGATTTAAATATATTGGGATTCAATGATGAGTTAGATTATAGAACATAATTGGAAAATGACCATGTACATCTTAGGATTAATTGAATTAGTGATAGCTTGATCTAATTATGTAATAGTTTAAATTAAAGTATCATAACTTGAAATAAAGGTGTTATTAGAGAAGACATATTATGATTGAGTATTCATATGATTTTTTATATGATTTTTTATGTATTGTAATAAAATTTTTGGTTTTTCTATTTTTTTGATTCATGATCATGCAAATGAAGTAAATATGGTATTTCTCTAGAAATTGATAAGACATATAGTCAGTTAAGGATGAATATTTGGAAAAAATGGTCAAGAATCTCAATATATGCCTATTATAACGTAGTATACAAGTTTCGTAGTCTTACCTAAGATAATGACATTAATATCTTAGTAGAAAATATATGCTGATATTTTTATGGATCACTTAGAGTGTTTCATTAGTGAATGATAATTAAAAATATAACGATAAAATTTATTTAATAGGGTATAATTTAAGGCCCTGATCTTTTAGTATATATTTTAATTTAATTAAATACTATTGTTAATGGTATCCTATATACAAAACAACGAACTAAAATGTGCCACCACATATTAAATTAATATTATTATAAAAAAAATACTTCAAGTAAACGAAAATATGTTACTCATCCAAAATTAGTTACATTTAGTGGGTAAATAATTAGTATGATATAATATTAGAAAAAATATATTCATTCTCTAATAAATGGTTTTTTATGTTCTGTATATTTTATACTAATAAATTAAATCATCAAATTTTAAATGATTATTATGATAAAATATAAGATTTCATTATATTATTTAACATATTAACATTATTTAAATTATAGGTTAGTATGAGACAATATTTAGAACACATATTGTTTTAAAAGAAC
This sequence comes from Viscum album, assembly GCA_963277665.1. NCBI lineage: Eukaryota > Viridiplantae > Streptophyta > Magnoliopsida > Santalales > Viscaceae > Viscum > Viscum album. The sequence goes on along the minus strand of OY728128.1, from coordinate 1,510,874,994 downwards.
ATTTTCCAATAAAAGAAGTCTTTATTAAAAATTTTAATTATAATTTTACCATTTTAACTTCATAAAATGAACTTAATTTTTGGAATCATCATATAAAAAATTGTTGTACAATTAATTTTGGTATTTTTTTGAAAAAAAAATAATTTTAGGCTGAGTTATGAAAAATATAGTTTTGACTAAAACTACAGTGTTTAATACTGTAATAATAAGTATAAATTAAAATCTTATACAAATTTTTCATTACTAGAAATATAGTTGTTAAATTAAAATATTTATTTAAAGAAATATATGTTTAATTTGGATAACCCATGTTTAACATAATGATAATTAAGAAATGTGTTTTGAATAATTTTTTTACCCTTTCTTTTTAATTACTTTTTCTCTAAGTAAAATTATTTTCTGGATTTACATTAAATTTTCATAAATATTATTTTTTAATAAAAAAACATTAATTTTCACTTCATTTCAAACATATTGATAATATTATCCTAAAAATAATTTCAATAATTAAAAATACACTTTTTTCTAAAAACAACTTATTACATGTTACATGTGTTAATGTTAACATTAATTTTTCTTAAACATATAAATTTTATTTGATAAAATTAATTAAATATTTATTATAAGGGTTATAAATTATTCTATTAGTTTAATTTTATTTTTAGGTAACAATATTGAATTACTAAGTAAAAAATTAGTTACCATAGTAAATACAAAAAAATTAAAAGTGAAAAGGCATTGGGTAAAACACTAAAAAACATGTTAAGAAAATGTGTTAAAATGAGTGGTTAAGAGATTATATAACTTACCCCTATTATCTATCCATTATAGTTTGTTATTTTATCAATTTAACACTAGAATAATTACTATCATTTATATGCTACAAAAATGTCAGTCCTCTCCAATAAAAAAAGAGCCACCACCACTATACTTTTACTCTTATCCCATGAAAATTATATTTGGTCAACATCTAACAATATAACTCCCAAAATACCCAAATTCAATATTTATATAAAAAATTATTCTAAAAATAAATCCTCTTAAATTTTTTATCCTTATTTCAAAGGAATTTTCCAAAGGGTAGCTAAAAAATTCTAATTACTCCTTTTCTATTTTAATTATTTTTTTTCTTATTCTACTTTATTAAGATTTATTTCTTACAAAATATTATAATAAAATAAGAATTATTAATATAATTAAAATTTATTATTATGATGGAATAATAATTAATAACTCTTTCCATTATACTTGTATAAAAAAGAAAATATTGTTTTTGTTACTTGCATACTACTACTTCCATAAGCAACATGATTTTTTTCATAACCACACTACAAGGATAATTGTAAATATTTATTTAATATTTTGGTATGATATTTAAAAAATTAGTTAGACTATTTAATTATAAATATTCTCTTAATTTTTTTTATTCAATGGAAAATATATAGGTCACATGTGTGTATGTGTGGACTACGACCTCCAAAAAAGTGGAATATTTAATTTTTTCACTCTAAATTTTTTTATACATCAAAAACCTCTTAAATGTTTTATAAAAAAACGTATAACATATATATAATATCATTTTAATTCTATGATAATGATATTATTACAATATAATCCCTTTCTTAACCATAATCACCCAAGGATATTAGTTTATTCATGTTTAAGTGGGTTTAGCCACCAATATAAAAAACACAATAAATTTATTTAATGGATGACTATGGAAACATAAATTCTTGTATTATTAGAAATTAATGATAAAATAATTTTTGGTTTAAGGTTATAGGATGGTAATATCTTTTTTAACTCACTATTAATATATCAATAATGTTTTTAAAAAATTAACAAATTAAGCTCATCACCAACTATATCATCATGAATAACAACCAAAATACTTATGAAATGATATTTGAAGTTTATAAATGAATATAAAAAATAGATTTTATTAATACAATGATATTATAATGATTATATTTGAATATAGAAATAATAATTGCCACCTCTATAATGAAACTAGTTCTAAACAAACAATCAAAACTGATGACATGCGATGATGAAAATAAAATATAAATATCAAATTTTAAAAAATGTAAATTTATTTTATAAAAGTTTATAGGTATGAATAATTTTGTTAGTGAGGTTATTAATTAATTAATTTATTTCATATATAAGGTTAGAGAATGTTTTGATTAAGCGAGAATAATAGTAAGGGTTTTTGTATCTTAATTTTTCTTCATTTATATATGATTTGTATTCACCACTAGTCTCCTTTATTGTGTATAAATTGGACATGTATTTATTTTTTCATAATTATAATTCAATTTAAGGTATTAAAAAATCTATATCACATTAAATATTTTTTGGACACTTAAATCAAAGGATACCAAGGTTGTAATGACCTTTTTTATCTTAAATACCATCATTGGGTTATAATGGTTCTTTTTAAAATTCATTCTTATAATCATGGTTTTTCCAATATAAGATTTTATTTTATGGTAAATTATCTTCCTATATAGGGAGAATGAATTTTTTATTCAATTATTAAAAACTCAGGAATTCCTTTCTCAAAAATTATATCATTACTGATAATTATTTCAATTATCTTTAACTATTGTTTCCTATCCTTATCCATATTTTAATTTTCCACAAATGTTATCCTATATAATTGGAAAAATGGATTATGTGTTATCTCATGTGATCTTCATATTTATATTCTCCTATTTTCAAAATGATGTTTTTTACTATATTTATGATGTGGGTTTTAGATAATTGTATTCAAAAATATTAATAAAAATCCATCCTTTCATAATAAAATAGTTTATATTCCACTTCAAATTTATGTTTTATAAACATTGTGCCTTTTTCAAATATCTATTATAGAATAGTATTTTGAAAAGTAAATGTTTCAAAAAAAATCACTTAAAATTTTATATCTTTATCAAGATTCCATTATTGATGATTTTTTATAAAATGACATTTTTCAAAAGTGATCACTTTACCTTTTTGAAAATAGATTATGAATGTGACTTGTGACATCATATTTTTCGACTATGATAATTTTTTTTATAAAAGTAAATATTTTATAGCTTATTTATCTATTATTGGGATTCTTCTTCATGAATATCCTTTTCATGTTTTAAAAATGTTTTCCCATTTTATTATTATTATTAATTATTTTATAATGAATCAAAAAATAGGGTTATATTTTTCAAAAGTAATAGTTTTAAATCATTTTTTTTGAGTTTATTAGGGGTTTTAATGGATTTTGTTATAAAATAATATTTCATGTGTTTTCATATCTTATTATTTAATGTTTTTTAAATGATATTTATATATAACAATTTTCTTTTTAAAAACCATTTTGGGTTTAATGGTAATTTTCAAAAAAATGTTTTATCAAGTCCAAAGTATTTCATTTTAAAGAAAATATTTTTATGGAGTTTTTGTTCCATTAAATATGGGGTATTTACACTTATTTTAAATATAATTCATCCAATTAACATTAAAATTTATTTTTCATCTATGTAAATATCTATAAATCAATCAATGTTATACTTTAGATATTTCTATGCCACTATAATAATTTAATTTATATAAAGTTTAGGGTATATTCTAGAAATGTTTTTCACAAAACTAATTTGTTTTCCATTGGTTAATAAACTAAAATTTAAATTATAAATGTTCTCATGGAACAACTATTTATGGATGATTATTATTGTGACCTTTTGGGTCTTATATATCTTTCCCACACATTGGATAAAGTTTTAAATCTCACGACATATTATTGTTGAGCATGAACTTAATTTTGGTTAACTAGTTCATAATATTGATCTTGGCCCCGATGTGAATTACGAAGGTTCAAAAGATAGATAATGAACCTAAATAAGGTTAACTAGTTTGACATGATTGATTGTGAACTCGATACAGATTATCTTGGTTTATATGATTGAGAATGAACACAATACAGGTAAGTTAAGTTCACAAGATTAAGGGTGGAACCGATGTACATCAACTGAGTTAAAAAGATTGAACATAAAACTAAATATGATTATAAAGTTTTACAATATTTCAATGACCCTATGGGGTTAGCTAGGTTCATAATGTTATCTTTCATGATGTTTATTCTTATGAAATGTTTCTTTGTTATATTCATGGGATTATGCTCTGTGGATCGTGTTTAGTGTCTCAGGATTCCACACACTTTTTCCATGGTCGATTTTTGTTCATTTGTGATTAAATGTCCTTTTATCACAACTAATGGAAAAATATCATAATTAAATGTTCTTTTTAATATGATATTTCTCACCTACCAATTTTATTCTAATATGCATATGATCTAACCCATCAATAAATTTCTATGAGTTTTCCCTTACTGAGCATTAGAGATTTACGTTTTATTATGATTATATTCCTTAGGTCATAATGATTAATATAAAATATGATAATCCTATAAGGTATCTTAGTGTGGCTTAATTGTGTATAAATGTTGACAAATATTATAAAATAAGTATGTTATATAGATAATCCTAAAATATATTAAACCATCAGTTCATGAAATTGTGTGACTATTTGGGTTATGTAATTTTTAACATATGGAAATAGTGTAAAATAACGATATGTTTTTCTTAACCATCTCACTTAATATCAAATACAATGTTTAGAGAAATATGTTTATCACCAAACTCAGGATTGTGGGTTTGGGGAGCCTCTTCCATGCCCACAAACCAAAAATGTTCACCCACTATGATCATCACATACATAATAAATAAAAGAAAATAAATGTATAAGAGGATATACTTTTATCATGACTATAAAATTCATCCAAATCCCTTGTTTTATCTAAGATATCCCACTCAACAAAATCACCATATTCCTCTTCTAAACCTAAACCTGTAAACACTGAGGGATTCACCAGTACCAAAGTGTTATAGACACCTTAGTAGGGTTTGAGTATAAATCAGAAGGTAACCAAAAAATATATCTAATACATACCATGTAATTTAATTTTTTTTAACATTTCACATACATAGAATCATAAAATAAATATGGTTTACAAGTTTAAAAAAATAAACACCGTCGATACTCAAGTTCTAACATAACACCCAAGATCAACCCAAACCTATTTCATTTAGTTTCAGAGTCTCTATGAGTTTTTCAGACCACAATACCAACCAATATCAGTCATATAAAAAATTCATAGATGTAAAAACTAGACAACATAGTAGAATAAGTATTAATAGCTGAATCACAAGGAAGATTTATCAATATCCAATAGCATGATGATCACTAGGGGGTAGTCCATCCCTCCCATATCAACTCACAATTATATATCATTCATAACTAGGGTAAGATTCTACCCACCCAGTAAAACATATCATCTTAAAATATCAGGGAGTATAAACACCCAACCAAGGAATAAAGTCAACAAGTTACTTGATGGTGTATCTGCACTTTAATAGGTAAGCAATTTATTCAGAAACCAAGTCATGTATTTTAACCTAACTAGGAAATAAAGTCATCCAATAACTCATGTCTTTATATGAACCCTTCCAATAATGAAAGTAACATGGTATAAATAATTAGGGTCAGATCTAGTGAATGCATCCAAGGCATACCATGTATATCAATGACTTAGTGGATAGTGTGTGCCACCAAAATATTATCTTATAATGAATCTTGATGTGGTCCACCACATTCCTGAATTCATCCCATGGAATAGTGGTTGGCCTTTCTAGTGAACAAAATTTCACTTAATATATCGATATATCAGGCTAAAAAACTGATTCATGTTTTAAAGTGACAAATAGAATTATCACTACCCATTCTTATATGCACCCTCTCTAGGGTCAATATATCATTTTGCACACTTTGAGGCCCTTAGGCCACATCATAACATATAAACCCTTCATGGGTTCATTAACATCAACATCATCTCTCAGGTCAAGACCCATCACTTAATAGGTCTAGAGTGCCTTAACAACATCATAACATGATGATGTCATAAATGGTCCCTTATGAAAGGCCACTCAAGTAGGATAGACTCAATCCCATCCCATTCATAAGTCAATCAGTGTTGGTCCTCACACCCAACCCATCTAAATATTACCCATTACACATCTAATCGGGTTCTCATATCTCAAAGTGAAAGGAACAACCACCCTATGATCCAATCGTTCAGCCTAAACTCTTTAAATATTTTCAGGGTTCTCACCTGGCCTACTTAGGCCAATAAATCATCAATCATCACACGTACCTACTCAAGGGGTATAATAAACTTATCCAAGTATGTTATAATATCTACATTACTTAAGTTTCCACCTATGTCATTATATCAAAAGGCATCAAATTATAATGAGGATCTCTAAAATAAATGTCTAAGGAATCAATCTAGTTCCCTTAGTCCCTCATGGATCTTGACACTTTGTACATTTATATAGAATTTATTAAAATTAAATAATTCATTTAGTTTTATAGGTTCAATCACCCTTGGTGAAGATACCAAACATCAAATTCCATAAAAATAAAATGTATAGAACCAAGGGTCATGTAAAAGGGAACACATACCTAAATTTTAGATTTATTTCCCTTTAGATACATTATTGAATATCTTTACATAGACTTGTCTAAGTCTAACAGGCCTTCTACCATCAATAGAATGCACCATTCCACTACAAATACTCATAATTATTTAATAATAATCAAATTATCATTACTAAAAATTTAAAATTAATTCTTAAAAAATAAAGAGATTAGATATATTCACTGGATAACTCACTTTGTAACATCATATAACCAAAACCATGACTAACTACCCACTTAATGTCCAAAATAAGATCTTGAAACCTTATCTAGAAAAATACCTATCAAACGAAACCCCTTCAATAATTTATTTTATATTATTTTTACAAAAACTCTTGTGAAATTTCTACGGAGGCCTACCAATAGTAAAATGATTTGTAATAGTTTTTTAAGAAAATTGGAGGTTGTGCCTCTTTTATTAAAATTAAGAAAAAGATAGTAGCCCAAGAGAGTACATGATGAGAATGAAAAGTACCCAATGAAATAAGCTACCTACCTATATTTTTCCTTAATCGTTCTGTTAACATCCATTCCTCTTCTAAAATTGCATCCCAGCCTGCCCTTCCTCGAGCACACCCCCAACCTCTCACTCCCCCTTGCTTAGAGGGAGTGAATATAGCCAGTGAAGTAAAGTCTCAGCATATGTGCTTTCAGAATCAGATCTATCATCCTGTTTCTCCTTGAATTTTTCAATAGTGGTTTCTCTTGTCACTAGAGTCATCATACCCTTGACCTTCCTTGCTTCGACGAGAGAAAGAATCTCCCTGTGCCTTTTCTCATGATCATGCAACCCAATGTTACCATCAATATTATTATCAGCGAGAGGTGTAGGGATACCTAGAATAATTTTGTCTAAAACCAAGAAGGTCACAACTAGAGTATTTTTCTTCTTGTAGGAGACAAGATAAAAGCCTTAATTATCCACCATAGGTTTTAAAGAGGTATGAAATTTTTTAGAAATGACTAGGAAGTCAGATTCCAAAATTTATTTTCTATTTCAGTTACTTGAGGCAGACATCTTTTCATGTGAGACCCAATGATCAACCTCATTTTGTATTTGATCTTCAATCACTTGGTCAGAAATCAAGGATTTCTTCAAGTCACTATTTTTTTCTTTTCTAAAAGTATCAGTATTGTGGAAAACCACTTATTTGAAGAAGATTTCAACCCAAGACTTCATCTTTGTCTCAAATGTGATAGGTGAATCACTTGACTATCCGCCCTTCTCATGAATAAATGACTTGGTTGAATCCTTAGGATCAATTTTCTTAATTTCCTTATTACGCTCTTTATTATACACCATATAATTTTATTTAAATTCTATAATAAATATTTCTTATGTGAAATTAATTTAAACAATAAAGCCTGTCTCGATGTAAACTACCTAGGAATGGGTATGAGTGATATAGCATGTATATCATGATACAAACTATGAAATCCATTCTATTTCCATCCATGATACAAGTATAGGGTCTCAACACGTATTATATATAGAAATTTATGTCTTATATGATAGGTAAAATAGTTATATTATGTGTCCCCCCATATGGACCTTACTGCTCAACCGTCAGTCAATACATGATGTGTAATAAATACATATAATCTAGTTTTACCACATGGATTATGTGACTCCTATCCGGATTAACCATGTGGTGTTATATAGAATGTACATTAGTTACATTTCATATAACCATGTCAAGTTACGTTCTAACTGGACAATAAATATGAGGAATGTAATGATTTCACTTACTATTCTCAGACATAACATGTTGTGATTGGATGGCTTGTACTTTTGTGGTCGATCATTGGTATATGACATGTACTGTTCAATTATATGTTGTGTATCCCTGTTATAATGCCAAAATCTATGGAACATGTAGATGGGATTTTAAAATTTCTTTATCTGTGCAAGGCCTATTTTAGGAAAAGGAAAATAGAATGAACTTGTTATCTATAAATTTTTATTAATAAGTAAAAAATGGATATAAATAACTGAATAAACAATTTTTTATTTTTATAAAGAATTAATAAAAAATTATAAATTAATATTTGTCTATTTTGATACCACCTAAATGATTTGAGGCATAATGGAAGTGTTTGGCCCATGATCAATAATGTTTTTCCACAGTTTCTTTAGATAAATTCTTCTTACATGAAAATAGAAAACCCATAATATTAAAATAAAGGATAATATGACATATAATTCATAATTAATTTATATATATTATAATTAATACATATTTTAATTATTTATTCATTTTTTAATTAATCAACCATTTTTTTGTATCATCATTTTATAGAAGTATCCAAGAGCATAATCATTATAGTTGTATCCAAATTCACTCCATGAATCTCAAAACATCATCATTGGAACTATGGGTTCTCATGTATAAGAACCAATCCATAATAATCATTTATCATTTAACATAATAATAATCATTCTACTCTTGAAAGACTCACTCTTATTCACTCAGTCTCTTGAGATGGTGGAGGGTGACTATTTTTCTTTATTCTAGAGTGTTCAAGAGAGTATCTCTCTTTACTAGAGAGAATTCTCTATAATAAAGATATTCTGAAAAATAAAATATATTTTCTAAAAAATGGAATAAAATGGGTTATATACTATGGTAAAAGAATATTTATAACAAAAAATCTCTTAAACAACTTCTTAATTCTAATTGAAGCCCACATCAAAAAGTAATGATAATAATATTTTTAAAATTGTCCTTTAACATATGAAAAACTCATAGACATTTAAATTTAATTTCTAAAATAAATAAATAAATAAATATTTATATGATATTAAATGTATAATTTCATCTAGATCCTTCACTTTCCTAGTAAATACTCATTTCCATTTGTCAAAACTTGAATAATAAATAGTTATTTAAATAAATAAATAAATGCCACTTTTTTTAGTTTTATAAATAAATGAATATTATTTCCACTAACTAGAGAATAAATATTTATTTAATAATAATGTGACCAAATAATTAATAATTTTTCACCATGTAAATAATAAAGATCTAAATAAATATAACATATTCATATATCTATTTATTACCTTATTAATAAATATTTATTTAATATTCAACACACATGTGAATATATATGTATATTCTTCCCAATAAATGGTGATTGAATTAATGTGATAAAAAAACCAAAATAATTTTTAAACTACAAGCCAGGAAGAATCATTATTCAATTAGTAAATTTAAGTAGAATTTAGCAAGACTTTGTATACAAATAATTCAAGACTCTCCAGACCTTTTTCTTAGTGGCATAAAGATAATATGTCTTATTCCCAAGATTAATTTCTTAAATCACATAAAGGAACCCATAGAAACAAAGTTAATGTCACGATGAAAATAACCTCTTACGGTCAGTCACTTTGTAATATAGTCCCTTTGTCTTGATATCTCATTAATATGGTGGCACAATTCATGTATTCAACCTATGCGATTGATTTATCTTTATTTGAATTCATAAAATGAACATGTTTACATTATACCATGTACATGTATTTATACAACATTTATAATTCAATCAAATGTCAAGATATGTATACTTAAATTAATATTAATGGGAAAAAAATATTTCCATAACATATTCATTAATGACATATCGCTTATGATGTACTCAACATACCATACCATTATAAAATCATATTTTGTAATGGTTTTCATAAATACATCTCAGTACATGATTCATATATACATTAATAATAATCTCAAGTCTAAGAACTAATGCACATGTCCAAATATAGGAATATCTAATGAAATATATTTCATATGGTATTCCTAAAGGTCAATTTGTTCTCATAACAACGTATATTAGAGATTACTAAGTGAAAACATTATGAGAATTAGTATAAACATCTTATGATCCCTCTACATCATATATCCCCACAACATTTGGGTTATGTTATAAATATTTCATCAAGATATAGAGCATATGTTTAAGAATAATTTCTTAGCACTTCAATTTTATCACTGTAGAAGGGTTCTTATATGACCTTTTGATGAAAAAAATACTCGAGGTATATTATCATATTAGAGTTATGAAAAAGAAAAATGATAATTTAATAACATATTTAATAATATTCAGGTCATTGAATATGTTGGCGATTGAAAGTAAAAAAGTACTTTTCTCTAGGGAACTGAATCCAACAAAATGATCGGTTTAAAATGGCGGGATTTTATTATGAGATATTTATATGGTTTATATATACCTTTTTTACATGTATTGTGTGTCACTGTTATTTTATATAAAAATGTGATCTATCTTTTTCATGTTTATGTGGCATGTGTGTGGAGACTTTATGATATTTTCCTCTAGTTTTATATACTCACACTTAACATATGCATTTTGGTGAGTATTCAAATATTTTTCAACATGATTTAGGTAAGAGGATTACCAATTATATCTCTAGTTGGGTATTTTTGTGTTTTAGTCATTCGAAATAGGAATTAGAGTTTAGTGGTGTCATAGTTAAAGATCTTAGTGTAATGTAATTTTTGGAACCCTATTTTCCATATTTGAATATTTTTGTCTTATAGTCAAATCTAGAATTGTTGATGGATTTTGATACTGTACATTTTTTATGTTTTGTTATATTACTCATATTTTTCCTAGTTGTTATCATGAATCATATTCAAATATTTTACTTATAGTTCCCCCATTACATGTTATGCATTTGAAGGGCAATTAATCCCCCAATGATTTTATTAACCTTAGGAATTTATTTCCATCCTTTGGTGTGAAGGGGATTAAACTAAGTTCATTTTAATATTAATCATATCAATGGTGCTGGGTTAGGGCCGTGATGATATAATAGGCCTATATTGATATTTTCATTAGTTTTAAATTTTGTTTCCATGTGTTCTTATTTTGTAGATAAAAAGACTCATACTTTTGAATGAATTTCAAGAGGAGTAACTTTCATGTCTTATGAATTTTCCCTCATAATAACCAATAGATTCATCCACATTTTACTCGAGTTAAAGGAACTATGTCATCATTATGAGATGGATATTATGAGAAAATTATTTTATTGAAATACTAAGACACTATAAGATTGATTTTATATTTAGTAAGGATGAACACTACAACATTTCCTATATTTTTTTTATTTCCATGACATCCTTTCACATATCCTTAACACTCTCTTTGATAAATGGTTGAGAAATATTTTGGGTAAGGTTGTAACTTGCCATTTACCATATGATTTCCATGTCAATATTTTATCTATAAATATTAGATCTATTTAATCCTTAACATTGATAAAGTATATTGGATATTTATTAGGATATTGAATCCATGCCCAATATTTTATTTAAGTTTACTAAAGGGAGAATGAAAATATTTTTATATAACAACTTCCCACAAAAAACAATTTGAGAAGAGTTATATGCATGGGGTATAATAATCACACCATTAGGCATTTCCTTGAATAACTGAACATCCAGTATTTATGTTCTAGATATGTGTACACTATTTATCTATTTCAAATTCTATATGATAGATTAACAAGATGAATTTTTCATGCATAAATAATGAAAAACATCTCTTTTTTATTCATATATTAATGGATTAGAATAATCACTAATGTATGGTAGTTATCATTATATGAATGAATCAATAAAAAGTTTCTCTTTGTTTGTGGTATTTGGAAGTTTAACATGGATTAAGGTTTTATTCATTACCTGATATAGATGGGAAATAACAACCAAAAAAATTTACCAAAAAATAATTAGTTATATTTATTTGTTTACTAGGAAAATCATCACATTGTCTGTTGCAATCACTGTTCACTTAATTCCTACATGTTCTTTACAATAAATTAAAACAAAGTGATAAGTTTGGGTAATGATAATTTCTAGTAACATTATATTACATAATCATAAAAATATAAAACATTAATCTTAAAATTTCATAACTAATGACATTCATGATTTATCCTAGGTTTCATTAAGTTTTATTCTCTATTTTTATTTATCCAAATCTATAGAAATAAATAAACCCAAATCTAATTCCATTTAAAGAACCCCTAAATCCAAACTGCTATATTTTGTGCTATAAAAACATTAGTATCCCTAACTATCAGATATAAAAGTAGAAAAACCAAATCTACATACACCATTTTACATGATTATACATATCATCAAAATATTAAACCATATTCATGAATCATAAAAGATCAGTATATTCTAAGATTAAATTCATATTTTAAATTATACAGAATATAACGTCCATTTTTTTAAAAATAAAATATCCACCCATGATCCCCTCATAGTCATATAACTATGTTGTAAAATCTAGGGAAACGGGGAATCATAAGAAAAGAGTGTACTCAAATGAATATTAAAGAGAGAAAATATATGAGATATCAATCAAAGAAAAGTGGGAGATCATAATGAATATAATAAAGTATTGTTCATATAGAGATCATATTGTTATGATCATATAATTAATGTAAATGAAGATATCATAAGGAAATAAAATAGAGTTGAAAATGAAATTTGGAAATATAAACATGAAAATTAACATAAGGAGCAAAGGATGTTTCATTTAAACCCCATGCATCGGTCCATATCATATTGTACGATATGAATAAGTCATATCGTATGACATACATGAAATATTTTCAAATCATATACCATTATTTATAAATATTTTAATACATGTTGTATGATATTATATAACATCTGCATTCAATTATTTCATCTGTTATAATCATTATTTTTTTAATGTATGGGCATCATGATTCAATCACATGATTAAATCATGATATATCATGGGGTTACAAATAGTTTTTAATCACATTCATACCTCAAAAATTTCACAACATATTTTTTAATTCATGGAAAAATCAAGGAGAGTATTTAATGGATTTATAAAGAAGTAGTCACTATATGATGCTGATTATTTGAGCTTTCACAAACCTTGGATGAATCCATCATCTCATAGTTGTTTTATTTCTCTCTCACTCTTTTCCCAAGTGAGATAGTAGTATATAATGGATGTGTGTTGAGTATACAACCTTTAAAACTCTAAAATTTTATGATATTTTTTTGTAATACATTTAATTTATTTGATAGCTTTTGTCACACACAACATTGGATTTTAATAAAATTCAATATATTGTTAATATTATTATTTATTCCTGACAATTATAAACATGAAAAAAATTAGAGGGTATGAATAAAACTAAAAAAATTATGAAAAGTATAATCTTTACACATAAATAATATAAATTCACATATTTTCAGTTGATTAAAAATATATATGAAAATCACTTGAAAGTAATTGAAATGTTTTTACAAAAACCATTGTTTTGCGCCCAAAGTGATTTTATATAAATTAATTAAATCAAAAACTAGTTTTGAATAATTCTTATAATATATATATATATATATAATATTTTGATTTAAAAAATTTCATTATTATAATAGTTTTTTAATTATCTGATATGAATAAATCTCTTTTTGTGTTTAGAAATTATATTTTTTTTCTAAAAACATGTTTCATCATGTTCTATGTAGTTATTTTAAAATTATTTTATTTTGGTTTTTGAAAGTTTACCTAAAAAAACTGATTTCATTTTTTTATATAAAAATTTCAATATTTTTTTTAGAGTGAATGTTTTAGAATTTTATGAAAAGTTTATTTTTACAATGAATAGTAAAAAGTACATATTTTCATTTGAAAATCTATTCTTATAGTATTTTCAATGTAAAGTTATAATTTAAAATGGTCTCAAAAGAAAAATTAGTTCAATTATATTATTTATAATCCAATTTAGATCATTGGAATCAATTTTTCATGGTTTTTTATATTAAATCTTTTTATACTGATAGAGATTTTCTCTTCAGTATACCGCTCCTTCATCGAGTGTGTGGGTTTTATTTTAAATTAAATTATATCAATTCTAATAATTAAATTTTTAAAAATGGATCAATTATTTGGAATTAGAATAATTACTATTATATTATAGTTTCAACTTAATTTTTTTTCATAATTAATAACAAATAGAAGAAAAACTATTTACCTCAAATAAGATAAAAATGGGGTTTTGAGAATTACTTTCACCTATGTTAAAATTAATTTTACTCACATATAAGATTTTTAGTTGAGAAATTGGAATCATATTTTTAATTATTCAGTAAATATTATATAATTAAGTTCATTTTAATTTTATGATTATGGGATAAATCACCTTGTTAAAAAATATAGTTACCATGGTAAAAACTAAAATTGTTAAAGTAAGTAAACTTTAGGACTAAGGAATAACATATTTAAAATGATTTATTTTTTATAGTTATTGATTAGATCAACCATATATTACTTCCTCTCATTTATTTATCATTTTTGTGTGTATTTGGGGGTGACAGAGAGTTCCTTTTATTGAATAGTTTTCAGTATTAGAAAAAATGAAACTCCTTAATTTTAAAATGGAACTTCCTCTACTCACTTATTTACACCTTTTAATCTATTTGGATAGATGAAACCCAACTAAAATATGTCACCACCATCCTTAAATAAATTCTATATATTTTTTTCTTCATAAAAGACCAATCATATGGTTCTAAATAAGATGTCAAAGAGTGATTTTTCTAAAAAAAGGAGGTTTGAATGAGTATGAAAGAAGTAAAGAATTATGGTAAGGGGTTTTGGTCTCAAATTGTTTTATTTGGGACATATGTTGTCTTATTAACCTATATTATTTTATTTAGTTTATATAAATCCCCATTTATATGGTATATCATGAATTTATTTATTCACATGATATTTAGTGTTACATTTAATGTTATTTTTTCATGGGGTTTATAGTTAATAAGTTACCAAAGCATGTAAGTGATTTCAGTTTCACTTTTATCTCTTTGAGGTACATGCCATATTCTCTACTTGTTTCTTATATGCCATATATATACTATTCATTAATTTATTTTATGATTATTATTATAAAATTTATTTGGATTTTAATATTCATATTTGATTATTTCATTCATGGAGATTACAATTTAAAAGATACCAATGTGGTAAGGGTTTCATGTTACAGTCTCATTGTTTATCAGGATTGTTTATGATTAGGTTTTCGATAATGAAATATTATGATAGACCTCTCATTAAAATCGTGATTTTTTATCGACTTTTAAGTTATAAAAATTACATGTATTCTTTTTATTTTTCTCTATTTATTTACTCAAATGTTAAAAATAATGTTTTACATACAATCGACTATATTTATTTTTAACAATCCTTTTTCTTCCAAGTAAATATTTTATAAAAAAAGGATATTTTTTTACTATGATTGTTTAATTTTTTTTATACATGATTATTTTTTTATTGATTTTTTCAAATGGAATTATGCTATGATTTTAGAAAAAAGTTACATTTTCAATTTTTCTACAAAAAATGTGAAAGGAATATCTATTCTCACTTCCATGATATGAGCATAATTTTATACAGCCTTGACCACTAGATTATTTAAGAAATATTTTTTAGTTTTTATTTTTTTTTCAATGAAATTTTTTCCTTAATATTAGGAGAAATGTTTTGATTTTAAATATATGATTTCAAATAAGAAGGATATTTTCCTCTTTAATATTTTAATTGTATTTTATAGAATTTCTATTCATCAATGAAAATAACCTTTAATGTTTATTATGTTTTAATTGTGATATGATCTAATGGTACAATCCTTGTTCTTTATTTGAGCAGTTTTTAATAATGATTATGATGAAATTATGTTTAATAAAATTATTCCTTTTCTATGGATTATGATATGATGGATTAATTAAATATTTATGAAACCTATTAATTCTACAAATTTATGCTATGATGCAATGTTTATGAAACCCATTTTCTTTTCACGAGTTATTATATAATAAATGTTTTATGATATTACATAACAAAAATTTAGGGATGATTTAATAGGTTGAATCTATATTCCCCCCCAATGCATTGGGTAATGGTTTATATCTCATGAGATAATGATGGGAAACAAGATGATGTGCTTAACCTTCTATGGTAAACTAGCATATGGGCTTGATCCATTATGTGAAATAGATGTTGATTCCTAATCCATTATGAAATGGGGAACTTATGTTAATTCCTAGTGTTTTATGATTTTATGATCTATATATATAACTTTTAAATATTAATTTGTATCTATATTTATGATGGTGTCACAATTTTATGGCATTAAATTATGGTTCATGGTTGATTTATAATGATTTATCACTCTTATAGTTCAAGTATTTTGAAATGATAATGTTTTATTACATGGATATTGTTTATGATATGATCTATTTTGGGTATGAAATATGTAAGTTTAATTAGTAATATCATACCCTTATGCTTATAGTTTTCTTCTATAAGATCATCAATTGATATCTTCTATGTTTACCCTACCGATCACCCAAGATATACCTTTTCTTATGATTCATTTACCTAGGTTACGAAAAGAGGTTTAATTAAAGTATGTATATGAAGGGTACAAATGGGGAGATATTTAGGGGAGATGTTGAAGATATTACATGAAATTATAGTATTGTGTATCTAGTCTCCAAATACACTAAATATATATTTTCCTCAAGCATGAATTTGGGAAATATTTGAATATTCATCTAGAAAAATGTGATGGATATGTTTATAAATACTGGGTCATTATAGTTGGTATAATAAAAAAGGGTTAGTTAAACTTCATAAACTTGGAAGATAAAATATTAGTGAGATATCCAAGGATATGTATAAGGATAAGTCTAGGGATAACTCAATGTATAGTAAAATGTCCTAGAATTATGGTGAAGAATATTGAAAAAGATTTCCAAGAAATTTCATTCTTTTATTGATAATAAAAGTGGATGTGGCTCTTGAGAATATTTACCTAGGTATAATAACTCAAAAAATTGTGAATTAAGTTGGAATCAATTATCACTTCGTGTAGGAAAATGGGCATTTCTGCATATTTGGTTTGACACTCTTGGGGAATACATTTGGGAAATTCAAACTCTTTATGAACCATCTTGAAGGATTTGAAGAGATAATTATCATGAATGGTCGTGATTAAAGCTATGATTTCCTAGAATGAAAATAAGGTGTCAGGATTTAAACATCTAATAAATTATTTTTCATGATTATGTGATTTCAAGCTAATAATATTTTTTCTCATGATTTACTTTTTGGTTTTAGTCAATGGTGGGAATTATAAGGAACTAGGTTGATCGTTAAGGTTATAGGCAATGTGATAATGAGAAACCAAGTTGGATGATGACTGGATTGAAGGATATTGTGATTATTACTAACCATTTATTGTCATATATGACTAACTGATTTCACCTTAACCAACTATTGAAATCACTAATTAATATAAGGATATGGTTTTCAGAGAGATTTGGTGGTAGAGACCATGAATGCAATAATATTTAGCTTCTTAGATGTAGATAATGTGGGAAGAATCACTCTAGGGAATGTCTCAAAAGAATGAGAATATGTTTTTTATATAATAAGGGAACATAATAAGTAATTTATGAGGAAAAAATGAATAGTAAAGATAATAAAATTGATGAAAATAATAGTTTTCATAAGGCATAATTAACAGTTGAATGATTTAAATGTTGAAAGTATGCGAATTATGAAAATTGATATCCTATGGAGAAATCTCTTTGATGGATTTAGAAATGTATTATGATTAAGGTTTCTACCATTGATTATGAAGAGACTACAAATGACATATGAAAGGAAGGAGGTTTTCAGTAATAATATGATTAATCCTTGTTAGTTTTTTAATAATAGAGTTGAATGATTGAATCATTAATGTATTGGAACTCAAGAATTATGTTATATAAATCATGGATTATATAAATATAATTCACTAGAAATTTTTCATCCAGTATTTGTAAGAATATATTAAATGTTACTGATGTCTAAGAAAATTTATTTAATAGAATGCTGATTTTTTATATAAAACACATGATTAAGGAAAATATAATCCTTAATATTTTTTTGATGTTTGGTTTCAATAATGATATTATTGATATAGATAAAGTAAATTGGATTTTATTGATAACATTTGAACTAATTAATTATTTTACAAAAAAGTGTTTTATGTTATAATTGATGTAGTTTACATAATTTTATTTATTTAAGGAATATATTCAACAATATATGGTTTTATTTATGTAATGAGGAATAATGTATGTCTTCATTAAGAATTTATGATAATTTTTATTATTACCATATTTTAGGTTTTCATATGAACAAGGAAATCACATTTTTGGTTTGTAACAATTAAGTGATACTTTATGATATTTGGGGGTTAATTTGAAGACCCAGAAATTTCAAAGAAATTTTTTTCTTAAATACTTTGGAATTTTACGAGTCTGTGGCTTCTGACAATACTTGATTTTGAGGCCCGGTGTGTCAGGAATCAATTTCCGAAGTTTAGCTTGGGTACGTTCAGTAAACGAATGAGTGTGTTTTTCTATCTTTTGAACCGGTGCTCGGAATTGAAATCCGAGGGCACCAATGAACTCACAGCGCTAGTAATTGCTTAAGGGTACCTTTACCGCAGTTGCGTTTTAAGCGGGTTGAGAATTAAATTTTGGGGATTTAGATTAAAAAAAATAAAATTGGTGGCACAATTTTTTTTATGGTTGGTGGTTAATTCCTCCCAAAGGGAGTTGAAGGTGGGGCCCAAACCCACATAACCTTCCATGGGAGGATATTTATTGGGTGTGGTCCACACGTGACCTAAACCCTTGATCTTCCCTAAACCCCTTAAACCCCCCATTAAAACCCTTTGTTTAATGTTGAGAACCCCTTGAATTTAAATGTGTAACCTTTCCACTTTTTCTCTCTCTACCTATTTAATTCTAGCCAACACACACCTTAATTAATTGTTTGAACCTCTTCAATTAAATTAATCAAGTGTTTGAATTTTAAATTTTGAATGCATGGAAAGTTTAATTAAAATATGGGTTAGCCTTAATTTAATTTGGTTGGCTTGTTGTGTGGGGATTATTGGAGAGATATTTTGTGTGAAAGAAGATGGAAACTCCTATTTCTTTGAAGAACATAATCCTCAATGAAGAACGGTTCTTCTTCGACGAAGGACATCTTTCCTTCAACGTAGAATGACTCGGCGTCCATGGTTATCCATCCTCTTCTTCCTCCGCGATAAGGGAGGAGACACCGATGTGGGGAACTCACCCACAATGACACGTCTTGTATTCTTTTATCCACATCAAGAGAGGAGACATCACTTCCTCAGACGCACTCCGACTATGTGTATGAATCCTCACCTCGCGACTCCGTCTTCTGTGATGCTGACGTACAACATCAATTGTCGAGGTAGGGGTTTATTCTTAAAAGTTGATGTTTTTATACCCCGTTCTTCTTTGGGAATCGTTGACTAAATATGGCCAATTTATATCACTTAACGCGAAGGGTGAGGACCGAATGAACACGGCCCAACGACCCTCCACTTGATCTTGATTATTATTTTAGAATTGGAAATCGAAGGCAGAGGAAGAACGACACCGTCGCGCCATGTCGAGTACGTGGCAAAGGAAACCAGCGTCATTACGACAGTTGTGCGGGAGAAACTGCGACACGCTACACGGGATGCTTCGGCGGAAGAACTGACCGACCCATCGGTCGGCCGGGCGAAGAGGAGCCGTGGTGCTAGGAGGGCGCCACTCTGAAGAAGCTGCGACCCACCGTGCGAGCCGCACGCGCCAGAAGACCAGCCGGCCTAGTCGGCCGGTTTGGGGAAGGGCGGCGCAGCTTGGCATCACCAGTGAAGTCAGATGGGGGGCCGCCCCCCTTGGAATTGCTCAGCCTTAGGCCGAGCCGCTCAGCCTTAGGCTGAGCCGCTCGGCCAGCCGGTCGAGCCAGCCGGGCCGCGCCCCGCTGGGCCGGGTCGCGCCCCGTCGGGCCGGCCGCGCCACTTCGGGCTATGCCGTGCCCCTTCGGGCCGAGTTGCGTTTTCCTTCGAACCAGTCCGACACCCCTGTCGGGTTGGACTCTTCAAACTGGGTTAACCCGACCCGTCGGCCCACTGGGCTAAACGGGCCGAGCCCGTTATTCACTTAAACGTGAATAACTTAAAGACTGCGCGTCCAATCGACGTGCCGTCTACAGAACTAGGACTCTTTCGACAAGAGGGTACTTTTTTGATAATCTAAGTGAGTTTTGGACAACTTTGGTAAACAGATGGGTTTGGAATGAGCATATTTTCAATTTTGTCCCTGGAACGTAAAAGCCAATATCTCTCAGACCGGACATCTGTTTGACACGTCGTCTATCACGTTGAGTTCCTTTTAATGAGACAGAACTTTAGGATACATCAAATCTACAATTCGTGAAAGTTGATGTATCGACCCCTTTACTTGAGGAGTGGACCCTCCCGGAATCAAGTACGTTGTGTGCGGGAACCGTAGAGCTGGCTGCGACTCCGATGACGAGGATGAATGTACTTGGATCCTATGTGGGTTCAGCAGCGAGGACGACTATACTTGGATCCTTCGTGGGTTCAGAAGTGGTGACGACTGTACTTGGATCCTACGTTGGTTCGACAACGATGGTTACTGTACTTGGATCCTATGTGGGTTCGATAACGATGACTTCTGTACTTGGATCCTACGTGTGTTCAGCAGAGGAGATGATTCAGAGGCTACATCTAATCATCTCCACCCCCTTTGTGAGTAGTATACCTGTGTGAGATAAGTCTTGACTTTAAATCATTATCATTGTTATGATTGACTTATTTCCTGTGTGGACTAGTTGTGCATGGGCTCGGAAGTTGGAGCCGAACTGAGTTTGATGAATTAGGTATATGTTTGGCAATATACCTAAGTAGAGTTGGTTGGTACTTCGTGTTTGTATATTTCCTTTGTGGTTCAACCTTTGTGGATTTTGGGAGACCTTCAGGGGTCTCGGGGTCCCTACTGAGTATCATTATACTCACCCCTGCACAGGCATAGCCCGCACTACATCGTGTTGGTTACAGACGATGGAAAACACTGATCGTGGTCGAGGGTTGTGGAGCTGGACGATATCCGGAGGTGGACCACCTGGCGGGACGTACATAGAGCAGACAGACGAACTCGAGGTACCGATGAGACTATCTGTACCGACCCTTCAGGTGGGATTCCAGGAGGACGACTCGGTGGTTGCTGCTTTACTTTTCAGCTATTGTACTTTCTTTTTCAGTTGTACTGTACTTTTAGTTGGGTTTGTATACTGGCCCATTTCCTTTCCAGCACTTAATTTTGTACTCAGTTCACTTTGTGTTTATTCTAGATTGCGTAATCTGTTGTGTTTGTTTACTTTTATAAAGGCAATTATTACTTTTTTATTGGGATTTACGCCTTTGGTGGTAGTCTCCAGCCCCTGGCCTATGGAAGGCGGACTTGGGGTTATAACGGCACGGGCCCCGAGGACGAGTCATGAAAAATTGGCATCAGAGGATTCAGTTCTACTGCAGAACTCAGGACTCTAATAATTTCTTCTCTATGAAGAAATAGTGTTAAGAGTATTGAGTGTGGTTTTCAGTCCAGGGAGTCCAGTGTTGGTGCAGCGACTGACATATCCATACACCAGGACCATGAATTCTGATTTTCCGACTCAGTGCTCGAAAAAATTGATTGCATATGTGTTTCAAAAGTTTCGTTGTGATTACATTCTGTCAGCTCACCAGGCATACTGTACTAACCATGGTGCACCTTTTTCTTCTCAGGATACCCCCATGAAGGCAGATAGCTAGGGTTCCGAGCTACATGTGAGATGGCAGCCCGCTGAGCGATGAGGCCTCAGTGTAGGGTCCCATTACAGCGGAGGCACCAGCGGTACCACTACCCTCTGGTCCACCGATACCGCCAGCCCCAACAATAGAGAGTGCACACCGCCTGAGTACGTTGCACGAGTTTCAGTGACAGAGGATGCCCAGGGTCCGTGGAGAGACGGATCCTCAGGCAGTCGAGGATTGGCAGGAGGCTATCGTCAAATTCTTCAGATTGGTAGGGACACCAGCAGCCGTTATGGTGATCCTTGCCATGAGTCTCTTGCATGCAGCATCAGGTAGATGGTGGAGCCTGATGCTCCTGGTGCACGATAAGACATCTCTACTTTGGACGGACTTCGAGAGCCTCTTCTGCTCCGAGTTTTTTCCAACCACCCTCCGTGCGGTGCACATCCAGGAGTTACTACAACTGTATAAGGGCAACATGATAGTAGCCCAGTACTAGGCAAGGTTTACCAACCTCTCGCGCTACTCCACGAACATGTTATAGGACCCATTCTTCCGGGCCTGGACCTTCGAGCAGGGAATGAGGCATGAGATCTGGGCTTCGATGATCTCTCGTAGCATTTCGACACACGCAGGAGTACTTGAGTGATACCTTCTTGTGGAGAGATTTCTTTCTAAGACTACGCCAGCAGCGAGGCCTACCACAGGGTGACACGTAGCTGAGTCTTATGTAGTCGGCAGTAGACATATGTCGTAGAGGTCAAAGCGGACCAGTCCATCAGGCGGGCCACTAGAGGATACTGGTTCAGATGTGCGGGGAAAATTTAGCAGAGCCAGTCATACGGGAGGCAGAGAGTGCTATGCAAGCGGCGGGAAGGGCCACATGGCTCGTGACTGCTCGAACCTCCATGCAGAGGAGCGGTAGACAGTAGTGGGACCTCCCAGGCAGAGGCAAATGTTCGACCGTGGAGGTCCGCATGGAGCAGGAGGACGAGGCAGAGGAGCTGGACGAGCAGCAGGTAGTGGATGACGCTTTGAGGCTCTACCACCACCACCACCAAGAGGGCCACCCCGACCACAGGGAGCTGGAAGACAGTGGTAGGCACAACTCCAGGCAGTCAAGGCCTACGACCACGATGCACATGAGATGATACGAGGTACTATCTTTGTCTAATCCACCCTTTCTGCAGTTCTTATAGACACAGGAGAGAGTCATTATTTTATTACCACTGCCCTTGTTTGGAGCTCAGAGATTCCAACGGAGCTATTGGCTCGATCCTTACGGATAGAGACTCCTATGGGAGCAGACTCGATGATTATGAACTTGTGCTGGCAGTGTGAGCTTACTCTAGGAGGTGAGAGATTCGAATGGGATCTTCTTGTAGCAGCGTCGAGGCCTTACGACGTCATCTTGGGTATGGACTGGTTATCTACAGTCCATGACCAGATCGACTGTATTAGGTGCAAAGTGCGGTGTGTCTGCACATATGGGAGTAGGTTCACCATCACCAGTGATAAGGGAGCCTTTGCAGCGCAGGATGGACTTACGTAGAGGAGAGGGAAACCGATCACACATCAGTTGGTTAGTCTCATCCAGGGAGCGGTTGATGTGCGAAGGCAGAGTTTTCCTATTGTGGTGGATGAGTATGCAAATGTTTTTCCTGACAACATTCCAGGACTACCTCCTCGCAGAGAGGTAGATTTCCACATTGACATGTACCTTGGGATAACACCAATATCCACTCCAGCAAATCGGATGGCTCCTGCCGAGCTTCGTGAGCTGCGGGTACAGCTGGAGGACTTATAGGGAAAGGGATACATCTGACCCAGTGTTTCACCCTGGGCTTCTCCGATTTTATTCGCCAAGAAGGCAGATGGGAGATTACGACTATGTGTCGACTACTGTTTCCTGAATCAGGTGACTGTAAAGAACAAGTACCCACTCCCGAGGATTGACGACCTCTTTGATCAACTCAAGGGAGCACGATGGTTCTCGAAGATAGACCTCAGGTTAGGCTATCATCAGCTCAGAGTTCAAGATGAGGATGTGCAGAAGACGACCTTCAGGTGTCGGTATGAACACTATGAGTTCTTGGTTATTCCCATCGGCGTAACCAATGCACCAGCAGTGTTCATGAGTCTCATGAACAGAATCTTCCAGCCTTCCCTCGATCATTTTATCGTAGTCTTCATCAACGACATACTGATTTACTCGACTACTGAGGAGGGGAACGCTTACCATTTACAGGTTGTATTGGACATGTTTCGAGAGAACCAGCTTTATGGTAAGCTCTTGATGTGCCAGTTCTGGATTAGAGAGGTTCAATTCTTGGGGCATGTCATCTCAGAGACGGGAGTTGCTATGGATCCTGCGAAGATCGAGGTAATACTTGCTTATGAGCCACCCAGGAGCATGATGGAGGTGCGGAGTGTCCTAGGTCAGGCTGCGTACTATTGGAGATTTGTGCTAGACTTCTCCAGAGTTGCAACACCGCTTTCAGATTTGACGAAGAAGGGGAAACCCTTCTTGTGGTCAGATAGATGTCAGCAGAGATTTCAGGAGATGAGAAAGATATTGACTAGTGCGCCCATCTTGAGGATACCAGAGGAGGGAATAGGATACGTAG
The DNA here is from genome assembly GCA_963277665.1 of Viscum album. Lineage (NCBI taxonomy): Eukaryota > Viridiplantae > Streptophyta > Magnoliopsida > Santalales > Viscaceae > Viscum > Viscum album. The sequence goes on along the minus strand of OY728128.1, from coordinate 1,510,850,037 downwards.
TTTACTGTGATGCATCATGTACCAGAATTAGGTTTGTATTGATGCAGGACCGAGCATTTATCGCCTCTGTTTCATGACAATTGAGGCAGCACGAGTAGAACTATGCTACCCATGACCTGGAGTTAGCATCAGCAGTCTTCGCCTTGAAGATGTGGCGGCAATATCTGATGGGAGAGTGCTTTACAGTCTACTCTTACCATCAGAGTCTCAGGTACGTCTTCTCACAGAAGAACCTGAACCTGAGACAGCGGCGATGGCTCGAGTTCCTCCATGACTATGACATTGAGAAATTCTATACTCCTGGAAAGGGGAACATTGTGGCTGATGCTCTCAGCAGGAGATCATGCATTCAACTATTTAGAGAGGCGATAGAGTAGTTAGCCACTTTGCAGATATCCTTCTTGGATAGTGATGAGATAGCCTTCTTAAAGACCCTCACAGTCACTCCTCCACTACTTCAGCTGGTGATAGAGGCACATCGTGGTGACGTTGACTGTGAGACGCAACGTATTCAGATTTCTACAGGGTAGGTGCCTGATGGAATTTCTGAAGGAGGAGAGCACGCCATCCTCTTCAGGGGACGTACCATGGTAGTAGTTTCACTACAGGAGGAAGTGTTGAGGGAGTTTCACACTTCCCCTCTTGTGGTACATCTAGGAGTGGAAAAGATGTAATAGGACCTCAGACAACAACACTGGTGGCTGGGTATTAAGAAGGCTATGGCATAGTTTGTTTCATGATGCCTCACTTGCCAACAAGTGAAGGCGGAGAACAAGGTACCAGCGGGTTTGGTACAGCCCTTAGAGGTCCTGGAGTGGAAGTGGGATGAAATATCCATGGATTTTGTGATGGGGCTTCCACATACTTCCAGAGGACACGACTCCATCTAGGTGATCGTCAACCGACTCACCAAGTCAGACCACTTCCTTTCGATCAGAGAGTAGGGCTCAGTAGAGAGCTTGGGATGCCTCTACGTTCAGAAGATCGTATGGCTTCATGGTGTTCCATTGTCAATTATCTCCGATCGAGACAGTCACATTACTTTTCGGCTTTAGAAGGGGTTGTAGGAGGCATTTGGGATGTAGCTATGCCTGAGCACCGACTTTCATCCTCAGACGGATGGCCAGATGGAGAGAACCATTCAAACACTCAAGGAAATTCTCTGTGCATGTGTCCTTGACTTTGGTCATAACTGGGAGGATCACAAACCCTTGGTGGAGTTTGCATACAACAACAGCTACCACGCCACCATCGGGATGACACCTTACGAGGCATTGTATGACCGACCTTGAAGATCACCTCTATGCTGGACTGAACCTGGGGAGTTAGTACTCGTTGGACTAGAGATGGTTTAGGCTACGACGGAGAAGGTCCAGGTCATCTAGGAGCGGATGAGGGCTGCACAACGCAGACAGAAGTCCTATGCTGATTGGAGGTGGAGACCATTGGAGTTCGAGGATGACGACCACGTTTTCTTATGGGTCTCACATCGACATGGATTATAGAGGTTTGGTCAGGGTGGCAAGTTATCTCCGCACTTCATTGGACCAATTCAGGTCCTCAGCAGGGTAGGCGAGGTGGCTTTCTGCCTGGCACTTCCACCTTAGTTGCACTGAGTGCACGACGTCTTCCACGTTTCTCAGCTGAAGAGATACGTGCATGACCCGACTCACATCATTGATCATGGGGCGCTGGACATCGATGACAGGGCAACATTTGTGGAGGTCCCGATGGAGATTGAGGATAGACATGAGCAGGTCATACTTGGATGGTCGATTCCTCTGGTGTGCATTCGTTGGCAGCACAAGAACCTCCCGAAGAGCACATGGGAGCGAGAGGCTCAGATGCGTACATAGTACCCTCTTTTGTTTTCCTAGTTTTTGGCATAGATTTACGGGGACGTAAAGCCCTAAGGTGGGAGAAATTTAAAGACCCAAAAATTTCAAGGAAATTTTTTTGTTAAATACTTTGGAATTTTACGAGCCTATGGCTTCTGACGGCACTTGATTTCGAGACCCGTTGTATCCGGAATCAATTTTCGAAGTTTAGCTTGGGTACGTTCAGTAAACGAACGAGCGGGTTTTTCTATCTTTTGAACCGGTGCTCGAAATCGAAATCCAAGGGCACTGATGAACTCGCAGCCCTGGTAATTTCTTAAGGGGACCTTTACCACAATTGCGTTTTAAACGGGTTGAGAATTAATTTTTGGGGATTTAGTTTAAAATAAATAAAATTGGTGGCACAATTTTATTTTTATGGTTAGTGGTTAATTCCTCCCAAGGGGAGTTGAAGATGGGGCCCACACCCACATAACCTCCCATGGGAGGATATTTGTGGGGTGGGGCCCACATGTGACCTAAACCCTTGATCTTCCCTAAACCCATTAAACCCCCCATTAAACTCCTTTGTTTAATGTTGAGAACCCATTGAATTTAAATGTGTAACATTTCCACTTCCTCTCTCTCTCCCTATTTAATTCTAGTAAACACACATCTTAATTAATAGTTTGAACCTCTTTATTTAAATTAATTAAGTGTTTTAATTTTAAATTTTGAATGCATGACAAGTTTAATTAAAATAAGGGGTAGACTTATTTTAATTTTGGTTGGCTTGTTGTGTGGGGATTATTGGAGAGAGCTTTTGTGTGAAAGAAGAAGGAAATTCCTCTTTCCTTGAAGAATATAATCCTCAAAGAAGAATAGTTCTTCTTCAACGAAGGACATCTTTTCTTTAATGTAGAACCACTCGGGCGACCACGGTTCTCCATCCTCTTCTTCCTCTGTGACAAGGGAGGATACACCGACGTGGGGAACTCACCCACGATGACACGTCTTGTATTCTTTTCTCCGCATCAAGAGAGGAGAAGTCACTTCCTAAAACACACTCCGACAATGTATATGAATCCTCACCTCGGGACGCCGTCTTCCGCGACGCAGATATACGACATCAATTGTTGAGGTAGGGGTTTATTCTTGAAAGTGAATGTTTTCATACCTCGTTATTCGTTGGGAATCGTTGAAAAAATACGGCCAATTTCTATCACTTAACGCGGAGTGCGCGGGCCGAATGAACATGGCCCGATGACCATCCGCTTGATCTTTTTTATTATTTTAGAATTGGAAATTGATGGCGGAGGAAGCTCGACGCCGTCGAACCATGCGGAGTACATGGCAAAAGAAACCGGCGCCATCGCGCCGGTTATGAGGGAGGAACCACAACCTGATACATGGGCCACTTCGGCGGAAGAACCAGCCGGCCCATCGGCCAGTCAGGTGAAGAGGAGACGTAGCGTCAGGAGGGCGCCATACTAGAGAACCGGCTGGCCTGTCGACTGGCCGGGCGGAGCTGGACCGCAGCGCCAGGAGGGCGCCCTGCTGAAGAAGCCGCGACCCGCCGTGCGGGCCGCGTGCGCCAAAAGACCGGTCGGCCTAGCTGGCTGGTTTGGGGAAGGGCAACGCCGCTTGGCACCGCCGGTGAGGACAGATGGGCCCCCCCTCGGAACCGTGCGTCCGGCCTGACCGCGCACCCAGCCAGCCGAGCTGGGCGGGCCGCACCCCACCGGGCCGACCACGCCGCTTCGGGCCATGCCGCGCCCCTTCGGTCCAAGTTGTGTTTTCCTTCGGACCGGTCTGACACCCCTACCGAGTCGGACCCATCAAACTGGGTTAACCTGACCCGTCAGCCCACTGGGCTAAATGGGTCGGGCCCGTTATTCACTTAAAAGTGAATAAGTTAAAGACCGAGCGTTCGATCGACGCACCAACTATGGCACTTGGACTCTTTCAAAGAGACTATCCTTTTGTGATACTCTAAGTTAGTTTTGGAAAACATTGGTAAACGGCCGGGATTTGAACGAGCATATTTCCAACTGGGCCCCTAGAACGGAAAAGCCAATATCTCCCAGACCGGGCATCCGTTTGATGCGCCGTCTGTCGCGTTGAGTTCCTTTTGATGAGACAGAACTTCAGGATACATCAGCTCTGGACTTCATGACAGTTGATGTATCTTCCCCTTCACTTGAGGAGCATACCCTCTCAAAATCGAGTATGTTGTGTGCGAGAACCCTAGAGATGGCTGCGACTACGACGACGATGACGACTGTACTTGGATCCTACGTGGATTCGGTAGCGAGGACGACTGTACTTGGATCCTCTGTGGGTTCAACAATGATGAAAACTCTACTTGGATCCCATGTGGGTTCGGCAGTGATGGTTACTGTACTTGGATCCTACATGGCTTCGGCAATGATGCCTTCTGTACTTGGATCCTATGTGGGTTCGGCAGAGGAGATGATTCAGAGGCTACATCTAATCATCTCCACCCCCTTCGTGTGTAGTATACCTGTGTGAGTTGAGTCTTGACTTTCAATCATTATCATTTTTATTATTGACTTCTTTCCTGTGTGGACTGGTTGTCCATGGGCTCGGAAGTTGGAGCCGAACTGAGTTTGATGACTTTGGTATATGTATTGGCATATACCTAAGTAGAGTTGGTTGATACTTTGTGTTTGTATCTTTCCTTTGTGGATTATCCTTTGTAGATTTTGGGAGACCTTCAGGGGTCTCGGGGTCCCTACTGAGTATCATTATACTCACCCATGCACGAGCATTTCCCAAACTACATTGTGTTGGTTGCAGACAACAGAAAAAACTGATCGTGGTCGAGGCTTGTGGAGATTGACGATATACGGAGGTGGACCACCTGGCGGGACGTACACGGAGCGGACGGGCATACCCGAGGTACTGACGAGACTATTTGTACCCACCCTTCAGTTGGGATTCCCAGAGGATGACTTAGTGTTTTCTGCTTTACTTTTCAGCTATTGTACTTTCTTTCTTAGTTGTACTGTACTTTCCGTTGGGTTTGTATACTGGGCCATTTACTTTCCAGCAATTATTTTTTACTCATTTTAATTTGTGTTTACTCCAGCTTGCGTACTCTATTGTGTTTGTTTACTTTTATAAAGGCAATTCCTTCCCTTTTTACTGGTATTTACGCCTTTAGTGCTAGTCGCCAGCCCCTGGCCTATGGAAGGCGAGCTTGGGGTAGTGACGGTACGGGCCCTGAGGACGGGTCATGATAGTTAATGTTAAGTTTATTTTTAGAAACTTAGTGACCCTATTTATATTTTTTTAATTTAGGGATGTTTTTAAGGTTAACCATTTATGGGATGGATTAAGTTGAACTTTGGATGAGGTTTTAGAGATTAATGTACTATTTCATCATATAAAAATTTATCCATATTGGGTAAATTATGCTATTTTTTGGGTTTTGATGATAAGTAGATATAAAAGGACTTACTTCTCATTAGTTTATGTATTGTATGATATGATAGATGTTAATTTTATTTCTTCAAGTATAAAACAATTATACATTATTTCTTAGAGTAATATATGAAGTGGAAATTGATCAAAGATTATCAAAGGGAAGAGATTTTGATTATGGAATGTAATATGTATATTTTACTCATGAAAATTCATCAACATTAGTAAAACTATATTGATCTAGAAATTTTGTCATATTACCTTCATTTCTGATGAGTTTATGATAATTTTCTTACCTCTTCGATTTATAATTTTGGGGTTGTTAACATCCTCATGATCATTCACTTTATTATGATCAATGATCACTGGGAATTAGTTTCATATTATATCTATGCAATCAAATACAACTAATTTTTTTTCTATTTGGAATCCTATTTATTTACTATTCTAAATGACCTTTGTACTTCCGTTTTCCCTCTTATTAAGATAAAAATTTATTAAAACGTTATATGATGTAGGTTTCCTAGAAAGGAATTATCATTTTTCAAACCCCTGATTTTCGATAACAAGTTCATATTATGAGGATGAAATTTATTTATGGTGGGTAGAATTTAATACTATGATATTTTATTATTATTTTTCAAATAAATTTAATTTCTTCAATAGAAATAATTAAAAACAACATCCAGTTTTAGTGAACGATAATATACTATGAATATTATCATTTGAAAATGACTATTATAACCTATCCATTAAATTTTAAAGTATGAATATAACTATCTAAATTATTAATAGTATATTTTTTAGACATTAATAAAATAAATTAATTTGTTTTAATTGATTATAAATGAATATTAAAATCATTTGAAAGTAAATGAAATGTTTTTCTGAGAAACTATTTCTATGCCTACAAATTGTTTTTCAATAAATAAATTAAATTATTAAATATTAATGAATAATTTTAATAAAATTTATATATTATATATTAAACAAAAAATTTCATTCATTTAAATTTTTTAAGCAAGGTCTAAGAATAAATCCATTTTTATGTATACAAATGTTTTTTCAAAAAAGAATTTCCGTCACATTTTTGGAACTTATTTGAACAAATTTTCACTTTTAAAAAGTTATTTTGAAAAATTAATTTTTTATTTGAAATCATAATTTCAAGCCTATCTTAGAGATAATTGTTTTTATAATTTTCTAAAACGGTTAATTTTGTGATGAATTGTGGAAAATAAATATTTTTTTTTGAAAACTACCATTTCATCTATAGTACATTCAAAATTAAATTATATTTTAAATTGTTTTAAAATTTAAATTAGTTAATTTATATTATTAAAAATCCAATTTATTTAATTTTAATAATTTTTTTTAAATTTTTATATGAAAACCTATTTTACGTATGAATATTTTTTCTTTTGAAAACTGCTTCTTCGCCGCATCAATGGGATTTTTTTTAAATTAAATTATATCACTTATGTGAATTGAATTTTGAAAATTTTATTCTATATTTGGAATTAAAATAATAAATAATATATTATATGGTCAATTTTTTTATTTTTACAATGAATAATAAAGTCTATAAAAACTAATTACGGTGATTAAGATTAAAACATGATATTGTGTATGACATGCGTCTGTGTTTAAATTAATTTTACTCACCATTATTATTTTTATTTGATCATTTTTTCTTCATATTTAGATTCATTGGGTCTGTATTATCTATAAATTAACAATTAATTTTAATTATTATATGATAAATCACCTAGGTAAAAAATGAAAAATTAGTTACCATTCCCCAGGCAAAATATCTCCCCATCATCTTTATCTAAATTATATGTCATCTTTTCATTGTAATCTTTAACTTATATAAATGATTAAAAATAATTATATATTTACATTGGGTCATCTTTCTTTTTAAAAATACATTGTTTTAATAAAGAGTTTTTAACACTAGACCCAGGAGTGTGGGTTTGTGAAACCTCTATAGGAATCATAGTGGGGTTTATTAATTTTAAAAGATTAGTTAAATTGAATTTGGGTATTAAGATATGATAAATTTAGTGGAAACCATAAGAAAAATCTTTTTATAGGATAATGTCCAAAAAAAGTTTAGTAAATAGCGATTGTGTGGATTTATTGGCGATTACACCGCCATTTAGATACTAGAAAATGGATACAGATGTGCTAATGATGTTCCTAGGGGTAATCACCCTATAAAGGATGGTTGAGTATCAACTTGATCTTTAATCGGTGCATGATTAGTGGACCTATGACTGTATACCTAGCTAGACACCCCAAGGTAAATTCTTTGGTGATTTAAACATACTATACAAACCAATTTGAAGGATTTAAATATATTGGGATTCAATGATGAGTTAGATTATAAAACTTAATAAGAAAATGACCATGTACATCCTAGGACTAACTGAAGTAGTGATAGCTTGGTCTAATTATGTAATAGTTGAAATTAAAGTATCATAGCTTGAAATAAAGGTGTTATTAGAGGAGAAATATTATGATTGAGTTTTCATATGATATTTTTATATGATTTTTTTATATATTGTAATAAAAAATTTTGTTTTTCTATTTTTTTTGATTCATGATCATCAAAATGAAGCAAATATGGTATGTCTCCAGAAACTGATAAGACATATAGTCAGTTAAGGATGAATATTTAGAAAAAATGGTCAAGAATCTCAATATATTGCTATTATAACGTAATATACAAGTTTCATAGTCTTACCTAAGATTATGACATTGATATCTTAGTAGAAAATATATGTTGAGATTTTTATGGATCACTTAGATTCTTTCATTAGTGAATGATAATTAAAAATATTAGGATAAAATTTATTTAATAGGGTATAATGTAAGGCCCCGAGCTTTTAGTATATATCTTCCTTTAATTAAATACTATTGTTAATGGTATCATATACACAAAACATTGAACTAAAATGTGAAACCACATATTAAATTAACATTATTATGAAAATAAAAAAATTAATAAAACCTCAAGTAAATGAAAATATGTTACTCATCCAAAATAAGTTACATTTAGTGGTTAAATAATTAGTATGATATAATATTTGAAAAAATATATTCGTTCTATAATAAATGGTTTTTTTAAGTTCTGTATATTTTATCTTAATAAATTAAATCATCTAAATTTAAATTATTATTATGATAAAATATAATATTTCATTATATTATTTAATATATTAACATTATTTAAATTACAGGTTTGTATGAGACAATATTGAGAACACATATTGTTTTAAAAGACCATTTTAAATAAAAGAAGTCTATATTAAAAATTTTAATTATAATTTTACAATTTTAACTTTATAAAATGAACTTCATTTTTGTAATCATCATATCAAAATTTTTTGTTACAATTAATTATGGTATTTTCTTAAAAATAATAATTTTAGGCTGGGTTATGAAAAATATAGTTTTTACTAAAACTGCACTGTTTAGTACTATATCAATAAGTATAAATTAAAATCTTATACAAATTTTTCATTACCAGAAATATAGTTGTTTATTTAAATTATCTATTTAAAGAAATATATATTTAATTTAGATAACCCATGTTTAACATCTTGATAATTAAGAAATGTTTTTTGAATAAAATTTATTTTTACCCTTTCTTTTTAATTACTTTTTCTTTAAGTAAAATTAGGTTTTGGATTTACATTAAATTTTCATAATTATTATTTTTTAATAATAATACATTAATTTTCACTTAATTTAAAACATATTGATAATATTATCCAAAAACTAATTTCAATAATTAAAAATACACTTTTTCTAAAAACATGTTTTTACATGTTACATGTGCTAATGTTAGAATTAATTTTTCTTAAACAAATAAATTTTATTTGATAAAATTAATTAGATATTTATAATAAGGGTTATAAATTATTCCATTAGTTTCATTTTATTTTTAGGTAATAATATTTTATTACTAAGTAAAACAATTAGTTACTATAGTAAATACTACAAATTTAAAAGTGAAGAAACACTGGGGAAAACACTGAAAAACATGTTAAGAACAAGTGTTAAAATGAGTGGTTAAGAGATTATATAACTTAACCATATTAGCTATCCATTATTGATTGTTATTTGATCAATTTAACACTATAATAAAGACTTTATCATTTATATACTACAAAAATGCCAGTCTTGTCCCATAAAAAAAGTGCCACCACCACCATACTTTTACACTTGTACCAAGATAATTATATTTGGTCAACATCTAACAAAATAACTCCCAAAAAACCCAAATTCAATATTTATATAAAAAATTATTCTAAAAATAAATCCTTTTAAATCCTTTATCCCTTTTTCAAAAGAATTTTCCAAAGGTTAAGCGAAAAATTTCTAATTACTCCTTTTTAATTTTAATTATTTTGTTTCTTATTCCACTTCATTAAGATTTATTTGTTCCAAAATATTATAATAAAATAATAATTATTAATATAATTAAAAGTTATTATTATTATGGAATAATAATTAATAACTCTTTCCCTTTTACTTTGAAAAAAATGAAAATATTTTTTATGTTACTTGCATACTACTGCTTCCATAAGAAACATGATTTTTCTTTTCATAATCGTAATAAAAGGATAACTGTAAATGTTTATTTAATATTTTGGTATGATATTTAAAAAATTAGTTAGACTATTTAATTATAAATCATATCTTAATTTATTTTATTCAATGGAAAATATATAGGTCGCATGTCTGTATGTGCAGACTACCACCTCCACAGAAGTGGAATATTTAATTTTTTCCCTCTAAAACTTTTTTATAGATAAAAAACCTCCTAAAAGTTTTATAAAAAAATTTATAACATATATATAATATCATTTTAATCCTATGATAATGATACTATTCCAATAGAATCCATTTTTTAACCATAATCACCCCAGGATACTAGTTTATTCATGTTTAAGTGGGTTTAGCCACCAATATAAAAAATACAATAAATTTATTTAATGGATGACTATGTAAACATAAATACTAGTATTATTAGAAATTAATAATAAAATATTTTTTGGTTTATGTTTATAGGAAGGTTATATCTTTTTTAACTCAATATTAATATATAAATATTGTTTTTAAAAAATTACCAAATTAAGCGCATCACCAACTATATCATCATGAATCATGACCAAAATACTTATGAAATGATATTTGAACTTTATAAATCATTATAAAAAATATATTTTATTAATATAATGATATTATAATGATTATATTTTAATATATAAATAATAATCACTACCTCTATAATGAAACTAGTTCTAAAAAAACAATCAAAACTTATGACATGCGATGATCAAAATAAAATGTAAATATCAAATTTAAAAAAATGTAAATTAATTTTATAAAAGTTTATATTTATGAATAATGTTCTTAAAGAGGTTATTAATTTATTTATTTCTTTCATATTTAAGTTTAGAGAAAGTTTTGATTAAGTGAGAATAATAGTAATGGTTTTTGTATCATAATTTTTCTTCATTGATATATGATTTGTATTCACCACTTGTCTCCTTTACCATGTATATATTGGACATGTATTTATTTTTTCATAATTATAATTCCATTTAAGGTATTCAAAAATCCATATCACATTAAATATTTTTTGGACACTTAAATCAAAGGATACCAAGGTTATAATGGCCTTTTTTATCTTAACTCCCATCATTGAGTTATAATGGTTCTTCTTAAAGTTCATTCTTCTAATCATGGTTTTTCCAACCTAAGATTTTATTTTATGATAAATTATCTTTTTATCTATAGAGAATTAATTTTTTATTCAATGATTATAAACATATAAATTCCTTTCTCAAAAATTATATCATTATTGATAATTATTCCTATTATCATTAATAATGGTTACCCATCCTTATCCATATTTTAATTTTACGCAAATGTTATCCTATATAATTGGAAAAATGGATTATGTGTTATCTCATGTGACCTTCATATTTCTATTCTACTATTTTCAAAAGGATGTTTTTTTACTATATTTATGATGTGGGTTTTGGATAATTGTATTAATTTTTTTTAATAAAAATCCATCCTTTCATAATAAAATAGTTTATATTCCACTTCAAATTTCTCTTTTATAAACATTGTGCCTTTTAAAATATCAATTACGGAATAATATTTTTATAAGTAAATGTTTTCAAAAAAAAATCACTTAAAAAATTATATCCTTATCAAGATTCCATTATTGATGATTTTTTATAAAAATGATTTTTTTTTCAAAAGTTATCACTTTACCTTTTTGGAAATAGATTATGAATGTGACTTGTGACATCATATTTTTCGACTATGATAATTTTTTTTTATAAAAGTAAATATTTTATAGTTTATTTATCTATTATCAGGATTATTCTTCATGAATATCCTTTTCATGTTTTAAAAATGGTTTCCCATTTTATTATTATTATTAACGATTTTATAATGAATCAAAACTAGGGTTATATTTTTCAAAAGTAACAGTTTCAAATTATTATTTTTGAGTTTATTAGGGGTTTTAATGGATTTTTTTATAAAATAATATTTCATGTGTTTTCACATCTAATTATTTAATATTTTTTAAATGATATTTATTTATAAAAACTTTCTTTCTAAAAACCTTTTTGGGTTTAATGGTAATTTTCAAAAAAAAAAGTTTTATCAAGTCCAAAGTATTTTGTTTTAAAGAAATTTTTTTATAGATTTTTCATTCCATTAAATATGGGGTATTAAATCTTATTTTAAATAAAATTTATCCAATTAATATTAAAATTTATTTTTCATAAATGTAAACATCTATAAATCACTCAATGTTAGACTTTAGATATTTTTTTGCCACTACAAAAATTGAATTTATATAAAGTTTATTGGATATTCTAGAATTGTTTTTCACAAAAATAATTTGTTTTCCATTAGTTAATAAACTAAAATTTAAATTATAAATGTTCTCATGGAACACATATTTATGGATGATTATTATTATGATGTTTTGGGTCTTATATAGCTTTCCCACACACTAGTTAAAGTTTTAAATATCACGACATAATGTTGTTGAGCGTAAACTTAATGTTGGTTAACTAGATTCATAATATTGATCATGGAACCGATGTGAATTAACTAGGTTCACAAGATAGATAATGAACCTAAATAAGGTTAACTAGTTTCACATGATTTATTGTGAACCAGATATAGATTATCTTGATTTATATGATTAAGAATGAGCACAATATAGGTAAGTTAAGTTCACAAGATTGAGGGTGGAACCGATGCACATAAACTGAGTTCAAAAGATTTAACATAAAACTAAATATTATTATAAAGGCTTACATTATTTCAATGACCCTATGGGGTTAGCTAGGTTCATAATGTTATCTTTCATGATGCTTATTCATATGAAATATTTCATTGTTATATTCATGGGATTATACTCTGTGGATCGTTTTTAGTGTCTCAAGATTCCACACACTTTTTCCATGGTAAATGTTTGTTCATTTGGGATTACATGTCGTTCTATCATGACTAATGGAAAAATATCATAATTCAATGTTCTATTTAATATGATATTTCTCACCTACTAGTTTTTTTCTTCTAATTTTCATATTATCTAACCCATCAAATTTTTTTGATGAGTTTTCCCTTACTGAGCATTAGAGATTTACGTTTTATTATGATTATATTTCTTAGGTTATAATGATTAATATAACATATTATAAGCCTATAAGGTATCTTAGTATGGCTTAATTATTTATAAATGTTCATAAGTATTATAAAATAAGTAGGTTATATATATAATCCTAAAATATATTAAACCATCCATTCATGGGATTGTGTGACTATTTGGTTTATGTAATTTTTAACATATGGAAATAATATAAAATAACAATATTTTTTTCTTAACCATCTCACTTAATATCAAATCCAACGTTTAATGGAATACCTTTATCACCAAACTCAGGATTGTGGGTTTGGGGAGCCTCAGCCATGCCCGCAAACCAAAATTTTTTACCCACTATGATCATGACATACATAATAAATAAAAGAAAATAAATGTATAAGAGTGTATACTTTTATCACTACTATACAATTCATCATGATACCTAGTTTTATCTAAGCTATCCCACTCAATAAAATCACTCTATGCCTCTTCCGAACCTGAACCTGTAAATAGTGAGGGATTCACCAGTACCAAAGTGTTATAGACACCTTAGTAGGGTTTGAGTATAAATTAGTAGGTAACCAAAAAATATATCTAATACATACCACATAATTTACTTTTCTTTAACATTTCACATACAAAGAATCATAAAATAAATATTGTTGACACGTTTTAAAAAATAAACACTGTTGATACTCGGGTTCTAACATAACACCCAAGATCAATGAAAACCGATTTTGTTTAGTTTCAGAGTCTCTATGAGTATGTCAGACCACAATACCAACCAATATAAGTCATATAAAAAATTCATAGAAGTAAAAACTAGTCAACATAGTAGAATAAGTTTTAATAGCTGAATCACAGGGAAAATTTATCAATATCCAATAACATGATGATCACGTGGGGTAGTTCATCCCTCCCATATAAACTCACAAATATATATCATTCATAACTAGGGTAAGATTCTACCCACCCAGTAAAACATATCGTCTTAAAATATAAGGGAGTATCAACACCCAAACATGGAAGAAAGTAAACAAGTTACTTGATGGTGTATCTGCACTTTAATGGGTAAGAAATTTATTCAGAAACTAAGTGAAGTATTTTCACCTAACTAGGAAGGAAAGTCATCCAATAAATCATGGGTTTATATGATCCCTTCCAATAAAGAAAGTAACATGGTAGAAATAATTAGGGTTGGATCTATTTAATGCATCCAAGTCATCCCATGTATATCAATGACTTAGTGGGTAGTGTGTCACACCAAAATCATATCTTATAATGAATCTTGATGTGGTCCATCATATTCCTGAATTCATCTCATGGAATAATGGTTGGATTTTCTTGTGAACAAAATTTCACTTACTATATCGATATATCAGTCTAAAAAATTGATTCATACTTTAAGGTGACACCTAGAATTATCACTACCCATTCTTATATGCACCCTCTCTAGGGTCAATATATCATTGTGCACACATTGAGGCCCCTAGGCCACATCATAACATAGAAACCCTTCATGGGTTCATTAACATCAATATCATCTCTCAGGTCAAGACCCATCACTTAATAGGTATAGAGTCCCTTAACAACACCATAACATGATCAAGTCATCAATGGTCCCATATGAAAGGACAATCAAGGATGATAGACTCAAGCCCATCCCATTCATAAGTCAATCAGTGTTGGTACTCACACCCAACCCATATAAATCTTACCTATTACACATCTAATTGGGTTCTCATATCTCAAAGTGGAAGGAACAACCACCCTATGATCCTATCATTCAGCCTAAGGTCTTTAAATATTTTCAGGGTTCTCACATGGCCTACTTAGGCCAATCAATCATCCATCATCACACGTACCTACTCAAGGGGTATAATAAATTTATCCAAATATGTTATAATCTCTACATTACTTAAGTTTCACCCCTATGTCTGTATATCAAAAGGCATCAAATTATAATGAGGATCTCTACAATAAATGTCTAAAAAATCAAGCTAGTTCCCTTGGTCCCTCGTGGATCTTGACACTTAGTTCATTTATAGATGATTTATTAAAATTTTATAATTAATTTAGTTTTATAGGTTCGATCACCCTTGGTGAAGATTGAAAGCATCAAATTCTATACAAATAAAATGTATACAACCAGGGGTCATGTAAAAGGGAACACATACCTAAATTTTAGATTTATTTCCCTTTAGATACATTCTTGAATATCTTTACATAGACTTTTCTAAGTCTAAAAATCCTTCTCCCATCAATAAGAGGCACCATACCACTACAAATATTCATAATTATTTAATTATAATATAGTCATAATTACTAAAAATTTAAAATTAATTCTAAAAAAATAAAGAGATTAGAAATATTCACCGGATAACTCCCTTTGTGACATCATATAACCAAAACCATGACCAACCACCTACTTAATGTCCTGAAAAAGATCTTGAAACCATATATGGAAAAATACCTATCAACCAAAATCCCTTCAATAATTTATTTTATATTATTTTCAAAAAAAACTCTTGAGAAATTTCTATGGAGACATACCTACAGTAAAATGATTTTGAATAGTTTTTTTAAGAAAAGTGGAGGATGTGCCTCTTTTATAAAAAGTAAGAAAAAGATCATATCCCAAGAGAGTACATGAATAAAAAGAAAAGTACCCAATGAAATAATATTGCTACCTATATTTTTCCTTAATCATTCTGTTAGAATCCTTTCCTCTTCTAAAATTTCATGCCAGCCAGCCCTTCCTCGAGCGCACCCCCGACCTCTCACTCCCCCCTGCTTAGAGGGAGTGAATATAGCCAGTGAAGTAAAATCTTAGTATATGTGCTTTCAAAATCAGATCTATCATTATGATTCTCCTTGCATTTTTTAATAGAGGTTTCTCTTGTCACTAGAGTAATCATACCCTTAACCTTCCTTGCTTCGACCAGAGAAATAATCCCCTGTGCTTTGTCTCATGATCAAGCAACCCAATGGCACCACAGATATTATTATCAGCGAGAAGTGTAGGGATACCTAGAATCATTTTCTCTAAAGCCCCGAAGGTCACAACTAGATCATTTTTCTTCTTATAGGAGACATGATTAAAGACTTAATTATCCACCATAGGTTTTAAAGAGGCATGAAATTTTTTAGAAATGACTGGGGAGTCATATTCCAAAATTTGTTTACTATTTCAGTTACTTGAGGTATACATCTTTTCAGGTGAGACCCAATGATCAACCTCTTTTTGTATTTCATATTGAATCACTTGGTCAGAAATCAAGGATTGCTTCAAGTCACTATATTTTTCTTTTCTAAAAGTATCTTTATTGTGGAAAACCACTTATTTGAAGAAGATTTCAACCAAAGACTTCATCTTTGTCTCAAACGTGATAAGTGAATCACTTGACTGGCCACCCTTCTCATGAATCAATGACTCGGTTTAATGCTTAGGAACAATTTTCCTAATTTACTTCTTCCTCTATTTATTATACACCATGTAATTTTATTTAAATTCTATAATTAATATTTCTTATGTGAAATTAATTTAAACAATAAAACTTGTCTTGATGTAAACTACCTAGGAATGGGTATGAGTGATATAGCATGTATATCATGATAAACACTATGAAATCCATTCTATTTCCATCCATGATACTTGTCTAGGGTCTCAACATGTATTCTATATAGAAATTTATGTCTTACATGATATGTACATCAGTTACATTATGTGTACCCTCATATGGACCTTGCTGCTCAACTGTCAGTCAATACATGATGTGTAATAAATACATATAATATAGTTTTACCACATGGATTATGTTACTCTTATCCAGATTAACCATGTGGTGTTATATAGAATTTACATTAGTTACATTTCATGTAACCATGTCATGTTATGTTCTAACTGGCCAATAAATATGAGGAATGTAATGATTTCACTTACTATTCCCCGACATAACATGTTGTGATTGGATGGATTCTACTTTTGTGGTTGATCATTGGTATATGACATGTATTGTTCAATTATATGTTGTGTATCCCTGTTATCTAGCCAAAATCTTTGGAACATGTAGATGGGATTTTAAAATTTCTTTATCTGTTCAAGGACAATTTTTGGAAAAGGAAAATCGAATAAACTTGTTATCTATAAATTTTTATTAAGAAGTAAAAAATCAATATAAATAACCAAATAAACAAATTTTTAATTTTATAAATAATTAATAAAAAATTATAAATTAATATGTGTCCATTTTTATACCACCTAAATTATTTGGGGCATAGTGGAAGTGTTTGGCCCATGATCAATAATGTTTTTCACAGTTTCTTTAGATAAAATATTCTTACATGAAAATAAAAACCCCATAATATTAAAATAAATGATCATTTAACATATAATTAATAATTAATTTATATATATTATAATTAATACCTATTTGAATTATTTATTCATTTTTTAATTAATCGACCATTTTTTTGTATCATCATTTTATAGAAGTATCCAAGAGCACAATCATTATAGTTGTATCCAAATGTACTACATGAATATAAAAACATCATCACTAGAATAATGGGTGATCATGTAAAAGAACCAATCCATATGAATCATTTATCATTTAACATAATAATAATCATTCCAATCTTGAAAGACTCTCTCTTATTCTCTTAGTCTCTTGAGATGGAGGAGGGTGACTATTTTTCTTTATTCTAGAGTGTTCAAGAGAATATCTCTCTTTACTTGAGATAATTCTCTATAATAAAGATATTCTAAAAAATAAAATATATTTTCTAAAAAATGGAATAAAATGGGTTATATACTAAGGTAAAAGAATATTTATTACAAAAAATCTTTTAACCAACTTCTAAATTCTAATTAAATCCCACATAAAAAAGTAATAATAATAATATTTTAAAAAATATCCCTTAACATATAAAAAAATTATACATATTTAAATTTAATTTCTAAAATAAATAAATAAATAAATATTTAGATGATATTAAATGTATCATTTCATCTAGATCCTTCAATTTCCTAGTAAATACTCATTGCCATTTGTCAAACCATGAATAATAAAAAGTTATTTAAATAAATAAATAAATACCACTTTTTTATTCTTATAAATAAATGAATATTATTTACACTAACTAGAGAATAAATATTTATTTAATAATAATGTGACCAAATAATTAATAATTTTTCCTCATTTAAATAATAAAGATCAAAATAAATATAATATATTTATATAACTATTTATGAACTTATTAATAAATATTTATTTAATATTCGACACACATGTGAATATATATTTACATTCATCTTAATAAATGGTGATTGAAGTAATGTGATAAAAAACCTAAATAATTCTTAAACTACAAGTTAGGAAGAATCATTATTCAATTAGTTAATTTAAATAGAATTTAGCGAGATTTAGGATACACTTAATTCATGACTCTCCACAACTTTTTCTCAGTGGCATTAAGAGAATATGTCTTATTCCCAAGATTAATTTCTTAAATCACATAAATGAACCCATATAAACAAAGTTAATGTCACAATGAAAATAACCTCTTATGGTTTGTCCCTTTGCAATATAATCCCTTTGTCTTGATATCTCATAAATATGGTGGTATACTTCATGTATTCAACCTATGCGATTGATTTATCTTTATTTGAATTCATAAAATGTAAATGTTTACATTCTACCATGTAGATGTATTTATAAAATATTTATAATTCAATCAAATGTTCAGATATGTATACTAAAGTTAATATTAATGGGAAAAATACATCCATAACATATTCATTAATGACATATAACTTATGATGTACTCAACATACCATACCTTTCTAAAATCATATTTTTTAATGGTTTTCATAAATACATCTTTGTACATGATTAATATATACATTAATAATAATTTCAAGTATAAGAACTAATGAACATGTCCAAATATAGGAATATCTAATGAAATATATGTTATATGGTATTCTTATAGGTCAATTTGTTCTCATAACATCCTATATTAGAGATTACTATGTGAAAACATTATGAGAATAAGTATAAACATCTTATGATCTATCTAAACTATATATCCCCACAATATTTGGGTTATGTTATAAATATTTAATCAAGATATAAAACATATTTTTAAGAATAATTTCTTAGCACTTCAATTTTACCATTGTAGAAGGGTTCTTATATGACCTTTCGATGAAAAAAAATACTCGAGGGATATTATCATATTGATGTTATGAGAAATAAAAATGATCATTTAATAACCTATTTAATAATATTCAGGTCATTGAATATGTTGGCGATTGAAAGTAAAAAAGTACTTTTCCCTAGGGAATTGAATCCAACAAAATAACCAGTTTAAAATGGTGGGATTTTATTGTGAGATATTTATATAGTTTATATTTACCTTTTTACATGTATTATGTGTCACTGTTATTTTATATAAAAATATGTTCTATCATTTTCATGTTTATGTTGAATGTGTGTGGAGACTTTAGGATATTGTCCTCTAGTTTTATATACTCACACCTATCATATGCATCTTGGTGAGTATTGAAATATTGTTCAACATGAATTAGGTAATATGAAAACCAATTATATCTCTAGTTGGGTATTTTTATGTTTTAGTCTTTCAAAATAAGAATTGAAGTTTAGTTGTGTCATATGTGAAGATCTTAGTGTAATGTAATTTTTGGAACCCTATTTTCCATATTTGAATGTTTTTGTCTTATAGTCAAATCTAGAATTGTTGATGGATTTTGATACTATACATTTTTTAGGTTTTGTTATATTACTCATATTTTTCCTAGTTGTTATCATGAATCATATTCAAATATTTTACTTATAGTAACCCTATTACAGATTATGCATTTAAAGTGTAAGTAATCCCCCAATGATTTTGTTAACCTTATGAATTTATTTCCATCCTTTGGTGTAAAGGGGATGAATCTAAGGTCATTGGAATTATAGTCATATCAATGGTGCTGGGTTAGGGTCGTGATGATATAATAGGCCTATATTGATATTTTTATTAGTTTTAAATATTGTTTCCATGTGTTCTTATTTTGTAGATAAAAAGACTCATACTTTTGAATGAATTTCAAGAGTAACTTTCAAGCCTTATGAATTTTCCCTCACAATAACAAATAGATTCATCCATATTTTACTTGAGTTCATGGAATTATATCATCATTATGAGATGGATATTATGATAAAATTATTTTATTGGAATACTCAGACACTATAAGATTGATTTAATATTTAGTAAGGATAAACACTAGAACATTTCATATATTTATTTTTATTTCCATTTCATCCTTTTATATATCCTTAACACTCTCTTTGATAAATGGTTGAGAAATATTTTTGGTAAGGTTGGAACTTTCCATTTACCATATGATTTCCATGTCAATCTTTTATATATAAATATTAGATCTATTTAATCTTTAACATTGATAAATTATATTGCATATTTATTATGAGATCCAATCCATGCCAAATATTTTATTTATGCCTACTAAAGTAAGAATGAATATATTTTTATATAATAACTTCCCAAAAAATAGAATTTGAGAATATTTATATGCATGGGGTCTAATCATCACACCATTAGGTGTTTTCATGAATAACTGAACATCCATTATTTATGTTCTAGATATGTGTACACCATTTATCTATTTCAAATTCTATATTCTAGATTAACAAGTTGAATTTTTCATGCATAAATAATTAAAAAAATCTCTTTTTTATTGATCTATTAATGGATTAGAACAATCACTAATGTATGGTAGTTGTCATTATATGAATGAATCAATAAAAAAGTTTCTCCTTATTTGGGGTATTTGGAAGTTCAACATGGATTAAGGTTTTATTCATAACCTGATATAGATGGGAAAGAACAACCATACAAATTTACCAAAAAATCGTTAGTTATAGTTATTTATTTACTAGGAAAATCATTACATTGTCTATTGCAATCATTGTTCACTCGATTCCTACATGTTCTTTATAATAAATTAAAAAAAAGTTGTAAGTTTGGGTAATGATAATTTCTAGTAAAATTATATTAAATAATCATAAAAATATAAAAAATTAATCTTAAAATTTCATAACCAATGACATTCATGATTTATCCTTGGTTTCATTAAGTTTTATTCTCTATTTTTATTTATCCAAATCTATAGAAATAAATAAACCCAACCCTAATACCATTTAAAGAACCCCTAAATCCACACTGATAGATTTTGTGCTATAAAACATATGTATCCATAACTATCAGATATCAAAGTAGAAAAAACAAATCTACATACACCATTTTATAAGATTATACATATCATCAAAATATTAAACCATATTAACGAAACTTAAAAGATCAGTATATTCTGAGATTAAATTCATATTTTATATTATATACAATATAACATCAATTTATTTTAAAATAAAATATCCACCCATGAGCCCCTCCTATTCATATAACTATGTAGTAAAATCTAGGGAATTGGGGAATCATAAGAAAAGAGTGTACTCAAATGGTTATTAAAGAGAGAAAATATATGAGATATAAATAAAAGAAAAGTGGGTGATTATAATGAATATAATAAAGGATTGTTTATTTAGAGATCATATTGTTATGATCATATAATTAATTTAAATGAACATATCATAAGGAAATAAAATAGAGTTTAAAATGAAATTTGGAAATATAAACATGAAAATTAACATAAGGAACAAAGCATATATTATTTAAATCCCTTTCATCGGTCCATATCATATTGTACAATACGAAAAGTCATATAGTTTGACATATATGTAATATTTTCATATCATATACCATTATTTATAAATATTTTAATACATGTTTTATGATATTATATAACTTCCGCATTCAATTATTTCATATGTTATTATCCTTATTTTTTGAATGGATGAGCACCATGATTCAATCACATGATTAGATAATTATAGATCAAGGGGTTACATATAGTTTTTAATCACATTCATAACTCATAAATTTCAAAACATATCTTTTAATTCATGGAAAACTCAAGGAGAGTCTTTAATGGATTTATAAAGAAGTAGTCACTACATGATGCTGGTTATTTAAGCTTTCCCAAACCATGGATGAATCCATCATCTTATAGTTGTTTTATTTCTCCCTCACTCTTTTCCCAGGTGATATAGTAGTATATAATGGATGTGTGTTGATTATAAAACCTTTAAAACTCTAAATTGTATGATATTTTTTAATACATTTAATTTCCTTGATAGCTTGTGTCATACGTAACATTGGATTTTATCAAAATTCAATATATTGTAAATATTATTATTTATTTTTTATAGTTATAAACATAAAAATAAATTGGAGGGTATAAATAAAACAAAAAAAATTATGAAAAGTATAAGTTTTACACATTAATATGATAAATTCATTTATTTTCATTAGATTAAAAATAAATATGAAAATCACTTGAAAGTAATTGAAATGTTTTTCCAAAAACCATTGTTTTGCACCCAAAGTGATTTTATATAAATTAATTAATTCAGTTACTATTTTTGAATAATTCTTATAATATATATATATATATTATATTTTTATTTAAAAAATTTCATTATTATAATAGTTTTTTAAATATGGGATATGAATAAATCTCATTTTGTGTTTAGAAATTATATTTTTTTTCTAAAAAAATGTTTTATCTTATTCTATGTAGTTATTTTGAAACTATTTTTTTTGGTTTATGAAAGTTTATCTAAAAAAAATTATTTCATTTTTTTAAATACAAATTTCAATATTTTTTTGCAGTGAATTTTTGTGAATTTTATGAAAAGGTTATTTTTTCAATGAATAGTAAAAAATACATATTTGTATTTGAAAATATTTCTTTTATATTATTTTCAATGTAACATTATATTTTAAAATGGTTTCAAAATAAAAATAAGTTCAATTTTATTATTTATAATCCAATTTAGATCATTGGAATAAATTTTTCATGTGTTTTTATATTAAATCTTTTTATGCTGATAGAGATTTTCTCTTTAGTATACCCCTCCTTCCCGCGTGTGTGGGTTTTATTTTAATTTAAATTAAATCAAATCTAATAATTAAATTTTTAAAAATGGATCAATTATTTGGAATTTAATTAATTACTATAATATTATAGTTTCAACTTAATTTTTTTTCATAATTAATAACAAATACATGAAAAATTATTTACCTCAAATAAGATTAAAATTGGGTTTTGAGAATTACATTCACCTATGTTAAAATTAATTTTACTCACATATAAGATTGTTATTTGAGAAATTGGAATAATATTTTTAATTATTGGGTGCATATTAACTAATAATGTAAATTTTACTTTTATTATTATGGGATAAATCACCTTGTTAAAAAAATATAGTTACCATGGTGAAAACTAAAATGGTTAAAGTAAGTTAAATTTAGGACTAAGGAATAACATCTTTAAAATGTTTTATTTTTATAATTATGGATTGGATCAACCATATATTACTTAATCTCATTTATTTATCATTTTCGGGTCCATTTGGGGTGACAGAGAGTTCCCATTATTGAATAGTTTTCAGTATTGGAAAAAATGAAACACCTTAATTTTAAAATGGAACTTCCTCTACTCACTTATTTACACCTTTTCATCTATTTGGCTAGATGAAACCCAACTAAAATATCTCATCAACATCGTTAAATAAATTCTATATATATTTTTCCTCATAAAAGACCAATCATTTTGTCCTTAATAAGATGTCCAAAGGAGATTTTTCTAAAAAAAGGAGGTTGGAATGAGTATGAAAGATGTCAAGAATTATGGTAAGGGGTTTTGGTCTCAAATTGTTTTTTGGGACATATGTTATATTATTAAGCTATATTATTTTATGTAGTTTATACAAATACCCATTTATATGGTATATCATGAATTTATTTATTCACATGATATTTTATGTTTCAATTAATGTCATTTCTTCATGGGGTTTATAGTTAAGAAGTTACCAAAGAATGTATGTGATTTCAGTTTCACTTTTATCTCTTTGAGGTACATTCCATATTCACAACTTGTTTCTTCTATGCGATATATATACTATCCATGAATTTATTTTATGATTATTATAATAAAATTTATTGGGATTTTAATATTAATATTTTTTATTTAATTCATGGGGATTATGATTTGAAAGATACCAATTTGGTAAGGGTTTTATGCTACAGCCTCATTGTTTATCCAGATTGTTTATGATTAGGTTTCTGATAATGAAATATTATGATATACCTCTCATTAAACTCATGATTTTTTTTATCCACTGTTTAGTTATAAAAATTAAATGTATTCATTTTATTTTCCTCTCTTTATTTACTCAAATTTTAAAAATAATATTTTAAATACAATCGACTATATTTATTTTTCATTGATAATCCTTTTTCTTCCAAGTAAATATTTTTTTTAAAAAATGGATATGTTTTTTACTATGATTGTTAAATTTATTTTTATGCATGACTAAATTTTTATTTAATGTTTTAAATGAAATTATCTTATGATTTTATAAAAAAGGTACATTTTTAATATTCCTAAAAAAATGTGAAAGGAATATTTGTTTTCACTTTCATGATATGAGCATAATTTTATACAGCCTTGACCACTAGATTATTGAAGAAATAATTATTAGTTTTTATTTTTATTTTCAATGAATTTTTTTCCTTAATATTTAGAGAAATGTTTTTCTTTTAAATATATGATTTCAACTAAGAAGGATATTTTACTCTTGAATATTTTAATGGTATTTTATATAATTTCTATGTATCAATGAAAATAACCTTTAATATTGATTAGGTTTTAATTGTGATATGATCTAATGGTACAATCCTTGTTCTTTATTTGTGAAGTTTTTAGTAATGATTAGGATGAAATTATGTTTAATAAAATTATTCCATTACCATGTATTATGATATGATGGATTGATGAAATGTTTATGAAACCTATTAATTTTCCTCAGTTTATGCTACGATGAAATGTTTATGAAACCCATTTTCTTTTAACAAGTTATTATATGATGAATGTTTTATGATATTACATAACAAAGATTTATGAATGATTTAATAGGTTGCATCTATATTTCCCCCAAATGCATTAGGTAATGGTTTATATCTCATGAGATAATAATTGGAAACAAGCTGATGTGCTTAATCTGCTATGGTAAACATGCATATGGGCTTGAACCACTATGTGAAATAGATATTGATTCCTAATCCATGATGTAATGGGGATCTTATGTTAATTACTAGTGTTTTATGATTTTATGATCTAAATATAAAACCTTTAAATATTAAATTGTATCTATATTTATGATGGTTTCACAATTTTATGGCATGAAATTATGGATCATGGCTGATTTATAATGATTTTTCACTCTTATAGTTCAAGTATTTTGAAACAATAATGTTTTATTACACGGATATTTTTTATGATATGAGATATATTGGGAATGAAATATGTAAGTTTTATTAGTAATATCATACCCTTAAACTTATAGTTTTCTTCTATAAGATCATCTGTTTATATCTTCTATGTTTACCCTACTGATCACCCAAGATCGACCTTTTCTTATGATTCATTTATCTAGGTTATGAAGAGAGGTTAAATTAAGTTATTTCTATGAGGGGTACTAAATGGGGAGATATTTGTGGGAGATGTTGAAGATATTCCATGAAATTATAGTATTGTGTATCTAGTATCCAAATACTCTAAAGATATATGGTCCTCGAACATGAATTTGAGAAATTTTTGAATATTAATCTACAAAAATTTGATGGATATGTTTATAAATACTGGGTCATTATAGTTGGTATAATAAAAAAGGGTTAGTTAAACTTCATAAATTTGGAATATAAAATATTAGTGAGATATCCAAGGATATGTATAAGGATAAGACTAGGGATAACTCAATGTATAAGAAAATGTCCTAGAATTATGGTGAGGAATATTGCAAATATTTCCAAGAAATTGCATTCTTTTATGGATAATAAAAGTGGATGTGGCTCTTGAGAAGATGTACCTAGGTGTAATAACTCAAACAATTGTGCATTGAGTTGGAATCAATTTTCACTTGGTGTAGGAAAATTGGCATTTCTGCATATTTGGTTTGACACTCTTGGGGAATACATTTGGGAAATTCAAACTCTTTATGAACCATCTTGAATTATTTGAATAGATGATTATCATGAATGGTCATGATTAAAACTATGATTTCCTAGAATGAAAATAAGGTGTCAATATTTAAGCATATAATAAATTATTTTTCATGATTATGTGATTTCATACTAAGAATATTTTTTCTTAGACTATACTTTTTGGTTTTAGTCAATGATGGGAATTATAAAGAACCAGGTTAAAGGTTAATGTTAAAGGCAATTTGATAATGAGAAACCAAGTTGGATGATGAATGGATTGAAGGATATTGTGATTATTACTAACCATTTATTGTCATATATGACTAACTGATTTCAACTTAACCAACTCTTGGACTCACTAATTAATACAAGGATATGATTTTCTGAGAGATTTGGTGGTAGAGACCATGAATGAAAGAATATTCAGCTTCCTAGATGTTGAGAATGTGGGAAGAATTACTCTAGGGAATGTCTCAAAGGAATGAGAATATATTTTTTTATATAATAAGAGAACATAATAAGTAATTTATGAGGGGAAAATGAATAGTAAACTTAGTTAAATTTATGATAATAATATTTATCGTACGACATAATTAATAGTGGATTGATTTAAATGTAGAATGTATGGGAATTATGAAAATTGATGTCCTAAGGGGAAATCTCATAGATGGATTTAGAAACTATTATGATTAATGTTTCTACCATTGATTATTAAGTGACTACAAATGACATACGAAAGGAAGGAGGTATTCAGTAATAATATGATTAATCCTTATTAGTTTTTTAAGAATAGAGTTGAATGATTAAATCATTCATATATTGGAACTCAAGAATTATGTTATATAAGTCATGAAGTATATAAATATAGTTTACTAGAGATTTTTCATCATGTATTTGTAAGAATATATTAAATGGTACTGAATTCTAAGAATATTGATTTAATAGAATATTGATTTTTAATATAAAACACATGATTAAGAAAAATATAATCCTTAATATGTTTCTGATGTTTGGATTAAATAATGATATAATTGATATAGATAAAGTAAATTAGATTTTATTGATAACCTTTTAACTAATTAATTATTTTACAAAAAGTGGTTTATGTTATAATTGATGTAGTTTACAGAATTTTATTTATTTAAGGAATATATTCAATAATCTATGGTTTTATTTATGGAATGAGGAAGAATTTATGTCTTTATTTTTAATTTATGATAATTTTTATTATTACCATATTTTAGGTTGTCATATGAACAAGGCATTCACTTATTTTGTATGTAATAATTAAGTGATACTTTATGATGTTTTGGGGGTGAATGTTAAGTTTATTTTTAGAAACTTAGTGACCCTATTTATATTTTTTTAATTTAGGGATGTTATTAAGGATAACCATTTATGGAATGGATTAAGTTGAAATTTGGATGAGGTTTTAGAGAATAATGTACTATTTCATCATATAGAGATTTATCCATATTGGGCAAATTATGATATTTTTGGGTTTTGATGATAAGTAGATATAAAAGGACTTACTTCTCATTTGATTATGTATTGTATGATCTGATTGATTTTAATTTTATTTCTTCAAGTATAAAACAATTCTACATTATTTCTTAGAGTATGATATGAAGTGGAAATTGATCAATGCTTAGCTAAGGGAAGAGATTTTGATTATGGAATGTAATAAGTATATTTTACTCATGAAAATTCCTCATCATTAGTAAATGTATATTGAGTTAGAAATTTTGTCCTATTACATTCATTTCTAATGAATGTATGATAATTTTCATACCTCTTCGATTTATAATTTTGGGGTCGTTAACATCCTCATGATCATTAACTTTATTATGATCAATGACCACGGGGAATTAGTTTTATGTTATGTCTATATAATCATATACAACTAATGTTTTTCTACTTGGAGTCCTATTTATTTACTATTCTAAATGACCTTTGTACTTCTTTTTTCCCTCTTATGAAGATAAAAATTTATTAAAGCTTTTTATGATATAGGTTTCCTACAAAGGAATTATCATTTTTCGAACCCTTGATCATCGATAACAAGTTCATATTATGAGGATGAAATTTATTTATGGAGGGTAGAATTTAACACCATGATATTTTATTATTTTTTTCAAATAAATTTAATTTATTTAATATAAATAATTAAAAAGAACATCAAGTTTTAGTGAACAACAATATACTATGAATATTTTCATTTAAAAATGACTATTATAACCTAACTATTAAATTTTAAAGTATGAATATAACTATCTAAATTAATAATAGTATATTTTTTAGACATTAATAAAATAAATTAATTTGTTTTTAATTGATTATAAATGAAGATGAAAATCATTTGAAAGTAAAAGAAATGTTTTTCTGAGAAACTATTTCTATGCGTAAAAATTGTTTTTATATAAATAAATTAAATTATTAAATATTAATGAATAATTTTAATTAAATTTTTATATTATATATTAAATAAAAAATTTCATTCTTTTAAATTTATTTTAGCAAGGGATAAGAATAAATCCATTTTTATGTATAAAAATGTTTTTTTTTCAAAAAAGCGTTTTCGTCAAATTTTTGGAACTTATTTGAACAAATTTTTACTTTTAAAAAGTTATTTGGAAAAATTAATTTATTTTTTGAAATCATAATTTCAAACTTATCTTAGATTTAATTTTTTTTTATAATTTTCTAAAATGGTTAATTTTTTGATGAATTGTGAAAAATAATTTTTTTATTGAAAACATCCATTTCATCTAAAGTATTTACAAAATAAAATTATATTTCAAATGGTTTTAAAATTTAAATTAGTTAATTTATACTATTAAAAATCCTATTTATTTAATTTTAATAATTTTTTTTTGATTTTTTATATTAAAACATATTTTACTTATGAATATTTATTCTTTCGAAAACTGATTTTTCACCGCGTCAATGGGTTTTATTTTAAATTAAATTATATCACTTATGTGAATTGAAATTTGAAAATTTTATTCTATATTTGGAATCAATGTAATTAATAATATATTATATGGTCAATTTATGTATTTTTATATTGAATAATAAAGTCTATAAAAATTAATTACGGTGATTAAGATTAAAATATGATATTGAGAATTATAAGAATCTGTGTTAAAATTAATTTTACTCGCCGATATTATTTTTATTTGATCAATTTTTCTTCATACTTAGATTCATTAGGTCCATATTATCTATAAAGTAACAATTAATTTTAATTATTATGTGATAAATCACCTAGGTAAATAAATATAAAATTAGTTACCAATCCCCAGCCAAAATCTCTCCCAATCATATTTATCAAAAATATATGTCCTCTTCTCATCCCAAGATACCAATTATGATATACTTAATAATAGATCAAAAGGTGATTTTTCTATGAAATGGAAGTTCAAATGAGTATGAAAGAATTTAAGACTTGAGGTAAGGGGGTTTTGTATCAAATTATCTTCTATGGGACATATGTTATGTTACAAAATTGTATTATTTTATTCAGGGTATATAAAAATCCATTGATAATTTTTGTCATAAATTTATTTATTCTTAATATATTTATTGTCTCGTTTAATGATATTCTTTTATGGTTCATACAGTTCAAAAGTTACCAAATCATTAAGTGATTTATGTCTTGCTTTTATCTATGTGAGGCACATATAATATTAACAATTTGTTTTCTTTATGTGGTGTATATTATTCCCATAAATTTATTTTATGGTGATTATTATGAAATTTATAGGAATTTAAATATCTATATATGCTTATTTCTTTCATGGGAATTATGATCCAAAATCTACTATAGTGGTCAATGTTTTAGGTTACAATCTCAATGTTTGTTGGGATTGTTTATGATTATTTTTCAAAAGGTTAAATATTATGATCTATCTCTCAAGAAACTCATTAATTTTCCATCACTATATTTATTTATAAGAATTACATGTATTACGTTCATTTTTCTTTCCTTATGCTCTCAATTGTTGCAAATAATGTTTTTTTAAAATGGAATTTGATTATCACTTCAATAAAAAATCCTTTTTATCAAAATCCATGTTTTCTAAAAAAATCAGGAATTTTTTTACTATTATTTTTCAAAGATATGTTTTCCCATGAATTGAGTTTTATAAAAAAAATAAATGGAATCATTCATTATATTTCCAATCAAGGAACATTTTGACATTTCTTACAAAATATGAAAGGAATATTTGTTTTAAAATGTACGACGTGAACAAACGTTTCTACCATTATGACCAATAAATTACTTGAATCTTACTTTACAATTTTTCATAGTTATTTTCAAAGAAATGTTTTCCATATTATTAAGTTAATTTTAATATTTTAATGAATTTATTTTCAATAAAAATTATGCTTTCCTCAATAATTTTATAATATTATTTTATTGAATTTCTATTATTCAATGACAATAAACTTTGATGTCTCCATTATTTTATAGAGGATTTGATAAAACAACCAAAACGATGTTATTTCTTTGGATAATTTATTTTTATAATTATTATGAAGATTTTTTTTTTATAAAACTAATTCCTTTTCCATAAGTAATGTTATGATGAATTGATTAAATGTTTATGAAATTCATTTCTTTACCTTGGGTTATGTTATCATAAATTTTTTATAAAAACCATTTCCTTTTCATGGGTTATTACATGATGAATTTTTTATGATCTTGTGACACACAAATGTATGGTTTATGTGATGGGTTGTATTTATATCTCCATCCAATGTCTTTGGTAGTGTCTTATATCTAATGAGATAATGATAAGAAAGAAGCTTCTATGTTTGATACAATATGGGAAACATAAAGATGTGCTAGATCCATAATGGGAAACATGTGATAATGATTGATCCTATCATGAACCATCCTAGCGGGGCTTGTTCCGCAACTCACCATGATTACCTTCAATAGGCTATGGGTTAGAGAATATCATCGAGTGGGCATACCACAAACATGTGAGGCCTTAGACAATGTTCTTGTACACACACACACACATCTCCAATCCTATGCAATGATAAAATGTAAAAAAAAATGAACAACCATTAATGTATATATTTAAAACCCATAATAAGATTATGATAAGATTTAAATGAAATTGAACAGATCCAAATACAATCCCACCATAAATATACTGAAAATAGTCCAACCTAAAAGTAAATATTAGGGATTGCTATCAAAAATCCAAAGTAACACACCTTGGTATGTCCAATCTCACTAATCACCATTTTTTTGTTGGCCCATATAGGACTCTATAAAATGTTAATAATTTATACAAGACATGACACATGAGGGAAAATACTGTGTAGGGGTGAGTATAAAAATACCATGTAGGACACCCCGAAACCACAAAGAATACAATAAAAGTAAACTAATGTAAACTCTACATAGGTATATGTATAACAAACATATAACAATAATATTTAGATATACTCCAAGAACACACATAGTACAAATGTAATTCACAACCATAGTATTCCAACCTAGGATCTCGACTCAAAGGATCCACAAATCACTCATCCAGGAGAACACACTCCTGAGTCTGATAACACTGATGATGTCTGTTCAAGAGGTAATGACCATCGAGTCTCACCATTAGAAGTAAACATTAACTTTATGAAGATACATGATACATGTATGATGATCACTGCCAATGACATGAGGTATACCAAAAGTTCATTTTGGAATAATCTTCTAAGTATAGGATCGGTTCCCACATAATGATGGTCACAACTATACTAAGAACGTCACCTAGGGCCTGAAGATGAATAGAGAATCTCACTAAAGTCCTCACAAAAGGATTCTAAAAACTATATACAAGAACCCATAATAAAGGTATCGTTATCCTAGGATTAAGAGGTGATTCCATACCAACCCTCAGGGAAAGTATTAGGGGAACACACCCTAACTAAACTTTTCCAATATATATAGGAAAATATATCCAAATAAACATTTAAGGATTACATGATATATAATAGGGTTACACACTATGTCCCTTGAACTGTACTCCTGCCCAGGTAACTTACTTCTGTCCATGCCCATGTAGATGTACATGGAATTTCGACTGCCTATGTACTCTACTCGTGTGCTAGTACATGGGTTACCCTATGTACTTGAGTCTAGGTTATGTTAATGAGGGGGAGTACATGATGTGCTCTAACCCATGTACTCTGACCCATGTCTGTGTACCCTCTAAGGTAAACACTGAGTCACTGGGGAGAGACCTCATGTTGTGTAATAGGGACACACATCATGTGATACTTAAGTATCCCATGAAACCATTGCCTCCACATATGGGGCCCCATAATGTTTGAAGATCTTGGTTACATGGAATGTAGTGAACATTTTTCTAGAATTCCATATCTTGAATCTATGTTCAATTCCATTCCTCTGGCCTTGATCTAGTATCCGTTTTTCCACAAAATCATAGATTCATCCTCATCTGTTCATGCCATCAATGGATAAAAAGATTCATACCTTTGATTCCTTCAGAAAATATAATCATTCTTCATTCTATGTTGCATTCTAATGAACATAAAATCGGGTATACAAAAATATTTTATTCACCACCACTTCCATTGCCACATCACCTTCTTGTCTTACTAATCCCAAATCTAAAATATCAAATCATTGAGCTAAGAATCAATTATGAAATGATTTATTTCTTATGTGGATGTCAAACTATGGAACAAATGAATAAATTACATGATGAATGAAGAATCATGAGAGAAAAGAACAAGAAAAATATAGGATTAAAACTCAATTGATGTTTATTTGGACCTCGATCCATTTTTATGAGAATAATATTGAAGAATAAACAACCCCAATGTAATTATCCCAAAACCGGATTAATCTAACCCATCTTGAAATATGATCAATATTTGAATCAATACATTGGTTGATTGATTCATTTTCTTTATAGAAATTAAGAATAGACAATGAAACCAACCCAAAAAATGTCCTTCCTTGATTTGGTTTTATCATTGATGAGAAATAGAGCTTCGTCGTTATCACTGGAAAGATCATTCGATTCCATTGCATGTCGATCATCAATCCATAATGCGGTCATCACACATCTAAGGGATATTATCTAAACATATCTCCAATGGTTCTCTAATGGATCCATGGTTATGTTTCTAACCCTAGAATACTATAATAGAAATATACTTAAACACTCTCAAATCGTTGCGTCAAATGAAAATAATGAAAATAATTTATTTAATTATTTTACTCATTTACACATTCGTGATGAATTTATCACAAATTCAATGCACCGACTATAGTCATGTCATTCCTTGAGTAAACCCTACAATCTGAACTCAAATACACACTCAGATTTATGATCCAATAATCTATTTTGAGGTTATTTCACTTTTACAGAAAAATTGTGTTCTCATGCTATTTAATATATATAATATACTTCAAAAATTCATTTTGGGCACACTAGAGCTAGGTATTGCATGAATTATTAGTTCATAGCCTAAAAAATAATTTATAAAATATCTAAAAACAATACATGGAAAATGTGATTCATTATATTCTACTAACATTGGATCTTTACATCCCTAAAAATCCAAAATAATGGCTACAAAAAAATGTGTGGGTACTGAGCACAAATCTGAGTCTCCTGCTCCCATTTTCTCCATTGACGATTCTTGTGCTGCCACTAGACATGCACTAAAGGAATCAATCACCCACTATGTATCTTCACATGCCTATCCTTGATCTCTTCTATGTAAACAAAAAAGGTATCTTTACACTCGATGTCTAGATTTTCCAAGTCGATTACATGCAATGGTTCATGAACATACCTCCTCAATTGAGACATGTGTAAGATGTCATGTAACCAGTCTATCTACGAAGGTATAACTAAGTGTTATTCCACCTTGCTAACTCTATGAAATATCATGAATGTTCCATTGAATTTGATAGATAGCTTGATTCCTTGACAAAATATCCATAATCCATGTTAAGGTGAAACATATAGGAACACATGGTATCCTTCCTTAAACTCCAAAGGTCTCAGTAGTAGGTCCACATAATACTTTTGATGGATCTATGTTGTCTTCATCTAATCGTAGATGATCTAAAACTTCTTAGTAGTTTCTCACACCGTCTCTGGACCTAATAGTGTTGACTCTCCTAGGATGGTCTAGCAAAGCGGTGACCTATAGGGTCACCCATAAAGAGCCTAAAATGGTTTCATACTGATGGTTTAATGGTAACTATTGTTATACGCAAACTCCACCAATGGTAGATGATCCTACCAACTATAAAACAATTCAAACATGTACGCTCACAACATTTCCTTCAGAACCTGAACGGACTGCTCAGTCTTGATGTTAGTTTAGGGGTGAAATGCTATGATCAATTGTAATTGAGGCTGAAATTACTCTTAAAATCCCTTCCAAAACCCGGATTTTAATCAAGCATTGTGGTAGAAAATGATCATCGATGAAACCCCATTGGGTCAGACTATCTCTTGAATGTAGAGGTGTCGTAATCTCTTTAGTAAACTCTACTCCCGAATAGCTAATAGTGGGATGACATGGTGAATTGTTCTCTGATCACCTAGATAGAATAATTTACAATGGACTTATGTGGTATCCCTATCATGAAGTCCATGGATTTCACATCCCACTTCCACCCTGGCATCTCAAGGGGTTGAGCTAAACTTGCTAGAACTTTGTGCTCATCTTTCACTTGCTAAGAAGTACAGAATTGAGAGATAGTCTCTACCACTTCTTTCTTCATCCCTCGCCACAAAAACTCACATCATAAGTCTAGGTAAACCTTTTCACACCAGGATGTACTTCCAAATGATACTTATGAAACTCTATCGGAAGCTCATCCCGTAATGTCATTGGTACCATCATGAATCCTCCTAAAATAACGACATACTCCACACCTTTTGAAAATACATCAGAAGTATGTCTAGTGGATATCTAAAAATGTAGGGTCTCACAATCGACATACCCTACCTATGCCTCCCTAAATTGATGAATGAGCAGAGGGATGACAACCATCGACTGGTGGTAAGCTACTCCATATCCATCAAAATATGATAATGACAACATGGCCAACTACTCTGATGCCTCACTCAACAACTAAGAACAAGATCTCTTACTGAGAGAATCTACTACCAAATTCCCCTTCCTATGATTATAGACAATTTATAATTCTTAATAATAGAGGAACTCTAGGAATTTTCTCTTTCTCATGTTTATATCCTTCTGTGAGAAGATATACTTGAGACTCTTGTGATGAAAATTGATAATAAACCACTCTCCCATTAGGTAGTATCACCGCATATTTAGTGAAAATACTATCTAGGCTTACTCAAGATCATATGTCACATAGTTCTTCTCATGTGGTATCAACTGATGTGAACCACATACAATCTCCCTCTTCCTCTACATCAGAACACAACCAAGCTTGGTTCGTGATGAATACAAGAAGAATACATACTCTACAACCAAAGATGGTAAAATCAAGATGGGACATCTCATAAAAATATACTTTAACTATTGAAAATCCTAATTCAACTTGTCTATCCACATGTAAGGCTTCCACTTTCATGTCAAATGTGTCATGGGTACAGATATCCAAGAGAAATAATGTACAAATCTCCAATAATATTCTACCAACCCAAGGAACATCAGCACCTCCCTCACACTCTTAGGTTGATCCAAAGCTAACACTACATTGACCTTGGAAAGCTACACTATCACTCCTTCTGTTGAGATAACGTGTCCCAAAAAAATGGAACACCTACATCCAGAACTAACACTTTGAGAGTTTCATGTAAATATGGTTTTCTCATAGTATATCTATAACCATCCTCAAGTGTCCCACATCCTTCTCCTCGACACCAATTACACCATGATATCATCGATGAATACAATCATGAACTGGTCTATTAAAGGATGAAATATTTGTTTCATGAGTCCCATAAACACTACTCAGGTGTTCATCATGCAAAAGGCCATCATCAAGTACTCATAGAGACCATTGTGAAATCTTAATTATGTATTCAGTATATACCCATCTCGTACTCACTCCTAGTGTTTGATTTACCTGAGGTCAACCTTTAAGAACCATTGTGCCCCTCTAAACTGATTAGAGAGGCCATTGATCCTCGGTAGTGGATAACTTTTCTTCCCGATCACCCGGTTTAACCTCTAGTAGTCCACATAAAACCTCAAGCTCCCATCTCCCTTCCTAGAGAACTAAAATGGGGTCGACCAGGGTGAAGCAATAGGTTTAAAAAATCCATTAATCTTCATTTCCAACAATTATACCCTCAGCTCCTGAAGCTCTATGGGTTCTATATAATATGTTGGCATAGATATCAGTGTTATCCTGGGTGTAGATAAATACAAAAGTCTATCTCTCTTTGGGTAGGTAAGCTTGGAACATATTTAGAGAACAATTTTTTATAAACCACAACAACTATAGGAAATTTGAAACTCATAACATCCACTTCAATAAGGGACATGCTTTACAAATTATGATTAATTGGATGTACCCTCTTATGCATGAGTCCATCCTACACTACCTTGATTTTCGTTTTTACTGATGAAAGAGAACCTAGTTCTGTCACTGTAGACACACCACATCCTCCACCTGAAATAGTCAAAATGGGATTGCATTATAGATAACCCATCCATATCTAAGATAACATCATAAGGCCTCATCACTGATACAAATAGTTCTTAATAGAAACTATCACCTCCCAGATTCAGGTTGCATAGTTGGAACAAGTGCGAGATCACTAATTCTTCTCTGGTTGGAGTCTCTAAGCACAAGGGTTGAGCCAAGGGCTGAAACAGAATCTCTATGTATCAAACAAGATATGTCAAAATAAAGGAATTACTAGAACCTATGTCTATAAACTCATAAGATAAGTTAAAAAAGACTTATATTGTGCCTCATTTCATTCCCATAGCCTCTAGGTCATAAGCTTCGACTGCCAACAACTATCTTTGTCCCTATCCTCGAGCTCCCTATGCCTATCATGGACCACCTAGGGGTGGTGGCTGTAACAAGTCAAAGAATCCACCACCTCCTACTACTCTCATAGCTCCTCTTTCATGTCTTCCACCCTAGAACCTACCTTTTCTCGCCACTGCCTATGCCCTGGAGGCCTGTCTACAGTTTCTTTGTTAGCTATACGACGGGTTGAAAATATTGAGAAATATTTCCCCTACCATCACATAAGTAACACCACATATATCTAGGCTTACTATACCCATACTATGAGCCTTGAACAACGAACCCTCTCTCATGGGACCACCTCATAAAACATTTCATATATCTAGTTCCATGATAATGATGTTATCTCCTTAATACTAAGGTATTTTCTCTTGTATTCCCTCTACCTGGATCTACAAGTTGTATCTGCTCAGCTAAGAAACTCCCATCCAAAAAATCTCACTCAAGCACCCGAGTATAGGTAAGAATGCATAGAGGGATAAAAATGAATATGATGTATCTATGCAGCCCTCTCTCAATGATCTGATCTCTAAATAACTGTTTGTGAAACATATCTATCGAGTCCCTGGAGAGGTTGGTAAACATTGATGAATACTCAGCTTCTTTTGTGCTTCCTTACTATAGATATATATGATTTTGGATATGTACAACCATAAGTATAGCTAGAGATAACTCCTATATGAAATGATTCTCTAACTTCGACCACATTAGTGTTTCCTTGGAATTTGTCGGGGTCACTAAACCCCAACATCTCCTTACTGAGACATTAAGAAGGATCTCCTCTAGGACCACCATCTGATATGATGGTGTCCTAAAATGATAGAAAACTTACGTCACCACCACAAGCCAAAAATTGTCAGCTTATGGGTTGGCCTCACCTTAGAAGCTAAGGGGTATCTGTCATTGAAACTCATGAAGCACGCTCAGCCTTCGGACCTCGTCCACTATTAATGCAGTTACAATCAACTTCACAACATGTTTTGGTATAGTTGGGGCACCACCTAGAGGTAGAACCTCTGAAACTAGTCCCTATTTCGAAACCTCATCACTGAGGGGATCATCCTCATGATCATGATAATAAATCCCATCCTACATACAACATGAATAAATCCTTAAAGTAAAGATGATACACCTCAATCAATGAGTATATCTGAAGAACTGTATTAAGAAGACATGGAAAACACAACCCATTCTTATTTGGGGCATGCATCATTTTTTCCTTACAACCAATGTTATCATGTACTAAGTGGAAATGTAGGTGATTAGAGTCCTACTGTACGGATATGTTGGCCACTACACTAATACTAGAGCCCCTGGCATGAAATCCAAATTAAACACACATAACCTTATTTCCCAAAACCAATATCATAAACTCTATTCCTATGGTATAACTGACTGCTCTAATACCACTCGATCATGACCCATCCCTATTGGGCATGTTCCATGACTCCCCAAGACCACCTCCAATGGGCCAGGGGCTAGAGACTAGCACTGAGTAGGCATATCGAAAACATGGGAGGCATTAGCCTAAGTATTGTTACACACACCCACATATCCAAGCCTATGCAATGTTAAAATATAAAAAAACTAAACAACCATGCATGAATACATCTAACTCCCACAACCGGAGTACAATAAGAAGTAAATGAAAGTAAGTAGGTCCAAATAAAAGCCCACCATAAAGAGTCTCAAACCAATTACATCCTAAAAGAAAATACTAGGGACAACTGTCAAAAAGCCACAAGAACACACCTCGGTCTGTCCGGTCTCACTAAATACTCTCTAGTTCAGGTCTGTCTATGACTCTTTGAAAAGTTAGATCATCTCCACAAGACACAACACATGTGAGAAAATCTCATGAATGTGTGAGTATAACAATACCCAATAGGGCACCCTCAGACCACAAAGAGTACAAAAAGGAAAATACAATCAGGTTTTCATAGGTATATGTCTATGACACATACAAAAAATGTTAAGATATACTCAACAAAGACACATGGTAAAAAGGTAAGTCACAGTAGTAGTATACCAGCCTAAGATCTCAGCTAAAAGGATATAAAAATCATTCATCCAAGAGAACACAATTCTAAGTTTTAAAACACTGATCATGTATGTTTGGGAGGTAATATCAATCAGTTATCATTATTAGAAGTACACACTGAAGGTCTGAAAAGATATGATACATGAATGAGGATCATGCCCAAGGTGATAGGGTATACCAACATCTCAATTTGGATTAACCTGCTATGTAGAAGATCATCACCCACATATTTTTGGTCATGAAGATACCAATAACTCCACCTTGGGCATGGAGATTAATAGAGGATATCACTCGAGGCCTCACAATAGTATTCCAACAGCTATATCTATGAATTTCGGCTAAAGGGATCATTTTCCTCAGTATAGGATGTGATTTCATACAAACCCTTTTAAAAAGGATAAGGGTAATGAACTCTAAACAAAATTTTCCAATATATAGAGGAAAAGATATCGAAGCCAATATTTAAGGAGTACATGACATGTAACAAGGTTATACATCGTGTCCCTTGAACCTGGGTCCTACTCGTGTAAATGACCCATGTATATGTCTGTATTGAAGTACACAATGTGTCAGATTCTAGTGTACTCTACCCATGTGAAAGTACATGGCTTACCTCATATACTTTGGTCCAGGACATGTCCGTGTGGGTGTGTACATAGAGTACTCCAACCTGTGTACTCCAAATTGTGTCTATGTACCCTTTAAGGTACAAATTAAGTCACAGAGGAGATACCACACACTGTGTGATAAGGTAAAATGTTATTTTATACTTAACTATCCCAAAAAGCCCTATCTCTCTCACAGGGGGTCCCACACGACATGTATCTCTAAGTTATATACTGTGTAGTGTAGTTTTTTCTAAAATTAAAGATATAGAATCTGTATTTGATTCCTTGCCTTTAGCCTTTTATCTAGTGGTCATTAATTAGAAAAATCATAGATCAACCTCTTATAGATAGTCCATCACCAAACAAAAATATTTGGACCATAGGTTCATTTAGAAAATGGAACCATTCATCATTCATGATTGTGCTGTGAAGAACATGGAATCTAGTATCCAAAACCATTAGATTTGTCGTTGCATCTATCATCGCATCACCATCATGTCATTCTGATACCAGATCTATATAATCAAATTTTCACACCAATAATCGGGTATGAAATGATTGATCTCATCAATGTATGTAAAACCATGGTACAAACAATGAATGCCCACATTGAATAAATAATAAGGGGGGAAATCAACCGGAAAAATGAAGTGTAATAAACCTTGATTGATTTTTTTGTCGACCTCGATCCCTTTCCATGAGAATAACAAAAAGAAAATCAAAAATCAAAAAATAATTCTCAAAAAAACCTTTTATTTTAACCCATACCATAATATGACTGATCCATGAATCAATCCATCGGTCGATTGATTCATGTTTGTAATAGAAATTAAGAAAGAGGAAATAAACCAAATCAAATAAATTTCATACCTCAATTTGGATTGATCATTAATGAAGAATGGATTTGTTTCACGATCATTGGAAAGATCATTCAATTCTATTGTGTGCCGATCATCGATCAACAATATTTTCACCCCCTTATGAGGGAGATCCTCTAATTTCATCTCCAACCATTATCCAACTACTCTAGGATTATGTGGATGACCCTATAATTATATCATAATAGTCTAATTAAATACTTTCAAATCACTTTATCAAAAAAAATATTTAAAAGAATTTATTTAATTATTTTATTCATCTTAACACCCACAATAACTTTTCTACAAACAACTTACACTAGACAAGGTTTTATATCATCTAGGGTAAACCCCACATTTGGGACTTAAAATTTCTCTCTGATTTATGATCGGAGTTTTTGTTTAGAAATTTTTACACTTTTATTTGAAAAATTAATTCTCATACTATTTAATATATATACTATATTTCAAACATTTATTCTGGGAACACTAAGCCTCATAATCATACTCCAACTCAGTTCCTGGTCTTGAAAATAATCCATACAATATCCAAAAATAATACATATAAAATTTGAGTCATTACATATCCATTATGAAGTGGGAAACATTTGATCATTATTATTCTATTATGAAATGGGAATCATGTGTTGATTATAGACCTATTATTATTTCATGGTATTGATAATTAACATTGACATATGAAATGGATTATATATTTATAATCATTCAACAATTATGTGGAATGAAATTATAGTTCATGATGGATTCATTATGATTTATCCCTATTATGGTTCATGTATTTTTAAATGATAATGTTTTATTCCATGGATCATGTTTTCGATCCATGAATGATTAGGTATAAACTTTGTAAATTAAATTCATAATCTCATACCCTTATGCTTATCTTTTTCTTTAATATTATAATAATCTTATACCATCCATATTTACCCTTATTGAGAATCTAATCTCACCCTTTTCCTCTATTTCCCTTTCCCATGAAAGGAAAAATGGTTTATGTAGTGTCTTTATATAAATTCTACTAAATAGAGAGATATTTGTGGGAGACGAGGGAAATCATTATTGAAATAAGAGGATTGTGTATCTCATATCCAAAGACACTAAACCTATATGGTCCTTAAGAATTTA
Source organism: Viscum album (assembly GCA_963277665.1). Lineage (NCBI taxonomy): Eukaryota > Viridiplantae > Streptophyta > Magnoliopsida > Santalales > Viscaceae > Viscum > Viscum album. The sequence goes on along the minus strand of OY728128.1, from coordinate 1,510,808,208 downwards.
TTTGTGAAATGTATTGAATATTCATATAAAAAGACACGATATCTATGTATAGAAAGATTGGGTCATTATACTGCCCATACGATGGGTGATTCTTGTTGGCATTTAGTTACACCATAAATATGGATGTATTTTAACACCCTCTTTTGATCCTCAACAAACTCATTAAATTGAAGATAATGAAAAATATTGACTTTATTATGTTTTATATTTTATCTCTTAATTTTATATACAGCCTAGTTATGGGTTCCATGAATGGTGATCTTGGTATTTTGAGGTTTCTAATTTCGTTTTATACTATTTAATAGTGTTACTTGATCTTATAAATACCAATAATAGAATCAAAGAATTACCATTTTTTTCATGAAATCATGTTTTTAAAATGAAGAACTTGAACTAGGAATGAAATTATGTAATGTGATAATGTACTCCATGTTGGGTTCAAAACATATAATAAATGATATTTTAGGGCATCACACTGTTCAAATATTAATATTTTTAAATATCATAGATTATGAAATTCTGTAATAGCTTGAGATTTTCTAATACACTTAAATTATAATAAATTAAATGTGTTTGGAAGCTTATAATTAATGGAACACCAAAAATAAATAAAAATTAATTAATGAAAATATAAAATTAATGACATTATTAGATATTTAAATGAAATAAATTTGTAAAAAAAAGGTCAAATTCACCATATGAAGTACTATTGATTTTAAAGAGATTATTTTGAACTGTTTTGTTGAATTATATGTTTTTATTACATTTAATAATTTTAAGAAACGATATTAATAATATTTATTAATAATATTCACGAAAAATACTAAATTCAATCAAGTTAAACTATTAAATTGTAAATTAATGATAATTAATACTACTATAATAAATTTTTGTTAAATGAACATGTTTTGTTTAAGATATTTTCATTACTATATATTATATGTGCTTTATTTGATAGAAAAATTTATAAATTATGGAATTTTAATTTTAAAGTAAGAACTTTATTTTTTATTTTAGTATGTAAAAATTATCAAAGTATGAGTTTTGAGTTTTTTCGAAAATGGTAGATTTACAGTTGAATAGTGGAAATTTAATTTTTGCAAATTCTATAAATTTTATGAATTCCTTAGAATATATGCACATCATACAAATATAGTAATTCTTTAGATAAACCAAATTTGTATTAAAGGGAATAAAATAAATCATTTAAACTATTATTTGGAATTTTAAAACTCATTCTTGACCTTTTCTTACCTAAGTTATATTTTACTAAGTAAAAAACTATTTTGGTCTATTTCAATTAATTATTTATTCACAATGATCCAATTTATTTTTGGATTGATTTTAAACCAATTAAAATATTATTTTTAATCTATAATTAAAAAATTTTAGGGATATAAAATTTATTCATCATTTTTTGGAAAATTTTATTTTATAAATAGAAAATAAAATTTTTTAAAATTATTTTTTGTTCAGTTTTTCATACTTATATTAAAAGTAATTTCATCCAAATTTTTAAACTTGATCTAAAAAAAATTTATTTGATATTTTGAATCTGTATATTTTAATTTCTAAATATGAATAATTTTTATTTTTAGAAATAATTATTTTTTTCCATGGTAAAAATTAAGTCATAATGGTAAGGGTTAAAATTGGTTAAACGAGGTTAAACTAAAGTATAATGCTTCTAATTTTAGAAAAAATAATCATTATTTGATTATATGAGTGATTTTAGACCTCCCCTAACCATATCATTCAAATTGGGATTATTTTTTGGAACATTCCAATGAAAGTAAATTTATATTATTTTTAAGTTAAGGGTATTTTCAAGGGTGACACAACCCTAGCTTATGAAAAAGAACCTCCTCTCCTCACTTATACACACACTTTAAGAGCCTTATATTTAATAATATATACTAAAATAAAAGCCCAACTATCCTCTTAAAGTCCCAGAGGTTCTTTTCCAATCAAAATACCAATTTAAAATTGCATAAGATGTAAGCCAAAGGTGGATGCTTGAGGAAGAGGTAATTATATTAACCAAGTTCATTCAAGTTTATTTATTCTTCCACATATTTAAAGTTTTTATATCCATAAAAAAATAATTAAATAATTATTATAATTATAAATTTTATTATGTTTATTGTGTAACCATTATCTACTTCTTATCCATCCAATGTAAAATGAAAGTGTCTCTCATGCATACATCCAAACTACCACCTCTATGAAGTGATGTATTTCATTTTTCATTATAACCTATCATGTATAGATATATACTTGGATTTAATTAATGCATATGATATATATGATATAATTATGACCCTATAAATATAATTTAATTTTTTTACTTTCTTTTCTTTCCATCAACTGAAAAATAAAAACGTCACTTGTATGTATGTGCAGACAACTGCCTCTACAAATTGATGAAATTCATTTTTCAATTACCAAATTAAATAGTTGATTACAAGTTTATATAATGAATTAAAATTATACATATAAAATGCTTAAAATTATCATTATTATAAAATAGTTATCAAGGTGTGATTACTAGAGGTTCCAAACTAAAACATACATGGAAAACATGACATTTGACATCATAATGTTGATTTTAATAAAGGACTGTTAAAAAATTGGTTACTCAAAATTTATGGGTAATGTTATAGGGGAAAATAAGTATTAATATATTTATTTTTTATATTTATAATAAATAAAAATTAATCATACATGAGTTTAGATTACATACGAAGCAAGTTAATATTTGAGGTAAGGGTTTTTCATCTCGAATTTTTTGCTTTTGGGAATGTTCTGTATTATGAACCTGTATTATTTTATAAAGTGTATATATATATGAAAACTGACATATTATATCTTGAATATATTTAAATTCATGATATTTAAAGTTCCATTTTATTTTATTCTATTCAAAGGGGTTTCAATCAAAAGATACCATAGTCATAATGGTTTATGATACAATCTTTATTTCTATCAAGATGGTTTAGGTTTCAATTTACAATGTGGGAAATTGTGAATTCTTTCACTTATGAAACCCATATTTTATATTCTCATTTGGTAATTTTATTATTGATTTTTTTTCGTTATTTTCATTTTCCCCTACCCTGTTACTCAAAAAAACTAAAATACTATTTTTAACAATAACTGACCATATTTCTCCTTTGTTCATTGGGAATATTTTTCTTCCATATCCATTTTCATAAAAATGATCTTATTGATGTTCTTATATACTTTTTAATTAATTTCAAAGGTATTTTTATAATATATTTCACTTTACTTATAAAACTTTTAATGCATTCTTCTTATCATTTTATGAAGCAGAGCTAACTGGATAGGAATAATGAGAGGGTATGGAAACCACCATCGGGACCAGGCACCGTGCAACTTTGTATAGGGAAATTCTAGCCGATCAGCATTGCAAGGTGGGGGATCTAAGTGATCAATGATGCAGAAGCAGGGGACGGGAAGTTCTAGTGGGTTGGGCCCATGGGTCCTGTTTGTCATGGTATGCATCTAGGCCTTCGGGTCATATATTGCAGGTCATGTCGGGCCTTGTGCCATGGTCCTACGAGTCATGTATAGGTTCCCCTTCGGCCCTTAAAAGGAGGATTATCCATAATAAAAAAAGGCCTTCGGGCCATTCGGGTATGGGAATCTAACCATTATATTAATTTTATCGTAGGGTGTGATCAATACACTATAGGTATTTGTCCACTATGATAGTATGAGAAGTGATCCGTTAATGAGGTAGTTATTTTATATGTTTTTTTGTATACATAAAATTTATCTCTTAATATAATGATATTACCTATGTAATCATGATTTATTATTGAATATTTTTCACTCTTATAACTCATGCCTTTTTTGACTATTCCTAATTCCATGACTCGTGATTTATAGTTTATGACTTTTTGGTTATATTTTCATAAGTTATAATTATGATTTCATATAATTATTCTTATTTTATTCTCACTTTGGATAATTGATTGATATCTCCCATGACTACCCAAATTGAGCATCCAATATCATCCTTCCATTTACTTCCATTTCCTCAGGTTATGGAGAAATGTTTTAACTTGGATATCTCTAAGAATGTTACTATATAGGAAGAACTTTGGGGGGATGTATCATATCGGTTTGACTAACTACAAAATCAATAACTAGACCGGTCATTACATGGACTCAAATACACATCCCAAAATACCAAAGGATGCTAAATAGTAGTGTGGGTTTGATGATAGTGTTGTGTTTAGAGTAGAACAATGGTATGTTAATAATTACATAACTAGAAACCATAGAATCACTAATAAATAATCAACCAAGATAAAAAAATAAATATAAAAAACTATAATAAAAGTTTCCACTGCCAAATAAATACAACTATGCATTCATGTTCAGATGATGCTACAAGTTATAAGAAAGAAAATTATAACGGACAATACTATAAATTAAAATGAATAAAATAACAAAGGAAAACTAAATTAGCATCCTATGTACTAATTAAGCCCTATGATCCTAACTTTCAGGTACAAGCATGATAAAATAAGAAATAAATGAAGGAACATGGTCCTATTACCAAAGAGGTCTGTTCGGGGACCCCAGTGAAATGGTGGCCAAAATAGGGTGTGACATATACTTCATTGGCCACCACCAATGATTTCTAAATCATAATCCAATACTTTCATATAAAATAATAATTTTTAATGTATATGAAAAGTGAAGTTGCATTGAGAAATAAATAAATAACCATGTCAGGCTCAGGTTCCTCAAGAACACCTGGCCCAACCATACCAACTTTGGCTAGTGCTAAAATGTTAAAACTATATGTAACCAATACAATTTTGATATGCGGAAAGTGATAACAGAATATCATAAAACATGTATCATGAGATGGACTAAACCCAAGTATGTTATTTTTCTTGACGGACACACCCATTTGATAAAAACTATTCATCAACAACCTTTAATATAGATGTAATTACCAAAATTAAATAAGTAGCATCCTGATCTAGTCTGAGTTGAACATTAACAAGGAACCCATGTATCATACTAGAAGCACCATAAGTGATCAATGTCATTAGATTGAGTCCAATTATATCCATGAAAGGAATTTCATGTATCAATCCTATCCTAATGTGTGATAAAGACCCGTGATCCCATACCTGGTATCTCACATAGGGGACCGAGTCTCATTTGTGGATTTGTGTAACCATTTAGGAACTGATCTATTCCAAGATGTCTCCCCTAAGGAAATGATATTGTTCATGCCGAGGTAAGAAATATTCACGGAGAGCCTGTCCTAGAATACTAGTATCTTCTTTAGAGTATAGAAAATCTAATATTGAAGCACATTGCAACCTTGATGATACTGTACTTGGTTCTCAATGGAAGAAAGCCTGAGAATTTCTTATATCATCCATAATTTATTTAATAAATTAAATTAATCCATAAAAAATCCATGATAGAAATCATTCCTTAATAGCATAAATGATTTCCTAAGATGGAAAGACCCATTTCCATTTCAATTTTTAATAGTAAGGGCCAAAACACAAAGAAGACACATCAAGAAGAAAGAACACTAAATCAGGCCATGGTAATGCCCATACCATAAAGTCAAGAAAGGAATATCACATAATTCACTCTCCTAATTTGAAGGCAGTGCACCTCATCAAGGGTATTTATAAAAAACAGGATGTTTTTATTCACAAAATTCTTTTTTCTCACTTTAGGAAATAAAATTACATCACAAAGGTTAAAGTAACCCACCTCATGGTCAGTTTTAAAATAGGTTAGCATAACAATTTAATATATAAATTAATACCGAAAGGGTTGGATTTAATAAAGGATGAGAACATTTATAAAGGGAAATAAAACAAACCCACCATAATGGTGTGGTTTAGGGTGAGTCCATAACTCCAACCACACCAAGAGGGTTCTAAACACATCAAAATGGAAGTTATGAAAATTTATTCAAGGAAATCTAGAATTTTTTATTTAACACCGTATAAGTCTGAAACATGGTACACTGTGATATTTTATAAATTTTCAAAACTTGAGGGAAAAGTTATATACCACCTAACATATACCATGGGTGACCTTCACATCTAGTATCAAGGATTTATTTTTGGATCGATATAAATCAAAGAAACAAAAATTTCCTTGAAAATAGGGTGATATATCTTTCAACACAAAAAAATTTGGGAAGTAGAGAAAATATATGAAGGAATGAAGAGGATTAAAAGAATTACCAAGGGAAATTCAATGCACCTAATGGTGCTTGAATTGTAAAATGTATGACGGAGATCTCTCCATGCGAGGAGAGGAAAAGAGGTGCCCAAGAAGGAGGCCCCTGGTGTGAAAGAAGGTTAAAGACAGGATGGGAGAGAATAAATAAGTCTAGAGGGAAAAATTTGTAATTTCCATACCCTTTATAAGGTACATAGTTTGGAAGCACAATTTTCCAAACCGTGCACTATTCGTGAAAGTACTACTACCCAAGAAGGGAGGTCACCTAGTTCATGAATATGGTTTTGGAAACTATACAAAAACTATTCATTTTCCCTCTATTCCAGACATGTAGAAGGTTTCACAGCCATGAGGATGCTCTCGAATTATTTGGAAAAACTATAAGGGACCTCCAACTCCACTGGATTAGCTACATGATTTCACCTAGTTTCCTGAAAGGTTTCAAACAAACCACCCACCCTTACTAATCCCCCTAAACATGAGTTTTCTTGGCTCGGGGCTCCCAAAAATCCAAAGCATGTCTGTGAGATCATCTAAACAATATATATTTTAGTGTTCAAAAACATGTATTTATGTTTAGGTACTCATTTTTAAATAATAGACTATCCATAAAATAATAAAATTCAAAATACCTTGGAATTTCGTTTGATCAAAAAACATAGGACACTATAACCACACCACCTTTAAAATTATCATCCATGTGAAGAATTTGGGAAATAAAGAAAACAAAGATCGACCAACATGGGTCATGAATCCTACTACAGATAGCCACAATTCATTCCTAACTCCTAAAACACATTCAATCATTACTTAAACCATATTCTACAAGGGATGTTAAAACTATAGTCAATACTTGTTTACTAAAATAAAACAATGAGAAAATCTTACCCAAGTCAGTCTAACTAGAGACACAATCAGGTCATCATATATTTAACCAATCATCCTATGATTCTCCCCACCATTTGTTCTAGAATTCAAAAGTCCAATTCTAATTCAAGACATCTAAACTATTGAAATTTTCAATTTAAGCATGCTCATAGATTTCTAATGACACTCACAGAACAACTCTCAATTTGATTGAAGGTTACTTTCAAATTGACCTTATTTATCCAGGACAAAACATATTTTAAAGAAACCACTAGCTAACCCAAACTTAACTCATCTCATCCCAATGATATGATTAGAATAGTTCCTCTTAGATATCTTTTCAGTGAAATAAATAGGAAACAAGTCAAGAAACAACTTGTCCACCATTCTCAATATGTTTAGGTTAGATGACCAGTGTATCAAAATTTAGTATGATCCCTTTCACTGAGGAATATTTCATTTACCTTTAACACATCCACTGATGCCTATAACTGACTCATAGTGACATCCCAAGCTGTAATGTTTGTTCATGTTGTCTTTCCCCAATATGAACATTAGTGTAATAGGTTCTAGAAGACATGGATCATTATAGTTTGAAGAAAAAAAATTCAAGACCAAAAACAAGTCTGAGTAGCCTCAGATTCATACATTGTATTCTAAGAAGCTCATCCAAGGTATTGAGTACTTTGGTGTTCATAAGTGAGATGTTAGTACCCAACCAAATCATCCACACACTAAATCAACAAATGATCCCAATAGCAGTCAAGACATAAATTGGATGGTGTTCCTGAGTCCATCCAAGGAATAACTACTTGGGAACATGATTATCACTTAGGACTAACTATGTCTATAAGAACAACCATACTTCTAGAGTGCATGTTGAAAGAGTTCAACCACCAATCCCAATTTCATTAAAATTAGAACGACATATAACCGACACTCTCTCAACATACCCATACATTTCCAAGATAAGGGATAAATAATTACTAAGAAAACTAGAGACACTCCAATCATTCCCAAGAAAAAGCTGTTGATATTGTTTCCACCAAAGCATACCAAATAATTAAAGGGAAGAAAAGTCGAACCACTAATGGTCAACTACTTCACTAAAAATATCGGCTTCACTTGCGAGTACATCAAAAATACCCAACAATGATGCCTTTACCAGAAAAAGTATCCCTTGATCACTCAATCACAAACACTAAAGATCAACATCACCATCGATGTTTCAAAGGTTGCAAACATATCCAACCATCCCATTTTCATGTCACCTTGCAAGCACCAAAACATTTCTAAAACTCACCAGGTCCAAGTCATTTAAAATCATCACTTACAATTTTGAACATGGTCTTTTTGGGTTGTGTTTCTTTTACATGTAAGGACACATACTATCCTGATTGACATGACTATCCCCACCATAGGAGTGTACTAATATTCAATTTTACTGAAAAAGAATACTCATGAAAAGATACATGATGTATTGACCACTGAATGTGATTCCTAGATGTGGAAAACAATCTTTAGCTTGCATTAAACTAAAGAGATAAAAACTAGCCTGTAGGAGGTGCTATATTATATGCATATTTCGATGTTCACATAAAACTCCTCACGAGTTATTTCCATATGCAACATGATATTAGTTGTAAGATACAAAAATTGGAATAATGTGTCAAAACACTCAATCCTCCTTGAAACGTAATCCAAAGAATTTGGAAGAGTCAAATTTCCTTTAACACCTAGGTCACACTACCTTAGATATTACTAGGGAGCAAGATATAGCAACTCAAGGCTTTAACGAGTACCATTGAACTCAAATAGTTCATTGAATTATTTTAGCCACTCGATGGGTACCATATATATCAACACATACTAACCCGAGAGTTCATGAGAAAAATGGCACATCTTTATTATTATCCATTGTCTTATCCACCATATGCATTCAAGTACTTATTGGACTGTTCAAATTATTTAAGTAAAAATAATAATATTACATCTAACATTAAAATAACTAGAGACCTCATAATTTAACCAACACTAGAGAGAGAGAGGAGAAGAAGGGTCACATGAACTACTAATAAACTAACTATGCCAAAGTCATGTCTAATCCACTGAAAATAATCATTACACAATGATCATGCCTATAAAATGTTTTAAAATACTTCATTACCACCATTACAAAAAGGTTTCATTTTGAACAAAGAGCCCTAAATGAGACTATGGAACCAAAATAACACCACATGCTTAAAAATATTCACAAGAAACATGAAAGATCATGATGATAAATGGGATCTACCTACAATAGGCCATGCCATTACTAAATCATATAACATTAATCCAAAAAAAATTCATTCCTTTGAAAGGTCACTAGGATTAATGTCTTATCATTGAGGTTCAATATCTAGAAGTAGGGGCCTATGGGTAATGCTCACATTCTCATTTCAAGGAAACTATCCAGAAGGTTTTAAAACTACCCTCACTCAATGGTTGAAGCAAATAACATTGCTTAAGGTTTTAATTTTAGGAATTAAATCAAAACTCATTTAATTATTTAAACATTTCAAGGTCATTTTAAATAAAATATAATACCAATAATTTGACAAAAAATCTAGAACTTTATTTAGCTACGTCTGCAAGGAAAAACAAGTAAGTTATATTAAACATCCTTTTAGAAATTCATTATTTAATTAGAATCCCATCATAATTAGGAAATTGATTTCACAACCACCATTTTAAACATAAATCATTTATTTATAAAATTTGATGATTATCTTAGTTAAAGAAATTTTTAATTGAAATCTATAGAGAAAAAAACCCCATTACATTGCAATTGTAATTTTAATTTACTAATGACCCATATAAGTACAACTCAAAGGAAAACAAAATTTCGTTTATTAATTAAAGAGGGAAATTTTCAAGTAACATTCCACTATATTATTATGAAACCCCGTATAAATAGATGTGGAAACTTTAAATGACCTTAATCACATAGCATAAGTATACCCCCACGGGGTTAAGCACTTAGGCATATCAAAAAAATTCATCCTACTAGGGTTCTGTTAATAAATTTTAAGTTCAAAAAATAGCAACCCAAAAATTTTAAACATTAAGATATAAAACACCCTTAACGGTTCATTTCATAAGTAGCAAGCTCCAACTATCCTACTTGGGTCCAATTTTGCATTTAAAAATTTAGTCACATGGGTCATCATTCCTAAGTAATAGAGGTAAAATCCATTCTAAAGGTAACCAATTCATTTAAATATAAAAATATTTTATATTATTCAATATTATCAAATTATATAAGTCTCATAAATATGGTTTGGTTATATGGGTCACCACTCCTCAATTTGAAAAGATCCCATACACTTTTTGGATTATTGGAAACCTCCCACTTATCCAAAACTAATTTGTTTAGGATAAAAGAAAAATTCAATAGTGTTAAAATTTATACAATAGTCATTACTTATATGAAACCCATGAATAATGGTTTGATTATATGGGTTACCATTTTCCAATTTATAAAGTTTCCATATACTTTATAGATTGCACGTTGACTCCAATTTAAAAACAACTATAAATATTTTATTACCTATAACCAATGGTTCTTGGCTCAAACATGGTATGATTTGTTAATTAAGGTTTAACCATCAACATATGTTGGAAAATTTTGTTCAGGTTTATAGAAGGACTTTAATAACCAGTTTTATAGTAAAAGTATAACAATTCATGAATAACATAGAAATTACATACATATAAACATGAAAATTAACACAGAGACATGCAATATAAAGAAAAAGAATTATAATTAAATCATAAAGTATGATATGCATTAAAAAACTAGATAAATCAAAAATCATGTTATTTAATAAGAATGATAATGAAATTACTTTGTAGTTACAAAACTAAGAAAGTATATAAAATACCTAGCATGGTATATAACTGACATGAAGAAAAATACACAAGGCATATCGATCAATAAAACTACATGGAAATGAATGTGCATGAAATGGGAATATCTATGTTCCTAGTGTGATGAATGTAATGCTTCTTCCTTATCATACATGGACAAGGGTAAGTACTAAAATCCCATAAATTAATAAGAACCAAAAAATTCACCAATCACTCAAGGTGAAATCACAATTAACCATAATATCATAGAGAATGAACAATAATATCAACCCTGGACACTTTTTATTTTCCTCATATGTGTGTTGATCACTCCCAAGAATGATAATTTACAAAATTATGGTACATACGTAGTCTCCAGTCAACCAAACCAAAATAGTAATACAAAATGAAAGCCTACTTTGATACCACTTTGCAATATCATGGTCCAAATAATTACTAAACTGGTAGCTGGAACTATGAACACATAGCCCCAACCATGCCTCCCTCAATTATTATGGATTCCAACTAACTGTGAGGTTTTGATGGTAGTATAGTGGGGGGACTATACCTTTGTGTTCAAAGTATCACAGTAGTATGATAATAAGGATATAATAGTCAATAGTGGAAGGAGTAATAAATAAATGTCCATGTAGTGGAAGAAAAATACAAAGCCTGAATAAAAGTATCCAACACCAAATATATGCAAATATGCATGCATGTATGAATGGTGCTAAAATGTATACGAATGAAAAATATAGTATAAAATACATTATAGAAAAAATGAATAAAATACGAAAGGATAATGAGCACCACGAGTACCATCTCAATCATATTCTCTGAACTATTTTGTAAAATCATGACAATAGAATAAATAAACTAATGATCCTAATGAAACAACCAATGAGGTATTTTTGGGTACCCTAGTGTAATGGTAGATCGAATATGGTGTGAGATATAATCAGTAGACCACCACCAATGGTGTATAAATCATAATATAGTTCTTTTATATAAAATAATCAGTGTGCATATATATGAAAAGTGAAGTTTTAATGAAAAATAAATAAATAACCTCGTTTGTCTCAAGTTCCTCAAGAACACTTAGCCTGACCATACATGATTGATCCTAAGCCAGAATTTCTAAACTATATGAAACCTATGCAATTTTTACATTTGGAAAGTGATAAAACAATGACATAAAATATGTATCATTAGATGGACCAAACCCAAAAATGTTATTTGTCTTGGAAGATACATCCCTTGGATAATATATATACATCTGCATCCTTTACTTCAAATGTAATTTCCATAATTAAATAGGGAGAATCCTTATCCCATCTATGATGAACCTTAAAAAGGAACCCATGTATCACACCATGAGTTCCAAAAGTTCTCACTACTATAAGGTTTTAGAAAAAACGGTCCCTAAATGACCTTTCAACTATTACTCTTAGGCTAATGTAAGAAAAATACCTTTGATCATGTACCAGCTATCTATTGTACGGTATCATGTCTCAATTGAGGCTATGTGTAATAATCTATTCACCAAGCATGTTGATGGTGTCTCCCATCAGGGACCAATATCAAACATGATGTGGTATGAAATATGCATAATGATCCCATCCTGGAATACCAGTTTCTCTATAGTGTATAAACAATTGAACTTCGAAGCTGATCAAAAGAACGATGAGCTCTTCCTTAGAGTTGAATAAGAGGAAACCCTAGTATTGATCACATAATTAATAAATCATCCAATTAATTAAATTAATAATGATGAAGTCCATGATAAAAATCATTCCATAATATCAATAAGGATTAATTAATTGGGTCATTCCTAATTTTCATTTCATTTTAGAATAAAAAGGTAAACATATAAAAGGAAACCACATCATGAATCAATAATAAAAAATATGTCCATGGGAACACCCATACCATAAATCCAATTAAGGAACAACTCAAAATAACTTTTCTGATTTGAATACATCACACCTCATCAATGGGTTTTATTAGAAAACATGAATTTGTTATTCAAACAATTTATTTAGTTAATTTTTGGTAATTAAATTCCATCACAATGCATAAATAAATACACCTCAAGGGTTGTTTTAAAATAGGAGAGAATCAAAATTTAATATGTAAATAAAAATCACACCAAAATGGGTGGCTCAAGAAAATTTAGAAAACATTTATAAATATGCATTTAATGAAACCTACCTAGGGGATGGTTTGGGTTGAGTCCATAACCTCCAACCATGCCAAGAGGGGTCTAAACACATCACAAGGTAAGATAGGAAAATTGATTCAAGGAAATTTATAATTTTTCAAGTGACATCAGGTACGTTCAACATACGACACAATGGAAATATTTTATAATTTAGTGAAACATGGGGGAAAATATATAAAACACCTACCATATACCATGGAAAACCCACACATCCTCTATCAAGTCTTTATTTGGTCTGGTTTGAGCAAAATCAAAGAAATATACATTTTCCCTGAAAATATGTTTAATTAGCTCGCACCATGATAACATTTCTGAAAGTAGAAGAAACATAGGGAGCAATTAATAGGAGGTTTAGACATACCAAGGGCTATCCAATGAACCTAAAGGTGCTCAAATCATACAATGGATAAGGGAGTTCTCTCTATGGGAGGAGATGATAAGGGACAACTTAAGTGAAAGCCCCCTTGTGTGCATGAAGGAGAAAGAAATGGGGAGAAAAGAAATAATTATGGAAATAAAAATTGTAATTTATGGCCCCTATAATGAGGTGGATGGTTTGGACCTAATATTAGTCAAAACCATGGTCCAACTTTGTATGTGTCACTTTCCAATAAGTGAGGCTTCATTGTTCATGTGCATGGTTTGGGAAGTCGTATGAAAAAAGTTCATTTTCCGTCTATTCTAGACCGTCAGAAAGTAGTATAACCAAGAGGGTCCTCCTGAACTAATAGGAAATACCCTGAAAGGCCTCCAACTCTACTAGATCAGCTCTACAGTTTCACTTGATACCACATGGTTTCAGAAAAATTGTGCACCCTTAATAGTCCCCCATAAACTTTAGTTTTTGTGGCCCATGGCTCCCAAAACTCAGCAATACACCCGTAAAAACTCTCACTCCTTTAACCATGTATAAAAAGACATTTAAGTGTTCCAAAACTCATATTTATGTTTTGTGACTTGGTTTGAAGAAAATACCATAAAAAACATTATAAAATTCAAAATCCATTGGAATTTCATCCTGTCCAAAATCATTGTATGCTATAGGGGATGTTAAAGGTCTTTCATGAAATAAGATTATTAGCTATCTCGTCTACAAAAACACTGAAACTTTAGGTTTCTTTAGAATTTATTATTTATTATATTTTTATAATATTCATCTAAAATTATGTAATACTTATATAATTAATGCTTTGTTTCACTCAATTAGTATCAAATAAAGGAATAGTTATTTTTAGTGATTTGGTTGTGTGAAGTTATAAGACAGAACCTATGAAGACCTATGATAAAAAAATATGATATAGGATCAACCTTGAGTGTCATTTGTTGATAAAACGTGTCAAAATTTAAGATATTTTATGAATTATTTTTAGTATCATATGATTGACTAATTCGATTAATGTAGATTGATACTCATAATAACCTTGTTGGTGTATGTGAATGATGAGATCCATAATCAAATACATTAATTTAATATTATTATGCATCCATGAATTTATAATTTCATATTTTTATATTCTTCTTCCATAACTTTTTTATATAAATAATTTTCTAAGAGTATCAAATCATCACCTCAATTTTTAGATATTGATTTAATAGTGAAAATTACTAAAGTTACAAATATTGCATCTAAAGTCAACAATTTCATTGCGATTGATTTTTATTTTAATGTTCTTCATAAAAAAATTATTATTCTCCATATAGTTTAATATTGTTTGATTTGGTAATAGATTGGATATCTATATATAGAGCCCATATCAATTTATCATGAAGGTAAGTAACATTTTATATCTTAAATCAGTATATGATTATCTGTTTTTGTGTGGATGAATGTGAACTTATAACAAAATTAGTTCCATTATATATGTCTTAATACAAATATGGGAGGGGTATTTATCTGAAGTGGTTTGGGATATATTCAACATTAAATATATGTATATTTTTCATGAATATTCTAGTGTTTTTTATGAATTAGTTAATAGTATTCCCCTAAATCATGAATTTTATTTTTCAATAGTTCTCAAACCCATCCCTACACATATTTAAATTACTATTTATAGAATGACACCAACTAAATTATATGAATTCAATAAGAAACTCACTGAGAATATAGAAATTAGATTCATACACCCTAGTGAAACACCCTATGGTGTACCTAATCTTTTTGTTAAAAAGAAAGATGGGTCAAAGATTCTATAGATTTATTATTAGGATGTTAATAAGATCACTACCCAGAATAAAAACCCCTTATCCCATATGGATATCTTTCTTGTTAAACTATATAGAGACCAATACTTTTCTAAGATTGATCTTCAATCTGTATATCATCACATAAGGTTAAAAAATGGGGGTATATCAAAGATATCCTTCCTCATAAGGCATGGAAGTGAAATTTATAGTGATGAAATTAAAACATAAAAATTCACATGATATTTTCTTTTGTATAATGAATAGTATGTTTAGGTATTACCCTGATTAGTTTTTGGTAGTTCCTAAGGATGATATTTCCATATATTCTTAGAGTAATAAAGAGAATGAAGATTGATTGTGGACATTGTATGAGACCTTGAGAAATGATACATTGAATTAAAAATTTATCAAGTGTGAATTTTGGAAACAGAAAGTATAATTCATACGTCATGTAATTACATGTGATGTTTTATCAATGGATCCTTCAATGATGAACATTATTAATCAATATCCCAGAACAAACATTATGGATGATATCTATATTTTTCTCCAATTGGATAGATACTATCAATTACTTATGATAAGTTTCACATAATTATAAAACCCACTAACCAAGTTTACTTAGAAGGGAGACAAGTTCCATTGGATATATGAATGTGAAAAAATCTTAAGGAGTTGAAGAGAAGGTTTTGTATTTCCCCAATGATCACATGAACCTATAGTGGAGAAGGGTGTGTGACTTATAGTGATATATAAAATAATGGGCTAAAGTGTGTTATCATGTGGAATGGTATGTTCGTAGCATATTCATCATGAAATTTAAAGTTTCATGAGAACAGTTACTCAACTCATGACTTAAATCTAGCAGTGGTAAATTTTTAATTAAAAATATAGATTCAATATCTTTATGGTAGAATGTGTGATATACATATATATAGATCCTAAAATCATGAATTCTATATTCATATATAAATTTTTGAATATGTACATGGTTGAAAGTGATTAAACACTGTGAATACTCAATACACTACCACCTTGGGAAGGTGAAAAAGATTGTTGAAGCACTAAGTTAGAACAAATATGATATTTTTTCTATAAAATGGAATAAAATAGATCCAATATTTATTTATTTGTATATTATCTAACTTGTAATAACATTTAATAGGGATAAATCACATATTCCTCTTATGAATGTTCAAAAATCCTTTTTTTTGTTAAAATTAAAGAGCTATGTAAAGAGGAATGTGAGCTTCAATATAAGGTAAATATAATTACAGACATAAATATTTACCATGGTGGAAGGATATGATTCAATAACTATATATGTGTCCCTTAAATAACAATATTCAATAATGTTTTATTTGATAAAGAAAATATATCATCATTCTCTACCCATCCTTGAAATAAAAATATGTAAAGAAAAATCAAGGATCATTTATGGTGGATAACATGAAAATATATTATAATGTATGTATCTAGAATCCTTGTATTTCAACAATTTATTTTTAAAATTATAATCCTGAGGGGATGATGAAACTATTACCCATACTTTTATAGAAATAGTAAAAATTTCCATATATTCCATCATTAGATTCCCCAAGACATCTAAAGGCTATAATTAAATTTGGTTTGTAGTCGATCACCTTATGAAACTATGAAATTTAATTAATATTTAGGAATATTTAAAACTTAATCAACTACCAAAGATATAAATTAATAAAATGGTAGTGCAATATAGAATAACACTATCAATTATCACTGATTGAAATTTGAGGTTAAATAAAAAGTCTTGGACAAGTATTTATTAAGCACAAAATATGGAGATGAGCTATATCATTTATTATCATTCTCAGTCTTATAGTTATTCTATGGGAAACATTTAATCCTTATAATATATATTGAGAGATTTATTTATGGATTTTAAATGTGTTTGGGATTAAGTCCTTCCACTGGTGGAATTTTCAAACAATAATAACATTCACTCGAGCATATAGATGGATCCTTATGAATCCCACAATGGAAAAATGTGATGAACTTAAACATGCAAGGATTGAGTTAGAAATTGAAAGATATTTAGAACTAATCTAAATGAAGAGATATTTAGATAAGGTTAGAACCATTTGGAAGCATGTTTGGGAATCTCAGAGTCAATAAAAGAGTTAAAACTAACAATAATTAGTGACATATATAATTTAATGTTACTTATATGGTATTCCTTTTAATATTTACTTGGAAGAAGGTTCTAATATTTGGATAAAAGGGGAGGTAAAGAATAGAATATATCAATATTCATGAGATTAATGATCGTATTGGGATAGTAGATTATCACTTTTCACTTAAAATGATCCTCTAATAAGTTCATAATGTATTACACATATCTCTTTTGAGAAATTACAAACTACATTCTTCACATTGACTAAACCAATAGGTTGTATAGCTGGAGCATGAACAGATTCTATATCAAAGAGATAAGTGTCACAGAATAAGACCACTAACATGGTCTATGTTTTGTGAATAATCTATAAATTTTAGGATGTTACATGGGAACCTAAGGATGCAATTAGGGAGAATTTTCCTCATCTATTTCCATTAGAGTTACATAATTTCAATGGAAAAATTCAAATATGGGGTTGAATATAAATCGCAAAAATATTATAATATATTACATTTAAAGTAAATAGAATCGGTTTATTATCTTGTTATGCAAACAAAAAAAACTAACTAAATAATTATTTATTAAAATATAAAATGAAAGATATAACTGGATGGTTAAATTATATGTCTTTTTAAAAAAGAGTGAAATTTATACATGTAAATAGAATTTATTTTTGGGAGACTTTTTTTGAACCATTTTAAGGAATTATGAATTTTTTAAAATAAAATACTTTTGAGGACTTATATCAATAAAATTTATTGATAAAGTTAAATTAATAATTAGTAAAATAAATAATTTCATCTATTAAATAGTTAAGTAATTATAAGTAATCGTATTATAATAATTTCTAGTTAAACAATAATATTTTGTTTGAGATAAATTTTTATTGTGTATTATATATGTTTTATTTGAAAGATATATTTAAAAGGTTTATAAATTAAATTAGACAAAATAAAATTTATTTTTCAATTCCTAATGGGTAAATCATCTTAGGTTTAAATTTTGAGAATTCTCTGAAATTCTTTATTTTTAGGTGAATAATGAAAATACTATTTTTAAGAATATCATAACATTTATGATATAATTATAATATAACAATGTTCCAATAATATATGAAACCTTTGGATAAAAAAATTCCATATTCATGGAGTTCAATAATGTATTGAAAACTTTTATTTTTAATTTAGAAACCCATGTATGAATTTTTTCTAACCTAAGTTATATATTATTCTAATAAAAAACAATCGTGGTTATTTTAAATTAATTAAATATTACAAATTGAAACATCAGGTTTGGGTTTATTTTTAATTCATTAAACTATTATTCATTTATATATGATGTTGTAAATTTCATGGAGATCAATTAAATACATGATTTTCAGCTAAATTTATTTTTATGCCTAAAAAAACATTTTTATAAAAACTTTTTTTGTTGTGTTTTGAATAATTATATTAAAAATATATTTTTACACCTTTATAAAATAAATATAATAAAATTAATTACCTTTTTTATTCTCAATTTAAAAATTTATTTATAAAGGTAATTTTATTTTTAGTCATTATGAATAATTATCTTGGTAAAATTTATGTCATTGTGGAAAATCTAAAAATGGGTTAAAAAATGTTAAACTAATCTATAATGCCTCTAATATCACAAAATTCAAATATTTTTTTTATTTATTGAGAATATTTAGACCTATCCTCCCTTTAAATTTAATATTGAGCTTATTTTATATCACTTTCCTAGGAAAATGACTTTATATTATGTTAATATTAAGCGTATTAACAAGGGCGTCACTCCCATCACTTGTAAAAATTCACCTCATGTTATCATTTCTAAACACACATTGAGCACCTTGAATTTGAAAAGATCTGTACTAACAAATTAAAAATCTCAACCACATTTAAATGATATTTTTCCCACCAATAGACTAATCAATGAAGGATTGAGGTGTAAGCCCAAGGAGGATAACTGAAGAAGAGGTAATTGTCTGAAATAAGTTATTTCATGTTTATTTCTTATTCCATATACTTGGAATATATTATATACATCCTAAAATGATTATATAAATATAATAAATATAATTAAATGTTAATATGTTTTTGTAATGACTATTATCGACTTCTCATCTATCTAATGGAAAATGAAGTGTCACTCATGCATACATATGAACAAACACCTTCATGAAGTGATGTATTTCATTTTTCCTAACAAAATACCAGGTATTGATATGAAATTATATTTAATTAATACATATGATATAATTATGATTCTATAAATATAAATTATTTTTTACAATCCTTTATTTCCATTCATTGAAATATGAAAACATCAATTGTGCGTACATGCGAATCACCGCCTCAATGAAGTGATGTAATTTTTCTCTCATCGCTGATTTATAGGGTTAATATAAAATTTTAAATAATTTATAAATACTAATAAATGATATGATTAATATTTTTTTTATTATGAAACAATTAAAAAGTTTCCAGGACTATAGTCACTATATTGAAATTAAAATGGAAAACAAAACAGTTGAAACCAGAATAATGATTTTAATGAAGAATTTTTAGTTAATGAATTGTTGTAAAATATAATGGAATGATATATAGTATGATAAGTATTAATATTTTTTATAGATTTATAATAAATATAAATTTATTATATAGGAGTGTATATTGTGTATGAATAAAGTAAGGAATTGTGGTAAAGGTTTTCATCTCAAATTTCCTTCTTTGGGACATGTTTTTTATTATGAACATTTATTATTTAATAAGGTGTATATACTACCCATTTGATATATTATATTATTAATATCCATATATACATTATATTTAATGTTCTGTTTAAATTTATTTATTTTAAATAATTTTGTTTCAAAACATACAAAAGTTGTAATGGTATATGACACAATATCACTTTTTGTTAATATTTTTTATGTTTAAAATTCCATTATGAGAAATTATGAGTTATTTGGCTTTTAAATCACATATATTTTCTTCTCATATAGTTATTTTTTAGGATATCAAGTATTCTTTCGATTTCCAATTATATTTCACCTGATAAAATAGAAATAATTTTTTTTTATGAAATTGCAAGATTATTTCACCTTTTTTGGTCGAGAATCTTTCTATTACATATTTATATTCTTAAAAAAATTATATAATTTATTAAAATAATTTAAATAATTATTAATGGTATTTATAAAAAATATTATTTATTTTTTACAAACATTTTAAACGAATATTCTTGTCATTTTTTGAACGGGTCATTTTTAACTTTCTTTCCACAAGTATGAAAAAAATTAAACTTTTATGGCATTAAAATATATTCCCACCATAAATTTATTTATTCATAATTGGGATTATAGGTTTACAAGTGGATTCAAGTAAAATCATTTTCCCATTACTCTTGTAATTTTTACTTTTTAAAATGTTACAAAAAGTAAAGGGTGTTTTCTCTTTCTTTCAAATAATATTTCTAATGATTTAGTAAAATTATTTTTCATTAATAAAAATTTCCTTTAAGGAATATTATTTTTCAATAGGAATATTATATAATGATAAAAATACAATTTTCTTATTTGTATCTATTACTATAATGATCTTCTCAATAATTTTAACTAAAATGTGTTTCTTTCCAACATGTTAATTAAGTTATGATGAAATAATAAATGTTTTTTGATCTTATGGTACATATATATATGGTTTTCATTATATAATTGGAGGTCCTAGAAATATATATCCCTATAATTCATTGGATAATTCCTAGTGTCTAATTAGATAATATGAAAGTGAATGGAGAGTAGACCCAATCTATTATGGGACTCTATCTACCATGTTTATAAGAATGGTGAGTCAAAAAATTCCACCATGGGAATCATTCCACTATGATAGTATTGATAGTGAGCCATGAGTAAAGAAATTATTTTCTACTCTTTCATGTATTCCAAAAAATTATACCTTATATTTATGATATTCTCTCAGGGCCCATGATTGATTTTTGATTATTACGCTATGTTATAGACCATATCTTTTGTTAGGGAATGATATTATTACATGAATCATAATGTCTACTCTATGAAATATTGTATGTTTTCATGAGTTATTATCACGTTCTCATAATCTAATTATTATATTAAGCTCACTTATGTTCATAAATTGATATCCCCATGTTTACCATTACTGAGTATCTAATATCTCGCTTTCTTATGTTTCTATTTCTATAGGTTATAAAGAAAGGTTTTAAGTAGGATATATCTAAGAAGGGTACTATATAAGGATAAATGTTTGTGAGATATTGTGGATATTTAATGGAATAGTTTGAGTATGTATCTAGCCTCCAAAGGAACTAAACCTTTATCATTTTCAGTATATAATATGTTTGAGATGTATGGAATATTCTTATATAATGATGTAATATTTATGTATGTGATATTTGGGTCACCATATATTTATAATCATAGCATATAATGTAATTGAAAAAATATGGAAATATATATCCTTCCATCATACCGATGAGATCTTTGGGTCATCTCACTTCATTGGAGGGTTGGGAAAAATCTGACTGGAGTTCACTGGTGGGCTTTTGGATTTGGCCAGCTGTCGACGGTTGCACCGGTGGGCGCTCAAGGAGAACAGTTCTGTGGTTTGACTTACTTTGCCAACGTTCATCTTCCCTGATTCATTGTACCTCAGTCTTCTCTTGACGATTTCGACTCTAGATATGAAGGTATGTCAATTTGAATGCTTGTTTGGATTATCCATCCATTGTGTTTGAAAGTTGTTTGTTGTGAAGCCTTGTATTTATTTTTGTGGGGAAGTGAGGAAGTGAGGAAGTGAGGAAATAGTGAAGTGGTGAAATGGTGAATTCATGTATAGTTTCTAACTTTTTCATAAAAAGTGTTGGCATTTTAATAAAAAAAATAATTTTCAGTCATCAAAATGATGATATCATGGTTCATCATAATATATGATTCCCCACTAGGTTATTCATATGTGGGGTATATCATATGTTATGGCATTCATTCATAGGGTGTGTGTCATATAAGTCATACACTCTGGCTTGTTGTAATATTTCACCCTTTCGTATTCCTATGAAAGTAGGTTGCACACTATTTCTCTTTATGGGTATCCTATTTCACATGTCTTGCACTAACACACATTGTTCAAGCATGGTTTAGTCATACATGAGGAATCATAGATTTATTCCTACACATATACCGTATTCCACACAGATTATTCCTACATAGCACATTCTTCTATTTTAGGATGCAAACTATCCATAACAAATTATGATAAATATTTCCTCCCACCCTCATGTTTCCAATCATTAATGAAAATATTCCAATATAATTAAATAATATATACTTGTAAAAATTGTTTCTCATAAAATTACATTATTAATAAAATTCATTAATTTAAAAATTATTTATAAATTATAAAGAATGTATTCAAAGAAAATTATTAATTTATAAAGGTGTTTTGAAATTAACTTAATATTAATTTTCTATAATTAGTTAATAAAATATTTTTCAAAAGTTTATTAAATAATAACGATAAATATTATTTATTAATATTTAAATACTTTTCTAATTACATAAAATGACCAATACTTATATAAAAATATTATTTTCTAATATGGAGGGAAATTTGTACAATATTTATATATTATTGAATAAGGATTAATATAAAAAAGATTTTATTTAGAATAATTAATTTTTCATATTAAAGGAAATATTTAATAAATAATTTAAACAATATCATACGTATTTTTGATAATTGATTTTAACATGTTTCAAATAATATTAGATATGTGAAAATTAGATTATGTAAACAATTTACATAATAAAAAGTGGATTATAAAATGTTTATACTTAATTTATTATCATATGTCTAAAAAAAATTCCATATATTAAATGAGATAAATGATTTCATTTTAGAAATGAATATAAAGGGTTTTATATTATTTAAATTATGTAATAATCATAACATATAGTTAAATTATAATGTGTTTATAATTTTTATTTATTTATGAATAGTTTATAAACTATTCATCCAATGTAAAATTTATGAATTATTCATTCATTTAATTATTCAATTTTTTATTATTCATTTATATAATTATTATATTATTAATGGATGTAAGATTTAGTTTATGTACTTAAATTTCTTTATGTTATCATAGATACATCTAAAGAGTTATATGTTATGTATTATAATGGATTTAAATTTCTTTTTTCCTTTACTTTAGATTATAATAATTTATGAGTATGAATTAAAGAGTTAAATATAATTTTTATATATTGTGTTATAATATAATTGGATTAAAATATATCTTGAGTAATGTATCCTTGTTTAGGAATTTGGGTCTAACTATTCACTGTTCTGGAGGATTATGCCTTGTCTAAAAAGGTTAAAATTAACTATCTATGGATCTAGGCTTATTAATTCAAAGATTTATTATTTAATATAATTATATGAAATTATATGCAAGTGTTTAATATAAATTATTTATATGATGAATTTATATATGTGAAATTATAATTGACTTTTAATTTGGGTATGTGAAACAAGGTATGAGTTATGGAAAGAGTTTCACAACAATATAGTTTTAACATATTGGTTTTTTGTAATGAATATGATTCCAAACTAAATAATTATAAGAAACCATACATAAATACAATACATTAGATAATATGGTGAGATAATAAATCCACTTTAAAAATACTAAGTGTTATATTTCTTTCAAACCAATCACATGTGAAGATCATGATCATTCAAACAGGTAGGTTCTACCAAATCTAGAGGACCCTAGATTATCTTATTTTGGAAATGGTTGAAATGGATAACCCTATTTAGGTAACTGATTCTCAACATTATATTTGGTTTAAATTTTACTATGAAAACCATGGATATATATTACTATAGGAAAATGGTCGAGTTTATCTATATAGTGGATTGGAAAATGGGTTATCTGCTCAATTATCTAAGACTCATATATTCTATTATTGGAATGATGTCATATTTATATAACTAAGTGGTGAAATGAATTCCAAATTTGACTCATTTCATAGTAATAAATTTATTTTTAACTACTAATAGATATAATGAGTTCTCATGGGGTAATCATTTTAATGGGATCAAATATAATAAAAGTGTTTATTAAATTAATTTAAAAAAGATAGTAATCTTATAAATGCTTATTTTTATATGAATAACATCAACATCTTGAAAACTAAATTTTAGATCAATACAATATAGAGGATAATATTATTGTATACAACTCCTATTGTTGGTAACATAATAATGGTTTTTATATAAGAGAAGTTATACATGTTAGAAAAATAACTTCTAGAATAAACAAACTATTGAATTTTTAAAACAAATGAATAAAGATTCATATATTAAGAATATAATGATTAAATTGAGGTCTAAATTTCATTAGATGCAAAAAATTACCCAATTAAATTCATTATCCATTCACTTAATTAATATTATTGAGTGTTCTAATAACAATTTGAGACTATAGTATACTTTATGAATTTTAATAGTTGTAAAAATATTTTTTTGGAAACATTTTAGAAATATTAATTAGTTTAGTAAATATTTACCCTATTTTATATATGTTTTGATAATAGATTTACTAGGGTGTGTGGTTTTTATATTCTGGTGTGGTGTTGATAGAATAATTCACTAAAAGATCAAACTGAAAGAAGAAAATTTAGTTGGAAAGTTCAATAATTTTTCTTTGAGTACAAAGTCAAGAACATTGAATACTAGAGTTATTATGAATGGGATGAAATGATTCTATATGATGAATTATCTAGAATATATAATATATTTTAAGAAACTTTATGAAATTTCCTTGTTATATATTAGTATAACAGCCCCGAACCCATACTCCCAAATATAGTGCTAAAAACATAATATTTAAATTTCTATCATGGATATAGAAAAATGTTACCCAATATTAAACTTTAAAAAATAATTGAAATGAAAAATTGGATCACTTACATACCCAAAGACATTTTAAGATTATAGTTTTATATAATTTAGAAAAACCCTTACATAAAAAATACCCATAACATCAAATTAGTATATTCTTCCCCTATACCCAACTTTTCAACTTCCATAACCAGTCTTCAATATCCCCCAAATGTTTTTCTACACATGAAACCTTTCTAGAAATAAATCATTTAACATTATTTTTTATAACCTGGGAAAATGAAACATAAGAAGGGTGAGCTAAAATACTCAGTAATGGTAAATGTAAACATTAACAATTGAATGTCGTCAATGAGAAAAAGACGAATATAAGGATATGATTAAAAAATAAAGGTGAATGGGAATTATGTAAGATAATTCATACCCATAAAAACATAGATATCTAAACAAGTGACATAGAATAAAGCTTTATCAATGAAAAGAGTCTTGAGAATCAATAATCATGATCCATGTGATGTCAATATTGATCAATGTAAAATTTTATAACTATTAGAAAGAATTATAAAAAATAATTTTTATCTTGGAAAATTCAATTCCTAAGACCCTTTAAAAACCTTTCATAAGGGATAAACTTATTGTTTTAGTAACCATAATCTATTGGTAGTAACCTATCAACTTGTTAACTCTGTTTTCTCTTTAGAGTTATATATAATTAGTCTGCTCCACTGTCATTACCCAATGCATTAGAGAGATAAAATGAGGACAACCCATCATATAAGATATATCAGGTTCAACTATTCATGTACGATTTATCAAGACCACCCATTATCATTAATAATATCCAAGTACCAATGTAACACCCCGAGATTTTATGAAAAATATTATTTTAATTTCATTAATGTCTTATGTTGTATTTTACACCAAGATTACCTTGCGCTATACGCAACACCGTATTAGCTTGCAGTATACGGAACACTATTCTTGGACCGTGTTACACACAATTTTGATAATAGTTATTCTACGCAACATTGAGTATATATATATATATATATATATTAAATGTATAAATGAAATATGGTTGGATTCTGTTATACGAAAAAACGAAGGATTCTTTCACAACACGCAACCCTGACTTGGCTTGCATTACACGCAATCGCGACCTTCCTCGATAGCGTGTGTTGTACACAATACCAGGTTTTAATAAACAATGTTATATTATTATAATATTGTCATGAACTAGCCGTTATTAATAGTATTAAATAAATTTTTAATTTTATAAAATTATAATTCATCTTACACATTTCTAGAACATGGTATAAGAACAAAATAAATTTTTCGGGAAAAATAAGCATTTTTCAAAAAATGCAGTTTTGCCGCCTTTTGATGGCACACCCACTTTGAATCTGGTTTTTGACATGTTTATAAGTTCAATTTGACAAAATAAAATACTTCTTTGTAATCAAGAAATAAAAATTTACTTTGGATAAAATTTTCATATTATTCTGGTAACTTTCACATTTTAATGAATAGTAAAAACACACTATATTTTAATTAAAAACAACTTTTTTCATCATAATATCTTATGTGGTTAAATTATAATATTTAATGGTTTTAAAGTATAAATATAATATATTTTTACCATTTAATATAATGTATGTCATTAGCATTGATTTTACCTTGAATTCGTAAGTTAAATCAATTCAATCTTTTGCAATGTTTTAAACAAAAACCCCTTTTTTATTCGACAATGGGATTAATTTTAATTTAATTTCTGCAACTTCTATGTTTTGAATTTTAAAAAATGGATTCCATATTTGGAATCAGTGGGTCCAAATTATGTTAATAGGATACTTTTTATTTTTGGGAATTATGAATAGTAACTACGGTAAATTTTATTTACCATAGTTAAAGGTAAATCGGGTAATTAAGGGTAAATATAATATTTTAAAATTACCCTAACAAATGTCAAAATTCTATTGGATGACTAAACAAACGACCCATATCACCTAAGGGTCGGATTATATTAATTTAATTAAATTTGTTCAATGAAAATAATTTAATTATTATTAAAACCAAAGAATGTCACAACATGTCACTTTCTTAGATCTTATAAGTATAATAATTTTAATCTAGTGATAAACTTCATGAAACTTCTAACATGAATAGTCTCCAGAAATCTAATACAATTATCTACATCATAGGAATTTATTTCGAATTTTTAGGGATTAAATAAATATCATTTATTATGACAGAAAGATGATATAGTAATTGTCTTATTAATGAAATATTGACAGAATTGACGTTATAAATGCTCAAATAAATGCAATTTGAGACTTTTTATGACTTACACTAATTTTCTAGGTTACTATGATATATTAGTGTTTATTTAATAAACTTGTTTCCAACATATAATTCTGTTATGACTTTCACAAAAATCATATATCAAATAGTGTCAAAATTGACACAAAATAGTTTTTAAATCAAATATTATATTATTAATTGTTATTTTATTCCTAAAAATCTAAGGTTAGGCCAAATGACTTAGATAAGGATATATATATTAATAATAAACAATTTGGGGTTCTTTTGGCTTGATATAGTAAGTTTATTAACCATATAGTGTAAGAAAACAAAAAGACACGGTAAAAGTTAAATTATTTAACTTAGGGTTAAATCTAATTGATAAGGTTAAAATAATAACCTAAACTTGTCTAAATCCTATTGGTTGATAGGATTTCGACCCATAACCACTTTAGCTTCGAAATAAGACCCTTTGGAACCATTATAAACCGATTTTGAAATTAATATAAAATAATATTTTGAGGTATTCCTAAGGTGCCCCTCTCCTCCCTTATAAAAGGACACCTCCTCCCCCTCCTCCTCACACAAATTTGAGCACTCAAGCTCGGCCCACCCCTGCCATTTTCTCCTCTCCACTTCCCTAGAATAATCCTTGAGGTCCTGGTCTTATTCAAAGACCAATCTTAGTTCCCTAAGTGGAGGATTCAAAGAGGTGTTCCAAAGAAGAGGTAATATCCGTTACCGATCTTTTCAATTTCTTTCTTCTTCAACTTCTTCTTATTTAGTTGTTTCATGAAAAAGTAATAACATAAGTATTACTTACATACTGATATGTTATTATAAATATTAAACAACCCTAATTCACCTTCTATCCATCCTGCGGAAAAATGAAATCACCACGCGTGCGTACGTACGGAATACCATCTCCCCGACGCGATGAGATTCATTCTCAATGATTAACCATTCATGAATGATTATAAAGTATATATAATATGTACTAATTAAATATATAACATAATAATGATACTGGATTTATTTATATATTTATATGTATTTCATCTACTTAATTCCATTCAATTCAATAAGGAAACGAAAATAGCGTTCATGCGTACGTACGGACTACCGTCTCCATGAACGGTGTATTTCCTTCCATTTAATGATTTATTATATATATTTATATCCTGAATATATATATATAAATCATGTTTTATGTTCTGGAATTATGTAATCATGATCTAAGTAATCATATGAATAATTACAAGTCAAAACACGGACGACAAATGAAACAATTTTACCCAAAACACTCTTTAACATGGAATTTACAAAAGAACGGGTAATATAAAGTCATAAGTGAACCATATATGATATAATAACAATGAATATGATTCTATAATAAGTAAATGACATTATTTAAATCATTATACATGAGGTTCGGACACTTACAAAGCAAATCGGACATAAGGTAAGGGAAATATCACAATCTCATTTTTATTCGAGATTGTTTATACTTTAGTATTTACTGGGGTGTATTTTATCATCCACATCCATGTTTCCTGAATATGTAATATTATTTCCATCCACCTACAAATGTTTAAATCCAATTTTACCCTTTGGTGAGTTTTTAGTAAAAGATATGAAAGGAATCTTTTGTCGTTTTTCGTACGAGGTACTTTTTTTGACTTTTCCGACAAAAGTACGAGAAGAATGTTTTTTTAACTTATACGGCATGAATGGATTTTTAAAACATTATTTCCAAGAAGCTTCCTTTAAAAGTTTTCAAGTTTATTATTAATCAACTTCTTTTAGTTTAAAATTGTATGACATGTTAAGAAAAGAAAAGTATTTTTGAAGTAGAAAGGATATTTTCCTCAAGAATGGAGTTCAAATGTTTTATCAAAATTATTTTCCATCTAAGATAATATAGGGTTCTATTTTTATCCCTATTATTACATTTATTTGATTATGTTTTGAGGAAATTATTTTTATGAAGTCATTTACCTTATATGATTTGTTTTATGAAGTCATGATGTTTCAAGAATTCCATTTTTGTTATATGTGTTATGCGATGATGTATGATTTATGATTATGTGGCACACATAAGAAAGGATTCATTATAAGATGGGTGGGACCTATATCTCCCTCCAATGCATTGGGTAAAGATTTTATATCTCATGAGATAGATATGGCTGAAATGGTAGGTTATACCGGTTCAGTGAAACAGGACTGAAACGGGGGTTACTCGATTCAGAAAAGGGACTTTGTCCACTAAGATAGTCTTGGCAATGAGTCTTGACTAACAAGAAATGATTCTATATGATTATGTGTGTATTCCACAAAGTTCCATGTTTTATGTTATGATTATTGGGATTTCATTTCACTACTATGATTTATCCCATGTTATGAAATTATGCTCTCTTTTGCAGGTTAAGATTTCCAAAAGTTATGTTCTTATGAATATGATGTGATTGATTTTTCTTTTGTATACCCTTACTGAGCATTTGAGCTCACCCTTTTATGTTTTCTTTTCCCCATGATATAAAGAAAGGTTTTAGGTAAAAAAAGGGGAAGATCTTTATGGGAGATATTGAAGATCTTTCACCACGATTAGAAGATTACGTTCCGAGTTTCCAAAGACACTAAACTATTACGATCCTTGTGTGTGTGTGTTTTTGTTATGTAATAAGTATTCCGCAAATGAAATGTAATGTCCATGTACATCAGGATTTGGGTCTCTACAGTTGGTATCAGAGGAAAGGTTTAGTCAACCTTTGGAAACTAGGATGCGATAACTTTAGTGAGATCCCTAAAGATATTTATAAGGTATATCTAGGGATGTTTCTAAGAATAAGTATACGTATAGGATACAGTCCTAGAACTACGGTAACGATCATAGAATTTAACCTAAGATGTTAGATATTGAGGATACTCCAGCTTTATTATGTTTTTTTCCCTAGCATGATTTTTGCCTCTCACACTATTCTTTTTCTTGGGTTTTAGAAAATGGATGGAAACAAGATGATTCACGATAATGGAGGATATGATGGACAATGGAATGATATTCTTCATAATGAAATGGGATTTGGAAGTCCAAACATCATTATTATGCCGAATCAGCAATCTCATAATATGATCAATAAAGTAAAATTTGGTAAGTTTCCTGACTCGGCTAATAAGAGAAAGATGGAGTTTCAGGATGATCATAGAGGAAAGAAAGTTAAATTTCCCCTATGTAAATCATGTGGGAAGAGGCATTAAGGAGAATGTTTCAAAGGAACTTGAAGATGCTTTGGGTGTGGAAAAGAAGGACACAAAGCAAGTAAGTGCAATGGAAAAGGTTCATTTAACACCATGGATGAGGATAATGGTATTGCTACGACATCAACAATGGTTAAATGTTTGAAATGTGGAATGTACGGGCATTATGCAAACCAATGCCCTAAGGGAAAGTCTCATGAAGATAATCAGTATGGTCATATGGGAAGTATTTATGTGGATGATGATGAAGAGACTACAAATGATATGTGAGATGAAAGAATTGTTGAAGCTCAGCCAATGGTTTAAGAATGTAGTGGAATGATTACATGTTTATCATGTGTAATGATGTATAAGTAATCTCATGGTACTATGGAATAAAGAGACATGTAAGGATTGTTACATTGTTTTCTGATTAATGTTACCAGTATCCATGAAAGGTTATTCAGATATTTTTGGAATGTAGATGATATGCGCATAATGAAGGGATAAGGAGAAAATTAAATGTTTAATAGTATTCATGAGCTCATGATTGATATAAGGACTAAGTGATATCATGGTTTGAGTATATAGAATTTTGAGGATTTTGGTATGTGGAAAGTGTTAACTTTAAACTGCATTCATGTTTTCACTAAGGTATTCAAGAGAATACATGATTAAGGCCTTTGAATGTTTGGAATGTGACCAACAAGACATATCTTATGATATATGGGGATTACCGACAGTATTAAATCTCTGGTAATCGTTTTCACTATATTATGAGAGTGGACTGTAGTATTATGGATAAGCCTAAAGATTAGAATGGATTATGTTGGACATAAGGTAGTATTGTTTAAGGATAGAAGATTTTCTTTGTTATTGATGGGATGTTATAGTAATATAGTTTTAGAAAAAGGACAACCTGCAGGACGGGCGACAGCCCATCGCTTCGGACAAGGCCGTGGGAATCGAACCCACAACCGAAGTGAAACTGGCCTTTATCGCCTACCACTGACCTACAGGAAGTCCCTGTTTAGTAGAAACTTGTTTTATTATATTAAGCAGTATGATATATGAAGTATAAGTCCATTTTAGGAACCATATATGATTAATCTCACTATAGATCGACTTATGTATATAATTTTTGCTAACCTTTTGTTTGAGACAGATGGAATGACCCATAATTCTATCACATGATCTGCTAACACATCACAAATGACAAATTCAACTTCATTTCTTTAAGAGATGAAGTGGAAATTGCCCAAAGAACGACAAACGGTGAGACTATACCAAAATCACGAAAGTATTTCTTCTAATTCCAATTTCATCAACTTTAGGGAAATGATCTTGAAAACCAAAAATGTTGTCTTAGTGCTCTTATATCTGATGAATCAGATGGTACCTTAGATCATCACAAATTTATGGCTTTGTGATTGCTAGCTTTTCCATAGCCATGTTCTCTACCACTCTCCATCAAAACATGATGGTTAGATTTCTCTTCCATATCCATATTTTCACCTATGTGGAAACCCAGTGATTAGTTTATTTGGGTAACCGTTACGTTTCATACTTTTGTTTTTAAAGATAAGTTTTGGTATTCCTTTTTACGATGTGGGTTTCTATCAAAGAAACTTTCAAATAGTAAACCATTTATAACCCCGACGAATTACGAGGGCGAAATTCATTTTAAGGGGGGTAGAATGTAACACCCCGAGATTTTATGAAAAATATTATTTTAATTTCATTAATGTCTTATGTTGTATTTTACACCAAGATTACCTTTCGCTATACGCAACACCGTATTAGCTTGCAGTATACGCAACAATATTCTTGGACCGTGTTACACACAATTTTGATAATAGTTATTCTACGCAACATTGAGTATATATATATATATTAAATGTATAAATGAAATATGGTTGGATTCTGTTATACAAAACAACGAAGGATTCTTTCACAGCACGCAACCCTAACTTGGCTTGCATTACACACAATCGCGACCTTCCTCGATAGCGTGTGTTGTACACAATATCGGGTTTTAATAAACAATGTTATATTATTATAATATTGTCATGAACTAGCCGTTATGAATATTATTAACTAAATTTTGAATTTTATAACATTATTATTCATCTTACACATTTCTAGAACATGGTATAAGAACAAAATAAATTTTTCGGGTAAAATAAGTATTTTTGAAAAAATGCAGTTTTGCCGCCTTTTGATGGCGCACCCACTTTAAATCTGGTTTTTGACATGTTTATAAGTTCAATTTGACAAAATAAAATTCTTCTTTGGAATCAAGAAATAAAAATTTACTTTGGATAAAATTTTCATATTATTCTGGTAACTTTCACATTTTAATGAATAGTAAAAACACGCTATATTTTAATTAAAAACAACTTTTTTCATCGTAATATCTTATGTGGTTAAATTATAATATTGAATGGTTTTAAAGTATAAATAGAATATATTTTTACCATTTAATATAATTTATGTCATTATCATTGATTTTACCTTGAATTCGTAAGTTAAATCAATTCAATCTTTTGCAATGTTTTAAACAAAAACCCGTTTTTATTCGACAACGGGATTAATTTTAATTTAATTTCTGCAACTTCTGTGTTTTGAATTTTAAAAAATGGATTCCATATTTGGAATAAGTGGGTCCAAATTATGTTAATAGGATACTTTTTATTTTTGGGAATTATGAATAGTAACTACGGTAAATTTTATTTACCATAGTTAAAGGTAAATCGGGTAATTAAGGGTAAATATAATATTTTAAAATTACCCTAACAAATGTCAAAATTCTATTGGATGACTAAAAAACGACCCATATCACCTAAGGGTCGGATTAGATTAATTTAATTAAATTTTTTCAATGAAAATAATTTAATTATTATTAAAACCAAAGAATGTGAAAACATGTCACCTTCTTAAATCTTATAAGTATAATAATTTTAATCTAGTGATAAACTTCATGAAACTCGAACATGAATAGTATCCATGAAGCTAATACAATTATCTACATCATAGGAATTTATTTATAATTTTTAGGGATTAAATAATTATCATTTATTATGACAGAAATATGATGCAGTAATTGTCTTATTAATGAAATATTGACATAATTGATGTTATAAATGCCCAAATAAATGGAATTTGAGACTTTTTATGACTTTCACTAATTTTCTAGGTTACTATGATATATTAGTGTTTATTTAATCAACTGGTTTCGAACATATAATTCTGTTATGACTTTCACAAAAATCATATATCAAATAGTGTCAAAATTGACACAAAATAGTTTTTAAATAAAATATTATATTATTAATTGTTATTTTATTCCTAAAAATCTAAGGTTCGGAAAAATGACTTAGATAAGTATATATATATTAATAATAAACAATTTGGGGTTATTTTGGCTTGATATAGTATGTTTATTAACCATATAGTGTAAGAAAACAAAAAGACACGGTAAAAGTTAAATTATTTAACTTAGGGTTAAATCTAATTGATAAGGTTAAAATAATAACCTAAACTTGTCTAAATCCTATTGGTTGATAGGATTTAGACCCATCCCCACATTAGCTTCGAAATAAGACCCTTTGGAACCATTATAAACCGATTTTGACATTAATATAAAATAATATTTTGAGGTATTCCTAAGGTGCCCCTCTCCTCCCTTATAAAAGGACACCTCCTCCCCCTCCTCCTCACACAAATTTGAGCACTCAAGCTCGGCCAAACCCTGCCATTTTCTCCTCTTTACTTCCCTAGAATAATCCTAGAGGTCCTGGTCTTCTTCAATGACCAATATTAGTTCCCTAAGTGGAGGATTCAAAGAGGCGTTCCAAAGAAGAGGTAATATCCGTTACCGATCTTTTCAATTTCTTTCTTCTTCAACTTCTTCTTATTTAGTTGTTTCATGACAAAGTAATAACATCAGTATTACTTACATACTGATATTTTATTATAAATATGAAACAACCCTAATTCACCTTCTATCCATCCTACGGAAAAATGAAATCACCACGCGTGCGTACGTACGGAATACCGTCTCCATGACGCGATGAGATTCATTCTCAATGATTAACCATTCATGAATGATTATAAAGTATATATAATATGTAATAATGAAATATATGACATAATAATGATACTGGATTTATTTATATATTTATATGTATGTCATCTACTTAATTCCATTCAATTCAATAAGGAAACGAAAACAGCGTTCATGCGTACGTACGGACTACCGTCTCCATGAACGGTGTATTTCTTTCCATTTAATGATTTATTATATATATGTATATCCTGAATATATATATATAAATCATGTTTTATGTTATGTAATTAAGTAATCATGATCTAAGTAATCATATGAATAATTACAAGTCAAAACACGGACGACAAATGAACCAATTTTACCCAAAACGCTCTTTAACATGGAATTTACAAAAGAACGGGTAATATAAAGTCATAAGTGAACCATATATGATATCATAACAATGAATATGATTCTGTAATAAGTAAATGACATTATTTAAATCATTATACAGGAGGTTTGGACACTTACAAAGCAAATCGGACCTAAGGTAAGAGAAATATCACAATCTCATTTTTATCCGAGATTATTTATACTTTAGTATTTACTGGGGTGTATTTTATCATCCACATCCATATTTCCTGAATATGTAATATTATTTCCATCCACCTACAAATGTTTAAATCCAATTTTACCCTTCAGTGAGTTTTTAGTAAAAGATATGAAAGGAATCTTTTGTCGTTTTTCGTACGAGGTACTTTTTTTGACTTTTCCGACAAAAGTACGAGAAGAATGTTTTTTTAACTTATATGGCATGAGTGGATTTTTAAAACATTATTTCCAAGAAGCTTACTTTAAAATTTTTCAAGTTTATTTTTAATCAACTTCTTTTAGTTTAAAATTGTATGACATGTTAAGAAAAGAAAAGTATTTTTGAAGTAGAAAGGATATTTTCCTCAAGAATGGAGTTCAAATGTTTTATCAAAATTATTTTCCATCTAAGATAATATAGGGTTCTTTTCTTATCCCTATTATTACATTGATTTGATTATGTTTTGAGGAAATTATTTTTATGAAGTCATTTACCTTATATGATTTTTTATGAAGTCATGATGTTTCAAGAATTCCATTTTTGTTATATGTGTTATGCGATGATGTATGATTTATGATTATGTGGCACACATAAGAAAGGATTCATTATAAGATGGGTGGGACCTATATCTCCCTCCAATGAATTGGGTAAAGATTTTATATCTCATGAGATAGAAATGGCTTAAATGGTAGGTTATACCGGTTCAGTGAAACAGGACTGAAACGAGGGTTACTCGATTCAGAAAAGGGACTTTTTCCACTAAGATAGTCTTGTCAATGAGTCTTGACTAACAAGAAATTATTCTCTATGATTATGTGTGTATGCAACAAAGTTTCATGTTTTATGTTATTATTATTGGGATTTCATTTCACTACTATGATTTATCCCATGTTATGAAATTATGCTCTCTTTTGCAGGTTAAGATTTCCAAAAGTTATGTTCTTATGAATATGATGTGATTGATTTTTCTTTTGTATACCCTTACTGAACATTTGAGCTCACCCTTTTATGTTTTCTTTTCCCCAGGATATAAAGAAAGGTTTTAGGTAAAAAAAGGGGAAGATCTTTATGGGAGATATTGAAGATCTTTCACCACGATTAGAAGATTACGTTCCGAGTTTCCAAAGACACTAAACTATTACAATCCTTGTGTGTGTGTGTTTTTGTTATGTACTAAGTATTCCGCAAATGAAATGTAATGTCCATGTACATCAGGCTTCGGGTCTCTACAACCAAGTCATGATCAAAATAAAAAACATATACAGCATGATTCACATCATTTCATTGAAAAAAGGGAAATAAATACCTTTTCATTGAGTAATATTTTCTAAAAATATAAAAAATTATAGGAAAAATATTTTCTTTAAAAAAAAATTGGAAACATATACAGAATGGTTTAATGTAAATAATCTTCTTGAATTCACAAAAATCCATTTATTCAATAAATATTAAAAATGACCATTCCTTTCACACTTTTAAAAAAATTAAAGGTGACTTGTTTGGAATTTTTTTGAAAGATTAATTTTCAAAACCTTTACAAGAAGGTAAATTATAATGTAAAATAAATTTAAAAAATAATTTATGATTAAAAAATTATTTTCTTAAAAATATTATAGAAAACATGTATACAGAAGAGGAAAATTCCAGGTCTAGAGGAAGATGCATGATCGGTACCAATTTCAAAAAACATTCTTGGTGAATTTTTATGGGAGGAAATGGAAATTAGACATATAAAAAACATTCATATCAAGATTAAACTAAAATATAGGTTGTTTATTAAAATTATAGAATATTATTTCACATAATGTAACATTGAAAATTAATTATCCCAGCAATAAATGAGATTCTAACATAAAGCCTTTATTACATTGATAACTTTTAAAAACAAAATTTATTGAAATAAATAATGTGATATGGAAACTTAAATCCCATGGATTTTATGTATTAATTTATCAAAATTAATTCATTAGGTTTTAAGTACACTATACAAGGAAATCACGATTTAGGACATGAAACATGTCTCATGAAAATGAGATTTAGATAATGAAAACCCTTATGAAGATCATAACTATTAAAGTGTTAATTAATCCATGAAGTGATGATTCTTACATATATAAACCTAATTAAAATAAATTTAAATAAATAATAAACAAGTTATAGATAAATTCACACACAATCCTGGAATAAAA
Source organism: Viscum album (assembly GCA_963277665.1). NCBI lineage: Eukaryota > Viridiplantae > Streptophyta > Magnoliopsida > Santalales > Viscaceae > Viscum > Viscum album. The sequence goes on along the minus strand of OY728128.1, from coordinate 1,510,770,322 downwards.
TTTTTATTGAGGAAGAAGTATGACCCAATGAGTGGAAATTGATTTAAGAAATAACTTATCACTTTTTAACATTTAATTAAAATAAACACGGATGAAATAATTTTAATTGAAAGAAAAAATAAAATGAATTATGATGGATTCCTGATATAACATTTTAAATTGTTTGTATAAACACCGTATATATATGCCTTAATAGAAGGAAATTGAGATGAAATCCATTACCCTGATTCTAGAGATTCCTTGTATATCCTTTAACTCAGGTATAATAAAATTATATCAATTAACTTCACTCTAAATATAATTTTTAGGTTTAATTTTTATAATTAAACCATTTATTTCATTTATTTTAATGAAATATTTAATTACTTTATCAGTTAAGTCCATGTCAGGTGTTTTGAGTCCATTCGATTCATAATTTCAGAAGGGATTCATTGCGTTGGCTGGTGTCAAAGGTTCATTATTCCATCATATAAAAAATAAAAATCATGAAATAATTATCATTTTTATACATTAATTATTCTTTTAAACCCTTATATTATATATGGTAATAAAAAATTAAGTACGTTATGATCTTGTAGATGGTAGATCGTATATAGTCACAAGTAACATTTCCATTTTTCAACTATCATGATAAAAATTATATAGGTACTATTTTATGTTTTCATGGTGATAATTATATTATAAATATAATATTATATCTTTAAATACACTTATATATATATAATAAATTTTATTCGGTGACAGAAAATGAATCACATCGCTTTATGAATGTGATAATGCACACATACGAACTAATGACATTATAATTTTTCAATAAATAGAAATGTAAGAAAATAGTTGATATATTATATTTGTATAATTATAAATATATCATAAATAATATATATATATATATATGTTAAATATATCACTATAACAATCCATGTGAAGCGTTTATGGAAAAAAATATCGATTCACGAGGGGTAGTCCACCATATACATAATCAATGATTTTGTTTCCTATTTCAAGGAGGAAGAGATGTATATTTTCTATTAAATTTAAATAATAACATATATTTATATGAAATATAATGAAATTTTTAACTCATCAAGGTATAATAATAATTTTATGGGGTTTAAGAATAAATAAAACAAAAAATGGTAATGAACTATACCTCTTCCTTAGGAAACCACCAAAGTTTAATGCCAAAATAATTCATTAGTTTTTTTATGATCAAAGAATTACTCTAGAATGTGGGTATATATGTAAAGAATATATTTGGGTACATATTTTATAAACCAAAATTGTTTTCAAGTGTGTGGAAAAGAGGAGAGGAGGTTCTCCTTAATAATAGCGGGGATAATATTTCTTGGGGTTACCTAAATTATTTAAATAGTATAAATTAATTTTCATTAATAAATGGGTCTAAAATGATATATTTGAAATATAGAATTCATAGGGGTTGAAATAATATCAAAAATATAATTTTTACAAGTTTATAATATATTTTTACCCTTTTATTTTTTAATGACATCTAAACCTTTTTTATAATTACAGTGACAAAAACATTTATTCATCAAGGGTTAAGATAGTTTATATAAAAGAAAAATTTGTAAATAAATGTTCCATCATCAAAATTTTCTACCATATCCTAATATTTTTTCTAATTATTTTTTTTATAAAATTTAAACCATTTAATAAAATATTATTTATTATAAAATATCATTAATATCATTTTTGGAACTATTTATTGAATTTTAATCTGAAAACAATATAAATGTATAGGAATTGAAATATAATCAATTAACACCTATCTTGAATGATATTTCTATCTACAAAAATCACGAAACACAAAATTTCATTCAAATTATGTTACTTTTAATATTATTAGAATCATTAATTTTATTTTTCCATTAATTGAATGAATATTGTGTCATTGTTTTGTATAACTTTTAGTTAATAACATCAACAATAAAAATTATAAATTAATTACCATGAAAAAAATAATTAATCTTTTAAATAAAAATTTATTTCTAAAAATTTATTTTTTCTTCCCTTTGAAAAAATACTTTATATATTCATATCAAGCAAGTGTTATTTTTTAAATTATATTTTACTTAAAATTTATAAAGATAAAAATCAAAGACATGTGGCACCAAGTTTCCATATTTACAAAATATGGATAGAAATGTCCAAAATTAATATATATAATATGATTAATTCAAATGTTAGGGTAATTATTTTCTACTTATCATAACATTTATTAAGCTTTATTACATGATTTACCCCTACCCCAGAGACTATTATTTTCTATGGTCACTATTAATATTGAAAAAAATAAGATGAAGCTATTTATCAAATTTGATAAAAATGATTGAAAATACTTAATCCATTTTTCATGATTCAATTTACATAAGGGGAAAGATTTAATTTAAAATTAAACCCTGAAAACTTGATGATAAGAAGTTTTTCTAAAAAATATTTTTATAAAAATTTCAACAATAAAATTAATTCTAATGAACTTAATTTAATTATTAATAACATAATTGAACTAATGTTACTTTTAAAACATTTTAAAAAATATGGAAGTTTGTAAATTCTTGAATCAAAATATAGTTTCCAAATATAAATAATAAAATTTCACTAGTCATTGTATAGTGACCCAGTCTTAACATATATGGATATTACATCCTTTTATTTGAGTATTCATCACATTACAAAATTACTTTCTTGAGGACCCTAATAGTTTAGTGTTTTTGTAATCTAGGAATACACTCTTATAACTTGGTGAAATATTATCAATGATTCCCACAAATATATTCTCATTTAGTAATCCTACTTAAAACCTTTTATTCATAAGATGGGGAAATGAAACATAATAAAGGGTGAGTTCAGATGCACAAAAAGGGTAAATAAAGGAGATACATAATTATAACATAAACATAAGTGTATGAGAATATGAGAATAAAATTTGAACATCATACCTTTAATATGAAAGATTATATACATGAGTCATGGAATAAATATTAGTAGTTCATAAGACATGAATCATAAGGGAATCCGCAATATAATCTTTGAAATTATTACATTAGAATAAGACATGGAATTTTGGAAGATAGATAAACATGTAAAATCATTCCCTATAAGTCAATTCTCATTGAAAAAACTTGTTAGGGTACATCAGGGAGAAAAAAACTTCAGGGAGGGACACACCACCATCCCCAATCATAGAACTTTCATTATAGTGGACCATGTTACACCTTCTTCCCATAATGTATCAGGTTTACCATTATTCCCATAGTGGATTGGGTTTCCCCTTCTTCCCATAGTGTATTAATCCCATAAACATGTTTCCCATTATTATATCATGAGATATAAATATTTACTCGATGTATTGAAGGGAGATATAGGTCCCACCCATCTCATAATGAAATCATACACACGTGTACCACAAGATAATAAAACATTGATCATATCATGAACCATAAAAATATATGGGTTTCATAAACATAATATTATAACCCATGAAATTAAATGGGTATCATACAAATTTCATCATATCATAACCTTTGGAAAATATATGGGTTTCATAATCCCAGAATAACCCATAAAAGGAAGAAAGCTTCATAATCTTTATATCACAGTGTAACCCATGGAAGAGAAATGGGGTTAATAAAAAACATTTCATCTTAAACATAAAACATTCAAAAAAAATAGTAAGAATTATTTACTTAGATCATATACCCACTAAATCATAAAATATAAAAATGATGTCATCCTAGACGGGGAAGGATTTTTAAAGATAACTTAGAACATTTCTTATGGATAATATCATTTTTTTAAAAATCCATTTCATAAAACGTTTTCAAAAAACCTTTTCTGACAAATAAATCTTTGAACTTACATTTAAAACATTTTTTGATTAAAATATATTTTCTTATTTGAAAAATTATTTTTAAAACATAAAAAATTTCTCAAACCATTTTATTTCAAAATAGATTTTAAAATTTATTTAGGAATACTAAAAATATTTTGAAAACATTTTTCTTTGAAAGAACCTTGAAAACTTATAAATATATCTTGAAAACTTTTTTAAAATATTTTATTTGAAAATACTTTGAAAACATATAAATAAAGAATGAAATAATTTTGAAGAAAAATCAAAACAAAAACACACTATAAAAAAACATATTACTTTAAAATGAGATTAAAGATCATTTTAAATCCTTTTTGAAAACATTATTAGGAAAAAATGTTTTTTAAAAGTATAGATCTTAGAACAAAGAGATAAATAAATTCAGATTTTAATAAAAAAATTATAATTATAATAATTATAAAAGGGTATAAAAATGGAACCATTTCTTGAAAATAAAATGAATAATCAGTGGTGAAATAAATTCATGACTTTTATTGAGACATGTATGATATTATTTTATCAATGGATTCATAATCCAACAAAATCCTGATAAATGATGAGATTGTAGCAATAAACTATTACCACTTTAGTAATATTGAATTATGATCACCATAAAATAATATCACTACATTAAGAATAAAATATAATTATAAGAACAATATTAATGATATAATAATTCAAAGTTCATTATATACACCTCATATAAGAATATAGGTGCATAACATGGCATGTGTCTCAAATAAGGAAAATTGAGACAAAATTAAATTTCTGATTTGGTAACTTTTGAACCATAGACCCCATTAAAGAGTTATCATTGAATGGATATTTAAATACACATAAATTTTAGGAGAATAATTATATAATAAACTCATGGTTCTTATATACATCACAAAAAATAAATGAGTGGCATATAAGGCACAAGTCCCACATAAATAAAAGTGAGACTAGGAATCCCCTTACTACTTTATTAATTTTTGAATCATGATATCCATGAAATAATAACATCAATTTAAAAATTTATCATAAAATAATTTAAATAAATTATATAACATGTCATAAGTTAGTATATAAACCACACAACAAGAATAAGTGGTGAATATTTCATATATCTCATAGAAATAAAAGTTAGATGGGAAAAGTCGTACCTTAAGTATTTAATTTCTTCATACACATTAAAACCTCCAGTATAATAATTAAAAGTTCATTATTCATGTAAAAAATAAAATAAAATAAAATAAAATACCATTTATTAATTAATTACGACTTTACATTACCAGTTTATTAAAAATTTCCTGTTAATGTTACGTTTTGGGTAATATTCACATTTCTTTTCATATATGTTTTTACTTGTTATTCTTGATACTATTATGTAGATCATGATTTCATTATTTAAAATATGTAAAACATGATTTAAATATCATATCTATTAATTATATAAATATTTATAATAATCTATATAGAAATAATAAATGGAATACACCATTCATGGAGACGGTAGGCCATTCATACACATGAACGTTGTTTCCATTTTCTTATCACATTGAATGAAATTAAGTAAATGAAAAATATGCACATATATATATATATTATAATTAAATTGGTATTTTTATGTCATATATATCATATATGGTTACTAAAACCATCCTTAATACCTTCCATATAATGTGTGAACGAATCACATCGCTTTGAGGAGGCAGTAGTCTACAAGTTTACAAACGAAGTTATCGTATTCTAAAAAATCATAAATCCTGAAAGAATGTGTTATATAATAATTAAATAACTATAAATACGTCATAAATATAATATATATGATATAAAAACATAAATTATATCATTATTACCAACATTTTTAAGTGGAAAAGGAAGAACGAATGACATTGGTTTGCAAGGCATTTGTGCGTCGTACACACAAACGGTGATAGTGTATCCCATTTGATGAAATTTTGTGTGAGTATAGTAAAATACCATAGAATAATTTTTTTTATGAATATATAGTATACTTATGATATTATATAATCATGTAACTAAAATAATTGAGGCGTGGATAAGGGAATAAAACAAAAGTGCTTTTTGAAGGATGTCACCTGTTCTTGGGGAAACTTATTTTAGTTTTCACGAAATGGATTAATTTTTTGGATTTATTCCAAAAGAGTGTATTATATGATTAAGGTAGGGAAATTTTGAGCTTATTTGGGAAGGGTTTTTATGATATACAGTTATTTATAGTTGTGAATAAGTGAGGCTGTGAGTGTCCTTCTATATAGGATGAGGAGTGTCATTCTTGTAAATGTAAAATGATAAACACTATTGAGTAGTCGCCCTTACATCATGTGCCTCAAATAATTCTATATTTTAGATAAAATGGATTATATGGTTTAAATATTTCCATAAAATGTATGTTTGACATGCTTCTAGGGTATTTTCACCCTTAAGATAAAGTGTAACCACTAAGCAAACTTTTTAACCTTAATCACTGTAATAAATTTTAATTACTTTCTCTAATCATTTTCGTCAAAAAATAAATTGAACTTATTAGAAATTAGAAATTATTATGATTCTAAATATGAAATCAATTTTTATAAATTCTAATAATATAATTTAATTTAAAAGATAATCCCACGGACAGGATGAAACAAAGGGGGTTTAAAGTTAAAATTTTCAAAAGATTGAATTGTTTTTATATCCAATTTCAATATGAAATTGATTACAATGTAAAAAATTGTTTTAACATTTGTATTTTTTTATTAAAATATACTATTAAAACCAATTTAAAATATAATTTCTCTATATAAATAAATTAGATTAAAATATTTCTCTAATTAAAATTTAGTTTTTTTTACTATTCATCTAAAAATGAATCTTCTCAAAAAAATACCAAAAATTAACCCAAAGTAAAATTTGATATTCATATTTAAAAAATTAAGTTTATTTTTTTTAAATAAAAATAAAAAAGGTGATGCAAATTATATTTACAATAGGTTCTCTATTAAAATGTGGTAAAATTACCCTTTCGAAAAATACCACTTTTTATTCATATAATGGGATTTATTCTTATCTTATGCCTATGAAATATATTGGAAAACTATTAAATAAATTTGATTGATTATGTAATATATAAATTTTATTAAAATATTTTATTAAAATTTGTTTGTCAAATTTTTTGAGATATAATGGTGTTTGTATATGGAGAGATAGTTTTATTAGAAAAAGAATTTATTTATCTTGAAACAGTTCTTACTCTCATTTATAACAAATTGATAACTAAAGGAATGATATTATATAAATTTGTAAATAATATTTCACACATTAGATAATATTATTTGTAACTTATATTTCAATGGATAGGAGGTAACTATAATAATATTTTAATAACCATATGAATATTATATTTTAGTTCGGTAAAACTCAGCATTGTGTGTAATGAACATTATTGAAGGAACTTATAATTGTGTATTACACAAGAAAAATATAGTTTTGCATGTATCAATAGTTAATATAAGTGTTGTGTATAGAACAAGATTGAATTGATGTTTTATATAATTCAACTCCAACTTTTTTCTTTAATATAAAAAATACAGTAAGTGTTGTGTGAAATGAAAAATATCCAAAAGACTAAATTAATTTTAAAAAATATTCCAAAAAATATAGGGGTGTTATATTCTGCCCCCTTAAAATTATTTTCCATTGGAATTAATATTGGTTATCAAAGGTTAAATAATTGAAAGTTTCTTTTTTAGAAACCCACATCATAAATATGAATACAAATACTTCCTTAAAAATGGGAAAGGTGGAACAATATCAATTACCCAAAGAAACTCATAACTAGGATTCCACATAGAAGAAAATAGCTTGGTAGTGAAGATTATACATGGAAGAGAGTTTTAAATAATTATAGATATTGATAAAGATCATTATTCACCAATAATTGAATGATCAATGGAACATTAAGGGCCTCAAAACCATAAATCTATGATTATTTATAAGACAATGGGTTCAATAGAAACAAAGTTAATGGGATAAATCATTTTCAATATCATTTTCCTAGAATTGATGTTTTATTTTACTATATAAGAATATAAGTAAATATACTTACTTGATGTAATTCTATAATATATTCACAACCCTACTCTTTGGTTGGTCCCAAATAGATATCCACTTTATATCTTACTCTAAGAAATGATGGTGCATTTTTCATTCCTGAAGTACTAACAGATCCTGAGGTAGAATGATAAATTATTCAATATGTATTTAGTTATCATCATAGAAATAATGTTATCATAGGTTATCTAATATTCATAAATCCTCGTATAGAAATACAATACTTTAATCTCTAAAACCTCATCTGATGATTAGCTTTAACCTTCCATAAATAGTTAACCTTATAACCCTTCTAAAATATGAAAAATCCAATATATCCGAGTGAAGGTCACTAAATTTATCAAAACTAGCTTAACATTGATCCCATATATATCATTATGTTTCTCTTGGTGGTAAAATACCAAACATGGGAATACCTTTATTATGTTTTCTATTAAAAAATGGTGATTACTTGAATCTCCATAAAACTTTATTGAAAACATGCAGGATTTCTTATTCCAATGATTATTTTATATATTCCTTAAATCCTAAATATGTTTGTAAAATTCATCCATGATAACATAGACCACTTTTTAATCTAATTTATAATATGTTCCATGGTAATAAATACTATCAAATTTACTTCTTCCATATCAATCATATCTTTATCCTTGCTAAACACAATTTTCCAAACATTAGGAATACATTAAGGGTTACATTAACTTAAACATGTGTTTCCCATGAATATCACTATTTCATTAAATTTTTCATCCCATCCATCATAACCATTCAATATATTCTTGTAAATCATTATAGAAAAACATAAACTAAACAATGATTTTATATATAACAATTCATATTGCACAATTTTTGAATCCAAATACATAAACAATTGATCATTTCACTGAATACTTATGACATAAACTATGATACCTCATCCTATTACTCATACCTCCTTCCTTTCATATTCCACCTGTAGTATCATCATTATCATAATTATACCCACTACTCATACCACCTTTCTGATTCTATTAGGGAACTTCCCACTTAGGAAATTAATCTTAATAATTCCCACTCATTCCACATTTAAATAATTCAACCATTAATTAAAAATTATAGAGGAAATTGTTCTCATTCATTGAGTTAACCAAAATTTTCATTTTTCCTTTGTAGTTACTTTCTTTGTTTCCAAATTTTCCATTGTCAAAACATTTTCCTATTACTTGAATAAATTCACTTGGGTTCTTCATTCCACATTCTTGACACCAATTAAAATGAATCTTCTTTCCTTGATGGTCACAATTACCCAAACTCTTATCAAACTCTTTCCTTCTATTGTGTGGTGATTCCTATAGTTTATTAAGGTACACATTGTTAATCATGTTCCATGAAAACTTATTATGCATGATTATAACATCCTTTACTCCAGTCATCTTCCCCTTTGGCTACTCATTAGTAAATTTTCTGTCACATTCCACGTTAACCCAGTTCCTTCTAGTTCTCTCCATTGACTAAAACCATAAATCATAGTTTGAGTAAAACTTATCATAGATAAAAACCTCATAATAATAAAAAATCACTTACTATATTATTAGATAATAACACTAACTTTTTGATCAATGATACCTTAGGTTTATCCAAGGTTATTCATAGTCATATTATATTTAAATCCTTCTTGATGGTTTATAAATATATTATGAATTTAAAAATAAAATCTCTCAAGAGTTTCGAACTAGGTGTATAGAAATGATTATTATCATGCACCACTTCCTGATATAGTCAATCTAAATACTATGTTTTTGGGGTTATTGACACTATATACATCTATTCCAGAGATATATCTCATTTTAGTATCTAGACATGGATGTAATTTCTTGGAAACCACTCTCTCAATCAATTACCAAAATTTCAGTACATTTTCATATACTTTAACTTATCTATAGACTTATCCTTAGAGACATCCCTAGATATATCCTTAGAAATATTCCAAGGTATATCACTAAAGTTTTATCATCCTATTTTCCAAAGGATGATTAACAAAGTACTTTGATATGAACTATAGTGACCCATGATTAACATATAAAGATATCACATCCTTTTAGATTAATATTCATGAAATTTAAAAAGTACATGCTCGTAGAACATAATAGTTTAGTGTTATTGGAAACTTGTAACATGTTATTTTAACTTGGTGATAGATTTACATTGTTTCCCAAAAATATCTTCCCTTTTAGTAATATTACATGAAACCTTTCTTCACAAACTAGGGAAATGAGACATAATAATGGGTGATCTCAGATTCTCAGTAAGGGTAAATAAAGGATATAATTACGAATAACCTAAGCATAAGATTATAAAAACACGAGAAAAAACATTTTTAAGATCATACCCTACATTTCAAAGGTCATATACATGATTCATGGCATAAATATGGGCAGTTAATAATAAATGAATCATAAGGGAATCAAGATCATAAGATATGAATTCATAACATAGGAATAAGAAATAGAACTGTGGAAGACACATAAACATGTAATATAATTCCCTATTAGTCAGTGCTTGTTTCCAAAACATATAAGGGAACTTCATGGGGACCATATCTATGGGTAGGGGCACACAACCGTCCTTAATAACGGTCCTTTTCTTAAAGTAAACCAGGTTAAACATTATTCCCATAGGTGATTGGGTTTCCCCTTCTTCCAATAGTGGACCAGGTTTCCCCTTCTTCACAAAGTGGACCAAGCATGTTGACTTGCTTTCCATAATTATCTCATGATATATAAAACTTTACCTAATGTAACGGGGTTAGATTAGGTTACAACCATATCATAATGAATTCATATGTATGTGTTCCACAAGATAATAAAATATTACTCATATTATGACCCATAAAAATATAAGGGTTTTATAAACATATTATCGTAACCCATGAAAAGAAATGGATATCATAAACATTTCCTCATATCATAACCTACTGACATTAGAAAAGTTTCATAATCATAGAATAACCCATGAAAGGAAGTGGGTTTTATATTAATTATATCATGGTATAACTCATGTAAGAGAAATGTGTTCAATAACCAACTTATAAACTTAAACATAGACCATTATAAGAAAGAGTAATAATGGTGTCCTTGGATCATACCCCCAGAAAATCATAAACTATAAAAAAGGATGTTATATTAGATGGAGAAGTATTTTTAAATATCACTTGGGACATTTATGAAGGAGAATATTATTATTTTTAAATCCCTTTTACAAAACCTTTTTATAAAAACATTTTTTTATAAAGGAATTTTTGAAATTCCATACAAAACATTTTTATGGAAAATATATTTTATCCTTTGGAAAATTATTTTTAAAGTATTAATAAATTTGAAAATATTTTTCATTAAAATTAGCTATGAAAAATTATAAGTAATTCTGAATACATTTTGAAAATCATTTTCTTTGAAAACAAATTGAAAACGAATAATTAAATATTGAAAAAATGTGGAAAAACTTTTTCTTTGAAAATACATTGAAAACATATAAACAAAGTTGGAAAAACATTTGAAGAAATTTTCTAAAACATAAAACACTTTAAAAATATACTTATCTTTGAAAATGAGGTTAAAATATCATCTAAAAACATTTTTTAAAATATATTTATGAAACATGGTTTAATTAATAAAATAGATCTCCAACTAAAGAAAGTCAAATTTTCATAAAAACATTTTATTAATTAACTTAAGTACCAAAGATTGTAAAATTGGTAACAATACTCGAATATAACCTTAATAAAAATAGGACAATAAATTTAGTGAGATTTATTGGGATATGGATCATATTATTTCATCTATTTAAGAATAATCATAAACAATACTGATAAATGAAGAGATTGTAGAAATAAATTGTTATAATTTTGGTATCATTAAATTATGATTCCCAGGAAATAATATCCTTAAGTTAAGAATAAAATATTATTATAAAAAGTATATTCATGATATTACATTTCAAAAGTAATTATATACACCTTTTAGAATAATATAAGTTTATAAAATGACATGTGTCTCCAAGAAGAAAAATTGAGATAAAATCACTTTACCAATTTGATAACTTTTGAACCATATAACCATTGAAAGATATATCATCAAATGGATAAGTAAATACCCATAAATTTAAGTATAAAAATAATATAATACATGATTTATTATTATATTCACAATATAAAAAACAAGTGGTGAATAAGGTATAATTCTTTTAGAAATAAAAGTGTGACTAGAAATCCCCTTAATAGTTGAGTAACTTTTAAATCATGATCCCCATAAAATAAAAACATTAATTAAAAATTTTAATATCCTAAATTAAATTAAATTCAATATATAACATTTCATAGGTCACTATATACACTACAAAAAAATAATAAGTGGTGAATGTAGCATATATCTCACAAAAATAAAATGAGACAAGAAAACCTTTACTATAAGTCTTTACTTTATTCTAATATATTGATTCCTCCTATATAATAAATATAATTTTGTTATAAATATACCACATAAAAATATTCCTACATATCATACCATATATTACTTTATTATTAATTTATATTACCCATTTATTAACAATTTCATGTTAACATTATGTTTCAGGTGATATCCTCTTTGTTTTTCATATATGTATTGGATTGTTATTCTTTATCCTATTAATTAGATCATAATTTAATTATTTAAAGAATATATAAAATTATTTTAATATCATATATATTCATTATATAAATATTTATAATAATCTAAAATTTTATATAAATAAGAAACAAAATACACCGTTCGGGGAGATGGTTGGTCGTACGTACACATGAATGTTGTTTATGTTTTCTTGTTTATTGAAAGAATGAAAGTAAATGATATATATATGTATATATATTATAATTCCTTTATAATTATTATGTCATATTTAAATCATATACAGTTACTAAACTCATCCTTAACACGTTCCATGTAAAGTGTGAACGAATAACATCACTTTGAGGAGGCGGTCGTCCACACATCTACAAATGAAGTTATCATATTCCCATAAAATGGAAAGTAAAAAGGTCTGTGTAATATAATAATTCAATAAGAATAAATTAATAATAAGTATCACAAAAATCATTTAATAAAATAAATTCCATCATTACTTCCATCTTTGAAATGTGGAAATAGAAGAACAAACGACATCCATTTGTGAGGTAGTAGTCCTCTATACGCACAAATGATGATTGTGTATCCCATTTTATGGAAATGTGTGTGTGATTTTTTGTCATATAATTAGAATAAAAATATCTCAATGCATTTAGGATACATAGGATATTATATAATCATTGAATAAAAATTATTTTGGGGGTGGAAAAAGGAATAAAATAAAAGTACTTTTTGAAGGATTTTACCTCTTCTTTAGGTAACTCCATTTGGTTTTCACCAAAGAGATTCATTGGTTGGATTTATGAAAAAATGGAATATTACAGGATTAATTAAGGGAAGTTGGGATATTATTTGGTAAGGTTTTGGTTGATCCAAAAATCTGGATATGTGTTAATAAGTGAGGGGGTTTAGTTCCCTTTTACAGTGGAGGAGTAGTGGCATTTTTGTAAATATAAAATGAAAAATGCTATTGAGAGGTCCCCCTAACAAAATATTCCTCCAATAATTGCCCATTTTAGAGAAAATGGAGGATATTGTCGAAATATTTCCATCCAATGAATTTGTGACATGTTTCTAGGGTACTTGTACACTTATGTTAATGCTTAACAACTAAGTAAACTCGTTTTTACCTTAATAATGGTAATTACATTTAATTAATTTCATAAATCATTTGGTAAAAAAATAAGTTGAACTTATTATAGATTATAAATTATTATGATTCCAAATATGTAATATATTTTTCATAAATTCTAATAACACATTTATCATAAATTAATTTAAAAAATAATCTTATAGTCTAGACAAAACAACATGGTTTAAAGTGAAAATTTTCAAACGTTTGAAATGTTTTCATATCCCATTTCATTAGGAAATTGAATAAATTGAAATAAATTGTATTAATAGATGTATAATTGATCTAATTAGACATTAAAATAAATTAAAATTAAATTTAACTATATGAATAAATTAGATGGAAAAGAATTTTCTATTTAAAAATCAATGTTTTTCACTATTCATCAAGAAATTGAATTGCTCAGAAAAATACCAAAAATTCACCAAAAGTAAAATTTGATTTTATGATTTCAAAAATGATGTTTATTTTTGAAAATAAAAACTATTAAAGTTCTAACTATTATATTTAAAATATGTTCACTATTAAAAGGTGGTAAAATTACCTTTATAAAATACCTCTTTTATTCATATAATTAGACTTATTATTATCTTATGCCTATAAACTTTATTGGATGAGTGTAAAAAAAATATTCAATATTGAATATATAAATAGTAATATTTTTTTATCAATTATTTTTTTAATTTTTTGAGATTAATGGTGTGTATACATAGGGAGATAGTTTTCTTAGAAAAGAAATTTATTTATTTTCAAATAGTTCTTACGTTCATTTCTAAATAAATAATAAAGAAAAGACTCATTTTATATACATTTTTAAATAATATTTTCATGATTTAGTTAATCTTATTTATAAATTCCATTCCAATGGATAGGTAGTAATGATAATAATATTTTAATAACATATATTAATAGTATGTTGCAGTTCAGTATAACTCAACCATGCAAGTAATGCAAGCTATTGAAGGGACTCAACATTATGTGTAATACAGGACAAACACAGTGTTGTGTGTACTGATAGATATTCTAATTGTTTTTTCTAGAGCAATATTAACTTGGTTTTGTGTATAATTCAATCCAAACATAGTGCTTTAATATAATAAAATAAATATTCAGTATTGTGTGAAATGAAAAATATCAAAAAGTTTAAATTAATTCAAAAAATTATTTTACAAAATCTTAGGGTGTTGAACATTGGAAAATCACCCTCTTTATAAAAAAACAAAATTTTAAGCCTATGATAATATTAATTTTCTGATTTAAAAAAAGATATTTTTTTTCAAATAAAATTTATAAAATCAATAGAAATTTAATACAATATTTCTTCAAAATAATAAATAAAAACCATTTTTAAAGAAAATGAATTTTTGAAGAATAAAATTACGTTACTAAAAAATTACCAAGAAGATCCATGATTTAGAAAAATCTGGTCCCAATATATACTAATGAAGAAAGATAAATAAAGTCAGGAATTACTCAGGATATTACAAAGTAAGGAGTGGACCACTCTATGCAAGTCGTCATCCACCAGTGATGTGTTGTAGTCATGAACTCTGAAGAACCACCTCATACTTTTATCCATTATTTTTCATTTAATTAATGCATCTACAACCTGATTTTACACTCTATACTCATGTGAAATATTCAGATTTAGCAGAGCATCATGAGTAATACATTGAATCTAAGGAGGATTATGTTTTTGTGGTACATTCCGGGTTTTGGTCATTAAATCCATGACCACAGTTTCAGAGTTTGATTCAATTTACAGGTTAGCCCATTTATAGCAGAAATTATTCTTTATGATTAAATTACAAAAGAAATTAATCGCATATTTCTAATGAATCAATCAATATATTTTTATTAATTAATACCTTTATATATATTTCATAATGTGGTTAATAATATTCATACCAACCAATTCAATGGATAGGTTATAAAAATTATTTTTAATAAATAGTAATTTAGGATTTTTTATGCTTTGTGTTGAATGTACTATAAAATATTGAACATTATGTAATTTTTTTACTATCTAGAATAATAAAATAAATAAATATACTAACATTATAGGTAGGATTTCAACCTTTAATCAATTTTCACCAAAATCTCATATTCTTCTCTAAATGAAGAGTCTTCATGTTGAAATTTTCATAACTTATGAAATAAAATAAACATTTAACAGATTAAATAATTCCACCATAGAAAACTATTTATTCCTCCTAATTTAAACAATATATGAAACCTAAATTGTTTTCAAAAGTTAAGATAATTCCAAAAATAAATAGGCCTTCATATAAACAAATAATATGTTAATACCCAAAATTCTATAGTAACACCAAATTTCAAACAAAATCATTCTATAAATAATTGTTCTAAAATTCATCAATATATTCCCAAATAAACCCAAAAATTAGAATGATTTTATCATATATTCTTCTTTATTATTATAAAATTTATCTCTAATTATCATTAATCACTCAAAATTTTATATAACCATAAAATTATATTCCCTAATCATATAATTTATAAAATATTATAATAATTTTTATATTAACCTAAATCATCAAAAATCCATGTTAATATTATGTATTCTTCCAAAATATAATTCCTTCTTTATTCCTCAAATAAAATCCCATTGGATCCAAAAATATTTGCATTTAACTTAATCCTATAATTTTATTAAAAAATATAGTGATCCTATTATTAAATATCATTAATCACCAAATCAAAATTCCACCCCACAGTTATCTATAAAATAAAATATATTTTCCCAAAATATGATGAATTATCTCATCATCAAAGATCATATAAACTCTAAAACATATCAATAACTTTAAACTTATTTCTACAGAATTAATTTTTTTAAATAATATATTAAAATAAACTTATTAAACCCAAGGATTATATTACTATAAATATTTCCCAAAATACCATAAATCATTTTACACTTCCTTTACTTGAATCCAAAAAATGGTGTCTAAAACTCTGAAGATACAATAAAAATTATACTTATAAACCCATGATTGTATCTATAAATACCAAGACAACCTCTCATAAAAACATCCTATTCTAAAAATATATCTAAACCTTTCTCTTATACCATCAATAATAGCCCCATACCTATACTCTCAGAGCCAATGAAAAAAACATAATATTTATATTTCTAAATTTGATACCGGTAAACGTGACCCAATTTTAAACTTTAAATACATATAACATGAATCTAAAAATATAAGATCACGTATATAACCTAGGATCATTTAGTTTTAGTGACGTATGGAATTTAGATAAAATCATACATAAAAAATATCCATAACTTTATGTGAGTACCATTCCAACTATACTCAGCTTCTCATATTTGACATTAAGTCTTAAATATCTCCCATAAAATTAACCATACATGAAATTTTCTTATACACAAATTATTTTATAGAATTATTAATTACTTGAGGAAAATTAAACATAATAAGTGTGAGATAAAACTCTTAGTAAGCTAAACATAATCAATAACAATTGAATTACATTAGTGATCATAAGATAATAATAGGGGTATGATGACATAACTAAAGTGCATGAAAATGACATGAGAGAATTCATTCCCATTAAAATAGGGATTATTAAAAATCTGACATGGAACAAAGCTTTAACAAAGTAATGATTCATGGTATTAGATAATCCTCAGCCATGTGATGTTAATCTTGATCAAAGAAAACATTTAAAACCCACAAGACTAATAAATAAAATGTATTGGAATCCTAGAATATTTTCTTTACATAACCAATTGAAAAAACCCTCTAAAATGAGAGAATATTACCTAGTTATTACCCACATTCTCATAGGATTAACTAGTTATCCTATTAACTACATCATCTCTTATGAGTTACTTATAATGAGTCAAATCTGTCATCATTACCCAATGAATTAGAGATATAAAATCAGACTCACTCATTATATAATATATATTAGGATCTCCCATTAATATAATTTGTATTGGGATCAACTAGCCTCACCAATAATATCCAAGTATCATATCATGATAAAAAACTAAATCCTTCATTTTTAAACCTAACAATAAACATTTTTCTTTCATATTTATATTTAAATATGTAAATGAAATGGGTTACAAAACAATCTCTTTCAAATAGTCATAATACATATCAATAATTAATATGGATGTTATCAAAAGATCATAATCCCAATTAAGTATAGGAATCATGAATGGATAATGACACTGGGGAAAATATATTCTAAAAGAAAATTTAAAATATTTCTTTGAAAATAAGGGAAAATACACTTTTTATTATAGTAATATATTATAAAAATATAAAATATAAGAAAAAGATATTCTTAAAAAAATTGAAACATATAAAAAAATAATTAATAAAAATATTGACTTGGATGGTGAAAAAATCATTCCATGTTGTAAATGGTAAAAATAAACATTCCTTTCACAGTTTTGTAAAATGTAAAAATATCTAGTTTGGAAACTTTTTAAATGATTCCATTCTGAAGACTATTAAATGAAGTTAAAATATCTTGTAAAATTAATTTATAAAATTATTTATGTTTACAAAATAACATTTTTGAAACCATTTTTAAAATACTTGGATATTGAATAGAAATATTTCTTGTCAAAAATAGCATACAAGATCGGTATGATTTACAAAAAAAATTCTTGATGATTATTTATGGGTGGAAAATGAAATTTAACATGTAAACCACATTGATAAAAATTGTAGAATAAAATATATGTGGTTTAATAAAATAAAATAATATGATTTCCTTCAAAGGTACCTTGAATTAAAAAAATCATGGAAAGAAAGAGGATTGTAATATAAAGCCTTTACCATTATGATAAATTTTGAAATAAATTTTCATTTAAAAAAATAAAATGAAATGGTTTTATAAATTCAATTAATTTTATGAATGGATGTATCAATATTAATTCATGAGTTATTAATTACACCTTATAAAAAAATCACAGTGCATGATGTGATACAAGTCTCATGAAAATGATATTTACACAAATAAAACCCCTAAAAAGATTATAAAATTTGATATGATAATTAATCCAAGAATGAATTTAGTATACATATTTATATATAATTTAAATAATTTGAAATATAAAAAAAATATTAAATATATTATCACAGATAATAATGAAATTATAAATCCAAAGAAGTAGAAATATGACCGAATGAATGTAAATTGGGTTTAAAAATCCCTTACCACTTAAAAACTATCATGTAAAATCCCCTTGTATGAAATAATTTTAATTAAAACATAAAATATCATGAGGTATGAAGAATTGATGATATAAAATTTATAAATCCAAGATTATGCACAATATAAAAAATAATGTTCACATTATTAAAATATTACTCAATTAAAAGAAACTGAGACAAAATCCCTTTTCTTGATCCCACACTTTCCCCATATGGGATTTAAATCCTATATAACAATCCTATATATATTATTTTATGTCTTATAAAAATCCATATTTAATACAATATACTAAAATATTTATTTATTTTATTTTAATGACATATTTAAATACTTAATCAGCCATTTCCATGTCGGTTGTGTTGAGGATGTTCTGTTCATAATTTAAAAATGGGTTCGGTGTATTAACCATGTCCAATAAACTAATTATTATATAATCTACAAAATAATAATCACGATATAATAATAACAATATTTATACATTAATAATATTTTTTGTCTAATAATTAACTATGGTTATGAAAAATTAATGATAGTGTGATTGTGGAGACGGTGGGTCATTCATATGCATGAGTAATGTTTCAACATTTCAATGATCATACTGAAAAAATTTTAATTACTATTTATTTTTACATAAATATATATATTTAATAAATACCATATTATATCCTTAAATAAAATTACATATTCAATTCATGTGATTCAGTGCATAAAAACAAATCACATCGCTTGAAAGAGGTGGTGAGCCACACATTTTCACAAATGACATTATCATTTTTAAATAAATGGAATGGTAAGAAAATAGATGAAATATGATATTAATAGGATAAAAATTATTTAATTAATATCATATAAATATATATATTAAATACATAATTATAATTATCCCTGAGAGGAATTGATGGATAACAAATTACATTTTTTAGTGAGGCGGTAGCCCGCCAAACACACGAACAATGGTTTCATATCCCATTTGATAGCAAAGGGTATGTATATATATTATTTCATTTACACAATAACAAATAATAATTTTGAATATTTCGATTTTATTAATTCATTATGAATGAATAATATTTTAATGAGGTATAAGATGAAATAAAATAAAAATTCTTGGTTAATAAGTACACCTTTTCTTCAGACAACCACTTAATGTTTTGAAAAAAAGATTTACTAGGAATGTTTTCTAATTATATAATCTCCTCTAGAATGTGTTGAGGTATGTATGGATTGTATTTGGTTAGGTATCGTCTAAAAGAAAAGGATTTTTAATATCGAATTAAATAGGAGAGGAGGTTCCTGGTTATAAATGTGTGGAGGGGAATTCTTGAAATTACTTAATGTATTTAATTAATATAAATTAAATTTTCAGGGAAAATGTCTCCAAAATTACATATTTTGAATATAAGATTAAAATGGGTTTAAATAATATTATAAAATCAAATCTTTACAAGCTTAAATATGTTTTTTCCCTTATCTATTTGTTTTAACCACCCCCGTTAATCTTTTTTCCAATTATGGCTATAATAAAGTTCTTTACTCTTTAAGGGTAATGATATTTACTATAAGAAGAAAATTTCCCAATAAAGGGACCATAGTTGATATTTTAAACCATATTTAAATCTATTTAATAAATATAGCCATTTTATGGATTTTAAATCATTAAATAAAATATTATTTATTATAAAATATCACTATTGTCATTTGTGGAACTATTCATTTAAATTGACTTTAAAAACAATATGATAGAAAAGGAATTACTGTATAATAATTTAAAAAATCAGTGAAATGATATATTTATGTAAAAAATTTGCAGAACAACATATTTCATTTAATTTATAATAAATTTTTTATTATTGGAATCATTTTTTCTATTTTTCCATTAATTTAATTCGTCGTTGAGTAATTTGTTTCTAATTATATATTTGATAAAAATTAGAAATAAAATTACATTATAAAAAATCATTTACATTTCAAATAACTATTTGTAACCATAAATTAATTATTTTCTTCCCTGTCATAAAATATTATATTTATTAAAATCGAGAAATTGTCATTTTTAACTTTTCTTTTACTTAAATATTATAATGGTCAAAATCAAATAAATTTTGAACAAAGTTGATATTTATTTTAAAAATGGATGTAAATGGATGAACTAGTCCAATTGGATAAATTCAAGTTTTAGGGTCAATTTTTAGTCATTATCCTAATATGTTTTAACTGTAATTACATAATTTACCCTTATAGTGGTGATAATTAGTTACTATGGTTACTATTCATAATCACAAAAAATAATATATTCTTATTTAAAAAATTTGAAACCCATGATTTCAGATTTAAATACATTTTTGAATATTCAATTCACAGTATTTCCAAAATTTAATTTCAAATTACACCTGAAAATGCGACAAAAAGAAGTTTCTCAAAAACATTTATCTTTGAGTAAAAAATGTTTTTATTACAAATTCTACTATAAAATTGATTCAAATGAATTTAATTGAGGTATTAATAATATAATAAAACTAATTTTACCTTGAAATTATTTTAAAAAGTGTCTATGCTCAAAACTGCTTGAATCATTACAACATTTTTCTATAAAAATTAGTAATTTTCACTATTTCCTAGAGAATTAATATATTCCAAAAAATAACAGATGTAACCCGAAGATAATTTATATTCTGATTTAAAAAATAATATATTATTTATCAAATAAAATTTATAAAATTTAATTTAGTTTATTATAATACATCAGAAGAAGAAGAAATAAAAAATCACTTTTTTATAAAATGTATTTTGGAATCATAATTTGACTCTACTAAAAAATTGAATGCGTATTTCCAAATCATTAATAAATAAATTTGTATCAATTTTGACCTATATATATATATCATAATTTATTTTTCCCGATCTATACGAACCAATTTTACATCTAGGTCATAATAGTCATATTTAAATAATAATACTTTGTGGTTCATTTAAGCTTAGTGTTGTGTGTTGTATACACTATCGACTATATTGTTATTATTTTAAAATCTTGGGGGGGGGGTCAAAATCACTATTATAGAAATTTATTCTTTTTTGTGAAGATCATGTGATGCCAAATTTATTCATTAAACAAATTTAAGTATGCCTGAGTAAAAAATCAATGAAATAATTAGTAGAACATGTAGTTTGTGTTTAAAAGATAAAGTAAAGGGTAGTTAAAGCAAGAAATTATTTCAAAAGAAATATATCAATCTTATATAGACCTAAGTAAAATTTTCATGTATTAAACTAATTTCTATTATATAATAAAATTATTTGTTTATTAATGGATTTTTTATGAAAATATTAGATTATGGATTCAATGAACATAGTTTACGATCCATTGGATTTAATGACGTATATAAGAAGATGATATGGATAAAAAATTATGGAAGATAATATTTTTTCCAAATGTTTATTAAAATATGAGGGATTTGATCCCACGCCTTCAATGTCATATTATAAAGAATTATCCCCATTTTAAGGAATTTCTCTAAACCCATAGAATATCATATTTGATATGGATATAATAGTTTATTTATTAAATTTTATTAATTAAAAGTAAAGAAGATGCATTTCTTAAACACAAATGATTTTGCGAATCTTATTAACATATTATGAAGAGAATATGGTTTCTAAGATAATAGTGTGATTATGTTTGGACTTTGATTTATTTGAAATTTAATAAATAAAATAGTATACAAATAAAAGCATAAAATATAACTTTCAATGATACAATTTGATGTCAATAGTTCTAATGATGATGATTAGAAACATATAAGTATTTTAAAAGAGAAAATATAAGTTATTAAAATCATAACATTTGATGTTATGAAGATATGAAGTATAAGTATTCGTGAATATTTGATCATTAAAAATATGATTCTTGTGTATCACCTCATTCAAACTGTCTTCTATTATTGATATTACTCATGAGTTTAGTAAGAGGGTTTGTCTTATAGTAGCATATAAATGTTGTAGAAATTATATAGAGATATAATAAGGATAAAACCCTTTCAATTTTATCAATCATAAGTATGATATAATATTTTACCATATAAAATATATTTTACATGTTATTATGTATGGTTTTGTTAAATATTCTTGTAGAAGTTTAATAATATAAAATCTATCATGTGATAAAAAATACAATCTAAATTTTATAAATAATTCTTATTAGTTTCACACACACAAACACACACATATTTATATATTGATATAATTATTTTATGTTAAATGATATATGACCTTTCAAAGTATGACTTTGAGTTATCCCAAATAGATTTTCATCATGGAGAATTAAAATCTACGATAAAATGTTAATTTGAACATGTGTAAAATTATTATATAATGATATCAAATATGTTCTTGATGTGTAATATTTTTTGCAGTGGATTACCTAATTATTATAACATATTGAGTTCCATACATTATTCCATTGGTATACTATGGGTGCACATCTCATATTTAGAGTCTAATTTTATTGATGTTGGCATGATACCTAGCATGAAAAAAATCATATTGTAGTACCATTCTTATACAATTATTTTGAGATCTAATAATCATTGGGGGCTTTGGTATATTTTTAATCATATCATCAGTTTGAGATTCACCAAGATATGATTTGTCCCATCAAATTAAAACTATTATATATAGGCCCTTGATTGATATAGACTATGGAAGTGTATATTCATGAAAAGATAGTATATCTAATGTACTTATCTATTCATAAGAGGAGAATTTGATGTGAACATTCATAAATGTGAATTAAATATGATGTATTCATTGACCTATATTGTCTATAATTAGATAATCAAGAACATATTAGTAAAGTAATATCACATTAACATAATTTATCTCCCAAGTTTTCTATATGTCATATAAAAAGTGAATATAGGAATATTATTTCCTTCATATGATACAACTAGTAGACATAGGTATAGAGATACATGTGTCAGATATCGATCACACCAAATCCCATTATATCTTGAGTGACACATACAATTTTCTATAGGTAACACATTTCTTACATTTATAGATTTGAGATTTCATATTTTTTAACACTACAAAGTTCTATATAGATGAAATTAGTTGTTAATTGAATGGGAAACATGTTTGACTCATAAATACACTCTAAAAGTATTTTATAGAGTATCTAAAAGGGATTTGAATGTTTATTAACAAATTCTCACATATGATATTATATATGGTGATATTGATGATATCTTACCAAAAGTATTTTGGAAGATAAACAAAAGGATTTTTGGATATCGTTTCACATGTTATTTTATATGATATAATAAAATGTGAAATAACCCTAAATCTATTAATCATTAGTGTAAGTGGAAAATTGAAGGAGATATTCCCTAAATCAATTCATTGGGCCATATACTATTGTATAATGGTATCATGTCATATGATATGACATGTATGATCCTAGGAATATTGTATTACTTTGTTTAGTGATATTTTAAGGTGTGTTATACAATAACATCATACTACCATGTTTGGTTCTTCCATATGTGGCTATCATTAATACCTATAATGGATGTGGATCATGATGCATTCATATAATGAATTCATGTTTGTATATGTGGTTAAAAAAAGTTTATAACCATATGAAAAACATATAAATTTCATAACATATGAGTTAATTCTGTGATAATTCAAAGAGAATCCTTGAGAGCTTTATTAAGTGGAAGTGACTATGATATAGTGATCATAAATGTTTAACTAATCATTTATTAAATTGATCATCCACCTTTTCTCTCTTTCTCCCTTACCCTTCACCTGATGTAGATACTATCATATCTTGAGTGTGTGTGGAGAATCCTACCTATATGACATGTTATTCTTATTTACCCATGGATAAAAAGTATGGGGGGATGTTTTTTTTGTTAAACATTTTTATATCCATCAAACTCATTCAACTAAAGATGAATCAGTTCTTTGAATGGTGAAAGGTACATCACATAGTACATCATTTTATCTTCAATAGGTTTTCAATTTTAATGCATAATGATCTTGTGATTTTGGTGTTTTTAATTTCATTCACTTCCTTGAATAAATTTTATAAAATCATATAAAACCCTATAATGATGCAGAATAATGCAAAATTTTAGAATGCAAATAATCATAGAAAATCATAATCATTATTCAAGGATTTGTTCTGAAACCACCATAATATAGTACATAAGTCTAACTAGTAAGGTCTAGGAATAATATTCTCATGGCATATAATATTTATTCAATACATCATAGGGATATATAATTTCTATCCCACATATCTTTTATACGTTGATATTAACCACCAAGACCATAATAAGGTAGTGGAAATTTATAATAGCATATTTCAATGCATAATAATCACATGAGATATTTATAATTACTAAATCCATTAGAGAGTTATATAATTTTAGTATTTCCTATCATGTATAAATATATATTAACATAATTATCGCCTAGGATCTTTATAAAAATAACAAATACATCAAAAATTAATAAATATTTATCCCATAAAAATAAAACATTTTAGGTATGGACATCCAAGATTCATAAAAAATCATCCAAATAGAGAAATCAGATATACCTTTATTATAAATTCCCCACTATTGAATGGTAAGGTTATATAGGTGAACAATGTTTAATTAGAATAATAATGTATATGGTATTGACACAGTATGAAATAAATCTATATATGGTTCAATCTATAGTTTTCCCTAGTTAATCAAATGGTATCACTTTCATGGTGAATACCCTTCAATTAGATAAATTATGTACTAAGTGTTGAAAAACGGTCTCGTGAGAATGCTCCCTATGCCCATCGGGAGTTCCAAATTTTTAGACCATTGTGTCGTCATCTTCTTGTCCACATGATGCCTCCTTGACTAGCCAACTATCGATCCAACCTCTCAAGCTAGCGATGGTCCTCCTACACCTCCATATATTGGTTCGTTTAAGGATTCTCTTTATGGACCACTTCTCATTTCTGATCGCCCATGATTTTTGGCTATCAGCAGCTCTTCCTCAAAGGTCTCATGCGAGGATAGAGGTCTCTCCGTGGAATTCCCATTGTCGACCTTTTCAGAGGAGGAGGCATGCATGAAATGGATGTTGGTTGCATGATTTGGATCTGCAAAACCTACCTTAGTGGTGTTCCAACGTTTCGTACACTCCTAGGGCCTTCAATCTCCCATCCATATCTCAGATTTCTACAGGAATTCCTTCTACCTTTTTATGTCTCCAGAACCTGATTTCTTTCATGTTTGGTGTAGGGACCCTCAGGCCTTTGGTCATTGGCTTTTCAACCTTTCTTTATGGTCTCTGGATGTTCATAGGAGTAAATATAACCCCCTTTCTTCTGTGTGGATTCACCCCCAAGTCTTTCTCTTCCCTTACAGAATAGAGGATTCTTGAAGGCGATTGGTGATGCTCTGGGCAGTTTTCTATGCTCAGATGTTTGGACTTCAAGCAGGGAGGATGTTTCAATGGAACATATTTGTGTAGAGATGAACACTTCTCTTCCCCCTACAAACAAGTTAACTCTTTTTGTGCAGGATGATATTTCCTGGAACCAAGATATTCTATACCCAGTGTTTCCCCATTTCTTCTTTCATTGCCTCCTATAGGGGCACTCCCTCTAGGTTTGTCGAAGACAGTGGAAAGGAGAAGGGAGCCATCCTCCCAAGGCAGTGTCCAATAGGGGCAGGCTATCGGTTTCTCCCATACTCTCCCCCTCTGAGGATATTATACAGGAATTCCTAGACTCTATAGACCTTCCAGTGCAGGAACTTCCCTCTCATTCTATGGATCGAATCTTGTCTTCATACACCCTTCTCAAAAAAAAAAAGATCGGTGCAGTGCTATGCGGTAGTTCCTTTAGTGCCTAAAAGTGCTTCTACTCTCCAGGATGGTATAGCCTTGCCCCTCTCCTTTAATTTGTGCTGAGGGATGTGTGCCTAGAAGCGTGTTTTTATGGGATAAGTCCATTCTCTTCAATCCTTATAGCCCTTTCTCACTTACCTTCTGGCTTGCAGAAGTTTTCACCTAAGTCTAGTTGGTGTCTCTTATGGAATTCCCCTTTCCATCAAGGGTGTACTTCCTGTGCCGGCTCCCCCTGGTATTTTCAAGAGTTACAGATTGTACCCCAGATTTCTATCCACATAGATTCAGAGAGCACACCCCTGCTTGACCTCAAGGCTTGAAGCTCATCCATTACTTTCTATGCAGATCTCTTTTCTTCATCCGGTAGAATGGTTATTATTTGAGAGGGAGTTTTCACTCTCTCACAGGCAAGGAACCGTAAACAGAGCTCACTCTACCACTTCAAGGTGGCTTTTAGATCTGGGGGAAATGCCAAAGCCTTTTCCTTCCAATGATTTCAACTCTCATTTGGAACACCCATGGTCTTGGTGCCCAGGTTAAATCTGATTTTATCTCCTCTATCTTAAAGCTGTTGTTGTTTCAATCATTGAACACAAGAAATCCCATACCATAATTCAGGAATTCACTTGGAAGTTTAAGATGCATGGATCCTAGCATGCTGAACCTACGAACAACCATATCTGGATTTTTTAGAACAAGAGTACCTATATGGATCTTATCAATGGAGGACACCAATTTATCTCTACTAAAGTGAGTATAAGTGATGTCTCCTATATCATGATGTTTTTGTGTGGGTGTTGTGATCCCCTCCAATAGACCAAGATTTGGAGTGATCTTAATTCCTTTCTACCAAGAAAATAATCATGGTTTATCAGTGAGGATTTTAATATCGTTGCCAATCTAGAGAAAACGAATGGTCGATGACCTTTTAAGAGGATGACCATAAGGGATTTACATAGTTCATGGTAGAGAGTGGCCTTGTAACAGCCCGAGATTTTATGAAAAATATTCATTTTTATTTCACTAATGTCTTGTGTTGTACGCTACACCAAAAGGAGCTTACACAACACGCATCCTTGACTTGCCTTGCATTACACGCAATCGCGACCTTCCTCGATAGCGTGTGTAGTACGCAATACCGAGTTTCACTAAACAATGATATGCTATTAAAATATTATTATAACTAGCCGTTATGAATAGTAATAACCAACTTTTAAAATTTTAGAAATTTTAGCTCTCAAAATGGACTTCATTTTTGGATTCGGAGTATCGAATTTAGCCTAAGGTGAAATTTTGGTACTTTTCGGATAACTTTCATATTCTGATGAATAGTGAAAATTACTAAATTATAATTAAAAACAACTTTTTAAATCAAAATAATTAATAGTGATAAATTATTGATTTGAGTGGTTTTAAAATATATGTAGAATAAATTTTTACAATTTAATACAATGATGGTCATTGGATGTAATTTCACATTTAAACCAGACATAATCAAGTGTCAATCTTTTGATAGATATTGTTTCTTAAAAACACGCTATTTGTTTTAACAGCAGGATTTAATTATAAAATAAATTAATGCAACTTCTATGTTATGAATTTGGTAAAATAGACTTCATTTTTGAATTCGGAATATGAAATATAGCTTAGGATGAAATTTTGGCATTGTTCTGAAAAACATCAATTTTTATGAATAGTGAAACTACTAAGTGGTAGTTAAAAAACTGAATTTTTCATAAAACTTAATTTTACCGCTTCTGTGAATGGAATTTCAAAAATCCGAGAGACACGGTTGATGTCAGTAAGTAAAATGTGGTTCAATGAGATAAAAATAATTTTTGGTGAATAGTAACTTTTTACTTTTATTTACCATGGTTAAAAGTAAATAGGGTAATTAAGGGTAAGAATGATATTAATATTATCCTAACACATGTCCTAATTCTATTGGACAAGTTTATCTCGACCTAAAACAACCTTAAGTGTAAAATATTATCATTTAGGCCAACTTGGATTAGATTAGGACATTTATTATTATTTAATTCAAAGAAGTGTTAAAAGAGTTAAAATCAAAGTATATTTACTAAAACATTTTTAATATAGGGTTATACATAAGATAAATTCGATTTTAAATATTAATTAGAAAGATAAAACGATTTCCTACATGATTGTATTTTATTTGTAATTTTTAGACATCAAATAATTTAATTTATTTATGACACAAAGATGATGCAGTAATTATCTTATTAATGAAATATTGACATAATTGATATTATAAATACCAAAATAAATGTAATTTAAGACTTTTTATGAATTCCACTAATTTTCTAGGTTACTATGATATATTAGTGTTGCTTTAATCAACTTGGTTAGAAAATATAATTCTGTTATGACTTTCACAAAAAATCTTATATCATATAGTGTCAAAATTGACACAAAATAGTTTTTAAATCAAATATTATATTAATAATTGTTATTTTATTCTTAAAAATCTAAGGTTCAGCCAAATGACATAGATAAGGATATATATATTAATAATAAACAATTTGGGGTTCGTTTGGCATGTTATAGTAAGTGTATTAACCATATAGTGAAAGAAAACAAAAAGACACGGTAAAAGTTAAATTATTTAACTTAGAGTTAAATCTAATTGATAAGGTTAAAATAATACCCTAAACTTGTCTAAATCCTATTGGTTGATAGTATTTCGACCCATACCCACTTTTTCTTCGAAATAAGACCCTTTTGAACCATTATAAACCGATTTTGACATTAATATAAAATAATATTTTGAGGTATTCCTAAGGTGCCCCTCTCCTCCCTTATAAAAGGACACCTCCTCCCCCTCCTCCTCACACCAATTTGAGCACTCAAGCTCGGCCAACCCCTGCCAAAATCTCTTCTCCACTTCCCTAGAAACATACTAGAGGTTCTGGTCTTCCTCAAAGACCAATTTTAGTGCCCTAAGAGGAGGTCTCAAAGATGCGCTTCAAAGAAGAGGTAATTACCGTTACCAATTCTTTCATCTTTATTTCTTCTTCCACTTCTTCTTCATAGGTTTTTTCATTATGAAGTAATAACATCAGTATCACTCATATAATGATATGTTATTATAAGTATGAAACAACCCTATTTCACCATCTATCCATCCTACGGAAAAAAATCACCGCGCGTGCGTACATACGGAATACCGTCTCCACGCCGTGGTGTAATCTATTTTCCACCACTACCTTACATGGATGGGTATAATGGTGTAAATAATAACTATACATAGTTATTACAACATCATATTGATTCTGATATATTTTATAATCCACTCCAATTCAATTCAATATTTATGGAAATGATATCATTGCTCGTGCGTACGTACGGACTACCGTCTCCACGATGCGATGAGATTCATTCTCCATGTTAACCATTTAAGAATGATTATAAAGTATATATAAGAAATAATAATGAAATATATGACATTATAAAGCTACTGGATTTATGTATATATATATATATGTATGTCATCTACTTACTTCCATTCAAGACAATAAGAAAAGGAAAACAGCGTTCATGCGTACGTACGGACTACCGTCTCCATGAACGGTGTTTTTCATTTCATTTATCTATCTATTATATATATATATACTGAATATATATGATATATAAATCATATTTTATTCTGGAAGTAAGTAAATCATGATATAAGTAATAATAATGTCAAGAACAACAAGTCAAAACACCTACGATAAATGAAACGATTTAACCCAAAACGCTTCTTTAACATGGAATTTACAAATGAACGGGTAATATAATGTCATAAGTGAACCATATATGATATCATAACAATGAATATGATTCTGTAATAGGTCAATGACATTATTTAAATCATTATACAGGAGGTTCGGACACATACGAAGCAAATCGGACCTAAGGTAAGGGAAATATCACAATCTCATTTTTATCCGAGATTGTTTATACTTTGGTATTTACTAGGGTGTATTTTATCATCCACATCCATGTTTCCTTGATATGACTTATTATTTACATTCACCTACAATGGTTTAAATCCAATTTTACCCTTCGGTGTGTTTTTAGTAAAAGATATGAAAGGAATCTTTTGTCGTGTTTCGTACGAGGTACTTTTTGACTTTTCCAACAAAAGTATGAGAAGAATGTTTTTTTATCTTATACGGCATGAATGGATTTTTAAAACATTATTTCCAAGAAGCTTCCTTTACAAGATTTCAAGTTTATTTTTAATCAACTTCTTTTAGTTTAAATTTGTATGACATGTTAAGAAAGAAAAAAATGTTTTTGAAGTAGAAAGGATATTTTCCTCAAGAATGAAGTTCAAGTATTTTATCAAAATTATTTTCCATCTAAGATAATAAAAGGGTTCTGTTTTTATCCCTATTATTACATGGATTTGATTATGTTGTGATTGAAACATTTTTATGAATTCCTTTATCTTATATGAATTGTTTTATGATGTCATGTTGTTTAAGAATACCATTTTTATTACATGGGTTATGCGATGATGTATGATTTATGATTATGTGGCACACATAAGAAAGGATTCATTATAAGATGGGTGGGACCTATATCTCCCTCCAATGCATTGGGTAAAGATTTTATATCTCATGAGATAGACAGGGCTGGAATGGTAGGTTATACCGGTTCAGTGAAACATGACTGAAACGAGGGTTACTCGATTCAGAAAGGGACTTTGTCCACTAAGATAGTCTTGGCAATGAGTCTTGACTAACAAGAAATGATTCTCTATGATTATGTGTGTATGCCACAAAGTTTCATGTTTTAAGTTATGATTATTGGGATTTCATTTCACTACTATGATTTATCTCATGTTATGAAATTATGCTCTCTTTTGCAGGTTAAGATTTCCAAGAGTTATGTTCTTATGAATATGATGTGATTGATTTTTCTTTTGTTTACCCTTACTGAGCATTTGAGCTCACCCTTTTATGTTTTCTTTTCCCCAGGATATAATGAAAGGTTTTAGGTAAGAAAAAAAAAGAAGATCTTTATGAGAGATGTTGAAGATCTTTCACCAGGATTAGAAGATTATATTCCGAGTTTCCAAAGACACTAAACTATTACGATCCTTGCGTGTGTGTTTTTGTTATGTACTAAGAATTCTGCAAATGTAATGTAATGTCAATGTACGTCAGGCTTCGGGTCTCTATAGGCCTCATTGATTTGTGGTTCTCATGCGATAGCTTTACATGGTGCAATAACCGAAGGTGCCATCATCGTTTGTGAAGAAGATTGGATAGGTGTATGGCCAATATGGAATCCATCTCCTTGTTCTCCAATACTAAGGTGACTCACATGGTTCGTGGAATTTCTGATCACTCCTCCCTACTGGTTTAGTCTTCACCTGAGATAGATCTTCGGGACATGTTTCATTTCCTCCAACAATGGGTTAGTAAATCGGGATATTAGGACATGGTTTGTGGTATTTGGAATTCTTCTAGACAGAGTGGTCCATGGGTCTCCATTCATGATAAATTGTGTCTCCTCAATTATAGACTCTAGTCTAGGGTGAAAGACCTCCCGCTGATTGACAGTGAGATCAATGATGCCATGAAGGAGGCTGAGAGGCTTGAAGTTCTTCTAGAATAGGAGTGGTATGATCATACTTTTGAGTAGCTTACTATCGGAAAGGAAGTGATGGCTGTTTTGATTTTTCACAAGAGCGATTTTCCAGGGACTCTACAAGAATTAAATGGCTCCAGGAGGGTGATAGAAACACAATGTTTCTTCATGCCTGTATAAAAGAGAGAATGATACCTATCAAATCAAACATTCTTCTAGACTATGGATCTTACATAGATGATAGGGATACTATGGGAGGTTTGTACCTCTACTAATTTAATGATTTACTAGTTGGTCCCAATAGTCGTATACCCACTAGTTATACAGGAAATGATAAATGGATTTTCGAGGTTATTCCCCATTGTGTCTTGGACCATGATAATGAATGTTTGAGCTCTCTTCCATTTGAAAAGGAGAATTATAATTCCATACTGAATCTTCACTCGGACCGTGCCTTGGGACCAGAAAGGTTTTCGAGCTCCTTCTATAGAGTTTCAGGGGATATAATGAATGTGGACCTCATTTAGGCCATCCAAGACTTCTTCATGGGTGGTGGTTTACCCCGTATTTCATGCGCCACTACTATGATTCTCATTCCCAAAAACATGAAAAACTCTTCTATCATGCACTATATACCAATTTCTAAATGAAACATTTCTTATAAAGTGATCGCAAGTGTTATTAATGCCATGATTTTCATTAATCCTCAAAGGTGGATCTCCATGGAGCAGCATAGTTTTGTGAGGGGTTGGTCCATTTAAGGTGTTATTTCTATTTCCCAAGAAACCATTAGAGATATGAACTAAAAAACCCACAGATCTAATGTGGCTCAAGCTGGACATGAATAAATATTACGAATGGGTTGAGTGGGGATTCATCATCAAGGTGATGGAAGGTTTGGGTTTTTCTTCTCGGACTATTAACATTGTTTTTTGATGTTTCATCTCCCCGTGGATGGAGGTCTCATTCTTGGGGATGTCCTTCGAGTTCTTCAAAAACATTCTTGTCCTAATACAGGGTGACCCTTTGTCCCCCAATATTTTCATCATAACACAAGAGGTGCTCAGTCAGCTCATTCATAGGAGCATCAATAACAGAGATATTCTGCCCTATCGTAGGATCTTGAGGGCCAATCCCATTTCTCACTTAATGTTCGTGGATTACACCCTGGTCATTATTAATGGGGGGAAAATCCATTTGTGGCTTGAAAAACATTTTGGAGGATTACTTCCACTGTAGTGGCCAGCTTATCAATAAAGAGAATAGCCACTACCTCATCCCCAATAATGTCTCTCCCATAAGGTCTTCTTATGTTCAGACCACCCTAGCCATGAAAAGTGGATGTTTACCTATGAATTACCTTAGGTCATCCATCACCCCTATAAGAATATGGATTTTGAACTTCGACTTTCATTCCAGCAAGATCGCGGACCACATCCACAACTAGAAAAACATGTTACAATCTTTTGGAGTTCACATCACTCTCATCAATAGTGTTCTATTAGAAACACCTATCCATGCTCTCTCTACGGTCAAGGTGACGAGGGGTGTAATTTCCTGTGTTGAGAAGCTCTTGGATGGGTTTATCTGGGATCCTCTTTCGAAAAGGAAAAAGTACTGGGCATCATGGTATAAGGTAGAGAGGCCTGCTAGGGAGGGAGGCATTGACGTGCACAACATAAACGACACCCTCAAGTGCATTCATGCAAGGTTGGCTTGGGAAGTTCTAGAACAGAGTAAGTTGTGGGGGAAAATCATGTACCCTCTATTTAGTAATATCTCCCTGACGGATGGTCGAGTTTCTTCACTATGACCTACATTATTTAACCTGCTTTTGGAGCTTCTTTTTCACTCTCAATGGATCATCAACAGGGGGGAATTTATTTATGTCACCTCAACTGGGATGGGCCTGTTATTAGATTCTTAGGGTGCCTTGCTCCCACCATTTACATTAGGGAGGCCAGTATACACTCGGCCTTCATTAAGGTTCTGCTGGGTGAGGAGAAAGAGGCTTTCATTAATCTCATTGTTTTGACGCAGGATCCTGACTGTTGTGTTTTCATTCCATCTTCCTCAAGGGATTCCACCACATGGGAATATCGTCGATCTCGGTTCATCAAAAAAGTACAGGATATATGGAATAAAATCTGTTGGCCCAAGGTGGTCTCTTCAAAATACAACTTTCTGTTATAGAGGATTAGGTATTGGGCCTTCCCCACAGACGAAAATATCAAACACGGTAGCATCTCTCTTGCTTCTTGGTGTCCCTGTTGTAAATACTTTAAAGAGGAAAGTGAAGATAACCTACTCTTCAGGGGTGGATGGGATTGTGATGTGTGGCGTGCCTTTAGGGATTTCACATGGCTCTATAAAAATAACATGGTAGAGATACCATTATTGGACAAGTGGTTTTATGGATCGGGTTACAGAGGACATGAGAAGATAGCGCATGTGGTTATCCTTCTAGTGGGGTGATGGCCTGTATGGAAAGCCAAGAATATTCTTAGACATGAGGGGGTCTATAATAATATAAATTGTTTCATCATTAGGAAAAATAACACCCTTCTTGATTTGGCTCAGCTCACTTGCAACTAGAGGGATCCCCCTTCATTTCGTTGAATGATCTTTGGCTCACACGCTGCCCAAGAAGTTGACAACAGCACCTGCGGCCTCTAGGTGCGATGTAATCCTCTATCCAGGGGCCTTAAACTCAAAAATGATTGATCATGTAGGATATGAGTTTTTTACGGGGGTGGGGATGTCCTAGACTCTAGGGGTTCAGTCCTCTTGTCCTTCACCTCCTACTTAGGCTATGGTTCTTCTCTTCAGGATGAAGCCAAGGCTATGCTCATGGGTATCAACCTTTTCCACTATAAGGGTTTAACCTTGTCAAAACATGAAACGGAATCAAAGATCCTCCATGATGTACTGAATGATATTTTCCATCCTCCAAGGTCTATCATATATATTACCAGAATTTATAAAGGAATGATCAACAAAAACATAATGGTTATGCATTCCTGGGGTGATGGTAACAAAGTGGCGAATTACCTAGCATCAATGGAGGTCCCTGGTAATGATCGGTTTTTTCTGCATGACATCCTATCCTTGAAACCCGAAGGGGTCAACCTAATTATATGTGATGCCCTCAGCCTTCACCTTTTCAGACCACCTTAGACTTTATGTATTATGTTCTTATTTTGGATGTCTTGTATCTTTCTAAATAAAAAATTAACTTTGATAATGAGATAAATTATGTACAAGGTATTTACAATATAAATTTATTAGATGACAAATCTTTTTTATATTTATCTGATAATAATTTAAAATAAATGTATTACAAGACAAATCTTCTCATGGAGATTTAATTTCCAAATTATCTTGAATATGAAAAAAAATTTATAATAAACCATATATTTATATTGGTATAGTAAAAACATTAAAAAAAACCTAATTATAGAGTGTATCAAATAATTAATATTAAAATATTAAAATATAAAATAATATTGACATGGAAATAATATAATTTAGTGGAATATATCAAACTATATATGATTTTATAATTAGACACATTAGCATTCCCGAACCCTTGAAATAATTAAAAATATTAAAAACTTAATTTTCAAGAAAAAACATAAAATTAAGAATATTTTTATAAGAAAATACGTTTGAAATATACCCACTAATTGAAACATATAATATAAATTATTTTATTAAAAAATAAATCTTGATTCAAAATTATGGAAATTATAAAAAATAATAGAAGAAACCCCTTTATAATTTCCATATCATAGGTGATATCATTGAAATAAGAGAAAATAAATGGAAATTAAGTGAAAATGTAATGTAATAAAATGAATAAAACTATAAAAAACCTCTAAAAAATAATTTTCATAAACTTAAAATATAAAAAATCGATATGTAGAAAAAAAAATCTAGGCATGATGGAGGTTAATAAAATATCACTTTTTGAATATAAAAATGGGTGAAGTATGAATTAATAATAGAAGGATATAAAAAAGAATTTATAATTAAAAAATGACCATAAATGAAGGAATTTTTTTATTAAACCGAAATTGAATAAATTTTCTTTAAATAAATATTATATATAGAGACTCTTAATAATGAAGAGAGACTAAGAAGAAAACCCGTATGAACATATTAATTTTTAAAGTATTAAGGATTAATCAGAAAGAGTATATGAGTAGGAAAAGTAATTGTAAAAAATAAGAGGAATTATAATAATATACTCTCATAGTGTATAAAATTATATATGGAATAACAAATCATTTAAAATTTCGAATTTAAACCTAAAAGTGATAAAATATATGAAGAACCCCCATATAAACATTATATAATACGATGTGTAAATTGATTGGGAGAAAATTAAATTTATATGAAAATATATAAAAATAGAAACAAGAAAGTTAATATTAGAATTTATATGATAATTACATATATATCATTCAAATGAGTATTTGGCATAGAGTATCTCAAATAAGAGGACATATTGAAAAAAACTCCGTAACCTTAACTTATGAATCATTATAACATGATTTAATCCACTTTAAATAAAAATAATCAATATAATAATATTATTTTTCTTTATTTCATTTAATAATAATCTCTTAATAAAAATTTATGTTTTCATTAATTATTCTTAGTCTATATTCGTCATAGTGTGTCATTAGTTCCAATCATTCCATATATGTTCTAGTTAGGTGATCTCATTCATTATTCAATATTAATTAGTTATTCACATCCATAATTGTCAAGGTTGTGTGATCATAATGTTAAAATTAATTCTACATTTTCATTTCATTCCCTTCTAAGTTATAAGTAATGTTCAGAACCAATAAATTGATAATTTACCCACTTTATATAATTTTATCATCCTTGAAGAGTTAATAAGCAAGGAATATTCATTTAATAATTAACATTACATAACTATATTAATATCTTAAATTCATATTCTGTACCATAAATATTTACTTTTCATGTTTTTAACCCTCTAAAATTATAATTAAGAAAATAGATAAGCATCATTCCTTTAGGTTGTTTAACCAGAAAAAAATATATATTCTAAAAAATAATTCCCATTATTATAAAAGAATATTAAAGTAAAATCTATATCATTAATGTAAAAAATTTATAATTAGGAATATTTATAGGAATAATAAAAATTAAATAGTAAGTGAAAAAGGTGTTACCTACTTCAAAGATATTGATTCCTCGCTTAGATACATTCTTTATTTTGAAGTCCATGGGACTTCTTGTGATAATGGGATTTATCCAAGGAAAACCTTATAGAAGACGATATTTTTGTAGGTTTAATTAAAATACATAATAATTTTTAATGTATAAAGGATTCTCCTTTTTATAATGAAAATAAGAGACATTTCATTGAAAACATGAGTTAGGTGTAGGGAAAACTTAGAATCACAAGGGATTTAGGTGAGTTAGGGTATGGAATGGTTTTATAATAGTAAAATAAAATTTAAAGCCCCAAAATGTCTTTTATAATATATAAATATTAATTATTGATTTAAAATTCATGTAATGTAATTTTTAACTTGGTTTACTTTATTTTCCTCATTTAATTTTTTTTCCAAAAATATAATATATAATCCCTTAACGAATTTTTACATGTTAATTTAAATTTTGAGAAATATTTTATCATATTAAAACTTTAAATATGAGAAATTTATCTATTGAATAAAATCAGATAATATATAATTGAAAATCTAGAATATATATTTCTTTTTGAATGGAAAATTCTTTCAAAATTTATTTCCATTACTTAATTATTTTATATATGTTAATTAAATGTATATTCCATTAAAATATATTATTTATAATTTATTAGTCACTTTTAAAAAAGAAAAACCAACAAACATAAAAAAATTTGTATCCTTATGTTTGATGTATAAACAAAGAAAATATGTATCTAAAAGACATATAATGGTCACATTCAATTTTTCTATTCATGTATATATCCTTACATACTTTACTAATAATAATAATTATTATTCCTTAATTTCTTCCTCAAAGTATTTATCATTATTCTAATGTTTTTTATTCACTCTATAATTTTGCTGAAAAATTATTCTCATGGGAGATCGTTAGGATAAATATCTCAGCCTTGCAATATTTTTATTTCTTCATGTTTATATTCAAATTATAATTTTCATAATTATATTATGTATAATTTTTATATAATGTATTAATTTTTATTTCATTATATATTTTAATAATATATCTTAATAAAATAAATATTTATTCATTTCAAATTTGTATCCTGAGTGAATCAAGTGATTAAATATAAAAAACAAATAGTTTTTATAGAATGATAATTTACATTAATATATATGGTGTTACAATATTATAATTATTTTTTATTGGGAAAACCAAAAGAATATTTTTTAAATTGGATGTTTCTTTAGATTCAAAGGTTATTAATAGTGGATTATTAATGATTTTTCATATTTTTATTCTTTCTTAGCTACATTAACACGAAAGGGAGTGATGTTTTAATGAGTAGAGTAATATTTGAAATATTTTGATAAAGTCAAGTAGATAATGACTTTAATATCTATTTTTATTCTTCTTTAACTTGGTAAAGGTTTCATTATTTATGTTTACACATATCTTGTGGTTTTAGGAAGTATCTTTATACAAAATGATCATATAATAGGATATGGATCACATTTTTAACAAACAGATGAGAATATTTTTCCAATTTATGACCTTGAATTTTAATATGTGATGAATGGCTTAAAATATTAGTGATGCCAATTAATTAATGAAAATTTTGTATATAAAATAATCATAAAATTATGGGTGAAATATTTTCTAAAAAATATCTAAACATTATATAGAAAATATTTATTGAATTCCAAATAACTTTTTATTTTGATTTAAATTACATAATTGATAAATTAAATGATTTATTTAATGAATATGACAGTTGTTTAATATTTAATTTAGAAAATTAACCTTGATATGGATGGCGGTTGATGATCCCTTTAATGGGATAATAGTTTTATATAAAAGAAGTGGTACATTAGGTATTTGTATCTAGAATTTTGAAAGTAACACTTTCTTTTATTGATCATATTTTATAGATTTAGATGTTGAGTTTTAAATTTTGATGGAAATAAGAAATTTTAAATGGTAGAAGGATACAAGTTAATGGAATCATTATTCTAATGTGAATCTTTATTTTTATAGGAGGATCATATTTTTTATTTCCTTGAGGAAATTTGGGATAAAAGATTATCATATTTCAAGATAGTTCATATATCTAGGTTCTTTTAAGATGTATTACATTATTAAACATCAATATATTTTTCCTTTGTTAATCCATATGTTTGATAAGTATATATCATATTTTAAAAATTAATATAAAGTGAGTTACATGTATCAAAATCCTACTAATTTTTCATAACCCCATTCTATTTCCATATAGGATTAGGATGTGGTATACATGGAAATTTTAATTGAATTAGATCAATATCCTCATATAAATTGTGAAATATAGGTTATTATTGATTATGTAACCAAATGAACTCATTTATTACCCATAAATTATATATTTAAATTGGATGATCTTGGAAATATTTACATGAATAAGATTGCGAGATTTCATTGTGATTCTTTTTCTATTTTTTTAACTATGGCCATAATTTTACCTCTCAGTTTTGGAAGAGTTTCATAGAGGTAATGCAAAATCAATTGAAATTTTGTATAGTATATCGTCCCCAAACTAGTGGTTATAAGGAATAAACTATTTGAAATCATGAAGATATGTTTTTTCTTTCAATATTTATTATATAGGATTATTAAATATCTAATTATCATTGATTGAGTTCTCTTATTATAAATGTTATTAATAATTGATTAAAATTCATCCTTTAAATTTGATTTATGGTTAGAAGATATATTCCTCTTTTTGGGTTGAAGTGGGGAAATCTTTATTTTTAGGGATGATCATTATGAAATAGAAAACTGATTAGATTTAACTAATTTAAAAACAAATTATTGGGATTATAATTCTCTAGAAATATTATGTGAATCATTAGGGTTGGTCCTTATAATTCATGTTCATAGATTAACTTTCTATCAATATTATCATTTATAAGAGCATATGATATTGGGGGAGAAAATTAATCTTTTGTTTATATGTTTTGGTCAATTTGAGATCATAATATAAATTCAAAAAGTATAATATCATATGTAACTACCTCATTAATTGAAATCTATTCATAATTACTTCTAAATATCTTAATTGGAGAAATATCAACCTATTATATTCTAAATTATTGAAATGAAATATTTTTATTAAGAACATGATACCAAATTTATTTAATATCCGATTTTGAATCTTTATTATAATAATAAAGTATTTTTGGGTTTAATTATTCCTATAATTCCATTAATATATTTATATTATACTATTATTGAATAAAATCCTGGTTATTGAATTAAAAAAATGAAAATTCTATAATTTCATGGTTTCAAGATATGTGGAAATAGATCCTATAAATATAGATATATTTTCTTAATTTTGTAAAAGTCATTGCTATAGGGAAAATGGTGATATTAAACCTAACCAACCTTGTTGTCTAATAGATATAGTTTTAAAACAAAGGGTGGACAGTAAATATATCCATGGATTATTAAGGCAATTAATATAAATTGATAAAATTGAAAATATAATTTTGGGTTATTCAAAACATGTTTGAGTGTGTTCATATATAACATACAAACACCATTTATCTCAATTTTATAAAACACACACACACACACATATATATATTATATGAAATTTTCTATTTAAAAATGAACCAAATAAAATTTATATTTTAATACAAATGTTTATAAGTTAATAATAACACATATCACTTCTAATAAAGTGCTTTTTTATAAGATGTTTTTAAGTTAAAAAAGTATTATATATCACATATAGTGTTTTATATGAAATGATCATTTTTTACTTCAAAGTGTACATTTCAAAATACAATTATTAAAAGTTTATACAACCTAAATCTATAAAAAAAGTGGTAATTTTTTTTTGTTTAGGAAAAAATTCACTTCATAGGTTTCATTTAAAAAACTTATTTAAAAAAATATAGAAGAATAATCACATAAGGATCTAAACCAATAAGTGGTGGTGGTTTTATTATTAAAAAAAGTATAAAACATTTAAACTCATTAAAAACACTTAAATAATATGTATAAAAATAATTATTCAAAAATAATATAGTTGTATATAAATATTAAACCTAATTCATAAGTGTTTTAAATAACTTTCAATAAATGTTATCAAATAAAACTCATGAAATATTTAATTTTTTTAATCAAAAAACCCATTAAACTATTTAAAATTCTTACTAAATTATAATCTTATATTTCAATAAGAATGAAGACACCAGTTTAAAAGTAGTCATCTTGTCCATCCTCACATAGAGATCAACTGTATAGTATTAAAATTCTGTAACATCCATGCCAATAAAAACCTCTCAAAAATATAAAATTTATTTCTTGTAGTTGTATTCTCTTAATAAAAATGCATTAATTCTGTTAAATCCAAAAATTTAATCAAGAATCTTAAATCAATCACCTCAAAGAAATATTGAAACACTCTCACTCAATAATTTCTCAATATCAAAATTAAAATATTTAAAGAGTTACTTAAAAACACAGACATGTGTATTCATATAATACATAG
Source organism: Viscum album (assembly GCA_963277665.1). NCBI lineage: Eukaryota > Viridiplantae > Streptophyta > Magnoliopsida > Santalales > Viscaceae > Viscum > Viscum album. Next base: position 1,510,728,101 of record OY728128.1, on the reverse strand, counting down.
TTTTCGGAAGTTAAATAAAAATTATTTTATCTCATTATTGTTAATGAAAAATTCCGATAGATACTTACCTCTAACCATTTTATTGAACTTGGAAAAATATTGTTGGATCTATTCATTACTGTTTTTTTTATCCTTAAAAAACATGGAATGTAGATTTTTAGTAATATATACTTAATAACGAAAAATATATCTAATATATATATATATATAAAGAAAATTTTATTTTCAATATCTTGAAATTATTTGTTATCCTACTCTGGCTGAGTTTCAAATTATAATGAGAAAAATAAGTCTTAAAATTTTATCATTTTTGAGTATATTGATTTCATAACCATGAGACTTGATTTACTTTAAGTAGAGTAATGGTTTGAAAAATTAGGTATATTGATACAATACAATAACAAAACTATTTAAACACTAATAAATTGCATTATATTTGGACCACTATTAAACTATTTGATCACCAAGCTATGTAAAATCAATAATATCTAAAATTAGGTTCTATATGAACTATATATGTTTTAGTTGTAACTCTATGCTAACACAAAACACTAGCTCATCCAAAAAGGTAAAACTGGAATATTTTTTATATATTTTTAAAATTTTAAAATAATTAAATGTCAAAAATGTTCTAAAAGATAACACTTCTTTTAAAAATATGATTTTTTCTAAGGAACCAAATGAAATATCACATGAATAATAACTACAATAAGAATACATTATCGACATAATTAATGAAATTAATTATATTTTTTGAAAAAATAATTTTAAAATAATTTTGTGTAATTTTTATCCATGGGTTTTATGTAAAATGGAGAAAATACCTAAAATAAATTTTTATGGGGTTCACCGTTGTTGAATAATTGTTATATTCTATGAATCATCCAAAACCTAACCTCCTATAAAACATAAGAGGAAATCCTACCAAAACCAAACCATTAAAGCTACATCAAAACAACATATAAATCATTTAATGGGTATTTAATCCAAAAAAATCAATCCACTAGTAAAATATTATAGAATCAATCGATATCAATTAAGGATAATCGAAACGTATGTTTGAATGAAATATTTGAAGAGTACCCATAGTTAGGTTTCTACCTTTTAGATTTATTTGGATATTTAAGGTCATGTTCAACTATAATAAATAAATAGGGAACAAAGAAGCTGAGTGGTGAAAATGTAAACACCAAAATGCATCAATAAATTAATTTTTCTAAATACCATCTTGTGGTAATGATTAATTTTACATTTGAGAATAGGATTCAAGGGGATATTCTATTTTGGATAGAGTCTTTGGACCATGGATTTTATCATTATGGTTTAGTATAAGGATGCTGGATTACATAGGGAATCAGTGAGCTAGAATGTAATTGAGAATGAAGTTAGGGATTGTGATAGATGAAGGAAATTATGAGTTCATGATTGGAAATTAATGATTATGATATGGGAGGGAAATTGTGAACCTGATATGGGGATGATTTTTTTTTAAAAAATATATTCCTATAGTTATATTAACCATAATTATATAATTCTATTTTCATTAATTTTAAAACATTTATAATATAACTGTTCAGTTTACAATATCCTGAGAAGTATAATCATGAAACATGGGAATGTGAATCAATGAACAAGGTGTAATTAACTAATTTATTTTCTTCTTATAAATTTTTATAAATTTATTATGGTAGAAAGTGATTTATGTGAGATAATTTTAAAACCTGTGAAATCATAGATATGTATTTAATTTATTTATTTTATATATTTGGAGATTTATGAAGTTCAGGTGTGAAGGTTAGAGATTATAGAATTTTTCTAAGAAATAAGGTTAACATTTATAACCCCAAATAAAATTAAATGGTACTATAAATATCTAGGTAATGATAAGTGCATGATCCCATTCATTGTTTGGGATACCATTCAATCTGGCCATGTATCTTTTAAAAACATGGATATTATTAATACTAGAACGATGATTGTAGATATTTCTATATCTTTTTTCTCTAAAGTCATTCAAGAACCTCTTAAAGGGTTCCCATGGTGGATCCTCACTTACTATTTTATGATTATCATGATTTTTTTATTTTATCTTAAAGGAATCCCAATGACAAGTATCTTTCCCTATTTTTTCCACCTATTTATCTCTATCCTTATATTGTTGATTTTATTATTTACCCTAAATGTAAATAGTGTGTTAATTTAAATTCTTGAAAACATTTGTGGTCTTTATGTGTATGGTGTTTAAATATATCATGTCACCTAGATATAAACCTATTATAAATAATTTTTTTCATTTTCGTAGGTATAATTTTTTGTGATTATATACATTCCCCCTTCTTTGACATAACCCTATATGCTTGATTATTTCATTTTAATTTTCCTTGGATGAAAACCTTCTCCTAAAAGTTTATCTTGGTTTTTGATAAGTGCTTATATTTCTATTTTAAAACTTTAATTATTGTCAAATCTCTCCTATTGGGTTAACTAATATTATAATTTAGTTTGTTTCTTCATATTGTAAATGTTTTGATAAAGACTTTTGTGAACTTATTACATTATAAATTGATTCCATAAAAATTGTATTATTTATTTTATATTTTCAGAAGGTAATTTTTTGGGTTTTAAATATTAATTTGATGTATTGATCCATGTTTGAAAGGGTATGAAAGAATTTTTTTTATTATATCTCATTAAAATTTTAATCTATTATACATATTTTTTTGGTAAACTTTACTTGACACAGATTTTGTATATGAATGTGAAAGGAATTTTTTATATGAGATGGGGGATTATAGTTTACATGAGTGATTGTATAAACATTTAACTTAACATATTTTATGATGTGTTTGAAAAAATAATGGAAACATGATTGCTTATGTGAGAGTTCATGTGATGATTTTTATGAAAATTATAGCCATTCTCTAACTAGTTCCACAAGTAATGATAATTTCATTGACTAATGGGATAATACACTGATAAGTCTAGGAGAGTGAAATTGGAGCATGTTTTAATAAGAGTATAAAAAATATAGTAGTATAGTTTTGTAGAGTGAAAGTTCTAAATCATGTCTTATATCCTAGAGGTCTAGTCCATGAATTTATTATTAAATATATGATGTGATTATATTTTTTGATATTGCGCATACCTTTTTATAACCTTTGGGATTTAATTTATTGTATAGGGGTCCACATGGTTTCAAAATTGATTTCACCTATTTATAAATAACTGGAAAATTTATTATGTATATTTAAAATTGTTATTCGCTATTTATAAATTTTTTATACTTTATTTTTAATATTTATTATGTGTTTTTTCATTTGAAATAAAATAATCATTGGATGTATCCTAATGGGTTTATACTCACACCATATTTAGACATATTATCCTATATATAAGAAAAATTTTCCATAAAAATATTAAGGGGATGATGAATCCTTTTTTATATTATGAACCATTATAGATTTTATACAGCTATGGAGGTAGAGACATGTAATTATTAAATATATGTCACATGTAAATGCTGTTTTTTTATTTTGGATATATTCTAGCTAATTTTGGGATCATATTTTGTGTATGGTCAAATCACAAATACATATATCTTTATTTTTGTTCACAATTTTACTCTTCTAATAAAACATGTATATGAATCATTATATAATTTGTTAGTTCATGTGGTGTTTGGATAATTTATGTGATGTATCTTTTCTTAATATTATATTTATTTTTAAGTTTGTGTAAAATTTTCTTGGGGTTTCTTTTAATTTTTTTTGATTTGGCATGGATAGTCCAATGTATGGAAACATCATTTCATATATCTAATAAAAATCAGTATTCTTTTTTGGGATGTTTATGAAGGCATAACCATTCCAATAGTAAATAGTTTCTTTAATAAGAACTAGTTCCAGTATAAAGTCATCGAGTTTGTGTTTTAGGCCTTGTGGTGTACCAAATATTCCAATGATATATAATACTTAGGATGATATGTTTTATATACGATCCATCCTATTTAAAAAAATATTGGAACTAATTCCTTGGAGATTGGTTTTGAAGGAATCTCAAATCAAAAAAATAAAAGAAAGGAAATATAGGAACAATTTATATCCATGATCTAAAATGATACCAAAAAAGAAATATTAAACTATTAGAAATAGATATTAGCTATTGATATTTTCATTACAATATTTTAGAGTGATCTCTGAAAGTAATAGTTAATTATCAGAGATAGTTATAAGACTATTCATGATTATTTATAAAGGGTTTATAAAAGATTATCTTTAATGAAAATATTTTTAAGGTGTATGTATATTATATATTAACTGTATTTTAAAATATAATATATAAAATGAGAGTTATAATATATTACGATTTCCAAAATTTTTAATTTTTACAAGAAAATATTATTAAATGTTTTTAAATCAACATTATCATAATTCCTAAACCATATACCCCAACCCAAATACACTCTAACAAAAAAACATCTACATTTAAGATGAATTTTTATTTTTCATTATCTACAAAATCCACATATAAAAGATAAAATCTATCTAAAAAATTATTATATTATTTCCAAAGAAGAAAAATAGAAGATACTGTGATTCATAGATCATAGAAATATCTCTCAATAAATAAAACACCTTATTCAAAATTTCTTCACTCAATCCCAAAAATAAATTTAAATAAGGAATCAAAATAAACAAAATATTTGAAAATCAAAATCAAAATATATTTTTTAAAACAAATTATTATTTTTCTATTCACTATAAAATGATAATTATTATATATTTAACGAAACCAAGTATCTTATATTTTCTCTTTTGAGAGATAGTTCTATCATGATTTTGATATCTTAGAAATCCAATAATGTTATGAGTTCATTATTCATGACTAAAATTTTAATCATATTAAAATATAATAATAAAAAATCAAAAATAATTATATTCTTCCATACCACCATAACTATTAATAATGTTTTGACTCTTCATGATAAGAGAAAACATTCATTGTGAAAAAGGAAGTTCTATAATCTATTTTATCTATATGGGATAACCTATTGGTAATACAATGAAGAAATATTTCATACATTATTTAATAAAAATGTGAATAATATATATCTATATATCATTTTATTTATAAAAACATTTTACAAAAAAAAAAATTCATGATTTAATGATTTTTGGTATTTTTTTTCACATGCTCAAATTTTTTTTCTCATGGTGTTATAAAAGTTTTAAAAATTTTTCAAGAAAATTTTAATTCTAAAAGATATTATAAATTCCATTTATATGTAGCTTAATTATTTTAAATTTTTAAAATATAATTATTAATATATAGGGAATATATGATAATTCAAATTCTTTATGGATATTTATTCTTAGGTTACTAATATAATGTCAATTGGTGGGATGGATTTTTAAAAAACCTCATATAAGCAGAAAACTTTCATTAATTATCATCAATAACTTCATTAAATAAAAGAATAATATTTATCAAAGATTTTTGACATGTAAAATATACATTATAATATAGAAAAATAAACATCAAAGGATGAATTAAAATAGAAACACTTACAAAGCCTCTAAAATCTTAAAGATATTTTAGAGTTTGATGATTCCTTATAGAGATATATTGGGTAAAATACTAAATTAATAGATAATTAGACAATGTAGGGGATATAATTATTATTCATTATTTTTAATGAATTATCATTCCATTTCCCTAAATGTATTTAATTTATGATATTACATATGGGGGGGAAAATTCACTCATACGTGAACCATGGTTAAATCATAGAATATCCAAATGATATGACATGAAATTCCATGATTATTTTCCATATGTATATATAAATGTTCCTAAATAAATACTAGAAGGGATGAAACCTTTCATGTTGAATAAAAAAAAAATTGGTGTGATATAAATATAATAGAGGCTCCCATATGAGATTTCCTCAAAAAAGAGAAGACATAACCTATAAAGATTTTAAGTTGTAAAATTAATATCCTAATTAATCTTCATTCAAAGAAAAATAATTAATCATTAAGGAGTTATTCCACCCTATAGAAGAATAAAAACATAAAATTACAACTTATAAGTAAATATAATCACTAACATTATATAGCCTGTAGTAATATTCATAGAACAAAAGTGAAAATAATTTCATTCCCCCAATCCATATAATCCCCCAATAATGATAAAATAAGTTTATCTAAATAGGTTACAGGGGAGGAGAATTATAGGAGTTATTTTTTTGACCAATTGTATTACTATTACCACTTTCGTAAATCTTATCCCCCTCCTCAAATAAATCCACCTATCCCCTTTATCTATTTATTCAATTTCAACATTTTCTCTAGTTAACAATATATAAAGGGTGTCATACTTTTCAAATTTATTTATTTTTTATAAGTTCATTTTATATGACTTAAATTATATGTATCTATGGGCATACACCCTTTTTCTATACACACACTACTATGATTTACTTACTATCCATAATCATACTTGTATGGAATTAAAGTCAAGTTGTTATGTGGTTGAGGTGTTGATGAACAATTATCAAAGGATCCCTTTTGGTTAGAAAATTATCAAGTAGGAATAATTTTCCAGTTTTTGTCACATTTACCTTTTTTCATACATAAAATTTATTTTTTATTTCTAATCTAGGGTCTTAGAATCTTTTGTACATTTATCTTCAAATTACTTCTCATTATTTCTATAATATCGAACAAAATTTTGAATATATCGTCACATAATTAATATAATATATTTTTATTATAATATGATTCCTTATAAAATATTTTTTAATTTTAATAAAACATAATAAATTGAAGATATTCTTTGAATTATATATGAAGTAACAAACTAATTGATATGGTATAATTTTTTTTAACTAACTTATGAGATGGTGAATATTGAAGCCATGTATGCTTTAGATGAAAATATTCAATAATCATCACAATATATAACCACAAAAACTATAATAAAAAAATAAAAAAATATTAAAAAATAAAAAATTAAGATATTTTGGGAAACATGTCAATTTTATACATCAAAAAATATAATTGATCGATACTAAAAAACATATTTATGTCATATAAAAATAATTAAAAAAACTAATTAATATTATATATAACCTAACCCATTAATTACTATTACTAAATTCCCCTTACAAAAATTGAACACGAGAATTAGGATACGTTTCAATGTACAAATTCCCATTATGTATACTACACTTTAATATTTTTTGGTAGAATTAAATGATATTCAAGAATTAATTGTTACAATAAAATAATTTTATAAAACCAACAAAATTATTAGGAAAGATAGAGGGGAATAATTAGAAATAAAATACAAAAAAATATAGGGTTAAATTTAAGAAAAAAATAATTATTTTTAATTTATTTATATTAGTCAAACACTTAAATTTGTCAAATATTTTATGAAAGTATTTTATATTAAAATTTAAATATGATACTAAAAATAATTATTCTATGCATGCCAATATATTGGGATAATAAATAAAATTTAGATTTAGGAATCCTTCCTCGAAAAAAATATCAACACTATTAAAGATATAAAATAGAATACACTAGATACAAAAAAATATTATATTAGATTTTTAAAAAAGGAATAGTAAAATAAAAATATATAAGAAAACTATAAAATTATTGAATGAAAATTGAATACATTTATTTAAAAATATCTATAATAATATGGTTATTATTTCACAAATTTATTCTACGATAGAAAACTATATAAAATAACATTAATTTTTAAAAATATTTTTTCATTAAAAAATATAAAAAAACCATATTGAAAAAATTTATCAGGAAATAATAAAATAAAATTTATGATAATTTTTATAGTTAATGAAAAATGAATAATAAAAAAGTCAACAACCTTATAGTTAGGTGTATTTTTATATCAACCAAAATTTTGAATTATAAAGGGGTGTCAAAAATTAGACATAACCTATTAACCATTAAATACATTCCTCTATTAGATTTGATATCCAATATCAAATAATAATGATTTTTTTAGATTCTTCATCATGATAAATTATTTTCCAAGCCTGATATGAAATAATGAATTTTGAAAATAAAAACTACAAAAATAAATAAATAAATAAAAATATATAGGGTCTCATTTGGTCAATATGAAAGGAATGTTATTCCTTTTATGTTAAAAAAATCCTTATTTGAACCATAAAATTTTTTGAGTGGATTTTTTAATTCTTGTTTATCCTTTTTAGTTGATTGGATCGATGATGACTTAATTTATTCAATAGACATTGAAAAATGTCATGATCCGAACCCGGATGCCGCATAATAGTTCCCGGAGCCTAGTTGGTTACATGGCCTCAAGAACATCTCCCTAAATTCCCTAGGATACCAACTGGAAGTATGAGCCTAGGTTGTGAAATCAGAAGTGTCTCATATACAATTATGATGATACATGTCTCTACAAAACAACCATGATTGGTATAAATCATTTAAATACAATACATGTATAAAAATACCAAAAGGTGTTTTCTCTAAATAGAATCATGTGCTACAGCTCCGTCCCATGCTCCCATATTCTTATCGATGGTAAAAAATAAACCCTCAAACTGTGGTAGCTTTCCCCATTCCCTAACTACATCCAAATAGACTATTTGGGTACCCAATGATTTCTTGAATAGGATGTGAGATACAATCCCAATAAGTAACCACCCACAGATCTATAAAATTCTATGATATGCACTATTACAAGCTAAGAAGTATGGAAGTAAAGAAGGAAAACAGTAAATAAAAGTAATGTGCCCAAGGCGAGTCCACTAGTTATCAAGTGATACTGACTACCCTCTCAAGGATCCTAGTAAAACTAGTGTCACTCTACTAACAAAGCAACTATAATAAAAACAAAATCAACCAATATGAACTCACTATAACTCCATTCATGTAATTTCAACCATGAAATTTCTATATTGTGAACTTTCAGAGTAACCGTGGATGAGTCATTCATCCAAGCATACCACATCACTCTTGGCCATGTCATATAATCTTTATCTCAAACCAAAAAAGGCTGGATCCAAGGTGTTGAAGACTAAGGAATCCTTGTTTAGTCCAAATATAATATCTATGGAAACTCCATTAAGCACAGTTTGGATTCCTAGGATATTTTCAACTAAACATGTCCTATGTGAGTCTAATAAAACCTAATCCAAGGGTTATAAAAGTGTGATGCATTACATGAAATCAATACATAAGGATCATACTCTATTCAAGGCATCCACTACCCCAATTAAGGTCCATGGAGAATCATCCAAGGAATTTGTTCCTTCATTCACCATTTTATACCATTTACCATTTTATAAAATATGATCCTACCAACTCATATATCCATTTATATCTAAATAAAAATAATGAGAATACCCACTCATTAATGACATTTCACATTTAGAGGTAACCAATGAGTATACCCACTCATTTGTACATTTTCTAAAAAATCCATTCGATAAAAAAAGTTCTATATTAACCAGGTAATCAAAAGTATCATCATGAAAATGAGGTAACTCATCTCCTATTCAACCAATTCATTTCAGTTCATTTATTAGTAAGCTTCCTCTAAAAAGGAAAGCATTGACTCACCACATGGGTGGTTCTACAAGGCAAAAACAGGAAAAATTCACCTAGAACACCCCATGGGTGGCCATTGGATTGAAAAAAACCTCCAAATAAAGACCAAGGAACCCAAGGTCATCCCTTACATGTCCTATTTAATTATATTAAACATTTCAATTTTAGGATCATTATGGAATTTTTAGTGGGCATCATAATGGAAGCTATCCCTATAAAGCACCAAAACTCAAGGAAATTTATAGACCACAAAACATAGCTCGATAGTATTTTTTCATCTAGTATCAACTTATGATTTGACTTCAATAGGGATAAAAATGAATAATACATGAATAACCTGAAAATAGGGAAAACCATCTTTCACCTAAATTGCATCATCATCATGAAGAAGAACGATGAACGCCTAAAAATGAGTTGATTACTCCCTAATGTATATCTAACAAGATATTACAAACATTAATCTGAGATCAAATAGAGGAATGTGATTAGAAAAAATAATGTTCACCATTTAGAGCTTCAAAATGAAGTTCAAACTATCTGTTGAAGAAATAGTTATTTAGGGTTTAAAACAAAATTAATTAAAATTAAAATTATAAAAAAGTAACCAAAAATAAAGGTTTTCGTGATTTGAGCTCCCATTTTAAAAAATAATGCACCAAATGTACACAGTAAGCTATAGAATAAGGGCACCGACATGGTTGCCTCACACAGTTTGACTAACCATTTGTAAACTCTGAAAAAATCCACTGAAAAAATGCATATATGTCCACACAAATGTGCAGCCCAAATAACAATGCTTGGTTCTAACTGTGTGGTATCCCCATTACCTCTACCCATGCGTCACATGGTTTGTTAAAAAATGAGGCCTACCCTACCTGATTTATACTAATTGTACACCAGACATTTTTCAGCCTAAAACCTGGGTTTTGGGCTCCAAACCAACCCAAGACACCCCTAATACCTCCATAACCACAAATGGAATTCACATTAGGGAATATTTAAGAATTTCAACCAAATAAAATGAAATTTACCCCATAATAAAGTGAATGTTCTTAAAATATTCCCCATTAAACAATTAGTCCTCAAATTTCCCTCAAAAATGTTATCAAGATTCATCTCAGAACAACTCCAACCACTGAGCACGTACGTTGGCCTACTACCCACAAGTGTAGTTTTGTAAATAGTATTGCTTCCAAAACACACATACTAGAGGAACTAATCAGCCTCAAAGAACCTTTATGGTCATGTCGATGATATGCATAAGATGCTTTTCAAAGGATGCATCAACCTATAACTCAACCTCCTTGAGCTGAAAATTGTGTGATGAGTCTGAGTGATAATAGTGCATCTGAGATATATAGAATACATAATGAATGGATCGAAACCTCTAAGGTAACTCTAAATAATATGTTTATGGCCCATATCTACCAAAAATATCGAACAATATGACATATCACAGTTAATGCATACACTGTCTTCTGATCCTCCTATGTCTCAGCCTCAGAAAAACACATAAGAAAACCCAATATCTAACCTCAAACTCTAAATTTCATACTTCTTGATTGGAATATGACTTTTTTCAAGAATGTTCAGTATCCATTTACCCTAAATTCAATTGAACTTGCTCAAAATTCTCATGAATGAGACATGGTCGTAGAAAATCTCCCTCACCTACCTCTAACCAGTACAAGGTTGATCGACATGGACTCCCATACCAAGAATCATAAGGTACCATTTAAATCCTAGTCTGATAGATTTTATTTTAGGAGTAATCAAATAGGGTTATATGCCTTTCTAAATATCACCTGAAATAAAGTTCACATACTCGTAGCATGTTCTCAAGCACCTTTATCGTACCCTATAACTAACCGTCAGGCTGAGGTGGTATGTTATTCTTAGAAGCACTTATGTACCCAATTCCATCCAAAATCCCTACTAGAAATTAGACATAAGCAAGTGTTCCTATCTAAAATGATAGTACGAGGGACCTCGTGAAGTCATACTATCTCACAGATATACAACATCCCAATCTAATCCACACTATAGGCCACTTTGATGGGTAAGAAATGAGAAACCCTTATGATACTATAAAAAACCCCACATAGAATCCTTACCTTGAGGTGACTTTAGTAAAATGGCCATGAAATCTATAGTGACATCATCCTATTTACCCTATGGAAAAGGTAACTATTATAAAAGTCTAGATGATTGTTGATGTTCCACCTTCACCTGCTAATAGGTTGTACACAATGTAACACAACTTTCAACCTCATATTTCATACCCCACCACCAATGATGATGACAATGGTTACAATACATCTTGATAACCCCATAATGCACTGCCCAAGCTAAGGCAAGAAAATCCTGCATCATCTCTTTATGTCTTTCCACTAGTACCCAAATGAGACCATGGATACATAGGATCTCATCCCCAAATATGGTCCAGATAAGAGGTGGATCCTCACCATCCAAACTACCCCATAGGACCAGTCCCATTGAATCTGATAGATGTATCATCCTAAATCTATCCAATAGGGTATAGGTCATAGCTAAGGATGATAGACAAGTCTTCCCCTGACTTTCATGCACCTCTAAGTGTATCTCAAAAAACTCCATAAGTTTTCACTCGCTATTGGCCTGCTAAACTGCTTATATCAGAGTCCTCCTAATCAGTGCATCATCCAATTAATTTCCTTTACTTGGAATGTAGGCAAGCCCAAAGTCAAAAGATTATAGGTGCTACACCCACCCTTGCTGCCTTATATTTAGATAACACTATGTAAATATATACTTGATGGTTTTCTGGTTCGTGTACACCACAAAATTCTCTCCTAGAAAATAATGTCTCCAACAACACAATGTGTGGACAACTGAATCTAAATCCAGATCATGTGTTGGGTAGTTCCTCTTGTGTGACCTCATCTTTTGTGACCCATACACCATGACTCTATCCTCATGTATAAGCACTACCCCAAGACTGATACCTAATGCGTCACAATACACAAGGTAGCTCTTACCCTACTTTGAAAGTATCAAGATGGGTTCTTATGTCAATCCCCCTTCATCTCCTAAAATGATGTTTCATAGGAATGTGACCATAAAAAATAAACACCTTTTTATTCAATCTAATCAATAATTATTCTAAGTGTTAGATGTTATTTATGGAATACATGTAGTAAACAGATATCATAAAGAATCTTCATATGTTAGAGATGTTCTTCGGCTACTCCTAGGAAACTATAGATATCACCTTCTCTAGTTCGATTGATACTCTTATATCTGAGATAATGTGACTCAAGAAGTGAATATGATCCATCTAGAAGTTTCACTTTGTTATATTAGAATTTTACTGATGTTATCTCAATGTATCCACAATTTTCTCAAGATGTTTGGCATGGTTGTGTCGATCATGAAAAAACCAAGCTATTTTTCAAAGAAACCACCGTAAATGAAACTAGATATGGATAAAAGGCTCGGTTCATTAGTACCATGAAGTCTGTTGCTGCATTCATGAGTTCGGACAATATAACTAGATACTCATATATAACATACCTACTATGAAAGCTTGTACAATGTATGTCTGTAGGTTGAACACGTACCTAGTGAAATCCCAACCTCAAATCGATTTTTGATGACACATGAGCTCATCAAAGCTGACCAAACATATCATCTATATGTGGTAAGGGATATCGATTACTAACTATAAATTAGTTCAATTTCCAATAATCCACATGTAGCCTAAGGGTACGATCCACCTTTTTCACAAAAGGACTAGCGAAGCCCATGGAGAAGTACTAGGTTGAATGAACCCATTTCCCTCCAAATCCTCTAGCTACAATGTGAGCTCCTACAACTCAATCATAGCTATCTAGTATGGAAGAATGGATACTAGTCCAACTCCTGGAACTATCTCAATGGATAAATATACCTATCTCTCTGGAGGTAAACTAGAAAATTCGTCTATGAACACTTCCCTAAAATGATTTACCACTAGATGAAAGTCTGTATGGTGTGTTCCTTGATCATCTAGATACAAACAAGAAATCTGTGATGTCATCCCACCCATCCCATAATGCTCTGGCCTAGCTCAGATTTCCTAGACCTTTCATTCACCCATGTGAGTATAAACTTCACCCCTGGTTATGTGAAATTCACCCTCCAGTGATATAATTCAACCTATACTTGATAAGATAGAATCCATTCCTTCCTGAGTATGACGTCAACCCCTATCATCTCGAGGGAAAAAAGATTCTAGATGAGTTGACACCCACCAACCTCAAGGGGCACTCCCTATATTGGATTACATCCTCTATTATGATTCCTAATGGATTTTATAGCATCATAATGATATCAGAATATAGTATAATGATCCCAAGGCGTTTCACCATAGGTTAATATATGAAACTATGTCATGCACCTGTATCAAAAAGAGTAGATGCAATAGTAGAGGCTAATAATATTGTACCACTCACCATAGATGGTATGACACCCTGCTCCTCAATGGTGGGATGTGCATAATAGATCTGACCTAAACCATGACTATATGATACAACCTCACTTCATAGAGTAGGTCCACTCTGATGTTTGGATGAAACATGTGCCTGTCTACCTCATCCACAAACACCACTACCTCAACCTAATTAACCAGTATTGCTCTAACTCCCTACCTGGATGTGATGTTGAGAAAATCACTCCTAGAACTAATGTTAGTGCTAACCCCTACCACTCATAACTATGGGGGAAGGTCCTAGGAAAATGTTTCATGTGGATCATCCTACTGTTAGCTCGACACTCAACTAGGTCATCATCGCATTGATTCTTCATGTAGAATCATTTTACACACTGATTATAGAAAAATAAGCTATCAGTATTCATAGACTGATTGATACTCGTGACACGAGAAGACTCAAAATGTCACTTCCTTCCACTATAAGTCTAAATACTAGGTCGAGAGGTGATATAACTATGCTTTGTGCCAACATATTCCCTTAAGTTTCACTCTTTAATAAATGTATGATTTACAGTTTCAATGATAGAGTTCAATCTGAATATGTTGACCTATGATCTGATAGCATGTCATGCACATTCCTGGAAGCATATCACCCTCAATAGCTCATCCATAAGGTACATTAGCACAAAACTATGCAACACTGTAAAGTGTGTCGAGTACTCCATAACCATCATAGTGCTCTACTCCAGATACACAAAATAACTTTCCCACTCTAACCATAGAGTCTCGAAGTATAAAAATTCATAGAACCTAGTTTTCAAATTAGCCCAAACAATATCACACAACTTGTCAGCCTAGTTCAGAACATCCCACAATCGCATTGCTTCTCTATCAAGCATTTAAGTCCCGAGCATCAATCTCCTCTCAAGAGTTGTCTCATGTTCTTGAATATTGAAATCAAAATAAATTGAAACTACTAAATATCCTACAGAATTTCAACCTTCAAAAATTTGGGAGGATACTACTACTAGAACACATGCTTTAGCTCATCCATAAATAAGGTAGGATATAGTGGTCGTTGAAAATTTCCATCAAGTGAAATAGTCCCTTCAGAAATGTGGCTCAGCACTTGCATCCAAAAAACATGTGGTGATACAACTGGGACTAAAGGAGGATCTAATGGTAGCACATGACCCACCGCCTCTAGAGTGTGATCATCACCACCCTCCTGGCATACGAACGAAGTTCATCATGACACCATGCCTCTTAAATGAAAAGCACAGACCTCATAGAATAAAAACATCAATGCTCATAGATGAAAATCATAGGATAGTTGAAAACCCTTCTAAAACTATGGCATACCACACATACTAATCTTAAATATGAGAATATAAAAAGAACAATCACTAAAAACCAACAGAGATGCTACCTATTTCCTACTCAAAATTTTTATCTATGTTATGTTTATGTTTCCAAGTTCCCTTTTTCCATTTCAATTTCATCTAACATTAATTCCCATTATATAAAAAATTTACTTAACAATTAAACCAAATGGTTCACCATGTTACAATCCATGAGGTCACATAACACCTCATAAACTAAAATTTGGTGGCCATATTGTTTATACCATACCACATTCACTTTAAATAAATGAATAAAAAGGTTCACCCCTATCATTCCCATAAGGTCCCATACTCTTTATGAACATAAATATGGAGTCAATTTCCTCTATTCAATAAATAAAATCCATCACATTATCAAATATTGCTATAAAAACAATGATCACAATAGCATGAAATAAGTAATGCACCCTAAATGGCATGGCCTAATAGATGGTATGTGATTTATGGAAAGTTTGTAAAATGAATAATGGGATGGAATGACCTTATCTCATTAGGTTGAAGTAGAATAGAACCCAAAATCATCTCAATAGTAACATTATAAATCAATTTCACCTTCAAATGGTGGAATCAAATCAACTATAATAGTGAAAACCAAGACAACATAAATTTCATTTGAGATAATTTGGATTTTTCATATACACGAGGTAGCTACTCCTAGGCATAACTTTTCCAAAAAAAACCATTCCATCCCTATCATTATATATTATCACCAAATAATAGAGAAATCTAGAAAAATAATCTTTGATACCACTTTGTAATATCTTGATCCCAAACTCCACGTAATAGTGTCTCACAGCCGATTGGTCACATGGCCTCAAGTGCATTTCCCCAAATGCCAGAGGCTACTGATTAGAAGCGAGGTCCTAGGTGTATTAGTGGGGATAGTATGACTTCATCACCAGAGTATAACATAGAGGAAATATAAATGAAAGTCAATAGTGAGAGTAGATACAACAAGTAAACAACTAATAAATAAACAAGAAAGAAAAATATAACCAAGCCAAAAGTGTCTCATATATAATGATGATGATACATGTATCTACATAACACCCTAAATTGTAAAAAATTAGTTTAATAAAATATATATATCCAAATACCAAAAGACCAAAAAGTTCAATCTCTGAATAAAATCACAAGCCTCAGCACGGTCTCATGATCCCCTACACTTAAGTATGGTAAAAAATGAACCCTAGAACTATGGTCATGTTCCTCAATCCCTACCTACATCCAAATATTCTATTTGGGTACCCACTGACAACTCAAACAGGTTGTGTGATAAAATCAAAGTAGAAAAACACCTAATGATCTATATAATTCCATGTTGTGCAATATAACTAGATTAGTATTGAGCAAGTAAAGTATGTAAGTTGTAAAAAAAATTATGTTCCCAAGGAAAGTCCACTACTAAGAAAGTAATGCTGACAGGATGCTTAAGGCTCCCTCCAAAAACAAGTTTCAATCTCCTAAAAAGGAAGCCATAATAGAAACATAAGTAACAATAATGGCCTATTCATATATCCATACATGTCATGTCAACAGTGGCCTTATCGTATAATGAAGTTTCATAGAAACCACATCTAAGAAATTCAACCAATAATACCATATCACTTATGGCTATGTCGTATAATCAAAGTGTCAACCCATTAAGGTATATATCCAAGGTGTAGAAGACCAAGGCATCCTCATCAATTCACTAGATCATCTCAATGGAAACTCAGTTTGACACTAGTTAGAGTCCTAGGAGCATGTCACTTATAATGTCTTATGCGAGTCAAAACAAGCTAGATCCAAGGGATAGAAAAGACTGAGGCATCCCATGGAATCAATACCTAATAAGAATACTCTATCCAAGGTATCCACTACCACATTCCAGAACCAAGTCGTGTAGTCTAAGGAATCAATTTATTCATTCACCATTTCATACAATTTATCATTTTATACCATATGAGTCTACTGATTATTATATTCATTTATATATAAATAAAAATAATGAGTATAACCACACATTAACCAAATTTAACATTTAATGGTAACTAATGTGTATACCCACTCATTTATACATTTGATAACCAATACATTCAAGAAATATAGGTTGTATATAAACCATTTAATCAAATGTATCCACATGAAAATGAGGTAACTCATCTCATATTCATTCAATTTTATTCAATTTATTTATTAATAATCTTCCTCTAAAAATGGAAGCATCGACTCACCCCATGGATGTTACTACAAGTCAGAAAATAGGGAAAAGTCACCTAACACAGACTATAGGTGGCCCTTGGTTGGGAAAAAACCTCCAAATCAACACTATGTAACCTAAGGGAATCCCTAATAGGTCATATTACATTTAATTAAAATTAAAAAAAAATTCAATTTTGGGGTCACACTAGAAACTCTGATGGGCAGAAAAATGTATGCTAGCCCTATAAAGCACCAAAACTTAAGGAAAATATATAGACCAACCACTATTTCTAAGTAGTAGAGCGCTCATCTAGTATCATCTTGGGATTCGACTCATATGTGGAGAAAATGAATAAAAATGAAGAACTAAAAAATATGGAAAATCATCTTGCACCTAAATACCATCATCAATATGAAGAGGAATGATGAACGACTAAAATGGAGTTGATTACTCACCAATGCGGATCAAACGAGATGTTTTACACGTGAATCGAAGATCATACGGAGGAATGATATCCATACCAAGAATATAAATAGTGCAGAGATTCAAAATGATGTTCCAAGTTTCCATTGAAGAAATAAGTATTTAAGGTTTAAAAGAAAACTAATTAAAAATGAAATTATAAAAAATTGTGAAAAAGATGGGCTAAAGATCTTGAGTTCATGGATTGAAAAACTGTGCGCTAATCATGCACAATTAGATATAAGATAAGGGAACCAACATGGTTTGACTAACCATGTGGATACTTTGCATAAACACACTATCAAAATTGCAGACATGACTGCATGACTTTGTAGTCCAAACTAGGTTGTTTTTCCTAATTTTGCATCCCCATCCTCTCTTCTCATACCTTGCATTAATTGTTAAACCATGCAGTATGCCCCACACAGTTTATACTAATCATGTGCTAGAATTTTTTAAGGCCAAAAATCAGGGTTCTGGGATCCGAACCAGACCTAGAAACCCTTGATAAATCCTTAACCCCAATGGGCATTCACATTAGGCCATATTTAGGTATTTAAACCAAAGGAATGAAGATTCTTCCTCATTAAAAAATCTGGGTTCTTACCACTAACACATTTAAATACTTATTAAAAATTTATTATAAGTAATAGATTAGATTTATCCCAAACCAAAATCAACCAATTTAAAAATAGAATTATATTTTACAAAAATAACAACAAAATTTGAGTAAAAATTCCTATTCATAGGTTTATATAGTTCTTAAACAAATTTTTTGATAGAATAAAATTACAATGATACCTTATAATTCTAAAATATGTTAATTAATTATATAAAAATATGTATTCAATTTTAACCATTATATAATTGGTTAATTAACATCCCATCCATGTTCTCATAGACATACCTTGATAATTAGGGAATTAACAAAAAGATAAACATAAAATTAATACCATGTATAAATTTAATAAGATCTTTATGCTCCAAAAAATTATTAAATTAATTCCTTGAAGATTTTTTATGTAATAATTTTCTTATAAAATTGATGAATTAGAAAATTTTATTTAATTTACATCCAAGAAATGAAATTATACTCAAATTAAATATTACACTATTTAAAATTATTTCATAGTTATCGTTCATTGCATTGTAATGTTTTATAGTGTTCTTATAAACTAATAATTTTTAATGGAGTTGTTTGTAAAGTCTATCAAAAGGTTCAATAAAAAGTTGTTAAAAATATTTATTTGAAATAAAATATTTCAAGGTTCTAAACTATGATAAAATTAGCTGATTTTAACATATAACACATTGAATGTGAGTTAAATTTTCTTATTTATTTTAAAACTCATTATTTATGAAATTTAATGGTATTAGAAACATTTACATCATTATGTTATCAACTTATAACCCACTTACATTAACCTAAATCCCCTTAAATAAAAAAAAATGCATGTCTTAAATTTTAACCTTTCCTCCTGAGTAACCTCATCTCCTTATAAAACTATTTTATATAAAAAACTATAATATAGTTTTTTAATGGAAGACGAATAAAAATTAAAAAGATACATAATAATCATTAAAATATATATCGATTAAGGGAAGACCATATTCATAAGTTGGGACTTATTCCTAAACTCAAAACAATAAAAGGGTACCAAATTCAATAAAATGTTCATAAAAAATCAAAACACTTTTCTAAAGAAATAATTCATTTTCCTTTTGAAATCTAAGAATAATTAATAAATTTTTAGAAAAACCAAATAGAATGGTTTTTCATTGCATGAGAATGGACCTATCATTATCCTTATATCCTTAAAACCCATCAGTATAGTGATTTTATTCTTATTAACAATATTTAAATCCTAGTAAAAGTACATAATAAAAAAACCCAAAGATAGTCTCTCATACTTCCATAACTATTCAAAATGGTTTGACTCTTTAAAAAATAGAAAATACCTTAAGAATAAGGAAAGTAACCTAACCATTTAATATAAATTGGTTCACCTACTAGGAATACTAACATGCCAACTATCATTATTTATTTTTTAAAAATCATAAAAACCAACACTTAAACATGTTTTTATTTAGAAAAATATTTCTATAGAAACATTATTACTGTTCAATGGCCATTTTTCTTATTTCAGAACTACTCGATAATTCTAATTAACGGGTTTTATGAAAAGATAATAATTTCTTTAATAAATTATTTATCGTAAAGGAAATCATCAATTATACTTATCACTGTTTCTATTTATTTCATGTTTTAAACTAGAATGGATAATGTTGCACAAATAAAAAAATTGAAAAATCACTATAGATATTCATTTATATCCTAATAATTTAAGTTCAAATAGTGGGTTTATTTTTCAATAAAAAAATTATCTTCATCTAATGTGTGTCAATAACTCACTTAATATCGTCAAAAACCTCAATAACTCTTGGAATAATCTTCATCAATGATGAAAGAAATAATATATATTCTTTTGAAATTAGATAAGAGAATATAAATGAAGAGCTAAAAAATCTCAGAATTCTAATCAATTATTTAAGATATTAATGAAGATGATAAAAACCCATTTGGATCTACGTAATACATTTTCAAATTATTTAATAATTTAAAAAATTATGTGATTACATGAATCAAATTCCTTCCAATGAAGGATAATTTTCATTCCATAAATAAATCTAATTTATGTCAATGTATATGTAGTAAAAAAAATAAGACACATATCTACCACAAACCCTTATGTAAAAAAATAGGATAATCCATGACACTCCATGATAAAAGCCCATATTCATACATGAAGATTCCAAAATACAATCTATATTGGCCACAACCTATCATGTTCATGTCTAATGAAACATGATGTATCCTCAATAAAATATATATTCGTAAATTGTATTCCATCCAAAATTATAGGAAAAAAACCATAAATAATTTTGGAGACAAAATTAAGGTCTTATATCTCCCTTGCTCAATGAAAATGGGTGACATATTAATTGATTCTCCTAAAATATAAAAGAAGATAATCATTAGTTATTAACAAATTGGTAATAATATTTACAAGGATAATATTCTATATATAAATATTTTTTAAATAATTATTAAAATAAATAGATTTCATAATCCACTGGACCCACTAATGATAATAAAATTAGTTTGAAGGAAAATTTTAATGGTGATTTGAATTCTTTTGAAAGAGGTCATACTATGACCAACTGACTCATTCTATCTTTTTTTTCCAAATATTATCATTTTCTTCCCTTAAATACAACCACCTCTTCTTATAAATCCACTTTATCTATCTATATTCTATGATAAATGGCGTTCAAATGGTATCCACATTCTCAACATTCCAAAACTATTATAACATTTTTTTTATTTCTATTTTTTATGAAGATTAAAATTATATTAGTTTTAAGTTATTTCGCATCAATCCTAGACATTTTTCTATGAAAAAAATATATTAATTGATTAATATCAATAATCCAAATTTTATGGTATTAGATCTTGGTGTATAGAGTTGAGGATTTAATAAGATTTTATTAAGGGTTCCATAATAGTTTTTACATTCTATAGTTTACATGGCCAATGATTTTTTTTGTGATTTTTATTTCAGGGGGTGGGTGAAATTAATAAGTGATTACCAATAAAGAGTCCTAGAATATATTTTTTTCACTTAATTATGTCAATTAATTCAGAAAAAGTTATCAATTATTGATCTCATTATTCTTATAATAATTTTTTTAAGTTTTCCCTGAGAACTAAATTTGTTTTTAAAGAAAACTAAAATAAGATAAAAACAATTTCCATGATATATATAATGGAACAGAACACTTTGTTCTAATTACACTATTATGAATTATAATAAATAATGGAGAAAACATTTTTTTTCACAAGTTTTGAAAAAAATAACCTATACAATAACTCAAGTTATGAGTTAATATTCATTAAATCCATAAAATCCATATAATAAAATATTTTAGAATTATCACAACACATACCCATGAATATTGGTAACAAAAAATCATTAACAAAATAAAAATAACAAATATATATTACCTAAGACATAAATCCAATATGATAGTCCAAAATTTCCTTAATGTGATATTAAAAAATGGATTTATTTCATGAATAATAAATTAAAAATTAAAAAAAAAGAAAATAATTGTTTTAAAAAAGCTAAATCATTATGTTTTATTAATAAGACACTATTCCGAACCTGGAATGCAAGAACTATGTTACTCTTTAATTGAAAAAGTAAAATTAAGAGTAATAAAATTTTATATTATTGGGGTATAATTAGAATTCTTAATTGAATAATTTATTCATATAAAATAATTTGAAGTAAAAAAATAAACTCTTACGATATCTAGAGGTAAAAAATTATAAATAAAAAATAATCTAATTTTTTATAAGAAATCAACAAAATATTAATGTTTTAAAAAAATATTTATACTATTCAAAAACATAATATATATTTTTTATTTTAGGAATTTTTATTTAATTCAAACTTAAAATAGGTAACCGAGGATAGCGAGAATTTATATAGAAATATATTAGGATAATAGATCAAATTTTAATTTATTAGTCCTCTCTTTACCAAAAAATTATCAACCATGTTTTGAAAACAAAAGTGAATGACATATCCAATATAAAAATTAATATTATATTTTACAAAGGTAAATTAAAATAAAAAATTAGAAAAACAATTAAAATTTTCTTTGGATAAGATAAAAAAAATTTATATACAAATATTATGCCTTATGGGATATGAAACCTAATAAAGTAGCCTTACCTTATGAAAATATTTTTTATAAAAATTAATAATAATAATATATTATCCTATAAAAATTAGTAATGAAATAATGGGGTAATTCAAAACAGAAAATTCTATAGTTAATTGAAAAAATAAAAATATTAAAAATTCTATTACTGTGGAGTTCTCATACTTTTTTTGTGAAAATAAATATTGTATTGGAACATGGGATTCCATGATTAGTTATAAGATATAAAAATTTTAAGATATCCCTTTATTGGATCTTATTTTTAATTCAAAATAAGAATTATATTCTATTAAAAGGTATTCATGCAAAATTATTTTTCAAAATTTGTTATGAAATATATATTTTGGAAAATATAAATTTTGAAACTAGATTGATATAAAATAGTATCTAAAGTCCCTTTTACTTAATATGAATAGAATGTTATGGTTTTTAGATTAAATATGTTCTATTTGAATTAAAATAAATCATGAATGAAATTTTCCATCCAATTTCATCTATATAAATTAAATATCTTGATTATGTATTAATATCTTCAGTATATAATTACCAATGAATTAAAATTGTAAATATTTATTAAAAAATTATTAGACATGGTGTAGTAACATTATAACTAATAAAACTAAAGAAATTAAAAACTAAAATTATATTTTTATGTTATAAAAACAAAAATTAAATAAATTTTTTCTTTAACGGGTCTAAACAGTTTATAAACAATCTTTTTGTTGAAAGAAATAAAATGATTACATGGAAGTATAACTAATTTTTAATAAAATTTATAAATAATTAATGATTTTATGTAAATTAGTTTTTTATGGGTTCAAGAAAACTCTATATCCATGTAATCATAGACATACAGATGTCATTAAAAAAGTAAAAAAGTAAATGTAAAATAATTAACATATATTAATTTAGTTAATTCATCCACCAAAAAAATTAAAAATGATTCCATAAGAATTTTTTATAGAGGAATCATGGAAGAAGAAAAATATAAAATAATAAAAAATTTAATTATTTATATCTATTACATGGAATGACACTCATAAGAAATATCTCACTCTAAAATATATCTTAGTTTTTTTTATTTGCATCACATAGTAATAGATTTCACATTTATAAAAATAATTTTTTGTCATAGTTGATTATAATACAGAAAATAGTTTTTTATAAAAATTTATTATAAATATTTATTTAAAACTAATATTTTAAAAAGTGGCATACCATTTTATTTTATTTTTTTATTTTAACATAGAATACATATAACTGGAATTAAATTTTAATCTCGGTTACTAAAATTGTGAATTTTTATAGGGAAATAGTAATAGATCCTTTTATGACAACATTATCAAAATTTTTAACACACCTAAAAGAATTTAAATCTTTTAAAAAATATTCCTATGACCTAAATTATTGTCATTCCTATATTTCACCTTAATTTTATACTCAAAATAAACCATAAAAAAATGGTACGACATATTTGAAACAATAGAAGAATAATTAAAAAAATATAAAAATTTGCAAGACTACACTCAATTTAATTTAAGAACATATTCAGTAGTTTTCACTCAATACCAAAATAAACCAACAATAAAATATTAAAATTAATTAAATATTCAAAACAAAAACCAAAAAGAATTTATAAATGAAATTATTCTTTATCATTTCACCATTAAAAAACAATTGTTATAAATTAATCCAAATAAACAAATAGATTTTTTCTTTCTGGGGGGATGAAACTATCCATGATTTGATATTAGTAAATCTAGTAATATTGTAAGTTAATTCTTCTTGGAACAATTTTAGTCTCTATAAAATATCATAATGAAAATATAAAGAAAATTTTATTCAATTTTACCACTAATACTATACAATTTTTTTAAATAATCGTGATTTGGGGGAAATGGATCACAAAATTGTAAATTATGTAATCATTTGATCCATGAGGGATCACTTAATGGGAATAAAAAATACTTATATTATAAATTTCTATCAAAATGAATAAAATCTATATTTATGCTTGTTTAAATTTTTCGAACCAATTTAAACAAAAAAACTATTATTATTAGATGACTAGTGGTTCTATTTTGGACCTCTATGAAAAATGTTTTCCCCTTAAGTTATTCAACTGATATAGTTTTTTTCAAAAAACTTTATCCATAAGGATATTCTAAATTCAACTCATCTCTAATTTTATTATTTTTTATTTTTAGACATTCATGGATATTGTACCAGGAATACATGGTATTGAAAAATACTTATAGATATATATTTATGGATTACTAATTTAATGTTAAATTGTGTGATTAATTTTCAATTAAAAATATTTATTCATCTAGTATGTATAAAAACACAATAAATATCATCAAAAAAGATTAAATCCAAGAATCATATTTATTATATATATAGTACAAGTTCAATATCCTCTCAATATTGGAGAATGAAACATAAATCAAGGAGTAAAAAAATTCCCAGAAATCCCTTTAATCATTGAAGATATTATAAAATATTATTACATCTCATATATATTTATAGATTCAAATTTAAAATTATTTTATGATTCATAATAGTTTAAGAGTGCATGGATCTCATTGTTCGAAATTAATGGTCATTTATTTTCTATAAAAGCATATGATTGATGACATTTTATATTTGAAAAAAATCAAACAATTTAATCTTACTTTACTAATGTACAAATTAAAATAAAAATCATGGTGAGGGTCCATTAAACACAATGTTTATGGACCCTAAAAATATTTAATGTTTCCAGAAACAAACTAGAAAGGCACTAACCATTCATTTCTAAGTGAATGAAAATGAGGTGTCTCCTGAACATAATATAGGATCCCACATAATATTCACTATAAAATGATTAAAACCCATAAATTAAGACTAATAGAGTCAATATTGAGGTCATGTTACACATCCACTCAAATCAAAAGGATGATATGTAAAGGGAGGACACTACAATATAGAATAATATTCACTTTTAACTATCAATTAAAATGTAATAATATTCTATAGTGTGATTTTTTATGAAGCATGATTTAGGGAGTGAATGGTAAAATAATTAGGTTACCATATTACACTACTTCTCTTAGTGATAATAAAAGTAAGTTAATGGAAAATAGTGAAGGGTGGGAATTAGAGTGACAAAGTTCTTTCTCCGACCAACTATCTCATTCTCCCTTATTTATTAAATCCTATCATCCTATTTCCATTCATATATATATCCTTAATTTATCCTCCATATATATTCTCTATCCTTTATCTCTAATCAATATTTTATCAAAAGAGTTTATCTTCCCAAAATTCTAAAATTATTTCATTTTTATTTTCTTTATATTTAAATTTTATTATAAATTTTAAATCACTATTTATATTTGTTTTAAATTAATTATATTTTAAAAATATGACCTAATTTCCACACAAAAACCACTTTTATTTAATTAATTTCCTTGATATTATTATATGGTATTAGATCCAATGGCGTAGAGTTGAGTAATTAATATTCCTTAATCAAGGGTTATTTTTTTACTAGCGATTGGGTTAAAATTTGATAATATTTTATTTTTTTATTTTTGTTAAAATATCCCCATTTTTATTCAAAACATAATGGAATTAAATATATTTTTTAAATATTTAAATTTTTTGTAATAATTATTAATCTAGTAAAATACGTGGATTTAATTGATAAAATATTATTTTTTGGATTGAGGTCGATGTTAGAAATTGATTATTTTTTGAATGATGTGAAATTGTAAAGGAGGAAACATGATACCTTGGAAATTGATGATAATAAAAAATTATAATGGAGTAAGCCTATCATAAGTGGAGATTAAAGGAAGTTATAACTTATGATAGACCATGTGCATTGAAAACAAATTTGTCACATAATGTGATAGTGACATGTTATTATACTATGATGAAATCATTCATAAATATTCCATGATATCAATGCATTTGTTAGACATCAACCATAATTACTTAAATATATCAGTGGCTCAGAGTATAATAATAAAAAAAGGGAAGGAATGTTATCTCCAATGATACCCTATATGTCTACTGACAAATAAATCACACCAAATGATATTTAGATCAATTTAAAAAATATTGTTAATCTATTTTGAGGTGTTAATAAATAATAATGTATGAAATCACTCTCTATAAAAAGGATTTATCATAGATAATGATTGATGTTGATAACAATATCAGGGTATATAAGTAGTTATAGGTAATAAAATATGACTATCAAATAATTGGAAATTAATGAGAAGGTCTTGTCATATCCTTTGATGGGTTGATGTCATTTTAAGAAACAAAAAATAAATGTGATTCATTGTAAAACTCAAGCCTAAATTCCCAAAACATTTCCTAATATAAATGAACTATATAACCTCATAAATTCATACCCATATTCCAAAATTTTATCACTAGAAATGAGGCCATAAAATACTCATAAGGATACTGTATCGTTAATATAACACACAATTATCATGCCCAAATATAGTAAAAATTAAACATAATCCATTTATATAATGGAAATTCCCAAAATTTATAGATAAATAAACATAGATCCAAGAGTGATCCATGTGGTCCAAAATATAAAAGTTGAATATTATACATGATAAAAATAATTAAATTAGAGTGTGTTAATAAAAAAATAATATATAAAGAGTTCCAATAATAAATAGAAAATTAGGATTTCCCATCAGTAAATACATATAACGTAGAATATCTGAAATAAAATATAGTGGAATCCAACATAACTCAATAAAATATCTTCTACCAAATAATTATCCTCCAATATAATACTCATCCCAATCCATATATCAATATCCAAGATGATTCATTTTCTTAAAAAGAAACATTTATAAATACCCATGCATATTGAAACCCATGTCATGAACTCAAGTAGGGGGTGAAACCAATAATCTAGTATAATTCCACCAATCTCCTCAACAGATTGAATAATTATGATCAAGTGGATTTAGGTACAAGTATGTATTGTGTACTGTTATATGGTGATTGAATCATGATCCATATGAAAATATAACCCATACATGCATATTCCAAGCTTGTACTTTGTACAATAATTTCCAAAAGACACACACACTATGAACATTTTACAAATACTACAAAACTATATACAAGTACAAAACTCGTATAATAGATAATATGTATACCCTCATAAAACATTGAGGTATAACCCAATATAACAAATTTCATTATATACATAATCCTAAATTTTATCTTGCTTAATATCCATTATGACTCACTTATTTTACTCCCGCCCAACCTATCAACTATCTCACTATTCATAAATGACCAATAACTAAAATATCATGGGAATAATGATCATAATAATAAATACAACAATGGATATAAAAATTGGGTTCATCCATTGATGAAAAATTTAAATTAATCCATTTTAACCAAAAAGGGATATCAAATAGGTCCCAAAACATCAAATATCAACTAAAACACAAGCCTATGATAAGATAAAGTGAAAAAATAAATAATGGTATGAATCTGCAAGATATAGAATATTTTATAACTTATGACATACCTCTTTTCATATAATCATTTTTCAGTATATCCATCCATTGGAATACCCATATAGCATATCTATATCTCTCTTAAAATTTCATAGGTTGTGAGAGGGGCAAGATCCCACTGTATGATAGAATAGATCTGTAGCTAAATATTGATCCATCAAATCACATATCAAAATCATCATCAAAAATTTTATACAATGTTCATGGTCTTACCTCATGTGCATTTTTGCAAGGACACCTATCTAATAAAATATAGTAAGTCAATTATATCCTTCTAAGAGCTCACAACCATTTATAGTACTTCAATTAATCTCCCCATGTGTGTATTACCCTATGGAGGAGAAAATTTATGTCCAGTCATATCCCAACTGGAAAAATATAAAAAATCACACATACTTGTATATAAAAGTAATTATACTTGATCTATAACTCAAAGCCTTAGATATTCTTAGATGTAACCTCCCATAAGGTTTTTATGCTAATCAAGAGGCAAACCACACATATACAACTACATCTTAAGAAAAAACCCAAATCAAACTGTCTTATTTTGAAAAAATACAACACCACTAAGGTGGGACCCAGCCTAAAAAAATCAACAACACTACGTAGGGAAACCAATCTCTTTATATCGAAAATAATAAGAAAGGAAACCTACTATTCTTTAATAAAAAAATTTTACCATGTACTTATTCAATCCTAGATTCATACCACTAATCATAATAAAACTAGGATTACTTCTCAGTAGTCTTAATTTTTCCATTAATCAAAACCTAAATGGTAAAATCTTAAATCCCAACCAGTATAGACTAATAAATGAGGAACTCTTTCAAAAACTAAGGAGGAAAGAAGCCCTAATTTTTTTGTGTTTCTATATAATGTATAAATGTGAATATGTACTAAAAAGATAATATATTTGGTATTTCAAATCTAACAATGGTGTCTCACACCATTACATGGATCAAATTCTTATACTCTAAAAAGTAACCTATTAGGTATCTCAACCGAATCTATCCAACACATCACCCAAGTGGAAGTGACTCATTTATTTCCTTTTTTATATGTAATGAGGGATAAAAAATAAGGAAAACATAAATAACCAAACATGAGGTATTATAAATGTTTAGAAAACTAGGAATTTATCACACTAGGCTAACCATAGTAGATAATTTACCAAAATGAGTCTTATTTACCTTCCTTTAAAATAAAAGTCAAAAACCCTTTCTCAATGAATTTGAATGGGAATCACATACCAGATTTACCCAAACTAAGGCCTTGGTAAAAACTAAAGGAAAATACTTTAGAATATACCATTATTTTGTTTTCAAATAAATTTTTAGAAAACTAGGAACTTCTCACAGTAGGCTAACCATACTTGATAATTTATCAAAATGAGTATTATTTACCTTCCATTAAAAAACAATTCAAATCTTATTTATTAAATCATTTGAATGGGAATCACATACCAGGTTTACCCAAACTAGTCCCTTGGCCCAAAAAAGTAGAAACTAATTTAGAATATTACATTATTTTTAAAAAAAATATTATTTCAACACCAACCCATTAATCTCTTTTAACACTTTGAAATATAATTTCAAATTTATTTATTTTTAAAAAGGTAATCCACTAAAAATACCTTCCGAAAATTATATCCCTTTTATGTTTTAATAAATTGTAAAAACATTTTATATTTGGAAACTAAATGAAAAGCTTATTCATGCCACCAAGATAAATCTATAATATGGTTTACCAACACTTATTTGACCATGGTTACACAAAATATTCATTTAGTAAGATATAAAGTCCTTGTTGAATATTAGGCCAATGTGTTATATTCACATTTATAGAGAAATTAAATCTCAGTATATCATGCTATTAATGTATTAATAAATCACATAAAAATAATATTCAACCAGTCAAAACAAAAAAACCAAAGAATCACTATTCTTAATGCATAAAAATCACCTTCATTTATTTAGTTATTAATATACATAATGTATTATTTTTCCAACCTTGTAAAAAGAACAAGAACCCACCTTATCAAATAGATACTGGAAAATAAATCACCAAACCATTTGAAATATAAATCTCATAATGGTATAATGGTAACTAAACTCATCGGGAGGCCCTAAATACCAAACCCTTGAGAAAAGAGGTATAATACACTCATGAAATACACTCAGGGATACAATATATACAAAATAAAAAATCTCATCCTTAATGGATGAAAATTTTATTTAGAGTCAATAAAAATAATAAATGAATCTATTGGGTGATGCATCTAAAAAAATACTTTTGATAGTGAGATTCTACTATTACCAAGCCTCCTCTATTTATATCACATAAAATATCCATCAAGATACAAGATTCTCTATTATCTTATGGAATTTTAATCTCAAATACTTAATTTATCCATCATAAATTAGAAGAAGAAAGTATAGATTATGGAGTAGGAAAACTTTTCTAACCTACGATCATTGTAGAGAACCATAATATATTTTCTCATGTTTTTATAAAATTTTTATCATTAAATAATATTTATTTCTTTAATAGCATGTGTCACATTCAATACTGATTTTAGACAAACTCTGATGAAATTTTTAAATATTATTAATTAAACATGTGTATTTAAATTAGAAGTATAAATAAGAATGTCCATATTATAAATAATATCACTAATGGATTTATATAATATAAATATACTGATTAATTCATAACAAATATGTTTCTAATTTTTTGGGAATCCATTTTATGCTTACAAATTATGTTTTCTTCAAAAATGTTTTTTATTTATTTTTGTCCATGAATAATATAAGTAACTTATGCAAAATAATTTAATGGTATTTGATAAATAGGATATTATTTTTTAAATCTTTAGATTAGAATAATCTTATGTTTAAAATTAATAATTTTCGTAAAATATTGGTTTTTTGGTTAATAATAAAAATATCAATTTTTGTAAAGGTGGAATTGCTTTTCAATAAATCAAGTAATTTAAAGTCTAGTTATATTTTAGATTTTGTATTTAAGTTAAATACGATCCATTTCATTAAAAATTATATAATTAATTTTATTTTAATCTATAATTTTCATGATTTTATAATAAATATATTTTAATGAATAGAAATTCAATTTTCTAAAAAACAATTTTTTAATTGAATAATGTTTTAACATTTGGATTAATTAAAATATCCCCTAATTATGAATGATTTAATTGAAATGTGTAGATTATATATCTATTTATATTAATTGAAATTAATTATAAAACATACAGTGGGTATCACCATGCGTGATCGATCAATTTAACAATGTATAATAACTAGATACATACATGGTACCCATATACATTGGGAATAAAATATAAAACATTATAATAAAAAAATTTCAGTATCCTTGAAGTCATTAAAATAATTCTTCTTCATATCCTAGGGAAAGGAAAAAAAATAAAGGTGATCTCAAATTCTTAGTTTGGTTACATATATTGGAATTTATCATGAGTTGATATGGAATAATAAATATGGGAAGTTAAACAATTGAAAATCCAAGACATTTAATCATTAACATGAGAATAAAATGCATCCTTGAATAATATCGATGAAATAATTTTAGGGATAATAAATAAATAATTCTCAATTATTGAATTTCACAATATTGGACATCATGACATCCAAACTCAGGAAAAATATATTGTCTATTCTTTATTCCAAGATAGTCCAGAACTATGGGTAAAAATATAGGTTTGGGATGCAACAAAAGTATCCTAGGATGGTATTACTAACTTAGTTTTTTTTCTTAAATCATATATATTCAATGATTTACATGATCATGATAAAATTTCCAACTTAAACAATATATTAATAGACTACATAAATATAATGTAACTATAGTTAGAGTATCTTAACATCTAATTTATTATTAATTTATAAGTAGATATAGAATTAACAGAAATTGTAATTCTATTTTATTGATGATATGACGGAATAGATTTTCTTTACACCATCATTGTGTTATATAATTAACATGAAGAATACATATAGTGGTTATCCACACATTCACCAAAAACTCTCATCAATGTCATCAAATCATCGAGTGTTAGCATAGCTGATCCAGATTTCTTGGGTTATTCATTATTGACCACAACAATTTTCTCCTCAATGAAGAAGAACTGTAGGTGCTCTCTCAAAGAAATGAGATAGGATGAAGAGAGAGATATTTACATATATCTAGATATCTCTCTAGATATATATTTTTAGACATTTCTATAGATATATTTACCTATATATTTCTCTAGATATATTTATCTTGATATATGTACACATATATTTCTAGATATATCTCTCTAGATATCTTTCTTGATATGTCTCACTATATGTATCTCTTATTATCTCTCTTATTCATTGTGCACACCAAAAAAGACACTTTAGTAAAGTGATATATTTAGATATAATTATATGTAATTAGATATTAATTATGGTAGGTTTAGGGTTTGACCATTTCACCCAAGCCCTTAAACATTACTAATATTCTTAATTGACCCCATTTACATTGATAATAATAATATTATTAATAATATCTTTACATGTGAAACACATTAAGAATATAAATTATTTTCATTTATTTCCAATTGGTCTATTAAAATTGGTATGCTTTCCATTGTCTACATTTATCAATCCTCCTATAATGACTAATTATATAAATAATTGACACTTCCTTATTTATACAGTAAATATAATAAAAACTTTACTCATCCATATTGAAAACAAATATTTATTATTTAACATTAAACTCACTTTAATCATTAGAATAAATTTTGACTAAATCATGGTGATCAAACAAACCTAAATAAATATTAATTCTTATAAATTATTAAAAATAATTAATTGAATTTAACTGAGATTAAATGTATAATTAATGTGTGAATGTAATGCACTGACCCCATAATCCTAGAGCTGGGTCATTATTTTAATACATTGGAATGATTACAAAGAATCAAATCCTCAAGGACCGATCAGTTTGGAAGTCTTCGAAAATAGATTACATACATGAACATTAAATTAAAATTCGAAACATTAAATAAAACATAGATAATTATTTCAGAGATCCATTAGTTTCATTGATTAACCCCACATAACAATCATAAAACACTTCTTGGTATCCTGGGAAAATAAAACCTAATAATGAGGTGAGATGAGATTGGCATTTATGGTAATCAATATAGAAGAAGCTATTATAAATAAGCACAAAATTTTAAGGAAAGGTATAAAACAAAAACAAAATCCTTTTAAACATAATCATCAGAATAATATGGAAAGAATAAATCAGATAATTACATTTAAACATTCAAATGGATATTCTACCAGTTGAATGATCACATGTAATATCAATAAATAATCTCATAATGAGGGAATTCATAATGCAGGACATCATAACCATACCATCAAGGCATCGTCCTAAAACCATAAATAATTATACAATCAAGGCCTCAGGACGAGACACTAGTTTTCTCATTATACCTACCGATACATTGAGGGGATATAGAGGGACCCACCACCACATACTAAGTCTAATGCATACCTCTTATGAAAGGGGTAAAACATAACATAAACAGTCGTATTAAAACTAGTATATGAAATGTTAATACATTAACCATAACCCCTGAATGGTATCATAATATCACATCTATAGTCAAATATATAATAATACCTTCAATAATGTTTGTAATATTGTATCATAATATATCAACGTCAATTAATCATAAATTCCAACAAAGTATGTTGAAATAGATAAAAATAATCGAATAAAATCATAGAAACTATTTGAGAAAAATATCTCATTTTACTTTGAAATAATTTAAAAGTGGCATAATTATAATGGAAAACATTTCTTTTGAAAATCACCTTATAATATTCTAAGGGAATTTAAAAAACATTAAGGAATCATGAAGGTAGAAATAGCCACTCACACCATATAAGTTAAAAAAACATTCTTTCCTTAATTTTTCAAAAGGTTCATAAAATACCTTGTTTGGAAAATGATGAAAAGACTCCTCTAAATTTTTTTTATAAAAATTCAATCATGGGTAAAAATGACTTTAAAAATTTTTTTATATTATTTCGAAATACATTTTAAGGAACATATACAATGATGATAAATATTTCCTAGTATATAGTTACGTATAAATAACCTCAGATAATAATGAGATTGTGAAATTAACCCTTAAGTTATATTTTCCTTTAGTTAAGGGTCATTAACCTCATATATAATGGTTAAATAATTTTATTAAATTATAATAACACAATATCCATATTTATGATATCTTATATGATCCTATTGTATCTTTTTGTTTATAATATTTTAATATTACCACTATTTCTTGTGTTAACAACTTCTTTTTTCCCATTCGTATTTGGTCATGTAAGTCTGGTTTTTTATGAATATAATGTATTTTATTCATATCCAAAATGATATAAAGTTGATAATTATTATTTTTACACATCATATAAATTTTATAATCAGTTTTGAATGGTCAATGTATAGAATGAATCTCTCAGTATCGTAGAGACGATAGGTCATACGTATGCAGAAGCGACTATATCATTCCCTTGATTGTTAAATGCTATAGAATTGGATGGTATATTAATAATACCGAATAATTATCCTGTTATATTCATTATTTATATCTATTTTTCTCATCATTATAACCATCCAAATAAATTATTGTTTAATAAAAAATTACACCATGGCATGGAGACGTTAAGCTGTACGTAGGAACACATTGTGATATTGATATTTGTATGATAAATAAAAGAAGGAATATGGTTGTAACATAATTATAACAATCACCTATTTTTTGGGTATCCCCTTTTGATTTGAACAAAAGGACTCTATAGGTTGTATTTCGTCCCAAAGTATGGCCTCTAAGATGAAGATAGGGAAGTTGGGAGGAGATGTGGGAAGGGTTTGGCTGAGCCAAAGGGCTTTAGAGGTGTGAATAAAATAGAAGGAGAGGTTCTCTTTTATAAGAGATTCAAGGGGAACTTTAGGAAACTATAAAAATATTAAATTAATATAAATATATTATCAACTCCAAAGTATCCAAAGAGAATTATTTATAAGCGAAGATGAGGATGGGTCAAAGTACTAAAAACCAATAAAATTTAGAAAGGTTTTTATTTTATTTTAAACCGAATCATTTTTATTTATCCATATTTAATATATTTAATTTTAATTATGGTAATAATAATCTAAATATTAAATAGTTAGAAATATTTACATATATGGTTTAAATTGACCATAAATGGAATCTTTATTCCATTTTAGACCTTATAATAATCATTGAATAATTTTTAAATATTTTTCTAATTTTTATATAATTTAATAAAATGTTATTTTTATAAAATATAAATAATGTCAATTTTGACACTATTCATAAATATGAATTTAATTAAAATCCAAATAGAAATGAAACTTCAAACCAAACTATTTAATACACATATATCATGTCATAGTAAGCTAAAAAAATTCATGTTTCACCTCAATTATGAGAAATTTTATTTTATTATTTTTATTTTTTAATAATTTATTTGATATTAATGTTACTAAAACAATTACTTCTTCACTATTTTTTCATTATTTTTGGTAATTATTTCGTCCCTAAAAATTAAAAATAAATTTCTATCACATTTATAATTATTTTATATTTCTAGATACTATTGGTGACTGAATTTATCTCTTGGTCATCTCTATATTAAAATTATTTTACTTATATGAAATGAGTGTGTGATATTTTGTAACATTCTTTGATTTTAGAAGTATATATGTGATTTTCATTGACAAGTGTCCATTAAATGATTAAAAATAGATCATTATGATATATCTGACATTATCCTTGTCTGTTTTCGAAATTATATATTTTTAATAATTTTATAACACTTAATAAAATATTATTTATTTTAAAGTATCATTTATTTAAATTTTGATTCTATTCAATATTTTCATTGTTAAACTTATAAAATGACATTATAACTTCTAAAAAATACTTCCAATATGTCACTAATATGTCTACGTAATCAATATTTTTTTTGTCATTTCTTAATTCATATTAAATTTATTTTAAAATTATTAATATTATTTAATTGATTCTTTAATAAATCAATTACCACATCATCATTATGTCACCATTTAATTTAATTATTTATTTTATAAAGTTATAAAAAATAACCCTAAGGTAGATAAAAATTTTGGATTTCTAATTACTATATATAGTCTACCATATCACTTATATAACACCATATTAAAAAGATTTTACTTGTTAGAAACAAAAGTATAACAAAATTGTATTTTTTTTAAATATAATATTATAAATATATTAATGTCTTTAAGGTGTCTCCTAGTGGTCCCCAAATTGTCCCAAGGATGCTTTTGGTAGAAACACAATTACCCAATGAAATCAGGACAAGTTTTAGGATAATTATAATATTATTTTTAGCTTTAATTACCTGATTTATCTTAAACCATGACAATACAAAAATTACTAAAGTTTCTATTCATAATGCCCAAAAAATAAAAGGAAACTATTTACATAATTGGGAACCACTGATTCAAAACATGGAATCAAAATTTAAAAATTAAAAGCATATATGTTTTAGTAAATAATTTAAAATCAATCCTATCTTCGTAATGAGAAACTAGTTTTTAAAAGTTAAAACATTGCAAAATATTGAATTGTTTTTATGTCAAAATTCATGGTAAAATTAATTCCAAGGACTAAAATTATATTAAATGATAAAAAATATTATATTTTTACTTTAAAACCATTCAATAATATAATTTATCCACAAAATTAAATTTATGAAAAAAGTTCCTTTCAATTAAAATTTAGTGTTTTTTTTACTATTCATCAAAACTTCAAAATTATTTGAAAAATATCAAAAATTATTCTAATGTAAATTTTTTTATCCCGCTTCAAAAGAAGAAGTTTATTTTGTAATATATAATATATAAAAGTTTCAAAAATTATATTTAAAATGAGTTTTCCATCAAAAGGATGCAAAATAACATTTTTTGAAAAATACATCTTTTATCTGAAAAATGAAATATTTCTTATATATTGCCTAGAAAATACAGAAAAGTAATGTTAAAATTATATAGAATATATAAAATTTAAAATGTGATTAATACTTTTCATAACTTCTAGTTTAAAATCTTTGTTATATATTATAGTAAATAATATTATTTTATAATATATTGTTATTCAGTAGATTTGTGTCTTCTGTGTAACACAAACCAAATCATTATTGTTTGTAGCATAAGCTTAAAAATGTGTTGCATAAAAAAGTAGGAATGAAATGAAAATAAATTTATTAAGAAATAGAAATATTATAAATTCTTAGGGTGTTACATTCTCCCCTCCATCAATAAATTACATCCTCTCAATTTGAAATTGCAATTGGAAAATAAAAGTTTGACACTAAAAAATATCGTTATGGAAAACCCACATAGTAAATAGGGTTAATAAAATATAATATTAATAATAGGGAAAGGGAAATGTTAATTTAACCACCAAATTAGGCTTTCAAACATGAGAACATTAGTGGAATGTGGAGAAACATACTTATAGGAAAAGTGTAAATATTTATAGGGAGTGACTGAGGTCATCAACCACAAACTAGTAAATAATAAAATGAAAATTTTTGGACCTGAATCCATAAATAAATGATGATTTAAAATACCATTAGTTCAATTAAAATTAATCTATTAGGATGATACATTTCATAGATAGTTTCTCATAGAGTTTGGGGATATTTTACTATCCATATAAGAACAAAATAAAAATTACTTGATTTTATTCCATGTCATAAGCATAATCTCATCATTTGGATGTGCTTCAATCTACTTTAACGTCATCCCTTACACCTCAAAATGATAGTTAAAAATTTATTTTTCACGCCTGAAGCACTTTTGATAAATCATATGGCCCACAATTATTTTTTTCCTCCCCAAAATGTTCACTGAAACAAAAAAGTATTGGACAATGTATCCAATAAATCTTTCTTTAACCTAAAATGGTAATATACAATGTTCAACATAATCTATTACAACTTTAATACATGTCCAAAATACTTCCATCCAAATTCACTATCCAAAAAGGTCTCTAAATTCCCAAAAATCAATCTTTACATCATATTCCTCAAACAATGTAATGTATCTCTTATTATCACATACCAAATATTTGATCACCTTTAAAAACGTAAGAAAAACTCTTATGCTTCCAAATTCTTAAAGAATAAGTATTACAGTACAATCCTTATATATATTATGAATTGTATAACCATAGAACCATTGATGTAATAATTATTGAATACAAATAGAAAACAACCTTAATCATTTCACTTCACTCTTAAACCATTAACTATGCTTCAAAATCTTATAACTTAATACCTACTTCATGTCATTTTTTTAGCCTCTTCATTATCAGCAGTATAACCATTTCATGTACAACCTTGTTGAATATAACCATTGAACAATACTCAATGAATTATGTGAAAAACACAAATAATTGTGATATAGTCATAAAGAATAATTTATATGATCTCTAAATGGTGGATTATTCTTCTCAATCCATTTTTTCATAAGATTAACCAAGGTTATCCATTACAAAATCTAAAGGATAATATCCTATACTTAAACTTATCCGCGTTGTCATTCATAGGGTTATGTTTTTAAATATTAAATTTCTAAATCTAATTTCTAAGGTTGTTTCTAAACTTTCTTTGATACCAAATATAACTCCCTGACCCTAGAAGCCTAGTTGTGGAACGTTATTTTAATAAATTGAAATGATTACAAGGAATAAAATCCTGAAGGACTGATTAGTTTTGAAGTCTTGGATAATAGATTACATACATTAACATTACATTACAATTAAAAACATAAAATACAACATTGATAATTCTTTGATAAATCCATTATTTTCCTAGAT
Source organism: Viscum album (assembly GCA_963277665.1). Classification (NCBI taxonomy): domain Eukaryota; kingdom Viridiplantae; phylum Streptophyta; class Magnoliopsida; order Santalales; family Viscaceae; genus Viscum; species Viscum album. The sequence goes on along the minus strand of OY728128.1, from coordinate 1,510,688,663 downwards.
TAACACAACATAAAAATTGTAAAACACTTCTTGGAATCCTGGGAAAATAAAACATAAGAAATAGGTGAGCTCAAATGCTTATTAAGGGTAAACAATATAACAGAAGCTGTCATAAATAAGCATAAACTTTTAAGTAAAGGTATAAAATTAAAACCAATGACTTTTAAACATAATAATCAGTATAATATTACAATATTAAATCAAATAATTCCATTTAAAAATTCACATGGATATTCTAATATTTGAATAATCACATGTAATATCAATAACTAATATCATAATTAAATAATGTATAATAATGGACATCATAACCATACCATCACAGACTCGTTCCAAGACCATACACAACCATATCGTCAAGGCATAATTCCAAGAAACTAGTTTGTCTCATGATACCTACCGCTGCATCGAGGGGATATATGAGATCCCACCAAACACTTACTGTGTCTAATACATTCTTTTTCTGAAAGGGGTAAAACATAACATAAAGATTCATATTATAACTAGCATATGAAATGTTAATACTTTAACCATAAAACATGAATGATATAATAATAGAACATCCACAATAAAATATATTATAAACCCATAAATAAAATATACAATATTTTGTCATAATAAATCAACCTCAACTAAGTATAAAATCCAATAAAGGATGTTGACATAGATGAAAATAATCTAATAAAATCATTAAAATTCTTTGAGAGAAATATCCATTTTTTACTTTGAAATTGTTTAAAATCCATGCAATTGTAAAGGAAAAAATTTCATTTTAATATAATCTTGTAAGATTGTAAGAGAAGATTAAAAACATTAAGACATCATGATAGTGTAAATATCCACTTGCATCGTATAAGTTAAAAAACTATATTTCATTAATTTGTCGAAAAGTTCATAAAGTACCTCGTATGGAAAATGATAAAAATAGTCCTTTCAAAACATTTTAAAAAAAGTAAAACATTGGTAAAAATGACTTTAAAAAATTTTAAATAAAATTTTGAAATAAATTTTGAGAAATACAGACACAGATGATAAATATGTCATAGTCGATACTTACATATAAACAACCTCAGATAATAATGAGATTGTAAAATTAACCCATACGTTGTACATTCTTTTAGTCTAGTGTGTGTAAAACTCCTGAATAATTTTTAAATAATGTTATTAAATTATAAAAATTCCATATCCATATTTATGATATCATATATGATCCTCATGTATTATTTTGTTAATAATATTTCACTATTACAATTCTATCGGGTGTTAACTGTATCATCTTTCCATTCTTGTTTTGTCATGTAAGTCATGTTTGTTATGAATAGGATGTATATTATCCATATAAAAAATGATATATAGTTAACAATTATTATTTTTACTCACTATATAAATTTTGTTATTATTCTTAAATGGTCAACGTGTAGAATGAATCTCACCGCATCGGGGAGACAATAGGTTGTACGTATTCACTAGTGACACTATCATTCTCTTGATTGTTAAATGGTATGAAATTAGATGGTATATTTATTAATTATAAATAATAATTATAATTTTATATTCATTATTTATATCTATTATACTCATCATTATAACCATCCAATTAAAGTAGTGTTTAATAAAAAATTACACCACGAGATGGAGACAGTAAGCCGTACGCACACACGCATGGTGATATTTTTATTCCTAGGATAGATAAAATGTGGAATATGGTTTTCACATAATTATAATAACATATCATAATATATATGATACTTTAGTTATTACTTTAGTATGAAAACAACATAGGAAGAGGAAGTAAAATATGAATGATCTTTGCAAGAGTTGATAAACCAATTACCTCTTTTTCGAGTATCTCCTTTTGATTTGAACAAAAGGAATGCATAGGTTGGATTTAATCCCAAATTAGGGCCTCAAGAATGAATTTAGGGAAGTTGGGAGAATTAGTTGTTAGGGTTTTTCCAATCCAAATGGATTTAGAGGTCTGAATAAAATAGAAGGAGAGGTTCCCTTTTATAAGAGAGGTAAGGGGAACTTTAGGAAACTATAAAAATATTAAATTAATGTAAATTTATGTTTGAATCAGAATTGATAAAAAGTGAATTATTTCGAAGATAATATTAATACGGCTCAAAATAATTTCCTAAAATAATATTTGGACCAGTTTTTATTTAATTTTAATGCTTATCATTATGATTTATCGTGAATTAATCTAAATAGTTTTAATTGTGATAATAATATTCTAAATATTAAATGGTTATAAATACTTACTTTTATGGTATCAATTGATATTAAGTAGAACATTTATGATATTTTAGACCTAATAATTATAACTTTAAAATTTTGAAATATTTTTATGATTTATAAAAAATTTAATAAAATGTTATTTTTATAAAATATCAATAGTGTCAATTTTGACACTATTCATAACTTTGAATTTAATTCAAATACAAATAGAAAGATAAATTAGAAAAAAAAACTATTTAATACACTACTAAAATGTCATAGTCACCTATAAAATCCTTTTATCACCACAAATATCCCAAATTATATTTATTTATATATTTTTAAAATCATTTATTTGATATTTCTATTAATAAAATAATTACTTCTTCACTATTGCGTAATTATTTATTATAATTATTTAATCTCTAAAAATTATAAATTAATAAATATGATGTATATAATTATTTTATATTTCTACATAAAATCCATGAAATAATTTATATTCAAGTTATATCTATATTAACATTATTGTACTTATAAGAAATAAGAGTGACATTTTGTCACATTTTTTGATTTTAATAATATATAGGTCATTTATGTGATAAAATTTTCCATTAAATGAGTCAAATTATATTATTATGATATAGTTGACATTATAATAGTTATTTTGACTAATTATATATTTTTATAATTTTATAACATTTAATAAAATATTATTTATTTTAAAGTATAATTTATTTTAATTTCGATACTATTCAATATTTTTATTTTTTAAAATATAAAAATACATTAAAACTTCGAACCAATACTTCCAATATTTAACTAACATGTCTATATTTTCTATTAAATTCGTGTATATCATTGATTAAGTCATATTAAATTTATTTTCAAATTATTAATATCATTTAATTGATTTTTCCTTTAATTAATCAATTACTACATCATCAACGTGTCACCATTTAATTTAATAATTTATTTTTTAAAAATTATAAATAAATTTCAATAATGTATATAGACATTTTTTACTTATAATGAATATTTATATTTTATCATATCACTTATATTATCTCATGTTAAAAATATTTTACATGTTAAAAACTAAAGTATTGCAAAATTGGAATTTCATTAAATACAATATTATAAATATATTAAATTCATCCAAGTGGCTCAATGTGGTCCAAAAATCGACCCAAGGATGATTTGGGTGTAAAAAAACTTACCCAATAAAATTAGGACAAGTTTTAGGGTAATTAAAAAATTATTTTTACCTTTAATTACCCAATTTTCCCTAAACTGCGGTAATAAAAAAATTACTAAAGTTATTATTCATAATGCCAAAAAATAAAAGGAACCTATTTACATAATTTGGATCCACTGATTCCAAATATGGAATCCATTTTTATAAATTCAAATAATATATGTTTAAGTAATTAATTAAAGATTAATCCCATTGTAGGAAAAAAATGAGCTTTTAAAAGTTAAAACATTGCAAAAGATTGAAATGGTTTTACATCAAAATTCTTAGTAACATTCATTCCAATGAGAAATATTATTTTAACTGATAAAAATATATTATTTTTAATTTAAAAACATTAAATAATATAATATATTTACAAATATTATATTTATGGAATATTTTCTTTCAATTGAAATTTAGTATATGTTTACTATTCATTAAAACATAAAATTTATCAGAAAATATCATAAATTCATCAAAAGTTTATTCTTATATCTTGATTTAAAATAAGAAGTTTATTTTTCTAAATATAATATATAAATTTTTTAAAAATTATATTTAAGATGGTTTCGCCATCAAAAGGTGGAAAAATTTCATTTTTTTAAAAATGTTTCTTTTATCTGAAAAATGGAATCATTTCTTATTTCATGTATAAAAAATTCATAAGTTGAATGATAAAATTTTATGGAATATATAAAATTTAAAATGTGTTTACTACTATTCATAACTGCTAATTTAACATCTAGGTTATATATTATATTAAATAATAATATTTTATTAACATATTATTGTTCGATAGAACATGGCATTGTGTGTGGCACAAGTAAACTCATTGTTTTGTGTATTATAAGAATAACATGGTGTTGCATAAAAAACAAGAAAGAAATAAAATTAAATTTATTGAGAAATGAAAATACCGTAAAGTCTTAGGGTGTTAGAGTGACCCTCTAGGACTCCATCTCGGTAGCATTAGGCATAATTTCATAAAGACTATGGTTAGCATCTAACAAAACAACAAGGCACCTACAGAGAAAGAATTTAATGTCATAATAAAATCCAACCTCATATGAAGTCTTACTATTTAATATAATCCATTTATCCTAATATCTCTAATACAAATTTTTTCATACGGGTGTCATCAACCCTTATACTTGACTCTTCTTGCAAGGCTTTTGGGCCACCTTAAATTTTGATTAATTGACCAGGCTGAATCTATAAGGAGCATACTCCAAATGAGGATTCAGAGCAAGCACATTCACCATAATAGAAGCTAAATGGATTTAGAATAAATATATGGTATGACAATACCATCGGGACTCGTATGTGCATGCACGGGAAGCCTAGCCGAATAGCCATGAGAAGGTGGAGAGAAGACATCACGATGTAGAATCTTTGGAGGAGAAGTTCCATGTAGTTATAATGTGGATACATTCATCTAAGACCTAAAATTCATGTAATCACTAAGCCTTGAGGTCTTTAAAGGGTTCCCCTCAACCCTTGAAAGGTTGGTTATCAAAAATAAAATAAAAATAAGGCCTTCAGCCCATTCAGGGTCTACTCTCATAACCTTTTATCTTAGAGATTACCAAGGGAAAACACTATGAGAAGTTGTTTCGATGTATTACGAGCCTCATTCCCGTGATATCCTATATTGTATATGTCCAATCAAAAAATATAATCATTCCATAGAACAAGGTTCAATAATTGTATCATCTAACATCTAAATTCTCATTATATTTTAGAACTACTATAACCTTTTAGTTTGACATATATTCATAAGACATAATCACATAAAAATGTCATACCTAAGGACAATAATATCTTGATAAGAAAACTTTATTAATAACGAAAACATGTAATCAAGTACTAATCAAGTTATTTCTAGGGAACCAACTCCAATAGACTCCCACATTCACAAATTCTAATTGATAACTACTTTTAATTCACTAGCACTCACATTATACTCATGCTTCTACTGAGATAAAGTATTCATTATGGGTTCTTCCATGTTTTCATCCTTGGATAATTTTCTCATCATAACTTCACCACGTTGAGAAAAATACCTGATGAGATGAAACTTATAAAGTATGTGATTTTTTCCTTTGGTGTGACCTTTTCTCATAAGAGAGAACCACCAATTTAGTGTTATTATAGAGAATTGAGATAGGGTATCTATCATTAGACACCACTTAAAGCTCTTGGAATACATCATAAGTCAAAATATACCTAGAATATTCTGCAGAATTAGTGTAATTTGGATTATTTGAACTCTTCTAACTCACAACTCCTCTGTTGAGAGAAAATACATATCTAGAATAAAACTTCTGATCATTATGATTAGTCTTAAAGATAACATCTGTAAAAAAATTAATTACTATCTCTTTATCATCTCCATACACTAGTAACGTATTCTCACTGCACCTTATATACATACGGATTGTCATAAGTGATGTTAAATTATATTCACCAAGATCTACTAGATATTTTAATACCATGACAAAAGAATAGGCAACATCAAGCCTTGTACACAACATGGCATACATAATTGATTCTATAACTAAAGTGTATGGAAAAAATACTCAATCCACCTATTTCCTCCTATGTCTAAGGAATAATTTTATTTTAAATATGTATTCAATGTGACACTAGAACAAATACCTATTTGTATTGTTCTATACCGAACCTTTTTAGTATGTGTTCAATATATGTACCTTGACTTAGTCAAAGCAGGTTCTTTGATCTATCACGCATGATCTTGATCCCTAGAATATAGGCTACTTAACATAAATACTTCATGGAGAATCACATTCTCAACCATTCATTAAACTCTTTTATTGTTGGTATATTGTTTCGGATAAGTTATATGTCATCATAATATAATTATATTATAGCCATTTTACTATCACTAATCCACTAACAAACACATGGCTCACACTTATTCTTTATGAAACTAAATTCTTTTGTGGAATCAATGAATCAAATTTTCAAGGACCTAGATTCTTTTTTTAATCATTAAATTTATATCTACAACTTCAATATCATTTTAGAATTTCCTATAGTCATGAACCCTCTTGGTTGTATCATATAAAAAACCTCTTGAAGGTTCCCATTAACAAATACATTTTTGACATCCATTTTCCAAATTTTGTAATCATGGAAATTTTCTATGGGAATTTTTTTTTGATAGATTAAAACATGGTAACTAGTGAAAAATTTTCATCCAAGTCAATTCCATGACTTTTCTTATACCATTTATCTATTATCTATGCTTCATAGGTACTTATTTTACCTTCCATGTCCAGATATCTCTTGAATACCCATTTAAATTCAACATGATTTGCATCAAATAGAGTATGATAAAAAACCATAATTAGTTTTGAAACATGAAATTTCTCGCATAATTCATGGTATATTTCCATTTTGTATCTCTTGAGCTCCCTACTACCTCCTTAGAGGAGATATGATCAACATTTTCAACCAGTAATGAGTCACTGTAATCAATGAACAAATACCCATACCTTATTGTTTTTTTCCTTTCCAATACTCCTACATAACAATTGTGTTATAGGTACATTTACTTCCCTAGGGACCTATGGAATCAATTTATGTACCAAATCATGTGTATCTTGAGAATAAACTTCATTGAAGTCAATATTTTTCACATTAACCTCCTTTAGGATGTTCTCCCTCTAAATAAAGATGGATTGTATTGAGATAGTCACTTTCTTTTATAATTTGTTATATATTTAGTATCCCTAGTTTCCTTGGAATACCCTATAAAGATACACATCATTCCTAGAGGTACTAGTTCATTCCTTGAGATATACTTAACAAATTACACAAAACACCATGCACACACATGTGATAAAAGTAGGTTTCTTAGCACTTTATAACTCAAAGGGAATATTGTTTTCTATTTGGTTGGTACTCAATTTAGTAAGTATATTTTAGTGTATAATTCCTAGAACCAAAAGAATAATTAAAGTATTGTTTAACTCATCATTGAACTTACTATGTACAATAAGGTACAATTTCCCCTTTCAATTACACCATCCCACTATAGTGTATAAGGTGGAGTGTGATAAGATAAAATCTCGTATTCAGATATAAATCCAACTAAGTCATGTTTGGGATATTCAACTCCTTGATCTAATACATGTTCTTTTATCATCTTACCAATATGATTGTTACCCTCATTCTTGAAGTCTTTGAACTTTATAAAGGATATAGACTTGTACACAATTAAGTATATAAAATCATAACCAATCAATTCATTGGTAAAATTAATTAATTAAGAGTATCCACCAATAACCTCTACTTAAAAATTTCTACACACTTCAGTGTGTAAAAAATATAGAAGCTCTATTTCCCATTGTCATTGACCAATGCTGGTAGTTTGGGAATCATACCTTATAAATATGCCTAAAATCTATCAAGTGGATTCATCTCAAAAGAGTATGAATAACTATCTTGACAGATCCTTGTCAAGAACTTCAGGATTATGTGATTGAGACAATGATTCCAAATTTGGGTATCATATGAGTCACACATATCAGTTTCATTATCAATTTCCAATATTTATTTTTTATAATTTAATACATATATATCATTATTAGATTTTTCCATTCCATAACATATTCTATCTTTATAAAATCAGAAACCATTATTTCCAAATATGAAAATAAATACATCGATATCTAGGAAATTAATTGAAATATTTTTCTTGTTAACATTAGGAACATAAAAACATTTCTTTAAAACCAAAATCAATATTTTCCATAGTGTGAGATGATAGTCTCTAATCGCTAGAGCATCCAACCTCACTCCATTTATAGCCTGATGATCCACCTCACCTCTTGAAACCTTGGGCAATCTACTTGGTTCCTATATTTAGATATAAATGTGCGAACCAAATGTATTATTCAGAACCCAACATGAGGATATAGAAATATTACACCTGATAATGAATGCACCTAAAACATCCACATGACTCTTTGGATGGGTGAAATTCCGCTTCCATTGGCCACAATTTCTACATGAAAAACATGATACATCAAATTCATTCCCTTTCCACTGGATCATATTCTTATTGGAAGGATGGTTTTCCGGAGACTTAGACTTTGAATTTGTTTTAGTTCCTTTTTCTTGTTCTTCTTATTCTTATTCACTATAAGTATAATGTGTTTGTCACAACCAATGTCTTTATCATCTTCATGAATAAGAGTAAGAAGTTTCGAAACCATCATCTTGTTTTTTTCACAAATTATAATTCAAAATAAACCTAGAAAAGGTATTAGACAATGATTATAGAATGATATTTATGTACAGATCATCAAGGATCTTAAAACAAAAAATGTTCAGTTTCTCAATGTAACAAGTCATCTTAACTACATGTTCCTTGACTAGAACTAACTCTCAAATCTTTTTCCTAAACTATGCATTGAAATCTCGCATCTCTCTAATATATTCTTCTCTTGATAGAGAATCTATGGTGAGATACAAATGATATATGTATCCATATCCTCATATTGCTTCTGAATCTCATTAGACATAGAGGATATCATGAAACAATGTACATCCATAACATCATCCACATGATTCAAATAGAGAGAAACTTCTTCTTCAATAGTTTCTTTGGTAATGAACTCAGGAAGTGGGGTTCCCATTATTTAAAACTCCCATTCATTCCATAGTATAACACACAAGTGCCTATAATATTCTTTTAAATTCACATCGATGATAAGTTTATCCATATCTATTATGGATCTTAGTGCTAGTCAATGTCTATGGATTTTAAATTTCAACAAATTAAGAGCAGATAATTAGTACATGTTTTTATTATGAAAATAGATATATAATTTTACAATTATTTAAATTATTATTATTACCACACTATTTTTCAAAAAATAATATTCATCAACATCAGGTACATAATATCTTCTCATTTAGATTTTCCAGTGTAAATGATCCATATTCTAGTATCAATACCTAAACATGGGCCTTAAAATCTATTTGATGGGTTTTAGGAAAGTATGAGTTTCAAATTAAATTAAATAATATTTCCTTGATATGTTGAGTATACTTCCAAATCATGAAATCCTATTTTAAATATTTCCTCAACATTTCCCTCTTATTTTCACCAAACCCAACTTAGGCAGTCAACACCTGATGTCAACTAATTTAAGTAAACCCAAAATACCAAGATAAAATTTCCATGATAATTAAAATCACCCCAACTTTGGTTTTTAATGTAATTTCAACTACGAGGTCAATTTTAACACAAGTATTATAAGCTAATGCAACATAATATTTTAATTTATGGATTTTTATCCTTTTTTAATACAGCCCATTTTATCATTTCACATGAGTTTTTAATATAAGGGTGGCTTTATATAAGTGATTAACCAACTGTAATAAAAAATTTACACATTATCTGGTTATATATTATTTCATCTTTCATGCTTATTAATTCATATATTAGGTGATCACACATCATATAGAAACATAAATAATTAACCATGAATTTCATGAACCAAACTAGGTATCCTAATAACTCGATAACTAAAACAACTCTAACATAGACCGAAGGGTTTTCCCGACCCTCAAGGGATGATGACTAGCACCAAGCATTATAAAAAATAAAAGTGGGACCAATTTTCCCTCAATCATTATGAAATTAAAAGAGACAAGATAATATGAATATAAAAACAAACTCCATTGAGAGTAATGTACCTAAAGTCAAAAGGCATAAAATCCCAAAGTATTATTATCAAAGTACCAAATCAGGGAAAAAGCTGATGTCCCTAATGACATAACTCACCAAATCCAATGTTAAACAGGTGGGTCCACCTCCAAGAGATATTTTTCCCTTTATTGAACCCCAAAGGAGATAATCTACAAACACCTGAACGAACCAATAGAGTGTGAGACAAAGCCTAGTAGGATTTCATCCAAAGATTACATAACCATATACCAATATGAAATTAAGTAATAAAGTTCTTTAAATTTTTAAAACAAATAGTTTGGGAATTTCTAAAGGTATATTTTATAAAAATCATGATTTAAAATTTAAAATATGGAAATATATTTAACAATCCAGGTTTCACATTTCAAATGTTGCCAAACTATTTAAAAATATGGAATTAACCTTTAACCAAATGATACTTTAAATAAATGGAACTCTTCACAAATGGATTAAATAAAAACATTATCTAAAACAGTTTATAAAAATTATCAAGTCATATAAAATAATTAAAAAAATAAAATATATACATTTTAAATAAAAATATTTGTAAACATAGTCATATTACAAATAGGTGTGATAGTTTGAGGTTATAGGGATCTAACACTATGAACCAAAAAGTATGTACATATGCCCCTTTAGTCCTAAGGAATATGGGACTCATCACCATCACCTAAGGAATGATTATGTTTTGATATAATGTTTTAGAATGTTGAATTCCACCCAAAATAAATCAATAAATATATAAGGTTTTCATGTGATCAAGTAAAAATCAATGCTGGGAAATTTATTTCAAGAGTTCATGATGTAAAGTTAAATACCATTCTCTATTTCAAATATTTCAATTTTATATTTAAAAACTGTAATGGGATTTTAATAAAAAAACAAACCTTTTTCATAATGAAACCACTGGGTTTCCATCAAAACCATTTATAATCCTTTTTTAAAAATAATGATTTGAAATCAATTCACCTTTATATTTCACAATAAATTTTCATAATTAAATTCAACAATTTAATTTTCATTCAATTCCCTTAACTTTATTGCAAACCCCCAAATAACTGGAATTGCTGTTTTCCAAAATTTCCTATCAAAACCAATTCCATAATTAAATTCAATATTTTAATTGATTCAATTTTCATTAAAAATAAAATTTATATTTAACAATTAAATCTCATAAATTTCCAATTCAATGACAAAACCCCCATTTTTTTAAAAAAACCCCTAATTAAATTGAATTGGGATTTTCCCAAAACCAATTTAATGGCATAAAATCAAAATTCAAAAAATTAATCTAAATTGGGCATCGTAATGGAACCACATACCTCGAGATCAATGGACCTTGGGTCACCCAACCCTAGCTGAGGTTCATCAATGAAGAACAATGGTCAAGGAAACTAAGAAACACGGATAAAACTAGGTTTATTAACCCAAAACAGTGGTTATTAAATCCAAAATAAAGAACACAGATCCATATAACCCTAGATAAACGAAGAGAGACCGTGGGAGATCAAGAATGAGAGGAGGAAAATAACCAATAATAGATAAAAGGGAATACCTATATCTTGGTATCTCTTTCCGAAGGGATCCATGGGGCCAAGAATAGTCATTGGGAGCTCTAAGGTTTGGAGAAAATGATTTTGGTCAAATGAGGTCTATCTGGGACCTAAAATGTGGGTTCAAGAAATTTAACAAAAAAAAATCTCTCTAAAAATCCCATACATATTGTTTCCTTGGCAAACCTGTATGGTTAGACCAAACCATACGACCCGGGCGTGCACTAGTTTTAAATGGGTCACATGGTTTCTAATGATAGGGTACATGGATAGACTAGCCATGTGCCAACCATGCAAAATCCAACTACCTCGGGTTGCACAGTTTTCTCTAATAGAGTGTATGGTTTGGGAAAACTGTGCACCAACCGTGCACTAGCCCAGAATTTTCAAAACTCTTGAAATTTAACCCAAAGAAACCCCAAACAAAAACCTAACAAAAATAAACAAAAGGAGGGTTTAGGAATATGCGAAAATGGTAACGAGATGTTACAACCTCCCCATCATAGAATCTTTCTCTCCCCAGAAAGCCTACAATGAAGCTTCCATGTCAAAAAAATTATGAAAATTCTCTCTCATCAATGCCTTCTTATCCAAAGTCTCATGAGAATCATAACTATGTTTCCATAACACACGAACCAAAGGTATATTCCTTTTATAGAGTACCTTAGCCTCAAAATCAACTACCCTGACTGGTCGTTTAGTCATAGATAAATCAGGTTCATCCTCAATATCACTCAAACTCAGAACATGAAATGGATATAATAGATAAATTCAAAGCTAAGATACATGAAACACATTATGTATCAATTTCATCTGCAGTGTTATTGAAAAATGATATAAAGAATTCCCTACATTCTAAATAACATCAAAAGATCTAACAAAATGAGAAGTAAGCTTCCCTTTCCTCCCAAGTCCTCAATAACCAAACCAAGACTAAAACTTCAAGAACAAATAGTCACCAACACAGAACTCTATTGGTATATGGAGATTATCAACATTAGATTTATATTGGCTCTGTTCCATCAACATCGTCTGATAAATCAACTGAATCTTTATCATCATCTCTTAGACCAAGCTCAGTCCCACCAAGGAGCTTTCACCCATCTCTGACCAAAACAATGGAGAATTAAAAGGCTTAACATATAAGCCCTCAAAAGGATCCATTCTGATCGTGGACCAGTAGATATTTTTACAATCAAACTAAACAATCCCCGAAAAATCATCCCAAGCTCCACCAAATTCATGAACACAAGGACCAATCATATCTTCAAGATTTAGTTTATCTATTTCTGTTTTTCCATCTGATTATGGATGGTATGTCGTACTCAAATGGATGTGAGATCTCAATGATTCTTGAATGCCTCTCCAATAAAGATAACTGATTTTAGAATCCCTATATGAGATTATTATAAAAGGAACACCATGAAAAATAATGATCTCTTTCATGTAGAGATTTCAAAACACCTTAAATTTTTATGTATCACGAATGGGTATAAAGTGAGAATTTTTTCATCCCGTCGATCAAAACCCATATCAAATTCACATTTATCTGCGTATATGAAAATCCAACCACAAATTACATAGATATATCATCCCACTTCTAAGTGTGTACTTTAAGGCGTTGAAGAAAACTCGAAGGTTTTTGGTGCTCAGCCTTAACCTACTAAATTGTATAGAAACAAGAGACAAACTCAAAAATTATCCATCTCATACCTGGACACCATAACGAACACCACATATAATAGAAAATCTTCATGGTTCTTGGGTTCACTTCTGACTAGGAACTGAAACCATCCCCCATCACAACATTCCCTTCCGATAACGACACAATGAAGAGATTCATGTAACAAAGAATAACCTCATTGGAGAATGACCACTACAAATTGTATCCCCACTATGAAGAGATCATCTAATTCTATGAAATTACTCATCAAGTTGATGGTCATAAAGAATCATCTTAAGAAGAGAATATTTCAATTGAACGATGGCTAATGAAACATCTTCCCCTTTCTTTTAAACTCTAATATACAACTATGTAAAGAGAGCCGTCACATTTCACTCTTATGAAGACTCTTTCACTACCAGGGTCAAAATATTATTACTCAAAGAATCTTAAATGACATTCCCTTTCGATGGGGTATAGTTGATGTCAAAGTATAATGATTACAAGTATTTCACCCAATAACTATAGAAGATATTCAAACCTTTCTGAGAGAAGATATAACTCAATATTTTATGGTCTGAAAACACTATAGAGCTTTCTCCTTAAAGGTAATATCACTAACTCAAAAGTGTGTAAATCAATAATACATATTAAAGGTCATGGGTTTGGAAATTATAATTATGTGGCTTAATATGGTGACATCCATATACAACAACATGATTACCATTCTCACGAATGTATCCCAAACTAGAACTCGAGGAATCAAAGAATAAAACATTTCCCTATCAAGCCTCAAGAAGAGTCAAAATAGAAATAGTAGTCAAGATACCCTTCATCTCAATAAAATAACTCTGACAATTTTTATTCCCAAAAAACATTACTCCCTTCCGAGTGAGATCAATCATCAGAGAAAGAAACTTCTAGAAGTTTTTCATGAAATGGTGATATTATCTGTTTACGCCAAGGATGAACTAAATCTCGAAGACATTTAGTGTTTGTTCCAATACCATAACATATTTCACCTTCTCACCATCATCTAAAATACCATGTGTTAATACCACATTTCCCAATAATTTCACTTCCCTAATCCAGAAATCTCACTTTGAAAGGTCAACATAGATTCTTTGATTTCTCAGAAAAATAAAAAATGCTCTTAGATGATGCTCGTGATCCACCTCAGACAAAGAGTAAATAAAAATATTATAAAAAAACTACAAATAATGTATCAATATACTCATATGAAATCCTATTTATTATTTCCATATAAATTTCATGAGAATTGGTTAGAACAAAGGGCATAACAACGTACCTATAATGGCCGTACCTGACCTGAAAGGAGGTTTCCCAAGTATCAGACTCTGTTATCCTCAACTGATGGAAACCAGAGAAAAGATCCATCTTTGAGATCCAATTTTATCTATTCAATTGACCAAATAGATCATCAATCCATGGAAATGGATACTTACTCTTTACTGTCACAAGATTGATCTTTCTGTAATCAATATATAGGTGAAGTGAATAATAATATTTTATAGTAAAGAAAACTGGTGCCACCCAAGGTGGCACACTCAAGAGTACAAAGCCTTTATCTATTGGATCATCCAATTGGGACTTATGGTCTTTCATTTCAGCTAGTTCTGTGTAGTAAGAATAAATTGAAACTGGTTGAGTACCAAGAATTAAGTCAATGGAAAAATCAACCACCCTTACTAGTGGAAAACCCTAGAGGTTAGAAGGAAACACATCTGAAAACTATATGAAAACTATAGGGAGATCACAATCCAAATATTCCCACTCATGATCAAAGGAAAACACCGATATATCATTCCCCAACTTCTAATAAGGAGGTCCATCTCTGCTCGACCTTATGTCTCATTCTCCTTTAAATACATGAGACACACCTCTGGCTGTAGTATAAGATAATAATCAAAGATAACAATCAATATGAGATTTTTCATAAATGATCCAATCCATATCTAAAATGAAGTTTAGAGATTTCATTTTCAGAACCACAAAATTCTAGTCAAGCTCAACATCTAATAGAGAGAAAAAAACAAGCGGGGCTACAGAGACCCAACTCTCTCTTTGGGCCAAGGGGTGTAGTAATATCCATTTACCAAGATAAAGGATCCATATGAAGCTTTATGATATTAACAACTTGGGTTGAAATAAATGAATGAGATTTACCAATATGAAATGAAGAAATCACTAATGGAGTGGAGTTTTTTTCATAATTATTGTAAGTGCCCTGAACCTCTGCAGGAGCCATAGTGTTTGGGTGCCTCAATGAAGACCCTCTTCGAATGTCCTTCCTTTCCACACTAGTTGAAGCCCAAAAGACCCTACCAGACACTATAGGAGGTCTATAATGACATAATATCAAGAAATACCATGAGAACCATAACTCTTCCATTTTCTAGTAAAAACATTCACGCTGATATTGGAAGAAAAAAATCTCTTAATAACCCTAACCTGCAAGCCAAGTCCATCTCAATCATTGATGCTATATCCAATACATCTGCATAAGAAGGAAACATTAACAAGAAAACCTGATAAATAATATCTAGTGAACTCCCAAATCAAACATTCGAGCCTCCATCCTCTAATTCGATAATATACCAGGTGAGAAGTGAAAAAATTATAGCGAAATGGTTTGCAAATTCTGTCACGGTTCTGTTAGTCTGCTTGAATTTAAAGAATTCAATGGGCTTGGCTAATAGCATCGAATCTGGATAGAACTAGTTAGTTAAAATAACCATTAATTCCTTAAACTCTAGGACCTCATGATTATTTAATTTCACTATTGTATCCCTCCAACTCCTTCTCAGACCTTCCACCATGAAGGTGGACCACTTCACTTTTATTTTGTTAGGCGTGTCCAAAAACCAGAAAAAAATATCCATTCTATTAAAGAGCTATTTAGCCTCTTGAGGATCATTTGATACATTGAGTAGATCTATCTTCTGGAGAAGGTATAATTGAGAACATATATTTAGAACGTCTCTCTTAGGTTCCATAGGTAGAGACTGAATGACAACTGGAGGTGGTTCCTATCTCAGATCATGGACTGTGCACACAATCACCTCAATCATATTCAGATCAACAATTGGATTCACTCATGAGGTTAATTGGAATATTCCAATTGGATTCAATTCTCACGTCTTCTCAAATTCAAGATGCTATAACACATTAGAAAACAACAAGTAAGACATCATATTAATGCTCAAATTGGGAATCAAGGGAAACAAATCATAATAGATAGAATTACAAGATTTGGATTTCAATCTATCCAAATAGAAATATGGAAAATACTAGAACCAATCTATAATACTTATTTACTTAACCACCCATAGCGAGTTAAGGTAGATTCCATTTTGATCTATCCAAGCACCCAATCACAACTACCTTCTAAGTCCCAATAATATTTCGCAATGCATACTGACTTCAAGAGAAGAAGATCAACCTACCTATGATACCAATTTGTCACGAACCAACCCTGGTACCTTGGTAACCCGATAACCAATCCAGCTCTGACATAGCCCAATTTGAATTTATGATCACCATGGGTTATTGACTTCCACTTGGCATCATAAAAATTAATAGTGGGAATGATTTTTCGTCAAACATTGCAGAAGTAAAAGAGACTAGACAATATTCATATCAAAATAAACACCAGTAACAGTAATGTAATAGAATTCAAATAGGCATTAAATCTCAATGTACTACAACCAAAGTACCAAACCTTGGAAAATAGAAAAATTCTCTAAGGAAACAACTCACCAAATCCAATGTTCAATGGTTGGGTCCACCTGGAAGAGATTATTTTTATTTTCTAGAACGTGGAAGGATATAATCTACAAACACCCTAAGGCACAAGTAGGGTGGGAGAAAAAATACAGTAGGATCTCACCCAAATATTCTTTAACTATAAAACAATATCTAATTATCCAATAAAGTTACTTAATTTTTTAAAATAAATAGGTTTGGGATTTCCAAAGGCATATTTATACAAATCCAGCTTTATAGTTTAAAATATGGAAATAAATTTCCCAATTCATGATTCACATTTCAAATGATGGAAATATATTTCAATATAATTAAACTTTAATTAATAAATAATTTACATAAATGGAACTCTTCACAAATAGCTTAAATAAAAAATTTTAAATATAATAATTTATATAAATTATCAAGTAATG
The DNA here is from genome assembly GCA_963277665.1 of Viscum album. Taxonomy (NCBI): domain Eukaryota; kingdom Viridiplantae; phylum Streptophyta; class Magnoliopsida; order Santalales; family Viscaceae; genus Viscum; species Viscum album. The sequence continues at coordinate 1,510,671,046 of OY728128.1, read as the reverse complement.
TAAAATAGTTACAACAATAGAATATATACATTTAAAATACAAACAAGAGAGCATCATGTTCATATTCCAAATAAGTATGATAGTTACAAGATATAGGGATCCAACATTGTGAAATGACAAGTATGTATATATATCCCTTTGGACCTAAGGAAAATGGGACTAATCACCATCGCCTATGGAATGATGATGCACTAATATGATGTATTAGAACATTATGAGTCATAAAGTTCCACCCAAAACAACCCACTAACTACCTAAGGATTACATATCCTCATGTAAAAATCAACGAGGGAAAATTTATTTCAATACTACTTAAAATACAATTAAACATCATTCTCCATTTAAAATATTGAAAATTTCTCCTTAAAACCCATAACGGGGTTTTCATCAAAATCATGCTTTTTCACGCGGAAACCACTAGGTTTCCTTCAAACCCATATTCAATCCATTTTTTCACAATAAAATATATTAAATCAATTCATAATTCTATTTCAAAATCCATTTTCACAATTAAATTCAATAATTTAATTTTTATGCAATTCAATCAATTTTATCACAAACCCCCAATTCATTGGAATTAGGTTCTTCCACAATTTTCCATTAAAACCAATTACTTAATTCAATTAAGAAATTTAATTAATGCAATATCTATCAAAACAGAAACTTTAAATTTAACGATTTAAATCTAAAAAATCTCCAATTTCATGCGAAAATCACAATTTTTTCTTAAAAATACCAATTCACTGGAATTGGGTTTTTTCAGAAACTAATTGAAATCCATAAAATCCAAATCCAAAAAAGTCCATTTAAATTCAAATAATTGAAATTTAAACAAATAAATGATGGTTAATATAAATTGGTCATTACAACGGAACCACCTACCTTTGGATCAACATATCATGGATCCTCAAACCCTAGTCAAGTTTCATCAATGAAGAATGATGATTAGGGAAATTGGGAAACATGGATCAAACCTAGGTTTATTAACTCATAAAAGAGAGTATTAGATCCACAATATATCACAAGGATCCATATAAACCTATAGATGAGAAGAGAGATCACGGGATTTCATGAACGAGAGGAGTAAACTAACTGAGAGGAGATTAAAGGGCATTCCTCTAGCCTCATATCACATCCAGGAGGAATCTGAGGGGCCAAGAATCATCCTTGGGAGATATAAGGTTGGTAAAAAAGGATATTGGTCGAAGGTGGTCTTTTTGGGATCTAAAAACATGGTTTGGTAAATTTTGACAAGAAATAGTCCTCTTAAAATCCCGTTTTCACGGTTTCCTGGGCATACCCACACGGTTAGACCAAACTATGTGGGTTTTCTAGGAACCAAATTTAAATGGGTCAAACAGTTTCTTCTAAGTGTGTTCATTGCTGGACTAACCATTCACCCACTGTGAAAAATTCCACTGCCTTGGGTTGCATGGTTTGCTATAATAGGGCACACGATTTGGGTAAGTCATGTGATAACCTTGCACTAGTCCAAAGTTTTCAAAACTCTTAAAATTTAACCTAAAGAAAACCCAAATGAGACAAAACCAACACTAAAAATGGAGGGTTTATGTATACTTGAAAATGGTAACAGGATGTTACAATGAAACTAATTGGAATAAAATATAAGTTTCATGATCATGATATTTTTATAGTGGTTATATTATCTAGAGGATGATAAAAAACCCCTCAACCTGGGAAAAAACACCTTGAATCGTAGCTTGGTGTATATTGCAGCCTCCCAACTTTGGTTAATTTTTATTGCCTTGACTAGTTTAACATCATATTTTTAACACGCCAAGCTTCCACGATACACTTCTTTTTAAAAAATTCAATAGCTTACATTTCTTTCAATACCAAGTTTGAGTGCATCATGACCAATCAAACTAGCCATTTAAAAAGATGTTATGAATAGTATTAAAAAATTATGAAAATTATAAATTTTATTTTTTAAAATAGAATTCAATTTTGAATTCATAACATCTAAATTAGCTTAAGTTAATTTTTTAGTATTTTTTTGAGAAGTTTCAGTTTCTACTGAATAGTGAAAAATACTACATTGTTGTTAAAAAACTAACTTCTTTAATTAAATAGTTATTTTAATGTAAATAAATATTAAAATCACAATATATAATTAATATATATATCAATTCAATATAGTTCGTCGGAATCATTTTATAATATAACTAGTAATAAAAATCTATTGAACTTTTGAACGTCTCTTTTACCTACCTTCTAGCCACATCTACATGATTGACATTAAACACAATCTTACACTTATATGAATTGAATTTTAAATATAATATATACATGGTTTTAATCAGTATGAAAAATGCGGTCTGATAAAATTAAAATATTTTTTTAGAGAATAGTAAATTTTGGATTTAATTTACCATGGTTGAAGGTTAATAGGGTAATTAATGGTAAAAGTAATATTATAATAATTTAATATTACCATATCACTTGTCCTAGTTTTATTGGATAAGTTTTTTTCGAAAAAAATAAACACTATGTAGAAAATATGATCCTTCTTAAGCCACTCGTGTTAGATTAGGATAATTATTATATTTTATTTAAAGAAGATTTAAAAATGTCACATAAAACGTTTAATAATTATATCATTTTTAATGTTAGGATGTATAAGTGATAAGTTCGACTATAAATATTATTTAAAAAGATAAAATAATTATCTATATCATAATAATTTCTTTTTCTAATTTTATACATTATATAATTACAATTAATGATGACATAATAGTGAAATAGAAATTATTTTATTAATAGAAATTCCAAAAAAATGATATTAAAAATATTAAAATAAATATAATTGGACTTAATAAATTGCATAAAATAATTTTATTGATAAAATATACATGGTAGTGACATATTTCATGTATTGGTTCTAAGTTATCATTCTGTTTTGATATTTTTGAAAGTGAAAATATTGAATAGTATTAAAATTCACATAAATGCTACTTTAAAATAAATAAAATTTAATAAATGTTATAAAATTAATAAAAATGTATGGATTCTACAACTGAATATTATAGTATTTAATATGTAGTAAATTATCCAATTGGGGTTCTTTTGTCATTTTATATTAATAATATTCACTTTTTTGTATAGAAAGACAAGTAGAAAAGGTAAGAGTTAAACTATTTAACAATGGATTAAACCCAAATGATATGGTAACTTTTTTTATATAAACATGTATAGTAATATTTTTTTGTGAGTATTATGACCCATAATAATCTTATCAAACATATTACTCACTTTTGATCTAGTTGAAACCAAAAATCAATTTATAATTATTTAATAGTTTTGGAGTTTTCAAAAGTGACACTCCGCATTATTATAAAAGGTCACATCTCCTTATCTATTATTCACATCTCTAAAGTCCTTTTTATTGGAAAAAATAGCTCAATTATCCTCCCAAATTACCTCAATTCATCTTAGATTCTATAATTTTGGTAAAAATCTATCATTAGAAGTCCTTTTCTGAAAATAAAAAAGAGACGCTCAAAGAAGAGGTAGTCGTTTTACCAATTCCATTCAATTTAATTTTTTCATCTACTTCATCTTTCTATGTTGTTTACATACCAAATTAATAACTCCACTATCTTCTACATGATTATATGTTATTATAATTATAGAACAACTGTATTCATTCATTTATCCATCTTATGAATAACAATATCACCATGTGTAAGTACGTACGACTTACCACCTCCACGTCGTGGTATAGTTTTTTATTCAACAATAATTTACTTTTATGGGTATAATGATGAATATAATGGGTATAAATAATTAATATAATATGACAATGATTCAATTAAATTAATATAATATCCAATTCAATACAATTTAACCATTAAGGGAATGATATTGTCACATGTGCATACGTACGACCTACCATCTCCACAATGTGGTGAGATTCAATCTCGACGTTAAGCATTCAAGAGTGATTATAAAATTTATATGAGGAGTAAAATTAATTATTATGAAATTTTATATCATTATGGATATAAATAAGATAAATACTATTAATAACAAACATGACTTACACAACAAAACATGCAATGGAAAACGAAGAAGTTAACACCTGAAACAATGCTTAGGATGACATATTATTAACAAAATGATATAATAGGATAATATATAAAATCATAAATATGGATATATTGATGGAATAATTTAATAACATGTTTGAACCATTATATTGGAGGTCAAATCACCCTCGACTAAAGGAAAGTATAAGGCAATGGTTAATTTAACAATCTCATTATTATCTGAGGTTGTTTATATGTAAGTATCTACACGGAAACAATTTTCATCCATGACCATGTTTATTAAAAATTTATTTCAAAATATTATAAAAAAATTAAATTTATATTTACCCAGGTTTGACATTTTATAAAACCTTTCAAAAAGAAACTTCTCTTCATTTTCCAAATGGGGTACTTTATGACCTTTTCCACAAGGTAAAAAAAATGTTTTTTAACATAAACAACACAAGAGGCTATTTCTACCATCATGAGACCTTAACGTTTTGAATAATCCCTTATTATCATACAAGGTTATTGTTAAAAGAAATTTTTTATTATATAATTTCGTGACTTTTTAAAAGTAAAAAAGGGAATTTCTCTTAAATAGTTTTAATGGTTTTATTGAATTATTTTCATCTATGTCAAAAACATTGTTGGATTTTAGGCTTAATGTTGGTCTATTTATTATGATAAAATTTACCATATTGTATCAAAGGTTTTATGATATGTTTGATTATATATTAGAAATTTTGATACCATTCATGGTATTTGGATAATGTATTAACATTCCGAATGAGTGTTTTAATATGAATGTTTATATTGTTTATGTTTCACCCTTTTTATATGAGGAATGCATTGGAATTAGTAAGTGATGGGTTGTGGACCTCTTAATGAAATCCCTATGGTTTGGGTACAAGTTAATGAAATCCCCTCAATGCATCGGTAGTTCTCATGAGAAAAACTGTTTTGGGTTTTAACTAATGTCTTAACTGTATAAGTATAGTCTTGGAACAAGGCATGAACAATGTGATGATGATGTACAACATTATGAATTTAATAATTATGAGATTAGTTATTTATAATACATGTGATTATTTAACTAGTATAATATCTATGTGAAAATTTAAATTGAATTATATGATAAATTTTTTCCATATTGGGTTTAATATTATATTGAAAAGGCTTGTGTTTCAGTTTTATACATTTCCTTAAATGTTTATACTTATTTATGGAAGATTCTGCTATATTGTTACCCTTACTAAGCATCTGAGATCACACCATCCTTATGTTTCATTTTACCCCAAGATGGTAAAAAGTCTATTATAACTTACATAGAGTTATAATCTAAGAAATATGTTTTTTTTCAAAGGAGTAACTATGTTATTTTACATCTCATGATGTAATGTAAAACTTGTGTTTGTATATAGTTTTTTGAAGGCTACTAAAAGGATTGGTCTTTAAGGATTTGATATCTTGTGATCATGTGAATGTAATAAAATAATGCACTGACTCATGGTAACTAGTGCGAGGTGCTACAATTGGTATCGGTGGATTTTTTGTACGGACCTTAGAAACTAGATTTAGAAAGTCCCAAATTAGAGAACATTACCGAAAGATATACTTTGAGGATAATTATAAAAGAACATCCTTGAATTTTGGTGAAATAGAGATTGTGTGGTTATTCATAGAAAGTAGACCCATGTCAAGATACTAGAAGTGGACGTAGTACTAGCACAAAAATACCTAGGAATAATAACTCTGACAAGGTATTATGGGTTTGACTTAGGGTAACTTGGTACACGACAATGAGCCTTATTGTGCACCTGGTTTGACATTCTTAGGGGATATGCATGAGATAATTCACATTTTCTTTAAAAACCATTATAAATGATTTAAAAGTAAATATGTCCCCAAATAATATTTTTTATAATTATGAGATTAGATATTTATACTTTTTTAAATTTATGTTAATTTTTTTACTATTTTGGAATTATGCATTATGATTTATAAGCTAATATAATGTATTACATTGTTTAAAAATTACACTTAGTTAAAGGAATGATAACCGTATAAATACACATAATCCATATAGGAAATTCCCTTCTATACAAGATAATGATTGTGGGGTTGGTGATACAACTAGCGCTGAATAGATTATAACTATACTAGGATTGCTAACTTAGTTTATGAACAATAACCTTTTCCCATATGGAGGACCCAGATCTACAATATGGAGGATAATTTTTAGACTACTTCATGATACAACACTATCAAACATTCAATGGGACTACAAATCCATTTGTAACTGAGTAGTGGATATGTTCCTTAGAGAAAACATTTCTTGCTTTGGGGAGTAATAAAAGGGATAAAGTTTTCATGGTAGTTTATCATATCGTAGGAGATGAGAATCAATGATGGTTATTAATTGAAAACATGAAGGGGGATGATTAAGTAGAAAATATAGAATGTGGGAGTTTAATGAACTTTTCTAAGAAAAATACTTTCCTCATAATATGTGAGAGGATATGGAGAACAAATTTCTAAATATGAGGTAGAAGGATGTTGATAATGTTGTAACGTATGAAGAAAACTTCACAAGGTTAGAAATTCATGTTATAAAATACATATGTAACCTAGGAAATTGGATTGATAGATTATTTGATGGGTTAAAACCATTCCTCTAATGGGTACTGGTCTCACAATATTTATCATCATATAAAGATATAGTCTCATGTACTATCAAAATAGATAAAGAATTCATTAATTATTATGACTTTAAAAGGGAGAAATAAAAGGACAGAGACGATGAATAATCTGGAAAAGGAAATAAGGGGAAGAAGGGAAAATCTTACATTCCACCCTGTAGTAATTGTGAGAAGAAACACCCCAATACTTACATAAAGGGAACTAGATTTTCTTGAAATTATGGAGAAAAAGGCCACAAAGATTGTGATTTAAAGGGGAATAAAGAATCTACCAATTATCAATGCTATAATTTTAAAGAGATTAGAGATTATAAAAATTATTTTCCTGACAGTCAATGAAATTTCCCCCATAAATTGCCAAGGGAGAAAGGCCAAGCTTATGTGATCACAACAGCTGAGGTTGAAGCATCTAATGACAAGGTGGATGGTACTATAATAATCTCCTCAAATTATACAAAGATTTATTTGATTCTTTATCCTTTCATTCCTTTATATCTTCCCAATTTTCTTTAAAAATAAGATATTTTCAATTGACATTAATGAGGGATTTGTTATTAAAAACCCCTAAGGGAAGTCTCATTCCAATAAAGATGTGTTAGGTGGTTCTAATTATGAAATATAAAAGTTATTTATATACTGAATTTATCGTCATACCTATGGTAGACTATGATATAGTCCTTGTTATGGTTTACCTATCAAAATATGATGTGAAAAATTATTACAAAGAGCATGAATTTATGATTTGTGAGGAAGATGTAGAATCCATTATCTTTAGAGTAGAAACGTCATCATCTGATCCTTATCTAGATCCACCCCCAGTAGATCTTATGAACGAGATTATTGGGGAGGAGAAGAAAACATCATACTTGGGTAAATAATGAAATATTCAAATTGAGACTATACCCATTGTACATGAATAGATTAATGTATTTCCAGTGGCTTTACCTAGACATACTCTATAGTGGTATGTTGAGTTTTATATTGATTTAATCCCTGATGCGAGGTCAATATCAAAGAATCCCTATAGAATTTCTAGTAGGGAATTAGTAGAGCTGAAGAAACAACTATAGGAGTTGAGTAATAAGTGACTTATTTTCCTGATTGTTTCCCCATGGGGATCCCTAATTCTTTTTGTTAAGAAGAAATGTGGATCAATGAAACAATGCAATGATTATAGATCAATCAATGCTATTATGATAAATAAAAACTATCATCTTCCTCGCATTGATTATCAATTTGATCAACTTCATATAGATAACTATTATTCTAATATTTACATTCATTTTAGATATTATCAATTTTAGGTAAAGAATGAAGACATTCTGATGGTAGCTTTTCAGACAAGGTGTGGTCATTAAAAATTTATATTAATGCCATTTTGATTGACTAATGCACCATCGTATTTTCATTGATCTAATGAAAAAAGAGTTAAACAAATATCTTGATGATTTTTTATAGTATTTAGTGATGATATCTTGGTATGCTCCAAAAGCTACGAATTCCAAGATAACCACTTGTGGATTTTTCTGACGACTCTTAGAAATAACGAGTTGTATGTGATGTTTAGAAAGTGTGAATTCTAGCTTCAAAAAATTACTTTTCATGGATATATTATCTCTATATATCAGATCTCTATTGATCCTACAAAGACAAAGGAAATCCTAGAATAGCTAGAAATGATGAGTATAACCGAGGTACATAATTTTATTGATTTAATAGGTTGCTATCAGTGTTTTATCCATAATTCTCTTGATTGGATAACCCATTTACCAAGATCACACCAAAAGGGGTTAAAATAATTTGGACAAAAGAGTGCGAAGAATGTTTTGATGAATTAAAGAGAACATTAGTCAATGATCATATCTTAACCTTTCCATCGGAAAATAATGGGTTTTTTATTTATAGTGATACATCAAGGAAAGGACTTGGTTATTTCCTTATACAAAATTATAGGGTTATTCTTACACATCAAGGAAATTAAAAATTCCAGAATAAAACAACTCAACTCATGATCTTGAGTTAGTTTTAGTAATATTTCTTTTAAGATATGGATACACCATCTTTGTGGTGAAATATGTGAGATATATAATGATCATAAGAGTTTGAAATATATTTTCACATAGAAAGAACTAAAATACGACAAAGGATATGGCTTGATCTACTCAAGGATTATGATTGCACAATACACTACCACCCAGGGAAGGAAAATAAGGTGGAAGACTATTTGAGAAGAAAAGACCATGGAGTTCTAAACAAAATGAGAGTTGAAAAGGATCCTATATTCATGTATCTATTGAAGATGGATATGGGAAATGTCATGGAAGGTGAACCATCACTACTTTTTCAAAGGGTTTCCAAACCTTCTTTACTAGAAAGGATAAAAATTTATTAATCTGATGATGAAGAGTTTCAAAAGGAAATTAAAGCTATAAATGATGGGAGAATGATTTCTTTTCTATTTGAATATGGAATTTTGAAACTTGGGAAGGGGATTTGTGTTATTACTATATCTGAGATAAAAAAGGTATTATTGGATGAGGATCAAAGATCTTATTTCTCTATACAATATGGTAGCACTAAGATGTATAAATATTTGAATGTAATTTTTATGTGGGAAAACATAAAGAGGTCGATTGATGATTATTTATCAAGATGTTTGGTCAGTAAACATGTGAAGGCTAGAATAACACATCCTAGAAGAGTCATGAAACCTATTCATATACCTATGTGAAAATGGGATGATACTACAATGTAAATTCTTAACGGGTTACCAAAGACACCAAGAAGAAATGATGCGATATGGGTTATTATTGATCTTCATAACAATTAAGAAAATTTCACTTCTATAAGAGAAGATTTACCTCGTGATCATCTAGAAAAACATTACATTAATGAAGTTGTAAGACTTTATGGTGTACCCCGATTGATTGATTCTGACCGTGATCCCTATTTTAAATCAAGATTCTGGAAAAGTATTTAGAAAGCCTTAGACACTATGCTTACTTTGTGAACATCATACCACCCTCAAACTGATGGAAAATCACAAATAACTATTCATATAATATAATACATGTTGAGATCTTGCTCACATGACATTCAAGGTATCCAGGATCATTATTTACCTATGGTAGAATTTTTTCTTATAACAATAACATCCATTAAAGTATTCATTTGGAACCACATGAAGCCTTATATGGAAAGAGATTTCATACACCATCTTTTTAGGATGATATTAGTGAATGAAAACTCATAGGCCTAGAACATTTTTAGGAAACAATGGAAAAGGGGAAAATAATTCAAACCCATATCAAAAAATCTCAAAGTAGGAAAAATATATATATCGATAATGGAAGAAAGGATTCATAATTTAAAGTAGGGGATCATGTTTTCTTAAAAGTACCTCCATTGAAAAATATTATAAGATTGGTAAAAAGGGTAAATTAAGTCTCAGTTACATTAGACTGTTTGAAATTCTAGAATGAATTGGAGTTGTATCTTACCATTTGGATATGTCTCCAAGTCTCTCCAAAGTTCGTGATGTGTTCCACGTATCAATATTAAGAAAATACATGCCAGAACCAACACATGTACTCACTTATGAAGAAACAGAACTAGAACCTGATATGTATTTTTGTTAAGATCCTATCAATATTTCAAATACTATAGAACAAGTGTCGAGAAATCAGACGACTTGTCTGGTAAAAGTTCTTTGGAGAAACTATAAAATAGAATAGGTGATGTGGGAACATGAAGAAAATATGATGAAGAAACACCCAAATATCATTATGTAGTGATATTCTTGAAATCTCTAGAATGAAATTATTTTATGGAGGGAAGAATTTAACACACCAAGCTCCCATAGTACACATCATTTTAAGTAATTCAATAGCTTGTGTTGTACACAACACCGACTTTGAGCACAATATGGCCTATAAAACTATCAATTTAAAAAAAGGTTATGAATAATATTAACCTAATTATAAATATTTTAAATTTAAATTTTCAAAGTAGACTTAATTTTTGAATTTAGAACATCTGAATTAGCTGATAGTGAATTTTTGGTATTTTACTGAAAAGTGTAAATTTTTGAAGAATAGTGAGAAATACTAAATTATTGTTAAAAAACCAACCATTTAATTTAAATAAATATCCTAATATAAATTTAATTCATTGTCACAATAAATAAATAATACATATATTAATCCAATATAGTTTATTAGAATCATTTTATGATATAATTAGATATAAAAAATTTATTGAACTTTGGAATGTCGCTTTTACCCACATTTTAGCCACATCTATGAAATTTTCATTAAACATAATATTACCACTTTTGAGAATTGAAATTTGAAAAACAAATAAACATGGTTATAATCATAATGAATTTTTTTTTCTGATATGATCGAAATAATTTTTGGTTAATAGTAGCGTTTGGATTTTATTTACCACGGTTAAAGTTAAATAAGGTAATTAAAGGTAAAATAATAATAATAATATAATATTACCCTAACACTTATCATAATTTCATTGGATAAGTTTTTTTAACCAAAATAGTCCTTTGGTTGAAAATATGATTTTTTATTCCCATATTATTAGAGTAGGACATTTAGTATATTTTATGTAAAGAAGTGTTAAAAATGTCATATTCAAATTTTAATAACTATATATCTATTAATATTAGGTTAGTTAAGTGATAAGATTTAATATAAATATTATTTAGAAATATAAAATAATTATCTATGTCATATAAATTTATTTATAAATTTTAGAGATTAAATAATTACCATTAATGATGACACAATTGTGAAATTGAAATTATTTTATTAATAGAAATACTAGATAAATGATATAAAAAATAACAAATATAATAAAATTAAACTTACTTAATGAAAGACATGAATTTTGTTATCAAAGAAATTTTAGTGACCTATTTGAAATATTTGTTCAAATTTATTATTTGAGTTTGATATTCTAAAAAAAATATTGAATAGTATCAAAAATGATATAAATGATAATTTAAAAAAAATAATATTTTATTAAATGTTAAAAAATTACTAAAAATATAAGGCTCAGTAAAATAAAATTTATAATGTTAAATATGTCATAAATGATCAAATTGGTGTTTTTTTGGCATTTCATAGTAACTATATCGACCCTATAGTATTAGAAGACAGGTAGACATGGTAAAAGTTAAACTGTTTAACTAAGGGTTAAAACCAAAATATAAGGTTACTTTTGTGACCTAAAATTGTATAGAAATAATTTTTTGTGAGTCTTTCAACCCATAAGGATCTTATCCTAGAAATAAATTATTTTGTATCTATTTTAAATCCATAATTAATTGATAATAATTAATATTTTTGGAGTTTCCAAAAGTGACCCTCCCCTCTATTATAAACAGATAGCTCTCATTATATTTTATTCACACCCCTAATCCCTTTTCCTCATCAAAAAACTTACCAATTATACTCAAAACTTCAATAAATTCATCCTAGAGGCCATACATTGGAAATAAAGTCTTCCTATGGAGTACTTTTGTGCAAATCAAAATGAGAAGCTCAAAGAAGAGGTAATTTTTTTACCAATTCCATTCAATTTATTTTCTACTTATACTTATTATTCTTATATTGTTTAAATTAAAAAGTAAACAATATAGTATCATATGAATGATGATATTTCATTATAATTATGGAAAAACCATATTCCTCTACTTATCCATCCTATGAATAAAAATTTCACCATGTGTGCGTACGTATAGCTTACCATCTCCACATCGTGGTGTAATTTTTTATTCAATGATAATTTATTTTTATGGGTATAATAATTATTATAATTGATATAAATAATTTATATATTATTATAATTATTATGTATAATTAATATACCATACAATCCCATGCCATTTAACTATCAAAGGATTGATACTGTCGCTCGTGCGTACATGCGGTCTACTGTCTCCATAAAACAGTGAGATTCATTCTCCAAATTAACAATTAAATAATGATTATAAAATTTATATGATGAGAAAAAATAATTATTATGAACTTTATATCATTATTGATAAGAATAAAATACATCCCATTTAAAACAAACATTACTTACACAACAAAACAAGTATATGAAAACAAAGTAGTTAACACATGATAAAATGGTAATGCAGAAATATTATACACAAGATGATATAAAATGATGAAATATGACATAATAAATATGGATATGGTCTTGGTATAATTTAATAAAATGTTTTAACCATTATACTAGAGTTTAATTTACCCTATACTAATGTAAAGTATAAGGTAAGGGTTAATTTCGCTATCGTATTATTATTTGAGGTTGTTTATACGTAAGTATATACTATGGCACATTTATCATCTATGTCTATATTTCTTACAAATGTATTGAAAAATATTATCGAAAAATTTAAAGTATTTTTAGCCCATGTTTCACTTTTTATCAAATGTTTCATAAGGAATCTTTCTATCATTTCCAAAATGAGGTACTTTATGACTTTTCGACAAATTGAGGAAATAATATATATATTTTTAAATTATATAGTGTGAGTAGCTATTTTCTCCATCATGACACCTTAACATTTTAATAAATACCCAACAATATTAAAATGTTATTTTTAAAAGGGATTTCTTCCTTTTATAATTGTTTGACTTTTTCAAAGTAAAAATAGGATTTTTCTCTCAAAGAGTTTTAATGGTTTCATTAAATTATTTTAATCTATGTCAACATACTTTGTTAGATTTTATTTTTAATTAGAGTTCATTAATTATGATAAAAATTACCATATTGTATCAAAGGTTTTATGATATGATTTAATATGGATGTGATATTTTGATTCCATTCATGTTTTATGGTTAATGTATTAACATCTTGTATTCTAGTTTTAATAAGAATGTTTATGTTGGTTGTATTTCACCCATTTCATAAATTGGAATTACCAAGTGATGGGTTAGGGGCCTCTTAATGAAATACCTTTGGGTCTGGGACTAGTTAATAAAATCCCATCGATGCATCGGTTGTTCTCATGAGATAAACTATTTTGGGTTTTGACTAATGTCTTACCCACATAATTATGGTATAGGAATGAGGCCTTTAAAATGTAATTATGATGTCCGATATTATGAATTATCTCATTGTGAGACTAGTTAAGGATAATACATGTGATGATTTTACTAGTAGAATATACATGTGAAAATTTATATCAAATATTTTGATTAATTCTTTCCAAATTACGCTCAATGTTATATTTAAAAGGCCGTGGTTTTAGTTTTATACCTTCCCTTAAAAGTGTATTCTTATTTATGATAGTGTCCACTCTATTGTTTAACCTTATTGTGCATCTGAGATCACCCTATAGTTAAAATACATTTTTCCCAAGGATGTGATGAAGTATATTATGACTAACCTATATGGATAGTATATGGAATATAAGTGCTTTCAATGGAGTCAGTATATTGTTTTTTATTTCATGATGTAATGTAAATCTTATGTTTGTATCTAGTTTTTCCAAGGCTACTAAATTTATTAGTCCTTTTGTATTTTATTTCTTGTGATCATTTTATTGTAATAAAATAATTCACCGACTCGGGTTAACTGGGGTAGGGGCATTACAAGCTCCTTGACCCATACCACCTCTACTAGATTGGGATATCCATCTGTACATAATATTTTACTTAGACATGTGTGAGGGGATCCAATGTATTGATATAGGTGGTTTATATAAAAGAAATAGTGTACATACATTCCCTTAGATAATAAAGGGGAGGGGATGAATTACATTCCATCAAAAATAATTTAAAAAATTAAATTAAAATAAATCAATCACATATAACTGGGTTTTCGTACCTCAAGATCATCCGTACATTCACTAATGAGAATAAATTTTCAATATAGTTATCAATAACATAGATTTATTCTTTAATTAAGATAATACATCACGAGATGATCTAATTATTTCAATTTATCTTAATTTTATCCAACCATCCTTAACTCACCATGATATAAACTTATAAGCAAAATTAACTTCATTAACAATCAATTTACTACACATATGCACTTATATGAAACCTCATGTGTCCTTCAAAATTTTAATACTATAGTTAATTTAATATATAATAGTAAATTATAAGATAAGGAATGTACTTATTTATTAATATCACATAAAACAACAAATAATTAGTTTTAATTATAAATTCAATTATTTTACCAATAAAAATTATAGAAAACTACCTTGAAACACACTATAAGAAATTTATAAAAGTAAACATTGTGTATAAAAGTATATCAAATTTACAATAGTATATAGTGTGTAATTTTCTTCTTCTCTTTTCCACTATGCATGCCTTGATCTATCCAGGTTTCCTTCCATGGACATGTTTGAGGTACACGGTGTGTACGGAGACTATAATGCGTCTAACAATATATCTCATAACATTTTATCTATTGTGTCATATATCTAATACATGTCATACTTGGAAAACCCTATGGACCACCTAGTTGAATCTTTGTTTTTAATCATTAAATAATTAATTATTATGTTATTAGGAATAAAGAAAATAAGAGACGACTATGTGGGATTATTAAAACAAATATTTTTATTTAAAATAAAATTCTAAAACATGAAACTGGTAAATGGATAATAAATAAATATAAATTAATCAATTAACCACTATGCTACCACATATAGGTTCTGGTCATAGAGAAGTTTCATATGCTGGTATAACCAGGTTATCTTTTAGTATTAATACACATGTAATCATTGTATTACACAACCATAAGAACAGGTCCAAAAAAATAATCGATTAATTAACTACATTAAAGAGTTGAAATCAAAGGTATAGGATCTTCACATGTAATTTATAATTATTACATATGAATATATAGTATTTCCTTAACTTGTAAATCTAATTTTTTTGATGATCCAATGGAAAAGATTTCATCTCATAACAGTTTCACTATATAATTCAAATATAGAATTTCTCTAGCGGTGATCCCCATGTGGATCCAAATTGGTGATCAATGTCATTAAATCACAATGCGCTAGCACAAACGATCCTGATCACTTTTTTTGTTCATGGTTGAACACAATAATTTTCTTCTAGAAGAGGTAGAATTATTGGTTCTCTCTCTAATACCTGAGAGACAACAAAGGGAAAGATAATTATTAATCTCTATATGTCTCTCTAGATATCTCTATCTAGATATAACAATATATCTATCAATCAAGATATATCACTACATATATATCAATATATCTTTCTTTATAGAAATCTCTTAATATATCTCTAGATATATTTTAGATATATCTCACTAGATATTTCTCTATATATCTATCTTATCTATTTCTTAGACCAAAAATTCCATCGAAAAATTGATATATTTGGATATAATTATATATAATTAGAAATTAAATATGGAAGGATTAGGGTTGAAAAATTACACACAACCCCTTAAACATTTCTAATATTCTTTATTGACACCATTTCCATTAATAGTATTATTATTATTATTAATTGCTTGACTTATTGAACACATTATGAATATAAATAAATATTAATTATTTATAATTATACCATTAAACATGGTCTGTTTTGCCTCATCAATATTTATCAATCCTATAATAATGAATATTTAAATAAATAAAATTCACAACATTATCTCCATTATAAAAATAATAAATATTTAATTTTCAAAACATGTAAACGAATTTTTTTTAACTCACATTGTACATTCGAATAATTTATGAATAAATTATGGAGATCAACCAAATCTAGACAAATATTATTCACTCTAACTTATTAAATTTTTTGCTTAAATTTATCTAATATTTTGGATAAACACAGTATGTGACTGTATAAGCCTCTTTCTTAGTGGAATTAGGAATTACTGCGTAAAGTCTATAACTAGAATCTAAAAACATGCAAATGCACCAATAGAGAAAGAAGTTAAATTTCCTACAATATCCAACCTCCAATAAAATATTACTATTTAATATATTCTATTTACCCTGATATCTCTAATGAAGTAGGTTGTATACTGGCTCCATCAACCTATATACTTGATTTCTATTTCGTTGATGTTTTTTAAAAGAAATCACCCACTAAAAACCATGGCCATAGATTTATGTAGGTAGTTTTATTACATGAAACATAATAAGCTATCAACTTACATTATGGGATAGAAATGGTAAATCATTCTTAACATTGTACATTAATAAAATATATCTTTTGATACACCGAACATACCCTACCTATCAATGAAAATATTTCTTTATAGTTTCAATTAATACATCAAAGTGAGAAAGTCTAGATATCCATTAAAGAATGTCTTAAATTTTATGTATCAGTAAAAATGTCCATATATAGGAATATCCAATGACATGTGGAAATGTGGATGTCTTATTAACGAGCATATTCTCATAACCTCATATATTATATATTAACAAGGGATAATACCATGAGAAGGTGTATTAATTTATTATGTTCCTCCTTCTACTGATATCCTATATTTCTTATTTCCCATCAAAAAATATCATCTAGCCATAAAACTCAGGAATAATTTAATGGCACCTCTAAGTTCTCATTATAGCGGGGAGCTGATATAACCTTTCAATGTGACATATATTCTTAGAATATTATAAAAATGATCATGTATAAGAAAAAAAATTACATAATAAGAAAAATTTACTAATAATGAAAATATGTAATCATTTACTAAACAAGTTGGTAGTATGGGACCAACTCCAAAACAACTCATTATTCTGGTTACCTAATTTGTCTCATGGGAAATGTTGACACATTAAGGGGATGTATAATTCAAGGCCCCACCCATCACTACATTTCCAAATAATTCCACATATATTGAATGATTGATTTAATTCATGAATAATAGGCCTTATCAGTAAAATTATATATTAAATAAGGAATAAAGAATATCAATATTTCCTGAGTCAATGAAATTAAATTCAAAGTAAACACCATATGTTAAAATGATATATGGTTTTTGTAATAAGCATATAGATGTCAAATAAAATAAATATTTAATGTAAATTTATTTTCAAATGATCATATTAAATTTAATTTTTTAGAGAAGATAATGATCTCAAAATTAATAAGGGAAAAGGGATAACCATCAATTCATCATGAATATATGTTTTGTAAAAAATAATTTTCTTTGGATTAATAAAGAAAATATAAGTCAAATATAAAATAATCTATCATAAAACCGTTCTATTTTTAAAATAATTAAAAAAATGTAGAAAAATATTAAAATCATAAAATTTTTATGGTGGTAGGTTAGTATATCATCGTCGTATATGATAAAAAACATTCCTTTTGACCTAAGGTAAAAAGTGATGAAAATGTACCTCTAGGAAAATAGTACAATGATTCCTTTGAAAATCTTTTGAGAATTATAGAAAACAAAAAATATCCTTGATGAATCATTTGAGTAATTAAAAATAATTTCTAAAAATTAATTTGAAAAAATAAGGACAAGGAACAAAATTATATATAATTTTAAGAGAAATGGAACTGGTTTTATTTAAAGAATTTAACTGATTGAATCAGGTACGAAAGAGTGTAAACATTGGAAGACAAAAATAAAAACTCCTCAAATATACAGAGGATATTATAATTGATATATTTGATGTAGGATATATTATAACAGTCTTTTAATTAAAATAATATCAGTCACAAAAAAATGATATTGTAAAGTAAATTCTTCCCACCATGATAGAATTCAAATTATTTCAATTGGAAATAATTGAATCAAATTGAAAAATTAATTATCACTAATAAATAGGTATTCAAATAAAATAAATTAAAGGTGAATTATAAAGAAAACATAATAATAAATTTCTTTGTTACAATAAATATGTCTCAATGGAGTGTAAATTGAGACGAAATACCTTACCTAATTATTCCTTTTAGTTGAACATTAATTAACCTCTTGTAAAATGTTTTTAATCACATTATTAATTTATAATTGAACAATTTTAATATTTGTAATATAATATATGATTTTATTATAACATATTTCCACCAATTCATTAATAATATTTCATTATTATCGTTGTTTCAGGTGTTAATTGGTTCATTTTCTCATTCATGTTTTGTTGCATAAGATTTTTTTTCTTATGTATAGGATATAGATACACAATATACAAAATAATGTTAATGTTATATATAACATATTTTTTCATTAGCTAAATTTTTAGAACCATTATTTAAGGTTTTATGTGGAAAATAAATCACATCACGTAATGGAGACAGTAGGTTGAACATACCCATGAGCGATGATATCATTTCCTTAATGGGTCAAAGGGTAAGTAAGTGAATGATATATTAAAATTTTATAATTAATTAGATGTCATATGTATCATATATATTCATTATTTCCATCATTATGACTATTATTGTGATTCATTGATGGAAAACAAATTATATCAGTACGTGAGGTTGTAGTTCATCGAACACACAATAGATAGATTTATTTCCCATTTTATAGAGAAGGAGATAAAAAAATGTTATTAAATAAAAATAATAAAATATATTTATATGTTAGACAATTTTTTAATTATATTGGAACTTTTATTAAATAATTAAAGGTGATAAAAGTAGAAATCAAAAAATAAAGAGCTCGATGAAGATAATTATCTCTACTTTGAGAAATATCATTTGGTTCTCTTATTAAGGACCCTATGATTGGTATTTTGTAAATAAAAAAACCTCTATATTATAGATAATGAAGTTTGAGAGATATTTTTAAGGTTTTTTTTCAATATTATTGGAATGAAAGGTGTGAAGAAATTAGGGTAGGGGGTGCATGTTTATAATTGAGGAGGAGTTGCATTTGTGTAAATACCCAAAACTATTCAATAATGGGAATTAAATCCCAATCGAAGCACATATAAATTTTATAAATAATTTTTTGAGTGAATATATGGTTGATCAAAACCTCAAATATTAATAATAATCTTCTTTTTAACAATTTATTACTTTTACCTTCAAGGTTACACATTTTTACCATTTTAGTTTTAACCATTGAAACTAGTTTTTAACCAAAGTAATCTATCCATTAAGGCTAAAATGAAAAAATACTTATTAGATAATTTTTACCCAAATATTAAAATTATGAAATAAAATTAATTAATACAACTTTTTTATGTTTTGAAAATTAATTTTACACATGCGCATGTAACGTGAAAACACACATTTTCACCTTAACCGTGGTAATTATTTTTTACTTTTTTACTATTCATTGTGAAAAAAAAATAATCTGGACTTATTAAATAAAATTAATGATGATGATTCCAATTTTTTAACCAATTTTTTAAATTTAAAATCACAAAATTGGGAAAATTTATTATAAAATAAAAGATGAAAATCGTGTTGAGAAATAGTTTTTAAATAAATGCATTTTTCAAACATAAGATGAACTTATTTTTACTATATGAAAAATAATAATAAATATATAGATTCAAATTAATATATTTAGATATATAATATATTAATTTAATTTAAATCATTAATCATTATTGATTATTATAATTAATTAAAATGGATAAACATTATGCGTTTTTAAACAAAAACTGTTTTCCTAAAAATGTCTCTATGTTCCCCAAAAATGATTTTATCATTAATACTATACAAGTGATAGTAAATAAATTCCTAATTATATAAATTATAAATTTTTGTTATAAATATTGTTAGTAATTGTTAAATACTATATTTTTAGTTCCTCATAAAATCTAATTTCTAAGAAAATGTTTCAAAAATTCATTCTATTCTCATTTAGAACTGGTTCAAAATAAATATTAATCGAATAAATTAATAATAATTATTCCATGAAAATAAAAAATTTGAATTTTATCATAGTTTTATTCAAATATAATGTTAGATTACTCTAATTTTAGCTCATATGTTACATTCTTACCACCTACAAAAATTCCAGCCTCGATATTTTCATAGATTTTACTTTCTAAAAAAATGAGGGTGGTACTTCTTCATAAAATCATACATTTCCCACATTCCATACTCTATTTTATAATTTTCCATCGTATCTTTACCATTTGAGTCATATGATACATCAATACGTAATTTATAATGTCATAAATCTAGATGATCTCTTTATAGTACAAAAAATAATGTTCTAAATCTATTTCTTCAGAGGTGAGCACATGTATTGGGTAAATAATGTGATTAATTAATAATTATAAATGTAACACATCATGTACTATAGATATTATTGTTTTGGTTTCCAATTATCAATTCACATATAATATTCTTTCAAAATTTTCAAAAGTTTTGATGCACCTGGGTGCCATATTTTCCTTCTTATCAAACATTATGACACCCTTAAATGGAGATACTTTCAAGAAAATGGGGTATCCCACTTTAAATTCAAAATATTTTATATGGTTATCATCAAAATGGTTTTTTATTATTTGAGATTATATAATATGAGACTGAATATTCTTTACCAGTATCACTGTCTCCTTTAAAAATTTTAGGCTTATAAATTTCATTTCACTAACTTCATCCTAATAAGTAGAAGTATGAAATATCCCTCCATAAAACACATTATACAGTACCACTTGAATACTTCAATGGAAACTATTGTTATAGGAAAACTATACCAATGGTAAAAATTATCCCACATACCAACAATGTGAAGTGAGAACAACCTCTACATGTCTTGCAATGTTATAATGGCCCTTTTTGACTGTACATCAATTTGAGGGTGGTAGGCAGTGCCCAAATGAAGCTCTTAATCAATATCCTTCTAAAGCATCTTACCAAATTTCAATATAAATTGGTTATCTTTATTATATATAATTTAATGATGTTCACCATGATGTATTGAAACATAATTAATACTATTATATGGTGCTCAATAGGTAAATCTTCTCTTATAGTAAAGAAATGTTTATATTTTGTGACTTGATCAACAAAAACCCATATTGAATCATTATTTAAAGGAGTGTTTGGTTGTCCTGGAGAAAATTCAATAGTAATGTCTTCTCGTTTTCATATAGGAATATGAATGGGTTTCATTACTAATAAGAGATTTGTTTCTCTTATCCTTCACCTATTAGAAAACCAAGAGTCTTGATACATAATCACCAATTTACCACTTCATGTTATGACATGAAAAATATTCCCTCAAATTTATAAAATTCATTGTGATACTATGTTTTATAGTGAAATTACAGCTATGATACTCATTAGAAAATTTCCTTTTTATCTCATATATAGATGGAACACATAGCCTCTCTAAATTTTATAAGGTCATATTATGAAATAATGTATGTAAATTCCCCATCATTCATAGGTTTAATATTCTTTTGAAAATTCTCATCATTAGATTTGGATCATATTAAATTTTATAATACATATTGTTTTATAATCATTTGAAAAATGATTGATGTCTCCCCATCCATAATAATTATCATATCCATATTTACCAGGTCTGTGACCATATGATCCCAGTTAATTCTAAATTGGGTATAAAATCAATGATATTTCCTACTCAATTTACCATATTCAATATTTTACTTAATTTGGAGGATTTAGAAATAATAATCCTTTATTATCTTGATCCATATCTTTTGCCTCATATTGATATTTTTTTGAAAAGATATATTCTAGCCTCCTATGGTATTTGTATATATCATATTTTCACGGTAGAGATAATGTATTTATATCATAAAATAAAATATTATAGATACCAACTAAACATCATGGGGTTTATATTTATATTCATGATTACTTAACTGCCTTGATGTATATGTATTAACTTTATCATTTTGTATAAGGACGCATCTAAGTCACCTCTTTGATGAATCAATATATATTATTAATCCATTATTTCCTAGTGGTAGAGTCCAAATAGTTGAATTAATCTAGTCCCCTCATAAATGATTGAAAAAAATTTTCACATTCAATTTTCCATATGAACATTACCCCTTTAAATGTAATATTCATTTATAGGTTTTCCAATCAAGAAAAATTCTGAATGAATCATCGATATTAACTTATCAATCCAATCAAACTTCATACGTTAGTTATGTTCATTGGTGTAGGTAATTCATTGACTTCCTTTGTCTCCATAGGATCAAATAATATTCCTTCCCTAGAGACAACATAGATATGATAAGTATCTTTATAAAGACAAAATTCAGACAATCTAAATTTCCCATGTAACACTTTTACTCTTGGATTCTCAAGAATGAGTTGAATGTATTTATAATGATATTCATATATCTTAAAATACACTTATATTTCATCAATGAATACCAAAATTAAATTATAAATATATTGTTTGAATACTCTATTCAATATATCCCTAAGAACTGATGGTGCATTAGTCAAACCAAATGAAATTACTATAAACCTGTAATTTCTAAACCGTACACAGAATGTTTTCTTCAGAATTACTTTCTTCTTTACTCTAAAATTAATGATAAACACATTAAAGTTAAATCTTTGAAAAATATTGAGTTTTGAATTCATAAATTCAAGGAATATAATATCTTTTTCTTATCATAATATCAATTATTTCCTAATAATAAATTCATATCATCATGGATCTATATTTCATCTTAATGAAAATAATAGGGTCTCCCCAAGGTGGAACACTAGATTATATGAATCCCTTAACACACAAATCAACAGGTTTTTTATTTAACTCCACTAACTAATTATTTTTAATTATATTGGGAGTCTTTTATGTAAGTCTTTAATCAGGGATTAAATTAATGAGGTACTTTAATTCATAATCTAGTGTATGTCTAGGTAAATAATTAGAAATTACATCAATGTATTCTTATAAAATATGTACATCCTCAATTTGAATATTAACTCTTCCATCAATATATTGTGTTTTTTATTCTTACCCATGAATCTCATTTATAAGAGTTTTTGTGGGTGGATATAGACATGAAAAATATGTTAAAGTCTCTAATCTAAAGATAATGAAGTCCACATCTTCATCACGAATTTTAATTCTAAACACTTTGAAATATTTTTTTTCATCATATTTTAAAAGACTATGCATACCAAGGGTTATATAATAGTCCAAAAAATGTTATGATAATAAATTCATAAAATAAGTCAAATTAATATGCCATAATGGGAACCACCTAAGAAATCAGTATCACCGTGATATTTCCACTAAGATTTTTGTCTGAAAACCCCCTTCTTAAGGTTCTATAAAAATTTATAATTTTCATTTAAAACATGGAAGATATAAAGGAGTTTGAGGATCCAGAATAAAATAAAAAATTATCTAAAATTCAGTCTATGAGTAAAGTACCTCTTACCATATCTTTATGAACATCAACCATAGTCGTAGTGGTCACATAAGTATGTAAGAATCCCCTAGGTTGCTTCTTCGGTAGGTTATATTAATTCTTGAGGAATTATAGTAAATAATTCTCCATTTATCAATAGATGAATCATAGAAATTAATTTATTTGTTTCACCCATGAATTAATTTTTCAATTTTGTTTATCACCACACTTATAAAAAACTAATTCCCTTCAATAATTTTCTAGGATGTTTTATCCCATACTTTTCACATGATGGAAATTAATTATTATCCATCTTCTTATTTGAGGATTTCCCTTTTCACAAGTGTTCAGATAAAATCTTCTCATCTGGATTCCACTTAAATATATAGGATCTTGAAAATTACTACTCTCATTTAGTGGTGCATAAAAATATTTCATCATATGATGAAAATATTTTAGAAACTAGCTCCCTCTAGAGAATTAGATTAATCCCATCAAATAAATGATCAATATTGTATTACATATTTCTTATGTAATCCATAACTTATCTGGATAGTCTTTTTAAGGTATCCTCATAATTTTTACTAGATACATATTAAATTTTCTTTAAAGTAAGTAACATTTTCTTCATTTTAGTTTATTTCTCATGAGATAAATATTTACTAAACAATGTTTTTTTAAAATATCTCTCATCAATGTTATCTATTTCTTATTCCTCACTATTATTTTGGATCAATAACCACCTTTAATGAGAATATACTTTCAGAAAATATTTTAAAAGTATAACCTTTTCATTTTCATAACATCCCAAGGATAAAAATAAATTTCCACGAGACTTAATTCATCACTCTTCTACAAATTGATTAATAGAACCACTAAATGATGAGGATATTATTGAATAAAGACACTAAACATAAAATAATAACATTATTTATAAATACTTTGCTCCATTTTGGGAAATTATATTCTTCATAACATAAATAAGTTTCACTAATATAGACATGATATACTCAGATCCAATACCAGTTGTATTATATTTATCAATGGATAAATTTATACATTTACCATGAGTGTTTATAAAATTATTTCTTCTAGGTTCCATTTCTCAACATTTTAATATACTATATTTTTTCATAAAATTATGAATTTTTAAGCATAAATTTTAAGTCTAAATATGGTGTAAAACGTAAAATAAATTGAAAAATTATCCAGTGTTAATCATGGAATCATAAAAATGATTCCTTTGATAATATATTTAAATCATAATAATATTTTTAAATATTTTACAATGGTTTGTAAAAAAAAGTGAATTATCCCAAGAATATACCATGGGAGTGTTAAACCATTTTCATAGTAAGGCCTATTTTCTAACACCATGTGGAAACCATGTTAAATCCCAATGAAATATTTTTTGGAGTTATTACCCCTAGGTATAGATGTTCTAGAACCACCATAAGTAGTTGTATCCAGATAGGGATGTATTAATCATAAAAACTAAATAATATCTACCATATCAAAATTTAGTAAATTATTCATCAATTGGGAGTATTCTTAAAGTCTTTCATTGCTTTATGTTCCCAAATCTTTGTTTTTATAAATCTAGTTCCCAAGGATTCTGCTAAACATTATCTGATACCAACAATAACAACCCTGACTACAATAACCTATAACTAGTGGTCACATTATTTCAATGACATATATTCAAGGGATCATTTCATAAATTATTAATTAGTTTAGTAGTCTTTGAAAACCATATATATATGTGTGTGATACCAATTTAAATTTGAAATATAATATTAAACGTAGTAATGGAAAACATTCAGCATCATTGAAATCATTCAAAGAATTATTCTTCATATCCAAGGGAAAGGGAAAAAATAAGAGTGATCTCAAATTATACGTTTGGTAACATACCACCTAATTTATCATTAGTAGATAAGAAATAATCAATATGGGAAAGTATGTACAAGAAAACAAACTTCATATAATCAACAAATTGATCATAAAATTCATCTATAGATAATATAAATGAAATAATAACATGGATTTTAAATACTAAATTATCAAAAAAAAGGAAATAATTGATATTGGATGTCATGATATCAATCATCATTCTATATATATCACTAATACCTTATACCAAGAGAGTTTAAAACTATGGGTAAAAACCCAATTAATTTGTCAAACTAATTTTTCTCATGATACATATCGATGCATTGATGAAGGGTATAATTTATGGCCCCACCCATAAAAGTATGTCCAAATAGTTACTCATATATCAAATGATGTATTTAATTCATGATCAATATGAATTTTCATTAAATTTATGTATTTAACAATGAATATAGAATATCAATATTTCATTAGTCAATTAAATTACATTCAAAGTAAAATACTATATATAAAAATTATATATGTTTTTGAAATAAGAATATCCATGTTAAATAATATGGTTTTATAAGGGAAATTTAATTACTAATGATCTCATAAGAAACAAAATATTTAAAGATAATATAACAACCTAAAAATTAATAAGCGATAAGAGATGATCATTGGTTCATTGGTAATATAAGTTTGATAATAAAATAATGAGCACTAGAAGAATAATAGGGATGGAAGTAAAATATTAAAATAATATTTTATAAAATATTTTCTATGTAAAAACATTGAAATCATGTATAAGAAGCTAAATTTCATAAAATGGTTACAATAGTGGTGATATCTATTGTTGGCGTATACATTAACAAACATTATTTTTTTTCTTTTTGTAAATAAAGTCAAAAAAATCATAATTCAGTAAAAATGATACTTTAAAACTATTTTTAAAATAATTTTATGACATTAAATGTACTTAATAAACCAATTGAGTCAATAAATGGTCTTTTTTGGAAGAATTTTAAAAACATGGGCATGGAAGTAAAATATACCTGGTTGAAAGAGAAATAAAATCGATTTTTATTTATAAATTCCTTTGCAAGAATAATGTACCAAAGATATGAAAATTTAGAATAAAATATGAAAAATCCTTTTATATCTAGATTATATTAATTTTTATGGAATTAAAAAAGGATATATTATAATATTCCTTTAATGAAAATAAGAGAAATCCTAAAAAATAAGATTGTAAAGTAAATTATTACCTCTTTAGTATCTTTAAATTGTGAACCCTTCAAAGAAAACAATTTAATTAAAATATAAATCATTAGGAGTAAATATGTATTTATGTAATATATATAAAAGAGTGTTTATATACACCATATAAAAATGAATAGGGGTATAATAACAAATATGTCTCAATGATATGTAAATTGAGACATAATGCATTACGTCATACTCCCCTTTAATTGAACATGAATTAACCTTTTATATAATTGTTTAAGAATTATATTAATTTATAACATAAAAATATTAATATTTTTAATATCATATATTATCCTCTTATAACTTTTTACCACTCATTTGTTAATAACATGTCAATATTATAGTTGTTTCAGGTTTAAAACACTTCATTTTCTCATGAATGTTTTTTTATAGAGGATCTAATTATTGTGTATATGTTATAGATCCATCATTTACAAAATTATAATAATTTTATAAATATAATATATTTTAATTATATATATTTTTATAACCATTCTTGAAATTTGGACATGGAAAATGAATCACATAGCTTCGTAGTGACGGTAGGTCATACGTATGCATGAGTGATGATAGAATTACCTTAATGTGTGAAATCATAAGGAGTTGGATGGTATATTATTTTTTCAGATTTAATATAATTTTATATATGTCATATATATTCATTTTTTCCATAATTATTCTTATCTATGTGATTTTTTATTTAAAAAAATTACAGCGGTTCACAAGGCGGTAGTCTTCCGAACACACAAGTGATGGATTTGTTTCCAATTTGATGGGGAAGGTGGTTGATGAATATTATTATATAAATATAATAAAATTTATGAATACTAAATATAATGGAATTATTATTTAGTTATTTTTAATAAATAATTGAATATGATAAAAGAACAAGTAAAAAAAGAGATCTCGATTAAGACGATTAACTTCACATGGAGAAACCAACTTCGTATCTCTTATTAAAAACCCTTGGATTGGAATTTTGGAAATAACAAAACCTATATAATATGGTTAATTAATTTTGGGAGATTTTTTAAAAGTGTTTTTAGATAAAATGTTTTAAAGTTTTGAACAAGTGAGGGAAGGGGTTCCCTTTTTAATTGAGGAGTGGAATTGTTTAATTACCAAAATCTATTCAATAATGGGAAGTCTCACACCACTCAGGTGCCTATATAATTTAAAAATAATTTCTTATAATGAATATAAGGTTTATACAATCATAAAAATTTAAAAATAATGTTTTATTAATCAGGTTATTTTCTTTACCCCAAGGCTACTCATTTTTACCATTTCTGTTTTCACCACGATAACTAATTTTTATCCTAGTAAATTTATCAATTAAGCCTAAAAAATGAGATTCATTATATAGTTTGGACCCAATAATTATAAATACTATATATAATTTATAAAATAAAAAAACTTTTTGTGTGTAATATTAATTTTAACATAAGGAAATGCAATGCACAAAATTTTTCTTAACCTTACTAGTGATAATTAAATTTTTCTAATTTTACTATTAATTATAACAAAAAATTAAGTTGAAATTATTAAGTAATATTAATTATTATAATTTAAATTATTGAATAACATTTCTCATATTTAAATAAAAAGTTTTATTAAATTTAGTTTGAAAACAAACCCAATTTTTTTTTGATAAATAGTTTTTCAAGAAATCTATATCTCAAGTGTAATATGATCCTATATTAACTTTACAACTATAAAACATCATTATATAGGTTTAAATTAATATATTTGGATATATATTATATAAATTTAATTTAAATCATTCATCGTTAAATATTATTATAATTAATTAAAATTGATGGAATTTTTTTCGTTTAATATAAAAATGGTTTTCTAAAAAATCTATTTTCTCACAAATATATCTTTTTACTTAGAAGAAAACATGCCATTATTTCTACCAAATTTATAGTGAATAAATTTATATTTTTACACAATAATATAAATTATTATAAATTAAATGGGGATTAGTTAAATATAAAATTTTATATTTCTCATAAAAGCTTATTTCTAAGGGAAATTTTGATAAATTCATTCTAGGATTATTTTGACCAATTATGTTTTAAATAAATGTTAATCATGTTAAATAAGAAATTTTTCCATGAAACCATAAAATTTACATTTAATTGTTTTTTATTAAAATATAATGTTCCGTTACCTTAATTAAGGCTTGATTGTTTCATTATTCCCTCATATAGAAATTTTATCCTCAAAATTTTTATTGATATTACCTACTAAAAAATTATTGTGGTTATTTTTTATAACATCCTCTAGTTCCCATGTTTCTTCCTCTATTCTATGATTTCTAAAATTTACCTTTATTATTTGAGTCATCCAATTCTTCAATAATTTCTCTCTAGTGTCAAGTATTTGGATGGGCTCTTCAGAGTAAACATATTAGGTTCAAATTATTATTATTTATAGTTTAACACATATGTTGGGTCTATCATGTAATTCTTTAACAATGATATATGAAAAAAATCATGTACTTTAGATATTCTTGGTTTCATTTCAAATTGGTAATCCATAGATCAAATCTTTTTCTAGAATTTTATAAGGTATGATATAATTGGGTACCAATTCTCCCTTCTTAAAAAACCTTATAACACCCTCAAATAGAGATAATATCAAGAAAATGTAATCATCTAGTTGAAATTCCTAATGTTTCCTATGGTTATTAGCAAAACACTTTGGTATAATTTGAGATACTTTAATATGCTAATAAATAGTCTTTAACAATATAAATGTCTCCTCAACATGTTCCCCGCCTAGAAGTTTCTATTCATAAATTTCATCTTAATGAGTTAGATTTCGACATCTCCGGCCATATAATGCTTCATACGACACCATTTTAAAAAATGAATGTAAACTATTTTTATATAAAAACTCTACCATAGGTAAATACTGATATCGCATACCATGAAAGTAATGTGATAACAACGTCGACATATCTTTCAATGTTAGAAAATTAATTTCAAACTATCCATATGTTTGAGGGTGGTACATAGTGATCTGATGAAGTTCAATATCAGGGGAATTATAAAGACTCTTCTAGAATTTCAATGTAAATTAGGTATCATGATATAACAAAATTTAAATAGATGCACCATTTAGTCTTGAAAAATTATTAATATAGAGATGTGTTTTAAACTAAAGAGGTTAATCAACTCTTATAGTGAGGAAATGTGTAGAATGGTTGAGATGACTAATAAAACCAATATTTAATTATTATTTTAGGATTCATTGGTTGTCACATGTAAAAGTCCATATTTTTTCCTCCCATTTCCACATTGGAATAGGAGAAGGTTTCACGAATCCTCTAGAACGATGTCTCTCATCATTATCTAGTTCAAAAACCAAGCATCTTGATACATAATCAACAATTTCATATTTCATGTTATCCTAAAAAAATGTTAACTCATATCCCTATAAATCATGATGCTTCCATGGTGTATAAAGAAATTTTATCTATGAGAATCATCCAACAATTCCATTTTATATCATACATTTATGGAAAACATAGACACTTTCCAAATCTCTTAACACTATCTTCACAAATTAAGTCTTCCAATTTCCCATCATTCATGGATTTAATTTTTTTATTGAAATTACTATCATCATATTAATAACTTTTTATCTTTTCAATATGGGTTCACAATTATTTCAAAAATGATAAATGCATCCCATTAATTTATAATTATTTTATCAATCATTATTATTTCCATGAATATATGATCCTTAACAATTCTCATTTGGGTTAAAACTCCATGATATTTCTCGCATAATTCATCCACTACCTTATATTCGTTCCTTGGGGTTTAGTTTACTTATAAATCATAATCCTTGAGTATCTTGAGGCATTTTATTTGTCTCATATTGAGTAATTTTTGTGTAAAGATGTATTTTAGCCTCTTATGATCTATGTATCTCTCACATATTTCACTATAGAGATAATTTCATCATATATTTAAAGAAAGTCATGTGGATCCAAACTCAATATCATGGTTTGGGTAGTTATGTTCATGATTCATTAACTTCTATTATGTATATGTAATAACTTTATCATTTTTATAAAGACACATCCAAGGCCTCACAGAGGCCACCGCCGCCCCGTGGTGCTCCCTCGCTCGTTTCCTCACCGCGCCACCCTGCGAAACTCCACCGTCACTGGCCTCCGTGCCCCACGGCGCTCCGCCGCCCACGTCCTCGCTGCGGCCTCCGTGCCCCACGGCGCTCCGCCGCTCGCGGCCTCCGTGCCCCGCGGTGCTCCGCCGCTCACGGACTTTTCCCCCCATGGCCTCTGAACCCCGTAGTTCTCCGCCACCTGTAGACTCTGCTGCCCCGCGGCCTCCACCGCCCTGAATCCTCCGCTGCCCCATGGTGCTCCACCCCCCATGGCACCCGCGACTTTGTGCCGCCCCGCAGCACCCGCGACCTCCACCGCTCCGCGACACCCGTGACCACTGCCACCCCACAACACCCGCAGCCTCACTCCCTCCTGGGGAACCCGTGGCCTCCGCCACCCCGTGGCATCCACGACCTCTACCGCACTGTGGCACCCGCGGCCACCCACGACCTTCGCGTCCCACGCGGCCTCCGCGCCGCCTCATGCAGGCCAGATCGGGCAGCCCAACGCGTGCCAAACCACCCAGTGTGGGCTGGGCCACGCAGCATGGGCCAGGCCACCCAGTGCGGGCCTGGCTGGACAGTATGGGCCAGGCCACCCAACTCGGGTCGAGCTTACCCGTGCGGGTCGGACCAGACCCGGACGAGTTTTGACTCTATACTCTCTTTTGGAAATAAATTTGGCACTGGGAATTCGTTTGACGAACCGTTAATGGAGCTGGAAAATTGGAGTGAGATGGTCCCTTTGAGTATACCCCACAAGGGTTTTAGAAATTTTTTTTGTATAGTTGGGTTTGATCGAGCATGAATCCAACTGGGCCCTCGAGACTAAAAGGCTAATAATTCACAGACCGGGCGTCCAATTGACGCACAGTCTATTGCATTGATACTCATATGTCAAGGTGGTACTTTGGGATTCTTATTCATGGGAATTAATGGAATTTGGAGTATCGACCTGTGGATTGAGGAGTGGACCCTCCCGGAGATGAGCAAGCTTAGCGCGGGAACCCAGTAGCTGGTTGTGACTTGAGAAAGAGATCCTTTGTGGCTCTGTCATTAAGGGTGCCATATAGAACCACTATAGGATTCCATGTGGGACTACTTGAGTAATCGTGTTTGGGTCATCACCTAGATAACCTGTGTGGGTCAGCACCTAACAATCCTGTGTGGATCAGTACCAAGAAATCATGTGTGGGTCAGCACTGAGCGATCCTGTGTGGGTCAGCACCGAGCGATCCTATGAGGGTCAGATCCTAGAGATCCTATGTGGTTATCATGATGATTTATGATCCTTTGTGGGTATGCCTACTAATATAGTAAGATGATTTAGTAGTTACATCTAATCATCTCTACGGCAGTACCTAATTTATTCCTGGTGTGAGTTGAGTTCGTACCTTTGTGGTACTATCCTTTGTGGTAATACATTGGTGGTATTATTATGTGTGTTGTACCTATGTGGTAATTTCCTTCTTTGTATTCCTTACTTTGTAGAATAGTTGGATTTGTTCTTTGAGTTGGACTCGGTGTTTTCCTCATGTTTGAGATGGGTATACTTGACAACTTAGGTATATATATGGGCATATACCTAAGTAGGGTTGTCAGTTGATTTCATGATTTTTGGTTTATCCTTTGTAGATTTTTTGAGACCTTGAGTGTCTCAGGGTCCCTACTGAGTATCGTTATACTCACCCCTACATGGGCTATGCCGCACCTCATTGTGTTTAGTGAAGATGATAGACAGTGTTGATTGAGCACAAGAGTACCGGGACTAGAGTTAGCTCGGGGGTGGACCATAGAAGTGGCGAACCGTAGAGACAGTTGTTCATGAGCATTATCTACCCTTCAGGTAGGATTTGTGGTGGATGATCCAGGAGCTTCTTTTTCCTATCAGTCATCTTGTACTTTCTAGTTTTCCTTGTACTATCCAGTTGGGATTTTATTCTGGCCCCTTTTACTTACTGTACTCACTCTGTTTACTATTTAGTTTACTTGAGTTCGTATCTTGTTGTGTGTTTGGTTGTGTGTGTTACAGGTTATAAAGGTAATGCCTTCCTAGTTTTAGACAATGTGCCTTTGTTACTAGAAGCCTGCGCCTAGCCTATGGAAGGCAGGCTTGGGGTAGTCACAGCACAGGCCTCGGGTGACGAGTCATGACAAATTAGTATTAGAGGAGTCAGTTATAACAAAGAACATAGGACTCTAATATTTTTAATTGTAATAGTGTTATGTGTAGTGAGTGTAGTTATCAATTTAAGGAATCCAGTGTTGGTACGGCAGCTGAAATATCCATACACCAGGACCCTGACATCTAATTTCTGACTCAGTGCAAGAAAAAACTGATTGTGTGTGTGTTTTCAAGAGTTTTCTTTGTGATCTATTTGAGTCAACTCACCAGGTATAACTTATTGATCATGGAACACCAGTTTCTTATTCAGGATGCCTCTACGTAGACAGCTAACTAGGGTTTCAGATATAGTACACATTGATAGCCCACCGAGCGACGAGGCCTCAGTGCAGGGCCCTCTTCCAGTAAAGGCACTAGTTGAGGCACCATCGATACCATTACCCATTGGTCCACAGATGCCACCATCCCCATCAGAAAGTGTCCATGCCGCTTGAGTGC
Source organism: Viscum album (assembly GCA_963277665.1). Lineage (NCBI taxonomy): Eukaryota > Viridiplantae > Streptophyta > Magnoliopsida > Santalales > Viscaceae > Viscum > Viscum album. The sequence continues at coordinate 1,510,637,083 of OY728128.1, read as the reverse complement.
GTTGCACAAGTTCCAGTGCCAGAGACCACCAAGGTTTAGTGGAGAGATGGACACATAGGAAGTTCAGGATTGGTTGGAGGCTGTGGTAAGAGTCTTCCGATTAGTAGGGACACTAGCCGATGTCATGGTGATCCTTTCCGCCGGTCTTCTACAGGCAGCAGTAGGAAGACGGTAGAGCTTCACTTTCTAGGCTCACGACGAGGTGACGCTTCTCTGGGAAAACTTCGAGAGCCTGTTTCGAGCAGTGTTTGTCCCAGCAACTCTTCGCACAGTGCACATATAGGAGCTTCTTCATTTGCAGCAGGACAACATGACTATGGCTTAGTAATCTATGAGGTTCACTGACCTCTCATTATACTCTAGAAAGATAGTGTGAGACCCATTCTTCTAGGCCCGAACCTTCGAGCACGGACTCAGGCAGGAGATCAGGGCATCGATTATCTAACTCAGCATCCCGAAACAGACATGGGTGTTAGAGTGAGCCCTTTTAGTGGAGAGTTTCCTTGCTGAGCAGTCACCAGCAGCGAGACCCACTACAAGTCATCACATAGCGGATTATTCTGCAACTGACAAAAGAAAGATGTCATAGATGTCCAATACGAAAATACCTATAGGTGGTGAACCACAGGATTCAAGATCGGTTCTGTAGGGTAACCTAGGAAGAGCCAGTCATGTCAGGAGCGGGTAGTGTTACACATGTGGCAGGTAGGGTCACATGACTCCTGACTATCTGACCTGCCATACAGATGATCAGAAGATGGTCGACGGACTTCCCATGAAGAGACATTGGTTCTACCGAGGAGGTCTGCAGGGAGTAGGCGGACGTGGCAGAGGAGCTAGCCGTACAGTTGGCAGTGAGGGATGATTCGAGGTGTTACCGCCACCACCACTAGGTGGTCCACCCCGACCACAGGGAGCTGGAGTACAAGGGTGAGCTCAGCTCTGGGAAGCTAAGGCCTACAATCACGGTGCTCCGGAGATGATACGAGGTAAGATCTCTATGTACTCCACCTTAGCTACAGTATTTATTGACACAGGTTCCAGTCACTCTTTTATTGGCACTACCCTCCTTTAGAGCTCAGAGATTCTGATAGAGATGTTGGCTCGATCCTTATCGCAAGAGACTCCCACTGGAGCAGATTCGACAATTACGCATTGGTGTTCACAGTGCGAGATTACTCTAGGAGGCGTTAGATTTTGATGGAATCTCCTAGTAGTGGCGTTGAAGACTTATGACGTCATCTTTGGTATGGACTAGTTATCTACAGTCTATGCTCTGATAGACTATATTAGGTGGAAAAGTGTGGTGTGTCTTCATGGATGGGACTAGGTTTTCCTTCACCGAAGAGAAGGGATCCTTTGAAGCACAAGATGTAATTACCCATAGGAGAGTACAGCTGATCACTCATCAGTTGGCTAGCCTAAACCTTGGAGTAGTTGAGGTGGAGAGTCCGAGTTATCCTATAGTGGTGGACCAGTATGCAGATGTCTTTCCTGATTATGTTCTGGGTCTACCTCCTTGCCAAGAGGTGGACTTTTACATTGAAATGTACCCTAGGACGGCACCGATATCTACACCAGTGTATCGGATGGCTTCCTTGGAGCTTCATGAGCAGCGGGTACAAGAAGAGGACTTTCATGGAAATGGATTAATTTAACCTAGTGTTTCTCATTGGGCAGCCTCATTTTTGTTCTCTAAGAAAGTGGATGAGATCATTAGGCTTTGTGTAGATTATCGGCAGCTAAAACACTTAACTGTGAAGAACAAGTACCCAATTCCGAGAATTGACAACCTCTTTTATCAGCTAAAAGGATAATGGTGGTTCTCAAAGATAGGCCTCAGATCAGGCTATCACCAGCTAAGAGTATGAGACCAGGATGTGCAGAAGACAACTTTCAGATGTTGTATGGCCATTATTAGTTCTTGGTTATGCCATTTAGTGTGACCAACTCTCCAACTGTGTTCATGGGCTCATGAATAGGATCTTTCATCCATTCCTTTATCGCTTTGTATTAGTATTCATCAATGACATTCTGATCTACTCGGCTACTGAGAAAGAGCATGCCTATCATTTTCATGTAGTACTGGACACACAGTGAGAGTACCAGCTTTATGGTAAGCTCTTGATGTGCAAGTTCTGGATCCGAGAGGTTCAATTTCTGGGACATGTCATCATGGAGGTGAGATTTGAAGTGGACCCAGTGAAGATTTTTGTGGTACATTCATGGGAGACACTCATGAGTGTGACAGAGAAACATAATTTTTTTGGGTTTGGCAAGATACTACAAGAGGTTTGTGCCAGATTTTTCCATAGTTGCAGCACCTTTATCAGTATTGAAGAAGAATGGGAAACACTTAATTTGGTCGGAGAGATGCTAGTTGAGTTTTTAGGAGCTAAGGCAAAGGCTGACTAGTGCCCCCATCTTAATGTCTCCAAAGGAGGGCGTAGGGTACATAGTGTACTGCGACTCATCAGGTACCGTGCTCAGATATGTACTGATCCAGGAGCGAGTAGTGATCGATTATTGTTATCTATATCAAAGAAAACATGAGAAGAACTATGCTACCCATGACCTGGAGTAAGCAGCAGTGGTCTTCGCCTTTAATATGTGGTGATATTACTTGATGGGTGAGCGTTTTACAGTGTGCTCTGATCACAAGAGTCTCAGGTATATCTTCTCTCAGAAGGACCTAGACCCGAGACAACAACATTGGCTTGAGTTCCTCCAGGACTATGAATTTGAGATATTCTATACTCCTAGGAAGGTGAACATTGTAGCTCATGCACTCATCATGAGGTTAGGTATATCGCTGCTAGGCGAGGAGATAGAGCAGCATACCACTTTGTAGATATCCTTTGTGGATCAGGATGGAGCAGCTTTTCTTTAGTCTCTTACAATCACTCCCCCACTTCTTTAATGAGTCAGGGAGGCGTACTATGAGCATGCTGACTATGAGGCTCGATGTGCTCAGATATCCATAGTCCAGGAACCTGATGAATTTTCTAAAGGTGGGGATCATGTCATCCACTTCATAGGACATACCATAGTACCCGTGTCACTTCAGGAGGAAGTATTGATGGAGTTCCACACATCCCCTTTAGTGGTACACCCAGGAGTGGAGAAGATGTACCAGGACCTCCAATGACAGCACTGGTGGATGGGAATGCAGAAAGCAGTAGCAGAGTTTGTCTCTCGGTGCCTCACTTTTCAGCAAGTGAAGGAAGAGAATCAGGTACCAGAAGGGTTAGTTCAGACATTAGAGTTCCTAGAGTTGAAGTGACATAGGATATCCATGGGCTTTGGGATAGGATTTCCACATACATCTAGAGGTCATGACTCTATCTGGGTGATCGTCCGCTGACTCACCAAATCATCCCACTTCCTACCGATCCGAGAGTAGGGTTCAGTAGAGAGCTTGGGACGCCTCTATGTGTAGGAGATTGTGCGGCTACATGGAGTACCCTCAACAATTGTCTCCGATCATGATACATGTTTTACTTCTCGGTTATGGAAGGGGTTACATGAGGCTTTTGGGATTTAGCTTCATTTGAGCACCACCTTCCATCCTCAGACAGATGACCAGAATGAGTAGTCCATTCAGTCCCTCATGGAGATGTTGCGTGCTTGCATCATTGACTTCAGTCATAGCTGGGAGGATCAGTTGCTTTTGGTGGAGTTTTCATACAACAACAGTAATCACTCCACCATTGGGATGACACCTTTTGAGGCATTGTAAGGGTGACCTTTCTGATCACCTTTGTGTTGGACTAACCCAGGGGAGTCAACACTAGTGGGACCAGAGATGGTACATGCTACCATAGAGAATGTACAGATCATCCAGGATCAGATAAAGACTGCACAAAGCAGGAAGAAGTCATATGCCGACAAAAGATAGAGACCCTTAGAGTTCGAGGATGGCGAACATGTCTTTATACGGGTCTCACCTTGACGATGTTTGCGGAGATTTCGCCTAGGCGGAAAGTTATCTATGAGATTCATCGGACCTTTTCAGGTCCTCAGCAGAGTTGGCATGGTGACATACCGCTTAGCGCTTCCACCTCAATTGCACCGGGTGCAGGACGTCTTCCACATATCCCAGATGAGGAGATACATGCATGACCCTTCCCACGTCATCGACCACGGAGAGCTAGACATCGATGATGGGGTGAATTTTACAGAGTTTCCAGTTGAAATTGAGGATAAACAAGATCGGGTCCTTTGTGGGTGATCGATACCTCTCATGTGTGTTTTTTGTTAGCATGAGAACCTCCAGGAGAACACATGGGATTAGGAGGCTCAGATATGTGCTCAGTACCCCAATTCTTCCCTTAGTTTGAGTTGTGGCTTACGGGTATGTAAAGCCCTGAGGTGGAAAGAATGTAAAGACCTGGGATTTTTATGTAATTTTTTTAATTAAATGGGAAATTTAGGAGTCCACGAAAATGGAGGCGCATGATTCCGAGGCCCGGTGTGCCTAGAATGAATTTATGAACTTTTTTTCAGGTACATTCAGTAAACATACAAACGGGTTTTTGTAACTTTTTAACCTGTTCTTGGAAATGAAATCTAAGGGCACCGTTGAACTCACATCACCGATATTCGCTAAAGGAGTCCTTCACCTCAACCATAGTAGGTCGAGGGTAAAAGTTAGTTTTTGGAGTTTTCATGGAAGAATAGAATCAAATAAAAATGTTTAACATTTTTAGTTTTGTTGAAACCTTCCATGTGAGGATATGGATGTGGGGACCACTGAGCCCAAAACCTCACAATTTGAATTTGAGGGTGGGGACCACACGAACCCCCTAACTCTTTCTTTAATGGGAGAAGCCTCTTGAACTCCCTCTTTAATGAGGGATGTGAACTTTGGTATCCTCCCACTTTAATGGTGCCAACCAAATCAATTAAATAATTAAACTAATTTGAATTTATGCCGACACACTAAATAGATAACATATTCTATTCTGTTGGGATTTCATTATTGGTGGAATTGGTGAAAGGGAGAAGCTTTGGAGAATCGTGGAGAAACTCATCCTCCAACGACGAACACTAATGAAGAACTCTTCTCCTTTGACGAATCTTTCTCCAAGCTTTGTCGAAGGATCTCCAATGACGAATGAATCAATTATAGAGGAAACATCGTCCACACCAACATCATCTTTTTCCTCTCCCCACTAACATCATTGGAGGAGACTTGTTTTGGGATCAACCAATGCCAATCCGTCTCAACCACAGACAATCTTTAACAAACCTTCGAGGTAGGGGTGTGTTTAAATTTCACCAATGTAATTTTTTCCTCTCACATTGAATCATATTCCTTGAGTCATATGTTACCACCCTTACGTGGAGGGTAGGGTCCAAACAAACATGGCCCGACCCCTCCGCAAATCTTGTGGATATTTTGTGTGAACTTCGTGATGGTGATGACGACCAGTGCCGGCGGTTGGAACTATGTAACTAGAGAACCATGATGAATGAAGGGTAGTTAGTAAAGCCGAACACTGGCGAAGGAATGACGCTCCACCTCCCCGTAGCCACTGTCACCCCACAGTGCTCCACCGTCCGTAGCCTCCACGCCCTGTGGCCTCACTGCACTGCCCCGTGGCCTTCGTGCCCCGCAGCGCTCTGCCGCCTGCGACCTCTGCGCCCCATGGCCTTGCCACGCTGCCCCGTGGCCTCTGCGCCCCATGGCGCTTCACCACCCCGCGACACCCGTGGCCTCAAGCCGCCCCGTGGCACCCATGACCTCCGCCGCCCCGTCGCACCTACAACCACCGCCACCCCACGACACCTGCGACCTCGCCTCGTCCAGTGGCACTTGTAGCCTCGGCCGCCCCGCGACACCCATGGACACCCGTGGCCTTTGCGGCCCATGCAGCCTCCGTGACGCCCCACACCACCCAACATGGGCTGGGCCAGGTGGACCCAAACCAGGTCGACCTGAGCCTGGTCGAACCAGACCCATAGTAGTTTTGACCCTATACTCTCTTTTGGCCATAACTTTGCCATCGGGCATCCATTTGATGAACCGTCTACAGTGCTGGAAACCATGGAACGAGACGGTCCTTTAGAGTATACCCCATTGGTTTTTTTGTATAATGTTGGAGTATGGTTAGGTTGGATCAAGCACGAATCCAACTGGGCCCTCGGGACTAAAAGGTTAAAACACACAGACCGGGCGTCTGATTGATGCACCGTCTATTACGTTGAGACCCTAATGGCATGGTGGTCCATTGAGATACATCTTAATGGGACTTCATGGCAGTTGGTGTATCGAACAGTGTCTTGAGGAGCGGACCCTTCTGGAGATGAGAAAGCATAGCGTGGGAACCCAGTAGCTGGTTGTGACTTGTGGAAGAGATCCTTCGTGGGTCTCTAATTGAGGGTCCCATATAGAACTGCTCTAGGATTCCATGTGGGACTACCCAAGCGATCATATGTGGGTCATCACCTGGAGATCCTATGAGGGAAGCACCTAGAAATCTTGTATGGGTCCTTTCCTAGTGATCCTGTGTGGGTCAGCACCGAGCGATCCTATGTGGGTCAGCACCAAGCGATCCTGTGTGATTCAGCACTCAAGGATCCTGTGTGGGTCAGCACCTAGAGATCCTTTGTGGGTCTGATGATGATTATAGATCCTTCTTGGGTCTGCCTGTTAACAAAGTAAGATGATTTAGTAGTTACATATAATCATCTCTATTACTGTACCTAAGTTATACCTGGTGTGAGATGAGTTTTTACCTATATGGAACTTTCCTTCGTAGTAATACCTTGGTGGTATTCTTCTGTGTGGCATACATGTGTGGTACTTGCCTTCATGGTATTTCTTCCTTTTTGGAACAGTTGAGCTTTGGGCTTTGTGTTGGACTCTGTGTTTTCACCATGTTTGATATGGGTATACTTGATAACTTAGGTGTATGTATGGGCATATACCTAAGTAGGGTTTTCAGTTGATTATATGCTTTGTGGTTTATCCTTTGTTGTTTTTTTGAGACTTTGAGGGTCTCGGGATCCCTAATGAGTATCGTTATACTCACCCATACATGGGCTATGCCCGCATCTCCTTGTGTTAGGTGTAGATGAAGGACAATGCTAACTGAGGATGAGAGTACCAGGACTGGAGGTAGCTTGGGGGTGGACGTTAGACGAGGTGAACTATAGAGATAACCATTCATGAGTTGTACCTTCCCTTCAGGTAGGATTCATAGTGGACAATCCAGAAGCTGATTTTTCCTATCAGTCATCTTTTACTTTCTAGTTTTCCTTGTACAATCTAGTTGGGCATGTATTTTATCCCCTTATACTTACTATACTCTATTTACTATTCAGTTTACTTGAGTTTATATCTTGTTGAGTGCTTGATTGTGTGTGTTACAAGTTATAAAGGCAATGTCTTCCTAGTTTTATGGAATACGCCTTCGGTGCTAGTCGCCTGCCCTTGGACTATGGAAGGCTGGTTTGGGGTAGTCATGGCACGGGTCGTGACCAATACACAATCCATTTAATCAATATCCTTAGTAAAAAATGAATACCAAGATAATATCATAGATTATAAATACTGATATCTCAATGAAGTAAATTCTTAAAATTGAAAATCATGATCTCATACGTCAAGATATATATTTCATCATGAAATTCCTCCAAGACAGTTTAAAACTATGGGTAATAACCCAATTAATTTGTCTAACTAATTTTTCTATTGAAACTTGTTAACACATCAAGGGGCTATATAATTTTGGGCTCCACCTATTACTACATTTCCAAATCATTCATCATATATAGAATGACTGATTTAATTCATGAACAATATACCTTATTAATAGAAGTCTACGTTCAATAAATAATATAGAATATCAATATTATCCTACTTAATCAAATAACATTCAAAGTAAAACGTCGTCTATTGAAATGATATATGGTTTAATAAATAAAAATATATATTTTAATGAATATGGATATTTAAGGGAAATTCAATTTCTAATGATCATGTGAAATTGAATATTTTTTGAGAATATAAGAAGCAAAAATTTAATAAAATATAAGATATGTCCATCATTTCACTATCAATATAGGGGTTATAATACAATAATGTCCTTTTTAGTAATAATGTGTATTGAAGAGAAATATTTAAATAAGATTTAATAAAATAGTTTTCTTTTTAAAAACATTTAAAACATGTAGTGGAAGATAAATTTCACAAAATGATTATGGTATTAGGGAAGTCAGTAAACTTCATATACATAAAAATACATTCATTTAAATTTTTGAAAAAATTAGACAATATCCCTTTTGAAAATAGTATAAATATTCTATTCAAATAGTCTTTAAAATTAAATGATATTATAAAATTTCCTTAATAAAAAATTTGAGTAGATTAATGTACTTTTTTAAAAAAAATTGAAAAACATGGACATCAAAGAAAAATATATATGATTAAAATAAAAATAAAATAAATCTCTCTTTTAAAATATCTTTTCTTTAATTATGTACCAAATAGAGTAAAATTTAGAAGAAAATTTGGAAATCCCTTAAATATTCACAGTATAGTTGTGACACCCTGAGATTTTGTGAAATATTTTTTTCAGATAAATTTAATATTTTTAAAATTTTTTGTTACATGAAACAATGATTTCATCTAGATTTTCATGAAAAAATCATTTATCATTAATTACATGAAATAATGAGTGTAACTTGTGATACATGCTACATTGAGTTTAAACGAAATGTAACATACTATTAAAATTTTATTATTTAATATGGTAGTGATCACCTAAACTTTGTGGTGGTGAGCATGAATATGAATAACTATATTATAACAATATATGGTCTAAAAATTTATATAAAATTAATCCTTTTGTTTATAATTAATTATAAATTAAAATTAAAACATTTTTTAATTAAATGAAATATTTTCCTGAAACAATATTTTTATACACAAAAATGAAATTTTACTCAAAAAATTAATAAACACTTTGAGGGAATTATTTTAATGAAATATATATGTTATATTTTCAATAAACTATATAAAAATAATTTTATGTGTTTTCTCGACAGGATATAATAATTAATCCAATTTTATGCTTAAAAGCTGTATTTTTCTAAAAAAATGGTTTTATCAGATTTTTTTCACACATACATTAAAAAATGTTATTTAAACTATTATAAATTTTATTTGAAAAATTATATTCTGTTTTTAAATCATAGTTTCAAAATTATCTTTGGTTTTGTTTTTGATATTTTTCTGATAGGAATAATTTTTGGATGACTAATGAAAAATATAAAATTTTAATTGAAAACTTCCTTTTTATTTAAATTATTTATAAAGTTAAATTATATTTTAATTTATTTTTATAGTAAAATTAGTTCAATAAATTTTATATTAATCCTGTTTAGTTCATTATAATAATTTTCATATTAAATATTGATCTAAAAACCTTGTAAACTTTTGAACTTTTTTCAATTTGAAACCTCTCTTTCTCGTCACATGTGCGTAATTATTTTTTAATTGAAATTTTCCAATTTTACGAGTTGAATTTGGGAAAAAGGATTATATATTTTAAATCAGAATAATTTATATTATATAATAATTTTAACTTATTTTTTATTAAAATTAATAGGTAAAATAGTAAAAATTTATTACCACGGTTAAGTCAAAATGGGTATATGAGGGGATTAAACTAAAAAGATAATGGTTAAAGTGACTTAAAACTTTTATAAAATATATTTTATGAAACTATTTCGGCCCTATAATGTTTAAGTATCTATAATTATCTATTTTTTACCATTTTATCATGTTAAAAATGTGGGTACGTCTTTTCATTTTCTAAAATAAAAAGTGTGCCTCTCACCTCAATTATAACAGTCCACCACCTATCCCCTATTATTTACTACATAAAACCATTTTTGGTTCAGATAATACCTACCCAAATAACATAAAAAATACATTATATCATTCTATAATACTTATTTTTATAGTAAATACAACATTGTAAGGATTTTGGTGCGAACTTAAAGAGTTCACCTGAAGAAGATGTATCGTTTTCAATGAGAGTTTTATTTTATTTATTCCTCCACCTCATTCAATTATTATTAAAACGTGGAGAGAAAATAAGACTAAAATATTAAGTATACTGAGATATTGTTATTTTGATGTTCATAACCTAAAACCATCTCCACTTTCATCAAATGGGTTATAAATTCATCATTTTTGCGTATGACGACCAACCCCTCGGGAACCGATGTCATTCGTTTTTCCATTACCACCTCTCACAGTTGGGTGTGATAATGGATATAAAGTATATATATGATATAAATAAAATAATTATACATATGTAGTATTTATATTAAATATACCTTTTATACTTTACATTTTTTATGGGATATAATAATTTCGCTCGTGTGTACTGTAGACTACCACCTCGTGAAGCTATATGATTCATTTTTCACTAATGATTCATATGGAAGATAATAAGGAGAATGTTAATAAATATTTTTGATATAAATAAAATAATTATGATATTAATGAAATATATATCATTCTAATAATAGAATATATTATTTTCATTCTTACCTTTTTACTCACTGAAAGATGATAACATTTTTCAGGTATGTGTGAATTACCGCCTTCAAGAAGTGATATAACTCTCAATTTTCATCACCAAACCAAATGGATATTATATATAATTATATGTAAATAAAAATATTATATTTGTGATCTTATTATAATCCTATAAATATGAAATATTACTTATATCTCTTCCATAATGATCGTTGAAAAATAGAAATGATACTAATACATGTGTATGGCATACCTTCTCTATGATCGTAACATACTGCATTTCTACAAAATATATTTTATAATTTGTATTAAAAGTATAATATATGTATAAATATGATTATTATTTCTTTTTATTATTATTTATATGATGTAATAATCAACAACTTAAGAGGAAATAGAAAAAAATGAAAACGTATTTGAAAAAAAATCAGTTATTACCCAAAACATGAATTTAAAAAGAAATTGGTAATACAAGGTTAATAAATTTTCAAAAGTAAATAATATATGATATAATATATATAAGTGTTTTTATATAATATTATTATATTATATTAATATTTATCATACATGATGTTTGAATGTGTACTAAGGAAGTCGAGACTTAGGGTAAGGGATTTCTAGTCTCTCCTTTATTTCTAGAAGACATATGAAAATTCACCACTCATTTATTTTTTGTGGTGTATATACTTCCCATTTTTAATTTTATATCATAAATAGAGTTATATAAATTATATTTATTATTTCATTTGATATTATTATTCATTGGTGATAATGATTCAAAAGAATACTAAAGTAGTAAGGGGTTTTTGCCTCACTTTTATTTTCTATAAGACACATGCCATATTCACCATTGATTCATGTATGTGGTGTATATACTTCCCATTAATTTATTTAATTATTCTTATCCTGAAAATCATAGAGATTTATATATCCATTTTAATATCCCTATTTCATGTGGTTTAAGGTTCAAATTTTACCAAAGTAGTAATGGATTTTTGTCTCCATTTTTTTTTCTTTCTTACGTATGTTATGTTATGAACCTATATTATTTTACAAGGAATATATACATACCATTTTAAATGTAATACCACGAATTTTTTTATCCTAAATATATTTTAAATATCATTTAAAATTATTCTTTCCTTGGGATTATGATTCAATGTTACCAAAGTGATAAATATTTTATGTCACAATCTCATTATTATTAAGATCATTTAGGATGACGTTTTGATGATAAAATATTATGATCCGTTTATCAAGGAACTAATTATTGGAATTATCCTATAGTTATGTAATAGGAATACATGTTTTACACTCATTTTCCACTCTTTATGTGCTTAATATTTCAATATAATTTTCATAATAAAAATCCGTATTATTTTTCCCTTATGTCAAAAAGAAGTTTTCATTCAAAACCATATTTTCTAAAAATGTTTTCAAAAATTATTTTAACACTATTAAAATGGTTTGTTAAAAAAAAAATTTACCCATATTTGGATTTTAAAAAATATTTTGAAAAGAATATTCATGTCATTCTCCAAATAATGCATGTTTGTTTTTTACTAAAAATCTAAAAGGAGTCTTTGTTTTAACTTATATGAAATGAATGAAATGTTTTTCCATTATTACTATAATATGAATTCCATCTTACTGTATAATTTTTCATGGTTATTTTAAAATGTAATTACTTTAAAAATATTTTATTTTTTAATTTGTTTTTCTAAAAGTGGAATTAAATATTCTTTTATAAGTTTTAAAGATTATTATAAATGAAAACCATTTCTAAATTTGTTTAGGAATATTTATTTTTTAAAAAATAAATTCAATGAAATTTTTTTACATCAAAAAATGTTCCACATGATTTATCATTCAAAATACATTTCCATTTAAGATGAAATATTTTTAGTTAACTTTTTCATTACTAGAGATATTATACAACGATATAAGTCTTATTCTTTCTTAGAATGGTTTATATTTGTGTTGAAAAGTTATTTATGATATCTATTTCTCTTTCATGGGTTATCCCATGATAAAATTCTGATGAAACCTACTAACTCTAACATGGTTTAGGATATAGTGAAATGATGAAATGATTATAAAACGTGTCACTTTTCTATATGTTATTATATGATGAAATGTTTATAAAACCCATTTCATTTCATGGGTTATGATATTATGAGAGTATTATGATCATATGGATCATATATGTATGATTTTAATTATATTATATTGGTTACCATATAACCATGGACAATTCTTTCATTATAACCAAGGAAAGTGGTTATGTTATATCCAAATATTGGTGAGACCTATATCTCCATGAAATGAATTGGAAAGAGATAGATAACTCGCAAATAAATATGTTATGCATGAACCTGATTTCATGTTCAAAATGATATGTGTGAACCTAATTAAATGTTTAAAATGTTATGGGTTAAACTTATTAAATGTTCATAGTCTTATAAATGGACCTTCCATTTATGTCTATAATGTTATGTATGGAATTGGTTTTATGACCATAAGTTTATGAGATGTCCTGATCTCAGGTCCGTAATTCTTTTGTTGAAACTATATCTATTTATAGATTTTAAAATTTTAATAGGTTTATTTTTATCCAAATAATATATGTCTTCATCCAATGTTATGATCTCATGGCCCAATTTTCTCTTATGATTCATATCTTATTCTCTCACTATCCTTATTCAATGACTCAATATTATGATATTTGATATGCATGGAATGGTTTTCAAATATCATGTTCATGTTCTCATAGCCTTATGATCATGTTATGATTATGTATCTCCATTTTTTACACTAAAAATGAATCTAATCTCTCACATTATTATGTTTCATTACCCCATGTTATGAATAATGTTTTAAGTGTGATATGGTTAGGAAGAGTATTTAAGGGAAACATCATTATTGGGGATATTAAGGATATTTCATCAAATATTAATATTGTGTAACATTCCCTTAAAGACACTGAACTATTAAGGCCCTTAGGCATGTGTTTTTAATGTATTGAATATTAATCTAAAAGAGTTAATATCTATATTTGAGAGTCATGGGTCAATATATTTGGTATTAGAGGAATAGTTTAGTTAAACTTTGGAAAATAGGTTGATAAAACTTTAGTAAGATCTCTAGGTATATTTCTAAAGATGAATCAAGTTATGAATCTAAAGATAATTCTAAGGATAAGTCAAATTATATTAAAATTTCTTGGAATTTTGTTAAAGTATAGAATGCGTGGTTACTAAGAAATTACATCCCTATATAGATACTATAGCGGGATGTGTATCAAGTGCATAGGTAACTAAGGGTAATAACTTTGAAAAGGTTTCATTGAGATGGACTTGATCATCACATGGTTCATTGCAATGTTCATTTCTACACACCTAGTTCAACACTCCTAGGGGATATGATTTAAAAATTAAAAAATTCTTTATGAACCAAAATGAAGGATTTAAATAGATGATGAATATAGATGACTGAGGATAAACCTAAGGTGTCATAGGTTAAAAATAATGTATTGTGATATAGAAATACTATAATTATTTGTCATGATTATTTGATTTTCCACTATGATTGGTTTTTCTCACACTATACTTTTTCGTTTTAGCTAATCGCTGAAACTAAAAGGAATCATGTTAAAATTGAATTTGATGGAAAATTTTATGCAATAAGTAACCAAATTGGATAATTACTGGAGAGAAAGATATCATTATTATGCATAATCATCAATCAAAATATATGATTAATAATGTGATCTTCAATGTGATTCTTAATTAAACAAATAATAATATAATTTAAATTTATAAAAGTTCATGTGGAAATGAACATATAAGAAAGAATATTCAGCTTCCTACATGTTACGAAAGTTGGAAGAAGAACCTAGTGGAATATCTCACATTGAGGGTATGCTGTTATGTGCATGGAAAAAAAGGTAATAGAGTGAAAAATTGTAGAGGAGTTCAATGTATTATGTGTGGGGAACATGGTAATTATCCAACTCAATTCCTTAACCTAAGAATAAACTATCACTCCAATGAAGGATATATACTATGAAAATCACTAAAGTTGATGGATTGAAATATTTATGTATTTAGACTCAAGAATGATATTGTAGAAGTATTTTACCAATGTAATTTTGGTTATATGAATCACGAAACACCTGAGAATTTGATTATTTTTTTAAGTATATATGGATCTTGGTAAAATTAACATAAGAGTCATGGATTAGATCATGGGTTTTTGAGTTTATGGGTGATCCTAAGTTATAAAACTTATAAACCCCTTTTGAGATACTATGTGTTTTGAGTTCATATAGATTAATTATACTTAGAGAGACATTTATGGAAATAAAACCCTTTGGTTTTATGGAGGAATGAATTTCTATAGACATATGATTAATGGTATTGGTAACCTTTATCGTTTATTTTATCTTTTATATTAAGATAAATATGGTTTATTTTAATTTAGAAATATTTTTATTAATATAATTTTGGAAGAAGGATAACCTGCAAGATAGGCTTCAACCAATTGCATCCGGCAAGGTTGTAGTTCTTAATCCCAAAACTAAAGGGAGAAAATGATATAGTTCCAACATCTAAACTATATAATAGATTATTTATAGTGGGAAAACATAAAGAGATATATTTCTGAGTATGCATCTTATGAATGGTATTTCAACAAGTCAAGGATGAAGCACATTGTCTTAAAAGGATGTTACAACCATTATCCACACTGAAATGAAATGGGAAGACATCACAATGGGTTTTGTTATGATACTCCCCAAAAATATAAAGAACATAATTCTAAAATGGTTATTGTTGATCTCTATAAAATGTAAGAACAGTTTATCTCTATCAGAGGATATTTTTCTTGGGATAATCTTTACAATATATTCATAATGTCAGGTTAATGATTTTCTAGAGTAAATTATTCTATTATATCTTATTTGGGTTTGAAGTTTACCACATAGTTTTTCTTAAGCCTTTATAAATATTTTTATAAAGAGTGGAGTTTTATCACTACACATTATCCTCATAAAAATTGTTAATCTGATAAAACAGTTGACATCCTAATTGTTATTATAAGATATTATTCTATATATTTAAAAGGAGTTTGGGATCAAAACCTTCCTCAAGTTGAGTTATCATATAACTATAACATTCAATCGAGTATTCAGATTGCTGATTATGAATCACTTTATGGAAAGAAGTGGAGAACTGCAATGTACTAGAATGTATCTGTAGAAATAAATCTATTGGGACTTGAGTTAGATATTGAAATTAAAGATAACATTATATCCATTTAAGAACACATACGGTTAATGTTGAAAATTTATTTATGTAGATAAACATCGATGTGGTATACAATTTAAAGTTAGTGAGAATTAATTTCTATGATTTTTCATTGGAGGAAAAAAGAGAAAAATAATCCCTGAGTCTATTGGTCCCTTTGACATTATTGATCATATTAGAACCATAACTTATTTCATGGAACTTATAATAAAACACTTTCTGGTTCATAATGTGTTTTATGTATCTCTATTGTGGAAGTACATACCGAATCAATCACATGTATTTAACACATTTATGGTACCATTGAAACATAATCATTCTTATAATCAAAATTAATTGAGATTAAGGATTGAACAGAGAAGACGATATGAAAAGAGACCACTCACCTGGTCACCATTTTTCTAAAAACCCCACAATCTCTAGGAAGCTATTTGGTAACACGAGGATGAAATTAGGTTGAATTATCTTTATGTTATTGGAACAAAAGTGATGAATCTTGAGGGAATAATTCATTTTATATTAGAAAAATATCACACCCTGATATTTTTGTGAAATATATTTTTCAAATAAATTTAATCTTTTTGATAATTTGTGTTAAAAATAACACTGATTTTATCTTTTGTTACATAAAAAAATAAGTTTTTCTTGCGTTACATGAATCACTAAGTACAACTTGCGATAGACACCACACTAATTTCAAACTAAACATCACACACTATTAAAATATTATTACTTTACATGATTATTATAACCAAGATGTTGGAATAGAGGGTATGAATATGATTAAATAATTTATGAAAATATATTATCTATATATATATATAAAACTAATTCTTTTGTGAAAAATTAATTATAAATGGAAATAAAAACTATTATGGAATAAATGAATCATTTTTTAGAAAAACTATTTCATGAACATAAATGTGATTTACCTCAAGAAATTAAAAAAATCACATTAGGGAATAATTTTAATGAAATTTATATATCATATATTCAATAAATTTTTTAAATTTCATCTGATTTTTTTCTAGTCAAGAGATAAGAATAAATTAAATTTTATGCTTAAAACTGTATATGTTTTACAGTTTTCTCGCCTTTTCAAACTTATTTTAAATATTTTTTTTGGAAATTTTAGAAATTTTATCTAAAATAATTAATTTATTTTTTGAAATCATCATTTTATAATTATCTTATGGTGATGTTTTGATAATTTTCTAAAAAGTTTAATTTTTTATGAATAGTTAAAAATAGTGAAATTTAATTGAAAACTGTCTTTTCGTTTAAATTATTTTATAATGTTAAAGTATATTTTAATTTGGGTTTAATGTAAAATTAGTTAAATTATATATCTATTAATCCAATTTAGTTTATTTTAATCTTTTTCATATTGAATATTGATATAAAAACCTTGTTACTATTTGAACTTTTTCTCTTAGAAAACTCACATTCTCATCGCATCTGTGGGAATAATTTTAAATTAAAAATTTTAAATTATATGAATTGAATTTGTAAAAATGGATAAAATATTTTGAATAAAAATAATTTATATTATATAATAATTTTGAGTTAATTTTTGACTAAAATTAATAGTGAAAATAATAAATGTTAATTATCACAACTAATGTAAAAATGGGTTTTCCATGGGTTAAACTAAAAATAGAAGGGTTAAAATGATATTAAAACATATATTAATTATATATTATGTTCTTATTTATACCATAATATGTTTCATTCTGAGTAATAATCCATATTTTAACCTTTTTTTAGGTAAAAAATATGGGCACACCTTTTTCATTATAAAAATTATAGGTGTGCCACTCACCTAATTATAGAAATACCACACACTCTCCTATATTATTCACAAAATAAGACCATTTTTTGGAAAATAACGACTAAAATAACTTCAATATACCCCTCATGTCATCCTATAAGACTTATTTTTGGTATAAATTCCACTTAATAAGGCTCTTGGTGAAAACCATATGAGGTTACCTGATGAAGAGGTTACAATTTTCAAAGAGCATTTTTATTTATGTTTTTCTAAAGACTCCTTCAATTATTATTAAACCATGGTTATATAATAAAATAAGTATCTTTAATATACTAATATATTTTTCTATTTAGTTAATGACCTAAAACCATCTCTAAGATCATCAAATGGGCTATAAAATCATCCTTCATGTGTATAGTGAACTACCAACTCGTGAACCAATGTTATTCATTTTTCTATTACCACCTATCATGGTTGGGTATGATAGTGGATATAAAGTATATAGATGATATTTGTAAAAGAATTTTACATATATAGAAATTATATCATGTATAACTTTTTTACCTTCCATTCCTTAGATGATACCATAATGCTGCTCGTGTGTATAGTGGACTTCCTCCTCACGATGCAATGTGATTCATTTTTCACTAGGACATTACATGGATGATAATAAGGGTAAATTTTATTAATTTATGTGATATAAAATAAATAATTATGATATTATATAATATATTTTATTATTAAAATATAATACATCATTTTATTTCATACCTAATCACTCACTGGAAGATGATAACATCGTTTGTGTTTGTGTGGACTACAACCCTTCACGAAGCATTGTGGATATCTATTTTCATCAACAGTCCACCTGGATCATATGTATAATTATATTTAAATAAATAATTTTTTATTTATTATATTATTATAATTCTATAAATAAAAAATATTACTTACCATCTTTCTATAATGATCGTTGAAAAATGAAAACATTACTCATGCGTGTGTACGACCTACCGTCTTAATGATCGTAATGTACTTCATTTATCAAAACTATATTTCATGACTGGTCTTAATAGTATAATGGATGTAAAAATATGATAATTACGTAATATTTATTATTCTATATAATATGAAACAATGATAAAATTAATGGGACTAAAAATAACAAATAAAAACATATATAAAAAACAAAGCGATTATTACCAGAAAAATGATTTTATCAAAGAATAGGAAATAAACAGGTAAAAATGATCATTATTAAATCATATAGGGTATAAAATATATACTTATGGTTCTATAATATATTTATAATAAACATATATTTTTTATATAGGAATTTTTAACGTGTACGAAGGAATTTGAGACTTAAGATAAGAAATTTTTAGTCTCTCTTTTATATCTCAGAGACATCTGAAAATTCACCACCCATTTCTTTTATGTGGTGTATGTAATTAGACTTTTTCATGTTTAATAATGAATACCATTATTTTCATGATATTTAATGTCTCATTTTATGTTATTATTTATTGGTTATTATGATTTAAATGATTACTAAATCATTAATGGATTTTTCTCTCACTTTTATTTCCTGTGAGACACATTCCATATTCAAAACATTTTTCAAGTATGTGGTGTAAATACTGCCCAAGAATTTATTTTTTGATTCTTATCCTGAACATTATTTGGATTTATATATCCATTTTAATATATTTCTTTCATGAGGATTTAGGTTTAAAAGTTACCAAAGCGATAATGGATGTTTGTCTCAATTTTTCTTTCTTTGAGACATTTGTTATGTTATACACCTATCGTAGTTTAAAAGGCTTATATACAAACCATTTGAAATGTAATATCATGAATTTATTTTTCCCCATGATATTTTATGTTTCATTTAATATTATTCCTTCATTGGTATTATGATTAAATGTTACCAAAGTGGTAATAATTTTATGTTAAAATCTAATCGTTATCAAGATTTTTTATGATTATGTTTTTTATGAAAAAATATTATGATCCATATCTCAAGAAACACATGAATTTTTTTATCTTATGGTTTGGTAATGATATTATATGTCTTCCCTTCATTTTCCACTCTTTATTTACTAAATAGTTCAAAATAATTTTTTATTAAAATCATCTTTATTTCGATCTTCGGTCGAAAATTATTTTTATTACAAAATCATGTTTTCTAAAGGATACCGTATATCAGTGCTAAAATTAAACCATTGATAAATAATGCCATGTATCAGTGCTAAAAATAAGGTACGGATAGAGGATACTCTTTATCAGTGCTAAAAATAAAGCGCTGAAAAAGGATACCTTTATCAGCGCTAAAAAAGATGTGATGATAAAAGGTTAAATTTATCAATAATTTATTTAGATTAACTACTATAAAACATGCATTTAACATAGCTGATATTCATCAGCACTACAATAGAATGCTGATAAATGGCATATTTATCAGCAATAAATAAATTATTGATAAATTTAACCTTTTATCAGCACATGAAGTGATGAGATTATTTTTTCATAACTACATCACATTAATGACTTATATAAATATATTTAAATAAATAATATTATATTTATTTTATAATTATAATTATAGAAATATACATTCAAACTTTTTATGTTTCTATAATAATCATTGAAAAATGGAAACGTTACTCATTCACATATACAGCTTATCATCTCCATGATTGTAACGTAGTTCAATTTTTATATTAATATTTTTTATAGATTTAAAAAAGTATAATTTATATATAAAAATGATAATTATTTAGTTAGTATTTTTCTTTATATGATGTATGAATGAAATTTTTAAACATAATCAAACTACTGAACCCATTATGGACATATGAACTGAATATATTTAAAACATTGACGTGAACTTAATTGATAGTTTATTAAATATAAAATAATATTAAATAAAATAAAATGAATAATAAACATATAAATTGTACTTAATTAATTAAATATTTTACATAATTTTATTATTCCTGAAGATAAATAATGTACATGATGAGTTGGACCTAAGGTAAGGGGTTTCATAACTCAATTTCTTTTCAATGGGTTATATTACTTCTTCATAGTCATTTAAAATCTATGATTATGTTTTTAAGGAATTTTTCTTAGAAAATATTGTTTTTAAAAATGTTTTATGTGGATTTACATTTGATACATATAATAAATTCCTAGATTGATTCTCATTTCAATAACATGATCTTTGTAAGGTATTTTGTCTTGACTTCCACTCTATTGAGACATAATTGGTATGACTCTCTTATTTATTTTTATGAAGTGTATCTACTTATAATTTTATATTTTTTATCATGAATATATTTATATTCAAGGTATTTAATGTCTAATTTGAATTTATTTATTTCATTGGGCTTTTGATTCAAATGTTACCAAAGTGGTGAGGGTTTATTTCACAATCTCATCATTATTCAAGATTATTTATGCTTAAGTCTTTGATGGGAGAATTAATTGAATATTCTATCCTAAAACCAAAATATTTTATTCTACTATGGTTATTTCTAGGAATTATATATTTTCCTTTCCTTTTAATATCTTTAGGTGATCAATTTACCATAATAAAATTTTAAGGCAAAAGAAGACATTATTCTTTCCACTAGTTTGGAAAACTGTTTCTTCTATAACAATATTTTTATTGAAAGGTTTTAGTGAAATCATTTGATATTCAATAATGATTAATTATATACATTTTATACATTTTTTAATTTTTACAAAATGGGTTATAATGAATCTTCTTTTAATTTTCTGAACAAGGTATTTTTTTAATTTTTCTTAAAAATGTGAAAGGATTATTTGTTTTAATATATTTAGATAAAACGGAATTTACAATTTTCATGACTACTAGTTGTTTTGAATATTACATTTTGAGGTTTCAAAGATTTAATTCAAACAATTTTTTTCCCTAATATTTTAAAAAAAAGTTACTTTTTAAAATTTGTTTCCAGAATAAAAATTATGGTATCCTCAAGATTGTTTTAATGATATTTTTATTTTATTTATATTCATCAACAACAATAAAACATTTATTTCCCAATGGGTATATATTGTAATGATATAATACTTATTCTTTCTCTATATGGTTTTTGATCAGGTTGATTGGGGAATGTATTAGAATTCCACAATCTAGGTGTTTCTATACAAATAGTTTTTGGATTATTCATGTTAATTAAGTTTTATTGTTTATTCATATGATGAATTCATTAGACTTATTAAGTAAAGGGTGGGAAAATAGAATTATATATCCCCTAGATAAATCATTAGTTCTCATGATACAAACCTATTAGTTATCCTTATTAAATGGGTTCTTGGTGTATACCTATGAATAGTTTAAACTATATTGGGGAAATGCCTTGATAGTCAATTTCATAGGTCAAGAATTATGCATTCTATCATTATAAAATTATTTATTGTTATCCATGTGATTATTTTATATGTTAAGATATTTAGGGATTATTTCGAATATCATGTAATTATTTATATGTCATCATTTTACCCTAATTTACTTATGATATATTATTTTTCATTCTCATGTTATTAATTAAATGGTTTGTATTTTAGTTATTTAACTGACCATATAGATTATTCCTTATTTAGTCATGATAAATTCTGCTATACAAAACCTTTACTGATAATATGATCTCACCCTTATTTTCTTTCATTTCCCCACGATATAAATAAATAATCATTAAATGAGTTAAAGGATATAGAATTTTTACTTTTTTTATGTTTTATAATTTATTTTTAATGTAAAATGGGAATCATGTATATATTTGGAACTCTAAGATTACTAAACCCATTACTCATTTAGGATTAAATCCCATGAATATATGCCAATGTAACAAATTAGATACTAAATATTGGTTATTAGAGTAGGGGTTGTTATAGTTGGTATTAGATTAAGTTTATTAGAAACCTAAGGAACTAAATTCATGAAAACATTGACTAAGGAAAATAACCTTGTGATCAAATATAATGATATTTCTAAGTATATAATAACATCCTTAAATTTTGGTAAGGTAGAGATTATGTGGGTTTCCAAGAAATACATCCATGTTGGGATACTAAAATTTAACATGGTTTTGGAACAGATGAATCTAAGAGAAAGAACCCTAAAACGATTATGCTAAGTATATCTTGGAAACTATTAGAGTGCACAGAGAGTGTGCCTTTATTATACACCTGGTTTGAAGCTCTCAATGTATATAATTTGGATATTTCAAATTTCATTATGTACCATTATGGAGGATTTTAATATATGATGATAATGAATGGCCTAGGATAAAGTTAAGGTGTATTAGATTTGAAAATGGTGTTAATATTTATACATCCAATAAATTGTTAAGTGTTTTTCCACTATTATTATTATTTGTCACACAATAATTTTTTTAGTCAACAGATAGAACCAAGAAGAATCTTGTTAGCACTAAATATGATGTGAAATGTAGTGATTATAAGAAACCAATTTGTGTAATTATTTGAGAGAAATATATTTTTATTATTCCTAATCTGTTTTCCTAATATATGACTAATAAATTTCACCTTAACTAAATCTCAAACTCTTCAAATAATATAAGGATATATTTTTCTAAGATATTGGATAGTGGATACCATAGAGGAATCAAGACTCAATTTTATTCATGACATAAATATAGAAATAGACACGGTTGACAATGTCTCAAAGGTAAGGAAAAATAATTTCTGATAATAAATAAAGGTTGTAAAGTAATGAATTTTTGAGTTCAATGTCTTATGTGTGGAAAAAATGGAAATTTTCTGAGTCAATTCTATATTCTACGTGTTAGCTCTTATACCAAAGAAAGAATTATTCCATGAAAATAATTGAATTGGAATGATTGAATTGTTTACAAATTGGGATTAGAAAATTATGTTGTATAAGTGTTAAATAAATAATATTTTATCCATACAAATCATGAAACATCTAAGTATTATTCCATAGTATTTTTATTTAAGGATTAGAAATCATGTGTTGAAAGGTACCTATAAACATGAAAATTATTTAAAGGTAAGGTGATATTTTATGTAAAACTCATGATTAGGGAAAATATAACCCATAATATCTGATTTAAGTTGAAGTAATAAAATTGAGTTTGGATAAATAGATGGTTTAAATTGATGAAATAAATCATTTATTTTTGTATACCTTGAAAATTATTAGTGATTTAGTGACAATGTAATTTATAATAGAGTTTAATTAATTTTCATATTAATGGATATTATTAAATAATATGTGAATTTTCTTAAAATAATTAGGATAAATTTAAATTTTTAAGAAGTTCTGTTTTCACTATGATTTAATGGTGATCAAGGTATTCAAATATTTTGAATATGACAATATTAGTTTTTTTAAATTTTGGGGGTTAATGTAAAGTTGATTTCAGAAAATTTATTGAAAATATATCTATTTTTTTAAATTGGAATTTTTTCAAATGTAATACAGAAGTATTTTAAGTATAAATACTTATAGAATGGATTAATTTGATCTTTCAGTATTTCTGTTTAAGTTTTAGAGTTTAATGTGTTATATTTGAAAATATGTGCAAATCATTTTCATTTTGGTAAATATTTACAGATGGATGTAAATTATTTTCACTCTTTATTAATTGTTTGATCTATTAAAAGTTAATTTTATTTCTTTATGAATAAATAATTTATAATTTGTATTCATTTATTATAGTAAGAATTTATGTTGAAATTGTTGAAATCACAACAGAATAATTAAATGGTGCTTATAAAATAAAAATATATCAAGAAATCCTTAACTTAGGTGTTCTATATATTTATAGTTAAATAATCACTCCCCTTCAGGAATAAAATTTGAAATAAAAATTTATACATTTACCATCATTTCAGTTGAAACGATGGTCTTTTCACCTATTAAATATTTATGGATTTTTTTTCAACATTATCCTAACTATATTCTATATCACTCTATATTAGTCCTTGAAGATTTTTTTTCTACTTCATGGTCAAATTTTCACTTCCCATTATTTTAACCCAATTTTTAATCATAGTTTTTTGTTATTCTATACTACCGTCATATTTCTCTTTCCCCTTTTAAGATGAAGTTTTATTAACCCTTTATGGTTTGAGTTTTCAAAGAAGGTATTTAAAACATTTAAACCGCTGATTATTGAGAACAAGTTCTAATTGAGATGATGTAATTTATTTAAGGTTTCATAATGTATCATACCAAGGTTTTTTAATATTTATATCTTTAAATAAAATTTATTTCTTTGGTAGTTTCTGTCACATGAAAAATTGAGTATAAACGAACTATGGTATACTCTTAAAATATTATTATTTAAACATGAATGTTAAAAAATGAAGTTATAAATAGGATTAAACATAATATAATAAATATCTATTAATTTTGAATATACTCAAAATGTATTGATTAATTCATGATAAATAAATACTTAATTTTTAATATAGTCATTTTATGCTTTAAAAATACATTTTCATTTAAAATAATTTTTATTGATTTTTGTGAGTGGATAATATAATTAATTCCTAAATATTTTGTAATTTTATTTTTTATAAAATATATATTATTTTTTAAATTAGTTTATAAAAATTATCTTAGGGTGTAGTTTTTTATTATTTTGAATGGTTTTGGGTTTTAGTGGATATTGTAAAATATCGATTTTTTTTAAAAATGTCATTTCTATTTCATTAAATAATGAAATTTAAGGTCATATTAGGTTTTTGATTTTATATTAAAGTGACATATGATCAATTTTATATATAATAATTTATTAAAATTCATTTTAATCATCATTTTTTATGATTATGTTAAAAATCTATTTGTATTATTAAAAACGTATTTTTTCTGAAAAATAATATTTACTACATAAAGATTTTCCATTTTAATTAACTATGAAAACACTAAATTATGAATTATTTAAATTATATTTATATATTATATATATTTAAATATTAATTGAAAATAATATAATTAATATTAATCATCATAGAGCGGATGTAAAATCATCTCTTCCTTAAAAAATGCATTATCTTGAAAATTCACTTTCAGTCGTACTTTGTAGGTCTAATTTGAATTTAAAATCAACCAAATATATAAATTTATTCATAAAAAATGGATTCTATATTTGAAATACTGTGGTAAAAAATTTGGTAAATACTTTTTTATTTTTGTTTCTTATGAATAGTTTCCATAGTAAGTAATTGTCACCATATTATGGGTAAATCAGAAAATTATGGTTGAAAATAATATGGTAAGTATGAATAATTGACCATAAAACTTTAATTTATCATATATAATGATTTTAGTTTGGCAATCTTATTATTAATATATTATATATCAGCACTTTCTTCCATATTTCATTGATTTTGACCTTTATAATATTTAAATAATACATAGACAAAAATATATCTTTCATATTTTTAAAAACTGTAATATTTTTTGATAGGGAATAAAAACATATATTTAGTTATAAATAATAAATTAAAAGATAAATTATATATTTTTAATGTAAATATATTTATAATTTTTAGTAATTAAATAATTATCATAAATTCATATGCCACACTAACACAATACTTAGTCAATTAATAGAAAAATAAAATAAATGTTTTTAAAAATATTAAAGAAATATAAATTGAATGAATTATTGTGTTCTACGAAATTTTAAGATAAATATTAAATTTTTTTTGATTTGTTAAAGGGTTATATTTGTATTACATCCCTTTCATGTTATTTTCAAAGTCAAATTAAATGAATAGTTCCGAAAATTATAATAATGTTATTTTATAGTAAATAATATTTTATTAAAAGTCTTAAGATTAAAAAAATACCTTTATTCATACAAGTGATTATGATATAGTCGCAAATATCAATCATAATCCATTTATTATCTTCTTTTTATTTTATAGTACTATCTCAACCCCTAGAGAGTAAAAACTTTATTATCACAATAATTTTCAAAAAGGGTTAACATGGGTTAAAACAAAAATATTTGGGTAAAAACCTAATCTAAACACGTCAAAATTTTATTTTAGGGTGTTATTTTTACCCATAATCCTCATATTTTTTAATTATATTACTTTTATTATTTTATATATGAAAATTAATTTATATTAATTTAACATTTTATTAAATTCCACAAGTTCCCCTCCCCACATTTATAAAAGGACACTGCCTCTTCTATTTTATTAACACTTAAAAAATCATTTTTATTTGTCCAGTCACTTACCAAATCCATTCCATAATTCCCTTAAAATTTCTTAGAGGCCACGATGCTATTGTAAAACGCTCATAAGAATGCTTTTTGTGTAATCCTAAAGGGGTTGTTTGAAGAATAGGTATCGTTCTTAAGTGTTCATTTTTGTTTTAATTATTCTTATAACTCTAGAAAATATTATTCAACTATGATGATATAATAAAATCATTAACTCACATATATATGTATTTTTTATGTTAACTTCATACCATGTATCAATATCAACTTTTATAAAATGGGAAACAAATCTGTCATCTGTGTGTAAGGTGGACTACCACCTCGCAAATTGATGTAATTTGTTTTCCATAACCAATTCTTAGGGAAGGCTTTAATGATGGAATTTATATTTATATATATATATATTCATTAAATATGGATATTTATGTAAAGATAATATATCACATAATTTCTTACATATCCATTCATTGAAAAATGATAACATTTTTCTTGTGTACGTTTGGATTACCACCTCCATGAAACAATGTGATTTGTTTTTTTTTGTAACCAAATAATAGGAATATTATATAAAATTATATTTAAATAAATAATATTTTATTTAATTTAAAATTATAATTCATTAAATATTGAATAATACTTATGTTCTTTCGATCATGATCATTTAAAATTTGAAACGTTATCTATGCGTATGTATGGCATATCATCTCCATGATTGTAACATGTTCACTTTTCATAACCTTGTTTAATGGTTGGTTTTAAAACTAATTTTTTTTATTAAAATGATAAATATTACATTACTATTATTGTTAATATGATTTACCAGTCACCTCTTTTACCATATTCAAACTTTTTACGTCATTTTGGACATATAAACTGAATATCATCAAAAAGTCCAATTTGAACTTACCTGATTAAGTAATTAAATGTAAAAAATTATTAAATAAAATCAAAAAATAATAATCATGTAAAAATGATCTTTATAAATAAAATAATTATAATTTTTTATTATTATTGAATATGAATAACGTTTGTATCGAGTCGGACTTAAGGTAAGGGGTTTCATAACTCAACTTCCATTCATTGGGTTATATTACTTGTTCATTGTCTTTGTTTTTATAAGACTTTGTGTGTAATTACTTTTGATTATTTTATGTTCTTTTTACACTTATTTTATATTTATTTTAATTTGAAACACTAAATTTATTCATTGATTAATTCCCACTTCAATGGTATAATATTTTTAATAAATTTCATCTTTATTTCCCCTTCATCAAGTCATATTTTGTATTATAGACCTATTTATTTTAATGGGATGTATATACATACCATTCGATATGTTATATCATTAATATAGTAATATATATAGTATTTAATGTTTCATTTTATGTTACTTATTTTATGTGGTTATGACTGAAATGTTAGCAAAGGGGTAAGGGTTTACTTCACAATCTCATCATTATCCATGATTATTTATATTTAAGTATGTAGTGTGGGGAATTATTTTATATTTATATCTTAAAACCAAATTATTTTCTTATCCTATTTTTATTTTATGAAAATATATGTTTTCCTTTCGTTTTCAACTCTTTATGTACTCAAGATACCGAAATCACATCTCTAAGAAAAAATTACTTTATTGTTCTACTCAACTGTTAATATATTTATACCATATAAATATTTTTCTTAAAAATATTAAAGATTATTTTTAATATTTTAAAATGATTTATTAAATAGTGTTTATATAGTTTTTACTTTTTATAATAAAAAATCAAAAGGAATCCTCTTTTAAATTTTCTAACAAGGTACTTTTTTAATTTTTAAAAATAATACGAAAGGAATCTTTGTTATAACATACTCAACATGTGTATAATTTCCAACTTTGACGACTGTTCATTTATTTTAAGATTAAATTATATGTTTCTATGATTCATTACAAAAAAAAGTATCTTTCCTAGTATTTTTTATTTTTTTTAATGTAAATTTGGAAATGAAATGTGTATTTTCTTCAAGAATTTTTCAATGGTCTTTTTATTGTATTAATATTCATCCAAAAACACAACCATTTTATTATCCACTATGGATATGTGATAATCAGACAAAATTTATTCTTACTGTAGATGGTTTACGATCATCTTGAATGGGAATTTTTTTGAAAATTTGTATCATAGTTCTTCTTATATGGGTAGTTTTTGAATAAGTCGTGTAGATTATGTTCTATTATTTACTCATGTTATGAATAAATTTTACTTATTAAGTGATGAGGGTATTATAATTATATATCCCCTTGGTTCATCAATATGTATCATGATACAAACAACTTGGATAACCTTATTAAATGATTTTTTAGTTTATACCTACCAATTGTGTAAACTATCTTGGTATAAGTCCAAAACGGTAAGTTTTTGAAGTACAACATTATGTAATACATTATTATGAAAGTAGTTATTGATATCTATGTGATTATTTTATTAATTATGATATATTTGGATAAGTTTAAAGATCATGTGATAATTTATATACCATCATTTGATCCTCATTTACTTTTCCGTTTAATTTTTCCTTCCAAAAAAATTGATTAAATGTTATGTGTATCAGTTATTTACCTTGATAAATTTATTATTCCTAATTTAATTATGATAAATTCCACTATACGTAGCCTTTAATAAGAATATGAGCTCACAATTATTATGTTTCATTTCCCAAATATAAGATGAAATAATTATTGAATGAGTCCTTTGATTCAGAACGTTTACTTTTTCTATGTTTTATATTTTATTCTCAGGGTAAAATGAGTAAAATGTATGTATAAACCAATCCAAGACCACTAAATTGATCAGTATTTTAGGATTATGTATAATGTATCTATTCCAATGAAATAAAGGAGACATGTACTCTAGGATACTAGAGTTTTGTTCATCAAAATTTGGTTCATTTCAAACTCCCCATAATTACACTTCTTATCATTAATGATCCCAAGGGATCATCCATCAATAAATATGGTCTTACTTAAATCATAAATTCATCACTATCTCTCCTATTTTTAATCAAAAATACATTATCTCTCTTTCATTGTGTGACTCGATACTCATGATCACAATATTCAATACAGGCTCATGATTCCGTAACATATGCTCCCAAAAATACTAATATTACTTCAATCTCATCACTAATGTTATCTCATTCCACACAACCATCAATTCTCTCACAAACAAAAACTCGTCATCTAGGCACCATGTGTGCATCCATTACCAAAACTATATGAAATTTCATGTATGAAACTATTAATTCCATATCACTAACAACCATTCCATATATTCCCATATAGTTCTCCCTAAAATATAGAATATCATTTTACACAAAATTCCACTTAGTAGTTATCCACACTTTAGGGATTGCTGAAAAAATCCCAAAATAAGTGGTTAAATGTAATATACCATCAATTTCCACATCAAAATATGTGAGTTTTATCTGAGAGATAATTTTATTGGCCTCAAATATATGTATATATCTACAAAATAATTCATACAAATAAAAAACACACAACTCCAAACACTAGGGACACTATCATCCAAATAGTTAATAACTAAGAAAACAAAGTTACATGACAATGAGTTACTTATTCGTAAAAAATAAAATCATTTTACACAATCTAAAATTAAGCCAAATTTTTTCCTAAAACTCCATGGTATTCAAGGGTTTAAATAAAATTAAATTTTTTTAATTCTCTGCCGAATACATTATTTTCAATGAAAAATTATTTTATTTCAAAAAATCTTTATGAAATAAGATTCTAATATAATTTTCATCAATTTTATCAAAAACCCAAAAATACTAAACAATTTATAAAGTCTCTCATTATAATATACATTTCAAGGAAAATTTTATGTCAACAATTTTCCATATGCCTCAAACTTATAGATGAGTTTATATAGTGGTTGATGGCACAAAATTCAAAATAAAATTAAATAAATATTAACCTATGATCCATATTAATCTATTTTCCCCTTATAATCTACTCAAAAAAACTATTGATTCAATTATAGTTTTCCATAATTCATAATGGAACCATATAATAAAATATGTCAAACAACACCACCCCTAGGTGCATGTCTCATTCCCAAAGCATGCCTATAATATGATGCATGAACCATGAAACTGGATCTAAAATGAGCCCAATAGTACCTTCCAAGTCATTCCTGTTAAGAAATACCCAAACCATAGCCTCAATAAACCTATATTGTCTACTCTAAAATACAAAACATCACTTAGTATCTTGGGTTTCAACAAAATCCATATTTTCCAAGCATACTTCCCGTCCAGATCCCAAGTTCCAATATCATATCCTTGACTTTAACAAACATTATACCAACTAAAAACATGATCGAAAACTCATGTTTATTGTCATTACTTAGATCACTCAAACAATACGTGTTATAGGTGAATTATTTTACCTCATAC
Organism: Viscum album; assembly: GCA_963277665.1. Classification (NCBI taxonomy): domain Eukaryota; kingdom Viridiplantae; phylum Streptophyta; class Magnoliopsida; order Santalales; family Viscaceae; genus Viscum; species Viscum album. Next base: position 1,510,605,733 of record OY728128.1, on the reverse strand, counting down.
GTGGAACTCTTTATGATATAAGATATATAGTAAAGGCTTGTGGTTGAAATACTCATAGGGAGACAATGATCACAATATAATGCACATGGTTCATTCCCAAATTTATTATGAATTCAACATGACCCATATATATGAGTCAGTTATCCAAAACCAATAGACAAATAATAAAAATGATAAGAGGGTATCTCAGATGCAATAATATAAAAGTTAAATAATTTACCTGATATGAAATAAAATATAATATAGTAGAAATAGAAAACTAACACATCTTAGGTGTAAAAAAAAGATATAATAACCAAGTAGTCCCTCAATTGAAAAATATAAAATTAAATATCTGTAATAAAATATAATGGCCTATGGCCCAGCTCACTAGACCATTCTTATTGAATCATCAAAAAAAGTACACTACTCATCCTGAGCTATATGTCGAGATCAATGAAGATACCTATACATAGAGATAATAATTATATATTACACATGAATATATAAATGCATGAATCATATATTGGAAATTGTAAGGCTAGGGACCTAGTAGGATTCCCTCAATCACCTTAAATAATTGAGTACTAATGATCAAATAGATACATGTGTAAGTGTGTGGCGTATTTAATTATGTGATGAGTCATCTCAGCCCACTCATAAACATAATCCATACATGCACATACAAATACAAACCTATATTCCATCATGTCTAGATTAAACACACACACCTTAAAGACTTACTTGATCCTACCCAATTCAAGAAAGGTACCTCCTTCCTGTAATCAATGACATATATACCCTCCTATAAAAATAATTCATACCCAACTATCTCTCTCATTTTTAAAGATGTAATAATTGAGGATTTTTCAGTAAATGTCAATGAATATTCATTCATTAGAGTCCCACCAGACACATAAACTATATCATTGCCTATATATTTCCAAAATATAAACTATAATGGAAAATAATGATTGTAATTTGAAATACACAAACAACAAAACAAAAAGGTCCCAAACATCAATAAAAATGTAAATTGACAATGATAACCTAAAAAGGTGTTCAAATAAGGATAAAAGAGTCAAATAATAACTCAAACAAATGTCCATTATAATAAAAATAGTAAAAATAAATAATAGTTTCCATACATATTAAATAGAATAAGACATATCATATACTTTTCCTCATCATTCTTCTTTGGTCCTCATCTAAGATATCATGCATACTACCCACAAATAACATCAAAATTCTTCCCATATACCATTATTTTTCATAGATAATTACTTACACCATATGATAATACAATCTACAACTACATATTGATCACTCAGAATATATATCAATGTTATCTTTCAAAAGTCTGTGTCATGGTTGTGGTCTTACCTCAAGAGGATCCGTATAATCATTCAAGTATTTTCCTTTATATGTAGCTAAAATATATACTTCTATGAAAAATGACTATATCTAAGATGATAAATATTCTAGAAAAAGAAACATAAAGGACTACCCATATACATTGAGATCCATTCCATGTATATGGGTAGGGGTTAGTCCAATGACCTAGTAGGATCACCCACTCTCCTCGCCACATTTAGTACTCATGGTCAACTAGAATGATATGAAAATGTATAGTTCTTTATAGTATGTGGTGAGTGGAACTAATACCATAAGTAAATAGAACCCATGAATCTATATTAAAATTCATATGTACATTCCATCATGGCTAGAAGATACATGCACCCTAAAGTTTTGTCTACCACTACCCCTAGGACTGCTCCCCCTACTTGTAATAAATGTCACGTATACCCTCATTACTAGTTGAGATATACCCCACAATAAATATCATTTTAATAAATAAAATCCTCTATAATTTCTCACTAAATATCCACAAAGAATAACTTTTAAGTGTAATTTTCATGTCATAAATACCGGAATCATATTTTTTTCTACCCAAGAGCACTCCTCAATCCCCAAGATTTAATGGATAGACTTTTGGGAATCTAAGTGTCTTTTGGTAAACATTAAATTTTTTTTTTATAAATATATGTAATGGGAGTTAACTTTCATAAATATGGAATGACTTGTCAGTAAGTTAGATGTTTTATGAAGAAAAATACAATGCACGACCTTATAAACAAATCCATACATGATCCATAAACCTATATTCAATTACAAATAATTCTACTAATATGACATTATCTAGTAAAACCATCCTTATATAGGTGAAACCCAATGGAAAATAAGCGATGTGCTAAAAAAGACCTTCGACCACCTCTAAAAGCTCTAACTCTAAAGTGGGAATCAATCCTACTTTCATATCAAACATAAACTGCCATTCAAGAAATCCTAATAAATTCCAATAAAAAAATAAATACATAAAATAATTAAAATAGAGGTTTCATTTCCATTTAGGTGTCTTGTATAGTGTCTGAATAAACTACTCGGTGGAGTAGCACCAATGATTTCACAACATAGTAGTGAAAAACATGTGTTTGCATAAAAATTTACACTCATTTAAATAGGTATAAAATAATAGTTTTACAATTTGTAATTAAAAAAATTTCCTTAGTAACATATAAGATACAAATAGATAATATAATTTTTATAAAAATGAACTCTCTATACTCAGGGGGTTCAGAACTGTACAACTGGATTCAAGTCAACACCCAGAATAAGAGATGGATTGGTAAAAACACATGTCACCCATCCAAGAGAAGCTATCCTAAAGGTTGTCAGGACACACACCTATCGTTTTGGAAAATATAAAGGTGTATACCAAAATTTTGAAAACATAGTTATTCATCCCATGGAAATATGGAATGGGTATAATAAATAATTCCATTACGATCCCATCCCAACACCAAGATTATAATAAAGTTATACCTACTTAAATAACTTATAGTAGTAAAATATTAGAGTATATATAAGTTATGCCAGTAAATCGATGAACAGAATCTATTCCAAAAAATAAACTTGCTTTATAATTCAATAAACAGATGTGAACCACTTATATCATGCTCACTATCTATCAATGAAAATATCCTTTATTGTAATAATATAATAATGATATCATGTCTCATTCTTTTAATAACAAAATGGTAGCATACCGATTAAAAAACTATATCCATGCTTTGGATAAAAATACATAATAGCATGAAGGAATAATAGCTATCCATAGGGGATATAAGTGGGACTTTAATAAATAATCTATTATAATAAATGGTTACCAAATTATGGTTGTTAAAAAAAATAGAGACATTCCAGTGTAACCTCATGGGTTTGACACAAATTAACACTATGAAAAACTAGATATGTTCTATTTAAAGTATTAGATATTTCATTATATTAATTCAGATTGAGTGTTCATGAAACAAATATGGTTTTACTCTAAAATTCCCATGGAGTTTTTTATGTTTCGTATTTGGTTTCCTTCTTTGTGATAATTTTTATGATGTTGAGATTGTTTTGAGAAAGTTTTTGAGGTTTTTTAAAGTGTTTTATAGGGAATTAAGATCAACCAAATAAGTTTAGTGTTTATTTGAGTGATGTATGGAAAACTGGTATAGATCTTATGGCTTTTACAAGATTATAAGTCATCATACTAGATTGTATGAACATAGACTTAGGCTTATGCATATGAATTTATTGGTCATGGTATGAGTTTTAGTAAAAAGTGTGTGACTTTGTGACAACATATTATAATATTAGGCTAACTTATGTCATTTAAACTATAAGCATTTGAATTTAACATATGACTTTGGGAAGCATAATATAAATTTTAGAAGTCTTTTATGACTTTATCAATTGACTTTAGCAATGTACTTTGGAAGTTATAACTATAAGAATTTATGCAATGTCAGTATTTGTAAATCTATATGACTTTAAATTCATTATAGTGTTGACACATTCTTGGATGTGAATGAATTTTCACGAATCGTATGACTTTCAAAGTCATACGATATACCATAAATTTTTTTGAGTTTATAGAATTAAAATTTTATAATGAATTTAAAATAAAAGATACCCAATACATTCCCCATTGTCTAAAATATAATGTTTAAAATTTTATTCAAGATACATAAATAGTATATATTCCCTAAATCTTCATGAAAAAAATAAATCACTGATGAAATCAAATGAGGGTGCTCTCAAAGATGATGAAATTAATTTATTATATTTTCAAGAATAATTCATTTTTTAATGTGACACTAATTTTATATTATTTCATTCCTAAAACACTTGATAATGATGTTTTTATTCTATGTATGTTCATCTTGAAAGTTTAAAATTATTTTGAAGTTGATTTTTATGGATCCATTATGTTGTGTGATATCATTCATTCCATAAGTGTAGATTTATTGATGTCATTGTTTATGCAGAAGTGAATATGATTTTTATTGAGTGTTTTAACATTCTAATGACTTTATATCTATTTATATTTATTTTATTGAGATTTAATCTTGAATACCTAAATTTAATGGTTATCTGTTGAAGAATAAGAAGTTGGATTTGGAAATTTTTGGAATAATCAATTATGGTAGACTGAACAACATGAAGATCATAGTGAATAGTTCAATAAAAGTTATACGTACTAAAAAGGGGAATTTTATAATTTTTACTTTTGAAATAAGGATTTATACAAATTTTTTGAGCCAATTTAGTTATATAGAATGTGAAATAGAATTTAATGTGCCACCAGTGAAAGTGATTTATCAGAGAGAGAGATATATATTTGCTTCGTGGAAATAGAAATGGTGTTTAATTTTTGATATATGTGATTGAATGAAATATTATTATATAACCATACAAAATAGGATGTGTCTGAGAGATTTAGAAGAATTATAATAACATGATTTTCTAAAGATAATTTTTCCTTCATCTAAAAATATTATTTTTCTCAAGTATACAATTTTCAGTTTAAGTGAACCAGAATAAGAAAATCCAAAAGGGATATTATATTTTTGGATTTTGGTAATCTGAGTTCTTCAGTGTTTGTCTATGAGGTAGATTCATAAGTATATTTTCTTAGTGTGAGTGGTGGTTTGTAGATATTATTTTTATGACTCGAAGGGGAGTATCTCAAATCTATTTCAAAATAAAATTTCACTCAAAATAACACCTCTATCATCTGGTGATATTTATATTTAATAATTACAGTTGAGAGAAATTAAAACCTAAAGGAGGTAGTTCTTATTATGGGATGAATGGGATTAGAATAATAGTAGACACAAACCACTTGTAACGGTAATAAGATATTGGGGGATATTCTATATAAAGGGACAATAACTAACTTCATCAAGGAGTGGGATCACATAATGTATTCAAATATTGTAAAAAAAATTCTTCCTCACTATTTTTTGTATCCAGTTATTCAAGAGAGGATGAGATATTGACCTGTAAATTTCATTTCCTAACCATATATATAGGATTATTTCAAAGAACAAAATTATAAAAATCAAGATAAACTGAATCACCCCACTCATAATATATCCATTAGACACAGTAGGACTAAAAGGTGACATCAAATCTTAAGGTTCTCTTTTTTGTATCCTCCCTTTGTATAGGAATATTAACTATATCAACTATGTTAATTGTAGAGGTGTTCCAACATTTTATGGAATGAATTTCTATGGTTTTAAAAATATAATGTTATAATTTTTGTTATATAAGGGTTGTGAAGTTTTTATGCATCCATAGTGGGGTTTACACCCATTCAAAGAGGTTAAAAATCACATTTTTTGATAAAATTAACCTTTAGGTGGATGTAAAATCTAATAATTACATCTTATTGTCTCTCTCCGAGATAGTTTTTACCAAATTTATGAGATTAAAAAATGAAGAAGCAATTAGTGATAATCTTGAAAGTAGTTATGAATGAAATGTTAATGTGAATGAATCCAATATAAAATTATATAGATTCATGTATGAATATATAAATACAATTTATGACGAATCCATTAATTATTACTTTACTAAAGTGAATGATATTTTGAGAGACATTCAAGGTTTTGGTGAAACATTGGATGAATAAACTATTATGAAGAAACTCATTAGAAATTTTCTAGAAATATTTGATCCAAAAATTTATTTTCTCAATGAATAAAATGATATCTCATTAGATGAGTGATAAAATATATTCATTACCCATTGAATGAGAAATTAAATTTCCTTTAATAAGAAATTGAATAATGATATGGATTTTAAAGCCTTGTGAATGCTTAATCTGAATAAATAAGAAACCAAATCTTATTATAAGTAATATGATGATGATGATGATGTATAAAATGAAAATAAGATAATCATGTATCTTACCTATATAAATTTTAGAAATTTCAAGGGAAAATACAAGAGTAAATTTCCTATAAAATGACTCATATATGGTGGTATTAAGTAATTTTTAGTTAATTTTATAAATAATAAAATATATAAGTTTAGGACTAATTTTCAAGATGAAAAATATCATAATAAATATTGGGTAAGAAGTACTATGATAGTGGATCATTCTTGAAAAATTAAAAATAAACTCACCAATAGAAGAATAGCAAATTTGATGAGTAAAGAGAAAGATGAAAATATTTCCTCCCTTAGACATTCAAAATAAAAATTACCTTAAACTGTTAAAAAAAAATTGGCGCATGTCTAAGAACAAGAACCCTATTAAAATAGTTATAAGGAATGTAGTTAAGAGACCAACATGGAGAATAAAATCAAATATGAGTTAGAATATTGTCTTAAAAAAATTAACAAATTGAATAAGTAAATTAGAACCATGAATAATGATGGTGGGAATAAAGTTGGTGGAATTGAATAATCTCTCCAAATAGATACTAAACTCATTGAAGAGCATAAAAAATTCAAATTGATGGCTTTTTTAGGGTCAAAATATCTATAAGTATCTTGAAAGGAAACATGTTTTTAAATAATAAAAAATGGGAAAGATGTAGATATAATTTATTACAATTATAAATTAGTTAAAATTAGTGAAAGAAGACTTAAAAATATATTAAATTCAAGTATCAATAATCTACAATAGCTAGGTTTTCTAGTACATTAATTTCGGTTAAACATATACCAAAATCTATCCAAAAATGTAATCTCTTTTCCTTTACAATATTGGTCATTTAAAAAATCAATACAATTATTTAAGAGAAGAGATATTGAGATAATCTCTTCTAAATTAATTTAAGGAAGAAGATTCCCAGTAATATAATAATCCATGAAGAACAAGTTAATTTATGGTAGATTAATACAATAATGTCAAGAATTTGGAACATATTTTCCTAGACATAATTCTTAATTTGATGGATGATTATGATTCAATTTATGTTACATTTTTATGGTAATTTAAGCTAGAAATCATAAACATGCTAGAAAAAATTTCTCTACCTAGTAGGACCCTTATATAAATGGGTACTTCCCAAAAAATGGAAAAAAGTTAATCATTAATCCATATAGTTCAAAACAATCTATTAGTTTACCTACTCATAAAATGTTTTAAATATGAAAGGAACTCTATGGAAGAGGTGGAAGATTAGGGTATTAAGTAGATAAATGTCTGAATAATTTTCCTACATAGTTCTAATATAATGAAACTTTTAAATAATTAGAAAATAATAATTTATTTGAGAATTCATTCATAATGTTTGTTTCTCTAAAAGAAGGTAAGAAAGGAAGAATGTGGATCCTTGATAAAATTCTGTGAAGAACAAAATGAATTTATTTTAAAAATATCTCAGTCATAAAATATATTTTAAAATATATAATATCTAACAATATAGGTAAAAGAAAAAGTGGGAATTTGTTTCAAATTGGTGACCCATCAAATTCATACTATATGAGTGCCCAAAAATGAAAATGAGTTATGTTAAAAAGGACATTCCCATCTTGTTAAAAAAAATTAGAAAGGTTAAAAACATGAGTTTTTAAGAGACCTTCACAATGATAAAAGGGACAAAGAATCATTTTGGGAAACATGTTTAAATGGATAAATAGTTCAATGGACACAAAAGATAGTGGATATTCATTCTACTATACCATTAGAATTTATCTATTCATATATATAATGGATTGTGAGGAAGAATTCATCCAAGAGTGAAATATAATCTATTAACTTATGGATGATTTTCCAAGATAGGAAATTTTTCATCATGATTCATTAATTATAGGATATTTAAATGATTAAATTCATGAAAATAAAAAACATTTCTACATTAAAATGGTGAGATATGATAATGGAAATTAAAAAACATGCAATTCCTCTGAGACCTATATAGAAATGTATGGAATTAAGATTCAATATTAGAAACCATGCACCCCTAAAAAAAATTTATGTATGATAGGAGAAAGATAATTATTATAAACATGGGATAAAATATGGCTGTTTAAAAAAATACCATATTTATTTTGGTGAGAAGATATGTGCCATATTTTGCACATTAAGAATATATTTATGTTGATAAAAGAGACACAAACCAATCTATATAAGATATCACACGAAAATAGTCCATCTTTAAAATACATTAAATTAATTGGAATCCATTATTATATGAAAATAAAAAATACTTATTTTGGAAAGATGAATAAAAAGATAAAGAAGGAACATTTTTAGGATACATTTAAAATGGAACTGGGTATAGATTCTTGAGAAAAATCAAGCAAAAATTATAGAGTTTTGAGATATAGAAATAATAGAAAATTATTATAGAATATATGATTTAATTGAGGATGAAGTTTACACTTTTGGAACGATAATGTTATGAACTGACCCTAACTTGGTCTTGAGCTGCAACTACACTAAGCCTAGCTCCGTAGGACAGAGACTGGAGACCAACACCAAAGGAATAACTAACATAGTGAAGTCTTTTCCTAAGTACCTATATTCACACACATGACTATATAGAAGAAAAAAGTGTAGAGGAATTAAAATTAAAAGAAAAAAAAATACTAAGGGAACAACCATGGATGTAAATCCTCAAGATAGTACACGAGTATGGTAGTGTAAATAGAAAAAAAGTAAAGGGAAAAATACATACCCAACCACAAATATATCACAACCTGATAAACTAGAATGAAAATTGATGAGAGATACTATATCCTAATCTCCAAGTTGTGACCATGTTACCCGATCCAAAGTATTAGGTATCCCTAATCACATATATAGTCACCAAGAACATTTTTTGTCTTCATAAGACATGTTACTTTTGTGAAAATCACATACAGGTGTGAGTATATACATACCTAGTAGGATGTCCTGAAATATGAAGGGGGAGTTAAAGATATAATAGGAATAGAAAAATAGTAGGTAGTAAACGGGATGAAAGTTGTAGGTCAACCCAAATAAATGAAAATAGAAACCTCATCCATGTATAAGGGGATCAACATGGTGTGTAGATGGACTAATCATCGAGTATTTTCCATCCATTACAAGAGAGTGAACTCATCCAACCATGAGAATCTAAACACATAAAGCACATCACATAACTTTTTCATCTTTACATCCTACAGAAAGAGAGTAACCAAGCTAAATGGTATTGGAATAAATTTATATCTATATATGATTCATAAAAAGAAGCCCAAATGAGAGAGAAATGGGATATCGATATCACATCTCATCCAAAGAAGACAATTTTCCAATAGTTCCAAAAGTCTGTCAATGATTCCCAATATATAAAAAGTCTATCTAGAAATAACTATGTGAAGGCCCACACCTCTTCACTATGTCGCATAGTCGTGGGGAAAAATCCAAGTAGAGGACTTACACCCTACTGTGATGGGGGGGGGGGTCCACTCTGAATGTATCCATTGAGGACCTTCATCCAAGCTGATGGGGGTTATACTCTATCATCATGAGGAACTGTGCCCTGGTGCGACATGGGGTTCCACTCATTAGGTATATGACTTGCACCCATGATTATGGGGGGTTCCACTCTATAGGCTGATAACCCATGCCCTAGTGCAACTTTCCATTTCCAATCAAGTCATCGAGGACCCGTGTTCTACCCTATTGGGTATTTCAACTCAATATATATAAGTAAAGGACCCGAGCAAAAGATTATTTGTTGTTCCACTATAGTTTCATGAGGAACCATGCCCTAGTGTGACTAGGGGGTTCCACTATCGTCATCACGGACCTATACCTTGGTGAAATAGGGGGTTCCACTTAGTATGTATAGGAATTTCTCCAAAGCTGATGGGTGTCTTACACTATAAGAATCTGCAAGTGATCCCTCCTGACCACTTTTGTCATTGGGCATCGCCTCAATAAGCACCATGCCCATAAAGTTTCACATCAAATATCATTATACACAACCAAGGCTAGTATCACATTATCAGTGAAAAAACACTTTGGATAAGCTAATTATGATTCTAAATCCAAGTTCAAATGGAGATACTAAGGAGTGAAGTATCCTCAAAGAAACCAAGGGGGTAAACAATGACTGAGGGGACTCGCATGGTGTGTGGTCCCACTCTATCTCCTAGATGTGTACCTAATGGTACATATATCACCAAATATGTAGGGTTACATGCGATATAGGTGATATACATGGTGTTCCCATTCTAGTTGGGGTCCCTCCAATGTACTTTTCTATGTCCGTGTATCCAAGGCGTGTTAGTATACTTTAGTACCTGGAATGCATAGTTGAACCTATTATTGTGTACTCCCGGAGTACATGTGAAGTCTTCCTGTATGAGATCATACTCTGTCTAGAGGTCTCATATAGAATGTGATACTTGTAATTTGCTAAAAACCTATCCACTGCAGCCAAGTACTGACATGTCAGGTGTTCTTCGTACTACACATCGTTTAGTCAATATTTTTCCCATAATCTTATATCACTTCACCGTGCATCAGATATGGTATTTTTTACTTTGAATTTTTCTTCTTAATCAACCAAAATATATGTATCAAGTCATCATTCATCATTTCTGTCCATCCAGTGGCCGTAAATATGATTTTATCGAGTTGTGGGGTTTCATTATGCGTACCAAACCCTTCAAGTCCTTACTTCATTGATTATTTGGACTCAAATAATTGAAAACATATTCCAAACCCCAAAAAAACCCATATATATCTATCCATAATTCATCAATCCGACCCTCTCACATGAATCTTTCATAATTTCTAGGGGTTGAATCGAGCTCAGTACTAGCCTACAACAACAAAAAGGGACCGTACGGGTCTGACTAGTGAAGAATGAAAACAATTGAGGGATTAAAGCATAAAAACAATGGTTGAATGATATTTTCCATGAATTATTGTCCAAATATCTATAATAGGGATAACCTTTCTTATAAAACTAAATAAATAATCAATTTAATTAGTACTCGGGCATATGAAATGATCCCAAAATTGGCGAAGATGATATAAAGGGTTATTATGCTCAATGAGTTTAATCAAAAAGAGAATAAAATAAAAAAAAATTGATGAGTTTTACTTGGATATTGTATAATTATTCAATGAATAATGTGCTCTACAATAATCAAAGTAATTAATTTCATTCTATTCATCTTGATATACTATGATCTAGAGTTTTATCTTCGTCTGATATGATCTACCAACATAAGGAGGAAATAAAAGCTCTCAAAGGTCCCAGATTTATGAGGATAACCCTGGGAAAATATCCATAGTAATATTCTTATATACATTTTAGTTAGTTTAAATTAATTAATTAATTAATTAAATTAATTAATGTATCCATTGAATGTATCTCTAATGAATGAGATATCTGAATGCTATGCACTGACCTATTTTAAGTCGTGCCTAAGATAAATATCATGTTTTAAATTCGACCATGCAATAATATTTCTACCCTGAGATTATATTTAAGTTTTATCTCATTTTTCTTGAAATTTCATGTGAAATATATAAAATATATATAGGAAATTAATCTTGGACACACTGGGACTCAGAATCAAATGTCATCCCAGCTCCTAGACCTACAAATATATGTAGAAATATTTCAAATTCTTACTAGAAAAACGGGTCTCTATATCATTACCTCCTTCAATGTTTTCATACCTTAAAAGAAAAACTAAACAAAAAATTGGGATACTGATTATGCATCTAGCTCTATCACTCCTAGGATCTCTTATGGGAATTGTTATGTTTCCACAATATATGAACCAAGAGGACAGTCCTTCCATGTAGGTTCATACCTTATCCATCCTCAATCACCCTCAGGTGATCTACCAGGGTGGATACATCCTTGATTTCTAGATTTCATTAATTGATAACATGCGTAAGGTAATGTACGTATCTCCTCAGCTGTGATACATGGAAGATGTTGTGCACTTTCTCTAACTAAGGAGGTAGGGTGAAGATGTATGCAACCTCAGAAACCGTCTCCATGATCTCAAAAATCCCCATAAAACATAGGGATAACTTGCCTCCCTAACTGAAACTCTAAAATCCTTGTTGTGGGGAGACTCTACGGAAATTGTGGTTTCCCTACTAGAAGTCTGAAGGCATACAATGGTGATCTGTGTAAGATTTCTTCTTTCTCTGAGTCGTTCTTGTCTGCTCATAGAAGACCTGTAACATCTCTATCATTTCTTGCACCAACTCTGGACCCATAAGAGATGTATCAACAATATCAATCCATTACAAGGATGAACTAAAAGGTCTCTCATGAAAGTCCTGAAAAGGTTCCATACCAATGGTAGATTTGTACTTGTTGTATGCAAAATCTTCCAAAGTCAAGTGATCCACCCAACTCCATCAGAAGTCTAACATTCAATCCATCAACATATCCTCCAACACCTAGATAGTGTGTTATGTCTTCCCTTTTATCTGGGGGTGAAATAATGTACTCATCCTCATCTAGTTCCAAAATTACTCGTACAGGACTCTTCACAATCATGATGTAAAGTACGTGTCACAATAGGTGAAAATCATCGAGGGCATGCCATGAAGGAAAATCATATCTTGTAAGTACATCTTTTCCAAACTCTCTAATAAATTATACTCCTTGATAGTAAGGAAGTGTGCCATTTTCATGATACAATCAACTATCACATAGATGGTGTCATATCCCTTCACTTTGTGTTGAAGACATATCACAAATTCCATGGATATTCCATCCCACTTCTACTTCAGGATCTCAAGGGGCTACAAAAAACCTTCCAGAACATAGTGCTCCACCTTCACCTACTGACATGTATGACATCTATGGATGAACCCAGCAATGCTACATCTCTTGCAGGACCACCAAAACTTCCATTGAATTTCTCTAGAAGTATTCCCCACACAAGGATATACAACTAGGTGATAAGTGTGGAACTCGCACATCACATCCTCTTACACCATAATTGGGACCACCGTCTGTCCCTAGAAAATGATGATGTGATTCCATTAGAATATCTATATAGTGAATAATCCATTGATATATGGTCACACAAGACCTCACGCTCAATGTAACCCGAATGGGACTCTCTGACATGATTGAGAATCAGAGGATTCAACACCATTGATTATAGAAAATATGTACCCTACTGCTCCACTAGGGTCATCTGTAGGGAACCCAACTTCTCTAAAGCCTCTGACACCATGTGAGCCTGGGACTTCCTGTTTAGGTCATATACTACCACATTTCCCATCATCGAAGTATAGAATATCTCGAAGTAATATTCCTGTAATAACTCCAACCAGCATCATTGTCTCATGTTCAAATCCTTATACGTGAAAACTTTTTTGAGATCTGATAGCATAATTAAACCACAAAACACTCTTCAAGAATACAATGACTCCACATAAACAAGTTTATGAATACCAGTAATAGATCTAGGTCATGAGTAATGTAGTTATTCTCATGGGGTCTCTACTACCTCGACCTGTATGTGAAAACTTCATACCTCTACATCAACAAACTACCAATACCATATCCTGAGGCATCACAATACACCATATAATATAAACCCTCCTCCAGTTATTTCAATATAGCATCACTCATCAACCACATCATCAACTCCTAAAGGATCTCTCACACTACTCAATCTATGTGAATGAATACCTTTTTTATGATAGTGTAGTCAAAGGGGATGTATTACTTGATAAGTCTACCAAAAACCTCCTATAGTACCCTTCCAAGATAAGAAAACTCTGCACCACTAACATGTTATTAGGTGGATCTCAATCAAGAACTGCATCGAACATGATTGGGTCCATGTCTAAACCATGCTCGGAAATGAAATTCCCAATAAAGTGATCCTCATTTATCCATAACAGACACTTTTATATGTTTCCATAAATCTAGCACTCTCAAAGTAAATATTGGACCATATTCAAGGGTTCCACATGCTCTTCCTCTGATTGAGAGGAGTGTTTCATTGATGAAGATGACCAGAAACTTGTCTAAGTACGAATAAAAGAATTGGTTTATCAAAGACATAAACACATATGGGGTATTTTTCACACCAAAGGTTGTCATAAGAAACTCATAATGTCTATAGTGAAATTATAATTCCATCATTCAAATACCAGGAACCCTCTTCTAGTGGTAGACATACTAGTGATTGTTCTTTGAGAACCATCTGACACCTCGCAACATGTCAATGAGTTTATCAATCATCCAAAAGGGGTACTTGATCTTTATCATAGAATAATTAAGATGATAATAATCCACACAAATCCATAATCTCCAATTCTCATTTTTCAAAAAAAACATTATAGTTGTCCATGGGGATACACTTGACCCAATGAAACCCTTATTTAAAAGGTGTTCCAACTAAAACCATAGCACCTGAATCTCGGTAGGGGCCATCCAATACACCATAGAATATATCAATGTGGTCACAATATGAAATTCAATACAAAAATAAATCACAACCCTCAGAGGTAGTCCCAAAATGTCCTCCGGGAAGACATCCATATAATCCAATAGAACTAAAGGAATCCAGAAGATTGAAGAGACTAGTGCCCAAGGGATACACTTTCCAACTGATAGGTGTTGGGCTGTAGTCTCCTTCTTTCAGAACTCACTCACCCTGAAATGAGATAACTTTCTCCCACAAAGGAGAATCTCATTTGATCAGTGCGTAGGCATATGACTCATGTGTGGTGATAGTAAATCTAGTCTCAGACCATGGAAATCCAATCCATACTCAAGATGATGTCTTAGGGTTCCATTGTGATGAAAAAAGGTCCCACATGAACCTATCTTCACTAAGATATATCTATCACTACCAGAAGATAAAATATAAAGAAGAAAAAAATCCCTTTAGGAACCTCAAGACAAAGCTGTTGGGATAGGTCCTCAACTAGGAGCTCATTCTCTCTCACCAAAAGTATAGATATGAAGATATTTATAGATCTTGTGTGTACTAATATTGAAGAAAGAGTAGAAAAGACATCGGCCATACCTCTAGTAATCTCATGCATTGTGGGGTCATAATTCTCCAAAGCCTACAACTATCTGTAGCCCTACATGCTTTCTCCATGAGCTTGATTTTGGCTTCCTGGTAGTGGTGGTGGTCGAAGGATCTCATAGTTTCATCCACAACCCATATATCCTTCTACTTCACTTATGGATCTTCCTCCCAGGGGACCACCCTTCCCTAACCTGTGAGATCCCTGATCATGGAGATGCCTCTATTATGGATGTACTTCAACTATTTATGAATGTTCCTTATCATGTATGGTTGAGTGGTATCATGATATATGACCTATCCCATCAATAGAAATGCACCACCACTCTTTGTGATTCTCTATCCCTCTATGTTTCCCTTAACCACATGTCTGAATATGATCACAGGGAGGCCTCTTATGTCAATATCCTATTGTCTGGAATCTACTGGCTACTATGGATGACTCAAACCTGTGACACCCACTACCAAGTTGAACTTCTTAGTACCCATTTAACATGAATATCTCTATCACTTGTTCCCACTCTAAAACTCCATCATAGTTGGGGAATCACAATGGAACCATTCTAGCACAGATCTGTCTATCCAGTTCATTTTAAAACTTTTTTACTCAGATTTAGCCATATTAGATCATGTAAAGGGAGTACAATGTAAGGTATGTGGACCTCATCATATACTCAAACACTATCGTCCCTCCGTAATTCAGCTCTAAAATATCTTGAATCTGAACCGAGTGTAAGCATGAGGGGTAGTACTCTCCATGAAATAGCTTCTGGAAGTAATGCCATGAGAGTGTCAAATCGTTATGCATCTAGGTAACAAGACTCCACTAGCACCCAGATATGACATAGAAAAGAATATATACTAGTGAAACCAGCTAATATTATAGTGTCTATATGATTCTAAAAACATGGACCACCAAATCTCTCTAATCAACCTCTGCTTAAGGATCTAACTCATCGTAAAACCTCAGCATCCTCTAGTACTACAAATCACAAAGTGAGAAAAGCCTCTACACATCCTCATCCTGCTCTACTGAGATAGTCTACATCACAAAATATGGAGGTTCTCATACCAACCCACCTAGAGGAAGAATCCCCCAGGATGGACATGGAACTAAGGCCTCACCATTCATTGGATCATCATTATGATCTAGAACAAGTATCATTGCTTGTTATTGTCACGGTGGAATCCTAAAATTTTAATCAAGACATACCATGATTAGATGAGAATATATATATATATAATAATAGGGATCTAACTCAAGAAGGATAGTCAAATTCTCAATCACATATGATGTATTTTCTATTGATCCCTTCTAAAAATGTATCAGTATGTAGAGTCGATAGGTAGGTTGCTAGGTTACTGGTGAATGGATACATTAGTTTTCTTGTACCATCAATGGATTCCCTATCATGAGAGCGTCACTTGAGACACTCTAACTTTGTTTCCCTAATCCCAACTAAATCCTCATAGTGGGACTACTCCAAACAATATCCCAAGGATCGATCCACCTTTGATATAAATCTCTCACGACTTGACCCTAATCGGGGTTCGTACCACAACTACACCAAGGCCACCTCTATAGGTTAGGGTCTAGAGACTAGTACCAAAGGAATAACTAACATGGGGAGGAATTTTCCTAGGTACCTTTATACACATACACAACTATCCAAATTCAAAAGTGTAGAGGAAGTAAAAGTAAAACAATCAAAATACTATGGGAAAAACCATGCATGTAAAAGCTATAGACAGTATAAGAGTATGGAAGTGTAAAATCAAAAAAAAAGTAAAGAGAAAAAATACACGCCCAACTAGAAAAATGTTCCAACCTGAGAATAAAAGAAAATAATACCCTAAGAGAGACCAGTTTCTATTCTCCACGATGTGACCACCATGCATGGTCCAAAGTATAAGGTATCCCTAAGATCCTCTGTAGTCATTGTTGAACTATACTTCATCTTTATAAGACATGACTTGTGTGGGAAAATCCCATGCAGTGGTGAGTGTATATATACCCAGTAGGATGCTCCAAAAGTTGTTGGAGGATAAGTAAGAGATATAATAGGAATTGAATGATATTGGGTAGTAAAAATGATGCAAGATGTAGCTCAAGCCAAAGAGATAGAAATATTGTACTTAGCCACACACAAGGGGATCAAAATGATGTGTAGATGAACTATACATTGAGTCTTTTACATCCATTATAAGAGAGTAAACTCATCCAAAAATGAGGAACTAAACACGTATAGCATGTGGCATAACCAATGCATCTTCACATCCCATTGAAAGGGAGAAACTAAATCCAATGGTATGGATACATATGTATATATATATATATTCTCAGTCAAAAGAATCCCAAATGAGATAGAAAGGGGATCTTCATATCTTGGATCAACCGAATAAGAATAGTTTCCAATAGTTACAAATGTCTATAAACAATGTGTAGCATCTCAAGTGTCTATCTAGATGTGACAGTGTGAAGGTATATGCCCCATCACTGTGTTGCACAACCAAGGGGGAATAAAATCCATGTATAAGACATCTGACCAAATGTGTTAGGGGGTCCACTCTGTAATATCCATAGTGGACCTACACTCAAGCATATGAGGGGTTACAGTCTAGTTTCATGAGGACTCACTCCCTAGTGTCATAGGGGGTTCTACATGGTAGGTAAAGAACTGACACCCATAGTTATGGGGGATCCACTTTATAGGCCAAAGACCTCTGCCCCGGTGTGATAGGGACTTCCAATATAGTCATCAATGACTTTCACCCTATCCTATAGAGGGTTAAACTCGATATGTATCTATAAATGACTCTTGCCCATGATGATGGGGGTTTCACTCTAATGTCACAAGGACCCTTACCCAGGTGCACCAGGGGGGTTCCACATTGAAGGTAGAGGAAATGTTCCCTCGTGTGATGGGGGTTCCACTCTTGTCTTCAAGGACCCACATCCTGGTGTGACATGGGGTTACAATAAATAGTTAGTGGACCATCTCCCAAGATGAGGTGGGGTTCCACTCTATAAGAAGGCTCTAGAGATCCTGTATAATAACTGTCATCATCAAACATTTCTATAAAAAGATACATTAGTAAAAAAATCACATCATATCTCAAAATCGACAACTAAGAAAAAAATGCATCGTATGTGGAAAAACACTCAGGATACATTACTCATGGGCTAAAATCCAAGTTCAAACGAAGGAGATACATAGGATTAATGTTTCCTTAAAGGAATCAAGGGGGTACATGGTGTTTGATGAGACCACACAATGTGTGGTTCCGCTCCATCACCTGGTTCTGTCCCTGAAAGTGCATATATCACCAACTATATAGATATATAATACATGTAATAGATATACATGATTGGACCTTATCACTCTGGGTATCACCTGTTTCATTGTCTGTATCTGTGTATCCAAGCCATGTTCATGTACTTTAGTACTTGAAATTACTGGTCAAACGCATGTCCATTTAATCCACGAGTAAACTCTAAGTCCAAAAACATAAGGTCACATGTCCTATTAGAGTCCAACATGGTGTGTAATACTTATTATCTGATGAAACCCTAGCCACTGCAGCCAGGGCCCGATACGTTGCGTGTTCTTAAAACTATATGATGTGTAGTTCAGATTTATCTAGAAAATCAAATCCAGTCTCTGTGAATCAAATCTAGTCTTCCACCATTGGATTTGGATCTTTCATCACCCGAAAACGATGGATCTAGTCGCCGTTTTTCATTTTTGGCTATTCGATGGCTAGAAATATGATTCATTCGACCCGTGGGTTTTCACTATACACATTGCACGCGCTCAGACCTTATTCCATTGATTATTCAATGTAATATCATTGAAAAGATCTTACACAACCCAAAAACAACCTATTTCAACCCCTGATTTTTCTATCAATCCCTCACACATGAATCTGTCATGATTCCAGGGGTCTGGTCAGGCTCGGTACCACACGACAATGTCGAAACAGGACCATGAGTTCCAATTGGTGAAGAATGTGAATAAATTGAGGGAGAAAATTTGAAAAACTATGTTTTAATTATCATTGATATGATTTTTGGACAATGATCAAGAATGAGGATAATCCGGGATAGAAAACTAAATAAATAATCAATTTAAAATGTACTCGGGTGTATGCAGAGGTCCTACAATTGGAAAAAATCATTAACAAGATGATTTAACTACATAAATTTAATAAAAACTAGATTAAAAAACAAATTTAATAGTATTACCTAGATATTTTATCATTCATCTTCATATAATGTGCTCCCCAATGATCAGAGGAATTCATTACATTCAATCCATCCCATTCTACTCTAATCTAGAGATTCTTCATCATCTAATATGATCCTACAAAGAAATAAGGAAGGATAATCTCTCAATGGCCTCAAGATTATGAGGTTAACCCTACTAAAATTACCATGGAAAATTCTTATAGAAATTTTAGTTAGGTTAAATTAACTAATTTATCCACTGAACGTACCGCCAAAGGGTGAGATATCATAACATCACATGTTGATCTATTTTAGATAATTCTTAGGGTAAATATCACATTCCATATGCAACAATTGTCTTATTTTTCTGATTTGAGATTATTCTTATGATTCGTTCCATTTTCTTTATGAAACTATACGTGTGCAGTATAAAATATATTTAATGTTTTTATAAATTTACTTTCGTGCACATCGAACCTTGTAATCACTCACAATATCAATACCTATCTCTAGAAATATAAATTTAAATATTTTAATGCCTTAAAATAAAAAACCTGGTATCTACATATAAACATGAAAATTCTAGAAAAAGTGGTCACCAAATTGGATGAAAATGAGCAGTTTATGGCAGATGTTAACTAAGATGTGACCAGTGATAAAGATACAACTAAAGTGTAAAGTAAAATACATTTAATATTTAATAAAAATGTAAATTAAATGAATATAATTGGAAAATAAGATGATTATATCCAAACCAATATTTGGTTGATGTTAGAAAACCAAACTTCTTTGATTTCACAAGTAGAACCTCAAAACATTAATGAGGTAATGATAATAAATAATGTATTTATAGTATTAATGTGTAAATTGATCAAATATAATACTAATAGGCTTGGGAGTTGGTATGAATACTTGATACCAATAACATTATTAATACCAAGTGGGTTTTTATAAATAAGCTAAATAAAAAATATGAAGTGATAAGAAATAATATAGAATGGTTTGAAGAGGGGAATTCAAAAATTTATGTAGTTTAATTTGATGAAAATTTTCACTTGTATTAGGCTTTTATACCATTATGATGTTCTTAACTTTTACAACACACAAAAGGTACAAGATCATCTAAATGGATTTGAAATATTCCTTCCCTAATGGTGAGTTTTTAGAGGAAGCATTAATCATGAAACTCAATGATTTAATTCTTGATAATCATGGGATCATGGTATGAAATATCAAGAATGATTTATATGGGTTAAGATAGGACTCTAAATTCTTATATTTCATACCTCATGTATTCCTTAAGAGCCTGAATTTTTCAAAAGGAAAAGTTGACTGTAATTTATATGGTAAGGGGATGTCCATAGGGAGTCTTATTTTCAATGTATAAATGAATGAGATAATCATTGGGGGTGAAGAAGTGTATATTTTTTAGTATTTGTATGATGAAATAGAGCAGATTTTTTATATTTCTATTCAAGATACGTTTTATGTTTTCTAGGATTAAAAATTATTCTAGTGGTTGATAATTTTTTTTCTATCCAAAGGACAATAAAATAGGGAATTATTGAATAGTTTGATAATAGTGTAATACCATAGGATATATAATCCTAATGTTGTTATATCTAATATGATCAAAGATGATATTGGGACTTGGGTTAATCAAATGAAATATAGAAAACTGATTATAAGTATTATATATATATAAACTTCTATACATGGCATTGTTTTTTTGTGTGAAATTGTTTGATTAGTCTCAATATGATCCGAAAGAGTTTCACATGTTAGAATCCAAGATTATATTTAGTTATGTCAGTAAAACACCAAATTTAGGCCAATTGTATGGAGTCATTTTTTGATGAGAATTTACAGGGTTTTATAAATGTTGACTATTATAGAGATTATCTTAATAGGTTTTTCAATTTAGGTGGAACATTTTTCCTTAATGGTATTGGTGTGGAATGGAATTTAAAAATATTAATCTTAGTGGAATTCAGAAAATATTATTCTGAGTACATAAAAATCACAAATTATTTTACTCTGATTATATGGATGAAAGATCAACTAGAAAACAAGATATTTCACTTTGATAAGCCATTATGAATTCCATGTGAAAAACAATTTTATATAGATCACTCTAATAATTTAGTTACACATTCTTTATCCAAGCACATTTAACTTATATATCACTCCATCAATGAAAATATGGTTAAAGGTGATGTGAAACATGATTTTGTTGGAACCAGATAAAAAGTTATAGCTATTTTCACCAAATCATTTCCAAAGGAGTGTTCTGTTAGTTAAGTATGAAAATCTATGTACATACTTCCCCTATACCTATATATGTGTGGAACACCTCCCCGACAAGGCTTTATATTGTGTTGAAAATGGGGGGAAGAAAAGTGAAAAAATACTTTACTTCATTTTTCAAAGGGGGGGGGGAGAGTCAATGGATAGTGTTCATATTTTTTATATATTTTTATAGTTTTTTAAAAAAATGTGATAATTTTTTATGAGTTTAGGGGGAGTTCATCAAAGTCATTTGGACACAATTTCTTGATTATGTGGGATTTAATTTTCTCAAAAAGACTACCTTATCTTGTAGTGTGGTGCAAGACACATCTCAAAATAGAACGATTTTTGCCTATTAATTCTCATGTGATTTGGTTATTTCTAAATAGATATATGTTAATTTAGAATACTTTTGTGATGATTCCAATAAATATGAAAGGGGAAATTTAAGTTCCCCTAGAGTTGTTGACGGTTTATATTTGTTTTCAATTTTTTTGAGAATCATTGGAGGTTGATGGTATGGTGCTTGTAATGTTTTTAGAGTTATTTATTTATGTTTGATAAAGACTAAGGACCATTCATGGAGGTTTAGAGTTTACCTAAGAAAATATATTAAATACTATATAGATCAAATAACTTTTTTTAGATTTTAAGACATTATTCTAGATCATATGAATTTAGCATTATAAGTTTACCAATGAATTTTAATGATGAGAATATAACATGGTGAGAACATTGTATGAATTTTAGCTAGCATATGACTTTGAATATCTGAGTATATAACTTTGGGAATCATCATATGAGTTTGAGAGGTTTTGTATGACATAAATATGAGACTTTAGTGAAATTATTTTGAAGTTCAAACCATATGACTTTGAGCCATGTTGTTCATTAAAATCCCATATAACATTAAAGGCATATAAATCATATAACCTTTATGGTTGAGTGTATGAATTCACTGATCATATAAATTTCAATGTCATAATATATACATGAAATTATAAGAGATTAAAAAATAAATTTTTTATTAATAATGTAAACCAAATGATTCCCATGTAAATACTTAGTGCATAAAACATCACATTTAAAATGTGATTAAATTTATATGAAGAATATATGATCCTCACAACATGAAGAATGAGATTAATAATAGGTGAAATAAAATGAGTGAGACCCAAATAATTCTAAAATACATTTATTATATTTTCAAGAATAATATATATGTTTTAATGGGATGATTATTTTATGTACTTAAGTTCCAAAGTCACATGATAAATAATCTATAATTCAATTTGTGTTATTTTTTAAAATGTGAGATTATTTTAAAGCTATGTTTACATAATTTTTTGTCTTATGATATATCTTTCATTCGATGAGTGTATATTTTTTGAATTCCTTGTTCATATAGAAGTGAAAATTATTTATTTGAGTTTTTTAAAGTTTAAATCACTTTATTACTGCATAAATTTATTTAATAGATATTGAAGCTAGAAGACCAGAGTTGAATGGTTATCAAATTATGAAGAAAAGGAAATTATTGTAAATTGTCTTGGAAATTAATTATGGTAGACTAAACCACATGAAGATCATGGAGAATAATGTGTGAAACGTTTCAAGTTCTGAAAATGGGTGTTTTATAATTTTTCATTTTTTATGAAGGCTCAAGAAAACGTTTATCACACCAATTTGGGAATATTGAAAGTGAAATAAGGATTTAATATTCCTATAAGAGAAGTGATTTATCAATGAAAATATATCTTATGGTTAAAGATTTCATGAACCATCCCCCTAAGCTCATGCCATGACAACCCCAGGCCCACCTTCCATAGGCCAGGGGTAGGTCACTAGCACCAGAAAGGAATTTACCTAAAATAGGAAGGGATTATCTCAAAACCAGTACACATATAGACAAGGTGCACTATGCAAAAGTAAAACACAATTGAAGAAGAAAGGGGAACCACAACTAAAAGTCTTCACAGTGTGTAAAAGTAAGTACTAAAGTGAAGGGGCTTGAATACAAGGCAAACTGAAATCGGAATACAACAAAAATGGAAAACAAATCTTGAGGTCGTCCTCCAAGTATCCTACCTGAAGGGTAGGGACATCTCATCATTGCAGCTCTCTACATCAATTGGTCAACTTTGTACACCATCTTGTCCTTGCTCTTAAAGAATCAGCCAAATCCTCTCATCATTTGCACAAGACACAACAAGGTGCAGGCGAAGCTTGTGCAGGGATGAGTATAACAATTGCCAATAGGGACCCCGCTACCCCTGAAGGTATCTCAGAATTCCAAAAAGGAAAAAAACCATAGCATGATCTCAATCACAAACCACAAGCCAAAATACATCTCACTCCAGGAATATAACATAAGTACATATGTATAGATGTTTAGTCATAAAGCTATATCATCTTATTCTGTCATGAGGCTCTACTACTGACCCACATAAGATCACTCAGTGCTGATCAAAATAGTATCACTCAGTGATGAACCACACAGGATTTCTCGGTGCCTATCCACAGAGGATCGGCTGGTGCCAATCCACACATGATCGCTTGGTGATGATCCACACATGATCGCTCGGTGCTGATCCACACTAGACCGCTATTCATTCTTCACATCTCAGCCAGCCACTAGATTCTCGCACAAAACACGCTTGATTCCGAGAGGATTCTTCTCCTCAATCCATCAGTCTTATTTCAACTATCAAGAAGTCCCACAAATAATTAACCCAATGAAATTTCATTTCATAAGGGTTCCAATTCAATAGACGACACGTCAACCGGACGCCCGGTCTGTAAGTTATAGGCATTTCAGTGCTGAGGGCCCAGTTGGATTCAAGTACGATCCAACCTGGCCAAAGTCCAACTTCTTCTGAAACTCACATGAAGTATCTTAAAAGTATTGCCTCATCCTAAGGGTCTTGGTGACATAGATGGTTCGTCGAACGAACATCCGATTTAGGAGATATGATCAATTAAGTGTAACTGGGCCGAAAGGGGTCTGGGTCCGGCACCCTGGGTCTGCGGGCTCGGCCTGTTGGTCTAGCCTAAATATTTCGGACCGCCTAGCAGTGTAGCATACAAGGCTCAACACGGCCCATGGTTGTGGTCTGATACCCTTCTCCCCGGAAGTGGTATAGCTGTGTTGAACACCTGCTCACACGGTCAGGTCCACCAGCCACCTCTCCCACATCAACTCACACGATGGGATGAATTTTCCACGCAGTGCCATGCTGGTGCCATGGGATTCTAGCATTGTGGCCTGTTGCATCCATGACTCCCTTCACCCAGGAATTCCTCCTTCATCGCTATGGTCGCGGCTTTCACCGCCCAGGCGCACCTCCATCAATGTCACGGCCCATTGCGGCCACATCTTCCATCGCCCAAGCACACCACCGAGGCAGACCTCCTTCATCATCATGGACCATCTCGACTGCATCTTCTGCCACCTAGGTGTGCTTGCAAGGAGTGCCTCTTCCTTTAGATTTTATCTGGGTGGGTGGCCTACCTCTTTTTTGCCGGTCACGCGGCCGGCGCCACTGTGTGCCACCTTACATTCTGGCTGCCCATTAGAAACACAACCAAATCCAAAAACTATAGAGGGTCTAGGACTTGTTCATTTGGACCACACCCTCTGCGTTAACATTAAAATGGATAATATTTCAGGTAAATTACAACTCTTAATCAAAAAAAATACCTCTACCTCAAGTTTGTCTTAAGGCATTGTATAAGAGGAAGGAGGTTCCATGTCCAAATGTGTTCATCGACATTCATCATCTCCCGTCATTTCCCCCAATGATCTTTGCTCGATCATGTTATTTATCGGAGCAGAAGGTCACCGGAACTTTTTCAGAGCTTTCTCTCATAGCTCCCCCGAAACCAAATCCGAAGCTCAGATTAAATAGAGGGGAAGGTGGATATTAATGCATTTCACAATTAATGAAGTTCATTAATGAGTTTAATTAATGAACCCCTAAACTCTCTCAACAGTGTGGTTACACAAACCATTTTTTCCCTAATTTTGTGGTTACACAACTTAAGAGTTAATCTATTAAATGGTTTGATGTTATAATGCGGTCCCACCATCGTTTTTCCAACAGTGGTAAAAAAAATAAAATAACCTTTAACTATTTTATTATTTTTTTTGTAAAGTCCATGAAATTAACTTTTTTGTCCAACCCTTGCAGGTCAATGTTATGTTTCCATTAAGAGAATCTTGGAACATCGGATTCAAATGTTCCCTTGGATTTCTAATCCGAGCATTGGTTCAAAAGAGAGAAATCCCCACCCGCACATTTACTGAACGTACCTTAAAAAAAGTTCAAAATTCTATTCTGGGCTTTCTGGGCCTCGGAATCACGCGCCGTCAATTTTTGCAGACATGTAATAATCCCAAATATTTTAAAAAAGTTATATAAAAAATCACTGTCTTTACAAAATATATTGAGGGTGTTCAATTTTTTACATATGATGAGAATAAAATATTCTCATATAACTATACAATAGAGGGTGTGTGCACTAGATTGAGAAGAAATATTAGGATAATAAGGCCCAAAGTTGGTGTTTATTTTATCTAAGAATCTTATTATTCTCAAGATTATAGTGTCAATTTTAATAGAATACAAAGAATAAGAACCCTAAAGGATAATCCCCATAGTGAGTTGGGAATACAGTGCCCTTCGAAGTTCATTCATTATCTCAATTCTGAAGTTGTTGTTCTTATTGTAAACTGAGTTTTAGTTTGTCTATATTATTTTTGTTGGTATGAAGGGTAGGATCTCACATCTATTACTGAACAAACTTTCACTTGAAAGAATATATCTCTCGTTTGATTTTGTTTATATTTTATTGTAACTAGAGAGAGATAGGTGAACCTACACGAGGTGGTTTATATGGCAGGAATCATGGAAAAGAGAAAATAAATAACCCAAACCACTTTTATTGATAATAGGATATTACTATAAATGTTATTAATATAGATAGAAACATGTTATAGAAAGGATTAGGCTCACACATTGTGAGTGAACCTTGTACAAATTTTTTGTACCAATTTATTCTTTTTATTCAAATTATTCAAGTGAAGATGAGATATCAACATGATAGGGCCATGCCTTAACTTACTAGATCTATTTAATTAAAAGAATTAAACTATAAAATTTTTCATATATAGATTCACCCCCTGTTTTGTGTATCTATTTGATCTACTAGGACTAACATAAAGTAATTCATATAGGTGGTGGTACATGGTATAACATAGTTATAGAATACCCTATAAATAGGGCTATATATTTATAAGTGATTATTTAAAATAATTAAATAGGTTCAATGTTCCTTTTTAATAGCCTATCTCACATTAATGATTCAAAAACAATACTTTATGTAACTAAAATATATTTAAGAAATCATGTTTCAAGAGAGGAATAGTTTATTCCATGGAAAAAATATTTTCAAAATAATTTATTATATAGAGATATAATAAGAATAGGAAACTATTTTAGAATACATTCATTAAAAAAATACTATACCAAAATAAGGATTTCAAATAACTTCCTAAACCATTATAGAAACCATGGCAGTTTTCAAGGGTCAAAGTTAGGTGTAAATTAAAACCATTAGGGGTTTTAAATGAAATATCCTCCTCTTACCTTCATAACATTACCACTACTTGACTAAGAAACAACTCTCTTAAACATGGGTTATTTTTGGTTTGTTGAATTATATTTTATTTATGTTAAAGTGAGAATTGATGATTCCCATTTAAATATTTTTTTAGGGTACAAATATGTTTACTATAGTTATATAATTACTCCCAAATAAGGTTTAGGACTAGTAAGGGAAATTATCTTATATATTTTTCATTAAAAGGTTTAATACTACTAGAACCACACGTGTTTCTATTTAATACCCTATATAATTTCAAAGAAAGCATCTTCATAATTTAGAAAATTTATTTTAATGGAAATTATCTATCATTGGTTACACAAATCCAATACCAAGGGGGGTTCAATAATAAGTATTACTATTTTCATGGAAACCGCAATTACAAACTAGTTTACTGGAATTTATAATATTATCATGAGGGAATTATTTTTCATTACATTACCCCAAACAAATATCCTTTAAATCATTTAAATTTTAATATACAAATATGTATGAAAAACATTAATTTATATCTTAAAATGTAATTAGTATTCTATATGAATTTATGAAAAAATGAAGTTATACATATTTTATGCACAGATCAAGAATCATTCAATGAGTCATGACCACCTACCAATACTAATGGTGATATTTACGTACTCCCAAAATCCTCAAGAAGAGACTAAGAATTAAGCAACCAAAATTCATGATAAATGGAATCCAATACATTGTCATAATAATAATATAATCAAATAAAATCTATCAAAAATCAATGATACGAAATCTCTAAATTACCTCAAAACATCGAAATCATAATACCTTCATAATCTCTAAGAAATAAATCCTCAATTTCACCCTAAAATTTGAAAACCCCTAGAATAAATCATACCTCAATAACCTTAAAGGGGCATAAATGGAGAGTGATGAACATATATAAGCATCTTAAAAGATAAATACGAAGTATGACCCTTATATATGGTGACTCCCACTATTCTCTAGTGGAATTCACTTTAGAATCCTTGACCATTATTAGAGAAATCAAAGAAGAAGGAATAGAGAAGTAAGAAGATAGGTGGGTGAGAACTTACCTAAGATTTTGGAAAGAGTACTCACATAATATTTCCTTGAATAAAAATTAAGGAAAGAGGGGATTAAAGTGACCATATAAAACCATGAATGAGGATTTCAAGTGGTTGGGAAGAATGAAATTATAAGAGATAAGGAGGATAAATAAAGGGTCAAGGGGAAAAGATAAACCATTTCCCACTAAAAAGCATCCAACAAGCCTATCAGGTAACAAATGACATACTATTGGGTAACTGATGGAGCCCCCAATCCACACAAGCTTCTTCTAGGTCCAGTAGGTGTCTGGTGGACTCCCACAGAGTACCCAGTGTAACCTATAATTATAGACTATTGCTGGAACCCCTTCATCGGTACCCCAAACTTCTAAAAAATATATAAAGACTTAAACCTCCTAAAAATTCATAAGAAATATTAATCAAACAATTATAACCAGGTGAAAATCCCCAAATGAAAAATAACCACTCAATTAGAATAAAAAAATTCAAATGGACCTATACCATAGGAATTCTAATTTTTAACTTGACTCCTTAATTACACCCTAATCAATGTCATCTAGAAATGAGCAATTATAACATCCCCATTGTATGAGTTATCATCCTCAACAATTCATGGGTGATTCTTTCCTAAATACTCACAAATTATAATTATCCAAGTTATACACTAAAGAATACATTAAATCGATAATGCAGAACCTTATAATCTATCACAAGTCACTAAGATGTACCTATTACAAATTATAAATTACCAAACTAGTAAGGTATCTCCAATGTGAAACCCAAACATATTTAAATGATATCCTAAATAATCCATCCCATTTACAATTCATTCTACTAATTTTTTATAATCTTCAATAAACTACTAAATTCCATATTCATAACCATCAAAACCATCACATTCTAATACCTAAAAGACATCAAAAACTAATACATAATCAAACACTATATCTCACATAAAATGTGAGACCCATAAAACCAAAATAAGACACTAAAGTACCCTAAAAAATCAATACTAAGGGATGTATTGGCATATTTATTACTCTCCACATACTATCAATAAATAAGAATACAAGCCAAGGAACTCCATATTATAGAATACCTTTGTTATATCCATGCCTGAACTACCATTGAATTTATTATTTACTAATGGTATGTAGTTTAGTAAAAGGTTTCTAGAGAACTATTATTCATTTAAAAAACATATAAAAACTCATTTATTTAAATAATAAATTATACAACATTTATTTTTTTACGAGAAAACATCTTTCTGTTTATGGAGTAGATTATAAGTGAAACATATATTAAATTCCAATTCATTTTAATACCAAAATTAAATTTCATTGAAATTCTAATTTCTTAGTATACTTCATAAATTAACGTTCATGTCTAACCTCCTTTACATAATAAAAAAAGATAAGGGTAAAACACTTTATCAGAAAAAAACATACTAGTTACAATCCCAAAAGTTAATTCTCATTTTGAAAAAACAAAAAAATTCCAATATTGAACAAAACATTAATGTTTTAAATTAAATTTTATTCTTCTTATTCAAAATAATATACCACAATTTAAAACACAATTAGATTAATTATTTTTCTTTAATTTATAAATAAAATATTGAAAAACAATGAGGTTTTTTCATAATCAATAATTGAATATTTATTGATACTCATAATAGATTTTATATGTTCATATTGGATGTTAATAATATTAAATGACTACCAAGTTTGACTAAATCACTTTAAAAAATAATTTTTATATCACATAAATATAAAGGAAATATGAAACTTTCAAACTAGTGGTTTATTACATGCCCGAATATATAATTTATTCTAAAAACAAATAGAATGAAAATATATATATTATTAAAAAGAAATAAAATTAATTAAATTCACAGAAAAAATACTAAGAATAAACTAAGTATCATACTTGGTGCCAAAATATATGTAGATGATATGGAACATTCTATATAATCAATATTTTATAAAAGGAGAATGTCGTGCTTTAGTAAATAAATTAATAAATAGAGAAGACTTGCTATCCGGAAAATAAGAATGTTTATCTCAATAAATGAAACAATTTTTTGATTCATATTAACTTATTCATCACTTATATATATATCATAAAAAAAATATTCATATTTTTTATGTTTCTTTGAATAAAAACACTATTCAGTTCTATCTATAAAATAACAAGCATACATATGCATGAAATATTACATTATATCTTATGTATACCTACAATTTTATGCCTAATATGTTTCATAAACACAGAATAGAGCTTTTCTCATGGTTGAGTAAGAAATTTATGTCTTAAAATCTAACTTATCATATACAAGGTATAAAAACAAAAGGCCCGCTTGAACTACTAAATTGGTGACCAAATTTTTTTAAATCAAATTACCTACTGAATGAATAAATCCCTTATTAATTAATATAGTTATAGAAAAAAACCTTCACTATATTTCATTTATTATTGTATGATAAGGTTGAAAAAGTTTTAGGAATTATAACCAATGATCATATAGTTGTTCTATACTGACCATTGATATTAGTACATATTAAGGGTTATGATATAGTCTAATTGACATAAAATTGAGAAGTAATGACCTCGGCATGTAGGATAATACCCTATGAAGTTGATTTATCATATATTTTTACAGATATTCCATCACTGGGTGTTTTCCATGATCGATACCATGTCAAGATTCAGTTACTAAAAAATGAGTGAAACCATTTATGGTATAAGTTTAAGATTATCGAGATCATGGACCAAACCATGTCTATTGAAACTCCCCATTAAGGTACCAACGTCTCACACCTTACCCTTAGGGAGTATGATGATGTAATATTGGTTTATGTAACTAGAACCAAGTATTATAGATTTTAATATTTATTTTTATTTAAATAATGATTATATGTAAGCATTTATTTATTAATTTTTATTTATGATTATATAATGAGTTTGATTAAAATTGGATTTTTATACAATGAAACCAAAATTGTATATTTTTTGAAATATTTAGTGTTAATTAAAACACACTTTTTTTTAAACTCTATAATTTTTAAATAAATTTTATATTCATCCAATACTCTTATTTAAAATATTTATTTAAATATAAATGATAATTTAATTTAATTAAGTCCAATATAATTTTTTAAAAGGGATAGAAATTGGTTAGCATCCTAAAAACAATAATTTTCCAATAAATAATTTTTTATTTAAAATTATAATTTATAACTTTTTCAAAATTATTTCTGTAAAATAGATATTATATTTTAAATCAAATTGTCGATATTATCTAATGGTTATTTATTCATAATATTCTAAGGCTGTGCAATTTTTGGATAAAAATAAAATATATTATAAATATAGGGCATGTATTATGACATCATAATATTTTGATAAATACTATAAATATATTAAATGAATAAAAATATATTTACCATATTCAATAATTTTTTTGAATGTAATTTTAGTAATTTGAAAAACCTATAACAAATCCTTCAAAATCTATATTATATTTCAAGGTTTTAAAAAATTATTTATGAACCTGATACAGTTCCACATCATCAATTGTATTATTATAATGATTTCATTCCATATCTTAATACTATATTGTAAATAAATCCTATTTTTAAGAAACTTCGGATAAAAAAATATTACAACGTTTTGTTAGGTCTGAATAATACAAAGCAACATAAGAGGGGGGTAAATTGTGTCCTTTCAAAAATCTTCTACAATTCTGTCTTTTAACACCCTCTATAATTATGTGGATATTCATAGTTTTCATCTGTATGAAATATAATTAGTGTATAAACATAATTAAATAACACAACTTCTTACAGTGGTTTGGGGAACAAAGATACCCTAGTCCACTCCCCCAAAATTTCACTTTATAAGCCTAGAGAGTTTCACTAGTATGGTCCACTTATCACTAGACTAAAAATATATAACTAAGGGCATGAAGTTGAAAAATTTACAACAAGGAAAAAAATAGATCCTTCTAGTTATTTAATAGATAATCTGAAATCCACATCTTAGAACTTGATGATGATAGTTTACCACAACTGAGTTCGAGCAGTTGAAACTCTAAGAAATCAAAAGAGTTTGATTTGTTGATAATGGGTTGAACCTCTTAATTGTAGTAGAAGAAATTGATAGTAGATGGATCTTATTATTCAAGAATAATATTATTAAATAGAGAATGATTATGAAGTGACCCCAGTGATACACAGATCTTTAATTTAAAAGCAGAAATATAAATAGAGAAGCCACAAGCTTACAGAATAATGATATATAACATGTATGTCTCCGAAGTGTACTCCTCTATCTAGGTTGTTTGTTCTCTATAGAAATGTAAAAATATTTTCACTAGAGTATCATTGTAAATGTAAATATTTCCCTTGAGAAAACCCCATTTAAAAAAAGATATACCGATAGAATTTATAAATCAAATATCCGGCTTTATAATTCCAAATCCACAAAAGATGCATGATAAACAGTAGAAATTCAAATTAGAAATAAAATAGGGGATTATTATATTCCCTTATGAATATGAGTGATTCTCGACATTGAATATAGTTCATTTAATCATATATAACATGCTTTAAATTTGTCTATAATGATATTTAAAATAGCTTAAAACGCCATCCAGATCATTGTAGAAATTTCAGTTAAAAATCGCAAAATTAAAACTCTGATGTTGAAAAGTCAAACGTAGGGTTCGTTTTAAAAATGAAAAAAAAATACAAAACATAGGCTTCAAATATATATCATTCATCTCAAAAATGTATATTTCTAAATGTAAGGTTGATCATACAATTAAGGTTGATAATCCATTCATTTCACTCTAAGACATAATGTTTATTACTAACGTGGGTTTCTTTAATCATAACTTATCCTCTTAAAAAATGTAAGGTTCTATTCAAATGTAAGGTTCTTTAACCATAATTTTATTATAACGTAGGTTTGATTAACCATAAAAACGTTTTTCAACATATGGTTGAGATACCATACATTCTTCTTCCAATGTAAGATTGAATACAAACATAAGGTTCTTAATCCATATGCTACGTACAAAGCATATGGTTTATTCTTTATGTTTTTCTTATTCATGTAGGGTATGAACAATGTTTCTAGAATGCTTAAAATACACACTGAACTCTTTAATAAAAATTCTTTTTGAATTAAAATCTTGAATATAATTTCAGAATAAATTTTATAAAGAATATTAATTCCATGAAACACACTTAAAGTAAAATAATTAGTAAAAAAAGGGTATTTGTAAGCATAAAAATCATGAAACATTATAAAATATTTTTGAGACAATACAGGACCAATAATGTCCCCTTTTTTATGATCATAAAACCAATAAAATTATTTACACAATATAGAATTTTGTAAACATATTAAAATAAAGTTTTTAAAGTTTATTTATTGAAAATATTTAATTTTTTTGATTTAACGGTATTATTTCCATAAAATGAAATGTTGTGTTAGTCCAATTTTCCCCACTTTTGTGTTATAAAAAATAAATTGTATAAAAAGGATTAAAAAACTTTTTATTTTACATAGAAAATTAAATAAATTATATAATGTAGATTTGGGATAAATAATATAGGGATTCTGGTGATAGAGATAAACATAAAAGAATATCAAACTGAGCAAATAAAATTAGAATAATGAAATTTTGTTAATAATAAATATACAGATATATTAGATAGACTTTCTATGGTAATGGTTAAACATCTGGTGTGGTGGAAGATAAAAGGGTTGGTTCAGGGCCTATTTATGGTAATAGTTTTATAGGGTCCTAAACAGCTTGAGAAACCTCTTTTAGTTCTACCATCGATACATGTAACCTTTATGTAATATTATCTCTCAATTTGCTTATAAAAATTCTGAAATCCTGAATCACATATAGATTTTCAAATAAATATACTTTCAAAAAGTTATGCAGACTCTCCTATTTCTGTATAAACTGGACTAACTGATCACTTAACCTATTGAGCAGA
This sequence comes from Viscum album, assembly GCA_963277665.1. Taxonomy (NCBI): domain Eukaryota; kingdom Viridiplantae; phylum Streptophyta; class Magnoliopsida; order Santalales; family Viscaceae; genus Viscum; species Viscum album. The sequence continues at coordinate 1,510,571,132 of OY728128.1, read as the reverse complement.
AGCCTGATACAAGGTTTATTAGATTTTAGTTTCTCAAACATAATTATTTAGTTGTATAACAAGAATAAAAAAGGTGCATTGTTTCACTAGATATTCTTCCATATGTTATTTAAATCAGCCATACCAGTTGTGATTGATTGAAATATTCTAATCAGATTTACTAATGTTGAAGTTGAATATGTAGAATCACTAACTTGACTAACACTTCCCTTGATAAACTCAAAATGGATTCCCAAATACCATTAATGGTCTGCAAAATCTGTTTTAGAAATAGATTCAGACATGATCATTCCAATATCATCAATCATGTCCCTTTTAAAATAATAAAAATCATTCTTTGACATATAACATTCTTTAATTTCTTAAAGATTAGTTTGAAAAGACTCATACGACATCTTTGGGCATGATGAATTCTAAAAACCATTAAACAATTTTCTTGAGGCCTCCAGATCTTGTCTAAGAAGAAAATTATCCTCTTGAACCTTATTTAACGTAACCATAAGATCCTAAATATTATTATTCAAATAATTATAGGTCTCTTCATCTCGACTCTTGGACTGACTAACAACCATAATGTATAAGGGATCAACAGAATAATTCTCAACATACCTTTCACTAGAACATGAAATATTATCAATAACTTCTATATTTTTTTAGATATTGATTGAGGACTCTACAAATATTGATCAATGGTTAATATTTACTGATGGTCAATAAAATCTTTAGACTATGTTACTGATATTTTCATTTATTGTTCTTCTTGGGGAGCCTCTTCTTTAACTACTACTTCTCAAATAGATTCTTCTCAAACAAATTCTTCTCAAAGAGCTTCTTCTCAAACCTAATAATATGGTTGAGGAACATCTTCAATCTCTCAAACCTAACTTTCATTTTGTTGATCCTCTTCATATACTAGTTCTTCCAAATGGACCGAATGGGTAGTATCTCTCGATCCAATCACCATCTCTTTAGGTGTTGGTTCTTATTTGAGCCTTGGTTTCATAACAAGCTCCTCTACACCTTCTTCTTCTTCTTCTTGGTTTACTACCATCAAAGCATAATATTATACTAGTATACTTAGAGACACCTTTATTCATGGATTGACCAATTCCTTTATTTCTTGTAGCACTTTTCTCCACCTGAGAAAAAGATCTAGATTTCTTATGGTCATCTGTACCAACTGGAATAAGCTTTCCTTTCATTGTACTCCAGTAAAAACCAAACTTTCATAGAATAACAGCATTTGGGACATTACTATGTTGCCATTTCACTCTTGAATCAATAATAAGAATAAAATTATTCTTGAACAGAATTAGGGAAAGTATCATTCTATATGGATAAGAATATATTTGAGCTTCTTCTTGATAATAATAAGTCAGATATCTCAACAGGTATCAAGAAAAATTTAACTTCATACCACTAATGAAAAAAACATGATGTACATATCTCGATACAAAATTTTCTCCATTTAAACTACTCTAGGGGGATTTCGGTTTGAATAAACATAACTAATACTTTTTTATTTTCCTCAATATCCTTAACAAACATTTTACTTATATTTTTTTATCCAAACAGAAAGAAAATTATATCTTTAGAATTATGAACTTTATTTCCAATTGATATGAGATCAAATTGGAATACTCATTCATGAGGACATTTCCAAATCTGATCTATTTCAACTAAAGAAATTGAAAACTCCTTATCTTCTATTATCAAAGATAAAGTATCTTATGTTTCATCAAAACTAAACATAACACTTCCGTAATTTTTTTTTATTTCTACCTACTAAACAAAATATATATTCACATCATTGAATAAAAATTAAAAATATCAAAATGTTTGTGCTTTCTTAAGCAGATGGTTTGTCTGGTAGAGACTTTTGAAATCTATGACATTTCCTTGAAGAATAGTTCATTATTGAACTCGATGACACTTTGGTTCACTGGGTTATCCCTCATTGGCACGCTTGATCTTCACCATTTTTAAGAATCTGATGATCAAAGGGATTCAGATTCTAGGGTTTTGAAGGAAGGAGAATTTTTTTCTAGGAGAAATGGTTTGAGAAATAAAGGGGTAAGGTAAGTCGAAGGATTTCTAATAGAAAATGGCATAGCCTAGTTTCCCATCTAGTTATAAAGGGAAATCATTAATTTTTTTTTGAAAACACATTGTTCTAAAAACAAATATATATTTATTCAAACAAACAAGAAAAATACTAATTTTGATAGAAAAAGGGAAATAAAAAAAATTGATAAAAAATCATAAAATTGAATAAAAACATTTAATTAAAATTAAATAATAATAAATCCCCTTAATAAAATCAAAACTATTAGTGATAAGTGGTTTAGTAAAAATATTGTCTAATATATATTTAGAATTAAAAAATTATAAATATATATCCCTTTTAAAAACATTATCTCTTATAAAATGAGGCCTTATATCAATGTGCTTAGTCCCATAATGACTTATAGGATTTTTTTTGAAATGTTTATGGCACTAATATTATCACATGAAATAGGTATACTATTAAAATTTAATCCAAAGTCTAATAAAGTGTTTTTAATCAATAATACTTGTTCACAACAACTACCAGTAGATACATATTCTTCATCGGCTGTTGATAGGGAAACTAAGTATTATTTTTTACTAGACCAAGATACTAAATATTTCCCTAAAAAGTGACAGGTTCCTAAGGTACCTTTTCTATCTAACCTACAATCTCCGAAATCATCAATTGAATATAATATTAAATTAGAATCAAAAGTTTTTTTTGGTAAATTAGATATTTAAGAATAGTTTCTTTTAAATATCTAAAAATTATTTTATCAGCACTAAGATGTGATTCTTTTGGATTTTATTGAAATATAACACATAATAACATGGAAAACCTAATTTATAGTCTACTATACATAAGATTTTACAAACTACCAATCATATTTCTATATAAATTGTTGTCCATTGATTTTCTAGCTTCATCCAAATCAAGTATTATGACGGTACACATGGGTGTTGTATATGTATTTTTGTCTTCAATTCCAAACTTTTTCAATAAATAAATAATATAATTAAATTTATTTAAATCATTTACATAATCTTTTTGATAAATATAAAGTCTTAAAATGAAATTCAGATCTCCCATAATACTCATTTCAAATTAATTTTTCCTTAATTAGGAAAAAATATTTAAAAATATTTTTATTAGTTAAAACAAAAATAAATACATCAACATATATTTGAACTCCTAAAATATTAGAGAAAACAGTTTTCTCAAATTTTTTTGGGTTTTCCAATTCAATAGAAAATCCATTTTTCAAAATAAAAGAACATAATCTTTCGTACCAAGCTTTATGTGCTTCTATAAGGACAAAGAGTGATTTAGTATGTTTAAAAATAGTGTTTGGTTTTTGAGGATTTTCAAAACTTGGATGTTTTTCAACCTAAACCTCCTGCAATAAATAACCATTTAAAAGAGTATATTTAACATCCATCTGATATAATTTAATGTTTATATGAGATATATAGGATAAAAGTATTTTTATGGCTTCTAATATTGCTACAGGAGTAAAGGTATCATCATAATCTATACCCTCTCTATGACTATAATCGTTAGCTACTGATCTAGATTTATTTTTAGTAATGATCTATTGACCAGCTTGTTTGTTTCTAAAGACCCACTTGGTTCTTATAACTGGACAATTGGTGAGCCTTTATACTAGTTCCCAAATATCAATCCTCTTAAATTAATTTAGATATTATTGCATAACTAACATCCATCTCTCATCATCTAAGGCTTCATATATAGTCTTAAGTTCTAATTCAGATATAAAGGAAGAGAATTTACCCAGGTTTCCTATATCTATTCTGGTTATAATACCACTATTTAGGTCTCTCTTAAAAATTTATAAAGGATGGATTTTTAGGGTTCCAGGCTGTAAGAGTAGGACACATTCAGGTTCTTCAGTATCATGTTCTTCGGAAATTGACAAAAATTTATTAATATCATTTTCAAAATCATCTTTAAGGGTTTCAATCCTTGTGTATTCAAACAAGTTAGTAACTTCATCAGTTTGATCTTTTTCTTTAATGAAAGGTCAAGTTTCATTAAACTTCCCATGAACTAATTCTTCAACAATCCTTGATTTTTTATTATACACTCTAAAGTTATTATAGGTAAAAGAATATTCTAAAAATATTCCTCTATCATATTTTGGATCAAACTTACCAATATTATCCTTGGTGTTCAGGATATAAACCTTACATCCAAAAACTATAAAGTATTTTACTTTTGTATTTTTGTTATTCCGAAGTTTATAGTGTCTTTTTAAAAATAGGAAAAATTAAAACTCTATTCATGATATAGAAGGCTTTGCTTATAGATTCTACCCCAAAATATATAGGTAGATAGTATTAATTTATCATAGTCCTTTCCACTTATTGAATATTTTTATTTCTCATTTCAAAAATACTAGGTTTTCTTAGTGTAAAGATGGTATTTTTAAAAACAAGATTTGAGAAAAATAACTGAATTATTGATTCTAAAACACTCCACCCTAATCAATTATTACCAAAATTATTTTAAAACATTTTGAAATTTTGAAATTTTTTGAAAAAACATTAAAAAAATTGAAAACTTTTCTTTTGAATTTTAGAAAATAAACCCATGTAAATCTAGAATAATCATCAACTAAAACATAGACATATAATTTTCCATCCAAAATTTATACTCTTGATGGTCCAAAAAAATCCATATGGATACGTTCTATAGGATTAGATGTTTCAATTTTGTCAATCAATTTTAAAGAATATTTTTGTTGTTTTCCAATTTGGTATATATCACAGAATGATTCATTGTCAAACTAAAGAATAGGAAAGTCAAAAACTAATTAGTTCTTAGATAATTTATATAAAAAATATATATGAAAATAACTAAGTCTCTTATTCTAGATCTATGGAACATTTTTCTAAACAGTTAAATGATTCACTTTTTATTTACACAAGGAATTCAAATACAAGGTATGGACATTAAAAGCTCTTAGTGCTCTAACATTAAGAAATTTATCTCTTAAAACTGAGAAACAATTGTATGAAAAATAAAAAAATCATCATCATAGAGATTAGAAATACTTATTTTATTGTTCTTTATCCCTTGTACATATAGTACTTTGTTGATTAATATGGTCTTTGTATATCTAATGGTTCTAACTCCAACTATTTTTCATTTGGAAGTTTCACCTATAGTGAAAAGACCTCAATCCATTTGAGTCAGCGTATGAAAGATTAATGAAAACCCACTCATATTTTTTGAAAAACCACTATCCATATACCATATAGATATATTCTCATGCAATGTTACCTGTAAAATCAATTAAAAATTGTTATTTTGGTACCCAAACATTCTTGGGTCCTATAATGTTAACTATTAGTGATCTTGGAATATAGATTTTTATTATGTTTCCACAATTTATATCACTTGATTTATATAAACTTTTCGAAATAAAATTTCTTTCAATAGAACTAATTTATGGATTTCTCTAATAATAGTTATTAGTGATATTCCATTTTATTCTACAGTATTATAAAATAGAATTTCTTGAATTTAGAAAAAAATAATAATTATACATTTTAGATTTCTCACACTTACATCCTAGTCCAAATATTTCTTTTTTAATGAAATTATTTCCTAGAATCTCATTCAATAATTTTTCTCCTATTTTAAAAGTAATTATAGAACTCTTATAATATTCTAATTCATCTGGAAATTATTTAATTTGATTTTCATGATCAATGAATTTTGTTGTATATTAGTTTAAATTTTCAATTAACTTTTGATATTGTTTTAGTGAAGTATATCTTTCTCTTTAAATAGTATTGTGAATATTTTTCATCAATTTATGCTTATTTAATAAGGAATGAAGTTTTTCTTTGACTATTGAGTAGTATGAAGCTAATTTTTCATTTGAGTAGCTACCAGAATCCTAATCATAAGAGTAATAAGTTTGTAACTTTTATTCTTCTTCCTTGTCCATAAAGAACATGTTGGATATTATATTTTGTTACTATTTTTCTAAATCAGACATTGAAGTGATGATCAAGTCTTCAATTACACTCCATGTTTCTTTAATTTATATAATTATTTTAGTCTCAAAATTAGCATTCTTTTAAGATCTCTTTTCTAGCCTTTTAGTTTCATCTTTCAGAAGAGAACAATATGGTCAGATATGACCTAATTTCTTACATTCATATCATCAAACCACTATTGGTTCTTTCTCATATCTCTTGACGGATTTTCTAAAACCACTTTTTTTCGTTTAGAATTTTCAGAATTTTCTAGATATCTATGCAAGTTCCATTTCAGAATATGAGGAATTTGAATTCTTCTCTTTTGTGACTTCTTGTTTTGTTATTCTGTTATACTTCTTTTATTTCACTTTTAGAGATGTATTTTCCTTTTTTAATATAATTTTTTTATTTTAAAATTCATCTTTAATTTCTTCTTCAGTCATTAAAAAAGACCAAAGCACAATTAATATCAAAATAAATTTTGTAGGAGTCTAAAATATAGAATCATATTACAATATTTTTCATGTAAGGAAATAAGATCAATGGGGCGGTCTTCGAACCAGGTGATGTTCTGATTTATTCCCATGTTGGCCAGCCTATCAGAAATCATATTATCTTCTCAATAAACATGAGTGATGATATAGTTCTGATTTATTGGAGAATGGATTCATTCCATCCAATGAGTATTGATCAACCAAGCAGGATGAATAATTCCATTCCAAATCACTTTCACGATGGTCGTTGAGTTGCTTTAAATCCATATATTGTTCCAACCAAAGAGCGTAGTGAAGGTAATAACATGAATTAATCTCATCATCTTAGCTTCAAGGGAGCTGGTAATGCCACAACTACCCATGAAACAACCAAGGATCTGGCCGAGATGATTCGTGAAGATTGCACCACATCCCGGAGGACCTGGATTTCCATTGGAGGCGCCATAAATATTAATTTTGATCCATACATGAAGAGGAGATCTCCAGAACACCTCTAGAGTTCGGTCAGGTTGATAGAAATTTTCATTAATATAAAGAAATCAGAGGATTCCAAAGTCATGCAAAGTGTTGTGGTAATGTCCCTTTTGCATCAGAGCAACTTCATGTATGGAAATGATGATCCACATCTAACTTTCATTTTGATTGTATTAGTAATTCTTCTGAATACTTGCATTCCGATCATACCATATCACATAGTGGAGCTCAGAAACTGAAGCTAGAAAAATGTTCTTGATTTTTTGTGAGCCTTCCATTTCTGCACATTTTTTTAGTTGAAGCATATATCATTGTCAAATCCTTGATAGGTGATGGCTGGTGAATAATAGCAGATATGTCATTCCATTTAAAGGGCATTACTCTTTGTACTTTGAAATAATGATCATATTTTTTGATGGGTTCACCAAAGGTTAAAATATTATTGACAATTTCTATAATCCTTCAATTCATCTTCATGATACATTATCCATCAAACATTCTAAAGGTTTTAAATTTCAATTTAGTATAATAGTATATCATCTATCTCACATTTTTTCCTCCTTCATAAGAAACTCTTATAGTTTTCCACATCTCATAGGTAGTAGGAAATTGTGATACTCAATTAAATTATTCTGGTCCAAGATCACAAATAATAGCATTAATTTCTTTTTAATTCATAATATATTCAACTTCTGTTGTTTCATCCCATGTTTCTAGTTTTTCAAGAATCTTCAAAAGATTAATAATTTTTTAATAGACTCTGAATCCAATAATATTTTGATGTATAATCATCCTTGATTTCCACCACCGATAATTTTCACCATTAAAGTATGGATCAAGTAACATAGATATTCCTTCTCCAGGATCATCTTTTTCCTTTTTTGTATAGACCTTATAATATTAACTCTCTATATATTTATCCAAAAATATCTCCTCAAATACTAATTTTCAGGTTGGAATAAAAAAATGAAACACAAGAGGGGGATGAATTGTGTCTTTTCAGAAATCTTCCATAATTGTAGATTTTAAAACCCTCTGTTATTATGCGGATATGCATAGTTATCTTATCTGTGAAATATAAGCAGCAGATAAACAGAAATAAAGAACATAGTTTTTATAGTGTTTCAAGGAACAAATATCCCCTACTCCACTACACCAAATTCTCTCTCTATGAGTTTGGTTAATTTCAATAGTATGGTCCTCTTATCACAAGACCAAAATTCCATAACTGAGTGTGGGAATTTGACACCTTTATAACTATTCTAAACAAAATAAAACCTCCTGGTTCTTTAAAAGAGAACAAAAAATCCACAGCTTTGACCAAGAAGCTGATACACCACCACAACTAAGTATGAGTAGTTTAAACTCCAATAAATAAAAAGTGTTTTGTTTCTTTATAAGCGGTTGATCTTCAAAATTTAAGTAGTAGTAATTGATATAAGACTGATCTTATTCTTCATAAATAATATTTTTCATGGTATAATTATTCTGAAGTGATCCCAGTTTGATAAAGATATTCAATTTAAAAGAAACAACACAAACAGAGAAGCAGTAAGATTAAAGAAGAACTGGATAGAGAATGTATGTATCCAAAGTGAAATACTCTATCTAAGTTGTTCATTTATTTTAATAGTATAATAATATTTTCACCAGAGTATGATTTTATATGAAAATATGTCCCTTTTAAAAATCCCACTTTTTTAAATGATACACTGATACAATATATAAAGAAAACATACTCCTTTAGAATTCCAGATCCACAAAAGACACATTATAAACCATATAAAAATAAATTTGAAATAAAATAGGGGAGTCGTAACATCCATTAATAATATAAGTTATTTTTTACAATGAATATGGTTCTTTGAATAAAATATAACAAGCTTTAAATAGTTCAAGAACAAGATTTAAAAAAGCATGAAATACAATCCATACCATTGCATAAATATCAGATAAAAAATCACAAAAATAAATATAAAATTTTGAAAAGTCAATTGTATGGTTCCTTAACAAAATGACAAAATACCAAATGTAGGGTTCAACTACATAGAATTCATCTCCTGAACCAAAGGTTAAAAATGTAAGGTTGATCATAAAAGTAAGGTTGATGATACATATGTTTCTCTCTAAAATGTAAGGTTCATTTCTTACAAATGGTTATTTAACCAAATTTTCTCTTCCTGAAAAACATAAGGTTCCTTTAAAATTTATGGTTCTTTAACTATATTTATATGATAATTTAGGGTTGATTAACCATACAACCTATTTTTAATGTAGGCTTAAGATACCATACTTTCGTCTTCTAGTGTACGGTTGAATACAAATGTAAGGTTCATGATCTATATGTGTTATACAAAGCTTACGATTTATTTCTAACATTACTCTTATCCATTCAAGGTAAGAACAGTGTTTCCATAATTCCTAAAAATGCATATTGAACTATTAAATATATATTCCTTACAAATTAAAATATTTAAAATAATTTCAAAATAAATATTATAAAGAATATTAATTCCCTAAAATACTAATAAAGTAAATCATTAGTAAAACAATCAAGGGTATTTGTGATCATCAAAATAATAATAAATTATAGTGTATTGTTAATACAATATATACCCAAATGGTTAGTGTTTTATATTATTTTATCACATAGTGTCCAAAATCTAGGTTTAAATATTAATAAATAATTCACCTGTTTTTTTAATAAATAAAAACTCATAATCCCATTACTATTCACTCAAAACCCATTGATCATGAATTTTATCTCCATATTCCTCAAAAAATAACACCCAAGTTTTTTCGAATCTCTTAATAATATTCTTCCAATATTTTAGAAGAAAAGTCCCATGTAAGTGATTCAATTCCTCTTCTTTGTTATTGAAGTAATATTTTTATATTAATCAATTTGATTTCAAATTTTCCATTATGTAATGTGTTTTTACACATCCCATTACTTACCTCATGATGAACAAGTAATAATTTACCACCTTTAAATCTCATTAAACCATTCAGCAAAACATGTTATAAAACCCTTATTCTTCCCAATTATGATGTGATTTTCAATTCCAAACTTTTTTTCTATGAATACCAATCCCCATTTCCACTAGTGTATTCACCTAGATGCAACTATCCTTAATTGATTTCATAATTTCATTTATATAACCCACACTTCTTAATCTAGGTACTAAAATTGATGAAATACATTCTTATGTTGTATATTATATGTGGAATACAAATACATGTACATGATATGAATGTGGTGGGTGGGACAAAAATTATTTGTCCCTTCAATTCATTGGGTAATGTTTTTATATTATAAGATACCATGTATGGTGTACATATGATTAGAATAATAACACTACATTATGATGTCATAATAGTTATGTTTGACTTATTCTTATGATGTCATATTTTATATTATTTCCTCATTCCTATGATTTCTTGGTGTTATCATCTTATATCATGCTTCAATGTTCATTATTAATAATTTAACCCCTATATATCATCATTTTATGCCTCCTAAATCACATGTTCTAATTTATCTTATTATATTAATTCATTATCCACTTACTGAGATTCATAACTCTACCTTATCTTATATAAATCCCCATGTTATCTCGTATACTATTATAAGATCAATGAAACATAAGGTCTTGTTATGGGGTTTTTAAATACAGTTGTTCCATCCATGTTTTATGTTATGATGATATATATCTAATTACCCAAAAACACTAGTATTACGAACCAACTTGGAATTCCATCTAAACTGACATTCAAGTAAATTTTCCCCTAACCTGATGCGCATTACCAATATCCATGGGCTAGTGAAAAGCACCCAATTATCTAGAAATAACCTTTGGGAATGATTTTTCCTACAAGATAAAATTATAATCAATGTACAATATTAAAAAATCCAGATAAAGGAAATAATACATACATCTTGGATTGCAAAGAGAAGCCATAAAAATTGAAAGTGGAACATAACAACCAGAACACATATCTTGGTGGTCCATGATCACCCACTATGTCCCAAGTCACCCACCCTTGGTCACCCTATCCCTAACCCACAAATGAAGTTGGTATAATAATCACCTATTATTAGATCATAAACCCTGCAAACACCAAAAAATATTAGCAGGGTGTATGCTATTGATTCTAGAATGATTCCACCAAAGATTCTATATAGTTACTTCACATGGTAATAAAAATAATCTTAAATAGGATTTAAATAATGAGAGTGTGAATCTTAGTTTAAAAATAGTGTTTTAAATATTTCAAAATCATTTATCAAATCAATACTGTAAATCATGACATTTCAACATTTAAAAACTAAACATTTTCTTCAAAAGATTTCAAAACCATTTGAAAAATTAGATTCATGTGAGATATGAAAAGTAAGAACATGAAACTGATATAAATAGATGTATAAGATTTAATATAATAGTGTCAAGGTACATCACTTTAATAAACAGATCAATAAAGATGATGAATAAATCAATCAAGATGACTTCAGTGCTAAGTAGTGATGAAAAATTCAAGCATGTATCGAGTATCATGTATGTGGATGTCATTGGTAAAACCAAGATATGATATTGATTACACCATATTCAATATGATTAAAATACATCATGAATTATTGTCAGTCTTATATCTAGTCTCATGGGTCTCAAGAAAACCAATTCTATATACACCTTCTTTTTTGGTAGAATAAAAAAAGTCGCAACCTTTCATCTTCTCCATGGACCTACTAGATGGGGTGTAAGTCCACTATAAAAGAACATATCATGGTCATATCATATAACTACCAAGGTTCCCATGTCTTGTAAAAAGTGGTGGATGAGATAATCAAGTTATGGAAATCACAATAGGGATCCATATCTATATGAATCCTAAGATCATACGCTCAACATTTCAAACATGGTCACATGCCATCATATCATATCTCACTCTCACCCCCGGATATCACTTGAAGAAAATAATCATGGTTTCAACAGGTCTCAATGGGACATAAAAGAATAAATTAAGATACATTAAGGCATTTTTGTAATATAATATGTTTATAAATTTCCAATTGGTTCATCAAACATGATCAATTCAATTTAAATCCTTTTCTTAAATTCAATGATTAAAAAGGGTAATCATATTGGATTCCTTTAAAAACATTAACATACTTCCAAAAGGGTCTTCAAAACAATAATTTCATTCAAAAAAACTCAAAGGAATTCAAGGAAGTTTCACAATTTAAAAAGGATTAAGGTAATTTCAAAACAAGGGGTTTCTCCCTCTTTCCATGTGAAAAAATCACTCATTTCTAGTAACCCATGAACATTCATTTCAAAAAAAGGATAAAATAATTCCAATAGGGATATTAGAAATTTCATAGACCCATGAAATCAAAAATATATGGGTGGATTCAAATATTTCAACCCATTTTATACAAGTCAAATAATTTTACTTTTGAAATCAAAACCAACAATAATAAATCACATTCCATAAGGTTACCTTAAAAACTCTTTTAAGGGGAATTAAAATCAACACCACATTTATCTATTTATAAATATATGAGAAAGAACCAATTTTTTGTTCAATTTATTTAAAATATGATCAAAGAATATTTCACAAGGTATCTAAGAAGAAAAGAAATAATCATAAGAGGATCACCACTTTGATCAACACTTCAATCCACCAAGAAATGAGGTCGGTAAAAAATAACGCATATACAATGATCTAAAAATAAAATAGATCGAATTAGAATCAAGTAGAAGGATTTTAGGGTTAATATTAGAGTTTCGAGATTTTAATTAATATTTTCGAGGAATTAACGTCATTTCGCAGAGTTTTTTGGGGATGGTTGAATGATTATTATTAACCATGCACCAACCGTGCACCTCTTTCTCAGTTATAGGAAAAGTTGTCCAGTTATGCTGCATGGGTTGTAAAATCATGTGAAAATAGTGGGACCCTTTCTATTCAGGTATTATGGTTTGGATAAATGGTTTTTGTAACCATGTGTTAACCATGGACCCTAACATAGTTTATAGGAAAGGTTTCACAGTTTGGATACAAGTTTTTTCAAATAATGTTCTAACCAAAAATGGGCCCCAAAACCTTTAATGAAACTTTGAAAAAACTCTAGAAACAACCCATGAAGAAATCCAGTCAATAGATTATAAAATCAATGGGTAAAACGTCTAAAATGAAGAAAAGGGATGTTAAAACCTCCCAATATATGAATTTATATCCCCATAAATCGTCTAGTCTAAATGATATAATAGGAAGATATAATAAGAACTCCCTTACTCATCGTGTGAGGTGGATGGTTCACAATCCAAAGGTGAGACTCAACCAAAGGCTGGCATAACACACTACTCAAATATTAACACACAAAGATCATCCCAAGAATTCAAATATGAGAAATACTGGAGACCTATCATAGGTATCCACACCATTTATTTTTTTTAAAAGTTGTAACATGATAAAATAGTTTTCCTTTTATCTAAGAAGAATACTTCTAAACCTTCCAAGATGAACACCTAAGGGATAACACCAAAAACCTTCAACGAATAGAACAACCAAACAAAACCTAGTTTACATAATAATATACACTCTCATAGTCCATATTTGATCAAATTTGCTCAAGAAAGGAACAAAACTAACATGGATTTCTAGATTGGGTATAAACTTGAAGGTAACTTAGGACTTTCAACACAGAGCCTTACCCCTCAATGATCTCATAAAATCACACTCCAGCACCTCAAGGTGTCTGGTCCATCAAGAAATCACATCGTCTTAGTGACCTTATTACCTTCAAAAGGTCTATCCAAGAACTTCTATAAAGAGCTCAAACATCATGTTCAATGCATAATTAAGCACTATACTCTAACAAAGGAGGTCGTACATCACATCAAAATTGACCTATACCCTCCAAGTCAATATTACAGGATACCAAGGAATAGAATCCAACATGAATGGTATCGAACATAGACCATAGGATGAAATCCATGGAAGGAAAGAAAAGAAAATTTTAAGACTCAAAATCCCAATCATCTTGAGTATTCTCATCACATGATTCCACTCCATCACCAAGAGCACATGAACATCAAGGAACTAAAGTCATTCAAAAAATGACGTTTAAGAATTAAAGAGTGGAAATACATAAGGAAAAACTATAAAGGTCTCATGAAAATGAAATTATTAACATTAAAACAACCAAGGTTACAAAATATCATCCAAAAAATTCCAAAAAATTCCAAAAAAACCCACCAGGGTCTTTAAAATAAATGGCTTCCTAAAGAATTCAAGCCATCATAAGGAAAAACTCACACAATTTCCAATCTAATGTCAGAAAAAACATGTTCCATCAGTACCAACCTCCATCAGAAGCTAATCCACTATGTGAAAAAATTTACTCCAAGTCCTATGAATATATCCTTAATATCTTGAATCATATTCTTCCCTATAGTAAAGAGAATATGCCCCCCTACTAAAACCTACATTTCCAGTCTCCCAACATACAAAACCTCTTAAGGTGACTCAAATAGTCACACCATTTACAAACTCTTAGTGATTTAAAACACAAATTCTTAGTATGACCACATAATCCACAATAGAATCACACAACAACCTCTTGTATCCTTGAGATAATTTTCCTTCCTTGACTATTAATTCGGCCTTCTTTCCTTTGTGTCATTTTTCAAGCTCTAATTCAGTTAAGAAATCATATTAAGAGGCTACTAATAAGAAATCATCCAATATATAGGAATGGTGGTTAAAAATAATGGATGAAGTCCTTTTCTTAAAAATATTTCCTTATAAAAGGAATTAACAACAATCTTAGGTAAGAAACATAACAAACATTAGAAATACATGACATACTTCACAACCGATATTGTAACGACCTGAGTACTTATAGAATATGACATTTTTATTTTTATTAATATTTTTGAATTAAATATTTATTTTTCTTTAAAGGGGATTCTATTTCTGATAGCATACCCAAAACACAACAACGAGTTTCTTTGAAATATTACATAGCACACAAATTTGAGTTATGCCAAGAAATAATATAATATTATTAATATTTTAAATGGTAGTTAATGCCAAGCTATTTTGTTGGCAAGAATGAACATAAATAACCATATTATTATTGAACATGTTTTTTAAATGTTTTTAAATTATTCAATAAAATTTTGACGATTAAAACTTGAATGAATCCAATTTTAAGCATGAATACTCTAATATTCTTTAATAGGCAGATTTACCACCTTTTGATGGAGAACACTTTTTAAATCCAGTTTTTGTCACTTTAATATGTTCTATTTCAAAAAATAAAATTCTTATTAAGAATCAAGACATCAAAATTTTCTTTGGATGAAATTTTGGTATTTTTCTGATAAAGTACATTTTATAATGAATAGCTAAAAATACTGCATTTTAAGTCAAAACTATATTTTCATCTGATTTATTTATATGGATATATTATCTTTTGAAATGGTTTTAATATGTAATTAGATTATATTTTTAAAATTTAATCCAATGATTTCTTTGGAAGAAATTTTACATTTAAATTGTACAGAAATACATGTCAATATTTCGGTAGTTTTTACTCCTTAGACACACGTTTCTGGTTTTGACAACAAGAAATAATTTTATATTAATTAATTAAATTTATATCTTTTGAATTTGGTGAAATAGAAACAATTTTTGAATTCAGAATATAAAAATTATATTAGGGTTAATTTTTGTGTTTTTTATGAAAACTTACAATTTTTGATAAATAGTGAAAAATACCGCATAATAGTTAAAAACCAACTTTTTTATTTAAACATAATGTTACCCCTTCAATGAATTGATTTTTCAAAATCCAACATACATTTTTGTCATAAGTAAGTAAAATTTGGTTCAATAGGATGAAAATAATTTTTGGAGAATAATAAATTTTAATTTTATTTACCACAGTTAAAGGTAAATAGGTTAATTCAAGGTAAAAAGAATATTATAATAAAATAAAATTACCTTAACACAGGTCCTAAACTTATTTTATGAGTCATGTTAAACCTATAAAATCCTTGGTTATGACTTTCTTCCTTTAAAAAGCCTCTTGGGTAAGGTAATGACATTAATAAATTTTTATTTAAAGTGAAAATAAAAATACCATAAACATGAATCTTTTTACTAAACCACTTTTAAAGTTGGGTTATATAATTGATATATTTGACTATAAAAATTCATTTGGATGATTAAACTATTTCTTACATAATGTTATTTTATTTATATTTTTTATAAATCATATAAATAAAATTATTAATGACACAATGATGATGTAATGATTACCTCAATAATGAATGTTTTAAATAAAGGAGATTATAAATATTAAAATAAACTTATTCTAAAACTTTTTATTCCATAAACAAATTTAAGAGATGATGATGACTTGTTATATTTTAATTAATTAAGGTTTTTCTGAATAATAAAGTTGATTAGGATTTTTTAAAATGTCATGATATGAATAGTAAAAAATTGACATAAATGAGTTTTTAAATAAATCAATATTTTATTAAATGATAAAATAGTCCTAAAAAAATAATATTCGTCCAAATGATATATATTATGTTAAAAATGTCATTAATGATCCATTTTGGGTCTCTTGAAATTTTATAGTAAATATATTAACCATATAGTATGAATATACAAAAAGACATGGTAAAAGATAAATAAGTTAACAAAGGGTTAAATAAAAATGATAATGATTAAAAAATATACAATACTTGCCCAATTATTATTTGATGATTTTATTCAGACTTATATTCATTTTATATTTGATTTTAAGGGGTTTTGGACCTTTTGAAACCGAAAATAATTTTATAATAAAATAATACTTTCAAAATTTCCTAAAGAGCCCCTCCCCCACTCTTATAAAGGGGAATCACATATATCCCTTTACTCATGCCTATCAAGCCTATTGGCTCATCCAAACTATTCCCAAATAAGTTCCCAATATCCCTATCTTCCACCTAGATGACTTTCCCTAGTCAGAAGGAAATTCAAGAGAGCGGTTAAGATCAAATCAAAAGAAGTTACCCGATTTAAAGGTAACGACTTCTCTCAAGTTCTTTCCTCTTATTATACTTCTCAACTCCATATTCTATTATTTTTCATTGATTACATAACAAAAACAATATAATAAATAAATTAGGGTTATTTTAAGTGATTAATTCTAACCACAAATACACACTCCTCCATCTAAGGGATACAAACATATTGTTTCTGTGGACGGAGAACTACAGTCTCATGAAACGATGATTGTTCAATTATCTCCTACCACCTCTCATGGTGGTCATTATTATAGAATTGTATTTATAGGTGATATATAATATATTTATATTGTATCTATACTTATTTATTTTTCATTTAGAAGATAACTTTATGGTTTCCATTCTGGGTAAGTAGGATAATTTCATTTGAGAAAGTGCGTACTACCGTCCCCTCAAAGTGATATGACTTGTTAATACCATACATAAAATGTATAAAGGATACTGTCAATGAAATTATGTAACTTATATAAGAAATTATATTACACTGTAATAATAATATACCTATGTATCATTTGATTTTCATTCCTTTAAAAATGAAAAAATGAAATGAAAGTGGCGTTAAAGCGTACGTACGACTTACCGTCTCTATGAACGATGCATTTCATTTTCATATATCAAAATGATATTGACTATTATAAATAAATATATAATTGATATATATTATATATATGATATCTAAATCCTGAATATAATTCTTGAGATAATCTAATTTTTACCACATGGATAATTTGTAATTATAACAAGTTCATTTTTGACTCAAGTTTCGAACATCGACAAAATGTCTGATATGGACTCAAATAATTAACTAATTGTTATAGAAAGGTAATAAGTGATATTAAAGGAATAATAAAATTTAAAAATGATCCTAATAAGTTATAAATTAACTTAATTTTATTATTCCATAAGAACAAGGAACATACAAGACAAATCGAACTTGAGTTAAGAGATTTTCATCACACTTTTTATTCATGTGAGATTCATGCTATATTTGCAACTATTTTCTCTAGTGTAGTGTATGTACTAACACTGATTTTATTATTTGTGTAATATAATATAATTTATAGGTATTTACATCTTATGTATGATCCTTCTTTCATGAGGTGTGTGTTTCTTAAGTTACCAAATCGGTAAGGGAACCTTTCACCTTCCTCTTATGACATTGATTTATTTTATTATATGTCTTTTAATTTCCATTATCTTTTTTGGGATATGTTATTATATATAATTATTTATATAAAGCTTATTTCCATGTGATTAGATACTATTTTATCTCTCATCAACTCATTTTCTAAAATTTTAAGTGATGTCGTTAGGCTGCCAAATTTTTGTGAGGGAACTTCTTAACCTAATTTCAATTATTTGGGTTAAACTTCTACTTCTTGATTAAGTAGTTCTATTAATATGTGTGAATAAAACCTTATTGTTTTACACATAATATTCACATATATTAGGTTTATTTATTGTTTTTACACATTATTATGTCATTGATTTATCCTTAATTTAATGGTACAATCTTTTTAAGGGACTAAATCTCAATATCCTTTCATTAAGGCATATAATGATATTGAGAAAGTTTGTTATCCTATAAGGAATATATACAACCATTTTGACATTTTATATCAATAATTTATATATTTTCATTATATATATAGTTTTCTTTGATGTTATTCTTTAATGATTGTTATTCAAAGAGTTTCTCAAGTGGTAAAGGATTTCTTAACTAAAACATCATTTTAAATACTTTAAAGATTTAATCTTATAAATCCTTATCTTTCAGTACCATGTTTTAGAAATGATTCTAACGATTTATTTATATGTACAAGAGTGTTTAATGTGTAAATTTCATTGAAATGTTTTAGAGTGGTTTGAGACACTTTGATTCAAATCAGTTATTTTTTAATGTTTTAAATGAATTGATTATTTAAATATCTTAAAATGATATATTTTGATTGAATTGTGTAAATTTTATCTTTATTTTATACTGCTTTATGTGTTATGAATATGTTATGGATCTTGGAAATTGTTTATGTATATGGGTGGTTCTGTGATAAACCTAGGGCTGGTGAGCCTGAGATTGCTCTCCAATGAATTGGGTAATGTGATGGAGTTAAACGTTAATGTTTCAACTAAGAGATTTAAGGAATATACTATAATGGGTATTCCAAACGTAAATCCCTACATAGTTGTGAAATCTAAGATGTAATTATTTTATGTATGCCAAAATTTACCTTTATGATTTATGATTTCTGTCTGTTATTCATAAATTTTACGATTTCATGAGTTAAGTTAAAGAGCTTATGTTTTGTATGTATTGATAGACTAATGTTTTATTTATTTATTTTATAACCCTTACTGATCATTTTATGATATTCCCATGTTTATAAATGTTTTTCATATGATATAAGGTAGGGTAAGAGGAAATAAGAATTCAAGAATATTTATATCATGAAAAGAATTATTTTTTTCTTTTAAGAGTATTTATTTTATGAAAAAAATGGATACTGAGTAGAAGTGTCTAATTTGTAATATTTGAGATGTAATGTAATATTTATGGCCTAATTCTCTAAAACTCTAAACCTAAAAATATCTTCAATGTGAATTATTAAATTAAATCAAGATTATGTAATTTTTAAGGCTGGGGCCCTATAGCTGGTATCAAAGTTCTGTTTAGATAACTTTAGTGGATAGGGTGTTATTTAAGCATAAGGGACATATACATAATGGTTATCATATTAGAATAAGTCATAGTTATTTTAGATAAATTGAATGAATTTAAGATAACATTAATAAGTATATCTTAGTGTTTTTCCTCCTCATAAGATATTATATAATGATTTTACTAATATACTCACACTGGCCTTTTTGGTTTTAGTAAATGGATAGATCTAGTAGGCACCAAAGTAACAATGGATGTGAAGAAAACTATGAAAGTCTTATGAATAATAAACTGAATGAAATTTGAGCGATAATGTGAACTATTATGGTTATTATATACCAGCTATCTAGAGTCATGATTGACCACCTGAACCTTGGTGATTTTTATATGGAATCGTATATGCGAGAAACAAATCTCTACGGAAGTTCAGGTAATAATCATAACGGTATGTATATTCAAAAACCTATGTGTCAAGGATTTGGAAAGAAACAACTAGGAAAATGATTCAAATGGACGAGAAGATGCTATAGATGTGGTATTAAAGGTCATAAAGCAATAACCTACTATGGAAAATGGAATCATCCATTTGAATCACGAAAATGGAAAGAAGTTATTTCCAAAGGATCAATTTAATGTTTTAAATGTAGTGTGATTGGTCATTATACAAATATATTTCCTACAAAAAAGTTTCAAGAATGGGATCAGAAGGATCATACAAATATATTTTTACCAATTCTAAATGCCTTTCCAATTGAAGATGAAGAAACTGAAAAATAACCTATGAAAGGTATGTATTATTTCCATGCTCGTGTTTTGACATTACGGAAATCATAGGACACTATACATGATTTTTTTTTGAAAAATGTAGACAAGAATAAGATGAAAAAACATGGATAAATGATTACGTAGAATGTTTGATGATTAAGATGTCTACATTTTAGGAATTAAAGAGTTATGTTGGATCTATGGATGGGGATATGTTTAAATGTATTAATGATAATATTTCCATGGAAAAATTTTTATAGTATATGTAACCCTGAAGTTAGATATGTGAAAATTTTATTCGAGGAATATTTATCTTTTATTTTGTGTATACACTTATAATGAACAATTTGGGTTTATATAATACTTGAATTTGAGACAATTATACGTTATTACTTTTTGGGATGAAAATGCAAGGTATGAGATAACATTTTTGGTTAAAATATAATATGTTTATTTTTGAGGAATTTATCTCATTTTTTGGAATGTTATAAAATTATATAATTTTTAAAAAAGGACAACACTCAGACCATGTGACAACCCATTGCTTCGGACACAGCTATGGGAATCGAACCCACAACCAAAGTGCGATTGGAATTTATCACCTACCACTAGACTACGTGAAGTCTCTGGTTATTATAACTAATTATTTTTAGTTAAATGATTTTATGGATCAAGAATAAGTTGATTTTGTGAACTTATGTTTTTTCAAATGGATATCCTTAGTATAGGAAAATGATTTGGTGATTTAGTGAGAAATGTTATATTGGAAGACGCTCCCTCTTTTGGGGAAATACTATATGCCCAAGGAAAATAGAATACTATGGGACTTCATTTGATGAGTAGTGATAGAATTTTATTTTGGAAGAATCTTTGTTTTTATTGTGGACTTATAGTGATTTGGGTTTTTTATGTAAATGATTAACATATCTTTGAGAATATGTTATTTGGTTAATTACACATTAGTGCGAGACTTTAAGAATAGTCAATGTTATTTGGAGATAAATGTTAATATTTACTATGGAAGACTATGTGATCAAATCCTTCTAAATTTTTGGTTTCAAACTTAGTTTGAATTATTTTAAAGGATTTTAGGGACAATTGTTTATTGAATGGTCTTTTTTGATCTTTGGGTATTTGTTTGTTCAATTTTGGAGACTAAGAGTATTATTTCTTTTTATAAAGGATTATCCTTTTTTGGGGATTATCTGGACTAGAACTAACCATTTTGGTTTTGATTAATATTTAAAGATAGAGGAAATATATAGTTCATCTTTTGTGGATTATGTGATTCTATAAAATTTGATTCTAGTGATTTTAATGTGACCAAGTCATCTTGAATACTCATCGTTAGTAGAAAAAATGAGTTTATGGTTGAATTTATGTAAAGGATGAATGTCTACAAGACAAGTAAGAATTTTTCCTTATGTTCTTAGTCAAGATCATAAATAAATTCATCAAATTTATGAAAAATATATTAAAAAAAATGTTGTTTGTTTACTATTACTAATGGGGAATCAAATACCGTTTAACCAATCACAGGTTTGTGATTTTTAGGTGGTTAATTTTATCTTGATCATGTTTTCTATCACTCTCTATCAGAACACGACACTTAGTTTCTCCTCTATATCGATGTTTTCATGGAATCCTAGTATGTGTTATCTCGAGTGACCATTTTATTTCTCTTTTTTTTTTAATTTTAATGTGATTGTTTTTTGGCTCTTTTTCTAATGTGAGACTTTCAATGATGTTTCCAAGACTAATTTTAAAATTGTGAGGATGCAATTTCCAAAAGGGGGAAGGATGTAATGACCCAGGTATTTATAGAATATAAAATTTTCATATTTATTAATAGTTTTTAATTAAATATTAATTTTAATTTAAAGGGGATGCTATTTTGATATCATAATCAACATACAACAATAAGTTTTATAAATCTTACATTGCACACAACTTTGAGTTATACCAAGAAATAATATAATAATATTTTTTTTCTTAAATGGTAGTTAACACCTAACTTTTTTATTGGAGATAATGAAAATAACCAACCATATTATTATTAAACATTTTTGTTAAATTTTTTTACATTTATCCAATACAATTAAGAGGCTTAAACTAGAATGAGTCCAATTTTAAGCATGAATACTCTAATATTATTTAAAAGGTCGATTTACCACCTTTTGATGGCGAACCCTTTATAAATCTAATTTTTGTCACTTTTATATATTATATTTTACAAAATTAAAATTATTTTTTAGAATCGAGACATAAAAATTTACTTTGGTTGAATTTTTGGTATTTTTATGATAAAGTTCATTTTTAATGAATAGTGAAAAATACTGCATTTTAAGTGAAAACCGTCTTTTCATATGATTTATTTATATGGTTAGATTAAAAATTTAAGGTTTTAAAGTATAATTGGATTATATTTTTACCATTTAATCCTATGTTGGTCATTGGAAGTAATTTTACTTTTAAATTGTACATAAATACATGTCAATATTTTGGTAGTTTTTACTACTTAAAAACACGTTTTCTGGTTTTGACAAAAAGAATTAATTTTAAATTAATTAATTCACTTTATATTTTTAATTTGGTAAAATATGAATCATTTTAGAATTATTAATATCAAAATTTTCTTAGGGTGAATTTTTGGGGTTTTTCTGAAAACTTACAATTTTTGATGAAAAGTGAAAAATATTGTGTAGTAGTTAAATACCAAATTTTTCATTTAAATGTAATTTTACCACATCTATGAATTGAATTTGAAAAAGCTGACATAAATGATTTTCATCAGTAAGTAAAATGTGGTTCAGTATGATGAAAATAATATTTGGTGAATTATAACTTTGGAATTTTATTTGTTGTGGTTAAAGGTAAATAGGGCAATTTAAGGTATAAATAATATCATAATAATATAAAATTACATTAACACTTTTCCTAACCTTATTGTATGAGTCATGGAAGACCAAGAAAGCCCTTGGGGGTAAGACTTTATACCTTTAAAAAGCCACTTGGGTAAGATAATGACATTAATAACTTTTTATTTAAAGTAAAAATAAAAATATCATAAACATGAATCAATTTACTAAACAAATTTTAATGTGGGGTTATATAATTTATATATTTGACTATAAATATTAATTATAAATATAAAAATACTTCCTACATCACGTTTTTTTATTTATACTTTTTAGAAAACATATAAATAAAATTATTGATGACACGATGATGATGTAAAGATTACCTCATAAATGGATGTTTTAAAAAATGAGATTATAAAAATTAATTTAAATTTATTTTGAAACTTTTTTATGATATTCATGAATTTTAGATATGGAGATGAATTTTTATATTTTAATTGATTATTTTTTTTCTAAATAATCAAGCTTTTTTATATTTTTTAAAAAGTAATTATATGAATATTACAAAAATTAACATAAATGAGTTTTTAAATCAATCAATATTTAATTAAATGATAAAATAGTCCTAAAAATATAAGATTTTCCCAAAGAAATATATTATGTTAAAAATGTAATAAATGATTCATTTAGGGTTTCATGGCTTTTAGAGTAAATATATTGACCATATATTACGAATATACAATAAGACATGGTAAAAGATAAATAAGTTAACAAAGGGTTAAATAAAAAATATAAGGATTAAAAAATATCCAAAACTTGTCCATTTATTATTTTAGGATTTTATTTAGACTTATATTCATATTATATTTGAATTTAATGAGTTTTGGACATTTTGAAACCAAAAATAATTCTATAATAAAATAATACTTTCAAACATTCCTAAAGAGCCCCTCCGCCCTCTTATAAAAGGGCATCACCTCTAACCCTTTACTCGCACCTCTAAAAAAATAATGGCTCGTCGAAACACTACCCATATAAACTCACAAAATACCAATATTCCACCTAGAAGCCTTTTCCAAGGAAAAATACAATTCAAGAGATTCTTCAAGCTCAAATCAAAAGAAGTTACCCGATTTAAAGGTAAGATCTTCTCTCAAGTTCTTTCTTTTTATTCTACTTATTCACTCTTTATTCTATTACTTTTCTTTGATTACATAAAAAAACTAGTATCATAAATATACTAGGATGCTTTTATGAGATGTATTCAAAGTAAAATTACACATAGCTCCATCCAATGGATACGAACATACTATTTCTATGGACGGTGAACTACTCCCTCACAAAACAATGATTGTTCAATTATCTCCTATTGCCTCTCATGGTGGTCATTATGATGGAACTGTATTTATATGTGATATATATTATTTTTATATTGTCTCTATTATTTTGTAATATTCATTTATATCATACCTTTATGGTTTCCATAATGTGTAAATATGATAATTTCATTTGAGGATGTGCGGACTACCGCCCCCTCAAAGTGATATGACTCATTCATAACATAAAAGGAATGTATAAATGATAGTGTTAATGAACTCATGTTATAGATAAAAAATATTATATTGTACTGTAATAATAATATAACTATATATCAATTTGTTTTCATTCCTTTAAAAATGTAAAAAATGAAATTAAATTAGCATTCATGCATACGTACAGCTTACCATCTCCATGAACAGTGTATTTAATTTTTATATATCCAAATGATATGGAATATTACAAATAAATATATAATAGATATACAATATATAGATGATATCTAAATCATGAATATAATTATATAGATAATGCACTCTTTACCATATGGATAATTTGTAATTATAACAAGTTCATTTTTGACTCAAGTTTTGAACATCAAAAAAAATATCCAATATGAACTCAAATAATTAAATAATTTTTATATAAAGATAATAAGTGATATTAAAGGAATAATAAACTTGAAAACGTTCTTAATAAATTAGGAATTAACATAAGTTTATTATTCAGGAAGAACAAGGAACATACAAGATAAGTCGGACATGAGGTAAGGGTTTTTCAACTTATTTTTATTCCCATGAGATTCATGATGTATTTGAAACTATTTCCTTTTATGTGGTGAATATACTTACACTTATGGTATTATTTGAGTAATATAATTTCATTTATGGGTATTAAAATCTGCATTGTATGATCCTTATTTCATGTGTTGTATGTTTCATAAGTTACCAAATCGTTAAGGGAACCTTTCACCTTCCTCTTCTAGTCAAAGACTTCTTTTATGTTGTGTATTTCCATTATATTATTTGGGATATGTTATTATATATCTTTATTTATATAAATATTATGTCCAAGTGATTATATATTCTTTTCTCTCTCATCAATTTTTTTTCTGAATTTTTAAGTGACGTTGTTAGGATGCCGAATTTTTGTAAGGGAACTTCTTAATCCAATTTCAATTATTTGGGTTAAACTTATACTTCTTGATTATTTTATGCTATAAATTTGTGTGAATAACCTCATATTATTTTACACTTAATATACAATTATATTGGTTGTATCTATTTTTTTCACACATAATTATGTCATTGATTTATCTTTAATCTAATGGTACAATCTTTGTAAGAGACTACATCTCAATCTCCTTTCATTGAGACAGATCTTGATATTGTTCACCTTTATTATCCTATAAGGTGTATGTAAAACCATTTTGACATTTTATATCATTAATTTATATAGATCATTATATTTATAGATTTATTTTATGTTATTCATTAATGATTTTTATTCAAGAGTTTCTCAAGAGGTAATGGAGTCTTTAATAAAAACATCATTTTAAATGTTTTATAGATTTAATATTCTAAATCCTTCAATTTCATGTACATATTTTAGAAATGGTTTTAAGAATTTATTTATATGACCTGAGTGTTTAAAAGAGTAAATTTATTTCAAAATATTTAGAGTGGTATGAGATACTTTGATTCAAAACTCATATTTTTAATATTTTAAATGAATTGATTATTTCAATATATTCAAATGATATATTTTTATTGCAATTTGGAAATGTTATCTATACATTATGCTAGTTTTATGTGTTATGAATATGTTATTGATCTTGGGAATTGTTTACATATATCGGTGGTTTCGTAATAATCCTAGGGTTGGTAAGCCTAAGATAGCTCACCAATACATTGGGTTACATGGCGGAGGTAAACATTAATGTTTATCCAAAGAGATTTAGGGTATATACTGTGATGGGTATTCCAAACGTAACTCCCTACATAACTTTGAAAGCTACAATGTAAGCATGTTATGTATTCCACAAGTTACCTATATGATTTATGATTTCAGTGTGTTATTCATAAATCTTATGATTTAATGAGGTAAGTTAAAGAGATTATGTTTTGTATATATTGACAGACTAATGTTTTTTTATTTATTTTATCACCATTAGTGAGATTTTTATGCTCCTCCAAAGTTTTTGAAATGTTTTTCAAAGGGTATAATGTAGGGTAAGAGGAATGAATAATTCAAGAAGATTTATATCATGAAAATAATTCTTGTTTTCTTTTAAGAGTTTTTATTTCATGGAAAACATTAATACTGAGTATAAGTGCATACATTGTAATATTTGCGATGTAATGTAATAGTAATGGCCTAATTCTCTAAAAATATAAACCTGAAAAGATCCTCAATGTGATTTATTATCTTAATTCAATATTATTTATTGTTTAAGGCTGGGGTCTTATAGATATCCCCTACCTTTAACAGCCTTATAGATATCCCATATTGATTGACACCCAAGAACACAATACGTTTCACAAACTTCACTTCCTGAGTATAATACCACTAAATTAATACTAAATTGGAGAATTAATAAAACATTATTCCATGTAAATGACAGGGAATCCCAATTTCCCACCACTCATTGATAGGTTTATCACACAAATAATTGATAGAATTTACTCTTATATCATCATAAGTATTGAGAAACTCAATGATCCCATCAACGTATTCTAATTTATTTACAACATCAAGATAACTTTATTCACTTTTATATGAAGGTGTATATAAATAAAAAAATTTAGATGTGGTATAAAGGTAGGAAAGTCTTTACATCCACCAGTTTATATGGAGTCTGGGTAGATTCATTAATAAGAGATGCCACTTCTAGAATGTGTGAAGGACCAATTTGAAATCAGGAAAGAAAAATTAATTGTTTATATTTCATTAAAAACTTATTGTGGTATATTTACTATCATCATAAAACTTATTGGTTTGCCTTGATCACACAATATCATGAAAAAACACATCCATAAACATTCCAACCAACCTCACACAAGTGAAGTCATCCTACAAGTAATGGACATGACACCATGTTCAAGTTAAGAGTAGAAAAAAATATATCCTAGTCACATGGGATGTTAAACCACAGACCAACCTTAAAATTACTATTGAATTTAATTCTATAATAGTCTCACTGATTCCTCATAGTTTACTAAACTTTGAACGCCTAGTGTAGCTCTAGTCATCTTTTTTTTCTAACTAAAAACTCATAAGAGATTCTAAAAAATCATAATATCATTAAGAACCTAAATCTCATTTATCACCAATAAAAAAATATATAAAAATAAATACATGTGTCCCCACATTCACTGGTAACTCAATTATTATCATGATGAGGTGGTGATCACGAACCTTCCCACAAATAACCTATTGAGTTCCAAAACCTACCAAATATCCTTTCTACTAGGACTGACCCAAAATAACAAAACTGATCTGAAGAGAAAGTGATTTATTTTATGGAAAGAAGTCCTTGGATACCATTTGTAAAGAATCAACCAATAATTCCATCTAACCCAACATCTAGTCATTTTTTCACTTACCAAAAGGGAATTCATGGTCTCTATGTTCTGGTGAAAATCAATTCATCAACCATAATTATCCTTTGGTAATGATTTATTGAAGAAGAGAAAATAATAATCAAAGTACACTGTAGAAAAAATGTCAATTAAACAAATCAATAAATTCAAAAAAGAGTAGAAATATAACCTATAAAAATTAAAAGTAGAACATAACAACCAAAACCCATCTCTTATTTTTCCACATCCACCAACCATATCTCAAGTCAACTTTCCTTGGTTACCCTATTATTAACCCAAAAAGAAAGAAAAGAGGACGAACACCTTCTATAAGATCATAAATGAGAAAGCACAAAACGATATAAGAAGTCTTTGAGCTATAGGGCCATATATTATTCCACCAAATATTCTATGAAGTTAATTAATAAGGTAATTCAATGATGGTAATGGAGGATTAAAATAAATAGATTAAGAATCTTAGTTCATAAAAACATAGTTTTAAACACTTCAAAATAATTTATCAATCTAACCCTATAAAACATATCATTTAACCATTTCAAAACTGAACATTTAGTTAAGAATACTTGAAAATCATTTTAAAAGATATATTCATACTAGAAAAGAATTTTAAGAACATAGACATGATATCAAGTGATGTGAAAGTGTTAATATAAAATATTTACGATACATCACTTTAGTAATCATATCAATCAATAGCATAAACAAATCAAGAAATGCAACTCTGTTTCCATATAGTGACATGAATGACTTCATGATATAAGTATCATGTATGTCGATCTCATAGGAAGAACCTATATAAAATATTCAATAAACCATAGTCAAGATAATCAAAATGCATCTTGACTCGTCTTTGGGCTTATATCTAGACACATAGCTTTCAAGTAAACTAGTTTCATTCACACCTGCTTTCCTTAACATGTATCTATAGCCTAAAATTTTCATGTTCTCTATGGATCCACTATACATAGTGTGAGTCTACTATCAAAGAATATATATTTAGTATATTTCATCTAACTACCAAGTGTCCAATGAAAAGTAAAAATAGGTGAGTGATATAATCATGTTCGTAGGATCACAAGAGGGATCCATATCAATATCAATCATGGATTAATGCACTCAACATTTCAATCATGGTCAAATTTTCTCAAATAAAATCTCACTCTCACCCTCACAGCACCCTCTATGTAAAAAATCCCTTTTTCAATACTCATCGTTTGGAATTTAAATAATAAATTAACTTACATAAACGGATTATTACATAATAGGATAATCATAAAGTGCCAATTGGGATGTCAAACATTGTCAATTAAATTCAAAAACTTTTCTTAAATTCCATATTTAAATGGGTAAACATTCCTACTTTCATTCACAAAAATCATCACAATTTCAAACATACCATTAAAACAAGAATTTTTTCCAAATAGATCAATATAATTCAAGTAATATTCATAATTTAAAAAGTCTTAAGGTCATTTCAAAACATGGGTTTACACCCAGTTTCCATATGAATTACTCACTCATTTAAAATAACCTATGAACTCCAAATTCAAAATAAGGTTAAAATTATTCAAATAGGGATCTAGGTTATTTCCTAAATTTAGGAAATCAAAAATCTATGGAAATCATCACATATTTAAACCCATTTCTTAAAAGATAATAATTTCAATTTAGAAATCAAAACTGAACCCAATATTTGAGTTTCCACAAGTTGCCCGTAAAAAACACTTTAAAAATGAATTAAAATCAAGGTAACAATTATCAATATATAAATCATGAGAAATATCACATCTCAAGTCCAATTTATTTAATACAGTTTCTAAGAGGATTTCGTAAGGAAAATAAAGATCAATAGTTAAATAACTAATATTAGAAGGTGTCACATATGTATAAATTCTCAATGAATAATGAATTTAAGAATTAAGTAAACGAATAGAAACACATACATAGAAATAAAAAATCCAACCACAATGAATCACAGATGTGTCACCTCTAATGGTGATTACTCGATATAGGAAGAGAGATCCCGATAAAATTGTGAAGATATCTTACATCCAAAATTCCACATTAACCATCCATGAAAAAAATGAAACAAAATCCCTTCATAACCTCTAAGATGATTTAATCGAATGGTGAGGATCGATCAAATACCAAGAGGAATAGGACTAAATAGAATAGGATCACCAATTTGATTACCACTTTGTTCCTCCATTAAATGAGGTTTTTAGAGACCCAAATCATCTAGAGGGATCAAAAAATTTATTTGATCAAATAATGTTATACTATAATGATTATAGGGTTATTTAGGGGGGTGGATTTTAATAATGTTTTTCAGGGCATGAAAATCATGTCGCATGGTTTCTTGGGGTTGTTCTCACATTTAATTATAATCATGCACCAATTTTATGCCTCTTTCCAAGTTGTAATATAAGTTTCTTCGTTAGGATGCATGGTTTTTTTAACCATTCATAAACCATGAAAACCATTGTATTAATGTTTAATTATTTGTATGTATTTCTTTTCTAACCATATTCCAACTCTTATGTTCTACCTAGAATGTAGGAATTGTTTCAGGGTTTAGAGGTATGGTTTACCAAAAAAAATCACCAAATGAGAATAGTCCTAGAGACCTTCAAAAAAAAAATAAAAAAATCATAAAAACCACATGAATTTATCAAATCAAAGGATTATAAAATCAATTTCTCAAAACACCTAACATAAAATAACATATTGTTATAACTTGGACTCTCAATATTTTTGAATTTTATTATGTTTATATTTATATAATAAGTTAAGAAAAAATGTGTATAAAATATATGGGGTTTCATAGTTGTTATTAGGTCAAGGCATAGTTATTTTTTGTATTATGATTATAAAATGTTAGTTAAAACCATTGAGTTAAGACTGAACAGATGAAAATATCACTAGATTTTGGTAACTTATAGTATGATTTTTTGAGTAAAAAAATCCTTGTCTATATACTATAAAGTAGATGCATCCATGGAACAATTACATGGTGATAATAATCACAAAAAGGGTGCATTTGGTATTAACTTGATCATCACTTGGTGCACGATAATGATTCATAGGAATACACAACTGGTCATACACTCTTGGGGGATATGATTTGGTTAATCAAGTATTTTTACCAACCATTATTTAGGAAAAGAATCCAATGAAATTCCATATTATAAAATAGACCATATATAACTTATATTTAATGTTATAAACTCATAGGTTAAGGAATAAATGTAATTTTTGGATTATCTGTTCAATGTTATGTATTTAACATATATTTTTAAAAAAATTAATATTATCATTCCTTATTCTCCTTTATTTTTGTCAATGGATGGAAATAAGTGGAACCAAGTCAAAAAAATATGTGTTTGGAAATGTGATGACTACCCATGGAAGATTCCCAACCTGGTAGGATAAGGATTCAGGAACATCAAGATAATAATTTCTCAATTAAATTGATTTTTGAATAAAAAGAAGAATCAATAGGAACACCCACATCCCGTAATGAAATAGTGAGTTTTGATTGAGACCTTTTTGTGATAAGAGACTCTAAATTTTAGTGTATATTATATTCCTTTAATCAGGGGATAATCGATTAAATCCATTTAAATGATATTCTCTATCCTTCAATGCTCGTAGAATTAAATGCTTTTGTTGGTTGTTTATCTCATAGAGGGAGAATTTGATCGATGGTTGTTGATGATAAAAAATGACACTTGCAGAAGAATTCCACATGAATGAGTGAAAATATTTAAAGAAAATGTTGTTCGAAAATTATATTTCTTGTATACTCTAACATAAAATGGATACGGATTTCTTTGGACTCATGAAAAATTATGATAAATCCATTTGCATGTTCAAGGAATAATTCACGATACATACATTATACACCTCCAACATAGTCATTAACATAGAAATTAAAGTTTTCTACTTATTTATTTAGATAAAATTAAATCCAAAAAAAGTTTTGTTGATTAAATAATTTTATATCTATTATTATAAATTTTTTTTCTCTCGATTTAAAAATGTATTTCATAGAATATCAAGGGTTTAATGGGTCTAGATATTGGAAGTGTAGAATGCAGCATAATTGCAGTGTATCAATGGTGATATATCATATGGGTAAGAAATTCCAACACCCCACTTGTAAAAAGTGTGGGAATAAACATCCAATAAATTTTCTAAAGGGGATATAGAATTACATTAGGTGTTGGATGGAAGGGTGGCTATCTTGAAAATATTAATGAGAAATACCCACTAATGTGATGTAAGAAAGGAATAGTTCGGTCAACCCTTGGACTATTTTACAAGGTCTCAACTATAAGGAACATGGAAAATGTGTCAACCAAAACATTAATAAAATCATTATTGATGATAATTGATGTTGGAAAAAACCAAGGCCTAGAGAGAAACGGGGAGAAAATGTCATCACAACTATTGAGGTGGATCCTAAAAATGAATTAGTGAAAAGTATGGAATTTAATAATTCATGTATAGATAACATAATATTTGATTCTAGTTCTATAAATTCATTCATAGCATATATGTTTTGTTAAAATATTAAAAAATCACCTCAAAATATTGAAGGTGAGTTATTGGTGAAGATGATAAATGGGTCAATTATTACATCTCAAGTAGAAAAATTCTCTATTGTAAATATTTTTATGATGAACATCCCTGTGAAACTTGTTATAATCCATTTAAAGTAATTCAATGAAATTCTAGGAATGAATTGGATTTCCTTATATAGAGCCAACATAATTTTTAAGAGAAGGAAAAAAGCCTCCATTTAATGAATTTTCCCCTCATTAAATACAATTTCAATTAGGGGGATGAATCTCTTTTGGAATCTATATCTCAATCATATATATTTTTTATATTAAAAATTTTATCTAGCTCAAATTATTAAGACTATATAAACTATCATCCTTGATGGCATGTTAATTATAACTAAATATGGTTATGTGTTTCCTGAGTAATTTTATGGTCTTCCTCTAATATGAGAGGTTGAGTTCTCAATCGATATTATACCCATAAAATTTATAATATGCAATAATATATATATAATATCCACTAATAAAAATTAAGTGATAAAGAATAAACTATAAGAGAATATGGATAAAGGGTTTTTACACCTAAAAGATTCATCATGGGGTGTTCTAATCCTTTAAGTCAAGAAGAAGGATTGGTTAATGCACCTCTTCATTGATTATCGTTATCTTAACAAGATAATGATAAAGAACAAGTATCATATTACAGATTTTTTGACTTGTTATATTAGCTTCATAGAGCCCAGTTCTTCTCTAACATAGATATTTGGTGAGGATATTATCAAGTAATGGTGATGAAGGAGGATATCACTATGACTAATTTTCACATAATACATAAGAACTATTAGTTCATAATGATTCCATTTTGTCTCACTAATGATCCATCCATTTTCATGGCCAAAATTAATAGTGTCTTTAAGAATTACCTAAAAAAATTGGTAGACTTATAGAAGAAATTTTTATCTACTATAAAATTAAGGAGGAACATGAAGATCATTTAGATACTATACTGAAGACCATGTAAAATGATAAGTTATATGAAAATTATATTAAATGTATGTAATGTATGTAGAAAGTAACATTCATATGGAATGTTATCACCAAAAAAGGGATATCAATGGATCCTTTGAAGAAAAATGTAATTAAAGGATATCCCATACTCATATCTATGATAGAGATCTATAGTTTCCTTGGGTTAATTGAGGACTATAACTGATTTTTAAGAAGCTTCTCATGATTTTCTATCCCTCTAAGTAATCTCACTCATAAGGAGGTAATGTTTTTCTATACTAATTAATTAAAGGAGTCATTTAAAGAGTTAAATAAGAGGCTATTAACAAAACCTATTCTTAGATTAACCACCCGTGGGGAGGAATGTTTTATCTCAAGCGATGTTTCAAAAAAGGGATTTTGTTGTGAACTCATGGAAAATTAAAAATTGATAGTATATGCCTCATTCCAATTGATGATAAAGTAATATAACTACCAAAAAAAAGATCTGTAATTATCTAGAGTGTCATTCATATTAAATATTTTATGACAATATATCTACAGAGAATATTGTGGGATATAAATGTATTATAAATTCCGTAAGTATATATTCACACAAAATGAGATCAATATGTCATAATTAATATTTTTAGAGTGGATAAAAGATTGTGGTTTCTCAATCTGTTACCATCCTAATAAGGAGAACAAAGTTGTATATTCTCTGAGTGGAAGGGATCCAACAACCCTATACATTATGACGATTTAAATGGATCAAATCTTATTGAAAAAAAAATGATAGAAATAGGATTCATAGAAGGTACGTTTTACTAAATTTCTCAAATAAAAACTTAACCATAATTTCTTGAGAGGATTAAGTAGGCCAAAAAATATGATGATAAACTATAGAGGAAGGTAGTGAATATTCAAAAGATTATATTTACTAATAATAAATCTATGTTGTTCAGAACCTGGATATCTGTCCCATCAAAACTAGAACTGAAGAAATAAATTTTGATGATGTGAATATCTCATCCTTATCTATTCATCTAATAATTACTACGATGTATTAACATTTAAAGAAAAAAATTTGGTGGGTAACATAAAAAGGTAGATTACAAAATTGGTATCTCAATGCATGGTATTATAATAATTCAAGGCTGAACAACTAAATTCTAAGGGTATGATGTAACCATTTCCTATACTAGTATGAGAATGGGAAGATATAACCATAGATTTTTTCATTGGACTCCCCATGATATCTATAGGTAAGAAAACTATTTTGGTGGTAGTTGATCACATTATAATGTTATAACATTTCATTATTATCAAGGCATTATTATCTATTTACAAACTCTCCGATGTATACATTAGAGAAGTGGTAAAACTATATAGAGTACCACTCTACAATATATTTTATCAATATATAATGTTTACATTGAGGTTCTATAGAATCTTTCAATAAGTGTTTGATACAGAATTGAGTTTTAGTAAAATTAATGACCCAAATATAGGTGTTCAATCTAAAAGAACTCTTCAAACTCTAGTGGGTATGCTGAGATAATGTTCAATGTTTTTTCATTGATACTGAGATGAAAAATTTCCCCTAGTGGAGTTATAATATATCATTATTCTTTAAATTAGAATTAAAATGGAACCTTTTGAGGCTCTATATAGGAAGAGGTGTCATAATCTAACATTTTTCTATGAAGTTAGAGAGTGTAAGATGATTGGACATGATATTTTATAAGAGATTTCATAGAATGTTCCAACTATTTAGTATAATATAAAATCCACTGTAATTTGACAAAAAACCTATACAGAAAATCATGTATGAGTCCTAGAGCTTTATATTAGAGAAAAAGTGTTCCTTCATATATCAATTTGGAAGAATGTTGTGAGGTTTGGGAAGAATGGAAAGCTTAGTCCAAGATACATCAGATCAATTTAAATTTTTGATCACATTAGGGTTTTTACCTATCAACAACCACTCCCACCTGACCTATTTGTTAGGACCAAGTTGGATGGAAGATATTTTTGGATGATGAAATAAGTTTGTATCTCAAGTGTTTTATTTTGATTTCAAAGAAGAAAGAATTCACGTCACATTGTAAATGTTGAAAATCAGGCTTACCATCGTATTAAAGAAATCAAACTCACAATGGTTAAAAAAATTATATCAAATATTGAGAAGTTGTTTTCTATAGGAAAAGGATTATCAAACTAACCTCCATATGGAATGAAAGTAAGATCATAAAGAGGACCAAATTATGAATGACCCCAATGAAAATCTGATGATTCTATGCTATTTTGTAATTAAAAAAATTCATAATTTTTATGATAAATTGTGATGAAAAACTTTTGAAGGTAAGGGGATACATGGTTCTAATAATAATATTGAGGAGTGGTTGAAAAGAAGAAATTATGTTATAAAGGATGAGAAGTTACAAATACTTCCCAATGTATGTGAGATGATGATATTCCAATCTTAAACGCATTCAAAGTCATGAATAAGTCATGATAAAAGTAGAACTTTATGGAATAAATAAGTTATTGAAGTCAAAGCTATTGAAATCGACCCACCATATGTTGTTTGACATTGATCATTAGAGTTTCCCTGATACCGATCATCAGATTTTGTGATAGTGAAAAAAAGAATCATAGAAAAAATTATTATTTCTGATGAATTTTTGTATCCAATAAAATGATAATAAATTAGGATTTATTAGGACTTATTATTGAAGATATGAATAAAAGTTTTTTTGAACAATATGAAGAAGAAAATTAGAGATAAATTAGTAGTGTAGTCAACCATTTTCATTAAGATAACTTATTGACTATTTTATTTAACAATAGGGTCAATTGAAGATAATGACTTTGATATGTTTTTCTTTGGGGAATGAGATAACGTATGCTTTACCTAATAATTTCAATTGGGTCAAGATACTTCAAACTAGAAATGACACTATTTATCAAAGTGAATATAAGATTGATTCATCAAACATAAGATAATTGGTTTGGTAAAATAAGGAAAAAAATTCTCTAGTGTTTTAAAAAGTGTTATCAAGGGTTATTTAGAAGTAGCTGAAGAATTTTTAAGAATGGTTCTCAAATGTATCTTTTAATGAAATGAAACATAATAAAGAACCTTTTTTATCCATAATAGTAAAGAAATCTCAATGAGTAGTTGGTTTCGAGAATCATAATGAGAATACATATGTTTTTTTTTCAATTGGTGCAAAGAAAATATTGAAGAATATGATGTCATCATCATCACAAAGAAATCAGAATCGGAAATCAGAGTCAAATGCATGTTTTTTAAGAAAGTCAAAGGTGAGATAAAGTCAAGAAGATTCAAGAATTTTTTAGAAGAGTTAAGAACCATTAAATAATTCAAATATATATCCGAGATTTATAACAAATGTGAATATTTCGATAATTTGGTTGTGTAGGAAAAATTTTCATAATCCCACCCAAACAACATTTGGGTTTCCTATAAATATGGGAAGTACACTATACTCTCTTTAAACTTGTACCATTTATGAAATAAGAGTGATAATCTCTGAATTTCAATAGAGAATAACTTTCTAGATTATTCTTTCTTAAGGACGTTTTATGGACTGAAGAAAAAATGAGAAGGGAGAAGATCATAATCAGAGTTTATGGAATCACACCAAGCAATCAGACAATGTGTTTTTAGACTGAATAAGTAGTTAAGAATTTTATTAGTCATGTTATAATAGAATTATATTTCCATATTGATAAATTAGTGTGTAGAATCAGATCGTGAAATTAGACTGAGTATTAGTACTATATCCAGGGAAGTTATTTCTTTCTATTGGGTAAGGAAGTGAATAAATTTTTTGAAGTTCATATTTGTTAATGTTGATCAAGAAGATCCATAACATGTTTCTCATAAAAAAATTTAATTTTTTTTCACATGAACTACATGTAATATTTTATTGAACATAGTGCTTCAAGAGTGTAAGGTCATATTCTACTTGTTGTATTCCACACAAATTGATTATCTTTTAGTGGATTGTGTCATATTGGATTATTTCCAAACAATACAAAGGGTGTACCTACTCTGGATGTGTAGTTAACCATTTATAATAATTTTTTCTTATGGATGTGTGTTGGTTTTATTTTTTGCATGGTAAATTTTTTTTACAATATGATAATTTGTTTCATAAGGAAGGAAACATAAAAAAAAGATATCACTAATTTACCCCCTCCCCCTCATAGTGATTCTTTGATTCTTCTTGATCATTCTCAATTGCTATCAGAGCAGAAGGTTCCCTTCGTTTATTATTTGATGATGTTTTGAATGATATGTTATGTTGAAAAATATCAATTGTGTGAATAGTAAGAAGATTCTAGCCTCGATGGTAAGAGTTATCACATATATAAATATATAATTTTTTAATTATATTATATCTCTTAGGTATGATGTTCTTGATGTTGAAACATATGAATTTTCTCCGATTGATGATAATGTTCCACTAATATCATTGGAAAAGAAGAATCTTGATAATGATGGATGGGCCAAGAATTATTTACTATCATCACATTATAAAAGTGAGTTTTTAAGATTCCAGGGTGTTTCCATATCAGAATGTATATGGAATAAGCTGAAAAACATTTTTGAATGCAATGCAAAAGTAAAGATGGATAAGCTAGATATTTGGAGGCCGAAGTATGAAGTTATCAATATGGGTTTATATAAATATTTTGGTCACTTCCTTACTAGGGTAAATTGAATTTTCAGAAATATTTTATGTCTTGGTGACTATTTATAAGATTATACAGTAATTGAAAATTTATTGAGAATTATTCCTAACAAGTTTGATGCTAATGTTTCTCTATTGAAAGATAGAGATCCTGAAACATTTTCTCTAGATGATTTACATATAACTCTATTCACTTATGAAATGATAAGGTAGAAATCTATTAAAAGAAAAAAAGATGATAGTGAAATGTATTTCAATGATGCCAATAAAGAAAAGTCAAAGAATATTTCTATTAAAGAAGAATCCAGTGATTCTAATTCTAAAAAAAGGTATGTAAAATTCTTAATTAATTTTTATCCATATTTTCAAAAAATGTGATAATTGGTATAGGAAAATATAAAGGAAAATGTCCCTTGAAATGTTTTGAATATGGAGTCATTGGGAACTTTGTGGCTAATTATCCTCTTAAAAATAAATAAGGTGATAGTAATAAAGATGGTAGAATAAAGAGAAGATCAAGGAATCTATAGAGTGATGAGGTCAAATATTATTTCAAATGGAAAGATATAAAATTATAAAAATCCAAATGGGGAAGATTCTTATCAAAATATTATGAATAAGAAAATAGTGTATCTAAATCAAAAAAAAATATTTAAAATATTGAGAATACTTTTATCGAAATAGTTAACAATGAGGAGTTCTAAAGTAGTATTTTTGAAGAAGAAGAAACTCAATTATAATTCCATCTGAAAGAAGTATTGAAAGTATGTATAAAAATTATTATGAGTCTTGAGAATGAAATCAAGAAACTAAAAAAGTAAAGACTCTTCAACAAACCATTAATATTTTTTTCCTGATGAGAAAGTTAAGCTACTGGAAGAGATTGATGATTGTAGGAAATCAATAGATAATGGAATGAACCATAATAAACATCTGGAAGTAAAATTGATGGAAAAAAATAATAATAGTTGGAACCATTCCAACAAAACGATTTTAAATATGAATAGAGGGTTACATGATTTAATAATTATATCTCTAAAGTTAGAGAAATCTCAAAAAAGGGTAATCCTAAAAATGATCAAATGTTACCTGCAAAGGTTGAGAAGAAAGTTAAAATTGTTTCTGAGAAGAATAATTATAGGAAAGTTATGTATGTGGAAAAGACCAACAAAGTGGAGAAGTCATTAGTTTTTAAAAATTTTGAATATGAAAAATTTTCTAATACTTATGATTTTGATAAGGTTGAAAATAAAAACTAACTAAGAAATAAGATTCTGGTTGAGATTAGAAGATTTTATGGTCAATAAAGTACGGATAATAAGGCTGTTGAGAAATATTGTCATGACAATAGAAAATATGGGAATTTCATAGGAAAATAATATTTCTAAGGATACTATTGGTATTGTGGTGGATTTATACACATGGAAAATATATATTGGTTTAATGAACAACATTTCAATTGCTCCCCAAATTATCAAAATAAAATTTTGATGGAGAGTCAATCTCTTCAAATGAAAAATTCTAAGAAGGATGTTATGAAGAAATCCTGAGAATGATGTTCTAAAAACGTTTAACAAGGTTGATGTAAAAATTGAAAATATATTCAAACCTATAAAAACTATTTTTATAAGATTTGAACAACTTAGACATCTTTAAAAAGTATGTCTTGTTTTGTTATAAACACAAAAAAAAATTTCTAATAGTTCAGATAATCTAGATGTTAAGAAATATAAAGGGAAAGAAAACTCTCTTGTTATAAAAAATATTATCAAAGTTATAATAGGAGAAAAAACTTTGATCTTAGATATTGGGTGTTCTTTTTATATGATAGGATACATAATTTTTTTTTAAGAATGTGAAATACTTAAAATAAGGAATAGTGATATTTAGAAATGATGAATCTCTCATAATCGAATTTATTGGATCTGCTATTATCTGGAAAGAAATATTGAAGTCCAAGAAATATTTTTATGTTTATTGGATTAAACAAAACTTTTTAGGTGTTTCAAAACGTTGTGATGAAGGTAATAAAGTTAGTTTTATAATAGATGGTTTTTTTTTGTAAAATGTGAGGAGGATAGAAAGATTGTTACAAGAGGCCCACATATAAAAAGAAACTTATTTCAAGATGGTGAAATAAGAATATATTTTTACTTAGTAATGGTGGAAAAAAATTAGTTGTTGAATAAAATGTTAGGACACATGTGTCTATAAAACATGAACATGTTATCAAAAAGATATAGTGTTTTTGGAATTCCAAATATTTCAAAAATAAGTGATTAGTGTTGCAGAATCTTTTAGAATGGAAAAACTTACAGATTATGTGCATAAGAAAGATGACATTTTTTCAAAACGACCCTTGGAACATATTCATTATGATATCTATGGGCCGATGAGAAAATAGTCAAATCATGGAGATAAGTAATTCTTCACCTTCATTGATGACTTTACTTTCATTAATTATGTAATATATATGAAACATATGACATATTCTCAAAAAATTATTAAAATTTTCTAGAGGAAAGCTCAAAAGGAATGTGAGTGTTTAGTGAAGATGTTGATAACAAAAAATGATAGTGAATAAAAAATGAATTGTTTTAAAATTCTCTTGATATGAATTGAATTCAAAATGATTTAATCACACCTTATACTCCTTGAATAATGTTGTTTCTAAAAGGAAAAATAGAAGTTTACTAGAAATGGGGCGAACTATGTTACTTGAACATGGTATTTCTCATTACTTTTGGAGGAAGGCCATGAGAAAAATTGTGTAAATTGAAAACTGATGTTTCTTTAAAAAATGTTTAGATAATACTCCATATGAAATTTTTTATTCCAAAACAACAAGTTTGAAACACTTTAATGTTTTTTGGAGTCTATGCATCATAAAGAACAAAGGTGGAAACCTTGGGAAGATTGAGCAGTGAAGTGAAAATAGAATTTTTCTTGGCTATGCTCCTAATTAAAGAGGATACATATGTTTCAAAAAATAATCATGATGATTAGTTGACTCTATTAATTTGAATGTTTTTGAAACATTTTAGAATTATGAATAAACTCATGCAGAGAAAGAAGATAAATAGGATGAAATAAATTATAATAAGGATTTTTATATGGATGAAAACAAATGTAATCATTCCCAAGAAGAAGAATCAGAATAATATATTCCTAGTGATGAGAATGAATCTCAAAAATCGCATCCCATGCCGAGAATGAAAGTTTAATCTCAGAACATTATTGGTGATCAAAATAAAAAGGTTCAAAAAAGAAAAACATTAAATGTTGTTACGCATAATTATTTTTACTCAATATTTGAGCCTAAATATTTGATTAAAGATTTTGAGAATTTGGAATGGGTTTAGGTAATGAATGAAGTGATAGATTAGATATAAATAAATAATACATGGGAACTCATACCTAATATAGATAAAAAACATTTGTTGGCATAAAGTGTGTTTTCCAAAAGAAGATGAATTAAGGTGGTGAAGTGATAAGGAAAAAATCAAGATTAGTGTTAAAAGGTTACTCATAGATTTAACATGTATATTTTGATGAGAATTTTTCTTTGGTGTTTTGGTTAGAGACAACAAAAATCATTCTTTCTATTACTACACAATGAAGTTACACATTTTTTTAAAATGGACGTGAAATCATCATTTTAGAATGGTGATCTTGATGAAGATATTTACATTAAAAAACCATATGGATTTTTTTTGGAAAATATAAAGTTATATGAAAATGATAAAGAAAAAACTATATAGTATAAATAAATCTATGATGGAATGGTTTTCCAAATTAGATACATCCTTT
Source organism: Viscum album (assembly GCA_963277665.1). Classification (NCBI taxonomy): domain Eukaryota; kingdom Viridiplantae; phylum Streptophyta; class Magnoliopsida; order Santalales; family Viscaceae; genus Viscum; species Viscum album. The sequence goes on along the minus strand of OY728128.1, from coordinate 1,510,528,717 downwards.
AGGAAGATGAATTTTAAGAAAGGAATAGTTTATTGGAATTTATACATCAAGGAATGTTGGAAGTTTTTCCTCATCATAATTGTCTATGTTGATGACATTATATTTTCTAGGAATGATTAAATAATGTGTGTGTGTTTTACTAAATATATGAGAAAGTAGTTTTATATTTCTATGTTAGAAGAAATGAAATACTTTCTTGTGTTACAAATCTTATAAAATAAGAAACAAAATTTTATTTCTGAAGAAAAATATGCTGAGAAACTTCTAGAGAAGTTCAAAATATAAAATTCCAAACCATTTTCCACTCTGATTTCAGTGGGAACCAACTTGTTTAAAGGCATATAAGGTAAATAATTTGATCAAAAATGTTTTTGGAAGCTGATAGAAGCCATATTATATTTGACTGCCTCAAAACCTAACATTGTTTATTCAATTAACTTATGTAAAATATTTCAAAGTGCTCTAAAAGAGTCACACATATTGAATGGAAAAAATATTTCTTAGATATATAAAAGGCATGAAAATTTTGATATCAGATACAAAAGATCAAAAATTATGGAATGTTTGGTTATTCAGAAAAGTATTGGGTTGGAAATGATGATGATAGAAGATCCAGATCTAGTGGAGTTTTCTTTATGTGCACAAGGTTTGTTAGTTCGCATACAGAGTATCAAAATATAGTAACTATTAGCAAGAATGAGGTTTAGTGTGTTGATACAACTCAAGCTGCTACCCAACTTATAGGGATGAAGACATAGATGGAAGATTTATGTATTGAAATAAAGTTACCCCTACTCTTGGGTTGTAATAATCAAATTGAGATAAACATTACTCGGAATCTGGTATAACATTATCATTCAAAAAATATTGATATAAAATATCATTTAATCAAAGAGAATATGGAGAAGCTAAATATTAAAATAAATATATGAATCTAGTTTTGTCTTTGGATAGTGTTGTCTGTGGGGATAATTATTTCATAAATCTATCCATTTTTATGTGTTAAATCTTTTAAAGAAGCATGGAAATAGGGGGTTGTGGGTAAGCTATGAATATAGCACGTAAGTGTGTAAGTTATACTAACTGTTTGTTAGAGTGGTTGTAGGAAACTTTTATTAATAGGAAAGATAAATAAGAAAATAAATATATGAAAAAAAGTTGAGGAAGTCTCATGATCGCTACTTTTGGATAGAATGGTTTTTCTTTCAATGATTCTTGTTTCTTATAATAAGTTTTATCACATGGGCTTAGAATTATTATAAGTAATCCATAGCATGATGTTACAAAGTTCAGTGATATATGAATCATGGATGCCAAAAAATAAAACTGGGAGATTTTTGCGACCATGTAAGATAGAATATTTTTTTGGATGTTGAATGATGTTGTTATTTCCACTATTTTCTTTTGTTTTTAAGGAAGAAATAATTCAATTAACTTTGTAAAAGATGAAAATAGGAATGACCATCATATTTATAAAATCATACTCACAATTTTTAAGAAATTCTATCATATTGAGTGAATGTTTTATGAAAAAAAAAGGTTCATCTAACTCATCATAGGTCTGGAATGAAAGGAAGATCATAGTTAATATAAGAGTCTAATTGACCTTGATGAAAATATGACGATGAATTGAATTTTTAATTCAAAAAATTCATAAGTTTTTTGAGAACCTGTTATTCAAGACTTATGAAAGAAAGAGGAAAAATTCAGGGGAAAATCATATAAGGGATTGGCTGAAAATAAATAACAGTGGTGGAGGAGATGTTATTTACAAAAACATTCCAATGTATATCAGAAAATGCTACAATGATCATCAACATATTCAAAACCATGAGGAAGCCATGATATAAGTAGTTGTTTTTAGAAGAAGGAAGTTTCTGAAGTTGAAGTTGTGGAAACTGGTCCACCAGACATCATGTGCCGCTGATCATTATAGTGACCAAGATACTGATCATTGAATGTTGCGATAGTGGAAAAAATAATTAGAGGAAGAATTTTTAATTACGAATTTTTTTGGGGTCCAATAAAGAAAATATGGGGTTATAGGAACTAATGAATGAAGAGAAGAAGAATTTTTTTGTGACCAATATGAAGATAAAAATATGAGACCTATCGATAATTTAGAAACCATTTTCATCAAGATTAATTGTTGATTGTTTTATTTGACAAGTGGGTCAGGGGAAAAGAAGAACTCTGATATGTTTTCCTTTGGGTCGTTACATAATGTATCTTTTTCTATAAAATTTGAATTGGGTCAAGATCCATCAAACTGGTGATGAAACTGAATATCATAGTGAAGTCGATATTGATTCATTAGACATAATATTATCGGTCTGGTAAAAGAAAAAAAGAATAATTGATTGATGTTTGTAAAAAGTGTTATCAAGGGGATTATAGAATCAGGTGGAGATGTTTGAAGAATGGTTTTGAAATGTTTATTTTGGTTCAGAGAGACATAATAAATAATCTAATGCCGCCATCTTAGTGAAGAAATAGGAATGAGTAGTTTGTTCTGAGAATCTTAATGAGAATAAATATGTTTATTTTTTAATTAGCATGGAGCAATGTAATTAATAATTAGATGTCTTTATCATAATGATGAAATCAGAATAAGGTATTGAAATTAGACTGATTTATTTCAAGAATTTCAATGGGGAGCTGAAGTTATAAAGATTAAAGATGTTTTGAGAGGAGTAAAGAAGATTAGAATAATTCAAAAATATATAAGACATATTTGGGAAATTTGATGATTTGGGAAATCTGGTTGAGCGAGAACGATTTTCAGAATCCCACGCAAACCACTATTGGGTTGCCTATAAATAGAGGATGTTATTTTTACTTTCCTTAAAATTGTACTATCTGAGAAATAAGAGAGAGAAGCTATGAAGTTTTAGGGAGAAGAATTTTTTGGATTGTCCTTTTTTGAGGAAGTTTTCCAAACATAAGAAGAAAGGATAAGAGACAAGATATCACTAATTCACCCATGTTCACTAAACCACCCCCCCAATAATGTACTGCCATTACACACCTTAACCAAAGTGTGTACGTTGGTGTAATAAGGGCTTATTCATCTAGACCCTAGTAATATGAATTTTTATATTTTTTGTTTTTTATAAAATATTGATTATATTTATCTACTTCATTATTAATTTATATATATATATATATGATTACATAATGAATTTGAAAACAATTATATTAAGAAACCAAATTTTATTTTTCCGAAATATTTAATTTAAATTAAAAAAATCTATTTGATAAACATCAAAATTTTTAAATAAATTTTATTCTCACTAAATATTCTTATTAAACATTTTTTATTCAAATATAACTGATATTATAATTAAATTAAATACAATATATTTTTTATAATAGTATGACATTTTTTAGTGTAGGGAAAAAATTATTGTCAAATAAATAAAGATTTTTATTTAAAATTATACATTCTCATATATATAAAAATTATTTTTTAAAAATAAATATTATTTTTATAATCTTCATCTTAAAATTTGACAACGGTAATTTTTTCATAATTTTATGACATAGTCAATTTTTTTGGTAAAAAATAAATATGGTATATATATTTAGTATATATTATGGCATCACAATAGCCTAAAATTTATGTAATAAATAATATAATGGGAATACATGGTTAAAAAATATTCTTCATTTAAAGTAATTCCTCATTAAAGCTGTTTTATTAATTTAACAAACATATAATAAATCCTCTAAAATCTATATTATATTTTTATTCTTTCAAAAACAATTTCTTATGAACATGAATCACTTCCCCATTATCAATAATATTATTCAAATTATTTTGTTTATCAAACTAATAAAATTTTATAAATCACTTCTCTTTGGAAAACACCCTGGGAAAACACCATGTAAAGGTTTTTGGTTTTGATTATTTTATCACATAGTGTCCAAAAACTATGTTTAAAATTTAATAATGAATTTCACTATATTTTCTTATAAATACCAAACCAACCTACCATTAATCATCAATAAAAAAACATTTATCATGAAGTTTCTCTCCCTCACCCTATATAAATCCCTCCCATGATTTTCCTAATATCTTAAAAAGATTCGTCCAATCTTTTGTAAGAAACCTCTGAAGTAGGAGATTCTCTTCCACTTCATTTTTATTAAAGTCCATTATTTATATTAAGAATTTTAATTTAAAAATTTTCATGTTGTACTCTGTTTTTACACATCCATTAACTATCCTCATGATTTTAAAGTAATTATAAACTACGTTTCACTATCATTAAACCCTTCCACAAACCATTATGTTCACATGTTATTCTACTGAAATTACCCTATGATTTTCCATGCCAAACTTTGGTGTTGTAAATACCCATCTACTTTTCCATTCAAGGTTATTCGCCTAAATTTAAATATCCTATAATTATTAGGGATGTCCATATAAGATTAAAATTTATGAAATACATTCTTATGTTGTCTGATCTATGTGGAATAAAAATTAATATAAATGATATAAATTTTGTGGGTGGTTTAATAATTATTTATCACTCTAATGCATTGGGTAATGTTTTTATATCAAGAGATACCATGTATAGTGAATGGTTGGTTATCATAAGAACACAATTTTTTATTTTACCTATGTTGATACTTGAATTATGCTTATGGTTTACTGTTTTTTATTATTTCCACATTCTAGTGATTCCTTTATGTTATTATATTATATCATATTACAATGTGCATGATTATTATTATTATCCTTATATTTAATATTTTTATGCATGTTGAATCAAATTTACATCTTTAACTAATGATATGATTTTATTTTCCCCTTATTTGGGTTTATATGTCACCCCTTTATTATTTATGTCCCCAGGTTATCTCGTGCACTATTATAAGATTGATGGAATTTAAGTGCATGTTATAAAGAATTTAAATAGTTTTGTTATATCCAGGTTTAATGTTATGGTGATATGTATCTTATTTCCCAAAGACACTGGGATGATATATATATATATATTTGGATTATATGAAGTGAACATTTAAGTAATAAATAATAAAATAAAGTGTATAAAATACATGGGTTATCATAAATAATGGCTACTAAATACCTGAACATCCTCTAGTAAAAAAAACTTATTCTTTAAAGAGATTCATATGACATTTTTATAGGATTATTTTCAAGCTTCGAAATTCATAAAACCAATAGAAGTAAATATAATGTCCATTAAAATCGTAATGCAACTCTAATATAAATTTTCAATGTATAGAACAAAATACATGGTCAGTACTTAAATCGAAAGCACTACAATATTAGAAGTGCACCATGGTTCCCAGGGGTTGGAGACCTGAACTGAAGACCTAAAAGTGTTGTTGGGGAATGATTTACCCACTTTTTTATAAGTACAATTCATTTATACTCTCTATAAAAATAATTTAATTACTTTTTTATAATTGATAAATTTTAAGAATAATACTCAAACTAAATAGGTCATAAGAAAAAATAAAAATATAAGTAAATATACAATAACTTTCTAAATAAAATTATACACAATCCATTAACATGAATTAGATCATAATAAAACCAAATAATAAATTATTTCCTACCCATAAATTTAGTAATATAGGTGAAACTAAAATGATAAAAGGTAATGATTTGAATATTCCATTAAACCACCTCAAAAATATCTAAATTTAAAGTGGGAACCAGTTTTTTTCTATATCAAACATGATAAAATTGTTAATAAGACACATCATTCACCACTATATTTTTTTTATCAAAATCAATAAAACATAAGTATCATGTCTACCATGGTTCCCATGTAGGGTTTGAGCATAATCTTCTGAATAGGGAACCTCCAACAGTATCTCAACACAATAGTTAAAAACTATTGTATAAAAAACATTATTACTCATTTACTTAGGTATATTAAAATATATTTACAAATAGTCATAAAAAATATTGAATTTTTAATATAAAAATAATAAATAAAAATATCAATCTATGTAGTTTGAAACTCCATATATCGAGAGGGTCCTTACCGAAACTACCTATACTGGGTCAACACCAGGAATCATACATAAATTGTATAAGAAATTTTTTTCACCCAACCTAGTGAACCTAGACCAAATGTAGTCAATGAACAATCTAGTGTCAATGGAAAATGGATAGGTTTATACTAATGTCAGAAAAATATACATTTCAACCCCAGGGAATAGGGGAAGTGGTATTCAATGTCATAGAACTATAAGCCTATCCAAACATCATGCTTTAAATCCTGATATGCCTCTTTAAAGAGTTTATCATAGAAAAATATAACAGTATTTATATTTTTTTTCAATAAAGTGACGATCATACTTCATGAAAAAATTATACATAATTTCAATTCATTAAGATTATATGGACTGCTTATATCATGCTCATTATCTACCAAAATGAATATCCATGGTTAATAAAATATAAAAATGGTAATAATCATCATGAGCTATATAATGAAACGATATAATACCTATTAAAACATAAAACTATATCCATTATAAGGATACAAACAATTACAACATCATACAAGAATAATAAAAATCAACATAGAATATAAGATATACTATATGAAATAAACTATTCTAAGAAATTGTTATAATCATGCAGTTGTCTAACATACTAAAGACGTTCCCATTTAGCAACATGAGTATAACACAGCTGACTCCTAAGACATAATATAGAGGTACCATTTGTTGTATTTTATATATCATTATATTAATTTAGAAAAATTATTTGAAAACTAAACATGGTTATAGGATAAGTAAAAAAATGTTGTGCTTTGGATAACATGGGTAAGGAATATCATATAAATATGCATATAAGTTGCTATCAGATTATTTAATATAATCATGTTTGTTTAAAATAACTTTTTAATATCCAATTTCATACTAAATATTCAAAACCAACACATTAAATATTCAAAAATTATTTATATAACCAAATTTCAAAAAGGGAAAGGTGTATTCCTTAGAATAAACATTTTAGAAAATGTTTAATAGAAAAATAAATTTTAAGAAGAGGAATATAATTTAGGAAATATTTACCAAAAAAATGTTTTTATATAAATTTGTAAACCATTATAAAATAATTTTAGTTTTCATATTCCAATGATAGGAAAATATTAGATTCCATTCGGTTTTTTATTTGGAATTTCTTCTTCCCATATCACAAATTTTACTAATTCATCATCAACTAATCACTCTCTTAACCATGTGTTAAGTGTGTTGTTTTAATTGCTTCTCTTTTAAGTTTATTTGATAGAGTGTGATACACATTTTATGATCTAGTTAGGGTATAATTTATTACACAACTAATATAATGAATCCCTTAATAAAGTTTAGTCCACTGAATTACTTTTAGTTGATATGTTTCCCACAAAATAGTTTGAGACTATTATCACCCCAAGGGATTCAATTTCATCTCATACCAATTGTAAAATAAAATTCATATCATATTGAGATAATTATTCTTAAATAAAAGGAACTAGAATATATTACCCATCTCACATACCAAGGGTAATTCAATAATAATGATTAATATTTGTAAGGAAGAAAAAAATTTAAACCAACTTAATGGAATTTATAATATCACTATAAGGGGATGGGTTTTAATTACATGATTATAAAACCCATATTTAAATAAATTAACCCAAAATTATTAAATACAACTGAAACCCATTCATTTATATTGTTAAAATATAATAAGGATTATTTTTTAATTTAGGAAAAACTTAAAGGCATGAATGTTAGAAGCATATATTGAGAATCAATCGTCGTGTTGAGACAAATTACCATTTTATTTAGAGATATTTTATAAATAATATAATCATTAAGATGTAATTAATAATCACCTAACCAAATTTTTTGTCTGAGGGAAAAAAATTAATAATTACTATAAACAATGATATAACTAAAATTGATGAAAATTAAACACTACCAACTCTAGAAATCACATAAAGAACAAAGCAGCCCTGAGCTCTATAAAATCTATAATAAATTAGTAATAAATTTAACTCTAAAAATTGGAAAACCCTATTAAAATCATACCTAAATCAACCTTAATCAAAATGGAAATGAAAAAAATTAATTAACCCATACTAGCGTCTTTGATTCAAATAAATATGAAACCCAATGAAATAGGATGAATTCCACCATCATCTAGGGGAATTTATATTCGAATCAATAACTGTTATAATTGAAATTATAGAAGAACGGAAAAATGTTTGTGTTAATAGGGGGTGAAAAAACCATATATTTAGGAAAGAAAACTGTAATGATATCAAATTTAATCAAAATGGTAGGGTGGAGGAAATGAATTAAACCTCATATATCCATGAAAGGAGCTCTCAAGAGGCTAGGAAGAATGAAAAAAATAGTAATAAATAAGTATAAATTAGAGGATAATTGAGAAAATACCATAATTCCCCAACTTAAAAAACTCATAGGAATCTTGTCTAGTTTTTTATGTCACCGCCAAACCACATAGGCCTCTCCTAGGGCTAGCAGGTACTTGATGCCACCATTAGTTCAAAATTATAGGTGGAACCCCTTTATAGGCACATAAAACTTCTAAAATGTCTCACGTTACTTAAAAATAATTCAAAAATTCCTAACAATTCATCCTAAAACACATGAAACTTAATATGATTCCCCAAAAAATAAAAAACTCTTAAATCAGAACCCAAAATTTCAATTTACTCATTCCTTAACCATTTACACTTAAAGATATAATGACACCTTAGTCAAGGTAAATGAGATAGGATCCATTAAAATCATAGTCCAACATCACCCATATGCTATCTCAAAACCTATAAATAATAAAAACTAAAATATAATTAGAAATAATATATATAATAATGAGAAATAAAATATGGTCCCCACCTTAAAAAAATGTGAAATGAAAACAAAAACTAATAATAGTGGTCAAAGAGGGATTAATGTATTAAATAAAACTAAAAAATCTCCAGATAACATAAATGTGAAAAATAAATAATGGTTCTTAGAAAAATGAAATCGCATAACAAATCTCTCATCCACCTCCATATCTTATCTCATAGATCCTTGGTAGAGATACCTATGGGACTAACTATATAGAACATTAATATTTATCATAGATATCCTAATTCATCACAAGTGATGGTTCCTATAACATTACAGAAGAAATATAAAATAGAATTTTTATCCCTTGGATCATATATCAATGTCATAATCAATTGTTTTTTTAAAAATTTCATGGTCTGACCTCAGATGGATCCTTGGAAGGTCATAATTCTAAAACTGTACATATATCTTGAAATATAATTTTATTTTCTATCTAATTTATCTCCTAGAGTCTCATTAGTTTTCAATATATGTATTGTTACCCATAGGTAAGAGAACATCTATAATGAGTTCGATCCCAATTAAGAAAATTAGAAAAATAAATATGTCCTCACAAATAAAATTAATCATACTCTAAGATCCAAAAAACAATCCTATGTTAAATCTATAATTTATCTCTTATGTGGGTCATATTCTGATCAAGTGGTTTGTCATTGAAGTTTCATTACATTATTGGCTATGTTCATAGCCATGTTATGTTATTCAGGATAAAGTCAATATCATTAATGATTGAATATTCTAGTCTTCATGGACAATACAGGAGGGGGTTAATTGAGTTCCAATTAAAAAATTTCTTTTTAAAATATTTAAAACATAAATCCTCTAATTTGAAAAAAACTCACATCAAATAAAATAATAGAGTTATAAAATTTTATCATTCATATATCTTTTTAAATTCACAATCACAACTTAGTAAAATTATTTTTCAAGAAACATTAACTTTTGAAAATAATTTCCTAGAATAATAAATGGTATATGAAGAAAAAATTAATGTTAAATATCAGAATATGGTTTATTATTATTTCTGAAATCAGATTTATGTTTGTTTAAAATATTGAGTAAAACCAAATAAATAAAATATACAACCAAAATAAATAAGGGGTTCAGTATCAAGTTTATACCTAATCCCCTACACATGAAAATCACCCACTTTCAAATAAATTATTATAAAACAAACTAATTCAAAACCTAGATTGGGATTTATAATACCACAACAGGTTATCCATGTTTCATAAATCCTATTCAAAATTTCTACATGAGAGAAATAAATGATAACAAATATACTTATTTATTCTAGGATAAATAGCCCCTTCTAGTGTCCTCTGTGGGAATACATATATATAAATAGGTGAGAGTGACTTGAACTTTCAAGTTTATTATAGGATTTGGTGATAAAATATATGATGTATAACACACATACACAACATGAAAGTAAATAAATAGATTAGGAGTTGGAAATAATTCATTACAGTATAGTATGTTATTATGTTATTATATAAATATTCCTCACCACTTTTTTTCTTCTTTTATTTGGAATGGATGAATTAATACATTCAGTTGTTCTTAGATGCATTGTCGAAGTTCAATTGAGAATCAATATGTCACGAATGTTTAAAAATAGAGTATATAGTCTTTGTTATCATTCCATAAAAACTATGATGTCTCTATATCACACGTGTTTATTTTTCATATTCTTCCCCCATATAATTTGTCTTCAATAGTCTTGTTAAAAGTAATTCTCTCTATAAAATAGCTGCTGAGAAACCATCTTGAAGATCCATATATTTTGGCAACATAATCCGATTAATGAAATTTTTCTATTGACATTTAATTCTGCATAGGAATGTTGTTGTATTAATATATTAAAATATATGATAGCAAAATACTTACCTTTTAGTTTTGAGAAATAGTAGTTTTTCATGTTACCATCCATAGTGGTGATCACAGTCATATATTCCACATCATCATTTATGGTCACTTCAATGATGAGATTTATGGATCTTTTTATAGGTTGTACAATTGATCACCTGTTCTTATGGTTTAATAGATGAACTTATTGTTTATCATTTTGTCTTACCCTTGTGGTTGATTACTTTTAAAATGTGGTTCATCCAATAATTTATTGATTTTGAGTACTGACCATGATCACTTCACCTGATCTTATGGTCGATGCTTCACTCAAAAATCCGAAACGTATAGTTTCTCTCATTTGGACTTATAGTCACATGATTGTTCATGTAGTCAAGCCAAATATATTTTTGGTCCCTCTATTAGGCATGTAGTTGACACAGTTTATTTTAATATTTGAATATGATGATCGATTGATACAACATGTGGTCGTTTCATTTGTTATTATGCTCACTTAGCTACTTTTTCAATTATTTTATACTTGATCATGTGTTTGTGTGGTTGATCACATTTATCGTTCATTCAATTCTTGACATAGACAAGAATTCATACATATTATGAAAATTAATTTACTTCTATAAAACATAAAATATATTTTAAATAACATAAAAAATGATTTGTGATTATTAAAATAAAAAATTTCTAGACTAATCATACAATCTCCCCCTTTTTGATGATCAAGATTTTGAAATAAACTATCATTTGAATGATTAAATATTAAAGATTATAAACCATTGTCATAATATGCAATAATGTATAATAATTGTATGATTATCAAAAATTCCAATTTTAAAAAATTTATTTTCTTCAAATATTTGTTGTTTATATGTTTATTTCAAAGATATTACTCTCTCTCTTGGATTATCATAAATTAAACATAAAGGGTTTATTTTTTTAAAGTCAATAAACAAATAAGAAATGGTGATCCTTTTTGAAATGGGAATGATATGACCAAGATCATGGGTAAGAGTGAGACCAAATGGTTATATTGGAGGAATAGATGTGGTTTAGGTTGGTATAGAATAAGATACATTAGATTTTTGGGAAGGAGTGGTATAAACATGAGGTAAAGTATGGGAATGAGGTGTTTACATATAAGTATTGAATAAATGTATGTAAAACACTAAAATCATTGAGATATGAGCCGTAGATATTATTCCATGATCTTTCACATGAAGAACTTTTTCTTTTTATAATATAAATTTATTCATCAGTGGATTCATTTATAATAACATTTCTACTATGGCCTTGAAATTAATTATTAGTGGTGGAATTTTTCAAATATCTTTCAATTGATAAGAAATGAGTATTAAGGTCTAATTTTGTGTGAATCCCTCTCAGATAATACATTATTTCACCATTGATTAGTTTATTACCTTTAGCAGACTTAATTTATTTTTAATAAATCAAATAAAATTAATTATCACCATGAGAAAAAGTTTCTATTTGAACATGATCTCTCAAATATTTTACACTTTTCAGAACATCGTAATTGTCTCCATTGATTAGCCTTATAATTAAGATCTCATCAAAAAATACTAATACAACATGATGTTTTAAACAATAAGTTGATGGTATGGACAAAGAAGACATCACAAAATGTTACCTAGTAATTTTGGTTTCCTTCATGTATAATAGACCAACTTTAAGGAATCCAATATGAGTTTTAAAACTCTATATTTCTCTTCTAAATGATTGAAATAATGGGTGAAAATGATCCATTTTCAGAAAGACTCTTGGATTATGGTGTGAAAGACTAAATTTAATTTTATATTCAAAATCATCTTCCTTACCATTTTTATTAGCCCAGCTGACAGTCAAAAACATTTTTCAAGACAACTATATGTTCATTATTACATTTAATGAATTCATCAAGGGTTATTCCAGTGGGTTTAATAGAAGAGGGTCCATCTTCTTATGGTGCAGTAGCACTATATTGAAGAGAAACAACTTTAGAAAAGAAATCATCAAAATGATTATAAGAATGAGAACTATGATTAGATATCTTTCACAATGATTATTTTTTGGTAGATAATACCCCAATAAGACTCTTAATTTTAACAAATATGCCTCATATTATTCACTAGAATCATTCATTACCATAGAATCAGTTGTAGGAGAAGGTCCATAGATAGGATATTCTTGATAAATGTTCTCATGAAAATATTTGGGAGAAGTATGGGTAGCCAAATTTTCTAAAAAACTTGAATAGAGTCATTTCTCACTGGTTTCTTTGAAATGGGTGTAAAATAAATCCTTATCTCATCTTACATTTCTACTTATTACTTCCTTAGAAAAAAAATAACAAGTTATTATAGATTATGATTATTATCATCATCATTATCATTTTCATCATTTTTCATAAGATTTATCATTCTTATTATCCTATATTACATTTACATAACTAGGAGTAGTTAACCCAATGTAATGATTGGAATATATATGGTGGATTATTCTTCAGGGGTGAAAAATAAAAAATGGTATCTCCTCCTTTCTCAGAAATAGTTGGACCATATACTACAACAGGATGCAAATCCTTATCAATTTCATAATATATTAGAATTTTTAAAAATAGCATAGACTTAGGATCTTTATCCCCCTAAAAAGGCACATCCCCACTTGATAAATCATATAAAACAAGTAATTCATGTTCTCTTACCTCTTACACTAAAACATTTGGTACCATTTTAACATCACGAGTTTAATGTACTTCTTATCACATTGGTTCTGACTCATTAAGAACTTAATGAACATGAGTCATTTTAGGGGATTTCCTCAAAATATTTCCTAACTTATATAGAAAAATATGCTCCTTAGAATATATTCTCATCAAAGTAAAAATTTGAAAAAAATATTTCATCTAGTTTGAAAATAGGATTAATTAAATATTTCATCTTTAAGGTGTGACAGACATGATTAAATTTGTCATACTACTTATCCTATCCATATATACATATCTTATTCTAAGTATTCTAACTAATTTTTATCCTATTATATGTATTCTTATTAAAAATAACATGGATTGAAAAAAGTTCCATTTAATTTCAAAAAAAAACAATGTTTCATTTTATTGAAACATAAAATTTATCCTTGGGTATGAAAGTATGTTGAATATGGAAAATGTTTTTGTCAACTCTGCTATATGTCTTATTAAAAAACGAGGAATACTAATCTGAAACCGATGAACCATAAAATATAGAAAGAAAAATTCTTGATAAATTATAGAACCGAAATCTACATTCCTTGGGTAGATAGAGTGCTCAATGAACTTCATCAAAAGTCAGTATTTTGCACATAGTTCATTCACAACTGGCCTTCTATAGTTTTTTAATCAATTAGTTCCCCCAATGAATTATTAATTTATAAATGGATTTTATTCATAGGGGAAGAGAGTTTTTATTCCACATATTATCTAATATGTTTTAATATCATTGAGTAATCTCAAAGGTAGAATTAAACACTCATTGTTGATAATTTCTTACTGTTCAAATCACATCATCATATTCTGCAGCTTTAAGCACCATATTTAGATAAAATTATTTTTCATGGAATGGATAGAAAGGAAAATTTTCCTATATAAACAAACTATTATAGTTTTGATGCGAAAATCACTCCACTATAATGAATAATTAGTTCTAAACCATTCAATGTTTACTTATCTTTAATCTAGGACTTCACAATACACAAGATGTTGTTTCAATTTCTTTTTATATTTAATCAAGATTTAATTAAAAATCCTAGATGATTCAAGATCATCCTATATTGGAGATATATTTATCATTATTTCAGAGATAGGGAAAAACAAAATAAGAAATAGGGATTTTGAAGGTAGGATTTAGAAGAAGTGTTCGAAAATAGGGTTTGGTTCTGTTTAGAAAGAGTGTAACAATTTTATTTCGATTTGAAAGATTAATCAATTAGGGATTTTACTGAAACAGTGACACACATGAAATAATAATACACATTTAATGAATTTATAAGATCAAAATTATAGATTTTATACAAATTAACTTGAATAGTACACTTGATATAATCATAAAATAAAAATCAATAAAGAATAAAAACAATATTAATATTTTATTATAATTTTTTAAAAAACATAAAAATAAATTTTAAAATTTTAAATAAAATAATCATTCCTAATTCTTGTTTTATATAGTTCATTCTCTCATAATTTAATGTAATTGTGAAAATTTAATCTTGATGATGCACTGTTCAAATAAATTCAAGAGTGATATATCCTTTTTACAAATGATCTCTCAAAAAGTGATGTATTCTTTTAATTAGTTTTTTCCTTGAATGTGATATAGGATTATTAAAATATTTATTGTACTTGTATTGTAAAATTTTTTTGGGACATGAATAAATTTATATTTATAGTAAAGTAATATGTGATTCTTGTAATGAATCTGTGAAAAATAAATGCTTGAAACTATGTACTCACCTTTAGTAGTGGTCAATGAAACAAATTTATACTTTTTACTACACCCTGAAACTAGAGATTTTCCCAAAAAGTGACATTTTCAAGAAGATATTTTTTTATCTTACTTTAAACCACAGAAATCATCATTTTAATAACTCACTAAATCAAATTCATATCATCTAGAATAAAACAGATCCCTGTCAGTTGTATTTTTTAGGTGTTTTAATATTATTCTAAAAATATTAAATGTGATTATATTTTATTTGATTGAAATCATGAATACAAACACTCACTAAATATAATATATGGTACACTAGTTGTTAAGTATAATAAAATTCCAATTATACATCTACAAGTGGTTTAATCAATTAGTTTCCTAGTTTTGTAGTGATCTAGTTTACAACTCATAACCATGAGAGTATCACTACCCCTAGTACTATCCATAAAAAATGTTTTTGAGACCCTTACTATTCTTAATTTTACTTAAAATATTTCCTTTTTGTTTTTGAAAAATATGAAAGTCAAGAATAGATTTTATCTACCCCATTAAACTCATTTCAAATTAATTTTCCATAATTTTTTGAAATTCAATACATAAGATTTTTTTGGATGATTTTTAAATAATATCATCAATATATAGTTGTACTACTAAAACATACTTTTAAATATATTTAATAAATATTTTAATTTCAAAAACAACATTAGTAAAACTATTTGAAATATGAAAAGTTTTGATATAAGAGCTTATTTTGTACTATATAAATATTTTTTAAATTTAAATACATGATTTGGAAAATACGGGTTTTGAAATTTATGGGATTCTTAAAAAAAATACACCCCCAATTATACAACCATTTAGTAATTCACTCTTGAAATCCTTTTATTTTATTTGAGCTTTATATGTTATACATATAAAAGTAACATTTTGATTAATTGATGTCTAGATAATGGTTAAATGGTTTCCTCATAGGTAATGCCTTCCTATGGAATATACCCTTATGCAAATAATATATATTTATTTATTATTATAGTTCTTGAAACATCATACTTTTGTTCTAAATAACCACTTGGTAAAAATGGTCTGAAAGTCCTTAGTTTTATCTACTAGTTCCTAGATTTTTCCCCTTAAATTGTTTCAATTATTATTTCATTTATATTACTTAGAATACAATATATATTGACTTAGTGATATTCTTAGGTTTAAGATGTGATAAGAAAACTTAATGTTCCACCCAATTTCTAAGAGAATCTCTAATATATATCCCCGTATCTAGATGTACAACAATGTAATTTAAAAAATTTATCTATAAGACCTAATAATTCTTTGGAGTAAATTATTTGACACATCATTTTATTATATAGGTTTAGCTTCAGACAATTGTAATTCGGCTTATTTTTCTACAGGTTTTATAGAATCATCACTTTGTTTAACATTTATATATAAATTATAAACATCATACTCAAGGTTTTTTAATGGAATATTAGATTCATGTGGGTCTATTAAATTAATTTTAATATGTTTAGATTATCCCAAAACTTGGTCCTCTTATTGAATACCATATAATATTTACTAAATGTTGAATATATAAAGAAAATTCCACAATCACTTTTGTATTCAAAATTTTCTAAATTCCACATTATATTTAGTATAAATAATTTACATCTAAAAAAATAAAAACTAATTAGTTTTTGTTTTCTTATATTCTATAATTCATATGTGGTTTCATTAAAAGTGGTCTAATAATTACTCTCTTAATAATATAGAAATATTTATTCACATCCTCTACCCAAAATAAAATAGATAAATCATTCTCATAGAGAATGTTTTTGGATTTTTTTGAAGTATTTAATTTCTTATTTCTACCACACCATTCTACTGCGGGGTCTTAGGGGAATAAAAGTTGATACTATTGCCATGTTTTGATTATAATGATACAAATTCCTAATTTTTAAACTCATGTTCATGATCAATTCTTAATGTCTTAATGGTAATTCGAATAATAATTTTTATAAAATTTTCATACTTAGAAAAATATCAAAGATATTCATTTTTATGATTACGAAAATACACCCATGTATATCCTGAATAATCATTCACTATAACATAATCAAAAAAATTTCATAGTAAACTAAAAAAACTATAGGTTGTAAAAAAAATCCATGTGAACCACCTCTAGGGGTTAACAATTTTACACTTATTTATATGATTTTAAAAATATCTTATATTGATTACGCTTATGATAAGTATTAAAAACATTTTTTGTTGGGATTTTTATTTTATAAATATCATTGACTAATACTTTCCTAGTTTTATTTTGAAGTGAGTGTAGGTTAAAATGGGATATTATCCCATGAAAATTCCAAGATTCTTTTTTAACTTCACTTTAACAAGAAATATTTTTAGAAAATAATGAATTTAAATCAACATCATTGAAATTTTCATTTCACAAGGTAGTGAAAACTAAAACATTGTTAGAATTAATAGTTTTACAAGAGTGGTTTTCAAACATAACAAGATAACCATCATCACATAATTATCAAATGTTAAGAAGATTATACTTTAAGACACCAACAAATAAAACTTTATAAAATAAAACAATATCAAAATGATTGATTTTTTTGAGTAAAATTATTTTCCTTAACATTTTTAATAAATGTTACTTTTCCACAATATACTAAGATAATTTACATGAAGCAAGATGTTTCCCAATTAATATGTCTAGAACATCCAATTTACAAATACCAAAAATTCATATTCATAGTCTTCAAGTAGGTTTCATACAACAATGTTAAAATAATAAATGAGTCTAGTACCCATATTTTATTGGGTCCATGAAATATCCTTATTTTTTAGATTATTTTGATAATAAATAAATTTATTTTATATGATTTTGAGATGAAAAAACATGCTAGTGTTTAATGGTATTTTTAATTTATGGTAGGATTGCATAATTGTTTGGAAAAATAACACAAAGTGTTAGTTAACAATTCTGAGGACAAGACACTTCACGTTTTGATGTGAAGTGGCATAGAACAACACCTGATTTTTGAATCTATATTAAATATTTAGTAATGTCAATGAGAATTCTAAAATGAAACTCCAAATCTAAAAATAAAGAAATCAACTAAAATAGAGAAAAATTCTTAGAAAAAACCAATTCACGTTGTAAATTATAATCATGATGTTACTATAAAATCAAATTAAGATGTGGAAAAATGCTCTGAAAAGTTGGGACCCAGACATTACATGTTGTGAAAACACTATTCATGATGAGAAATATTCAATAGAAAATTGATATGAGTATATATCAAAGTTAATTCACACAGACAACCTCTTTTTGACTTTTCACTCTTCAAGAAGTTTGGTAATGACCTTGAATGATTTTATTAAAGTATAAATTTAACATTAGACCAAACTGATCTTTATAAAGGCATTTAAATATAGGGACCTGAGATATTTAAAAGAAAGAGATCAATCAGTGAGGGAATATCTAGATTGTGGCCTACTATAGGTTTTTTTCCCTAATTTTCTTTTCTTTTACTAACATTCCATTGATGTACTGTATCCACTAACCCAATTCAACTCATCTTCCCAAACCATTGAGGGGCAGTTTTTTAGTGGTTGAGAATGGGGGATATTAGACCAGTTACAATTTATGAGTTTCTACACCTAAATAAATAAAATTCTTTCTTTCTTCTATTAACCAAATTCTATTCTTATTTCAATTTCTACTTCTGAATATTTCTGAATTATGTGTGGATAATTTTAATTGGAATTTTTGTTTACAAAAATATATATATACCTCCACCCAATTATCATTTATTTTCTATATAACAATTTATATTTGGGTGGTGATTTCTTAGAAATTGCGAGTATGTTCTATAGATTATTGGAGGTACTATTGATTATTTGGGAATAAAAATACCCAATTTGGGTTTTCCCTAATTTATAAAAATTACCTAGTATTATTTTCTGAGAACTATAAGGAGGGTATAATTATTGATACTTTGAATAGGAATACACTCACCATAACCATATAACCAACAGATAAAGATGAATTAATAGAGGAATCTCTCTCTTTCCAACAAGAGGAAGAAGAATTGGTAATAAATGGAAATAAGGATATAATATCACTAGGTGTAAACAAAATTACCCCATGACCTCTTCCAAAATAGTTTTAAAATCAATAAAATTAATCTAAAGTCTAGATTTTCAAATTCTACAACCAAATCAGAAACCATTTTTTTACTAAAAACAACGAAAAAGTAAAAATATAATTTTTGTGCATTTCTCTTCTAGATACTACCTGGTTTAACTAATATACTATACTTAGGTATTAAATGAATTTATTTCCATTACCCAAAATCGGCATGATTAGTTCAAAAATATTTTAAATAGGGTCTTTAGTTATCCAAAATTGTGTGAATTGTTTCCCATAAAAAATAACAATATTTTATAAACAAAAGCGTTATTTTCTCTTGAAGAATAATAAGTAATTTACAACTTAGAAGAGATAGAGTTTGGATCAAATTTATTCTTATAAAATATCATTTTTCCAAGAAGGTATCCAATTCCATTTGTATACATTGGAGTTGTTTTTTTATCAAGCATCATAGTAATAGTTTCTCGAACATTTGGGAATCTTTCTTGATCATTTATAAGATTCTCATTGGAAATCATATGTTCATTATTTTACATTAATAAATGATAATTATTATCCATTTCTATAGAAAAATAATATTTAATGTGAACTATTAAAGAATTGTTTTCTTTAAAATATTATATTTATCCTTAATATCATTAAATGTTTCCTCTAAAATATTACAATACTCAAATAAATCCTCTCTGGACATATTTTGATCATTATTTTCATTCATTGAAATATTGAAAATATTTTCTATATATTCAAAAATTATATTTACTTTCTTGGATGTGTTTTTCATAAAACATGTGTTACCTCTATATTTTTTATCTTCTTACTTGAGTCAGAGTCACTTAAACTATCTTAGAGGCACTTCATGTGGATTTCATAGCCTATTTATACCATCAAATTTTTTTCTCATACTTTTTTTTGAATATTAGTTTAGAACATTTATATTTTATGTATCTTTTTCTTCTCCACTCATATCATGTCACTTCACCTGATTGGTTAACCCTTTCCAACTTCTTTTTAGATCCTTCTTTCCTATATAATTGGTTTTTTTGAGTAATTTATTCTTAATGAATAATTTGTTGAATCATTTAGATATAGGATCCATTTATTCATTTTTTATTAGGATATTCATCATTACATGAACTGTCATATCTAATATTTTATTTTATTTTTTACTTAATTAGATGCCTTGAAGACTATTAACTTCATCTTGGGTTCATATCCTTCCTCCTTGTTTACTTGTAATTCCAACACAAACATTATAAGTTTTATAATAAACTCTTTTACTAGAAACTTACTTATGTCACTTGATTCCCATATAAAAATAGCAGTTATCCATAACCTATCTGGTAGGAATCAAAAAAGTATCAAAATTTTATATTTATCAGAAATTTTATTTCCAAGTACATGCACCATATTAAAAATTTGTTAAATCTAAGATAAATAACATAAATGGATTCATCATGTTTCATTTTTAATATTTTATACTTAATAATGTATGCAATTAATCACTTCTCATTAACATTGGAATTTCCCTCTTGATATTTAGAATGAGTATCCCAAATTTCAGAAGGAGTAGAACATAAAAATATTAAATTAAATTATTATTATCCTAAATCACAATATTATCCATTTATATCCTTATAATTTGAATCGTAAGAAGATTTTATAGTAGTATGCCATGTTTTCCTTCCATTTTGGGTATTTTATATTTTAATGAAATTGTATTCCAAATATCAAACCCCATGACCTTTATATCAATTTTTATCTTGATATTCCATTAATAATAAATGGTTATTTTAATATAATAATTCAAGTTAGTGACTTATACCTTGAGATTATTGTTATCCATAATGATATAAATTTAAAACTAACAAAAATTATGATCTTTTTGTAAAATGAGATCATAATAAAAATTAGTTTTGTTAAAGATATGGTACCAAATTTGAGTCCTGAAAGAAAAAAAATGAGGCGGTTGAATTGTATTTCCAATTTAAAATTTTTTATTTAAAATATTTAAAACATAGAAACCAAAGTTTGATAAAGCTATCCAGATGACTAAAATAGTATGGTTATTTGATTTGATCATTTAAGTATCTTCTTAAATACTCAATTTAATCTCAATTAAAATAACATTGAAAACACATTAACTTTTGAAATAATGTTACAAAAATAAAACATGGTATATAAAACACAAATTAAAGATGAATATTAAAATAATGTTTTGTTATTAGTTGTGAAAACAGATAATTTTTTCAAAAAATAGTAAAAAAATAAAATAAACCATACCATAGAATTAATTAAGTGGTTTAGTATCATGCCAATTCCTTATCCACTCCACTTGGAAATCAACCGCTTCCAAGTATATTATTATAAAATAATCTAAACCATAACATGGATATTTTTTTACCACAACACATAAGGTTTTCTAGGATTCACAAATCCTCTATCATAATTATGCATGGGAGAAATAAATGATAAAAACAACATGTAATAAGTATTGGATAAATATAAACTTTTATTATTATTCATGGGAGGATAGGTAATGAAATAGGAGGGATTTCCTTTCACTATCCCCTTCAATACATAACCTGGTTCAAAAATATAAGATGTATAACACACACAAAACTCTAATGTTAATATACAGAGTAAGAGAAAGAAATAATTCAGTGCATTTGAGTATATTTTTTTTTGTTATTCCATATAATATTCTTCTCCACTTATTGTCTTATTTTATTTGAAATGGGTGTGTAATGATGTTTTTTTATCAGTTGAATTGTCAAATTTAATGTGGGAATCAAGATGTCATAGAAGTTCAAAAAATAGTATATGAACATCATTTTCATTCATAAAATCTCCAATTTATATATTCATGAGATAATATATTTGATATGAGTCCCCTGTCTAATTTATACTGATTATTCAATTTAAATTTAAGGCACTCTTCAGAAATGGATGTCGATAAATCATCACAAATATCCTCACATTTTTATACTAAAATATGGGTTATTAAATTCTTGTGAGTACATTTAATTATGAATTGGAAATATAATGACCTAGGATTTTAAAACATAAATATTACATCTTTTTTAGATAAATATTCAAAATATATCACATACACTCAACCAAGGACCATAAATATTTTTCATCATATAAGAATTGAAACACAATATTCTTATTTCATGAATGATCATTAACATATCACACAAAAATCTACTTATTTAATAAATAATATTGGAATTCGCTTCTTAAACCATTCTTCATAAACCTGGGAAAAGAAACATAATAAAGGGTTATATTAGATACTCAGTACGGGTAAAAATGAGAGATATCAATCGATGATCATATAAAATTACAAGATAGTCATAAGGGTATGATATCGTGGCCATAATATTACAAAGTTCGTACCCAATTGTAAGAACCTGAACATTCTTTTCGGGTATGTTTTACCTTTTATGGCTGTTTTTTAGAAAAAGTAGAAATTCTGGAAATTTTCTAAGTACACATCGTGTAATTTATGAGTACACGACGTGTACTGCTTTTCCATAGGAGGTCATGTGCTATTCGTGTATTCTCCACACACACGACCATTTGGTAGTGACTTGGAGGCCGTTTAAAGTAGATTACGAAAAAGGCGAGTACACACAATGTACTTCAAAAGTAAACATTGGGTACTTTTTTTTCATTAAATGCACTGGGGTCACGTCTAATCGCTAAAATGCTCATCTTTTCGGTCTCATTCATCCAAGAGAGTTTGTGCGACCATAGATCATTGATGAGCCCTCGAGCCTTTATCCATCATCCGAATAGAACACCATCGGTTGCATTGGAATCGCATTAGTGAGTTCTCTCTTCTTCTGGAACCTTATTTCAAGATTTATCCTATTTTCCATGTTATCGTGGGTTGAACATTTTAGAAATTTTCTTATATATAAGGCATTATAAAGAGATTCAAGCTTCGAGTTTCACTTATAACGATCTCTTACCCTAGAGGTAGGTGGTTTGTGCCTTTCTATTGGAAGTCTTTGAATTTTATGTCAAATGTTTCACAATACCAATGAACGGGGTATTGCGCGTTTACAGTTATAGCCCTATTTTTTTCCTGTTATGCTGGTATGCCTAAGTAGATGATAATTGGTTGTGAATATGGTGAATTGTTGTGCCTTAGATGTTTTCCCATGCATGTTTTGCCTATTATGACTGTTGGGTCTTTTTTTCCTGTTAGGCTGCTATTTACATTCCCATTCTCACTATTATAGGATAGTGTGACTGTTGTTCTGTTATGTTGTTGTGCTGTAGAATGCAATCCAAGTAGTTCATGAGGTTTACCTTGTATGTTATGCATTGCTAAACTTTCTTGACTTACATAGGGCCATGAGAACCTGGTGTATAGACCATAGAGAGAATAAATGATGAGGGATTCTCCAAAGTGTCTTTATAATTTATGATGAGAGACCATAGGGGGAATTGACGTTGACTACTTCCCCAGAGTGTTTGTCATTCCTCAATGTGGGCCATAGGGGGAATGAGACGTTGAGTGCTTTCCTAGATCACCTTTAGTACCGATACAAGACTATAGTGCGAATTGACAATGAGTGCTCCCTCAGAGAGTCTATGCTTAAGCTGAATCAGAGGGGTTAGACTGAGTGTACTGCCCAGAGGGTTGCTTGTACTTGTTAGGTAGGACCAAAGGGGATATGCTTTGAGTACTTCCCAGAGGGTTACATTGTTTTTAGATTCCTTCTTGTGTTTATAGGTAGGACCAGAGGGGATAGGATATGGGTACTTCCCATAGGGTTAACTGTTGTGTTTATCTTCTTTTTTTAGCTATTTCATGTTTTGTGGTGATTTGAATGTTTTAAACTATTGATTTTTTACTGATTTCTGTACTTTTACATACCATATACTCACTGACTGTTAGGCACAGATCTTCGGGTGGTTTCCTACTGGTATTTAGTATCACACCCTATTTGGGTCATGCTTTTGGGCCCAAATAGATTATATTATTGCAGGTATAGATAATGGAAATCGCTCTTCTACTTTAGGTACATGATTTTTTATGGAGATGGAGAGAATGGGACCAAGATATGGATTGTGATGCTGAGGAGTTTATCTTATTTTCTTTTGCAATTTGGTTAGCACTGTTTTATCTCATCATTGTGACTTGTTTGGCTATTTTTCTAGACATATGTATCATGCATACTTTTATATATATGATCTCTAGTTAATACATTAATTCTTTTGATATTACTGCTATATGTCATTATTACTGTGTCTGCTCTTGTATGTTTTTGTTTACATCCACTATTTACTCTGCCAATGAGGGCATAGTTTCCCCACTATCACACCCAAGGACTTCATAGCTAGTTGGTAGCCTCTGGAGTTCGGGGAAATGCGCTTGATTCCATGTGACCAACTGGGTATGAGGCGCCTCTAGGTGGCTTTGGAAACCGGGACATTACAAAGTTGTATCAGAGGATTTATTTTCTCTTGACTTACTTTTTGGAGCATTAGCCAAGGATAAGATGGAATAGGTACTTGGTAATAAGTTGTGTTAGGGAGTAGCTAACCCCTGTATTGGGAAAATCCAATCTCCATCATTTAAATTGAAATTTTTCTGGTTTTTCAATTATTACAGTTAATCTGATTTCACATTGAGTGATTCACATTATTTGTGTTGTAATTGTTGATGTTATTGAGGTTCTATTTTTGTTGCAACCTGATGAGATGATGGAATTCCATCTCATGCATCATATAGGCACTTTCTATAAATCACATGTCATGCATTTTTTCCATATCATCTTGGATGCATTATAGATTTAATGTTGTTGTGATAGGTTATGTGTAAAATATACACGCTTTTGTGATAGTTTCCTTGATAGAAATACCTTCTATTTGATAAGGTATTGATTTGTGTAGAAATTTTCTTGAATGAATTCCAAACTTTGGTTCTTGAGGTGTTATGGGCCCTCATGGACTAGAATGTGGATCATTACCTTGTTTGCTATGTTATAATGTGTACAAGATGTCAAACATTGATTCGCGGGGAGTATAGACCCTCGCATATTAGAATTTGGCACTTTCAATGCTTGTTTCAGTGTTTTCTGGGTTCCAGAGTAGTTTCTGAGACTTACTATCTGGAAAAACCCAGAATACACACCATGTAAGGTTAAGTACATGAAATGTGTTATTCTATTTTGGAAGAAACTATTTTTCTTAAGTACACATTGTGTGTTTTATGTACACGTCATGTAGTCTCTAAACCATGTCATAGGCCATGTGGGAAGAGACACGAGATGGGGAAAATCTGGTGGGAACATGTCATGTACCAGTCGAACATGCCATGTAGTGTTGACCCTATGTCTGACCATGTAACTAACAACACATATGGGTTGACCTTAAGCTATACACACTGTGTCTGCCCTGAACACGCCGTGTAGTCTGGCCCAGGTACCCGGCTGTGTCACGAACAACACAAGTTGGTGTTACCCTTCCATGTACACATCGTGTCCACCTTGAACATGCCGTGGAGTCTGAACCAGGTACCCATCCATGTAAATAAAAACACGGGCCAGGTGAATCTTGTCTAGTACACAACGTGTATGTATTTTACACACTTTGTAGTCTTTCCTTAGGTGAGTCGTGTGACTTAACCATGAAGAATAACTCGGGCAGGGAAAGAGGATTCAAGTATATGCCATGTGTTAAGACAACATGCCATGTGTTTGGGGTGTTATACGACAAATTTAGGCAGAAGTACACACCCATGTGAATGACTTTAGGGAACATGCCGTGTAGGAATTGTACATGTCATGAAGTCATGCTTTGTAAAACTTGAATGTTTTCTTTCTCTTGTTCTCATTGTACACTCCTTTTTTTCATTCCTTGATAATTTTGATCTAAGGTGTGTGCTTGACCTTGAAGAGTCATGCCACCGATACGTCCTCTAGTTGTACGCCAGTTTCTAGGTGGTGATTAGACACCAGACATGGCAGATCAGAGACCACCTACAGATCCTCCATTTGTTCCAGCCTTGGAACCAGGCACTGTACCTGACATAGGTGCTTATGCACAGTTCAAGGAGGGATTTCTGAGCATGATGCAGACCTTTTAGGGAGTGCCGCCTCCTGCCCCATCGATGACTGATTTGACGAGGGTCTTCCAGCAGCATCATCTTCCCACTTTCTCAGGGGAAGGATGACCTCAGGCTATATATTCTTGGTTAGAATCCATGATAACGATCTTTGAGCAGCTAGAGATGCCTCTAGAGAGTATGTTCAATCTCTCTAACTATATGCTTCAAGTCTCCGCCAAGAGGTAGGGGATGTGGTCTCACATGAGGGATGTCAGTAGGTTATGAAGTGGAAAGAGTTTCAGCGCATCTTCTTTGATTACTTCAATTCCGAGACCCTGGGGTCTGATCAAGCCTGGGTGTTTATGTGATTAGAGAAGGGTAATCTTTCTGTTATGAAGTATTCCTCCCTCTTTACCAATCTGCATCTCTTCATTCCTATTCCGGGAGTTGATCAGTTGTTCTGGAAAAGAAGCTCGAGGATGGTCTAAGGCATCACATCTGATCGCAGGTGAACATCTTCCGGCTAACATCTATCACTTCTATAGTAAACTAGGCACTGATCATAGATCACAATCTGAGGGATTCTCGAGTTTTGAGCTAGGGTGGCTCGACATCTGGGGTTAGTGTTCCTCATAATGACAGTAGGAAGCACCATAGTAATTCCTCGTGCGGTGATCTGAGGAGGCAAGAAACTTCTTCTTGTATCTAGGTGGTGT
Organism: Viscum album; assembly: GCA_963277665.1. NCBI lineage: Eukaryota > Viridiplantae > Streptophyta > Magnoliopsida > Santalales > Viscaceae > Viscum > Viscum album. The sequence continues at coordinate 1,510,501,537 of OY728128.1, read as the reverse complement.
GTTACCAGTGTGGAAAGAGTGAGAATATGAGTCCACATTGCCCAAAAGACCTAGTGGAGTGCCGATATTACGGCAAGATGGGTCATATTCAATGCTTCTATCATATCTTTTCTCCTGCAGCTCATGACAGGGGTTCTTCTATGACTCCTCGTTTAGGAGCATCACCACCAGTTTCTCACCAGTTTGGGAACTGGAGTTCTTCCGACCGTTCAGGCTGAGGTGAAGGTCATGGTCGTGGTAGCTTGTCACTCTATTTTTAGCAACATTTGGGTGGATAATATTAGAGTGGTAAGGTAGGGTCATAGGGTCGCGGTACAGGACATACATTTTCAGTGGAGCAGTCCCAGCAAGGGTAGGATCCCGAAACTTCTACCGTTCTAGGTAAGATCTTAGTAGCCTCAGTCTTATCATATGCACTTTTTGATAAAAGAGATTCCCATAGCTTTATATATGTTACTGTCATGGAGATACTTGGTCTCTGCATCTTTTTGTCTACTGATATCTTGATTCTAGACACTCTGTTGGGGACTAGAAATGCTAGTATACATTAGTGCAGAGAGTTCCCTCTACAGGTGGGTGGGTGTCACTTCATATGGGACCTCTATGTCCTAGAGATGATAGGCTATGTTTTCATTCTTGGGATGGACTGGTTAGTTCTATTCTAGATAGTCATCGACTATTATCACCGCAGGGTGAGTATTATATCACCAGAAGGTGCATATTTTCTTCATAGGGGAGAATGGGATGTCCAGGTGAGCAGAGTGGGTCCAGATCATCATGGGTTGGGGGGAGTTACAACCTATATTTCTAGTATTTATCTGGATGACCATGGAGCTTCATAGTTATAATTTCTTTCAGTAGTGGATCATTTTAGAGATGCCTTTCCAGATGACTTTTCGGGTTTTCCTCTGGAGGTTGAGGTAGAATTCTCGATTGATCTTGTTCCAGGAGTGGAACTGGTGTCCATTCCTCCATAGAGGATGGCTACACCTGATTTACAGGAACTCATGAACCAGTTGGAAAGTTGTAGGCAAAGGGTTTCATCTAACCCAGTACTTCTCCTTGGGGTTCACCTGTCCTGTTTGCAAAGAAGGAAGACGGAATCCTCAGGCTTTATGTGGACTACCAAAAGTTGAACCAGTTAATAGTTAAGAACTGATATCCCTTGATGAGGATTAATGATATCTTTGATCAGCTTTGAGGAGCCTGGGTGTAATCAAAGATTTACTTGAGGCCTGGTTATCATTAGTTGGATGTTACACCATCAGATATACCTCTTACAGGCTTTAGGAGCGGGTATGGTCTATACAAGTATTTGGTTATGCTATTCGGTCTCATGAACACGCCATTAGTTTTCATGGTACCGATGAACCGAGTTTTCCATCCATATTTAAATTCTTTCATGGTGGTCTTCGTGGACAATATCTTTTTGTACTATCACACTCGACAAGACCATGCTACCCATCTTGAGATCATTATGAGTACACTGAGGGAGCATCAGTTATATGCTAAGCTCTCCAAGGTCCACTTTTGGATGGATAAAATTCACTTCTTGGGTCATGTTATCTCATAGGTAGGAGTATCAGCAGACCCAGATAAAGTGAGAGCTGTAGTTTCCTGGGAGCAGTTGAAGAATGTCTTTGAGGTGAATGGTTTTCTAGGGCTGGATGGATACTAAAGACATTTCATACATGACTTTTCATGCTTATCAGCACCACTAACAGGTCTGTCCAAAAGGGTGTGAAGTTCATGTGGTCAAATTCTTGTGAGTCAACGTTTCAAGAGCTGAAGGGGAGGTTGACTTCAGCATCGATACTAGTCTTTCCAAAGCCGGGTAATAGATATACTGTTTACTGTGATGCGTTAGGTATTGTGCTGGGAGTTGTGCTTATGCATAGAGATGGAGTCGTTGCGTACAGGTCTCGACACTTGTGGCCACATGAGAAGAATTAACCGAAATGTGATCCAGAGTTGGAATATGTTGTTCATGCCATACGTTATTGGATAAATTATCTTCTGGTAGATAATTTTGTGGTTTTCACTGGCCAAAAATGTCTCATGTACATCTTCAATCACTGTGAACTGAATTTGAGACAGTGTAGGTGGGTTGAGTACCTACAGTCCTTTGACTTTGAGCCTGCCTATATGCATGGGAAAGGTAATGCAGTGGCTGATGCGTTGAGCATGAGGACTCAGATACAGGCAGTTCAGGAGACCAGTAGTGAGTGGTAGCTTATGGCTCTGTTCTATGAGATGCATTTTAAGGTGCACGACAGTCAGGGGCAGACGTTTCTTTATTATTTAGCTGTTACCTCCACTCTTTTGGATCGATTTAGAATGAGGCAGCTATCAGATTCTGAAGGCCTAGTCCTAAGGGAGAGTGTGTCCGGAGAGGACCCTATTCATGGACCATAGGCAAGGATGAGATCATACATTTTTTGGGGCACGTATGGGTGCCTGAAAACATACGCAAGGAGATGATGTGGGACTTTCATTCCTCAGTTTGGTAAGTTCATCGTAGTGTCACCAAGATGTATCATGATCTACACCATCAATATTGGAGTTCAGGTATGAAGAGGGACTTTGATGGTTCCGTGATGAGATGTTCCACTTGTCAGCAGGTGAAGGTGGAGCATCAGTGACCAGCATGGCTTTTAAAACAGTTACCCATTCCTGAGTAGAAGTGCAATGACATCAGGATTGACTTCATGACCAGTTTTCCAAGGTGAACTCAAGGTAACGACGCTATTTCGGTTGTCATTGACAGAGTCACGAAGGTTTCTCACTTCTGGCCGATCAAGGAGACCTTTAGTGTTGATGAGCTGGGACAGTTGTGCATCCATGATATTGAACATCTATATGGAGATCCAAACTTCATTGTTTTAGACAGGGTTGTATGTTTTACTTCTCGGGTCTGGAAGAAGCTTCAGAAGGCTTTGGGAACATAGGTACTTTTGAGTACAACTTACTATCCCCAGACATATGGCCAGTCCGAGCGTACAATTCAGGTGATTGATGACATGCTCTGAGCATGCATTCTGGATTTTGGAGGATCTTGGGCGAAACATATACCTCTTGTAAATTTTTCCGACAACAATAGTTTTCAAGAAACTATTCAGATGGAACCTTATGAGGCTTTGTATGATAGACCATGCCGATCACCATTATGTTGGCTGGAGGTAGGAGAGGCAACTTCGTTGGGACCTCGTCTTCTTTAGGAGACCACAGAGCAGATAGAGTTGATTTAAAAGAGGATGGATAGAACATAATCTCGATAGAAGTATTATGCTGATCAGTAGAGATGACCTCTAGAGTTAGAGGTCGGTGATCAGGTTTCCCTGATTGTCACACCAAGGTTGGGATACAAGAGGATTCAGAGACAGGTTAAGCTTTCACCGAGGGACGTCGGGCTGTTTGAGGTGTTGGAGAGAGTTAGGCCAGTTGCCTACCGGTTGTAGTTACCTCAGAGGTATCAGGATATGCATGACGTCTTCCACGTTTCTCATCTTCGACGTAACTTTTTAGACCTGTCTCATGTCTTTCAACCCGAGGAGTTTGTGCTCGAAGCGGATAGTAGTCTGATGAAAATCCAATCCGGATTGTGGACCACAGTACATAGGTACTTGGTGACTGGTTTATTCCTCTGTTATGAGTGTTTTGGCAGCATAGGTGGGTGCAAGACGAGATTTGGTAGCGGGAGGCCGATGTACGAGCACAGTGGCCAAAACTGTTTGGGGTTTCTTCTTCTATGTCGCACTAGGTCAATTCGGGGACGAATTTCATTAAGGGGGGAAGATTTTAAGTACCCAGACCTTCTTTTTATGTATGTTTTTCTATTTTTGGACGTTTTTGAGAAAAAAAGAGGAAATTGTGGAATTTTTCTAAGTACACAATGTGTACTTTATGAGTACACACTGTGTACTTCTTTGCCGCAGGAGGTCGTGTGCTGGCCGTGTAGTCGCCACACATACGACTGTGTAGGAGTGACTTAGAGTCCGCTTAAAGCGGAGTACATAATGGTGAGTACATGCTGTTTACTTTAGTTTTTTTTCATTAAACGCACCGGGGTCGCGTCTAATTGCCATAATGCTCATCCTTTAGGTCTCGTTCTTCTGAGAGAGTTCGTGCGGCCGTATATCTTCGATGAACCTCTGATCCTCTATCAATCCCCATAATCTAAAACTGTTGCTTGAGTTGGAATCACATTGGTGAGTTGTCTCTTTTACTAGAACCTTGCTTCCAGATTTCTCTTCTTTTCCATGTTATCGTATGTTGAATGTTTTAGAATATTTCTTAGATATACGGCTTTATAAGGATATTCAAGCTTAGAGGTTTACTTATTGTGATCTCCTAACCCCGAGGTAGGTGGTCTATGCATTTTTTTTGAAATTATTTGAGTTTTATGTGAAAATGTGCCCAATACCCATGAACATGGTATTGCCCATTTACCGTTCTAGCCCTATTGTTTCCATGCTATGCTGGTATGCCTGAGTAAATGATAATTGGTTGTGAATAGGGTGAATTTTTGTGCCTTGGATGCTTTTCCCATGCATGTTTTCCCTGTTAAGACTGTTGGGTCTTGTTTTCCTATTAGGCATCTGTTTACTTTCCCATGCCTAGTATTATAGGATGGTGTGACTGTTGTTCTGTTATGTTGTTGTGTTCTGGAATGCTAGAAAATTAGTTCATGAGGTTTACCTTGTCCTTTACGCCCTGCTACACTTTCTTGAATTACATAGGGCCGTGAGGACCTGGTGTATAAACCATAGGGAGAATGGACGATGAGGGATTCTCTAGAGTGTCTTTATAAATTACGATGTAAGACAATATGGGGAACAGATGTTGAGTGCTTCCCCAGAGTGTCTTTAGTTCCTCGATGTAGGCCACAGGGGGAATGAGACATTGTGTACATTCCCAGAGCGTCTTTAGTATTGATACGAGACTATAGGGGGAATTGACAATGAGTGATTCCTCAGAAAGTCTATGCTTAAGCTAAACTATAGGGGTTATACTGAGTGTACTGCATAGAGTGTTGCATGTACTAGTTAGGTAGGACCAGATGGGATAGGCTGTGAGTACTTCGTAGAGGGTTACCCTGTGTTTAACTGCTTTCTTTTGTTGCTAGGTAGGACCAGAGGGGATAGGTTGTGGGTACCTACCAGAGGGTTACCTATTGTGTTTATCTTCTTTGTTTAGCTCTTGAATGCTGTGTGATGATTTTAATGTATCAAATTGTGCATTGTTTACTTCTTAGTGCTTTCATGTTTACTGCTTTTTGTACTTTTACCTGCCTTATACTCACTGACTGTTTGGCACCGATCTTTTGGTGGTTGCCTACTAGAATTTAGTCTAACACCCTATTTGGGTCATTGTTTTGGGCCAGAACAGATTATATTGTTGCAGGTATAAATAAGATAAATCACCCTTCTACTTCAGGTACATGATTTGTTGTGGAGCTGGAGAGCATGGGATCGAGCTATGGCTTGTGATGCTGAGGATTTTATCTTCTTTTCTTTTTCACTTTGGTTTAGCACTGTTGTATTTCATCATTGTAAATTTTTTGGTTGTTTTCCCAGACATATGTTTCATGCAATATTATAATTATATTTTCTATAGTTTATACTTTCAGTCTTCTGCTGGTACTATTTTATGTCATTATTACTGCTTCTTCTCTTGTATTTTTTTGTTTACTTCCACTGTGTACTATTTCAATGAGGGTATAGTTTCCACACTATCACACCCAAGGCCCTCACTACTAGTCGGCAGCCTCTGGAGTTTGGGGAAATGCGCTTGAGGTCATGTGACCAATTGGCTACAGGGCGCCTCTGGGTGGCTTCTAGAACCGGGACGTTAAACCAATCATTCAATGATCCTAAAAATTAGTCATGATATATATCTTGGTAGTTCATAAGACATGAATCATAATGGAAATAAATGATCATGAGACATGATAGCATAACATAGAAATATTAATGTGTAAAAAACATAAGATCATAAATATTTGAACATGTATAAATATAAATAGGATCACTCATTAGGTTAAATTCATGAAATCAGGCCCTCACATAAACTTATGGACATGAAATCCATGTCCACGCATAATATTATAGAAATTAAAACAAGTTTCATACATTAAATTTTGAAAATAAAATCATGTTCAAGCACTACATTTTTACCTCAGGATTTATCCAACTTTACCCTATGTATTGGAGAGTAGTAACATGGTCACTCGTCCTCAATTTAAAACATAACCATCTATCATTGGTTATAATGTAACCACCATCTTGGGTTATAATGTAACCACCAAACTTGGTTTATAATGAAACCACCTATCACAAAATTAAAACCATATATATATATGTTCACTATCATCCCATCATGACCCATTCAAGGTAAACATGTTTCATAAACATTTCATCAATTATTCATAGCATAAATAATGAAAATAAATTAGTCTCATAAACTTTTAATCATCATAAATTTAAACCATCATAATAAATAGTAAGGATGATACCCAGGGATAATATACCATATAAAGCTTAATTATAATCAAATTATGACATCTTAGTTAGAAAATTGTTTTAAAACATTACCTGATATATATTTTGAGAAAAATAACCTTTCTACTTTGAAATCAATTATTTGAAATTTTAAAAATTCTCATATATAAAAGAAAAAATTTTATTTTAAATTATCCTTTAAAATATATATATGGTGCTTTAAATCATTCAATGTTTATGATAGTAGTAAATACGGTGCATATCATACACATTAAAACAATGATTCTTTTTACATGTTTTTCTAAAAATTTAAAATTAACTAGTTTAAAAAAGTGAAAATAAGATTCCTTTTAAATAATATTTAAAATTTAAAACATGGGTAAAAATTAATTTAAACAATAATATAGTAATATTAAAACAATCTTGAAAAAAAAATTAGGATACATGGATATGGAAGGAAAATTACTTTGGGCCAAATAAAGAAATAAAGATGATTTTCCTTGAAAAAATTATTTTTTCTGTTGAGTGAATGAAGAGATAAATATTATACAAAAACATGTTATTTAATGAAATAACTATATTATAAGAAAATTCAAGTGTTTCTTGAGAGATATATAATAATATTTCATCATTGGAAACTCAATCATAAACATTCCTAATAAACAATGAGATTGTATTATAAAACCCTTACCAAATTGGTAAATTTTTAGTCACAAGAACAATAAAATAAAGAAGATTATGTTAAAATGAATATCAAATTATTTTCATTATAATAATCATAAAACAAATTAATAGTAATTATATACACCACACAAAGTAATCAATTGGTGAATATTACATGGATCTCACCAGAATAAAAGTGTGATGAAAAAACCTTACCTTATGTCTTCACTTTATTTATAAACATTAAAAACTAAATTATAATAAGTATATATTTATTATAAATATATTATATAACCATAATTTCATATATCATACCATGTATAATTTACTTACCATATTTTATCACTTGTTTATTAATAATTCTTTATTAAAATTACCATTACGAGGGATTATTGCTTCATTTTTCATGTTTGTTTTGGTTTGATATATTAGGTATTTGTAATTTTATCATGGTTAAATTAAATAAATAATTTCAATAATTATATAAATATCATATATATTCATTATATAAATATTTGAGGGCATCTATAAAAGATAAAGGTGAAAAAATGGATTACATCGTTCATAGAGACGACAGGTCGTAGATACGCATGAACATTGTTTCCATTTTTCTAAAAAATGGAATAAAAAGGGTAAATAATAACAAAAGTATAATTTATATCCTATATATTCTATAAATATACCATTTTTACCATCCATGTAAAATGTATATGAAAAACATCTCACATCAATACGTAAAGTAGTAGTCAACCATACACATGGGAAACATTACTATTTTCCAATGGGTTGGAAGGTAAGAAGATAGTTGTGATATTATAATTATAGAAGTATTTTTAGGTCGTAAATATTACATATATAATTTTAATCCATCATTTTATCAATTTTTGTTAAGTAGTGATGGGAAATGAATAATAATGGTTCACGGGATGGTAATCTGTCAAACACACAATTGACAGTTTTGTTTCCCATTTGATGGAAGAGGAGATATATATAGGATATTATATTAGAATAATAGCATATAAATATATTTTATATAGTTATTTTATTATATATTCATAGTTTAATATGGTCTTAAATAGGTGTAAGAAGAAATAAATGAAATACACTTGGTTAAGAACAATATCACTTTTTCAGAGAATATATTTAGGTTTGTACATAAAGCCTCCTTAGGAGGGTTTCCAATCCAATGTGTGTATAGAATTATGGAATTAATACAGTTTGGTATTGGATGAGAAAAAGAAATTGAAATTATGAAGAATATATGATAAGGGTGCCCTTTTATAACTGGGGCAGATGACAAACTTGGAATTTTTGAAAAGAATAATGTATATCCATGTTTTAAAAATGACAAAACAATGAAATAATTGATAATTATAGAACCTTAAATCATGTAAGGTCATAATATTTCAATACAATATTAATTTTACATCTTTTAGGTCATTCTGAACCTTATATTTTTAGTTTTACCCCTAGGTAAACCTGTTTTAACATTAACCACACCAATTAATTTTTATGGGTTGAAATAACAATTATGGCCAGAAAATTAATCTGATATTATTATATAATATTAATTATTACTATTTAAAATATTTAGTACATTTTTTGGAATTAAATTAACCTATATGGAATAATTTAATTTAAAATTAAAACGAGAGACATGAAGAAAAAACTATTTTTCAAAGAAAATATTTTCATAAGAATGAGAATATTCTATATCAAAAGTCAATATGAAATTTATTTTAATAACCTAAATTGGGTTAATATAAATATTGTTTAACTAATTTTACTTATAAACCCATAATTAATCAAAATAAAACTTTTAAATTCATTAAATGAAAATGGAAATTTTCAATAAAAAATAGTGTTTTTCACTACTTATCAAAAAATTGATCATTTTACAAATTTATCAAAACAACACTATAATATAATTTTGACATTTTGATTAAAAAAATGATTTTTTTTTACCGAATAGATTTTCAAAAATTCTAATAAATTTATTTAAAATTATTTTCACAAAATACAATGGAATGAGTTTTTAGAAAAATATAATTTTTAAGTATAAAACTGGATTTATTATTATCTAATACTTAGAAAGAATGTTTTTTGAATAATAAAAAAATCTAGAATATATAATCAATATATTTCATTATAATCATTCAAAAAAAGTTTTATATTTAATTTATTATAATTAAATCTCTTTTCATGCATAAAAACTGTTTTCAGAAAAATATTTCTTTTAATTTAAAATGATTTTTATTTTAATTTCTGATGAATTGATAACTAGATAATTTATTTTATTCATGTATAAACCATATAGTATCCATAATTTAGTTTCTTATATTCATTCTCATTAATGAAATGTATGGGTTATAATTATCATTATAAATAAGTATATTGATTCTCATAGTGTTACATTATATCCACCTTAATTAAATTGTGTCCTTGTACTTTAAACTAGGTCTTGGTAATAAAGGGTACAAAATTTTAAAATTCCTTTTTAGAAAACCCAAATAATAAAAGGGTTGATAAAACATATTCTTAAAAAGAGGGATAAGAAATATAAAGGTCTTATAAGATAAAAAATAACTTGTTTTCCAAATAGGAAAAAATTAATTAAAAATATAGACATATAAGAGGGAACTATTTCCTAAGGACTAACATAGAGTGATTTATAACATGGTTAAGATACTATTAATGACCAAAAATCTATAAATCCATGATGTGTGAAAAGAATAATGATTCATCGAAAATTGTGGTAAAAGCATATCATTTTATTTCAAGATACTTTCCCTAAAGTTGAAATATTATTTTACTATCAGATTAAGATCACGTGAAATTATATTTTTTTAATATGTTTTTATTTCATAATAAAAATTTCATCATTTTGTTATGGTTTGATAAATTCACACCTCATTTCATACTCTATGAAATGAATAGAAAAGATGAGTTTTTATGCCTCAAGTACTAAAATTAACTTCTAAAAGATCGTAGAATCCATAAGATGGATAAAAATATCTTCTTCTTATCTTTAGAAATTAACAAAAAAACAAAATGGTTAACATGGGTAACCAAATAAATTAATCTCTAATACCTCAATATTAAAAACCAATATTCAACATAATCAATTCCATAATTAGTTATCCTTAATAATCCTCTAAAATATGTTTTATATAATTAAAATCCATAAATTTTAAATATTTAGTCACGTTTTTTTATAATATCAACTTTTACAATTATCCCCAAACAACATAACATTTCTCATAATGTCACATACTCAACATTTCAATACCACATTCATAAATTCTCTTTAAACATTCTAATGACCTGAATCGCCATAAAAACTCATGAAAAGATAATTGCTTCCAAAATTAACTATATCATTATTAATTAAATAAAATCACAGATTACTAAATATATTCCATGAATCCAAAACCATAATTAACTCCAATATATATAACTAATAATTTTTATTGTCACTAATAATTTCTAACTTACTTAACCAATTTCAATCATCTCTTTATCTCAATAAACATGATTACATCAACATCGGGCATATATTAAGGGTAATATTTCCCCTAATCATGTGTTCTCTTGAAAATATTACCCTATAATTAAATCACTTTTCTAGATCATCAGTATTATTTCATAACAATACTTAGATGTTTCATGATTTGGAAACCATAATATTAATAATGTATCACTTCCCCAATAAAATTATCAAATACCAATATATAAGCAGTTCAATCCCACTACATCAATGATATTCATGTGATTGTCCCATACTTATTCTAGGAGTTAACTCTTGTATTAGGGAATTTACTTAGATTATTCCCATGTTACGACAAAGATAATACATTGAAGTCATCATATAATAATTTTTCTATGGGATTCTTTCTCTTGTAAAAATTACTTTCATATTCCTTTGATAAATTCACCCAGGTGTCAATTTCCAAATTTCTAACATGAATTAAATTGATCATTCTTTCCTCCATGGTCTCCACCACTTTATCTCCTAGTAAACTACATTCATTCTCTTCATTGTTGATTCTGATAGTTTGTAAATATCATCTTAATAGATTAGGCATAATTTCAATATCTTTATCTTAACACATCATCCAAATTTATTACTCATAATCTCCATAATGTCAATCAATTTTAGTGTGAACATTTTTCCTTAAGGTTCCACCAATTAACTATAACAAAAAAGAAAATCCTGAGGAAAAATTATCATAGTGGGAGACCCAATAATTATTTATAGGATGTCTAAATCTTGACACCTTATATTATCCTAATATACCTTAGCTTTAAATTTGGTCATTCAAGTTCATCATCTATTGAAATCATTCATGATGGTATGTAAAGTGTTTATGAAATTCTAAAACATATCCCTCAATGGTGTCAAACAAGTTGTGAAAAATCCCCATTTTCATACACCAGGTGACGATCGAGCTAAATCCCAATACATCCTTTTTTGGATTTATTACCCCTAGGTATAAATATTCAAGGCGCACATCCAGTTGTAGTATCCACAAAGGGATTTAATTTCAGGGAAGCCACTTTCTCCATCTGTCACTAAAATTCCAGGACATTTTCCAATAGTTTGACTCATTATTTGTGTTCTCACTATGTGTTTTCTCATCCTAGACCCCTAATGGTAACTGAACCATCCTATGATGCCAAAAAAAATAACCTAAAATTTTCATATATAAATAATAAATCATTAATGATGAATATTTAACAAATTTTACAAATACTCCCCCAATTACCATAAAGGATTATTTTATTTGGATATGAGATTAAAAATTTTATTATTCCATGAAATATATCCAACATCACCCGTAAATACCTTTTACTTAGTACACTTCATATAAATATCCTACATAAACCATTCTATATAATTCGAGGAAATGGACCAATATAAATTGTTATATTAGATGATAAGTAATGGTAAACATTACAGATATTAACCTATTATCATATAAAAGAATAATATAATCATATGGTTATGAGATCTTGACCATAACATTACAAAGTTCAGACCCAATTTGTCAAACATCAAATAAATGATTCATGTAATAAATCATGTAAATTCCTAAGACATGAATCATAAGGGAAATAAATTAACCTCAGATGTGAGATCATAACATAGAAATAGTGATGTGGTGAAAACATAAACTCATAAAATTTCAAAATATTATAAATACAGCTAGGTACACTCATTAAGTTAAGGTCATGAAATAAGGCCCACACATAAACTTATGGACATTAAAATGAGGTCAACACATAATCTTATGAACATTAAAACTAGGTCCATATATGAAATTTTGAACATTAAATCAGGTTCATGCTTAATATATTTATCTCATGAGTTATCCATATTAAACCAAATAATAGAAGAGCTATAATTTTCTCACCCATCCATAGTTTATTATGAAACCACATGTCCTTGGTTATAAACTAATCACCATCCTTAGTTATAACATAGTTGTTTTACTTGGTTTATAAAAGAAACATCCATCATATAATGAAAACCATCCATATGTGTGCCATAAAATCATATATATTAATCATATCATCACATCATGACCTATGCAAGGTAAATGGATTTCATAAACATTAAATTATTTCTCCATAGCATAACCCATGATAATAAATTGGTTTCATAAAAATTTCATCACTATAAACATAAACCATCCAGATAAAGATTAATGATGGGACCCATGGATCATATCCCTTGTAATTATTATATAACATAAAATGATTTCAACTTTTATGAAAAAATGGTTTTCAAATATCTCTTGGAATATTTCTTGAGGAAAATATTATTTCCACTTTGAAATAAAAAATTTAGAATCTAAAATTGATCCAAATATTAAATAATTTTTTTTTCTTTGAAAATATCCATTAAATATTTTAAATTAATATTTAAATCATTTGGAATTCATGATATTGGGAAATTTCATTCACGATATATATTTTAAAACACATATTCATTTAACATTTTTGAAAAAAAGTAAAAAGTGAAAAGAAGATTAATTTTAAAAAAAATTTAAAAGTAAAACAGAGGTAAGAATTACTTTAATAAAAAGTATTGTAATATTAAAAAAACATCTATCACTTTAAATAACATTGATATATAAGAAAGCGTATTTTTGACCAAAGGGATAAATAATATTGATTTTAATTAAAAACATTATTTTGGTCTCTAGAGTGCATAAAGAGAGAAAAATGAAAGTAAAATATGTTATTTAAATAAATAACCATAGTACAATAAAATTCATGAGGTTCTTGGGATATGGATCATAATATTTCTTCATAAAAACATTATCATAAACCATCCTCATAAAGAGTGTTATTGTAACATAAATCCTTACCACTTTAGTAACTCTATTATCACAATACTCATGAAATAAATTACTTTATATGGATATGTATAGCCTATAAAATTCATGATAAAAAAATATTCATGGGAATTATATAAACCACACAAAAAGAATTAATTTATGAATATGGAATGTGTCTCAAAGAAATAGAAGTGAGGAAAAAATCCTTACCTTAAGTCTCAAAATTCATCATACACATTCAAACCTACTGAATCATAAATATAGATTTATTATAAATATATTAAACCATAATCATCTATATCATACCATATTTTATGTACATATAACCATTTATCACTAATTTATTAACAATTCCTTTAAAATCTCTATTCTGAGTTATAATTTCTCTGTTTTTCATGTATGTATTGGTTTGGTAGATTTAGTACTTTTAATTTATTCAGGGTTTAATAACATAAATAATGTAAAAAATGATATAAATATAATATATTTTTATTATATACATATTTATAGTCACCCATAAATGTTACATATATAGAAATGGATTACACCATTCATGGAGATGGTAGGTCATATGTACGCATGAACGTTGTTTCCATTTTTTTATCATATGGAATGAAATAAAGGAAAATAATAATACAAAATTAAATAATAATTATTAATTTTTTTATATCATATATATTCTATAAATATATCCTTATTAACATAAGTTTAAAACAGAAATAAAAACACCTCACATCGGTTTGTGTGGTGGTAGTTTGTCACACACCCGAGTGATGTTTCTGTTTTCCAACAGGTTTGTATGTATGAATGTATATTAAATATTATAATTATTAAAGTCTATTTTGGTCATATTTATATCATATATACTTTAAATCAATCATTATAAAAAACTGTGATAAGTAGTGATGGAAAATGAACGACATTGGTTCATGAAGTTATAGTCCGTCGTACACACTATTGAAGATTTGATTTCCCATTTGATGGATGAAGTGCCATATATAGGTTATGATATTAGAATAATAACATCTAGATATATGGGAGATAATTATTTTATTTTATAATTATACTTGAATAATATTTTTAAGGAGGTGGAAGATGATATAAAATAAAAATTCTTGGTTTTGAACAATACCTCTTCATCAGAAAATCTATTCAGGTTTGTACTTAGAGCCTTTGTAGGAGGGTTTAATAACCAATATAAGGTATCTAGGGTGTGCGGAGTAAAATAAGGAATTAATCTGCGTAGTTCATGTTTGAACCAAAATTATTTTGATGTTTTAAGAGGAGAGGAGAGGGGGTTCCCCTTTAAACGTGCGGGAGATGACACACATGGAATTTTTGAAAAGAATAATGTATACCCACAATTTACACATTCGACATCCAGAATGGATCATTAAAAAACATTATAACATATAAGGTAAAAATATGGTTATAAAATATTAATAGGGACAGTTTTTAGGTCATTTTAACTCATATATTTTTTCACCCCTTAGGTAAACCCATTTTAACCTCATCCATGGAAATTAATTTTTACTATTCAATATAAAAAATATTATGTTCCCCTTATTGAATAAAATTAATTATAAAATTAAAAATATGGAATAAATATTTCTAAATTTAGTACATATTTTGTTGAATTTAATTTAAAATTAAATCCTCAAACATGATGAAAAAATGGTTTTCTAAAGAAAAGGTTTTCATAAGTATAAAAAATATATATTAAAATTCAACATGAAGTTGATTCCAATAATATAAATTGTTTTAATAATTTTATAATCTAAAAAATTTTACTATTAAAAAATATTACAACCAAATGAACATTTAAATTATTTAAATGAATAGTCATTTTTCAATAAAACATTATATTTTTTTTACTATTCATTGAAGAAATTGAGCTTTTCAAAAAATTCTTAAAACATAATTCTAAGATAATTTTGAAATTTTCATTCCAAAAATGAAGTTAATTTTTTTAGATAAATTTTCTAAAATTCTCAAAATTTTATTTAAAAATAATTGGTCAAAACTAGATGATACCACTTTTAAAAAATATATATTTTTAAGCATAAAACTTGATTTATTATTATCCCATGCTTATAAAGAATATTAAATGAGTGATAAAATAGTATTATTTAATATATTGTATTTAAAATTCATTAAAATCATTAAGAAATATTTATTTATTTAATTTATAATGATAATAAAACTTTTCATGCATAAAAATATTTTTCCAAGGAAAAAATATTTTACTTCCAATTGATTTTTTATTTTCATTTATAATCAATTTTTAATTAATAAATTTATTTTATTCTTATTTAAACCATGAAAAAATCATAGTTTATTTAGTTATATTCATTCCCATCAATTGAAAGGTTAGTTTATAATTGTCACCGTAAATAAGTATATCATAGTTTGTTTAAACTCTCTATTGCATGTAATTCAATCAATCTATGAAATCAAATTTATTTAAAGGGAAATATATTCTAAAACCTTATAGTTTTACCAAAAATTGTTCAGATTAATATTTCAAAATATATAATAATGTTATACTTAACTTTTAGATATGGTTTATTAGAGTTTTTCATGTCAGCATCCGTAATAGTTATCGCTTTTATATGTGCTTCATCGACATCTACGATTTCTTGAACCCTGAGATTTCTGGATCTTTTGATTTTCTATGTATCTAGTCACTTATTCTTATTTAATATTGAATAAATATGAGTTAAACCATTTGGTCTCACAATTTTAGTTGATCCCCTATACATGTGGTTGAACCAATACATTATTGATTTTGATTACTGGCCATGATCACATCACTTGATCTTGTGGTCAATGCATCACTTGAAAATACATAACTTATAATTGTTCATATTTGGCCTTGTGGTGTCATGATTATTTGTGTGGTTGAACTAACTATCCTTTTATTTTATCTATTAGGTTTCTGTTTGATTTAATGCCTTTTTAAATTTGACCACAATGGTCGTTTGGGACAACATGCAGTTATTAAGTTCATTTTTATAGTCACTTGGTTCCTTTGTAAAATTAATCATGGTTGATAAGTTAGTCATGTGGTCAATCACATATATATTTTGGTCTATTACAGACTTTCAAATTATGTATAATTTTACAAAAAATTATTATAATTTTGTAAAACATAAAATATATTACAAATAAAAAATATTATTTGTTATTATTAAAAAAAGAATTTTTGGACTAATCCAAGAGAACCAACTCTACTTTAGTCAATAAAATTAAGGTGGAAAACCCAATCCAAATATCAATATCACATAGGTGGGAAACAAAATACCCTCCTATTAATAACACTAAGGATTGAAACTAAAAATACTTCCATATACAATGTGATGTTTTGGTTCACTCATCTCATAATCTCATCCATAGATATATACCAAGGATCACAATGACACTTATATTAATTCCCATTAATTTATCCTTATCCAACAATATAAAAATTCTTGGGGTTTTCCCTCACCTTAATAAATGTGATTCAATTAATATATCACCTTTAAAAGAACTAAAAAATCATCATAAATATTTGTCTCAACTCTAAGTCTTAAGGTTAATTCCATCACCATACCTCAAATATAACCTTATTATCTTATACCCTTATTAAGTTCCTATAAACATAATCTAAAAGGAAACCTATTAGGTATATCAATCAAATATATCCAACCCGTCACCCTAGGGAAATTTAATCCTATGGTTCCTATGTTATCAAACAATGGTAGATAAAATATTATAAAATTTTAAATAATCAAGATCAAGGAAGCATAAAAGTAATGAAAAAATGAATATTTTTCAAATGAGGTCAATCAAGAAAAATAATTTATTAAAATTTTCCTTATTTTCCATTCATTAAAATAAAAGTAAAAACATAATTTGTAAATCATCCCACAGGGTATCATGTACTTTAATAAAGCATTATATGAAATTATAAAAAAACTAGGTGAAATCTCTTTGTAAAACACCCTGCATTTGTTTTGAAATAACATTTTAAAACCTACCATTAAAATATATTTCACACATTTAAAATATCATTCCACCCCTCTATATTTATATTGAAAATTTCTGTAACCATAGTTTCTAATATTGAATTTATTATCAATTGGTAGACTAAAAGTTATTATTTTAGAAGATATGATGTTTCGAAAGTTATCTCGATGGAGGATATAGAGAATGTATAGTTCCATAAAGTGTCCCAAAATTAGAGTTGGTCTATAAGATGAATAATTGGATATCTATAAATTATTTTATAAGTTGTTATTATCTAGAAAATAATGTTTGGAATATTTGTAAATTGGTCATTTCATAAGTTATAGGGAAAAATAAAAGCTAAAACACAAGTACAATTCCAAGAAAAAAGTTCAAAAAAATTGGTAAAGGTAAAGTAGTTTTCCTATAGAGATATGGTTTTTGAATTATGTTTAATATTTGTCCAAAATTTCAAAAATTGTTAAAGGAAAATAATCCCTATATATAAAAAACTAACAAGGGAATGAGAAAAAAAGCAAATAACTCTATATATACATAAGATTAACCTAAGTTGATATTTATGGTTTTCCTACTGAATCTAAAATAGGAAAATTCCAATATGGATGGATTTTTTTTATATGAGGATATTATTGAGTATACTGAGTATAGAAATGGAAAATTTCTTAAACAACCCTTTGATACGTAGAGTTGTAAGAGATCATGCATGAGAGCTAAAATGAAACTTAATCTTTTATCATTCCTAATGGTATAATGAGAAAACTCCTCACATAACTCATCAAATATTCATGTCCTAGAAAATATATGCTTATAAAGTAGTTGAATACAATTAATTCTCAATAAATATTGATAGATGAAGCTCATACCACAAGTACATGGTTTATTTCATGACTTTTTGGTGAAAATAGAAATGTCCAAAAACACAAAACTAACTATGTCAATTCATAAGAGTAAATTTTGGAAGAAGTAACCAGGAAACCATTTATTATGAGAGGATTTATCAATAATAAAATATAATTAATATTTTGGATATAATATATGTTATCATGCCATAGATAATTAGCACATCATAACCTGTTAAGTTAAAAAGTAGGATTACACCATGACATATCATCCATGCTTGGAAGAATCACCATAAAAAATTAAGGGAACTAATAATTTGAAGCTATCCATTCCATGATAGAAGTTCAAACTAAAATAATTTTAATGTTTGAGAAGACTTTTTGAATCATGTTTTTATAATTAAAGAAGAAATTAAGAGAGAGAAAATTGAAAATTATTGGGAGTTATTGAGAATTAAATGAGATATTGATTGTGGGAAATCGATTCATATGATTTGTCTGAGAAGTTAATAGAGATAAGATTGTGTTGCTAAATATTAAAGAGTTAATATTCACACGGTTCTATAAATATCTATAAAAAGAGAATAATAATTATAGAGTACAACCGATATTGAAATTATCTAAAAAAAATATAAGATTCAAAAGAATATATAGAGAGGAAAGACTTTTATAATAATAATTCGATTGGATATTAATATTTAAAGAGGTAATGAAAGTTTAATGACAATACCCATATGGGTATAGAGTTTTTACATTATAATGAATTATTGTAAATAGATAATCATACCTTATTTTATTATATACTCTTATGGGTATTGAGTTTTATTATAAATAGATCATTGATAATGAGTCCTTCTATAACTTCTGTAACATATACAATGATTACTATTATCCCCTATTGTGGTAATACACTATCGATGTATGATTCTTGGATTATCCCTCTATAGTGAACCAATTTAAATATTAGTATCTATGAATTTATTTTAGTACCAATATATTGTGTGTGATTGAATAAATATATGTTTTATATGTTCTTTCTAACATAATAAAATGATCAATGAAAATATAAGAAGAATCTATCACCCTAACCCCCATCTCTTAGGTTATCTTGGGCTTGAGTTATAATAATTGGTATCAGATCCTTAAGGTTATTTCATGATGAATCTATCATTATACCGTACATAATGTCATTATTTAAAATTGAGTTCCTTTTTTTGATGGTTATAATTATCAAATATGGAATAATTAGATGGAATTTCACTTATAATCTCAGAAATTTTATGTTTTTACTATTTCCATTCATAAAATGTAGGTCAGATATATTTTCTATAATCTCAAAGACTATTGTTGATATAAAACCCTTTGATATTGATGAAAAATCATAAATGAATTATCCAAAACTTTGATGATCCAAATATATATTATGGTGATTATTAATACTGTCATGACACATCCTAGTGGGGCCCATGCTGTGACTCCCATATCCCGCCTCCAATAGGCCTGGGTCTGGTGACTAGCACCGACTATGAATGTTACTATCATGATATGCATTACCTAAGTACCTGTACACACAAAAACATCTCCAAGACCATAAATGATGAAATTTAAAGACCACTATGGAACAAAATGCATGCATACAACAAAACCCAACCAACAGAGTATGAAGGAATGTAAAGTATTGAAAGTAAACTGGGCCAGAATACAAGCCCACCAAAAACAAGAGTCTGAAAACTACAAATTACAACATGTAAACACAAAGAGGTACTAGGACTGCTGCTCGTATTTGTAAGAACATCTCGTCCTGTAGGGGACTCAGAAAGCTCGGTCATGTCCCAGTCCGCCCTAGACTCTGTCAAAAGGCTGCTCGTCTGTATAAGACACGAAACATGGGGGCAAAGCCTGTGCAGGGGTGAGTATAACAATACTCAGTTGAGGTCCCTTAGAACCATAAAGAAATACACAAATTAAAGGTACATTCATCTCTACATGATATATGTCTACTGAACATATAGTAAGAGTAACATAATCTAGATATACTCAAATCCCAAACCCATACTCTAGGGATAAGTCGCACAACAGCATACCCCTTATAAGGATTTAGTTTGCAAATTCCATGAAGCACTCGTCTGGGAGAACTAACTCTATGAGTCTAATAGCTCTGATGACATCCGTATGAGAAGTACTGATCATCGGGAAAATTCACAAGAGATATATACAATCATTCTTGGAGAACACACTCCTGAGTGTGAATGAATGATCATGATACACAGATGTGGATCACTAGCAGGGCCTTGGGGTATATCACGACTCATCCAGATTCACCTGTTATGTAGAGGATCGTCTCTGTGTATAAATAGTGACGTCGATACATGATTCTAACTAGGGTCAATATTTGATAAAGGATCTCGCTCTGGGCCTTTCAGAGGGATACCTGACTCTATATCAGAAAGTCATGCTGAAGGGATCAAACTCCTGTAGAAGGAAATGATACCTAACCTTCAACAGAATGAGAAAAGGGGGAACTAATCCAAATAAAACATGTCCAAGATATGGTGGGCAATAAGATCAAGCCATATACTAAAAAGTACATGGTTTGTAGAAAGGTCACATGTCGTGTCCTATGTCCCTGGGTATTACCCGTGAACAATGACACATGTCTCAAGGCTTGTTGTGTAGAGGAAGGTATACCCAGCATGTAAGAGAGTGACATGCCATGTTCCTCTATCCGGGGAGGACTCCATGTATGCTAGACATGTGCTCGTACATGGTTTCAACTCATGTGTCACAACCCGTGTGACTGATACAAGGGGTAACCCATGTAGTCGGCCTAGTCTAGCCATGTGGTGGAGTACACGACCGTGTACCCCACCCTGTGTATGTGTATTGTTAGATATACATGTAGATTCCAGTGTAAGGACCCACACTCTGTGTTCTTCAGAGAACACTCCATGTCATCGATTTGTGCATCGCGGAACCCAAGCATCTGCCGGTGGTGCACACGTCGTGTTCATCGGGATATACGCTGTGTGTTCTGGAAATTTCTAGAACCACAGAACTACTTCTCCGCACCTCAGTGGAGCTCTGATCTTTGTTCTAATGATCCTTTTTCCATGATAATCTTGATTCTAGGTCCCCCAACGTCTCAAAGTCATCTTCGTTGTTTTTGGGCCTCCGATCGGCCCCGAAAACGTGTATCGGTCCAGTCATGCGAAGAAGGGTCAAAGAACGGTCTCTCCCGATTCGAGCTGATTTGTCATCCACTGTTGTCGTCACACCTCCTCTAGGTCATCATGATGTCAGATCTCCATTTTATGATTCTTTCACCAAGAAACGACTGTGATACAATTCCTCATTCGCATTCCTGTGAAGAACACGGAGAATGTAGGGAAGAATGGGGGGGGGACGAAATCCAATAAAAAAAGATGAAAAAACATCCATCGTTATTTGTCACGGTATTAATCGGATCCCTTTAGAAGGTTTTAAACGGGATAAATCAAAATCATAAAACATGGAATAATAAATATCTCAGGAACGAACCCAAAGAAGCCCTCCCTCAAAATCGACAACGTACAGATCAACCAGTTTTTGGGTTGATCTGTGTTCATCATTAAATTCAAATAATGGGTAAGAAAACAACTTTAAAACATAACCACTTCCTTGAGGAGGGATCGATCACTAATGAAGGGATTCCACTATTGTCTTCATCAAGATCCTTTAACTCTATTGGCATTGAAATTCACACTATTGATTCTCCATCATTTGTCTTCAAGAGTTAACTCTAATGTTCCAAGAATTCACCAGAGTTTCTCTCAATATTTTGTGATTGACCAACATTCAATTAACCCATTAAAAAGAGGGAATGTGTTTCTGTGTCCCATTAAGTTGTGGCATTAATGAGTCAGCGTTGTAATTTTTGAGCCATTATGGAATGGTATTAATTATCGAAACTGATTCCCTGTCGTTGTGCTGCAGGGAATGTTTCCAAATAAAATAAACCTTTTAAATTATTTTATTTTATTTTATTTTATTTTACTAAAAACGTCCTAAAATTAACTTTTTCCCATGAACTCATGCCTGTTGAGGTTAGGCCCATTCTTAGGAAAAGTCATTGTCTCATACGCAACAGTGCCCTTATATTTTTAATCCGAGCATCCATTTGGAAACTACCACAACCACGCACACTCGCCAACTCACTTAGCTTAAAAAAAGTTCAAACCACCATTCTGGGCTTATCTAGCCTCAAAATGATGTGTCTTCTCCATGCTTGGTCTCATAATAATTCCATATATTTTTTGAAAATGATACACTGAAAATCCAAAAAATTACAAATACATCAGTAAAAGAAATTTGATGCAAAATGTCTAATATTTATGAAGGATAAAACAAAGTAAAAGAAGAAATATTAAACGTTATAAATAAAAAATTTGATTATTTTAAGATGAACCTGAATGGGAATATTGATGTGTTCTTCATATATCACATTGAAGTCATGGGATCCTTCCATGGACATGGTGATGAAATGACATATGCTGAAAATATGGATAAAATCCTCAAATTACTACCACCTTTGTTCAAAGTTAAGGTGTAGAATCTAAAAGAACATGATCTCATTGAATTATCTCTTGAAGATCTATACAACAAGGTAGTGTCTTATGAAATTTTTGATAAACCATAAGGTATATACAACCAATGGTCTAAAGTGATTTATTTTAAGGATATTATGAATCATGAGATACATAAGAATGGATGTATTTTTTAATATGTAAGTGATGAATCTCTATCACTAGTAGCAAGAAAATTCATGTGAGGGAAATAGAGATATGAAGTAAATCTCCCATTATATTATTTTATCTATGGAGTGATTAAGAATATATTGGAAATATGTCTAAAGAAGTTTGATAATTTAGTTGATTTTTTTTTTGAATACAACAAGTAAATTTTACATCGTTATAAAACATTAAATGAGTAAAATCTAACTTGAAATCTGTTCCAATGAAAAAAGTAAAAATATGAATAATATTATGAAAGATTTCTTAGTGATGTTGAAGATGAATTTATTTCATAAATGGGGGATTTCATGAAGGAAACAATAAAAAATTATAAATTTGAACTTGAGGGGGAATACCATCCTAAAGGGTTAATTGATTTGTGTAAGAAACGGAATCTTCATTTTAGGTATGGATCTTGACTATGGGATGTTTTTTAGGAAAAGGAAGAAACAAGGGTTTTTCTATGTACATGTTTTGTACTTCTGAGTAACCCAATGTGTGCCCAATTGACTTGTACAGTTGTGTACTAGTTGTGTAACGGCGAGTACATGGTCGGGTGATGACCAGGCAGACCTCTTAAGTCGGGGGCCGATTAAGGCCACTACATGGTGTGTAATTTAAATGAACAATCCATGTACTTTTTTTATTTGATATTTCAGTGCAGGGTCACATATTATGTTCAGATATATCTTCTTCTCCCGGTAGTTTATACAGGAGAGCGACATAACGACTAAAAAACTCTAAACCCCTCTTGATTCTCTATCCGAGCTCTGATTGAGACGTTGTTGGGTGCATTGGAATCCCACTACTGAGTTCTCAAAACCCATCTAGACTTTATTCTTGATTCATTCTCTCTCATGGGTTATTCAAGGTTGGATTTTTTTCATTTTTTTTAGATCTATGCCATTCAAGGTTGATTCAAGGGCCGACGTTCAAGTTTATCGATATTAAGACATAATGGTAAGTGATTTTTTCCTTTATTTGTTCGTCTTTGGATTATATATGATAAAAGGGTAGCATATACATGTTTGGGGTATTTCATGATTTAGAATTTAACTCTGGTTCTTATCTGCAATGGTTTTAATGATTGTTAATGGGCTGTTTCCTAGGCGTAAGGTTAGATACATTGTTTATGGGACACCCCATGTGTGTGTTTTCCCTTGATTGATTATTTATGGTCATTTGTTCTAGAATGCCTGTTAAGAATGACTTATTTTCCATGCCTTGGTGGATTAGGATAGTGTTTATTTATTATATTAAAAGCATATGGCATGGTTTCTGATTGTTTATCCATGTAGTAGTTATAGATCACATGTACTAATTTGATATGATATGCGCGTTGTTTTTTCCAATGGACCATGAGAGCCTTGGACCAAGAAAACTATGGGGGTTTCCATATTTATTTACATAATACCATGAGAGCCTTGTTTTATATATTGACCCATGGGTATTGACCGTGAGAGCTACCCAGGTGGTCGTTTATGATTTTTTATGCTATATTGACCCAGGGGTATTGACAGTGTGAGATACCCAATAGGTCATTTATAAGTTATAATTGCCTTATAGACCCAGGGGTTTTGATCATGAGAGCTACCCAGGTGGCCATTATTTAATGAATTGGTGCTATATTAAAATGGGTTTACACTGTGAGAGATTTTCTAGAGGGTTTTTTATAAATTATTGAATGATTGTGATGAGTCCTCCAAGCCAAAACACAATCTTGGACTCAGTATCACTTGACTATATATATGGTCTTCTGAGACATCTGTTTTTTTAATATTACACATGGGGATATAGATCTTAGGCTAGATCATGAGATTTCATGATTCAAAGGATGAAATAAAAGTAAATGAATGTAATTGAAAATTGTATGACTGTTTACTTTTGAGTACTTCCTAGTTTATTTCTTCATATCTTCATACTACTTACTATATATATTCACTGATAGTTTGGAACAAATATATTGGTGGTTTCCTACTAGGATTCATCTGACAACATATTTGGGTCATGTTTTGGATCCAAACAGATTATATGGTTCCACGCATAGATATGGGAAAGTTCAATTCTTTATCAAGTACTTGATTGTTATTGAAGATGGAGAGTATGGGGACCAAGGTGAGGCTTGCGATGCTGCTGGAGTTTACTTGTTGTTTTGTACATTGGTTTCTATATTACTTTCTAGCCTTGTGAATTGCTGGTTGGTTTATTCGATACATATTCTAGGCATCATATATTTATTATGGCTTCTGTTGGATTTACATTAGTCTTCTGTTTTTTACTTTGGTGGTATTACTAATTCTTCTATTTCTATTATCTGTTTTACATTGTTTTTACTATGAAAATCGGGGAATATTTTCCCTATTATCACACCTTGTCCCTCAATTCTAGTCAGTAGCCTATGGTGTTTGAGGAAATGCACTTGAGTTCATTTGACCAACCAGGTATGAGGCAACCTTTGGTGGCACCCAGATCCAGGACGTTACAAAGTTGATTCAGAGAAATTATTTTCTACTTTTTCTTACTATTTTGAGCCTATAGATTGGGATAGGAAGGAATTTTTTTTCGGAAATTAGTTGTGCTCGGGAGTAGCTAACCCATGTATAGGGAAATCCAAGTTTCCTTGAATATTGCAATTTTTCTGGTTATGAAATTTTTACAATTGATTTGACTCCACTGTTGGGTGATGAACTTGTTTTGTGATCTTATTATTGATATCATTGTGGTTCTATTTCTATTGAAACCTGATGAGATGAGGGCATTCTATCTCATGAAATATATAGAAACTTGTTAAAGATCACATGTCACAGATTATTGTCATTGTATTTAGGATTCATTATTGTTTTCATTATATTGTGAGAGATGTGGTGTTAGATATGAATGATGTTGTGATAGATGCCATAATAGAATTACCTAATATTTTCATAGGGTATTAGTAAATGAAAGGTTTCATTTGGATGGATGACAAGATTTGGTCCCTAAAGTGTTATGGGCCCTCTTGGATCAGAATTTGGTGGATCATTTTTGACCTTTAATTTAATTATTTCAAGTTATGATGTGAAAAGGATGCCAAAATTTGATTCGTGGGGAGTATGGGCTCCCATTATTTGGAATTGGTCATTCCTTGGATAAAATTTTCAGTTTTTAGGGTTCTAGAGATGTTTTAGAGCCTTACTATCTAGAAACCCAGACAACATGGCATGTGATGTTATGAACACACATCATGTGTTATTCTATTATAGAAGAACTGATTTTTTTAAGTACTTGTTGTGTACCATATGTATACGCCTTGTAGTTGTTGACAGTGTGTCTGGCTGTGTGAGAAAGACATGGGGATGATAAATGATTGGTAGAACACACCATGTAGTGGGAATGCATGTCGTGTTGTAAGGTACCGTGTGTCCAACCGTGTGACTAACTACATGGGTGGATGAAACATGGGTTCACTACTACAAAAATGGTCTTTATCAGTGCTAAAAATGGGCTTTATCAGCGCTAAAAAATCGCTTTAAATCCCAGCGCTGATAAGGGGGGAGGTCCCCTTTATCAGAGCTAAAATAGAGCTGATAAACCACACCTTTATCAGTGCAAAAAAGGCATTGATAAAAAACCCCTTTATCAGTGATAAAAAAGCGCTAATAAATGTGTGTTTTATCAATGCTCTTTTATCACTGATAAACTGGTCCTTTATCATCGCTTTTTTAGCACTGATAAGTTCCCTCTCTGCTGCTACAAAAAAATCTGCAGCAGCACACACAAACACCTGCAAAAACTTCAGCATCTCAATAAGAAAATTAGACCAAGTATACCCATACAAAATTAACACATAAATGGTGTCCAGGGGGTGGGGGTGTCTGGGGGGCGGGGGCGGTCTAGGTGGTTGGGGGGCTATCCAAGGGGGGTGGGGTGGTGTCCAATGCATTTGGGGGGGAGCTTTCTAGGGGGTTGGTGGGGCTGTCCATGGGGGTGGGATGGTTTATGGGAGGTTGGGGGTGGTCGTCCATGGGTGGGGGTGTTCAGGGGGTGGCGGTATACAGGTGGTGGGGTGGTGTCTAGGAGAGGTGGGGGTGCCATCCAGGGGGGTGGTGGTTGTCCATGGGTGGGGGGTGTCGGGGGGGGGGGGGTGTCTGAGGTGGGGGGGGGGGGGGGTTGTGCATGGGCATGTCCAGGGGGTGGGGGTGTCCAAGGGGTTTAGGGAGATTTTCATGGTGTTGGGGTGTCCAGAGGGGTGGGGGTGTCAAGGTAGTAGGTCATTTGTTGCTTTCACTTAAAATTGGGTCCATTTGAAACAAAAGAGAGACACTTTGAGTAATACTAGCCACATTGTTCCTTGGATTGAGGTAGGGTTGACTCTTACATGTCAAATACGGCCTATGGATCGTTCGACTATAGGATTAAGAAAATCCAAATGCGTTTGGTCTGATTTCCATAGGCCAGTTGTGGTTTTCACTTAAAATTGGGTCCATTTTAAACAAAATAGAGACACTTTGAGGGATACCGGCCACACTGTGGCTTAGATTAAGGTGGGGTTGACTCGTACATGTCCCCAATGCACCCATGGATCAATCTCCTATAGGATCAAGACAATAAAATTGAATTTGGTCAGATTTTCGTAGGTCAGCTGTTGTTTTCACTTAAAATTGAGTCCATTTTAAACAAAAGAGAGACACATTGAGTGATACTAGCCAAATTGTACCTCGGATTGAGGTGAGGTTGACCTATACACATTTTAAAGGACCCATGGATCGTTCACCTCTAGGATCAAGACAATATTAATTCTTTTGGTTGGATTTTCGTAGGTTAGTTGTTGTTTTCACCTAAAATTATGTCCGTTTTTAACCAAAGAGAGACACTTTGAGTGATACCGGATAAAAAATGTCCCGGATTGAGGTGGTTTTGACTCATACACGTCTCCAAGGACCCATGAATCATTATCCTATAGGATCAACAAAAACCGAATGCGTTTGGTTGGATTTCTATAGGTCATTTGTTGTTTTCACTTAAAATTATGTCCATTTTAAACAAAAGAGAGACACTTTCAGTGATACCGGCTAAAACATCTCTTGGATTGAGGTGAGGTTGACTTTTACACATACCCAACTCACCCAAGGATCGTTCTTCTAAAGGATCAACACAATCCAAATGCGTTTGGTCAGATTTATGTACGTGAGTTGTAGTTTTCACTTAAAATTGTGATCAATTTAAAAAAAATGAAAGACACTTTGAGGGATACCAGCCACAGAGGGACTCAGATTGAGGTGGGGTAGACTCGTACATGTCAAAAAGGACCCATGTATCATTATACTAAAGGATCAACACAATCTGAATGCGTTTGATCAGATTTCTGTTGTTCAGTTGTTGTTTTAACTTAAAATTGTGTCCATTTTTAACAAACGAGAGACCCTTTGAGTGATACCGGTCGAACCATGCCTCGGATTAAGGTCAGGATGACTCTTACATGTCACAAAAGACCCATGGATCATTCTAATAAAGAATCAAGAAAATCCGAATGTGTTTGGTCGGATTTTAGTAGGTCAGTTTTTTTTTCACTTAAAATTGTGTCTATTTTAAACAAAAGAGAGACACTTTGAGTGATAACGACTATACTGTGCCATGGATTGAGGTGAGGTTGACTCGTACACATCCCCAAAACACCCATGGATCATTCTCATAAAGTATCAACACAATATGAATGCATTTGGTTGGATTTCTGTAGGACATTTGTTGTTTTCACTTAAAATTGTGTCCATTTAAAAAAATGAGAGACACATTGAGTGATACTGACCACAACGGGCCTCAGATTGATGAAGGGTTGACTCATACAGATTTAAAAAGACCCATGGATCGTTCTCTTATAGGATCAAGACAATCTGAATACATTTGGTTTGATTTCCATGGGTCAGGTGTTGTTTTTGCTTGAAATTGTGTCCATTTTTAAAAAAATGAGACACTTTGAGTGATACTAACCCAGCGAGTGACAGATTGAGGTGGGGTTGACTCATACACATTTAAAAGAACCCATGGATTTTTCTACTATAGGATCAACATAATCTAGATGTGTTTGGTCAGATTTCTGTAGGTCAGTTGTTGTTTTCACTTAAAATTGTGTCTATTTTAAACAAACAAGAGACCCTTTCAGTGATACCGGTCACATCGTGCCTTTTATTGAGGTCGGGTTGACTCGTACACATCAAAAAGGACCCATGAATCATTCCTGTAAAGGATCAAGACAATCCAAATGTGTTTGGTCAGATTTTCGTAGGTTATTTTTTGTTTTCACTTAAAATTGTGTCCATTTTTTAAAAAAATGAGACACTTTGAGTGATACCGGCTATATCGTGCCTCGGATTAAGGTGGGGTTGACTTTTACACATCTCCGACACACCCATGGATTGTTCTCCTAAAGGATCAACACAATATTAATGTGTTTGTTTGGATTTATGTAAGTTAGTAGTTGTTTTCACTTATAATTATATCCATTTAAAAAAATTGAGTGACACTTTGAGTGATACCGGCCACAGAGAGCCTCATATTGACACGGGGTTGACCTGTAAACATCAAAAAGGTCCCATGGATTGTTCTCCTAAAGTATCAATACATTACTAATGTGTTTGGTCAGATTTTCGTTGGACAGTTGTTTTTTCACTTAAAATTTTGACCATTTTAAACAAAAGAGAGACACTTTGAGTGATTCCAGCCACGCCATGCCTCATATTGAGGTGAGTTTGACTCAGACACATCCCCAAGGGACCCATTGATTGTTCTCTTAAAGGATAAACGCAATCCTAATGCGTTTGGTCATATTTCTGTAGGTTATTTGTTGTTTTCACTTAAAATTGTGTCCATTTTTAAAAAATAAGAGACACTTTTAGTGATACTGGCCATAGTGGCCCTCAGATTGATGCAAGGTTGACTCGTACACATCGAAAAGGACCCATTGATAATTATCCTATAAGATCAACACAATCCTAATGTGTTTTTTGGATTTCCGTAGGTCAGTTGTTGTTTTCACTTAAAATTGTGTCCATTTTAAACAAAACAGAGAAACTTTGAGTGATACCAGACAAACCGTTCCTCAGATTGAGGTGGGGTTGATTCATACACATTGCAAAGGACCCATGTATCATTCTCTTATAGGATTAATACAATCCAATGGATTTTGGTCAGATTTTTGTAGTTTAGTTGTTGTTTCCACTTAAAATTGAATCCATTTTAAACAGAAGAGAGACACTTTGAGTGGTACAGGCTAAACCATGTCTCAGATTGAGGCGGGGTTGACTCGTACATGTCTCAACGGATCCATGGATTGTTCTCCTATAGGATCAACACAATCTGAATGCATTTGGTCTGATTTCCGTTGGTCATTTGTTGTTTTCACTTAAAATTGTGTTCATTTTAAACTAAAGAGAGACACTTTGAGAGATACCGGCTAAACTGTTCCTCGGATTGAGGCGGGGTTTACTTTTACATGTCCCCAATTCACCCTTTTATTGTTCTCCTAAAGGATAAAAAAAATATGAATGAGTTTTTTCATATTTCCGTACGTCAGTTGTTTTTTTCACTTAAAATTATATCCATTTAAAAAAATAAGACACTTTGAGTGATACCGGCCACAGCGGGCCTCAGATTGAGGCAAGGATGACTTGTACATGTCTCAGAGGACCCATGGATCGTTCTATTATAAGATCAACACAATATGAATTTTTTTGGTCAGATTTCCATAGGTCAGTTGTGGTTTTCACTTAAAATTGTGTCCATTTTAAACAAAAGAGAGACACTTTGAGTGATACCGGCTAAAACATGCCTCGAATTGAGGCAGGTTGTACTTGTAAACATCCCCAATGCACCCTTGGATAATTATCATAAAGGATAAACACAATATGAAAGCATTTGGTCAGATTTTTGTACATCAGTTATTGTTTTCACATAAAATTGTGTCCATTTTAAAAAAATGAGAGACACTTTGAGTGATACCAGCCACACCGAGCCTTGTATTGAAGCAAGGTTGACTCATACATATTGAAAAGAACCCATGGATCATTATCCTATATGATCAACACAATATGAATTCATTTGGTTGGATTTATGTAGGTCAGTTGTTGTTTTCACTTAAAATTGTGTCCATTTTAAACAAACGAGAGACCCTTTGAGTGATACCGGTCACACCATGCCTCAGATTGATGCTGGGTTGACTCTTACATGTCAAAAATGGCCAATGGGTCATTCTTGTAAAGGATAAGGACAATCTGAATGAGTTTGGTCGGATTTTTGTAGGTCAGTTTTTGTTTTCACTTAAAAATGTGTCCATTTTAAACAAGAGAGAGACACTTTGAGTGATACCAGCTATACCGTTCCTCTGATTGACAATATGTTGACTCTTACACATCCCCAACGCACCCATGGATCATTATCCTATAGGATCAAAACAATCCAAATGTGTTTGGTTTGATTTCTGTAGGTCAGTTGTTGTTTTCACTTAAAATTGTGTCCATTTTTAAAAAATGAGACACTTTGAGTGATACCAGCCACAGTAGGCCTAGGATTGACACAAGGATGACTCGTACACATTTAAAAGGACCATGGATCATTCTTCTATAGGATCAAGAAAATAATAATTCGTTTGGTTGGATTTTCATAGGTTTGTTGTAGTTTTCACTTAAAATTGTGCCCATTTTAAACAAAAGAGAGACACTTTGAGTGATACGAGCTATAAAATTCCATGGATTGAGGCGAGGTTGACTTGTACACATCCCCAAAACACTCATGGATTGTTCTCCTAAATGATCAACGCAATCCGAATTCTTTTGGTCGGATTTCCATAGGTCATTTGTTGTTTTAACTTAAAATTTTGTCGATTTTTAAAAAATGAGAGACACTTTGATTGATACTGGTCACAACAGGCCTTGGATTGAGGCGAGGATGACTCGTACATGTCTCAAAGGACCCAAGGATCATTCTCCTATAGTATCAACACAATCCTAATGCTTTTGGTCAGATTTCCGTAGGTCATTTGTTGTTTTCACATAAAATTGTGTCCATTTTAAAAAAACAAGAGACCCTTTGTGTGATACCGGCCACACCGTGCTTCAGATTGAGGTCGGGTTGACTCGTACATATCATAAATGACATATGGATCAATATTCTAAAGTATCAAGACAATCCTAATGCTTTTGGTCATATTTCCATAGGCTAGTTGTTGTTTTCACATAAAATTGTGTCCATTTTCAACAAAAGATAGACATTTTGAGTGATACCAGCCACACCCTGCCTCGGATTAGGGCAGGATTGACTTTTACACATCCCTAACGCACCCATGGATTGTTCTCGTATGGTAAAAAGACAATCTGAATGTGTTTGGTTGGATTTTTTTAGGTCATTTGTTTTTTTCACTTATAATTGTGTCCATTTTAAACAAAAGAGGGACCCTTTGAGTGATGTCGGCCTCACCTTGCCTCAGATTGAGGTGGGGTTGACTTGTACACATCCCCAATGCACCCATGGATCCTTATCCTATAATATAAATACAATCCTAATGTGTTTAGTCAGATTTGAGTAGGTTAGTTTCTCTTTTCACTTAAAATTGTGTCCATTTTAAACAAAAGAGTGACCCTTTGAGTGATATCGGCCACACTGCGCCTTGGATTGAGGTTGGGTTGACTCGTATGTGTCTCAAAGGACCAATGTATCGTTACCTTAAAGGATTAATATAATCAAAATGCATTTGTTCGGATTTCCGTATGTCAGTTGTTGTTTTCACTTAAAAATATTTTCATTTTAAACAAAAGATAGACAATTTGAGTGGTTCATCATTATTGCTTGATGCTGGTGCATATCATCTGTTAAAATTGGAAAATGACTCATTGGAGAAAGGATGGTTAATTTAATAAAAATTAAAATCTTCCTATAAACATTTACATACAAAAAGGGTTCATCTTTTGATACCCTTAACCCCTCTCAAAAATGACCACCAATTGTACACGTCCCCATGTTAGATCTTAATGCTATTTTTGTACAATCTTCCATTAAGGCATGAGGGCCACTCATTTATGAAAAAATTTATATCATCTTGTGAGTATGAGACTTTTCAGCAGTCAGAGTTATATGGAAAAATATAAAAATAAATAATAAATAAATAAATTAAATGAACTAGTAGTTTTTTTTAAAATACCTATTTAGAGATGCTAGTTTGTTGATGAAAAACAGTCTTTTTTATAAATTTACAGACATAATAGCCACAATATTTATCGTTTGTTTGTTTCAGACAATGCAAGAAAATTATTCATTAAGAGAATAAGTAACTTCTGGTGAGATGTGTTTGGATAGTAAAATTTTATTATATATTCCTTGATATTTTTCCATACGTAGTACTTGCTCGTCTCCTTATACTTATCCCCTATCCTCATTCCTTTTTTAGATGATAATGATACCCCACCCTATCATAACAGAATCCTCAGTAAAAGATAATATAAATTATATTACTTGATGTTTATACCTAAAACATAGGATATAGTGTCTTACAGATTCAAAAACTCCATCATGTGTGGTCAGTTTGATGGATATCCTTACTTTGAATCCCGAAAATAAATCTTTGGAGTTTCCAAGTTCATCGCAATTAGCATCCAATGTTTCATAAAAACCCAAAAAGTAATAAGTAATAAAAGAAGTGAAAATATAATTGATATGATTTAATCGTTGAGTTTTACCCCTTCATGGTTGGTATTAGGAAGAGTCTGTAATATGTTATCTTGCTTTCAAAAGTTTTCAACAAGTAGTTCACTATTTTATTATTTTTTGATGGCTCTAATTTCATTAGATGTGATGATGTGGTATGAGGACTAACGAGTCTGAATTTTGGCTCATGAGAAAATTCCTTCATTTTTTTTTTCATATATACGTCTGTCAACAATATAATATTCATTTAGTCATAATTTTCACATTAGATCTGCTTTTAGAAAATCAATACCTGAAAACATACCTCATATATATATTTACAACTATGATTCCTAGCCAACCATATTCAAGGATCTCATTTAAATTTTCAACAGCAATGAAATCTTGACTTTCCTCTCCATATATATTCTCTTTGAAAACAACTATATGACTACTACCACCTCTTATCTTCGTATCGACATGAGTCTTCAATGCACGTAAATGTGGATAGAGAACAAGTGGTGTTATTGTGCTTTTAATAGGTCCTTGGGATCGGTTGGTTGATCCTTTAGATTGTTTGAAGCTGATGTTTCTCACCCCCTTCCCTTTATCCATCTATAATAACATTAATTAGTTCAGACCCTTTTTTCATTAATTGTTAATTTTTTAGCTAGAAAAAAAGAAATAAATACCTCTTTGTCCGCATGTACTCTTACAAGTTGTGACAGACATGCAATGAATGTCCCAATAGCCTTTTCGACAGTATGAATATCATCGGCATCAAGTGGAATAGGTAGCTATGCATTTGGCTCATGAGGTACAATAATCATCACTTTTATATGATCCTTCAGAAGTGGTCTATTATGCAGCGTGTCATCTGATGATCCATAAAACATAGTTTTATTCCATCCAGTAGCTACATTCGCCTTTTCTCTGTGTTTATTCCAACATTTATAACATTGATCTATTCCATGACAAATAAAATGTTCTTCCAACTCCTCTAGAGTAAGTAGTCTATAATAACAACAACGTAAACACAGACAAAGGATTTGAGAAGGATCCTTTGCGTGAACCTTTTCAAACTTGATGAACTCTTTCACCTTGTTCTAATAATCTATTGTCAAATGATTAGAATCCATCCAATCTTTATTTATCTCCAACCTATTTGAAACTCGATTATTAGTATTTATGGTTCAAGTACACAAAAAAGACTTCCAAATACAGGTAAAGAGAACCACTTGCTTATAAAAATAAAGAATAATAGAGCCTAAACATTACCAATAATTATTTGGAAATCAACAGAACCAGGATAGACCCCCCATAAAAATCAACAATGTTTCAAAACACAAAGGGGTTGGCGGGGATAATCACTTGGGTCATAGATGGTAAAACTCACACGACATCATCCTCTATGGATCATTCTCCTCTATCGAGTCAACCCTTTTATGGTCAACTAGTCCATCCTTTTATACCTCACCAACCTAAAAAATATATGGATGAAAACCTGTATCCAACTCTATACATAAATAAAGGATTCTCATAATCTCTAAAATATGAAATTCATTAAATACAATTACATTAGATTCATTATAGTTTCCTCAAATCATCACAGTCCAAACCCAAGAATAATCTAGAATGATACATCTACCACTCCTAGGTCTCTTCCCTATATTCAATATCATCATGCCTAAATACCCATATATCCACCCATACACATGTCACAAACACATAAAAAAACAATATCCACATTAGAACCAAAGTACCCATATGGATTTCAATCAGGTTACTCGACTCAAGTGGTGGTGTGTTAGAAATAATAAAAAATTTAATAAGTATATAGTCACACATAAATCTGAAACTCCTTGATCCCGAGCTGGTGTTAACCAAACTAAAGACCGATAATAGAGAACCACTCCCACCCACTTTAGAAGATCTAATAAATCATAAATATAGGTCAACAAATACTTTTTATTGATCATAACCCGATTGAGATTATGGTAATCAACACACAAACGAAGAGATCCAATGACCTTCTTGGTTAAAAGCATCAGTTCTTCCCAAGGCGACACACTAAGTTAAATAAATAATTGGGAAGCCAATTCATCCCAATGATTATTTAGTTCCTTCAATTTAACTAGTTCTATGTGGTAAGATAGAATAGATATTGGTTTTTTACCCATCAGCAACTTGATAGAGAACTCCACCTACCTCTCTAGTGGTAGACAAAAAAAGAGTAAAGGAAAAACTTTTGGAAATTAAATAGCTACTAGGGGAATTTCACTATAATAGGCTTCCTACTCCAGTTCAATATCATAAAAGGATATCATCCCACTCAACTCTGGAAGAATTGGTCTAGCGCGACTAGACCTCAAGTCTGATTCTCTATGGAAAACATGGAATTCCCCATTGGGGGCAGTGAAGGACACCCACCGATGATAATAGTAAATCCAAGATTTATTAAAAACTAGTCACTCCATTCTGAGAATAACATATAGGGGAATCATCTTTAGAACCAAAATATATCATATGACTTAAATATCTGAAAAAGAGAAATCATGAGAGGGGAATTAGAGACCTTACACCCTCTTTATCCAGAGAGATGTTACCATCTCTATCACATAAGCCACGAGCTCTATTATAAGTTTCAATAGTTCTATAGTGAGGTTTGATATGAAAAAATAATGGGAACCAATATCAGTTAAAACATACACTAAAGAAAAAGAAATGGAAATGGTTCCTCTCACTGCCGCATGACCCACATCAGTTCCTACTGGAGAATAATCCACTACATGAAGTTGTTTTGTTCCTAATACATGTTTCTAGGATCCCATTATTATTTAATAATATTACTATGATTTGGTACCTCTCAATATTTATGATTCCATTCCACTACACAGGGTAGTAAAAACATGTAAAACCTTCATCAAGTGGGTTAAATATCTGTACGAGATGTAAATCTTCAATGCTTCCATGCAATAATGCTTTGAGTGATCAATATTTCCACATTAGAAGAAGTCATTAGGCCTTTACTAGACACAACAAATGACCTAGAGGAAGTTTTCTATAAAATACCACCACCACTATTTTCACTATGAGGCTCATTCTACTTTCTATTCCTCTTATAGGAACCACTAAAACTACCATTGGGAATATAAGTAACTCTAGTTAACCTTGATATAATAGTCATTCCAATTAATTCCATCACATACCTATCTAGAACATCAAAATTTTAGGTACACATTAGCATAAATACTTGTTATTGGATATCTGATCAAAGACCCATATAAAACCTCTGGGACATGAAATTCTTGTTTGACACCACTTCATGTGAAAACTGAACAAGTTCTACAAAATTATTAGTATATTGAGTCAATGTCTAATAACCTTATATGCGGTTGAGAAACTCCATGGACTTACCCGATACCATTAAATCAAGATATAATTGCTCCGTAAAAATTTTCTTGATGTATTTGCAATCTAAGACCCCATTTGGCTTAACTATAATTATATCACCACTTCCACACACACATTCTATGAATCATAATCACATAAGGATATCACCACTTTAACATTTTCACATTTTCACATGGATCTAATGATCGAAATCTCACACCAAAACCACAATTTTTACACAAAAAGCCACTTTCCATTTCACATTCACACTAAAACCTTTTTGAAACACATTTCACAACACTTTCAAAATTTATGAAACACATTTGGACACACAACAAGAAGAAAACATATGGAATCCCACCATATTTCTTCACATGTTGATATCAAAACCTTTCCAAAAAATATTTCACATCAAAAATTTAATCCATAGAACACATTCATGAAACTATGAAATCATATCAAAATCATCTAATAATATAAAAGCATTGAATCACTAACCACAGACTTGGAAACATCCAGAGGTGGTGGTGCACGGGTGGAGGTTCACGAGAGGAGCCACCAACCAAAGAGAAATGGAGGAGTAGCATTCGAGCGAAGAGGAGGAGAAGAAGGGTTTGCGGAGAGGAGGATCCACCAAAGGGGTTCGAGGGGGAGGATTAGGAGAAGGGCTAACGGTGGAGGTCTGGAAATACGAAGATCAGGGGCGGCAGAGGTCCGGCAACACGAAGATCGGGGGCGGCGAAGGGGAGTCACAAGGTTACAGTACCACGAGAGCTTTAGGTTGTGATAAATCAAGGACACTCTGTGACCGATTTTATAAAATATCGGACTATTGTTTTATGAATTCTTTTTTAGCGCATATTAAGGGCCTCTTTATCAGTGCAAAAAAAGCACTGATAAATCCTTTATGTATGAGTGCTAAAAATTTTTCACTAATAAAGGTAGCCTTTATCAGTGCTTTTTTAGCGCTAATAAAGGGTCTCTTTATCAGCACTTTTTTATCACGGATAAAGGTTACCCTGTATCAAAGCCAAAATTTTAGCGCTGATACTGGGAATCATTATCAGAGCTAAAAAAGCACTAATAAAGGATTTTCTTTATAAATGCTAGAAAATCATTGATAAAGAATCCATGTATCAATGCTAATATTTTAGCGCTGATACTGGGAGTCTTTATCAGCAATTTTCTAGACCTAATAAATAACCCCTTTATCAGCGCTAAAATTTTAGCGCTGATACGAGGTTTCTTTACCAGAATTTTTTGCTTACTGCTGATATAAGGTGGCGCTTCCCTTGACTGTTTTTGTAGTAGTGGTTATACACACCATGCCTATATTATACAATATATGTGGTAATTGACTATGTATCCATCCCTTTGAATAACAACATGGGTGGACAGAACATACATGGTACATGTTGTGTCAATAGTGTGCACACAGTGCCATGTTACACCAGGAGAGAACCATGTAGTTCTATCTATGTAGAAGAATTTGAGTAGGAGGGAATATTCAAGTACACACCGTGTCTTAGAGGGACATGCCATGTGTATGGGGTGTTACACGACCAGGTTGGAAGAGGTACACGCCCATGTTAAAAGCTTACGAGAACACGTTGTGTAGTAGTTATACATACCGCGTAACCCTATTTAGTAAAAACATCAATGATTTCCTTCTCTTATTATGTTCTAGTACATTTATGTTTCTATCCTTGATAATATTGAACTGAGGTGTGCGTTTGACCTTGTAGAGTCATGCCACCAAGACGTCCTTTGGTTATATTCCAAGTATAAGGTGATGACCGGACACCAAAAATAGTAGATCTGGGACTACTAATAGATCCTCTCATCATGCCCATATTGGAACCAGCTGTTATACCAAACATAGGTGCTGATGAACAGTTCAATGAAGGCTTTATGAGGATGATGTAGACCTTTCATGGAGCACCACATCCTTCCTCGACTATGGAAGAGTTGATGAGGGTGTTCCAATAGTAGCATCCTCCCACTTTTTTAGGGAATGGAGGACCAAAATCTTTCAGAGTCATGGTTAGAGGCTATTCTTTCTATCTTTGAGCATATGGAGATGCCTTCTAAGAGGATGGTGAAGCTCGCGATGTACATGCTATGTGATTCTGCCAAGATATGGTGGGATGTTATCTCATAGGTAGGATGTCATTGAGATATCTCTTTAGCTGAGTTTCAGAGGAGCTTCTATGATTACTTCTCCCCCAAGACATTGAGGGATGACTAAGCCCAAGAGGTCATGCATTTGGGTCAGGGTGCTATTTTTGTGATGGATTACTCTTCTCATCCTACAGATCTTCAGCTCTTCAAAACTATTTTAGTAGGTGATGAGTTATATTTGGCTATGTGATTTGGGGATGGTGTCAGGTATGACATCCAATCATAGGTGATTGTTTTCAGGATAACTTCAGTTACTGCTATTGTAAATCATGAACTAATTTCCGAGAACAATATGAAGGATTTGGGAGCTGCAAGCTAGGGAAATTTATCATCCATGGCTGGTACTCATTCATTTGATAGCAGGAATAACTACAAGGAGCCTTCGTGTGGTGATTATAGTAGCTAGGATGTATCTTCAGGTATCCAGGTGAGGTGCTACCAGTGTGGGAATAGTGGGATCACAAGACCTCGATGCCCAAGAGTCCTAGTTGAGTGCCGATCTTTTGAAAATATGGTTCATCTTCAGTGTTACTTCTGGTTTTTCTCACTAGAAGATGGTTTAGGGGGATCTATTATGATTCCACAATTATGATTAGGACCACCAGTTTCTCCTCATATAGGGAACTAGAGTTCATTAGGCCATTCAGGTCGAGGAGGTGGTCATAACCTTTGTAGCCAGGAAACAAGTTTCCAACGACAACAGGGTGAACCAACATAGGATTGTCGGGCAGGGTTGCAGGTCCATGGTACATGTGAGATTTTTGTGATCAAACGGACCTAGTAGGAGACGGATTCCATACCGTCTATAGTTAGAGGTATGATTCTCGTTTCCTCGGTTTTATCTTCAACTTTTTTGATACAGGGGATTCCCATAGTTTTATATTTGTTTCCATTGTGGAGATCCTTAGGCTCTGCATATTTACTTTTGATTATGTTATGATTCAAGACACTCTTTTTGTATTAGGATGGATAGTGTACGTAAGTGCAAGGGGAGCCCTCTTGAGGTTGGCGGGTTTCACTTCTTGCGGAACTACTATGTATTAGAGATGAAAGACTTCGATTTCATACTAGGAATGGACTGGTTAGTCTCTTTTCAAGCCTTTTTTGACTGCTATTTTTTCAGGGTGAGTTTCACATCACCAGAGAGTATATATTTTCTACCCAAGGTAGAATGGGATGTCCAGGTGAGCAAAGCTAGGCCTAAGCATCATGGGTTGGGAAGAATTACAACCCAAATGGCTAGATTATATCTGGATGACTTGGTGACTTCACAGATGGAATTTTTTCTTGTGGTGGATCATTTCCTATATTTCATTTCAGAGGACTCTTTAGGTTTTCCTCTTGAGAGATAGGTAGATTTATCTATTTATCTTGTTCCACAAGTAAC
Organism: Viscum album; assembly: GCA_963277665.1. NCBI lineage: Eukaryota > Viridiplantae > Streptophyta > Magnoliopsida > Santalales > Viscaceae > Viscum > Viscum album. Next base: position 1,510,460,806 of record OY728128.1, on the reverse strand, counting down.
ACCACTGTACATTCCTTCTTATAGGATGGCTACACCAAAGTTACAAGAGCTCAATAAGTAGTTAGAGGAGTTGCAGGAAAAGGGTTTCATCCGACCCAGTACTTATCCTTGGGGTTTTCCGGTCCTTTTTGCAAATAAATTGCATGGTTCCCTCATACTATGTGTGGATTATCAAAAGTTGAACCAATTGAAGGTTAAGAATCGATATCCCTTGTTGAGGATTCATGACCTATTCGATCAGCTTCAAGGAGCTTGGGTGTTCTTGAATATTGAATTATGACCTGGTTATCATCAGTTTCACATTATACCATTAGATATAACTCTTACAGCCTTTCAAAGAATGCATGTTATATACAAGTATTTGATTATGTTGTTCGGTCTCATGAATGCACCAGTAGTTTTCATCGAACTAATGAACCAAGTGTTCCATCAATGGATTATTTTGTAGTAGTCTTTATGGATGATATCTTAGTGTACTCTCAAAACAGACATGACCATTCCATCCATATTGAGATCGTATTGAGCACAATGAGAGAGCTTCAATTATATGCCATGCTCTCAAAATGACATTTTGTGGATGGACCAGATTCATTTCTTGGGTCATGTTATCTAAGATGTTGGAGTATCGATAGAACCAAAGAAAGTGAGAGTGGTAGTATCTTGGGTGCAACCAAAGAAAGGCTTTGAGGTACAGAGCTTTCTAGGGTTGGCTGGTAACAACAAACGTTTTATATAGGATTTTTCATGCTTAGAGGTGCCACTAATGGGCCTAAATAAGAAGGGTTCAATGTACTTGTGGATAGATTCTTGCGAGTCATACTTTCTGGAGATGAAAGGGATATTATCTTCAACAATGATACTGATTTTTCCGAAGCCAAGCAAGAGTTAAACCATATACTTTGATGCATCAGGTATTGGGCTAGGAGTAGTGCTTATGAATAGGGAAGGATTATTTTCATACAGGTATCGGATGTTGAGGCTACATGAGAAGAATTACTCAATGCATGATCTCAAGTTGGTTGAAGTTGTGCATGGATTGTGCTATTGAATACATTATCATTTGGGAGAGCATTTTGTGGTATTCTCTGACAAAAAAATCCCCAAGTATATCTTTACTCAACGGGATCTGAACTCGAGACATCGAAGTTGGGTTGACAGCCTTCAATATTTTGACTTTGAGCATGCCTACACACCTGGGAAAGGCAATGTTGTGGTTGATGTGTTGAACAGAAGAAATTAGATACTGGTAGTTCAGGAGGCCAGTAATGAGTGAAATCTTATGGATCTATTATCTAAGGTGCATTTGGAGGTTCATGATCAACATGGGTAGAAATATTTTCTTTTTCAGTTGTTACCACTACTCTACTAGATCAAGTGTGAATGAGGTAGCTACCAAATTCCAAATGCCTTGTCCTAAGGGAGAGTGTGTCAGGTGAGGATCTTACTCCTGGGTGGACTGTAGGTGAGGATGAAGTTTTTTTGTTTTCATGGATGCGTATGGGTGTCGACAGACATACATGAGTAGCTATTGTGAGATTTTCATGCCTCAGTATGGGAAATTCATCCTAGTGTCCCCAAAATGTACTGAGATCTACATCATCAGTATCAGTGGAAATTCATGAAGATGTATGTTGTTGGTTTTTTATGATATGTTTCACCTATCCGTAGGTGAAGCCAGATAATCAGTTATCAGTAGGTCTATTACAATAATTACCCATTCCTGAGTGGAAGTGGAATGAAGTCATGATGGATTTCGTGACGGGTTTACCAAGGTTTCCCAGATGAAATTATGTTGTATGGTTTGTTGTCGATAGACTCATGAAGGTTCACATTTCTTATTTATCAAGGAAACCTTCAGTTTTTATGAGCATGGAATGTTTTTAATTCGATATATTTTAAAATTTCATGGTGTTCTGCACTCTATCATTTCAAACAGGAATACCCAATTCACTTCTTGTGTTTAGAAAGGTCTACAGAGGGATTTGGGTATACATGTACTTATGAGTACATCTTACTATCCCTAGAAAGATGGAATGTTTGAGCACATGATTCTGGTTTTGGAGGACATGCTTAAAGTATGCATCCTAGATTTTAGGGGATTTCGGGAGAGAAACATACCCCCGGGTGGAGTTTTCCTACAATAATAGTTTTCAGACAACGATTCAGATGAAACATTGTGAGGATTTGTATGGTAGGCCATGATGATCACCCCTATATTGGCTGGAGGTAGGAGAGATAGCTATGCTGGGACCTAATCTTGTCCAAGAGACCATAGAGTAGGTGTAGTTGATTCAGAAGAGGATGGATACTACGCAGTCTCATCATAAATCTTGTTCCAATCGATGGGGATGACCTCTAGAGATTGAGGTCGAATATCGGGTTTTCTTATGTCTCACACTAAGGGTGGGACATAAGAGGATTAGGAGGTTGGGGAATCTTTCACCAAGATATGTTGGTCCATTTGTGGTGTTCGAGAGAGTCAGGTCGGTTTCTTATCGGTTATAGTTACCTCATAGGTATCGAGCTATGCATGACGTCTTTCATGTTTCTCATCTATGATGTTACTTTTCAGACCCATCTCATTTTTTTCAACCTAAGGAGGTTGAGTTGGAGGGGGATGCATCCCTCTAGAAGCACCCTATTTTGATTATAGATCGCAACATGAAGGTTCTCCATGGGTGGACTATTCCTATGGTGTGGGTGCTATGATAGAACGTACGAGTACAAGATGAGACTGGGGAGAGGTCGGCAGATGTATGATCATAGTGGCCGGAGTTTTTCACATTTTCTTCTTCACCGCCCTTGGAAGGGTAATTCAGGGATGAAATTCTTTAAGGGGGGAAGTTTGTAAGATCCCAGATCTTAATTTCAGGTATGGATCTTGATTTTAGGTTGTTTTTTTGGAAAAGGAAGAAATGGGGTTTTTTTCTAAGTACCTAACGTGTACTTCTAAGTACACATCGTGTACCTGGTTTCCACGTACATCCATGTACTTGCCATGTAATGACTATGTAAATGGCTATGTGATGACATGGCAGACCAATTAAGTGGGGGGATGGTTAAGGCCACTACATGGTGTATAGTTTAAATGAACAGTTCATGTACTTTTTTTATTGGATATATCTATGTGGGTCACGTCTTATGTTTGGACGTTCCTTCCTCTCCCTATGGTTCCTACAGGAGTGTGACGAAATAGTTGATGAACTCTGAACCCCTCCTAATTCTCTGTCAGAGCTCCGATTGAGACATCGTCGAGTGCGTTGGAATCCCATCAGTGAGTTCTCATAACCCCTAGAGCCTTTGTTATTGATTCCTTCTCTCTCATGTGTTATTCAAAGATTGGATTTTTTTCTATTTTTTGTAGATCCATGCTATTCTAGGCCGATTCATGGGCCTACATTCACGTTTATTAATCATAATACTTTGAGGTAGGTGGTTTGTGCCTTTAGTTGTTCATATTTGGATTATATATGATAAAAGTGTTTCATATCCATGTTTGGGGTATTTCTTGATTTTGAATTTAACCATTCTTCTTTCCTGTAATTGTTTGACTGATTGATAAAGGGTTGCTTCTTATGCGTAATGTTAGATACCTTGTTTATGGGACACCAAATGGGTGCGTTTTCCCTTGATTAACTGTTAATAATCATTTGTTCTAGAATACATGTTAGCAATACATTTTTTACATGCCTTGGTTGATTAGGATGGAGTTGATTGATTATATGAAATGCATGTGGTATGATTTGTGAATGTTTATCCATGTGGTAGTTATAGATTACATGTGTTGATTTGATATGTTGTGCATGATTTTTTTCTAATTGATAGTGAGAGCCTTAGACAAGGAAAACTATGGGGGTTTCCATGTTTATTTACAAAGGACCGTGAGATCCTTAAACAAGGAAAACTATGGGGGTTTCCATGTTTATTTATATAGGACCGTGAGAGACTTGGTGTAGATATTGACCTAGGGTTATTGACCGTTGGAACTACACAGGTTGTCATTTATGATTTGTTTATGATATGTTGACCCAGGGTAATTGACCATGAGATCTCCCCAGGAGGTTGTTTATAATTTATTGATTCCATGTTGACTCAGGGGTATTGAACGTGAGAGATTCCTGAGTGGTTATTTGTAAATGATTAGTGCTATGATAGACTAAAGGGGTTAGCCTGTGAGAGCTTCCCAGAGGTTCATTATTTAATGAATTGGTGATTTTTTAAAGCAAAGGTGTTAGACCATGAGAGCTTTCCTAGAGGGTTGTTTATGAAAAATTGAATGATTGTGATGTGTCTTCCATGCCAAAGCACAAGCTTGGACTCTGTCTTAATTTATTGTTTAAATGGTCTTCTAAGACATCTGTTTTGTTACTAATACATAGGGGGGATACTAAGCTCAGTCTAGATCCTAATATTTCAAGATTAAAATGATCAAATAAAAGTAAATGAATGTAATTGAAAACTATTAGACTTTTTTACTTTTGATTGATTTCTAGTTTATTGCTTCATTTCTACATATTACCTGCTATATATATTCACTAATAGTTAGGCACAAATATTTTGGTGGGTTCCTACTAGGATTTGCCTCACACCCTATTTGGGTCATGTTTTTAACCCAAACAGATAATATGGTTGTAAGTATTGATAAGGAAAGTACCCTTCTCAATAAAGTACTTTATTACTATTGGATCTTGAGAACATGGGACCAAGATGAGGTCTGCGATACTGCTGGAGTTTACTTTTTTTATTTTGTACTTTGGTTTCTTTATTAATTTCCATAATTATTTTTTGGCTATTTTCATAGATATATATTCAATACTTCATATATTTATTGTGACTTCTATTGGATTTACTTTAGTCTTCCGCTATTTAGTTTTGAAGTATCACTGCTTCTGTTATTGCTACTATCTGTTTTCCACTGTGTTTACTCTAACAATGAGGGAATAGTGTCCCCATTATCACACCTTGGACCTCACATCTAGATTTCAGAAACTGCTATTTAGAGAAATTATCATGAGGTCATGTGAAAAACCTTGTCTGAGGCACCCTTGGGTGGCACCCTGATCTAGGACGTTACAATTTGCATGTTGATATTGAACCGGAACATAAGGAGTTTGAAATTAAATGAATGAAGAATTTATGATTTATGGCTTATTTAAAGATTAAATAAAATATATTTATCAACTAAAAGATCATATTAATCAGATAGGAAAGGTGGTGCAAGATCTTGAGTCTAATCAACCAACATCTAAATATGAGGTTTATTTCAATGTAAATTTCAAAGAATAAGAAAAAATGATTAATGATATTAACACCAAGATAAAATAGAGAACCAAAAAGGTTAATTATCATAAAGAATAAGTTATGTATTTATGAAGTAATATTGTGGATAAATATAAAATTTATGTTGCTAAGAATATGATATAATTTAAAATTTTATATAATAGAGATTTGATAGAAATATTTGGAATATGTAAAGTATTTTTTAATAAAATCATACATGAGTATAACCCCTATAATATGGGAAAGAGTTGTCTCAGTAGTGAAATGGATAAATCCAACATTGGTGGGATTTCTATAAATTAAAACGTAATGAAAAAATTAGGGACATAACAAAATCACTAATGATTAATCAATAACAATGAATCTACTCATAGGTAAGAAATTTGTGAAGAAGAACCATTAAGAAAATATTTCCCTTAAATGAAATGCCAATTTTTTGGAAAATATGGTAATACGATGACCTAGTTCATAGAAGAGATAAGTTACTAAATAGTTGAATCTCTTATTAGTCAATAATAAAGTATTATAACTTATCATATAAAAAATAATAATTTCTTTTTAAGGATATTTTTATTATTTCTCTCACATTTTTACAATGTTCCAAATTAAAATAAGTGCAGATGCCAAAATTACTATAATATAATTAAAGGTATAATGGTATTTAAACAACTAAATTAAATTACATTGAAAAAGTGTTTATATAATTGGGAGTAATAGGAGTATGATATCATATCTTATTCTGATGAAAATGTGGAGATACCCCATTATGTCTCAACACAACTAGGAATTTCATTAAAAGAAAAGTTGAATAATGAGAAGTCTCTCTTTGAAAAAAATTCATTCCATGAAACTAATAACAAACAAACATTGATTCTCAATATTGGGTGTTCATACCAAAACATTGTAAATATGAATATCTTGAAAAATTTTATGAGTTGTATTGATGGTATAGTTAGATTCATAAATGATAGAGCTTTAAAAAACAAGGTGAGTGGAAAGACAAGGATGGATAGAGATAATCTATAGAATCCAAAAAATCCTTTATATGGACGGTCGATAATGTATCCTACTAATAATTAGTTAACATTGGGACTCTGAACATGAGGTCTCATTTAATTGGAAGTTCAGTTTCATCATAGTAAAAAAACTCTATGTTTATGGGATAAATAACCCATAATAATCAATACCTAGTGGATTGATAGTAGAAAACATGTCTCCTTATGGATGGAGAAGAAAATATACTTTTTCATTAAAGGATAAAACATATTAATTAAAAAAGAATTGAAAATCTTAAAAATTGAAATTTATAATATATATACTAAACCTGAGGTAAAATTATGGGAAGGCCTATAATGTTTTTTAAGAGAGAAATTGGTGAGAAATCCCCACCAACTAAAGGAGGAGAGGGAATCAAATATAATAGATATTATTCACACTAATATGTGTTTTCCCATGAAGGTTCTTAAAATATTCACTGATGGATACTTTTTATTTTTGATTTATGCTTATAGAATAATGGGTTATATCATGTTTCTAAAGGAAAAGACAGAATTGATCGGGTATATCATGTAGTTTTGGAGAAGATTTAAGAATAAAACTAGGAGAATGATTAATAATCTTAGATATTATAATGGTATAGAGTAGAACTCTCAATATTTGGAAAATTACTTAAATAATCATGGCACTATTACTAAAGTTAAATCAATGAGAAGACTATATATAATTGTGTAATGGAAAGAAAAAATTGCATTGTTGAGCATATAAAAAAAAGATGTTTGTCACTGAAAGAGTTATATAGCATTACTATTGAATGTGTATATTATATGTATTATTGTACATAACAAGAATAAATTGTATTTGATGAGCCCTATAGAGAATAATACACTATATGAGTTGTTTCATGAAAGAAAGACAATAACTAAGTACAAAAAAGTGGTTGGAATAAAGTGTTACATTCATAATAAGGTATATAATCAAGGAGAATATGGAGATGAAAAAATAAAGGGTTATTTTTAGGATAATCTTTCAGGATAAAGGTATATGTGTGTCTTAAAAATATCCTAGATAAGCACATGAGATGTAGTGATATAAAAATTATTTAATAAATTTTTTGGAATGGGTCTATAATTATTGATTTTATAAAGGGCATAAATAAAGCATAATTAATAGATACAAATCCCATTGTCCTACACAACCTAACATGTGAAGAAGAAAATGACATTGATTTAAGGAATAAATAAATTATTTAAAGGGGTCAACCATTTACTCAATATGTAAAATAGGAGTTGTGGTTGATGAGTCAAATATTATCAGTGATAAATCAACTCTAATACAAATTTGGGTTATAAGAACTATAAAAAATTCCATTCTATTGCATGAAGTAGTTTCATCCTCATTTGAAAAAGTAGTTGCATATTAGTCATGGGTCAAGGCTATAAATAAGGAGTTAGATAAAATAGAGAAAGATTATACATGGGATCTTGTGAAGGGGCCAATAGATCACAATATCGTAATAATGAAGTTGGTGTTCAAAAATAAATATGATGAAAATTGAAAGGTGATCTAGAAAAAAATAAATGCTGATGTGAAAGGGATAATCAAAATTATAATAAATTGATGTGGAAGAAACCTTCACACTGGTGGTGATACATGAGTTTATTAGACCTTTTTTTAATATGGTTATTCATAGTAAATTTAGAAACCTCTATATAGATGTCAATATATAATTATTTGATATAAATATTGAATAATAAGTTTGAATCAGAAAACCAGTGAGTTTATATTTATTGATAATGAATTGAAGTTGTGCAGGTTGAAGAATCCCAGGTTTGGATTGAAACAAGAACCTTAGGCCTGGTATGTTCTGTGGGACACTTTCTTGAAGTGGATAAAATTCAAAAGAGGTGTTTCGATAAAAATAATTATGTATAATCCACCAAGTAAGAGTAGTTCATAGAGATAACCTATGTCAAAGACATTATATTCAGTAGAAGTATTATGAAGTCAATAGATAATTTTTTTGGATAATTGGCATAGAGTTTTAAATGCGGATGATCATATAACTCAAATTTGATCTTAATCTATATGTTGTTCAAAAGGGAGGATAAACATTTTTACCAAGGAAAAACATGTCAGGTGATACTAAATAAGTTTGATATATGTTATTTAAAACCATTTTCACAACCAATTATGGTTGGAACCAATGATAGTAAACATTAAGAAGGAAGAATGATTAATTCAATGATTTACTTTAAACTTAATTAAAGAATATTGTATGTCACAGTAATAAGGATGTATATAATTTTTTCAATATATTTCAATTCTCGGTTTTAATGTGATTCAAAATAGGAATAAATCTTTTTTGTAAATCAGATCATGAGGCACATTCATGTGACACTTGATTATGGTTTTGTATATTGTATAATTAATGAAAAATATTTTTTCACCAATATAGATATTTATTGATATAAATACATTCTAGATATAAAATCCATACATAGAGGATAATTTTTCATTGGATGTAAATAAATTGGATAAATCAGTAAGGAATAAGTGTGAATTTGTCTTAGTAAATCTAATACTAAGTAAATTTTCACAATAAAAGTATACATACACCTATAATGTATGAAAAATCAATTATAAGATCTTAGTGGATATGTGAAATTACCCATGGTATTCTACTAAGAAAACTGATGTATATTGAGCTGACAAAGATTCAGGTACAACATTCTTGAACAATGTATATTGAGATACAATGATATTTCATTATGGAGAAGGTGGAGAAAGGAAATATCATCTTGGAACAGGTGGGTAATAATCAATAACAGGAAAAAATAAGAAAACTATTAGGCACACTAACATTTGAGAAGTAATAACTGAACCTTAGTATCTAACCAACTCCCACAACATGAGTAGATTAAAATATCCCCCTCCCCATTGCACATAATGTTTTACCTATATGTTGTGTGTTTTTATATATTCCACTATTATGTTGGATGTTAGAATATAAGGGGATACACAATCCATGGGGAATTAAAAGTGAAAGAAATGATTAATTAAAAAATATATATAGAATTCTAGAATATAACTATTTATCTTATTTTTTACAAAGGTGTTTGACTCACATAGGACTAGAAAAAATATTAGTATCACTTTTTTTAGTTTTGTAATAGTATAAGTTTCATGGATTTTTGGATATGATCTGAACTGGAAGAGTTGAATCCCTTATAATTTTAGTTTTAGAGGGTGAATATGAATTCAAGGGGAGAGTTTTTAATATTGATAATATAGATAGATTGCTATGGAATGTGGATATTTATGGAATATGGTTTTATTCATAGGTATATTGAAATAAAGTAAAGGGGTAGAATGTTGAAAACATAATTTGTAGTACATGATTTTTTATAAATTTTATATTCAAAAGGGATTATTCTGTAAGATAATATGTTTCAAAGGTTATTCTGAGAAAGGATCTAAAGAAGGAAAAGCTACAAAAACTATTTTGAAGGTAGAGATCATCTATAAGATGAATGATTAGATATCATGATAATATTTTATAAGTGGAGTTGTTTTGGAATATGAAGTATAGATGGTGATAAAATTGGATATTCTAAATGTTATAGGAATAAACCATGTTTCAAATGCATGAATCACATCATGATTGGGGTTCACAAAAACATTGGAAAAGGGGAAATAGTCACCCAGTTTTCATAGGATTTTTAGGTGATGTGTAATATTTTTATAGAATATTGAAATGTTGAAAAATAATGAACTCCATGTATACATAAAGCTTTTTTTAGTTCCATAATTCTCTAATGTAATTTATTCCATGTATACATAATAGTAACATAAGAATATATGTAAATTTTTCTTGCTTGTCCTGAAATATGAAAAGCATCATACATAAGGTTTTTGTTTTCTTATTATAAAACGGTATTCCAGAATAAAAAAAGTGAAAAAATAGAAAAGTGTTGAACAATCCTATTAAATTTATGGGTGACGTAGATCAGATAAAAGAGTTAATATAATGACTTAATCCTTATTAAATCCATAATTTTATTTTAAAAACAAAAATCTATTTCCTTTTGTTTTCGAAGATCATTTCAGATTTAGAGTATTAAATAATTAGGTCATAACCCTTAAACTAAAAACCCATAAATTAAAAAATTTACAAATCTTTTTAATATCCATTTTCCCGTAATAAAAGGCATTTAAAAAAATACATGTTTTCTTTTCATGAAAAATATTTAAGATTTTAAATGTGACTTCTAATTTAATATTACTCAATAAAAAACATATGAAAAACATTTGAAAACATTTGATTAGCTAAAAAACATAGTAAGGGGCATTAAAAGAAGAATATAGAAACCCATTAGTCCATTTACGACCCTGAGATCATAAGTTAGTTTTTATATTTAACTTAATAAACACTAAGCATAAGTAATCACATACTTTTGAAATCCACATTACTTTCCAATGTTTTCATAAAACAAATTATAAGAAATCATAATGGAAAAATAAAAGTCATTTGGGATCATTATAAACCACTAGTACACATGAAAAAACATTTTATTAAAAAACATTCCTTTTACACTAAAATGTAATAGTCCTTCCTTTAAAAAAATCATTTTCTCACCTTTTAAAATCAAATGAATTCTATAAAACCTCCTTTGAAAGAATATAAAAGAAATTTTGGTTCCTTGGATGTCATTTTCATATAAACCTCAAATAACCCATGAAAGTTTAGTTACAATTATAGTCATGATCTTATATAATTCTCTATAGAACACAATCATTGTCCAATGTATTAGAGAGTTATATCAAGATCACAAATCAACATGAGCTATATCAATCCCACAGATCATCATGACCTATATCAGGATCACCTATCACCATAAAAAAATTATAAAGACCATATCATTCATTAAATACATAATGTATTTAATTTCCATCATCAAAATCATAAAAAAAACCTTTTTAAACCCATAAGTAACACATTTATGGATACTGATATATCCCATTCCTTTAAAGAGCAATTTTCAAAACTAAAATTTCTTAAACAAATGGAATGAAGGTTTTTATTTTTAGAAAACATGGAATATTATAAATTAATCCAAAACATAAAATAATGGTTATTTTTTGTGAGAATATTTGTTGACACTGTATAAGTTGAAATAGAACATTCTCTTTTCATTTTTTAAATAAAGTCAAAAGGTTCTGAAAAATAAAATTCTTTTTGAAATCCTTTGTAATAAATTCAAATTGTACATTATAATCCATTCATTTCAATATAAATACAATAATAAAAAAATTATAATATTGAAATGGAAGAAATAATTTTATAAAGAAATATTTGAAAATTTTTAAAAGTGGTTTTAAATGTAAAGTGTATCTTATCTCAAGTGTGACTTGTCATGCATACTATTTTACTTCATGAATAATAATATAATGTTTATTATTTAAATTATTAATAACCTTAATAAAATTTATTCTTAATTTTATTCTACTTATTACTCTATTATATTTAATTACTTATTTAACTGAATTCATGTCAAATGTTTTGATGATATTCAACTCATATATCAAAATGAATTTGGTATGTTAAATATAGTCAAAGAGTTCATTATTAAATCATTACTAAAATAATAATCATTACATAATTTCAATTTTAAATTTATTTATGAAATATGGTTATGAAAAATTAACTATGATACAATCATGGAGATGGTAGGTCGTACATACTCATGAGTAATGAATCTATTTTTAAATGAACATGGTTAATAGAAGATGAGTATTATTTTATCATTTTAAAAGTATTATTAAATCATAAATAGAATATTATTTCTATAAGTAGACCTATATATTTTATCAATGTGATTGTGTTAAAAAACAAATCATATCACTTCGTGGTGGTGGTAATCCACACGTACACACGAACGATGTTATCATTTTTTAATAGATAGAAAACTAAGAAGATATATGATATATTTTATTTATAGAATGATAATTATGTCATGAATTATATATATATATACACTAAATTAATCATTATAAACATTCATGACAAGAATTTATGGAAAAAAAATTCATCGGTTCATGAGGTGATAATCCATCATACACATGAATTATAGTTTCATTTCCCAATTCATGGAAGAGGGTATGAAAATAGGTTGTGCCAATAAAAAACATATCGGTATTTGAAATATATTTTTGTTATTACTTAATCCTGATTTAATAATATTTGATAATGGTATAAGTATAGAAAGTACTACAACATTCAGTTAAAAACTATACCTCTTCTTCAAACAACCTCTTCTACTTTACACATTAAATACTCTAAGGCTGGTATTCTACCAAAACTATGACCTATAAAATTTGGGTTATGGATTGTAAAAATGTATTTGGTTAGGGATTTACCAATATAGAGTTATAAAATTATGAGAATAAGAGAGTATTGAAAGTTCTATTTTATATGTAATGAGAGGGGCATCCATGGAAATTATTAAAGTATTATCTTAATATAAATATATTTTCATTTTCAAGTGGCTCAAAATTGGTATAATTAAATGATAAAATGACTATGGTTTGAATTAATCCCATAAAAAAATTATGAAAAGTTTAGATTATATTTTTACTCTTATATATTTATTTACCCCCCCCCCCTTATTTACCATTTTGAAAATTATGACGATAGCAATGTTTTTTACTATTAAATGGTGATGAAAGAACTATAAAAGGAAAAATGACCCATAAATGGACCATGTTTGAAATTTTCAACCATATAGAATTTTAATTGCTTAAGATATTATTTTTAATAATTTTAGGACATGTAATAAAATATTGGTGGTTATAAAATATCATTAATGTCACTGATGGAACAATTCAATTAATTTGACATTGAAAACTACATGGAAACAAAGGGATTCGAATATAAACTTCTAAAATATTACTAAAATTTATATTTTTCTATAAAATATATGGGATACTATGAATTACCAACAAAAATATTACTTTTAGTTTTTTTAAAATCATTTAATTGACCAGTGCCACCATTAATGATAATTAGAGGATTATATTTGATAGCATTGTAATGTATAATGATCTGAATTCATGTCTCTTCATTGGTCCTACTACATTTAATTTCACTATAATAGATTTTCATAACACTCAATCAGTGTCTTCTCCACATGATCATTGAGGATAAACCTTATGTTGCAAGGAGATTCTTTCAAAGATTTATTTCCTAATTTGGTGTGTTCAGAAAAATGCCTTACCAACTGATGAGAGTATCCATTGGAGAGGGATCAGCCGTGACTATAAATGTATCTATTGTAGGGAACTATGTTCAGAGTCCACTAATAACCTATTTTTCAATAGGGACTTGGTGAAGAAGGTTTGGAGTGCGTTCAGCCAGTTCACATGGTGGTATGACTAGATTTTTTCTACCGAGACCTTCTGCCAATAATTGTTCCATGGTGAAAATAAACCTAGTAGAGAGAGGAAAGCCTAGTATTTAATCTTCACTATGGGTTGATGGGTCCTCTTGTCAACTAGAAATGAAAATTTTCATTAGTATTCACCAGGGAACCTCATAGGTATCCTCTTCAAAATTAGAAACATAATTCAAATCCTATACATGTTATGAAAAGGATTAGTGAATGGACCATCCCTCATGCCTCTGATTCCCTCACACTCATTCCTCAACAAAGGAATTATCATTCAGGGGAAATAGATTAAATAGAAGGCACCTCTCTCGAGAAATAAGTTAAACATATATAGTTCTTACTATGTGGGATCTATGTTAGGCGGTGGAGTGTTCAGAGACACTAAAAGTTCAGTTGTTGTAGATTTATCATCTTTCTTCGGTAACAATGACTCTCTTAAAGTGGAATCCCATGTTATCCTCATAGGATTATTCCTATATAATTAGAGGAATATTCTAGTCAGGGATATTGAGACTGATTCGTTAATAATCTACAATGCAATTTTATGTAAAGTACCTACTTGTGGTTCTATTGAATACTTTATCAGAAGATGCAATTTTCTAATGAACAATCACATGACCATTCATCATACTTGGTTTGATGGTAATGTTTTGGCTATATTTTTTGCTTCTAGAGAATCTCATAATGATTGAATCCTATTATTTTCAATCCATGGTTCATTTCCCCCTGAGGATAAGAAAATTTTTTAGGATGATACTCTTGGGTTCCATTATTTCATACCACCTTAATTTTATATGTGTATAATCTTCATTCCTTTAACCATTTAATAAAACAAAATATATTTCGATGGTTAAGTAAGTGGAATTTTGTATTTTTATTTAATTAAAAATTTATAAAGCTAAAAAATCAAAGTTAAATGGATACATAAGGTCGTATGTTTTTATTTTTGGTTGATTATGGATGAAATATACTCATAAAATAAAATAAATGTAAGTGTTTGAATAACTTTGATGCCTTATCCCATTAGTTTCATCCCTAATCAACTTATTTTACCTTTACTATAGTAATAAAAAAATAATATTGTTTCAAATCAAAATAACCAAAAATGGGATCTATTTACCAAATTTACACCAAATTATTAAAAATATGTAATCAATTTTTTAATATTAAATTTATATAAGTTGAATAGTTTAATTTTATTTTAAATTATAAAATACGATGAAAATGGATTTTCATAAAAAACATTTTTATGTATAAAAATATTTTTAAAATATATTCAACTATAAAATTCATTCAAAAGATCATAATTAGATTTTTTAATCTATTGCAACAAAAAAAATTAAAACAAATAAAAAATATATTTTTACTTTGTAAATACATGAAGATAAAGTACCTTTTTTAATAAAAATCATTCCTTTCCCCTATTCGTAGAAAAATAATAGTTTTCAAAAAATTCAAATAAATATATCCTAAACTAATGTTGATATGATGAATATAAAAATTAAATAAATTTTATCAAATTTAAATTATATAATTTTTCAATATATATTTTAATTAAAAACACATAATGCATGATAACTATATTTGGGTAGAAATAAGGATATTTCCTTTTGACTAAAAATTTAACTATTGTTTTTATAATGAATATACCTCTAAAAAATTTAATCAATGAATTAATAAACATGAAAAGTATTTATTATAAAATTACTTATGGTGTTATATTCTTCCGCTTTTTTGAAATTACATCCTTGGAATTTTATTCATTACTCAAACAAATGGGAGTATTTTTACATTATATAATTTTTAGATTCTAAAATTACTTCTTCAACTATACGGTTCTTCCACAAAACCTTTACATGATCAATTAATTTATTCCATAAAACGTACAATATTAGGTCAAGAATATATATTTCATTTTCCTCATAAGAATAGTTTTATTCTAACTAAACTACTTTGGGGATACTAACATGAGATTCATATGGAACATATTTTCATAACAATAAAACATGAAATAAATCATTATGTTGAGATAAACTCGATGGAAATGCCACCAGATAAAAAAAGTAGTCCGAATTTCTATAGGATTCCATATGGACCAATTAATTTTTAACTTAACTTTCACTTATTACCAAAATGAGTAACAATTTCCCATGGATATACATTAAAAAAACATGATTGCCTACCTAGAAAGAAAGGCCTTTATACCAGTTGTCCAAATAATGTTTCTACCTCTTCTTATCCATCCTTATTTTTTGTTAAATCATTTTCACCTTATTGAACATTTATTATAACAATTATAGTCCCATTAACTTTATTTCACATACTTTAACCCAATAAACTACAATCTTACAATGCATTCTATATAAATCCTCAAAATTTGTGATTTATATATTAGTAAAAAACTATCATTATAAGGAAACTCAACTAATGAAATATATTTATCCCAAATATCCTTGTATTCCATTAAACTAGATCAAAGAATATTTTCCAAATTCCAAATTGTTCTCTCTAACTATCCATCATATTGACGATGACATGTCATATTGAAAAATAATTCACTACACAATGGTCTCATAATACTTTTCTAAAAATTGTAATTAAACAGGAGATCATGGTCATATATAGTGGAGAGGAAAACTCCATATAACCAGATTATATCTTTGAGATATATTCAATAAAGAGGATATAATGACATAGTATCTCTAATAAGTAGTAAATGTGAATACTTAGTATATAGATAAATAATATCCACATAACATTATTACCTAAAGATGTATTTGTAAATACCACCATTAAATATATATGATATATTTTACCATTTCTTCTCTGGAATTGGAAAAGGTCGAAGCATCCCTATCAGTAATTTTTGTTCTTCTTTAACTTATATAAAGGTCAAACATTTCATGGTAAAGAAAGCAATGTCTCTTTTCAATCCATCCCACTAGTAATATAGTAGAAGGTCTTTATACATCATATTTCTACTAAAATGAATGGAAAATGGGGAACTAATAGCTTCACTCAACATTTGTCTCTTTAACTAGGAATCAAAAGGTATATATAATATCATAAAAAATTATAGAACACATTGCTCATCAATATTAAACTCTGTAAAATTTTTCTTCTTAAAAGATTCTACCTTTTTCTATAAAACATGACCATCCTTCTACAATTACTTCTCTATTTCTAGAAAATATAGTTTTACTATAACCCAAAACAAAAAATGGAGTTCCTTCATGCACAATTTTTAGAAAATAATTCATCAAATCATTAACCAAATGGTAAGGTTCTAAAGGTAACATAGTTAATAGAGCAATATTTTTCCAACAAAAAGAATCATCTACTTTTTATTCTTTTTCAGGATGGTAATGAATCATGTAGTCATAATCCCTATTTAATTCCAACCATCTTCTCTAACTCATGTTTAAGTCATTAAAAGTGAATATATACTTTATACTTTAATGGTTATAATATATTTCAAATATTACTAAAAATAAACGATTCTAATAAATTTATAATGAAAATCTAAAACTCCAAATTATATATCTTGTACCAGATAATTTAACTTGTGAGATTTCAATTGACTTGAATCATAAGAAATTACCATATCATTCTGCATTATAATGAAACCATGTCTTTTAAATAAAGAATCATTATAGATAAAAAATTCACTATTTTTAGAGGAAATGGACAAAACTGTGGAATTCATTAATATTATTTTCAGTTTTTGGAATTAATCATCCCAATCATTTTTTCAAATGAATTTAACTCCTTTTTTATTTAACATATTCAGTGGTATAGATAATTGAGGAATGTTTTCAAGAAACCATTAGCTGTAATTATTTAATCCAAGATAACTATAAATCTCTATGAAATTAATAGATATTTTCCATTCTTCAACTAAGTTAGTTATATCTGGATCAATATATTTTTCATCATTAAAAATAACATTTCCAAGGAAAGAATTTTTTTACAAACAAAATACACACTTACTAAATTTCCCATATAACTTATTTTCATGTAAGGATTGAAAAAAATCATTAGTTTTCTTTAATGTTCCTCGTGATTTTTTAATATACTAATATATCATCAATAAAAACAAATAAAAAGTTTTCTAAATATTCATGGAAAACAATCTTCATAGGATCCAGGAAAATATTTGTTGCATTAGATATCTAAAAGGGCATAACTACAAATTCGTAATGCCATTATCTAGATTGATATGTTTTCTTAGAAATATATTCCTCCTTCACATTCAACTAATGGTACCCTAATCTGAGATCAATATTTTAAAAATACTACACTCTTTGAATTTGATCAAACAAAACATCAATATGAAGAAAATGGAACTTTTTCATAATAGTGATGTAATTAAAGGATCTATAATTTGTACAAAGTTTCATTGAACCATTTTTTTTAACAAGTAAAATAGGGGAACCCCATGGTGAAGTGCTAGTATTAATGAAGTATTTATTAAGAAAATCTTGTAAATTATTTTTCAATTATAAAATTTCCAGTTGATTCCTCCTATAAGGGGGTTTGAAAATAGTATTACCATATTTAACTAATAAAATAAGTGAATTCAACTAACCAGTGGAGAATAAAACTAACAAAATAATCAAGAAACATATCCAAATATTCATTTACTACAGACACATCACTAATTTGAAAAATTTATTTCTTTTCAAAAATATTATCTGGGTAACATTTACTCTAATCTCTAATAAATTTCATAAATTCTGGATAAGTTATCAAATGTATGAAATCAATGAATAAAAAAATATTACCTATAAAATCTGTCTTAGAATGATAAAATTAAAGCTATTTGATTGCAAAATTAATATCAAACTCTAATATTGGATGTTTTATAATATATTTTGGAAAGACCATCCCACTGATAATAGTATAATGATTTATATAAATCTACATTTCATATATATTTTCACTCATAGTTTTCATTAAAAGTTATATCTTCTTTCCATTTGTTGATATTCAAGTTTTATTTGATTTTTATTATAAATTATTGAATGTGAAGATACACAATCAAATAGGGCATTGGAATAATTTATATAAACAATTAACATACATGTTTTCACTTCATTAGATGGGATAACATCAATTATAATAGAAGCAAATGTTGTTTCCATGACTCTTTTCTTCTGATCATGATTATTTACTTCCTTAATTTCTATATTTGTATAATCATGAAAATAATGACCCATATCATTGTAGTTAAAGCATCTTAGCATCACATTTTAATTATTTTTATCATCATTTCCCATGTATTCATGATCCACATGTCCAAATATTCTACATTGAAAACACTTCCCCAAATTTATAAGATGTTTTCCAAGTTTCATTTTACCACACTTATCAGAAGATAGAAATTTTATTTTCATACCTCCAGATCTCTTTGATTGATGATTCCCCCATGTCCTTTTATCTATACCTTTTATTATTCTTATTATCCTAGAATACATGATCATTAACAAACTCCATTTCTACCTTCTTAACATATCGAACAACATTATCACAACATTTAAACTCAAATGAATCCATTTAACTTCAATATATTGACATCAATACTATGTAAAATAAATTATTTTTACAACCAATATCCCATATATAATTTCATACATACCTTGAAAATCAGGTGAAGTTTGCTTCATACACAACCATTGAATCTTTATAATTCTATCTCTATTCCCAGATTTTTCTTTCTATCCTATTGTAAATAGCCTAAAGAAAATAATTATCACATAAAATATTCTTAAATCCATCCCTTTTTATACTATTGATATGTTATATTTCTTTAATATTCTTAACCTTTCACCTCTATTGATTACATTTACCTTCAAAATGATAAATAATAATCAAGTTATTTTTATTCACTAAAAAGACCATAACATTGAATATATTTTCCATGGTTTTAATCTATCCCAAATATACCACAAGTTTAGGTGATCCACTGAATTCTGAAAGGTTTTGTTTCATGTAATTATCAACTATAGAAATGTCTCTCTATGGTGAATGTGGTTTCTCTCTAACATAGATACCATTACCATTTTTTCAACTGAGCCTTGAAAACAAGAAACTTATTTGTTCCAATTATAACCATTCCATATTACTGATTTAAAAGTATATTTTCCCCTTTTTACCTTCCTACATTAGCTTCCCTATTTCCTCTATAGAAAGCCATTCTGAAAAAACAAATTTTTGATAAAGGAACATGGTAATATTGAAATTCTATGTCATGAAAACTATAAATTAGTATATACTAAGGGTACTTATATAAATTAAACTAAACTCAAAAATTATATAAACCATTCCTATGATACCAAATATATGGACCCAATCCTTATACAATATATAATATCATTTTTAAACCAGAATTCAATACCTTGCATTCCTAATGATATTTCATGTTTATAATTTTAGAGAATTATGTCATAAATATTATAAAACAAATCCAAAAATTATAAACTAGTCACTTTATCTTATATTCCATTTTCATATCAATACAATAATTTTAAAATAAAACATATTTTATTTTCATGAAAAATCATTAGGATTTTTAAATTGACTTATTCTTTGTTTCTACTCATCCTTAAACCTATAAATAACATTTTAAAACATGGGATGCACACAAAAATCTTAGTAAGGAACATAAAAATTTGAATAAAGTGACCCATTATTCCATTTTAAAACCATAAAATCATAACAGAGAGTTTTCCATTGACTTGATAAACTTTGAGGTCAAGTAATCTTTTACTTACTCATGAAATCAGCTTTACTGCTTGATATTTTCCATAAAACACTTTATAAGAAAATAGAAATGAAAATTATAATAATGATGGTTTTTAGAAAATATGATTACATATAAAAAATATTTTCTTAAAAACATACATTTTTCTTAAAAGGGAACAATCCTTCCTTGAAAAAAAAGATCATTACCTTAACAGTTGAAATCAAATGATTTCCATTAAAACTCATTTTCAATCATAGAAAACTTATATAGGAACCTTCAAAATTCATCTACATAGAAACCTTACAAGAACCCTTCTAAGAAATCCTACAATTATAATAACAATTATGGTTGACATACAACATAATTATCACTAATGGAAAAGGCACAAATACCCATAGTTTTAAACCATGGGTATAGAATCCATAACCAAGGGTATAGGATACAAAAATGGTTTTGATAACTATAATTAAAGGCTATAACCATGGTTTTGAGAACCATTATCACGACCCGTCCTCGGGGCCCGTGTCGTGACTACCCCAAGCCTGCCTTCTATAGGCCATGGGATGACAACTAGCACCAAAGGCATAAATCCAAAAACATAGAAGGCATTGCCTTTATAGACTGAAACACACACAACAAAGTATGTAACATGAAGTAAAACACTAATGAAACTGTATAAAAAAGAGTGTGCTGAATGTAAAGGTGGATGGAAATACAAGCCCAACAGTAAAGTACAAGGAAAAGGAAAAGTGCAATTGAAAGACGAAAAGTAAATTAGCCACTAGGTCATCCTCTGGGTTTCATACTTGAAGGGTAGGTATAGATGGCCTCTTCAGCACTCCATAACCGTCCGTCTGCTTCTTGTACCATCTCACTGAGTGGTCCACCTCTAGGAACCGTCCAGTCCTGCTACTCTCTGCCTCAGTCAGCACTGTTCGTCTTCTGCATCTAACACAATGAGGTGCGTGCATAGCCCATGTATGGGTGAGTATAACGATACTCATTAGGGGCACCAAGACCCTCAAGGTCTCACATAATACAACAAGGATAAACCGCAGAGGTATGAAAACAATGAATAACCCTTACTTATGTATATGCCCATACATATACCTAAGTTATCTAGTAAACCCTCTCAATCATGAGGAAAACACTAATGTCATTGACTCAGCTCAAAACCAGGATTTTATTCTAGGGTGGTAACATGTAACACTCCCAGTCAAACTGTCAAAACCTCAGCTTCTGGTGCACTCCTCCTCTATAGAGTACTGTGGGCCTACCACGTCACAAAGAGGTGCTTCCCACTATCCTGGACTGCTGTAGTACTCCTCCTGTCAATTACCCTAGGTCTATTGCGTCACACAGAGGCGATCCCCACTGTTTGTTTTCCACGTCACACATAGGTGCTCCCCTCATAGCCTGTTGAGGTACTCCTCCTATCGAGTATCGTGAGTCTACCACATCACACAGAGGTTCTCCCCACTATGGTTCTACCACGTCACATAGAGTCTCTTCCCACTAGTCTAGTCGAAACACTCTGAGTCGAAAGGTCTACATTCGTCAGGTATCAGCCAGTTACTAGTTCTCCGCACTCTACTTGCTCATCTCCGAGATCATCCACTCCAGGAGCTACTGGTCGATACTTCAACTGTCACTAATTCCCAAGTAGAAGTATCACAAATATCTTCCTTGTTATAGTGGTATCAACGCATTATACATCTTTTTAATCAGGCGCCCGGTCTGCGAGTTATTGGCATTTCCGTTCTAGGGGCCCAATTGGTTTTTAGGTTCAAACCAGCGTGACCGTATCCCAAATGAATACAAACCTCGAGTGGAGTATTCCAATAGAACCTTCACTCTCTAATAATTATTTTACCATAAACGGTTCTTCGGTCGGACAGCCATAGCCCAAGATATGGATGCAAAAGTGTTAACAGGTCAAACAGGTATGGGTCCGTTCCGACCCAGTACGACCGACCCGACTTGACCCGGGTTTGGACCGGGGTCTGACCCGGTCTGCGAGTCTGACCCGGCCCGAGGGGCGGCCTGTCCCGAGTGAAACCCAGACCGAGAGTGTCCAGGCCTGAATGGGCGGCTCGGCCCAAGAGAGGCCCGCCCCGAAGGCGGCCCACGTGGCCCGACTAACTGGCAGCCCGCGTGGCCCGACTGGGGCCCCGCCTTTCCCGGCTGTCTGGCCGCCGCGTGGCCCAGCTGGCCACCTGGGGGGGTGGGGGGTGCTGTTCCCCCTACTGGTCAAACAGAACTGGTGCTAAGTGACGGTTCGGGAGTCACGGGACCCATGTGGGTCCCACATTGTCCGGCTGGCTGAGTGGCCAACCGGTTCCACAACACTAGCACGACGTGACGGTGTCTCGGCCCTCCGCCGCGACCCACCCTAGCCGCTGTTTTGCACCACTGCGTGATGCGAAGGCACGACGACACCTCCGCCATGGCCCCCTACACCTCTATGTGGCGCGACGGCGCCGTGGCCCTCCTGGCCACAACCCTTCCACCCACGCGGTGCGACGGTGCCTCACCCCTCTGGAGACCCAACTGCCCTTGCGCCACCATTTTTCATCATGGCCGACCTGATGTCGGTCGCGTTGCTCCACCACAGTCCATCATTCTAGTGGTTTCATTTCACCTCCGTCATCGCCAACAAACTAGAACAATCAAGGGGAAGGGTTGGGCCATGTTTGTGCAGTACAAGCCCTCCATGTTATGTTGATATCATTCGACAAAAATCTATCAACATAACATGGAACAAATAAAAACTCAAAATTCCTCTACCACGCTTGTCGTTCATTGATGGTGGAAGAAGATGAATGGCGGACATCGATTCATTGACCCTGGGAAATGTCAGGGGTAGGAGACCGAGGAATAAGTGTTATCGGCATTCTTTGTGGTCGGCTCATTCTCTTTTGGCTCAGTCAAAGATTGAGGATGATGTTCATCAATAATCAGTGGTGAGTGGCATTCTTCATTGGAAGGATGAAGTTCTCCAAGTTCTTATGATCCCTCTCTCAAGCTCCACCAAATTAATTTCCATCCAAAATTAATAGACTAACTATTATTTTAATGGTTGGATTGATTTCAAATGGATTCAAAAGGAGTTTAATTAAATTGTAAAACTTAACCAAATAAATGAGATAAGATGGCTCAATTAAAAATTGGAAGGTAAAGAATTTTCTCCCACACAAATGGGGGGTTAAAAGGGGTTTAAATCCCATGTGGACCCTACCAAGGATATCCTCCCAAGGGATGTTATGTGCGGGTGGGACCCACCACCATAACCACTCATGGGAGGTTATGGTGTGGTGGACCCCACCTCTAACCTCCTATTGGAGGTTTTAACCACCACCAAATAAAAATATGTTATCACAGTATTTTTATTTAATTTATTTAAAAACCACAAAATCTAAATTCCATTGTCGTTAGAACACATCTGCGGTGAAGGTCTCACTAAGAAATCACCGACACTGCGAGTTAAACAGTACCCTCAGATTTGAATTACAAGAACCGATTCAAAAGTTACTAAATCCAACTCATACATTTACTGAATGTACCTAAACAAAACTTCATAAATTTATTCTGGGAACACCAGGCCTCGTAATCAAGCGCCGTAAAATTTTACGGACTCATAAAAATCCCATGAATTTAAAAAAAAAATCACAGAATTTCAGAAATTGTACATTCTCCCCACCTCTGGGCTTTACGTCCCCATAAGCTACAACTCGAACTAAGGGAAAAAATGGGGGTACTAAGTACGCATCTGAGCCTCCCACTCCCATGTGCTCTCCTGGAGGTTCTCATGCTATCAACGAATGAGAACCAGAGGTATTGACCATCCATTTAGGACCCACTCCTGTCGATCCTCAATCTCTATTGGAACCTCTATGATGGTCGCCCTGTCATCGATGTCATACTCCCCATGTTCAATGATGTGGGAAGGTTCGTGCATGTATCTCCTCAGCTGAGATATGTGGAAGACGTCGTGTACCCAGTGCAACTGAGGTGGAAGAGATAAGAGGTAATCCACCTCGCCTACTCTACTGAGGACCTAGAAAGGTCCAATTAATAGCGGAGATAACTTTCCACCTCGACCAAATTTTCGTAGACCTCATTGAGGTGAGACTCGTAGAAAGATGTGGTCACCATCCTTGAACTCCAGAGGTCTCTGTCTCCTGTAAACATACGACTTCTTTCTGCTCTGGGCAGTCTTCATCCACTCCTGGATGATCTGCACCTTCTCTGTGGTATCCTGTACCATCTCTGGTCCCACTAGTGCTGACTCCCCTGGGTCTGTCCAGCACAGTTGCGATCTGCAAGGTCGACCATACAAGGCCTCAAAAGGTGCCATACCGATGGTGGAGTGATAGCTGTTGTTGTAGAAAAACTCCACCAATGTTAACTGATCCTCTCAGCTATGACCGAAGTCGAGGATGAATGCATGTAGCATGTCCTCGATGGTTTGAATGGTCCACTCAGTCTGACCATCTGTCTGAGGATGGAAGGAGGTGCTCAAGCGAAGCTGTGTCCCAAAAGCCTCCTGCAACCCCTTCCAAATCTTGGAAGTAAACCATGCATCATGGTCGGAGACTATAGAAGTAGGTACTCCATGAAAACCCACAATCTCCTGTATATAGAGGCATCCCAAGCTCTCTACTGAGCACTGTTCTCTAATTGGTAGGAAGTGGGCCGACATGGTGAGTCGTTCAACGGTCACCCATATCGAATCGTGACACCTGGAAGTGCCTGGAAGACCCGTCACGAGGTCCATGGATATCACATCCCACTTACACTCTAGGACCTTTAATTGTTGAATCAGGCTAGATGGTACCTGGTGTTTTGCCTTCACTTGCTAACAAGTGAGGCATCGTGAGAAAAAATCAACAACTGCCTTCTTCATACTTGGCCACCAGTGTTGTTGTCTGAGGTCCTGGTACATCTTCACCACACCTGGATCTACCTCTAGAGGGGAAATGTGGAACTCCCTCAACAACTCATCCTGAAGTGAAAGCGGTACCAAGGTATATCCTTTGAAGAGGATCGCATGCTTCCCACCTTCATAAAATCCATCAGGTGCCTACCCTGTGGATATCAAAGTACGTCATGCCTTACAGTCAGTGTCTCCACACTGTGCCCCCCTGACTCGCTGAAGTAGTGGAGGAGTGACTATATGAGACTGTAGATAGACAGCTCCATCCCTATCCACAAAGGATATCTCCAAAGCAACCAGCTGTATGTCGCCTGTCCTAGAAGTTGTATACTAGATCTCCAACTGAGTGCATCTGCAACAACGTTCCCCTTACTATGAGTATAAACTATCTCGAAGTCATAGTCCTGGAGGAACTCAAGTCATCTTTGATGTCTCAGGTTCAAGTCCTTCTGAGAGAAGATATACCTGAGACTCTTAAGATAGAGTAGACTTTGAAATGACCGCCCATCAGATAGTGTCACCACATCTTCAAGGCGAAGACCACTGCTGCTAACTCCTGGTCATGGGTAGCGTAGTTCTACTTGTGTTGTCTTAGTTTTCGAGAACCATACACAATCATTGATCTCTCTTGCATCAGGACACACCCAAGTCTGGTCCCTAATGTGTCACAGTAGACTACGTACCCTACGCCTTCCTCTAGAAGCCTCAAGATGGGGGCAATAGTCAGCCTCTGCCTCATCTTCTGAATGCTCTACTGGCATCTCTCTAACTACACGAAGGGTTTCCCATCTTTGTTAAGTATTATAGTGGTGCTGACACTCTTGAGAAGCATAGAACAAATCTCCAGTAGTATCCAGTCATGCCCAAGAAACTCGGTTCCTCCATAACACTCCTAGGTGGCTCCCATGGTAGTACTGCCTCAATCTTCACTGGATCTACCGCAACTCCAGCCTCCAAGATGACATGTCCCAAGAAGTGAACATCTCTTATCCAAAACTGGCACTTTGAGAGCTTGCCATTAAGCTAGTTCTCTCGGAGTGTGTCCAGAACTACCTGCAAATGCTAGGCATGCTCCTCCCCAGTAGTCAAGTAGATCATAATTTCATCGATGAAGACTACGACAAAGCGATCAAGGTATGGATGGAAGATCTTGTTCATGAGACACATGAACACTACTGGAGTGTTGGTTACACCGAAGGGCATAACCAAGAACTCATAGTGGTCGTACTGACATCTGAAGGCCGTCTTCTGCACATCCTCATCTCGAACTCTGCGCTGGTGATATCCTGATCTGAGGTCTAACTTCGAGAACCACCGTTCACCATTGAGCTGACCAAAGAAATCATCAATCCTCGTGAGTGGGTACTTGTTCTTCACGGTCACGTGGTTCATGCGACGGTAGTCGACACAGAGCCGTAAGATCCCATCCGGCTTCTTGGCAAACAGAATCGGGGCTGCCCAGGGAGAAACATTAGGTCGGATGGATCCCTTAACCCGCAAGTCCTACATCTATACCCACAACTCTAAAATCCTAGTGGGATCCATCTGATATGCTGGAGTAGATATCAGTGTCTTCCTTAGGTACAGGTCTATGTAGAAGTCCACCTCTCTGTGAGGAGGTAGTCCTGGAACATATTAAGGGAAAATATTCGAGTACCGGTCCACCACTACAGGATAAGTTGGACTCTCCACATCAACTGCACTGAGGGTAAGGCAAGCCAAATGTTGAGTGATTGGTTGCACCCTCCTCTGAGTAATTTCGTCCTGTGATGCAAAGTTTCCCTTCTCACCAGTGAAGGTAAACCTGGTCTCATCCGTGTGGACACACCGTACTTTGAACCTAACACTGTCGATCTGAGAATTGACTGTAGATAACCGGTCGATACCCAAGATGACGTTGTAAGGCCTCAACGCTGCTACGAGAAGATCCTAGCCGAAGCTCTAACCTCCTAGAGTAAGCTCAAACTACCAGAACTAGTGCGTAATCATCAATTCTACTCTTATAGGAGTCTTTAGCCGTAAGGATTATGCCAACAGCTCCTTCGGAATCTTCGAGCTCCGAATGAGGGTAGTGGAAATGAAAGAATGACTAGAACCTGTGTCTATAAGAACTACATCTAAGGTGTATTAGAAAAAGGTAGTACCTCAAATCTTCTCTAGAGTGATGTGGTCGTATGCCTCAGCTACCTGATGCTGAGTTATCCCCTGTCCACTTGCTCCCTGCGGTCGGGGTGGACCTCTTGGTGGTGGTGGTAACGCCTCATAATGTCGTCCACTACCAGCTGCACGAACAACTCCTCTACCACACCCCTTGCTCCCTATGGACCGCGTCGATCGAGCCTCTACCGCTTCCTGGGAGGTTCTTCAACTGTATGCTGATCATCTGAATAGCGGGTCGGACAATCACGAGCCATGTGACCCTGACCACCACATGAGTAGAACTGTCCACTCCTCGCATATAATTCACATCCCCGTGTACCCCGAAAAACTGATCCTGAGTCATTTGGTCATCCACCAATGGGTACGGTCTTCTTAGACATCTACATCATCTATCTACTTCCAGCTGTAGAAGACCCGACTGCGTGTCGACTAGTGGTGGGTCTCACTTCTCGAGACTGCTCAGTAAGGAAACTCTCCACTAGGAGGGCTCGCTCCAAAACTCCTGCCTGCATCGGAATACTGAAGGAGATCATCGATGCCCAGATCTCTCACCTGAGCCGCTGCTCGAAAGTCCAAGCCCTGGAGAATGTGTCCCGCAACATATCTGTGGAGTAGCGAGAGAGGTCATTGAACCTTGCTGAGTACTGTGATACTATCATACTGCCCTACTTTAGATGAAGTAGCTTTTTTATTTTCACCGCTCGAAGGGTGGCTGGAACAAACTCAACCCGGAATAGGCTCTCGAATTCTATCTAGAGTAATGTCGCCTCATCGTGGACCTGAAGCAACAGGCTCCACCATCTGCCTGTTGCTGCCTAAAGGAGACTCACAGAAAGGATCACCAGAAGGTCTGTTGGTGTCCATACCGTCCTTAAGACTCTCACCACATCCTCCAGCCAATCCTTAGCCGCCTGTTGGTCCATATCTCCCCAAAACCTAGGTGGCCTTTGGCGCTGGAACTCAGGCAATGCACTCAAATGGAATGAATCTTCTGCTGCTGAGGCTGGTGGTATCGGTGGCCCAATGTGAAGTGGTACCACCACTACCTCCGCTGGTAAAGGGCCCTACACTGAGGCCTCTTTTCTCAGTGGGATGTCAGAGCATACGACTCTCGGGGCTTTGTAGGGAGGTATCCTGAAAGAAACAGTTGCAACATGGTCAAAAGATTATACCGAGTGAGCTAATATAGTTGAGATGACTTAAGAAAACTATTAGAAACACACACATAACCAGTTTTTTCATGCACTAAGTCAGAAATAAGAAGTCAGGGTCCTGGTCTATGGATACATCGGCCGCCCGCACCAACATTGGACTCCCTGAACTGAAAACCACACTTAGTACCTTTAACACTATTGCTTCACAGAAAATAAATATCAGAGTCTTGAGTTTTATGGTAGAACAAACTCCTCTAAAAACAATTTGTCACGACTCGTCCTCGGGACCCATGTCGTGACTACCCGAAGGCCTCATTCCTTAGGCCAGGGGCTGGCGACTAGCACGAAAGGTTGAAATCCTTAATTTGGAAAGGCATTCCCATTATAAACGTAAACACACACAACGGAGTACACAATATGAACTAAAAAACTATGAAAACTATATACAAAAGAGTGTGCTAAAATTAAAGTGGGCCGGAAATACAATCCCAACAGTAAAGTACAAGGAAACAGAAAAGTAGAACTGAAAGAAGAAAAGTAAAGCAGCCAATGGGTCGTCCTCCGAGGTTCCTACCTGAAGGGTAGGTACAGATGGCCTCCTCAACACTCCACGTCCGTCTGTCCGCTCTGTGTACCATCTCGTCGAGTGGTCCACCTCCATGTACCATCCAGTCCTGCTACTCTATACCTTAGTCAGCACTGTCCATCATCTGCAACCAACACAATGTGGTGCGAGCATATCCTGTGTAGGGGTGATTATAACGATACTCAGTAGGGACCCTGAGACACTCAAGGTCTCACATAATCCAACAAGGATAAACCATATAGGTATGAAAATAAGGTATAACCATTACATAGATATATGCCCATACATATAACTAAGTTATCTAGTAACCCATCTCAATCATGAGGAAAACACTAATGTCATTGACTCCACTCAAAATCAGGATTATATTCTAGGGTGGTAACATGTAACACTCCCAGTCAAACTGTAGAAGCCTCATTTTCTAGTGTAGTCCTCATCTATAGAGTAATGTGGGCCTACCGCATCACATAGTGGCACTTCCCACTATTCTGGACTGTTGTAGTACACCTCCTGTCGAGTACCATGGGTCTGTTGCATCACACAGAGGCGCTCCCCACTGTGGGTCTGCCACATCACCCAGAGGCGCTCCCCCTCGTAGCGTGCTGAGGTAATCCTCCTATTGAGTATTGTGGGTCTACCGAGTCACCCAGAGGAACTCCCCCTATGGGTTTTCCACGTCACATTGAGGCCCTTCCCACTTGGCTAGTCGAAACACTCTGAGTTGAAAGGTCAGCAGTTGTCAAGTCTCAGCCAGCTACTAGGTCTCTGCACTTCGCTCGCTCATCTTCGAGAGGATCTGCTCCATGAGCTATTAGTAGATACTTCAAATGTCACTAAGTCCCAAGTAGAATTATCTCAATGGTCCAGCTCGTCATAGGGGTCTCAATGCAATAGAAGGAGCGTCAATCGGACGCCCGGTCTGCGAGTTATTGGCATTTTCGTTCCAGGGACCCAGTTGGATTTTAGTTTCAAACCAACCTGACTATATCCCAACTGTGTTCAAACTTGAAGTGGAGTATTCCAATGGAACTGTCATTCTCTATGATTTCCATCGCCGTAGGCGGTTCATCGATCACACACCTATAGCCCAAGATATGGGCGCAAAAGTGTTAACAGCTCGAAAGGGCCTGGGTCCGGTCTGACCCACTCTGACCGACCCGACCTGACCCAGGTCTGGACTGGGGTCTGACCCGGTACGTGAGTCTGACCCACCCAAGGGTCCGGCCTAGCATGAGGGGGCGACCCAACATGATTGGGCAGCCCGCGTGGCCCAGCTAGATGGAAACACATGTGGCCCGGCTGGCTGGCGACACGCGTGGCCTGGCTTGCAGCCCACGTTGCCCGGCTGGCTGTCCCGTGTTGCCCGGCTCGCTGGCCCGCATGGCCCGACTGGCTATCTACTGCGTGGCCCGGCTAGCCATGTGTGTGTTTGTGGGGGGGGGGGGGGGGGGTGCCGCGCCCCCTTGATGGTCAAATGGAACCGGTGCTATGAGCCGGTTAGGGAGCCGCGGGACCCAGGTGGGTCCCTCTTTGTCCGGCTGGCTGAGCGGCCAGCCGCTTCCAGAAAACTGGTGCGGCTCGAAGGTGTTGCGCCCCTCCACTGTGACACGCCCTGGCCATAGTTCTACACCACCGCCTGGCGCGACGGCACTGCACCACCTCCGTCATGGCCCGGCCTGGCCACGACCCCATGCACCTCCACGTGGCACGACGACGTCGCTCCCCCTCCGATCGTCGCGACACTCCTAGCTGCGGCCATTGTGCAGTCAGTTTTCCTCACGGCCGGCCCAACGCCGGACGCGTTTCTCCATCTCGATCCATCCTTCTGGTGGCACTGTTGTGCCTCCACCGTCGTCAACAAATGAGAAAAATCAAGGGGGAGGGTCGAGATGTGTTCGTGCGGTCCGAGCCCTCCACATTACGTTGATATCATTTTGAAAAATATTGTCAACATAAAACGAAACAAATACAAACTCAAAATTACCCTACCCTGCATGTCGTTCATTGATAGTGGAAGAAGAGGAATGGTGGATGTTGATTCATTGACATCAGGAATCGTTCGGGGTATGAGATTGTGGAAGAAGCCTCGTCAGCGTTCTCCACAGTCGACTCCTTCTCTTTTGGCTCGGTCAATGATCATGGAAGATGTTCGTCGTTCTTCAGCGGTGAGTGGCGTTATTCATTGGAAGGATGAAGTTCTCTAAGTTCTTCCAATCCCTCTCTTATGCTCCACCAAATGAATTGCCAACCGAAAATAATAGACTAACTATTAGTTTAATGGGTGGAAATAATTCAAATGAATTCAAAAGGAGTTTAGTAAAATTGTGAAACTTAACCAAATAAATGAGAAGGTTGGATCAATTAAGAGGGAGAAGGTGAAAAATTTTCTCCCACATAAATGGGGGGTTAAAGGGGGTTTAAAGCCCGTATGGTCCCCACCAAGGATATCCTCCCAATGGAGGTTATGTGAGGGTGGGGCCCACCACCATAACCTCTCATGGGAGGTTATGGTGTGGTGGCCCCCACCTCTAACCTCCTCTTGGAGGTTTTAGCCACCACAAAATAAAAAAAAAGTTATCACCTTATTTTTATTTAAATTATTTTAAAACCCCAAAATCTGACTTCCATTCTCGTTAGAACGCAACTGTGGTGAAGGTCTCACTAAGCAATCACTGATGATATGAGTTTAACGGTGCCCTATGATTTCAATTCTGAGCACCAGTTCAAAAGGTATAAAATCCCACTCATACATTTAATGAACGTACCCAAACAAATCTTCAAAAATTGATTCCGGGCACATCGGGCCTCCGAATGAAGTGCCGTAAAATGTCGCGGACTCGTAAAAATTCCATGAATTTATGAAAAAAAATTCACAGACTTTTCGCGTCTTTAAAACCATATATTGTTAAGGCATCGATATAGACCTATACCCTTGGGTTCTATATAAACTATGGGTATAGGTGCCATGTATT
The DNA here is from genome assembly GCA_963277665.1 of Viscum album. Taxonomy (NCBI): domain Eukaryota; kingdom Viridiplantae; phylum Streptophyta; class Magnoliopsida; order Santalales; family Viscaceae; genus Viscum; species Viscum album. The sequence continues at coordinate 1,510,428,529 of OY728128.1, read as the reverse complement.
TTCTTATACCCACGGCTTCAATAAACCATGGGTATAACTCTATATCCAGAGTTTGAAAACCATGGGTATATTTAATCCACAAGAGAACATATACACATAGTTTTCAAACTGTTGGTATTGGTTATTGCCAGCATTTGGAAGTAGCCCAAATTTCCTTCTTCCCCAAACACTTAAACTAGTACATCAAATAAACCAAATAGTATACATTCAATGAATTACATATTTTCTACATTTATTATACAACCAACAAGTTGTAATAATTTTCAAAACATATGAAATACTAAAAAATATATATTCATCCAGAAAAAAAACAATATATGTTATTACAAAACTACACAAGTATCCTTCCTACTAAGTCAAAAATTAAGGGGATCAATATCTTTTCCTTATCCAAAATCCTCATCCTAACCATCAGTAAAATCATCATCATTAGTAGAAACATCGTCACTAACAACAGAATATGGATTATCAACATTATCAACATCATCATTGCCTCCTCATTTAGCTCGATCACCACTAGGACCATCATAGACATCACTCGGGGCATAATTTAAAGAATTCATCGATTACATATAAGAATCATTAGATGTATAATACTTTTATAGAAGTTAATGCCTGATAACCAACATAGATTTCAAGAGTTTCTTTTTGGTCATCTCACTTCATTCACTCAACTATTTACCTTTTTTTCATTTCTATGAAGTTATTCTGTTTTACATCAGGTACTTCTATGTGAGAGATTTGAATCTTGGTGGTCTGATATCCTAGAGAGGAGCCTAATGATGACCAATAACTGAAGGGGAAGATGTTTTACTTGGGTCCACATCAGACTCTTCCCTAGTTCTCATTACCTAAAACCTGACTCAAATGATCATTCATCTTGATTTTGTCATATTTTTATCATCAAGGGCCTCTAGTGTAGTATGTTGGAAATATAAACAAGATATTTAATTAGGATTTTTTTATAAATAGTAGAAATATAAATAATAAAACTTACAATATTTTTGTGTTTTTGTGCATTTACTATATTTCTATCATTTATCTTTCTAATTGAGCCAAATAATTTAGCTCAAGGAAGATGATATTATATGTCCAATATAACTTGATGAAAATGATATTTATTAGTATACACATATTAAAAATGTAAAAATTTTATAATCTTGAATAATAATAAAATGGAATCACTTTCAAAAAAATGAAAAATTCAGAATTAATGCAATAAACATCAATGAAAAATTGGAAATTTGGACTATAGGTCAATTGGACATCAGGAATATAGACCAATGGCCCATTAAGTCTCTAGGAAAATTCTCCATTAGACATATAGGCCAATTTTCCATTAGTTCTATACAAAAAATGGACATTATTTTATTAAGCATGATGGCCAATTGGCCATTTGGCCTAATATCCAAATTGCCCAGCAGACCTATAGGATAATTGGCCATTAGTCCTATAGGACAATTAGACATTGTTTCATTAGGTATAATAGGCCATTAGGCCTAGAGGAAAATTGGCTATTAGGCTTATAGGACAATTGGCTATTTGGCCTATAAGCCAATTGGACATTATGTCATTAGGCCTAATGGACTATAGGCCAATTTTCAATTAGGAATATATACCAATTTTCCATTAGGCCCATAGACCAATTTTCCATTCAAAATAATAGAAAATTGACCATTATTCAATTAGGCCTATAGGAAAATTAGACATTAGGAACATAGTAAAATTAGACATTATTCTTATAGGCCAATAAAAGTAAAAACCTATTGGCATATAGGCCTAATGGAAAATTGGGATTTAGGTTGATAGGCCAGTTGTCCTTAGGCCTATATGCCAATTGGATGTCAGACCAATTGGATGACAGGGAAATTATATATTAGACCTATAGTCTAATTGTCCATTCATCCTATAGTCCAATTGGGCATTATGTCATTAGGCCTAATGGCCAATAGGTCTATTAGACGTATTGAAAAATTTTCCCCTAAGCCTATAGGCCAATTTGCCGTTTGTCCTATTGGAAATTTGGCCTTATGACATTAGGCCTAATAGGACAATTTTCCATTAGGCCTATAGGCCAATTGAGCATTAGCCTAATATTCCAATTGTCCATTAGACCTATAGGCGAATTGGACATCAGGCATAATATTTCAACTGGATATTAGGCTTATATGCCATTTTTTCATTAGGCCAAATGGCATAATGTCCAATTGGCCTATAGACCTATTAGGCCTAACAGCCAATTGGACTATTAGGCGTAATGGACAATTGGCCTATAGGCCTAATGTCCAATTGACCTATTAGGCATAAAGGCCAATTTTCCATTAAGCCTATATTCCAATTTTCTATTGGGTCTAATGGAATAATATTCAATTGGTCTACTCGGCCTATAGGCCAATTGGAAATTATGCCATAGGTCAATTGGCCATTAGTCATATAGGAAATTGTCAATTATGCCTATATATAAACTGGACAATTGGCCTAATGGAATAATGTCAAACTGGCCTACAAACCTAAGAAGAAATTAGACATTATGCCACTATGAATAATAACCAATTCGCATATAGTCCAATTGATCGTTAGGCCTATAGGCCAATTGGACAATAAGAACGTAGACCATTTGGACATTAGGCCTATAGGCCAATTTTTAATTAGGCCAAATGGCATAATGGTCAATCAGTCATTAGGCCTATCAACCAACTATCTTATTGGCCTAACGGCCAATTGGCCTAATAGGTCTAAGGGACAATTGTTCATTAGGACTATAAGACAACTGGGCGTCAGTCAAAATGAACATTTTCTCATTATTCCTTTATGGAAATTGGAAATTAGGACAAATGGCCATTTGAAAGGGTAATTTTCAGCCTTTTATTAAAAATATTAATGATAATAAATATTAAAATTCATCATGAAAAGCTGAATAAGTAAAAATATAAATAAGGTAATTATTTTAATTTAGATTAAATTACGCAGTGCTTCTCATGCTCTGGAATTGTAGTGTGCGTTAATGTGTGTACATATATGATTGAATTTTTATTCTTTTTGTTTTTCCCTGAAGCTTCATAAACAAATTCCAATATATGTAATAAGAATTAAATTTTATATAAAAATCATTTAATATTGGTAATACCTTAAACTCATTAGTCATACATTGTGCAATAATTTTTTGATATTGAGTTTTTTGGAAAATTGTTGAATGTGGGTACACCATCTAAATTTGAACATATTCTTCTCTTCTAATCATTATACATGCCATGCTTGTATGATCACCATAAATCTCAAACATCCATAAACCTTGCAGTCTTAGCAGTTTCTACATCAGTAATGTTAAACTGAATCTAAAATGTACATGTTATTTCATATAAATAAAACAATAATATAGATTTAATTTTATAAAATTTTCCCACCCATATCTTCTCCCATGATTTTTCCTTGATTTAATTATTGTGTTGTCTCTATGGGACCGGTTCAACCGGAAAGATATCATGGTATTTGGATAAAGTGTCCATAGAACGTCTACACTACCTTGCGTTCTCACATGACATTTGATTTTCATCATTGTAGTCCACCATTATCTATGTAAGGAGATTCCATGATTTCTTCATATGATTTCTCCCACATCACCTGGAAGAAGATACCCATGAATAAGAAAATAGGTGGAACAAGAATAAGAATTTAATAATGGTAGAACATAAAAAAAGTGATATAATTGGACATAGTTTTATTAAAAATAACCTACTTTAGGATACTTAATAGATTATGATGGATCTGTGGGCAGACCTGGATCAGCAGCCTCTGAACAAAGTTTTAGTTCTAATGCATGAACAAGGTGGTATTCATGCACTGGATGGGAGGATAAAGGAACCGACTCATCAAATGTTGTATGGATGTAAGGAATTGTAGGAATTATATAAGTGGGGGAAAATGGGTAGTAGGCTGGGGGATATATCGTAGGGTACAGGTATGGTAAAGGTGGAAACATCCATGGAGGTAGTGTAGACATGGTATGGGTAAAAGAGACTAAATGTGATAAGGGAGGCATTAGTGGGATCATCCCTAGACGTGGCATAGACATAGTATGTTAATAATAGTGTTGTTGAGAAAATGATGAAGGAATGGATAAGAACATCCCCAAATACTCAAACGGAGGATGGAAATGTGTGGTAGTTGGGGTGTTTGCATGTGGGATAGTGTGGTAATGGTTATGATGGGTGATCTGTCTCGGTCTAGGAGCACCGCACTTAGACCCATGCTATCAGGGTGAGGAGTCACCTTTGGTGGAACTGAATGTCCCTAAAAAAATTTCATAATGAAAATTAAGATGAAATTATATGTAATGTAGAATAAAAAAATTACACTTATTATACTCATTGAGGGATGTGAAGGAGGCAGCACATGCTTACAAACTTGTTGGCCAAGATAAAATAGTTGCTTCATTTGAAGTTCTAAAGTACTTGACATAACCTACATAAGAATGAAGTGTACATTTTTTAGAAACATTTTTTATAAATCATGCATAAAAATTATAATTCAAAGAATTCATAGGTAATGTCATAAAATATTTCTATAACAATAATTTAAAACCAAGTTATTGATTTTTCTAAAAATAATTTTAAGAATAGTTTTCTAAATTGAAATAAATTTAATTAAATGAGAGGAAACCAGACAATATTAAAACAATCTTATCATTCCAAACTAAAACTATATTAAAGTAATTACATTAATACTAACTTGATAAACTCAGGTAAAGGTAAACTGAATTAACAATTAACATATATGGTTGCTTCTATATATTACCCACCACTAATTAAGGTTCAACATCAACTCTCATAATAGTAAAATTTGAATAATCCAATGAAATATTTTGTTCAACAATAATGGGGGAAATTTATTCACCAGCATCATGAAAAATATTTCTTGGGATTACCTCATTAATGAAAGTGTAATCAGGTCTTATATGATCTTTCACATAAAACACTTGTTTTCCCATTGATTCCAAAATGTATAGTTCATAAGTATGTTTGAATCAACTCATTTAAATAACTTTGAATCCATAGTCATCAAAAAATTTACCCTTTTGCATCATCAAGTCAAACCATTTACATTTCATCATAGTGACTTGACCTTGAGATTAGTAATCAAATAAGAATATTTTCTCAACAATTCCCTAATAATAAACATCTTCATATCGAGGTCGGCTATCAAATGAATTGGTATAGTAATCTATTGTAGTAGTTAACATAACACCATCATGCTATGTTCTTATTTTCTCTGATAGATTAGCCTTAACAAATTTATACACATTCATTATTAAATATTTTCATTCACGAGACAAAGAATTGGTACCAAATGACAACACCCTTAATTCTTGAGAAACAAATTCAACATGAAAACTCAAGACCTGAAATATTTTTAAATAATACTATTAAATGAATATCTATATTTTAAGATAATTAATGTAATTTTCATAAATTTTATTTCAATCAAGAAGGAAACTCAATGCTTTGAAAAGTCTCTCTGTTTATCAGAGGAAATGATTGGTGAACTGTACTTATAATTTTCATTTGTTCCTTATACAAAATTATAATAAAATTCTACTGTATATCTAAAATTTAATAATATGATATTACATGTAAATATCCAAATTACGGACTTGATATAGTTATCAAAAAACCAAAGTTAAACAAGAAAGTGTGATGTTCCACAACATGATCTTCAAGGCTCAATGCGGCCAATGTATAAGGCCCGAAAATTCTTTATATTTGGGGAAGAGAGGGAAATGAAGGCTCAATTTCCCCATACTAGTAATCTTTATTTCTCATTGTCTAGTTATGTCACGTTCTCACATCATAAAAATACGTCATAAAAAATCCATACATTCTTGAGCCAGATAACCTCTTACAATTGAACTTTTAGGATAATTCTTTTTTCAGAAATATGATTTCATTGTGAAAATTTTTCTTTCTGTAGGATACATCCACTGAAAAGCAACTGGTCACCCAAGAAGTGTTTCAGTAGGAATATAGTCTCTTAAATGCGGCATCCAGGTGAAAAAATAAGGAGGAATAAAATTTCCATCTCACACAAAATTAAGGGTACCTCCTACTGTTTTTTTATCAACAATGCCTTGGATAACATTTTAGCACAAAGGTATCAAAAAATGGAACAATTGAATCACTTTATCCATTACATTATGGGAAATAAAATGATTACATTATATTGGAATCAATTCATGAATAATTATGTGATAATCCTGAGTCTTTAGATATTTTAGTTTCAAATCCTGTATGTTAAATCATTTAGATATGTTTCTAGAATACCCATCAGGAACATTGGTAATCTATAATACTAGCAAAAATTGATCTTTCTGTGATGGTGTCATCACATAACATGAACAAGGAACTTTCCATTTGATTTCACCAATACAAAAAGGACAAAAATTTTGTTTAATAACCAAATCCAACAAGTCCCAATGAGATCATAAGTTATTTTTTTTCTTCCCATTGATGTTTAGAATAATTTCAAGAAACATTTCACAAATATTTTTCTCAATGTGCATTTCATCTAAACAATGATGTTACAAATTTTTAGACTAGTATGGAAACTGAAAAAAGATACTTCTCTTTTTCCAATTAAATGTGGATTCAATGTCAACATTCTTCAACTTTTTAAATTTCCAATTCCCTTTCCCTAATAAAAAAATGAAATTTATCAATTAATTAATCTCATCACTATAAGACTTACTTTGAGGTGGTTGTTCAATTTCAACAGCACTATCAAACCTTCGATGATTCTTCTTGTATTGATGATCCATTAGAAATAATCATCGATGCCCCATGAAAATAAAACTATGATGATATTTAAGCCTTCGTGATTGGGTATTCTTTATACATACCAGACATGATAGTTTTCCCTCTGTACTCCAACAATACATCATTGCATAAGAATGGATATCATTTATAGTCCATATATGGGAATCATGCATCTGGAATATATTATTTGAAGAAGCATTGAATATATGAACACCCATATCCCAAAGTGATTCACCTATCTTATTAAAGGCTACAAGTAGATGACTATATAATTACTAATATCATATTGACCAAATATATGTATAATAAATAAAGTGAAAGGTTTTTTCATACAAATGCATTGAGAAAGGACATAAACATGATTAAAAACTAGCCATATGTTGTGAGTTGTAATAATATGACCAAATGGATTAAAAACATCACAGTATAGACACAATATGGCAGTACACACCTCAGTAGTAAAATCAAGATTTTGTGCATCCAATTACTACCATGATAATCCATCTGAATGACTAACAAATTTATTATTACATTTAATTCTCTCATCATCACTTCATTTCATGTTTGATGAGATTTCTAGAGACACGAATAGATTTTGATGTCTTGGAATCAATGGAAGGTTCCACATGAATTTTTTTAACACATGAGATGATGTTCCATTTACATTTTTCATCCTCCTAGATGTACAACGTTATTTATATTCATTACTGTTAGTTATTTCCTCACAAAATAAACTTCATCCTTTCGGAAAAGCATGAACTTTTTTAGTAAAAAATCCAAGATGCATAATTATCTTCATTTCCTTGTAATGATTTAATGTAATATCACCACCATTAGAAATAAATTCCTTCAAATATGTAAAAATATAATCAATGGTAGTATTAGAAATTTCATGCATGGTCATTCTATGATATAACCACATTAAAAAATCCAACTTGGTCATTTTAGTACATTCTTTATATACTAGAGTTTTTGCATCATACATTTAAATTTTTACTCTCAAAACATCATAGTCTCTAGTCTTTTACTCATGTGTATTGAAATATTTTTCTTCTCGCACTGGTATACTTTCTCTCTCCTAATGATGGACAAATAAAAACCGATCAAATATCAAATTATTTATACTAGTTCTTTGTTTTTGTTCATGAGCAATAGAATATTTCCCTGTATCTCCATGGTGATACCAAACATAATAGTTTGTATAAAATCCAGCTTTTTATATGGTAGATAACTTATTCATGGATTAACCATGGTATTCCAACACAATTATAGCCTGGAGACTGTATACAACCTCTATTATAATCATTTTGGAATAAAAAATATTAAAAAATAAAAATTCTTTTTAAACTCAGATGAAATATGATCATTATGATACATCGAGATTTTATCCATTCAATTAAAAGGAAAAATGTTATCTTCCAATCAACAATGTAAACCATAATTAAAAAATCATTTCAACCAATTTTAATACTAAAGTCATCATACATACTAGTAGCTATAAAAACAATGATAAAGATAAATAACATATGTTATATGAAATGACTACAAAAAATGAACCAAGTTGTGTATCCCTAAAATTTAAGAATTAACTATCATGATCACTATCCAAAAAAATACCAAGGAAGATCACGAAGATAAAAAACATGAACTAAAATGAAAAAAATAATCATTTTTTTCTAATGTTTTATGAAATGAAATGAAAAAACATCAAAAATGTGTGAACACTTGGCACAATTTCCTTTTAGGCCTAATGGAAAAATTTATAAAGGGTTGATCTATAACATAAACACATAAATTTCCTTATTGGACCAATATGAAATTTTCCATTAGCACTATAGTCCAATTAGACGTTATCTCATTAAGCCTAGTGGGTAATTAGCCAATAATCCTACTGGGAAATTGGCTATTAGGCCTAATGACCAATTGGCCTATAGTACTAATAGAAAATTGGACTATAGTCCTAATGGAAAATTGACCTATAGGACTAAAGTCCAATTTTCCTATAATCCTAATAGAAAATTGACTATTAGTCTTATTAGGCCTATAGTCTAATTGGCCATTAGGCCTATAGGCCAATTGGATATTAGGTATATTAGGCATATAGGGAAATTATACATTAGGCCTATAGGCCAATTGTCCATTAGGCCTATAAGAAAATTGGCCAGTATGCTTATTAGAACAATGCCCAATTGGTCAGTATGCCTAATAGTATAATAAAAAATTATCCATCAAGTCTATAAGACAATTAGCTATTATGCATAACAGGCCAATTGGCTATTAGGCCTAATGGAATAATTTCCAATTTGCCTATACGCCTAATGGCCAATTGGCCTATTCGTCCTAATGGCCATGCAATTCATGGAATACCTCCATTCAAAAAAATATCCCATGCTAAAATAATTAAAAAAGGAAATATATTTGTCAACAATTATAACCACATAATTCATGGGATACCTCCGTTTAGATTTTAACACCAAAAATACCATCAAAACATGGAATTCCTCTTTTAACAAAAAAAAGATAACCCACTTTGGAAGCCTCATTTTTCATATAATACCAAAAGCTTGTTTGTTTCATTATGAAAACAAATCATAAATTTTATCAAACATAGGGAGTTTATATAAACCATTTCCCATCAAGATACCATTTCAATCTGTAAATTCCACCAATTTTCCACATGACAGAAAATAAATTTAAATGAATGAATAGAAAATTTATGAAAACATAAACATCCAAACCATGTAGAATTTAATCAAGCACTTGAAAATACTAAAAAAAATATAATGAGATTGGAGGAGAGAATAAAATGCTTCCTCTCAAAAATCGCAACAAAATGTCACCAAAGAAAGAGTGGGGCAGCCGGAATCACATAAAGAGGGTAATGGGGTGGCCCAAACTGTAGGAGAACGGTGGGAATCTGTGGTCGATGGAGGAGGGAAGGCATCCAAAGTCACAAAAATAGGTTAGGTGGCTGAAATTGCCAAAGGGGAGGGAGGAGGCTAGACAAGCTCCCCTGAGGGTAGGGGGGATGCACAGACAAGCGAGAGCAGTAGGCCTTGACTGAGGAGGAGGGGAGGAGGAACCTGAGTGGGATTGAAATAATTCAAAGCATATACCAATGGTTTCTTAAAAACCATTGCTATATGCATTGTTAGGGACCTATATAACCATGAATATCCTATCTCGTGGGTATATATCTGTTGGGATATGTCCTTTTTCTAGTAGTGTCTCTTGAGAACATAGTCATTAGCCAATACATTATAGTGCTATATCGATCCACCCATAATCATGATCTATATTAAGTTCAGACATCATCATGAGATTTATCAGGAAAAATGTCCTAACAAATAATGTCTAATGATCATAACATTCCTGAAATACATAAAATTCTTTATTGACCTCATCAAACCAATAAAAATTTTCTTTTAAAAGCCATAAGTAAAACATTTTTGAATATTCATATATCAATTTCCTTTGAACCCCAATATTCAAAAAATTACAAGAATAATGGTAATGAGGGGTTTTCATTGAAAAAAAAGACTCTTATAAATTAATCCAAAGTAAAAAATAAAAAATTATGTTAGCTTGAAAATATGTTGACACTATATATGTTAAAATAAAGCATTCCTTTTACATTTTTTTAGTGAAATTCAAGATGTTCTAAAAAATTCATTTTAAAAGCATTTAAAGAAAGTGAAAAGTTTCATTTATAATTCATTTATTTCAATATGAATACATCAATAAAATAATTCAATAATATTTACAAGTAATGAAAAATTTAGAAAATAAATAATTAAAACATTTAAAATGATGTTTTTAAAGTAAAGTGTCCCTTGCCTTGAGTATGAATCATCACTTATGTTATGTATTCTGAAATAATAAACTTAGGTTAATTATTTAGTTTCTAAATAATCATTTTCAATTTTATTATTCTTTTTATTTCATTTATTAACATGTTATATTTTATTTCATAATCAGTTAAGTTCATGCTGGGTGTTTTGATGATATTCAGTACATATGTCCAAGATCTCTTTAGTAGGATGAATATGGTCAAAGCGGACATTATTAAATTCTCTATAGAATAATAATCATGAAATAATTTTTCTTTTAAAACCAACCATAAAATATGGTTATGAAAAATATCTTTGTTTCAATCATGGAGATGGTAGACTGTTGGTATACATAAGTAACAATTCCATTTTTCAATAATCATGATCAAAAGATGATATTTATTATTCTATAGTATTTAAATTATTATTATATCATAAATTGAATATTATTTTTTAAAATACACTTTTATATAGTATCCATGTGACGTGCTCATGAAAAAATAATAACATCGCTTCATGGATATGGTAACTCACACGTACACACGAGTGATGTTATCATTTAAAATTGATGGAAAGGTACGAAAATGATGATGTATTTTATTTATAGAATGATAATATTGTAATTAATAGTATATATATAAATATATATTAAACTAATCAGTATTACCAACCATGAGAGGTGGTGATGGAAAACGAATTACATGGGTTTGTGAGGTGGTAGTCCATCATACACACAATTGACGGTTTCGTTTACCATAAAATAGAGGAGGAGATGGATATTAGTTCTAGAATTAACATGAAATATCTTAGTATTCAGAATATAATTCTGTTATAATTTCAGCATGTTTGATGAGTATTTTAAGGGTTTAGAATGTGAAATAAAACTAAAAAGTTTGTTTCAAAACAATACCTTCTCTTCAAACAACATCATTTTCTTTACACCTTATGTATTACAAGAAGGTATTATTTAAAAAATATGTCTTGATGTCCTCCTCTAGTTTTAATTCTCATGAATCAAGCTTCATTAAGTTAAATAAAATTAATTTATGTTTACTCATATTTAATTATGTTTACATATAATCTTAATCACTTATGTTAGTGTTTTACATCATAAGATAGGATGTAAATATATGTTTAAGTATGAGTCACCATTAAGGTGGACTCACTATCAATATTAAGGTTAAGTCATCATTAATCTATCTCACCATCAGTACTGATGCTGAATTATGAAAAATGATGATATACTCTTACAGGAAACTACCAACAACCTCTCATAAGTTTCTCTACGTATGATTCATTGTCGTATCGAGCTACCATCCGAATCAACTCATAAAATTGGATAAGTATGAGTATCCATCGCATCAAGCTACCGAAAGACTCATTCCAGAATTTTCACAAAGTATGAGCTACCAATAGAAAAAGTCACCTTCAAGATGACCTATTGTCAGAGTTACTTATCATTATTGATTCAATACTACTTGACTCGCCAGTCAAGATTTCAAAATGCGTTAATTATGAGAAACTATTCTAAGACATCGATCTTAACTCACTATTCCAAAAAATCATCCCATGTCACAATTCAGAGACATCAGAACATCTTATTTTGTCATTTAAAATCAACTTTCTTTTAATGGTTATATTTTTGAAAAATAATGATTCTAATTATATTAATTCCTTCATCTTTATTTTGTAGACAAACATTAAATCAATGTCATAATGAAGTATGAGGTATGAGGTACCTATTTGTGATAAAGATCATGGATCTTATCAGCTTCAGTGTATAAAGATAATACCTGTTCAAAACTAGAAAGTGTGCGTAGACGTGACGTAGTTGAGAAAAACTCTAGAAATTATAACTGTGGAAACATTAATATACTATTAAGAAATCAGACTAAAGAACCTTTTGCAGTAACACAAAAAATTAGAGAACAACTCACCAAGAAAAATCTTATAACTAAATGGAAAAAACAATTCATAATCACTCACGACACTATTTTTTGTTGTCTAATTCTAAAATTCAACTCAAGATACATTTAAACATAACTTCCAAGAGTCACAAGCTGCATTTCCAATCACACAAAGCCTTCTAACTCTATTCTCTTTATCTTTTCTCTACATGTGTACTTATTTTACATTACAATAAGTGAATTTTTATCTACTTTATGAACACACATAGACTCCATTTAATAAAAATAATATACAAATATATCTTCACAAACCATCTTTTACAACATACACTCCCATGGATAATAGTGGAAGGGGTACCTGTGTGGCCTGTTTGTTTCTTCACTCCCATGGAAACTATGGAAGAGGCCTAGTTGGCTTTGACAGTTGTGTATTCTATTGTTTACCCTAATATAGGGTGTGGATAAAATATTATTTATATAAAATTAAAGGTATTAGGTGATCAATAAATAGAGAGGGTTAATTCTAAACATGAGACTAAACCTATGGTTTTACATTATGTAATGTTCTTTTAAGTTTGGTTTTGCTAATTTGTGTTTATTTAAATTTGATGAAATAAATTTTCTATGATAATTAATATTAGATAGTTTTTATATTATAATTTTCTTTTGTAGATTGATTTAAAATTTAAAATTAATAATTTATATTATTTTAATTGTGAAGTAATCACTCTTTGATAAATCATTCAACCAATCCAATATTTTATAAACCAATCCTTTGCATAACTGAGTTTCTTTTTATTTTAAATTAGGGATCTTTTTATTAAATCTTTTTGATAGAAATTTTTATAGGAACTCAATTCACCCCCCTCTTGGGTGATATACTCTGACCAAAATTTGGTATCACAAAATATACTTTTTGGGTTTCAAAGTTTTCATATCTTTGCAACTATGATTTTAGTTGTGTATAATGATCTAAAAATTTCTTTCAATTCAAAATTTTTAGTTCTTTATAACATTTTTTTATTATTTAACATGTATAATTGTCATTATGGTGATACTACCAACATACCACCATATTTTAATGGCACAATTCTCAATGGAAAATCAAAATGAAAATGCATTTAGAAAGAATGGGTTTTGAAATATGGTCAGCTATAGTTAATGAATATAAGATTCTTGATACAGTTTGAAACACTTGGGATAAACCAACTAGGGTTTCCTATAATTTTAATTATAAAGATATGAATTCATTATATTGTGCACTATATTATGAATAATTCAATAGGATTTCTGCATGTGAAACATCATTTGAAATTTGGGGCACTCTAGCTATTTCACATGAAGGAACCACTAATGTTAATGAAATGAGTCTTTACAAATAAAATATTAATATGATAACTTAAAAATGATTCTTCATTAGCCTATATCCAACATGTATATCAGGGTTAATGAGATTTTAAATACAACGATCTCACTGATAAAGACAATCACTACAAAAGAACAGATCATGCGAATCATGAGATGACTTCTTAAAAGAGGGATATGGACCTCAGTATCAATTATAGAAACTTGGAACATCAATTCACTACATATAATGGATATTATTAGAATACTAATGATGTATAAGGAATATTTTAATGTAAATAGAGAAGAATATGATAAACCTAAAAGAAATTATGTGGATTTCAAAACAACTGCATCCAAGAAAAAAGAAAAATTTCAAGTTCCTTCTAAAAATTATAGAAATGAAGATTTATCAATAGATAGTGATGAGAAAATGGATAATATTTCTAGGATATTAAGAAATTACATTGAAAGGCTCTTTAGAAATACTAGCTACATAGGGAAATATGACAATAAAGGTAACTAAAGAAGTATTTTAAAAGAGGATATAATATAAATAAAATAGTTTACTATGAATGCGAAAGAAAGGAAATGTGATTGATGACTTTCCAAGACTAAAGTATTAGAAGAAATATGAGTACAAGGATGGAAAGTTAAATAAGGCTACTTGGAGTTCTTCTAAGGACATCTCTAGTGAATCTAAATCATCTCATAATGAAAAGGATGAAACATATAACATGTGTTCTATGGAAAACACATACTAGGTAACCTTTGTATCTACTGCATAGAATTATTATTATTCTGTAGAGGAATCTAAATCTAAAAATTCTAAAAATATGACCAATATGGAAATGTTTGAATACAAAAAAATAATTGAGGATTCTTGTAATGAAGTAAAAGATAAATATAAATCTCTCAATAAAGATTATTCTTTTTCTACTACTATTAAGTCTATAATAACTATAGAGAAAGAGAATAATGCCCAACTGCTCAATTAGAATACTGAACTTAAACTTTCTGATGATCAATTAAAGATGGATTTAGAGAAATTTACAAATTGAAAATATACCATAGTTAAAATTATTTGAAAACAAGTTTCTTCTAAATATACTACTAGAATTGTTTATCATCATGGATAATGAAATTTTGATAAAACCATTTTTGTATCCAAATCTAGAAAATTCATTTTTATGACCACATGTGAGAAATTTTCTGCAAGTTCTAACACTAGAAAACATTTTACTAATTCTAATTCTTTCGGACCTAATAATTTCTATATTTCTAAAACATTAAAAAAAATTTAGGAAACCCATATAGCAAGTGTGGGTTACTAAATACTTAATTTATAATTGTATTTTACCAAAAAAATATGGTTACAAAAGTCTTTTTTTTAACATTTTTTGTTGTAAATAAGTTTGAAAAGTTCCTGTAAGAGATTGTGGTACTTAGAAAATGGGTGTTCAAGACCCATGACATGGGAGTACTCTTTCTTCAAGTACCTCATAAAGATTGACAGTGGAAATTTCGCCTTTGGTTAAAATTCAAAATGGAAAATTATTGTCCTTGGCCAAATCAGTAACAATAATTCAGTTTTAATTTCTAAATATCTTTTTTTTGATAGTCAAATGTACAATATGCTAAGCATTTCACAATTATGTGATGATGGATTTCATGTTAATTTTGAAAATGATGAATGTAATATTTTCAATTCTAATAATTATTTACTCTATTTATTTTAGATATGAAAATATATATGGTTTTAATTTGGATTCATTAGTCTCACAAAATACTCCCTCCTTAAGTGCCCTTCATAATTATTCTTGTCTCGGACATAGGATACTAGTCCATTATAACAATCACTCTATTATAAATATTACTATAAAAGGAATATTTAATGAAATTTCTAAACTAGAGTTTCCAAATTATAAATTCTGTAATCCTTTTCAAAAAGGAAAATAACATAAAATATCGTTCAAACTAAAGAAATAAGTTTCAACTTCTCAACCTATTGAGTTGGTTCTCATGGATTTGTTTGGATCATTTATAGTCTCATGTTTATCTGGGAAGAATTATGTCTTTGTTCTAGTAGATGAATTTTCTATGTATACATGGACCTTCTTTTCATGTCACAAGATTGAGGAATGTTATTATTTCACTAAGTATTTTATATCAGAAGAAAACATAAG
Organism: Viscum album; assembly: GCA_963277665.1. Taxonomy (NCBI): domain Eukaryota; kingdom Viridiplantae; phylum Streptophyta; class Magnoliopsida; order Santalales; family Viscaceae; genus Viscum; species Viscum album. Next base: position 1,510,412,453 of record OY728128.1, on the reverse strand, counting down.
TGGACTTAGAATCAAAATATGTAGAAGTAACCATGGGTGTGAGTTATAAAATCAAGAATTTGAATTTTTTTCTCAAAAAATGGCTACTGTCCTAAATTCTCTACCCTAAGACACCCCAACAGAATTGAGTTATAGAAAATAGAAATATAACCTTACAAGTGATAGACCATACTTTGATAAATGAATATGATTTAACTATTTATTTTTGGGTAGAATTTAGGGACACAACATTTTATATAATCAATAGATTTTTAATTGGACCTATCCTAAAGAAAAATATCTATTAGCAGTGGAATAATAGGAAACCCGAGGTTAATTACTTAAAGGTTTTTAGTTGAATATTCTTTATCATTAATAGAAAAGATAATCTTGACAAATTTCCCTCCAAGAGTGATGAAAGAATTTTCCTAGGTTATTGAATCTCTAGTAAATTATATAGAGTCTTTAATATGAGAAAAAAATGTTTGGAAGAATATATTCTTGTAATTTTTTATGAAACAAATCCACATGAATCCAAAAAACCATTGAAAATATTGGGGACAATCATAAAAATATAGACTTAAATCCTAAACCTTATTATTCTCTATTAAAAAACTAATAGAAAAATCTAGTTTTGGAAAATTTCTAGACTCTAACAAAAAGGAACCTAAACCTGTATAATAACCCAAAGTGACTAGTACTTCTTTTTCTATACCTGTTAAAACACATAAAAACCATCCTTTAGATGTTGTAGTTAGAGACTTAGAAAAAGGAACATAATTTATAGCATCTCTAAGAAACCCGGTTGAACATAAAGTCTTTTTTCACATCTTGAACCAAAAAATAACAACTATGCAATCAATGATGGATTCTGGATAATGGATATGCAAGAAGAATTAAATCAGTTTAAAAGAAACAATGTATATAAACTTGTTGATATACCCAAATACACCATGACCATAGCCACTAAATGGGTGTTTAGAACAAAGTGGATGAAGCTAGAACTATAGTAATATATAAAGTCAGATTGTTTGTACAATGTTATAGTCATGAAAAGGCATAGACTATAAATAAAATCTTTCACAATTAGCCTGATTTGAATCCATAAAAATACTACTATCTTATAAAAAACATCTGAAATTAAAACATTATAAAATGGATTCCGATGTGCATGTGTATATGGTTATATAGTTGATGATGTTTTTGTTGAAAAACCCAGGATTTTACAAATCCTCATTTTCCAAATCATGTTTTCACATTAACAAAATACATGTATTGATTAAAAAAAGCTCCAAGTCTTTAGTATGATAGGCTCAACACGTTTCTTATTTCTAATGGTTTTCTAAAGGTATATATGATCATACTATTTCCATACAAAGAATCTCCAAAGATGTTTTAGTTGTTCAAATATATGGTGATGATATTAATTTTGGATATTCAAAAAATTAATTATGTATTTACATCTAAAAAATGATGAAAATGATTTCAAAATGAGTTTAAGGGGTGCATTCAAATTATTTCTTAGATTTCAAAATTTTCCAAATAAGGAAGGTATTATTTTAAATAAAAGTTAATATACTAAAGATATTTTATTTTTTTAGCTTGGATATCACTAAAAGTAGTGATACTTTTATGAGTACAACATATAAATTGGAACTTGATAAAAATAGAAAATTAGTGGATCAAAAAATCGAAAAGAGTCACACTTACATACTATTAAAATAATTTTCAAATACCTCAAATATACTTCCAACTTAAAACTGTTCTACCCTTAAGGAAAATCATTTGACTTAGTTAGTTATTCTAAGGCTGATTTTAGTGGATTCAAGTTAGATATAAAAAGAACCTTTAGAACATGTCACTTTTTCGGAAAGTCTCTATTTTCATGGTGTAGTACCAAACAAAATTACATTTCATTATCTACTGATAAGGATACATACATAGATAATAGAAGTAATTGTGTTCATTTTTTTAGATGAAACACACATTATAAGATTATGGATATTAATTAAGGCATTCCCCTATAAATACTAACAACAAAAGTGCTATCACCTTTTCTATGAACCTAGTTTCTCATTCAAGAACAAATAATATTGAAGTAAGACGTCACTTTTTGAGATGTCATTATAAAAAAGTTGATATAACTCCAGAATTTATTGGCACTAAACATCAAATAAATGATATTTTTACTATTCCATTAAATTTTGAGAGAATGGAGTTACATTAGACATGATTTAGGGATAATTAATATTTAGTGACTAACTATTGTTAACTCACCATTGGGACTGACATTTGATGACTCGTTGTTGATAAATCACAATTGTGACTTTCCATGGATGACTCACTATTGGGACCCACTAATGACGACATACCATTATCACTCACCGTTTTGTCCTACCAAAATTTAATCTGTGTTATTTTTCAAGCTTAGAATTAAAATTTCTATTTTATTTATTGTACTTTATTTTATTCTGCATTTTTTATTTTTTATTTTAAAATCCATATATGATAAAAATCAAATCAAACCAAATCATTTTTCACTTACTGTACTCCACAAATAGAACCTTTATCTCCCAAACATCAACTTCCTTCATCCCTATAACCAAACCCTTCACAATGGCTTCAATGAAGAGCATTCCTGAGACATATTCAGACAAGTCTCATCCTTGGAAGAAGAAGAAAGTTGAATCGAGTGATCCTAAACCAAAATTTTTTAACAATGATCTTTCCAGCAGAATGTCTATTATAGAAAAGGAATTTCTTATGGATTAGATCTTAGGTAGTAAGCCACCTATATTGAACGTTTTGAAAGAACAAGGTTAGTTGGAATGGTTCTCCAACAACAAGTGGCCTCTTTATCATAATCTTGTTAAAAAATTAATCTGTATGCTGAGTCTATTCTTGAGGGAACAGATGAGTTTTGGATCAAGAATAGAATAATTGGAAAGAGGATTTCCTTTTCTTCTAAATAATTCGATTAATGCTTGAATGTACCTCATAAATATATTTTTTAAGATTATCAAGGAATTTCTCCTTCTATTAGTGATTTATTTTGCTATGAAATTTCCCTAACTGAGATTACTAGTGATGGAATTTCCAGAAGACTATTAGAAACTGAACATGATAGAGAATTTTGATTGCTGTTTAAGTTTAATTAGCATCAACACTTCCCAAGGAAAAGGGGTCTTTGCCTCATTATAGTATAAATATTTTTATCTATTTTATCTGGTGAATAAAGGTCACTAGATCAACCTATATAAATATCTTATAGTCCTTATGTATGATATGATCAAAAATCATTCAAACTCAAACTCACTTTTCAATTAAAATATTATATATGCCATGTTAAAAGTTAAAGGAGTGGTGACTTAAGGTGAAGAAACTGTCATAGAGTGTGATGATTTTTTAATTAAAAAGTCTATATGGAAAAGGATTAGGACTAGATATAATCATTGTATGAGATAGTGGGTGGAAGATAATGAGAAAAATTATGAAGAGTTCAGTCTTGTTCAACACTACAAAAAACAAAACGTTATGGATGGCCCTTGTCTAGAACCAGATGAAGTAGTGGAGTATTTGGATGAGGAAGAAGAAGATGAGGTAGATAAAGGAAAAGAGTCTCTTATTGGTGATAGAACTGATGCTGAAATTGTTGGAATCTTATAAAGAATTACTTATGGATAACCTAGCCATCCAAAAGATATTCCTACAAGATAATCTATCCTAGAAGATGATGGAGAAACAGAAGAGTCTGAGTATGTTGAGTATGCTAGTTGTGGTGGAAGTGAAGGGGAATAAGAAGAGAATAACTAAGAGTAAGAAAATAAAAATTAGTAAGATGAAGAAGAAGAGGAAGAAGATTATAGTGAAGAGGAATAAAGTGATGAAAATAAAGAAGAAGAAAAATAAGAAAGTGGTAATGTTGATGGTGAAGTTGGTGGTGAGTCTGATCATTCTCTTAGTAATAAAGGACCTACTGTAGAACCTAAAACCCCTACTAAAATTGCATTAGTGGAAAAGGAAACTGTTTTTGAACCTCAAATGGTTGTAAAGTCAGTATTAGTGGATGAATAATTTACAGTTTTTCAATTTCAATAATAAGTATATGTTTGGAAGAAAACCCCCTGTTGAGGGGGAGTAACAACATAATAGAGTTATATTTTCTAATATTACTTCTTTTTCTGTAAATATAGTATATTAATGGGAAAAATTCCCTTGATACCTCAAAGTGTGCTTAAACTATCCAAATTCTGATGATGAATTAGATCTAGAAGTGGATCCTGCTCCTACCCCTTTAGTTACTCATTCGCCTAATGATTATTTAAGCCCTAACTATTTTAAAAATTTTAAATAAGAATTATATGAAATTTTTTAATAAATCCTATATCCACAGATAACAATAGTGTTAGGTCTCAGTGAAACGAATTCTTTCCTGCTCTTAGAGAAAGGTGTCTCCCAGATTCAACCTCAAATGGTTTCAGAGCTTCAAGAAGTCATGATAGAGAATAAAATATTAAGTGATGAACTGACATATCTAATTTTTATTGTTAAAGGGATGTCTATTTAGTATAGAGAGTTCTTGTAGAATGTTTTAAAAATACCTGGAGTTTAATTTTATGATGATGATACACCTCAGTCTCCAGTACATGACTTGGATCTATTGAGATCAATCATTATAGACGAATTAAGAGGTTCCTCCACCCCTACTGCTACTCTTATTGACTCCTTGAATATTGAGATAATAACATTGGTGATTAAATAAGAACTACATACATTGATGGCTAGTTCATATCATGAGAGATTAAGAAAAATTAAATAGAACAATAATCATGTACAAGATATGGTAAGGTTTTACATGAAATGGAGCATTACATCTCAAAAAGAGATCATCAAGAATGCATATTTCTTCTTCAAAAGGATTTATACCAAAAATCAATTGGATTTTAATTCAAATGCTTGTTTTAGAATTTGAGGTTTCCCCCAGTCACACAAGCATTCATGGAACAAGCTAAACTACTGAAGGGGATCACTCCAAACCTTCATATGTTCATGGAAAACAAAGATGATTTTACCAAGGCAATGGAGAAAGGTGGTCAGATAATCATGGATTTCATCAACCTTTTGACCCATACATACATGTTCAGAGTACTGTTGTTGTAGAACCAAAGGCCTTACCCTTTAGACCTATGATTGAGAATATGCCTTCAAGTTCAGTATATCGATCAGTTGATCCTCAATTCAGAGATGTTGTCACTTGAAAACCTTTTACTTCTCTTTCTCAAACCCTTCACCCTTTTCCCATGACTCCATATTAGGCTCTTAGTCATCTGAGGCATGTTATTTATCAAAAACATACAACCCCTACTTATTCTACTCAATTTCTTACCTCTATAGTGCCTTTTGGAGTTCCCATTCATCAGCTTTATAAACCAACCCCTTCTGTACCTCATGTTCCTCTATCTACTTCTACTGATAAGGGAATAAAATTCATTGATCCTTACTTGGAGAAAAAATTATTTTGGATTGTCCCTTTATATGGGTGTATTTTTAACTTTTTCTCCTTCAGTGTACTATATTTTTGTAATGAAATAAATTATCTTTATTCGTCAATTATTTGATCTTCATCTCTTGTTATTTTCTCTTTTATAATCTAATATATGTTTTCTATTTTGGATAATCCCAAAATGGGGAGAATGATTATGGTATTTAAATTAAGAATGGAATTGAATATTATTTGATTTTATTTATCTCATAATTTAATGTTTCAAAATCCTATGAGGTGTTAAGAAGAATAGTAATCTCATTTACATTGGTCATTATGAATAACCTAATAATTCCATGATTTATGATCATTGAAAAGGGGGATATTGTTGGCCTCCTCTAGTTTTAATGCTCTCAAATAATATTTCATTAAGTTCAATCATGTTAAATTATGTTCACACATGTTTAATTATGTTTACATACAAGTTTAATCTAATCTGTTAGTGTTTTATAACATAACACAGGTTAGAAATATATGTCTATGTATGAGTTTCTATTATGGTGGGATCACTGTCAATGTTAAGGCTGATTTATCATTATATTGTCTCACTGTCAGCACAGATGCTGAATTCTAAAAATGTAACAGACACTTTTACATCAATCTACTAACATCCTCTCAGAATTTTCATTATGTATGAATCATCGTCACATTGATCTACTATCATACTCAAATAAAAAAATTGTAAAAGTATAAGTCATTTTCGCATCAAGATATCGACAGAATCATTCCAGAATTTTTGAAAAGTATGATCTAACAATAGTGCAAGTCACCATTAAGATGATCTATCCTCAGAGAGACTTACCATTCCTGAGTCACCGCTACTTGACTCACTAGTCTTGATTTCAGAATGCATTATGTATGAGACATTGTTCCAAGACAATGGTCTTGAGTCATAGTTCTAAGTCACTTTTCTAAGTCACCACATAGAGACACTGTCACTTCTTACTTTATCATTTAAATTAAATTTTCATTCTAACTGTCATATTTTCAAAACTTACAACTTCTAGTTATAAAAATGCATTTTTATATATTTTGTAGACAACCATTATATAAATGTAAGACTAATGCATTAGGTACGAGGTACCTATATGTGCTTGAGATCATGCATCATTTCGGTTGTTCTGAATAAAGATAATATATGGTCAAAAGATAAAGTGTGTGGAGAAGTCATGCACCTAAGAAAAAAATGAGAACTGCTAACTGTGGAAACATGAAGATATTGCTGAGAACTCAGAAAAAAGAACTTTTTGAGACAACACACAAAGAGTGAAGAAGAACTCATTTAGAAAATATTATACCTCAATAGAAATAGAAGACAAAATATATTTTTGAATGTTGACTCGAGATACATTTCATCATATCTTTTAAGGGTCGCAAGTGGAATTTCCAATCACACAGAGCCATTTAACTCTATTCTCTTAATTTTTTCTCTACTTGTGTACTAATTTTATATTTCAATTGGTGTGTGTCTATCTATTTTTTTAACACAATCTGACTCCTATGAAAAATATGATGATACACAGATATCTTCAAAAACCAAATTTTGCACCTTATACTCCCATAGATAATAGTGGAAGAGGTCGTTGTGTGTCCTATTTGTTTTCTGACTTCGACAAAAACTGTGAAAGAGGTTTAGTTGACTTGGACAGTTGTGTGTGTTGTGGTTTACCCCAATCTAGGGTCTAGATCAAAAATTATTTATGTAAAATGATTAGTGTAAGGTGATAAACTAGTGAAGTGTATTAAGTCTCAACTTGAGACTGAACCTATAAGGCCTTGGCCTTAAAAGTTACATGATCTGGAGTTAAGTCAATAATTTGACTTTTAATCACTTCGAGGATCTTTTCAGGTTTAGAGATTTAGATCATTAGGTTATAAATCAGACATAAAAACTTAAATATTAAAATAGTAACTTCTAATCACTATCCATTTTCATCATAGAACAAAAATTCTTTAAAAAGAAACATGGAATAGTTTCATGTTTTAAAAGCATAACTTTTCATTGATCCCATCCTTGACATTATTCTTCTTTAAGTCCTCTAAAAAACATATCAAAACATGGGATGAGAATAAAAATACTAGTAAGGGATACACAAAGAAGGAATACTTTTAGTCTTGGGAAAACATGAAGACCATGGATACTTTATCATTAAGTAGTACTTTTGACCTTTAATAAGTAGTGAATATACTTCAATGAATATAATATCATTGCTTACCATTTTTAACCAAAATATTACCATAAAGACCATAGAAAGAAACATATAGCACATATTAGGTAACTTAGGACATAAATATACTTAAATGTAATATCCATACTATCGAAATCAACACAAATCACTAAATGGAATAGTCATATGGCAGACTGGCACACATATCACTAAATGGAATAACTATAAAAATGACTTCCATACCCAATGCATTGGAGATTGTAATGTAACCACCCATCCTTGGTTTATCACGGAACCACCCGTCATTAGTTTATCACAGAACCACCCATATTTTGTTTATCACATAACCACCTTTCAAATATCCAAGCACCATTATAAAATAATAACACATAAAAGATTACAATTATCAATATTTCACTCATAAAATTTCATTTGCAATCACAAGAAATCATTTCAAGATATTGAAATAGTAAATCTACTTTCAAAATAATTTTCAATTCCAAAACAGCCAAAAAGGGAATAAAGAATTTTTTTTACTTAAAAAACATTAATGATTAAAGAGGTTTACAAATATCAAATAGCGGTTATGGTTGTGGGAAATTCATTTTCACCGCGTACGTTAAAAAATTATTCCTTCTTTTCGTTTAGTAACACGCTTCGTAAGAAAATATTCCCTTTGAATGAAATTAAATGTCAAAGTGGTTTATTATATAGATTATAAATTAAGAAGTTGTATCTTATCAGAATATGCCTCAATAAAAGGATATGGAAATGAAGTCCCTTACCTTGAGTCTAACTCGTCATGTACAATCATTATGCTCCTCTAAATGAGGTAATTTATTTTTATTTGAGCCAAACTGATTTCTCAAATTGCCTTATGACCATGGTAAGGAATCTAGCAGGAAAAGAGGGTTGTTGAGAGCTTATTTGAGAAGATTTTGGATGAGTAAAGGGGCTTGAAAGGTGTGAGTAACTGGATAGAGGTGGTGGCCTTTTATAAGAGGGAGGAGGGGCACTTTAGGAAAGTCTTGAAATATTATTTTATTATAAATTGATTTTTGATTTGTAATAGCCCTAAAATGATATATTTCAAAGATAATATTATTATGGTTCTAAATCCCCTCAAAAAATAGGTTTTATATAAGTTTAGGTCATAAAATTAACCTTATCTTTTAGCTTTAACCCTTAGTTAAAACATTAACTCTTATCTTATCTTCTTGTATTTTCACAGTATATCACTACTATAGTTTCCATAAAATGAAAATGTAATAACAACTGGATCATTAATGACAATTTTAACATTAATATAAGTTTTTTGGATGAATATTATATTTCTAGGACTATTATATCATTTAATAAAATAGTATTTTATTTAAAACTCATTTTTGTCTCTTTTGACACTATTTAGTAATTTATTTTTGTTAAAATCATAACAACATGATTCCCAAGAAAAAAAAAAGAAATTAACTCAGCCATCACATGTCAATGTAATCCAAAAAAATCCTAAATGGCATTAAAATGTTCAAATTAAATTTATTTTAATATTTATAATATCATTTATTTGAATCATTCATTATTAAGGTAATCATTGCATCATCATTTTGTCATAAATAAATAAATTTATTTAAAGTATAAAAATTATAAACAAAATAACATGATATTGGAAATATTTTTATCTTTATAATTACTATTTATAGTTGAAGAGATAATTTATATATACCAAATTAAAATTATTTTATTTTGAAGATGTATTTTTATGTTATACTTCCCTTTTTGTTAAATTAAAAAATATAAATGGTCATTATCCAACCCAAGTGGATCCATGGGGTCCTAAAATCAACCCAATGATGTCCATGGTTGGACATATCTCATTAAATAGTATTATTACATGTTTTAGTGTGGTTTTATATTATTATAATATTATTTTTTACCCTTATTTACCAGATTTACCTTTAACCATGGTAAATAAAAATAATTACTGAAGTTACAATTCATAATGTCCACAAATAAAATTAATTATTAACACAATATGGACCTTATGATTCCATATTTGGAATTAATTTTCACAAATTCAAAACATATAATTATAATATGTTAATTTTAAATTAATTCATGTTGTCAAAACTAAAAAGCAGGTTTATAAGAAATAAAAACTATCAAAATATTGACATGTGCTTATCTACAATTTCAATGTGAAATCAATTGAAATCACCAAAATTGGATTGAATGATAAAAACAAATCCAATTAAACTTTAAAGCCAATTAAAATTAAAATCAATATATATAAATAAATGAGACAAAAATCCAGTTTTGAGTTAAAATGCAGTATTATTTACTATTCATTAAAAAATGAATTTTATCAAAAAATACCAAAATTTCATCGAAAGTAAATTTATATGTCCCACTTCTATATAAGAAGTTTTTTTCTAAAATAGAACATATAAAAGTGAAAAAAACTATATTTAAAAGGGTTTCTCCATCAAAAGTCGATAAAACAAACTTTTAAAAATATTAGTGTATTTTATGATTAAATTTGGATTCATTGTAATTTTAAGCCTCTAATATTTATTTAATAAATATAAAAACATTTAAAAATGTGTTTAATCATATTTTTGTTAGTTCTATTTATTACTTCCAATACAATGGCTAGGATTTAACTAACATTTAAAATAATAATAGTATTATTATATAATTTTTCAGCATAACTCAAAGTTGTGTGCAATGTAAGATTTCAAAGAAACACGTTGTTGTGTGTCGAGTACACTATCTAAAAAAGAATCCCCTTTAACATAAAATTAATATCTTATTTGTAAATATTATTAGATATGAAAAATTATTATTCTATAAATACGTAGGATGTTACATCAATCCCCCTTCAGTAAATTATATCCTCATAATTTCAAAATTTTCCTCTGTAACATCATTGAAAATACTAGATTGTAAAAAGAGTCAATAAAACTACCACTTTAAAAGAATTAAAGATAAGTAAAAACGTATGAGATAAAAAATACGTGTATTCCATGTTGGAAAACATAGATATTTAATAAAAACTAACCATCTTGTTCTGATGAAGAGTGAAAGAAAACATGATCATGAATAGTTAACAACCAGAAAACCACAATCGTGTGATGGGTTAAACAGTCATTGATTTCATAGTTGGAAAAGTAAATGGAAATTTTTTTTTGTTTTAAGTTCCTTTTAATAAAGTTGAGGAATTAATTTACAACTTAGAATAAGTATATAAGGAAATATACTTACTCGACAGGTATAGTTTCATCCTTTTATAAATTGTTACCACACACTCATATTTTCTCAAAACGATGAGTATTCAAGAGGACTTGGCCACACCTGAAGTACTATAATCAACTTATAGAGAATCACATAGTCCACAAAATATGAACTATATTTTTATCCCATATTTAGACATTAACCAAAACCAAATTGGTTAGTACAAGATCAAATAATCCCCCCAAAATAATATACCTTTATAAGGAGAAGGAATGCTTTTAATCTCCAAAATTAAATGGTAATACTCAAGTTCTATATAGAACATTCAACAAACAAAATTCCTTAAAATTAATCAACATAATCCAACTAATATGGAAACCCAAAACATAGATGGATTTGATCACACATTTTTCCAAGATAAATTTTAACATTTATCTCCAAATAACATTAACCACTCTTAATGTCTCTTACCAAAAACCAATTAACCTAATCATATTTTCTCCATGACAGGTTAATCATTTCCATAAATAACCCAAATCACAATTTTTCCAAACAAAATCCTATATTATTCCAAAATAAAATTCAACCATCACCCCTCAAATGAAATATCATAGTATTCTATTTTTCTTAGGCATATAGTGTTCCCAAAAGAGTGAATGTATTCCAAAATATCATTTATCACTTAATCACCAAATCATTTTCCAATACAAAGGACATCAATTTCATAAAACATAAGTTCCCAAAATCAACTAATTCTTAATCCATAAAATCATTTAACTAAATTTAATAAGTCGTACTAACCATGGACTTCACGTAGGCCAGTGGTTGGTAATGCGCCCTAGTGGCCCTTTAGTTGTGGGTTCGATTCCCACGGCCTTGCTAGATGCGACCGGTTGTCACCCATCCTATATGTTTTCCTTTTTCTAAAACTATATAATTCATATAACATTTCCCAAATGAGATAAAATCATTAAAATAACCATAAAATAATTTAACCTCAAGTTTATCTCATACCTATCAAAATGTAATAACCCATAATTGCCTGAAATTCAAGGATCACATAAACCCTAAAGGATCTTTATATCTATATCCACATAATAGAAGATAATTCTTCTTCATTTTTACATAACAAACATAAGGGTTACACATAATTGGAGTCTTCCAAATTAATCCCATCATTAATAAATTTAAAATTATCATCATCCATAGATCCAACATAACTTTTGAATTCCTAAAATTTATACATCTTAATCATAGAACATTATTCATGATTATTTATACATGTTTTTTCCATATTATTATTTAATAATTATTTCCAACAAAAAAAATAATGCATAATGTCCTTAGATTCAATAATGTCAAAACATGTGCTAAGAAATAATCCATACCATTCATAAGCCATTTTCAGTTTCCTCATATTCAATTGGAATGCCATTTGGTATTGGTAAACTTATTTTTTTTGGTCCTATTAATCCTATTCTCGAACCAACTTCATAGGAAATATATTTTGGTAATGAACATGTACACCACATTTAAAACATTCAATTAATTCCTCGAAAATAACTTCTTTCCCTTTCTTAGAGTCAACTGAACACATCATTTTTCCATGGTAGGTTATTGGTTTATAACCTTCCTTACCACATCAATAACATCCTACCATCCCTTTGAATCATTATGCTTGGTGTTTCTTTCCACACCCATGACACATAGGTTGTTGAATATACATACCTATTTTATTATTACCTAAACATACATAGAGATTTTTTTGTCACATATATTATGCCTTATAAAAATCTCCAAGGTTCAAGTGGTCAATCATGACTCTAGATAGTTGGTTTCGAATAACCACAAGAGTCCTCATTGCATCTCCCATTTCATTTGGTTTCTTATTAAAAAACCCACAACAGTTTCCTTCATATCCATTATTACATTGGTTCCTACTAAATCCATCCATTTACTAAAACCAAAAATTGTTAGTGTGGGTATATCAATAAAATTATCATATAATATCATATGAGGAGGTTAAACACTAAGATATACTTATTCATGTAATCTTAAACTCAATCAACTTATCTAAAATATCAATGAATCTTTCTAATATTATAATCGTTGTGGTTATATATAACTTGTCTATTATGCTTAAATAACACCATAAAAAATTAAATATTACATGTATACACTTCTACTCAGTATCCATTTTTTTCATAAAATAGAAACTCTTTAAAAATAAACATGGAATCATTTCTTGTTTTAACACCATAACTTTTCCCCAATCCAATCCATGACTCTATTCTACTTTAAGTCTTGTGAAAAACATTTCAAAACATGGAATGAGCATAAAAATCTCAGTAAGGGATACACAAAGAAGGAAAACTATTAGTCTTGGGAAAACATGAAAACCTTTGATACTTTGTCATAAAGTAATACTTTTATTCTTTCAGAAGTAGTGAATATACTTCACTGAATATAAGCTCATTTCTTACCCTTTTTTGTAACCAAAATATCCCAATAAATCCCATAAAAAGCAATATATAAAACATATAAGGTAAAATGGGACCTAAACATACTTAAATGGAATAACCATATAGTCTCCTTCAACACATATCACTAAATGGAATAGCTATATGGCTGAATTACAAACAAATCACTAAATGGAATATCCATACAGCCGACTTTTATACCCAATTCATTGAAGGTTTTAACGTAACCACCCGTCCTTGGTTTATCATGGAACCAACCGTAATTGGTTTATCACATAACTAACCATCTTTGGTTTATCACCTAACAACCCGTAAAATTTCCAAGTACCATTATATAATCATAACACAAAAATTATTAAAATTATAAATATTTCCATCTTAAAATTTCATTTGCAATCACAAGAAATCATTTCAAGATATTAAAATAGTAAATCCTCTTTCAAACCCATTTTCAATATGAAAAAACACAAAAGGTGAATATGATATTTCTTTTCCTTAAAAAAACATAATTCTTATAGAGGAATCCAAATATAAAATCATGGTTATGGTGGGGGTGAAGTCATTGTCACTATGTTTATTAAAAAAACATTCCTTTTTGTCATTTAGTAAAATGCTTCATAGGAAAATATTCCCCTTAAATTAAATTAAAAGCAAAAAGGGTTTATTATAGAGTTTATAAAATAATAAGGTGCATCTTATCAAAATAAGACTCAATGAATGGATATTGAGATTATTTTTCTTACCTTGAGTCTGACTCGTCACGTACAATCATTATGTTCCTTTAAATCGGGTAAATTATTTTGATTTGAGCCAAATGATATCTTGAATTTCCTTATTTACAAGGTAAGTCTTCTAGGAGGAAATGAGGATGTTGGTATCTTATTTGAATATAATTTGTCTGATCCATTGGTCTTGAGAGGTGTGAGTATGTGGGTTGAGGTGGTGGCCTTTTATAAAATAGCGGAGGGGCAATTTAAGAAATTCTTGAAAAATTATTTTATTATAAATTGATTTTATAATTTTAAAGACTCAAAAGTGATATATTTAGAGGATAAGATGAATATGGGTCTAAATACTCTCAAAAAATAGGTTTTATACATGTTTAGGTTACAAAAGTAACATTATCTTTTAACTTTAACCCTTAGTTTAAAACATTAACTATTACCATGTCTTCTTGTATTTTCAAAATATATGTTTACTATAGTTATTTTAAAATAAAAATTGAACAACAAGTATATGATTAATGAAACTTTTTACATTATATAATTAATTTGGCCTAATCTTAGATTTTTAGGAATATTATATCTTTTAATGAAGTAATATTTGTTTTAAAATCTCAATTTTTTCAATTTTGACACTATATAGTAATTGGTTTTTCTTAAAGTCATAAAAACTTTATTCCTTAAAAAAAGACATTAACTCATCCTTAACATTTCAATGTCATCCAAAAAAATCGTGGATGGAATAAAAATGTTCAAATTACATTTATTTTAATATTTATAATATCATTTATTTGAATCTTTCATTAATAAGGTAATCACTGCAGAATCATTACATTATAAATACATTTACTTATTTAAAGTATGAAAATTATAAATAAAATACCATGATTTAGGAAATATTATTAGATTAATAATTAATATTTATATTCAATGCTATAATTTATAAAAACCAAATTGAAATTGTTAGAGTTAAGAGATACAAGTTTTTGTTATACTTCAATTTTCCTTAAATTAAAAATTATAAAAGTTCACTATCACACCCAAGTGGATCCATGGATCCCTAAAATCAACCCAAGGATTTCCATAGCCAGAAATATCTCATCCAATAGGATTCATACATGTTTTTGGGAAATTTTATATTATTCTAATATTATTTTTACCCTTATTTACCAGATTTACCCTTTAACCATGGTAAATAAAAATAATTAATGAAGTTATTATTCATAACGTTCAAAAATAAAAGGTACCTATTTAAAATATTTGGACCATATGATTCTAAATATTTAATCTATTTTTACAAATTCAAAACATATAATTATCAGAAATTAATTTAAAATTAATTCTGATTGTCAAAACCAAAAAGCGGCATTTTAAGATGTAAAAACTATAAAACAATTAACATGTGTTTATGTCCAATTTAATTGTGAAATCA
Source organism: Viscum album (assembly GCA_963277665.1). Lineage (NCBI taxonomy): Eukaryota > Viridiplantae > Streptophyta > Magnoliopsida > Santalales > Viscaceae > Viscum > Viscum album. The sequence goes on along the minus strand of OY728128.1, from coordinate 1,510,396,902 downwards.
CTTCCAATGAACAATATTGTATTAAATGATTAAAAAATAATCCAATTAAACATTAAAACCAATTAAAAGTACAATATAACAAAATAAAAAAATTAGCTGAAAAGGAGGTTTTGAATTAAAATGCATTATTTTTTACGATTCATTAAAATATGGTTTTTCTCATAAAATAGTGAAAATTCATCCAAATTAAATTTTTATGCCCCAATTCTAAATAAGACGTTTATTTTTTCAAATATAATATATAAAATTGACAAAAAATTTGATTAAAAAAGGGTTCACCATCAAAAGGTAGTAAAATGAGCTTTTAGAAATATTAGTGTATTTTATGATTAAAATTGAATTCATTATCAATTTAAACCTCTAATATTTATTGGATAAATGTAAAAACATTTAACAAATTTTTTTAATCACATTTTTGTTTGTTCATTTCATTCCTAACAATACAACGACTAGGTGTTAACTAACATTTAAAATAATAATAGTATTATTATATTATTTTTTGATATTAATCAAAGTTGTATGCAACATAAGATTTTTGAGAATCTTGTTATTGTGTGTAGAGTACGCTATGAGAAAAAGTGTCCCCTTTAATGTAAAATTAATATCTTATTCATAAATATTAATAGATATGAAAAAGTATTATTCTATAAATACCTGGGATGTTAATGATCCTCTTGTTTAAATTCTGTTGAGTTCTTTTATGTTTAGTTTTCTCTATATGTATTTATTTAAATATGAAAACTTCACTTTTCACTAGTAAATAATTATAGGAAATTTTTATATTCTAATTTTCATTATTATATTGATTTCAAATGTTAATGTAGTAATTTTTATTTTTTAACTGAAAACTAATAACTCTTTGAGAAATTTTCCAAACAATGAAATATTGTAAAAACTGCTCCTTTGGTTCACTGGGTTGTTTTTTATTTCAAATTGGGGAAATTTTTATTAACTCTTTTTAATAGATATTTTTTTAGGAATAAAATTCATACCCCCCTCTAGAGTTTCCTACTCCAACCAACAAGTCCTATAATGTGTTGTTAGGGACTCTTGGAATGTATTTTTGAAGTTATTTAATAATATAGAGTGTGAAAATGGTATAAGGAAGAGACGAGAGGAGGTACCCAATTATAAGTCATGGTATGAGAATCCATTGAAATTATTAATGTATTAAATTGATGTAAATTAATTTTCAAATTCATGTGGCTAAAAGTTGATAAAATTCATATGTAGGATTATTATGGGTCGAAATAATCTCATCCAATAAAATTTGAAAAGTTTAGATTACATATTTACACTTATCTAATTATTTTAACCACCCAAAAACCATTTTGAAAATTATGATGATATCGATGTTTTTACCCTTTACCGGTCAAGATAGTTACTATAATGGGAAAAATGATCCATACACGGATCATTGTTGATATTTAAGATAATATCTCACCCACCAGACTAAATATAGAATTTTTGTAAAATTCAAATTATTTAATGAAATATTTTTTATTATAATATATCATTAATATACTTTTTTGAACTATTTATTTAATTATACTTTTGATAAAAACATTGCAGCCAAGGAATTCAAATCCAAAAAATTAACATATCTATAATGTTTTATATTTATCTATAAAGTTCATGATACACTATATGTTTAACTATTCAAAATATTTCATTTAGTGTTTTTATAATCATTTAATTTACTTTTATACTCTTTATATAAACACTGAGTCAGCTTTTCATAGGCCATTATGGTAATTTTATCTTCATTATAAATGCAAAATTAATTTCCATCATAAAAATAATTTCATTGTTCGCATAATAACCATTTTTATTCATTCACCAAATATATGTTTCCCTATGTGAACATATAACAGAAATTTAAAAGTAAGAGGTGATGTTTTGTATTTTTTTACTTAAAATATTATAATGGTAAAAATATAATTTAATTGGAAAAAGTGTAATATTTTATAATTTTTTATGATTATGGATGAAATAGGATCATTAGATGAAAGAAAATAAAATTTTAATGAATTTTAATCCTTATGAGATTAGATTTAACTCTAATTAACTCATTTTATTTTTACTGTGGTAAATAAATTTTTTTTATGGTCTCTCTTCAAAATTAAAAAAAAAATAAAAGAGACCAAATTTTTTAATTTATACCACCTAATTCCAAATATGGAATCCATTTTTAAATATTTATTTTTATAGAAGTTGAATAATTTAATTTAAAATTAATCTGTAAAACATGATGAGAAATAGTTTTCCAAAACATTTTATTTCATGTTTAAAAATATTTTTATACTAGATTCAAGTATAAAATTTATTCAAAAGGATATAATTGGATTTTTTTAATCAAATAAACTAATATAATTTTAATACTATTCCAAAATATATTTTTATTTTCTAAAAACATGAAATGAAAATATTGTTTCTAATAAAAATTAATATTGTTCACTATTCATTAATAAATATAAATTATTACCAAATTTTAAAAAATTTATCCTAAGATAATATTGACATAATAAAATAAAAAATGATATTCATTTTTCAATTTATAAATTATATAAATTTTTAAATCAATCATTTAAATAAAACAATATAATTCATGAAAACCCCATTTTGGTAGAAATAAGGATTTTCAATTGGATTAAAAAATTATTAAATATTCTTATAGTGAATATAACTATACAAAATATAATCAATTAATTTTACTAAAATTGTAAATTATTTACTAAAAAATAATCTAGGTTGTTACATTTGACTATAAAATGTATGTTTTTATACTTTATGGATGGGGGAAGGGGAAACTTGGCCATTACTCAAGACGGTGTTATATACCATGATGTCAAGATGCACAAGTGTCGAAGTCCATGATAAAAATTTTCATCATACATGATTAATATCAAATAATTTTAATAGGGGTCGCTCTATGGATGGATTGAGAAAATTATAAATTCCCAAAATGTAGTGGTAAATATTCCAATTCAAAAGAGTAATTTTTTAAATAAGTGAATTCCAGCCATGGATTATGATATTATTTATCAATTTTAAAATATGACTGATATTGTATCTAGTCATTGATAATTACATGTTTTAGAGAATGAGTATTCCACAAACAATCTAGTGAAAAGGAATATTACATTATCACATATCAATGACACAATAAAGAATCTTGTATTAATTTTGATGGCACTTTTTATGTAAAGGATTCCATGTCATGGGGAAAGATCAAGACACAACAAGTTTTATTTTTGGGAATAAATAAAATATATCCCAAATGATAATTAATAAAGATCATAAGAAATACAGTGTTGTGAATTACAGGGAGTTATTGATAATTTTGGGTTACATAGATCATGAGGGGTAGATTCACATGATTTCACTTAGAATTTAATATTATGAAAATAATGGTTCCAAATATTATAGAATTAATATTCATGTGTTTCTATGAATAATTATATAAATAGAGTTAGATGAATAGAGGAGGAAAGATGTTGTATCTATATAACAAAATTAGTATTTAATGGAATATAGAAATAGGGGAGACTATTGTTATAATAATTACATTTAATATTATGAATTGAAGAAGGATTATAAGTTTAACAACAACACCATTGTTATACTGGTTCATTGCTGTTATAACAAAAAACCATTGTGAAGTGATCATCATATTTCATCTTCTTGAAATCATTATGTCAAATTAATGTGAATACATATAAGAATATAGGGTTTCCCAAGGATCGAAAGTGCTTCCTTCATACTTCTTTTGACACAAACAATGTATAAATTTATCACTTAATATATTGACACATTATCGATGTATTTTACTTTAATTATCCCTTTAAAATGTTTCATGTGAAATCTTTTTTATCAATATTTAATTTCATTTTCTAAATATTTGTTGTTCTTGAATAAAGATAGGTTAATGATGTTCTTATTAAAAATAAAAAATAATATTTTAAAATATTAGAATAATTAATTGCCACAATTCATCACCACAACCCCCCCCCCCCCTTAGGGTGTATTGGACATGTGGTTATAGTTGAAACAAAAAAATGGCTTCTCAAAAACCTTTTTCAGAATCATCTCCCTTTACATTTCTATTGATGGGTAAAATCATTTTATTTATGAAAACCAAATTAAAATTTAACTCAAACCACAATGGAAAATACATAAGATGGGCCACCAGTCGTTATTCATCCAAGGTTCTACCAATGAGCTTATTAGAAAGATATATGATCCTTATTGACTATTGAGTGGAAATGATCCTATACCATTTTTTATAAATTAAATGAAACACAATCATACCTTGAAATAATAATAATTAATCACAAAATCCTAATATTCCAGTAGTCAAGGGACACTTTCCTCAGTTTGGTATTTCATATAAATAATCTAAGATCATACTAACCCTATTAAGAAAATTAAAACCTTTCTTATTTAAAAATACTAATAAATCAATCACTCAACCATTTTAAAATTATTTTATAATGTCATAGTGGGTGTAAAACTCATCGTCCATCCCAATGAGGAAAAATCCTCAAATTATGTGGTACAAACCACTCTTGACATACTCATGTGGCTACATTGTACAAAATCCCTAAAATCCCACACATAAATGAAATTTAATTGTATCCAAAATAAATGAAAATCTATCTTGAATCCATTATTATAACTACCTCAACTAAAATATTGTGTGATGTTGAGATTACATTATTCTTGAGCCTCCTCTATGCATGGAAGATGAAATCCCCATCAAGAAGTATGATTCTACTCTGATTTGATGAAATATTCGTCTTACATTCCTAATCCATTCAACCCTAAGTAGAATAAAATAGTGGAAAATAATACAAAGGAGGAAGAATAGGTTCTCTCATATGATTGACATGAACAACCTCACTAGAAACCATTCAATCAATCTATGAAGAGAAGTATGATGATAGGGGGAGTTGTCCTCCCCCTGGTATACAACATGCCTCATTGGGAACCCTTGACTGGGGTTTATATAAAAATCATGATAAAATTACCTTTTAACCTGTTTTTTGAAAATAACCTAGGGTCCAAAAAAGTTTTGGTGTCATACCATCAGGATTTTGGTAGAATGTGTAGTAAGACCCCCTCCCCCCACAGCCTTACCCACTAGACGTTAAAAGGGATACCACTGAGAGTCTGGAGGAACCCACATCCACTCACCAATCATCTTTCACTCCTCCTCATGATATTTTTCTACCATTATACTTTCCCAAAACTAAATCCACCTCTAAAATATCTATTTAAACATTTAATATATATCTAAAGTTTCCTACCATTGATTTTATCTCAAAAATTTAAATTCTCCCATCAACCAATTTATTAAATACATACCCATTTTATTGTTCAAAAATATGTGAAGGTGTGGGTTATAATAGTCATAACCAATGATAAAGAAATATAGTTACAAGCAATGATATTGGTGAACTATAAGTGTATTAGATCATTTATATGAAACCTCATATCATCAAACACCTTAATTAAATTATAAACTTTATCAACCTATCATATGTTGGGATAAATGATATTCTATGGAAACCTAAAGAAACATTCAAGATATATCATAAATTTGGAAGAATATCAAGACCCAATATTTGATTAAAAAGTGAATATAAATGGAATACATGCTCAATCCTGAGTTAAAATAAGATTATCCATACATAATGATATTGGCATGGTCATTGATGTGTCAGTCAAATTTGAAATTTATAATACTCATACTATCAACTTAGACAATAACATGCAAGGTTGATACAAAAGGGAGGCTAGTTAGTATATCTATGGGAATTATTTTTTACCAAAACAATTAGAAAATGAAAATGAAAATTATGAATAGGTGAACAATGTGTGCATGATGATGATATGGAAAACAATGTCAATTTCCTTACGAATAACACTACGTTATTGAGTTGAAACATGCAAAAATATTGAAAAGAGAAAATTTATTGTTTGGTAGATGGATTTCCTCTTTTGTGAATGATTATCAGAATAAATAATAAAAATATGTGTGGGAAAAATCTCAATCTACCAGATTGACCAACTATTCGATTATTTTTTAGTTCATCATGCACAAAACTAATTTAATTGTTTAAATCAAGAACTAAAATCAATTTGAAATGTATTTCAAAAATGATGATTAAAAATTTGAACTGAAATAATAAAAAGTCCCCTCTCAATTAAACATGGTATATGTTTTCATTAGAAGTAAAACAAAAACCCATGAAATTGATATATAACATAATGAAATGTGAAAGATTATAGAAATATCATCAGTCGATTTCGAAGTAAATATTTATTTAAATCAACTCCATCTATCCCATTCGATGCGGAACCTACTCATGATCCTAAATAAATTCCTATACTCTTGGATTTGGGGAGTCTGTCTCAAAATTTCCAAAATAGATCCCCCAAATTATGATGAAGTCCCCAAAAATGATCAGAAGATCCCACTTATATTTTTCATCAAACCACTGAAATAATTTGATAATATGATGAGTATATAATCATAGGCATTATTCTATCATAATCATTTCGTCACCAACAATGTCACACTAAGATTTTATTTAAACAATTTCTAACACACGCACTGACAATTAATGCACCCACTAACAAAACTGCACCAGCAAGACATCACCACCTCTTTTTTCACATCTTCATTTCCAGCATGGAAACTATTGAAATCTCATTAAATCCATTTTTCAAATTGATCAATATTTACTGAGAACCCCTCAAAAACCCTTACTATTTAAAATATCTATCATAGAACCAGTGATGATTGAACTTGGATATCTATCAGAATTACAATCGATCACATGTAATGCATTGCTAGTGAATCTTCCTAATACAAATTATGCATAGATCAAAGAAACTCAAACTCCATTTTGTATCATCAATCAATCACATGCATAAAAAAGAAAAAGCCCTGAGCATATTTTTGAACAAAAAAATAATTTTTTTTACAGATGTTCATCTCAACATCATTACTCAACATCATCGGGGATGAAACTTCATCCTTCCATTGAGAAACTCTCTGTAAAGATAAATGATTGATCATAGTAAAATATTTTTTTCTTTATCTAGCCCCAAAATCCTGGACAATTTTGATTCTTTGGTCTCCTTTAATGACGGTTGATTGGTCACTATCTTACAAGGGCTTGGATGCACCATTAAAAGCAGCTTGGTTTGGTACATGCATAAAAAGACCATAAAATGATGAAGCTTACTCACTTTGTACCATCTTGGATGAACTCAACTAGAATTTTAATCCTTGGTGGCCTCTAAGAAAATCCATGAATAAGGTGATTAGATGTAATGTCTTTTGCAGCATTGATTCTAAAAACCCTGAAATGTGCATTGATCATCTTCAACAGTTGGAGGATCTGAAAACCTTGGAATGAATGATTACAAATACTGACTCAAATACATATCAATCAAAATCGTTGATTTTTAAAGTCTCACATGGGTTCCAATCATCCCATCAACAGACGTTTCAATCTATTTAGTTAGTGATCTCGATATCTTTGATTCATCAAATTCTCAGTTCAAAATGAAACTAAAAAACTCAATGCATCCTTTATCTTGCTTCAGGAACCCAGTTTCTATTCCCTTTTAAGGATTTAGTGGTATCGTCATATTATCCTATTATGAAAGACTCAGCGAGGGCTCAAATTGGGTTGAAATTTTGTTGGCCCCTGTCTCCTTTAGAAAACTGAGGTCATAAATTATGTAGGATAATTATCCTATGAAAAATCATCCTATTGAGACCAGATTTATAATACATAGAATTATATATTTTATAAACAAATTTGGAATTATCTTTTATAGGGAGGAATTATAGTTTGCAATAGGATTCCCCTAGGAAGCATATATTTATCTTATGTGAATTTTCCACAATTATCCAATATGGATTATTTTACATAGCTTATTAGCAGATAGCAAACTATTTTACAAATGATGATTTTATCTTATGCGAATTCCATGAAGACTGTAAATATTATTACACAAATCTACTTCCAAGAGAAATAATAAAATTAAATAATAAATAAATTAAAAATAATAATAATTAACTCTTCAAAAAATAATCCAAAATCGAAGGACGTAAAATGACAAAATAAATAAAATAAAATAAAATAAAATAAACAAAAGTATATTTTATTTTAAAAAAAGAAGAAAAACAAATAAAATTAATTAATCATAGATATTAAATTATATAACTAACATAAATATAATTTTTTAAGATAATGTTTTAAGTGAAATAGAAATTAAATAAACAAAGAAAACACAATCATTATTAACACAATAATCAATAATTTACTAATTAAAAATAAATAAAATTAAAAACAATAATTATCTAATAAAAAATAACATTAAATTCACATTAAAAGAAATAAAAAAATATGTGAAAAAAATTCATGAAATAAATGCCACATCAAATTCCCCCACACTTGAACATTGGTTGTCCTTATGAAATTACAAGTCAATTTCAATGGAGAAAAATAAATCTTAAAAATGAAAAACAAAAATGCCATAATAAATTAGTATTTAAAAAAAATTTCTCCATGTACTCTATCAAGTAAAAAATTCAATTAAATACTTCATATCACAAAAAATCAGAGTAGGTTTGGGTTTTTATTTTATAAAAGTGGTTGAAATTTAATCTTTTGAAAAAAAAAAATCAACAAATGTCAATTTGAATCCAATTGGAAGTCCAAACTTCTATTTACCTCCTTGTAAGCTGACTCACATAATTAAATATCATGATAATTAGACTCTCAATTTATATGATCATGTTTAATAACTTCATGTAGAATAAATAAATCATCCATTAGCTAAAATAATTAAAGAATTAAATAATAAGGGTTTAATTTGGGTTATGATTTTCATTCTATAGACCATGTGGATATGTATCACATGAGATTAATACAAATCAAAAATTTTATGGCCAATGAATGTTGTATAACATTCAATGAAAATTTTACTATCAAGAAATTATAAAAAAAATTGAAATTAAAATGATGTTCTAAATTAAACAATGAATTAGTAGAAATTAACCACCTCAAAGTGGCATTAAAAGAATATTTTTTTACAAATAAAACTAAAGGTAAAAGCTTGAAAAAATTTCAATTTTTTGAAAATATTAGGGTATTCTAATGGTTTAATAATTTAATTAATGTTTATCTAATTTAAGAAGACCCCCTCCCCAACACATAAAACCAACATTTGTCCTCAAATTTGAATTCAAAGGTGAAAAAAACCAGTTAGACAATTTAGTTTATAATAAATTTTCCATTAAGTAGTTTTATGATATGTTAAATGTGTCACAATGAAATTCAAACAACATATTCCACAACTTAATAAACATTTCCAAAAATGAAATTAAATATGGTTCATTATTTGAATTTTGAAAAAAATGTTTTTCAATTATAATAAAAATGTATTGTGTTAATCAGTTACGTAACTTCAAGGAAACAATTGAGTGTAAAGTCATTTTAAGGGTTTCCAAGCATGATTTTAATAAATTTCTTCCAAAATTATTACCAGAAAAAAAAATTTCAACAAATATAAAACCAATCAATTTTATTCAAACCAATAAGAAAAGTTTCAAAAGAAATATCCCCCACCACAATTGATTTCTAAGCACATGAAGAATTTAAAATTAAATTTCAGAGGTATTGATTTCCAAAATTATGTATTCGTATATAGTTAGGAATAAAGTCCCCTTAAAATTGTTCCCTTACTTCATCATAGTTCAGATTAAAAATCACCGACCTATAGCATGTCAACTACACTATATATCTTCTATGAAGGTACCTTCAAAAGAAAGTAGAAGAAGCATTAAGTCTATAAATTGATAATAAAAAAATGAGACAAAGTTAATGGTGAGAGTGTGATAGTAAACACCAGATAAAGTGAGTAGGATAACAATGTGATAGTGCACTAAACATTTTGATGATAAATTTTATTAGTAAAAACAAAATTAAGAAATAAAAAAATCAATCATAGGTTCCCTCCTATGAAGTGCTAGATTTAAATTCGTTAGCTGGACTGTCTAATAAAATAATCATAGTCACTAGGTGGATGTGGTTTTTATAATAGGAACCACCGTATCTATTTTTTCATTTATTTAAAATGAATATTGATTTATATTGGAATAGAAACTTCATAAAAATCTAGGCTCTCAAAAAACTGAAAATTACCTTGAAAACACCCTTCAAAATCAAGGGACCACTCAAAAGTGTCTTCATGTGGAGAAAAAAATTCATTTCACATACTCACTTTATTAGTGTTTGCAAGAAATCTAGGCTCAAGTATAAAAGAAGGAACTCTTTTAAGCTCTTTTAACAATATTTTAATTTTTAAATAGGAAATCAATCACTAGGGTAACTCTTGGAAGACCTGGTGTCCACTTCTAGAATTAATTCAAATTTGAAAATTTTAGAGTTTTATTGAAGGGCCAATAGTAAACTAGGAACTTTTAGAGGTATTACATTATACTCATATTTTTATCTCTCAAAATTAACATTTAATGTTTTTGAAAATTGGGGTGAAAGGAGTTTAGTTATGGAAATATGGTTCAATGGATGAGACAATAATAGAATTTGGAATAATTTTTGAAACATTAATATTCAAGAGAACTTCTTATTATATTTTAATTTCAAATTCAAGAAGATATTCAGAACCCAAATTAGATAAGTAATGAATTGAAAAAAGGGAATTTTTTTTGTTCAAATACTAATTCAGGTCTCACCATATTATATATTTCATCCAAAATATTCTCATCTTAAAATAGAGAATTATTAACAACCACTTTTGGAGAATTATTTCTACCAAGAACATCTAGCATGTGGTCAACCATTCCTTATAGGTATAATTTCAGGCATTCATCATCTAAAACGAGGTATATTTAGTTTTCGGATTCAAATTTAGGGGGAGAATTATTCCATTCATCTCCAAGTAAATCAGATTTATGTCATTTCAAATTTAAACAATTTTCTCAAGGCTGGTCAACATTGTCTTCCATTTATTATCATAAATCATTTGAAATTATATTCTAAAAGTAAAAGGATATGAAACATTAACAGCCATTCATTCCTAAAGACACTCTCCCTCATCCTTTTCATCAAACATCATTTTATAGAGTGTTGGGGATATAATTCCAAAACAGGGAAGAGCGGTTTTCAAATCAGGTTTAAGAAATTCAGAATCATAAACATTGAAGTTGTTTTTCTCTTCATAATTATGTCGAACTACATTTTTTTGTTCATTACATATAATTTCTTAAAAATAGGGTGAAGATATTTTTTATTTAATTTAACATTATATAGTTTCTCCTCATCCCAATCAATCACATTTTCAAAACTGCTAATATAGTGGTCTTTTTCATAACAAGGAATCATGTAGATAATGGGTAATTTATCTTCAATATTATTAATTTTATTCCAAATTTTTTCCAAATGAATACCCATTAGGTTCATCACATATTCATCTGAATTTTTTTTTCATTTATAATGTTAGTTATTTATACAATTTGTTCTTCATTAGATTAAAATTATTCCAAATAATTTTGTTGTTTCTTAGTTTCAAACTTACTCCTTCAAAATATCATTTTCAAACTTTCCCAAATAATTTTAAATATCACAAAATTATAGTTTTTTAAAATGTTTCATATTTTCATGTGATTCCCATGATTCGGTTTGTAACTTTTTCATTCTGAAATTTTTTTCTTCATCAAATTCATCAAAATTTTCAAAAATATTTGACATCATTTGTTCCAGTTTCAAATAATATTTGGGTTCAAGTACATAAAATTCAATTTTATCATCATATTGATCAAATTGTTGTGCCAAAATAGAGACACATTTTCAAGTAGTGTTCCCATAATAGTCACAATAAACATAATAAAAATTATTTTTTTTGGATCAAACCCCTTAGATGATCCATGTTTTACAGAAATAACGAACAACTATAATATAATTTTTACTTTTAGAAAAAAATATTTAAAAAAATCATAGAATAATAGTTATGATTTTAAAGCTCAAAACACATAAAAAGTACCATAAATTTTAAAACAACACAAGAAACAGGTTCTTTCAATGATTTTTTAAAATTTATTTATTTATTTTTTATTTGGTTTTTTTGTATATTTTTTTATCCTAAGAAACCCTGTGCTATATTTTCTAGGCCACGACGCCAAAATATGATAGCGGCGTGATCATTGACATGCCGGTCAAATTAAAAATTTATAATACTCATACTCTCAATATCGATTGTAGAAAGAATGGTTGATCAACAAGAAAGGTTGGTGAATATATCTAAGGGGTTTATGTTTGCCTAAACTTCTGAAAATTGATAATGAAAGTGATGAATGGGTGAACAATGTCAGCATGATGATAATATAAAAACCAATTTTTATTTCATTAATAATTAAACTATGTTTAAAAGTACGGACATGAAAAAATATTTTCAAGAGAAAATCAATTCTTCAGTAAAATAATTTTCAAATTTTCAAAGTGATAGTTATAATCAACAATCAAAGACATATGGTCACGATCTAGATCATGCAGATTGAACAAAAACTTGTTGATTTTTCAATTCATCATGGAAAATATTCATTCAATTGTTATAATCAAGATATTGAAATAAATTTGAAAAATATTACAAAAATGATGATTTAAAATATAAACTAAAACAATAAAAAATCCCACTCAATTAAACACGGTTTTTAACTGAATGAGAACATAAATAAAATAAAATGATATATAATAGAAGAAAAGGTGAAATTTTTTGGCATAGAACCAGTGATGATCAACCTTGGATTTCAATTGAAAAAAAAATCAGAGCACTAGTAATGAATCTACAATGCATATTCTAACAACCAAGATGGTATAGATAAAATAAACTCAGTATACCTTTTTAAATCCTTAATTAATCACTTGCACACAAAGATAAATCCTCACACTTAGGTGACAGTCATCTCCATGAACAGTATTATCACTCCCTTCACTCAGTGATCTCAGCATCTTGGATTCCTTGGATTCTTAGTTTGAAACTGAAATCCCAAACAAACCCAGATCGGCCTTCTTTATGCTTCAGAAACGTAGTTGAGCTTCCCTCCTCAATCTCCCATAGTATCACTGTATAATTCTATTCATTAATACTAGGCGGGTCCAAATTGACCTCTATCTCTTTTTGAAACCCGTTGTAAGAAATTACCAAGTCAATATTTATCATACATATAGTTATTTACTAAGTCCTGATTTATATCTGTGGTGATTAATTATCTTATATGTAAATGTAGAATTACCTTCCATAGGGTGGAATTTTTTTATGCAGTGGGACTATCCTAGGTAGAAGATATTTATTTTACGTGAATTTTTCACATTTATCCAATGAGTATTATTTTACACACCCCTTTATCACATACTAAACTATTTTACATGGTCCAATATTATCTTACCAAAAGTCTGAGTTGGAAATCTTCTTACACAAATTAACTACTATGAGAAATAAAATAATAAAAGAAATTAAACAAATAAAAATCAACACTTAAAAAAATAAAAGAACTATACGTAAAACAAAAAAATGAAATAAAAAAACAAAAGTAAATATATTTGTAAAAAACAAGAAAAACAATAATATTAATTAATCACAGACATTAAATTATAAAATTAACATGAAGTTAAAATTTTAAGACAAAGTTGTAAATGAAATAAAAAAATTAAATAAACAAGGAAGACACAAACAATATTAACACATTAAATTTAATATATTTAAGAAAATAATCAATAATTAACTAATTAATAATAAATAAAACTAAATTCTATAATTAACCACTAAAACACATATTTTTTCATTAAATATACATTAAAACAACAAAAAATTTGTCAAAAAAATTAACGAAATTAAGGCCACATCATATACCTACCTAAATGAATCAGGTAACCATTAAATAAATAGTCTACATGGTGCATAATATAATAAAAAGAAGGATAAAGTGGATCATGGTGTTTGGAATAGAATTTTTGTCTTATTGGTTCATAATTAAGAGGGAATGATGTCTTGAAGATTTTCAACCACATAGAATGATCACTTCAGCAACTCTAAGACACCCCGATTGATAACTCCACCCCAAGGTACACCATGAAGTTGGAAAAGAGAGAAAAAAACCCTTAATGAAAATGTATTCTAGTTTCATAAGGATTTAAGTAATTATATTATGAAATTTTTCTTCTATAGAAGGTGATAAATTTTATTTCTGTTATTTTTATATTATTTATTCTTTATCCTAGTGTTCTTATCCCAGTATTTTGGACTCCATTATTATAGAGGGATAACCATAAACTTTTATCATAATGGAAAAATCAAGAATAAGTTTATGAGTTCATATTTATAATATTTTCTATATTTATTACTCTATTTTATTACACCGATTCTCACTATGATGTGTGGTGTGGTAGGTGATATTTTATACTCATTGAAAATTATATTACTTATTATATAAACTATTAGTTCTTAAAAACCTTCTACAATTTATATCAGATATCAAGTGGGTTAAAATTTATTTTCTCTATCAAATCATGTGGATTTTATTTCATTACTGGCTATTCTTGGTTTTAGGATGGATCCAGAGGGGATTTAGGAGGATAAAATATAACCTGTAGTAGAAATTTTTTAGGGCGAACTGGCTTTCTAGTGGGATCCCATGGGGAAATTTTATTAAGGTAATCCTTTAAATTTTAATATAATCCCCTATTTAACTTCTACCTCCTTCTCTTTAGCCCTCAAATAACCATTACATATATAGGGGGATCTCATTGGTGATTTTGGATCCCTCCCTATATCTTCTCTTTTTGAAGTGTTATTTGATAAGGAAGCACTCGCTCAGTGATTGTATGCCTGTATTAGCACTAGATGTGTCCTTCTTATTGATTCTTTTTATTGGAACCCTACTGTGAAGTATTTGTTATTGATCCTAGGGATTTTCTATGTGGGGATCAATTCACTTAGCGTTTCTTATAAATTTCACATTGTTATGCTTGAGGTGGGAATTCTGTACCATGATAAAACTTTTATATAAATATTTATGACTTGATTGACATGTGGTTGTATGTGTAGGCTTATGATAACCCTTTAGTGTGAATTGATTAGAATGTTAGTGTGTGTGTTATTCTAGGAGAACTTTTTTTGTGTGGCATGATTGGCATGTGGGTGTGGGTGGTGCACTGTGAGAACAATATTATGTGAATAGAAAGTGAAATGTGACTTATATTATTGTTATCCTTTATGATATGGTTACGTTATGGGGTAAAATGTGAAATCATCCTCTGACTATGTTGTGGTTATCTATTGTGAGATGGTTGAGTCATGGGATGATATCTGTAACCAAGTTATGAATCTATTGTGGTTCTCTATAAATTGGATGATTGAATGTTTGGATGAATAGTGCTACCTTATTCGGATTGTTAGTCTAGATTGATATGACATATCATTCAGTGTGGCATCGAATTAGGTTGGATCATGGTTTATGGAATCATGGTTATAACATGATGAACAAACATGTAATGTGATTACATATTATTTATTTTTATTCATTTTGTATACCTATGTATACACATTTTATTCTTATACTAAGGAAGAATTGGTGCTTTCCTATAAGGTTTTATACTCACAACTTGAATAGGAATCTTAGTAAAATAATAGACTTTTTTTAGGGGTGTAGTGAAGGGAACAGGACATATATCGGTATGTTGACTAGGAGATGCAAGGTAGAATGAAGTGACAGTGAAATGGACTCCAGAACATTTTGTTGTAATTCCTAATTTATCTTTAAATTCTTTAATTATTTTTGTACATTGATCCACTAATTGTGGGGATCCTTTTGATGGGATTTTACACATGTATAATATCTTTTTGCTGCATGATTGTTATTTTCCATTTATTCAGTTATATTTATGTTGATGTTGATGATTTTTCTTTTTATTGTAGCTTCCACTATATTTATGATTGTTAGAAATCATCTACCAAGGGCATAGTCTTCCCACAATACCACACATTACCTCAGCACTAGTTAGTATCATTTTATATATGAGGAGATGTGCATGAGGTCATGTCACCCTCTAGCCTAGAATGGGTTATTCAAGTCGAAGTTTTAAAATGTGATATCAATGGTTTTTTATTTTTATTTGAACTAAATCATGGTAAGATAGAGATAGGATAGTCATAACATTGGAAGGGAACTATGCTAGTGTCTTGACAGAACTCATATAGTGGACCTACTAGTTATAAGGGAAGTGGGGTTTCTTTCCCCAGTTGTGCATTTATAGTTTCATATACTTTTATATGTATTACTGTGTGGTTAAAATTTATTAGACTTTATCCTAGATGATTGGAATGTATGGGTGAGGTCATACATCTTGGATGGGGACACATATTTACTTTTTCATACAATTTTTTCCTACGATTGACATAACCTGGATATGTCATATATTAATATGTATATAAATATGACTGATATGAAAGTACCATGATGTGTTTAGGCCTTTGGTAGTTAAGGATGGGTATGTCTTGTTACCATGGGTAGAATATTAGAATGTGTTTCCTAGAGTTATAATTTTATTATTAATTACATAAATATTGTTCACAATTTACTAGATTAAGGAAAATTTGGATTATTCTTATGATATTTTAGAGACCCTACCAATTTGATGTTCCATTTTACTACTTAGGGAACTTTTTCAAGAGATTATTGAGGTGGGAGATGCTCCTTTTGGACATTAAAGTCTATAATAGGGTGTGGTTGGTAACTCTCTAAAAGTTATACCATTTTTCTATCCAGTGAAACTGATTTATCCAGGGGTTTTCATTCTGTTATAATTTAGTTTTTTGGATTTTAGGTACATGTTTTTTTAGTTGTATTTGTTGTCAACAGATCAATATATTGATTATGTTGAAGAATGTATGTATATTGAAATGTTATATGAAATCTAGATAGAAGTAGAGTGTGTATGAAAATTTTTCAATCAGATCTAGAACCATCAACATGTATATCGGATTCGCCATCATAATTAGGAAGATGTTTGTTGGTTATCGGTTCTGCTACCAATGAAGAATGAAATCAATTCACTTTGTAAATGGTGAACTTTGGACTGACCAATGTTTTCAGAAAATCAGACTCATAATGATTAAGAAATTCTAACATATTGAGAAGATGTTTCTATAAAAAAAGGTTCATCGAACTCATAATAAGTCAAGTATATAAGGGTTGATCGTAATGAGAAATAGAATCTGAATCTGAATTACCCCGATGAAAATCTTACGATTATTTTCTTACTTGTATTTCACAAAAGTCATAAGTTGTCTGAAAACTTGTGATGCTAACCTTATGATGGAAAGGGGAGTGTTACTAATCATATAGAGTATTGTTTGGAAATAAATATATATCTAGAAGAATGGTAAGTTATAATAATTCCTAATTTATGTTATACGATATCATCCCAATATTCAACATATTCAAAGTCGTGAGGAAGTCATGATAAAATCATAGGTTTGTAAAGAAATAAAAAGTTCCTAAAACCAAAGTTCACTGGTCTCAGTTCATCGGTGTGAGATAATCAGATTCATAATTGTATGAAGGACATAATGTTTTGACTGGAACATGAAAATATAAAGATATTGGTTTTTAGTTATACCAATAAACAAAAAGACAAAAATATTTAGAGAAATAAGTGGTATGAATCGTAATCATAGAAGTAAATAATTTTTTGAAGAAGAATTTGTAATTCCCCATAATTTCGATATATTTTTTTAATTAAATGGAATTATTTTAGGACCACAAAATTTGACAGTGCGTGATTCTGAGGCCCGAAGTGACTGGAATGATCTGTTGAAGTTTTTTTAAGCTTTAATTAGCACGCATAAAAAGTTTTTTTTGGAAAAAGTGGAATAACTCTTAAACAGTTTCCCAGATCAGAATTCTGACGGCACCATTGCATTCAGAATGGTGGGTTTATCCTAGGCACGACTTATGTTTAGTTAGTGAAGGCCTCCTGTGAGAAAACCTGAAAATGACATAACCATAAATAAAATAATTAAATAAAGTTATATTAATTTTCAAATGCTTATAACTCACAAATGGTGACCAAGATTAAAAATCTGAGACCACTATTGAGCTCATGAGGGTATTCTCTCTTTAGGGAGATACTAACATTGGCTGACACTGGCCACCAGTGAAAGTTTATTTTTGTCCATAAATAAAATAATTAAGTGACAATTATTTTATTGTAAAATCCATAACATCTAAATGGTAACTCATATTGTAAATCAGAGAGCACCATTGAGCTCATGAGGGCATGTTTTCCTTAGGCAGATCCTAACCTCGACTGGTGCAAGTCGAGGGTGAATGTTAATGATTTTCTGAACTTTTTTTGGGTATGTTCAGTAAACGCGCTAGAGGCGTTTCCTAACTTTTGAACTGGTGCTTGGATTAAAAATCTGAGGGCACCGTTGAATATGCAACATTATGATTCTCTTAAGGGAGACATTACTTTGATTGAAGTAGGTCTGAAGAGAATTTTATGTTTTCTAACTTTTTAAAATAAATAAAATAAAATTATTTTATTATTTTATTTTCATTATTATCCTCCAACAAACAAGCGGGGTGTGGGGAAAATGATGTGCCAAGACATTAAATGGCTCGACCCTTCAATCTAAGTAACAACAAAATTGAAGAATTAGAAGGCTTTCCTAATTAATGAGCTACCATTAATTCCTAATGTCGTTACATACCCTCCCCTTATCTTATTTATATGGAGCTTGGCGACAGGTATCGGCACTGCTTCACCACAAAACGAAGTGCTAACCAAGTACCGAGATGTCAATCCCTTAGAGGACGGAGCCAGTTCCAGCGGGTGGTGATGAGCTACTCCGAACTATGAATCGAAGATCGACGTACGAGCGGTAATGTTGCAATCTAGTTTCGGAGTACGGTGAACACCGAACCACTTCCCCAAATGTGCACTCACCATCATTATTGAGGTAGGTGTTTGATTCTTGTTTAAATTCAAGTGAATTTCTATAACCCTTTAATCCTCCCTCTTGATTATCAGCTGACATGGAGGGTGTGAGCCTAACTAACATGGCCCAAACCCTCCACTACTTTTCTACCCTTGAACCGTCCATGGAAGACTGCAGACATGATGACACCGACTAGCTATGAAGGAGACGACGCACTGACGCACACCAAAAGAGTAGGTCGTGGCTCATCAGTCAGAGCGGTCATTGGAGCTACGGGCATTGGACCACTGTGGAGGAGGTGCAGTGCACTGTTTCATGCCATCAGTGAGCAAGGGGTCGCGGCTCATCATCCATAGTGTTCGAAGAAGGCGGCTGACACATCGTCCAGCTACATAAAGGGCGGCAGTGCGACCTGCGCACCACCGGTGAGCAGAGGTCTGTGGCTGAAGCCGTGGTATAGGAATAACCTGCGCCTCTGGTGGGTTAGGCGACGACCGGGCAGTACCTACGTGGAGTCGCTATTTCACAAAACCGAATAGTCTCTAGGCCATTTGGGATTCCGAGGGGGGGGGGGGGAGAACGTTCACCATTGATTGCTCGGGTAGACCGCGGATGGGCTGCCTACCCCAAGGGCTGGGCCGCCTGCCCAGCTGGCCGTGCGCCTGGCGAGTTGTTCCCCCTTGCGGGTCATGCCACCCTCTGTGGGCCACCCCCTTGTGGGCTGGGACGGACTGTGGCCCAGCAGGACGAGCCCTCCATGGCCCATCCTTGACAGGTCAGACTCGGATTAGGTCGGGTCACCCAGACCAGGTTGGACCAAACCCGGGTCCAACTAGACTGAGAAATACTTAAAGAGACTTAACTTGAAATTTAGGTATATATTTCACAAACCGTCTACGAATCTAGGAACCTTGGAGCGAGATGGTCCTTTTATTATACTACACTTGTGTTTTGGATACAGTTGGAGTACGGATGGGTTGGATCGAACCCGAATCCAACCGGGCCCCTGGAACTAAAACACTTATAACTCACAGGCCGAGCATTTGATTGGAGCACCGTCTATCGCGTTAGAACCCATGCGACATGACAAACCATTGGGAGACTATTTTGTGGAGCTTATTAGTGGATGAGGTATTACCGATATCTCGAGGGGTAGATTCTACGAAAATCTTGTGCACCAGGTCTGAGGAATCCTGAGGCTGGCTGTAACGAGAAGAAAGAACATTGATCCTATGTGGGTCAACATCTATCAGATCCTGTGCGGGTCTGTGCTCAGCGATCCTATGTGGGTTATCACATACCAATCCTGTGTGGGTCATCACTCTGCAATCCAATGTGGGTCAGCACATACCGATCATGTATGGGTCAGATCCTGTGAGGGTCAGCAAGGGTTAGTTACCTATCGATCCTGTGTGGATCAGATCATGTGTGGGTTAGTGGGGGTTAGTTACCTATTGATCCAGTGTGGGTCATAAGCAGTGATACTTAATATAATAAGATGATCTAGCTTACAACTAATCATTTTTACTATTATACTGACGTTATACCTGGTGTGAGTTGCGTCTTCTACCTTCATGTTGTTACTTGTGTGGTACTTCTATCTTCGTGATGATACCTGTGTGGTACTTCTACCTTCGTGGTGTTACCTGGGTGGTAGTTCTATCTTGATGATGATACATGCGTGGTAATTCTATCTTCATGGTGTTACCTGTGTGGTATTTCTATCTTTTTGGTGTTACCTGTGCGGTACTTCTATCTTTGTGGAGTTACCTGTGTGGTACTTCTATCTTCGTGGTGTTACTTGTGTGGTACTTATATCTTCCCGGGGTTACCTTTATGGTACTTCTATCTTCGTGGGGTTACCTATGTGGTAATTCTATCTTCATGGCCTTACCTGTGTGGTACTTCTATCTTCTTGGTGTTACCTGTGTGTTACTTTTATCTTGATGGTGTTACCTAAGTGGTACTTCTATCTTCATGGTGTTACTTTTTTGGTACTTTTATCTTTGTGGTGTTACCTGTGTGGTACTTCTAGTTTCGTGGTGCAACCTATGTGGTACTTCTACCTTCTTGGTGTTACCATTGTGTTATTCTTCCCTCATGTATGAGATTAGTATATCTTGATAACTTAGGTATATTTATGGGTGTATACCAATGTAGTATTGATTTATATCACTTCGTGCTTTGAGTTTGTGGTCTAGTTTTTTAGATTTTCCTTTGTGGAACTCTGGGAGACCTACGGGGGTCTCAGGGTCCCTATTGAGTATCGTTATACTCACCCTTGCATGGGTTATGCCCACACCTTGTTGTGTTTTGTGTAGACAACGTAAAATGTTCATTGAGGATGAGGGATCCAGGACCGGACATGCTCAAAGGTGGACTATATGGCATGATACGGCGCAGGGAATACTGATTGTGGGATGTACCTATCCTTCAGGTACGATCCCTAGAGGACGATTCAGGAGCTGTACAATACTTTTCAGTTGTGTTTGTACTTTTCAGTTGAACTTGTACTTTACAGTTGGTCTTGTATTCCGGCACCTTTTACATTCATCACACTATTACTACAGTAGTTAACCTTGTGGCTTCTTCTGGTTGTGTTCTTGGGATGTGTGTCTGTACAGGTTAAAAAGTCTATGCCTTCCTGTTTTATGGATACACCTTTCCAGTGCTAGTTTCCAGCCCCTAGCCTATGGAAGGCTAGCTTGGGGTAGTCATGACATGGACCACAAGGGACGGTTCATGACAAAGTGGTATCAGAGGACTTGGACCAACCGAAGAACTTGGACTCTGATATTTTATATTTGTAAATAGTTTTGAGTGTTATGAGTGTGGTTTTCAGTTTGGGAATCCAGTGCTGGTGCAGCGGTGGACATATCCATACACCAGGGTCCTAAATTCTGATTTCTGACTCAGTGCAAGAAAACACTGATTTCTTGTGTTTTTGGATTTTTTTTTCCTTCTGATTTATTTGAGTCATCTCACCAGGTATAACATATTGACAATGGCACACCTATTTCATTCAGGATGCCGCCATGTAGATATCCAGCTATGATTATTAAGAGAGTACACGATGACAGCCCACTGAGCGATGAGGCTTGGGTGTTGGTCCCTCTTACAATGTTAGTACCTTCATGTGGTGCACCAGTAGCACCACCACGCATTGGGCAGCAGATTCCACTGGACCCACTAGTAGAGGGTGCATGCCGATTGAGCATGTTGCATGAGTTTCCGCAGTAGAGAGCTCCGATGTTCGGAGGCGAGACAGATCCCCAGTGAATTGAGAACTGGATAGAGGATATGGCTAGAGTTTTCCACCTAGTTGGGACACCAACAGATTAGATGGTGGTCCTAGCTGCTAGAATTTATCAGTTAGTGACCATGAGGATGTTTCACATAGTGATGAGGCTTCGGTATATGGACTGTTGCCCATGATGGTACCTTTGGATAGTGTGCCAGCTATATCACTTGTCGTTGGTCTGTAGTGACAACTGGCGGTATTTGTCGATGACACATGTAGTCTTAGTGCCTTATACGTGTTTCAGCATTAGATACCCCTCATGTTTTTAGGTGAGCTCGACTCACAGGTGGATAAGGACTGTCTTGAGGAGGTGGCCGAGTTTCCATCTATCCAAGGCACTATTCGGTCAAATGACGGTCCTGGTATAGAAATTTTTTCATGGCTCACCAGGATGATGAAAGGGTTTAAATTACCCAAATCTTGCAAAGAGGTGACTGTTCAATGGACAAGCTTGAGAAACTTTCTCAGAGAAGGGGGTCGCCTTCCATAAAAAGATAAGGGGTATGTATTCCAAAGATATTCTACAGCTTCGGAAGAAGGACATGTCACTAGATGATTATTCATTGAGGTGTACCAACAATCCCAGGTAATCGATGAATATAGTACAGTCAGTGCTTCAGGGATCGAACCTCCAAGAAAAATGTGTTTAGGGACATCCTAGCTAGACTTATTCCTCTGTGAAATCCTACTTATGTTAGTGTGCTAGAGATAACCTTTTTGGTTGAATTTTCTTTGGCTGAGAGGATACAACCTATGAATGTTAGTAGAGGGAAAGAAAGACACTGGCACCAGTCTCAGAGACTTAGGTGTGTAAAATGTTTTAGGAAGAGTAATTGTAAAGTACAAATGAATTTGCAGGGCAGAAGACATAGAAGTGGAGTTGGGAGAGCATCATGAGGTGGTATACATTTCGACATGTTACAACCACCACCACAATGTGGTCTCCACCAGGCCTAGGGACCTGGAGGACAGGGGAAGGGAGTAGCTACATGCGGTCAAGGAGTGTGACCCAAGTGCTCCATGCATGATTAGAGGTACGGTCTGTGTGTACTACTAGTTGTCATATTAATATACATAGGATCTAATCATTCCCTCTTTCCAAAAATCTTGTTCAATACCTAGATTTTCTGGTTAAACTGTTGACTGGACACATACATCTAGAGATACCTTTGGGAGGAGACTTGAAAATTACACTTATGCCGACAGTGTGATCCAACTCTTGAGGCGAGAGTTTTAGTTGGACCATCTTGGTGGTAGTGTCGATGCCTTTCGATGTTAGTTTGGGTATGGACTGGACATCCGCAGTTCATACACATATTGACTATATTAGGAAAAAAGGTTGTGGTTTATTTACAATGTTGGGATGGGGTTTTCTGGGTTCAGGGAAAAAGGAATCCCAAGTAGCACAGGATAAACTCATGCATAGGAGGGTACAGTCGATCACTCTTCAGTCGGTCAGCTTTACCCTTGTGGTAGTGGGAGTTTTGGGTTTTCAGGTCCCAACAGGAGTGGTAGAGTGTGGGGACGTATTTTCAAAAAATGTTTCTAGGAATATCTCCCCGAAGGGAGAGGGACTTCTGCTTTGGATGGGTACTACTGGAGTTTTGAACCATACTTCTCCAGGGTAGCGAAACCCTTATCAGCTTTTATGAAGAAGGGGGAGCCTTTCCTATGGATGGAGAAGTGTGAAAAAAGATTTCTGAAGTTGAGACAATAATAATTGGTAGAGTTCCTCCAAGATTATGACTTTTTTATAGTCCATACTTCTATAAAGGGGAACGTGGTAGTAGACGCACTCAGCAATAGCTCTGGTCTACAACAACTTAGTGAGGCGTCAGAGCAACTGGTTGTGCTACGGATATCCTTCATGGATAATGATGGAGCTGCTTACCTCCAGTATATGACATTCACTCCCCCATTTCTTCCACAAATTCGGGGGGCACAGCTTGAGTCATTGACTACGAGGCCTGATGTGCTCAAATATCCTCAGGATGGTCTCCTGAAAGATTTTTTGAAGGTGGGGATCACTTCATCCTCTTTAGAGGATGCACCATGGTACCACTGATGCATCAGGGGGAGGTGTTGAGGGAGATCTATACATTCCCTTAGTAGTATATCATGTAGTGGCGAAGGTGTACCAGGAATTCTAGCATCAGTATTGGTGGCTAGGGACGAAGGAAGAAATGGTAAAGTTTGTATCACGATGCCTCACTTGTTAGCAAGTGAAGACTGCACAGAGCCGATAGATGTCTTATGTCGACAAGAGGATGGAGACCATGTATTCTTGTGGGTCTCACCTCGATGTGGTTTGTAGTGATTTGGTCGGGGCATCAAGTTATCTCTGAGGTTCGTCGGACATTTCTAGATTCTCAGTAGAGTGGGAGAGGTGGTGTACCATCTATCTCTTTACCCACATATGGACTAGGTGCATAATGTTTTCCATGTGTCACAACTGAGGGGATGCGTGCATGATCCATCAGACGTTATCGACTAGGGCGAGTTGAAATTTGATGATAGGGTGACTTTTTCAGAGTTCGTGGTGGAGATAGAGGATTGACATGAGTGAGTCCTTTGTGGATGTTCAATCTCCCTAGTGCGAGTTTGGGGGCAGCATAAGGACCTCCAAGGGAGCACAAGGGAGTGGGAGGCTTAAATTCGTGCTAAGTACCCTCATTTGTTAGATTTTCCTTTTTTTTGGATTTTGGGGATGTAAAGCCCTAAGGTGTGGAGAATTTAATGTCCCGGAATTTTTGTATATTTTTTTAATTAAATGGAATTATTTCAAGACCGAAAAATCTGATCATGTGTGATTCCAAGGCATATAGTGCCGAGAATAATCCATCGAAGTTTTGTTAAGCATTAATTAGCGCACGTAAGAAATTTTCATGGAAAAAGTTGAATAGCCCTTAAATAGTTTCCCGGATCAGAATTCTGAGGGCACTATTGCATTCATGATGGCGGGTTTACCCAAGGCACAACTTAAGTTTAGTTGGTGTAGGCCTCCTGTGAGAAAACCCAAAAATGACATAACCATAAATAAAATAATTAAATAATGTTATTTTATTTCTCAAATGCTTATAACTCAAGAATAATGAATCAGATTAAAAATCCAAGACCACCACTGAACTCGTGGAGGTATTCCCTGTTTAGGTAGATACTAACATTGGCTGGTGCTAGCCACTAGTGAAAGTTAGTTTTTGGCCATAAATTAAATAATTAACTGACAATTATTTTATTGTAAAATCCATAACTTCTAAATGGTAAATCAGAATGAAAATAAAAGAGTATCGTTGAGCTCATGAGGGCATGTTTTACTTAGGTAGAGCCTAACCTCAACCGGCACGAGTCGAGGGTGATTATTAATAAATTCCTGAACATTTTTTTGGGTATGTTCAGAAAACGCATGAGCGATGTTTCCTATCTTTTGAACCGGTGCTCAGATTAAAAATATGAGGGAACCAGTGAATCCACAACATCGAGATTCTCTTAAGGGAGACATTAATTTGAATATAGTAGTTCTGGAGAAAAAGGTATGTTTTTTGAATTTTTAAAATAAATAAAATAAAATAATTTTATTAATTTATTTTCATTCTTATCCACCAATGGTCAAGCGGAGTGTGGGGCCCATGATGTGTCAATCCATTAAATGTCTTGACTTTTCAATCTAAGTAACAGCAAAATTATGGAATTAGAAAGCTTCCTAATTAATTTTCTATCATTAATTCCAAACATCGTTACTTACCCTCCCCCACTCTTATTTATTTGGAGCTTGGGGAGGGGTATCGACACTGCTTCACCAAGCAATGAAGTGCTGACCAAGTATCGAGATGAAAAACCCATGGAGGATGGATCCGGTTTCTGCGGGTAGTGGTGAGCGACACCAAACCATGATCTGAAGATCGACATATGAATGGCTCCGTTGGAAGCAAGTTGCGGAGGACGGCGAACACTGACTCGTTTCCACAAACGTGCGCTCATGATCATTCTTGAGGTAGGGGTTTGATGGTTTTTAAATTCAAGTGAATTTATTGAACCCTTTAATCCTCCCTATTAATTAAGAGATGACACAAAGGGCATGTGACTATGTAACCCGGTCTGAACCCTCGACTACATTTTTACCCTTGCCCCATTCATGGAAGACTGTCGGTGCGACGGCACCGATCGCCTACGAAGGATACATCGCACTGACGCATGCCGCATGATGAGGCCACATCTTGTCAGCCAGGGAGGTCATCAGAGCTGCTGGCACTAGTCGACCATGGAAAAGGTGCAGCGTGCCATCACACACCGTCGGTGAGCAAGGGGCCACGGCTCGTCAACCGCAGTGATCAAATAAGGTGTCCAACACATCGTCTGGCTGGGGAAAGGGTAGTGGCGCGACCAGCGCACTACCAGCGAGAAGGGGGCCACGAATGAAGCAACAGTAGAGGAAAAACCTATGCCTCTGATGGGTTCCATTATGATTAGGAGGCGCTTATGTGGCGTCGTCATTTCACAAAACCAAACAGCCTCCAGGCTGTTCAAGAATCATGGGGTTGGGACATCCCCCCTTGCCGGCTCGGGCAGATCGTGGCTAGACAGCGTACCCTACGGGCTGAGCCGCCAACCCAGCAGGTCACACCCCCTTGTAGACCAGGCGGACCCACTTGTGGGTCAAGCTGGACTGCGGCGCTGCGGGCCGAGCTTTCCATGGACCAGCCCATCCGGGTCATACCTGGATCGGGTTAGGTCGGCCCAGACCAGGTCGGACCGGACTTGGGCCCAACCGGACTGAGAAATATTTTATGTTCCATAACTTGAAATCTGGTCATCCTTTTGAAGAACCATATACGATGCTAGGACCCTTGGAGTGAGATGTTACTCTTGGTATACTCTACTTGTGTTTTGGAGAAAGTTGGAGTATGAATGAATTGGATCGAACTCAAATCCAACCAGGCCCCCGGAACTAAAATACTTATAACTCACAGACCAGGCATTTGATTGATGCACCATTTGTCATGTTAGAACCCTTATGACATGAAGGAACTTTGGGATAATCATTTTTTGAGCTTAGTGGAAGTCGAGGTATGACTGATATCTCGAGGTGTAGATTCTACGGAACTCGTGCACCAGGTGCGGGGAATCATGTGGCTGACTGTAACATGAAGAAAGAACAGTGATCCTGTGTGGGTCAGCATCTATCAGATCATGTGTGGGAAGCGCTCAGCGTTCCTGTGTGGGTCAGCACATACTGATCCTCAGTAGGTTAGATCCTGTGTGGGTCAACACTCAGTGATCTTATGTGGGTCAGTGCATACCAATCCTCTGTTGGTCAGATCATGTGTGGGTCAGCGGGGGTTAGTTACCTATCGATCCTATGTGGGTCTGAAGGAGTAGAACTTAGCAAAATAAGATGATCTATATTACGAAAAATCATATGTACTTCTGTACTTAAGTTATACTTGGTGTGAGATGATTCTTCTACCTTCATGGTGTTACCTGTGTGGTACTTCTATCTTCGTGATGATACCTGTGTGGTACTTCTACCTTTGTGGTGTTACCTCTATGGTACTTCTATCTTCGTGATGATACCTATGTGGTACATAAATCTTTGGGGTGTTAAATTGTGTGGTACTAATATCTTGGTGTTGTTACATGTGTGGTACTTCTATCTTCATGGGGTTAACTGTGTGGTACTTATATCTTTGTGGTGTTACATGTGTGGTACTTCTATCTTCATTGGGTTACCTATGTGGTACTTCTATCTTCGTGTTGTTACCTGTGTGGTACTTCTATCTTCATGGTGTTACCGGTGTGGTACTTCTATCTTCTTGGTGTTACCTCTGTGTCACTTCTATCTTCATGGTGTTACCTGAGTGGTACTTCTATCTTCTTTGTGTTACCTATGTGGTACTTCTATATTCATGGTGTTACCTGTGTGGCACTTCTATCTTCATGGTGTTACCTATGTGGTACTTCTACCTTCGTGGTGTTACCTTTGTGGTATTATTCCCTCATGTATGAGATGAGTATATCTTAATAACTTCGGTATATGTATGGTCTTATACCTAAGTAGTGTTGATGTGTATCATTTTTTGCTTTGATTTGGAGGTCCGGCTTTGTGTATTTTCTTTTGTGGAACTCTGGGAGACCTACAGGGGTCTCAGGGTCCCTACTGAGTATCGTTATGCCCACCCCTGCACGGTCTATGCCCACACCTTGTTGTGTTTTGTGTATATGACGTACAACATTGATCGAGGATGAGGGAGTTAGGACCGGATGTGCTCGGAGGTGGACTATTTGGTGTGACGCGACTTAGGGACTACTGATCATGAGTTATACCTAAACTTCAGGTAGGATTCCCAGAGGACGATCTAGGAGTTGTCTTGTACTTTTTAGTTGTGTTTTTACATTTCAGTTGTACAAGTACATTACAGTTGGGATTACATTCTAGCCCCTTTTACTTTCAGCACACTTTTACTACAGTAGTTTACCTCATGGTTACTTCTTGTTGTGTTCTCGGACTATGTGTCTGTACAGGTTAAAATGGCAACGCCTTCCCGTTTTAGGGATGAACCTTTCCATTTCTAGTTGTCAACACCTAAACTATGGAAGGTGGGCTTGTGGTAGTCACGACATGGGTCCCGAGGTACGGGTTGTGACAGAAGTTACTAGAACTGGTACATTGTATTTGGTGTACCGTTGATTATTGGAGTTATACTAATAATGATTATTAGATGGAAATTAGAGGCGTAAGTTTTTGTGTGGGAAATTTTTGGGACCAATAAAAAGAAAAGGGATTTAAGTATATTAGTACTAATTTGTATAATAACATTAGTGATCTATCAGTAATTTATTCAACAATTTCTATCATGATTAATTGTTGATCATTTTTCAAGTGGGAATATTTTTTTCCTTATCAAGTGGGTCAATAAGAAAAAAAATTGATTTCTTTTCAAGCAGTTCAAGAGAAAAGGAAGAACTATTTTGGAATGTAAAAATTGGGTTAATAACATCTTAACAAAGATGAAATTTATATCTCTATCGTACACAGGGTCATCTGTCTGAATAAAAGAATAAGAATAAGATTGCATGAAGAGTTTGAAGAAGAATCAAAAGTGTTTTTGTAACACCCCAAACATTTTATTGTATGTTTATCTTAATTACATTCTATTCATAACTTCTGTATTCTGAAACAACACTAGGTTATTTTAGAGATAGTCCAAACTTATTCATTAAATATTAATTTTCTACTTCTATGTTTTGAATTTTGAAAAATGGTCATCTAGATTTGTGATCAGTAAGTCATTTGGAGTTTGAGAGAACAAACATGATCTTTTGTGAATAGTAACATACCCTTATGAACAATAATATGAATAGTAATATAACTCTTATGAATAGTAAAAATGAATATTATTTTATTTTCTTAAGGTAATATGATAATGAGATCTTAATTACATTTTCAATTAGAAATAAAACTGATTGCACCTTTAAGATTGTTATTTTTCAAATTAACTATGAATTTATTTAAAAATTCAATTAAAAATAATTTGAAAATTAATTTTGAAAAATGGAGTTCATTTTTAAATTCTACACATTGAAAAATGGTTAGGGAAAATTTATGTGATTTTTCTGAAATTCTAGAATTTTTTATGAATAGTGAATTACGATAAAATACTGTATATAAAAAATTATCAGTTAAATACACTATTTTTGACATCATAAGTGATTTAAGGCCACTTGGTTCGAACTCACATGCACTTATCTCTGTTAGGGGTCACATGAAACAACATTATTGGTTGTCTTGAGGGAAATAATAAAAAATAAATTAAATATTCAAAATTTACCCCTCTCCTCCACTATAAAACCCCCTCACCACTCCCTCTTCACTTCACTCCTCTAAGCCTTGAAGATCCTCAATGTTCTGCACAAATACACTTACCTAGTAACTCCCTGCGACCAAGAAGCTCTTGTTCTTTCCAAAAGACCAAAATCCCATCCCTTAAGGAGGTTCTCAAGGATGTTATTTCAAGAGGTAAAACACATTTCTTTTTCTTTTAGTTTCATTAGAATTTATCTTCATTTGTTATCCTATCCACACCTCCTATATCCAAATGATCTTGATAACTAAATTATCATCTATATAGTGGATTTATATCATGTGAATGGAAGAACCATCATCAATATTCTCACTCCTTCCATTTTATTTTTATAAACGAATTCAACATCGATGAGGTTCCAATTTATAACCTTCATGGACGACGATGTTTAGTTCTTAAATATTTACTTTATTAATGGTCATAAAATCATATGTATAGTTGAACCAGGTTATAATATATGTATTTTATCTTGATTAATGTTCTGGAATCTTTACCCATACATAATATGGAATAATAATACAAAACAAGTTTATTGAGCACAAAACTACCAAGCCAAATTCAAGCATTTCACTTTAACTCATCGAATGAGTCATCCTCATGGTATATAATCAGAATCATTATTAGATCCTTTATATATATTTAATGTCACTAATAATGTATATTAACAATTCTGTATGTTTAACCATATTCCCAACCAAATTCCATTCATGAATACAAGTAAACAAATCGTGAAACCAAGTAAGGAAATGCTTCCAAAACAAAAAAAAATGAATCTCTTAAACCCAACAAAAAGGCCATTAATGAACATAATAGGGTTATACCATATAAATTACATGTTGATTAGGTTCTGGAATTATTAAATAATGAATCTATATTTGATTATTCAGGTCGTTAAGAATAATCAAGAACACCTTCAAGCATAAGGTAAGGGATATCTTAACTCAATTTCCATTTATTGAGTTCCACATCTATGTCATTGGTTTTGTCTTTCCAAGAATATGTGTGAATGTCCTCTGATTTTTTTACACTATATTTCCACTTAAATTTTTTGGATTTTTTATTTGTCACAATTACACATTTCATTGATTTCTCATCACACTAATGACACAATCTTTGTAAGAGATCCTCTCTCTCACTTTTGTTCAAGAATATCCCATATGTTGTGCCCTTTTATTTTTAGTTCCTAAAAATGGAGTATGTCTTCTCACCTCCCCCATACTGCCCTTCTAACATATAAATTATGGAATACTCATTTACCTCTCATTAAGCCCTCTCAATAACACTCGTTACCATGCTGAAATATTTGTAAGGGGTTTCTCATCTCACTTTCATTTCTGTGAGATTTTCATTTTTCTCCAATTATTTCTTGTATGTGGTATATGTGTACTGAAATTTGATATACAATAACATCATTATATTTATATTCTTGTTATTAAAATATTAATTTTATGTTCATTATGTTCTGTTCATATAGTTTGACTAATTACATTGTGGTAGGGGACTTTGTCTCAACTACCTTTTCGTTGTGACTAACTGTGTATGGTGCACCTAATAATCCTTCTGTGGTGTACCTACTACCCATTTGAGATCACTTCTCATTTGAAATTATGTTTATATTAAATATCCATAATCTCATGTCATGGATATGTTTGTTGTCTAAACTATATACCATCTTACATACAGTGTTTATTTGGAAAGTTATATTAATTATGGTAATATTGATGAATCTATATAATCTACTCTATACGGATATTGAAACGTCATATTTCCCTTGTATTGACAAAAAGTATAAATAATTATTTGGACATTTAGTGGTGGGTGGGGCCCTTTATAGCCCCTTGATCCATCAGTAGGTCCCATGAGACAAATCAGTAGGCGAGAAACCCTTTGAGTTTGTTTCCAAAAATAATACAGGTTTCTACCCATAGAACTAAACCATTTTTATGGTATTATAGTTTCATGTCCCAGATACATGATGTCCAGTTAATAAGAATTATCTTTATTCACTATTAGTTATTATTATTATCCATGAGGTTTTCACTATGACAAAATCTATGGATGTTGTTTCATTCTCAGTTTATTAATGGTATTAGCTATTCATTTATTCACAATGCCATATAGATTGTGTCAGATTGATTGTGATTTTCATATTATTGTACTCATGCATCTGCCATTTTTAAACCTTACTGAGTATTTGAGCTCACCACTTTCATTGTTTACCTTCAATAGGTGATGAATAGAAGGTCATTTATTGAGTTCGTGTGGTTGTTGTTTTTAGTTTTGTTATTTATTGTTCTTGTAACCTTTTTCAATGTAATTTGTGTTACAACTATGTATCTATATTCTTCAAGACTACTAAACTAATCATTCCTTAAGGATTTTCATTCCTTCTAACCATGCCAATATCACAAGTAATTCACCGTGTCTAGCCTAGAGGGGTCGGGGTGTTACAGTTGGTATTAGAGGAAGTTTAGTAGGAAACTTGGGAACTAGATTTAGAAAACGTAGATTAGGGATGAATCCCTAAGATAAGACTTTGAGGATAAACATACAAGAACGTCCTGGTAATTTGGTAAGGAATAGATTATGTGGATATTTCAAGCAATGAATCCATGTCTGGATACGAGCAGGTAGAGGAACCTCTAGTACTGATGTATCTAGGGGTAAAACCCAAAAACACTGCTTTGAGCTAGACACGAAGGAGAAATGGAACATTAAAATGGGCCTTTCTACACTCTTGGTTATAACACTCCTAAGGGATATACTTAGGATAATTCATATTTTCCTTACAAGCTATTATGATGGAGTTTAATGTAAATTTTCCTCATAGGATTTGGTTTGGATAACTCTGGAAACCAGAACCAAAAAATAAAAATCTTACTTAAACAATACTAAGAGCGATGTTTTCTTAATTTTCAGATGGAAAACGAAGGTACTTGCCTTTTTTATCTTCCAACAGAAGTATTAGAGACCATATATGGAAAATCATGTGTAAAAAAATATGAGAATTTTGAAAATGTTCATTTATCATGAAAAACCCTCTACTGAGTATCCAACTCTCCTCAGGTACTCCAAATTCACCATGGATCAGGTTTCGTCTATTACCTCATGATGAGCGCACAATTTTCATTCTATGTATGACAAGGGAAATACTTTGAGGGTATCGTTAAATGTTTTACCCTAGCTAATAATTTATTTTCTCTTGAGGACTTTGAGGAGGGAGTACAAGGGGGCGACCTCCGAGAAACATATCTATGCCAGATTTTGACCTATGGACTCCGTGGTCGAGTTGTGGACATTGAAGCCCTTAAGAACAAGACTACCTGTTTGCATTATCAGCAACAAGTTCATACTGACGTGACTCAACTTGATACCTGACATGCTTCTCTAAATCTGAATTCTAGATGTCCACACGCGGTTGACCCTAGTTGCACACATTGCATCTGGACCAAGGAGATATGGGAATTTGGAATCGCTTTGGGGATCCATTTGTCTGAAAACTGGGGAAATCCCCACAATCGGTGAAATCTATGAGAAATCATCTTAGAGGACGTCAAGAAGTCCATAGTAGTGTTTTTTGAAAGGGAGCAAGAGATTGTGTAATTTCTTGAGTTTTATAAATCATGTCTAAATGAATGATGTTGTATTCTCTGTTTTGATATGATTTCATATAAAACAATAACTTGTTTTAAAATGCATTTTCCATACTGAAAGTTGATTTACTAGAAAATTTTAGATATAAGATATGAGTCTACCTACCAATATTTTATCACTACCTAACTAGTTGTTAGAGACTATAATTGTCAAGACATGCTCCGAAGAGGACCTGTCCTATACCAACATACATCTGACTTGTAAACTAATCCATTGGGTATCGAATCGTCCAAACATTCTCCATCTTTACCCAGGAAGCAATATGGTATATTTTTGTATTGCATATGCACATTTTTCTGCATATTGGAAAAGAGGGAAGTATTATGAAGAACTTTTTATATGTTTCACTTTGGCTGATAACTACCGAGCTGTGGGTGAATTTCTAGAAGCTGATTTGGATTGTGACCATCGAGCAACCTACCTATTTCAGATCCTGAGTTTTAGTATGCACAGAGAACTTTAAAACATCAATATCTTCAAGAATTATGTGGTGGGTGGGAATTATATGGATTTAGTCCACACTGAAATTTCCGACCTCCACGCTTCTCATACCACTCTATGGAAAGCTGAGTGATTTAGGCATAGATTCGACCCTATTTGTCTGTAGTGTGACTGTACTCAGGAAATCGATCAGTTGAATACTACCTTATAAATTCACCTGAGGTCGTCAACACCCTAGAATTGGTGGTGTTCCCTATAAAGGGACTTCGGGGGTGACGTGTGTCTAGTGTTGCATATGGTTCTGGGAGACTGAAAGCATTGAACTAGTTTTGGGGATTCTTGTATTGGGGGACTGGGGAAACCATTAGCCCTATTTTACATTTTAAACTATTGGTAATATAAGTATATAACTTGTTGTATCTTATTTTTGTTATCCTTTCATCAGTTATACTTTTGAATAAGTATCCCTAAGTGAACTTTTATAATAAATTTTCAGATGGAAGGACAAACCCATATGTTATCTCTTCCTGTGGAGGTACTAGAAATAATTACGATCAAAACCTGTGAAGAGGAGTACCTACCTCTCAAAAACTAGTGAAAAATGTGTAAACAACTATATTAAGTGACAAACAGTCCAGTCATTCTCCACACCTATCAAAGGAATGCTTCCATTTACTACCAAATTGCCACGATACAATTGGCCGAGTATAGGCGAAGTGGAAAATACAATGAAGTGATTTTCCTATGTTTCACCCTAGGCTGGAACTACATGGCCAGGTTATGTTTTCAAAAGGATTCTTTGAAGGGAATCCTTTGTGTGGCCTACATGTACGCACTCCTCATTTTTAGCCTCTACAACAATGTATAAGACTTAGATGTTCTCTGTCGATACATAGTTTGATGAGTTCTTTGTGTGTTGGTCCATTCGGACATTTCCAAACATTCTACTATTTGAGCCTCCCTCTCGAAGCCTGAGTGATGGATGCAAGAGTTCAACCCCTTCTATCTGAGGTGTGTCTAGGTCAGAGAACTAGAGGATTTGAGCATCAATTTGAGTTTTCTACTGAACACACCTGAGGATCCTCTACGATGAGAGATGTGGTAAGAACATCAGAGAGCATTCTTTTGTGGTTATGAAATGAATTACGAGGGTGCAATTCTTCGAAGGAGGGAATAATGTAACACCCCAAAAATTTTATGGTATGTTTCTCATAATTACATTCTATTCATCATAATGATCCTTTGAAACAACACTAGGTTATTTTGGAGATAGTCCAAACTTATCCATTAAATATAAATTTTCCTCTTCTATGTTTTGAATTTTAAAAAATGGTCATCTAGAGTTGTGATCAGTAAGTCATTTAGAGTCTGAGAGAAAAAACTTGATTTTTGGTGAATAGTAACATACCCATATGAAGAGTAATATGAATAGTAATATGACCCTTATGAATAGTAAATAATAAGATTATTTTAATTTCTTATGGTAATAAGATAATGAGATCTTAATTAGTTTTTCAATGAGAAATAAAACTAATTACACCTATAATATTGTTATTTTTCGATTTAACTATGAATTTATTTAAAAATTAAATTAATAATACATAGAAATTTAATTTTGAAAAATGGAGTTCATTTTTCAATTCTACATGATGTAAAATGGTTAGGGTAAATTTTTGGGATTTTTCTGAAATTCTAGAATTTTTGATGAATAGTGAAATACGATAAAATACCGTATATACAAATTATTAGTTAAATACTCTATTTATGACATCATAAGTGATGCAAGGACACTTGGGTAGAACTCACATGACCTTATTACAATTAGAGGTCATATGAAACCACATTATTGGTTGTCTTGAGGTAAATAATAAAACAATGAATTAAATAGTCAAAATTTACCCCTCTCCTCCACTATAAAACCCCCTCACCACTCCCTCTTATCTTCACTCATCTAATCCTTGAATCTCCTCAAATTTCTATAACAATACCCTTCCCTAGTCACTCCCCTTGACCAGGAATCTCTTGGTCTTTCCAAAAGACCAAAATCCCTTCCCTTAAGGAGGTTCTCGAGGATGTTATTTCAAGAGGTAAAACACCTATCTTTTTCTTTTAGTTTCATTTGAATTTATCTTTATTTGTTATCCTATCCTCACCTCCTCTGTCCAAATTATCCGGATAACGCCAGTATCATCTATATACTGGATTTATATAATGTGAATTGAAGAACCATCATCAATTTTCTTACTCCCTCTCTTTTATTTTTACAAACGAAATCGATGTCCATGAGGTTCCAATTTATAAACTTTGTGGACGACACAGTTTCGTTATTCAATCATTTTTTCATTACTGGTAATGAAAAAATATTTATGGTGAACCTAGTCATAATATATGTATTTTATCTCTAATATTGTTCTTGAATCATTACACAAACATAACATGGAATAATAATAAGAAACAAGTTTATTGAGCTCAAAACTACCAAGCCAAATTCAAGTGTTTATTTTTAACTCATAGAATGAGTCATCCTCATGGTATATAACCATAATCAATATAATATCCTTTATATCTCTTTAATTTCACTAATAAGGTTTATTAACAATTATGGATGTTTAACCATATTTTAAATCATCCACCATTCATGAATACAAGCAAACAAATCATGAAATCAAGGAAATGCTTCCAAAACAATAAAATTGAATCTATTAAACCCATAAAAAGGCCATTAATGAACTTAATAATGTTATAACATATCAATTACATGTTTATTAGGTTATTGAATTATTAAATAATGAAACTAACTTTTATTATTAAAGTTGTTAAGAACAATCAAGAACACCTTTGAGCATAAGGTAAGGGATATCTTAACTCAATTTCCATTTATTGAGTTACACATCTATGTCATTGGTTTTGTCATTCCAAGAATATGGGTTAATGGCTCATGATTGTTTTATACTAATTTTCCACTTATATTTTGGGGATTTTTATTTTTCACACATAAATATTTCCTTGATTTCTCGTCACACTAATGACATAATCTTTGTAAGGGATCCCCTCTCTCACTTTTGTTCAAGAATCTCCCCTATATTGTGCCCTTTTATTTTAAATTCATAATAATGGGTTATGTATTTGCACCTCCACCATACTACCCTTGTGACATGTAATTAATGGAATTCCCCTTTACCTCTCATTAATCCCTTTCAATAACACTCGTTACCATGCAGAAATGTCTGTAAGGGGTTTCTCATCTCACATACATTTCAAGGAGATTTTCATTGTTCACCACTTATTTCTTGTATGTGGTATATGTGTACTGACATTTGATATATAATAACATGATTCAATTTATATTCATTTTATTCAATGATTCATTTGATGTTCATTAAGTTATGGTCATATGCTTCGACTAATTACATTGGGGTAAGGGACTTTGTCGCAACTACCTTTTCGTTGTGACTAACTTTGTATAGTGCACCTAATAATCCTTATGTGGTGTACCTACTTCCAATTTGAGATCACTTTTCCTTTGAAATTAGGTTTATATTAAATAACCATAATCCCATGTCATGGATATGTTTTTTTTCTAAACTGAATACCATCTTACATACGGTGTTTATTTGGGAAGATAAATTAATTATGGTAATATTGATGAATCTGTATACTCTACTCTATAAAATATTGAAAAGGCATATTTACCTTGTATTTAATCAATGTATAAATAATGCATTGGACATGCAGTGGAGTGTGGGGCCTGCTATAGCCCCTCAAAGCATTGGTAGGTATCATGAGACAAATTAGTTAGTAACAAACCCTTCGAGTTTGTTTCCAAAAATCAATCGGGTTTCTACTCATAGAACTAAATAGTTTTTACGATATTATGGTTTCCTGTTACAGATATATGATGTCCAATTAATAAGAATTCTCTTTATTTATTATCAGTTATTATTATTATCCATGAGGTTCTCACTATGACAAATTCTATGGATGCAGTTTTATTCTTAGTTGATTAATTGCATTAGTAATTTATTTATTCACTATGCCATATTGATTATGTCAGACTAATTGTGATTTTATTATTATTGTACTCATTCTTCATCTATTTTTAACCCTTAATGAGCATTTGATCTCACCCCTTTCATTATTTTTCTTAAACTGGTGATGAAGAGAATGTCATTTATTGAGTTTGTGTGGTTGCAGTTTTTAGTTTTGTTATGTATTGTATCTTATAACATTTTTCAGTGTAATTTGTGTTACATCTATGTATCTAGTTTCTTCAAGACTACTAAACTGATCCTTCCATCAGGATTTTCATTACTTCTAACCATTCCAATATCATAAGTAATGCACCGGCTCCTACTTAGAGGGTTCAGGGTGTTACAGTTTTAAAGGAGAGATTAATGTTCAAATAATACGATTTCTTTTGTTTTAATCAACTGGTAAAGGCCACCATAATGAGAATACATATGTTTTACATTTTTCACATTTGTTACAGAGTAACATATTCATGAATCATATATCTTTATTGTAATGATTAAATAAGAAAGATAGATCAGCTTTTATAATTGGTGCAATAAAATATAATGAGGTGTCAACAATTATGATCTATTTGCAAGTGGGTATTAATGTTGTATTGAGAAGATGTTTATTCATATATACAGGTGGTATGGAGCATCATATTAAAGAAATCAAAATGATGAATTATAATTGGATTAAATAATTCTAATAATTCATAAATAATATGATGTTTTGAAAATATTTGAGAAGGTTTTAGAAGAGTTAAGATGTATTGGTGAAGTCATAAATGCATGAAAAATTCAAGATGAATTTATGTTTTAGGAAAATCTAGTTGAGTGGGAAACATTTTCAAAGTCTTTTACAAAACTCTTTTGGTTCGACTATAAAAGGCTCAAGTACTTTGTAATTTACTAACACAAGTATT
This sequence comes from Viscum album, assembly GCA_963277665.1. Lineage (NCBI taxonomy): Eukaryota > Viridiplantae > Streptophyta > Magnoliopsida > Santalales > Viscaceae > Viscum > Viscum album. The sequence continues at coordinate 1,510,357,667 of OY728128.1, read as the reverse complement.
TCTCATAAAAAAGAGGAAAGAAGATGGAGTGCTAAAGAATTATAGTGAGAAACCATTTTCAGATTGAGTTTTCTTAAAGAAGTTTATCAAAAATAATAAGAATTGATAAGATATATGATCATATTTAGCTGATAATCATATTGGTTGAAATCATAAGACCAAAAAAATAGTATTCCTATTTTCAGACATAGGAAGAAGAAGTTCATTATTGACCCAACTATATTCTGAAAGACCTATATTTATATATTGAGTAATCAAACATGGGAATCAGACGTAGTGTGATTATGAAGTCTAGAAAAATTTCTTGTCTATTTCTATGTATGGAAGTGAAGAATTTTTTTTTTGAAGATTTTTTTAACGTTTATCAAGAAGCACCATAAAATGATTGTTACAAAAACATTTTATTACATCTTCGTGCTACCTGAAACACATGCACTGTTGTATTGAACATAGTCCTACATAAGGGTAAGTTCATATCCAACTCATTGTATTCCATATAAAATGATTGTTTTGTAGTGGATTGTGTGTTATCAGATTTTTTCCATACCATACCAAAGGAATAACTACTCTTGTTGAGTAGTGAACCTTATAAATTCTTGTGTTCCTATGGGTTTTCATTGTTTTTTTAGTAAGGTAACAACTCTTCAATAAGAGGTGAATGTTGTTTTAGAATTATGGGAAAAGAGACAAAGATATCACTGATTCAATCCCTCCCCCTATCAGTGATATTAAAATTATGGCTATAAAATTACAAGTGGTATCAGAGCCAAATGTTTCCTTCGTTTAATTTTTGTAGACATTTTTGAAGAAGATGTTGTGAAGGATAATCTGAGTTTTGTGAACAATAATGGAATTTTGATCTTAAATTATAGGAATTATCATATTTGGAAAGGTAGAATTCTTAAATATTTTATTTCCCTGGGATATGATGTTTCAAGAGATACTATAAATGGTTTTTCCCCTCGCACTGGGAATTATCCTCTTAGAAATGTTGATATGAAAAATAATGAGAATGATGGAATATCTAAGAATGATTTACTCTCATCACTTTCTAAAAGTGAGTTTCTTAGAGTAAAATTTGTTTTAACTTCCAAAGGTATCTGAGATAAGTTGAAAAAAATTTATGAAGGCATTACAAAGTGAAGATGGAAAAGATAAAATTATGAAGATTGAAGTAACAAGATCTAAATATGGTTTATAATGAATCCATTGGTGGCTTCTTTACATGGGTAAATGAAATTTTCAGCACTATCATTTGTCTGGATGAAAAGATGGAGGATACTAAAATTGTTGAAAAGATATTAATAATTCTTCATGAAATGTTTTATACTAACATCTCCTCATTTGATGATAGAGATCCTGAAACTATATCGCTAGATGATCTTCATAGCACACTAATTACTTATGAAATGAGAAGGTAAAAATTTATAAAAGAAAAATATATGATAGAGAAATGACTTTCAAATTTTTCAATAAAGAAAATATTAAGAATGTTCTTTAGGGAGATGATATTACTAACTCTGATTCCGAAAATGAAGTATGTAAAAATATTAATGAAAATTTATCCTTATTTAATAAAATTGATAAATATAGTATACGAAAGTATAAATTGAAACTTCCCTAAAAACTATTTGGATGTGAATCCATTGGTCACTTTTTTTACAATTTTCCACAATGATTTGATAGAGAAGAAAGTAATGAAGAAGAAAGTGATGAGTAAGAAATAAGGCTAATAATATCATAGAACAAAAAGGGTTATAAGGAAAAATCTATTCTAAGAGGAAAGATAAGAATTTACCCAAAATAGAAAGAACACTTCTTTGGTCTAATGATATTGATAATGATGAGTTTACATATGTTACTGAAGAGAATACATTAATTTTAATAGTTGATGAGGAAAGTTTTTCTGGCAGTGAAAGCAGCTATTCTTAAGAAGAAGAAAGTGTAGCCAAATAAAAAAAATCTATTGAGCGTACTAGAAAGAATACTTTAATTTCCACAGTTAAAAATGAATAATTTAGAAGAAATATCTATGAAGAAGATGAAACATTATTAGAATATCATTTAAAAGAAGAAATGAAAGAATGTCAGAGGAATATTGGGAGGCGTGAGAAAGAAACCAAGAATTTGAAATGTGAATACCCTTAAAAAAACAATCAAGAATGATGTTATGATGGTAAAGTTAAGCTATTGGAAGAGATTTATGAGTTTAAGAAATATATTGAGAATGAAAAGAATGATAATGAACATCTTAATGTTAATATGAAAGTAAAAAAGAAGAAGAGTTGGAACATGACCAAAAATAACTTTTTAAAGATTAATAGAGAGTTACATGTTTCAAAAACTATATGTCTAAATTTGGTGAAACATCTCATAAAGGGGATCCTGAGAAGGATCAACAAAAGATACCTTTAAAGGTTGAGAAGAATTATGGGGAAGTTATGTATATGGAAAATAACAACAAATTCATGATGTCTGAAGTTTCTAAAAATTTCAGATTTGAAAAAGTTCATATTACTTCTGGTTCTAATAAGGTTATAAGAAAACTAAGTTTAACAAGAATAATTTGGGTTATATAAAAAAGGTTGGTGGTCCAAAAAGTTCTAATGTGAAATTTATGAAAGTTTTTTAGAAACATATCGACAAGTTGGAACATTAGGGAAGATATAGAGGAAGTTATTACTTATATGGGTACTATTGGAATTGTGTTGGATTTGGGAATATGGCTAACATGTGTTTGTTAGAAAATAAATATTACAACTATTCCATGAGTTATATAAGACATTTTTTTAGGGGGATTCAATCCGATCAAATTATGTAATCTGAGAAAGGTATATTGAATCTTGAGAAAAATAAACATTCTATGTTCTAAAAGAGAGTGTTCTTAGTTATTTGCCCAGAATAATTAAAATTGGCTAGAAAATTATAATAATGAAAAAAATTAACCGAATATAAGGGTAAGGAAAAGGTCCTTAAAAATCAGAAGAAATTTGATAAAGAGATATCAAAATATTGTGATTTGATGAATCAGAAAATATGAATGATATAAGAGTAAGATGGGAATATTATTAAAAGTTGTTTACTATCTTTACAACCTAGGAAGAAGACGTGATGAAAATGTTACAAACTGATTATAACAAATATGTTACTAATGTTGAGTAAAATTCGACATCGGTATCAAATGATTATATAGTTTAAAAGAAAGTTGTTATAGGATTTTAGAAGGATGTATAGAAGAAAATAAATACTAAAAATGAAAAATCTATAAAGAATAAGAAAAATTAAAGATAGGGAGAGGCCTCTCAATATCATTGTTATTTATAAGAAACAACTGAGGGTCCTCCTGATTCAAAAAATTGTAATACTATTACTAACTTGTAAGGAATTGAAGGAGTTGAAATAAAAAAGCTGGTGTTGATGACTCTCTTACTTTACTTGAAAAAAAGTAATGATATTACAAAATATGAGTTTTGGAGTGTTGTGTTTATTCACATAAACCTTCTAATATGGTTTTTTGACATGGGTGTAGGTTAATTTTATCTTAAAAAAATCCTTTCAATATTTACCTATAAATGAGAATGTTTAAAGAAACATGGAAAGGGTATTACATGAAAGTTGTGTAATAGAAAACCTTGACAACCTTGATTAATCACCCTTGTTTTCTACATAAGGTTCACCCACATAGACATAGAGTTGTTTAGTTAATGGATATTCGTTAAGAAACTCATGTGATACTTATGTTATCATGAATAAAAGGAAACTTTTCATGATATCCTCTTTGAATTTTATTATCAATAAGGGGGATAGAATATACTAAAGGGTACAAAAAAGAAATATAGGGAGTAAAGAAAAAACTACAGATAATTAAATTTGAGAAAGGAAAACTAAAAGCAGTATTTTTTTGGAAATGGTGGAAGTGGGTATTTAAAAAAAACCCAAGGGGGAGATTGTTAGGTTAATGTTTTTTGGTTGTATTTGTTGTCTATAGATAAATATGTTGATTGTGTTAAAGAAAGTATGTATGTTACGAAGGTAATGGAATTCAGGATATAATAATAGTGTGTGGGCAAAGTTATCAATCTGATCCAGAACCATCGATATGTATACTAGATTTACCATCATAATCAGAAGAAAGTTTGTTAGTGATCAGTTCTACTACCAAAAAATAAAGAAATCAATTCACATTGTAAAATATGAAAAGATAACTAACCATCATATTTATGAAATCAGACTCACAATGCTTAATAAATTCTAATGTATTGAGATGAATGTTTTCTAGAATAAAATGTTCATCAGACTCACCCTAAGTCCAGTAAGGAATTGCTGATCATAATGTGGAATGGAATCAAAGTCTGAATGAACCCATTGAAAATATAATGATGCTTTTCCAATTTTTATTTCACAAAAATCATATGTTATATGCAAACTTGTGATCCTACCCATTTAAAGGAAAGGTAGAGTCCTACTGATCACAATCAGGATTGGTTGGAATGAAAGATATTATTGGATGAATGATAAGTTACAATACTTCCCAATGTAATTCAGGTTATTCTATGAAGATGGTCAACGTTTTCAAATTCATGATGAATTTGTGATATAAGATGTGGTTTTTAAAGAAATCAAAAGTTCCAAAAGTTAAAACTATCTGGTATCAGTCCATCAGTGTGAGATAATTGGATGAAAAATTATATGAAGGCCATAATGTTTTGATAAGAACAGGATAAGGTAATGATTTTGGTTTTCATTCAGAATAATAACCATAATAAACAAATTATTAGATAAATAAGTGGTAGGAATCATAATCATATAAGGAAATAAGTTGATGAAGAATAAGCTTCTAAAACTGGACCATCATACACGTTGTGCCACCGATTATCAGAGTCACACTAAAAATGATTATCAGATAAAAATCAAAGAAATAATTGTTTATGGGTAATTATTGGTACAAATAAAAAGAGAGATTAGAGTTAATTAGTACTGATGTGAAGAATAAAATGAAAGATATATCAACAATGCAATAATCCATTTCCATTAAGATGAATTGTTGATTTATTTTCAAGTGAAAACTTTGTTATCCTTATTAAATTGGTCAATATAATTTTATTTGTTTTCATCCGGGTAAAGAGAAAAGGATCAGTTTTTTGTCTTATAAAAATGAGGTTAAGACTATCATAACAAAGATGAAATTAATATATCTATCCTATGAAATGTTTTCAGTCTGAATAAAATTAGGAGAAGAAGCTTTCATGAAGAGTTTGAAGAATATTCAAATGTGTTGTTAAGGGGTGAATGAAGATTGAAGAATATTTTTTCTTTTTTTAACAGTTGGTATGGACCGTCATAATGAGAATAAATATGTTTTAAAATTTTCACATTTAGTATATATTAATGTATTGAAGAATCTATTATCTTTATCATATTGATGAAATAAGAATAGACAGATCAGGTTTCATTATTAGTGTATAGAAATTTAATGAGGTGTATTTAGTTCTTATTTTATTGAAAGTGGGTCTGAAAACATTATTTAGAAGATCCTTATTTCTTCATATATGAATGTGAAATAGAGAATATTAATAAAAAATAGGAATTAAGAATTAGAATCGAACTAAATAATGATAAGAATTCATAAATGAGTTGATTTTTTTAAAATATTTGAGAAGGTTTGAGAAATGTTGAGAAGCATTTGTGAAGTCATAAAAGCATCCAAAATTCAAGGTGAATTTATATTTGGGAAATTGTGGTTGAGTAGGAAATATTTTTTGAATCCTGCCCAAACCACTTTTATGTTGACTATAAAAGGATAAAGTACATCATACTTTCCTAAAAATGTAATATTTTGGAAAATAGGAAAGAAGGTGGGGCGATGAAGAGTTATTGAGAGAATAAGTTTCTTGATTGAGTTTTCTTGAATATGTTTTCTAGATATAAGAATAAAGGAGAAGAGATAAGATCATATTCAGTTGATCATCGTGTCGAGATGAATAATATGACCAGGAATATTGTAATGAGATTTTTGGACTGTAGAAAAAGAAGTTCAGTATTGTCTCAAATATATCCTAATAGAGTTAAATTTCTGTATTATGAAATTAGACTTGGTAATCAGACTGAGAAATCAAACTGGGAGTGGTTAAAAAGTTTATAAGAAGTTTTTTCCAACTACTAGGAAAAGAAGTGAATATTTTTTTTGAAGTTTATTTTTTTGAATGTTGATCAAGAAGAACCATAACATGTTTGTTACAAAAAATTTGTATTACATCATCATGCTACTTGAATCAGATGCAATGTTGTATTGAACATAGTTATACATGTGTGTAAGGTCATATCGTACTAATTGTATTCCACACAAAAACGAATTTTCTGTAGTGGATTATGTGGTACCAGATTATTTCCATACTATAAAAGGACATAGGAACTCTTGTTGAGTAGTGAAACATGTAAATTATTGTGCTCCTGAGGATGTGTGTTTTTTTAATTTTTGTATGGTAAAAAATCTTCAATAAAATGGGGATGTTTTTTAGAAGTAAGGAAACTTAATGTAAAAATATTTCACCAATTCACCCCTCCCCCTCTCAGTGATACTTAGATTCTAGATGGGAAATTACATAGGAACGTATAAGATTAGACTAAAAATGATTGATTTTTCTTGGTATTTTAAATTTTAGGATCCTACATAATAACAAGTTAAATGATTTAAGCAAGAGGCAGAGGAATATATTGATATCATTAAAGGGTTATTTGAACTTATTAATACTTATGGAAATTTTTGGATGAATTTAGCTACATATATGAATTCGAGAGCCACTGTGAGGTAGTTGGGATGATGATTCATGTGGAAAGGAAAATAGGTCTAACTTGGGGGGACTTCAAGGACCCCTTGTTCATGGAATTATTTCCAAAGACACTAAGGTTAGATCTTGCATAATATTTTATGGAGCTTTAGTAGGTAGAGAAATCAGTGTCTAGTTATGACAATCATTTCATAGAGTTTTTACGATGTAAACCATTATTTGTTGGGAATGAGTCCCAAAAGGCTATGAAATTTGAAATTGTGTTATGAATCAAGGTGAGGCACCAGGTTCAGAACATTAACTACAATTGTACCTGGATGTGTTTCAAAAATCTCTTACAATAGAGAATGGTCTAGAGGAATAAAAGGTAGTAGGTCTTCTTCCCATATTTAATAGTCCATAAATTCATGTTTCTATTGGTGTTATAGATTCCTATTAATGATTCATGAAGAGGTGAGATGAGAAGATGCATAGGGTCGGTGAAAGGTAGCAGGATTAGAGTATGGGGTTTTCACCTCCTTTCATAAGAGGAGGTATTCATTCATTTATCTTATGTGGATAGAGGGGACATGACCAAAAGTTTCATAGTTGTCTATTGAGAAAATACCATCAACGTGGTATGATGGGGAACCTCTATTGATTTTTCATGAGGATATGAAAGATAGGTTCATAAAAAGGAATTTTGGAAGATATCGGCATCAAGGGATTGGTTAAAGGGACTTCAGACTGACATACAGTCTACCATATGAAGGTTGGTCCATGGAGAGGGTGAGGAATCTTAAAAATAGTTGAAAACAACATAGGATTCAATGGTCTATGTGAGTCAGGGATAATGGTGGAATGTTAATATGTTTGATGTGATGGATTAGGTTTTGGATGATAATCAAGAGGGACCTTCGGTTATGATATGTTTGGTTCTAATTATTTCAACTATTTTTTACCACTATATTTGATACAAGATAATCTCATTATTCTATCACTACTCAAGCGATTTTGGGTTTATATTTTATAGAAAAGTTTTCACTATGTTTTTAAAACTTCTCTTGGAAATATAATAGATCATATTTAGAGATTCCTAGAGTATCCTATAGTGATTGTAGGCTATGAAAATAAATGGGATTTTCTAGTTCTAGAAAAAAGAATTATGTTATCTTTAATATGGACTGGATGAAAGGAATTTGACCTCACATTAATTACTACTGAAGGTGATTATCCTCTACCTCTCACAAGGGAAATGGGTATGTTTTTACTACGGAATATATTTTAGGACTATGAATAATGGGACAATACCTCAGTAATATTGGGAGTATTATGATGTGGGTGGAAGGAATATCCCATACATAAGATTTGGTGACTATTCCATGCAATCGTCCTTTTATGGTGGAACATTATAGGAATGTTTTTCTCAACGATTTCATATGTAATCCTCTGGAAAGGTGAATTATTTTTGAGATTGAGCTCATTCTACGAGCATAGATGATATTAATTCATCTATATCATATGGTACTGATCGAGCTAAAGTAATTAAAATTAAAGCTTGTGGGTCTGATGGAAAAGGGGTTTATTTGTTCTATAGCTTCTCTTTAGAGTTCTCATTCACATTTCTCTAGTAAGCTAGATGGTAGTCTCTAGTTATATGTGAATTACCAAAAATTGAATCAGGTCATGGTGAATAATAGTTATTCGCAACCAAGGATAGATATTTTTTTATTAGTTGATAGGAGGCCTATGGTTCACCAATATTAACATTTTATCTTTCTATCATCAACTTCAAAATAAGACTAAATTAGTTCCAAAATTAGCATTTAGTAGTAAGTAAGGTTATTATGAGCATCTCACCATGACATTCAGGTTGATGAATGCACTGATGGTATTCATGGATCTCATAAACCATATTTTTCATCCCTTCCTAGAATCCTTTATTAGTTTATAGATCGATGAAATATTTATATTCTCACAAAACCAAGAAAATCATAAAAAAAATTAAATATTGTTTTGAGTACCTTTTTAGTGTATTGGATATATGCTTACTTCACTTAATATAATTTCTAGATACAAGAGGTACCTTTTCTCATGATCCTGATCATTAAAGTAGGAATATATTTCGATTTGAATAATGTGTAAGTCGGAAGGATCTAAGAATTAGTTTGTGATTCAAAGATTTCTAGGAATAGTTGACTATTATTTGTGGGTAATTCCAAAACTCTCTCATTTTATAAAACTAATGACTAAGCTAGCCAATAAGGGACCCAAGATTGAATTGAAAGATGAGTGTGAGGAGGTTTTTTTAAACTAGAAATGAAGTTGAAACATTCTTCAATTATAACTCTTCTAAACCTAATTATTGGATATGTAGTATATAATTATGATTCAAGAGTTATATTAGGGGATATATTGTTGTGGGAAGATCAGGTAGTCTCTTATGGGTCTCAACAGCTATGACAAAATGAAAAAAACTACACTACTCATGAACTAGAATTAGTTATTTTGGTTTATTCCTTGATGTTTTGGTGTCACTACCTCTTTGGAAGGATATTTGGCACATACACACACCATAAGAGCTGAAAATATAGTTCTTCCTAAAGATAATAAAATAAGTGGTTGAGGCATTAGGTCAAGTACTTGTATACATTTAACTTTGAAATGGTGTATGACTTAGGGAAAAGAAAGGTGTTTGTGGATGCTCTTAGAATAAAGATGTAGGATCCAGGAACATAGAAATCAGAAGTAGAGTTGAATCTATTGATCTTGTTAGTATATTTTTGTATGGGAGTGTTTGAGGATCAAGGGGTGTTGACCTATTCTCCCTTGGACATTACATCCTCATTGGTGGATCATGTGAAGGTTAGAAAGGAATATAATTCAAACTTTTAGGTGTTGTGAGAATGATTGATGGAAAAGAAACTTATACTAGGAGAGTCTTTGGATGAGAATGAAATAATTATTTTCCATGGAAGGGTGATGGTACTGAGTTACATTGTTGAAGAATTGACGAGGCACTTCATGAATCACAAAAGGTAGTGCACCCAAGATCATCTAAGATGTATCTTGAAATTAGGTGATACTTTTGGTGACTCGGTATAAAGAGGGATATTATAGAATTTTTCACCTATTGCTCTGCCTATTATAGGATAAATGTAGAAAAATAGTGACCTGGTAGGTTACACATACCTATTTTAGTGACATTGTGTATATGAAATGAGGATACCATGGGAGTCATTACGGGGTCACCCATATAACCCATAGAGGTTGAGATATAGTGTGGGTTTTGGTTGATCCATTGATGAAGGTTTAACACTTATTTACTATTAAATAGACCTAATAAGTACATTAATTGAGTAGATTATAAGTTTGGGAGATCATATGATTGTATGATGTTCTAATGAGTGTCATGTTTAGATCAGGATGCACTCTTCACATTACTATTTCATAAATTCTTATAAAGGGTGATGAGATCACATTTGATGATGATAATGACTTATCATTTATAGACTGAAGTAAAATCTATGAGAATGATTCAAATTAATGAAGATAGTTTTAGATCATGTTTTATTTGTCTCGATGGATAATCAGATAATCATCTAGATATGGAACTGTTTTCATATAATAACATATTTTAGGAATATATTCATATGGATCTTGTTTGAGGATCTTTATAGTTAATATTATCATTCCTTGTGTTGTTTTCATGAGATGAGCGAGTGATTAGTGATCAGGTTGATTCTATTTCTATAAAAATCTATATGTGTGTTGTTAATTTGTAAACACTTGATTAACACTCAGAGAAGAAAATGTTCTTATGCTAACTGATGTTGATGAGCTTTGGTGTTTATAATGGGTGATAGTGTTTTCTTATGGGTGTCACCCCTATTGGGGAATTAACAACTACGAAAATTGGGGAATCCATCAGTACGGTTTTTTGATCTATTCAAGATTGTCGGAAGAAACAATATAGTGGTTGATTTTTTGAATCATTCACCATTCCCGTGAGTAATACATAATTTGTTTCATGTATTTCCAATTTATAAATAAAAGGAAAAACTAATGAATGTGATTGATAGAATGTATGATGATCAAGTTGAAGATGATTCATATGAGGAACATTTGGAGTAGGTTATATACTAGACCAAGAAAGTGTTTTGAGGAAAGATAGTGCCTCTTGTCCATGTATTGTGGTAGCATGGAAAAATTAATAGGATATTGGTAATATGTTCCTAATGTATGGGTATAGTGACTTAAGTTATTCATAGGAGACCACTAATGATACTCCTCAGGGATGAGAAGACCATATATGGGGAGTTTATAATGGCCCTACGATTTTAGGGTTATTACTATTTATTTTATTCCCTTTAGTCATGTGAATTTTATTTCATTCTTAGATGTTTAGGACTCTGCATGGCTCAGAAGTGGATTTAGGAAGAACAAGGTCAACCTGTAGCTAAAATACTATAGGGTCCACTAGATAGCTAGTAATGCACCACCAACCATCCAATGGAAATCCAAAATCCCTATATGTTTTATAAACCCATCGACTAGCCAGTTAGCCACCACTGGTAAGGTGGTGAGCAAATGGCTCACCAGTGGTGGCTGATAGCTCGCTGGTGGGATCCAAGATGTGATTGTTATTAAGGGTAGTCATGTACTTTTACAATAAATTTTATTTTAAATCTTCCACATTCTCATAGATGTGCACTTAACCTATATGGATGTATGTGGATATCTTTAGTGATTTTGGATACCTCCTCCTCATCACTTCTCTATTTGAAGTGTTTTTTTACTCTATAATCTATCTTTTAGTGATTCTAACACTATCAAATCACATGAATCTTTTTTATTTTTTATTCATTCCACTGGAATAATTAATTGATTACTTTTTGGATAATCCTATAGATTTGTTTGTTTGGGGATTAATTCAGGTGATCAATATTAGTGATTTGACAGTATTATGCTTTATGAAGTATCCATCTTGTTCACAATTTCATATAAAGACGTGTGACCTGATTTCCATGTGGCTACATCTGTAGCCCTATGAGAAATCTATTTTGTGACTTGATTAGTATTTGGTTGCATGTTTGGCCTTATGAAAACTCAACCGTGTGTGTTTATTGGCATGCTGGTGAATGAGTTACCCTATGGGAACTATTCTATGTGAGTTGAATGTCATAGTTGGCTTATATTTTGGAAATCCATCATGAGATGGTTGAGTTTTGGTATGAATCATGAGTCCTTACTCTAATTATATTGCTGTTATCCATAATTACATGGGTTAGATGTGAGATTATATATATAACTTGGTTCTGATACTATTTTAGGTATTCATTGATGAGATGGTTGAGTCAGTGGATTAATTGTGTTACCTTGTTCTGATTATGTGATTGGCATGATATGAATAATATTTCAGTGTTGTGATGATGCAGGTTGGATTGGGGTTAATGGAAGCTTAGTTAGCATGTGATGACCTGACAGGTGGTGTGATTACATAAGATTTAAATCTAACCATTGAATACATATTTTTCTAAACACACTACACTTATAATAAAGATGAATTGGTGGTGTCCCAAAGGGTTTTATAGTAAGAAATTATAAGGGGATCTTGGTGTTCAAGTAGAATTTATGGTTGAGGATCTAGAAAAGGTAAAGTGTTCTATATCGAGTAGTTGATTAGGAGGTGTAGGGTTGACCAAGGAGGTGTTAGGACCTAATCCAGAATATTTTATCGCATTCCTCATTTATCTTTCAGTATTTTTTTATTTTGGTGTATTGATACACCATTTGTAGGGATCCTCAGGACTGTATTTACCAGTGTACACCATATTTTTACTACATGGATGTTGTTTTAATTTCCTTCAACTATATTGATATATTATTTGTTTATTTAGTTATTTTTTGTTACTTCTGCTGCATTTATAAATGTTTTAAATCTAACACTAAGGGTATAGCTTCCCCACATTGTCACATAGCCCCTCACCACTAGTTAGATGTTTTTTATGTGGATATGTGTATGATATTTTGTGACCCATCGGGTCTAAACAAGGTGATTCGATTTGACGTTTCACAGTTTAAAATTCTATGTTAATCCAATATATAATTTGGGAACTTGGTAGTTATTGATGGATTAGTCCATGAAACTGGCTATTTAATCTAGGGAACACCATGTGTGATTATTTTCCAGATGCTTCTATGCCTTGATATAGTGTTTTTTGGGTGTTTATCCCTTAGGGTTCCTCTATGAACTCTTTGGGTGTATTGAACTAACTATATTCCAATATGGGATCGAATTATTATTTAAATACATGGATTAATACTTACAAAATATCAATAAAGATGGACAAAAGTAATAAGGAATATGATGTGGATAGATAAAATTAGGAAATTTCTATGAAAATAAGTTGAAATGAAGTCAGTGATCTTATAAAGGATGGACCATAATTATAAACATCATCCCATTTTTAACGCATTTAATTTTTTCTCTTTTTATAAAACCTAATACCATAATCCTTGTCACTTCCTTATATTCATCTTAAAGAACAAAAAAAATTATGTGATGTGGAGAACTATTATATGATTTTCAGTTTCCATTATAGATAATCATGTGTATATAAAATTTACAATATTTGTAGGAGTTTTATAAATTTTAAATTTTAGGAGAGAACCTTTCAACATGGTATACCATCAATAACTTAACATGTTCATTAATAGCCACATCTAGTTGATTAATTATTTTAATTAGTTTTTTCACAAGATACATTTAAAAGTGCCTATTAATATGAGGTATTAAAAATAAATTACTTATTAATCCTTAACACCCTACTCTGTATGTATAAAATATCATTCATTTCTAATATGGATATTAATTATTTAGAATTATCTATGAAAAAAATTGATTAAAATATAGAAGATTAGAGAAATCACAAGACCCCACAAAAATAAAATATATATTCATCATAATGGATGTTTTAAGTTCTTATCATATTCTAATATAAATCCCATCATATATGATATTTATATTCAAATAAACAACAAAATATCTAGTGAAAGAATCATTAAGTAAAAAAATAAAAAAATATTACTATTTACATAGAGTTTTAATTAAAATTATGATACATATTATTCATAAAAAATTAATAAATTATTATATAGTTTTAAATTTAAGGAATATTATCATAAAAAATTGAAAGGATTTCACTTACAACATCATAGAAACATGTTTTTGTAATAACATCATGCACATAAATTTGTATATTGATTTGGATATTAGATTAACACACCAAAATTTCTATAAATTATTACCACTTAGTATCAAACTTCATAACTATGTATTGAATAAAAAAATTCATTCTTATAACCCCATTTTATCATATATATTTTATGGTTTATAGTGAAAATTTTCACACATGAATACAATTAGATAACACAACCCCCATTAGTATAACTATTCTTTATAAATAATATTTGTGTGAGGATATCACTCTAGCTCATAAAACTATTAAATTAAATGATGTTAAATGTAAAACATTAAGAAATTATACACAAATTTTTAAATAAACTACTTTTAATTACCATGATATTGAATATGATTTCCAAAAAACTGATGAGAATGTAGGAATAAAATTACAACGATCAAATTAATTTTCTAGGAATTAAGAAATAATTTCATTGATTCCACCTAAAACTTCTTATTTTCCTATGTCATCAGAAATTACACCTTGAATGTCCTATTTATCAAGATTATATTAAATTTGAAATAAATGCTTTTCAAGAAACATTTTATCCCTCTACCAAACATAAAAGTTTTAAATAAATGATTTTTCACAAATTCTTCAACTCTTTTATATTAATGAATGTACTATCAAGATATTAAGCCCTAATTCTTCCCAATTTTATCTAAGAATAAATTTTAGACAAAATTATTTTCTCTTAAATAAATATTTACTCTGAAAGTATTTTTAGGATCTGAAAAATAATTTAAAATATAAATGTTCTTTAACTAGTATGAAAAATATGAGGCATAAGAAATTCATAACTATTATTAATATTATTTTTAAAAATATTAAAAGAAATATATCACTTTTTTTTGTATTCAAATTTCACAAATCTTTAAAATTTAAGAAATATTAACACTATCATCTAATTATTAAAAACATTATTCTAATAAAATAATCAGCATATCCAATCATGTCACCCACCATCAGAAAAATTATGATTAAATATAATGTATACAAAATTCATGGGTTAACCATATAAAGTTAATATATATAATCATGGTATAAATCAATTTATAAAAAATTTAATATAAAAAAATAATTATATAAACTAAAATTTAGTAATGACTAGTGAATGGAATAATATCCATGAATCCACCATTTAAAAGGAATTAATCTTTATTCATACAAATGAATATTCAATTACTAACTCAAATGAAATTTAAAAAGTCTAAATATGTCTTAATTATTAATTTTTTTGAAAAAATGTACAAAAATAGCTATTCTTGAGATCATAGAGTTATTCAAAAAAAACCCAGTCCTTGAGGTAAATTCAAAATTTTTCATTCGAATAGTATAATTATAAAAAATAATTTCTAATATTGACATAATATCATCAACATTAGAAAAAAAATATGGGAAAACATTTCTACTCAAGTAGGAATGAAATAGTTGGGGATTAGTGGGGGGAAAACTAGAAATATAGCCAACCAAATATGGCTGACATGATACATCACACAAGATGACCCACCACATGGTAGAGACCAATATAAAAACACAAAACATGTACTGTGAGTAACTAAAAGGATGATAAATAGATAGTGTAAAATAAATAATTAATACACACATCTATGATATATACATGGAAAATGAGAAAATCCTAAACCCTAAAGCATAACTAGATAAGCAAAAAACAATTCTCTTTGTGGCTAGCCATCACCACCAACCCATATGGCTACAAATGAGACTATATCAAAGAGAATATATTAAGTTACATGGTGCCCTTACCTTTACATATGTCCTATAAAATCATATTTGTATACACCCAAAAGCATATGTTGGGTGTGAGGAAGATACTTAGTAGGTTACCACCTTGAATCTATACATTTTATATCAATATGAATCCATTTATTCTACCCTTAAATCAAAACATGTTAATAAATTAATTATATATAAAACCCCATTTGTTTAAAATATTATTAGTTTTCATTTAAATTATTTCACATTCACATAAACCATGAATAATAAAAGTATAGAAATTATATTTTAAATCGAATAAATGATTTATCCATGTAAATACCATAACATAAACGTATGAGAAATCAATATAAAACAAAACCATTATGTATAAAACAATAAAAAATTTAGGATATAGACTATTGGAATATGTACTAGGGTATGTGAAGGAACACTAAGAAAGTAATACCATGAATCCGACCAATATTGAGTCCCACAACTATCTATCGATATCATACAAGTAAACCATGGTGGTTCCACACTCACTAAGGTTTTCATATGTCCACAACTCGATGAAACTAAGGTTCCCGATGTTCCATGATTTCAAAAACATTAAAACAAATAAATAAATAAATTTATTATACATTTTCATACAATATAATCACCACTCCTATGATTTAAACTCCATTTTAGAGTCCAAATATTTTTTGGGGAATTTTTCCTAACCCAAAATGTACATATTTTTTTTATAAAAAAATACCATTAAAAAAATTCATTCCACCCAAGATTCATTGTATAAAAAAATTCATCAATGATATGAAATAAACCAATTTCTTAAACCAATGTAATTTACATGAATATTAAGTAATTATTGGGTTATCACCAATGTGTAGAGACACCTACCTCAAAATAGATGAAAACAATGTCCCTATTTCGACTAGTGAATATGGAGGAAGTGATTAGATTCCTAATAACCTATATTTAGTGAAAAAAACATCATTTATATGTTTCTATTCAGGATCCAAAAATATATTCACATTAAACAAAAAATCATAGAGAATAATTGAATATATAGATTGGGAAAGGATCACTTACAAAATTACACCCAACTGATACCTAGTCTTCCAATTAAAGATAAGACTTTTCATTGAAAAGAAGTAGAGATAAAAGAATATAAAATTAAGGATTTTAAACCAAGAAAACAAAATTAATAAAATAAGGGTTAGATTAGAAAGGTTAAACATTTAATTTTTGGAAACAACCATTTGGCCCCTATTAATCTGCATGCCCAGTGGTGTTACTTTCTAGCCCTTAGGCCTCATTGGATGGCTGGTGGGTGTAGTCATAATTCCTATACATAAAAGGCCTCTATTAGCTATAATGTGCAACCTAAATATGTGAAAAGGTACTATCCAATATCACTAGCTAGTCAGTTCCCTCCACCTGCTAGCCAGTAGGCTACTACTACCACCAACAAGACAAGACACATATCCTAACATAAAAATGACCCCAAACATATAAATAAAAAATAGACTAATTCATACCTTGTATAAAATACATCTGTGTGACAAGAAACACTATATTATTCATTACTATCGTAGTGCTAAAAAACCTAGCCTATAAATAAAATAAACAAATCAGTTCAAAAAACCATCTTACGAGCCTGATACTGAATATGAATAGAATATTGATGGGAAAATATGACATCATATCTTTTTCATTGTTTAATAAATTATTGTTTTTAACAAATCCAACAAAACAAAATAAAATTATTAAGACTATTCTACTACACAATCCTTGATTCCAATATTTATATGTCAATAAAAAATATGGTGAGGCAACTATTTAGATAATTTTGATAAATATCACATTATGAATGCCTATAAAAAATTACATGAGGTTGAACTAATTAAAATATAAATTAGAAAAGAATGAAAAATGTTATTATAGAATATATTTTTTATTTAGAAAAACATTTTTATATAAAATATAAAAATTAATGATAAATAATCTAAAATAAAAAAATTTATAATATGGAACATTATAAAATTTTCAATGGTGTAACGATACATCTCTTTTGAATGTCATCCAAATTGATTATCATATATAATTCTTAGCTAGACTACCACCAAATTTTATTTAAACAACTATGACGAAAAAGAGAAAGAAAAATAATAGGTTTTTACCAAATGATAAATTAACTTATAATGACCTAAATAGAACTTTTAATAATGAATAATTAATCATATATAGTTATTTGAAAAAATGATCTTGTATAAATATTAAATAACATATAACCAAACCTGACCTTTCAACATTTTTTTGACATGTTTTTATAAATCTTAACCCTAAACCAAAATTTTGTAAACATTATTTTATTTTTTCAATTGTAAAAATAAATTCAACGTTACATGTAAAAAATAAAAAAAAAATCATCAAATAATGTTAACTGATATAAACCTCATAATTCTTGAAGTGCACTGTGTTGCATTTGTTGTCAATGAGGTATGTTGTTGTCAAGGAATGAATGGATGGATGTCAAGGAGTTTCAATATGTGAATGACAAAGGATGTGATGGTGTTGGTGATGAATGGAGAATGGCCATGGTACTAAGATGCATGTCACTTAGGAGATTCACTAAGTGACATAGGATGTTGTGGTTGAAACATTATCTATGGCCATCAGACGATTGTTGAGCTGATCTTTAATTTCCAAGAACTTGTATCAACTGGATACAATGTCACAACAATGTTTGAAGACCATGCATTATACTGACAATGCATGAGGAGATGAAGAGAGCCATCCACAACTTCTAAGTGGATGAAGTGAGCTGAAGAATACCATGTACTAATTCTTCGTGCATGACAATGTGAATGTGATCCAACTTGACCTCTAATTGGATCATTGAAGAATATTGAAGATTTAATTGATTCAGGAGCTCAGTTGAAGAAGGAACCTTCCTAAGTAATGAATATATGTTGAGGAGATTTGAGGAATTCTAATGAAGAAGAGAAGAGAAGAAATGAAGAAGAAGGGTTGTGGCATTTGGCATTTTACACATAAGAGTACATTGTATACTTAGTGTATATTCAAGCAAAAAATAAGCCACCAAGGTCCAGCCTTAAGGGTTCAACCCAAGGCACATGTGGGACTAGGTCACCACGCCCAAGGGGATCCTATGGGGCCAGCCCAAGAGGCCGAGGCCGTGTGTAAGCCGGGCCACGCAGGGGATCAGGTCCTGCGCAGCATGGGCGCCAGAGCGCGCGCCCGAAGGAGCATAGTGGGCGCCAGTGGCGCGCCCGCAGGGAGCAGAGTGGGCGCAGAGCGCGCCTGCAGGGAGAACACGGTGTGGGGCGGCACCGTGGAGGGGGAAGTTCAACTGCTGAGAGGCGGGCAACACTAGGTTGATAAGCCGCGGCAAAACCGCGCCCCGTTTCGATGTGGGACGTGGAAAAATTCCCGGGAGCGCATCCTGGCCACACGATTGATCGCGCGCCAGATCCGAGCCGCTCATCTAATCGCGCCATTCGCGATCTGATCGAGGCCGTCCAAGGTTATTCGATCGCCTGATCCGACGGCACTGAGGCATCTCCTTCCTCAAGCTTGTGCCGAGGACACCCCGTGCCACCCGCGACCTCTCCATGAACCAGAGGCGCCTCCGAGCAATGTTTTTGAGTTCCCAGCCACAATAGTTCGAGCTGAAGTATTCATGGAGTTCGTCTGGCCCAACTGAACCTAACCATGCAATAAAATAAGCATGCATGCAAGGTGATGGAGATTTCGAGATTCGGCCGAGGCAAACAAAGTTGCCGAGGGCGTGCCACGTTGCTCGAACGCCTAAACCGAAGGCCGTGCATGCGTTCGAAGTCGCATTCACGTAGAGGAGAAAAATATAGAAGGAGAACCCGCGGTGAACTGAGGAGAAAATCAAGATTTGCAAAATCTTGAAGATCCGAATACTTTGGGGATTTGAGATTTATCCCACGCGGATGTTTTGAGGCGTTTCTCTGCCTATAAAAAGAGAGGTCGAGGCTCTCATTATGCTTGCTGATGTTTTATTGAAAACCCAAAGTCCCGCAGAGCACTTTGTGCCTCACGAAGCTGAAGCCCCGCGGAACCCACTTGCGCGGCTGAAGTTCCAGAGCCATCCGAGGCTCTGAAGGAGGTCCCTGCCCGCGTACTCGCGCGGCAGAAGGAGCCCTCACTGCCCGCAAACTTGCGCGGCAGGAGGATCCTGCGCAGCCCTTGTGGCATGTGAACCTTGCGCGCCTAAGATCCATTGCACCCTTGCGCGGTGTTTGAAGAAGGCAGTGAGAGGCCGCACCTTGCGCGCCCTCCCTTTTAAGTAGGAAGTCGGGTTAAGTGTTATACACACTTTGGATTGTGTGTGATAAGTGGAGAAGGACACATTCGGGTGTGTGTGCAAGAAGGGAAGGAAAGGCCGTATCCTTGTGCAAACAAAGAAGACCATATCTTAGGCGTTTGTGGGTGCAAAGTGAACAAGAAGGCCGAGGGCACACTTTGTGTGAATGAAAAATTGAAGAACACACTTTGTGTGTGCAAGTGAAGTAGGCCGTATCCCTTGTGGGGTGCACACTTTGAAGAACAAAGAATATTTTGTGTGTGTGCAAAGTGAAGGAGGAAGGCTAAAGACTTACCTTAGTGGTGTGTGTGAAAAGGAATAAAAAAGACCGAACCTAGTGTGTGCACTAAGTGAAGTGTATACACTTAGAAGAAGTGGAAGACTCTCACACTAAAGTATAACACACATTCAAGTGTGTAAGAAAATTGAATAAAGTGTGTGAAGAAGTGAGAAGCTGGTGTGTGCTTAAAGATACTACACCCTTTGTGGGTTTATTGCACCAAGAGAAGGACAGGGGAGTGCATGCTTGCATGCATGCACGTGCACACGTGAACAAAGCTAAATCAGGCTGTGTGCATCTGAGTAGTCCAAGACCAGAGGATCTTGAAGAAATTGAGAAGGCCATGCAATCAGTGCTTGAGGATGCAGAGATTCCATGCACTCAGTGCATGAAGTTGTTTTGAAGTGAGACTGGACCAGACTGAAGTTAAAGACATCAATTGTCTAAGTATTCAGTAATTGGAGAGAGGCCAGGTCATCCTTAGAAGAAGGAGATAAATCCTGAGCAAGACGAGAAGACCTGTTCACCACAAGGGATCAGAAGAAGAGCATGGCCAGCAGCCTTTATCCCAGGCTGCTGAAAATACCTGAAGAACTTAAAGTGAAGAAGAGCTACTCGTGCGACTCGAGGAGCCAAGAGAAGACCCTATGGGACTCAGGGAGAGAAAGTCTTCAGTGGGATTCTGGAGTAGGCCAGTGGGACTCTGGTAACACTGTGGGACGTAGTATAAAGACCCTCCTGTGGGACTCAGGAGAGATACAGTGGGATGCTGTATCGACCATTGTAATACTAACAGATTATAATGTGAGAAACCATGTTGGGGCATATAACCAACATGGCAAGGACGTAGGCCTTTGGTGCCGAACCTTGTAAATCCTTTTGTCCAGTGCCTTTACATTTACTGCATCATTCGTGGAAAGGTGAGAGATACAAGAAGAGTGGATCGAGGCTTTAACCAGTCATAGAGGTTTAATTGATTAAGAATCAATTAGTAAAAAGTTTTAAAGGATCACTGATTCACCCCCTCCCCCTCTCAGTGATTCACACTGATCTGGGCACTTCAATTGGTATCAGAGGGAGGTTACCACTAAAAGATCCAAGAGAGTCTATATGGAGTGCAGATTTGAGGAAATGAAAGAACAGCCTCAAATGGAGATATCTGCCAAGACTCTGAAAAACAGAATGAAGAAACAGGAAATGAAGATGAAGAAGAAGGCTGGTGCAATCAGAGAAACTCCTTCTATGGAAAGAAATGTGAAAGTCACATCAGATGACAATTCCTTTTATCATTCTTCTGATGAAGCCTGCTCTAGCTGTGATGAAGATGGAAGAAACAATGATCTTCTAAATGCAATGAAATATCTTCAGAAGAAAGTTCCCAAGGAAGTGGAAATGTGTATAGCTACAGGCCTCCATGATCTTCAAGAAGAAAAATTACAGCTAGAAGATGAAGCCAATTCTCTGGAAGTCCAATTGGCTAAAAGGGTTGGCATAACCAACACTCTCAGAAAGCTGGTGAAGGCTAAGGATGAAAAAGTTTCTCTTTGCAATGATAGATATGAAGACACTGCTGAAGAATTGCAAAGGAGCCTTTCTGAGAAAGATTTCTTTAAAATAATGGTCAGAGATGTTTTCCATGCACTGGAAAAGAGGCACAAAGTTTCAATGAATGTCAGAGATTCTCAACTTGAAGACAAAGTAAACAGGGTAAAGGAGCTTGACAATTCATTACAAGAAATGAAGAAGGTGCATGAAGACCAACTAGAACAGCTGAAAGAAAATTTGGATGGAAGGCTAAGAACTGTTGAGGATGAGAAGAACTCCCTCAATATGAAATGCTTATAACTAGAGGTGATATTGAAAAATCTGCAATCACCAAAAGCTGAAGCCTCCCAGTCAGCTGAAAGGAAAAATGTTGCTACTCAAGTATGCGTTGAGCAGGATGATTCTAAAATAAAGACATCCTCTAATGAAAGGGCAACATCTTCTAAAAAGAAGGTACAATCCATACCATCTTGTAATCAAGCTTCTAAAAGTGTTTCTACTAAAAGTGCAGGATGGAAGAATGAATCCAAACAAGTATGGATGAAGACAGTGAAGAAAGAATGATCTCCTGAAACAACACAGCAAATCAAGAAAAGTCCCTAACAATCAGAAGGACTGAAGAGGTAAAGATTTGTGGGTCAGTGTTGGTGTTGTAATAAGTATGGGCACTGTGCAAAGGATTGTTGGTACAATCCACTGAATGTCAAAGCACAAAGGAAGCCCATGTCAAGGGGGAGCAAGCCAGAAGAAAAGAAGCAGCATCCACAGGTCCAGAGACATCTGTTTACTGCAAATAGATTTGGATTACTTGACAACATCTGGGATGATTGCAAAAGTGGTCAAAAAGATACATGTCAGTCTCCAACTGTATCTAGAGCTCAAAAGAAGAAAAGATCACAGAACCTGGCTCAGAAAGAATCCTTGGGAAGCAAGAAAAAAGTTGAAGATGCTCCCAAGAAGATTATGAAAAAGGAAGAGAAGACCTTGGAGTCTAAATCCAAGAAGGGTGATGCATCCAGAAGGACCACCAAGAAAACATGCTTCTACTGTGGAAATAAAGGACACACCATGGATCTTTGTGAACAAGCCATGGAATTGAATAGAAGCAGATTGGACTCAAACAGACAATCAATCCAGAAGAAGCAGAAGGGATTGATTGAAAACAAGTTGCCGAAGAAAGGTAGCTTGACAGCATCAAAAGAACCATGTGGAACTTCCAGAACTGAGGCCACACTTCCAAATGACTTGTTAATCATATGGCCAAATCAGTTGCAACTTTCCAATGATCTGCAGAGAGCTGAAGATGAAGTTCTGGCAATTGCTACGGCAAAAGGGAAGAAGAAGATTTCACATGAAGATGTTTTGAGATCCACACCAGCACAAACATCATTAAAGATCAAATGTGCAAGTGTGAAGAATTGTGAAAATGGGACATCTCGGTTGAGATAATCTTCTCAACCTTGTTGTTCACATTGATGAACCAAGGAGGTTCCATATTATTCCCTAATCACTTGTATTTACATGTGCTAACATTACAGGGAATTGAAGATGATGATCATTCTCAACTGGAGGATGGTTTGGACAGAATGGAGTGCACCCCTTGAGGGGGAGCCAATCTGAAGAAGATGGGATTCTGAGATTTTTACCATCTTGAGAAAAGTGAAGGTATTCCAATCATACTTTCATCCCTTGTTTCTTAATTGAGTTTATCTTGTCAATTAAGGGGGAGTATGGATTGAAGACAAATGGATGAAAGGGGAAGCTTTATCTTTGCACCTGAACTTTCTAATGAGTTTTGTGAAGTTGTGCAGGATTTAGCAAATTCATTGTTATATCTGAAAAATTTCAAACCCCTAAGAATGATCTCACATGTGTAGAGAATTATGGACAACTTTGAATTCCTTGGTCATATCACTCTTGTTTTCTACACCGGGTTAGCCCAAGTAGACTTAGAGTTGATTTACTAAAAGTTCTTTGCTAAAGAGAACATGTGACATCATCCCTCTCTCAGTGTTTTTCAAGAAAATACTTTTCAAAGGGAGGAAGAGATTTTTTAAAGAGAACCACACCACACCTTTTCATTTGGTTGCCAATAAGGGGGAGAAATATTGGCACACATATTGACCCATTCATATGTGCTCTAGTGTATTTCCAACAAATACAAAGGGGGAGATTGAAGTGCACTATGTTGCATTTGTTGTCAATGAGGTATGTTGTTGTCAAGGAATGAATGGATGGATGTCAAGGAGTTTCAATATGTGAATGACAAAGGATGTGATGGTGTTGGTGATGAATAGAGAATGGCCATGGTACTAAGATGAATGTCACTTAGGAGATTCACTAAGTGACATAGGATGTTGTGGTTGAAACATTCTCTATGGCCATCAGACGATTGTTGAGCTGATCTTTAAGTTCCAAGAACTTGTATCAACTGGATACAATGTCACAACAATGTTTGAAGACCATGCATTGTACTTACAATGCATGAGGAGATGAAGAGAGCCATCCACAACTTCTAAGTGGATGAAGTGAGCTGAAGAAGACCATGTACTAATTCTTCGTGCATGACAATGTGAATGTGATCCAACTTGACCTCTAATTGGATCATTGAAGAATATTGAAGATTTAATTGATTCAGGAGCTCAGTTGAAGAAGGAACCTTCCTAAGTAATGAATATATGTTGAGGAGATTTGAGGAATTCTAATGAAGAAGAGAAGAGAAGAAATGAAGAAGAAGGGTTGTGGCATTTGGCATTTTACACTTAAGAGTACTTTGTATACTTAGTGTATATTCAAGAAAAAAATAAGCCACCAAGGGCCAGCCTTAAGGGTTCAACCCAAGGCACATGTGGGACTAGGTCACCACGCCCAAGGGGATCCCATGGGGCCAGCCCGAGAGGCCGAGGCCGTGTGTAAGCCGGGCCACGCAGGGGATCAGGTCCTGCGCAGCATGGGCGCCAGAGCGCGTGCCCGAAGGAGCATAGTGGGCGCCAGTGGCGCGCCCGCAGGGAGCAGAGGGGGCGCAGAGCGCGCCCGCAGGGAGAACACGGTGCGGGGAGGCACCGTGGAGGGGGAAGTTCAATTGCTGAGAGGCGGGCAGCGCTAGGTTGATAAGCCGCGGCAAAACCGTGCCCCGTTTCGATGTGGGACGCGGAAAAATTCCCGGGAGCGCATCCTGGCCGCACGATTTATCGCGCACCGAATCCGAGCCGCTCATCTAATCGTGCCATTCGCGATCTGATCCAGGCCGTCCAAGGTTATTTGATTTCTTGATCCGATGGCTCTGAGGCATCTCCTTCCTCGAGCTTGAGCCGAGGACACCCCGTGCCACCCGCGACCTCGCCATGAACCAGAGGCGCCTCCGAGAAATGTTTTTGAGTTCCCAGCCACCATAGTTCGAGCTAAAGTATTCATGGAGTTCTTCTGGACCAACTGAACCTAACCATGCAATAAAATAAGCATGCATGCAAGGTGATGGAGATTTCGAGATTCGACCGAGGCAAACAAAGTTGCCGAGGGCGTGCCACGTTGCTCGAACGCCTAAACCGAAGTCCGTGCATGCGTTCTAAGTCGCATGCACGTAGAGGAGAAAAATATAGAAGGAGAACCTGCGGTGAACCGAGGAGAAAATCAAGATTTGCAAAATCTTGAAGATCTGAATACTTCGGGGATTTGAGATTTATCCCACGCGGATGTTTTGAGGTGTTTCTCTGCCTATAAAAAGAGAGGCCGAGGCTCTCATTATGCTTGCTGAAGTTTTATTGAAAACCCGAAGTCCCGCGGAGCACTTTGTGCCTCGCGAAGCTGAAGCCCCGCGCAACCCACTTGCGTGGCTGAAGTTCCAGAGCCATCCAAGGCTCTGAAGGAGGTCCCTGCCCACGTACTCGCGCGGCAGAAGGAGCCCTCACTGCCCGCAAACTTGCGCGGCAGGAGGAGCCTGCGCGGCCCTTGTGGCATGTGAACCTTGCACGCCCAAGATCCATTGCACCCTAGCGCGGTGTTTGAAGAAGGCAGTGAGAGGCTGCACCTTGCGCGCCCTCCCTTTTAAGTAGGAAGTCGGGTTAAGTGTTATACACACTTTGGATTGTGTGTGATAAGTGGAGAAGGACACATTCGGGTGTGTGTGCAAGAAGGGAAGGAAAGGCCGTAGCCTTGTGCAAACAAAGAAGACCATATCTTAGGCGTTTGTGGGTGCAAAGTGAACAAGAAGGCCGAGGGCACACTTTGTGTGAATGAAAAATTGAAGAACACACTTTGTGTGTGCAAGTGAAGTAGGCCGTATCCCATGTGGGGTGCACACTTTGAAGAAAAAAGAATATTTTGTGTGTGTGCAATGTGAAGGAGGAAGGCTAAAAACTTACCTTAGTGGTGTGTGTGCAAAGGAATAAAAAAGGCCGAACCTAGTGTGTGCACTAAGTGAAGTGTATACACTTAGAAGAAGTGGAAGACTCTCACACTAAAGTATAACACACATTCAAGTGTGTAAGAAAATTGAATAAAGTGTGTGAAGAAGTGAGAAGCTGGTGTGTGCTTAAAGATACTACACCCTTTGTGGGTTTATTGCACCAAGAGAAGGACAGGGGAGTTCATACTTGCATGCATGCACGTGCACACGTGAACAAAGCTAAATCAGGCTGTGTGCATCTGAGTAGTCCAAGACCAGAGGATCTTGAAGAAATTGAGAAGGCCATGCAATCAGTGCTTGAGGATGCAGAGATGCCATGCACTCAGTTCATGAAGTTGTTTTGAAGTGAGACTGGACCAGACTGAAGTTAAAGACATCAATTGTCTGAGTATTCAGTAATTGCAGAGAGGCCAGGTCATCCTTAGAAGAAGGAGATAAATCCTGAGCAAGACGAGAAGACCTGTTCACCATAAGTGATCAGAAGAAGAGCAAGGCCAGCAGCCTTTATCCCAGGCTGCTGAGGATACTTGAAGAACTTAAAGTGAAGAAGAGCTACTCGTGCGACTCGAGGAGCCAAGAGAAGACCATGTGGGACTCAGGGAGAAGAAGTCTTCAGTGGGATTCTGGAGCAGGCCAGTGGGACTCTGGTAACACTGTGGGACGCAGTATAAAGACCCTCCTGTGGGACTCAGGAGAGATACAGTGGGATGCTGTATCGACCATTGTAATACTAACAGATTATAATGGGAGAAACAATGTTGGGGCGTATAACCAACATGGCAAGGACGTAGGCCTTTGGTGCCGAACCTTGTAAATCCTTGTGTCTAGTGCCTTTACATTTACTGCATCATTCGTGGAAAGGTGAGAGATACAAGAAGAGTGGATCGAGGCTTTAACCAGTCATAGAGGTTTAATTGATTATGAATCAATTAGTAAAAAGTTTTAAAGGATCACTGATTCACCCCCTCCCCCTCTCAGTGATTCACACTGATCTGGGCACTTCAATTCTAATAGGAATCCACTTAAATTGTGAAGTGATACTTACTAAACATCAAAATGATTTAAATATGGTAGAATAATCTATTATATATGAGGTTATAGACTCCAAAAATGAATAAATGAATTTTATTTTGATAATATAAAATTATTTAAGTAATATTTTAAATTTATTCTAATTTATTCTAATTTATTCAAACTCTAAATTAGAAGATATTAATGTTATTCAATAAGATAACATGAAATCCAAACATATACGGAATAAAAAAACATTTTAATATGTTATTTAAATAGAAAGTATTATATTTAGATTATGAAAGGAAAATAAAAACCCATAAGAATGTAAAGTATATTTAATTCAAAATAAATGGATTCTCCTGAATAAAGAAAAGCCTTATGCACAAGTCTAATCATATAATATTACCAAAATTACTAATGAAATGGAATATTAAAAGAATTTTAATTTTCTAACAATAACATATCTGAAATAAATTATACATTTATAAGATATATTATGAAAAGTATAATATGATATTGAATTTGGATTCAATATCCAATAGTTTTTCAATAAAATAATCATATATTTTAATTGTGTTTTTTAGTTTTCATAATTTACCATATAAACGTATTATTTTTATCATAGAATGGTGTTATAGTTAGAATATTTCGATCCCTTTAATATTATATTTCTTTTAAGAAATTTGATAATATTATATTGTTCGATTAATGTAAAAGACGTTCCTTCATATAGGAGAATATATTTAGTTTTAATTAATTATTAATTTCATATTTAATATAATTTCATATTATTTGTATAATAAAAATAAATTTTTCCACTTTTAGATAGCATATTAATATTTATATGTTTATAAGATGTTTTCATTTCTCTATCATCTTTTTGAATAATATTAATACATTTCAAGTCAGAGTTAGAAGAAATTATAGTTCTTTTTAATTATTCCTTAAATATTTTTTTTATAAAAATAAAGTACATTTAATTTATATTAGATTTTATAACATCATATATAATGTTATATTATAATATTTTTTAATATTTTTTGTGTTTTATTGTTGTTATTATATTGTTTATGTGGCCTAATTCAATAATTATATGGTTTATAATAATATGTTTTGTTTAACGTATGGTTGGGTTTTTTTACACGTGGCCCTATTTTTATTGATTAAAATTAATTTTTTAATTATTTATTGTAGAGTGAAAATATTAATATAACCACATTGTTAAAAAAATATTTTTTTTCTTAGTTTCATTATTCCTTATTTGTTAGAGTGTCTAGTTCCAAATCAATACTCATAGAAAATCATTTTTTGTTAATGGAGAAATTTAGATCACCATAATTTAATTTTTCATAGGATATAGTCTTATTATTTATCTTTTCTAGTTCATACCTATTTTCTATATTGAATTTGTTAATATACCAAATATTTTTTTTCATATAGAATAATTGTCTACAATCATATCTCTATAAATGTTTTGATAAAAATATATCTTTATACCATAAAAAAGTATTATAATTTTCAATAGTCAATTTTTTAAGGGTTCAGATGATCTATAAATTAATTTTACTGTGTTCCCTAATTTTTTATCTATTTCAAAGATGTTTTTTATAGTAATACATTCAATCACTTCTCAATTTTTTAATGAAATAACGTTCTGGTGATTCCTTGTAAGCTATCATCAGGAGGTGTTTATCAAAATTGTTTAAATAATTATCCTATTATCTTTTAATTGGCCAATATGTCAAATAATTAAGGTTTGAACTATATAATGGTTTTAGTCATTTTGGTTACTTTTATAGGAACCACTAACCATTTTCATTTTCTATATTGTTTTAAAGAGTTGATATTTTATCTTTTTCATCAATATTCTATTCACATATCTTATAAAAAAGTAATATGATTATTTGAACTTAATTTTTTCGGTTATTTTAAAGAAAATATATGTAGCCTAAGGCTATTTCGATGATATTTTAAGTTTCATTCTTTGTATTCAATTAATCCTTTGATAATTTCTTATAATTTAACTGTATAATTTTCCTATATTAATTTTTTTTCTATATTGATGAAAGTGATTTCTCAATAATAAGGATTGTTTTTTATAATAGAAATTTAAAAAGGATATGTTTTGATTTTCCTTTGGGGTATGAGTATTTTTTTCTTATAGTGTTTTGGCCTCAAACAAAACTATTTTTTTGTTATTTTTTGAATTTCATCAATACTCAAGCATAATTTAAATAATTTTGATAGAATTTCATGCGGTTTAATAATTAGATATTTTATTTTTATGAATATAGACTAATTACATTTGAATAATGGTTTCAATATTTTTTTTCACTAATAATAACTAAATTACTATTTATATAATTATTTTTTTTATCATCCTTGAAAGAAATTTTTAGATGTCCTAATTAGGTCTCTTCATATTATATGATGAAGTAATGACCTGGTTGTGTCTAATATTTAAACTAATTTTATATGGAGGTGGGTGATTTGCTTAGATAAATAGATTATATTCATGGAACCATGTTATTAAGAACTAGATGATCAAATTAATATTAATGGAAATATGAACTAATGACAAAACATTGAAACGATGGTATAAACCATGCCCTTGTTTAAGCCAATGTTGTCTATGATGTAGTGAAGGTTACTACATCATGTTTTAGAAAAAGGTAGTGTATATGTTATGTGAAAATGTGTGACTCAAAATATTTTCCCAACCCAATCTGTAATAACTGACTCAGGATATGATTTGGTGATATTTTAGAGGATTTTTTAGGATTAAATATGACATTTTTAAAGAGTTAAAAATAATTAGTGGTTACCGAAATGTTAAAAATGGTTTGTAACATTCTTCATACTTCAATCATTTTTTTAAATTTTGAATGATAATGAAAATAATGTTTATGAAATGTTCAATATCAAAGGAGTTTCCTGGAATCCTATAAAATGTGGTAAAAACCACGACACAAGTACATAATTTTTTTCCACAGTTATTCCATAAATATAATCTATCCCACCCTTATTTTCATTAAGCCTTTACCTAAAGGTTCTAGATTTCCATGTATTGTGGGTGACTCTTCTCAAGAATTTGGATATTTATACATTCCATGAATATAAAAAAGGAAAAATTCCACTATATTCTTCACAATAATCAATATCCAGGTTATCTGGAGGACCATTGATAAAGAATGTCCAAAAGAGAAAAACGTGCATGTTAGTCTTTAATTATTATTCATTTAAAAAATATGGAGATATCCTATAGAAAAAAGGGTTTTGGTTAATTGTTTACATTATGTTTTTTTAATATTGTCCCCTATAAAACACTTCAATGGTATTAAAACTAGGTTCTATTATTTTCAGATTGAGTTTTATGAATATGTGGAGGAATAGTGAAGAAAATTTCTTCTCACTACGAAAAAACAATGTTTTAGCAGAGGTTTTTTCACAACGGTTTTAAAAACCATCACTAAATTTTTTTCAATCAAATATTTAGCGACGGTTTTTAAAACCGCTGCAAAAATACCACTGCTAATTTTTTTTTAAATTTCTTTTAATTAGTGGCGGTTTTTTAGCCATGCTTTAAACCGCCGCTAAATTGTTTTCATTTTTTTAAATTTTTTTTAAATTTTATTATTTTTTTAATTTGGGGTGGTATTTCAGCAGTGGTTTAAACCACCACTAAATCGTTTTTTTTTTATTTTTTCAATTAGCGGCAGTTTTTTAGCAGTGGTTTAAATCATCGATAAATCGTTTTTAATTTTTTTAAATTTTGTAAATTATTTTAATTGTTTATTTCTTTATTTTTTTTATATTAGTAATTTATTTATTTATTTATTATTTATTATTTATTATTTATTTATTATTTACTTATTTATTCTTTATTATTTATTTATTTATTTTAGTAATTTATTTATTTATTTATTTAATTTTTTTTAAAAATATCTTCTAAAAAATAAAATTTTATTTAATGTACGTTTTTTAAAAACTACCGTGAAATAGAGACGGTTTTTTGAAAACCACCGCAAAATTAAAGAAAAATAATTTTGAAACATTTTAAAAAATTATTTATTGTTTATTAATTATTAATTATTTTTATTTTTATTTACAATTAAATATAATTTATTATTTATAATTTTATATATTTATAATGTGTCAATTAATTAATATTTATAATTATTAGTTAATACTATTTTTAAACTGAATGCAAATCTTGAATAAGTAGAAGAACAAACTTCGTTATCAAATAACCATAATTTCTGATTCGAGAGTCCTTTTCAGCACCACAACATGTCAAATCGAAGTGTATCAAATGAGAAAAAAACATGTGAGAATTAAATTGTGTGATAATCAAAGGGAAAAAAGATATTCAAAATTCAAAAGTCGAAAATCGAATTCGAACTTCAAACGACCATAAATTTTAATCTGGGTGTCTATTTGGGCTCTACCACATATCAAATCAAAGCATGTGATGAGGTCTACACTGCTTAGGTCTAGTACTAACTCTTTGAGTATTTTATCTCTTTTTATTCTACCAGAAAGGCCTTAAAGGCCTCCAAATAAGAGGTTTTAGTTGCAAACACCGATTTCATAAAATTCAAACGGTTATAACATTCAATCTGTGTTTCTCTTTGGCATGTACCACATATCATATCAAAACCCATTTCACGATCATTGATTTGACTGGTTGTGGCACTTGAAAATGAGTATCATATCAAATTTTATGACAATTTTAGTGTTTTTAGGGTTTACAGTGGTTCTTAACGTTTTATGATTTATTTAATTAATTGTTTATTTATTTATTTAATATTAATTAATTAGTTAATTAATAATTATTTATTATTTATTTAAATATTATTTATTATTAGGTATTTATTTATTTATTTATTTATTTAGTTAGTTATTATATACACATTAATTTTTAATTTATTTTGAATTTATTTATTTATTAATTATTAATTATTAATTGTTAATTATTAATTTATTATTCATTGTTTATTTATTTATTTATTATTTATTTATTTATTCTTTATTCATTATTTATTAATTAATTATTAATTGATTAATTGATTAATTATTATTTATTAATTATTAATTATTAATTATTAATTATTAATTATTAATTATTAATTTTTATTAATTATTAATTATTTATCAATTTATTTAGTTATGTATTTATGTATTTATTATTTATTTTATATTTTCTAATTTTTATTCATTATCCTTTATTTTTTATTCCTTGTTATTTATTTCAAATTTACTAAATATTAATTTATTATTTTTTTATTATTCATTTAATAATTATTTATTATTTATTATTTATTGATTAATTATTGATTATTATTAATTAATTTTTTATTATTTATTAAAAATTATATATTGAATATTGCATATTAAATATTAAAATTAAAATATCAATATTAAAATATTAGTTATTAATTAAGAATTATTAAATTTATAATTATCAATTATTAATTATTATTTATTATTGATTATTAATTATTAATTAATTATTATTTATTTATCTATTTATCTATCTATCTATTTATTTATTATTGATTATTTATTGGTAATTTATTAATTAAATATTAATTAAATATTAAATATTAAATATTAAATATTTAACATTGCATATTAAATAATAAAATTAAAATATTAATTATTAATTAAGAATTATTCATTTTATAATTATAAATGATTAATTATTAGTTATTATTAATTATTATTAATTAATTAATTAATTAATTATTGTTTATTTATTAATTATTAATTTTTTATTCTTTTTTATTTATTATTTATTATTTACTATTTATTATTTACTAATTTATTTTTAATTTACTAAATATTAATTTATTATTAGTTTATTATTCATTTATTATTTATTTATTTATTTATTCATTATTCAATATTTATTAATTATTTATTAATTATTTATAAATTATTTATAAAATTTTTAATATAAATTTTTAATTTTTAATTCATAATTCTTAATGAACAATTATTATTTATTATTTATTATTAATTATTAATTATTAATTATATATTATTAATTAATTAATTAATTAATTAATTAATTATTTATTTTTATTTTTTATGTATTTATTTATTTATTTATCTATTATTTATTAATTTATTTTTTATTTTTTATTTATTTACTATATATTAAATTATTTTTGAATTAATTTATTATTTATACATTTCTTATACATATATTATGTTATACATTATATATTATATATTATATAATATATATTATCTATTATCTATTATATATTATCTATTATATATTATATATTATCTATTATCTATTATCTAATATCTATTATCTATTATCTATTATATATTATATATTATATATTATCTACTATATAATACCTAATATATAATATATAATACATAATATATAATATATAATATATATTAGATAGTATATATAATACATTATATATTAGATATTAGATATTAGATATTAGATATTAGAAATTATGTATTATGTATTATGTATTATATATTATATGTTATATATTATATATTATATATTATATATTATATATTATATATTATATATTAATAATTATAAATTATTGATTATTGATTAATAATTATGCAGTAATAATTATTTAGTTTGTAAATATTTTTTGTGTATCGCTTGTTTTTCCAATTAATATATATATATATAAGTATAAGTATATTAAATTCGATTTATTAACCACATGAAGAGCTTCTTTGAGAGGTAAGTCTTTGGAGAATAAGCAAGAGGTAAGGGGTTCAAATCTCACCCAACCTAGAATTTATATATATGGCATGAGCATGTGCATGGGCATGTGCATGGAAATAGACTAATGCATGGAGATGGATGGGCAAGTGCATGGTAATAATAAATAAATAATAAATAATAAATAAATAAATAAATAAATAAATAATAAATAAGTAGATAATAAATAAATAATATTAAATAAATAAATAAATAATAAATAAATAATAAATAAATAAACAAATAAATAAATTTCCAAAATAAAAAATAAAATACCAAAATAAATAAATAAATTAATAATAAAAAAAATAATTAAAAAATTAAAAAAATTAAAAAAATATTAATTTTTTTAAAAAAATTTAAAAATTTAAAAACGATTTAGTGACGGTTTAAACTGCCATTAAAAACCCGCCGCAAATTAAAAAAAATTTACATAAAATTAAAAACGATTTTGCGGGGGTTTAAATCGCCGCTAAAAAACCACCGTCAATTAAAAATTTAAAAAACTAAAATATTAAAAAAAAATTAAAAACGATTTAGCGGCGGTTTTCAAAAATCGTCGTAGAACGATTTCACAGCAGTTTAAAACGCCACCAAACAAAAAAAAACTGCCACTAAATATAAATTTTGGCCTAGGGTCTACAACCAAAATGTATTTTATGAAAAACAGTTGTAGTTCATGAATTTTTTTTATAAAAACAATGTAGTGATAATAAAAACAAATGTAGTTTTAACTTTTTTTTATAAAAATATATCATAGTGTTGGGAAAAAAATGAAAACCATATCTTAAAAATAGTGCACCCTAAAGGATAATATTATTTAACAGTTTACTGGTAAAATTCTCATGGTTTATATTGAAATATGATTTCGTTAAATTGAACCATGTCGTTGTTGAATAAAACCACATCTTAGTTTCAAATGTATGACTATTAAAAATTATACCTAAAATGAATTGTCCCAAAGAAAAAAATTCATTTCCCTTGGAAATTTTTACCACAAAAAAGAAACTATGTTGTTCTTTATAATAAAAATGGTCATGTTTTTTAAAAATTTAAAGGAAAAATACTTTTTAAAATAATCTCAAAAAAAATTCGTTGATATGATCAATGTTTAAAGAGTTGAACTTACATTGTTAGTTTATAAGGTGTTTATAAATTAAATTAAGGTAAATTTGAAATCGTATTTATTATGGAATCACTAAAATAAATTTATGATACTACCATTGTTTTTTACATGGTTTATAAAAACCATTGTAGTAGACACCACATTACTAGAATTTTCATAACATTAGAAATAAATATTCCTAGGTGATCTCTATTATCAGGATTCATAGAACTATGATAGTAAGGGTACCCTGATCACACCTATTTCAATGTTTCTATTGAATCATAGATATATGCATTGACTATTTTTATTAACTTTTTTAAATTTATAAGACTAAAGAAATATCATTTTTAATATTTATTATTTAATAATAAGTAAATAAATAATATCACTGATAAATAAAAAACATTCCTTTGATGAGTAATTTGGTAAATTTTATGGTTTAATGAATTAAGGGGTGAAAATTTTCACAGATTTTTTTATTTGAATTATGAATTATTTCCATCAATTAAAAACCATGGAAATTGTAACACCCCAGGAAAATAAAGAATATGACATTTTTATATTTATCCATATTTGTGAATAAAATGATAATATTAATTTAAAGGGAATGCTATGCTCAATGGCGTACCCAATACGCAACAACGAGCATCTTTGAAATCTTACGTTGCACACAAATAATAAAATAATATTATTTTAAATGGTAGTTAACGCCTAGCCGTTGTAATGGTGGGAATGAATATAACTAACTACAAAATGATTATATATGTTTGTCAATATTTTTACTTTTTACAATAAATGTTAGAGGATTAAAAATGCGAATGAATCCAATTTTAAGCGTAAACATTCTAATATTCTTTAAAAGGTTGATTAACTGCCTTTTGATGGAGAACCCTTTTTAAATCCACTTTTTGATGATTTCATATATAATATTGGACCAAATAAAATCCTTCTTTATAATTGGGACATCAAAATTTACTTTGTGAATGTTTTTGTTATTTTTTTGATAAAGTTCATTTTTAATGCATATGTGAAAAATGTTGTATTTTAATTCAAAACCTCTTTTTAATATAATTTATTTATATGATTAGATAAGATTTTGAATTTGTTTTAAAGTACAATTAGAATATATTTTTACCATTTAATACAATGGTGGTCATTGGAATTAATTTCACATTGAAATTGGACTTAAACTACTGTCAATATTTTAGTAGATATTGTTTCTTAAAAACACGCTATATGTGTTGACAACGGGAATTAATTATTAAATTAATTAATGCAACTTATATGTTTTTACTTTTTTAAAATAGTAATCATTTTTTAATTCAGAATATCAAATATAGATTATGGTGAATTTTTGGTATTTTTCTGAAAAACTTCATTTTTTGATGAATAGTGAAACCACTAAGTGGTAGTTAAAAACTAATTTTTCTTTTAAATGAAACATTACCACTTCTGTGATTCGATTTTCAAAAATCTGACATACAAGGCTGTCATTAGGATGTAAAATGTGGTTCAATGGGATTAAAATAATTTTTTGGTAAATAGTAACTTTTATGTTTTATTAATCGCGATTAAAGGTAATTAGTGTAATTTAAGGTAAGGATGATGTTATAATAATATGAAATGACATTGACACATGTCTTACCCTTATTGGATGAGCCATGGACGACCATGAAAATCCATGGGTCAACTTGGGGACCCCATGGAGCCACTTTGGTAGGAAAATGACATTAATAACTTTTTATTTAAAGTTAAAATAAAAATGTCACAAACATGTATTATTTTACTAAATCAATTTTTACATGGGGTTATACAAGTCATATTTTTGACCATAAATATTCAATGGAAAGATACAAGGATTTCCTACATCATAGTAGTTTTTTTTATAATTTTTGGACTTTAAATAAATTAGTTTATTTATGACACCATGATGATGCATTGATTAC
Source organism: Viscum album (assembly GCA_963277665.1). Lineage (NCBI taxonomy): Eukaryota > Viridiplantae > Streptophyta > Magnoliopsida > Santalales > Viscaceae > Viscum > Viscum album. Next base: position 1,510,320,525 of record OY728128.1, on the reverse strand, counting down.
CTCATTAATGAACGATTTAAATAAAATGAGAATATAAGGTAAAATCTAAGACTTACACTTGTCAAAATCCTATTGGATGGGTGGATTTCAAACCCTTATCACCTTATCCTAGAAATATATAATTTTTGGACCTTTGATATCCGAAAATCATTTTATAATAAAGTAAATTTTCAAGACTTTCCAAGATTTCCCCTTCTCCCTCTTATAAAATGCCTCCACCTCTACCCCCTTACACACACGTCTCATACCTTTGTATCGACCAAACTCTACTCATATTTTCTCTACACATCCCTCTCTTACTCCTAGAATCCTCACTTTGGGAAGAAGTCTTTCCAAATAAGCCTTTGATCTCAAATAAAAAAGGGTTATCCGATTTGAAGGTAATGTCTTCTCTTATGTTCTTTTATATTATTTTGCTTCTCAAACCCCCTAAACCATTTTTATTCCTTTAACTTGTAACAACAAATGTTTCTTAAATATAATAGGACGTTTTTATGAGGAGGATTCGAGCTATACTCATACACACCTCCATATAATGGTAAAAGAACATAATGTTTTTGTGGGTGGCAAATTACTACCTCACGAAACGAGGATTGTTCAATCTTCTTTTAACACATCTCATGATGGACATTAATATGTCACTGTATTTATATATGATATATAAATTATGTATATATATTCCTTATTCTTATTTATTTTTCATATATTCCATTCCTTTATGGTTTCCATAATGGATAAACACGATAATTTCATTTTAGGAAGTGCAAACTACCGCCCCCTCAAAGTTATTTGAATCGTTAATGCCATATATGGGACGTATAAAAGATGGATTTAATAATTTTATATACTATATTATACATTAATTATAATATACATATGTATCATTATGTTTTAATTCCATTAAAGTATGAAATAGAAATGAAAGTAGCTTTCATGCGTACGTACGGCTTACCGTCTCCATGAACGGTACATTTCATTTCTTATCTCTAAATGTTATGTACTATTATAAGTACATATATATATAATGGATATATATTTCATATATTACATCTAAATTATGGATATAATTCTGAAATTATAATATATATATCTCTCATTTAGTTTTAATTCCATTAATATGACAAAGAAATGAAAGTAACATTCATGCGTACGTATGGCCTACCGTCTCCATTAACGGTGCATTTCATTTTTTATCTCCAAATATTATGGAATAGTATAAAAATAATATATACAGGATATATATGATATTTAAATCATTAATACTATTCTGGATATGGGGTAATTATAACTACATGGGAAATTATTTTCAAACAAGTTCATTTTTGACTCATGTACTGAATATCGACAAAAATGTCTGATATGAACACACATTATTAACTAATTATTATAACATTATAATAGGTCACATGAATTGAATAATAAACATTAAATTATGTCCTTAATCAATTATTAATTGACCAAAGTTTATTATTCAGGAATATAATGAAATGAACAAGACAAGTCAGACTTGAGGTAAGGGATCCTACCTCTCTCTTCTTTTTAAGTACTCTCTTTCATGTCATTTCTTTTAAGCTCATATTTATTATGTTTGGGGATGTTATTTTATATACCTCATTATTTAATTTTTGTGTTCGTATTATGAGAGACCCTATTTTATCTCATAAATCCATTTTTGGATGTTTTAAGTGGCATCGTTAGGCTGCCGAGTTTTCGTAAGGGATTTTTCATCTCACATTTATTCCTATTAGATTTATGCTAAATTATCCACCATTTCCTTTGAGTGGTGTATTTACTTCCCATTGTTCTACTCTTTGTGTAATATACTTTCATTTATGAGTATTTACATCAATTTTGTATAGACCTTCTTTCATGGGGTGTACGTTTTGAAAGTTACCCAAATCGGTAAGGGAACTTTTCCCCGTCATCTTTTTAAAAGACTTATTTTGTTATGTATTTTAATTTACATATTATTATTTAGGGATATGTTCCAATATATCCTTATTGATGTAAAATTTATTTCCAAGTGATGAGATACCATTTTTTTCTCATCAACTCATTTTCTGAATTTTAAAGTGACGTTGTTAGGCTGTCGAAATTTTACAAGGGATTTTCTTAACCCAATTTCGATTTATTTGGGTTCAACTTGTAGTTGTTGAATATGTAATCCTATGAATATGTGTGAATGACCTCTGATTGTTTTAAACTTAATATTCACTTATATCCGGGGTATTTATATTTTTCACAGATAATTATGAGATTGGTTTATCCTTAATTTAAGGATAACTTCTTTATAAGGGATTTCATCTCATTTTACATTTCTATTGAGACTTCATTGTTGTTATGCACCAATTAACTCTTATATAGTGTATATACTGTCCTTTGGAATATTATATCATGAATCCCTTTATTCTCATGATATTATAAAGTTCTAATTAAATGTTATTCCTCAATTATTTGTATTCAAGTGTCTCTCATTTTGTTAAAAACTCTTTAACTAAAATATCGTTTTAAATGTTTTAATGATTTATTCTTATAAATATTTCTCATTAATGACCATGTTTTCAAAATTGTTTTAAGGATTTATTTATATGGATATTAATGGTTTAAAATTTTGAATGCTTCAAAGTGGTATGGGACACTTTGATTCAAAAATCTCCTTATTAAATGTTTTACATGGTTTTGAAAATGGTTTTGATAATGGATTTGTTATGACAATATATTTAAGTTATATATTGTGATTGAAATGTGGAAATGTTTTCTTTCCATTATATTTGTTTTATGTATTATTATTTTTTAATGGTACTTAGACATTTGACGGGTGGTTACGTGATAAACAATATGACGGGTGGTGTCGTGAATACGAGGACAGGTGGTAACGTTATAACCTCCAATGCATTGGGTATGGAAGTCAGCTGTATGGCTATTCCATTTAGTGATATGTTTGGAAGTCGACCATATGGTTTTTCCATTTAATTATGTTTCTGTCCCAAGTTACCTTTATATGTTATGTGTTCTTTATATGGGTTTTATGGTAATATTTTGGTTACAAAAGGGTAAGCAATGATCTTTTATTCAGTGAAGAGTATTTACTACTTTGTAAAGGTGAAAATTTTTACATTGATAAAGTATTCATGGTTTTCTTGTTGTTTTGAAAAACTAACATTTTTCCTTCTTTGTGTATCCTTTACTGGGTTTTTTATGCTCATCCTATGTTTTTGAAATGTTCTCCGCAGGACATAAAGATGAATAGAGTCAAGGATGGGATCAAGGAAAGACATGCAATCTAAAACATGTAACTAGACATGTTTCTTTTTAAGAGTTTTTATTTTATGGAAACTTAGTAGAAGTGTCTACTTTGTATTCTTTTGAGATGTAATAGTTATGTCTTAATTATCTAAAACTCTAAAACTGAAAAGATCCTCTATGTGAATTATTCATTTAATTCATGTTTATGTAATGTTTTAAGGTCGGGTCCTTATAGTTGGTATCAAAGGTTGGTTTAGACAACTTTAGGGATTATGAGTTTTTGTTAGACACATGGCTAGTCCCTATATCTATTATTTCAGTTAAATCCTTTTTTATAACTTTTTTTCAGGTCATGTAAAGTCAGTAACGAATGGAAGCAGGAGGATCTCAAACGATATTCCTATATCTTCTTGATGACAAGCTTGCAATAATTATTGCAAAGTCATGTTTGGATGATTTTGAAACTTTTTCTAGCATACAACTCACTTGTAAGTAGTTGTTTGAGATATCCAACACCTCCACTATACCTCGTTATCATCATGGATAATGGGTTGTATTTAGAAAAATACTATTTTCACAATATTCTCATATTTTCAATAAGGGTAAATATTATCATGGTATTTTCAAATATTTTACCTTATCACAAGATTTTGAAGCATATTATGATTTTAAAATTGGTGGTGAAGAAGGAGACCATTGCACAACCTATTTATATTTTCTTTCAAAATATAGTCTCTCAACACATACTTATGGTATTTTAAAAGGACCAATAATCGAAAGTTTCAACTCAAATTATGTCCGAATATTATAAAGAAATCATATTTTGTCATATGTTTTGGAATTATATGTCATACATGAAAATTTTCAAAAAAAAAATTTGTGAACACCCATATGACCCATGTTGTACAAGGTGTATTTCGATGGAAGAAGAAAATGATTTTGAAGGATCTCTAAATCATTGTTGTAATTCATGGAACTTCTATCTACGTGAACAAGATGACAATGAAACCGGGTGGACGCCATGATCATGGTATGCTGTTATTCATTTTGGGAATCATTTTATTTTATCTTATGGTGGTGAAATAAGACTCCAAGAATTAAGATGTTGAGATCGTAATGAATTTGGATGAAAATGAGAGGTATAAGGAAACCATTGAGGTTAAACATGTTAGGGTTATTTGTGGAGTTTTATAAAAAGGATAACCCTTAGGATGAGTGGCAACCTGTCGCATCTGGTAAGGCCGTAGGAATTAAACCCACAACTGAAGGGTGACAAGGGCGCATCGCCTACCACTGGTAAGGCCGTAGGAAAATATTGACCTATCATGCATGGTATAAGATTAGGTTAATTACTTTTTAATACGAGACTTTAAGAGAAACTGATGTTATTTGGAGATAAAGGTTAATTTTTACCTTGGAAGACTATGTGATTAAATCCTTCAGATATTTGGGTTTCAGTCTTTATTTGGTATACTTTGAATAATTTTATGGAAAAATTGTTTATCCAATGGTCTTCATTGAACTTTGGGTTTTGTTTGACAAATTTTGGAGATTATGAATAGATTTTCTATTTTATAAAGGATTATCCTTTTGTGGATTATCTGATCTTGTTCTAACAATTTTGGTTTTGGTTAAAGTCTAAAGACACGAGAAACAAATATTTGTCTTTTTAGATTAGGTGATTCTCTAGAAGTTTATTATAGCTCTCTTAATGTGAACAAGTCATCCGAAATACTCATCTTTTGGAGAAAATATGACTTCGTGTAAAAAATCTTGTAGGAGATGAGAGTCTACACGACAAGTAAGTATGTTTCCTTGTGATTTGGTTAATCTCATAAATAAATTCCTCAATGAAAAGTAACCTAAAACTAAAATTTTTTCTGTTAACTTTTCTTACTGGGGAATCAAATACCGTTTAACCCATCACAAGTATGTGATTTTATTGTTGTTAACTTTCTCCTAAACATGTTTTCTATCACTCTCCCTCAGAACAAGACCCTTTGTTTATTTCTTCCATATCCATGTTTACCTACATGGAATCCTAGTATGGGTTAACTCGGGTGACCTCTGTACTTATCTTTCTTTCTCTTAAAGTGATAGTTTTACCGACTCTTGTTCTGATGTGCGGCTTTCAGTGATGTTTTCGTGCCCAATTTTAAAATTTCAAGGACGCAATTCCAAAAAGGGGGAAGGATGTAACACCCCAGGTAAATAAAGAATATGAAATTTTTATATTTATCCATATTTGTGAATAAATTGTTAATATTAATTTAAAGGTAACGCTATGCTCGATGGAATACCCAATATGAAACAACGGGTTTCTTTGAAATCATATGTTGCACTCTAATAATAATATAATATTATTTTAAATGGTAGTTAACGCCTAGCCGTTGTAATGTCGGGAATGAATAAAACTAACTACAAAATGATTATATTTGTTTGTCAATATTTTTAATTTTTACAATATATGTTAGAGGATTAAAAATGTGAATGAATCCAATTTTAAGCATTAGCATTCTAATATTCTTTAAAAGCCCGATTAACCGCCTTTTGATGAAAAACCCTTTTTAAATCCACTTTTTGACAATTTCATATATTATATTGGACCAAATAAAATCCTTCGTTAGAATCGGGACATCAAAATTTACTTTTTGTTATTTTTTTCGATAAAGTTCATTTTTAATGAATATGTGAAAAATGTTGTATTTTAATTCAAAACCACTTTTTAAACTAATTTATTTATATGATTATATCATCTTTGGAATTGTTTTTAAAGTGAAATTAGAATATATTTTTACCATTTAATCTAATGGTGGTCATTGAAATTAATTTCACATTGAAATTGGACTTAAACAAGTGTCAATATTTTAATAGATATTGGTTCTTAAAAACACGCTATTTGTTTTGACAACGGGAATTAATTATTAAATTAATTATAGAAACTTATATGTTTTTAAATTTTTAAAATAGAAATCATTTTTGAATTTGGAATATCAAATATATATGAGGGTGAATTTTTGCTATTTTTCTGAAAAACTTCAATTTTTGATGAATAGTGAATCCACTAAGTGGTAGTTAAAAAACTGATTTTTCATTTAAATGAAACTTTACCACTTCTATGATTTGATTTTCAAAAATACTAAAAACATGGTTGTCATTGGGATGTAAAGTGTTGTTCATTGGGATTAAAATATTTTTTTTTTGTGAATTGTAACTTTTAAGTTTTATTAATCGTGATTAAAGGTAATTAGTGTAATTTAAGGTAAATATAAAGTTATAATAATATGAAATGACCTTCAAATATGTCCTTACATTATTGGATGAGCCATGAGCGACCAAGAAAATCCATGGGTCAACTTGGGGACCCCATGGAGCCACTTTGGTAGGAAAATGACATTAATAACTTTTTATTTAAAGTTAAAATAAAAATGTCACAAACAAGTATTATTTTACTAAAACAATTTTTACACGGGGTTATAAAAGTCATATTTTTGACCATAAATAATCGTTGAAAAGATAAAAATATTTCCTACATCATAGTATTTTTTTATAATTTTTAGACATTAAATAAATTAATTTATTTATGACACTATGATGATGCAGCGATTACCTCATTAATGAACGATTTAAATAAAATGAGAAGATAAGGTAAAATCTAAGACTTACACTTGTAAAAAACCTATTGGATGGGTGTATTTTGAACCCTTATCACCTTATCATAGAAATATATAATTTTAGGACCTTTTATATCCTAAAATCATTTTATAATAAAGCAAATTTTCAAGACTTTCCAAGATTGCCCCTCCTCCCTCTTATAAAAGGCCCCCACCTCAACCCCCTTACCCACACCTCTCAAGCCTATGTATCAACCAAAATATGCTCATATTTTCTCTCCACATAACTATATTACTCCTAGAAACCTCACATTGGGTAGAAGTCTTTTCAAGGAATCCTTTGATCTCAAATAAAAAAGAGTTATCCGAGTTGATGGTAATGTCTTGTCTTATGTTCTTTTATTTTATTTTGCTTCTCCAACCCCCTAAAATCTTTTTATTACTTTCTTTTGTAACAAAACCTGTATATTAAATATACTAGGATTATTTTATGTGAAGTATTCAAGCTACACTCGTACACAAATCCATCTAATGGTTAAAGAACATATTGTTTTTGTGGGTGGCGAATTACTGCCTCACAAAATGATGATTGTTGAATCTTCTTTTAACACCTCTCGTGGTAGAAATTAAGATGTCATAGTATTTATATATGATATATGAATAATGTTTATGTATTCCTTATTCTTCTGTATTTTTCATTTATGCCATTCCTTTATGGTTTCTATAATGGGTAAACGTGATAATTTCATTTTAGGAAGTGCGGACTACCGCCCCTCAAAGTGATTTGAATCGTTAATGCCATATGTGGTATCTATAAAGGATGGATTTAATGATGTTATATATTTTATTATACTATATTTATAATATAAATATGTATCATTATGTTTTAATTCCATTAAAGTATGAAATATAAATGAAAGTAGCGTTAATGCGTACATACGGCTTACCGTCTCCATGAACGGTACATTTCATTTTCTTATCTCCAAATGTTATGTACTATTATAAGTACATATATATATAATGGATATATATGTCATAAAGTACATCTAAATTATGGGTATAATTCTGGAATTATAATATATATATATCTCTCATTTAGTTTTAATTCCATTAATATGATAAAGAAATGAAAGTAGCGTTCATGCGTACATACAGCCTACCATCTCCATGAACGGTGCATTTCATTTTTTATCTCCAAATGTTATGGAATAGTATAAAATGAATATATAAATGATAAATATGATATTTAAATCATTAATACTATTCTGGATATGGGGTAATTATAACTACATGGGAAATTCTTTTCAAACAAGTTCTTTTTGACTCATGTACCGAACATCCAAAAAAACGTCTTATATGAACTCACATTATTAACTAATTAGTATAACATTATAATATGTGAAATGAATTGAATAATAAACTTTAAAGTACATCCTTAAGCAATTATTAATTGAACAATTTTTATTATTCAAAAATATAAAGATATGAACAAGACAAGTCAGACATGAGGTAAGGGATTATACCTCTCTCTTCCTTTCAAGTACTCTATTTCATATCATTTATTTTAATCTCATATTTATTTTGTTGGGGGATGTTATTTTATATAACTCATTATGTACTTTTTATGTTCATATTATGAGAGACCCTGTTTTATCTCATAAATCCATTTTTGGATGTTTTAAGTGGCACCATTAGGCTGCCGAGTTTTCATAAGGGATTTTTCTTCTCACTTTTATTCCCGTGAGATTTATGATACATTTCCCACCATTTCCTTTGAGTGGTGTATGTACTTCCCATTATTCTACTCTTTTTGTAATATTCTTTCATTTATGAGTATTTACATCAATTTTGTATAGAATTTGTTTCATGGGGTGTACGTTTCGAAAGTTACCCCAATCGGTAAGGGAACCTTTCACCCTCCTCTTTATAAAAGACTTATTTTGTTATGTGTTTTAATTTAAATATTATTATTTAGGGATATGTTCTTCTATATCCTGATTGATGTAAAATTTATTTTCAAGTGATGAGATACCCTTTTTTCATCAACTCATTTTCTAAATTTTAAAGTGACACTATTATGCTGTCGAAATTTTACAAGGGAACTTCTAAACCCATTTTAGATTTCTTTGGGTTCAACAGGTGGTTATTGAAAATGTCATCCTATGAATATGTATGAATGACCTCTGATTGTTTTACACTTAATATCCACTTATATTCGGTGTATTTATATTTTTCACACATAATTCTGAGATTGATTTATCCTTAATTTAAGGATACCTTCTTTATAAGGTATTTCATCTAATTTTACATTTCTATTGAGAATTCATTGTTGTTATGAACCAATTCACTCTTATATGGTGTATATACTGTCCTTTGGAATATTATATCATTAATCCCTTTATTCTCATGATATTATAATGTTCTGATTAAATGTTATTCCTCAATTATTTGTATTCAAGTGTCTCTCATTTTGTTAAAAACTCTTTAACTAAAATATCGTTTTAAATGTTTTAATGATTTATTCTTATAAATATTTCTCATTAACATCCATGTTATCAAAATGGTTTTAATTTTTTATTTATATGGATATTAATGGTTTAAAATGTTTAAAGCTTCAAAGTGGTATGGGACACTTTGATTCATAAATCTCTTTATTAAATGTTTTAAATGGTTTTGAAAATGGTTTTGATAATGGATTTGTTATGTCAATATATTTAAGTTATATATTGTGATTAAAATGTGGAAATGTTTTCTTTCCATTATATTTGTTTTATGTATTATGATTTTGTAATGGTACTTGGACAATTGATGGTTGGTTACGTGATAAACCATATGACGAGTGGTTTCGTGAATACTAGGATGTGTGGTTACGTTATAACCTCCAATGAATTGGGTTTGGAAGTCGTCCGTATGGCTATTCCATTTAGTGATATGTGTGGAAGTCGACCGAATGGTTTTTCCATTTAAGTATGTTTATGTCCAAAGCTAACTTTATATGTTATGTGTTCTTTATATGGGTTTTATGGTAATATTTTGGTTACAAAAGGGTAAGTAATGATCTTTTATTCCGGGAAGAGTATTTACTACTTTGTAAAGGTGAAAAGTAATACTTTGATAAAGTATTCATGGTTTACTTGTTGTTTTGAAAAACTAACAGTTTTTCTTCTTTGTGTATCCTTTACTGGGCTTTTTATGCTCATCCAAAGTTTTTGAAATGCTCTCCACAGGACTTAAAGTTGAAGAGGGTTAAGGATGGGATCAATGAAAGACACGTTATCTAAAACATGGAATTAGACATGTTTCTTTTTAAGAGTTTTTATTTTATGGAAACTTAGTAGATGTGTCTACATTGTAATCTTTTCAGATGTAATAGTTATGTCCTAATTCACTAAAACTCTATACCTGAAAAGATCTTCTATGTGAATTATTCATTTAATTCATGATTATGTAATGTTTTAAGGCCGGTTCCTTATAGAAATAGACAAAATTTCCACAGTCTGTTAATAATGTCAATAGAGGTGTAAAATTGAACCCCATGTTGTCATGGATTAAAATCAACAGAAATATGTGGTTATTGGTATGGTTTTTATAGATCCATATAAATATACTTATTGATATAAAATCTATGTCCATAATCATGAAATTAATGGAATTAAGTTATTGGCATGGTTTTGTATCTTTTTACCATGATTTTGAACCGTGATAACAGGTTTTTTTCAATAGTATATGATTTTTTATGTTATAGTCATTATTTTTAATATTAATTTTACTCATAAAGTAATTTTAGTGGGAACATTAAAAATACACATACTCTGGTTGGAGGCAGTATGGGAAGCGAGAGCCTCCTCCCTCGATAACGGACTCTAGGGTATGGTAATTGAAATCCCTCACTTACTCAGTTTCATTATCCTCACTATCTATGGTGTTGCATCGATGAATTTTCATGTTCATGACCCAAAATGTTTCTATAACACTCGAAACCCTACAAATGTGCTGAAGAATTGTATATTTGTATATCCTCCTTTGGTTTTAGAACTACCTGATAGATATGATGTTGCACTACCAGACCCACAATGTTTTGTTGATACCTGTAACCCTACAGATGCACTGAAGACTCACATCTCTCAACCCAATAGATATGATGATGTGCTAAAAATATTGTCAAATCCTTTTTCGATTCCAGATCTCCTTGTTAGATCTGAGGAAGCACTATATAGATCTGCTGATGCTGTGACTCTAAACATTGGTGATTCATGGATGTCATCCGGTCTGAAGGGAAATTCATCATTGTGGGATGCTAGGGTGGACCCAATTCAATCTGGTGGTAATTATTTGACTTCTCAATCGTTTGTGGATTTATTAATGAATATATCTTCTGGTGAGAATATGAATGGTGTTTGTTCTCTGGGCATGTTCAAGGATTCATATACTGGTAGGATCCTTCGTAAGGGTTCACCAAATCATGTTGAAGCTAACCCTACAGATCTTATTGAGAGAATGTAAATTGGGAAAAACTCTTTGATTTCTGGCATTGTTTTACCCTCAGGTGAAAAACCATGGAATCATGATGACTTTATTTTTAGAAACTAGATTTTATGGGGCTTCTTTAATTGGAAATTCATCTCTCTTGGTCGAGGATTTTTTCATTTCATTTTTCCTTTATATAAATTAAAACTTTATACATGGAGCATTGGGACCCTACTTTTGAAACTTGGTTGGCTTAAATTACATGAATTTTCATTATACATTAATGTCTCGCATTCATCAAATGAGTTTTCTCAATTCTGGGTTCATCTTTATGGGCTCAATTGGGTCATTTAGCATCCGAATATTTTGTATTATATTTCCACAATAATTGGGAATCCTATTAATCTTGACAAGGAGACTGAGGATGTATTCTTTGGTCACTTTTCAGGATTATAGTGGAGGTTGATCTCAGATCCACCTTGATTAAAAAGGTAACTCATTCTAATTTTTATGATAACATTCAAATTGATGTGGAGAAAAATCCCCTTTTCTGAAATGTTATAATGGTTATTGGAAACTCTGTGGAGACATGTAAGAATCATGTTTCATGTGTGGAATGTGGGATAAGGGGTCATCTAGAAGGAAGTAAATGATGAAAGAAGTGGATTTTTTAAAGACTATAGTTAATGATGATTATAAGACCCCGACCTTAAACATTACTTAATATTGAATTAATTGAATAATTCTCATTGACGATCTTTTCAGATTTAGAGGTTTAGAGAATTAGATCATAACTATTACATCTCAAAAAAAATTACACATTATACACTTCACAAAAGTTACATTTTTACAAAACATGAACTCTTAAAAAAAGATTCATGTCTAGTTCCATGTTTAAGAAAACATGAATTTTCATTGATCCCATCCTTGACCCTTATGTCCTGTGAAAAACATTTCAAAAAAAACTTGGGGTGAGCATAAAAAGCTCAGTAAGGGATACACAAAGAAGAAAAACTGTTAGTTTTTCAAAACATCAAGTAAACCATGAATTCTTTATCAAAGTAACACTTTTAACCATTAAGTAGTAGTAAATACTCTTCACTGAATAAAAGATCATTACTTACCCTTTTGTAACCAAAATATTACCATAAAACCTATATAAATAACACATAACATACAAAGGTAACTTGGGACATAAACATACTTAAATGGAATAAATATACAGTTGACTTCCACACATATCACTTAAAGGAATAGCCATACGGCCGACTTCCGTACCCAATGAATTGGAGGTAAAACGTAACCACCCATACTAGTATTCAAAAAACCACCCATCATATGGTTTATCACGTAACCACCCATCAAATGTCTAAGTACCATTATAAAATCATAAGACATAAAACAAATATAATGGAAAGAAAACATTTCAACATTTTGATCAAAATATATGACATAAATATATTGACATAACAAATCCATTATAAAAACCATTTTCAATACCAAAATACATAAAATACTATATGGTATTTATGTCATTCTAAAAACAATACAACTTGTTGAGGAAGCCAAAGAACAAATAATACCTGGGATGTTACATCCTTCCCCCCTTTTGGGAATTGCGTGCTCATAATTTTATTCACTTATCAAAATAAGTGGGGGTATTTATCCCTCATAGCATTTTTAGATTACCACGTTGCCTCTTCAACCATATGGTTTTTTCACAAAACCTTTACCTGGTGAATTACATTATTCCGTAACACTTGCTCTCTACGGTCAAGAATCTGGATTGGTTGTTCTTCATAAGAGAGATTCTCTTCCAACTGAACTTCCTCTGGGTTCAAAACATGAGATGGATCTGGAATATACATTCTCAACAATGAAATATAAAAAAAATTGTGTACTAGGGACAAACATGGAGATAAAGCCACTCGGTAAGCAATAGATCCAACTCTCTCCAGAATTTCATATGGTCCAATGAACCTTGGACTCCTCTTTCCTTTTTTACCAAATCGCATCACACTTTTCCATAGTGAAACTTTGAGAAAAACATGATCACCAACCTCGAAGGATAGATCCTTCCTCCGGTTATCCGCATAACTTTTTTGTCTGCTCTGAACTGTTCTCATGTGTTTCTGAATCAACTGAACTTTTTCTGCCATCTCATCTACCAATTCTCTTCCCATCAACTTCCTTTCCCCTACTTCATCCCAAAAATCTGGAGTTCGACACCGTATCCCATACAATTCCTCAAAAGGATCCATCTGTATACTGTAATGAAAACTGTTATTATATAAAAATTCAACCAAAGAAAGATTTTGGTCCCAACATCCCTGATAATCCATCGAGGAAGCATGTAGCATATCCTCCAAGGTCAAAATTGTTCGTTCTGACTGCCCATCTGACTGAGGATGAAAAGCTGTACTAAAATTTAATTCAGTACCCAACGACTTATTAAGGTCTTTCCAAAAGGTAGAAGTAAACCTGGGATCACGATTAGATACAATGGAGAGGAGAACTCCATGCATCCTGATTATCTCTTTAACATTCAACCGATAAAGTTGATCTAGAGACAAAGTATCTCGAATAGGAAGGAAATGAGCAGATTTAGTCAATCGATCAACTATAACCCATATTGCATTATTAGCTCGAGGTGTCTTTGGTAATCCCACGATGAAGTCCATGGATATATTTTCTCATTTCCACTCTGGCACAGGTAATGACTACAACATCCCTTTTGGTAACTGTCACTCTGCTTTAACTTGTTGACAAGTTAAACACTTCATAGTAAAATCAGAAATATCTCTTTTCCTTCCATCCCACTAGTAATACTCCCGCAGATCTCTGTACAACTTAGTAATTCCAAGATAAACTGAAAACGGGGAACTATGAGCCTCACATAACAACTCATTCTTCAACTGTGAATCACAAGGCACGCATAATCTCTTCCCAAACCTCAAAACCCAATCATTATCAATGTTAAATTCAGGAAACATACCATTCTGAACTAGCTCTACCTTTTTCTGCAACCAACTGTCTTTCTTTTGCGCTTGCATAATTCTGTCTGATAGAGATGATCTAACTGACACTTTTTCGACTCAAAGCATCAACCACTTTATTTTCTTTTCCCGGATGGTAATGAATTGTACAATCATAATCCTTGACTAATTACAGCCATCTCCTCTGTCTCATATTCAATTCTTTCTGAGTAAATATATACTTTAAACTTTTGTGATCAGTATATATTTCACACATTACTCCATACAATTGATTCCCCCAAATTTTTAGAGCAAAAACAACAGCAGCTAATTCCAAATCATGTGTAGGGTAATTTACCTCATGAATTTTCAACTGACGTGAAGCATAAGAAATTACCTAATCATTATGCATAAGGACACAACCAAGTCCCCTCAACGAATCATCACTGTAGATAACAAACTCGCCATTCCTCGAAGGAAGTTCCAAAATTGGATCATTCACCAATCTTCTTTTCAACTCCTGAAAACAATCATCACTTTCTTTTTTCCAGATAAACGTAACACCCTTTTGAGTTAGCTTAGCCATTGTACTAGATAACCATGAAATTTTTTCAAAAAACCTTAGGTAATAACCTGACAAACCAAGAAAACTACAGATCTTGGTTACATTTTTGGGTCTTGGCCATCCTTCAACAACTTTTGTTTTAGTAGGATCAACTGTAATGCCATTTTTTGAAATAATGTGAAAAAGGAAAGAAATTTGTTGTAACCAAAAGTCACACTTGCTCAATTTTCCATATAGTTTCTTTTCTTTTAAGGTTTGTAAGATAACAACTAAATGACTTTCATGCTCCTCTTTACTTTTAGAAAACACCAAAATATCATCAATGAAAACAACCACAAAATTATCCAAGAACTCATGGAAAATTATATTGATAATGTCCAAGAATACATCAGGTGCATTGGATAACCCAAAAGGCATAACTACAAATTCATAATGGCCATATCTAGTACGAAACACAGTCTTCGGAACATCTACTTCTTTTACGTTCAACTGATGGTACCCTGACCTCAATTCAATCTTCGAAAAATACTAATCTCCCTGGAGCTGATCAAATAAATCATTGATATGAGGCAAAGGATAATTTTTCTTAACAATGATGCTATTCAAGGCTCTATAATCAATGCAATGTCTCATTGAACCATCTTTCTTTTTAACAAACAAGACAGGAGAACCCCATGGTGATGTGCTAGGTCGAATGATAACTTTATCTAATAACTCCTGCAATTGCTTATTTAACTCTAAAAGTTCATCTTGAGCCATTCGATAAGGGGGTTTTGAAATTGGATTAGAATCAGGAACTAAGTCAACAGTAAATTCAACATCTCGATCATGAATAATACCAGGAAACTCGTCAAGAAAAACGTCAAGATACTCATTTACCACTGGCACATCATTAATCTAAATAGTTCCATTATTTTCAACAATATGTGCAAGGTAACATTCATTTCCATGTTTTACTAGTTTCTCATCTTCTTGATATGTTATCAAAAGCAAGGGTTAATTCTTGTACAAAAACTGAAAATATTTTAGAAAAGAAACCATTTTAGCTCTGCATTCAATTTTAGCATGATAAACAGAAATCCAATCTATGCCCAAAATAACATCAAACTCTACTAGAGGCAAAAAAATAAGGTGTGCAGGTATATTTTTTCCACACACAAGGATATGAAGGTTCTTATAATTTCTGTTTGTCTCAACGTTTCCTCCAGGTGTTTTTTCCATAAGTTCAAGATTCATATCTTGAGATGGAATTCCTAATTTACTAGAAAAATTCTCAGAAATGAAAGAATGTGTAGACCCTGAATCAAACAACACATTGTCATAATCTAAAAAAACATACAGTATACCTGATACAACTTCATTCGATGGTCCAACATCTACTGAATTAGTTGCAAAGGATTTCACCACCCATTTCTGCTTGTAGTATGGATTCTTTCCCTCATTTTTGTTCTTCGTTAGACACTAATTTTCATAATGACCCATTTCATTACACTTAAAACATCTTACCTCTGGCTTTTCATTGCCTGCTTGATCATCTTACTTATAGTTACGAGCAATATGACCAGACTTACCACACTGAAAGCACTTTCCAGACTTGGATAAACATTCTCCAGGATACATTTTACCACACTTTTCATAGGATTGAAATTTGGTTTTCCTACCTCCTTAGGTCCTTGATGAATTCTTCCCCTTTGCCTGCCAACTGGACCTCTTATTCTGTTGTTTTTCAATGAACACCAGATCATCGAAAAACTCCATTTCCACCTTCTCCGCACATAGAATAAGTATTTCATAACTTTTGAACTCATGATAAGCTAAATCCCTTCGATACATTGGCTTTAACCCTGAGTAAAAATGGTTGATTTTACTATCAAGATCTCGTATGAAATTTGGAGCATACCTTGCTAGTCGAGTGAACTTTGCTTTATAAGAAGCCACTGAGTCTTCCTCTGGCCTCAATTCTAGGAATTGTTTTCCCATCCTAAGACGAACCACCTTAGGAAAATATTTCTCAAGAAACATACCTTTGAATTCATCCCAGTGAAGATCATCTATCTCATCACTATCCTTGATATTTTTCATCATCGACCACCACTGATCAGCTTCACCTTCAAAATGGTAAACATCAAGACTATCCTTTTGGTGTTCTGAACACCCCATGACATCAAAAATATTCTCTAGTGCTTTAATCCACCCTTCTTCTAGAACAACGTCAGATGATCCTCAAAATGATGGGGGATGTTGCCTCATGAAATGTTCCCCCACTGACATGTTCCTCTACCATTGATCTGGCTAATCTCATGCATGGATACCACCACCATTTATAGCCTGAGTCAACTGTTCCATCACTGGAACAAACTGTTCAGTTCCAATTCTGACCATCTCAGGTTGCTGATTTGGAAGGTTTTCTTCCTCCTGATGTCGTCCCAACATAGCTGCCTTGTCTCCTATGCAGAAAACCATTCTAACCAAACATGACTTAGATGAAGCAACATGGTAATCTTCAAATTCTATATCATTTCAATTTGACCAAAATTTTTTTTTTGAATAATAATTTAATAGAATTCTAACTCCTAAAGTTATATAAACCAACCACTGATACTAACTATAAGGCCCCGACCTAAAACATTACTTAATATTGAATTAAATTAATAATTCAAATTGAGGATCTTTTAAGGTTTAGAGTTTTAGAGAATTAGATCATAACTATTACATCTCAAACAAAATTACACATTCGACACTTCTACAATGTTCCATTTTTTTACAAAACATGAACTCGTAAAAAAAGAGTCATGTCTAGGAACATGTTTAAGGCAACATGACTTTTCCTTGATCCCATCCTTTACCCTATTCCACATTATGTCCTTTGAAAAACATTTCAAAAAAAACATGGGGTGAGCATAAAAATCTCAGTAAGGGATAAACAAAGAAAAAAAATTGTTAGTTTTTCAAAACATCAAGTAAACCATGAATACTTCATCAAAGTAACACTTTTCACCTTTAAGAAGTAGTAAATACTCTTCACAGAATAAAATATCATTACTTTTCCTTTTGTAACAAAAACATTACCATAAAACCCATATAAAGAACACATAACATATAAAGGTAACTTGGGACATAAAAAATACTTAAATGGAATTACCATACGGTCGACTTCCACACATATCACTTAATGGAATATCCATAGAGCTGACTTCCATACCCAATGCATTGGAGGTTATAACGTAACAACCCATCCTAGTATTCATGGCACCACTCGTCATATGATTTATCACGTAACCACCCGTCAAATTTCCAAGTACCATTATTAAATCATAAGACATAAAACCAATATAATGGGAAGAAAACATTTCCAAATTTCAATCACAATATATGACTTAAATATATTGACATAAAAAATACAATTATAAAAACCATTTTCAATACCAAAATACATAATATATTATATGGTATTTATTTCATTTTAAAAACATTACGTCCTGTTGAGGAAGCCAAAGACCAAATATTACTCACAGCGGCGGAAAAGTTCATTGTCACCACGTACGTTAAAACAAACTTTATTTTTTGTCATTTAGTAAAATTCTTTGCAGAAAAATATTTATTTTTTATAAAATTTAAAGTAAGAGGGGTTTATACACCGTATAAAAGAAAGCTGTGTATAAAACAAAATATGTCTCAATGAAAGGATATTGAGACGAAGTCCCTTACCTCGTGTCTGACTTGACTCGATCGCTCTGTAATATCCTAAATAATAAACTAGTGTTAATTTATACATGATTAAGAACCTTTTTAAAGTTTATTATTCCTTTTATATAACTTATTCCCATGTTATAAACATTATGTAATCATTTAAGTTAATAAAGTTTGTTTTGTCGATATTTGGTACTTAAGTCAAAAATGGACTTCTTATAATTACATGTTGTTCATGTGGTCAAAGGTTCATTATATACATAATGATATTAGTGATTTGGATATCATATATATCATATATATCCAGCGTATACATGTATTTATAATTGTATATAACATTTAGAGGTATGAAATGAAATGAACCGTTCATGGAGAGGATAAGTTGTACGTACGTATGAACACTACTTTCATTTATATTTCTTATTTAATAGAGTGAAATAATAATGATATAATGGTATATTATAATTCTAGTATAATATCATATATAATATCATTAACTCCATCCTTTATTCATCCCATATATGGCATTAACGAATCAAATCACTTTGAGGGGGCGGTAGTCTACACTTCCTAAAATGAAATTATCGTCTTTACCTATAATGGAAATCATAAAGGTATGCCATAAATGAAAATACAGAAGAATAAGGAAAACATAAAAATTATATATATCATATATAAAAAGGGTGACATCTTAATGTCCACCATGAAAGGTGTTAAAATAAGGTTGAGCAATCATCGTTTCATGAGGCAGAAATTCGCCAACCACAGAAACAGTATGTTCTTTAATCATTAGACAGAAGTGTGTGTAAGTGTAAATAAAATACTTCTCATAAAAACATCATAGTATATTTAGGATACTTGTGTTATTACAAAAGAAAGTAATAAAAAGATTTTAGGGGGATGTAGAAGCAAAATAATACAAAAGAACACAAGTGAAGACATTACCTTTAAATCGGGTAACTCCCTTTGGTTTGAACCAAAAAGGTTTCTTGAAGAGCTTTCTGCCTAAGGTAAGGTTTCTAGGATGAGGAGAGGGATTTGGAGGGATAAAATGGGCAGATCGTGGCCGAGCCAATGTCGTGAGAGGTGCGAGCAAGGTAGTAGAGGTGGGGGCCTTTTATAAGAGGAGAGGAGGGGCACTCTTGGAAAGTTATAAAATTTTACTTTATTATAAAATGAGTCTCGGATTTTAAAGGTACCAAAAATATATATTTCTAGGATAAGGTGATAAGAGTTTTAAATCCACCCATCCAATAGGTTTTTGACAAGTGTAGGTCTTATATTTTATATTATCATTTCATTTTATTTAAATCTTTAATTAATGAGGTAATCGCTGCATTATCATGGTGTCATAAATAATGTAATTTATTTAATGTATAAAAATTATAAAAAAATATAATTATATAGGAACTCTTTTTATCTTTATAATCAGTATTTATAGTAAAAATCATGACTTGTATAACCCCATGTAAATATTGTTTTATTAAAACAATATATGTTTGTGACATTTTTATTTTAACTTTAAACAAAAAGTTATTATTGTCATTTTCTTTCCCATGTGGCTCCATTGGGTCCCCCAGTTGACCCATGGATTTTCTTGGTCGGCCATGACACATCCCATAAGGGTAGGACATGTTTTAAGGTCATTTAATATTATTAAATCATTATTTTCACCTTAAATTACACTAATCACCTCTATTCACGATTAATAAAACTTAGAAGTTACTATTCACCAAAAAAATTATTTTAATCCCATTGAAATACATTTTACTTCCTAATGACAACCATGTATGTCATATGTTTTAAATTCAATTCACAGAAGTGGTAATGTTTCATTTAAACAAAAAATTAGTTTTTTAACTACCACTTAGTAGTTTCACTATTCATCAAAAATTGAAGTTTTTCAGACCAAAAATTCACCATAAGATATATTTGATATTCCAAATTCAAAAATGTTGTCTACTTTAAAAAACTCACAAAATAATAGTTTCATTAATTAATTTAATAATTAATTCCTGCTGTCAAAAAAATAGCGTGTTTTTATGCAACAATATATATAAAAAGATTGCCACTAGTTTAAGTCCAATTTCAAAGTGAAATTAGTTCCAATGACCACTATTGGATTAAATGGTAAAAATATATTCTAATTGAACTTTAAAACCAATTAAAAATATAATCTAATGATATAAATGAATTAGATTAAAAAGTGGTTTTGAATTAAAATACCTCATTTTTCACTATTCATTAAAAATGATCATTATCAGAAAAATACCAAAAATTTACACAAAGTAAATTTTGATGTCCTGATTCTAAATAAGAATTTTATTTGGTCCAATAGAATGTATAAGAGTGACCAAAAATATATATAAAGAGGGTTCACCATCAAAAGGCGATAAGTCGGCCTTTTAGTGAATATTAGAGTATCTATGCCTAAAATTGAATTCTTTTCTTATTTTAAGCCTTTATCTTTTATTGGATAAATGTAAAAACATTTAAAAAATATATATAATATTATTTTAGTTATTTCTATTCATTCCCTCCAATACAAAGGCTACTTGTTGACTACCTTTTAAAATAATATTATTATATTACTAGTGTGCAACGTAAGATTTCAAAGAAACTCGTTGTTGCGTATCGGGTACGCTATCGAACATAGCAACCCCTTTAAAGAAAAATTAATATTTAATTCTCAAATATTAATAAATATAAAAATTTATTATTATTTATTTACCTGGGATGTTACAACGATGATGTAATCAAGGAGCCATTTTCCACTATGGTTGATGTGGTAATTTCAGTGAAATTTGAATCTTTGGTGTCTAATATAAAATTAAAGGGTTTATTGGTGGATGTATCTCTAGAGAGAGATTATAATGGAACCTCATATCCTTGGGTATATTTGGTTAAGGAGGATACTTTAGCTGAGGATACCCCAATATGGTCTCTAGGATTTATGATCCATGATCACTCTCAGGTTGATGCCAACCAGACTGATGTGCAGAAATGTTTTGATTGCCACTAAGAAATCCAGAAGCACTTTCAGTCTTCTGAATTATCTAAAAAATGGGGGAACATTTGTGAGGATGAAAGGGGGAGTGGTACCCCTATTAAGGCTTCAGACAGTGTTGGGTGTGTATCATTCATGGAGGTAATCTTGAGTGGCAAGGAAAAGTTGATTTCTGGTGAGGGATTTACCAATGTTCCATAAATATGGAGACCATGCATGGAATATTATAACCTACCAAGGAACATGTCAACCATATTATCTTTGAAGATGTGCAGAATGTTGGAAAATTTTGTTCTTATGATTTTTAATTGGGATAAATGTAAATCTGAGTGGGAGGTTGCTAGTGACTCTGATTATGAAAATGATATATCATCTTATGATATCTAGACCTATTGTTAGTTGGATGAGTAAATTTCTATTTGTTACATCCCATCCACCTCTTATCTTTACATTTTATTTCTTCTTAATGAATTTTTATTTTCTTTTCTTCTGGATATACTTGTTGGTTTTTTAGTTTCCAGGGTCATGATTGAAATAAATATTCGATATATGTTATTTTATTTAAATAATGTTTTTACATAAAATATGAATTTTTTTATTAGTATATTTTTTTTTGATAAATATCATATATTATAAAATATGAAGGATTTCATATTAAACACCATATAAATTAATAAAATAAAATAGTTCATATTGAAATAAACATGAAATGTTCATGTTTATTTATTTATAGACTATCCATAAAGCACATTTAATTATATATTGTTTATAAAAAACCATAAATGATTATATAATACTATGATTATGAATTATTCATTTTTTGGAATGCTCCCTAAGTTTTTAATTTATGAATTAATGGGTTGTAATATAAAAGGATGGATAATTTAGTTTAATGTGTTCAAATTATTATTTTAAATTCCATTCCATGCATAATAAGAGTTGCATGCTAGATATGATATTATATTTAGTTACATTAACCCATGAAAATTATTTTTTTGTGGGTTATGAACTTAAAAGTATATATTGATTATTATTTATAAATATTAAATGTTGTGCTATATATTATAATTAGGTTATCTCTTGAGTTTTTATCCATCAATAGTATAAATATGGGTGGAACAACTCAATGTCCTTGAGGATTAATCCCTAACTATAAAAGTGGGGGATATTTGGATGAAGCACCATGATTTACTATATAAGGATTTTGACTTCATATTATTATATTCCTTTATATGAATGGGTTTCATAGACATTATACATAAAATGTATTTAGATATTGGAAGATATAATTAGATTTTATATTTTGGTAAGTAACATCTATCATGGGTAATATAAATAGGTATACATAAATATGTTTTAAACATATTAATTTGGTTGAAGGTATAAGGTAATAAAAACATAGTCATTAAAGGCATCAATATATGATGAGAGTACATGAGATAATATGGCATAGTAGTGGATTTAGGAAGAACAAGTTCAACCTGTAGCTAAAATACTATAGGTTCCACTATATAGATGGTAATGCACCATCAACCATCCACTGGGAAAACAAAAATCCCTACAGGTTTTATAGACCCATAGACTAGCCTGTTATCCACCACTGGTAAGGTGGTGAACCATTGGCTCACAAGTGGTGGTTTACAGCTCGCTGGTGGGATCCAAGATGGGATTGTCATTAAGGGTAGTCGTGTACTTTTAATATTAATTTTATCTTACTTATAAAACTTTCTGTTAGATTTTCACTCAACCTATATGGATTTATGTGGATATCCTTAGTGATTTTGGATACCTCCTCCTCATCACTTCTCTTTTTGAAGTGTTTTTTATTGTATAATAAATCTTTTAGTGATTCTAACACTATAATAGCACCTGATTCTTTATTATTTTGTCTTCATTCTTCTATAATAATGATTTGATGATTTTGGGTGTAATCCTAAGGATTTATTTGTTTGGGGATTAATTCAGGTGATCAATATTAGTGATTGGACACTATTATGCTTTAGGAAGTATTTATCATGTTCTTAATTTTATATAAATATGTGTGACTTGATTGGCATGTGGATACATCTATATCCCTATGAGAAAAATATTTTGTGACTTGATTAGTATGTGGTTACATGTTTGGCCCTTTGAAAACTCTACCATGTGAATTGATTGGAATTTGGGTGCATGTGTAACCCTATGAGAACTGTTCAATGTGATTTGAATGTGATAGTTGGATTATATTTGGGACTTTCATCATGAGATAGTTGAGTTGTGATATGAATCATGAGTCCTTACTCTAATTATATTGTTGTTATCCATAATTACATGGTTTAGATGTGAGATTATATATATAACTTGGTTTTGATACTATTTTGGTTATTCATTGATAAGATGGTTGAGTCGGTGGATTTATTGTGTTACCTTGTTCATATTATGTGATTGACATGATATGAATAATATTTTAGTGTTGTGATGATGTAAGTTGGATTGAGGTTAATGTAAACCTAGTTAGCAGACGTGATGACCTGACAGGTAGTGTGATTACATATGATTTATATCAAACCATTGGATACATATTTTTCTGAACACACAACACATATAATAAAGATGCATTGGTGGTGTCCTAAAGGGTTTTATATTTAGAAATTATATATGGATCTTGGTGTTAATGTAAAATTTATGGTTGAGGATCTAGAAAAGGTAAAGTTTCCTATATCAAGTGGTTGATTAGGAGGAGTAGGGTGGACCAAGGAGATGTTAGGACCTAATCATGAATATTCTATCTCATTCCTCATTTATCTTTCAGTCTTTTTTTATTTTTGTGTATTGATACACCATTTGAGGGATCCTACTGACTGTATTTACCCATGTACACCATCATTTTATTGCATGGAATTTGTTTTACTTTCCTTCAACTATATTGATATGGTCGTTTTTTATTCAATTTTGTTTTTTTACTTTTGCTGCATTTATAAATTTTTTAAATCTAATACTGAGGGTGTAGTTTCCCCACATTTTCACCCAGCCCCTCACCACTAGTTGGATGTTTTTTATGTGGATATTTTCAAGGTATTTTTTGACCCATATGGTCTAAATATGTTGATTCGAGTCAACGTGTCACAGTTTAAAAATCTATGATAATACAATATATAATTTGGGAACTTGGTAGTTATTGAGGGATTAGTCCATGAAAGTGGCTATTTAGTCTAGGGAACACCACATGTGATTATTTTATAGATGTTTGTATACCTTGATATAGTGTTTTTTGGGTGGTTATGCCTTAGGGTTCCTCTATGAACTGTTTGGGTGTATTGACCCAACTACATTGAAATATGTGATCGATTTATTATTTAAATAGATGGATTAATAGTTACAAAATAGAAATAAATATGGCCAAAAGTAATATGGAATCTGGTGAGGAGAGATAAAATTAGGAATATTCTGAGAAAATAAGATGAAATGAAGTCGGTGATCTTATAAAGGATGGACCAAAATTATAAACATCATCCCATTTGTATTGAATTTAATTTTCTCTCTTTTTATAAAACCTGATACCATAAACATTGTCATTTCATTATATTCATCTTAAAAAACAAAACAAAAAAATTATGTGATGTGGAGAACTATTAAATTATTTTCAGTTTCCATAATAGATAATCATGTGTATATAAAATTTAATATATTTGTAGGAGTTTTATAAATTTTAAATTTAGGATAGGAGATTTCAACAAGGTATACCATCAATCACTTAACAAGTTCATTAATATCCACATCTAGTTGATTAATTATTTTAATTAGTTTTTTTCCCAAGATACATTTAGAAGTTCCTACTAATACGAGGGATTAAAAATAAATTACTTATTAATCATTAACACTCTACTCTCTTTGTATAAAACATCATTCATTTCTAATATAGATATTAATTCCTTATAATTATACATGAAAAAATTGATTAAAATATAGAAGATTAGATAAATCACAAGTTCTATCAAAAATAAAAATATATATTCATCCTAAAGGATGTTTTAAGTTCCTATCATATTCTAATATAAATCCCATCATATACGAAATTTATATTCAAATAAACCACAAAATATCAAGTGAAATAATAGTTAAGTAAAAAAATAAAAAATATTACAATTTACATAGAGTTTCAATTAAAATTATGATACATATTATTCAGAAGAAATTAATAAATTATTATATAGTTTTAAATTTAAGGGATATTATCATAAAAAATTAAAAGTATTTCTCTTACATCATCATAGATACATGTTTTTGTAATAATATCATGAACATAAATTTCTATATTGTTATAGATATTATATTAACACACCAAAATTTCTATAAATTATTACCACTTAATATCAAACTGCATAACTATGGATGGAATAAAAAATTCACTATTATAACCCCTTTTTATCATATATATTATGAGGTTTATAGTGAAAAGTTTCACACATGAATACAATTAGATAACACAACCCCCATTAGTGTAACTAATATTTATAAATAAAATTTGTGTGAGGATATCACTCTAGATCATAAAACTATTAAATATAATGATGTTAAATGGAAAACTTTATGAAATTGTACTTAATTTTTAAAATACATCACTTTTAATGACCATGATATTGAATATGTTTTCCAACAAACTAATGAGAATGTAGGAATAAAATTAGAACGATCAAAGTCATTTTCTAGGAATTAACAAAGAATGTCATTCATTCCACCTAAAACTTCTTATTTTCCTATGTTATCAAAAATTACACCTAGAACATCCTATTTATCAAGATTATATGAAATTTTAAATATATGTTAGTCAAGAATCTTTGTATACCTCTACCAAACTTAATGGTTTTAAATAAAGGATATTTCACAAATTCTTCAGCACTTTTATATTAATGAATGTACTATCAAGATACTAAGCCCTAATTCTTCCCAATATGATCTAAAAATAAATTTTTGACAAAATTATTTTATGTTTAATAAATAGTTACTAAAAAAATATTTTGGGGGTGTGAAAAATAATTTAAAAATACCAATTTTCTTTAACTATTATAAAAAGGCCCAGGAACAAAAAAATTCAAAACAATTATTATTATTATTTTAAAAAATATTAAAAAAATATATAACTTTTTGTTTTGTATTAAAATTTCACAAATCTTTAAAATCTAAGAAATGTTAACAGTATCATCTAATTATTAAAAACTTTATTCTTATAAAATAATCAATATATCCAATGAAATCACCCACCATCAGAACAATTATGATAAAATATAATTTATACTAAATTCATGGGTTAACCATATAAAATTAATATATATAATCATGGTATAAATAAATTTATAAAAAATTTAATATAAAAAAATAATTATATAAACCAAAATTTAGTAATGATTAATAAATGGAATAATAGTCTTGAATCCACCATTTAAAAGGAATTAATCTTTATTCATAAAAATGGATATTCAATTATTAACTCATATGAAATTAAAAAAGTCTAAATCTGTCTTAATTATTGATGTTTTTGAAGAAATGTGCAAAAATAACTATTCTTGAGATCATAGAGTTATTCAAAACAAATAACCCAGACCTCGAGGTAAGTTCAAAAATTTTCATTCGAATAGTATAATTATATAAAATAATTTCTAATATTGACATAATATCATCAACATTAGAAAAATATATTATTGGAAAACCTTACTGCTGAACTAGGAATGAAGCAGTTGTGGATTAGTGGGGGAAAACTAGAAATATTACTAACCAAATATGGATGACATGATACATCAAACAAGATGACCCACCACTAGGTAAAGATCAATATAAAAACACAAAACATGTACCATGAGTAACTAAAAAGATGATAAATATATAGTGTAAAATAAAGAATTAAGACACTCATCTATGATATATACATGGAAAATCAAAAAATACTAAACCCTAAAGCATAACTAGACAAGAAGAAAAAAACAATTCTCCTTATAACTATCCATCACCACCAACCCATATGAATATAAATGAGACAATATCAAAGAGAATACATTAAGCTACATGGTGACCTTACGTTTACCTATGTCCTATAAAATCATATCTTTATACACCCAAAACCATATGTAGGGAGTGAGGAAGATTCTTAGTAAGTTACCACCTTGAATCTATACATTTTCTATCACTATGAAACCATTTCTTCTACCCTTAAATTAAAACATGTTTATAAATTAATTCCATATAAAACCCCATTTGTTTAAAATATTATTAGTTTTCATTTAAATCATTTATCATTCACCTAATCCATGAAGATTAAAAGAATATAAATTATATTGTAAAAAAAATAAATAAATTGTCCAAGGAAATACCATAACATAAACATATGAGAAATAAATATAAAATAAAACCATTATGTATAAAAAAATTAAAAATTTAGGATATAGACTATTGGAATATGTACTAGGGTATGTGAAAGAACACTAAGAAAGTAATAACCTAAATCCTACCAATATTGATTACCATAACTATCTATCGATATCATACGAGTAAACCCTAGTGGTTCCACACTCACTAAGGTTTTCATATGTCCACAAATCGATAAAACTATGGTTTCCAATGTGCCATGTTTTCAAAAACATTAAAAAAATTATTAAAAAATTTATTAAACATTGTCATAGAATATAATCACCACTCCCATGCTTTATACTCCATTTTAGAGTCCAAATATGCTTTGTGGAATTTCTCCTAGAACAAAACATAGATATGTTTTTTATAAAGAAAAATTAAATTAAAAAAATTCATTCCACCGAAGATTCATTTTAAAAAAAAAATTCATCAATAATATTAAATAAAACAATTTCTTAAACCAATGTAATTTACATGAATATTAAGTAATTCATGGGTTATCACCAATATGTATAGACACCTACCTCAAAATAGATGAAAAAAATGTCCCCATTTAGACTAGTGAATGCCGAGGAAGTGATTATATTCTTAAGAACCTATATTTAGTGAAAAAACATCATTTATGTGTTCGTATTCTAGATCCAATAATATAGTCACATTAAACAAAAAATAATAGAGAATAATAGAATATATATATTTGGAAAGGATCACATATAGAGTTACACCCAACTGATACCTAGTCTCCTAATTAAAAATGTTACTTTTCATTGAGGAGATAGAGAGATAAAAGAATATAAAATTAAGGAATTTAAACCAAGAAAACAAAATTAATGACATAAGGGTTAGATTAGGGAAGTTAAAGATTTAATTTTTGGAAACAACCGTTTGGCCCATGTTAATCTGCATTCCCAGTGGCGTTACTTGCTATCCCCTAAGCCTTATTGGATGGATGGTGGGTGTAGAAATAATTAAGATACCTACAAGACCTCTATTAGCTAGAATGTGAAACCTAAATATGTGAAAAAGTACTGTCCACTATCACTAGCTAGCCAGTTCCCTCCACCTGTTCGCCAGTAGGCTACAACTACCACCAACAAGAAAAGACACATATACTAACATAACAATGTCCCCAAACATGTAAATAAAAAAAGTGTAATTCATACCTTGTATGATCTACATATGTGTTACAAGAAACACTATAGTATTCCTTACCATCGTAGTTCTAAAAACCCTAGCCTATAAATAGAAGAAACAAATCAGTTCAAAAAACCATCTTATGAGCCTAATACTGATTATTAATGGAATATTGATGGGAAAATATGATATCATATCTTAATAATTCTTTAATAAATGATTTTTTTAACAAATCCAACAAAAAAAATTCTTAAGACTTTTCTATTTCACAATCCTTGATTCTGAGATTTATATGGCAATAAAAAATATGGTGAGGCGGCTATTTAAATAATTTTGATACATGTCACATTATGAATGCCTATAAAAATTTACATGAAGGTGAACTAATTTAAATATCAATTAGAGAAGAATGGAAAATTTTATTATATCATATATTTTTCATATAGAAAAAAAAATTTTATATAAAATATCAAAACTAATGATAAATAATCTAAAATAATAATAAAAATTTATAATATGGAATGTTATAATATTTTCAATAGTGTAAGGATAAATTTCTTTTTAATGTAATCCAAATGGATGATCATATACAATTCTTAGCTAGACTACCACCAAATTTTATTGAAACAATTATGATGAAAAAGAGAATGAAAAATAATAGGTTTATAACAAATTATAAATAAACTTGTAACGATCTAAATAGAACCTTTAATAATGAATAATTAATCATATATAGTTATATAAAAAAAATGATCTTGTATAAATATTAAATAACATATAACCAAAGATGACCTTTTAACATTTTTTGACATGTTTTTTTAAATCTTAACCCTAAACCAAAATTTTGTAAACATTATTTTATTTTTTCAATTGTAAAAATAAATTCAAAGTTACATGTAAAAAATTAAAAAGTCATCAAATAATGTCAACTAATATAAAAAACATAATTCTAATAGGAAGCCACTTAAATTGTAAAGTGATACTTACTAAACATCAAAATGATATAAATATGGTAGAATAATCTATTATATATGAGGTTATAGACTCTAAAAATGAATAAATGAATTTTATTTTGATAATATAAAATTATTTAAGTAATATTTTAAAATTATTCTAATTTATTCAAACTCTAAATTAGAAGATATTAATGTTATTCACGAAGAGAACATGAAAGCCCAACATATACAGAATAAAAAATATTTTAATATGTTATTCAAATAGAAAGGATTATATTTAGATTATAAAAGGAAAATAAAAACCCATAAGCATGTAAAGTATATTTAATTCAAAATTAATGTATTCTTAGGAATAATGAAAATCCTTGTGCACAAGTCTAACCATATAATATTAATATAATTATTGATGAAATGGAATATTAAGAGAATTTTAATTTTCTAGCTATAACATATATGAAACAAATTATACATTTATAAGATATATTAGGAAAATTAAAATATGATATGGAATTTGGATTCAATATACAATAGTTTTTCATTATAATAATCATATATTTTCGTTGTGATTTTTAGTTTTCTTAATTTATCATATAAATTTATTTTTTTATCTTGGAAAGGTGTTATAGTTAGCATATTTGGTTCCCTTTAATATTATATTTTTTTAATGAAATTTGATAATATTATATTGCTTGATTAATGTAAAAGATGTTCCTTTATATACGAGATTATATTTAGATTAAAATAATTATTAATTTCAAATTTAATATAATTTTATATTCTTAGTGTAATAAAAAATAAATTGTTCCACTTTTAGATAACATATTAATATCTATTTATTTATAAGATGTTGTTATTTCTCTATCATATTTATGAATAATATTAATACATTTTAAGTCAGATTTAAAAGAAATTATAGTTCTTTTTAATTATTCCTTAAATATTCCGTTATTATAAAAAAATAAAGTACATTTATTTCATATTAGACTCTATAACATAGTTTATAATGTTCTATTATACTATATTTTAATAATTTTTTTTTGTTTTATTATTGTTATTACATTGTCTAAGTGGCATTTTTCAATAATTATATGGTTTAGAATAATAAGTTTTTTTTAATGTATTGTTGGGTTTTTTTACATGTGGCCCTAATTTTATTGAATAAAATTAATTTTTTAAGAATTTATTATTGATTGAAAAATTCATATAACCAAATTGCTAAAAAAATGTTTTATGTTTTTGTTTAGTTTCATTATTCTCTATTTGTTATAGTGTCTATATCCAAATCAATACTTATAAAAAATCATTTTTTGTTAAAGGAGAAAATATTATCACCATAAGTTGATTTTTCATGCGATATAGTCTTATTATTTATCTTTTCTAGATCATACCTATTTTTATATTGAATTTCTTAATATACTAAATATAATTTTTTATATAGAATAATTGTCTAAAATCATATCTCTATAAATGTTTTGATAAAAATATATCTTTATGGAAAAAAATATTATAATTTTCCATAGTGAATTTTTTAAGATTTCAGATGATCTATAAATTAATTTTAATGTGTTCTATAATTTTTTTCTATTTCAAAGTTGATTGTTAGAGTAATATTTTCAATCACTTCTCAATTTTTAATGAAATAACGTTCTGGTGATTCCTTGTAAGCTATCATCATGAGGTGTTTATCAAAATTATTTAAATAATTATCCTGTCATCTTTTAATTGGCCAGTATATCCAATAATTAGGGTTCGAATTATATAATGGTCTTAGTCATTTTGGTTACTTTTATAGGAACCACTAACCTTTTCATTTTCTATATTGTTTTGAAGAGTTGATATTTTATCTTTTTCATCAATATTCCTTTCACATATGTTATAAATAAAGTAAGATGATTATTTGAACTGAAATGTTTCTGTTATTTTTATGAAAATATATGCAGCCTTAGGCTATTTGGTTATTCTTTTATGTTTCATGCTTTGTATTCAATTAATCCTTGATAGTTTCTTATAGTTTAATTGTATAATTATCCTATATTAATTTTTTTTGTATATTGAGGAAAGTGATTTTTCAATAATAAGGATTTTTTTATAATAGAAATGTAAAAAGGATATGTTTTGATTTTCCTTCGGGGTAAGGGTTTTTGTTTCTTAAGATTTTTTGGCCTCAAACCAAACTATTTTTTTGTTATTTTTTCAATTTCATCAATACTCAAGAGTAATTTAAATAATTTTGATAGAATTTCTTGTGGTTTAATAATTGGATATTTTATTTTTATGAATTGATACCATTTACATTGGAATAATGGTTTCAATCCATTTTTCACTAATAAAATATAAATTACTATTTGTATAATTATTTTTTATCATGATTGAATTAAATTTATATATGTTATAATTAGGTCTCTTCATTTTATATGGTGATGTAATGACCTATTTGTGTCTAATATTTAACATAATTTTATATGGTGGTTGGTGATTTTATTAGAAAAATAGATTATATTCATGGAACCATGTTATTAATAACTAGATGATCAAATTAATATTAATAGATTTATGAACTAAAGACAAAACATTGAACCAGGGGTATAAACCATGCCCTTGTTTGAGCTAATGTAGTCCACGATGTAGTGAAGGTTACTACATCATGTTTTAGAAAAATGTAGTGTATATGTTATTTGAAAATGTGTCACTCAAAATTTTTATCCCAACTTAATCTATTATAAATGACTTAGAATATAATTTGGTGATATTTTAGAGGATTTTTTAGGATTAAATGTGAAATTTTTAAAGAGTTAAAAATAATTTGTGGTTTTAAAAATGTTAAAAATGGTTTTTAATATTCTTCATACTTCAATAATTTTTTTAAATTTTTAATAATAATGAAAATAATGTTTATGAAATGTTCAATATCCACAGACTTTCTAGTAATCCTATAAAATTTGGTAAAACCATGACACAAGTACATAATGTTTTTCCAAGGCTATTCCATAAATATAATCTATCCCGCCCTTATTTTCATTAAGACATTACCTAAAGGTTCTAGATGACCATGTATTGTAGGTGACTCTTCTCAAGAATTTTGATATTTATACATTCCATGAATACAAAAAAAAGGAAAAATTCCACTATATTCTTCTCAATAATCAATATCTAGGTTATATGGAGGAGCATTGATAAAGAATGTTAAAAAGAGAAAAAGGTGCATGTTAGTATTTAATTTTTATTCATTTCAAATATATGGAGATAACCTATGGAAAAAAGGTTTTTGGTTAATTGTTTACATTATGTTTTTTAAATATTATCCCCTATAAAACACTTGAACGGTATTAAAACTAGTTTCTATTATGTTCAGATTTAGTTTAATGAATATATGGAGTAATAGTGATGAAAATTTCTTCTACATCCAAAATTTATTTTATGAAAAATAGTCATAGTTCATGAATTTTTCAATAAAAACAATGTAGTGATAATAAAAACTTATTTAGTTTCAATTTTTTTATAAAAATATATCATGGTGTCAGGAAAAAAAATGAAAACCATATCTTAAAAATAGCGCATCTTAAAGGATAATATTATTTCACAATTTACTAGTAATATTATTATGGTTTATATTGAAATATGATTTCTTTTAATTGAACCTTGTCATAGTTTAATAAAACCACATCGTAGTTTTAAATGTATGAATTTTAAAAATTATACTTAAAATGATTTGTCCCAGAGAAAAAAACATTCATTTCCCTAGGAATTTTTTACAACAAAATAGAAACCATATTGTGCTTTATAAAACAATGGTCATGTTTTTTAAAAATTTGAAAGAAAAACTAATTTTTAAAAAATTCTCAAAACAATTGGTTGATATGATCTATGTTAAAAGAATTGAACTTACATTGTTAGTTTATAAGGTGTTTATAAATTAAAATAAGGTAAATGTAAAAGAGTTTTTATTATGGAATCACTAAAATAAATTTATGATACTACCATAGTTTTGTACACAGTTTATAAAAACCATTGTAGTAGACACCATATTACTATACTTTTCATAACATTGGAAATAAAGATTCCTAGGTGACCGCTATTGTCATGATTCATAGAACTATGATAGTAGGGGTACCCTGATTATACGTATTTACACGGTTCTATTGAATCATAGATATAGGCATTGACTATTTTTATTACATTTTTTAAATTTATAATACTAAAAATTATCATTTTTCATATTTATTGTTTAATAATAAGTAAATAAATAATATCAATAATTAGTAGAAAACATTACTTGGATGAGTAATTTGGAAAATTGTATAGTTCAACTAATTTAGGGGTGAAAAGTTTCACAAAAGTTTTTATTTGAATTGTGAATTATTTCCATCATTTAAAAACCAAGGAAATAGCCAAAAATTTACAGAGTTTGTTAACAATGTCAATAGAGGTGTAAAATTGAACCACATGTTTTCATGGTTTAAATCCAAGAGAAATATGTGGTTATTGGAATGGTTTTTATAGATCCATATAAATAGACTTATTGATATAAAATCTATGTACATAATCATGAAATTCATGGAATTAAGTTATGGTCATGGTTTTGGATCTTTTCACCAAGATTTTGAACCGTGATAATAGGCTGTTTTTCAGTTGTATACGATTTTTTATTTTAAAGTCATTATTTTTTATAATAATTTTACTCATAAATTACATTTAGTGGGAACATTCAAAATACACATACTAAGGATGGAGGTGGGATGGGCAGTGGGAGCCTCCTCCCTCGACAATGGACTCTCGGGTTTGGTAATGGTCATCCCTCACTTACTCACTTTCATTCTCCTCAATATCTATGGTGCTGTATCGATTAATTTTTATGTTAGTGACCCACAATGTTTCTATGACACCCAAATCCCTACGAATGTACTGAAGACTCACGTCTTGGTATATCCTCCTTTGGTTTTAGAACTACTCGATAGATATGATGTTGCGCTGCAAGACCCATAGTGTTTATTTTATACTTGTAACCCTATAGAAGCACTGAAGACTCACATCTCTCAACTTAATAGATACGATGATGTGATAAAAAAATAGGTTAATCCTTATTTGATTCCATTTCTCTCTGTTAGATCTGAGGAAGCACTGTATAGATCTCCTGATGCTATGATTCAAAATTATGGTGATTCGTGGATGTCATCTAGTCTAAAGGGGAGTGCATCACTATCGTATTCTAGGGTGGAACAAATTTTATCTAGTGTTAATTATTTTACTTCTCAATATTATGTTGATGCATTAAAGAATATATCTTCTGGTGTGAATATGAATGGAGTTCATTCTCTGGGCATGTTCAAGGATTCATATCCTGGCAGGATCCTGCGTAAGGGTTCATCAGATCATGTTGAAGCTAACCCTACAACTCTTTCTGAAAGAATGTAATTTGGGAAAAACTCTTTGATTTCTGGCATTGTTTTACCCACATGTGAAAAAACATGGAATCTTGATGATTTGGTTTTTGAAAAAACTATATTTTTTGTGCTTCTTTAATTGGAAATGCATCTCTCTTGGTCTAGGATTTTTTTCATTTCATTTTTCTGTTATATGAATTAAAACTTTGTGCATAGAGCATTGGGATCTTTCTTTGGAAACATGGTTGGATTCAATTACAAGAATTTTATTTATACATTAATGTATCACATGCAATAAATGACTTTTCTCAAGTCTGGGTTCATCTTTATGGGCTCAATTGGGTCATTTATCATATGAAGATTTTGTATTATATTTCCATAGCAATTGGGAATCCTATTCATCTTAACAAGGAGACTGAGGATGTATTGTTTGGTCAATTTTCCAGGATGTTGGTGGAGGTTGATCTTAGGTTCAATTTTATTAATAAGGTAACTCATTCTACTTTTTATGATAACATTCATATTAATGTGGAGTATAAAAAATACCCTTTTATGCAATGTTATTATGGTTATTGGACACTCTTTGGAGACATGCCGGAAGCATGTTTCATGTGAGGAATGTGGGATGAGGGGTCATCTAGAAGGAAGTAAAGGATGAAAGATGTGGCTTTTTGAAAGACTATATTTAATGAAGAAGATGTAATCAAGGAGCCATTTTCCACTATGGTTGATGTGATAATTTCTAGTAAATTTGACTCTCAGGTGTCTAAGATAAAATGAAAGGGTTTTTTGGTAGATGTTTCTATAGAGAGAGATCATAACGGACCCTCATATCCTTGGGAATATTTGGTTAATTAGGTTACTTCAGCTGAGGATAAACCTACATGGTCTCTAGGATTGATGATCACTGATCACTCTCTGGTTGATGCCAACCAGACTAATGTGAAGCAATGTGTTGATTGCCACCTGGAAATCCCGAAGCTCTTTTAGTATTCTTAATTTTCTAAGAAATAGGGGAAAATTTGTGAGGATGAAAGGGGTAGTGGTACCCCTATTAAGGATTCAGATAGTCGTGGGTGTGCATCATTCAAGGAGGTAATATTGATTGGCAAGGAAAAGGTGATTGCTGGTTAGGGCTTTACCTAGGATCCTTCAAAGTGGAGACCACGAAAGGATTATTTTAACCTACCAAGTAACATGTCTACCAAATATTCTTCAAAGATGTCCATAATGGTGGAAAAATTCATTCTTATGATTTTTAATTGGGATAAATCTAAATTTGAGTAGTAGGTTGCTAGTGACTTTGATTATGTAAATGATATATCATATTATGATATCTAGACCTATTTTATGGTGGATGTGTACATTTCTATTTGTTTGATACCATCCACCTCTTATATTTAAATTTTATTTCTTCTTAATAAATGTTTATATTCATTTCTTCTGGATATTCTTGTTGTATTTTTAGTTAGTGGGATCATGATTGAAATAAATATTCAATATATGTTATTTTATTAAAATAATGTTTTTACATAAAATATGAAATGTTTTTATAAGTAAAGTTTTTTTTGACAAATATAATATATTTTAAAATATTAATGATTTAATATTAAGCACGATATAAATTAATAATATAAAATGGTTCATATTGAAATAAAATTGAAATGTTCAGGTTTATTTATTTATAGACTATCCATAAAGCATATTTAATTATATATTGTTTATAATAAAACATAAATGATTATATAATAATATGATTATGAATTATTCCTTTTTTTGGAATGCTTCCTAAGTTATTAATTTATTAATTTATGTGTTGTAATATGAAAGGATGTATAATTTAGTTTAATGTGTTCAACTTCTCATTTTAAATTCCGTTCCATGCATTTTAAGAGTTTCATGAAAGATATGATATTATATTTAGTTACATTAACCCATGAAAATTATTTTTTATGGGTTATGAACATGAAAGTATTTATTGAATATTATTTATAAATATTAGATGTTGTGATTATATTATAATTATGTTATCTATTGAGTTTTTATCCATTAGTAGTATAAATTTGGGTCGAATAGCTCAATGTCCTAGAAGATTAATCTCTAACTAGAAAAGTGGGGGGTTTTTGGATGAAGCACCATTATTTACCATATAAGGATTTTGATTTCATATTATTATATCCCTTTATATGAATCGGTTTTATAGACATTATACATAAAATTTATTTAGATATTTAATGATATAATTGGATTTTATTTTTGGGTAAGTAACATATATCATGGGTAATATAAATAGGTATACATAAATATGTTTTAAACATATTAATTTGGTTGATGGTATAAGGTAATACAAACATAGTTATTAAAGGCAGGAATACATTATAGGATTACATGAGATAATATGGAGAGATCTTAAAACCCTTTGAAAATACTAGGTTTTGGATTCCTTCTAAAGTAAACATGCACCAACACCTAAATTATCCAAATAAGTAGGTTCTTCTAAAGGAAGGTGCCCATGGATTATAATTTATAACATAAAGAAGTTTTAGGAATCCTTAAAAAGACTAGGTTCCCTTATTTGGTGTAATATTTTTGTTAAAATTATCTCCAAGACATAAATATTAGGTTTCTAAATGAATATAGTTGATGTATTAAAAATGAATGTCTTGGTAAAATATTTTCCCACTGAAATCTTAATGATTTAGATATGATATGATTGACATAATGGTCTACCAAAATCGACTAGAAATGAGTTAAATTTCAAACTGAACACTAATATTAAATAAAATATACATCTTATCCCACTAATAGATATAATGTAAATTAAAACAGGTTATCATTTTATGGGAGAACATTTAATAAAAATAATTATCAAATGGTTATAATAAATAATATTTATCTAATAATTTTTTTTATAAATACTAATGGAATCATTATCATAAAACATGAAATAGATATCAATACTAAAAAAATATTAATAGAATAAAAATTTTGGACTTATGTATGAATTTAAAATCATTCCTCAAATAAAATTTAAAATTCACTAAAGTGAGGAAAATTTTCTAAGAATGTTCTTACCAATGAAGTTAGTCATGACATGAAATATTCTTATAGTAATCATAATAAGGATTTATATAAAGTGTCAACACTAATGTCTATTTCAAGGAGCTCTAATTTTCAAATGGAAAATTAAAATATTGATGATTTTATGGAGATAGATAATCTGAAAAGGCTCCATCATGAACATAATAAACTTAAGATATATGATGTTACAAAATAACTCTTATGTATAATATAGTTGATGGTAATTTTGTCTTAACTTATGTACTCAATATGATTGGATATGTAAATGAATTAGAGATATGGGTATTAACTCTTAATATTAATTTAACTATGGGATTAATTATTCAATTAATTTTACAAAGGATCCAATAGTTTATTATAAATTTTAACATGAATTAATTAGAAAAATTATGCAATGTCCTTAATATATTTAGGGTTACTAAGAAATGTATGAGAGGTCGAAACTCTTGTTGCATGATGATTGTACAAAAAGGAAAGGGTAAAGGTTTTATCTATAGGGATAAGAAAAAGGTCATGAAGAGTCCATAGTAACATATTTCAAACTAAATATAGGGGATTATATATAAGGGGAGTGTTTTATTTATGGAACACTTCTATATTGTAGGTATAATTTTCCATAATACATAATGGTTTGTAAGAAACTCTATTTAGATTCCATGTTCAATATTAATTTTATCTAAATCAATTCTTCTATTTTAATGGGAATATAACATGAACTATATATTATAAAATAATTATAAATATATTAAAAAGTTATAAAATGATGAAAATTTTATGGAAAGAGATTTATGTATTCATTTTAAGACGAAGAAAACGGTTCTTTCATCAAGGTTTTTGTTTCATTAGACTAATTCAAAGGTTAATAGGATTATAATAAAGATTTTATCTTTTTATTTTTCCCCTTATATGATAAAAGATATTTTTTCTTAAATTGTAGTTATAAATAATATGATATAGTTATTTTTATTCTCATAGTTTTGATTGATCTAATATAATATTGTTTTTTAAAAGAAGGTAATTATTGAAATGTTCTATCTAGAATAAAAGATTTTATATAATCTATTTTTTACAATATTAGGGATATGATACTTCCACTTTAGCAACATATTTATAATAATAAAAAATTAACATATTTCTCCAAATACATAGAATACCATATAATATATAGTTGTTCATAGTTCATTATGTTAAATATTCCCATAATGGAGATAAGTGTTACTTCCCTTCATAAAATAATTTGTAACGTGGAATGTTATTTTATAGAAAATATAATTTTAAAGAGGATATTTGGATTAGGTTTGAACTATTTGAAGTTAAAATTATAACAAATCAATATTTATATCAGTCTAAATCCATGTTAATGGAACTTTTCATCCAAAAAAATTTAGGGTGGATTGATAAAATATGATATTAATATAATTAGTTGAATTTATGTTTGCTACCAAATTATCTCAAAGGAAAATGTTTAATATAAATGTTCCAATATAATGATAATGATAAAATTAAAAATAGTTTTAAATAGAAAATAAGAATTATTAATATTGTAACTTTTGATGTTGTAATGTAAAGATGTTTTAATATAATGA
The DNA here is from genome assembly GCA_963277665.1 of Viscum album. Lineage (NCBI taxonomy): Eukaryota > Viridiplantae > Streptophyta > Magnoliopsida > Santalales > Viscaceae > Viscum > Viscum album. The sequence continues at coordinate 1,510,280,442 of OY728128.1, read as the reverse complement.
TCAAGTAGTTGAACATGAGGATTATGAATCATAACATAAATATTATTCAAAAAATAATTCCCAATAGATATTAATGATTAGAGGAGTTTAGTGGTAGAAGTGTTCAGATGGTCACATAGATATGTGGTAGGAATTATATATAAATGTAATATGTTTTAAACCACACAAGTGAAGAAAATATAAGGCCACTCTCATGTTATCTCCTATGGTATATGGGTATACATGAACATACGCATGATTTTTTTAGTATTCTTAAAAAATATTAATAATCTAAATATATCATTCTACAGAAAATGAAGTCTCTACTTTATCATTCATTCATATAAGCTCCGTATATTCATGAAGTGAAATGATAATTGACCTCTAAAAGTATGGATATGAGCAATCCCTACTCAATTTTCAATTTGGATTAGTATAGGTTGTGGTGACATATAAGGATTAACACGACTTGGGTTTAGTATAAAGAGATGGGATTTTATCATGAGTTATAAAAGGAGTTTTTTATACTATATGTCCCTCTAAGTATACAACATGGAGTGTTATACACATAATATTAAGGATTGTATGTTTCATATTAAATCCCCACACCTAAGTATGCGAATATACAATATTATTGAAATTTTGATCTAATTTCCCCATCAGTTGTTATTGATTTTATGTGTTTTAATGAAAAAACTTGTAATTAATTTACTTCATCATTTTTAGGTTTTACATCCACTTTTACGAATATATTAAATTTAATGTCTGATTTAGGATATTTTTTAACATAATCGTTTCATCATATTTGAACATTAATATATATACTTGAATACATTTTATTTTATCTTGGTATATTTTGTTTTAATTTTAATATTATAGTTTATTTTAATTAATTGTTAATATTTTTTAATTTTCTAAAATTTATAAATTAATAATTTATTCAGTAATTCATAGTTTTTTTACCAAAATTTTTATTTTTAATTTATTTTTTTAAGGAATAGGGACATCCAAATAGATCCCAAGGAATTAGAATGGACTGAAAGCTGTATAAGAGTAACCTAGTTTTTAATTGGTTATATAAGAATAAATATATACTTATATATGGAATTCAACAGTCTATGTTATATTAACTAGGAATTTTTATAATCTATGTATGATTAAAAAATAATTAAATAATAATCACATAATACATGAAAAAATGTTTAAATATTTACAATTTACTATGGAAATGAGAAGACCACCCATCTATGTAAGATTAATCAAAAATTACTAAAGGCTAAGTATGATCAAATGTAGAACATCAAGGGAAGTGCACGATTAACTAGGATATATTTAAGTTTGTGTAAGAGTACAAAATTATTGAAGAAGATTAAAACAATGTTATTGTGAGCCATTTAAGAGTAACCATTATCTATGTATAAGTCTCTCGGTTCAACAACCATCATGTAAATTTAAATACCTTGATAAAAAATGTTAAAGTTGTGTCTGAGCTGGTGAAAAAAGAAAAATATTCCAGGCCAATAATGAAAAATAATTTCACATGGGACACATGAAAATGCGAGTAAAAAAATAGTTATCAAACTTACATACTTAACCAAGTAGGGTATTATTCTAACATATAATCCATGTTGATGATGTTGTTGAAGAGGGAGATGGGTGATAAAAGTAATACTCGTTAGTGAAGAAATAGATCCCCAAAATTACCTGAATAAGTGGAATAATAAACTATCTATCATTTTCCACATGGAAATATATATGAACCTAATGAATAAAAATAGTGAATTACGAATATTTAATGGCTAAAAAGGTAAAAAAGAATTAATTAACCCATGGGGAATGAGTGAGCACATGTGATGAGGGATGGAATTTTATTAAAGATGGGTGATCTTTTCTATTTAGGATAAAAAGCAAGAGGATGTCATCAAATACTAGATGGAGATTGATAGGATTATCAAGAGATAATTAAACCATTATTATTCCATATTCTGTAATTCTATATTTTATTATGATGTATTTTGTGTTGAACAAATTGTGTTTAATGTTTGAATATATTTTAATTGAAATCGATTCTATTAACTACATTGATATTTTGTATATGATTTTATATTATATTATTAATTCCAATTTTATGTTTAGTGGATATATTCCCAGTTAATGTGATTAATGGAATAAAAGTGGAAGCTCAAAAGGCCCACTGAGTATTCACTCATTACATATTAATTGATATTTCTGAGTGTGGTGTGGAAAAAAAAGTTAAACTCACACTAGAGAACTTGATGTAATACATTATTGATTATAATAAGCGTAGTTTTTTATAGTGAAACCATACACATGTGTGATTGATAATCACACCTTTTGTGGATTGAAAAACTTAAATTAAACATCCAAGATTGGGAGACAGTGGTGGCACCAACACCATTTAAATATGAAATCATCACATTAGTTGATGATTGTTAAGAAAACATATAAGGACCTAAATATTCATTGGGAGGTCTGGGGTTGCAATAAAGAGTACCATTAGGTAGATATTAGGGTTTTCAACTTATATATCATGACTAAAAGGAACACTTGGGTAATTTTTGGTTGATCTCCATTTCATTTGTACTTGTAAAACACTCATACTGGAATTGTTCCCCTAGAAATCAAAATTATTTTTGGTGGATCGCCATAATACCAACCCTCTATTACATTCTATAATTTTAATAAATCACCACCCTAAATTTTATCATTCATTTTTTATTCAACCAAGATAACATATAATACAAACTATCCCTATGAATACACCTAGAAACCCAGAAGGGATGCAGTTTGATTTGGGTGTTTTCCCCTTGTCACAGAAGGATCATGATAGGTCTAAAGTATGTGAGAGGGTATGTCAGAAGAACCCCTATCTATGATTCAATATCCCTGAGTTGTGGATATTTTTTCCAGGATGAAGATAGATTTGGATGCTATTAATAAGGTTGAGCATGAGTCACAGGCTAAACCATATTATGTTGATAAGGTTAAGTCTGGCGGGAAGGTTAAGGGAGAAGAGGTTGTGCTCTCCACTTCTCTAGGGGAAGCTTTCCATGAAGATTCAAGAGTATTATGCCTGAGTCTGCTTGTCCGACATGATCCTACAGGGTCTATTCATCTCCAAAACCATTTCACATCCTTTATTGCTAATGGGAAGGATAATTATGACCTGGAAGGATAGAAAACACACATACCAAGATTGAAATTAAAAGAGGTCATTCTAAGGCCTTCTGTGGATACTGAACAATGTGATAAAGAAAAATACTCCCTGGAGATGACATATTATGTGCATGACTCACAAGGGGACATGGTGGTTGGGTCTAGCTCGAGAATGGGAAATAAAGGGAACCTTACCACCGAGAATTTACCAATTCACAAGGGAGGGAAGAAAAAAAAACCCTACAACGAATACTCAAATATCCCGAAGGCAATTTTAATTAAATCTTTAGGGGGACAAATAAAAATGGGATAGAGGAACAACCAAGGAAACCAACAAGTGATCAAAGTGATTGGAATTTGTCTAATATGTTGGGTGTGTAAGGTATAGGTAATTGAATCAAGACGTTTAATGTATATGTCATGGTGTTGATTGATCCAGTACTGAAAAGAGACTTAACCAACATGGCGGACATTATAGAAGTAGTGACTCAGGAGAATTTGGTGATCGTGCTACACTATAAGGAGGAACAACTAGGTGAAGAAATTAAGATTAATTATTCATAAGATATTTTCAATATAATATACCATAGGTATATAATCCCTTGATATTTATTTTATTTTAAAGAAAAAATAAAACAAAATTGATATAATTTAAAACTAAAAAAATTAAAAATTAGAAAAACACAATAAAATCATTGAAACATTAATTGTTATATTCATTTATATTTTTTATCATGTTAATAAAATTATTTAATTGAAATTTAATATTCATTATTCTTCTTACTAAATTATAGTATTTCAATATTTTACATTTTTTCAATAAATGAACATTACTATGTGGAGGGATTTAGAAGACAATATTTTAATCATTTGTTTTAACTTTGGGAACCCATTTTTTGTATTATAATGGGTTAAGAATGAGGTAGTACCCACACAAAAAAACGTTAGACCCATTATGAATGTATGACTAATGGAAAGTGTTTTCTATATTATTTAGGAATAATAATAAAAATTTAAGAAGGTTATACATGAAGTGTCCCGTTTTTTCAATTTATGCCACGCTTGAGGATGAAACTTGCATCACTACACCACCCACAATGGACATAAATAGAGTCATATGCATAAATAAATATTAAGAATTCAGGTAGTACATTTTTTGAAAATGGGATATTCAAATAAAAGTTATAGTATTTCAGGAGAAATTTGTGACCATGTATCTTGTAGATAAAATTATATGATTTTCCAATTTGACTAGAAGAAGAGAAAGCCAATGTTAGTGGTTAATTTTAAGGAAATAAAACCTAAATATTATTGGGTATAGATCTTCAATAAATCCAAAATTAAGTAATCTAATCCCAATAACAAGTTGGGACAAAACCCAACTAAAATTTAGGGAGTGATTATATTTATAATGCATTGTTTTAGTTTATTTTTTCTTTTTTATATAGTTTTAAATTTGAATAAATCATTCTATTTTTAAAGTCTCCCCATCATTTTTTATAGGAACTAAATTATTAGATGTATATTGAGGAGGAGATATCCACCCCACTTCCAAAATATGGATCTATATACACACTTTGGGTTTTTCTTTCCTTACCTTCATATTAAGTTACTGCCTTACATGAATTTTAATTATTACATTACTTATTACATAAATAATTTAATTTTGATGAGTTTATTATATTTATATCATACACTAAGTGTGGGGGAGATATAGGTAGCTCAGGTACCCACTATAAACATGTTCCTTTAACTAACATAGGACACGTTTTACATATGAATAGTTTTAATGACATTATCAGGATATTCCAGTCATTTTGAATATTTAAATAAAATTATTACGAATATATTAATATGTAATCATACTGGATTAGACTATAAAATATAAAATTGGATAATTTAATGAGTTCTTATTGTTAAGTTGTTTAAAATTTTCCATTTAAAAGTATAAAAAATAATGAAATTTATTAGAGTATTACATGTTTTGTAATAATATCAAATAAATGTTTTAAAATAGGAATGAGACATCAGTTTATAAAAAATTTATCTTTTGAAAATAATTATCCATGCATAAGAGCTAAAGTAAACGTGAGAGAAATGTATCCAGCATTGCCTATATACCCTTTTTTACACTTAACATCAAGGGTGCCTATTATTGGAATTTTTGATTTTCATATCATCCCAAATCATGCTAAATAAAAATTTGAGTGGGTGATAAATATCAAATATTATCTTACCATGAATATAAAAAATATTCTTGGGGATGGATACTAATTGAAATTTTTTAATTCCATACATTCTTAATTCATCATATAATAAGTGAATCACAAAAAATAGCTAAAATAAAAATTTTATTAAAAAGTGTATATTGTGTGTGTGTCAAAACATAAGAGATAATAGAGGATGATGATGTGATTTTCACATATAAAGGATTTAATATTCAATATAAATTGAATATTTAAGGTTAAAACTTAGAATTTAGTAGCAATAATATACTTTTGTTGACTTTTTTAAAGGATTTATGTAAAAAATAAGATTCATCTTATTAGAATTATTAATTCATTCAAATAAATGATTTAATATGTAAAAATGAATATAGAGATTTACCTTGTTATAAAGTGAGTTTTTTTTTGATAATTTGTTTTTCGATTGTTAATGAAAATCATGGTTTAGCTATTGAGTGAGATATTTATGACCTTATTATTTATGGGTTTTCTCTTGGTTCCTTCATTGTCAGCACACAAAGGTTCCTTCCGTGTATGTCAATCCTTCTCAGTCTCCAATCACATTTTCACTATTATATTTCCCTTGATTAATTTTCTTACTTCGATATACCCTCCTCCAATCTTTTCTTATTTTAGGTTTATATTCATTATATATATTCCATCTGCATCGATGATTGTATTTGCCTCTACTATTACCCTTGTGACTAAGACCTTTGTGAAAGAGTCCACTTTTTTCTAAAATGAAGGTATTCTAGGGGTTTGATATGTTATTGGTGGAACATGACGACAATTACTTTTTATTTTTGATTATTATTTTGATTAATAGTTTTCTTTTGGTTCCTATTATTTTGGTGGCTATATTTTTTTGGTATTAACCTTTTTCATCCTTTATATCTACCCTTTCATCCCATCGCATTATGATAGGCCTAATATTGTGCTAACATGATAGTGTTTTATAGTTTCTTGGGACTATTATGGGAGATTATTTGGATAGTAGTTGGTTTTATTTCACATATGGAATCTTTTCATAATGTTATAAATAGTTCAGTTCCATTCTGATTGTAGTAATTTTGAAAGGATTTATATTTTTATTTTATTAGTTCTTTGGCTCTAGATTTCTGAACTACATACATGGTAGTTGTTAGTAGTGTTTATTCAAAGATATCATCTATGATTAGGTGGAACATTTCATGGTGGAAAACTTCTCTTGGGTTGATTTTGGGCATTTTGATTCATAGAGTGAAGGATATAGTTGGTGATACGTTTAGATAGAGTTGTATAGAGTCGTTATTTCATAGTTTTTTAATTTGGTTTCGACAGTTTCAGTGGGGGTGAGGTGGTGCATATATAACTAACAATAATGGTAGATCTATATCTTGACATAAATTAGGTCTTTCCTATGATAGCTACTTCTGTGTTGGATATGGTGGGATATTTATGATGAGGAATCAATATAGATTCTTGATGGGTGCAATGTTAGTTTTTTTTCTCTATGTTGGTTATTCATGATCATGTTAAGACAACAGATTTTTTTATTTTATCATTCATGATGGTTCTTTATATAAATGATGGTTTATTTTTTTATGTATGGATTTTTTCGTCATTTTGAGGGAGAAGATATAAGAAGACAACACATAGGGCCTGACTCCACTTGTCCTAAAGTATTAGGAATGAAACACTAAGAGTTTGAACTTCATTGTGAGGCAGATCTATTTCCCCCCTTGATATTTCCTCCACTTTGACTTTGATTTTTTTTATGTTTGAATTTGTGTGTGTCTGGATATGTGTTTTTAATTGGTTGTCATTCTAGTTTATTGCTATGTAGATTCTATATATACCCTTAAAAGTGAATTTATAAAAATAAAAAAAGGCTTAGAGAGAGTGTAGGGAGTGATTAGTGAAAATTTTAGATACTTTTACATCATTTTATATTGTTTTTTTGTTTTTTCAATTCAAAAACTCATATTATTACATGATTTCATCTTTTTGGGGTTTATATTAACTTTTTTGAATACTCAAACATTAATTCTTAATTTGGTATATACTTTAATATAATTGTTTCAACATATTTGAACAATATTTTCCATGCATGAATTTATTTTATTTTATCCTTGTATATATTGTTTAAACATTTAATTTTTTGTTTTATATTAGTTATTTCATAATATTTTTTATATTCAATCATTTTTGAATCAATTCTAAATTCATTAATTCCAATATTTATACCTAACACCATTTTTTTTATTTTATTTTAGGAATGAACATGATAGTTCGAATATAACACAAGGAATTCAAATAGAGGTTGAGCTACATAAGAGTATCCTAGTTTTTGAACTGGTTATATAATAATGACTCACTTATCACATAATTATTTTGTCCACCCTTGTTAGATAAACTCATAATTTGGATTAGATAGGTATGATTAGTAAATAATCATTAATAGTGACATGATCCACATGGAAGCTACATAAATCCATACAATTTTCTATATAAATGAGAAGGTAATCCATTTGTTTCAGATTAAACACAAATTCTTGATGTTCATATATGATTTAATGGAAAATATAAAGGGATATATAACTAGAATATTTTTATGGATATACAAGTGTAAAAATAAGATAAAAAATATTAAACCCCAGTTCCAATGAGCCTTATAAGAGTAACCAAAAACTACATATGAGTAAATTAGTTCAGTATCCATTATATAAGATTAAAATAATTTCTAGAAAATGTTAAAGATATGGATGATCTGGTGAGTAAGGAAGTAGAGTTACAGACATTAGTGAAAAGGAACTCCATGTGGAACACATGTAAACCTAAAGGGACCAAATTAATTTTTTCCGTACTTGATTAAAAAAATTAGGCATTCTTCTAAAAAGTAATTCATGTCCATGAAGATGATTGATATAAATATGGGTGATGAAATTGAAACTTAATTTGGAAGAAATGGATCCCATAAGTTCATAGTATATGTGGAATAATAAGATGTATTCCATTTTACATGTTGAAAATATCCATAAACCCCATAAATAAGAAATATTGAGAATGAAAATTTAATGATAAGGAAGAGAATAAATAAGGAATCGATCCATGGGGATCAAAGGATCACATGGTCAGGAGGATGGCATTTCACTAAATTTAGAGTATATTTTCTCAAGAGGATTAGAAAATGGAGAAAATAATCTATAGTTATAAGAAGATATCAAGATCCCTCAAGAGATAATTGAGCCATTATTTTTTCTTATAATTTATTTCCAAATATGATTGTGATGTATTTTAGGTTTTACTACATTGTTTTAATGGGGGAGTATATTTTAATTGAAATTAAATTTATAATCTATTAATCTTTTTTTGTAAATGATTTGGTATTCCATGATTAATGCATATTATAATTTTTTATGGAATTATAATGACTATAAGTGATTTATTGAAAGTGTAAGATCAGAAAATATACTAATTATTCACAAAATTCCACTAAATACTAATTTGTGAGTTTGAGATAAAAAATTTAAATTGACACTAGAGTACTAGAGGAAGTGCACTTTGGATCATTGTTAGGGTAGTGTAGTACAGTTACACCATACACATATGTGATTGACAAGGACACTTATTGTGTCATGAAAAACTATAATTTAGAATCTATGATTTAGATACATTAGTGACATCAACACAACTAAAAGGTAAAATATGTGATTTTGTTGAGTATAGGTAAGTAAACATATAAGGACCTTCAACTTGATTGGTATTTCCAAGTGTAACAACCAATGATTTCAATGTATATTTATATTTAAATAATTTTGTGTTAAATATATAGTCTCACACACAGTAATGAACCTTAACAAACCATGAAACCTTATAAACCATCATAATATAGCCATGGAATTAGAAAAAAAATAAATAAAGGTATATGTATTATAAATTTCTTGATATATATATATATATATTGACCAACATCTTACTATTAATTGATATGAAATTATAATAAAAATATTTCATATTCTGAAAAGTCATTTTCTTATAAATAACTTTTCATTATCATTTATGATTTTAGTTAATATATAAATTCATTAATTTTGGAATTTTAATTAAAAAAAGTACAAAATTTTTGGTCTTATCATAATATTATTAACATATGATGAAAATTTTAGATTTTTCTAAAATGGTTGTTTAAAGGTGAATAGTAAAAAATACTATTTTTATAAAAATCATGATTTTTATGACGTAACCAGGATATAATCATGACATAAAATATTTGGAATCATTTTTATTTACCAAATATCTATTTTAAAAGTAAAATTTTACAATTAAAAATATTTAGATTAATCTATAAACAAATATTTTACATTTTATTACTTATGATATAACTTCCTTTCAATCAATTTTCATATGTTTATTATCCTAAAATTAATATTTTATCATTTTTCAAAAAATAATATAATAAAATAGATTTCATAATTAGAATTATAAGGTCCAAATTATTTAATAAGGAATATTTTATTTTTAGTCTTAATTAATTAATTACAAAGATAAAAACAATTTACCATTGTAAAAGTTAAAAGAGTAAAAAGTGTTAACCAAAGCGGCGAAGGGACCAATATATTAAAAATATGTTTTTAATTTAGTGGATGAGTCATTTGTAAAAAATATAATATCTACTCCATTATTTTTTATTATGTATTTTTTCTATTGTGAAACATGTGCTCTCATTATATTAAGAATAATTTATTATAAATATAACCATCTCACCACTTATAAAATGGGAATTTTATTACCTCTTCTTGTCCTCCAAAAATTTAGGTTTGCTATTAAAAAAACATCCTTTTTCCCTTCTTCTATAACCATTTTAAACTTCCATCAACATCTTGTCACATTTAGTTAGTCTAACTCCTCCATTTCTAAGGATTTATTTAAAGGTAAACTCATGTTATCAACAGGGTTATAACATGTTCGACTAAGAAGTATTTAATTTAATGGGTTCTTATAAAAATTAATTATATTCTCGAGTCATTATGATAGATTTTTTAATAAAGTTTTACGTGATTTTTTCTTATATTCTATGATGATACTATAATCCCTCTGTATATGGGAAAAGTAAAATTCGTAATTGAAATCTTTACCTAGATGAATCTAGTTCTCAAAAGTATATATTTATTGAGAATAATTCTCATATACTTTATCAAAAAATTTCCATCATTTTATATATCTAAATTTACTCCCAATGTTCTAGTTTTTATTTAAAAATATGATTAAGTGTTATCTGAGATGATCTTCATATTTCCCCACCCCTATTTTTTTAAAAAAAATATTACACTTTTTACTATATTGGTTTTCAACAACAGTATTTCAAAATATTAAAATCATTTTAAGTCCTTTTAAAATATATATTTTTACCTATTACCCCAAATTTATTATTGATAACCTCTATTTATTTTTGTGTATTTATTTTTAAATATTCTATTTATAACTTTTTTTCAAAGCTTTCACTTCACTATTTTGAAAATGAATTTTGAATGTGATGTGTAACTTATTATTTTACAACAATGTTAATTTTTGTTTTTTAACACGTATTTTATGGGTTTTTAACCGTTTTACATTATATATATAAAGGATTCATTTCATTGGAAATGTTGTTTCCTGAATCACTTTCTAATTTTTGTTATGAAAAATATATTTTGGGTGATTGAATTTTGATAATCATCCATTTATATTTTTTATATAAACTTTTTGTGATACCATTTATAAATATCACAAAAACTATTTTTAATTCCTTGGATTTTAATTATGTGATGAATGAAACACATTTTTCCCTTCGGATTTCATGATATGATGAAATAATTTTATGTAATCGAATGAGTATTTATGGATGATGATAGGTGTATTATTATATAAACATCTAATAAACTGGTTATGGGTTTATATCTCATGAGAAAATTAAGCACGTACATGCTTGGATTTTTTCAAAATATAATGTGTGTACATGATTAGTTTTTCTCACAAAATAATGGGTGGACATGATTGGATCTATTCATAACATAAAGGGTGTACATAATTGGATTGTTTTTCGTAATATGGTGTTTCTTGTTTATATATTTATACTGTAATTCCTTAATTTTCTATTATTCAATGGCATGCCATATTCCTATGACAGATACCTATGATTATGATTCATTTATGATGTTTGTTATCTCACATTCTTGTTCCATGGTATATGTTTGTTCATTTCAAATTAAATTTCCTTTCATCATTCTTATGGAAAAATATTATTATTCTATATTATATTTAATAATTTTTTTACACTCTCCTCATGTTTTCTCAAATGACTATGATACAACCCTTGATGACATGTTGATGATATTTTCCCCTCTATGATATTTTGATCCCACCCATTTCTTATCTCTCCATTCCACAAATTAGGAAGATGAGTATATAATAAGAGTAATCTAAAATGGATTATAGTGTTTCTCAAGTATGGATAAATGTTGAAAATTAATATAAAATATTATTTTTAGTTAGATATGCCTCAAATACCTAGACCCTACATTCTAGGTATTGTGTTTCTTTTTCTGAGATGTAATGTTTATGTTATGGATGTCAAGTTTAATAAAGATAGGTTTATCTTAAGTAACTTTAGTTGGTATTTGAGAAATGATTTACTAATTTTGAGGTTTAATTCAATTATGTTTGTTTATTAGGATTACATAACATTAGTAAAACCCCTAGGGATAAGTATAGGGGGTGATTCTAAGTATGGGATAATATTAAGAAGTTTTGGTAAATTTTTTAGTATGTGGTTTTAAAATAAATTAAATTCATGTCTGTTTACTATAAGGGGATGCAGATGTGGAACTAATGAACATAAGGAATATCACTTTGAAAAATGTTGGTTTAATATCTACTTGATATTCACTCAGAAAATGATGAGTGTACCTAAGACTACACACCTCACTAGACAATCCCAGGGGAAATTCTTTGGTTAATAATATGCTCCTTATAAACCACTATAAATGGTTAGAGTACATATTTATTGAATAGTTGTAGAACCTGATATGAGATAAACTATGATTCACATATATTGTACCCTATAAATTGATAATTTAGTGTATATATGTCATTAATGATTTAGTTATTTTATATTTTCAATTGTGTATCATTATCATAATATTTTATTTATTTAGAAAATGGTTGGATAATGGAGAAAATGAGTTAACAATGGGTGTAATGGGTAAAGGGTTGATTTTCCCTTTCAAAAACCAAATAAAATGGGAGTAGGAATAAAAAAGTTGGTGGTTATTATTACTCAACTCTCTCAAGCTGTGATAAAAATGAAAAACATGTTGAGAAGCTGAATGCACCAATAAAGGATAAAAATTTTATTGAATAATTTATAATAAAACATCCTCCATTTTTATTTTTTCTCTTCCAAATGACTTATTTCTATTAAATGGATCAATGTTATGGAAAATATATTTTCCATTATCTAGCGTTTAGAACATAATAAGGTTATTCGGGTTGACTATCACTAATAAAACTATGAAAATAATGGATGTAGACACTATATAATGAGTGTAGGTAAAGAAATTATACTTCACAATGTATTTTCCTCATACTCTTTTCATAAAGATGGATAGATAATTAATAGAGATAAACAGAAAGGAGGATGAATATATTGGAATATAAGAAGAAAAATTCTTGAGGGTCAAAAGGTATTTCTTTGGTTTTGTCACTAAACTTGGGAGTAAAATTGATCTTTTATTTAGTGTCTTAAATATAGGTCTTTAAAAGTATGTAAGAATATGATAGTTTGGAAACTATAATATTTTATGATGTGTTCTAATGTTGGTAAAGAATGATAGAGACCCATGTTATTATTGGGAGAAAAAGGAAAATAGAGTATCATGTAATATCTGAGGATAAGTCTCTTGGGGTAATGAAAATTCGACTTCCTACACGACAAAAATGTTTAGGGAAGGACATCGGTAAATGAATCAAGGGAGCATAAGAATGTTTTATGTTTGTAAGGATTTTCCACTTAGCTCATGACTACTAAAGTATGATAAAGAATATATACCAAAGAATTATTGAGAAAAGGTCCTAATTAATCCACCACTTACACTTCAAATCTTCATATTCAATGAGTTAGGAAATTATGAAAATCAATTCCTTAACAAAAAATATAATGAAGATAATCGCCCCCAAAAAACTCTTAAAAAAAGAGAACAAGGAATGGTGTATACTATCATTACATCTATGTTGGATCATGATAATAAAGTGGTCAAAGATATACTCATTATCCACTCAAAAAATACTAATGAATAAATTTATTCTAGTTGTTAACATTATTTTATATAACAAAAGTTTTCCAAGAGTATATCTTTACGAAATAAAACATTGGATATTGAACAATCTATGAAAACCACTAACATTATGTTTTATATATATGATATTTAAATCTTCTCTAATAATTATTTATGGGTTGAGATACAATAAAAATATAGTGATTATACCCTTAGTTAAATTTTATATAATACTAGGTATGGAATTGATTTCCTTAAATAGAACAAATATCAATTTTTAGGATAAGGAAATCACAATTTATATCCCGAATAATCATATTATCATGCATTAATTTAAAGATTATTATCATTACCCTTTGAAAAAAATTATATAATTTGGGTTATGATACCCAATAACAAGTTAATGTTATCTCAAATGATTTGGGAAGATGTTAATATTGATGATATGCCTATTGTATAATATACATGAACTCATACTCTTAGATTTAGTGCTAAAAGAATAAACATTTAATTTTTAGCATTGATATATATGAAGAAGGACCAATTTTTTCCTTCCAAAACTTACAATATCAATATGAAATATTATATCACTTATATTCACAATGAAATTTTAAGGTTATAGTTTCAGAGAATTTGGAAAAACTCATACATAAATAATACCCATGTATTTAAATGAGTATTTCTCCCACTTAATTTGAATTTTATTATTTCACATAAAGACATCATCATCATTCACATGAAACCCTTATATAGAAAATTCATTAAAAACTATTATTGATAACATAGGGAAAATAAAACATAATAAGGGTGAGATAAAATTCTTAGTAAGTGTATGAATATTCATTAACAATTAAATTTCACCAGTGAGAATAATGAGAGAATAAGTGTATGATGACATAATCAAAGTGTATAAGCACAATATAAGAATATTCATACCAATCAATACATAGATCATAAAACACAGAAATAGGAAATAAGACATTAAAAATGGAAATATTCAACATAATCAACAATCATGATCCATGCGATATCAATATTGATCAAAGGAAATATTTAAAATTATTGAAAGAATAATAAAAATTTGTTGGTATCTTAGAACATAATCAACAAAGAACCCTTATGAACCCTTATAATTGTAATAAACACATAGTTTAGTTCTAATATAATTCTATGGAGAACAAAATCATTACCCAAGGCATTAGATCACTATCTTGGTGCCCCTATTATATAATCTATAATATGATCACCCAATAATATCTAAGTGAACCCATTGTATATATATTTCAATGAACAATAACATTAATAAGGTATATAGAGCTTAAATTTCAACCTAGAACTCATAAAAAACAATAATTATTTTAAAAACTTGATGAAACAATGAATAAATGGGTTCCATAACAATCTCATTGAAGCATGAATAACCGTGGAAAATAAAAAAACTTCAAATCAATATCCTAGAAAAAATAATAATCCATCTCGATAAAGAATGAGGATTGTGTAATTACAAAATATGACCATTTTAGATTATGTAAAATCAAGGGTTATTGATTTTGATAAATGGAAATTCCATTAAAGGTTCATTAAAAACATTCTTGAGGAAAATAACCTTTTTATTTTGACAATCATTTTTAAAAACTAAATATTCAAAAATATTGTGAATTTATTTTTGAATAAAAAACTTGGTAAACTATAATGTAAAATTCACAGAAAATATTGGACATGATGGTGAGAAAATTCGTTCATGTCATAAATGTTAAAAGTAAACATTTTTTCAAATCATTTTGAAAAAATGATTCAAAATTACCTATTTGGAAAAAATTAATCAATTTCCTTTTGCAAAATAACCTAAAATATAATTTATAAATTATTTAAGAATTTTTTAAAAAAATAAAATTTTGGGAAACATTTTAGAAAATAAGGATATAGAAGATTAAGATATTATATATAAGAGAAAATACAATATCAGTATCACTTATATAATAATTTCTTGATATTTCATTAATAAATAAGGTATAAAATGAAAAATAAATCATGTAAACCACATTCATATATAATAAACAATAATTATATGTGGTTCGGGAAAATAATGTCATTTTATTTTCACTTAAGGAACCTTAAAAAACAATCTTTTAAGGAATAATATTGTAACATAAAGCCTTTAACACTTCGGTAACAATTTATTTGTAAGACATATGAAATAATAACATCAAATGATACTTTAAATACAATTAAATTAATAATTTTAATAATATAAAATGCAAAATGGTAGTATATTCACCCTAAAAATAATATAGCTTCATATCATAAATGTATGTCCAAAAGAAAGATAATTTAATACCAATAACCATTACAAAAATCATACTAATGATTTTGATAATTAATCAATGAATTTATTATATTTATCAAATTTAAATCCATATAAAATATTTTAAAAAAAAATATAATAAATATTCATTACATACATAATCATATAATTTCAAATATAATGATTAAGTAATATAACCCAATGAAAAAAAATCATATATGAAATTCCTTACAACTTAGTAACATTCAAATCACGTCCCCATGGATTAAATAATTAAAATTGAAACTTAAAATATCATGATGAATAGTGATTAATTATATTACATTTCAATGGGGTAGCATATATACTGTATAAAAGAATTTAGGTTCATAAACTTAAAATATTCTTCAATGAAGGAAAATTGAGATGAAGTCCCTTACTACTTTGGTGATCCATAGATCAAAACCTCATGAAAGGGAGAACCAAAAATGGATTAGTAAATCTAAATATTTTTCAGAAATTTTTATAAAATACATTAATTGGAATAAATTACCCTAAATATAAAAAACACAATTGTGAATATGGAATATTCCTCATATAAATATAAGTGAGATGAGTAAAACCAATACATCTTGTCCAGCTCTCTTAGTACATGTTGAATCCTCCTGTATATTAAAAATATATTACTTATTTGATTTCTTTAGAAAGTATTCCTTGTTTAAAACCTTATACATAAAAAATTTATTTTATTTCTTTATAATGATATATTTAAATACTTAATCAGTTATTTAAACATTGGGTGTTTTGAGGACGTTCAATTAATTGATTCAAAATAGATTTATTATGATGAATGTGGTCAGAGTGCTCATTGATCCACCATATAAATAATTATAATCATGAAGTAATTATATATTATTCATAAATTATAATTTTAATACCAATCATGGTTGATGGTTATGAAATATGAATTATGTTACGATCATAGAGATCGTATGCCAAACACACAAAAGAGTAATGTTTCCATTTTACAAAAATCATTATGGAATGTGGGAATTTTTATTTTATCTTTAAAGAATTATAATAATATCATAAATACCATATTAATTCATTAAATATATTTATATATTTAATCCATATTATTTAGTGATGAAAGAAGTGTTGCATCACTTTGTGGAGTCGGTAGTCTACACATACGCACGAACGACATTATCGTTTTCCCGTGTGTGAAATAAATTGAAATATTATATTTTCATAATGGAAAATATTTAATTAATATCATAATAATTTCATTTATATCAGAAATTTTCATTAGCTTTATACTTATATACTTCCATATAAATCATTATTGAAAAATGAATCGCATCATTTCGTAAGGCGGTAGTTTGTTGTGCACATGAGCGACATTATAATATCCCCCATGTAATGGAAAGTAAGAATTTATATTTTATATAATTAATGAATTATAAATATGATAAAAATAAAATATTTATAATTTAAATCCATCATTATAAAAATACATGACATGTGATGATGTAAAATGAATGACATAGGTTTGTGAGGCGGTAGTCTGCCGCACACACGAATGATTATTTTTGTCATGACCCGCCTCCCGGGCCCTGAACCTTATCATCTGACCCCATGGGTCTCTTGTAATACCTTGGTTTCCTTCTTAGCACACCATAGGCTATTACTCACTAGGGTCGCTTATCAGACTAATGGTTGTCCCCACAGGCCAACTGATGTCCTTTCCAGTGTGTTTTGTCCTCACTCACACACATCCTAGAAACTTTCCAGAAGGTCACCCATCATGATCACTACTCCAGGCCAAGAACACTTAACTATGGAGTTCTAATCAGACAGGCTCCTGAAAAGGAAGGTGCAAATTTTTGACATGGGTAGTAAAATTTAGGTTTTTAAGTCTCACATTTTCAGGGGTGTTACAATATCCACCCCTTTAAAGCACAACACCCTCATTGTGGAACCCAAGCCTCAAACCCAGGCAGTGCCTAAGCACTTCCGGCTGGGTATTGGCTCTGATACCATTTGTCATGACCCGCCTCCCGGGCCATGAACCTTATCATCTGACCCCATGGGTCTCTTGTAATACCTTGGTTTCCTTCTTAGCAAACCATAGGCTATTACTCATTTGGGTTTGTATTCTGGCCCTTTTACCTTTCATCACTTCTCTTTGTACTTAGTGTCTTACATCCACTTGTACTCTATGGTGTTTTGTTACTTTTATAAAGGCAATGCCTTCCCAATTATCAGGATTTACGCCTTTGGTGCTAGTCGCCAGCCCCTGGCCTATGGAAGGCGGTCTTGGGGTAGTCACGGCACGGTTCCCGAGGACGTGTCGTGACAATTTCATACCCCATTTGATGGAATAGTGGATAGATTTAGGTTATTAATTTAAAATAATAACCTCTAAAGAAATTCTTTACAATTTTTTTATATAATAATATTTTTATAATATTTTAATGAGTTTTAATAAAAAGTAAAATAATAATTCTCGATTAAGCACGATACCACCTCTTTGGACAACCTCCTTAGGCAAGCACCAAAAGATTTATTAGGATAGTTTTATGATAAAATAATGGTTATAGGACGTGTGGAGGTAATTATGGAATAAATTTGGGTAGTGTTTTACAATAAAAAGTTATTTTAATGTGTTAATATGATAGGAGAGGGGTGAACTTTTATAACTGAGGTGAGTGGCACACTGGTAATTTCTAAAAAGAAAAATGTGTACCCAAGGTTTTCAAATAGAATAAGGCTCTAAAATGTATAATTCTCAATAATAATACTTTATAAGGTTAAATTATTTCTATAAAATATATATTTATTCTTTTTTTAGTGCATTTTCAAACCTATATTTTAGTTTATCCCTCAGTAAACCAATTTTAACCTTAATCATGGTAATTTATTTTTATTGTTTTCATTATTCATTATTGTAAAAAATTAATTTGACCTTATTAGATAATTTAAATTATTATGATTACAAACATTTAAACTAGTTAACCAAATTAAATTCATATAAGAGTAAAATTTTAATTTAAAATTATACCCTTAGGTGCGATGAAAAAGCTAGTTTTCAAGAGGTGCATTTTCTAAGAAAAAGATAAATTTATATTAAATCTATGGCTAATAATAATTATTGTATGAATATAAATTAATATTTATTTATTATAATATATAAATTTCATTTAAAACCTTTATATTTTGAGATTTTCTTAGTTAACAAAAAAGAGATAACATTATGCACTTTAAAACAGTTTATAGAAAAATCCAGTTTTATACTGAAAAATAAACATATACTAAAATAAAATAAAAAATATTATTCAAATATAATTAATTAGATTAAATAAAACTAAATTATAATTTATTTAATTTAATAAAAATTTAAAAAACAATGGTTCCTAAAAATTACCTAATTTATATAAAGGAAATGATATTTTTACAAAAATTAGTATTTTCACTATTCACTGAAAAATAAATATTTTCTAAAAAATCCAAAAATTTTCACTACATTTTTATTTGGATATGATTATTTAAAAAATAAATTTAATTTTATAAAATAATTCTTCTTAAATTTCTAAAATTTAATTATAATACCTTCTCACAAAAAGACATAAAAATCATTTTTAAAGATAACACATTATTGAACAATATAGCTAACTTTCTAATAATTGATTAATTATTTAAAAATAATTTTTTAATTATTTATATTGATTAGTATATATATATATATAATTATTTTATACCATTAATACTAGCCAATTTAGCAGTAAGGTTATACGGGTTATATATTTCACTATTTATTAAAGCTCGGTGTTACATGTAGAATATGATATTGAACATAATTTTCTTTTATTAAAATCTCTATGTGTTTAATCCTAAACCACCCCACCATTTTAAAAAAATTACATCCTAATAATTTTAACTTTAAATTGGTAATTAATGGTTTTACACATGAGAAAACCTATGTTTCAAACCTACAACATAAAAATGGATAATAAAACATTCCCTTGAAAAGGGAGAAAATGAAGTGTGAGATTCATATAGAATAACACATAACAGGTTTCAAAATAGGATAACATAGGTGAGAAGAGAATATTTTGACAAATAAAAAAATCATAAAATTATAATAATGGTAGAGAGATATAAAGATCATTGATCATAAGAAAGTGAATGATCCTGAGAAAGTCAACAACCACAAAACCATAAACCAAAGCGGTGTAAAAAAGGTCATTGATATAATCAAAAATGATAGTAATAGGATATTTTCTGTTTCAAGATCCTTTTACAAGGGTTGAGGAATTAATTACCATATAGACAAATTAAATAATGAAATATACTTATTTTATAAGTTTAAAATATATCCTTTAATAAATTTCCACTACTATCTTAACTATTACTCCAAACAACGAGTGTTCAAGATTAATTTTACATACCCAAGGAACTAAAATAAACTTATAAAGGACCACATTACCAAAAAATGGATAATAAATATATTCCAAAAATAGTTAAAAATTAACCAAAACCAAGATGGTTTGCACAAGGTAAGATAATCCCCAAAATTAAGAAAAGATCACATAATGAAATAATACATTAATCTTCAAAGTCAAACAGTAATACTTCAAGTTAAAACTAAATAATTCTGTATATCAATGACACTATATCCCATATACCCTTAATAACCTCAACATTAAATATTTTTTTAACCTTAAAGGTTATATCATACCTTTTATCTTACAAGCCCAAAAATATAGTAATATTATTCTGAAATTACATTAATAACTTAGTCAACAAACAATTTTCAATCCCATATTCATCAATATGATAAAAACCGTGTTCCCAAAATTACCGCAATATCGAAGATCAAATTAATCCAAGAGGATATGAATACCTTAAAACTTATTCCCAAAATATTTAATGGAATATGTCATATTAAACAAATGTTTTACATATACTTCAACCCAATAAAACTCTTCCTAATGTTCCATTAATCACCTTAAGATATCATTAATTAAAACATAAAAAGGAGTTTCTTTGACATTAATCTTATGATCAACCTTAATTATATAGACCTTCGATGGTATAAAGGAATATTAATATAAATTCATATGAAAACATCATAATCTACAAATTTATCTCAACCCTCCTCTGATACCAACTATAATAGCCCTGAACGCGCCATCCTATATCTGGTGATAAAAAAATAAACATTAAATTTCCATCTTTGATATCGATTAAGGTTACCAAATTTTTTCTATAAAAAATATAAAATGTCAAAATGAAATATCTGATCACATACATTATCAATATCCTTTTAGGTTTATAGATTTATATATTTTTCCCAAACCCTAATATAAACAATACAAGTGTGTTTAAATGACAGTTTCTCCCATTAACCCCTCTTTTCATATTTCTCATTAAGTATAAATCATCCTCCATATGAAACCCATCTATACATAATTTATTTAACATCATTCATGATAACCTCAAAAAAGGAAACATAAGAAGGGTGAGCTCAAATTATCAGTAAACATAAATATATGAATTAATAATTAAATTTGATTAGTGATAATATGAAGGGTAGTAGGGTATAATGAGATAATAAATGTGAATAATATTAACATAATAATATTCATTCCCATAAATAACTTGATCATAAAATATGAAAAACACATAATAAAGATTTAATAAAGTCATGAGTCATCAGAAACAATAATCATGAGCCGTGTGATATAAATCTTGATCAATAAAAACATTTTTATCCACATAATGAATAATTAAAACATAGTAGTATCTTGAAACATCATCATTAGTGAACCATTACAATTTTAATAACTATATGGAATAATTCCAATATAATTATTCAAATAACATAATACTACCTAAGGCATTAGAGCGCTATATGGGCACACCAATCTTATAAGCTAAAATGGGTTCACCAAGTGAAATCTTCGAAGACACATTGTATATAAAATATAATAAAAACATCATAAATAAGGTACTTAGAGATTAAATTTCATTATAAAACTCATAAAGAAACCATTCTTCTTTTTAGAACATGATTATCCCATGCAAAAGAAAAGAGTTCTATAAAAATATATTTGAAACAATCATAATCCAAACCAAGAAAGAATGAAGTTCGTATCATTAAAAATATTCCCATTTCAAACAAATTAAATATAGGGGTTTTTGATGTTGATTAATGGAAATACCATTAAAGGTTCATTAAAAAATTCATAATAAATATTACCTTTTAATTTTTAAAATAAATTTCAATAACTAAAGATTCCCAAAATATTGTGAGAACTATTTACTTTTAAAAGAACCTTATAAATATATAATGTATATATGATATAAAATGATATACAGGAAGGTGTGAAAACTTGTTAATGTTATATATGTTTAAAATAAACATTCATTTCAAAAAAAAATTGAAAAAGAGAGTCGAAGGTGAACTATTTAGATAAATTTAAGAAATTTCTGTTTAAAAAAGTTAAAATAAATTAAAAAATCATGTAATATGGATTTATAATGTCATTAATTTTTTTAAACAACATTTTTCAAACTATTTTAGAAAACATGGACATAGAAGGTAAACATACCTGATATAAAATAAAATACAAGATCAGTATCACTTACAAATGAATTTCATGATATTTTTTCAATAAATGAGGGAGTAAATGAAAATAAAAAGTTTTAACCACATTCATAAATAGTGTAGAAGTAATATATTTGTCTCTTGAAAATAAGATCAGATGATTTCTTCTAAAGCAACCTTGAACATGAATAATCTCAAAAGAAAGGATATTGTAACATAAAGCCTTTTCCACTTTGGTAACTCTTCAATAAGAAGTCCAAAAAAATAATAACATACCTTGATACATTAAATATCATGAACATATTTATTTTCATCATATAACATGTAAAAGGGTAGTATATACACATCACAAGTGAATATTAGTGCAAATTATAAACATATGTCTCAAAGAACGAGAATTTGAGATGAATAACCTTAAAAATAATTCATTGAATTTTGGAATAAATAAATCAATAAATTATGTGAATCAAATGGAAATACAAATAAAACAATTGAAAAAAAATAAAATAGAATAAATTTCTTATACACATAATAATGTAATATGAAATACAATGAATAATAATATAACCCAATGAAAAGAAATTCAGTTATAAAATTCAATACCACTTTGTAACATTAATTTAAAATTCCCTTGGATGAAAAAAATCTAATTTAAAATTAAAATAACATAATTAATGATGGATTAATTATATTAAAATAATAATAGGAAGTATATACCCCATTTAAAATAATTTAGGTGCATACCATTAAAATATTCCTAAATGAAGGAAAATTGAGACAAAATCCCTCATTGGCTTAAAACCTCATAAAATAGGTAACTTTATATATATTTTTAGATCTAAAATAGATTTCATGAAAATAATAATAAAATAAATTTTTGGTAATCAAATATGACACACACACAAAATAAGAGGTGAATGCAAAAATAAAAGTGAGATGAGTAAAACACTTACCTTTGGTAAGAATTTTTTTGTTCATGATCGATCATCTTTAATAATAAACTTATATTAATTTATTTATTTCTTAATAAAAATTTCTTGTTTCAATATACTATAATAAAATAATTTATTTTATTTATTTCTTATGATATATTATAATACTTTATAAGTTAATTCCACATCGGGTGTTTTGAAGACGTTCGGTTTATTTTTTTCAAAATGGATTTGGTGTATTGAATATGGTATAAGAGGCCATTATTTTATCATCTACCAAATAATAATCATTAAATAATAATCATATATATTAATATATTATAATTTTTAAAACTAATTATTAATTACGGTTATGAAAAATAAACTATCATACGATCATGGAGATAGTAGGTCATACGTATGCCTTAATAACATTTCCATTTTTCAATGATAATTAATTAAAGAAGGTATGTATTTTTCAATCTTTAAATAATTATAATAATATTATAAATACCATATTATATTTTAAATAGACTTATATATTTCATATATGTTATTTATTGATGAAAAAAGAGTTGTATATCTTCGTGGAGGTGGTAATGCACACACACACACGAATGATTTTATCATTTTTCAGTATAAGAAATAAAATGATATATTATATTTTCAGAATCATAAATATTGCCTTAAAATAATAATTATTTCATTTATATCACACATAATGTTATCTTTGTTACCTTCCATGTAAATTATTAGTGAAAAATGAATCAAATCGCATCATGAGGTGGTGGTCGGCCATAAACATGAGTAATGTTATCATGTCCCCCATGGAATGGAAAATAAGAGGTTATTTGAGATATAATAACTATATAAGTATAATTGTTTTACAAATATAATATATATACTTTAAATCCATCATTTTAACAAGTTGTGAGAGGCGATGGTAGAAAAAAAAATTCACCGGTCCGCGATGCTGAAGTCCAGCGTACACACAAATGATAATTTTGCATCCCATTTATTATAAGAGGAGATGAATATTGATTATAAATTTAACAAAATAAAAAAAATTCTATCTTAATATTTTAAGGATGTTGAAGAAGAAATAAAATAATAATTCTCATTTATTCACGATACCTCTTCTTCATACAACCTCATTTGGTAAGTTGCAAAATCATTCTTATGATGGATTTATGATCCCAAGAAGCGATCTCGGTTCTGGGGATGGAATTAATTAATACATTTGGATATTTATTTTCCAATATAAAATTATTTTAATGTATAAAGATGATAGGAGAGGGGCGTCCTTTTATAAGTGAGGCGAGTGGCATACTTTCAATTTTTTAAAAGAAAAAAGTGTACCCATAATTTTCACATGTAAAAGGATCCAAAATGGACCATTATTAAGACATAGACACTATAAGGTTTAAACATGGACATAAAATATATTTTTTAAATTTTTTAACTCATTTTACCCTTATATTTTTAGTGCAACATCCGGTAAACATATTTTCACCATAACAGTTGTAATTTATTTTTAATATTTTTTCTATTCATTGTGGTAAATTTTTTAATTTTACCATATTAGATAATAAAAATTATTATTATTATAAATATTTAATCCATTTTAACAAATTAAATTCTCATAATTAGAAAAATTCAACTTATAATTAAACCCATAGACGTGATGAAAAAGTGGGGTTGTCATGAAGTGTATTTTCCAAGAAAAAGATGATTTTATATAAACTCTATGACAAATAAAAATTATTGTATGAATATAAATTTATATTTATTTACATATAATCTTTAAATTTCCTTTAAAAAATTCCTAATTAGTTATTATTTCAATTAATTAAAAGGATAATCATTAACTAATTTTGAAACAGTTTTCAGAAAAATCTTGTTTTTAAACCCAAAAATAAAATTATAATAAAATCCATTATAAATTTGATTAAAATATAATTTATTTGGTTAAATATATCTGAATAATACTTATATTACATTAAATCATATTAAAAAAATAAATTTACTTTTAAATTACTTAATTTATTTAAAACAAATTATTTTTTTATAAAAATTGATATTTATCACTATTCACTAAAAAATCAATATTTTCTAAAAATTACCAAAATATCAACAGTCGATTATTTTGATATTATGATTTAAAAATTTAATTTAATTTTATAAAATAATTTTTATATCTATTTGAAAAAATATAATTATAATACTATTTCATAAAAAGAAATAAAAATCATTTTTGGAGAATATATATTTTTGAAGAATAAAATTACTTTACTAAAAAAATGATTGATAATTTACTAATAATTTATAAATAATTTATATTTAGTATGAAATGTATATATATATATATAATAAGGTAGTTTATACTATTCATACCCACTAATATAATGACTATATTATAACGGTTTTATATTTCACGGTTCATTTAAGCTCATTGTTGCCTGTTGAATATTCCATCGAACACCATTATCTTATTTTAAAATATATAGGTGTTACATATTGTATGGGAGTATATTGATGTATTTCTTAATGAACTATATGGTATTGCATCAAATCATGAGGTTGAATTTTTAATCAAACTCATACTTGGATCTATTCATATCTCAAGGAGTCTATATATAAAAGATCCCTTTGAATTAAGTGAATAAAATAAGAAACTATAAGAGAATTTGGACATGGAATTTATATTCCCTAGTGATTAACTATAGAGTAATCCAGTACCCTTTACCTAAAATAATGACATATCAATGAATCATTTAATTTATCCTCATGATCTTAATAAAATTAGGATCAAGAATATGTATCCCCTTCCCCTTATTAATGATCGATTAGATCAACTCAAATGATTTCATTACTTTGCCAAAAATTTCATTTAGTCAGGATATCATCAGTTCATGGTTAAAATTGAAGAAATTTCCAATAAATGTTTTAATAATAGTTATAGACGCTATTAATTTATAGTGATTCCATTTGGACTTAGATATTATCCCATTATATTATTTGATCAAATGAATAGTATTTAGAGACTTTTCTAATCATTTTTTTGTTGTATTTATATACAATATTATTATATACTCAAATTAATATAAAGTGCATAAATATTATTTGAGGATTTTTTTAAATACCTTGAAAAAGGTGAAATATATTCCAAATTTATAAATTGTGTGTTATGGATGAAAAAAAGTATCATTTTTAACTCATGAAATCCTAAGAAATATAAAATTAATAAATCCATCAAAGACAAAAGTTATCAAGTAATAGATAATACAATCCATTGTAACCATGATCCGTAGTTCTATTAGGATAGTAATATATTATAAACACATTTTGAGAAATTTCTCATAGCTATCAAATCCACTAACCAAGTTAACATGGATGAGAGTGAATTTTATTTGGATAAATTCACTACAAAAAAAATCATTGTTTAGCATCAGTTTTCTACCGGTGGTTTAGTAAACCACTACTAAAAAATTGAAATGATTTGGTGGGGGTTTATTAAAAATCACTACTAAATATTATGTTTTTATTAAAAAAGACACTTCTCCCCTGACCCTGACTCTTCTAAGCTCCCCTCCCCCCAATTCCACCAAGTTCACCCTCCCCCCTCCCCCCGATGCTAAGCCCTAGCACCATAATACTTCCCACCTAGCCAGCGGTCGGGTATCTTCCAATCCCTTTCCTCCATGTTTGAGCCCCCTAATCCCTCGCCAGTGCTCCGGTCACAGCCCCCCGACAAGTCACCCACTCCTTTTCCCACACATGATATATTTCTCTCACCTTCTCCCTCTCCCTACCCTAGTTATTGGATTTTCTTGAGCGCAAACTGTATCTACAGTTAACCCTGACCCCTCGATCCATTTCCCTAGTGGTAAGACCTCCCTTATTGGTATTTTTTCTTATCCCTTCTTCCCTTTCCCCTCTCTCAATTTCCTAGATATGATTTTTTTTTGTGGTGTATTAGAACTATTATTAGTGAAAATAGTAGATAGTGGTTGGTTTCTCAATAAAAAACCATTATATTTAGAATCAAGAGTGGTTTCTTATTTTTATTCAATGCTCTAAATGATTAAATTATGAAAATTACTATATATGTGGCTTTTGTGTTAATGGGTTATAGTTATCTCTTTAAACTCAATTAGATAAAATTATTTTTTTGGTTTATGGTTTTTAATTAATTTCTCTATGTAAGTTAAGTGTTTGATGAACTTTCTGAAAAAAAATTTGATGATTTAAGATATTTTTTTAATGTCCAATAATTTTCAATGAGAAAATCATCATGTTTTAATGAAATATTTAAAAAAAGGTTCTAATGAATTTATTCTAAAATGGTTCTTAGGTTACAATTATTATTTGGGAGAGTTTTATGATATTATTATGATTTGATTTTTATAGAGGATTTTAGAAGTATAAATCTTAAAAAATGTTTTAACGGTCCAAATTTTATTTTTTAAAGGGTATTTTACGATGTAAATGGATCCTTTAAGTGTATCCATTCTTTTGGGTTGTATAAAGGAAGAGAAATTTCACAATTTGTAGACATGATTTATATATATAATTATATATTAAAATAAATTATTTCTATAATTGTTGTTCTATGATTTTTGGAGCATACTTTTCTATTTGGTACTCTTATTTTCTTACCTCAATTTTATACATCCTTGGTCTATATCTAGATGGGGTTTTTCTGTCCTCAATTTTATGTTATTTCTCTTGTTAATGGAACTTATTTAGGAATAACATACTTCTAGGGTAGTTTTCTATTAGTTAATATAGGTAGGTTAAGATTGAGTGTTTCGTAGATTAAATTTCATCAGGGACTAATAGGATGGATTCTGTTATACTTTATTCATATACATTACATAGTTATCCTAGTTTATTACATGATTACTGGTTTCATATTTTGTTATTATGACCATGAAACATTCATTTATAGGATAATTACCTTATATTTCTTTAATATTAAAATTTATTATATATCTATAAACCAAACTCAGTGATATGTTCATTATATTTTATATTTTTAAAAGATTAATTGTAGTGATGTTACAGTTCTATACTTACCTAGAATTTTTTTATGAATTCATCTCTTTTTATAAATCCAAAATTTCATTTTATAAAAAATTTGGTGTCTTCATCATGTAAGTCAATAACCATGAGGTGGTTTCCCATTTGGTTTTATAATTTTGAATATTTATGTTATGTACAAATGAGTTATTATTGAATATAATTAATTAAATGAGATGTATTGTAATAGGTGAATGAAAGTGAGATGTGTGATTTACATGGTGTGTTTATTAGACACCATATAATGATTATCTGATTTTTTATGCTACTTTATAAATTCTCATTTGAACTCTTGGGTAAAATAGTTGGAAATTGTTTGATGGATGGGATACTAGGTAATATTATAAATTTTCTATTATCCTATACTACCCCAATGATAAATGAAATTAATAAAAAAAAGTTGGCGATGAGTTATCTTAATTCTAATTTTATTTGATTAAATTACATGAATGCCTTGAAGGAATCATTTCACTAATCCCAGTCAAAACTCAATTGACATTCCCTTGACAACAATAACAGATTATGATCCATCGATCTTCCTCCCTACCTAATTTGAGACACCCTATGTCCTCCCCCTTTATCATCTCTCACACCATTCATTCCATCAGCGTCTTGAACACCCTCCATCAACATCAAATTATCATATTAGATAGTAACTCCACATTCAACTACTTTAACACCAAGGGAATAGGGCGTCTAGTGAGGATATTGGAGGATGAAATTTATAGGTACAGACATTATTGTAAATAGATTTATTTCAATTTTTTATACTACTGACTCTTTTTTCATAAAAGATTAAAAAATGTTACTATATAGAGAAATATTAATGGTTAGGATGCCTTTAATTTGAATAGATTGAAGTTAGTTGCCTCATTTGACTTCTATAAGGTCCCCACTAATGATGTTGTTGGATTACTTGTCCAGATTCTAGTCCAGCTGATGGAAGAGTCAGTTTCCCTTCCAATTACCTATGAAGATTGGAGGCATGTGCCTCAGAGATGGAAAACACAATTTTAAATTCAACGATAAAGGTAATTTTATTACATTATATTGTAATTGAATGTAATTATGTTATTAAATTCTAATATTTTAAAAATGAATTTCATTGTATAGATGTTTTTCTACATTACTATTGCTAAACTAATCAAACAAAAGTGGATAATATACAATTTGGTTAAACCTTTGAAGGATTTTAAATAGAGATTATTGAAGGTATTCAATGATATTTTTTTAGAGGTCAGTAGTTGTATGGTAAGGTAACTAAAGGGGTACCTAGAGAGTAATGTAATGTTTTTATTGATTATCATCATCAAGATAAACACGTGGTATTGAAATATATATTATTATACTAATATAATTTTACATATATACATGCATATGAAAAGGATTTGACATTGTATACATTACTATTAAATTACATGTAATTTATTTCATGATGTTTCAAGAAAAAATGAATCACATTGCGCTAAACAAATCACCCCACACATTGTCGGGTCAAAGAATTTTTTTAGAAACAGATTGTCTCTGGTAATATTTTCATTAGTTTAAATATTTAAAAGAATTCATTATCTTATTCATATATTAAAATTTTGTTTTATCATTTTTGTAATTCCATCAAATAATTTAGGTAACCAAGTCTCCTCAAAAAAACTTCGGTGGGATATTCATACAAAATCTGATCGGAGTTATGTTAATGAGTTTTTCAAAGAAGTTGGGGTATGAATTTCTTTTTCATTAAATATATTTTTTGTCAGTTTTCACAATGATAATATTTATTTTCGAAAATATGACTGATATTGTATTTATAGGTAAAAAATAAATAACTATGGGATTCCAATCCCACACAATCATTCTCAGTCTCCTAGGATGACCAAGTTGGTCATGTCCTTAAAAATGATTATCTTGGTTGAGTGTGCAAGATGGGTTTGAACCATTACCATATGAGGTCTTTGATAGGAAATCATGGATTGTAACTACATATACTCATGAGTATAGTAAATATCTCCCTTGAGATGTAAAGAGGATGTTTTTTTTGTACTGAAAAACATAATTCATAAACACATGACTCATATGAAGACACAATATGAAAATTTCAATGCTCTGTAGAAAATATTGGTTGAATTATATCATAATATGACTAGATATATCCCATATGATAGAGTAACAATGAATCATAGTGTGTAGGTAAATCACACAACTTCAAAATCATTTAGTACACAAAATTTTATTGGGTTCAAGTTTAAAGTAAAATATACAACATTGTTTAAATTTCAACATAATTATCATGCAAGTGTGGGTTGTAGGAAGTGGATATAGTAATAGAGATGGATAAGATATCAATGAAAGTTCATCTAGTAGTGATTAGGGTTCACTATGGATTAGAAGATAATGTTTAACTAAATATATGATGGTTTCTTGAAACATTTCCCCGATAAGCTTGATTTTTATAACTTAAACACTTAATCTATTTTTTACTACCACCCAAAGCCCCCATGAGAATCCTTAGTATTTCATAACTTTTTTATATCGTAATGATCTTGTTCATGATTATTTTCCTTGAGGTATTGTATTTTATCAGTTATATTTTCCATCTCAGTTAATAGATATACATGTTTTCCCATGTTTTTAATCTTTATATGTATGATCGTAAACCCCCATCATGCTAAAAAATTAGAGGTCCTAGTTTTTGAATTGGATATATTAGTAATCAAGTGACCAGTTCATGTTGTTGATTCTTAGGAAGTGATTCTGTATAAGAAATATCTTCTGCTGGTCTATGTGTTTTGGTGAAATGTAATAGACTATCATAAGATGTGGGAATGAGAATAGATGTTGTGGGGGTAGTGTGATCAAATTTTATTTGATATGTCTTTTTGATATGGAATATTTTAGGTAAAATGTGATATGGTTAGGATAATTAACAAATCATGATGTCAAATTGAGGCACTTATATTTTTTACCATATATTTTTAGAACAAAATTATTTTTTTAGATTAATTTTGGGACATTTTGTACTTTTCTAGGCATGTTCATGGTTAGTGCGTTGTTAGAGAAAACCATGTGCCGTTCCAATATAACATGTATCTAATAATTTTTTGTGGATGTGTTATTTCACATGGTTTTTACAAAATTAGAAAAACTATTAGACTAAACCATACAAATTACCATTTAGATTTCAATAGACACACAATCGGTCAATAGTATTCCATAATATTCATCCATACCGTGAGATGAAAATTTAGTTATAAAAAAATTATTTTTTTTGAAATCGATATGCCACTCACTGAACAAATTATTCCTCCAAAAGATTAGTCTATTGACTATATATATTCATCTTGGAAATAGTGGTGATCCCAACCCTTTTGGATAAAGATTTCAATGGTTATTGAGGTGTTAGATATTTGAAACATAGGTAATAAATCAATCATTTTTATTCTTCATAATTGTTTTTGATATTTATTCTTATTGATAGAACTGATAGATTACGGGTGTTATTTCTAGTTATATGGGGTTTTTCAATATTTAATGTGTTTTCATAAATATATATATATATATATATATATCCATTTTTATAAATGAATAAAGAGAACATAAAATGGGATTTTATGTGGATTGTAATAGTTTAATCAGTTTTTTGGATTTCAAATGCTCTCATATGATAGCATTATGGTCTTGAGTTGTTTGATTTGGTTTTCTATTTCTAGTGTACTTTTGGTGATTTATTTTGATAAATCCCTTTGTTTTAATGAGTGTATTAATATGTATTCTACATTTCTATCTTTGGATCTTTAAATGAATGATGATATATATATATATATACATGTAAATTCTACTAAATCTGGTTTGGGTTGGAGATTGTGAGTTGTTTTTTCTATATATCATGCAGTTATGGGGTAGTAGATTCTAATTTTTTATTTTTCAAAATTAATATATAGTGGTGGTTTAAACCCCCACTATATTAGGTCAAAAAATCATTATTGGCAGTTTATGCTAAAAAAATGGCAGAGTATAGTGGCAGTTTAAACCGCCTCTATAATCTCAACATTTTATGGGAGTATAAAATAGTGCTAAAAAACTAAAACCCATCGATAAAAAATGTTTCTATGATGGTTTTCAATAATAGTGGCTAAATGTAAGGAAGCTATGTGAGTTGGATACCAAAACTAACTTTAGCAGTGCTTTTTTGGAAACTATTACAGAACTATATGGAGATGGTCTAAACCACCGCTAAATAAAAAAAATATTCCGCTATCAATCAATTTTTTTTCGCAGTGAGGAATGTGATGAATGTTTCAAAGATCTAAAAAAGTGGTTTGTTACTGAAACTGTACATATATTACGTTACAGTAGGGAAGTGTTGTTAATATACAATGATTCTTTGAAAAAAGATACTAGGTTATGTCCTTATATTTAATGATAAGTTATTTATTATGCCTCACATAAATTAATATCTCATGAGAGAAATTACCTAAATCATGATTTGGAATTATTTGAAATGATATTTCATCAATTTTTGTTGGAATTATCTTTATGGAGAAAAGTGTGATATATATATTTATCACAAGAGCTTGAAATATTTATTAATACAGAAAGTCTTGAATATGTGCTAAAGAAGATAACAAGAATTGATAATATATTATGATTGATAAATAAATTACCACCTATGCAAAGAAAATAAGGTGGATGATTCTATGAGAATGAAAGATCATGCTACTATATACATGATGTGCCTTGAAAAAGACTTGACACTAATGGATTTGTAGACGATGAATCATGAATTCATATTAAGAGTGGAGAAATCCTATCTTCACCAATAGACTAGTCATCCTTCCACCCACATGAAGATCGAATAAGCCCTGAAAGATGTTGTAGAGCAATAGAAAAGGTATCAAATATTCTAGAGTTCAACTTTGATATAAATTGATTTATAAGGTCTAGTACCTAAATATGAGCCCCATTAAAACCAGAAATAAAGAAGTAACTTTTGGATGATGTGCATAGAACATCCTTATCCATTCATATAGGATATACTAATATGTGTAAATATCTAAAACAAAACTTATTGTGGGATCATATATAGTGGGATATTACAGAACACATATCCCAATTCTTGGCATGCTAGTAAGTTAATGCTAAATAATAAAAGTATATGGGTATATTGAAACCATTTCCATTCCAATATATAAATCTGGAAACATCACCATAGATTTCATCACAAGACTCCCCATGATATCAAAAGTCTATAATTTGACATTTTATTTAGTCAATCACCTTACAATGTTAGTTCATTTTTCCATCAAAAACTATTTCCCTCTTGATCAACTCACCAAGATATATATAAGTGAGTTGGTAAGGCAATATAGAGTACCACTATCCATATTATCTATTTGATACTTGAGGTTTACCTTGAGGTTTTGGAAAAATTCTTAGAAATAATTGGATATGGAGTTGTGTTTCACCACATATTATCACCCTTAGACACATGGTTAAACTGAAAATATCATTCCAAATCTTGAAGATTTTCTTTGGTTAGGTTAAATGTAATTAAAAAAATGTTGGGAACAACACCACCCCTGGTATAGTTCTCATATAAAAATATTTTATATTCCATCATTTAGATGGCACTATTTTAGGCTCTTTATTAGAATAGATGTTGGAATTTAATATGTTGGGATGATATTTGAGAGTAGAGGTTTATAAGTACTAACCTTTTACAAGAAATGAAGTATAAGTATTAAACCATTAATCAATATATTAAAGTAGTACAAAGTCAATCGAATACTTATGTAGATAATCATTGATAATATTTAGAGTTTAAAGTTAGTGATAAGGTTTTTTTTCTGAATTTATCATTGGAATAAAGTTATCTGATTTAGAAATAATGGAAAGTTGGGCCATTGGTATATCATTCTATTAAATATCATTGATTATATTGGTTTTGTAGCTTATCTATGAGAACTTCCTTCATATCTCTCCATGGTTTAAGATGTGTTCTATATATCACTTTTTCAAAATTATATATTTTATTCTCTTATACAGAATTGAATTGTTGAGCCTGATGTATTGGTTAGGTCAATTTAAGGTCATGAAACATTTTTAGTTCAGAATTGGAATTTAAACATAAAGGTAAACGATTTTAAAGATACGTTATCATAGGTTTGTATTAAAATCCATGGTTTAAATTGGGTCTTAGAGATTCAATAAATATAATATGACATTTCATATGCCATTGGAATTCTAATTTGGATGGATACTACCACCAAAATTGTTCACTTTTGTCACTTTTCAAGGGACTTGGTTGAATTTAAATTAAGTTTAACTTTTATTGATAATTTTTTTCTCCACTTCGTTGGATAAAATCAATATTAGGAAATAATTTGAAAATATTCCACTATTTTTTGAGTCTTATCGACTTATTAGACAGTCTATATATAATTGTTGAGGATATTTTTTTACTATAATTTTTAGTTAATATTCAAGGATTTACAACACACATAAAAGAAGGAAAGTAAAGGAACTATTCAGTGCATCGAGGATGATATTTTCAATGCCTCTACTTCGTGGAATATAATTCCCAAAATTGGAAACCCCCATTAAATTGTTAAATGTTCTTATCGAGGAACTTGAATGCTAAATCCTAAATGTATTCCTCCTAATAATAGATGCATGAAAATTCCTATACTCAAGAATATATCTTCCCTTTCAAATTAAACTAGTTCTGTTTCCCTTGTTTAGTTGAATTATATATCCAATAAATCATGTGATAATACAGAAGATGAAACCCACTTAGTTTATGTAGGTTTTTATTTTAGGGATTAACAATCAAGGGACATAATGGATGAACACTATGGTGATATATCTGATGATATTCAAGCTACTAAGGATCTCTCTGCACAAGTAGATATGGACTACAACCTGTGGAATGAAAAAAATTATTTATTCCCAAATTTTAAAAGGGAAGGTCAAATTTGATACTAAAACTTCAATGAAACCCAAACCCATAAGTTCCAATATATATTTTTCTAAGGTAGAAGTTAAACCTGACCCTCATAAAGGTAACAAGAAGTTTTTTTCTCCTAGAAAATCCAGTTAGAGAATAAATCTAATTCTTATTGAGTGATCAAATTATTCATTCCTCCTATTGAATATGATCATATGGTTGGTATTTTTATGGAAGGAAAACCATATTTGACAAATCTTGTTGGTACAAAAATCATAGAAAGTAGCATGCAGACTCCCATGGCTCCTGACTGTAGTGTGTCAATGGTTCATCTGGGGCTTGAGTTTTTCTTAAAACCTTATCAAAGTAGAGGGAACTCAAATCTTATTACTATTAAATATTTTGTATCAATGACGGATGGTAATAATGGGGATGGGATCAATATGTAACTTAGAAAGAAGCTTTTGGGTTCTAACCTTGTACTTAGTGTCATTTAGACCCCACTATTGCTTGTGTTCAGAAAGGAATTGATTTCTCTTCAGAACCAGATCAGGGTAGGTAGATCCATAATGCTCATGTTGCATTTACATTGACTCAATGTTTTGATATTGAATTGGAGGTTGGGAGTGTTACATATTCTATTAGTAATAAAAATGTACATTTTGGATATTTCTTTGATAGAGAGGATCTAATAATTCTATAATTGTGGATTCACAGGATGAATAAATCGAAAAATACTTTTTTTAGTAGGTTCTGTTATTGTATATCTTATGAAGGATTAATCACATTCAAATGTTAGTATACACAACCCTTTTGTGTTTATTGAATCTGGAATTAGTGATGGGGATAAAAAATAGCGATCACATTCTTGGATTAGAATAAATTATGGAAGTTATTAATGCTAGACTCCTAGACGATGGAGTTAGGCCATGATTGCTGGAGAAAACATGGAGAAGGGGATATCATCTTTATGGTGAAATAATTTTAGTTTATTTATTATGGTTTATATTTCCTCTATTTTTTTCAGGAACATTTTATTTTTTTCATGTTCCTCATCTGTATTTGGTTTTTGATTTAATAAAGGGTTCACTAAGCCTCAACCTCCTCAAAAAGTGATGGCATACACTAGTAGGATCATACCCTATGAATCCCATTTATCAAATATTATAAGGGATATAGTATCATTTGAAATTCACCTTGACTAATACCAATCTTAGATTCAACAACTGAATTAAAAGAATAACCATTTGTGGGATAAGTTCAGGGTCATTGGGATCACAGCCCAAACCATGCTCATCGAACCACCCAAAAAAATCTCACCATCACACACCATACCCTTAGATCATTTTACACTAAAATAAAGGGATATGTATCTACACCCTAAAATTATAGATTTTTTTATTTTTATTCTTGATAAAATAATTATTATATTTATATTTATAACATTATAATGATTAAATAATATGTTTGATAAAAATTATATATTGATATATTGAAACATAAATTTTAGTTTTGGGAAAAATATAGTTTCAATCATGAAACACTTTTTGATTAATTCATGAATTTATTTGATGTGAGTTATTCTTAGAAAACAATATTATTAAATATAAATTATAATATAATTTTATGATGTAAAATGTAATTTTTACAAAGTTCAAAAAATTGATATTATAAAAAATTGTATTTTTAATAAATGGGTTTTTTTGGATTTAGAGTTTTAAATTATAATATTTAGAGAATAATTTTTATAAAATAAATATTTTTTTTGAAATTATGACATCAAGGTTACCAAATAGTGACATTTTTATAATTTTCTAAAGTTTTCAATTTTTTGGGTACAAATTAAATATGGTATAAATATAAAATATGTATTATGACATCATAATAAACCAAAATTGATGTAATATTTAACAAAACAATGTATCAATGGCCAAAATTATGTGTCCAATTTTAAATAATATTTTCTAAATTTATTTTCTTAATTTTATGAGCCCTTAATGAATCCTCCAAAACCAATAATGCATTTTAAGGTTTTAAAATAAATTCTTTATAAGCATGACTCACATACATATAATATTGTGTATTATTTGAATGAGTTAAGTGCCTATTAATATTAAATAGTTAAATATACTCATATTTTTTAGAAACTATGTAAAAAACCATGGGTTAGTTTTTGGTTTGGATTAATTTATCGTACAAAGTCCAAAACCAATGTTTGGAAATTAATAAATAATTTTCAACTCGTTTTCTATAAACACACACCCAAACTACCATTCATAATAACTAAAAAAAATTAGATTAAGAATTTAGAATTCCATTCCCCCTCTAGAGCCATCACATGGTGTCCCTAAGCTCTCAATAAGCACCTGCCAAGATTTTTGAACCATATTATCAAGGTAGGGGATCATCTTGTTGTCCTATTTATTCAAGAACCATATTTGTGATTTAAATATTTATCCCCAGATTTTTTGTTGGGATATATTTTTTAACATATATATTACTATAATTAAGGTTTCGACGTTATTATAGACCCATTTCACTATCAACGAATGCTTCCATGAATCCTTATGTTCCCCAATTATGTTGTCTAAATTATCCAGCGATTCTTCCATGAAAAAATTTATGAAGTGAATAACCATCCCCATTTGCACTAAAGGGTATTCACATTGTTTTGTCTATCTTTAATTCAATTTTTACTTCTATATATGTAACCCACACTCCTATATCATTTGATTTAATGTAATGAAAGACATTTTTGTGTCGTAAGATCTATGTGGAAAACTTACTCATGTACATGATATGAATGTGATGGGTGGGCCCAAAATTATATAGCCCTCAAATGAAATGGGTAATGTTTTTATCTCATGAGATACCATGTATGGTTCATCGGAGGTTATCATAATAACACTATTTTATGATGTATCATTAGTTATCCTCAACTTATGTTTATGATGTCATGTTTTTTATTGTTTCCACATTCCCATAATGACTTTAATTTATCATATTATATCATGATTTCATGTTCATGTTAAGGATTAAAACCATTATTATATTACCTTGATATTTCTGTTGACTCACAAATATTACTTTCATCGTTTTTTTCTTTTAATATTACCTTATTTGGCTTTATATCTCACTCATTCTTTATGTACATCCCCAGGTTATCTCGTATAGTTTTAGAAGATAAATGAAATTTAAGGTTATGTAATGGTGTTTTAGTTTATGAATCTATATTTTTGGTTCAATTTTTCATTATATGTACCTAATTACCCAAATAAAATATTCCTAAATATCTTTTGGTATTGTATTAAATGTACAGTCATGAAATAAATCCTGAAATAATTTGTATGAATGATATGCCTTTTCATAGTTGGAATAAAAGAAAATTATAGTTATTTTTTGGGATTAGAATCGTGAAAATACAATGAAATCCTTATGGATAAGTCCAAACATAAGAAAACATCCTTATATTTTTTTAATGTAGAGAGTAAGTGGATTCGATGAAAATACATCATTGGCTGAATAAGTGGATGTGGCTTTGACATAGTTATACCTAGGGGTAATAACCCTAACAAAGGGAATATTGAGATGGACATGATCATTTCCTATTGCATGAAGAAAAGGTATTTATGAACACCTAGTTTGATAATCACAAGGGATATTCATTGGTAAATTTGTAACCTCATAACAAACCACTATTAAATGGAATAAAAATACCCACAATATTTTATGTTAGGAAATATATCATGGATAACATATCTTAAATCCTTGAAATTCATAGGATAATGAATATATTTCATTTTTATGATATCCCTATAATATTCATAAGTTCCTCCTTTTATGTCAGTACCATTTAATGAAAATAAACCTTATCCCTCCCCACATTATTTTAGTCAATTGGTAGAAATTTGTGGAACTAAGTCAACAACAAATGTGTCGATTTTCCAAAAGATATTACCAACCTGATACAATTATGAGTCAGAAAATTCATGGAAATAATTTCTTAATTAACTATTAATTTATGTAGAAACTTTAATCAGGGGGGAATCTAACATACCCTAAAGAAATTGAAGGTTTCAATCAAGACCTTTCTATGAAAAGGGCCTCCTAATTTTAGTGGATATTTCAATCCTTCAATAGTATAATAATAGATAATCTCCATTTAAAGGATCTTACCTATCCTTTAATGATATGGGCAAGGGAAGTTCATTCTTATAGTTTATCATATAATGGGAGAAGTTGTTCAGTGGTGGAAGTTAATCAAAAATAAAATACTTGAGGAAGAGATTGAAGTGATAGAGTTGAATGAATTCCGAAAAAAATAAGTAAAAAAATTTATTTCAATCTCTAACTTAAAATAAAAATTTATTTTATTTTCCTTTAGAAAATGATCATGAATCCATTGAGAAGTATGAGGAAAACTTTATAAGAGTTTCACGATACTTTTCCTACTTTATCCTTACCACCAAAAGTAATGTTGACTGCTTCTCTAGAGGGATAAAGTTGAGTCTATGAAAAGATTTAGGGATTTCATACTTTTATAGCTATGAATAATTTTTTTAATATTCCACAAAAGTCAAAATGGTGATTAATGAATCTTAAGGGTCTCACGAGTATGAAGACAAGATGTAGAGAATGGATTTTAATTATGGTGGTGCCATGGAAAAGTGTCATGAGAGAAATAAAGTACAACATCCCACTTATAAAAAGTGTGGGAAGAAGAATCCTGGAAATTTCTTAAAGAGGAAAAGGAAATTCTTTATGTGTGGGAAGGAAGGGCACCTAACGAATGATTTTTGAATTGAGATACCCACCAATGTAATGGAATAATGGAATGATCCAATCAACCCAGAACCTATTTTCCAATTTTTCAACTTCAAGGAATAATGAAACTATTTGAATCAATGAACTAACCCATGTATTATTAATGAAAATCAATGAAAACAACCTCCAAGGTCTAGTGAGAATATGAGAGAATATGCCATCTTAATTTCCGAGGTGAATTCTGAAAATGAAGTGGTGAAAAGTATGATAGTTATTCATTGAATGATAGAAAATAACTATTTTATTATGGCTCTACACATTCTTAAATATCATGAATGTTTAGTAAAAAAATTTAAGCACCATTAAAAAACATGAAAGTAGAGTTATTAGTGAAAATAGAAAATGTGGAAATTATTACTTCCCAAGTATATAACACATCCTATATCTAAATTTTTTGGGAAAAATTACAATAAAACCATGTGATACTACCTATAGAGAAATTCAATGATGTTCTAGGTGTCAATTGTATTTATTTGTATAGATCCCAAATAAATTAAATAGAAAAGTATATCACCCACCATGTCACTAATCATCCTCTGATTCTATATAATTGCAAGGAGGAGGATGAATCATATTTTTCATCATCATTTCAGGAATTCATATTATTTCCTTTAAAAAAATCCAATCTAGAACAAATGATTAAGACTAAAGAGAAGATCGTCCTTGATGATATTCCCAATGGAATAGAGTTCTCTGATGTGTTTTTCAAATAATTTCATGGTCTTCATCGTATATGTGAGGTTGAGTTATAAATTGGGATCATACCAAGATTCTTTCTAATATCAATGTATCCATATAGAATTTCCATTGTTGAAATAATGGAGATAAAGAAGAAACAATAGGAGAATATAGATAAACGGTTTATTTTCCCAAATACCTCACCTTGGGGTGAATCCGTCCTCTTATTTATGAGGTATAGGTCAATATACATTTACATTGATAATCATGAGATCAAAAAAATCATGATAAAGAACAAGCATCCTTTAATATAGATTGATGACTTGTTTGATTAGCTGAATGGAGGCCAGTACTACTCTACGGTAGATATTTTTTTAGGATATTATTAGATGAAGGTGAATAATAAGGAAATTCACTAGACTATTTTTCATACAAGTTGTGGGGATTGTGAGTTCATAGTAATGAAATTTTGACTCACTAATTCTCTATAAATCTTCATGGGAAAAAATGAATTGAGTCTTTAGGGATTACCTTGACAAATTTTTGTTAGTATTTATATATGATATTATAATTAACTATAAAATAGGGGTGAACATGATGAGTATTTGAATATTGTATGAAATACCTTATGGATTGAAAATATTAATGAAATGTATAGTACCAGTTAGTTTTGGATGGATCAAGTAACATTATTAGGTATTTTTATCACCAAAAAAGTGATATCTATGGATCCATCAAAAAGAAAGGAAATTGAAGGATGACCATGACCAACCTCTTTTATAGAGATCCATATTTTCCTTGGTTTAGATGCATAATATCATTGATTTGTGAGACACTTATCATGATTGTGAAGCCCATTAACCAAAAAAATTGGAATGTGGTGTAGTTTTTATAGAATAATGAATTTAAGGAAATATTTAGAGAGATTAATAAAAGGCTAATCACTTAACCTATGCTCACATTACCCACTAGTAAGGATGGATTTTTGATCTATAATAATGAATCTAAAAAATTATTGGATTTTGTTCTTATGAAAGATGAAAAATCGATATCCTATGCCTCCCTCCAATTTAATATTCATGAGGAAAACTTAAAAACACATGATTAAGGATTGACTACAACAATATCCACAATGAATATTTTGAAACATTATTTCTACTAGGATTTGTGTGACATATATATAGATTATAAAAGAATCAAGTATATAATCACACAAAGGGATCTCAAAATATGTAAATGAAGGTTTTTAGAAATGATCAAGGATTATGATTGTTCAATACATTACCATCCTAGGAAGGAGAATAATGTGGAATATTCTCTGAGTAGAAAGGGTCCTACAACCTTATCCATAATGAGGATCATAAGTGATATAATATTCTTGGACATGAATAAGATTAAAATGATAATCATAAATGTATATTCATCCTATAGAGCTCAAATATCAGCTTAAATATCCAGTCTTGAGAGGATCTATGTGATACAAAAAGGTGATGAGGAGATATAGAAATAAGTCGTTATTATTCCATTAAACATTGAAATAACTTGAGTTATATGTTTTGGAACCCAGATATGTGTCCCCCCAAAACCAAAATTGAAGAGGGAACATCTTATCTATTTATCCAAGAAACACTAAGATTTATAACGATCTAAATTAATTCATATGGTGGATAACAAAAATAGGTAGAATGAAGAATTTTTATCTTGATGCTTTATATTCCAAAAATTCAAGTATGAAAGAAATAATTACAAGGGTATGATGAAACCATTACCAATACTTGTATGAAAATGGATGAAAATAACCATGGATTTCATTTTAGGACTCTAGGACACCTAAAGGAAATAACACCATCTGGGTGGTAGACGATCACCAAACCATGTTGACGCATTTCACTACTATCCAAAAATACTCCCCCTTCCCCAACACTCTAAAACATATATATGTTGGATCATAAAGAATATGAATATGGAACGATATAAGATGGGGTGAATTGTAGGATTAAAAACATTTATTTTTTATCCTTTTCAAATGATTTAGTTTAAAATAATTAAAACTAATTCAATTAAAAAACCTTTTATTGTATTAAAACAATTAATCAAATTTTCCAAGGTTCTGATGAAAAAGAATATCGTAATCTGATTGGTTTTGATAAGTATTTCACATGTTGTATTTGAAGTTAATCATAGTGACATATATAAGGATTTAAAATACTAATCATGTGAAATATCATAGTCACTATGATTATGATTATTAGAGTGAAATAATGTAATGATTCAATAATAAACTGTACTGAATCGTATTGAGTAATTAAAATGATCTTAATTAAAAAAGATTCTAATCAGTGTAATAAAAATATATGGTAATCAGATTGATTATGATAAACATATTATATAATAGAAATATGAATAACTAATAAAATTCTATTTCTATTACAATGTAGAGTAAATTTAAAAGAATACAATTATTTTATCCTAAAGAGAAGGGTATCCTTTTACCTTTGATAAAGGTCCTTTGATTTATACATTCAAGAAACTATTTCTTACCCACACTAGGATAAACAATTGATACGATGATCTGGTTATGTCTTTTTATCCCCACAATCCCTCGATTAAAAGGTAATCAACACCTCTATCTTCCTAGGCTCTAAATCCCTCTATTCAGAAATTGATCAGCATGTATGTCTTCCTATCCTCAGAATCCATAGCTCATAATCACAAATAATCGATATCTTATGAGGAAAAACAAGAACTCTTGAATGAAAAAATTATGTAGAATGTGTAGTTCAAAACATGACTTCAGAGTCATTCACTAGAAGAAGAGTTTTGACAGAGCTGTTGCGGAATGTCTCACATTTTTCAAGAGTTTTGAGCTCATCAAAATGAACTAGTATTTATAGGCCTTGTCCCAAAGGTCATATTTTGGCTCTAACGGTCAGATTTCTTCTTTAAATCTTAGAGGGACTTAGACACCTATCACTCAAATGGTCAACATGTAATTGAAATAAAGACATCGTTTTGTAACACATATTAAAACAGAATACACTACATCATTTTTGTTTAATAGTTGTTCTTTAATTACAATTTTTTTAATACAGAAAATTAAAATAAAATGAGTATGATGAATATCAAAATAAAATTTAGTATGATTAATATTGTTTTGAAAAAAAATGTCAGTATGAAAGTTGAGAAGTGTCTGTGATAAAATAGA
Organism: Viscum album; assembly: GCA_963277665.1. NCBI lineage: Eukaryota > Viridiplantae > Streptophyta > Magnoliopsida > Santalales > Viscaceae > Viscum > Viscum album. The sequence goes on along the minus strand of OY728128.1, from coordinate 1,510,236,230 downwards.
AATTGTTGTATACAATAAAATTATATTGAGCCCATTACGATAACCTTGAAAATCATTAATTTTGTATTTATCAGTGTGTATGATATTTATCATAAATAGTTTGAAAAAAATTATAATTAAAAGGAAACATTATGATTTTAAAGAGAGTTTGTAATTTCCAAACAAAGAGGTATAGAAAGGTCAAAATATGACTTTTGACTTAACAAACTCCCCCTTTTTGGAAAGCAAAAACCTTGAGTTAAAACAAAAAGAATATTACTTAAAAATATCATATTCATAGTTGAACAATTATACATAAATCCTATTGAGTGTTAAAACTCTTATGAATATGAGTTTAATATAAATATTCTCCCCCTTATGATAAAGAAATCTTTAATGATCTTATTCTAAGAAAAAATGCTCCCCCTTACTATAAAAATTATTCTCTTAATTATCATTCTTCTATTTCCCCCTATTCAACATATTCTCCCCCTTTATAATACATTCTTTCCATTTTTTATTTTCAAAAAGGAAAATATAAAGTCTTCATATACCTGAAAAAGGGTAAGAAAAAAACATGATGAAATAACAAATTTGACAATCTATAAAAATTGAAAGAAAATCAATTCACAAAATGGAAAATATTCAATCAAAAGTTTTAGATGTCAAAATCATTCAATGATATTTGAGAAATTAATATAATTAGAGTTCAAAAAAATCATTTCTTATCTTTTTTATACTCCTTATAAAAAAATTATAAAATAACAATCTTCATTTTCTTGGACTCTTTTCTATCTCCATGAATTTATCAAGAGATTATTTCTAAGACCGAATCATTTGTTCTTCATCTTCCAAAATCATGTTTTGGTATAATAAGGCTTTATTGGGGTTCAAACTGAATTTTGGGTCTCCCTGTTTACTTTGAATTTTCTCTTTTCTCTACTCATCAGCGGTTTCAGTACTGTACATATTTTTCTTCTTCATATTTATAATAGTAATGTATTTTTATTTCGTTTACTTCTTTAAAACAATCGACATTGATTGTTTTTTTATACATTAACTACCTCCAAATATCTCCTTTATATTTTCTTCTTCAACATCCTTAAAAAAAATACTTTTTTTCATAATTGAAATGACATTTTAATATCCCTATTGTATAACCACCCATCTAGGGAACTAATTAATTTATCAGTTCTTACTTAACTACTTGATTGAAAATCTTCATGCTTTCAAAAATTAACCTATTTAGAACTGTAGGAAACATAATTAGTAGGGATTTTATCGCATATATCATCATATTTTTGAGGTTTTCAAAAATATAACCCATCAAGTTATTCTTTTCTCATATTTAAAAAAAGTACCAAGAATAAAAACATCTAAAATATTTAAATTTTCTCTGTCACCGTTCCCGGTAAATAAGAAACCTTGCATCCAAAGATATATCAACTGATTTTCTACTAAAAGATTTTTTTTTCATTTATGTTCATGGACTTCTAAAATATATTCATCATATTTTCTATTAATAAATGATCCCTTTACTTCTGGCAATTTATTGGAAGGACAAAATGAATCACCCTCAGAAGGAACACTTAATAAATGAGAATATTTTTTTGCAGATATACCAATATATCTATCATTCATATTGAAAGTAATACTTAAATATTTATCCATATTCACATTATTATATAACTACCTAACACCATCCACAATAATAGGGTCTTGAGAATAATTAAGTTTTTCACAAAACCGACTCCCATCCTTGAAACTAAATGATTATTTTTAAAGATGAATCATAGTTGTCATTGAAACATTTGGTTTCAAAAATTTCCTTAAAAATATTATATTTTAGAATTCCGTGGGAGACATTTCTTTTAGAGAGGTTTCTGATGATTGAGATATGGGTACGATGCAAATTTCTGAGAAAAACAATTATCAGTCACAAATTTAAGAGGAGTATAAGAGCTTAAAATTAGAGAAAATGATATCCAATGGGGGATATGGAGGGGGTCCCTTAATATAGGAGACGGAAGAAATTACTATTGAACTTCTATAGTTTAGATTAGATTTGAGAATATCCAACAGTTATAAAAAATTGAACTCTTGATGGGTTTTTAAAATTATTTTTTAAAAAATGAATCTGATAAAATTTGAGAAACAATTACCAAAAATTATAATATAAATAATGAGAAAAAGAAATAAGATATTGTACCTTTAAACATATCAATATATATTTTTTGGTATCGATTAGTTGGGGTTTTAAAAAAACTATGTACAAAAATGTTTTAATGGGTACAATGGAAATATTAAAGTGAACAGAGAAAATTTGTATGGAAAAGTTTTTATTGCGTAGGATGGAAATATTAAAGTGGATAGTGAAAATGAGTATGGAATAGTTTTTAATGCGTATGAAAAAATTGGTTACAAAAATTTAGTTTAAACTATCAATCAGAAGTACTCATCCTTTGAAAAAGAGTAACATAATATAAGGAGATGTTTTTAAAATAAGAACTACATATGAATGATTACTTTACAGTGATCATTACTAGCTTCTGTTTAATGTATTCAAATCTATCTGAATATAATGCTTTTATAAAAATATCAACAAGTTGTTCTTGCTTTTTGATAAATTATAAAATGATATCTTCTTTAAGTGTTTGATACCTAAGAAAGTGATGTCTAATATCTATGTGTTTTCCATGTGAGGGGTGTGCAGGGTTTTTACATAAATCTATCGAACTAGTTTTATCACATAGTATTTTAGTTTTAATAAAACTCATTCCATAATCTATGATTGTTTGTTGCATCCACAACACTTGGGCACACCATCTTCAATATACAACATATTCAACTTTAATAGTAGAAAGTGAAATTGAGTATTGTTTCTTGAATGACCATAAAACTAAAAAATATCCTATTAAATGACAATTTGTTGATGCACTTTTTCTATCCATTCTATAGTCTCCAAAATCGGCACAAAAAAACTTTTAAATTTAAAAAAAATTCGAGAAAAATAAAAAAGACCCAAATCCCTAGTTTATTTTAAATAGATAAAAATTCCTTTCACAAATTTTAAATGATATTCTTTTAGATTTTATTGATATCGTTCTCATAATCATACTAAAAACATCATGTATGGATGACTACATGTTAAGTATAGTAGTCTTCATATCATCCCTGTAATAGTTTTTTTGATTTATTGGTTGTCCGACATCATCAATTTCAAGGGTATTTGAGGTACCCTTTAGAGTACTAATACGTTGAGTGTTTTCATATCCATAATTTTTTAGATGATATTTAATATAATTATGTTGTGATATATAATCCCCTTCTATTTTTTTAAATTTGAAAACCATGAATTGATGTTAACTCACCCATTATACTCTTCTTAAACTCAGATTTCATAATATTCACAAAATAATATGTTTAAGATTAATGAGTTGATCTGAATATAATGTCATGAACTCAAATATGAATGATCAATACAGTTTTATTTTAATTGTTTATAAAATTTTTGGATTAGTAGTTCCATTAAAAAAAATATTTTGAAGTGAAAATCTTGTTAATCTATCATAACAAGATCTAGGGGCTTCTTTAAGGCCATATAAAGCTTTGGAAATTTTGAAAACAAATTTAGGATGTTTTTTATCTTCCAAAATAGGAGTTCGTTCAACAAAAACATTTTCTTGAACATATCTGTTATGAAAATCAAGCTACACGGTTTTTTGAAATAATTTGAAATTAAAGAATTCTATAAAGGCTAATAGTATCTGAATAAATTCAAGTATAGCTACCAGAGCATAGGTTTCATAATAATATATTCCCCATTTTTTATTATAACCTTTAGCAACAAATCTTAATTTATTTCGATTTATTATTCCTTTTTCATTGCATTTGTTTATAAAAACACATTTTACTCTAATTATATAAGTTTCTTTAGGTCTTTTAACCAATTTCAAGACCTTATTCCCTTTGAATTCATTTAGTTTATCTTGTATTTCATTTATCCAATATTCTTCACCTAAATCCTTATCATGGTTTTTATTCTAGAATTAAGGAAGAAATTATAGAATTTATACTTTATTTCCCAAGGAATTTATAGTCATAGAAGGTTGATTTACATCACCAGTGATACTTTCACTAGGATGATTCACAAAGAAACAACTAAATTGGGATTTATAAAACCTATTCATAAACATAAGATATAAACTCTTATGGATTGAATACTTTAGAAACAATTTATTAAATATTTTCCTTATTAGAGTAATCTTCTATCAATGTATGATAATAAGTTTTGGAAAACACATCAGAAGATGTAGGTTGAGGTTGTTGAAAAAAAGATCCAGTTTCATTAAATTTAATATTCATTGTTTCTTCAATAGTCAAAATTTTTTTATTAAAAAATCTATAATAATTAGAAGTAGTGTAATAGCATAAGTAAATACTATAATTACATTTCAGTGTAAATTTATGTAAATTATATTTTGTATCCAATATGAATACTTTACATCAAAATACTTTTATGTATGAAACATTTGGTTTTTATCCAGTCCATAATTCATAATGTGTTTTATTAAAAAATGGTCTAATTAAAACTCTATTTATAGTATAACAATAAGTACTCACAGCTTCATCCCAAAAGTGTTTTGCAATAGAATATTCACTCAACATGGTTTGTGTTATTTATTGAAGAATATCATTTCTTCTTTAAACAACACCATTTTGTTGAGAAGTTATTAGTTCTAAAAAGTTATGTGTAATACCATTCTTACTATGAAAATTTTCAAAATCATAATTTTTGAGTTCTACACTATGATATCTATAAATAGTTAGCAAAGGTAGTCTTTTCTCATTTTTAACTTTGGTTGAAAAAGTTTTAAAATAAGAAAAGGCTTCATATTTCTTTTCTAGAAAATCAAACCATATATATATAGTCTAATCATCAAATATAATTAATGCATTGTATTTTACTCCAATACTTCCAGTTTGTGTTTGTCCAAATAATTCCATGAAAACTAAATATAAAGCCATAGTTGTTGAGATCACACTAATAGAATTAAATCTTGACTGATGTTTCTTGACATATTAGCAAGGTTCATAGACTTTTGAAGAATCAAATCATGGTTCTGATAGATCCCAAACAAGTAATTTATTAGATAATTTATATAAGTTCCTAATATTATTGTTTCCTAACCTTCTATTACATAAGGAAGATTGATCTTATATTTCATTAGGGAAAGGTATGTATTGGATCCAATGGTCTTCTAGGTTTAGTGTGTAATCAATCTCATGCTAATTGAATGAATGAATGAATTTTTCCTTGGAATTGTTTTCCAAGCATTTATCATTCCAAAAATTCAAAATATAAACTTCATTACATAATTGAATTATGCTTATAAGGTTGTTCCTAAGACCCTTGACAAATAAAACATTTTAAATTAATGATTTTACAAGACTGATAATATTACATATTCTAACAATCATTCCTTGAGAATTATCTCTGAATGTAACTCTTTCACCATTCATTTTGATAATATTTTCAAAGAAGTTTTTTTTTCAATTCATATGCCTGAGACATCAACTATTCATGTAACACAAATTCTTATTGTTGGTACATTGTTTTTGTGAAAATAAAACAATTAGACCTTTCAAATATAAAATTTTTTGGATCTAGAAATGTTAGAATATAGAAATTTGGGAACTTATATTCGTTTTGAAAAGGGGGATTTATGGAATACCGATGATTGAATTTTATTCAATGAATATTTTTTATTCCAATTACCTCCACATTAAAACTTAGTACAAAAGAGGGAATTTTCAGGAACAAAATAATTATTACTAAAAAATAATTTGGAATGAGTATATACTATTCCTGGACTATAACTGTGGTGATGAATTTTATTATATATTTTTTCAAAACCTTCTCTACCAATGGTAAATTTTGTCAAAATTTTATTTAAAGAAAAAATTTCAGACTTTAGTCTTATAACTAAATTCTTATCTATATTAGTATTGTATTTAGAAGAGAGTTTTGAGTCTAAAACATTTTTCTGTGAAATTACTTTTTCAAAATCTTCTGAATCTTTTCATTTATAGAATTATCTTCCTCAAGGTGTTTTTCAACTAAAGTTAATTTCATAAAAAATTTATCAATCTCTTTAGAAAGATTTGGAACTTATTTTGATAAAAAATATATTCTATAATTTTTCTTTTTTAGTTTATTACTTAGTTACTAATTTTCTTTTTCATGCAATTTAGAAAATCTGGAGACTTATTCATATAAAGGTAAAGAATTATCTTCTTCTGAGGAATTATTTTCATTATAAGAAATATAACCATTCTTTTTAGGATAATTTGAATTTAAAGAAATATTATTCAAATATTTATTTGTGTATATCTTTTACCTAAAAAAATTATTTTCAATATATATTCTAGAGAGAAGAACAGTATTCTTTTGTCTAGAGTTTACATTATTTGATGATTCATCTGAAGAATATTCACCCCTAGCACTCAAGGGGTCATTTTTATTTAAGAGTTAATTAATTTTTTATTTATAGTACTTTTTCTAATTCCCTTAAAAATATCTTGGTTTCCTATATTTTCTTTTCATATTTGGGAAATCAGGTATTATGTGTCCATATTTCTTACATTCATAACAAGTTAATTCAGTTTCTTTTTAATCTTTATTGATTTTATTATATATGTATTGAAAATCCTTCTTTCCAAAAAAATGTGTTCACTATTTAATAAATATTGGCTAAATCATTCTTTGAATGTTTTTATTCACTTGAATCACATTGAATCACAAATTTCATTGCCTTTTTGACTTAACAATATTCTCAAGAGCATTGGATTTGTTCTGATTTGTATAAGTAGTAAACGAACTCCTGAATTAGTTTTTCATGTATTTTTCAAAATCTATTTTTAATTTGTTTTCCTATTGCAATAGAGTTCCAAAAAACACTTCAAGAGTAAAACTGGTAACCTTTCTTGATTCATCCCCAATATTTCTTTTTAACTCCCACTCATTGACCATTATGTCTATGATCTTATCAACAAGGGTTTCATAATATAGTCATTTCTATCCCATGGATTATAGTCTTTTCACAATTTTCATAAATCTTTTTTGTACCTTACAAAATTGTTCTCTATAATGGAATCAAAAATCCAGATAGTGTACTCTTAGCATATCTCGTCTAGTTTCAACCACTATAGATGTACCAAATTGAGTAATCTCCAATTTCATCCAAATTATATTAGCTTCTTAACAAGAAGAAATTTGTCTATATATATTTCTAGTCCTTGATCATAGTAATATAATTCATACCTTTTAATTCAATTGATACTCCTGCTTATCTTTTTTGGTAAGGAGTCCCACTTCCTTGTTTAGAATTTTATTATGTTCTGTAAGCATAACAATATTGTAAACTCCAGTTTTGATAAAAAAAATTTCATCCAACTATCCAGTATTCATAATTATTACCATAAAAAATAAGGGGTCATATAGGATTAATATTTTCAGTTGAACTGACATTAGTTCCTACCATCATTAAAATAATATCAAATTTCTTTTTCAATAGAGCACATTATTGTAACAGATGTTTATAAATAAAAATTTTTTAAAAATAAAATATAACTAACTTGAAAAAGTAATTTAAGAAAATATATTAGTAGTGAATACCACCTACGATACCAATTTTTGGATCATAATGTATATTCAGATGGCACAATACCAGAGGGAGGTGAATTGTAGGTTTAAAAACTTTTGTTTTTATCCATTTAAAATGTATTAGTTTAAAATAATTTAAACTAATTCAGTTAACGAAAACTATTATGTATTAATATAATTTATCTGATTAGGCCCTAGTTCTATTGAAAATGAATGTCATAATTAGGTTGGTTATGATATGTATTCCATAAGTCATAATTGATATTAATCATATTCACAGTTTAAATGACATAAATAGGGTAAGCATGTAAAAGATCATAATCACTATGGTTACGATAATCAAAGTAAAATAATGTTATGATTAAATCATAAAGTGTAATGAATCATATTGAGTAATTAAAAATATCGTAATTACAAAATATCATAATCAGAGTAATAAAAATATATTTTAATCATATTGATTATGATAAATAGATTATAGAATATAAATATGAATAACTAATAAAATTATATTTATATTACAATAGATCAAAAATGTAAAAGAATAAAATTATTTTCACCCAATGAAAAGGGTATCATTTGACCTGGGATTGAGGTCCCTTGATTTATACTTTCATGAAATTTTGTCTTACCCACACCAGGAGAAACCCTCTATATGATGATCAGGTTCTCTCTCACTCTCCACACAGGCCCTCGATTAAAAGGTAATCGTCACCACTATCTTCCTAGCCTCAGAAGCCCTCAATTCACAAATGATTGGAAATTATGTGTTCCCATCCTTATAATCCATCAATTTTAATCATCATTGATCGACATCACATTAGGAAAAACAAATTCACTTGAAAGGAACAAGTATGTAGAATGAGTAGTTCACAATTAAACTTTAGAATCCTGCGCATGAAGTATAGTTTTGATAGTGCTCTTGCATGATGTCTTGAATTTTTAAAAAGTTATCAACTCATCCAAATGACTTGGTATTTATAGGATTTTTCCTAATAGTCATATTTTGGCTCCAACTGTCATATTTCTTCCCAAAATCTCAAAGGGACTTGGACACCTAGAACTCCAATGATCATCTTGTAACTGATACAACAACATTGTTTTGTAATGAATATTGAAACAGAATACACTACATCATTTTGTTTTAATGATTTTACTTTAATTAAAATTGTGCTTTTTGAATATAGAAAACTGGAATAAAATTATTACGATGATTATCATAATAAGAGTCAGTACGAATAATATTGTTATGAAAAAATATCAGTATGAAAGTTGAGCAGTGTGTATGATAAAATTATATTATTCTCATTATGATATATATAGAAATAGTTAATTATATATTTAATGATGTGTATAATATTTATCGTACACATTATGAAATACATAATAATGAAAAGGTAACAATATTATTTTAAATAGAGTTTGTGATTTAAAAAAAATTATAGAAAGGTCAAAAGAGGTATTTTGACTTAATATTTTATATATATATAAGTAAAGTGTTAATAATATATGTATTTCCACTCTCTATTTCATCTAATTGAGATTTGAAGGTTACCTCATGGTTTTGGAGAAGCCTTCCATAATAATTGGATATAGAATTGACCTTCACCACAACTAATCACCCTCAGATAGATGGTTATTATTAAAGAACCATTCAAACAATATTGGATATGATGATAAAATGTTCAATGTATTTCCAAGGATGTTGGGATTGAAAACTTTCCCTATTAAATATCACAGATAACGACAATTTTCATTCTAGCATTCAAATGGAACCTTATGTGGCTTTATATAAGACGAGGTATTAGAATTCAACATACTGGGATAACATTTGAGATCATAAGATGATCAGAACCGACCTTATCCAATAATTGATTGAGAAGGTTCAAACCAATCAAAATTATATTAAATCTACAAAACAATTGATATAAAATCTTTTCAAAAATTAATAGACATGAAATTGAGTTTGATGGCACAGATAATGTATTACATTGTATATTATCATAGAATAGATTCACACAGTTTAGGAATAATGGAAATCTTAGCCCATATTACTCCAGCCCCTATGAGATCCTTGATCATATCAAAGTGATGGTCTATCAACTAGCACTTATACATAACATATCTAAAGTACATGATGTTTTCCTTATATCCCTCTTGAAGAAGTATATATAGGACTACAAACATGTGTCTAATCTAGATTTGGTACCATTAAGGAGTGATCCATCATAAAAGGAGTGCCCGGTGAAGATCTTAGATCATAAGGACATGGTTTTACAAAACATGGCAAGTAACCTGCTCATAATATTATGGCAGAACCACAAGTTTGAAAAAGCAACCTGGGTACTAGAAGAGGTGATGAAATTGATGTATCCTCGTAATTTTTAGTGTATAAATGAAATATCAAAGGTGAAATTTGTAAAGGGGAATATTTTAATGAACAAAACATTTATAAATTAAATCCTCTTTCTAAATGTGTAAATTCATTATGATGATATGAAATTATAGAAAATATATAAACTACTTATGTTATTTTAAACCATTATAAGTTATATCCTGATAGATTTATAAAACCATTAAACATCATAACCATTAATAATATATCCATTATATAGTGCTTTTATGGTTATTATATATATATATATATATATTTGTGATAAATCCAATTGACATAGAAAAAGAAAGTGATGGTCTTGACCAGTAGGATCTTACTCGATGAAGCCCATTTATCGGAGCTTATGAGAGAGATAACATCATTAGGATTTTACCTTAACCAATACCAAGATAATATTCAAAAACTAAAGTACTGTAAAAAACATTTATGGTAAAATTTAAATCTCATTCATATCATATTTGAAACTAAGTTCTCTGAACCACTTCAAGAATATCTCACCACCACACCCCTTTACCTTTTGGAATTCACTGCTATAATAAGGTTCTATGTATTTGGACTCTAACTATATGAATTTTAATATTTTCATTTTTAACAGTATAATGATTATATTTATCATTTATTATGTTATAATTATAAAATGATATATTTCATAAAAATTATATTTTATCTACTGAAACAGAAATTGTATTTTTGGGAAATATATTGTATCAATCCAGAAAATATTTTTCATAAATTCATAATTTTTTTGAAATAAATGAAATTTCAATAAAATACTATTATTATATAATATTTATTAAATATAAATTAAAATATAATTTCTCATATTCAAATTTAATATTAATAAGTGTTATAAATCAGTTATTAAAAAATCCACCAATTTTTTTTAATAAATTTGGATTTGGGACTCAGAAGTATAAATTATCATACTTAGAAAATTATTTTTATAAAATAAATATTATTTTTAAATCAACACATCAAAATTATCTAATGGTGAATTTTTCATAATTTTCTGAGACAGATGAATGTTTGGGAAAAAGTTAAATAGAGTATAAATATATGGTATATATTATAAAATCATAATGCACTGAAGTGATATAATATATGCCATAAAATATATCCATGATTAAAATTATGATTCCCCTTTAAAATATATTTTTTATGTTATTTTATTAATTTTAAAATCCCTTAATGAATCCTCCACAATCTATAATATATTTTAAGGTTTTAAAATCAATTCATTATAAACATGACTCACTTCCACATCACCAAGGGTGTTATTTTAAGGAGTTAAATTATTAGCAATATAAAATAATTTAATCCTATCTTATTTGGTATAAATAATGTGAAAACCTAGTGGATGGTATGTGGTTTGTTTTAATTTATCATATATATTCCAAACCCTATGTTTTGAAATTAATTAATATTTCTCCTCTCTTTTTATTTAAAAACCAACCCAACCTCCAATTACTCTTAACTCAAAACCATTGGATAATGAATTTACTCTGTACTTACCTCAATATACCTCTTCAATGTTTTCTCAAAGATCTTAATAATCTCCTACCATGATTTTATATGTTCCCTACCATGCTAAGGGATCCTCTACTTCTCCTATTTATTCAAGAACCTTCTTTATATTATTGATTTTTATACTCGTGTTTTTATGTTGGGATAATTTTGTAAACATCCATAATACAATCATTACAACTTTTAATGATGATATAACCCTTTAACTATCATTAAAACATTACATTAATCTTTATATACCCCTATAGTACTATCAAAAATTATCTTACATTCTCCATGCCAAACATTTGTGAAGTGAATACCCATCCAAATTTCCAATCAATGGTATTAAACTAGGAGTACATATCATTCATTTACTTTGAAATTCCATGTATATAACAAAAACTATTTATTCATGTAATATAAATAAATTGAATACATTTTTTATGTTATATTATCTAGCACACTTATTCATGTACATGGTAAGAATGTGACTGGTTGGCCTAAAATTATACAGCCCTCAAATGCACTGGGTAATATTTTTATCTCATGAGATACATGTTTGAAGCATGAGAGGTTATACTAAGTAGAATATGTTATGATGTTTTGGTATTTATCCTTGACTTATGTTTATGATTTCATGTTTTTTGTTGTTGAAACATTCACATGTTTCCATTATGTTATCATCACATATCATGCTTTGATGTCCATGTTTATGATTGTCACCCCTCTTATGTTACATTTATCTTCTTATTGACTCACGTGTATTGCATTCATCATGTTAGGATTTTATTATATCATTACTGGGATTTATATCTCACCCCTTTCTTATATACATCCCCAAGTAATCTCATAAAATTTTAGAAGATCAAGGAAATTTAATGTGGTGTTATAGAGTTTTAGTTTATACCATTGTATTTCTATTTCATGTTTTTATTATATGTACCTAATTACCCAAATAAACTAGGCCTCATGATCTTATGGGGCTATATTAAATGTATCCTTAGGAAATAAATCATGAAATTAATTGTATGAAATATATGGGGTTTCATATAGAATGTATCAACACCTAATTTCATTTAATAATTTCTAATAAATAAACTTGTTTAAATAGTTTGTTTCACATGAAACACAAAACCTAAACGAACCATGACAACTTTTAAATATCAGAATATATTCATGGAATTTTTAAGAATAAATAGAGTTTAACGTATTATTATAAATATTTCTAATATATATATATATTTTTATTAATACTAATTTAACTTGTAATTTATAGTAAATAATAATAAAAACAATTCAAAATTTTAAAAATCATTTTCTTAGAAAAATAGTTCTTTCATTATCTTGTTAATTTTATTTAAAAGATAAATTATTAAATTATATAATTTTAATTTTATAAAATAGACATAATTTTTTACATAGTATATAAATATAATTTTAGAATGATTTCTTTGGGATATTTTAAGAAACTATTGATTTTTAGGTGAATAGTGAAAATGGCATTTAAAAAAACTGTAATTTTCCTGGCATAATCATTATATAGTCATAACATATAAATTTTTGATTCATTTCTATTGAACAAATATGTATCTTATAATTAACATTATATATTTCAAAATATCAATATTAATCTATAAACATATATTTTTCATTTTAGAACTTGAGTTGTAACTTCCTTTAAAACCATTTTAATTCATTTAGTATCCTAAAATTAAAATTTTATCATTATTAAAAAACGAATGTAATAAAATTTATTTAGAAATTGTAATTATAATTTCTAATTTATGCAACAAATACTATTATATTTTTAATCATAAAAATGAGTTTCTTATGTAAAAACTAGCTACCACTGTAAAAGTCAAAAGGGTAAAAAGGGTTAACCAAACAGGTAAAAGTACTATCATGTTAAAAAAATATTTTAATTGAGTTTTTGAGGTTTTTATATACCAAAAATAATATATAATATATTATTTTCCCTTTTTTAATCTTCCATACATGTGAAACATGTGATCTCTTTATATTATGATGAAATAATTATAAAAATGTCATTCTCGCAACTTATAAAATGTTCCTCTCCTCACCCATTAAAGACCACTCTAAATTTTATCATTATTTAGAAACTCAACCCATTATCTTTTCCATATATCCATTTTCAAATTTTTTTATCTTTTTTCACATGAATATATCCTTATACCTCCATTTCCAATGAGTCTATAATGGAAAAATGATGTTCTAAATGAGGTTACAACTCGTTCAACTAAGAAAGATTTAATATTAGTGGTTATTCTTCACTCAGATTCCTTGATTGATTCATTATGATTCCTTTTTGAATATGATTTCATATTATGGTTTTACTATATTCTATGATTATATTATTCATTCTCTCTCTGGGGAATGTAAAATTTGTAATTGAAATCTTTACCTCGGTGAATTTATTTCTCAAATTAATATCAATATTGTGAATAATTAATATCCTCTTTAATTATGGTTTCCCATAATTTTCCATATTTCACTTTCCCACCAATGATACCATTTTTTTTGTGGAATCCCAATTATGTATTATCTCTATTTACCTTTGTATTTCCATTTCCCACTTTTAAAAATGAACTTTTATTACGTATATTATGATGTCTGTTTTCAGGATATGGTATTTCAAAATATTAAAATGGTTTTCCATCCTTTCATAATCAATTTTTTTATCTTCCACACAATGTTTCCTTCTGATAACATGTATATATTTTCAAGGATATGATTTTTTATGTTTCAATTTTAAGGTATTTTTTTTTAATGTTCGCTTTTTTTTTGAAAATGATATATGAATGTGATATGTAACATTTTATTTTATGATTTTTTTTATAAAAACCCTTTTATAGATTTTATACTATTTTATTATTTGTATCTTAAGGATTTATTTCCTTGGAAATATTTTTTCATGAACCACATTATAAATATTCATTATAAATAATATTTTATAGTGATTGAATTTTTGGTATCAACAGTTTATATTAATGAGGTTAATTTTGGTGATACCTTCTATAAATATTGTGAAACCAATTTTTCTTTTAACGGGTTCTTTATGATTTTATGAATGACTCTCTATTACATCCCATGTGTTTTAATAATATTTTAAATGATTTATATCTTATGGAACACACATATATATGGATCATAATGGGTGGAGTCTTAATTCTCCCTCCAATGCATTGGTTATGATTTTATATCACATTAGATAATGAGGCATGGATAATAATGGATTTCTCCCAACATAAATCATGGAAATGATTGAATTTTTTCACAACATAAATCATGGGAATTATTTGATTTTTTCACAACATAAAGGGTGAAAATAACTATATTTATTTATAATATGATGGTTTTTCTATTATTATTTTTGTTCCATAATACTTTTTTATATTATGATTCAAGTAAATACAATGTATATTTATTATATGCATATTATATACCTCATAGTTCTGGTTTATTTTTTAACACTCTTCTTCCATGGTATATGTTTATTCATTTGAGATTACATGTACTTTTATAATTACTTATGGATAACTCTTACTGTTTCATGTTTTTTTTAATAATATATTTATTATTTAGTCATGTTTTCTCTAATGCTTAGGATATAACCCTTAATGAAATGTTAATGATTATTTCCCCTTACAAATCATTTGAGTTAATAAGTTTTTTTTCGTTTCCTGAGGTTATAAATATTTTTATATCATATGAGAATCATATATGAGAGTCTAGTCTAGATCAATTAAAGAGGAATTTTTACCAGTGTTGTAAAAATAAGTTTAATATGTATCTAGTCCTCAAATAAACTATTCCTTCCATTCTCTGTATTGTGTGATTTTTTGTGAGATTAAATGTTTAATTTATTGAAATAATGTATAATAAAGATATGTTAATCATTTCTCACCTTGCATGGGGGTAGGTTGAAAGAGTATCTCTAGGTAGATAGTGATGGTTTCTAAGTACATAGTATGAATATTATAAATAATTAGGAAGTTTCGGTTGATTTCTATTCCCCATATAAGAGTAATACACTCCTAATAGATGTGATACCTTTGTTATCAACTATAGTTTACGTGGATTACCATCTAACCTACCCATATATACCATTCTATCATTTACAAACTTCACTAACCCATTTTATTACTTTCATTTTAAATTCTTCCAAGACCACTTTCTACATAACATATGCTTATGAATCGACCAAGACTCCCTATGGAAATTATTATTTACACACTAAAATACTATAAGAAATACATAGTAAAAGAACCTTCATACATTTATACCTTTCGTACATTGGACTTGAGTATAATCTAATCCATGCATGGTTTGGTATATTATTGATTATATCATTGGTTGAGGTTTAATATAAATGGGATCTATCCTATCACATGTTATGTATAACAAATATACCCTAGATTGAGATAAACTAAGAAAGTTATATTTAACCCAATATAAGGTTCATGGGATGTACTTATCTATTTGGGTGATAGGTTTTTGATGTGATAATCTATTAGAGTGAATGAAATGTGATGTGTTCATCTATCTGATCATTATTTAGTCATATAATAAAGAATATATGCGTATGTTATTATGGATTAACCTAATCTATGTCTCTTGGTCACTCAATATCTTAGATGAAGGGATTATATGATTATACATACATGTATATGATATAGATTTTAACACCCCAGTGTTTTAAAAAATAAATTTCAATGCATGGAACTTTGTTTTAAGTAGATATTTATAACTAGCCTTTAAACATAATTTTTCTGCTTCTATGTTTTGAATTTAGAAAAAATGGTCATCTAAAATTGTGTTCAGTAAGTTATTTTAAGTCTGGTAGAACCAACATTCTTTTTGGTAAATAGTAACATACCCTTATGAATAGTGATATGAATAGTAATAAGGCCCTTATGAATAGTAAATCATATTATTTTTTTATTTTATTAATGATATAAGATAATGATAAGTTGATTAATTTTTCAAGGTGTTAAAAAGTGAGTTATAGATTTAAAATTTTTATTTTTGAATAAATTATGATTTCATTTAAAAATTAAATTAATAATATTTAGGAAATTATTTTAAAAAAAATTGAGTTTATTTTATGAATTCTACTTGTAAAGAAATGGCTAAGGTGAATTTTTGGGAATTTCCGGAAATAATAGAATTTGAGATAAATAGAAAAATACGATAAAATACGATAAATGCTAAATATTTGATTTGCTGAATCATATCTGATACAAGGCTGATGTAAGACCACATAGTTAGAACTGAAATGCCATTATTACTATTTTGGGTCACATGAATTAACATTGTTGATAGTCTTGAGAAAAAATATTAAAATAATGTATAAAATAATGTAAAATATGTTCTCTCATCCACTATAAATATCACCCTTAATCTCATCTTCCTCCTGCACATCTCAAGCCTTGATCCTTACCTATGTTATTCCCAATAATCCTATCAAGGACCATCCCCATGTCCAAGAGATAATGGTCTCACCAAAAGGCCAATACTGATGGCCTTAAAAGGAAACTCAAGGAGAAGATATCAAGAGATAAACATCCCCTTTTGATTTCATTCATTTATTTTTATTTTCATTTCTATTCTTCTTATTTCCTTAACTCCCATTATCCAAGAGTCATGAATTATCAATTATATTACATATTCTTGATTTCATCATGTTTATGTAAGAATCATCATTATAATTATTCTCTTATACAACTTATTGAAGAAATTAAAACACTGTATGTGATGTGTCGATTTACCGACGTTGTGGACAATGTGATTTAAATTTCATTTACTTTCCTCAAGACTGGTCATGAAATAATTTTTATGGTTGAAAAAAATTATAATTTATATATTATATCTCATATATGGTTCTAGAATCATTTTTTACACATGTTATTAATTTATGAAACAAAATGACTTCTTCACGATCAAAGAATCGCCAAAATAACCTAAACAAATATAAATAATGTTTTCACTCATGAATAATTAACATGTCATAATTAAAATTGATAAATGGTATTAATAATGGATCTCAAAATATGTAGATATCACTCTTTTATAATTTTGATGTTTCACTTCCAATTGAAAAGAATATCCGTCATGAACCGATCATGGAAATCATGTAAATAACGCACCCAAAACAATACAAGGAACAAAATACTAACAATTAAAGGGTGAAATGATGTAATGAAATGATCATATAATTCATTATAAAGATGAATATGTTTCTATGAAATATTAATAACACTCTTTTAACCATTATACAAGAGGTATCAATGAGTCTGAAGTAATACAAACCCAAGGTAAGGGGATTCTTAACCTGATTTCCATTATTTGGGTTAACCTTATACTTCATTATTTATGTGGTATTAAAATTGTACGTGTGATCAAATTTATTTATATTATGATGAATTATGTTTACTTACAGTGTATATACATACTCCATCTACTCTATTATGTCACTTTAATTTTATGTTATTTTCAAGGGACTTTTCTTTAAAAATTCCACTTTTAAAATTTTATTTTATGAAATTCAAAAGAAATGTTTTTATGTAATTATTCACATTGAATGATTATGTTCTAGTTCTTGGTAATTGTTTATAATGAAGGGCGGGACCTATATTTCCCTCAAATTCATTGGGTATGTATATTTTGGAGGTCGGTTGTATGGTTACGCCAAGTGTAACTATGATGGTTACAAAAATTGTAATGTAGCTGTTAGAGTTACAAATTATAACATAGCCGAGAGGGTTAAGATATTATGTATGTATTTTGACAAGATACCTTTATGGTCACATTTTTGTTCTTATGTATTGTGGAAATCTTATGGAAATATCATGTTTCACAAAGTATGTATATATGGGCGACAAGTGTGTCTTTTGAAAATTATTTCTTACATTACAAGTATTTATGGACTAATGTGTTATTTTAATCTTTTTATATCTTTTACTAAGATTTTTCTGCTCATCCCAATTTTTTAAATGATTTTAATTGTTTATAAGGATGTGTAAGACAAATAAGGAATCCAAGATAAATGTTTGAATAATTTTCAAAGAAATCATGTTTTATTTTAAATGTTTTATATATTGGAATAAATGAATACTATATTTATGGTATCCACTATGTATTAATGTTTAATGTTTTGACTATATTATGTCCATTTTCTATAAAACTATAAACTCCAAAATATCCTCAATGTTAAAGTAAGTTATTTCTTAACTAAATTCCAGATTATGTAATATAATAAGGTTAGGTCCTTATAGTTGGTATCAGAGGATGGTTTAGATAACATTAGGGGTTAGGATGATATTAACATAAAACCATAAATATTTATTTATTATATGGTTAATTTAAAATGATATAGAAATTCAAATTTTCAATTTTTCTTTGACGAAGATATGTTTTTTCAGAATGGTTGTCCGCAAAATGAAAATGGGAGCTAAAGAGGAGAGGCACAAAAAAACAACATCCTTATGAATCTGTAGCCTGGAATGGTAGGGATTATAACCGAATAATTTGTGACAGTAATGGATAAGCCGAGATAGTAAATAATTGGTGGTGGAATCCATGAAATAGAACACCTAGAGGTACCACAATGAAACATGACAATAGTGGAACATTTGTTGAGACAACACCCTCCAACTTTCAATGGATCTTTTTACTTAGTAGCAGCTGAAGGATGGATTAAAGCCCTTGAAAAGATATTTTATGTTATGGGATGTTCATATAATCAATATGTAAGTCATGAAATTTATCGTTCTGAAGGTGAATTTGATCAGTGGGGGTCAATGGTAAAGAGTATCAGGGATAGAGAAGATATTGATGCCTTAGAGTAGGATGAATTTAAAAATATTTTCCAAGAAAAATATTTTCCTAAGGTGGTGTGACATAGGATAGAGAATAAATTCCTTGAATTGACTAAAAATGGGGAATATTCAGTGGTTGTGTATGAAGTGATCTTCACCCAACTAGAAAGGTATTCTCCATATCTTATTCTGGATCATGATAGCAAAATCAACCACTTTTACTTGGGATTGAAGCCAAGGTATCAAAGGGAGTTAGCCTCCCATTAATTACAATATTATGAGAAACTTGTATGATGTTCTAAGTGGGTATAGATAAAGTTTACTGATGACCACATGCTTTTTGGAAACAAGGAGAAGAAGAGCTCCAGATGGCAAGCGATGGGTAAGAATCAACCAAAAAAACATGATGGTAAGAAAATCCAGTTTTCGGTTTGTGTAAAGTGTGGCATGAAGCACCCTATGGAATTTATTACGAAAACAAAGAAGTGTTTTCTATGTTGTAAGTTTAGACATACGGTCCGAGATTGAAATGAAAACGATCCTAAGACAAATTATGATAAGCAAGCTCTTATGTGTAACAAATGTGGTGGGATGGATCATTATGCAATTGCACGTCCAAAGAGAGATCTAAATGATGAAAAGAAATAAAAAAATCATAAGAAAGGTGTAGTTAGATCTTTCACGACTATGTCAGTAGATATTGGGCCATACAATGAATTCATATCAGGAAAATTGTTTGTTTATTCAGATTTTGCTAAATTTTTGTTTGATACAGGGTCTACACATTCCTTCATTTCTGTGAAATTTTCTGTTAAATTGGAAATATCATCTCAACAAATGAGACTAGAACTTATTATTAAATAATCAGGAGAAATATTATAGAAAATATTAATAATAAAAATCATTTTATTGTGGTATATGGAAAGAGATTACCTACAAACATTTTTGTTTTCACCATTGTCGGGTTTTATTTTATTATGGGAATGGATTGGCTTTGTGTTTATCATGATAAGATTGAATTAAGAGTTAAAGATGTTATTTTTTAGAAAGAGTTTCGGTTTTTATACAAGAAAGAACACATACAATTGATAACATATCAGGAAGCTGATAAACTATTAAAATATGGAAATGAAAGTTATTTTGATCATATTGTTGAAAATAAGGGAACCATTTAGATTAATTATATTCCAATGGTAACTGAATTCCATGATGTTTTTCCTGATGAGTTACCTAGTGTCATACCTAACCGGGAAGCCAAATTCACAATTGACTTAGTTCTTGATGTTAAGAAAATTTCAAACCCCCATATCATATTTATCATATAGAACTTCTTGAATAGAAAAATAAATTGTAGGATTTTCTTGATAAAGAATTCATTCATCCTAGGACATTACCATGGTGTGTTTCTATTTTTTCATTAATTATAAATATTGTTCCATGAGACATTGAATCGATTGTAGAGCTTTTAATAACATCACTGTTAAAAACAAATATCCTTTGCCTCACATCGATGACTTGTTTGATCACATCTTGGGTGCTTAGTACTTTTCCAAGTTTGACTTTAGATCCAGATACCATCAGATTAAGGTGAAGGTGGATGACATCCCAAAAATCGCTTTTTGTACTAGATGTGCACATTATATTTTTTTTATGTCACTTGTGTTAACTAATTAACCTCCTGTATTCATGGATATTATGAAAATAATAAATCATGAGTTCTTGGACAAGTTTTTGGTTGTGTTTATTGATGACATTATGGTGTTTTCTATGAGTAAATAAGGGCATAAAAAACATCAAAGGGATTTTTAATAACCTTAAAGTAAAAGAAACTGTATGGAATATTCAGTATGTGGGTTTTATGATTGCAATTAATTTCTTTTCTTGGGGAAATTATAAATAAGGATGGAATAAGAGTTGATCCTTCCAAAACAAAACTGGCTGATGAATATCCAGGACCCACAAATGTTACATAGATTCTTAGTTTTATTGGATTAGAAAGGTATTAAAAATGGTTTGATAAAAACTTTTTACAGTTATCTAGTCTACTAAGTAAGTTAACTTTAAAAGGGATTATTATTTTTTGGATAGAACAATGTGATTTTTGTGTTCTGGAACTGAAGAAGAGATTGGTGAATTCTCCCATTCTGGCATTGCCTTCCCAAAATAGTGAGTTTTTCATCTACAATGATGCTTCTTTGATGGGAATCGGTATTGTATTAATGTAGAATGATCATGTAATTTTTTATGCTTCAAGACAACTAATATGTAATGAGTTAAATTATCCCAAACATGATTTGGAATCAGAATCTATGGTTTTTTATTTGAAAAATTGGAGGCATCATTTATATGGAGCCAAATTTCAAATATATACTGACCATAAAAGTTTGAAGTATATATTCACTCAAATTGAATTAAACTTGAGGATTAGAAGATGTATTAAACTTATAAAGGATTATGATTGAATGATCAATTACTATCTGAAAAAAGTAAACAAAGTGGTATATCCCTTGATTCAAAAAAATTATACATCATTAACCATGTTACATTTGGAACACGATCCCTTGATTAATGATTTGATGATTTTTGTCTTATAAGTTATTGGTGAAATAAATACCTCTGTTTGGTTTCAAGTCTCAGTGCATTCATCATTATCAAACTTAATTAATAAAGTACAGCAGAAAGACAATGACCTACAGAAAAAGGAAGAATTCATAAAAACGGGTATGTTTCTAGAATTTTACCTTGATAAATACTATGTTTTATGATTTAAAAAAATGTTGTGTGTGCCTTTTCATTTTTAGTAGAATAATGATTTATTGTGTGAAGATCATAGTTCTTCATTTTATTTTCATCCAAGAAGTACTAAGATGTATAGAGACCTCCAAGAGTATTATTGGGAGGATAGAATGAAATGAGATATTGCTGATTTTATCATGAAATATTTGGAATGTCAACAGGTTAAAGCAGAGTAGCAGTTACTGAAGGGGATTCTTTAGTCTTTACTAGTTATAGTGTGGAAATTGGAGAATGTATCCATGGACGTTTTTTGGGACTACCTAAGACTCCTCGAGGTAATAATGCGATTTAGTTTGTTGTTGATCGGCTGACTAAATCTGCACAATTTCTTTCTATTTGAGATACAATGTCTTTGGATCATCTTTCTAGATTTTACCTCAAAAATATTATCATGTTACATGGAATTACTCTTTCTATTGTATCTAACTGGGATCCGAGGTTCACTTATTACTTTTGTAAGGACCTTCAGAAGTCATTGGCCACAAAAATTAAATTTCAGTATAGATTTTCATCCTCAATCAGATGTGCATTCAAAATAAATGATTCAGACATTGGAGGATATACTTATATCATGTTCAATAGACTATCAAGGAAGTTGGGATCAACATCTTTATTTAGTTGAGTTTTCTTATAATAATAGTTTTCATTCTAGTATAGAGATGTCACCTTTTAAGGAATTTTATAAGAAATGGTGTTTTACTCCAACATTTTGGGATGAAGTCGATGAAATAAAGTTTATAGGGAATTAATTTGTAGAGGAAGTGGTTGAGAAAGTGAAGATGATCTAGAAGTCCATGAGGATAGCTCAAAGTAGGTAGAAAAGTTATGCAGGTAATAGAAGTAAATAATTCTCTTTTGAGGTAGGTGATCAAGTTTTTCTTATAAACTCTCCTTGGAAAAGTGTAATGTGTTTTAGTAAGAAAGGAGAGAAAAGTCCCTGGTCCATCAGTCCTTTTGAAATTCTAGAGAACGTTGGACCAGTCTCCTACAGTTTAGCTTTGTCTCCAAGTTTATCTCAGGTACATAATGTTTTTCATGTTTCGATGTTGAGATGGTTTGTGCCAGATTCAACTCATGTCTTGAGCCCAGAAGCAGTTCACCTGGAATAGAACCTTTCTTATGAAGAGAAACTCGTTAAAATTCATGACCAAAGGGAAAAGGTATTACCGAATAAGGTAATCCACCAGGTAATGGTTTTGTGGAGAAACCACATGGTCAAAGAAGAAACATGGGTGTCTGAAAATTCTATGAGGGAAAGGTACCCTCACTTGTTTAATAAGTAAATAAAATTACGAGGACACAATTTTCAAAAGGATGGGATAATGTAACACCCCAAGGTTTAAAAAAATAAATTGAAATTCATGAAACATTTTTTCGTAGATATTTATAACTTTTCTTTAAACATAATTTTTCCTCTTCTATGTTTTGAATATCGAAAAAATGGTCATCAACAATTCTTTTCAGTAAGTTATTTGGAGTTTGATAGAACCAACTTTATTTTTTTGGTGAATAGTAACATACCATTATGTATAGCTATATCAATAGTAATACGACCCTTATGAATAGTAAATCATATTATTATTTTATTTTCTTGAGGATATAAGATAATGAGATGTTGATAAATTTTTCAAGGTGTTAGAAAATGAGTTATAGATTTAAAATTGTTATTTTTGAATAAATTATGATTTTATTTAAATATTAAATTAATAATATTTGAAACTTATTTTCAAAAAATGGAGTTAATTTTTGAATTATACATGTCGATAAATGGTTAGGGTGAGTTTTTGGGAAATTTCTGAAATTCTAGAATTTTTTATGAATAATAAAATACGATAAAATATAATAAATGCTAAATACTTGATTTAGTGCATCATAAGTGATGAAAGGATGATTTAAGTAAACATATTTTGAACTCACATGCCATTATTACTATTTGGGGTCACATTAATTAAGACTATTTATAGTCCTGAGAAAAAATATTATAATAATGAATAAAATAATGTAAAATATATCCTCACCTCCACTATAAATATCACACTCATTCCCCTCTTCCACTCACACCTCTGAAGCCTTGATACTTACCTATGTTTTCTCTAATACTCTTCCTAATGATATTCCCTACATACTAGAGCTTTGGGTCTCACCAAAAAGCCAAAACCAAAGGCCTTAAGAGGAATCTCAAGGAGAAGAGATTAAGAGGTAAATATCCTCTTTTGTTTTATTTCTTTTATTTTCATTTTCTTTTCAATTCTTCTTCTTTCCTCACCTCCCCTTATCCAAGAGGAATGAGTGATAAAATATATTATATAACCTATATTTAATCATTTTTATGGAAGACACACCATTATACTTATTCTCCTCTACCACTTATTCAAGAAATTTCAACAACGTCTGTAATGTGTCGATTTACCGACATCGTGGATGATCTGATTTCAATTTCATTAAATTACATCAAGACTGCTAATAAAACAATTTTATGGTTAAAAATGATTATAATTTATGTTTTATATCTTATATAAGTTTCTGTAATCATTTTTCACAGATGTTATTAATTTATGAAACAAAATGAGTTCTTTATGATCGAAGAATCTCCAAAGTAACCCAAACAAATATCAATAATGTTTTAACTCAAGAATCATTATCATGTCAGAATTCAAAATGATAAATTTTATAATTTATTGTTCTGAAAATATTTAAATACCACTAATTTCCAATTATATTGTTTCACTTTCATTCGATTTAGAATATCCATTAGGAACCGATCATGGAAATCATGTTTTGAACGCACCAAAAATAATGCAAGGAACAAAATACTAATAGTTAAAGTGTTATATGATGTAAGGAAATGATCATATAATGTATTATAAAGATGAATATTTAAACAAGTTTGAAGTAAGGCAAACCTGAGGTAAGGGAATTATTAACCCGATTTCCATTCTTTAGGGTAACCTTCTACTTCATTATTTATGTGGTATTAAAATTGTTTGTATGATAAAAATTGTTTATATTAATATTAATTAGGTGTATTTATATTGTATTTACATATTCCATCCACTATATTTATTATCCCTTCAATTATATGATATTTTTAAGGAAATTTTCTTTTAAAAACATTCTTTTTAAATTTTGTTTTATGAAATTCAAACGTAATGTTTTTCACAGAATTATTCATGTTGCTTGATTATGTTATGGTTATAGGTAATTGTTTATAATGAATTATGGGGACTATATTTCCCTCAAATGCATTGGTTATGTGCATATTGGAGGTCCTTCGTGTGGTTACTCAAAGTGTAATTGTGATGGTTACACAAATTTTAAGGTAGCCATGAGGGTTACAAATTATAGGGTAGACGAGAGGGTTAGAAGATTATGTAATTAATTCCCCAAGATAACTTTATGATTATATTTATTATATTATGTATCGTGGGAATCTTGTGTAAATCTCATTTTTCACAAAGTAAGTTTATATGGGTGACAAGTGTGTCTTTTGAAAATGATTTCTTACGATGCAAGTATTCGTGGACTAATGTGTTCTTTCCTTCTTTTTATATCCATTATTGAGTTTTTTGTGCTCATACCATATTTTTAAATGATTTTCATAGGTTATAAGGATGTGTATGAAAAATAAGGAAGCAAATTTAAATGTTTGAAGAATTTTCAAATAAATCATGTTTTATATGAAATGTTTTATATTTTGGAATAAATTAATACTATTTTATCGTATCCAATTTGTATTAATGTGTAATGTTTGGACATTATTATGTCCCTTTTATCTAAATATCGAAACTTTAAGGTATTTTTAATGTGAATGTAAGTGATTTATTAACTAAATTCAATATTATGTAAAGTAATAAGGACGGGTCCTTATATAGATGGTGGTCACAAGTATGGAGATACATGTTTTTGATGGATATCATTCTAGATCCCATTACTGGATGAGTAAAAATAATTTTTTTCTCTAGATTTCAATATTTCCTTACAATTATGAATTAGATAATTTATAATTTTTATTAATGTTATAATTTCCCATTGGGATACACATTGTGGTAATGTTAATGAAGATTAGGTTTTGTAATAAATCATTTGTAAAAAACATTGAGAGTTACCCCGTAAGTGCATTGGAGGATATCTAAACAAATTTTGGATGTATCTTCACAAGTTATTGCATAATTTGTGACATGTGGTGAAAATAAATGATATATTTTCCAAAATAAATTTTAATATATGTATAAAAAGAATTTTGGATATAGTTTTTCATCTTATTACATATGATGTGACATAAGGTTCAAGTGTGATATGGCTATGTTGAATTAGTGAAATTATGTGATTGATAAAGATAATAATTATAGAATGAACCATGATATATTGTATAAACCATGCCATGGTTTGAGATAGTGAAAATCATGATGTACAGAAGGTCACTATGTCCTGGTTTTCTGCTTGGAAGAATATATGTAATGAGATAATGTGTGACTTAGCCTATTTATTTGAGAATAATCTATCAAGATTAAACTAGAATATAATTTTAACATATTTAGTAAATTTTTAATGATAAAATTTTAATTCATAAAATATTTAGCATTTTCTGGGTTAGTTGAACATTACAAAAGTATTGTAACTTATTTCATTGTTTGAAAATTTTTATCATTTTTAATAGTGGAGAAATGAATTTATATAAAAAATTAAATCTCTAAGTAGTGTCCTTGAATAATATAAAATTATATTGAAGATATGATATGATTAGATGATTTTTTTCATATAAATTTCCTCTAACAAAATATCTCTCACAACCATTTTTTAAGCCATTTACCAAATATTTTAGTAGGTAATTGTTTAGATAAGATCCTTTCTAAGCATCAAGATATTCATATAACACATGGATACCTTAAGAGGATGGATTATATTCGATAGTTATATCTTATCCTTAACCTACACATATGGAGGATCTTGGATAAATCAGGTTCAATACATAAAAATCTATGTGTTATTAATTTATATTTATTCTATTAAATAGTATGGATAGACCCTTTAAAAAAATAGGTTCTAGTTGATTATTTCAATTGTTTTTAGACATTTATTTTACCCTCAAATCCATTCAAATATTTTTTATAGTTTGAATATTTATGAATTCTTCATACGAAAAATTGTATATGCATTATTAAATTTTTAGAAATTTAAAAAATTGGTTTTAAAATTTTTGTGTTTCTATTTTGATAAACTAGTTAAAAAGACTATTTTTAATGTTATTTTTATATTATAAAAACCATTTTCTCTTTAATTATTCATTTATGATAAAATTATTTTTTTAAATTTTATTTTTGAATCAATTTTTATATAAAACAAGACATCTTATTAGGATTCTAATTTCATTGTAATATAATTGCTAATGAATTTTATGAATCACTCGCTATTTTAATACCATTATGTTTGGATGATTAATCCAAAGATTAATGATGAAAATGAATTTAGTATTTCATATATAACACAACTTGAATTTTAAGTTATTACATTTTTTCACAATTTTTAAAAAATAATATAGTAAATCCCCTTATTATCATGGTTTGTGGAATATTGGAAATAATTTTAACTAGTTGAAACCCATTTTCAAAGTTTTAGTGAATTATAAAAATTGATTACACGTATTCACATGTTTTTTGAAAACATGGTAATAGACGCACAATCTAACCACTATTATCAGGGTTTTAGGAACCATTACAGTCGGTATGAAATTTTGATTCATATTTCCATGGAATTAGTAAACCATGGAATGTCCTATAAATTAATATCTGATATTTTTTATATATTAAATTTTTTATTGGTAATGATATTTTACATTTAATTATAAATAAATAATTTTTTTTACAAATTTACAAAATATAAACTTTATTCATGTATGTCGGTTCATCTTTGAACTTCCCATGGTCTTTTGTTTATATCAATATATTTTTTGAATAATTAATCAACTTCCATTTTTTATTTTGAATTTTTTCTTATGGTGTTATATATTACACCCATGACTTCCAAAATAATTTAAATGGATTATTTTCATAGTTTCGGTCCCTATTTCCTTGATTTTGAATCATAATAATAAGATACTTTTCTGGTTGTGTAATATAGATTAAACCTTGATTTTATGAGGTTTTTGGACGATTTTGATGAAAAATATGATCTAGGTTACATATAATTCATTATATCTTGGGTCTTGGAAATAAATATTTACAATTATAATTTTATTTATAAATTTTCATTAGTTTTTTATAGCATAATTTCAATATTTTAGTAATTAATAAAAATGTGTATTATAATATTACTAAAATTTCAAGAAATTGGCCAGTTTGCCTCATTTGGTTTAACAGTTTTGGGATTTACAATGTATGCCTCTCAAATTTTATAATTAGAGTATCCAGTACTATGTATATTCTTTTAATTTTTCATAATATTATTGAATATTTCATTTAATATAATATTTTAATGTTTTATGAAAAATTTTAAATGTTTTGTGATATTAAAAAATAGTTTTTTTATGCTTTATATTTAATTTTTAAGAAATTTTTGTGAAATATTTCGGTTGACTGAATAAGATTTCTTTTGTTTTTTATATTTCAGTTATGTTTCATAATTTCAATTTTCATTAATATTTAATATAAAATAATTTATAGGATCTATATTTACATTTTGCAGTGGGAAATATTTAATTATTGAAATTTTTAATATTTTTTAATAGATATGTGCCATTTTTTTAATAAATACATTTAAATGATTTATTTAGTAAATAAAAAATCTTTGGAGAATGTATCATCCCTACCATTTTCATCTTGAAGAGTTCCAAGCAAATATATTCTATAATACCTCAAATAGACCTCCTCATCCACCAGATTTTTTCAATAAGTTATTAGGGTCTTTTACCATTATATTTGAGACTATTCCTCTAATATCATAGTAATCGGAAAATATAAAAGTTATAGAAACATTATACGTAAAATATAATGAGATTACACATATGGAATTATATATGGGTCCCTATAATTTCATATAAAAAATTATTCCCCACCAAGATAATAAGATGTAGAAGATAATATAAAATTGATATGAAAAAGGAGAATTGACAATAAAACCCTTAGATAGTCCATGTTGTCATCACACAAAACCCCTTCAATATGCTCGAACCTAGTAACTTTTGTAACTAGTGCTATGATCTATGTATTATGAGAATGGTATGTATTTCCACTATGTTATAAAATTATGGTTTTATAACAAAAATCTATTAGAAACCCCCAATAGTACCCCTAATATATGCCACTATAGAACAAATTTATGTATGAAATGGTAAATAAAGTAGTAACATATAACATATAAGAAATAATGTCAGTTTTATATGTGATGACCAAGTAACCATAACACTTAACCCCACACATTTTAGATAATTTATGTGAATCAGGTCCATCATACTAGTTTATTATGAAGATGATGTTTTTGTCTATAAAGGGTGACTTTTCAAGAGCCTATCCCATTTTCGTACCCCATAAGATATATCTATAGTTAATAGTATAATCATGGGAGGATCTGAATAGGCATTTATTCAAGAGTTTGGTCTACTCCATGGATTAGTGATATTTTTTCCATATATGATTTCTCTATCGCTTAACTCATCTCTTTCACCATCACATCAGAACTTGTTAAAGAAGTTTGTTTGCCTCTATGGTAGAAAATATTTGGTGAGATTGAGTGTTGTGGTTCATTATAATGGATTTTAATTGAGTAAAATCAGTGGGTTAGATCAGTGATGGAGAGAGTATGGAACTAGAGAAGTTTTATAGTATTTAATGGTGAGAGAGTATTGTGGTTGGACTCGTGATCGATGATCCATAAAATGAAAACTCAATCACATGATATATGGCCTTCAAATCAGACATTTTCCCCCATATTTATTATAGGCAAGATTTTTCCAAAATGGGTTAAATATCATATTCTTTTTAGTTAATGAAATATTTTAAAATGGGGGAAAATATTGTTTCTAGTGAAGTACATGCCGACTAAACATTTTCCAATACACATGGAATGTAGCCGGAGGCACATTACATATAAGAAACATGAAATGTAATGTGAAACAATATTACATGACCAAAATAACTCTAAAGTCTCACACACTATAACTTTATGGACATCCCATATAGGATATTATGAAATTATTGGGTATTAAATGTACATACCTAGTCACCCCATGTGTAGAACATGCCATGCCAGATAGAAGTTTATGTTGGGTACTTTCTATTTTTAGGTTTTCTCTCATATCTTCTTTCCTAAGTGTCAAAATTAAGAAAAAATAGTTTTTTCTATGTTTTTCTCATGTATATAATGATATTGGAATCCACTTCCTTGTCATTATCCTTTTATGAGGTTTTTTGGGATGTTTTATTATCTTATTTCTATGGAGGTGAAGAGAGAGTTCAAGTAAGTCATTCAGAGAAGTCATAGAGTCTGTACTCCATTATGTGTTGGGGAATAATCTATTATTATAAACATGTGTTTTATTACTCCCCTTGAGATATACTCATGATTATTAATGGTCCCCCACATAATACACATATTTTAGGTACTTCTCCATGTATCTAAGTATGGTCCTAAATCCATAGAGTTGGTAATCCCATGTGTATTAATTTTTGGACCTCTATAGGGTTCATTTTTTCCTCAAATGATACAAAATTAACTCAATGATGTGTGGTACCCAACCATAATTTCAATGGTGGTCTGAAAATCCTAGAAGCATATTATTTAGTGTGTTATTGGTTCAATGATATGTTTTCTTTTATGGTTTTATTTGAAAGACTATATAGAATTGGTGTATAGATGTGAGACATTGTTATATCTTTAGTTATATAATACTTAATGTTTCTTTGGTTCCTTTTACCTTCGAACTATATTTTGTTTTAATATGGCTTGTCTTTTTATCTACCCCTTAATTTTTAGGGTGTCCTACAAATTATTTTTATACTTGCCCTTTCATGGGAATTCTTTCCCACAAATTTTGTATCTATGTAAATGATGTATATTAGTTTGTGACTATAGTGGATGCATAGTTAGTGAAGATGATTATTAGTGGTGATTGATGGTGTCATCTATTTATCATGACCATAATAGGTGTTTTTCTAGTGATTTTATATTTTCATTATTTTTATATCCATTATATTTTCATATACTAAATCTAAATATTTATTTACATTAAACGTTTTACAATATGGAATTGTTCAACATATTCAGGTTCTGACACACCACAATTATTGTATAATTGCATATTTATATTCAAGTTCTCATTTTATTGTTGGTTATATTTCATTGTGTTATGGATATGTGGTTTTTTGTATTTTATCATTATTATAAGGCCTCCCATGTGTGTGATATGCCCTCATGGTGCCAATCACCATCCCAAGGCCCATTGGAGGTAATATTGGGGTGAAACACTCAACCTAATCACCAATCAATGTTGGGTCATAGTGGGTTAGGTTATGTCATATTGGTATTTGAGTGGGTCTATCTTGTGGGAAGATCTTTTTTCTAATATTCTTGTGAGTTTAGGTTTAGAAAGCATGTGGAAAATGTGCATGGATTCTGGAGTTTTATTGTTATACTAGGGACCCCAAAATAGTTGAGGGTCACCAATGTATCCATTTTCTCAAACAATAGTGATTTTTTAACTAACTTGAAACTTGAATTCATAATTTATAAAGTATAACTGGGATGATAAATGCAGCATAGAGAATTTAAATTGTGATTAATAAATATCCTTCTCAAGTTAGATCAACCAGATATTATTTAATAAACATGGGCTTAAATTTCATAATGAAGGATTCCACACCATTTATATCCAATTTAGACTTCAATATATGATTATTGGGAGATTTTGTCTATTCTATAGCCTCTTATAGATGATCAGTTAAGCAATGAGACAATGATTTAGGGACTTAATCGAGATATATCCGAAAATCCACCCACATGTTCTGTGGAATCACTTAGAGGGGATGAATTAGTGATTAATAGTTGTTTTATTATTTCTATTTAAGAAATATTAATTACCAAATATATTAATTTGAATTCAATATTAAAATATACCCTCACACAAATGGAAAAGATAAAGATTAATTTTAAAGGTCACTGCTCAATAACAGTCTATAATCCATGGACTGACATAGAAAAACCCAAGGTCATATGGTCCCCTAGAAACAATCCAATATATTAAAAAGTTAATGTTATAACCATTACATGAATTACACCATAGTATACTGATTGTGTATGTGCATCCAGTAAAATTACTTTGATTTAGAATGTTTTTTCCATAATAAAAAAGCCTCTCATAGCTTCAAACATCAAACATATTTTCAGTATGATTATTTATTCACCCTAACTCACCCTTTTGAAAGTCTGAACTTATTAATCATTCTTTTCTTGCGTAGTAGTGACCGGTATCAACTTATTTGATTTTTTTCTTCTTTCTCTCATCAATAAAATAAATGTTAAAACCTACAATTTGTTTTCTCCACTCAAAATCTATCAAAACCTTTCTTTGTATATTTATTCACCTTTTATATTCACTAAATATTGGTGAATATTATTTCCTTAAATTAATTTTGTATGTTTAACCAACATTGGAATCCTAAAAAACTCATTTCAACTACTCTTAAATATTTCAACATTAATTTATCTTCACTAAATATCAAATAATTTAGTATTAAATTTCCTTCAAGATTTATCTATAGTATTCTCCTCTATTTCTTCCAAAAAATCTAAACACTTTATATTATTAAAGCCCTCCATGAGAAATTCTATAGTCAGTTTCTCCACTTAAGCCTCCATATTTTCATGTAAATATTTAAAATATGATGTGTCACTTCCAATTACAACATGGAATTCTTTAATAATATCATGAATAAAAGTTATTCATAATTATGATTTCATTCCTCAAAGAACATATCACAATGCATCACCTAATTTAATTATTTATAATTAATTATTCTGAATTTTTGTAGTATATAACTCACTTCTCCAAAATAATAAATGTATTGAATCTGAAATAGATATCCACCCTACAAGGGTTTTATCCTATAAAGATAAACCCTATTAATTATTTTTTCTTAATGATTTTGTATGATTTGAATTTTTCTAATTAATGAATAGTATAATGATCCACATTTATCGTATGTCATACTCAATGAACCATATGCATGTCATAACGACTTATATTCAATTGGATCATACGGTTCTTGGAAGTGGATAATACGCAAATTAAAATAAATCGTATGCAGCTTCAAATCACTCATATCTATATCTAGTTGGATCATATGCAGTCCGAACATAACATCATTTTATGTTGACTCATATGAAGATTAATGATCACCCATAAATATATTATTGAATAAAAAAATCCTAGGGTCAAAAATGTATCATTCGTAGATATCAATACATATCATTTTTCACTGAAATAACCATATTTTCTAGGTTTCCTCTAAATCATTAATTAATAACTTTAAACCTATTAAATAAATCTCCAAATAAGCACAATTTTATCACCTTACATTATGATAATAATTCAATGTGAGTTTGAAAAATATTTATGTGCATAGAAAAATTAAAAACAACAAAACCATAATCACTTTCAACTTCCACAAAATAATAAATCTAGATAATTTACATATTCTAGAGGAACTTACTATATCTAAAATCATAGTAGTGTCTTCTTGGGACTTTAAAAAACTCTTGTAATGAGATCCTCTTTTCAAACATTCTCAAATCACAACTTGGTTTCAACAATCTCATCCTTTGTATTTTTATTAATCAAGGAGCATAAATTACTATCGAACTTATCAAAAAACCAATGAATAATCATCCAATAATTCCAATATAAGAGAACTCAACTTAGTAACCAAGAATACTGAATAAAAAAATATTTTTTCCATAAAAAAAAATTTACATTAAACCTATTCAAACCTAAAAATCATAAATCTCCTCGATGAAATTATATCTCTTGAGAATATATCTGAATACAAATACTTTTTTAACACATAAAATCTATCCTCAACTTGAAAAATTTGTCCATGGATTCTATAATAAACAAATTTTTTTATGAAATTCAAAAAAATCAGCAAAATACTTTAGAAACTCACACATTAAGAATAAATAAAATCATAACCCCTTTAAAAAATCTAGTTAAAAATATTTCATGCTTTAATAAGAAAAAAAATACCGTTGGAAATGTCTTCTATAGTTTCCTCCCCCATTATGAAGTAAAAAGGTATTAAATATTAAAATATTTGTGTTTTCGTTTTCAATTCCTTTAACAATAACATCCAAAGATAAGTAAAAGATAGGAGAAAAACACACAACACCTTAACCTTGATATAAATTAGATTGAACTCCCTTTTCTAACGTCAATAAAATAAATGTTTCCTGAAAGAATAATTTGGTGAATAAATTATTACTTTTATCCAAAGTGTGAATAAATTTCATCTTTTACCCATTTATCTTTACAAGGTCTTTGATGAAGTGATATTTTATGTCATTGTACATAGACATTGAATGACGAATTATTTTTCAACTTAAAAACACTTTTATTATCATAACAAAAAATTAGTGGATGCTTTACTTCAATATTGAGGTCTTCCAACTAATTTATCAACCACATCAAATGCGTAGTTTCTTCAGTTGAAGCCACATATTCCACCGCATAAAATATAAATTTTACTAAACTTTTATTCCTTATTTTATAATAAAAACACATATCATTTAGAAATGGCACTCAACTGTATGTGGATCCTCTATCATCAACATTTCCTGCTAAATCTATATCTGCATAATCAAATAAATTCATATAACCTTTTTTCTCAAATTTTAACACATAATTTGAAGTTAGTATATATATATATAAATCCTTCTTCTAACCATAACATGTGAAATTTTTTCACTATAGATTCTTTCAAAAAGAGAGACAATATATACTATATTATTCCTTAAAGGATTTGAGTACAATAGACTTCTAATCATCAATAAAAATTATATTTGATCAAATTATTTTACATTATCATATATGGATAGATTCGATACCACTAACATAGGAGTATAAACCACTATTTAATACTTAGTGATAAACCTTTTATGAAGTTCCCTAGGATACTTTTCTTGAGAAAGAAAAATAAGAGCTCTCTCAGATGAAATTTGTAATCCAAGAATGTTATTCATCTCACCATGCATGTAAATTTAAAACAAATTATTTATCTCTATGAAAACAATTTTTAAAAATTATGTACAATTTTATAGAAAGTGATATAATCTATATAAAAAATAGTAATAATTGATATCGTGTTGCCATCTTTGATATAGAGGTTGTGGTCCTCTTTCCCTTCTACAAATTTTAAATTATTAAAATAGGTTTCCAACATATAATTCCATGTTATTGGTCATTTATTTATCCCATATAAATCCTTATTAAATCTGAAAACATATTTATCTTATTCTCCCATAAAAAATCAATATTTTTACTCGATATAAGCCTCCAATTATAGCTCACCATTAAGGAAGTTAGACTTCACTTCCACTTAAAAAACATTTACTTAATTTTGTGAAGAAATATAATAAAAATATATTCTTATGGTTTCAATAATATACATTTTTTACATGTGTTAGAAAAATTGACTCCTTCAAACAGATATTAACCTTTAAAAATAAGTATTTATTTATTTCTAATCAATTAACCTTTTTAATTCAACTTTTTTAGAATGCCTAATTTATTCCAATTATGGTATTTTCTTTGGTTTTTTGTACCAAATTCAATGTATATTTAATTTATACAGAATAAAATTATTTATTCTTTGAATCAACCTACTCTTGATGCTCTAATGCTTATTCAAAAAACCTTTGTTCTACCTTTGAAAACAATGTGGTATGTGATGTTTTCCTCAATGTTCTACTAGTGTGAAATTGTTATCCATGATATATAATGATGTGTTAGACATTAACCTATATTATTAGCCTAGGGTGGGATGATTTAGGTTTCTCTTAATAATAAGAGTCATTTCAATCATCATCTTCAGCACACATGTCTTCTAAATATTCACCTATGTTTGAAACTTCTTCATGTTTTTAACCAAAAAAATCATGGAAAATACTTCTATAACCTAATATTCTTTGTGTGTCTTATTTTAAAAAAATTTACAACAATTTTACACAAAACTATTAAATGATATTTCATTTTTAATTTTTTTTATCATCGGTATCCTATTCCATTTAGAATGTGTCCTAGAAAGATACCATATATACGTTTTTTTATCAAACTTCCAAATATTTTCACATTTGACATTGATAATGATGGGGCTACAAAATAACCATAATTATTTCAAAATTAGTTTATTATTATAATAAAACTCATATACTAACATGTCAAAAATTATTCTATATTAGAATTGTTTTTTTATGTGAACATCTCCTCTAGTAAAATAACTCTTAATGAACCAAGAGGTATCATATTTTATCAACAAGGTTTGATGTAAAAAGGCTCAAACATGGTTAATGTATCACTGATAGGGATACATGGTGATTCATTGATTTATTTTTTACTTTTATTATATCTTTATTTTATAACAACATTCTGCTTATGTTAAAGATCAATCTCTTTACTGAAAACAAAAATACTAACACAACCATAAGAACACAAATATTTAGAAGGCTCACTACTGAATAAGACTATATGTCTCCTTGTAATGTATTGTAAATAATATAATACCAAAAAAATTTCTTGAAAAAAATCCTTTTGTGTGGATACAAAAAATAGGATATTCCCATACATTTGTGTAGCACTACGATAAATACAAT
Organism: Viscum album; assembly: GCA_963277665.1. NCBI lineage: Eukaryota > Viridiplantae > Streptophyta > Magnoliopsida > Santalales > Viscaceae > Viscum > Viscum album. The sequence continues at coordinate 1,510,199,194 of OY728128.1, read as the reverse complement.
ATTCCATGTGCTTATTTGAGAATGAATGATGTAAAACAATTTTTCATAACATGATAAGAAAACTTCACCATTTGGTTTCATACATGCTACTGTTATACTTTATCAACTTATACATATGTATTTCTTCAAAATACAATTATTCACTTTCTCACCTAGCAAAAGGAAAGAACTTTAATTTTTGAATTCATACAAAACATAGTTCAATCAATAAATTTTATTCCCCAATCTTATTATTTGGTTTGAAAAATATATGAAAAATAATACTCTAGAAACAATACAAAAATAACTACAAAAATTCCCAAGAAAACTACGTATAATTTCTCAGTTTGATCTGGTAACCAATTTATACTTCTTCTTTTATCCAGAAAACTTTCTCTGGAAAGCATTATCTAAAAACCTCATATCGCTTCAAAAAAATTATACACCTTATCTCTCTCTTCAATTGTAAATATTTCAGTCATTATAAAGTAATATGTACATTTTTTATTTATAGGTGCACCAAAAGTGGTATTGGGGGGAATCTAGAAAGTTTTCCCACTCAACCAAATTTAAAAAAACTCAAAATTCATATTAATTTTGACTCTATATATGAATTTTTCAGTACATATAAACTTTTCTAGATTCTTCTTGAAACATCTTGAATATATTCCAAAAATTTGGAATAATTACTTAGTTTGATGCCATTTTTTTCTGATACTATCTTCATTAAAATGAAAAAAATGGCCACTCTAATTCTATTTAACCATTGAAAAAAATTAGAACTGAATACATATTATTACGATGCTCCATACCATTTGAATAAACACTCATTCTAATTATTTGTAAAAATTGATAGATAAATGAATTTTCATTTCGGAGCTCCTTACCAATTGAAATTACTCAATTAAAAATTAAAATAATTCTTCTAAAAACATCATTGTAGCTTCAATTCCTTTAAAACCCCCTAGAAAAACTTTAGAAAACTATTCAAAATGGTATTATAAAATTCAATTGTTCAAAAATTCCATAGACTGATGATACTGCATCCGATAACATCCAGTAACTAATTTTTTATCAGTGTTAGCATGAATCTAATTGATTAATCTCTATTTTTCTATAACTAATCAGTGTCGATAATTGTCTGATTATTCTTTCCCCACTAGTAAAATAAATAACATTATTTCATTCATTATTGATTCATTGAAAAAAGAATTAGAGTTATTTTTACCTTCACCCAATTAAAGTAAGATATAACCTTCTCAAAATGGTTGACTACATTTTTGATCATCTTCTTCTTGATCAGTTTCAACAAATATTTCTTAATCATTCTGCCTCTGATATAACTCTACATCTGGTGATCCGTTCATTGAAAACCTATGTCAGATGGATCATTGATATAAATCTTTTTATAGATTTATGGAACCCCACATACAATGGAAAAGTGATAGAAAATAATCAAATCTTAAATACCTTCTAATTTTCAATTAATCCTCAGAATTATTTTATTCTGGAAACTAGATAGTACAATGAATCAGTTAGTCCGATGGATTAGTTGATTGGTACTTTAGCAGTGTCAACCGATTTATCCTTCCAAAAAATTCTTCTTGTATCATTAATTATTCAAGGCTTTGAAAATTTGAGGATCCTTATAGAAGATGTTTTCTTGAATTTGAATGTTCAATGACTTCCCATTACATGGACACCTTTTATCCCCTTTTATTCATAAGGCTTAGATCACATTTTTTGACTAAATCATGATGTTTGAAACATATAAACTACAAAATCATTATCATATTTAAGTTGTATGATTCATACTCTAATACATATTATCATATGGAATGAAAATTTCATTCTAGAACCAAGGTTTGTCTAATTACCAATTACATTTCCTCCACAAAAAACCAAAATTGATAGATTTTCTTAGGACTTTTTTACTGATCTTCTAAGTCCAATGCCTCCAATGTCTAATAACCAAAACATGAAAATTAAGGTGATTTATTTTCTTGACAAAAAATACAAAATAATTTCAAAAATCTTCTTCTATCACCCAAAAAGCACTTCTAGCCAAATCGGCCCCAAAAATCTGCCCCTTTTTATTTTTTTTCAACCAAGGTTCATAAATCACTAAAATTTGTAACCAAAATCTATGGACTACTTATAAATAATTATAAGCCTATTTAATCTAAAACATTGTAGGAAACAATAATAATTGACTACAAAACCAATTTTTACAAAAGTAGTGACTTATAAATCTTCTCTATTTTTTGAAACATATTTTTCTTTAACCATTCCAAACTTTTGTTAATTTCCTATAATATCTGTTTCCCAAAACACTTCAAAAAAACTATCAGAACAGTTCACACACTTTCATGAAAGGTTCACATCTTACCCACAACCCACCCAACATACATGATTCCTTAAAATTATTATCACATATTAATGGATATATTTACAAAACATTCTCCCCCTTTGAAAATACCATACAAAGATAAGATGAGAGGGGAAAAAACACATAACTTAACCATGGAATGAAAGATTTTGTATACCAATGTTTAACCTCAATTAGAAAATTGATTCATTGATTAATTATTTTAGGAATATTTCAGCAAATTGGTCTGATGAAGGAATATAATCTAGATTGAGACAATTCTTCTCTACATGCTATTTGATGATGTGAAATTTAATATCAATATGTTTTGAATGAGAATGTTTGTAATATATTTTTTATAATTTTTATCGAACTTTGATTATCACAACCCAAAATAAGAAGTAAATTCACTTCAATAGGTATTTCTTCGAACTAAGTCTTAATCCACATAAGTTGTGTGGAATCTTGAATGAAAGCAACATACACAACTTCAGTCATGCTAAGGGTAACAGGTTTTTGCTTAGTATTCCAACCGACAAAAATTTATGCCAAAAATAAAAATCCACCAGATCTGGATATTTTATTATAAAAAAATCCTACCAAATAAACGAATATATAGAAAAAAATCAATTATTTTTTATCTATCATGCCTGATTTTGAAATTTATTGTTCCTTTAATATATCTATGAATTATTATTCCATCTAATAGATGTGATTATTTTAGAGAAAATTTTAATATTGAACATATGATGACAATATAAATAATGTATGGTCTTGAGGAAGTCAAATATAACAAACATGAAATCTTCTTCTGAAACTCTTTTGAGTCAACTTCCTTACCTTATCCCTATTTAGCTGACTTTATCCCGACTAAAATTTATGTGGAAATAAGTTACTAATTTTCTATTCCAAACTTCTTAAGATGGTCCTTTGCAAAATTTTCATGAGAAAGAAACTTGTGTTTCTTATTTTGTATGATTTGTATCCCAATAAAGTATTTAATTTCACCAAGCATAGAAATTTCAAATAATTTCTTCATCACTTCATCATACCTTTCACATGTTCTTTCTTAATTCCCATCAAAGATAAAATCATAAATACATACAATAACAATATGGGAAATATCTGTAATTTATTTTATGTATAGATTACTATCAACCATTACCTTCCTAAAATTCCAATTTCTTAATCATGTATCCAATTTGGAGTACCATGTCATTGGAGCATGCTTCATCTCATACAAGTCTTTATTCAAATAGCACACAAAACATACATCCTTTCCAACAAAAAAACCACATTTGTATTCCACATATACTTCTTCATCAAGTTCTCCATTTTAAACTTCCAAATTCCCTTCCATATAAAATATTTTATAACATCATTGTGCAATAATAGAAATAAATATTCCAATTATTACAATCCATGCCACTTGAGGGAAAAAACACATTAAAATAAATACCTTTAATTTGCGAGTAACCTTTTTAAACCAATATTTCTTTGTCTCATATCACTACACCATATTCTTTCAACATATCCTAAAACACGCACTTTAGACAAACAATTTTTTTGTAATTTGGTTTAAGTTTGAGTTCCCAAGTATCATTCCTCTCAATCTAGTCCAACTCTTCATTCATAGCCTGAATCTATTTCAGATTTTTAAAATCTTCATTCACATATTTTAAATCAACTTTTTAATAAAAAAAATTGTGTGTAAGAACTTTTATTTTTATTCTTGTTGGATCCTTTTAATGATAATATCCAATTATGTTTTAAGCTTCCACTTTCTTCCTCATACTAGGATGAGATGTTCAAAAATATTACAAATAAATACAAATCACCATGTTTAATTATTACACCCATATTTCAATATAATATTTTGAATCCTTTGGATGTTTCTGAACAACAATTATTTCATCATCTTCATCTTCCTCATATATATTTGATTATAACACATCATCCTCAGCTTTTTCAAGAAATTTTACATCAATAAAGTCAACTAATATCCATATATATTTTTTAAAACATATATACCCTCTTTCATCAAGGAAATAGATAAGAAATATTCCATCCTCACATCTCATATCGAAAGTTCTAAGGTTTCCGCCTTTGTTATTTATGATAAAGGGACTCCCAAAATCTCTTAAGTGTTTCAAACATAGTGTATTGTCATAAAACATTTAATAAGGATTTATATTGGAACTTATCCTATAGAAGCATCAGTTCTAAATATAAATATATATGATCCTATCTTACCTCTAAATTTAATGAGTAAGACCATGTTGAAGTAACATAGTATGCACCATTTAAATCAAAAATTATATCCTTCCTCTAATACACCCCATTTTTTGTGGTGTGTATGGAGTAATGAACTCATGACAAATTTCATGTTTTTACGAAATGTTTTGAACTCTTTATTTTTTTATTCTCCACCATTATCAGTTCTCACCATCTTCATAGAATGCTAACATTCCTTCTCATATCTTCTCTGGATGCATTTAAACATCTTCAGAGCATATAACTTATGTTTCAAATATGAAAAAAGTAATGAGAGTAAAATAATCATTGAAAGAAATGAATTAATTTTCTAAAAAAGTTAATTGTTTTCTCCCTATGACACATATTTCAAAAAAAAATAAGTTTCATGGGTTATGTCAAATCAATATCAACATTCTTATGCACCATGTTTGTAATGTTACGCTTCTAAAAAATTGAGCAGCACTAATCTCTTCATCTTGACTTATCAGTAATACCGTAGACACTATATCACTTTCATAACCTGATTATGTTTCTAGGAAACATATTTCCCAACCTTTTACACCAAAAATGATTTTCTTCCATTATTACTAAGTGACATGATCTATATACTTCACCAACCTAAAACAAGTTTCCTTTTATGTGTTTCTCATTTTTAACAGCTTTTCTATATTTTTTTCTTTTCACAAAAAAAATTTCTAAATAAAAATTATTTACCATATCAAAATTTTGTGGAACAAAAAAAAATTGTGTTTCAACCCATCAAAAAAATGATTTCTTGGATTTCAAATTTTGTTCCCCAATAATTTTAGATCCAACAAATTTGATTCTAAGAGATTCAACATTGTAAAAATTTGTTGTTATTTCTCTGAAATATTTTACATTATTCAACAAATTCAAATCTCATATCATATGGGAAGAACACCCACTATCCAAAATATAGGGGTTTTTTCCTTTTTTAGCTTTGAGAGAAGTTCTACAATTAGAGATTTTTCTTTCCCTTTTGTCTTTCTTCACATATATATTTTTAGAATTATTAAAATAAATTGTGCCATTAAAAAAATGAATCCTTTTCCATGGTTTCTTGGTTTTTCAAATCATTCATAAATAGTTTCTGAAGGTTGGAACCTATTTTCAACTTTCAAAACATATTTCTCAGATTTTAACATTTGAGAGGATTGACTCCACCTTAATATTTTCCATCTATAACTCATGGGATAATTTTATTGTTTTTTATTAAACAAACACATAATTTTTGTATTCTTAAATCCACCACAATTCCGGAAGTACCAATTGAAAGGATACTTTACAATAAAACTTCCATACAATCTAAAACAGTGAAAACATTTCTTAGTAACTTTCTTGTATTTCACATCAGAACATTGTCAATCCCCCAAATTTCCATTATCACCTAGAATATTATTCTTCAGCTTAGATTTAATCCCAACATTATCATAGTTAGAAGTGGTAGAATCTTTTGTTTCAGACTCAGAATTATTAGAAACCTCTGAACATCTAACCATGTCTGTTTTGGACAGATACATTAATTTTCTAGCTTCCTTCTTTATAAGAACATTTTTAGCCTTATTTTAAACCTTTAAAGGTAATTTTTTTATCATTATTATGTTTTCCCTTTCATTAAATTTCACTAATATTAGATATTTATTTCTTGAAACCTTTAACTCCCTTTTCAACTCTATAAAAAATTGGTTGAACAAGTTACAAATCTTCTTCTATTGCCTTCAACATAACTTCAATATTTTCATTATAGTTTTTTCCTTCTCAGGAGACTTCATTAGACAATCAACCTCTTCCAGTTATTAGATTTCTCATCAGTAAGAAATTCTTGATTTTTTGTTGTAAAACATTCCTTCTCCACCTTATTCATTTATTTTTCTTATATTACATTATTTCTGATACATTATTTCAATTACCTTTTCAAATGAAATTATAACTCAGTCTCTTCTTCTTCAAAACTACTACTTTAAAACTCTTCATTATTAATTGTAACTATCAATATATTTTCTCTAGAAACATCAAAAGTTTTATCTGATTCAACTTCACTATATTCATCTTCATAATCATTAGACAAAAAAAATCATCTTTTGGATTGGGAGAACTTTTTATCTTTTCCCTTATGAATAATATTTTTACTTATCATCTTGTTTCTTGCAGGATATTCTTGGTATTCTATCATATTCATCACTATCTTGTCCATTATTTATTTGAGGAAAATTAGTTAAAAAGCACCCAAAAACCCCATATTCAAAATATTTCAAGGGTAGTTTCCCTTGATTCTTTTCTATACTGATTTTCCCATTTTTAGAAAACATGGATAAAAATTCATCAATATTGTTACATACCTTATTTTCATATTTAGAGTCACCAACTTCATCATATTCTAGTGTACTCTAATACATTCCATTATTGACATCTTTTATGGACATTTATTGATCAAAATTTATTTTTCCTTTCATAAATTTCTCCTTTATCATTTCATAAGTAATGAAAGTACTATGAAGATCATAGAAAGATATAGTTTTAGGATATCTATCTTCAAAAGATGAAAAATTTTCAAAAAACATATCATGAATAATTTACAAGATCTATATCATCCCCAACCAGATTATACACTCGAATAGTGCTACGAGACTGGGTTTTATCATCCTTAAGCACACCTCCCTGAATGCCAAAGGTTAATGACTAGCAGTGATGGTGTGAACGGGTTATATTTGGGAAGGTATTCCATCTGGGGATTGGTCCGAGTAGATAAATATAACATGAAGCGGAAAATTAATTCTCATATTACTCCAAATAGACCTTCCAATGGTTGAATCGCAGTCAGTAACAATAAATAAAAGACGTAATTAATAACAGAAGTAGAAGAAATTAAATAAACAATCCATCATTTCAAAGACAACACTTATATTAGTAAAACAAAACATGAATAACAATACAGGTCATAGAATCCAATATAAAAATGGGTCTCCCATGGATTACCACTTTAATTATATACAATATATAAGAATCATTCTGAAATAGACAATGAAAACGAAAATAGAAACATGAGCTAAGGAATGATGTTAAGGTCCTATTCTAACCTCCATACCAAACAACGCTACAAATCTATTCTTGAAGAAGATACCATACCTTAACATAAATACATAATGTCTATATGAAACTTAAAGGGACCATATAGGGTGTTAGAATGTGTCTTAGTAGGATACCACCCATGTTTTCAAACCCAATATAAGTTTTTATGAAGATGCTTAATAAAAAACTAAATAGATGCAACAACTCAAGCAATTACAATAAAAAAGTAACTCCATTAGTTCTTAATATCCGCCACGGATATGTCACCTTCTTCATCTAAAACTAGATATATGAATATGAGAGGATCCTTGTCATATTCCCAAAGTAATCCCTTTGATAAAAAAACATAGGTGAACCCTCAATTTTCACCTTCAATTAATCAACATATAACTTCATTCATCTTGACACCTCGTGTCTCAAACAAATCCACTAACATCATGAAGCCATGCCTAAGTAAAATGATCTAGTACCTCAAAACCCTTATTGAAAGCAATATTTGGCATGAATCCTAACATCTAGAGGCATAATTATATATATCCTTAAATAAATATCACCATAAAATATTAGCCTAGAATCCCAAGGAACGATGATTCTCATCCTACAAAAAAAGTCTAGTTCCATCGGCCTCTATCATATCAAGCCTCAGCCCCCAACTGATAGCCTCATCATTATCAGTCTAAGGCTCCACACCTTCCACAAGCCTTTCTAAAGTAATCACCCAAACATAGTTCATAAGCCCTACTACTAGGGGCCACTACCCACATGAGTGGTTAAAACCACATCACAAAGTCAACCTATGTACAAATGACTCAATTTGGTGATTTAGCCATCATAGGTGAGCAATAAGAACTAAATAAAATACCAAATCCACATCAAATTTACACCTCATACATTTATAACTGTGTTTCTAAAATCCTATGGCCTTGCCATCAAATGTCATGGGCCATTCTCAACATGAAGGTCCTGCCACCTCAATCCAACGTCCATGATGCCAAACTGATGGTCAACACTACCTAAGTAATGCTAGGCCAAACCCAACTATATGATCAACATAACTTAAATCAGGATGTCTAAGACACTTCAATATTAGGTTGATCCCATCACTACCCCATTTGCCTTAAAAGTATTTCACAATTATCATATATAAATGTGTCACTTATTTAACAATTTTTTTTAAAATTGATTGAATTTTACATCTTTAATAAACACATAAATTCAACATAAATGAATTGGAAATCTCATATCCATATAATCAATTCAATCTAAAATAACAACCCAAACAATGAAATTGAATCATATAACTCTAATTTAAAAAACGAATCAATTTAATCCAAAAAAATACCTTGACCTAAACATCCATGGTGGTCTATGAACTATAACCCAGACTCGCACCCACAAAAATGTTAGGTCATGCCTAGAAGTATCCCATATAGTCATACGATCAATTTAATATTCAACAAGTGGGGGTCTCCCACAATTACCCACTGATGCACTAAAATATGTGCCACCAAAACATCTTAAAACAAAAAGTAATGCATGAACCACCAACCTTGTAATTGTAGCCATAGTCACATCCAATATCAATGGCTAATTCAAATTTGTTTAGAAGAAATTTATGATTTCATCGAAAGCCCTAAAAATAGGGTAAACTGGTTCATTCAGAATTATAACTCCATGAGGAAAAGGAAAGGAAGAAGATATTCTAGGGTGAGGAGAGATTCACTGAGATGGTTCTATTTTATCAAATGGTGAACAGAACAGGGAACTGATGAATAAACTGGGAAACACTCTAGGAAGATAGGAGGGGAGGTCTTACTCCTATTGTGTGTGTGAAAAAGATGGAGAACGATGAGAAGAATGAGGAAAAATAAAAATAATGATGGGTTAAAGTAGTAATTTTCCTCTTTAATGTGGCTAGAAAGTTTACTTGAATTGTTTTCATAATCGTGCACAAACCATGCAAGCTTCAATGACGAGATACTACCCAAATGGGTACCCTCACATGGCATGTGCACAGTTTTCCCTAAGCATGTGAAAACCACATAGAATCAAATTTTCAACTACTTTAGAGAATCTCGCATGACTGTGCAACTCACCCATATGGTTTATGAAAACCATGTGGTAGTTCAAAAATGAGTTGCATAGTTACCTATAAGGGGTTATATTGTTTAACCCAAGTTGTGTGCCCTGGCTTACAACTTCAAAACTGGTCTTTCAGCCTCCAACGCTCCCAAATCCATTCCAAAACACTCGAGGCACTCTCCAAGCCACTAAAACTAAGTAAAAACATGATATAAATCTGATGGAACTCTTTTAATTGAGTTTCGATCAACAATATAGAATAGGGCATAGTTTATAATTTAAAAATTGAAAAAAGGGAGGGGTTTTCAACCCGATTCTAGAACCCAGGACATTACAATCTCCCAACCTTAACATTCCTCATCCTTGATATATAAAATGAAACATAGATACGGTACTGAACATACAGATCCAATTAAAATAAACCTGAACTACCCAGTTCTGAAGGGTATATGCCAATTGGCTCAAGGGGTCTCCCCACTTTAAGAATTTCCTAACCCAGTCATAACCCGAACAAAACTCAATTAAAAACAAAGGTCTAATGAAAAATTACTAGAATAAAGGGTTCTCCTATAACACATCATCACTCCCACACCTCATCAGCTGCTCCCATGCCATACCAGACACCCATCAAATTCCCACACTACATTGGTTCCTACCTCATGCCTATGGATCAAATGGGACCTGTGAGGCTTTTTATCTCAACAGATTCTCAAAATCAACCATGATGCATCACACCTAGAACATATACTTCACCACATCAATTCTTAGATGCCTACACACCTAAAAAAAGTCTCATATTTCCTTGATTCCTCGGTTCTAAGAACCTCAATATCCTGTATATCTTCAATTCCCTAGTGTGAGGAAGCTCAGTATCCTACATCTCTTTGATTCCTCAATTCCAAGAACCATAGTAAACCCACATCCAAGGATTCTCAAACATAGAACATTGTGCCTCACCCATCTTACATATATAATAAATATGATACAATTCCATCCTACTAACCAGTATATGGTCAATTCATATAGACAACCCATACACCTTATGCACTCAACAAACAGGTCTCAATAGTCCATGCCAAAACAAATCTATAGCATCCTGTCTTTTTATAACATAAACTTTCATTACATTACACAAAACTGAGGATCTTTAAGGTTTAGTGTCTTGGAAACAAGGAATATAATACATGAAAACCACATAAATCATTATTCTTAAACACTTGAAAGGATTATCCTTAAGTTCATCCTAGGTTCATTACTGCATCTCATAACCTGGGGACATACATCAAAAGAAAGGGTGAGCAGAAGGCCCAGTAAGGGAAACAAGAAAAACATTTTAATGTGAACTTCAGATACTTCAATAAGGACATGAAAAAAACTTTAAGGCATGAGAAAGAAATAATGAGATACATCATAATAAAAATAACATTTTTCATAACTTGAAGTTGTGTCTGCAACATTTAATATTGACAATCATTTCATTTCACCATGGTCCATCCCCAAGGTGTCATTAAAAATTACCAAGGTTATTCACCAAGGTATCAGTCTAAAAAGTCATCTCTAGAGATTAAGTATTTACCCAATGCATTGGAGCTCTATCTAGGCGCACCCTTGACATGTCTTTATTATCATGTGAGCCACATATATCATCATCAATAATTTCATAAACAAAACATATAGAATAAAATAAATGGGTTGTATTTCATAATCATAACGTTTTAAAAACTGCTTTAAAGACATGATCTTTATGTCACTTTAAACCCACAGAAAAGGGAAAGCGGGTTTCATGTATGTAAATCCCAGAATTTAAAATAGAACATTTTGATATATATGTGAATAACCTTGAAGAAATAAGAGATTTGAGTATTAACTTAATAACATAAAATAATTTTGAGATAAAGAGGGAGGCATTTTGAGATGAAAACTATGCAGCATGACGTCTACGATACATGGTTTTAGAAAACATTAAAAAAAGAGGGGACATGGGTCACCCACTAAAAAATGATACATAAAACAGTAGGGGAACAGAATATATAGTATTTAAGAACATGGTAATGAAATTTTAATGATATACCATATGAAATGAAGAACTTGAAAGGAATACAAAAATAAGATTTCTCTTATGAGAATTCGGCATCCTAACAACATCACTTAAAACATACAAAAATGGATTGACGAGATCAAATAGGGTCTCTAATCATATGAAAATAAATGATCAGTATGATAGATATAGCGATCATACCCCAACATAATAAAAAGTAACTTGAAAGACTTGACATGAAAGTAGATCTTGAAAATGAGAAGGGTGAAAGAACCCCTTAGAAATTCGGCATCCTAACGGCGCCACTTAAACATAAAAAAAATGAATTTATGAGATCAAATAGGGACTCTCATCATATGAACATAAAATATCAGTATTATAGATATAGAGATCATACCCCAACATAATAAAAATGAACTTGAAAGACTTGACATGAAAGTAGATCATGAAAATGAGAAGGGTGAAAGAACCCCTTAGAAATTCGGCAGCCTAACAACACCACTTAAACTTCAACAAAAATGAATTGATGAGATCAAATAGGGTCTCTTATCATATGAACATAAAATATCAGTATGATAGATATAGATATCATACCCCAACATAATAAAAAGGAACTTGAAAGACTTGACATGAAAGTAGATCATGAAAACGAGTAGGGTGAAAGAACCCCTTAGAAATTCGGCAGCCTAACGACACCACTTAAACTTCAACAAAAATGAATTGATGAGATCAAATAGGGTCCCTCATCATATGATGATAAAATATTAGTATTATAGATTTAGAGATCATACCCCAACATAATAAAAAAGAAACTTTCAAGACTTGACATGGAATTAGAACTTTGAAAAAAGAGAAAGGTGAAAGAACCACTTAAAAATTCGGCAGCCTAATGGCGCCACTTAAAACATAAAAATACTGAATTTAAGAGATCAAATGGGGTCTCTCATCATATGATAATAAAATATCAGTATGATAAATTTTGAGATCATATCCAAACATAATAAAAAGGAACTTGAAAGACTTTACATGAAAATAGATCTTGAAAAATGAGAAAGGAGAAAGAATTCGTTACAAAAATTTTGGCAGCCTAACGGTGCCACTTAAACTTCATAAAACGAAATAATGAGAGTAAGAGGGGATCTCTCATTATATAAACATGAAAAGGGCATTAAGAGGAGTATAAAAGAACATCCTTTAACATAAGAACATGGAGCAAAAAGAAATTACATAAAAGAGATTTCTTGTAAAGAAAGATAGAGGTCGGATCCCTTACCTTAAAATGTAACTCTTAAAACAGAAAGGTTTGGACCTTGAGGGCTTGAGGGCACCTTGGGAGGACTCCTTGGGAGGTAAGGAGACCAGAACTTCTTTGATTATGGTTTTTGAGTCGAAAATATGAGAGGAGGGCATGGTATTTATAGGGAAAGTGAGGGGACACGACATTAATGGTCAAGGGACACCTCAAAAGTGGTTTTCTCAAAAGCATGGGCCCTCCCATGGTACTTCCCATAGAGTTAGGCCAAATGGGTACCCCCACACAATAATTCATCCTCTTTAGTCGACCATCCATTAAAATATCTCATGACATCATCATGACACAGTTATGATGTCATTAAACATACCGAAACCCTAAAACTGTATTTTTACTATTCACTAAAAATTCAACTTTCTCAGAAAAATCCCAAAATTTTACATTAACAAAATATCAATGATCTGATTTCAAAAATGAACTCTATTTTATAAAAATAATTTTTTAAATATTTTTAATTTATTTTTTAAATAAACACACTATTCACTGAAAATTCATTTTTTTAGAAAAATCCCCAAAAATTACCTTAACATAATATCGATGCTCTGAGTTCAAAAATGAAATCCATTTTATAAAAATAATTTTCTAAATATTTTTAATTTAATTTTTAATTAAAAAACACTATTCACCTAAAAAAACTAATACTTGAATAATAATTTATGAAATTGGTATTTACCCATTTTATTGAATCTCATTACTTAATCTAGGTGTCTAAATTATATTAAAACTTTCTTTGAGTGAATTTACTAATCCATTTGGTCACATTACTAATCCTAAGCGTAAAATCACTATTTATAATTTACAATTCATCAAAAATCATGTTGATCTTATTAGGCTCGAAATTTCGTACTGAACATAATTGTAGAAGACCATTTTTTGAAAATCATTACACATTTTTATTTATTTAAGGTTTACATAAACATTTTTAAAATATCCTATCTCTAAAATTCATCAATGATATGCATACTATATTTATCCGGACATTTGAAAATTCATAAACTTCATCATAAGAAGAAATCCCAATTTTTATTTAAAACAAAGGATTACACAAGGAAGTTATGGTCTCCATAGATAGCCCCTTATCACACCAGCATACGACCTATGTGTAAGGTGTGATAAGGTGAGAGAATCTGAGATAGGCTCGGCCAACATCGCACGAGTAGTAATTTCTATCAGTTTGAACTTCTTGCGAAGGCGATCCCGTTCTAGCTTCACACGATGATGTTCAGCTTGGGATTGGTCCATAGCAAAGCCCAGTGGTGCTACCTCCTTCCCAAGTTCTGTTAGATGGGCTTCGAGCGGTCCAAGACTACTGGGTGAGGCCATCGAATCTTCTTTCAATATTAGTTAACCAGGATTTCTTGTATTTAGAGACAATAGTCAAAACGTTTAGTTTGCCGCGGTCACATTGACCAATGGTCAAATAACAGTCAAAACCCAACAGTTTCATTTTAATTATACTCATGTTATCAAATGAAACATTTTTGTTGAGTATAAAAATAAAATAAAATAACACATAAAATTAGGAAACAATATTTATTTAAAATTTTTGGTCGTTACAATCTTCCCCCCTTAATAAATTGTGTCCTCGCAATTTTTAAAATTGGGTTTTGAAATTTCATTGAAAGTCCCACATCGGAAAAGGAGTCAGTAAAACTATTACTTTAAAAGAAAGAAAGGGAAGTACAAAGGTCACCCGAGATAACCCACACTAGGATTCCATGTAGGAAAACATAGACATGGAGGAGAAAACAAAGGGTCAAGTTCTGAGGGAGAGTGATAGAGAACATGATTAGGAGAACGTTAACCATAAGAAAATACCAAACATATAATGTGTGTAAACGGTATTTGATTACCTAGTAGGAAACGTAAACCAACAACAATTTTGTATTACGTTTCTTTTCATAATTTTGAGGAATTCATTTACTATATAGAACAAAAACATAAGAAAATATACCTACCTTCAAGTAGAGTTTCATATTTTAATAAGTCCCTACCAACACTAATCTTTTCTCCAAATGATGAGAATTCAAAAACACGTGGTCTCATAAAAAGCACAAGAATCATCTTCTATAGAATCACATAATCTACAAAAGATTAACTATCTATTTATTCTATCTTTAAACATTATCCCAAAAACAGAAAGTTTAAGGTAAAACAACTCTTCAAAAAGAAAGAATCCCATAGAAATGGAAACTACTTTTAAATCTTCAAAGTTCTATGGTACTACCCTAAGTTCATCATAGACCATTCCATAAATAACGGTCCTTAAAATTCCTCAAAATAAACCAAACTAAGATTGAAACCCAAATACAAGAAGGATTTGATAACATAGTCTTCCAAAATAAACTTCCTTGTTCATCTCCAAACAACATCAACCACTCCTAACATCTTATCACAAAAGTAGATAACCTAAACATATTTTACTCAAGATAGGTTAATCATTCCCATAAGTAACCTATATTAATATAAGTCCACCTTAAATTCATCGATTCTTCAAAATATAAGTCAACATTACTCCTCAATGAAAATACCATAGTAATATATTTACCTCAATCATATAGGGTCCCTAAAAAAGTGAACGTCTTCCAAAATAATAATCATCTTTTAATCCCCTAATCATCCCTGCCATATTCATACGACAATCGTCACATTTCCTATCACATTGGTTGTTGGGACATGTTCCTCCATATCCCACCATTAACTAAGAAGAGAAAGAATATTTAGGGGCTTAAGTACTTAGCTAATAATCATGAAAAGGAACTGAAAGCATATAAGGATAACTTGTAGAAGAAAATTATACCCTAACATGTGATCCCCTAGGTTCCCAGCAAGGTTATCCATGATCATATATTCTTATGTGAATATTTATTTTATTTTATCTTTGTTCCTTTAACAATGGTTCATACTAAGCTTATGAATTTACCAAAGCATATCCCCCGGGAGTGTCGTAACCAAGAGTGCAGCAAGGCCCGTTGTCGTGTACTAGTTCCTGTTCGAGTCTAGCTCAAAGAGGTGTTTTCAGGTTTTACTCCTATGTACATCTGTGCCAGAGCCACCTCCACTTGCTCGTATCCGGACAGGGATGTATTTTCTTGGCAACCCCTTACTCAATACTCACCAAAATACCAGGAATATTTCCGATATTTAAACTTTTCTATAGAGTTCTTCCTATACTTTTCATATCCTAATTTCCACAAATAACTAAACCATCCTTTGATACCTACTATAGCATCCCATCTTTTTATAACATAAAATTTCATTACATTACACAAAACTGAGGATCTTTAAGGTTTAGTGTCTTGGAAACAAGGAATATAATATATGAAAACAACATAAAGAATTCTTCTTAAACACTTGAAAGGCTTTTCCTTACGTTCATCCTAGGTTCATTACTACATCTCATAACCTGGGAACATACATCAAAAGAAAGGGTGATCAGAAGGCCCAGCAAGGGAAACAAGAGAAACATTTTACATGTGAACTTGAGATACTTCAATAAGGACATGAAAAGAACTTTAAGGCATGAGAAATAAATCATGAGATACATCATAATAAAAATAAAATTTTTCATAACTTGAAGATGTGGCTGAAACATTTAATATTGACAATCATTTCATTTCACCAAGGTCCATCCCCAAGGTGTCATTAAAAATTACCAAGTCTATTCACCAAGGTATCAGTCTAAAAAGTCATCTCTAGAGATTAAGTCTTTACCCAATGCATTGGAGTGCTATTTGGGCGCACCCTTGACATGTCTTTATTATCATGTGAGCCACATATATCATCATCAATCATTTCATAAACAACCCATATAGCATAAAATAAATGGGTTGTATTTCATAATCATAACGTTTTAAAAACTGATTTAAAGACATGATCTTTATGTCACTTTAAACCCACGGAAAAGGGAAAGCGGGTTTCATGTATGTAAATCCCAGAATTTAAAATAGAACATTTAGATATATATGTTAATACCCCTGAAGAAATAATAGCTTTGAGTATTCACTTAATAACATAAAATAATTTTGAGATAAAGAGGGAGGCATTTTGAGACGAAAACTATGCAGCATAACGTCTACGATACATGGTTTTAGAAAACATCAAAAAAAGAGGGGACATGGGTCACCCACTCAAAAATGATACATAAAACAGTAGGGGAACAGAATATATAGTATTTAAGAACATGGTAATGAAATCTTAAGAATATAACATATGAAACGAAGAACTTGAAAGGAAGACAAAAATAAGATTTCACTTATGAGAATTCGGTAGCCTAACGGCGTCACTTAAAACTTCCAAAAATGGATTGACGAGATCAAATAGGGTCTCTCATCATATGAACATAAATGATAATTATGATAGATATAGAGATCATACCCCAACATAATAAAAAGGAACTTGAAAGACTTGACATGAAATTAGATCTTGAAAATGAGAAGGGTGAAAGAACCCCTTAGAAATTCGGCAGCCTAACGGTGCCACTTAAACTACAAAAAAAATGAATTTATGTGATCAAATAGAGTCTCTAATCATATGGACACAAAATATCAGTATTATATATATAGAGATCATACCCCAACATAATAAAGAGTAACTTTAAATACTTGACATGAAAGTAGATCATGAAAACAAGAAGGGCGAAAGAACTCCTTAGAAATTCGGCAGCCTAACGACGCCACTTAAACTTGAACAAAAATGAATTGATGAGATCAAATAGGGTCTCTCATCATATAAATATAAAAGATCCGTATTATAGATATAGAGATAATACCCCAACATAATAAAAAGGAACTTCAAAGACTTGACATGAAAGTATATCATGAAAACGAGAAGGGTGAAAGAACCCCTTAGAAATTCGACAGCCTAACAGCGCCACTTAAACTTCAACAAAAATGAATTGATGAGATCAAATAGGGTCTCTCATCATATGAAAATAAAAGATCAGTATGATAGATTTAGAGATCATACTCCAACATAATAAAAAGTAACTTTCAAGACTTGACATGGAATTAGAACTTTTAAAAAAGAGAAAGGTGAAAGAACCACTTAAAAATTCGGCAGCCTAATGGCGCCACTTAAAACTTCAAAATACTGAATTGAAGAGATAAAATGGGGTCTCTCATAATATGATCATAAAAGATCAGTATGATAAATTTAGAGATCATACCCCAACATAATAAAAAGTAACTTGAAAGACTTTACATGAAAATAGATCTTGAAAAATGAGAAGGGAGAAAGAATTCGTTACAAAATTTCGGCAGCCTAACGGCGCCACTTAAACTTCATAAAATGAAATAATGAGAGTAAGAGGGTATCTCTCATTATATAAAGATGAAAGGGGCAGTAAGACGAGTATTAAAGAACATCCTTAAACATAAGAACATGTAGCAAAAAGAAATTACATAAAAGATATTTCTTGAAAAGAAAGAGAGAGGCTGGATCCCTTACCTTAAAACGTAACTCTTAAAACTCAAAGGTTTGGACCTTGAGGGCTTGGGGGAACCTTGGGAGGTAAGGAGACAAGAACTTCGTTGAGGATGGTTTTGGAGTCGAAAAGATGAGAGGAGGGATTGGTATTTATAGGGAAAGTGAGGGGACAAGGCATTAATGGCCAAGGGACACCTCAAAAGTGGTTTTCTCAAAAGCATGGGCCCTCCCATGGTACTTCCCATAGAGTTAGGACACATGGGGACCCCCACACAATAATTCATCCTCTTTAGTCGACCATCCGTTAAAATATATCCTGACATCATCATGACATGGTTATGATGTCATTAAATATACCGAAACCCTAAAACTGTATTTTTACTATTCACTGAAAATTCAACTTTCTCAGAAAAATCCCAAAATTTTACATTAACCAAATATCAATGCTCTGATTTAAAAAATGAACTCTATTTTATAAAAATAATTTTTTAAATATTTTTAATTCATTTTTTAAATAAACATACTATTCACTGAAAATTCATTTTTTTCAGAAAAATCCCCAAAAATTACCTTATCATAATATCGATGCTCTGAGTTCAAAAATAAAATCCATTTTATAAAAATAATTTTCTAAATATTTTTAATTTAATTTTTAATTAAAAAACACTATTCACCCGAAAAATTCTAATACTTGAATAATAATTAATGAAACTGTTATTTACCC
The DNA here is from genome assembly GCA_963277665.1 of Viscum album. Taxonomy (NCBI): domain Eukaryota; kingdom Viridiplantae; phylum Streptophyta; class Magnoliopsida; order Santalales; family Viscaceae; genus Viscum; species Viscum album. Next base: position 1,510,179,918 of record OY728128.1, on the reverse strand, counting down.
ATTTTATTGAATCTCATTACTTAATCTAGGTGTCTAAATTATATTAAAACTTTCTTTGAGTGAATTTACTAATCCATTTGGTCACATTACTAATCCTAAGCGTAAAATCACTATTCATAATTTACTATTCATCAAAAATCATGTTGATCTTATTAGGCTTGAAATTTCGTACTGAACATAATTGTAGAAGACCATTTTTCAAAATCATTACACATTTTTATTTATTTAAGGTTTACATAAACATTTTTAAAATATAATTTCTCTAAAATTCATAAAAAATATTCATACTATATTTATCCGGACATTTGAAAATTCATAAACATCATCATAAGAAGAAATCCCAATTTTTATTTAAAACAAAGGATTACACAAGGCAGTTACGGTCTCTTTACATAGCCCCTTATCACACCAGCATAGGACCTAAGTGTAAGGTGTGCTAAGGTGAGAGAATCTGAGGGAGGCTCGACCCACATCACACGAGTAGTAATTTCTATCAGTTTGAACTTCTCATGAAGGCGATCCCGTTCTAGCTTCACACGATGAAGTTCAGCTTGGGTTTGGTCCAGAGCAAAGCCAAGTGGTGCTATCTCCTTCCCAATTTCTGTTAGATGGGCTTCGATCGGTCCAAGACTACTTGGTGAGGCCATCGAATCTTCTTTCTATATTAATTAACCAAGATTTCTTGTATTTAGAGACAATAGTCAAAACGTTTAGTTTCCCGCGGTCATATTGACCAATGGTCAAATAACAGTCAAAACCCAACAATATCATTTTAATTATACTCATGTTATCAAATGAAACATTTTTGTTGAGTATAAAAATAAAATAAAATAACACATAAAATTAGGAAAGAAGATTTATTTAAAATTTCGGGTCGTTACAAAATCTATGTGAACTAGGAAACGCCCATGGAATACCTATAACTATCATCAGCTCACCAGTCTGCTCAAGCCCTATCAGCTCTACAATGTGCACCTGGCCTGGATCCTAACTACCTGTTGCCTGACCTCCCTATAGTGTTCCACCATCAACCACCCACTGACTCCAATGATGGGTCTCACTATCTCTTCCACAACATCCACCTGCAACTAAAGATCAGCGACCCTCACATGGAATGGATCCCGGACCGATCTCAGAACCCTGCATCTACCTAGGTCCTTGAATGTAAACTATCTGAGAAATTTTCCTACGAAACATCTGAAGATTCCAGACCTACCCACAAGCCTAAAACTCCTTTGGAGGCTTCTCACACTAAGTCCAAACATTTCCTACATACCCTTAATGGAAGAAAAACATAGAGGATCCACTATAAAGTGTTCTAGATGAGTCATTGACATGACATCACCACTAAAACTCATCTCTATATCACTTCTTTCTATCTGAAGGGTCAGCATTAAAATCAACTAATGTCACTGCCCAGATCAAGTATGACTTGTCTGTTAGGTCTCCCTCAGCTATGAGTGCTTGATTCACCACCATTGAGAATGATTCCAACCAAAAGATGTTTACTTTCACCCGAATAAACTATCATAAACCATTTCTGAAGCACCTCACTCTCGTGGCATCATCGCTCACCATATTGAGTGAAAACTGAGACAGATTAGTGAACATTGATGCATATCCCATTACGGAAATGTTGTCCTACTGAAGGATCAAGAACTCTCGATCCTTTTCTTCCCTCAGCATCTTAGGGAATAACTACTCAATAAACCTAGCCTAAATTTCCTTCCACAACAAACCCTCATGTCTTCCCACCTGCACTTGGACATCTCACGAGCATGTAGCTAGTACTATGAGCATGTAGGTTGTTAATTTGACCCTCCACCATAGAGGAATCTCGAACTACTCGAAGATCATTGGCATTCTCTTGATCCAATTCTTATCCCCATGTGGAACACCCTCAACCTAAAAAAAGGAGAGACTGTTACGATTGGAACCCCCAATTCAAGTACACCCTCAATGGATATTCTCCCTAAGAACCTTGGATGATAAACTAGATAACTCGTACTAGTCTTGTCTGGAGCTATTAATCAATCCATGGTCCAAAAACAGTAAGATATGGTAGCTACCTTCCATATCCTGGAACTTCTTCCTGAGCCTACCAATGTGCCTGTACCTGAGCCTATACCTACAGATGTACCTGTAACTCATGCTATGCCCATACCTTAGAGACATCAACCTGATAATTCTCTTGTGGAACCAATCCATCACCTGGTTGAGGCTCCATTTGAGCCGTATAGGAGGAACCCACTAAATACCATCAAATGGTCAGATAGCCCATATCATTTATATATATTTATATATAGAAATATATCACACAGATAGGAAAAATAGTAAAAGGCAACGAATCCTCACTACCCTTACCACTTTCTAATGCAACCATACCACATGGAATCCTAGCCTCGTGGACTCTTTACCTGACCTCAATAGAGATAAGAATCAAATATCCCTCGATCCATGCTTGTTCTAACAACCCATGATTCCTCTAACCGATGACCATGTCACCCAATCCGATGATCAAAATAACCCAATGTTATTGCACCTACCTGCTCATATAATACTCAGGACCATTTTATATGTCACAAGAAATTTAGACACACAAACACACACACACAAATATATCACATGGAATATCACATTTACAATGAATTTTTATATCATGAAACAAGAATATTTGAAATTGAAATATCCTAAAATATTCCCAACAAAGCATAAACTTGCACACACCCCTTTCCACACTGAGAAAATGGTCCAAATATACCTTAACTCACCAGTTCAAGGGACACATATCATAATAATAACCATCATATTTCAAATAATCCACTCTTGGGGGTACTGTGTTCATCTCTCACACATGGGTCTGGAGGTACCCATGTATGAGCTCTAAACCCAGTTCCAACAACCGCAAATCATCAGTCTACCATAAACCAAATAGTAAGACCATCAAAAAATAAAATTCAGTCTCAATATCAATATTATCCAGCCTTACACTGCTACTACATCTAGTTCATGAAATCCATTGATACCACTTGTAGCATCCCTGACCCAATTAGCCACCTGAGTGGGTTCCACTGGCCCTAACCGCACCTTCTTGAATTCCAAATCCCGAAGTCTAGTTGTGAGGGTGTGAAAGAGGTATATTTGGGAGACTATAACCTAAAGGGATGATGTAATAATGTTATGAGTAGATAAGTATAGCATGAAGCGGAAAAGGATGACTCGTAAGACTTAAACTAGACCCACCAATTGATGAAACATAGTCAGTAAAAATAAATAGTCAAAGAAATTAATAATAGAGGCATTAGAAATTAAATAAACATGCTAGCATGCCAAAAAAGACACTTGTGTCACTAAAAATGACTTACATAACAATACAGGTCATACAACTCAATATAAAAGAGGTGTTTCCCATGGAAGACCACTATAGCTACATACATATACAAGAAACGTGCTAAAATATAAAAGGAAAAATAAAATAGAAACACCAGCTAAGGAAATACCTCAAGGTCATATGCCAACCTCTATGCCAAATATCTCTACAAACTATCTCCCAAAGCTGATACCATACTTAAATGTAAATACATAAAGTCTACACACACCTCAATGGGCCCGTGTAGAGTGTGAGAATGTGTCTCAACATAATACCACCCAAGTGTGAATACCCAACATAATTAATTAATAAAATGTTTAATATAAATCTAAATAGAATAAAAAACTCAAGAAATTGAAATAAAAACATAAATCCATTGGTGCTCTACAACGATCATGGAGATGTCACCCACTTCGACCAATGCTAGAAGTTTGAATAGTAAAGGATCCATGGATCATATCCCAATGTATCCCTCTGATAAATAAATTCCTAGGTGAAACCTCAGGTCCCACCATCAAATAATCAATCCAACAACTCATGCCTCTGAACACCTCATGTCTGAAACAAATATATCGACGTCCCGAAGTCACACCCATGTAAAATGATATGGTCCCATGAACCCCTACTCGAAAGCACTAATATGTTTGAATCTGGACACCTGGAGGCACATCAATAAATTTCCTCAAATAAATATCTCCTTAGTCTCTTAGCCTAATGTTTTAAGGAACAGTGATTCCCATCCTCTAAAATATGTCTTGTCCCATCATCCTCAATCATGACAAGCCTCATCCCCTAACTGACAGCCTCATCTCTATCATCCGAATGATACTCACCTTACACATGGATTTCTATAGAAATCACCTCCAACAGAGTTCTTTAGCCGCACTACCCAGGCCACTACCCACACCAGTGATCAAAACCACCTCATCACAGAGTCAACCACTATGAACATGACTCAATTTGACACTTTGGCCATCATGGGTGAGTGAAAATCACCAAATAAAATACCTAACGAACATCAACCCAGTACCTCGTGCCCCTGAAACCGTGTCACTAAAATATGATGGCCCTACTATCCAATGTCATGGGCCATGCCCAGCATGACAGTCTCACCACCTCAATCTGACATCCATGATTCCCATCCGATGGTCAACACCACACATGAAAATATGGGCCTAGCCCAACCAAAAAATTACCATCACCTCAATACTGATGGCCTAGAAACCTAAATCTTGTGTTTATCCCTTCATGACCCCATGGGACTCGGGAGTATATCACAAGAATCATATATAAATGATTCACTTATTAAACAATTCTTTTTAAATTTATTGAATTGTACATATTCAATAAACACATTAATTTAACTTGTATTAATTGGATCACTCAAATACATATTACAAAATCAGTATAAAAATACAACCCAATATATGAAATTGAATTTAAAAACTCCAATTTAAACAAATGAACCAATTTAAACCAAAAACACAACCTGGTCTAAGCCCCCAAGGTGGTTGAAAACCTATAACCCGAACTCATGCTGATGAAAAAGGTTTAAGCATGCCTTTGGGGCATCCCTTATAGTCATACTGTCAATTTAATATGCAACTAGGGGGTCTTACCCAATTACCCACCTGTGTGCTAAAATCCATACCACCCAAATTTATGAAAAACATAAAAGTAGGTTTGAACCACCTACCTTGGACTCTTAGACATAGACATGTCTATTATGTGCCTCTGATTCAAATCCATTTGGAAGAAATGGATTATTCCATCGAAAGCCTAGAAAAGAGGGTTAAATGGATTGTATGGAATTAGTGTTATATGAGCTGAAGGAAAGGAATAAGAGATTCTAGGTTGAGAAGAGACTCGTCAAGATAGTTCTATTTCAGCCAATGATAACAAAAATGGACCACCGATGAAGAAACTAGGCCACCCCATAGGAGGAGAGGAGGAGGAATCCTTCCTCCTGCTGTGCATATGACCAATAAGGATAAAGGGGAGAAGAAGGAAGAAAACGAAAAATAATATAGCGGGTAAAATGGTAATTTTTTCTCTTAAAATAGGTAATACGGTTAACCTGAATGGTTTTACAAACCATTCTCTAATCGTGTGTGCTACAATACTGGGCTATAATACAAAAGAGACCTCTCACATGACTTGTGCATGATTTTCCCTAACAGTGTTCAAACCATGATGAATCCATTAAAAATACTACAGAGAACCTTTAACACTCATGCGCCTCACACGCATGGTTTACCCAAAACATGTGGAATTTCAAATTTTAGTTGCACTATTAACTGGATGGGGCCACATGGTTTACCCCAAACCGTGCACCCTGACCAGTAACTCCAAAATAATCTTGTGGGCCTCCGACACTCTGGAAGCCCTTACGAAGCACATGAGGCAATCTCTAATCCTCTAATCCAAATTAAAAACATGATATAAAGGTGATGGAACTCACAGAATTGAGTTTCAATTCATGATATATAAAGGGGCACATCCACTAATTATAAAATTTTAAAAGAGAGAGGTTTTTAACCTAATTAAAAAACTAGGGATGTTAGAAAATCTTTTCAACAATAGTTGAGTCTTACAAATTTTTACCATGAAAACTTATGGTTTTTACAATATCATTCGCCCTTATGAGGAAGTCACTAATAGATTCATTATCACCCATTTTGATATGTTAATACTTTAACCTTTATATTTATATATTTTTCTTATTCACCATTTCATTTCCATCATAAATGGTTTACAACTTTTCCCAGCTACCATTTTTAGTAGAAACATCCTTAACTCTTAGAAACTCATTTTATGAAAGATAGGAGAGTATATCATTATTATCACTTCTCTCATTCTATGTATTCTTATTATCCACATATTGAAGTGGAGTATCTTCAAAAAGAGGAGAAAAAAATGTATCACATTCCAAAACATCATACCCAAAAGCGTAAGATATGAAAAAAATATTTCCTTCCAAATATGATATTTATTTCCATTGATAAGTGAAATCCAATTACTATTCCGAAAAACAAGATTATACATCACAAATTCTCTTCAAAATACTTTAGAAAATAGTAAATTACGGGAACCTTCAATTTGATACCACTTTTAAATTCCTAACTATGATCAATGTATCAATAAGAGGGGGAGGGGGTGAATTAGTTTTGTATTTTTACTTTTATGTTATCATTTCATTTATAACAACATACACCTCCTATTGTAGGTAAATAATTTTTTTTAAAATAAAAACATTTACATATCTACAGGAACACAAGTATTTAAATGGTTTTCTACTCAATAAGAGTAGAATTGTCCTTATCATGATTTAGAAATAATACAATACCACAAAATCCATTAGAAAATGATCCTTTTATATTGATTCAACAAGTAGGATATACCATTACACATGTATAGTGCTATGATCAATAAAATGTTTCATGTACTTTTTCTAACATGAATGATGTATGACAAGTTATTTTAAAAATATAATAAACCTTCACTGTTTGGTTCTAAAAATGATCCCATACTGCCTTACCAACTTCCACTTTTGTATTTTATCAAAATACAATTATTCACCTTCCAACCTAGTAGTAGCTAAGAAAAAAATTTTGACTTCATAAAAAACTCAGTCTGATGGCTTAGTCTAATTACCTAGTCCAATTCAATATTCTTAAAAGTAGATAAGAAAGAATAATCTGGAAAAAATTATAAACCACTTTAAACTTTTCCCAGAAACCTGCATTGGATTTCTCGATCTGATCTGGTAACCACTTTCCACTTCTTCTTCTATCTGTAAAACTTCTATAGGAAAAATATATTTATAAACTTATCCCCTCTTAAAAAAATTCACGTCATTCTCTATATTCATATATTAATAGTCCAATTGTAAGAAATTACAGTATAATTAGTTCTATCTATAGGCACATCGATATTTGAATGGGTAGTAATTTGGAATGTTTTACCATTCAACAAAATTTTCCAAAACCCAAATTTCACAATAATTTCGACTCCTTCTATTAATTCTTAAATGAAACTCAATGTTTCTCAATTCTTCTCAAAACATATTGAATATTATCAAAGGATTCAGAACACTTGTTCAGTTTGAAACCATTTATCATTCATATATTGCATTTATTCTGATGAAAGAAAATTGTCACTCCAATTCTCTTGACCCATTTGAAAAACACATCATAACCGAATACATATTATTATAATGATCCATACCATCAAAAAACAAACTACTTATTCTAATTCCGCATACCAACTGAGATATTATTGAATTTTAATTATGAAGCTCCTTACCAACTGAAATTCATTGACTAAAACTTTGTAACAATTCTTCCATAAACATAATTTCAAATTATATTTCCTTAAAAAATACCTATAAAAAACTTTTGAAAATCTATTGAAGATAAGCCTCATAAAATTCAATTGTTCAAAAATACCCCAGAATGATGATAATATGCCGGATGGCATCCAGTGTCTGATTTTTTATCTATTTCTGCATGTATTTAATAGATTAGTTACTATTTCATATTGATGAAATGGTGCCAAACATTGTTTTATGATTTTTGAACAAATTAGAAAAAATAACATTACTTATTACATTCTTGAGTCACTAAAAACACATGAGAGTTCTTTTTCCCATGTCCCAATTGAATTAAAACAAAAATTGAAGAAAATGGTTGACTACATTTCTTATTATCATTCATTTGATCTATTTCAACAACTCTAATTTTTTTAATCATTTTACCTCTGGTAGAACACAACATTTGATGATTCTTTCATATAAACACTATAACTAATGGTTTGGTTTCATAAATATTCATATTTATTAGTGGCACCCCATATCTGATGGACTGGTTATAGAAAATACTTCTTTATTCTAAACATTCCAAACATCAATTGATCCTTTGAATTATTTCATTTGGGAAATTAGATAATATAATGAATCATCTAGTCTGATGTATCGGTCGATCAACACTTCATCAACTTCAACAAATTTCTCTTTCCAAAAAAATTATACTTGTACTATGAATTGTCCATGACTTTGAGAACATTAGGTTCAACATAGCATTGATTGAATGTCACTAGAATGTTTTATGACCTCCCATTACTCAGAAACCTTTTCTCTCTATTTCTTTGACATTTCATGGATCACTTGTATTGACTAAATAATGATTTTGGAAACATAAAAACTAGAAAACATCATCATATTTTCATTTTAATGTTTGCACTTCAATAATACGTCTCATAAAAATTGAAACATTCATTCTTAAACCAAGGTGAGTCTGATGAACACTCACATTTCCTTAACAGAAAACCGAAACTAAAAGTTTTCATTAAATTTTTTTTGTTTGGACCTCTGATTATGGTACCTCTTAGGTATAATCATCAAAACATACAAAATATGGTGATTTATTTTCTTGACCAAAAAAGACAAAACACTTTCAAAAAACTTCCTCCAGTATCTGAAAAACTCATCCAACAAACATGGTCCCAACATGATCAAAATTTACCGTGATTTTATTATTCGTTTTGGCCACACCATTTTTTTGTTTTATATAGTGCACTAATTTCATGGAAATTTAAATTATTATCATGGAAAGATTAAATTTTTTTCATTTGTGTACTCAGTGCTATTATCTATCTTGATCATCTTTATGGAGAAATGACACTCAATTTCCCCACTTCTCTAGAACCTCTTGAACATTTTAATATATTTTTATTTATATTTCATAAACACAATAAAAATTATGTGAGTAAAGTCATCAATAAAGGATATAAATTTTTTATCTCTATTTGTTGATTATATTATCATTGGCCCATAAATTTCATAATAAATAAGTTATAATAGATGAGATGTACGAATCTCAACATTGTTTTTTGTATAATTTGTAAACATTCATTTATGGCATGTGAATCATATCCATTCATTTCTTCTCATAATCTCAAAAACATTAGGAACACTTTATCTTTAAGTAATATTACTCATATTTCAAGGTAAAATATATAAAATCCTTGAATTTCATAGCCATTTTTCTTCATTCACACTCATTTGGAATTAATTTTGAGTATCTCTTACAAGAAATAAGTTTGTCTTGGTTTGTTTAACTCTCATCATAATTATTCCATATTAAATTATTTTATCTAATAACCCATTTTTATTGAATATCACCTTATTCCCTTCATCATAGATCTAAAAACATGCAACAATTTATTTTTCATCTTGTTAATATGTAAGGCACTCTTAGACTTCAGCTTCTCCTTTTCAATCAAAATTGATCCTGCACTATTTATTTTGAGTGATCCATCATTTCCAAAGGTCATTAATTATTATTTTAAATAATTTAATTTATTAAATAGATTCATGTCACCTTTAATAAGTGAAGAATTGCCTTTATCCAATATCTATGGGAATTCCCCCTTTAGAGCCTTTAAAGAAATTAAAAAAAAGTGATTTCAGTTTTACTTAATCATTCATTTATTAAATATTATAAGTATGTTCATTCATACATTATTAGGTTGGTGAATTGGTTATACAACCTTTAGAAAGGTTAAAAATTTGGTTGTTCCATTCACAAATATCTTCTAAGGGTTGAAATATATTCTCCATCTTTAGTCCATAATTTACAGATTTCTTCTATATCACTCTTCTTTGAGTGGGCTGAATCCCCCTGAAATTATGCTACCCAAATATTTTATATTTATAGTCATGTGGATTATTTAAATAATAAATAATTTTTTTATTCCAAGATCCTCTAAAAACAAATGGTATATATAAAATAAAAACATTCCTTTACAGACATTATTCTATCCATAAATAAATACATTTTTTAATTCTCTCTTTTGACAATAGTTCTGAATCCTTTTTATGAACCAAAATTATTTTTAACTCCTAAAATCTTCTTCTATAACTTATATTTTATTTATATATTTTCTAGGTCACCTATTATAGAATATTCTAAGTTTATGTTTTGGATACTACAATTTATATATTTTTTAGATTCACATATTTTATCTACAGACATATTACCCATATTACACTTATTTTCACTAAAAGATTAATATTTATTTTCTATATTTGAGGATAGTTTTTTCTAATCATTATATAACTCTTTCATTATTGAACATGCCTGAGCTTCATAAATATAATTTTTAAAATGTTATCTTCATTTCTTCATCCATTCTTTAACCTTGACCAATTTCCATTTTATAAGGTGAAACACCTTCTCATTATACTTTATTTTATTTTCTATATTGATTTTCAAAGACATACCACCATTATGTTTATTCTTTAGATCGTAAAATTCTTTCCAAAACATTGATTGTTATTCTATATGATCAAATTCTATATTCATGAATGGTTGATCATCTTTCTTCAACATCCTATTTTCTTTCTTAGGCTCTAAAATTTTTGAGTGGAATTATTTCAACTCTCTTTCTAGAATAAACTCCATCATTGTTTTTTATTATTCAAATATATAATTTATTCTTTTATTTTTATTGAATTTTTCATTATTTCACCTTTACAATGAGTATCTTCACTTTAATTTCACCACTAAAAGTCTAAGTTACTACTTCATCTTCACTTTCATCACTTCCTTTAAACATAGTGAATAATTGTTCTTTTTTATATTTATAGAACCATATACCATTCCCATTAGAAAAATTATTTAACATATCATCGTTATTCTTTAGGGATTTCCCATTTATTTCACCTTCTTTATCACTATCTTATTATTATTTTAATCATGGAAAACATGTTTCATAGTGGCCAATAGATCCATCATTAAGACACTAATGGGGAAAATTAGATATTTGGAAAAGTTCTTGACATCCTTCATGTGGGATGAAAATCATTCTGCCCAATGTCATTGGGCTTAACAAAAATGTATGTCTATGATAGTGGACAAAAAGGGAATTTATTTACATGATGTAGAGGAAACCACACATTCCATGCAATCTCAGTTGGTGTGGGATATATTTTCAAGGAGACTCTTTATGTGAAATGATTATTCAATATAGATATAGTAAAAATTGGAGAAGCTGGGCCATGTGGGGTAGGAGGATGTCATGCCTAGTGTGTTTCATGACAAATCACATGGAGGAGACGGATGGGGTTGTCCCCTGGGTAGTGGGATGAAATGATATCAATTTATGGGAAACAAACTGGATAAGTGAAATGCTCTATTTCCTGGGTTTCCTAACTCAAACCATTTTTAATCAAGGAGGCATGCCTGCACTCGACCTTCCTTGATGAAATCTTGAATTTATTAAAGAAAGAAATTTTTGATTGTATTAGGATGGTGGATGAACCAGACAAGTATACATAGGTGGTTTCCAGCTCTGGAAGATTTTGTAGTCGTGATTTCAGAAATATGATTCACTCACATAGTAACAAGTATAAATGTTCTTTAAAGTTGTGGTGTAAAGAGATACCAAGTAATATGATTTTTTAGTTTGGAGTTTGATGCACTATGATATCCATACTGATGAGAAAGTGAAAAAAGATGAGTGGTCTTGGATTCCCAGTTCCAGTGTTACATTAGTCCTCAATAAGTGATAACATGGAATGTGTTATTGTAGGCTGATTAGGATAAGGGGGTATGAAATTTCCTAAAATAGTGAATGAATCATAGAGCTACTGATGATTATATAAAGGGTCTGATTGAGTATTGGTTCTGAAGGCCTAGCCAACAAGGGATGGATGTGAAGATATGTGTAATGGTGTTCGCGTATGCATGCTGGATCTTGTGAGATTTTAAGAATAAGGTAAGAGAAGGTATAAAACACTTAAAATTTTATTTCTCAGTGTGGGTCAAGTTTTTTGTGGTGGAGCTGGGGGAATTTGTCAAAGATTTTGAGAAATATGTTACTATATTTATATTTCTACTAAAATTACACAGAAACATGGATATGGATAATTTTAAACACGGAAAGTGGGTCAGATGGAAACCTTAGAGCATGGGTATAAAACTGAATGTGGATGGTGTGTGTCTTGATGGGGAGATGACAGGGGGCATTCTAGTGGGAGATAGTAAGGGTTCAACGATATTTGGCTTCAGTTACTTTTTTGTGTAGGAAATTACATTGGAGTGAAGGAAAAAATAGTGGCTAATAGACACACCATGTGCTTTAATTTCAACTTACAAGTCACAAAAAATTGAATCTAATTCTATTTTGTTGGATAATATCTACAAAGATAAGGTTGATTTACCATGGGATCTGGTCTATATTGTTATGTATTATATAAATTTTATCAACCAAACTATTTCTAATAGACATACCTAGAGAGAAAGGAATTGTGTGGATAATGTGCTATATAGAAAAGGGTTAGCATGTTAGAGACTATTTCTTTACACTTACTTGGGGTCCTTATCTAATGATTATAAACTTATTGATAAGAATGATTCAATTTTTCTTCATTACTTCTATTCTCCTTCATCCATGGAGGACTAGGATTCTTGTATTCATCATGCTTTATTGAATAAAAATTTAATTTTAAATTACTCAAAACCCCTAGATTTATCTTCAAATCCAAATTTATTAGAACTTTATTACTTGGAAACATTAATATAATTCCCCTTTTTAACCTTTACCTTCTTCATTAAAATAATATCTTTCCTTATTTATTAATAAATAATATTTTCATGCAATCTATCCAGATAAAGTATCTCAAGATATTTACCTTTTAATACCAAGACTTTAGCATCAATATTATTAAGTATAATGTGGATGATCTTCCCAACCACTATGGAATCCTAAAACAACCCACCAATGCTTCTTATAGTGATCAAAATATCATTCACTATTGAGAATATTTCACTTAAAGATTCATGATCCTTTATATATACGTATATTTAAATATCAAAATCAATAATTTTCCACTATTCATGTTGAAGTTCCATTTATAAATATGCTCTGGCCTATCCCAAATGAGTTTAGCTATTTTATTTCTTTTAAATTTCAAAAAATATCTCTCTGAAATAGTGGAAAATATATAATTTCAAGAACACCCATTATTATATAGATTATTTTAATATATTTTTATCATATAATCACCTTTAGAATGAGGGATGAACCAATCAGTAGTCACTTCCATGGATTAAAATCATAAAGATAACAAGTAAGACAACATATTTTCCTTCAATTTATGATAATTATTTGTAAAAAAATAAAAATATATTTATTATTCTCCAAATTCAAATTATTCATTCTAGACAATGATAATCATTGATTAAATCACTTCATCCTCAATTTCAAAACAATATTAATTCAGTGAAGGGTTTGGATACTATAATAATTGAATATCCACCCACATGATCAATAGAATTATTGGGAATGTGGTGAATTTGTGATTAATAATTGTTTTACATTTTTCCTTTCAACAATCTTCATGAATAGTTAAATTAATTTTACATTACTATTAAGACATATCCATTTGTACATAGAGGTAAAGTAAAATATAATTTACACTCTTCACTACCCAGTAATAGTAGTTAATCCATGAAATGACCTGGAAACACCCAAAGTCATATAGTACAATTGAAGAAATTGTTTATATAAAAGAAAGCATGGTATATCTATTGAATTCATTACATTATAGTCTCATGATAGTGTATGTGAAGGCCAATATTTTTTTATAATTTAAAAATATTCTTTAATAATAAGAAATTCATCTACTACTTCATAATTTGAACATGTTGTCATTTTGATTTTCCTTCTTCCCAACTTACACTATTATAAGTCTTTTCTTTTTCTTCTTACTATTAATACATAGAGTTGAACAAGAACATATTTTCTTTTTCATTCTTCTATCTTTCGTCAATATAGTAGATGTAAAATTTTGTAGTGTATAATTTCTTCTCACAGTATCTCAAATCCTTTATTTTTTACCATTTCGACCATTTATATTACATGAACTTAATCATCCTAAAAAACTATATTCAGTTTCCCATAAATATTTCTCAATCAATTAATATTCCTAAAATTTAATATAATTTCACTTCAAATCCCATCTATGAATCTCTCACAATCTTATCCTTTATTGCTTCCACAAATCTCATCTCATTTTGTTCTTCAAAATTTCCAAAAAAATTGATACAAATATTTACATTAAATTGTCCTCCTTGTACGCAAATAAGAATTTACAATATGATGCGGCACATTTATTTTTATTTTGGAATTATATAATACCAACATGAATCTCAATTGATTATAATTTTTATTTACCTCATTGATGACCAAATCATAATGCATCAGCAGATTTTATCCTTTAGAATGAATTATTCATAATTTTATTCAAACATAACTCAGTTATTCTAAATCACCAATGTGTTAAACCAACAAAAACATGAACCCTTTTGTGGTTGTACCCTATAAAGATCAAACCTATGAATAAGTATACCTTTAAAGGTTGGAAGACATTAAATCTCTCTATGGAACAATTCATATGTATATTCAAATGACTTGTACTCTAATCCCAATGACTCGTACTCATAGAGTGAAAAATCATACACAATTGACTTTTATAATGATCCTAATTAATCATATTCATATTAAAATGACTCATTCGCATATTTAAATCAATTGTACATGGATCCAGATGACTCATACACAGTCGATATATAACTTAATTTTCATTTGAATCATACATATATTCCCAATTACTCATACATTGGTTACATAATTAATCATATGAAGATTAAAAAAATGTCTCATACATAGATACAAATATATAGTTGTTTTTGTATCAAATAATCATAATTTTCAAAATTACTCTAAATAATTCCCAAACTACTTCAGACCAAATAATTACATCTCCAAACATATAAAATCCCCTCACCTTACATAATTATGTTGATTTAATTTGAGTTTGGACATGAGTCATATATTAACAACAAAATAAAAAACAATAAAACCATATTCACTTTAAAATTATACAAAATAAATTATCTAAATAATTTTCATATTCTAGAGGAACATATTAAAATTAAAATCACATTAGATTCTTATAAGGGTTTCAACAAACTCCCCCAAGGAAATATTCTTCAAAAAACATTCTCCACTCACAAAGTATTCTCAACTGTATGTCCACCCAACAGTATAGGTCAGATCCTATAACTCATTTTAGAGAGCAGACCATATACAATTTGATTATATGGCAGTCCATGATGAACTATATGAGTCTATACGTATTTTGGGTGTGTTACATGAGTTTCAATGTTAGAGGCTTCCCATGTTTCAAGAAAAGCCTAATCTTTAAGCATAAAAGGTTTATTTTGAGTCATGAACTGATTTGTTCCTTTTATTTTGGACACCAACTAATGAGGTGTTTATTTGTTCATTGAGTATTCTTAAATTTACAAATTTTAATTTCTAGGATTTGACTACATAGACTCAAAATGAGGCTTTCTTTCCATGATCAATGTTTAAACACATTTATAGAGTGAAGTACCATATTTTAATGTTGAGTATGGAACTAGTTAAAGTGTTTTTGTACATTCAGTAGGGAAGTATAACTATAGTTGAGTATGCATTGATATCCATAGACCTTATATGGTACTCCTAGTACATGTTGCCTGAAATATTTCTTTGAGATCAGAAGATCAATAAAATAATTTAGAGAGTGATTCAGATGCAGTTATACTTATATGCACCCCCACCTATACTAAAGTTTTATAGAGAAATTTTTTTATTGAGACTTTCTGATGAGTGATGAATCCGAAGACCATGTCATGTTTAGTTTTCCCCATAATGGACTCATTAGGAGTAACCAACTGGTGAATGTTATCCCAATCATGCCAATAAAATAATTGGAATCCAAGAACTCATTCCAAGGAATTGAGACTATAGGGATCCCATAGAGAGTCTAATCAGTAGAGATTTTAGTTTTATTATTCTTATTGAGGTAGAATAAATATGACATGAGATTATCTGACATGAAGAGTAGGTATGGGAAACCAAGATGGTACCATGGAAGGACCTCAACATCAATGGTAGTGTTAATATTAGTGGCCTCCCTACAATTTATAGGGTGGCCATCTAGAATGTGGATTACAATGAGTAATTAGTGGCATAGTGTAATGTCCTGGCCTGGGTGCCACACACATGTTCCCAAAGCTGGTCTGCTACGTGACCTTAAGAGTGTATCCATGTAAGCTAGAGGCTACAAACTAGCAGTGAGGGTCTAATATCAATCATGGGGATATTATACCCTCTTTATTAGAGTAATACACCAATAGATAATAAATGAAAAATACTAAGAGATATAACCGTAACTAGAATAATACCAGTATGACAAGATATCCAAAAATGGAAACATAATATCAAAACCTAACAGTAGATATTTCATGCCAAAGTATGTGTAAAATGTCACTATGCAAAACCAAAAATAAATAAAAACACATAAAACTCCCAAGAAGGTGTCGAACCATGTTTGGTTCACTCATCCATACACCATCCCGACATAGCCATATAACATAGGGCCCATGTACTTAACCTGTCCTACAACCATGAAATCTATTCGGGTACCAATCAGGCATCCCAAGTAGGGTGTGAGTACAACTAAATAGGCTACCACCAATGACATCTAAAACAAATACAATCAATACAATGTATACAGTTTTATAAATAATAAAATACAACCTATAAAGTAAATGAATTACATTTATTCAATTATCCTTTATTTAAGAACATAAATCATTGGGTTCCTATGGACACCAAAACCATAATACCAGCTTTGGCCCATGCTAGAGTCTGAACCATATCACATATTTAATTCCCAGTTCATCATGAAAATGGGTTTTAATTGTCTATTTCATTTCAATTTATAATACGAATAATTGTAACCATAGTCCAATACTAATATTTGGGTTATAGATCATCATGTCCAGCAATCCATGAGTATTTGGAGCATTAGTCCTTGTCTCACACCCCATGGGTATTTAGAGCATCAATACATATCCCATATAATAATATTCTCATGCATACACTTGGCACTCTATGGGTTTTAATATCATCAGTCTGTGTCCCATACTCATATATCAATCAATCACATATGTATATTTGGTGAATTACTTGATGTACAACACTTGTATATCAATCACATATTTCACATGTATCATAATATCACACGTACAAGAATACCACAATTAATTAGTTCACCAATTAATTAACCTAACTCAATAATTTCATAATCATAACATTCCATTAATTAATTCAATAGTTAATTAGTCACATCCATTCCGTCGATTAATTTAATAATTAATTAATCATATCAATTCCATTAGTTAATTCAACAATTAACTAATCACATCATTTTTATTGATTAATAAAAAAATAAATTAATCATATAATTTCTATTCATTAAATCAATGATTAATTAATCAAATCATGAATTGTATAATAAAAAAATCATTATATAATTCAAAAATTAATTAATCAAATCAATCTCATTAATTAATAAAATAATTAATTAATAACATCAATTCCATTAATTAATTAAACAATTAATTAATCACATCAAGAAAAGCATAATCACAACAATCCCTATTAATTAATTCAACAATTAATTAGTCACACCAATTTATTTAATTCATTAAACAAATAATTAATCCAATTTCACAATCATAACATTCTACTAATTAATTAACCAATTAATTTATTCAACTCCACATTTTCAAAATCAAAACAATTTCTATTAATTAATTACCTCATTAATTATTCTTAATCAATCAATTCTATAATAATAACATCTCATTAATTAATTCATCAATTAATTAATCTGAATCCACCAATTACATAATCAGAACATCTCATTAATTAATTAAACAATTAATTAATTCAATTTAATCAATTCCTTAATCATGGAATCTCATTATTTAATTCATAAATTAATTAAGTCAAATTAATCAATTTTGAAATCATGACATCTCATTAATAAATTCAACAATTAATAAATTCAACAATTAATTAATCCAAATAAATCATTTCCACAATCATGACATCTCATTAATTAATTCAATAATTAAATAATAAAAATCAATCAATTTCCCAATCATGGCATCTCTTTAATTAATTCAACAATTAATCAATCCAAATCAACCAATTCTACAATCATGAAATCTCATTAGTTAATTCAATAATTAATTAATCAAAATCAACCAATTCCAAAATCATCAAATATCATTAATTAATTTAACAATTAATTAATAAAAATCAATCAATTCAACTATTAATAAATCTCATTAATTAATTCAACTATTAATTAATCCAAAACATTCAATTACATAATCATGACCTCTCACTAATTAATTAAACAATTAATTAGTTCAATTACAAATCCAAATCAATCATTTCTACAGTCATGACATGTGACTAATTAATTAAACAATTAATTAATCCAATTCCACAATCGCAAAAACCTATTAATTAATTCTACAATTAATCAATCTGATTGCACAATCATAAAAATCTATTAATCAATTCAATAATTAATTAATTTAACTCCACAACCACAACAAGCTATTAATTAATTAAAAAATTAAGAAATCCAATTCCATAATCAGAAAAATGTACTAGTTAATGCAATAATTAAATACTTAATTTGATTCCATAATCACTACAATAAATTAATTAATTCAATAACTAATTAATCTAATTTCACGATCATAATGGTCTATTAATTAATGAAACAATTAATTAATCCAACTGTACAATAATAAAAATATATTAATTTATTCAATATTTAATTAATCCAATTCCATATTCACAATAATTTCTTAATTAATTCAACAGTTAATTAATCCAATTACACAAACTTAATAATCAATTAATTAATTCAATAATTAGTTAATCCAATTCCACAATCAAGACAATCTATTAATTAATTAAAAAATTAATTAATTCAATTCCGCAATCATAAAAATCTATTAATTAATTCAACAATAATATATCCAATTTCATAATCATAATAATCGATTAATTATTTCAAAAATTAAATAATCTAATTTTGGAATCTTAAAAATATTTTAATTATTTCAGTAATTTATTAATCCAATTCCACAATCCCAAGAATCTATTCATTAATTCACTAATTAATTAATCAAATTAAACCGATTTCATAATCAAAATAATTCATAACAATTAATCAAAAAATTAATTATTTCAATTCTACAGTCCTAATATCTCATTCAATCCCATGTTTCTATAAATTAATTATTCAATTTAATTTATTCAATTCAAGATTCAATTTTTTTAAAAAAAAACTAGTTGAAATATACCACAAAAACACATAATTGGTATCAAGACTATGGGAATTGAATTTGGACCACCTACATAAAATATGAGGAAGTTTGAAACGGGGTGTTGATCCACCACTAATATACGGTACCGAAAAAGCTTCATTATTAATCACAATCATTGTGATTGAACCATGGTATTTTAAATTAATTAAATCTGGATAAAATTTTTCATATCCTACTAAAATATTCCCAAGGATTATCATCCTGTCATCAATACGAACCCATCATCATTGACGGGTCACTATTCTGATGACAATCAAAGGAGAAATTTAATAAATAAGGAAATTATATTTAATAAAAATATGTAAAAAATAACTCAACCCCTATGAAAACAATTATGATACACATCATCCCCTTATCAATAATAATTCAATTCCATTGACAAAATTTCAATCTGATCAATATTAGATAGGATATTGATGATTGAAGTTTGATGATATTAATAAAAATAAAAATAAAACGATAGAGAAATAGGGAGAGGAGAGAGGGGTGTGAAAGTTTTTTTGAGCTCCCCTCCATCATGATTTCCAAAAAAATATACACCAATGTGTATATTTATTTATATTTTTTGACACCAAAAAATATATATATACACATATATATTTATATATCACATATATATATACACACCAATTGTTTCCCACTTAAATAATAAAATTAAAAAAAATACAAAAAATATTATTATTTTTATTAAATATTTCACACAATTTCCACCATTATAATTCTGAAAATTATAATAAAACTATTATTAATTATAGGTTTTCATTTATTCAACATAATTGATACCATTTTCCATATTAATTAAATAATCCCTAACCACATACTCATGCATTTATATACCACATATACTAATCATATGATTAATGTTGATCACCCATAAAATATTTAAAATCCCCAATATTAATTGTTTATTAATTTAAACAGGACCATAAGTATTTAATAAATTTCTTCAAGATCAAATTTTCCATATTTAAAAAAAATCATAAAAATTTAAAAACTAGTAACATGGGTTATTAAAATCTCCCCACCATAATGCTTCTTATCCCCAACTTGTAGTGAGGGTATAATATCGACTATGGGGAGACTATATACTCATTATTATAGAAATACACCAAGAGATAATAAATTAACAATACCAAGTGATATAACTATAACCAGAATAATTCCAATATCACAACATGACCAAAATAGGAAACACAATATCAAATATTAATAGTGGACATTCCATTCCAAAGTATGTGTCAAGTGTCAATATGAAAAACCCAAAAAATTGAAAACTAACAACATGGCTGATTACAACATCCACACTATAATTCTTATCGATTTGAAGCAGTGTTTCAGATCATGTAACCACTACTCATTACCATTAGTGTTTTAATATTTAAACCTATGAATAAAATTTATATCTATATAAATATCAAACAACTCAAATCCTGGTCAAAATAAAAATTTCTCCCAATTATCATCATGTACTTCTTTTAAATACATCAAAAATTACATAGACCATTCATTAGTTACAAGTTAATTTTTAATTTCCTAGTTATAATCTAATATTAATAAAAGCTCATTCATCTGTTAATACCATCCAAATAAGTCATAAGAAGTCATTTCCCCCTTTTTCCCAACACGTGGTCAAAACCGATGTGCTATCAGTATCATTAACCATCCTACATCTATGCCATGGTTAAAAAAGGGTAAAATAATTCTAATAATGAAATTTTCTTTAGAAACCCATTTATTGACATCTTGAATAATTTTAAAATTCTCAATTTCATATTATTCCATTTAATTTACACAAGAAAAAAAAAAGAATTTCAATTTCAAAAACCTACCCAAACATACTTTTCTCATGTCTGATTAAAATGATCTATGACATATAATAATCGTGAGTCCCTGGAATGATGCATTCTTACTCAAATATTATGCTAATTCTATCCACGAGTCAAATCTCAGTAAATCTAAAAATCAATAATCACATCGCACAACAAGTGCATCACCAAAGGTGAAATAACATCCAACTGTAACGACACACTCCAATAACAATAACCCCACTCTAGGTACTTGGGTTTTTCCCCATATATAGGTTATCTACACCCATGCATTATCCAATAACCAATTCTTGACTCTTCCTCATCTCATGTGTACCTTTCCCAAATAGTAAGACAAAAGAAAAGAAAAGAAAACTAGGCACTGATACCACTTTGTAATGTCTCAGCCCTGAAGGAACACACTAGTGCCCCGAGCCGGCCTATTAAGTTACCTTAAGCATGCCTCCCAATATGTTAGAGGATACTGACTAAAATTGAAGGTCTAATATTGATCATGGGGAAACTATACCCTCTTTATCAGAGTAATACACTAGTGAATAGTAAATTAACAATATCAACAGATATAACCATAACCAGAATAATACCAATATCACAAGATGACCAAAATAGGAAACATAGTATCAAAAATGAACATTAGATATTCCATGCCAAAGTATGTGTCATGTTCCAATATGTAAAACCCAAAACAAATCGGCACTTAAAACTCCAAAGCAGGTCCAAAACCATGTATGGTTCCCTTATCCATGCTCCATCCAGACTCAGCCATCTAACACAGGGCCCTTTCCCTTAACTTGTCCTGCAACTATGAAATCTATTCAGGTACCAACCAGGAAGCCTATGTTGAGTGTGAGTACAACATAGTAGGCCACCACCAATGATGTTTAAAACAAATCCATCCAATATAGTGTATAGAGTTTTATAAATAATAAAATAAAATAAATAATGTAAATAGTTTACATTTATACAATTAACCTTTATTTAACCGCATAAGTCACTAGGATCTTGAGGATACCTAAACCACAATACCTTCTTTGGTTCAAGTTGGAGTCTAAACCATATCACATATTTATTTCACAATTCATCAAAACTAATGGGATTTCAATTTCAATTTCATTTCATTTTATAATAAGGCTAAATAGAACCATAGTCCAGTGCCTACATTTTGGGTGGAGAGCATTATATCTAGAACCCCATGCATATTTGGAGCATATATACCTATCTCACACCCCATGGGTAGTTAGAGCATCAGTCTCTGTGCCATATAGTAATATTCACATGCATACACTCGGAACTGTATGGGTATTTAGAGTTTCAGTTTGTGTCCCACCCTCATATATCAATCAATCAAATATAGGTATTTAGTGTTGGATTGAAAAATCGAATGAATATACTAATTGTAGTATGGTATGATGCTCAATATACAAGAGGGGGGGGGGTTAATTGTACACTTTTAAAAATTTGTTTGGAAATTTTAAAGATGGTATTGTTTAAAAAACTATAACAAGGAAAAATTCATAAAACCTCTAGTTCTATAAACTTGCATGAATCCAAAAAAGTGATTCTAAGAAATCAACTCCGGAAAGGAAACTTAACAAAAGTTTACAATGATAAATATTCTACCTTATAGTGTATAGAATCTTACTAAATCAGAGTACAAGTATAAGGAAGTATAATATAGTTATACATTCCTCTACAATCAAAAATTACAGCGGGAAACTTGAAACAAAACAAGTAACATGTTGTAAATCTTTTAACCAAAAGAGAAGGGAATCAAACAAACTTGGATAAAGGTCCCTTGATTTATACTTTCTAGAAGTTCTATCTTACCCATACCAGGGTAAGCCCTCGATAAAAATATCGAAGTCTGTCTTGTTATCCCCTCAAGCCCTCAACTTCAAGGTAGTCGGAACCTCTGCCTTCCTATCCTCAGAAGCCCACTAATGTAATCAGCAACATTTGGAGTCACATGAAGAAAATATGAACAAGACGTTAAGTACGCACTAAGCATGAGAGTCTCTCTCTAGAATTCACTTAAACAGCATGTAATCTCCAGATTCATAGAACAGTTTCAAAAGTTGTGAGATCTTTCAATTGATCTCCTATTTATAGGCACATTCTCAATGGTCAGCTCCCTCCTCCAACTGTCATATTTCTCCTTGAATTTTAGAGGTACCTGTACACATGTCACTCCAAAAATGGTAATTTAGTAACTGAATGCATGACATCGTTTTATAAAAAAATCAAGTGTATGAAAAAATATGGTTACATAACCAAAATCAAATATTCAGAATGTAAGAAAATAAAATTTTGGAGTCTAACCAAAAAAACATGTGTTGTCTATAATACAAGGATATTTAGATTTTATTTTCTATGGAATTCAGAACCTGAACTCTATAGAATTATAGAGTCTGAATTTCAAGGAAATTCAGAATATAGATTCACAAGAATTAGGAACCTGAACTTACAAAGTTAGGAGTAAGTGTTCATGAGAATTCGGAGTCAGAACTTTCAAAGGATGGAGTCAGAATTCATGAGAATTCAGAGTCTTAACATACAATGTTTGGAGTTTGAATTCATTAGAATTTGGAGTCTGAACTTACAATGTTCAGAGTATGAATTCATTAGAGTTCAGAGTCAGAACACATAAGAGTTTAGAGTCTGAATTTAGAGAACTCGTAGTCAGAACTCAGAAGAGTTCGGAGTCTGAATTCAGAGAACTCGGAGTCAGAACTTAGAAGAGTTCAGAGTCTGAAAATTGAATACTCTTTATCTATGTATTATATGATTCCAAATTATTAAATATGAAACCAAATTTTACACTTATACAAGATAATGAACCATGAAAAATATGGTGAGGATAAATTTCCTTTGGGAAGGAAGATTTTCCTTATGAAAGTAAAACACAGGGTAAAATGAAAATTTCCTTGAGATAATGTGTTTGTGATTTTCAAAACGTGAGGATTGGTATAGTCATAAGGAAACCGTATTGAATAAAAAATCTCCCCAAATATGAAGGAAAATAAAATTCACAAGGAAACCTTATCAACAATCTCCCCCTTTTTTGTAAAGTACTAATATCCTTATGAAAAAAAATAAGGACATAGAAAATATTTTTCTTAACATTGAAAATAAAACTTATTTACCTTATCATATTGGAAATGATGAATACGAATAACTCCCCCATAGGATTTTGAACACTAAGGATCATATCCTAGATTTACAGGAATGATATTTTTCATCATCTTGAGTACGAAAATCTCTGTAATGAAAACTCCCCCTTAGATAAACTCCACCTTTCTTAGGGATATTTCTTCTTTTCTTAGTATTCTTTTTCCTTTCTCCCCCTTTGTGATATTCAAAAAGAATTTGAGGGAATGTAAAAGAAATTATGGTACCTGAAATATTAGT
Organism: Viscum album; assembly: GCA_963277665.1. Classification (NCBI taxonomy): domain Eukaryota; kingdom Viridiplantae; phylum Streptophyta; class Magnoliopsida; order Santalales; family Viscaceae; genus Viscum; species Viscum album. The sequence goes on along the minus strand of OY728128.1, from coordinate 1,510,155,001 downwards.
ATAACACATCCAAAAGATAAGAATGCAAAAATTTCATTATGAATAGAAATAATTTTTTCAAGGAAGAAAAGTACAAAAAATATCGGATTGAAATAAAGTTATCCTTCCCTTTCCTTCGGCATAAACTTCTTGACTATAGACTTCATCTTTTTGAGATTCTAATGATCTTCCTATGCTCGCTTAGGAAGCTAATCTTGATCCTCAGCTTTCTTCTCTAAAGCCTTGATTCTTTCTTCCGAAGACTTAAGAGCATCTTCCTGACCCTTAAGTAATTCTTCCTTCTTGATAATCTTTTCTTCAATCTCAATCCGAAGATCTCTTTCTCTCTTCCAGCTTGGGGAAACAAAATAAAATTTCCCATTCAGATGCTTCACTTCTTGAATTTGAGAATTATGTTCCAAAGTTAAATTTTCTTAAAAATTGGTTATAAGATCATTGATCCTACCATCTTAAATATCAATCACCTCCTTGACACCATCTTGGAATTCATTAAGTTCTCTCAAATCGTCAACTATATTCTTTGAAAAAACAACCATTTTCTTACAAGACCTTTTGTGGGCATCATAGTTAATGAAGAAATTCTTGAAATCAGCCTCAAGCTTGACAAACTTTTCCATCACCATAGACACTGAATCTGATTTCTAATTTAGTGTGTGTTGGAGCATCTGAAATCTAGAGTCTATGCTTGGGAAAATTGGAATGGTGCCAACCAGCTTTTTCAATGAATGGACAACAAAATCATGTCCTAGAGATGATGATTCTAAATCTGAGACTTTTATAGGTGAGGGACCTTTCTCTATCTAAGCATGTTTCCTCTTTGAAGACCCACCAGCTTCCTTTTTCATTAAAATGACTTTAGTAGTTTTATCAATAACCACTTGTTTCCCCTTCTCAGTTCTACGAAACGATTCCTTATCCGGAGGTTCAACTTCACTATCAGACAGTTGATCAATTCTATCTTCATCTATCTTCTCCTTTATAGCCCATGGATCAGAATCTTCAGGATGAATAAAATGATGATTAACACGTTCTTCCTCAGAAATCTTGTTCACTTAATCTTCAGCTTTCTCATCCTATTCTTGTCGATCCTTCCCAGATGTAGCAAGATTTGAAGATTCTGCTTCTGATGTTTGGAATGAAAATTTCTCGGATGGACATTCTTTCTCATAAAATTTGTCAACATTCTTTATGAGGTTTTCACAACATATTTATTATTCTTCCACTTCTTCTACAACTTTTTATACTTCAACAAATTTTTCTTGGGATTTTTCCAGAGTCATGAATTTCTTTCCCAGAGTCTCAGGTAAAGCTTCTACCATGATAGATTTTGGTACTGGAATATTCTCTGATGCTTTCCCAGTATCCCTTAGAAGGGATTAAACAATTTCAGTCTCATAAAACTTCTTCTTCTTTTTTCTTTTCTTTAGGTTACGTCTCAAGCTCATCTACTATCTTTTCTTTTAAGGCTTTTGCTTCAGTAGGATCCAAATCAAAACTTGGCCCTCCTACTTTTTTATTTTTCCTATCTTCCCTCTATTTTTCTATAACCTCTTCTGGATAGTATTTTTGTTTCTTAGTTTTTGGAGGTGTGGATTAGCCTTCTGTAGCTTTTTGGGTCTTTCCTTCCTCTTCTACTTCGTTCGTCTTCCTCTTCATTCCAACGTTTTTGGATGGTTCAGCCACCTATTGATTTTTTGGAATAGCTTCAGCTTCTTCCATTGGTAGGTCATAAAATTCTCTAGAGTCTTTGGAAAAACCAATGTTCATCCTTTTAAAAGTATCATCACTAACTAGCATTACCTTGAACTTTCTAGGCTTCGAACTACACGGAATTTTGAAAGATTATAGACACTAAACAATCAACTTATAAAGAATGTCCGGATACATGATAAACTGGGCCTTCTGATTTCTATTCTTGATATTCTCAATCGTAATTAGAATATTCTTAACCAAATTGACCTTCCTCAGGTTCACCAAAAAATCTAGGATATACATGTCACTCTTTTTCAATGTGTTCTTGTCAACTTTTATCAGAATGATAAATCCTTGAACCCATAATTCAAGGATCCGATTATTTGTAGAGAGGTGGGAAATATACAGAGTCTTGAAATTAGTAAGGCTGAGGCACTACATATCTTTCACCTTTAAAAATATTCCTTTGACATTCGAAAACTTGTGGGAATAGAATTCAGCTTCCCCTTCATTTGGTATACCAACTAACCTGGATGTCGTAGTATATGAAAGAGCATAGGTCTTTCCATACCGTTTGATGGAAAACTTCTCTCTACCTTATTCCTTAATGAAACTGACTAATTCATAAAACCCAATAAGCAAATCCAGATATACCTAATCTTGATCCCCTGGATTCGTTATGCAAACACTCTCCCATCCATTCAATTTGGTTTTCTTTGAAATGATTGAATCATACTTAGAGAAGAGATTCAGATGCCCCAACCAATCTCTATACAGATGAAAATCTGTAATTGGCTTGAAAGAAGACATATCTTTATGAGAGGATTATTCTACAGAGAACTCTTAGAAGTTCAGAATGGGATTAAGTGGAGGGTTAGAACATCAGCATGCGAGAGCTTGAGATCAATGTGGGACAACCCTTCAAGGGTCCTTTATATAGGTGTTAGAAATGACAGCTCATCTTCCATACTCTATCCAATGTCTAAAAAACCTTCTAATTAGATCTGAAGGTTGATATGATAGCTATAAGGAAAACTTGATAGAATCCGATCTTTTGAGTTTTTTAAGAAAAAAAATCAGATTTAAGGAAAAGAGAATCCAAACAAATGAAAATACCAGCATGTAAATGATGATTATGAAAACATAAGAAAGGAAACATACCTTTCGGATTTCCAAGAAGACTATTCGTATTAAAAAAAATCATTAATGCCTTTTTATACCAGAAATTTTATTACGAAAAATAAATTTGAAAATGGAAATATCCATTATGTTAATTTTAAGTATGAAAATCTCTATTACGAAAATGTTGAGTACGAAAATCTTTATTACGAAAATTTTGAGAACGAAAATCTTCATTATGAAAAATTTGAGAAAAAAAAACTTCATTACAAAAAAATTGAAAAAAAACATCATTACAAAAAATTTGAAAAAAAACTTCATTACGAAAAAATTAAAAAAACAAGAAAATGTACTCCCCCTATGAAAAGGATTTTATTACTGTAAGGAGATTGATTTCAACAGAATGTTAATGAGGAAGATTACCTTATGTTTATCATTCCTAAATTATGTTTAATGTATTCAAATCTATCAGAGGGTAAAGATTTTGTGAAAATATCAGCAGGTTGATCTTCTGTTCCAATAAATTGAAGAATGATATCTCTTTTTTGCGTGTGATCCCTAAGAAAGTGATACCTAATATCTATGTGTTTTTTACGAGATTGATGTGCAGGGTTTTTACTTAGGTAAATAGCAATAGTATTATCACACAAAATTTGTGTTTTGGTAAAACTCATACCATAGTCTAGGAGTGTGTGTTGCATCCACAATATTTGAGCACAACAACTTCCAGCTGCTACATATTCAGCTTCAGTAGTGGAAAGTGCTACTGAGTGTTGCTTATTACATGACCAAGAAACTAATGAATCCCTAAGAAATGACATGTTCCGGATGTACTTTTTCTGTCCATTCTACATCGATCGAAGTTAGTATCTGGAAAACTTTTTTTTTTAAATCATTTCTTGAAGTATAAAAGAGTCATATATCCATGGTTACCTTTAAGTAGTGAAAAATTATTTTCACTGACTTTAAATGAGATTCCTTAGGATTGGATTGATATCTTTCACATAGGCATACTGAAAACAATAAGTCTGGACGACTAGTTGTCTAGTAAAGTAAACATTCTATCATACCTCTAAAATATGTTTGATATTCTGGTTTCCCAGCTTCGTCAGGATCAAGTGAATTTGAGGTACCAATGGGAGTACTTATACTCTTATTGTTGTCAAATCCATAATTTTTTAAGATCTTTAATATACTTATATTGGGATATATAGATTCCTTCTAGATTTTGAGATATTTGAAAACCATGGAAAAATGTTAACTCACCCATCATACACATTTCGAACTCAGATTTCATTAGACCTCCAAAGGAATCAATTAAATATTTCTGAGTTGAACCAAATATGATTTCATCAACATAGATTTGAACAATCCAAAAAATTTTCTTATCTTTCTTTATAAAAATGGTTGGATCTGGATTTCACTTAATGTAATTATATTCAAGAAAAAACCTATAAGTTTATCATACCAAGATCGAGGGGCTTGCTTAAGTCCATAAAAGGCTTGGTAAGTTTATAAACACGTTCAGGATGTTTTGTATAATCAAAACTAGGATGTTTTTCAACAAAAAATTCATCTTGAACATGACCATTGAAGAAAGGACATTTCACATCCATTTGAAAAAGTTTGAAATTGATGAAAGCTGTAAAGGAATGTAAAATACGAATAGATTTAGTTCTAGCTATTGGAGCATAGGTTTCTTCATAGTCTATTCCTTCTTGTTGATTATATCCTTTAGGAACCAATCTAGATTTATTTCTTACTATGATTCCATTTTCATCAAACTTATTTCTAAAGACCCATTTTACACCAATAACAGAAGTTTCCTTCGGTCCCTCAACCAAGGTCCAGACATTATTCCTTTAGAATTCATTTAGCTCATCTTGCATAGCTTTTGTCCAATCATCATCACCTAAAGCATCATTAGTACTTTTTGGTTCTAATTGGGAAAGTAATGCTAGATGTTCTACTTCATTTCTTATGGAACTTATAGTCCTTATAGGTTGATTCATATCACCAATGATACTTTTACTAGGATAATTCTTTAGAAACAATTGATTTGGGCTTTTTAAAACATGTTCATCAACATAGGGTAGGAAATCTTCTGGGGTAAATGCTTCAAAGACATTTTCTTGGGAATCTTCCTTATCAGAAGGATATTCTAACAAAGGTTGATAATCAGTTTTTGAAAACACATCTGATGATGTAAGTTGGGGTTGTTTAAAAATGAAGGGATCAGTTTCATAAAATTTAACATGTACTATTTCTTCAACAGTACAACTGTTTTTATTGAAAACTTTATAATCCTTAGAAGTTGTGAAGTAACCTAAGAAAATTCCTTCATTAGATTTTGGTGATAATTTGTGTAAATTATCTTTAGTATTCCAATTTAATACCTTTCAACCAAAAACCTTGAAGTAGGAATGTCTAGTTTTTCTATCATTTCATAACTCATAATAAGTTTTATTAAGAAAATGTATAATCAAAACTAGATTTATAGTATAACAAGCCGTACTTACAGCTTCAGAGAAAAAATGTTTAGCTACAGCATACTCAATTAACATGGTTCTAGTTATCTATTAAAGAATTATATTTCTTCTTTCAACAACACCATTTTGTTGAGGTGTTCTGGGTGCTGAGAAGTTATGAGTAATTCCTTTTCTACTACAAAAAGTTTCAAAATCAGAATTTCGAAATTCTCCTCCTTGATCACTAGGAATAATTATCAAAGGAAGGTATTTCTCTTTTTTAACTTGGGATTTAAAACTTTTTAAATAAGAAAAATCTTAATATTTTTTTTCTAGAAAATAGACCCATATAAATCTAGTATAATCATCAACTAAAAAAAATACATAATACTTGCCTCCAATAATTCCAGTTTGTGTTGGACCAAAAAGATCCATATGTACTAACTGTAATACATCAATAGTTGATACTTCACCAACTGATTTAAAACATGATTTATGTTTCTTTCCATATTGAATAGGATCAAAAACTTTTGAAGAATCCAATTTAATCTCTGGTAGGTCCTTAACTAACATTTTCATTGGGGGTTTGCATAGGTTTCTAAGGTTATAGTGTCTTAAACTTCTATGCCACAACCAAGAACGATCTTCCATTGCACTAAGGCAATGTAAATCGTGGCTATTAATGTCTTCTATGTTTAGTGTGTATAGATTATCTTTCCTTAGGGAAGAAAGAGTAAATTATTCCTTGGAATTGGGTACTATGAACTTGCCTTTAGAAAGATGTGATATTTCATTAGTATGAATAGTATTCCTAGAATTTTTCTTATCATGATTTATCTTGAGTTTTGTATTCTTATTCTCAAGGAATTTAGAAAATCTAGAAACTTCTTCATAGGAAGGTAATTTATCATCTTTATCAAAATAAGATTCTTCATCCAAAGAGTTATAATATTTACTATCATTATAATTATAATTCAAAGATACATTGGTCATAGGTTCAACATTTTCTACCTTAGCCATAAAGAAATGATTTTCAGTAGGTAGTCTGGATACTAGACCAAGATTCTTCTATCCAGAAGATTCATAATCTGATGATTCATTTGAAGAGTCTCAACCAATGGCACACCAGGTGTCCTTATCTTTCAAGACTTTCTTTGCTTTATATTTGTAGTACTTATTTCTGTTTCTCTCAGAATGTTTTTCCTTTATTTATTTTTTCTTAAGAATAGAAAAATCAGGTCTTATATGTCCATATCTATTGCATTCATAACATGTAACTTTTAGATCTTTCTTATATTTCCTTTATTTCTTCATATATTTGGATTGAATGTTCTTTTGTCCAACTATCTTGTTCATCCATCAGGAAAGATTGGCTAGTAAATTTTATGAATATTCACATCCACTAGATTCAGATTTTATAACAACATTCTTAGATTTAGATCTTGTAACTCTCTCAAGAGTGTTGGATTTTATATGATTTGATGTTGTAGAAAAAGGAATACTTCCATTCCCATTCTTCTTCTTTACATTATCAGTATCTCTCTTCATTCTAGTCTCATGTTGATGAAGAGTTCCAAAAAGTTCATAAAGGGTAATTTGAGTAACCTTTTTGTTCTCACCAATAGTAGTCCTCTTGGATTACCACTCATTGGGAATGATGTATATGATATTATCAAAAAGAGCTTCATAATCTAATCCTTTATCACCCATAGATTATAAAATATTAACAATAGTCATGAATCTTTGCTTCACCTTACATATAGGTTCTCTATAAGGAAATAAAAAACCATGATATTCAGCTATGAGCATGGCTCTTCTAGTTTCAGTGACTTTTAAAGTTCCAAAGTTTATAACATCATGTTTCTTCCAAATACAACTTGCTGCTTCACAAAATCAAATTTGGCTATATATATTTCTATTCATGGAACAAAGAAATGTATTACTTAACTTATAATTAAGTTGATATTCAGGCTTTTCTTGATTTTTGAAAGTACTAACTTCCTTGTCATGGATTTTATAACCTCCAGCAATCATAAAAAAATTGTCTACTCCAGTATTGATAATAAAAGTCCACATGTGATCTCTCCAATATTCATAATCATTCCCAACAGAAATAGGTGGTCTAGTTGGATTTAGGTTGTCAATGGAACCAACATTGATTCCTGACATCTTAAATAAAACTATCTCCACACAAACTTATTAGTAGTAAGGTTAAGTAAACAAGGAAAATATTCCTCAGAAGGGAAAAGTACGAACAATGAAAAATTGAGCAAGGAAAACTTATATGTGAATATATGTATTTCAGATTCCTCCTCTGATACCAATTTTTGGATCTAAATAATGAATGAAGATACTAATTGTAGTATAATATGATGCTCAATATACAAGAGGGGGGGTATATTGTACACTTTTGAAAATTCCTTTGAAAATTTTAAAGATGGTAATGTTTAACAATGTTAAGTAAGAAAAAATTCACAAAACCTCTAGTTCTATAAACTTTCTTGAATCTGGAAAAGTGATTCTGACAAATCAACTCCAGAAAGGAAACATAAAAAAAGTTTAAAAGATATAGATTCTACCTTATAGCATATAGAATCTTACTAAATTAGATTAAAATTATAAGGAAGTATAAGATAGTTATACCTTCCTCTACAATCAACAAATTCCGCGAAAAACATGAAACAAAACAAGTAACAATTAGTAAATATTTTAACCCAAAGAGAAGGGTATACAACAACCTTGGATAATAGTCCCTTGATTAATACTTTCAAGAAAGTATCACTTACCGACCCTAGGGTAAGCCCTTGATATAATGATCGGAGTCTGTCTTTTTATCCCTACAATCCCTCAACTTCAAGGTAGTTGGCACCTCTGTCTTCCTCAGAAATGAAGACCTCAACTTCAAAGTAGTAGACACCTCTATCTTCATATCCCTGAAAGCCCTATAATGTAATCACCAACATTCAGAGTCACACGAAGAAAATCTGAACAAGGCATTTAGTATGAACTAAGCATGAGAGTCTCTATCTAGAAATCACATCAACAGCATGTAATCTCTAGATTCATAGAACAGTTTCAAAAGTCGTGATATCTTTCAAATGAGCTCCTATTTATAGGCACATTCTCAACGGTCAGCTCCCTCCTCAAATGGCCATATTTTTTCCTTGAATTTTGAAGGGACCTGTACACATGTAACCTAAACAATTTTTAGTCAGTAGTTGAATGCACGACATCATTTTACAACAAAAACAAGTGTAAAAAAATATGGTTACATAAACAAAATAAAATATTCAGAATATAAGAAAATAAAAGTTCAGAGTATAACCCAAAACACATTCAGTGTCTATAATACAAATATATTCAGATTCTTTTTTCTAAGGAATTCAGAACCTGAACTCTATATAATTCCAAAGTCTAAATTTCAATGAAATTCAGAATCTGGATTCACAGGAATTTGGAACCTAAACTTACAAAGTTTGGAGTCCGAGTTCATGAGAATTCAGAGTCAAAACTTACAAATTTTGGAGTTAGAAATCATGAGAATTCAGAGTCTGAACTTAAAAAGTTCGTAGTTTGAATTCATTAGAATTCAGAATCTAAACTTAGAATGTTTGAAGTCTGAATTCATTAGAGTTCGGAGTCAGTAATCAGAAGAGTTCGATGTCTGAATTCAGAGAACTCGGAGTTAGAACTCAGAAGAGTTTGGAGTCTGAAAACAGAATGCTCTTTGTCTAAGTATTATATGATTCTGAGGTTGTAGAGACCCATATCTTTATGTACATATACATTATATTACTATTTCAGAATAATTAATATATGAAGAAAAAAGACGCCCAAAGATCGTATTAGTTTTGTGTCTTTGGAAACTCGGAACATAATCTTCTAATCATGGTGTAAGATCTTCAGCATCTCCCATAAAGATCTTCCCCTTCGGTTTTATTAACTAAAACCTTTCTTTATATCTTGGGGAAAAGAAAACATAAAAAGGGTTAGCTCAAATTCTCAGTAAGGGTAAACATAGAGAACTTAAAAATAAACCATAAACATTTGAACATAAAAACATAAACATAAAACATCAAAATCATGAGCAATAACATAAATCTTGGCAGTACATAAGTCATAGAACATAAAAGGAACATTAATCATGATAAAATAAAATATATAATTGTGGATAAACATTAAGCACATGATATTATTTCCATAGTAGCCAAGGAATTGCTGCCATGACCAACATAGTGGAAAAAGTCCCTTATTGAATCAAGTTCACTCCTCGTTCCAGTCCTTTATCACTGAACCACATTTACTTGCGGTTCGATCCATGTCAATATCATGAGATATAAATCATTACCCAACTCATTAGAGGGAGATATAGGTCCCACCCATCTCATAATAAAATCATTCATTCATGTGCCACAAAATAAACATACATCATTCATAATAACCCAATGAATAAAATGGGTTTCATAAACATCATCCCATCATAACATAATCCATATAAAATAAATGGATATCATTTCATAACAAGAAAAATAAAACCAAGTAAATAATAGAGAAATTATACTTGAATGATAAACATACTAATTAATGTCATCTTAGAGGGAAAATAGTTTTCATAAAACACTTGAAATGAATTTTTGAGGAAAATATCCTTTCCTCTTCAAAATCATTTTCTTTTCTCAAAATCCCATGAAATTATAAAACAAAGGATTTTGTAGAAAATAATAATGAAATTTAGTAGAGTAATCTTCATTGAAATAAGATGTTATAAAACTGTAAAAATCCATTCACGCCATATAAGTTAAAAAATCATTCTTCTCGTACTTTTACAAGAAAAGTCAAAAAGTACCTCATATGGTAAACAAAAGAATAATTCCGTCCATACCATGTGGTAAAAGTACTAAAAGGGTAAAAATGAATTTAAACGTACATGGAAGAATAGTAAACATTTTATTAAAAAAATTTGAGAAAACATGTACATGGATAATAGACATAACCCCAGTAAATACTTACGAATAAACAATCTCGAATAAGAATGATATTAGAATAATAATCCCTTAAAAATTATAATCAGTGGAATAATACATGTCATAAAATAAATAAAATGACATAAATATGTAAATATAATATTATTCATAATAAAAATCTTAAAACATGCATGGTAATCATAAAAACCATACAAGATAAATAGTTGGTGATTAAGGCATATGTCTCACAGAAATTATAGTGAGACGTAATAATCCCTTACCTTAGGTCAAATTTCATCCGTACGTGTCTGAAACTTCTATATAGTGGTTTTAAAAATGTTATTAACTTGTAACATAACCATAATAATATTTATGATATCATATATGATTCACTTAGAACTTTATATTTCCCGTTCTTTTGTCAATTCCATGTTAAAGTAGCATTTTGGGTAAAATCGTTTCATTTATCGTACATGTTTCGACTAGTTGTTCTTGATATTATTAATTATATCCTGATTTACATAATTCCAGAATGTAAAACATGATTTATATGTAATATATATTCAGCATATAAATATATATGATAGATCAATAAATGGAATGAAATACACCGTTCATGGAGACGGTAGGTCGTACGTACGCATGAACACTACTTCTGTTTCCTTACTGAATTGAATGGAATTAAGTAAATGAAAAATATATGTTCATAAATCCAGTATCATTATTATGTAATATATTTCAAGATTATTTATTATATATACTTTATAATCATATTTTAATGGTTAATCATGGAAAATGAATCTCATCGCGTTCGTGGAGACGGTAGTCCGTACGTACGCATGAGCGACAATATCATTCTTTTGATATTAAAATCATACATTATTGGATGGTATATCACATATACATAATAATAATAATGTTATATTTTTTATTTATATCATTTATACCCATTATTATACCCATCCAAATGATGAAATGCTTGAATAACAAACTACACCACGACGTGGAGACGATAAACCGTACGTTTGCATGTGTGGTGACATTTTCATTCATATGATGGATAAAATAACTAATATGGTTGTAAAATTTTTATAATAACATCACAGTATATAGAAGATACTAGATTTATTATTTTATAATGGAAACAACAAGGAAGGAGGAAGTGGAAGAAGAAAGGAACTTGAAATAGGTGGTGAGATATTTACCTCTTCTTCAGGTTCTTCCTTTTGATTTGTTCAAAAGGGCTCCTTAGGTTAGCTTTCTCACCAAATTAAGGCCTCTAGGATGAAGGGAGGATAGTTTAGAGGGTATTTGGGATGGGTTTGGCCGATTCAAATGGCTTTGGAGGTGTGAATTAGAGAAAATGGGGAGTTCTTTTTTATAAGAGGGGTTAGGGGCACCTTAGAAAAAACATAAAATATTATTTTATAATAAATTTATTTTCGGTTTATAATGGCTCCAAAGTGACTTGTTTCAAGGATAGGGTGGGTATGGGTCGAAATAATCTTAAAAAATATGTTTTAGACAAGTTTAGGTTACCATTTTAACCTTATCATTTATATTTAACTCTAAGTTAAATAATTTAACTTTTACGATGTCTTCTTGTATTCCTACACTATATGGTTAATAAACTTACCATAAACTACCAATCGAACCCCTATTAGTTTATTAATTTCATAAATATTACCATATAAGTCTTTTGGCCTATCCATATATTTTTACGACCATTATATCATTTAATAATATAATATTTGTTTTAAAAACTCTTTTATTTCAATTTTGCCACTATTTGGTATTTTGTTTTTTCTAAATTCATAAAAGTATTATTACTTTGAAAAAATTATTCTAACCAACCCTAATATTTTATATTAATCAAGAAAATTAGTTTAATTCATAAAAATTCTCAAATTACATTTATTTGGGTATTTATAATATCAATTATGTTAATATTTCATTAATAAGGTAATTACGACATCATCATTGTGTCATAAATAAATTAAATTATATAATATCTAAAAATTATAAATAAACAACCATTATGTATTAAATAGTTTTATCGTTCTAATGAATATTTATAGTCAAATTTATCTTTTGTGTAACCCAATATTAAAAATGTTTTAGTTATTAAACATTGATTTTAACCATTTTAACTATTCTTTAAATAAAATAATAATAAATGTCATAATCTAATACAAGTGGACCTAAAGGGTAATATTTTATTCCTATGGTTGTTTTTGGTCGAATTACACTTATCCAATAGAATTAGGACATGTTTTAGGGTAATTATAATATCATTTTTACCCTTAATTTCCCTATTTACTTTTAACCGTGGTAAATAAAAGTTAAAAGTTACTATTCACCAAAAAATATTTTTTATCTTATTGAACCACATTTTACTCACTGATATCAACCTTGTCTCTCGGATTTTTGAAATTCCACTCATAGAAGCGGTAAAATTACGTTTTATGTAAATTTTCCAATTCTCCTAGTAGGTGGGTAAAAGACGGTAAAAAGTTCACTGAAATTTCATATATATAAAATTATTATAAAATGACTCTAATGAATTACAGTGAACTTATATAGGTATTATGTATCTATTTTGACTTAAAATAAATTTAAATAAAATAAATATTTATTTAAATAAAATGTCAGTTTTAACAAATAACTCACTGTTTTCACTGTTTATCAAAAATTGAATGTTTTCAGAAAAATACCAAAAATTCACCCTAGGATAATTTTGATATTCTGAATCCATAAATGAAGTCCATTTTGAATGATAAAATTTATAAAATTTCTAAAAGTGGGTATTACTATTAATAACGGCTAGTTTATATAATATTTTAATAACATATCGTTGTTTAGTGAAAACCGGAATTTTGTACAATGCAAGCTATCGAGGAAGGTAGATCTTTCATGTAATTCAAGCCAAGAATAGTGTTGCGTATACTACAAGCTAATATAGTGTTTCATATAGTGTAATATAATCTTGGTGTAGCGTACAACACAAGACATCAAAGAAATTAAAAATAATATTAATCATAAAATCTCAGGGTGTTACATTTTTAAATATGAAACCGAATTTTACACTTAGGAAAGATAATGAACAATAATAAACATGGTAAGGATAAATTTCCTTGGGGAAGGAAAATTTTCTTTATTAAAGTAAAACATAGGGTAAAATGAAATTTTCCTTGAGATAAGATGTTTGTGATCTTTAAAACACGAGGATTGGTAAAGTCATAAGGAAACCTTATTGACTCAACAATCTCCCCAAACATGAAGGAATGGAAAAGTCATAAGGAAACCTTATTTTCTCAACATTTAGAGTATAAGTCCATGTACAATGCTCATATATCAATCACATATATCACATGTATCAAAATATCATAGGTATCACAATATCACAATTAATTAATACAGTAATTAATTAATCCAACTCAGCAATTTTATATTCATATCATTACATTAATTAATTAAATAATTAATTAATCACATAAATTCCATTTATTAATTCAATAAATAATTAATCACATCAATTCTATTAATTAATTCAACAATTAATTAATCACATAAATTTAATTAATTAATTAATTAATTAGTAACATCAAGAATTGTATAATAAAATATTCCCATTAATTATTCAAAAAATTAATTAATCACATAAATTTCATTAATTAGTTCAAAAATTAATTTATCACATATATTCCATTTATTATGTCAAAAATTAATTAATAACATTATTAATTATATAATCACAAAAATCTCTGTTAATTAATCCCACAATTAATTAATCACGTCAATTTAATTAGTTAATTCAACAATGAATCAATCACATCAATTACATTAATTAATTCAACAGTTAATTAATCACATTAAGAATTTTATAATAAAAAACTCTAGTAATTAATTCAACAATTAATTAATCCAATTTCTCAATCAGAACATTCCATCAATTAATTTACTAATTATTTTATTCAACTCCACAATTAGAAAATAATAATAATTTTCATTATTTAATTCACCAATTAATTAACCCTAATCAATCTATTCCACAATCATAACAACTCATTAATCAATTCTATAATTTATTAATACCAATCAAACAATTCCATAATCCTAACTCCACACTAATTAATTAAAAAATTAATTAATTCAAATCAATAAATTCCACAATCAAGGCATGCCATTAATCAATTAAATAATTATTTAATTCAAATAAATCATTGTCACAATCATGACATGCCATCAATTAATTCAAAAATTAATTAATCTAAATCAATCAATTCATTGAAGATGCTTCGTCGTCCCTAATTCATTCAAATAAATCAATTCCACAATCATGATATCACATTAATTAATTCAGTTATTAATTAATCCAAATCAATTAGTTTAACAATCATGATATCTCACTAATTAATAAAATAAATAACTAATCCAAATCAATCAATTCCATAATCAGGAAATCACATTAATTAATTCAATAATTAATTAATCCAAATCAATCAATGCCACTATAATGACATCTCATTAGTCAATTTAATAATTAATTAATCCAATTACACAATCACAAAAATATATTAATTAATACAAAAACTAATTAATCCAATTCCAAAATTTATAGCAATATATTAATTAATTCATCAATTGATTAATGCAATTACCCAATCACAATAATATATTAATTAAAATAGCAATTAATTAATCTAATTCCACAATCACAATAATCTATTAATTAATTCAGTAATTAATTAATCCAATTTCACAATGACAATAATACATTAATTAATTCAAAAATTAATTAATATAATTTCACAATAACAACAATTTAATATTAATTTAATAATTAATTAATCTAACTCTACAATCACAACAATCAATTAATTTATTCAACAATTAATTAATCCAATTCTTTAATCACTACAGTCAACTGATTAATTCAAAAATTAATTAATACAATTCCAAAACAATAACAATCTATTAATTAATTCAACAATTAATTAATCTAATTCCGCAATAAAAAAATATGTTAATTAGTTCAAAAATTAATTAATCCAATTGCACAATCATAACAATCTACTAATTAATTAAATAATTAATTAATCTAATTCATCAATCAAAACATTCTATTAATTAATTAAAAAATTAATTAATCCAATTCCATGATCCCAATAATAAATTAAATAATTCTCCAGTTAATTAATAAAATTCAACCAATTATATAATAACAAGAATTCACAATAATTTATTCAAGAATTAATTCATTCATTTCCACAATCCAAATATCCCATTCTAACCAATATTTTCATAAATTAATTATTCCATATAATTTATTCAATTCAAGATTTAATTTTCAAATATGCTACTTAAAATCAACAACACATACACATAATTATGATCAAGACTATTGAAATTTAATTTAGACCACCTACCTCAAATTTTATGAACTTCTGAATTGGGTGTCAATCCACCACTAATATATGGTACCAAAAAAATTCACTATTAATCATCATCATTGAAATTTAACTATGGTATTTGAATTTAATTAAATCTAGATAATATTATATATCTCCTGTGAAAATAATCCTTTGGATTATCATCCTCTCATTAATAAGAATCCAACATCAATGACGGTGTGTTATTATAAGAACATTATAAGGAGAAATTAAATAAATATTGAAATTTATTTTAATAAAGATATATAAAAAACAACTAATTAACAATGAAAAAAACATTGATATACACCATCATCTTATCCAGATGAATAAAATTCCACTATTGTGACATCAATCTAATAAATATCAAAAAATATATTGATGATTGAAATTTGAAGATATTAATGAAAATTAAAATAAAATGATAGAGAGATAGGGAGAGAAGAGTGGGGCATGAGAGTTTTTTTGAGCTCCCCTCCTTCATGATTTCCACACAGATATATATAAACCAATGTGTATATTTATTTATATTTTTTTACTCCTGAACATATATATATACACACACACACATATATATATATCGCATACATATATACACACCACTTTCTCCACCACTTTAAAAATAATATTAAAAATAAAAATTATTATTGTTATTATTAAATATTTCACACCATTTCCACTATTATAATTCTAAAAATTATAATAAAACTGTTATTAATTACAAGTTATCATTGATTTAACACATTTAATACCATTTTCAATAATAATTAAATAACCACTAACCACATACTCAAGCATATGTATAACACAAATATTAATCATATTAGTAAATTTGACCACCCATAAACTCCAAAATAATATTTTTTTATTAATTTCATAAAAACCATAAATATTTAAAAATTTTATTCAAGAAAAAAATTCCCATCATAAAAAAATATCAAAAAAAAATAAAACTAACTACATGGGTTATTACACACAGATGTAATAACTATAGGTGGATGAAAAATTAATCCAATTCCACAACTGCCTTCTATATGTTGTCTATTTTAGTCTTAGAGTGTTGGTGGTAAACCCATGAATGGATTCATTTTAGGGAAGTCCATGGTAATGTATCTCTAGAGATAGTTTGAGAAATGATTTTTTATTTCATACACTAGAACTCATACTTATCAATATGGGTGTGAGACATTCTTTTCTTATTTTATCACTAGTTTAAGAGTTGGATATACCAAAAGACACTTTAACCTAAACATCTCTGTTAGAGACTCCTGTGAAAAGCAGTCATCCTCCCATGAAAAATTAAATAATAGTGCTAGTTTCCTCAATATATATGGAGGATTTATTGGGACCTAATCATAGTAGTGATGAGACTCCATGATATCATCCTTGGTAGAGAATGTTTATTTTTAGTCTAGGCTTGTATGGATTACTATCATCATAGGGTGATGTGAAGTTATATAAATGGGTTGAGATACACTTTTATCATTGAATGGGACCATTATAAATGATGATAAGTTCCAAACCATATCAACTTTTACTTGATTACTCCCCCATTTACAATGTTTAGATTTTAGTATCAGAGAATCTTTAGAGGATCAGTTTACAACTATTATAGTTATGTAAATTGAAATATTTTAAAATATTCTAATTGGGTTTCCCCATTATCATGAGATAATTTTCATATATGAGTTACTTGGGAAAATACTAATTTATTTTGACTCCTATAAAATAATATCTAATGAGTTGGATGTTTTGAATATTTTTCATTAAACATTTTTAATTACGGTTTTATTAAGCCTAGTATGTACCCCTACGCAACACATAAATAATTCACTAATAATCCATACAAGATATTAAGGCTTTATATTAAATATTTCCATTAAAATTATGTAATAGAAAATATTAAATAAACTATATGTATTATCAATAACCTATTAGATGAATTGAAGGGAAATTAGTGATTTGCATAGATCAAACGTAGTTTAAAATATCACCAGCTTTAAATTCATGATAATGACACACTAAAGATGTAATTCATAGATTTTTAAAGGCATTATGAGTCCCTATTGATTCCATTCAGATTAAAGAAGTCCTCATTTATGTTCAATATAATATTCAACCAAATCTTATAGTCATTCTAGATTTATTCATATATGTATTTAATGATGGTGTATTTATTTATTCTATATGAGAGGAAGAACATGCCATGATTCTAAGGATTTTCCTAGACTTTCATCTACAACATCATCTATATGAAAAACTCTAAAAGTGAATGTTTAGTATTTGGGTGGTCATTATTTTGAAAAAGTCACTTCAAATGGTGGATTATCTATTTAATAGTGAAGTCTGAGTTTTTTAGGGATTGGGAGAATATTAAGAATTTTGTAGGTATGTATATTTCTTTGTCTAGTAGGATATTACTGAATATTTTTGAATTAAATCTCTATGATTACAGCTCTCATGACCAACCTTACCCAAAATGGGAAACTGTTTCTATGTTATGTGTGATTTTATGGAAATTTTTATGATCTAAATTAGTGGTTTACTAGTGATCCTATTACATATTTTCGATTATATGTAATTGAGTATGTAGTTTTTAGTAATAAATTTGGAATAAATCATGGTTGTTTGTTGATGGAGTGGTAGGAAATGATTTCTTATGAGGCTAGGTAACTATAACCTCATTAGTAAAACTACCCAACCCCTAAATTTGAGATTATATAATTTGTTTTTACATTTAATAATAAGACACATAAACTTCTTAATGAGTGTTTAGTAGTCTGCATCGATCAAAAAAGTCTTAGGTATATTTTCTACCAATGAGATCTCAACCCAAAGAAGAGGTGATGGATATATTTTCTATAAGATTATCGTATTGTGATAGTATATAATCTTGAAAAGGGTAATTATTTGACTGATTCCATTATTTATAAATATCTTTCTCATTTTGTGAAGGAGGTTCCTGAGCATATATCCTTAATGTAGTTGATTGTATTTTATAATGGAGATGTTTCATACCTTTGACCGATGATAGTGGTCCTTATGAATATTCAATGAGTGATGGCGGATCAACTTAGATACATAAATTGTGAGATATTTCATGACTAGATATAATCAAGAAATTCACATCATGGATTATCTCAACCTAGGGAGTGTATCATCCTCATTGATGGAAAAATAGTGGTTTTATATGGTATATTTGGGGAGATATTAAGATAGTTTGACACCACCTCTTTGGTGGTGCATCATTGTGTTACAAAGACATTGATGGATATAAAGATTCATCATTAATGTCCCATCATAAATATGAATATTGAAAAGTTCATGGTTTGGTGACTTACATATTAGTGGGTGAATTCTAACCACCAGGTCCTAGCATGTTTGATCTAACTCCTTGAGATTTTATTTTCGAATTTAGATGGTATGCCAATATATTTTTTGGATGGGCTTCCACATTTTTTCTAGGGTAATGATACTATCTGGGTTATCATTTTGAAATTTTTTAAGTTTTCTTTCTTACTCCCTATATTTGAATAATTTTTTGTTGATATAATGGGATTCCTATACATGGAATATAATATATATAGTTTTATAGACCTCCTTCAATGGAAATTTATAACTAAGATTATCCATTCATGTCCCATATGAGTAGGATATTGTGAGGATATTTCAAGACTTATTTTTAGTTTCGTAGAATATACCATCCTTAGAGACATGTCCAAATAGATATGACCATTTGGGTTCTTTAGGACAGGTTGCATGAATTTTTACTATATTTAAAAATTTTCATGGTTGATAACTTTCCATTAGTAGTGTTTTTGTAAAATAAAAACAATCACCCCACTACTATAATTCCACCATTCAATGCAATGTATTGGAGACCTTATAGGTCATCACTTTGTCGGATGGAGATTATCAATGTATTATGTATGCAAACATAGATATTTTGAATGATGAAGGTGAAGGTATTAGTGATGCAAGTGTGGATGAAGATTGGTCAGAGCCATTATAAGTCATACACTAGCTAGAGATACTGAATTTTGGACATTGATATATGAGACCATGTATTCTTAAAAGATTAACCATGACATGGATTTAGGTCATTAGGATAGGTAGAAAACTTATCCCTAGGTTTTATTACGTATTATTAATCCCATAGAAGGGGGTGAGGTTATTTACCGCCTAGAAATATAACCTCTGTTGGATTAGTTCCACTATATCAACCACATATTATAACTGGAGAGGTATGTGCATGATCTATCACACATCACCAACATTGGTGAACAAAAATATTATAATGACACCATATTAGTATATTATCATGTAGAAATCAATGATCAGTAGGAGAAGACACATTAGTAGAAGGTTATACAATTAATGTACATCTTGTGGTAGAATGTGAATCCTTAGGATGTCTCATTAGACCATGAGAATCAAATAAAATATCAGTGCCTATATATTTTTCAGATAATTATTATTTTTGGATGAAAAAATTTTATGTTGCGGATGATGTATTGACTCTATTTTTCATTGTATCCATTAAAAAGTAATTATATTTTAATCACTATTCACATGATCAAATTAAATTTAAAGTGGCATAGGACCTCAAAAAATATTTAATATTTTAAAATATATTAGTTTCATCTCATGAATGAGTGAATGAGTTTAATTATTAATATATATAAATCGATCCTTCAATGGAAATTTTTATTCCTTATTTTTTTATGAATTGGGGGGTTTTCCTAGAAAATGATTTATCTAGGATTGTGATTATGGCCCCGAACTGGTCCGTTTAAAAAAATCATATTTTTACCAAATTGGGTATGAACATTCATTTTAAATACCAATAGAAATCATATAATTTAGGTATTAGATATATTTAACATCACTAAACCCTAATGAAGAGATATTTTATGTTTGGGGGTTTTGTTCTTTATGGATCCAATGAACCTAGAAATCAATAATGAATAATGTTGAAACTATAAAAATTTTCCATCAATGGAGGAGTCTAATAAATTAATTTAACTTGTTATATGTGATTAATGTTTGATATTCACACTATATATTAATTTCCCATTAATCCCTATGAGTAATAAAAATAATTAATTAATATTTTTTATTATTATTTATGAATCATGTTTATGAGAAGAAAAATACACAAAGAATGAGTGATTGTATATTATCCTACTACAACCATTATCCCCTACTCCCTAGTTGTAAAATAAACTAAGAGTGTATGTCGAATGTAATTTCCATCATGTTAGTGATTTGAGGTGGGAACATTAGCATTAGCCTTGGAAAGAACAACTAGTGATAGTGATTACAATGATAAGGATATACCTGGTTGATAATGTTTCCTAAAGATGAAGACATGATCACCCTATATATAACTATTAATGTAGACATCATGTCTTGTATTGATCAATGATTAGATTTTTCAAAAACAAATATTTAAACATTAAAAAGTGTATAGTTTCAAAATACACATCATGTTTTACTAAGAGACATGAATCAAGGCGTGGAAAATTACATTTTGAGTACCCCATTTGACACACATGGTGTATTGATTTATTCACAAACCTGGTTATTTTAAAATGATTATCATAGATCTGTATTATTATGGGGTTTCATCTATCCCATATTTAATGATCTTTTATGAAATTTTTATATTTATTATGAGATACATGATATGAGATAGGCTTTATCATATAATGTCTGGGCCAACTCCTAAGTTCCAAATTCCATGTCACTTGAAAGACACACTGTGTAGTTTGACACAACATGGCTAGGTCATAGTAGTACATTACAAGTCACCCCAAATGAAGCATACACTATGTTGGGTAGAAGTATTTGTTGTATACATTTCTTTTTTAGGTGTTTCTTATATTTTATTTCCTAAGTGTTATAACTAGACAAACATATAGTCTATTTTGAGAATTTTTTATTTAGGTTGTTATTAATGGATACCCTTCTTTGATTGAGGACTTTCATATGGGTTTTTGATATAATTGGGTATCATATCCCTATATAGGTGATGACATAGTTCAAGAAAGTCATTAGGACCTAGTATGGTCCACTAATCCCTTGTGTTTTGGGTAATGAATCATTGTCATTTGTATGGGGTTATGTACTCCCTCGATCGATATATACTTCCATCGACGATGAGTTTTTCCCCACTATAGTTACATATATTATGTAGTATTTTTTTTTAAAAAATACAAGTGTTATGGGTACTATAACGTTTTAGAATATATATTTTCCTTAGATATGTGACATTTAGTTGGGCCATGAACATGGGACATAATTATACATTTGGTTACTGATTCCTTAAATTATAAATGGGTTAATTTTAACATTCCTCTATCTTTTGTTTTTGAGATGGCTTGTCTTACTATCCTTCCATGTGTTTTTGTGGAATCCTATTGAGTATTTTTATAATCAACCATGTAATGGGATTCTTTCCAACTTATGTCGTGTCTATAAAAAATACCAAAAAAAGGAGAGATTATGGTAGATGTGGAGCTGGTGGAGATATTTATCAGTGGTGATTGATGGTGTTAGTTATTAACAGAGACCATTCCAAGAGTCATTGAAGAGAGTATATGGTTTCACTTAATCATTGGTAATTCATTCTTGGACATATTATTTCTATGTGTTTATATTATTTTATATTTTATTGATGTGACATTATTCTGTATACTTAGTGTCTCTTGACCACACATTATTCAATAGTATTGTAGTTATATTCATGTTATCATTACATTACAGGCTATATTGGATTATATTAAAGATATGTGATCCATATTAATTTATCATTATGTTAAGGCCTCCAATGTGTTTGATATTAATTATTGGGTCTCTTCACTAACCCCTATATTATTGGGAGTTGGATTGAGGGGGCACACTTGGCCTAATAATCATCCTAAGAAAGGTCCTAGGAGGTCAGGTCAGGTTAGAGTAATATCATATTCAGTCTATCTTTGGGGAAGATTTTAGAGTTAGGATCATTGTGAGGTTTCATTTAGGAAACAAATGAAAAATGTGTCATTCTATCTTAAGGTTGATTATCAAACCAGGAAACCCTACATAGGTTTGGGAGGATGAATTATCCTTTCATAAAAAATATTACAATTTGTTAATTGAGTTGGAACTCTAAGGAATCATTTATAGGGTACAACTGAGATGATATATGCATCATATAGTATATAATTTTTGATATATCAATGTTTTTCGTAAGTCAAAACAACCATATGTGATTTAATAACCTTGTCTTTATCTTTTTGTATGTAGTATTCCAACCCAAATAAAACCAAATGCAATTTTAAAGTAGCACCATGATGATCCATTTTTGGAACTATAACCTCCTAAAATTAATCAGTTGAGCAATGAGATACTGATTTAGGGGACATATCAATAGGTATATCCATCCTACGAGAATATAGTAGATCCTACACCCATTGTGCAAAGAGAAAAGACTCTAACTGTGGATTAAATAGTAGTACCTACTAAAAAGAATGAGACCATTTGAAAACTAGGCATGTTTCATGAGTTATAGTGTCATAGGCCTCCTAGGTTTCTAGGTGAGCCTAATCCTTATGTGGTTGAGTATTTACTAGATTTAGTAAGTCAAATGCTCTATATGTTTTATAAATACATTAACTATGTGGTGATTATTTCATCAAGTCTTATTCATGGAATGGTGAGTCTTTGGAGGGATTTAACTACATGGAATCATGATAAGGTTGTCTCACTATAATTAGAGTTTTAATGAATTTTTATATTAGAGTATTATACATTGATATTTAAGAAATTACAAGATATGGCTATAATGAAACATTAGATAGGCTGTATGATTGTAGAAAAATATTAATTAAGGTTCAAAAATCACCCAAGTTACTCCTATGAAATTGTTCATGATGGATTTTTTCTTTCTAAAAATTTGAACAATGGAATATGTAAAGGGATTGAGTTGGGGGTTTACCTCTATTAATCACCACCTATTCTGGTGTTTTTAGAGACCCTTTTTGATCTAGAGATTCTTATGAGAAATATAACCTTAGACTGAGGTAGCCTTGGGTTTCTAAAGAATGGATTCATTAGTAACAACCATCCAATGATAATCACTAGGATCCCACAGATAGATGCATTGACATTCGTGATCTTAGCCAAGGTTATCGATAATAGTGGGATCCTATGGGGGTCTAATTATAAGGGAGGTAGAATTTTATATTCTTTAATAGGTAATTGACATATGGATAAATATTTTTTGACTAGGTGAGTAGATTAAAAAATACAGGACGGTACTATTTATGAACTTATACATTAGAGAAAAATTTTAGATTGAAGTCCTCCCTATGATGGATAAGTATAATTGTATGAGGAATATTTGGTAATTTGGATAGTGGAATAGGTAAAGAAGCTTGAGTTGTATGGTGATTAAATCCAAATCTTTATCCACCATATCTACGTAGTACAAACTGGGATAAAGGGGCTCACGGTCAAGGCCACAAATAGATTTATACTCTAAAATACTATGATAGTTCAATACTATGATTGGTTTTTCATTTTTTTTATTTTTCCACTAGAACTTTTATTTATCATCACCAATGTGAGCTATTATTTTTCCAATTCATCGCTAGATTAGTAGTTAGGAATATGAGTAGATCCCCTAACCTAACCCCTCATTAAAAGAATCCTAATAGAACCAAATACCCACTCATTCAAATATAATTTTAGTTAAATCTTTATATGTGTAAATATTGGATTTATTGGAAATTATTAATGGAAAATGTGGGACCCTAGGATGTCATCTTTATTATTGACTAGTGTTTTTTATTGCAGATATTACTAGATTTCTATAATAATTTGGTGGTATATAGTCTTGCATATGGGTTGATATTCACTTTCTTGGGTTAGTGGGAGATTCAAACATGATGTTTAGTGGAAACCCTCCTGATGTTTCATTCATTTACCCACCTATTAGTGAGAATGGATTTTTGAAATATGGATACTCTAGAGAATCACGTTTAAACTATTATAGAAGAGTACATTGTTATTTTCCACATGACATCCCATGTTTCCCACCTCATTGAGAGATTGATTTCTTCCTTGGATTTTATATCAAAACCATACTGATTTCATTTATTTACTATCTGGTTTCCCAAGATGAGATTAAAGATATTATAATGTAATTTGAAAGGAATTATAGCAAAATGTTTTATGATCAGACTATGATACCCTTAATAGATCGCATTCTATTTGATAAGAAGTAAAGTGTGACACTGAGGACATTCATTGACTATCACCATTTAAATTAAGTGAGTGTAAAGAAAAAATACCCTTTATTATGGATATATAACCTATCAGATAAGGTTAAATGAGAAAACTAGTTATCCATAATTGATATCAAGTCCATATATCATCATATTTATTTTCATAGGATTTATAGCATCCCACCTTTTTATCACATTAACATTCATTACATTTTACAAAACTGAGGATCTTTAAGGTTCAGTGTCTTGGAAACCAAGAACTTAAAACATAAAACATAAAAAATTCTTGTTAAACACTTGAAAGGATTCTCCTCATGTTCATCCTAGGTTCATTATGACATCTCAAACCTGGGGAAATACATCAAAAGAAAAGGTGAGCAGAAGGCCCAACAATAGAAACAAAGGGAAACATTTAACATGTGAACTTGGGATACATCAACAAAGTCATGAAAAGAACTTTAAGGCATGAGAAAGAAATCATGAGATATATCATAATAAAAATAAAATTCTTCATAACATGAAGATGTGGCTACAACATTTAATATTGACAATCATTTCATTTCACCATGGTCCATCACCAAGGTGTCATTAAAAATTACCAAGGTTATTCATTAAGGTATCAGTCTAAAAGGTCATCTACAGAGATTAAGTCTTTACCCAATGCATTTGAGCGCTATCTGGGCGCACCCATGACATGTCTTTATTACCATGTGATCCACATATATCATCATCAATCATTTCATAAACAACCCATATAGCATAAATGAAATGGGTTTCATTTCATAATCATAATGTTTTAAAAACTGCTTTAAAGACATGATCTTTATGTCACTTTAAACCCACAGAAAAGGGAAAGCGGGTTTCATGTATGTAAATACCAGAATTTAAAATAGAAAATTTTGATATATATGTTAATACCAATGTTTAAATAAGAGAATTGAGAATTAACTTAATAACATAAAATAATTTTGAGATAAAGAGGGAGGTATTTTGAGATGAAAACTATGCAGCATAATGTCTACGATACATGGTTTTAGAAAACATTGAAAAGAGAGGGGACATGGGTCACCCACTCAAAAATGATACATAAAACATTAGGGGAACAAAATATATAGTATTTAAGAACATGGTAATTAAATTTGAATGATATACCTTATGAAACGAAGAACTTGAAAGGAAGACAAAAATAAGATTTCTCTTATGAGAATTCGGCAGCCTAACGGCATCACTTGAAACATCCAAAAATGGATTGAAGATATCAAATAGGGTCTCTCATCCTATGAACATAAATGATCAGTATGATTTATATAGAGATCATACCACAACATAATTAAAAGGAACTTGAAAGACTTGACATGAAAGTATATCTTTAAAACGAGAAGGGTGAAAGAACCCCTTAGAAATTCGGCAGCCTAACGACGCCACATAAACTTCAACAAAAATGAATTGATGAGATAAAATAGGGTCTCTCATAATATGAACATAAAATGTCAGTATGGTAGATTTATAGATCATACTCCAACATAATAAAAAGTAACTTTCAAGTCTTGACATTGAATTATAACTTTTAAAAAATGAGAAAGGTGAAAGAACCACTTAAAAAATCGGCAGCCTAACGACGCCACTTAAAACATCAAAATACTGAATTGAAGAGATTAAATGGGGTATCTCATCATATGATCATAAAATATCATTATGATAAATTTATAGATCATACCCCAACATAATAAAAAGGAAATTGAAATACTTTACTTGAAAATAGATCTTGAAAAATGAGAAGGGAGAAAGAATCTGTTACAAAAAATTCGGCAGCCTAACGACGCCACTTAAAACATCATAAAACGAAATAATGAGAGTAAGAGGGGATATCTCATTATATGAACATGAAAAGGGAAGTAAGAGGAGTATAAAAAACATCATTTAACATAAGAACATGGAGCATTAAATAAATGACATAAAAGAGATCACTTGAAAAGAAAGAGAGAGGTCAGATCCCTTACCTTAAAACGCAACTCTTAAAACTAAAAGGTTGGGACCTTGAGGGCTTGGGGGAACCTTGGGAGGACACCATGGGAGGTAAGTAGACCAGAAATTCGTTGAGAATGATTTTAGAGTCCAAATAATGAGATAATGGCTTGGTATTTATTGGGAAAGTGAGGGGACAAGGCATTAATGGCCAAGGGACACCTCCAAAGTGGTTTTTCTCAAAACCATGTGCTCTCCCATGATATTTCCCATGAAATTAGGCCACATGGGGCCCCCAATACAATAATTCATCACCTTTGGTCGACCAAACCTTAAAATATCTCATGAAATCATCATGACACAGTTATGATGTCATTAAACATACTGAAACCCTAAAACGGTATTTTTACAATTCACTGAAAATTCAACTTTCTCAGAAAAATCCCAAACTTTCACCTTAACCAAATATCAATGCTCTGATTTCAAAAATGAACTCCATTTTATAAAAATAATTTTCTAATTATTTTTAATTTATTTTTTAAATAAATATACTATTCACCGAAAATTCATTTTTTTCAGAAAAATCCCAAAAAATTACCTTAAAATAATATCGATGCTCTGAGTTCAAAAAATGAAATCCATTTTATAAAAATAATTTTCTAAATATTTTTAATTTAATTTTTAATTAAAAAACACTATTCACCTGAAAAAACTAATACTTGAATAATAATTTATGAAACCGTTATTTAACCATTTTATTGAATCACATTACTTAATCAAAGTGCCTAGATTAATACTTTCATTAAGTGAGATTATTAATCCATTTAGTCACATTACTAATCCTAAGCATAAAATTACTATTCATAATTTACTAATCATCAAAAATCAAGTTGATCTTATTAGACTCTAAATTAAGTACTGAACATAATTGTAGAAGACTATTTTTTGAAAATCATTACACATTATTAATTATTTAAGGTTTACCTAAACATTTTTAAAATATAATTTTTCTAAAATTCATCAAAAATATGCATACTTTATTTATCTGGACATTTGAGAATTCATAAACTTCATCAAAAGAAGAAATCAAAATTTTTATTTAAAACAAAGGGTTACACAAGGCAGTTATGGTCTCCTTACATAGCCCCTAATCACACCAGCATATGACCTAAGTGTAAGGTGTTCTAAGGTTAGAGAATCTGAGGGAGGCTCGGCCAACATCGCACGAGTAGTAATTTCTATCAGGTTGAACTTCTCGTGAAGGTGATTCTGTTCTAGCTTAACACAGTGAAGTTCGGCTTGGGTTTGGTCCAAAGCAAAGCCCAATGGTGCCACCTCCTTCCCAAGTTCTGTTAGATGGGCTTCGATCGGTCCAAGACTACTGGGTGAGGCCATCAAATCTTCATTCTATAATAATTAACCAAGATTACTTGTATTTAGAGACAATAATCAAAACGTTTAGTTTCCAATGGTCATATTGACCAATGGTCATATACCAGTCAAAACCCAATGGTCTCATTTTAATTATAATCATGTTATCAAATGAAACATTTTTGTTGGTATAAAAATAAAATAAAATAACACATAAAATTAGAAAACAAGATTTATTCAAAATTTTGGGTCGTTACAATCTTCCCCCCTTAAGAAATTGCGTCCTCGTAATTTTTAAAATTGGGTTTTGAAATTTCATTGAAAGTCCCACATCGGAAAAGGAGTTAGTAAAACTATTACTTTAAAATAAAGAAAGGGAAGTACAAAGGTCACCCGAGTTAACCCACACTAGGATTGCATGTAGGAAAACATGGACCTGGAGGAGAAAACAAAGGGTCAAGTTCTGAGGGAGAGTGATAGAAAACATGATTATGAGAAAGATAACCATAAGAAAATCCCAAACTTATGATGTGTGTAAACGGTATTTGATTTCCTAGTAGGAAACGTAAACCAACAATGTTTTTGTTTCACGTTCCTCTTCATAATTTTGCGGAATTCATTTACTACATAGAAAATATACCTACCTTTATGTAGAGATTCATCCTTTAATAAGTTTCTACCCAAAACTAATCTTTTCTCCAAATGATGAGCATTCAAAACTACTTGGTCTCATCAAAACAAAAGAACCATCTTCTACATAATCACATAATCCACAGAAGATTAACTATCTATTTCATCTATCTTTAAAAATTATCCTAATAATAGAAAGGGTAAGGTAAAACAACTCTTCAAAACGAAATAATCCCATAGGAATGGAAACTACTTTTAAATCTTCAAAGTTCCATGGTACTACCCAAAGTTCATCATAGACCATTCCATAAATAACGGTCCTTAAAATTCCTCAAAATAAACCAAACTAAGATTGAAACCCCAATACAATATGGTTTTGATAATATATTCTTCCAAAATAAACTTCATTGTTCATCTCCAAACAA
Organism: Viscum album; assembly: GCA_963277665.1. NCBI lineage: Eukaryota > Viridiplantae > Streptophyta > Magnoliopsida > Santalales > Viscaceae > Viscum > Viscum album. The sequence continues at coordinate 1,510,125,663 of OY728128.1, read as the reverse complement.
CATCAACCACACCTAACATCTTATAACAAATGTAGCTAACCAAAGCATATTTTACCCAATATTGGTTAATCATTCCCATAAGTAACCTAAATTACTATAAGTCCACCTTAAATTCATCGATTCTTTAAAATATAAGTCAACCTTACTCCTCAATGAAAATACCGTAGTAATCTGTTTACCTCGATCATATAGGGTCCCCAAAACGGTGAATGTATTCCAAAATAATAATCATCATTTAATCCCCTAATCATATCTGTCATATTAATACGGCAATCGTCGTGCTTCCTATCACATTGGTTGTTGGGAAATGTTCTGCCATTTCCCGCTATTAACTAAGAAAATAAACTATAATTAGGGGCTTAAATACTTAGCCAATAATCATGAAAAGGAAACTTAAAGCATATAAGGATAACTTGTAGAAGAAAAGTATACCCTAACTTGTGATCCCCTAGGTTCCCATATAGGTTATCCATGATCATATATTCTTATGTGAATCTTTATTTTATGTTATCTTTGTTCCTTTAATAATGGTTCATACTTAGCTTATGAATTTACCAAAGCATATCCCCCAAGAGTGTCGTAACCAAGAGTGTAGCAAGGGCCATTGTCGTTTACCAGTTCCCGTTTGAGTCAAGCACAAATCGGTGTTTTGAATTTTTACCCCTATGTACATCTGTGCCAGAGCCACCTTTACCTGCTCGTATCCAGACAGGGATGTATAGTTTGGCAACCCATTACTCAATACTCACAAAAATACCAGGAAGATTTCCTCTATATAAACTTTTCTATAGGCTTCTTCCAAAAGTTTTCATATCCTAATTTCCATAAATAACTAAACCATCCTTTGATGCCAACTATTGCATCCCGCCTTTTTATCACATAAACTTTCATTACATTTTACAAAACTGAGGATCTTTAAGGTTTAGTTTCTTGGAAACCATGAACATAAAACATGAAAACATAAAACATTCTTTTTAAACACTTGAAAGGCTTCTCCTCATGTGCATCCTAGGTTCATTACGGTATCTCAAACCTGGGGACATACATCAAAAAAAGGGTGAGTAGAAGGCCCAGTAAGAGAGACAAGGGGAAACATTTAACATGTGAACTTGGGATACATCAACAATGTCATGAAAAGAACTTTAAGGAATGAGAAAGAAATCATAAGATATATCATAATAAATATTACATTTTTCATAACATGAATATGTTGCTACAACATTTAATATTGACAATCATTTCGTTTCACCAAGGTCCATCCCCAAGGGGTCATTAAAAATTACCAAGGTTATTCACCAAGGTATCAGTCAAAAAGGTCATCTCTAGAGATTAAGTCTTTACCCAATGCATTGGAGCGCTATCTGGGCGCACCCTTGACATGTATTTATTATCATGTGAGCCACATATATCATCATCAATCATTTCATAAACAACCCATATAGAATAAATGAAATGGGTTTCATTTCATAATCATAATGTTTTAAAAACTACTTTAAAGACATGATCTTTATGTCACTTTAAACCCACGGAAAAGGGAAAGCGGGTTTTATGTATGTAAATCACAGAGTTTAAAATAGAACATTTTGATATATATCTTAATACCCCTATATAAATAATAGCTTTGAGTATTCACTTAATAACATAAAATAACTTTGAGATAAAGAGGGAGGTATTTTGAGATGAAAACTATGCAGCAAAACGTCTACGATATATGCTTTTAGAAAACATTTAAAAGAGAGGGGACATGGGTCACCCACTCAAAAATGATACATAAAACAGTAGGGGAACAGAATATATAGAATTGAATAACATGGTAATGAAATTTGAATGATATACCATATGAAATGAAGAACTTGAAAGGAAGACAAAAATAAGATTTCTCTTATTAGAATTCGGCAGCCTAACGGCGTCACTTAAAACTTCCAAAAATGGATTGACGAGATAAAATTGGGTATCTCATAATATGAACATAAATGATAAGTATGATAGATATAGAGGTTATACCCCAACATAATAAAAAGGAACTTGAAATACTTGACATGAAAATAGATCTTGAAAATGAGAAGGGTGAAAGAACCCCTTAGAAATTCGGCAGCCTAACAGCGCCACATAAACTTCAAAAAAAATGAATTGATGAGATCAAATAGGGTCTCTCATCATATGAACATAAAATATCAGTTTCGTAGATTTAGTGATCATACCCCAACATAATAAAAAGTAACTTTCAAGAATTGACATGGAATTAGAACTTTGAAAAAAAGAGAAAGGTGAAAGAACCACTTAAAAATTCGGCAGCCTAACGGTGCCACTTAAAACATCAAAATACTGAATTGAAGAGATCAAATGGGGTCTCTCATCATATGATCATAAAATATTAGTATGATAAATTTAGATATAATACCCCAAAATAATAAAATGGAACTTGAAACACTTTACATGAAATAGATCTTGAAAAATGAGAAGGGAGAAAGAATCTGTTACAAACATTTCGGCAGCCTAACGGTGACACTTAAAACATCATAAAAAGAAATAATGAGAGTAAGAGGGGATATCTCATTATATTAACATTAAAAGGGTAGTAAGATTAGTATAAAAGAACATCCTTTAACATATGAACATGGAGCATAAAAGAAATCACATAAAAGAGATCACTTGAAAAAAAAGAGAGAGGTCGGATCCCTTACCTTAAAACGCAACTCTAAAAACTCAAAGGTTGGGACCTTGAGGGCTTGGGGGAAACTTTGGGGGACTCCTTGGGAGGTAAGGAGACCATAACTTCGTTTAGAATGATTTTGGAGTCCAAAGGATGATAGAATGGCTTGGTATTTATAGGGAAAGTGAGGGGACAAGGCATTAATGGCCAAGGGACACCTCAAAAGTGGTTTTCTCAAAACCATGTGCTCTCCCATGATATTTCCCATGAATTTAGGCCACATGGGGCCCCCAATAAAATAACTCATCACCTTTGGTCTACCAACCCTTAAAATATCTCATGAAATCATCATGACATAGTTATGATGTCATTAAACATACCGAAACCCTAAAACGATATTTTTAATATTCACTAAAAATTCAACTTTCTCAGAAAAATCCCAAAATTTCACCTTAACCAAATATCAATGCTCTGATTTTAAAATGAACTCCATTTTATAAAAATAATTTTCCAAATATTTTTAATTTATTTTTTAAATAAATACACTATTCACCGAAAAATCATTTTTTTCAAAAAAATTTCCAAAAATTACCTTAACATAATATCGATGCTCTGAGTTCAAAAAATGAAATCCATTTTATAAAAATATTTTTCTAAATATTTTAAATTTAATTTTTAATTAAAAAACACTATTCACCTGAAAAAACTAATACTTGAATAATAATTTATGAAACCGTTATTTAACCATTTTATTGAATCACATTACTTAATCAAAGTGCCTAGATTAATACTTTCATTAAGTGAGATTACTAATCCATTTGGTCACATTACTAATCCTAAGCATAAAATCACTATTCATAATTTACTATTCATCAAAAATCATGTTGATCTTATTAGACTCTAAATTTTGTACTGAACAGAATTGTAGAAGACCATTTTTTGAAAATCATTACACATTTTTAATTATTTAAGGTTTACCTAAACATTTTTAAAATATTATTTTTCTAAAATTCATGAAAAATACACATACTATATTTATCCGAAGATTTGAAAATTCATAAACTTCATCATAAGAAGAAATCAATATTTTAATTTAAAACAAAGGGTTACACAAGGCAGTTACGGTCTCCTTACATATCCCCTTATCACACCAGCATTTGACCTAAGTGTAAGGTGTGCTGAGGTGAGAGAATGTGAGGGGGGCTCGGCCAACATCGCACGAGTGGTAATTTCTATCAGGTTGAACTTCTCGTGAAGGTGATTCCGTTCTATCTTCACACGGTGAAGTTCGGCATGGGTTTGGTCTAGAGCAAAGCCCAGTGGTGCTACCTCCTTCCCAAGTTCTGTTAGATGGGCTTTGATCAGTCCAAGACTACTGGGTGAGGCCATCGAATCTTCTTTCTATAATAATTAACCAAGATTACTTGTATTTAGAGACAATAATAAAAACTTTTAGTTTTCAGGGGTCATATTGACCAATGGTCATATACCAGTCAAAACCCAACGATCTCATTTTCATTATACTCATGTTATCAAATGAAACATTTTTGTTGGTATAATTATAAAATAAAATAACACATAAAATTTGGAAACAGGATTTATTCAAAATTTCAGGTCATTACAGGAGTACATCTCGAAGATTGTTTTCAGGTGTCATTGTGAGCATTATGGGTTTATGGTGATTTCATTCAGAGCAATAAAAACTTGTATTATAATCAAGGGACATATTAAAATTATCTTCCTTAAATTATTGGTGTAATTCATAGGGATATTTTTCGATGAAGTACTCAATTATTCTATATTATAGGAAAATAATTCTATTAATCTACGGATTGACCTAGATTTTCTTAGGAAAAAATGGTTGTATTGTGAAGTAAAAGAAGTTTATTTATCATAAAATGAGATTTTAATGGGAGGAATGACTATTTAACCCTTGAATATTTTTGTTGTAATATCCTAGGAGCCGCCTAATAATGTGTTCATGGTATGAAACTTTCATAAGCTATTAGGATATTACAAAAGATTCAAGGCATACTTCTCTTAGATCGAATCTCCCATGACTGCTACAAAATGAATGGAGAGTCCCTTTGTATGGTCTGAGAAATATGAAGGATATTTCAAGGAGATGTAGTAGAGGTTGAAAAGTTCTTTTATTATATGTTTAATATAGGTCATAGTTGAGTATTTTTTTATTAATACCTCTGGAATAGTGATTGATTTGGTACTGATGTAGAGGTGCATGGTGATTTATTATAGGTATTGATAGATGATACCTCATGAGAAGAGAAATGTTACAAATTAATTAGATCTCAAAAGGATGATATTCTCCTAGAAATAATGGGGTTAAATTCTTATTGGTGATAGATTTTTATCCTACACAATATACTTGATTCTAAGGTAAATTTACTTCTAGTGATTTCTCAAACAAATTTAGATATAACAACTAGAGTTTTCATTGGATGATAAATTTCAAAAAATATTCACTCATGGAAAATAAAAAACTATATTTGATTCCCATAATGAGAAATTATTGGTATTACAAAACCTCTGATCACTACAATAAAACCTCAAGAAGATTAAATTGATGAACAAAGCTTTAGAATTTTTATGATTTAAAGAAACCCATAAACCAAATATATAGAAACATAGAAGAAGAACCACACCCAGTACACTACACCGAATTAACACCCTAAAACACCCAATCAAATTTAACTCACATAAATGATAAACAAATTTAATGAAAATAAAATAAAATAAGGAATGACAATAAAAGAATTATGTGTTTCTCAATTTAGTCCTACATAAATGGGATACCACTACTTCTTATTTTGATTTATCAGAAGAATTAAATAATAAAATCACAATGATAAAAATAACTAATATTATATCACACTACTAGTTAAAATACACATGTGTTACCCTAACCTTAAATAGTGGGGCTCATTTAATTAATTGGTTTCACCACTTTCTAAACTTTTTAAGGGAAACATTATTAGTCATGGATACATAAAATTCCAAAAAGGTTTCCCTACAACACATGTTGACGCATTATGATATGTGAATGTCTATATTAAATAGAAAATAGTTTCTCTAACATGACTAAAGATCAAACCTTTTATATAATCCTTATTCACTTATATCATCTATCCATAGACACTAAACTACTAGTTCTAGAACATTATCTTTTGGAATAGCAAGCCTCTTACTGAACAACTATTTTCATTATCCTCCAATATTGTGTGATTCATGTTCTAGAATCAATCCTTCTTGAAAAAATAATCAAAAAATGAAATTATAATTCATGGGTTTCTAAAAATATCCCACTTGAATACTACTTTAAAGGTTTTAAGATAACCAGGATACTTTCAAAAAAATTGATCACTCCAATATTAACTATAACTGTTAGTATATCTATTCCACCTTCCAGTCACCCAAGTGACATTAAGGTACACTGGTACCTCATACATTCTTAAACTATGAACTTTCTAAACATATCATCCTAATCCTAACTTCTATTGATCTTCTATAGCTCTAGAACCCCATATCCTAGCATACTTAAAATTGAATGATACTTCAACACAATATGCATTGGTTGGGAGTGAGGAACTAGATTTATAGCTAAATTAATTACACTTTAACTATCATAAGACATAGACCCATATTAATATCTTGTTTTGAGTTCCTCTAATAAAATTTTCTTCCAAATTAATTGATTCTTGGTTTCAATGATAGCCACACACTCATCATCAGTTAGGGGTAGTTCGATAACTGGATTAAAACATGAAATCCAACTTATGGTTATCCATAAAAAGGTAAAAAAATATTTTTATGATATTTTATGCATCCATATCCAATATAAATTCTAAATTATCATAATCTTGAAAAAAATCATCTATTCCAAATGAGGACATATATCTTTTGATCCTTTAAGATAGTGTAGAATCAACTTTAGAGCTTCCCAATGCTTTTTTCTCAAATTTTACATAAATTAAATGAAAAATACCACTACATGTATAATGTTCAAAGTTATAAAAACCCTAGAAAATATTAATATGATATCCAATAATGAAAATAGAAAATTATACCCACCTGATACTTTCAATTCTTTCTCAGTGGATATATTGAACTGACTATCCAATGGGAATGACATAAGATTACATCTAGTAATTATAAATATTTTGGTGACATTATTGATGTATTTATTATATGGGAAAACAAGTATTTTAGTATTTAAATCTCTCTCAATACACATCCATAAACATACTCTTAGATTTTTAGTGATCCTTTATCTCAATGGTTCTGTAAAATTAGCTTTCGTCTCAATAAATATATATCATGTCTGGACCGAAAATGACCATTTCATCCACATATTATATTAATATGATGTAACCAGCATCCTTGATCCCATTTTGGTTGAATTTTTTTTTTGTGTTACTCTAGTAAAATCCCTTCTCAACCATAATGGAATCAAAATTCCAGTTCCATTTCCTTGGTAATTTCATTAAACCCTAAAAGATTCCTTCCAGCTTACACACCTCACCCTCATCCCATTTTTCCATGAAACCCTCTTGACACATCATAAATATTTACTCATCCAAATCACCATGAATGAAATCCATATCCACATCCATTTATTCTATATCTGGGCCCCCAAAAGTAACATAACTCAACACTATCCGACTGATTATTTGTTTTCTAACATGTGAGAAACTTTTTAAGAAATAATCTCCATTTTTTTTGAAAACCTTTCACAATTATCCTAGCCTTCTACCTATTTTCACTATATTATTTTTTCAATAGGAATATCCATTTTTCTAAAGGTATTTATTACCTTTTTTGTAATTCCCCTAACTCTTAGGTTTTTTAATATAATTAATCCAATTCATCGTTCATTTCTAACTCCCATTTTTAGAATTGCATAGACTATCCACTTATTCTAGGATCTCATTACCTCCTCCATTAACAAAAATACTGTAATATATATTAATTTTTAACCTTTTAATTTATCATATGATACTTTTTGAACTTTTCTACTCATCTAAAGGTTCTACTCTTTTTAGAACAACTACTTCTAGAATTTCACCATTTGGATCTATTCCTAAAAATTTTGTAGTTTCTAATATTTATGAAAGATCCTCTAACCCTAAAGATTCATCAATATTTTCCATGAAGCCTATAATTTTCCGAACCTATATAATCTTGTAACTTCTATTCAAATAAACATGGATATATTCAATTAATTAAATCTATTTCCAATAATGTTTAAAAAATTTCAGAAGACCTTTTCCTTAAGGAGAACATTTTGAATTTTAATGATCATATGAGTATCATTAATCTAAATATAAATACCTAGGTTTTCATAACTATATATAATAAAGAAACAATATTGAGACTATTATTCATATTTTTATTGGTTCTTTTCATCAAGACAAACGTATGAATGACTTCTGAAAATGTTTAGGTTGGAAAATTATTTTTTAAAACCATAGATGTACTAGAATATCCTATACCAATAGTGAAGGATGACTTCTATTCCTATAATAATCTATAAAATTGACTACTTATACCCAACTCTCATTGGAAATTTGGAAATTTATTCTCATGATCTAAGCCCTCTTAGCCACTATCTAGTTCATCTGATCTTCTACACTATTTTTTCCAATGTTCCTTGATATTTATTCTCAACTCTGATTCATTTTCTCTAAAAAACATCCAAAATTCTATGTTATCTTACTCCTAACAATATTTAAACCTTTAGAACTTAATCCTATTTATGAACTATTTTTTTATAATGTCTCTCTATTTAAGAAAAATCCAAACAACTCCGATTTGTTCTTATTAAAGTGAACTCATTCTTTCCTAGTTAAACAATCTATGAATGTAAAAGATCATGTTGACCATATTGATGAATAGATTGGCATAAGCCCCAAAAAGCCAATATTAATGATCTATAAATTCTAAGAATTAGTTATACATATATTTGTGACAAATAGAACCTTTATATTCAATATGTGTATAAAACTCTCATAAGATCCAAAATCCTTGTGATTGAGCTTTAATATATCCTTAGATATTAAAAAAAATGTTATTCTCACTTAGGTTACCAATATAAAAATTCCAAAACTATATACATTCAATAATAAATATTTTATATGTTTTTTCACCACATTATATTCCATTCAGACACATCATACCATCTTTAACACATTTTTCAACAATAACATGACATTGAGTAATCCTCTATTCCCTATTCACGAATCTGGTTCCAAAAAAAATTTCATCTTTATAATGAATTGAATTTAGATTCCTATATAAACATAATATATACTAAACTCTTCATAACTCTAGAAATATTTTTCTTGAAATTTATACTTTAATATCACTCATCTTTATGATCATGATAGCTTCATCTTCATATAGATAGACCATGTCCAACCTTCTAGACACACTATTCACCATGAATCCCCTCTTTGGGGTAGAATGGAATGAATCTACAAAATCAATGATCCATGATTCAAATATAATATTAACACTCAAAAGTAAACATATCTCACCATTAGATAAGGTGTTTTTGGAACATAATCCTATGAAAGATCCCATTATGAAAATCACACTTTGATCCACGTAATATTTATTCAAGTTCCCATACTTCCCCCAATGCCAACATACAAGTCTAGGTCCAAAATATTTATCCCAAACTCATTACCTTGATATATCCTTTGATTTCATTTCACCCTTCTATTGAAGAAATATATACTACCTTAAAAACTATGTGTAGATTCAAGAGGTTCCTAGGCTTTCTTTAAATGAAGATATTTATTCATAATGAAATCATAAATTTCCTCAGACACTATGTTGGAATTTCCAAAAGATTTTATTATGGTAGTTGTAATATCATCCCATGATTTGGGTAGTGATGATAGCACAAAAAAACCCAAAAATATTCTAAAAGATCAATTTAATTAAGTTGAGAGAACTCTAAATAATGTTAAAGTCATAAACATTAAAATTTATTAATATTCTTTATAAAATTCTCATTATAAATAACCTTTTCATCGTGAGAACATTGTTCATTTTTTTATCTTCTCATACATGTGCACTAGAGCCTTCATCTGGTCAACTATGGTATTCACCTAATTCATGTCATAGAAAACGTTCTATGCCAATAGAATATTTTTTTAATGAACCTCATATATAGTACATGATTATTACATCATTTTTAAGATTAAAAACATAATAATGATATAATTTGAAATTGAAAGGTTTAATATCTTGGGATAATTAGTTTTTTACTACATAATCATACATCAAACATAAAATATTTTTTAATATAATAAATTTAGACGTCATATTAGATTTTATATTTTTCTTAGTACATTAAGAACCTGAGGACATATATCAAGGAAAGTGTTATCTAAAATCATAGTAAGGGCATGAATGATAGGAAATGACCATGAGGCATTATTAAAAATTGTACATGGGTGATTATAAATCATTAGCATACACATTAAGAAATAATTTTAAAATGACTTGGAATGTGGAATATCCATAATAATGAAACATAATAACATTGCAGTCAAATCCTATAAATAAATTTTGATCAAATCCAGTATCATGTTCACACATAACATATGTGTACAAATTGTCACTTCATAAAATGTGAAAAAATAGACCATATTATTCAAGAATAATACATAAAAATTAATATATTTGTTTCTTTGGGGTAAAATTACATTCAAACACACAAACACACACCACACACACACATCCCTGAATGGTATTTCATAGCCCCCCCCCCAAGGGATAAAGATTGTATATCGATCATAAAGATGATATAAACCAATGAGAAATGAATGGGTTTCACACCCATGTCATAAATCATATGTAAAATAATATACCCAGATTTTCCCAATAGAATTAGGTATGACATTATTTTGGTCATTAATTGGTAGAATTATCAAAAAAAACATATCACATTCCTTATAGGGAAGAAGAATAATCCTAATAATTAATTAATATAGTTTTTTTAAACTATTTTATAAAAAATAATAAAGGTGTGATATCATTCAACCAAAAGAATATAGAAAATTTATATATTCATAATAAGCAATTTTAAGAAATAAGAAAAATTAATTTATAAGGCATTTCAAAGAATAATGCTGAAAAAAGAGAGAAAGAGGTGATAAAACTAAAAGTAAAGAGTTGGGTTGAGAGTTCCCCTTACCTTAGTTCACATTGTGTATTGTCACATTCACACCAACTATATAATAAAATTGTTTTTATTAAAACACTAATAAAAATTTATATTATATTAGTTCTTTTCAATTTTGATCAATTATAATCATTGAATTTTTTATTACTATTTCAGTGGTAGAGAGAATATCATTATGTCATGTTTTCTTTTAAATTATCCAATTTTGTTTTTATTTCCAAACTTTGATTCAATAGAATTTAAAAATCAATGAAATTAATTATAGATACTTAAAAATACATTGAGTTATAAATTTATATGTTATATATAATTTATTATGATGATCCATGAAGGTAATGATAGGTAATAGTTGAAAACATCCTTGTGGGTGATTAACCAACCATTAACGAGACATTTTCAAAAGAGAATAAGGGATATATATAATATATAAATATATTTCAAATAACATATTATAGGATATTAATGTCATTAATTTCATGTTAAAATACTATTTGAATAATTTTATATGTTTTGGATTTGAAATAAATAAAATAATATAAAATTGAAGAGGAAAATCAAACAGAAAAAACAGAAAGGAACCATACCTTCTTTAGAATTTTTTTCCATTGCTACAACCCTTAACATATTAAAGGTTTAGAGTTATATAAAATTAAAAATCCCTATGGTTTTATATAGATTTATAAGGAAGGAATTGGGTTGAGATTCGACTTCTATAAATGGATGGGAATTGGTTTAGCGTTGGAAGGGAGAGGGGGTATTTATACTTGAGGGGAAGGGTATTATTGAGTTAAAAATATTAAAAAAATTATTATTTCCAATGTTTACCATGTAATGGTGATAAATGTTTCCACTATTAATTATATTTTATTTAAATTAATTCTTTTTATGAATTTGTTACCACTTTAACACCAATTGTTTTGTTTATATAAAATGGAAGAACAAAAATGAAAAAATATTTGTTTAATTGAATACATTGAATTTTTTGACATTAGAAAATAATTTTTAGTTTTATAAATTCAGTTTATTAATTCAATATGATGTATATATATTTTTTATTATGTTTTTGTCTTGAAAACCATTATATAATTGATTAGGTCGTTATTAAATTTTGAATCAAGGTGCATGATTTTGTCTCACCTAAGGGATAAACACACATATACTTTATGTAATTAAAATATACTATTTATGTAAAAATTATATAATAAATATTCATATAAAAATTAATGTCTTAAAAAATTACAAAAAAATGAAACATAGAAAATTTTGATATTCTGGTTTAAAAAATAAAATTCATTTTATAAGAATACTTATTTAACATAAGAATTTAAATTATTAACATAATAATTAGTGAATTTTAAAAAATAATTTAATATTTAATTTATTAAAAATGAACCTCTACTTTATCTGAGTTTATTATATGAATATTTATTTATGTACGTTTAATATTAATATATACATAATTTATTCATGGTAAATATTATTTACATTTCATTATATTGTTTTATTAGTTATGTTACTATTATAATGGTCATATTATTTATCTAATATCCAGGTAAGTATTCCTACTGGACATGTTACTATTCTTAAAAATCATCCTACTGTTCTAAAAATCATATAGGTTTTATACATCCTACAAAAAAATAATTTCCTTTATTTTTCTATAACTTCAATTCCTATCAAGGTTCTATATTGTTCATTTCAAAATATTGATTTCATTTCAAATGTTTTGTGTCTTTTGTTCAGTGTTTTTCACAATTATCATGATTCTAAGTGATCAAAAGCATCTTAATTTTTCTATTATAGTTATTTTATTTTAATTTTTTTTTATCATTTTACCACATTCAATTTTATTGAGAATATTTATTAACTAAATGTAACATTTGAAATCAATATAACAAAGTGTTGATAGTTTATATTATTAGGTTTATTTGTTATATACCGTAAAAAATTATGAAATAGGACATATATATTTATTTAAGAGGAAAATTATATATATAAAAGTTAAGTTTATCAAATTATTCCCCCATTTCATTAATATTTTTCCACATAATTTCATAAAATATCCTTGATTGAGAATGGGTGAGGGAAATTTGGTTACATTTCATCCTTTGGTTCCCATTTTTTCTCTTCATACTTTTGAAATTTCTAAATGAATTTAATGAGGTGAGTTGTTTTATTGCGTAGAACTATATCTCTATGATTCAAGATCCTCAGTTTTTTTCTTTTAAAAAAGAGAGATCATTATCCAATTGTGCCACCTACAAATCTAAAACATGTAAGGGATCAGGTATGTATATCGTTAATATATATGTGTTAAACACATTAGGAAATTAAGCCAGGTTTAGAGGAAGTTCTAGTATATAGGTCATAGATTCTATTAAATCAAGGATCTAAAAGGGGAAGATATACCTAAGTATAATCATTTCCTAATTTATAAACCTTGTGTATCTCTTATTGTGTTACCTTTTATTGAAAACATTGTCTCTAGCTTCAAATTCAAAGTCTCTTTTATGAATGTCTTCTTATCTATTATGTTTACTCTGAGATTCTTTAATGTGTTGTTGAATGTGTTAAACCTAATCCATAATTTATTATAAAATTTTAGGTCTGAGATGATTTCATTCACTAGATTCATCCCAACATATATGAGTTCTAAATTTCTTCCCATTTAGAGCTTTATATGAGGACATATAGATACTTTAGTTGAAATTATTATTAAATGAGAACTAACTAATGGAATATGTTGATCCTAGAACCCTTTGATGCCTGTAAAGAAATCCCCAACCATGTATTTGAGTGTATGAACGTTCTACTTAGATTTCCCATTATTCTATGGGTGATAGGTTGTATTGAAGTTCAACTCAATAATCTGGGTATGTTGAGGATTGCTCCAAAATATAAAAGTGAACCTTGTATCTTGATTAGACATTATCAAAATTGGTGTTCTATACAGACTCAACACTTATTTAACATATATATTATCAACTAAAATAGTAAATAAATATCCTTGAATAAGAATTAAGTTATAAATATTGGGGACTTGACCCATAATAATCCAAATAGAATTGGTTCCTTTAGAATTTTTTAGAAGACCCATGAAAAATTCAATGTTTATGTTCTCTTATTTCCATGTTGTTATGGGTAAAGGTTACATCACTCCCTTGGGATTATAATGCTCTCCATTAACTTAATGGTATACCAAGAACTTTTAAGTGTACTTAGTAATATTCTTTTATTTACTACTCTACCAGAAGTGCTCTCAAGGATCTCGTTTCATTATAAAACTTCTTGGACATATAGAGAATGATGATTCATTTTCATTAAAAAAAGATCTTTATTTACCTGTATTGATGATAACATAGAAATTCTAGTTCTAAACCGAATGAATCTAACTTTATTAATATTTAATTTATGAGTATTTTCTTCTATTATTATTCTAACTTACTTTTAAATTTATAAATCATCACTTTGTGTCACGTTGAACTTATCTTGGATGGATAGTTAGAGAATAATCTGGGAATGTTAGGATGTATTTGTATCTTTATGATTTATAAATACATTATTTACATGTTGAGGAATATAGGGTTATTATTAATCATCATCATTGATAAATTAACATGTTTCATTTTATTAAGATAATTATTTACTTTATTCATCTTTATAGGAAGGTAATGAATTTAGAAATCATAATCATTTTTTAACTCTATCCATCTTTTTATGAATGTTTAGATCCTTCTATATGAATATATAATTTAAACTCTTGTGATCATTATATGTAACACCCTTATCTCCATAAATGTAATTCACTTAAATTTTAAATGAGAAAACTATAACTGCTAATACCAAATAATGGGTTTAGTAGTTTTACTCATAAAATATTCTATTATCAGGAGGGATAACCTATAATTTTATCAATTTTCATTAGTATTACACTAAATAATTTATTTTAATTTTGAGTATTGATATAGTAAATACCCTTTTCATGAACTCCTTAAAGAATTCCTCACATTTTTCTGTCTATATATACATTAATTCCTTCTATGTTAACATAGCTAGTAGGGTGGATAATCACAAAACATTTCTAAAAATAGATTCAGTAACACCTAGCTTATCCAAAAGAACTATAGATATAAATGACGCTAATGGGTCTGGGTAATTCCATAGTTCCATTTCTCTTCAAAAGATCCATTTAAATTCCCTCTCTTATGATCACAAATCTCATTAATTCTACTTTCTATATCCAAAATTCACTCTTACTGACCTTAAAAACAAAAGTTATCCTTCTTTAAAGTTTTTAGAATAATTGTAAAATGATCATTAGGTTCCTCTTTTATATTCGATTATATGAGACTATCTTCAATAATGACCATGAAAACTTTATAAAGGTACTTTATCAAGAAATTATTCACTAAGTAAATGAAGATTGTATAGTCATTTATAATTCCCAAAGTCATATCTATGAATTCATAGTGTTCATATCATTTAAAAAAATATATCGTTTGAATATATTCACTCTTTACCTTCATCTGATGATATCCATGAAGAATATATAACATTGAGAAGTGTTCATCTCGTCAAAGTTTCTAAAATTATTCATAAATCTTTATAAGTGGATACTTATTTTTTGTGTTGATCATGTTGAGATCTTGGAAGTTGATAAAAATTCACACCGATGAATATTTCTTATTCACAAAGAGAATTGGTGTACCCCCTGGTGATACACGAGGTCCTATAAACACTTTTACAAAATTATCTTTTAGTTCCTTATTTAACTCCTTTAGTAATATTAGATCCATACTATAGGGGATCTTTGATATTTATATTACTCCATGAATGGGTTCTATTGAGAAAACTATCTCATGAACTTGGGGAAGACCATTGAATTTATTGGAAATACATTAGTATTATCCCTTAAAATGGAAAACTCTTCAAGTTTAATATTCTAATTTGACTCAAAAATATGTAGAAGATGTACTTATTTATTATATATCAATACACACATGGATGATGTATTTTCTAAAGAGGATTCATAATATTCCTTCAATTTTTATATGAGAATGGTATTCCTTAATGCCTAGAAAGAAATTTAATTTTCCAGATAGTTAATATATTATTTACATATTGACTTCTAATACATACCGTGTATAGTTTCAAATTCTACTAAATGAAGTATTATGAGATTCATAAAAATTTACCCTTAAGATTCAAATTGGTGAAGGTTTTAACACTCTGGATGAAATGGAAGCACAACTAGGTGTTCTCATAGATATCTATATATCATGGTATTAGGGTTGTTATTCAATAGTTCTAGAAAACATGCTATATAAAAAATAAAATCATAGATCTCTAATTAATAAAACATTCGCTATAAATGAGTGAATATAAATATTACCTTTTATAATTTACTTTTTTGAATATAGGTTCACACCTTTCTCATAATAATAAAATGTTAGAAAAAACCAAAAGTCAATAGAGTATGGTTAAATAATTTATTTACATTTTTAAATTAATTTTAATGTCTATATTTATGGGATAACTATTTTTAATATAGGATATATTTTAGTAACGTAATTCTCACATTCAATAGATGTTTTTTTGATACCAACTATAAAAAACTACATATTTTATACATCATTACTGTGAAATTTTTATGAAAAACATCAAAATAATACTACAATATATTATCAAAATGATTTTTATTTTTAGAAAATAAGTTTCATACAACTTAATCATAAATAATATTATACATTATTTAATTAATTTACTACTATTCTCCTATTAGATTAAAATTTTTCATTTTTAAATGTAATAACCTGAGCACATACATCATGGAAAGTTTGAGATAAAAGCATAGTAAGGGGAGGAATAATAAGGAATATACATGAGACCTGAATCAAAATAGTACATGGGTAAAAATAATCATAATCATAAAATCATATGAAACAAATCAATATGATATCATAATAAAAACATCATCATCATAAACTTGAGGGAATCATTTTAAGGAGACATGGAATATGAAATACATAATAATTAAATATCAAAATATTTGGGTGAAATACCTAATATAAATTTTTAATAAAGCTAGAATCATGTTCACACATAAAATATGTGTACAAATCACAACTTCATAAAATGTGACAAAAATATAGTATCATTTTCATGCATGATACATATAATCTCTTAAGATATATCCCATTCATGAATCTAATGGGGATATATTTAATCGTATCCTTCCCGTCACATCATAATGTACTAATAATAATGCATAGCACATGGAATAGAAAATGTACATCAATCATAGACATGATATTAACTAGTGAGAAAATAATTGGTTCCACCATGATATTATAATGAATATGTAAAATAATATACTTAAAGGTTCCAAAACAATTAAGGTAAAACATTATTTTTGACTTGAATGGGTAGAATTATCAAATAAAAGATCTTACTACATAGATAGAATACAAATAAACATAATACAAATTGAAGTTAGTTTTTTTTAAATATTATTTGAAGAAACACCATTTAGGCTTCTGGGTATTCTTCCAAAAAATGAACAAAAAAATCATCCATAGAAAGAATAATATAAACTAATGAAAAATAATTTACAAGGGATTTAGAAGAATTAGCTTAAAAAAATGAAATGTTGATATACCAAAAAGGGAATATCTGTCTCAAGAGTCCCCGTTGCCTTAGGACCCATATTGTTTCATCAAAATTACACCTCATATTTAATAAATGTATGATTATTGAAAAATTAATATATAAGTATATAAAACACTAATTACACCCCCTTAATGTTTCATTGGAAGATAGACTGGATTAATGTACCTATTTATTTTAAATTATACTATTTTGTTTCCATTTTGTAACATTGATAGAACTCAATTTATATGTTAGTAAAATTAATTCAAAAATTTTAAAAATATATAGAGAAACATATTTACATATTATATATAATTTATGTTGACCATCTATAAAGATGGTGATATTTTCAGAGCGTCCAATGTCCTCATAGGTGGATAACCATCTATTATCGTGACATTGTAAAAAGATAAGGAGAGAGATATATGATATATAAATAAATTTTAAAAAAATTATAGGAGAATAATATCCTAAATTTCATTTCAACATAATATTTAATTTATTTTAGATTATTTTTACTTGAATGTAATAGGTGGATAGAAAAATATAAGTATAAAATTAAAATAAAAAAATGAAGGATCCTTACCTCATTCTTGATGTTGTTCCTGTACTGAAATCCATAACCCCTTGAATGCTTGGAATTCTATGAAACCAAAATTCCCATAAGGTTTTTAGGATACTTTGGAGGAGGTAACTAGGAAGAGATTGGTCTTTTATAAGTCAATGGGAAGTGTATTTCCAAGGGAAGAGAGGATGAATTTATACAATGGAGGGGTAATTTTGTTTTAAAATATTAAATAAATTTATATTTCCAATGTAAAATTTTTTATAGTAATCTTTTTGTCATTATGAAAAATATTTTATTTAAATTATATGTTTTTATAACTATGTAACCCATTTAACACGAAATTTATTTATTTATAAAAATGGAATGAATAAAAATGAAAAAATGTTTTTAATGGAATATTCTACATTTTGAGACGTTGGAAATTACATTTTAGGTTTATAAACATAAATCATTATTTTTAAATGAGTGATTTAACATATTAAAAATATTTATTTCAAGACATAATTATTCAATTAATTAATTCATCATTTCATCCCGAATGATGTAATAAATACACATTTTTTATAAAAAACATTATTTTTTCTATTCAATTAAAATTAATACCTTTTTATAGAATTAAAAAATCACACTTAAAAACTTTTGATATTTTTATTCCAAGAATAAAATTAATTTTACCAAAATAATTTTCTAACATAGGTAATATTAATTATTAACAAAATAATATTGATTTTTACGAAATTCAATAAAATATAATATATCAAAAATGCACTAATACTTTATTTGGATTTATATTTAAATACATATTTTAAAGAATTATAATATTTATATATACTTATTTTATTTAATATATATTATTTACATTTAGTTATAAAAATTTATTGGTTAAGTTACTATTCTAATGGTAAGATTATTATTCTAATTTCTATGTTACCAATAATAATTGTGAGGTTATAATTCATAATGGATTGGTTAACCTTTCAATTTTTATATTGGTATTATAATTCTTATAGTTAACTCTCATTTCATTAATTCATCATCAATTTAAATTCTATCATTTCAGATATTATGTATTTTTAAATTTTCAATTACATTGCTGTTGTTTTGTTTCTTTGTTATAATATTGTTTTCCAGTGTGATAATTCTATGATATCAAAAAGATATAAATTTTTTTATTCTATTTTTTCTATGTTTGCTTCCCATTGTACTAATTTTAATTGTATTGGTTATATTTATTCTCTAAATTTAATGTTTTACATTAGTATAATAAATTATTTTTTAATGTTTTTATGTGTTTTATACTATACAATATTCTAAAATATGACATTGATGATTATTATGATGAAAAATTCCATATATAAAATAATGGGAGATCACCCATATCATTCCTTTATCCTTCCTATAAAACCTTTATCATTCCACTTTTTTCATTACTTCTAGTTTGACTCCTTTCAATGGAATTTTACGGACTTTAAAAAAATAAAATCCTCTATGTGCATCCTCTAGAAACCAATGTCCACCCCATAAAAATTTTAAAATTGGACCTTGTATTCTTTTGGTGTCATTCTATTGAATCAAAACTATTTGGGGACCAAATTGTTACATGAATATTATTTTACTTAATGAACAAAGGCATGTTGAACGACAAGATCTGATACCACTTTTGGGATTCCAGAACTATTAATCAATGGAATAAAAACATTAATGTTTCAAGAATGGAATGAATATATAGAGTTTTTTACTATAAGAATCCCATGACCTTGATGTACCAACATGTATAATTTTAACTAGACATAAGTGACCACATTGTTTCAACACAATCTTACACTCAAGAATACAAAACTCCCAAACACAAATATACAAAAAAATAGAAGACAAGGAATGATAATAAAAAATTTACATGGTTTATAATTTTTTCCATCATCTATGAGTAAAAAAACTATTTATTTTGATTTATGGAAGGAGGAAATATTACAATCACAATCAAAAAATAGTGGTGCCTAACTAGTCAACCTTTCATTACATGGAACTGTTTCATGTAATTAAGACTTTTTTTTACCATATTTCATTTGATAATTTTATAAAGTTATTTAGGGTAAATTTTGGAAGTTTTTAGTGTTTTATAGGACTATAAATGGTTGGGATAAATTGTATGTGTCTTCCGAGGAAACTGTGCTGTTTTTTTTGGAGTCTTAGAGGAGGGAACACAATTGGTTCGTGGTTAGGACAAAATATATAGAATTATCTTCAAACCACACAACATGGGACATATACATTTTTCAATATGGGAACCAAATTTATCAAATCCTACAGCCAAACTATACGTCTCCAGTAGTATCCTAGAAATGGGTGAAATGTTAGATCACTGTTTTCTAAACTATGAAGCCAACCATGTGACAATAATTAATTAATCCAATTTTAATTCTAAGAGATGAAGATACCCTATTTAACCTCATTCTTATTTCATTGAATTGGGATTTTTAACAAGGAGACTACTCTTGGAGATTTTAGATATTTCAATCCTTCTAGATCGTGAATAAATTGTATATAATATCATTGGATCTAAGAAATTAAAGGTATTTTCTTGTTATTTATTATTCATCACTATTAATCTATAATTTATATATTATTTTTATATTTAACCATAGATCATGGATTTTTATGCTGGATATACAATTTTTCAAATTATAAAATTAGGTTTCTTATAGATCTATTGTATAATTAAGAGTTATTGTCAAGATCATTGTTGTTAATTTTGCACTCTTAATGAATTTTTGTGGTTTTTGAATACCATCTCTTATGATAATCGTAGGTCTTATGAATAAGATTCTCATATTTTGGATTATTGGTCTAGGTTTCCTCCTTTATTACTAGAACCCCAATTCTTGTTAATTGTGGATTTCAAGTTTTTTCTAGCGAATTCCATGTGTTTTGAGGTGGGTTGTTTCATAAATAAAAATTTTCTTATATAACATAGGTTATTTATCATTTTCAAATGATTTATAAATTGTTATCGGTATGATTTATAAATCATGTTTAGTTAATTTTTGGCAATTTTTATGAAATATATTTCTCCATTGGGTTTTTTGATGGAAATTTAATTTGAAATCATGTTGTGTTTTGATGAAAACTGATTTCCAAGAATTTTGTATCATGATGAAAACTGGTTTTCAAATAATTGTTTTTTATATTGAACGTACTCATGTTTTAAGTATGAATTTTGATTTTTTTTTAATATATTGACCTTGGTATAGCCATATAAATTGGGAACCTAGGCTACTTAGGAGTGGACGAATTGGTACAAGCATGCTAGGCACTGTATGTTTTTCTTAACAAAGATATAAAATTACAAATGTAACTAAACAGTGGATTTCATGATTTGATATTGGGATTTACATATCAGGATGTTCTTCCACAACTTTGTTTTTGGTGTCTTAGGTACTTATGGGGTGACCTAGTCCTGACATTTCACCAATTTTTCATGATTTTAGATTGCTCATACCTATTAAATCCAAGGACTGAGTTTCCTTGTTGTTTCTCTTTATGAAACGGTTACTTATTTTGACTTGGATATTTGAAATGATTGAAATCCATTTATTTTTTTAAATTATTTTAAAATTAAATTAGTTTCTTGAAATGTGTTTAAAAAAATAATTATTTGTAAAAGTTTTTGAGAACTATTTAATAGGTTAATCTCCTTCTTTTGATATAAATTGTGAAAAATGTATTTCATGTGATTATTATTTTAAAATTACCATAATTTGTTTAACTTATGAATACTTATTATGAAAGACTTTGTGGGAAACAACTTATCATATTTTATCACCTCGCATGCATATATATGGGTGTGCGTAGAACTTGTTTTATCTTACATGGGTAAATTCAAGGTTTCCCATGGAAGCGGAAACTACCATGATAATGGGGTGTGTGTGTTCAGTGATGAAATGGTTCACATGGTGATGGGTTTTGTACCATTTGAGTACTTGGGTTTGTCTAATTGTATATTTTCATGTGTTTTTCCTTGTAATTATTTTATATTTCTTATGTATGACTCTATTTTGGAATTTTGAATCTATACTATTTGTATCATTGTTATTTCCCTTGGTTTTATATTTATGGGAGAACCCATCCCGAATAGTAGTTCTTAATGCTGAGGAACCTATCCCTAGACTATGGGGATTGGTAATTCCCTTTGGTCCTTTACATTGGTTGACACAAGAGTCTAGGATAATGATATCCCCAATTGGGTCACGATCAAATTGTATAAAAGGAAGGTTCTTTTTCTTTTTCTAGATCTTATTGTCTTGAGATATTTTAGAAGATATTATATAGGATTTATGGTACTTAGTAACGATTTTATGATAGATTTTCAATCCACCTCTCATCATAATAATCCTTAATATACAAATCGATATTGGGAAGTGTGTCTCCCATGTTGAGTTTTTATTTTATCTTAGTTCTGTTATTATGTTCTCTTGAATCAAAATGAGATTGTTCTTTTGTCTATTGGTCTCTTTTAATTCTCTTGTTTTGTAGCATACAACCCAAAATACTCAATATTTTTCCTTATAAGGATATTTCAGATGGGGTTCTATGGTGCAGCCCTATAATTGATCAGAACCATGTCAAAATGGTCATGAAAGTAGACCCTTCCATGGACCAAAATGTTCTCCCTATACTAGCTCAATCTCTTGAGGCATGAAAAAGAAACCAAAGGCGATAATGATTAAGACCAAAAAATTTTCCCATATATATCACCATACATTTAAGGGATCAATTATCCTCAATAATTATAAGACTATTTTGGGAAGATTAGGTGGATTATTAACTTTGTGGAAACTACCGACTCTATTATAGTAAAGCATGCTACCTTTAAGATTAAGGTTCTAAGCATGAGATAGTGGGATGTAGTGGTTCATAAAAATAAACATGAAGGCTTTGATGAGAAAAGATTAAAGAAAATATTCTTCCAATATTTATTTCCTAAATTAATAAAAATGAAAAAATCCAAAAGTTCATCACCTTTCAATATGGTGATCAGATGATGACTGAGTATGCCAACCATTTTGTGGAGTTGACCAATTTTTCACTTCAAGTTGTATCAAATGAAAATTTTAAGGCTTAGAGGTTACATATGGTCCAAATAAAAGACGTAAATATCAATATTTTTTTTTGAGTCATACCTCTTATGTTTCTGTGGTCGATAGGGCACTGATGGCAGAGATTAACCTGGAAGGAATGTCAAGGTTTGTTGAAATTCTTCTTCCCCCAGGTGATTATTTTAGTAACTTTCACAAAAACAAGAGAAAGTGTAAAAATATCATTAGTGAGGTGTAATTGGCACTGAAAAATGGTATTACTCTACACATTATAAGAAATATATTATTATTCATTTGAATTTCTACTATTGTGGTAAGACATAACATAAAATCATTTGTTCCCACACCTTTGAAGGTTTGAAAATCTTGTGGATGATGTGGTTACATGGAAAGATTTTACAACATTCTATCTAATAGTCATTATTATTCTAGTACATAATCCCCAAAAGTTTTTTTTACAAATTTGAATGCTTCAAATTCAAAAGGGTTCAGACCACAGGACACCAAAATGAAGCATTTACACGCAGTTGAGGAGTCTTTGGTGGATGTTGATATAGGTCCATCAATATTGATAGGAACTATCATTATTACTTATTATTTTTATATTTAATTATTTGATATTGGTTTATCCCAATATTATATATCAAAACAATTTTAATCCTCTAAAAGCTTTCAATTTAACTCAAGCCTTATATAATAGAGTTGGTGATGCCACATGGGAAGAAAATGGAGAAAGCTATTTGATTTCCCTCACATTCTCCCACAATGTCTGAAGATGATCTTTTTTAGTATTTCATAGTTCAAAACATATAAATATTTTATGTTATTATTAGGATGCATTGGTTCATCGCCCATAAATTGAATATTGTCTGTTATCATCAATGGGTAACCTTTATTACCTATTATGGGAACTCCAAGGTATTTCAAGGAGAGTGGGATTCAAATTAAAGTTGATAGGGACCTTCTTTATAGGAACTTGGAAGGTTTATTTGTTCTTTATCAGTTTATCTTAGAGATTATCCCTCAGTTCATGTGCTTCCTTTTGTAGTTATGGAATTTCATGAAGTGTTTCCTTATGAGTTTTCTAGTTTTCATTCAAAAAGATAAATAGATTTCTAGATTGATTATTTTTCTAGAAGTCAGTTGATATATATTCTATATAATCATAAGCACCAATTGAATTGAAAGAGTTGTATATTTATTTATGAGTTTTAGAGGTCAAAGGTTTCATTCATCCCATTATGTCACATTGGGAAACCCTTATACCTATTTCAAATAATGATGTTAGAAACCTCTATATTTTCAATTATCAGATGTATAACTAGGTAAACATTAAAAATAAGTACCATTTTATCTGAATCAATGTATTATTTGAATAATTGAAATGATCGAATTAGTTTTCAAAAATTAACATTTGTTATAGATATCACATGCTCCAAATTAAAGAGTTAGATATTCCAAGACAACATTCAGGAGTAGGTATAAAAACATTGAGTATCTTGTGATTTATTTTTCCTAAATAATTATCTTTTAGTTTTTATGGATTTGATGAACCATACATTCCATGAGTACCTTGATTATTTTTTCATGGTGTTTTTGTATGATATTATAGTTTATTTAATGCATGTGAAAGAGAATGATCTTAACTGGAAATATTTTTTAGGAATCTTGTGGTGCCACTTATTTTTTTCTAAATTGACTAAATTTCATATCTGGATCCTAGAATTTATGTTCTTAAGACTTGTGGTTTCATAACAGGGAATATTAGATAATCCAAAGAAGGTGAAAGTTTTCTTTTCATGGTTAGATCCATAGAACATGTTTAATAATTAAATCTTCTTGGGTTTGGTAGTATAATATTGGCATTTCAAAAAGGAATTCTTGAAACATAAACCACCATTGACTTCTCTTACATAGAAATGGGTAAATTTATAATGGGATTCTAACTTTAAAACTTACTTTTATGAATTGAAATTATTTATTAACTCATCTTATTTTTTTTATTTTTATGGAATTAATAATGTGATATATGTTTTATTGTGATGCTTCAGGTTCAGTACATGGATGTGTTTTGATATAGGGATATCATGTTGTTGAATATAGATCTTTTCAACTTTAGTCTCACAATAAAAATTACCCCACTCATGAACTTAAACATTCATCATTTATTCAAGATCATATGTGTTGTCAATATTTTGTTTTTTGGGAAAATTTCAAAGTCTATTTTGATCATAAGAGTCTATGTTAAATATTTTATTTTAAAGACATAAAAATTAGGTTGGGGTGATGTGTGGAGTGCCTTTAGAAATTTGAGTTTTACATTACATGCACCCAAAAATTGGGAATGTTTTGTTGATTCTCTTAGTAGGAAATTACTGATTCATGATGTGGTGGAGTCAAATAATGACTCAAAACATCTGGGACTCTTTTATTAGATGAAACTAAATGTGATAGAAGAGGAGTACAATATTATTGTGGATAGTGTGAACTTTATGTAATATCTTTTTGAGTTGATTTTTTAGGATCATCAATGGGATGATGTGATTAGGGATATCAAAATTTATTTATTTGGTGGGGAGACCATCAGTGAATGCTCTATCTTTTTTTAGGATTTTATTTTCATAAAGAGATTATTTTTGTCACGAATTCCATGAGAAAGGATGTGATGTAGGATTTTCATTATTCTAATTAGTTCAATCACCCTTTAACTACTAATATTTATCTGGACATGAAATATTAGATCTCATGGATAGGTATGAAGTGTGACTATGATTTATTTCTCATTACTATATATTCCAATAAATAAAATATGAGAAACAAAATCCTTTTGGTTTTCATCATCCTATACTTGATCTAGTATAGATGTGGGATGAGGTGTCCATGTATTTCATTGTTAGACTAACATGGACTCTCAAGGGAAATAATTCCATATGGATGGTGATCAATTGCCTACCCAACATTGAAATTTCATTTCGAATTTGGTCACCATTGAGGTTTAGGATTTGATAAATCTATACATGTAAAAGATTAGGATGGTTCACAAGATTAAAATTGCTATAATCTCTGATAGGGACTCCCAGTTTTTCTCTTGGTTTTGAATAGGTCTCTAGGAGGTACTGGGAATTGATTTCCAATTGAGTATGACTTACCATAATTAGATAGATAGAAAGAAAAAGTTAACTATTCAAAATTTAGAGGATATAATTTACACTTGTTTAATGGTATTTATAGGTTATTGGGATAGATATTTGGGAATAGTTGAGTTTTCTTATAATATCATTTCTTAAGATTCCATTAAAATGGATCCCATTAAGGATATTTTGGGTCTTCATTTCAAATGTCATCTCTGGTGGTCCGAGGGGGGTGGAGCCTAAATTTTTTGACAAAATATTTTTTGGATGAATCAGTGAAGATCTTGTTAATTCATAAACATTTGGTTATAGATAAATGTTTGTATAAATTATATGTATATTTTCAACATCATCCTTTGGAATTCTATATTAGTGACCATGTTTTCTTGAATGTCTCGCCTGGATTTGGTCACCATTATCTTGGGAAATAGGGGATGTTGTTTCTAAGATATGTTCGACTATTTGAGATCACTATGAAGATTAGAAGAGTTTCTTATCAATTGTTCTTGTTCTCTCAGTTGAATTAAGTCCATGATATACTCCATGTGTCTTTTATAAATCATTATCAATTTTATTTGTCTCGTATTTTGAATTGGTAATACCTTGATCTTGTACTTGATATATCAGTGACTGAACAACATTTTTAGATTATTGATTCTCAATATAATGTCTTTAAAGGGACGTATATTCCATTGGTATAGGTGTTGTGGATGTATGGAATGGTTTCTCATGATATTTGGGAATGATAATCATTTATCAGAGATCAATGGACTTATATCATGGTGCATCAAACTTCTTTTAATTTTATTTCTTAGGATATAAAGAAATATGGTGAGGAGAGCTATAGAATCCCATAATTGTTTTAGGTACATAAACCATTTTTTACAATCTTTAATTTGGAAATATTATCATGTTGATTTAGGTTAATTTTGGTAAATTTTATTTATTTATTGGTCTATTCTTCGTTGGTATATGGATAGGAAAAACTGTGCAGGTTATCATGGGAAACTATTCAACTTGTTTGGAGTCCTAGTGGAGGGAACACAATTAACGCATGGTTAGAACAAACCAAGAGACCTTACAATTGATCTATGTAACATGGGATTGAATAATTCTACATGTTTATAGAATTGTTTTTCAAACTATACAGCCAAACCATGTGAATCCTCCAATTTCCAAGAAGGGGGTACATGGTTGGCACATGATTTTCAAAATTGTGCAGTAAAACCTTATGATGTAAATTATGTAATAAAAAATTATTTAAGAAATGAAAAAACTATATTGGGACACATTATTTTTCCAGTGAATTAATATCTTGACCTAGGAGACTCATCTTTCATATTTTAGAGATTTTATGCCTTTTGAGTGTGAATTGATTAAATCTAAGATTTTTGGAATGTGGAAATAAAATGTACATGCCTTTTATTTGTCATTTCTCATTATTATTTTAGACATTATCTTTTCTCTTTGAAATAAACCATGTATTTGGCCTTTTAATTAATGATCTAAGGTCTTTAACATGATATGATTGGGTTTCATAGAGATCCATCATCAAATCAGGAATTATTATCTGGATCTCCATTAGTTATTGTTTATTGTTTGATAACCATTGCTCTAAGAAATTATCCTCTCCTCTATTAATATTAAGTTTTATTAATTGGATATTATTAATTGGTCTCATTAGTTTAGGGTTCCATATTTCTTCATCAAATCCTCGTTCTCATCGAATATGGATATCTTGTAATTTTATAAGAACTCCATCTGTTTCATAGTGGGTGGTTTTTTAAATAGATTTAATATTGATAACCATGAAATTTTTATCATTTTGAAATGTTTTTAATGTTTTTAAAATCATGATTTATTTTTATTGAATTATACATGTATTTGAAATTTTTAAAAAAATGAAATTTTTTGCCTTGGATTTGTTAATGGAAATTGATTTTTGAATAAAGTTGTGTTTTGATGAAAATTGATTTCCAATAATGTTTTATCTTGATGAAAAGTGGTTTTCAATGAATTGTATGTGAATTTTAATGTCCTCATGGTGTAGGTGATGATTGTTGATTTCTATGAATTTCATAGCCTCAGTATAGGAAGAGAACATGGGAACCTGGGGTACTTATGAGGGTGGTGGAATTTGGACAAGCCCCCAAGGTATGTCATACTTTTCATGAAAAGGATATAAGATTATAACTATAACTGAAATATAGACTTTATGCAATCATTCTGTGGTTCACTTATTAGGGTGTTATTCAACCCCTTTTCATTTATTGGATGGGTACTTGTAGTGTGCACTTTTACTTATACTTAACTGAGGTATAAGGATCCTAGAAAACCAAACCTATTGTATCCTATGTCGTTGTGTACATGCTTCTTATATGTTTAAAATGGTTTTTTTATGCATGAATATTTGAAATGATTGAAATTACCTTTACATTTGAATTAATTAAACATAAAAAATGATTTATTGAAATTTTCTTGAAAATTTGTTATTTTGAAAATATTTTGGTAACTTTTTAAGGGGGTGAATTCCCATGATTAGATTTAAATTTTGGAAAAAGTATTTAATGCCTTTATTTTGGGTAAATTACAATAATTGGTTTGCATTTTAAAAAAAACTTATGAAACCCCTTCTGGGATCATACCAAGCTTGTTTTATCGAATCATAAACATATATTTAGGGGTTTGGAGTTCTTGTTAAACCCTATAAGGGTAAAGGAAAGGAAAATCTTAGAGGAATTAGTTATCTGTGATTGTAGGTTGTGGGAGTTTAGTGGTAAAATTTTTCACATGGTGATGGTTTTTCTACCATTTGAGTACTTGGGTTTATCTTTTTTTCATGTCTTTTCCCTTGTACTTGATTTAGCTTTTCACTTTCTTACTCTATTATGGAATTTTGACTTTCTTCTATTTAGTTCATTATTATTACCTTGGTTTTATCTTTTTAGGTTAAAATATTCCCAATCTTAGCTTTTGATGCCCAAATTCTTGTCACTATCCCATGGGGGTTGAGAATGAACATTGAACCCTACCACATACTATATTGAGTGTCCAGTTTTGGATGTCCTCAGTCATGTCGTGACACAACAGATTCCCACAAATTCTAAAATTCACGGGGGAACCACCTTGTTCATAGAAACGTAAAATTTTCTATAGGTTTCCTTTACTCTAATATCTAATACTATTGATATATTAAAATAATTATTATACATAAACTAGTTACTTTTTCCTGACCTTATATCACACATTACATAGAATGATTCCACAATCCAATCATTCAGTCATATACACTAAACTCTGATTCTTGGAACATCAAAATTTAAAACTAATGAACTCCTACCGAACCCTTGATTCCATAAGCATCAAAAATTATAAATTCAATATTCTATAATAACAACTTCTGGTTAGAAAAATCAGAACATGAATGTAGATATCATATTTTCCTAACTATAATTTAATTTTTTGGTTGGTGTAAAAGGAATTTGGGAAGCTATCCAGAATATATTTGTTTTTTGTTAGTCTGGGGAGATGTTTATAATATTTAATGAAAATGTGGTCTCCCACACACCTTACATAGGAGTTCCATCATTGAAACATTTATTTTATATTCTTTTATGACTAGATAATTTTTTCTAGATTCACCTGATGGATTCTCTAAAGGTGGGGGACCATTATCCGCTTCCAAGGGTGAATAGTGGTTATAGTTGGGATGCATGAAATGGTGTTGAGAGAGTTTCATATGTACCCTTTAGTTCTGATTCCATTTTTTAAAATTATTTACCTAGATTGTAACCATCTGTAATGGTGTATAAGAATGAATAACAGTATTGTAATGTTAATGTTATAATGCCTCAGCTATCAGTGGGTTAAGGCTATTAACTAGTTCATGGACGATATGAGTTGAACTCTTGTGGATTTATGGTTAAAGTGGTATTTTATATTGATGGATTTTTTTAATGGAATCCCAGATTTGGTTAAGTTTCATGATTTTATTAGGGTGATCATTGAACAAATGAAAAATCATCTCACTTCCTCCCAATATAGTAGTAGAGTTCAGTAGAGAACTTGAGATGCATGTTCATGTATGATATCATATAGTTTCATTGAGGTACCTTGATAATTATTATTTATTTATACTCTTTATTCATGTCCCATTTATAATGGATCTTATGGGACGATTTTTTAGAAGCAATTATTTTTTAGAATAGAATTCCATCCCCAGATATACGACAGAACTGAGAGGATCATTTAGGTTCTCAATGTAATATTATGGGCTAATGTGCTCAATTATAAATGATATGTGATAATCACATTCTATTGGATTATTTTTTATAACAAAAAAGATAACAATTAATGATTTGAATGAAAAATTTCATGTCCATATATGGGAGACTCTATATGTAACCCCTTCATTGGATGAATATTGGTGAGTCATCACTTATGGGGCTTGAGCTGGTGTAGTTTATGAAGGTGAAGGTATAGGTGATCCAATAGTGGATGAGTATAACTCAGAACCATCAAAATACAATATATTGTGGATAATTATTCCATTAGATTTTGAGGAAGAACATTTTGTGTTTCCAAAGGTTAATGTAGGATGTGGATTTAGGAGGATACTTCGGGTAAAAAAGATAACCCAAAGGTTCATCAGGCCATTCCCACTCTTGTGCTGGGTAAGTGAGGATTATTAATTCTTGGTGTTAACCCTCTAGTTGGAAAAAATGTACAATATTTACCCTTTATCATAAAAGAAGAGTTATGTACTTGATCTATTTCACATAATTTTTTTGGAAGAGTGGATCATAGAGGATGGTTTTTCAATTATTGAGTATGTCATGCAGATTTGAGACTAGTAGGAGAAGATCCTTTAGGGGTGACTAACACCATTGGTGTGTGTCCTATAAAAGCGTATGAATGCTTATGAGATCTCAAGGGAGAATGATATTCAGATATAGTCTTAGTACCGTAACATTTTCATTGATTTTTATTTATGGGTTTGAAAACAATAATGTTGGGTATTATGCCCTGACACATATTTTTTATGGGATTCTTTAAAATATTATTATTAATATTCAAAATAGTGGTCACATGTTCAGGTTAATTTTAAAGTGTCTCGATCCCAAAAATTATTTATTATTTTTAATTATATTAATTTTCTATCACACACATGTAAATAAGTTAAATTGTTAATAAATTCTAAATCATGCCATGAATTGAAATTTTGACAGTGTGATTTTGTATAGGATGGGGTTTGACTTAGAAAGTGTTTTTTATGTTTATGTTTTAATCCTTAGACAGATCTATTTCAATACTTTATTTTTTTTTACTTTATTTTTTATGACATAGATTTATAAATATGATTTTTAGTAAATTAATAATGGTATTATGAATCATTTAAATCCTTAGACCCTAGGAAAGAGATATTAGAAGTTGTGAGGATTACTTATTCCTTTTTTGGATAATCCCATGGATTGAGAATGAATGAATCATGAAGTTGTGATAATTTATCTTCAAGGTAAGTCTCAAATATTTTCGTTTCACATCATTATTCATTGCTATTGTTTGATATTATAATTTTTATTTAATGTCATTTCAACCCCCATGAATGATCAAATTTTAAATCTTTATTATAATTGGTTTTCATTTAGACATGGTGAACATGGGATGAAAGAAACGAGATAGAAAAAAATAAAAATGTTTTGATATTTTCTCACTACCATTATTATCACATGATCCTTGGTCACATAATTCACTAGAGGTGTGTGTGTGTGTGTGTGGAGATGCATCCCACAATTCATTCCAGTGTTTGATAGAGTGGTTATGTTACTTTAACTATCTATGATCTTTCCCCCTCAACAATTTCTCTCTCCTCTCTCTCATCTCTTTCACTTGGACATTAGAATCAGATGACAATGGCATCTGACCCACATGGTTTCTAGTGATATGATATATAAGAAGGCGAAATTTGATATAGTAGATTCCTTGTGGGTGGAAAAGGAGGGTTGGAGTTGTGATCATGGGAGTGTGACACTAGGGAAATAGTTTGGGATGGAGTGGTGAGGAAAAATTATTATGGGACTCCGGAATGACATTGAGCTTGGGTCAATGGATAATAACGGTAAAGGGGGACTTAGAAAAGTTTAGAATGATTAGATATAGTTATGGTAGTAGAATGTCAAGATATGGTGTCTTGGTTTTCCCATAAATAAAAACATAATCACATAATATTTAGTAATTAACCACACATTATTTCCCATGTTGATCAACATATATAGATTTTGAAAAATTATTTAACTAAAATAAGGAGTATAGTTTCAAAATACAACCCATTTTTTAATATGGTACACAACTCAATGTGTGGCATGGTACATGCTGACTACCTTATCAGATACACATAGAACATATCTATAAGAACATGTCATGAAAGATACATGACAAAACTCAGGTTTTGGCTGTGAATTCCCAATCTAACTCCAAAGACCATCCTATCATTTTAATTAAAGGACGTTTCATACAAGTTTAAACAACATGACTGGGTTAGAGGTACGCACCCAATCACCATGAGTTAAGCACACACCATGTTGTGTAGAAGTACGCAATATGTACTTTCCCTTTTCTTAGGATTCACATATATTCTAATAGGGAAGATAAAAATGGGAAAATAGTATTTTATAATCATTTAATAATTTATATCATGAATGTTTAATTCTCTTCATCATTATAGTACTTTGTTGAGGTGTTTTAGTCTATTTTAGTATCATAGCTTTGTAGTGGTGATGACTGGGTTCAGGGGAGGTGTTCGAAGCAGAAATAGATTCAGTAATCTCTCATGTGTTTTGGTTTCATCCTCAATTATAGAAATGTAGTTAGGCACTAATATAGAAACATACTATGTAAAGGGTATATTCCCTCATACAACTGATAGAGTTTGAGTAATGCCACATGTTTTAGGTCATGGATTTCCATCTATAAAGCCAATATTTCCCTGTGTGTTGGAAAAAATTCTATCAGGAACATCCCCATTAGAAACCCCTCCTAGGAATATAGTAAAGATGTGGGTGACCCCTAAATCCCACCTCAAATAGGTCACAAGTTGGTGAATACAACTATCAAACCTCAAAAATCCTCCCTAAGATAGTAAGGCCTAGATCAATCACTATATATATCCAATGGTCCAAGTATATATGTGTGTGTGTTTGGGTGAGCATTAAAGTGTACTTAGTAGGATTCCCCCTAAAACCTCTCATGATAATATAGGAAAATTATAATAAAAATATAATGAATAAATAGTGAAAAAACGCATTACCTATATTAGGCCATCCATGTCCCCAAACTATTCGATGTACTCTCACAAAATATTGCACATAAGTTGGTAACAGAATATTGAAAACATTTAAAAGAAATGATATTTTGTATCCACTTTCCAACTAAACTAATCACTCTAAAGCAAAACATAACACATCCTATAGATCCCATACCATCCATAAGTCATATTTTATATCCATGTAAGATACTTACACACACTTTTACATGATTATGTCAACAAATACACATCACATCGACAACCACACATCACAACCACATCCCCATAATCACATAGTAAAATCGAGATACATTACAAACTATGTAAATAAACATTTTAACTTAATCCATTATATCCTATATATATATACATATATATAAAGTGATATCTAAAGCTGTTACACCCTAGATACATGTATACACTATAATATTAAGCCCTCATAAGTCATATATACATGAATGTCATAAGTATGAGCCGCTACATCCTGTATTAGTACTCATCTTATAATTGTAAGACATTGTATCTCAAAATTACACATATATGATACCATGTTTGGAAGATAGATCATAATAGGGTGAGTGTATATTCACCCATATCCACAAATACGTTGATATAGTATAAATACTTTGAACCCAACCCTATTATTGAGAATTGGTCAAATTATATGACTTGGGTATGGTGATTAAGAAATTCAAAAATATAATGACTGTATAGAAACTCAGAACCATTCTTAAGAAAACAACACAACATAATACATGAACAATAAAAAAAATTGTATGAAAAAACATCTACCAAATATTACCACAAGGATTATAATACTATCCTAAGTATACAAAAAGCACTAACATTCATACTAACACATATCATTTATCACTAATAAATTACCAATAATTTTATGATATCGCATCATCAATTATGTATTTAATATTAAAATTAAAAATATAAATAGAAGGTGTTTTTATTAAAAACCTTAATATTTAGTTACCATAACCCAAGATCATTAATTTCTTCAAAATTCACTTATTTTAATAACGAGTTTACAAGTTAATATTCAAATCATCATAACCAATCCCCACTAACTAATTTATTAGTTCATTAACTATTATGTAACTCCAGGTTGATAAGACACAACTACTCTACATCAAAAAATGTTAACACCATAGAATAAAAAAGAAAAAATATCAATAAGATAATCTTTAATAGATAGCCATAAACTCAATCTCAATCCAAACACCAAAACTTCACCCTAAAAATTTTCCACACCAACCATACAATCCCATTATTAACCACAATTGTCTACCATAATAAAAATTCAAAATAACACATCCCACACCTTTTAATCCAACCCAAAATTATGTTTCAATTTTAACTATATTAAGGTCTATATTATTATAAAATATATATCAGTAAAATCATTATACCAACATTAAAAAAGATAAAAAACAATCAACAATGTGTTAACCAATGAATGAAATCTTAAATGAAACAAATATCAATCATAGTCAACCGCTAATATTTTTTCCAAAAACATCACATATTCTCACCATTTTAATTAATTCAATCCATTATTAATATGTTTTAGAAATAAATGAAACCTAATGAAATAGAAACTAATAGAAGAAACTAACATCAAATATTTACACTCAATGTAATGACCAATCATATTATAAAACTCTAAGGAAACAAGTCAAATGAAATTCCTGTTCAATATCTCCCTTATTGTGACCCAGTATTCTAATATATAGATATTAAATATTTTCAGATTAATATTCAATAAATTAGAGAAAAACATGCATGAGGACTATAGTAGTTTGTAGTCTTTGAAGACTAGTTACACAATCTTCCAATTTTGTGAAATATATTCAATATCTACCATAAAGATTTTCCCCTTCTGTACTCTTCACTAACATACCCTACTTAAAAAAATTCTCGACAACATAAGGACATTAAACATAATAAAAGGAGATATTAGATGACCAGTAAGGGTAAACAAGGGACATACGTAAAAATAACATGAACATGGGGGAATGAGAACATGATAATAACATTTGAAAACCATACCTTGCATATCAGTGATCATAATATTGAGTCATGGAATAAATATTTGAAACTTATAAGATATGAATCATAATTTAATCAAAGATAATATTCCAAGAGAGTGTAAAATTAGTATCATACATATATTTTTGGAATATATATCATCTTATAACATTGTTAACATGAATAAATAAGTATAGGTTTACTCTTTATGTTAAGTGCATGAAATTTTCACTCCAATAACTTATGTATATGAAACCAGGTTCATATATAACATTATGGACATGAAAGACAAGTCCATGAATTAAACTTTAAACTTGTAATCAGATTCAAACATACCATTGTGAACATGTAATCAGGTTTACACATAATGTTGTGAACATGTAATCAGGTTCATATATAACATTGTAATCATGCAATCTAGTTTGCAGAAAACATATTTACTCATGAGTTCTTCATAACTACCAAATGCATTAGGGGGAGATATAGGTCACACCCATCACATAATGTAAATAGTACATATATATGCCACAATATCTAAAACATTTCATCATATCATAACCCATGAAATGAAATTGGTTTCATAAACATTTCATTATATTATAACCTGTGGAAAAGAGACAAGTTTCATAATAATTTCATCTCTATATCTTAGAATTACTCATTGAAAAAAGAACAAGCTTCATAAAAAAATTCATGGTATAACTGATGAAAGGGAAAGGGGTGCCATAAATATATTTCCATGATACACCACTCTGTGAAATAATAAGAAGGGTATGCAAGGTTTATATCCTTGAAAATCAAAATTTATATCAATGAATGTCATCTTAGAGAGTGCATTATTTTCATAGATCACTCAAAATATTTATTCATAAAAATATATTTACTTTAAAAAACATTTTAAAAAAAATTAATAAAATAATTTTAAAATAATTTTCATTTAAAATGAACTTTAAAATTTATAAAAGAGTATTCAAATAGGGAATGGTCATGATAGTGGAAAATTTCATTCATGCATTACACATTAAAACAGAGAATCATTTCACATTTTCAGTAAAATTCAAATGGGAATTGTTTAGAGAATGACATGAAGATTCCATTAATTTTTTTAAAATTTCAGTAATGGGTAAAAATTTATTTAGTAAATAATTTTGATAATGTTAAAAATAATTTTTAAAACCATTTTATAAAAAACGGTTTTGTACAAAAAATGGTTTTGGAAGAAAAATGGTTTTTGATTGAAGAGAGAACTAAATTTGATTTTTCATGAAAACATTTTCTCAATAATTTTAAGTACCAAAGAGTGGAAAAATATTAATATTTCATAAAAATATAATAAATAAAAATATTATAATAAATTCATGAGATTTATTCAGAGTTAGATCATAATATTTCAACATTGGAGACTTAATCATATACAATCCTAATAAATTATTAGATGGAAACATAAATCCATTAATGATTTGGTAACATTTGAAACATAATCCCCATGAAGAAGAGTTACTAAAAGGGATATTTAATCCCCATAATTTTAAGGACCAGCATCATAAAATACATTCATCATATGTATAGACACCACAAAAATAAAACATGTGGTGAATATGGAATATGTCTCAAAGAAGAAAAAAGTGTGACAGAAATACCTTACATATTATGTAATATGTTGAATAATAAGACCCAATAAAGAATAAAATAAAATAAAACCTTAAATATCATAAAAATAATTATATTAATGAAATAAAATTTTAAAGGGATATTATATGCACCCCAAAAAATAAACTAGTGGTGAATTTTTATATGTCTCCTAGAAATAAAAGAGAGACTGCAAATCTCTTACATTTTCTTTTATACACGTTACAACCTATATTATAATAAATAAATTCTTATTATACATTTATTATAGAACCATAATTATATTTATTATTCTGTATATTTTTTTCTTATAACCATTTAGTATTTTTTATTACCAGTCCCTTGTTAAAATCATATTTCAAGTAATAACTGCTTTGTTTTTCTTATATTTTTTGGTTTGTTATTTTTGGTCGTCTTAGTTAGATCATGAAATAGTTATATATAGAATAATAATAAAGAAATAATTATAAAAATTATACATAAATTATACTTTGAATACTAATCATGAAATATGGTTTTGAGAAATGATGTATGTTATGATCAAGGAGACAGTAGGTCGTACATACAGTAGATTAACATTTTTTCATTTTTCAATAATCATTATAGAAAAAAGTTAATAATATTAAATATATAATGATAATAATATCACAAATAAAATATTATTTCTTTAAATATACTTATACATATCATCCATGTGGTGTGTTTATGAAAATATAGTGTCACATCGCTTTGTGAATGTCGTGATACACATTTTCTTGAATGACATTACCATCTTTCAGTGAATAAAAAGTTACAAACAAAAATGATATATTATACTTTTATAAGGATAAATATGTCATTAAAATCATAATTATGAAATTTATATCACATATATTCATTAAATTTATCCTTATTACCTTCTATGTAAAGTTTTAGTGAAAGATGAATCACATCACTTCGTCTGGCGGTAGTCCATTGTACAGATGATCGACGTTATAGTATCCCCTATAGAATGGAAAGTAGAAAAACTATATCTGATATAATGAATAAATAGGTATAATTATTTTATAAATATCATTTATATATATTATTTATATCTAAAATCATACCCAACCGTGATATGTGGTAATGGAGAAATGAATGACATCAGTACGTGAGGCAGTAGTCTTCCGTACACACAAATAATGATTTCCTAAGCCATTTGATAGAAGTGGAGATGGTTGTATGTCATGAACATAACATAACAACATATTTGTTTACTTAATATACTTAGGATGTCATATCATCATGTTTTAATATATTTTTTAAGAGGTGGAGGAACAAAATTAAATAAAAATTCTTGTTGAAGAACATTACCTCTTCTTCAGGTAACCTCCCTATATTTTCACCAAAATCCTTCCTAGGCCGGATTTATTCCAAAAATAAGGGTTATATGATGATTTTAGGGAATTTTAAAAGTGATTTGGGTTGGTATTTTCCAAAACAATAAGGTTTGAAGGCATGAATAAGAGATGATATGGGGTGGACTTTTATAAGTGAGGTGAGTGGCACACTTGTAATGTTTGAAAATAAAAAAAGAGTACCAACGTTTTTAACATTAAAAAAAGTTCCAATATATATTATTATATATAATTGTATATTATAGAGTCAAAAAATTAACAAAAAATATATTTTAGACATGTTTTTTGGTTATTTTAATCCTTACCTTTTTAGTTTTACTCATTATAAATACATTTTTTCCTTAACTACGATAAATAATATTTATTTTTTTCTATTAATTATTCTAAAAAATTATGTTAATCTTATTAGAAATTAAAATTTACTATAATTCAAAATAATTAATCCATTTTTTAGAATTCAATTCAAAGAAGTGGAAATTTTTTAATTTAAAAGTAATATCGCAGATGTGATGAGAAAACGGGTTTTCAAAGAAAAAATGTTCAACCATTAACATGGTTTTAATATAAAAATTAAAAATGAAAATGATTATAATAACATAAATTGGATGAATAGAAATATAATTTAACTAATTTATTTTAAAAAAAATTTAAAATATAATTTAACTTTATAAATAATTTAAACAAAATGGCAGTTTTCAATTAAAATTCAATATTTTTCACCATTCATCAAAAGATTAATTTTTTCAAAAAATTCTCATGAAATTCAACCTTTGATAATTTTAAATTGAATTTTTCAATAATTAAATTTATTTTTTAAAATAAATTTTATAGAAGATTCAAAAATTTCATTTAATGCATGTGCATAAAAAAGTGATAAAATAGTGTTTTTGTCAATTATATTTTTGAAGAATAAAATTTAATTTATTATTATCTGTTCTATAGAAAATATATAAGATGAATTTAAAACATTTTTTTGAATATTTATTATATAAATTTTATAAAAAAACACCCAAAGTTTTTTTAATCTATTGAGGTAAAATGTGTTTCTGTGTAGAAAATAGAAATGGGTCAAATAATATATGTAATTTAAATAGAAAAGGTCTTAATGGGTTATGGAATAATATTAATTCCCATGTTTATTATTATAGATTGGTAATTTTATGTGTTTTTTTATTATGGGTTGTGTTATGGTGTGTGTATGGTGAATAGATAAATAAGCATGTACACATGGCTTGGTAGTGTTGGGTATTGACTTAAGGTTCTATTCCCATGGTTCGAGTTAGACTGAGGCTCTAAAGTCTACCCCAAAATGCATCAGATAGGGAAGGGTAAAGAGGATCTATTACCCTGACGGTTTCATTCAATGAGACCACCCAGAATGAGGCTTCAAGGTGAGTATAATGTATTTGTTTTGATGTTTTTACACCTAGTGAGATTGGAACATGACTTATTCTCTTATTACTAGTGATTGATTGACTTATTACCTTGTATAGATGATGTAAATGACTAACCAATGGTACACGTGATGAAAATAGATTATGTAATGAACATTACACAGATGATTATTATGATAATAATGATATAAAATGGTTAAAGTAAATATTTTTAACTAATAAAACCCATGTTTTACTCTATTTACTTTTCCTTTATTTCTTATTCACATGCACTATCTATTTAAACTAGATATTTTGTAGACACTATTGGTGGTGTCCTACTGAGCTATACTCACACTCTTCTTGCACAATCATTGGGTACCTAAGAAGACTTTATTGTTTCAGGTTTCAATAAGGTAAAATGCCTATACTTGGGAGTTGAGTTGGGCTTGGGATGTGTAAGGATGAAGTTCTAGACTTGGATTCCGTACCATCTTGGGGATTTAACTATTTTTCGTTATTTTGGGTTTTCATCACTTCTCGCATAGTTATCATGATATGGTATATTTATTGTTTTGTTGTGGACTTATTCCCTATTCAGGAAATTGTTATTTATGCATGTTCATTAGATATTACTTGTTATCTATTTTATATCATTATTTTCTAATATGGATTCATATGGTAAATAGGGTACAGTCTCTCCACATGGCTTAACAGACCCTTGCTGCTAATCAAAAAACTCTGGAGTATGGGGCAATGTGCTTGAAGTCATGAGTCGAATCTGATTGGGGCACTGATTTTGCGGCCTCTAGGTCATGTATGTTATAACGTGGTATCATATCATGGCTCTTTTCATTGTTATTATTATTTGGGATGGTAGATAGAAGAATATGATGTGTCAGGTCTTGGAAATGAGCTCATTTCTAGGAGTAGCAAACCCATGTGTGGTGGAAAACCCAAGTACTCATGGTGGGAATTATTGTTCTTATTATGTGTTGTTATAATTTAATGACATTTAAACATTGGGTGATGCACTTATTGGGTGGTGTGACTGTTTCATGATATTTTTCTCATGGCCTAAATGGAATGATGTTGCGAATTCATGCACCCTTATAGGAACCTAGGAATATAGGTTGCATGCATCATGGTAGTCACACAAAGGAAGAGTGTGTGGTACATGGATGGTAAGATGCATTTCAAATTATTGAATTTTTTTTGAAAATTGTGTCTAATAATGATGATGAAAATTGGTAAATAGAAATAATTTAAATGAATGGTTAAAGAATATTACACTTAAAGAATCATTAAGAACAAGTTAAAATATTGGTTAGAATAATATTTCAAATGGGAAACATGTCTTAAAGGGAATGATTTGTGTTGTGAAGGAGTTAATTGTTTAAAAATAGGGTTTCTAATGAATGATGTGTTTCCACGATGTTTGTATTACCCAATGTTGACTAAGAACCACAGTAGGGCTGATTAGGGGTAGTTTTAGAAATGTGATTACATATGTTGGGATAGTGTATGTGGAGTGAATCAATTATGGAAGGTAGTGTGTTTTCTGTTGTTGTCTCCACTAATTATATGTTATCAAAATGTTGTTGATGAAAGTGTTTTGGATTGAAAATATGAATAAAGTATGGATTTTTTAAATTTAAGGTAAATAGAATTCCGTAAAGAGTGAAACATGGGATCTTAAAATGGTGAATTTAATTATAAGGGAAGGTGTAATGATGGGAAATTCAGTGAATAACTATATTAAGTACCCCTTGTGTTGTTCATATTTCCCCTTATGTGGGTGGTTTGGGTAATGATAATTCCCGCGGATGAGACATTGATTTTATGTTTTGGGACATCGATGGGTCTCAATGGGTATATAAATGGGTGTTTCTTATTATACATTCGGTAGGGTTGTGACCTTGAGGTTTTGAGGTGTCTCTTGATATTGTGAAAATTGTAACCCTTGTGGGTTGTGCTTATTTTGGTTGGGTGTCTGATTTAATAATGTGTGTCTTGGTTGTGGTGTCAATTGCAACAAGTGTTTTGTTGTGGGTATGGTACATGAGCCTAATCCCAGTTGGTGAGGACTCCTTAAGTACATTAAAGAGACCCAAGATCAAATCCAGGCGGAGACTAATTTCTAACACTATAGTAGCAATGTAGTAGGTACTGTAGCAGTGTTGTAGAAGGTATTGTAGCAGTACTATAGCAGGAACTGTGTGATACTGTAGTAGGTACTGTAGCAGGTACTGTGCAGTACTGTAGTAGGTACTATAGTAGGAACTGTAGCAGACACTATTTGACACTATAGAAGCAGGGAATATTCCCTCTTTTGGGCCTTCGGGAAAACGATTTGGTCCCCGAGTCCTTTAAGACCTTCGGGCCACCCAGGCCTTCAGGTCAGTAAGGTCTCCGGGTCACCTCAAGGCCTTCAGGCCACCTTAATTGCAGATGAAAACCAGAAAACCTACAAGGAACAAGCTTCAGATGGAGGATCAGCAAGGAGCTTTCACCATAGAAGAAGCTAAAAAATGGATTACAAGAATGTGAGGGTATGGGACCTGCCATCGAGACAAGCATGTGCATGCACGGGAAAGCCTATCCAAACAACCATGCAAAAGTGGAGAGCTAATTTCATGATGATGATGCGGGGGAGGAGCAGTTCCAAGTAGCTATTCTGGGTTGTATGTAATGTTTGAAGCCTACAGGCATTGAATTCCTATAAGACCTATGGGCTATGTAAAACTTATGCCTACGTGACTTGTAAGGGTTCCACCTCACCCCTTGAAATGTGGATTAACAAAAATCAATAAAAATTGAAGGCCTTCGGGCCACTGGAGTTTATTTATGGGTGTGATGACCCATGTGGGTTTAATCCTTGCAA
Organism: Viscum album; assembly: GCA_963277665.1. Taxonomy (NCBI): domain Eukaryota; kingdom Viridiplantae; phylum Streptophyta; class Magnoliopsida; order Santalales; family Viscaceae; genus Viscum; species Viscum album. The sequence continues at coordinate 1,510,082,747 of OY728128.1, read as the reverse complement.
GTGGAGTTTTGGACCCTAGAAGTGAGTGTTTTGACCAGTGGTGTTGATGTAGGTGTGCAAGTATTCTTGGCATGAGACATAATGTGGATGTTTTCCGTGGTGCATTGGACATAGAGTTTTGAAGTAATGACATAATATCCACTTATTAGTGATGACTTTTTGGGATTTTGATGTGTGTGGCCTAGATAGAGGGCCTTATGACTTGTTACCCTTAACCCTAGATGGAAATTTTGTATCTTTCTACACTTTAGAGAGACTCGTGAGAGATTGGTTGACTATTTTCTGATATCTTTTGGGAATGTGGGGTATAGGTTGATATTTTGAGTTTAAATAGGTTTAGATTTTTCCTAGAGGTCTAAGTGAGAAGGTCATTGTTTTGGGAAGGTGCGACTCAAGATGTAAAAATTAGTTGATAGTATTGGTACAATAAAGGGTCACCTCAAGGGAGGTTATTCCAATGTTATAGGTACCTCAAAATAGGAATCATATGAGATGATTCGTAAATGGAATCAATTCATATCAAGTACTATCACGTTTTGGTAAATTGTTTGGTTGTGAAATGGTTATTTTAGAAGGGAAGCTGAGAAATTTTAGTTGGTTTTAAGGATAGTTTGAAGGGTTGTATCATTTGTATTTTTGGACCATCTGTTTAGATAATGATTAATGGGGACTCAATGTTGGTTTTGGTTGGACGAGACATGGGTGGATGAAGCTAGGATGGCTTATTTTGTTATAAAGGTGACACCTAAGGCGAGGGTGGTCATGTGGTTTGGCTTGATCATATGAATGGTTTGTTCATTGGGTTTTTTTAGAATTCCTTGAGCATGATGGGGTTATGGACTAGAAGGCTTTGTCTGGAGGGTGATCTGGCATTGGTTGAGGCTCTGGTGATGTTTGGATCATGTGATCTAATTTGGTCTTTGTGTGTGGTCACAGGATGGTGAGAGACCTTGTAGACTCTGATGTGGTACAAATGTGGGCATATGCTAGTAATTCAGGATTCTGGTCAAGGTGAGAAAATAGGTGACCTGGGATGAGTTCATATTGTTCTCTGTGAAACCTATGTAGGAATTGTGGCTATGTGAGAGGCCATTGGTTTTGGTTGGTGTGGTGAGCCATTATGTTTGGGTGTTAACTATCTAGGCCACACCAAAAGGAATCGAGGGATGTGGTGGTATTAGTGCTGAAGGAAACCTTGGTTCATGGCTATTGGAGAGTGGTTTTGGAGTGGTGACGAGTCTTGGTTGACAATCAAAGCAGAGTGGTAGTGGTTAAGTGCTGAGGATACATTTGTGAGAATGGATTCCTGAAACTCATGGAAAGTAATAGTGTCTCATAAGGGGTGATGAAATCATATTTAGATGAGTTTTGGTAGTGTTCTTCGATAACTAATTTGAATACTTATAGGCAGTGACAATCATGCTCAACAAATTTACATCATCCCAAGTACGTTGATAAAGCTCTGATTTTACACTAAGAAACATGAATTTTTTTGAGTTTGATGTGGGAAATCATGAAGGTTGTGTTCATGGAGTAGTATATGTGGATATAAATGGTGTGATTTAAACCATTGAAATGTCATAGGTGTGGTCCTCAGGATAGACTGGGTGTTGACAAACATTTTGGGTGCCATTCATGGAAGATAGGGATGGGTAGTGAGTGATTCTTATTTTGTTGATCTAGGAAAATCTATATGGCAACATCAATATTCTGGGGGTTTAAATTATGGTCAAAAAGTAATCCGTGGTGGTTTAATTATCATTATGAAAGTGAGGGTAATTACACTCTTGATGTGGGGAGTGATATATCAGTCATGGAAGTGTGTAGAAGAGCACAGAGAAGATTTGGTGACATCGGAATGCTAATGAGAACATGTGGGGTGTATGCGAGGTTCCTCAGAGAGGCCAGGTGGGCTTTGTATGTAGTGATTTAACAATAAAATCATTGTATTTGGTATTAGGGTGGTTCTAAATGAAATATAGGATACATGTTATTGAGTTTCTGACGGACGTGGAAAGGTATGACAATGGTTCATATCAAGGGAGGATGGGTTCTATAAATTCATCAAAAAATTGGGCATGAACTCAGGTAGGTTTATTTTGGTGATATTGGAATGTCTTGAAGTGGGAAGGAACCTAGGAATTGTGATGTAGTTCCACAACAATAGTGAAGCTGTATATCCTAGGATGAAAATATCAGGGATGACCCGATTCGGTTAAAAAGAGGTACACAAGGGATGAGTTGTAAATTTCCTTCTGTGGAAGTTTTTGAATGAAAAGTAAAATTTTATAAAAGAAATAGATTTTTATAAGGAATCCAATTGATCTCATTTGATTTATAAATGAAGAGGGTATTTTTTAAATATATTAATGGGTGTGGTGGAGCATGATGATGTTTTATAAGGTAATGGATTTCTTGAAGGTAGAGTAATCAGATGTCAACGAATGACCCCAGAAGTTACCTAGGTAATGGTGGTATTCCCTAAGAGAGAAAGAATCAAGAGTTAGTTTAAAGAGTAGTATGGGAACAATGGAAGGTGGGTGTTAGAGGACAATCCAATCAGGTTGGTACGACATGATGTTGTAAAAGGAAAGGGTGTGGTAAGTGTGACCCACCTCCAGTTTGATGTTTTTAGTGGTATGTGCCTTTCAGAAATGAAGTTGTACATGAGTGGGGTCATGTTTTTCTTATTCCTCAAATTGATGGTGTTGAAATGTACTCTTGGGTAGTTTCAATGGTGAGGTTGTATGCCAATACAGGGAGAAGTACTTCAAAATGATTGGGCACAGTAAGTTGAGAATGCATTAGGTGTATTGTGATGTTTTTGAATTGTGGTGATATTAGACTTTCTTGATAGTGGGGGTTCCAATTATTGGATGATGGTATGGGTGAGTTAAATTGTATTGTGAAGAGAACCACCTTGAGAAAGTTGTTTCTTGATGCCTAGATCAGTGTTACAGGTTGGATGGTCTAGAGTGATTACTGTTTGGGGGAGTTTTCCTAGATAGTTAGTGTTGTCTCAAATTTTAATGGTTGAGTTCTTTGAGTGTGGTAGCTGAATTTCAGACATTTGATTATGGAATTGAACCATCAAGACTTGAGTTGTGGATATATGTATGCCAAAAAATGTGGTTGGATTGATATTATCTTTCCATAGAGTGAGTTCAAGTTTTGGTGGCCAATATAGTTTTGAAAAAATTGTAAAATGGTGCAAAGTGATTTTGTTCATGGGTTATGAAGAGGATCAGACAAATGGGGTGTGGATTGGATATTCCAAAGTTGTATGATGTTTTGTTAGAATTTTATTTGTGCTAAAATTTTTTGAGATGTTTTCTAGTAATCCCTATGGAGTTCTAGTTGTTAATGTGTTGTTTGAGGTGGATATCTCCTTGAAGAGAATCTGAGTCATCTTATAGATCGCAATGAGAAGGTATTATGTTGTACGGTTGTACCATCAGGTTGACTACACAATAGTAGGGTAATGATAAGGAAAAAAATTGTGGAAAGGGAGTCTGATGTTCATGCTTAGTGGCATGATCTTTTTACCATTAAATATTTGTGATGCTCAGGAAGAGTGGCATGAGGATAAGTCATAATAAGGTGGGGAGGTTGTAAGACCCCAGTTTTCATAGAGGTAATTCCTTGTTTAAATTATTGTTCAAACCCATTATAATTCATTTTTAAATGTTCAATGGTTTTATGATGGGCCTTGGGAGTGACTAAATGGTTTTGGGCATAAAAGGAAGGAAAACTGGTCCAACCTGTCCAAGGAGCATGGTCGAGGGACTACTAAGTAAACCATGCGGCCTCCCCATGAAAACAATGAATCCTTGAATAGAGTAATTATGCATAGTTAGCAAATAGTTTTTCAAACCATGTTGGGTTTCCCAACTAACAATGTGGCCCAACTTTCCTCAGATAGTGGCTTGAGTATGGTTTGTGCAGGGTTTGTAAAACTATGCAGGTAAACCATATGCCCCATTAAAAGTTAAAAATTATACATATTTTCCAGATCTAGGTTTTTAGATCCCCTTCTAATTTCTCACTCATTTCATCCCATCTAAACACTAGGGACAAAATAGAATGACCTAAGGTTCCCAAGGGTTTTTGTCCTTCAGTTCTCGGCTGTTTAGAGCATTGTTGGTTATAGATAGTATCTTCGGGTAATTATAATGCTTCTATAGAATATTTTTTCTTTATTTGGGATTGTACTTCCTCCCATCTTCTTAAAAATATATAAAACCCTCTTTTCCTAGTGGAACCTAGGTCGGGGATTCAAAGGGTGTTTATATCCAAATATAATGTTATGTTTAAGAGTGTGTTAATCATCATATTCGAGGTATGTGGTCTATAAGTCACATCCCATAATTTTGATGGGGATTTTTGCATGTTTGTTTGTGTTATTGGTTCCATCTTGTTGTGTGTTGATGAATTTAGTAAGACCTAGGTAAAATTGGTGTCTAAATGATGATGCAAACCTCTCATGATCCCCATGGGATTCATGGAGGGTTATTATACCAATCTAGGGCCACCCATGGGGTGCGCTTATTTTCCCGAACCTTGACTTAGGTAATGTTAAATTGAGAATTGTTGTGCGATAAAATAGAGCCATGATGAACAAATTGATATGTTAATTTGAGTTAAAAGAGGAATATTGATAGATGTTTCTAGACATGGATAGTGGAATAAGGGGTCATTTGGATAAATTCTAATGGGTTATAAGAGACATGAAATGTAAAAGGGTAATTGGTTGATGGTTTATGCCTTATGAATGATAAATGGGCTAGTTGGGTTAAGACATGTAGATGGGAATGGGTGAATGGGTCATGTATTGTGATTTTATGGAAGTTTTAAATTGTCTAATGAATTGATATTGTAAAATATTCTAAATGGGATAATTTTATTTATGTGAACATGCCAAATGGTTTATGAATTGCACACAAAATTCATAATTGGGTTAATGAATGTGAAATGAGGAATGGGTAAAATGGGTTAACATATGGGAATTTATGAGTATGTTAAATGGTATAATGTATGGGAATTATTTAATATGCTTATTATGATAGACATAAGAAAATGGAAATGTGTTAAATAGGCTATGTAATTTAAATGTAAAATTTGTTAATGGATTACGACATAATATTAATTCCCATGTTTATTGTTATGTATTTTGATTATTATGAGTATCATTTTGAGTGTGGATTGTTATATGGTATGTGTGTGGTGAATGGATAAATAAGAATGTCCACATGTATTGGTAGTGTGGGGTATTGACTTGAGGTTCTATTCTCATGGGAAAAGTTAGACTAAGTCTCTAAAATCTACCCCAAAATGCATAGGTTAGGGATGGGGTAAGAGGATCTATTACCCTAATGGTTTCATTCAATGAGACCACCCAGACCGAGGATTTTAGGTGAGTGTAATGTATTTGTTGTGATGTTTTTACCCCTAGTGAGATATGGACTTGACTTATTCCCTCAGGCATAGTGATTTATTTCCTTAGACCCTTGTATAGATGATGAAAATGCTAGACCTATGAACACATGATAAAAATGTATTAAGTAATGAAGATGACATGGATGGTTATTATGGTAACAATAACAGAAAATGTGTAAAGTAAATATTGTTAAGTAATGACACCCCAAATTTCCTTTATTTACATGTAATTTATTTATTACTGGAATGCACTATATATTTAAATTAGATATTTTGGAGACACTATTGAAGGTGAACTACTGAGTTATACTCACACCCTACTCGGGCCTCCATTGGGTACCTAAGAAAACTTCATTTTTACAGGTTTGGATAAGGGAAATAGATTTTGATAGGGAGTTGAATTGGGCTTTAGATATGAATGGATGAGTTTCTTAACATGGATTTAGAACCTTCTTGGGGATCCAACTATTTTTCTTTATTTTGGGTTTCATGCACATTTTTCATAGTTATCATGATATGATATATTTACTATTTTCATTTAAACTTGTACCTTGTTAAAGAAAATGGTATGTTATTCATGTTCACTAGCCATTACATGTTTTTTCTACAATTTCATTGTTTTCTATTTTTTATTACTCTATTAAAGAAGGTATAGTCTCTCTATGTGGATTAATAGACCCTCCCTATTAGTTGGAAACATCTCACATTTGGGGATGCATGCTGGAGGTCATCTGGTGACTCGGCTTGGGGAACCTGTTTTGTGGCCTTTGGGTGGGGGATGTTATATACCCGCTATTCTAATGTCTATGTGATAATCATTATATTAAATAATATAATTTTATTTAATTTTTATGTTTCATTTTTACTCATTGTAGCATGTATCATAAGATAAACTCAGTGTTTCATGTAGTAAAAGATAAAATTAGGGTTCCCTATAAAGAAAGATAAAATTAGTGTTGTGTGTAGTACAAAATACTTAAAAGAGTAACTTTATTTGAAAAGAATATTTCACAAAATATTATGGTGTTTCTTTATACCACCCCTAAAATAAATTTCACCCTCAAAATTCATATCTTTGGTACCCAAAAATGAGGATACTTATAACTCAATACATCCTTATGATTTCATATAGCTTCATTAGGCTGGAGGTTTCACCATAAAATATTGACCAAGTGAGTGGTCTGTTTTATAAAACATTCTCTATTTGATCCATAATCCCAACTGATTGTTCATTATAATAAATATCATGCTTGAGTTGTATGACCTATGAGTTCATTACAAGTGATGGATTAGGAATGTACTTTATCAAGAGAGATAAATGGAACTCATCTTGAACCAATGATATTTTTGTGGAAGATCCCAGTGATAATATTTTATCCCAATATGATAAATAATTTCAAAGGGAATGATATACCATGGGATTAGTTTTCCCTTCAATCATCCATGGGAATATTAATAAAAATACCTTCTCACCAACATATAATTCTAGATTCATTTGATAATTATGTACATAATTTTTTTAACTCTTCCCATATGCATTTTTGAATGGATCTAATCTTATCTTTAATTTCGTTAGCCATCTCAGGTCCCAATAGCATTTTCTCTGTAACTTCATTCTAGTACATTGATGTTTTACACTCCTTTCCATAAAGGAATTCATAAGGATCAATTTTAATTCTGGAGTGAAATATATTTTTATAAGAAAACTCAACTTGAAGAAGGTGTTGATCCCAACCACCTTAAAAATCCATAGAAAAAGATCTTAGAAGAACCTCTAGGGTTTGAATTATTCTCCCAAAATGACCATACGTATGAGGATAATACATAGTACTAAAACTCAAATCTACATCAATATCCTACTAAATACTTCACCAAAACATCAAAGTAAACTTCAAATCCTAGCCAGATACAATATAATTGTGTACTCCACACAATCCATAAAACATCACTAATGTATATAATGTAAATATGATCCTATAAGAAACATTAAATGATAGAGATAAGGTGTGTTGGAATAATAAAAATATTGAATATAACCCATGTAGCATTATTCCCTTTAGATTTTTTGGGGGAATCCTATAATAAATACCATATGCATGTCTTCTGTCTTTTTTTATGTGTATAACGGTCCTAGAATCCTTTTAGAACATTTTATCTCAGCCTTAACCTACTAACATACTATGTATTGAGATAAATAATTAGAAATATCTCTATTTATATTTTCCCACAAAAAATAATCTTTCATATATTTCAATTGTATACAATACACCATTGTATCCCTTCGATTGTGGGTTTATGCATCGTGGACTTTTCAGATGTAAAAGGTTTTCACATAGCTTTCAAGTTATCCTTTTTCTAAAACTATATTAATAAAAACATTTAAAAATTTCAATAACACATAATTAACTTAACATCAAGGATAAGATAAATCCTAAAGGTTACAAATAACTTTAATCACATGTCTATAAAAAATAATTCCTCCCAAAACCCAAATTGTTTCATTTCCATATATATGTCTCAAAAAATATTTAACTAAGATAAAATAACAAAAACATAAAATCATAAAATGGGTTTATAAGAATGTGAACATATGATAAAAATTAAACTCATAAACCCTTAATTGAATCTAGAACCCTTAAGTTAATCTTGCATGGATACATATATGACTCCAAAAATAATGAAACCCTTAGATTTTTTATGATTCTTATAAAAAATAGCATTGGTAAAATACTTCTACAATATATTTATTGAGTCCTAATACATAAATACATTAATCCATTTAATTCAATGATTAGAGTGGAATATTTATATCCTTGGTCTAGGAGTTAATTCTTTGATCAGGGGATTGAGTAGTATAATTCCCATGTTCCCCACACATAAGACATCAAACTCCTTAATAATTTATCACTCTATGACCTTCTTTTCAACGTAGATAGCATATTCTTCTCCATTCTATATATTCCTATTGGTTCTTATTTCCACCTTCTGGACATGTAGGAAGCCAGATATTCTTCCCTCTATGTTCATTACCATATTTACATTCTTAAAATTATATATATTTATTATTTTATGTGTTGGTAATCTCACCGAATCTCATGTTGTTAATAAAATATCATGAAATCTGATTAGGAATAATCAGACTATCTTTATATCCATTAATAATCCAATTTGGTTTCTCATATTCACTGAATTTTCTATATGATTCAATGTTAACCTGATTCTTTTTGGTTTTTTCCATTGACTAAAACCAACAAGAATAGTGTGAGAAAATCTAACCATAGAGGAAAAGTATATAATCATGAGAAATAACTTATATGATTTATCAATCATTCCACCTTATTTTTAATCTATGAAACCATAGATTTTAATTTAGGTCATTCATAGTCATTATCTATTTAAATACTTCATAATAGTTCATTACAATTTTGTGAATTTCTAAATCATATCCCCCAGGAGTGTAAAACTAGGTGTCCATCATGGCCCGTTGCCATGCACCAAGTGAAAATAAATCCAAGATCAATATTCCCTTTTCAGAGTTACTACCTCTAGGTACCTCTATGGTATATCCACACACACTTGAAGTATCTAGACATGGATGTAATTTCATGTAAATCAACCCATCTTTCCTTTATCAAAATTCTTAGACATTTTACTATAAATTGACTCATCCTCAGACTCATCCTTATATAAATCCCTATAAATATCTTGAGAAATATCTCTATGGATATCACTATAGTCTTCTCATCCTATTTTCAAAAGGATCACTATAACTTTCATGTAATACCAACTATAGAGACCCAAGATTCTCATACATCGATATTACAAATTGTTTAGGAATATTCAATACATTACACAAACATAGGTTGGAATACAATAATAGATTAGTGTATTGGGAGACTAGCTATATAATTATCTAATTTGGTTAAAGATCTTTAAAATGTATAATAAACATCTATTCATTTAGTACTCTTCAAATATATAGCATACTTAAAAACGTTCTTTGTAAACTGGGGAAAGAAAATATAAGAAAGTGTGAGATTATATTCTCTGTAATGGTAAACAAGGGATATATGTAAATAAAACTTTAACATACATGTATGATACCATGAGAATAAAATTTTAAAACCATATCATTCATATCAATGATCATAATATCATTTCCTGGCATAAAGATTAGAAGTTCACAAGACTAGAATCAAAAGGTAATAAAAGAACATGAGCCATGTGAGCATAACATTAACATTTGACTTATATTTTTTTTCATACACATCAGCTTATAACATTTTAAACATATATAAATAGATACATGTTCACTTATTAAGTCAGGGACCTGAAATAAGTCCCCCATATAAACTTATGAACATGAAACTAGGTCCGAACATAACAACATGGGAATGAAAGATAGGTACAAGCATGACACTTTGAACATGTAATAAGGTTTACACGTACCACTATAAATATATAATCAGATACATGAATAACATCATGAATATGTATTAAGGTTCACACATAACATTGTGAACATGTAATAAGATTCACACATAACATATTTACTCACGAGTTATCCATATTTACCCAATGCATTGGAGGGAGATATAGGCCCCACCCATCACATAATTAAAATTATAAATAAGTGTTCCACGTGATCATACAAAATTCATCATATCATAACCCACAAAATGAAATGGGTTTCATAAAAATTTAATCATATAAAAACCTATGAAAAATAAAAAGGTTTCATAATCATTTAATCATAACATCATAACATAACTCGCAGAAAAAGGAGTGGGTTTTATTAGAATTTTATCATGGTATAACATGTGAATGAGAAGTGTGTTTCATAAAAACCTTCACATGATAAACCATTTAGAGAAAGAATAATAATGGTATCCTTGGTTTTTATCTAAAATAAATCATAATTTACACCAAATGATTCCAACTAAGATGGAGAATACTTTTGAAATATCTCTTGGATCATTTCTTAGAAAAAATAACATTTCTTTGAAAATCCATTTTCTAAACTAAAAATGTATAAAAAATTTTAAAAATACTTTTATTTGAAAATAATATTAAAATAGATAAAGGAATATTCACATAAAATAATGGCCATGAGTGAAGAAAGTTCCATTCATTTCATATACATTAAAACAAATATTCCTTTCACATTTCTAGAAAAAGATAATGGGGAACTATTTGGACAAATACATGAATATTCCATTAAAAAAATTAAAAAAAATAAAACATGGGTAAGAATGTCTTTAATAAAACATTTTCGTAATGCTAAAAACATTTGTTAATTTTTTTAGAAAACATGGTTTTAAAATAAAAAGGGCTTCCAACAAAGATAAAAATAAATACGTTTTTATTAAAAACATGTTCTCAATTATTTTAAGTACAAAATAATTTAAAAATGGTATTATTAATTAAAAAATTCTTAAATAACAATTTGATAAGAAAAATCATGATAATTATATAGAGATAGAAAATTACATTCCAATACTATAGACTTAGTCATAAACAATCCTAACAAGCGATGAGATGGTGACATAAATCCATTACCACTTTGGTAACATTTGAAAAATAATTCCCCAAAAAGAGAGATACTAAAATGTATATGTAATACCAGTAATTTTCATGATAAAAATCATAAAATAAATACATGGTCATTATACATATAAAATAAAAGAAATATCTGGTGAGTATAGCATGTGTTTCATAGAAGAAAAAATAGTGATCCAGAAACCCCTTGTAGCTTAAGTAATATTTTTGAATCGTATGTCCCAATGAATAATATCATCAAATTAAACCTTAAATATAATGAAAATAAGTATATTAATGATATAATATGTCAAATTTTCAGTATATATATCACATAAATCAAATGAGTGGTGAATTTTCATGTCACTCCGAAATAAAAGAGAGACAATAAATCCCTTACATTATGTCTTGAATTGCTTCGTAGACATTTTAGCCCCCTGTATTAAAAACATATGTTTATTATAAATAATTTATATAACCATAATTATATATATTATACCATATATGATTTATTAATTACAAATTATTATTCATTTATTACGACTTACTTATTAAACCCTCCTTTTGTGTAATAACCACATTGATTTTAGTATATGTTTTGATTTGTTATTTTATGTCCTATTATATTGACCATGGTTATATTATCTCTATAATATTAATTATTAAATAATTATAATATTTATTTATAAATTATAATTTTATGATTAATAATGAAATATGGTTTTGAGAAATGAATTGTGTTATGAGCACGGAGGCGGTAAGTTGTACGTATACATGATTAATGTTTCCGTTTTCCAAAAATCCTTATCAAAAAATGGTAAGTAATATTTTATATTTAAATATTGAAAAAAAATTATTAATAAAATATTATGTCTTTGAATATACTTATACATATCATTCATGTGATGTGGTGATGAAAGGAGAGAGTCACATCACTTCATGAAGATGGTAGTCCACACGTACATGAACAATGTTATCATCATTAAAGGAGTGAAAAGATAAGAAATAAAATGATATATTATATTTTAATAATAATTAATATTCCATAAATATAATAATTTATTCTTTTATATCATATATCTCAATTAAATTTATCTATATTATCTTCCATGTAAATCATTAGTGAAAAAAATCACCCTACTTCACGATACGGTAGTTTGGTGTACAAACAAGCAACATTATTGCATCCCCTATGGAATGAAAAGTAAAAAAGGATATATATTATATAATTAGAAAATAGTTATAATTTTTTATAAATATCATATATATACTTTATATTCATTATCAAACCCAACCATTAGAGGTTGTAAGGGAAAAATGAATGACATCGGTTCGTGAGGCGGTTTTCTTCCACACACATGAATAATTATTTTGTAACCCATTTGATGGAAGTAGAGATGGTTATAGGTAATAAAATATGTATTTTTATTTAATATACTTATTTTAATATATAATTTTTTTAAATAATAATTTAATGAGGTAGAGGAAGAAGAAAAATAAAAATGCTCGTTTAAAAACATTACCTCTTATACAGGTAACCAAATTAGGTTTTCACCAAAATCATTCCTATGTTGACTTTATGAAATATAATATGTCTTATAGGATGATAATATGATATTTGGGAAGTTTTTTGGACAGGTATTTTCTGAAAAAAATGTGTTCAAATATGTGATAGAAGAGGAGATGTGGTGGCCTTTTATAAGTGAGGTGAGTGGTTCACTTGTAATTTTTTAAAATAAAAATGTGTACCCAAAATTTTCACATTCCAAAATGGTGAAAAATGGAGTATTATGTTGTATTATACATTAAAATGAAAATATATTTCCATTAAATATATTTTATAAAAGTTTATAGGTCATTTTAACCCTTATCTTAACCCAACTAAATCCATTTTACCTTAACCATGGGGAATATTTTTTTTGCTTTTACTATTAATTATGGTAAAAAAATTAGTTGAAATTCTTATATAATATAAAATATTAAAATTTAAAATATTTAATCCTTATTTTCAAATTAAATTTACAACAATCGAAAAAAATTAATTTAAAATTAATCCCATAGACGCGATGAGAAAGAGGGGTTTCAAAGAGAAGTTGTTTAAAAGTTTACAAGATTTTTATATAAAATTTCACCATAAAAAATTATTAAAATAAAATAAATTGGATTAATATATATAAAATTGAAATAATTTTCATTTAAGACCAATTTTTACTATAATTTAACTTTATAAATAATTTAAACGAAATGGAATTCTTTAATTAAAATTCAAAATTTTCGCTATTCATCGTAAAATTAATCTTTTTAGAAAATTATAAAAAAATCTCCCTATGATAATTTTGAAATGATGATTTCTAAAATTAAAATTATATTTTAAAATAAATTTTCAAAAAATTTCAAATATTAATTTTTAAAATAATTGTGAAAATGGCAACAAAACTACTTTTTAAAAAAATACAGTTTTAAGCATAAAATTTAAATTATTATTATCTATTGTCAGGAAAAAAAATAATATGAATGTTAAATATATGCTAAATATATAATATATAAATTAAATTGAAATAATTCAATTAATGTTATTTGTTTAATTTATTGAGTTAAAACGCGTTTGTGTGTATAAAAATATTTCTTCAGAAAAATATTACCTTTACTTCTAAAGATTTTTTTGTTTTCATTCCTAATAAATTTTTCAACAAAGAATTAATTTTATATACCTTGGTAGACCTTATATATTCATAAGTTAGGTAATATTATTTATACTCTCTATTCCAACCACTAGGTGATAAATATTATATTAAATAATGAAATTTAAATAGTTTGATACATTTTGATTAAACTCAGTGCAATATGTCTTACAAGTTATGCTATGTGTTTCATGTAACATAATATAAACTCAATGTTTCATGTAATGAAAACTAAAATTGGTGTTTTGTGCAGAAAAAATTATTAAAAAGATTAAATTTTTTTAAAAATATATATTTCATAAAATCTATGGGTGTTTCACCCCTTATCATACCATCTTTAAATGATTTAATATATTTTATGCTTGAAAATATGTAAAGGAAAAATTGAAATACCAATAATAATACATCACAATATCTATATAATATAATGAGATTACAATAAGAATAAAGGAAAAATTTTATGTGAAGCACTATTATAATCCCTTTCAATTTCCTATAACTACATGGTTCATTATCATCATTATATTGATTCTCACACTTTATGCATTGAAAACTAAAGCATCTTAATACCCCACTTACAGATAATAATATATGAAAAGATTGGAATCCATTATATTGATTGAGGATTCAAGGAACACTACACAAGTATGGATGGAACCAAGGATCATACATTTAAAAACTTGATGGAAACTACCTAAAGAGTGATACATGACAAGCCTTCATCAAAACGCTAACCAATCAAAAAGAATCCCACTACTATAACCCTCAAAGAAGTAAGAATGAAATATAATGTTTAGGAATATAGAAAGGGATAAAAAAGGGTATCATGAATCAAGAGAGATAAATCTCCATGAATCAATAGTTTTAAATTCACAATAGAGATAATTGGAAGGAACCAAAGAAGGTTTATGCTCATCTAGGGTTTGAGGAAGTGACAAAAATTCAAAGAGAGGATAAAAGTTGAACCTTATTTCCAGAGAAAACCTCACTAACAATACCATGGCATGGATACTTCCAAAATATACTTGATGGCCTCAGTCAAATCTTCATAAAAAATCTCAACCATTTGAAATTAATATATCCCATTGAATATCTTGAAAATTGTAATCAATTTAAATAAATTTAACCACACCAAAATATTGAAGTACCCAAAAGTATTGTATTAACCTCAACCACAACTCCTTTCAAAGATCCACTATGGTGTAGAGAAGGTTCCCTTTTTGTTTCTTCCGTACCTTAAAAACATTTCCATGCCAATGAAACTTCATAATAGTGCAATAAAACCACTATAGCTCTTTAAATGGGTGTTTATCCCTTCTCTATTCCCCTTAGATATTCCATAGTAAATCTCCAGTAATTACACTCATTAAAACAGAAATCACCATGACATAGTGAGTTCCTCACATGAGATTGGATCTAAAAACCTAATCTTTATAACAGATTAAATTAGACATCGCAATAGATTAAACCAAATAACTTAGAATAAATCACATATCACTATAGTGTAACACATCCATTCCCTCTTAAATGGTAATTACACCTATCCCATTATTATATAGGGACATGACCAAAATATCTTCAGGCACCATACCCTTCAAAATAATGGTCCCCAAATCTAAAATGGTTGTTTCGAATCCTGATTCATCCCAAATGGAATAATTCTTTCAAAACTGACATTTTACAACCTAGTTTCACTGTACATCAAAACGACCAAGGTTATATGGCTACCGCCCAAGAATGGTTTATGTTGTGACCTCAAAAAGGAGTTTTATTTGAAATTAGAGATCCATAACCCAATCCCATACCACCATAACAATTTCATGTATACTTAGTAGGATACCCCCAAACACCACCCATTAAAATGTAGGAAAATCATTCTAAATATCCAAATAATATATAGAAAAAACCAATCATTACATAAATTAATCCATATAAGTCCCCAACATAAACATGATTATCCCACTAAATATCACATAGAAGTAGTTAACATAATATTGAAAACATATATAATAAAGGGTGTCATGCATCCATATTCCTGCTGAACCAGTCACCCTAAACCCCAACATAACATATCTTTGATCTCACATGCTATTAATAAGTTATAAAGCACATATGAGTAATCACATAATAGTCATATATACGCAATCATGGACAGAATCACACATCACATCCACATCACCATCACATCCCCTTAATCACTTAGTAAAACTGAGATCCACTAAAGCTCACATAAATTCATAATGTATCTTAAACCATTACAACCTATGTATATATACACAACTAATAACTATAATCCATTAAAGCCTGGATACATGTATGCACTCTGGCCTTAAGCCACCTTAACTATTATAGTCATGTATTTCTTAACTATAATCCACTATACCATGTCTGATTACATGTCCTATAACTATAATCCATAATAGCTTGGATATGCACACATATCATTCCATTTGATGAAGAGAGAGTTGTGTAGGGGGAGTGGTCTATAATATATATCCTTGAAAACCTAAATGTATAAAAAAACTTGAAACCCCAGTCCATGTTTTGGGATTTTTCATGTTATCTAACTCAGTTGGTAGTTTTTAAGAAACAACCAAACATGACGAATATATAATAACTCAAAATCATTGTAAGGAATATTATCCATCCTAATACTGGAACTATAACCAATTTTCCACATGAAAACCCTGTAATGAACTCTAACCATTAGGAAAATAATATTATTCTTAGAACTCAACAAGTATAATTATTTATACTAACACCTATCATTTATTAATAATCAAATAATAACTATTTTATAATATCACGTCATCAATTATAGATTTAAGATTCATATTGAAAATATAAAGACAATGTTATTTTTATTTCACATATTAATCCTTATTTACCACAACCCAAGATCATTAATTACTTCTATATTCAACTCTTTCACATAATCATTTACCAGGACATCCTCAAATCATCATAATCCATCTATACCATTTGATTCATTATTTACTTTACAATTTTGTAACTCTATGGTGTTACGACACAATTACTTTTCTTCAAATAATGAAAATATCATGGATTACATAAGAAAACAACATTAATAACTTAAGAATCATCATATAACCATCTCCTTTATTTCCATACAACCAAAAAAACATCACCCCAATACTTTTTCACACTATCCATACCATCCCACTATTAACTACATTATTTTATCAATAAAAAATACAAACAACTCAATCCTCACATTTTCTAATAACCCAGAATTAAGTTTCTATCTAAACCACAAAATGGATATATTATTTTAAAATATATAGTATTAAAATATTTTATCAAGAATAACATAGTTAAATAACAGTTAACAAAACATAAACTGATTCATATAAGTTAAATCAAACAAGGATTAAACATAGTCGAACTCTGATATTTAGACCAACAACATCACCTTTACTCACCATATTATTTAATTTAATCCATTATATATATGTTTTAGAAAGGAATTAAACCAAATATAAAAACAATAAATATAAGTAACTAATATGAAATAATTATACTTAATTTATAGACCAGTCATTTTAAGAAATTACTAGGACGGATAGAAAATCCAATGAATGCCTTATTTGTTTTAATAGGTTGGACTGAAGTACCCTCATTTTAATAAACAAAAAACACCACTTTATCTCTAGTTATATGGATAAAATTACTTGGATCATAGATATATTAGGCATTAAATCCTATAACATCATAGCCCATGGGCCCATGAATTGAAGGCCCCAGAATCCCATTTATTCCTAGGAGTAAATGTTGCTACCTGACCGTTGAATCACATCACCTCCATATAAAGAAGACTTCTACAAGGACCACCATCAATCATCCCACCTATAATTGATGTCTGAAACTATTCCAATAGTGAGGAACATCCATGTGACTTGTTCCATCATCTCCAATGTCATCCATCACATCCTTCTGAACCAAAAACACTGATCTTGAATGACTACAACTACATGATCGGTATATCCGAGTATAACCCCAAAATCTTACCTAAAAATTGACCTTTAGTCACCTACTCCTTAATTACCTCAACACCTCAAAGGGTCAAACCATTAAATCCATTAAGAACAAAGTCTTTCCCCCTACCAACCACTATTGACCACCATCTACCTATGAGAAATCCACCAAATTTAGGGAAATCAATGGTTGATCCTTGTTTTACCATATTTATGTTATTTAATATGTTTATATATGATAATATATAAAAAAACATTAAAATCATATAAATAATCCATCACACTATAAAAAAATATAATGAGCCCATAATATAAATAAATTCATAATCATATATGAAGCTTTATTACCGTCACTTTCAATTTAAATTAATTTTCTTATTTATTATCATCATTTGGTTCATTCCAACTCATCTTGGATTGAAAACTGAATCAAGTTATTCTCACACTAAAAATTAATAAAATTGTATAATTCTTAAAACCACAATCACAATAGAATCTTCAAGTAACATCATACAATAATTAATGTAACAAGAAACCAAACACCACCAAATTCAATGGGAACCAAATCATGACCTATCCATGAAAAAAACATCTTCAAAACACCAACCAGAATGAAGGAAACTCATTGTTATTACCCCCAAAAGAATATGAATGAAAGAAAAGTAGGAGGAATAAAGAAGAGGATATAATTGGCCTCCTCCAATTGATAGAGATCAATAACCATGAATAAATAGGTTTAAATCCACATGAGATTAGACTATATTGTACCAGATGTTCGAGGTCAGTTAGGGTTTTGCGAAGAGAAAACAATTAAATGAGAGGAAACATTTCAAACCTAATTTATTGAGAAAACATTCCCAGTACCCACCATGGAATTGAGACTACCAAAGTTTCCTTGATTACCTCATTCAATTCTTGATCATATTTTTCAATCATTTGAAATGGGTATATCTCTATAAATATCTGGGCTATTTAAATAGTTTTAAAATTATGTTTAACCACCACCCTACCATCGTTGTACCCATAATATTTATATCTACCTCAACCTCAAATATTATAGAAGATCAACTATTCTGTAGAGGGAATTCCCTTAATAGTTGTAATATACCTTAAAACCCTTAAAATTATAAATAAACCTCATAAAAATAGAATAAAACCATTATAAATATAAAAAAATGTGTTTTAACCTTCTTAATTACCCATAGGGGTTCCACCATAAATATAGAAGGACCACAGATAATAAACCAGTCATCACTAATGAGTAGTGAACTCCTCCTATAATATTAAATGTAAATACCTTACCTTTATATATGATAAAATTTGACATCGTGTAATATTAAATCAAACCCCTCACAATGCATCCCATCTCACTATAATGCACCACCACTATGTGCACCTAAATGGGCATTACACCTCTCCCATTTTCACATAGGGACTTCACAAAAATCTCCACAGGAACAACCCCCTTCAAAACGACTCTCATAAAATCCAAAATATGTGTTTCAAATCTTGACTCATATAAAATTTAAAAAAAACTGCCTCAAATAGGTATTTTACATCTTGGATAAACCATGTATCTAAATGGCCAGTGCTCTATTACTATAGTCCTAAAACGGTGTATATTATGACATCAAAAATAGGTATTTTGGACCTTAGAGAGCCAAAACTCATCCCTCTACCTCTAAATCACCATTAAGTATACTAAGTAGGATCCTCCTTGAAATATTTTACAAAAATGTATGAAAATAATTATAATGATCCATTAAAAAACAATGAAATAAACCCTTTAATTGAATTAGGCCACCTAAATCTCTGACATGACTAAGGTTACCTAAAAAATATCACAAAAAACTATGTAACCGAATATTGAAAACATATATAAGAAATGGTTCCATACATACACATTCCCACTAAACCATCCACCCTAAACCCAAACACTTCAGTTCCTTGAGATCATATCCCCTTTATAAGTCACACGTCACATCTATGTAAGCACATGAT
Organism: Viscum album; assembly: GCA_963277665.1. NCBI lineage: Eukaryota > Viridiplantae > Streptophyta > Magnoliopsida > Santalales > Viscaceae > Viscum > Viscum album. Next base: position 1,510,063,096 of record OY728128.1, on the reverse strand, counting down.
AATAAAATATACACAATCACATCCAAAACAGAACATTCTAGCCTCATCACCATCACATCCCCATAGTCATATAGTTAAAATCAGATCCATTATATCCTATGTAAATTCAAACCATATCATAAACCATTATAGCTCATGTAACTATACACATGTTATAATTATAACATATACCTTCCTCGATACATGTATACACTATAACATTACACTAAAACAACCTGTATATACTTGTATATCATATCATTGAGACACTACAACCCATATGGGTACAAATCCTATAACCGTAATCCATCATATCTTGAACATGCAGAAATATCATGACATGTCTGAAAGAGAGAATGAGGTAGGGTTTTAATCAATCATTCATATCTTGGACAACCGAGATACTAGGGAAATACCTAAAACCCATGTCTATGTATGATAATTTTATTCTTTATCTGACTCAGGTGATGGATCATAAGAAATAACAAAAATAATGAATATATAATAACTTACTACAATTTTAAGTAAAACTAACCAATCTGAGACTCAAACTATAAGAAAAATAATTCATGGGAACCCAACTACCAACTCAAACCAATAGGAAGCTAATACACTCTTAAACACACACCAAGAATCCTAAATCATACAAACACTTAGTATTTATTATTAATAAAATACAAACCATTTCATAATACCTTATCATCTATTTTGAATTTAACATTCACATTAACAATCTAAATCTAAGGTTATGTTTATTCAATATCTCAAAACTTAGTTTCCATAACCAATGCTCGTTACATCATTCAATATTCACCTCTTTAAATTAATAATTTTCTAGGTAATAATTAACTAGTCATAACCCATACCCATTAATTAATTCATTAGTTATTTACCATTATGTTACTTCATAGTGAAAAGACACATCTAATTTACATCAAATAATGGTAACTATATGAATTACATAATAAAATAGCATCAGGAACATGAGAGCAGCTGAACATTGCCTCTATCACATTCAAACCACCTTAAAGTCATCCCCAATAAAATTTAACACCAACTATTCCATCCCACCATCAACCAAAATAGTCCACCCTAGATATAAAATAAAATAAAAAGTCAAACCTCACAAGTTCAACCAATCCAATATTAGGTTAAAATTTTAACCACAGAAATGGATCTAATATTAATAAGTATATGGTAGAAAATTATTGTACCATCAAAAAAAAGATGTAGAATAATCAATATTTTTTCTACCAATACATAAAATTTTAAATCAAATAATGACAAAACATTATTTCCCATCAACATTTAATCTTTCAATATTACCATTTCATATCATCTTAATTAATTTAATCAATTATGGGTTGGTTTAAATAAGAAAATTAACCTTATATAATAACAAATAATAAAATTAATAAACAAAAAATAGTTTCACTCATTGTAAATACCAATTTTATTAAACAACTATAGGGAAGGAAAATAGCCATGATAATTTTTTTATTTAATGTCATGATTTCCATACCATCATTACATTTAAAAAAAAACGTATGAATGATAATGTGAAAAAGACACAATTAAATCATTGAAATAAGACATCAAACTATCTATATAATATCTTCAAATATTGATGTCAATAAAATTACAATTGAATGCGAAGATATAACACAATCCATTTAAATTTCCCTCAATTTTATGGTTCATTATACATAGTTGATGGATTCCAACTATTACCCAATTGAATACTTAATCATGATAATCCTATATTTTAAATTTTTAAAATAGGAGAAGTCTCAAATACCCATAATTGATTATAGATTCAAGGAACACCACACATGTATGGAATGAACCAAGGATCAAACACCACCAAACATGATGTGAACCACCTTCAGATTTATCCATAACAAATCCTCATAAAACACTATCTAGATTAAAAGAGCCCCATTTGTATAAATATTATAGGTAGAATAAAAAATATAATGAGGGGTAATAGGGAAATGTAACTAAAAGTGTACCTCATATCAAGATAGATCCATCCCCATGAACCAAGAAGTTTACATTTACACGACAGACAACCAGAAATAAAAAAGGGGCCTAGGGTTGTCTTGGGTTTTAGAAATAATAAAAAATATGAGTTTAGGGGAAACGTCGAACCCTATTTATAGATAAAATACAAAATATCCCCACCACAATGTAGATACTTCTGAATTTGTTGTGACAGTCTCAAAAAAGTCCAAATTTGAATAAATAATAATTTGAAATATAAATATCCCCTTGAACTACATGGTTATTTTGGTCATTTTCAAAATGGGTTTGACCACTAACATGGAATGGTGATACCCAAAATGGTTATGTTTAACTAAACCCTGACTCTATTAAATGATACACCATGGTGTAGAGTGTCCATCTTCATCATTTTAAACATAACTAAAAAATATTACCGTGTCAAAGAAACCTCATAACCATAGACACACCACTATGACACTTAAAACTATAATTCCACTCTTCCCTATTTCCCATAGGAATACCTATATAAATCTCTTGGTGTCATACACACAAAAATATCTATCACCATGATATATTAATACCTTCATATAAGATTAAATATTAATACCTTAACTTTATATATGATTAAATTAAAAACTATATAAGATTAAACCAAACCCTTCATAAGATTTCCTATCTCAACAAGTATGAACACCATCATGCACACCTAAATTGGCACCACATCCCTCCCTATTTTATACTGACACATCACCAATATTTCACCAAGCATCATGCCCTTCAAAATAGGTCACCCTAAATAAAAAATTAGGGTTTTATATAATAACTCACTTAAAATGGAAAAAATCCCTCAAAATGGTAATTTTACACTTTTATTTCTATATAAATTAAAGTGGACAATGCTCCCTAATAACTTCACAAAAAATGTCTCTATCATAGCTTAAAAAGAAAGTATTTTCAACCTTGGAGATCCAAAACTCATCCCTATACCTCCAGAACACATTAAAAATACTTATTAAAACCTATAAAGCCTTGAAATACACAGATTAAATTTATAAGAAGGTATGGGTTTTTATAAGTACACTAAAGGTGTTGGTACTCTCTTAATCAATAAACATTTTCCAAAAAAAAATACTGATACCCCTCTAAATTTACAAAGGTACACTAGAAATTATAAAATGTAAGAAGTTTATGTGTTATAGGTATTACAATCTATTGTAATATATGGTTATAATTGATATATGACATGAAACTATGTTATGGAAATATTACCCTATTACATATTTTGTTATCTAATATATAATTTATATCAAGGGTCATTCATCCTTTCCTTTTTCATTGAGTATTTTGTTAACTCATATTTCTATCCTGTCATTTATTTTTATTTTTTCCTACTTAATATATCTATATTAAATCCAATATGTAAATTATTTCCCATATTTTTTTGTGTATGTTTAGAAGACTTATAGTATAGCGGTGACTTTGGCGGATGTAGTGATATTGGATTTGGTGTATATTTGTGATTAAAAATGTTGGTTGTTTTTAGAGGACTTAACAAGAGTCATTGTAGTGAGGAGGTGTTTTCCCTTTTCTAAAAGTCTATCCAACATTTAGATATTTTTTCTATGTATTAATTTTCATTTTTAGTTTAATAAAGTGTAAATGTTATTTATATTTAGTGTCTCAAGCTTGTACATAATTCTATAGTTGAGTAGCTACATTTATGAAATCATTAGATTGTTATTTATTTATAATTGTGTTAAATATTTGTAGTTTTTTTTAATTTATAACTAAGATAATTCCCCACATCATTGTGATATTATTCTTGGTTCTAGTCACCAACCCCTATCCTATTTGATATGAGCCTATGATGGAACACTTTTCCTACCCATGTACCTAAAAAATATCCTAGGGGTCATATAGTGTAATTATTATCTCTAGTTTCAAAAATTCATTGATAGGGTAACATTTCTATACCATCATGTGGTAATAGAATGATCAAGGAAATAATAAAAATATTACATGGAAAATAAACCTATACCCTAGCTATATACTATCATCTAACATGTCTAATGCATCTTGTGTCATAACTAGAAACCCCAACAATTTTTCATCTATAAAAAAATCAATTTACTTATATAAAACCCATCACTCACTAAGTTATACAGGCATATCGTTTTAAACCACACATTTAATCACAAATTGAGTTAAAGTATATAATTCATCTCATCCATATCACACAAGGGAAACCATATCACCCTGTTTACTAAGGTCTTAAATCGGGTCATTTATTAGCCATTAACTCATCATCATCACCCACATTGTGAGTATTTTCATGAAGTAATTACCCATTTATGTATCAAGAAACTTTCCCAGCTCTTGAGTATACCCCAACCATTTCTAACCACTTACATTGTGGTTAATAGACCCACCAGACCATCTCTAAACTAAATCATGTTTAACTTCCCAACATAGAATAACTAAAAAAACAAGAAAATTGCTCTCACCACATCTCTTCAAAAATTAATTCCTATATTATAAAAGCTATTGGATAATAGTGTGGTTCTATAAGTAATATGGTGAATTTATACCCTCTAAATTAGGTATCCATAAAAAATAGTCGAAACAATAACAATAAACCATCATCACAATGTAACAACATAATATGGAAATTATATATATGATCCAACCATAAAGGAAATGTAACATGCTATAATAAAATTGAAAATATTTTTAATGTCATATAATTCATACATATGTAAAAATAATCATCTCATGGCCTGATCACATACAATTTTTTCAAAAGAACAAAATAATGGAGATGAATACAAAAAAATAAATATGATTCGATTCCCCACTGCATCTTCACTCACACTCTTATTATATATCCACCCCCATCGGCTATAAAGACCATTCCCTTACCTATTTATTTTATCATGAAATCTACAGGAACACCAAGAATCCTATGTTGGGTGTGACTATAACTCATTAGTCCATTATAAATGATGTCCCTAAAAAAAATATATAAGTGAATATATAGTGTTATTTATTTATTTGTATACTAAATGAAAGACCAAATCAATACCAATGTTTTCATGTAGTATATGATATTTCATCAAAGTGATCTAATGGAATGGAATTTAATGTCATTAAAATTAAATCCCTATATGATTATTATATTTTTTAGTCAATAACACGTCATGAGATTATGCGTAAATACAATACTGATTATTATAGGATTTTAACAGTTAGATTAATCAATGAGTTTAATGTCATAAAGAGTTACAATATTGATTAACCATTTCAAAAAAACTGAAATGATTGGATTCAAATAGGATTAATTATTTATTCACAAAGCTCGTTTTTTAAATAATTCATGGACTACATTTGATACACTTGTGATCATTATATTGGATAAAATTATCTCTTGATGCCTTGATTCACAATTAGAATTAAAGGAAGATGTGTTAGAACACAATTCATATAATTTATTTCCCACAGAATAATTTGATGATTATAGTGGCTGGTGGATACCATCAGAGGTAAGATTTTTTTGGTTGTTTGAAAGGGAACTTCAGTGAATTCATTATCAAATATGATCATAATCTTTCACAATGAGGTATTTTCATTTTATAATTTTCTTCTTTGTACTGTTTTTTCTTATCATAGTCTATCTTAGAATGAGATACATGTGTTCATTCCCTATAAATGAACATTTAGATATCCTATTGAACTCATTAGAGGTATTAGAGAAACCTATAGTGATAAACTAGTTGGATGATATTTGGATTAGAAAAAAGAATATAACTTATTCCCAAGTTCCATGACAGAGCCCCCTCAAAATGGTCATTTATATTCTTATGTTTCCTAACAATGACATAATTGTAATTTAATATGGGATTGGTCTTATAATGCGACAAATTAGTTTAAAAAAGTCATAGGGAAGTGTCATAGAAAGAATAAAAGTATTCACTTTCTTTATGTGATGGGTTTTATATTTATATTCCATAGTGAGCTCCACGATAGGTACATAGCATAGGTTAGTTTAAATTTCAAATATATTTTGGGAGTATTCCAATCATGGTTAGGGACACCAAATTTATATCAATAATATCATTAGTTAATTTATAAGAATTAAAAAATTCATTCTTGGTCATTTAAGGTAGGGATGGTCTCATTATAAGGAATTATACTAGTGCTAATATTCTATTAAACAAATATGACATGATTTATAAATATGGATTCATGTTTTTCCTTAATAGTGGAGCTATTATTTAGAATTTTTCCAAATGATCCACCATTATGGACTCAATAATAATGTTAGTGTACATCACTACTTCAGATTATATAATAGAAACTGTTGGGGTCCAGATGTTCATTATTAAACTTTCGGTGGTTCCTAACATTAAGGTATAAATCGGGAATCACTATGAAAACAATGGATATATTTCTTATGAAAATGAACCGTTTTCTCAAAAAATGACTAAACACATCCTTCAAAAATTCCATATCATTTGATAGGTTTGAGAGGTGTGGTGAAAAGATCTATTGGGTGGATACATATGAGAATGTGACTGATTCATTGAAAAATTCACTAATATATTAAAATAATGATGGTAATGTTGAATATATTAATATTATATACAAGAGATATTTGTTTTAGGTGTTATAAAATTTATCATGGTTTTATTGTAAATAATGTCTATATTTATCATCTATTCAGGTATGTTGAGTATATTACATGAATAGTGGAATGGTAATACCCCCTCAGTGTATGACATTGAGTTTTCCATAATCATGATCATTACAGAGTACTGTGGGTTAGGATTATATGTTAAGTTTATCCTGAGTATAATTTCATATTTAATAGTGAGTAGACTAATGAGATAAAATTTAGAGGCTTATTATTTGGACTGATCTACAAAATTAAATAACATGGAATGTCAAATGATCATTGATATGCTTAGGGTGTATATTTATATTAAATCTCCAGTAACTTACGCTAAAAAATGATAATAAAATGAACCTTATTTCTTTTATACCTTTCTCACACAATCCTTGAATCTAAGAAAATATAGGGTTGGTTGGGTATATTGTAGATCATATTCTTTGTTAAGTTAAAACAATATTTTATTTTTCCTCTTGTATGATATGTATGAAATTTACACCCATGATTGAATTAGAGTAAGAAAATTCATGGCCATTCATAGTTGAGTAACATGTGATGTGCTCAACTATTTGGACAAATTAAAGTGGTATATTTATTTCAACTAGACAATCTATTTTCATAAATATATAAGTTGACCTATACTAAATTAATGTTTTCCATTTTTTTGGCTATTCTCTTTCCTGTAAGAATATTTTATTTAATCTTCATTATGATGAGCATAAATACGTTCTATGGTGGAAATTTTAAAATGGATATACAAGCGTGTTTGAATAATATTATGCTAGAAAATTTTTTAACATGAGTAGCATTGATGTTTTGTTATATATTGTCCTTTTCTTATAATTATTGACTAAGGAATTAATAATTTTTTCAATGATACAAAGGCATAAAGGGTCACAAATAAGGTCATCATGTAAGGATTAATTTTGGATGATGTTTTTTGTCCAATTTTTTCGAAAAATAATGATAATCATGTCCAAATGAGTTTGGAAAAATTCATAAATAGTTTTGAAGTTTTTATTAAGGTTTGTGAGGCTTTACTGAAAAATGGATATTATTGTATTTTGTGCACTAAATTCTTTAATGTGTAGTAAAAAAGGATATATTGTTGTATGAAACGCATATAATCTCCAGTGATATGCATTTGATTCATATTGGGATTAAGGATACATTCTTAAACAATGTAACCTTATACATGAGGTTGAGACTACATTATCACCAATGTATAGTGATATGAAAATAATGCATGTGCTTATGTTATTTAATGTATGGGATAGTTCTATTTCTTCTACATGGTTTATTTTGGTTAAAAAAAATTAGATGATTTATTTATAGATTTTTGTATTCATCTAGAGTTCAATGAATATTATATGAATGGAAAATAATTATAAGTATCCATGTGATTCTAGTTGATGATCCATATCCTCAACTAATGAATAGAATTATGAGTGAATATATATTTATATAATTCTTCTGGTGGTGTGTGTAGTATTGTATTCAAAATCTAAAACTATCTACATTATTGATCATTATTTATCTATATGCATATGGTCCTGGCACTCATACAGTGATCAATAATCCTCACTATATGATTGAGTATCCATTAGATAATGAAATCCCATATATATAATAATGTTTCTGTTGCTTCTATCATTAGTTAATTAAATAAAATGTTTTAGAGTAAAATATGGATTAATTAATAGTAAAATAATGTTATATGTTCTTCATATTATCTCATGTAAAATATATTGATTGTAGATTGTGAATTTCAAAGGTTTTTTCAACAAAATATCATATGATGAACTCAAAAATACAATCATTAGTATCAATGTGTTGTTCTTTAATAGATCAATGTGCTAATTTATTTGTTTTTCAAAGAACATGTCTATCATAAGGCATTTAAATCCATATCATAAAATATAATACATCAAAATATTAATGATTGGTTTATTCATACCGTATAATAGCCTATACCATAGGGTAAAATATAGTATAATCCTATGTATTTGAACTACATTATGGGATATGATATATGATATCATAAAATATGAATGATCCCTAGATTTTGGAAAACCATAGCATCATAACATAGTTACAATATTGAGAATACCTTTATATATGATTTAAGCCTTATGATATCACTAACTCTATGTGGTTATATCAATGGAAGAATACTACTAGGGTATGTCATACAATATGATTTATATACATTGTTACTTTTTTGTATCAATTATATGTTATGACTGATAATCCCATTATCAGTCATAAAATATGATATAATAATTTTTTTAAATAAATTAATAATTTTTTATATTTTATTTTGGTTTATAAAATTGTTATAATTGATAAGTGGAAAGCCAAGTAAATTGAGATTGTTCTTTCCAGGTTTAAATATGAAAAGTTCTTATTTGTATATCATTTTTTGAAAAATAAATAAAGTGGTTATTTATTTGGTAATTCATTTAGAGTATTCATGTTTATAAAATTTTTATGAAATATAAATATTAAATATGATTTAATTTTATGATAAATTGGTTCTATAGATTTTTATTCCAAAAACTTTATGATAAGTATCACAATATAAGACATAGTTTTCATCAATGTTGACCTTAGTTTGTAATTGATGTTATTATCTTGAATTTAATTGTTAAATATAGTTTTTTCATATTATATTTTAATGTTATTATGAATAGGATTCTCTATTAACTAAAACCGCCCCAACAACAGGGACTTTGGGATATACTTACCGCTCGACAAGAAGTTTATTCCTAGGGGGTAGTTATTTATCACTCCAAGATTACTCAATTAGATATTTTAAATATCATATAAAATTAAACATCTACATAAAATGTTTAGGTACCTTATGCATAATATGAATTTCAATATGTATGAATATGTTTTGATTCTATATTTTAATGAGTAAAATATAATATTTCTTGTTTAAAAGTTACACATTAATATGGTGTAAGCATAATAATTTTCTGGACATAACATGGATTCCAAAACTGAATCTTTTAAAGCAGGCATATAAAAAATAAATGAACGTGAGATAATAAAGATTGAATATGATGAAATGGTTATGAATTTAATATAAATATGATGAAAATTAATTTAGTGATACTTTTAAATAGAACCCCTAAATTACTATGTGTGTGCTTTATTATAAAGAATCACATGTTTAAACCTTGATCAAACAAATATGTTCTACTATAGTTGGATACCCATGTATTATCTTTTGTAAGGAATGGTATAAATGGATGACCCTAAGAGTTAGGTAGGAAAATACAGTTGGGATATTTGGAAAACACATATATAAGAAACCCAAATAATTAAGATTCCATATGAATAGAGTTATGTTTATAACCATATGATGGATTGGGAAAATAATTTTCCACTCAACTATCAATTATTCAAAACTATTATGATTGGGATGACTATATATCTTAATTACATAGTGGTGATAGGAATATAAATTTAGACTCATAACTTAGTGAAATATGTATCTTGGGTCATTAAATGGATATGTTGTATGAGGTCATCATTTTTAGTGGAATTACATTCATTAAAAATATTTGATGAAAAGATCTAAAACATGATACTCATCCAAATATATGTGTTTACTATAGATTATAAAATACTTTATGTTCATCAATTTGAGATATCATATAAGTATTACCTATTACACAATACAATATTGGTATCTAGGGTTGAGAAGTGTTCTCAGAGAGAATCATTCTGAGCATCTAAATGTTAATGTTATAGAAATCAATTTCTATAACTCAAACCCATGCATATTTCATATTGGGTTTGCATAACACATTTTTACTAATAAAAATATAACCAGATATAGGAGGGAATTGTGATATTATTTTCAATATTGGGGTAAGAGTTACTACATCATAATTCCAAACTTATAATCTAAATTTACCCAATTGAATAATCCTAGAATTGGGAACTATTATTATATTCCCACCCTAAATAGTAATTTTATTTCTATTTCATGTTTGGAAAATATGTGTTTTTTCTTCATTATAAAGTACAAGAGATTTATATATATATATATTAAAATGAAATTTTTGGATTGGGAAAACGGTAAATTTTTTATACATTCTAGATATGGATACTCTTATTTGTATTATTTAGAATAAGAAGTTTAGGGTTGACTATATGTACACTGACCTTATCATTTTCGCATTGTATATATAAATGATAAATGAATGTAATGACTCTGTGGATATAGATTATTAGTATCATTAAATTATAAATTATCCAACACATGATAATATTTTTATTAGGAAATATTTTAAAATAATATTTTATTCAAAAAGTTAGAGGGATATTGGATATTAGATCTCAAGCATAGTGATGTATGCAGACCAATGAGTGTCAAATAATGTTTTGGTTTTAGGTACTTCATTACTTCTACGGATGAATTTATTTGATATGGTTAAGTATTTCTAATAATACACAGATATGAAACTTTTTATAAGTTTAAACTGTTTTAGAATGATGTATATAATCAGCCATGAAAAATAATTAAAATTATTCTATTGTATTAGGGTGGTGAGAACATGATCTAGGAATTCATTGATTATCTGGGATATTATGTAATTTTTCCACAACTCACAGCTCCTAGAAAACCAATGTGGAATGTTTTCTCTTATAGGGGAAATAATTTCTTTTTGGACATGATTCAAGTAATGATAAGTCAGTGTGATATTCAAATTTTTTTTATGTAATTATTTGGATACTGATGTCTTTTTAATTAAACAAATTCTATCCTTAGTATTAATAAAGAAACCATCTAGGAAATATATTGGAAATCATTCCAATTATTTCTTTATAGGGATTTTTTATGTGAAGTATATATTTGATTTAATTTTTTTTAAACTTGACTCTACCTATACAAGTGCTTGTTTTTTATTTACAATAAGGAAACTAAGGGATATTATTTTCATAATCCTACTAATCATAAAGTGTTATTATCTTGTTTTACTATATTATTTGAGAATGGACGTATAATTAAATGTGTTTTTTGGAGAAAAGTTCAACTTTTAGAAGTTCAAGACCAACAAATAGGATGTCCTCCTAAGATAGAGGTAGAGTTGGTTCCACAAAGAGTTATAGTAGAATAAAAAAACCAAGTTAAAAAAGAACATTCAAGGTCTAGTGGGATATTTTAGCATAAAAAGTGATATGTAATTTGTTTTTGAAAATGATGATGAAGTAACATTCATAGGAGATGAATGTACCACCTACCAAGAAGCTATTGAGAGTTTTGATTCCAAGTAAATACATGGAATCTAAGATGGATTCTATGTACACTAACCATGTTTAAAACTAAGTGGATTCACCTAAAGGGGTAATACACATAGGGTTAAAGTGTTTTTCTATAATAAAACTATCATGGATAGTATATTTTTACCAATAAATCATTTTTAATGGAAATGTTATGCAAGATAATTTATGGTATTAACTGTGATGAAACATTTTAACCTGTTGTGATGAAAAATTCCATTCAGATAATACATGCCCCATTATCACATTTAGATCATGAGATATATTAAATGGATATCAAATCTTGTTTCATTAATGGTAATTTAGTCAAGGATGTGTATATGATATAGACTGAAGGTTTTACAATACCAAATGAGTCTGTTAAGTTTCGTAAGTTGTAATAGTCCATCTATGGATTATAGAAAATCTATATGATATGTAATATCAAGTTTGTGGATGCAATCAAAGAATTTGGTTTCATCAAGAAGATGGATTGTTATTTTGTATAAAATAAGGTCAGTGTGACTATTCACGAATTTTTTATATTTTATATAGATTATATACTTCTTATTGGAAATGAAATTCTAACATTACACTCTATAAATATGTGATTGGTAAAATGATTCTCTATGAAAGACATAAAGGAAGCAACCAGTATACTATGTGTGAATATCTATATACATGTATCTAAGAGTTTTTTTAGACATAGAATATAAACATACATTGGTAAAGTGAAAAATTGGTTTAGCACTAAAAAATAAAAAAGGGGTCTTTACTAGTGTTGCATTGGATGTGTCGCGACCTAACACAATGTGGCTAAAGCTGTGACTCCCCAAGCCCGCCTCCAATAGGCCAGGGGTTGGATTCTAGCACCAAGTAGGCTATCACACACATGGGAGGAATTAGCCTACGGTACTTGTACACATGCACCCACATACACCTCCATGAAACAGTGAAGAGATATATAAAACTGAAAAGAAAATGCATGCATACATTTATCCAAACTAGAGTGAAACAGATGTACAAAAAGGTCAAAACAAGCCCACCAAAAGAATACTACAAATGTACCCAACCTTTTCGGATGAAGGGGTATGCCACCAAAAGCACCACTTGAAAGCTCCTCGGTACAGCTTTGGTAAGACTCCATGGTAAGTCCCGCTCACTCATCTCCACCTACTCCGGGTCCTCCTGGGACACTGTCAAAAGGCATGTGGTTTGCACAAGACACAAAAATGTGCGGGCAAAGCCTGTGCAGGGGTGAGTATAAAAATACTCAGTAGGCACCCCAAAACCCCAAAATAAAATTGGACAAACTGAAAGGAAACAGTTAGCTCATCCCAGCCAGAGGGAAACCAAACGAGAGAGAAACTCCATCTCGAGACCATCCATAGCTTAACACGACTTTTCAGCTCATCTCAGGTGTATGCCCATACATACACCATACACAACCCAGATATACTCAGCTCACACACCAAGCCACATGAGGTACCGACCTCATCGCCAGCACCGGTTCACATCCGGTAGAACACACTCCATGAGAACTGTCATCCAGATGACACATTTCCAAGTGATACACTCCATCGGGTTTCACACAAACATCTCAGATGATCACCCAAGAGATCACGCTCGTCAGATAGCGTCACTGAGGAAAACCACGCTGAAACAACAAGAACAACAAACTCCTCGGATAGGGGATTGCTCCTAGGGTCTGCTAGGGGATACTAGAACCCACACTGGTATATATGAAGATATCAGAGATAGGGGATCACTCCCAGGGTCCGCTGGGGGATATCAAAACCCGATCTGGAAATCATAGATCTCACAGATAGGGGATCACTCCCAAGATTTGTTGGGGGATACCACAACCCGATCTGGCACACGACAGAAACATGTCACTCAGATAGAGGATTGTTGCCCATGTAAAGGTGGTCACGACGATATTGGAACCTTATCTAGTATAACTCGAGATGTAGGGGATCTAACCGATGATGCCACAACCCTACCGAAACCATGTGCTGAGTAGGGGACTGTATAACCAATGATAATGCAACCCTACTAAAAACCTTATTTTGAGTAGTGGATCGTTTACCCAATGATGCCACAACCCTACTGAAAACATCATGCTGGGCAGGGGATCGTATACCCAACGATTCCACAACCCTAATGAGCACGGATCACTACATAGTGGATCATATTCCTTATGATGCCGCAAACCCTACGGGGTTAACCTGCTAGATAGGGGATCACCACTAATGGATAAGCAGTCACAGTGATACCAAGAACCCGATCATGGGTAACGATGCTAGAGGATCCCGCTCCAGGCCCACCGGAGGTATGCCATAACTCTAACAGATTAAACATCCCATCAAGAGGATCACGAGCCTATAATTGGGTTGAGATGTGGCATGAACCCTCATAGGAATGAACCAAGGGAGTACCCACAACTATTGCAGGTCCAAAAGTCGCTAACCCGAGTGACCCAAAACAACGCCTCACCGTGAACCTCCAAGGATGATACTGAGGCCACCATCACATTCCATGTAGAAAAACATGAATGATAGGCTATTTACTCGCCTGCAATGGACAACTGGTGAAAGATGCACTATTCATAGTAGCTAGCCTGCGCAGGGCCCTCACAACGATCCTGAAACTCATCAAGTATATCATACCACTGCCATCCCCTCGGACAAACACACGAAATCCACTACTCATTTGCCGCAAACGGACCCCCGGTGAAAAAGGCACTATTCACCAAAGCTAGCTTGGGTGGGGCCCACGCCTCAATCCTGAAACTCACCGAACAGATCACACCATTGCGATCCTCCTGGAAAAACACACAGCATCGACTATTCATCCACCAAAATCAGACTCCTGGTGCGAATGTTGTGTTTCTCCGAAAATGCCAAAACCCGACCTTGTGGGGCCCACACCCCAAACACAGTCCCAGCACCCAGAAACCACCAAGAAAAGTATTTCGTACCATCAGGTTATCAACGCCATTGACGACACATCAATTGGATGCTCCAGGTAGAAGATACAACGACCCGAAGATGAATAATAATAAAATATTATTATTTTTTCAACGTTTCGTAGCCCCAGGGAAAAAAACGACTTACAAAGTTCCCAAAGTAAGTTCAAAAGTTACGTATCAACACAAGGAACGCATCGCCACAAACGGCTCACAGATTAAACTTCCGGTTTGCAAGTTACAGGTGTTTAAAGAACCCCCGGAAAAACCTGGTCGGTCCACCGCCTGCCTCGCCGGAAACCACCGTGCCGCTGCCGGAAACCGCCGCGTCGCCGCCGGATTCCACCGCACCGCAGCTGGAGGTTTCCGCGCCGCTGCCATGTCATCGCTTTGCTGCCGGAATCTGCCATGGACACTTCCATAAAACCGTGTTTTCCGTCCGAAAACTTTCGGGAGCACCCCGGCGCTCCAAATTCATATCCAAAAAATGTTTCAGAAAGATCGGGACCCAAACCACACAACCCTTATGAAAATTTGAAGAAAAACTGCACAAAAACGGGATCTGGGATTTTAACACTCAAACCGCCTACATCGCAGGCAAAACACCAATGTTCTGTCTTAGATCCGCGCTCCAAAGCTTCCGATGCACGATCCTGGAACATCCGTCGTCGAAATCCGAGCTCGACAGCAGCTTGATCACGCGATTTGGCTGCCCATTCGCCATCGGAAGGGGGTAAGAGAAGGATGAAGGAGGAAGAACTCATCCTTTATGCACCAAACATCCAGGGGGGATAGAAATGAAGTTATTTTAAAAAAAATATCTCTGTCTCCCGACTCACCACCGCCCGATGCCCGATGCAGAAAAAGGTATGGTTGTTCTTAGGGTAAACGCGCTGTTCTGAATGCAACGGCGGACTCGGGATTGTGATATGAGACTCCGTTCCAGATTTATTCGAGCTGACACTCTTAAATAGAATTTTCCACTTACTTATGAAAATTCCCTTGGTAGCGCATTCCACCGCAGCCTCGCGCCCGCAATGTTTACAACTCTCCTAGGGTAAACGGCATGTTCCAGACGCAACTATTCCCTCATATTCCCATTATGAGAAACCTTTTGGGATATATCACACCCCCACCAGGTGCATAGTATAAAAACAATTATTTTTTTATAAAATTAATTCCGGGCACACTAGGCCTCAGAATCGCATGCCGTCTTAGTGCCTATATCCTGAATTATTCGTAGAAATATTCAAAAGTTTGACAGGGCCAAAAAACGAGTTGCTAAATCCTCCCCACCTTAGAACTTTTCATCCCCAAAAATCCATAATCACAAGGAAAGTGACTGGACTATCAACTGGGTCTCCCATGCCAGCAAGTCCACCAACAAACACCCATGCCCGAACACATAAGTTAGAGGGACTCATCCACCACACCTCAAAACAATCCTCATTGGTTGGTGTTGTCTCACCCGAACGGTTTTGATCACATCACAAAAACGCATCTTGGTGGGGGAAGGATCCCTCTTCCTCATGCATTCGAAGCACACAGAACAACACCCACACAAGGTCTTTCCAATGCCCGGAACAAAACTCGAGCAAGCAATGGAAAGAGAGGAGTACCGCTAAACTGTGTATATCAAACTACTGCAAAAAAGAAGAAAGGACACAAGATGTACCTTTATCAGTCTGCGGAGCCTCTAGGTCAACTGCCTATAGGGAATGTCGTTGTCCTCACCCTCGGCCACCAGCTCCCTGAGCTTGGTGTGGACCAGCTGGGGGTGGGGGTTGTGGCAACTGATACTGCCTACCACCTCTTGCTGGACTAGCTCCGTCGCCGTGTCCGCCGCCCTACAGACCACCTTGCATGAGATGCTACCTCTTCCAAGGCAGTCCATTAACCAGATCCCTCTCAACAGCACGATGGTTTAGACAATATCTAGCAAGATGTCCCCGACCGTCACAAGCGTAACACCATCTCTCCTGTGGCTGACCAAAACAAGTCTACGAGCCCCGTGAACCCTGGGCCTCAAATCCTCTATCCCGGGGTTTCCTCCTGAAACTTCACCCACGTCTAGACCCATGAGTTCGTCGTCGGTTACCAAATGCTGACCCGACTAATGAGGTACCAACTCTCGTGCCCCCAACACTAATAGGTTGGATCTACTCATCCAGAAAGATCTCCACCACAAAGGCTCACTCAAGCTCTCTAGCATAGGTGGGAAGACACAAAGAAACCACACCTGCCCGAATGTCTCAGAGTAATCCCTGCTTGATGGTCCAAGTCTAAATGAACGTGTCTCAAACCATAACCAGGGAGTAGCGCGAAAGGTCTGCAATCCTCGTTGAATACTCTGACACGGTCATGCCCTCCTTTCAAAGCTGTAGAAGCTCCTGGATCCGCGCTGACCTCAGCGTCACCGGATAGAACTCTTCCCTGAAGAGTCGGTCAAACTCTTCCCATGTGAGTATCTCCTCATTGTGGGATTTCATCACCAAACTCCACCATCCCGCAGCCGAACCATGCCTAAGGCTCTCCACTAGGACCACCATCTGATCTAGAGGTGTCCTCACCAGGCAAAAAACACGGGTGACTGCTTTGAGCCAGTCATCAGCTACCTGAGGTTCTGGATCACCCCGGAACTTCAGAGGTCGCTACCTCTTGAACTCGTTCTGCGCACTCAGACTGCGTGCAACCTCATCCTGCACTTCATGCACAACCAGCTACTCGACAGGTGGTGGCTCAACTGGCGGACCACATAGAGGTCCAGCCTCAGAACCTGTGCCCTGGTCCACAACCTCTACACGAGGCGGATCGTCACCACAACCATACTAAGGAACCCTCACAGACTATCGTCGTGGATGCATCCTGAAATACATTCAAGACGCACCACAGTCTGGAGAGATGACTCAATAAAGACAAGGAAAAAACCCAAAACCCATTCATATATGATGCATGGTCTGTTTCCCCTTGCGACCAGTGTATGAATTCCCCAAGTCAAAAGGCAGGTTATCAGAGTCCTGGTGCATAGATACGTCGGCCTCCGCACCAACACTGGAGTCTCTAGCCTGAAATCTGAGCTCGAAACATCATAACACTGATGCTATGCAACCCAAACCAAACTCACAGCTAGACCAGCTACGCTCTGAGATCCCAATGGTGGAACCTCCTATAATACCACACTGTCGCGACCCAACACAACGGGCCCCAAGATGTGACTTGCCAAACCCGCCTCCAATAGGACTGGGGTTGGTGTCTAACACCGAGTAGGCTATCATACGCATGAGAGGCATTATCCTATGGTACCTGTACACACACACACACACACCCATATACACCTCCATGAAACAGTGCAGAGATATATAAAACTCAAAAGAAAATGCATGCATACATCTATCCAAATGACAGTGCAAGATAAGTACAAAAAGGAAAAAATAGGCCCACCAAAAGAAAACTACAACGGTGCCCAACCTATTTGGAAGAAGGGGTACGCCGCCAAAAGCACCACCGGAAAGCTCCTCGGCACAACTTCGATAAGACTCCACGGTCAGTCCTGCTCACTCAGCTCCGCCTGCTCTGGGTCCTCCTGGGACATCGTCGACAGGCATATGGTCTGCACAAGACACAAACATGTGCGGGCAATGCCCGTGTACTGGTGAGTATAAAAATACTTAGTAGGCACCCCAAAAAACCGAAAATAAAAAGGGAGTAATTGAAAGGAAATAGTCAGCTCATCCTAGCCAGAGGGATCCCAAACGAGAGAGAAACTCCATCTTGAGACCATCCTTATCTAAACAAGACTAGTGAGCTTAGCTCAGGTTTATGACCATACATACACCATGAACAACCCATATATACTCAGCTCACGCACCAATCCACATGAGGTACCGACCTCATCGCCAGAACTGGTTCACAACCGGGAGAACACACTCCACGAGCACTACCATCCAGATGACACGCATCCGAGAGATACACTCCATCGGGTTTCACACAAACATCTCATATGCTCACCTGAGAGATCACACTCATCAGATAGCGTCACTGAGGAAAATCACGCTGAAACAATAAGAACAACAAACTCCTCGGATAGAGGACCGCTCCTAAGGTCCTCTAGGGGATACCAGAACCCACACTGGTATAGGAAGATCTCGTATATAAGGGATCACTTCCAGGGTCCGCTAGGAGACACCACAACCCGATCTGGAAATCGTAGATCTCACAGATAGGGGATCACTCCCAGGATCTGTTGGGGGATACCACAACCCAATCTGGCGCTCGACAGAATCACGTCACTTAGATATAGGATCGTTGCCCACATAAAGGTGGTGATGACGATACCAGAACCCTATCTGGTATAACTCTCTATGTAGGGGATCGAACTGATGATGTCGCAACCCTACCAAAACCATGTGCTGTGTAGGGGATCGTATAACCAACGATACTGCAACCCTACTAAAAACCTCATGCTGAGCAGGGGATCGTATACCCAACGATGACATAACCCTACTAAAAACCTCATGCTGGGCAGGGGATCATATACCCAACGATGACACAACCCTACTGAGCACGGCTCACTGCGTTGGGGATCATATTCCCGATGATGCCACAAACCCAACAGGGTTAACCTGCTAGATAGGGGATCACCACCTATGGATAAGCGGTCAGAGAGATACCAATAACAATATCTAGGGTAACGATGTTAGAGGATCCCTATCTAGGCCCACTGGAGGGATACCACAACTCTAACAGATTAAAAATCCCATCTAGACGATCACAAGCCTATACTAGGGTTGTGATGTTGTGCGAACCCTTATAGGAATGAACCAAGGGAGTACACCTCAACCACTGCTAGTCCAAATATCTCTAAATCGAGTGTCCCGCAACAACGCCACATCGCGCAACTACAAGGCTGATACCGAGGTCACCATCACGTTCCACGCAGAATAACACACTTGATTGGCTGTTTACTCACCCGAAATGGACAACAGGTGAAAAATGCATTATTCAACGTAGCTAGCTCACACGGGGCCCACACAACCATCTCTAAACTCATCAAGCAGATCATACCATGACGATCCCCTCGAAAAAACACACAGAATCCACTACTCATTCATCCCAAACGGACCTCCAGTGAAAAAGACATTATTCACTAATGCTAGCTCTGGTGGGGCCCACACCTCAGTCCCAAAACTCACCGAACGGATCACACCATTGCAATCCTCCTAGAAAAACACACAGGATCAGTTATTCATCTGCCAAAATCAGACTCCTGGTTCGAAATTTTCGTTTCTCCACAAACGCCAAAACCCGTACTCGTGGGGCCCGCACCCCAAACTCGGTCCCAACACCCAGAAACCACCAAGAAAATTCTGCTGTACCATCAGGGTCTCAATGCCACTGACGACACATTAATTGAACGCTCTGGGTAGATGATACAATGACCCAAAGTTGAATAATAATAACATATTATTATTATTTCAACATTTTGTAGCCCCGGGGAAAAAACCCATCTAAAAAAATTCTCAAAATGAGTTCAAAAGGTCTGTCTCGATGCAAGTAATGGGTCGCCTCAAATGTCTCAAAAATCAGACTTCCAGTTTTCATGTTATAGGGGTTTAAATAACCCCTAGAAAAACCTGGTCGGTTCACTGCCTGCCTCGCCGGAAACCACCATGCCACCACCGAAAACCGCCGCACCGCTACCGGAGGTCGCCGTACCACCGTCGTGCCACCTCCGTGCCACCGGAATCCGCTATGGCCGCCGTTGGAAAATTGGGTTTTCCACCAAAAATCTTCCGAGAGCCACTGGGAGCACCCCGATGCTCCAAATTCAGATTCGAAAAATGTTTCGGAAAGCTCGGGAACCGAACTACACAACTCTTTTGAAAATTTGAAGAAAAAAACACAGATATGGGATATGGGATTTTAAAAATCAAACCACCTACCTCGCGGGTGAAACACCGATGTTCTGGCTTAGATCCACACTCCAAAGCTTTCACTGCATGATCCTGGAACGTCTGTCGTCAAAATTTGAGCTCGACGGTACCTTGATCACGCGATTCGTGTGACGATTCACTGTCAGAAGGGGAGGAGGAGGAGGAGGGAGGAGGAGGAACTCCTCCTCTGCGCATCAAACATCCAAGTGGGGGGAGATAGAAATAAAGATATTTTTTTAAAAAATATCTCTGGCTCCAGACTCTCCACTGCTTGATGCCCGATGCAGACAAACGTATGGTCGCCCTTAGGGTAAACGCGCCATTCTGAACGTAATGGCAGACTCAAAATTGAGATCCGAGACTCTGTTCAGGAGTTATTCGAGCTGACACTCATAATTAATCTTTTCCACTTATTTATGAAAACTCCCCTGGTGGCGCTTTCCACCGTAGGCCCGCGCGCACAATGTTTACACCTCTCCTAGGGTAAACGGAACATTCTGGACACAACTGTGCCCTCATATTCTCGTTCTGAGCTACCTTTTGGGATATTTCACACCTCCACCTTGTGCATAGTATAAAAACACTTATTATTTCTATAAAATTAATTCCGGGCACACCATGCCTCAAAATCGCACGCCGTCTTTGCGCCTAACTCTGGAATTATTCATAGGAATATTCAAAAGTATGACAGGGCCAAAACCCGAGTCGCTACAGGATGAATCTTAGGAATATTAAATATCCTTCTAAAAATTTGTAAATGATTTATAGAATTACCCATACATATTAAATATGATCAATAATTTATTTTATGTTTTGTACTTAACCTGATTTCACCTATGGTTCTAGAATAACCAGTACATACCTACCCAATTCTGGTGAGAGTCACTAGTTTATTTTGAATAATATCCTTGTGTTTTTGAGAATGAAGAAGGATATGTTTTTTGGTCTTTATATGAGGGAAATATATCTATGTAAAGGGTTACATATATATGAATTTTCAATATGATAAAGACAATATGATATATCAATATGGATTCATGTTTTTCTTAAATCGTGGAGTTATTAGTTAGAATAGTTTCAAACCTGACACCTTGGAGGACTCGATAATAAAGGTAGGGTAAATAAATACTTCAGATTAAATAAATGAAGTTGTTTGGATCATGGAGTTCATTTCTAAACTTTGGTAGGTTTCTTGCATCAAGAGGTTAATTTAGATTTACTCTATTAATAATAGATCCATTACTCGGGCTACGGAACCCCGGTCTTATCAATGGAGTAAACACACCCTTCTCAAATACCATCTCATATGAGAGATTATTGATAGGGGAGATGTTATGATCTTTTAAATGGATATATAGTATAATATACAAGATCTATATTTTAATCCATTACCATGAAAAAACATGAGGTATATGTTTAATTTTTTGGTATATGATACATTAGAGATTGAATATAATTATTTAATAATGTATCATAATTTTATAATTATAGGAAAAACATGTTTATCATTAATTCATGTGGGATACAATTTATTTTTCATGAATAGTTGACTGATCGTATTCCCAAAATGTATGTCTCTGATTTATCCCTAATTGATTATCATAATGAAGTATTATGGGTTGTAATAATATGTTAAGGTTAATTTGACTAGAATATTTTACATGATAATAAATTCTTATACAGGATACAAAGAATATTCTTATGATGTAATAGGTTAAAATTTATTACTTGGACTGACTCACCAAATAATATCTCATAGACGATTGATCAATAATCGATATACTATGGTGTGGTGAATGTCACAATTTCATGGTTAGTGTTTTCATGTGGTATACAATAACACATCTAGGTTATCTTTCCAAATGGTATATGATATTATTCAAAGTGAGTTCTATTGTGATTGTCATATTCTTTTGTCCATTAACACATAATGAGATGTTGTGTAAATGAAACATTGATTATAAAAGGATATTAACAATATAATTAATAAATGAGGTTAATTTTTTATGGAGTTACAACATTGACTAGCCATTTAAAATGTTTACAAACTTTAGAGTCCAATAGAATTAATCATTTAATTATGGATTCTTTTTTAAAGGAATTCAAGGATCTCATTTGATACACTTGAGATCTTACTCTTGGATAAAACTCTCTCTAGATTTATTGATTCTCCATTTTCATTCAAGGAGGTAGTTTTATCATGTGGTTCAAATAATTTATAACCTTCCAATGTATTTAGTGATTATATAATATATTAGATACCATCATAGAAGTAAAACATCAGTTTTTTGCTAAGGTAACTCAGTCAAGATCATTTCCAATGAAAATTGAAATCTTTGAGAGTGAGGTAAATTCATTTTATTTTTTTTCATAATCATACAATTAGCCCCTTTACCAAATGATCATGAAATGAGTTTTTTTTTTAATTCTCTAGAAAATAGAAATTTTGATTTCCCACAAAACCCATCATTTATATTATAAAAATAATAATAAAAAATTAACAGTAAATGTAATAGTTGTCATGTTTTTTGTAATATATAATCCAACTGGTGAGTGATAATACATGGTTCAGCTAGTGCTAGTAGAGGTCTAAACTTATCACATATAATTTACATTGTTCAACATAATGTCTTACTAATCACAATATAATGTATCAATTGGGAACCATAGATCATCTCATAATTCTGAAAAATTGGAATGGGTATTATGTCTCATAAAATAATTAAAATTATACAATGGGAATGATGTCCCATGGCATAAAAATTTCTAGTGAGTGGGAATAACACCCCATATGATATCAATAGTGGAAAAGAAGGAATATCATCCCATGTTTTATACAAGAATATATCCAATAAGGAATAATTCTTATGCCTATAACCATCTCAACATAAGTGGGCATCACATCCACTTCTATGGATTTGTAAATAAGTGTTCATTGCATAACTTTCCATGGGAAATACTATATAAAAGGTAATAACATCCTTAAACAAGTGTAATATCACATAAGAAGTCACAACATCTCTAGTCATGGGAAATATCACATAATATGGAATCACATCCCTTATTATGGGAAATATCACAAAAGAGTTTATGGAGTCTCTAAACATAGGAAATATCATATAAGAGCTCACAACAACCCTAGCCATGAGAAATATCACCTAATTGGGCGTAACCTTCCTAGACATGATTGATATCATATAAGAGGGCATAATTTCCCTATCCACAAGAAATATCACATAAGAGGATATGTCATGCATATATATAATAAATATCATATAAAAGGGAATCATGCCCCTATAAATGATAATAAAAAGGTAAGTATGAATATCGTCCCATACTATAATCAATATAAGAAACAAATAGGCATATCCTGAAGACATATTCCATTCCATGTTAATGGTCATATTATCCCATACTCAAAGAAATATCTAGAGTTTGTGGAATCTCATTCCACACTAGATAAATGGAAACGACAACAAGGAATAATAACCCATATCAACAACCACTCCTGGTATATCAATAAATCACAAATAATATACCACATATAACTCATAATAAGGTTTGGAATGGAATTAAATTTCAATTTCAATTAACTGTAAGGTAGGTTTTTACACACACAACCACATTCTCTAGATCCCATATCCAAGGTACACTCTATGTGGGACAATATAATTCAATGGTGAGTATCCCTCACCATTTATCTATGTAAAATTATTCAACCAACTATCAATTTAACTAATTAACAAGTATAAAGATATCCCCCTTATAATACCCTTAGATGAATGTGTTTTTCATCATTGAGGAAATATCAAGGGATATTATAAAGGTACACAATGTTATAAATTGATAAAGAGATACCCCATTTGATTCCATTTTTACTATTTTAACACATCACATTAGCCTCATTTTCATTGATGACTATAGAATCAAAAAATATCTCTACGGAGACCTTTCATGGACCTAAAATCATTAATCTATCTATTAGAAATAAGGAAACCCTATGTGGTTTCATATTGGGGAATACACATAATCCTTCCAAAACACTCACATCATAATATACAGGAAAATCATATAAGAAAATGGGAAAGTATAGGGACCACCTATCATGTAGTTATATGGCTGAACTCATTGAAGTGTGTCTGTTGATTCATCTCTAATTGGAAAAAAGTAAAAACCTACCACAATCCCATAAGTTAACAAATTTTAAAAAACAAAATTGAAGGCATGAAGAGAGATATCCAGAATAGATAAATGATAAGAGTTATATTTACCTCTAGTGAACCCTCGGAATGGGAGGCATATAAATCTGAGCATAAATGGAGGAGTTATCCTACTTGAAATAAGGAGGAGGAAGAAATGGGAGGGGATCGTGTGACATATTGGCATCAATGAGGGTCTTAACAATTTTATAACTCTTTAATTTTTTAATTAACTAATAAATTTTTTATAAAAAACCACCATGGCCCACCGTGTACCAATTCCCCTATCACTGGGTATCTGGAAACTCATTAGGAACCTACATTAAGGACATTTGGTGGCCAATGTCCACCCAAGGATCCCCCCTATCTTGCTAAAACTTCCATGTACCCATTACCATGCCATTGGTTAGACAATACCATGTCTATGGCTACCCAGTGTTGTATTTCATTAAAATATAAATTCTATATCAATCCCAACACCTCAAACATTGAACCTATTCCTATAAAAACACCTCTAACAACCCAAAATGATTAAAATACACATGGTACAGTAAAAATTTTACGAAAATTCATATAGCAATATATGTATATTGTTAAAAAGTTTCCACATTATATTATATCATCCATGATATGTGTTATTAAGAATCACAAACAAAAATATCAAGCTATGGAACTCAGATATCTATCTCTCATTCCCACAACTAATCTTATATATTCTTGAGTTTCTAATGTGTTCATAGAAGATGAACCATATTTCATTAAAGGATCATCTCTCTATAGTTCACTATATGAATTGGTTCTTTTTAAGATGATTCATTATCCTCCATATCAATATCACTGTTGTTTTGAGAAAATCTAGGATGATATATCTAATGATGTGATATATGAAATAAATCATGTGCGAAACAAAATCTATAAAAAATTTCTAACTACTATTCTATTTTATCAATTCTCTCTATGACCTCAAACATTCATACTAACTTAGGTACCAAATTCATCTACCTTTGAACCATTGGTGTCCCAATCAAGGAAACACTCTAAAAAATACCTGGTTGCTCACCTAAAACTCTTAAGAATTGTGAATTAGCATATGTATGATTGTTATATGCTCTGAGTTATGTTTTACCACTTTATAATCAATAGAATATGATTTAGTGTCTCTGACATGAGTCTCAGCCCAATAATAAAAGACACCCCTACCTCTATCCAATATAGGGATGATTTACATGGATTTCTAAAAAATCCATCAAATGGTTTCACTATGATGAATGATTTTTATGTAATAGAATAATTAAAAAAATTTGTGATAATATGACCCTCCCATAAACCCAAAAATCAAGAGTACATTTGGAAAACTTGTCCTCTAAAATATAAATAGTATGCTTAAACTACCTATTCATCTAATGATTGTATTTTGTTCATAAATGAACAAAAATATCTGATGATTTCTTCAATACCTAATAAAATAATATCATAAATTGGGAATCCGTGTCTAATAAAATACTCCTATATACAACATATTTTAGGACTATCTCTCAAAAATATAACTTAACTATCTTATCTACAATCTATATCGTCATTATAGGTAAGAATTGAACTAGTTTTTTTATTGATCTTCTCTAACCCAAACTGCATCACTCCCTTTGGGTTACAATCACAACCCCAATATGAAATTTATCATCCCATCATACCATTTTTAATTAAGTAATGAATAGAGTTTGAAGAACACATGTAGGTAGTTGATGATGCACATTCCCTTGATGATAGGCAAAGCATCAAGAAATGTACTCTATAATATCCTTCTACATCATGGATCACCAATAATACCTAAAAATTTCCTGAAATACTTTTTCAAACCAAGGTAAAACCCCCATTTCTAGGTCTATGAATTCAACTAAATATCATCACACATGGTCATAGGGACTGAAACTTATCCTCTTATATAAATGATCTCATCATCATCCTAGAATCAATCTAGTGATCATTCCCCGCCATATGTGTTATCCCTCATGATCCAATAATCAGAATCTTGCAGTTGAATCCCTTTCATGTTATCAAAGAGTGATCATTATATTCTCATATCTATAAGGGTAGATATTACCTGATACTCTTAGATATCAAGATACATCTTAGTGAATAGGTTCATCAATTGTCACTCATTACTTGCCTATCACATCACATGGGACTAAGTCCTACTCATTTCATTGTACAATATATTCCCTTTCCCTAGGGTATGTTCCATCAATAATTCAAAATACTAATGATACTAAACACATATTTTCTACCAAATGACTAGTTTATGTTAGGAAATGGTATACCTAAGGCTCTTGTGGTGGCTATAGATTGTGATCCTCTCACCCAAAAAATAGTGTCCCCAAAATCATATCATTTTCACCACCATCTCCCACTGTAATTAATTTTTTAGGTAGTTCCACTCATACAATATCATATTCCGAGACCCATAAGTGAATACTCATCTATCCTATATTAATAAATCTCCATGACAAATGCACAATGAATCGTGATACAATATAAACTCTTTATTTAGCTCATTTAAGGTTAAGATCAGTGTGGTCATCAACCTAGCCTCCATCTCCTAGAAGGATCTTCCATAGGGATTGAACCACTTGAATTCCACCCTATTCTTGGCCAAATCCATCCCCAAAACTGCCAATATAGAGAATAATATAAAAAATATATTATAATAGACTATAAAATGTAGGATGTTCTATATTTTAAAAACATTCTACAGTCACTTCCTAGAAATAATGGCCTCAACCTTCTCAAGTTCAATAACATAACTACCTCTAATATCACATTCCTTAAGAAATGCACATATTTAATTCAAAAATGAACCTTTTGGAGATTATTATATAAACGATTCTCACTTAGAGTGCTCAATACAATCTTCAGATGTTAATAATGACCCTTCTATATCTGGGGTACATAAAAATATCATTGAAAAGTACAACAAAAAATGGCTCCAAATATGGGTATAAGACCATATTTAGGAACTATATAAATAGTGGTATGAAATATATGAAATTGGAAAATGTAATTATAAAGTCTTATAGGTCATGTATTATCCAAAAAATAGAATGATGGATATCATATGATCTTACCCATAACTTTTGATATCCAAATTTCATATTGGTCATGGAGAACCACTTATCTTTGATTAGCTAATTGTAATTTTCATATATACACGAAAGAGGATATTGGTACATTAAAATATTTTTGTTAAACCTCATGTAAACTATACATAAGTGAAACAATATTTCACCCTTCACATTAAATAAAAATGGAACCCAAATGGATCATGCTTGGGTGAATAAATACATTCACCTAGCTTGAACTTTGACTATACATATACTTTAGAAGATATATCGCATATTGTAGAATGTATATAGTCTCCATACTATATATTATCATTTTTATGAACTAGAATCCTCACTATGGTGGAAACCCTAAGAATAAATTTGGGAAAAAATCTTCAAACTAATCAATTGTGGGAGGAAATGCTAGTTTTATACATCATCCACATCCTTAAGAAAAAAGAAAGAAAACTGGGAAAATAGTATCCCTAAATACCATTAGATAGGTCCCAAAAATCTTTCTTATAAAATCCACTATCTAGTGAAAGTGTATAAATCATGTTGAGAATCCACCTTCATTGTAATTATGAAGGAAACCTATAAATATTCAATCCAGAATCACTCTGGAAAAAATAGATTTTATAAGGAACTCTCCAAAGCATATCTTTTTAATACATTCAAGAAAAAATGTTCACTGAAGTCACCACACTGAGTTCAAACAAATTCCACCCAATTCACTCCAGTAGGTACCAATCATTTATGAAAATAAAGTTAATACTAGTATAAAAGAACACTTTTCTTTCATATGGATTAGACTAAAATTCTCACATCCATAGGAATAACATTATCGCATTCCATTTATCAACCAAGAAAATTCTATAACTTAGTGAAATAATTATTTACATAGATTAAATAGAAAAGTGATCTAAATTTTAGTCTTAATGATAATACTAAGTGTTAATTGGACCAAACCTCCTTATTATAGAGATTAACATCTATTCATCTAGTTGTATCGTCCTCTAAGTGGTGAGGGAGTCCACCAATTCCACTATTCTCACTATCAATCTCTTATAGAAATCCTTAGGGTTTCCACCACCACCACTAAACTAGTAACCTCTCAAAAAACACTAAAAATCTTCCATATTCTAGAATTACTATCCAAAAATTCATAAAAAGATTCCAACTGGTTCTGATAAAAATTGGAATAAGTACCTTCCAAACTAACCTCCTTCCAGAAACATCCTTCAAATAATGATTAATGAAACACTAATAATTCCACTACTTCAAGGAACTAAACATAATTTAGAACCACTAATTTAATTCTAATTACATCAATAAAATAAATATTATTGAAAATATTCCCTATAATATCCCACTTGAAGAATACTTCTAAGAAAAATATATAGCATCACCATCATCTTCTATTGTGTACAATGATTCTCCAGCCCCTTTTGTTTACCCAAACATGACCAAGTATTGATGTTTCCAAAGTATCATGAGACCCAAAATATTTGTAAACATATCCAATAGATAATATTTTCCATGTATCTTCTATAATTCCAACTCAAAATCTTCTAGCATATTCTGGATGTAATTGTAATTTTGATCAATGTGTTTAATTTATGAATGAAACACTGGATTCTAGGATAAATGGATTGCACTCTGAATATCATAGTGTAGAAACACATTCTCATGACTACACACAAGTTATTTAATTAATTACTTGAACCACACCATTCCCTTTATAGATTCTATAACTATCACATAATCTTCTCATGTTATAGAAAGTGCAGTCACCAATTGTGATGAGTACACCCAACTAATTTTTCATTCTACTAAATGTAAAAACTTTTTTGGGTCCTCTCTTTTTAGATTTGAAATAACCCCCAATATATTCATATATAAACCCATGTAATGGATCATCATCTCTGAAATAAAAACTTTTAAATTGAATTTATTTTAGAGAAAAATATTCTACTTGAATCCTTAAAAATGATCCTTCCTTGTATTTTTAAGGAATAAAATAACCACTCCCATTATATGAGAAATATTTAGATGATTGAAACCATAGCTTATATCAAAATTTGGGCTACTAAAGAGCTCATAAATTTCTCTATATACTTGTTTTATTCTTCCATTCATAATGCCTAATCCTTTAAATCTTTAAAGTGACTAGTGGTAGGGGTTAAAACAGGCTTACATACACTCATTCTAAAACTATCAATGATCATCTAGATGTAATCCTTATGAGATAAAACCATGATATCGGTTTCTTTATCATGGTGAATCCTCAATACCATGATATTATTTACATCACCAAGGTCTTTGATCTCAGTATTTCTAGATAATTCATCCTTCAACATCCAAATAAACTGAATTTTGAAACCCATCAATAACATAATATCTATTTATAATAATTTGATTATGAATTAATTTCCATTGAACACCTTGTGGTAACATAAATCATATTAATTACTTCATATTAAACCTTTCAATTCTATTGAGGAATAAATATTTTCATTCCAATATATTAGTAATTGTTTCAAATAATAAATAATTATTTTTTAGTTTGTACACCAAGACATGATTCTTATTATCTATGAAACCAACTAGTTGCATCATATAAATTTCTTCTTTTAAATGAAAATGAAGGAAATCTATCCTCACATCCATTTTTTAAAGGTAAAATTTCATGGAAGCAGCCTGCCATAAAATATTTTGGATTGTATAAGGTTCAACTAATTGATAAAATATCTAACTGAAATAAATACCTCCCTTATGATGAAGACCTTTAACAACCAGCCCTGGATTATACAACCTTCATCCATAAAATTCTTCTTTCAACCAAAATTATCATTTCCCTTTAAGTTATTTATTCCATATTGATAATTCCATTATCTCCCATGTGTTATTCAATCATAATGAATCCAACTCCTTCTATATTTATAACTCCCACTGGTTGCGCCCAAATTTACCCTACTGGTAAAAGCGGTCGATGTAGTACATGTAGGGGTCGAATCCACAAGGATCGAAGAAGTAACCTTGAGACGCTATGATTTGGTGAAGGATGGGATATGAAGTATCCAACTTTGGGTTTGATTTTGGATGGTTTAAAGAAAACTAACAAAACTAAGTGAATTCAATTAAAAGAAAATGGGTTGATCTTAGGATTATGCTCAGGGTGGATTGAATGAATTTTACTTCTTTAGACAATTTTGGTTTTATTAATTCTTGATGAATCCATTCTTCAAAAATAACACTACCTTCATCATTTTCTGGTTTGGTGCTTACTAAACACAATTACAAATCCCCTATACACATAGAGAACCAAATTCATTATCTATCTGAGGCATATGGTCATTTAGTAATTGAATTTAGTTTTCTCAAACACAGTAAAGATGACGGGTAGAAATAACTGAAGAATGGATGTCTTAAATTAATTATCCAATTAACAACAATTAGTTCATAAAATAACATTCAATCTAGCCTTTGCATCCTCCTAAGATAAACCCATTAAAGGGTTAGCCCTCCATTTATGGTACACTCTCAATTGTGGGCGAAAGATGGCTAACAATAATTGGATTGAAGAAATTAAAACCGCGGAAATAACGATCACTC
This sequence comes from Viscum album, assembly GCA_963277665.1. Classification (NCBI taxonomy): domain Eukaryota; kingdom Viridiplantae; phylum Streptophyta; class Magnoliopsida; order Santalales; family Viscaceae; genus Viscum; species Viscum album. The sequence continues at coordinate 1,510,031,357 of OY728128.1, read as the reverse complement.
CTCCGTGTGGGTGAATGAAATTCACACCTATGTGTGAACTAATTCACAAAAACATAGAGATATCACTGTTCTTTGTGATAATAAAGTTTAAATAAATGAAATGGAAAATATATAAGAGAAATAAGTTGATTAAGAACTTAAAGATACAAAAAGGAAACATACATGGAAATGGAAAACATTGCAAAGGAAATTTGGAAGCATAACCTTACAATGAAACAAGCAAAAAAAGATGATAATAAAAATATCCACCATATTCCCTTCACCACTAGCTCCTTATATAGGAATATTAGGAGCCTTAGATCCACCCCCACAATCAATTCACCCCCAAAAATTAATGAAGTCAAAAGGAGGGTGAATAATCAATAGGAAATTGATGTTTCGAAGTTTACCCGGAAAACTATCCAGATTCGTCCACCATATTGACGTGTAAATTTGTAATTGAAGAAGGCCAAATCCTGAAGGGGTTGTATAAGACAAATATCTTTGTACACCTGTCCTTTATGAGGTGTAAAATGTTCAGGAAATTTGGCTCATCCTTTTGGATGTTATGCTCTAAATGGTGGGACGAATTTCTGTGCATTAATTTCGGGTCCACCATTTAAATCTCAACTTCAGATCCCTTTATCATAATGAAAAAATTAGAATTGGCTCTGGACACAGTTGAATAAAATGATCCTCATATTTTTATCTTTCTTCTATACAAAATTGTGCTTCATTGGGCTTGGTTTTTGGGCCCCACATTTGTTTGATGGGCCTTAGATCCATTATGCTTTTTCCAGAAAGTTTCTGCCTTAAATGCAAAAATCTCCATTGTCACTTGTGATTTATCAATAATACCTAAAAGAAAAAATGTTCCAAATACAGTGATGAATCATATAAGAAAATATCAAATTAAAATTATGAATATTGTAATTTCCACAAGCAAAGTAATGAGTGGTCCCAAATTGACACTTTAAGCATGAATTGCACAATGATGGGAAATGAAGTTCAATTTCTGAATTGGACTAAAATTGATGTTTATGAGCTTTTAAACACATTAATATTAAGATCTTAACAATTAATATTAGCCACTTTCAGTGTCTAATCACCCACTTTCTAGAATCACTTAGAGTATCCACTTATTTTAGTCTTTCTAGTAATTCCATATCCATAAATATCAATAAACTTAGATAAGATATATACATATACACCAGTCATCTGATACTTTAATATACCTATACAAAAACATGGATTTAGATTCTTTTAGAATATTAAATTCTAGATCTTCACATTTCTAAACTCTTTAATGAGTATCACTAGTTATTGATATTTTGGGTATATCTTATATTGGATGAACATTTGATCTTTCTTCACAACTCCCTAAGCATCCCCCCATAATATGTAACCTTTCGATAAACATAGAGATAAATTAACTTTCAATAACCTTGTATTTTCCATGAACACCGTTTATATATTCTTGAATTGAATTTGAATATTTATTATCAACCTCTTCTCATTCAACTTTTAAACTCTCCATAAAATTTTCTCATTGAAGATCAGATTCCAGCTTCAAAAAAAATATCCTCTTTTCATCATCCCAAATATGAAAACTAAAATATTCATCATTGAATCCAAGAATAAGAATATTGATGATTTTGCTTCATGATTATATATTTATTTTTCATACACATTCATATAGTCTAATCATATAAAAAATCAAAGATGAGAAACTTCTAGAACATTACCAAACCACAGTTCTTCTAGTAACTTTTTTCCAACTAGTGTTTGTGGACTTATTTTGATTAAGTATGTTTTTACCCACTAATTCAACCAAAAAAACATTGGAATTTACAAATATAATAGTATAATTATTTTTATCTCCATGAATTCCAAATTAATTCCATAAGTTATATAATTTTTTTAATATTCATTTATAATAATATTCTCATGTTGGAACCCTCTATTTCTGTAGAAGTTCTAGAATATAATCCCAATAAACATACCACCATTATCTAAAAATGGAAATTTCATCTTACTTATTGTCTCTCTTTAAACTATATAATTCAACTGAATAACGATTCCAAAAAATCCACTCTTATGTTTTAGAATATTTACCCACAATTTTCTTGTGGAATCATCAATGAAGGTAATAATGTATCTAGCTCATTCTTGAGAAACAAATGGTGAAGGACCCCAAACATCTATATGAATAAAATATATTTCATGATTTTTTTTCAATGGAAAGATTGAAAGAATCCTTTTTTTATTGAGTATAATATTTTTTTTATTTCATAGATTGGTTAATAGAACTCATTGTGCCCTTTTCCATAAGAATCTCCATACCTTTCTCACGGAGGTGCCCAACCTATTTCTTCCATTGTTCTAAACCATTGATAGTTGATTCTCAAATAAGTGTAGATCCCAATTACCTTGTAGTTATATACAAAGGACATTATTTTACTCATCTTTCCATGGTATGAGATCTTTGAGAAGTCTTCCATACTCATTTTATAAAACTTATTCAAAACCCTACTTCATCCAGTTGACCTACTTAAATTAAGTTCTCCAGAATACCTAAAACATGTCACACTTTCTTTATTATAAAAAATCATTATTAAAATAAAATATAACTTCTCCATTCCCCAAAATATTTCGATCTTCATCATTAGAAATATTCCCTCTACCAATATTATTGGACATATAGTTTTACATGCATCCATTTTCTACCATGGAGTGGAAAAATATTGATAATCTATTATCCAATATTCTATTTCAGTAGAAAGTGTAAAATTAAATTTATATTACTCTCAATTGTAACACTCATTTCTCTAGATTCATCACTTTTAAAATTTGCCTTTTTTCCTAAAAATATCTATTAAGTTGACCTATATTTCCACAATTCCATCAAACATGACTCCTTCTAGAAGACTTCCCTCTACTTTTATTCCATATTTTTATATCTGATTAATTCTAATTATTCTAATTATGTGAGTGTTATTTTGTTTTTGAATTTAATAAATTACTATAATAGGATAAAATCCCATTCTATTGAAGCACCTCATTGAGAATCAAGTTCTAAAAATAAATGAAACCCAAATCATTATTTCCACTTCAACTGCTCACAACTATCACTATGGCCTCCCAAGATTCTGGTAAAGATAATTGTAGCATAATTTCACAAAAATTATCTATAAATGTAACATACATGGGAATAATTTATCTCTATATTAAGTTAAAATAATTCAAAATATTTGATATATATTTTCCTTATTATAACCACATTCTAAATAGCCTATATATCATGCACACTTTATTTAGTTTCTTTGGTTTCCTTTACATATATTCAAGGTATTACATTAACACTAATGTGGTATTATTCTCTTAAATGTTCAAATCCACATTCATGAATAATGAAATTTATATCAAACCAAGTTCTTTACCAACCATATTTTCCAATTCACCATTATCCATTACTTCTGGTTTAACACCCTTTAAGGAAATATCAAAATATTTATAAATACGATAGTCTTCCATATAGATTTTCCAGAAACTAAATTTTTTTATATTTAATCTATTCACCCAAAACATTCCATCTACCAATTACATTATTCCAAAAAAACAATAAATCCCACTGAAATTTGAAAACACATCTCGGGTAGAGTATATTACCTAACGTGATAAGTGAACTATGGAGCCTCATGTGAACCAATTCTCGAATACTAAATATTGAGAACCCCTATATACTATCCTTGCAAATGAAAATCATAAGTATTTAATACTGAATCACTATGGTTGAAATAGATTCTATAAGTATCTCTTCAAAGCATAGTGTTCCAAACCATGTAAGAAACAATTTTCACCCAAATCACCACACTAATTCAAATCAACTTCACCCTTGTTCACTTCAAAAGATAAAAAATATTAAACAAATAAATGTAAATTTAATAAATGGATAAAAATTGGGTTTTAAATGGTTGGGAATAAAATTCCTACACCCATAGGAGAAACATTTAAACATTCCATTCCTCTAGAAAAAAATGTTTTTAACTTATCCCCATAATTAGTTTCTTTGATTACATTGAAATGTAATATCAATTTAGCTCTTAGTTTCATTGTCAAGTAATAGAAATCCCAACACTATTATAAATAGATAGTATCATCTGTTCATCCAGTTACATTGACTTCTGAGAAGTGTCGGAGTCCACCCATTCCATTATTCTCACTATAGATCTCTTGATGAAATCTTCAATGTGATAGCCACCTTCGATGCACTAGAAACCTTTAAAAAACACATAAAACATCATACAACTTATGAAAGTACCATTTTAACATCAGTAATAAGACTGCCTAGATCTTAGAATCATCGGAAGAAGTTTATTTTGAACCAACCTTCTTCTAAAAACCTCTTTTTGTAAATGTTAAAGGAAACCCCACATGTTTTTCTACTTCATGGAATTAGAGATCCTTTGGAAACAATCCTTATATTCCAGTGACTTTAACCATTTGATTTTAACTTCACACATTCCTAAAAAATCACCCATGGGGGATATAAACAACATTAACCTCAATTTTAGTTCATGTGTTCTTTATAATAAGTCAACTAATCCACTCTAAGGATCAAATAAAAACTGCATGTATTAAATATAATTAATTCCCAAATATTCTCAAAACCACTAATCATTTTTTTTATCTAGGACACATTTTAATACCATCATATGACACCCCATGAGGGTATATTAATAGTCATGATCCCAAACAGATACTTCATGATTAATTCCATTTCATTAACCATATGGGTAGATATACTTGAGTGTTGAACACCCATATCGAATAAACATATTCTATAGTACATGTACCTAATATTTTACATCAAATAGAAAATAGTCCCCAATTATGATCATATTGATCATGGTTGATAATATGAAGACAGTCTGAGTCATTTCCATGAATGAAAAAACCGTGACCACTAAGAGGAGCACTACCCTACACTTTTTAAAGAATTTGGGTATAGATACCGTCTCTACACCCAAATCCCCTAAAAACTATAATTATCTCCATAAATAACCGTCCTAATTTTAAAACATAATCCTAATTCTTTCACATCACAATGACCGATGCTAGTATTGGAAGAACCCTAATAAAAAACAAAAAAATGTCTCATATTCCCACATGAAGGAAACTCTATAGGTTGTCAGTGGATGTGTGGTTAGGTTTTCCCCCCTCTTCTACATTGAGAACATGTAAGAGGAATCTTATCTTAGGAGTTAAGATGCGATTCATGGCCCTAACTGACCTCCAATCCATCATGAATCTCCAAAATAGTTCTTCATATAACCCAAAAATTCCTTCCTGGATCCAACATATTATAAAAAATACTTGGGAATAAAACTCCACACCATGTTATTCTAAAAATGGGGCTAAACTTCACTATATTTTTAAATTAATTTTGAAGTAATGAATTCACTAGAACCTATATTGGATGAATCAACTCATCCTCAAAATTGTGAACCCCATCAGTCTCATCACCCACCAACATTAGTGAAAAGTGTAGAAAGTTAGTAAAATGAGAAACATGATCCATCGTCAATATGTTCACTTGAATAAGGTTCATGAACTCTCAAGAGTGTAATATAGTGGTAGATAATAAACATGGAAAGGGGAAATATAATTGAACAAGTTGAAGAATAATTAATCATCTAAGATAATAAATAATTTATCAGAAGGTGGATAATAAATACATATAAAATTATAATGAACATGTAATGTAGAAATAAGAAAAAGAGTACACATGATACATAGGAAAAAATAATATACCGCTTTCTAAAAAAATACAAAATATACCAAAATATTCCTCTACTAGCATCACAAGCATAGCCTTAGTCCTCTACTCCTATACCCCATGCTGGATCTCAGAATCAAGCATCCGAAGTTAGAAAATTCCCTTTATCTACACCTAAAATCATGATGTATGCTCGGGTACGAAGGGTAAAATGAGTAGGGTGTGAGATATACACTGTAGGCCACCACCAATGGTGTCTAGATTAATCTTGTTAGTTCATATAAAATGAGCATCATTCCAATAATATAAATGAAATGTAATAAATGAATGAATGAAAACAAATAAATCATCTCCTTGTATAAAACTCGACCGACTCTACCTACTTTGGACTAAGAAGGATGTCTATGAACCATGATAACCAGTGAAATTATCATATAATGTATAATGGGCTGCTATAAATAAAGGATCAAGATATGTTTTGTTCCTAAGCATATGATTTAGCATGGTGGATGTGCCCCTTTATTAAATGAATTAAATTATTTATACAAAAGGAATCTCATGAATTTAATTAATAGGTATCCTAGATCCATCTAAGGTGAACCATATCAAGGATCCCAAGTATTTCCCTGAGAGAAAAATAATTACTCAACTCTATAGGAGTCTGTCCAAGGTGATCCATAAATGGAATCCCCAATATCACCCTCAACATGATGTTAATACAATACCCTTTGATTCTATCCTTGGTATCTCATGTAGGGGTCCTAGTATCACTCATGGATTGATATTACCAATTGGCCATCAGGTACATCCATAGTGTCTCCCCTAGGGAACCGATATCACTTTTTTGGAGGTAGATAAAATGCATGGTGAGCCCATACACGGAATACCTAGTATTTCCCTTAGAAAATATTAAACTCAATCATATGTAATGAAATTTATGATACTTTAACAAAATTAGTCAAGATATTCAATTATGGAATGGTGTTTAACGGCACAACTCATGGATTACCTATTCAATTTTAATTCAATTTATTATTTAAAGGGAATTTGTTATAAGGAAAATCACACCTAAAGACGTTTTTTGAAAATTTATGATTTAAAAAATTAGGTCTTTATGGAGGGTCGCACACATAGGGGTGGCCCAACTCAATGATATCAACAAAGGTTCTGATTCACCACTATCTAGGGTAATACTAGGCATGGATAACCATTCGATTTAATTTATTAAACATTTTGGAGGCAATACCGAAAGGGTTTAACTCCCAATAAAACAGAACCTGACAGAAAAGAAACTAAACATGAAGGAAAGGAACTATACCACCTAACATAGGCTTATAGTGCTCTCCTCATCCTGTGTCATCCCTTGAATCAAACTAGAATGGGAGATATCATAAAAATCGTCAAATTACTTAAAAATAGGGAAAATTATCCCACAACAAAATAGTGAAATAGATGTGAAGAGAAACTAATAATATAAGGAAGTGGAGTGTTGAGCGTACTGAGAGGAATCCAAAACACCTGACAGTGAATGAAATATATATTAGGCATGAGAGCAATGGAAAATCCTATCATGGCTTAAAGAAGGAGCTTCATGTGAGGGATAAGGGATATTGTGTACTAGAAATAAGGGAAGAAGAAAGGATAAGGGTTTAAAACATTTTAGGGGAAAATGTAAAATTACCCTTAAAAATATATTGCATGGTTTGACCACATGGTTGGCCAAAATATGTGCCAAACATGTAATAGGCACTACACAATGAACCCCCTCACATGGACTATCCACATGGTTTGTCTATCCATGAACATATCTTGTAAAAGTATTCTATCAATAATTTTTTCAACTCTGTATGTGTGTGCGGCCTAAATAGCATGGCTACAAACAAACTATACGTCCTCCCTAGTGGGGAGTCCCTTGGTTTCCCGGGATGCTTTGTTACCAATATTTCCTTCCAGGAGACCAGAAACATCCCTCCTTTCATTGGTGTTATCCTTAACAAGAACCAGGAGGAGATGTTTAACCTCATTGATCTGTCCTCGGCCCCAGATCGGTGTGTGTTCACCCCTTCGTCGTCTAGTAACTTCACCTCCAAAGATTATCATCGGGTTTCTGCCATGCAGACAGCAGAGGTCCCTTGGACTGACACACTATGGGATAACGCCATTCCCACTAAATTTAATTTCCTTTCCTGGAGAATCTGACACAGAGGACTTCCTACAAACGAGAATATCATAAGATGTGGGGTGAGTATGGCATCCAAGTGTGTTTGTTGTAAGCGGCATAAGGAGGAGACCTCGGAGCACTTGTTTTTTGATAGCGACTGGGCGCGCGAGGTTTGGTCCTTCTTTGGTGCTTTCACGGGTTTTGATATTCCAGCCATGGCAGATCAACCCTTCCTTAATCTCTGGTTTCATGGTTCGGGTGATGCGGGCCCGGAGAGAAAAGCGTGTACTCTGGTGTTTAACGCTGGTTGTTGGAGTTTGTGGCATGCTCGTAATGCGTTTTTGCATGAAGGCGTATCCTCCTCAGCTCGCTCCATCATATTCTGAGTCAGGAACCTACTTCTAGATATGGTTGTTGTGCTGAGTTCCTGGAGAGAGGCACCCACTCTGCAGCGCCTTCTTCCCTCGGTTCATCATCCTCCTCCGGCCTCTGCTCCGAGTACTGGTCACTGGGTCCACTGGCTTCCCCCGAATCACGGCTTCAAGCTTAACACTGATGGATCCTGTCTTGCAGGTGACACCAGAGGAGGGGGACTCATTCGTGATCACAATGGTTCAGTATTGTTTGCTTCCTCCATTCGGTTGGGCCCGGGCACTCTGCTCCTTGTAGAGGCGAAGAGTATGATGGTTGGCCTCCAGGAAAGCATCAACAGGGGATTGGTTCTAACAGAAGTGGAAACGGATTTCCTAATACTCTCAAATTCCATTAAGGGAATCGGGAGCATTCCTTGGTCTATTGAGTACATTATCCAGAGGTGCCGGGGTCCCTTGGGTACTATAACTAAGGTTTCTCATACCTGGCGGGAGGGCAATAAAGCTGCAGACTACCTGTCTTCTATAGTCTCACCAGGCCTGGAGGAAATTTTCTTTCATACCTCTCTCAGTCTGAAAGCAACATGGATTAACATCATTAGAGGGGATGCTCTCGGCCTCCATTAGTTCAGGCCCCCTTAGCCTCTGTTTTTCTTTCTTTTATCCTTTATCTTTTTCTTTTTATCTTGTCTGTTTCTTTTCTTTTTTTTCCTTTTTTTCTCTCTCTTTGTGCGGATGCTTTGGTCGTCGCCTTTTTTTGACAATTTTTTTTAAAAAAAAATAGAATCGAATGGAATATGATTCCTAAAATTATGAATAATAGGTTTCTAAATGAGCCTTGTAATCTCTTGAACCACTCAATATCCTTAAAAGTTCATTAATAGAAAAATATGACCGGTTTTGAATAGTTGAAATATATTTTGTACCTCTCCGAAGAACGGGGACATTACAAACTCTCCTCCATAAAACAAACTATGTCTGGGTTTCCCTTCTGATGGTGGTAATGATTCATATGAGAACATTTTTGGATATTTGGCATGTACATCATCCTATAGATCCTAGGTCTCATTCTATACATCTATATGATTCCATAACACCAATACCATTGGAGAAAAACTTCATCAACAAGCATTCATTATCGGACCAATGATGCATAATAGATGCTCCTTGGAGGACACATATAACTCCATATCAATATCCTTAGGGTCAAATGAATGAGAAAAGTTATAATCATATCAAAGAATATGTGATATATGGAATATGTCATGCATGGAATAATACATTTAAGGTAGCATCAACTGATAAGATACCTACCAAACTCTCTCCATAATATAAAAAGGCCCAATGTACCAAGGAAATAGATTTAGCTATACCTGAATCCATATATGAACCAATATAGGTGATACTCACAAAAAGACCTAATGTCCCACCATGAACTATAGGGGTTATCAATGACAGTTATTATAATATGTCATCCTAGACTGAGATATATCTATATGTTTCAAAATTAGTTATACATTCTATTATGACTCCTAAATAATATAAGGGACCAGTAGTGCCTCCTCAACTCCCTCTAACTAGAAAAATGGTAAACAATATGACCTAACGTATAGGTCCTTATAAGGATCCATATGAATTGTTTCATGAAATATGGTACTAAGGAAAACTCAATGAGTGGGATATGTTTTTTCCCTGAACCACCAAAACCAAGGACACATTCTTGTTACATGTCCTCTAACACCTGTATCATCCGCTCGGACTTCCCGTTGGTCTGAGGGTGATGCACCATACTCAAGAGAACATATACAACCATTTCTTTCTACATCCCATAATGGATACATGATTTAAATAAAGTGTATCAGTATGACATAATATAACAGTGAAAACCATGAAGAAAAAAATGTACCAGATATAAATCATTCTTATCTTTTCAACATAGAGGGCCTCACAAATAGATAAAAAGTTTGAGACATTTTCAGCCAATCAAAAATCAACCTTACTGCATTACTCCCCCAATGTGATATTCAAAAACTCTTCATGATGTCCCTAATTACATCATTTAATTTCTACTCAGGAATGAATAGTGGTTGTATAAGTCTTACAAGTCACTGGTTCTCAACCTTTACCTGCTGATAGGTGGAGCACCAAGTGATAAATCCTACAATATGACTCTTCATACCTGGACACTAATACAGATGATGTATGTATCATTACCCATTTTGAATCACAGGGTTAACATACTAAATAGAGGTGTGAGATTACTATATCAACTCTTCTCATATATTAGCAGGCACCCATACAGGATGACGGTAGAGCAGGTTCTCAATCATATCAACAACTCAATGAGGTAGTGGGTTCCAACCTGAGATACTATTCATCAAGACAAGGCCATTAGAATATGATAGTTGTCTCATCATAACCCATTCTTAATGGTAGGATGTCACTACTAAAGAAATTAAAATAGTATACTCATGTTGTTCCAGGATCTTCAGGTGAATCTCAAAAAACAAATCCATGAACAGCTATTCAGAACTAACCTCCTGGATGGCCTGTTTCTGGGTCTTCTAACTCAAGGTATCAACCACTACATTACCATCTGTGGGTGTATAATAAATCTTAACATCAAATGACTAAATATATTATACCCACCTAAACTATATAAGATTAATTTAATTCTATGTGGATATGCATTCTATACACTTTTGATCCTTGTAAACAATGAACCACTCACCCAATAGATAATTCCTGCAATTGCGTAAATCATAAACCATGATTTCTATCTTAAGGTCATGTGTAGGATAATTTTGATCATGAGGTCTCACCTAGAAGGAACTATATGCTATATCGCAATCAACATGCATCAAAACTACTCCCATATCGATTATTTAGGCATCACAATAGACAATATAAAACCTACCATGATCTAGAAGAATTAGGATCATCACAGAATTCATTCTCCCCTTAAACTCCAAAAAGGCTATCTCATAAGATTTTTTACATTCAAATTTCACACCCGTATTAGTCAATTATATAAGAGGTACTACTTGGAATGATAGGTCATGAATGAATAACCTATAATATCCTTCCACCTCGAACAAATTTCATATATCAAATTCATTTTTTCATATGATCCTAAGAAACCACAGCTCTCACCTTCACTGGGTCAAAAAATACACTATCCTCTGAAATGATATGACTCAATAAGTAAACCTTATGAATCCAAAAGTGGAATTTTATGATTTTAGAATATAGAGACTTCTCTATTATAGTATTCAGCATGATATCAAGATGGTTGACATGGTTTTGTATATTGAGATAATACACCAATATTTTTTCAATGAAGACTACCATAAATTAATCAATGTAGGGGTGGAAAACCCAATTCATCAGAGCAGTAAAGACATTCAGTGTGTTTGTAAGGCTGAATAGAATAACCATATACTTATAAAATCTATAAATTCTATTTAATAATGTATGTGGTATGTCTGATAGCATCACATTCACTTGATGGTAGGCCATCCTCAAATCAATCATAAAGAAAATTGTTTCTCCTTAGAGATGGTTGAGGTGGTCATCTATGCAATAAAATGTATACCAGTTTTTTACTATAAGCTAGTTTATCCATTTCTAATCCACACAAAACCTGAGGTTACCATCCCCCTTCTTAAAATAAGTACATGTTAACCCCATAGTGAAGTGAAGGGTCAAATAAAACCCTTTTTCTCTCAATATTTCAACTACATCTTGAGTTAATGGATCTCATTAAGTGCCATCTTATAGGGAGTAATGGACATTGTTTCCATACCTGAAAATATCTCAATAGTGAACTCCACCTCTCTCACCATAGGTTAGACAAATAAATCATCATAGAAAACGTCCCATAAATGATCCACTCCATGAGGGAATTCCATAAGCCGCATTCCCTAATCTCTCATAAAGAAACTATCCAGCTAGGTTGTCACCTTGCACATAAAAATATGATTGGGTTCATATCGAATCACGTGGATATATCATTCACCCTTATGAAAATATGTACTTTCCTTGGGTGATGTAAATGACACACTTAGAAAATATAAATCCACATGGGCATGATAAGTCACTAGCCAGTCCATCCTGAGAATGATGTCAAAACCAATCATCTCGAGGGAAAATAAATTCCACAAGAAATGGTACCCATCTATCTCTAGGGGAACTTGTTGATCTGGAATACACTCTCTTATCAAACCCCTAACGGTGTGTCAAGAGTCATTAAACCATATAAGTACTCCATATCCAGGACCATACTTTCCATAATTTCTAAAGATATAAAAGAGTGTGATGAACCTATATCAAATAAAGAAGAAACTAAAGTAGAGGATACTAGAATAATAACTAGTTCTATAGAAGGTGTTATACTCTATTACTAAATCATATCCTACACTACATAAATATGGCCTGAACTGTGGCCCTGAGATGCAACCTATCTAACCTGGGTTGGCCCACTCTTCTAGTGTTGAACAAATGATGTCTGACTACCTCAACCATGACCACCTCCTTGGCCTAATCGTCCGGTAGTAAACCAACTCCCTACTTGACATGGAGCTACTAATATCGTACTTAAAAGTGGGGTCTTCAATGAACCCTTATAACTAGATATGGGAGGTAATTTTTAGAAAAAATTCTACATGTGATCCTTCATGATATGTGCTCAATACTCGAATGGGTTCCTCATACATTGGGTCTTCTAGTGGCATGTCCTTCCACACTAGTGCAACACCACATAACTGTTGGTGCATGTCATCTAGATGGTTTTTTTCCCACGTGTACCCTCAAAATGACACTTCCTACCACTAGATAGTCCTTATCCCATCCCAAAGGGTGAACCTAAATGTCTCACATTTCGACCTTCCCTTAGGTTCCTCTATGTAAGGAGGTCCTGGTTCACAATCTTTGAAATGGTATCCATCCTAAAAACATTCACCTATAATCAGATACTGAATTCAATACAATCTTCAAAGCTTCTCGTAGTTATCAACTCATTACTCTTTAGTGTCATCACAAGATTATAGACCTCGGTGAAATGATAATATTACCCCATAATGGACATGGAACCCTCTTATAGGTTCATAAACTCCCAGGTGTAGTATTCTTGCAATTTTTAGGAGAAGAAGTAATTATATAAGGCTATTTGAAAGCCCATCTAGACTATACACAGATGAAATCTAACCTAGGTAATGACATCCCTCCAACGTTTAGAATAATTGTGCAACATATAGATATATATATTGGAAATATACTCTACAAGCATCTCCATATGCTTGAATATAGATAACATGGCCTCTAAACATGACTCAATTTCCTGAGTAACACCATCCCCTGATAAGGTGGGAGGGTGATGCTGCTAAAATTGCCACATAAATTGTACCATAGAATGGGAAGGTCAAGGGTCTCCTTGTATAGACTACATGAAGCTGATGAATCTATCTTGGAAACAAGAATTAGTGCCCAGTGTATGATCAATATAAGGTTCCTCGGGTAGAACTATATGAGTTAATAGTTGTGGCTCATGGACCACCACCTCTAGAGAATGGTCATAACTGCCTTCCTGGTGTTTGACGTGAGTATATAGAGGTGGAATTATTCTATAATTTCCAAATTCATTCCTCATAAAATATTTAAAATATATTATAACATATGTAAGTGATAAATGGTAGGTATAAATCCTTCATACAAATAGGTCACACATCTTCTCATGCTCCTAAATCTAGGTCTAAGTGATAAATATGATAATGAAATACCATTATAGACACATACTAATTAACACTACTATGTTTGGGTTATGGTCAAGGTCTCATACAACATAGCGGAGGTTCAAGTATATGGAGTGTTAATTAAAAGTTATAGAGGAAAACATAATTTACTTTTTAATTAGCATCCCCATTTATCAATAACCATTTCATTTAAAAAATAATAATTTATAGAATTTCATTCTTATTTATATAAATATTGATGTCTAAATCGAGTAAATGTTTTCACCATTATTAATTTATAAAGCCCCATACTCTTTATAAATTCAAATTAGTTTTTCATGTAACTGTGATATGACCATTATATCTACAATCTGGTCGTAACAGGTCATATATAATGATTTGATTCAATGATATGACTTAACCAATTTATATAAGTATTCACATAATAAATTAAAATTGGTCTTCATCAATCAAATCAACTAATACTTCAGCCCTTAGAACCAGGGGTTCTTGGCTCAACCATGGCATGATTTGGTTAATTAGGTTCCCATTATCAATCTATCTAGGAAAAAACATGAATATTGATGTAGGTATGTCAATTAATCCAATTATTTCTTCAATTCAAGAAATGTTATCAAATTTCAAAAATAAAAATCAATCCAAAAATAAAAATCACAGGCAATATAGGAAATTCATGTAGAAATAAAAAATATGGCATGGAATAATGCATAACATTTAAGTCATAAGGTTCCTAGTATGATGCAAAAGTTTATACCTACTTTTCAAACCAGGTAATAGAAAACAATGTCCTTAATTATAACATGTCAATAATAATAACATCATAGATCATGAGTGTCACCCAACAGTGAAGCCAATGAAAATATACCAATAAAAAACCAAAATAGTAATAACCCATCACAAGTAATTTGGGTTTCCCTTGTATATGGGTTAGCTACTCCCATGAATAAGCTCATTACAAAATTCTATCACATCCAAGTATCCAATATAATACCAAAATAGTTAGACAAAAGGAAAAGAACTATGATACCACATTATAGCATCCTGCCCAAAAAGCCACAGAATTGTGCCCCAAGATGGTTGGCCATATGACTTTAATCTCAGCTTCCCTAGAGGATGATGACTAGTAGCGACTGACTAGGTTATTTCCATAGGGAGACTATGCCTTCATGATCCAACTATAACACAGTGGTAGATCATAAAAATGAGTAGAATTAATTGAATTAATCAACAAGAAGAAAAATTAATATTTCAAGATAATTAATAAATAGGTGAAAGTTAGATAATTAATAAATTTAAAATGATTATAACAAGTTCATGTAACTATACAATAAAATATAACATAGGATAAATTGAAAAAAAATGCATATACCACATGCTAAAAAGTACTAAATATAAAAAAAGATGATTGTACTAGAATCATGAGCATAGGTTCAGTCTTCTATTCCAATACTCCATCCAAGTACTCAGAATCATACATCGTAAGTTGGAAACATCACTTAATCTACACCTTCATTCATCAAGCATGCTCAGGTACCAAGGGTGTTTTGAGAAGGGTGTGAGATACACTCAGTAGGACACCACCAACTATGTCAAGATAAATCCATTCAGTTAATATAAAATGATTAGTGTTCCATTAATAATAAATTCAAGGTAAAAAATAAATGAATAAATTCATTAGTTTGGATTCCTCATGGGAAACCCGACCAACTCTACCAACTTTGAACTAAGCCATATATCTCTGAACCATGGTAACTTGTGAAATTATAATATAATGTATAATAGTATGTTATAAATAAATGATTAAGATATGGATCACACCGAAAATATAATGTATCTTGGTGGACGTGGCCCTTATTTGAATGAATTAAATTAATTGAATTTTTATAAAAGGAATATCTTGAATTTAATTAAGTGGCATGCAAGGCCCATCCCAAGAAAACAATATTGAGGAACCCAAGTATCACACTAGTATCACAATAAATTCTCAATTTAGTAGAAGTCCATACAAGGAAATCCATAAATGGAATCCCTAGTATGACCCCTGACATGGTGTAAAGACAATGCCCTATGATTCCATCTAGGTCTCCCACATAGGGGATCAAGTATCAATTGAGGACTGGTATAACTATATAGACACCAATCCCATTCACGGTGTCTCACCTAGGGAGCCAGTATCACTCATGTGGAGTTATAATAAATGCATAGTGATCCCATCAAAGGAATACCAAGTATCTTCCCCGGCATATATGAATCTCATTCAGAGCCTTTAATTATAAAGCATGTTGAGACCTTACAAGTAGATCCATAAATGGAATCCCTCAAATCACCCTCAGTTAAGTATGGAAGTATTTGATATTAATAATCACTCATTAAATTTATCAAGTCATGAAATTTATGATAATTTAATCTAATTAGTCAATAAATTCAATTATGGAATGAAGTGTAGGAGCCAAACTCATGTCTTAACAATTCTATAAATGTATTTATTATTTCAAAGGAATTTTTTAAAAGGTAAATCACACCTCAAGATGTCTTTTTTCAATTTATGATTATGGAAATTAGGCCTTCAAGGAAGGTCACACCCATATGGGTAGCTCATGTCAAGGCGATCAACAAATGTGTTTATTCGCCACTCACTAGGACCATATTGGGCATGAAGAACCATTCAATTTAATTTATTAAAAATATTAGAAACATATTTGGAAAGGTATGGGGTAGGATAAAATGGTGCATCACATAAAAGAAACTAATCTTAAGGGAATGTAACTATACCACTTAACATAGTTTCTTAGTGATCTGCTCATCCAGTTCCATCCCTTGAATTAATCTACAAAAAGAGATGTTAGAAAAATAATTAGATTCTCTAATAATAAGTCAAATGAGATAAAAAATAGTTAAATATATTGGAAGGGAAACTAGTAATATAAGTAATTGGAGAGTATAAAGTACTAAGATGAATCCAATGCATCCAATAGTGAAGGAAACAAATATTGGATGTAGGAGAAATGAAAAAGCATAGCTTGGATTGAGGGAAGAGATTCACATGAGGTATATGGGAAGTTATATAGTATAAATGAGGAAGGAATAAGGTTAATCATGTAAAACATTCCAGGTGAAAAAAAATAAATTCACCCTAAAAAAGTGGTTGCATTATTTGGATGCACTTTTAGAAACACTATGCACCAACTGTGCGACAACTACATCCCAAAGAAACCCCTTGCATGGGTTGTCCGCATGGTTTGTCTATCCATGAACATACCATAAATAAATTAATATATCAATAATTTCTAAAATATCTACATTGTTGTGCATCATATCCCTCATGGTTTCAAATAAACCGTTTAGCCTTTATTGTGCCTTAGGTACCTCACACAGTTGAGTCGCATGGTTATCACTAACCATGCGCTAACCATGAGGCTTAGTTCCCCTTATTAAATTTCAATTGTTGGGGCTCCAAAGGAGATAAATACTCTTATTAACCACTAATTAGACTTAATATTTCATTATAAACATCAAATGAGAGGTTTTGAAAAGTATAAAAAGAGTTTGTACCTCTCTAAAAAGCTAGTACGTTACATTGATACTACATCTAAAACTCTCTAGTATATTATGACATATAAGGCGCGACTCATAGAGAACGATTTCCCATATATTATATAAACTAAAGTATAATCTATAGTATTTACTAATAAATTGGTGGTATTTGACCAATCGGTTATATTTTTCAACTATCAGTGGGAAATTCTCATCCCCTCCTGTTTAGCACGCAACTGGAGGCCATAAGAGTGACTTAACACTACAATGTCAAATACACAATTCCAAAGACATTTTTATCATAGTTTATGAAAACATGTTTTATAATAATAAGTGATATACATTAAATTACAATAATCTATATATGTTAATTATGATATAGGGTCCCATACAACTCATGTTCTCTCTTTAGTCCCAACATCAAACTCCCAAGGGTTAATATAAATACTCCTAAGATCTATGTGACCAATAATCATATATAATAGAAATGTGACCCGAACCCTTATTCTATTCAAATGAAATTTCATAAATAACTTTTGTTGGAAAACATTTTATAACATATTTCTGGCATTCTAAATTATTAGACCACTCTTTATACTTAGAATTTCAATTATATATTAGTATATTAATGTCATGTGAATTATGTATTCTGAATATGATGCATTAATGAAAACTATATTTTCACCCTATAACAAGAGTAAAAAATAAAAAATATGCAACACAACATATTGCTTATAATTCATAATTTATTATATCAAAAAATTAAAACAACATCGTCCATGGTATAATGGATATTCTATATACAAAGGTAAGTTATGCCCAAGAAGAGGGTTTATCCCATGTTTCAACTATATCCTATATCCAACATCTATATCCAAAATAGTAAGAAAAATAAAAGAACATATCTGATACCACAATGTAAAATCTTATCCTAGACTACCTAAGAAGTAGCATAACTAATGGTGCCACATCACCTCAAGCACACCTCCCCATAAACAACAGTGAAAAGTAGTAATAATAAACCATTTTCATAATTTAAGGATTTAATTTTAAAATAATAATTATTATCCAATGATGAATTAAACCTATCACATTATAGAACATAATAGAAAAAAAATTAATGTTATATAGGTCATGAATAGGTAAAAGGATCGCCTCATAGACCAATAATGGACATGTTGTCTAAAATAAAAAAAGAATGGAGATGAATACAAAAATATATATTTAATCTAAGTCTCTTCCCATCCATGTATCCTTATTTATAGATCTATCCAACACACCTATCAGTTGTAGGTCCCTTTCCCATACTGACATAATGGGTAATGAAAATTGTAGGCACACTGAGAAGTGCATATATGGTGTGAGTACAACTTAGTATGCCACTACAAATAGTGTACCTAAATAAATAAAAAATATATAAATGCATGTATGATGTGATATTATAATAAAAATAAACAAACAAAAATAATGATAATGATTTTCAGGTTATATGGTGTTGCATATACCACCTAGTGTGTTATTATACCATTTCAGTCATTGATAATATAGGTCTAAACATATCACATGTATTATATAATGGATTTCATAAAATATTCCCAATCATAATATAATGAATAAATACATTAGAATTACCTATATTATAATTTTGATCATGATAGAGTATGCATTTTTCCATGGAATATTAAAAATCACACAAATGGAATAACATTTTATATTTTTAAAATATCAAGTAAGTAGGAATAACATCATCAATTAAATCATTGTTATCCACCATGCCACATCATACCATTTCATATATAATAATAAGTCTAATTTGGTTTGGCTTCCCATTCCTATAAGTATCCCAGTATAAATGGGCATTTCATCACCATCAATGGAAATGTCAGTAATTGGGAAAAGAATCCCATTCCATGGAAAATATCACAAAAAAGGTAATAGTGTCCTTAGACATGGGAAATATTACATAATAGGTAATAAAATCCCTAACCATGAGTAACATAATATAAGAGGGAATAACATCCTTATCTATATTAAATATCACATTATAGGGAATAACATCCCTAGCCATGGGAAATATCATATGAGAGACTATATCATACTGCATCATAGACAATATCACATAAGAAGGTATGGAATCCCAAACCATAATAAATATCATATATAATAGAATTGTTTCCATAACCAAAATTATAAAAAGGTAACAAATCATATCATCACAAGTTATAATAAACATCCAAAAATGGGAGTATCGTTAAAACCATTGGCCACATCAAGAAAATGGGAATATCATCCCTTACTAGAGATAATATCAAGAGTATGTGAAATCTCATTTCACATTAGATCAATGTTATTGAAAATAGTAAATGGAATCCCATATTAAGAACTTCTTGTAGAATGATAATAAAATATTCATATCATATTAGATACTACTCATAATAATGTTTGGAAGGAATCCAATTTCAATTTCAGTTAACTATAATTTTGGGTCTCACACACATCACCCTCACTCTCTATATCCTATATCCATGTTAAAATAAACCTAGGATCATATTATTTAAAAGTGTGAATCCATAACCTATTACCTATGTAAGACAATCTAAATAGACATTAGTTTTTTTAAGTAACCAATCTAATGCTTGACCCCATATTGCCCCCTCACTTGAAAAATTTTCCCATCTTTAAGTAAATCTTAAGGGAACTTATCAATGTCTACTATTTTTTAAGAAAAAAGGAAATCTCACTTAGTTCCAATTACAGGATTATTAATACATTAATAAATCTCATTGTCATCAGTGACTGTATATAAAAAACACATCATCCAAAAGACCTATCATGGCCCTAACATCATCAATTTATACATTACACATAATGAAACCTAGATTTGTTTCATATAAATACATTCACACATTCCTTCCAAAACCTGAACATCACAACATACATGAAACCAATATAAACTCATGGAAAAGTCATAGGACCCCTTACCTTGTTTTCATAAGGACACACTCATTAAATACTACTATTTTATTCAATATCAATTAAAAAGAAATAAAAAACCTATTATAATCTCCCTAATTATAGATTTCTAGTGAATTATAAAGAAATTAGGAATGATGTAATGAATAAATGAAATAGGATAGTTAGAATAACCTCTATTGAACCATTAGGATAAATATTTTTCAAATAAAGGTAGAAAATAGAGAATTTGTTCCACTTAAAACAGTAGAATGTAGAGATAAATGGGAGGGGTCATTTTTTCTATTGGAAAGAACTATAGGGTTAAATATTTTTAAAATTTAAAACTTTTTTATTCATTAATTTAATTCTAACAAAACTACGTTCGTATCAATGGTTGGTTTCTTTTAAGTGCCTACCCTACTATACCTAAATCTTTTGATTTCCCAATACCATGCCATCGGGTACCTAGTACTGGGACCCCATATAACTGCTTTCTTCTATCATGAAAAAATTGATTTCACACCAAACCCAAATCCTTAAATTCCAAAAATAAGCCTCTTTCAACTTCTACAATAATCCAAAACTATCCTAAAACAAATTTTTTGGAAAATATTTAAGTAAATACATGCCATGAAAATTTATTTCCCACATTGGAGGTGGGGGTGAATGAAACTTCACATTAAAATCTTGTATGGATACCTCACCCATAAAGAGGCCTTTTTAAGGATAAATCACAAAAAATAAAAAACATGATGGATTATCATCCCAAACAAGATAATATCTTGATTATGGGTGATCTTGGATTTTGAAAATTATATTAGATATAGTACCCATTATATGTGTTAGTAAGTGTGTTGGGACAGAAGGGGTGTTAATATAGTAGCATAACATTGAGGGTCTATGTAAATAAAGAACTCCTCTATAATGTGTTGTGAATAACTCACTCATAAAGATGAATTTTCAATTGATAATTCTCAAGAATAAAAAACTTTGGATGGATGTTTTACCCAGTTTTTACAGTATATTGATTATCAGTGGTCGAATCTATTAAACCATGAACCAAACACATAATAAATTCATCAAGAAGCCAACCCCTCAACCTACCTTAATATAAAATTTTTGAGTTAGTTTCCTAGAACCAACTGACTTTGTACATTTGATTACCAAAATATTGAAATACTTAAATATTAATAAAAATTCTATCACATGATGGTATTTTCTATATAAAATTGATTTGATAATTTCCTTATGTTACTTATCACATAAATAGGTTATAGAAATTCCATTCTATGATGATAAATTGTAAATTACATAAAAATTATCATATACATAAGTCATATGTTATAAATGAAAAAAGATTGAAGGAAAAAAATGATGTTTAAATATTAAGTGTTGGATGCTCGTAAGAGGTTGTGGATTGTTCTTATAATGTTTTCACTTGGTAATATAAAAAATAGGATATTATTATTAAATATTCTAAGAAGAATTAAATATATTATATGTGTAATTGGATATTCATATCTATAGGTGTGCTTATTAATATTAAAAATCTAAATAATTATTAATTTATATTATGGATCATATAATTTATTGTATTTATGAAAACAGTGATGAGATTGTATCATAGATAGGTAGGATATTTTGTGATCTCCATAAGTGATATGGCCTTAATTGAATAAGTAAATAAAGGGTTTATCCCTTCCTTGTTTATGGAATATGATATTTCTTTCCCATTAATATAAAAGGGGAAATATAATTGAATTCATCATCATGATAATTAATTGACAAGTACATTTTAGGGATTAAAACAAATATGTATCTAGAAAATAGTTTGATGACATAATTATGAAACATTATTGTTGAGATATCAATGAAAATGTTAATATATTACATTGTAAGAATTTTTATGAGGTTGTTCTCATTGTGACATTGACTTATTTATCTATGAGTGCCTTAACATTATTCTTGACATCAACCCTGGACTTTATGAAAGTTCACCTAATACTATGGAGAAAGGGTTTTAGAGGGTGACCCACAATTTTTATAAAAAATATCAGTTAAATTCTATTTGAATTTAATAGTTAGAATAAAATTACTCAAGACATGTAGTTTAAAAATTATTTAGGTATTATTTATCACATAAATTCAATCACCAATTATTCTATTTTAAAAAAATACATGAGTTAAATATTAAATAGATTTCATTTTTGATCTAGAGAATATATAATTCTCATTTTTATCTTGTTCATTATTCGTAAGGTAATAAATAATTATTTAAATATTAAATAAATATTTATTTAGTTATGGGAATATAATTTATAAATCTTTATTCCCAAATTCAATGAATATAATATTTATTTATTTATTAAATAAATAATATAATGGTATATATTTATTTGAATAAATATTTATCATTAAAGGTTCGATCAATATAGAAGAGGATTGATGAGCTGTGTTAAGGGCTCAAAGGAAATGATATACTCCATTTAATATCATCTCAAGAAATAATGATTTGGTTATTTAATAAATGATATTTAAATATTTGTGAGTTATAGAATGTTATATAATGTTATAATATTATTATTAATATTATTAATTGATGTAGGGTTTACTTAGAATAAATAATTACATAAAGGGAATTTGTGAAATTACTAATTGTTTACCCCGTAATATGTCACACCCATGATTTCTTTTTTAGGTATGCAATTTATTATTTTTATATATTATTATAATTTCTCATCTTCATTGTAATTTTTATGTTTTTTTTTATTTTTTGATATTACAAAATTTATATTAGATCAGGTTGTGTCATGGCCTGAGGAACCTCAACGTGATGGGTCATTTTATTCTAGTGGGATTGTTTCTCTCTCTACTAAGGGGTTGGTGTTTTCTTTGTGGTGGTGTGGGATGCATCATGGTGTGAGTCCCATGGATGGGGATTTTCATGGATAAAGAGAAATACTTTGTATAGTTTTTGGCTATGTGAACTCAGTTCTTCCGTAATAAGGTGTTCCATGCCATAAGCTAGGAGGTCACTACTCAGGGGTGTCTCGGAAGGGACACCATGCTGTGTTGAATATGTCAATGTCATGGGATGATTCTACCCATATTTTTATTTTATGATTTTTCTTGTTTCCCCCTATTTTTTTAAATATAACTAAGGCCTATCCCCCCCCCCCCCCACAATTCTATATCCCTCCATGTCTCTCATGAATTGATCCTTATTGTACCCTCTATTTGGATATAGATTTCATGACATTACACCTAATTTCTTAAATAAATTTCCTAAAAAGTAGTTTTTTCTTTCTCATTTTTGGTTCTATTCTCCCCTATTTCCTAGTTTACTTCCATCTATAGGGCCACCGAGGCCTAGGGTTTTATTTTTCTAAGTGAGAGTTTTGGTATTTAAGGTATTAAATTTCCTTTTAAGGATCCATGATCTTGTTTTGGAGTATACCCACCTCATTTATCAATGGACTTATCAATTATAGTATGTGGTTTTAGGGGTCCCATTTACATGATGAACCATATATGGTTACTTGTTTTTAATGAATATTTTAAATTGTTTCAAAAAATGATATATGACATTTAGGGGATGGTTATATGTGATAAAGTTGTTTAAAAACAGTATTCTATTTAACAAATGTGCTTTGAAAATTATGTTTGTTATATGAAATTAAGGGTTGCATGTATTGTGTTTTGTGAAATTAACCTTTGAATGAAAAATGGTTCAAATAAATAAATCGTGATTATTTGAATGAGGGATAGCACATAGAATCCTAGGAGTTTAGTTGGAAATACTTTGGCTATTAACACTAGGAATTATTATACCTTCCACACCTTGTATTATGCCACACTAACTAAATAACACTATGATGTGGATGGGGCTTGTCATAGGGACTTGACATAATTATCCATCTATTATCCTATGGGGAAATGGATATGGAAGTATTGATCACTATGATAGTATGTGGCTCTTAGGGTTCCTTGACATTAGATACCAAAGGTATTTTCCCATTTTTCTAGTTTTGACCAGTTTTACATCCATTTTCTCTCATGTTAAAACCATTATAAATCCTAAAATGTATTATTTTCCTTTAAAATGTTAACATCTTGTCTCCATGTGGCTTATTATTAAACTAGATGCAATGTCTTGGGATTTTCATATATAAATATTACATTTTTATGAATATTCAATACATTTAAAAAACACACGCCCATGTACCATAAATGGTTAGTGTCTTTAGAGACAAGATTCAAAATCCTATTATTTCATGAAATATCTTCAACATCATCAAAATAGAACTTAACATTTTTTACTATTCATACATATACCTGACTTAAATCTGTTATTTAAAATGTGGGAATAAGAATTAAAAGAAAGGGTAATCCCATATTCTCAGTAAGGGTAAAAATAGGAGATATAAATTTATTATTATATGAATTAATAAGATAAGAATATGGTCATAGTATCATGACCATAACTTACAAAATTTATATCCAATCTATCAAAAATCATTAACATGATTCATAGTATAAATCTTCATTATTTCAAAATACATGAATCATAAGAGTGGTAAAACATTATAAATCAACAATGAACAATAAACTTATGTCTTAAAGTGTTTCATAGTCATATTTATATAAATAATTTCATATTTTAAGGTTAATTATAAATACCATAAAATCATAATGGATTGTGGCTCTCAACCTATTTCATGTAGTGGATCCAACACATCAACTTGTTTTCTATAATGAATCTAACACGTCAACTTGTTTTCTATAATTGGACAAGCACATCAAATTGTTTCTTGAAATGAATCAAGCACATTAACTTTTTTCCTGTAATGGATCAAACACATTGACTAGTTTTCTATAATTTTTCATGAAATTCAACTTGTTTTCTATAATTTATTAGGCACATTGACTAGTTTTCCATAAGTATCTCATGAGATATAGGATTTTTCAAAGTGAATTGGAGGTATATATAATTATGGTCACACCATCATATAATTAAAACCATAAATATGTGTCTTACTAGATAAAAAAATCATCATATCATTATATCATAAACCATGAAAAGAAAATAGGTTTTATAAACATTTCATAATCTCATCACAGCATAACACATGGAAAATGAATGGGCTTCATAAACATATCATCATCATAATGATAAAACATCCAAATAAAGAATAAGCATGGTAATATTGGATCATATTCCTAGAAAATCATAAGAAACACTAATCGTTATTATTGTTTCATTAATAAAAATACTAATAAAAACATTATTGAAAAAAATATTCTTTCCATATTGAAATCATTTCCTTAAAAATTTACACAGTATTGGGGAAAAATTTTACCTAAAAGGAGATATAGAAAATTTTAAATTTGGATTAAAATAATTGAGTGGTAATGATGGTGGGAAATTCCATTCAGTCTTATAAGTTAAAATAAATCCATCCTTTCACACTTTTATAGAAAAAGTCAAAAAGTACCTCATCTAGAAACTGACAAGAATTTTCCTTCTAAAATATTTTTTAACAAGTAAATCATGAGTAAAATTTTATATAAAAATAATATTATGAACTTGAAAATAAATCTTTAATTTTTTTTGGAAAATATTGATATTGATGAAAATGTATTTTAGACTGAAGAAAGAAAAAATACAGTTTTCTTTAAAAATAATCCTTCGGTATCTTGAATAATTAAATGGGGAAAATGAAGCTAAAATGTGTGTTCACAAAAAATAATTGAAGAAGAATAAAATTAAAGAGATTTATCAAGGAAGTATAATATAAATTCCTAAATATAAATTCCAGAATAAATAATCCCAATCAAAATAGGATTGAAAAATAAATCCTTTAGCTCAGGTCTCACCTTTCCTTTTTCATGTTCAAAACTATTGTATATTAAATATATATTTATTATAAATTTTTTTTATAATATAGAATAATATATATCATACAATATATTTCATACCTATGACAACTTTCCACCCATTTATGAACAATTTGTTATTAAAATCACTATTATGGGGGATAACTGCTTTGTTTTCATTGCATATGTTAGTTAAGCAGTCTTGGTATTTGTATATTGATCCTGGTTCCATAATTTATAGGATTTTAATTATGAAATACCTATAATATATATTCATTATATATATATATATATTTACATTCATACATAAAATTTATATATATAAAAAATTATATTGTTCATCGAGATAGTAGGTCGTATGTACACATGAACATTATTTTCAATTTTTGAAAGATGGAATGAATGAGATGAAAATGATAAATTTCATTTATTCAATAAATATTATATAATATAAATAATGTATATTTATAAAATCAATTCTTACTACCATACATGTAAAATTGAGATGAAAAAATGAGTCACACCGGTTCTTGGAGGTAGAATTCCACATGTACGCACGAGCGTAGTTACCATTTTCCATAAATTTGGAAGGTAAGAAGTTATATATGATATTATAATTAAATAAAAAAAATTATTTCATAAATATCATATTTAAACTTTAAACCTGTCTTGACCCATCCTAGTGGGGCCCATGTCGTGACGTCCTAAACCTGCCTCTAATAGGCCAGGGACTAGCGACTAGAGCAGAGTAGACATATCACTAACATGGGTGTTATTAAGCTAAGTACCTATAAACACACACGCATATCAAATCATATACAATGATGAAATGTAAAATAATCTAAATAACCATGCATGCATGCGTCTGAATCCCCCAACCAAATTACAACATGAAGTAATGGAATGTAAATATGGCCAAATACAAGACCACCATAAAGAGTATGAAAATAAGGCCAACCTAAAAGTAAATATTTAGGACTACTATAAAAAATATATATTAACACACCTCAGTCTATCAAGTATCACTTAGAACCATCTAGTATTATTCCATCTGGGACACTGTTAAAAGGTTGATCGTCAGCACAAGACATGACGTGTTTGGTCAAAGCTGATGTTGGTGTGAGTATAAAAATACATTGTAGGACACCCCAAAACCAAAAATAATACAAAAAAAGAAATAAAGTCATCTATAAATAGTTATATGACAATAACACATAAAAATATCCATATATACATAACAAAGACACATAGTCTAAAGGTATCTCACAACCATAGTTTGATAGCCTATGATTCTGGCTTAAAGGTTTCACATAATACTGATTTGGTAGAACACACTCCTGAGACTAATAGCATTGATTTCATCCATTTCAGAGGTAATTCTAATAGGTATCACCATTATAAGTACACACTGAAGGAATAAATTGATATGATACATAGATGAAGATCACACCCAATGCTATGGGGTATACCAAAAACTTATTCTAGATTGAGCCGCTAAGTAGAGGATCAGTTTTTTTGTAGTATTGGTCATGAATATACTAGGAACTCCACCTAGGACATGATGATGAATAGATGATCTCACTCAAGGCCTCACAAAAGGATTCCAACTACTCTAACCAAGAAGTCTTACTGAAGGGATCTCTTCCCAAGGACTAGGTGGTGATTTCATACTAACCCTTAAGAATGAATATGTGGAACACACCCAAACTAAACTGGTCCAAGATACATAGGACAAGAGATCCAAGATGAAATTTAAAGAGTACATGGCATGTAGTAGGGTTACACACCATGTATCCTGACCCTAAGTCCTACCCTTGTAAATGAGCTATGTCTCATGCTATCTATGTGTTAGAGTAGAAGTACATGGTGTGTTCGATTCTAATATACTCCACCAGTGTGCTAGTAAATGAATTAACCCATTTAATTTTCTAGGACATGTTTGTGTAGGGGAGTACACTATGTGCTCCAACTTGTGTACTCCACCTCATGTTCATTTACCCAATGAGGTACACGTTGAGTAACTAGGTAGGGACCACATGTCGTGTGAAAGGGATAACATGTCATGTGATACTTAAGTATTCCAAAAACCCTAGATCTTACATAGGGAGGGGGATGTCATGTGGTTCCATGTTACATGTTGTGTAGTGTGGAGTTTCTGAAAATTATAGATCTAGTTCTTCACATCTCAACCATTCATCTAGCCTTAGATCTGGTAATTGCGTTCCTACAAAATTATGAATAAGGTCTTGAAAAACCATTTCACCATCAAACAAAAACTCTCAGGCCTTCTATTTATTCATAAATCATCCTTGTTCGTTAATCTTCATTATAAGAGGAAGAAAAATTAATTAGGTATCAAAAACTATCTGATATGCCTCTGATTCCATCATCTCACCACTGTCATGTTGTGCTAATCCCATATCCACAATATCAAATCATTGCACCAAGAATCGGGTGTGCAATGTTTGATTTCATCGATGGATGTCAAACCGTGTGTCAAAAAAACAATCCCATGATGAATGAAGAGTCAAGGGATAAAATAACAACAAAAATAAAGAGGAAAAAAATAATCGATGTTCATGTCGACCATGATCTGTTTCCATGAGAATAACAACGAAGAATCAAAAATCATAAATAATTTCTCCCACAAACCAATTAGTCCAACACATTTAGTAATAAAAATGATTCATGAATAAATCTATTGGTTAATTTATTAACATTTTTCATATAAATCAAGAGCATGGAAATAATCTAATAAAAAAACGTCCTACCTTGATTTGGATTGATTGCTGGTAAATAATAGAGTTCTGCCATGATTGTTGTTGAGATCCATTGATTCTGTTGTCCGTCAATCATTGCTCCCTAATCCAGTCACCATCTATCTGAGGGAGATCCTCCAAATATCTCTCCAACAGTTCTCCAATGGCTCCAGGGATATGCAGATAACCATGAAATTCTATAATTATAGTCTTCCTAAAGACTCTCTAATTGATATGACAAAGAAAAAGAATTAAAATAACTTATTGAATTATTTAATTCATTTCCACACCCACAATTAATTTTTCATAAATTCTCTATGATGACCCAAGTTATGTCATTGCTAGGATAAAACCTACATTATGAACTCAATAATTATCTCATATTTCTGATCTGATCCTCTGTTTAAAATTTATTCCACTTTTCTAGGAAATATGCATGTACGTGCTATTTAATATATTTCAGACATTTATTCAAGGTGCAACGAGCCTTAGAATCGCACACTGTCATAGTTAATATTCTTTAAAATAATCAACATATTATCCAAAAACAATATAAATAAAATCTAAGTCACTAGATTATCCCCAACTTGGGGATTTATGTTTGGTCCATCAAGTTAAATACCTTGAGAGGGGGGTGAATCAGGGTATGACGAATTAAAAATCTTATCCCTTCAGATCTTGTTTTTTTATTAAAAAAACACACTTATCTCTCTCTTTTAAATAAATATATAAATATAAATGAAATCATGAGTAGGTCAAAGTAATTTTACTTGGTTCACGCTCACTAGGCTACTTCCAAGGAGCATACAATGATGATTTGCTGATATACCAAATTCACTAAGGCTCACTACCAATTACATGGTTCAGGCTAGATCACTTATATTACCTGGATCACTGCCTTTACATGATTTTGGGTCATCTCACTATATTCCCAAGGTTCACTCCCTATGTCTTTTTCTCTGGCTCACTGCTAGTGGAAAGGATCATCGTCTTCATCTTCCTTTAGTCACTACTCTTTGAAGGGATCCACTCACAGTGTATGGACTCATAGGTCCCTTCATTTTCTGAAATAACACGTCCTCAACTATATGTAGATGCTTTTTTGAGGTTCCTTTTTCACCCATAGATAAAATCCACTTTTCCATATAATTTTAGGTTAGTAAGAATTGATTTTGTGAACTATTTTAGTGATTTTCCAAGCTTCCTTGAGTCATTCATGAACCACATTGCTTATTATGCGAATTGTGTAGCAGGTATGATTTGTGGATCTATTCTCCTTCACAAACTACACCTACTCTACATATTATCTCTACTTCCACATACTACTTCCATGTTCTGCCTTTACAAACTACATTCATGTACCACGTCGGTGACCACATCCATGTACCAGCTCTACATCAGTGGACTAATTTTTTCCTTTGTAGGATACAATGAAAAAATAAATAATTTAACTAGATTTATTTTTCAAACTGTTTCACCCTTCACGGAATCACTTCACTGTAAACTACATCACTTTTTAGAATCCTCCTCGTGAACCACTTCTCCATCACAGATTCCCCATGAACTCTTTTAAAAATTGACCAATTTCTTCTTGGAGAAAATATGTTCTCTAAATAAAATCACTCATACCATAATTATAGGATTAGTTCTCCTTATATAATAAAATATATCCTCACAATCTTCTAATCTGAGATTTACCTGAATCTTCATCGGATACCATGCTCCCGTGAACCATTTTACCCTACACGGTCAACGTACCACCAATATTGCTACATGGAATCCCAAATCACTGTATCACATTCACAAATTATTCCCTTCATGGATTCTCAAATCACTTCCTCATTTCCACAAATGAAAATCCATCCTACGTACCACAATCCCTCTGCGTATTGTTGGCCTTCCTGCAAACTGCCATTACTCTGTGAAGTGTTTTCGCCCTGTGAATAATTTCTCATAAGTGGTATGTGTACCATGTTTCATGATACACATGACATTATTCATGGTCTATGAATAGGGATCTATTTTTTTCGAAAGCCTTCCTTTTAAAAAATAAAAACTCTCTATTTTGAGCCCCAAAAATTTGGCAAACATTGGGAAACTACGCCACCATAAAAAACTACATCGAAGAACACCAACCATACTCATTTCTAGTCACCGGGCTTTGTCAAGAAACACAATCACACGCAAAACATATTGAGAGGACACCTTGAGGGATTTTACCAACACTTTATATCTCAAAAATCCAAAATAAGGGAGACACAAAGAGATGTGGGTACTAAACATGAATCTGAGCCTCCATCACCCATGCGTTCTCTTGGAGATTCTAGTGTGGCCACTGAACACACACTAAGGGGATAAATCACCAACGTAGGTTCATATCTTGCCTATCATTGATCTCTATAGGGTACTCAGTAAAGGTCACTCCATCCTTTATGTATGTCTCATCCTAGTTGATAATGTGTGAGGAGTTATTCACCTAGATCCTCAGCAATAAGACATGGAAGACACCATGTACCAATTCTAACTATGTAGTTAGAGGTATGTGGTACACCACCTCACAAACTCTACAAATTATCTAAAAATCGCCAATGAATATTGGAGATAGCTTATCAGCCAAAAAAAACTAGATAATGCATGTCTTGGTGAAACCTGTAGGAATACATGGTATCCTTCCTTGAACTCCAAAGGCCTCGTTCATCTATCAGCATAAGAATTATGATGACTATATATAGTTATAATATTATCCTTAATGATATGCACCTTCTCAGTAGTTTCTCGCACTCTAGTCCCATGATTGATGACTCTCCTAGGCTATTTTAGAAAAGTGGCGACCTGTAGAGTCACCCGTACAAAGCATTAAATGGTGACATAAGGATAGCGGAATGCTAAATATTATTGTATGAAAACTCTAATAGCGGAATGTGATCCTCTCAACTACATCCAATGTATGACATGTAAGATCACATCATTTCCTCTAGAACTAGAATGATTCACTTAGTCTGGCCATCAGGTTGGGGGTGAAATGTTATTCTCAAGAATAAATGGGCACCAAATGCCTCCGGTAATCCCTTACACAACCAAGGTGTGAAGCATGTATCACAATCATAAATGATCATCGATGGAACTCCGTGTATTTGGAATATCTTCTATACGTATAGGAATCCAAAACTCTCTACTTAACTTTCCTTCTGAATAGGTAAGAAGTTGACCGACGTGGTGAGCCGATCTATGATCCCCCATATGGAATAGTATCCCATGGATGTATATGGTAATACCTTCATGGATGCCTGATATATCCCATACCACTTCCATTTTGGAACTTCAAGGGGTCAAGCTAAACCCAAAGAAACATGGTGCTCAATAATCACTTATTGACAATTAAGGGATAGAGAGAAAAACTTTGCAACTACCTTCTTCATCCCAAGCCACTAAAACTGAGATTTTATGTCCTAGTACATCTTTTCCAAACCTGGATGTTCTGCAAAAATCAATCAATGAAACTCTCTCAAAACCTCCTCTCGAAATTTCAATGAAACTATTATGCATCCTTTGAAAAAAATGCTCTCGCCTTTAGAAAACCCAATAGGAGTGTGTCCAGTGGAAATCAAAGTATAAGAGGTCAAATAGTCAACAACACCTAGTTGTTCTTCCCTAACTCACTACAAGAGAGAAGTGGTGAAAACCATTAAATGGAGGTAAGATTCTCCATCTCCATCTATAAAGGATAACTAAAATTATTCCAACTACTCTCATGCCTCATTCAACAACTACGAATGAGATCTCTGATTGAGAGCATCTACTACCACATTCTTCTTAAAAAGAGTATAAACAATCTCTAAATCATTATCCTGGAGGAACTCTAGACATCACCTTTGTCTCAAGTTTTGGTCCTTCTGAGAGAAGATATAATTTAGACTCTTGTGATCAGAATATATGATAAATCACTCTCCCATACGGTAATGTCGCCACATCAATAGTGAGAATACTACCGTTAATAACTCAAGATTTTGGGTAGAATAGTTTTTCTTATGTGGTCTAAAATTACATGAAGCATGGAAAATCATAGCCTTACCCTACATCAGAACACAACCATGTTTGGTCCCTGATGCATCAATGAACACTACATACTCGACACCCTCATTTGGAAATCTCAAAGATGGGAGTGCTCGTTAAACTCTACCTAAACTACTAAAAATCTTGCTGAAACCTCTCTGTACACATGAAATTATACCTCTTTTGAGTTAAATAAATCATGGGTGATGATATCCTGAAAAAATTAGGTATGAAACTCTATTAATATCCTTCCAACTCGAGGAATCTCTACACCTCTTCAATCTTCTTGGGTGGATCCCAAGCTAACTCTACCTTGACCTTGGCTAGATTCCCTACTAATCCATCTATTAAGATAAAATATCCCATAAAGTGGACCTATAGTATCTATAAATGACAGTTTAAGAGATTTATATAAATATACTGATCTCCGAGTGTGTCATGAACTATCCATAAGTGTTCCATGTGCTCCTCCTCGGATGCCGAGCACACTAGGATATTGTCGATGAAGACAACCATGAACCACTATAAGAAAGGATGAAATATCTGGTTCATGAGTACCATGAACACTATTGGGGAGTTTATTATTCAAAATGGAATCACGAAGTACTTATGGTGACCATAGTGACATCTTAATGTTATCTTCATTATATCATTGTCTTGTACCCACAACTAGTGATTACCTGACATGAGGTCAACCTTTGAGAACCATTGATCCCCTCTTAATTTATCAAATAGGTAATAAATACTCATTATTTGATACATGTTCTTCATGATCGCCAATATTAAGCACTAGTATTCCACACATAACCTCAAGATCTCACCCGCCATCTTGGTGAACAAGACTGGGGCTGCCCAGGGTGAAATACTAGGCCTAACAATTCCCTTTCTCTATAAGTCCTCCAGCTACACCCTTAGCTCATTAAGCTCTATGGGAGACATACTATATGCTAGAATAGATATTTATATCATAATATGGTGTAAATTAGTATAGAATTATATCTCGTTGTGGGGAGGTAAACCTATAACATCCTCAAGGAAGACGTCATCGTACTATTCCACCACTGTAAGAAACCGATAACTCATACTTTCTTCTACACCAAGGGTCATTCTAGAAAACTGATGAGTAATTGGTTGTAA
Organism: Viscum album; assembly: GCA_963277665.1. Lineage (NCBI taxonomy): Eukaryota > Viridiplantae > Streptophyta > Magnoliopsida > Santalales > Viscaceae > Viscum > Viscum album. The sequence goes on along the minus strand of OY728128.1, from coordinate 1,509,997,002 downwards.
CCTCCTATTCATGGGCCCATCTTTCACTGTCTAGGTTTCCTTTTCACCAATAATGGAGAACCTAGTTCCATCACTGTAGAAACACTGCATCCTCTTCCTGAAAAAATCATTTTTGGCATGAACTATTGATAACCAGTCGATAACTAAGATGAAATAAAAAGTTCTCATCATAGCTACAAATAGAACCCAATAGAAACAATCACCTCCAAGATTCTGGTCACACCATCATCACAAGTGTGTGATCATTATGTATTCTCTTGTAGGAGTCTCCAAGAATAATGGTTGAGCCAAGGGTCAACCAAAATCTTCAAGTCATAAAAAAGATACGTGGAATGAAAGGAATTACTAGAACATGTGTCTATTATTACTATAGATAAGATAAAAAAGACACAAATTGAAACTATAATCATTCTTGAATATTCTAGGTCATAAAATTCTACCACATGTAGTTTTTCCTTCCCTTTTCTTCATGTTTTATAGGCCTAGAGTGGACCACTTGGGGGTGGTGGTGGTAGCAATTCAATGTGTCTACCACCTATTACTGCCCTCTTATCTTCACTTCCAAGTCTGCCTCCTTGGGAACCTACCTACCCCTGTTGTTTCCTCTGCCATGATGGCCCATCTATAGTTTTTTTGTCAGTTGTATGGTAGGTTGTATAATATTGAAAAATATGTCCCATACCATCACATGAGTAACACATCCACTCTCTGGGCTTGTTGGACCAATCTCGTGAGCCCTAAACTATAGAACCTCTATCTTGGGTCCTCCTCCTGAAACTCCTAACACACCCATGTACATTGGACTAACATCGTCTCCCAACAACTGAGGTCCATTCTCCAATGTGCCCACTACCAGCAACCACAGGTTGTATCTTCTCATCAAAGAAACTCTCTACCACCAAATATCTCTCTAGAATCCCAATGTATGTAGGAATTCATAGAGGGGTAACACTAGATTAGATGTATCTATGTAGTCATATCTCAAAGGTATGATCCCTAATGAACTGTTCACAAACCATATTCATCGAGTACTTGGAGAGGTTGGTAAACCTTGATGAATACTCAGATACTATCAAACTACCTTGAATAGGCTATTGATTCCAATGGATACATACAACCCTCAGTGTAGCTTGAGAGAACTCCTCTCTGATAAGGTTCTCAAACTGTGACCATGGTACATTCCCCTCATCATAAGACTGTGTCACTAAACCCCACCATCAATATATCGAGTCATGAAGAAGGCTCGCCACCAAGACCACCATATGATCTGCTGGTGTCTTGACCACACAATAATCTCGGGTCACCATATAAACTTATTCCTCATCCATATGTGGGTTAGGATCACCCTGAAACTTGAGGGGTGTCTGCCACTGAAACTCATAAAGTGTGCTTAGCCTGTAAACTTTTTCTACTAGTTTTGCAGGTACCATCAACTACTCATCAAGTGATGGTATAGCCGGGGAACCACCTAGAGGAAGAACGTACAGAACTGGTCCCTGTATTGACACCTCATCATTGAGGGGATCATCCTCATTGTCATGATGTTTAATACTAACTAGTATACATCATGGAGGCATCTTGATGTAAACAAGGTTTACCATAGTCAATGAGTATATCTGGAGAGATCAATCAAGAAGGACTTGGAAAACACAACCCATTCCAATATGATTCAATTACAATTATTTTCCCTGCAACGAGTGTTCTCATGTACAAAGTCAAAAAGTATGATATTAGAGTCATAGTGTGTGGATGCATCATCTGCAACACCAACATTGGAGTCCCTGACCTAAAATCTGAACTCAAAACACTTAATATTTTTTTCTTAGACCAATGTCATAGACTCCAATCCTATGGTAGAATTGGCTACTCTGACACCACTCTTTAATGACCCATCCCAGTGGGGCCCATTCCACGAATCCCCCAAGCCTTCCTTTAATATGCCAGGGTCTAGAGACTAGTGCCGAGTAGGAATATAAATAACTTCGAAGGTCTTAGCCTAATTACCTACACACACACACACACTCATCTCCATGCCTATATAATGATGAAGTGTAAAAACAAAAGAAAAACCACACATGAATACTTATAAATCTCATAATTAGAGTATGATAAGAAATAAAAGGAAAGAAAATAGGCTAAAATACGAGCCCACCACAATGTGGTTGAAAACAACCCCAATCTAAAATTAAATACTGGGGACTGCAATAAAAAATCTATAAGAAAACACCTCGGTTTGTCTGGTATCACTAAGAACTATTTGGTCATAGTCCTTCTAGGACTCTATCAAAAGGCTTATTATCATCACAGGATAAGACACGTGTGGGAAAATCTCATTTAGGGATGAGAATAAAAATACTTATTAGGAAACCCTGAAAACTCAACGTATAAAATAATTGAAATAATGTCATCTCTATAAAGGTATATGTCTACACCAAATATAATAAGAATATCCAAAAATACTCAGAAAAGATACATAGTCTAATGCTAACTCCCAAATGTAGAATTCCATTTGAGGATTCCAGCTCAAAAGTTCCACATAGCACTCGTCTAGTAGAACATAGTACTTATTTTGATAGTACTGATGATGTCTATCTAAGAGTTAAAATCTCATTAGGTCTCACCATTAGAAGTTCACACTGAAGGTATACTGAGATACGATACACATATGAGGATCACACCCAAGGACATAGGGTATACTAACAACTCATTCTCGATTAACTCCCTAAGTAGATTATTAGGACCTGCATAGTGTTGGTCACGGATAAACCACGAACTCCAACAAGGGAACAAAGATGAATAAGGGATATCACTCTAGGCCTCATGGAAGGATTAAAAAAAATATAACTAAGATGTCTCATTGAATAGATCGTTGTCCCGGGAGTAGGGGAAATTTTGATACTATCCCGTAGAGAATTGATATGGTGAACTTACCTGAAATAAACTTTTCCAAGAGACAATTTATAAGAGATAAAATCTAATGCTTAAGGTGTAAAATATGTGTATTAAGGTTCCACACCATGTCCTAGGACCTTGGATCCCACCCCTATAAACATCCCATGTCACATGCCATATCTATTTCTATGTAGAGGTACCCGGTGTGTCAGCTACCCATGCACGCTACCCTTATTCCAGTACATGACTTAGCCAACGTACATGTACATCATGTGTCTGTGTAGTGGAGTACATGGCATGTTCCAACCCGTGTACTCCAACCCATGTATATGTACCATTTTAGGTACACACTAAGTCATTGGAGAGGGAACCCATGTCATGTGATAGGTGTTACACATTGAGTGATACTTATGTTTTCCCTAAAACCCTATCTGTCGCATAAGGGGGACCACACAACATATGGATTTTCATTACACTTTGTGTAGTGATAAATTTTCAGAAATTATAGATCTAGTTCTGTGAATCTCATCCATTCTTCCAGCCCTCGATCTGATGGCCTCATTGCCATAAAATCATGAATCAGTTCCCTATGGACCTTTACATCATCAAATAACAACTCTTGGTCCTTCCATTCATTTGTAAATCATCCTTGTTCGTCATTATTTGTTTTTCACAAAATAACAAGAAATATGGTATCAAAAAGCATATGATCCACTAATGATTCCATCATTTCACAACTTTAATGTTGTACCAATACTAGATATACAGTACCAAATTGTTACATGAAGAATTGTGTGCGTAATGATTGATTTCATCAGTGGATGTCGAACTATTTGCCAAATGAAGAATAAACATAATGAATAAAGAGTCAATAGAGAAAATAACAATAACAATAATGAGGAACAAACCTCGATCGATGTTCGGGTTGAGATTGATCCATTTTTATGAGAATAAAAAAGGTGAATCAATAATTATAAAGAATTTCTCCTAAAACCAAATTAATCTAACTCATCCCTCATGAAGACTGATCTATGAATAAATATGTTGGTTGATTGATTCACGCTCATCCTAGTAATAAATAATGGGGAAAGAATTTTATTAAAAAAATTATACCATGATTAGGATTAATCGATAGTGATGAATAGGTCTATATCAAGATCATTTGAGATATCCTTTGACTGTTTCATGTCAATCGTTGATCCAGGATTCGATCATTGTTTGTCTGAGAGAGATCCTCCTAAGAACTCTCCAATAGTTCACCTAATGATCCAGGGTTATGTGGATAACCTTTAAATTCTATCATAATAGTCTACTTAAATACTTTTCAATTACTGCATCAAAGAAAAATAATTAAAAATAACAATTTATTTCATTTCCACGCCTAGGATGACTTTTCCAAAAATTCCCTACATTGAAAAATGATATTATGTGATTAGGAAAAAATATCATTTTGAACTCAACTAAACCCTTATATTTTTTATCAAAGTAACTTTTTAAAAGTTGTTTTACCTTTTTAGAAAAACTGTACTCGGTGTTATTTAATATATTTACTATTTTCAAACATTTATTCTAAGAACACTGAGCTCTTGAATAACAAACTATCTTAGTTCCATATATAAAAAATAGTAAATAAAATATCCAAAAATAAAACATGGAAAATAAAAGTCTGTAAAAAATTCATCATAATAACCCTCCATGAAATATGGTGATAAGAAACAAATTATTTTGCTATGTGGAGATGGTAAGTTTTATTTACACACGAGTGATAATTTCACTTCCCATTTAATGAGAAATAGGGTGGAAAATGGTGGTTTAAAAACCATAATAAAATTTTATTATATTTATAATTCTTAATTTATAATTTTATGATAAATAAAATAGATTTAGTTTTGGAAAAAGAATAATTTAAAAAGATGTGATCAGTTAAGGTGATTACATCTTCTTTGAAACAACTCATTCAGATATCCTATTGAAGACTCTATGGTTGGTATTTTCTGAGGACCAATACCTATTTAATGTGTCTAAGGAAGTTTAGAATGGTTATTTTTAGGTTAGAATCAAGATATAAGGCTCAATGTGGTTTGAAAAATAGAAAGGTGGGGTTCCCTTTTATAATTGTGGGCAGGGGCACTCATGGAATTTCCCAAAATATTAAAATATAATAAATTAATAATCAAGAAATAATCCCTATAAAATGAAATGGATTTGAATCTAATACAATATAGATTTCAAATTCCATTAACCAATATAATTTTTATTGTTTTAAGTTATGTTATAAACCATATCCTTTGCATTAACCCTTTAGTTACCATATTTTTACCATAACCTAGTAACGTCATTTTCACTATTTAATGGTTATAACATAACTTATAAGGTGAAAATTTGAACAAAAATTGCTCAGGGGTTACATAATAGGTCATATATTATCCAAAGTTTTCTCTTTTAAGATTTATATTATTTATAAATAATTTAATAAAATATTATTTTGGTAAAATACCATTACATTCAATTTTGACATTATTCATTTAATTTGACATAAAGGATATAAATAAAAAGTTGGAATTAAAATATAATACTTTTAAACATATATAATATGTCATATTCTTATTTAAAATTAATGTAACATCATAACTCAATCAAATTATATTACTTTTAATAATCTTTATATCATTTTCTTATTAATTGATGATTTACTTTGTCGGTGTTGAATAAAAAATTCAGAAAAATATATAATTACTAAAAATTATAGATAAAATATCCTCATGAAAATAATTTCATTATTCTAGGAATAGAAATTTATTTTCATTTACAAATTTCTTTTGTCACTATGTTGACCCAAAATAGATAATTAAAACTAAGAGAGTGACATTTTGTAACCTTCCTTGATTAAAATATTCTATAAGTAATTTCCATGGACATGAGTCCCGTAAAAAATTAAATTTCAATCCAAAGGTTATAAGGGTATAATTACCTACATATGATAAGAATTAAGATTAAAAATTATGGACTTATCACTTATTTTTAACCTATACGAACGCAATTTACCCTTTACTATGGTGATAAATGTTACCATGATTACCATTCATAATTCCTAAAAATAAAATGTAAATATTAACCATATTTTAACCTAGTGATTATAAATATGAAATAAAAATAATTAAATTAAATTTCTATAGGTGGAGGAAATTAATTTTAATATACATTAACAAAAAACAATGAAAACTAATTTTTAGACAAATATATTTTTAATCTTAAAAGTGGATTTATTCTTATCTTATATACAAGAAAACATATTACATGATAGATGAAAATTTATATTAAACATATAATATAAAAACTCCATTAAAATCATTCACTAATAGTAATAAATATAACTTATTATGGTAAAAACACATTACACCCATAAAACTTCTCTTTTTATTTTCAAATCATTTTTTATTTTTAATTTATGATCAATTGAAAACCAATGAATTAATTTTATCCATATATAAACAATTTTTTTTTCATAATTTTTTTCCTATTCATATCCACAAATTCAGTGTCTAGGTAAAAATAATCACATTAAATAATAATATTTTAGTAGTATATCATGATTTTTCTAAATTCAGTGTTTCATGTAACCCAATATATCTAATAAATTCAATTTATTTATAGATAATTATTTCATAAATTCATAGGGTGTATTATTTTACACCCCTTAATTTGAATTTATCCCTTTAAATGTCATCACTCCAATACAAATTTAAGAGGCTACTTCTACCTCATCACATCCTCGGATTCCCACATAACTTCCTCAAATTTGTGGTTTCCCCACAAAACCATAATCATGTGAGTGGTACTGTTTCATATCAATTTCTATCCATGATTCAAAATCTTCACCAGTTTTTTTTATAAGAGATATCTTTTTTGAGATTTATGACCTTCGATTTTAGAAATTTTGAATTTTTAGTTATGTACTTCCTCATGAAGAGATACATGGAACACATCATGAACTTGAGAAAGATTCAGTGGAAGTGAAAAATGATAATCTACCATCCCAATATGATTCAGAGGGACCAATATATCGATGAATCATCATTACCTTATTTATAAATCACAGAAACTTATTAAATATATAAATTCATAGAAAAATCATCTCACCAAATTCAAATTATTGATCATGCCGATGATTTTTGTCATAACATTTCTATTGACTATGAGCTGCCTTGATGTGTTGTTGAATGGAACTGAATTTCTATACTATTTCATAATCTACATCAGGAATCAATATATTTATTTCTATAATATCATCAATGAAAATTTTATTTCTATACTTCATTACATATATGTCTTCATAAGAAACCAATCTTATTCTTTACTAAAAGATATTATTGTCAAAAAATTGGCCAGAGGAAGGTGTTGAATCCAACCACCTCTGAAATACATAAAATAAGTTTTCAAAATATCCTCCTAAGATTTAATAGTTCTATCAGACTGAATATATATCTGAGGATGATACATCATAAAAAAATAAACATTGTATCCAGTTCCTGAGGAATACTTCTCCAAAACCTTGAGGTAAACCTCAAGTCTAGATCAAATATAATGGAAATTGGTACTACACAAAACCTAAAAAATTCATTAATATATATTATATAAATATGATCAAGAGAAAAATATTGTCTAATATAAATGTATTGTGATGATGTTTTAATAATATTGACTAAAATCCAAATAGAATTGCGTGCCTTGGAAGTTTTGGGGAGTTCAATGAAAAAATCCAAGGTGATTTTTTTCCAATTTTCATTCTGGTATGGGTAATTGTTGTAACATCCACATAGAATTATATATCTCTGACTTAACATGTTAACACACCAAACATCGAGATACATACTCAACAATAACTCTATTCATGTTTTCCCTGTATAAATACTCTTTGAGATATTTATCTATCTTCATACTTCCAGTATGAATAGAGATTAATGAACTTTGAGCCTCATCAAATAGCTCCTTCATCCGATTTAGTATAGAAGTAACACATACATGGATCTTGAACCTTATCATTCCATAACAATCAAGGGTATGATTTGTAAAATTTATCATCTTCTTTTGAATCTCTGCATTTCCTTTTTCCACCACATTAATACTTACTTGGATAGATGGCTGAATATAAATTTGATAAGGATAATATTTTCCCCCTTCCTTCAGTATTTCCATATCAAAATTCTAAAAATCCTTAAATATTTAATATATTTTGATCCACATAATAGATAATATAGCATGATACTTTTGGATTAAATCAGTATCAACCATGTTCACTATCTAAGGGTGGTAATGTATTGAGCTATTATAATCATTAATCAACCCAACCATCTTCTCTGGAACATATTCAACTTTTTTTGTGTGAATATATTCTTTAAACATATATGGTTAGTATATATATTACACCATTCTCTAAAAGGATAATTATTAAATATTTTTAAAACAAAAAAATACCACGGATAACTCTAAATCATGATTTTGGTAATTTTTATCATGAACCATTTGTTGTAATGAGGCATAGGTTATCACCATATCATTCTACATGAGGACCCATCCCGGTTCTTTATTCAATGCATCACTATAGATTACACACTCATCATCACTACATGATAGTGTAATCACGCGTTCAATAAATATCCCTCTCTTTAGCTTCTTTAAATTCGCTTCACATGAAATTTACTCCCTTTTAATTCAACATGGTGAGTGGATAAGATAGACACAATTAAATAGCAAACAAATAGTCAGTAATATCTAAAAAAAATTTGAAAACTATAAATCTTAGTAACCATGGTTGGTCTAATCCATTGATCATAAAGTTTATTCTTTTAAGGATCCACTGATATACACTCACTTATGATTATAAGACCAAAAAATGAGAAAACATTTAACCAAAATTTACATGTTGTAAATTTTTCATACATATTTTCTTTCATTAGGGTCTCTAAGACAATTATCAAATGATCTTCAAGATATTATTTTCAATTTGAATGTATAAGAATATAATTAATAGATACTACCAAATAATTATCAAGGTAATCCCTAATGAGTCTATTCATTAAAAACATGAATATAATGGTTGAATTAGTAAGTGAAAATGGAATCAATATATATTCATAGTTTCCATACATTTTATGGAATTTTGTCTTTGGAATATCCTCCTTATTATACCATAGTTGATTATATCTCAAATGAGTTTCAATCTTATAAAATTATTGATATCCATGTATTTGTTCAAAAAAATAATCAATATGATGTATAAGATACTTAATCTTGATTTTGATCTTGTTATAATATCAATAATCAATACAGAGTCACATTGATCAATATTTCTTATTAATAAAAAGAATCGGTGCACCCTAAGGTGATGCACTTGGTCGAATAAAACCCTTGTCAATATTCTCAGGTATTTTCTTCTTCAACTACTATAAATCAATCAGGTCCATTCTATATAGATTCTTTGAAATATGTGTATCACTAGGTATTAGTTCTATTTAAAACATAACTTCATTATTTGTAGGAATACCGGGAAACTATACTAAAAACAAATCTATAAATTCGTGTATAATGGGATTTCATAATTTTTGAGTTTATCTCCAACCATTTGAGATAAAAACCCCCTTTAATATAAATTAATACCCACACAATGGATGTAGTTTCCATTTTAAGTTTATTTTTATCATCACACCAGTAGAAGATTATTGTTGGTTCAGAATATCAAACATGACTTCCCTTCCGGGTTAATTGATGTGGTATTTATATAATAAAAGAAAATCCAAGACTAAAATCACATCAAATTCAACTAAATGGAGAAACACAAGATTTTAATGAAGCACATTCCCTCAAACATTAATCAGATAGGAACTATAGACATGAGATACGACCATCATACCATTATGATATTTCACCGCTAACTAAACATCTAATATTGGAGAATAGAAATTGACATTAATAAAGACAATTCATGATATAAATAAATTCATATGACTAATTTCATATTAGATACTATTATATTTGAGAATTTTTGTCACCACCTCAACTTCGTCACTCTATCTTCATCCCCTTACTAAAACCAAAACGGTTAGTACGATCAACAAGTGTATTTAATTAGAGTAATCAATCATATAATCATGGAAAATCCTTCATAGGATGTCAAAATCAAGAATCCTTATTTTCATAGTATGAAACCTTCTTCTCAATCTATAAAAACATAGGTTTAACCTATGTTATTAGTGGTCATTACCAAATTTTTAGGATATTATCATATACTTAGAAATATCCCAAGTATTCCCACTAATGTTGTCTCATCCTAGTTCTTAAAGATAACTAAACCTTCCTATGATACTAATTTTAAAGGACCATAATTTTCATACTTAAATGTTACATCTTTTTAGATGAATATTCAATATATTTCACAAAAAAACACCCAATAACCATAATGTTTTAGAGTATTTTGATACTAGATTAACAATAATTTTATTTCCTAAAATAGCTTCTAAATATCTCACAAATATATTCACATTTATTACTCCTCATAGATATAACCAACTTAAAAACATTATTTATAACTTAGGGAAAAGAAATATAAGGGTAGAATTAGATGTTCAGTAATATTAAACATGGGAGATATCAATTGATGATCCCAAGATAAAATAATTAAATAATAATGGTATGTGATCATGTCCATATTTAAAAACTTCATGACCCATCTTTCAATGATAATGAACATATGTTGTGGGATAAATATTTATCATTACCAAATAAATGAATCATAAGAGTAATAATTTATCATAAATCTATCACAAACAATAAATTCTTTTCATAAAAGTGTGGAACTATCATAATTGTAGAAACCAATTCATATATGAAGGTTAACTACCAATACTATAAAATAACAATGGATAAATCCTCCACACCTCCCTACCATATTCTATCAAGAGCATAAACTCATTTCCCATAATTGATCAAGCACCTCAGCTTGTTTCACAAAATAGATCAATCAAATCAACTTATTTACTATAATGGATCAATTACATCAAATTGTTTCCCAAATTGGATCAAGAAATTAGACATGTATCTTATAATGGATCAATGATGTGGTCTTAAATTAATGTCTTTTTCCGCATTTTTTCATTATTGAATTATGTTTTCAATGGTAAAATATTTCTTAATTTAGTTATTTTTTCTTATTTTGGTTAATTATCAATTATTTTTTAAAATTAATGAATTTCATATTTTATTGATGCTTTTTTGTCTTATTTATAATAACTGATGTTTTTGAATATTTTAATTAATAGTGATTTTTTATTTTATGATTATAATTTTAATTATCATAATTTAATTTAGTGATTGTGTTTGCTCAATTTTTTATTTTATTTTTATTTTAATAAATTAATTAGTTAATTGAACTTCAATTTATTTAATAATTAAATTAATGTAATGATTTAATAATTTAAAACTTTAATTTATAATTTAATTCTTTATCATTTTTAATCATCATTGGTTTTTAATTAACTATTTTAAAATATTAGTGACTTAAATATTCATTTTTTCATATTTTTAAAATGTAATTATTTTTTCAATATCAATTTATTTATTTGCCGGATTGATTTTAATTAAGTTTATTCATTTATTCTCTTTATAGTAACAGTTTATTGGGTACGTATCTAATTAGTATTGTGTTAAGATGTATCTGAATTAATGAGAAACCCACATAGCTGATTTTTTCTAGGATTATGTACTTAGTCTCTATTGGGAATTAACATTGCCAATTTTTTAAAGATAAGATGTATCTTATTTTTCACCCAGTTTCATCATAGAAAAATTTTAGAAACCATGTAATCATTTAAATTGTTTTTGTGACCCACCAATATTCTTAAATTGGAAACATAAGACCTGAAATCATCCTTTCATATCATCTTTCCCTCAGAAAGACAGAAATATTCCAATAAAAGATTCATAAAGACCAGGATATGGAGGGAAGTTGACTGAATCCAAGGCTGAGACCTACCCATCTGAAGATGAGCCCATCAAAATGCTCGATCTTGCATTCCCCTAATTTTGATGTTCCATGTGTGGGGGCCATTTCCAAATTGTGGTGATATTTTCACCACTAATTGTGGTTGGACTATCAATAGGTATTAATCTTCTTTGGTGGAAAGCCAAAATGGCGGACGAGAAGCCAAAAAATGGTGAATTGTTAGGTGTAGATGAACCACTTGAAAAATACCTTGAAATAGTTGATTTATTTATCTATAAAACAAGATCAAATCTAATAATTTGTAACCATTTTATCTTCTAAAATTTTAACTATAGGTAATAATAGAACTTCCCCTTCTCTCATGGACAAATGAAAAATATTCCAGACTATGTTAAATCATTGTGTTCTTCATTTTTCCTCTTTTTTGTACTTTCATTAAATGAATCATTCTATGCCCAAAAAAAGTGGTATTAGATCCATCAGGGTCATAATGATGAAGGTGAAAAGATATTTTCCATTGACTAGAAAAATGAAGATGTTTGAAAAAGAAATTTGAGGCAAGATTTTTGAAGAGCTCATCAATAAAATTCCAATAGCGCAAATGATATTAAAAAATAAATCTCAAACAAAGTTAGAAGAGGTGGTAAATATTTCAGTCAAATTAGTGGTTCTAAAATACCCAGTTTCTAGAGAACAAATTACTATTCACACTATTTGTTACATTCTCATGGGTTTTTAGGAAACTGTTCTGGCGAGCCATGTCATCACTGTGTCATTAGTCGATCTAGAACATTGAAACTATTTTCTCTATATCATGGATAATAATTGTTCATTTTAACCGATCGATGAGCAATTTTGGTCTATTTTAAAACATTATGAACATATCAGTATAGTTATATTTCTGATATTCTTACTGTAATAATAGAATAAAATACCGGTTATATGTTTAAACTAAAAACTTTTAATTAAGAAATCTATAAACCCAAAAAAGAGGATCTTTTCACATTAAAGATTTATGTAATCCAATAGTCAAGACCTCTAAGACCATTATAGTGTGAGAGGAGGAATCATAAACATGTTTTTGATCTGGTGAGAAGATATCATCTAGTACCCCCTAGTTGATGTAGGGTGGGTCATGCTCAACAGGAAGTACACTTCTCAAACAAGAAATTTGATTGATAAGAGTGTATTCCAGAATTTTTCCAATGAACAAAATGTGTCTATTATATAGACCAAATTGGAAAATATGTATGTGGGGACAACTATGTATAATAAAGAATATTTTATACACCAACTTTTCAACTTCAAGTATAAAAATAGGACCAAAATATCATAGCACATGATAGAGTTACAATGTACTATTGAATAGTGGAATTCCATTAAAATGATGATTGAAAATAATTTGAAATCCATGTTGATTTTAATTTATTTACCAAAGTCATGTGACACCCTATTTATGTCTGTATCTAATTCAACTACAGATGGAACCCCCACCATGGAAGTTGTGAAAGATAGAATGCTGAATGAAGTGTCATGATAGGAGGATAATGGATGTACACCAGAATTAGTGGCTCTTATTAACAAAAGAAAATGGAAGAAAAAATTTCAAGGAAAATCATATGAAGAGAACCCCATTACAAATGTATACAATAGACGAAGTGATCGAAATAATTATCGAGATATGACATGAAGTTCTACCACTATGGAAATCCTAGACACTAAATTTGGGAATGTGGGAGGTTGGAGGAATAATAGAAGAATTAGGAAGGTAAGACCCAAAATAAAGATGTTTTAGTTGTCAATAAACATGTCGTTATTATATAATAATATAATATGGCTAGTATTGAAATCTGATACTTGACATGGGTGATTGATTTAGGTTCCTCCTGTAATGTCACCACCTGAAGATATTTCTTCTCATCTTTTAGTTTAGGGAGTTTCAGATGTGTGAATATGGGAAATGATAGTGCATCCAAAATCATTGTTATTGGTAATATTTCTTCAAAGGATAATATTGGATATAGGTTACTATTAAATCATTCAAGGAATATTCTAGATATTAACCTAAATCCAAAATCAACTAGAATGGTTGAAGATGGTGGATATCTTTATTTCTTCAGTGATGGGAAATGGAATCTTACCAAAGGTAACATGGTAATTGAAAAATTAAATAAATATAATTCTCATTATCTAATAGATTATAGACTGTGTGGATGAGAATTAAATGCATCCAAAATAGAGTTTCCTATAGAAGTATAACTTACGTGGCTTAGTCACATGATCAAGAGAGGAATTAGAATTCTATCCAGGAAGGATCTATTTCCTAGACTAAAAGGTACACATTTGGTTACCTATATCGATTTAATCATTGAAAAAAAACACAAAGTATCATTTTGTGGTTATTTACCATCCAAAAAGAAATTTTTTATATTTTATTCACATTAATTTCTACATTATGTAGACTATGGTAATGGGATGTGCTATTTTTTTACCGTATATATGATAGCTCTAGAAAATTACAGGCCTTTTCTTTGAAAATTAAAGATCATGTTTAGGATATTTCGAAGATGTTTCATATATAGGTGAAAATATAAATAAGAAGATAGTTAATGTGTTTGTGAGAATACATTGGAATAGAATATCATGGTCCATTTGATGAGTACTCTAAAATTTTTAGCATCAGGTTGGGGAAATGAGTACTGAAGATGCCTCACCATAACGTTGTTGCTAAGAGGATGAACAAAAGAATTTACATGATTGTCAGGTGTATAATCTCTAATGAAAAGTTTCAAAACACCATTAGGGGGGAGCCAATGAGGACCTTAGTTGATCTTATCAAACTTTTTTCCATCAGTTTCACTAAACTATGATGTTCTATAAGGGGTTCGGAAAGGTAATGATGTTTCAAAAAAAACACTTGAGAGTATATGGCTTCAAGGGATTTTTCTCATCCCAAAATATGAGAAGGTGAAGCTATATGGGAAAGGAAAGTGGTTTTTATTTTTGGGATACTCTCATGAGGAGTTTAGATAATGAATTTGGGATATTCATAGTTGGAGGATCTTCAAAATTAGATATGTGGTGTTTCTTGTGGATCAGATGATTGAATATTTTGAGAGGCCATAATATGTAGAGAAGTTTCATTTTGAGGAATTTCTAGTAAACCTGAAAGTAGGATCACCTCCATAAGTTCTAGATAGTGTAAGAGAGATATGTGACACTAATTATACTTCACTACCAATTAATGTTTCTCCATATGTTTATATGTATCCATCATATGATATTCCAAAACAAATACCCCCAAGTGCATTTGAGGAGATCCAATAGTGAATAAAAAAGTGATTTGTAGATACTCACCATAATAGTATGTGAGTCTCATTGATGGGGGAGATCCATACATTTCCTGATTATGTAATTAGGATTCAACATTTTATGGACTAAAAAAGGCCATGCAAGAGGAGATGAGATCTTTACGAAAGAACCAAATATTTTATTTGGTAGAGTTATCATAATGAAATAAGGAACTCAATAACAACTGGGTGGATATAATAAAAGGTAAATATGGTAGATCATATCCATGATATAGATCCATAATGGTTGTGAAGGTATTCAAAAATAATTAATGTAGTTAATTTGATGAAATTTTTTCTCTTATGGTCCAAATGTCTTCTATCATATTTATTCTTGGATTGGTGGCTAGTCTAAACCTAGAGGTTAAATAAATGAATGTAAAGACATAATTATTACATAGTGATCCTAATGAGGAGATTTACATGAAATATAAAGAGTTATTTTAGGTTAATGATAATGAAAACCTGGTTTGGAAACTATGGAAAATGTTATAGGGTTTGAAATATGCACTAAGGAAGTGGTATAATAAATTTGACTCATTCAGGGAGAAAAATAAGTATATGAGGATAGATGATGATCCCTATGTTTTCATAAAATTGTTTTATAATGATTATTTTTTTATCTTGTTGCATTATGTTGATGATATGTGTAGTTTTGGTAGAGATATAACCAATATTGGTATTTTGAGGAAGGATTTAAACAATTACTTTGAAATAAAGCACTTGGGAGAAGCTACATAGATTCTTGGAATGAAAATCACCCATGAGAGGAGGAATCACAATAGTTGGCTATCTCGTGAGTTGTACATTGAGAAGGTTCCTAAAATATTCCATATGAGAAAGTTGAAACTAGTTACCACTCTTATTGTGAGTCATTTTAGTATCACAATAAGTCAAAGTCTATCAACCAATGAAGATAATGAATAAACGAAAAAATTTCATATCAATTACTAGTTAGATGTCTTATGTTTTCCATAGTGTAAACCAGACAATATATTTATCATTCTATTGGCATTGTGACTAGATTCTTTTCAAATCTTGGAATGGATAATTAGACAATAGTCAAATAGATATTGAGGTATATTTGAGGTACATGTAGTCATTATGTATGTTTTGGAAGTGATAAACCTATTTTAGAAGGATACAAAAATGCATTTATGGATGGATATATAGACATGAAGAAATAAATATCTGAGTACCTAATATCATTTAAAGGGGAAGCAGTTTCATGGAAATCATGACATTATAAGTGTGTTTCCTTTTCTACAATAGAGGAAGAGTATATCACGATCAATGTAGGCTACAAGGAGATGTTGTGGATAAAGGAGTTTTTTAGGATATGGGATGAATTAAGGATAATTGTATTCTTTATTGTGATAGTTAGAGCACTAATCATCTCATTGGGAACCCAAAATCTCATTCCTAGTACAAACACATCAATGTATAATACCATAGGATAGGAAATGTGTTGGAATAAAGATTGTATAAGGTTGATAAAATCCATACCAATGATAATGGGGAAGTTAGGATAATTAAAGTTATACTAAAAGAGAGGTTGGATACCAACAAGGAGACTGTAGGTCTATATTTACAAAACAAAATCATGAGGGGGAGATTTGTGAGGGGAACTCCCAAATTGGGATGAATTTTTCACCAATAATTTTGGGAGGATTTTCGGTAGGTGTTATTATTAATTGGTGTCCAACTAACATGGTGGACGAGGATCCATAAATAAGAAAATTTCTATGGGTAGATGAACCAATTTTACCAACCCATGATAGAGTTGATTTTCATATCTATAAAATGGAATCAAATACTATGAATTGTAATAAGTGTATCTAATGATGTTGTATCTAGAGAGAATATCATAACTTTTCCCTTTCCCTCATGGATATAGTCAATATTTCCAAACCACATGAAATCAGTTTGTTATTAAATTTTCCTCTTATGTTTTTGTATTTTTTCCTATGAATACTCGGTTTCCCAAAAAACAATCTTGTTATACTGAATAAGTTTCATTTAGAGGTTGATAAAATGGTAATCAGACCTGAAGAAAATGGTTGGATCAAGTCAACTCCTTTGAAGAAGCCTGATTTCCCCTATTCTTTATGGAGAAATGAATGTTGGCTGACTTTATCCCCACTATTACACCAATCACCGATGTCATTTCTATTTTCAACCCATTTAAGAACCGTATAGATCCTGGAATGGAGAAGATTTGTGGTTTTCTATTTTTATTAGGCATCATCAAGTGCTTGAGGCTATTCATGTGAGGATGAAGATAACCCTTCGTAGCTATAGAAGCTAAAACTAAAGATGTATATGGGACAATGACTTTGTTATTAGGTTGTCGTGATGAAAGAGATGATGTGCCAATCTAGTTTTAGTGGAAGATGAGATTTCATTTTCATATTTTTTCAATTTTAGATTTATTTGATATTTTTGTGTGCAGGTTCAAGTCCGGATTTATAGGCGAGGAGCACTATATCCCTAAAACATTTGTTGACCAGTTGTGTGAGATATAGGAGTAGTTTTTTCTAAAGGAAGTTATCCCATGTCACATGAATAAGAATGCACTTGGATAATGTTTGAAACATGGAGTGATCTACTTTATTAGTTCATTTTATAAAATTTTCTTTTTCAATTCATGAAATAATCAGTTTGTGTATTGTAAATCATATATTCCTATCATTCTATAATTATATTTTCTATATATTTTCCTTATTTTCTTCTCCCCCTCTCTCTTCAACATTTTCTTCAGTTTGTACATAAAAAAATTGTTTGTTATATTTTCTTTCTCCTTCTATGTTATCATACCTTCATCCATGATGGAATAACTCTTGAACCTAGTTCTAGGAGGTAAAGATCGTCATTTCATTAAGATGAAATATTTATTTGATGTTTGATTTCTTCTTCACTCTTAGAAAATTGACATTCCATGTTTGGGAGATGCAATAACACACATTATCACCATAATTATTTTCCAGTATCAGGTTCTAATACTTTTTTTCCTAATCATATCATGTCTACTCATCAAAGTATTTTTGGAAATATATTGTGATTTTTTTGACCTATCGACAATAACTTTTTCATTTGGGATATCCCCTATCAATATTATTTGACCTGGGAAATATTTTCATATTTTTTTAGAGAAATCATGTGTGGGAGTCGATATTGTATGTTTTATTTCATTTTTTAGGATTGAGAGGTGAATATTTTGAGATATAAAGTGTCTACTGCCTGAGGTTGATCTTTGAAAGTTTAATTCATCAGATCTATGATAGGTAGTTTAGTGAATCATTGTAGAACAAGATTGTTCTTTCTAAATTCACTTCTAATATTTTTTTTGATTTAAATTATTTTATTCTACTATTTTAATTTCCTTTAACACTTCTTGATAATTATTTCACATTTTGTATTAATTTATTTAAAATAAATAAAAATGTGAGAAAAATTTTAAAAAAATGACTTATATGTACACACTGCCTCCTTAAGATAGACCCTTTGGTTAATAATAATTTTATTTATGGGTAAAAATATAATATATATATATTATATTTCATAAAAAAGGATAACAAAAATTGGAATCATTCCAAGGGAGGAATGTTTGTTTTACTGACTCTTCATTTTCAATAGCATACTTAAAAAAAATAACCTCATCCATGTTCAGAAGACATGGTTGGATTTGTTACTTAAAATTTAAAATATAAATTTCAAATTTTATTTGAATAAGTATTTCATGAACTAATTGATTATTATAAGGTTCCTATGGGACCTATTGTAGAATTATTTTCCGAATAAAATAAATTATTCTCACATATTTTCACTAAGTTTTATCTAGTATAGGTTCAGCAAGAAGAGTACATCCTACTGTCAGTTGTTGAGTAGGCTAAGGTGGTTTAAGAAAGAATGAATATGTTACATCCTCATGATGATGAATGTTTTATCCACTAGATAGATATGGTAGATTCTTAATTTAATGATGTTGGACACACTTTATAATAGAAACTTTATTTTAGTTTTCATTATGATTTTTTACTACACTATTCTATATATTGATTTTATCATGCTTGTGAATGAGGTTTTAAATCATGATACCATATCCTCTTCCATATAATAAACCAACTAAGAGGTGTTTCATTTTATTGATATCCTATAAGAGGTTTTCTATCTCACTCACACCTCAAACTTACTCTCGGGGTCCCTACATACGTTGGAAGAAAAATAAGATGAACAGTATCAGAGAGTTGTATACTTTTTGAATGAAGCTAATCTCATTTTTATATTGATTATTTTTAATTTCATTATTCTTGTACTTCTCCGTTTTTAGATATTTAGCAGTTATCTAATTTTTCTATGATCTTGGAAAATATGATGATAGTAATTTCCATGGTGAGAAATCCAATATTTGGTATCTTATTTCCCAACTTAAAACTCTTAGGTGGTATCATTCTACCCTTAACATTGAAAGAGTTTAAATTATTATTATAAGTTGAAAATGTAGTATGGGAGATGGTAAATGTTTTTCATATTCTATAGAATCTTTATTACTAAAATTTATGTCAAACAGGCTCCAAAACATAATTTTCAAGAAAAAATTTAATGCTTTCGAAAAATAATTAATGCATGTACCCTTTAAATTATATTTTATTAATGTTGTTATCATCATAATTTTTTATTTTTTTAGTAGAAACATTTTTTTTCAACTACATAAAGGAGCTACAAGATAGAGCTACTTGAAATAAGATTTTATACTCAAAGTATAGTTTTATCTTGATTTGAACTTCAAATTAATGAATTTAATTCTTGAATTTTTTAATTTTTAAGAGCTGGAAATTTAGTATACCATAGTGACTTATTCATGTGAGAAAATGGTTGTTGTATCATGATGAAATTCAAGTAACAAATCTTCAAAATAGATGAATAAAAAAATTACAGTCTATATTTTTTACTCATTTTCCAATAAATAAAAACCCACTTGTTTCTACATGGGGTGTAAGAAATGATTGTATAGTTCCTATTTATGTGTTTTTACATAGTGAATTCATTATTAAAAACTTATAGGTAATCACTTCTGTTTTGTGGTTTTTTGATTGTCTAATCTCTTGGTGTTCATTCTCTTATCGGTACGTTATTGACTACACTTTTAAAATTTAATGTGTATCGTGTAAATTATATGAAAATTATCTATTATTTTCATTTAATTACTAAGTAGTAACCAGTATTAATTCCGGTTGATGTTGTGTTTTTTTGAGATGTGTGGAATAATGATTTTTGAACATTATAGTGAACATTTACAAGAATCATTCACTAATTAATTGAGAATACTTTTAAACTTAAACTTCCATAATTGTTCTTCCACCATAAATTCAAGAATGGGGACATTATAGGGTTTTAAGTATGTGGGAGTGGTATTTAATTATACTTATCTATAATTCATTCAGATCCCATCAATAGCCTTTAATATTTTTTCTAAATTTTGAGTTTTTATACATCACTTAAGAATTTGTACAAGGTGATTTATTTCTAAAATTTTAGGGATCTATTTCCACTTTGATGAAATTAATCTTTAATACCTATTAGATATTAATTGATTAAATAATTGTTTAAATTTTGTAAAAAAAAGTATTTTGGTAAAATATTCATATAATTTCATATGATTTTTATTTAGTTTAAACTTTTTAATTTCATTTTAACTCATAGGATATGCATCCTAATGGATTACGAAATGAGATTCTTAATCCATGTAAAATTCATTCATTCATTCGTTTAATTCTTTATTCATAAAAATATTGATAGGATTATTAATTACACCAATATATTCTCACTCAATCCTATCCAATGGTCTGTATATTTATTATAATCTCTTAAATTATGAGATTCTATTCATCTGTAGGTAAATAGAATTTTAGAGTTTTAGTTATATTCTAATTTAGGTTTGTTAAATTCTCTTTAAAATTTTCAATTTAAATAATTTCTATAAAACAATAACCTATTTTTAAGTGAAGAAATTTTATTTGAGGGGGGATTCATATATACTACTTTACAGTATCCATTATGGAAAATTAATATGAAAATCAATTTTTAGCGGCATTTCAACTTTTCAATTTTGAGATTTAATTTCTACTATTGAATTTGACTGTGTGATTAGTTTAGGAAAATAGAAATCATAAGTACTGTAGAATTTTATGTCCCTTAATTGATGTCTTTTTCACTTCATTTTCATAGTTAAATTATGTTTTTAATGATAAAATATTTCTTAATTTAGTTAGTTTATTTGTTTTAATTAATTATCAATTATTTTATTAAATTAATGAAATTTATGTTTTATTTATCATTTTATGTTTTATTATTAATAAGTAATGTATTTTTTAATATATTATTTAATAGTGATATTTCTTTTATGATTATAATTATAGTTTTTATTATTTAATTAATTGATTTTCTTTGTTCAATTTTTTTATTTTTTTTATTTTAATAAATTAATTAGTTAATATAACTTCAATTTATTTTGTACTTTTATGATTTTAATGAATTAAAAATTTGAAACATAAATTTATAATTTAATCCATTTTTATTTTTAAACTTTTTTTGTTTTTAATTAATTTTTTTAAAAAATAGCGACTTCTATTCCATTTTATTTCATATCTTTAAATTTTAATTATATTCTAAAAATGAATTTATTTATTTGATAGATTAATTTTAAATAATTTTATTCATTTATTGTCTTTACTATAGTAGTTTACTAGGCACATAACTAATTAACATAGTGTTACCATGTAACTAAATTAATGGAAAACCCATGTGGACAATTTAATCTTGGATTATGTACAGATTCTCTACTGGAAATCAACATAGCCAATTTTATGAAGCTAGAACGTATCCTAATTTTGACCCATTTCTAGCATATAAAAATTTTGGAAGGCACATATCCATTTAAATCGGTTATACAACCCACCAATGAGGCTGAATTGGATAAATAAGAACTGATCTTATCCATATATATAATATTTTCCCTAAAAAGAAATGAATATTACATTAGAAGATTCATGATGATCGTGAGCTAGAGGGAAGTCGAATGAACCCAAGGATGAGACCTAGCCATCTTTAGATGACTGTATCAAATCAATTTAGCTTGTATAACACTATTTTTGATATTACATGATCGTGTGAATGTAGATGTCTCATCAAGAGTAAGATGAAATAGACGTATATCCTGAAAAGGATGGTCAGATCAAGATGAATTCATTAAAGAATCCTAATTTCTCCATGTTTCTAATGAATAACCCAATATTGACTCACTTTATCCCCACTATTGTGATGATCACTGATTCCACTTCTCTCTTCGAGCCATTAGAAAAGCAAAAATATCCAAGCATAGAGAAGATTCCAGGATATATCTTTTCATTCTTTATTTTTTGAGTGGTTGAGGTCATCCAAGTGAGAATTAATATGACCATACGAGGATATAGAATCTCAAATTAAAGATGAATATGGGATGCCACCTTGGTTATTATGCTTTATAAATGTAGAAGATGGTATGCCAATCTAGTTTTGGTGGAATATGGGATTTTGTTTTCTAATTTTTTTCCATTTCATATTCATTCAATAGTTTTGTGTACTGGTTCAATTGAATATTTTCTGGTGAGGACCTATATATCCCCGAAACATTTGTTGTCCAATCATGTGAACTAAAGGAACTTCGATTTTTTCAGAGGATGATAAACTGCTTCACATGATAAATGATACATCAGGATGAATGTCTAAACATATAGTGATCATCCTGATTAGTTAGTTTGATAATAATTTTATCTTTATTTATTTAAATATTGGGTTCTCATATTCTAAATTCGACATCCCTTTCATTCCTTGATTATATTTTCTCTCTCTTTTCTCTCATTTTCTTATCCCTCTCTCTCTTATATATTTTATTCATTTTATAAATAATTTTTTTATTATGTTTTATTTCTCCATATCTGATCTCATACCTCCAATCATGGAGAAAAAAAATAACAAACCTTTTTATAGGAGGTGAATCCCATCCCTACTTAGAGATCAAATTTTTATTTTGATTTTGAATTTATTCTTTACTCCTAGAAGATTATGATCATGAGACTGAGAGATGTGATAACACACTTTCTCATAGGAATAGTTTACTAGTCTCATATTCTTTTTAATTTTTTCCCTCTTCTTCTATTTTCTACTCAACCGAGTATTTAAGGAAAGATCATGTGATTTTTTACCTAGTGATAATCATTTTTTCATTGGAGATATCCCATGTGAATTTTATTTGACCTTAGAAATATTTTCATGGTTAAAGAGAGAACTCATGTCTGGGAAGCAATCATAATTTTTTTTCATTCATTTTTTCAAAGAGTGAGAGGTTCATTTTTTAAAATATTGAGTGTGTACTATTTGAGGTTCAACTTTTATAGTTTAATTATTTATATCTATGATTGGTTGTACAGTGAAGCAACTTTAAACTTGTTTTTTCATACTGAATTATCTTATTCTATTTTTTTTTAATATTTTATTTCTTTTGTTTTTCTAATCTAGGTTTCCGTTTCAAATTCATGATCATCTTTTATTGTTTTCTTTTACATATGTTTAAATATATAAAAAACACAAAAGTATTTTTGATGAATTACTTTAATGAAAACACTTCCTCTTTAAGAATGACCCCTAATTTATCCATAAATCAATATCTAGGGAAAATATAAATGTATTTTTTATAGTTCAAATGAAAAAATATCAATTAATCACATCAAATTATTTCCTCTAATGGATCAAGAATATCGACTTGTTTCTCTTAATTATCTCATGAGATATGATACATTTCCCCATTCATTGGAGGGATATATGATTCCAGGACTACCCATCAGATAATAAAAATCATAAGTATGTGTTCCGTAAGATCATAAAAAATCATCGTATCATCATATCATAACCCATGGAATAAAACTAGGTTTTATAGATATTTCATAATGTCATTATATAAAACCTTATAGAAAATGAACTGGTTTCATAAACATCACATTATTATAATCATAAAACATCCAGGGAAATAATAAGGATTGTACCATTGAATCATATTTACATTAAAACAAAATAAACACCAAAGTGTATTTTCTTTTGAATAATAAAAATACCATTAAAACAATTCTTGGGAAAAATATTCCTTCCATTTTGAAATAAATTCTTTAAAATTTAAAAATTTCCCAAATATTATGGAAAGAATATTCTATCAAAATAACTATTGATAATTGAAAAGGAAGATTCAATTAATTTATTGGTTATAATGGTAAGAAATTCCATTCATCTTGTATATGTTAAAATAAAACATTCCTTTCACACTTTTGTAGGAAAAGTAAGAAGGTTCATTAGACAAAAAACACTAAAAAGATTATTTTTGAAACTATTCTTAAAAATTAAATCATGAATAAAATGAATTTAAAAATCCTAGGATAATATTAAAAATATTCTTGAAATTTGTTTTAGAAAACACATATACGGAAGAAAAGGGATTTTAGAATAAAGAGATAATAAAGTATGTTTTCCATAAAAACACACTTTCAATCTCGTGAATAATTAATGCGAGGAAAATGAAATGAAAATACATATTATCAATAAATACACATATGAGATGAAAAATTGAAGGTATTTATAAAGTAATTATCATAAAATTTCATCAATTAAAATTGAATCGTAAATAATCCCAATCAAAATATGATTGAAACAAAAAATCCTTAACTCAAGTACTACATTTCTTTTTTCACATTCCAACCTCATGTATAAAAAATATATATTTATTAAACATATATTATAAAACAATAATAATCTCTATGATATGATGTATTATATACTAATGACATCTTTCCACCTGTTTATTAATAATTATTTTATTAAATTCATAGTTCTCGGTGATAACTACTTCATCTTTCATGCGTGATTCAGATCACAAGTCTTGGTATTTTAACATTAATCATGGTTCCATAATTTATAATGTATTAATAATGAAATAAATATCATATATGTTTATTATATATTTATATATATATACATATGCAATTGTTTTAGATATAAAAATGAATTACAACCTTCATGGAGATTATAGGCCATATATATGCATGAACACTTTTTTCACATTTCGATGGATGAAATGAAAGAAAGGTAAAAAATTATTCACCTTTAAGAAACCATTATTATATTATATAAATCATATATATTCATGAAATGCCTTCTTATTACACTCCATGTAAATTAGTGGTGAAAAATTCATCACATTACTTCGTGGAGTTGGTACTCCACATGTACGGACGGACAATGTTATCAATTTGTAAGGGTTTTAAAGGAAATATGATAGATGAGATGTTATAATTATAAAAGAATAAGTATTTCATAAATATCATATCTAATCTTTAAACTCATCATAATAACCATCAATGAAATGTTGTGATGAAAAATTAATTTTATCGCTATGTGGAGATGGTAATTCGTAAGTACGCAAGAGTGATACTTTGTCTTCCAATTTGATGAGAAAGTGGATGGATAATGGTGGTTTCCAAATTAAAATAAAATTTTAGAATATTTATGATATAGAAGTTATTATTTAATGATAATTACCATAGATTTAGAGGATATAAAGCCTAATTTTTCTTATATGACTCTAACATTATTTTAAAGATAAACAATATAATAGTTATACATTTAAGGATCGAAAGTTTTAGTATCTTGGGAAAATCTGGATCATACATCACTTATAAACAATAAAACATAAAAATTTATTTAAATCATTAATATTTATTTTTATAAAATACCATGTTCTCCTTAGTACATCATGTAACCTGAGGATATATATCAAAAAAAGGATGAGCTAACAACCTAGTAAGGGTTAGAATATGGGACATGGATAAAAAATAAGTGGGATATCATAATCAAAATCATCATATAATAGGAATAGTATCATCATAAATATCAGGAAGAATATATTTGATAAATTAATGGAATTTTTAAATTGATAAAAATGAAACATCATGTCATAGTGGTCAAATACCTCACATGTTGGTAAATAAAGCTAACATCATGTTCACTCATAACATATGTGAATAATCCTACAATCTTAATTTTGAACAAAGATAGAATAAATTTCATTAATAATACACATTATCTAATTAGGTAATTCACACTACCTTGTGCATTGGAGGGGTATATAATTCTGGTCCCACCCATCACATCATAATATTTACATAATCATGCATCCCATATAAGCTGTATATAAATCATAGTCATGAAACAACTAATGGAATGGAATGGGTTTCATAATTATTTATAAATGAAAAATTTCATGTATAAAATTTAGGGGTTCCAAAATTAAAAGGTTAAAAAATATATTTGGCATAAAAATCATCAATATTTAGTAAATAAGAAATAACACAAGAGGAGAAAATGATGTGTTTTAGAAAGAAAAAAGCCTTTTTTGAAATTATTTTTATTTGGATTATAAACTATGGTGGAAACATGTATATCCCCAAAATGAAAGGGATTGATATTGAAAGTACATTTAAGTAACTTTATAGAAATATCCATAACAAAAATAATGTGCAAGAGGGATAACTTAAATAAAAGGATATAGGTTGATCCCTCTAACAATATACCCCACTTTATTTCATCTCTTTTCCACCTCTTGAATAATGAACTTATGTTTATTAAAACATTTATAAAGAATTTAATTATATAATTATTACCAATATCTATTAATTTTATTATATTTATTAATATCCTTTCTTAAATGGAAGAAATTTTGATATTATGTTTTCTTAAAAAATCATGTTTTTCTTCAATTTCTCTATTTTTTCAACGTAATTTATTTATTGGTAGAATTAATTCCATAATCTTAAAAAAATTATAAATTTATATATCATAAATAATTTATAATAACTATCCATAGGTTTTTTAATAATAAAGTAATTGGTATTATCCCCACTGGAAGTTAACCAATTATTATCCAAAACATTGTCCAAATGAAGAGAAAGAGAGTTATAAAGTATAAATATTTAAAAATTTTAATTTTGATAGTGGTTTAACATAATTAATATAATTTTAACATACTAAATAATTAAATCTTATTTGATTTTATTTTTGAAGAATCTTGGAAAAGAAAGAGAGAATAATAAGAAAACTAGAGAACAGTTTGAAAAAAATGTACTATTTCTTTAGTGTGGCTTCTCTTATACATAACTAGACATCCCTAATGAATTGAGTTAGTTAAATATAGATAATCCCTATGGTTTATAAGGTATTAATAGTGAGTATTTGGGAAAAAAATTCTTTGTAATGCAAGGGAGGATTGGTTTTACATGGGAAGGGAGATGGGTTATTTATAGTTGAGGAGAGGGGTATTTTTAAAATAAGATATTAAATAAAATTCTATATCAAATATTAAAACATGTAATAATAAATTTTTGATACTATAAATCATATATAAATATAATATACTGTTTTTAGAAGTTTAAACCTCTTTATAATTCTAATTCACTAAGTTCATTAAAATCTAATGTGAAAAAAAGAAAAATCATTATTTTAAGGTATCACTTTTGACTTAAGTTTTTAAAATTATTTTTATTGTATATTAAATAATAATTTAGGAAATTAATTATATTTTTGACGAAACTCATGTTATATAAATTAATAAGTCATTATTATATCATTAATAATGTAATTAAAGATACATCAGTTATGTTAAAACTATATTTTTACCATTCACATGAAAATTGAGGTATTTTAGAAAACTAAAAAAATATTACCCTTGGAAAGTTTTGATGAAATGATTAAAAAAATATTAAATTTATAAAAATAAATTTCTAATATATTTAATTTAAAATTTTAATATAAAAATTATTATTTTTACAATATACTTTGAAATACAGTTTTTTAAAAATATTCCTATATTTTCTTTGAGTTTTTTAATAATGATATTATTTTTAGGAATTATAATATTTATTTTTACTTATATTACTCATTATAAATATATTTATATCTCACTTTATTATTTTGAGGTAAAATTACTCTTCCAATGGTCATGTTACTATTTCCAATAGTCACATTACTATTCAACAGTCACATTACCTCTTATAAATACCACTTCATTATTTCACTCAATATTCCCTAAGATTCCTCCCAAGGTTATATATTTTTATTTTATATGATTCTGATTGGTTTACTAATATTTTATTTCATTTCAATAGTGTTTTCCATGGGGTATATGATTCAAACAGATTTAAGAGACCTATATTTTTTTTTATTTTAGCTTTTCTATTTTATATTTTTTTTCCAATTATAATGTTTGGAATTTTCATTGGTTATGTAGTTAACTAATGTAATGATATTTATTAATGATATAATTTTTTTATATTTTTTTATTTATAATATTATATAATCTAATAAAACAAAAATTTAATTTAGGAAACAAATATTAATAATTTATATTAGGTCATTACATTCTTCCCTCCTTTAGATTTTTTTTCCTAGAAATTTCAACTCATATATTCAGTTGATAATAAATGAGGGTAATTTTTTTCATTGTTTCCTCTAGTTCCAACATAGCCTCTTCATACTTATGTTTCCAATAAATAACTTTTAAAAGTTGAGTTTTTTCTGTGCAGAACATTTTATCAATAGTCCATGATCTTCGTCGATTGCTCATCAAAAGGGAGGTAAGTCTGTAGTTGTACCACCTCTAGAGTTAGTACATGTGAGGGGTAAAGTAAGTACTTATTCAGGAGAGATAAATGGAATATATCATGAACATGATCCATATCTGGTGAATGTTCAAGATAACATACCACTTCTACAATGTGATTGAGGATCTCAAAGGGTTCAGTTTACATAGGGATAAATGTTCTTTTATTTCCAAACAATATGAATATATTCCATGGTGATATTCAAAAAACACTTTTTCTCAAAATTCAAACTCAAATTCCCTTTGATGTTTTTCATCGTAGCTATTTCTACGACTCTAAGAAGCTTGTATATGTTGTTATATTGATTGAACCTTTTATGTCATCTCTTGAATAAGTTCAGTTCCAAGAAGATTCAATTCTCTGAATTCGCCCCAACAAGTTGGAGTTCTACACAGTTTACATTATAGATATTCATATAGATTTGTTCAAATACTTTATTGGAAGATTTTGTTGTATGATAACTCAATTAATGAGAGATGTTGATATCATAGACCATAAAATTTCATTGAGTAGGCTCTTAGAATATCCTCAATTGTCTGAATATTTTTTTTAGATTGAAAATAAGTTTGGTGGTGATAGGCCATACAAAAAATAAATTCAATATTTAGATCATGTTGAAGGATTTTCCATAATTTATAAGTGAACCTTGGATTGTGATTAGAGATGATTGAAATTGGAACCCCATACAGCCTCACTACTTTATTGATGTGTATCTTCTCACGTTTTTTGAGTGAGAAATCTTCTTAAATGGTGATAAAGTGGGATGTATTGGTGAGTTAGTTAGCCACAACCCATACCATGTTATTTCATTTGGATGTCTTCATGAGACTAGTGGAAAAGTCCATAGTGACATTATCCTATTTTCATGTGGGTATAGGTAATGGTTTTATCATCTCTTTTGAATTTATTGCACTACTTTAACTTTATGGAATACCAATAAATTTGAGATATAATCCACACTCTCCTTCTTCATGTTTTCCCACAAGATGTTCTAAAAAAGATCCCAATACATCTTGGTACTTCTATGAAGTATATAGAAAGATGAGCTATGTGAATTATCCAATTGATCATTCTTTATATCAAGTGATACAAACACATAAAGTCAAACTCTAAATCTATTGAAACAATCCTCATCAATGTATAAGTCATGTAGCTTAACTTCCTTAACTTCTTTCACCTTCTTTTGAACCTCCCAATAATCCCTTTATGCCTCGATTTTATCTTATATATATGGTTAGGAAATCTTTTGGGCATAGTATAATGTATTCCCTTCAGTTATGATTTCCTGATCTATCCTTTGTATATCCATGAAGATGGGTTCTTTATCAATTTTCGTCATGGGTAGAGAAATAGGTTCTTTTCTTCTAACCGCATCTACTACCGTATTCAGCTTTCCGGAATAGTAGTGAATAGAGAAATCATTTTCCTTGATTATCTATAACCATATTCTTTGATTCGTGATGATCTCATTCTATGTGAAGATATACTTTAGACTTTTGTGATCAGTACATATGTCACACTCATCACCATAGAGGTATTTTCTCAAGATTTAAAGGAAAATATCATTGATTATAACTCTAGATCATGCCTTGGGTACTTTTGGTCAAGGATATTTTATTGTCGCGAGGCTTAGGATATCACTTTGTCATTCTGTATGAGTACACAACCCAATAAATTCTTTATAGAATCATTTTATATAATAAAAACTCCTCCACTTGTTGGTAGTGTAAGTACAAGCATAATGACTAGCCTCTTATTGAGCTCCTAAAATCTTTCCTCGAATTATTATGTCTAGGTATACTTTAACACTATACATTTTAAATAAATTATCAAGCTATAAAATCATGATAAATATCTCTCAAAATTTTGATAGTACCTTCTTAAGAAAAGAAAACCACATATTTAAATGACACTAGTGGTTCTAGGCCATTATATAGTTACTTTTATCTTTTAAGGGTACACTTAAATTCCCTCATTTGTGTTCACATTCCCCAAGAATGTCACTTTCAATATCCAAAAGTTACATATGCAAAACATACACATTTCTTAATGTTGCTAGCATAATCCTTAGAGGCTCTTTATGTTCCTATTTTCTCTTGAAGTAAATGTCAATATCATTGATAAAGACTACAAAAAAAATTCAAGGTAGTCTCTAAAGACACTATTCATCAAATACATGAATATTTCATGGGAATTAGTATCTATTAAGGGCATAACTATGACCTCATAGTTTCCAAAACTTGAATCAAAAGTATTCTTTTGAATATTTTTCATATTCACCTTCAGTTTATGATATCCAAAATGAAGACACAACTTTTATAAGTAATGTGCCCATAATTGTTGATCAAACATATCAAAAATATTTGTAAGTGGAGACTTGTTCTCTTTTTGAATCATTTTGAGGTCCAGTAATTGATACACAGTCATATTGATCCTTCCTTCTTCTTGAAAAATATCATCGATACACCCCAAGGTGATGGACTAAAGCATATAAACCCGTTTTCCAAATTATCTTGTGGATACTTATTTATATCCTCTGGTTCTACCCAGGAAATCATGTAGGTAAATTTAGAGATAAGGGTGGCTATGGATATTAGATCTATGAGAACCCTGCCTCATGATCTTGGGGGATGTTTAGGTTACTCTTTAAGAAATAAATCAATGTATTCCCTCATAATGGGCATTTTCTCTAGGTCGATACCTCCCTTTTACTCAACCATTTGGGAATGGTATGTGATGATCTGAATATATATTTATATATAAGACATATTTAATAATATATTATTCATGTTTTATTTGATAATTTACTATTTTTTGGTTTGTTTTCATAGGAATTAGTATATTTGGATTCAAAGGAATAAATTAAGAAAATTAAGAACAAAGTCTTTACACACCATGTTTCACATACATGATGTGTAAAAATCATTTACATCATACCTAAAAGGCCATAGACTAAGCTATGTAGTAATTTCATGATGTTAAATCAGTACATGTCGTGTTATATCATTGCACAATGTATAGATTTCAATGATCAGAAACATACCAAAATGTGTACTATACAAGACATGTAGATATTTCATGATGTGAAAGGTTATAAGGATCACCCATTCAAAGATATGACCCAATTATTTGGAAAAAATGTGTATCTCAAATACACATCGTGCAAAAAACATACAGGGTGTGTAGATGTATGGACCAAAGTCACTTAATCCAATTCTTGAAGTGCATGAATTACACATCGTGTACATCCCAGAACTATTAATATTTTGAGTTGCCTCCATGTACAAAGGATCAATTTTGTTCTTTTCTCTCTTATTTTTACACCCTTGTTTCTTCTTTTTTTCATCTATTTTCATTATAAACAAGAATTAATTCATTCAATTCATTGTTTTATTAAATACTTTTGAGTTATTAATCATTCTACACCCTTTCATCATCCATTGTAATCCCTTTTCCATTTTGGACGTTTGTTTCATGACCGATCCCCATTATTCAACAATGCTTGTGTTATACTTTTTCATTTTTCATTCTTAGTGAGTTATTGATTTCTTCTTACTTATTTTGATTTTGAATTTTTTATTCTTTAATTTTTTCTTCATTGAGAATAGGTATTTAATTGGGTTTGTTTTTTTTCAATATTCTGATAAATATTCTTAATTTTTTTAGTCCATTATTTCTTCTTTATCCACTATTTCACGATTATGCAGAACATGTTTAATATTTCCTTTCTTTTAATCACTTCCACCATGAGTAGAGAATCCACCTAAGGATAGGGTTCATGAGTATGGGTGTTTCTGGGCCTAATAAATCTCTATGTTGAATAGTGGTAACCCTACATCTACTAATTAGGTTAATAGTAACTATTCATCATATTCATTTGCACAACCTTGACCATGATAAGTGAAATTAAACTAACCTAAAATAATTTGAGTTGAGAAAGACTATGACCATTACCCTATGATGCTTTCTTCATAGAATCTATGAATAATTCACAAAAAATTTCAGTTATAACTTGACCATGGGATAATTGTAGAATGGGTACTTCCAATATGTTTTATCAAAACCAATTAGTGATTCTTTCACTGCTTCACAACATAAGTTTTAGGATTATTCCAAGCTAAACCTAAGACTATCTTCATTTAAGAGACCTAAAATAGACCCTAATCCCTTTATTTTTTTCATCTGAATTAATTCTAAACTAACTAGAGTTTGTAAAAACCAAAACTCAAGAGTGACATGAGGAATCATTTTCAATTTTTTTCCTTTATTAGTTGATGACCTTCCATTAGTACTCATGGTTTCGACCCTTCACTTAAACGTTGCAACACCCTTATAGTAAGTGTAGTTTAGAATTGTAAATATATAATCTAGTTTTAGCCCATGAGAACTAAATGATGCATATGGGCGAATCAAATTTTGGTGTCGTTTCTAGGGACTACTATTTTATCATCACAATGAACTTCACATCGAACATTGGATTAAATCACCCCTCCCCCTTTTTTATTTTTCCTTCCCCATTTTCTTTTTTTATTTTTCTACATCGAGCAAGACCATGTCTGCTCTCTCCCTCTCTCTCTATATATCTTTTCTTCTTATTATTATTATACTTATTCTTGTCTAGTGCGTGCTCTAGGGACCCATAAAACACTCAATAATCCTAAACGCATATGAAAATATTATAATTTATCATGAGATTGATCAATAAATTGTTGCACGCCACATGTTTTCATTGGATGCGTATAATGATCTTCCCTTGTCACACCCCTGAAACATCAAATATGTTCATCAATCCAATTAAGTCAAAAGACCAGCACTGTATGATCACACCATTATGTACAATGGTTTACCATACAGTAGTTGTATTATGACCAACATTATGAACCCACCAATTCAAGTGCAATCTTTTGAAATTAATCTTAGACTCATTCACATGATATAAAATATATAGAAATTCATTGGGTTTCAATGTAAAGGCCCCAACAATCACATTTCCAACTTTATTGACATTTTTGATACCTCTCACAACCATGGTTTATCTTAAGACATAATTTTATTCAGATTTTTTCTCTTCTACTTAAGTGATCGATCCAAGGATTTTCCAAAAAGTCAAACTCCCTAGTCAATCGCAACTTGGGAAGAATTATAAAATTAATTTCTAGAAAAATACTTCCCACCAATATGGACTTGTATGCTATGAAAATAAATTCCAAAATACGACCATGTGGATGGAGAATTAGTGTTGGAAGTATGGGATTGATTAAAGGAGCTAACATGAAAATTCCAACATCACAGACCAGATATGTGGCTTCAATTATAGAAATTATACCAAGGATTTCAACTGGGTATGTCAACTATAGCAGACACTACTACTGATGGAGGATTAATACTCAAGACACTGGAAGTCAACCAATCAATTCCTGTTTAAGTTTCTAACAATTCTAGTTTGTGTGTAAGTGATAGAGGAATTACCCAATGTGTAATCCATCAAGTGGAATATACTACCTTCCTATAATCTCAAGTTGAGGCTCTTACTAAGATGTTATAATCATTTTAGTTACCTGCTACACCACCACTCTATACTGCTCCGATGATGGAAATTCCGTCCTTTAAAATGTGTGGAGTCCCAAACAAATACATATAGTGTAGTTTAGTCTTAGAGGAAGCTAAATTATAATATTTTAATTACATTAATTACAATAAAAATCCAAAAGTAACAACATCTTTAATAGTATCATCAGAAAAACTACTACCAGATTCTGACTTAGCAACTGCCACACTAGAACGAAGGTTATTTTCAAGAGAGGAGTGGATAGGTGAAATCAAGGAAACAAGGACCACCAAGGTACCTAAAACAAGAACTAACTCCTCAACCATAACAAAAATTACAAATAAAACAAGAGCTCAAACATTACAACCAACTCAACTACGGTAATTCCAACATGCACTATAAAGACCACAAAAACCAACCAAACCTCTCTAAACCATTATTGAAATCCTATCACTTCCATCATGCAGAAAGAATATAAAGGGTTGATAACATAAGA
This sequence comes from Viscum album, assembly GCA_963277665.1. NCBI lineage: Eukaryota > Viridiplantae > Streptophyta > Magnoliopsida > Santalales > Viscaceae > Viscum > Viscum album. The sequence continues at coordinate 1,509,961,979 of OY728128.1, read as the reverse complement.
AACATATATGTAAAAATAAAATTCTACATGATGTAACCTAGAGCATCAAATGGGGAAGATCTCTAAAACCATATCTGATTATCTACTGGGTACTTTTCCAAGCAATACTCAAGATCGTCTGAGGGATGATGCTAAAGATATAATTATTAGAAGTAAAGATGTTATGCATTCTTAGTAACCAAGTATAGTTGAGAAAAATCAATTAAAAGAGTCTGATATAGCACGTTAAGGGATATATAAATAAGAAAAACTAAATGATAAATCCACATTCGAGGAACACCCTAAAAATGGTGATATCTACATGGCCCAACCACCTTACAATCCACATCTTCTCTTTCCTAAAAAATGGAATAAGTTAAAAAGGAATGGTAATATAAAAAATTCATATAAATTTTTAAACAAATATGTATGAATATCTCCATTGTAGAGGAAATTTTTCAAGCACCTACTTATTCACAATTCTTTAAGGACATTCTCTTTTAAAAAATAAAAAATGAAGTCTTTAGAATCATCTCTTAAAATGAAGAAAGCTTTATAGTTGTTTAATGGAAGCTACCTCTGAAAATGAGAGACCATAAAAGTTTCTCATTCAATTTCACTATTAGGGAATATACTTTTGAACAAACCAAGTGATATTTAGGATAAAGTATTAATCTAATTCCCAAGAGTGTTTACAAGAATTTGGGTCATAGAAAACTAAAACTAATAAGGGTGTCACTTCAACTTAATGACCGCTTAGTAAGAACCCTCAAGGTTTTCTCGAATACATCTTAGTAAAAGTTGTAAAATTATTTTTCTCTACTAATTTAATCATTCAAGACATTGAAGAGGAATATGATATTCCCCTTATTCTTGGAAGACCATTTCTCACATTCAAAAATTCATCGATTGATGTTAACCTAAGGAGATTTATTTTTAGAGTTGGTTAAGAACATGTTGTATTCAATTTGGAGATGTTCGATAATAAAAGTATCAAGAAGTTAATTTTTCAAAAAATATCTCTTAATGTCAAGATAGATGATCATGCGACTAGTGAGAATGAAAATAAAGAAACCAACTCCTATTGAAAAGGGATCCAGTGCACACAGTAATGAACATTTCACTACACCTCTAACAATGGAATTCATCCCACCTTTTCCCCCTCTATCTTCAAAAATCATTTTACATGAGGTATCAACTCAAGATTAAAGTATATTTCCTTGAAAAAAGTATATCTCAAGAAAATAAATAATTCATTTACTGGAAGTTGACCTTGGGTAGGTCAGATGGGTTATGATAGGTTATAATAGTACTTAAGATGTTTAAGGGTTTCAAGAATATTGTTTAGCAGACCCAGCCACAAAAGGGATAGAGAGAGTAAAATACACTCTGTGTAACATGTACCTAGCGTGTAAATGTTGATCACCCAAAAATACACAAATAAATAATTACACACCATGGATTGAGTACATGATGTGTATTTTTTAATGGTATTTAAAATCCAGTGAACATAGGGTTCATGCTAACCCACCTGTCGCTCCTCCTCTCCCACGCACCCCCTCTCATGAGGCCTCCCCTTCCATGAGTCCATTCACCATGTCTGAACCTCCTCCCTTCTCTCACTCACACCAAAGCACCTTCTGTAATCCTATACACCATCTTCATCCCCCACATCTTCCTCCCCATCAAAAATGTATAGAACCAAGATGGTTTGTTCCCCTCTCGCTAATCACACACCTGAGCACGATGGTGCAACTACACAACCAAAATAAAGGAGGGATTCTCCAGTTACACCACCCCCTAATCCATCCACCACATCTTCCACTTCCACCTATGAATTTTCTTCCACTTCTAGGGAATTACTGTCATCCTCCAATAGATCGCAGGGATCTTGTTGTTCCTACCTTCATCCTCACATCTAGTTTTCCGACCTGACACACCAGGTCTGGTTGGTCAAATTGTAGGCCAATTCGATGGGTACCAACAAGACTCCATACCATGTCGTGACATAGTGCATCTACATTATCCTGAACATCCTTTTCCTCATGGACCAATTTCACTTGACTACACTCACCCAGGCATGATAGAAGAATTTGATGAAGCTCTTCCTTGAATTCCTAGTCAGCTTTTTGTTTGGAATAAAAATTTTCCACATTGGACATGGAGGTAGGATTTAGGAGCTTCGAATTTGAGGATTTTCAGTTGGCCTAGACATATACTCAGCCATGTTTATAGCCTCCCCCATCTTCCCGACATTGTATCTCAAGCCTAACATGGATGAGAGGATGAACACCTATGTTATAGGATCATCAAAGACCATTAGAGTGTATATGATCTTCACTCCATGATGATAACTACACTCCTAGTTGCTTACATCTAGATCCTTTATAGGTCCCTTGCTCACATTTGTCTGGACCAAAGTGATTCCCATAGAGGGGTTAGCCAGATTGGGGTCATTATTCTCACATTAGCCATCGGCAGGTGATCTGCCAACATGGCTATATAGTTTGGAGAGATCTACATGACCATGGAAAAGAGGACTCATGGAACATTGATGTGATGATATTTTATCACCCATTTTTCTTAGAATCATGGTTTCTTTGAGGAAGCCCTATCCCACACAACTCTTAGCCATAGAGAGGTAATCTCCCTTCTAATGCTACATAAGATGGTAATGCTCATGATAGATGTAGATATCTACCGATGGGAACCAGTATATATGGAGGACACTAATGAGGCCACTACTCAACATCCAGTTGACCCAACCACAACAACCTCCCTTGATCATTCCCCTAATAATTCCACCACCACTACAACCTCCAAACCTACCACCTCTTCCATCCCACCAACCACCATCCTCCTACACCTGTTTGTACCACCACCACCACTAGACCTAACATACCTACATCCAAATCATCTAGGTCATTAGACATTTGGACCAGTATCTAGATTATTATATAGAACCTACACTAGGTATCCCAGCACCTCGATGTTCCATTCACTAACCTCTCTCTGTTCACTACCCCTCCCCTACAACCTGACTCTACCACCTTCCACCCGCCTCCCTCTTTCGGCCCATCATCCACCACCATCCCCACACGAGATCCCACCCATACTAACATTCCCTCATAGATCACATATCATATAGAACAATAGGATTTTATAATATATCAGGACCTCTAAGGAAAGTTTCCTGCAATCCCACCCTCCATCGAGGTGCCTTTCATTGGCTCTGCTACCAGACACCCAACCACCATCAGGATCAGAACCTCACCTCCACCACCCACTAATATCATTGCCCTTACCTGGGCACCCACTACATTAGATGATACTAAATCCCCTTCCTCCATCACTAATATAGATAGGGTATTCTAGCTAAAACTACCCACTAGTCGGGAGGGGATAGATAATGTGGATCTTGATGACTTAGATTGTACTTCAAAAAGTTGTCCTAGTACCCTCTCCCATATTTAAATTCTATTTGGGTGACATTTTTTATAATGTTAATATTCCATTCCTAACTGATGTATCATTTCTCTACATAAACATGAGATACAGATTTTGTAAGTTCTTCTGGTTGTCTCATTTTAATTTTATTAAGGAATTACTTTATAAATTTATAGATTTAATACATCATCCATGGACCTTGATGCACCTGTTTGGACACTATATTCACTCTTATTTTTAAGGACTCGACATCTGGGTAACGTCGAGAACTAGCTTGAGAAGCTATCACTAGAGAAATATTCTTAGTAGAGATACCCACAATGTTGATAACAAATTCTATTCTAGCCTAATGAGATACATTCTTGCTATTCTCCTAAGGTGGAAATCCCTTCTAAGAATTCACACAAGGTTGATGACATAGAAACTAGTTCTTGTAAGAGGTACGAGACTTCTAAGAATACTCATGACACTATATGATAATTTTGTCCATTAGTATGGATGAATACGACATTGTTTCTGCTTTATAGTAGGAAACCCATATCTGATTTTTTTTATTTATTTTAAGTCATTTTCTTAGGATATTTCTTTTCCTTTTAGTAACATTATTGTTCTTAGGTCACCCATTCCATCATTTTACTCACATATCTACATTTATATGAGATTATTTTCTTTTTTATTCAATATATTCACCTTCCCATTTAACTTATTTCATCATTTTTAAACCCTCCAGATTTTATTTATCCAGTCCATCTTTTTTTATTTCTAAGAATTTGTTCATGTCAAATAAATTCTACTCAAACTATAACAAGATTCCCCATGGAATGACATTCACTATAGGGAGCTCTGGATTCCCAAAATTCAATTTTCTAGTTTCCATTTCATTTTTTATATGTTATTATTGATATTTCTCCCATTATAAATTCTATGGTAGTGATGAAAATCTATCAATTTAAGCATGGGAGAGTCTTTCTTGAGATTTATTCTCGATACACTTGGATTATTACTTTTTTTCACCTATATAGGGGACATTTTTCAATGAATGTGTTTTTTAAACTTGAAAAAATGTTACACCCATTAAAATAAAAGACAAATTTTTGTTGGAAATTGTCAAAATCCATTTTTAATCCTATTCAGTTTTTAGCATGATTGCGGAGTTTAGTAAATTAATTCAAATTCCAAATTTTTTTAAATTGCTTTTGATTGACTTATTACTAGATTTTATACCCTGGGTGATTGGTAGTAATTTTTGTATGATCCCATTCTCGAGAGGATTATGGACCCACAATTTAATTATCTCTTCTAAGAAATTTATTGAGAGACACATAGTGCATGTAAACCTATTCAAACTTGCATTGAGATCTTATTGATGATATGACTGAAAAAATAAATTTTTAATATGGTTGTGGAAATTTTAGTGAGACAATTTCCTCAGAGAACCACCTTAAATTTTTAATTATTTATCACATAGGTGTCATTAATTAACTATTTAGGATGGATTTGTTTCAAGTTGATTATCCCTTTCTACCATGATCTCGGTATTATGCATGATTATCCTTTGAAAAAGAGTGAGGGATGTTTCACTACTAATGGACATGGGATTTTATTATTGAGGAGATATAATATATCACATTCACTAGATTGATATGATGTGGTCCACGATTACTTTTTTAATTTTTCATTTCCCACTATATTCCTTTGAAAATGAAAAAAATATATAGAAAGAAAAAGTACAAAAAGAAAAAGATTTTTTGTTGTGTATTAGGATGGTCAAAAATTACCATTTTCACACCGATGAATCCTTTGGCTGATCATGTATTGTTAGGGGATGGATGTGAGATCTGAATTGAACATAACTTCCAAAAAATGGAATAAATTACATTTTTATACTTACTTAATATATTCATGGATTTAGTTTAAGCAATATAGAGTATGAATATATTTTTATCTTCGAGGAGTAACTCCATTGCACTATTTATTTCTATCATGCTTTGTACATTAGAAATTACCCTCCTTTTCACCTTGATTTTTTAATTCCTACCCACCTACCCTCAGTAATAGAGTCATTTATTCCTATTTTTCTGAATCCCTCATGATTGATTTTGACTTTTTATTTATGAAGCGGAGATTATAGAACCAATTAAAGAATTTGGTTAGAAACATGTATCCATTATATAAGCATAACTCTGGTTACATTTTTACATTGAATGACCAAAGAAAATTTATTATGAGATAAATTGAAAATTGGGTATAGGACTAAAAGAAAAATTACAAAATTATAATTAAAATAATAAAAACATGGATAAAGAATTGAATTATGAGGCATTATTGATTTTCACTATGGGATTTATTATGGAGAATTTACTTTTTAAACTTACACTTAGTTTTATATTCTTTGTTATAACAAATGTTTCCTTTTTAAAAAATTGTTTCATTGGAATCCCTATTGAGATGCTTCTTTCTTGGGGAAAAGAAGATGTTAAAGTGTGGTGAAATTTTATGTTTTGAATTCATGTATACATTTTAGATACATTTAATAATATATTATTCATATTTTATTCAACAATATACTATGTATTGGTTTTCTTTCATAGGAATTATAAAATTTGGATTAAATAAAAATAAGTGTATTAAATTTAAAAAAAAATTGTATTTTCATGTCATCTATCACATACACGAAATGTAGAACTCATTATTCACAGCATACTTACAAGGCCATAGACCAACCCGTGAAGCACTTACAAGACATAAAGACACTACACATCAAGGAACATAATTACATGATTTGAAAATTTTAAAGATAAAAAAGATACCAAAAGTGAATCCCATATATGATGTATAGGGATTTCACAACATAGAAATTTTAAAGGCTAGCATAGTCAAACATTTGAAACAATTCTTCATCATGAAATGTGGATCTCAAATACATGACATTCAAACAACTTTCATGATGTGTAGGTGTTTGGGCCGAATTCACTTATGTACATGACATGAATGAATTAAACATTGTTTTTTATTAATCCTATTAATATTTTGAACTCCCAACATGTATGAGGGATGGATTTTGTTCTTTTTTTCTCTCATTTTTCTTTAATCCTTTCTTCTCAATTTTTTCATTTTTCATTCTAAACTAGATTTCATTATTTCATTTCATTTTTTATTGAATTAGTTTGAGTTTTTAATCATTATACACCCATTCTTAATATATTGTAATAATATTTCAATTCTTGATGTCTGTTTCAACACTTCTCTTTAGTATTTATCAAATCATACATCATCCATTGTCATCTCTTCATTCGTGGTGATTTTTTAGTTGCTACATAATTATTTGGATTCCACATTATTCATTTTCTCATTTTTTCTTCATTAAAAAAGTTATTTGATTGGGTTTGTGTTTTTTCAATTATTTAATCTTGATTGTTAATTTTTTTAGTCCAAGATTGCTTATTTATCCACTATTTCTCAATTATTCAAGACATGTTTAATATTTCATTGCTTTTGATAATCACAACCAGGTATGGATAATCCACCTTAGGTTCCGTGTCATGATTAAGGGTGTCTCTGAGCCTAGTTAATCTCTATGTTGAAAATTGGTAACCCTATGGATAGTAATTAGGTTAATAATAATTCTTCTCCACATTATTTTTCACAACCTTGATCGTGGGAAATGAAATCGAATGAACTAACCAAACTGGATATGAGAATGACTATGAACAAAAGCCTATGACAGTTTTTTACATATAAGAAAAGTGAAATTCACCAACATTGTCAATTATACCATTATCATGGTTAGATCCAATTGATTTGAAAAAAAACCAATTACTGATTATTATAATTCTTGATAGCCTAAGACATAGAACTATTCCAAAATGAACCAAGGATTATCCTTTGTAAAGAGACCGGAAATTTACCCTGATCCCTTTATTTTTTATCTGAATTAAATCCAAACTACATAGATATAGTAAAAAACCCTAAAATTGAACATGAGGAATCCTTTCCAAGGGTTTTGTTTGATTGTTTGTTGACCTTCCAGTAGTCCTTGTGGGTTTGACCTCACACTTCTACTTTAATAAGCCCTTACAATAAGTGTTGTTTGGGAATATAAATCTCTAATATGACTTTAACATGTACAAATTAAACTATGTATGTGGGTGTGTTAGTATGCTTCTTCACAGGGTATCATCACCCACACCATTAGGGGATTTTCCAAAGGAAATTCATGATCAGCCATTCATTTTTAGAGGAGAATTGGATGGTTCAAAATACAGAAAGTTATTTCCTTTGACCAATAGTTATGGGTGCCCTATATAACAAGAGATAATTAATTCCTACTATATCATCAAATTCCACCAAATGAAGGATTAGGATATTCCAGGGAAGAGTATTCTCACATACTCTAACAGGTGAAGAGTCTAACAGTTGGGTTGTAATGATCACTCTACTAGGTTTTTTTATAGATATATATACTTTAATGTATTGAGGATTCAATTAAATAGTTCTAGAACACTTTCAAGATATAAAGGAATGTGTAGAACATGGATCAAATGAATGTTTTCCATTCTTGAGTTAATATAATGTGTATCTTGTATGCCTTAATTTTTACACTATAATTTAGTAGTAATGATAGAATAATATTTCCCTTACTCTTTTGGTTATGGTGGTTGATAAAATTTATTACCCTTAGGGACCCATGGTTTAGTGAACTAGATTTCATAGTTCCCTTTCCCCATATATTTGAAGAATTTACCCATGGGTGGTACATTAGGGGGTTCCTTTATTTCCTCCATCATATTTCTGAGATTCATCATCTCACTTTGACATTCATGATCTTGTTGTCCTTCTCTCCCACACATTAAGAATTTCCCCAATCATTTGAGTTAATTCCTATGATGTTTCTTCCCATATTTATGATATATGGGTGGTTAGATCCTCTTTCCTCCTTTTTCATTTGACCCACCATCTTGAAAATCCATTCCTCTCATTTTATCTCTATAACCATGAGTCCATTATCCAAACTCCATCTCTACTTTGGTATAATATCTAACTAATTTCTTATAGCTCCCAAACTATTGGATATATTGATCCTTTATATGGCATGGGATTTAACCATTAATGAATCTATCTATGTTTCTATGAATTTTGACAAAAAACCAAGGCATATCTTGCAATCCTTTTGAATATTTCTTCATAAGCCATAAAATATTCACCTTCCTTTTTCTTCATCTGTATAAATTCTCTCTACATATTTTTTTGAATAGTTTGAGAGAAATAATTATTAATAAATATTTTTCTTAAAGTGTTTCCACTCCATCTCTTCTATTTCATCCATTATAATGGTGTTCTTTTTCAATTCCCTCCATTGATCAGCCTCTCTATATAAAATATATACAATTAGAGTCATGTTATCATTCTCAGAATAGTAGATCACAAAAAATATCTTCTTCTCTGAGTTAACCCACTATTCTATGAAAAGTTTTTTAGAAGATCCATTAAACATCAGAAGACATTCCCGCATAAATAAATCATAGATAGTTGTTCCTACATGGGTTATGGAAGACATTAGATGTGGTTTAGGTTATTGTTCATAACATAATATAGTTGGGTAAGAATTATTATAAATATTTTAAATCCACTTCCCATGACATTAGGGATGTCATTCGAACAATCATTGCAATGTCCCTCACATTGGTTGCTGGTATATTTTCTCTAGTTTCCCACCATTTTAAAAAATATAAATGGTTTGAACAAAACATAAGTCAACAAATCATGAATAAATAATTTATTCTTTTGATAAATTAACTCTTAAATCATATATTATGTGATCACTAAGTTTATCCTTTTTATAAAACAAAGATTCATGGATTCTTACTTATACTTAGAGTTATAATATGGGTTGTCACTAATTCTTTATAATCATAATTCCCAAATTAACTAAATTATACCACTAATAAAAACTATATAAACCATATAATTTCTTAAAATATAATTACATCATTTTAAATGTAAAAAACATAATAGTTATAAATTCAAGGAGAAAAAGGTTTATTATTTTTGGAAAATTAGGATCCCATATCACTTGTATATAATAAAACAAAAACATTTATTATTATTTATTCTTTATCCTCATAATATATCACATTCTCTTTAGTATATGTGGTCGCCTAAGGATATACATCAAAAAAAGTTATGAGAGAAAATCATAATAAGGGGAAGAATAAGGGATATGGATCAATAATACATGGCTGATCAAAATCAACGTCATCATATCATAATAATAAAATAATTACAAACATCATGAGGTAATAATTTTATAATGGAATTGAATGCGGTATTCATAAAAATAAAACATCATGTTATAGTTTTCAAATACCACACATAGATGTAAACAAAGCTATCATCATGTTCATTTATAATGTAGGTGAATAATTATAACATCATAATTGTAATAAAAAAATATAGCATCATGTTCAGGAATAATACACATTATCTCATGAGATATATCATATTACCCAATTAATTGGAGGATATATAATTCTAGTCACACCTGTCACATCATAATAATTACATAATCATGCCTGCCACATTGAATATATAATAGTCGTAGTCCTTAAATAACCCACGGAAATGAATGAATCTCATACAACTTTTATAAATAATTATTTCATGGATAAACATTGGGGTTTCCAAAATTAATATGTATAAAAATATTTGGAATAAACATCATAATTCTTGAGTGAGGTAGAAACAGCTGAAGAGGAGAATAAGATGTGTTTTGGAAATAAATGTCTTTTTAGGAAATATTTCTATCTGGCTTATAAATCAAGGTGGAAACATGTGTACCCAAAAAATAAAAGGGAAGAATAGAGAAATTATATTTAAGAAAAATTAGCGAAATATCCATATAAAAACTCATGTGAAATATGAAAAAACCAAAGAAAATGATCTGGGATTGAGAATACCCTTATCTTAAATCCCGATTTATTCTGTTCCTTTTCCATCTCCTTAAAATTAAACATGGGGTTTTTAAAAAGTTTATCTAGAAGTTAATTATTTCATTTTTTCCACTATTTATCAATTATAGTCATTTTATTATATTTCATAAATTATTTGGTCAAATGGAAGTCTTTTTTGACATCATATTTTCCTTAAAAAATTCCTGTTTTTCTTCGATTTCACTATTTTGTTCTATGAAATTTATAAATTAGTAGAATTAATTATTGAAGAATAAAATACATACATATATATATATATATCATAAATAATTTAATATAATCATCCATATAGTTGGTGATAATAAAATAAATGGAAACATACTTATTGGTGGTCAACCGACCTTTAATGGAACATTGTCCAAATGAGGAGAAAAAGAGTTATAAAATATAAATACTTCAAAAATATAATTTGTATAGTAGGTTATCATAATTTATATAATGTTAAAATAATAACTAATTAAATATTACAATATTTTATTTGTAATTAAATTTGGAAAAGTTTAATGGATCATATATTCTATGTATTATTTTTGGATATTATATATATAATTTTTTAGACCAGGTACTAAAACAACATGCAATTCCAAGGCTTGGTGTGGCTAGAATAAATGTTTTAAATATTTTAAATATATTAAAAATAAACAATTCATTTTTTTACTAAAAATTTTTAATAAATCTCGAACGGGGCCCTAAATCATAAATCTGATGGCACCGTTGAGTTTAAAACTTAGTTTTTACCCTAGGTAAGACATGACATTTTTTTGTGTGGGCCATTTTGTGAAAAATAAATCGCAATAATAAATGAATAAAGTAAAATAAATAAATAAATTTTATTATTATTATTTTTACATAATGAAAATTTTCTCCTTTAAGTATATTTTTATTGGATTTCCTCAATGTTTTCCACTCAAACCCTAGAGATTTAGAAAATCGTTGAAGAGCTTTCTTGGAGAACAATGGTAGATCCAGATCATATTATTGATTTTTGTGCAAATAACGTATTTGGATCTTGTACATTATTGGAATGCAATTTTCCTTCATCAAAAATCAATCCAAACTCTTTGTATGATGTTTTTATTTGGGATTCCCATCCTGTTTATTAATCATGGATGAATGTGGATCAATTCCACGAATAAAATTGATTGCCACGTCATCTATAGAATTAAATTGGTAGAATTTTAAATTTTTCATTTTTTATTTATTTCGCATCATTCATATTCTTATCTTAAAATTGATATAGTCCAAATTAAAAAAGATTGAATTTTATTACTCGCTATTTGGGGCTTTACGATTTCTTCCCCCATTCTTCACACGTTCATCATTGGAATTTTATTTTGGACCATGGATTGATGAATATCTAATATTTGGTCATTGTGGGTCTATATTTTGGCACAAAACATCAATAATGCAGGTCTGGTTCATGTTTGATAGTGTTATCAAAGTGTGACGATGGTGGTGGATTATCAGAGGTGGATCAAAACAGATTTATGAGTTCCGTTCTTCCAGATTTTGAGGCTCAGTGACCGCTAGCTTAATGGATAGATTTTCGAGTGGATTGAGCACCTCAATTATAGAAGACTATGATATCAAGTCCTGGATAACACCATATCTACGATCACCAGTGAGGACCATAGTAGATGTGGTGTGTGTAGGAGTTATGGATGAGAGATTGTGGGATCAGGAAAATCTTGGGTTACATGGCATGTCATCCAGTGTTGCACGTCGTGTGGGAAGTACTAGATTTGATGCTAGGGTTTTGACTATATTTAAGTATCACATGTCATTTGACTCATTGATACAAAATGTGACCCTTCTACGAGGCTTGGAATGTACTTCAAAAGGTATAACGACATAATAAAAGTACATAGCTATTGGCACACTATGTATTGTACACGGACATAGCCATGTGTAAATGGGCTAGTACACAAACACAACCACCAAATATGGTCACAACCAGTGGCACACAAGAAGGTTCCAAGTGATCTCTACACATTGTTTACTTTTCCAACATGCCATTTATTAAGATATTTACAAGACATGGGAGGCTTCTCCTCATGCACAGACTTGGGGAAACATGGACACACATGTAGCCCCAAGTAAATGTCGTGTACCACATTCAGGAGTATCTGTAGCCATTTTTCCCCTTCGTTTGGACCCTTTTAGTTTTAACTTATTACCTTGATCCATTCCCTCATGGGTATATTGTGGAATTAAATCCACATCATAGGGTTGTGATCCACTCTAGAGGTCGATCCTCAGATAGAGTTTTGGTGTCCCTCTATGAGACTAGAGTGTGATCCTCTATTGTCTTTTTTTCTATAGGTGGGGTTTTTGGAATCAGTGTGACCTACCTGAGAAGGTTTTTGATCCTCTATTTAGTAGGTCATATCAGTCAAGTTGGTGGTATCATTGACATATGATCCCCTACATAAAGGGTTGATCTAGATTGAGTTCATGGTATCCCCTATCAGTTCTGGGCATGACCCCCTATTTGTGTATCAGGGTATTCTTAGAACACTGAGCTTTCTTAGATGGGGCCCAATGATCTATACCTCTTCATTGAGTGTCTCTAATGATAGTATAGATCAAGTATTCAGTCTCATGTAATGACCATTGATTTGAGAAGAATAATATCCAAGATAGTTGGTTATGACCTCCTGGTGGTGTGGTGTCTTCCCTGGGTACATCTGCGTGTTTTTTATACATGATTTTTATATATTGTATTGGGATGACTATAATTAGTTGTTCTTATTTAGTGTTTTCAGGGTTTTCTTACTGGGTTTTTTTATACTCACCCTATAAAGGATTTTATTGCACCCATCATTCCTTATGTATATGATTTCCCATTTAACAATGTCTTGGGAGGGCAGATAATAAGTGGAGCATAGTTGGATCTTTTTATACTGAGGTGTTTATTGAGATCTTTCATTTGACATTATTGTTCATCCATGGAGTAGGTTGTACTCTTTACAATTTGTGGTTGGGCTTGTTTTTTTTCATCGTTTTCACTTTCAGTATTTTTCTATCATATTCTATTTTGATATATTAGATGTATTCATGCATTATTTTAGTTGTTTTAAATTTCATCATTGTTTGGTATTGTAGATGTGTGCATGTTTATAGTTAATTTAAGAAAATTCCTCCCATTTGTGGGATATTTTTACACAACATGTTTCGCTAGCACCTGACCTATTGGAGGTAGTATTAGGGTGGTAACATGTTATATAATGGTGAGTTAGGTCATGATAGTGTGGTGTCATAGGTGGTAAGTTTTATATTAAGATTTGATTCAGTGATTTTTTTTTGTGGAAATTTTGTTAAGTGTTTTGAGTTTGGATTTTAGGCTAGAGACTCCAGTGTTGGTGTGGAAACTAACATATCTATACACGAGGAATATGATCACCTGAATTTGACTTGGTACATGTAAAAATATGTTGTAGGGAAAAAATTTTGTACATGAATCAAAATAGAATAGTTGTGTTTTCCAGGTCCTTCTTGAGTCTGCTCACTAGATATACTCTTTTGACCAAGTAATATCTTGTTTTATTATGGGATGTCTCCATGTAGAAAGTCTAGGATTCCACTATGTGATCATGAGGATGATACACCTAGTGAGGAGGCTTTGGTTCAGGGTCTAGTATCAAAGGCAACACCTAGGTGTGGTTTTTTAGCCATACCACCACCCATTGAGAAGTAGCTAATGATGGAAGTACCAACTGAGGATGCACACAGGTTGAGTGTGTTTCATGAGTTTTAGAGGCAGTGACCTCCCAAGGATATGGGGTCTACCGTAACCCTATGTGTATGTGGATGGTATAGAGGTATTCACTCTTATTTTTCCCCTTGAGAGGACTCCTAAAGATCATATGGTGGTCCTCATGGAAAGTATTATTCATGGATTTACTAGGTGATGGGGGATCTTAGTGACTTAGTCACACAATGAGACAAATAATTCCTTACTAGACTTTGAGTGTCTCTTTAGGGAGAAATTTTATCAAGCCACGTTGTTATCAGTATGCATATAAGATCATCTTATTCTACAACATGGAAGTATGACCATGGGTGAGAACTCAACAAGGTTTACCGATCTCTTATGTTACTTCTTGGATTTGGTGAGAGATCAATTCTTCAAAGCTCATACAATTCAGTAGGGCTTGGGCTAGTACATCAGGGCTTCACTAGTATCCATTTTAATTCCCACCTATGCTGGGGTGCTTGAGTGAGCCTTGGTAGTGGGGATATTTCTATTAGAGAAGGCACCAATATTGGGAGCTATTAATGGGACCCGATAACTGAGACCTTGGGAGCAGGAAGAAAATTTCAGTCACAGGGATCTAAGCATATTAGATGCTTCTGTAGGTGATCCCATGACTTAGCTTCAGGGACACAAGGATTTTAGGGTGGATCAATTAATTAAAGGGAGAGGTGGTGCTTCTCATGCGATGGCCAGGGACATCTGGCTTGGGATTATTTGACTTAGCATATAGTTGATCATGTGACAGTTGAAGGACCAAAAATAAAGAGATAGAGGTAATAGTAGGGTAGTTTATAGGGTTGATGAAGAAGAAGAGGGTCCAAAGTAATAGTATGAGGTGGTCAAAGGTTCAATATATTACTACCACAACCCCTAGGTGGTACTTGAAAAACTCAAGTAGCTGGTGGGAATGGATGAGGCCAGCTACAGGCTATGGATACATATGACCTCAAGGATCTAGGGATGACACGAGGCATGATCTATGTCTTTTCCACTCTATAATCATTATTTATACACGGGTGAGATTCATTCCTTCCTTTCCACTTCTATGATTATAGACATAGGGATTTTGGTTGAGCCTGTGGCTCAACCCTTTTGGGTGGAGACTCTAACAGGTGGTGACTCAGTGATTATGCACATGGGAATATAGTGTACTCTGATTCCTAGTGGTGATAGGTTTGCATTGTATCTCTTTTTAACAGTGATGAGATCATACGATTTCATCTTAGGCATGGAATGGATATCCATATTTCATTCCTAGATTTACAGTTTTAGATAGAGAATGAATTATTTACATAGTGAAGCAATGAGGTTTTCAATTGTTGATGAAAAGGAAATTTTGGTGGAGCAAGTTGTGCTCAGACAAAGGATATTGTGGACGATTAATCAAAAGTTATATAGCCTGACTCTTGGAGTAGTGTATGATTTGGGATATTTGTTTTTATATGGTGGTGGAGGTGTACGAATAAGTCTTTCCTGAGGATGTAACATGTTTAACTCCCAACTGATAGATATAATTCTACATTGACTTGTATCCTGGGATGGAACTAATATCTTCATCAGTATATCAGATGGATCTCATAGATCTTTGAGAGATAAGGGTGTAGTTGGTAGACTTATAGTAGAAGAGATTTCTTAGATCGAGTATTTTTCCTTGGGAATCCCATGTTTTGTTTTTCCAAGAAGGAAGATAGAAGCTTGAGGTGGGGTATAGATTATCAGTGCTTGAATAAAGTGAGCATGAAGAATATGTATCCACTACCAAGGACCAGCTACCACTTTTACTAGTTGAGATGGGTGAGATGGTTCTCAAATATTGAACACAGATCATTCTATCCCCAAATATGATTCGGGGATGATGATATACTATATATAGTATACATATGTATATATGATCACTATGAGTACTTGGTTATGTCATTCGGTGTGAGGAATTCCATAATAGTGTTCATGGGTCTCATGAACCAGATCTTTCATCCTTTCTTAGATCGGTTTATGGTGGTCTTCATTGATGACATTCGCGTGTAATTCAAATCCTATAGGGACAATGTGAGTAACTTGAGGATGGTCTTGGACACACTCTAAGAGGACCATCTTTATAGGAAACTTTGAAACTGTCATTTTTTTATTCAAGAGGTCCACATTTTGGGATATTTTATCTCAAATTTTGGAGAGGTAGTGAACCTGATTAAAGTTACAAAAGTGATTTCATAGGAGCCACCCAATAATGTTACTGAGGTAAAAAGTTTCCTTGGGTTGGCAGGGTACTCTATGAGGTTTGTACCTGATTTCTCCTAAGTGGAATCACCTGTTATTTCCTTGACACAAAAGGTGTATCCTTTAATGTGGATGAAAAGTTCCTAGTAGTTCTTTTATGGGTTGTGGTAGAGGTTGATGAGAACTCCAATATTGATATTTTCATTGGTTAGTGTCGAGTACATAGTTTTAAGCAATGCATTAAGGACTGGACTTGGTTGTGTTATGATTCAGAGGTAAGAAATTATTTCTTATGGTTCATGTCATTTGATACCACATGAGAAAAACTATGTGATCCATGATATAGAGTTAGTAGCATTAGTCTTTACACTGAAGATGAGTCACCTCTACATAATGGGTGAGCAGTTAATTTTTTACTCTTACCACAAGAGTCTCAAGTAAACCTTCTCGTAGAAGGATCTCAATATGAGATAATTATTATGGATATAGTTTCTCAAAGACTACAAATTTGATTTTTCCTATACTCTTATGAATGGGAACGTGGTGGAATACTCCTTGAATGTGATAGAATGTTCTCAGTTGTTGGAAGAGGCATCAGAGTAGTTTGCCTCATTGTAGTTGTCCTATATGGGAAAAGATGGTGCTTCATACCTTCATTTGACGGTTATTAACCCACCTCTTTGATAGTGTGTTAGGGATTCTCAGAGTAGATATACCTACTATGATACCTTTTGTACTCAGATATCTACAAGACATCCTCATGATAGATATTCTAATGTGGGGATCACACTATCCTTTTCAAAGGGAGGACGACAGTACCTTTAAAGTTGCATGAGGATGAGTTTTGGGAGATTCATACATTCCCATTGGTGGTACATCTTGGTTTTACAAAAATTTACTTGGACCTACAACATCAATTTTGGTTTCCATGATTGAATAAGGGAGTTGCAGAGGCTTTCTCTCGATGCTTCACTTGTTAGTAGGTGTAGGCTGGGCACCAAGTTCTAGCGAGCTTAGATCAACCCCTAGAATTACCAGAGAGGATGTGGTATTGTATTTCCATGTAATTCATGATGAGTTTACCATGTATATCGAGGAGACACAATTCCATCTAACTGATCATAGAAAAACTCAACATCTCGGCCCACTTCCTAACCATTTGAGTGTAGAGTTCAGTAAAGATATTGAGACACATCTACATGTAGAAGATAGTAAAAAACCATATAGTTTTCTCAATGATCATATCTGATTTGGATAGGATTATAGGAAACCATTGGGACTCAACTATGCTTGATCATGGTGTTTCACCACCAGACTAACGGCTTGATAGAGTGGACTATTCAGGTCTTCCAAGGCATGTTGTGGGATTGCATGTTAGAATTTGGACATATTTAGGAGGATCACCTATACTTTTTAGTGTTTGTGTAAAAAATATCTAGCATTAAACTGTTCATATGATACCATTAGAGGCTTTGTATGTGAGACATTGTAGGTCACCACTTTATTGCACTGATCTAGGCGAGTCAGCACTCATGGACCAAGAGGTTATACTAGCTACTACAGATAATTTGTAGATAATCCTAAAGTGAATGAGGATATAAAAAACCCTTCATAAGTCTTATGTGGATTGATGAAAGAGACCTTTGGAGTTCCAAGAGGGAGACCATGTTTTCCTGAAAGTCTCACCCCGACATAGATTGTGTGTATTTGGCCACGATGGAAAGTTATCTATGAGATTCACTAGTCCCTTCCAAATACTATATATATTTGGTGAGGTAGAATACCTCTTATCTATACCACTGTAGTTGGAAGGGGTACATTATTTCTTCCACATGTCATATCTGATGAGGTACGTTCATGGCCCATCACACATTATCGACTAGGGAAAGATGGACATCAATGATGGAGAAACCTTTGTAAAGTACCCAGTAGAGATCGAGGAACAACACAAGAGGATACTTTAGGGTCATTTTATTCCCCTTGTGCATGTATTATGGAAGCATGATAATCTTAAGAAGAAAACCTGGGAGTGAGAGTCCCATTTTCGACCCTAGTAGCCTTATATATTTTAGTGGATTTTTCTATTTTCAATATGTAAATCCCTAAGGTGGGGAGAATGCAATGACTCATATTTTCCATGTACTATTTTTGGAATGGAAACTAGATTTTATCTATATAGTGAAAAAGTCTAGTGTTGAGTGCAATATGATGACCATATAGATAGAGATTCATATCTTGGTTTAGGAGAGCCAAGAGCAGATGACTCTCATATAAGTTTTAGTGGAGTCTACACTTTTGTGGCATATTAGGGATATGTAGTACAAGGATCCATAATGTTTAGACTTGAGGGAAATACTTGAATGTGGGAGATGCCTTTAGACAAGATGATAGCTGAGGATAAGAGCATATATGTCAAGAATCATTTTTTTGTACTTACATGCATACAAGAGGAGATGATGCGTGAATATCAAGCCTTGAAGAGGGAGGTACATCTAGCTATGTGAAAAATGTACCATGGACAATGATGAAATTTTTTGTGGTTGAGCATGAAAAATAAAATAACAGGGTTCGTGGAATGATAATACACCATTTAATAGGTGATGGTCGATCATCAACGACCTGGTGGTTTACTACAACTATATGAAATGTAAGTGGGATGGCATTACCATGGATTTCTTGGTGGGTCTCACAAGGATACATAATAATAATGATGCTACTTGGGTTGTTGTGGATATAATGTAAAAGGTATTGCATTTATTAATAATATGAGAGACTTTCTCAGTGGTGTAGTTTGATGATTTTTATATTTGGGATATAGTCCATCTACACAAGGTTCCACAAACTATTGTTTTACACTATAAATGGCATTCTAATTTTCATTTATGGAAAGGTATTCAGAATACACTTGGTACATATGTTTTTTAATTACATATTTCCACCCATAGAGAGATGGGTAGTCAGAACATACAATACAGGTGTGTGAGGATATGCAATGAATGTGTGTCCTATACTTTGGTGGGTCTTGGGAGAAGCAACTAGATTTTGTGGAATTTGAATATAACAATATTTATCAGAAGACCATTAAAATAGAACCATATGATAAAAATTATGTTATTCCATTTATATCAGATCTATGTTAGATAGAGGAAGGTGATTCAGAGTTATTGGGACTGAGTCTCATGCTACAGACTTTAGGTTAGGTTCTGTTGTTTAATAAATGTATCACTATGGATCAGAGTAGGATAAGTCATATGAAGATAGTTGTCAAAAACCCCAATATTTTGAAGGGGTGATCGTGTCATCCTTCATGTGTCTCATAGGTTGGGTCATCCCAGGATACAGAGATAAGTATTGTTATAACCCATGTTTGTTAGACCTTTTGAGGATGTTGAGAGAATCGGGCTAGTGACATATTGATTAGCTCTACCATAGAGGTATAATGATATGCATGATGTTTTTTATCTTTCATATCTTCAGTAGTTTCACCATAACCCTTATCATGTGATCTATGTGAATAATGCTGAGCTTGAGACAAATGCGTCCTTTGAGGAGCTTGTGATACATGTGTTGGATCACAATGAAAAAGTGTTTTATGGAAAGACCCTACCAATAGTTGTTGTATTGAGGCAACATGGATGAGTATTGGAGGAAACCTAAGATAGGGAATAAGATATGTTGGCTCAATGGAAATATATTTTTAACTTAGGATATTATATATTCTTGGGAGTACAGATCAAGGATAATCTGTTATAAGGTTGGGAGATTGTAAGATCCCGACCTTTTCTGGAGACATCTTGATCTTGTTTACAAGTAATCGTCTACTTTGGTTTGAGTAACATTTGTTTGAGTTTTATATTGGGGGTGTTTTAGTGAAAAGTTTACAATTTTTCGGTAATAGGTGTAGTTCACGGTGGGTGCATGGTTTTCCCAAATCGTGCACCCAGCCCAGAAAACCATGCAAACCCAAACATAGCAGATTCACACTGCTAGTGCATGGTTTTTCAAACTGTGTACCCTTTGAGGAGTAACCATACACCCCCTGGAAGAGGTGCATGGTTTGGAAAAAATTTCACCCCATACTAGGAAACCATGAATGTGGTTTTAATTAACCCTAAAATTGGTTTTAAAATTTCCCTAACCCCATCTTATATCCCTGAATTTTTTTTCTCAAACCAAAGAAAAATAAAACCTATAAATGAGAACAAGAAATCTCTAAAAAAGGTTGAGATCTTACATACTAAGACGGCATGTGATTCATAGTCCTTGTGTGATAAAAATAAATGTATAAAATATAATAAATAGCACACACACACAGTTTTTCTAAAAATTTGTAGTAACTTGAGAATGGGTGGTAAGATTAGAAATATGAGGGCATCGTTGAGTTAATAATGTGTGTTTTACCCTAGGTGTGATATAACCTTTTTTCGGCGTATATCATTTCTAAAAGAATCATCGTTTGAATAAATGAATAAAATAAATAAAATAATTAAATTTTTTATGCGGTGATTATTTTATTGTTTAATTATATAGTAATTGGGTTTCCTTAGAGATGGTAACTCAAGCCCTATAGATTCAGACAACCGTTGGAGAGTTTTCTTGGCAAATAAAAATGAATCATTATCAGATCATGAATCATTGTGCCAATAAAGTTCATTGATCTCATCAACGATGACAACACAACTATTCTTCATCAATGATCAATCTAAACTCTAGGTAGGACGTTTTCCTTTGTGATTTCCATCCTGTTTCGTAATCATGGATGAACATAGATCAATTCCATGAATATAATTATTATGCACATCATTAATAGAATTAATTTTAGGAAATTTTTAATTAATCATTTATAATTTATTCATCTTCATTTTTCTTATTCTATGACAAAAAATCGAGGCTAAAAGAACAACGAATGATGTTAATTGCTCACATTTTGAGTTTTCTTGATTTCTAACCTCATTATTCACACATTTAGTTTTGGAATTTTTTTTTTCCTATGGTTCAATGAATAATAGGTATTTGGTTATTGCATGAACATTATTCACCATAAACTATCAATATCATGGGTTAGGTTCATGATCGATGGTGTGACCATGGTGCAACGATGGAGGTGGGTGACAAGAGTTGGACCAGAATGGATTTATGAGTTTTGTTCTTCATACTTTTGAGGATTGGTGATGAATCACTCGAAAAATAGATATTTGAGCATATTGAGAACCCAGATTCCTATTGATGATGAGAGCAAGGTTTGGATGTCCCCAGATCTATGATATCTGGTGGCGACGATGACGGCTGTAGTGTGTGTTGGTGATGTGGAAAAGAGTCCATTTGATTTGGAAAATCCCAAGTTTCATGACATATAATCTGGTGTTACATGCCATGTGGTACCCCTATATGTGGTTCTAGGGTTCCAACTTGAGTTAAGTATCACACATTATGTGACTTGGTTACATGTCATTTGAACCTTCCATGTTTCTCAGTGTGTGCTTCAATATGTTCATGGATATAGGTAAAAGTACACGGCTAGTGGAATTCTATGTACTTGGACACTAACACGACTAAGTGTACATGGGAATGACCCACGACACATAGGAAAGTGTTACGTGATCTCTACATGTCATTTAATTTTCATACACACTGTGTTTTCAGGTATTTACATGTGTGTGATGATTTTCCAAATAGATAGAATTGGGGAGTGTTTTACATGCCATGTGCCCCTGGTACACACTATGTACCCCCTTGAAGAGTGTTTGTAGCTCTCCATTTCATTATTTTTTACTATTCTCAGTTGAGCATGCTCTCTTGGTCCATTCACTCGAGGGTACATTGTGATATTATATCCACATCACCGGATTTTGATCCCCTTTAGAGGTCGAGTCTATGATAGAGTTTTTGTGTCCTTCCATGAGACATGAGTTAGATCCTCTGTCATATTTGATCCCTATGTCATGTTTGTGGATTCAATGTGACCTCCCTAAGAAGGGCATTGATCCTCCATCGAGAAGTCCATATTAGTAGGGTAGTGGAATCATTGCCATTCGATCCCCTATGTAGCGGGTTGATCCAGATTGGGTTCATGGTTTCCCCAAGTGGTTCTGGGAATGACCCCTATCCATGTATTAGGGTCTTCCTAGATGATTGAGCTTTCATGTGTAGATCCCAATGATCTATACCTATTTATCGAGTGTATATGATGATAGCATGGTGTGGGGATTGAACTATCCCAAAATGATCATTAATTTAAGATGAATCCTATGGAAGACCATTGGTTATGACCACCTAGTGGCATGGAATCTTTCCTGGGTATATCTGGGAGATTTTGTTATACTTGATTATTATATCATGTATTGAGAAATCTATACTTGTTAGTTCATGTTTAGTGTTTTTGGGGTGTCCTACTTGGTATTTATATACTCACCCATACATGGACTTTGCCCGCACATGTCATGTCTTATGTAGATGATGACCCATTTGATGGTGTCTTGGGAGGAAAGAGAGTGGGTGGAACATAGCTAGATCTTGTCAGACTGTGGTTTTTATCGAGAGCTTGCATTTGACTTTACTCCATTCCCATAGAGAGGTTTAGACTCTTTATAGTATTTGGTTTGGCTTGTGTTTAGACCTTTTTCTTTCTTTCTATACTTTACTATCGCACTCTATTATGGGATCCCAGATATATGCATCCATTGTTTTAGTTGTTCTAAATTTTATCATGTTATGGGCTTGGAGATGTGTGTGTGTGTACATGTACTTTAAGAAAATGTCTCCCATTTGTGGGATATTCCTACTTTGTGCTGGTCTCCATCCCCTATCCTATTAAAGTTTTTATTGGGGTATTCATGCATTGGACATTGGTGAGTTGGTTCCTGACATAGATAGACATAGTAAGAGTAAGAAGAAATCGAGAGAAGAGATTGAAAAAACTTTCATTTTCCATAGTGTGGCTTCTCATTTAAGACACGGTACTTCCTTGATGAATGGAGTTGGTTTACTATAACATGTTCCCAAGGTTCTTGAGGGATTAAGAGTGAAAATTTGGACAAAACATTGGCTTTCTCAAGTGAGGGAGGATTTGTTTAAGAGGATGTAGAGGGGTTATTTATATTTGAGGAGAGGGGTATTTTTAGAATAAAATATTAAATAAAATACTATATCAAAGGTAAAACTTGTAATAGTGATTTTTTGACAATATACATCATATATCAATATAATATAATAGTTTTAGAACTTTAAACCACTTTATAATTATAATTCACTTAGTTTATTTGAAAGTAGATTTGAAAAAAAAGAAAAAATAAATTATTTTAAGGGATCACTTTTGACTTTGGGTTTTTGGAAAATGGTTTTGATCTTTGAAAATTATGTTTATTGTATTCAATTGAAACATTTATGAAATCAAATGTATTTTGGTAGAAAATAACGTTCTAGAAATTATTATGTCATTATTACATCATGAATGATGTAATTTATGACACACCAGTTATGTGAAAAACTATATTTTTACTATTCAACTGAGAATTGAACTATTTCAGAAAATTTCCAAAAAACACACTTAGAAAATTTAAATGTGATTATTTCTTAAATGATATTCAGTTTATTAAAATAAATTTCTAACATAGATAATTTTATTTTTTAATTTAAAAATTATTATATTTAGGAAAAACATTAAAATATAGTTTATTTAAAATATGAACATATTTTCATTGAGTTTTTTAATCATGGTTTTTATTTTATAGTATTATAATATTTATGTTTACTTATATTAATCCTGATAAATATTATTTATATCCCACATTATTATTTTGGTGTTAAATTACTTTTGTAATGGTGAGATCACTATTCCCAATAGTTAGTCTACAATTCTTAACGGTCAGATTACTATTCCAATAGTCACATTTCCTTCTATAAATACAGCTTCATTATTCCACTCAATATTCATTTCAATTCCTCCCAAGGTTATGTAATTTCGTTTTCTAAGACATTTATTGGTTTACTAATTTTTTTTTGATTTATCTAGTTTTGGTGATGGGGGTGAGGATTATAGCTGATTGGGGTGATCCATATTTTACCATTTTAACTTTTCTATTTAATATTTTTTGTGCAATTTTAATATTTAGAATTTTCATTATTCTCATTGTTTATTAAAGTAATTGTCTTTATTAATGAGGTAAATTATTATTATTTAATACATGTATAATAATATATAATACAATACAACACACATTCATTTAGGAAATAAATTTTATGAATAGACATTATATTGTTACATTGAGGACATTAAATAAGAATTAGAAAGGAAGTGATCAATTATTAAGATTATATGTTCTTTGAAAAAAATCATTTAGATATCATTTTAAAGACCCTAAGGTTTGTATTTTAGGAAGACCATAACCTTTATAATTTGTATAAGGATGTTTTGAAGGTATTTTGGCATGTAGTGGTAGTGATATAAGGCTTAATGGTGTGTGAAGAAGATAATAGATGGACATCCCTTAATAATTCAGGAGTGGGGTACTCTTGGAATTTATTAAAATATTAAAATATATTTAATTAATTCTCTTTTTTAAATTCCTCCAAAGTTAGAATTATATTAAGATAATATAATATAGAGTTTAAATCACATCAAAAGATAGATTATTGATAGGTATAAGTGGTGTTTTGAAAATTATATTTTACTTTAACCCTTTAGTTAAACTATTCTAACATTAATCCCAATAACATATTTTTCTCTCATAAAGGGTTATAATTTTACTTATAAAGTAAAAATTGACCCATAAATAGAAAAGGGGTGTTATTATTTACTATATAATATCCACCTTTTAAACCTTTAATATTTTATGATTTTTTATTAATTTAATAAAATAGTATTTTGATAAAATATATTTAATGTCAATTTTTTACACTGCTCAATTAGTTTTACTTGAAGAACATAAATAAAAATTTAGAATTTAAATCCAACACTTTTAAACAACTATAATATGTCATGTTCATTTATAAAATTCATTGAATTCTATAACTCATTCAAATTATATCACTTTTAATATTTTTAATATCATTTATTTCATTTTTATATTAATTAAAGATTTAGTACATTGGTGTTTCATAAGAATTTAATTTAATTATATAGTTATCAAAAAATATAAATAAATTTCCACTTTGAAAATAATTCCATTATTCACAAAATAGACATTTGGATTCATTCATAACTTGTTTTTTCCATATATGGAAACATAATAGATATTTAAAACTAAGAGTGTGACATTTTGTATATTTCATTGATTTAAATATTATATTGGTCATTTTCAAGGAAAAATGCCCATTTAATTAACCATATTTACCCATTTCTAAGGTGAGAAATTATACCATGGTGACTATTCATAATGCCTAAAAATAAAAGGGACCAATTTAAAATATTTAACCTAACGATTTCCAATATGGAATTTATTTTATCAAATTTAATTTTTATAAGTGATAAAAATTAATTTTAAAATAAGCATGCAAAATGGAATGAAAATCTCTTTTTAGAAAAATAAATTTTTAAGCATAAAACTAGATTTATTCCTATCCCATTTCTAAAAAAAATATATGATGATTGATAAAAAATTTTATTGAATTTATAATATATAAATTTCATTAAAATCATTTACCAATAGTGATCAAGTTAAATTATTAAGAAAAAACACATTGTCCGCATTAAAACAACTCTTTTATTTTCAAATATATTTTTAAATTTCATTTTGAATTAGTTGATAACCAATGAAATAATTGTATTAATATGTAAATCATATTTTTTTCAAAATTTATTTATTCATATCTATACCCACCAATCAAATGATTAGGTGATAATAATCACATTAAATAATAATATTTTAATAGTATATTATGGTTCATTTAAACATAGTGTTATGTGTAATGAAATATTTAAATGAAATCAAATTTATTTATAAAGAATTATTTCATAAAATCAATGGGTATTACACCAACATGATCATATTTATCTAATAAATGATCCCCTAGGAACACTTTCTGGGATCATACAAGAATAGTGATGATCACACCCCTTATACACCAAATGGGTGTTTTCGATCATGTTTTAATATATATGGGTAAAGGAAAGGCTCTGATTTGAGGTGTAATGTATTTTTTTATTAAAATATTTGGTTAGTAGTGACATCGTGGGAGTTATAACTCACGTTATAGAGATATGGGTATTTGTATTTTGTTATATTTTGGATTGTTTTCTTAATGTATACATTGTTATTACCATATTGCCTTCCTATACAATTCCATTCATATCTATATAATCGATCCTATTTTTTTTATAGAGAATGTTCTTTATATTATATATGATAGTTATATATTCTTGATATTTTATTTATATTCTATAATGTTGTTGGGTTATTATTTAATTCATTTTATTTGAGTGCATGACTCGCCAAATTATAGTTAGGTTATGTCATGTTCTCAATTATAACATGATTAATAATTATTTGGGAAAATTGTTCCCAAGGAATTTTTCTTGATACTCATGAAATAGTTACTAGCCCATGGGTATCAATATTCACCTTTAGACCTTTCTATATATAGTCTCTGGTATCTTGGGTTAGTTCATGACAAAATGGTATCGTAACCCATTTTTTATTATGATATTTCAGAAAATAAGTTAGAAATTATATTTTACTATCAAAACATAGATGGTAGATACAAAGGGGTTTATGAACAACACGTTTCGTATCAGGAATTATGTTGAAAAGTGTTTTGGGGGTGTTATATTTCTTTCTTTTTGATCATACACATTAATTATTATTTGTTTTTCTATGCAAGGAACACATGCTATAAACCATGAACCATGTCTTAGTATCATTGAGAATAATGGGTTGTTTTGTTTCTTATTTTTCCCTTTTTACTATATACTTAATGCTTATCCTATTTTTATGATATTTTTATGATTACAATTTTTATTTTCACTTTTCTTCATGGTGTATTTATTCACTATTTTATTTTAAGTAGTTTATGCACCCATAAAGACCTCCTGTGAAATCTATGGAGGGAGATATATATAACATTTTATATATTAGTAACCCACTAGATCGCAATTTGTTTAATGCTGTGGTACATATGATGCAATCTAGTGACTAAGGGGCATACCTAGTCCTTTCTTAGGTTAAAGAGGAGGATTGGTTCTAATTCTAGAAAAATATATAGCTTAATAATTTTTTATTCATAAGCCTCTATGGTTTCACAAAAAAATAAACCTTGAGAGTATATAAATTAGTTTGAAAAGATAGAAAATATTTTAATGATTCTTGAGATCTAATAGGTTGTGATAGTCAAGTTCATATATTTTATTCTTGAAGGTCCAAGATAAAAATATTAGGAGTTATTTGTTTAGGGTAAGAGTCCTGAGAGTTTTTAATGAAAGGATTTCAATTTAATATTTACCCAACATTTCAACACAAAAATGATGGCCCTAGAAATTTTTTTAGAGTTCATGTATGTCTTCAAAAAAACTGGACCATTATAGAATTTAAAAACTAGTTCAGTGTGATTTTTCATTTCACTCCTCAAATGGATTCAAATGATAATTTAAAATCCTAACACTTTAAGATGGGCCTACAATCATATATCTGATCCTAGGTTTTTTTATTAATGATTTGGACATATACTAAGGTCATGAACTGATCTCTAATAGTAAAGAAATATTAGATTAGGATATCAACGTTAATTAGGGATCCATCCATGCCTTATAGAATTAGTGGAATCATGATAAACCTAATAGAGGAATCATAAGTGGATCTAGGAATAAGTCCTAATATTTATCAATAATACCTATGGGTAATAGGTCTCTTAATTATAATTAGTGGGGAACAACGGGGAATATGAATCCTTATATCTCTATGAACCGAATGGCCTTTCACACTTATGGGTACTTATGACATCTGTATGAATTTTATATATTTATCCCCTCTCATCAAAGAGATGTGGGAACTTTACACCTAAGGATATTTAGAACTCAGTTTGATGCATCTAAGGTGATGGGGAATTAATCACATGGGATTATAGGTAGGATTAGTTCATCTTGTGGGTAGATTCATCTAAGGACTAAGGTATAGGATTATTGTAAAACTCAATATCATTTAGATTCCATGAAAATGAATGCAATAAAGAAGGTTCCTGAGGACTCTATGGAAGGATAATTGATGGTGAAATGTACTATTCTCATTAAAACATTATTGTTTACTATTAAATTTGATATAGTTTTCGCCCATTCATTTACATATTTTCACATCATGAAACTATTAAAAAAACCCATATAATAAAATACCTTATATTGTAGAGATATAAAAACATATTGGGAGGAAAAAATAACTAGAATTCCAATGTTATTCATGTATTGTACAGAAAATGGAAGTGGATCTATCATTGTTCTTTATTATTCCATACATGAATCATTTTGACATCAATATCAATATATATTGGGTGTCTACCTTCGAAGCTTATTTTTTTATTATTAAAATGGGACATTCACTGTCCCTGATGGGATATCTTATGTGTTTTATGGATAATTGGACTCATGGTCTAGTTTAGTGAGGCCTCTTCTTCTCATGTTTGGATGATTTATAACATTTATCTTTGCTAAGGATGATGAAGGGAACTTCAAGATAGATATTTCTATAGTGATCATGGATTTTTCCAAGGTGTTTACCAAGGATTTATCAGGATTACCCCCTAAATTGGAGGATAGGTTTTTGATTGATTGAGAAAATGATATGTAGATGATATCATTGTCTTATTATCATATGATTCCTATAAAATTTAATGAATTAAAGATTCAGTTGGACTGTTTGAAATTGTTTGGATCTATCTTCCCCAGTGTATCTCATTTTGAAACCTTAGTGATATTTCATAAGAAAATATATTTGGATATTTTTTTGTGCATTGATTATAGAAATATAAATTGTGTGGATATTAAGAATAAATTTCCATTTCCCTTTATTGATGATATATTTCATTATCTAATGGGGGAAAGATGAAACATGATGACCATTATCAGATCAATATATCACTAAATCATAGTAAGGGAGTTTTATATTTCTAAGACTAATTTTAAGAGTGGGTATGGTCATTTTGAGTACATAGATATATCATTTGGTTTCAAACATTCTCTGATGGACTTTATAGAACATATGCGTTGAATATTAATAGATACTTTGAAACTTTTATTTTGGTATCCATGAATGAAATTTTAAAGTATTTTAGATCATAAGAGGAGCATAAGTATCAATTCATAATTGATTTTTGGAACTCCTTCTGATCATTTACTTTATTCTCAATTATCAAAGTAAAGTTTTTTAATACCATAAGTCAAATTATTAGGTTATGTGGTATTGTAACAAGGAATCTTACTTGATCCTAATATGGTGAGAGTTATTATGTATTGAAAAAAAACAAGTAATGTATTCAATATATAAATATTATTGTGCTTAATGGGTTATTAAAAGTTATTTGTGAGGGATTTCTCAATGTTTTCATCTCTAATGAATTCCATCACTTTTAAATGTGTGAAATTGCTATGGATTATAGACTATAAAAACCATTTTGAAGAGATAAATTAGTGGTTGACTTCATCTTCTATTTTAATTATAATTAAGCATAATCGTGGTTATACAATTTATTATGATGCATATGATATGGTTTTTGGTTTTATACTCTTATATAGTGATCATGCGGTGACATATGGCTCATGAAAAATTTGAAAACAAATGAATAATTACTCAACCCATAAACCTGAATTAGCAATATTTATGAATAATCTAAAATATTTGAAGAATTATTTAATTTATAAAAAATTCACAATATATTTTGAACACAAGAGAATGAGTTATATATTCTCTAAAAATGATTGAATTTGATATAGAGATGATATTTGGAATATGTATAGGAATTTGATTTTTAACTTTTCTATATTCTAAGAAAATGGAATGTGGTTACTGATTCTCTTGGTGTAAAATTACCTTCTGGGAATATGCAAGGGTTAAGTGATGAATATAACTTAATGGGTCTATTTTGTTAGATGCATTTTGAGGAAAATAAATATGTATGATGTATTTATTTCTAGTATTCAGCAAACTCCCACACCCCTCGAGATTATTCATCAAGATAAATTAAGAGATAATAACTTATAATATATCGATAGAATTATATATAGTTTGGAGACTATTTATAAGTGGTCTCTATCATTTGAGGTTATTTTCTACTTCTAAAACTATTATATCATTTCTTTTTCTCTGAGGAAATATTTTATGAAGTATTTGTATCACACTCAGTGGGTTTTCCACCATGATACCAGCAAGATGTACATTGACATGAACCGTATATACTATTGGTCAGTTATGTGATGTTACCTTGTATCTTTTGTGCAATGATGTTATTCCTATTTGTAGATAAATTTTTGTCTTAATAATCCTTTTTATATTCTTTAGCTTCTTTCAATACCCACAAAAAAATTGAATAATAAATGAATGAAATTTATTATTGGGATACCTCATACAACTATTTTAAATATCACCATCTAGGTTATGATCAATATACTGGCTAAATCAACCCACCATATTCTGATTTAAATATACCGCTGAGGTAGGGGTACTTTGGGAATTTTATGTGTATGAGATCATGACTTTTAATGGTGTTCTTTTTTCTATAATTTTTGTTAGAGTCCCACAATTCACCTCTTAATTTTGATAAATACTACATGAGGTGATTGGATCCTATGTGAAGTTGATTACAACCTATCATCTACATATATATGGGATAATAAAGTAGGAAATATGGATTATGGAGGATATTCTATGTTCTTTCATCTTAGACTTTATAGGCTCATGGGATACCCACCTCAAACTGGTTGAGTTTTCTTATCATAAATATTACTAGTTTTTATTAGTTTAGGTACTTGTGAGAATTTTTTTCTCAGCTATGTCAATCTCCCCTATATTGGATGTAGGTGGGTGAGAGTTCTCTAGAAGGGTTCATCATTATATCAGAGATGACATGTATGATTCAGGTGATCTTAAAATGATTGATGATGGATCAGAGTGACCATAAATCTTGTGTATATCATTAGTATATCACTTTTTTGTATCTAGTCACTGCTCAATTATTTATAAATGTTTCTCCATGATTATGTCACTAAAGACTTGAGAAGTAGGCAATGTTTACTCTAATTTATGTGGGACCCTTCAGCATCATTGAAAATATCTGAGAGGTCAAATATCAGTTGTTTTTTCTACCTATGGTATCATTGATTAACAATGTATTCCATGTATCCCATTTGAAGAAGCTCCATTATAGAGCCTCATGTATACTGATCAGGAAGGATTTGGAGTTAGATTCAGATGTCTTAGTTACTGGGTTATTGATTTAGAATGTAGAATCCTTATAAAAAGTGTTTCATGGAAAAAACATTTCATTATTCTGGGTTTTATGAAAATAGGGGAGTGACTCTAGTGAGATGTGGGATAAGGAATCTTTTATGATCGTTCAATGGCCTCACCTTTTCTATGATCACTTATCTTTGATCTGATGTTATGATGGATGACTGTGATATGGTGGGGATAATTGTCACACCCATGATGTTATTTTCATGTACAAGAATTATTATTGTTAATTTTTCAATTCATTTGTCTTGTTGATATTTTTTGTATTTTTTAGTGATCTTTATATTTAAACTATAGAAAATCATAGTGTGTCCCAAAGAACTATGACATGATATGTATTTTTCTTCCAATGTCATTGCTTTCCCTCTCTAATTTTGGAGTGGTTTTTGTGTCGTCGTGGGGTGTGTTGCACCATGGTGAAGGAATCATAGGAAAGGATATTGTGTGCAGAATGAGCATCACACTATGGAGTGTTGGGAATGTGTTGATCTAATAATATCATTACTTTTACATTGGTTTTGATGGTCACAAACAACCACTTCAATGTTATTAATGATGTTTCATTATGTAAATTTTTTATTTTTATTACTTTATTTTTAATATGGAAGAAGTGATATTTCTAAAATATATTGAACATTTTATTTGAATCAAGAATCATTGTCAATAACCCAACATTTTAAGTGATTTTTAGGATTATAAACTCTAATTTTTGAGAGAAAATATTTAGTTTGTAACCTTACATCTTCCCTAATGTATGTTTTATGAAACTAATGTATGTTTAATCAACCCCACATTTAAAATCAACTATATGTTTTCAACCATATTTTTGGAGATACCAAATGCAGTAAAACCCAATGTTTGACTTAGTTTTGTGTGAGTTTTTAAAAATATGGATTATTTTGGTGATCTGTGAAATATTTTCATGGGAGAGATAAATTATTAAAATCCATTCAAGTATTGATACAAAGGATCTTATTCCGTGGATTAAATCATTCCTATTTCTAAGGGTTGTTTTGATTTTATTACATGTTTAATTTGAAATTTAAAACATACTAGTTTTTTTATTATCATGGTTTATATGGAAATATTATGAAATGATGATAGTTTCTAGTTCTCTGAGGAGATACACTTTAGAGACATACATGTTTTATTCTATTGAGGTTTGATTATCATGATGTTGCAGTTGTATCAATTTTTTATATTTTTTTACAGTCCACCAAAAACATTTCAAGAGATACACTTTGGATACATACATGTTTATCATCTGATAAGTGTTTTCTCTACTTCTCTTAAAAATGATTTATCTGGTTAAAAGAATAATACAATGGTGTTGTCATATTCCAGGAGAAATTTTTGGAATCTCTTAACTCACATTATTTTAAATATATGCTGGAGGAAGAGACATGAAAAATACAAGATTATTTTTATTATACATACATACATATATATATATATATATTTCTTTAGTGGGATAAATATAAGATCAGATGCATGAAAACTCTAATGAAAATTAAGTGTCATAAAATTAAAGTTTGATATTTTAAGAAGACATAAGGATAATCTATTCATACCTATAATCACACTGAGTGAAGAAAAAGAAGAATAACGCATTCCTTTCCCAAGAATAAAAATATTATCCTATCTCTATTATCTTTATTAAAGAAAATCATCATCTTTTAGATGCAGCTAAAACTGTTATATGAACCATTATTCCACAATCTACTTATAGTATCTTATTTATATGGTTTTTTCCACTCTTATTCAGTCATGATTGAATTTTAGCTTCTAATAATATTGTTTATATATTTTATTCCTTATTAAAACCATAATAACCTATAAAAACCTTTTTTTAATCTGAAAACTACAATCACTTAGTTGTAAAGGTAAAAAAAGTACCTCTTACAGAAAACCACCAAACTCGTAGAGGGTGGGTTAGTGGAGTGGACTAGGGAATTTATGTGCCCTGAGGAACTATAAATAACTATTTAATATTCTTTCCATTAATTGTTTTTCACTTATTTTTCATCTTTAATAGAGAAGGAATGAATCATTTTAATGAAAGAGGTACATTTTTATTTTATTTTTCATTATTTTTAAAAGGACACAATTCATGATCCTTCTTCATGATCATTTTGATACAAAAATTGGTATAAAAGGTTGTGATCTAGTGGACATATTTCATTTGTCTATAACAAGATTAAATTAATGATCCAGATGATGAAAAATTCCAATGGATGATCATAGATAAGGTATGTTAGTGATCTATGATCCTTATTTTAATGCTGATAATTATAGCTACTAGAATGAAAACATGATTGTATATTTTAATAATCTGGATTTAAGATTTTATAAAAATATTGTTATTCCATATGAAATTACCATAGAAGATTCAGATAAATTGGATTCTACCATAGAAGGTGAATGTGATATAAATTCAAGAGCTATGAATGTTTTCATTTGAAGCCTTGGGACATATGAGTTTAATCACAATTTTGAATGTGCTACTCCCTATGAATTAGGATAGATTATTGATGCATCATTCTATTGCCTTCTTTTGGGTACTTTTTAACACTATTTTTTACTCCCTTTTTTATTTGGGTGTGCTTTGATCCCTTTGCGGATGGATTGATTTCATTGGGAAAAAATAACCTAAAGTCTGGGGATGTATCTTTTATTAAATTAATAGATTATAGGAATAAAAGTTTCAATGGTTTAATTGGGGTTTATCCTTGTGGTGGGAAATATTCAGAGATGGTTTTTGATTTTTCTACAGAATATAGAATATAGACTACTTACTGGACATTTTCACATCGTGAAGGTGTTACATGATGTGAATATTTTGAAGGGAATATACCATGAGTACCATTAAGATCATGAAAAACTAAAACAATTTTATTCTTTTCAAATCATGAATTTTTCTATCATGATTAATTCAAAATGAGGTGATGTTATTCTTAGTGTATTTGTAAAATCAAGAAATTCATGAAATGAACAGGATTCCCAACATGAATTATTCAGGTCCAGTAGTTTTTATTACACTACATGACTAACCTCATCTTCATTTGACATGAATGACCTTCCATTTAACCCTAGGATGGTTTTGATTAATTTTGGATGATCTCTATACTTCTAAATAACTCTATTCAGTGTTTAATCCCCATGGTGGTTTCATCGATTCTCCCTGGTAAGAGGACTTCCTACTTATTATCTTCATTTCGACATGAAAACATTTTTAGCTATGTTTAGGTATTGGGTTTTGATCAGTTGGTGTTTCAATTGATCCTTTTCAGTTTCTCCTCATGACTTGCACTTCAAAGACTGGTCTTCTCGTTTCTATCCTCTGTTCTTGAGGTAGGTGTATCTATAATAATGGTTTTAATTCATGAAATACCTTAATATATTAGTAATTCTTATAGGTTGTTTATTTGAACTCATTTATTTCAAATTAGAATTTATTTTTTGGAAAATATACTTGTTTTAAAAGTGGTTTTCCTGTAAAAACGGTTTTCTACACTGATTGTTTGATTAATTTTTTTAAATGGTGGTTTTGGTTTAGAAATAGGTATTGAAACTAAGAAGTGGAAAGGATTTGATGTGAAAGTATTTTATTAAATTCGATCATTATTTTTAAATGGTTTTTGGAAAACTTATCACATTTGGTAACCTTTTTTTCATCAGTAATAAACTTATCACTCTTTGTGCATGTAAATCCACAAGGAGTTTTATGTCACTTTAGTCAGTGTAATTCCACAAGAGGTTTTTTTGTCTAGATCCACCTTAGGACTATATACATGATTTTTTTCATGTCTAACACAACTACTGATAGTTTAAATCCCAAATGGTGTTCTTTTTCATTTTATATTTTTTATCACATTATTGTATATTTTATTTCTATTAACTCATACGATTATCTTATGATTTATTAATAGTTATCTTTTCTATGCATACTTGTTTTCTTTCATAGTTGAAATAATATTATATTTGGTGAATGTGGAATGTTTTTTGAAAAAATGGAAGGTTTTTATAAAATTTTTTTACATTATATAAATGATTTATAAACTGGATTTTCTTAAATCTAGACCTGATAAATTCTTGATATTAGAAATTTTATAGATTCTATGGTGGTATCATACTAGGTTTTTTTCTCACACCCTATTGTTTCCTTTGGGTGTCTATAGATGATGCTTTCTAGACTTATAAATAGGGAATATAATTGTGTATCATTCTAGTTTTTCTTGTCGATCTTTATCTTTATAGCTGGATTATTTAGTGGCCATGGATGGTCAAATAGGTACTTATTTAAACTCATCATGTTTTATCTTTCTACTTTTTATAATTTGGATTGACTTTGTATGTCTCATAGATATGTTCTATTTCTTCCAAATGTAACCCTACTGGTTTTGTTTTTTTAGGATTATTATGAGAAATGTTTCTTCCTATTTTTTTATTTTACCATGTGGAAGGCCATCTCGGGTGAATTGTTTTGTTGGTTTGGGATGTTTCATTAAAAATTGGTATAAAAGGGAATACCCAACCATAAGTGTTGTGAAAAATCTTGGAATTGGTTTGTTTCTTCGTAGACCAGAGTTAAGATTATCATAATTCATATTGTAAGTACAGAAAAGGTTCCTAGTCAGCTCACTTCCATGATTGAATCTGAGTAACCCTGGGTGGCAAGGGATTTTTTCAAATATTGAGACTTGATGGTTGGGGTTATTTGATTAAAATAACTTTTTGGGTTTAATTTAATTGGCATGATTATTTCTTAAGGTGTTTTCTTTGTTTGAATAATTCATGATTTCTATAAATTATTATAGTTTTAAATCATTTATATTGATACATAAAGTTGGTTGAATGATTTTTGAATCTTCTCATGAATGATTGGTTCTTGTCTTGTGATTATTAGAAAATGACTCCTAGAAGATCTCTTCCAAATCTGAGTGAGGAATCTATGAGACTGCTTCCATATATGAATCCTCTGGTGGACCCTACTTTAATAAAAGATATAATCCACACTATAAATCCTATGAGTCAAGCAGGTGTTGGGAACCTGAGAGGAGTAGTGGATCATGGGTTAGAATTTACTAACAAGCATTGTAATGTATTCTATGGTGATAACAGAACACATGAATCGGAATAATATATTGAGTATATTGAGAGGTTATTTAATGTTATGAAGATTCATGGGGACTCTAAGGTGGGTTTTTTCACATATATTCTTGAGTTATTAATAATTGTATGGTGGTAATCTATTGTGCATGATAAGTTTACATGGATGTAACATGGGGATCATTTTAGATAATATTCAACTTGAATTTTTATCTTCAGACATTATGAGGGGAAAAGACCCAATATATTATAAACATATAGAAAGGGGATAATGTCACTTTGGATTATTCTACCAATTTTTCTAAGTTGTTTCATTTAGAACCTAAGCCATTCACCAATGATTATGTAAAGGCTCGTAAGTTTGAGTTGAGTTTGAGGGACGCTATTTGGTCAATGTTGATTCTCATGTTCCTTCCAAAATTTAGAGAGGTAGTTGATAATGAATATTTGGTAGAGGATGACATAGAAAAACAAAAATAGTTTTGGGAGGATATCCAATTAGTACCTTTATTATCCAGGGTGTATTTTCTTGACTAAAAAAAGCACAAAGTTAACCAATTTTCTTCATGACCA
This sequence comes from Viscum album, assembly GCA_963277665.1. NCBI lineage: Eukaryota > Viridiplantae > Streptophyta > Magnoliopsida > Santalales > Viscaceae > Viscum > Viscum album. Next base: position 1,509,924,483 of record OY728128.1, on the reverse strand, counting down.
GATTTGGGGGATTCACCAGGACAACAACATGTTGTTTCCTATTAGTGATAGATTCTTTTTCCTACCAAACATAATTTTATGGAGGCTATAAATACTTTTCATCCTTGTATATAATATATATATCTGAGTAATTTTCATGAAATTACGTACCAAGGTTGTAAGGATGGATCCACTCTCACCAAGGGTGTGCAGGTTTGTACCGATGCTTCCAATAGTGGTCGGTTTTACACTCAGGCTAATGGGTATGTTTATGTGGCTAAGAAATCTCATATAGAAGATGAGACTTGATGTATTTATATAGTGGAGTGTGCAGTAGAAGAATATAAAGGAAGACCAGATACTTTTATAGGTACAATATTTATTTTATTTTTTTAGGTTCTATCATTGTTTAATATAAGTGATACTCATTATTTTATATCATCAATGTTCTTTGACATATTGGTTTGGATTTTAGATCTTATGTTGTTATGTTCGTATCTTTAAATCCCTTTAAAAAAAGTTCTGAACATGTTTTAAAGTATCCATAATGTTGTGTGAGGATAGTAAACCATGAGATGGAGTGGGACTTCTTAGTGCCTGATATTGAAAACTTTGACATAATTATTAATATGGATTGGGTTAATAGTGTTAAGTCTTAGATTTTTTTTATTTCCATAAATTTTAGTTTTTATCTCTATATGGAATCACTGATTTCTTTTAAGGGTGAGTGAGATTATATGTTTGGGAGAGCGGGGCTTATTGTTCCATATGCTGGGGTGATCTCATGTCAGATGTTGGAAATGTTACTATATGTTATTCACCCTTGTTTTATAAGTCCACTTCCAGCAGTTATGTGTGCATACCCAGAGGTATTTCTAGATGATTTTTATAGTTTACCATCATATACAAAGGTTGAGTTTTCTATAGACCTATTACCTAGTATGATGCCCATTTCTATGAAATCTAATCATATATCACCTACTGAGTTAGTGGAAATTAAGTTCCATATTTTGGACCTTGAGGAAAATGTATTTATTTGTAAAATCATGTCACGATGATATTTTCCTATCAAGTATGATAAAAAGTTAGGTGGTAGCCTCATACTTTGTATTTATCAATGAAAGTTAAATCAGGTTACTGTCAAGAACAAATATCACTTTCCCAAGATTAATGATGTCTTTGAACAACTTAGAGGGGCTCATTGGTACTCAAAGATTGACCATTGGTTAGGGTACCACCATTTTATAGTATGAGAAGATGATATACCTAATATAATATTTAAAAGTTGGTATGGAATTTTGAGTTTATGGTTATAACTTTAGGTCTCACTAGTGATCATATGGTAATTATGGCATTGATTAACTGGACCATTCGTTGGTTCTTAGGCTCTTTTTTTGTTGTTTTAATTGATGATATTTTGGTTTACTCCAAGTCATAGAAGGAGAAAATGAAAATTTTGGATATTAATATTATAACGTGAGATAAATTGACTAGTATGGTAATCTTTCCAAATATTTATTTTTCATTCAAGAAGTAATGTTTCTTGGTCATGTTATATCTTAGAGGGGAATCTCAATGGATCCTGAAAATTTATAGGTGGCTATGTCCTAGGAGATGGCCATAAATCTGTTTGAGATCCAAATCATATTAAGGATGGCTAGTTAATATAGGAAGTGTTTTTTGGACATCTCTATTTTTACATAACTAATGAAACCATTAACTTATAAGGGTTTAAATTTTTTGTGGAATGATAAGTTTTTTAGATCTTTTGATGAAATGAATGTGATTTAGAATTCAAAAATTGTTTTGATTCTTCCAAAATAAGGTTTGGGTTATGATATATTCTGTGATTCATTTTCTACGAGTTTTCGATGTGCCTCGATGTAAGGAAGATAGGTGGTACATTATAGCTCTCTCTAATGGAACCCTCATGATATTAAATTCCCTACCTATGATATTAAGTTTACAATAGGTATGCATGCACTTAAAATATGTCATCATAACTTATTTAGGGATAACCTTATGATATGTTGTGATCATAAGAACCTGATGTATATTTTCATGAATAAGTGTATAAACTTTCTACTGAGACTCTAGTTTGAGTATCTTTAGACTTTGTAATTGGATATTGTTTATTCTTCTGAAAAATTGAATGTGGTCATCGATGCATTGTGTAGAAAATTACAGACACACACCTTTTAGGAATCGGTAGAAGAGTGGTTTATATTGAATTTTTTATGTTATTATCCTTAGAGTGGAAGAAGCTGATGAGAAGGTGTGATTACCTTCAAAAAATGTTATCACCATTTGATGAGTCTTTTTTACTTGAGAATGTTCATAAAACTAAGTATTAGTGCTTCAGTGAAATCCTAAATTGTGGAGAGACCTTGGGTGAGTGGTCTTAATCTCCTAGCGGTAGATTGTGTTTATAAAATAGGTTGGTTATTCTTTATTCTCTAATGTATGATTATTTAGACATTGGAAACCATTTTTTTTGTCCGTACACCCCGAGACTACAAATATTTATCATGATGGGAGATGTAAGTATTGGTATTTGGGGATGAGGTGTTTATTTGCAGACTTTTAGTCATGATGTATTACGTGTTAGAGAATTAAAGAGGAGAACCAGAGAAATGATGGTTTTCTATATCCCTTACCCATTCTAATATAGATATGGAATGATATTTTCATGGACTTAATTATTAGGTTACCATATAATCCTAATGGGAGGATGAAATTTGGGAGATCATTAATTGACTCGTGAAATTATTTCATTTACTATTCATCAAAGAGATGATGAAAGTAAAACAGATTGTGGAATTTTATGTTTGAGAGGTTGTGAGGCTTCATGTTGTTCACTGTATTATTTTTTTAATAGGGACCCTAGATCCACATCTAGGTTTTGGAAATTATTGAATGAGGGGATGGGTTTCTTGTTTAAATTGTTCAAGGATTATCATCATAGGATTAATGGATAGATGGAGTGGGTAATCCAGGTTCTTAAGGATATGGTTCGGGTATCTATTCTAGATTTTGGTGGTTCATTGGTATATAATTCAACTCTGGTCATATTTTCCTATAATAAAAGTTATCAGACCCCAATTCAGATCGAACCCTTTAATGCTTTGTATGGGTGACCATGTAGATCGTCCTTGTGCTGGGAGGAGTTGGGAGAGCAGTCCTTGGTTGATTCAAGGCTTGTTTTTTAAATGAATAAAATGGTAATGTTTATCAAGAAGACATTGATCTCACCACAAAGTTGTGAGAAATCATATTTGGACCATCATTATCAACCTCTAGAGTTTTAATTTCATGATCGAGTGTTTTTTAGAGTTTCACCTCACCTGGGAAACTATCATTTGTATAGATACTGTAAGTTGGCACCGAGGTTTTCCCCTTTGAGAATGTGGATTTTATTGGAATTTTAGTGTATCCATTGGAAATACCATTTAATTTGACTTCATTAAATGACTTTTTTCTTGTTTCCCTACTGTGGAGGTATCAAATAGATCATTTCTATGTGATTGAGTGGAAAAATGTTGATCATGATCTTGTAAGAACATGGTTGAGAAACTAGATTAGTTTATAGATCATTGAGAGAAGGTATTATACAATAAAACAATTCTATTAGTCCATGTAATGCTTTTACCATGATATGTTGGAGTGGGATTTTTTTATAAGGTATAAGTGACCTTAATGTTTTATGATTCTATGATCTTGATGACATTCTGGGTAAAGAAAGTGTTTATGGTGGGGAGAATGTAACATTTCATTACCTTCCATTGGGTACTTCATGAATTTAGTCTTTACTCCCTTTTTTGAAGGGTATGTTTTTGGCCCTATGGAAATGGAACTATTTTTACATAGAAAATAAACTAGTCTTGGGATGTATTTTTGTTTGAATTAATGGAGTACATGTATAAATGTGTCAAGTGTTCAAGGGGGATTATCCTTATGTTTATAAATATTAAGAGATGGTTTGGGATTTTCTTCCGAATTTGGACTGAAGACTTCTAGTAAGAAATATTCATATCATGAACCAGTTACATGTTGTGAATTTGTTGTAGGATAGATACTAGGAGTCTCATTCAGAGAATAAAAAATTAGAATCCATTTAATCATTTCACATTTTGAGTTGGTCGATCAAGATTATTTCAACTTGAGGTGATTCCTTTTTTAGTGTATTTATAAAATCATTCAATTCATGATGTGAATTCTTTGAGTCCACTGATTTTTATTACATTACATGCCTGACATCTTCCCCATTCTTTGTGCAAGAATTCCTCTCAAACCATAGGGTAATTTAGGATGATTTTGGGTGATCTACCTCCTTCCAGATCACTCAATTCAACATTTAATCACCATGGAGGTTGCGTCGCTTCTCCCTAGAAAGTGTTCTTTCTACTAATTCTCTAACTTTGTTCATAAAAACTATTTTTGATATATTTGTGGATCTATTTGTGATACATTGGTGTTTTCTATAGATCCATTTTATTTTCCAGCAATCACTGTCTTTGGGATATTGGTCTTCTAGTTACCAATTTCTATGGTCGAAGGCTTCTAGGTTTCCTCTATTCATAAGGTAGGTATATCTATAAAAAAAGGTTATATTTAATGAATGGCCTTAATTTCTTTCTAATTATTTGGGTTTGTTCTTTGAAATTTTTTTAAATGACATTAATTTTTTTTGAAAATATAAACATTTTTAAAAAAGTTTTTCTTTATAAACAGTTTTGGGTGTCCCAAGTGTTTGATTAAATTATTTAAATGGTGGTTTTGGTTTTGTAATGGGTCTTTAAGACTAGTGGTGGAAATGATTTGATTTATAAATGTTTTATTAAATGTGAGAATAGTTCTATTTTTTTTTGGAAAATTGATCACATTGGGTGTGTTATAAAATTGAATTTTCACTCTTTTTTGTTTTTAATGCAAGAAGAGGTCTTATTCCACTTTAGTGTGTATAATTTAACTTGAGGTTATATTAGTTGTATCCACCTTAAGATTGGTTTGGGGATGTTCTTTTATATCTTTCATGTATTCCCATAGGTAAGAGAGAAAATGATGTTCTTTTTCATTTCTTAAATTTTTATCACATGATGGTATATTTCATGGCTATTTTATCACATAATTATTAAATAGTGTATCCATAGTTAGTTTTTATATTCTTAAATTTTATATTTAGTACTTGAAATATTCTTGGATTTTGTGAATATCAAACATTTTTATGAAAAAAATGATTTCTTTATAAAATGATTTTACTTTACATAAATTCTTTCTAAATGTGACCTTTCTAAAGAAAGAACTAATACATTATTGATATTAAAACTTGTGTAGATTATTTTATGGTATCCTACTAAGATTTTTTTTCATAGCATAATTTTTCCATTGGGTGGTTATATATTTTTTGTAGGAATCAGGTAAAGGGAAGGGAATTGTACAAAATTTTGGTTTCTCCTATTTATCTTCTCCATCACAGCAGGATGGTACGATTGTGATGGATGGTCACAAAAAGGACTTGTTTAGATTCATCATGTTTTATATTCTTGGATTGGTATGTTTGGATTGAATTTTAATATCTCATGGATAAATTATCCATCTTACACATTGTAGCCTTATGTTTTCCCTTGCTCAGGTTTGTTATGATACATGGCACATCTATTTTTTTTACTTTAACATGTTCCAGGCCATCTCATGTGACTTGTTCAATTGACTTGGGCTGGTTCCTTATAATTTTTATTTCATATGATGGAAATGATATTGTTCTAAAACTAATGTAAAATATTTATAACATAAATTAGATACACTAATGATGATGTTATATAAAATAATCACTTAGATGAATGGTATATTGATAGAATTTTTCAAGGATGTTGCAGCTATGGGATCTCCAATCCCAAAACTAGATCGATTTTTAATGGTAAATAGAGTTTACACTTCTAAGTGAAATGGAATATATGATGTTATTCATCAATACACACTGGTTGAAGAGTTAAATATGATATAATTGATTGGAACATTGATGATGTATGAAGATAAGATGCAAGAAAAAGTAAAAATAACATTTCTATAAAAAAGGAACTATTCCACTCTGTGTTTCAATGGATGAATTTTTTTATTTAGATTCTATTCATTTGGGTTTAATTGATGATCTATTAGATCATGATAAAAAAATTAGAAATATGAATAAATTGATAATGGAAAAAAATTAAAAAAAATAAAGAAAAATAATTCATAAGGTATGACTGTAAAAAAATAAAGGTCAATTGGGACCTGAATGTACTTATCTTAAAGATCAAAGGAAAATTGATTATAAACTAAAAGGAACGAAATATAAGAGAGATAATTGGTGTGCATCTGATGATTCAATCATTGAATCTACTACCAACTCTGAATCTGAGCATGTAAATCAAAAGGTAATTTTATTTCATTTACCTCATGAAAATAAGGTAAAACCATCTTACTCTCAAAGTACTATATTTGAAAGTATCTATTCCAATAAACTTAAAAAAAATTATTCTTCAAGCTAAATTTTTCCAAAAAATTCCATATGGATGAAAAATATTCAAACAATTTACTAAAAATAAAATAAAAATTAGAAGAGGAAACAAATGCTGTCAAACAAAGGAAATTTCCATCATCCAATAAGCATTAGATTTAAATATCGTAATATTATAAATCATTTTCATAATAATATTCATCATTAGTTTCCAACTCACACTGAGAATTACCTTGACTGAAGATTTTAAGGATCTCTGAATTAGTCCTTCTTAAAACCTTATAGGAAGATCTGGTTGACATGTTCCTTGGAAAGTTAGACTAGTCCTTCTGTGACCTTCTCTTCATAGGATCACGAGTGAACCCCACATTTTCAATCAAGTTTTTTTTAATTTATGATAGTTTCATAAAATGAGGCTTGAACACTACCCAAAACCTTAAGAGGAGTGATATAATTTACCATTTAATCTTCCAAAATGTTCCCCCACTTACCAGAGATGCCTGAAGAATTGAAAATGTTCTGGATCTCCTTTTGAAAATTAGCATTTAAGCAGTAGATTGGTTGAGATCACAATCATATGGATACCTTGGATCCTTCATTTTATTGCCTTCACATTGAATCTAAGAATATAGAACCAAAGGTATGAAAACCTCCCTATATGTGACCAAATCATCTTCTTTCTAAATCCAAACTTCACCATAAATTGGAGGAGTAATAAGAGACATCAGTTGTTCTAGTAATTGATTTTCTTCATAATGTTTAACAGATCTTGTTGAACCATCCTTAAAAGAAACTACACAATCCAAAGGTTCATATTCCCATAAAACTGGAGTATTTCTTGATGAAGAGGAATACCATTTCAGAGAATCTATAGTGACATAAAAATAATTTTGATGTAAATAATAATCATCCAAAGAGTCATAAAAATAAATAGGAAACCATCCAGATGCCTTACGATTATTTTCAATGGAATAAGGATACTCCAAATCACCATAAAATTTTTTGTCCTGATTATGTGATAATTTCTTACACATAGAGTCATCATGACCACTATTAAGGAAAATTGTGTAGGATATGGACTTCCTACCCAAATTCCTTGTTTGACCAAATTCCTTGCAAAGAAAAAAAATCAGAGAGCTTCTCATAAATAAAACAAATGATTAAATCTTAATTCTATGTGGATAAAACTACCATCCTAGTTAGAATTGATCTCAAATAACCTTCTATTAAGTCCTTATAAAAATAGACAAAACTATCCAACTCTGTATTTCTATCCATTTTAATTAGAACTCCAACTGATGAAGATAAATCAAATAGAATATTAGGGTGCCAAGAGATCCAATTAAAACCAAAAAATATAACCCATACATGAGAGAATTATTTCTGGACTTCAAAGAGATTGAAGCTAAAATTCCATTCCTAGATCCTCATAGAACCTAGTTTCAATAAAATTGATCTAAATCCTAATACCCTCTTCATCAATTTACAATTGGGAAATAAAAAGTGAAATAATCCATTCACCACTTGAATACATTTCTAGTTTGAAAATCCCAAGATCAAATATAGTCTACTTACCAAATCATCATATTTCCAAAAATATCTTTACATTGTAAAGCACCACACATCCAGTAATAGAGTGACGATGAATAGAAATTATTTTTGAGAAAATATCTAGCCTCATGATAATAAAATAAATATCACTTAATTTAAAATACAACCTATGTCTCGATCATAAATGGGTTTGGAAATCTTTCTATTTAGATATTGGGAATAACCTTCACCTGAGGGTATCTCTTTAGAAGATGAATCAACATGGATGTAAGAATTTAAGGAAGAGGAGAGATTACAAATTCCATCCTCACCGGAATAGTTACTGATCGTATGTGGTTTGTTGTTCACTTTACTTCAAATATAGGATTCCCTTCCTTGAGCCACCGGTTGGGGTTTCCCACTATAAATAAAATCAAACCCTTGAATGTGTGGCAACACCATAGAGAATGGGAACCCTAAAGTCCATCTTCTACTTTACTGGGAAAACTCTAGAGACCGTTCTCTATCCTCCCCCTCAAGATAAATTTTAGACCTTAAATAAAGAAAATATAAAACTCATACAATATTATGAATGTACTTTTATTGAAAACGGAAATTTTTCAAATCCGATTTTCAATTTAAGATATAATTATTCCAAATATTCATGTGCATTTCATTAAAATAAAATTAAGGAATAATTGGATGAAGCTAATTGTTTAAAAAAATCATCAAGTAAGCTTATCAAGGGAGGTAATTATTTAAATAAAATTCTTAGTAACAATAATATTAATTCTGAAAATCTTGGTATTGGTAATAATGGGAAAATTTCTAAATTATATAGAAATTGTTTCCTAGTTCTAATAGAAAAATCATTCCTACTATTAAATTTTTTCATTATGGTATTAATGGACATTAAGATAATGACTGTTATTTTAGAAAACCTCAATTTTGTGGTGTCAAGAATGTTCATTATTCAAAATCATTATCTACCTTTAATTATGGAGTTTCTGATCCAAATCAAAAGATTTGGTTACCTAATTCTTTTATTACAAACACTATCAGACCCAAAAACATATGGGTACCAAAAGGAACTATTATTTAATATATCTTATGTTTGTTCCAAAAGACTTTATTGTTATATCATTAAAATGATTCTTGAAATATATGAATATTTCTAATTATTTTGAAAGAAAATATCCTTCGAGATAGAACTATTAAAATAGATGAAGTATTTTATTTTCATTTTAATATTTGATTATGATACACTAAAAAATTAATATAGGGGGTATTTATATTAAATGTTTCATCCTTTTTCTTATTTACAATTTATTATTCTAATGCTCATACTATTAAATCTTGTTTTCACTCTATTATTTTATGAGATAAATTAATTTTTTAATTTTTTTTAGCATCATGCATAATCTTTAAAAACAATTGTTGGAGTGTGTTTACATATTTAGAAAAGGGTTCATTTACATATAAGCATGTGTTTAATGTCTTACTATTTAAGTTAATATCATGACCATAAATCATTTATTTAAAATTCATTAATTTAAATTATTTGAAAATATTTTTATTTAAAATTATTCAAAAATAGTCTTATATTACTTGAATATTTTTAAATATTTATACTTAGTCTTACGAGGAGTTATTTTAAAATTTTATCATGTGATTAAATATACTATTATTATGAAATGGATTAAATTTTCCTATATATTTTTTTAATTCCTTGAAAATATTTTATATTCATTGAATAATATTTAATATGTTTTTCTTTCTGCTTGAGAATAACATTGTATCCATTTGAAGGAATTAGGAATTAATATGGATTTTATATAGATTCATTTATTGAGAATTACTAAAGAGGAAGTTTGGTTCATTCAACTTTAAAGAATACCTTTTTCTTTTATTTTTCTTGATTGGTCTCTATGATCTATTTTTAAATCTTATTTTAAAAAAAATTATATTTATGTTATTTAAATTCATTAAATTCATTTTAAATTTTTACCAAGGTATTCTATTTTTCAAAATTTTCATTTAAATTTTAAAATATCAAATGACTATAGTGAAATTTTAAATTGATAAACTGAAACAACTTCTAAAAAACTTCATAAAAATGAACATTTCTCTTAATCTCTTCAACATTCACCCTTTTAAATATCACAAGATATATAAAACCTTACATCTTCTTTCCCCTATATTTCAATTTAAAATACCACATATGAAACTACCCCAAGTGAAATAAAAATATATAATTCCTCTGGTTTGGAAGGAAATATTCTATAAGAGAAAGATGTAGGCTTAGACTGTATTCATAATTAAAATCCATTATTAAAACAAGTGATGAGTTTTCAAGGCCTGAAACATTTTTTTAATGATGAATTTTTGAATAATTTAGGTAGTAAGGTGGTAAAATAATTGTTTTAAAGTGGAATTCATTTTTTTCCTATTTAATTGATTTTATTGGTGATCAGTTACTTTCATTAGTTAAAGAATCTATAGAGGTAACCATTATCAATGATTATGAAGATAATGAAATTATTTGTGGTGAAGAACAAGAGGTTAAATTTATTCAAATGGTTTAAGATGGATGGACTTCTATAAGATCTCAAAACCATTACAAAAGGGTGAAGATTTAGTTTTTATAGAATTCACTCCTTCTCGTTCCTTAGTAATTGAATATAAGTTCAATCTTTTAAAATTATAAGCAATGAGATTGGCAGAAGAAAATAAACATTCTCGAAAGTATTTTGAAAAAATCGAAAAAATATTCTATCATTGAATTTGAATTTGAATACAAAAAATCATAGTATCAATGTTTTCTGAAAAATAAAACTTCAAAATAAAATTTTAATGCATTAAAAATTGAAATAGTTGATTTAGTGGAGAAAATCATAAGTGAGGATGTTTCAAAATCAAATCTTTATGATAATAAGAAATTATTAATTAGTTGGTTTATTATGGCTTTAAGAGGACCAATATATATAGTTATTTTTAGAAGAATAGATCTATTATCAGATTTTTAGCTTAAATAAGTGAGAGTTTTTAGATTCTAGAATGTGAATCGAAATCCCCATACAAGCCAAAGATGAACATTTTTCTCATCCTACACCTTAGTCCTTCCAAACCCTTGAACTCAAAATATCATTGTAATATTGTATTTTTAATAAAACTTATTAAGTTCTTTCATCTTTTTTTCAATTTTCTACACATGAACTTATTTAAATTAGTTTTTTTTAACCATTTCAAACTGACTTTTTTACATACAAAAGGGGTGATAAATATGTATTATTCTTTTATCCTTTGTAGGTTAAATTTAGTAAATCATGATATTTTGGACAAATAATAATTTTGTTTTACTCTATCTATCTATTTTCTATTTTATATCACAAAAATTTGGAGAAATTTAGATAAACATAAAATTTATATGCCTTTTATACAATTAAATTTGAGTATAGTTTAAGGGGAGAAATAAGAAATTTGGATTAAAAAAACATTATTTCTCAAACCCTTTAAATTAATTATTTAATCCCTTCCATAAGAATTCAATATTGATATAATCTTTATATTATTTAATATGAAAAAACCATTAATTTGAAACTTTTTTCTTGATTTTGTGTTTATATTTCAATATTTTATATAGGTTTGTGATCATTAAAAATAGGGTAGTTATTGGGAATGTGTTGATACATAAATTGCATTAATTTCACAATAATTTGGATACTAAAAACCATGTACATTTATGTTAAAAATGATGTTACTTTTAGTTAATTTCATGTTTTTATTATATTTTTTTCAATATAACTAATGATTTATTACTAAAATGTTCTATAAATTTTATTGGAATCTAGAATCATAATTTATAAACCCATATTTAATGTGAATGTAATGATAAATAACCCTTATTTCAAAAGGAAAAATTACTTTTGGGAAACTTACATCTATTGTAACATATGGTTCATCAAGCCAATATTTTAAATCAATCAAATGTTATCCACCCTACATTTGGATATACACTACACAATACAACCCAACATTTGACTTATTATTCTATCAGATTTTAAATGTTGTATTATTTTTTTGATTTTGGTAACAATTTAACCGATATAAATATAATATTAAAATACTTTCAAATAATGATTAATAGGTTTTTATTCAATAGATTGAATCATTACTACTTACAATGGAAGTTACAATTTTTTTAGGGGTTTAAATTAAAATTTAAAACACACTATGTTTTTTTTAATATTGTTATTTATCTGGGGATAGTTTTTCATTTATTTGACCTAATGGAAATAAAGATTCCCTTTTAAACCTGAGAGTTTCATATCATAAAATAATGATAGTATCTAGTTATAAAAAGAGATAAACTTTTAGGGATATATAGGTTTTTATCTATTTCTATTTGATTATAATGTTGTTTCTATTGTATCCATTGTTAGTATTTTTTTGTAGTTACCAATGAAATAAATAGAGATACACTTAGGAGAGATACATGTATATTATATTCTAAGTATTTTATCTATTACTATTAAAAATATTTTCTTCAATTGAAATAAGAATTCAATTGTGTTTTTATATTTCTGGAGAAATTTATGGAATCTATTAACTTGATTTATTTTTGAATATCCAAAGGGGGAGGAGCCACTTCCACTTTTTGATATTTTTTATATTATATATATAAATATTTTTTAATAAGTTTAAACAAAAGTGTTGATATGTGAAAAATATATTGATAAAAACGTTCTTCAAAATTGATGTTCAAAATTTGGGGAAGAGAGAAATATTATCTATATATCTGTATTTTCTCCCTGAGTAAATAAGAAGAAGAAGAATATACCCATGCCAAAGAAGAAAAATATTAAGCTACTCTTGTGTTCTTTGTTGAATATCATCTACATCTGTTAGTTTCTTCTATAACTTCAAGCTAAACCATTATTCAATAATCTGCATCCTATATCTTTTTTATATAGTGTTGACTGCTCATACTCCATAATGGTAGAGTGTTAGATTCTATTTCTAAGTTGTGGGTATTTTAATGCCCTAAAAAGCCTTATTGTAAGGTGTCAACTACCTGCACTGATTTATAGAGGTCCTAAAAAAGGGACTCATAGTGGAAATCCCCATACACATGGAGAGAGAGTTGGTGGATTGGAGTAGGGGGATTTTGTGCCTTGAACCACTATACATCACTATCCCATGTTCTTTCACTTATTTATTTTACAATTATAAATATTAATTAAGATATATGAAAATAATCACATTATTTCTAGAGGTACATTTAAAATTTCTCAATATTTTTAAAAGCACAAAATTCATGTTCTCCTCTTGTGTCTTCATCATCTTCATTCTTACACAACATGGAGGTATACACTTGAGGTCATTGTAACTACATTTAGGATGTGTTACATTTTGAAGGATAGAAGTCTAAACCACTAGGAAGCCCAGAGAGGGGCACCATCCCATGGAGAGTAGGACAACACCATGGGGGTAATTTGCCTAGTGTATTTATTATGATACTTATTTTTACTTGAAAGATTAAACATACCTAAGAACTCTTTTCCATATTCTCAAAACCTCATAGTCCTTCACATTTTTAGCCTACTTCTCCCCTCACTTTTTCTCATATTTTGGTGTGATTCTACATAGTTTCTTCAAGTAATCTCTAAGTATATTGTTATTCCTCCCATTTATGGTTATGTTATCCTCATATTATTAGTTTACATCCTTCCTTAAGAAAAAATTGGACTATGTTTTTCTATAAATAATTTTAATGGTGTGATTTATAGTTTTTATGGTCTTTTCTTTCTTTTTAAGGACCCCTCTCCTTCTTTTTGAGTGAACTCACCTTTTTATTAATGTTTTTATCGATTATGGTGGGTGGTTTCATGAGTCCCACTTTCTTGAAACCCCATATGTGCTTAAATATATTTAAATAACATTTTAATTTATTTTTTAAAATCATGATATATAATTTTTAAAGGATTTTTATATGTGTGATAATTATTTAAAGTTGTTTCCATTAACTTGGTAAATTAAATTGGTTCATATATTGTATATAGCATTAAGGGATACATGTATTGTGCTTGGTGAAATTACCCTTTGAATGATTTTTTTTTTATTAAATTATGATTAATTGAATATAGGATATCACATGGGAACCCATGTTCTTAGGTAGTAATACTAGGAAAATTAACACAATGAATTGTCATGAGCACATCACCTTGGATTTTAACATACTAATAAAACAATATTTTTATATGGATGTGACTTACCACTAGGACATGATTTATTTCTCCCTAGAGACTCATTCACAATACTTGGTATGGTTGGATTTATCACTTATATAATATGTGGATCCTAGTGTTCTTTATCCTTAGCCCCCTTGGGGATTTTCCCATTGTGTTATTTTTAAATGTGTTTTACATGCATTTTTCACTCATGTTAAAATTGTTATAATACGTGTCATGTTTTATAATCTATAAAATGTTAAAATCAAAATTTTAAATAGCATATTTTAAAACAATAATGTTTGTATTTATCTGTCAATGTATACTATTGAAAAACATGTAGGGATATTACTGGGATAGTTTTGATCCCAACATATATACACCCAATAGGTGTATATGGACCTTCTTTTGATAGATACAGGAAAATTTAAGGAACTACATTAAGATAATGGGTATTTTTTTAGTAGATACTGGATTGGTGGTGACATATTAAGAGTGAAGCCTCATGTCACATGGATAAGGTTATCAGTTTTTCTTTTATATTTTGGTTTTTTTCTTGATCTATACTTTTATATTTTTTCCTCAGTTTCATATCCCATTCCTTTTGAATAATTATTCATGAAATCTATTTTTTATATTATGGAGGTTGTTTTATATTTTTGTAGGTAAATGTAACTATTTAAAGAGATTTTATTTATATTACGGCATGTTAAATGGTTATGGTTCAATTATATTTCTTTCAATGAATAACTCACCAAATTATAGAGTGGTCATGTTGGGTTCTCAATTACCACCATCTTGATAGTAATTTGGGAAAAACATTTCCAAGTTACGTTTCTCGATACTCAGAAACTAGTTTCTAATATATGGATATCAGGAATTCCCCTCAGACCTTTCCACATACTGGCTTAGGTATCTTGGGTTAGTTCTTGATAAATTATATATTATCCATTATGTCATTTCTCAGGTTGTGTGAATTTTTTCACTACAAATTCTCCCAATAGTATTATCTGAAATCCCTAGGGATAATTTATAAATAAATATATATAGATATTGAGAAATAATCCCCCTCCTCCCTCTCAATATGTATAGAATAATAAAGTATTAAATTAAGATCAAAATATTACTTGGTGTGGTCAATATAGAATGACACAAGGTGTTTCGGTCCTTCATTATGGTAACAGAAATACCAAAGAAAAATTCTGATATTCATGGAGCACATGTGGATACCCTTAGGTGAATTATATTATGATTCATTTCCAGAAAAACACTACAAAAATATTTTACAACAAAACGATCAAAATCAATTAAATAATTATAATATTGGAAAAATTATAGTTTTAATTTAATTATAAATTATATATAAAAAGATCGTCTCTATAAAGAAGCTACGGTTGTTTTATCATGTTCTGTGGATTTAATACAATTAAACCAATGAATAAATTATTGTTCTTGGGATAGACCACATTCACAATTCTTAAAAACCCTTCATGTATTATTAGATATGTCAAAAAATAATTTATTTTTATTTTATTTTATTGATTGATTTCAGGTTCTATTAGCAAGAATTATTTTCTAGTTTGTGGTCTTAATCCAAAATTCAATATAATTATTTCGTTTAGCTTCATATGACCAATAATTTTCCACGATCATATGAATAATTCTATAAGATCCCATTGAAGGGGGTTGAGTATTTTTGCAACAAGACATGGTTACATGGCATGAAATTAAGATTTCACATCATGTATCATCCATAAAGTCTAGAGTTATGGAAATCATAAAATTTCTTATGGGGTCAGAATGTGAGTAGTAATTACACTGAGTTTATTGACCACCATATAGAGAAATGTTTGTTAGGGATTACACAACATGTAAATAGTGAACATGTCGCATAATGATACAAAATTTTTCTACATGAAATAATGAAATCTATGTAGTTGAAATGTACAAATTTTAACTACTACACACTATATATTGACTACTAGCAAGGTGATATGAAATTATCTGAGGTAATTAGAGTGTAGGTTTAAATACACACCATGTAACATGTGATTGTCCATGAAATATGTGCATCCAGTCCCTAGGCATGTAGTGTAGATGGATAATAATGAATTACAGGTTTTGTATTAGGTTGTACATGTCATTTAACATGGATAACTAAGAAAATTTATACACCAATGATAGTATATTGTTTGATTCAAAAACATTGGAGTAAAAATTAATTAAACCAAACAAACAAACAAACTCCATGGTGTATAATAATAATATTATTGCCATGTGAAAGGGTTTTTCTACACAATGTATATGTCAAGTAGTGCTTCTATAATCATATCAAATTAAATAAATTTATAATTATTCTCTCTATTATTATAATAGTAAATCAATATTATGTTTTCAATATACATCATATATTTCATGGACATCACTAGAGGTATACATTGCATATATTCAAAATATTTCATATTCTCAAACATTTTATGAAGAAAAAAAATTCTTGACCCATGGAACAACACACCGTGTAATATCATGATACATCGTGTTGGAATACATTCCATGTAAGTATACAGTGAATGAAAAGGATGATATATATTTTTATTCATATGACATTTGAGTGATAGTATAATCCATGTAATGCTGAAAGTTATACATCGTGTTGCCTCTAGTACATCTCTTGTATATAAAATCTCGTACTAAATTTAAATCTTAATAGGATGGTACACATCATCTTCCTGATTAATAAACATCATGTATGTAATAATTTAAAAAAGAAATTAATTTATTTATTTTTTAAAAAAATTACATAGGTTGTGAATCTCATGGATTGATTATAAGTACAACTAAGATAAAATAATTAATTTATAATATGATTATTTTATTAATTTAATTGATTTATTTCAATAAATTAATTAAAATGAATTCTAGAGTGTTTAAATAAGTATTATTTATAAAGAAACTTGACTAAAGTATCCTATAACCATTGGTTACTTTATTACATTAGAATAAGACACAAGTGATCAAACCCTAAAAGACTAAATAGGTTAGTAATCTTAGTAAACTAGATACATACATGCTTCCCGTATTACATTAGAAATAATATAAAAAACATATTCAAATTAAATATTCCAAATTCTTGAACTCATTTAAAAATCTCTTCTTCATATCTTGGGTAAAGGAAAAAAAATAAGGGTGAACTAAAATTCTTAGGAAGGGTATGTGTTCAATGAAAGATATCATGATTAAATAATGAATTACCAATATGAAAACATAAATAACTGAAAACACAAGTCATTTGATCAATAACTTAAACATGATGAGTAATATAATATGTATAAATGATGATAAAAAAATTCATTATAAATAATCACATAATCATAAAACTAGTCACATATATCATTACTATTCAAAATAATAATGTGGACAATAATAACTAATTTCATAATGATGGATTTCATAATTTCATTATTCTTAAAATTTCCACCAAGGCCCCATGCTAGGACATATTAGATAAATGGGTAAATCCTCAACCATATACCCAAACTAGTTTGTCTCATGAGACCTATTAATGCATCAAGGGACCATAAACATCTCTTCCCATCACTTACTAAGTCAAATTCATTCATTATATGAATAAAAAATACTACTTAATCAACAAACCCTTATTAATAAAAAACTATCCATATAAAAAGTACTAGAAAATAGAATGTCAATACTTTCCCCAGTAAAACTAATAATAAACTATAAAAATAATGAATAAGTATTTTATAATTACAATATATCCCCCCTTGAATCATAAGTAAAATAACTATCGTTTTTTAATTAATAAACCCTAAAAAGGTCATTAAAACATTCTTGAAAAAAAATACCCATTTTAATTTGAAATTAACTTTTAAAATTTAATATATCACAAAATATTAGGAAAAATATTTTAATTGAAAAAAATATTGAAATATTTTAAAATAATTTTAAAGGAATTGGGTTTTCATGAGGTCATAAAATTAATTTATTGTTGTATATGTTAAATCAAATTATCTTTTAATTTTTCAAAAAAATGTCCAAAGTACCTCATTCAGAAAACAGAAAGAAGATCCATTTTAAAAAAAATAACATATCAAAAAATGAGTAAAAAATTATTTAACTAATCATTGGATAACATTAAATACAATCTTTAAAATATTATATGGATAATATGTATGTGGAGGAAAAAATATTCCAAACTGAGTAGAAAAGAAGTCGGTCTTCCTTAAAAAATATTGTTTTAGTGTCTTCATTGAAAAAAAAGGAAAATAAATGGAGAAACATTAATTTAAATAAAAAACTAAATTATAAGTAAATATATTTGTTTTAATATATAAATGTCAAATAATTCCCCCAATGGATACTTAAACATAAAAAATCTTGAATAATGACTAGTTTGTGAAATAAACCATTACAGATTTATTAACATATGAATCATAACCCCATGAAATAAATAAATTAAAATAAAACTATAAATACCTTGAATATAAGTGGAATAATTATTTATAATACCAAATGGGAATTATATATTCCACATGAATGAAAAAATTGGTGAATATGGAATATGTCTCATGGAAAAAACAGAGATGAGAAAACCCTTACATCATATATGAGTTCATTCGTATATGATTGAACCTCCTGTACAACAAATATATATTTGTCATAGATATATTATATAACCATACTCATATATATCATACCATTTATGATTTTCTTATAACCTTTTATCTCCTATTTATAAACAATTCATTATTAAGATCATTGTTCTGCGTGATAACTACTTCATTTTTCATATATATTTTGGTTCAGTAGTTTTGAATCTTGTAAATTGATCATGGTTTTATAATATCAATAAATTTAATAATGATATAAAATCATATATATTCATTAAATACATACTTATAATTATCCATAAAATATTTATATAGAAAGATGAACTACAACGTTCATGGAGATGTTAGGTAGTATGAATGCATGAATGTGGTTTTAACTTTTTGATGGATGGAATGAAAGAATGTTAAAATATAATTCACCTGTATATGAAATTTTTTATCATATATATCTTATATATTAATAAAATTGAGACTTATTACCATCATTGTAAAGTATAAATGAAAAAAAATACCACATCGCTTTATGGAGGCGGTAGTCCACATGTACGAATGAGCGACGTTATCATTTTCCAACAGATTGGAATGTAGGAAGGTAGATATGATATTTTAATTATAGAATTATAATTACATCATAAATATAATTTTTAAAAATTAAACTCATTATAAAATCCATCCATACAATATGGTGATGAAAAATGAATTGTATCACTCTGTGGAGATGGTAATTTGTGCGTACGCATGAGAAATACTTTCACTTCCCATTTATAATTTTTGTTTAATAATAATAATAAAATATATGTATATTTTGGATATTTAATTAATTAATATATTATAAATACCATATGTTTAGGGTAGGTCTAATAATAAATAAATATAATTAGTTTGGGTAATATAATTACCTTTTTTTGAGAGACCTCCTTTAAATCCATACTTATGGAACCTAAGGTTGGTATTTTCAAAATATCATCACCTCCAAAACATATCAGATATTTTTGGAAGGTAAATAGGTGTGACTTTTTTAATCTAGATGGGTTAAATTTGTTTAATGATGATAAAGTAGGGGTTCTCTTTTATATGTGATAAGCGGGACACTCTTGGAATATCTTAACTGATTAAAATATAATTAAGTCATTATCAAGAAAAATGGTTCAAAATGAATATAGATTCGAATAAAGTTAGTATGAGGTTGAAATTACATCAACCAATAAATTTTTTATAGGATAATATGGTTTTTTAAACCACGTCATTTGGTTTAACCCCTAGTTATCTTATTTTATCCTTAAGTACAGTAACAATATTTTCCTTCTTAATGTGTTATAATTTTACTTATATTGTAAAAATTAGATCATAAATAGACATGTTATGGAATTATAGAACATTTATAATCATACTTTTCCTCATTAAAGAACATTATGATTTTAAAATAATTTAATAGAATATTATTTAATATAAAATGTCGTTACTATTATTTTTGGAACTATTTATATAATTGGACATTAATGATTCTAATAAAATCATGGAATTCTAATATAATCCTTCAATGCATCACTAATATGTCATATTTATCTAGAAAATAGTGTAACTCAATAATCCAACCAAATTTTACTACATTTAATATTTTTAAAATCATTTAGTTTATTTTTATATAAATTGACTAAATACTATCTCAATGTTGCATAAGTATTTAGTGTAATTATTCAATAAATAAAAATTAAATATTAATTACTATGATAAAATAAATTAATTTTATTATTTCAAAAAAACATTTATAACTGCACATATCCATTTGAGTTCTTATTTCCTGAGAATTAATCAATATATTTTTATTGAGTAGGAACTTTATGTATATATTTCATAATAAATTTATCATATTCATGAATTATAATTCAACGACTAGGTTATTATGGTCATATTTGAATTATAATATACTGTGATTTTGTTAAACTCAGTGTTGTGTGTCTTATACTCTATCAAATATAGTGTTCTTTAAAAAATATCAAGGTTTCACATTCTCCCAACACCCCTTAATAAATCACACCCACTAAATTTGAACATTTTCTCAGTGAACAAGACTGTGAAATTTGAAAATAACTTTTTTGAAAACCCAAATCATAAAATGGTTTTATAAAGATTCCCTTAAAAATTCAGAAATTTAAATGTTAAGGTCTTATAGAATAATAGAAAACTAGGTTTTACAAAAGGATAAAATTATGAGGAAGTTAAAATATATATAGGATAAGAAAAATAATTCCCAAGGACTATTAGAGAGTGATATAAAATATATTAAGGAGAAATTTTACAACAAGAAAACCAGAAATATGTTATGGGTGAAAAGATCATAGATCCATCAGAAATAATAATAATAGGATATCATTTTTGTTTCAAGATAATTTTCCTACATTTGAGGAATTCCGTTACCAAATATAAAAAACATAAGGAAATATACTTAATTTAAAAGTAAAATTTTATTCGTTAATTAGTTTTTACCACAATCTCATAATTTCTCCAAATTATGAGTATTCAAGATGAATTTTTTTCATGCTTGTAGAACTAAAATAAACTTATAACAGATCACATAATCTATAACAAAGGATAAAAATATATTACTCATGTCATTAAATTTTAACCAAAAAATAAATGGTCACCATAATTTTTGATAATATCTAAATTGTATAAACCTTTATATGAATAAATAATCCATTTCACTTCAAAAATTTTGCAGTAACACAAAATTTTCAACTTAGATTATTCCAAAAATAAATAACCCTAAATATTAATTACCTCAATAACCTCAAAATTAAATAATACTTTTTCTTTATAGGTGATCTCAAACCTTTTAACCTATATCCCCAAAATATTAATTTAACTCTTCTAAAATAATATTTTTAGATAAACCAAATATTAAACATAAATGTAAAATATACCACCACCTAATGAAGAATCGCCAAAAATATCATTATTTTCCATGATAAATCACTATATAATCTCAAAATATCATGAATCAAATTTAGTTACTAAGCTGAAATGTAGTCCTCATCTTGACCATAAATATCTCTGAAGATTCCACTTTGTTAAAGAAACACTTTTTAACTATTTATATTAACTATATTCCACGATCCAATAGACTATAATTAATATAACATCAAATCATATACTAACCAAAAGGGTTATTTACACCATAATTGATTATTCTTCCTAAAACATTGTATCAGTTTCAAATAACTCGAATATAACATCACTTAAAATGTCAAAAAGTGTATTTATGACATTGAACTTATGACAACCTTAAACATATAAAACAATTAAGGTATTCATAAATCTTAATTTAACCTCAAGGGAAGACATATATTATTCAAAAAATTGACACAATTCTTATTCCTCAAATAAAATCACTGACTATTTCCAAAAATCAAAAAATGTAATAAACGTCATTAAATATGACCTAAAATATTTTTTCATCAAATCACTAACAACTTTTTAAGGTCACTAATATTATCCCATTTATGTAACATCCTGACTTTCTCTTATGGTACATACCTTTTTATTTTTAGTTAAAACCTTTATATTTATACATGAAAGGTTATTAAGAGGCTAAAGAGAGTATCAAGAGCATCAAGGGATCATTTGAAGCTTGGAGATATAGAATTTGGAAGGGCATATCGAGCCACATGGTTAGAACATGGTTAGTGCTAACCATGTCATCCAACCGTGAGGGGTGATACAATAAACTACAGAGGGGTGCACAGGTTGTTTCAACTTTGAAACTCATGAAGCACAGATACGTGGGGTGTTATATTGATAAGAAGGTGGTTACACAATTTTGAAAAAATGTTAACCCAACCCACACACATAGTTCCACTTAACCAGTGGTCCCACACGGTTGAGGAGTACAGTTTGAAAAACTGTGCAGCCAAATCATGCACCTCTTAAATGTGTGTGATAAGTCAGTTTTCTCTTCCTTACTTTTTTTCTCAAATCCCTTTATTATCCTCTAATTTCACATCCAGAACCTCCACATCCATACGGATCTCTCCCTCTTCAACTAATCTAGGTATTGATTTAGGTTCTCCATCCAGACTCCGATTCATTCATTGTTGGCCTTGATAGAATAATACCAGCAAGCCCTTTATCCAGTTCCTCTCATTTCTTTGTTTATCTCACCCTTGTGAATGAAATTTTCTAATAAGATAATATGCCCTATTTTTTTGGAATTTTTTTATTTCTTTGATTTCATTCATTCTAGCCTATATTAAAAGCGAACACTATATATGGAGTAGTCAACCTCTGTAAGGTAGGTGGTTTAGTAATTTTCACTAAGGTTCTTTTTCTACATATCATGCTTCATGGTGTAGTAATGCATGAATTTTTGTGTATTATATTAAATATATAATTTTCCTTCATATAAATAGTTAATCATGCTATAAATGTATCATAAACTCTTGTTTCATTATTAGATGTCACATGCCTCCACAATTACCACCCCTTGGGGGTGATTATTAAATGCCTGACTAAATGTAAAATTAAATTATTGAAAACCATATTTTTATTATGATAAATAATTATATAAATGATGATTATTGTTATTAAATATTTACAATGTATAATGGTTATTGAAACATATTTAATGATAGTATTGTACATGATTCGTCATGCTCCCTTGATGTGTGATGTTGGGAATGCCGTCCCATATTGTTCACTGTACAGTGGGAATGATATCTCACATTCTTCTAGAGGTTATTTGATATGATGTTTCACTTTAATAACTTGGTTGATGGATATTCTGAAATCCATATCCCTAATCAAATTATTAGAAAAGTACCCAATTTAGGGAAGAAGAACGTTATGACTACACACTGATGCTTGAGTTATGCCTTGGGTCCTGGCTAGTACTGGGATATAAATTTAGATATATAATTCAATACATATATAATTCCTAGATATACATACATAATTGTATATATATATATATATACTTATACATATATATATATATATATTAGAACATGTTGAAAGATATTTTGAATTAGTCCGAAGCAGATAAAGTTAGGCGAGTGTCCTCTAGAAACCAAACCTGACCTGGTTATAGTTTACATTTCTGATTTCCTTTGTTAAAACTATGCACATCCCTTTTATATAAACTAGTTGGATATTCATAGATGTCTTTGACAGTGGCCTAATAATTATATATGACATCCTTTTTGGCTATTGATTTGTACCTGAATATAATTCTTAGTTTTAGGCAGGGACGAAGGAAAGGTCCTTGCTATAGATGCTTGAGTGTCTTCCTAGGATTGAGTACAAGAGTATAGGACATAATTTATGCTCATGATTCTAGTGGAGTTAGCTTGGAAATTTTTTTATCTCTTTTATAGAATGTTTTATATTCATTTTTCTCTATATCCCTTTCATTTAGATTTTTGTATTGTATCATGACATAATCATTATTTTGTTTGTGACTTGGGTAATTTATGAAGTCTTTCATTATTATCAATATTTATTTATTTCATTACTAAATATTATTTATTTCCATTTTTTACCTCTTATTTTTATACAATTGTTTCCACTCTATGCATAAGGTATAATCTCTCCAATGACACACTATAGTCCCTCGCTGCTAGTGAGTATCCACTAGCATACTAGGAGGTATGTTTGATGTCATGTGTCCAACCAATTCAAGGAACCATTAAATAAATATTTTTTTGGGACTCTAAAATTTGGTATCATAGCTTCATTTACATTTTCATACTATTAGGTAATAGTTATATTCGATATTTGGAAGTGTTGGAATTTGATAATGAACCTATTTCTAGGAGTAGATAGCCCATGTATAGAGAAAATGTAAATTTCATAGGATGGGATGTTGATGTTCTGTATTTTATCCCTAATGTTATATCGAATTCAACTTTGGGAGGCAAACTTGTTATATGATTCAGAATTAGTGGACTTCTCTTTTTATATTATCCTAACAAAGATAGGAATTACGGAACATGAATCATTATATTCATGTATAGATTCACATTTAATGCGTTATTCTATTTCATATAGGGGAATCACATTACTCTATGGTAATTGAAATATACTTTATTGTTATATTCATATAACAATAATATTTCTTATAGTGAGATAAATAATTGCTTATTTAAAGTTTCATCATAAACCTAAATGATTTTTTTCATATATCCTGATGGTGGAACTCTAACTTAACCAATTATAATGGATTTGAGCCATCAGATACTGTTAACCTAGGCTATAAATTTAGCGGTTAAAATTAAATGTATTTTTATTCTATATTATAGAGATTATGTTCCTTTATAAATTTCGAATGGAAATCCATCTAAATTAATCATATTTGAGGTTGGTTTTAGGTGCATGACATGTCAATTTAGATTTTTATAGAAAGTACTCCATAAATTTGGAGTGTTAATGCATCTAATTGGGAATTGACCAATATATATATGTATATAAAACATAAAAAAATTATAATCCTTATAAATTAAATAATTTTTACTATTAAATGAGGATTCTATTTTCAACATAAGGGGTGTTTTCCTATATACTTTAAAATTGGAACTTTATATACTGGGAAATTTGTTATATGATATTTGACCTTGACCCTGACCTGACCATGGTAGTGGATAGTAGAAAGGGTCACCTATGACTTAAATGATCTTATAGAATTATCTAAAACTATATTTACAAGTTGGAATATGGGTGTTGAATCTTGTATAGGAAGGCATTGTACCTTTCCTACTACTTACTCTGTGGTTTTTTTAGTTAATAAATTTTATTCTAAGGAATTTTTTTTGGAAATTTTAGAAATATTTCTCTATAACATCCTTATGTTGAGCTTCAAGAAGTTATTGAAGACCATAATCCTAAGGGAGATGGACCAAACCCACTGAAATTGCCACCTAAAAAACCTCTAGTATCACCTCTAGCAATGCCACTTGTGGTACTACTTTCTATACCTGAGTTGGGAATCAATGCTCAACTCCGATAGAGTTTCCTATAGTTTATACATTCCTTTTAGGGAGTACTATGAGTTTCCTATTACAAAAGATCCTCAGAATAGTTGGTGAGGGATCAGTAAGTTCATCTAAGAGACTCGAGTTCAAATCTGAATGGAGACATATTTTCGGGTTATAATAGAATTCAATGTAACAGGTACTATTCAGTATTGTAGCAGCTAAAACTGTTCATCTGTTTGGGATTTTTGGCCATCAGTTTGGTCCTTGTGTTCTTCAATGCCATTGGTCCACACAAGGCCTTTAGGACAATAGGTATTTCGGGCCACCTCAAGGCCTTTGGAAAACCTCAAGGCCTTCGAGCCACCTCAAGGATTTTGGCCCACCTTAAATTATGCTTAATGGACCAGGAACACTCTACAAGGAGTATACTCCATATAATGATCTAGATCAAGCATATTATAATCTATCAGATGTTGAAGAAAGAGAGGGTATGTCATTTTTATTGGGACCATCATGTGCATGCACAGGAAGCCTAGCCAAATAGTCATGCGAAGGTGGATAGTTGATATCATGATTTAGAAATGGGGAGGAGTAGTTCAATGTAGTTATAGTCTGGATATTTCCTTTAAGACCTATGGATCATGTAATCTCAATGTATATGGGCCTGGTAAGGGTTCCCCCTTGTCCCTTGAAATGGTTGTTATAAAAAATAAATAAAAATAAGGCCTTTAATACATTCAGGTATGAGTTTTCTATTCTATGGTAGATTTGACATGGGTGTTCTAGAAGCAACATCCACCTATATTATGAGGTGATAGTAGACCCTAGGATACTAAATCATGGTTGGATTCAATGATTTCTATATTCTAGTTCTTTTTGATGCCTCTATAAAATACGTTCAAGATTGTAACTTACATGTTATGTGATTCCACTAAGAAATGGTGGGACACTATTACCTGAGCTAGCCAGCATCAAGATATGGTATGGATGGATTTTCAGATGATGTTCTATGATGACTTATTTTCATACACACTGAGAGGATAGTGGTCCTAATAATTTATAAACCTTTACCAGGGTTACACATTCATGATGGAGTATTCTACTCGCTTTATAGATCTCCAACATTTCATACCTACTCATGTTGAGGGTAAGTTGATGAAAATTATATTGTTTGAGGATATGATTGTATATTCTATCTAATCTCATTTTAATATTTTTTTACCTACTTTTTAGAAATAATAAACCGAACCGTCATCACTAAGTGTAATTTGAGGGAGTTTGTGGTTGTGGGGCAAGGAGTTTCATCACTAAGACTAGGTTGCTTCCAGAAGTGGTGCTTTGAGTCTGCTCATGGGGCAGTGCTAGTCATATAGAATGTACCAAAAGTTATGTGATTTTCCACCAGTCTGGATATCTTAGTCATAGAGAAACCCCAAATAATAAGATATCTAGTTGAATGTCATACCTATGGAATGATGTGATATCTACATTATTTTTATAGGATTTATCCCCACATTACTTAGTAATAATCGGTCCACACTGATTCTACATCCAAGATTTGATCCAGTAGCTTCGAGTCATGCAGGAAGTAGGGATCATACTAGATGATAAGGCTATAAAGGAGGATGTTCACATAGAATCCAAACTTAGGGGATACAACACCAACAAAGAAAGCACGCTCTGGATATATTGTTTATAAATCAGGTTTGTGGTACTGGATGTCATCTTATAGTACATCGTATACCAGAGAAGTATAACATCAGCCCATCTATAGTTTTCAGTACTGTTCTAGTAGCCTCTACTTTAGTTTCTACAATATTTTACATAGGCACTTCACATTCTTTTATCTCCACCACTATCAAGGAAAATTTGGGTCTTAAAAGTGAGTAATTTTAGGAGTTAATTAATCTGGATACACTATTGGGAGTGTGTTAAGAGAGTATACATCGATGCAAAGAATTTCCCCTTGAGGTTGGTGGTTTTAGATTCTTTTTAATCCACTTCATTCTAGTAATGACTAGTTTAGACATCATAAATAAGATGGACTCGTAGGTACCCTATAACACACATGTTGATTACTATTTCTAGAGGGTTACCTTCACATCCCTCGAGGGAGGTCCCTATATTCAAAAAGTTTAATTGGATTATTATGCTTACTAGACCTAAGTATCATGGGATGGTTTGTTTCACAACCCAGATGGATGATTGAGGAATGCATCTGGAATATTTCACTATAGTATTGGAACATTTGAGGGTTGTTTTCATTTATGACCTTTTGAGACTACCTCCTTTTAAATAAGCATAATTTACTATTGAGTTACTACCTAGAAAAACACCAGTGTCCATTTCTCCATATCTAATGGATAATACCAACCTTAAGGAGCTTAAGAGATGGATAGAATATTGGGAATCTAAGGGTTTCATACACCCTCTAAACATCAATTTGGGTTTCACCTATCTTTTTCAATAAGAAGGCTAATGGTACCCTCGTAATTTAAAAGGATTACTATTGGTTGAACCATCCTATAGTTAATAATTGGTATTCACTACCTCATATAAATGACCTCTTTAACTAGCTCTGATGGTCGATGGATTTTTTAAAGATTGATTTTAGGTTGGTCTACCATCTGGTGCATGTTAAGCTATTAGACTTTCCATGTACAACGTTTTGAAGTAGATATGACTTGTATGAGTATTTGGTTATTCCATTTGGTCTCACAAACACACCCACATTTTTCATGTATTTAATAAATCATGTATTACACCCATGTCTAGATTCATTTGGGGTGGTATTCATGGAAGAAAACATATTGTATTATCATAATCGAAACAACCATGAACGAAATCATGATATCACATTGAATACACTAAGAGATCACCAACTATGTGCTAATTTGACTAAAAAACACATTTTTTTGACAAATGTCACTTTTTTAGATCACATCAACTAATAGGTAGGAGTGTCTGTTGTCCCAGAGAAGGTGAGATAAATGGTATCCTAGGAGAAGCCGAAGAAAACCTTCAATATATAGTGTTTCTAAGGGAAAAATGGAATTTTTAGGCACTTCATTCAGGACATTTCATGACTATTAGTTCCTCTCATGGGATTGATTAAAAAGGGTGTGAATTTTACATGGTATGAATCTTTCTAGATATCCTTTCTAGAGCTAAAAGTTATGTTGACATCAGCAATGATCTTAATTCTTATAGATCTAGAAATAAAATATATAGTTTATTGTAATGTTTTAGGTATCATTCTTGGAATGATTATTACATTGGGAGATAAATATGTTTCATACGAATCCCTCTAGCTGAGGAAACATGAGTTGACTTCACATGTCCTCAATCTATTAGATGTGGTTTATGCCTTTTGTTTTTGGAGGAATTATCTATTGGGATGTTGGTTCGTCATTTACATAGAACAAAAATGTCTCAAATACATTTCAACTTAGCATGAATTGAATATTATAAAGAATAGAAGGGTATAATACCTATAGTATTTCAATTTTGAGCTTTATTATAAACATGGGAAGCTAAATATAGTAGCTGAAATTCTAAGATGGAACACTCGGACATAGGAAATCAAGGAGGCCAGTAACAAATTGATGTTGATAGATTTTTGAGATATTCTTGAAGGTTCATAACCATCAGGGGAAACCTATACTCACATTGTTATCAGTGACCTCCTCTCTTTTTGAATGGGAAAATATGATACATATTTTAGATCCTAGGGTCCTATTCCTAGGGAAGGGTGTCATAGTTAAAGAACCACCCCCTCGTTGGATAATTAATGTGGATGAGGTTCTATAGATTCATAGATATGTTTTGGTTCCTACATAAATATATTAATAATTGATATGGGAGTATTATTCCTTTATTCAGTCATAACATCATGGTCTTACAATGATGTGTCATGATGTATTCCTCTATTATTGGTGGTCATGTAAAAAAGATGAATATTGAAGGTTTTATCACACAGTGTTCCACCTGTCAGTATGTGAAGGTGGAACACCAGTGGCCTGCTGGAATTCTACAACCTCTGTCCATTCTAGATTTGAAATGAGATGACATCACCATGGATTTCGTGATGGACTTGTTGAGACCTCCTTGAGGCATTGATACAGTATAGGTGATCATAAACAGATTGACAAAGTTCATCCACTTTATACATATTAGAGAGACCATTTTATTGGATGATATCATGGGGATTTACATTAGATAGATTGTACGCCTCCATAGTGTCCCTTTTTCTTTCATATCAGACAATGATTATAGATTTACATGGTGGTTTTTAGGGGTGTAGAACATATTGGGTTCACATGTTATTATATGTATGAAATATCACCCTCAAACCAACAGATAGTCTAATCATATGATGTGAGTGTTAGAGGAAAATCTTTAGGATTGTATCCTTGGTTTGGGAGGTTTTTGGGAGAAACAAATACCTCCCATAAATGTTTTATAAGATAACATATTTGAGTCAACTATTTAGGTGGATCCCCACAAGGCCCTATATGGTAGGTCATGTATTTCACCCCTATTCTAGTTAGAGGTAGTTGAGGTAGAACAATTGGTACCTTGACTTATTCATGAGACTTTAATGTTGGAAAAAACTATACATAATTTTATGGCTATAGTTTAGTCTAGAAATAAACCTTAAAATAATCATCATCATTAACCTCTAGAGTTTGTGGTGGGTTATCAGGTATTTCCATGTGTTTTTCCTAGGTTGGGTCATATACGATTAACACGATAGGTCAAGTTATCTCCTCATTCCATCAGGCCTTTCTAAATATTAGAGAGAGTTAACATGGTGTCCTGTCAGTTGGGATTTCCCTAGAAGTAAAAATCCTTGCATGAATTCTTCCACATTTTACATATTCACCGTTATTATTCGGAACTATCTCATTCCATTCATCTTGAGGATTTTGATCTTGAGGCATATGAAAATTTCCTAGAATATCTTATATATATACTATTGATCGAAGCACAGAGGATCCTTGGGGTAGGTATGTCCCTCCAGTATGGGTGCTATGGTATCATGTCTAGGTATAGGATGAGAACTGGGGGAGAGGGGAAAATTTACATTTATAGTGGGAAATTTTTTTCTCAGATGCTGATCAACCACCCTAAGGGAAACTTGGGGAAAAGTTGTATTATGTGGGGTAGGTTGTAATGTCCAAGAATTATCATGACATATGAAACTTTTAAATTTTAGTGTGAACCATTAATTTTATACTTTTAAGATGATTAAGAGTCTATAGAGTGGTTTGGGAGTGTTTATATTTCCTAAAAATCTTGGAGATATTGAGTTGGAAGGAGAGAAAGAGTTTTACGGTAATATATTAGTTAGTGATACCCATATGACCCAGCCATTTGGGGTTTTTAAAATGACTTTAGAGTGGAAATTTTTTTATTTATAATGTGCACCTTAGGCTGAAATATTTTGTTGATTTATTTAGTGAGATGAAGGGGTTCATGTGGATTCCCAAACCATGTGCCTAACCCCCATACATAGTGCCACTTAATCAGTGGTTCCAAAGGGTTTAGGTGCATGGTGGGGAAAACCATGTGTCCAAACATTGTTCTGAAATAATTTGTGTGATAATTATACTTTTACCATCCTTCCTTTTCACTTACCTCCAACTTTTATCCTCCTATTTCACATGCATCACCTCCCGACCTACATGGAGCTCTTGATCTTCCTATATACTAGGATTTGAGCTTAGTTCTCCATCAGAAATCTAATTCCTTCACTGTTGGTCTCAATATAACTGTTTCGGTAATCCTTTTATTCCTATCCTCTATTTTCTTTTTTTATTTACCCCTAATGAATTATATTTCTTAGAGAGATAATATTCCCTATTTCAAGGGTATTTTTTTTGTAAAAACCCAGACTCTAGTATCCTAGAGTTATTGCCTATCTCTATTAAATTATAATAGATACAAGTAATCACATATTAAAGGATAGAATTGTTTATTAGTCTTTATAAATTAGATATATATTTTAAATTTGAATTAAATTTAAAACATAAAATAAAAATTTTAATTTCTTTAAGAACACCATTATTCCCCTTAGTGTAAACCTTCATATCAATCATAATAAAATTATTAGAAACCTAAGGAAATTAAAACATAAGGAAAGGATGAGATAAAATTCTTGGTAAGTGTCAATAATAGTGTAATTTAACTTGAATCAATAAGAATAATAAATATGGAAAGATAAATGACTGAGCACACATTCCATTTAATAAATAAACTGAGGATAAAATGAATCCATATATTTTTTCATAGAAACAATTCTATGGATAATAATATATGAATTCTAAATATAGAAAATTCTTTATTATTGGATGTTATATATCTGGAACATGAATCGTAATATGATCAATACCTCTCAAAATACTATTTGAGTCTGTGGGTAGAAACCCATCTGATTATGCTTGGAAACAAACACGAAAGATTTGTCTCTAACTGATTTTTCTCATGAGACATGTTGATGTATTTAGGGGATATCTATAACCAGGCCCCACACATGTTTTTCAGTAAAAATCATTCATCGTATATCAAATAATATATTAAATTCATGAATCAATATTCCTTCATATCAAATATTATTATTGAGTAAAGGATAAAAATTTATCAATGTTTCACCAGTTCATCAAATAACATTCCAAGTAAATATCATGTGTAAAAAATATATACGGTTTAAGAAATAATAATTTCAATGATATAAATAATTTGTACATAATTTAGACAATTATCTCAAATTAGTAGTTGATACATCACATAAAAATTATTAGGTGTATAATACCATAAAAGTCTCAATGAAATAGAAATTGAGATGAAGTCCCCTACCATTTGCTTCCCTCTAGTTGAAAATGATTTAAACTCATGTATAATGGTTTAAATAATGTTATTAATTTATACCCCAACCATATTAATATGTATGATGTCATATATGATCCTATTTTATCATCACATCACCCATTTGTAAATAATATTTTGTTGTTACCCTTGGTTTGGGTGTTAACTACTTCATTTTCCAATGCATGATTTTTCATGTAAGTCCTTATTCATTTTCATAGGATGCAGTTCCATCATGTATAAAATTATGTTAAGATCATAGATATCATATTTATTCATTATATACATATTTTTAATCATTATTTAATGGTGATCAAGGAAAATTAATCTCATCGCATCGTGGAGACGGTATGTTGTACATAGACACAAGCAATGATATAATTCCCTTAATGGTGAAATGGTAAAGAAGTGGATGGTATGTTAATTTTTTCAGAATAATAATTATTTAATAATTATAAAATATATCCACTATTTCCATAATTATACCATTCAAATTAAATTAATGATGATAAACAAATTACACCACAACATGGAGACATTAAGTCGTACGCTGGCATGTGCGGTGCTTTCGTTTTTCAAATGATAGATAAAAGGTGAAATATGGTTTTCCCATAACCATAATAACATATAATAATATAGACTATTCTATATTTATTAATATATCATGCAAATAAAACATATAGAGGAATAATAATAAGAAACACGCATGAAAGAGTTGATAGAGACAATTACCTCTTCTTCGGCAGACTTCCTTTAATATCTTCTTAAGTGATATGGTGTAAGTCTTTTGGAAGTACCAGAAACAATATAAATTTACTAGGTATGTTTATAAGAGATATGGGAAGGTTTGTTTCACGATATATGGAACCAAATTAAATGTTTAAGTGAGGTAGGGTTTTCCCTTTTATAATTGAGGTGAGAAGCACTTTCAAAAATCCTCAAAATATAAAAATATAATAAGCCTATTATAGAGGTGAAGACATAAAAATAGACTATAAATTAATATGGGAAGAAATTTTAAACCATATATTTTCCCCTTTTATATTATTTAACATTTATTTTATTTTTAAAAAATTTAATAAAATATTAATTCAATAAAATATCATTATTGTCAAAATTTGCTACTATTCATTTAATTTGACTTCAAATGCATCAAGAAAGAATTGGAATTTGAATATAATATATTAAAAAATATATAATATATCTTATATATCTGTAAAATTCATTATAGACATTAACGCATCCCAAATATATCAATAGTAATACTTCAAAAATCAATTATTTGGTTTTTCTGTTAAAAATGTATATATTGTATTTGCATTGTAAATGAATTTAATATAATTATATAATTTATAAAAATTAAATATAAATTTATATAGTGAAAATAATTTCATTAAGATCAAAATAGACATTTATTTTCATTCAAATATTTATTTTTTCCCTTTGTGGACACATAAATGATATTAAATACAAAGATAGTGAAAAGTTTGTAAGTATCATTTATTTAAACAATATATAAGTTATTTTCACAGAAAACTATCCATTAAATAAATTTAAATTTATATTATTGTAATAATGATCTAATAAATTTTATCAAATAATTTTCAGACATTTTTAGGTCACATTTGTGCACTTATCATTTGGTTTTAACCCATACTTAGTCCCTTTAACTCATACTGTGATAACATGGATTTTTACACTGAGGGACAATTGTTGTACTATAAAATGAAAAACGAACCATAATGAATCATGGATGATATTTTCAACCTTATCTCAATAATTTGGATGAATTTTTCATTTTTATAAATTCCATATCATTTATTAAAATATTGTTTATGTTAATATAAAATTAATGTCAATTTTGACACTATTCGTTACTTTGACTTTTACAGAAATCAATAAAACATGATATCTTAGAAAAAACTCTATTAACCCATCACTAACATGTCAAAGATACCTATAAATTTTTTATGACATTAATTGTCTCAAATTATTTATATATAAATATTTTTAATATCATTTATTTGATATTTCCATTAATTTAAAAATTATTACATCATTGTTCTATAATTATTTATGAAAAACATTTCATCACTAAATTTTTTTAAAAAAATCATGATTAAAATAAATTTTTTATCTTTAAAAATACAGTTTATAGTCTAATATATCTCATATTTAAGCCAATATTAAAATATTTTTCTTGTTAAAAAAATACTATGAAAATTTTCACTTTTCTTTAAGTAAAATATTATAACGGTTATATTCTTATTCAAATTGCCATAAATGGTCACATATCTAACCTTTTAATTATAAAGAATAATAATTACTCATAAAATAAAATCATGTAATGATTTAGGGTCATTTTTTAAAATATATAATATTATTTTTACCCTTTATTACTCTATTTATCCTCAACTGTGGTAACAACAAGAACAAAATTTACTGTTCATATTGGAAAAAAATAAAAGGGAACTATTTAATAAATTTCAACCTAATAATTCAAAATATGGAATCTATTCTTGTAAATTAAAAACAAATAATTGTAAAAAAAAATTAATTTAAAATTAATCTCATAAATGGGGTGACAAAACAGGATTCCGAAGTGAAAACCTGTAAAAGTTTGATATGTTTTTATATCCATATTCTATAAAAAAATGTTCCAAAAAACATAATTGAATTAATATATGTATTATAGATATAATTTTACATTAAAAAAATTTCAAACCTGATTTAACATCATAATTTATTTAGATGAAAATTCAGTTTTCAATTAAAATGCACTATTTTTTTTATTCATCGAAAAATGAAACATATTAAAAAAATACAAAAAATCCAACCAAAGTAAAATTTTATATTCCTATTCTAAAAATGAAGTTTATTTTTTCAGATAAAATTTATAAAATTTTAAAATTTTAGTTTTAAAATATGCGTTCTATTAAAATTTTGTGAAACTACCTTCAGAAAAAGGTTGATTCTTATGTGTAAAAGGGGACTTATTTTTACATCATTCCTAAAAACAATAAGTTCAATGTTAACATTATATTGAATATATAAATTAAAGTTTTTATATTTTGGTTAATACTATTCATTCCATCTAATTTAAAGGCAAGGTTATAATAATATTTCACTGTTCATTTAAGTTGGGTGTTGTGTGCAACATAACTATCGAAAAGATTAAATTTACCAAGAGAAATACCATAAAAAATTCGGATTTCAAATAGGACAAAATTAGTGGGAAGTGAATACATTAACATGGAAGAGAAATTTAACTATCATGTTCTGATGGAGAGTGATAGAGAACATGGTCATTATAAATTTAACCATCACAAAACCATGATTTGTGATTGGTTAAAAGGACACTGATTTCTTAAAAATAAAAGTAAATGGATAATGTTTTTGTTATAAAATGATTTTACATAGATTTTAGTGATTCTTTTACTATATATATAATAACTTGAGAAAATAAACATACTTTATTACTTTCCATTTCATAAAAATAATCTCATACTTTCGTTGTGCTTCGATCTATTTTCACATCATATTTTTTGCTGGGAAATAGATGTTCAAGATGATTTTTTATATATGAAACATTTTAATGAATCATAAGATCCATAAGCCATTCCATCAACCTTTAAATATTTATTGAAACCATAATGGTTATCAACTTATATCCAATATAATAAATAACACTTCAAACTCAAAAAAATAATATTGAATGTTCAACTTAATCAATTCCATAAGTAGGTAATTTTAAGATTCATCCATAATATGTATATCCAAATTAAAACACAAAAAATTTTATGTAAGGTCACTAAATTTCCAAAAATATAATTGACATTATATTTTACCCAAATAATTTATCTCTTATTGTCACATACCAAATATATGGATACCATAATCACTTTAAAACATTAATGAAAACATGCATGTTTCTAATCATAAAATCTCATGTATATATAGTAAACCTAGTATAGATAACATAAACTATCAAATCAATAGCTAACTTCAAGGTAGATAATACTATCCCACAAACATATATTTATCATTATCATCTTAATATCAAGAATATATTAAGGGTCATGTTCCCTCAATCATGTGTTTTTCAGGAAGTTTAACTTAACACTAAATCATTTTTCATGGTCATCGGTATCGATCAACACAAACTATATCATCTGTGATGAAAAAGCACTATAGTAAAATCCTTATAACTTTAATAATACTTATAACCAGGATATCATTGATAACAAACATTTTAAATTTTTTTTCAAGGATCCAAATACTATATAAAATTAGTCATTCCACTTCAGCTATATTAAGAGAATAAGCTTTACCTTGATATCGTAGTTTCTTTTGAGGTATATTCTCAGAATTCTTGGAGAATTTGTTTTCCTAGTTCCTCATATCCTTGTAATTTTAACACAGAATATTAGTCTTATTATCCTTCCCTTTGAAATCTTTTTCGGGGTTACCCTTATCTACAAAATTATATTAAACTCCTAACCACTTTAAGCATTTAAAATGGTGATTCATTCCAAAATTATCACATGGGGGAAATCCTTCTTCCCCTTCTTCCCTTTATCCCTATTTTACCATATTGTACACTTGTTCTAATTCTTCCCTATGAAGCCATAATAATTACATAATTGTTTTTCTATCTCAAGAGAACGTTTTATTATGTCCTCATATAGCGATAAAGTTTGGGAGACTACTTTCATTTGAAATATTGTCTTAAACCCATCAATTAAATGATCATTCTTACTCTTTGGATTTTATGAATTGATGCATCACCCATTCCATATGATAAGCACCATTTCTATCGGATGGAATACACTGTATTAGATCATAAAATTATGAAACATAATGTATAATATCTGAACTAGTGAATCACATAACTTAAATTGACAATTTGGTTATAAAAAATAGATAAATCATAAGTTGGGTTTCTTTGGGGACATTTCCAAAAAAATCATAGGATTTCACTATCTAATATAGTTCCTAAGGTTTCTACTAATCACCCTATTATAATAACTCCAAATTACTAGACTCTAGAAGCCCATAGTCAGCGTATTACTTTATTAAATTGGAATATATAAAAGGAATCACATCCCAGAGGGCCGAATATTTTAGTAATCTTGGTAAAATAGATACATATTTTAAATTCAATTTACAGTTTAAATATAAAATAAAAATATATTTTTCTTTGATAACACCATTTTTCCCCTTAGTATAACCCTACATATCAATCATAACAAACATCATGGAAACCAACCTAAAATAAAACATAAGAAAATGGTGACATCAAATGCTCAGTAATGGATAAGAATACTGGAACCTAACTTTAATCAATCATAATAATCAATATGGAAAGGTAAATGAATGAGTACACATGTTGTTTAATTAATAAACTGATAATTAAATACATCCATAATTTTTTTATAGTGAAAATACTCTACATAATAATATCTAATTTCTAAATAAAAGAAATGATTAATTATTGGAAAGCATGTATATGGAACATGAACCAAAATAAAATCAATATCTTTCATAATATGGTTTATGTCTGTGGGTAGAAACCAATTTCATTCCGCTTGGATACAAATGCATCGGGTTTGTCACTTATTGATTCGTCTCCTGAGACATGTCAATGCGTCGAGGGGATATCTAATATCTAGAACCATTAATTTATTCTAGTCTAAATCATTACGCATATCTAGAATAATTTATTTAAATAATGAATAAATATTCCTCCTCATGAAATATCTATATTGAGTAAAGGATACATATTTATCAATACTTCTCCAATTAATCAAATTACATTGAAAGTAAATACCATATGTAAAGTTGTTACACAGTTTTGGTAATAAGAATGTCAATGACATAAATAATATGTATATCAAATAAAAAATGAACTCAAATGAACTAAAATGAGTAGTATATGAACCATATAAAAATTATTAGGTGCATAACACCAAGTAACTCTCAATGAAGTGGAAATTGAGATGAAGACCCTTACCTTACACTTTCATTTAGTTGAATTTGATTTAACCTCTTTTCTAATCGTCCAAATAATTTAATTAATTTATTCCAGAACCATATTCATATATATGATATTATGTATGATACAATTATATTATCTTATCACGAATTGGTTAATAATATTGTGTTATTACCCGTATTTCGAGTGTAAACTGCCTCATTTTCCTATTCAGAATTTGTCATGTAAGACCATGTTCTTGTGCATAAGATATAGTTACATTACATCCATAATTATAATAACATAATATATATCATATTTATTAATTATATTCACTTTTATAATAATTATTTAATTTGAACATGTAAAAATTAATCGCATCGTGTTGTGGAGACGGTAGGTCATACGCACACACGAGCGGCGATATCATCCCCTTATTAGTGAAGGAAGAAAAATTGGATAGTATATTAATTTTTAAAAAGTCATAATACTGTCATAATTATAATATATATCCATTATTCCCATAACATAACCCATCCAAGTTAATTGGTGATGAAAAAAAAAATATACCTCAAGGTGGATATGTTAAGTTGTACGTACGCACAATGAGTGATTTATTTTTTTATAGGATGGATAAAAGGTGGAATATAGTTTTAAAATAATAATAATAAAATATACTAGTATATATGACACTTTAGATAACACTTTATCATGTAAACAACACATATAGAGGAAGTGGGAGAAGAAACAACCTTGAAAGAGTCTATAAATTGGATTACCTCTTCTACATGAGACTTCCTTTAATCTCTTCTTAACTGATCTAGGGTATGTATTTTGGAAGGAAAATAAACTATATAAATTAATAAAATATTTTTATAAGATAAATTTATAGGTTTTGGTCGAGATAGATGACACAAATTGGTGTGAGGAAGTGAGGGAGCATGTTCCTTTTTATAACTGAGGTGATGGGCACTTTCGGGAATCCTCAAAATATTAAAATACAATGAAGATGTTTTAGAGACAAAGACTTTCAAATGGAATATAAATGAATATTTTAATACATATTATAACATATACTGACCCCTTTTTTATTATTTAACATTTTTGTGATTTTTAAATAATTTAATAAAACATGAATTCAATAAAATATCATTTTATCAAATGTGATACTCTTTATTTAATTGGACATCAAATACATAAAGACAAAGTGATAATTTGAATAAAATGATTTCACACATATATAATATATCCTATTGATATATAAAATTAATTAAACACTTTAAATCAACCCAATTATATTAAAAATAAAACTTTTAAAATCAATTATTTTATTTTTCTATTAATTAAATAAATATTGTATTATCATTGTAGAACCATTTAAGATAATTATATACTTTATAAAAATTAAATAAAAATTTATATTATTAAAATAATTACATTAATATCAAAATTTAATTCTAGTTTTATTAATATCATGATTTTTCCCTTATGTGAACACATAAAAGTTATTAAATACAGAGAGAGTGACATTTTGTAATTATCCTTAATTTTAATAGTATATAAGTTATTTTCATATAAAAGTGTCCATTAAACAACTCAAATTATAACTTAAGGTGTAAAGGCCTAATAAAATTCATTAAATAATTTTTATAAAAGTTTATGTTTCATTATTACCCAAACATTTTGGTTGTAACCCTTATTTAATCCCCTTAACTCTTACTATGACTGCATTGAGTTTTACACTTTTAGGGTCAATATTGTAACTATAATATGACAAAAGTCCCATAAATAAATCAATTATGATAATTTAAACCTTATATCAATCAGTCTTCTTAATTTTATATTTTTTAAATTTCATATCAATTTATAAAATAACATTTATTTTAATATAACATTATTTTCAATTTTGACACGATTCAATACTTTGACTTTTAAAAATCAATAAAGATATATTTGATTTTTTTTTAAATACCCTTAACATGTCAAATGAATTTATAAAATTCATTGATGACATTAATTATGTCAAATTATTTTTATTTTAATATCATTTATTTTATATTTTCATTAATTAAATAATTACTGCATTATCGTTGTGTAATTATTTAAGGTAGTTATTTCATAACTAAAAATTAAAAAAATCATGATGAAGATAAATATTTTATATTTAAAAATAATATTTTCAGTCAAATATATACCCTTGTTAACCCTATATTACAATATCTAACTTGTTAAAAAGAAAAGTTTAAAAAGTTTGACTTTTTTCGAATAAAATATTATAAAGGTTATATCCTCATTCAAATGTCCATAAATGGTCAAATAAATGATAATTTAATTATCAATGAAGAAAAATAATCATCTAATATTTTCTTTTCAAGTGTTAGAGTTATTTTATAATATTTATAATATTATTTTACACTTAATTACCCGATTTTCCCTTAACTACGGTAATAAAAATTACCAAAATAACATTTCATATTGGCCAAAAATTAAAGGAACATATTTAC
The DNA here is from genome assembly GCA_963277665.1 of Viscum album. Classification (NCBI taxonomy): domain Eukaryota; kingdom Viridiplantae; phylum Streptophyta; class Magnoliopsida; order Santalales; family Viscaceae; genus Viscum; species Viscum album. The sequence goes on along the minus strand of OY728128.1, from coordinate 1,509,883,307 downwards.
TAAATTTGTACCTTCTTATTCCATGTATTAAATCTAATTTTTCAAAATTCAAAACAAATAATTGAATAAAATTAGTTTAAAATTAATCCTGTAGACGGGGTGAGAAAATGAGTTTTTAAAGTGAAAAAGTGCAAAATTTTAAAATGATTTTATATCCAGATTCAATATAAAGATCTTCCAATAAACATAATTGAATTAATATAATTATTATATATATAATATTATATAAAAATAAATTTAAAATAAAATTTGACATCATAAATTATTTATATGAAAAGTCTTTTTTCAATTAAAATGTAGTATTTTTTATCATTCATCAGAAAATAAAACATATCAAAAAAAATACCAAATATTAAAAAAAAAATATTGATTTTATTATTCCAAATATGAAGTTTATTTTTTCATATATTATTTATAAAAGTGTTAGAATATATTTTTATTACAATTTTTCCATTAAAAGGTGGCGAAACAACCTTTAGAAAAATTGTGTTTTTTAAACGTAAAGGTGGACTTATTTTTATAGCATGTCTATAAAACACATAAGGTAAAATTTAAAAATTATATTGAATATATAATTTATATATTTCATAATGTGGTTAATAGTTTTCATTTCCTCCAATTTAATGACCATTTTATAAAAATATTTCATTGTTCATTTAAGATGGTAGATGCGTGTAACATAAGCTATCAAATAGATTAAATTTAACAAGAGACATACCATAACATATTGGGGTGTAAAATTCTATATTTCCTTGATTTATTCTATTCTAGTCTATTTTTAGGCCAATACTGGGTGAAAAGTTGTCTACTGTCATAATATTGGTGGTCTAGTGATTTTCCCTAAGGCTTTGTTTCTAAATATCAAGAATTTTGGTTGAAAACATCTAACTTTCCACACATTTACTTAAATATATAATTTAACTTAATGTAAATTTCTAATCATGCTAGAATTGGCTTATAAAATCTTATTTGATTGTATGAGGTATCCCACCTCGAAAATATCCACCCCTTGGGTGAGCTTATTAAATACCTTGATTAAATGGAATATTAAATTGCTGAATACCATATTTAGATTATGTTAAAGAATTATATAAAGAATTATTATTTTTATTATATCTCACCCTTGTATAATAGACATTGATACATGTTCTAGGCTAGTGTCATACATAATGCTTCATGCTCCTTTGACATGTGATGTTGGGAATGTCATCTCAAGTTGTGTATTGAATGGTGGGAATGATGTTCAATGTTCTTCTAGTGGTTGTTGGACCTAAATTTTCAATTCACTCATTAGGTTGATAGATATGATGACATCTATATCCCAAAATAAAATTCTTGTATAAGTACCCAATTTGTGGTAGGAGACCTTTATGACTAAGTAATAATGCTTGAGTTACACCTCGGGTCCTGGCTAGTACAAGAATATATATATATATATGGATATAAATGTACCTATGTATATAGTTCACATATATACATATTTAGTTATCAATAAATATATACTTATACTTATACTTATATATATGTAGTGAATCATGTTAAATTATATTCTGGAATAGGCCAAATCATGTACGAGCATGCTGGTGTCCTCTAAAAACCTAGCCTGACTTGGTTATAATTAACATTTCTATTTCCATTATTATATGTACACACTACCATTTTATATGAACTGGTTGCATATTACTATATATAATTTCCAGTGGCCTACGAAGTTTATATCACACCCTGTTTGGGCCACTAATTGGTACCCAAACATACTTCTTGGTTGTGGGTGGGGATAAAGGCAATGGTACGGCTCTGAAATCTTGATTTTATTCCAATGATAGATCATGAGAATAGAGGAAAGGTCTTATGCTTGTGATGTTAGTGGAGTTAGCTATGTAATTTTGTTATCTCTTTGTATAGAATATTTTATATGCATATTGCATTATTTTATGTTCATTTCCATTTTTGTAGAGTTTCATGACATGATCATCATTTTGTATGAGACTTAGGTTATTTATTATATACTTCATTATTATCTGGATGTATGTATTTAATTACTAATTCTTATCTATTTACACTATTTACCTATTATTTTAAACCTTTTTTTCCACTCTGACCATAGGGAACAATATCCCCACTAACACACCCTAGTGCCTTGCTGCTAATTGGAAGCCTGTAAAATATGTGGAGGTGTTCTTGAGGCCACGTGGCCAACCGGCTCGAGGAACCGTTTCCTAGCTCTTGGTCTATAAGCTATAATTTATATCATCAATTTAAATCATCTCACTGTACAAACTAAAAATCATCACTTTATCACTAAAACACTTTTCTTAGCTATCAGTAACATTCAACATATTTGTTCAAATCCTTAAAGAAAAACTATTGTGGAACAATCCAAAGATGTTTCATGATTCTTATATCCAAAATATCCTTGATGTAACACTTCTAAAACATAGTTCTTGAATCCCAATACATAAAAACATCAATCCTTACTCTTCAACAATTAACAAATCATAGGTCCTTCCTTTTTCTAGGAGTTAACCATTAGAATAGTTCATTGGCATGGATAATTACAATTTTCTCCACACAAAAGACATTAAAATATAAATTGTACCTTGGGGTGAACTTCATATACCTCTATTGAACTCTTCATTTTTCCTTGAAAATTCACTGATCTAGGCCCTTATTTTCTACATATTAATAATTGTCTCATTCCTCTAAGACAGTCTTTGAGGTGTATCTTTCCACATTTATTACATGAAGGAAATTGATTATTCTTTCCTCTATGGTCTCCACAACCCATGATCTTAGAAAAGTCAATAATTATCTTCATTGGTGACTCTGATAATTGGTTATGGTGTAGTTTGTTAATTATATATGAAGATAACTGATTAATCATAATCAAAATAACTTTCACTTTAGTCATCATCTAATTTTTTTTCCCATAATCATTACATTGTCCATCTTATTTGGTGTTAACTTGATTCCTCTTGATTCCAACTTGTTACTAAAAACAAAAGTAATAGTTTGAGAAATATTAATCACAGTGGAAACCCACAAAATCCTAAAAATGATTTATCATATGTCTCAATCATGACTTATTATTTTCGATCTAAGAAACAAGAGGTTTTACCTTGTTCATTTGTTTTCATTATCTATTCAAATCCTTCATAATGGTTCTTAATGAAAATGTAAATTTACCCAGGAATATCCCCCATAACTGTCAAACAAGGTGCAAAATAATGGCACACTAACTGTGCACTAGAATGATGGAAAAATATACCTAACCAACTCTTTTTAGGGTTATTACACCAAGATAAATATGTTCTGAAAGCATGATCACTTGTAGTATCCAGACACAAATACATTTATTGTATAACCACATAATCTCTACATTAACAAAACTTTAGGATTTTATCCTAGACATATAATTATTATCAATGTCAATCATAAGGTTATGTTCCCTAATTTATGTTTTCCTAAATATAATTCATGAGGCTTCTACTAAACATCCTCTATTACAAACTGTAAATACCCAATAATATTGTATCCCAAAGCCAGTGATTACTTTATTACACTATGATAAGATACTAATGATCACATCCTAAAGGGACAAACAGTTTATTATTCTTAGTAAAATATATTCATACACACTTTTGATATTACATTAGTGATATAATATAAAACATAATAAAATTAAATATTCTGCATCATTGAACTCATTCAAATCATACTTCTTCATAGTTTGTGTAAAGGAAACAATATAAGGGTGATTTCATACGCTCAGTAAGGGTACATGTATAGTAGAGGATATCATGACTAAATATTTCAAAATATATATATAAATTTAGATAACTAAAAAAACATTTCATTTAATCAACAGATTGATCATGAAGAATAAAATCTATAGAATAAATGATGATGAATAAATTTCATTTAAATAATTACATGATCTTAAAACATACTAATAGATATCATAACTATTCAAAAAATGAAATGGTCATCAATAAATATTCTTACAATGATAGAATGCATAAGGTTGAATATCTTAAAAATAACATTGAGTCCTCATACTAAGATATCATACATAAATTGTTAAGGCCTCTACCAAATACCCAAAAAGGTTTATCTGATGAGACCTACCAATACATTAAGGGGATATAATGGCCCATATTGTCACTTAGTAAGTTCAACTCATTCATCATATGAATAAAAAATATAACTTAATCATACATTCCAAAATAATCAAAAACTATCTATATAATAAGTACTATAATATGACATGTCAAAACATTCCATAGAAAAAATAATTGTAAACCATTCAGAGAAAGAATAAAAATGATATCATTATAACATATCCCCAATGGAGTATAAGTAAAGAAAATGTTTTTTATGAATATAAATACCCAAAAATATCTTTACAAACATTCTTGTGGAAAATACACTTTTCACTTTGACATTCACTTTTAAAAATTAAAAATTCCCAAAATATTAATAAATACATTTTATTTGAATATAATCATGGGAAATTATAAAGAAATCATCAAATAATTTGGAATACATGATGGTGGTAAATTCTATTCATGCCATATACATTAAAATAAATATTCTTTTCAAACATCCAGTAAAAAGTTAAAATTACCACATTTAGAAAAAAAATAGAGATTCCTGCTTTTGTAAAAAGTAAAACATAGGTAAAATTTTCTTTAATAAAACATTTTATATTAGTAAAAAATATTATTTAGTACATTTTATAGAAAATATGGACATGGAAGAAAAATATTCCTAGCAGAGTAGAATAATAAAGTTTCTCTTCCTTAAAAATATAATTTTGGTATCTTGAGTTGTTAAAGAGAAGATAGTGAATGAAATAAATTAATTTATAGAAATAAATAAGAAAAAGGAATATATATTGGGTTTAATTTATAAATACCAAATAATTACCCTAATAGATATTTAAACAGAAATAATTCTGAATAACTATGAGATTGTGTTAGGTCCACTAGGCTAGATACCCCGAGAGGGGGGGTGAATCAGGGTATGACAGATTAAAAAAATTTCCCCTTTTGATCTTGTTTTTTTGTTAGAAAAAACCTTCTTCTCTCTCCTTTTCGATGCAATGTATGAATAAAACATAAAGCATGCACAGAACACAACGATTTTTAATTGGTTTACCCTTACTGGGCTACATCCAATGAGCATTTACCGGCAGTGTGTCGATGTACCAATTCCACTATAAGTGAACTTCTATTTACAAGTTTGAAGTGGACTCACTGTCCCTCCTAGTTTACAACCACTCACAATTTGAGAACTCATTTCTCTATCAACTAATGTGAGCTCACTTCATCTTCAAAATATCCACTCACAGTTTATAAACCTTTAAGTCTCATCATTACCATTAATGAATAAATCCTCCACAATATATAGATGCTCTATTGAAGTCCAAATTTCATCCACTCATGAATACACCTTTTCCCCCTAAACACTGGGAAATTCCTTTGGAATAACCATTGCCAAGAACCCTACTTCGTGAGGCTTCCAATTTCGCAAAGCTCAAATAGGCCTTTGTGAATCTCTTTCCTTTCTGTGAAGCACTTCTTGTAAATCTCAAGAATTCGCAATGCTTAGCCCATCGCGGAGCTCAAGCCATCACAGAGAAACATCCCTCGTGAAGCTCACTGAGCCAACAAGGAGCACCCAACTTTCACGGAGCGAGAATATCTACCGCGAAGATCCTTCCTTTCGTGAAGCACACTGCCTTCACAAACCGCTTTCACGAACCGAGTGAAAAATATTTTCTCTAAAAACTCTCTCTTCTCTTCTTCTTCTCTTGAAGGGGTCGAGGCCTATTTATAGGCAATTCCACCGACCCTCAAACTTTCTGTGCGAATTCAAAGCCACATCATCTCAAATTTTGAATCTCCGAAGTTCCCGCCAATATTCTCTACAAATCCTGAAGCACCATAGAAATTTTCCGATCGCGGAGCTTGGCATAATTATGGAGCATCACAATCATTCCCTTCACACCTTTTCCCCGAAGCTCCCTCATAAATCCCTTCACCGCCGCGATGTGCTTCAACCTCTTCCGTTCATGAAGCTTGACATAATTGCAAACAATCACAGCCCTCATTTTTCTGTTCATCACGAAATCGAATCAATGAAGCATATCTTCACGAAATTCTTTCCTTTTCCATATTTTGATGAGATCTTCAAGGATGTCCACTTTTCGCGATGCTCACAAAACTCCAAATTTTGGTCCCCAGAAATTTTGTAAACACTGGAAAACGGTTCCACCTTATACTACTCTTTTGTACAGCCTCCAGATCATCCGTTCCTTTGTCATTATTCTTTGTCAGCATGGATTGTCAACAAATTCTCTGGAACAAGACAATTCACCATTTAAACCTACTTTGTCAACAAACACAATAAACCCAAAAATGATGCAATACTACCTTGAGGGATTTTTTCGCAACATCTCCCCCTTTGAGTTTGTTGACAACTCTTCGCAGAATAATTTTCTACACTTTGATACCTCACATAGTCTCCTTCCATCATCTTCCACCGTTCACCTTGTGCGATTCTAATTGCGTTCATGGATTTACTTAACACATACTCTAATCCCACATGAGAAATGCTCGTCGTCCGAAACTAGAGTATTATGAGAAGTTCATAAATGAATCACATCATGTCAGACACCAATTGTCAATTCGAAACTGATATCAATTGCTAAATTGATAAAAAAAATTAAACCACACTGATACCAATTGGTGATAGTTAGAAACCTTCTCAAACCTTTCCAACATCACTATTCGGATTTTATCATGATCCTCAGAAGTCATGATATCTATGCTTTGATCGATCACTTCTAGCATCATCATATTTAAAACACTCCCCCTATCTCATTGCTCTCCCCCTATCGTGCTGCTCCACCTGTCATCTTCTCCACGTGTCTCTGACAAAGATATTTTCTCCCCTCATTAGCCACAGTTTCTCCCCCTTGAGGAGTCACTATATCTCCCCCTTTTTCAATGAACCCAAAGGTCACCCCTTTGAGGTCTGTAACTTTGTAAAGAACACTAATTAGCACATTAGATAAAAACACACAATACCTTGGGGAGAGTGGGGGTTCCACATCCACACTCTTTCAGGTGCAGGGAGTCAACTAAACTCTTAGATCTAGTCGATTCCTTTCAAATGCTTCCTTGGGTAAGGCCTTTTTTAGAAATTATGCAACCTGTAGTTCTGTAGGCATATACTCCAACTTCATGATTCCCTGCTCAACTTTCTCCTTGATAAAACTATACTTTATCTCAATGTGCTTTGTCCTTGAGTGATGGACGGTATTTTTTCTGATATTTATAGCACATGAATTATCGAACTGGATTACGATTGGAGACTTCACTTCAACTCCCATATCCTCAAGCTGCTGCTTCATCCACAATAACTTTGTGCATGCTTGAGTGGCCGAAATATACTCATATTCTACACTACTTAATGAAATGAAATCTTGCTTCCTACTTAGCCAAGAAACACACAAGCCACCAAGATAGAATGAACCTCCTGATGTTGATTTCCAATCATCCGCTGAACTAGCCCAATCGGCACTTGTATATCTCAATAACTCTGACTAAGATTTATCGTTATATATCAAGCCGAAATCTATTGTTCCCTTGATATACCAACATATTCTTTTTATAGAAAGCATGTGGATATACTTTGGATTACTATGATATCTTGCTTCTTGGAAAGTGGTAAATACAATTCCAGGCCTTGTTGCAGTCAAGTATAGCAGACTTCCAATGATTTTTCGGTATTTTGTGATATTAACAGCCTTTCCATCCTCATCTTTGGACAGTTTCATCTGGGTAGCAACTGGAGTCTTCATCTACTTGGAATTTTCCATTCCAAATCTTCTAAAAACCTCCTTGGTGTATTTGGATTGAGAAATTAATGTTTTATTACTTCCTTGTGTCACCTGTAGACTAAGAGAAAACGTTAGCTCTCCAATCATTGACATTTCAAACTCACTTTTCATGAATTTAGAGAACTGTCTACATTGAGCTTCATCTGATCTACCAAATATTATATCGCTAACATAAACCAAGACCATCATCCTTTGATTACTATTTTTGTTGAAATAAAGACTGTAATCAACTCCTCCATGCGGGAAACCAAGCTTCTTCAAGTATTGATCAAGCCTTGTGTACCATGCTCTTGGTGCTTGTTTCAGCCCATACAATGGCTTCTTCAGTTTCCAAATTTTTTTCTCATCCTTGTGAATGAGAAAACCATCTGGCTACTCAATATACACCTCTTCCTCTAGAACTCTATTCAAAAATGCAGATTTGACGTCCATCTGGAAAACATTGAACTCCCGTTGCACTATAATGGCTAGAAATAATTTGATTGTCTTTAGTCTCACAACCGGTGAAAATGTCTCATCAACATCTATTCCCTCTATCTAGGAGTATCCCTTGCACACTAGACGTGCTTTGTTCTGAATCACTGATCCATATTCATTCATCTTATTGTGATAGATCCATTTAGTCTCGAGGACATTCTTATCTGTTGGCCTCGAAATAATATCCCACGTTTGATTTTTCTCAATTTGATCAAGCTCTTTATTCATTTCCTGAAGCCAATTTTCATCTTCAGATACATCAGCGAAGCACTTCGGCTCAACCTGAGATAGGAATGATGTCTGCTGCATTTATTTCATTCTCCTATTCTGAACTGGAGATGACTGATCACCAATGATATTCTGCATGTCAATTTTAGCTCGACTCCTTGTCTTTTGTGTAGATAAGGAATTTACTTTCTCATTCTCATCATCAGTATCTTATTCTAAATCAACATCATCCACTTCTACTTTCACTATGTTTCTTTCCTCCTGATCACTTTCATCAGAAAATGTTTTATTGAGCTGTTGAATGATCTCCTCATTCTCCACTACAGTGACATCACTACTCTCAACAACTTTTCCCAGCCTTTTGTTAAAACATTTTTTTGCTTTGATTTTTCTGGAGTAGCCTAGGAATATCCCCTCATCTCCTCATGACTCATATTTCCTATTTTTTTCCTTGTTAGGGATAAAGCACTTGCTTCTAAATATTAGAAAGTATTTCAGTGTTGGATTTTTTCCATACCACATCTCGTACATAGTATTTCCTTTCTTCGGACACAACAAAGCCCTGTTAGAAATATAGACCTATGTCAAAACTTCTTCCTTCCAAAATTTCTCTGGTAGATCTTGTTCAATGAGCATCATTCTGGCAATGTTGTTGGTGATCCGATTTCTCCTTTCAACCACTCCATTTTGTTGGGGATTTCTTACTTAGGAAACTTGATGTCTTATCCCATGTTTCTCAAGATAGCCTTCCTTTTGACTATTTGTAAATTTTTTACTATTGTCGGTATGAAACTTCAATATTTTCTATCCAAGAATCCTTTCACACTCCCTCTGGTACTGTTTTAAACAGTTGAACACATCCGACATAGGGGCAATAAAAAATACCCATGCCATTCTGCTATATTCATCAATGAAAAGAACATAGTACCTTTTTCCGTCAATTTCTCTTGGTGTGATAGGACCACAAACATCACCATGCACCAATTCAAGCACTCTTGTTGACTACTTTTCCTTTTACTTATACATCTTTCTGATGAGCGTCCCTTGTTTCCATTCATCGCACGTGTGAGTACGATCATGTGAAAGCTTAGGTAGGTTTCTTGCTGCATTACACTTTACCAGATCTTCCATGGATGGTTGGAAAATATGACCAATTCGTTTATGCCACAACTTGTTTTCTTCCTCTCTGGACAGAAAACACATATCTTCTTCTCCACTTACCAAGTACATATTTCCCTTTGTTCTTTTTCCATGTAGAACTATTTCCCAGTATCTTCCTTTGACGACACACATCTTCTTATTAAACCTTATAGAATGTCCTGGGTCACATAGTTGACTGACCCTAAGAAAATTGTGACTGAGGCCTTCTACTACTAATACATCAGCACGTGTAATCTCTTTTCCCCCAAACTTGGCCTTTCCTGAGCCAATAATCTTCAGGCCTTCATCTTTTCCAAACTTGAAAACTTCTTCTTTGTCATATTTTACATCTATTACAAGATCCTTATTACTTTTCATGTGAGATGTGAAACAACTATCAAGGATCCACACACTAGAGTCATCTGATGCTTTAAGGGAAATTTCTGCCACCACGGCCTTCTCATCCTTCTTCTTATTGGTCCATACTTTTTCCTTCACACCCGGCATGGATTGAGACTTCTCTTCTTTCTCAAGGTATGATGGAATAGCTTCATCCTGAAAAGGTGCAAATCTATTTTGTGTTTTCAACTCACCTGTTGTTTCATTGATCTGCTGTTTGGGAACATTTTTGTTCTGCTTTGGCACATTACTTTGTATGGTCGAAGTACAATACCTAGCCATGTGCCCAAATCCTCCACACCAAAAACAGTGTCCTTTGAAATATGTTCTGGAGAACCATTCCCTATTTGGATACCACTTTTTCTCTTGTGCCCTTCGATATTTCTTGGATATGGAACACACATACTATGAATGTCCCATATTTCCACAACAATAACACCTGATATGAGGTGCATTCCTTTACCTGACTTCTGCACTATGAGTTTCCCCTTGGGATCTCTAAATATTTTGATTATTCTTTGTTCCCAAATCATCCTTCAATCTCGGAGTGGGTGTTTGTGGTCTGACCTCCATTTTCAATTCTTTTTGTTTTCAGTCAATCCCCCCATCAGTCTTAGAATTTGAACATAGCAGTTGCTTCTTTTTCTGTTGAACCACTATTCTCTATTTTCTGCTTCTTGATTTTCTGAGTGATCTGCTTTCCTGATGACCCAGTAGGTGTCAATACTTTTTCTTGATCTTTAACATTTTCCCACAAACTAACTACTTCTCCTTCAAGTTCTTCAATAAACTTGATTTGATCTTTCCTTGTGTTATTCAAGCTATCGATCTCCATTTTCTGTTCTTCAATTTTTATTTTATACTTACTAACTGATTCTGAGTCCTCTAGTGTTGACGACTTGATTTTCTCAATTTCTTCCATCAACTCAGACTTCTCTTCTTCATGCTGCTACATATAGTGTTTGGAGTCATGAACAAATTTTTTGGATTTCTTTGTTTTGGCTCTCCAAAAATCTATCTCTTCAAGAGAAGCCTCTAAATTTCCTTTTATATCAACTCTTCCCTCATCTTCTTCTTCTTCTTCGTCAGCTACAGTTTCATTCTTATTCTGAGAACTACTGACAACTTCCACCATATCATTTTCTCCATGATATTTTTAGTTCTCTATCTCTTCATCCTCCTCAACCTCAGACTTGTCTGAACTGTCATATTCTTTTGATAGAAGGTTCTCACTCTTAAAGAAATTTCTATTCAACTATTTCTTGCCTTTCTCATAAGCTGGAGGCTTCTTCTTGTGAATTTCGATTTCATCAACATCATCATCCTCTTGGAACTTTTTGTGGCACCTTTCTACAATATGTCCAACCATTCCACATCCAATAACAAGCAAGTGGAAGCTTCCCTTTAAACATTCTTTTTCCTCATTGAAGGTTTCAGGAGAGGAATGACATCACCTCATCTATCTCATCTTCTTCCTAAGAGTCTACAATGGTGAGCTTCTTCATGGCCTTGAATTCCCCCTCTTTAGATTTCCCCTTTTCCACATCATCGTTATCATCATTTGTCCTTTCATATGCAACAAGGGTGTTGTGCAGGTTATCCAATGTCAACTCTTTTTGGAATTTATCTTCCAAAACTGAAACAATAGGATTAAACCAAGGTGGAAGTTTCCTCAAGATGCGCTTCACAATATTTATGTCTTCAATAACATCTCCAAGACCTCGCATGTCTTCCACTACAATATTTACCATGTCAAAGAATGCATCAACAGACTCATTTGGGTTCATTCTCAGATCTTCAAACTTGTTCCACAACACCTGAAACTTTGCTTCTATAACTTTTGTATCTCCTTCATATATTTTTAACATCTTTTCCCACATAGCATGTGATGTTTTACATGAAATCACCATTGTATATATATGATTGGATAGTGATCCTCCTACACCATTGATTCCCTTGGCCTCAACATCCAATTCTCTTAGCTCAGCTTCTAATAATGCACCATTGTTAATATCGGTTGTTATACCATGCATTGCTACTGTAAACACATCCATTCCCAAATATCGGAAGATGTGTTGAATCTAATTCTTCCATAGATAAAAATTTTTCCTGTCGAAGATCAGAATACCTTTATGATTGGTAACATCAATTTGAGAGAGAATCACAGATATTAACCTCTCACTATGATACTAATTTTTAGGTCCACTAGGCTAGATACCCTGAGAGGGGGGGTGAATCAGTGTATGACAGATTAAAACAACTACCCTTTTTGATCTTGTTTTCTTGTTAGAAAAAACTCTCTTCTCTCTCCTTCCTGATGCAAAGTATGAATAAAAGTTAAAGCATGCACATGACACAATGTTTTTTACTTGGTTCACCCTCACTGGGCTATGTCCAAGGATCATATACCAGCAGTGTGCCAATGTACCAATTCCACTATAAGCGCACTGCTATTTATAAGTTTGAAGTGGACTCACTATCCCTCCTGGTTTACAACCACTCACAATTTGAGAACTCACTGCTCTCTCAACTGAAGTAAACTCACTGCTTCTTTAGAAGATCCACTCACAGTTTATAGATTTGTAGGTGTTTTCATTACCACTATTGAATGCATCCTCCTCTTTATATAGATTCTCTATTGAAGTCCAAATTTCATCCAATGATTAACACCTATTTTCCCCTAAACACTGGGTAATTACTTTGGAACAACCTTCGCAAAGCACTCTACTTCGCGAGACATCCAATTTTACAAAGCTCAAACAAGCCTTCATGAAGCTTCTTCCTTTTCATGAAGCACTCTCATGAAGCACATCTCGCGAAGCTCAAGCATTCACAATGATTATGACATTGCATATCTCAAGCCTTCATAGAGTGAATTCCCCCACGAAGCTCACTGAGCCAATGCAAAGAACCCAACTTTCACGGAGCAAGAATAGCCAATGTGAAGCTCCTTCCTTTCGCGAAGCACACTGCCTTCACAAACCACCTTCGCAAACCGAGAGAAAAATATTTTCTCTGAAAATTCTCTCTTATATTCTTCTTCTCTTGAAGGGGTCAAGGCCTATTTATTGGCGAATCCACTGACCCTAAAACATTACACGTGAAGTCAACGCCACATCATCTCAAATCGCGAAGCTCCGAAGATCCCGCCGAAATTCTCTCCAAATCGCGAAGCACCATGAAAATTTTCTGATCGCAGAGCTTGACATAATGGAAAAGAATCACTATCAATCCCTTCATGCCTTCTCCACGAAGCTCCCTTGCAGAGTCCTTCACCACCATGATGCGCTTTAACATCCACCATTCACAAAGCTTGACGTAATCGCGAAGAATCACCTCCCTCATTTTTCTGGTCTTTGAAAAATCCAATCCATGAAGCATATCTTCGCGAAATTCATGACTTTTCTATATTTTGATGAGATCTTCAAGGATATCCACTTTTCACGATGCTCGCCAAACTCCAAATTTTGGTCCCCAAAAATTTGGCAAACACTGGAAAATGGAGCCACCTTGTACTGCTCTTTTGTACTGCCTCCAGATCATACGTTCCTTTTTCATTATTCTTTATCAACATGGATTGTCAACAACTTCTCTGGAACTTGAAAATTCACCATTGAAACTTGCTTTGTCAAAAAACACAATCAACCCAAAAATGATGCAATATTACCTTGGGGGATTTTTTCCCAACAGATTGTGAAATAAATCTTTACTAATATAAAAACATTTGAATCATAACCCCATGAAAGAAAGAAATTCTAGTGAGATTTTAATTACTATGAATATAAATGTAATTATGATATATAATATTAAAGGGTAATAATATACATGAAATGAAAGAAACAAGTGGTGAATATGACATATGGATCACAAAAACAAAAATAAGATGACTAAACTCTTACTTTATGTGAGACTTCATTCATATGTGTTTGAACATTATAAATAATAAAAATATATTTATTATATATCTATTCTAGAACCATACTAGTATATATCATATCATTTACTATAATAACCAAAATATTTGTTACTTAAATTCCATTTTAAATGAGTAACTTTCTTATTAGTAAATGAAGTTATAGAAAACCCATGCACTACTTTTGTTAATTTAGACCATTATATAGTCTATAAAATTTATAAGAACATTAATAATAATAACCATAATAATATATTTATTTTAAAATAACCATTAATATTATTATAGTAAGGGTTATGATAATTTCCATTTGACATAGATAAAGGAAGTGATGGGCTGACCCATAAAATCATACCCTATGAATCCCATTTATCGAGCTTATTAGGGTGATAGAATCATTGGAATTTTCACTTGAACAAGACTAAGATGAGATTTAACTACTATGCATGAGTGAAAATTTTTATAGGAAAACTTCAAGCTCATCAAGATCTTGACCTAAACCATGTTCACTAAACCACCCTAAAAAATATCAGCATAGAAAAATTACTCTTATGGAATAAATCGACGTAATAATGGGGTTATGTATCTATACCCTAATAGTAGAAATTTTATTATTATTATTTTTAATAATATAATGATCGTATTTATCAATTTAATTATTACTAAAAAATATGTTAAATAAAAAGTAGATTTTGAAATGTTGAAACAAAAATTTTATTTTTGGTAAATATATCATTTCAATCAAGACACTCTTTTTTAGGAACTCAATTTTTTTAAAATAAATAAAAATTTAATATAATGTTATTATTATAAAATGTTTATTAAATATAAATGTAAATATTATTTTATGAAGTCAAATATAATTTTTATATTGGTCAGAAAAACTATTATTATCAAAAAAAATATTTTTCAATAAAAGATTATTTTGATTTAAAAGTGTAAATTATAATATTTATATAATTTTATTGATAAAATAAATATTTTGAAATTATCCAACAGTGGTTTGTTTCATAATTTTGTGAGACATTCAAATTTTCAGGTAAAATTAAATAAATTATAAATATATGGT
The DNA here is from genome assembly GCA_963277665.1 of Viscum album. Lineage (NCBI taxonomy): Eukaryota > Viridiplantae > Streptophyta > Magnoliopsida > Santalales > Viscaceae > Viscum > Viscum album. The sequence continues at coordinate 1,509,868,172 of OY728128.1, read as the reverse complement.
ATGTATCAGGATCTCACAATGACTTAAAATTGATGTAATATTTTCCATAAATGGTATAAAATAATAAATATATATTTAAAATTAAAAATAATTGTTTAAGTTATTTTATTAATTTCATAAAGACTTAATGATACCATAAAAATTCATATTATATTTTAATGTTTTAAAATCTATTATTTATTAACATGTCTCACTTCAACATCAACGAGTGTATTATTTTAATTTATTTATTTATTTTCCATATAAAATATTTAAAAAAACTAATCTTTAGTATATTCCTTGGGTAAAACCATGGGAACGATTTTTTTGACAACTTTATCATATAGAGTCCAAAACCTAAGTTTGAAAATTAATAAAGAATTCTCCTCTATTTTCTATATAATACAACCCAACCACCCATTAATCTTCATTAAAAATTATTGTATCCTAATGTTACTCAAACCTAAACTCTATAGGGACCTAAAAAAGGTTCCCTGATATCTTAATAATCTCCTCCCATGCTTTTAGAAGAACCCACATAAGGTAAGAGATCCTCTCTTTCTCCTCTTTATTTAAGAACCTTCTTTATGTCATGCCTTTTGATTTCAAATTGTTCCGGTTGGGATATAATTTTATATATCCATATTAATATCCTTATTATTCAAAATAAATTATATAATCCATTTTCTCTCATTTATCCCTACTATAAACTTTGCATACACCCTTTATGCTGCATAAATTATCCTAAGATTTTCCATGTCAAACATTTTTTCAGTGAATAATCATATATATTTCCACATTAAGGTATCTAACTAGTTGTACCTATAATTAATTGATTTGTTATTTACTTTTATTTAAACCTCCCTCCATATCCATGGGTTTAAACATGATTTAGGACATCCTTATGTTGTAGGATCTATGTGGAAAACTTATGCATGAACATGTTATCAATGTGGCGGGTGGTCCCAGAACTATATACCCCTCCAATTCATTGGGTAGTGTTTTTACCTCATGAAATTTCATGTAGGGTGCATAATAGGTTATCCTAAGCACTATATGTTATTACTTATTGGTTTTTATCCTTGAATTATGTTTATGAAGTCGTGTTTTATTTTCTTTCTATTTCCCTATGATTCCTTTACATTATCATGTTATATAATGCCTCATTATTAATGATTATGATTCTAATACCTCTTATGATAAATTAATATTCCTCTTGGATCACATGTACTAATTTAACATATTCTATTTTTTTTATTCCATTACTAGGATTTATGTCTCAACCATTTATTATGTACATCCCTAGGTTATCTCATGCAGTTTTAAAAGATACAAGGAATATAAGGAAATGTTTCAGAGATTTTAAATAGTGATGGGGTATCCATGAATCGTGTAAATTTTATATATACGCAATTTAACAAAATTAACTAGGCATCATGATCTTATGGTGCTGTATTTATTATATCATTATATTACAAATTATGAAATAAATAGTATTAAAATAAGGATCATCATAGATGATATTAGACTAAAGATTAGTTTTTTGGGGGGATTAGGATTAGAAAAATATGGTGAAATCCTTTGGTACAAGACTCAATATAAAAAAACATCACTAAATTTTGTTAAAGTATAGAGTGATTTTTTAATAGAAAATGCAGCTCTATTTGGAAACTATATGTTCATATTTCTCTGGCAAATTTTCACCTAGGGGTAACACAGAAAAAAAGAGATCATTGATCTTGAATTTATTATCACCCATTTCTTAACAATAGGCCTTATTTTACACTTGGTTTTAACCTCCTAGTGGATTTGATTTGGTAAATTTACAATTTCCTTATAAACCATTATTAATGGAATAAAAATTTCCCTAATATTTTACGTTATGAGCAAGATAATGAATAAATTAGATTAAAACCTAGAAATTCAATGGTTAAATAATGTATATCATTTATGATTTATCACTTTAATGTTCTTTATTTCCCATTTATTTCTTTAATACTTAAAAAATTATCCCCATTAATTTTCCCTTTATTATATACAATTCTATAAGATAGAGGTAACCAATGTGAGGGGTAATTTGATGACTACACAAAAATGATTCCCTAAATGATGGAAGTAGGAATCATGAACTTCTTGAAATTAATTTCTCAATTAAATCCTGTTTCATAAAGAAAACTAAATTAAGAGTATTTGAAAAATCCCTCTAAGGAAGAAAAAGTTTTAATTGAGAGATTTATATGACAAAGTCATCGAAAATTCATTTGATATTCCAACCCCATAATAGTTGATAAATTGATAAAATCTATTTAAAATATATTATCCACCCTTCAATGCTTTGATCAAGAGAAGGTCATGATGCATGATTATCATCTTGAGGAAGAAACTAGTCAATAGTGAATGTTCGTAAAAAAAATACAAAGCTTGAGGAGGCTATAAAAGTGATGGATTGGATGGAATTATAGAAAATGTTTTTCGATAGATATTTTCCTTGCACTCTCTGACTTAAAATATAGTTGGATTTCCTTTTCTTCAAGAAAAATGATGATGAATCCATCAATAAGTATGAATATAAATTTATAATAATTTCATGATATTCTTATGTATTTTTTATGACCCCTAAAATTAAAGTTTACTATTTTTTATGGGATAAAGTCGAGTCTATAAAAAGGCTTATCCATTCGAGACTTTGGAAACGATGATGATATTTTTCTATGTCCCCTCAATGTTCAAATGGAGATCAGTAAATCTAAAGTTTATCATTAGGAAATGTATTGAAAATTTTGAGTAATTATGTAGTTAATATGGAGAAATATAATGGTGGTAAGAAATTTCAATATACCACTTTTCAAAAAATGTGGGTATAAACAACCCAGAAATTTCCTGAAGGGGGAGAGGAAATAATTCAGGTGTGGTAAGAAAGGACACCTTACTAGAAATTGCCGAGGGGATAAACTCACCAATTTGATAGAAGAAAATAATTATATATTCAACCCTAATCCTATTGTCTTATGTTTCAAATCTAAGGGAGAAGGACACTATTATAATAAATGCACTAAGACAAGGGATGTCGATTATAACTAAGTCCAACAACCTCTATGGCCTAAAGATCTTGGGAGAGCTTATTCCATCAAAACTACAGAGGAGGATCTTGATAATTAAGTGGTTAGAGGTATTATAGTTATAAATTAAATGATAGTGAATGTACAATTTGATTATTGTTATACAAATTACATTATATCAAGAATAATTAGTAGAACAATTTAAACACCACCTCAAAACATCTATGTCAAGTTATTTTTGAAACAAATGGGGTTAATTATTTCATCACAAGTATGCGAATCTTCCCCTATAAATATTTGTGGTTTGAAATTCCAACAGAACCTTGTGATAACCCCTTTAGTAGAATTCAATTTAATTCTAGGCATGAATTTTCTTTCCCTGTATAGATCCAAAAATTAAAATCTGAGAGAAGGAAATCACCTTCCATATCACAAATATACCACTGATTTTATACAAGTACAAGGATGAGGAAGAATATTATTTAGTAAAAAAATCTCAATAATGGATATTATTTCCATTCAAGAAATCATATCTAGCTAAAATGATTGATAATAAATAAAATATTATCCATGATGACATACCCACTATAAGGGAATTCATTTTTGTCTTTACTGAAGAATTTACTTGTCTTCCCCCCTAACTGTGACATTTATTTTTCATTTGGGATCATACCTAGATCTCTTCTAATATTCAACAATAAAAATATAACGGTCATTTTTGAACTTTTATAGTTTATGAAATAATTACATGAGAATCTAGATAAAGGTTTTATATTCCCAAGTTCTTCACCATGGGGTGGCTGGTCTTCTTCATCCAGAAGAAGGATGTTTTAATTTGCCTCTGCAATTATTATATTGTGATAAAAATATCATGATGAAGAAAAATTATCCTATTTAATGGATTTTTGAATTATTTGGTCAACTATGTAGAGCCCAGTACTTCTCTATATTTGATCTTTAGTCAGAATATTATCATGTAATGGTGAATAAAGAGGATATCCCCAAGACTTCTTTTCATACAAGATATGAGCATGATGAGTACATAGTGACTCTATTTGGAATCATTAATTATATTGTAATAGTAGTGGACTTAATGGATATTTTATTTTGGGATTACCTTGAAAAATCTATAGTGGTCATTATAGATTCTATTTTTATCTACTCTAAAATCAAGGAGGAACATGAGGAGTTTTTAAATATTATACTAAATAATTATTGAAAGGAAAAGTAATTTGTGAAGTACATTAAAGGTGAGTTTTGGATGGATATAGTTACCTTAATAAATAATTTTATCACCAAAAATGGATATTTTTGGATCCATCAATAAAATAAGAAATCAAAGGATGGCCCATACAGACATCTATGATGAAGATCCATAGTTTACATGGATTAACTGGGTTTTATTATTGATTTTGTAGAAACTTCTCATGATTTCAAATACCCCTAACTAAGATAAATCGAAAAGGTTTTATATTTTTATAGATGAATGAATGTAATTAGAGATCTAAGGAGATAAATAAGAGACTAATCACAACACATGTGCTTACATTACCCACCAGCGGGGAAGGATTTGTGATCTGTAGTGATGCATCAAAAAATGTATCGGGTTGTGTACTCATGCAAGATAACAAAGTGAAAGTTTATGCCTCCCTTCGATTAAATATCCATGAGTATAACAAACAAACACATGATCTAGAATTGGTAGCACTGATATTTATGTGTAATATTTGGTGATATTATATCCATATAGAAAAGTGTGAAATATATAAATATCATAAAATCCTCAAGTATATATTCATAAAAACGGAGAATAATATGTTCCAATAAAGGTGGATAGAGATAATGAAGTATTATTATTTTTCAATACATTACCATCTTAGAAAGGAAAAAAGTGTCAGATGCTCTAAAAAGAAAGGATCTCACAACCTTATCCCTGATGAGGATGGAAAGGGATCCAATATTCTTGGACAATTAAATGATCAATATTGGAATAATAAAAGGATCATCATTGTACCTTACACAAATAAATTCTCAACCATTTATTAATAGGAGTATCAAGGAGGCCCATAAAGATTATTAGTTTATATAAATGAATATAGAAAATATTCTAGAGTTCAACTTTGCTAATGATGGAGTTATAAGTTTTGGAACCTAAACTTGTATCACATAAAGGCCAAAATTAATAAGTGAACTTCTTGAAAATGTGTGTAACTCATATATATCAATAAATACATTAATCACTAAGAATTATAAATATTTGATGAAAATCATATGGTGGTATAACATGAAGTGTGAAATTGCGTAGTTTATATCATGATTCATGGTATGATAATAATTTAAGGTAGAATGATAGAAGTATAAGGGTATGATTCATGAATTTTTAAGAACATTAAATAAATGGGAAATAATAACCTTGAATTTCACCGTAGTACTCCCTTGGACAACAAAAGGTAATAAAACCATCTATGTTGTAGTTGATCACCTTATAAAGTCAACGCATTTCCTTATAATCAAGGAATATTCCTCTCTTGAATAAATTACCAAGATATATATAAGAGAAGTGGTAAACCTTATTGGAGTTCACCTCTCTACTATATTTCATCAAGATATAAGGTTTACCTCAAGGTTTTGGAGAAGCCTTAATGAATTTTTTGATATAAAACTAAGCTTCAAAACTGCTTACCAACCTCAAACAGATGGTCTTTACAGAAGTAATATTCAAACTCTAGAGGATATGTTGAGATCATGTTCAATGGATTTCCAATGATAAAGGGATTAGAACCTTTTCCTCATGGAGTTATCATATAACAACAATGTCCATTCTAGAATTCAAATGGAAACTTATGAGGCTTCATATGGGAAGGGGATTCGATCACTAACATGCTTGGATGAATTTGGAGAGTGGAAGTTGATGGGAACATATCTTAACTGAGATATTATAGATAAAGTGAAAACCATTCATCTTTATATGAAATCAGAACAAAGTCGATACAAATATATACATACAATTATCGACAGAACCAGGAGTTTGAGGTTAGAGATAAATTTCCCATTCATATATCATCCTAGAATAAATTCATCTGGTTTGGGAATAAGTGAAACATTATTCCTAGATATATCACCCCCTTTGAGATCCATGATCACATCAGAGCAGTGACCTATCAACTAGAACTCCCACATACGTTATCTCAAGTACATGATGTTTTCCATGAATCTCTCTTAAGGATGTTCATACCAGAACCTTCACATGTACTATTAAAAAATTTGGTACATTCAATAATGTTCTTTCATATAAGGAGAAATCCGGGAGTATCTTAGATTATAGGGAAAAAGTTTTAGGAAATAAGACAACTCGCATGGTCAAAGTGTTATGACGAAACCAAATATATAAGGAAGTGACATGGGAACCATAAAAGCTGATGAAACAAACATACCATCATCTATTTTAGTGTATGAAATGAAAAATTTTATAGATATATTTCTAAATAAGGGGAAAATGTAACAAACCAAAAATTTCTAAATGGTATTATTTTAATGAGTAAAGGCCTTATTAAGAACTGAATTTATAAAAAAAACATATGCACTACTTTGGTTATTTTAGAATATTATGTTGTATTTGAATGTTAAATGATCATTAATAATTATAACCATTTATCATATAGATATTTTATACTGGACATAAATATTTCTATATTAAGGGTTATGATAAAGTCCATTTGATACAGACAAAGGAAGCGATGGTAACAACCAGTAGGATAATACCCTATGAATCCCATTTATCAGAGCTTCTAAGGGAGATAACATCACTTGGAATTAACCTTTACCAATATGAAGACCAAATTCAACAACAAAATCATGAGAGAAACCATTTATGGGATAGTTTCAAGATTATCTGAAACACTACCCAAACCAAAATCACTACCCAAACCATGTTCACCATACCAATCCATGAAAATCTCACCACTACACAGATTAAACTTAGAGAATATGCTAGTATAATAAGGGGTTATGTTTCTAGAACCTAACAGTATGAATATTTTTATTTTTAATAAAATATTGAATATATTTATCCTTTTTATTACTACTATATAATAATTTTGATAAAAATAATATTTTGATACGAGGAAACACAATTTGTATATTTGGGAAATATATCATTTTAAACAAGAAACTATTTTTGATGAATTGAATAATTTTTAAATAAATTATAATTCACTAAAAAAATTTATTAAATAATATTTAATGAATAAAAATGATAATATAATTTTCTATAAAAAAATGTAATTTTTAAAAGGGCAGAAAAAACTGTCACTTTCAAAAAACAAGATGTTTTTTGATAAATGGGTATTTTGATTTAAAGTGTAGATTTATATATTTATAGAATTATTTTGATAAAATAAAAATTATTTTTGAAGTTATAATATAAAAATTATCTGACATCTATTTTTGTCATAATTTTCTAAGACAGTTGGATTTTTAGTTAAAAATTAAATATTGTTTAAATATATGGTATGTATTATGACATCATAATGATCCAAAAGTGATGTAATATATTCCATAAGATTTATCAATGACCAAAAATATATTTACCCGATTAAATAATTTTTTTCTAATTTTATTTAATTAATTTTATAAATCCTTAATGAATCATACAAAATTAATATTATATTTTAAAGTTTTAAAATCAATTCTTTACGAAAATGACTCACATACACGTCTTTGGGGGTATTATTTTAATGTGTTTGATTATTATCTATATAGAATAATTTAAACCACTTCTCTTTATAAAAAAATTCATGGGAAAATCCTTGGTAAGGTTTGTGTTTTTTATTACTTTATCATGTAGAGTCCATAACCTATGCTTGGAAATTCATAAAGTATTATCCTCCCTTTTTCCATATAAATCCACTCAGACTCCAATTAATCTTTACTCAAAACTCTGGGATAATGAATTTACTTCACTATACTCTCTATAGAGTCCTATGGTTCCTTAAAACTCGTAATAAGATCGACCCAAACTTTTAGAACTACCCTATCATGGTAAGGGATCTGCATTTTCTCCTCTTTATTTAAGATCCTTCTTTATGTAATGAATTTTGATTTCAAATTACTCTGGTTGGGATATGTTTTTATACTTACTTATTACTATAATTATGATTCCCAAGTAATGATATACCATTTTCAATCTCATTCAAACCTTACATAAATATTTATGTACACCTACTATGCTACCAAAATTATCTTGTGATTTTCCATGACAAACATCTGTGTAGTGAATACTCGTCTCCATTTACACTCAAGGGTAATCACCTAGTTGTACCTATCCTTAATTAAATATGGATAAACAGGTATTTAACCCAAAATCATTAATCATTGGGGTAAAAATTAATTAAATATATCCTTATGTTGTGTGATATATATTGAAAACTTATTTTTGTACATGATATGAAAGTGATGGGTGGGATAAAAATTATATGTCCCTCTAATGCTTTGGATAATGTTTTCATCTCATGATATTACATGTATGATGCATGGGAGGTTATATTTTGTAGTATATGTTATTATGACATTGATATTATCCTTGACTTATGTTTATGATTTCATGCCTCTTTGAACACATGTACTACTTTACCTAATGCTATTTTTTTATTCCCTTAGTGGGATTTATAGTTCACACCTTTCTTATGTACATCCATAGGTTATCCCATGAAATTTTGGAAGACCAATGGAATATAAGTTCATGTTTCAAATATTTTAATTAATGATGTTCTACCCATGGTTCAAGTTAAAGTTATATATACATTATTTTCAAAAGACACTAGTCCACAGAATATTTTGGGGTTGTATTATATGTATTATTAAAAAAATAATAATTAAAAAAACTGTATTAAAATATGTTTAATCATATTTAAAATTTACTTATAACCTTTCATCACCTTCTTGTTGATAATTACTTATTAAGATAACTATTCTGGAAGATAACTACTTTGTTTTTCCTCAATGTTTCTGTTTGATAGTTTTACACCTTTTACTTTGATCTTGGTTAAATCATATCATGAATATTAATCATTATATAAATATCATATATATTAACTATATACATAGTTATAATCATCCATAAAAATATAGAGATAGAAAAATGAATCACATTGTTCTTCGAGATTGTAGGTCTTACATACATTTGAACGATATTTTCACTTTTTGATGGATGGAATGAAGGAATGGTAAATAATAATTTACCATTATTGTATCACTTTTATATAACATATTTCTTATTCACTTATTAAATATGACCTTATTAACATTAGTGTAAAGAGAAAATGAAAAACAGATCACATAGCTTCATGGAGGTGGTGGTCCAAACGTACACACGAGTGATGTAATCTTTTTTGAAGGGATTGGAAGGTAAGAGGGTAGATACAATATTATAATTATATAAGTATAATAATTTTATAAATATAGTACATAAACATTAAACCCATTATAATAACCACCTATAAAATATGGTGATGAAAAATGAATTGTATCGATATTTAGAGACGGTAAGTCATATGTATCCATGAGCAATAATTTCACTTTCCATTTTATATAAAATAGGCTAGATAATGGTGGTTTTATATTCATAAAATAATTTTATTATATTTATAATAATTGAATTAGTAATTTAGAAAAATTATTTCATATTTAGAGGAGATTTAATAAGAAACAAATTGAAAGAGGTTTGGTAAGATGATTGCCTCTTCTTCGGGTTACCTCTTTTAGATCCTTCATTATAGAATCTAGGGATGGTATTTTTGAAATATTGGAACCTAAAGAACATGAATAAGAATTTTTAGAAGATGTATTTTCAGTTTTTGGTTGATATATATTTCTAAAAGTTGTTTAAAGAAGAAAAGTAGGGGTACCCTTTTATAAGTGAGGGGAGAGGCACTCTTGGAATTTCTTAAAAGATTAAAATATAATAATGTCATTTTCAAAAAAAATTATTATAAATGGGAATATATTCGAAAAAATGGTATAGTGAGGTTAAGATACTATCAAATAATAAAATTTATATTGGTTTATGTGGTTTTTTAAACCTTTTCTTTTGGATTAACCGCTTAGTTATTCTATTTTATCCTTATCTATATTAATGACTATTTCCATCGTAAAGGATTATAATATTACTTATAAGGTAAATTTTGGATCATTAATGGATAGGGGATGAAATTTTCAAACATTTATATTACTACTTGTCCTATTTCAAGTTTTTTACTATTTTTAAATAATTAAATAAAATATAAATTAACATAAAATATCATTAATGTCATATTTTTCGCTATTCATTTATTTAGACATTAATGACACAAAGATAAAGAATGAGTTCAAATATAATACTTTTAAAAATACCTAATATTTCATATCTATCTCAAAAAAATCATTAAATTCAATAATTCATCCAAACTTAATTACTTTTAACATTTTTTTTAAAAAAAATTATTTTTATATTAATTTAATAAATAGTATGTCAGATTGAGTAAGAATTTAGAGAAATGATTCAATAAATAAAAATAAAATATAAAATAATAATATATATATAGTATTAATTTATATTTTGAAAAACATTTATAAATGAACATTACTTCTTTCTACACTTATGATAAACTATTAGAGACATTAAAGTCAATAGTGTGGCATTTTGTATTCATTATTTTCTTAAATTAATATAAAGGTTGTAATAAAAAAGTTTTGTAACCAAGAGGCCATATATTAAATACTTGGATGTAAATGTCCAAAATACACCCTTAAAATAGGGTAAAGAAATTTTTTAAAGAAATTTTACATCCTTATCGCAATGTTTTACCCCAATTTTAAGAATTTTACCCTTATTGGGTTGACAAAAATTGAAAAGTTACTATTCATAATGAAAAAAATAAAAGGGAACTATTTATGAAATTTGGTCATCCTGATTAAAAATATGCAATTAATTTTAAAAGATTAATTTTCTATATGTGTCAAAAATTAATTTTCATATGAAGCATAAAATGCAATGAAAATAGTTTTTCGGAAAAATTCCTTTTATGTATAAAAATATTTTTATACAAAATTAAACAATAAAATTGATTCTAATGAAATTAATTAGATTATTGATAGTATAACGGAAATAATTTTAAATTGAAACTATTATTAAAAAATTGTACTTTTTAAATTCTTAAATAAAAATTCATTTTTCTATAAAATGGTATTTTTGGTTATTCACTGGAAAATCAATTTTTTTCAGAAAGAATTCCAGAAATTCAATTTAAGATAATTTTTAAATTTTTATTACAAAAATTATATCTTTTTATAAAATAAAATGTATAAATGTACCAAAAATTAATTATTATATTCCTTCATAATAAGAAATAATTTTTTTTTGAATAAACCATATATTGAAGAGTAAAATATATATAGTAAAAATTGAGTGTATATTTTCTATGAATTAATAAATAAATTTGTATTGAGTAGTTATTTTATGTATATTTATTAATATAGTTAATCATATTCATACACTCCAATTCAATGACTAGTTTATAACAGTTATATTTAAATAATAATATTCTTCAAATACCCATGTACGTGGTTTTTACTATTTAATTTAATTATTTATTACATAGGTTTTTTGATAGATTTATTATTAAATTAATTATGATAATTTTTGTATCATACTCTCCTCCTTTATTTTTTTGGGAATATGTTCTCATGGTTAATTTTATGTATCCTTAAAACCCTGATACCCCTCACCTGTGATTGAATAAGAATATATAAAGGAAATATCTCCCAGTTATTAGAGATGGTTCAAGACCAGGCTATGGAGAATCATAACAAAGAGATACATAGGTTAAAGGTGGAATGTTGTAACATGATCCATATATCAAATGAAGGATTTATGACCATGTGGTTAATGGTTGGATTATCTTATGATCGATAAAATAACTTGTATTTAAACAAAAATGATCAAATCAAATTTTTATTTAATTTATCTATTGTTATCCCTAGGAATTCATGTTGGATTTATCGATAATATAAGGGATATGTTAAAAGTAATGTTGATTATTATATGATTATTATTGATTTATCCTTGTAGGAATCATAAGGGTGAGTTTTTATTGTATATCATAATTGATATGTAATTTATTAAATAAAGTGGAAGGAAGCTTCAAGACAACTTATAGTTGTGTTGTGAAGTTCATATTTTTTCATGGATCGACATAAAGGGGCCTGACTGGCCATCAGTACGTTGGGAATGACACCACAAGCCTACTGGAAATAGTCTATGGGATGGAGTCTAACACCAAGTTGGCATATCACACTAATGGGGGGAGTTATCCAAAAGTACATTCACACACACACATCTATAAATATTCATTAGGATTTGTTGAAGGAACCAAACCTTCTAGAAAAAAGGGGGTATATAACCAAAAGAATATCTTGTATCCATATAAGTTTTGTCTATTGAAATGAATCTATGCCTTATATTGGTATACTTAGGACTCCAATTAAAGGTTTATCATTATCATAAAACTCGACATGTGTAGAAAGATCCCATGAAAGAGTGGGTATATACATACTAAGTGGGACACCTAAGAATCGTGAAACATAAAGAATAAAAGGAGAAAATTCAACAATCCTAATGAATATTTTTCAATTAGAATATTTTAAATTACAATAATAACCCAAATATTCACAAAGGTAGACACCAAGTATCGAGGTGAGTTCATAAAACTCACTACCATCCTTGGATTCTAATCAAGTCTCAAAGGTAATAACCACATGAGAGAACTCACTCATCGGGGTCCACTATATTGATGGAACTCATTCAAGAGGAAATTCTTGTTTGTTCTTTCTATGATGAAATCCTAAGAAACTGTGAGGGGTCAGTTGAGATACTCACTTCACTGGACTACAACTTACTAGAGGAAAAAAAATTCGATATATATATAGAGAACTAAACTCAAGGCATATGGGGATACCTGACCCCACACAAAGTAAACCAACTAGGCTGGGGTTGACTTTCCCTAATAGTAAGTAATAGAATACCTAACCCAAACATGGAAATTATGATATATGATTAAACATAGAGGGATATATGACTCTATATGAGGCTAATATCATAATTGGGATCACTCATCCTATGCTCGGTATGTGATGTCTCACTATACCATCATAGGTATGGACTAAGGGAACACAACCACACTAAATTGGTCTAAGGGAACTCACTGATGCTCATACCATATCTTGTCTGATAAGAAAAAGGAATCAAACATTCCCTTTAAGGAGTACAAGGTGTGACCCAAGGGGTACACAATGTGTCTCTCAGATTCTAGAATTGTTCATATATAACCATCTCACATGACATGTATCTCTAAAAATAAATGACAAGTATATTGAGGTACATAGTGTGTAGAGGTTGATATGGAACTCAGTGTGTGTTTTCTACACTAACCCATGTAGTCTAGCCTCTATATGTGTACTATAGTCATGCATGTGTACACTGATCATTCCCAGACCTGTGCCCATTCATTTTCTAAAGTACATGGTGTGTTTCTAAACATAGATGGCATATAGGGTAACCCATCCTTAAGGGACTATATTTCTTGTACACATATAACCATTTTCCAAGTGTTTCATATCATGTGATTACACCACATGTAATTGTTTTCTAAATTGCTTATTAGGTGTGTACTCCAGGCACAATTTGATCTATCTTGATAGGGGTCACATGGAAAGTGAGTAAATCAAAAAACAAGTGATATTTAACTCAGTGTGTAAACCACGGTTTCTACACATAGGGAACTACACGACATGTTCTCCTCTGGGATGCACAACTTGTAGTTTTTAATTTCAAAAAAAATCTATTTCATCATGAGGATTATCATGTATCTCTTCTGTTACCTTTTGTTTCACTGTAAAGAATTTCATAATGCCTGGTTCTATATTGGCCACCCTCAACAATTGGATAAAATTTGTCTTTCAACAAATTTTAAAGGTAAAAATGATAATTGGTGTCATCCTAATGCACAAAATACCCTAAGATGTGTAAACCTAGCAACTGATCTATCATTTCTAACCATCATCACTAGTGGCCAAATTTTTGGCCCCCCACGACTCAAAGTCATCCACTACTTCTCCTTCACATAGTTCTACTCATTCTAGCTTACAGATATTTATTTCTTAAACCACTATCATATTCTTTCCATCATCTTCATGCTACCATCATGTCTCACAAATAAAAAATTAAAATCAATTACTATGATCAATTTTTCCAAATAATGAACACAAAATGAACATTCCTATCAGGTATCCTTAAATCATCGACAAACTGAAATTTCATTGATGAATTTCATATAATGTAGAGATAAAGGCACATAACACAATGTGAGCTTATATTGATGTTCATGTTCATTTGGCCTTCATTATTGAAATTAAAAGAATAATGGTTTATCTAAAAAAGAATTAATGAGAAATTCATCTCAAATTCCTTGATTTAGGAAGAGAAAAAAACTATTGGATAGACCCACAAATAATAATCCAAAAATTAATTTAGGAGTAATTAATTCATATTTATTAAAAATAATAATTGGGTATTAAATTTATAAAATAAAACATTCTAACTTAGTATTGAACTGATCATTATTGAATAAATTTTCTTTCATTTTTGTCATAGATTTATCTATGAAATCCATCGATCATGACAATCCTCATGGTATACTAATCCTTGATCCCATGAACATCCACTAACATGATATCCAATAGATATTATTGTAATTTTAAATATTCTAATTGACAAATATTCATTAGGATTTGTTGAATTTTCTCCTTTTATTCTTTATGTTTCATGATTCTTAGGTGTCCAACTTAGTATGTATATACCCACTCTTTCATGGGATCTTTCTACACATGTCGAGTTTTATGATAATGATAAACCATTAATTAGAGTCCTAATTATATCAATATAAGGTGTAGATTCATTCAATAGACAAATATTAGGTGGATACAAGATATTATTTTGGTTATATACCCCCTTTTTTCTAGCTGGTTCGGTTCCTTCAACAAATCCTAATGAATATTTGTGGATGAGTGTGTGTGTGTGAATGTACTTTTGGATAACTCCCCCCATTAGTGTGATATGCCAACTTGGTTATATACCCCCTTTTTTCTAGCAGTTTCGGTTCCTTCAACAAATCCTAATGAATATTTGTCAATTAGAATATTTAAAATTACAATAATAACCCAGATATGCACAAAGATAGACACCAAGTATCGAGGTGAGTTCATAAAACTCACTACCATCCTAGGATTCTAATCAAGTATCAAAGGTAATAACCACATGAGATAACTCACTCATCAGGGCCCACTATATTGATGGAACTCATTCAAGAGGAAATTCTTGTGGGTTCTTTCTATGATGAAGTCCTAACAAACTGTGAGGGGTCAGTTGAGATACTCACTTCACTATACTACAACCTACTAGAGGAAAAAATTGATACAAATATAGAGAACTAAACTCATGGCATATGGGGATACCTGACCCCACACAAAGTAAAACAACTAGGCTGGGGATCACATTCCCTAATAGTAAGTAACAAAATACCAATCCCAAACATGGAAATTATGATATATGATCACACACAGAGGGATATATGACTCTATATGAGGCTAATATCATAATTGGGATCACTCATCCTATGCTCGGTATGTGATGTCTCACAGTACCATCATAGGTATAGACTAAGGGAACACAAACACACTAAATTTGTCTAAGGGAACTCACTAATGCTCATACCATAGCTTTTCTGAGAAGAAAAAGGAATCAAACTTTCCCTTTAAGGAGTACAAGGAGTGACCCAAGGGGTACACAATGTGTCTCTCAGATTCTAGAATTTTTCATATATAACCATCTCATGTGACATGTATTTCTAAAAATAAACGACAAGTATATTGAGGTACATAGTGTGTAGAGGTTGATATGGAATGCAGTGTGTGTTTTCTACAATAACCCATGTAGTCTAGCCTATAAATGTGTATTGTGGTCATGCATGTGTACACTGATCATGCCCAGACCTGTGCCCATTTATTTTATAAAGTACATGGTGTGTTTCTAAACATAGATGGCATATAGGGTAACCCAACCATAAGGGAATGTATCTCTTGTATACATATAACCATTTTCCAAGTGTTTCATATCATGTGATTACACCACATGTAATTGTTTTCTAAATTGCTTCTTAGGTGTGTACTCTATCTACAAGTTGAGCTATCTTGATAGGGGTTACATGGAAAGTGAGTAAATTGAAAAACAAGTGATATTTAACTCAGTTTTTAAACCATGGTTTCTACAGATAGGGAACTACATGAAATGTTCTCCTCTGGGATACACATCTTATAGTTTATAATTTCAAAAAAAAATATTTCATCATGAGAATTATCCTGTATCTCTTCTGTTACCTTTTGTTTCACTGTAAATAATTTCATAATGCATGGTTCTATGTTGTCCACCCTAAACAATTGGACAAAAGTTGTATTCCATCAATTTTTAAAGGTAAAAATAATCATTGGTGTCATCCTAATGCACAAAATACCCCAAGATGTGTAAAACTTGCAACTGCTCTATCATTTCTAACCATCATCACTGGTGGCCGAATTCTTGACCCCCACTACTTCTCCTTCAGATAGTTCTACTCATTCTAGCTTATAGATATTTAGTTATTAAACCACTATCATATTCTTTCCATCATCTTCATGCTACCATCATGTCTCATAAATAAAAAATTAAAATCGATGACCATGATCAATTTTTCCAAATAATGAACACAAAATGATCATTCCTATCAGGTATCCTTAAATCATCGACTAACTGAAATTTCATTGATGAATTTAATAGAAAATAGCGAGAAAGGCACATAACACAAAGTGATCTTCTATTGATGTTCATGTTCATTTAGCATTCATTATTGAAATTAAAAGAACAATGGTTTATCTAAGAAAAGAAATAATGGGAAATTCATCTCAAATTCCTTGATTTAGGAAGAGAAAAAATCTATTGGATAGACCCACAAAGAATAATACAAAAAATTAATTTAGGAGTAATTAATTCATATTTTTTTATAAAAATAATTGGGTATTAAATTAAAAAAATAAAACATTCTAACTTAGGATTGGATTGATCATTATTGAATAAATATTCTTTCATTTTTGTCATAGAGTTATCCATGAAATCCATCGATCATGACAATCCTCATGGTATACTAATCCTTGATCCCATGAACATCCACTAACATGATATCCACAGGATATCTACATCATCTCCATCCCTATAGGGTTATAAAACTAACCATAGAAAATTATCCATATAAGAGATTATAAAGGGGTGTTTTTGGGGTTTTAAAAATAAATGATAATTAAATTATTTAAATAATTTAATTTATTTAATTCACACATGGCATCACTTTATCTAAGGGGTAAATTCCAAAAAAGGCATATAATGAACATGGGGTAAAATTAGTGATTTTGATTTAATGGTGTTCTATTTTTTCCCATACGAAACACTATTGGGTATATATTCCATTATTTCGAAAAAAAATAGGTGTATGTGATATATTATATTTAATATTTTTAATATATCCACAATAAGGAACTCCAAGCCCATAAATTTATGCACCAACTTTGCACCCAAATCTATAAATGTTTATTAAAATATTATAAATTGTTACATAGAAATTTAGATTCATTACTCTCCACACCATCAAGGATTTAATTCCCAAAAAGAAAAAAACTAATCTAATATGTGAGTACGATGGGCTCTCATCTGGATGTCACACTCCAAAGAACTCTCATGTATGTTCTGGTGCTTCTAGAAAACATGAACCCAATGGAAACACTTTCTCTTTATAGTTTCTCCTTACAGGTTCTCAAACATCACTAGGGACCTAGGAAGGTAACTCCACCATCAATTCCCTGCTCACCCCAATTGACATCATGAAAGAAATCATGCTCATATCTCCTGATCTTTTTCACATGGAAAACGTCATGTTCCATACCATACTATGGTAGTAGGACTAAGTGGTAAACCAACATTCCAACCCAAAGAATTATTTGGAAAATGACACTATGAAACTCCAAGATAACTTTTCACCCTAGATAAATCTCTATATCCCTCACTGAGGTGAGACCCTTGGTAAAATTTGGTCTCCCTCATTTAACTCTAAAAACATATATCGTCTTCTTATATAGGCTCCTTATGTCTATGGGTAGACCTCATCCGCACTTGGATAAACTGAACCTTTACTACTATCACTGGCACAAAATCTAGGCCTAAAATCACTATTTGCAACTTGTTTGGCCATTACAACTGTGAACTATAGGGTGTCCCATACATGGCCTCGAACTGTTCTATATTGATGGAGGACTAGTTACCATTGTCACATGTAAACTCCATAAAGGGATGGTGGTCATCCCAACTATAGCCAAAACTAATATGAAAACCAAATGAATGTTCTCTAGGACATGAATTGTCTACTTTTCATATAAATATATCTAGGAATAGAATATTCATTCTCAATAATAACTAATTTCATAAAGGCCTCCTACATCTTCTCTATAATCATGAAATAATGAAAGCATCACATTCTAAAATGACCATCGAGGTAACCCCATGAATCCTTAC
Organism: Viscum album; assembly: GCA_963277665.1. Taxonomy (NCBI): domain Eukaryota; kingdom Viridiplantae; phylum Streptophyta; class Magnoliopsida; order Santalales; family Viscaceae; genus Viscum; species Viscum album. The sequence goes on along the minus strand of OY728128.1, from coordinate 1,509,849,449 downwards.
TACCTCTTAGATGCACAAGCCTCCCAAAAGTTCTACTAAACATCACTCTCTAATGTTTAGTAAGTGGGATGACTTGGCGATTAGGTCAAGGCTCACCCAGAGAGCATTCTGAACTCTGAGTGATCATAAAATTCCCATCACAAAAACTATATAGACAAAACCATACTTCAACCTCAATTCTGAAACCACAACCTTCACCTATTGGCAAGTGATAATTTGTTAGATAAACTCAGCAACATGTTTCTACATCCATTACCATCCAAACGTATTATAAAGGGTACTAGTATATCCTCACCTATCTTGGATGTATATCTAAGGGAAAGGCAGAAAATTACCTTTTCATCTCCTTTATTAGTGTTACTGGTACTATCATCCATCATCAGAAAAATATATGACCTACTCACCACCATTATAAATTCCATCCAGAGCATGTTGGGTGGATATCAAGTCATTCAAGGTCTCCCAAACTATGGATTTTTCAAAACATAAGGGCTAAGACTGCTACTCAAAACATTAATTCATGGTTGTGTATTCTAGACCAAGGGGTATCATATGTCAGGAACCATAATCAATAACTATCTAACATTGTAATATAATTACTCCAAGCCCATCTCCTAAGAAAATACATATAACCTTGTACTCAACAACCTCCTCTGGAAGTATCAAGCTGGGGGGTTCTTGTCCACCACTGTTTAATCCCCTAGGAAGTCTTTTGCCTCATCCTTGTGTTGGTATCAGCTCGACAACACCAGGATCAAAAACGGTTTCCTTGTCCTCATCTAAAATGGCTTCAATCGAGTGGCGTTGTATGCTCTTGGTGTATCTATTGTCATCTCGTCCTCGCTCGGTGGAAGATCCGACTGATCTAGAAATGGTGTTGGATCTAGAATTGACCTCAGATCAGTGTTGGATTTGGCCTCCAAGGTGTTCTTCCAGTTTGGGGATGGCCTGACGACAGCTCTGGCACGACTTCAGCTTCGAGATCTCTGGTTGTCGGTAGCGCGGCCCACAGACAGCTCTGGCTTGTTTCTTCATCTCGAAGCGGCTCGACGTTGGCTACAGAGTGGATCAGAGGGGGGAGGATCTGGTTTTTGATTTCTGTTGTTGGTTTTTTGGTTCTTTTTTATAGCATTGATTTTGCAGGAATGGGTGAAAACTTAGTGTTGTTGAAAACCATGGTGGTAGTGTTTTTTATCTGTGAAGGTCCCTTTGCAAGAAGAATCAGTTGGTTGATTTTGTTATTTGGTTTGTGGATTTTTCTCGACATCTACAAGGAAGCTTCAGACGAGGATTCAGAGTAGGATTATTTCTCTATGTAGGGCTATTTGGAATTAGATGGTTGAGAGGGTATGGATCTAACATCGGTACCAGGCCCGTGATTTTATACATTGAACTATTTGCTGAGTATCCCTGCAATGGGAAAGGATTTCCAACATGATGTTGATGCTGGGGAGGGGTTTACTTTGTAGTATATTTATGGGTTGATTGGTCTCTATATCTGTGAAGTCAAGTGTGGTTTCTCCCTTTACCCTTAAAATGGGTTTATCATAAAAAGAAATAAAAAATTAGGCCTTTGGGCCATTCAGTAATCTAAAGGAAAAGGTGTAAGATGTATCCCAATATTAGAGGATTTAAGAAACATCTCAATTGAAATCCTACCACCCCAAGTGATCTCCAAACTCCAGTCACACTCTTGGGTGGCTCCCAGGATAGAACTGCCTAAAATATTACTAGCTCTACTATTACACCCATATATGAGAAGAAATATCTCAAGAAGTGGACCTCCCAAATAAAAAATGTTTCTTCAAGAGATTCCCATAAATATTTCACTCTTAGAAAATTTCCTGAACCATCCTTAAGTGACTCACAAGATCTACCTCTGACACCGAGTACATAAGGATTTCATCAAAGAAGAATACAATGAACTGCTACTAGAAGGGATAAAAGATATAGTTTTTAAGACTCACAAGCATAACTAAGGTGTTAAACATGAAAAAAGGCATCACTAATAACATAAATCAACTTTATCATCCATTGAAAACCATCATTGGTATATCTCCCTCTCATTCCCGGAGTTGTTGATAACCCATCCTAAGGTCAAAATTTGAGAACCACTTCTACTGTAACCATAGGTTGAAGAAGCCATCAATTATCAAGGATGAATACACCTTCCTAAAAATCACATGGTTAAGCAGACCTTAATCCATTCATGACCTCAATATCACATCTTCCTTCTTCGTGGATAATATGGGGCTACCTAGGGGAACACACTAGGTCAAGAAAATCTCATTCTCTATATATTCTTCAAACTACACCTTGAGCTCTCACAGCCCTAAAGAGTCATATTATATGTTGGCATAGATATCTGGTTTTCTATGGGTTATGGTCTATATAGAATCCAAATTTTCTATTAGGATGGTAAGTGTGGAACATCCTCATGAAATACTCCCTCATGTTCCCCCACCACTTTTGGAAACAGAAACCTCATATTAACCACTCTCCAAGGTAAATACTAGATGACTGATAAGAAATCATATATATCCTTATACATATGAGCTCATCCTAAATTTATTGGAATCCCTTATCAAGGAAAGAAAATTTATGTCCCACTAACTATAATTCATTTAATTCCTCACTGGAAAGAGTAAAACTAGACCTTCATATTAGGAAACTAGTTTATACGAGGGAAAATATTATGGGGCCTCGTCACTACTACATAAGTATCCCATGTCAGTATACATCCAACTAGAGTCTAGAAACACCCATGGAAGAAGTTTCTGATCACTAAATCATCTCTTCAATAGACACTAAACACAAGCTTTGATCAAAAGGCTCTACTAGCATCACTATGTCTCAAACAATAGATGAACTCATGGGAAAGGATTTCAACTTTTGTGACACATGAGCCTCAATTATAGCAAGTGAAGATAATATTTTAATAAGACTAAAATAAAATGAATTTTATAAAATTTCATGGAAAAAATATAATTTTGTCGGATGAATATTTATTTTGATCTTACTTGGCTAAAATGAGCCTATAATGTATTTTGAAAAACTTCCCTTAGAGAGAAGCTTCTATGAAAAATCAAAATTGAAATATTTACCTATTAAAACATTTATTTATAAAAATAAGTTATTATATGTATAATTATAAATATATTTAATATCAATTTTATATAAATAATGATAATATCATTTTGAGGTAAAGGGGTTATTTTTCCTAAAATATTTTATTTCATAAAACTATTTTTGTTTAAAAGGAATAATGTCTATCCATTTTAATTGAGTAAAATAATAAATAATGATGAATGATTTGAATTAGATATATATTTTATATCTAACTATTTTAATTTAAATCCATATAATTATTCCTACTATTCCTAAAGTTAATTTAAGATCAACTTATGCTTGAAAAATTCATTTCTTGAAAACCCATTTTTTGACATGATTTACAAGTTTTTTTTAAACTAAATTCTTCTAATTTAGTGATTTTAATTTTATAAATATAGAATATTTATTTTAAAATAGAATAATTATTATTAGGTAATAATTTTATTTGATTTTTCTCATAATTAATAGTAAAAAAAACTAAGAAAATTTTCCATATTTAAGGTTAAAATGAGGTTTTATGTATTACATGTTATTGTGTTAAAATTAATTTTCCACCCAAAACTAAAACTTATTTAATAAATTTTATTTCTTATTTATAATCAGTGGGTATAAATTATTTAATATGTATTATTTTATTTTAGTCTTAATGTACAAATATCCTAGTTTAAAAAATAAGTTGTAATGGTTAAAACAAAAATGATAAAAGTTTTTAACCGTGCTAGTAAAAAAAATAACATGTTTAAAACATGTTTATTTTAAGTGGTGGAGTTTTTTGTTGACCTTGTCAGCCATATAACACATTATTTATTAATTTTAGATAAAATTAGGTAGATATTGACTTCACATTATTAAATTTCTTTGGTTATTTACAAAAAAAATTCACTCCTACAAAATTATAAAAGGGCACCCACTCTCTTAACATTTTCACACCTATAAATCCATTTTTATGAAACAAAACCTTAAAAAATATATCATAAAAATTATTATACACATTATATAGGTTTGTTTTATCCCAAAATACAAATAATATGGTTTTTAATAAGAGTTATAATGAAGGATTCTCTAAGAAAATGTAACCCTCCTCCTTGAGCCCTTTCTATTACTTCTTCTTTTTTCACATTCAATTATGTCTAAAAAATAAAAATATAGTAACAAAATTATATCTCATATGATGATATGTTATAATGTGGATGGAATAATAATTATCCATTCCTTTCTTTATCAAATGGGAAACAAATCCATCCCTTGTGGGTATGACAAAATACTTCCTTGCGAACCGATGTAATTTTTTTCCATCACCGACTCACATAAATAGTCATAATGATAGAAATAATGAGCATATATGATACATAATAAATTATTTTAATTTTTATAAATTAATATATAATCCGCTACTTTACTCTTTCAAACATTAAGATAATGATATCATAGCTCAAACGTACATACGACTAACCATCTCCACGAAGAGATGTGATTCATTTTCTGGGTCCAACTTTCAAGAATAATTATAAAAAGGTATCTAATGAAAAATATGATCTTTATAAAACTAATATAATTTTTTTATAATATGGTTAAATTACTTATGAATATTATCTATAACTTCCATGATAAACAAGAATAAGAAAATAAAGTAGTTTACACCAAAAAATGGTAATAATGAAATATAACTAATGAATGAGTGAAAAGATGTTTTAAGAGGATCATATGTGATATTTTCAACATTAATATGGTTCTATTATAAATAAATAACATGATTAATAAAATTATACCAGACATTAAATCACATTCAATTAAAATTAATCATGAGGTAATGGATTTCAGCCCAATTTTCATTCCATTATGACATATTTGTTTTTATGTAGTTATTCACTTTTATATAGTGTATATGTTTCCCCTTTGAAGTATTTAAAATTAATAAAGATTTATTTATTATTATTAATGTTTTAATTCATGTTTATTATTACAAGGGGCTATAATTTTAATGTAACCAAAGAGGTAACAATTTATATTACAAACTCATTTTTCGGGATTGTTCTTATTTTCATTAAAGGAATATTATAATCTATCCTCCTTAAACACCATAAATTTGACTATCCAATGGATATTTTATAATTCTACATAATTTCATACAAATTTCATCTCTCTGGTACTTTATTCAAGAATTGAAATGTTTTAAAAAAACATTTTTTTATTTCTATTTTAATCAAATATATTTTTATTCCATGTCCATGTTTTTCAAAATGGTTTTACAAAAATATTTTTATTTAATAAAATTATTTAATAAGGACATTTTAATTTATACTAGAATTTTAAAAATAGTTTTAATGGATTTTTTTTTTATATTTTCTGGAAGGTATGTTTTTAACATTCTTTACAACAATCAAAAGGAACGTTTTTTTAATGAATACATCGATAATGGACTTCCCCTCCATCATAAAAAAATTATGAAATTTAAATTCTTATACATTTTTTCAATGAAGAAAACTCTTTTATGAATTTATTTTTTAATATTTCACTCTAATTACCTTTATTCTTTCAGAATACATGAATTTGCCTCAAAATCTATATTATTACTCATCGATTTTTTGGTTGTTATTTTTTTCTTATAAAATTTACATCCATGTGACCATTAAAAATAAAATTTCCCTTAAATTTACATAGTATTTTTCATGGATTTACTTATTTTTTAATCCCTAAATCATTTCTTTATATGGTGTTTTACTTTTCAATTTATTTGATTTAATGTGAAAATCTTATTAAATTTGTATACTTTATTCAATATGAATATTTATTTTTAAGGAATATTATTAATGAATTAAATATATCGCTCGATATATGATGAATGATGTGGAAATATAGGGATGGGTGGGACCTTGAATTATATATCCCCTTGATGCATCGATAGGTCACATGAGACAAATTAGTTTTCTAGATTAAATGGTTTTTACCCAAGGTTTTACATGTTCTTGGTGCAAGGTCTTGATGGTATAAATATCATGATCTCTGAGATCATGATGTGAAATATTAAGCATTTCCTTAAATTAGAATCCATTTATTATTATCCATGACATTATTCCATTGATATTATTCATGGATTCATTTTTTGATCATGTTTTTGATTAACTGGAATGTGTTTTCAATTATTTACATTACCATATTGATTATGTATTATCTTATCATGATATTTCAAGTTGTATGTAACCTTAATGATCATTTTATATCATCCTTATTTTTTTAAAATTTCCAATGATGTGAATAAGAACTCATTTAATGAGTTAAAAATGTCGAATTCTTCCTATTACTGTGTTTCATATTTTATTCCCTATGTAAATAAGAATTATGTATGTATTTGGTTTTGAAAGACTGTTAATATAAGGCATGGGTCTTACAACATTACATAATATTGAGATAAGTCAATAATTTAACTATAATTCACATAGATGATCTTTTCAGGTTTAGAGTTTTAATGAATTTGGACAGTATTAATACATTATATCACAAATATTACAAAGTATAGACTTCTAATCTATCCAATTTTTTTTCACAATAATACAAATCCTTACATAAAACAAGAATTGTTTTCCTGATAAAAATCTTCTTGAATTATTCCTTTTTCTTTCCCTTCCTAATACCCTGTGAAAAACCTTTTAAAAACTTGGGATGATCATAAAAATCTCAGTAAGGGTTAAGAAATAATGAAAGAAAACACTAGTCCATGAATACATAAAAAATCAAAAAAAATCCTACTTTTCACACATAAAACATAATCTCTTTAACATTCCTCATGAAATTATAAGATTTATGAATAAATCATAGAAATAATAAATCATAAAGGTATATTTTGGAATCCATAACATACTTACATTGTAGCATTCATAGCTACATAGAGGGTGACCTTCATGGTTACGTTTAGAATACCCATCATAGTATATTCCCTAACTCTCTTAGGATAAAACATAAATTTTGCCTTCATCATATTTCCCAATGCATTGGAGAGCTATCATGGGATAATCCGCCCTTAGTTTATCATTAAACCACCCATATATATAAGTAATTCCCAAGAACCATAACATAATCATAACACATGAACAAGCATAAAGGAAAAAAAATAACATTTCCACATTGCTATCATAAGATATCTTTTAAAAATCATGATATAATAAATCCATTCTCAAAGTAATTTTCCATATGAAAATACAAAATAAAGTAATATGGTATTTACTTATCTTTTAAAAAACATTACTGTTTTTAGAGGAATCCAAATATCAAATAATGTTTACCGCGATAGAAAGGTCATTATCACCGCGTCTGTTAAAAAGAAACAATATTTTTTCAATTTAGTAAATTGATTCATAAAAAATGATTAATTTTGATGACTATTTAATGATATTAAAAATCAAAGGGTTTTATTATACACCTTATAAAATAAGGTCATATATAAATCAAAATATGTCTCAATGAAAGGATATTGAGACGAAGTCCCTTACCATGAGTCTGACTTGTCTTGTTTATTCTTTATCTTCTGGAATAATAAAATTTGGTTAATTTATACTTTATTCAGAATATTTTCCAGGATTATTTTTCCCATTACATCACTTATGATCATGTTATAATAATTAGTTATTTATTTGAGTTCATGATGGGAATGTTGTCGATAATCGTTTCTTGAGTCGAAAATGAACATGGTATGATGTCACTAGGCCATGTGGTCATAATACCATCATCTCCATAATAGTATTCTTCAAATATTAATGAATTTTACTAAAAACTCATATCTTTTAATTTAAACAATTAAATATGGTTATTAAAAAATGAACAATGTTAAAATCATGGAGATGATAGGTCGTAAGTACGCATGAGTAACATTTCCATTTTTAATTGAACATTATAGGAATAAGGTAATGATCATTTTATATTTACATAAAGATCATGATATTATTAAAATAATAATAATAATTTTATTATACTTATATATATCATACAAGTGATATAATGAATGAAAATGAGTCACACCACTTCGTGGATGTGGTAGTTCACATGTACGAACGAACAACGTTGTCATTTTTATGCACAAGGAAGTAAAAATTTAATAGATATAATATTATCTTATAATTATTAATATGTAAATAATATCACATATTAAGAATAATTCTTGCATTATAAACAATCTTCAAAGATGGTAATCGAAAATGAACTAAATCAGTTCATGGACGTGATAATTCACATGTACGCACGGACGATCAATTCCTTTCCCATTTGATAGAAGTATAGATGGATTTAGTGGATGATATTAACCTAAAAACATATCACTATATTGGGGATACTAGATTTATTATCTCATCATGGTTGTATGAGATTTGATTAAGTGGATAAAGAAACAAAATAGAAACACTTAAAGAAAATGATTCCTCTTCTTTGGTTGGTTGCCTTTGAAGAACACCTAAACACCTATATAAAGGGTGTTCTGCCTAAACTAAAGCTTCAAGAATGTTGGGGGGATATTCTAGGAAGATAATGGAATACATATTATATGAACTAAATGCCTTTTTAAGTGTGAGTAATATAGAGGGACGGGTGCCTTTTATAGGGGAGGGGAGGGGCACCCTTAGAAATTATTAAAATATTAAATTAATATGCATTATTGTTTTTATCCATGTGGATACAAATTGAGATATGGAGAATATAAGATGGGGATAGATCGAAATACTCTCATCCAATAGTTTCCATACATGTATTTAGCTTATTTTAAACCTTATTTTTTCTGTTTATCCTTAATTATTCTCTTTTAATTTTAAAAGTGGTGACAACATTTTAATTGTTAAGCAACTATTAATTTTACTTATATTTGATAAATTTCCCATTATTGGACACATAATGAAATTTTTGACCAGATCATCATCACTTTTTAATTTTATAAAAATTTAGGATTTTTAATGAATTTAATATATTATTATTTTTATAAAACATCAATTATGTCAATTTTTACACTATTCACTTTATTGAATTTAAATAAAACCAAATAGAGAGATAACTTCGAACCAAAAAATTTAATAGTCTATTAACATTCTATATTAATAAATAAAATTAATTTATGACATAAATTAAGTCAAATAATATTTATTTTAATATTTATAATATCATTTATTTGAATCCTTTATAAATGAAACAATCACTGCATCATCATTGTGTCATAATTATGTTCATTTATTTAATCTCCAAAAATTATTAATAAAATTACATGATGTGGGAAATATTTTTAGATTTCTAATGACTATTTAAAGTCTAAGATATCACTTATAAAACCCCACCTTAAAATTTTTTAAGTAAAAAAAATACATGTTCATGTTATATTTCCCATTAAACTAATTATTATAACATGTCATTTTCACGCCCAAGTGGATCCCAAATGCCAAAATTTTGGACTAAGGATTTTTTTGGTCTTCCATGACTCATTTAATAAGATTAGGATATGTGGTAGGATAGTTTTATATTATTATAATATTATTTTTAACCTTATTTACCTAATTTACCCTTTAACTGTGGTAAATAAAAATAATTACTTAAGTTACTATTCATAATATCAAAAAATTAAAGGTGCCTATTTAAATAATTTGGACCTTCAGATTAAAAATGTAGATTCCATTTTTCCAATTTAAAATATATAAGTTTCATTAATTAATTTAAAATAAATTCTTTTTGTCAAAACTAGAAAGAAGGTTTTTAAGAAATAAAAACTATGAAAAGATTGATATGTGTTTATGCCTAATTTAAAGGTAAAATTACTTCCAATGACCAAAATTGGATTAAATTATAGAAAATAATGTAATTAAACTTTAAAACCAATAAAATTGATAATATAACTATATAAATAAATTATATGAAAAGGCATTTTTGACATAAAATGTTGTATTTTTCACTATTAAATAAAAATTAACTTTATCAAAAAAAATACAAAAAAATTATCCAAAGTAAATTTTTTTGTCCCAATTCTATATAATAACTTTATTTTGTCAAATATAACACATAAAAGTGAAAAAAAACTATATTTAAAAAGGGTTTTCCATCAAATGGTGGTAAAAGAGCCTTTTAGAAATATTGGAGTATTTTAGGCTTAAAATTATATTCAATCTCATTTTCAACCTCTCAAATTCATTGGATAAATGTAAAAACATTTAAAAAATATTTAAAATCATAATATAGTTATTTTTTTCATTCATTATAATATAATGGTTATGTGTTAATTACTATATAAAATAATAATACTATTATTGTATTATTTTTTGGTATAACTCAGTGTTGTGTGGAACGTAAGATTTTGGAGAAACCCATTATTGTGTGTCGAGTACGATATAATACATAGTGTCCCCTTTAAGCTAAAATTAATATTATATTCAAAAATATTAATAGATATGAAAATGTATTATTCTATAAATTCTTGGGATGTTACATCATTCCCCCCTTTGAAAATTGTGTCCTCACAATTTTATTCACTAATTAAATAAGTGGGAGTATTTATACCTCATAAAATTTTTAGATTCCCATTTTCTAACTTCAACCATAGAGTTTTTAAACAAAACCTTAACTTGATGAATCATCTTATTTCGCAACACTTTTTCTATATAGTCAAGAATTTGGACTGGTTGTTCCTTATAAGAAAGATTCTCTCCCAATGAAACTACCTCTAAGATCAAAACATGAGATGGATCCGACAAATACTTTCACAACATTGAAATATGAAAAACATTGTGTATCAGGGATAAACATTGATCTAAAGCCACTCTTTTGGAAACTGATCCAACTTTATCCAAGATTTCATAGGGTTCGATGAACCACACACTCAGATTTCCCTTCTAACCAAAACACATCACACTTTTCCATGGAGAAAATTTGAGAAAATATGATCACCTACCTCGAATGAAATATCCTTATTCTGGTTATCTGCATAACATTTCTGCCTGCTCTAATCTATCCTCATGTGTTTCTGAATCAACTGAACATTTTCTGTCATCCCTTCTACCAATTTTGGTCCCATCAAATTCCTGTCACCTACTTCATCCCAAAACTCTAGAGTTTGACACCACTTTCCATATAATGCTTAAAATAGTGACATCTGTATACTAGAATGAAAACTATTATTATAAGAAAACTCAACCAAAGAAAGGTTTTGATCCCAACTTCCCTAGTAATCCATTGAACAAGCATGTATCATATCCTCTAATTTCCGAATTGTTCCTTCTGAGTACCCATCTGATTGAGGATGAAAAGATGTACTAAAATTTAATTCAATACCCAATGACTTCTGAAATTCTTTTCAAAAGTTAGAAGTAAACTTAGGATCATGATCAGAAACAATGGATAAAGGAACTATGTATAACCTAACTATCTCTTCAATATGAAATTGAGAAAGTTTATCTAGAGATTGTGTATCTCGAATAGGAATAAAATGAGAAGATGTAGTCTATCAATCAACAATAACCCAGGTTGCATTATTACCTTGAGATGTCTTCAGCAATCCCACTACAAACACTTTTGATATATTTTCCCGTTTTCACTCTAGTAATGGAAAAGGATGAATCATCCTCTTGATCAATTGTCGTTATGATTTCACCTTCTATCAAGTCAAACACTTCATATTAAATTTAGAAATATATCTTTTCATTCCATCCCATCAGTAATACTCTTGAAGATTTCTTTATATATTTTTACTGCCAGGATGAACTAAAAACGAAGAACTATGAGCTTCACAGAACAATTATTTCTTTAATTATGAATCACAAGTCACAGATAATATATTTATAAATCTCAAAACACAATATTTATCAATGTTAAATTCAGGAAACGTACCCTTCTGAACCAAATCTACCTTTTCTTGAAACTCATTGTCTTCCTTCTACACTTATTTTGACTACTAGAGATGACTGCACTGAAACCTAAAAAAAAAGAGGAATTTAGTACACCAACAACTTCAATGCCAAAGTTTATCAAATCATTAATCAAAGGGTCATGCTCCAAATGCAACATGGTCAATGTAGAATTACATTTTTCCTCAAAGCATTAGACACATTGTTTTATTCTCTATGATGGTAATGAATCGTGCAATCATAATCCTTGATTAATTATAGCCATCTTCTTTGTCTCATGTTCAATTATTTCTGAGTAAATATATACTTAAAACATTTATGGTCAATTGATATTTCACATTTTACTCCATGCTTAAAATGACTTCAAATATTTTAAGGAAAAAAACAACAACAACTAATTCCAAATCAAGTGTAGGATAATTTAACTCATGACTTTTCAATTGAAATGAAGAATAAGAAATTATCTAATCATTCTTCATTAGTACACAACCATGTCCTTTCAATGAAGCATCATTTTAGAAAAAAATTCACCATTTCTCTAAGCCAGTGCCAAAACCGAATCACTCACTAATATTATTTTCAATTCCTGAAAACATTCATCACATTCTTTTATCAAGATGAACTTAACGCCTTTTTGAGTTAACTAAGTCAGTGGGCTAGATAACTGTGATAAATTTTCAACAATCCTCTAATAATAACCTTCTAAACCAAGAAAACTATGAATCTCGGTTTTATTTTTTGGGTCTTGGCCATTCTTCAAAAACTTTTTTTTATCAGGATCAGTAGTTATGACATTTTTATAAACAATGTGACCAAGGAGTGAAATTTGTTGAAACAAAAACTAAAACTTGCTGAATTTCACATATAGTTTATTTTGTTTTAAGTTTTGTATGAAAACCCATAAATTACTTTCAGGCTCCTCTTTACTTCTAGAATATAACAAAATCTCATCAATAAACACAACCACAAACTTATCAAAGAACTCATGGAAGATTCTATTCTTAAGATCCATGAATACAACAGGTGCATTGGTTAACCCAAAAAAACATAACTAAAAATAAAAAATGGCCATATCTAGTACGAAAAATGGTCTTTAGAATATATGCTTCCTTTACTTTCAACTGATGGTACCCTGACCACAAGTCAATCTTTGAAAAATACCGAGATCCTCAGAGATGATCAACCAAATCATTAATATAAGGAAAAATATACTTGTTCTTTATAATGATGTTATTCAAGGCTCTATAATCAATGAAAAGTCTCATTGAACCATACTTCTTTTTAACAATTAACACAAAAGCACCCCATGGTGATGTGCTAGGTCAAATGAAACCTTCATCTAATAACTCCTACAATTACTTCTTTAACTATAAAATTTCAATTTGATCTATTTGATGAGGGTTATTTGAAATTTTCGTATCATCAAGAACCAAGTGAATAGTAAATTCAACTTCCTGATCAGGTATTATACCAAAAAACTCATCAGAAATAAATCAAGATACTCATTTACCACTAGAACATCATTAATCTGAACAGTTCCTTTATTTTCAACAATATATGCAAGGTAACATTCATTTCCATATTTTACTAGTTCCTCAGCTTTCTCATATATTATTAATTGTAATGGCTCATTATTGTACACAAACTAAACTTCTTTCTAAAATGAAACCACTTTATCTCTATATTCAATCTTATAATGATAAACTAAAATCCAATCCATACCCAAAATTACAACAAACTCTACTAGAGGGAAAACCATAAAGATTCAAGGTATATTCTTTCCAAATATAAGGATAGTAATATTCTTATAATTTTCTTTTATCTCAACATTTCCCCCACGTGTTTTTACCACAAGTTCAGGATTCATTTCTTGAGATAAAATTCCCAATTTACTAGAATATTTTTCTGAAATGGAAGTGTCTGTAGACCCAAAATCAAACAACACATTGGTATAATCTGAATAAACAAACAATGTACATGATACTACTACATTTCATGGCCCATCATCTGCTAAATTAGTTGAAAAGTATTTCAACAACACTTTCTACTTGTAGTCTGGATTCTATCCATCATTTGAGTTCTTTTTCAAATACTCATTTGCATAATGACTCATCTCATTCCAATAAAAACATTTTACTAACTGTAAATCCGATTTTTCCTTACTAGTACCTTGATATTTTTAAGTGAAATTACAATCCTTATGTCCCATTTTACCACATCAGAATCACTTACCATAATTAAAATGGTATTCCCCATTGTGATTTTTATCAAAATTTTCACAAACTATAAACATAAGTTTCTTACCATCATACTTTTTTGACAAGTTTTTCCCTTTCGTCTTCCATCTTGACCTATTATTCTGTTGTTTTTTAAAGAACACCTGATCATTGGAAAACTCTATTTCCACCTTCTCTGCACATCGAACAAGTTTTTAATAACTTTTTAACTCATGAGAATATAATTCCCTTCGATACGTTGGCTTTAATCCTAAGTAAAAATGATTAATTTTACTATCGATATACCTTATGAAATTTGGAGCATACCTTTCCAGTCAAGTGAATTTTTCCTCATAATCATCCACTAAGTCATTCTCCTGCCTCAATTCCAAGAATTGTTTTTTCACTCTAATTCAAACCTTCTTAAGGAAGTATTTCTCAAGAAACATACCTTTGAATTCATCCTAATTAAGAAAATAAATATCCTCACTTTCCTTGATATTTTTAACCATTAAACACCACTGGTTGGCTTCACCTTCAAATTGTAAATAGCAAGACAGACCCATTGATGTTCTGAACAACCCATCGCATCGAAAATATTTCCCAGTGCTTTAATCCACCCTTCATCCAAAAGAGGTTTAGATGATCCTATGAATGATGGGGGATTTTGCCTCATGAAATGATCCACTACCAATATGTTCCCCTGTGATTGATCTGGAAGATACCATGCATGGATACAACCTCCATTTATATCCTAATTCAACTATTTCATCACTGCAAAAATCTGTTCATTTCTGATTCTGGCCAACTCAGGTTGCTGATTTTGAAGGTTGTATTCTTCTGAATGTTGTCCCATCAATGATTCCATGTTATCTCCATGGAAAACAATTCTACACAGACATATCTTAGATTAAGAAACATGGTAATCCTCAAATGATATTTCAATTTGACCATAAAATTTAAATAATTTATGGATATTCTATTATCAATATTCAAACCCTTAAAGTTATCCAAACCATCCTTTAATACCAACTATAAGGACCCAACCATAAAACGTTACATAATCTTGAGATAGGCCAATAATTTTACTTTAATTAACATCGAGGATATTTTTAGGTTTAGTGTTTTAATGTATTAGGACATTATTAATACATTAAATCTAAAATATTACAATGTAAAAACTTATACTCTATCCAATTCATTTTCCAAAAAATAAAACTCCTTAAATACAACATGAATTATTTTCTTGATAAAAATATTCTTTAATTATTCTTTTATCATACCCTTCCTTATACCCTATGAAAATAAATTCAAAAACATGGGATGAGCATAAGAAGATCAGTAAGGGTTAAGAAAATATGAAAGAAAACAGTAGTCCATGAATACATACAAATCAATTAAATCATACTTGTCACTCATAAAACATAATATTTTTAACATGCCTTATCAAATCATAAGATTTACAAAGAACTCATAGAAATAATAAATCATAAAGGTAACTTGTGGAATCTATAACATACTTACATTATAGTTTTCACAACTACATAGGGAGTAACCTTCATGGTTACGTTTGGAATACCCATCACAGTATATTTTCTAAATCTCTTAGGAGAAACCTTAATGTTTACCTCTTTCATGTTAACCGATGCATTGGAGAGCTATCATGGGCTCACTCAGCCTCATTTTATCACAGAACCACCTGTATACATAAGTAATTCCCAAGAACCATACCACAATCATAACACATGAACAAGTATAATGGAAAAATAACATTTCCAAATTTCTATCATAAGACATGTTTTCAAGATATTGATAAAATAAATCCATTATAAAATAAATTTTCAATAACTAAATTACTAAAAACGAATATGGAATTTATTTTTCTTTTTAAAAAAATTATGGATTGTAGAGGAAGTAAAATATCGGATAATTCTCATGGTGGCGTAAAGGTCATTGTCGCCGCATACGTTAAAAAGAAAAAAATCTTTTTGTCGTTTGGTAAAACTGTTCATAAAAAAAGATTCCTTTTGAAAACCATTGAATGAAATTTAAATTCAAAGTGTTTTATTATACATTTTATATAATAATGTCGTATATAAATCAAAATATGCCTCATTGAGAGGAGATTGAGACGAATTCCCTTACGTTGAGTTTGACTTGTCTTGTTCATTCTTTATCTTCTAGAATATTAAAATTATGATAATTTATACTTATTTCAGGACATTTTTCATATTTATTATTTCAATTACATCACTTGTTACCATGTTATAATAATTAGTTATTTATTTTAGTTTATGTTGGACATTCTATCGATAATCGTTTCTTGAGTAAAAAATGAACATGGTATGATTTCACTATTCCATGTGGTCAAAATTCCATCATTTCTAGAATAGTATTCATGAAATATTCATCATTTTTAAACATAAGTCATATATTTCAAGTTAAACCATTAAATATGGTTAGGAAATATGAACAATGTTATAATCCTGAAACGGTAGGTCATACGTATGCATGAGTAACATTTCCATTTTTTCATTGATCATTATAGAAATTAGTATTTATAATTTACCTTTTCAGAATGATCATGATATTAATAAAATTATAATAAATTACCTATACTTATATATATATCATACAAGTGATATAATGAATAAAAATTAGTCACACCGCTTTGTGAAGGTGATAGTTCACATGTATGCATGGATGACGTTATCATTTTTATACACATGGAAGTAAGAATGTAATTGATATATTATTATCTTATAATGATTATTATGAAATGAATATCACATATGAAGATTAATTTTATCATTATAACCAATCTTAAAATATGGTAATCAAAAATGAACTAAATCAGTTTGTGGAGGTGATAATTCACATGTACGCACAAACAATTACTTCATTTCCCATTTTATAGAAGTAGAGATGGATTTAGGGGGTGATATTAACATAATAACGTGTAAGTATATTGGGGATAATATAGTTATTATCTCGTCATATATAGATGATATTTGTGGATGTGTAAGAAGAAACAAAATATAAATACTTATAGAAAATGATACCTCTTCTTCAGTTGATCACCTATGAAGAACACATAAACACCTCTATGAAGGGTGTTCTGACAAAAATAACGATTAAATAATTTGGGAAAGGATTATAGGAAGAGTCTTGGATCGATATTATAGGAACTACAATTCCTTGTAAGTGTGAGTAGTAGAGATAGACGGTTGCCTTTTTATAGAAGTGGGGAGGGGCCCCCTTGGAAAGTATTAAAATATTAAATTAATATAAAATATTTTTTAAATCCTAGTATTTACAACTTGGGATGTGGTGAAGATAATATGATTATATATTAAAATCATCTCATAAAATAGTTTTTAGACATTTATTGTGCTTATATTAAATGTCATCTTTTCAGTTTACCCTTAATTATTCTCTTTTAATTTTAAAAGTTGTAACAACATTATAATTGTTAAGAAGCTATTAATTTTACTTATGGGGTAACTTTTCGATAATTGGACACTAAATGAACATGTAGAATATATCATAATAACTTTGTGATTTTAAAATATTTTTGATATTTTTAAACAATTAGATAAATTATTATTTTTATAAAACGTTAATTATGTTAATTTGTACAATATTCACTATGTTGAATTTAAATAAAATCTAAACAGAGAGATAACATTGAAATAAACCATTGAATAGTCTAATAAAATGTAATATTATTCTTTAAAAAAATTATGACATAAATTATGTCAAATAATATTTATAATATCATTTACATGAATTCTTAATTAATGAAGCAATCACTGCATCATCACTATGTCATAATTAAATTTATTTTTTTAATCTCTAAAAATTATAAATAAAATACCATGATGTAGGAAATATTTTTTTATTTATAAATAATATTTATAGTCTAAGATATCACTAATATAACCCACCATAAAATTGTTTATGTAAAAATATAAATGTTTATGTTATATTTCCCATTACTTTAAATTAATCATTATAACATGTCATTTTAACCCCAAAGTGGCTCCAAAAAGCCAAAAATTAAGCATAGTAAACGTTTTGGTCACCCATAACTCATCCAATTATAATAGGACATGTGTTATGGTAGTTTTTTATTATTATAATATTATTTATACCCTTATTTACCTAATTTACCCTCTAACCACGGTAAATAAAAAAATTACTCAAGGTTCTAATTATAATATCCAAAAATAAAAGGTAATTATTTACATAATTTGGAACTTATAATTTCAAATATGGAATATATTTTTACAAATTAAAAATAACAATGTTTCATTAGCTAATTTAAAATTAATTCCTGTTCTCAAAACCAGAAAATGGGTTTTTAAGAAATAAAAACCATCAAAAATTGACTTGTGTTTATGTCCAATTTAAATGTAAAATTACTACCAATGAACAAAATTGGATTAAATGATAAAAAATAATACCATTAAAGTTTAAAACCAATAAAATTTATAACCTAACAATATAAATAAATTAGATGAAAAGGCAGTTTTGAATTAAAATGCTATATTTTTCACTATTCATTAAAAAATGAACTTTATCATAAAATTACCAAAACATTATCCAAAGTAAATTTTTATGTCATTATTCTATATAAGAAGTTTATTTTTTAAAATAGAACATATAAAATTGACAAAAAATATATTTAAAAAGGGTTCTCCATCAAAAGGCAATAAAATGACCTTTTAAAAATATTTGAGTAATTTATACTTAAAATTGGATTCATTCTCATTTTGAGCTTCTAAAATTTATTAGATAATTGTCAAAAAAATTAAAAAATATGTAAAATAATAATATATTTAATTCTATTCATTCCCGCCAATACAACGACTAGGCATTAACTACCATTTAAAATAATAATATTATTGTTGTATTGTTTTTCAGTATAACTTAGTGTTTTGTGAAATGTAAGATTTCAAAGAAACTCATTGTTGTATGTTGGGGACGCTATCATATATAGTGTCTCCTATAAACTAAAATTAATATTAAATTCAAAAAAATTAATAGATATGAAAATGTATTATTCTATAAATACCTGGGATGTTATAGTTAAACAGATTGATCCTTCATGATGAGATCCCCTGTATGTATAAAAATATAATAAAATAACCACTGGGTCTAGGTTACCAGAGTTGGGGTTATTATAACTATGTACCAAATATACAACTAGAGTAGATAAAATGAATTTCATACCTCAAAAAACCCCCAGATACGCCAGGTCATAGGCCGATATTGTCTAAATCATTTCTTCCCCTTGTCTATATGTTCTCTAAAACTAGGGATCACTCTAAAACCTTAGAGCATCAAATTAACTAAACATACAAGTCAAAGTAACTAATACACCACACCTTGACACTATCTTCTTTAGGCGGCACTGACTCACCAACGTAGTATTAAGTCACATCCCAAGAATTCATCTATGAGGGGGATGTGTCCCTCTTCTCTACATTCCCAAAGACACGTCAAAAATCACTAACACCAGACTCCAAGAATTCATTACACATACTTGGATAATTATCTTCACAACGACCACCGTCAATAGGGGTCTTATCCAAGAAAAACACACACACACCATATGATTGATCCAATCCTCTACCATCTGATGAGGGGATTCTGGCAGGGAGGTCTCTATCTTTGAATCTCATGAAGCACACTTAGCATAAAAAATTTGTCTATTGGTGATGTCGGGACTAGCCACTACTTTTCTTAATGGGGAGAATCTACCCAAACCACTCATGGTGGGTCAATATACTACCCAATTGGTGGAGACACCTATCGTTATCCAACCGGAGGAACCACCTCTATCACAAGTCTCTAAATAAAGTATCATCACAAAGTATATCATAATAGTGATCTATGTATGGAATCCTCATTGGATATACTCCATGTACACCCCAAGAATCTCACTAAGGGTTTCATCGAAAGTGATCAAATGACATGGTGTGTAAAAAAACCAAACGGTGTTTTACCCTGCATTTATTAATGTAAATATAATCCTTATACATACCGAGATGGATGTATAAAGGTTACATAATGTGTGAGTAAATCACATAACTTTTGATATTTAACTGAATGTGTACACTCTAGACACTAGACATAGGGAACTATATGGTGTGTTCCTCTCTAAACTACATGGAATTTATTTTTAGAATTTCACATCTATTATATTTTTTCACATGAATCTACTCATTCCTCTATTGTTGATTATGCTTTCTCCACTAATCACACCACAATTCCTAGATCTGGGTTGACTATAATCAAATACCAGCTGTAAGTTGGATTCTAGTAGTTCTTAAATAGTAAAAATAATCATTACTATCATCCTGATGTGAAACACTACCTAGGATGTCAAATCCAAGAATCTAATCCATCACTACCCACCATCATCACTGGTGTCTAGACATTGATCACCCATAACGTGAATTTTCCCACCACTACACCTCCAGTGAGATCTGCTCAATCGAGTTGTGGATCAACCATTCCCCAAACATAATCAGATTATCATTGTCTCCCCACCATACCTCCATCTCATATCTCAAATCCCATATCACATCTTGTTCCCATAATCATATTTTCCCAATATTGAATGCATAATGATTGATCCTCTCATGTATCATTGAATCCTGGGCCAATAAAAATTTCATTGGTGAAAATCATGGAATGAAGGTTGATAGGTGAATAACAAAAATTAGTCTTTAATCATATGTTATATTCATTTTCCCATCTTCATTAGAATCCAAAAAATATTGGATTATCATATCAATAAGAATTAAGAGGGATTAAATCTCAAATTCTTAGTTCTATAAAGAGAAATAAGTCATTGGAAAAACTAATAAACAATGATCCACGATTTAATTTAGGAAGAATTTGTTAATTTTCATATCAAACTATAAATGAGGATAAAAACAAAAAATAAAACATCCTACCTTGGTTTTGGATTAATTATTTATGTAGAACATGTCTACATTATTATCATTGGTGAGATATAAGAAATCTATTAGTGATTATAATCCTTGTGATACATTGATCCTTGATCTTATGATAATCCTCCAATGTACACTCTACCTAAGATTATTATACTATCATTCCCTAAAGGGTTATGCATCCAATCTTATAGAATTATCCATAGATGATTTTATAAATGGTTCGATTTTAGGGTTTCTCTAATAAGTAAAAATCTAATTCTTTCATTTAATTCATTTAATTCTAATAATAAAGTACTTCATCCAAACACTCATGTAAAAAATACATATATAATACCTATTGTAAAACCTATGATCAAGATTTAATGTTAGTCTTAGTATCCATAGTTGAGAAACTGTTAAGTAGATATTTTATTATTTCCTAAAAACTATGCATGTGTGATATATTATATTTAATATTTTTAATATATCCACACCAAAGCTCCATGGACCATGAAATTACATGCCAACTCAGTACCCAAATCTAGAAATATTCATTAAAATTTTCCAAAAGTATTATATATAAAATTGGATTCATTATAATTATATAGAGTAGAAGAATTTCTGATAAGTCTGATAAAATCATGTAATAAATTTGGATACACCAATGTTTGAGATAGACCATTTGTAAGTTTTGAAAAGGTTACATAGGTTTGATTATTATCTGCATAAGGTTAATGCGAGTCATCATTTGGTTGATACGTAGATTTAAAAAGTTGATACATTCCGAAATGAGGTTGGTGTGATAACTCATTTGGATGGTTTGAATAATTCCTAAGGCGGATACAAGCCTCATGGGGATAAATCTAGGTGTCGTAAGTTTAAAATTAAGATTGTTCTTATGAGAATTTATGATATATATGTGTTTCAACTAGATATCCTGCTATCATATGAGCATTAATTCACTCTAGTTTAATAGTTACAAGTTGAATTCATTGAGTTATATTAGTTACTATTTTGAATGATATTTTAGTTGAATAAATAAAGAATTCAATATAAGTAAATTATTACAATTCTCCATGGTGTCATTTTAAATTCAAATAATTTTTGATTTCTTATATAATATGATTCATGAAAAATTCTTTATAGATTCAAATATTATGAAATTAAATATTATCATGATTAAATTATAAAATATATAGGATTTTTTTAGTGGTTTAGAAATCATACTATAATGATTCAAAACGAAGAAATTATTGCATGTGAAGTAACATGTTTTTGATATTATCAAACACATTATTAAGGTTTGTGAGATTTATGGAATTATGAATATTGAGGAAGGTAAGAGTAAGATCATGTAGTGATAATTTTTATATTGAAAAATATGTAAATTATTTCATAAAAGGATATTTCCCTATTGGATTGAGAAAGTTGTCAATATTTTTAGAAGGAAAGAAAACTAACGAGGCCATATTATGAGATTAGTAAGATATATAAGAAGTATTTTCATTTAAGGTAGCATTATATTGAGTTTTTACAATGGGGTTAATATTTTTAGCATGAGTTGAGTGTATTTTTAATACATGGTTTGGAATAAGTTTTTTTATAGTGTTATATTATCTAAATTTTGGAAAATGAAAAAGAATCATGAGGATTAAGGTATTGACTCTACTCTATATAATATACTAGGGTATATATGATGGAAAAAAATATATCCATATCTTTCACCTTCCATGAAATTTAATCATGTCAAGGATTTAAGAGAGAAGAAGATGATAGATAAATGTGGATTGTTTTTTTTAATATGGAATATGATCTCTCATGAATTTTGGGGCCTCTATAAGAAAAATATAAGAAATAATAAATGGATAATCGACAATGAAATATCTTTTGGTAAAAATCTACATTGAAGTATAAGGAAATTTGACCATCTTAAATATTTTATTTCTAATATGATAATAAATATATTTCTTAATGATGGAAAAGGTATTTCATATAATGCATTGGAAGGAAGAATTTCACTGCCACGTATGGTAGTTGAAGGAGTTATCGGTCCATACCTATGATAAAATATATTCATTGAAATATAAGTAAAGAGTTATTTCATCAATGAACAAGTTCATATACTACCTGTGAATAACTAGATATAGAGAGTTCACTAGCACATCTATTCATAACTAAGGATTCAATCAGATACATACATTATTATGATGGTGGAGGGACCAACATATAATTAAAATATAGATTAATATTCCTCATAGAAGTTTGAAATTGAGTAGCAATGGAATTGAACCTAAAGAGATAGTGAGACAAACAAAAGCCTTCTAAAGGTAGTTATCATGTGAGTAAAGTGACCATGACCTTTTTTATCAATCAAACAAGTCATGTATTGGACTTTGTTTTATTGGTACATAGTTAATTTCAAGTTCCATGGTCATACGCTAGTGTGGGTAAACCAAGTAAAAAATATTGTATTCTTTCACATGTATTAACTATAATCAATTATGTGAATTTGAAGATGAATATGGAATATAAATAGGTTGAAAAAAATAGTACATAAATAAGGACATGATCCAAAAGATAAAATAATTTATGAGGGCCAAAATGGATTAAATCTGGTACACAGTAACTCACCCTGCTCTTAGGGTTCTTTGTGGACCTTACAAGTGGTATCAAATCCTATAGTATTTATCTTTTTATTCTACCGATGAATAATTTTTTATAGTCCTTTCAAAGATATATTATATTTTAAAGAAAAAAAATCAATTGAAATTTTTTTGTAGGTGGTAAAAAGAGTTCATAACATACATAGAGGTATGTATAGAAGTCCCTCATAAAGTTGTGTGGGGTATAAATTTTCTATTTAGTAATCATGAAATTATATTTGATACAACTCAAATAATCCTAGATATTTATGCTTCTGTCAAGAAATCATTAATGACTTCCTTAAAAGATAAAATTTTCAAGAAGGTGGATCACTACATGTTCTATAAGGATATATGGAATGAGAAATTAGATTCATATGGTAAGGATGATTTCAAATTTGATCATGATGATATGGAAAATAAGAATTTCCTTATGTCTAAAGAAAATAAAAATATGAGGAACAATAAAGAATTGTCTTGTAAAGATGAATTCTCCAACCAAGGTAACCAAATTTGAATATTTATATTCATATAAATTTAACATTGTTTTATATAATTTATTTGAATATATAAAATTAAATTCACCCTTAATGATAGAGAGAACAATGGATCCCAATGGTGATATAGAAATAAAATCAAATTGTTAATCTGAAGTATGCTATTATAGAATTAAAAAATAAATCAAATCCTCACAAGTAAAGGTGGATAAATGGGAAATCTTGAAGTGAAGTGAACTAAGAATTAATAGAATATCTGGATCTAAGAAATAAAATATTAAAAATAGATGAGGTGTCCTTGAATTTTCATATAATGAAGATGGTTTCAAATATAAAAGAAAAAAGTTATTTTATTGAATAATGTTCTCAAGAACTTTGTAAGAAAATGGCCATAGAAAATTAATTAAAAGAAATTATTCTCCTACTTAAGACACATATTGAATAGATATGACAATCTATAATAGAAAAAACCTTAAGCTTAAAAAATATATATACCTAATTGAAGAAGAAATTTCAGAAGATCATATAGCTTGAGATAAATCTCAATTCCACACAGATAAATAAGAATATAGGGAAATTCTCAGTGAATTTCATTATTAATGGAGAAAGTATAGTCTAAAATATGGAATCTAAAAGAATAAATACATCTCTAAAAATCTAAAGATAAAATAAATATTCTTTTAAATCATATTAGAAAATTACTAGAGAAGAAAGTAGTTATGAAAAGATACTATTGAAGAAGATTTGGTAACATTTTAGAACTTATTTTGATGTACAATGACCCCTGGATGAAAGAGATAATGTCGTTTCAACAACTTGATCGAGGGTAAATCACATGAGTTATGAAATCTATGAGACAAGTTTTACTTAGTCTAATCCTGGTCATTTAACTAGATAGTGCAACATGAATGGATCTATAAAAGTCATGAGGAGTCCCTCCACCACTATGATATACAAGTAATGGTTATACCCATAAACGAATCATGTAAAGGTAGGAAATAGGTTTCTTATTTTTAATGAAAAATATATAGCTCATAAAAGTGTTAACTATGCACAAAATATGATTCACTCATAATATCCCTCATAGAAATATAGAAAGTATCGTTTTAAGACAAAGAAGGAGAATGTTTCTATAACTATGATAGAAGTGATCATGAGAAGATCAACCCACCAATAAGGAAGAAGGATGATGTCAAAATCTTGTCTAGAAAATAAAAAGCATCCTCATCTAGCCTAAAAAACTACTCTAAGGCGGGAGATGAAAACTGGTTGAAATGTCCTCTAATTAAGAAAGAAGCATAATGGATGAAATAGTAGTTGGGAATCAAAGGTGGAATCAAGAACTAATGGGTTTAACATAAAAACTGAGAATAATCACAACCTAAGGAAATAAATGAGTTCTCGCATATGAGAATATTTATGTATAGGTATTATTGAAAATATGATAACTATAAAGGCTTAAAATAAAGTTAAAGACAAATGGTTGGTCCTATTTTACCAGCCTCATTCCTCAAATTGATAAAAATAAAGTTACCCCTCTCCCCATATGTAACAACTCCAACTCTGTTAACCTAGACCTAGTTTATAATTTATTACATTAAAATAATATACAATGGATATCATCCTAAAGGACATATTGGTTTAGTATTCTTAAATAATGAGATACAAAAATTAATCTCATTTTAAAATAGAAGTAAAATAAAAAAACATAACAAAAGAAAATGTTCGATAATCCTTGAAACTCATTAATGATTTAATATTTATATCATTGAGAGAAAAAATAGAAAATGTTTGAGATCATATTCTCATTAAGGGTTATGTACAAAAAAAATTTATTATGACTAAATAATACATAATCAATTTGGAAAGGTAAATCACTAAAAACGAAGAAAATTTAATCAATACCTTAAGCATGAAATGCATCCATGGATAATATGAAAGTAGTAATTTCATCAATAATAATAACTAAATTCTAAAAGAAAGAAATGAAAACTATTAGACATCATCATCTCATACATCATGATATCATTAACTTCAAAGCATTTTGCTAAGACATATTAAGTTATGGGTAGACATACACTAAAAACCAATTTAATAATTTTGTCCAACTGATTAGTCTCATGAGACCTGTCACTACAAAAAGGGTATATATAATTTTAGGCCCCACCCATTAATACATGTTCAATGCATTCCTAATATACTGAATAATAAATTTAATTCAGTAACAATATTTCTTATCAACAAATATTTATATTGAGTAAATAATACAAAGTATCAACATTTCCCCAGTCAATCAAATAACTTTCATAGTAAAACACAATATATAGAAATCGTATATAGTCTATGCAGTAATTATATTCATGGTAAAAAAATATGGATATTTATGATAAATTTATTGTTCAATTATAACAAAAAAATTAATGTTTTGCGATATATATAACAATAACAAAAATAAGAAGAGAAAAAATATGACAATAAACTCATAAGAAATATAAGTTTTTAAATAAAATCATGTCCTTTAGATAAATACATAAAATTGAATTGCAATATTAAAATAAGCTTTCATTAATGGTATTTCTTTAAAAAACATTGAAAACTTGTAGAATAATCTTATATCATAAAATGGTTAGGGCGGCTTGAAATCTGTTAACACCGTATACATTAAAAAAACATTCCTTTTGACTTTTTATAAAGAATGTAAAAAATAAGTCTTTTCGAAGAAAATTATAAATATTTATTTAAATCATTTTAAAAAAAACAAGGATAATATAAAATTTCCCTAATAAATAATTTGAGTAAATAAAATCAATTTTTTGAAATATGTTTTAAAAAATACAAACATGGAAGAAAAATATACTCGACCAAAAGAGAAATAATATTGAATTTTATTTTAAACATTACACTTGAAAAATTAAATTGAATTGAATCCTTAATCATAATGAATAAATATATAATAATTTTAAATGCATTAAAGGGGTATTATATAAACCACATAAATGTAATTAGGTGCATAATATCAAATGTGTCTCAATAAAGTAGAGATTTTGAATAAATCACTTGCATCACATTTCCCCTTAGTTGAAATTGTTTACACCTCATGTATAATGGTTTTAATCATGTTATTAATTTATAAAATAACTGAATTAATATTTATAATATCATATATTATACTATTATATAATATTATATCTCATTCATTAATAATTCTATATTATTATCATTGTTTTGGGTGTTAACTACTTTATTTTTTTATGTTTTTTTGCTATGGGAGATTCGATCATTGTACAGTGATTAATCTTTCATAATATAAAGAATTATAATAATGATATAAATATCATATATATAAATTAAATCTATCCTTTTTACAATTCATGTAAAGCATAAATGAAAAAAAGATCACATTGCATCGTAGAGGGGGCGTTCCACACGTATGCACAAGCGACATTATCATTTTCCAGTGGGTTGGAAGTTAATAATGTATATAAGATATTTTAATTAAAGAATAATATTTTTGACCAAAATATCATATATATTCATTAGTTATATCCTTATAACCATCCATATATAGTGGTCATGAAAAAAAGAATTATACTACTACGTGGAGATGGTAATTCGTACGTCTGCACGGGGGATGTTTCCACTTTTCATAGGATGGAAAAGAGAAGAAAAATAGTTTTAACATAATAATAATATATAAGTATATTTATTACACTGAATTTATTATTTTTGTATAGATACAATATATATATATATAGTAATTTGAACAACAAAGAAATTTGAAAGAGTTGGTAAAGATGATTACCTCTTCTTCATATGAGCTCCTTTAGATCTTCTATTAAAGAACATACGGTTGGTTTTTTGAAATAAAAGAATCTATAGAACATTTTTAAGGTTTTTTAGAAGATAAATGGATATTTTTTTCAATCTAGGTTTTCCAATGAAGTGTAAAGAGAAGATAGAAGATTTGTCCTTTTATAAATAAGGGGAGGGGCAGTCTAGGAATTTCCTAAATTATTAAATTAATATAAATTATTTTTAATGTATAAATTTATAAAAATCGATATAATTAGAATATATTATGAGTATGTGTATAATTACTATTATATAATAAATGTTTTACATTTTTAGATGATTTTTATCACCCTTATCCCATTGTTCTAACCCCCTATTAACCATTTTGAAAATTACCATAATAAAAAAAATTATACACTTTAAGGTTCAAGAATGTAACAATAAATGGAAAAGGGAATAAATTTTAGACATTAATTTATCACCTTTTACTAGTTCAATATTTTTATGTTTTTTAATAATTTAATAAATTATTTGTGTTCTAAAATATCTTTAATGTCATTTTTGACACTACTCATTTAATTTGACATTAAGAACATTAACATAAGGATGTAATTCAAATATAATCCCTTAAAACATTACTAATATGTTATATATATCAATAAGATTAGTGGGACATATTAAATCGATCATATTTTTTTAATTTTAATATTTTTAAAATCATTTATTTTGATTTTTTTATTAATTGAATAAATAATGTTTCAGAATTGCGTAAGAATTTAAGATAATTACTTCATCCCTACAAATTTAAAATAAATTATCATGATAAAAAATTATAATTTTTTTCCAAATAAAATTTTATCTTCTTTCCTAACAAATTATTATCCTTATATGAACGTATAAAATAAATTAAAATAAAGGGAGTGAAATTTTTGAATTTTCTTTACATAAAATAATATAAATGTCATTTCTAAGGTAAAATGCCACCAAAATATAATATATATAAATACAGTGTGGATATGAAAGAATTATTCTCTTAAAATGAGTTAAATCTTTGTTTGGGTTTGATTTTAAATGTCTTATCACATTTTTTAACCATAATTACCTGATTTATTTACTAATGTAATACATTTTTTCATAGTTACTAATTATAATGCCCAGAAATAAATGGGGAATATTTTAAAAAATTAAAACTCATGATTTAAAATATATAATCTATTTCTCATTATTTATTTTCTGGATATCATAGGAATTAATTTTTATATAAATTCATAAAATTCTACGAAAACCATTTTTTAGAAAAATACATTTTTAATCATAAAAATTAATTTATATCAAAATCAAAAAAATTATTGATTCAAATTTTATTTTTATAAATTAAATTGATCTATTTATACTTTAATATCATATAAATATATAATTATACTTTTAAATCACTTGATTTTATGAAAATAAAACATAGTACTTGAAAAAAAAACTTTTCACTACTCACGTAAAAAACTATCATTTTTTAATAATAGAAAATTTTCACCCAAATTTAATATTAATATGGTAATTTAAAAAATAAAATTAATTCATGAAAATTAAATTTATAAAATTTAGAATTTAGGATATAATTACATTCTTGAGTAAAATCATGTGTATTATGCTATTATTTCTTTAAAAACACAATTTAATTAAAGCGCGGGTGTTTCTTCATATAATTTGTTATTAATAACTAAATTTTTTGAAGTTGTGTAGTATTAAGAAACAGATGATACATAGGATGACTATTCTTGTAAATAACTGAAAAAAATATGGAAATAGATCTGTTTAGAAAAAATATGCATGAAATAAGTGGATTGGGAGGTATTTCATATCCTATTTGGTATCTGGTATG
This sequence comes from Viscum album, assembly GCA_963277665.1. Lineage (NCBI taxonomy): Eukaryota > Viridiplantae > Streptophyta > Magnoliopsida > Santalales > Viscaceae > Viscum > Viscum album. Next base: position 1,509,819,507 of record OY728128.1, on the reverse strand, counting down.
TATAGTAGTGATAAAGACAAAATAGAATCAAATAAAGACTTTAAGAAATTAGTTTGATTCTAAATACTAGATCTAAAACTTCATGTGGAAAATAAGGTTCTTTTTGAACCTAGAATTTATAGAAAATAGTCAAAATTATGAGAACAAAAGTTGAATTGTCTATACCTAAGAAAACTCATGGTATCATACAGAATATAAGCTATTTCAAGTTATATCATGCCATGAATTTAGTGGTAGTATTCCACTTAAATATGAGGATATATCTATATAACCCTAATCTACATAGAATGGTAATCATAATAGATCTTATGTTATCGGGTTTGTAACATGAGATTTGAGGCTGTGAAGTTAATAGAACCAATCCACTAAAAGGGGATGGGAATTAATAGCGGGTATGGACCTTATATTAATTCAATTATATTCAAGAAATTATTATTTCTGGTTCATGGTTATAGGATACTAGATTCTATTAATGAGGATGAGTTGTTTCGAATAAATGAGTGTCCTTGAATTCAAGAACACTTCAATATAAATGATGTTGTAATTCGGGGGGTGAGGAATTTACAAAGGATACTCAACCTCATCATTGAATTTGATATCATTAAAAATATATATAAATTATTATTCTTATTATATCACTATTTTATTAATATCAAGTGGGATCCATTAACACAAGAGTTGTTATTTAATATGTAGTTTTTTTCTCACACTATGTATTTTATTACTTATATAATAATGGTTGGGAGTGAGAATGTGATGAGATCATAGATTGGGTTTGGTTGGAGAATATTGAAATGTTTTTACCTCCAAATATTTTAAATTGAAAACTATTTTGTGACATGGAAAACATCAAGGGAGTAAACAAAATGTCTTGTTTCCTATATATATCCTAGGATTATTGGGAATAGAGAATTGTTTGACACCCTAAATAAAAAGTGTTAATTTCACTCACTATAGTACATTGAGTCAATAAAACTCAAGTTGTGAAAGTGTTTTACAGTTTCCCAAGAGGGGTTTTTTGGAATTAGACAGTCCAAACAGAAATTTATAATAGTTCATAAAAGATCTAAAGGCACTTCATTATGGGGATGTATATCAAATTAAAATAGTGAGATTGAATTATTAACAAAGAGAAAGATATTAAACTAATTGATTTGATATATAAACCCTATCAAATTCTAATCACAAAGGGGAGTAATGTAGTTAAATATATTTTCCAATGAAATTCATAAACAAAGTATGATAAATTTTTTGAAGTTGAGGGTGGATTGATTTGATAGTTAGTATTTAATTTACAATAATGAGAGAAAGAATCTGCCTATTTCTTCTTTCATGAAAGGGAATAAAGGAGTGACATCAAATTATTAGATTGGGTGAGGTTGGTTGATTTGGATTTAAGGTCATATTATAAACAAGATCTAAATGGGAGATTCTTTTTTCAACCATAAAGGTTCATTTTGGATTTTTATATGTTATAAGGTGGATGTTGAAGAAAGTGGGGGTTATTTGAGGATTTTTATAGATTTATCCATGTATGAACCCTAAGTTTGAGTCAGATTCCATGATTGATATGGTAGTTGTTAAAGAAAGTGGAAGTTATATTTAAGGTAGAATGTAGTTATATATAATGTTCATGTTTTAAAGACTTTAAAAGTTTGGATAAGACTAATAATATCATGGATGAAGCATGAATATATGTAAGTTTCATACAAGCCATATATAAGGTTTGGAAAAGGTATTGTAAGGTTGATAAAAAATCATCATAAGGTGAAAATGGTTCATCGTAAGGTTTGTACATAGCTTCCTAATGTTTATCAAAACATATATGTGGCTATTTTGTGGCCATTTATGGTTGGTATGAGAACTTTTTATGGTTAATATAAGCATTTTAAATTTTATTTAGGGACCTATAAGGTTAAAAAGTATATTATTTTTTAAATTTTTATGCTATCTCAGTATTATAATAAGGGATCTTATTATCATATCAGCATACATGAACACCCATTTTATCTTGAAAAGTGTAATTCATTGAGCGATATAAATTAAAATTTTGAATGATATTCCTATCAATTAAATCATAAAGTAAAGAAGAGTAAATTGATCAATTTATTTGGGTTGTGATATTGAATTCAAAAGAGTCTTGTTTTATTATAGTAGATGATGAATGAACAGAAATAGATATACTTAAATATAAAGATTTTAATTATTATTATGATTAAATCATAAATTTAAATATGAGTTTTATAGTTTTTTAAAAATCAAAAAACTTGGCCTCACTGTGAAGAAGTTAATACATGGGTATTATCACGTTATGTGATATTGTTAAAATCATTTTTAAGAGGTATGATATTTGATGAATTGTAATTATTGTGGAAGGGTAAAACATGAGTATTTATCAGTGATTTACATATTGAGAAAATTAAAATTATATCAAGAAAATTAATTTTCCTACTAAAAAAAGGTTTTATAGATTTTTGGAGGAATGCCAACTAAGAATTTATATATTATAATATATAGGAAAAATATATCATGCTAAAATATCAAAGAAATATCTACATGAAAGGAATCCCTTTGTTAATTTTTCATAAAGATGACTAGATGTTGTGGCATAGGTTAAATGTATTTTTAGTACATGGTTATTTAGAATTTTTTGAATTATTTATATTCTATAGATTTAAGGAAATGATAAATAAGTGTTAGGAAATAGGTTTTGACTCAACAATAAATTCAATTTTATAGAATATGCAATGGGAAAAAAATTATATCTTTCACCTTCCAAGGATTTGACTCAACCTAAATATTGGAGACAAAAAATTTAAAGTAATAATTGTTTTTTTTTTCTAAAAATATGGAAAGTGGTCTTACATGAAGTTAGAGATCATTATAAGAAGAAAATTAGAAAAAGAAGATAATTTATATTACAATTTCTTTTAGAACACTTGTATATCAATGGGGAAGAACCTTTCATTATCATAAAGAACTAGTTTATAGGAGAATAATAAGGATATTTATGTGTGATAGAAAATTTATTTTAGTCATTGCACTAGAATAAATAAGCTCGCATCCACATCTAGTAGTTTAAGGAGGACTTAGAGGTTCATTCGTATAAGGAATTATCTTTATCTGGAGATAATTAAAGAGTTTATGGAACTGTGAAGGATTTCAAATACTAGCTATGAAGTATAAATTGATAAATATATCAATAGTTCATTTATATATAATTGAGGATTCACTTATCTGCATTCATTTTTTAGATGTTGGATGGACCTACTTGTCCTTAAAATAGGGTGTAAAATTCCCCAGAGCAGCATGAAAAGGATGAGAAATGGATGCAAGCCTTGGAAAATAATTTCCTTGGATAAAAAACCTTATATTGGTATTGAATTTAGTAATTTAGTGTCCATGAATTTTTATATCCACTAAACAAGTGAAGTAGTTTATTTTGATGCATCAATACACTGCTGATTGCATACTCTATGGGCATAGCCTAATATGGGTGAACAAAGTAAAAATTATTTTTCTCCTTGAATTTTTATTTTATATACTCACTTTGGATAATTTTATGAGTGTAAAATAAAATAAATAGGTTTAATAAAGTTCCTAACTACGTGGGAATAAGATATAAAAGATCAAATAATTTAAGAGTTCCAAAAAGTTGTAAATCGGTTTGACCCGGATTCACCTACCACTCTCTCACGGTTCTTCGGGGACTAAAGTTATATGTGAAAGGATATGTGATTATTTAATTTATTGATGGTTTATTGGATATTTCAACATGACCACATAAAGTAAATAAATTAATGAGAAGGATAAATTAAAATAAAGATATTATCCCTAAATTATTTTAACACACAAGATAAATTGATTGTCTAAAGTCCATATAATATTAACTATGATGTAAAGGAAAGAATAAAAATTATTTATGAATAACGATGAATAAAATACCTTAATGAAATATTATTTCATATAACTCTTTCTATCTCCACTATTAATATGGACACATAGTTAAAGTTTCAGTCATTACAAAAATGGAGACATTATTCAATTATCTAGGAGTCCAAACAAGGATAATGGGTTGACTTAACCAAATTATTTTTATATGTAATAAAAAATGTATAATTAGTAAATATTGGAGAAAATTTTTGGGTATATTTGAGTTTATATTCTTCGGATTGATGATTCTACATAATAGATCAAGGAACTGTTATTCGATGTAGTAGGTAAGACTATCTACATAAATTGCATCAAGTAATTTCCATGGCCAAATTTTGGGTTATGAGGAGGGGAATATGGCTCGTTGACACTATAATACCCATAAAACAGGATATTACAAATACAATGGTGATGTTTATGGGAATTTGATAAAATAGTGTGAGGATATTAAAATTAATTTATTACATTACAACCAGTAAGCAAGATAAATTACTAAAATATGATTTTATTCATTATAGGAAAATGGAAAGAAAAATCATATGAATATAATGATTATTCATGAAAAAAAAATTCCCTCACCAATATAAAATTAAAATAATGGTATATTTGTTCATATATTTTTCTTCTATATGAAAATTTGTGTTATCTGATGGAATGCCCAATTCTTATTTATCCTCCTCAATGAAAGAGTGAGGGTGAAAAGGAGGATTTTCTTAGATACATAGAGGATGATACAAATTCTTGTTGCATCATTTTAGTAGTTATTTATGAAAATTTTAAAATAAAACATAAATATAGGGATGAATATAATATAATAACTCATCTATTATAACTTGAAATGGTGAAAGAGTGACTAAAGATAAATTCTATTGTCACTATGCTGAACAACTGTAAACTGAAAGATGGGTAGTTAGCAAGTAATCACAACTATATTAAATTAAATTGAATAATTAGTGATGTTTTTATTTCATATGGATAAGAAATTATTTATTAATATCATATTATCATCCTTACAACTAATATTTCCCAAATTCTTTAAGGATTATATAATGAAATGTATGGGGAATATGCTTTGTAATCTTTTGAATATGATTCATTAGGTAGATAAGGTTTGTTGGGAATTTGGTTTCTCACCCATTATGGTGAACAAAGTGAAATACAAGGTTAAAAAGACCATTAAATGTTCAAATTCAATGTATTATTTATAAGTTCCATCAACGAGAAAAAAAATTTAGGTGGAGGGAAATTTACATGAGGTTATCTGCTTCACATTTAGAAATAAAGGTCACTGGAAGAGTAACTATAATATATTAAAGAAAATGAAAGAATAATATTCTATTTTAGGTATATTTTTCATTGTATTTAATATTTATATTTCAATTCTTGAGTATTAAATTCAATATAGAAATCTCATGTTTGTAATTAAATACAGAAACTAAGAAATTTTAATAATATTATATTAAGTTAAATTCTCTATGAAATGAAAGGAGATTATTTCTTGATTTAATAAATAGAATCACAGAAATTCATATTTTTATGTAGATGTATTCTCATAAAATAATTTTTTTATTGAGTTTTACAAAAACACTTATCTCATTTTCTTATTCTATATATAACGAGACATTATTTTATATTTTAAATGATTTTTTTTAGGGTACTTAATACTTATTAATTATTTAATAATTGAATTGTAGGTATCAATTATCTTCCATCAATGATTAATATAAAATATAAGACTCATACCTAGTTATGGAAGGAAAATTATTAGTCAATTAAAACTAAAGATAATTATCAATTATATTCTCATAAGAGTGTTTAGACTCTAATGAGCTAAAACACTTAGGTATTTGAAAAATTTTCTTATTAGGTTTTTTATAATGAAAATATTATAGATAATGGTGTATCAAAAAATATTCTAGTATTTTTTCAAAAAGAAATATTTTAACAATTCTAAGGATAAGATATTGGTGAATTAATATACTTCAGGAGATTATATTAAGAGTTCTCAATAATTTAAATTATAAGTAAAGAATGAATTTTGTAGAGGATATAAGATCCTATGGGTGGGATAATTAAAGAATATATCAACCAAGAATTAAATTATCATATAAGTATATAATAGAGGTGTTCCAAAAATCACATTAACATATAGACATCAAAGAGGTGATGTATATAAACCCATTATTTTTATACATAATGATTACATATTTTTAGAGAAATATTCAATATATTTAAGAAATACATGTCTAAGGACTATAAAGGTTTAGTTTATTTGGAGACTAGATACATTGCCTTATTATTTCATGAATGGTCTTCAAAACCTCTAATAAATATCATCCAACATAGTACTCTTCATAAAAATACCCTACTTAAAACATTCATCATAACCTAGAAAAAGGAAACATAAGAAATGGTGAGCTCATATTCTTCGTAGTGGTAACCATGGGATATATAAATCTATGATCATATAAAATCATAATATAAGCATAAGGGTATGATATCATGAACATAACATAAAAATTTCATACCCAATCTATCAGGGATCATAAACATGAATCATGGAATAAAAATTTATCCTTTTAAATCATGAATCATAAGAGTGATAAATCATCATAAATCAATCGTGAACATTAATTTATTGTCATATAAGTGTGGAACCATCATAGGTATAGAAATGATATTATATATCCCAGTTAACTATTGAGACCATAAAATCATAGTGGACTAGGAATCAACACTTTTTTACCATATCATAATGGATCATACATCATCACCTTTTCCCATTATAGATCAATCACATTGACTTGTTTATAATAGGGGATCAAGAACATTGATTTGTTTCTCATAGTGTATCAATCACATAAACTTGTTTCCCATAAATATCTCTTGCGATATAATACTTTACCTAATGAATTATTGGGATATATAATCCTGGTCCCACCCATAATATAATGAAAACCATATATATGTGTCTATAAATATAATAAACCATTCATCATATCATCATATCATAACCCATGAATATAAAACATCATTTATAAACATTTCATAATTTCAGCATAGCATAACCCCTATAAAATAAATAGGGTCTATAAACATGTAATCATTATAATCATAAACCATCAAGAGAAAAAAAATAACGATGTTATAATTGGATGTAATTCATAGTAAAATATAATTAAGAATAAATAATTTTTTCAAGGACAAAAATTCCTTTAAAAGAATAACTGGAATATTTCATAAAAAAAATACAATATTTCATTATAATCTATTATTTAAAATCTAAAAAATTACTAAATATCAAGGAAACCATTTTAGTTGAAAATAAATAAGAAAAAATATAAATTAATCTTAGAAGGAATGATCAGTCATGATATTGGTAAATTATTTTCATGATTTATATGTTAAAATAAAACATTATTTTAACAATTTTATAAAAAGTAGAAAATAGATCTTCCAGAAAACGAGAAGAATATTCATTTTATGAAAAATTAAAATATAAATCATGGGAAAAATGAATTTTTAAAATTATATTAGAATATAGAAACCATTTTTTGAAAATATTTTTATAAAACATGGATATGGAAGAAAAATTATTTTCGAACGAAGAGTGAAATAATATAGGTAATTCTTAAAAAAAAACATTTGAACTATTGAGTACATAAATTGAGGAAAATGAAAGGAAAATATGTATTATCCATAAAAAGGATAAGATAATTAAATTTATTAATCATATAAGGATAATATAATCTCATTAATAGAAATTAAATCATAAATAATCCTAATCAAAATAGGATTGAATCATAAATCCCTTACCTCAAGTATTTTTTTTCTTTATACATAGTTGAACCTTCTTATTAATAAATATATATTATTTTTAAATTTATTATTGAACTATAATCATGTTTCTCATACCATTTATGATTTAATTATGATAACTTATTACTCAAGTATTAACAATTTGTTATTAAAATCCCTATTTTAGGTGATAATTACGTCATTGTTTAATGCATGTTTCCATTTTGAAATCCATATAATTATACTTTGGTCCTGATTAAATCATATTTAAAATATTAATCATGAATTAAATATCATATATATTTATTATTATATATATTCATCCATAAAATATAAAGATAAAAAATGAATTCCATCGTTCATGGAGACGGTAGGTTGTACTTATGCAATAAATTTGTTTCAATTTTTCAAAGGATGGAAAAAAGAAAGGTAAATAATAATTCAAAATTAAAAATCATTATTATATCATATAAAATATTTTTTATTAAATATATCCTTATTAACATGTATGTAATATTCAGAAGAAAAATGAATTGCATCGCTTCGCAGAGGTGGTAGCCTACACGTATGCATCTGTAACATTATCTTTTTACAACAGATTATAAGGTAAGAAGGAAAATACGATATTAAAATTATAGAATAACAATTACTCTATAAATATCATATATAAAAACTTAACTCATCATAATAACCATCCATGAAATATGGTTATGGAAAATGAATTGTATTGCAATGTAGATATGGTAAGTCATATGTATGCACAGGCGATACTTTCACTTCTCATTTGATGGAAAATAGAGATAATAATGTTTTTTTATAATTATAATACCATTTTAGTATATTTATGATAATTATTTTATTATTTTATGAAAAATATCATAGATTTAGATGATTTATAAGAAGAAAAATTTGAAAGATACTGGGTGAGACAATCACCTCTTCTTTGGTTGGCCTCCTTTAGATTACTTATTAAGGACCACTAGAATAGTATTTTAAGAGTTAAAATACCTTAAATTTGTGGATATAGAAATTTATAAAATAATTAGTCTGGTATTGGTGGAGTTAAAATGTTCAATGTCGAGTAAAGACAAGAAAATAGAGGTCTCATTTGATAAGCAAGGGGAGTATCACTCTTGGAATTTCATAAATTATTTAAATATAATAATTTATTTGTCTATCCAAATACTTATAAATTTACACATATTTAAATATAAGGTACTATTTTGTTGAAATACAATAAAACAATACCATTTTAAATTGTTTATGTGGTGTTTTAAACCTTTTATATTTTTAACCGTTTAGTTATCTGATTTTGACCTCAAGTGTGATAACGTCTTTTTCAATATTAAAGGTTTATATTTTTAATTAAAAGTTAAAAATTATCTCATAAAAAGATAAGGGATGATAATTTAGGCCATATATTACCTCCCTTTTATTATTTCTATATTTTTATAATTTTTAAATAATTTATGAAAATATTTTTATGATAAAATGTCATTAATGTCATTTTTGAAATTGTTTATTTAATTTAACTTTAAATACATCAAGAAAAAGGTGGTATTTTAACATATTCATTTGAAACAGAACTAATTTATTATATTCATCTATAATATTCACTTAAAACTCTAACTCACTGAAACTATGTTAATTTTAATTTTTTAAAATCATTTATTTATTTTATTTTATTTTATATTAATTGAAGAATTATTGTGTCAGTATTGTGTAAGAACTTATGGTAATTATATAACTATTAAAAATAAGAAATAAATTAACATCATGAAAATGATTTCATTAAGTTCCAAATAAATATTAATATTCACTAAATACTTTCTTTTGTCCCCATGTAAACACATAAGATATATTTTAAACTAATAGATTGACATTTTGTATTTTTCTTTTCTTTAAATATTATATGTGTCATTTTCAAGGAAACTAGACCGTTAAAAAAATTAAATTTTCATCCTAAGTTGGTAATAGTTAAATTACCTTCATCTAATAATAAATAATATGAAAAATTGTGGCCTCAAAAATTAGTTTTGATTTCACCATTATTGAGGTGATAAATTTTTCCACGATTATTATTCATAATTCATAGAAATAAAAGAGACCTATTTTCCAGATTTTAGACCTCCTAGTTCCAAATATGAAATTTATTTTCCCAAATTCAATTTCTATAGGTGAAATAAAATCATTTTAAAATAATTGCACAAAATTTGACAAAAACCAGTTTCAAAAAATATACATTTTTAAGAAAAAACTAGATTAATTCATATCATATCCTAGAAAAAAATATGAATGTTAAAAAAATTTATTGATTATATAATTTTAGATATCATTAAAATCATTTACAAATAATTATTAATTTAATTTATTAATACAAAACACATTTCACATTTAAAATGAGTTTTTAAGAAAAACATGTCCTTTATTTTCACTGATATTTATTTCAATTTCTAATTAATTAATAAACAGCAAAATCATATTATACAAGTGTGTGGAAAATGTTTTTATTATTTATTTATTCCTAGTCATACCATCCAATCCAATCTATGGGAGATAATATTATACTTCATTACGGTTCATTTAGACTCAGGGTTGCATGTATCAAAATTTATGTAATAAATTATATTAATTTAAAGAGAAATATATCCTAAAATATTATGGTGCTAAATTATACCCCCCATAAAATGAAATTTTAACCCTAGATTCCATCACTCTAATACATAAAAATGATGATACCTTTTTTCTTCACATCCTCATGTCCCTAAGTAGCTTCTTTGAATTTCATATTCCTTCAGAGAACTTTAAATGGGTGGGTAGTCTTGTTTTGTAAAACTTTATCTATATGATTCATGATTTATAATGGGTTTTCATCATAAGAAACATAATTATCTAGTGGTATGACCTCTAATTCTGGTACTTGTGATGGATCAGGCATGTACATCATCTGGAGAGATACATGGAACACATCATGAGCTTGAGAGAGGTTCGGTGGAAGTGATAATCTATCATTCTGAATCAATCAAGAATCACAAAATGGGGAAATATAACTAAGGATTACCATTACTTTTTTAAAATATAATAACCTATTTCCTTGTAGAAATTATTATAAATACCTTTTCACAAACTTTGAACTCCAGATCTCACTAATAGCTATCAGTATAAATATTTTATTGACATTAAGATGCTCTTATGTGCTGATAAATTCCATTAACATTCTCTTCCAACTCCTAAAATAGCTTAGGGAACAATATCTTTTTTTCTTTAAATTATTCCAATCATGTTAGAGTTTTCCACTTCCTAACATAGAATTCATCACAAGGATCTATCTGAATACTTGATTTAAAGTTATAGTTGTAAGAAATTTTCACTAGAGGAAGGTGTTGAACCCAACAACCTTTGAATTCCAAATATCAATATCTAAACATGTCCTCCAAGGTTTTAATGGTTCTCTAAAACTGACCAACTGTATGAGGATTATAAGAAGAGATGAAACTTAACTCTATATTTATATCCAACTAAATACTTTACCATAACTTTGATGTAATCATCATATATTAATCTAATACAATATAATTTGGTACTCTAAGTAATATCACCACTTCTGTAATGTATAACCTAGAAGGATGATCAAGAGATATATCTTCTTTTATAGAAGTTAAGTATATTGAACTTTTATTATGATTTACTATAACCCAAGTAACATTTCCCCCTTTAGAATTTTTGTGGAGTTCGAAGAAAAAATCTATGGCGACGTTTTCCCATTTCCATTTAGGTGTGAGTAATGGCTGTAACTTCTTGTTATAATTTTTTTCTCTCAACCTTTACTTGCTAACATGCCAAGAATCAAGATAACTATTCTAAAATATCCATTTTCATGTTGTCCCACAAAATAAAATACTTTTTGAAATCTCCATACATCTTTATACATCTGATATGAATAAAGAATGATGAATTATGAGCTTTATCAAAAAACTCCTTCCTCAAATCTGGTATTGAAGGAATACATACACAATTCGTGAACCATATCATTCTTTCATAATTATGAATAAACTCAAGAACATTTATCAACTTCATTTTTATCTTTACATATTCCTTATACACCTATTTAATCCTCACATGGATAAATGTTTTAACTTTCATCAGAGAAAGTTAGGATCGGTTACATTTTCTTAGGATTTATAGTTATATATTTTATAAATCCATAATTATTAGATCTTTTTTAATCATCGTCATGGAAAAACTATCAACGAAATTATAAATCAGATCATCAAATACCTGGTTTTCCATTCTATGGTGGTAGTTTATTGAGTAGTGATAATATTTAATTAACTCCAAGCATCTTCATTAGAACATATTCAACTCAATCTATGTGAAGATAGACATTAGGAATTTATGATCCATATATATGTCACACCTTTCACTATAAATATAATCCATCCATATCTTCAATGAAAAAATTGTGAATCTAAATCAAAATCATGATTCGGGTAATTTTTAACTTGTATTTTCAATTGGTGTATGGAATATTCTATCACTATATCATTCTGCATGAAGAAACAACTCAGTGCCTTTATTGATGCATCACAATAGATCACAAACCTTTATCTAATATAGGGTAGTATGAGCTTATGTAAACGGACTAAATTTATCATTAGTTCCTTGAAATTAGCCATATTTATATGTACACAAGAACTTAAACCCATTTCGAGTCAACTTTTTGAGTGGATTAGATAGTCGTGATAAATATCTTATAAATAATCAGTAATATCCAGTCATCCTAGGAAGGCAAAGGATATTGATTACCACATTTTTTCTAGGAATTTACCCAATAACTTCTATCTTTGAACGATATACTAGTATACCCTCACTTGAGATTATATGAACCAAGAATGAAACTTTATGTAGCCAAAATTCACACTTGGAAAATTTTTCATACAAATTTTCCTTACTCAAGGTGTTCAGTAAAATTCTCAAATGATCTCCATTCACTTCCTTTAACTTTTAATATATAATTATATCATCTATAAACACAAACAAAAAAGAGTCAAGGTAATATCAAAAGACACTATTCAGTAAATCCAGGAAGAAAACATGGTAATTTGTAAGTCTAAATGGAATAATTACAAATTGATAACGCATGTACCTTGTATGGAGGGTTTCTTGGAAATATCCTCCTTATTATCCCTCAGTTGGTGATATATAGAATGAAGTTCACATTTTTAAATGTATTGATCTCATTATAATTGATCAAATAAATCATCAATGTGAGGAATAGGATACTTTTTATTGATATTGATCTTGTAATGTTCTTGATAATTAATATAGAGTTTCATTGATCCATCATTCTTCTTGATAAAAAGAATCGGTGCACTTAAGGTGAGGCACTTGGTTGAGTTAATCCAAAATAAAAATTATTCTTGTGTTTATTATTCAATTTCTACATCTCAATTTCGGTCATTTTATAAGGATTATTTGAAATAGTTGTACCACCCAGTATGAGTTATATTGAAAACTCAACATCACAATTTAGAAGAAGATATGGAAACCCTTCAAGAAAAACATTTACACAATATTGTACAATTAGTTAATCATAAATTTTGAGTCTTTCTCTAACCATATGAGACAAATATACATTAATTATATGAAATAAGACCTTCAAAATAGAATTAATTTTTATAGGATGCTCATATTCATCTTCATATTGTAACACCCCAAGATTTCATAGTACGTTATCTCTTTAATGTAATTCAATTGCTTGCGCTACACGCAACACCGAGATTGACCACAACCTAACTTACCAAACATGTTGTTCAAAAAGCAGTTATAAATATTATTAACCACATTTTGAATTATATATACATATATATCCTATATAATTTAAACATTCAAATTTTGTGTTTTTTAGACATAATATAAGGACAAATTCAATTTTCAAATAAAAGAAATATTTTTTAATGGTGAACACTATTTAAATACAATATTTGATACTTTTAAATATTCAATTTAGTGAAATTAAATTCTTCTTTATAATAAGAACATAAAAATTTAGTTTGGATAAATTTTTGGTACTTTTCTGATAACTTTCATATTTTGATGAGTAGTGAAAAATATTAAATTTTAATTGAAAACAAGTTTTTTAATCGAAATAATTTATAGTGTTAAATTATGAATTTGAATGATTATAAAGTATAATTAGATTATATTTTTATCATTTAATATAATTTATATCATTATAAGTAATTTCACATTTAAATTGGACATAAACACTTGTCAATCTTTTGATAGTTTTTACTTTTTAAAATCCCTTTATTTTTTTTACCACGAGAATTAATTTTAAACTAATTAATGAAACTTATATGTTTTCAATTTGGTAAAATATAATTCATTTTTTAATTCATAATATCGAAATTATCTTAGGGTGGATTTTTGGTATTTTTCTGAAATCTTTCAATTTTTGATGAGTAGTGAAAAACACTACGTTTTTATTTAAACCTGATTGTTTATTTAAATTATTTTTTATTTTAATTAAATTTATTTTAAGTAAAAATAGATACATAGTAACTATATTAGTCCAATTTAATTCATTGGTTTCATTTTATAATAAGATTAGATATATAAAATTTTATTGAAGTTTTTAACATCTTTACCCACCTTCTAGGCACATTTACAAATTTCCATAAAATGTAATTTTACCACTTTTGTGAATTTAAATTCAAAAATCCAATAGAAACGGTTGACATCATTTAGTAAAATCCGGTTCAATATGATTAAAATAATTTTTGTGAATAGTAACTTTTAACTTTTATTTACCACGGTTAAAAGTAAATAGGGTAATTAATGGTAAAAATGATATTATAATTACCCTAAAACATGTCCAAATTATATTGGATAAGTGTATTTAGACCTAAATAAACCTTAGGAATAAAATATGATCCTTTTTTATCACTTGGATTGGATTAGGATATTTATTATTATTTTCTTTAAGGAAGAGTTAAAAGTGTTAAATTAAAATTTTCATAACTATTTTTTTTTAATATAGGGTTATACATAACATAAACTCTACTATAATTATTCATTAAAAAGCTAATAATATTTTCTACCTAATTTTATTTTATTTATAATTATTTGACAATAAATAATTAAATTTATTTATGAAACAATGATGATGCAGTAAATACATTATTAATGAACGATTAAAATAATTGATATTATAAATATCCAAATAAATATAAATTGAGAATTTTGATTCATTACACTAATTTTATAGGTTAATATGAAATTTTAATATTGGTTAAATATTTTCTTTTTGAAGTGATAAAGTTGTTATGAATTTCACAAAAAAATACTAATTAGTGTCAAAATTGACATAAATGTGTTTTTAAAAGAAATACTATATTATTAAATGATATAATATTCCTAAAAAACCTAAGGTTCTACCAAAAGACTTAGATAAGGTTATATATTTCAATAATTAATCACTTGGGGTTATCTTAGATTTTTATAATAATTCTATTAACCTTTTATTATAATAATACAAGAAGACATGGTAAATGTTAAATTTTTTAACCAAGAGTTAAATATAAAAGATAAGGTAAATATGGTGACCTAACCTTTTCTAAACCTATTGGCTGAGAATATTTTGACCCCTGACCACCTTAGCCTCTAAATAAATTCATTTTGAGCCATTAGAAACTGAAATTGATTTTATAATAAAATAATATTTCAAGCTTTTCCTAAAGTGACCATCACCTCTCTTATAAAAGGGTACTTTCTATTCTCTTAATTTCACACCTACAAAGCCATTTTACATAGCCAAAACCTACTCAAATATCCTCCCAAGTACCCTAAGTTAAACCTAGTCTCCTTACTTAGATCATAAATCTAACCTAAGGAGCCATTTTTTTCCAATCAAAATGAAGAACCCAAAAAAGAGGTAATAATTCAATCACCTCTTTCAATGTTCTTTTCTTCTTCCACATACTCTTTATTTTTTTCCCATACCAAATTAATAAATACATTACCTTCTAAATACTGTGATTTTATTATAAATATGGTACAACCATATTCATTATTTTATGCATCCTAGGAATGAAAAAGTCCCCATACATGCGTACGTACGACCTACCATCTCCACGGTGTGGTGTAGTTTGTTATTCAACCCTTCATTATTTGGATGGGTATAATAACAGGTATAATTGATGTAAATAACAGATATAACATGTTAATGATTCTGTATATATTATATAATTTCCAATTAAATATTATTTCATCATCAATAGAATGGTATTGTCGCTCGTGCGTAGGTATGGATTACCATCTCCTAGAACATGATGAGATTCATTCCCCATCATAACCATTCAAGAATAATTTTAATTTTATGATTTAAAATAATGTTTAAGAACTTAATATCATTCTAGAAATTGATAAAATATATCATATCCAAAACAAACATTACTGACGTAACAAAACATATAAAGGAAAACAAATCAGTTAACACCCGAAACAATGATACTACTAAAATATTATGAACAATGAAATATTTGAATATCATATATAATATCATATTTATGTATTTGGTTCTTTTATAATTTAATAACAATGATTTACTATTATACAAGAGGTTAATGTACCCTCTACCAAGGAAAATTACGAGGTCGGGGGTTTTCATCTCACTTTTTATTCTTGTGAGATTCGTGATATATTTACCACTATTTCCTTTTGTGTGGTGTATGTACTTACCCTAATTATAGTATTTATGTAATATAATTTAATTTATGGGTATTTAAAACCTCATTGTATGATCCTTCTTTCATGGGGTGTATGTTTTGTAAGTTACCAAATCAGTAATGGAATTTTTAATTTCAATTTCCAATCATTGGGTTTTACGCAAACATCATTCATTATTTTACTCCAAGATTATGTGTGAAATCACTATTTATTTATTTATGTAGTAATTTACCCTCCCCTTTGTGTGGATATAATTTTTTATAAACATAATAACTCCATTGATAAATTCTCAAGTCATTGATATGAACTTGGTAAGAGTAATCTTAACTCAATTTCTATTCATTGAGTTTAACATCCAAGTCATTAGTGTTGTTTTTACAAGAATATGTGTGAATGTACTATGATTAATTTACACTTAATATCCAATCAAATTTAGTGTATTTATATTTTTCACACATAATTATGTTTATTTATTTATCATTAACCTAAGTATATGGTCTTTATAATGGATTTCATCAAAACTTACATTCCATTGAGACTACTTTGTTGTTATACACCAATTCACTTTTATATGGTGTATATACTGTATATTGACATATTATTTCATGTATCCCTTTATTCTCATGATATTATAAGGTTCTTATTACCTAAATTATTTGTATTCAAACTTTTCTCATTTGGTTAGGAGCACTAACTAAAATATCATTTTAAATGTTTTAAAGATTTATTCTAAATCATTCTCATTAATGTCAATGTTTATAAAATGTTTTTAATGATTTATTTATATGGACATGACTGTTTTAAAATTAAAATTACTTTTAAATGTTTCAAAGTGGTATGGTACACTTTGATTCAAAAATCCTTTTTAAATAGCTTCTTGATAAATAGTGATACTTTTAAACATTTTCAAGAAAAATGGGATATTTCTCTCAAGTAGTTTTAAAGATTATTTTCATCTATGTCAATATCCTTCATTATTCTTGATTGTGGGTAATTTATTATAATAAAATATTCCATATTGTATTTAATGAGTTATGTTTTACTATGGATGTGGTATTTTTATACCATTCATGGTATATGGTTAAAGTACAGACATTCTGTATGCTAGTTTTAATAAAAATGTTTATATTTTGTTTTAACCTTTTCATATGAGGAATGCATTGGACTTAGTATGTGACGGGTGGAGCCCTCTATAGCTCCTCGATAAATTGGTAGGTATCATGAGACAAACTAGTGTCTTGGCACGAGGCCTTGACTATGTGGTTTTGTTGTCTAGAATTATGCATTCCATCATTGTGAAATTAGCTATTGATATTACATTTGATTATTCGACTAGTAGAATATCCATGTGGATAATTAAATGAAATTATTTGATTTATCATTTCCATAATATGCTAAAATTTATGTTTAAAAGGATAGTGTTTTATTATTATATATTGACTTAAATTTTTATGCTTATTTATGATAGTTTCTGCTATATTGTTATCCTTAATGAGAATCTAAGATCACCCCTTTATATTTGTTTATTTTTACCAGGATGTGAAGAAGTATATTATGACTGGCCTACAGGGATAGTTTAAGGGATATGATTGTGTTCAAAGGAGACAAAATGTTTTTGTTTTTCATTTCAAAATGTAATGTAAAACATATGTATATATCTAGTACTTCCAATGAAACTAAACTAATCGATATTTCAGGATTTTATCCCTTGTCATCAGGCTAATGTTATTTAATAATTCACCGACTTTGGGTAACTAGGGTCAGGGAATTACACATACCTATAAATGATTATATGTTCATTTGGAATAATAAATGAAACTTCCATTCTTCAAAAATTAATTTGGGATCCACATAATTAAAGCTATTACATGCATATAATAACATAAAATTCAACTAAATGGGGAATTAAAAGATTATTAGGAAGTAATTTCCCACCAGTTTTAATAGTAAATGAACTATATACTTGAGATTCTTCCATCGTACCATTAATATTTTTCACCTCCACCTCAATATATATTTTTTGAGATGGTAATTAAATAACCCTTTCCAATTACTTATATATAATATAGTTGGTAAAGAAAGAATAAAATAATACATTAGCTATTATAGAGTGATGATAAGTGTACTTATCACCATTTCATTCTCATTATGCACTTCATCTTTCATGATCTCATTATATTTACCTTTATCTTTGAGCTTAAGAGGTTGTTGAAACCAATCATCATCATAAACCTTAATATTCATGAACTCATTTTCATAATTGAAATATTTCTTTCATTTGAAGAATTTGGATGTGGGTGGTCCATTAGTTGGTATCTTATTTTACTCCATTTCATGAACTTCCATATTCATTGCCTTCTAACATTCTTGGGATTTAAGACCCAACTTCCCACATTAAAATTGCATCCCAATTCCGTTCAATAAATTCCATTGATGTTTCCTCCCATGTTTCTTGAATGTAGATGGTTGGTATTTATTTCCCCCATGTTATTTATTCAAGTTTTTATGATACTTAATCCTTATTTTCTTATCAAAGACATGGGAGGACTGGAAATATCTAATTTTCATTTCTACCTTATGTTCACATCGAACGACTTCTTCATAGCTACTTAATTCTCCTATATCAAATGAAATTTTTAGATTTGGTTTTAAGGAACCAAAAAATTAGGTAATTTTAATTTCAAGGATAATAATTAAAAAATGTGAAAACCATTCAATTTTTGTAAAATTTTCTCATAGGTACCAATGGATTTTACTTCCTTTTCCTTATGCCCATGGAATTCCTTCTCTATATTTGTATGTAGAATATGAGGAAAGTATTTACGTAAAAATATCATCTTAAACTCATCCCATTCCATGAAATCAATTTATTCCTATGGTCTTGTATTCTTTATAAGGTTCTACTATCGATCAATATTGACCTCTAAACTATAAAATTTGAGGACAATTTTTTTATGTTTCGATAATTTGAGAAGAGAAAATATTTTCTTAATGGCATTGATCCACCAATTAATCACTAGTGGATCAAGAGATATAATATGATAAAATGGATGTTTCATTATAAAATACTCAATAGTACATTTTTTCCTCCATTGAAGATTTGGATTCTCGGAATGATTCAAGTACAAAAAAAATTCATGAGCCTTGAAACAAGATTATATATTCCAGTTCCTATAGAGTTTGGTTACTCATGTATAAAATCATTGCATTAACCTTCACATTAATTATTATTAAAATTTATTCTTGTCTTAGAAGTTAAATAAAACCTAAAAACAATGTGTAACTATCAAGATATAAAAATCAGAGTGAACTATCATATAATCATAAAATATTACTCCTATGATATATATATATCTTGGAAAAATATTCTTGTTCTAGGAAACTATAGTTTTTCACAATGTTTTCCATGGTCATTTACAACGGATTTGGATGTTATCCAATAATTATACTTATCCCAAAGTTTCTCACTAAATGTTTCTAATCATAATCTTCAAATATTGACTAAACTTGTCCTTTGATGCAAAAAATAATGACCCATTATTTTCATACATAAATATAACATTTTTTAGATAAATATTCAATACATTTCACAAATATATTCATGGGTATATTAAAGTTTTATTATATTTTGATACTACATACATAGTATTTTTATTTCATGAAGTATCATAAACATGTTTCATAAAGATCTTACCTTATAGTACTCTTAATAGACATATTGTACTTAAATGTTTCATCATAACCCGAGGAAAGTAAACATAAGAAATGGTGAACTCATATTCTTAGTAAGGGAGAACATAGAATGTATTAATCAAATATCATATGAAAGATTAAGATAATCATAATGGTATTATATCTTGAATATTACTTAAAACGTTCATACCCAATCTATCATGGATGATAAACATAAATCATGGCATAAAAATTTATCTTTTAAAAAATAATTAATCATGATGGTGATAAATCATTATAAACCAATCATGAACTACTATTTCATGTCATATAAGTGTGAAACCACTAAATGTATAGAAACATCTAAATATGTCAATGTTAACTATCAGTACCATCAAATTATAGTGGATTAGGCAGCACACTTGCCCCTAATATCATAACAGATTAGGTATCATCACATATTTCCCATAGTGGATAAAGTACATAGACTTCTCTCCCATATTAGATCAAGTACCTCAACTTGTTTCCTATAGTAGATCAAGCACATCAACTTCTTTCACATAGTGAATAAATAACACTGGCTTATTTCCCAAAGTTGCCTCATGAGATAAAAAACATTTCCCAATTCATTAGAGGGATATATAATTTCAGGCCCACCCATCACATAATTAAAACCATATAT
Source organism: Viscum album (assembly GCA_963277665.1). Taxonomy (NCBI): domain Eukaryota; kingdom Viridiplantae; phylum Streptophyta; class Magnoliopsida; order Santalales; family Viscaceae; genus Viscum; species Viscum album. The sequence continues at coordinate 1,509,798,692 of OY728128.1, read as the reverse complement.
ATGTAGTCTAAAAGTTCAAAAAATATTAACCATATAATCAAATCATAACCCCTGAAAAGAAAATGCATTTCATAAACATTTCATAATTTCATCGTAGCATACCACCTATAAAATAAACTAGTTTTATAAAAATCTAATTAACATAACAATAATCCACATTGATAAAGATTATGGATAGAGTCATTGGGTTATATCCCGAGTAAAACATAATTAACATAAATTGATATTACCAAAGATAAAAACTTTTTTAAAATAATCACTAGAATATTTTCTAAAGAAAATACCATTTCCACTTTGAAATCACTTATATAAAATCTAAAAATATCCCAAATATAAAGAAAAATAATTTATTTGAAAATAGACATGTAAATTTTTAAATTAATATTCAAATCATTGAGTGATCATGATGGTGGGAAATTCTATTCAACTGTATAAGTTAAAACAAAACATTACATTCAAACTTTTTTAAAAAGTAAAGAAGTCCATTATTCAGAAAATGATAAGAATGTCTCATTTAAAAAAATTGATAAAAATTTAATATTGGATAAAAATGTCTTTAAATAATAATATAATAATAATAATAAAATTATTGAGTTTTTTTTTGAAAACATAGATATAGAAGAAAAAGGGTTTTCAAACGAAGAGAGAAACAATGTATGTTTTCCTTAAAACAATATTTTGATATCTTGAGTACATAATGTAAGTAAAATGAAATAAAAACATTTATTCTCCATAAGTAACTATAGGGGAATAAAATTAATCTTCTTTATCAGATATGGATAATATAATTTCTTAAACATAAATTCAACTATAAACAATACATATTAAAATACAATTGAAAAAAAATCCCTTACGTCAAGTCATTCCTTTATTAAATCATGTAAGAGCCTCCAATATAATAATTATATGTTTATTATCAATTTATTCTATAGTTTTAATATATTACCATTTATTATTTACTTATGACATCTTATCACCTATTTATTAACAATTTTTTAACAAAATAACAATTCTGGATGATAACTATTTCATTTTTATGCATGTTTCTGTTCCAAAATTCTATCATTTTTCATTGATCATGGTTAAATATTATTTATAACATTAATAATTATTTAAATATGACATATATTCAATATATATATATTGTTTCATCCATAAAAGATATAGATAGAAAAATAGATTATACCATTATGACTATAGTAAACTGTACGTATGCATGAACATTGTTTCCATTTTCGATGGATTGAATGAAATAAGGGTAAATAATAATTCACAGTTGGAAAATAATTATTATATTATATATATAATATTTTTTTAATTATACCCTTATTACCATCATTGTAAATCAGAGATGAAAAATGAAACACATCGCATCGTGGAGTCCGTATTCCACAGGTACATATGAGCAGTGTTATCATTTTCCAGAAGATTGGAAGGTGAGAAATTATATATTATATTATAATTATATAATAATAATTATTTTATAAATATAATATATATAAATTTAAATCAATATAATAACCATACATGAAATATAGTGATGGAAAATGAATTGTGTCGAAATGTGGACATAGTAAGTCGTACGTACGCACAAGTGATACAATCATATACCATTTGATGGGAAAGAGGGTGAATAAAGGTGGTTTCATAATCAAAATATAATTTCAGAATATTGGGAAAAAAAATTTATTTTATTAAAAATATAATAGATTTTGAGGATTTATAAGAAGGATGAATTGAAAGAGGCTGGGTAAGACAATCACTTCTTCTTTGGTAAGACTTTTTTATATTCCTTCATAAGGACCCTTTGATTAGACTTTTAAGAATAAAATAACCTATAATTTTTATATAAATATTTTTTTAAATAATTTCTATAGGTTTGGTTGATCTAGAATGCTCAATGTGGTGAAAATAAGAGAAAGGAGAGGTTGCCATTTATAAGTCAGGGGGAATCTCAAAATTTCTTAAATAATTAAAAGATAATAAATTATTTCTCAAGAAAAATACTTAAAAAAGGATATATCTTAAATTATAATCTTATATTTGTTTTAAATCCCATAACATAATATATCTTGTATAGGTTTATGGGGTGTTTTAAACTTAATCTTTTGATTTAATCCCATAGTTAATATATTTTAACCTAAACTACGGTAATTCCTCTTCCACTATTAAATGGAAATAATTTTAATTATTAGATAAAAATTGGTTTATAAATAGGCAACGGTATATAATTTAGGAAAAATATTATCAAAATTGTAATATTTAAATATTTTCATGACTTTTAAATAATTTAATAATATATTATTTTCATAAAATAGCATTAATTGAATTTTTGACACTATTAATTTAATTTGACTTTAAAGACATAGATACAAAGATTGAATTTAAATATAATATTTTTACACATAGTTAATGATGCTATATTAATCAATAAAATTATTTTAACACTATCAAACACATAAATTGTATAACTTTTAATATTTTTAAAAGCATTTATTTTATTTTTCTTTTAATTGAAGAAATAATGTGTCGATATTATGTAATAATTTATGGAAATTATATAATTAATAAAAATTATAAATAAATTACCATTATAAAAAATCATTAATCCCATAATAACTATTATGATTCACACATAGAATTCTCTTTTCCTTATGTTAATACATAAAAGATATTTAAAATTAAGAGAAGGACGTTTTTATTTTTTATTTCTTTAAATATTATATTGGAGATTTTTAAGGATAAATGTCCCTTAAAAAATTATATTTCGTGCCTTTGGTGATAATTGACAACTTCCCTTTATAAAATAAGAAGAAAAATGAAAAACTTTGACCTCAATACTTAGTTTTGTCCTAGGTTTACCAGATTTACACTTTGCTGAGGTGATACATTTTACCATGATTACAATTCCTAATTTCTAAAATATAAAAGGTACATATTTAAAATAAATTGGAAGTCATGATTCAAACTATGGAATCCATTTTTCATAATTCAATATCTATTAGTGGAAGAAATTTAGATTAAAATTACTCTGAAAATCATAGAAAAACCTATTTTTTAGAAAAATAATAATTTTTTAAACATACAACTGGATTTATTCTTATCCCATTCCTAGAAAAAAACATTTGATGAATGTTAAAAAAGATTATTTAATATATAATAAATAAATTTCATTAAAATAATTCACCAATAGTGAATAATTTAATTTCTTAATATAATAACATGTCGTGCACATAAAAATAGTTTTTTAGAAAAACTTATCCTTTATTTTCAATTGATTTTTATTTTTATTATAAATTAATTTATAACCAATTAATTAATTTTATTCATCAGTAAACTATATATTTTTTATAATTTATTTAGTCCTATTTATACATTTCATTCCAATGGCTAGGTGATAATTTCATACATCAATGTGGTTCATTTATACTCAAGGTTGAGTGTATCGTAAGATATCAGAGAAATTAAATTTATTTAAAGAGAATTTTATTATAAAATATCATAGAGTTACATGGTGGTATTATATAGAGGATTAATGTAGAGTATTATATTTAATGAAATTATTCTATAATTCATTTCAAGACATGTTTCAAAAATATTAACCCAATAGCTAACATTTTTCTAAACATATTGAATAATGTATATCAAATAAGTTATAATACTATAGGAATCCATTGTGACATACCTTTGTGTATTTTATGAGAACTATTTGTTAAAACTAATCATATTAAACAAAACTACATAAAGAAAAACACTAAGTAAATCTCATTTATTTTATCCTATATTTACTCATGATATTAACATTCCTAAGATGGAAATGTATTAATTAACATTGAATATGTTTTTATTAGAGGTACTTAAATATACTTTGAGATAGTGGGAGAAAGAAAAAATTCAGTTAATTTAAGGATTAAGATGTACAAGAGTTGGTATATAAGCAATAACATCCCTAATATTTAGTGGGAGGAGTTTTTCCAGAGATCCATACTGTATATTAAAGTTAAAACCAAAGTGGTGGTTTTATATTCACCATGATACATGATATATTATTTGATAAGAATATTGAACCTGAAATGGATGTATTAAATTTTAAATATCTATGACTAAAAAATAACTATGAATTTAGATATATATTCTATGTATTTATATCCTTTATGAACACTATTAAAATAAATGATTAATGGACTTTTTATTAGATCTTTTTTTAGTGTGGATAAAGGGGCATACTGTAATACGCTATTAAATTTACAACACACTACACCAGAAAAAACATCATAAAAACTGGGTTTCAAATATATAATTCAAATGAAATAAAATGAGAAGCAAAAATAAAAGAAAAAACATTATATTATATAAAATTCAAATATTGTTTTGAAAAATTACACGAGTAAGTAAAAATTATCACCGATATTCAAAAATATCAATGTTCATTTGTATTTATCTCCGGCCACCAATCATACTATTATCAAACAAGCCACCCCATCTTGAGAAAAAAATGCACCAATATAAGAAAACAATTATTATTTAAGTAATACTATAAAAAATTAATTAATCACAAAATGTAAATTTGAAAATAAAAACATGTGCTTTGAGTCATACCATGAAAATCAGGTATGAGATTGAGTTGTTGTTGATTCTTACATGTCAAACTATTTATTGTTCATCATCAATAATTATCTCAATGAAATTTAAATAAATAATTATAAGATAAAAATGATAAGTAAATAAATAAATTAATAGTAGATAATATGATGAGAAAAAAATCAGATATTTTTTTCTCAGTTTGGCGATGTGATGCGCATTTTAAAATAAATGGAACTTATATATTGAAAATATGCACATTGGGTCATACTGACCACATCATGTGTCATATTTATCTTTGGTCAATTTTTATATGTCACAAATGACTCATCAATATATTTCCTAAATTATCAAAACTACATGAATGCATTTCCTCATTTTTTTAGTATGTCACTTGTGTTTTTTACCAAAATGTCATTTTGAACTAGAAACAAGCACTTTAAGTCATATCGGCCGTATCATACTTCAGTTTGATTAGAGACTAATTACAATATGTCAAGAATAAATTATAAATAATTTTACTAAATTATTAAGACAATATGAGTGTGTTTTATTAGTGTTTAGAGAGTGATACACTTTTTGGACAAAAATGTCAATTTTAAATTGATAATGGGGAATTTGAGTCATTTTAGGAACATTGTGAATCATATTGAGGTGAGGATGACTCTTACACATAAAAAAATGACTTATGGATCATTTTACAAAAGTATCAAGACAATCCAAATGTGTTTTATTAGTTTTGAGTATCTTAGTTATTTTTTACCAAAATTAATGTCAATTTTTAATATAAAATACACTTGGAGTCATACCAATCACACTGTGCATCATATTGAGGTTTGGATGATTTATACATTTCAAAAATGAATTATTTATAATTATATTAAATTATCAAAACAATATGAATATTTTTTATTAGTTTTTAGTATTTTACAATTTTTTTTTACCAAAATGTCATTTTAATCTAGAAACACACACTTTGAGTCATACCAATCACATCATGAGTTAGTCTAATGTGATACTAATTAACATATGAAAAATATTACTTATGAATCTTTTTCCTAAATTATCAAGACAATATAAGCAAGTTTTTTTATTTTTCGGTGAGTGACATATTTTTTGAACTAAAATGTCAATTTTAAACTGATAACATACACTTTGAGTTATACTGGGAATATCATGTATCGAATTGAGGTGAGGCTAATTACTAAACATAAAAAATGAAATATGAATCATTTTACTAATTAATATAAATAATTTTAATGTATTTTATTAGTTTTGATTATGTAAATTTTCTTTTTAACTAAAATTAATGTTAATTTAAATAAAAAAGACACACTTTTAGTCATTTCTACCACATCATGGGTCATATTGACATGTAGATAATTTTTATATATAAAAAATTACTTATGGATAATTTTACTCAAGTATCAATACAATCTAAATTTTTATTCTCAGTTTTGAGTCTGTTACTTATGTTTTTTACTCATATTTCATTTTAAACAAGATAAATGCACTCTGACTCATACTATTCACATCATGTGTCGGTTTTATGTAAGAATAATTCCTATATTTCATAAATGACGTATGAATTTTTTTCCTAAATTATCAATAAAATTGGATCATATTTTCTTGTGTTTCGGTGAGTGAAAAACGTTTTGAAGTGAAATGTCAATTTTAAACTGATAACAGACACATTGAATAATAATAGGAATATCATGCATCAGATTGAGGTGAGGATGATTCATATATGTCATAAATGACTTATGGATTGTTTTCCTAAAGTATCTAAACAGTTTTAATAGATTTTATTGGTTTTGAGTATGTCACTTGTCTTATTTTCTAAAAGTAATGTCAACTTCAAATAAAAAGATACACTTAGTGTCATAATGGTCCTATCATGTGTTGGATTGAGGTGTGGATGGTTTGTACAAATCAAAAATGAATTATGTATTTTTTTCCTAAAGTATCAAAACAATCTAAATGTGTTTTCTCGGTTTTGAGTATGTCACATGTCCTTTTTTACTAAAATTTCAATTTAAACTAGAAACATGCACTTGGATTCATACCAATCACGTCGCATGTTTTTTGTTATGAAACATATTTTTATATGTAAAAAATGACTTATGAATCATTTTCGTAAATTATCTAGACAAACTGATCATTGTTTCTTGTTTTTCGGTGAGTGACACACTTTTTGAACTAAAATATCAATTTTAAACTGATAATGGACACTTTGAGTTATACTAGTCACACTGTGTATCATATTGAGTTGTTTCTAATTCGTATAAATAAAAAATTACATATGGATCATTTTAATAAAGTATTAAAATCATCTGAATGTTTTTTCTTGATTTTGAGTATTTCATTTCAATTTTTTACTAAAATTAATGTTAATTTTAATTAAAAAGACACACTTTGAGTGATGTTAGTCCCACCGGGCATTTGATTGAGGTTAATTTAATTTCTAAAAGTCAAAAATGACATGTGGATAGTTTTAATAAAGTGTAAAAACTATCTGAATTCTCTTAATCAATTTTGAGTATGTCACTTGTTTTTACTAAAATACCATGTTAAACTACAAACATTCTCTTTGAGACATATTGGGAACATCATCTGTCGGTTTGACATGATACTAATTATTTCATGTCACAAATGACTTATGAATCTTTTTCTCAATTTTTAAATACAATCCGATCATTTTTTTCTCAATTTTTATTGAGTGACAAACTTTTTTAACAAAAATGTCAATTTTAAACTGATAATAGAAACTTCTAGTTATATCGGGAATATTGTGTATAAGACTAATGTGTGGATGATTCCTAAACATCAACAATAAATTATAGATCATTTTAACAAAGTATCAAAATAATCTTAATGTGTTTTAATTGGTATTGAGTATGTCACTTGTCTTTTTTACAAAAATTAAACTCAACTTTAATGAAAAAGACACACTTGGAGTAATACTGGTCACACCATGCATTAGATTAAGGTACATATGATTCTTACATGTCACAAATGACTTTTAGATCATTTTCATTAGGTTTAAAACAATCTGAATGTGTTTTCTCATTTTTGAGTATGTCACTTATCATTTCTACTAAAATGTCATTTTAAACTTGAAACATTCACATTGAGTCATATCAGTCACATTGTATGTCAATTTTACACAAGAATAATTCATACATATCCAAATTAACTTATGAATCACTATCCTAAATTATAAAGACAATTTGACTGTGTTTTATAGATTTTCAGTGAGTGACACACTTTTTTAACTAAAATGTCAATTTTAAACTGATAGCAAACACTTTTTGTTATACCACAAACACCATTTATTGGATTGAGGTGTGGATGATTTATAAATGTATAAAATTACTTATAAATAATTTTCCTAAGGTGTTAAAATAATCTGAATATTTTTTCCTGGTTTTGAGTATGCCACTTTTCTTTTTTACTACAATTAATGCCAATTTTTAAGAAAAAGTCTTAATTTGAGTCATATCAACCACATCGTATATTTAATTGATGTGTGGTGAATTTATATATGACAAAAATAATATATAGATCATTTTAATAAAGTATCAAAAAAAATATGAATGTTTTTCTTAATTTTGAATATATCACATGTGTATTTTAATAAAGTGTCATTTTAAAATCGAAACACACACATTAAGTCATACTGGTCACATCATGTATCTGTTTGATGTGAGACTGATTCCTACACACCAAAAATGAACTTTGATTCATTTTTTAAAATTATAAAGACAAACCAAGTTTATTTTCTTGGATTTTTTTAGCAACACACATTTTGAATTGAAATCTAAATTTTAAACTGATAATGGACACTTTGAGTCATACCGGGAACATTATGTACTAGGGGGAGGTGAGGATGGTTCCTAATAATCACAAATGACTTCGGATCCTTTTTTTAAGGTATCAAAATAATCTAAATTAATTTTCTTATTTCTTAGTATCTCTCTTGTCGTTTCTAAAAATATTAATGTCACTTTTAAATAAAAAGACAAACTTGGAGTCATACCAATCACATCTTGTGTCAGATTAATGTGTGGATGATTCCTAAAAATAAAAAATAACTCATGGATAAATTTCCTAAAGTATCAAAACAATACAATATTTTTTCTCAATTTTGATTATTTCACATTTCTTTTTTACTAAAATAAATGTCAATTTTAATTATAAATACACACTTTGAGTCATATCGGTCATGTTATGTGTCTGATTTTTGTGTGACTAATTCCTAGACATAAATATTGACTTATGAATCATTTTACCAAATTATAAAATCAATATGAATGTGTTCTTCCAGTTTGGAGTATGTGATGTGTGTTTTGAAATAAAATGTAAATTATAAACTAAAAATATATTATTTTAGTCATACTGAGAACACTATGTATCTGATTGGGTTATGAATGATTGAGTATGTGATGTGTTTTTTCTTTTAAATATATGAAACTATTCGGAAATTAGATATGTTCCATTTGGATGGAATAGGAAACCTCATGTTTCCTGAAACACCCAATACAAAAGCAACATGTTCTTTCTTTTATGGATTATTGAAGATAGTTGAAAGCAAGATATGACTTCCCAAAATATCATTGAAAAAACTAAATAATTATTAGATAAAAATGATAATTAAATTAACCTAAAAATAATTGAGAAATTGGTGACAAATTAACCAAATAAGTTATAGGAATTCATCTTTTCATGGTGACTATATACATTTTTGACCCATTTCTCTGTTACCATTATCTTTTTTAGAGCCTTAAAGTCCAATATCTCATGAGCACGAACAACTTCGAACAAACCACCCCAAGTAAAGCAGAATAATTAACCTATATAATAAAATAATTATTATTTTATAAATACTATAAATAAATAAATTATACATAAATATGAAGATTTATATTTATAAAATTTCAATTTTAAAATAAATCCCCGCAATTTGATTCATATATGTTACATTGTGTATCGAATTGAGATATGGATGATTCCTACATGCCAAAAGGGTTGAGGGATCATTTTTCGAAATTATCAAAATAATCTGAATGTGTTTTATTATTTTGTATTATTCCACTTGTCTTTTTCACTAAAATGTCATTTATAAACTAAAACCATGAAATTTAGGTAATATCAGGCACACTGTGTGTCGTATTGATGTGTGGTTAATTCCTACATGTGAAAAATGACTTATGGATCATTGTTCTAAATTTTGAAATTAATGTGATCTATTTTTCTTAGTTTTTGACAATTTTGACATTCGTTTTAAACTAAAACGGAAAAAATCTATTGAAAACATGTACTTTAGGTCATGTCAACCACATCTTTTGTTATATTGATGTACGGTCAATTCCAACATGTGAAAAAAGAATTATGGATCATTTTTCTAATGATTGAAAATAATCTGGTGTTTTTTCATAGTTTTGACTATTTGATGTATTTTTTAAACTAAAATGAAACTTTTGAATAGAAAACATGTGATTCAACTCAAACCAACCACATCGGGTGTCAGATTGACATGTGGTCAATTCATACATATGAAAAATGAATTTTGGACCATTTTCCTAATGTTTTAAAACAATCCAAGATTATTATCTTGGTTTTACTATTTGATTTATTATTTAAACTAAATGAAAATTTTTTATTTAATAAATTTTATTCAAGTCATACCGACCACAACATGTGTGATATTGGTGTTTGGTCAATTCCTACACAGAAAAATTGAATTATGGATCATTTTCCTAATTTTTGAAAAAAAATATAAACTCATTTTCTTGGTTTTTGAACATTTGATGTGTGTTTTGAACATGTAACATGTTTTTTGAACTAATGTGTAAATTTTAAAAAATAATTAACAAATAAAAATGTTAAATAAGTTAACCACAAATTAGAAAAAATGATGAGAAAATTAACTAAATAAGTAATAAGAATTCACTGATTCATGATGTCTATATAAATTCTGGAACCACGAATTCTTCTCATTCCTTTATAAATAAATTCATTTATTCTATTATACTTCTCATTGATAAATATATCAAAAATAACATATAATCATTCTGATACTAATTTTTCACACACCAAATATATTTCTAAAGTCATATACCAAACTAGATCACCAATATATTAGGTAATCACCTAAATTTGATATTGGAAAATATTATGACACTATGTATGATGTAAACTCATCTCTAAACAAATTTACTTCTTTTTTTAGTATGAAGGTTGTTGAAAATCTTTTTAGTAATGGGAAAATACATAGAAATAAACAACTATAAAATATTTTTAATGAAATTGTATTTAAATTCAAAAATTACATGTTTAGGGATGCTCTTCTTTTCATGATTTATGATTTCTCTAATAAATTTTTAAACATAATATCCATAATCATTGTCATTATCTTGCTTTATAAATTACATAAATATTAAAGCAGATAAGTAAATTATCTTGAAATATGTTTTTGTAATTAAATATTTCAATATATGGTTTAATCTATTTCTATTTGAAGTAATACTTAGGCATCTTATAATCATTCACCAACTTCATACCATAATTTAGCCTATATTTAGTGATCTCTATATCAGAAGAAAAATATTGTTAAAATAAAGACTAAAACATATAATTTATATTTTATCTATAAAATTATAATTTCAGTGCACCACAAATTCATAATAAACATCATATATGGTCATTTTTTCCATATCCATGCATTGGATATAAACAAATAAATTTTTGGGGTATCCAGATTGATTGTGGCTAGCATTCAATGCTTCCTAAAAAACAAAAACAAAACTTAAAAAAATATATATTTTATGTGATTAGACTGTATTGTTTTACCCATACATTATAGGCATAAAAAAATTTCTTAGATCTATTTTTTTCTCAAATAAATTGTTTATTTTATCCTTTTTCTTCTCAATTTCTTATTTATCCAAAAAACATTCTTGTGTAGAAATGATACAGTTATTAATGAATCAAAATTGTTCTCACACATTTTTCCCTTTATATAACATTAATTTGAACTCTTATTGAAAATATGAATATTTATTAACTTTAATGAACATATTATATCACTTTAGAGACAGAAATATTATGAAAATGTGCCTTATATATGTATTCACAATTAAGACTCCTAACCATTCAATATTTGTAATCTCAATTATATTATCAAGACCAACTGTATCTATCATGAAAGTTCCATATATTTCATCTTCATGTGAAATTTAATACATATCACAATCTTTAAATGATTTCTATACATGAATTTTTAATTATAATAAATATTTTAGTGAAACTAGAAGGGAGAAGTTACTTCTAGAAGGTCATATTGTTCTCTTAGTTGATTCAATAGATTTTCTAAATCTGAACTTCTATTTCCCAAGATGTTAATCCATATGTAATTACATACCTAACTTTAAAACATTTTTCTTTCAATTTTACATCTTCTTCATATTATTTTTTTAAATAATTACTGCAATTATCTTTATAAGATTAGATGGTCATGCTACGAAAGATCCAATAAAATCCTAGATGGTTGTAATATCAGTACCATCAAGTGGAATTGACAACCCAATGGTCAGATCTTGAGCTACTTCAATCAACACTCTAATGTTATATTTTGGTATTTCTTTTTTGTACAGGATGTCTCCCAATATATTATACACCATAACCCTCACAACATGCTATTGTGTGGGTGTTAACAAAATGAAATCGCATACAACTTCACCCTACAGGATTTTAGTAATATAATGTTTTTAGAAGTTTTTTTATTCATATTTAGGAGAAAGAGAAAAGATAAAATTTATTACCTTAAATAAGGTATATTTTTTAGGGGATTAAGTATCCTGAAGTCTAGCAAGGACATTTGGTTGTTCATATACAGGAATTTATTCCACCACCAGTTCTCTTTGATCCTTTCTCATATATTAGTCTACCAAACCAGATAGGATAAAAATATCTTTAAAATAATATATTTTTGCATGAAATCCATTCATCTTCTTATATGTATCTTTTTTTGGCATTTTCTTCACAAAATATGTTCGAGGTGACACTCCAAAACCTACACCTCTAATGAGACCATATTGATTTGACAGCTTTAAAGATTTTAAAAATAGTTTTTCATTTGGTACTATTATTGTCGATTCTTGTGATATAAGAAATATAAGAACATAAATAGATTTTTTTTGTAACACTTTTATAATGAATAATGAATAATTATTATTTCAAACTAACACATGTTTCCCATGATAATTTTTTGTTTTCAAAAACTAGTTTACCTTCATTATTTACACGAGCCTTTTTTCATAGGACATGATGTGGGATAGAAGTGGTTTCATATTTTTATTCAACAACCTCTATAAAAAAAAGGAAAATATGTTGTTTCAAATCACATAAAAATTTATTATTGATTTAAAATATATACCAATTTCTTCTCTAGTGAAGCATACATCATCCTTGTTTTCTGATAGGGTTACATTGGTTTTGATGCAGTTCTTGATTTTCATTACTCCTTTTTTGTTTCATAAAATAAAAATTTTGAATCAAATTGCATAAAATAAATAATTTCAAATTATATATTATCAACTAAAATGAACCTAAAATGATTTCTCATCCTGAAAACTAATGAAATCATTCCTTGTTTTCTTCTTTACAATGTGTGAAAAACTAACTGGTTGGTGGGAATTAACTTTTCCCTCAGCATCCATAAGAAGTAACTTGGTAAGAAGAGTCTTGAAGCTTCTATAGACTTTTATAGTGGTCATTATGACATATTTATTACAAAAATCATATAAAATAAACCAACATTGTATGTAATAAAAAAATTAAACTAATGTTTCATTATATATTTTTTAGTATAATAGTGAAAATTTATTTTAACATTACATTTATATATTCCCAAAGGGTTTCCTTTGTTACAGACTAGATGTGGAACCATGATTTTATTTTAATTGACACATTCATCCTTTTAGTGACCCTAACATAATTATTGAACATTGAATTGTTGGGATCAATAGTTTGGTTTTGTTTCTTCCATTCAACCTCAAATTTTATACCCCTACTTATTTCCTTGATAGATTTATTCAACAATATGATATTATTACATTCATGTTTTTATCATCAACATATTGTTCATCCCCTAATAATTATATGGTTTCAATATCAAACACCCATTATTCCATGAGATTATTTACATCTACATGTGTAGAATACATTTTCTACATGAGTAATCAAACATTTAATTTATATTGTGTTAATATAGTATAGAATAAATAATATTATGAGGAAATTCATAGTATATTAAAAAAACATTAAAATTTTCATTGAGCTCTCTTTATTTTCTTAAAATCTAGAAGGTATTTGGATCCTCTATTAAGAATCTAAATCCCCTCTTTGTGGTCCCCTCAAACAGACAAGACATTATCTATATTGGAACTTCAATGAACTGATTGTGATCTCCCAATAAAAGGCTCATCCCCTATTCAATATTCATCTAACCCTGTAGTTTTTTTAGTATTTAGGATTAAAATCAAGCAATTGTTATTTTCTATATTTGAGACATAAAATAATTTCATTTATTGCAATTCTATTATGAATGGATCATCCTTTTCCCCTTTCACACTAAAACTCACCTTCGTGAATCCCATTTTATCAACTTTTATTGCACTCCTATTTTAAGCCCAATTTGAAATGTAAAATTAGCACATTACATTTTTTATAATCCAACTGGTATATCTATTTGATATTTCCACAATATGACATATTATCAAACATTTGATTTTCTATCAGTGTAAATAGATAGATGCATCACTTCTATAACAAACGTAACTATATTATTTTGAATTATATTTCAGTCATCGTGTTATTTTATATGAAATATATAACTATTTTTTACAAAACTATTTTAATATATAAAATTCTTATTTGTTCCTTTGGCTAGTCATCGAAGTCATTCGGAAATTGAATTTAGATTTTTAGATAACTCTATATAAATATGATCTCAAGAACATATTATAAACTATTAATTATCTGTTTTTGATTTCAATCCTTTAACTCTTGGTGGATTAAAATATCTAAGAATTTATTTGTGGGATTCAATGTATGGATCAAAATCTTTACAATTATGAAAAATGTAAAGGTATGCTTGATCCTGCTTTATGTTTGTAATTATAACAAAATATCTTCCAGAAATCCCTTTACCCATAAGGTGCCTGTTATGATGAGACTTTTTGAGACTTATGTTAACAATATCTTATGGAAAAAATGTATAAAATTTAATACATTCTTCAACAATATATCATTTTTAATACATCCTTTTAGAGGAATTAGATTCTTGACATACCATTTCAAAATATCCAAATGTTGTTCAATGGGGTACATCCATCTATAGTGAATAAGACCACATAGTTGAACCTCTCTAACAAAGTGAATCATTATGTATACAATTTTACCAAACAATGACGGTGGGAAAAACATATCTAATTATCATAATACAACTGCAATATCCTTATTCATGATCAAAATCTTTGCCTATTCTACAACTTTACAGTATATGGTTTTGAAAAAGAAGCAGATTTTGGTTAATTTAAATTATAAATTTTTATGTAGAATAAAACATAATGATATGGACATAAAATCTTTCATCAAAACAAGAAATTAGTATGATTATGGTCCCTATACTTTAAATTCTTCAGTGACATGACATTCTAGATATTTGATGAATACCACTCTAAAACTTTTATATTATTAAGGAAAATGAAAAATCACAATTTTTCTCATCTGGATAGAGTGTAAGATGCTGGAGGAAGAAAATTATATAGTTTACCCTTCACTGGTGCCAACTCTTTCTTTATCTCCATATCAGTCATGTCCAACCTAGAATGTATCCCATATTTTTTTAGGATCAATTATTAACATAAATATAACACTATAAAATACATTTTTTATACATACATGACATCAAGAAAATGTATTATGTACAAAATATTACAATAAAATAATTCAAAGAAAATTGATCTCTTTTTCAAATATGATTTGGTATGGTTTTTTGACAATGATTTACTGAAAGTACTTTCAATATTATTTAGTTTGTTGAAAAATATATTACCCATTAGTAGAGATGACAATCTATCTTGTTTGGTATTATCATTGAATGTTGTCATATAGGGTTCATATTCATGTCAATGAGGTGAAAAATTTATTATCTCATAAAAACATAGTCTTGGAGGAATGTTTCAGCCAGAATGAGTGTGTGCATTCTTCATAAATGGGACACCACAATATTCCTTTAATTATATAGCCTAGCAAATTTCCATAAGAAGAAAATTCATGTATCATCTTGTACAACGTTACCCCAAATTTGAATTATTCACTTATATGAGCATCATACATTGTAACACATGTATCCCACATCAATTCTAGATTTTTGGTCAATGGATCTGAAATACATCAATATCATTATCGGGTTGTTTTTTCTTATATATAGTTAGAGACATCATAATGTATTTATGTTTCAAGCATAAAAATAGTGGAAATTTATAATTTACCATCATGATTAGACATGTACTTTGAGTACTACTCTATACACCAAAAGTATTAATTCCATTTTTAGATAATTCGTGATTGAAGTTTCTTAGCTCATTTCAAAATTTAGGATATTCATGTTCCATTTTCTCTCACTGAGGATACTCTATGTGATGATGTACTTTCACACCATCAATTATTGAATCTGTATTTGATGTTAATTATCTCACTATTTCCTAAAATCCATATAGACTTCTAAAACAAGGAGTGATAGTACATTACACTACATATTTTAAAGGACTTGATTCGCCATTGTTAAATCGATCTATACCACACTTAGGTAATTTTATGAGTGATTTATGGTCTTTGAGAAACAATATGAAATCATTTGGACAATCATGTATTTTTTGAGATCATTCATGTTGAACTTAGCAGTCATTTAGCATCATATGTTTGACAAGGAAGATCATTTTTTTGGAATCATATCATTTAGAAGACCAAGTAGTTCTGTAAAGATGGTGTCACTCCATACACTACCATATTACAAATTATATAACTTCAATACAATTGACAATGTTGTGTATTTATATTTTATCAGTAAATAATTGCCTCTTAGCATAGCTATATATATTTTCAAACAACTTGGTACAATCACGAGGGTCATATTAAATTTTCATTGTCATTTATTCCCAACAATCTATATCATCATATACATTGGTATTCATGTGAAATGATACATAAACTGCACTATCATCTAAATCAGTGTGCATGTTCAGTTTTCCCCCATGTTAAGTTCAACATTTATTACTCTGATCTATTTCAAAAAAAACATTATTCCAACTCTTTCAGACTAGTTTTTATTGGATAAAAATAATCAAAACCTGGAAAAAGTATTTCCAAAGGGTTGTATTCACACTCTATTGAAAACATGATAAACTCTTTAACTCCATATTTATGTTGTTTTGTCATATGATTAGTGTGCATCCATTTTCAATTCGTATACATCCTATAAGGTTCATAAAATATTCATTTTGTATGAAAAATAAATAAGTACATTTAATATATTCATAAAAAATGTAGAAAATTATAGATAATTATAATATGGGAAACTCAAAATGAGAATAAGTACCCAATATGGGATGACTACTAATTAGAGTAGTTCCACTAGAATGGGTGAATGTATAAAGGATATAGGTGATGAGTCTCAAGTAGAAAAATTTATAATAACTATTTGGGAGATGAAGATGATATGGATGGTTTTTTTCCCCTTAAATCTCAATGTTTATGGGATGGGATGTGGGGAAGCACCGGACAACATTTCATAGTTTTTTCTAAAGATGAAAATATTCATAGAAACAAATTGGTTTAACATATGAGTTGATCATACAATACATGTTCATAGTTCCGTTACAATTTTATACCCCTTTCCATATTATGAATGGGTTTTGATACATGATCACATTTGCTAAAGTATATATGAACCGCTATCCCTTAAATAGAAAACTTATTGCACTAAGATTTTAAATGCTCTATTAGTGGAAATAGATGCATGATTTTTTAGTCCCTCTTATTTATGACACTATGGAGAGGATCCTAGTGGGTATAAAAATAATAAAACATCATGTAATTGGTATTGATTCACCATTTATATCTCTATATATTTCAGTACATGTATCATTATAACACCCTAAGATTTAAGTATCTACATTCCTTTAAATAAATACTTTTTGGGTAGATTTTATCACATAAAATACTAAACTAAATCAATAATGATTGAATATTTATAAAAACGAAAAAATATGTAAGAAAGAGGTGAAAATATTTAGTAGATTTGGAATATATTGGGAAAATTTTCCCCACAAATAGAAGAGACATTATAGCAACTCAAGAGGCTTTTATTATACATAATAGAGGTTTCCTCATAACTAGAAGAGACTTTCTTTGGGATTGGTGTATAATGGTTTTGATGTTGGTATTATATAAAACCAGTTTTTACAATGGATATATTATCAAAACACGCCACAAATCAAAGGAACACCAAAAAAATCACAAAAAATATTTCATATCACAAATCTCAACCAAAATATGTTCCGTCCATGTCAACACATCACAATATAATATGTTATTTTAAATACATTTTCCAGTCCCTCTATGAAATCACTCACTCATTTTTTAACACTAAACACAATATTTTAAAAAATGCTTTCTAAATTCCATTTTTAAATCATCCACATTACAATACATGTTTCAAGAGACCAAAACTTTTTAAATTATGACAACGTAATTTAATGTTCCAAATCTCTTCTCCAAACCAATTAAATAATTTAAAATGCTATTTTTTTAATTTTTAAAACCCTTCTTGAGATTCAATTTTTTAAAATTACACATAAAAATTGACAACTTTTTTAAAAACAATTAATGGGATACGAATCCCCTTTTTCTATAAAACCCATTATCATCAAGTGAAAATTTTTAAAATTATATTAAAAACTATAAACAATAAACTAAGAGTTTAAAACTTTTTCCATTTAAATATGTCTACAAAAATATGTTAAAAACATTATAAGTTCAAATTGGAAATCCTTAATGATTTTCAAAAAACTGAATCAATTTTAGTTTGTTTTAAGGGAAAACCTCTTTTTTCATTTCAAAACCCACATTAACTTTTAAAACAAAGTTACCTTTTTCAAAACTGAAATTTAAAATAGGAATGAACATTTAAATTCTATGTAGGACACCACCCACTATTCCATATTCTAAACCGTTAACTAGAGGTTTATTTGTAGGCTAAATTTAATTACAATTAT
Organism: Viscum album; assembly: GCA_963277665.1. Lineage (NCBI taxonomy): Eukaryota > Viridiplantae > Streptophyta > Magnoliopsida > Santalales > Viscaceae > Viscum > Viscum album. The sequence continues at coordinate 1,509,779,769 of OY728128.1, read as the reverse complement.
TTAAAATAAGGTTTTTGATTATTTTAAGAAAATTAATAAAAAAACATTTTATAATTCAGTTTTAATAAAATAAACCAACTTTTCATATTTTAATAAAAACACAAAATGAATATCGTTTTACAAAATCTAAAAAAACATGATTATTAAACAATTCCATAACATTTAATAAATATAGCAGAAATAAAACATTTTTTAAAATATGGGAGTAAATTAACAATTTAAATCCTAGAGCCAATGTAATGGATTCCTCATGAATGTTAGGTTAAGACTCAAGGATCCCCACACTCTCAATGATAATGGCTACCTGGATCACACATTACCTTAAGGCTACGAGCATAGGGGGTAGGATTCCACCGCTACAAGTGTCTCCCTACCTCACCAATAATTAGTTAGAGTTGTCATTATATATTCCATTTTTATGGAGAGTGAAACATGAATAACATGATTATCTTGGAATACATGCCTAAATACCGAGGTCCCCATGGGATTCCTTAAAAAATATAATCAAGGGACTATTATTTTTTTGTGAAAAGTGTGAACTGAGGCCCTTAAATTAAGACAAAACAAGGTCATAAAATGTGAAATGAGGGTATTTTACATTAATCATGAATAAAAAGTGGGAAAATCTTTTAGGAAAAGTGGTCGAGTAGAGACATCCTTCCCTAGTGACCCCTTTGTTTTGTAACCCATCTATAATAATTTTCTGCTTCCCTGGATGTGTGAGTGATAAAGTAGTTCATGGAAGAAATATTTTCAAGGGATTTGACACATTTTACTATTAACCACCATGATAAGTATGTTTGTCGTATTCTTGGTGTTTTCACATGAGTATAGGAGTCACATTCTAACCATATACAATCCCGATATCTTTGATGATAAAGATAAATTTCCCTGATTATACCCATAATCTTTAATTCCAAAGCAGTGTTAATGCCACAAGGACCATGAAAACACTCCAAAACATCACCATTGTAGTATCTGAAAATAGAACCATATCCTGAGGGGTCCGAGTTACCCTAAGAAGCCCCATTTATATTACACATTGACCATAATTAGAAATGTGTTGTCTAAAAAACATAAAAATTACCAAGAGGAGTCATGTAATTACCATCAATCTAGAGCTGCCTAAGTTTCATGAATTCAGTAATAGAGTCGCTGAATTTTTCAGCATGAAGTTCATTAGTAGATTTCGCTACTGTGAGGATATTCTCCAAGGCACGACAAACATTAAAATAGATCCTTTTGTGTAGAGCAGTGTTCTTTCCTTTCCAGATATAGTGGACCATTTTGGATCAAGTAGTTTTCAGCAGAACCGTTAGTTGTTTTGAGATATTTAGGGCATGTAACACAGAAAATAGAGAGCATACCATGTCTGTGGGTGCAAAATGGATCTCAAAATAACTTAGAATTTCCTGCTATAATGAAGATGTTGTCTTTCATCTCATGAATAGATGTTCCACATCCTCTCTGTGTTGGTTTCAAAGAACTCATTTGGAGCATAATTAAATCCTTATTCTTTGGAGATTGACATCAACAAGAATCTTGTTGAGATACATCCATCATAAAAGTATGAAACTAGAGGGTGTCATACAACTCTTTTTCCATTCACCAATAAATTTGGTTTCCCCTTGAATAAGATGTTTTAAAATTTTCTTTGAGTCTACGAATCCATTTGAAGATCCCTCCCAAATTAGTATATCCTACGGGTTAACAAATTCATAGCTGTTCATAGTGTCAATAATGCCATCTGAAACCAGTTCCATATTTTCCAGCTATTCCTTTATCATGAAATTGTGATCAATGGTATTTTCCTCCATGATTAACTATTTAATAAGAGGTTTTATTTTCTAGTCGTTGTACCAAAAGCGCAGGGTGGTGGTCATGCTAACAACCCATCAAGTGTGTGTGCTAGCCTTTTGGAAGACAATCCTTATTCTATTACAAAGAGATGACTCAAGGTAACTTCTTATCCATGTTAAAATCCTTGCCATGTGTCTTCTTTTTATGAATTCTAATGCAGTTTTTTTGGTATTGACCATTCTCCACATATACTTGGCATGTGGTGGCTGATTGAAGAACTCCAATTTTTGATGCCCAGATCTCCGAGTTTAGTTCGTAAGAAGCACTTTTTCCAAGGGGCAGTGGTGAATTGCCTTTCCAGGATGTTTCCACTCCTAAAAAATCTTCATCATAGTATTATGTTTCTTAATGACATTGATAGGCTGTTGATTAACCAAAATTTAGTAGACTAGTTTTGAGATCCAAAAATTTCTGACAAGATAGATTTGTCCCGCCATTAAGAGAGAGAATTCTCTTTCTAGGAGACATGGATTATTCTATTTTGATCCAACACACCTAAAATGTGAGTGGGATGAGGCTTTCCACAAGAAAATGGAACACCAATATATAAAAATGGTAAAGAACCCTTTTTATTCCCAGATTAATGGTGAGAGTAATCCTCTTAGATGGTGATATTTTATTCCCAAATTATATAAATGACTTACTCCAGTTCATTATTTGACGAGAGACATTTTCATAATGATGAAGAGAATTTTTCAAAATGGAGATATTCCTCCTATCCCCCTGTGTAAAAATGATAATGTAATCAGCAAAACATAAGTGGGATGGAGAAGATATACCTCGTGATGCACTGATAGTCTTAAAATCACCCATGACCACCATGTCTAGTAAAATTATACTAAGATAATCCTCTATGATAGTAAAGATAATGGATAAAAGAGGATCCCCCAGTCTCACCCCCTGGATCATGTGAAGTATCCCTCTGGGGACCCATTTATAAAAATAGATATACAGGGTGACTCAAAAATCACTTTAATCTAGTTAATAAACTTCATATAAAATCCAAAACTATGTAAGACCCTTCCTATAAACCCCTAGTCCATTGTTTCAAAAGACTTTTTGATGTTAATCATTATAAAAATATTTCCTACTTGATTTGTTTTTTTTTTTGAGTAGGCTAACAAACTCTGAGGCAGTGATCAAACAATCCTGAATATTCCTTCCTTTCATAAACCCAAACTTGTTCTAGGAAACTATTTTCTCTGATACCCCAGCAAGTCTTCTAGTAAGTATTTTTATGATCACTTTGTGAAGGGTATTTACCAATGAAATTGGACTAAATTTACTTATCTCACCTGAAATCTCAACCTTTGGGATGAGGGAAGTAAAAGGAGAGTTTAATCCTTGAAGAAATATCCCACCCTTTAAAAAATGCTCGACAAGTTGGCACACTTCACTCTAAATAATGTCCCATTATATTTGAAATAATTGGTTAGTAAATACATCCGGTCCTGGAGATATATCCTTTTTTTGACCAAACATAGCCTCTTTAATCTTAAATTCCATTGGAATAGAGGTAAGAGAGTAATTGTCTTCCATTGTAAGAAAATTTGGAATGATGTTTTCCTAGATCAATTCACCCCTTGGGGGCCATTAAAGAGGCCCATGTAAAAGGATCCAATATTATTATAGATCTCTTTTTTATCATAAAAAATTTGATCCCCTTCCTTTAGTGAAGAAATAGGCCTATTTTACCTACGTACATGTTGAATAGCATTAAAAAATTTAGTGTTTCAATCTCTATCCAAAATCCACCTAGTTTTGAGTTTGTCTTTTCGGATGTTATCCCTGATTTTTATGAGACTCATAATCTTGGATGAGATTTCACCTTCTTGTTTCATGTCTCCACAAATGTTCCCCCTTCTATTTTATTCTTGAATATCAAGTAGATAACATTCTAGACCATCCATCTTAGCATTAATTGAGCTAAAATTGACATTACTCGATTCATTTAGCTTAACTTTGACCATTTTAAACTTAGTTATGCTGACCAGAGGACCTACATTTCCATCTATCGAGCCCCAAGTTTCTTGAATCATCCTTGATCACTAAGGGAGAGAGGTCCATGGATTATTGAACCGGAAGGGAGTTGTATATTTCCTTTCACTGCTATGAAGGATCACAAGAAGGGGGTGGTGGTCAGAATTGTTCTTGGCCAATGTAGCACATGAAATTAATTTCCAGGACTCAAGAGAATATCCATTGAAAAATTCCATATCTATTAAACTACCTCTCATTCCATTAAGATTCCTTTTATACCATGTGAATATTTCCCCAACAAGGTTCATTTCAGTCAATCTCGCTTCCTCTATACATTGTCCAAAGTCTCTAATAGAAGTAGCATTTTCCACATGACCAATATTCTCATCCGTATGAAGAATGGAGTAAAAATCCCCTAAAATTATCCATGGGTCCATAATTTTTTTCAATATATACTTGATTTTCTCCCATAATAGCCTCTTGTCCATCTAATTATTGTAAGCATATATCACCAAAAAAGACACTTTCCGGCCTGACTCTATGAAGTTTCAAGTAAGAATCTGGTTATACTCATAAATCATAATTGGGTTGTCAACACATTGAGGAACAAGGAGCCAGATCCTATCCATAGAAGAATTAGCCCGATTGTTACCCAGAATTGAGTATACATTACTATTGAATAATGTGCAAAGATTCATAGAATTTTTCTTAGGCTCAGCGATAACTATTATTTCAGGTCTGTACCAACCTATAAGGAGCCCAATGGAACCCTCTGTGCTAGGGTTGTCTAGCCCTTAATAGTTACAAAATATGATCCATATTTATTTGGTTTGGGGGTGAGACCCCCCCCCCCTCTATTTCTTTGTGATTTTCTAGTAGTCATTATTGCTAAGACATTGGCCTCATATTTAACATCTATTTTTGCACCCTAATTTTGAGTCTTCTCACTTCGATGGACATTCTCCTGCTCATTCTTCATGACAGGGTCCTCTAAAGCACTCGTCACTAGTGTGCCATATACCTAACTCTCAATCTTCTTCCCAGCTGCTAGATTCTTAGCAATCGGAACATTAGAATTCTGAGAAAATTCACCTACAGACCAGTTCACCTCAGGTGTAAATCTATGTCCCCCAGGTTTTCATCCAAGAGACTCCTCTGAAGAAGACTGTATTATCCCAAATTAAGCATTGATGTGATAAGAGATAAGGTAAAGAATGTAATATTCATCCTACATTTATAGGGAAATTGAAAAAACATCTTGAAATCTTTAAAGAATTGTAATATCGTGTTCCTCTATATAAGAGATGATGACCTGGGTCCCTTGCCTAGCCAGTTGCTTCTCTTCCTTAACCATAGATACCCAGGACGATCTAACAGCCCCCTATTTGTTGATTACATTTTCATTGTCTAGATTTGGCACACTACATCTCCCTTTTTCCATCACATTGCTTCTCTTCCCTCTAGAAACCTCCCTCCAAGCTGTGGTGAGGGGAGTTGGATGGACTAATTTTTAAAGAACACGACAACTATTAACAATATGGCAGACCCTTTTACAGTGATCACAGAACATTGGAACATTCTCAAAATCATATGATAATCATTTTTCGCCAAGAAGATGCATTCAGGAGGCTCTGCTTCCGTATTTATTTCAATCAGAACCCCTAAATACATACAAAAATCACCATTCATGGTGTGATGATTGATTTTCAAATGTGTTCCAATTCCTGAAGCGATGTCATCAAGAGTTTTAGGATTCTAATAAACCCATGGGAATCTATGAATCCTCTTCCACACATATTCCTTGGAATGTCTCTGCCTAAAGGGGTTGAATTTGGAATCCCATTATGAAATCCTGAAGAATCTAGGTTTGAGATTAATATTTTCCATTCGCCAAACCTTGTCCATTTCCACCTGCCACTCCAAAATCACATCTATGAATACCTTACCAATTGGAATTAATCTCCATTGCGAGAAACCCTAGAAGATTAATATCTTATTTTTTAGATCTGTGAAGGACCAATACTTCATACCGTTCTCATATGAAACACAACCTAGAGATGAAAAATTTCATAGATCCATTTCTTTCATGAGGCCATCTGAATCTGCTACCACCATAATGGATCCATCCCCTGACTGCATAAGCATCATGCACTTGTAGGTTTTAGATGTAAAAGGTCTATCTAGGGATTTGGAAAAAGAGATGGATCTTAAAGATGAATTTGATGCAACATCCACCACACCATCCTTCTGAGTATGAGTGAACGGCCTTTCCCATTCTGGATTGAACGATTCCATGATCAGCCAAGAAATTAGAAGGAAGAAGGTGAGACATCATCGAGATGAAATAATGAACTAAATGTGATCTCTATATTACACTATAATAAATCACCCAAGTGACTATTAATTTATCAAAAACTAGTTTTACTAAATATCACACAAGAAGAAAAAAATCCTAGATTTCACATGGCATAAAATTTATTCAATAATCAACATCAATAAGGTATTACAAATATTCATGACATTGAAAACTATTTTCCAAAAGATCCTAAGCCATTCTTTAAAAAAATTAAAAACATCATTTTAGATAAAGAAATCATGAATGATTCTCTTAGAAATACCTTTTAAACATCACTCGATGTATGTCATTCAAAAACATAATATTTTAAGAATAATCCCTAAAAGTTCCAAATAATTCATGTGGTTATATATCATAAAAACTCTTAAGGTTTGATACATACTTACTTAATTTATCCCATGACCTAAATAGGGAATAAACCTTTATTAACCAATGATTTTATTTAAAACCCACCCTGAAACATTTTCACAATGCTTGAAATTTAAATTATCACTTGAAATGATATGAAAAATCATTCGGAAAATACTTTTCAAGCCGAATACATCATTTTAAAATTAAAAATATCATTTTAAGGGGAAAATCGGTTAATTTGACATGTGGGTAACTTGAAACCATTTTCAAACATTTCTTTAAAGATATAAAACTCAATTTCTATCTATGAAAACCGAGTCAAGATCCAATTTATTCCATATAAACTCAATGAGTATAATTAATACTATTATTAAATAATTAAAACACCAATATAACCATAAACCAATAATCTATTCTGAAATTAAAGAGTCAATAAAGGGTAAAAACAACCTAGTCTGAGAGATAATAAATAATTCCACATGAAAAGAGAGAGGAGGACCCTAAGGGAATATCACTTGCTCTAGAAATCAAAGTCACAACAAAATCAGAAGCCATAACCTCCTAGGGTTCATCATGGTGTGTGCACAATGAGGAAGTAGATGAAAATGAGAGAGATAGAGAGAGATATAAATTAAAGGAAGAGGAGAAGAAGAAAAAGGAGCATGGCCTATCTAAATCCGTTCAAGAATCATTATAAAATGAAACACTAATGCACATCCTGGATCCCAAAAAAGAAAGAAACGAGAGAGTAGGATAAAAAACATAACCTAGATTCATGGAATGATTCATTTAAGAGAAATTCATGGTGGAGCATTGACAGTAGTGTAATTCCTCAAAAACATGAGAGGCATTATTAAAATCAGTCCTATTAGAGTTGTTTTAAATAGATTCGGGATGGTTTTGTAGCACTTCTGAAAAAGTGATGATAGAGATTCCTTTTATCATATCTGAAATAATAAGTGCTGATAAAAGGTCTTTTATCAATGTTAAAGAAGCCCTAATAGAATGTATCTTTATTAGTGTTAAGATTTAGTTCTGATAAATGATTTATAATTATAATTACAAATAAAAATATTTGTAAAAATATTTATAAATTTTTCTATGTGATTATAAATGTTTTTATATCATTATATATATTAGGTGTTTGGGAGTACAATTATATTCTAACACACAAACAGCATGCACACAACCCTCAAAGGCAGGTCATAGCCCCCCAAGGGATACCTCCCAACCAGCCGCATTGATTACATTATATATTTTGACCCGAAGGCCCCGTGGCTATGAAGACCATTACATGGCCCGTAGGTCCCATATTTTTTGCCCAAAGGCCCATTCTGTGAATAGTACCCAGCTACTATGGTACCATCACTGCTATAGTCATGCCCACCACTGCTATAGTACTTCTACAATACCCTAGGCCCAATGGTTTTTTAACCCCCAACCTCAGGTAGTATTACGGGGTTTCTTTACCACTAAGCCAAACCCCAACTACAAAAAAATATCATTATATATATATACATATATTTATATAATTATATATATAATAAATATATAAAATTTATTCATAATTTAAATATTTTTACTATAATTTTATAATTATGTAATTATATTATTATTTATTTATAATTATATAACTACTTTTAAAAAAATGAAATTTATTTTGGTATAATTATAAAATATATAATTTCATTAAATAAAGTAAATATAAATTTATAAATATATTTATAAAAAAATATTTATTTATAATTATAATTATATAAATATAATTACATATATTTATTAAATATTAATATAAATATAGTAAATATATTCACTAATTAAATATATTTATTTTAATTTTATAATTATAAATATATTTATATCATTATATATATTTATATAATTATATATTTGTTTATTTATATTTGATAAATATATATAAATGTAAATATAATTTTAATTTTTTTAAATATATTTATTATATTTTATAATTATTGAAAAATCTAATTAATTATTTATAATTATATAAATAATTTTTTTAAATAGTATTTATATATTTATATCATTATATATATTTATATAATTATATATAAATATAATATATATATATATATATATATTAAATATATCAATTATTTCAATATATTTATTATAATTTTCTAATTATTTAAATATAGAATTTTTTATTTACAATTATTTAAATACTTTTATTAAAAACTATATTTATTTATGTAAAATTATATATATATATATATAGTAAAAATACATTTATAAATATATTTAGTTATAAATATTTATTTACATATATATTTTTAATATTATAAATGAATATTTAATCTTATACGCATGCATGTTAAAAATGAGTGAAATTGAATAACTAAAAATGAGTACACTTTAAAATTACTGAAAATAGATAATTTTTATTAATTAAATATAAATTATTATAAAATATGGATATATATTTAAATAAATGTGAAAATATATTAAAAATATTAAAATATAGAAAATATATAATAATATAAAAAATGATTAAATTCCAAAAAAATATTAAAAAGTAATAAATAATACCTAAATATAATAATATTAAAAATAAATAACTAAAATTTACTGATTAAAAACATAATATATTAAATATTTCATTTTAAAAAATGAAATTCTAAAATGAACATTAAAATTTGAATAAATTACATAAATATTAGGTGTATGTGTTTCTATATAGGATTTGATTAATTACGTAAATATTTGGGTCTGTGCGTTGTAACTAAAAATACATTGATTACAAATATGTGTGTGTGTGAAATCAATGTAACACATTTTTGATATATGTTAAATTGAAATATCAAATGACATTTAATTAATGTTCGTTACTCAATACAATTAGTCAATATTTTTAACTAATATTGATTTTTAATTATAAACCATTCTTCACTAAATATTTCGCTTATTTTATTTAAGCATAAATATTTTGTTTTATATAAATCATATTTTAGTAAATATTATATATATATATATATATATATTGATATATATATAGAAACATATATATATATATTAAATTTACTAATGAATAATTATGTATAAAACCCATTAAAAATGAATAAGATATTAATATGATTTTAATTATTACATTTTTGTCATTTTATATATTTATATAATAGATATTACTTATTACTATTTAATATATATGTATATATATATCAAAATTAACCATTTTTATTAATAATTACTTCTTTAAAAAAACCAAATATTTTTTTAATTTATTCATTTTAATTTTTTTTGTTTATTTATTAATATTTATTTATTATATATATTTATTTATTTAATATATAATATATATTACTATTTATGAAAAATATATATTAATATAAAAGATGTTCATTTTTATTAATAATTATTTAATTGGTAAAAATTTTATTATTCTTTTTAATTTATTCATTTTTAATTTTTATTAGTCTAATTATTTCAATTTATTCAATATATATATTTATTTATTTATTTTTAATATATAATATTTATTAATAAATACAATTTATATATTTATCTATATTAATTTTTTTAATAAATATTTATTTGCTCAAAAATTAATTACTTTTAAAATTCATTCATTGTAATATTTATTTGTTTAATTTTTTTAATTTTTAATATTTTTAATATTTATTTTTTATTGGTTAATAATCTAGACATGAGGTGGGATGAGTCGTGTTGTACTTGGTCGTATGTATGACGGTGAGCCCAGGCCCATGGGAAGCATAGGGTGAGCCTTAGCACATGTGATTCCTTGAAGGATCCCATATGTAAGTGTATACAAGAGCCAATCCTGGAAACATGATTTTGGGCTTACGATGTGGCGAAATCATTTATAAAGAAGTGGCATAACCTGTAAAATTTTGATATTGGAAAATCATGCATGATCAAAACCTTTTTTGATGCTAAAAAATACACTGATAAAGCATTTGGCCTATGGGAAATATAAGGGATTTTCCTAAACAGATAAAAGGGGGATTATCAAAAAATAAATAAAAAACTTGAAGCCCTTTGGGCTGGTTTGACCACTCATTATCATTTCTAAAAAAAGCGTTGATAATAGTATCATTTATAAATTCTTTTTTTAGTGCTGATAAAGATCAATGTTGTATATAGCGTGTTTTTCAGTAGTGATGGGATAACCCAAGGATAAACTTTTTGCAATGTCACTTGACCAGAATTATAAGATCTCGACTTTTTTCCGGCCTGTCTCTCTTTATGTAATTGGTTAAACATACTTGGGTTTAGTTATTTTTGTTTACACCTTTGTAATCGAGCCTTTGTATTGGATGGGTCAGTGTTTTGGAGGTGTTTGGATGGAAAAGTGCATGAGAAGAGAAGTTTATCTATAGAAAATATTCAAACTATGAAATGTTAATTTATGGCATGAATTGTTCTTAGAAGAACCCCTGAAGTTCATGCATTGTATGAATGGGTTTGCGTAGACCCTGTGAAAATTATTCAAGAAGTGAGATATACTTCATGTAATGAATTTATTAATCTGGGTTTTTATGATGAGGTAACAGTATTTTTAGCATATTACACAACTGAGGTTTTCTTAATGTGAATCTTAAATTAACGTCTTGAACGGAACATATCCAATTGGTTATTCCAACCCTCGCACACTAATTTTCACAGATCACTTAATCTCCCTTTTATCTTGTTTCCAGACCTCTCATAGGTGATTTTTGGTCTTTTCTATTATCCAAAATTAGTTTCCATTAGATGTTGGTGTTTTGATACATAGAGATTCATGGTAATTCTCTCGGTCCTTATTCTCTATCTTGATCTATTAGTTTTTTCTTAGGGAGAACCCCAGTTTAGGCTATCCAAACTCGAATCTAGATATAATGTCTTATATTGATCTGGTTTCTTAGTTTTCAACGAATATAAGGAAGGAAAACCCAATTCTACCTTGGCTACTAAGGTTTTTATTTGTCTTCTCTACTTTTGAGGTAGGTGGTCTGAGTCATCTCTCTAAGGATTGTTTTTTTAATATGTGAAACATGGTAAACCATGATAGTACACCGTGTGAATTACCTAAACTAAATGGTGACCCACTTTTTGTTTATAAATTCATATAGCTAGACCTCCCATGAGTCATGTTGGATATGTTAGTGATGATACCATACATGCATCCACTAGAGGGGCATACCTACCTTTCAACGTGTTTAAATTGGGATTGTTAATGTTAAGATTTGGATTACCTATAATTAGATTGAAACTGTAATTATCTAATTGGTTAGAATGATAATTTTATGTCTTGAAGCGATGAATTGTCTTTGGATTTCCTCATGCATGTCAGATTAGTGTAATATGTATATAATGTAATGATAAAGATAAATGGACATAATTGATACTTGAAATATAAGTGTTACAATTATGATGATAATTGGTAAATTATATCCAAATAATGAATGATTTATATATAGTAATTCTCTAAATTAATAAATATGGAATATAATGACATGTCTGGTATGATTGGTTGTTGGTCATGTGAATTTATTGTTTAGAATTTTGTCTTGATATTTCATTGTTTATCCTTGATGTCTGAGGACGGGATGTTACATTACTTGTTGTGATATTTTATTGTTATGAATTATTCTTTTTTTTGGTTCTAGACATCATGATTTGTGACACTTAAGGGTAAAGTTCATGGATATGTACCCACATAAAGGTAAGATTCATGTTATTAAATACTTCATAAGGTAAAGATTCATGGGGTATATACCTCCTAGGGTAAGATTCAGGTTCATTAGATTCTTGAGGGTGATATTCTTGTTCTCCTGAGGGAAGGTTTCACTATTTCATTATATGATATTTTATATTCATCCTTAATAGAATAATCCTCCAAGGATTTGGTTGATTCATCCTAATAATAAGAATAAAATACTTATCAAAGACATTTTTCATGGGGCCAAATCTAGTTTGGATAACTCTAATCTTCTCTACGGATCTCAAGGGTTGAAATTTCTACTTGATGTTCACCATTATATTATAAATAAATGCCCTATTTTTTTACTATTTCATGAACTAATTTTGATGGCTATATATTATTATACACCACGGGTTTCATCCTAATAAGTTTTACTCACACCCTATTCAAGAATTGTTTAAACCCCAGATGATTTCATAGATGTAGATCTGGATAAGGAAAAGGGTCCCTATGTTGATTGATTACGTGTATGGTGGGATAGATCATGGAGATTAAACTCATATGTGGTTTAGGATCATGGATTTTGGAGTCGTATTTTTCAAATTTTTAATCTTTTACTTATATAAATTTTATCATGTCTGTAGAGACCCAAGATTGACGTACATGGGCATTACATAGATTTTTAGGAATACTTAATACATAAAAAAAATAGAAACCCAAGGACTGTAATAGTTTAGTGTATTTGGAAATGTGGAACATAATATTCTAATCATGGTGAAAGATCTTCATCATCCCCCCTAAAGATCTTACCCTTTTCTTTTCTTACCTAAAAACTTTCTTTATATCCTGGGGAAAAGAAAAAATAGAAAGGGTGAGCTCGAATGCTCAATAAGGGTAAACATGGAGAACATTAAACAATCCATAAACATTTGAACGTAAAAACATGAACATAAAATCTAAACATCAAAATCTTGAGCAATGACATAAAACATGGCAGTACACAAGGCATAGATCATAAAGGAACATTTATCATGATAAAGTATCATGGGGATAAAACATGTAATGGTGGAAAACCATTAATCACATGTTATGATTTACATAGTAGCCATGAAATTGGTGCCAACACCATCATAGTGTACAAAGTCCATTACTGAACCGGGTTTGCCTACCATTCCAGCCCTGTATTACTGAACCGGATTCACTTGTCATTCCTTTCATGTCTATCTCGTGAGATATAAATCGTTACCCAATAAATTAGAGGTAGATATAGGTCCCAACCATCTCATATTGAAATCATTCTTACATGTGCCACAAAACAATCATAAATCATTCATCATAACCCAAGGAATAAAATGGGTTTTATAAACATCATCCCATCATAACATAATTGATATAAAACAATGGATATCAGTTCATCATAAACAAAATCAAAGAATTTAAATAATATGAACATTATACTTGAAACATAACCATATGAAAGAATGTAATCTTAGATGGATAATAGTTTTGAATAAACACTTGAAATGAATTCTTGAGGAAAATATCCTTTCTTATTCCAAAACATTTTTCTTTCTCAAAATGTCGTGAAATTTTAAAAGAAAATAATTTTTTTGAAAATAATAATTAAATCTTGTAGAATATGATTCATGGAAATAAGCTTTTATGAAACTGTAAAAAATCTGTTCATGTCGGATAAGTTAAAAAAACATTCTCCTCGTACTTTCGTCGGAAAAGTCAAAAAGTACCTTATAAGGTAAACAAAAGAAAGATTTCTTCCATACAATGTGGTAAAAGTCAACAACGGGTAAAAATGACTTTAAACATACATGGAAGACTAGTAAACACTTTATGAAAACATTTTTATAAAACATGGACATGTATGATAAATATAACCCTAGTAATTACTTATGAATAATCAATCTTGGATAAGAACAAGATTGAAATAATTATCCCTTACCTTATGTCCAATTTATTATGTATGTGTCCGAGACTCTTGTATATTGGGTTTAAACATATTATTAACTTGTAATATAACCATAATAATATTTATGATATCATATATGATTCACTTAGGACTTTATATTACCCGTTCATTTTTCAATTCCATGTTAAAGCATCATTTTGGGTAAAATTGTTTCATTTATCGTATGTGTTTTGACTTTTAATTATTCATATGATTACTTAGATAATTATTACTTAATTCCATAATTTAAAACATTATTTATATATAATATATATTCGGCATATAAATATATATATTAGATCAATAAACGTAATGAAATACATCGTTCATGGAGACGGTAGGTCGTACGTATGCATGAACGATGTTTTCGATTCTTTATTAAATTGAATAAAAGTAAGTAAATAACATATACATAAATATAGTATAATTATTATGTAATATATTTCATTATTATTTATTATATATACTTTATAATCATTCTGGAATGGTTAACATGATGAATGAATCTCATCACATCGTGGAGACGGTAATCTGTACGTATGCATGAGCGATGATATTGTTCCCATAATTATTGAATGGAATTGGATTGGATGATATAATATCTAAGAATAAATATGATGTTATAATAATAATATATATTTATTATTTCTACCATTATATCTATCCATGTATGGTGGTGGTGGAAGAACAGATTACACCACGGCGTGGACACGGTAAGCCGTACATACGCACATGCGGTGATTTCATTTTTTGTAGGATGGATAAAAAGTGAAATAGGGTTGTTTAATATTTAAAATAACATATCAGGATATTAGTGTTACTCATTTTATTACTTTATAAAGAAACAACTAAAGAATAGGAAGTAGAAGAAGAATGAAACTTGAAAGAATCTGTATAAGAGATTACATCTTCCTCGACGTGCCTCTTTTAAACTTCCACTTATGGCACTAGAGTTGGTATTTTGAGAATACCAGAACCTCTATAATATAACTAGAGATGTTTAGAAGAAGAATTGTCAGGGGTTTTTCGAGATTTAAGGCTTAAAATTGAGTGAAGAGGAGAGGGAAGGAGGTGCCCTTATATAGGAGAGGAGTGGGTCACTTTTGGAAACCTCAAAAATATTAATTTATAATAAATGTAAACCCTATATAAAAACATCAAAAGTGACTCATATTCGGAAATGAGATAAGATAGGGTTTTAATCCCATCAACCAATCAAATTTAGACATGATTTAATTTTATTTTAAACATTATCATTTTGATTTATCTTTATTTAATCTATTTAATTTTATTTATCTTAATAATATTCTAAATTTTGAATTGTTATAAATACCTACTTATATGTTGTTAATTGTCCATAATTGTATAATTTATGACATTTTAGACCAAATAAATTTTTAATTTTTAATTATTAATTATTTTTGTGATTTTCAAACAATTTAATAATATGTTATTTTTATAAAATATCAATAGTGTCAATTTTGACACTATTCAATTATTTGAATTTAAATAAAATACACATAGAAGATATATTCGAACCAAAATATTTAATAGATTAATAACAAGTCATATTAATATAAAAAATTTATGGATCACATTTATTAGTTCATATAGTATTTATTTTAATATTTTTAAAACCATTTAATTGATATTTCTCTTCATAAAATAATTACTACAACATTTTTGTATGATTATTTAATATACTAATTTGTTGCATAAAAATTAAAATTAAAATAATATTATGAATAAAAATATAATTTATTTCATAAGAATACTTTTAGTCTAATTTATCTTCTAAAACACCCATCCTTTAAAATGATATGTTTATTAAATTATGAATGTGGAAACCTTGACATCATTTAAAATAAAATAATATAAATTTCATAATTTGTTTTATAAGGCTCAAAATGTTCCACAAGTTGACCCTTTGATTCTTAGTTTATATATATACTTGACCGATAATTTTTGGTCAAGTTTCGGATCCTTTTGATGGGTATTATTATTTTAATAAACACTATATTATTGATTTTTAACTAAATAAATAATTTCTGCGTCATTAATGTATATGCTATTAAGGTAATTATAAATTTCTTAAAAATCACAAATAAATTAACATGATGAAGAAAAAAAATTATCTTTCAAATTAGTATTTATAATCGAATTTATATTTTGTATAACCTTATATTAAAAATACTTTAATTATTAAAGTTTGAGTGAGACATATTTCACTTTCTTTAAATAAAATAAATTGATGGTCTTAATCACATCCAAGTGGGTTCTAAAAGAAACCATTTAGACCCAAATATATTTTAAGAAAAAATATAATCATCTAATTATATTAATACAAGTGTTAGGGTAATTTTATAATATTATTTTTACCGTTAATTACCTGATTTACCTTTAACTGTTGTAAATAAAATTTACCGTAGTTACTATTCATAATGCCTTAAAATAAAAAGTAGAATATTAACATAATTTGGAACTACTAATTACAAATATGGAATCAGTTTTTCCAAATTCAAAATACAGAAGTTTCAGTATTTAATTTAAAATTAATCCCACAGTTGAGAAAATGGGTTTTAAAAGTTAAAACATTACAAAAGATTAAAATGTTTTTACCTACGAATTCAATATAAAATTAATGATAATGAACTAAATTATATTAAATGGTAATAATATATTCTATTTATACTTTAAAAAATAAATATTATAATTTAACAACAAAAATAATCTTGATTAAAAAAGTTGTTTTATTTAAAATTTAGCGTATTTTTACTATTCATCAAAATATGAATGCTATCAGAATAATGTCAAAATTTTATCCAATGTAAATTTTTATATCTTGATTCAAAATAAGAAGTTTAATTTTCCAAATTTAACTTATAAACTTGTCAAAAATTATATTTAAAATGGGTGCGCCATCAAAAGGCGACAAAACTGCATTTTTTTAAAAATACTTCTTGTATCTGAAATATTAATTTTTTCGCATACCATGTCCTAGAAAAAGTGTAAGATGAATTATAATGTTATAAAATTTAAAATTTGGTTAATACTATTCATAACAGCTAGTTCATAATAATATTATATTATATCATTGTTTAGTGAAACTCGGTATTGCGTACAACACAATCTATTGAGGAAGGTCGCTTTTGCGTGTAACACAAGACAAGAATAGTGTTTTATTATACTAAAAGATGATACGGTTTTTCATATAGCACAAGATAATCTTGGTGTAGCATACACCACAAGGCATCAAATAAATTGAAAATATTATTTCTCATAAAATCTCATGGTGTTACATTCTACCCCCCTTAAAATGAATTCCGCCCTTGAAATTCATCAGGGTTATAAATTGTTTTTCTAATTGAAAGTTTCTTTCATAGAAACCCACTTTGTAAAAAGGAATACTAAATCTTAATTTTAAAAAGGAAAGGTATAAACATAATAGTCACCAAAAGTAACTCAACACTAGGTTACCACATAAGAGAATATAGGAGAAAATATGGATATAGAAGAGAAATCTAATCATCATCTTCTGATGAAGAGTGGTAGAGAACATGGCTATGAAAAAGCCAACAATCAAAAAGCCATAAATTTGTGTTAATATAAGGTACCATCTAATTCATCGGATATGAGGGTACTAGGACAACATTTTTGGTTTTCAAGATCATTTCCATAAAGTTGATGAATTTTTGCATAAGGATAAATACTTACTTGAATTCAGTGTAATATCATCATTGGTCATTCCATGAACAATTTACACTTCATATATTATTTAAAGAAATGAATTTGAATTTGTCATTCTTGAAGTATTAGCAGATCATACGATAGAATGATAGGTCATTCCATCTGTCTCTATCAAAAAAAATTTAGCACAAGATATTTAATATATATAAGTCCATCTATGGTGAGGTTAATCGTATATGGTTCCAAAAATGGACTTATACTTCATCTATCATACTTATTAATAAAATAAAAATAATTTCTACTAACCAATGACTTCCTGTAGGTCATTGGTAGGTGATAAAGGCCTGTCGCACTTTGGTTTTGGGTTCGATTCCCGCATACTTGTCTGACGTGATGGGTTGTCACCCATTTTACAGGTTATCCTTTTTCTAAAATGATGCTATTTTAACATTCTAGAATGAAGTTTTAGCCTTAAACAATACTATCTAATTTCCAAATTAATGCATTCAAACCTTTAGACTTATTGAAAATACTTCTGTCCAATCTCATAGTATAAAGAAAATGACTTCTATAAAGTTAATCTACCAAGAATGTGAATACCATCATTTACCCCTGTATATCATAAGATATATCTTGTTGGTCACATTCCAAACATGTGAATACCATAATCATTTATTCTCTTGAAACATGAATTAGCATAGAACCTTAGTGAAAACATGAATACTATCAAAAGTTTAACTCTTTCCACATACCAAAATCCAAAAAAATTCTATATACTCAAACCATGATATCACTTTGTACTTATATTAGTCATGAGCTCATTAATACTATCAAAAATTTCATTATCTCTTTATCCCTTCATTGTGCGCATATTAGGTGCTTTCCAAAAATATTTCAATCACTTTTCATGGTTACCGGGGCTATATTATTATGGAAAACCACAATGGACCAATACATAGATATTTCAATATACCATAAAAGTACCTCAACAACATTATTCTTGAATTAAAATACATAAGCCCTTCAATATATCCTCTTCAATGATTGGAATGGAATTGGTCCTTCCTTGGTTTAGATGTAACCTCTTAGGTCAGGGCATTGAGTTGTGTAATTCCCATGTTCTCCACAGATAATACATTGAACTCCATAACAGTCTATCACTCTATGCCCCTTTTCCCCACACAGATAACACCTTCCCCTCCATTTGATGTATTCCTGAAGTTTCTTCTTCCCTTTTTCTTGATATGTAGAAAGATTAATCTTCTTTCCTCTATGTTCCTCACCATTCAAACAAGCATAAAAGTCCATCTTCCTCGTATTTGATGACTTAGGAATACAACTAAAGTTCGCCTTGTTAATCATATATCACGATGACTGATTCGGTGTAATTATAATGTCTTTCTCTCCAAGCATTGCACAATTTTGTTGAGCATAGCCACCAATTTTTTCATTGGAATCAATGTTCACCGAATTCCTTCTCGTTCCCTCTATTGACTAAAACCAGAAACCCTAATGTAAGAAATAATTAAAATAACTATGAACCACATAATCATAAAATGTCACTTATTGGATGTCTAACTTATCACACATTATTTAATACATGACAACTTAGGTTCACCCTAGGTTATTCATGATCGTCAACATAATTCTAGGACTTTAACTTATAGTTATACTAAACCTTAGGGACATCCCCAAACATACTGTCACGAACCAGCCTGGATCGACCCTGAACCGATCACCCGAGCCAGTCCGCGGCAAGTCCCAAGGGGCGTTCCCGATCCCCCCGGGATGGAAACAAGTGTCGGGCATTTAAAATTTCAACCGTTGGGAATGATTTCAGCCCAAACTAAAAACAGGATCATAAGAAATAATATAAACTAAACAAACAGACAAACACTAAAGACATAAACAAAACTACACCACGACATACCTCCATGTGACCTCGCGGGTCACCACCCAACTACAAACCAACGTCGCTCCGTCACTGAGTGACTCAAGCCCGGAAAACCTGAACACAAGGAACATGCAACTGAAATGGTAAAAGATAGGTGTGAGCACAAAAGTACTCATTAGGTGAGCCCCACAACAAATCCCAAAGAACTTCAAGTAAATAAAGAATCTACATATTACAGGTTTGAACTACAATGTATAAAAGTAATCTTTCATAATGTTTCACTTGAAAATCAAAACACGAGACATTCCTCTTATTCTTTTTCGAAAGTTGGATTCCTTTCATTTGTTTTAAACTCATTCTAAAAGAAAAGAAGTGTTACATTTTCAAATCATACACAAAGAGAATAATGTATTTTCATTTGAAAACCATTTTCCCAAAGTCTAATAGTATAGGCTGTGAAGGATGACTGAAAGTAAACAAGCAGGGAAAACAAGTGCAGGTAAAGAAAAACAAGCAAGGAAAACCAAGTGCAGGTAAAAATAAACCAGAAGTTATCAGAAATAACCATGGGCGATCCTAAACATCCCTAAAAAACCCCTAGACATACTCGGGTTCAGACTACCTGCCGACATGGTACTCCATAGTCAATAACCAACTGGATGCCCTAACAGCCAACCAGTGGCACGCCCCACAAGGCCTTACCTACCAAGGGGGGACTAACCCGTCTAATCGGGGTTAGCCAGCAACCATCACTCGATTCTCTAAAAGACTCCCAGGAACCCACGGTAGTTTTAATAACACTGTGTAAGTGGGAGGCCCTGGCATGCATGACTCATCGCACCGCACTTGCCAACCCCTTACACGGACACCGCTACACGACAACCCTCGAAGGTAAGTCCCTCTGTAGAGATGCCCTATAAGTATGTACATTATATACATATGTATAATCACTTCACATTTAATAAAGTGCCAACCGGGCCATCATATCATTTACATTTTGACCATTTAATACTAAAGCATTTCTTAGGGGATATGACACATGCCATTACATTGAAAACCAAAAACACACTTAGAACTTTATTTAAGAAACTCAAATCAGCATGTTAAACCTGAAACACACTGGTTTCACAAGTAGAATCATTTTCCAATATCCAAACGCACCCCACTTTTATCAAGAGACAAATGGGCCTTTAATCACTTTTTGAAGGAATACCATTTCTCAAATGAAATCCAAACTTTTGTTCACGCGACAAAGGAAAACATTTTTTTTATCAACCAAGAACCACACTTTAAGTTTCCAAAATCAAGTTTAAAGGTCATACGGTCATTTTCTCTAATCCAGGTTCTAAGAAACACCTTTTTCCATTAACAATACATCTACTAATTTACACACGCCGAAAACATCTCAAAACACAATTCAACATGACTTTCATTATTTAGGAAGAACCATTTTGCAATACTACCGTGGAAGCAAACAATTAAATCCAAGAAAAACACTTTCAATGAAACGCTAGAATTAAACAGCTTGCATTATCAAAATATCACCACACTATAAAAACTACTTAATATTACTTTTAAATTTACTGAAATTCAATAAAAAGACAAGGAATAAATAAATTCTTAATTTAAAGGCGAGTGAAAAGGGAGACCTACCTCAAGACGCAACTCGGAATGAAAAACGACATGGCACAAAACTCTCGTCGTGTAATGGTCGCACCGTATTGCACCGTCAAACGGGTCCTAAAACAATAGACCGTTAAACAGGTTCAACAATAATAATAACATAATAGTAATATCAATAATAATAATAATGTAAAGAATAATAATAATAGTGATAATAATAATGACATAATATAATAATAATAATAATAATAATAATAATAGTAAAACTTTATAAAAAAAATAATAATAAAACATTATAATAATAATAATAAAATATAATAATAAGTAAAAATTAGTTAATTATAATAATAATTATTCTGATCAAATATTTAAAATAATAAAATAATTTAAAAATAACACACATATATATATTTATACATATATAGATATATATATATATAAACGTAAATACAATAAACATTTATATATAAACATATATAGACATAAACTTATATAAGCATATATATATACATATATAGACATATATATATATACATTACTATACACATATATAAACATATATAGGAATACCACAATAATGATAACACAATTTAAATGGTAATAATAATAAAATGTTAACATAAAAATTTTAATATTTAAAATGTCGGGTGAACACATAGTCACCCGGGCCGAACGCACGGTCACCGCTAGCGATGCGATGACCGTGCACCGGCGTGAAACCGCCAACACAAACAAACCTCGAAAATTTTAAATCGGACCAAGAATGAAGTAAAATAATGGCATCTGCGGTCGGGGTGTGACAATTCTCCCCACCACAGACACTTTCTGCCCCCAGAAAGTCACCAAGCCAAAAGTCAGCCAAAATTCAAGTCTGTGCCCAAACAGAACTAAAGGAACTGAAGAGAACTGAGATACTCAGGATGACCTTACTCCACACAGGTCACACCCGACCGATTCAAGAGAAAACTGAGATCCAAGGTTGATGGGAGAACACAAAGGGGTTCTCCCCACCACAAGAGCTCAACTTGTGCAGAAAAGTTGACCATCTAAATAGAAAATCCTAGGAAAGGGGGGTCGATGAGGGAACTCCCAACCGGTTTAAACCAAATATTATAGCATGAGTAAAAAAAACAAAACCTTCGTTGAAACATTGAATCCTCGACTATAGTCAAAAAACTTCAACACCAGGGATAACCCACAGAAAAAAATACTTAACCAGACATCCAACTAGAGGCATGATCCATTGAAGTCCACGAATCATAACCACATCCGACAAACATAACTCAACCGAGGTAAACCCACACAAGGTCTAACACACTTTACGAAAGACACACGATTTACAAGATCACATCCACATAGACAAAATTGCTTGGACTATAATTGAACAAGTTCATCATTACTTCATAGCAAAACAACGTACTTACAACGATTTTGAAACTTTAGTAGCAGATAGACAAATATGAAAAGATTTATAATTGTTCCACCTTCAATACGGAAAACAGAACCTGGACCAAGGCTTCACAACCCTGGGAACTCCTGACTGTGCGTGAGCTTCACCCCAAGACCTGTGGTTGGGGATTTGATGGCTGAAGCATCTTCTGCCACATAGTCAGGTACTGACATTCTCCCATCACAGTGTCCTCTTAAAGCGACGCTTCCTACAAAACTTCTCCAGATGACCCAGACGACCGCATCGATGACACGTCTTCAAAGGGTTGTGACAAGATGAATTTAAATGCCCGAAACGACCACACTGATAGCATACCATTGAACAATATGATGAACTGGAAGCTGGGACCAAAGGGGATAACTCCTTAAGAACAGGTATCTCTGGCGCCTTTTACTCACCAGAGGGGGAACTCTTACGAACAATAGGGGACGCTGAAGTATTAACCACCTGCACATCGGAAACCAGCTCAGCCAAAAATGCTTCCTCCACCAGCTTCTCGAAGCAAAGGTCTTCAGAAGGGAGGACTCGCTCCTTGATCTCTGGACAAAGACCCCCTGTGAAAAGAGAGGCCTTCATGAGCTCATGCGACGCTACCTCTAGAGAAAAGGAAATCAGTTCCTTGAAATGGTCAACATATGCCTTCACTGTCCATTGGCCTTGTTGAATATGTACAAGCTCCCTCTTTTTCTCCATCTTCACTTCCTCAGGTACAAACGATTGGATGAAAAATGGTTTAAATACATCCCATGTCATTTCAACTTGCGTTGACGATGGGGTAACCCTATTCCACCGGTCCAGATCTAGACCCTCAAACAACTCCATAATTGCACGAACCATAACATTATCGGGAGTTCCCAACATTCTAAAGACACACTCCACTTCCTCGAGCCATTCCACTGCCTCTAACGGACCTTGAACACCATGGAGAATAGGAAAATTCTGAGAAGGACCAAAAACTAGGCATGACTTATCTGAATCCTTAGAGACCTTTCTGGGCGGCATTTCCTAAGCGACAATTAAAACACGAAGCCAAAACCAATATCAAACCGAAGCAACATCAATAAAAGCGCCTTCATCAAAAAACAGTCAGCACAAAGACCGAACAAATTCGAACACAACCCAAAATAAAATCACTTTTTTTAAAATCCCCTTTTTATTTTAGACTTTAAAACCACCCTCTTTCAAGACTGCTTTCCAAAACCAATCCATTTTCAAACCAAAAACTTTCCAAAACTGTTTCCCCTTTAAAACCAATTTAGAAAACAAGGTCAAGCCTTTAATTTCAAATACACACTCAGGTTTTCTCATGAACTGTTTCACATGTCTTCATCCACTTTCTATTCATACTCGCACCAACATTCAGTTTCCACGCATTCTCATACATGTGAAAACATTCCTTAAGAGGACCTGAGGTTTCACCCCAAATCATTCTTAACCAATTCCAAGCAAACAACAGATTTCCAAATCAAGAGATTTCAGTTTTAAAACCCATTTCATACATTTAAAGTCTTTTAAAAGAAACCAGTCCATTTTTTTCAAAAACCATTTTCATTTCCAACAACGTACTTACACAGACCAAAACAAAAGCAGCATCCAAATTTGCATCAACCACTGGATTGAGGGACTAGTAGTCACACTCAACCTGGCGACATGGTAGTGGGCCATGTCCCAAGTCAGCATCGACCACTAGGAGGAATTCAAACCGTGTACTCAGACTCCACATGAGTCACTACTCCATGTGAAATTACGACGTAACGTCAGCTTGCCTCCGTTGTCATATCTCAATCCAAAACAAACCAGAAAGAGATAAAGACACAGTTCCCAAACTACCCCTGGCGACTCGAGGTGCAGAACGGGCAAGGGTTCATGACGTCCTTCCCATACCTACCTCTCGAGTCCCGACAGTCCTAATCTCCACCTACCAGACAACCCAAATAACAAGAGCCTCCTCTGATACCATTTTGTCACGAACCAGCCCGGATCGACCTTGAACCGGTCACCCGAGCCGGTCCGCGGCAAGTCTCGAGGGGCGTTCCCGATCCCCCCGGGATGGAAACAAGTGTCGGGCATTTAAAATTTCAACCGTTGGGAATGATTTCATCCCAAACTAAAAACAGGATCATAAGAAAGAATATAAACTAAACAAATAGACAAACACTAAAGACATAAACAAAACTACACCACGACATACCTCCACGTGACCTCGCGGGTCACCACCCAACTACAAACCAACGTCGCTCCCTCACTGAGTGACTCAAGCCAAGAAAACCTGAACACAAGGAACCTTCAACTGAAATGGTAAAAGATAGGCGTGAGCACAAAAGTACTTAGTAGGTGAGCCTCACAAAAAATCCCAAAGCACTGCCGGTAAATAAAGAATCTACATATTACAGGTTTGAACTACAATGTATTAAAGTAAGCTTTCATAATGTTTCACTTGAAAATCAAAACACGATACATTCCTCTTATTCTTTTTCGAAAGTTGGATTCCTTTCATTTGTTCTAAACTCATTCTAAAAGCAAAGAAGTGTTACATTTTCAAATCTTACACAAAGAGAATAAAGTATTTTCATTGGAAAACCATTTTCCCAAAGTCTAACAGTATAGGCTGTGAAGGATGACTGAAAGTAAACAAGCAGGGAAAAAAAGTGCAAGTAAAGGGAAACAAGCAAGGAAAACCAAGTGCAAGTAAAAATAAACCAGAAGTTATCAGCAATAACCATGATCGATCCTAAACATCCCTAGAAAACCATTGGACGTACTCGGGTTCAGACTACCTGCCGACATGGTACTCCATAGTAAATAACCAACTGTCCACCCTAACAGCCAACCAGTGGCACGCCCCACAAGGCCTTACCTACCAAGGGGGGACTAACCCGTCTAATCAGGGTTAGCCAGCAACCGTCACTCGATTCTCTAAAAGATGCCCAGGAACCCACAGTAGTTTTAATAACACTGTGTAAGTGGGAGGCCCTCGCACGCGTGACTCATCGCACCGCACTTTCCAACCCCTTACACATACACCGCTACACGACAACCCTCGGAGGGAAGTCCCTCTGTAGAGATGCCCCATAAGTACGTACATTATATACATATGTATAATCACTTCACATTTAATAAAGTGCCAACCGGGCTGTCATATCATTTACATTTTGACCATTTAATACTAAAGCATTTCTAAAGGGATATGACACATGCCATTACATTTAAAACCAAAAACACACTTAGAACTTTATTTAAGAAACTCAAATCAGCATGTTAAACCTAAAACACACTGGTTTCACAAGTAGAATCATTTTCCAATATCCAAACGCACCCCACTTTTATCAAGAGCCAAACGTGCCTTTAATCACTTTTTGAAGGAATACCATTTATCAAATTAAATCCAAACTTTTGTTCACGCGAAAAAGGAAAACATTTTTTTTATCAACCAAGAACCACACTTTAAGTTTCCAAAATCATGTTTAAAGGTCATATGGTCATTTTCTCTAATCCAGGTTCTAAGAAACACCTTTTTCCATTAACAATACATCTACTAATTTATACACGCCAAAAACATCTCAAAACACAATTCAACATGACTTTCATTATTTAGGAAGAACCATTTAGCAATACTACCGTGGAAGCACACAATTAAATCCAAGAAAAACACTTTCAATGAAACGCTAGAATTAAACAGCTTGCATTATCAGCAGATCACCACACTATAAAAACTACTTAATATTACTTTTAAATTTACTGAAATTCAATAAAAAGACAAGGAATAAATAAATTCATAATTTAAAGGCGAGTTCAAAGGGAGACCTACCTCAAGACGCTGATCGGAAGGAAACACGACATGACGCAAAACTCCCATCACGTAATGGTCGCACCGTATTGCACCGTCAAACGGTTCCTAAAACAATAGACCGTTAACCAGGTTCAACAATAATAATAACATAATAGTAATATCAATAATAATAATAATGTAAAAATAATAATAATAGTGATAATAATAATAACATAATATAATAATAATAATAATAATAGTAAAACTTTATAAAAATAATAATAATAAAACTTTATAATAATAATAATAAAATATGATAATAAGTAAAAATTAGTTAATTATAATAATAATTATTCTAATCAAATATTTAAAATAATATAATCATTTAAAAATAACACACATATATATATTTATACATATATAGATATATATATATATATAAACGTAAATAAAATAAACATTTATATATAAACATATATAGACATAAACTTATATAAGCATATATATATACATATATAGACATATATATATATACATTACTATACGCATATATAAACATATATAGGAATACCACAATAATGATAACACAATTTAAATGGTAATAATAATAAAATGTTAACATAAAAATTTTAATATTTAAAACATCGGGTGAACACATAGTCACCCGGGCCGAACGCACGGTCACCGCTAGCGATGCGACGACCGCGCACCGGCGTGAAACCGCCAACACAAACAAACCTCAAAAATTTTAAATCGGACCAAGAAAGAAGTAAAATAATGACATCTGCGGTCGAGGTGTGACACATACCTTATAAATATCTCTAGGGATCTCACTAAAGTTTTCTCATCCCAGTTTCCAAAGGTTAACTAAACCTTTCCTCTGATACCAACTGTAGAGACCAAAGATTGACGTACATGGAAATTACATTACTTTTTATGAATACTTAATACATAACAAAAACAGACACCCAAGGACCGTAATAGTTTAGTGTCTTTAGAAACATAGAATATAATATTCTAATCACAGTGAAAGATCTTCAACATCTCCCATGAAAATCGTCCCCTTTTGTTTTCTTACCTAAATCCTTTCTTTATATCATGGGAAAAGAAAACATAGAAAGGGTGATCTTGAATGATCATTAAGGGTAAACATGGAGAATCGAAAATAATCCATAAACATTTGAATGTAAAAACATGAACATAAAATCTAAACATAAAAATATTGAGCAATGACATAAAACATGGTAGTACATAAGGCATAGATCATAAAGGAACATTTATCATGATAATGTATCATGGGGACAAATCATGTAATTTTGGAAAACCATTAATCACTTGTTATGATTTCCATAGTAGCCAAGTCATTTCTTCCAAGACCATCATAGTGGACAAAGTCCATTACTGAACTGGGTTTACTTGATGTTCCAGCCCTGTATTACTGAACCAGATTCACTTTCCGTTCCATCCATGTTCATCTCATGAGATATAAATCTTTACCCAATGCATTGGAGGGAGATATAGGTCCCACACATCTAAAATTTAAATCATTCTTATGTGTTCCACAATAAAATCATAAATCATTCATCATAACCCAAGGAATAAAATGGGTTTCATAAACATCATCCCATCATAACATAATCCATATAAAACAATGGATATCATTTCATCATAAACTAAATAAAACCATGTAAAGAATAAGAACATTATACATGAAACATAACCATATTAAAGAATGTAATCTTAGATGGAAAATATTTTTGAATAATCACTTGAAATTAATTCTTGAGGAAAATATCCTTTCTTCTTCAAAAACATTTTATTTTCTCAAAATGTCATGTAATTTTAAAAGAAAAGAAATTTGTTGAAAATAATAATGAAATCTTGTATAATATGATTCATTGAAATAAGGTGTTATGAAACTGTAAAAAATCCGTTCATGTTGGATATGATAAAAAACATTCTCCTCATAATTTTGATGGAAAAGTCAAAAAGTACCTTGTATGGTAAACAAAAGAAATATTCCTTCCATATAATGTGGTAAAAGTAAACAAAGGGTAAAAATGACTTCAAACATACATGGAATAATATTATACACTTTATGAAAACATTTTTATAAAACATGGACATGGATGATAAATATAACCCCAGTAAATACTTACAAATAATCAATCTCAGATAAAAACTAGATTGAAATAATTATCGCTTACCTTATGTACAATTTCATTTGTATGTGTCCGAGACTACTGTATAGTGGGTTTAAAAATAGTATTAACTTGTAACAGAACCATAATAATATTTATTATATCATATATGATTCACTTACGACTTTATATTACCCGTTCATTGGTCAATTCCATGTTAAAGCATCGTTTTGGGTAAAATCGTTTCATTTATCATACATGTTTTGACTTTTAGTTATTCGTATGATTACTTAGATCATGATTAATTATTTCCAAAATGTAAAACATGATTTATATATAATATACATTTATCATATAAATATATATAGTAGATCAATAAATGAAATTAAATACACCGTTCATGGAGATGGTAGGCCGTACGTACACATGAACCATGTTTCTGTTTTCTTATTAAATTAAATGGAAGTAAGTAAATAAAATATACATAAATATAGTATCATTATTATGTCATATATTTCTTGATTATTTATTATATATACTTTATAATCTTTCTGTAATGGTTAACATGGAGAATGAATCTCATCGTGTCATGGAGACGGTAATCTGTACGCACGCACGGGCGATGATATCGTTCCCATAATTATTGAATGGAATTGGAGTTGATGATATAATATCTTAGAATAAATATTATGTTATAATAATAATATATAGTTATTATTTATATCATTATAACCATACAAGTATGGTGGTGGTGGAAAAACATATTACACCACGACATGGAGACAATAAGTCGTATGTACGCACACGCGGTGATTTCATTATTCGTAGGATGGATATATGGTGAAATTGGGTTGTTTCATATTTATAATAACATATCAGTATATTATTGATACTTATGTTATTAATTTATAAATAAAAAACTGAAGAATAGGAAGTAGAAGAAGAAAGAAACTTGAAATATTCGGTTGAAGAGATTACCTCTTCCTCGACGTGCCTCTTTTAAACTTCCTCTTAGGGCACTAGAGTTGGTCTTTTGAGAAGACCATAACATCTATAATATAACTAGAGAGGTTTAAAATAGTAATTTTCAGGGTTTGACCAATATTTAAGGCTTAAAATTGAGTGAAGAGGAGAGGGAAGGAGGTGCCCTTATATAGGAGTGGAGAGGGGCACTTTTGGAAACCTCAAGAATATTAATTTATAATAAACTTAAACCCCACATAAAAACTTCAAAAGTGACTCAAATTCAGATATGAGATAATATAGGGTTTTAATACCATCAAAAAATAAAATTTATACATTTTTTGATTTTATTTTAAACCTTATCATTTTGATTTATCCTTATTTAATCTATTTAATTTTATTTCTGGTAATAATATTCTAAATTTTGAATTGTTATAAATACTTAGTTATGTGTTGTAAATTGTCTATAATTGGATAATTTATAAAATTTTAGATCATATAAATTTAAATTTAAATATTTTGTGATTTTTAATCAATTTAATAATATGTTATTTTTATAAAATATCAATAGTTTCAATTTTGACACTATTCAATTATTTGAATTTAAAAAAAATCCACACATAATATATATTCAAACCAAAAAATTTAATAGATTACTGAAATTTCATATTCATCTAAAAATTTTTTGGAGCACATTAATTAGTTTATATATTATTTATTTTAATATTTTTAAAACCATTTAATTGATATTTCTCTTAATAAAATAATTACTACAACATTTTTGTATGATTATTTAATATACTGATTTTGTTGCATAAAAATTAAAATTAAAATACTAACAAGAAGATAAATATTATAGATTTCATAATAATACTTTTAGTTGAACTTATCTCCTAAAACACCCAACTTTTTAAATGATATTTTTATTAAATTATGAAGGTGACAACTTTGACATCATTTAAAATAAAATAATATAAAAGTCATAATCTGTTTTATTAGGCTCCAAATGGTCTAAAAGTCGAGCCTTGGATGATTAGGGTATATATATACTCGACCAATAAGTTTTGGTCAAGTTTTTGGACTTTTTTATGGGTATTATTATTTTAATAAAAACTATATTATTGATTTTTAACTAAATAAATAATTTATACATCATTAATGTATAAGCTATTAAGGTAATTATATATTTCTTAAAAATCACAAATATATTACCATGATGAATACAAACATTTTATATTTAAAATAATTATTTCTAATCGAATTTATATTTTTTATAACCTTATATTAAAAATACTTTAATTATTAAAGTTTGAGTGAGACATATTTCACTTTCTTTAAATAAAATAAATTAAAGTTCTTAATCACAACCAAGTGGGTTCCAATAGATACCATTTGGACACAAGTATATTTTAATATGACATATAATCATCCAATTATATTAATAAAAGTTTTAGGGTAATTTTATAATATTATTTTTACCCTTAATTACCTGATTTACCTTTAACATTTGTAAATAACATTTACCGTAGTTACTATTCATAATGCCTTAAAATAAAAAAAGTATCCTATTAACATAATTTGGGCCTAATAATTAAAAATATGGAATACATTTTTTCAAATTAAAAATACATAAGTTTCAGTATTTAATTTAAAATTAATCCCGTTGTTGGGAAAATGGGTTTTAAAAGTTAAAACATTTCAGAAGAATGAAATGATTTTTCCTATGAATTAAATATTAAATTAATGATACTTAAATACATTATATTAATTGGTAAAAATATATTTTATTTATACTTTAAAACCATTCAATATTATAATTTAACCATATAAATTATCTCGATGAAAAAAGTTGTTCTTATTTAAAATTTACTGTATTTTTAATATTCATCAAAAAATGAAGGTTATCAGAATAATATCAATATTTTATCCAACATAAATTTTTATATCCTGATTCAAAAGTAGAAGTTTAATTTGTCAAATTTAACTTATAAAATTTTCAAAAATTTGATTTAAAATTGGTGTGCCATCAAAGGGCAACAAAACTGCATTTTTTAAAAAATACTTCTTATATACGAAAAATTAATTTTGTTCTCATACCATGTTCTAGAAAATTTGTATGATGAATTATAATGTTATAAAATTCAAAATTTGGTTAATACTATTCATAACGGCTAGTTCATAATAATATTATAATATATCATTGTTTAGTGAAACTCAGTATTGCATACAACACAAGGTATTGAGGAAGGTCACTCTTGAATGTAACACAAGACAAGAATAGTGTTTTCTTATACTACAAGATGATACGGTGTTGCGTATAATGCAAGATAATCTTGGTTTATCGTACAACACAAGACATCAAAAAAATTAAAAATATCATTTCTCATAAAATCTCGGGGTGTTACAATGTCATTTGGTTACATTCAAATATCATCATATGGATTCTATTCATATTTGAATAATTGAGTTTTTCTATTATTCTAGTTGGTAATCATGTTTGTTTATTAATATTATTTTTCCCTATTTTTTCTCTTTTACATGGGGCATAGTATCCCCAATATGTTCCTCACACCCTCACTTCTATTTTGTGGCATCTAGTGTAATGGAAATCATGCATGAGGTAATATAGTGACCCGTCTCATCCACGTGATGGATAACCAGGACAAGGATGTTACAAAGTGGTTTCATATGAAGTTTTTAAATTTATTTACTATTTGGGAATGGTATACTAGGTATTAGGATGTGATGGGGATTGGTAATTAGCTCATTTAGGGGAGTAGATTACCCATGTGTGGGGGAAACCCAAAATTCCTATGGATGGGAACATTGTTCATACCATTCCCCTGTTATATTTGTAATTTTATTTCACCTTGGTTGGTTCACTTATTTTGTAATGTTATTATTTTATAAGATTTATCTCATGGATTTGTATAGTGTGATATGATTATGCATGCATCATGATAGGGACATAAAAATATAAGTTGATATACATTATTCATGATTTGGACATAATTTTTGTGTGTGATAAATCAGCATAACGAATTGGTGAAATGCGATCTATATTTTATATCTAATATAAGTAATATAAATTAAACTGTAAGGGCATGCCAATTAAATTGTTAAGCCAAGTCTAGAGTGACCTTAAGCCAGTGGTTCTTTGTTGTTTTATAACATTTTTGAGGTTGACCTATTTTAAATATTATGTCAAAAGGAATATATTATCCCTTTTATTGGAAATGAATCCACATCATCTTTTAGTTGAGAGTTAGGAGAGTGGTAATCAGCACACTCAAAACACTGATCATCTAAAAATTCCTATGGATTTGGGAAATCAAATAGATGAGTACATACATGGCATCTCCATGCGGATCATACGATCCATATAGGTGGAGGATTATCATACTCGGCCTTCTATGTCTGAGTAAATGGGAGAGTTTCATATGCAACATCGATCTATGTTCACTGGGCAGGGAGGATCCCTAGCAGTAAAGTTCAAGATCGATTCATTCTAGATGATCTTTAAGCATCTTTAAACATCCGTTGATTAGAGGGTGAATCTTACTATTTTTATGCTATGAGGACCATCCAAGTGTTTGTGGGAC
Source organism: Viscum album (assembly GCA_963277665.1). NCBI lineage: Eukaryota > Viridiplantae > Streptophyta > Magnoliopsida > Santalales > Viscaceae > Viscum > Viscum album. The sequence goes on along the minus strand of OY728128.1, from coordinate 1,509,746,471 downwards.
ATCATGGAGAAAGATGTTTAGCAAGAGGACTTAACCTATAAAGGCTTCTAGGTGAAGTTTCTATTACACTCCTATCTATAGATATTAAAGGATTATAAGGAATAAGAGTTCATGCAACTAATTTAGGGGAGCATGTGAGTGATGGATTATGCTAGAAACTTCGTCGACCTTTGAAATTTTTCTTTTCCTTTGTAAGGTAATTACACTGCTAGGGTGAACTGTTTCTAGGATGGGCATTTCTAAGAGATAAAGTCACCAGTGCAGATCATTCACTTGAGAAACTTAACAAACATGATTAATCGGGATCTAATCATAAAATGGGACATGAGGGAGGCCTTGATTGGAGGCCATGTTATCTTATTAGGGTGATTAGGGAGACCTTATTCTAGTGGAAATAATAACTACTATGACTTTTAACTCCAAATAAATGGTGGGAATATCTCCATGTGTTATGGGAATCCATCATAGGGCCACATTCTGGTGTTGTTCTTTTAGTGTTTTAGGAATATCCACAATCACCTATAATTTACTTACCACTCTATAGAGTACCACACTTTCGGTATGATAGAATATATGTAAAATTTTTATAGTGGTGTTCAATAAGATTTTAGTGGTAGGGGATCATGATAGGCATTAGAGTCTAGTATGGAAACAACTACCCCTTAGCAGACTGGTAGTTAGAGTTCTACTAGATACTTAGGATGAGGTTGAGGACATGGTACCTTTACACAGGAGTGGTAGTACCAGCCATAGGGAGCCACACAGGGGAGTCATAATAGAGCCCATGGTAGAAGGGAAAGTCATATGGTTTCTATGTATACTCCTCCAACTAGTCTAGATATGGTACCTTGTACTGTAAGAGGATCGATTCTCATGTCGTCTACCCTTCCCTGTTATTTGACTAATACAAGTGCATCAAATTTCTTTATGTCTAATCAATATTCTAATGGATTGGGGTTGGTCATAGAGATCTTGTATGGTGTTTTGACTGTCATCACACCATTGGTAGTATGATCAAATAGTATAAAACATTTTAATGAGTGTTCTCATGAAGTGGGTGGCTTCTTTATCCTTTTGGATATGTTTGTGCTGGAAATAATAGGCTTTGATTTGATTCTGGGTATATATTCTCTATTTATATTTATGAATAATATCAATTGTTATCAAATTAGGGTTACCTTTCTATCTCTAGAAGTGGGTATCATTGTCCATTAGGGAGAGTGGGATATTTAGGTTGGTCGTATAGGACCAATTCAGTCCAAATTGGATTGTATCATGGCATAATTTGTGAGCATTGTTCTAGATAATGGTGAGCTGTAGTATATCACTTTTCCTCTAGTAGTGTAATATTTTTAGAATATCATTCTATAGAAATTCTATGGATTACCACCTAGGTAGAATATAGAGTTCACTATCAAGTTTTCTCCAGAATATGGACCAGTTTCTCTCTAACCATACATGATAGAACTTGTAGAGAATTATAAGTTGAAAGTGTAGTAAGAAGATCTAGAGGTAAAGGGATTAATATGGCCTATTACCTCACCATGGGGGTTCTCCCATTCATTTTTTCAAGAAGGATACTGGGACTTTTCACTTATGTGTGGATTATCATAGATCGAACCTGATGACGGTAAAGAAGAGGTTTTCTATTATGTGCATCAATGATTTGTTCGATCATCTAAAAGGTGCTTGTATTTTTTTTATGATCGATTTGAGGTCAGGGTACCATCAATTTAGGATGATACCATAAGACATAACCTTGACTAATTTTAAGAGAAAATATGAGTTGTATGAGTTTGGGGAGATGTTGTTTTTTCTAATGAACATAATGGAGGTGTTTCTATTCCTAATTAATAAGACATTTCATCCATTCCTAGATCATTTTTTGGTGTTATTCAGTGTTAAAATCATAGATAACTCATAGTTTGAAGATGATCATTCCCAAAATCTAGATATATTTCTTAGTACACATAGATAGAATCATATTTATGTCAATCTATCCAAATGAAACTTCTGAATTGGTAAAGTGAACTTTTCTAGTCATGTTATCTCAGATACTAGAGTGTTAGTGGACCCATTAAAGGTTCCATCCATTGTATTTTGGGAGAGACCCAAGAATTTATTACAAATTTAGAGCATTCTGGATCTAGAATGCCATTACCAGTGTTTCATCCAAGACTTCTCCCATTTGGAAGTTCTGATGTCCATGATGTACAGGAATGTTTGGTTGGATGCTTAAAATAGGGATGTTTGGGATCTGAAGAGCTAGCTAACCTCAGCACCAAACATCACCATACCTATACCAGATATATAATATTCCATGTACTATGATGTATCTGGAGCCAGACTCAGATTAGTTATGATGTAGGAGGTTCAAGTGGTTTCTAATGTCTCTAGGCAGTTGATATCGCATGATTAAATTTATCCTACACATTTTTTTGTATATGATTTCAATAATAAAATCCCTAAGAAATTAGTGGAACGGTCTCTTGAGAGATATTTTTTGTGGTCAAAATGGACCATAAGATCCTCGAGTACATATTTTCTCAGTGAGACCTAAACTTTTTTTATATGGGTTGGGTCAAGTATTTGGATTCTTTAGAATTCAATATAAAACACATGTCAAGAAAGGGAAACATAATTTCCAATACCCTAAGTTATAAAGTGAAGATAGATTTAGTTCATGACTCTTGTGATGAGTAGTGGATGATGATACTCTTTGTGGATATTCATTTAGATGTTTATGAGTCTTAGTGGTGGGATACTTTGACATCACGACCAATAATTATCATGCTTATAGAATAGATCAATAGAGAGTATATGTATGATCCATAGTGATTTTCTTTAAGGGATAGTTTATATTTTGTGGATTCACTATCAGGATGGTCTCTTGTTAGTGGTGAAGTTATTCTTATATATATCCATGTATAGGTTCCTACAGCTTGTATGAGGAGATGATGAGGGAGTCTTATGAATCTAAATGGTTATTACATCTATGTATTCCAAATAAGCATTGTGATCTCCAAGAGAAATACTGGTATCCAAGTATGAAGAAAATCATAACAGGCTTCGTGGTGGATGCTTCACTTTCAAATATGTAAATGTGAAGCAAGAGAGGATTGGTGGGTTATTTTAGGCTTATATAATTCTAGAATACAAGTGGGATTATGTAACTATGGATTTCATGAGAGTATTACCCATGAATTCTCACAAGAATGATGTAGTATGGTTGATCCTAAATTGACTGAAAAAGGTTTCTCATTTCCTTCCTATCAGGGAGACCATCATCATTGATGATATTGGTAGTAATTATGAATATGAGAGAGTTTGATTACAAGGTGTGTTTAGGAAGATCATTTTTGATTGATATACCCATATCATGTCATGATTTGGAAGGGACTTCAGAAGGATTTTGGATCACAAGTTCTTCTTCTCATACCTAATCAACCTTACACTGATGGCTAATCAGAACAGATTATTCAGACTCTAAAGAATATATTACAATCCTGTGATTGGGATTTTTATTTTGTTTTTGGGAGAAGTACCTAGAACTCATTGAGTTCATCTATAATAATATATTCTAGGAATCGATCCAAATTGGTCCTTTTAAGGCCTTGTATGAAATTTATTATCATTAGCCTCTTTGCTAGATAGAGGTAGGTGAGTCACTTCTCGTTAAACCTAGTCTCATGGAGGACATATCTGAGTAGTTATAGTTGATCAGGAAGTGTATATGGACCCTGTAGATCCAAAAAATCATACAATGACCACGGATGATGACCGGTGGTGTTTTAGGAAAGTTATCATGTATTTCTTTGAGTTTCACCTGGGTTGGTAAAATGTTTTATCAGGAAGAAGGGGAAGCTCATGTCTATATTTGTAGAGTTTTTTGAGATAGTGGAGAGGGTAATTCAAGTGGCATATAATTTTTCCCTTACATAGAAATATATATTCTTGAAAAATGTTTTCCATATTTCATAACTTTAAATATATCATCACATTCCTTCTCATATTATGTACAATGATTATGTTAATTTGGATGTTGATATATCCATTGAGGAGAATCTGATCACTATCATGGACTGTATGAGAAGATTCTATGAGGGAATGCTTCTAGTGAGGGTCCAGTTGAAGAATGGTTGTGTTAAATAGGATACCTATGAGAGGAAGTCTGATATAAGGATATATTGGGCATAATTATTTACTGATACCCAATCATGATTCGTCAAATAACAACTTGGGGATGAGCTATTATAGAGTGGAGAGAGAATATAAGATCCCATATTTTTATATCTATATCTCCCTTAATGTTCTTGTTTATACCTCATTGGGTTTATATAGTATTATTTATACCTTTGTAATCAATCCTTAGTGCTGAATGGGTTACTGCTTCAGAGGTGTGGAGAGAGAAAAAGTGATGGTAGGTGGTGTCTATCTGCAAGAAATATTCACATCGTGAATTTTTAATTCACAAAGTGAATTGTTCTAGGTAGACCCCATGAATTTCATGCAAGGTTTGAATAACTCTATGAAAACCACAATGAAAATCATTCAACGCATGGGATGTACTTTATAATGTGAATTTATTTTTCTGGTTTTCAAAACCAAGGAGGAAAAAGATTCTATGTATCTGGAAAATTGAAGATTCATATCATAAATCATAAATTTAAAAAATGGATGGGGAGTTCCCTGCAGGTTATTTCAACACTCATTAACTATATTTCTTATATCATTCAGTCTCACTTTTCTATCATTTTCAGGCCTACCATAGGTGATTTTGGGACTTCTCTTCAATCCAAAAGCAGTTTCCTCTAGATCTTGGTGTTGTGAGACCAAGAGGTTACACGTAAGTCTCTAGTTCCTTATTCTCCATCTTGATCCATTAGTTTTATCTTAGGGATAAACCTAGATATGGATAGACAAAACCATATCAAGATCTGATGACTTTTTCAAATCGAGTTTCTTAGCTTTCATTTAGGGAAGGAAGAAAGAACCCAATTATACCATGGTCACTGAGGTTTTTCTTCATCTTCTCTAATTTTTGAGGTTGGTGGTCTAAGTCACCTCTCTGAGGATTTTTGGGTTTTTCTAGTATGTTCAATATAGGAAAACATATCAATACACTATGTTCATGACCAAAAATAAATATTAACCCCATTTTTTTGATAAATTATTATATCTTTACCTCCCATGGATATTTTTGGATCTATTTTTGTTGACACTAAATTTTCATTCACCTGAGGGGTGTGAATACCTTTGAACATGTTTAAATTTATGATTGTTAATATGAAAATTATTCTTATCATGAATTATATTATCATGTAAATTGAGTAATTATATGGAAGTAGAATTATCTGTCTTGAAATGATGAATTGTTTTTCAATTGGATCAGGAATGTTAGATTGGTTTAATATGAATATAATTGAATGAGAATGATAAATGGAAAAATACATACTTGAAATAAAATTGTTACAAATATGATGATAATTATTAACTTATATCATTAGAATGAATGAAAGTTAAATAGTAAATTACTTAATTAAACAATGTGGATTATAATGATGTGTCTGGTATGCATGGTTCTTGGTCATGTAAATTGATTACATAGCATTTTTCTGGATATGACATTATTTATGATTGGTTCCTGAGGGTGAGATGTTACATGACTTATTGATATTTTTCTTATTATGATGTGTGCTTGTGTTTGGTACTTGAGGGAACCATATATGATGCCTTAGTGTAAGACTCATGGTTTCATACCTTATTAAGGGTAAGATTCATGGTATTTGATACTTCATGAGGGTAATATGTAAGGAGTATGGATCGTCTGAGGGTAATATTCAAGTTCATTAGATACCTTAGCGTGATATTCTTGTTTTTCTAAAGGTAGGATTCACTAGTTAATGATATTTTTTGGGATATTCATCTACAATAAGAGAATAAATCAATGATTTGGGTGGTTTTCCCTTGGAAAATGAATCCGCTACATGATAGAGACTTCCAGTATAGAGTCGAAGCATGTTTGGATAATCCTGAGTGTCTCCCAAGAGCACAATGTTCAATAAATTTACTCGATATTCAGCATTAATTTATTAATAAATAACATGTTTTTGTAGGGTTTCATGTCCTAGTTATGTAGGATATATAATATTAGACCCCATTGGTTTTGGAATATTATGTTTTAGTCACACCCTATTAGGTCATTGTCGGTACTCAGGTAGATTTCATGGATGTAGGTCTGGATAAGGGAATGGGGACCTATGTTGATTTATTTCATAATATACTGGATAGATCTTTGAGACATGACCAACATAGGGTGTGGGGTTAGGGCTATTGGAGTCTTATTTTTTTAGTCTACTTAGTCTTTATCTTGTATGACTTCTAGAAATTCTTTTATTTTCATTTAATTATCAAGACAAGGATTCTATTATTATTTAGATCATTTGGTTTTTCCTTTATTATTCTTGGTTAGTGTGTTTATTTATTCATATCATTTCTATTATTATTTTTAATTTTTTCCTAGGGGTATAGTGTCCCCACTATGTTACTTACTCCCTTGATACTTTTTTTCAGCCTTTATTATACGGGAAGGTGCACTTGAGGTCATGTAGCGACCCAAATCGATCATGTGAGGGAGAACTGAGCCATGGATGTTACATGAAATCTCTCCAAATTGATGTGTTAAAGCATAGGATTATATTCTTATGATAAATAAAATTTTATATTCTTATATTATTAGAATTTATCATATATTCCATGATATGTACTGAGGTTTGATAATACTTATTCATAAATAATAATGGGAAAATATCAAACAAAACTAGAAAACTATATAGGTTTGCAGTCAGAACTATATAAAAGTACATGATAAAGTAAAAAATAGATGAGTTCTTAATAATTAGATAAATGGGAATTCTTTTTATCAATGGGATTCAAATATTCCATAATAACATTTTATTGTATATCATAGTAATACTAAGGTAACAATAAAGAGAAGCATATCTAAGCCTATAGTTTCTATATCTGCATATATAGCGTATAATATTTCATCTTCTAATACTACTTAAGAATCAATTTAGCACTGATTTATTCCAGATTTTATAATTCTACCAAGATAGTATAGTATTATCATAATTATGATAAAATTTAAACTATGGTAATAACCAATATGTCTTGTCTATAATAGTTCATAAAATATAAATAATCAATTATATCACTTCTTGGGAAATTTTTTCAAGAGAGTGAAGTCATAGCATAAATAACTTCCATAAAGAATATAGAAAACCTAGTAGCTATATCCATACCTTAATAAAAGCATATTTATCATTCAAAATCTAAAAATATAGTTAGTAATTAACTTTGGAGAAAGTGGGATACTATTGGAGGTGGCATACTAAAACCAACTGACCTTTTATATTTGATTACTAAAATATTCAATGAAGTAAATATTATTAAATATATTATCACATTCAGATTTTTCATCAATGTAAAGTTAATTTGGTAATGTGATTGGATTATTTTTTACATAAAAATTTTATAGAAGTTCCCTAATATGATGAGAACCTATAAATCCCATGACAAAGTTCTTAAACATATGTCTTGTGGTCTATATGAAATCTATATAAAGGTATATAAAATATGTTTGACTATCATGTGTTTAATTATTTTAAGTGGATGTGGCTTCTTCTCATGAATTTTTCACTTGGTAATATCAAAGGTAGGAAGTTATGAAGACATAACCACCAATAGTAATTTCTTATGTTATATGTTTCATAGGATATTTCATTATATAAATGGGTTTATTTTCCCTTATACTTTATATTATTATTAATTTATATCATGAATTAGATACTTTAATGTATTTATGAAAAGTGTGATGATATATGATCACAGTGAAGAAGGATTAGTTTGGTTCATCCTAAGTGATATTCCATTAATTGAATAAGTCAAGAAAGGATTTTTACATTCTTGTTTAATGTATAGTGATATCACCAGCCCTTTGATTGAAATAGAACTATATGACTAAATCCATGGTCATGGTAATTCATCAATAAGTTCATTTTTTAAAGTCAAAGAAAGATAAATCAAGCTTATTGATTGAATACACAAGTATACAACCTACTTGATGAGATATTCAGAAAAATGGATTACGATACACAATAATAATTCATATGAGGTTATTTTCATTATAAAATTAACTTATTTCTCTATAGGCTCCTTGATGTGTTTCTAGACTCTAATATTTGACTTTAGGAAATTTCACCTAATTCCAATGAGAAATGGGCCTAGAGGGTTGTGCACTAAGTGTATCCAAAATCCCATTTAATACCTATATGAATTCAATAGTTAGAAAAAATATTGTTACCAACTTATCATTTAATAATTTTTCAATTATTGTTATTCACATAAATTCAATTACTAGTTATTTGAGTTTATAATATATGGGACTTGTATATTAAATAAGTATTTTTTGTCAGCTAGAAATATATAGCTTTTATTTCCCTTTTAAATTATTCACTAGCTAATAAATTATTATTTATATATTAAAAAATATTTATTTAAAGATGTGAATATTAAAATAAATATTTTTTCACAGGTTTGGTGAATGAAATATTTATTTATTTATTGAAAATTTTATATAATTATTTTATTTATTTGAATAAATATTTGTTATTAATGGTTCAATAAATTTCAAAGGGGATTGAAATTCCAATTTAAGGGAGTGATGGAGTTTATATATTTCATTTAATATCACTTAAATAAATATCGATTTATTTATTTAGAAAACACTATTCAAATATCTATGAATTAGAGCATGTAATGAAATATAATAATAATAATATTGTTATTACTTGATATGGTATTTAATTAGAATAAAAAATTGCATATTGAACCTCTATGAAATTACTAACTATTTAATCCTAAGTATATATTCTCGATTATATCAATTATAGGGTTGTGAGAAATATTATTAAAAATATGTAATCCGAGTATATTTCTATCAAAAAACTAGAAAGGTATTCTTAATAACTCTCTTAATAATTATAGACAATCATCCCCCACCATATCAATATTTAGATGACAAGAGAATATTATTTCATGACCAAAATATTATTCCTTACAATCAATGGTGAATGGTGTAAGGAATTTGGTTCCTCCATTATGGACCCTTGAATACCAATGGTGATATTAAAATATTCATGGAGTGCATTTGGATACCTCTAGAATAATTCTAGTTTGGATTCTTCCCCCTAATGACATTATGATAAGAATGTCTACTATATTGATCAACATAAATGAAAAAATTATCAAGATGAGGTGATTATTATTTTAAATTAATTATAAATTATATGTCAAAAGATAATCTCTATGAAGAATATGAGGTTGTTATGTCATGTTCTGAGGATTTAATCTTAATAAACAGCTAAAAAACATTGTTGGGCTTAAGATTAATAGCTTCTACTATGCCTCAGAACCCTTCAAGTGGTATCATAGTAGTCAAATTTTTTTGTTTGGTTGATTGATTTTCAATTTTTTTAGTAAGAGTTTATTTATATTTTTTCATTCAATATCCATGATCCATGATAATTTTTTATTTTAAGTTCATATAAGTAAAAAAGGAAAATAAATTGTTGATAATACTCAAATATCCCATCGGGAGGTGGTAAGGATTCTAGCTATGGGACTTGGTTACATACCATGCGCCCAAAATCATGTGTTATGTACCCCTAGTTAACCACACATGTGATACTCATGATAATCAAAAAAGACCGTGTGGGGTTCAATACATGGTATATTACTAAAAACAATATTTTTATCACATGTAGTCAAAAATATTGATGTGAATTATATTACATATAACTAGTGTGCGTTTTGTGTAACCCCCACATGGTTTTTCCTCATATAAATAACAGAGGTAATGTGTTAAAAATACATGACTTTTAATTACTACACACCACATACTAACTTCTAAATAATATAAATTGTATCATGTGAATTACATGTCATGTAAATGGTGGTACACACCATGTAACATGTGATATACCACCTAAGATACACATCGATTCCATAAGCATGTAGCATGGATAACCAATAATTAATTACACATCATGTTCCAAGTTAGACATGCCATGTAACTCAGTCCAACTCATATAAGGTATACACTCGTACAGGCATGTCATGTGAGTCAAAAACATTGAAGAAAAAAATTAATTAAATAAAAAAACCAAACAAGATGATTTGCATTGGGAAAGTTCATTCCATGTGATAGTATTTTTACACACAAGTTTCACATTGAGTTATTCTCTACAAGTCAGGAGGAATTAAATAATTTAATAGTTATTTTTTATGTATTTCCAGTAATGTATGATGTGTGTGTTCATTTTACACACCATATACTTCTTTGGATTTTATATTGATACTTTCCTCTTGTATTCAAGGCATGTTTTGTGGTCATACATTTCATGTAGACTACACTGATTGACCCATAGGACAATATTTTATGTCATATCACTTCACACCATATAGGCATAAATTATATATAAGTAAATAATAAATGAAAGGATTATATATAGTAATATTCACAAGTCATTAGAGTGTCAATAAACATCGTGTAATGCATAAAGATAAACACCATGCTACCTCCAGTACATGCCATGTATGATAAATTCAAGACTGAATTTAAATTTAATGAGGGGGTATACTCCATGTTCCTGGTTAATATATGTCATGTACTTAATAATTTTAAATTAAAATTAATTTATTTAATATTACATAGGATAGTAATTTCAAGGAAAATTTAGACATATAATCCTGATAAAATAATTAATTATTTAGGAGGATGATCAATTTATTAATTCAAGGAATCATTAAGATAATAGTGAATAAATTAAAATAATTTTTTCCAGTTTAAATGTATAGTCATTAAATATTGTAGATAATCATAAACATGACTAACCTGTGCATTTTTGGGTTCATATTTAACTTAATTATATATTTCATCGATTTTGTGATAAATTTATTATTAAATATTTTTAACATCCCTTCCTCATTTATGGTGTATGGTCCCAAATGTCCACAGTTAATTTTATATATCCCTAAACCCCTAGTACGCTTCACATATTATTGAATAATCATATCTAAAGAATAAAGCTCCCAGTGATTGAAGATGATTCAAGACCATGTCGAGGTGAAACCAACCAAGGAGATACATAGGTTAAAGGTGGGATGTTTTAACTCAATCCTAGTATCAACTCAAGGAGTTATTATACTTGGATTAAGGGTTAGATTATATTCTATTTGATAAATCAACCAATATTTAAAATCTCATAATCATATCAGATGATTATTTTTTTTATCAATGCAATTTTACTACATTATTTATGTGTTGCATTTTTTATTTTATGTTCAAATAAAATAACATAAATTAAAAAAACTAACAAGCATGAAAAGATAAAATTAAATAAAGGATTTATGTGTAATTTATTTTACCAAAAGAAGTTAATTGATTATATAAAATACAAATATTATTAACAAACATGTAAATGATGAAAAAAAGAACTTGTATATATATTGATAAAAAAATCCCTCAAGGAAATATTAATTCAAACAACACCTTCCAACTTCTATGTTAAGATTAAGCGATAGTTAATGTTCCAGTCAAGCCAAAGTTGGGAACAAATTTCAATTATCAGGGAGCCTTAACAATGATAGTGGGATGATTTAACAAAACAAGTATTAAGGTTAATATAAAAAAGTATTCATAATTTATTTTTGAGGCATGTTGTTTAGGAAATATTAGTCTAGTATTTTAGGATTCAAGGATTTGTGATTCAACTCAATAAATCAAAGAACTATGACATAATAATGTTGGAATGAACTCTTACCTACATACATTTTTGTAATTTTCATTTCCAAAGTTTGGGTTATGAGAGAAGGGGAATATGGATCCCTTCCACTAGAATATCCAAGAGATGAGATACTAAAAATATAATGGTGAGGGATATTGGTATTTGATAAGGTAGCGAGAGACTAATAAAATTGATTAATTATGTCAAAGACAGTAATAAAAATAATTTACTAAAATATTATTTTTTCCATTATAGAAAAATAGAATGAAAACCCATGGGTACACTAAGTTCATTCCTGGATAAAGACAATGTCACACACCTAGAAAGTCCAGTTTTTAATTAACCGAACACAAAACTATTGAAACTACTTAAGAAAACAAAAAGACTACTAAGAGGGCCCTGGACATTTCAAAAATCCCAAGAAAATGTTCTAAGAGTTAAAAGGGAAAAGCCAAATACTCCAAAAGACTGGCCCAACAGACCTGCAAGACAGACCTACGCGGCAGAGCTACGCGACAGACCTGCATGACAGAGCTACGTGCAAGAATAATTTATGTACCCCTGCATGGAGTACCCATGTGGAGGAGCTGCGCAAAGGACCTGTGTGGGAAACTTCCCTTCGACTAGGCCACATCCATGCCTATAAATAGGACCCTTGGGCTCCTCATTTCAGGGACTACAAATTTTGAAAATTTCCCAGAAGCTACCATTGTGTAACTATTTCTCCAAGATCCCTTAAATTGTCTCCGGTAGCTCTCTAAAGTACGAGAGAAGAGATAATTAAATGGTATGAGAGTTTATTGAAAGTGTTTTCATAATTTTTTACATAGGTTTGGTTCTCCTATGTGAAATGCATTCTTCAATCATCAAACACACCTACGCGGCATACCTACATGATGCACCTATGTGGAATACCTGCGCATCACACCTATGTGGCATACCTACACGATACAACTGCATGGTACATAAATGCAGGGTACCTACACAGCACACTTGCATTAGTCACCTACTTGGTAGAGCGTGGTATAAATTTTACATACCAACTCAAGTACCCTCTTTAAATTCATTCATGGTAGGTTATCTATTTCCTTGGTTCCCTTATATAAAAGGGACTAAGTTTAAGCCTCCACCAAAACCTTCTAACTTATAAAACCTTTGGTAAAGGTACATCAGCGTGTCTCCTATTTGGGTTTTTTTCCATAGTCAAAGGTTTCCCACATTTGTTTCACAATGGGGTTAGGATTCATAGAATGTCTATGGGTTTGAATATTCACAGTAACATGGACCTTTCTCCTAGGAACAGTGTTGGGAAGTTCCCAGTTTGGAGGTAAGTTTGGGTCCTAGCCTCTCCCTTCTCAATGAGATGACCCAGAACCTCAGGACTCTGGTACGGATGGTACAATTCACACTTTCTTTTCCACATAATCATAGAATAAGTCTCCCTCCCCTACCAGGATCAATTATAGGGAAACCATCTGGGCGTAATCCCCTATATTTTCTTGTAGAAGGTGGCATCATTGATCCTCCTCTATTTTTAGGTTCCAAAGACCATAGGAGAAATGGGTATAGGGACCTTCGTTACCCTTTTCCTCTCCCATTGGGTTTTGTCACCATGGGCATCCATCCTGGTGTAAGTCACTAACCTTCGCCACTTCCTCCTTTTATTGGACCCATTTCTAATATAAAGTGAATAGAGGGAAGTCTCTTCGCCTCTCCCTCTTCCACGGTCGACGCACCCTCTTCCACTAGTTGCGGAAGTAAAGTGTGAAGTGTCATTGTTGAATCTTTCACATCCTATTCTTTCTCACACTGAGCATGACTCACGTGGTCTTCGAGATTCATTATGATTACAACATGTGCACAAACACCCATGGTGAATGAACTACTAGAACTCTGATTCCCACCATAATCGGGATACGTAGGAAGCCTTCTTAGGGATTGAGCTCACTTGATGTCCTCTTTAAGAATCCAACCCTAATTCTCCTAATTTGGGAATCCTCCTTAGGAATAATCCCAAAATTAAATCTGCAAATCACCAAGTTGTCCTTTTCAAGAAGTAAGCCCAAACTCATTTCTCTCAAATGACTATACAATCCTATGAGACGTATAAAACTAGGCGGGATTTGATTCCCATCTATATGAGATATGTAGGAAGCTTCCTTGAGGTTCAAACACAATACCTTAAATCAACTGTGTTCCCCTTGGGCCATATTCCCAATAGGGTCTGATCCTACTTGGAAACCCATATCCTTTCCAAGTTCCTTGGGTTTCTTCAGTATAAGTCTCACACTATATTTTGACTAAGCACTTCCTACTTAGATGTCCATACCACATGACATTAAACTATATGGATAGGTCCTTATCACATGACCTTAAGAGGTATGATGTGTCCCATTCAGTGGCACCAAACTATAAGGGTTCTGATTCCTTTCACAAGGATATGTTGGTAGCCTATTTTATGTGAACAATCCCAAGATCAAACTAAACCTTTATCTCCCTAGATAAAATTAAATTCTAGAGTTCCCCAATGAGTGGCTTAAAACCAGTATCATCATAACTATGATTAAAAGAATCTCTAAGTATTATTTGAGAGGATACCATTGATGGAGAACCTAGAATACATACTAATATCTCCATTAATGAAGAACCTCGAATACATACGGATGATTTTAAACTTTTCCCATGCTAAATAAGTGATTGAAAATCCCAATGGATACTTATTATATAATTGGTGAATTGATAAGCATTTATGAAAATATCATAAATGATAAAGTGAGTCCCGAAGTAGACAATAATTCCCCCGAAAAGGGTGTGATGAGCCCGACCTACCATCCTCTCTACCAATGCACGTTCTAAAGTATCGTGAAGTTAAAACATAATGAACGACTGCCTTTGGAAAGAAGGTCCCCTTTGATTATAGAACTATTGGAAGTTTCTGGTTCCATAAATAAATCTAATAAAAACTTCTTGGAATTAGTGATTCTTAAAACTAGAATACACGTTTCAAGGAACTGCGAAACAAAAATAGTGAACACGACGTGAATCTTTAACCAAGATAATAATATTTACCACATGTTAGTCCCCTATCAATTGATAATGGAAGGATAGACAAAGGAATCAATCACGCATGTATCCATCTAAAAGATATTTCTTTAATGGAGTTTGTTGTTGTCTCAGTTTTTCTCATAATTACCTTCACCCCAAAATGTCTTTCCTCAAGACAACATCTATAAAATTCCCAACAACTTCTCAAGATGGATCCCCATCCACAAGAAGGAAATCATCACCAACCTAGCATCTTCAACACTGGGTCTCTAATGTTCCGGTAAAGAAATATCACTGGAACAGTACAATACTGACTTTGGTGGCTTCTCAGCAGGCCCTCCAGGTCCATAATAATCATTGATCATCTAGCCAACAATGAACAATGATCAAGAAGTAGATGGTTCCAACAACCATCTTAAACCATTTCGGGTCCTTATCCCCAAAACACAATAATCAATACCTCTTTTACTATAGGGAGGTTGGTCCAGAGGCCACTCAATGACTCAATTCAAGAATGCATAATTACTTTCTGAGGACTCCCACCAGCAATCACTGCCATCAGAATCATGCGGTAGTAAACACCCAACATGTTGGGGGTGTTGCCTCTGGACATTTGTCCTAGGTCTCTCAAACCCAGGCATGCAAGACAAACCATTGAGGACAACATTTTGTCAATAGGGAGAAGGTTCTTACCTCTACCCCTTCTGGAGAAGCCCATCAACCTAACATGATTGAAAACCACGAATGGGAAGAAACACCCATCTGTCATAATTTTTCTGCTCAGCAGACTCATCTAGAGGGAACCCACCAATCCCACTAGATAAATCCATTAGAGTACAGTGAATAGGCACATACACCTGCTTACAAGCCATCAACCAGTCAGCAGTCTTATCTGAATGCATTTTAAGAATCCCACCAATCTAATGCGGTGGAAATTGGTAAATAGGAACATACACCTATTTACAATCACCAATTCTGTAATAAGTCTCACCTTCCAGTATTGAATGAATTCCATCAACCATACTTGACGAGAAACAACCAGCAAGTACATACACCTACCAATGTTCATCATGTCTGCTAATAGTCTCATTTGGTAGCACCTGGAGAAGTCAGTCAGAAAGCTCAGATGATAAATTTGGGGAAGACCCAACTCTCTTCCCCCATACATGTGTACTTTCAATAACCATTGATAGGAAAAGGATGACAAGAGAAAGCTCATACACCTAATATAGATACTAAATGGATGTATATTCCCGTTCTGGACACTGAAGTCACCAAACATGTATTATCATTGGTGAATGGCTAGACACAAATCCCTACCCATATTCTGGAAGAATGCCAGGATATTATAACAACCACTTTAGCAGTATCGGGGAAATAGACACATAAATCTATCGTCACACATGGGATGACACATTAGCATGACATCCCAGAATAGATACACACCTATTTTCCAGTCCAGGAGGGTCATGGGTCATACTCCCCCATATCATATGGAAAACAAGATCGGGAACATACACCCTTTCCAATTGGAGGTAATCGGTTCGTTCTGGTAACCAATCCAAGGCAGGCACATACACTTGCCCATGATGACCACTTTTCCCAGAAAGTGGCCCCAGCTAAGTATAAGAGAACATCCAAGAAGAAGTCTCTCCAAGCACTATTGGGAAATCAAGAGTTAAACTGTGATTTGGCTACTCTTAATACTAGAGTTCTTGAATCCCTTAAACATTTATCCATTGTAGCTCAAGATCATATCCTTTCATTACCAAATTATGGGAGTGGTAGTAGTAATTCTGAAGTTCCTCATTGGAAACTTCATCATGATGTCTTACTTCATAAAAAGGCAT
The DNA here is from genome assembly GCA_963277665.1 of Viscum album. NCBI lineage: Eukaryota > Viridiplantae > Streptophyta > Magnoliopsida > Santalales > Viscaceae > Viscum > Viscum album. The sequence goes on along the minus strand of OY728128.1, from coordinate 1,509,729,727 downwards.
CCAATCCAAAGTGCCTATGTCTAGATGAGAGCCATGGTAGCCCTCAATGTGGCCAGAAGACTAAGGAGAAAGAGGATTAATCCCTTTCTATAATCCACCATGGTGATCCTCCCTAAGATGGAATTATCTGTGAAAGGCCTCTCTGCAGTAGTAGTTCACATTTTCAAGACAATTCTATAATTGATAATGTAGTGATGATAAATCCCTCCTATATCGAGGCACTTGAAACACAAGGCCAGTCATGTCTAATGCCTTGTCATTGACAGGTGAAACACTTTCTCAACCAGAAGACATCTCAAGGGAATGGTCATTCTCCGAACCTCCCATGGGTCATTTTCCTTCTAATATAGAGCATCCACTTTGGTCAGACCAAGTGGAGAAACCTCTAGTAAAAGATGATGAAGATGTGTTAAACATGATGAAACAATTGGCTAAGGGAGAAGTACCAGTCATGTTCTAGCCTTTGGAAAATTCTCATTATAACATTATATAATTGATTTCAGAATATTTCATTCATGATCTCTGCCTCAACCTATGGAAGACTCGTTGTCATTTGAAAACCAAATTATTGGCATATGATGAATATCAAAATCATGTAAAGGTAATAGAAGGGTTGAAACACCAAATTGACTTAGTGTCTCTCTCATTTTCCAAACATCAAAAGGTTGAAAAGTAGTAGAAAATCCTTTAGTTTGTATGCATCAATGCTCTAAAGAGTGTACTCCAGTTAATTATTGATTCCCTGCCTAGTGTTTGTATAAGAGGATGGGGTGCACATGGAGCATTGCATTTCACTTCACTCCAAAATCAGAAAAGTCTGAAAAAAGTGGTCTCATGCAATGTTATTTCCCACAGTCGGCCACAATCAATAGATTTTGTATGTAATTGAATGTACTCTCAAGAACAGACCTCAACCAGTTCTCATCAGTGTCATGACCAAAGAAAAGAAGTTGTTGAGTTACTATTACATCAAGAATCTGAGAATCTTGAGCAGGCATCCCACTTAGAGGATGACAGTCTTCAAAGAATGAAAATGTCTAAAATAGAAATGAAATCTTCTGAAACAGGTGATTTGAGTGGTTTTCAGATAATGAACCTAGCTAATGTCAAAACCAAAATCCACAAAATCATAATAGTAGTTCCACGAATTTCACCCAGAGCAGTTCAAGAATCACCCCAACTTGCAAGGATAGGGGCTCATTTAATTCCACCTTAAAATAAATTAAAAAAAAGTTCAAATATTTGAAGAAGAATAAAAGAAATAGCCTTAGACTATAGGGCTGGGGGCCTTTTCACATCTGCAATCCCCTCCTCAAAGGAAGTCAGTTTTTTCCTGATTAGGGAAGAATCCACAAGGAGAGTGTACAACTGAACTATCTAAGGATTCCCTTTAGGTTACTATCCACCAAAAAGTTCTTGTAAATTCATCATATAGGAGAACAGAGTCTCATGAAATATACAGAGGGAGAGAATCTTACAAAAATACTGACAGGATTCCATTGATTCATTATGCATTAGTGAATTTCATTAACACCACTATAGAAGATCCTCCAGAAAATGATTCCAATTTAGGGGAATCATAATATGATGTTATTGTCCATAATATAGTACACACTGAGGAAAATGAAGAAGGTGTGTGCACCTAAAATCAGAGTCTTACCATGAATCTAGGTATGCCTTCAAATAACCAACTCCCACCCCTCTGAAAGGAATCTAACAAGGGGAAAGAAAAAAAGTCAGATTGCATCCCACTTTTCCACTGGAGAAGGTCAATATTTTTCACTTGAAGAAATATTTTCAAGATAAGAAGCGGAAATGAAGGATTTTAAATGAATCAATACAGAATTAATTCAAAGCAGCATTTCTTCTAGACATACTCCCCAGGCAGGTCCTCAACTTGAAAATCCTATAGGATCTCCTCATAAAAAAAGAATTTGTAGTAACTAAAAATGCGGATAATGAATTCCCTTTACTAGGTAGACAATCAAGGTAGGATCAGACACATCTTTATAGGCTTGTTCCCATGGGTTATCCAAGGAAAATGTCAGCACCACTATCAGTGGTTTTGTCATTCGTTGCACCATCTCATGCTCCAGTTGCTATACCTGCATAGGTTTGATCTCATCTAGATGTTTCCCAAATGCTTATAAACACAATTGAGGAATTAAATACTTTATTGGAAGCTATGAAGGAATGAGGTTCACTAATTTAGTCGAAAAAGAGAGCTTACCATGAATGGGTGGATGCATTTTCTCCCCCATCAAATTTTGTGAATACCACATTCCCAATATTTAATGGTTCAAGAGATCTGGAACAATAATTAACACATTTTGTTTCTTGTTGTGATCCCATGATGGGAACTACTCAACAACAATAAGCAGTTAAGCTTTGGTGTTTTGTGTAGTCATTATAGGGACAAGATTTTTTCTGGTATAAAAGTTTACAATCTCGATCAATTACTGGATGGGAAGATCTCCATCAGAAATTATTTCTTCAATTAAGATTAATGCTACCAAATACAATAGTTTCTGATATTACCAATTATAAAAAAAATGGAGAATGAAAGTGTTTCACATTTCATTGCGCGATAGAAAGGATTAACATATTCTTTAAGTCTAGCACTCACTCAAGAAGAGTTGCAGCCAACTTGTGTGGAAAATCTACGTGATGAGTTAAGCACACCATTAATACCTGTGAAATACACATGAGGGTTTCTAGACCTTACTTCAATCAGTCAGCAGATAGAAAACTCTATTATATAAACTAATGCAAAAAATCATGTAATTCCATCAACTTCGGGGAGGAAGATATGAAAGGCATAAGCTGATACATTTACACTCAAGCAGGCACTTGTACCTACTTCTACTTCAAGAAATTCATCATATCAAAGGGCTCTGCCTCCTGAGAATCAGCAGCAATGACCACCTCTTCAAGATGATCAAATAGATCAAAGGTGGAAACAGCTTAAGGAATTGAAGAACAAAGTTTATTCTTTCTGGAATTAACATGTTCTTAGTTACTTCATCTCAGCTCTGGAAAACAATTTGGTTTATTTTCCAAGGCCGAAGAAACCAAATAAATAAGGATATGAATATCTTTTGAATTATCGTCCCTTTCACCAGATTTTAAAGAATTTTGTCCAAGAATGTTTTGTTTTCAAAGACCTTTTTCAAAAGATGGTAGATTCTGGACAAGTGAAACTAAAAAGTACATCATCTCAAGTAGAATGTGTTACTACTACTGATCCAGAAGAAGTAAGAGAATTGTAGGAAGTCAAAAGTAAAAAATTTGAAAAAAAATATGATGATTAGATGATCAGGAAAACAATAAACCAAACTCATGCCATTTTACTAACATAGTTGAAACAATCGATTGTGTCTTCTACCACTCCTGCCACAACAAAACCACCTCCATCAAAAGGTTATTCCTCAAAGAAGAAAAGTGATTATAAGGACAAATAGCAATCAAAAGAAGATGATCTCACGTCAAGGACAAAGTTTTCATTAATACTTGCAGATTTCATGTCATCTATTTCGAAAGCACGGGAACCACCCCACTAAATGGAACAATCGGAATTAACCCTTCAGAAAGAATCTCTATCAGATAAAGAATTGATTTTGGGTTCAATCAACATTATCCATTTAATGGATCCTTATGTCAATGATGATTCTGATTATAATGAGTCATAATTCCTTATACCTAATTGGGAAACCAGACGAAGATGCTAGGGTCAAGGATACAGGGGAAGACATGGGAATTCTAGAAACCACCATTTTAACTCTACCCCTGCTCAAACCATATATGTGAAAAAAAACTCATGGAAGAGCCCTTTGGTGGGATCAACAAGAACAAGGAGTTTCTTCCATGCAAGATAGGTTCAGTTCTAACACGATCATCTTCTAATACTGATTATAAGTCACACCATTTTCTTCTCAGCAAGTGAATATACCTAGCTAGTCTAATTTACCGAAGCTAGGAGTATTTTCAGCTTCTGCTTCGACATATATTACATCTACATTAGAAGCATAAACTTCCAAAACACCTGCAAAACCGCATTTTCATGTTGTAAAATGTAGACCTATGTAACAAAAGTATGATTTCTTGAATCAATTGTCCCAAGTACCAGCCATGTTATCAATTATAGATTCTTTGAATCTATCAAAAAATCTTTGAGAATCACTAATTGAGGCTTTGTCAAGTCCTCAAGAGTTTGTAACCGAAGTTGCTGCAGGTGAGGTATACCGTATAGAGAATGATCCTGAAGAATGTCATGTAGTCATATCTTTTACATGTGAAGATGAAGATGATGTTGTACATGGACATATTAGAGCCTTGTTTTTGTCTAGAAAAGTCAATGATGTAGACATTAGTGGAGCATTCATTGATAATGACTCTAGAGTCAACCTCATTTTTATTCGTACACTTTGTCGATTCAGCCTGACGGAATCTGATTTATCTCTGTCCACTTTAATGTTGCAATCTTGTGATAAGAATGAGAAAGAACCTCTGGGAGAAATTACACTTAGAAATCATTTTGGATATCTTGCATCAAATTCAGACTTCATTGTTGTTCTTTAGGACACAACCTTCAATATTCTGCTTGGAAGGCCTTGGCTACATCATCATATAGCCATACCTTCGTCATACCACCAATGTCTTAAGTACAATTTCAACGGTAAAATAGAGATTTTGTATAGTGAAAAGGCTCCATTAAAAACGTGTGAATCTCAATACATTGAGGCGGAGTTTTATTACACAAAAGGAATGCATTATATAACAAAGTAGATAACTAGAGTCAATGCTCTGATTAGACTAAAAAAGATCCCGACAAATCCATTCATACATTTGAGCACAGATTATGTGCTGCCCATCAATCAAATTAAAAGGGTAAAACCGAATCTAAGCACTCTTCTAGTAACTTCCATAATTTCAATTATGGAAATTGAGCCTGATAGCATGGGATAGATTAGTGATTCACCAAGTAGTGATAGAATCCTAAATGGAGATGTTTTCATTTCATCTGCTGAACTACAACAAGCCTCTACTTCATTAATCAGAGTAGAAGAAATTGTAGCATTCTATAGAAAGAAAAAGATGATTATTCTCAATCCATTATCTCATCTTTATTACCATAGGAATACCCTTTTTCATCAGTAAGGTCAGATATGGTGGCCTCTTCTTTAGGATGTTCAAATATTAACTCCCCTTCTAACTCTGGGAGTTTTTCCTCATCATATACTATGAATGTGGAAATAGAAGGGGTAACACATAATGAAGAAGAAGGGGAAGATCTTGGGGATGCTCCTCCAACATTTGATGAAGGTGTTTCTACCACCGTGGATGAGCTCAGAGAAATAAATATGGGTACAGAAGAAGATACACGCCCCACTCTAATTAGTGTATCCATGACCTCTAAAGAGAAAGAGGTGTATACTTCATTCCTAAAGCAACATTGAGATATGTTTTCTTGGACTTATACAGAAATTCCAGGTCATAATCCTAAGTTCGCCACCCATAATTTGGGTTCTCTAGAAGAACATTGCAGATTCAAGAAAGCAGCAAGAAGAAAAAACCAAACTCATGCCTCTAAAATTGAACCTGATGTTGATAAGATTATAAAGATTAACTTTTTCAGGGAAGTTAAATATCCCAAATGGCGGGCCAACATTGTCCCAGTGAAAAAGAAGAATGGGAAAATTAGAGTTTTCATTGATTTTAGAGACCTTAACTGGTATTGTCCTAAAGATGATTTTCCAATTCCGATTACAGAGCTTTTAAATGATGCAACGGCTGGCTATAAAGCTCTTTCCTCCATAGATGGATATTATAGTCATAATCAAATCATTATGTCCCCAGAGGATGAAAAATATACGACCTTCAGATCCCCTCAAGGTGTGTTTTTCTATCGGGTAATTCCCTTTGGTTTAAATAATGCAGGCGCAACATACCAACATACCATGCACCATATCATCAAACCCTTCTTAGGGAAATTTGTAGAATGTTATGTGGATTATTTTGTGGTCAAATATAGACAATGTTTCAATAGCTTGGATAATTTGGATACCATATTCAATAAACTTAGGAAACATAGTTTGAAGATAAATCCCTTAAAATGTGATTTTGGGGTAACCTCGAGAAAGTTTCTTGGCTTCGTTGTACGCCTTCATTGTATCAAAGTTTATCCTGAGAAAAAAAATCAGTCCTTGGTATGTCACCACCTCGATATTTGAAATAATTAAGAGGAATCTAAGGACACATGGTCAATATTCGGTGCTTTATCGCCAATTTGGCATGCAAGTGTTTACTATTCACCAGATTAATGAAGAAGGGATTGACCTACCAATGGACTAAAGACTGTCAAGAAGCATTTGATACCCTCAGGAAATATCTCTTGAACCCATCGATATTAATGTTACCAATTAAAGGAAGTCTTCTTATTCTTTATGTGACGGCTTTAGGGAGATCACTGGGGGTCTTCCTTGCTCAAAATAATGATGCTGGGAATGAAAACAGCCTTTACTATCTTAGTCAAATTATTCTTGATATAGGAACTCGATATTCAAGTATTGAAAGTACTGTCTAGAATCAATCTTTTCAATTCATAAATTGAAGCACTACCTGCAACATCATGACTTCTAATTGGTATCTCTCAATAACCCGCTCAAATTTATCCTTAGTCGTCCTATGCTTACAGGGTGTTTGGCATAGTGGGTAGTTATTTTGAAACAGTTTGATATCTATTTTTTGCATAAAATGGAAATAAAAGGCCAAGATCTGCCTGACTTCCTTGTTGATCATCCATCTACAAAAGATACATCATTAAATACTGATCTTTCTGATGAAGAGGTCTTCTCTATTCAGGATAATTCCCAAACATGGGAAATTTACATTGATGGTGATTCCAGAAGTCCAACAGGAAAGAGAATATAAAACCCTAAACTCAACAAAGTTAGGTTAGTAATTTTCCTTATCTCCCCAAAAAACGCAGTATTGCCTTATTCCTTCCAATTATCTGAAGGCAGAACCAACAATGAGGCAGAGTATCAATATCTCATTGCAGGTTTGGAATTGGAACTTCGATTTCAAATGAATCACTTAAAGGTAAAAGGTGATTCAAAATTGGTATTCAAGAAAATAAATGAAGAATATTCTATCATAAAAGAAGAGTTAATCCCTTTGTGTGATTACGTCAGAGGGTTAATGGATGAATTTCCCTCAAAGACGGCATTGTCTTATGTCCTGTGATCAAAAAATGCCCAAGCAGATGCATTGGATAATGTAGCTACAGCCTTGTAAAATCCAAATCGGGATGAGACAGTCATTAACATAGCCCATATTCATGTGATCTCACCTTTTGTTCAAACCAGAGTGAAGGAAATTAATGAAATTAGCCCTATTTCTGAGTCATTTGGTCATAACATGGGATAGAGAACATCTATCAAGGAATATCATTAAAATGGAATATGTCCACCGAATAGGGATGAAAAAGAATAGATCCAGTGATGAGAAACCAATTTTACTCTTTATGATAGTCCATACCACAAAAATATCCTCTAAAAGCGAGGCTTTGATGGAATTCTCTTCAGATGTATTGATGGAGAAGAGATTGTAGCTATCATGAAAGAAGTACATTCAGGAGCTTGTGGTGCCCACCGGTCTCGGAATAGACTCTCTGATCAGATCAGAAGGCTCAGATACTTTTTGCATTCAATGACACAGGATTGCACATATTTCAGTAAGAAATGTCATCCCAGCCAAGTGCATGCTAACTTCATTCATCAACCCCCGAAGTTTATACATATATCTAAATACTCTTGACTATTTTCCACATGGAGAATGGATGTAGTAGGGCCTTATCATCTAGCTACATCTAAGCAGTTCAAGTATATCCTTACTGATACAGACTTCTTTTTTAAATGGTCCAAGGAAATACCTCTCAAAGAAGTCGGAGCCAAAAGCATTGTTAGTTTTATCAAAACTAACATCATCACCATATTTGGTGTCCCTCAAACTATATTGATTGACAATAGCACCAATTTTTGTTTAATTGAGGTAAAGAAGTTATATTAGGAGCATAATATCAAATCCAACTATTCATCTCACTATCATGAGGCAACCAATGGAAAGATAGAAGCCTTCATAAATACCCTATCAAATATACTCCATAAGATGGTGGATAAAGATAAAAAATAGTGGCCTAATAAACTTTTGAATTATTTATGGGATTATTAGGAAACTACTCGTACTGCCACCCAAGCAACTCTTTATTCATTGGTATATAGAACCAAAGCAGTTTTTTCAATTGAAATGCAATTTTCTTCACTCAGAGTTTCAATATGTTCTTAGATGTCTATAGATGAGAGGTCTTAGAAACAGTTCAATGAGCTAGAACGATTAGATGAAAAAATACTGTATACTTTACATCATTTAGAAGTCTATCAGAACAAAATAGTGCAAGATTTTGACAAGAAAGTTCGACTATGTTCATTTCTTTAAGGAGAATTGGTATTGGTCCATAGGAATCCAATGATACTAGGGAAGAAACCTCCAAATTTTGAGCCAAAGTGGGAAGGACCTTATTCCATACATAAGGTTTATTCAAATAGATATTATGCCTTAATCTTAATGGATGGATATCTTATTACAACTCCAACCAATGAAATATTCTGAAAGAAATACTTTTTTTAGTTGTACATATCATTTTAACTACATGACTTAAAACTACACAGTACAATGTCCTTTCTGCAAGACTAAAAGTTGTACCACCCCCATGTCCTTTCTGCAAGACTAAAAACTGCACAACCCCCATGTCCTTGTAGCAAGACAAAAAACTACACAGCCCCCGTGTCCTTGATGCAAGACTAAAAACTGCACAGCCCCCATGTCGTCACTGCAAGACTAAAAACTGCATAGCCCCCATGTCCTTACTGCAAGACTAAGAACTGTAGTCCCCATGTCCTTGCTACAAGACTAAGAACTACACATCCCCCATGTCCTTTCTATAAGACTAATAACAGCACAACCCTCATGTCCTCACTGTAAGACTAAAAACTACAAAACCCACATGTCCTTGCTACAAGATTGAAAACTTCATAGTACAACGTCCCAATTTCAAGACATTAAACTGCATAACAACCAAAAGCATCCATGATGCATGACATTAAAATTCGTAGAATCTTCATCTTTGCCTCATGAAGTTAAAATGCATGACATCATTTGTCCTCATTGCATGACATTAAACTGTACGACTAAAATTTCCTCTATTTGACATTAAAATCTTCTATAAGAAAACATCATTGACATCATTGCTACTCCATAGTAGTGCATTGGTCCCTCTATTCCTTATTTCTTGATTCAGATTTTCATAGAGACCTTATTTCAAGAACTATGTATGGCTTGATTCTCATTTTCAATCAGATACGTAGAGACACCTAAATCTCCTTTTTTGGGCCCAACTGCAATCAAAAAATATTTTTATTTTCTTTTCTCCTCCTGTATATGAATCAGATCTATACAGATTGTTTTATTAAGATATATGAATTTTTCCTTATACCATTTTATGTCTTAAGGTTTACGGTTCTCTCAGAACGTGTCAAAAGCCCCCATTCTTCATATCAAACTTGATTGGTGTGAGGAATGATTGTTTCAAGAACTAATTATGACTTGATTATCATTTTTAATGAGATTCCTAGAGATTCCTAGATCTCCAATCTTGGGCCCATCCATGACAAAAAAAACCCTTTATTCCTTATATAAGAATCAAACCTGCATAGGTAATGTTATAAGAACTATGTATGACTTGAATCTTTCCCCCAGTAAGACACATAGTGACACTTGGGATTTATCCCTTAATCCTACGAAAATGTGTATTTATTTTCACATCAGTTCATTTTCGTCCTTAATAAATGATGTTAAACTGCATGGAAAGTTAACACCCATATTCTTCACTTGTGTCACCTTTGTATTATAGAAGAAACCCTTACTAATCCTTGTTTCTCACACTGAGCATAGCTTACATGGGATTAAGAATTGGGTAAAAGGATTCTTTATATAAATAAGGTGTCTCAATTTCTTATGGGTCTATTAATGGCCTCATTGCATGACTTAAAACTGCACATCATAATATTAATTCAAAAGAAACAAAGAAAGTCTCCATTTTACATATGAGTCAGATCTATGTAAAGTATGTCAAACTCATGGCCAATACTGGTTCAAATATTTCTTATATGCATTAGGCATGACCCCCTGCCATATTTCACAATATTAATCTTGAATGTTTCTAGATCTTCATAATCTTTCTTACAGTTTCAGGTGATAGAGTTTCTAATACCTGAGAATTCTTTTGACTAACAATGCAGCATGTGCCCTTAGGTGGCCTTGCATAAGTTTCCTATATAACAGGCATGTCAGTCAAAAGATGTCATTATTTGGCTATGCAGTATATAACTCATTTGGCCCTTCATAATACAACCCCTATAATGGGTTTTTCAAACAATAGTAATTCCTTTCTTGGTTATAGTGTCTTTGTTCCCTTCAAACATTGATGACAATATACAAGAATCTCTATTTTAAAATAGTCATTCAAGTATATTTTTCCCATTATCTTTTTTTCAATATGAAAGTCTTCAAGACCTTGTTTTACACATTTCCCTTACCATGTGTTCAATGCAATATAAAATAACCTTGGAATCACTTGACCACATATCATATACTGTTTCCATTTATGGGCCTAGTTTTATGACCTAAAAATACAGACACAATAACTCTTACGTTTGGGTCAGACCTTTCTAAAATTCTTATTCCTCAGATTCATTAGAAATCTTGGTTGGAAATACTCTCTCCATATTTAGGTATCTTTCTCCATAAACCAAACTCTCTGATTTGGAATATATGAATCTCCATAAACATTCTTCAGCTTTTAGCAATAGAATACCAAAATTATTAAGAACTCTTTTGTCTGACTATGCAGCACCTACCCATAGCTGGCCTTGCATAAGTTTCCTACTCAACAGGCCGATCAACCAAAAGATGCCACTATTTGGATATGCATCATATTCCTCAGTTGGCTCTGCATAACAAAACCCCCATAACGGGTTTTTCAAATAATTGTAACTTTGTTCTTGAAAAAGACTTCCTCTAATGGTTTTAGCCCTTTTCCCATTTCATCCTTTAGATTCAGAAATTATTAAATTATAGTTTACAATATTCCATTTCTTACATGGATATGGTAGTATATTTCTAAACAAATTATCAAGACATTAGGAGAGTTTTATACCTTTGGTCAGACCTAAATACCTTAAATTAAATCCAGACAATGTCCTCACTACATGACTTAAAACTACAAAGTACAAATGTCCTCACTGCATGACTTAAAACTACACAGTACAAATGTCCTCAATGCATGACTTAAAACTTTACAATATAATATCTGAAATTCCACTTTCTGATAAATTTTATCCATTACTCATATTCAAAAATTTTGAAGAAATGGTTTTTCTATTCATGACATATGTTGGCATAAAGTATCCCTTTCATACTTAAAATTTCTTTCCTTGGAAAAACCACCCATTGTGGTCTTGATTAACCCAAAACTTATTTTCCCTCATCTATCAGCAGTAAAATGTTAAATTCCTAAGATCTATTTTGCTTGACTATTTAGTACATTCCCTTAGGCGGCCTTGCATAAGTTGCCTACATAACAGGTCTATCAGCAAAAAGATGCCACTATTTGGATTTGCAGCATATGCCCCAGTTCGCCCTGCATAACACAAGCCCCATAATGGGTTTTTCAAATAATGGTAACTTCATTCTTGGAAGAGACTCTATGTATGTTGACATAGGTTTTCAATTTAGGTTCCATAAAAATCATGTCTCAATATTCCCTTGGGAAATATTTAAAGAATATTAATGAAATTCTTAGCCATAGAGTCTTGTTTAAGAACAAATTTCAAAATTTATGGTCAAATATGTTCGACCTTAAATACTAGCCCTTTATAGTCCAACATGCATGACTCTAAACTGCCAATAATAAGAGACGTGGTACTCACCAGATTTAGAACCTGCAAAGGGAATTCTGAACAAAAGTCAAGTCTCATCCCACTAAAAGTACATTTTTTATGATTTATGTAATATTGAGCAATCAAAAGTCAAAATATATAAAATATGTGGATTTTTACATATAACCCTAGAAAAAAATCAAATTATGCTCATTCGTTCCATCGACTTAATAAGAGAATTATGAGTACTCCATTCTTTTTATTGTAATAATGATTGTCTTATATGAATGTTTGATGATTTAAAAAAAAGGTCATTATCATCAATACCTTTAATATTGCAATCATGTAAAATAGGAATGAAGACATATATTATTGAAGGAAAAGTTTCTTTCATTCATATGAAATCATAGGACCATCCAAAAAATAGAGCCACTCTATCATGTTTCGAAATAAACTCTCAACATGACTTTTCATTTGTTGAATAGCTTCACTAGCCCTATCAGTTGCCTACTGAAGTTGAGATAGCTAAGAAACTATAGCCTCTTCAGCCTGACAAAGTGATTCTTTAGTAGTTGAAATGGAAGTTATCCCCTCTAATTGGGTTTCTCCTAATGTCTGGTTCAACTTCTCAAGTTTGTTATGAACATCATCCAGTTATTATTGAATATATAACAACTCCTTTCTGGATTCTTTAATTTGTTGGCTAATTTTGATCGATTTCTTGTTATGATCTGCCTCTATCTCAGATGATGTAGCTTTAAAGCCCTAAATATTGATAAGCTATTAATCCTTTTCAAAATTTTGTTGCAGCTTATGCTCATGCTCCCATCAGCTAATGGTCTCTTTCATAGCATCATAGACTAGTTGATAATTAAATCCACCAAATCCCAAAATGCAGAATAATGTTGGGAGTTTGGAAAAATGAGACAATAGTTCATTTAAAGGTTTCTCAGAAATTATTCTCTAGATATGCCTCCATGTCTTATTACGTGCCATTCCGAGATCATATTTCATCTCTATGTTTGAATTTGAGTCACTACCATGACGTAAAATGTACTCTGAAAACAGATCCCTTAAAGAGTCGCCACGTTCAACTTATCTCAAAATAGTAGAAGCTTCACCTTCTGATCTGGGAGATGATAACCCTAAATGATGAATCAAGTTAATTTTCAGTTTCAAATGGAAGAAATAGATAATATTAGGACGTCTGATTATATTTACCCAATAATAAGTTAGTTTCTTGATTGGATTCATCCCCTGTATTCTCAGATTCAGTGATTTGAGAAGATGTTTCTTGAGGAGGGACACTCCCCTGAGTTTTCCCAGTTTTCATATTTGAAGGATCTAGAGCATCTCTTGATATAGGATCCTTTTTAGGTATTTCTCCATCTCTAACATAAGGATAGAGTGGAATACCCCATTCCAAAATATCCTTTGCAACATTTTCTGTAGATAAAGCTGTGTAGGGTGAACTTTGATGTAAAGAATCAAGTAAAGAATAACAATTATGTATGGAAAATGCAAGAATAAGGACTTACATCCTTGAAATTTCTCATTAAAATCCCCAAACTCTTCGATGGAACCTAGAATATCAATATTTGGATTAAAGGGATCCCATCATTTCAGTGTATATAACTTGAAATGTTATAGCATCCTTGCCATTTATGTTTTCCAACAAACATTTTTTGAGGCCCAAATTAGCTCCCCTGAAATTCTGTTCCATTGGCTCTTTAATTGGTACAACATCATCATATATATCTAGGTTTGGACCAACATCATCATTTATTTCAGATTACCCTAGGTCCTCATTCCTTTCTTTTGGATCAATAGGAATTTCAGCATTGGTTATTTCAGGATCCGTTAGCAAAGGAAAATGAGAAATGTATTTAATCTTACAGTGGATTTTCTCTCTCTCAGTAGAGCCAGGAGTGGGTATAGCTAAATCTTTTGATGATTTATCTACAAATATTGCATATTCTTCAACACAAACCTGGGATTCCCCTGAGGTTTCTTTTTTTGGTCTCGAAGAATCAGCTCTTAATCCCTTGGGAGAGGAGAGAGACACAGATCCTGAAAGAGGGTAAAATGTGGTTACCTGAGTGTATTGAGAAAATTATATTCCCTAAGTACAGTATAAATTCGTACTCCTTCAATGAACACTTCGGATCAATCTCATTGATCTCTTGCATTTCTTTTCCAAAGCGTGGGGAGAAATTGAAACACTCTTCTTGGTAGGAGAAACTTGAGGTAATAGTTGATGATTATCCATCTCCATTACCTCAGTCATGATTCTTACTCCTGGAGAAAGTTCTGGAGACCTGGGAGGATCATTTTATGTGTTTATAGGAGAGCATGTAGTACCATATTTTGGTGATTCGAAAATTGCTCTGGAGTTTCCTTCTCTACAGTCAAGCTGTACAAATGCATTTTCATAAAGATTAATGATGATGAATGGTAAAGAAGAATTGAGAAAAAAGAGGAGGAAAATACATTCTCAGTATTAACATAAATATATCATTCCTCCTCAGGGTCAATAATTACCCCTTTGTGAACTCCATAATGTGGGATACTCATTTAGAGACTGGAATTTGTTCATCAGTTGCATATATGAAGGCCTCCAGCTCTGTAATATACTCTTGTACTTCAGCTAGGTTATTATATGGATTGTAATCAGAAGGTTCTTTAATGTCACCCACATCCAGTATTCAAAGTTATTGTTGGAGGAATACCCATGCATCCCTAAGTTCTTGCGTCAAGACCTCCCAAAAGTGGATGACTGAAGGTCACAAATAATTCAATCTCGGTGCGGTTTGTCTTGGAGAAAATTCAACACATTCTGATTGATGAGCCTCTTCGGGACTGTTTTCTTCTTCAGAAAAGTCAACAGTTGGAATAGGGATGTCTCCCTGATGGTGACGGATGGATCACCTTGGCGCCATAGATATTTCGTCTTTATCCCTGGTCTTTCTAGTATACCTCCTGCAAAGATGTTTTGAGGGCTCTGAACCCTCTGAAACTTCTGCATCATCTCTGGCCTTGGACTTCTTACCATGATTTCCACATGAAATAGTTGTTGTAGCAACCACTCGATATATTCCTTTTTGTTAAAGCCCCTTGAGAATATGAAGAAGCCCAATCTTTGGCATACCCAGCTTCCAATCTAATTAAGGCATCTGGTGGAGGTAACATAATCAAAAATTTGGATACCTCTCAGGCTGTTAGAATCCATAATTCTCTCGCTAGCATTGTGTGTTTCTCATGTCTAACATACGTGGGTGGAAAAGTGTTTGATTGTTGAAGACATCTGAACAGACCAGAAAACGTATAAGGGACGTAAGACTCACAGATAATTTCACCATCAATCCTGGTCAATAATACACCATCCCTGAATGTCATCATATAAGGTCTCATCTCATAATTCTTTTCATTACCATCATCAATAAATGTCCCAGTTGGTGGGTTACCAAAAGGAAAGAATCTGAATTCTCCTGAGACATTCAATGCCTTTAACACCACATCAGGTCTCAGATTTAGAGGCTAAATGCCAAAAACAAATTGTAATAATGGCGTGAATCGACCATTGGGAACTCTAACTGAATTAAACACCGAGTATGAAGAAAAATGTGCCGTAATCCAGCCCCAAAACACTTGGAATGGCCCTGCAATTCTAAATGGAGCCTTCCCATTGTATAAATTCTACAAGATATGGTAAATTCTTTCCAATACATGGGTTTCTGGTCCAATATACTTCCCTTCTACCAATTTAGCTACAATTACAAAAGTCACTGATCTTACCCCACCTCTGGATTCACGAACTGGAAGCAAGTAAACACGTATCCACATAGCAAGGAAGGCAGCTAAGAGTACCTTCGCATCTATATTGGGTTTTATTTTATATCGCTAGCACTTATAGTCACCTATTTATAGTGTAGGATAATATGTGCCTAAACTGCCCCGGTTATCTGCAGAAGCACAAACAGTAGGATGTCCACAGGGTGAACCTTTCTCTGTTGTTGGTTCTAAGAAGGCTTCCATCCACACTCTGTCATGAATATCATTATTATCTTTGGGGAAATTATTCATTCTTTAAAATGATTCATGGGCCAGCAGTGGTGTTCTGGTAGCATCATCCCATGTTGTAATGGGTGGAATTAATTCATCATACATTTCCCCAAGAATGGGAATTCCA
Source organism: Viscum album (assembly GCA_963277665.1). NCBI lineage: Eukaryota > Viridiplantae > Streptophyta > Magnoliopsida > Santalales > Viscaceae > Viscum > Viscum album. The sequence goes on along the minus strand of OY728128.1, from coordinate 1,509,713,542 downwards.
GCTATTTATTAAATATCCCAAAGAGTAATGCCATCTTAACTATGCTTCAAATGGAAGGAATTTGTTTGCAGACTCCATTGGCTCAATAATTTAGGAATTAAATCATTTTTATAAACATAAATTTTCTCCATCTAGACAGCTTCATGGATATGAATATCTAATAACTCTTTCCTGAATTCTGCACCAGTCTGATGCACCCAGAATTCCCACATCCACTCTGGTTTAACACCTCCTCCAGAATGAATATCCCAGACTTCCTTCCAACCATTATATTGATCTATTTGAGAATCCCAAAAAGTGGAATCATAACAATATGGTCTTGGATCTACAACGTAATCCTTCATATCATGAGTGCAACCACTATGATGAAGGATAAAACCAATAGGGATCGTTCCTTCTTGTACTGGAACCCCCCATGCACTAATATTCATGTAGTTATAGATGGAGTATTGAAGAAACCAATTATTTGGAAAGTACTTCTTAACATATGGAACATGAGCATATTGAAAAGTCCCAAGCCCATATAGGGGTTAGTAAGGATAGTGTGGATAGTCACGTTGGTACCGAATTAAAACCTTCCACATCCCAGGAATGGTATTTTCAACAATGTCATAATAGCCTGGTCTGATGATCTTCTTCATTTAGTTTTGATGAGCCTTAGCTTCTTCAGTATGGGTCATCAAATGAGCCATTTTTCCTGAAAAATAATTACCAAACTTCCAATATTAGGTTGAATTTTAACTTAAATTTCAACTTAATGAAAAAAAAAAGAAATCAAAAATTTGGTAAAGGACACTGTTCGCGTAGGTCCTTCGACAAGGTCTGTCATGTAGGACCTTCGATGAGGTCTGTCACTTAGGTCCTTTGACAAGGATCCTAGCGTAGCTCCTTTAATGGATTCCTTTGGCATAGCTCCATCACTTAAATAATTTTACCTTGAATAAATTTCAAGGGAATTATGCGAGAGAAAAACGCGATAGAGCTGAACAAATGAGCTACGCAATGAGAGTCGTAAATTCTGAAAAGCACAGGTGAAGAAAATCACAAAGGATCGTACCTATATATAGACAACCGAAGACCTGCGTACTAGGACTGAGCGCAACATCACTATGGAATAACTATTTGAAGTAGCTCTGCAAAAAACCTTTGATGTCCATCAATTAACCCATAGTATTTTCCCCACAATTTTACCTCATGACTCGACCCTCTTTCTATTTTTCAGATCCAATTCAGAGGGGCGGATTTTGTTGACACTACTTAAGAAAACAAAAAGACTATGAAGATAGCCCTGGATATTTCAAAATCCCATGGAATGTTTTAAAGAGTTCAAAGGGAAATCCAAATAATCCAAAATACCTGTGTGGTAGACCTACACGACAGAGCTGCACGGTAGAGCTACGCGACAGACCTGCGCTGTAGAGCTATGTGCCAGAATAATTTTTGTAACCCTGAGCAGAGTACTTACGTAGAGGAGATGTGTAAAGGACATGTGTGGGAAACATCCCTTCGTCCAGGCCCCGTCCATGCCTATAAATAAGACCCTTGGGATCCTCATTTCAGGGACAGTAAATGTTGAATGATTCCCAGAAGCTCTCATTGCATAGTTATTTCTCTTAGATCCTTCAAATTTTCTCAGGTAGCTCCCTAAAGTACAAGAGAAGAGATAATTAAATAGTATGATCATGTTTTGAAAGTCTTTTCACAATTTTTTACATAGGTTTGGTTCTCCTATGTGGAATAAATTATTCAGTCATCACACACAACTGTGCGGAATACCTGTGTGCCACACTTGTGCAGCATACCAGTGCACCGCACCTGCGCGACATACCTATGTGGTACAACTGAATCGCACAAAAAATATAGGGTACCTAAGTAGCACACTTGCGTGAGGCACCTATGTGGTAGAGCTTGGTATAAATTTTACATACAAACTCAAGTACTCTCTTTAAATCCATTCATGGTAGGGTATCTCTTTCCGTGGTTCCCTTATCTGAAAGGGACTAAGTTGAAGCCTCCACTAAAACCTCCTGACTTATCAAACCTTTGGGAAAGGCACGTCAGCATGTCTTCTATTTGGGATTGTATTTCCACAGTCAGAGGTTTCCCACATTTGTTTCACAATGGGTTTAGGATTCATAGAATGTATGTGGGTTTGTATATCCACAATCACATGGACCATTATCCAAGGAATAGTGTTGCAAAGTTCCTAGTTTGGAGGAAGGTTTGGGTCCTGGCCTCTCCCTTCTCTAGGAGATGACCCAGAACCTCAAGACTCTAGTAGGGAAGGTACGGTTCACACTTGATTTTCTACGCAAGCATAGGAGAAGTCTCCCTCCCCTACCAGGATCAATTTTAGGGCAACCATCCTGGCATAAGTCCCTATCATTTCTTGCCGGAGGTAGCATCATTTCTTCTCCTCTCTTATTTGGTTCCAAAGACAAGAAGATAAATGGGTATAGGGACCATTGTTACCCTTTCCCTCTCCCATTTGGATTTTTCACCATGGGTAGCCATCCAAGTGTAAGCCCCTATCCTTCACCCCTTCCTCCTTTCATTGTAACCTTAACCAATATAAAGTAAATAGAGGTAAGGCTCATCGCCTCACACTCTTCTATAGTCGATGAGCCCTCTTCCACTAGCGGAGGAGGAAAAGTGTGAAGTTTCATTGTTGAATCTTTCACATCCTCTGGTTTCTTACACCGATCATGACCCATGTGGGCTTAGATATTCGTGACGATTACAACATGTGAACAAACACCCATGGTGAATGAACTGCAAGAACTCTAATTCCCACAATAATTGGGATATGTAGGAAGCCTTCTTAGGGCCCGAGCTCACTAGATGTCCTCTTTAAGAATACAACCCCAATTCCCCTAATTTGGGCATCCTTATTAGGTATAAGACCCAAATTAAATCATCAAATCACCAAGGCATCCTTTTCAAAAAGTAAGCCCAAAATCATTTCTCTCAATGAGCTGTACTCTCCTATAAGACTTATCGAACTACATGGGCTTTGATTCCCATCTATATAGGATATATTGGAAGCCTACTTGAGGTTCCAACCTAATAATTTAAATTAACCCTATTCTCCTTGGACCATGTTCTCAGAAAGTTCGGATCCTACTTGGAAACCCATATCCTTTCCAAGTTCCTTGGGATGCTTTAGTATAAGTCCCACATTATGTTTTGACTAATCACTTTCCGCTTATATGTCCATACCACATGAAATTAAATTGTATGGCTAGATCCATATCACATGACCTTAAAAGGTATGATGTGTCCCATTCAGTGGCACCAAACTACGAGGGTTATGATTCCTTTCACAAGGATACGTAGGTAGCCCATTTTATGGGCACGATCCCAAGACCAAACCAAACCTTCATCTCCCTGGATGACAGTAAATTCTAGAGTGCCCCACTGAGTGGCTCAAAAACCAATATCATCATAAAAATGATTAAAATAATCTCTAAGTTGTATTTGAGAGGATACCATTTATGGAGAACCTCAAATACATACAGATAAATCTATTAATAAAGAACCTATAATACATAAAGATGATTTTAAACTTTTCACATGATAAATAAGTGATTGAAATGACCAAGGGATACTTATGATATACATGGTGAATTAATAAGGATTAATGAAAATATCTTAAATTATAAAGAGAGTCCTGGAGTAGACAATAATTCCCCCCAAAAGGGTGTGATGAGTTCGACCTCCCATCCTCTCAACCAATGCTTGTTCTTAAGTGTCGTGAAGTTCAAACATAACAAATTCCTGCCTTTGGAAAGTAGGTCCCCTTTGGATAAAGAACTGTTTTAAGTTTCCAATTCCATAAGTAAATCTAATGGAAACTACCTAGAAGAAATGATTCTTAAAACTAGAATACACATTTCAAGGAACTATGAAACAATAACCCATGCCAAAAAAGATTATAGGTATATAGAGAATGTTGTGAACAAATCTCAATGGACGTGCACAAAAATAATTTTACACACACAATGAACTTGTGCATCGAAGGTGACATTGAGTTTCATGGATACCCCAATTCCAAAATAATGCCTAAGTTTCAGGAATGTAAAAAAAGTGGATTACATAGATGAAATTCAGTTTCATGGACAAGTAGATGTGCATGAAAGGTGAAAAATTACTCTAAAATGTTGTGTGCTCATTTTTGGACTCCCTAGGCATGTGAGAAAAAATGTAGATATTTTTTCCATTCATTTGGGCAACCATCTAGTCATGCAAGAATAGTGATGTGAAACTTAGGAGGTTTCATGTCCAATCCCCAACAGTAAATGAATGAGAATCATAAAGCCCTTTCCCATATCTAGTGAAGTTCTACGCCATTGGCCAATGATTTTGGATATAAATAAAACCTCACCAACACCTTGAGATAGTATATTTGGACAATGAAGTGACACTTTAGTACATGAAAGCCTCTCTTTCTACAAAATTTTGTAGCACCAGAAATGATGGACCCTCAAAGGTTGATAACTTCTGAAATAAACCTAATGTAGTCCAAAACATGACTTGGACTACGGCTGAGTGATTCTCGCACAACGCCTCCAAAAGGAGGATCAGGTTGCATAAGAAATTCTACCTTCATGCAACATTGATCTACATGAAACTCAAAAACTTGCATGCACTTATACCTAAAAAATACATGTTTTGTAATTGTGTTATATATCCTTCCTCATAAAATTTTTGTTTTCACTACAATAAAGATACATGAAATAAATGTCTAGTCCCTAACCCTATGTTCCATATGCTTCTAGTGCAACAATTACCCTACCTAATTATATTAATAATAGGTACTGTAATACCTATATCTCTTAATAAAAGTTACCTAATGTTGGACCTCCAGATTATCACTCTTATAAATAAGTACCAACCCCCTGTATCACCCATAGGTGCATTAGCAGTGGTTTAGTAAGCCCTGTTGATAGAATCTTAGAGGGAAAATATGCACATTTCTTGGTTGAATTTTTTATAATGACCCTTTTCTCTTCCTTGTCATGGTTCCCCTTAGGGAGTTATCCCCATCCATGTTTGATCTACAATATGTAATACGTTTTAGCTCCACATCCTAGTCTCATGATGTTAAATTATACAAAAACATCCATAGTGCATGATGTTAAACTATAGCCTTATCCTTTGTGATGAATATAAGATGCCTCATGTACAATCAACATGGGATGCCACCTTCAGCCCCACCATGGATTAAAACCTATAAGTAGGTCAGATACCATGTGTAAGACCCACACCATCCTTCCCCACTAAGGGATGAGACACCCATAATATTTAGCTCACATGTGTAAGAACCACACTATTCTTCATTCATCCAGGATGAAACACCTACCATGGGAAGATCCTGCGTGTAATCCACACACCATCCCCCATTGATTCTCCTACTATGAAATGAGAATCCTTACAGCATTATGTTAAACTGTATGGGATGATCCTGTCATGTGACCTTAAATAGTGGCATCAAACTATGTGGGTTTTGATCTCTATCTCATAAACTTGGTATGTTAGCTTACACCTTCAGTTTCAATCTCAACCTCATTCAAGTGTGAATTTACACCCCTTATGGGAACACACTCCATCATCAAAGTGTGAAATCATCCCTCCTAGGGACACACTCTATCATCCATATTTTCTCCACAAGATGTTAAACCTATTCCCATCCTTTCCCCTCAATACATTTAACCTTCACCCATAATTTCCCCATAACATGTTAAAAATATGACCATCCTATCCCAATAACATCTTAAAACTTCTCCCATATTATCACTGCAAGACATTAAACATTCATTCATCATGTCCTCACAAGTTGTTAAATGTGCACCCATCCTGTCCCTGGAAGATATTAAACATGTTCCCATAGTATCCTGACAATAAATAAAACTTATGCCCATAATATACCCATAAGATGATAAATAAGTTCACTTCATATCCCAGCAAGGCATCAAACCTGTGATCATCCTATCCCCATAAGATATTAAACTTGAACCCATCCTATCCTCATAAGATGTTAATCATATACCCATCTTGTCCTAAAAAAGATATTAAATATGCACCCATCCTATCCTTGTAATATGTTAAACCTAGTCCCATAATATACCCATATGACTTAAACCATATTCCCATCTCCACAAGATGTTAAAATCATCCCCTAATCCAGAATCCCTACCCCATGAATTGAACATGGGATGTTTGAGGTAAATATCCTCGGAAGACTTATGCCTCTTGCATCAAATACCTTATGATTGAAACATGATATCTTGGGTTCCACACCTAATATGCATAAAACATGATATTACCACAATAATAGGAAGACTTTACAGGTGACCAATATACCAAATGTTTAGACATGCCTGGATGTTCCCAATGTGACTACTCTCTTGATCAAAGGTTGCTTCCCGGTCGAGACAGAAGTAGAAAATTTAACTGGTGTCCATCTTGAGATGGCACCGGGAATAAGCTTCATGAACATGAATTAAATATATGAGGGAGACCCAGACTAGGAATCAAGATCCTATGATGAATCCATGGAAAGAAGAACCAATATCCCATAATCCTGTTCTAATCAAGGAGAAGACATCTCCAATGAATGTGATTGAAGACTCACACCTTTGGAATGTGGAAATATAAGGAAACAAAATTAATTATGTCTTATTCTAGGAAAAAATGAATGATTTGTTCCCAAAAAAAAGTTTTAGAAATATAAATATTAACCCTTATTTAAAACTATTCTCCTCAACCATGGAGACTATTAGTGTTCGGGGCTTTGAAATATTTTCATGTCACTAGTTTCAGATATTCAGCGCTATGTCCCACTAAGAGAATAGTGGAACTATTATGAAACTCACATGTGGATCTGTGTAGTTAATGTTGGGAATCCTTTGTCTATGAAATTTATAGTTTGTATCCTTCTATACTTTAGTAAGAATGGATGACGTTGGAGAATTTGGAATTATTTTCCCTATATCTATACTGAGGGATGAATCCATATTTCTTACATGACTCAAGATACAGGAATGGATCACCCTCATTACAATAGATGCTGAGGAAGGGGTAATTTTAATGATATAATCTCACAAGATTACACAACTACCATGAATTCCTCCATGTCTTCGTCTTTTAGTATCACACGCCCCATATCTCCATCTAAAATCATCAATATGAGGGTGATCGACACCATGGTGCATCAATATGAGTAGAAAGGGGACATTCTCATAAGGGATATGGCCCATCAAGACCTTGAGGAATTGGTGCCTCATTGACACCACTTACCTTGGGTTTAGTGTTGGGGTTTACCACCCCTATTACCATGGAAAACCACTTTGAGAGCCTCTCCTTAGAAAACTCTAGAATCATACTTCCCTATGCTAAAGAGGTAGGATATGTTCGGGTGATGAACTCAATTGACACAACTTGGGATCTTCCCAGGAGGGTTCCCAACAAGATATTCCAGTGGCAACATTAACCAATATCACAGACTGAAGTTTAGGTTGAATATATCTCTGGTCCATTGGCCCCAGTCCAGAGCACTCGACACTGACGTCGGGGTTAGACCCAAGACATTGTGCGGTAAGATTCATCTTTTCAATCTCCTGTACACCTTGTTATAGATGGTGTATCCCACCATATCCCTATAATAGGTGAATATGAATCCATCTTTTCCCTTCTAGGATCGAGTCTCCAACCACCTCATAGGTTATCTAGATTGACACTCTCAGTTTCCAGCACCACCAATAGCTGTTGTGGCCCATCCCATGATGATGGAAATCAGTGTAGAAGTCGTATTTACACACCAATAATCCATCATAAAGGTCCTCCCTGATATCTTATCATCTTTCATGGAGGTCCTTTCAGTGCTCCCATTATCTATCACAAGGTTCCCTTCCATGCTCTCACTAATCAACATAATGTTCCTCCCCGTGTTCCCATCAATGAAAGTAGAGGTCCTCCCAACTCCATCAATATCCAACACACAGTTCCTCCATGTAATTTTATTAACCAATGAGGAGGTCCTTCCAGCACTACCACCAATTAGTATGGTGGCACTCCCTATTCCAAATACATACCCTTACCTGAAGAATCATCCTGGTCTAGGAGGGAGGACCACCACCATCAGAGGAAAAAACCCCAGGATGCATCATGTCATTATAGACATCTCAGGATTCAATGTGATGAAAAAGTAAATGATGAAATCTTCACCCTGCTTGCCAGATTATATGGAATTATCCTTACAATTTAGGGTTACAATCTCGGATGTTAAATCCCACAAAATCTCTAGATCCCTCCACATAAACCTAAAGGTGGAGGACATTTTATTACCCTTCTAGGGACTTATAGTGAAACTGTCTTCATCCCTGCCAGTTTCCCTCCAATCTACCTCCACAAAATAATTTGGAGAGATTTCAGGATCTGGTTTGATTCCCTTATATGATGGTGAGGACTCCATTGAGACACATATGTACTTTTCTCCCCTACACCTAATGTAGTAGTAAATTCCCCATACTATATGGATATGATCTTGATTCTTGTTATGCCTTCAAGGGGAATCCCAACATGCAGTGGATATCTAACTTGTGTGGATCCCTATTCTGATAGATCATCCAAAAAGTGGTCCATGTTAGTTACACCACCCTTACCTCGACCCACGCCAATCGGGTCTTGAGACAAACTAGAGCTAGACCCTTCCTCTAAGAAAGAGGTCCTTTGGGAGGTTTTGGATTTTGGCTAGTTTTCAGTTTCTTTATGTCCACCTTCAACTCTATACATTTTCATCTCAAAGTCCCTCATTAAGGACCAGGCTGTGTGTTTCCACCAGATTATCTAGATGATGTTTCACAACCTCCATGATCGACAACAGACCTACCTACCGAGTCATGATCACCTTGAGGCCATCAACCAATAGTGCAAGAAGGAAGAGATCATTACACTCCCAATAACTCAGTTCCTTGAGTCATATAGCTACTACCATAAATTTTAGAAAACATAAATTAAGATCCTCACAATGCTTCACTGGGTCATGGAAGTGACATCACCACATGTACAAATTAGAGGTTACTGGAAGTATTTCACCCTCTATTTCATTTCCATCTTGTGACATTAGCATAACTAACATTATGACCTCTCTCTTAATAATTAATACTCCCATATTACTACCTCAATTATAAATATGTTCATATATGACCCACCATAGGATCATAGGAAAAGGTATGTCTATGAAAGGCATGGTAGGGAAGACCCACCTCAAGGGGTAGCACAATACTAGGCAGACCCCCTGACAGGTGTCCTCACTCATTATAAAATATAGGCACTTGGCCTCAACATTACCATGAATTATATTTTTCTTCCTATACATCAATATTTTGACAATGTAAAAGTACATGTCAAACCCTCTGACCCATCCAAGATTTTATCAAAATAAATTTTGGAACCCACAGTAGATGGGTTTCTCTAGTAGCTTGAGGAATACAAAAGGCTAACTACTGATCTTGTTGTTGAGTGGTTCCTGGAATTAAATAATGCCTTAATAGATCTTGTATCTCCTCAAGTGGTAAACATATACCTCCTTATCTAGTCACCATAGTTAAATCTTGGTTCCCTCATATATCTAGTCAGGATAGAAGCTGGGGGGATATAGAATGAGAACATGATATAAGCTTCCCACCCATCTTGAGTAGCGTGACTATATTCCTCGAGATCAAGGTTTTGCTGCTCCGAGAGTCAATGAGACGATAAATAAATTGGTTTCCAAATACCCTTTTAAAGATAATGTGATATTCACTATTATTTCCTACCTCAAATCATTGGAAACACAACAGGTAGTGATCCCACTTAATGGAAATCCATACCCTGCATGGGTAGACAACATCCAAGAACCCTTGAAGTTTGGAAATCTCAAATTCAACCCATTCAATTGGATGGGTGACCAGTAAAATCACCTTCCATACTTTTATTAAATATGTGTACAAATATTCTGAACCTAATAACAGTAGGAGATTTCTGAGATCCAATTTTTCATCCAGGCCTTGGAAGGGTATGTGTTCGTCTAGTACAAACAGATTCCCATAGGTTTTATTGATGATTGGGAGGACCATTTTAAATTTTTCCTATACATGTTAAACACAAATACCAGAAAGATGGGAATCAAAAACCACTTCAAATGAAATCATAGGCTCGATGAGAAAGACTTCAAATTTTTCTCCCGATGGAAAGGCCTCACTTACTTGAAAAACTGGTATCCTAGGAATAGATTCTCATGATGTGCATGGATAATGTCAGGAATGGGTTGGAATATATCCTAATTTATAGGAAATAACTATGTCTATTCTAGGAATTATATGAAAAGGATTAGTGTTTGGAAGAAGAATTGTATAGGACTAGAAAACATTCATTCCCATTACCCTTTCCAACTCCAACAAGAAGACCCGTGAAAGCATATAATTACATTATTATGCATTTATAGGCCCCTGAAGTTGCTCACCTACTTTCCCCTCTACCGAATGATACTTTTTGAGTAAACAACTATTATATAGAGCCTCACTAAGTGTAGACTCATCTAGAAAAACCTTACTATGAATAGCTACCTCGATGGGAGAATGTGGCTCTAGCCCCTCATTAAGTCTAGGCTCCCAAGGATCATTTCCCAGACAAAAGAAATAAGAAATAATCCTTTAGGGATTTTCTAGTCCTAGGATACTTAAGTTATTCCCTAGAGAAAGGGATTCTGAAGCTTTGAAATTGTAGGATACCCTAAGATTTCAGACTCATTGGTTGCACTAATGATTACCCATATCACAGGATCCTCATACACACCATCAATGAATGATTCATGTACAAAGATCGTATCTAGGACCAAGTCTATAAATTCCTAGTCATGTTGGGAGATGTTCCACATAAGTGAAACATGTCTCCACTCACCCGGTTTGTCACAATGAATACTCTGATGAATGGGATAAGGTTCAATGCAATGGGACCCTGAATTATAATGAGTGGTTGGCTTGTAAGTAAGTCGTTTGGAACCATGGAATCATCCATGCCTACTTGGGAAAGATAGAACCTACTATGGTTATTGTGGATCCTCACCACATATTCATATCATCCTTCCATGTATCAAAAGAATATGTGCTAATTGAAAAGGGTAAATTAGAGTCACCTGACGGTGCTGAATCCATCTCACACTCTTAGATGCTTCATGCACCCTATGTTGGGAGATGCACTCAGGGTCTACCCCACCATGGACTATTCCATATAAGAGGAGAATTAATATGCCTATTTGAGTATCCTTGATTTATTGGATCAATTAGAAATTATTGATAGTGAGGAATTATATTAAAACCCCTCATGTTCATCTAGATGACGTTATCGAAGGAGAGGTAGAGGGCATGCGAGCCATCAGAACACTTAAACCAATGAATTAAACCAGTATATTCATGATATTGAGACTAGGAAGAAGGTTTTTCATAGATCATATCAAGAACACCCCTCCAATATACACCATTAAGAATATATCCACAACTGACTATGTTAGTTGACCATGTTTCTTTACTACAATCGTGTCGTGATTAGTCCTGTCTGACCAGTGCCCAAACTCACCCGACTAATACTTTGCTTGAATTTTCTTAGAGTTTACCAGATAGTCAATATTAGAATATCACTAGTTTTATTCAATCCCTAGTGTTTCATCCAATATAATCTTCTATACCCATGTCAAGTAACAGCCCTTGACATGTATAAATATGCACCTGACATAAAAATATGATGTTCTAAATCACCTTGTTGGAATAAAAACATGGATTTAGGACCTTGAGTATCTCCTACTATTAAGATAAATGCATGAATCCCTTGATGATGGATTTAAAATCCCCTTCCAGTTCAAACTTTAGGTACCTCCACTGAGGCCTACTATGAAGAAGTGGTCGATCAAGAGAAATGTTGAGTCATCATCTCTTTTTCTAGGGAAAATTAGGTTTTTTAATGAAGGGGAACATAAGAACATTTTATGTCACATTTATAATAAATGAAATTGAAATTTTCCATTTCCTAGTGGATACTAGCTCTGAGATGAACCTCATCCTAACCCGAATTCTGCGTAATCTAGGACTCGCATTATTAGATTTAACTTCCTCTAAATTGATAATTTGTAGTCAGGAAAAGAGAGAGTAAAAAATACATGGGAAGATCTGATTGGAGAATTAGTTTGTTTGTTTGATATAAAGAACTAAATTCATGGTAGTATAATGTGATACATCTTAAAACACATTTATGGGAATCCCATGACTTCATTTTCATGTAGCAGTCCACTTTTCAACCACCAATGCATCAGATACTCCCTAAATGGTTGAGTAGGGTACACCAGGGTGACACATCCCCCTTTGACTACTGTAAGGCCTACTATATGGATTAAAGGTACTTGAAAAGGGTATGAAATCGGGTTCATATCAATGGAGTTTATAACATCAATGATCCCAATGATCTAACAACCACTGTAGTCTATTTGTGGGAAGATATAAAAGAGTATCCTTCCTCCTGATTTATTGGTTAGATCCCACAATGCCAGATCTAATGGTTTGTTCCATTATCTCCATGAAAAAGGGGTTATCCAAGATTACTGCATACTCCTACATAGGATGGGCTTGATTGACACATGAAGACCCTACTCCTATAATGTACTAAGAATTTCACCCCATGTTCACTATTCGGCAAAATTATCACATGTTCTGTAGAGAAAGGATAAATTAATAGACAGAGAATCATCTCTATTACTTCAACATCAATAATGGACCTCACAATTGGAATCCAGATAAAATTGGATTGATAGATTCTGTCCCCACAGTCTCTACTAAATAGGAATCCTCATTTAGGATTCTTTGTCCACTAGAGAAAACTCCAGTGATTCTCCAAGATTGAAGGTCCTGGAAGAACCTCTTCCTCCCTTTTATTATCCTTTATTATGAGATGAATAGGATTTGTAAGATGTCCCTTCTATATTTGAAGATGGCGTCTCCACCAATTTTGATGAGTTAACACAAGTGAACTTTCGTATCGATTAAGATCAAAGGCCAACACTAATCGGTGAAGTCGTGTCTCTAGATGAGTTGTAGCATTATGTGTGCTTCTTGAAACAACATGGAAACATATTCACCCGGAGCTATGATGAGATACTAGGGTTGGGTATTCAGGTTTCCATTCACCATATGAGTCTCCAAAAAAGTCATAATAGGTTCAAACATCCTCTTAGAGAGATGCACCCCTCTCACTGTGCTTTGTTCAAGGACAATATTTACATGCTTATCAAATCTAATATATTCAGGGAAGTCCAAAACCCCAAAATTTCTACTGAAAATCATCTCATTTTGGAATAAGAATGGGAATATAAGAGTCTGTATTGGATTTTGATACCTCAACTAGCATTTTCCAAAGGATAATTTTCCACTTTCAATAATAGAGTTCTATATCAGTGCAATAGATGGTTTCCAACCCATCTCTTTCATAGATGGATACACTAGGTACAATAATATCTAAATGGCCCAAAAGGATTAAGAATACACTAACTTTTGTGATCACCAATGGACCTTCTTCTATCAGGTGTTTCCCTTCGTCTTGAAAAATGTTTGAGTCACTTACCAGTGAGGCATGCACCACATCTTTAGGATAATTACATAGACACTAATAGAATTATACATAGATTACATGGTGGTCAAATATTATCAATGTCAAGATCATCTCAAGGATCTTGATAATGTTTTAGACTTCCTCTACTCCCAAAACATGAAGTTGAACCCATTAAAGTGTGAGTTTGGGATTACCTCTGATAAATTTCTCATTTTCTTTCTAAGATACAGATGCATTGAGATTTACCCTTGTAAAATAAAGTCCATAAATTAAAATCCCCCATTGAGAAATATTCAAGAGTTATGGGGACACCATCGACACTTAGCCTATATACACTGATTTATTTCTAATCCGACCAGTATGTGTAATCCCATACCAAGGCTCATGAAGAAAGGCATTGTTTACCAATGGGTTGAGGATAGCCAAACCACCTTTGAGTATATCAATAATTACCTACTACAACCTCTAGTTTTAATTCCACCCATTTTAGGAAAGACCTTGGTCCTTTACATGACCCCTTTGGAACGGTATCTTATCACCCATCTAGTCTAAAAAATAACGAAGGTAGGGAAAACAACCAATACTTTCTTAGACACATACGCTTCAACCCTGAGTCCAGATACTCCCCCATCGAAAAGAGTTACCTCATGTTGGTTTTTGTAGTGAAAATTTTGTGACACTATTTGAAGCATCATGAGATATAGATGATGTCCCTGGTAGACCCACTAAATTATATCCTCAACCAACCCATGATGTCGGGATGATTGGAATAATGGGAAGATATCCTATAGAAGTTTTACATATGGTTTTTCTCATATAAGGCCCTCAAAGACCATGCATTAGAAGACTTCTTGGATATATATCCACCCCTTAAAGAAATTACCCTAGATGTTGATTTCTTAGATGAATCTATTCTCTTAATAGATCAAGTTATACCATTCTTGAAGATTCATTTAAATTGTATCTCACAGAGTCTTCCTGGTAGAAGGATCAATAATCCCAAGACTAACATAGTAGTTCTGAGGATTATCTTTATCACTCTATCATAGGTCATCTTTCTATACTCGTTCATGTTGTTAAAATAATGAAACAATGAGGCATGGTATCAGGCTCTCATCACTGGTCTCGAGTTAGACCTTCATATTGATTTCCCTAGTTTAAATGTGAAGGGAGGCTCTAAGTCAGTCATAAAGCATATTAAGGATGACTATGTCATCATAAGGTAATATATAGTTCCCATGTTTGATCATATCCATCAGTTGATGGCCTGATTTTTTTCCCAGCCAAAGGGGTGTCATGTTCCTAAATCATAAAATGGTCGATTCGGCACTAGGAAAAGTTTATACACATACCTTAAATAACCTATACAATATGATCTAGTTATTCATGTGGCACACTGAAATTCCATCACCCTTACTACTTTAAATAATGGGAAGCAATAGGTAAACCAACTAGAAGTCGACACTTTTATTCTAGGATCTTTAAATCCTCATACATTAAAATAAATGTACAATTAGATGACTCTCTTATTGAATATATCCAAAGTTTCATTTTTCTATATGAACAAGCCAAGCATGAGAGAATATTTTTTCGGGTAGTGTAGTTTACCCTCTAGAGTGGGCCCAACTTGGAGTAGACCCTCTATATACACGGGTCTGATGTAATACTCATATGTTGTATCCAATGATATGGGTTACCTTAGGTTATGCAAGAAGTTCATAACAGGTCCTATGGTGCCCATGAAGTAGGAGTGAATCTCTCCCACCAAATTTAAAGGATGGGATACTTCTGGTTCACCATGGTTTATGATTGCATCGAGTTCTCCAAGAGGTTCCATATGTTTTAAATCCATGCCAACTTTGTGCATTGACCACTAGATCTTCTCTACACCACCATGTATTATTGTCCCTTTATAATATGGGGACCCGATGTTGTAGGGCCATAACTTCTAGTGACAACTTGATAGTGTAGATTTTTCTTGATCGTAACCAACTTCTTTTCCAAATGGGAAGAAGTGATTCCCTTAAAATAATTCAAAACATGTTCCATGATTGATTTCATGAGCTACCACACCACCCATAAATTTTTAGTTCCCCATGATATTTTCACAGAAAACAGCACCAACTTATAAGATATCAAGATGAAGAAATTGTATGCCTAGTCCATCATCAATTCCAACCATACTTCCCAATAGCATGTATAGGAAAATGGGAAAATTGAGGTGTTCAATAAGAACCTCTCCAATATCTTTCAAAAAATGGTGGTTTAGAACAAAAGGAGTTGGACCGATAATCTCCTCAACACCCTCTATACCTATCAGACGACAACCCAAAAATCCACCCAAGAAACCCCATACTCTCTGGTGTATGGAAGAAAGAAAATTTTACCCATAAATTATCAATTGATGTCACTTTGAAAAACTTTTTATACACATAATAAGCCAAATATAATGGAGGAAGTTAGTTTATATTACCTAAAATAACTTAAAAATATAGACTTTAGGCCTTGTAGAACTTGGATCCACACCATAACATGGTAGTGAGATCATTCAACTAGAAGGTTTTCCTCTATCCTTTCCTCTAGGGTGACATGGTACTGGCACTTACAATATCAATGATACTCAGAAAAATGTTTCTGAAGTTGGAGCTCAAGTGGGAAAGACTTTACATTATCCATAATTTCTATTCTAATGAGGCTAACTCTTTGATCACCATGGACACAGAGTGTATCACACCTCCCACCAACACCAAGTTTCTCAAGAAGTACTTTATATGATGAACCTCGCGTTTAAAGTAGTAGGATATTAAACTATTTCTAACTATTCCAATATCTATGGCCTTAAATTAACAGTAGCCCTATAGTAAAGTTTTATGACCTTAAATTATAGTAACCATGGTCCAAAATCTATGACCTTAAAAATGGATTCATAGTCAAATCATTATGACCTTAATCTATTTTCACCAACTACAGTCCAAGATTTATGACTTTAACTAGAAGTAATCATAGTAGAAGTTTTATGAATTTAAGCTACAAACCTCAAAACCCTAGTGCTTGAAGTTAAATTGTGATCATACCCCATAAAAAACTTGGATGCCTCATACACTAAGTGTGTGATGATTAGAAAAAAAATTCCCCATAAAAAATTGGTATTCTTCATATGATGAATATGGGATAAACACAAACTAATGTTCTCAGTGTGTGGCATTAAACCACTACCTTACCTTGTACAGTGAGCTCAGGATGCCTCATATGAAAAATACTGGATGAAAAAAGGTGAAATTTTATAGAACAAAATTTTAAATTATACCCTTACACCATATTTAAGCAAAAAATTCCCCATGATAGTCATGGGATGCCATAATTTCCTCATCATAGAGGATTTCCCCTGCCTTTTCTTTCATCCTCCTACCATGCCACATTCTAGAATCATGTTTGGATTGATTCCCATTCTCATTGGATATGTAGTGACTCCTAGACCTCTTGTACCTTGGTTTAGTCACAAATTAACCAACATCTATCTATTTTCCCCATTTATGTTCCAAGAAACCTTAAACTATGTGTCGTTTATTTTGAGGAATGTTTGTATTACATGGGCTCACACACTCTCCTTTCATGTTGGGTTATACCACATTTGTGACATAAAAATACCCTCAAAACAAACATTATCATAGTCTAAGAATCATGAATTTAAAAACTTTTTCATGTACAGTCCTTACAACCCTAAATTATATGCAACTATCTTCAAGATATCTTTTTGTGGTGTAGAGCCTTCTTGGATCCTTTCACATCAGGTTTAACTTTTTGATGCCACTCATACATCTTCTAATTAGTTTCCCTTGTTTTAAACTCTATTAATAAAAACATGGATGTTTTTCTCAATATTATGATGACAAACTATGTGAATATGGCCTCCTTGGACCATTATTCACATGGTTTTCTTCATCTGTGGTATTTCAGAAAGACTATGCCCCAACTCCTTCCATAACTACTTGTGGTTTGATTAACATTCCCATGGAATATATAGTAATTTACATACCTTTTATCTCTTTTTACACCCCAAATTCAACACGAAAATTACCCATGTTCATATCACCCCAAAATACCCTCATGGGCCTCCTCTTCAGGTATAATCCCTATTCATTTTCCTTGACCCATTAGTGGGCTGAAATGTGCCTATAACCTGACATGAGGAATAAAATAATGGGATCCTATATGTGTAATCCCCATAAATATTCTTATAAAATGATGTTAAACTATATCATCACCCCATATAAGTTTGGGATACCACATATCCTAATATGAGAAGATGCAATATCTTTATTTGAGAGGGTCTCCCCTTCTGGTGTCAGTCTCCTATTATGATGCCTTCCAAAACAATGTGTATCTTGATTCCCATACTTAGGGGGTATTTAGTGATGCTTGGATATTACATCCTAGTCCTATACCCCTTTATCAACTCATTACAGGGTCCCCTCTTCCCCAACAACATGAGGTCAAATAGGGGGATAGTTTGTTGATTTTTTGTGGTGAAGGGTCCCTTTGGACCTCGTTTCACATAAATTTATCACTCCTTAATTCCACTCAATCACCCCTTAGGACACATGTTCCCCCTTTGGTCAAATAAATTTATCCTTAAACCAAAACAATCTCCATTGGTCCAAGATCCGTGACATTAAACTAGCAGTATCCATAGTATGAGTTGTATGACTTCAAAATAAAAATCCTAATTTCCTCAATGCACAACATCAATTGAGATATTATCCCACCTCATATGATAAATATGAGATGAAAAAATAAGTGTTGTCATAACATGATGATAAAATGTTGCTTTACCTCTTATGAAATCGGGATTCTTTATTTAATGAGTATGGGTTTCTTAAAAAACATTACCCCATATAAAACTGGGATTCCTCATAATATGAGATGTCTTGATACACTCACCAATGAATAGATAACCCCCACTGGCTTCTATCTCCTACCACAATGTATCCCAGAACTATGTATGGATTGATTCCCATTCTCATGGGATATGTATGGGTGGCTTGATATTTCATCCTAGGACTAACACTACTATTGACTCGTTTTAGGGTATTTTCCTTATAATCCGAGACTAATTCCTTCTAATCAGTATGGTTATCTAGTGTGTTCAATAACGTGTTGAAATAGCTCCTAGGGAACTAAATATTCCTTTTGGAAAATTCCCCACTTCCACTTTCAGGCTTCATGATTTCTTCAATTTGGATAATCATTATCATACTGATCTAAATGGGCTCCCTAACAGCAATGGCCCTATGCCACAATATCTCACCTACCGTCCTGGGATCATCAATTTAATTATATTTAGTAACAAATATAAGCTAACATGTTCTAAAATCAGTCATCGGTTTATCCTACAATTGTTTGCTCTATCCTAAACTGACGAGGATATAGAACATGTGCTTTGAACACATTCAAATGTTGTTTACTTATAATTTATCATTCCCTTTTTACTATCTAGGACATGAAAGTCACATTTTCCCTCATATGATTTTTTTGGTCACTTCCTACCCTCATTGTGTTATCCCATAGAAGCAATGATAACTCAATATACAACTCCTTGTTTCTCACATCAACCATGGCTCATGTGAGGTTAGGAGTTGGGAGGAAGTTCTCTTAAAGTATGGTTGAGATACACGAGCACCCTCTAGTTAGAAATCTATAACCTTAAACTATGAGACCATAGTCCAATAATTATGACCTGAAACTCTGTGTATGTGGTCTCAAAGTTGTTTTTAGAGGCATCAGGCGGCCTCCTAGGACCCTCCTTTCATGTAGAGTGACCACTCTTCCATGACATGTAGGTTCCTTCGAGTCCCACATCCATCAGTCTAAGCATTGTGTCCATATACTATTTTCAATTGTCCAAACTCTATTACTATAAACTAAGATATTAATTCTTATCATAAAACATTAAACTATGTTCCAGTCATCCTAGGAATGTTTCATGTGATTTTGGGACTCTTTAGCACCAATTTACATCAGGCCACATCCCTTTTATTCCATGCATAGTCCTTTGAGACAAGTCCCCCCATAGTCCAAACATTAAGACCATTAAACTATTTTCCCCATTTTGATCCAAACTCAACGAACTAAAACTAGGATCCCAAGTCCCAACATCATGACTTTAAAATGTGTGTAAGTCTCATTTTTAATGTGTTGTGCGTTGTTAGGCCTTCTTGGCCATAAATTCACAGCAGTTTTTCACTCCTCTACACTACACATATCCTTTTGGGATTCTCACCCTATGTTCCAAGCATCACAACTTTAAACTATGTTATGGGCATCTCATGGTTGTTTTTTTTTAAATTGGGTGGCAAACTAGGACCCTTTTTCACATCGGTTTACCTATCACCTATGCCTCACACATTCCCTTTAAGACAAACAACCCTATAGTCCAATAATCATGACCTCAAACTATGTGAAACTCACCCAATATTATTTTGTGTAGTGTAGATCCTCCTATGTCCATCGTATTCATAGGTTTTGAGTCCTCCAATGTTATAAGAACTTTTCTAGGAGTGGTCCCCAATTAAGTCTAATCATTAATATCTTAAATGGTTTCCAATACCATGGTCCAAGAATTATAACCTTGAACTATTTGAAATTATTTATAACTCTACAACCTTAAACTAGGATCCTAGGTCCAAACATCATGACCATAAATTGTGTATAAGATGACTCCAGGAAATTATGTGTGGTAGGGCCTCCTAAAATCCTCATCCAACCCTTTTTACCTCTAACATATTCCACACATATCCTCTTTGGGACACAAAACCCCATGTTCTAACCTATATAACCTTAATCTAAGAGCATGATATCTTAGTCATAAGATGTTAAATTGTACTAACCAACACCATGATCACATGATGATAAAATTTGTGATACATTGTATTCACAATATTATGTAAAAATTTATATCTATCATCCTCATGGAATGAAATTAAAATGTGAATCCACTTAGGCCTTTTACTAACAAGAACATTTTTTACTTATCTGATAGTCATCTACCACATCATTAATGTTCTTTGACCATCTCACAACATTCGAGATGACTCTCACATGAATGATGATTCTGACCATTATTCAGACTAATATTCTGACCCAATATAGTCAAATACATGGAGACATAATTAATTGAGTGGTCAACTCTATTTGAACATTCCATAACTTCATATCAATGATTCAAGTCTCCCTTTATTTATATCCCCATCATCCTCTACATCTGAATGGTCCCCCCTTGACAGCATGGTCCCATTCCACACTGGCTCACATACCGTCCTAGATCATTCTATGAAAGACTTCTAACAACATTTTGAGATGTGTGTCATGTTTCAAACGTGGTCAATAGTCAACCCTCATTTGATTGTCCCCATCCTTAGAAAAATGAAAATGGATACTATGTTTCAAACATGGTCAATAATTATTCGTTATCTTCACACCACTCCCTTTATGTTCTATATATTTGGTGCATCGATTCATTATCTCCATTCCTCTTTGTTTATGTATAATTAAATTCCATTAGTGGTACCCCATTCATGAAATATCTCATGTTTAGAATGAAATTTTGTTGTTTAGAGGGACCCACCATCCAGCTATATCCCTTCTATCCATGATTCTCCTAGCAGCCAATAAAAAATTTCTACATCAAGTGTTCAACAATTTTCTAACACTCTTATATGATTGATATATCATATAGTAATCCATTATTTTTCACACCAATCATTGATCACATGGTATTAAGGATTAATAAATGGTTATATCATGAATGTAATTAAAGTGTGGTGATAAAAGTGAAGAAAATGAATGATGTCCATTCATATGAGATGTTGAAAATAAATGAACTTAAATAGTTTTTAAGGGTTATACACACAATTGAGCATCTATTTTATCCCAGAATAAATTCCCCCTAGGGATCCACCTCGGTGATCAAGAAATCCAGCCAAGCCAACCATTAGTGTGTGGCCTTGAGGACCTGTTGTAGCCCAGTGAGTTCTGCCTCTTACTCATCATCCAAAGGGTGAATCTCCTCATCTCTAATCTACTCTTATTCATGATAATTTTGTTACCTAACTATCTGAGATACCACCTCCTCTACTCGAACTTTGGACGCTCACATATGAGACTTCAACTGACTAATGATATCCACATGTTCATTGATGATGGCCACATTCACATTCACCTCCTCCTCTGAACATTGAAGTTCTTGATCAACACCCTAAAGCTTCTTGGTTCCATCTAATTCCTTCTTCTGTTAGCCAACAAAAAAAATTTGTCTCTCCATATGAAACTTATTGATTAGTTATTTTTCAGCTAGTGCAAGGAGGGTGCAAGAATCCATCCCTTTGGTGCCCAAGTTCTGTATCTAGTGGTAGAGGGACCCCATCTTGCTCACCAGATATGGATTCAAAGTATGGGTGATGAAGTTATTCATGCTCCTCCATGCCTTACATCTGAAAATGAGATTATCCTAAACAATGTTAGACTAGGAATCTTCCAATTCATTTTGTGGAGCAGCCTCATACTCTAAAAAGTATGGATGAATAGCAGTGATAGGGTATTCTTCTGGGATCCTCTCATATAGGCATGGTTTCAAGTTTAGAGGGGGTCATATTCATCTAAACCTTCATTGGAAACACTTCCATCCACCAACCATGATCACTACCCCCTCGGAGACGCCACTCACATTCATGAAAGGTTTATCCCATGAGATTAAGCCAAGTTCATCAATAATGACCCGATCCTCAAGATTTGGAACAACCATTGAAGGAGGAACACCAGGTTCCCACACCATGGCCTCTTGTTGGGAGTGCACACTCTTGATAACTTATAGAAACAACAACATATCAGTTAGTTTGACCAATGATGATGAGTTATGAAAATAAGGCTTATGTAAGGGAAAATACTTATAGAAGGAAAGTGTTTGGGTGAGACCTAGTCATGGAGCCTTGATAAGGAGTACCACCATAGGAGCCCCTCATCATTAGTTGGAACTTCATCAGCTAGAACTAGGCCTCCCTTCACTGGTTGAGTGTAAACTACATAAGAAAAAGAAAACATGTCGATGTGATAGAATTTGATAGCTATGTGGATGTTTAATAAGGGGTAGGTTGATTGAGATCCAGTATTACCCTAAGGTAGGGAGATCTAAACAATGATTAACCCTGGGTGATATGCCTCATCGGTGGTAGAATCCGAATTTTGGAATGCCAATGTCTGGTCCTCCATAAATGAATGGGAGGAATATAGGATTCAAAGGAATCCCTACATATTGTTCATTTAGAACCCCCTCCAGTTTTAGCAGGATTGGGTATGTATTATTATGTGGAGCCAATGATATCTGTTGGAGAACTCTTGTACCCTCGACTAGGAAACTTGGTTCATCCTCATCCCACTCCTATGTAGAGAAAATCCTGATTATCATGTCAGAATGAAAAATGGGAAGGGATAGATGAGACGGGTCAGTTGAAAAATTGGCCTTACCTCACCGAACAACATCTCAGTTAAGTCTTCATCCATAGGAGTGACATCAACACTCTCCTAGGTTGTTTCCTTACTAGCAGTCGACCCCCATTATTCTTCATCACTGGAACCCTATGTATCGTCACCACAAAATGATTCCTTCTACATTTATTCTATAATGATGTTGTCTATTTGGGAACAGTATTTCCACCAAACAACTTATGCATTGGGTTAGAGGCAATATAGGGTGCCCCACATTGGCCCAAAAAGGAATCTGTGGATACCAAGTATGAAAACATATCATGGAAGCACACCCTAATGGTGATCCAATAAATCATCAACTCCTAAAGCTCAATCCCTTATCAGTGGCTGCTCTATCGATAGGGTCATTTGTAAAATCCCTCAATCCATCCATAGGGTAGGGAAGGATGCGTCAGAGGTTGGTTGTAGTAGATATTTTATCTTCTTTTGGGGGGCCTTCCTTCCTCTTCTTATCCCGACCTGAGAGACCTCTACCTACTCCCATGTCCATTTCAAGCAGAGGACCTCCCCTCCAGGAGGTAGGGGTGAAACAACACCTTGATCATCCCCTTTTGCAACTTCAAAAGGATCCCTCAATTCTTTGTAAGTCCCTCGAAGAGTATCCCGCCTACCTCCATGTTACTCCTACAAATCAATTACTAGCTCGATTAACCTCATGTGTTGAAACAGAATCTTGTATGGGTATGCCACTACCCAATTTCCATCATATGTATGATAGAGGTTTTCATTTACATTTTCTAGTAATAGCAGGATAACCTCCCTTGTGCCTTTTTCCATGAACATCCACCATTGATGATGAATTATACATGGATGACTCTCCCCATAGATCCCCATTTAAACTCTATTCATTATAAATTGGATGCATCTAAACTATAAGAAAAACTGAGATGGATTATAAGGCTCATAATAAGTGTTTCTGTCTATCTTACCCACCAATACTCCACCTCAACATGTCTCTTGGTACTCCCTCTTCTCGAGCATCCCCTCCAAAATGTCCACCATCACGAAAAATAGGTTTGAAAATAGGTGGAAGTTGATGTTTGTGAATTTATTGATGTTGACCATGAACCTAACTTCACTGAGCGCCCCTAGATGAACCACAAAAATGTTGAGAAACATTGGATATTGACTAGTATTTGGGAGAGTGATGGTGTTCAAAATTTAATACCCACTGAATCAAGATAAGATCAACCCATTCAATAATTGGAATGGACCAAAAATATGTCTGGGGATGATCCCCAACACCAAGTGGAACAAATAGATTTAGATCTAGGATAGTACCGGTACCCCCAGGTTTACCCAATTGATGGATTCCATGATATACTTTATCACAAGGGTCCTTGGATGCAGGCCCAAGAGCATGTCCCTCACTAGAAGCAGCCAACCATTGAGGAAAATGGCTATAAATATAGAATTGTAGACCTCCAGTTTCTATCCCTCCTATATTCTACGGTCCCACTACTCAAAATGAACCTCCTCTAAGATCATCCATTTTGATCCTAGCTTCCTCCTCATTTGTACCACCAGACACTACTTCTGCAAAACTAGTATTTTAATGGTTGGATCCTTCTTCAAGAACATCCCCATCCCTATACTGAATGAGATATCCAAGTAGAATGTGGGATGATTCTTTATTGATTTTTTCAATGCATCTATATGGTGTTGTTATAGAAGTGGGGTCTAATTTCTATCACCGCAAGAATTCAATAATAGATGGAAATCATCGTATTGTCATCCTATTAATGGGATACCACCAATGAAGTGAAAGTCCAATCGGATGATACCCACCTCCTCATGATAGATTTATAAGGTGTTGGTTTCTAGGGACCACCAGTTGACAAGCACTATAATTATCTCTTTTTGGAGATACACATGAAAATGGGATATTGACACCACATCATACAATCCTATATGGCATAGCATAGCCCCATATTCCAAAAAAGTAAAGTGTACCCAGTATGCCCAGGCATACTCATCTGTAAAGTTTCCCCTAACAAGTAGATCTCAATCCTTATACAAACCCTTGTGGTTGTCCTAGATAATAGTCTAGAAGGTTCTCACGAAAAAATTTGGGAATTACATAGTTTTTTGGATGCTCCCCAATGACCATTCTCATCTGTCTACTCAATGTATAGATGATGGTGTCCTCATTATTCTAATTTGGATGATCTAGAGTGGTGATATAATAGTGGGAAACCTCAAAATTAAGGCTAAACCAAAATCACAACATGTTCAATGTGATGGATGGAATAGTCACCTCATCCATCAGACTGAATTTATATAGTTGTAGGATTTTTCTTAGTACATAACCTCTCTAGGATTCAGTCAGTAAGTACATGAGTGTCTATTTATTGAAAATTACCCTTCTACCCTAAGGAATTTTGGGGTTCCCCTCTATCTCAAACCTCCAAGAAGTTATAGTAGCAACATCATCATTGATCTTATCATGGTTATCAGGGATGAACATTTCTTGATGTTCTGTGGGCTCTAAGGCTGAAGTGTGCAAGTCTTTGTTTTAGTCATGAAAAGTTTACAACATCATGTAAATTTTAATATAGTCATTCAAAAAGTTCTTTTAGAGTTTGTATATTATTTTTTTAAAATATAAGTTGTACAAAATTTGAGGCTGAGGCTCCAGAATTCACTCATGGGGGTGAGTTATGAATACAAGAGATGGATTACCACACATGGAATTCAGGGTACTATAAAAATGGACCATCCCCCTACTTATAGGCTCTAGCTATCTCACTTACATAAATCACAAAACATGTTTTCATGAACCATCGTGAAATTTGTGTGAATGATTGAAAATTACCAACACTCTTTGGTGTTTCCCTTGGAATATGAAATTCTACTTCCATGTCACTTTGATTCTGATGTGGGGAACTTTTTGGTGCTGAAAACATGTATTTCACCCTAAATTCTAGTTTTGAATGAACTTAACATGTGACATACCCCAAAGGATGATTCTAGGTCCACTGAGTATGTTGTGTGAAAATTTCAAAGGATGTACGCAAAGATGTGGTTCTGCACCCAAAGTCCATGTGCGACAAAGGTGACACTAAGTTCCATGGATACCCTAAGTTTGAAATAACACTCAAGGAATTTGCATGAAGAAAAAGAGAGGACTGCACAGAATAATTTTAGTTGTATGACCATGTTGTTGCGTGTGAAAGGAATTGATGACTCCAACATGTTGCATGGTCAGGCCTCGACACCCAGTCATGTCCATAAAAAAGTATATCATTGTGCACAATCCATCACGAAACCATCCATTTGAGAAATAAAGGATAAATTAAACTGGGGAGGTTGTGCGGCCAAGCGCTAGTGGAAAAGGACAGAGAATCACACAACCATGTTCCATGCTTAGTGAATTTTCATGCTATTGGCTAATGATTTCAACTATAAATAGAACATAATTCCCAACATTAGAGGGGACCTTTGGAAGATAAAGTGATTCTCTCAGGCATACAAACCTCTCTTTTAAAGGCATCACACAACACCCAAAATAATGGAACCTCAATTATAGAGTACTTGTGTGATATAACTTCTATGGTCCAAAACATGACTTGGCATGCAGTCAAGTGATCCTTGCGTAACACTTCCCAAGGCTGATTGAGTTCAAACAATAGAATATACCTTCATGAAACTCTAATTTGTACTTAACTCTAAATATTTTGTTGAGTTTTTCCTCCTAATTCCAAGTGTTTTACTTATGCTATATCTCCTTGATCATTCAACATTTACATGAAATACAATAAATTTTCATGCAATAACTTTCTATTACCCAACCGGATGTTTCATATGTCTCTACAACAACCATTACCCTACTTTCTCCTCCTAAGCATAGGTACGCTAATTTGTATAACTCCAAAGCATTGGAACCCTAACATCGGGCCTCTGGATTACCACTCTTCTATGGAAATTTCATCTCTATGTCTCACCCAAAGGCATATGAGTGGTGGTCACCTAATCTCTATAGGTGGAATCTTCAAGGGAAACTATGTGCCTATCTTGGTGTAGATTTCTAATGACGAAACATCTTCCCTCCATGACATGGACCCCCTCAAGGAGTGAACTCCATCCACACTAGACATACAATATACAAAACTTCCTAGATCAACATCCTAATAGGATGACATTAAACTACATGACAACTTCTTTAGTACATGATGTTAAACTGTTTCCTTAACATGTGTGAATAACATAGGATTCCCCATGTATGATCATTATGGGATGATATATTCTCCCCCACCATGGATAAAATCCCAACACCAAGGAATTTTCCATTCGTAATCTACACACCATAATTCCCCACTATGGGATGAGAGACCTTCAATGGTCAGCTCACATACATAATCCCTACACTATTCTCCCTTCATCTGGGATGAAACACCTTTCATGAGAAGATCCTACACATAAACCCTATACCATCCCTCATTGAATCTCCTTATATGACCTAAGAATCCTTTCTGTAGGAAATTATACTTTATGGGCTGGTCTCATCACATGACCTTAAACTAAGACATCAAACTATGTGGGTTTTGATCCCATGTCTCATAAATAGGGTATGTATGATTCCTCCTTGAGGTTCAATATCAACCTCATTCGAGTGTAAAATTTTCCCCTCAGGGGGATACACTCCATCACACACATTGTAAATATTTATATCTAGGGACACACTCCGCTGTCCATCCTATCACCGTAAAATGTTAAAGTTGCACCTATCATGTCCCAGTGAGATGTAAAATATATGCCCATTATGTCCCTACAATATGTTAAACTCTCTCTCATCTTAACCTCAAAAGATGTTAAACCTTCACACAGTCTATATCATGAAGAAACATGTTCCCATCATGTCCCTAAAAGACATTAATCATGTGCCCATCCTTAGCCAGTAAGATGTTAAACCTACATCCATCCTATCCTAATAAGATGGTAAAACTATTCCTGTCCTCTCCCCACAAGGTGTTAAATCCCCGCACATCATGTCCCCGCAAGATGTTAAACCTAAAACCATCCTATTCTTAAAAAATGTTAAACATGAACCCATCTTGTCCCAATAAGTCATCAAAATTATGCTCATCCTGTCCCTATATGATGTTAAACATGTTCGCATACTGTCACCACGATACGTTAAACATGCACCCATCTTGTCCCTGCAACATGTTAAAATCATGCCCATACTATCCCCACAAGATGTTAAACTGACACCCATCATGTACCTAAAAGACTTTAACCTTATTCCCATCTCCAAAAGATTATAAAATCATTCACAAATTCAAAATCCCTACCCCATGCAATAAACATGGGATTCCCATGGTAAAAAACCTCGAATGACTTACGCCTCTCACGTCAAATACCTTGTGATTGAAATGGGATGTCTTGGGTTCTGCACCTAATATGCATCACACATGATATTCCCTCCAAAATATGAATACTTTTTAGTTTCCCAATATAACTAATGTCCATAAATTCCCTGACGTTCCAAATATGACTACCCCCTGACTAAAGGATGTTACCCTATTGAGATAGAAGCAGTGAAATTAACAATCATCTATCTCAAGATGGAATTAGGAATGATTTTCATAAACATGACCTATATATATAAGGGAGACCATTACTTGGAAATGATCTCCATGAATGAATCCATTAAAGGATGAACTGACATCCCATCATATTTTTTTGATCAAGGAGAATACATTTCTAATGAATTTGATGAAATCTACCAAACTTTGGAAAGTGGAAATGTAGGGAAATAGAAATAATTGAGTTATCATCCAAGTGGAAATCACAAAGCAGTAGACAATAAAAATCATTAGAAAAATTCATTAACAATTTTAAGATTAATACTATAGAGAATCTACTCCTGAAACTTTCAACTGTGATTCTCTAAGAATGTAATAATTAGTAAAAACATGGTTTATCACCCCTTATGGTGAATGAATAGAATGACATGGTTGGAAATCCCATGAAAATTCCAAGGTCAGTAGATTCTTTATAGATTCGTTCAAATAAAAAAATGATTCAAATGGAGGGAAATGAATAAGAGGTTATTTTCATAAAATGTAGAAAGAATGGTCACTAGAAGTAGAACTAGGAGGAATTGAAGAAGAATAAAATAGAAGCTTCTACTTTGGGTATATTCATCATTTCATCTAATATTTATATTTAATTTATTGTATATTAAATACAATATGAAAATTTCATTTTTTATTCAAATACTAGAACAGATCATGATTAAAAATATTACATGAAGTTAGGTGAATTGCATAAGTATTTTAAGGATGGAGATTTCTAAGCCATAAAAGTGAATAACATGACTTCATATTTATAAGAAAATAAATTAATTTAAAACAATTCTTTTGTGTTGAGTGTTACCAAAAATATTATCTTTCTTTATTATTCTAGACATGATAAGGCCTTATTTCATATTTTAAATTAAATTTTCCATGCTAATTTATACTAAATATTTTATTAACACTTTAATCATATGCATCCAATATCAAAAATCAATGATGAATATAAAAATAAGACCCACACCTAGATGGGGAAAGATAAATATTATTCAATTAAAATAATAGGTAATTGTTAAATATATTCCTAATAGAGTGCTTAGACTCTCAGGATATAAAACACAAAGGTATTCAACAAAATTACTTATTAAATTTTAGAAAAATAAATATTTAAGGAAAAATTTAATGCCATAAGTATTATAGAATTTATTAAATAATACATGTCTGAACTATTCTAAGTAGAAGCTAGAGGTTAATTCATATACTAAATGAGATTACTTTAGGTGATTTTAGGAATATAAAATTCATTTAGTGAGTGAATTTGGTGAATTATATAAGATCCTCTAGTTTGTATAATCAAAGAATATATTAACCAAGTATCCATCCATCATATGAATATAGTTTAGAGGTATTAATAAACTCACATTACATTATACACACAAAAGAGTTGATTGTAATATAAGGAGGGAGGATGAAGAGTCGTATATGTATTTCAAGTATTCCAAAATTATTTTTAGAAAACATTTCAAAAATAGTATCATAATTGGTGACCTTATACCAACTTTGTTAACTAATGGATATCATATAATATATGACATGATATGAGTCAATTGTTTCATTTATTTATGAGTTTAATGAGAACTATTTTTTTAAATATAATATTAACAAACAATGTTACATATATAATAACACTATTTGAATCTCAGTTAATTACCATATTTCTTATTAGGATATTAATATCCCTAAAATAGAATGATATTAGCCCATATTGAATATAGCTTTAAAAGAGTAAAGAACATATATTTTGACATAGTGGGATTATGAATTTTTTTAATGAAGTCAAATATCTGGATGCACATGAGTTGGAATATGATAAATAAAGTCCATAATATTTAGTTAAAGGATTTATTCTAGAGACACATATTGGACGGAAAAGTTAAAACCAAATATGTGGTTTTATATTCACTAATATACTTGATATATTATTCAACAATAATATTGAATCCTAGAAGGAAGAAGTA
Source organism: Viscum album (assembly GCA_963277665.1). Lineage (NCBI taxonomy): Eukaryota > Viridiplantae > Streptophyta > Magnoliopsida > Santalales > Viscaceae > Viscum > Viscum album. Next base: position 1,509,682,830 of record OY728128.1, on the reverse strand, counting down.
AATGGTAACAATCTATGACTGGAAAGTTCATATAAGTTCAAAAATAGATTCCATGTACCAAAATTCTATTGCCAATGAGCCTGTACCCTAGTGGTACAGGCTCCTGCATGGCATCCAAAAGACCCAAGATCAAATCCGGGCAGGGACTAATTTCTAGGTTACTCTAGAAGCATTGTAGCAGGGCACTGTAGTAGTACTGTAGCAGCGGCGGAACTGTAGCGGCTGTAGCACTGTAGAGGTGGAGGCATTGTAGTAGGAATTGTAGTGGTGGACGTACTGTAGTAGGTACTGTAGTAGTACTATTCACTAAGGGGCTCTTTGGGCTAAAAAATTTGGCTTTCAATCCTTGTATTCAGGCCACTTGGCCTTAGGCCTTCGAGCTATGTCATGGGTCTCCCTCTACCCAGTCTAAAGAGGTCTTTGCTTTAAATAATAAAATGAGGCTTCAGCCCAAACCTTTTAAGAAAAAAATGTACCAAAATACTATTCTATATTTTAGTATTTTCTTTAATTTACATAAATTTGATGGTTAGTATTCAAGAAGAAACTAGAAATGAATGGCACAATATGGTACTAATATATATTTATTGGTTGCCAAAGGTTCATTTGATATCTATAAATGATATATAATGAAACCTTTTACCAGTTTTCATGTTAAAATACATTTGAATTATACTTTTCATAGAAAACTTATATGATTATGTAATATTGTTATAGATTTCTGGACCACTTTCCTTGATGGAAACCCTATGAAAGATTTCTATTTCACAAAATAAGAGGGGTCTATGATACCAAACAACCCTAATAAAGAATGCATGTTATGGATATCTGTGTATAGATTAAAGCAATCATTATTATCCTAGAATATTCAATTTGAGGAATCTATAAGAAATTTTGTTTTTATCAAGGGTGAAAAAGGTTTTATATTTCTATAACGGTTTTATGGGAATTCTATAATTTTCCTAGGAAAATATATTGATAACATATGAAAAAATGATATTAAGTCATATAGTTTTTAATACCAAGAAAATATATTTCTTCAAGAATGACTTTAAGCAGAAACCCATGTTATAAGGAATAAGATCTAAAAAAATTGATCTATAGGTTTTCTTTAATCTAGTCATAATTGATACATGAAAAGATATTTAAAAATACAAGATTAAATAATTCAAGACCAAATTGTTTCTTATGTCATGTGGAATGAAATGTATTGAACTGTGCCATTCTCACAACATTAATCTAGAGACGGTGGAAATTTACTTCATTTTTATTCATGGCACATTACAAGAGAAGATTCACATTCCTTGGTCCATCAAATACTATAAGAAATAGGTTTTTCACTCCAGTATAGATCCTTTAAATTTTGATATAATTATTTATTTTGGAACATTCACAAATAACTAATGAGTTCACAGTTTTTTCAGGGGTGTCCATGGATTTTTCAAAGATCAGAATCCTATTCAGTGGGAAAAATTAATTGGTTGCATGTTTAGAAGAAACCATATGAGCCACGATGCACAGTTACTTCTAACTATGTGGGGATAAATAGAGGGGTGAATCAGGGTGCACAGTTTTCAAAAACAATGTTTCAAGGGCTTCACACCCATGCAAAATTTCTATAATTTTTATCAATCATGTTTCACATGGTTGGCATACGGTAACCATGTAGGTTCCCCCATTAAATTGTGTGCCTTGCATGGATGGGGTACAATTTTTCCAACCATGCGGCCAAAACATGTACCTATAAAATTTTGGGTAAATTTATATTTTCTCCCTTAATGATTTCAATTATTATAGATCATTCTATTTTTCTAATTTCTTTCAGTCGTGTATGGATTATCCTCCCATTGTTGAGCCCTATTCAATCATAATCTAGGGATTGATATGTCTCAGCCATCCAGACTCAGATTTGATCCCTATTCGTATCATTGGATTCTTATAAGTGATTTCTTCATTCCTTAGGGTCATTTTATCATTTTCCCTTCTATTGGATATTCTATTTTGGTTCAAGCTAATATGCCCTATTTTTTGGGAGTCAATTAGTTCTTTAGATTTATTTAGATTCATGTAAAACTAATGTATTATACTGAATGATGAGAGTGTTACAGGGATAAGGTAGGTGTTCTATGAATCTCCCCTAAAGTCTCCCCATTTTATAAATTTTCTTCATTGTGCACACACTAATTTCATCTTGTGATGATTATTTAATTCATGTTCCGTGATTATAATCATTATGATCATATTCTATATCCATTTATATATATGTATACCACAACATTGTAGTTTGATACCTCAATGATTTCATCCCCATGTTGGGTGTTTCTTCAATTATGTCATGGTGATCCATGTGGGTTTACCTATGAAACTGTTCGGGTGTGTGTATTTACTCTACTAAGGGTACACCTTAATTTAGTTAAATGAAGTTATGGATTTATAATAGATATAGAATGTAGTTACCACTTAACCTTTATAGGGTTAGTATTTCAATATGATAAATGAATCTAAATTGGAAATGGAAAGTATAGTATATGTATCACATGGCCTATTTTATTATAATTTAAATTGTAATTTGTCTAAACATCTTTAGCATGCCTCATCATACTAATGTAAGGTAAAGGATTGAACCTAATAATAAAATATTAAATGAATGAAATGGTTGCATATGCTTTAAACTTGTAACACTAATGAATAGCATATAATTAACCAAATTGAGTTAGGAAAATGGAATTAGTATCACATTGCCTAATTTGTAAAATGAATCTAGTATAAGGTTCTTATTGCATATAGAACTATTCATCTTTATAGGAGTATTCAAACACAATCATGCCTTGGATTCCCAAGGTAATTCCTTGAGATCTTATAGACACCATTCCGATTTAGGGATTCTAGTTGCCATGGGTGATACCGACCATAGAACCTAATCCTTGCCTACTAGTGGATTCCTGACATAAAACCATAGGATCCCTCCATTATCTTATAGATATTAGGACTCCTTGTATACACTCCTTGGATCCATCATGGAATCTTTAGACATGTGTCTCCATGGATACACATATTGGTCGTAGTCATTACTTATCCCGTTTTACCTTGGATGAGATCCTTGGACTCAGTTAGAATCATATTACAAAGGAATGTCTTGAAAGATTCCCATTTAATGACACATAGAACTATAATAGCTATTATACAAGTTATTATTGAGTTTCCTCAAACCCAAAGGACTAGTATTTCTTGGTTATTACCATGGATCATCTCCATTATTATCATCATCAATGACGTACTGGTTATTAACTTGGATCCTATATTATTATTATTCATATTTTTATTATTATAGGATTCCTTGTTATATCTTGGATCCTTCTCTATCAATATAATGTGACATGTTCAGTGCTTTTATATCTCATGTGTCTTATTTATATAAAATAGAACATAAATAAATACATGACTACATGTTCAGACACCAGTTGGGGATGAATATGTAATTGGGGTATTAGAAATACTTTCTTACTTTACATTTATATATACTTACATGATTTTTTAGGTTACATTACATAGATAGGATAGTATAGATGCAGTTGGTGGTGGCCTAATGAGATTTATCTCACACCCTAACTTGGCCTCCGATGGTACCCATTAAGATTATATGTATTCATGTATTGATTAGGGGGAGTGTCCTGCTATAAAAACCTAACTTTGTTGCTTTCTTAGGATGGAGCTTAGTAGAAGATTACCAAGTTGGATCTCAAGATTCATGGATAGTTTTTGTCTTTTTTTTATTTTTGTAGAGACATGACATACATTATCTTTATCTTTTCAATATCATTCACTTTCTAGTTATTATTTGATTATTATTGTTTATTATTTATGTCTACTTTTTCTATGACGGGTTACTAGTCCAATGTTTATAGTCTCTATTTTTTTTTGTGCCATATATTTACATATTCTTATGTTATTTAATCGATTTATATTTTATCTGTTGATCGAAAATTTGGTAACGAGGGAATAATATCCCTATGAAAACACCCTATGACATAGATTCAATTTGGAAAGCTTTGGAATATGTAAGGACATGCTTCATGCCATGTAGATGACTTGGCTTAGGGCATTGTTGAGTGGAACTCGATTTTGGAACATCATAAAGTGGTATTAGAGGGTTTCCTTTATTAATTTACTATTTTGATATAATAGAGAGGAGATTAAAATTTCTTTGGAACTTGGTTATAAGTCATGCATGGGAATAGTTAACCCATGTTTACGGTAAATTCTAAGTTTCCTAAAATGAGAATTCTTGTTCTATATTTTTCTTATTACAGTTGATATATATTAACCATTGGGTTATACACATGCTTTATGATGGTTATTATTATTATTATGATTAATCATTTCATTTATCCATAGACCGATGAGATAAAGGTAAAGAGCATTGTTTCATCCATAATTATAGGCACCTAGAATTCATATTCCATGCCATATAGGTGAATTTAGTTTCTTGTATTTTCATGTATTTCATGTGATTGTTCAGTGGTACATGCTCGTCATAAATGATTGAGCTGATAACATTTTATTATAGGTTATGGGGCCAATTATTTAAAGTGTCAGTATCAATATAAATAGTATTTTCCTATATAGGTTGATGGTTTCATCATCAATAGATGGTTTCTAACCAGATCATCTATGTACCTCTCGATACCTGAGCTACTATTTGGATTCCATTGAGTGATTTCCAATTTCAATTCATGAGGTGTATTGGTTCTCATGGGTTAGAGTGGGTAATTAACCAAGTCAAACCATTATAACTGAAATTTAATGCATGTAAAATTTAGTGATATGGTGTATGGGTCCTTATTCACTAGGAATGTTGATCCATTTTTAATAAATCATGCTATATAAAAACAAAAAAATGAAAGCTATAAAATTAAATCACAGCTTAAAAAGATTAAATGGTTTCCAGTAAATGAAGAGAAAAAGTACAATTGACCTTTCACCTACTATAACCCCTATAAATTAAATAATAACACTTACCAATACCTATCCTTATAAGAAGTTAGTTGGAGTAGTACACCATGGTAAGTGAGCCCTTTCCTTATATTTTTATTCCCATAATGTTATCTATCTAATTAAAATATTTTTTTGAGGTGTTTTATTGGAATTTGTAAAGATATTACACCACGAATTCCTTGTGTTATTCGCTAGAGGGGTGGAGAAATCTACGCTCTGGAGTTAGTGTCCCATGAGCCACAAGTGATTACTCCTATAGTGCCACTTGAGGCACCATATTTTATACCCGATATATAAACTAATACTCAACTTAAAGAGGTTTTTATTTATATTATTTAGTCCATGAATGGTGATTCATGACTTGAACCTACTATGGATTATCTGACTCATGAGTTCTAGTCGTATCATCCACCCACCTTTTTAGGGGATAGTGGTTCACAATCTTCCAAGTCTTGGTTGGTGGCCACTATTTCTATATTTTTTCATTTGGATATTCCACTATAGAAGAGGTTCAATATTTCTACCTAAATGTGACGTGATTCAGTTAAGCCCTAGTGGGATGTGATTACCCAGGCTGTTCATCATTAGGGAGTGGTCTGTACTGATTTCCAGATAGTCTTATATGATTAATTCTTTCATTATACATTGAGAGATAACTGATCTAGAGAGTTCATGCATCTAGAGTAGGGTGTTATAATAGTTATAGAGTATTTAGTGTGTTTTACTGAGTTATAACACTTTTCACCACTTCTATATAGGGATGAGATATCATGTTCTAAAAATTTTGAGGATGGGATTCAGTATGTCATTTATACTCAGGTGAATGTATTTATCCTACCTAAATTTTATATGATCCTTAATCAATTTATTATCATTGAGAACATTCTCAGGGAAGGAGATAGTTTTTCCATTGCAGTTCCATTATGAGTCAGGTTAGTAGTACTTTTAGTAGTAGGAAGTTCACCCTTGAGGTTTCTTTACAAAGTAGTGGTTGTTAGAGTAACCATGATGGAATATCCTTTGTATGATGTCAATGTGGATGAAAGGGGAGTCTGAAGCCTTAGTGTGATGGAAACCCACTGGGCTGATATATTTATGGTCATATAGGGCATCTTCAAATATCATTTCAGACCTTTCCATCTTCTTCCAGCAGAAGAGGTTCTGTACAAGTTCCAACTTTAGGGGTAATGTATTTTAAACTGTGTTGGGTGGGGGTTTTGAGTATCACCTGCTAGACTGGACAAGGTGGTGGTCCTATCCATGGTATCCAGACTTCATATTTTTAGCACTAGTAGAGTAGTCATGATCGGGGTAGTCCAACTATAGCACAAGGTCATGTATCAAGTCAGTTGCATGCATTATAGATGATACCTAAGGATTAAAGTGCAGGACCATCTATTGTATAAGGTAATATTATAGTATCGTCTACTATTATATCTACCTATTTGATATAAGTACTTCACACTTTTTCATCTCTTTGTCAACTTTGGAAAGTCTTGGGTAGAAAATTTAGCATTATTGTGGTGTGATGACCCTGGAAACACTATTGGGAGTGTATTCCAAGGGGTTATGCCAATGTAGGGACTTCCCCTTGAGGTAGGTAGTTATCCCTTATTATGGTACATCCTTATTATCGAGATGATGTGCTTGAATGTAATTCTTGGGATGGATTTGATGGTTCCTTATCACACCTATGCAGACTACTATTTTCGTACGGTGTTATTTACATCAAAAGAGGGTAGCAGTTATCTACATAAGGGTGAGTAGAATGTCCAGAATGATAGAGCTATACCAGCTCATCATGGTCTAGGTGGAGTGACCAACCATACTACTAGTCTCGTTATATAGGATTAGGGGTAAATATCATCGAATTTCCTCTAGTAGTATATCGCTTCATGGACGTCTTTCCTGATGATTTTTCTTGCTTACCTTATAAGAGAGAGGAATATTTTATGATTGATCTTGTTCTGAGAGAATATCTAGGGTACATTCCTTCGTACAGGATGGAACCTACTAAGATTCATGAGATGAATCATCAGTTGGAGGTTCTAGAGGCCAAGGGTTTTATATGGCACAATACTTCATCTTGGGGTTCACTCATTCATTTCTCAAAAAATATGAATGGGGCCCTTTATTTATGCATTGATTACTGATGGTTGAACTATATTATAGGTAATAATGGGCATCCATTCCCTCTAATATGTGGTATTTTCTACTAGTTCCAAGGAGCTTGGGTATTCTTGAAGATTGACCTAAGATCAGGCCATCATCAGGTGTGATTCATACCCTCAGACATACCACTTATATATTTTCATAGAAGTAATGGTCTTTAATAGTATCTTATTATATCATTTGGTCTTATGAATGTGCCGGAAATTTTCATGGCCTTAATGAATAGTTCTTTACACCCCTATTTGTATTCTTTTGTTGTAGTCTTTGTGGATGACATCTTGGTGTATTCTCATACTCATAGAGACCATTCAAGGAAACTTGATATCATTTTTAATGCACTTAGATACCATTAGATTTATTCCAAGAATCTTTATTTACACTTCTAGATCAAAAAATTTCACTTCTTATGTCATATTACATTGGAATAATGAATATATATTATCCCAGATAAGGTGAGTTTTGTGGTTTCTTGGTAGAATCCCAAGAATGTGTTTAACATATGGAGTTTCATAGGGATAGTTGGATATTACATGTATTTCATATAGGATTTATCACACCTTGTTTCAATTCTCATAGGTTTGAAAAAGAAGGGTGTTATGTTTATCGGGTTAGGTGCATGCCAAAAATTCTTCTAGTAACTGAAAGGAAAGCTTGTTTTGACACCTATTCTGATTATTCTAGAGCCTAGAAGAGGCCATATAGTATTTTATATTTCATTTTTAATCGGCATAAGTGATGTGATAATGTAAGAGGATATAGTTTTTGCATTCAGATATCAGAATTCGAGGCCTCATGAGAGAATCTACCCAACACACAACCTCGATCTAGCATCATTTTTACATATATTACACTACTAGAGATAATATTTGATGGGAGAAAACTTTTTGGTTTATAAAGAACACAATATACTCAAATATATCTTTTCAAAATGTGAAATGAATATCAAATAGTTAATATGGGTCAAATATTCTCATTCCTTTGACTTTGAGATTTACTATACTATTGGTAATGGAGACGTGGTAGATGACCCACACATCCAGAAAACTCAGGCACATGCTGTACATGAAGATAGTGATGAATAGAAATTGATGTCCCTCTTTTTTGAGTAGCATTTTGAGTTTCATAACAGTTATGACTAGTCTTATATCTATGATTTGACAGTTACCTCTTCCCTCCTTGAAAAGGTGTAGAGTATGAATTTATCATATCTTGAATGTTGGGTTCTCTAGGATAGTATTGTTAGTGAGGGCCAACCTCTAGATTGGTCTGTTGATAGAGATGATATCCTCTATATTCATGGTCCTATCTTGGTTCCTATATATATGATAGAGGAAATGATATGAGAGTCCCATTATTCTTAGTGTACAGTTCATCCAAGTATCTCGAAGATGTATTGATATATGTGATGCCAATATTGGTTGCCTGGAATGAAAAATCATAAAGTAAGATTTATCACTAGGCAGGTCACCAGTGACCTGAAGTCTTGTTACAGCTGCTTCCAGTCCTATAGTAGAAATGGGATGGTGTTTCTGTGGATTTTTTAGTTGTCGTACCTTTTTTTAGGTATAAATGCAGTTTGGGTAGTTATTGATTGACTGATTAGAGTATCCCGCTTACTTTCTATCTAAGAGAATTTATCAATTGATAAGTTCAGAAGACTATATACTTGTGAAATCATATGACTACATAGGTTCCCTTGTACTATCATTTCAGATAGAGACACTTTCTTCACATCAAGGTTCTGGTAGGGGTTTTAGAAGTCTTTGGGTATAAAATTGCTTCTAAGCATATTATTTCACCCTCAGAATGATGGTAAGTTAGAACAGATGATACAGGTTTTAGAGGACATGATCTAAGCATGCGTACAAGATTTTAGAGGTTCTGGGAGAAGCATATTCCTATCGTAAAGTTCTCCTATAGTAATAGCTTTCAGGAAACGATTACTATGAAACCTTTTAAGGCCTTGTATGGTACGTCATTTTGTTCACCCTTGTTCTAGTTAGAGGTAGGTGAGGTAGTGCCACTAGTTCCTCATCTCATTCATGGGAATTTAGAAAAGTTTCATCTGATTATAAATATTATTTCTACTAATCAGTCAAGACATAATTCTTATGATAGTTATCATCTATTACCATTGGAGTTTGAGGTCAGGTATCATTTTTTTGTGGGCATCGCCCTAGCCTGGGAATAGATGGATACAGAGGTAAGGGAAGTTGTCCCTACCATTTTTAATCTATTTGAGATTGTGGAATGATTCGGTCCATTACCCTATCAGTTTATATTACCTAATAGGTACCATGAAATGCATGATTTCTTCCACATTTTACATCATCTTGGTTATTATACTGACCTAACTCATATAATTGATTATAAGGAGGTAGAGATGGATTATGATGCTTCTTTTGTGTAATGTTTTATTCTCATTTTTGATCAGAGCATGAAGGCTCTCAGAGGCCATTATATCCCTTTAGTATGAGTGTCATAGAAACACATGTCTGTATAGGATGAGAAATGGGAGTGGGAGACTGACATACATGATTAGTGGCCAAATTTGTTCTCAGAATGTGTTTCACCGCCCATGGAAGGAGAACTCGATGATGAGTTCCTTTAATGGGGAAGACTATAAGAACCTATTTTTTCTCTTGGATATAGATCCTTTAAATTTTATTCAAATTTTTTATTTTGGACTTATTATGGATTCCTTATGAGTTCAAGGTTATTTTTGGGGGTTTCTAAGGCATGTTTGGAGCTTGGAATCCTTACCGGTGGAAAAAATGCATTTTCCCCCTGGTTAGAAGAAACCATGTGAGCCAGGCCTAAATTTTACTTCGAACCATGTGGGGATGGAAAGAGGGGTCAAAAAAGGTGGTTTTTTTCCCTAACCATGCGCCAAGGGACAAATGCCCATGTGAAATGTTTGAAATTTTTAGTTGTAGTTTTTCTCATAGTTGGTGCATAGTCTCCTTAACCCTAAAACCTAATCATGTGGTGTCCCCCTTGACACAGTGTGTCTTGTACGGTTGGTGCACAGTTTGGCTAATCATGAAACCAAACCATGCATCTCTAAAATTTTCAGTAAATTTACAATTTCTCTCATAATGATTTTATTATTAGAGCCTCCTTCAATTTTTCTTATTTCCTTCAACTATGGGCAAATTATCCTCCCATTAGTGAGACCTCTTCAATAATAATCTATGGATTGAGAGATCTCGACCGTCTAATGTTATATTAGATCTATGTTTTCCTTGTTAGATTTCTCTTAGTGATTTATTCATTTCATAGGAACATTTTATCGTTTTCATTTCTATTTTCCATGCTATTTAGGATCAAGATAATATTCATCATTTTTAGGGTGTTGATATGTTATTCAGATTTATTTTGATCCATACCAAACTAAATGATGATACTGGATGGGTAGAGTGTTACAGGGCTAAATTAGGTGGTCTATGACTCATCCATCAATTGTTACCATTTTATAAATTGTCATCATTGGGAACATGCTGATTTCATCAGACAATGCTTATTTAATTCATGTTCCATACATATAATCATTAAAGTCATATTCTAGAGCCCTTATTACACATGTTTACCACATAGGTAAATGTTGATACCTCAATGATTTACACCCCAAGTAGGGTGTTTCTTCAATTTTTCCTTGGTGACCCATGTGGTTTTACCTATGACACCATTTAGTTGTGCATCTTGAACCTGCTAATGGTAATCCCCTATTTAATTAAATGAAATTATGGATTGTTAATGGCTAACAATTGTAGTTTCCACTTGAACATTCTTAGGTAAGTGTTTTAATATGATGAATGAATATCAATTTTAAATGTAAGGTAAAATATATGTAACACATGGACTATTTTATTATAATTGAAATGGTTCTTTTGATTCACTTTCTTAGACCACCATGTAGTACTAATGAAAGATAAAGGAGTGGTCCTAATAATTAAATATGAAATGAATGAAATAGTTTCACGTCCTTTATCCTTTTTACACTAATAAAAGTCATAGAGTAAACCAATTTGAATTATGAAAATTCCATGAGTTTTACATGGCCTAATTTATTAAATGAATTCGGTATAAGGTGCTTATTTTATATCGACCTGTTCATCATTATAGGAGTGGTTAGACTCAAGACAAATTTGGATTCTTGAGGGAATGCCTTGAGAACTTGTAGATGCCATTCTGATTCAGGGATGATGGTTTTGAATGGTGTTACCCACCTTAGAACTGAATCCTTGTCTACTAGTGGATGACTAGTATAGAGTTGTAGAATCCCTCCATTATCATTCAGATATTAGGATTCCTTTAATACATGCCTTTGATCTAGCATGACATCTTTAAACATATGGATCCATGGATACACCCATTGGCCCCAATCATTTCTTATCTCATTTTACCTTGTATGATATCCTTAGACTCATTAGAATCATATTACAATAGAATTCCTTGGGATATGCCCCTTGGATTACATGTAGACCCTTATTTCATTGCTACAAGTTATTACTGAGTTAGATTGACCTTTGATTTCAAGGATGACTTGGCCATTTACTTGGATCCTCTTAATTATTATCATTATCAAGGATTCCTTGGTTATTAAATTGTATCTTATATTATTATTATTATTATATGATGCCTTGTTATAAATTGGATCCTTTACTATCATTATCATTTGACATGGTTAGTGTTGCTTTATCTCACATTACTTAATTATATAAATTGGAACATAAATAATTAAATGATAACATGTTTAGACACTAGTTGTGGATGAAGTAGGTATCATGGTATTTAAATTACTATCCTTATTTACATTTGTATATACCTACACATTGTTTCAATTTCTATTACACAGACATGATGGTGTAGACTTCATTGGAGATGGCCTACTAAGATTTATCTCACACCCTATCTAGGTCACTGATGGAACCTGGGAAGATTATAGGTATGAATGTGATGATAAGGGGAGGTATCCCTCTTTGAACACCTAACTTTATTGTTTTCTTAGGATGGATCTTGGTAGCCATATGACTAAGATAGAGCTCATGATGATTGGATAGTTTTTATCTTCTTTTTATTCTTTTTTATAGCATGTATTGCACGCTTCCATGTGTACCTGTTTTCCATTTTTGTAGATACATGACATACATTATCATCATCTTTTATATATGATTTAGTTTCCAGTTATTAGTTGATTATTGTTTATTTTTTCTGTTTTCTTATGCTATGGTGGGTTAATGGTCTAGTGTTTATAGTTCATATTTCTATTGTGCATTATATTTACATATGATTCCACTATTTTCTTTTTTATATTATATATGATATGTTACACTATAGTAATGAGGCCATAGTCTCCCTAGGGGCACACCTTAGGCCCTCACTACTAATCGGCAGCCTCTGGAATATGGGTAGGCACTCTTGATGACACGTGGAGAACATGGCTCAGGGAACCGTTGAATGGAATCCGTGTTTGGGATATCAAAAATACCTCATAAACAAATGAAAAAGGCTCTAAGGTTTATAGAGGTTTCTCAATAATACTTGGTGCGGAGGGAATATGGTTTCATATTTCCTTTCTTCTTTGGTGAATCATGAAGGCCGTTTTTAATTATTTTCTAGTTTGGGATCTCTTCCACAAGTGTGTGGTTATCTTGTTACAATGGATACACTTGTTCTTATCTATTTTATACCACCATATATTATTTTTACTTAGGCCCTACCCATCTCTAAATAAAAAAATTAACAAAGGAGTAAAGTATAGAAAGTGATATTTTTATGAATGCAATTTTATATGCTTTATTTCTTCGAATTTCTCACAAATTTAAGGATATGTACTTAGGTTTGATATCAATTATGAAAAAATCATTATGGAAAATATAAAATAGTAACATAAGAACTATATAGGGTTGTAGTTAAAACAATATTACAGTACTTGAAAAGGTAAAAAAATGGAAAACTTCTTCGTAATTGGATAAATATGAATTCAAGTTATCAAGGGGATACAAGTATTACTTTAGTTCACTTTGATCTAGTTCATAGTAAGGTTAAGGTAACAAGTAAGAGAATATTATTTATTGCCTTGGATTCATTTTCTACATATCCTGAGTACATTATAGCTTATAATATAACTTAAGAAGTGATTTAGAAATTCTTTGTTATAAATTTTGGAATCTTACCAAGTTAATAAAGTATTATCATAATTATGAAAAACTTAAGAATATAGAATTATCAAATATTTCATGTTTATAAAAGTAAAATATAACACCTTAAACCCATAAACCAAGATTAAATGCATTAGTTTAGTATATTTGCATGATTATAAGGAAACAGAACCTAAAGGACCGATCAGTTTAGTAGTCTTGGTAAACCAGATACATACATGAGTATTGTGTTACAAATGAATACACTAATTAAAACATGTTTCTTTCTTTCAAGGATAACTTTATTCCATCTATATTATACTTTAATTTATTTCTTAGTACACTTCTTGGATTCCTGGGGAAGGAAAAAAATAAGGGTGAGCTCAAATTCTCAGTCATGGTAAGTACAGTAGAATCAAAAATGAATCATTGAGAAAAAAATCTATATTTAAATGTCAATAACTAAAAAAATCCATTTAAAAAATAAGTTGACAATGAAATACATCCATAGATAATGTAAAAGAATTATTCTCATGGATAGTAATAATAATAACTGAATTCTCAATATGGGAAATTCTTAATTATTGGACTCCATGTTTCCTAGGTACATGGTACCTTCACGCTCAAGACCTTTCGTGAGAAGGTTTAGAATATTGAGTATAACCCCATATTATTAGGATAGTTATTTCATCTCATGAGACTACAAATTCATAAAGGGGATTACTTTAAATGGTCCCCAACCCATGTCATACCCGTCCAAATAATTTTTCAAATATCAAATAATTGATTTAAAATAATTTAAATCAATGTGTCCCATACCACTTTGAAAGGTTTTAATACCATGAATTTAAAATGATTCATGATATAAAATATCAAATGGTGTAGTAAATATACCAAAAAAAAATAAGAAAGTGTGGAATATGACATTTATCTCATATATGTACAAAGTAAGATGAAAATCCCTTACCACTTTGTAATAATTTAATTAAAAGGTCAAGCATTTATAAAAGAACATATTTTATTTAAAAAGAAACTTGTAAAATTGTAATATAAGATTAAAAACATTAGGGTTTCATTATGGTGTGAAATTTCATTCACATTGTATAAGTTAAAAAACATTCCTTTTACTTTTGTAAGAAATGTCATAAAGTACCTTGTTTTGGAAAATAACAGGAAGATTTATTTTAAAGAATTTATTCAAAAGTAAAAAAAATAATATTTAATTTATAAAATCATTGGAAAATAGAAAAAATATTTTTGAAAATATTTTTAGAAAACACTATCATTGTAGATAAATATTCCCCGTTTGATACTTAAACAAAAACAATCCCGAACAACAATGAGATTGTAAAATAACCCTTTATCATGCTACAATAAGTAGAATCATATACCCATTGAAATAAAATTATATGGATATAAAAATAAAATAATATTTAGAATAATACTCATAAAATAAATTCATGGTAAATATTTACGCCACACAAAATAAACAAGTAGTGTAAATGACATGTGTCCCGCAAAAATAAAAGTGAGACAAAAATACCTTACCTTGGGTTTCCTTTTTGGTGAATATAGATTAACCACCTAAATGATGGTTTTAGTCAAGTTATTAACAAATAATAGAACCATACTCATATTTATATATATCATAAATTATCTTCTTATAATATATCATTACCCATTTGTTAGCAATCTTTCCTTATTTTCACTATTCGGATAATTAATTTCCTAGTTTCCCGAGTAAGTTTTTGACTCATTGCCTGTTGTTACTATTGATTAGATAATGATTTAATATTATCATGAATTTAAAACATGATGTGAATATTATATATATTTAGTATATATATAGAACAATCCATAAAATATTTGGATAGTAAATGAAATGCACCATTCATGAAGATGGTAGGTCATACGTACACATGAACATTACATCTATTTCGTTGTCGTATTAAATGAATGAAAAGTAGATTATGTATATATTTTATAATTATAGTATCATATTTATGTATTATATATCAAATTTTCTTATTAAAACAACCCTTTATATATTCTATTTATAATGTTAAGGAAACACATCGCTTTGAGGAGGTCGTAGTCTGCTCATCCACAAATGATGTTATCGTATTTACATAAAATGGAAAAAATGAAGGTATGTGTTATATAAAAATTAAATAAGTATTATTAAATAACATATATCATATAAAAATATTATTTCTATCATAATTCCCAACCATGATAGGTGGTAAAGTAAAAAACAAATGACACAATTTCGCGAGACGGAAGTTTGTCGTACATGAACGGTAAGTCTGTTACCCATTTGATGAATGTGTATTTAGGTGTAGGTAGAAACCTTAACATAAAATAATATCAGTATATTATGGATAATTTTTTAATTATATAATCATGTAATAAAAAACATAATGTTCTAGGAAAGAAATAAAATGAAAGTGATCATTGAAGAATGTTACCTCGTTTTCGGGAAACTCCTTTTGGTTTATACCAAAGGACTTCCTTGGTTGGAATTATCCCCAAATGTTGGATTATATTATAAATTTAGGGAAGTTTTTAGTATATTTATGAATTGTTTCATAGATTTATAAGTCTCGTTGTGGAATTAGGAAGTGGGAGAGGAGGTTCCCTTTTATAATTAATGTAAGAGGCACTTTTGGAAAGTCTCAAAATATAGAATTAATATAAATTAATTTTTAAATACAAACAGATAAAAAGTGAGTTATTTAAAATATAATATTATAATGGGTAAAAATAATATCAAAAAATAATTTTTATACATGTTATGGTCACATTATTACCCTTATCATTTGGCTTTAACCCTTAGTTAAACCATTTAACTCTTACTGTGACAACTTGGAATTTTACACTTTATGGGTTAATATAGTTTCTATAAGATGCCAAACGAACCATAAATGATTCATGGATGAAAGTTTATACATTATAACTATAATTTGGACGAGTTTTATATTTTAATTAATTTTATACCATTCAATAAAATATTATTTATTTTAAAATATCATTAATGTCAATTTTGATAGTATTCATTTCTTGACTTTTAAAAAAATATAAATACTTAAGATAAATTCTAAAAAAAACTTCAATACATCCATAATATGTCAAGGTAAATTATAAAATTCATAAATGACATTAAATATATAAAATAATATTTTTTTTTAATGTTTTTAATACTATTTATTTGATATGTCTATCAATTAAACAATTACTACATCATCATTGCGCCTGCCATTAATTTAATTATATCTTTCCTAAAAACTAAAAATAAATTATCATGGTGATGATAAACATTTAAACTTCCCAATTACTATTTATATTCGAATTTATCCCCTATATAACACCATATTAAAAAATTTTAACTTGTTAAAAACAAAAGTATGGCAAAATTGACTTTTCTTTGAGTAAAATACTATAAATGGATTAAATTACTAAAAGTGAATCCAATAGCTGATAAAATCAGAATATGGATGATTTATGTCAACAATAATATATTTAATAAAATTAGATAAAGTGTTAGGGTAATTTTATAATATTATTTTTACCCTTAATTAACTGATTTACCATTAACCGTGTTAATAAAAAATATCAAAGTTTATTATTATTATTTTTTCCAAAATTAAAAAAAAAATTACTAAATTTAAACATTATAATTCCAAATATGGAATAAATTTTTAAAAATTCAAAACATATAAGTGACTAAAATTAATTTTTTATTAATCCTGTTAACGGTACAAGAAAATGAGTTTTTAAAGTGAAATCATTCAAATGATTGAAATGTTTTTATATCCTTATTCAATGTGAAATTGATTCCAATGAAATAAATTGGATTAAATGATAAAAAATTGATATGATTATATTTTTTACCTAATTAATAATATAATTTAACACCATAAATTATTTAGAAGAAAAATATTTTTTAAATTAAAATGTAATAATTTATCACAATTCATCAAAACATGAAAATTATCAGAAAAATACCAAAAATTAAACCAAAGTAAATTTTTATATTCCTATTTAAAATAATTATTTTATTTTCTCAAATAAATTATATAAAATTTTCAAAAAATGGATTTAAAATTGGTTCTCCATTAAAAGGAAATAAAAATGTCTTTATTAAAATATAGGTTTAAATGCATAAAATTGGGTTTGTTATTATCTTATGCCTATTAAATCTATTGTATGAATTTCAAAGAAGTTTTATGGAATATATAGTATATATATTAAATTCTTATCATTCACTAATTTTAATTGATTTAATTTAGTAGGATATAATTATTTAGTGAGGATAAAAATATCTTTTTATTAAATCATCCCCTTTATATTCATTTGGTTTCTATATCCATTTCTAATTAATTGGAAACCAATGAATTAAAAAATATATTTTCATAAGTTATTTAATACTATTCATAACTTCAAATTTAATGTTTAGAATATATCTTATTAAATAATAATATTTTATTAATATATTTTTGTTCGGTAAAACACGGTCTTTTGTGTAACATAAACAATTAAACAAAGTTTTTCTTGCATGTAATTCAAGATAACTTAGTTTTGTGTGCATTATAAATTATAGAATATATTTATTTAAAATATTAAATGCATCATAAATACTTAGGAAATTATATTCCTTTCTATGCCTGGTGTTGCGTGTCATACACGCTATTAGATATAATTTTCTTACATTATAATTTCAGGGTATTACATTCTCCCAACCTTAATTAAATAGAATCCTTAAAAAGTAAAATTTATCTTGGTAATCAAGAGTTTGATATTTTAAAATAATATTGTTCACATCTTCTTAATATGATGGAAAGGAAAATGTAAAGGTTACCACAAAACTATGCTTTTAAATATGAGAACATTAGTGAAAGTATTGTCATGGATGAAAAAATATAACTATATTGTTCTGATGGAGAGTGATAGAGAACATGTTCATGATAAATTTAACAATAAAAAAACCATAATTCCATGATCGGTTAAAAGACCATTGATTTCTCAGAAAGAATAGTAAATTAATAACATTTTTTATTTCATAATACTTTTCCTATAGTTAAGGAATTCATTTACTTCCTAGACTAATAACATAAGGAAACATACTTAATTGAAACATAGAGTTTCATCCTTTAGTCAATTTCCACCAAAAGAACATCTTTTTTTTCAAATGATGAGTAATTAAGATGATTTTTTCATGCCTTAATAATTTGAACCAACTTCTACAGATCATAAAATCCACAAAAGTATACCTATATATTCCTCATATCTTTATACACTAACCAAAGTCAAAATGGATAGGATAAGATAAGATAATTCCCAAAAATAATAACATTTTAGATGATGAAAAAAAAATATAATGTGTAAAATGAAATTGTAATACCCAAAGTTCAACATAGAACATCTAGAAAATAATTGTCCTTCCTCAAAATAATTCTAGATTAAGACCCAAAAATCAGAAGGATTTAATCATAAAGTTTAAGAAATAACATAAATCACTCTTAATGTATTACACTAAAAAATTTAATAGACTAAATCAAATAATCTTCAAGATATTCTAATCACTCTCCAACCCCAAGGTTATCAATTTGATAAAAAATGTTACTAAAATAAAAATAACCTTTATCTATTATATATTTTAACTAAAAAAATGACATACTAATCAGGACTTCAAGTAGACTAGTGGTAGCAATAGTAACCTTGTTTCCCTTTCCTTGTGAGTTCAAACCCCGTAGCCATACCGAAAGCAGTAGGATTTCACCCAACATACAGGTTTTCCTTTTTATGAAACCATATTAATATAAATTGCAAAATAAATATAATATAAATACACTAAATAATATTAATCACTAAATATCCTTTTATCTTAGGTTTCCAATACAACCCCAATATATAAATACTTCAACCATTTAGTTCCACATTAGTCCTTCCTTGGTCTAGAGTTTATCCTATAGAAGAGGTAATTCACTTAGGTAATGCCCAGGTTCCCCACATTTAAGTTAATGAACTACGAATGAATTATTAGGATGAGTTTTATTTATTTCCATCGTACTCTCCTTGACAATTATTTTATTTATTTTCTTTTTTCCCACACATAATGAAATTCTATGTTCCATTGAGACACTTTCCTAGTTTTCTCCTTCAAAATTTCTTACCTGATGGAAATTGGGCCTTCTTTTCTCTATGGTCTCTACCACTAGAGATCTTAGAGAACTCTATCCTTATCTTTTTTGGTGAGTTCAGGAGTTGGTTAATGTATATTTTGTTAATAATATTTTGATAAAACCGATTAATCATTAACATGATATATTTCACTCTAATCAATATCCCATTCTATTTCTCATAGACACCACATTTTCCTTCATGTCCAATATTAACATGACTCCTTCGGGTTCCATCCATTGAATGAAACCAAAAAGCATAGTATGAGTAACAATAATTATAGCAATAAAAATGAATAATTATTTATATTATATCATGAAACATTATTTTAAATCTAAAACACCTTAGGTTTAACTTAGGTTAGTCATTTTCACTATATATTCAATCACTTAACAATGGTTTGTAAATAAAATGTGAATTATCCTAGGAATATCCCATGGGAGGGTGAAACAAGGTGCACAATAAGGCTCATTTTCATATATGCTATTACACTCGAGTTAGGCTTGATGCACCTTTTTAGAGTTATTACCCCTAGGTACATATGTTCCATAACCACGCCAACTTGTAGTATACAGATAGGGATGTATTTCAAGGAAAACTACATAATCTATATCTAACTAAAACATTACTGTGTTCTTATGTACTAATCCTCAAATTCTACCTTAGGGATATGTTCTATAATATATGTTTTCCTAAATATAGTTCCCAAAGTTGTTACTAAACTTCCTTTGATACCAACTATAATTCCCAAACCCCCGAATCCCAAAGCCAATTAATTATTTTACTATGTCAGTATGATTATAAGGAAATGCAGCCCAAAGGACCGATCAGTTTAGTAATCTTGGTAAACCAGATACGTACACAACTCCTGTGTTAAAAAATGAATACACTAATTATAACATATTTTTTTCTATCAAGGATAACTTTATTCCATCTATTGTTTTTTCATATTTTTCCTAGTACACTTCTTGGATTCCTAGGGAAGGAAACAAATTAAGGGGGAGATCAAATGATCAGTAAGGGTAAGTACAGTGTAAGGAATAATGTATCAATGTTAACAAATCTATATGGAAATTTCAATAACTAAAAACACATCCAATTTTATAAATAATCTAATAATGAAATGAATTCATATATAATTTCAATGAAATAATATCATGGATAATAATAATAATAATTTAATTCTCAATAGAGGAAATGCTTAATAATTAAACCCCATGTTTCTAGGGTACATGATACCTTTTCCTTTAAAACATTACACAATATGGTTTATCATATCGGGTAGAAAACCATCTTATTTTTCAAATATATTTGTCTCATGATACTACCAATGCATCGAGGGGCTTATTTTAAATGTTCCACAACCCATGTCGTACCATTATAAAGCATTCTTTATATATAGAATAATCTATTTAAAATATTTTAAACCAAAGTTCTCAATACCACTTTGAAACATTTGAATACCATGAATATAGAAGGATTCATTATATAATATATCAAAAGGGGTAGTATATATACGAAATAAAATAAGTAAGTGGTGAATATAATAATTATCTCATAGATGTAAATAGTGCAATGAAAATACCTTACCACTTTGTAAATAATTTTTTCAAAGGCATTAAATTTATAAAAGAAAATATTTTATTTGAAAAGGACCTTGTAAACTTGTAAAAGATTATTTGAAACATTAGGGTTTAATAATGGTGGTAAATCATGTTCAAGTCGTATAAGTTAAAAACATGCCTTTTACTTTTATAAGAAAACTCATAAAGTACCTTGTTTTGGAAAATAAAAAAAATGATTCCTTTTAAATAATTTTATAAAAAGTTCCAAAAAAGTAAAAAAAATTAAATAATAATTTGAGAATAGTAAAAACATTTTTAGAAAACACTAACATTGAAGATAAATATTCCCCATTGGAGACTTAAACAAAAATAATCCTGAATAACAATGAGATTATGAAATAACCCCTTACTATTTTATAATTAGTAGAATCATATTCCCAATAAAATAAAATTATATCAAAATTAAAATACCATAATATTTAAAATGATAATATTAAAACAAATTCATGGGAAATATATAAACTGCACAATTAAACAACTAGTGTAAATGACATGTGTCCCATATAAATAAAAGTGAGATAAAAATCCCTTAACCTGTGTTTCCATTTTGGGTTAATGTCCTTTAACCCACTGTATGATGGTTTTAAGAAAGTTATTAACTTATAATATAACCATAATAATATTTATAATATCATATATTATATTATTATAAAATATTATTACTTGTCTTTTAGTAATCTTTCATTATTCTCACTATTTCAGGTGTTAGTTGCCTAGTTTCTCGAGTAAGTTTTTAATCGTTACCTTTTATCCCTATTAATTATATCATGATTTAATAATATCAAAAATGTAAAAAATTATTTAAATATCATATATATTCATTATATATGTATTTATAACAATCCCTAAAATTTGTATATAGGAATTGAAATGCATTGTTAATGGAGACGGTAGGTCATATATACACATGAAGGCTACATCTATTTCATTATCATATTAAAATAATGAAAAGTAAATGATATATATATATTATAGTTACAGTATCATATTTATATCTCATATGTTATATATGCTTATTAAAACCCTTCTTTATAAATTTCATGTATAGTGTGAACGAATCACATCAATTTGAGGAGGCGGTAGTCCAGACTTCCACAAATGATGTTATTTTACTTACACAAAATAGAAAGAATGACGGTATGTTTTTTATAATAATTACAGAATTATGAGTACAACATATATATCATATATATATATCATATAAAAATAGTGTGTCCATAATAATTCCCAACCATGAAAGGTTGTAAAGGAACAATGAATGACAATGTTTTGCAAGGCGTTAGTTCGTCGTACACGAACAATATGCTAGTTACCCATTTGATGGATGTGTGTGTAGTTATAGGTAGAAACCTTAACATAAAAACATATAGGTATATTTAGGATACTATTTATACCATATAATCATGGAATAATAATAATTTAATTTTTCAAGGAAGAAATAAAATGAAAGTGATTATTGAATAATGTTACCTCATTTTCTGGTAACTACTTTTGGTTAATACCAAAGGACTTACTTGGTTTGATTTCTTCCAAATGTAAGGCTTCTGGGATGGGGGGAGGTAATTTGGGAGATTATTTGGACTTTTTTGTGAATTATAAGGGTTAATGTGGTGTTAGTAATTGTGGGAGGAGGTTCCCATTTATAATTGAGGTAAGGGGAACTTTTGAAAACTCCCAAATTATTAAATTAAGAAAAATTAAATTTTAAATAAAAATGGATAAAAATTGAGTTATTTAAAATATAATATGATTATGATTATAAATAGTATAAAAAATATTTTTTATACATGTTAGGGTCGCATTTTTACCCTTATCTCTTGGCTTTAACCCTTAGTCAAATCAATTAACTCCTACCATGACAATGTGGTTTTTGTTACTCTTTAATGGTTAATATAGTTACTCTATGATTCAAAAATAATCATAAATGAGTCATGGATGATATTTTAAACCTTATAATAATAATATTTCTAAATATTATATTTTTATGAATTTTATATCATTTAATAAAATATTATTTATTTAAAAATATCATGAATGTCAATTTTGAAACTATTCATTTCTTAATTTTTTTTAAAAGTATCAATAGACAAGAAAACTTTTGAAAAAAATTTAATAAATACCTCATATGTCTATGTAATAAATAAAATTTTTGCAGGACATTAAATATATCAAATTATATTTATTTTAATTTTTTTAATAACATTTATTTGATATGCCTATTAATTAAACAATTGATGCGACATCAATGTGAAAGCCATTATTTTTTTTATCTCTTCGCTAAAAATTAAAAAAAATTATCATGATTAATATAAAAATTTTATATTTCCAATTAATATTTATAGTTAAATATATCCCCTATATTACCCCATATTAAAAATATTTAACTTGTTAAAAAAAGTATGACAAAATTGGCTTTTCTTTGAATAATATATTGTAAATGGGTTTCAGTAATCCATGTGGATCCAAGAGAAAAAATAATCTAAAGGAAGCTTTTTTTCTACAATAACTCATCCAATTAAATCATTAATAGTGTTAGTGTGATTGTATAATATTTTTTTACACTTAATTACATAATTTACCATTAACTCTGGTAATAAAAATAACCAAATTTTACAATTAATCTCTTTTCCAAAAATAAAAGGGGTGTAATTACAATATTTTAACCTTATTATTCCAAATATGGAATCCATTTTTTAAAATTTAAAACATGGAAGTGACTGAAATTAATTTAAAATTAACCCCGCCGACGGTACAAGAAAACAAGTTTTTAATGTGAAATCGTTCAAAAGATTGATATGTTTTTATATGATTATTGAATTTAAAATTCATTCCAATGATCTAAATAATATTAATTAATAAAAAATTATCTAATAATAATTTTAAACCAATTTTGAAAATAATTTAACACTATAAATTATTTATATGAAAAAAAAAATTCAATTAAAATGCAATATTTTATCATTATTCATCAAAACATAAAACTTATCAAAAAATACCAAAAATTTAACCAAAGTAAATTTTTATATTCCGCCTTAATAGAAAATTTATTTTTTCAAATGAACTAAATAAAAGTATCGAAAACTGGATTTAAAATATTTTTCCATAAAAAGGCGGTAAAACTATATTTATAAAAACATAGGTTTTTATGCATAAAATTGGGTTTGTTCTTATCTTATTCCTATTAAATCTGTTGGATGAATTTCAAAAATATTTAATTGAATATATAATATATGTATATATATATATATATTACATTAATATAATTCATTAATTGTAATTAATTTAATTTATTATGATAAAATATGATTTTGTGAGGATAAAAAAAGTTTTTTACTAAATCATACAATTTATATTCAATATTCATTTATAATTAATTGGTAACCTATGAATTAAACTATAAATATTTATATGTTATTTAATAGTATTCATAACTTCCAATTTAATAGTTTGGTTATATCTTTTTAAATAATAATATTTTAATAATATATTGTTGTTCGGTGAAACTCAGTTTTGTGTGTAACACAAACTATCAAACAAAGTCATTCTTGTATGTAATGAAAGATAACTCATTGTTTCATGCATTACAAGCTATAGAATAGATTTATTTTAAATTTAAATAAATTCTAAATTATTCAGATGTTATATTACTTTCTACTCTTGGTGTTGTGTGACATACATACAATTAGATATAATGTTCTTACATTATAATTTTAGGGTGTTACATAGGAAAAATGTAAATACTCGTTGATGTCAATTATTGAGGGATTTTCTCAAGGGAGTGAAGTTGTGATAAACTGAATATGCATAGGAGAATGTGGTGGTTTGAATAACTATAACCATACCTCTGTAGATTAATGTTTTTCATATGGAATCTAAAAAGTTTGTTAGTATTTGGATTTAGTGAAAGTGGGAATCTAGTGGAGTTGGATCACAAGAAAAAATGGAATTTTTAATTTTGATTATTAGAATAATTAAATACATGAATATAAATTTATATCTCATTATATGATTATTTTTTCCATGTAATATTAATGTGATAACTCACTTAGAGTGTTTGTCACATCAAAAGGTTATAGATGTTCCCTTCTATGATGAGAACCTTGAAATTCAATGAAAATGGTCTTAAACATATTTCCTATAGTTGAGATAAAATCTATAAAAAGGGGCATAGAAGATGTATCACTATCAGTTATTGGATGATCATAAGTTAATTAGGATTCATCACATGAATTTTTGACTTGGTAATCTCTATGAGAGGATGTTACATGGACAGACCAGCCAATCAGAATTCCACATGTCATATGGGTCATTTGATATTCCTATTTTTTGACATGTGTATTGATCCTTAGACTTGATATTATTATTAATGTATATCATGAATCATGTACTTTAATGTATTGATTAAAATTGTTATGAGATATTCTCATGGAGAGGTGGGATACATTGGGTGCATCATAAGTGATATGAAATAAATTAAATATGTCAAGAAAAAATTTATCCCTTATGAATTAATAGAAGATGATATATATTGACCTTTGATGGAAATGGAACTGTCTAATTGAATCCATGGAAATGGTTGTTTATTTATGATTTAATTTTATGGATTCCCAAAAAGATAAATCAAGCATATAGATTTATGACACAAGTATGCACCCTACTTGATGAGATATTGAGAAAAAAGGACCATATTACATGGTAAGAATTCATATACGGTTATTGTTATTGTGATGTTAAATATTATGACACCCTTCAGGTCACTTTTATTCCTTGTTTTTAGTTTTATTTATTTATTTATTTATTCAATGAGTTTCTTATAGTTGGTGCTCAACAACCTTGATTTTTGCGGAAATGGTCCACGGTGTATGATTTGGACACGATTAGTAGTAACCATGAAACTAATCATCCAAGAGAGATTTTTGGGGGATAGTCAATTTTTTTCATAGATTTATCACAGTTTTTAAAACCATGAAAGTGCTTATAAAAACTTTCTGCTTTGTTTTTGGAGACATAATGTCCTTTTCATGGTTGTAACACTATTTGTATCACCATGCTGCTAAGCCAAGCATACTATCTTGGTCATTTAAATTTTTTCTTTAACTATTTTTCTTCAAATATATTTTAATTTCTCTCTCACTCATTAATCTCAACCTCATGTGTATCCTCCATCCTCGGTCTTAAAAGATCTATCCTTTTGATTCTTAGTGGGTTTTCTTTTTTTTTAGTGGTGATATCCCTCAAGGTATGATTTGTTTATTTTGATTTATTTATCCTTTTATTCCATTATTCCTTATTATTACATTTTTATGGAATGTAAAACCCCTAGATTACATTGTGGCAGAACCTGGGGTTGATGATGGGTGATCTATGTTGTTTGTTTATAGGTTAGGTGTGTGGGGACCTCTATCCTTCGATTCATGTGATAGTTTGAAAAGTCAGCATGTCTGTATATGGTTTTTGATTGGTGACTCTATTTAAGGGGGATTTTCCATGGCTATCCTTTTATCCTTGATTTCCTTTGGTTTTTAATGATCAAATTGCCTATAATTTATATTAATAATGATACATTTTCAATGGTTAATGTGATTCATGGCGTTTGTTGCCAATTTACTATTTTAACATGTATTTTTTAAAATAAGGAATATAATTGTATGTGTTGTGTTTGAAAAAATGACTCAATGAAGATTTATTCTCAAAAATTGGTTTTTCAAATGGGTTTTAAATAGGTCTCACGTTATTTTTAATTCTTGTCATATTATAAGAGTGTTTTATTTATGAAATTTTCACATTTTATATGTTTATTTAATTGGAATGTATGGCACATGGGAGACCATGTGTGAGCTTTTGTTGACTTAGGTAATTGAAATATTAGCTTATTCCATGGTCTATCTGGGGAGGGGTATCCATGTTATTGAGAGAGACTTTGGGAGGTCGTCCAAGGGAGATTCCAAAATATGGCCATGTCGACCAGGAGTTCCCATGGAAATATTTTTAGGTCCAGTAGAGATAGATGGAGCATCCAAACTTATGTTTTATTCTTATCCAGCATGAAATAAATTTCATAGACTAACTCAGACAAGATTCCATTGGTTATATACCATGATTCTAATTTCTTGGCCCTTTTTTATCTCTATTCCCATGTATCTATTATTAATACCATTTTTTTTATATATTAAATTTTGAATGCTCATGTTTATGTTTATACTTATACCATGTCTTGGTGATTTGATCATGTTTATGTCAAGGGGATTTACATCCTTTTTTATTTGGCCTTGTTTATTTAAATTTGATAACTATTGAATGTTTTGAGAAAAAAAGGAACCATAAAAAGTAATTTTATTAAGAAGAATCATTTTCAATATGAAAGTGACAATTAGTTTTCAAAATAGACTAATTATTTTGGAAGGATAAAGGACTTATTTAGAATCATGGTGGTATCCTAGTGGGTTTTGTGCCTCACACCCTACACATGCCTTTGGGTGTATGAAGATATTGTTTTGTAAGACATGTATTAAGGTAAGATAACTATATCATTTACTAGATACTTGTGATTTAACAAGTTTTTGGTTGTTTTGTATAGAAGAGATGATGGTATCATGAAGTTAGCTCAGGTGGAGATGTTATAGGATTTTACCAGTTTGGGATATTATTTTTCCTTTTTAGATCTTGATCTATGTTTTTGTCTTTTGTATACTATGACTATTGGATTTCATGTATACATATTATTTATAAATGGTGATGTAATAGTGTTTATGATATCTTTATTTGGTTATAGTTGTGTATACTCTAATTGGATATTTTTTTGCTTCTCATCCTGTTGATGTGGATGTACAAATCATAGATTAATCATTCCATATTTTAAATTATGAAACCATTCTAGAATGGGTATATATGATACCCTGGTATTTTTCACTAGACTATGGTGATCGGGAACTCACTTTGGGCCCTACAGCAAGCTACCTTGGGTGATGGGTGTAGTTTCCCTAGACTGTTCCATTACAAAATGATATCATAGGTCTCTTGTTATTTTGGGGTCAATCTTAGATAAGATATTGGACCTCTGGTGCTAAAGTATTAGGTTAAAAGGAGTTCTTTTCCAGATCATCATCATGATAAATATCTAGTTTTCATGTGCTTCAAGAGTTATTATTTAAATTTAAATCCATTTTGGGGTTATTTTGATGATATTTTAGGTTTTTCATCATTAGCTATGGGTTTCAAGAATTACCCATGAATGGTTTATAGATTTTGAGTTTTGGGGTGAAATGGGGGTGGAAAACAGAGACATGTGGTTAGTAGATTCATTTTGGAGCCTATACGACTAGGTCTATAATCATCTAGTGTTGTTTCATACTGTTTATCCACTATTTTCCAAAATGTGGATCCAAACTATTCATAGTGTAAAAAATATTTAATATTTATTTATTTTCACCCATTCTTTGTTTGATAGATTTCTTTATGTTGATATTGTTTATTTGAGACCAATTGTAAGGGTTTTATGTGGTTTAATTGATATTTTTTCAAATTTTATTATAAATTGAACGAGTTTTTATTTTTTGTTTTATAGATATTGCTTCCCTAGAGGTCCTCTTCTAGATTAATATAGGATGTTTTGGAGAATATTCTCTAAGAACCCCCATTATTTGATCCTAGTTTTGTGGAATTATTGATCATAACTATTCATCCCATTTTCTAATAGGATGAAATAGTACAGGTATGGAAAATGGACCATGCTATACTATTTACTAAAAATAATCCTCTAGTTTTCCCTGGTGAAAAAGGAACCCAAGAGCCCAAGGAATGGAACAAAAGGATCGAGTGTATCATTATTTTTTTGAATACCCCTAATACCTCAAAGGCAGGCTTCAATACTTACATATTGAAAGGACCAGGTAGAAATTAGTGGGAATACATAGTTTAAGTGAAAAGGCGTGAGGATCTCACATAAACTACCTTCAATAATTATTTTAAACATCACTTTCATCTTGAGACATTAAGGGTGCTAAAGGCCCAATATTTTGTGATGATAGTGAAAGGAGACTATTCTTTGATGAAGTATTCTGCTTGATTTTCTGAGTTAGTTCATTTATCTATTTAGATTCTCCCATGACAACCATAAGGTTTGTAATTTTGAAATTTCTCTAAAAGAAGATATTATATTGATGCTTGTTATACTTTTCATATCAAATTTTTCTAAGATAGTGGATAAATTGGTTATAGATATAGAAGATTTAGCTATTAAGATGGGTCTTAGTGGATTTTCTTCACCAGTTGTCAGTAGCTAGAGCTCTTCCACTAGCTAGAAGAGGAAGTGGGATGAACATGGTCAATGTAGTGGAAACAGTTCTCATCGGTCTTCTAGTCTGATTTTTTTTATTTAGGGAATACGTTGGTGAATTATTATTATTCTTGGAAGTATGCTTATACCAGACATAAATTCCCATAGGATCAAAGTAAATTTCATTAGTGTGGGCATCTGGGTCATCTTTAACTCATTTAAAAGACTTCTATTCAAGGGAATGGACATTTTTTTCTTTTTTAAGGGTTCATAGTTATGATAATATACTTTTAAGGGTGTGGGATCTCTCCCTCAGTTTAAAAAGTGATCTCTCTTGGATAAAAAGAATCAAGGTAGGATTCATTTTGGATGTCTTTATATGGTTTATATGTCATCTAAGAACTCTGAATCTTGGACAACCACTATGAGAAGTATGGTATTCAGTGTTTCTTCTATGGCCTTGGCCTTATTTAATACATGTGTTTCTATTTTATTTATCTCATTAATTTTTCTTGATGATTTTGGTATGTGACCTTAATTTGTACCATTTTTATGGATCTACACACCCTATTGAGAATGATAATGGAGTATGGTTTTATGTCCCCGGATTGTCATGTCTTAGTCACTGACATATCTTTCGTATGGGAATTCCTTATGCTGGACATAGAAATTTTTCATATCATCATTGGTATGGAGTGGGTGATTAGTTTCAAAGATTGGACTAACTATTATCATTAAATAGTCCAGTTTCTATCCCCTAATGGCGCACTCATGTCTTTCTTGGTGAGTGGTATATGAGGTTAAGTCTCATTTCTAAGCACGTGGTGTTAATTTATTGTGAACTTTATACGTTTTTATTTGATTTTGTAGATCAGGATTCATATGGTCATCTTCTAATAGTAGTGGGGATAGTACCTCAATGTGCTTCCAGATTATATTTTCAGGTTTATTCCTTAACGATATGTTGAGTTCACTATCTATCTTCTCTATGGAATAAGCCCCATCCACTTACTATCATAAAACATGGATCCAAATTAGTTGAAAGATTTAAAAGTTTATTTGGAGGACATTGAAATAAAGGGTTTAATTCATCATATTGTGTCACTATGGTCATTTCCTCTTCTATTTCAAAAGATGCAATATATGAGTTTCTGACTTTACATAGATTATTTAAGATAAATCAAGCAAACATTAATAATAATTACATGTTTCCTAGAATCGATGATCTTTTTTATCAACTCAATGGATCTTAGTGGTTTTCAAAAATTGACCTAAGGGCCTGGTACTATCAATTGAGATGCTAGGAATAGTGTGTTCCTAATACTTATTTGAAAAGCCAATATAGGAACTTTGAATATCTGGTTATGTTGGTTTTCCATTCAAATTCCCCTCTAATATTTATATAATTGATGAACCTGATCTTTTATTTCTATTTAGAATCATTTTTTATCATTTTTATTTTTGATTTATTGTTTTATTACATGATAGAGGAGGACCATGGATACTATATGAGTGTTGTTTTAGGAACCTTAAAGGAGCATTAAATGTATTGTAAACTTTATAAATTCCATTTTTAGATCTAGCAGGTATTTTATAGGCCATGTGATTTTTGAAAAAGATAATTTAGTGGATCCTAATAAAACCCACATGATTATTCCTTGGGAGTGGAATAATAATGTGTTTGAGATTGGGAGATTTTTAGTATTGATTATATATTTTAGACTCTTTATGAGGGACTTCTCCATGATATTTCCTACCTTGAAAACATTGATTCGAAAAGTGGTGTGATTTAAGTAGAGTGATAAGTTCCAGAGTTATTATGAGGTTTGTAGGTCCAGTTGACATAAACACTAATTTTGATTCTTTTTTAGGCTGATTAAGGTTATAGAGTGTATTATGATTACCTATGTGTGGGGTTGGGGTGTGTACTGATGTACGATGATCATGTGGTATCTCATGGATTTCATCAGTTACACACACATGAGAGGAATTTCTCAACCCATAACCCAAAGTTGGTAGCTATGATACATGAATTGAAGCCTTGGTGCAATTAACTCTTCAGACATTGGTTTACATTTTATTCATATCATAATAGCCTAAATTATATTTTCATCTATAGGGATTTTAATCTCAGACAAATACACAAACTAGAGTGTCTTAAGACCTTTGATTTTGATTTCACCTATACCCTTGGCAAGGGAAACATGGTTTTCAATTCCTTGAGAAGATAGTAGCTAATATATGGAATTGAATAATAATTATATGAGTAGATTTTAATGGGTTTATTTTCTAATTTGAGTATCAAAATGTTGTAGGATGGAGATAGGATGTCCTTAACAAGTGTTCAGGTCACACTCCATCTTTTTTATCGATTTTTGGTTTGAGAAGGAATTCAAACCAAATTTAAAAAATATTTTTAGAGTCTTAAATATTAGGAAGACCTCATGTGATTTGTCTCAATCTGTCACTAGTGTCTTCTTCCTTAAGAATTTTATGGAGGTTCCTTTAATCGTGTGGTAGGAGGTAATGCATGGGGCATTATTCTAGTTTGTTCATTCACTTTGGAGATTCCAATATTTTTTATAATATAACTATTTAGTATTGTCATCACTAGAGGATAAAATTATTTAAAGATTTTTTATCCTGATGTTTTACCTACAAGAAGATCAAATATGTGCATCATAGGCCTTTCAGTTTTCTTCAACCTCTTACCATTATATTATGGAAGTTTGATGAGATCTCTATGTACTTTGTAATTAGTTTACCTCTTACTCTTAGTGGAAAATATTCTATTTGGATTATTATAGATTAATTGATTGATACATCCCATTTTTTCCCATTAGAGAGTTGACAAAGGTAGAGAATCTTGGGAACCTATATGCCTGTGAGATTTTTAAGCTTCACGGGGTGCCTTCAGGGATAGATTATGAACATGATACACATTTTAGTTCTCAATTTTTAAAGAGTATTTAAGAATAAATTCGAACCCAATTGAATTTGATCATGACTTATCACCATGGAATCTTGGTAAGACTAAGTGGTCTATCAAAATTCTCAAGGACATGATTTTTTCATGTTTTCTTGAATTTAGGGTTTTGTAAGAGATGTATATTTCATTCATTCAGTTTTCTTACAAAAATAGTTACCAATACATGATCAATATGGACCTTTTTTTCAGGAATTGTATTAGTGGTTGTGTAGGTACCCATCTTGTTGATACGATTTGGGTGAGAATTCTTTATTGGTACTGAGTCCCATCTAATAGACATTGTAGAATGTGTAATTGATTCAAAAGAAGTTAGAGATAACTTAGACTGTCCACAAATCAAATTAAAATAATCATCATCACCTATTGGAGTTTGAGATTAGTGATCTGTTATTTATCTATGTATCTGTTTGACTAGGATATTTTCACTTTTGAATGTATGGGAAATTGGCGACGTGTTATTTCATGTCATTTAATATTGTAGACCATCTTATGAAGGTACCACATAGTCAGAATTTTTACCATAGCGGTCCTCAATCCATGACATATTTCATGTATCCCAGTTAAATAAGTATCTTCCAAACCCATATTATGAGATATAGTTGGAGGATTTATAGTTTTATCCTAAAATCATTATCATGGAGCAGCAAGTTCATATCTTGGATTAGAATAACAAGGTGCTCCATAATAAGTGTAGGAACACATGATCAAGGAATAATTGAGTGGCGGTGAACTAGTGATTTATAAATTTTCTGTTTTTCCTTTTAAAATAACCTTTGATACTTTTAGGGTGGGTATTGTTGTTAATACAAACACATAAACACTTAGAGAGATAACAAGTGATTTGCATGGTTCAATACTAAATGTGAGTAGCTAGTCCATGGCATAATCCAGTAAAACCCAAGATTATGTGATCCACTAAAAACAATGTGAACCACAGTGAGTAGGGAAAATCCTTAGAACTTTCTAATTTGTATACCAACTATTTTTGGCATCCCACACATCAATTGTATCCCTCAATAATACAAAATTCAAATGATAAATAAACAATAGATTTTTATTACTCCTGTAAACAATAATCAAGTTGTCTAGTGTGGTGGTATATTAATATTAATCTTATTTTATTGCATAGGTAACTCTTCAATTAAATTTACATGCATATAACTACCTATAAGCAATACTTCTTTTCCAGCACTTCTCTCTCAATATACAGACTCACATGTACAACACACATATCTGAAAACATTAGATAATAATTTATCGATCCATGAAGATTAAACATTTCCATTTATTCTTAATTAAAATATTCATGATACCATGTAAATAAAATTTAATTAAAACTCATAGAAACATTGAATTTGGTTATAATATTAACTTCTATAAGAAATATCTTCCATAATAGTTTTTAAATTCATTGGGTCTTGTAGAAATAATACAGCCTCTTCACTATTCATTAAATATGTGTTTCTTCATCATTAAAACTATTGGTATGCATCAATTCATGAATGATATATATATGTGACCACATAATCTTCAATATTGGAATTATACCTCTTAATAACAAAACACATTATTTAAATTATAATAACATAATCCATCATATTCAATAATCATGCATTTTTGCATGCATGAAATCTAGAAAAAACATCATTTAAAACAAAGTATATTTTTTTTAATATTGTCTTCTTCAATATCTCTTTCAACCAACTTCAAAAACCATTACATAAATGTGAAATTGATGACCAACTTGATCAAATATCCTTATTCATGTAAACATAAAATTGCACATGATATATTTCTCTGTTAATCCATTCTTCAATGAATTCGAATAATTATACTGGA
Organism: Viscum album; assembly: GCA_963277665.1. Lineage (NCBI taxonomy): Eukaryota > Viridiplantae > Streptophyta > Magnoliopsida > Santalales > Viscaceae > Viscum > Viscum album. The sequence continues at coordinate 1,509,648,612 of OY728128.1, read as the reverse complement.
TCACACTTCTTCTTACATTTGTTTTAAATTAACAAATCATTTCAATAATAATGATAACATATATCATGATATTTAACCTTTAGTAGAACAAAATTACATTTTATCATCGGATTCAATTCATGGTAGCTTCAAGTACCATGAAACTCATAGATACTCTCTCTTTCATCAAGCAGTCACATTCAAATGTTTTCACCTCAACGGGGGCACCCTAAAAGTAGCACCCCAAATGGTAGAACCCTAATGGTAGAACCTCAATAGTGTCACCCCAACAGTATTACCCTAGAGGTAGTACCTCAATGGTGTCTTTATCACCCAAATACTTAACCAAATTTTCCTTTTGGAATAAATTTAATCATTTTTATAGCTCAGAATGCACGCAACACCAGTTTTAAATAAAATAGTATTTAGTCACATTTTTCATAGTCAATTAAATTCAAAAACATATAGATAATTTATAGAGTTAGTTTATATGTTATATATCCAATATAATATTTTTACATTCATCCAATATATTTCATATGTATAAAATAAGAATAAACCCAATATTGCACATAAAAACCAATATTTTTTATAAAAATAGTTTTATCACCTTTTAATGAAGAACCTATTTTAAATCCATGTTTTAAAAATTTTATATATTATATTTGAAAAAAATAAACTTCTTATTTTAAAGTACAATATAAAAATTTACTTTAGTTAATTTGTTTTTTATTTTTTTGATAAGTATTGTGTTTTGATGTATAGTGAAAAATACTAAATTTTAATTGAAAAAAACTTTTTCCATCAAAATAATTTATAGTATTAAATTATATTATTGAATGGTTTTAAAGTATAAATATATTATTTTTTATCATTTCATGCAATTTAGTTCATTGAAATATTTTTTTCATTTAATTTAGATATAAAAATGTTTCAATCATTTGCATTCTAAACTTTAATAACTTGTTTTCTCACCCCATCAATGAGATTAATATTAAAAAATTACCTAAACTTATGTGTTATGGATTTTTAAAAATGGATTCCATATTTGTAATTAGTGGGTCCAAATAATATTAATACATTTCTTTTATTTTTGGGAATATAAATAGTAAAATGTGGTAATATTTTAATTACCACGGTTAAGGGTAAATTAGGTAATTATAGGTAAAAATATTATTATTAAATTAACCTAAAACATTTCTTAATTTCATTATATTAGTTTTTTCTACAAAAATAGTATTTTTACAGAAATTATATCCCTTTCTTGCCAATTGTGTGAGAATATTTTATTTATTGTATTTTATTTAAAGATAAGTTAAAAATGACATACTCATGTATTTAATAAGTATTAAATTTTTAATACATGGTTATAGAAATGATAAATTCTACTATAAATATTAATTTGAAATATAATAAATTTATATTCATCCATATAATTTATTTATAATTTTTATATAATAAACAACTTAATTAAAGGATTTCATAATAATGATGCAAAAAATGTTTAATCAGTGGAAATATCATATAAATGATATTAAAAATATTAAAATAAATATAATTTCAGATAATTAATGACATGAAATAATTTTATAGATAACTTACACATGTTAGTGATATATTATAAGTTCTGGTTAGATGTTATCAAATTTTTAGGATGTTTTTAAAAAAGGCAGACAATGAATAGTATCAAAATTGACATAAATGGTACATTAAAATAAATAATATTTGATTAAATGATATAGAATTCATAAAAATACAAAATTAATGAAAATATAAAATCCATTAATATAAATATAATAAGGTTAAATATTTCCTAAATTATCCATTTGGGGTTCTTTTTCATTTTATTGTTACTATATTAACCCAAAAAATAAAAATCCAAGTTGTCACGGTAAGAGTGTAAGGGTTTAATTAATGGTCAAAGCCAAAAACAAAGTTAATATTGTGACATAAACATGTCTAAAAATAATTGGTTGAGATTATTTCGACACATCAGCATCTTATATTTTAAATAACTCACTTTGGAGCTATTTTAAATAGAAAATCAATTTATACTAATTTGATATTTTAAAGGATTCCATGAGTGTCCGCTCTTATAAAAAGGAACCTCCCCCCTCACATAACCACACCAAATTGAGCCATACTTCTTGAAAAAAACCTGAAAATTTCACCTCCCAACATTCTTAGATAATTTCTGGAGGTTCTACTCTTCTAAAAATCCCACCTCTAGTATCCCTAAGGGGATACCCAAAGGAAATCCATCGAAGAAAAGGTAATTGTTTTACCAACTCAATAAATTTCTTTTCTTCTTCTACTACATATTCCAATTTTGTTTCCATAAAAACATAAAAAATACTATATCATATATATTATGAGATGTTATTATGATTATGGTACAACCATATCACTCCTTTAATCCATCCTATAAACAATAAAATCACTACGTGTGTCTACGTACGACTTACCATTTCCACGTCTTGGTGTAATTTTTTTCATCAACACTTTACTTGGATGGGTATAATGATGTGAATAATAAATATATATAGTGCTTACGAAATGATATTATTTATTTATAATTAAAATAACATCCAATTATTTTCCTTTTTCACCATTAAGGGAATGGTATCGTCCCTCATGCGTACGTACGACCTACCATCTTCACGATGCAGTGATATTAATCCTCCATGATAACCATTTAAGAATGATCATAAAAATGTATATTATGAATAAATATAATATTTTTTAATGTAATATAATTCTGTATATTAATAAAAGATATCTTATTTATAATAAATAGGTTATACATGACAAACCATAGGAAAATTAAACAGTTAACATCTGAAGCAATGGTAATAATAAAATATTATTAGCAAAACAATATAAGAGGTTCATATATGATGTCATAAATATATATATGGTTTTTGGTATAATTTAATAACATGATTTAACCATTACATAGGAGGTCAACACACCCTCATTTAATGGAAATTATGAGGTGAGTGTAAATTTTGTCATCTCATTATTATCAGGGATTGTTTATACATAAGTATTTATTGGGAAATATTTATAATCCAGGTTTGTGCTTCTTAAAAATATATTTCAAAAAATTATTATTTTTCTTATAATTTTTTTTAATTCATTTTAACCCATATTTTACTTTTTATAAATCTTTTTTAAGGGAATTTTTTTTTTGTTTTCCAAATGAGTTACTTTATGACCTTTTCTACAAAATATGGAAGGGGTGTTTTTTCAAACTTATATAGCATGAGAAAAAATTACTTTACAATATTAAAAGGTTATTTCATTGAAAATATTTTCTTTTAAAATTAAATTTTCCTTTTTATATAATTTCAATATAAAAGGGGTATTTCCCTCAAGTTGTTTTTAATGATTACATTAGACTACATTCATCTATGTCAACATATTTTGTTGTATTTTATGCTTAATTGAGGTTGGTATCTTAACATACCATCTACCATATTGTATTGAAATGTTTTATGATATGTTTAATTTTGGATGTGTTATTTTTATAGAATTCATGGTTTATGGTTAATATATTAACATTTCCTATGCTAGTTTTAATATGAATGTTTATATTGGTTATGTTTCACCCTTTTTATATGAGGAATGCATTAGACTTATTAAGTGACGAGTGGGGCCCTCTATAGCCTCTTGATGTATCAGTAGGTCTAATGAGACAAACTAGTTTGGGTATTCGCTAATGTCTTGTCATTTTTTGTATGGTGTCTTAGCTGAAGCCTTGATGGTATGTTCAAGATTTCCATCATTATGCATTACCCCATTATGAGATTATTTATTGATATTCCGTGTGATTATTAAACTATTATAATATCCATGGTTATGTATATTTATCATGTAGATATTTATATGGAATTATTTTATCATCTTATATAACTTCCATATTATGCTCAAGATTATTTTTTAATGTCAGGCATTTTTACTTATTCACCTTTATTTATTGTTTATGTTTATTTATGATAGCTTTCATTATATTATTTACCCTTACTAAGAATATTATCTCACCCATTTATTGTGTTTAATTTTTCCCTAGGATGTGAACATATATATTATACCGACTTGTAGGGATAATATAAGAGAATAATAGTTTTTTCAAAGGATTTTATATGTTTTTTTATTTAAACATGCAATGTAAAGCTTATGTATGTAATATGGATTCCAAAACTACTAAACTAATCGGTCCTTTGGGATTTGAATCATGTATCCATTTTAATGTAATAAAATAAGGCATCAGATTTTGGCTACTAGGGTTAGGGTCATTACAGTTGGTATCATAAGAAGTTTATTAGAAGCCTTGGAAACTAGATTAATAAAATAATGATTATGGAACATAAACCTAAGATATAATTTGAGTTTATGTATATAAGAACTTCCTAGAATTTGGTAAGGTAGATATTATTTGGGTATTCTTAGCAATAAATCCCTATATAGATACTAAAAGTTTAAATGGTTCTAGCATAGATTTACTTAGGAGTAATGACTCTGAAAAGGTGTGTTGGCCCTGACATGACGTAACCCAATGCACAAAAACAAGCATTACTGCGCACCTTGTTTGAAACTCCTGGGGGGTGTTTTTAGGATAAATCAAATTTTACTTAAAAATTATTTTGATGTATTTACAAATAAATAAGTCCCCAAATAAATAATTTTTCTCATTATGATTTTTTCAATGCATAAATTTTCAATTTATCTTAAGTGTTTTACTAGTTTGAAATTATGTATTAAGATTCATAACCTGATTTTGTGTATGAAATTCTTTAGAAATAGAGCCTAGTAGAATGAATGGAAACCATATCAATAGACATAATCCATGTAGGGATTTCCCTCCTATACAAGATAATGATGTTTGAGTTGGAGCTACAACTGGTGTTGAACAACTTATAACTATACCAGGACAGTTGAATCAGGTTATGAACAATAACCTTACCTGTATGAAGCACCATGATCCCTAACATGGAGGAACTTTTTTAGACGGCTTCATGATATAAAAAACACTATAATTAAATGGGAATAAAAACCCATTTTTAGCTGAGAAATGGATAAGTTCCTTAGAGAATATATCTATTTCTTTGGGAAGTAATAAAAGTGGGAAGGTTTTCATGTAAATTTATCATCTCTTGGGATATTTGGATCGATGGTGGTCATTTATTAAAAACAACTATTACTATGAAGAAATATCAAATATTGAATGGAGTGAATTTAAAAAAAAATTCTTATAAAAATATTTTCCCCACGAACAATGAGCATATATGGAAAGGAAATCTCTAATTATGAGACAATAGGAAGATGATAATGTTGAAAAGTATGAATCTAGCTTCACAAGGATAAAAAGACATGTTTTGGATTATGTACATAATTTAAAGAGTAATATTGATCAATTATTTGATGGGTTAAAACAATTACTCCGATAGGAACTAGTCTCTAAAACATTCTCATCATATGAAAATAAAGTGTCATTTGCTATCAAGAAAAACAAGTAATTTTCTAAGTATTATAACTTTAATGGAAATTAAGAAAATAATATGATTTTTGAACACTATGAAAAATAAAATAAGGAAAATAGAAATAATATAATATTTTAATTTCCATCATAAAATAATTGTGGGAAGAAACACTCTGGTACTTTCCTGAGGTTGAAGTTCCTAGTGATATAGTACAAGTTACTTTACTCATATCCTTAAACATAGATAATGCTTTATTTGATTATGTATCATCTTATTATTTTATATCTTCTCAATTTTGTAAGAATATTATACATTTAAATTTTTATTTAATAAGGTATTTGTTAGCTTAAACTTTTAAGAGAAGTTTCATTGCAACAAAGATGTGTCAGTTAATCCCATTTATAACAAATAAACCTGATTTACTTGCTGAAATTCTCATCATACCTATGGTTGAATTTGATATAATCCTCGGTATAGATTTTATTTAAAAAAAAGATGCAAAAATATATTGCTAGAAGTAGGAAATTACAATTTTTGAGGAAGAATAAGATTCCCTTATCTTTAAAGAAGAAACTTCCTCATCTGATTCTTTACTAGATCCACCCCTAGTAGCTCTACTGAACTAAATTATTGTAGAGGAAGAGAAAAAAACATATTTTGATGAAGAAGGGAATATTCAAATTGATTATGTACCTATTTTCTAGGAATACATTGATTTATTTCAGGGGGAATTACCTAGACATCCCCCAGATCATGAAGTTTAATTTTTCATTAATTTAATCTCTCATGCAAGGCCAATATCAAAGACATCCTATAGAATGGACCCAATGTAATTGGTGGAGTTGAAGAAAAAAAACTATAGGATTTGGTTAATAAGATATTTATTCTCCCTACTATTTCACCATGGGTATCCCATGTTCTATTAATTATAAAGAAAGATGGATCCATGAGGTTTTTCATTGATTATAGGGAAGTAAAATCTATTACAATAAAGAAAAAGTATCCTCTATCTTGCTTTGATGACTTGTTTGATCAACTTTATGTGGCCTAATATTTATCAAATATTGATATTAATTTTGGGTAACACTAATTTGTGAGTAAAGAAGGAATACATTCTGAAGATAGATTTCTGGATAATGTATGGGCATTACAACTTTATAGTAATTCCATTTGGATTGACTAATCAACCCTCTGTTTTTATGGACCAAATAAAAAAATTATTCAAGGAAAGTATTGATTATTTTGTGGTGGTATTCATTGATGATATTCTGGTTTATTCTAAAATCTATGAATATCATGATAATCACATATGGATTATTCTTAAGACTCTTAGAATGGATGATCTATATGAGAAATTTAGTAATTGAAATTTCTAGCTTCAATAAGTTCCTTTTTTTGTTCATAGCATCTCTAATGATGGAATATCAGTTGATCCTACAAAGAAAAAGGCAGTCATAGAATTTCTTTCACTAAAAAAATATAACTGATGTATGTAATTTAATTAGTTTGGTAGGTCATTATCAGTAGTTCATTCATTTTTTTCTCGATTGGCTAACACGTTAACCAAGATTACCTGTAAAGGGGTTAAATTTTTATGGACAAAATAATGTAAATAATTTTATGAATAATTGAATATAAGATTAGTCAATAATTCTATATTGACTTTACTATCTAGAAATGATGGGTTGGTTATATATAGTGATGCATTAAAGATGAGAATTCGTTGGGTCCTAATGTAAAATAATAAAGTTATAACACATGCACCAAGGCAATTGAAGATTCGTGAATAGAACTATCCACACCATGATCTATAGCTAGCAGTTTTAATCTTCACTTTGGAGACATTATATTTATGGTGAAAGATGTGAGATATACAAAAATCATAAAATCCTGAAAAATATCTTCTCACATAAAGATCTCAACATGAGACAGGTGATGGCTTGAGCGACTCACGTATTATGATTTCTCAATACACTACTATCTAGATAAGTAAAATAATGTAGTAGATATATTGAGTAGGTAGGATCATGGAGTTCTCACCCAAATGAATATTTAGAATGATCTAATGTTCATATAACTATTAAATATGGATATGGGAATTTCAAAAGAAGGTGATACATTAATCATCTTTCAAATGATTTCCAAACCATATTTATTATAAAATATAAATAATTAGTAATCTGATGATGAGGACTCTAAGAATAATATTAAAAGTGTGAATGAAGGAAATCTATTAAAAATTGGCTGTAAATATGCTATTCTAAAATTTAGAAATAGGATATGTGTTCCATCTATAATTGATCTAAGAATATAATTGTTTTACAATTCTCATAGCTCAAATTTCTCTATACACCCTAGTAGAAAAATATGTTTAGGGACTTGAAGGAATATTTTTGTTGGGATAACATGAAGCACAAAATTACTAATTATATGTCCATATGTTTGGTTTTTCAAAAAGTGAAATCTTTGAGGTATCATACTAAATGAGTCCTATAACCTATTCCTATTCCTATGTGTAAATGAGATGAAATTACTTTATGCTTTGTCATGGGACTACCAAAGACTACTAGAAAGAATTATGAAAAATAGGTCATCATTGATCTCCTAACCAAATCTGTACATTTACTTGATACAATAGAATGAATTCTATTTGATCACCTCAAAATAATCTATATTAATTAAGTTATAGGACATAATGGTGTGCCTTTATCGATTGTGTCTGATTGTGATCCACATTTTACATAAAAATACTAGAAAAGTCTTTAGAAGGATCTTGGTACTGATCTTTATTTTAGCACTAACTACCGTCCTCTAAATGATGGATTTTTTTAAGAACAATTAAAACAATGGAATGCTTTTTGAGTTCATTCTCACTCAACTTTCAAGGTATATGAGATCAATACTTACCTTTGGTAGAGTTTTCCAACAACAATAGTTTTCATTCAAGTATTTATATGGCACCGTATGAATCATTATGTGGAAAGAGATGGTGTGCACCAACTCATTGGGTGATATTGGTGAAATGAAACTTTTAAGTCTAGAACTTTTTAAGGAAACGATAGAAAATGTGAATTTTATTCATACCCATATAAAAGTATCTCAATGTACGAAAAATAGCTATGTCGATAACCGAAGGAAGGATTTGAAATTTCAAGTGGGAGATCATGTTTTCTTGAAGGTATCTCTATAGAAGGGTGTTAAAATATTAAGCAAGAAAGGAAAATTAAATCCTAGGTACATCAAACCTTTTGAAATTTGAGAAGGAATTAGATCTACAGATTATCGTTTAGCAATTCCACCAAGTCTCTCTAAAGTTCATGATGTGTTCTACGTATCACTATGAAGAAAATACATTCTAAAACCATTGCATGAACTCACATATGAAGAAACAAAAATTGGACCTAATCTTTCTTAACATGAATAAAACATCCAAATTATTTATACTATATATCAATTATTGAGGAATCAGATGACTTGATTGGTAAAGGTACTCTAGAGATATCAAAAAATGGAAGAAACAACATGGAAACCATAGGACTATATGAAGAAGAACTACCCACTTCTATTTTTAGAAGGTAACACCCCTAAAATTTCAAGGATGAAATTTTTTTAGAGGAAATAATGTATCACTCAAATATTTTACCATATTTTTCTTTTGGAATAAATTTAATTTTTTGTGATAGCTTACAATGCACGCAATTCCAAGTTAAAAAAACACTATTTAGTCACGTTTTTCATGGTAAATTAAATTATAACACTTATAGAGAATTTATATATTTATTTTATATGTTATATATCTAATAAAATATTTTTACATTCATTCAATATATTTTATAGGCATAAAATAAGAACAATCCCAATAATACACATAAAAAACTATATTTTTTTATAAAAAACTATTTTACCACGTTTTAATGAAGAACCTATTTTAAATCCAATTTTTTACACCTTTATATATTATATTATAAAAAATAAACTTCTTAATTTAAATAATAATATAAAATTTTAGTTTGGTTAATTTTTTTTATTTTTATAATAAGTTTCGTGTTTTGATGAATAGTGAAGTATACTAAATTTTAATTGAAAATACATTTTTCATGAAAATAATTTAGTGTTAAATTATATTATTGAATGGTTTTAAAGTATTAATATATTATTATTTTTATCATTTAATCCAATTTAGTTCATATTCATCAATTTTACATTTAATTTAGATATAAAAACATTTTAATCTTTAGCATGTTTAAACTTTAATAACCCATTTTCTCTCCCCATCAATGGGAATAATTTTAAATTAATTAATAAAACTTCTCTATATTGAATTTTAAAAAATGGATTTTATATTTTCAATTAGTGGGTCCAAATTATATAAATAAGTTTCTTTTTTTTGTATATTAATAGTAAAATTTAGTAATATTTTAATTACCACAGTTAAAGGTAAATCAAGTTATTGTGGGTAAAAATAATATTATAAAATTACCCTAACACTTGTCCTAATTTCATTAGATTATCTTATTTAGATGAAAATGATAATTTTGATGAAATTCTAACCTTTTTTAAGCCACTTGTGTGAGAATATGACATTTATTATATTTTATTTAATGATAAGTTAAAAATGTCGAACTCATGTTTTTAATAAATCCTACAATTTTAATACATGGTTATAGAGAATAAAAATTAGTCTATAAATTGTAATTTGAAATATAATAAATCTATATTCATCATGATAAATTATTTTTTATTTTTAGAGAATAAATAATTTAATTAAAGGCTTTCATAATAATGATGAAGTAATTTAATCAGTCTAAACATCAAATAAATGAAATTAAAAATATTAAATTAAATATAATTTTATATAATTAATGATATCTATGAATTTTATAGACAAATTATACATATTATGGATAAATTATAATTGTTTGTTCTAATTTATCATATTGTTATGATATTTTTAAAAAAGAAAAGTAATGAATAATATCAAAATTGACAGAAATGTTAATTTAAAATAAATAATATTTCATTAAATGATATAAAAGTAAAAAAATATATAAAATTTGGCCAAATAACAAGAATAAGGTTAAATATTTCATCAATTATCCATTTGGGGTTTATTTTTTTATTATATAGTAACTATATTTTCCCTAAATAGTAAAAAGCCAAGTTTTCAGAGTAAGATTTAAAGGCTATAACTAAGGGTTAAAGCCAAACGATAAGGTTAATATTATAACATTAACAGGTCTAAAAATAATTTCTTCAGAGTATTTAGACACATAATCATCTTAAATTTAAAATAACTCACTTTGTATCTATTTGAAATTGAAAATCAATTTATATTAATTTAATATTTTAAAATATTCCTAGAGTTCCCCTCCCCTATCTTATAAAAAGAAAACTCATACCTCACTTCATTACACCACTTTGAGCCTTATTTCATGACCAAAACCTTCCAATTTTTAATCTCAACATTATTATCTATGTTTTGGAGTCCCTATTCTTCTAAAAATACCACCCCTAGTGTCCCTAAGAGGAGACTCAAAAAAAGCCCATCGAATTAGAGGTAATTGTTTTACCAACTCATTCAATTACTTTTATTCATCTACTTCCTCTTTCTATGTTGTTTCTATATGAAATTAATAACTACAGTATCATATATATTCTACGATTTTATTATGATTATGTTCTAACCATTTCCCAAATTTTATCCATCCAATGAAAAATGAAATCATCGTTCATGCGTATGTACGGCTTACCAGCTCCACACTATGGTGTAATTTGTTTTTCATTACCAATTTGCATGGATGGGTATAATGATTGAAATAATAGATACATATAGTACTTATGACTTGATATTTGTTCTTTATAATGAACATACCACCCAATTTTTTACCCTTTTCACCATTAATAGAATGATATCATCGCTCGTGCGTATGTACCACTTATCGTCTCCATGGTTCAATGAGATTCCTACTCTATGATAACCATTTAATAATGATTATAAAAATGTATATGATGAAAAACTACAATATTTATGAACTTAATATTATTCTAGATATTAATAAAATATATCTTATTCATAAGAGATAGTACTTACACGACAAAACATAGGAAAATGAAATAGTTAACACATGAAACAATGGTAGTAATAAAATATTATTAATAGAACAATGTAAGAGGATCATATATAATATAATAAATATAGATATGGTTCTATTATAAATTAGTAACAAGATTTAACCATTATATAGGAGGTTAACACAAAATAAAGTAATTTAAATTATGAGGTAAGGGTTAATTTTTGTAATCTAATTGTTATCTAGGATTTTTTATACATAAGTATTTATGAGGAAATATTTATAATCCTTGTCCATGTTTCTTAAAACTGTATTTTAGAATATTTTTACTATTCTTATACAATTGTTTAAAGTCATTTTTACACATTTTTCACTTTTTATAAAATGTTTTAAAATAAATATTTTTGTTGTTTTCCAAACGAGGTACTTTATGACCTTTTCAAAAAAATATGGAAGGAATGTTTTTTAACTTCTAGGGAATGAGAAAATATTACTGTACAATATCACATGATTATTTTCATTGAAAAGGTTTAATTTTAAAATATTTTTTCCCATTAAAAATAATTTCAATATAAAAGATATATTTCCCTCAAGAAATTTTTAATAATTCCATTAGACTACATTGAAATATGCCGACATCCTTTGTTGGATTTTATGCTTAATTGAGGTTGTTCTATTAAGATACCATGTACCATATTTTATTGAAAGTATTTATGATATGTTGGAATTTGGATGTTATATTTTGATACCATTCATGGTTTATAGTTAATGTATTAACATTTCGTATGTCAGTTTTAGTACAAATTTTTTATGTTTGTTATGTTTCACCCTTTTCATATGAGGAATGCATTGGATTTAATAAGTGACAAGCAGGGCCTTCTATAGCCCCTCGATACATCAGTAGGTCACATGAGACAAATTAGTGTAGGTATTGGCTAACGTCTTACCCATTTATGTATGGTGTCTTGGTCAAATCCTTAGTGGTATGTCTATGAAATCTAGCATTATGCATTCCATCCTTATGAGATTAGTTAATGATATTCCATTATGATTAGTTGAAAAGTATAATATCCATGGATATGTATATTTATTATGTGCCTATTTATATGATGTTATATAATTAGCTTATATCCCTTCCATATAATGATCAAGATTATGTTTTAATGACACTTGTTTTTAGTTATTCACCTTTCATTATTGTTTATGTTTATTTATGATATCTTTCACTATATTGTTTACCCTTATTATGCATCTGAGATCACCCATTTATTTTGATTTATTTTTCCCTAGGATGTGAATATTTATATTATGACTTACTTTTACAGAAAATAAAAGTGAATAATAGTGTGTTCAAATGAGCTACTATTTTTTTTAATTTCAATATGTAATGTAAATATTATGTATGTAATCTGGATTCTAAAACTACTAAATTAATCAGTCCTTTGGGATTCAAGTCTTCTATATATACAAATGTAATAAAGTAAGACACCGACTCAGGGAAAATAGGGTAAATTCCATTATAGTTTCATCCTAGTTGTAGCACCTCAATGGTATCACTCTGGTGGTAGCATCTAACAATAGCACATGGGGGTGGTACACCTAATGGTAGTCCACCGTACCATGTAATGATCATGATAGAGCCTTTGAAAACATCATAAGTATTGAAAACAAAAGGCAACATCATAACTAAAACCATATCCTTCTTAATAGCTGCTTCATCATAACCAATAATACACAACATCTTGGTTTCAATAATCCCCCCATTTTTATTTTTGTGTATGCCAAGGAAAAAAAATCATTGATCACTGAAACTCAAGCAAAAGATCATTATCTGAAAATTCTAATCCTATATAACAAAGAATGGTGTATAAAAAAATTTGTACAAATATTTCCATTTTTGTTCATAAAATTGTGATCTAAAACCAAAAATTATTTACCCAACCTTCACAACATAGGCTCACTTCAACCTATATAGTCCAATTCAATAAACTATTAAAAAATTTCACTCCTGCATGCTAAAATCATATATTACCCAAAATATATGCTCTTTCCAAAGCGAAAAAAATATCCATGGATAGATTATGTATTAATTTTTCTCCCTCTTTGAAAACAACATACGAAACAAGAATATATAGGGGAAAGAACAAACATAACTTATCCTTGTGTAGGGTGTGGTTGAACACACAACTTCAACCATAGGTTTTTCAATGCATCTTTATACTATGGATTTATATATATATTCGAAATCTTAAATTTGTTGGAATAAACTCCATATTCAATTAATTTCCCTCAAAATGGTCCTTATTTAATAGATATTTAATATAAATGTTATTTATTATGAAATTTTGAACTAAATTATTTGACAAGTTGATAGCACTTTGATAATCACAACCACGAAAAAGTGGTGTCTTCACACCCACCTTTAAATATTCCAATAGAATTTTTATCTAAATAAATTGAGTTATAACAAGATATTCTACCATATATTTTACCTTAGTAGTTCTCAAAGTAACAAAACATTTCTTTTTTTTTTGTTTCATCACACACATATATTACCAGTAAAGAAATATCCACTAGATCTGTATTTTTTATCATCTGTATAACCTAACCAATTTTCATCAGTATAACTAAAAAATCTAAATTTTCATTTCTGTCATATTTAAATCCAAAATCTATTATTCCCTTTATATACCTAAGAATACTCTTTCCTATAATAAAATGGAATTTTTCTCAATCACTTTGATATATGTCATAAATAGCGATAACATATTGACTGTCTAGTCTTGAAGATGTATGTTATAACAAATTGAAAATCAAATTTCTATACTCTCATTGATTAACCTCTTTTCCCAATTCATCTTTGGACTTTTTTTGACATTGGAATTGGTATTGAAATATATTTTGAATCATCTATAATGAATTTTTCTAGAGTTCCATTACATAATTATTTTGAGAAAGAAAAATATGATCATTCTATTAAGATATTTCTAGACCAAGAAAGTACCTCTCCTCTCCAAGCATCTACATTTCTAATAAATTCTTTTTTCTTTAGAAAACTTCTCACACATTTCTTTGTCATTTACACCAAATATGAGTTCATATATATAAAAAATAATAAATAGATATACATATTTTCATATTAGATTTAGAGAGTATTTTTCACTCTTCCATTCTTAAAATTCAACCTTTTCTATTAGATTTCAAGCTTTAAATACCATGCTAGTGGGGTTTATTTTAGCTAATATAATGTATTTTTTAACCTATAAATATAATTTTTATCTTTACTAATTAATGACCCACATATTAGTTTAATTTAAACCTCTTCCTCAAATTCTTCATTGAGAAATGGGTACTTGACATCCATTTGGTTGATCTTATAATGCCTTTGTATAGAAGTAGAAAATAATATTCAAATGGTTTCTGGCCCTATAACTGGGGAAAGGCTTTAATTGAAGTCAAATCTTTCAATCTATGAATATCCTTTAGAAACTAATATTTTTTATTCATCACCACTACCCCTTTTCCATTAAATTTATTTTGGAACACCCACTTTATCCCTAAGTCATTATTATCTTTAGGTTTATAAACTAGTTCCCAATACTCATTCTTCTCAATTTGATCTAATTATCCATTCATAATACCAACCCACTTTTGATGCTTCATAGCTTTCAATATATATTTAGTTTCAACTAAGTATAATAAATAACTAGTTTATAAATATTTTTCTTAATTTCAAATGATATTTTGAACTTAAAATTGTATTATCACCCTAGGATGAGTCGAATGAAATTATTCCCCATTACATGATATGGATGAATCGTCTCCTTCAATATATACATACACATCTTTTCAATATTTTTCTATTATTTCCTCATGTTGTTCAAATGTATTAGTAGAAACCTCAATTCTATAACTATATTCATGATAAAAAATTTACTACATTCAAAATTCAAGGATTGTCACATTAGTTGTATCAAAAATTATACTAGTCTTCTTTTTATAGCAGTGAAATTATATTCCATTTGTAGGATAAGAAAGAAATATTCTAGAATAACCTCTTGAATCAAACTTACTTATATTTTTTCCTTTAATATTGATGATACAAGGGATACAAAACACTATAAGATGCTTTAATATTGGAGTCTTCCTAGAGTACATCTCATATAGAGTCATATACAAATTTTCCCTACTGAAGCAGTGATTTTGAACATGTACTATTTCTCTAATAGCTTGGATTTAATAATGACTAGATATATCATTTTTTATCATCATTATTCAAGAAATTTCAACCAAGATTATATTCTTATGTTCAACTAGACCATTTTTTGTGTGGCGTGTATGGTGAATTATGTTCATGATGAATGTTAGGTTTTTCTAAATAAGATTCAAACCCATGTTTATTATACTAATCACTATTATCTACTCAAAATCTATTTAGTGGGTAAATATACAATTTTTCATCACTTATTTTTAAACTCTTGAACATATTTAGATCCTCTTATTTATGTTCCGAAAATATAATTTATGTAATGTGGGAAAAAATATCAATAAATGAAATGAAATACTTATCTTCATGTGTTTAATGCCTTCTCATAGACCCACAAATATCTAAATGGATTAGTTCCAGGGTATGTGATGTTTGAATCTTAAATTGTTGAGTGATGAATTAAGGATATTCCCATTTTGACATGTAGGGGAAATCTACTCAATCTACCTCTTCAATTTAGTCAAGTTGTGAACACTTTCTATATGATAAATCTTGATCATATTAATTTGGAAAATATGATCAAGCCTTATGTGATAGATTTAATTTTCATATTTCATTCTTAAATATAATGAAATTTGTGAATCATTAATTTGAAATAAATTTTCATTTTTTCACTACCATTTTTCAATAACATTTACAAATTCCATATTTTTTATCAAAAACCCATCTTTGATAAGTATTACCTCATTACCTTCATTAAAAATCTATAAAAAACTAAACAAGTTGTGTTTTATACCATCAAAATAATGAGTACTCTTGGTCTAAAATTTTTATTTTCAAATGTCAGCAGAACCAACCCCTTTAATTTTGAGACTCCTTATTTTCAAATTTCACTGAGCCTCATTTTTATTTAAAAACATTATTCAATAAATTTAAGTTCTCAACCATATGTAATGATTAACCACTATCCAATATCTATAAACATTCATCTTCTGTGTATTAAAAATAAACTTATATAATATAATCCTTTTATTTTCCTTTTTTATAAGGATTAATTTCATTTTTTCCAGAATTATGATGATGAATTATTTTTCAAGATGTCTTAACTTATAATATCTTTCACACACTTATTTTAACAATTGAAATATATTTTGTTTCTTTAAAAAATATTGTTCATGTTGTTTCTAAATAATTATTCTAAGAGTGGGCTTACTCCCAATTAAATTTTGTCTCCCAAGTATTCTAAAATAATCACGATGATTCTAATTAAACCTAAATATCCTTGATGTATGATTTAAGCCTCCATAATTCTTAAAATATCCATAAAAGTCATATCTTCCTCTAAAAACACCATGTTTTCTATAATAATTTTTTTTAATTTATCTTTTATTTTGATAAACAATATTTTATTATTTTTTTGAACTAATGTTTTCATACACCTGGAATCATTCCCATCACAATGAACATATTTTTAACATTTTTACAATTACTAGAAGTATTATTTTTCGAACCAAGGTTAATAATATCCAATTTACAAGATTTTTGGGACTCAACAGATTTAACGACAAACTTGGTTCCTTTGACTTTATTCTTCTTCTAAAACCTCTTACCTATGTTTTTAGTTTAAATATCATCCTGATAAGATGGATTTTTTTAAACTTATTTTACATCATTATTATTTGAGAATTATACAACTTATTGAATATAATTTTGAAATAAAATTCTAGTGTGGTTTAGTTATCCCTTTAATTTGAAACATTTTAGTTGAATAAGATCATACTTTTTTCAGTCCTTCAATCTCTTTATTAGTCATGATACCCAAGGTATTCTTAGTATCATGGAATTTTTTCCATTTAATCAATATCCATTAACATCTTAAATTTTTCTTCTTCATGTGTTATTCTCATACTGTTAGTAGATTGGTTAAATTTCTTAAACTTGGTGTCTTCTTTTTTAGGTTTTGAAATTTCCAAAATAAAATCATTTAATTATATCATAAGAGTAAAATTAATTTTAGTTCCATAATCTTCACATTCATACTTACTACCTTCACTGGTATTTAATTATTCATAATTAATTTTAGTAGTAAGAGTCTTTTCACCAATATCAAATTTAGTATCAAACTCTTCATCCACATTACTACATTTATTTTCCTTATACATAGATAAATACATTCTCCTTTTATTCATAGATAAATTATTATCATTTATATTAGATAATAGTTTTGGCTTGGATGAATTATTATTTAAAGACATTTTAAAATTTCCATCGTATTCTCTATTATCCTATTCTTGTTTAAATTTAGATAAATTTTCTAAACAATGCAAAACAGCACCATAATTAATGAATATAAGTGGCATCTTACATTTAAACTATCCCTTGACTCTTATAAAATTTCTCTAGAAGAGGGAAATCATTTTAGATAATTTCATGTTGATATCAGAGTTTAATTTTAAATATCCAAACTCATCATCTGTATAAATAATCTTTATTCCTTTTTCAAATTTAGAGGATTTAAAAGAAATTTCATTTTCAACCTTAAAATTTTTCATAATAGAATCAGTTTTCCTCATTTAATTTGAAATTATAATAATATATAGATCATCAATATTAATATCACCTTGATCTATTTCTTATAAATCAAAAACATTAGCATCAAATTTATCTGGTAATAAACATAAAATCTTTATAAGAATAACTAAATCTTACCACTTATCACCATAGCCTCTGAAGGTACTCACACCTTCATTGGATATTTTAAAGAAACTATCAACACTACCATCATCATTCATTTGAAAATATTTATATTTTATTTTCCAGAACTACAAATTATGGCCCTTATCATTTTATTTCCTTATTAGATATTTTGGTGATTATCCTAGATATATTTTACTAATTTTATCCCTTTTACATTCATAAAGATCCATTCTAAAAGAGAAGATAATGTATCATTCTTAGCATAACCATCATTTTCCAAATTCCTCTTATCTACCGCTGTAATAGAAAACCATTAGCATAGGGAACAAATCCATCAGGTGTCACTTCTATAACATTTTAACTAATAGAAAATAAATTAGGAATATAGTTCCCTTCCTTATATGAAACCCCTTCCCATAAAACAAGGGAATCCCATTAATATTTAATGTATTTAAATAATCCATTAAGTATATTTCAAAAATATAGACTAATTTACAAAAAAAGATCTTCAAAAGTAAAATTTAAATGAAGGGAACCAACCTATGATGCCAATTTTAGGAACATAGGATCAAGGAATCACTAAGAGGGGTGAATTAGTGATTCATCAATTTTATATTTTTTCATTTAAAATCCTTCACCATTGGTTATTTTGAATTTTGATTCTAAAATAAACACAGGCATGCATGGAGATAGAATGGGATATTTACAAGGTTCACTACTCAATATCAGTTCTTATTCCTTAGAATTATGTAGAAAAACATATAATCATATGATCCACCAAAAAAAATTGAACCACAGTAAGCAAGAAAAAATCATAGAACTTACTTAAAAGTCTCCCAATTATTTTGTGCATCCCACGCATCAATTGCATCCCCCACTAATAAAAATTTTTTAAAGATACTATATATACACTTTAATCCTATAGAAAATAATCATGTTTTCATGTGTGTTGAGATCTTCATATTCTTCTCTTCTCCTCTTCTTGAAAAAAAATGTTCAATTTAATTTTAATGCATAACACTTCATCTTCCCACTACATGTTCACCAACACATCCCTCTAAATTGACACAATCTCATATACAAAAAACATATCTAGAAAATAATATCAAAATTTATCGATCCTTTATTATTAAACATTTCAATTTATTAATAATTAAAATATTCAGGATAAATCATAAATATATTTGAATTAAAACTCCAAAAATAGTATATCTCTTCATCATAATAACATCCAAAGGAAATGTCTTCAATATTTATTTCTAACTATATCAGGTCATGCTGAAATGACATTTCCACTTCACTTTTCTTTAAATGTGTGTTTATTCAATGTTAAAACTATATATATGTATAAATTCATTAATGATATAGATATGTGACCATTTTATCTTCAATATTGGAATTCTACTTCTTAAAATTGAACCATGTTTTTTCATGATAAAAACACAATCCACAACATGCAATAATAAATAATCTAAGAATTCATGAAACCCGGTGAAACATTCTTTAAAACAGAGTACAAATCTTGACAAGATGTACTCTTCAATTTTTATTTTGATGATATTCGAACCTCTATCCATGAAGAAGAAGATCATGACTTACTTGGTCAATTATCCTTATTCACATGAAAAAAAATTCATAGTATATCTTTCTCAATGTCATCCCTTCTTTAGTGAAACAAATTAGTTACACTAGATATCACTTTTTTCCTTCGGTTTTAATTTAACTTATCCTTTAAAAGAATCATGATATTTTATATCATGATATTTAATCATTATAATAACACATTATTTGAATCATCATATTTTATTCACGGAAGATCAAAATACCATGCATCTTATAGTTGCTCTTTTTTTTATAAATTGATCACATACTAATGGTATAACCAAAATTAAAGCACCTAAATTGAAGAAACCTAATGGTAGAACCCAAACAGTATCACCCTAGAGGTATCACCAAGATGGTAGAACCCTAGTGGTAGCACATCAACAGTAGCACCCTATCAGTAGCACCTCAAAGATAACACTCTAGAGGTAGCACCAGGAAGTGGCACACCCAACAGTAGAACACCCTACAATGTTTATCTCAAGGTAGCACCTTATAAATCTTCACAAGTATTCACCAAAAATTCAACACCAAAACCAAAACCATTTCTTTCTTACTATATTATTCACCTCAACCACTAATAGATAGCCTCTTGGTCTCAATATTAAGAAAATTTCATTGGTCTCTATGATTTCGTAGTGAGGTAATGATGGCAAAAATACATGGGAGTGGGATGATTCATTGAGTAATCAATGGCCTTACCTATTTTTATATAAATATACTTGAGTAATTTTTAGGGGTAAAAAGTGGAATGATAGAGATAATTTTGATACCCACCTAGTCACTAGTATGCTGTGTTTTGAGTTTTATATATTTATTTATTTATTCCTATATTTTTTGGGAGTTGTAGGTTGAAGTACTTGGTTTTGGGGGAAATTTTCATGGGTTTTTGATTTGTGCACTATTATTAGTAACCATGACTATACCCATGCCAGATAGATTTTTAGAGGGACACTAAGGATTTATAATGCTTGAGAATTATTTTTTAAACCAGGATGGAATTTTCAAAATCTATAAGAATTTTTTTTCATGAGGTAGTGGATTTTTCTTGGTTAGCACATGGTTATTATAACTATGTTCCCAAACCATGAAGACCTCCTAGGTCATTAAAATTTCGAATATTTAACATTTTTTCCTCATCTTCTTTTACTCCCTTCTCACTCATTTCTCTCCCCTCACATGAATACTCCATCCCTTAGACTAGTATCTCTATCTAATTTATTATTATTGGGATTACTTACTTACTTTGGTTATTCATATTAAGGTATTATTTATTTCTCTTTAGTTCTTCATCCTTCCCCATTTTTCTTCCTATTTATTCCATTTTTATGGAATGTAAAAATCATATAATTCATTTTGGCCAAATGTATGATTATTAAGAAGGATTTATGTTGTTTATTATATATATAAATATTTGGTGTGTGAGGACCTATCTCCTTCAATTCAAATGATATTTTGTTTAGGTGACTTATTTTCATTTTGTTTTTGGTAAGTGTCTCTATTTAAGGGTGCTTATCCATAGATAACCTTTTATCCTTAATTTCCCTTAGTTTTTTATAATCAAATATCCTTTAATTTTTTGTTAATAGTGATGAATTATATGTAATTTATGTTATTTATGGTTTGTGTTGGTAATTTTCAATTTTAAAGTATCTTTTTCAAAGGAAGTTACTCGATTTCATGTGTTGGGTAAAAAATCATCAAGGAGTGTTTATGATTTAAAATGGGTTTTTGGAAGGGTTTTTAAATAATTTTACATTTTTTTATTCTTTACATGTTATGGGATTGTTTTATTTACAAAAGTGTAATTCGTTATGTGTTTATGTGATTTTCATGGGTGGAACATGGAAGGCTTTGAGTGTGTGCGTGGTTACATAAGCAATTAAAACCTTCGCCTTTGTCATGAACTAGCTAGGGAGTGGAATACAAGGTACTAAGAGATAATTTTGAATGAATATGGAGGGATCTTCTAAAATGTTTTCATGTGGTCCAATAGTTCCCATGGAAGTATTGTTAGTCCCAAGGAAGACCAAGGGGACTTCTAAAATCATTTTTTTATGCTTAGTTGACTAGAGATTAATTTATTAGAAAAAGTCACACAAGATTACATTAGTTAGATCCAATGATTCTTAGTTTTTTATTATTTTATTTTGATTCTCGTTGGTTTATGCTTAAAAACCTTTTTTATATAGATGACATTACTTATTCACATGTTTATGTATATGTATATTCCATGTCTCGGTGCATTGAGAATGTTTATTCTAGGAGGATTTAATTTATTTTTCCTTGAGACTTTTTTATTTAGATTCTTGAAATATAGAATTCATTGAGAAAAACTAAAGGAATCTTTAAGAATAAATTCTTACAAGTGAACTTTTTTTCAATGTGAAAGTGTTTATTATGTGGTTTCAAACTAGAGTGATTAGTTTACATATAGAAAGGCCTTATTTATATTAATGGTGGTGACCAAATGTGCTTTATTCCACACACCATGCATATGCATTTGAGTGTATGTAGACCTTTTTTTATAATGTGTGGGTAAATGTAAGGGAACTAGACCATTAAGCGGCTCTTCATGATTAACCTAGTTTGTAGTTTTTTGGGATAATAGAGATGATGGTATTGTGGAGTTTATCTCGTGTGGAGAAATTTTTTAATTTTACCCATTTGGGATGTCACTTTTTAATTTTTGTATCTTGATCCCTATTTGGGTCTTTTTTATACTATTATCATTGGATGTCATAAATATGACTTATTTATAAACCCTGAAGTGATGATGTTTGTTATAACTTCTTTGGGTCATTACTTCATATACTCTAATTGGGTATTTTTGATTATCATCTTTTTGGAATGGATTTACAATTCATAGATAGATAATATTAGATTTTTAAGGGTGAAACCAATTCCAAATGGTTATATGTGATTCCCTATATATTTTCATCAGCCCGTCAAAACTAGAAATTCACTCTGGGTCATATATCATGTCAACTAGGATGATAGCCTATGTCACCTAGGGCTAGTTCATTACAAATAATTTCACTATGGATTCTTCGACATGTTTCTAAACTAAAATCTTCTACTTTAAGAAACTTTTCCTAATGCCACTTAGAATGTGGCCTCGAGGGTCCCACACTAATTTTATCCATAATTTCACTTAAATTCTATAGAAATTTAATATTTTAAAGAAGTATTATTCTAAACTTATGGTTTAATAACTATTTATTTATTTTTTATCCCATTAATTCAATAACTATGTAACACCCTGACCCTAGTTACCTAGATTCAGTGCATTATTACATAACATTGGAATGATCACAAGGGATGAAATCCTGAAAGACCAATCAGTTTAGTATCATTGGAATTACTAGATTCATAAATAAGTTTTACATTAAATTATGAAATAAAAAACAACAACATTGTGTCTCCTTTGAACACATTCATATCCCTTAGACTATCCCTGAAGGTCAGTCATAATATACTTCTTCACATCCAATTAAAAATAAAACATAGAAAGGGGTGAGCTCAGATGCTCAGTAAGGATAAAAATATTGCAAAAATTATCATAAATAAGCACTAACATTTAAGGCAATGTATAAGACTAAAACACAATCCTTTTAAACATAAACTTCAGCATATTGTGGAAAAGATAAATCCAATAATTCCATTTACTTATTCACATGGATATTATACTAGTCGAATAATCACATGTAATATCAATAGATAATTTCATAATGATGAAATTCATAATGTTGGACATCATAACCACATAGTCAAGGCCTCGTTCTAAGACTACAAATAAAGATTTTGTCAAGGCCTTATGCCTGGACACTATTTTCTCTCATGAGACCTAAAGATGCATTGAGGAGATATAGCGGGCTCCACCCATCACTTATTAAGTCCAATGAATTCCACATATGAAAAGGTTGTAACATAATATAAACATTCGTATTAAAACTAGCATAAGAAATGTCAATACTTTAACCATAAACCATGAATGGTATAAAAATAGCACACCCACTGTCAAACATAACTCATTCAATACAATATGGAAGATTTTATTATAATAAATCAATCTCAATCAAGAATAATGAAGGATATTGACATAGATGAAAATAATCAGTAAAACTATTTGAGAGAAATATCCCATTTTTCTGGAAAACATTAAAAAGTATCACTATTTATCAAGAAGTCGTTTAAAAGGGATTTTGAATAAAAGTTTCCCATACCAATTTAAAACTTTTAAAGTGAATTTTAAATTTAAAACATTCATTTCCATATAAATAAATCCTTAAAAACATTTTTAAAACATGGACATTAATGATAAATATTTAGAAGAATAAATATTTAAACCATTTAAAATAATATTTTAGTTAGTGTTACTAACCAAATGAGAGACGCTTTAATACAAATAATTGAGGTAATAAAAACCTTATAATATCATGATAATAAATGAATTCATGATATACTATGTTAAAGTACAGTGTATACACCATAAAAAGCGAATTGGCACATAACAACAAAGAAGTCACAATGGAGTGTAAATTGAGATTAAATCCCTTATAAAGACTATATCCTTAGGTTAAGGATAAATAAATGACATAATTATGTTTGAAAATATAAATAAACTCAATATTATTGGATATTCAGTGTAAATTAATCAGAGTACATTCCCATATATTCTTGTAAAAACAACCCCAATGACTTGGATGCTTAACTCAACGAATGGAAATTGAGTTAAGATTACTCTTATCAAGTTCATATCGATGACTTGAGTATTTATAAATGGAGTTATTATGTGTATAAAAAGTATATCCATGTAAAGGGGAATGTAAATTACTACATAAATAAATAAATAGTGATTTCACTCATAATCATGGAGTAAAAGAATCAGTGATGTTTGCATAAAACCCAATGAGTGGAAATTTAAACTAGAAATTTCCTTACCGATTTGGTAACTTATGAAACATACACCCCATGAAATAAATATCATACAATAAAGTTATAAGTACCCATAAATTAAACTATATTACACAAAGAATACAATTATGGGTATTACATACACCACACAATAGGAAATAGTTGTAAACATAGCATGAATCTCACGGGAATAAAAAATGAGATCAACAACCCCTTACCTTGTACTTTTCCTTGGTCAAGGGTACGTTAACCTCCTATATAATAGATAAATAATTGTTATTAAATTATAAAAGAACCACATACATAAATATTATATCATATATGATCTTATAATATTTCTTTGTTAATAATATATTAGTAGTATCATTGTTTAGGGTGTTGATTGATTCATTTTCCTTTATATGTTTTGTTATGTAAGTCATGTTTGTTATGGACAGGATGTATTTTATTCATATATAGAATGATATTAAGTTCTTAAACATTATTTTTAATCATAAAATGAAAATTATTCTTGAATGGTTAGGATTGTGTATGAATCTCATCGCGTTCGTGGAGACAGTAATCTGTACATACGCACGAGATAAAATACAATTATATTGATGGTGAAATCATATGTAATTGGATGGTATATCATATATATATAATCATTAACATGTTATATTTTTTATTTAAATCAATTATACTCATTATTATACTCATCCAAATAATGTAGTGTTGAATAACAAATTACACAATGACATGGAGATGGTAAGTTATATGTACGCACGTATGGTGACTTTTTCATTCATAAGATAGATAAAATAATGAATATGGTTGTACCATATTTATAATAACATCACATTATTTATAAGGTGTGGATTTATTACTTTGTTAAGAAAAAAAGAAATTAGGAAGTGGAAGAAGAAAAGAACTTTGAAAGAGGTGATGAAATTATTACCTCTTCTTCGGGTGCTTCCTTTTGATTTGATCAAAAGGGATCCTTAGGTTGGATTTCTGATCAATGTAAGGCCTCTAGATTTAATTGAATTTATTTGGAAGTATATTTGATCAGGGTTTGGATGAGCCAAATGGATTTGGAGGTGTGAAATTAAGATAAGGTAAAGTACCCTTTTATAAGAGAGATGATGGTCACTTTAGGAAAATCTTGAAATATTATTTTATTATAAAATCAATTTCGGTTTCTAATGGCTCCAAATGGATTTATTTTTAGTCTAAGGTGGTTATGGGTTGAAATATTTTCAACCAACAGGTTTTAGACACGTTTAGGTCACCATATTAACCTTTTCTTTTAGATTTAACTCTTGGTTAAATAGTTTAACATTTACCATGTCTTCTTGTATTACTATAATAAATGGTTAATAAACTTAAAAAAAAATAAAAGAGAACCCAAAATGGTTCATTATTGACATATCTAAAATTATCTAGGTCTTTTGTACGAACCTTATATTTTTAATAATATTATATCATTTAATAATATAGTATTTGTTTTAAAAACTCATTTATGTCAATTTTGACACTATTTAGTATTTGGTTTTTGTGAAAGACCGAAAAACATTATCACTTCAAAAAAAATTTGTTTAATAAACTTTAACATGTCATATTAAACTATAAAATTAGTTTAATTCTTCAAAAGTATCAATTTACATTTATTTGGATGTTTATAATATCAATTATTTTAATCGTTCATTAATAAGGTAATTAATGCATCATCATTGTGTCATAAATAAATTTATTTATTTGATGTCTAAAAATTATAAATAAAATACCATTATGTAGGAAATATTCTTAGCTTTATAGTGAATATATATAGTCTAATTTATATTATGTATAACCCTATATTAAAAATGTTTTAGTTATGGAAATGTAAATTTAACACTTTAAACTCTTCATTAAAGAAAATAATTATAAATGTCCTAATCTAATCCAAGTGGATAAAAAAGGATAATATTTTATTACTAAGGTTTATTTAGATATAAATAAAATTATAAAATAGAATTAGACATGTGTTGTGGTAATGATAATATCATTTTTACATTTAATTTCACTATTTACTTTTAATCGTTGTAAATAAAAGTCAAAAGTTACTATTCACCAAAATTTATATTAATATTATTGAACTACATTTTACTTACTAATGTCAACCGCGTCTCTTGGATTTTTGAAATTCAATTCACAGAAGTGGAAAAATTATGTTTTATGCAAATTTGTAAATGTGCCTCGAAGGTTGGTAAAAGGCGTTAAAAAGTTCAATAAAATTTTATATATCTAATATTATTATAAAATGACGTCAATGAATTAAATTTGAATAATATAGGTATTATTTATCTATTTTTACTTAAAATAAACTTAAATAAAATAAAAAATTATTTAAATAAAAAGTCGGTTTAAATAAAAACATAGTTTTTTTTACTATTCATCAAAAAGTGAAAGTTTTTAGAAAAACACCAAAAATTCAACCTAAGATAATTTTGATGTTCTGAATTAAAAAATGAAGTCTATTTTACAAAATTAAAAACATATAAGTTTCATTAATTATTTTAAAATTAATTCTTGTTGTCCAAACTAAAAAGAGGGTTTTTAAAAGGTAAAAACTATCAAAAGATTGACATATGTTTATGTCCAATTTATATGTGAAATTACTTATAATGATCTAAATTATATTAAATGATAAAAATATAAAATGATTATACTTTAAAAACACTCAAATTATTAATTAAACACTATAAGTTATTTCAATTAAAAAATGTTGTTTTCAATTAAAATTTAGTATTATTCACTATTTATCAAAAAATAATAGTGATCAGAAAAGTACAAAAAATTATCCAAACTAAATTTTTATGTCCCAATTATAAATAAGAAATTAATTTCACTTAATTAAATATATAAAAGTTTCAAATATTGGATTAAAAAAGGGTTCACCATTAAAAGGTGTAAATAATGTATTTTTAGAAAAATTACTTCTTTTATCTAAAAATTGAATTTGTCATTATATTATGTCTAAGAAACACAAAATTTTAATGTTAAAATTACATAGGATATATATATATATAATTCAAAATGCGGTTCATACTATTCATAACTACTTTTTGAATGGCTAGTTTGGTAATTCATGGTGCGCTCGAACTCGGTGTTGCGTGTAGCGCAAGCTATTGAATTACTTTAAAGAGATATTTTACTATGAAATCTTGGGTTGTTACAATCTCTCCTCATTTAATAAATTGCGCCCTATCAATTTCAAATTGTTCTTCAAAAATAAACGGTTGAAAATAGAAAATACCTTTGTGGAAAACCCACATCGGAAAAAGAGTCAATAAAATTATCACTTTAAAAGAATGAAAGAGAAGTAAAAAGGCCATCCAAGATAACCCATACTGGGGTTCTATGTAGGAAAACATGGATATGGAAGAGAAAACAAACCATCAAGTTCTGATAGAGAGTGATAGAAAACATGATCAGGAGAAAGTTAACTACCATAAAACCATAAACTTGTGATGGGTTAAACGGTCTTTGATTACCCAGTAGGAAGAGTAAACAGACAAAATTTTTGTTTTAAGTTCCTTTTAATAATGTTTTGTAATTTATTTATGAGATTTAATAAGAACATAATGATATATACTTACTTTTCAAGTAGAGTTTCACCCTTTAATAAACTTCTATCCCAAACTCATCTTTTCTACAAACAACGAGTATTTATGATGACTTGGTCACACCTGAAGCACTCGAATCAATTTCTATAGAATCATATAATCCAAAAAAGATGAACTATATATTTCCCTTGTATTTAGACATTAACCAAAACCAAAATAGTTAGTAAAAGATCATATGATCCCCAAAAAGGATAATCCTTAGTATAATGAAATACTACTCTTAATCTTTAAAATTAAACAAACAATACCCAAAGCTCAACAAAGACCATTAAAAAAACAATTGTCCTTAAAATTCTTCAAAATAATACAAACTATGTTTGAAACCCAAAATTCAGAAGGATTTGATAACATTATATTCCATGATAAATCTTAACATTTTTTTCCAAATAACATTGAGTACTATTAAAGTACCATACTTAAAAGTAATTAACCTAATAACATATTCTCTATGATAGGTTAATCATTTCCATAAATAACCAAAATCTCTATAAGTCGACAATAAAAACATAAATTCTTCCAAAATAAAAATCCACCATTACTCCTCAAATGAAATCCCATAGTATTATATTTTCCTTGGGCATATAGTGTTCCCAAAATATCGAAAGTCTTCTAAAATAACATTTATCACATAATCACAAAATCAATTTCATATACTAAGGACAAATAATAATTCCCCAAAATCAACATTTTCTTTATCCATAAAATCATTTAACTACAAATAATTAGTCATACTAACTAGGTACATCATGTAGTCCAGTGGTAGGCAATAAATTCCAGTTGCACTTTGGATGTGGGTTGGATTCCCACATCTTTATCCAATGCGATGGATTGTCACACGGTCATAATGTTGTCATTTTTCAAAAGCTATATAATTTCATAACATTCCCAAAAATGAGATAAATTCCCCAAAAAATAATAACATATTTTAACTTCAAATGTTATCTCATACCTTGAATTATCTTCCCAAAAAGTAATAACCTGTAATAGACTCAAATGAAAGGATCGTATATACCCAAATGGTTCTTTATAACTATATACACAAAAGAAAAGATAATTCTTCCTTAAATATCATTCTCACATAATAAACTATAGGGTTACACATACAAGGAAAAATTCTTCCAAAGTAATCCCATAAAGAAAGAGTATTGATACTTTTAAACACTTCGCCACACATTTATTTCCACATATGTTCTTCCATGAATTAGAGGTTATCATATAGAATATTACATAGACTCAGGTAATGTGCAAGTCCCCTAAATTTATAGAAAATTAA
Source organism: Viscum album (assembly GCA_963277665.1). Classification (NCBI taxonomy): domain Eukaryota; kingdom Viridiplantae; phylum Streptophyta; class Magnoliopsida; order Santalales; family Viscaceae; genus Viscum; species Viscum album. The sequence continues at coordinate 1,509,618,736 of OY728128.1, read as the reverse complement.
TGTAAATGTATTCTTAGGATCATTTTTATTTTCTTTCATAATACTCTTCATTTTTTCTAAACAATTATTTACTTTATATCCTTCTTTTCCACACATAAAGAATTTATTTATTCCATAGAGACACTTTCCTGGGTGTCTCCTTCCACATTTCCTATATGATGGAAAATGATCTTTCTTTTCTCCATGGTCTCCATTGTTGGAGGTCTTATCATTCTCCACCATTCTCTTCTTTTTTGAGTTTGGGAGTTGGATAATGTATACGTTGTTGATCATATTTTCGGAAAATTGATTCGGCATGAACATAATATCTTTTACGCCTATCAACATTCCATTTTGGTGCTAATTTACACCACTATTCCCACCTTGTACATCATGTTCAATGTTACTATGAATTCCTTGGAATCCAGCCATTGACTAAAACTAGAAAGTAGAGTGTGAGTAATAATAATCATAAAATCATTTATACAGTATCATAAAACTTTATTTTCAATCTAAAACACCTTAGTATTAACCAAGGTTATTTATTCTCATCTTATATTAAAATCCTTCAAATCATTTTGTAAAGAAAAAGTGAATTATCCTAAGGATATCCCTCAAGAGTGTCAATACCAAGAGTGTAGAAAGGCCTGTTATCATATACCAGGATACCCCGGGTCAAGCCCGAAACACCTTGTCAGAGTTTTTACTCCTAGGTACATCTATTCCAGAGCCACCACTACCTTTTTGTAACCAAACAGGGATTTATTTTCTTGGAAACCCCACACAATATTTACACTACCAAAATTTTTGGATGTTTTTCTATACTAATCTTCAATGTCTATCTTAGGGTAATGTTCTCTAATCAGAGTTTATCAAAATCTAGTTTTTAAGGTTTGTACTGAACTTCCTCTGATACCAATTGTAACACCCCAACCCTAGTTACCCAGAGTCGGTGCATTATTACATAACATTGGCCTGATCACAATGAATCAAATCCTAAAATACCTATCTATTTAGTAGACTTCAAAATACTAGATTCATACATAAGTTTTACATTACATTATGAAATGAAAAAAACATGGTGTCTCCTTTGAGCACATTCATATCCCTTAGACTATCCATGTACGTTAGTCAAAATATACTTCTTCGCATCCTGGTAAAAATAAAACATAGAAAGGGGTGATCATAGATGCATAGTAAGGATAACAATATAGCAGAAACAATCATAAATAAGGATAAACATTTAAGGAAATGTATAAGACTAAAACAAAAGCCTTTTAAACATAAACTTCAGCATATTATGGAAAAGATAAATCAAATAATTTCATTTAATTATTCACATGGATGTTATACAAGTCAAATAATCACATGTAATATCAATATCTAATTTCATAATGATGTAAAGCATAATGACATACATCATAACCACATATTCAAGGCCTCGTGACAAGACTACAAATAAATATTTTGTCAAGACCTTGTGGCAAGACACTATTTTTTCTCATGAGACCTACCGATGCATAAAGGAGCTATATCGTGCTCCACCCATCACTTACTAAGTCCAATTCATTCCTTATATGAAAATGTTGAAACATAATATAAATATTCATATTAAAACTAGCATCGAAAATGTACATACTTTAACCATAAACCATGAATGGTATAAAAATAGCATATCCACAGTGAAACATAACTCATTCAATAAAATATGGAATATTTTATTATAATAAATCAATCTCAATCAAGAATATTGAAGGATATTGACATAGATGAAAATAATCAATAAAACTATTTGAGAGAAATATCCCATTTTTTCTTGAAAACATTTAAAAGTATCACTATTTATCAAGAAGTCATTTAAAAGGGATTTTTGAATCAAAGTGTCCCATACCACTTTCAAACATTTAAAATAAATTTTAATTTTAAAACATTCTTGTCCATATAAATAAATCCTTAAAAACATTTTTTAAACACTGACATTAATGAGAAAGATTTAGGAGAATAAATCTTTAAAACATTTAAAATGATATTTTAGTTAGAGTTCTTAACCAAATGAGATACAATTGAATAAAAATAATTGAGGTAATAAAGACCTTATAATATCATGAGAATAAAGGGATTCATGATATAATATGTCAAAGTATAGTATATACACCATATAAATGTGAATTGGTGCATAACTACAAAGAAGTCTCAATGGAATGTAAATTGAGATGAAATCCCTTATAAAGATTAAATCCTTAGGTTAAGGATAAATCAATGACATAATTATGTGTGAAAATATATAAATACACTCAATATTATTGGATATTAAGTGTAAATTAATTAGAGTACATTCACACATATTCTTGTAAAAACAACACCAATGACTTGGATATTTAACTCAATGAATGGAAATTGAGTTAAGATTACTCTTATGAAGTTCATATAGATGACTTGAGAATTTATAAATGGAATTATTATGTGTATAAAAAGTATATCTACACAAAGGGTAGTGTAAATTACAACATAAATAAATAAATAGTGATTTCACACATAATCTTGGAGTAAAATAATCAATGAAGTTTGCATAAAACTCAATGAGTGGAAATTTAAACTAGAAATTCCCTTACCGATTTGGTAACTTACAAAACATACCTGCAATGATATAAGGATCATACAATGAAGTTTTATATACATATAAATTAAATTATATTACACAGAGAATACAATTAGGGGCAGTACATACACCACACAAAAGGAAATAGTGGTAAATATAGCATGAATCTCATGAGAATAAAAAGTGAGATGAAAACCTCTTACATTGTACTTTTCCTTTTTCATGGGTATGTTAACCTCTTGTATAATAGTTAGATAATTTTTATTAAATTATAAAATAACCACATACATAAATATGATATCATACATGATCTTTTAATATTTCTTTGTTAATAATATTTTATTAGTATCATTGTTTCGGGTGTTAACTGATTCATTTTATTTTATATGTTTTGTTATGTAAGTATTTTTTGTTATGTATAGGATGTATTTGATTCATATACAGAATTATATTAAGTTATTAAACATTATTTTTAATCATAAAATGAAAATTATTCTTGAATGGTTATGATGGGGAATAAATCTCATCGTGTTCGTGGAGATGGTAATCTGTACGTACACATGAGCGACAATACCATTCTATTGACGGTGAAATAGTATGTAATTGGATGGTTTATAATATATAAAGAATCATTAACACGTTATATTTTTTATTTACATACATTATACTCATTATTATACTTATCCAAATAATGAAGTGTTAAATAACAAACTACACCACGACGTGGAGACGGTAAGCTGTACGTACACACGTATGGTGACTTTGTCATTCATATGATGGATAGAATAATGAATATGGTTGTACCATATTTATAATAACATCAAAATATTTAGAAGTTATGGGAGTTATTACTTTTTTATGGAAACAAAAAAGAAATAGTAAGTGGAAGAAGAAAAGAACTTTGAAAGTGGTGATGAAATTATTACCTCTTCTTGAGTAGCTTCCATTTTATTTGATCAAAAGGGCTCCTTAGTTTCGATTTATGTTAAAATTAAGGCCTCTGGGTTGAAGTGAGGGTAGTTAAGAGGATATTTGAGAAGTTTTGGATGATTCAAATGGCTTTGGAGGTGTGAAATTAAGAGAAGGGAAAGTACCCTTTTATAACAGAGGTGAGGGTCACTTTAGGAAAAGCTTGAAATATTATTTTATTATAAAATCAATGTTGGATTATAATGGATTAAAATATATTTATTTTTAGGATAAGATAATTATGGGTCTTAATATTCTCATACAGTAGGTTTTAGACAAGTTTAGGTCACTATATTAACCATATATTTTATATTTTAATCTGGGTTAAATAGTTTAACATTTATCATTTCTTCTTGTATTATTATAATAAAGGGTTAATAAAATTACGATAAAATCCAAGAAAACCCAAATTGGTTTATTATTGACATATATATCCATATTTAAGACCTTTGGACAAACCGTAGATTTTTAGGAATATTATATCATTTAATAATATTGTATTTGTTTTAAAATCTCATTTATGTCAATTTTGACACTATTTAGTATTTGGTTTTTTGTGAAATTTATAACAACTTTATCACTTCAAAAAAAATATTTAGTCAATCATAACATGTCATATTAACCTATAAAATTAGTAGAATACATCAAAAGTTTCAATTTACATTTATTTGGATATTTATAATATCAATTATTTTAATCATTTATTAATAAGGTAATTATTGCATCATCCTTGTATCATAAATAAATTTAATTATTTAATGTCTAAAAATTATAAATAAAATAAAATTATGTATTAAATCATCTTATATTTATAATTAATATTTATAGTCAAATTTATCTTGTGTAAAACCCTATATTAAAAATGTTTTAGTTATAAAAATTTGAATTTAACACTTTTATTTCTTCTTTAAATAAAATAATAATAAATGTCCAAATCTAATTAAAGTGGATAAAAAAAGATCATATTTTATTCCTAAGGTTTATTTAGGTCTAAATACACTTATTAAATAGAATAAGGACATGTGTCATGGTAATTATAATATCATTCTTACCATTAATTACCCTATTTACTTTTAACCATGGTAAATAAGTCAAAAGTTACTATTCACCAAAAATTGTTTTAATCTTATTGAACCACATTTTACTTACTGATGTAAACTATGTCTCCTGTATTTTTTAAATTCAATTCACAAAAGCGGAAAAATTGTGTTTTATGGAAATTTGTAAAGGTGCCTAGAAGGTTGGTAAAAGACGTTAAAAAGTTCAATAAAATTTTATATATCTAATCTTATTATAAAATGAAACCAATGAATTAAATTTCACTAATATTTTTATTATGTATCTATTTTGACTTAAAATAAATTTAAATAAAATAAAAAATTATTTAAATAAAAAGTCAGTTTTAAACAAAAACGCATTATTTTTCACTATTCATAAAAAATTGAAAGTTTTCTAGAAAAATACCAAAAAAACCACCCTAATATAATTTTGATATTATAAATTTAAAAATGAAGTATATTATATCAAATTAAAAACATATAATTTCTATTAATTAATTTAAAAGTAATTCTCATTATCAAAACCAAAAATCGGGTTTTTAAAAAGTAAAAACTATCAAAAGATTGACATGTATTTATGTCCAATTTAAATGTGAAATTTCTTATAATGATCTAAATTATATTAAATGATAAAAATATAATCTAATTATACTTTAAAAACACTGAAATTAATAATTTACCAATATAAATTATTTCAATTAAAAAATTGTTTTTAATTAAAATTTAGTATTTTTCACTATTCATCAAAATATGAAAGTTATCAAAACAGTACAAAAAATTTATCCAAACAAAATTTTTATGTACTTATTTTAAATAATAATTTAATTTCACTAAATTTAATATATAAATGTGTCAAATATTTGATTTAAATTGGGTTCTCCATTAAAATGCAGAAAAACTGCATTTTTTGAAAAAAATACTTCTTTTATCTAAACATTGAATTTATCTTTATATTATGTCCAAGAAACAAAAACAATGAATGGTAAAATTATATAGTATATATATATATATTTCAAAATTTGGTTAATACTATTTATAATTTCTTTTTGAACGGCTAGTTTGGTAAGTTGTGGTGTGCTCGAACATAGTGTTGTGTGTAGTACAAGCTATTGAAGTACTTTAAAGAGATAATTTACTATGAAATCTTGGAGTGTTACACACTATTTATTATATTTTAGATTATTGATTAATAAAATAGTAAATAAATGGTATCTATGAACTATAAAATATATAATATTTACTTATCTTTTAATGACCCAAACTTTTATAAATAAAATTCTCCTTGTGATTTAATGAAATGTCTTTTTATATATTATGGTTATAGACAAAACATATACTTATTTGGTTTTACTATATCCTATCAGGTTTAAAAGACCATTAAGAATCATAATGGTTGATAATATATTCATTGAACAGTGTTTGTATGATTAGTATAAATATAGTGTTTTAACAAATCCAATTAACACAGAAAAAGGAAGTAATGGCCTCAACCTGTAGAATCATACACTTCAAATCCCATTTATTAGATATTACATAAGAGATAGAACCACTAGGATTTTACCTTGACCAATTCCAAGATTATATCCAATAACTTAAGCACGACCAAAACTTTTTACGGGGTAAGTTTAAGATCATCGATATCATGACCCAAACCATATATGTTGAACCGCCCCAAGAAAGTCTCATCATCACGCACCTTACTCTTAGGGCATTTTCTGTTGTATTAAAAGGATATTTATTAGGACCCTAATAATATAAATATTTATATTTTATATAATAATGAATATATTTTCATTTAATTATTGTTACTTTATAAATGTTTTTTATTTTTATATAATAAAAATTGAATTTCACGTAATATTTAAATTAAATTAAGGAATTTATATTAATTAATTAATGGATTTTTGAAATAAATAATATTTTAATAAAATATTATTACAAAATAATTTTTATTAAATATAAATTATCATATAATTTTTATGAATTCAAATGTAATTTTTATATGTGTTTGAAAACTATTATTGTCAAAAAAACGCATCATTTCTCAATAACTGTCGATTCTTATTTTGAAAGTGAAAATACACATATTTAGAAAAGTTTTTGTATATAATGAATATTAATTTTTTAATTATAAGTTTGACATTATCCAATGATTAATTTTTCATTATTTTTTGAAACAGTTGAATTTTCGGTTAAAAATTAAATATGGTATAAATATATAGTGTGTATTATGACATCATAATAACCCAAAAGTGATGTAATAACTATTATAATGGGTATACACGCCCAAATATAAGTTTTAACCTTAAAATATTTTTATTTTATATTAATTTTATTAATTTTATAAATCTTTTATGAATCTTACAAAACCTATGATATATTTTGTGTCTTTAAAATCATTTCTTTAAGAGTGTGACTCACTTCCATGTAATCAAGGATATTATTTAGGTCCTTTTCCTTATAAAATAATGAAAAATACTTCCCATTAGAAGAAAGAATGGTAAAACCCATGGTAATGTCTGTGATTTTGGTTATTTTATTAGAGTCTATAACCTATGTTTGGGAAATGATAAAGAATTACCCTATCTTTTCCTATATAAACCCACCCAATATCTCATTTATCTTCACTCAAATACCTTATATCATGTATTTACTATGTTATCTCCTCTCTAGAGTCATCCCATGGTTCTCAAAATATCTTTATAAGCTCTTCCCAATAATTTAGAGTCACACTCTAATAGTAAGGGTTCTTTTCTTTCTCCTCTTTATTCATGTTTCTTCCTTATCTTATACCTTCTATGTACAATTCCTAATATTGGGATATGTTTTTACATGTCCCTATTATTTTCCATTTTATTTTAAAATTATAATATACCCCCTTTCCATTATCAACCCATTTTATGATTTTTCAAGTGACGTTATCCTGCCAAATATGCACCGCGATTTTCCATGCCAAAACAATTGTGTAGTGACTATCGTACCCATTTCCTATCAAGGATGTTCACCTTTATACACATATAATTATATGATTGGATAAATACATGTATATAATAAAAAATCATTGATCAAGGTATAAAATTTTATAATTAATGAATCCATTTTTTATGATTTATGTGGCACACTTAAGCATGAGAATCAAATTAAAGTGATGGGTGCACCCAGAATTATATAGCACTCCAATACATTGGGTAATGTTTAGTCTCATGAAATTTCATGTTGGGATAAGAAGTAAACCTAATTCCTTTATGGTAATATTTATATCATGATGTCTTTTATTTATCCTCGACCTATGTTTATTATATAGTATTTTAAGTTGTTTCCTCATTTCCCATGTTGCCTTTATGTTATCATGCTATATCATGTATTATTATTCATGTTTATGATTATCACTACTTTTATGCCACATTGATATGGATAGTTCCTAACATGTATTAATTTATTCATGTTATTCTATGTTTATTCCTTTACTGGGATTTATATCTCACCCATTTCTTATGTATTTCCCTAGTTTATCCCATACAGTTTTAAGTGTGAGCTTTTTAAGGAAGTTTTCAATAAAGATGATGTTTTTTTGTAATTTAAATTGTTATATAATGTACCTAATTCCAAAATACACAATACATATTGATCTTTCAGTTTTTTTATGTGTAATATTATGTAATAAATATTAAATTAATGTGAAATAATGATAAGCATTGTTATAGTTGGTATCAAATGAAAAGTTTAGTTATTTTTTGGGATTAGTATTAGAAAACTCTAGATGTAGCCTTAAGGATAAAAATAAGTATAAGAAAACATACCTAAATTTTGATAAGTATAGAGTAAGTGGTTTGTCAAGAAAATACATCCCTATCTGGAAAATACAAGTGGATGTGGATCTAACATAGATGTACATAGGGGTAAATCTTCAAAACAATGCGTTGAGCTAGAATTGACCAAGAGTTGGGGCATAAAAATAGTCCTTGCTGCATAATTGGTTTGACACTCTTGAGGGTTATGTTTTGGTAGATTCATAATCTCATTATGAACCATTATTAAAGTAATAAAAAAATTCCCATAAGATTCTATATTAGTAAATAGATCATGGATAACATATATCAAAGCCAAGAAATTATTAAGTTTAATAAATACAAGTAATTTATAAGTTATAACTTTAATTTCATTGGATTACCATTTATTTGTTTATTAGTTTAAAAATAATCATCCCTAATATTCCTTTTATTCTATCTAATTTTCAAAAATATATGGAACTGGGTGAACAACCAATGTGAAGGAAAATGTGATGACTTCCCCAATTAGATAACCAACTCGATGGGAGCAGGAATAGTAAAATTTATGATGATACTATTCCATATGACTCAGGTTCCGAATAGAAACCCAGATCAATATGACCACCCAAATACCACTAAGAAAAAACAAGTTGCAATTGAGACCTTTATGCGACAAAGGCCTCTGACTTACAATGGATCATCTGATCCCTTAATCATGGGACAATGGTTAAATTCCATTTAAAAGATATTATCTATACTTCAATGTTGTGAGAAAAAGAAGGTTTTACTATTTATTTATCATATGGAGGGAGAATATGATCTGTTTTGGACATTGATCAAGAATATGAATCCTCAAAAGGTGATCGAAGTGATGGTATGGAAGGAATTTCTTAAGATGTTTTTCGATAAATATTTTCCTTGCACTATATGACTTAAAATGAAAAGGTATTTCATTTCTCTCAATAAAAAGTATGACGAATCTCTCAGGGAATATGAGGAAAACCTTAGAATACATGAACAATATGCCGATGTCTTTTTCTTTAACCCTGAATGAAATGTTAACAACTTCATTGGTGGGCTAAAACCTAGTCTACAAAAATCTATTGAGATCCGAGACATTGATAGCTTTGAGAAAAAAAATTGATGTTCCATCAATGTCAAAATTGATATTGGTGAATCTCAAGGTTATCATAGGGTTAATAAGAGGAAAGTGGAGTTTAATTTTTTTAGATTTATGGAGAAATATAATGGTGCCATGAAATTTCAACATCCCACTTGTGAAAAGTATGGAAAGAATCACCCAAAAAAATTACTAAGGGGAATAAGTAAATTATTTAAGTATGGTAAGGATGGATTCCTAGATAGTGATTATTTATGGGATAATCCCACTAATGTGATAGAGGAAATGAATTATCTAGTCAAACTTCAATGCATTATTCATCTCTTCAACTTCAAGTAAATATGACACTTTCTAAACTAATTCACTAAGCTAAGGGTTTTAGAATACAACCAACAACCTCAAAGGAAGAAAGGGGTTATTTTACTATCACAACTGCTGAGGTGTATCTTGACAATGAAATGGTGATAGGTATGTTATTTATTCATTCAAGAACAGTGGATGTACTTTTTTATTCTGTTTCTATGCATTCCTTCTTTTCTTAAAAGTTTAGTATAACTATTTGAACACTATAACATAGCATGAGAGTAGAGTTGTCAGTGAAAATGATAAATACTAAAATTATTGAATCCCAAGTATATAAATCATCCTCTGCCAATATTTGTGGGCTGAATTTCCCAAAAAAAATATTTTCATTATCCCTTTAGTGGAATTTTATGAAATTATGGGAATGTATTGTCTTTCCCAATATATATCCAATATAAATTGTAGAAATAAGAAAATTACTCTCTACATCAAAAATCATACTATAATTTTTTAGAAATTCAAGGAGATGGATGAATCTTATTTAGTACAAAAATATTACTAATAGATATTATTTCCCAATGATAAATCATATCTAGCTCAAATGATTGAGTCTAAGGAAAGAAACATCCTTGAATACATACTTACTGTGAGGGAATGAGTTGAAGTGTTTCTTGAAGAATTTTTTGGTCTTCCTCCATGCCGGGAGGTTGAATTTTTAATCGAGCCTCTTCATAGGGTTTCATCATTATCCAATAATTCATATAGAATGTATGTTTTGTTACTTCATGATTAGAAGAAATAGCTATAGGAAAATCTAGATAAAGGGTTTATATGCACAAGTGCTTCACCACGGGGTGCACTAGTCCTTTTCTTCAAGAAAAAGGATGGGTAAATGCACCTTTTCTTTGATTATCATGAGTCAAACAAGATCATGAAAAATAAAAATTATCCCCTTCCATGGATTTATGACTTGTTCAATCAGATATGTGGAGCACAATACTTCTCCAAGGTGGATCTGTAGTTGGGGTTTTACCAAGTTACGGTAAAAAAGAATGATATCACCAAGACTGCATTTCGTACAAGGTACGGGCACTATAAGTTCATTGTAATTCTATTCAGACTCACTAATACTCTATAAATCTTCATGGGCATGAAGAATAGAGTCATTAAATATTACCTTGAAAAAAATTTGGTAGTATTTATAGATGATATTCTAATATACTCCAAAAGAAAGGAGGGGCATGTGGAGTATCTAAACACTGTGCTAAAGACCCCAAGAAAGGATAAGATTTAGGTCAAGTATAGAAAATGTGATTTTATGTTAAAGAAAGTCTCATTATTGGGTCATATTATCACAAGAAATGAGATATTTATGCACCCTTCAAAGATGGAATAAATTGATGGATGTTCGAGGCCAACGTCTATGATAGATATATGTGGTATCCTAAGATTATCTGGGTACTATAATCAATTTTTGATACATTTATCATGATTTTTAAACACTATAACCAAGATAAAATAGAAGGGAGTCTTGTTTATTTTAAATTAAGAATGTGAAGAGATATTCAAGGTGTTATATAAGTGGCTTGTCATTTCACCTGTACATATGCTACCCAAAAGCGGGGAACATTTCAGGGTATTCAGCGATTGCTTCAAAGAAGGTTTTGAGATGTGCGTTAATGAAAAATGAAAAAGTGATATCCTATGCTTTATGGAAATTGAATGTTGATGAATAGAACTACCCAAATAATAATCTAGTGTTTGATGCAGTGATCTTCACTTTAAAAATTAGGTGGCATTGTCTCCTTGGGGGGAAGTGTCAAATATATATGGATAAAAATAACCTCAAGTATATATTCACACAGAAAGAGATGAATATGTTCCAACAAAGATGGTTATAGTTGATCAAGTACTATGAATGATCAATACAATACCATCTTGGAGAAGTGGATAATTTGGTAGATTATCTAAGTATAAAGGATAAAGAAATTTTGTCATTAATAAGAATTGAAAAGGATCTAAACTTCTTAGACTTGAATAGGATGGACATGGAAATAATAAAAGAACATCATCAATCCTTTTACAAATGATTTCTCCACCATCTCTTATAGAGAAGATAAATTATTCTCAAAGAGATGATGTGGAACTCAAATGAAATTCAAAACTATAAGAAAATGTAAATTCTCAGAAAGACGGAGTTGTGATACTTGGGACACAACTATGTGTACCATCAAATCCTGAGTAAAAGAAGGATTTTTTGGATGATACACATAGCTTGACCTTATCCATCCACCCAGGAACCTCAAAGATGTATCTAAATCTCTAAGATCACTATTGGTGGGACAATATTAAGAAGGGGATTGTATAATATATGTAAATTTGTATTGTATGTAAGAAAGTGCAGGCAAAAAGGGAAAAATCAATGGGGGTTATGCAACCATTACCCATACCTACATGGAAATGGGAAAATATCACCATGGAATTTTTCACTCGTCTTGCAAAGACATCAATAGAAAATAATACTATTTGGGTTGTGGTGGGTCTTCTTACACATACTAAAAACATCATTTTTATTCAATATGACTTTTCACTTCATTAACTTGCAATGAAATACATTAGATAAGTGGTGAGGCTGTATGGAACACCACTATTGATTATATCTGATCGAGATATAAGATTTACCTATTTGTTCTAGAAGAGATTCCAATATTCAAAAAATACTGAGTTGAACTTTAGTAAGTATTACCATGCTCAAACAGATGGCTAATAAGAGTGGACTATCGAAGCACTCAAGGACGCATTGAGAGAATGCTCAATTGAAATCAAAGGTAGATGGGACCAACATATTACTTTTTTTGAGTTATTATAAAATAATAGTTTCTACTAAAGCATCCAAATGGATCCCTATGAAGCCATTGATTGGAAGAGTTAAAGAACACCAACATATTAGGATGAAGTTAGGGAACCTAAAATTAAAGGTCTTCAAATAGTTGAGGAAACGGTGGAAAATTTTAGGACTATTCAGCAGCACATCAAGGATACTCAGAGTCAATAGAAGAGATATGATAAAAATCATCGATGATACATAGATTTTTGATCCTGGATACATGGTATTTCTCTACATATCTCCATTGAAGAAAGTCTATAGATTTGGGAAGAAATGAAAGTTTACTCAAATATACATTGGTCCCTTTGAGATCTTTGATCTCATCAGAGCGGTGGCCTATACACTAGCACTCCCACTAAACCTATCTCAAACACATGATGTATTATATGTATCCCTATTGAGATAGTACATATCAGACCCATCACATGTACTCAATCCAGATGTGGTACTTTTGTAGAATGATCTTTCATATGGGTAGTAGTCAGTAAAGATATAGATTGTAAAGAGAAAGTTCTACAAAATAAGACAATGCACGTGATCAAAGTGTTGTGGAGAAACAAAAAGCTTGAAGAAGAAACATGGGGATCAGAGGAATTAATGAAATAGAATTACTTTCTTCAATATTAGTGTGTGAAATGAAAATTTAAAGGTTGAAATTTCTGAAGTGGGTAATATTGTAATGACCTGAACTTTTAAAAATAAAATTCCCCTTGTGATTTAATTAAATGTCTTATTATGTATTATTCTTATAGAAAACACATGAACTTATTTGGTTTTATTATATCATATTTAATTTAAAATACCATTAATCAGCATAATTGTTGATAATATAGTCGTTGAACAGTGATCACCTAATTAATATAAATATAGGGTTTTAACAAATCCATTAGACACAGACAAAGGAACTGATGGCCTCAACTAGTAGTAGCATACGCTAAGAATCCTATTTATCAGATCTTAAAAGAGATATAGAATCATTGGTCATTTCCCTTGATCAATCTTGAGCTGATATCCAACAAATTAAGAAAAAGAAACCTCATTAATGGGATAAGTTCATGCTCATCACGATCACGGCCGAAACCATGTACGCTGAACCACCCCATGAAAGTCTCACCATCATGCACCTTAATTCTATAATGGTTTCTGTTGTATTAATGGGATATCTATCAAGACTCCAATAATGTGAATATTTTTATTTTATATAATAATTAATATATTTTTATTTTATTATTGTTACTTAATAAATGATTTTTATTTTTACATAGTAAAACAAGAAATGTATTTTTAGGTAATATTCAAATTCAATTAAGTAATTTATTTTAATGAATTAATAGATTTATGAAATAATTAATATTGTACTAAAACGTTATTATTAATTAATTTTTATTAAATTTAAATGATTATATAATTTTTATGAAGTTAAATGTAATTTTTATAAGTGTTCGAAAACTATTTTTGTCAAAAAAACCCAACATTTCTCAATAAATATAAATTATTATTCTAAAAGTAAAAAATTCACATATTCATAAAATTATTTTGATAAATTGAATATTAGTTTTGTAATCATAGTTTCAAAATTAAATAATAGTGAATTTATCAAAAAATTTAGAGAGAGTCGAATTTTCAGAAAAAAAAAATTAAATACGGTATATATATACGGTGTGTATTATGGCATCATAATGACCCAAAAGTGATGTAATAAATACTATAATGGGTATAAAATGACAAATATATGATTCAACCCTAAAATAATTTGATTTTATGTTTATTTTTTAAATTTTATAAAGCCTTTATAAATCCTCCAAAACAAATAATATATTTTATGGTTTTAAAATCATTTCTTGAGGAGTATGACTCACTTCCACATCATCAAGAGTATTATTTTATTAGGTTCGGACCATGGAATTATAAAATAAAAAAATACCATTTGAAATAAATAATGGGTAAAAACCATAGTAAGGATTGTGTTTTTGGTTATTTTATTATATAGAGTCTAAACCCTATGTTTGAGAAATGATAAATAATTCCCCACTCATTTCCTATATAAACACACCCAATATCCCATTTATCTTCAATAAAAAATACTTATTGAACGTTTTTACTATTCCATTTCCTCTCTAGAGTCCTCCCAATGTTCCCCAAGCTCTCAATAATCCCCTCCCAAGTATTTGGAGTCACACGCTCAAGGAAAGGGTTCTTTTCATTCTCCTCTTTATTCAAGTTTCTTAATTAACTTACACCTTATATTTCCAACTCCTGATGTTGGGATATGTTTTTTCATGTCCCTATTACTATCCATTTGATTTTAAAATGATAATATACCCCTTTATCTATCATCAAATTGTTTTATGAATCATTAAGTGACGTTGTTGTACTACCGAAATTTCACCACGATTTTCCATTCCAAAACAATTGTGTAGTGAATACCATACCCATTTCCTATCAAAGGTGTTCAACTTTATACAATAATAATTCCTTGAATAGGGACATAAATTTTTATATTCAATACTACTTTATCTTGGAAGAAAATATTATGATGAATGAATCCACATTGTATGATTTATGTGGCACACTTAAGCATGAGAATGAAATGAAAGTAACTTGTGTGCTCGGAATTATATAGCACTCCAATGCATAGGATAATGTTTAGTCTCATGACACATAATGTTTGAATAGGGACTAAACCTGATTAATTTATGGTACATTTTCCTTCATGATGTCTTGGAAATTATCCTTGACCTATGTTTACGATGTAGTGTTTTAATTTGTTGTCACATTTGTCATGTTGCCTTTATGTTATCATGTTATATGATCTATTATTGTTCATGTCTATGATTCTCACTCCATTTATTCCACACTGATATACCTACTACCTAACATATATTACATTCTTCTTGTTATTCAATGTTTATTATCTTACTAGGATTTATAGCTCACCCCTTTCTTATGTATGTCCCAAGGTTATCCCATGCAGTTTTAAGTAAAATCATGTTAAGTAAGTTTTCAATAAATATGATTTTTTCCAGTTTTAAATTGTTATTTAATGTACCTAATTCTAAAATACACTAGACTTATTGATACTTAGGGTTATATTAAGTGTAATCTTATGTAATAAATAATTAATTAATGTTAAATAAAGATAAGGGTTTCCATATATCTCTTATTTACAATTCATAAGGTAATAAATAAATATTTATTTATTAAATATTTATTTATTTAGTTAAGAGAAAATTAGAATAAATATTTATTTACTTGTTCAGTTAATATAATATTAATTTTTTTATTTAATAATTATGTAACTGATATTTTTTTATTTAAATATTTATTTATTTCTAAATATTTAATAAATATTGAGGTTGATTAATGATTTGAGTTAAGGGACAATGGAAATGATATATTTCATTGAATATCTTTTAAATAAGTATTGATATATTTTTTTAAAAATTATATATAAATATTTTTAGGTTATCACATGTTATACAATACAATCATTATTATTATTATTACTATTTATTTGATATAGGGTTTACATAGAATAAATAATTAGATAAAGATCCTATTAATAATTACTATTGTCCATTGTATATTATCAATTATATCATTTCAGGGGTTATGGTAACTATTGTGCATTAAAAATTATCCTAGAAGAATTATCTAAAAGATCTAAAGAGAACATAATAATTACTCTCTCAAGAATGAATGATAATCCTTATACTCTCTATTAAGATCAAGAGAGCAAGGAGTATTCTATCAAGAATAAAGTATTACATGTTGAGATCAATGGTGAATGACACTAGGTGTTTGGTTCCTTTATGCTAGCACCTATAATACCAATGATGATGTTTCCATTTTTGTTGATCAATGTGCATACCTATTGAGGAAGTACATTTTGGATTATAAACTACAACGATGTTATGACAAGAGAATATATATGATTGATCAACATCAAGGAAAGACTTACCAAGTCAAGGTAATTAGTTTTTTTAAAATTAATTATAAATTATAAATGAAAATATCCTCTTTATGAAGAATAAAGGGTTACTTCATCATGTTTTAAGTATTTAAGCTGAATAAACTGATTTAAAACATTTTTGGTCTCAAGCCGAACCACTAATTATATTCCCCAAAACCCATCACCAATCCAACCTCCCAATCTACCCATCGTAATGAAAACCCATCAACTCACACTATAGTAAAGAACATTCATATGATTTCTGATTTATACAATATGCACACTCTAAGGTTTGTGCTATATTACCCTTCACGTTTCTATCAAAACCCAAGACTATAAAATATCATTCTTTCACTCTCCCTATGATGGTGGAATAAACCAAACCCATTATCATCCATTAACCCACTAAACCATTTCAAGATACAAACCTAAAAAAATACATCAATACATAAAAGGATTATCTCAATTATACCAACACCCACAACTCCAATTATCCCCTAAAAGGGTGTTCCAATTATCCCATAAGGCAATTGGTCTCTCATAAACCAACTAGATGGTATAGTCCAGTGATTATCACATATTATCCCAAAAGAATCCATCCCATACCATTTGTATGTTATCCCAAACATGACAACCCATTCATCATCTATCTCACATGATTAGTTTTCATGTCACTTTTGTGAAATAGTTGTCATCAAATCATAAAATCACCAAACCTAGAATGAAATATTCATCCAAATCAAATGACATCCAACTTAACTCATTCTAAAAATTATAACCCCCTGATCCCTTTTTAGGTCACCCAACCCTAAACCCCTATACACTCATATAGAAACACATATAAACCAAACAATATATGACTTAATATTTAAGAGATTTCCTACTCAAGGTATTTAAAGTTAACCCATCCAATGTTGCCACTTTTTTCACACCCATTTTCCTAGAATTATAAAATAGAAAAAATGATATATTTTTGAATTTATGGTTGAAAAAACATAATATGGATTAAATTATGGAGAGAACCATTTTTTCTAACATCTCCCCACCTATAAGAACCCATTACCACAAATATATCATCGATTGAATAGTGAATGGATATTTATGATGCTTATATGTGGTGTAGGGTATGGTAGGAGCCCGGAGAGGGGGGCCTACTAGGTTTTCTAGATTAAGAGACTTGGGGGATAAATTCAAAAAATTTATAAAAAAAATTAAATTATATTTGAAAAAAAAATATTCACAACCCACCGATTACCCAATGAGATTCCACTTTATACCAAGATTTATCTTAAAATTTCACCTATAAAATTCACTATAGAAAATATACTAAATAAATATCACTTATATGGAGATACATGGTAGTTTATATTATAGGTAATTTATTTTTAACGTTTCCAAAACATACATGGTTAAAAATTTTGAAAATTTAAATAATATATTACCTATTAGTGATATTTTATGAAAAATGTTATAAAACCCCAATAAATGAAGATTTAAACCATTATGATGTATTATATATTTTGAAATGGGTTAAACCAATATGAATCACGAAAATGTGATTTATTTTTAAAACATATTTGGTGGAATTTATAGCCTCTAATTATTTTATTCATGGTTATTTGTTTTAGTCAAGAAAATATACCATATTTTATCAAGGTTAAAATCGATGCAAATTAATTCATGAAAATTTTAAGATCTCCCTATAAATTAGAAAAAAAAATTATCAATACATTATGGTGGTTTAATTTTTTTTTATAAATTATTATTGTTTCACTAATATTAGGGGTGGTTTATACTTCTACTACTGATGAAATGGTAAAAAAACATGTAACTCAATATAATACACTATAATATTTAGAAAAAATATTTAAAAAAAGACTACAATAAAAATTTATAGCACAATAAAAAAATCATATTATATTATGAAATTTATAAAATTTAAAAACATTAAGTAAATTATTTTTAAATATAGTAAGTAGAAGTATGAAACATAAATAAAATGGGTATTCATGGACCCCATAATTACCCATAAATAAGTCATAAATCTATAGGATATATAAAAAAACAAATAAAATGATTCATAGGTTATCAAGTGTATCATATGTTCCATGTGGTTACCTCGAGATGATAGAATCTATTCATTTTCCTGGTAACATCTATCTGATGGGGGCTACATTTTAAGAAAATAAAAATAAAAATTATATTATTTTTAAAAAAATATAAAAAATATAAATATGAACCATTTGTACATTTTAAGGTTCTCATATCATGGATGTAATCACCATGGGGATACTCCCGGTTTTATTTATTTTATCATTAATATTAAATATTATTATGTATATATTTTGTTTACTTTTCAAATTTTAGGGAATAAATAATGATAGTTTGTAAATTTTTATCATTTTTTGAATAAAGAATAAATTTAAATACATTTTACACATGAAAATTATGTAAATTTACATTTCCATAAATACATTTATGATAATTTTATTTGATTAACTTTAATGTGGAATTGACTTTTTATTGGTTTAAATTCTTGAAATCAAGCTGCAGATTGCATTTCATAAAAAGAATAAAGAAATAGCGAGTTTTGAGTTTTTAAATGAAAAGAGTGAAGAGATGAATCATATTAAAGTATAAGAAGTTATAATAGATATTACTAAATGGAAACACATAATATTAATTTCATACAAGGCCATGATATGCTGGATTCAATCAGTATCTCAATCCCACACCCTTATGATATGAATCAAGTGGGAATCAGGAACCTCACAAGAGAATTCTAGATTTTTCACATATAACTATTTAATGTTGATGAAAAATTCCACCACCCACCTGATGGGTGGCCACCATAGATAACTAGCTACAATATTTGTCCTATATAAAGGATTTTTTACTACCGGAGAAAGAATTAAAGCAGTTGGTGCCACCCATAGGAAAACTCACAATAACCCTTTTTTGTTTCTTCTTCTTATATTTACCTTTAAATATGGTCTTACATGTGTTGGTAAGTGAGATTTTTCTATTCCCCACTAATGTAGAATCTATAAATATGATTTAAATTATAAGGAATATCAACCTACTACTTACTAGAAAAAATATAAATGTGCCTACGATCATCAAAAGGGTCACTGGAAGAAGATTTGTCCCAAAATTGAAAAAAAATGTTGTACAGAAAACTGAGGATGTTTAAGATTATTATTTTCTCCTTTACTAAATGATCAACCACTTTAAAGGTTATATTATTGATTTTAAGGGTTTATTATATATGTATAGAAATCAAGACTGGTTTTCAAGCCTTATAAATTTAGATGATGGTGTGATGCTTATTGAAAATAACAACCATTTTCACATAAAAGTTTTTTGAACAATACAGTTGAGGATGCATAAGGGTATAACTCAATTTCCTATAAATGTAAGATATGTATCAAAATTGGAGTAGAACCACATATCACTTAGATCCTTGGATAATCTTTGTTAACTAATTACCATTGAAGATGGGTTCATGAAAGTAATCCATGATGACTTCCATATGATGAAAGGTAATTAAAAATGTATATTTTTATTATTTTAATTCTGAGACTGTTATAAGTAGAATGTTTATATTAGAATAAAGTGATTCTGACACTTCCAAATTAGGGAACATTATACTTAGACTTACTATAGATAAGTCCTTGGATATTTAGTAAGGCAATGTGTTTTGAAAAATATCAAGATAGGAAAATTGTACTTTTTTAAGAAATTTTTAATGTGTAAGAAAACTAGAGTTTGTTTCAGCACTTCAACCCATCACATGAAATTAATATTTTATTGCATCCATACCTATGTCTAGGTACCATCAAAAAAAGCATCATTGGGAGGTAATAATTATTTTATCACATTTATTGATGACTACTCAATATATTTTTGGTATATGTTATGAATCATACAGATGAAGTGTTGCATGTCTTCTTTAAGTGGAATAAGATGATTTAAAATCAATTAGGAAGGAAAATAAAGAGACTAAGATCATATAATCGTGGATAATAAACTTCAAATCCATTTAAGAATTTTTTTTCAGGATGAAGGTATTATGGGATACTTTACCATTCTAAGAATTCTATATTATAATTGAGTAACATAATGGATAAATCGTACACTCATTGAAAATGAATTTCTTATATTGTATCATTAAGGTTTATGTAAACCATTTTTTATAGAATTATTTATGTATATAGCACACATTATAAATTTATACCTACTTCCATGATTGTTGAAAAAAACTAATTGAGTCTTGGTCTACTGAGAATTTTTTAATTATTATAGACTTTGTATCATTGGTTTTACTGCCTATTTTCATGTGATATACTCAAAATTAGATCATATATTGAAGAAATATGTATTTTTTGGATTTGTTAATTGAGTTAAGGATTTTTGACTATGGGATCTAGAAGCGAATAAGATCGTTGGGAGGTATGATGTCACATTTGAAGAATATATAACAGTGAAGAAAAATGATTCTAAAAATGAAATGTATGACTTGGATAGAGTTGCGATTGAAGTGAAAAAAATTCCACCTTCAAATAATCAAGAGCCACATGTGATAGAGTTTAGTGGTCATATAGATATTACAACTGAGGAAGAAGTACCACTGTAGTAGGATAGTTATCAGTATGAGAGTATTGCCACTAGTATAACACAACTGGCCATATGAAGGGCCTCCAGGTATAATTATTTGGTTAGTTATTATATTTTAGTAATTTATGGGGATTTCATCGATAATTGTCTTGATATTTTTCATATAAAAGAAATGAACTGGTGGAATGGAATTAATTAAGAAGAAATAAATTCAGTACATCTTAATAAGAAATGGGATCTTGTTCCTCTTTCAAATAAAAATAAGGAAGATATGGGGATAAATTTCTAATATTTTCAATATTTGATCAATATATCATATACTTTAGATTCATATGGGCATTAGGAAGGTAGAAACAATAAGAGTTTTTTGAGAAGTAACTGTGTGATATTTTTCATCAAGGTAGATATTGTTGAATGTTGATTCAAAATACAAATGCCCATATGATGGATATCCTCTAGAGATTAACAACCACCATATATGACCTATAGTTTGGAGTTAGGGCCACCTGAGAAAGAATCACAGTAGTTGGTGTCTTCTGAAGGAAATCTCACATTGACCCTTTTTTGTTTCTTCCTCTTCTCTTACCCTATAAATATGGGATCAGATGTGTTGGAAAGTGATATTTTCTGTGTTCCCATTGGTATTATAAATTTTAATATGAAAATAATAATGTCTTCTAAATGAATCTAGGTCACCCTGACCAAACCAAATATATATTTTTCTCCCTATTTGTTTTGTTTTCCCTAATTAGGGGTGAGTTTTTGAGAGAAAAAGTGATCACTTCCACACAATAGTGACTAACTTAGGGTGGAATAGGTCTCATGTAATATTGAATTTGGGATTTTTATGGATATATAAAAATAAATTAATGAGGGAGTTTGTTATATTAAAGTTAATCAGTTCAGATCCTAGCTATGTGAGATTAACTCAACACTCTCCTAGGCCCCAATATATTATCTGGTTCCCACAATGTTATCCCAAGTTCTAATACCTAGTTATGTTTATCTAATGCCCTCTATAGGTCCAATTTTGACTTTATAACCCTCAATACACTATTTTATTCTATTGAAACCTCGATCTTTAACAACATCATCTCAAGGGCCAATTACTTCTCTAGATCCACTAACACATCATCAATCACTATTTTACAATCTAATTTCTTAAAATTGTTTTCATTTCACCCTAGAAATAGTAAATTTCATCCAATTTAACTAGGGGAACTTAAAATGAAACATGAATGATGGATTTCATTTTTATCACATGTGTAGCCCATACAAGAGGGAGGAATGTTCTCATTCAGGTTTTTTTCCTGATTCAGGTTATCCTTGGTGAAATTCCATATAGAAGAAAATGATATAGAGAGAGAAACATGTTTCCTTAAGAATACTTACACTTGAAGTTTGAATTGAGGGAGAATAACACAAAACTATATTGTAGTTGAATGAAGTATTCCACATGGTGAAAATCAAGGATTAAAATACATGTAAATCCATTGAATTTTAGGTTATTTTAGAGGTAAATTGATAAATTCATCAATTTAATGATAAAATATGGGATTAAGAGGTGGATTCACTTCCATTCAAAAAATGAGGCACATTCAATATTCCCTTTGAGACTTATATTACATTCCACGATATAGAAAATCATAGAATCACATTTATTCTCTCCATTCAACATAACCTATCCTTCTATCTACCTTTATCCATTCATCTTAGGTCATGTAATTGTAGTAGCTAGAGACCAAGGAGTGGATTCTAAGAAAAATATCTCTGAGGGGGACTCTTTTTCTTTATTTTTCATTTTTATAAGAATTAAAATCTGGTCTTGTAGGTAGGGGTAAGGGTGATTCGAATGTTTCCCATGTTTTATTCCTTATAAAACATAGATTTTTTATTATTAATTATTTATTATTATTGATTATAATGAATTGTGGATTAGTTAGATTATTCAAATATTGATGGTGAGGTAATGACAGTTGAAACCCATACCAAGTACCTAGGTAATAATCACTTCATCTTAATGGTCGAGAGTCCTAGAGGTATAGTGGAAACTTAATCATGTAAAATGAACTTAAACACTACTCATTAGGGACAAAAGAAGCCATATGAGGACACTTTAATTTATGAGTAATCCCTTTACTACCATGATAGTGGATCTTAAGAGAGATTTGATGTTATTAATTATTATTAGTTGGTTAATACACTTATTTAGTATCATGATGTTGATCACTAACCAATATTCCCCACTCATCTAAAATTGAATTAACACTCCCTATATGATTGATTCTCACTTTCACTACCACTATATGATTCCACATATTCAAACATGTGAATCTAAAAACACTGAACACATATTTATTTTCTTAATTTAACACACATAAATCCATCCCATTAATATTAGTTACACATTCACCCGACCTAATTGAATAAGTGTGCTAAACCATCATTCCTTGTGGAGATGATCCGATATTAACCGGAATCTATATACACATTCCATTTGACTAACTCATAGTCATGTCACAAAATAAAGTACCCAAATTTTCTAACACTATATAAAACTACTAACCCAAAGCACTCATTTATGACTTATACACCGTTAATTTATTCTTTGACATAATAACTTTCTTCAATGGTTCTGGATTATGACCAATACTAGTACTTGGGGAAGGATAAGGTGTCTTACACTTCTGAAAAATTAGGCTATGGCCACTCATATATATCCATGATTTGAGAAATAATGGATGTGGGGTAGCCTATATCCATGGGAAATAAGGACCATGGTAATAGGCTTCTTACCACCAATATCAAACAAGGACCACGGATATTAACATCCAGGGGAAAATAGACCACGTATGGGAACATAATAGGAAGGGAAACAAAAGGGTATTGGAAAATATTATAACTATAGTTCATATCAACCGTGGATATAGGCCTTTCTCACAACACCTACAAGCATGGTCCACATGTAAAATGGTTGTAGCCCTTTCCTATGGCACCTATAGCCATGGTCTATGTAGATTGTGAACGTAGTTTTAATAAGGCAGTATGTTTTATTTTTTAAAAATTTTAATAATTATAATTATATGAAATTATATGTGTGTATATATGTGTATGTATAAATTTCATCTAATCTTAGTGGTATAGTTATATAAGAAATATAGAGGTGGTCTCATGATCAAATATTAGTGGTTTTTTCAATTTTTATCAAAGGTTATGGCCACGGTCATGAATTATGGTCATATATACCATATAGAAACAATTTAATCATGGTGGTTTAGACCTGTGTACAATGTTAAAAAATGTCTCCATAGCCTATATTATATTCCAATAGTAATAGGGTCCCCAGCCTTCGTAAATAGTTTCCATTTTCTATGATCATTATCCCAAGGCCTACTATTAGGGTTTTGGCTCCTGGTTGTAGGTAAATTATTTGGTAGTGTTAGTGAATAATGTTTGAGAACTTCTAAAGACTCGTTATGGGGATGGTCTATAATGATCATCGGTGCTTGGACCAGATTCTCACTACCCAAAATCTTAGAAATAATATTTCCATGGTAAATCTATGATTACTATATAAAAAAATTCCCATGTCTCCTTAATTTTTACCTAGACATTAAAGAATATAAAATAATAATTATTGTAATATTTAAAAAATTTAACCCTATTGCTCTATGTTAGTTTTTTTATCACACCCTTATAAATTTGTATTCACATAAAACCATATCTCAGTTCACCCAACCTTATGAACAACCTCATCCACCTGTATCATTAAAGTAAAAAGGAAAAAACGAAATTATAAATTGGTTAATATTAAATACATATATATTTCATAATAGTTAAAATTTCACCTTTCATGTCTTATATTTGTTAAACTATTCAACCCTATTGTGTGAGGGATTTCCTACTTATATTTTCCCACTATATTTTTCATAGAAATTTCATAAAAATAAAGTTATATTACTATAAAATGTAAAATAATTAATAAGATCACAATAATATAATATATCATCTTAAAAATCCTTATATGAAATGGTAGAAACTCTATATACCAAGGAAATCCACTAATCTATGGGCATCCCTTCTAGTACCTTATCATATATATTTTATAGTCTTAACAAGTTTACACTGAACTCACCCCATAACATGTACTTAAAATAATTTTTTTCCCAAACTTTTCAAATCCCACTAGCACACAATGGCATCATCCACATCAAAATGGAAACCATCATACAGATAAAATACATAAAAATTATTAAAATTGTAATCTTTTTTAAAATATAAAATATAAAACTCAGTTATCAATAGTTATTTTCATTTAACCTTATTTGATTATAAAATATCATATTATTCAAGTTTATTGGAGTATTCCACCTATCATGATACATGGTAGAATGGATTATCATCTCAAATGTTAATCTCACCAAAACTACCCATACATGCCTCTGTTATCATTCCTAAGCACCCTAAAATTGTCAAATTCCACAGATTCCTTAAAAAATTTTAACCTCCAAACATCCTTTTTTCAAAGTTTTTTTTATATTCATTTATTATTTTTATCTATTAAATAAACATATTTAATATTTAGTATAAGTTTTAAATAAATAATATATTCACAAAGAAATGAATACTAATAATAGTCACCCAGAAATACCCTCATGATGGTATAAGTGACATGATACATGTAGTTATTGTTTATTGACAGAACTGGTTCCTTGAAAATCTTATCCACTAACAGCCCTATTTTATTGGGAAGCAGACTTATAGAAATAGGTAGCGTACCTAGTGGACTAGGGATGATAACTGATGAAATATTAGTTTTATCTGACTGTATAGAATAATTGTGGTTGGAAGAAAATTAATTCCTTTGAATTATTCTTTAAATATAAACAACAATGAAGCCAATTAGGTGTTTTTAAATGATATAATTCAATATTAAATTTTAAAATTTCGAACACAAAAATATCCAATCATATGTAGATATTTTAAAAATAAATTAAATACTCAAATTAATTAATTTATTTGAAAATATTATTATTATTATATATAATCAATTATTTAGGGCATATTATTTTACCCCTATACTATTTATTTTTAATTGTTTGAGGATAAAGTAAATTACGTTACCCTATACCATTAATAGTAAATGTTGAATTTAATATTTTCTCTAGAATAATAATTGTGAAATTTATATTGAATACTATTTTTTAAAATTAAACCTCCAAGAATATATATAATAGAAACTATATTAAAAATATATCACTCTTTTGAAATAGTAATCAATATATGATTTAATAAGTAAGTTAAAGGAGGATTGAACTTATAATGGTCTCATTCATAATTTATTAGAATCAAATACCATTATCATGATATACATATATTTTCCCACTCTAACATGGATGAAAAATTCAATGTTATCATGGAAAGAGAAATCAATCTCGTCTTATTGATGGGGTTTACTTTCAGTAAGCCATTATACAACATCATCGCCCATATAATACAAGTATCTTGATTTGAAATAAAATAATGCACTTCAACCTTCATTGAGTCCATCATAAACATAATATACCATTTTAAATTATGAATCTAAAATATATGGATCTTTTTCATCTCACTCACCAATGTAAATCAAAGGTTTTAAGTTAACTTAAGTGAATCGTAATTAATATTTCTTTATACCCCTATTAATACCCACTAAAATTCAACTAAATAACATAATACAAATATAATATGAATATTTAATTTGAAAATGTTAATAAACTTTAGAAAAAATCAACTCTATGAATTTTGAGAAAATTACACTAATATTTTTTTTGAATCCTTATTGATGATAAATTTTATGAAATTCAAAGTCATTAATATTATAAGACATGAATCTCCAGTGTTGTTTCAAAGGTAATCATGTAATATATTTCATATCCTCTAACAATTCAGCTCAATTATCAATTATCAGGATTTATACAAATAGATAAAAAAATATTATTATTTATAAAATATAATTGAAATATATTATAAATAAGAAATTAATTATGAAATTATATGATATTAAAACCGATAAATAATGTCTTTTTCAATAAATTGTGTAATCACTTTTTCATTTCAACTTAGATGTTGAAGTTACCTCACTACTGGAAAAAACACTATACCCACAGTTTAGGACCCTGGGTATAGCCCCTAAAACCATGGGTATAGCCTATACCCACAGTTTTAGGAACTGAGGTTTTGGGAGGCATCAATATAGACCTATACCCACAGTTTGACCAAAACATGGGTATAGGCCACCTATACCCCTGGCTCTTAAACCTTTGGTGTAGTTAATTTCAATGGAATGACCTATACCCATGATTCGATCAAATCATGGGTATATTTCATTTATTAAAAAAACATCCACTAGGATTTGATCCCAACACCTTCCACGTATAGTCCAGCGACCTTACCACTACCTTATAACCCATTTTATGTAATTATAGTCAATATATATATATATATAAATATATATATTTAAACTAAAGTGTTTATTATTATTATTATTATTATGAAAAAATAATGGGCCAACCTTTACCCATGGTTTGGTCAAATGGGGGGTATAGGTTCTTCCGGGGATTTTTTTCTGTGAAACATGTCACCACAGTTTAAAAAAACCCTGGGTGTAGCCCAACCTAAACCCAATGTTTTTGTAAACCGTGGGTATAAGTATTTCCCATGAATTTTTTTCCTACAAAACCTATACCAATGGTTCTCTAAAAATCGTGGGTATAGGTCCTTCCCAAGAAAAATTCTTCCCCATGAAACCTATACTCACGGTTCGCCAAAAACCATGGGAATATGGTGAATATATACCCATTATTTCTGTAAAACTATGGGTATAGCCTTGTTTTCCAGTAGTGGCTATGTTTTTATATCATTAGTTCTCAAATAAAACGATCTGTAATATCATTATTTAGTATCACAAATCACTTTTCATATATTAACATCGTATGAGTTAGTGAAAATAAAAATACTTTTCTGATTAGGTAAGATAACATTGTAAATATTTTTTATTTAAAGAAGGATTAAATAATATTTGGATTATCCCCAACTAATCTGAGTTAATTAATTATTATTATAATCCTATACAATTACCCAAAAAATGTGAGACACTCTTCATCCAAGTAACCTTCAACAATAGAGCCTTCTGGTTGAGATTGTTTACACACATGAGACTTAAAAAAATGAGGTACCAAATATATCAAAACATAATAAACCTCATATTTTATGATTTATACAAACATAACTTAGTAGTGAGGAAAAATTTAAATAATAATACCCCTCTATGGGACACATCCTTCAACAGTTTACTAGTTTTCATAGTTTCACTTCCTTAGTCAAATACACAGTCAAATGAATTATTGCAATGAAAAATGATGAGAGAAATAACATTTAATGATGAATATGTTTAATTAAAATATATTTATATAATATATAATTTTTTGGGGGTTTTATTATTTCTCATAATTTTACTTAATGAACAAGAAAAACATAGCTTTGAATATGAATATTTTATCAGGTGACTTGTCACGCAATGTTAACTATATTGGTTTTTCTATAAATTTATATAACTTAAAGAATTTTAATATATATGTAAATTATAATATTTTAAGTCAAAATATCATAAAATTTTAATTAACTATGAATGAGGTTCTTTGAAATTTTTATATCTTTAAAGGAATGCATATTTCTTATTGGGTTTTCAATGAAAAAATAATTATAGTATATTTTCTATTATTATTTTCGCATATATCATACTTTATATTCAATTATTATAATTATTTTCATATATTATGATGATCCTTAAATTTCCACATCTCATTAGGTATTTTAAAATTTTCATTATCACATGCATTCTTCTTAATGTGCATAACATCAAGATTATGACATAACATCTGTAGTTCATAATAATAAAGCTAGAAAATATATTATATTTTTAAAATTTTATTATTCCAATTCCATATAATGTTGTAAAAAAATATTTTCAAATATTCATTTAATTAATAATATTTTATAAATTTTCTAGTGGTATTTTATAATTATATAAAGTTTTCTGATCTAGAGATTAATTTTAGAGGGGGCCACAAATTTTTATCTCCATTGAATATTGTCTTGTTAAAATAAAATCTATGAGATGTATCTAGGAATAAACTATGATATAAAAAACAATATTTTATATAATTAATAAACATTTTATATTTAAAATAAAAGATACAAATTTGACCTTCTAAGCTAGTGTGAGTGTTCCAACTATAAAAATTACCCAGTCTTGGGAAGTCTCTAACAGTCCACATGAGGCCTATATAAATTTAGGAATTTTTTTAGTTGAATCACATATATATCTAAAACATTTTCCCATAACTAATATAATTTATTCATAAAAGGCTGAACTTTTACATTGATATCATTTTCATTCATTTATTTTCCAATAATAGTCACCAAAATAAAGAAAGAATTTATTTTGTATAAATATATATTTGGAAGAAAATTTAAAGGGACAAAAATAACTTCATATATGTTGTAAGAAAGACTTAAAGTACCAAATTTATTTAATGTATCTATATCCAGTCCCAAAATCACATTCATGGGGTCTAAAGATAAATTTTTATTTAAGAATAAATGGAATTTCATGATTCTTGATCTCTTAGATGACACATAAACCCCTCACTATTGTTTCCCATCACATGAAACTTCATTTACTCTACAGTTTTAGATGATGTGAATATTCATTAAAATCATGGTTTTAGATTAAAGTAACATAAGGCCTTTATTTGAGTGTCATTTATATACTCATTCATAGAAGTACATTATTTTATCCTTGCATCATTATTCATTGATTTCCATCTACGTGTACGTAAAATTTTACTCTATTCTTCATCTTAATATTCTCCCTAATATAATTTTCCTCAAATAGGATATATTATAATTTTTCTAACCACTATATAATATGGGATATTTCATGATATATTCTAGATAACTTTAACTAGATTAAAAATATATAGCCTGAAAACTCGTATATCTCAATTTTTTCATTCAATGTCTTCTCCATCCACTATATCTTTAAATGACACCCTGAAATATTAGAAGTGTATGAATTGTGATTCCTTTAATTATTACAAAAAATAGGAAAATCTATAAAACTTTTCTCCCTGATAATGTTTACTAGGTATTTTTTATTCCACAACGGTATAGACTATGACTGTTTTCTCCATAAAACCTCATAGAAAAAATAGCTCGTCATTTAATATTCCAGAACATGACCTTCATGAATCTGTTCATTTTCAGTATGAAATAAAATATATTAATGAATAACACACCTATTTTTAACTCTTATGGTATGAATTCCATGCTTATTTTATATTTTTCTCCTTGTGGTGAAATTTAAACCATTATATAAACTCCAATATTCTTAGAACCATAACAAGATCCATCATAGGAATTTCCATAACTAACCATGACATGGTGTACTCCAAAAATGACATGGTCAACTCCTCATGGTCACTTAATATCCCAAAAATTAATAAAAAATTCATCATTCAATTTTTTATGATTTTTTTCCTTTACCATACCATGAAATATTTTTGATTTTCATGGCATAGTGTAGTCGTCTTTGGAAAAATTCATTCTTCCAATCTAGTGCGATCTTTCACCCTTCCTTCCTTAATCTCTATCATCCATAATGTCCCCCAATATACATCTGGATGATATAGAATCAAATTAACCTACTCATATAATGTTAAGGCTTCTTTTTCATCTACTTTCTTCATTATCCAAGTGATAATCATGTGATATAATAATGATTACTCTAATAACAAGGAAATATTCTCAAGAGTACCTTCAAGGCACAACTAAAAAATACACACAGATACATACATATATTATATATATTATCTTACTATATAATTACCTCCTTAACAAAGTTGGAATTCATAACCAAAACATTTTTAAGGTTCATTACACCACATCGTCAATGTTGATAGTGTTTACAAGAGATATCCATCCCATAATGAGCAAGAATTCATATATCCAATTGAAACTCCATTTAACATTAAAAGAATTAAAAATATCATTATCATTCTTTACTATATCCAAGAGTTATTCATCTTCATAAACTAATATGAGTTAGTCAAGGCATATGATAATAATTATCTTTCTTACAAAAAAGTTCCATATATACCATACATTATGAGCCTTCTAGAGGAGAAAATAATTGAATATAATATATTAAATAACATCTTTAATACTCTATATATAACATATAATATTCCTATTTAGTGATCTCATATATGATGTTAGAATTATAATGATCATTTTTTTCAGTCAACTCCATATCTTTTTTCATAATGATCTTCTTCAAGGCTTGTATTTCATAGAAATTCCAAAACTTCTTATAAAAAATATATTAATATTCCTTGAGAACATACATTTCCTTCATTAATATCAAATCAATAATGTTTTAATACTAACATGAAATCCGTAAAACCCATCAATCTACTAAATTAAATCCAAATCAAACATTATTTTGTAATGAAAACAAATCTAATAATACATGCATGAACTTAATCTTCATGACATACATGGAAATATCATTATCTAAAATATATAGATAATTATAACATTTTTTGTGAAAAAATTATGTATTATTTTATAAAATATTTAAGAAAATAATATTGAAATTAATTTATGTAAAAACGTATATGCATTTTGGTAGCACCAACTGTAAATAATATGTTGTACTATTGGTGTTTCATCATAACTCAAGAGGGGTGAGTATAGATCTAAAATATTTACCCCAAATAAAATATCCCTCTTTAAATTATAATTTTAATATATCCCTAACTCTTAATAAAATATATATTGGAATTTAAAACAAATAAATACAGCTACATAAATAATTTATAGAGGTTCAGGTTAAGAGGAACTACCCATAATACACACCACCAGCACTAAATGGAGTATGGTAATTTTTAATTAGCTCACACGTTTCCTAGGGGATTACCAGCTGAGTTCAAGTAGTTATCACTTATTGTAAAGTACAAAGAGATTTCAACTAGGATCTCCATTAACAAGGCCTATCCATGACCTTAACTACTCTCAATAAAAGTAGTGTGTACTTTTACTAAGAAATAGATGTTAAAAAGATAGAATATTTGGAACATAGTTGCAAGAATCAATTGAAAGTAAATGAAGATCTTCAAAATAGATGAATATAAATTTTAAAAGTGACTCTAAAAGATTATTTGGCTGTAAAGGATATTCTTGTATCTTAAGAGTTGGATTTTTTCTTCATAAAGTCTCTCAGAAAGAAATAGTATAAAAATAGTGTATATAGGTTTTGTGTTTTATATAATATCTTCTTTATTTTTTATTCTAAATTGTCTCTTTTTAATTTAAACAATTGAGAGTAAATATATAATCCTTAGAGAAATTAATATCTACATTTTCATGTGACCTTATCTAATAAATATAGACAAATATAAGTATAAGTTGAGTGTGTCTATGGTCTAACTTACACTAATATAATATCTTAGGAATTTCAGAATACATTAAATAAACATTTCATAATTTAAAAAACAATTTTTAATAAAAAATTAGTAGTGTGCTTTTCTTAGAAATTTTCAATAGTAAGAAAGAACCTTGAAAAGAAAATAAGAAATGCAATGAACATAAAACCGGTCTTCCATTGAATCAATTTCCACCCTAAAAATCAAAATGGTTCTTTGATACTAGTAAAGAACTCATTTTCTCAAAAATGAAAAAATGGTTGATTAATTGAGTCAAAAAAATGTGTTTAGATATTAGAAAATTTTATAAAAATTTTTTTGATCATATGAATTTACTTGATTTTGTATTCCTTTTCTCCCTCTAAGGAAATTTTCAACTTCACAAGACATTTCTATGTCTCTCAAGACTTGGGTTACAAACAAGACATTTTTCCTCATAGTAAATTCTATGGGGTACAAAATTTTAAATCCACTTAAGACAATCAATAATGATATAATATTGAAAAATTATTCCTATAGTATAATTTTATCTAGTGTAGGATATATTATGCCCATATGTAAATTTCGAGTGAATAGAAGATATTTGATCCATGTATGACATTTTCAGACTCTATATGATATTTAAATTTTATAAATATGCATCGGTTCTAACCTTATAAATTCAAAATACATTTCCCATATGAAGTATCCTATCATATTACGTTATTATCTAAAACTTACTCATATAGGATATTTCCTCATTATAAGACATTTTTTGTATGGCGTATGAAAATTTTCTTACATCAAAGGACATTTTGGACTATCAATAATATAATATAATTTTTCTTTTAAGATAAACTTATTAGTAAAATAAATTGAAATTGTTTTAGCATCAAAGCATGTGAATTATTGGGATATGTTCGAACAACATAAGTACATCAAACAATCACCCCCTTTTTAATGATCAAAAAACCCATAATAATTTAAATAAAAATTTTATAGATTTTAAAGATATAAGAATATGAAACAAAGATTGTATAAAAATTTTGATTAAATTGATATTTCTATAATTTTTTAATTTTTAATTTTATATTTATTTATATTCACCCCCTTTAGTATATTCTCCCCCTTTGTTGATAATAATTTTAAATGTTTTTTGGTAGATATATTGTAATATTGGAGTAAAATTTTATGTTTACCAATATCTTCTTCCCCTTTTGTTATATCAAAAAGAAAGATATGGTAGTGAGATAAAAACATTACCTTTATCAAAATGAATGAATAAACTATGAGAATATAGATTACTAAAATGAATAAATATTTATCATTGAATTAAGATAATCAAGAATATAAATTCCAAAATCATGAATATATTATAAAGACCTTGGATTTCCATGTAATTTGTTTTAAATATATGGGAATTTTACAAGTCTGTGAAAATTGACGACGCGTGATTCTGAGGCCCGGAGTGCCCAGAATGAATTTCTGAACTTTTTTTCGGGTATGTTCAGTAAATGTGCGAGCGGGTTTTTCAAACTTTTGAATCGGTGCTCAAAATTAAAATCTGAGGGCACCGTTGAACTCGCAGTGTTGGTATTCGCTTAAGGAGACTTTCACTTAGATGGTAGATGGTCAAGGGTAAAAGTTTGTTTTTGGGTTTCTTGTGTACGAATAAAATAAAATAAAAGTATGTGACATTTTTATTTTTATTTGCAACACCCAGGTGGGTGTTGGGAGGTGGGGTCCACCGAAACTAAACCTCCTCTTCATGTTTAATTGTGGTGGGGACCACCTGAGTTTTCAATAACCTCCAAAATTGAATTTAGGGGTGGGGACCACCTGACCCTTATTTATGGGGGGAGAAGAAACCACTCAACCCCCATCTTTAATGTGGAAGAGCCTCTTGAGCTTCCTCTATATTAATTACGCCAACCCACCCTAATTAAATGTGCCAACCTAGGTGTTTAATTAGGATTTTTTGAATTTGTGCCAACGATTAATGTTGGGGGGGAACACATCAGTTGGCCATTTTTCTTTTCGGTGGAGCCTTGGGATAAAATCTCTCCAATGAAGAACGCATTCTTCCAACGAAGAATGCAGATGAAGAATGCTGACCCAGACTTCGACCTTCTTCCTCAAGACTTCCTCCGACGTAGGAGGTCTTCAACTATGATGAACAGACAACAAACTGACGATCGAGGAAAACACCGACGACACCGACATTCGTCTTTTTTCCAACGATTCGTATTCTTACCCACGACTCTATCGACGCATCAATTCGAGGTAGGGGTTTAATTCTATTTGTTTATCACTTTCTAGGTACTCCCTTCTTCTCTTGTGCAGGATTGGGAACGACTAAATTATAGAGGATCGTGGTTGGCGTTCTTTGCTTCATTCTTGTGAACCGTATGCTACCACTCTAAACGCAGAGGATGGGGGCCAAACTAACCTGTCCCGACTCCCCTCCACTGTTCTTCTTTATGGGTTTCTTCGGAATAAAGGAAGGAGAAGAAGGCAACGACGCCGGCACCCATGGCCACCATGACCCGCGCCTCCCCCGCAGCACTCCGGCCTCCCAGCCAAACTGGTCGTGCGCCTGCCGGCCGAGCCACCCTAGCTACGCCGCTTACCGGCCATGCCACCCCAGCCGCACCGCTTTCCGGCCACGCCACCTTCCTGCCGATCCTCCCCCCATCCGTGCCCCCCATCAGTCATGCCACTCTGGCTACCCCACCCACTGGCCACACCACCCCGGTGGCGCCGTCCACCGGCTGAGCCGCCCCAGCTCTTGCCACCAGCTGGCCTCCCAAAATGGCATGCACCCCCCGCAGCACCCCATCCAAACCGGCCCATGCCCCTCACAGCGCCCCAGCCAAACTGGCCCGCACCCCTTGTGGAACCCCATCCAAGCTGGCCCATGCCCTCATGGTGCTTTGTCTGAACCATCCCTGTGCCCTCGTGGCACCCCCGTGGAAAAGCCGCCCCGCGTACTCCGCATCCCCTCGCGGCCCTCGCAGCCTTCCAGACCTCTCAGTGGACCGGGTCGTGTCACAGGTCAGGCCAGATCCAACAGGTCGGGTCGGGTCGACTTGAACCGGGTTATCCCATGCCAGGTTGGGCTGGGTCGGTCCGACCAGGTCAGATTGGACCTGGGCCCACTACGACCCCCTTTACGCTCTTTTGGCCATAACTTTGGTACTAGACGTCCGTTTGACGAACTTTCAGTGGAACTGGAAATCTTGGAGCGAGACGGTCCCTTTGAGTATACTCCACAAGAGTTTTGGTTTGATATGGGAAAAGGTTAGGTTGGATCGAGCATGAATCCAACCGGGCCCCTAGGACTAAATGGCTAATAACTCACAGACCGAGTGTCTGATTGACGTGTCGTCTGTTGCGTTGAGACCCCTATAACATGGCAGACCTTTTTGATACTTCTTTGTGGGACTTCATGAAAGTTGGAGTATCGACCAATAGCTTGTGGAGTGGATCCTCCTAAAGATGATCAAGCACAGTGCGGAGACCTAGTAGCTGGCCAAGACCTGACGACTATTGACCGTTTTGACTGGGAGTGACTCTACAAGCCCAGTGAAAAGCGCCTTGGTATCACGGTAGACCCACAGTGGGGAAAAAATTGGTGTCGCAGTAGACCCACGGTACTCAACAGGAGGAGTACCTCAGCAGGATACGAGGGGGAGCGCGCTTGGTGACATGGCAGGCCCACTATGGGGAGCTTGCATGGTGACGCGACAGATCCACAGAACTCGACAGGAGGAGTACCTCAGTAGTCCAAGGTTAGTGGGAAGCGCGATTGGTGTTGCGGCAGGCCCACTGTACTCAATAGAGGAGGAGTTCTCCAGTAGTCGAGGTTTCAACAATGTGACAAAGTATTTTACTTAATACTACCCCTAGAATAAAATCTTGGTTGAGCTGAGTCAGTTTTTCTGTGTTTTCCTCATGACTGAGATAGATCACTTGAGAACTTAGGTATATGTATGGGAATATACCTAAATAAGGTTATATATTGAATTCATAGTTTTAGTTTATCCTTGTTGTAATTTTGTGAGACCTTAAGGTTCTCGGGGTCCCTACTGAGTATCGTTATACTCACCCCTGCACGGGCTATGCTCGCACCTTGTTGTGTTGGATGCAGACGACAGACAGCGTTGACTATGGCTGAGAGTACCAGGACTGGATAGTACCTGGAGGTGAACCTTATGACGATTCAGTACACAGAGGAGATGGATGGACGAGGAGTGATGAGGAGTAGATTTTTACCTACCCTTCAGGTAGTAACCTCGAAGGTTGATCCAGTAGTTGTCTTTCTTTTTATACAGTTTTATTGCATTTCAGTTGTACTTGTACATTCCAGTTGGGCTTGTATTCTATCCCCCTTCTACTTATTTTACTCACTTGTTTACTGTATATTTGACTTGTGTTCCTACCTTACTGTGTGTTTTGTTGCATGTGTTTACAAGTTTTAAAGGTAATTCCTTCCCAATTTTAGGGAATTACGCCTTTTATGCTAGTTGTCAGCCCCTGGTCTATGGAAGGCAGGCTTGGGGTACTCACGGCATGGGCCCCGGGGGACGGGTCATGACAAATTGGTATCATAGGAGTCGGTTCTACCTCAGAACTTAGTAATCTGATCTTTTCTATGAAGCAATAGTGTTAGGTGTAGTGAGTGTGGTTTTTAGTTCGGGGAGTCCAGTGTTGGTGCGGTAGACAACATATCCATAGACAAGGACCCTGACTTCTAATTTCCATCTCAGTGCTCGAAATCACTGATTGTGTGTGTATTTTCAAAAATTTTCTTTAAATCAGTTCACCATGTCATCTCACCAAGTATAACCTTTTAACTGTAGCACACATGTTTCTTTTCAGGATGCCTCAACAGAAACAGCTGACTAGAGTTTCGAGAATTTTACGCACTGATCACCCACTGAGAAACGAGGCTTCGGTGCAGGGCCCTCTTCCAATAGAGGCACCAGTGGAGGCACCAACAGAACCATTACCCATTGGTCCACTGATTCCATCGGCCGCAGTAGCAGAGAGTGTATGCCGCTTGAGCGCATTGCATGAGTTCCAGCACTAGAGGCCACCCAGGTTCAGGGGAGACATGGGCCCGTAGGCAGCTAAGGATTGGCTGGAGGCCATGGTGAGAGTTTTCCGACTGGTAGGGACACCTGCCGATCTCATGGTGATTCTTTCTACCAACCTTCTATAGGAAGCAGCAGGAAGATGGTGGATCTTGATACTACAGGTTCACGAAGAGGTAACTCTTCTTTGGGTAGACTTCGAGAGCCTATTTTGGGTGAGGTTTTCTCCAGTGACTCTCCGTACAATGCACAATCAGTAGCTACTTCATCTGCAGCAGGGTAGCATGAATGTAGCTCAGTACTCAGCGAGGTTTAGTGACCTCACATGCTACTCCATAGATATGGTGCGGGACGTGTTATTCAGGGCTTGGACCTTTGAGCAGGGACTCGGGTGGAAGATCAGGGATTCAGGGATCTCACTTAGCATCCTGACATAGGCATGGGTGTTAGAGAGAGCACTCTTGGTGGAGAATTTCCTCACTGAACAGTCACCAGCAGCGAGACCCACTACCAGTCATCACATAGTGGAGTCTTCTACAGCTGTAAGAAGACAAATGTTGTAGAGGCCCAAAAGGAATAGAACTATAGGTGGACAACCGCATGACTTAGTATTGGTTTTGTCAGGAACCGAAGCTGAGACAGACATGCCAGGAGTGGGTAGTGTTTCACAAGTGGTAGGCAGGGTCACATGGCTCGTGACTGTCAAACCCGCCATTCGGATGATCAGCATACGGTCGAAGGACCTCCTAGGCAGAGACAGTGATTTGATCCAGGTGGTCTGTAGGGAGCAAGCAGATGTGGCAGAGGAGCTGGTTGTGTAGCTGGCAGTGGGCGACAATTTGAGATGTTACCGCCACCACCACCCGGAGGTTCACCCCTACCGTAGGGAGAAGGTGGACAGGGGAGAGCTCAGCTCTAGAAAACTGAGGCTTACGACCACGGTACTCTGAATATGATTTGAGGTACAATCTTTGTCTACTCTACAATAGTTGCAGTACTTATAGACACAGGTTCCAGTCATTCTTTTATTTCCACTTCTCTTGTTCAGAGCTCAAAGATTCTGACGGAGCCGTTGGCTAGATCCTTACAGCTAAAGATTCGTACAGGAGTAGATTTGATGATTACGCACTAATGTTGGCAGTGTGAGATTACTCTAGGAGGTCATATCTTCAGCAGGGATCTCCTAGTAGCAGCTTCGAGACCTTACGAAGTCATCTTGGGTATAAACTAGTTATCTACAGTCCATGCTCAGATTGACTATATTAGGCGAAAAGTGTGGTGTGTCCACACGGATGGGACCAGGTTTACCTTCACCGGCGAGAAGGGAGCCTTTGCTACATAGGATGGACTTTCTCGAAGGAGAGTGCAGCCGATCACTCATCAGTTGGATAGCCTTACCCTCATAGCTATTGATATAGAGAGTCCAAGATATCATGTAGTGGTGGACCAGTACGCAGATGTTTTCCCCGATGATGTCCTAGGTCTACCCCCTCGCAAAGAGGTATACTTTTACATTGATTTATACCCCAGGACGACACTGATATCTGCAGAAGCATATCATATGGCTCCCACTGAGCTTTGTGAGCTGCGGGTATAGCTAGAGGACTTTTAGGGGAAGGGATTCATTCGGCCCAGTGTTTCTCCCTAGGCAGCCTCGATTCTATTCGCCAAGAAGGAAGATGGGAGCTTGAGGCTTTGTGTTGACTATCGGTGCCTGAACCAGGTGACCATGAAGAATAGGTACCCACTCCTGTGGATTGATGACCTCTTTGATCAGCTA
Source organism: Viscum album (assembly GCA_963277665.1). Classification (NCBI taxonomy): domain Eukaryota; kingdom Viridiplantae; phylum Streptophyta; class Magnoliopsida; order Santalales; family Viscaceae; genus Viscum; species Viscum album. Next base: position 1,509,579,099 of record OY728128.1, on the reverse strand, counting down.
AAGGGAGCACAGTGGTTCTTGAAGATAGACCTCAGATCAGGCTATCACCAGATCATAGTACGAGACAAGGATGTGTAGAAGACAGCCTCCAAGTGTCAGTACAACAATTATGAGTTCTTGGTTATATCATTTGGTGTAACCAATGATCTAAAATTGTTCATGGGGATCATGAATAGGATCTTTCAACCATACATCGATTGCTTTTTCATAGTATTCAACGAAGACATTCTGATCTACTCGACTACTGAGGAGGAACATGCATATCATTTGCAGGTAGTACTGGACATGCTCAGAGATCACTAGATTTATGGTAAGCTCTCAAAGTGCCAGTTTTGGATCCGAGAGGTTCACTTCCTAGGACATTTCATATCAAAGGCTGGAGTTGCAGTGGATCTAGCGAATATTGAGGCAGTACTTACTTGGGAGCCACCTAGGAGTGTGACAGAGGTACGAAGTTTCTTGGGTTTGGATGGATACTACTGGAGGTTTGTGCCAGAACTCTCTAGATTTGCAGCACCACTATCAGCCTTGATGAAGAAAAGGAAACCCTTAGTTTGGTTGGAGAAATGTCAGTAGAGCTTTCAGGAGCTGAGGCAGAGGCTGACTAGTGCCCCCATCTTGAGGCTTCCAAAAGAAGGCGTAGGATACGTAGTCTACTGTTACACATTAGGGACCAGACTCAGATGTGTCCTGATGTAGGAGCGAGCAGTGACTGCATATGGTTCTCGACAGCTGAGAAAACATGAGTATAACTGCGCTACCCATGACCTGGAGTTAGTCGCAGTGGTCTTCGCCTTGAAGATGTGGCGACACTATCTGATTGGCAAGTGCTTTTTAGTGTACTCTTTTTTTTAAAGGTAATTCTTTGGTCAAAGAACAAAGCACAATTTATTGATAAACAAAAAAGGATTAAAAAAGGTGAAAGTATGGGATTTTTTTACAATCTCTATCAAAAAGATATAGTAAATCAGAAGGAATAGAGTCCAGCCAAGTCATGCTCTAATGAACTCCTTTACAGTGTACTCTGATCACAAGAGTCTCAGGTATATCTTCTCCTAAAAGGACTTGAACCAGAGACAACAATGTTGGCTTGAGTTCCTCTAGGACTATGACTTCGAGATAGTCTATACTCCTGTGAAGGGGAATTTTGTTTTAGATGCACTCAGCAGGAGGTCTGGTATACAACTGCTAGGCGAGGCGATAGAGCAGCTAGCCGCTTTACAGTTATCCTTTGTAGATAGAGACGGAGAATCCTTTCTATAGTCTCTTACAGTCACTCCCCCACTTCTTCAGTGAGTTAGGGAGGCACAGTGTGGGGATGTTGACTGTGAGACATGACGTGCTCAGATATCCACAAGACAGGCACCTGATGGATTTTCTAAAGGTGGGGAGCATGTCATCCTTTTCAGAGGACATACGATGGTACCAGTGTCACTTCAGGAGAAATTATTGAGGGAGTTCCACATATCCCATCTAGTAGTATATCCAAAAGTGGTGAAGATGTACCAGGACCTCCGACGATAGCACTGGTGGCCGGGAATGAAGAAAGTAGTTGTAGAGTTTGTCTCTCGATGCCTCATTTGTTAGCAAGTGAAGGAGGGGAATCAGGTACCAGTAGGCTTGGTTCAGCCTTTAGAGGTCCTAGAGTGGAAGTGGGATGGGATATCCATGGACTTCGTGATTGGACTTCCACATACATCTAGGGGACATGACTCTATTAGGGTGATCGTCGACCGACTCACCAAGTCAGTCCACTTCCTATCGATCAGAGAGTAGGGTTCAATATAGAGATTGGGACGCCTCTATGTGTAAGATATTGTGATTCTACATGGAGTACCTTCAATGATTATCTCTTATCGTGACACACAATTTACTTCCTAGCTATGTATGGGGTTGTAGGAGGCTTTTGGGATGCATCTTTGTTTGAGCACTGCTTTCCATCCACAGACAGATGGTCAGACTGAGCGGACCATTCAGACCTTCAAGGTCATGATGCATGATTGTGTCCTCAACTTCATTCATAGTTGGGAGGATCACTTACCTTTGGTGGAGTTTTCATGCAACAACAGCTATCACTCCACCATTGGGATGGCACCTTTTAAGGCATTATACAGGTGACCTTGCAGATCACCTTTATACTGGACTAACCCAGGGGAGTTAGCATTAGTGGGGCCAGAGATGGTATAGGTTACCACAGAGAAGGTGTAGATCATCCAGGAGCGGATGAAGACTGCACAGAGTAGGCAGAATTCGTATGCTGATAGGAGACGGAGGCCTCTAGAGTTCGAGGATGGCGACCACGTCTTTCTACGAGTCTCACCCTGATGAGGTCTATGGAGATTTGGTCGTGGTGGAAAGTTATCTTCGAGGTTCATCAGACCTTTTTAGGTCCTTAGCAGAATTGGAAGGTGGCATACCACTTAGCTCTTCCACCTCAATTGCATCGGGTGCACGACGTTTTCCACATATCCCAGTTGAGGAGATACGTGCATGACCCTTCTCACATCATCGACCATGGCGAGCTGGACGTCGATGATAGGGTGAATTTTATAGAGGTTCCAGTAGAGATTGAGGATCGATAGGAGTGATTACTTTATGGATGATTGATACCTCTAGTGCATGTTCACTGGCAGCACGAGAACCTCTAGGAGAGCACATGGGAGCAGGAGTCTCATATGTGTCCTCTGTACCCCCACTTGTTTACCTAGTTGAGTTTTGGATTATGGGGACATAGAGCCCTAAGGTGGGAAGAATGTAAAGACATAATATTTCAATGTAATTTTTTTTAAAATATATGGAAATTTTACGAATCCACGAAAATTGACGGCACGTGATTATGAGGCCCGAAGTGCCCAGAATGAATTTCTGACCTTTTTTTCAGGTACGTTCAGTAAATGTGCGAGTGGGTTTTTCTAACTTTTGAACCGGTGCTCGGAATTGAAATCTGATGGCGCCAATGAATTTTCAGTACCGATATTCTCTTAAGAAGACTTTCACTTAGATGGAAGATGGTCGAGGGTAAAAGTTAGTTTTTGGGTTTTTTGTGTAAGAATAAAATAAAACTAAAAGTGTGTGACATTTATTTCTATTTTCAATACCCATGTGGGTGTTGTAAGGTGGGGTCCATTATAACTAAACCTCCTCTTCATATTTAATTGTGTTGGGGACCACCGGAGTTTTCAATAACCTTCCAAATTGAATTTTGGGGAGGGGACCACCTGACCCCTATTTATGGGGGGAGAAGAAACCACCCAACCCCCTCTTTAATGTGGAGGAACCTCTTGAGCTTCCTCCACATTAATTACGCCAACCAACCTTAATTAAATGTGCCAACCTAGGTGTTTAATTAGGCTATTTTGAATTTGTGCCAATGATTAAAGTTGGGGGAAACACATCAGTTCGCCATTTTTTTGGTGGAGCCTTGGGAGAAAATCTCTCCAAAGAAAAATGTGTTCTTCCAACGAAGAACGCCAAAGAAGAATGTTTTCCCCGACTTAGACCTTATTTCTCGAGACTATCTCTGATGTAGGATGTCTTCAACTACGACGAACTGACGCACAAATAGACGATTGAGGAAAACGCTGACAACACCGATGTCCATCTTTTTTCCAACGATTTTTCTTCTTCCCCATAACTCCATCGACGTATCAACCTAAGGTAGGGGTTTAATGCTATTTTTTTATCACCTTCTAGGTACTCCCTTCTTCTCTTGTGCGGGATTGGGAATGATTATATTACAGAAGATCATGGTTGACGTTCTTTTCTTCGTTCTTGTGAACCGTATGCTACCTCTATAAACGCGAAGGCTGCGGGCCAAACTAACATGGCCATACCCCCTCTGTCATTCTTCTTTGTGGTGTTCTTTGGAATGAACGAAGGCGACTAACAGTGCCACCACCCGAGGCCACCACAACCCGCATCGCCCCCGCGGTGCTTTAGCCTCCCGGTCGAACCGGCCCCATGCCCGCCGGCCGAGCCACCCCGACTGTGCCGCCCGCTGGCCGCACCACCCGCCGATCGCGTCACCTGTCGGCCAAGCCACCAACTGGTTGCGCCCCCCCGCCAGCCGCGCCGCCCTGGCTGCGCCACCCGCCGGTCGTGCCACCCTGGTCGCGCCATCCATCGACCGAGCTTCCCTAGCTCACGCTGTCCTCGGGCCTCTCGAAACGGTTTGCGCCCCTCGCGGCACTCCGGCGGAACCATCCCACACCACTCGCAACGCCCCAGCCGAACCGGCCCACACCCCTCGCAACACCCCAGCCGAACCGGCCCCCGCCCCTCGCGGTGCCCCGTCTGAACCAGCCCGTGACTCTCATGGCACCCCAGCCAATCCAGTTGATTCCCCCATGGTGCCTCGGCCAAACTAGCCACGTGTCGTCACATCACCCCCACGGCTGAGCCACCTCGTGGCACCCGCGGGCTCCGCAGCCCCTTGCGGCCCTCGCGGCCTGCCGGACCTCTCAATGGACCGATCCGCATCTCGGGCCAAGCCTGACCCAGCAGGTCGGGCTGGGTCGACCTGAACTAGGTCAACCAGAACTGGGTTGACCCATGCTATTTTGGGCCGGGTCGGATCAGACCCGAGCCCACTACGACTCCCTTTACGCTTTTTTGGTCATAACTTTGGCATGAGACGTCTGTTTGACGAACCGTCAATGACATTGGAAATCTTGGAGTGAGAGGGTCCCTTTGAGTATACTCCACTAGAGTTTTGGTTAGAGATGGGAAACATTCAGGTTGTATTGAGCATGAATCCAATCGGGCCCCCGGACTAAATGGATAATAACTCACTGACTCAGCGTCTGATTGATGTGTCGTCTGTTGCGTTGAGACCCCTATGATATGGAAGGCCTTTGTGATACTTCTTCATGGGACTTCGTGATAGTTGGAGTATCAACCAGTAGCTTGTGGAGCGGATCCTCCTCGAGACGAGGGAGCATAGTGTAGAGACCTAGTAGTTGGCTGAGACCTGACGACTACTGACCGTTTTGACTCGGAGTGGCTCTACTAGCCCTGTGGGGAGTGCCTTGGTGTCATGACAGACCCACAGTGGGGAGTGACTTGGTGTCGTAGCAGACCCATGGTACTCAACAGGAGGAGCACCTCAGCGGGTTATGAGGGAGAGCACGCTTGGTGATGCGGCAGACCCACGGTGGGGAGCATGCTTGGTGACGTGGAAGTTCCACATTACTCGATAAGAGGAGTACCTCAGCAGTCCAAGGTTAGTGGGAAGTGTGCTTTGTGTCCCATTAGGCCCACTATACTCGATATAGGAGGAGTTATCTTGCAACCAAGGTTTTGAAAATTTGACTGGGGATGTTACATGATACTACCCCTAGAATAAAATCCTGGTTGAGCTGAGTCGGGTTTTCTATGTTTTTCTCATGATTGAGATGGATCACTTGATAACTTAGGTATATGTATGGGAATATACCTAATTAAGGTTATCTATTGATTTCATACTTTTGGGTTTATCCTTGTTGGATTTTTGTGAGACTTTGAGGGTCTCAGGGTCCCGACTGAGTATCGTTATACTCACCCCTACACGGGCTATGCTCGCACCTTGTGGTGTTGGATGCAGACGACAGACAGTGCTGACTGAGGCCGAGAGTACCAGGACTGGATGGTACCTGGAGGTGGACCTTATGATGAGTCGTTACATGGATTAGAGGGACGAACAAGGAGTGCTGAGGAGGTGATCTATACCTACCCTTCAGGTAAGAACCTCAAAGGATGATCCAGTAGCTGCCTTTCTTTTTCTACAGTTGTATTGAATTTTAGTTGTACTTGTACTTTCCAGTTGGGATAGTATTCTGGCCTCTTTTTACATATTGTACTCACTTGTTTACTATACAGTTGACTTGTGTTCATAACTTGTTATGTGTTTGGTTGTGTGTGTTTGCAGGTTATAAAGGAAATGCCTTCCTAGTTTTTGGGAATTACTCCTTTGGTGCTAGTCGCCAACCCATGGCCTATGGAAGGGCGGGCTTCGGGTAGTCACGGCACATACCCCGGGGGACAGGTCGTGACATATATAGAATAAAACAATAATACATACACAATCACATGGTCATGATACAAAAATATAACAATACTAAAATTGATTAGGATAAGTAATGATAATATTTTATTGAGATGAAAATAGTGTTTACAAAAAAAGATATGGGAACCCAAAAAAAGAAATATTTCAATATTTTTTCTATGGAGGTGGTTTGGATAAATGTTTAGGATCTACAGGTTTGTGATCCAAGGTTTCCTTTAACGTATACTATGAATTCTATTATGTGGTGTAGAACCTATATATTTTCTACCTATGATATAGAAAATTGAATCATCACACTTATCTATTCTTTTAATGATTAATTATTTATATATGTCAAGGATGAAAGAATAACCTTTCTATAATTGTTTTTCATAAACCAACAAAGAATAAATAATATCCAACTTATGAGAATAGCTAGTAATCAAAATATTCAGTAATTCCATCCAGACTACTAATATTTTAAAAGTACCATCTGGGGATACATAAATAATAGGAAAAAGATAATAATATCTTTTAAAAAATCTTAATTTCCCTTAGAAGAGTCTCTATAGACTTATGATTCTTTCCCAACAACCTTCTCTAAAGATTCCTCATAATTATTAGTTGAGAGTATTCGGGGATACCATTATTTCATAAAGTGTACAATTATTTTAGGGGATTTTAGATTATTCAGGGTTGTTTTTCTAGAAATACATTGTATTCTTCAATAAAGGTATTCTGGTCAGACACTGATTTTTCAAGCCTTTGTATCCAATGTCTATATTCAGATTGGACGTCCTTAATTTCAAAAATTATATCTATTACCAAATGATAAATGGTTTCAACATAAACTAAATCTCACTTGAATTCATGAGTTATACCCTCCAACATATACATATATGATGAAAAATGTATTAAATATTTTGAAGCAGTATCAGTTTCCTTTTCAATAGGAGGTTATAAGACTGTGGGAGTAGTGTGCCTTTTTTAGATACTAAAACAGAGTTTTCATAATTTTATTCATTATATCCAAATATGTTTTAGATATAAAATCAACTTAAATATTATCAAAATAAGACTTTGAAATGGATCACTCTTTAAATCTTTCACTTAATCTCTTTATTCTTTATGCTTGGTCTTTATTTCAGTTATACCTTATTTTAGTATGCTGGACTCTAAAATTATTCTCTCTAAAAAGGTCAGAATCTATCCATTTAATTATAATATTTATTTTTATTTTATTTAAAGTAATTATTCCCCATTTTCTTCACCATAACGATTGGTTATAGCCTCATCTACTCTCCTTTTAGATTTCAAAGTCAAAGGAGCTTCCTCATATTCTTTCTCATCTAAGCCAACAACTTCATTTATGACAATGAAACCTTATTAAAATTTTACTTCCTTAGGGTTATGAGAAAATAAAATATCTTTAATTGTACCTATTAGGATATTAATATCTCTAACAACTCATGGAATATTAACATTACCACAAGTATCATCCAAAAAAATTTAGGATTTTCTTCTCAACATATCGAATAGATACTATCCTCATAAGAGAAGACTATAAATATACTTTTTTATAGATCTATGATCATAAAAAATTAAAACCACTTCTTCATGAAACTAAGGTGTAGCTACTTTAACATAGGGAACTTGGTCCTTAGCCTTATTATAAATATATTTGTCTCTATGAGAAACTCATCTCCCTTCCCATCCTCTTTTCGCACCAATAGGAGATTTAATTTCTTTATAAAGAACTTATCTACTAATTATTTTCACATGAGGTTCATCATCCAATAAAGAAACTATAATCATTGTAATTATGTTTACAAATATTAAATTTTTAGTAACATTAACCCTTTCAATGGAAGCAGTTGTAGGTTTATTTTCTTGATCAGTTCATGCACATCAGCTTATCTTCCTTCTGTATAAAGTAAATCTAGTCTATCTATCTATCTTTCAGGTAGAGAAGCCCCACCATAAGCTTACATAAAGTGATACCCCTAAATATTATCAAGGTACTATTTATATTATTCTTTATCCCTGAGGTTAATAATCTTATTTAATGAAACATTCTAGGAAAATCCAAACTTCTTAATCAATCCATATCACATATTATTTAAACCATGGAATTTAGATTCCATAACTTTACACTACTCCACCATTTTTTCAAACACTATAGATATAATCCTTATAAACTGATAAAAACTTGATGCCTTATTTTGAATATGGTTCATATATCTTAATATGTACCTAATAATGTTTTCCTTCATCTTTATCCATAATATATAGAGTAAGTATATGTCTTGAAATAAATCTTTATCAAATTATTTATTTCATTGGGGAATCCAAGCCTAAATGAAATTAATTAGAATATTCTAATCAGTCTAAAGATATTTAAAAAAATTTATTCTTAGTATTCTGAGCTCAAAATAGAGTATAAATAATTTTAGTGAGACCTAATTCATCTATACTTACATGAGATAAATTGAACTGATAGCATACCTCATGAGGATAGGAAAACACTTCATCCATTTTTTCTAAAGAACTCATAAACACATTATTTTTTAACTTTGATAAAACTATGTCCATGTTCTTACTAAAAATGGAACATTTCATGCTCTTAAAAGTCAATTAATTCATTCTTGTTAAAAAACAAAATCCTCATCTCATAAAAACACCCATCCTTGGAATTTCACCACTATCTTCAGTGACAAGTCTATGTGATCCAGGTATCTAGAATAGAAATCCATTCCACATAACACATTGTGTAGAACATTGGATCTCTTCAAGATACCCATTTTTTAATCTTATACTTTATTTAAATTTCCCATGGCTATAAAGAATACGTGGCTTGAGGTTCATAGGTTTAAGGTTTAGGGTGATAAGGGTTTAAATTCAAGGGAGAAGACTCTGAGATTTTCCAATAATAGAGTGTCTTCATCCGAAAATAGATGAACCCTTTTATAATGAATATTAACAGACATTAAAAGAGTGAAATAAAAAATTAAATAAATAAATACTCAAAAATATTAAATTTTTGGGTCACATAGTGTCCTGATGATGGATTTGGGTAAATAAAAAGAAATTGTAATAGTAGAAATTGGATATTTATAATGAATATCTAAAATGATCATGTTTACATTGAATGGGATCCTTTAAATTAAAATAATCAAATTTCATTTTTGATAAAATAAAATATTTGAGTGGGTAAATGAATTATAAATATATATTCTATTTGATTCTCAATAATAATGAAATTAAGACAAATATCACCCTTTTGAGTGTGATATCTCCAAAATTGATGTATCAAATCAATGTGTTCCATTATATAATGTATTAAATGATTTTAAGAAATTTTTATAGCACTTAAGTTAGATTATTTAATTGGAACAAAATCAATATTAAATATAAAGTCCATTAATGTTTGTTTTATTTGCAACACCTAAGAACAACAACTACAAAAATTTATTGTATTTAAATAAAATAGTTGATATTGAAATAGATTTTTTCTTATTACTTGACCAAGAATATAAATATTTTCCTAACAAGTGGTATGGTCCTAAGATACCTTTCTAATCTAATCTACACCCATAAAAATCAGAATTAGAATATGAAATTAAATCCAATCAATATTTTTTTTGAAAAATTAAAGATAAATAAATTTAACCTTTCCAATATATAAAAAACATTGTAAGCAGTTAAATATGACACTTTAGACTTTTAAATAAACCTAGCACATAATCATATGTAAAATATAATGTATGTTCTACTAGTAGTTTGGTATAAAAACCCCTAATTATTCCTCTTTAAATCTTGATGTCCATTGGTTTACCAAATTCATCTAAATAAAGTTGTACATTAGAGCACATAAGAGGTACATAAATTTTAATGTTTTCAAGTCCAAACCTTTTGTGTAAATCATTTATGTATTTAATATGATTTAAAATATTCCAATTTTTTTGATAAATATGAAATCCAATAAAAAAATAATTATCCCATAATACACATATCAAATTCATTTTTATAGTTTTTAAAAAATAATTAAAAAATATGATTTGTTGAACCAAAAAACACTTCATCAACATAAATTTGTATAAGTAAATTATATATTAATAAAATTTTATTAAATAAAGTGAGGGTTTGAAAATCCATATAAAAAATATGTGATAAATTAAAAGAACATAGACATTCATAACAAGTTCTTAGTGGTTGTTTGAGATACTGAAGAGATTTAGTAAGTTTAGACATGAAATTTAGGAAATAGTGATTTTGATAACCTAAAGGTTATTAAACAAAGATTTATTCCATAATAAGCCTATTTTGACAGAATATTTAACACCCATATATAAAATTTTAAAGTTCATATGGGATGCATAATCTATAAGGGTCCAAATTTCTTATACTCAAGTTGTGGGGAATTTTTTTTTCCCATATTCTATTCATTCCACTTAACTATAACCATTATCTACTAATCTAAATTTATTTCATGTTATTGTACTGTGATCATCTTGATTATTTATAAATAATAATTTTGTTCTAATAACGGGATTGTCCAAGGTCCTATCAACTAATTCTCATACCTTGTTTCTCTTAAAATGGTTTAACTCTTCTTACATTGCTAATAATGAACTCTCATCATTCAAAGGATTACTCATTGGTTTTATGTTTAAGTTAGGATAAGAAATAAAAAAACTTGAATACGTTTCAATTTCATCTTTTAGTCTTAAATACTTAACCTATTCTTCCAATGAAAATCACTAAACAGTGGTTTTTTAGGGTTCTAGACTATTTAGGAAGCACACTTTTAGGTTCATCAGATTTTATTATTTTAGGACTAGATTATACTTGATAAATTTACAAATTAACATCCTTTTTTATCCAAAATAATTTGATATATGAGTTTGTGGACCAATCCATATCCATTAATAAATTTATTAAAGAAAATAGAAATATCAGTTTATACATTAGGTGTAATGAACTTACACCATCTATAAAACTAAAGAGAGGGAAAATGTACATTCTATCACATGAAACTCATTGAATAATACTGCATCCAACTGATTTGGTTCAGACCACTACATCAAATTAACTTATACCCGAATTCAACCAATAAATATGAAAACCAAGAAAAAAGACCATATGTTCTAACATCAATCGACATAAAAGTCAGAACAGGGGAAAAGAAGCATTGTATAGTCAAAACATAAAGTGAAAACAGATGAAAATTAAGTTTCCAAAAATCCCCACTCCATTCCCACATCAAGCCCAGCACAAAAATCCATTGAATTAATATTTCAAAACATATAAGGTTCTATAATTGTTCTTAGCCCAAAATGTTTCGACCAAAACATAACTTTAAATCCTTCATGATTCATATGTAACTTGTATGAATTAATAAATAATCAACTCATATAAATATTAGAATAATCTCTAGATCCCCTGTGCACTATATCATTTTCATTTTTGAGATCCCAACATCCATGAGATCAAGGAACACTTCCATCCCGGCATCATTGACTTTAATTTTATTATGATTAAAGGGATCTGTTTCATTAAATTTTACATAAGTATATTCTTTAATTATCATTGAAATTTTTTTGAAAACTCTATAGGATTTATAAGTGTTATAATGTACAAGGAATATTCCTTCACTATCCATTGAATAAAACTTACCAAGATTATAATTGGTGTACAAAATTTAAAATTTGTATCAAAATAATTTAATGTATCAAACCACTGCCTTTATATTATTCCATATCTCATAGGATTTTTGCTTTAGGATGAGCCTTATAAGAACTTTTTATATGACATTGCATGTTTTGTTAATATATTTAACTTAAAAATAAAATGGCATTCTATATTCACATGACATTTTGTATAAAATTTATTGAAAGTTCATATTCCTTGTTTTAACAGAACCATTATATTGAGGTGTCTTAGGGGAATATAAGGTATTTTTAATGCCATGTTTTGAGAAAAATAAATTTAATTCATGATTCTCAAGCTCTCCAATGTGGTCAATTCTTGAATAGAAAACTTTAGAAAAAAATTCATTCTATACTAGCTTACAAAAAATTATAAAAATATAATAGGATTCATTATTAAACCTAAAAATTTAAACCTAATTAAATCTTGAAATTTTATCAACCAACACATACAAAAATATTTTCTAAAAAACATTGAAGTTCTAGAGGGTCCAAAAAATCCATGTGGATAAGTTCTGATAATCTATAAGTAGAAAAATATTTGATTGTTTTGAAATATGATTTGTGTTTCTTTCCCATTTATCATGAATCACATAGTATCTTTTTATCCAATTTATGTTTAGGATAATCTAAAATCATATTTTTCTTAAAAAATAAAAAAAACAAACACTACAGTGGCCAATTATCAGATTAAAATCCATGATTCATCTATTTTGGTTTTCAAATAGTTCATATTCTATTTACACATATAATTTTGATCTAAGGTGTAATGATTTTTTGTTTTATGTTCCATAAACTTAAGAAATTTATCTTTAAAGAAATTGAATGCATTGCTAAAAAAATCAACTGAAAATCCATAATCAGGGAGTTGATAGATATTAATAAAGTTATATTTTATTCCTTAAAAATAAATAACTTTTTTGATAAGAGATAAATCTATATCTCCCATTGAACTATCTCCAATTATTTTTATTTTAGAATTATCACAAAAAGTAACATAGCCTCCATCAACCTTTTAGAGTGAGTAGAAAATTTTAAAGTGTCCACTCATATACATTGAATGGAAATTATACATATATCACATTATGTGGTTTAAATTTAAGAAATATCCCTACAAAAGTAAACAAAAAATGATTTTTTTGGGTACCCAAATTCCCTTGGGTATATAAAATTTAGAAACTAATGAATTGGGAGTCAAAATTAGTTTACATTGAAATAAAAATTACATCCTTGAATTTTAATAAATTCTATGTAAGAAATAACTATTTAACATCAAAAAATTGAGGTTTTCTAAGCTATAATAATTTTCATAATTTCTATTGAATCTATAGTGAAAAAATTGATATTATAAATAATTTTATCCTTTAAAACTATACATAAAGTAATTTTTATATATCATTGGAATTTCATCATTACTTATTATACCAAGTTTATCATGACTTTATTTGTTCTTATAATAATTTTGAATGAGGTAATTATCTCCCTTAGTTAAATCACTAGAAACATATTTTATGGAATTTAACTCTTTTGATAATTCTTTAATTATGATTTCTTATAAAACGTGGTTTGTAGCATATTTATTTAAAATTAGATTTTAATTATGAAATCTATATTTACAGTTCATATTTTTCAATTAACCAAACATTATAAGATTTTTAAGTGACTATTGTTTCTACCTAAGTGATTCATACTTATCCTATAATATATAACATTATTATTTATCTCCTAAAATGATAATTTTTTTGATTCAGAATCAAATTCTTGACTATAAGAATAAAAGAAATGTACCACTTCAGTTTGTTCCCTAAAACACCTATTAGCCTTCAAATTTAACATCTTAGAATCTAATATATAATGAGAATCACTACTATAGTATTTTAATTCACTCTAAGTAGACTTAATATCCTTATTATAATTTATATTTTAATCTTGTTTTCTTTTAGTCCACATTTCATATTTGTTCTTCTCTTTTAGCTGAGGGAAGTGAGGCTTGATATTTCCAAACTTCATGCACTCATAACATCTGAATAATTTTAAATTTCATTTAAACTTCTTAAAATTGTTAAAGTACTTTTAAAATCCTCTTATATTTTTATAGTTTTTTTAACTGCTTTGAAAAATAAGAAATTTAATTATCAGAATTTGAACAACTTGAGTCTCTTCAATAGATGAGTTAGATAAAAAAATTCTATTACTTTATCCTCATCCTTAAAAGTATAAACATTCAAATAAGCATTATCATTTTTAACTAATATGGTATCTTCAACTTCATCCTATATTTATTCCTCATACACCATAATAGTTCCAATCAAGTACTTTATTTTTATATTATTGTCTAGGACTAATTTTTATAGTTTGACTGAAATTCCACTCCATTTAGATCATAAAACATTGAGAACATTTGATTCCTGGTCTAATTAAAGAATTGAAATACCAAAGAAACTATATAATTAATAATATCATTTAATATTCTTTTCAATTATGTTATTATTTCACCTTCAACCATTCTAAATGTGAAAAAATTCAACTTAAAAGTGTTTTATCTATATTATTTGACATTATTTGTCCACTCATAAGAAATAAAAATAATAGTCAGCATCACATGAACTATATCACACTAAGAAACTCAAATAAACTCATCTGGTCCAAAATCACATATAATTTAATTCATATATTTTTGAATTAAATCATACTCATCTTATTGAGTATCATCCCACTTCTTAAGTTCCCCTTTTGGAATTTCATAAGGATTTATATCTTTCAAGAATACTTTCAGTCCATAGTTTTTTAGATAGATGATCATCTTATCTTTCCAACTCCCATATTTGTCTCCATTAATGTATGGTTCTCTAATAATACACATTACTTATTTTTAATTAACCATTTTAGATACTTATATACTGATCTTTGTACTTAAACTAGTAAAAGTCCATAACTCAAAATTCACCGCTTTGATACCTACTGTTGTCATAGAGGTATTTCAAAAGGACTCAATAAGGGCGGAATTGAGTTCTTAAATTTTTACCCCAACTGAAATATCCATATTTAAATTATAATTTTAATATTTTCCTAAATCTTTATAAGATATTAAGTGTAAAATAAAAAAATAATTATGGATAAGGGAACAAATAATTTATAGTTGTCTGACATAGTAGGAACTATCCCTAATCCACACAATCGACACTCAATGATAGTATAGTGATTTTTAATCAACCGTCACTTTTCCTTGGGGTTTTTCAACTAATTAAAAGAAGATATCACTTATTAAAAAGTTCCATGAACTTTTAATGAGGCTCTCCCTTTAAATGACCTATCAAAATCCTTTAAAACACTTAGTGAAATGAGTGTATACTTTTATAAAGATAAGATTTTAAGAATAAACCGATAGTAAATGAAGATCTTACAAAGAGATGAATATAACTTTGGATAGTATCTATGAATGATTCTTAAACTATAAATGATTTTTTTGTAGCTTATTATTAGTTATTGTTCTTCACAAAGTCGTAAAAAATTATCTTGAAAAAATATTATATGGGTCTTGTGTTTTACAGTATCACTTATTCATATTTATATTTAAATTATAAATTTTTAATTCAAATAGTTGAGAGTAATTATATAATCCTCAGAAAAATTAGGCTATGTACATTCCATGTGACCCTCTCCTTTAAATATAATAAAACCAAGGTTGAAATTGAGTATAGTTAATGTCTCCCATGGTGTAAAAACCCGAATTCGGAGCCCCTCCACTGGTGCTCCATACCTGGTTCGCCACATGACCTCAAGCACATTTCCCCAAATGCCAGAGGCTGCCGACTAGCAGCGAGGGCCTTAGTAAGTTATTGGGGAAACTATGACCTCATTGAGTAAGGTATACAAGGTAAGGAAAACATCAATAAACAGTGGAAGAAGAAAACAATACGCAACAACTGAAACCAAATAGTGGAAGCAATGAATATATAGCAATGATGATCATGATGCAGTAAGTACAAGTATCTAAGGAAAGTAGCAAACAAAACAACGTGCTGAAATACAACTGAACACAAGTACTAAAGTAATAGCAAAATAAAAACAGAAGAGCAACTCCTCAGCATCGCAAGCCTCAGCTTGGTCCCATGCTCTCCAGCTCCAACAAGTCAGGTACCTGAAGTAGAAGGGTTATTGCCCTTATCTATACCTGCATCAACATAGTCTGCTTGGGCCCAAAAACATGGCCCAAACAGGGTGTGAGAAAAAGTCCCAGTAGGAAACTACCCAAAGATATGTGCCTAACAGTCAATGAATATATGGCAAGTAAAGTACAGGAACAGAAAACAGGAAATACACAGTAGCTACAATTCAAAGTTCTAATATATAAAGTACACAAGTAACAACCAAAAACAAGTAGAAAACAGGTAACCCTCTGGGTAGCTCTCAAAGCCTAACCCTTATGGTTCAACCTACCAGTACTAGAAACCCTCTAGGAGGCACACACAGTCTCACCCCTCTAGTTCAGCTAAGAGTAGACTCTCTGAGGAAGCACTCACTGTCAATTCCCCCTATACTCTCGTATCATGCTAAAGGCTCTCTGGGGAAGCACTCAACGTCTCATTCCCCCAGTGGCCCGCGTCGAGGAACTACAGACTCTCTGAGGAAGCACTCATCATCAATTCCCCATGTGGTCTTGCATCATATTAAAAGAAACTCTGGAGAATCTCTTACGTCCATTCTTTCTATGGTCTACTACACTAGGTTCTCACAGTACTGTGTGGAAATAAACATGCTCAGCGCGCGTGTATCGTCCAAGTAAACCTCAAGAACTACTTGGCTATCAATCTAAGGTTCAACAGCATAACAAAGCAAAGTTCCACTATCCTACAACTAGGCATGGAAACTAGAAAAACGCCAAACAAGCATGAAAAACATCCCGAGTACAGTAAAAACTACCATAATCACAGGCAAAACATCTACTCTAGCAATCAAGCAAAGCAGGCAATACAACAACGGAAAAACAGGAACACGCAATACCCCGTTCAAGGGTATTGGTGGAATTTGCACAAAATACTCATTGACTTTCTACAGAAAGGCACAAAACACCTACCTTGATCCTAGGAGATTGATATACTTGATCCACGGTGACTGATTCTCCTTAGAACATCATAGATCTGAGAAAATTTCTGAAACATGTAAACCATGATAACATGATAAAGCAGAGGAATTGGAAAACAAGGCTCAAGAAGAAGGAAGAACTCACTGTTGTGATTCCAACGCAATCGACCGTGCTCGAATAGGATAACGGATGGATAGACGAGGGATCGGGGAAGATCTGGTCGTACGGGTCACTCTCGGACGAAGAACCTGGAGAAGGGGTTTTTTCTATCTGTCAGGCGCAACCCCAGTGCATTTAGTGAAAAAAAAGAAAAGTACATGGCGTATAATTTTAGAGTACACGGTGTGTACTAGGTTTATTCAGTACTCCGCCAAAATTGGTATCCACGTCACCTCTACACACCATGTGTGTGGCCCGAACACGGCCAGAACACGGCTTCGAGCCGGAGAAGAGTACACAGCATGAACTCAGGAAGTACACAGCGTGTACTTCAAAAAATTTCCAGAACCATTATTTTTCTTAAAAACTTCAGAAAAAGGAAAGGCGTACCTGAAAAAGAAGATCTGGGTTCTTACAAACCTTCCCCCTTAAAGAAATTTGTCCTTAAATTTCTCTAGTGAGGTGTAGAAGAAGAAACCCCGAACAGCTCTGGCCACTACGACCATACATCGGCCTCCCTCTCCCAGGCCTCGTCCTGTACTCGCCCATTCTTCCATAGCACTCGTACAAGAAGGACAGACCGCCCATGGAGAACCTTCGTACTGCGATCAAAAATCTGGATGGGATGCTCCTCAAATGATTGATCCACTTCAAGCTCAACTTCCTCAGGCAGAAAGACATGAGACGGGTCTTAAAAGTAACGTCGGAGCTGAGAGATGTAGAAGACGTCGTCTATGTCCCGATACCTCTGAGGTAACTGCATCTTATAGGCAATCGGCCCAACTCTCTCCAACACCTCAAATGGCCCGATGTACCGCATTGAGAGTTTACCCTATCTCTGTATCCTCTTGTGTCCCAACCTCGGTGTGACACGTAAGAAAACCCGATCCCTGACCTCGAACTCCATAGGTCGTCTCCGTTGATTAGTATAAGACTTCTTCCGAGACTATGCTGTAGCCATCCTCTTCCAAATCAGCTCTATCTTCTTTGAAGTCTCCTAAACAAGACGAGGTCCCAGCAAAGCTGCCTCTCCTGCCTCCATCCAGCATAAGGGTGATAACCATGGCCTACCGTACAAGGCCTCGTAAGGTGCCATCTGAATAGTCACCTGAAAACTGTTGTTGTAGGTGAACTCCACCAGAGGGATGTGCTTCCCCCAAGAACCGCCAAAGTCCAGAATGAAATCTCTCAGCATATCCTTTAGCACCTGGATCGTACGCTCGGACTGGCCATCGGTCTAGGGATGGTATGCTATACTCAAAAGTAATTGTGTACCCAACGCCTTCTGAAGTCCCTTCCAGAACTGAGAGGTGAAATGCGCATCCCAGTCTGAAACAATAGAGTGTGGAACTCCATGTAGATGTACAATCTCTATGATGTAAAGTCGTCCCAAATCATCGACACTGAAGGTCTCCTTGATCGGAAAGAAGTGAGCAACCTTCGTGATCCTGTCGACGACAACCCAAATAGCATCGTTCCCTCGAGGCGACCTCGGTGACCCACTTACGAAGTCCATCACAACATCGTTCCACTCCCACTCCGGAATGGGTAATTGCTGTAAAAGGCCTGCTGGTCATCGATTCTATGCCTTCACCTGCTGACAAGTAGAATATCTCATGATAAAACCAGCAGCATCCCTCTTCATACCTGGCCACCAGTACTGGCGATGAAGATTCTGATACATCTTGCTGACGCCAGGATGGAATGCCCAAACTGAGGAATGAAAATCTCACATCAGCTCCTCATGTATGTCTGCTGGAACCCATACGCGTCCCTGTAAATGCAAGATCTTATTCTCACCCAGTGTCCATCCAGGAAGAGGGTCCTCTCCTGATACACTCTCCCACAGGACTATGCCTTCTGAGTCTGATAGCTGCCTCATCCGTACCCGATCAAGTAGTGTCGAGGTAACAGCTACAGAAGATTGGAAGGTCTGTCCCTGTCTATCAGGCACCTCCAGATGCATCTCAGAGAACAGATCCATAAGTTTCCGCTCACTACTAGCCTCCTGAACTGCCTGAATCTGAGTTCTCCTGCTCAACGCATCTGCCACTGGGTTTCCCTTCCCCTGCGTATAGGCAAGCTCGAAATCAAAAGACTAAAGATACTTGACCCACCTATGATAACATAGATTCAGATCACATTGAGTGAAGATATACTTGAGACTCTTGTGGTCGATGAAGACCACAAAGTGCTCTCCCAGAAGATAGTGTCTCCAATAGCATAAGGCATGAACAACAGCTACCAACTCCAGATCGTGCATCGGGTAGGTCCTCTCATGTGGCCTCAACTACTGAGACCCATACGCAATGACTCCATCTCCCTGCATAAGCACAACTCCGAGCTCGATATCTGAAGTATCACAATAGACATTGTATCTCTTGCCTGGATCTGGAAAGACTAGTATCGGTGCTGACGCCAGCCTTCCCTTCAGCTCCTGAAAGGCTGAATCACTAGAATCTGACCATAATAACTTCACCCCCTTCTTGGTCAGACCTGTCAAAGGTGCTGCTAGGCATGAGAAGTCTTGAATGAAGCGTCTGTAGTTTCCAGCCATCCCAAGGAAACTCTGTACCTCAACAATGTTCTTCGGATGCTCCTAAGAAACCATGGATCTCACTTTCTTTGGGTCCATAGATACTTCTTCTTCTGAGATGACGTGACCCAATAAGTGAATATAATCCTTCCAAAAGTGGCACTTAGAGAGTTTAGCATAAAGTTGATGCTCTCTCAGTGTACTCAAAACGATCTCAAGATGGGTAGCATGGTCATGTCGAGTGTGAGAGTAAACCAAGATATCATCCACGAAGACCACAATGAAGGAGTCCAAGTAGGGATGGAACACTCGGTTCATCAGTTCCATGAAAACTACAGGCGCATTCGTGAGACCGAACGGCATGACTGTGTACTCGTATAGACCATACCTTCTTCTGAAGGCTGTCAGAGGTACATATGATGGTCTAACACGCAACTGATGATAACCAGACCTCAAGATCTTCGAGAACACCCGTGCTCCTAGAAGTTGATCAAATAGTTCATCGATCCTCGGCAAGGGATATCAGTTCATGACCATCAATTGGTTCAGTTTCTGATAATCCACGCAAAGCCGAAGGGTATCGTCTGCCTTCTTCGCAAACAGGATAGGCGAACCCCAAGGATATGTACTAGGTTGGATGAAACCCTTTGCTTGCGTATCCTCTAACTACTTCTTGAGCTCTTGCAACTCAGGTGTAGCTATCCTATAAGGAGGAATGGACATCGGTGCTTCTCCTAGCACGAGCTCAATAGAAATATCTACCTCACGCTCCAGAGGAAAACCCGAAAATTCCTCTGGAAAGACGTCCCTAAAACGATCCACCACTGGAGGAAAGTCCAACTGTGAGGTCCCCTGATCATACAGATAAAGACTAGCAATCTGGGTTGTCACCCTTCCTAGCCCATGATGCTCAAGTCCGACTCAAATCGCCTGTACATCCCATTCGCCTCTATGAAGAAAAGATTCACCCTCTGGTGAAACGAAACTCACTCTACGGAAATAACAGTCGATGACTGCCTGGAAGGGAACTAAGCAGTCTATCCAGATAATGACATCATAGCCTATCATCTCAAGGATATAGAGATCCCATAAGAAATGATACCATGCAACCTCAAGAGGGCACTCTCTACACTGGAACACACTAGACTTCCTTGTCCCCAAAGGTGTTTCTAGTGTCAACGAGTCAGCAGAAGAAAAGTTGCAGAGCCCAAGGCTCTCCATGACAGCAACAAAGATAAAGTTATGCATAGCACCAGTATCAAAAAGGGCTGAAGATAAAACTGAGGCTACTAAAACTGTACCTCGAACTATAAAATGTTTGGGATCCTAATCTTGATAGGTCTGCTCCACGGCGAAAGACTGGCCTGCACCGCGGCCCTGCGCCCCTGGCTGACCACTCTGAGCTGAACCTCCCTGCTGGTGCTGAGGGACTGGTGGCTGACCGCTACGGCCTCAACCTCCACCTCAGCCCGAATGGCCCGAAGAACTCCAGTTCCCTTACTGGTGAGAAACTAGTGGTGCTGATCCTGAACGAGGAGTCATGGAAGAACCCTGGTCACTCGCTGCTGGTGATAAAACCTGGCAGAAATGCTGAAGGTGACCCATCTCTCCACAAGATCGGCACTCCACAGGGTCGCTCTGGCACTGCGTCCTCATGTGCCTGGATTAGCCACACCGGTAGCATATCACCTGGCTGCCTAATGATGCATCTCACTTCCTTGGATCTCCGCGCATAGACTCTCTACGGTTCTTCTTACTGTCATCATGAGGAAAACTAGCTCTGGAAGCAGAACTGCCCTGGCTCGCAGCTCCGAAGTCTCTCAGATTACGCTCCACAATCAGTGTCTGATTGACGATGGAAGTGATGAAAGTCAACTGGAAGATATTCACCTGTGAGCGGATCTCCCGCCTGAGACCATCCTCTAACTTTCTTTCTAAGAATACCCCACTCCCATCCCAGAGGGGTGTGAAATGCTATAGCTTGGTGAAATGAGAGGAATACTCCATGACATAAAGTGTACCCTTCTCTAAGCTCATGAACTCCCGGGCTCGATCGGCCCTCAGGGTCTCTGGGTAGAAGTAGTCATAAAAGACGCACTGAAATTCCTCCCAAGCCATAGCCTGATGATGAACCACTTGTGAGATCACATCCCACCACCTCTTGGCGGAGTCTCGGAGCATGTAGGTGGTGAGCTTGACCCACCTCTCTGGAGGTGTCTTCAAATGCTCGAAGAAAGTCAGCATGGCTTCCAGCCATGACTCTACGGCCTGAGTTCCTCCTTCCCCCAAGAAAGTAGGAGGATGTTGCTACTGGAAACCCCTCGTCAAGTCTGCCATAGTCGTGGCAGGAGGCGGTGCTCCCTGAAAATTCTGCATTATCCTCATAAAATCATCTCTAAACTGTGCATCAGTGCCTACAACTGGTATGACAGCTGGTGCCAAGGCTGACTCGACTGGAGGATCGGCAAGAAGTCTCTGATCAGCCATATCTGGCATCTAATCACTACCTGATGACAGACGTACAACTGGAGGACATCTAAGCGTCATAGCTCTGAAAGATCAAAAGCACACCTTAGTTTAGAAAACAAGGATAGGAAAATCAAGAGTACAAAATGGGAATAGGGGAAGGAAAACACACAAGTTTACAAAACACGACTACACGGCGTGTATAAAACTACACAGTGTGTCTTATTAAGCCACTGATATGGGCGTGTACCCCTGCCCTACAGGACGTGTAACACCTCAAACTACACGGCGTGTTGACCCAACACACGACATGTACCTGAAAACTATTCCCCTACCTGAGTATCTTTACATGGCTAACCCACACGTTCCGACATCACCCAAGACTACACGACATGTTCTGAACACACACGGCCTCTACTAGACAAGGCTTCAGCGACTCGTGTTTGTTAAACACATGGTCGTCTACATGGATGATCCTTACACGGCATGTTCCGAACAACATGACGTGTATAGGTGAAGGTGACACCATCCCGTGTTGTTCGTGACACAGCCCGGTACCTGGAAAAGACTACACGGCATGTTCCAACCGTACACAGCGTGTTCTACTTGAACTTCCCCAACCTGTGTTGTTAGTAACACGGCCGAGTACACAACTCTGAACTACACGGCATGTGCCAACTGTACACGGTATTTTCTACTCGAGCTTCCCCGACCCGTGTTGTTAGTGACATGGACAGGTACACTGCTCCGAACTACACGGCGTGTGCCAATCGTACACGATGTGTTCCTGAAGTTATTTCTACAACAGTGTGTCCCTACTCACACGGTCAGTGACATGGTCTAAAAACTACACGGCATGTAGTCAAAAAGTACACATCGTGTAATCTGGGTTTTTCTGGGCAGTAGCTCAGAAACTGCACAGAACCCCAGAAAACACAGAAAACAAGGCAAGGAGGTGCCAAATCCTGATTCGTGAGGGCCCATAACACCTCAAGAATCAAAATTTGGCATTCATTTTAGAAAGGTAGGATGAAAACAATACTCTAACGAGGAAGCAGATATTCTATCAAACATATATCACAACAACATGAAAAGTCTACACAAGGACTATCACAACAGCATGAAATTGCTAATGCATCCTAGATGGCATGGCAAGAATGCATGGCATGTGATTTCTACAAGTGCCTATATGATGCATGTGATGTCATACCATCATCTCATCGGGTTACGACAGAAATAGAACCGCAATAGTCAAGATGATAATAACATAAATCATGTGAATCACTCTAGGTGAAATCATGTCAACCGTAAAATCTCAAAACCAGCAAACTACAATTAATGAGGTAGTATGGATTTTCCCTGTACATGGGCTAGCTAATCCCGAGCACAACATAATACCAAGTACTGAATCCACCCTATCCCTGGATAAATTCCCTAAATAGTAAATCAAGAGAAAATAAATCCTCTGATACCACTTTGTAATGACCCGAATCTGGAGCCCCTCCACTGGTGCTCCGTACCCAGTTCACCACATGACCTCAAGCGCATTTCCCCAAATGAGAGAGGCTGCTGACTAGCAGCGAGGGCCTTGGTAAGTTATTGGGGAAACTATGCCCTCATTCAGTAAGGTATACAAGGTAAGGAAAACATTAATAAATAGCAGAAGCAGTAAACAATACGCAACAACTAAAACAAAATATCGGAAGAAATGAATATATATCAATGATGATCATGATGCAAAAAGTACAAGTATCTAAGGAAAGAAGAAAACAAAACAACGTGCTGAAATACAACTAAACACAAGTAATAAAGCAACATAAAAATAAAAACAGAAGAGAAACTCCTCTACATCGCAAGCCTCATCTCGGTCCCATGCTCTCTAGCTCCAGCAAGTCAGGTACCGGAAGTAGAAGGGCACTTGCCCTTATCTATACCTGCAGCAACATAGTCTTCTTGGGCCCAAAAACATGGCCCAAACAGGGTGTGACACAAAGTACTAGTAAGAAACCACCCAAAGATCTATGTCTAACAGTCAATGAATACATGGAAAGTAAAGTACATAAACAGTAAACAGGAAATACACAGCAGCTACAATTCACAGTTCTAACATATAAAGTACACAAGTAACAACCAACAATAAGTAGAAAACAGGTAACCCTCTGGGTAGATCTCACATCCTAACCCCTATGGTTCTACCTACCAGTGCTAGAAACCCTCTAGGAGGCACACACAGTCTCACCCCTCTGGTTCAGCTAATAGTAGACTCTCTGAGGAAGCACTCACCGTCAATTCCCCCTATAGTCGTTTACCGTGCTAAAGGCTTTCAGGGGAAGCACTCAACGTCTCATTCTCCTTGTGGCCCGCGTCGAGGAACTACAGACTCTCTGAGGAAGCGCTCATCATCAATTCCCCCTGTGGTCTTGTATCGTAATAAAAGACACTCTAGAGAAGCTCTTACGTCCATTCTTACTATGGTGTATTACACTAGGTTCTCACATTCCTATGTGGAAATAAACATGCTCAGTGCACGTGTATCATCCAAGTAAACCTCAAGAACTACTTGGATATCAATCTAAGGTTCAACATCATAACAAAGCAACATTTACACTATCCTACAACTAGGCATGGAAACTGGGAAAATGCCAATCAAGCAAAACAAGCATGGAAAACATCCAGAGTATAGTAAAAACTACCATAATCACAGGCAAAACATCTACTCTAGCAATCAAGAAAATTAGGCAATACAACAAGGGAAAAATAGGAACACGAAATACCTCGTTCAAGGGTATTGGTGGAATTTGCACAAAATACTCATTGAATTTCTACAGAAAGGCATAAACCACCTACCTCGATCCTAGGATATCGATATACTTGAACCACGATGACTGATTCTCTTTAGAATGTCGTAGATCTGAGAAAAAGTCTAAAACACATAAACCAAAATAACATGAGATATAGGAGGAATAAAAAACAAGGCTCAAGAAGAAAGAAGAACTCACTGCTGTGATTCCAACACAATCGACCGTGCTCGAATCGGAGAACATATGGAGAGGCGAGGGCTTGGGGAAGATCCAGCCGTACGGGTCGCTCTCAGACGAAGAACCTGGAGAAGGGGTGTGTTCTGTCTGTCATGCGCGACCCCAGTGCGTTTAGTGAAAAAAAAAAGTACATGGCGTGTGCTTTTAGAGTACACAGTGTGTACTAGGTTTTTTCTGTACTCCACTAATATCGGCCTCCACGTCACCCCTACACACCGTGTTTGTATCCCTAACACGGCCACCATGCGGCTTCGAGCCGGAGAAGAGTACATGACCTGTACTCAGGAAGTACATGGTGTGTACTTTAAAAATTTCCAGAACCTTTATTTTTCTTAAAGCTCTAGAAAAAGGAAAGGCATACCTGAAAAGAAGATCCAGGTTCTTACACATGGAACTATATAATTTATTGTAAACTGTAGAACATGTTAAATTAATCTTATATCATTTTGAAAAATATATTTTTGATAAAATGAAATTGGTATTGGGATTTTCATATAAATCATTAATTGTAATAAAGAACCTCTAATTATAATAAGAAATTAGATGTAAAATCAACTATACTTCCTCTAAATCAGCATGCACCTTAAAAACATCAAAAATATTCTTCAATACTAGTGAATAACTCATTTTACCATAAGTGAAAAAATGTTTTGATTAATTTATTTGAAATAAACTAAGTTTGGATCTTATAAAACCTCATAATAATTTTTTTTTAATTTCATGGATTTAATTTATTTATAAAAATTTTATCCCTAGTAAGATATTTTCAACTTCATAATTCATTTATGAGTCTTTAATTACTTCTATTCTATATAGGAAATTTTCCATATAGTACATTCTATGGCATATGAAATTTGAACTCCACTTAACACAATTTAGATTGACATAATCTTGAAACACTATTCCAATAGGATAATTTTACCTAGCATAGGATATATTAAGAACACGTAAGATATTTTGAGTGAACATATAATATTTGATCCACATATGATATTTATATAATCTTTTAGATATTTAACTTTACCAAATATGAATTGTGTTCAACCTTCTAAGCTTGTAAGATATTTCTAGTTGGATGTTTCCTTTTATAAGATATTCTCATATAAATATTCCCCATATTGGATGTTTACTCTTCATAATACATTTCTTCTATGATATATGAAAATTCTCATACAATGTATCACATTTCATACTAACCATATGATAATTTAATTTTCATATAAAATAATATTTTTAGTCAAGAAAATGTGGATTTTATTAGAATCAAAACATGAAAATTATTAAGATATATTGGAACAACAAAGTATGTCCAATAGAATATTATAATCTTAAAAATAAATTTTATCCAAATTAACATAAAATATGACTTAAAATATATGAGATAATTTACTTATATGTGGATTGGATTGTCAAGAGGATCAATAGAGGGAGTTGCAGAGAAAAATCCATAACTGGACTATTACCATAGTCAACATCAAAGGAGGGGGTTTATTTATAGCCAAAACATGGATAATGGAGGTAATTGATTGGGGTAGCTAAATTTTAGGAATCAATTTTGAAAAAAGATAAGGGTAACTTAGGCATAAATCATGATAGGAGGAAGAATGGAAGCTTGATGAGAAAATAGGTTTTTTTTGTAATGGATTTTAACAATTGAAACTAAATAAAATATAGTATCTATGATTATGGAAGAACTATCACTAATACATAATCAGTGATATTTAATAGTAAATTTCCAATATTAAATCAATATAAATACAAAAAGTGTATCCCTCATATTTTCCAATGGTTATACAAAACCATCATGACTAAATCACCGCTAATAAGTAATTTTGTTGTAGTGCTACTACTAGGTCCATTCATTACCCAAAAACTCAAACCATTTTCTAAGATCTATAAAAATATATAAAAATACCCTCTAAAGATGTCCTAAGCCTTGAAATTTCAATATGACTATCAAATTTTAAAACATGCCTAAATCTAACTTTGTAAAGGTTTAAAATTATCTTGATTACACTAACATGTAATGACTATGGTCATTAAAAACTCTCCACCATGCTAATTATCATCCCTAAGAAGTATCCATGAACATATCTTGATTTTTAATTCATCCAGTGGAATCTAATTCTATATCATGCTCTGTATTCGAGACTTTATATGGTCAATCTACCCATTCATTTGACCTAGACCACCTTCATTTTCTTTAAAAACATATTCTATGATTTATAAGATATATCAGACATTTTTCTAAATGATTTATCAATTTCTAATTTTAATTTAACAAAAATAATTATACATGAAAATAATTTCTTAGACCTCATATTCAATAACTTAATATGAATTTTCTATGGCATGTACACTATATTTTCAGGTTTCATTATCCTAATAATACTTTATAAAATCCCAGGATATCTCAAAAAATCGATTACCTACACCTTATTTCAACCTTGACTAATGTTTTGATATGTTTAAAAACTTCTTAATTTAGTAATCCAGGCATTAAACTCTCTTTGTGGTTACTGAAATTCTAAAATATTGAGTCACACTTAGATCATTCCTCAAATACAACATCATGTTAATTACCAAAATCCATGCCTACCCATGAATTCCATAGATGAATACATCAATTTGGTAATATCTAGGAACCATATAAAACACATTTAATCCATTCCCTAGTACCGATATAGAAATTAACCTAGTTCAACTTGACCCATCACCTGATTCAGCTTACAACAAGACCGAAAGCATATTCCCGATCACCCAATGCTAAAAAATAGTGTAAGGGTATGAAAATAAAACCATATGGTAATGATTTAACCATTTAATAATAACAAAAATGCATCAGAAGAATCCAATTATTTATTTTTCAAGGTGAATTCATGCACTAGACGTCTTTGGAAAATGAATAAATAGTTCTAAAGAAATAGTCAAACCAAATAAGGCACAATAAGAAAAAAATCCAAAACTAGATTTAATCAATAATAGAGATCATTAAAATATTTTAAAATAAATTGGAATAAATTAAAAATATATCATAAGAATATAAATAGGAAAAACTAAAATTAAATATAGTATATGACTAAATTAGCCGATATGTCAATGTCGTAAAAATACACCAAACACATGATAAATCACTAGAATATCTCCATATGAACCATGGGCAAATTAAAAATCTCAAAAACATATAAATGGTCAAAAAAAGAATCATAAATATTATATTTTAACTTATGAACCTATATAAAACATGATATTTTCATACACCCGTACAAAATTAAATTTACAAGGTGTGATGGAAATAAGACTAATAGGTTTTTATGAAAGATTCTATGAAATTAATTTCATAAAACATCTCTTAAATTCATGTTTGAATATAAATAGAAATTAAATATTTCATAGGATAATTAATAATGAAAATAACCATCATAATCTAAATATTTTTTTCCAAGTCCATAATTAAAAAAATGGAGAAAAATTTATTATCCCACTTGAAACCCAATATTTCAAACTGAAGTACTCAAATCAAAATTTCATTTAAAATCATGCATTAAAGTCCTATTTTTATTAAAAGGGGATAAATATACCATTTAAATTGGGAAAATTAAAATGTTTAAGAACAGTGGGATTCTAAATTTAATGGATCAAAACCACAGAGGTTTTCTTCTTTCAAAACTTTTAAGAACTTATTTTCAACCCAATTTGAAAAGTAAACCATACCATAAGGAGAGAAGGTGTACAATAAATGGTAATAATCATACAATTAAAGCGTAATATAAATATTCACTAACAATGGTAATGGTTCAACTAATAAAAATAAGTACTATGTGATAAAAATGGATTGTGTTGTGGGAATCCAAAATGTAATATCATAAATGACTTGATACGTTTCATTAGTACTCACTAAGTCCTAATGTAAGATGATATTAGATATATATCTAAGAATCAACTATCAAGATTTTATTTTCTTCTTTTATTGATGGTGTAACTAACTAGTATAGAATTAACTAGATCTCTCACTTAGCTACCCCAAGTTTCTATGACATATCAAAGAATGGGTGAGAAGAAAAATTAAAAATGAATCACATGAATTAATAATGAATAATCAATAAAATGCATCTCACCTATAAGAACCAAACATGAAACATCCCTGGTTTACATCATACAAGCAAAAATGATAATTTTTTCACACAAATCCCAAAATAAGGGGTAAAAATATATAAAATTAATACTAACCAAGGTTGATTACAACTAGGGTTATACAACTATTAGGAAACACATTTTATAAGTGATAATTATACCTTTAAAATAAACTTGGAATTCCATGTTAATAATACAAACATTTCACACACACAAATAAGGATTTTATCATGTTCTAAATGGTTCATTAAGTCTAATATAGAAGACAATATTTATAAATATTTTTTGGAAACCTATCATGAATAAATACTTTTATGGAATGTTTTACACCCTTAGAATTAAATTTAAAATTAAATATCTATTTAATTGAAACAAGCACTTATAACACACAATTACCACTTCAAAACTCAAAACATGGCCAAAAACCTTCATTTGAACCATCAATACATTTTTAAGAGCCTCTAAGAAACCTTCACAAACAATTTTCATACAAAATATTTTAGTTCAAAATGAATACAAAAAAACATTGAAAATCCTTTATATAAAGTATATAAAACATTGCAAATAACTTAAAAACCATTCAATGGTTTTATTTAAATGTATAAAATCATAATAAATAAATTTAGAAACACAAAGTAATTTCATGGAATGTTTAAAAAAGTAATTACACACAAAAATCAAACACAATCCAAGGGGAAAATGTTCACATTAGATGGAGTAAGAAATACCTTGAAGGAAAAATACCTATACATTCCATAAATAAATAGAGAACCATGACTAGACATGTCCCAAACCATAAATCTGACCTACACAACCATTAGAGTTATATGGAAAATAAAAAACCAAGGGGAATAAATGAAGGGAGAAGAGGAGGGGAAAGGGGGAGGATATGAGGGAATATCCTTCACAATCTAATTATAATATGTGTATAGGTGGATCAAAACCAAAGGAGAATGAGGGGAGAGATCCCAGTAGTGAATCCCTAGGCTATTCAAACAATAGATGAGAAAGGGGAGGTAGAAAACACTTAAAATCTATTGATCCCATGCGATCTGTATAGACACTTGATAGGGGGGTTGAATCGGGTATGGGTAGTCTATTACTAAAATATAATTATTCTTTTGATCTTTTATATCCCCTTTGGATTATGAACCTATGTTATCGATTAATATATAAATGAGTATAGTTTATTTACAAAATATATTAATACCACAAGAAATGAAGGAAAGAAGTAAAGATAGGAACATGTTATTTTTACAAGGTTCCCTCCCAATATAAGTTACTACATCCTTGTAGTATTTTTGAACATATGATATATATATTTTCCACTAATGTCCATTATAGAGGTATAAGTGATATTATACTAAAACCTAAAGTTGGGTTCCCTACACTTAACAAGTTGATAGGTATTAACCTAAACCCTTGGTTAGTCTCTATCGTAATCCAAATATTTCTTTCTATGAAATATTTATATTTCCTCCAGATAGTGTGAACATCTTATAAAGTTAATTGAAATAAACAAATAATCTTCAACTAGTTGATACTTCAATTGATTTATTGTGGTGGTATAGATTCTTCTCCAACTTTTACTCTTTCATGTACCATCATATTTATTATTATTTTACTTACATAATAGAAAGAAGGTACTTCTACTTCTAATTATTCTTCTTACATAGGGGAAATTCACCTCTTCTACTTCTATAATACTACATGTAACAACCCCAAATCCAGGAACCCTAGGCCGATGTATACTTTATTACATTGGAATAAGATACAAGGGATCTCATCCTGAATTACTGATCATTTCAATTGTATTGAATAACCGAATACATACATGGTTCTCATTTTACATTGGAAATAAAATATAAAACATAAAAAAAAGTTTGGTATCCTTGAATCTCATTCAAATATGTATTCTTCATATCATGGGGAAATGAAACAAAATAAGCATGAGATCAAATTCTTAGTAAGGGTTAAGTATAAAGACATCTATTCTGATTGAATAATTCATAATCAATATGTTAAGGTAAATAAGTGAAAACACATTCCATTTAATCAATAATTTGGGCCTTAAATGTATCCATGGATAATATAAAATGAAATAATCTAACGGATAATAAAAACTAAATTATTAATGAAGGAAATTAATAATGTTGGATTACATGATCTTATACATCATGATATTTTACCATCAAGACCTTACACTAAGATAGTATAAACTATGGGTGGGAATACACCAAAAATCCATATAATAAGGCTAGACAACTCATTTTTATCATGAGACCTATTGATGCATCAAGAGGATATATTATTCTGAACCCCACTCTCTAGTGCATGTCCAATTAATTCCTTACATGTTGAATGATCAATTTAATTCATAAATAATATAACACATAAACAATTTTTTGTATTGATTCAAGAATATAGAATATCAATATTTCCCCATTCAATAAAATAACGTTCAAAATAAAAACCCATATATAGAAATTATATGTAGGTTTTAAAATAATCATATCCATGATATAAAAAATATATATTTAAGATAAATTTAATATCCAAATATTAAAATAAATTTAATGTTCCAATAGAAATTTAATGACCAAAAAAATTAATAAGAGATAAAAAATGACTATCCATTCATCGATAATATAGGTTTTGTAATAAAATCATGTTCTTTGGAGTAATAAATAAAATGGAAGAAAAATATTAAAATAATATTTAATAAATTATTTTTATTTTTAAAACCAATGAAATTTTATATAAGTGGATAATATCATAAAATGGTTATTGTGGTGGGAAAATATGTTAATGTTGTATATGTTAAAAACATCCCTTTTCACTTTTATAAAGGAAGTAAAAAAATGACCCTTTTGAAAAGAATTAGAAACATTCCATTAAAATATGTTAGACATTCTAGGATAACATAAAATGTCTTTAATAACTAATTTGAGTGATAAAATATTATTTTTTAAAATAGTTTTGAAAAATATATAGGAGAAAAATATACCTTATCAAATAATATTAATAAGATTGAATTATATTTTAAACATTTCTCATCAAATATTAAATTGAATTGAATCATTAATCATCATGAATAAATAAATATTCATATTAAATAATTCAAATGGGTATAATTTACACCATATAAAAGTAAATAGATGTATAATACTGAAAATGTATCAATGGAGTGGAAATTATGATGAAATTTCTTACCTCGCATTTCCCCTTAGTAGTACATGATTTAACCTCTTGTATAATAGTTTTAAACATGATATTAATGTATAAAAACCATATTCATATTTTTAATGTCATATTTGATCCTCTTATATCATCCTTCCACCCATTCATTAATAATCTTCTATTATTATCATTGTTCTAGGTATTAACTGCTTTATTTTCTCATGTGTGTTTTTCCATGGAAGTTATAATCCTTGTACTTTAATTATGGTTAAATAATATATAAAATTTTAATCATGATATAACTATAATATAAATATTAATTATATAGATATTTATATTCATCCATATAAGGTATCAGTAGAAAAATGAATTATATCGTTCATGAAGACGGTAGGACATATGTACGCATGAACAATGTTTTTAATTATTGATAGATTGAATGAAAAAAAAGGTAAATAATAATTAACATTTAAAGAATAATTTTTATAACATATATATTCATTAAATATATCCTTATTACCAACCATTTAAATAGTAAATGAAAAACAAATCACAACACCTCATAGAGGTGGAAGTCCACACGTACGCACGAGTGACATTATCGTTTTTCAACAAAATGGAATGTAAGAAGGTAGATATGATATTATAATTTTTGAAAGAATCATTATGTAATAAATATCATATATATAAATTAGTTTCATATTTATTATCATCTAAGTAAAATATTTATCAAAAATGAATTACACCACTATATAGAGACAGTAAGTCATACATATGAACGAGTGATGTTTTTACATTCCATAGCATGGAAAAGTGATAGAGACTAGATATACCATAATAATAATAACATCCTTGTTTGTTTATAATTCATTATTAATTATTTTTTTACAGTTAAAAAATATTTTTATGAATTATAAGAATAAATAAACATGAAAGAGTTTGTAAAGAGGATCACAAATTATTCACTAGACTTTGTATGACCTCTTATTAAAGGACCTAGGAATGGCCTTTTGTAAGGATCATAACCCTTATAAAATATATAATTATTTTTATAAGATAAATTGGTAGGGTTTGGTTAATTTATTTTTCTCAATGGGGAGAGGGGAATTCATGAAATTTCATAAATTATTAAATTAATATAAACTATTTTCATGTTAAAATTTCTCTAAAATTATATAAATAGAATATAATATGATTATGAGTCAAAATAATCTCATAAAATAAAATTTTTACAAGTTTTAGTTATGTTTTAACCCTTATTGTTTATTTTTAACACCCATTAACCCTTTTGATAATTATGATAACCTGACCTGAAAATTATCTTTTTTTTATTTCAAACACTTTTACGGAAAAGTGAGAAGCCATGCATTACAGAATACAAAACTTAAAATACCGTGAGATATATTTGTTCCATTGAAATATAATTTAAGCCTGTTTGACACTCTATTCCTAAATAATTTCCAATGGAGACCATTTACCTCTAAGGCCGGATCATCCTTGATAAGGTCTTCAAACCAATAGGTCATCTTGTCCCATGTCTGAACGTACTCCTCCAATATAATCTTCTCTGCTTTGAAACCTCTTACTAGAATGCAATCTTGCTTGTCAATCCACTCTGACTGCATCTTATTAGTGTCCACCCGAAGGAGTTGCTCATACATCTTAGTCGCATCCTGTTTCGAGGCATTAATTGGAAACGAATCCTCCAACATTTCTTCTTCGGATTGAATAATAATTTCCCATAACTCCCTATTTCCAACAGCTTCAAGCCGGACAGAGTTCTCGCTAGGAGTCGGATTCAGCACCACCGAGACTTCCTGTGTTTTCTTTAAATCCTCTGAGATAACTCTTTCCTTCTCCTGCTCCTTATGACCTGAAGCATTCAAGTTATTACTAATAACTTTGGGATCATAATCGATAACCTTGGCCTTTGCCTTTTTGGCGGATCTGGTCTCCATAGGTTGGGGTAAGTATGAGTAATACTTGCATCCCTTTGAATTGTGTCCTTTAATCGGGATACACCTCCCTGAGTCTTGATTCCCTCTTTGGCCCTTCCTTCTCCTCGGACTGGGTATCCCTCTGCATTGGATTTCAATTGCACTATCTTCTGAAAAATTAGAAGATCCATCACTATACTCTTCCATTTGAAGTCTCTACTCTTCATTAAGATTCTCTTCCCAAGCTGTATCGTGGTCCTAATCCATCCCTTCACTGGCTAAACCTTCTAATCGGTTAACAAGCTCGATATCTGGCATTATCTTTAGCATGATGTGCACCCCACCCCCTGCAGTCTGTAATTACTGACCATTTCCACAAGTTTCTTCTCCCTCCCTTGCCTCATAAGGAACCTTTTCATGACCAAGTCACCCTGGTGTCATCTCCCGAGACCCCTCGCTTCCAGCGCGCACAGCCTCCGCGTAAGATGCAACCTTGGAAGCAGCGGTATTCTGCTCAAAGGTTCCTGAAATATATACCCCATCAGGCACTCTGGACTCAGGCAGACCTTTCTTTTCAAGATTCAGGTCACACCGTAGTCTTCCAAAGACATCCGAAATAGTTGGATTAAGATTCACTGTGCAAATTTTATCCAGAGGAGGAGCTTTGGTGGATGCTCCACCTAGAACCATCACCTTCAGATCAACCTCTGAGATTGCACCACCAAGGGCCTGGCCTTCCGGACCATTATCCATGACCACACCAGTACCCATTTCCAGAACTACTACCTCCCTCTGATGATAGGCCATGAGCCCACGTCGGCACGTTGACAACCGATGACCCATTTTATTGCAAACTAAATATAAATCCACCCACGATTACAAGATAACTGCTTGCTTATACCGGAATTCATTTTCAACTTCAATCCAAACAAAATCAATAGGAAGCCTTGAAACATAAATCTCAACACATATATGAGGGTCAATCCGATGACATATTATGTTAGTTCTACTATCTGAACAAAGAAAATGACTGATCATATTAACTATCATTCAGATTATCACAGGGTTCTGGAACGAAAGAGGAAGCTCCGGCAAGCGGACCCAGATCACCGTTTTTGGAGAATCACGCTTCATGTGGAAATTATAGGACCACCAAAAAAGAAATAAGTAGGATCCATTCCATACCCGGGGTGCTTTGGCCTAGGCTTTGATTAAATCCGACTCTGAAGAAAAACGAACCATAATATGCCTGTTGTTGAGAAGCCCTATTGTAGCTCTTTCGGATAAACCCCAAGCGTCAAAAACAAACCTGTCAAATAAGTCCACCGAAGTTCAGTGATGCTTGAACTGAGCGACCAAGGTCAAATTCAGATGGGACGAAGCATTGTTGAACTCTGAATATGAAATCAAGAGCTGCGGGTGGCCTTCGAATAGATTCGTAACTTTAGGGAAAAGTGCAATCAGAGGAAAAGGAGGGAGAGAATCGGGGTTAGAGAAGGGAAGGAAAGAACCCAAAGCGGGAAATGAAGAGGGTCCCTCCCCTGGAAGGAGGGGAGGGAACGGAGTGGCGCCCATCGTCACCGAGGTCACAACGATTGGGTAGCGGCGCCCATCGTCGCCGAGGTCGGTTCCACTATTATGATAATATTAATGTTTTCTACCTTTATGGGTATATAATATTAACATAAAAGATAAAATCATGTAAATAAATCATGGTGTATATATTCCACTATGTCCCATTCATTTTGATAGATATAATAATTTTACAAATTTTGAATTTTTAATAAAATATTATTTATTATAAAATATCATTAGTGTCATTTTTTTAACTATTCATTTAATTTCACATCTACAATAACATGATAGAAAATGAATTAAAATATAATTCATCAAAACATTACTAATATGTTATATTTATCTTAAAAAAAATTAGGAAACTTTAACTCATCCAAAACTTTTAGTTTTAATGTTTTAAAACTCATTTACTTTATTTTTTTACTTCATGCACAAGCGTTGTATCGGTGTTTGATAATAATTTAAGGTGATTATTTCATCACTAAAAATTAAAAATAAATTACTATGAAGACAAATATTAAATAATCATACAAATAAAAATTTATAACCTTATATTAGTTGTTTTTATCCTGCTCATAAAATAATGTAGATATTAAAATATAGAAAGTTATATTTTTGAATTTATAACTTAATTAAATATTATGAAGGTCAAAATCATAGACAAATGGAAAAAAGGACATTTTCTGAACTTTGGATGGTTATGAATGACATATATTCCTAAAATAAAGGAACTAATTTACCAATTTTGAACCTATTGATTCCATATATGGTATAAATTTCCCAATATTCATTTTCTATAAGTGTTAGAAATTAATTTTAATATAAACTCATAAAACATAATGAAAAAAATTAAAAAATGCGTTTTTAAGCATAAAATCAACTTATATCAAAATCATGAAAATTCCTTTTTAAAATTATATTATTCTAAATAAAATAGATCATGTGTTAATTTTTAAATAAATCCAAAATATAATAAGACTTTTAAATTAATTTCTTAAATGAAAATAAATGAAAGTATTTGAAAAAACGGCATTTTTCAATATTTACTAAAAAATAAAAAATTTCATAAAAATATAGAATTTTCACCCTAAGTTAATTTTGATATACTGATTGAGAAAATAAATTAATTTAGGAAAATTTAATTCATAAAATTTGATACTTTAGGTTTTAATAACATTTTAGAATAAAACTATGTCTATTGTGCTATTGTTTCTTTAAAAGGAAAAGCTTGATATAATTGAAGCTCAGGTGTTACAGTGCATGCACTACTTACCATGATTTTTAATTACCTCACAAATAATGTTCTTCAAAACTATAGAATAATTGACTTATTCTTCTTCTTATTTAATATACATTTAAGAATAGAATCCAATATTCTTAATATCATTGGGTTATTCTACATCTTCACTTATTTTGATACATAGGTTTCAATCCTAGATGCATCATATTTTTAATTATTTGATACATAAATGATTTTTATAATAGAATAATTATCAGGTTCTCTCTATTTCTTCTCTTATTTTAATTCTTATAATATATTCATAATCTAATTGGAGTTAAATACCCATGATTTTAGTCTTTATCTTCTACCTAAATTATATTCACAGAATACCTTATCAATATTGTTTAAAAAAATTAATTATGGTAAATATCCATGATTATTGTCCTTTAATCATGATTTAGGTGAACTGTTTTGATTTAATCACCATTCTTGTTTCTTTACTTAATTTTAAATATTTCAATTTAAATTTACTTTCAATTTCGATCATGATATTATCCTTCCATACCTTTACAAATCTTTCCCTCTATTTCTCTTCAAAAATCATCCATGAAATCCACTTTATTAATTTATTTGGAATTTAATTCCTTGTATACATGGCCTCATGTATAGTTTCCTTACAATGTGGATAAACATAGAATCATAATATTTCAAACTCAGATGAATATAATTAGCATCATCATATATATTTTTCTTTAAAATATTTAGTCTTATAAATCTCATTTTTTTATTCTTAAAAAATATCAAAAAAAATCTAAGTTCTAGCATAAAAATAAATCCAATATAGTGTATCAGTCCATCCTATAAAATAAATTTAGGATCCATTCCTTTTTTATATTTTCAATTCATCTTAAATTTCCTAAGTAGAATCAATCCTTTCAAAGTTAATTATTAACCTTAAAATGGAAACCATCATTCTTATAAAGTTTATTTATCATCCTTACATTCATCAAACTTGTCCTTAAAATTATAAGAAATGATCCTAATGTAGCTCAAGGTCATCCTTATAGAGTCCCATATATTTATCTTCATAAGGATAGATGATCCTTATGAAGTGGGTTTTCATCCTTATGAAATCTAGAAACATTCTTACAAAGTTCATGATCATCCTTATGAATTTGATCAACTCATCCTTATGATCTTAAAAAACTCATCCTCACAACATTAATTTCTTTTCCATATTCTTGACCAAATTCACATAATGATCCTTGCAGTTCTCTTAGATCATATTTACACATTTTATATTGATCATTATGAATTTCTTACCTTTTTCATTTTCTATGACTAATTCACCCATACAAATATTAGTGAAGTCCATGACTTGACCAATTTCTCAATATTCTTATCCATCCTTATACAAATCCATACTTACTCAAATTCACCAAGACAATTAAATTAAAAAATTATTCAAATAAATTCATATCCAATTCAATTAATCATTGTAAATTTTTATAAATTTAAATCATATCAAAACATATTAAGAAAATATTACGAATTATAAAAATAATTCCAAACCTCTTCAACATATATATATATATATATTGTTTTTAATAAGGAATTCCCTAGTGTGGCCTTTTCGAACCCTCCACACAGAGAAACCCCCTCCCCCACGAAGGGGTAGCACCCGGAGGTATCTCCCCAGCCAGGGAAGGAGCTGTTTCCAGTCGAGATGGTAGAGCATCCTGAGGGTAACAGCCCAGAAGCGATGGTACGTCACAGTGATCCGTCAGTAGTTGGGTCACGCCTCAATTTTCCCACCCAGAAGAATTCGGGTGACCCGGCAAGGTGGATGGATCCGGGGGAGAGGCTCGCCCCGAAAGCAGACTCCCAGGAATCAAACCCCGAAACTCCCAAAGAACAAAAAGTTTTAGAAACTCACCTTCACCACCACACCACCACTGAAGTGGCCCAAACCTCTTCAACATAATACCAAATTATTTTAAATTATTTAAACACTCTATTTATAGTATTTAAAGTATCTCAAATACCACTTTAATTTTATATTTATTCTAAATTATTCATCCCTTTATCCAATTGTATTTATTCACTAAATCCAGTATATTTTATGCTTGATGACACTAGGATGGTTTCTTAAGAATCTACAGGTAGCTTTTCCTTTAATTGATAGAGTATCTTTAGTATATCCATTATTCCATATTCTAAAATATTTATGAAACTATTATATAAAACACTTCTCATATAATTAGTTTGTTTCATGGACATTTTTAACAACTTCCCAATCATATGATATTAGGGTTGATCACCAAGTAGTATTTCTTTTTTTAATTCCTTCCATAAAATAAATAGCTATTCTTAATCTCGTTAATGGATGCTTGAATATCCAACTTTCTCAAACTCTTTAGGTAACATCATCACCATTATTTATTCATTTATTGGGATCTTTCACAACACTCAACTTAAACACAAACATATTGACATAATCATTGACATGATTCATTTATATAAAATATAACCAATCTCAACCTTTAGGTACTTTAATATCCCCTTATGTGTTGGTTTTCAATGCAATTAATTACTTCACATAAATTAATGACAA
Organism: Viscum album; assembly: GCA_963277665.1. NCBI lineage: Eukaryota > Viridiplantae > Streptophyta > Magnoliopsida > Santalales > Viscaceae > Viscum > Viscum album. Next base: position 1,509,539,422 of record OY728128.1, on the reverse strand, counting down.
TATTTCTTCTACATCTTATTGAAAAATGAAAAGGGTAAAGTTTTTATCCACATTCTTAATACCATAAATATAAGGTAAGTCCTTACAAGGGATAATTACTCTCCACTTATACTTCTAAATGCTAAAATCCATCTTCATACTTCTTCTATAATCTTCCAAATGCTTCTTCTCCCTCTTCTATTATGAGTTTCAGACAAAAAATAGATAATGATATAAAGATATACATGCATATAAATGAAACTCTAGTTAGTAAACTATAAGTCTATATTGTATATCCTAGTTTAGAATACAATAGTGATTTAAAAAATATAAAAATTAATCCATTAAGTTGTTCATAATGTGATACCCCATCAAATTTATCACTTCTAGGGCTATAAAAATACATTTATCACGGAATATATAACTTATATTCATCTTTATCTAACACATTAGAAATTTCAAGTTTAATATATAAAGGTTACAAGTTGAACTTATCTTCTTCATAACCAACACTACTCTTAATAATCTGGTTTTATATGATCAAAACAAGGCTAAAAATTGTGGTTGTCATACCTCACTTCAGTATTATATTAATATTTTCCATATTCTAGATTAACATAAAAACATAAATTAATTTTTAAAATAGCTTCCTCATCATGTTATCCCCCCATTAAGGGGTGTATTCCAAAAAATATCACCATGGTTGATCTTTTTCAAGATGAAATTCAAACACCTTCTCATATTTTCTAAATTGATACAATGAGTCATCAAGTATTCTATGATGGATGAAATCTTTTAATTTTATAGGAATTAAATCTTTGAACCATTTATACTTATTTTAAATATCACCTTTAATTACATTTATGAAAACAAATATAAATAAATAAAAGGGCTAATGTGAGTTTCAATATGCTCCTTAGTTTGATAAACAATGTAGAGACTTGACTCCCAATCTAGAAACTCTATTCATTGCAACATAAAGATTTTGAGAACTCCTAGTTCTTTTACTCCTTTTAATTTCATAAGTATGAAATTACTAGGGAATTATGGATTTATAATTTTTCTTTTCACTTATATATAATAGTCATATTTCCCATTCATAACAAATCACTCAAAGTTAATGGTACCTTGCCATTGTCTCTTATTTTCTTTAGAATTTATTATTGGGATGGTAAGACTATTGTTAAATATTTTTTTTAAATATGACCATATTCTTACACTTACACAAAAATATTAAAGAACTCTTAATTCATCATTCTTATGCAAACTCTCATTAAATTCAAGTACTTATTCAAGTGTAATGACTTGTTTTCCTTTAGAACTTGCAGTTTCTTATGTTTTCTCAATTTTTCTAGAACTTTTTAGTTGGTCTATTAAAAAATTTAGGCATTAATTCCAAATATATTTATCCTTGATGTAGTTTTTTCATGGTTTATAGATAACCTTTGTATTACCTTTCTTAGGAAACTTGTTGAATTATTCTTATAAGATGTCACCAATTAAACTAATATCATTATTCATTTCTCATATAGATTCCTTTTATTTCTTTAACTTCCTTAAATATATCTTTACATCCATGTTTAATTTTTAATATTACATGATGTGAGATATATTTCCAAAATAGAATAATCTCTTATTTATTTATAAATCCTATTTGGACTTATTTTTGACTTATTGAGTGCACTTTGTTTAAAAGTTTTATTTTTTTTCTTCTCAATAAAGATTCCACTTATTTCCTTAGCTACTTTAAATTATACGGTGGTATTATTATCACATCCACATGACATTTTTGATAAGTTTTTATATAAAAAATACCATTCCTTTATATGAAAACATTTCTTGAAATAATCATATAAAATTTTAAGATAATCAAATATTTTTTTGTTGATATATTCATCTAGTTCTTTAAATTCTATATTTTTATAATAGGTTTTTTTCAACTTTTTTGCTTCTCCTCTTAAATGTAGGCCATATATAGATTTCATAGGTTGATATATTATTCCAATATTCAATTTAATTATATTTAAACTTTAAGTAGAACTAATAGTGACTAATAAATCTCATCCTGTTGATGTTTCATACAGTCTTTCTAAATTTTCTTGCAGGCTAGTTTTTTACCACAACACTCTCATTATGGGATTACTTTATAGAGCTAAAAATTATATTCTTTATCACATTCACATTGAAATATATAGTGGATTTATCATAATTTTACCTCAATAATATTGGTCCAAATGTTTTAAAAACTATACTGGTAGATCAAACTACATTAGTACTTCCATATTTATTAGGAAAATGGGTTAGCATCCTCTATATCTTATAGTAAATGACATCAATCAATTTATAACACCAATTTGAATCTTCTTTAAAGTATTAACCTCATCATCCATTACTGTAGAATATTCTCTTATATTCTCAATAAAATGTGTGGATTTGTATTGAGTGACTTCTTGATTTATTAATTTCACTTTTACATCTAGAAATTTTATATTTAGAAAATGCTTCTAGTACTCACGAGATATTACCCTTTTATCTCATTACTTTTTCTACTTTAGAGTATGATCTTCATGAAATTTATTAGTCTATAAAAGTGAATTATGTAGTTCTTTAATTATTTTAGTGTTCACCTATAACTATACTTATTTGACATCCATGGAGTTCATATGTTTCTTTTTTAATCCATGGATCACTTATATAATAATATATTTGTCACAATTACTCTTTTGTCTCTCCTCTTTATTTAGTGAACACAATTTATTACATAGTGATACAAATTTATCCTTATATTCAGTGTGTTGTGTGAGATAAAAACATTTTTTGAATTTCTTGGCCTAATAATTCTCCATTTCTATATCCTCTTATTATATATATGCCATTTCATCAATTAGTTCCTTCAAATAAAAAAAAATATGTGAGAGAATATATCGCTATGAAAATTTATCATATACTTCTCAGCTGTATAGTAGAGGTATTTAATTCTTTTTATGGACTTATCCAACTCATATTATTCATATTTTGAACTTTATTCTTAGAAATAATCATTGTCAAAAGATTTTGATGATGAACTATTATCACATTGAACATCTTATAACAGCGATAGATTCTTCTTCTATTTTGAGATACTTCTCAATCATTTTTCTTATTTTTTATTCAAATTCCCTAGATTCTTAGTTGAGACATTTACTTCAACTTCATTAAAAATAGATATAGGGGTCCACATTTGAGGACTTTCTAAAAAATATTTTATTATACACTTTATATATTTAAAAATAAACCATTTTGACTTAAAATAATATAGATCTTACCAGAGTTAAGCAGTGCCCTGAATCCAATTATAGAAGAAACAGTATCAGTGTAGACACTTGAGTGGGGGTGAATCAGGTGTGGGTAGTATTTTACCAAAATCTAATTATTCATTCCATTTTTTTCACCCCATTTGGATTATAAACCAATGTTACTAGTTAAGATATAAGTGGGTGCCATTTTTTAACCCAATACACTCATGCCACATTCAATAAAAGAAATCAAGAAAGATAGGAAACATGATATTTTTATAAGTTTAGGCCCTGGTGTGGGTGAAAAAATCCTTTCTATGTTTGGGGTTACATAAACATACATTTCCAATAATATCCATAATAGGATTATAATTGGTTCATCCGAGGATTATCTTGAAACCTAGATTGTGTTTACCTACACATAAAAAGGGTAAAAGTATCAACTTGAACATGTATATATTTTTTTGGATACCCCAAATATAGAACCCCCTAGATATTTATGATTCATCTCGATATTGCGAAATTGTTATAATTTTATTTGGAACAACCAAATTTTCTTCCTTAAGTTGAGACATTAATTGAGTTTTGATGATACTACTTATTCTTGTTCAACTTTCACTCTTAAAAGTTCCTTCTTCTTTCCTCTTCTTTTACTTGTAAATTAGTGATAAAGTTCTCCTTATTTTACTTATTATACTTATATATGGGGAATTCACATGTTTTCCATTCATGAAAAATATATGAACTTCTTCCCATGGTTTATTATTCTCTCTTAAATAAGGTTCTTAAAAACTATAATAGAAGTGACTTCTTCTTATAATGCAATCTAATTTAATGAACCTAAACAAATATTCATGATCAAATCAGGTTATTCATATTATTTTCTTCCATAGACACATAGTTTTCAATCCTAAATTTATTATCTTCCTTATTCTTCATTACATAGATAATCTTCACAATAGTTATAATATTGGGTTCCTTCCATTTCCTCTTTTCTTTGAATACTTAGAATATCTTCAAAATCATTACAGTAACAAAACTTATTTATTTTCATATTCATCTTCTGGAAAAAATTTATTCTCCAAATAACTTATGAATACTGTTTCCATATTTTTAATTATGTAATCTCTCCAAGATTCTCAAACTTTAATCATAACTCAACTCAACTTTTTTTTAATTAATCTCAAATATTCTTGATTTTATGAATTTTAAATTCCTGAAAATATTGACTCTAATATTCTCTTTTAATTCCTCCACAAATCTCCACATATTATTCTCTTAAAAAATAATCTATGAAATCCACTAAATATAATTTATTTTGAATTTACTTCCATGAATACAGGGCCTTATAAAGAGTTTTATTGTGATATGGTGAAATCCAATTTACAATGTATAAATATCGAACACGAGTTTGAATTATAATTTTTATTCCATTAAGTAATTTTGATATTTAAATCAATGAATATTATATCCCAAATCATTATCTGAATTAAAGCATATTTTATTTCTAAAAAACTATTTTAAAATATTCTTATTTAAAAATAATAAGTTAAATAAAAAATTAATTCCCTCTATTACTTCTCCCTTAATATTCATCTCCTAAAATATTAAATCATGTCTATACTTAAAGTCATGATATTTTTAACTCTAATTAATAGAACCAGCATCATCAGATGTATTTATGTTCAAAATATTTAATTCTATAAATCTCTTATTTTTTATTATTTATAATTATCATAGTTTATCTAATTTTTTTACTCAAAATGATCCCAACATGGTGTATCATTCATCCCTATAAAATACACTAAGATTACATTTCTTTGTGATATTTTCAGTTCATCATCCATTTCATAGTGATAAAATCTCCTTATAAATTTTACATTCATATTTTCAATGATAGTCATCATCATTATAAAGTCTAAAAATTATTCTTATTTTTCTCAGACTCATCCTTATATTTCTCCAAAACAAACCCTATCCATCTCAACATCATCCTTATGCAGTCCAATGTACTTACATTCATAATTATAGATGATCCTTATGAAGTGGGTTTCTGTCATTATAAACTACTAAAACATACTTATAATGTTCATGTTCATCATTATGATTCCCAGAAAATCATCCTTACTGTCTTCAAAACTCATCCTTAAAAAGTATATACCATTTCCAAATTCCTAAACTTAAGTCACATAATGATCCTTATAGTTCTCCTGGACCATCCTTATGTAGTTGACAAAGATACTTACAAATTTATTGTCTTTTCCCTTTCTATAACTGAGTCATTCGTACGAAGATCAGTTAAGTCTAGGAATTGGACAATTCCTTAGTATTCTAGCTTATCCTTATAAAGATTTGGACTTAGTAAAATTCAAGAAGACATGTAAATCCCAAAATTATTCATATCCATTCAAATCCACTTTGATTAATATTTGGACATTTTGACTACTTCAAGTCACCTCAGAACAAATTCAAATAATTTTTGAATTATTAAAATAATTTCAAACCAATTTATTTTAATTACAAAGTGTTATATAATATTTAATTACTCAGTTTAGAGTATTTCAAGTATAATCATTTACTATTTAATTCCATCCTCACTCTATATTATCCAATCCATCATCTAAGAATATTTATTCACTAATTCTAGTAGTATTTATATTTGATAACACTTATATGGTTTCGTTACAATTTTCAGCCATCTTTTCCATCCATTTATAAAAAATCTCCAATATACCCATTCATCTGACTTCTAATATTTTCATAACACTATTATAGACAACACTTATCATAGTATCAATAATTTTCTTAGACATCAGGGTTTGTGCACCAATAATTAGATCTTAGGGCTTCTAACCAAGCATAATTTCCTTGGTTAATGTTTTCCATTATATATAAAAAATATATTATTAATCCCTTCAATGATAACATAAATTTCCTCTCTACCCAAACAATATAGAAATCATATTCACCATCACTTATTTATTTATTAGACTCTTTCATATCACCCAACTTCAACACATACATATCGATATTCTCTTTAAAATAATTCATTGATTGAATATAAAACCAATCCAAACCATTGGGTACTTCAAAATCAATGAGGGGAACAGACGAGATTTTATTATTTAATGAAAATAGGGTAGTCACACAGTTTTTTCACATGGTATACCAAAGTGTGCACTAAATATGAAAATTGTATTAAATCAAGGATATACCCCTCACACAATTTCCCCACACAATTCCCCCTAACCATGTGCAATTTTTTCACCCCAACCCCATATAAAATGGTGTCATACATGGTTTGGATACATGTATTACCAAACCATGTACTAATTGTGCAACCACCACTACCAAAAACTACAGCACTCCACATGGTTTCCATTGAAACCTATATGGTTAATATTAATTATGTTTCAACCATTCACCAAAGTAAAAACTCTCAAAGATATAAATTTAAAATCTAGAAATATGAAAAAATCACAATAACCCATAATCATACATTATTTAACATAGAAATTACATGGGTGTGTCACAATTCTATCCGCCATGAACTTTATACCCCAAAAAGTCATTGGAAAATTATAAGCAACATAAAACTAAAGACTTCAACACCCAATATGAGATATGGGAATTTTAGGAAACATGAATTGGGCCCAGTGAAAACTGAGCACCAGAAAATACACAACTCATAAAATATATGGATCCAATCCTTGAACATCATCAAACATATTTATGAATAACTGAAATCCCTATCCTAGATCACAAAATCCTAAAGAACACATAAACCTACACTAGGTCTCCCAGCCATTTATAATTTATCTAAAATGGTGACACAAAAGTTAAACAGTCCTAATATATGGTTGTCACCTTAATAATAATGTTTTATCACCCCCAATGGAAACAATAATACCCTATCAACCATATACATTCATCTAATAAATGTTTCAAAATACTAAAATAGGATACCATCCAAAGTAATAATAATACTTCACTAAAAAGAAACAAACAATGAAGATACTAGTTCAAAACAACAAAATATAGAACAATCCAAGAGAATATCCAATAAATCATAATCAAGGTTAACTAATCCATAAACATTTCAAAAAATAAGAATAGAATAAATCCACAAATAAAAAATAAACCTTAATAAAGAATAACATGGTCTCTAACCTCAAGTCACATGAAAAAAAATGTAAAATAACATAGGACCTTGATTGTGGAACACTATCCCATGATGTAACCAATGAAAACCCAAACAAGGAATAATATCCACTACAGTTACCCACAAGTTTACAATCTATACGGGTATAGAACATTTCAAAATTACCCAATCATATACCCAAGGTTTCCTATGTACCACTCTTCAAAACCCATGTATCAACACATGGATAACATCAAATATGATTCTCAAGAGGCATAAATAGACAACAAGTCATGATAACTATAATATAAAAGACATAAATGTCCCATAATTCCATGATTTATATAAAATATTTCATCAATTACATTCCCAAGAACTTTTAGGTTTGTATTTTTAGAGAATTAGTAAAACCTTTACATAACATAACCCATACAAAATGGATATTTTTTCCACTAAATAAAATTCATAAAGTGATAAAAATGTTTCATTCAATGATAAAACCACACATATATATATATATATATATTTGAATTAGTTTTCAACATCTACAAGAAAATTATCTACACATGATACCCTTCTTGACACATCATGCATAATACTCTTCTTCATTACTTGGGGAATGGAAATATAAGAATAGGTGTGCTCAAACACTAAGTTAGGGTAAACATAAGTGATAACAATAAATGATATTAAGTGGGAATAATATAAACATGTGTCTATGAGATCATAATCATAGTTCATAAACAATATATAAGCAAACCATAACTAATAAAACATGGATCATAAAAATTGAATCATGACATTAGGATTTGTAATAATATAATACATGAGTAATAAGATTGTGAAAACAAGAGTCAATAATCATGAGTCATTAAAATATAACATAATTACATTACATAACCCAATATCTTGGCATAAAAAAGTCATATAAATCATGAAATATTTCAATGTTAACCACCATGACATTAATATCACAATAGACTAGGCTAACTACCTTCCAATAATATAGTTGACCTAGGTTAACCACCCATTCCCCCATCACATTTGGGACTTAGTCTAACCATATTTGTCTCATATTGATCTCAGGAGATATTAAACAATTCCCAATGCATTGGAGGGATATAATATACCCATTATTCACAAAATTATTAACCATATATATGTGTCGTACATAAACATGAAAACATTAATGATCCTATAATAGCTTTCTTAACCTATGAGAAATAAGTTATTTTCATGAAGATTTCAACAAAACAATATTATAAGACATCAAGAGAAAGAATGTGGATGGTATAATTAAATCATATCTCCAATGAAGAACAAAAAATGTTAAGTCGTGTTCACATAGATGAAAAACTATTTATAAGATAATTATAAAATTACTTTGATAAATAAAAATAAGTAACCTTGTATGTTTATAATATATTTTATTTAAAATAAAAAATTTACAATACAATAAGAGTAGAATTTTCCTTTTAAAATCATGAACACTTAGAAATAAATATTTTTAAAGAAAACTAAATAAAATAAGAAAATGTGTTGTAGAAATATTCATGACCTAAAATATGAGATAAGGTCGGATCCACTTATAGGAAACCCTTAGATAGAGTTGTAAACCAAAGGGTAGAAAAATGGTAAGAAGATAAGTTAAACCCAAAAATAACCAGAGTAGAAGAAAATATATAGGGTTTTAGACAAAATGAACATACAATTTTATGAAATTGGAATTTAGATGTAAATAATATTGAATTCAAAGTGTGATTAGAAAAAGAAACCCTTACGAATATCATAACATGTGATGTAAAAATATTTTGAGGAAAATATTATATGAATTAAATATAAAAGCCTATAAACAGGTAGAAATAAAATATAAAACATTCATAGGATATAATTCACATAATCTTATAACAATATAGTTAATTAATTAAATATATAAATTAGTCAAAGGAAATTTGGAAAAGAACCCCCTTACCTTAATCCCCAACTCGCCTAATGAATCCTCTAACCTCATAAATAATAAAATTATATAAATTATTTTCTTATATAAAAAATTGTTTTCATTTTCATTTCCTTATTATTATTTTATTTTATTTACTTATTATTATATTTCATTTATTTAAAAACTTATTATTATTCATATTAGTTGTTTTTTAGGTCATTTGATTTATAATCTATAAAAAAATTTGGTATATTTGCAATGGTAAAAATTCATTTTCAAATGGTTCCATAAACTCTATAATATTTAAGTTATTTTCTCCATATAATTCTAGAATAAAAGTAGTTAAATAGGCCATGAAATAGTTATCATTCATATAATCTTCTTTAATAAGCATATTTTTTATATTTTAACATTACTATGATTTTTTACTCTTAATTTGATTATTATGATCAATATTTTATCACAAATGAGCCTTAGCCCAGTTGGTGATGTCTTTAAAATTGAATCCATGAGACCTAGGTTCAAAACCAAGTGGAGGTATAATTCTGGTACTGTAGCAGTAATATAGCAGGTACTATAGTAGTTATTGTAGTAGGTACTGTTCAATATTGTAGCAGTTGGAACTCTTCAACTTGGGCCACCACTTTTGGATTGGACTCCTTAAGTCCTTTGGTACACCCATTCCTTTGGGTTAGTAAGGCTTTTGGGGCATCTCAAGTCCTTCAGGGCCAACTGATATGCAGATGTCCAGACAGATTTTATAAGGAACCAGCTCCCGAGGAGGATTAAAGAGTAGGATGCATTCACTAGAGCATGGATAACAAATTTAGAAGAATGGGAGGGTATGAAATTTCCATCAGTACCAAGCCTATATATCTCTACACAAGATAGCTAGTTGAATAGCCATGCAAAGGTGGAGAGCTAATCACGATGCAGATGTTGGGGAGGGGTGGTTTCAAGTAGTAATAGTCTGTATGATTTTTTTAAGACCTGCAGGTCCTGTAATGTCTCTAAGACTACATTAAATGTCATATCTAAGTATATGAGACTTTTGAGGGTTCCCCATCATCCCTTGAAAGTGGGGTTATCAAAAATCAATAAAAAAGTCCTTCAGGCCATTCAGGAAAGATCGATATTTTATCATTCCAGTATAATAATCATGAAATTACCTGAATATTAATGGTATATTAAATAATTAAATCAGTTTTAAATAATATCAATTAAACACATTGGTTTATAAAAATATCATCATTTACTTAGGTGGAGTAAAAATAACATGGTAAGGAATATTTTTTGGAAAGGGTTTAAATGAAAGAAAATTGAGTAAATATTTGAGTTTTTTAAAAACATTATATTATAATTAAACTGATATTTTAGTTTTAATTTTAATTATTACTTATTTTATTGAAACTTTTAAGAGTGTAATTGAAATTAAAAGATATTGTTTTGGAAAAATCCATATTTTGACAATGTAACAGCATATAAAAAGAGTTCAGTGAGAGGTAATGGATGAAATATCATCATTAATAGATAAAATATATTCCAACAATATAATAATAGAATCAATAAAGTGAAAGAATAGATGTTTTAAAATACTTTCAAGAAAAATAATCATAAATAATAAAGGAGAAAGAGGCTTGGAACTCTTTTCTTTCCCCTTGAACCACCTCCTTCAATTAGAATCTAATGCCTTGGGAGAAAGGACTTTTGGAAAGGATAGACACTTATGAATGTGGAAATGGTTTTTTAAGAGAAAATAAAGAAATTTTAAAATGTAAAGTGACTCATAAATGGACAACAAAAGATATTATCAAATTTTACCCAACACAAATTAACTCAAGTCATGATTTTATTATTATTTTTATTTATTTATAAATCAATTTTAACATTAAATACCATTTAATTTAACTTTATGTGTTATTTTTTTAATTTTTTTTAAAATAACTAGATAACTAAGGAATTAAAATTTGAATATTTAAATCATTTCATACTGATCATTTTTATCCCTAAAAATCACAAAACACCATAATTAATCCTGAATTTATCATTTTAAATATTTTGAAAATCGTTTATTTGAATTATCTCCTGTTTGTGTTTTCGTTGCATCGATACTATGTAATAATTTTGTATAATTATCCTATTATTTAATATTAAAAACAAATTTCTCATATAAATATATTTTACTATTCTTAAATATCATTATATAAAACCATTCATAATACTATTTATTCTCATTTATATTATGATAGCATTTTTTATAATAATTATTATTTTCCTTATCTTTCTAGGTAATCATTTAGATAATTAAATTATTATATAATTTCAAAATTCATGAATATAAGTCAAAATAAATTATTATAAATAATTATTATCTCTTAATTTTAAGTAAATATGTATCCCTTCTTGGACACTATCTTAAACAACCCAATTTTTCTTTTCCAATGTTCTGCAAGCACTACGTCAACACCAATAAATGTTTTCATCATCATTTGGTAATAAAAATTATTTTTTATTAACTAAATAATATTTTTATGATATTTTAAGTATATAAAAATTTAATATACAATACATAAGTTTCATAATTTTTTATTTTATATTTATATCATGATGGTGCCATAAAATATACTATATTTATAAAAATATTATTTCTTGTTATTCACTAAAAAAATCAATTTTCTTAGAAAAATATCAAAAATTCATTCTAAAATAATTTTAATATGATAATACTAAAAAATAATTCCACTTTATCAAATTATATTTTTAAAAATTATAAATTTATATATAAAATAAAATAATATATTACTTGGAAAAAATTATTTAGAATGAAAACTCTTCTTTTTTAAAATGAAAAATCATATTCTTGTTTCAAACTCTGAAAAAAAATATTTTTATGATTATCAAAATAGTAAATATCAATATAAATACATATAAATAACATAAATTTACATCTTTAAAATATCCAGTAATTATATAATTCTATAAATATATAACAATAAGAATACATTTAAAGAAAATATATTTAAGAATTAAATAAAGCATTTTTCTGTTATAATGTAAACATGATAACTAAAATTTTAAAATAAGAATATAATTTTATTTTATAATATATTTTTTCACATGAATTATATATATATATATATTAAATTAAATATATAAATTTTTAATCATGAATATTAATAAACTATAAAAGTGACGTATCGTTAAAAATATGCAAGTTCTCACATTCTCCCCTCTAATGAAATTACATCCTTATAATTTTAATTTTTTTTTTTAAAATGAGTTTATATTGAAATAGGCATAATATTATATGTATATTTTATTAATAACTTTTATTTATAGGTTATGACTAAGAAACTTATCATTTATTACATAAATATTTCTTAAAACATGTATTTGCCTTTATAAGATTCTTATTATTGAATGAGTTTCCAAAGGAATACATTGATAGTCAAGTGATTTTTTCCATATAAGACTCAATATATTTATATCAATTTTAATAAATCTTGAGTAATACTTTTATCATTAATATTGGGAATATGATAAAATATTCCTACTTCATTTATTTACATTCCATTACTATAATTTCATCCTTTGGTTATAATTTTTGACACATTTACACCTTTTTTTATGTCACATTCCAAACAAAAAAATGACCAAAATGAATTTTACATGCTTAAAGAAAAAAAATAAAATATTAATGGATAATGATATCCACTAAAGGATAGTGTTATTCATTTTATGAAGGATTTTGTGACAAGTTATTTCTTCTGTTTCCAGTTTATTACGAGAAACTAAAATGGTTAGCACGAGTAAAGATAATAACTGTAAAAATGTGAATAAATCATAATATGAATAATTAATTATTTAATCACCAAAACCTTAATATAAAAAATAACACCCCAAGTTCAAATTAAATTATTCCATAAATAATTAAACCCTAAAACTCTTCATAATATAGCTAACCAAATTTGAATCTCAAAAAAATTAATCATATATCCTTTCAAAACCAGCATAAATTTTATTTCAAACATCAAATATTAATATAATCTAATCATATATTCTACTAAAACATATTAATTTCTTTCTAAAATATCCTAAATCACTATGACATAAAACCAAAAAATATATATATGATTCCAAAAATTAACGTAGTCTTTATAACTAAAATAATTTTGAATACTTTGAAATAAAATCAAATATTATCAAATAATTATCTCTATATAAATTAATCATGTAATGTTCCCAAAAATAAAGTAATTTTTTTAAAAGACATTAATATCCATTTCAAAAAATCACTTATCAATCCACAAAATTATTTATAATGCTCAAATTATATTCCCAAAATCAAATATTTTTTGTCTCAAATAACTATAATTACTTAAGTATCGTATTACACACTAACAATAATTTTTTTCTATATCTAAAAAATGAATTCTTCTTAAAAACCAATAAAAATCTCTCAAAATATCATTAATCACCTTAAAATACAATCACAAAAGATCTCAAATGAGTATATATGATTTTAAATTATGATCACCCATAGACTTAATAACCTACTATGGTTTCTACCACTCTTAAATTATTTTCAAATGATAAATTCCTTACATAAAAATGTTATCAAAAATCTGCTCTGATACCAAATATGTAGGTTAGAGAAAAACAGCAAGGGAATGGGTGAATTCCTTTTTAAAAGTAATTTTAAAATGATGCTATAAAATAAAAATAATTACCAAGGAACAAATTGATTTAAGTATAAAATTATTAAATTAAAGTGAGCATAGTCTAAATTAAACCTTTAAGTGTAGTGGAAAATAAATTATGGAAATTAAAAGGAACACTTTGATAAAGGAATTATTTAATATCTTAATAATGAAACCATATATTTCCTCCCCTAAAAAATTCTTGGGAATGTTATATTGCTCCATTTACTTTATCTATTGTTAAGAAACCAAAGAAGGGTGAACAAACTTATTTTTAATGGAAACCAAGAAACCAAATGAGACGAGTAATCCATTAGTTTTAATGAAAACTAAGAAACTAAAAACCCTCACTTTATTTATACTGATCACTTAAAGAACGATATAAAGAAGAGTGGGGTTTGTTTTTACAGACCCATTACAAATAACTCAACTCTATTTAGAAAATATGAAGAATATAATATATATATATATATATATATAGAATATAGAAGATTATCCTTATGAAATATAATCAAATAAAAAAAATCTCAAAGATAAGAGGCAAAATAAAAAAGGATTGAAGAATATTAATCATTATTTCTTTGAATAATTTGGAATTAAAAATACTTGAAAATATATTTAATATTTTCTTCATGGGTTGATAAAGAATCATTTAGTGGAAATTGGTATTCATCTATGTTTAGATCTAGGCCTTCATAGATGTCTATTTATTGACTTCTTATCTATTATAAGAATATAAATTCAATTCAGTCCATTGAAGAGTCGAATCAATGATTTTAGACTAATTATTATTGCATTGTTGACTATTTTGGATCTAATCCACTGGCTAGCTAGATGATACTATTGACTAGCCATTGAGACTCCAATAGTCATCCTCATTACATATTATTCCACTATGTAGTCTATGGATACCACCAGATAGCTATTTAGTTACCTATAGAACCATTACACTCCATTAAGAGGATGGTGGACCACCTTATTCTATGTATGGTTATTTTTGTTCTACTAACTAACTGGTGTACTTATATCAGCTATCCAGTGCGGTTTAACAGTGAGATTCTTCAAGGTGACTCTCCAAAATTATTTTGATTCCTTTTTTTCTAATAGATTTTCTTTATGATGTTTAAATACTATAAGTAAAATATAATCAAAAAATGTTAGAAATATGTTAACTGGTTGTGATTTTAAAAAAATCATAATTTCAATAATATCCCTCCTTTTGATGATCACAAACACTCATTTAATATTAAAATAAAATATAACAAATTGGTAAATAATAAAGGTAAAATAAGAAGAAATAAAATAAGGAAAATATAAAAGATTTATAAATATCATTTTTGTGAAAGAAAATTCCTCTCCCTTGAGTCAAAATCAGTATCATCCTTTTAAACCATTCCATTTTCAAAGATATATTACCCCAATGATGATTAAACTTTACTCCATTTTCTTAAAAATTTTCTCCCTTTTAATCAAGAACTATTTTCTCTTTTTTTATTTGAGATTTTACTTTCCTATTTAAATTAAACTTCTCACCCCCATATAAATTAAATTTTTATCCCACTTTTACCAAAAGGGTTTTGTAGATAAGAGAAAAAAATTCCAAATATAATAAAAGTAATTATAAAAACATGATTTTTAAAATTTGAACAATATTTTTAGAAAAATAAAAAATATTTTTAAAAAATAAACATTTGAAACGGTAAACATAGGCCAAAAGTTATATGAAAAATAATTACGAGAATTTCATTCCCTACACCCCTTTAAGAAAATTAATTTTTAAAAAAAATGGGTTTTTTGATGTTTTCTTTTAATTAAAGATTAGTAATATTATATATTAACATGATATCTCATTTTTAAAAGCGGTCTCTCAAAAATTGATATTAATTATAAATTTGTTTGGTCTGTTCCTTCTAAAAAATAATTATAGAGATTCTTATAGCCCTAGAACTATCACATTTAATTGGAACATGAAGAAATGTTATCCCAAAATCTAAGAGATTTTTTTATTCATATAATTTAGTTAAAAAAACTCCCTATATCTATATATTATATTTCAACTATAGAAAGAGAAATTGAATTTTTCTTTTTATTACTCCAAGTGATTAAGTAATGTCTAATAAGGTGATAGGTCTAACTTGTATTTTTTTAATATATTTTCATCCCTCAAAATTAACATTGGAAAAACATAAATGATTAAAAAAGGTTCCTTTAGGATAAAATAATATATGATTTATATAACCATTTAAAAAATACTTTCAAGTTATTTTAAATATGATTATTTTGGATTGGTTTAAAAATGATAGAAATGATGAATAATAAACATAATGCATGTTCAGGTCACAGTATAGCATAGAAGGATCCTAATCAAACTTCTATAATTATTTTTATCTACCAGTTTATCAGATTCATTAAATGTTATCTTATAGTAACTGGTCATAGGTGTGCTAATTTCCTTATCATTATCTATCCCAAAAGGATTTAGAAGTTAATTAGTGTATTTTATTTTCATTAGAAAGGTTTCATTAGTATTTTAAGAGATTTAAAACCTAACAAATAATTTTAACTCGCCTATAAAACTCATTTCAGTTTTTATTCTAATAATATTTTATAATTCATTATAAAGATATTCATTTTTTAACCAAATATGACATCATGAACTTATATTTTAACAATTAAAGGATCATTTAGAGGATTTTTTAAAATAATTTTGAATCTGATTTTCCCATTTTAAAATTGTTTGATTAAAGAAAACCTATTAATGATTCATACCAATTCCAAGGGTTTTTTTAAACCATGTAAATCCTTAGTTAAATTAAAAATGAATTTTGGATATATTGATTTTAAAAACTAGGTGGTTATTCAACAAAAAATATTTTCATAAAAAAAACAATTTTAAAAATTACTTTAAACATCCATTTGAAAAAAAAAGTTAAATGGATAAGTATAATAAAATTATAATAGATTCTATTCAATAAACTGGTGGGATGGTTTCACTGTCGTTAATTCCTACTTCATGATTATATAAATTTTCCATGTGTACATACTTTTTACGTGTCATGTTACCTTGCTCCTCAATATTTATTTCTAAAAACCCATTTTGTTCCAATAACAGGATGATCCTTGGGTACTTCATTAAGATTTCAATCATTATTACATTGTAATTCAATTATATTTTCTTTCATCGAAAACCCCAAATTTTTTTTATTAATTTAATCATAAAGGTTTTGAAGTTCTATAAAATAAATAAAATAATTATGCTCAGATTCATTTAAGATAGAACTTGAATTACGATTACCAACTCACAGATCACCGATAATATTTTTGAATGGATGGTATTCGAATTTTTTAATATTTAGGTAATGGAATATAAGTAGATTTATATTTTATGGGAACTTTAGGAAATTGAGGATCATTCGAAGTAAAATTTTCAAGGTTATCCATTAAATATTTGTATTGGTATGAAGGTTTATAAATATTTTCATAGAATTTTATATGAATGGATTCTTTAAAATTTTTTGTTCTTTTATTGAAGTATTGATAGGATTTACTTGAGTTTGAGTACCCAGAAATTATTAATTCATTGTATTTTTGATCAAATTTAACTAGGTTTTATTCGGAATTAATAATATAACATTAATATTTAAACACTTCAAAAAAATACAACTTTATAAATTTTATTTTTCCAAAGTTTATAAGGGATATTTTTTAGGATGGTTCTTATGAGAACATGTTTTATAAAATAAAAAGTGTTACTTACCACCTTGTCCCATAATTATTTAGTGGGATGGAACTCATTCAAGATGGATCTTGAGATTTATTGAAGAGTTTAATTCTGTCTTTTGAAAACACCATTTTGTTGAGGTGTTCTATAAGAAAAAAAATTATGATTATAACCTTGTGAAGTACAAAGTTCATCAACCACTTTTTCATAAAATGATATATTATTATCACTTAGAATGGAAAATATTTTTATCCCTTTTTCATTTTTATCCTTCTTGGATAATCTTATAAATATTTTACAATCCTATTTTTTTGTTCTAATAAAAATACCCACGTGAATCTTGTATAATCATCTACAATAAAAAAAATATGACTTGTCTCCAATAATTTTGACTTGAGTTGGTCCAAAAAGATCAATGTGAACAAACTAAATTTATTTAGAGTTAAATTATTTTTATTTATGTTTAAAATAATTTTTCTAATACTTACCTTGTTAGAAAGGCTTAAAAACAACATTATCTATAAAATTCAATTTTGGTAAATCACGAATTTAATAATTTCAGCAGAGCTTAAAAGTGTATGTGTGCTATAATAAACAAGGAATATATTCCAAATATAAGACTTGACATCTTTAAAGGTTAAAAATTTAATATTATAAGAATAAATATATTTTATATTGATAATTTAAACATTTTGAAAATAAAAGTGGTAAATGATAGTTTTCCTTTGAGTTAACAACTTTTCAAGAATAATTTTCAAAATATATTGTAAAACCATTATCACAAAATTAATTAGTTATTATAATTTGTTTTCTAAAATATCAACAAATAAATCATATTTAATAACATATAAACATAGGAAATTTATTGTACAAATACTAGTGATTTTAATTATTAAATCATCCTTGAAAATAATGTATCTTTCATTGAGTTTTTCATAGTGATTATACTCAGAAGGACCCCCACACATGTATTAAGATAATCCACTATCCATATATCAAATTTGTTTTTGGGATTTAATCTTTAGACATACTTCCTAGAAAATTAATAAATTTGTCTTTTGATACCCATATTTTGTGTCAACAAATGTTAGCTAAGATGGATTTCGGTACTCAAATTTTTTTTGAATATGATTTTTGTGATGCGGTAAAGGATTAAATATGGATACTTTTTGTTATAAATTATAAAGTGTTTTTATATTTAAATTTATAAATTAAATTTCTAATTTTATGACAATAATTATGATATTTATCTTGAGAGACACCTTTTACAAAATTCTTCATTTTGGGAGGACTATTTTTATGTGAAAAAACCAATTCCAAAATTATTATTTTCATTTTTTTGTAAACCTAATATTTTATTTAGATTTTTTCCCTTGGGTGAATTTTAAGAGTTATTTTTTGATATCATCAATAGTCAATTGTAACTCATACACGTTAAATTAATCATTAAATTTTATCTATAAATAATTTTTCTGATTTCAAGTTGATCTTTTTATTTAATTACTTTATTATAATTATTTCTATAATTACTTTATTACACTTATTTTTAAACTCTTTGATCATTGAATTCAGTTTCAAAAAACCTTCTTTAAGTTGATCATGGGTATATTTTATATCTTCATAGCTTTGGTGATTTGAAAGAAAGAGGAAGATGAGGTATTTGAGGGGGAGGAAAAAGAGTATTTAGATTTCACATTGTTACTAACCTTGACTTTAGCTATGAGACTCTTGGTGTTTTCATCAATTAATTCTCTTGAGAAGAGGGAATCATCACTTACACTCTAGGTTGAAACCTTGAAAGCATTCATGATTTTATTATTTTTATATTTGTTTTTATTTTGGATCAAGGGGAATTATTTCCTTGTGTTTCCATTATTTTGGATTTTTAATAACTTTACTTCTAGTTCACTTTGATCATCCTTCTTCTTGGCACATTGGTAGGATTTGTTTCTTTTGAATAATTTTTTCATCTTCTTGGATAGATGATCCATTTCATCACTATCATAAGAGTTGCTATTAATTTATTTAAAAGAAATTTTCTTTTTCTTCTTGAATTATTTTTCTTCATTATTGTCTCATAACTTCATTGTGACCTCATAATCACAAGATATCAGTTGAGTTCCTTAAGTCTCATGAGATTTATATTGTTTGATTCATGTATTGTTATTACTTTATGTGACCGAGTACTTAGTAGTACCAAAAAGATTTTATTTACAATAGTTTCTTTTGTAAGATTATCACCAAGATAATTTCTCCCATATCATATGTCAGTAAAGTGTGTATAAATCTCATTAATAGATTCATTAATATGTATAAAAAACATTTAATATATTTATTATGCTTATCAAGTCTAGTGATTGTAACATTATTTGGTCCTTTGAAAGTAACTTCAAATAGTTTGTAGATTTCATGAGAATTTTTTCATGTAAATAAAAAATTAAACAAATTTTTTTGTAAACCATAATGTAAGTCATTCATAGTTTTACCGTCTAATTCAAAAGTATTAATATCATTGGGTGTCTATTTTTCTTGTTTTTCACTAATGGGTGTATATCCATGTATATCTATCTTTTATGCGGGATAACCAATACATATAATAAATTTTGAATTACATGTATTCCAATAAATATAGTTTAAAGCATAAAATTATGTTGTAAAACCCATAGACTACCATTTGGGAGCACCATGGGTGTTTGAAAAAAAATGCAATTAAAAAGATTATTGAAAATCAGTATAAGATTTTAAAAACTAATTAAGATTTGAATAAATTTAAAATAAGAGAAAATAAAAAAATCAATTAAAGATCCCCTTTGATACCAAATATAGATTGGAGTAAAATAGAAAGAGAGGGTTGAATTTCAATTTATAAATAATTTTAAAATAATGTTATAAAATTAAAAAAATTATAAATAAAACAATATATTTAAGTATAAAAAATTCAAAGTATGGTTAACATAGCAGAAATTAGATCTTTAAGCATCATGGGAAATAAATTTCATATATTAAAAAGGAACACTTTTATAAAGTAGTTTTCACTACTCGAAGAAAATTCCATAGCAGTGGTTTTGGAATCCTTGGTATAGATTCTCAAACCATTTGTAATTTTTTTCATTCAGATAGACCTATACCAATGGGCCTGAAAAAATTGTTGGTATATGTGGTTTATAGAAAAGGTTTCCAAACCGTTGGAAAAGTTCATATAAAATATTTATACCAATGTTTTGGAAAAATCATTGGTATATAGATTGTAAAAAAATACATCTAACCAATTTTTTATCTCATCACCTCCCAATTATACTTCAACGACCTAACCAATGATCTAAAATGACCTATAAAAACATTATTAGATATATATATATTTATTTAAAATTATTTTAAATTTTCAAATATTTAATTTTTTTGACAAAATAATTCATAAAAAAAAATTATATATAACAAGGGTTCTCCAAAACCATTAGTATAGGTTTATACAAACGGTTTTGGGGAACCTTTGTTATAGGTACCTAAATATTTTGGAAATAATACCAAAATTTCAGGGGAACTATTGCTATGGGGTATTTATATGGTACACATACCAATGGTTTTCCAAACTATTTTTATAGGTCTATAGGCAAACCTACAATATATAGTATTGTAAGCAGTAACTCATGAATGATCCCATATGCTCCCCTCAAGAATTATTCAGAGAAATATATTTCTCCCTTGACTTTAATGGTATTAAAGAAACCAAAGAAGGATGAAATCCATTGTTTTTTATAGAAACCAAGAAATCAAAGAATAAGAAGAATCCCTTGGTTTTAAGTGAAACCAAGAAACTGAAGATGCTAAATTTAATGGTGGTGATAACCTAAGTAAGGATATGAATAAGTGAGAGGTTTTCTTTTACAAACGCAATAAAATCACTCAGATCTATTTAAAAAACATGAAGAATATGAAACATGGAGAGATATATAGATAGAATATAGAATAAGATCCATATGAAATGTAATCAAGGGAGAAAAAAAGATCAAAGAGAATAATAAAAATGAAAAGGATTCATGAATATGAATCCCAGTCACCTTTGATTATTGGTAATTAAAGACACTTGAAAATATCATGAAAATGTTCATCTAGGATCAATGAAGAATCATTCAGTGGAAATGTTTATTCTTATATTTTGAGATCCAAGCCTCTCTTGATGTCTATTTATAGATTTATTAGGTATTAGAGGAGTATCGGATTGATTCAATCCTTTAAATATCAAAATCAATAGTTTTAGTCCAATAATTAATGTATTGTTGACTATTATGGGATAAAACCACCAGCTATCTAGACAATCCCAATGGCTAGTTGGTGCGACTCTTATAGTATTTTTCATTGTCGCTTCCTCTATGGGTATCCAGTAATATACCTACAGAACTGGTGGATCTTTCCCTTTCCACTGATTTACTGATGACACTCCATCAAGTACTGAGTGGACATTATGTTGTTATGGATGGTTTAGTTATTTCTATCATCTATTAAATGGCCTTCTATTGGCTTTCCAGTGCTTCTTCCTCATGAGAGCCTTCATGTTGAACCTCAGCATATGTTTTTATGCCTTTTTTGATCCAAAATATTCCTTTGATGATATTGAAACAATATGATTAAAATACATTCAAAAAAATGATAGAAATACCTTAAGTAATTTTTATATTAAAAATAAATAAAAGGTTCAAAAAAATATAGTATCACAGACATAACCATCCTATAATTATGTGATTATTATAAAGTACCATATCATTTACATACCCAATAACTTTTAATTTAAGAGGTTTATAAAATTAAGAAACCCTTACGTAAAAAAACTCGTATAAAATGTACATTTTTTTCACTAAACCAAACTCATCATGTTGTACAGTTTCTTTATTCAATGATAAAAACAGATAAAAATTAATTTGACTTAGTTTTCACCATCTCTAATCTACACATGATACCCTTGTAGACACATAATATATAATAATACTCTTCATTTCCAATGGAATGGAAACATAAGAGTGGGTGATCTCAAATTATCGATGAGGGTTAACATAAGTGGTAATAATGAAAGATTATAAGTATGTATAAGATGAACATGTGGATATGAGATCATATTCAAGGTACCTAAACATGAAATAAGAAAATTAAATATAATAAAACATATATAATAAAACATTAATAATGTCATAAGGATTTTGAATAACATAATATATGAGTAATTGGAGTGTCGAAACATGAGTCAATAATAATGAGTCATGAAAACATAACATAGGTAAGTTACAAAACATGGGATTCTAGAATAAATGTATGAAAATAAATTATAACATATTTCACGGTTAACCATCAAGACATTCATATCATAACAAACTAGGTTAACCACCTTTCCATAACATAGTGTACTTGGGCTAACTACTCACTCCACATCACATTTTAGACTTGTTCTAACCACCTATGTCCTATCCTGACCTTATAAGATATAAAATATTAACCAATTAATTAGAGTTAAATAATGGACCCAACAATAATATAATGATAATCCATGAATATGTGTACCACATTAACATAAAAACATCTACGGTCTCTTCAGAAATTAATTAACCTGTGAGAAATAGATGGTTTTCAAGAATATTTCCCTAAAACATTATCATAAGGTATATATGAAATGAAGGTGGATGGTATTGTTATATTATTTCATCATTAAATAAAAATAAATATTAAAGTATGTTCAATTATATTAGAACACATTATAATAGTATTATAAAATTAATTTTAAAAACAATAAGAAAAACTTTTTTATGTTTTTCATATATTATATTTCCAAGCGACATATTTTTAGAAAAATGAGAATAAAAATTACTTTCGAGAATCATAAAAAAACTATAAATAAATATACATAAAGAAAAATAAAGAAGATGGTAGTAAAATTCATTCATACATAAAGTTTTAAAAAATATTCCTTTCACACTTTATAAGTTGACTCAATAGAAAATGACCCATATGAAAAATGTTAAAAAGTGGTTAATTTCAAAATTTGTAAAAAAATAAAAATAATATAAAATGGCCTTATGAAATTATATAATTATATATAATGAAGTTTATAAAATAAAATAAAGAATATGAAAAGAGAAAAGAAATATTTTTGATCGAAAAGATGAGATAAGGTCAGCTCCATTTAAAGATAATCTTTCATTGAGTTGTGAATAAAGGGGAGGTTAAATAGAAATAAGACATGTAAAAACAAAAAAACCATTTTAAGGGAAAAAATATTAGTTATTATAGATAAATATTATTAAATTTTCTTAAATAGTAATTTATACATAAATAATCTTGAATTAGAAGTGAGATTGGAAAAGAAACCCTTATGAAGACAATAACATGTGAAGTAAAAATATATCAATGAAAAGATTATTTAAAATAAATGTAAATATAAATAAAAATGGAAATAAAACATAAAAAATCATATTTTCTAGTTGATGTAATCTTAAAATGACATAGTCAATGAAGAAAGGGTATAACTTAATGAAATGAAATTGAGTTAAAAATCCTCTCACCTCATGTCCCGACTCACAATGTACATCCTCTAACCTCAAATATAATATAATTATATTATTAGATTTCATTATTAAAAACTTTTTTGTATTAATTTTCTTATTACTATTCTATTAATTTTTAATTTTTATCATATTTTATTCATTTTCTATATTAGTATTGTTTACACCTGTAATTTTTGGTGTAGTTCGGTTTACAATCTCCAAAACAGCTCCAATATACTTGTAATGGTAAAAATTAATTTTAAAATGGTTATATAATGTAAAAAAATCCAAGGTATTATTTCCATATCATTCCATAATCAAATTAATCTAATAGGTCATAAAATAGTGACTATTCATAGAATCTTTCTTGATATTCCTGTTTTTTACGGCTTAAATGTATATGATTTTTTACTTTTAATTTCATTTATATGATGTATGTTTTACCATTATAGAATAATATTAATTAAATTAATTTAATATTGATGTTATATTTAACCATTAAATAAATTTTTAATAATATCTGTAAGCTTGTTGGTTTATGATAACATCATCATTTACTTTGGTGGCATAAAACTACCATGGTAAATGAAGTTTTTTAATGAAGTTTAAAATAAGGAAAACACAGTAAATATTTAAGATTTATAAAAAAATATATTATGTTTAAAATATTATTTTATGTTACTTTTAAATATTAAATATTTGATTGAAAAGAGTAAGAGGATAATTGAAACAAAAAAGACATCGTTTTGGAAAAAAAACCCTATTTTGACTTAATAACCTCTTATGAAAAGAGTTTGGTGAGATTTAATAGATGATATAACATAATTAATGGATCATATAGATGATAAAATATTAATTAAATAATTTAATAAAATAAATACAATGTTTTAAAAAGTTTTAAGACAAAAAATGTAAATAAGAAAGGGGAAAGAGGCTTGGAACCCCTTACCTTTCTCCCCAAACCATATCCTTCAGTTTGAGTCTAAAGACTTCAGATAAAAGAAATTTGGAAATGAAAGAGACATGTGAATGAGGATATGGATGTTTAGAAATGTATTTTTTTCATATTTTTTAGATAAAATCAAACTTCATATTTGTTTTGTAAAGGCTATAATGGGTACCCTTTTATTGGAAAAACCAATAGTGTTTTCAAAACAAAATCCATCATTAAGGGTCCATATAGTAATTTAAAAAAAGTTATATCTTAAATATAAAATATATGATATTATAAACCATTAACAATCCCAAATTAATATATATATATATATAAGGTTTTAGGATATTTTATTAATTTATAAATCATTTTTAATATTAAATACACTTTAAAGTCATTTTCGGGGATATTTTCATAATTTAACTTCAAGATTAACTAGATAACTATGAAATTAAATTTTAAACATTTTAATTATTTTTTACTAATAATATTTATCATTAAAAATTATTCAACAACATAGTTAATTGAAAACTTATCATTTAAAAAAAATAAACCATTTATTTGATTTTTCTTCTCCTTGCACAAGCATCGTGTCGACGTTGCAAATATATATTAAATGATTATCCTATCCTTTAATATTAGAAATAAATTAATATATTTTATATATTTTATTATTAATATATATAATCATATATAACCATTCATAATATTATTTATTCTCATTTATATCGTGATAGTATTTTTAAGATTAGAATCTTGACTTTTATTACCTTGCTAGGTAAGCATTTGGATAATTAACTTGTTATATAATTCTAAAATTCATTAATATATGTAAAAATAATTTATTATTCATCATTTTTATTTATTTACATTGATAAAATACTTATATCATCCTATATAATTTTTAATAATACTAATTTGACTTTTCCAATGTTGTTCTTGCACTGCGTCAATGCCAATAAATATTTTTATATTTATCATGAAAGAAAAATTAATTTAAATCAATTGAATAATATTTAGATAATATTTTTCATACATCATAATACAAGATACAATTCATAAGTTTCATAAGTTTTTATTTCATATTTATATCATGATGATGTCATAAAATATGTGGTATTCATAAAAGCTATATTTTTACTATTCGCTTAAAATCAACTTCATAGAAAAATAAACAATGTAAGATAAATTTTATGTGATAATACCATAAATTAATTCCATTTTATCAAATTTAATTTCTAAAATTTATAAATGTTACTTTAAAATAAAATCACATAGTATATGGAAAAACAATTTATTTAGAATAAAAACTCTTTTTTCTAAAATAAAAATGTGTATTATTGATTCATGTCTTGATAAAATTATTAATATAATTATCATAATCATAGTTATTAATCTTAATACATATAATTAACACAAATTATAATTTATAAAATATCATATAATTAAATAATTATTTAAATGTATCATAATAAGAAAAAAAATTAAGAAAACATATTTAACCCTTAAATAAAATATATTTTCTATCGTAGATTAATCAAAATAATTTAAAATGTATAATGAGTATATAATTTTATTATATAATATATTGTGTTTCATGAAATGAATATATGTGTGTCTGTTTAATGTGTATATATAAATTTATAATCATGAACATTAATAAACCATAAAAGTGATGTATTATTAAAAATACTTGGGTTATCAAAGGAACATCCAAAATAATAAAAATCTCTCTAATAAAGGATAGAGGAAATAAAAAATTATCACATCAATAATACAAATGAATAACATGTATCAATAAGTAATGTAAAATAAATCTCATCTCACCTCCAATACCCTATCATGAAATTACCTTGGTTCCTGTTGTCACGGGACACCAAATTTAAAAATTTATCACATACTAGCTACAGTAAAAGTGGTGAACGGGGTCATACCATAGGGGCCATGGGGAATAGTGTATTAAAATTTTCTATTTTAACAATTTTTAGGTTATAAATCTATGATTAATATATATATAGTTAAATTTATAATAATATATAAAATATAAATATTGTTAGAGAAAATATAATTGTAAAAATAATACAAATACTACTATTAAATACTAATATAATTTAAAAATAATAATAAACTAATAGTAATACTAAAATTAATAAAAATACTATATATCCCATATTTTTTATGATTTATACTCATATATAGACTCGAAATCCAGGTGGTTAGGGTTTAACCCTTGGAGGAATGATGATTTGGACCCTGAAAATCGAGGATAGTTTCATCCTGTGTACAAAACTACACATGGACAGCAGGTATAATGTGATCTACTAACACCAGGACTGGGTGGCATTCAACATCACTTGATTTGAAACACTTTAAGGTTTTGATAATTAATTATTGATTCATTGGCTCACTTTACTTCAACTATTTTGAAAACCATGAAACACTTCATTCGGTGTTTGATAAAACTTAAGTTTATTATTTTAACTTTGATGATTTCAATATATAAAACCAATAAATTAATTACTAATAATGTTAGTTTTAAAAATACACCAATGGTACTAATTTATGAAAATTTTATAACTTTAGGTATTCTTTAATACCAAATTTTTAATGTTTTTAGGAAATAATGATAACTTAAATAATTAAATCCAAAATACTACCACTAATTTTAAAAATCATTATAGAGGTGTTTATTAAACTCATCGATAGATATGAAAAAAAACAAAATCTATCAGAATATTAATAGTATGTTTTTGGTGATTTCATTGAAACTAACCCCAATATATTTGGAATCTGGCCTTTGAAGGATGGAATATAAATAGTGTTGCATCTCAAGGATCATAAGAATAACAAAAGTGATACAATAATACTCTAAGAGATATAATATCTTGAACTCTTCAACTTGTTATTAACTAGTTTAATTTCTGTTGTTTTTATTTTTAAGTGTTTTTCAATAGATTACACTTGATATATTTTATTGTAAAATCTTCTAGTATTTATTTTTGTAATAAATTTAATTGGGTTAGTAGTTAAAGTTGTGAGAATACTAAGCTATTAGTTATTGTTGTAAAAGTATCGAGCTATCGGTCATAGTAGTGAGTAAACCAAGATTCAGGTTATTGAATCAGATAAATTTCTATCAAGATAATTAAGTAAGTCACGATTAAGGAATACAAATCCAATCTTCAGGCTTTAAGAAGATGATAAATTATAATAGGTTTAAAGTCTTGGATACCTCATATCATATCTACAGATCTACCTTTCTCTTTGGTATAAAAGTGAATGATTAATTGTTTCTTTAACCAATAATCCATGTTTATTTTTTAAACATAATATGTATTCTTTCTTGAATTACTATTATGATAATTCATGCATCCTACATTATAATACATTCATTATAAATTTTCAATATTATTACTTCTCAATTGGTAATTGAAAGAATATTGATTACTCTATTTTTGTTACACTGAAAATTTTATATATAGTTTATATTTTTATTGTATAAGTTGTGTTTACTCAGTTATTTGATTTGATAAGTATCTCTAAAAACTTCTCAACTTAATAATTAAAGTGGATAAAATTGTTAGACACTTTCAAACAAAAATCCACCCCCTCTTTTAGTGTATTTTCCATACTTTTATGATTTTGTATTTGGTATCACTGTTGACCCAAAAGATTACTTTAAACACTATATAACCTTAGTTTATAAAATCACTACTCAATTAATTTAAAGGTTTTAATTTACAATATTTTATATATTCCAAGTGTCATAAAATAGTTTTTATAGGAAGGATATTTTATCAGATGTTGAGAATATTTTTCATCGAATATAAATTCCATAACTAGATGAACATGTAATTTTTTACATAATATGGATACAATTACATCAATCATAGATTGATAAATTACAAATGATGAAATTATAACCAAGTATCTATAAATGAAATTTTACCTAGTCCACTAGACAAACATTCATTGGATAGAGGCAAACAATATTTTTGGATGAAACTTCATAAAATCTATTGAATTTGGAATTCATTTCATCAGATAAAGAAATGTTATTTTATGAGACATAACACTAAATCATTATAATGATGTTACCAAGTTGATCATATGCCAAAGTTATGCTAAACTTTTCAAGAGAATAATGAGTTTATCTAAATTCATTGTAACCAACTGGGAAGAATACACAATATAATCATTGGGAGTTTTCTTATAAAGAGAAGTGGAATTCAAGGAGGAGGAATATTTTTCATTATCAACTATCTAAAGTATATTTGAATATTTTTTAACATCTTGTTACATTCAAATGCATTAATTATAATATTTAGAGAGTTTTCTTATTAAGTCATATATATGGGGAATTATTTTAAATGTATTAAGTACTTCTATGATTGTAATAGTTTTTTGTATAATATTTTTTATCAAGGGTTCATAGGGTTTTGAGAGACACATGTTTATCCATTATTGTTGATCATGAGTTATCAAGGATAATGAAACAGAAGTTGTTTTTTATCTTCTGATTGGGGAATTATTTCTAGGGAGGTAAAACCCTATGATATGGTGATATGTCGTGGATATCTTGAGTTTGATTTAAATTATCATTACATTTAATGTTAAAGTGTGGTAAAATTATTAGGAAACTTTTTTTAAGTTTTTATGAAACCCTTTATAAATCATTTGTCACTTTTTTATTCTTATTAACTATAATTTTTAACATATTTTTTTCATGAATTAAAAGAAAGTTTATTCTGTATATTATAAAATTTTAATAAACATTGATTATAAAGTATTGGTACAAAATTTTGTATGATTACTTTCTTACAAATTGGAAAAAATCATTGTCAAAAATAATTTCATAAAAATATTAAGTAAATTGAATTTTTTATTTTATAAGATAAAATCCCCCCTCCTCTTATAGTAAAACTATACTCTTATGATCTTAAATTTGGCATTATATCATGTTCTACGACTATATTTTCTAGTTCAAATTTGTTATAAACAACTATATTTTATATAAAATAAGTTTTTTATTTGTTATAAATTATTACATTAATGTGTTTTGTAGAAAAGAGTTTATTTTTACTATAAGATGGAAGATTATTCTATTTGGGACAAGAGAGAACATAAATCCAAGAAGACCAGCAATTTTTTATAGTGCATATTATGAATACAAGAGAGACATAATGAAGACCTTTTTTATAATCACCAGTGATGGAAAATTTTAATGTTTATTAGAGATTATAAAATTCATAATAAGGTAGTGAATACTTTTACTTAAGAATAAAAGATACAATATCAATATACATATCAATTCAAAAATACCCAACTTTGTTCTATGATAAGAAATATATTTAGCTAGATTTTTTTTTTAAACTATGAATAATATTAGGAAGAAATTTAAATTTACACACTTTGGAACAACCAATGTTTTTGAACCTAGAAGACATATATTGAGAGCTAATTATAGGTCTTTGTATTTTCTACCTAGAGAATCAGTATAAAAATGCATTAAAGATTCAGGACTATTGTTAATAGTCTTCAATATCTTATATACAAAGACTTAAAATATGAGATTTTAGTTGAAAATATTATTGATATAATTCCCAATGAATGGGAGTCCAAAATACCAACTTTAGATGATAACAAACATATTATGAAGCTTAGTTTAGATAATCTCATTGCAACCCTCATGTAATATGATAGAATATTGAAAAGTGGTGCAAAAAAAGCTAAGAAAAGTAATAGTGTAGATTTTCTTCTAATTATACAAAAATCAATAAAGTTAAAATCAGTTATGAAAGTTCCTAAATATTCTATGAATAAGAAAGTTATAGTTGATACAGAAAGTACTTCATTAGAAAAAAGTGAAATAAACTTTCTAATATTGATAATATGATGAAAAATATTTTTCAAAAATATGATTTTTATTACAAGTACTAGAAAAAATCTAAAGAAATAAGTTACAAGAAATACACTTATGAGATGACAGGGTATGAACGTAAGAAACCATTTCATATAAGACAGAATTGTCCTCATCTAAATTAGAAGGATAATAAATATATAAATTATAACAATTTCTATAAGAATATATGTAAGAAAAGTTTAAAAGCTTCAGACACTTGCAATGAAATTAGAGTAATTAGTTCTTCTGATAATTCATTTGATAATTTTAGTGAAGATCAGAAAAATATTGGTTTTTATGAAAATATTATAGAGTCAAATCAGTGATTTATAGATAAGGTATCTACTGAATCCTTAACCAGTCTTACTTTAAAGTCTAATTATTCTAATTTTTATTATGAAAAGTGTCCTACATCTTCTAAATAAGAAAACTCTACTTCATCTGATGAAGATTATACTTTACCAAGTTGTGAGGAAATTTCTAGATTTTCAACTTTCTTAGAAATAAAAAATAATAAAGTTTATAAAAACTATTAAAATTTTTAGGAAAAACATGGAAAATAAAATACTATAATTTCAATACATTCTATAAAGGTTGTAAATCTTACTAAAAAATTAGATAATAAATCTATTTCAACCTTATCTATTGATAATAAAGATTAAGTTTTATAACTAGATTTTGAAATTTTGAGCCTAAAAACATTATTATCAAATTTAACTTCTGGGAAGTGAAACATTGATAATATTTAATGATAGATGAAACAATGTAGATATACTTCATTAATGGTTTTTATAAACTCTAAACCTCATTTTCAAAACAAATAATTTGTTATTTAAAGTTCCCCTTTTTCTATAAAATCTAAAATTAGTGAACACTGTAAGAACAAATTTTATTTAAATAAAATAAAATATTTTTGTTTCTATAAAGATTGTATTTCTAAGGAATTGACAGTTGTATAACTTTAAAAATTTTAGTAGATAGGGATCCCTAAAGTTTTATTTTCTAATAATGTGATATCCAAGAATGTTTGGGTACTAAAATCATAACTTTTTAGTTTTATGAAATTAAGAAGATTAATAATAGAAATAATATTCGATACAAGGATAGTGTGTGTTCTAGGAATATGAATTGAAATAAGAAATTATTTTATATGATTATCAAGAAAAAATGTGTAAAATTCACTTCCAGCGATAATGATTATAGAGATATATATGGTATAAGTAATATTGTTTCTATTAGAAAATGTTTAATTACACATGTTTTTGTTATTTTAGTTCTAAAGAATAACCTCATTAACATAAGTCAATTATGTGATAAATGTTACCTTAGGAACTTTGATAATGATAAATTTATAGTTCAAATTTCAGAAATTAAATTTATTCTTACTGCTGACAGACATAAGAATTTATATAAACATAACTTAGAATACCTTCAAAGACAATATAAACCTTTCCTTGTGGATATATAAGATCAATATTTCTTATGGAATACAAGGTTAATACACTATAATTTTATAATTTTAGAAAAACTTTCTAAGAATGGTTTAGCTAGAGATTAACTAGAGCTTAGGTTTAATTATTTATGGTTTGTGATCCTTTTCAATTTGTAAAGAAAAATAAGTCAATATTTAAATATATTAATGAAGTTTCAATTCTGATCCTTTATAATTAGTGTACATTCATTTATTTGTTCCAAAAAATGTAATTATTAGTGAAAAATAATA
The DNA here is from genome assembly GCA_963277665.1 of Viscum album. Lineage (NCBI taxonomy): Eukaryota > Viridiplantae > Streptophyta > Magnoliopsida > Santalales > Viscaceae > Viscum > Viscum album. The sequence goes on along the minus strand of OY728128.1, from coordinate 1,509,506,578 downwards.
TGTATATGTCTTAGTTTATGAATACAATAAATACACATGGGTCTATTTTCTAGCAAAAAAGTGAGATGCCTTTTTCTGTTTTAAGAACATTTTAGCCCGTGTTAAAAATGGGAAAATCCATCTTTGGTAACTATTAGTAGTGAACATAGTGAATAACTTACAAATTATAATTTTTAAACCTTTAATAGTAAAATACATATATAATACATAACTCCTCAGCTCTTAGAAAACCTCAGAAACATTGTGTAGTTGAAAGAATAAATAGATTTCTTCACAATATTACTTGAACCATGCTGAGTGAATACTCAATTGCTAAATATTTTTTGGTTGAAGTAGTTTATATTATATTGTATACTATAAATAGATTTTTACATAAACCTTTTATTAATAAAAATCCTTATGAGTTTTGGATAGGAAGAAAGACAAAATTTTCTTACTTTAGAGCTTTTGGGTGTAAAGTATACATTATGAATACTAAATATAATTTATAAAAAATTTCTCTAAAATATAATGAAGTAATTTTTATGGGATATTCTATAACTAGTATGGATTATATATATTTTAATAAAACTAAAAGTATTTTTTAGAAAATAGTGCTTATAAATTTTGATGAAACTGATCCTTTTGTTTTCAAACAACCTAAAACCACATATTTTAATGATTTTACTAAGATTGGTTTTCAACCCATGTTTAAAAAATTCCTCACATGAGAGGACAAAAAAACAATTTTTTTTTAAATTTTTACCTATAAATGGAACTCAATCATCTGTTGAAGAATAGATTTTTACAAATCCAATAATTCATAAAATCTTAAAGAATCATGCCAATGATAATATATTTGGTGATGTAGATGAACCTATAAAAACTAAAATATACTAAATAAATGAATGTAAAAATATGAATTTTTACTAAAATTTGAACTTAAGACTCTTAATCAGGCTTTATATAATGATGATTGGATAAAATATATATAGGATGAGAATAATGAATTTTAGAGAAACCAAATTTAGACTTTGGTTGAACGTCCTAAATATTATCTAATAGTTGGTGTAAATGGGTTTTCCATAATAAATGGGATGAAAATGGAGTAATATTTATAAATAAATATACAATTTTTTCAAAGGTAAATAATCAACAAGAGAGAATATAATTTGAATAAAATTTCACTCTAGTAGTTAGATTTGAAGTTATTCATAGACTTCTATCTTATGTAGCATTCTTAAATTTTACTCTTTTTCAAATGGATGTGAAATGTGATTTTCTTAATTGACATGTTATTTAGAAATTTTATATATAACAACCACTTGTTTTTTAAAAAAACAAAATCATCATATCATTATTTTATACTTATTTAGGCACTCTATATACTCAAACAAGTCCCAAGAGCCTAGTATGATAGATTAATTGATTTTTTATTACAAAAAAAATTAAGGGGGTTTTAGATTCATTACTTTTTATTAAAAGGGTTTTCAAAGATACCATAATTGTTAAAATTTATCGTTATGGCATTATATATGGCTTGGAAAAAAATTCTCTTACTGATTCCTTTACAAATATTATGAAATTTGAGTTTGAAATGAGCATGATGGGTAAACTAACTTTCTTCCTTGGTTTTTAAATCTATCAAATACAAGAAGGTAATTATTTGTCCCAACAAAATTATATAAAATATCTTATTAAAAATTTTAGATTCAATAATATTAAGTGTATTATTACTCCTATAAAAACCTAAATTAATATTGATATTAATGAATTTAGAAAAAAAGTTGATCCAAAAATTTCAGAAGAAGGATCAGTTGTTTACTATATATTATATCTAGTCAACCAAATTTAATGTTTTCTATATTATTATCTTTGATATTTCTATTAAATACCAAAAAAAAATTCATCTTAAAGCTGTAAAATTAATTTTTCATTAACTTAAGGTAACTATAGATCTTAGTATATTTTATACTTATAAAAATGATTTCTATTTAAAAATATTTTCATATGATTGTTTTTTGAGATGTAAAATAAATAGAAATAGTACATCTAGAAATTATAATTTCTTTAGAGAGGATTTAGCTTCTTGTTCATATAAGAAACAAAACTTAGTAGATCTTTCTACTTTTGAAGCTGAATATGTAGTAGTTGGGATTTGTTTTACTGGGGTATTTTGGATGCAGTACACACTCTCTTACTTTTGAAATAGTTTTAGTAAAACACATATTTTTTGTGACAACTCAATAATCATAGCATTAAGTGAAAACCTATAACATCGCTCGTGAGAAAATAATATAGATATTATACATCATTTTCTTCTGGATTACACACAAAAATGAGATATCATTATATCATAATGCAAGAACAACATGAAAATATTTAAAAAAACAATAAATTGTGATATATTTGAATATATTAATTAGTGTATTGGAATTCTTGAAATAAAGTTATCATTTAACCACTTTATGTCACCAAGTAGATCTTGTCCCTCATATAGTTTTTCAGTAAACCTCTAAGCCTAACTGAGTTGATTTATAGGAGTTGGATGTAGTCTATATGAATAATGCTCTATCGACATTGTCTAATAGTTACATCCCATGTTGGTACCCATGATCAATATATACCCTTAAACCTTGAGTAAACTCATGTTAAAAATATATAAACCATAACATAAAAATACCACCACTCATTATTCCCTATAGGGAATCTCCTCACTTTAGTATTTGTATGTTAAACCATTTCCATACTGCAAAAACTACTTGAAAAAGAAATATTTTCCTAAAAAAAACATTTTCTTGTTAGAATTTATTTAGACAAAAATTTCCTTATAATTTCTCCAGAAAAACTTTTTCTTAAAAAAATATTTCAAAAGTCTTATACTTTTTTAGAAATATTTTTTTAAAACAATATGCACATATGATCGGACAAACTTTCTTAAAGAGAGTTAATAAATTTTTCTTTAAGAGGTAAATTTTAAATCCTTTGTTTTACCTTCTTTATTTTTATAATATGTTTTATTATTTTTTTATCCTTTATAAAAAATATTTTTTTCATTTTTTCATTTTTCATTAGAATAAATCTTCATCTGATAAAACTTAGTCAAATAGTTTTTAAGAACATCAAGAGTTTAGTAATTTCTTTTCATCTTTTGATAAAATATTTCAACTATTGATCAATATGAGGTTTTCAATATTAAATTTAATATCTATGGAATATGAGTAGACTCTCTCTCTCTCTCTCTCTAAGTCAATATTTAGGAGTAGTGGGCTATCTATCTATCTTTACTGCTTGATTTTTTGAAGTGATATCATCTCTCTTTTTCTCCTCTATTTGTTGGTTATCTACTTCATCTGATCAAATCATAGCATCATCAAATAATCTTTTCAATAAATAAATAGTGAATGAAAGGTTCATTTAAATAAAATTTTATGAAAAATATGATTCCTTTCTAAATTTATTCAAAAAAATCAAGGATGGTAATGTTTTTGTGTTGGAAAATAAGAATTTGATCTCTACTGTCTAGTGATTATTAAATATTTATATCCATCTTTAGAATTCAGTGAAGTTGATGGACTTAAGAACATTTCCTTAAATCTATTTGTAAATTACTACAGTCTTAACAACAAATAGATATTTTATTTTATTGATATCCCATAATAGGGATAAGTGATTCATGTAACCCATAAGTTACAGGATAATCTTGTAAGTTTTGAAAATTCATGATATGAAACATCATTATTTTTTTATATGAAATTTTTTGGAAACTATAACACTTATCCCCTAAAGTAATAATAGTATTTTTATAGATCCATAATTTCTTAATTTCAGGAAATGGATCTATATATAGTTTGGAAGTATAGGCTTTTTATGTTGTGGCACACATAAATATAATTTTCATTGTGTGACAGGTGGGACTTATATCTCTCTCCAATGCATTGGGTAGTTATTGATAAATTATGAGTAAATGTGTTATGCATGAACTTGATTATATGTTTACAATGTTATTCATGAACCTAATTATTTGTTCATAATGTTATGTGTGAACTAATTACATGTTCACAGTTTTATGTGTGGTCTAATCTTTCATGTCCATAATGTTATGCGTGGATGTGTCTTTCATGTTTATAATTTTATTCTTGGACCTAGTTTCATGTCCATAAGTTTATTCAAGGTTCTTATTTCATGTCTTTAACTTAATGGGTTAACTTGTCTCTATTTATACATATTTGTAATGTTATAATTTTAAGTGTATACACAAATCTATGACTTATTCTAATGATATATTCCCATGGATCATGTTATTTGATTACATTATGGTTCATGAATTATGATATCCCACAATTTATTCCATTACTCATGTTTATGATCTATGATATGCAGGGTATGGTTTTCAAATGTTATTCTCATGTTCTCATACACATAAACTCAGGTTATATAGACATATCTCTTTTTTATGATTACTGAGCATCTGAGCTCACCCTTTATTATGTTTCTTCTCCCCAAGTTATGAAGAAGGGTTTTAAGTAGGTTATATCTATGAAATTTACTAAATGGGAATATCTTTATAAGATAAATTTAAGATCTTTCACCAAATTAGAATATTGTGTACTTAGTCTCCAAAGATACTAAACTATTAAGATCCTCATTCATGTGTTTATGTAATGTAATGAATATTGATTGAAAAGATGCAATATCTATCCATGAGAATCCTAGGTTTATATAGTTTTTATTAGAGGAAAGGTTTAGTTAACCTTTTGAATCTAGGATGAGAAAATGTTAGTGAGAACCATAGGTTTATTTTTAGGATATGTCTTGTAGAGACCTGAGACTGTGTTTCCAAATTTTTCACAAAAAAATGTTGTTTTATAATATAAAACAAATAGAAAATATACAGTCCATTATACATCTGAGGATCTTTCCCTATCAAGGTTTTTCAATAAAATAACTAACTATTAAAATTATTAGAGTTTACACAATTAAATAAACAACTATTTTGATTTTTTCCCAGTCCAGTTCCTAAATGAAGATAAAACACCATTGAAACACCTAAATGATCCTAAAAACATTTTTTAAAAACATAGGGTGAGCATAATTTCCATATAAGGGGTCTCTAAAAACTAGAGAAAACATTTTTAGTAAACACTATTTAAAAACTCATTTGAAAACATTATTTTAAAAATAAATTTTCTAAATATAATATCTTTTAAATTAATTATCCCTTAGAAAACATTATATTGAAAACACATTTTTAAAATATAGCATCTTTGAAAATAATTATAACTTTGAAAACATTCTTTTGAAAACAATTTTTCTAAATATAATATCTATGAAAATACTTATCTCTTTGAAAACATTATTTTGAGAAAACTTTTTAAAAATATAATATCTTTGAAAATACATTTAAAAATCATTTTAAATAATTATTTTGAAAACACTTTTCAAAAATATAATAATCTATTAAAAAACTTGTTACATGAAAATATTATTTTGAAAACAATTTTTCAAAATATAATTGCATTTGAAAATACTTATTACTTGAAAAAATTATTTAAGAAAAACTTTTTAAAATATATTTAAAATACTTATATATTAAAAAAATATTTTGAAAACAAATTTACTTTAAAAAATATATATTGATTTCTCTTTTGAGTTTTAAAAACATTAAATTTTTAAAATAATAAATTTTTATTGAATGAAAATGATACTTTTAGCACCTCTAATTTGAGGTAATTAACCATTATTTTATATATTTTAAGTATATAAATTATGGGGTTAAGTTTGGGAAGGTTTGGATAATTTTTGGAGTGTTTTGGGTATTTTATACAGGTTCATGATTGGATCGTAGTTTAGGAAAGTCGTGAAGCACCTATAAAAAATTGTGCATAATGAGACAGGGGCTAAAGGGAAGGCACATATGTGGCACACAATTTTCTTAAACTGTGTGTCCACCAAGGGGAAACTGTGAAAGGTGTGGCAATGTTTAGGCATTGAGATTTGGCATGATTGGCATACATTTTGACAATCATGTGATCCAACTATGTGAGTTCTTCCCTTGAGGCAGTGGCTAATGCATGGTTAGCGCATGTTTTTCCTAACCATGTGACTAACCATTCATGGGTCAAAAGTGATATCCTAAAATTGTGGATCTCACTCATTTTAGCCTATAACTCTTACTTTTTTTCTCCCATACAGCATTAACTCAATATTTTATCTTCCCAATGTTCAAGGAAGATTCTCCCATTGATCTGGATGTGATATGAAGGCTTCTCTTAGTTATTTGAAGATGGATTCTCACGGTATGTGATTGTTCTTGGTTGTTCTTCATAGTTCTATTAGATTTACTTCTCCATATCTCTCTCATTCTTAGATCTACACCCACTGTGTGTATATCTAAGATTTTGTATGCCAAATATGTTCATATTTGGTCTTGTTTCTTATAGTGGAATGGATCTAAGGAGGTTTTATAGTGATTTAACCTAGTTTCGTGGAATTTTAAGTTTTGTTCATTATTTTTATCATAAAACTCAAGGTAGTTGGCTTCACTATTGACTACTCTATTTAAAAATTGAATGATTAGTTTCAAATTGATTAAATTAATTTAAATTTACTATGAATTTTTTGTGAAAATTATGGTAGAAACCTTCTTTAGTGATGGTTTGTGGATTTGTGTGAAATCGTGGAATGATTGTGAAAAGTGGTTTGATAAATCATTTTAAAATGATGATTTTAAAATAGTTTCTTGATTTGGTTTATGGAAAAAAAAATTAAATAAAAAAAATTTATTTAAATGATTTTCATGATTATATTATCATGTTTATAGGGAATACTTGGTATGTGTGTTCATATTTCATTATGAGGCTTGGTTGAAATATGAAGTTGTGCTCAGTGCCAAATGTGTAATGGATCATGGGATTTAATTACCTTTTGACAACTTAGTAGATCAATGAGAAACTTTCTGTGAGTATGGAACAATCATAACAAAGCATTCATGTGTATATTTTTCGATGTGTGGATTGGAATGGGGTATGCCAAAGTGGAATTAATAAAATGGATTTTGAAAATTTTTTAGTTTCTTTCCTTGTAAATTGGAGTTGTTTGAGAAAAATATTTTATATTGTTGTTTAAATTTTAATATAAACTCTTTTAGAAATTTTTTTAATATAAAGTTTTGTTTCCTATATAAAATGGTGTGCCTTATGATTGATTGTAGGGGTTTGATATTTTGTGCAATCGATTCATGTCAGGTATAATATCTTCGAATAGTATCCAATAGGTTTGTTCATGGATCCACAAATACCCAACAACTCTCATATCCATGATTCATGGACCTACTTTCCAACGTTAGGCATTCCTTGTATGATTTTTCCAATGACACTTAAGAACTCGCATTAGTTGAGAGGATGGGAACTCAATCTCATCACACCATTTGGGGGGGAATTTTACTATTTAGGGACTCTCTTATATATTTAGGCCATGTATATATGTTCTTTAATCCTTGGTTAATTCCCAACCATATTTCTAAAGACTACCCCTAGGTTGAAAGATCGATCACAAATACACATGGTTCCGAAATCATCTATATGTATCTGAGCTTCTCCATCAATTCCATCCTTTTACAAATATATCAGAGATAGTTTAGTCATTTACTCAGAAAATGATAGATTTATGCCATATTGGATGGCACTCTAGAGTTTATTGACATCCATGGGGTATGGGAGTTATACCGATTTCTATATCAATCCCACGAGATATGATTTCTATGAATTCTCGTGAGAAGAATCAGAACCCACATAGTTCAGTGTCCCTTAATTAGACATGTCTCCCTTTAGGATCGTGTGACAATGACCCAACCATGCAATTTAATTCCATTTGTAAAGGATGCCTATTCAATATTTAATGTGGTTTTTATGATGAGGTAGCACAAGGGACCTAGAAGAGACGTGGTCTCCCATGTGGAGATATGATCTTATTAGGGATATGTCCCAACAAGGATTAATTTATGTTTTGGGTTTGGACCTTATGAAGGATTCCTACATATCCTAGTCAGTTGGGAATCAAACACCACATATTTTGGTAGCTCTATATATTTAAACATCAAATGGTGAGGACGAGAGTGGACTGATGTGACAATGATGGAATGAATGAGATAGGTGAAGTGTCGGGCTTGAACCTCAGGGAGGTTTCCTATGTATCCCAATTAGTTGGGAATAAAATTACACACAATTCTAAAGAATTTGGGACTTACACTTCAGAAGAGGTCCATTTTATTTGTTTTTTGGGACTTAATTATGGGGGTTTCATATTAATGTGTCATGATTGGGGATTACATATAGATAGAAGGATCATTTCAAGGGGATCTCTCTTAGTTAGATTTGACATGCGGATTAAATATGGAAGCTTCCCATTTGGTTTATGGTTGGGGCTTATATCTGTGGAGAAGTCCCATTTGAATTTTAGGACTATGTGTATGCCATGATCATGAATAACCTCTAAGACCATGTGATTCATGATCTGTGTGAGAAACCAAAGGTGGTAGTAGATTTGATGATCACACAACCCTACCCATCAACTGATGGATGGTGGTGGATCCCAAAGGGGTAGAGATGGGGGATTTAAATGTGTATGTTTCCTCTCTTATTTTCATATCCAATATTGTCATGTTTGGAGACCTATCTAAATATGTACTAGGGTACGTTGAAGAGGAGAAAGTGTGTCACCTCCTAAAAGAATGGATAGGGGCTTACCTCAAGAGGAGTTCCATGGATTCGGTTCTAGGGAAAGGGGAAATTTGTTCAATGTTGTCTCTCATAAAAGGGAAAGTCCAGTAGATCCCTCAATCCCTAGAACAGGGAGGTTCATATTATCACCCAATGGTTAGAATTCTCATTTCCATGGGAATTTATACTCAAGGTGATTCTGAGGTTCCTCCTTGTCATTGGGGTGACTCACACGACTCTACTTACCATGGGTATGTAGACTCAAAAGGGAATGATGATGTACCCGATGACCTTACCATAAATTTATGATGGCTTTAGAAGAGGCCTTAACCTGATGTCGTTAGACTGATTCATGAAGGGGCTAGCATAGGAGATGATGATGTGACATATGGGAATAATTGGAGTCAGAAAATGGAATGCCCAGAAAGCCCCATTCCGTGTAGCATGTTCTTATAAGATATGGGGTTCCCTCCATGTGGCATGCTACTTTGTGAGTAAGGTATTTGTCTACATAGAATTATGGTATGAATACCTAGGTTCGGTATGCATAGTGTTTTGTTACGTGGGATCAAATTCCATCTGTATAGCATGGTGCTATGCATGATTTAGGTCCACTGACGTAATGATTTACTATAGAATACAGGGTTCTACCCGCTTAGTGTTTCACTATGTGGGATTTTTAATGGTGGAAGGGGCATTGGTTCTCTACCTTGTGAAGACTATTCCTGTAAAGGATATTGATTTCATAGACTTCCAATTGATTTGTTTAGTTTTTCTACTCCTTAACTCAATGAAGTGGGGTTTTACCTATATGAAATCATTGAAGGGGTCCATCTTTTATAGATCTATCAATTATTCTATGCCTCAGTCTCTCAATCTATCGATCTTTGAATCCCCTTTTTTGGTTCTCATTTGGTTCTCTTTATAGAGAAGTGAAAGATTCAGATACCAGTGTAAGTGTTCATCCATGATGGGTTGTGGTTATCTTTTGCGAAATACTATGGAGGACTTGGTTAGTAGGGCCCTCTAGCAGTCATCTAAATCCCCACCTAGCTCCGTAGACAACTTTGTTTCATTCATGGAAGCTGGTTACACTTAATTTCCCCACAATTAACTTAATTTGTGGGTGTATTGTTTTGTGGTAGTGGATATCACCACCTATTTCTATATAAAAAAATTATGACATTCACGGGTTTTTCTGGACGCAACCCTTACACATACTATTTCGGTTCACGGAGCTTTCGCAGTGTGGTGGACCACCATGTGGATTAGTGGCCTACAAATGAATTTTCCATTCACTGCATTGCTTCCATTGAAAATTTTCATCTTATTTTATCATTTTTCTATCAACATTTACTTTGATTTAATTTTATCGCTTTTTCAAATCGATGAAGGTGTCTTCTTTTTCTATGAGTAATTTTTAAGACTTAAAAAATTCCCCCCATCAAAATGGGTTCTGATCGAGAGGAAGAAGAGACTATTATGATGTCGAAAGTAGTTCTGATTTGAATTGTCTTGTGGTGTACTAGTTGAACCATAGGAGGTGAACTTTCCTATATATAGGGGGACTAACTAATTTTTTTTCACCATGTTTTCTGGAAAATCTAGATCTTTTTTGAATCCTTGATCGTAGACAATTTCTGCATACTGTTTCCTTTTACAGATTCCTTCACTCACGAATGGGAACATTACACCCATGAACCACAATACTTTGGATGAAAATGATGAGTTATGTCTTCCACATAGCAGTTCCACACATTGGAAAATACTTTACGATTAGTTCATTCTATGAATGGCTGCTTCTCTGGACAATGCTTTGTGATCGGTTCATTCTGTAGGCCGATGGTTCGCGGGCTGGTGATTTCTATGAACCGTCTGTATGTAGACCAATATTTTTAGTCTGTTTCCAATTTTTTGAGACTAATTCCTTTGTGTTGTAATTTTATATATGCAACAAGATGGACCCTTCATAGGATGCTTCTTCCATTGTGGATTCTTATCTTGTGATGGTCATTATCTTGGCTAGTGACAAAAAGAGAAAGGATGTAATTGATTCTATTGAAAATGTAGTCAACATTAATCTTCTTCATCGGATCCTTATGTGACTTATTAGCATGATTCAAAGATAAAATTCAGTCTCTGACTGATTTCCTCTTTATGGATTTGGGCTTCCATCTAATGTATCAATCCCAAAACCTCATTTGAAAAACCATCCTACCCACTGGATCTTTGATAATATCAACATTCCCTAAGGAAAATATTTTAGCAAAGAAGGAATTTATCCAAGAACCATTTACCATCAGGTCTGGGACCAGATGATAACATTCATTATTACCATAGTATTGCATGTAGATCCATTACGGATGAAAAACAAGGTTGGATATCAAAATAAGACCTTCGCTTGGAGGGATCATTTGGTTTAGATTGGGGGTAGCCCTTTCAGGTTTTCCAGACCTATGAGGATTTCAAAATCGAATTATAGACTATGGGGTTGTATGAGGAGTTCTGGTTTTGGTAGACATACACCCATTGAAATAAATAGATTATTCTAAAATTATTGAGCATGTGGAGCCTCAACTCCTCTTAAGATATAATCCCCATGGATCACCTTGAATCATCATTAAGAATCTCAACTATCAACATGTATAAGGTTAATGATAATATGTGATTGTCATTTTTTTTCCTTCATACTGAAACCTTTTATTGTTGAGCACTAATTGTGCTCACAACTTAGTATAGGTCTGATAAGTAATTAGGAAAATATTTCTTGTACATTCACAACTCCCCCTTCGAAGGTATAGAAGATATCACCACCAATAGAATCTGAACAGGATAGGGAATCCAAGCCACTCAAAGCCATTGGGGGCATCCCTAGTCCTAGGGGTAATTTGTTAAAAATAAAACGACACATGTCCCAATAGTGAGGGGGTACTCAAAATAAAAAAAAAAATTGGCTGATCATGATGATCCCACCCCTACATAAAAAACTAGGGTAACTTTATCTATGGTAATTAGGTTGGGTGGGTAGCCCCGATTAACTAAGAATATTATGGGTATTTCAAATCTTGAGATATTAACTATTCTGGGTCAAATGGCTTCTGCCCTCGTAGAGGGGGTATCTTTAGGAGTTGATGTTCCTTCTGGTCATACTGATCCCGCCCCCTAGGGGAAACGATTATGGAGGATATAGAAATCTAGACCTAAGGGGATTCAGAATTAGCTGTTGTCACTAGATCCATGGTGATTATTCTCATGGGTATAGTTTCGGCGAGCGGTCTTCTGGAATCTACAAACATGGCTAAGCATAGTCACGTTCCACAGGTGTCCTTGGATACACTTGAGGGCCATTCATAGAATAAATATGAAATAAATTCTTTGCCAAGTGGTGATGAAATAAGGGAGTCTAGAGATATTAATGTTTTGGTGAGTGGAGGTTAGTTTTCCACCCCTCCAACTATCTTCCTTATTTTATTTTACTTTCTGGATTTAGATACCCACTACTTCAATTTTTTGAATTCAAGATCACAACCAATAGTCCTTGTGGTTACAACCAGTGTCTTGAAATCCCAACTTTCCATCATTATGGGGGAGTTTGATATTGTAAAGGCAAGCCATACCATAATTGTATACCTAAGGATCTCTTTAGTGGCGCTTATCCCCAAATACATCCCACCATATGAGAGTGACTCTGAGGTGGATCTAGAGGACTTGGATAACCTTTGTATTACCTACCAAGAACTATGGAAGGACATTTTGAAGTTTATTTCTTAGACCCCCTAGAAGACCTACCAACGAATGTTCCCAAATTGTGCTATAATTTTTTATTTCTTGGGTATGGGGGTTCGATTATCATGGAATTTAAGATATATTGAAGAAAGAGTTTGTTGCTAGAGAGATAAATGGAATGTTCTATTCTCATATTTCTACCACGAATTCTATAGTTCATCTTGTTGTGGCTAGGAAAATTCTCATTAATGAAGCCATAGAATAGGCTAAGATGGCCGCAAAGCTACAAGGTGCACTGAAATATCAGAATTACATGGGAGAGTAGATACACCAAGATATAGAATCGATGAGTTAGAAAACGAAAAGACTCAGAAAAGAATTGGAATATGCTAAGGAGACAGTTGATGAAGGGAAGTGAGTATTGGAATAGGATGAAAAGGTTGGATCTGATGCACTTAAGGAGGCGAAGGCATTGTGGGCCAGTGAAAATGATGAGACTACAACTATAACAGAGCTTCGTCAAGCCATAAAATAACCAAATTAGGCATTGATACTGATTTTAAAATCTGTTGAAAAACTTCTATAATTTCCATATCCCACTCATATGGATAGATTTCAGGTTGTGTATTCTCCTCCATTCCCATTTATTGGAATTAAAACTTACATTATCTCAGAGCTTCTCTTTTATCTTTTCCTATGATGCCAATCAATTATAATTGACTATATTTTGAACAATAATATCCACTAGATATTAATTAGAATCATGATCCAGGATAATTAAATTGAAATGATCAAATCATGCTCTAATTTTTTCTTGGTCTGAGGGACTCAATGAGAATAGTTTGACTTTTTCTAGGGTTACCTAGAAAAACCTATAAACTTTGTGTCTTTTACATTATTACCCTAATTCGTTTATAAATTCAATTTAGTGTGGGATTAGAGGGTATAACTTGACTTTTTCTTAGTCCATCCATTGTGGGTTTTCAATCTAACATGCTTTGTGTCTTTTCAATTCTCAATTGCTTGATAATTTGCATAAACCATGGAAAGAAAAGGTTTAGCAAGATGGTACTCAACTTTTGTCTTGGGTTCCCTTTATGGGTTTTCATCGTAGTGATCTTTGTGTCTTTTTCCATGGTAATTTTAGAGTCTTCCAAACTAGACTAACATTATTGATGTTTTAGGTTGAATAGCTTTAACCATGAATTGGGGGGTGAGGTCCCTAATTAGTAATCAGTGACCGAGGATGTCCCTATATTTTTTCTGACTTGAAAAAGGGATTTTTCTTGACCCTGATTTTTGTGGTTACTAGATATAAGATAGAATATGTGGCATGGAATCTATTATATAGTATGGAGATAAGAAAATCCTCTCATAGGGACTTTATTTCCTTTGGTTAACATGACTTTTTTAAAAAACTTAGGTAGAGCCACTGAGGCATATTGTGCATAGTAAAAAAAGGTTTCCTTAGGATAGAAACCTTGCATTTCTGATGGCCAAGTAATTTTATGGAAACTTGGATTTGATTTCTTTGTAATACCACAATGGGTGGCCCGTTGATGGAATGATATATAAAAATGATAGGTCATCTATATAATATTTGAATAGGAACACCACTCTCATATGAATTTGACTTGTGTAAAGGAGGGTTAAATAATGGTGTAGTTTAATTTCATAAAACCAGGATGTTTGGGACTTATGATTTAAATTCATTCTACTATAACCAAGGAGATTAAAATTTCACCCTTTTAATGGTAGTTTAACTAGGAATTTTCTATCATATCAAGTCATAAAAGGGGATAAAATATGTAAACTATAATCTACGGGGTCTCTGGAATTGGGGATTGAGGTGGGATGTAAATGTCATAGGGGAATATTGGGGTAGGAAGAGACTCTCCTGAGGATTGATTATCCTTTGGTTGATAGGCTTTTTTTATGGGCAGCTTATCCAGAACCACTGGGGAATATTTTGTATAGTCAAACAATGGTATCCTCAAGACACCAACCATCCATTTCTGATGATCAGGGAAAGTTATGGGTATTCAGACCTTTCCATACATAGAGTATGATTTTCAAAAAGGGATTTCCTAGACATAAAAGGGGAATTTCAATCTAGAATTTCCCAGAAATAGGTAGAGACATTCTCCCTATATAGGTGTGAGGAGGTTCCCTATGTAGGCCTGACCTACTCTCATGAATGGAGGGGATGGTTCTATTTCATGGTTGGACCTGAGATATGATATTCATGTATTACTACATATCCTATGATAATAGGAATCAAACTAGATGTATATTTTTTAAGGATTATCCATATGAAGATCTATTTCACACAAAGGAATGGGTTGTTTGTGTCTTCTATATGATCTTACCATTGAGGTGGGACTCATTTTAGACTTTCCTATGTGGATTTATTTCATGCATAGGAACATGGGAGAAATATTCTATTCTATGTCTAGAAACTTCCTAGGAAGGTCTGACCCATATATAGGGAAATGCTATTTTCAATCTTTTCTATGGCTGGGCCCAAGGATGAATGTTGGGTATCATGCAGTTTTAATGTCTTGTGATTAGAATGTTAAAATAAAAGCCCTGATTAACTAGAGGATAATTGAATCGGGATATCCTAATGTGACCAATACATTAGGGGTAAGGATAGATTAAATCATGGTTCTGGGGATTCTCTAATTAGGAGAAATGATACGGGGCGTAGAAGCTATTGGGGAATATGAAAATAGGAAACGCCTCCCATGAGGATGAATTTTCCTTTGGTTAACATGCCTTTTTGTGGGAAACTTGTGCAGATCCACCAGGGCATATTGTGTATAGTCAAGAAAATGTGTCCTAAAGACATTGACCGTCCATTTTTGATGTTTGGGGAGGTTTATGGAGATCTGAAATTTCTTGGGGCATTGAGTTTGATAAATGGAAAGGTTGTGTCTGGACATATTAGAAACATTAAGACTGTGATTACCCATGGAGTTGGGAATTCCTTACATAGATCTAACTCATATATAGGGGGAATATTTTCTATATTTGTTTTCTTTGGGGGTGTTTGGGTCAAATATCTATTATACAAGTGTCACTACATATCCTGCATGTACATGAATTAAGACAAATGTAGTTCTTTGGGTACCTTGTAGTTTAATTTCATGAGGTTAGGACTTAGATGTCATGTAGTTTATTGTCATGTGGTAAAGGCATAGATGACTCGACATGAAAGAGGGGGAAATTGACTTATTCTTGAAATGGTCCTACAAATAGAGCTTTTTTGGGAGTCCCCTACTTTTACTTGGTTTTTCTATATAGGAGGGGAAATTTTTATGCATTCCATGATAGGGTCTAGTTCATAGGATCCAGCCATCACTACATATCCCATAGGATGGAAATAAATCCATATATAGTTATATATATAAATCACCCTTTGTAGTTCTATCCCATATGCAAGGGGGCATATTTAACTATTGTAGTGTCTAGGCCAAGATGAAATTACAGGTGTCACTATGTATCTATCTTGTGTAAGAATTAATCCATACATAGTTCTAAGATGTATCCCTATGAAGATCTGACTGATACATAGGGAAGAGGGAGAATTTTGATCCTTTATTATGGTTGGACCTAGATTTGGAGATATGGGAATCACTACATAACCTACATGTACAAGAATCAATTCATACATATTTCATAGTGTAAAAATCCTTATATAGGTCTGATCCATACATTGGGAGGGGAATGTATAACTTTTGGGTGCAATTTGGACTTTGGTTTATGCATTTTAATATCATGCAGTGAGGACAGTGGAAGCATAGTTTAGTGTCATGTTTCAGTGATGAATTTTTATAGAATCCATGAGTAAGTAGGGGCTAATTGTGTCCAGAAATTTTGACATACTCTAAATTTGAGGGGAGGAGGCAAGTGTAAACCATGGCTTTTGGAATTCTCAGGTCAAGAGAAATTATACGAGGTATGGAAGCCATTGGGGAATACAGAGGTAGGAAAATCCTCTCTTGGGGGTAAATTTTCTATTGGTTGATAGGCCTTGTTTTTGGGGAGCTTATGTAGATCCACCAGAGCATATTTTGTATATTCATACAAAGGTTCCCTTAGGAAAATGATCTTCCATTTTCAATGGTCAGGGGGTTTATAAAGATCATAAATTTCCTAAATCATGGAGTTTGATGGATGGAAAGGGTGTTCCCAGGTATGAAATAAATATCCTGACCATTATTAGTCATGTAGTATGGAATTCCCTACATAGATTTAACTCATATATAAGGGGAAATTTGATTCCTTGGTAGTTACTTGTTGTCGGATCCAAGCTTTCAAATATACTGCATAGATATGTATTTATGTGAAATATATGGGGACATTTTTTTATTTTGTGTGGCTGGACCTGGGAATAAGGTCTGGGCATAACTATGTATCTCTTTATACTGGTAATCAAGCCACATGTAGTTCTTAACATACGATGGAGATTAATGTTGTTTGATGAGGGCATAGGTTCCACATTGTGAAGGGGAAATATTTGGTGTGCCTTCTTGGGTCTTGATACCATGACCATGGAAACCCTTCTATGGATTGATATGTCTTGACCGTGTGGGGAATCCCTTTTCGAGACTCCTAAGCACACGTGAGTTGTGCTCGGTGTGAGAAACAATGGGCAAAAAAAGATAGGGGCATTTTTCTTTCGGTAATTTTTCGTAGTTGGGACCGGTTTTGAATATCCATGTGGCACTATGTCTATCATTGGGAAGAGAATCAATCCAGATGTAGTTCTATGAACTTCCTCATGAAACTATGACCCATACACATGAAAGGGGCATTTCATTTTTGTGTGGAGACTAGACCGAGATGTAGAATCAGTGCATCACTGTGTATATCATGAGGTAAGGAATCAAAACACACATAGTTATAAAGGAAAATCTTTGTAGAGGTTTGGTCCATATACAGGTAAAGGGGAATTTTTTGTAGCTGGACTAGTATATAGAATCTAGGAATCACTACATATCTCACTAGGGTAGGAATCAAGACACATGTAGTTCTAGAAATATGTTCCCTATACTGGTCTGACCCATGCATAGGTAGGGGGAATTTTTAACCATTCATTTGAGGTGATGGGTTTGTCATGTACATTTACACTTTGTTTGTATGGGGGATCCCTTACCACAATTCCTAAGCTCACATGATCTATGCTCAGTGCGGGAAACATGGAATAGAAAGGGTTATTTCTCCATACAGAGGTAGTTAAGGGTAGGACATAGGAATTTTGTATCATGTGTTGGATAGACCATTATATAGAATCGAGGAGTGCATATATATCTCATTGAAAAATGAGAATCAAGTCGTACGTAGTTCTGTGAAGAAACCTCCCTGCATCGGTTCGGTCCATACATAAGGAGGGGGCCTTTTTTATGATGGTTTGGCTCAAGACACAAAGTCTATGAATCACTATACTTAATACTGAAATTGGAATCAAGCCACACATAATTCTAGATAAAGATAGTTCCCATGTGGATCTAACTCTTAGGTAGGAATGGGACATTTCATCTTTTCTCCCATACAGATCTGACTCATGTGTGAAAAATCATTGATTGGAACAATGATATATGTATAGTTTAACATCATGTAGTTATGATGATAGATTCCATGTGGTTTAACTTCTTGTGGTAACAAAATTCATGTTATGCAGTTTAATGTCGTACAGTGAGGATGTTTCATCCTGTAGTTTAACATCATGCGATTTGGACAATTTATTATGCAGTTTAACATCATGTGATCAGGATGTATTATCATGCAGTTTAATACCATGTGATTAGGATGTTCATGCTATACAGTTTAATGTCATGCAACAATGAAGGTTCATCTTGTAGTTTAACATCATGATATTAGGATGTTGGTTCCTTTAGAAACATGAAATATTTCTTCAGTAACATTACAATGGAGGGATCTATAGTGAATTTTTCATCCATTTAAATCAAGGAATAGGAACCATTGAAGTTGACCTTTTGAGTTACATATGGTTCCTCCCATTTTGGTTCCAATTTTGGAGGTTTCCTTCTAAGTATCATCAGAGTTCTGAGGACCTATACCATTTCTCCATTGATTAAAGACCAAAGTTGATCCTTCGTATTAAAGGCTTGTGCAATCTGGTTTTGGTATACCTCCAAATGGTAAAAGGTGTACAACCTTTTTCATCGAGTCACTCCAGTTTATCGAGTCATTTTTGGAATTTCTCATCTGTGGATAGTTGACCACAGATGGCCACGTGGAACAAGGGAAACTGAAATTTGATGGGTAGAACCACCTATGTCATGTATAATAATGAGTAAGGGGATGCATGAGTGGAATTTTGGGTCATGGTCTGGTGAGACCATAGAGCATAGAGGAGTTTTTCTGACTATGATTTCTTTTCCTTTTCCACCATCTTCCAGAGTATATTGGATAGGGTATTGTTAAAGGCCTCTATATGTTCATTGGCCACTGCATGATAGCAGGATGAACAATTAGTCTTGATATCATACTCCTAATATGGTTTCTTTAATTAAGCAGAGCAGAAATTAGTGTAGTTTTCCATCATTATTTTATGAGGGACACCAAATATAGTGATGATATTAGATTTCACATAGCTAACAATGTTTCTTCCCATGACTTCTTTAATGGGAATAACTTCTTCCCATTTGAAAAATAAGGCAGTTTCTATGATAATATACTTGAATTTCTTGCTTGTAGTGGGATGATATGGTTCCATGACGTCCATCCCCCATATGGATAATGGCCAGGAGTACTTGGCTGTGTGAAGTAACTTTGGGGGTTGTTTGATGAAATTGACATGAACTTGATAGGAATGGAACTTCTTGGTGAATGTAGTGAAATCTTGTCTCACAGTGGGCCATAGTGTCCAAGTATCTGAATTTGATGAGATTGCTTGGATCCTGATTGATGTGCACTATAGGCTCCATTTTTCACTTCTTTCATGACAGCGGCAGTCTCTTCTCCATCCATGCACATGAGAATAACCCCATCAAGGCTCTACTTATAGAGGACCTTTTGTTAATTTGTACCATCATATAGAACAAATTTGATTTCTCGTCTCTGTATTTTCTCCCTTACATCCCTATCTGGTTGGATTTCTCCCTTTTGAAGGTAATCTGCAATGGGTTTCATCCATCTAGTGGTAGGATCATACAGCTGAGGTACAAGACTAATCTCGTTGATTTTTCTATGTTGGCATGAACAAACTGTGAGACCATCCGATAGTGGGTAATTCTGATGACTGTTTCATCTCGGTCTAGAACACCCAGAGCTATGGAAACATTTTCTAATGCATCGACCTATGTATTTTAATTGCTACATGAGTTAATGTCAGCTCCGAGGGGAATTATACCATTAAACCTCATACATGGTCAAACAATGGAATTAACTCTTACTTTTTGATAGCATAATCTCTATTAACTTTATTGAGGACCAGTTCCAAGTCACCTTTTGTCTTCAAGTGTTCTAATTGTTCTTGAAGTTCCAGCTCTAGGACTACATTGAGAGCCTGGTATTCTACTTCATTGTTTGTGCACTCCTCTGATAGTAGGAAGGAGTGGGGTAGGATTTCCTTTTCTTGAGATATGAGTATGACTCCCAGCCCCAATTTATTGATCTTGGGTTCTTCCATTTATTTTCCTATCGGAATTCTAGATTCACTATAAAAATGAATATCACATGCCTGGTGGTCCTCTTGAATAGAGAAAACCTCTTTATTGGTTAGTTCATCATCTGATGGATTCATTTCTGCTGAGGGTTGTTCTTCCATAAATTCTGTTAATGTCTGGACTTTGATAGATTTCTAAGGCACAAATCATATGATGAACTATTATAGGATGACTTCCCGCTGCAAATGATGTTCAGTTCACATCGGATGCCTAAGAATGTACTTGAGTGGGTTGGTACGAGAGATCAGATGAACCTCGTGATGTTGTAAGTAGTGCCCCAATTTCAAGACTGTGGATATGAACACCAGATAGTTTTTCTCATTATTTAAATGATGAGTCTCAGCATTTATCATATTCTGGATGAGATAATAATGTTTTTTTATCGTCATCATTAATTTGTGTGAGGAAGGTTCCTAAGGATCCCCCCAAAGCATTCAAATACAAGATGAGTGGTCTTCCTTCAATGTGAGAAGTTAACACTAGTGGACTTAAGATATACTTCATGAGACTTTCAAATGCTTCCTAACAATCATCAATCCATTATTATTCAACCCCTTTTTTCATCATCCTAGTGAAAGGAAAATATTTTCCTACAAGGTTTTATCTAAATCAATGAATGTTGGAAACATGTACTTGAATTCCAATTAACTCAGTGAGGTTGCGATGAGGTAACATTCCAAGGATAACCTCCATATTCTTGGGGTTGATATCAATTTCATGATGGAGTATGAAGAAAATGTGGAATTTCTCTAAGGTAATGTTAAAAGAATATTTAAAGGGTTTCATTTTTAGACTGTGTTGTCTTAATTTATTGAAGAAAATTTTGAGATCTTCTAAGTTGTCTAAGAATTGTCACAAATTAACTACTACTCCATCAACATATCATTCAATGAACTTTCCCAGTAAGGGTTTGAAGATGCGATGCATAGAATGTTGATATGTGGTGCCAGTATTTTTCAAACCAAAGGGCATTAACCTATAACAAAATAATCCCTAGGGGGACCTGAAGGTGGTCGAATCATCATACTCTTGGTCCATTGGGATTTGATTGTATCCATAATAGTCATCCATAAAGGATATATCCTGATATCCATCAGTTTTGTGGATCATTAGTTTCGTAATCAGGACTAGGAAATCATCTTTCAGACAATGCCGATTGAGATCCCTAAAATCAATGCAGACTCTGATTTTTTCCATTCTACTTTTTGATGGGAACAATATTATCTAACCATATGGGATATTGGACCTCCCAAATAAAGTTATCTTGGATGAGATTTTTGACTTCATCCTCTATTTTGGAAACATGTGTTGGGTGTGTCCTTCTAGCCACTTATTTGTATCCCTGATGGTCCTCTAGAAGACACAGGTGGTGAGTGGCCATGTTGAGATTGATTCCTAGAATTTATTTGTTTTTATAGGAGAAAACATCTCAATTATGCCTTAGGAAGAATTCATATTTCTCTTACTCTTTAGAATAAATGGACACACTAATTAAAGTGGTTTGCGGGTCTTCTTCGATACATAGGTTTATTTCTCTGAGTTCATCACTGGTGGTAGATACACACTCCTAAAATGTTTGAGAGGAATCCCTAAGGTCCTCCTCCTACTCTTATACATCTTCTTTATATTCTTCCTCTCATTATGATAGAGAAATAATAATTGAGATGAACTCATCATGATTGGGAGATGATTTGAGATTTTGGTATTTGAGAGATGAAGTAGATCCTTCAGACCCAGATAAAGGTGGTGAATTTTCTAGAAAGAACATAGTGAGAGAAGGAGGGATAAATTCTTCCTCCTCTTCATCAATGAGTGGGTTTTGGGTCTCCAAGAGATCTAAGGATGGATTGAGAAAATTTCCATTCGAGAATTCATCATTGTGTTGAAGGTCAATGGATTTTTCAACACTGTTAGACTTGGTGGGCCTGATCGTAATCATGATAACTATTGAATATGCCTTCGAGATTAGACACACACACCCAATAGTGACCTAATCAATACCATAAATTGGGGGTCTCTTCCCTTTTTGTTTATAGAATATTTCATTGATATATTCTGACTCACATGATTCAAATGAGATCTTATTGGTGTAAATGTTTTCATCAGTTCAATATTTGACACACTGGTTGTAGGATGAAAGAATCAATGTGTGTTAATTAAACCAAGGTCATCCTAGAAGAATATTAAAGGTTGTGTTTTTCTAAACCACCAGAAGTTTTGGGTCAGCTATGAGGTCCCTTAACCATGTTTCGATATTGATTTGGCCTAAAAGTTTATGCTCATTTTTTTCATATCCCAATAGAGTGATGTTAAAGTGAGTCATTTTATTCTTATTGTAGCCCAACTGATGAAGTGTTTATACTAAGATGAGATTAAATCCAGATCCATTTCCAATGAATAATTTTCAAACATCAATATTATTTATCATGTAAAACACATATAATGGTTTGATGTGCCCCTACATGATGGATTCTTAATCGTGATATTTGAAGGATATAATCACATGAAATAATATAGGATTGATCTCTTTCTGATTGATTTCTATGGAGGCCACTTCATCTTTAAACTCCTGGAAGTTTAACAAAGCTTCTATGAGTACTTCCTTGGGTTATGTTGATAGATTAAGGGTGTTCATGATTGATATATTGGCTAGGAATAAGGCTAAATATTTTAGGATGTCATAATTTTGGTCTAGAGGTCAACGCACCCCACCATGGGGATGCTCCTTCATAGACACTTTAGAGTCTTGAATATTAGATTATTATGGGTTGGACCTCAGGAGAGACGATGGAGGATATTCTATGCTTTGTGGGTTTAGCTAGGCAGGTCTACCTACATATCGTGGAAAATTAGACAGCTTTCCCTCTTCAGATTGATCTTCCAAGATGATCTAGAAAGAGTGTCTTCCGACAGCAGTATGGGAATTTTCATATTCTTATTAGGTCCACTAAAGGGATTTTCCCAAGTTTCTGCAATATTGATGGTTTTAGAAGGGTTGCGGCCATAATTTTGGTTTCGTCCATGCCAACATCTTCATGGGTATCCTTGGATCTGGTGGCCTTTTCCTCGGGCTCTCTAATTTTGTGCAGGGAACTCAAGTTTGTAACCATACTCGTCATTGAAGAAGGGATCTATTAAATGAATAACATTAATGGAGCTGAATATAAGTTCCTCATTTGATGATGATTATACCTGATTAACTACTTCTATTGGGACCGTTTGGTGGGGTGGTGACCATCTCTTCAGATATGATGGTATAAAATCTGAGAGTGTTGAAGCCAACTTTGGCCTTAGTATAGGTTCTTCATCTTAAACTTTCTCTCTACCTTTCTGGTCAAACGGACTTTTGTACGGTTGACTCTTGGAAGACTGTAGGGGTAAGGATGTCAGCTATGTTATATTAGGAGATATTGGGGGTGTAGTGGGTTGCTTCAACTATTCTTGGAGTATTCCATGAGCTTGGTTGACTATTTTCTGAGTCATCCAAATATCGAACAAATGCTCCTTTTTTTTAACAACTCTTTGATACTCTCCTCCTTTATCAGGGTCAGTGGTGTAAATATATGCCACTTATGCTGGCAGTAGTACCAATTTGACTTTCCCAGAGTGTATCATTATTTTTAGGAGTTCCTTGAAGATGAAACATTCAAGAATAGTGTGTCCTAGTATCTAGTGTAAGGGAGAATAATCTATCAATTCATCAAGACTGACTTCATCGTACCTCTTTGTCTCTAGTAGACAGAGAAATTTGTAGTTCATAATAGCTATAAATTATCCATGGACTTGGTTGTATCAGAACAATTATACTTTATTCCTTCATTACTCAAATTTATTTCTCCTAGCTCCCCTCATCTCGTATTATAAAGGCGAGGTGGTTGTTGATGTTTAGGGGGACCTGCTTGGTTTGGTGTAAGCCTTAGAGACATAGCAAGTGCAGGGGGCAACTTAAGTGTAACAGAAGCTGATTCATCTCTTCCCAACCCTTTTCTTGGGGCTGATGGGGCTACCCAGGACTTGAGTTTAGTTCGTTTTAAGGAGTCTTATATTAATTAGAAAATGGTGATGAAATACTATAACCTACATGAATATTCCACCATGATGAGTAGTGTCTGAAACTCATCATAGAGGTTATCGATTCACATAGAAAACATCTCATATTGGGGGAGTGGTCGATTCAAAGAGTAGGTCAGACCTTTCCATCTAGAAATGAAGTCTGAGACTCTCTCACTCTTCCACGATTTGTAGTTCATGAGTTTGTTGACTATTTTCTTTGGTAACGTTGAGCTGAACTGGAATAGAAACTACCACTAAAGATCCTCCCATCCTATTATCGATTGAGCTAGAAAATTGGTGTATCATACAAAGGCTAAACCTTGCAGGGTTCGTACGAATAATATATCTTTAACTAATTCTTGTTTCTATGGTTTTACCATCGTGAGATCACAATAAGATGTGTAATTCATCAGATGTTGTTCTGGGTCACCTGATCCATTAAATATTGGGAACATGGGGTTTTTGAAATTTGGTGACGGCGGAGTGTTTCTCACCCAGTTGGGGTAGTTTTTTCATTCTGATTGTATCAGAGTGCGCCATCCTTTCATGGATTCCAATAGAGCTACAAATGAATTGATGGTGTTAATGAACCCTTGATGTGTTTCTTGTTAAACTTGAACATGGTCAGGAATTGTAGGGGACAGACTGGATGTGTCGGTTCCACTGGTACTTGAGGTGGATACCTGACCTGGGGAATCCTCAGAGGAATTTCCTATACCTTTTCCAATTTATTCCTTAATGGATAGAAGTATTAATAACCTTCCATGATTGGATTCAGGTAGACCGATAGTCCCAGATCTGTGTTCATCAAACATCTGAGCCTTTCTTAAATTTCTAGGATAAACCCTCGTGGATGAGGGACACCTGTTGGAATTTTACATTGAGGATTTGTTTGGGGAGAGTATTCAATGGGACAGATTCTTTGGAGAAAATCGATATTGATTCACCTAAACTATTTTATTTCTTTCTCCTATCAAGAGAATATCTCCTCAGCCAAAAGGGGCTCTTTCTCATTAGGAGGAGGAGGCAGGTCGTGTGAAACCTTGTTTTTATTCTTCTCTTCATTGGAAAATATGCAAAGGAGGTAATAAGGGATTGACCAAGGGAGTACCAAAATTTAGGGAATCCCTCTAGTTACGGTTATACACACCTTTAGGTTCAGTGTGGATCGGATTTTGGGTGGAATCATCATCTTCTTGTTCTTATGGGTTTTCATCATTTTCAGTGTGGTCTATAGGATTGATGTCTATGATGTTCACAGATGCATAATGCAGTGTGGGTGGCGTAATAGATGCTAGGTAATAGTAGTATTCTTTATTCCATTTTAGGGACCTCTCCCTCCCTTTCTAGGATCCCCTTCGGGCTTCTTGGCAGAGGGTGACTCGGAGGGATCCTTTATGAATTATGTTCATACGTCTCCCCTATGGGGGAAATGAGTCACAAGATGGGAGAGAATGTGGGTCTTCTCTATTTTTCATCCACCCTAAGTAGGAAAAGACTAATATCTACTGGGCAGGTGGTTGAGGTAAAAATTTCCCCATCCCTACGGGTTGGAGTTGCTCCTACTCTCTTTTTATTGTTCCTTGGGTCGGAGTTATTGGTCTTATAGGGGTATTTTGTGTTAAAAATTCCCCCATCTCTATGGTCTAGGGCTCGTCCCATATTTTGGATGTTGCTATTTTTTTTTGTCTCTTTCTTGATTTCAAACATCTCTATTTCAAGATTGATCCATATATAGTGTCAGTTCTGCATGTGAATTTTTTGTTTCTAAGGTCATTAACAGTGCTTGATGATTGGATTCTCTTAGGAGAGAATTATACTGAATGTTCTTGGTTTCGTAGTTCTAGAGTTGTTTGGTGGATCTATCTCATTGGGCATGATTATTTTAAAACTTATATAAGGTTCTTCCTTGTTGAGAATGTCACTATTCCTAAGTAGATATTCTATTTGATTTTCATCCTGGGATAATGACATAACAGGATGTCATTTCCAATGAGTTCTACTAGATAAAAAGTTGGGTAAAGTGAAAATATCCTTTCTCTCCCCATCCCCAAATATGAATTCCATATAGGGTGTTTCCAATAAGATAATGCAAATTATGCAGTGCATTAAGGCAGGTCAATCGAAGATATTTCTTCTATATCTCTAATTTTGGTTGTCATTCAAACAGAAGGGATTTTAGGTCAATTTTATAATGAAACTCTCTCAATGTTTTGACATAGTCTGCATACCCATCATATGGTAAGAATTTTTCTTTCAACTAGTAGATATTTATCCAGAGATTGAGACGGATGTTATTTATGTATTCTTTTGAAAACTCGCTTGGTATTTCATACTGAGAAGTGGCTATGGGTCAAAACATAATTGGTAGGTCATCCTTGGCTAATTTTCACCTCATGAGAAACATATCATTTTTTCTTCCAATGGATACTCCTCAACTTTATCTACCCAACTTGAATGCTTATTGATGATTTTATCACAAGTAGCAGGTCTATTAAGGTTCTCGTTGATATATGAACGGTTTGGGGGTGGTTCAGAAAATGAACATAGCCCCGGTCTATCTCTTGATTGATAAATTATGTCATTAGCTATTGATAGGGTTTATGACATGATTGAACCCATCCTTACAAGTTCCTAAAGATATGAGAGCTTCCTCATGCTTGACTCAGCAAGGGGAGGACCATCTTGTTAGTGTGAAGTTTGTCTATAGGGAGGACGATTATAACTAGTTCTATTATGGAGAGGGCTACCATTGTGCCTTGATGTCCAACCACTGGGAGAATTTATGTGGCGTATAACCTGAGAAGACCTTCAAGGTATACCACAGCAAGTGGAGTACCTCCTTGTTGCTTATGTCATTCCATGGAGGACCTTCATTATGACTTTCATCATGGTGAGGACTACCATCATAGCTAGATGTCCAACTATAGGGAGAATTTTTTATTTGTATATCCTAGGAAGGACCATCAGGGTGGATGGCATAAAGGGGAGTACCATCTTATTTTTCTCTCTTATGTCCATGAGAAGGTTTTTCTTGATGCTCATCAAGAGATATGATATCACAATCAATCATTTATTTCCCATTAAGTAAGACTTTGTGGTACATAATTTGGGGAGGACTTCAGAGATTCTAATTAAAATATTATAGGGAGGACCTTTGTAACTACTACTACCACTTACATAATTTGGTGACATATTGGTAGGATCATGAGCCTATGTAAATAGGTTTTTGATGGCATCAAGAACTCTAGCTTCCAACAGAGTAGGGCCATGAATATGATCTTAATTTTATAGTTTCCTTTGAAACGTTTTATTTTTGGGTGATCTCTTACGGACGACTAGGGATGCCTACTATTGGTAACAGCCTTCATATATGCATTCCTATTCAATTAGCTCTCATGATGTTTTCAGGATACACTGATGAGCATCTTGAGTTTTAGAAGGGATATATGGCTACCTTGGAGTGGCCACCGTGGTGAATCAGTGTCTCCCAATTGGAATGGGTATTTGTTCCTAATTTGGTTGTCCATTTATCATGGAATATGGCCAACCACCCTCTTAAAAATGAGTAGGGATGAATATATACTTGGGCATGACCACCTTATTTCATGGATGAGTCACCCCACATAGGGAGATGGGGTTGTGGACCCAGCCCCTTACTATTTCCATAGATGTGATTACATCTTGATAGGTATCAAGTATATGATCAAGAATTGATAGCTGATACCCCATCATTGCTTGGATTTGTTGAGATACATATTTGACTGAAATGTGGATATATGTCTATTCTAATTTTGAAGTAGGAATATGTTCCTCCTCTGGTCCTCCATGTTTTTACAAGGGGTATTGGTAGTTCTCTTGTGTCAAGGCATAGGAACAAGTCTACCCCTAATTTATGGGTGGGATATTCCAATTTTTTTCTCTGGTTACCATCATATTTGACTAAGGGTATTCATATTTTCAATCAAGAATTTGTGTTTACTCATTACCACTGTATTTTTATGATGGGCTCGATATGCATCTGTGGGAATTTGAATCTTCCTATATTTGATTGCCACCATATTTTACTAGTGTACTTGATATGAGGGAGAAATAATTTGACTCTTATTATATTTTATTTCCATCATATTTGACTAGAGGGCTTCATATTCATTGGTGACAATATATTCTTGCTTTTAGTGTGTCGCTGTATTTTCACAGCGGATATCTTCCTCAGGAACTAGGGTGATGACTTACTCTTGATTATATGTACATCACCCTTGGAGGGAATCCCAAGGGACCTAAGTTTGTTGAAATTAAAAAGGACCCTTGGCATGATATCCTCTTCAGAATAAGGATATTGGGCCGTATGGTGTTGGTGGTGATGTCTTTCAGTAGGGTCTCTTAATTGAGACCCCTGTGCAGCAGGGAAGAATTCGTTTTAGAAGACTTCATCCACCTCCCTAAGATAATGGACGTACTCATTGTCATGTTTTGGGTGAAATATTCCAAAATGATTTGATATGGACAGTGGAACTACCCAGTTCTGGACCTCTAGCCACTACTGGGTGGGAATCTAGAGGGATTTCATCGACTAGAGGGAATGTCTTGTTGCCTCCAGTGTTGGGAGAGTATTGTTCTGATGGTACTCCCATATCAGGGCATTTGATACCCAATGTTGGAGATGGTGGGTAGGTGACAGAGTCCTCTGATTTGTGTCGAACTCGGCTGATGTAATGAATGACATGAATGTTTTCAAGAAATTATGGGATTCCATTTGATTGAAGAAATCTCTAAAACAATCTTGCAATATATGTGACAAGTAAAGACAACAACCCCCCCCCCATCAAAGTAGCATCTAATGACCACATGTATGATTGATGATCTTGCTTTTACCTCTTCCTTCTTGGATTTGAAAGGGGCCTATAGTAGGGTAACACTAGAACCTTGGTTTTGGATTCACATTGGGATCTCCATTTTTGTTTCTGACATAAAATGGTGTGCCCGTTGATTGATTTCATGGGTTTGAGGTTTTGTGCAATCGATTGGTTTCTAGTAAAATATATATAAATAGTCATTAATGGGTTTTTTTCGGATCCAGAAACACCAAAAAGATCCCACATTCATGATTTATGGACCTGCTTTCCAAAGATAGGTGTTCATTAGATAATTTGGGCAACGACACTTAAAAACTCACATTGGTTGAGGGGATGGGAACTCAGGCTCATCACGCCATTTTTTTGGGGAATTATTGTCTATATCAAGACTCTTTTATAGATTTAATATATGTTCATATGTTATGGAATATTTGGTTCATTCCCAAGAAAGTGTTTGTGGACTACCCAAAGGTTGCAAGATCGATCATAAATACGCATGGGTCCAGAATAATCTGTATGTATCCAAGTTTTTCCATCAATGACACCTTTTTACGAATAAATCAAAGATAGTTTAGTCATTTAATCAGACAACACTGACTTTAAGCCATATGTTATGGTGCTCTGGAGTTTATTTTCATCCTGGGGGGATGGGAGTTGTACCAATGTTTGGATCAAACCCATAATATGGGATTCCTATGTATCCTCATGAGAGGAATCAAAACCAACGTAGTTCTGTGTCCCTTAATTGGACACATAAAATTTTAAGTTTGTGTGACAAGGACCCAATAATATAGTTTAATTTCATTCATAAATGATACCTAGTCAAGATTTAATGTAGGCATTATGCTGAGATAGTCCATGGGATCCAGAAGAGACATGGTCTCCTAGGTGGAGGCATGATCTTATTGGGGATGTGGCCTAACAATGATAAATTTGAGTATTGGGTTTGGAATTTATGAAGGATTCTTATGTATCCTAGTTAGTTGGTAATAAAATATCACATAGTTTAGTGTCCCTATGTATTTTAACTTCATGTTGTGAGGATGATAATTAACTGATGTGAAAATTATGGAGTGAATGAGACAGGTGAAGTGCCAGGCTTGAACCTCAAGGAGGTTTCCTACATATCATTGTTTGTTGGGAATAAAATTCCATGTAGTTATTAACAAATATGGGACTTACACTTTAGAAGATTCCCATTTTATTAGCTTTATTGGACTTACACATGGGGGTGGGGGAAATTATTGGGGCTTACATCTAGAGATAAATCCCGTTGTAAGCGGATTTTTCTTAGTTGGCTTCAACATGGTGATTACACATGGAAGCTACCTATTTGGTTTATAAATGGGGATTATATCTATGGAGAAGGCCTATTTGAATTTTGGGATTATGCGGATGAAATGATCACCACCAACCTCTAAGCCCATGTGATTCTTGATCTATGTGATAAAAAAGAGGTGGCAGTAGATCTCATGATCGCACAACCCTCCCCATCTGCTGATGGATGGTGCTGGATCCCAAAGGGGGAGAGAGGGGGGCTTTGAATGTGCTTGTTTTGACTATTGTTTTCATATCCATGTTAGTCATGTTTGGGGACCTATTCAAATATGTCCTAGTCTATGGTGAAAAGGAGAAAGAGTGTCAACTCCTATAAGAAAGGAAATGGGATTACCTCAGGAGGAGTGCCCTAGATTTAGTTCCAGGGAAAGGGGAAAGATGTTAAATATTGGCCCTCACCAAGGTCAGAATCATCATTTTCATGGGAATGTATACTCAAGTCCATTCTGAGGGTCCGCCTTGTCACTGGGGTGACCCATGAGACTCTAATTACCATGGTTATATAGACCCAAAAGGGCATGATGATGTATCCGATGACCTTACCATAAATGTCTAGTGGTTTTGGAAGAGACCTTAACCTGATTATTTTAGGCTGGTTTATGGAGGGTCCAACGTAGGAGCTAATTATGTGATAGAGGGACATAACTAGAGCTGAATAATGGAACACCCTAGGATTCCACATTCCCCATAGCTTTTTCTTATGTAGGATGGGGTTCCCTCTGCATGGCATGCTGATTTGTGGGTCAAGGAGTCATCTGCATACCATTATGGTATGCATACCTGAGTTCATTCCACATAGTGTTTTTCTATGTAGGATTGAATTCCATCCATGTAGCATGTTGATACGTGGGATCGAGGTCCACCCACATAGTGATTTGATACGCAAGGAAGGGTTCCTCCAATATAGTGTTTCGCAATGTGGAATGCTTGATTGTGTAAGGGGCATTGGTTCTGCACCTTGAGGGGGTATTCCTGCAAAGGATATTGAGCTCATGAACTAGAAATTTATTTGTTTAGTTTTTCTCCTCCTTAATGATATGTGATGGGGTTTTACCTGAAGGTAATCAATGAAGGAGTCTATCTTTTTTAGATCTATTAATTCCTCCATGGATCATTCTCTCAATCCTTCGATATTTGAATACCCTTTTTTGGTTACCCTTAGGTTCTATTTATAGAGAAGCGTAAAAACTGGATACTTGTGTAATTGTTCATCTATGGTGGGATGCGGGCATCTTTTGTGGAATCCCATGGAGGACTTAGTCAGTAGGGGCCTCCTGCAGCCACCAAAATCCCCACCTGGATCTGCAGACAACTTTATTTCATCCAAAGAATATGGCTACACTTCCTTTCCCTTTGAACGACTTTATTTGGGGGGAAAATTGTTTTTATGAAGTGGATATCACCACCTTTTTTCACATATATTTTTATATTGTTTGCGGGCACCACCGGATTCACCCCTTACATAGAATGTTTTAGTTCGTAGATCTTTAGCAGTGAAGTGGACCGCCCAGCGGATCAACGGTCCATAAAAGAATTTTTCCTTCACGGTGTTACTTCTTTTGAAAATTTCCATCTTATTTTAGAATTTTTCCTTCAACCTTTCCTTCTATTTAATTTTCTCCCTTTTTCAAATTGATGAAAGTTTCTTCTTATTATATGAGTAATTTTTAAGACCCAAAACTATTTTATATAAATGGTCTAACATGTTCTATCCTAGTGTCATGAGTAGGGAAGTCATTGGGGAAAATATATTGAGTTTCATTACACACCCCTTCTTTGGAACTTTGGTACTTTTGAATATATTGTTTATCAAGACATGGGAAAATGTAAAGTATTACACATCTTTACTAGTACTTCATGATACTTGGGTTGTTGTGTAGTTGGATCATGGAGCATTATTGGATCTTGGAGTTATAATTGGACTCTTTGAGCTTTATATTCCGTTATTTACTTTAATATTGTAATCTTCTGTTGTGGTACTTAGTTTTAGTTTGATTTTTATAAATGAAATGTTGAGTTGTATTTCATTGTTATCATGCATCATAGGGTGGTTTTTTTGTTATTTCTTGTTTGTTTATTTGTTTTATTCTTAAAAGAAAAACCATCCCCTACATGTATTGAATCCCTTCGGTATTTATTGCCAGTATTTGGAAACATGGGGGTGTTTCTTAAGTCCAAGTAACCTTCCACTTCCTTCTTAAGCCAATGAGATGAGGTGGGATGTTACAATTGGTATTAGTTTTTTTCTGTCCCAAAAAAATCTATTTGAGAAAAATGGTGACATCTTTTTCCTTCCATTTTTCTAGAACAAGTGGTCTTTGACTTGGTATTTTTTTCGGTCTTGGAGTGGTATTCATTCCATTATATTACTTGAGTTGGAATCTTATAAAGGATTAGGATGGTAGGGACTTTAAATATAGAGCATAAAAAGACATATCTAACCTTTTTATACTAAACTTCATGTTACTATGGAGTTGGGTACATAAGTGTTTTGGAGATACTTATAGGGTTTGGAATCTCATTGTCATAGGTTCATCCAATGAGGTAAGCATGGAAAGAATTAAAGAAATGAATTCCCACTAGGAGTGCATATTTCATTTTGAGTATTGATATTTGATTTGGTACAAATGTTTAGATTTTTGAAAAATGTTGAAATGGTTTTCAAATGTGAGATTTTGAAAACGAACATGGTTTTGATATTTTTTAAATGGTATGATTTTCAAAAGAAAGTAGAGATTTTAGAAAAATGGTTAATTTTGGAAATCATTGTTGTGATGGAAGGATGTAAAAGAATTTAAAATTGTTAATCATTCAATTAATGGAGGGTGAGACTTATGACATTATTGTGTTTATAGAAAATGGCACCAAGTAGGCATCATAGGAACCAATCAAAGTAAGCTGCTGAGAATGTGGTTTCACCTCAGCCAGAGGTGAACCAACAGCCCATTCATAGTATTTTCCAAGTATTTTAAGCTATAGATAGAGAGAATAGGAGGGATGAGTCAAGGTATATGGATCATTCCATCCAATTCCAAAAATAGAATCCACCCATCTTCCAAGGTGATTCTGAACCAAATAATGCAGAGGTGTTGCTTAATAGTATGAATCATATCTTCTATTTCATCAGCACCCCAGTATAGATAAAATTCAAACTATAGACTTATATGCTAGAAGATATTACATGTTAGTAGTGGGATTTATAATTTCATGCTAAATCAGGCCAAGGAATTGAATGGGATTATTTTAAATAATTTTTCAAAAACCAATTCTATCCTCATACATTCAGAATTCAAAGAAAAAAGTACTTATTTAGCTTGAAGTAGGAAAATCTATCTGTCACAGAGTATGAAACTAAATTCGTGAATTTAGTGTTCTTTGAGCCTGAGATTTCTTCTAGTGTATCCTTGAAGGCATTCATTTTTGAATTAGGTATAAGACATGAGATTCTCACAAATATTGTAGGGCTCTATAATACGGATTATATAGAGATAGTCAATAGAGAAATGGTAGATAAAAGGGACATATCTAGAGATATGGGAGGAGGAATTATATTGATACCCATGGGAAATGGTGGGACTCTAAGGTTGGGAGTAAGTATAAGTGGGAAATATATTTCCAAGGTGGGATCATAAATCAAAATCTGATGGCTGGATCAATGAATCTTCCTATGATACCCGCAACTAAAGTTGGATGTTTCCAATGTGGTTTGCTCAACCATATGAAGCGAGAGTGTATGTAACCACTAAGGGAATTCCAAAATTTTAAGAAGATAGGGTGTCTTCAACACTATTATCATAGTGCTCTGTGGTTAGGTTCTCAGGACACTTCTTTGGTATTGCATGTGTTGTATGTTTCGATGGGGTGAGGGAAGCAGAATCAATATCACCATCATAATAAAGCTAGACATGGTAATTCCAGGAATACCATGACTCCTTAGGTAGGAAAATCTCAATATGGAAACAAAGATAAAAGTGTTGCGACAAAGAAATTATATATAACAGAACATGGTATTGTATATTATCATCTATGACCATCTATAGTAAGAGGTACGATTCTTTTTAATTCTACCCTAATTCAAGTTTTGTTTGATATGAGTTCATCCTATTCCTTTATTTCTTCTCATGCTATTGATTTTTTGAGTTTAAAACTTGAGATGATGCCTTCTCTGATAAAACACCAAACCCCTCTTAATCAAAGAGAGTGTCAACCTTTTTGTGTAGAGCATGTTCTACAACCATTGATGGATCCAAGATTAAATGGTATTTATCTATTCTAGATATAAATTTATATTATGTAATACTAGGTATGGATTGGTTGATAATATTCAAGTCTCACATCGAATGTTATAGAAGAATAGTGAGTTTTGTGATCAAGGATGGAATCATGAATCTATTTAGAAGAGAAAAGAATGTAAAGGAAAGTGCAATAGGTTTTTTGGAATCAAAATTTGTAATTATGCTTTCAATTTGGTGGAATTGAATTTTTCATTGATGGAAGAGATCAAGAATAGCAGTTTTCAAGTAGTGGTGGATCAGTTTCCAGATGTGTTTCCTAACCATTTCTCTGGATTACCACTAGTAAGGGAAGTGCAGTTTATGACTAATATCCTCTTGAAGACCAATCCTATCTCACTTATTTATTATCAAATGGAACAAATTTAATTAAAGGATTTGAAAGTGTAGTTATATGAACTATAAATCAAAGGGTTCATTCGGCCAAGCACATCTCAGTGTACAGCACTAGTCTTGTTTTGTAAAAATGTTGTATGGAGCTTTAAGTTTGTGGGTGTATTATTATAAGATTAATCAAGATACAATAAATAATAGATATTCACTTCCATGAATTGATGATATGTTCGATCAATTAAAAGGATCGTAGTGGTTCTCTATGATTGAATTGCAATCAGGATATCACCAATTGCGGGTTTGGAAGGATGATATTCTAAAAAATTCTTTTAGAAGTAGATAGGGACATTATGAATATGTGATAATTCCTTTAGGTCTTATGAATTCACAAAAAATATTTATAGAATTGATGAATCAGATATTTCATAAATATCTTTATTCTTTTTTGGTGGTTTTTGTGGACAATATATTAGTGTACTGAAGTAAAGGGGTAGACCATGAGTAACACTTGGAGATAGTGTTGGGAATATTAAGATATCATTGGATGTATACAAAACTATCAAAGTTTGATTTTTGGATGCAAGAGGTACACTTTCTTAGAAAATTATTTTCTGAAAGAGTTGTTTCAGTGGATTCAGAGAAGATAGAAGTTATTATCTGTTAGCAACCACCAAAGAATGTCTTTGAGATATAGAGTTTTCTTGGTATAGCTGGTTATTACCGATGATTTTTTCATGATTTTTCATGACTATATTTTCCTATGATATCTTTTACAAAGAATAATGTTCCATTTA
This sequence comes from Viscum album, assembly GCA_963277665.1. NCBI lineage: Eukaryota > Viridiplantae > Streptophyta > Magnoliopsida > Santalales > Viscaceae > Viscum > Viscum album. Next base: position 1,509,470,790 of record OY728128.1, on the reverse strand, counting down.
AATTGAATAAAGAGTTCTATAAGTCTTTTCAATACATGAAAATTTGTCTTACATCAACTGTTATCTTGTTTTTTTCAGAATAACGACAGGGGTACATGGTGTATTGTGATGCTTCGGGATCAGGGTTGGGATGTGTGATCATGCAAGGAGATAATGATTTTTCTTATAGATCAAGGTATTTACAAGTACATGAAAATAATTACCCAACACATGATTTGGAGTTAGTTGTCGTAGTCCATGCTTGGAAGACTTGTCGTCATTATCTCTTCGGTGATAAATTCATTGTGTTCACAGATCATAAGAGCATAAAACATATTTTATCAAAATGGGATATGAATCTGAGACAAAGAATATGGATATAGTATCTCCAAATTTTTGACTTTGACTTGATGTACATACTAGGAAAAGGCAATTCAGTGGAAAATGCATTAAGCAGAAAGTCATATGCTCAGTTGGAAAAGGGGGGTTCAAATGAGTGGCAGTTGATGTCATTCCTCAATAATAAGCATGTAGAATTTGAATAACATGGTGATGTGTTGATTTTATTTCTAGTTTTAGTTGTTCATGATTTGTTAAATATTGTCAAAGAGGAAGGGATATCTGATTCAGAATGTGTTGTGATGAGTTCAAAACTCAATGGTGGGGAGACAATTGAAGAATGGAAACTAGATAACAGTCCGGTTTTGTGGTTCAGAAATCAGATGGGCGTACCTATGGATTTTCATAAATAACATCATCATGCTTACCACCATTCAATATGGGATGTTTATCCTAGAATACATAATATTTCTAAAGAGTAGAAAGCATAGTTTTGGTGGGACAGTTTGAAAATAAAGGTGGTAGATTTTGTTTCAAGATGCTTAACTTATCTGAAAGTTAAGAAAGAGAATCAGCGACCGGTAGGTATGTTGAAGTCCTTACCTATCCCTATTTGAAAGTAGGAGTAAACAACCATGGATTTTGTAACAGGTCTCTAAAGAACAGTTCAGAAACAAGATTCTATATGGCTGATAGTGTATCGACTCACAAAGTTGGCTCATTTTGTATATATTCATTAATCTCAAATAGTGGAGGACTTCTCAAAAATCTATATATGAGAAGTGGTGAAGAGAAATGGCGTGAAATTTTCAATCATATCATACAGATATCAAATGTTTAAGTATCGTTTTTGGAAATAATTTTAGAAATCCATTAGTATTCAATTGACTATGAGTATATCATATCATCCTAAAATGGACAACCCATCTGAATGGCCGATACAAATGTTGGAAGACATGTTACGGGCTTGTGTAATAGAATTTGGTGGCTCATGGGAAGAGAATGTTCCATTAGTGGATCTCTTATATAATAAAACCTATCAGGTCTTGATACATATGGCTTATTTTTAAGTGGTTTATGGGCGTCATTTTAAATTTACACTTTGTTGGGTGGAAATAAGTGAGACTTCTCTAGTTGGATTGAGCCTTGTCCAAGAAACAATAGAGAAGATTTAGTTGATTAGGAAGCGAATGGAAATGGTGTAGATTCATCATAAATTAAATGTAAATCATTGTTTATGGATGTTTTCATTCACAATGAGTGATCACGTGTTCTTAAAGATCTATAAAATGCATGTACATCATTGTTTGGGGAATAAGGGCAAGTTGTCTCCTCGATACGTAGTCCCTTTTAAGATATTGGAATGGGTTGGTGAGGTGGCATGTCATTTTGAATTTCCACCATGGTTCATTGTGGTGCATAATGTGTTCAATGTATATCATTTGAAAAAGTATCAGTCTGATCATGACCATGTGATTAAATGGGATCACATTGACTTAGATCCAGATTCTTTGTTGATTCACATGCTAGTGCAGATTTTGGATAAGCAAGAGATATTCTAGCATGGTAAAATTATCAGTATAGTGAGGGTATTGTTGAAATATGGTCAGATTAAGGAAGAAACTTGGGAACATGAGAATGAAATGAAAGATAAATGGCCATAACTCTTTCACATAAATGATGGTTTTCTACTTTCCAAGGACGGAAATACCAATGGTGGGTAGAATATATAACCCTGGGTTTGAGTTAATTAGCCATTATTTTATGTATTTTAAGTATATAAAGTGTGGGGGTTAAGTTTGAAAGTTTTGAAGAACTTTTGAAGTTCTTTTGTGGATTTTCTACTAGTGTATGGTTGGTGCACAATTTGGGAAAATCCTAAAACACCTATAGAAAACCATGTTTATTGAGACAGGGGCTAAAGGGAAGTACACGGGTAGCACACGGTTTGGTTAAACTAAGCATATTACATGGAGAAACCATGAAAGGTTTGGAAATGTTGAGGCAGTGAGTTTTGGCATGGTTGGCGCACGATACGACAACTGTTAGATTCAACCATGCAGGTTCTACCGTTGAGGTAGTGGCTAAAACATGATTAGTGCACGGTTTTCCTAACCATGTGACCAACCATGCATGGGTCAAAAGTGAGATCCTAAAATTTTTTATATCACTCATTTTACCCTTTCACTCCCTCGTTTTTCCTTCTATGTGGCCCTAACTCAATATTTTCTCCACCTAAAGGTCAAGGAAGGTTCTCCAATTGATTCAGAGGTGATCTGAAGGCTTCCCTTCGTGATTTAAAGTTGGATTCTCACAGAATGTGATCATTCTTGGTTGTTCATAGTATTTTTGTTAGATCTACTTCTCTCGCTCTCTATATATATACTATATTCTTATATCTACACCCACTGTAGGGATATCTAAGGTTTTGTATTCCAAATATGTTCATATTTGGTCTTTCTAATAGTGGACGAGATCTCAGGCAAGTTTATAGAGATTTAACCTAGTTTCAAGATATTTTAAGTGTCATTATTCATTTTCATCATAACAATCAAGGTAGGTAGATTCTATCTCAACTCCTCTATTTATAACATGAAGGGTTAGTTTCAAATTGATTGAAATTTTTTGTGAATTTTTTGTGAAAATCATGGTAGAAAATTTATTTTTTGATGGTTTGTGGATTTATGTGAAATCATGGAATGATTTTGAAAAGTCATTTGATAAATGATTTTAAACTAATGATTTAAAAATAGTTGTTGGAACCCTCCAGATAGAGGGTTAAAACACAATACAGATGGATTATGTGATCTGGGTTTAATGCAGGGAGGAGGGGTGGTGTGTGACGTTAGTGGGTCAGTGCTCATGGTGTTCTCAGTAAGGCTGGGTCAAGGTTCCTCTCTATAAGTGGAGGCCCTGGCGATGATCCACGGCCTTATCTTGTGTGGCCAGAGGTATTTGGTCATCACTAAAGCAGAAACTGACTCAATGCTGGTGCACAAGTCCCTACAGGACCAAGGTGTCTCTCCCTAGTTGATCACCTATGCCATCAGGAAATGCCATTTTTTACTTGGCAGCAACACTAAAGTGTTTCACAAATGGAGGGAGGGTAAAAAAGTTACTGATCACTTATCTTCTCAAGATATCTCTAGCTCTGAGGATGTATGCTTTCATACTATGGCCAGCCTGAAACTTGAGGGGGACAATTTGACCAGAGGGGATTCCCTTGGTCTTCACTATTTTAGACCTCATTAGCTTCTGACTTTGGGGGATGTGGTCAGGAGGATGGGGGTGCGTTGAGGTTATTTTATATGTATTTTCCTCTTTTCCTTGAATAAAAATTTATATGATGATGATGATGATTTTAAAATATTCAATTAATTAGGTTTATGTAAAAAAGGTTTTCAATAAAAAGTCTGTTTTATTGAAATGGTTTTGGAATTATTATATTGGCATGTTTTTTGGGCATACTTGGTGTATGTTTTCATATTGCATTATGAGTTTTGGTTGAAATATGACCTTGTGCTCAGTGCTAAAGTTATAATGGAACATGGGATTTAATTAGATTTTGAAGAATTGGTATATTGACAAGAAACCACTCATGAGTGTGGAACTGTCATAATAAATAATTCATGTGTAGATGTGTGGATGTGTGGATTGGAATGGGGTATGCCAAAGTAAAATTAATGAAATAGTTATAGAACACTATTTGTTTTCTTTCCTTATAAATTGGTGTTGTTTAAGAAAATTGTTTTACATTTGAACTTGTTTATAATTTGATATAAACTATTTTAGAAATTTTTTTATATAAAAAAATTAAATAAATGGGCTAACATGTTCTATCTTAGTTGTGTGAGTATGGAATTCATTGGGTAAAATCTATTGAGTTTCATTACTCACCCCTTCTTTGGCACTTTGGTGATTTTGTAGATGTTTTTTATTGAGACATGGGAAATGGTAATGTATCACACATCTTTAGAAGTACTTTGTGATACTTGGGATATTATGGAGTTGGAGCATGGAGAATGTTTAGATCTTGGAGTTTTCATAGGAGCCTTTGATCTTTGTCTTCCGCTATTTACTTTGATATTGTAGTCTTCTATGGTGGTACTTGGTTTTAGTTTGATTTTGGTAAATGAAATTTTGAGTTGACTTTCATTGTTATCATACATCATATGTGGTTTTTTGTTTATGTATTTTTTGGTTAAATGTTTTATTCTTGAAGGTAAAATTGTCCCCCACTTGTATTGAATCCCTTCGAGCTTTATTGCCAGCCTTTGGAATCTTGGGGATTTCGCTTAAGGACAAGTAACCTTCAACTGCCTTATCAATCCAATGATAAGGGGAAGGAAGTTACAATAAAATTCAACCATTATTAAACACATGTGGAAACTTGGGGTATCAATTCATGTAAAAAATCCACTTGAGTCCATTGGTTCACTCCCCACACCTCATGATCACTTTTGATACCTAAGTGCTAGGATTTTATAAAAACATTTCTGTGAGAGTTTATTTTCCCATTTAATTCTCAATACAACTTCCTTTTTAAAAATATATAAATTATTTTCAATAGAAAACAATTTTACATTAAATATACTCCTTCTAAATCAATTTTTTTAGAAAACATCATTTTTTATTCATTTCAAAAAAATTGAGAAATCCATAATTTATAAACCACCTTTTGTAAATAGTTCTTAAAAAGGAAGAATTTATATTATGCATGGGCTTATATATATCTGTATATGTGTGTGTGTGTGTGTGTGAAATGTCATGAATAGATATAATGAATGACCATAACCATGAAAAAGAATGACATTAACATATTTTAATGGATAATTCATGCATAAAATGATAGTTTTAAAATTTACTTTTTTTATAATAATTTTATATTATTGTTCAATCACATAAAATAATATAAGATTAATATGGTTTCAAATATAACATACTTGGATTAAAAATAATTATTCACTTTATATAGAATAAGGGTTTCTGAAGAAAAATATATAAAATATAATATTTTGAAATTAAAATATCCTTTTGAAATCAACCTCAAATTTTAAGGTTTTGAAAGTATAAACCCTTAATCAATTTTATTAAATAAATCTAATCCCTTGAATAAAATATAAAGGGGTTTTCCTGAAAATGTAAGTCTTGAAATTTATTGATCATATAATAATATACATTCTTATAATCAAAAAATAAATGATCTTATAATTTTAAAACAAATATATATATATATCCTATTACCTTGCTAAAAACCAAAACAAATGCTTATGCCTGCTTAGGGTACATGAACTAGGTGGTGAGGAAAGGGAAAATAAAGAATATAGGGTAGGGTTTTCTTCCAGCAATTGAAGAGGTGGTTCCCTTAGAAAGTATAAATATAAACATATATGTTTATAGAGGAGTTCAGGTTTGATATTACAAGAGAAGCTTGGGATTTCTTAAGGGAAAATCATTGAAATCATTACAGTATTCTTATTTCCTATAAGTATTCAACTGAGCTGTTAAAATCCATTAATCCAAGTATGGGTACTTAATGAAATGAGGGTTTTTAATACCAATTTTTTTTAAATAAAATACATGATTTCATTTTTTTCATTTTAAATTGGTATCATCAATATTCCATGAGAATCAAGTATTTATAATGTCCTTCAAATTAGATTGTAGATAGAACACTGATGATGGGTAGATCCAAAAGATCTACAGTTCTATTCCCATGGAAATTAGTAGTGGAAGTAGGGCACTGTTTTTAGGTTGTTCATGATGGAATTTACTTGAACTAGAAGGAAATAGAAGAGATAGTTGGGGATGGAGACATTGACTTCAGTCTAGCATACCAAAGAAGAAGGATGAATAGTAGAGGAAGGGTGGTCATGAGGAATATGAATATCATTGGGAGATCGAATGGCTGAGATGAGTTCAATAAGATAGACATGATATATCTATCTGTTTTAAGGATAAGTGAACATTAATCAAAGAGTGCACCCCACATTGATTTTTCCATCATATGGGTGCTGGTATATAAGATAATCACTTTCAATTGATTGATATAAGCAATAAACATGGTATGCTCATTAACACGCATACATACATGTGGGTTGTATCCCAATAAACCTATGCAAAAATGGGCCTATACATGGATCTATGGGTGTTTATCCCAAGCCATGCCATTCAAGTAAGGTGAAAAGCCTTCTTCTGCTTGCCACTCTAGCTGGATGAGTTAGAATCCTCCACGTGGTTGACCCAATAAGTTTCTATATGTGTTGAGGGTTCTCTTAGTAAGCTATTCAGTTAGGTAATTGTTTTATAATAAAATTATAAAAAAAAATTACTAATTAAAATTATTTCATTATATACTCCTCTCTATATATTTTACTAATTTCTTTTTAAATTACATTTTGACTAAATCATATAATTTTAAATTATTTTTATGTTTATAAACCTCAAAACTAAAATTTTCACTTTCAAATTCTTTTTGAATTTTCCTTTTTGTAATAATTTCATTATTTAAACATTAATTTTCTTCTTTAAATTACTCAAAATTAATTACCTAAATTCACTAATTTGATATAAGTTTTATATGACACTTTTTATATTGTTTATACAATTTATAATTATATTCTAAATTGAATCATAACTTATATATTTCTATATGTATTTCAATTCATGTACTATAATATTTATATTTTTTAAATATTAGTACATTTGTTTCACTTTATTTTGATAAGGTTATATTTAAAATTAATTAATATTTTATATTTATAAAATTATATTATAAATTTTATTAGTCATAATAACTATCATTTCACTATCTGAATTTATAATTTTAATTACATATATTTATTTGTAAAAAAATTCAATTATATATATATATATATATAATATGAATAATTTAATTAACATGTTCTATAATTTATAAATAAAACATTATTTTTAAAAAATTATACAAAAATCTTGGGATGTTACATGTATAGGGATTTCTCAAAGGATAGGTCTAAGGATGAGTTAAACTATAGTTAAATGTCCCAGAATTTTGGTAAATGATAGGGTGATTGGTTTCCGATAAATTAAATCCATGTATGGATACTACAAGTGGATGTGGATTAATTACAAAGGAACCAAGGTTTAATAACTCTAAAAAGGGCACACTAATTTGGGCTTGATCGTCACTCGGTGCATGACAATGGGCCTTGCTGCCCACTAGGTTTGAAACTCTTGGGGGATATTCTTTGGAAATTAACATACTCTTTATGAACCATCATAAAGGATTTAAATACATGATAAATCTAAATAACCAAGCATAAACCTAAGGTTTCATGGATTAAAAAGAAAGTTTCATGATTTAAACACTGTATAATTGATTTATCATAATTATGTGGTTCCATGCTGTGATTATTATTACATAAACTATGCTTTCTTTAGTCAATGGATAGAACTTGAAGGAACCGTGTTAATGCGGGATGCAATAAAACAATCAATGATTTTCCTCCTGAGTAACCAAATGTTATGATACCTAAAATGAAAAATCTCATTTTTATGCTCATATAAATTTCTCAAGATATAAATCGTGCTAAACTTTAAAATGAGCAAATTACGGAACAATATTATGTTGAGTCCTTTATGTGGAAATTCCCACCTTATTTCATTGGTTCTACTAATATGGTAGTTTTTTATCAATGGATTAGTAAAACTAAAAAGATGTTTTCTATTCTCTTGGGTTTAAAGCATGAAATAGTCATTTTAGTTTTCTGTTGTTTGGAATTTGAGGCAAGTAAATGGTGGAATATTACAAATAATATGAGGAAATGAGAATAAATTGAATCCATGAAGTGGGATGATTTTAATAGTTATTTTTTAATAAGTACATTCCATGTATTCTTGAAAAAAAATAGATAATAAATTCATTAATCTTAAATAGAATGATGATGAATATTTGGTACCTATGAAGTAAATTTTATAAGACTTTTGAGGTGATCTTTGGGTATTATCATTCATCCAAAAATTAAGGTTAACTAATTCTTTAGTGGATTAAAATAAAATCTCATAAGGGAATTATCCATCAGGGAATTTGGATTCTATGAATAAATCATTTAATATAAACCAAAAGTGTAAATGGAAGTTGTAAATCCTCTTGGTTATGGTGATAAGAAAAGTAAGATGGAGTTATGTGGAAATTCCAATGATATGTCACGTGGAGGGAAGAAATAATTTACAACTCCTACTTTCCAAAAATGCAGGAAGATACACTTAGGTGACTTCCTTAAAGGAACAAGGAGTTTCAAGTATTGGAAGCCTAGAAATCCAGAAAAAGAATTTAGAAGTAGTGTGAAGAGGATAATCAATGAACTAAATGGATAGAGAGCTCAACAAAATGAACCAACCACACTATAGGGTTTAGTGTGTAAGGAGTTTGGGGATTTTGTGAATAAATGGCCCAATCCAAGGAATAATATGGATGACAAGCCAAATAAACCTCTAAATACAAAGTATAAATGGAAAACTTATGCAATCATAATAGATGAAGTGAATCATCATAATTAGGCTATACTTATCCTTCCCTCCTTTTTTAGTAATTTCATGTTTGATTTTGTAAGAATAAGCCCTATGAAAAAATTATTGTTCATCCTTTAGTGAAATTACATATGATAATCTCCCTATATAATAATTTTGTAATAATGAAATCACATTTGATATTATATCATTACAAGGATGAAAATAATCTTCTAATGAAAATTTTTTTTATAAGATAAGATATTATATAAAGAATAAAGGGTGAATAAACATTTAGAAGTGTATATATATCCATGTAATATTAACTTAAGAGTTATGTATATAATCATGGGTTTATGAGTTTAAGTTTGATCATAAGTTCAAAGTCATTGAAACCCCTCTTGAGGTTTTTTGCGATGTGAGTTTATCAAGATTAAGGATATTTTAAGAGTCATTTATTACAATACAACCCATTGGTTTCATATATGTTTTAGTTACTAAGTAATTTGATCAAGAATATATTTACACTTTATGGACATGTGATTAAAGGTACTAGTAACCTTTAGGGTTTATATTATCCTTGATGTCAAGGTAATTATGTGTTGTAGTTGATCACCTTATGAATTCAGTACACTGCAATTTTATCAGAGATGATTTCTCTATGGATCCTCTTTACATAATATACATTAAGGAAGTGATAAGGTGACATGGGGTGTCACATTAAATTTTATATGATCGGGACACAAGGTTCACATTGAATTTTTAGTGAATTCTTTATTAATATCTTGATATAGAGTTAAGTTTTAGCAATGTGTATCATCCATGAACAAATGATCAATCTATATGAACAATTCAAACCCTAAAAGATATTCTAAGATCTCATTATATAGATTTCAAAGGTGGTTGGGATCAACACCTTCCTCAAGTTGAGTTTTCTTGAAACAATATCTTTAAATCAAGAATTTAGATGGATATTTATGAATCCCTTCATGGAAAGAAGTGTATAACTCCAATATACTGTAATGAAGATGTATAAAGAAAGCTATTAGGACTTCAGAAAACTGATGAGATGGCAGATAATGTTATATCCATTGAGAAACATCTAAGGACATCATAAATTTTATGTAAATTTTATGTTGATAATCATAAAATAATTTTATAATTTGAAATTAGTTAGAAGTTCTTTCTATGAATTAATATATGTAAGAAATGATGGAAAACTATTTCCTTGGTATATTGGTCCCTTTAAAAGACTTGATCATGTCGATAAAATAGCTTATCATTTTTCACTTCCACTAAACCTCTCTCAAGTTCAAGATGTGTTATATGCATCTATCTTGAAGAAGTATATACCTGATTCATAACATGTACTGACCTCATAGGTCATATCATTGGAGCACGATATTTCTTATGGGGAACAACTGATAGAGATTCTAGATCATATAGAGAAGGCTCTATAAAACAAGACCACTTACCTAGTAAATGTTTTTTGGTGAAACCACTAACCTGATGAAGCTACGTGGGAACCTGAGTATCTAATGAGGTAGAATTATCCTTAGTTTTTTGTACCAAAGTAATGAATTTTGAGGATGAAATTCATTTTAGGGGGGTTGGAATGGAAAACCACAAGATTCTGTGAAAAAAATTCAAATAAATTTAATCATTTTGATATTTTGTGTTACACGTGATTAAATTTTTATATTTTTTTCCACTAGATGCTGATTTTAACTTTTTTTTACATGCAAAACTAATATTATCTTGCATTACATTCAAAAAAAATTTAACGAAACATGACATACTCATAAAATATTATGATTTAATATGATATTTCTCAACTGTTTATAGAATGGCATGCATAAATACGATTAAATAAATTATTAAAATATAATGTTTACACATGTATAAAAAATTAATTCTTTGTTGAAAAATTAATTATAAATGAAAATAAAAACCACTTTAAAATAAAGCAAATCTTCTATTTTGAAAAACTATTTTTATGTGCACAAACACGTTTTACATTAATAAATTAAAAAAATAACTTTTATTTGAATTATTTTTATTAAATTTATATATTATATATTTAATTAAAATTTTTAACATCCATATTTTTTTTCTATACAAGAGATAAGAATAAATCCAATTTTTCACTTAAAAACTGTATTTTTCTAAAAAACATTTTTGTTTCCTTTTTGCACACATATTTTAAAAATTATTTTTGAAACTTTTAGAAAATTTATTTGAAATAATAAATTAATTTTTTAAATAATAATTTCAAAATTATCTTAATTTTGATTTTTTTTATTTTTTTGAAAAGATTATTTTTTTGATGAATAGTGAAAAATACTGAATTTTAATTGAAAACATCATTTTCTTATAATTTTTTTATAATTTTAAATTATATTTTAAATTGGACTTAAATTAAAATTAGTTAAATTATATATCTATTGATTCAATTTAGGTAATTTAATAATTTTCATATTGAATTTTTATATAAAAACTTTGTAAACTTTTGAACATTTTCTCTTTGAAAACTCGTTTTCTCATCGCATCGATGAGATTAATTTTAAATTAAATTTTATCACTTATATGAATGGAATTTGAAATTTTTAATTCAATATTTGGAAATAGTATAATTTATGTTATTTAATATGTTCATATTAATTTTTCACCATAATGAATAATAAAAATAGTAAAAATTATTTACTACGGTTAAGGTAAAAATGGGTTTATTGTGGGTTAAACTAAAAATAAAAGGGATAAAATGACCTAAAAATTGTCTAAAATATATTTTATGCACATATTTTGACCATATTATGTCTAATTGTTGATAATACTCCATTTTGGACACTTTTTCAGGTTAAAAATGTGGTTAAACCTTTTTCATTTCAAAATTCACAAGTGTTCCACTCACCTCACTTATAAAATACTACCCCCACTCCTCTCTTCATAACACTTTAAAACCTTTTCAATTGCTAAATAACTTCAAAACTCTTATACTATCATCATATAATCCTTATTTTTAGTATAAATCCAACCTATAAAGGCTTTTGGTGCAAACATAAGGAGGTTACCCAAAGAATAGGTAACATTATTAAATGGTCATTTTTAGATTATTACTTCTTAAACCACCTTAAATTATTATTAAACCACTATGATATAGTAAAATAAATATCTTAAAAATAATTATAAAGTTTTTATTTAATTTAATGACCTGAAAATATCTCCACTTCCATAAAATGGTTTATTAAATCATCATCCGTGTGTATAGAGAACTATCACATCACGAACTGATGTCATTAATTTTTCTATTACAACCTATCACGGTTGGTTATGATGACAAATATAAAGTATATATATGATATTTATAACATAATTATAAATATTTATTCATTATATATTATATACCTTTTTTACTTTCCATTCCGTAGGGGATACGATAACATCACTCGTGTGAATGGTGGATTGTCGCCTCTTGAAGCGATGATTCATTTTTCACTAACTCTTTACATAAAAGATAATAAGGATAAAGTTAAAAATATATGTGATATACATGATATAATTATGATATTAATGACTTATTTATCACTATAAAAATATAATATATCATTTCATTTCTCTACTTTTTTACTCGCTAAAAGATGATTACGTTGTTCGTGTATGTGTGGACTACTGCGTTCACGAAGTGGTGTGACTCTCTATTTTCATTAACACGCCACAGATTTGATTTGTATAAGTGTATTTAAATACATAATATGTCATTTATGATATTATTATCACTCTATAAATTTAAAATATTACTTAACTCATTTCTATAATTATCATTGAAAAATGGAAACGTTACTCAGGCGTATGTACAGCTTACTGTCTCCATGATCGTAACATACTTAATTTCTCAAAACCATCTTTAATGATTAGTCATTAAAGTATAATTTATGTATAAATTTTATAATTATTACATTATTATTATTTTTGAGATTATGGAACCATGATCAAATTAAGGTGACTTAAAATAAAAAATCAAAACATATATGAAAAAACAAAGCGGTTATTACCTTAAACGTGGGTTTAACAAGGAATTGGTAAAAAAAGTAATAAATGGTCATAAGTAAATAATATCTGGTATAATATATATAATTATGGTTCTTTAAAATATTTATAATAAACTTATATTTTTTATATAGTATTTTTGGACATGTACGAAGGAAGTTGAGACTTAAGGTAAGGGATTTTTGTCTCACTTTTTACTTCTGTGAGACACATGTCATATTTAACACCTATTTATTTTATGTGGTGTATATAATTCCCATGAATTTATTTTATAATTATGCTCCTAAAAATTATGGGGATTTCATATCCATTTAATGATCTTTATTTCATGGGGATTATGTTTCAAATGTTACTAAAGTTGTAATGGAATTATGTTACCATATCATCATTTGTTGGAATTATTTATAATTAAGTATCAAATGTAGATATATTATGATATACCAAATAATAATTATAATTAATTTTATTCTACTATAGTTGTTAAATATATTTTTAAGTAATAGTATCATTTTTCTACTCTTTAAAACTTAAAATAATAGAGAAAATGCTTTTAAGAAAAATCATCTTTATTCCTCTATTCAGTAGAAAACCCTTTTTCTTCCAAAATAATGATTTATAAAAATCTTTTAAAGAGTTTTTTTAAAAAATTTAAAATCATTTATTAAATAAACTTTTACCCATGTTTATATTTTTACAAAGTATTTTTAAGATAATATTCATGTCATTTGCTAAACAATTCTCATTTGGATTTTACTGAAATTGTGAAAGGAATATTTATTTTAACATGTACGGAATGAACAAAATTTTCCACCATCATAAACATTATTTTATTTAAGGATTACTTTATAATTTTTCAATGTTATTTTAAAATAAAATTATTTTCAAAATGCTTCATGAATTTTTACTTTAAAATTTTGATTTTTAAAGAAAAGTTAGTTTCCTCAAGAAATGTTCCAAGTGATCTTTCAAAATAATTCTCCATATCAGATGAAATACTTTAATGTAACTTTTGATTTTATATAGATATAAACCAAGGATACTATTCTTATTCTTTATCTAAATGTTTTATCATTATAAGATGTTAATGAAACATGTTTCTATTCAATGTGTTATACCATGATAAAATTCTTATGAAACTCGCTTATTTTTCTTTGGGTTATGATATAATGACATGATGAAATGACTATGAAACCTACCTCATTTCCATAGTTTATGATATGATGAACAGATTATTAAATAAATTTCATCTCATAGGTTATGATATGATAAATGTTTTATAATATTGTGGCACACATATGTATGATTTTCATTATGTGATGGGTGGGACCAATATCTCCATCCAATACATTGGGTAAATATGGATAAATCATAAGTAAATATGTTATGAATGAACCACATTACATGTTCACAATGTTATTCATGAACCTCATTACATGCTCAAAATGTTATGCATGAACCTGATTTCATATTCATAGTGTTATGTGTGGACTTGACATTCATGTCTATAATATTATGTGTGTACTTGTCTTCTATGTCTAAAATTTTATTAATGAACCTCTTTGCATTTATATAAGTTTATATGAGGGATTGATTTATTATCCTTAAATTAATTAGTGAAAATATCTCTATTTATACATGTTCACAATGTTATAATTTGATTTTTATGACACAAATAAATGTCTTATTCCATTGTTATGTTATCATGGATCATGTTCATTGATTCCATTATGATTCTTGTCTTATGAACTACTAAGACTTATTTCATAACACATGGTTGTGATCTATTATTTGAAGTGTATGGTTTTCAAATGTTATTATCATGTTCTCATATCCATATACTCATGTTATATGGATATATCCCTTTTTTACCCTTATTAAGAATCTGACCTCACCCTTTTATATATTTATATCCCTAAGTTATGAATAAAGGTGATAATTAGGGTTTGTATATGAACATTACTAGATGGTATGATCTTTGTTAGAGACATTGAATTTATTTCACCAAATTTAAATATGTTGTTCCTAGTCTCTAAAGGCACTAAACTATTATAGTTCTCAGGTGTGTGTTTTTATAATATATTTAATATTAATCTAAATTTTTTTAATATCTATGTATGAGAAGCCTAAGTTGCTATAACATCTGGGTTCTATTGAGAAGTGTTTCAGATAGTTTTGAGGGACCTATTAAGAAATGATTATAGTGTTATGGTGATCTTGAGGATGCCCTTGTGGGATTGGTATTCCCTATGGATAGGTTGTGTGTCAGGTGGTCGGATGGTGTTTCTTTGATGGGCTTGGCCTAGGGTTTTATTTTGATATAGAAGAATCTAATAAGGTTTCATGTTCTTTTTATGGTTTATAGGACCACTGAGTGTGCCTCATTAGCTATTAGCCCCGGTAGGGCCAGTGCTAATGATTCAGTGGTGTTGGTGATCGGTTTGTTGATAGGAATACCCTTTTTCTTGATGCTCATGCTTAGAATATATTGAGGTTGTTCTTCAGTTTAGATATTAAGGAGACCTTTGGGATTCTATTGGATTAGGCATTGCCCCTGATATTGATTAATACTCTCCTCGGTTGGTTAGTTGGTGTGTGGTGGTTCTAGAGAGATAATTGATGATTTTGGTGAATGCCCCCCCCCCTCACTAGTTTAGTAGTGCACCCTAGCTAGGAGGTGATTCCTAGGGATTCCAAGGATCTATTGGGTGGGATATGTTTGTAAGGTATGTATTGTAACGTTCTGTGTTTTGAACTGGATGAAAAAGTGAAGGAAATTAAATTTTTCCATTAACTAGGCAGGCCGGTTTTAAAAACCGAGCGTCGGAACTTTTTATTCCAATAGTTGACACTACGGCATTGATAGAATAAAAATATTAAGTTTATTTTATTCAAACGCGTGTTTGTTTTCTTTCAAAAAAAAGAAATAACTCTCAAATGGTGCATCATATGAGAAATTTGAGGTGATCCTTAGGTCCAGAAGGTCGGGTTTGCCCTAGGTAGGGTATAACCTTGATTCGCATCGTGTGTTTGGCACCCTTGCACATGATAATACCATATTTATTTTTAATTTATTAATTAATACTTTTTTTATATATTAAATGATTATTTTCTCTCAAATGGTGCGTCGAATGAGGAATCTGAGACCACGAATAGTTCTGGGATAAGGGATTTACACTAGGCAGGGTATAACTTTTGCGAGGATTGGATGTTTGGTCATATCGCACCCAAAGATAATTTATTTTAGTTATAAATGTTTTTGTTGGCCGTTAGAAATAATAATAATAATTTTATTATAATAATAATTATTATTTTTGTTAAAGATAACAAATAAAAATACACTTTCACAATTAATAAATTTTTTCGCAGTGTAAACAATAACTGGACAATGTAATAAATGTTATATTATTAATTGTTCCAATTAAATACAAATCCGCAATCAATATTAATTTAATAACCATTATCCTTTTTGTTAATGGTTGTTGTCGTTAAAATATTTGGTATCTTTGATAGGATGTATTAAATAACAATAATTATAGTTATAGTTATTATTATTAGATGGTTACAAAAACATTGATGTATATATATATATATATATGATTTATATCTATATATAGATATATATATATATATATATGGGGATTAAATATATATATATATAGTTATATATTCATGTGCGGGTGCATATATATAAATATAAAAATGTGTATATATATATAACACGTAAATACATGGGTCGATATTTATTGTTGGGTTAGATAAAATATTATTAATTACATACATAAATTCATTTAACATGTCGACTTCAATAAAGTTGTGGACTTTTAATTTTTTAATCCAAATCATTAAAATGACCTAGGGCGTGCGCCTGCGCACCCTGTTGTGGGTCCTGGACAGCTATTAAAATTAATTAAATGATTATTCAGGCATTATGTAAAATATTATGTCGCGTTATAGCGTAGTGTTCGAGATAAAAATAATTAAAAATAAATTAATGAAATTTTAAGAGGGATAAAAATAAATAAAAAAATAGATACGGTTAGAGAAAAATTAAAAAAAATCGAAATGAGGTAAATCCATTTTAATTATTTATTTCATTTATTCCACCATTTTATTTTTATTATTTTATTTATTTATCTCCTTTTTATTTTTCATTTTTCTTTCCTTTCCTTTCATATATATTTCTTTTCCCCTCTCTTCCTCTCCTCCATCTCATGTGTGTGGTGCACCCCCTCTCCTTGTGTGGTGCACATCACCTTCTCCTCCCTTTAGAATATCGACGTGCCTCCATTCGTCATCTGTTTTCTTCACTCTCAGGTGCATATGAACCTCTCGGTAAGGCTTATCTCACGCAGCAAGAATCGTGTGATCTCATTCCAAATCCTTTGCGCAGTTCGTCGTGGAAGGATTTTACCCTATTTTGGGGTTTTTCTAAAATCTTCTGTTTTCTTCCGTTTTAGGTAAAATCAAATCTTACTACAGATCATAGGATCATCTATGACCATAAGGTAGGGTGTCTACTCTCTTTCCCTCTGTTTCGTTGTGATTTATAAAAGCGCATGATTGTGTCATTCGTCGGTGCCTACCGACGTTGTGCAAATTCACCCAATCTTTTCAATTTAATTGTTCCACTTAATTGTTGTAGCCCAAATTCATAAAAATTAAATTGTTTAAATTGTTTCATTATGTTCATAAATCCCTTTTAGTGTGCCAAAGTTGTCATTATATTTTTCCATTAGCCCGAACATTTAATTTATCTAACCGCTTGTGTTGTGTAGCCTATTTTTGTTGTGTTTAATTTAAATAATTATTTTAGAATAATTATGAACCTAGAATTGTTGGATCTTTGGTATTTATTTGTGAT
This sequence comes from Viscum album, assembly GCA_963277665.1. Taxonomy (NCBI): domain Eukaryota; kingdom Viridiplantae; phylum Streptophyta; class Magnoliopsida; order Santalales; family Viscaceae; genus Viscum; species Viscum album. Next base: position 1,509,453,074 of record OY728128.1, on the reverse strand, counting down.
GGATTATTTATTTATTTAAAAACACATTCCTGAGCATTTAATTTAATTAACTGCATGTGTGGCACAACCTATTTTTGTTGTGTTGAATTTAAATAAATAATTTAGATTAATTATGAACCGTGGGTTGTTGGATTATTGGTAGATGGTTGTTATGAATTATTTATTTAATTAAAAGTGCATTTATCTACTTATGTTAATGCAGTATCTTTCCTTGTTAATATTGTTATGCTGCAAAATTTAATTTGTACCTTATGATGCACAGGTGTATCTCTTTAGTTTTCAACCTGCAATTTCATATGCTTATTATGTTATATCTGCTGCTGTGAAATCATTAATTAAATTCAGGGTGGGTAAATATGGTTGGTCCCATATTAAGGGTCATGCTTAGACCCTTTGTTCCTGACGGTTACCACTACGCACCGGGGGGCGGTGTCGTTGGCTTTGTCGGACCGAGACTTACCTTGGCTTTCTAATACTTATGAGTGACACTGGTTCCAAAAGGGCCCATCAAGATAGATCTATTGGCAATGTGGCTAAGACAGTCTCAGATGATACTCGACCCCTTTTGTGAGATTGGGATGGACTCAGGGTAAATCAATCTCTCAAGTGATACTTGGTCTTTCGAAAGATTGCCTTGGATGTGCTCGGTGGTATTGGATAATTGAAGGATGTTCCATAGCGATACCTTCGGGACGGGCTTGGACTCCAACTCTCAATGTGAACCTTAAGAATGATGCACTTAAGGTTTATATTATTTCCATTTGAGTCACTTTTGAATTTAGATATTCTTCTGATATGTGGAAGTGCACCTGGTTGACACTTGACTTTGACCCCAAGTTAAAGAACAAGCTTGGGGTATACATCTTTCTGGTTTACCTTGTTTATTTCTAGGTTTTATATATATACATGTACGTGCATTCTATAGATAGGTACCCTTTCATACTACTGGCTTAGGCTGAAGCAGGTGATTAGGCACGAGTGTCGTTTGGAACCTGGACCGACTTATTTATTCCATCATACTTAATTAATTATCTGAAATTGTTATATAAAGGAACACTTCATTTTATCATTGCACGAAATGGAAAGGTTTAAACACCATGGGTGTCGGCCTACTGGGATTTTATCACACACCCTGCTCAGGCGTCATTGACTCCCGAGTAGATTATATGATTATAGGTATTGAAAAAGGGAATTATGCTACTTCTGATTCTTGATTGGTTGTTGCTGCTTAGGATGGAGACTGGGGAAGAGGACTGAGTCTTTCTCATGATTCAGTTGTCGCACTTTGTTTCTTTTCTATTTATTTGATAACATACTTGGGTTCTGTTTTTTTTTACTTTCAGTTTAGACATACATCATGTCATAACATCGTTTTGTGAGATTCAGTACTTGAGTATTATTCAGTTAGATTATTTATATTGCTTCTGCTGTAGTTTATTCATTTATATGCTTCATCTATTTATTATTTAATTTATATTACTTCCACTGTGATAATACCTATTACCTATGAAGTCATAGTCTCTCCCATAAACATGAAAAAGTCCTTCGGTGCTATTCGGAAGCCTTTGGCATTTAGGGAGATGCGCTTGAGGTCATGTGACGCACTGGTCTGGCCACCGTCTTAGAGGTGAGCCTGGTTAGAACATTACAAAGTGGTATTAGAGGTGGTATTTTCCTTTGTCTTACTATTTTGGGTTGGTATACAAGAGACTAGGAATGTGTCAGCACTTGATTAATAGTCGTTCTTGGGACTGATCACCCCATGTACGGGAAATGACCAAATGGCCAGGGTTGGGAATGTTGTTCATTCTTTTCAATGTTACAATTGATATGATTTCACCTCGAGTGATTGGTGTAATTTCATCTGCTTATGAATTTATGAAATTTATGATATTTTACCCTTGGCATGTCAAGGTAAGGATGAAGCATTGCATGCATCATAATAGGAACATAGGAATTCAAATTCCATGCATAGTGTCATGCCATGTAGTTTCATTTTAGGTTTAATGTTGATTCAAATTGTGTGCCTTAAATGTATGCCATGTCTTGTAATTATTTATCATTCCTTTTTAGATACCATGTTTTGGTGATATATTTAGCATGCTATTATGTTACCATGATGCCTATTTAATACCATTTTTTCCTTGTATCCTACTTCTATGCCTATTAGCATGTCTCTGTGATTAAAAATGTTATGCTACTGTGATTACAACATGTCTCTCTCTGTTAGCTTCTTGTAGTAACCTTCTATCTTGTTTGTTATGTAACTAATTTCTTTACTTAAATTTATTGGTTGCCTTTGAATGGGATTCAAATGCCAACAACTATAAAGTGTATAGTCACTTATTAGGTTGATAGTCACCCATATATCTAGGATGATATGTGTTTGATCATGTTATAATTTCAAATTAATTGTTTAATTTCCTAAAGGCACAACTAGGACCAAGTAGGCTAGTTGCTGTATGTTTCTTATGAGATAACCCGGTATGGGTGTTGTGACTCTTAATAATTAAACAGTAGTTTTTGGGTTGCATTTTAATGAACCCAAGTAAGCTTAGAGGGACCCATGTAGGTCGCCTTATCTACTTAAAAGAAATTATTGTGATAGATTTCCAAATTAAGGATGGATGTTAACTAATGTAAATGTTTTATGAATGAGTTTTATAAAGTTTTCTTGTTTTTTCCTTGAGTCGTTGGTTAAGATCAAGTACCTTATGTTTTGTTTTGAAAAATGGTACTTAATGTTTTGTTTAAATCTTTTGATGATTAAAGATTAAATGTGATTAAATATTAAGGTCTTTGATATAGAACTTGTATCGATATCCTCTATTTAAGACCCTGGTACAAGGGTAGTTTTGAGTTTCTCCTTGAGTTGCTTTCGAATAGAACCATTTGTATGTCGTTGTCCCTAGTCAGACCCCCTTGCTTAAAATGATACCCTTTTCCAGACGGGTGTTCTTGTTTCCTTAACTTTTGTTCCGGGCTTTGTCATCGAGTAATGATCTTTTCCACTAGGTTAGGCATGCCTTAGGAATGGTTAGTTGCTTCTTAGTTCATTCGACCCTCTCTTATCTATAGTGATGGATGATTCAGTACATCATCCTCTAAATTAAAAGTCGTCTTGTTTATATATCACCACGGGGTAGTATGTGTTCACATACGCGGTACCATAGAGTTCTTAACATTGTGACGAACCAGTTTAGTTCAGTGTGATCGTCAAGTCTTGCACTGTTAAATAAGTTTTGGGTCATCTCTTTAGTGTAGTAACTTCTGTGTTAAAGGAATCAAGTTTTTCCTAATGATTAGGATGACTTCCAGAGACTCGGTTGTTTTGACACACCGGTCAGTTTGGTTGGGTTTTCATGCCCTTTTTTCAATGTTTTCTTTTTTGTAATCTTCTAATCCTCTTAGTGTACTCTTCCTTAAGTGACGAGTATGTCCCATATCTTTTCTTTGTCCTTGATTCACTAAGAGAGCATCGGTCTTACACCATGATAAAGCTTTAAAAGTTTTTTGTCTTGTTTAGGGTGGTTTTCTTAGTGTTGCATATTGATACGTCATTCTTATTGAGGCTTTGTTTATTTTTGAGTAACCTCTGGATTTCCATGTAGGAATTCTTTGGACAAACTCTTCTACACCAGCTGTTTCTTCTAACTTGACCACCATACCGATACCACTCTGGGCCCGTTCAATGTTTTGATATGGGTTTTTTTTCCTTGTACCAATGTCTCACTCGTAAACATGGAGTATGTACTACCTTGCATTAATTCTTTTCACTCTTTTTGTGCCAATCTGAGGTTACCCCATACTTGTTTTTTTGGTTTCGGTGATGCCTAAATCAAGGAACATTACCGTAAGTTAAGTATGAGTTTATGTGGACATGTTCGTGGTGAATGAGAGATACCTTTGAAGAAGACATCACAGTTTAGTATATAAAACACCTGCCATCTAAGCCGAGCATCTTCTTAAATGGTCGGCCAGAGTGACTTGACTATTTCTTTCTCTTGTTCAATAAAGTAGTCAGTGAAGGACTCTTTTTCACATCGTCCAGTGAGATGAGTGCGGTTTGTGTCGACCAGGGTGTTTCATAAAAATCTGGCTCGACTTCGCTTTTAAGGGCGATGGGGAATTGACAGTTTTATCCGTTTTGTAAATCACATGAGAAGTATCGCCAGAACGCTTAAGGGTGTGCCTTGTAGGAAATTTTGAGATGGGAGGTATCACGACTCGGAATTTGCCTCTTTCAAACTTTAAAACCTAAGGTGGGAAGTAAATTTGTCAAGATACTAAATGCGGCGACTACATGGTCGTGTCTCTAGAAAAAAATGGTCTGGGTTAGTAGCGTTTTGGTGTTTTAGTTAGAGAATGAATGTTGACTCAGATCTTAATTGTTTTTGTGTCGTTTTCCTAACCAATGTTTGAGCGTGTGTTGGGAGTTTAGATACGCAACACGGCCTTTTGTATGAGACTGCATGACCCTGTAGATCAGGTGAGGGTTATGTTGTTTTCGAAGGCTTCTTGGGGACGAGAAGTTCTAAGGTTGGAAGTTTGTAACGTTCCGTGTTTTGAACCAGATGAAAAATTGAAGGAAATTAAATTTTTCCATTAACTGGGTAGGTCAGTTTTAAAAACCGAGAATCAGAACTTTTTATTCTGATATTCGACATTGCGACGTTGATAGAATAAAAATATTAAGTTTATTTTATTCATACCCGTGTGTGTTTTCTTTCAAAAAAATGAAATAACTCCCAAATGGTGTGTCGTATGATAAATCCGGGGCCACCGTTAGGTCCGAAACGTCGGGTTTACCCTAGGAAGGGTATAACATTGATTTGCATCGGGTGTTTGAGACCCTCGTACATGATAATACCATATTTATTTTTAATTAATTAATTATTCCGTTTTTTATATATTAAATTATTATTTTCTCTCAAACGGTACATTGAATAAAAAATTTGTGACCACCAATAGTTTTGGGATGTGAGTTTTACCCTATAGAGGGTATAACCTTTACGAGCGTCAGACGTTTGGTCATATCGCACCCAAAGATAATTAATTTGAGTTATAAATATTTGTGTTGGCCATTAAAAATAATAATAATATTTTTATTTTTATTTTTATTATTTATGTTAAAGACAATAAATAAAAATACACTTTCACAATTAATAAATTGTGTCGCAGTGTAAATAATAACAGGACAATGTAATAAATGTTATATTATTATTTTGTTCCAATTAAATACAAATCTGCAATCAAAATTAATTTAATAATTGTTATCCTTTTTATTGATGGTTGTTGTCGTTAAAATATTTGGTGCCTTTGATAGGTTTTATTAAATAATAATAATTTTAATTATAGTTATTATTATTAGATGGTTACAAAAACATTGAAGTATATATATAAGTTATATCTATATATAGATATATATATATATATATGGGGATTAAATATATATATAGTTATATATGCATGTGTGGGTGCATATATATAAATATACAGATGTGTGTATATATATAATACGTAAATATATGAGTCGATATTTATTTTCGGGTTAGATAAAATTTTATTAATTACCTACATAAATGCATTTAACATGTTGACTTAAATCAAGTTGGGAACTTTTAGGTTTTTAATCCAAATCTTTAAAACGACCCACGGCGTGTGCCTGCTCACCCTATTGCAGGTCCCTGACAGCTATTAAAATTAATTAAATGATTGTTAGGGCTTTAGGTAAAATATTATGTCATGAAATAGCGCAGCGTTCGGGTTAAAAACAACAAAAAATGATTAAAGAAAATTAATGTAATTTAAAGAGAGATAAAAATAAATAATAAAATAGATATGGTTGGAGAAAAATTAAAAATAAATAAAATGAGGTAAATCCATTTTAATTAATTATTTCATTTCTTCCACCATTTTATTTTTATTATTTTATTTATTTATCTCTTTTTTATTTTTCCTTTTTTTTCTTTAATTTCCTATATATTTATTTTCTCCACTCCCTCTCCTCCCTCTCCTATGTGTGATGCACCCTCTCTCCCTATGTGGTGAGCACCACCTTCTCCTCCCTTCGAAGATCATTATGCCTCCGTTTGTCGTCTGTTTTTTTATCATCTAGTGCACTGTGAACCTCTCGGTAAGGTATATCCCACACACCAAAAATCGTGCAATCTCATTCCAAATCCTTTGCGCAGCTTGTCGTGGAATGATTTACCCTATTTTGGGGTTTTTCTAAAATCTTCTGTTTTCTTCCGTTTTTGGTCAAATCAAAGCTTACCGCAGATCATAGGATCATCTATGACCATAAGGTAGGGAGTCTACTCTCTTTCCCTCTGTTTCGTTGGGATTTATAAAAATGCATGATTGTGTTGTTCGTCAGTTCCTACCGACGTTGTGCAAATTCACCCAATCTTTTCAATTTAATTATTGTGCTTATTTGTTGCAGCCCAAATTCATATAAATTAAATTGTTTAAATTTTTTCATTATGGTCAGACGCCCCTTTAGGTGTGCTGATGTGGTCGGTATATTTTTTTGTTAGGCTGAACTTTTAATTTATCTAATTGTATGTGTTGCGGAGTTTATTTTTGTTGTGTTTGGTTTAAATAATTATTTTAGAATAATTATGAACCTCAAATTGTTGGATCATTGGTATTTGTTTGTGATGAATTATTTATTTCTTTAAATATACATGCCCGAGCATTTAGTTTAATTAACTACATGTGTTTCACAACCTATTTTTTATTGGGTTGAATTTAAATAAATAATTTAGATTAATTATGAACCGTGAGTTGTTGGATTCTTGGTAGCTGGTTGTGCGGAATTATTTTTTTATTTAAAAGTTCATTTATTTTCTTATGTTGATGTAGTATCTTTCCTTGTTAATATTGTTATGATGCAAAATTTAATTTGTACCTTGTGATGCATGGGTGTATCTGTTTAGTTTTCAAGATGCAATTTCATATGCTTATTATGTCATATCTACTACTGTGAAAACATTAATTAAATTTTGGGTGGGTAAATAAGGTGGGTCCTATATTAAGGGTCAGACTTAGACCCTTCGTTCCTGACGGTTACCACTACGTGTTGGGGGAAGTTTCGTTGGCTTTTCCAGTTTGAGACTTCCCTGGGCTTTCTAATACTTATGAGTGACACCAGTTCCAAAAGGGCCCATCGAGATGGATCTGCTGGCAATGTGACTAATCTAGCCTCAAATGATACTCGACCCCCTTTTGCATGATCATGACAGACTCAGGAAAAATCCATGCCTCTAGCGATACTTGGTCTTTCGAAATATTTCCTTGGACGGGCTCAGTGGTATTGGTTAATTGAAGGATGTTCTGTAGTGATACCTTCGGGACGGGCTTTGACTCCAACTATCAACTTGAACCTTAATAGTGATGCACTTAATGTAGAGACCTGAAGCCTGACGTACATTGACATTACATTACATTTGAAGAATACTTAGTACATAACAAAAACACACACGCAAGGATCGTAATAGTTTAGTGTCTTCGGAAACTCGGAATATAATCTTCTAATCCTGGTGAAAGATCTTCAACATCTCCCATAATGATCTTCTTTTTTTTTCTTACCTAAAACCTTTCTTTATATCTTGGGGAAAAGAAAACATAAAAGGGTGAGCTCAAATGCTCAGTAACGGTAAACAAAAGAAAAATCAATCACATCATATTCATAAGAACATAACTCTTGGAAATCTTAACCTGCAAAAGAGAGCATTATTTCATAACATGGGATAAATCATAGTAGTGAAATGAAATCCCAATAATCATAACTTAAAACATGAAACTTTGTGGCATACACACATAATCATAGAGAATCATTTCTTGTTAGTCAAGACTCATTGCCAAGACTATCTTAGTGGACAAAGTCCCTTTCTGAATCGAGTAACCCTCGTTTCAGTCCTGTTTCACTGAACCGGTATAACCTACCGTTCCAGCCCTGTCTATCTCATGAGATATAAAATCTTTACCCAATGCATTGGAGGGAGATATAGGTCCCACCCATCTTATAATGAATCCTTTCTTATGTGTGCCACATAATCATAAATCATACATCATCGCATAACCCATGTAATAAAAATGGGATTCTTAAACAACATGACATCATAAAACAATTCATATAAGATAAAGGAATTCATAAAAATGTTTCCATCACAACATAATCAAATCCATGTAATAATAGGGATAAAAATAGAACCCTTTTATTATCTTAGATGGAAAATAGTTTTGATAAAATACTTGAACTTCATTCTTGAGGAAAATATCCTTTCTACTTCAAAAACATTTTTTTCTTTCTTAACATGTCATACAAATTTAAACTAAAAGAAGTTGATTAAAAATAAACTTGAAATATTGTAAAGGAAGCTTCTTGGAAATAATGTTTTAAAAATCCATTCATGCTGTATAAGTTAAAAAAAACATTCTTCTCATACTTTTGTCGGAAAAGCCAAAAAGTACCTCGTACGAAAAACGACAAAAGATTCCTTTCATATCTTTTACTAAAAACACACCGAAGGGTAAAATTGGATTTAAACCATTGTAGGTGAATGTAAATAATATTTCATATCGAGGAAACATGGATGTGGATGATAAAATACACCCCAGTAAATACCAAATTATAAACAATCTCGGATAAAAATGAGATTGTGATATTTCCCTTACCTTAGGTCCGATTTGCTTCGTATGTGTCTGAACCTCCTCTTCTTTGAAGCGCCTCTTTGAGACCTCCTCTTAGGGCACTAAAATTGGTCTTTGAGGAAGACCAGAACCTCTAGTATGTTTCTAGGGAAGTGGAGAAGAGATTTTGGTAGGGGTTGGCCGAGCTTGAGTGCTCAAATTGGTGTGAGGATGAGGGGGAGGAGGTGTCCTTTTATAAGGGAGGAGAGGGGCACCTTAGGAATACCTCAAAATATTATTTTATATTAATGTCAAAATCGGTTTATAATGGTTCCAAAGGGTCTTATTTCAAAGCCAAAGTGGGGATGGGTCGAAATCCTATCAACCAATAGGATTTAGACAAGTTTAGGGTATTATTTTAACCTTATCAATTAGATTTAACTCTAAGTTAAATAATTTAACTTTTACCGTGTCTTTTTGTTTTCTTTCACTATATGGTTAATACACTTACTATAACATGCCAAACAAACCCCAAATTGTTTATTATTAGTATATATATCTTTATCTAAGTCATTTGGCCGAACCTTAGATTTTTAGGAATAAAATAACAATTAATAATATAATATTTTATTTAAAAACTATTTTGTGTCAATTTTGACACTATTTGATATATGATTTTTTCTGAAAGTTATAACAGAATTATATTTTCGAACCAAGTTGATTAAATCAACACTAATATATCATAGTAACCTAGAAAATTAGTGGAATTCATAAAAAGTCTTAAATTACATTTATTTTGGTATTTATAATATCAATTATGTCAATATTTCATTAATAAGATAATTACTGCATCATCTTTGTGTCATAAATAAATTAAATTATTTGATGTCTAAAAATAACAAATAAAATACCATCATGTAGGAAATCTTTTTAGCTTTCTAATTAATATTTACAGTCGAATTTATCTTATGTACAACCCTATATTAAAAATGTTTTAGTAAATATACTTTGATTTTAACTCTTTTAACTCTTCTTTGAATTAAATAATAATAAATGTCCTAATATAATCCAAGTGGGCCTAAATGATAATATTTTACACTTAAGATTGTTTTAGGTCGAGATACACTTGTCCAATAGAATTAGGACATGTGTTAGGATAATATTAATATCATTCTTACCCTTAATTACCCTATTTACTTTTAACCGTGGTAAATAAAAGTAAAAAGTTACTATTCACCAAAAATTATTTTTATCTCATTGAACCACATTTTACTTACTGACATCAACCGTGTCTCTCGGATTTTTGAAATTCCATTCACAGAAGCGTTAAAATTAAGTTTTATGAAAAATTCAGTTTTTTAACTACCACTTAGTAGTTTCACTATTCATAAAAATTGATGTTTTTCAGAACAATGCCAAAATTTCATCCTAAGCTATATTTCATATTCCGAATTCAAAAATGAAGTCTATTTTACCAAATTCACAACATAGAAGTTGCATTAATTAATTTTATAATTAAATCCCGCTGTTAAAACAAATAGTGTGTTTTTAAGAAATAATATCTATCAAAAGATTGACACTTGATTATGTCTGGTTTAAATGTGAAATTACATCCAATGACCAACATTGTATTAAATTGTAAAAATATATTCTAAATATATTTTAAAACCACTCAAATTAATAATTTATCACTATTAATTATTTTGATTAAAAAAGTTGTTTTTAATTATAATTTAGTAATTTTCACTATTCATCAGAATATGAAAGTTATCCGAAAAGTACCAAAATTTCACCTTAGGCTAAATTCGATACTCCGAATCCAAAAATGAAGTCCATTTTGAGAGATAAAATTTCTAAAATTTTAAAAGGTGGTTATTACTATTCATAACGGCTAGTTATAATAATATTTTAATAGCATATCATTGTTTAGTGAAACTCGGTATTGCGTACTACACACGCTATCGAGGAAGGTCGCGATTGCGTGTAATGCAAGGCAAGTCAAGGATGCGTGTTGTGCAAGCTCCTTTTGGTGTAGCGTACAACACAAGACATTAGTGAAATAAAAAAGAATATTTTTCATAAAATCTCGGGCTGTTACATTCTACCCCCCTTAAAATGAATTTCGCCCTCGAAATTCGTCGGGGTTATAAATGGTTTACTATTCGAAAGTTTCTTTAATAGAAACCCACATCGTAAAAAGGAATACCAAAACTTGGCTTTAAAAACTAAAGTATGAAATGTAACGATTACCCAAATAAACTAATCATTGGGTTTCCACATAGGTGAAAATATGGATATGGAAGAGAAATCTAACCATCATGTTCTGATGGAGAGTGGTAGAGAACATGGCTATGGAAAATCCAGTAATCACAAATCCATAAATTTGTGACGATCTAAGGTACCATCTGATTCATCAGGTATAAGATCACTAGGACAACATTTTTGGTTTTCAAGATCATTTCCCTAAAGTTGAAAATTTGAATTAGAATAAATACTTTCTTTATTTTGGTACAATCTCACTGTTGTTCATGCCTTGAACAATTTCCACTTCATCTCTTAAATAAATGAATTTGAATTTGTTATTCGTGAAGTGTTAGTAGATCATGTGATAGAATGACGGGTCATTCCATCTGTCTCAAACAAAAGGTTAGCAAAAATTATATACATAAGTCGATCTATAGTGAGATTAATCACATATGGTTCCTAAAATGAACTTATAATTCACATATCATACTGCTTAATATAATAAAACTAGTTTTCTACTAAACAGGGACTTCCTGTAGGCCAGTGGTAGGCGATAAAGGCCAGTCGCACTTCGGTTGTGGGTTCGATTCCTACAGCCTTGTCCGACGCGATGGGCTGTCGCCCGTCCTGCAGGTTGTCCTTTTTCTAAAACTACATTACTATAACATCCCATCAATAATATCGAATAAAAAAAAACTTTTATCCTTAAACAATACTCACTTATGTCCAACATAATCCATTTCAATCTTTAGGCTTATCCATAATACTACAGTCCACTCTCATAATATAGTGAAAACGATTACCAGAGATTTAATACTGTCGTTGATCCCCATATATCATAAGATATTTCTTGTTGGTCACATTCCAAACATTCAAAGGCCTTAATCATGTATTCTCTTGAAGAATGAATACCCATTGAACCTTAGTGAAATCATGAATACTGTTAAAAGTTAACACTTTCCACATACCAAAATCCAAAAACTCTATATACTCAAACCATAATATAACCTTCTCCTTATATCAGTCATGAGCTCATGAATACTATCAAACATTTAATTTTCTCCTTATCCCTACATTATGCGCATATCATCTACATTCCAAACATATCTGAATAACCTTCCATGGATACTGGTAACATTAATCATACACTTTCAAAACTCAAGGAAAGACAATAGTGTAACAATCCTTAGATGTATCGTTATTCCAACATTACACATGATAAACATGTAATCATTTCACTACATTCTTAAACCATTGTCCAAGATTCAACAATTCTTTCATCTCACATATCATTTGTAGTCTCTTCATCATCATCAACATAAATACTTCCCATACGACCATATTGATTCTCTTCATGAGACTTTCCCTTAGGGCATTGGTTTGCATAATGCCCGTACATTCCACATTTAAAACATTTAACCATTGTTGATGTCGTAGAAATATCATTATCCTCATCCCTGGTGTTAACTGAACCTTTTCCTTTGCACTTACTGGCTTTGTGTCCTTCTTTTCCACACCCAAAGCATCTTCCAGTTCCTTTGAAACATTCTCCTTGATGCCTCTTCCCACATGAATTACATAGGGGAAATTGAACTTTATTTCATCTATGATCATCATGAAACTCCATCTTTCTCTTATTAGCCGAGTCAGGAAACTTACCAAATTTTACTTTATTGATCATATTATGAGATTGCTGATTCGGAATAATAATTATGTTTGGACTTCCAAATCCCATTTCATTATGAAGAATATCATTCCATTGTCTATCATATCCTCCATTATCGTGAATCATCTTGTTTCCAGCCATTTTCTAAAACCCAAAAAGAATAGTGTTAGAGGAAAAAATCATAATAAAGGGGGAGTAACTTCAATATCTAACATCTTAGGTTTAATATAATATCGTTACCATAGTTCTAGGACTATATCCTATACGTATACTTATCCTTAGGGACATCCCTAGACATACCTTAGAAATATCTCTAGGGATCTCACTAATGTTTTCGCATCCTAGTTTCCAAAGGTTGACTAAACCTTTCCTCTGATACCAACTGTAGAGACCCGAAGCCTGACGTACATTGACATTACATTACATTTTCAGAATACTTAGTACATAACAAAAATAGACACGCAAGGATCGTAATAGTTTAGTGTCTTTGGAAACTCGGAATATAATCTTCTAATCCTGGTGAAAGATCTTCAACATCTCCCATAAAGATCTTCTTTTTTTTTCTTACCTAAAACCTTTCTTTATATCCTGGGGAAAAGAAAACATAAAAGGGTGAGCTCAAATGCTCAGTAAGGGTAAACAAAAGAAAAATCAATCACATCATATTCATAAGAACATAACTCTTGGAAATCTTAACCTGCAAAAGAGAGCATAATTTCATAACATGGGATAAATCATAGTAGTGAAATGAAATCCCAATAATCATAACTTAAAACATGAAACTTTGTGGCATACACACATAATCATAGAGAATCATTTCTTGTTAGTCAAGACTCATTGCCAAGACTATCTTAGTGGACAAAGTCCCTTTCTGAATCGAGTAACCCTCGTTTCAGTCCTGTTTCACTGAACCGGTATAACCTACCGTTCCAGCCCTGTCTATCTCATGAGATATAAAATCTTTACCCAATGCATTGGAGGGAGATATAGGTCCCACCCATATTATAATGAATCCTTTCTTATGTGTGCCACATAATCATAAATCATACATCATCGCATAACCCATGTAATAAAAATGGGATTCTTAAACAACATGACATCATAAAACAATTCATATAAGATAAAGGAATTCATAAAAATGTTTCCATCACAACATAATCAAATCCATGTAATAATAGGGATAAAAACAGAACACTTTTATTATCTTAGATGGAAAATAATTTTGATAAAATACTTGAACTTCATTCTTGAGGAAAATATCTTTTCTACTTCAAAAACATTTTTTCTTTCTTAACATGTCATACAAATTTAAACTAAAAGAAGTTGATTAAAAATAAACTTGAAATATTGTAAAGGAAGCTTCTTGGAAATAATGTTTTAAAAATCCATTCATGCCGTATAAGTTAAAAAAACATTATTCTCATACTTTTGTCGGAAAAGTCAAAAAGTACCTCGTACGAAAAATGACAAAAGATTCCTTTCATATCTTTTACTAAAAACATACCGAAGGGTAAAATTGGATTTAAACCATTGTAGGTGAATGTAAATAATATTTCATATCAAGGAAACATGGATGTGGATGATAAAATACACCCCAGTAAATACCAAAGTATAAACAATCTCGGATAAAAATGAGATTGTGATATTTCCCTTACCTTAGGTCCGATTTTCTTCGTATGTGTTCGAACCTCCTCTTCTTTGAAGCGCCTCTTTGAGACCTCCTCTTAGGGCACTAAAATTGGTCTTTGAGGAAGACCAGAACCTCTAGTATGTTTCTAGGGAAGTGGAGAAGAGATTTTGGCAGGGGTTGGCTGAGCTTGAGTGCTCAAATTGGTGTGAGGAGGAGGGGAGGAGGTGTCCTTTTATAAGGGAGGAGAGGGGCACCTTAGGAATACCTCAAAATATTATTTTATATTAATGTCAAAATCGGTTTATAATAGTTCCAAAGGGTCTTATTTAGAATCCAAAGTGGGGATGGGTCGAAATACTATCAACCAATAGGATTTAGACAAGTTTAGGGTATTATTTTAACCTTATCAATTAGATTTAACTCTAAGTTAAATAATTTAACTTTTACCGTGTCTTTTTGTTTTCTTTCACTATATGGTTAATAAACTTACTATAACATGCCAAACGAACCCCAAATTGTTTATTATTAATATATATATCCTTATCTAAGTCATTTGGCCGAACCTTAGATTTTTAGGAATAAAATAATAATTAATAATATAATATTTGATTTAAAAACTATTTTGTGTCAATTTTGACACTATTTGATATATGATTTTTTGTGAAAGTCATAACAGAATTATATTTTCGAACCAAGTTGATTAAATCAACACTAATATATCATAGTAACCTATAAAATTAGTGTAATTCATAAAAAGTCTTAAATTACATTTATTTTGGTATTTATAATATCAATTATGTCAATATTTCATTAATAAGATAATTACTGCATCATCTTTGTGTCATAAATAAATTAAATTATTTGATGTCTAAAAATTACAAATAAAATACCATCATGTAGGAAATCGTTTTAGCTTTCTAATGAATATTTACAGTTGAATTTATCTTATGTAAAACCCTATATTAAAAATGTTTTAGTAAATATACTTTGATTTTAACTCTTTTAACTCTTCTTTGAATTAAATAATAATAAATGTCCTAATCTAATCCAAGTGGGCCTAAATGATAATATTTTACACTTAAGGTTGTTTTAGGTCGAGATACACTTGTCCAATAGAATTAGGACATGTGTTAGGATAATATTAATATCATTCTTACCCTTAATTACCCTATTTACTTTTAATCGTGGTAAATAAAAGTAAAAAGTTACTATTCACCAAAAATTATTTTTATCTCATTGAACCACATTTTACTTACTGACATCAACCGTGTCTCTCGGATTTTTGAAATTCTATTCACAGAAGCGGTAAAATTAAGTTTTATGAAAAATTCAGTTTTTTAACTACCACTTAGTAGTTTCACTATTCATAAAAATTGATGTTTTTCAGAACAATGCCAAAATTTCATCCTAAGCTATATTTCATATTCCGAATTCAAAAATGAAGTCTCTTTTACCAAATTCATAACATAGAAGTTGCATTAATTAATTTTATAATTAAATCCCGATGTTAAAACAAATAGCGTGTTTTTAAGAAACAATATCTATCAAAAGATTGACACTTGATTATGTCTGGTTTAAATGTGAAATTGCATCCAATGACCAACATTGTATTAAATTGTAAAAATATATTCTAAATATATTTTAAAACCACTCAAATTAATAATTTATCACTATTAATTATTTTGATTAAAAAAGTTGTTTTTAATTATAATTTAGTAATTTTCACTATTCATCAGAATATGAAAGTTATCCGAAAAGTACCAAAATTTCACCTTAGGCTAAATTCGATACTCCGAATCCAAAAATGAAGTCCATTTTGAGAGCTAAAATTTCTAAAATTTTAAAAGGTGTTTATTACTATTCATAACGGCTAGTTATAATAATATTTTAATAGCATATCATTGTTTAGTGAAACTCGGTATTGCATACTACACACGCTATCGAGGAAGGTCGCGATTGCCTGTAATGAAAGGCAAGTCAAGGATGCGTGTTGTGCAATCTCCTTTTGGTGTAGCGTACAACACAAGACATTAGTGAAATAAAAAAGAATATTTTGCATAAAATCTCGGGCTGTTACACTTAAGGTTTATATTATTTCTATTTGAGTGACATGAGAATTGAGATATTCTTCTGATATGTGGAAGTGCACCTGGTTGACAATTGACTTAGACCCCAAGTTAAAGCACAAGCTTGAGGTATACCTCTTTCTTGTTTACATTGTTTCTTTCTAGGTTTTATATATATACGTATACGTGAATTCTACAAACAGGTACTCTTTCAGACTACCGACTTAGGCTGAAGCAGGTGATTATGCACAGGTACCATTTGGAACCCAGTCTTACTTATTTATTCCATTATACTTAATTAATTATCTGAAATTGTTATATAATGGCACACTGCATTTTATCATTACACAAAATAGAAAGGTTTAGACACCTTGGGTGCAGGCCTACTGGGATTTTATCTCACACCCTTCTTGGGCATCGTTGACACTCGAGTAGATTATATGATTGCAGGTATTGACAAAGGGAAGTGTGCTGCTTCTGATTCTTGATTGATTGTTGCTACTTAAGATGGATACTAGGGCAGAGGACTGAGCCTTGTTCGTGATGCAATTGTCGCACTTTGTTTCTTTTATTTTTAGTTCATAACATGCTTGGGTTCTGTTTTCTATACTTTCTATTTAGACATACATCCTGGCATGACATCATTCAGTGAGCTTTCACACTTGAGTATTATTTAGTTAGATTATTTATATTGATTCTACTACAGTTTATTCAATTATAGGATTATGCTATTTATTATTTAATTTTTATTACTTCCACTATGATAATACCTATTACCTATGAAGGCATAGTCTCCCCCATGGACATGAAAAAGGCCCTCACTGCTAGTTGGTAGCCTTTGGCATTCGGGGAGATTCGCTTGAGGTTGTGTGATGAACTGGTCCGGCCACCGTCTTAGAGGTGAGCTGGGTTGGGACGTTACATGTATATACCCCCTAGGTGACCCAGTCAGGTGATAGGTGTTAATGGTGGGTCTAGATATTAGATTAACTGGTTTTATAGGACTTTTAAGACATGAAAATTTCTCTAGTTATATCATACAATAGCTTCTTTATTCCAGTTTAGATCATTACATTGGATTCCTAGATCCCAATCAATGTGTATGGTTGTTTTGAATGCCTAGGGTTTGACCCTAGGGTCTAGGATTTTGTGCTTTTCCTTATATTGGAATTTTTGAGCTTTTCTTGATATGGAGGACGTTCCTAATGATATGTGGTTAAGTAATTCATAAAATTACTACATTTTGGGATAGAGTGAGGGTAGATTTACCTCGGTTGTTAGTCTGGAACTTGATTTTCACTTATTTTATTTCATTATTTAATTTATTTTATACCATTTTTTAATCAAATATTTGAGTCATTTCATGTGTGTCATAAACATGTTATAAAAGTGGATATTAGGGCCACCATTTGGGGTATCCTACTAAGATTTATTTCTCACCCCTATATTTTTACGTTAGTGTGAATTCATACCTTGTGTATGCTTTTAGGTTGAGCACAAGACACAGTGGATCGGGTGGAGGCCTAGTGTCAATGATCATAAGGAGGCCCAACATTTCATGATCAAGAGTGGATTCTCATATTGATTATGAGGATTTTACAGAATTATTTCAATCATTTTTAGAGACCAGGTATTTAGTAGGGCTCAGAGTTGGTGGTAGAACCATGTGTATTTTATTTCTTTATTTATTCAGTCTATTTATGTGATCATCCTAGTGGTTAATTAGTTTTTTTATGATATAATGACTGTGAGTTTGTATGTTTTTCTATTTTATTTAATACAGCATATTTTTAGATTGTTTATTTTTCTAGAAAGTTATGATTTTTAAGGATGTTTATGTGTTTGGTTTATTTTCATTGTTATTGAACTCTGATCCAATGGAAAAGACTCCCCACTATATTCTTTTTAGGTCCTCTTTGCTAGTTGGTAGCCTCTATCATACAGAGAGGAACCCTTGATGTAACGACCCGAAATTTTGAATAAATCTTATTTCCTAATTTTATGTGTTATTTTATTTTATTTTTATACTCAAAAAAAATGTTTCAGTTGATAACATGAGTATAATTAAAATGAGACTGTTGGGTTTTGATTGGTATATAACCATTGGTCAATATGACCACTGGAAACTAAACGTTTTGATTATTGTCTCTAAATACAAGTAATCTTGGTTAATTATTATAGAAAGAAGATTCGATGGCCTCACCCAGTAGTCTTGGACTGATCGAAGCTCATCTAACAGAACTTGGGAAGGAGGTAGCACCACTGGGCTTTGCTCTGGACCAAACACAAGTCGAACTTCATCGTGTGAAGCTAGAACGGAATCGCCTTCGCGAGAAGTTCAAACTGATAGAAATTACTACTCATGCAATGTTGGTCGAGCCTCCCTCAGATTCTCTCACCATAGCACACCTTACACTTAGGTCATATGATGGTGTGATAAGGGACTATGTAAGGAGACCGTAACTACTTTGTGTAATCCTTTGATGAATAGTAAATTATGAAAAGTGATTTTATGCTTAGGATTAGTAATGTGACCAAATGGATTAGTAATCTCACTTAAAGAAAGTATTAATATAATCTAGGCACCTTGATTAAGTAATGTGATTCAATAAAATGGTTAAATAACGGTTTCATAAATTATTATTATTCAGGTATTAGTAATTTTGGGTGAATGGTGTTTTTTAATTAAAAATTAAATTAAAAATATTTAGAAAACTATTTTTAAAAAATGGATTTTATTTTTGAACTCAGAGCATCTATATTATGTTAAGGTAATTTTTGGGGTTTTTTCTGAAAAAATGAATTTTCGGTGAATAGTGTATTTATTTAAAAATTAAATTAAAAATATTTAGAAAATTATTTTTATAAAATGGAGTTAATTTTTGAAATCAGATCATTGATATTTGGTTAATGTGAAATTTTGGGATTTTTCTGAGAAAGTTGAATTTTCAGTGAATAGTAAAAAAACAGGTTTAGGGTTTCGGTATGTTTAATGACATCATAACTGTGTCTTGGTGATGTCATGAGATATTTTAAGGGTTCGCCGACCAAAGGTGATGAATTATTGTATTGGGGGCCCCATGTGGCCTAACTTCATGGGAAATATCATGGGAGAGCACATGGTTTTGAGAAACCCACTTATGAGGTGTCCCTTGGCCATTAATGCCTTGTCCCCTCACTTTCCCTATAAATACCAAGCCATTATCTTATCCTTTGGACTCCAAAATCACTCTCCACAAAGTTCTGGTATCCTTACCTCCCAAGAAGTCCTCCAAAGGTTCCCTCAAGCCTCTCAAGGTCCCAACCTTTGAGTTTTAAGAGTTACATTTAAGGTAAGGGATCCGACCCCTCTCTTTCTTTTCAAGTGATCTCTTTTAAGTCATTTCTATTATGCTCCATGTTCTTATGTTGGAGGATGTTCTTTTATATTCCTCTTACCGCCCTTTTAATGTTCATATAATGAGATATCCCCTCCTAATATCATTATTTCGTTTTATGAATGTTTAAGTGGCGCCATTAGGCTGCCGAAATTTTTGTAATGGATTCTTTCTCCCTTCTCATTTTTCAAGATCTATTTTCATGTAAAGTCTTTCAAGTTCCTTTTTATTATGTTGGGGTATTATCTCTATATCTATCATAATTATCTTGTATGATCATATAATGAGATACCCCATTTTATCTCTTCAATTCACTATTTTGAAGTTTTAAGTGGCGTCGTTAGGCTGCCGAATTTTTAAGTAGTTCTTTCACCCTTCTCATTTTCAAGTTCTACTTTCAGGTCAAGTCTTTCAAGTTCCTTTTCATTATTTTGGTCTATGATATCTATATCTATCATACTGATCTTTTATGATCATATGATGAGAGACCCAATTGGATCTCTTCAATTCATTATTTTGAAGTTTTAAGTGGCGCCGTTAGGTTGCCGAATTTTTAAGTGGTTCTTTCACCTTTCTCCTTTTTCAAAGTTCTAATTCCATGTAAAGTATTGAAAGCCCCTTTTTATTATGTTGGGGTATGATCTCTATATCTATCATACTGATATTTTATGTTTATATTATGAGAGACCCTATTTTATCTCATCAATTCATTTTTGGTTGAAGTTTATGTGACGTCGTTAGGCTGCCGAGTTTTCATAAGAGAAATCTTATTTCTGTCTTCCTTTCATGTTCTTAATTTTATTTGGTATATTTTCAAATTTCATTACCATGTTCTTAAATCCCTTATATTCTGTCCCTATACTGTTTTATGAGTCATTTATGAATGTTTGAACCATGTCCCCTCTCTTTTCATCGTTTTCTAAAACCCTGTAACGTAGACGTTGTGCTGCAGAATTTTCGTCTCAAAATGCCTCTCTCTTTTTCTCAAAATTATTTTATGTTATTAAGTTAATACTCAAAGCTATTATTTCTATAGGTGTATTCACTTATATATAAAAATTTTCTATTTTAAATTTTGGGATTTACATACATGAAACCCACTTTCCCTTTCCGTGGGTTTAAAGTGACATAAAGATCATGTCTTTAATGCAGTTTTTAAAACGTTATGATTATGAAATGAAACCCATTTCTTTTATGATATATGGTTTGTTTATGAAATTATTTATGATGATATATGTGGCTCACATGATAATAAATACATGTCAAGGGTGCGCCCAGATAGCGCTCCAATGCATTGGGTAAAGACTTAATCTCTAGAGATGACTTTTTAGACTAATACCTTGGTGAATAACCTTGGTAATTTTTAATGACACCTTGGGGATGGACCTTGGTGAAACGAAATGATTGTCAATATTAAATGTTTCAGCCACATATTCAAGTTATTAAAAAGGTTATTTTCATTATTATATGCCTCGTGATTTCTTTCTCATGACTTAAAGTTCTTTTCATGGCCTTATTGAAGTATCTCAAGTTCACATGTAAAATGTTTCTCTTGTTTCCCTTACTGGGCCTTCTGCTCACCCTTTCTTTTGATGTATGTCCCCAGGTTATGAGATGTAGTAATGAACCTAGGATGAACATGAGGAGAATCATTTCAAGTGTTTAAGAAGAATGTTTTATGTTTTCATGTTTTAAGTTCCCGGTTTCCAAGACACTAAACCTTAAAGATCCTCGGTTTTGTAAAATTTAATGAAAGTTTATGTGATAAAAATGCGGGATGCTATAGTTGGTATCAAAGGATGGTTTAGTTATTTGTGGAAATTAGGATATGAAAACTTTGGGAAGAAGCCTATAGAAAAGTTTTTATATAGGAAATCTTCCTGGTATTTTGCTGAGTATTGAGTAATGGGTTGCCAAGAAAATACATCCCTGTCTGGATACGAGCAGGTAGAGGTGGATCTGGCACAGATGTACATAGGGGTAAAACCTGAAAACACCGCTTTGAGCTAGACTCAAACGGGAACTGGTACACGATAATGGGTCTTGTGGCACTCTTGGTTACGACATTCACGGGGGATATGCTTTGGTAAATTCATAAGCTTAGTATGAACCATTGTTAAAGGAACAAAGATAAAATAAAATAAAGATTCACATAAGAATATATGATCATGGATAACATAGATGGGAACCTAGGGGATCACAAGTTAGGGTATACTTTTCTTCTACAAGTTATCCTTATATGCTTTAAGTTCCTTTTCATGATTATTGGCTAAGTATTTAAGCCCCTAATTATACTTTCTCTTCTTAGTTAATAGTGAGAAATGGAAGAACATGTCCCAACAACCAATGTGATTGGAAATGCAACGATTCTCGTATTAATATGACAGAGATGATTAGGGGATTTAAAAGATGATTATTATTTTGGAAGACGTTCACTATTTTGGGGACCCTATATGATCGAGGTAAATAGATTACTACGGTATTTTAATTGAGGAGTAAGGTTGGCTTATATTTTGAAGAATAGATGAATTTAAGGTGGACTTATAGTAATTTAGGTTACTTATGGGAATGATTAACCTATCTTGGGTAAAATATGTTTAGGTTAGCTACTTTTGTTATAAGATGTTAGGAGTGGTTGATTTTGTTTGGAGATGAACAATGAAGTATATTTTGGAAGACTATGTTATCAAATGCTTCTTGTATTTGGGTTTCAATCTTAGTTTGGTTTATTTTGAGGAATTTTAAGGACCGTTATTTATGGAATGGTCTATGATGAAATTTGGGTAGTACCATGGAAATTTGAATATTTAAAAGTAGTTTCCATTCCTATGGGATTCTTTCTTTTTGAAGAGTTGTTTTACCTTACCCTTTCTATTTTTGGGATAATGTTTAAAGATAGAAGAAATAGATAGTTAATCTTTTGTGGATTATGTGATTCTCTAGAAGATGATTCTTTTGTTTTGATGAGACCAAGTAGTTTTGAATGCTCATCATTTGGAGAAAATATTAGTTTTGGTAGAAACTTATTAAAGGATGAAACTCTACATGAAGGTAGGTATATTTTCATATGTTTTTGTTCTATGTAGTAAATGAATTCCTCAAAATCATGAAAAGGAATGTAAAACAAAAACGTTGTTGGTTTATGTTTCCTACTAGGTAATCAAAGACCGTTTACACACATCATAATTTTGGGATTTTTTTATGGTTAACTTTCTCCTAATCATGTTTTCTATCACTCTCCCTCAGAACTTGACCCTTTGTTTTCTCCTCCATGTCCATGTTTTCAGACAAGGAATCCTAGTATGGGTAAACTCGGGTGACCTTTGTACTTCCCTTTCTTTCTTTTAAAGTAATAGTTTTACTGACTCCTTTTCCGATGTGGGACTTTCAATGAAATTTCAAAACCCAATTTTAAAAATTGCGAGGACGCAATTTCTTAAGGGGGGAAGATTGTAACGACCTGAAATTTTGAATAAATCTTGTTTCTTAATTTTATGAGTTATTTTATTTTATTTTTATACTCAACAAAAATGTTTCAGTTGATAACATGAGTATAATTAAAATGAGACTGTTGGGTTTTGACTGGTATATGACCATTGGTCAATATGACCGTTGGAAACTAAATGTTTTGATTATTGTCTCTAAATACAAGTAATCTTGGTTAATTATTATAGAAAGAAGATTTGATGGTCTCACCCAGTAGTCTTGGACTGATCGAAGCCCATCTAACAGAACTTTGGAAGGAGGTAGTACCACTGGGCTTTTCTCTGGACCAAACACAAGCCGAACTTCATTGTGTAAAGCTAGAATGGAATTGCCTTCGTGAGAAGTTCAAACTGATAGAAATTACTACTCGTGCGATGTTGGTCGAGCCTCCCTCAGATTCTCTCACCTTAGCACACCTTACACTTAGGTCCTATGCTGGTGTGATAAGGGGCTATGTAAGGAGACCGTAACTACCTTGTGTAATCCTTTGTTTTAAATAAAAATTGGGATTTCTTCATATGATGAAGTTTATGAATTTTCAAATGACCGGATAAATATATGATGCATATTTTTGATGAATTTTAGAAAAAGGATATTTTAAAAATGTTTATGTAAACCTTAAATAATTAAAAATGTGTAATGATATTCAAAAAATGGTCTTCTACAATTATGTTCAGTACGAAATTTAGAGTCTAATAAGATCAACTTGATTTTTGATGAATAGTAAATTATGAATAGTGATTTTATGCTTAGGATTAGTAATGTGACCAAATGGATTAGTAATCTCACTTAAAGAAAGTATTAATATAATCTAGGCACCTTGATTAAGTAATGTGATTCAATAAAATGGTTAAATAACACTTTCATAAATTATTATTCAAGTATTAGTTTTTTCGGGTGAATAGTGTTTTTTAATTAAAAATTAAATTAAAAATATTTAGTAAATTATTTTTAAAAAATGGATTTCATTTTTGAACTCAGAGCATCGATATTATGTTAAGCTAATTTTTAGGGTTTTTTCTGAAAAAATGAATTTTCAGTGAATAGTGTATTTATTTAAAAATTAAATTAAAAATATTTAGAAAATTATTTTTATAAAATGGAGTTAATTTTTGAAATCAGAGCATTGATATTTTGTTAATGTGAAATTTTGGGATTTTTCTGAGAAAGTTGAATTTTCAGTGAATAGTAAAAAAACAGTTTTAGGGTTTCGGTATGTTTAATGACATCATAACTATGTCATGGTGATGTCATGAGATATTTTAAGGGTTGGCCGACCAAAGGTGATGAATTATTGTATTGGGGGCTCCATGTGGCCTAACTTCATGGGAAATATCATGGGAGAGCACATGGTTTTGAGAAACCCACTTATGAGGTGTCCCTTGGCCATTAATGCCTTCTCCCCTCACTTTCCCTATAAATACCAAGCCATTCTCTCTTAATTTCGACTCCAAAATCATTCTCAACGAAGTTCTGGTCTCCTTACCTCCCAATAATTCCTCAAAAGGTGCCCTCAAGCCTCTCAAGGTCCCAACCATTGAGTTTTAAGAGTTACGTTTAAGGAAAGGGATCTGACCCCTCTCTTTCTTTTCAAGTGATCTCTTTTAAGTCATTTCTTTTATGCTCCATGTTATTATGTTGGAGGATGTTCTTTTATATTCCTCTTACTGCCCTTTTCATGTTCATATAATGAGATATCCCCTCTTACTCTCATTATTTCGTTTTATGAATGTTTAAGTGGCGCCGTTAGGCTGCCGAAATTTTTGTAACGGATTCTTTCTCCCTTCTCATTTTTCAAGATCTATTTTCATGTGAAGTCTTTCAAGTTCCTTTTTATTATGTTGGTGTATTATCTCTATATCTATCATACTGATCTTTTATGATCATATGATGAGAGACCCCATTTGATCTCTTCAATTCACTATTTTGATGTTTTAAGTGGCGCCGCTAGGCTGCCGAATTTTTAAGTAGTTCTTTCACCCTTCTCGTTTTCAAGTTCTACTTTCATGTCAAGTCTTTCAAGTTCCTTTTCATTATGTTGGGGTATGATCTCTATATCTATCATACTGATCTTGTATGATCATATGATGAGATACCCCATTTGATCTCTTCAATTCAGTATTTTGAAGTTTTAAGTGGCGCCGTTAAGTTGCCGAATTTTTAAGTGGTTCTTTCACCTTTCTCCTTTTTCAAAGTTCTAATTCCATGTCAAGTCTTGAAAGCCCCTTTTTATTATGTTGGGGTATGATCTCTATATCTATCATACTGATCTTTTATTTTCATATAATGAGAGGCCCTATTTGATCTCATCAATTCATTTTTGGTTGAAGTTTATGTGACGTCGTTAGGCTGCCGAGTTTTCATAAGAGAAATCTTATTTCTATCTTCCTTTCATGTTCTTCATTTTATATGGTATATTTTTAAATTTCATTAACATGTTCTTAAATCCCTTATATTCTGTACCTCTACTGTTTTATGAGTCATTTATGAAGTTTTGAACCATGTCCCCTCTCTTTTCATCGTTTTCTAAAACCCTGTAATGTAGCCGTTGTGCTGCAGAATTTTCATCTCAAAATGCGTCTCTCTTTTTCTCAAAATTATTTTATGTTATTAAGTGAATACTCAAAGCTCTTATTTCTATAGGGTTATTCACATATATATAAAAAATTTCTATTTTAAATTTTTGGATTTACATACATGAAACCCGCTTTCCCTTTACGTGGGTTTAAAGTGACATAAGGATCATGTCTTTAATGCAGTTTTTAAAACGTTATGACTATGAAATGAAACCCATTTCTTTTATTCTATATGGGTTGTTTATGAAATGATTTATTATGATATATGTGTCTCACATGATAATAAATACATGTCAAGGGTGCGCCCAGATAGCGTTCCAATGCATTGGGTAAAGACTTAATCTCTAGAGATGACTTTTTAGACTGATACCTTGGTGAATAACCTTGGTAATTTTTAATGACACCTTGGGTATGGACCTTGGTGAAATGAAATGATTGTCAATATTAAATGTTGCAGCCACATCTTCAAGTTATAAAAAATGTTATTTTCATTATTATATGCGTCATGATTTCTTTCTCATGCCTTAAAGTTCTTTTCATGACCTTATTGAAGTATCTCAAGTTCACATGTAAAATGTTTCTCTTGTTTCCCTTACTGGGCCTTCTGCTCACCCTTTCTTTTGATGTATGTCCCCAGGTTATGAGATGCAGTAATGAACCTAGGATTAACATGAGGAGAATCCTTTCAAGTGTTTAAGAATAATGTTTTATGTTTTCATGTTTTAAGTTCCCAGTTTCCAAGACACTAAACCTTAAAGATCCTCGGTTTTGTAAAATGTAATGAAAGTTTATGTGATAAAAAGGCAGAATGCTATACTTTAGGTATTATCATGAACTATATAGAGATATGGGTCAGGTTAACCTAAGACATTTCATTAAAAAATGTTATTAGATCTTGTCTTTTTTTTCTGATTTGGAGAGTTAGTAGACATGAGTTCGAGGAATTTTTTAGGGCTTGTGATGGATATCAAATTGGTGCATCGTGTAAACCTTTTCCAATAATAAGTGTAGGTTACTGAGGTTATATGATTGTTGTTCTATGATACATGGTCTATGGGATTGTTGTTCTTGGTTTTTGATGTTATCGTTGTATGATTTCACCTTAAGTTGTGCAATTGTGTTTTTTCATTTATTATTTATTTTGGTTTTTGGATCTTAGACTGATAGTAAGAGTCCTATATTGATGCATCATTCTAGGCTTGTAGAGTTTACATGGCCTGCACTTGTGATTGATTATTTCTACTAATGATTTAGGTTCAGTTGTTTAAATTATTAATAAAAATCTATGTGGAGTTATACCACATTTTTCTTAGTGGAATTATACTCAACTAAACCGTAGGTATTTCCTTATAATAACATATCATTTGGATCCTTTAGAGAGGTCTTCATTTTTTTTGGGAGTGTATTCCCTTTTTCGAGAGATGCACGGAGACCCTTATGGGTTGACGTAGGATTTGTGTTCCTTATGGTTAGGTAGATGATGGAAAGAATTTGGAGAGATTTCTTGGATTTGGATCGATTTTCATTATGGTTATGATTTCCCTGAGAAGTTATGTGGCTAGGGATAAATTTTACTTATCCTTATAAGGTAGGGAAATGAGAGTGATCCCAATTTCATGTTTGTTTGATAGGGTAGGTTTTGTTGGACATCTGGTCCTATTGGTTTTGGTTTCACATTTTTTGGCATGGGGAGAGCATGGGTAGGCAAACGTGGTTTTAGAATGACTCCCAGACATAGGGTGGTCATGTATCTAGCTTTGGAATTATGAATATTCCTCATTTTTTAATAGTATCATTGAGGGTAATTTGACTTGTAGGAATTGACATGAATGAGGAGTATGATATGTGGTTAATTCATGTTAACCTACGTTCACTATGTCAAGGATCGTGTGAGAATGAGTAAAGTTAGTTTTGAAATTAGTGGTGTCGTTGTGGTGGACCTTTTGAGTTCAATGCTGAATGAGTGTTATAAGGGAATACTTATGGTGGTGAGTTCACCATAGGTCTCCTGTGGAGATAATCCTCATTTTAAGTAACTTTTTGAGTATGGGAGAGATCTATTCCTACTGAACCAGGAAGGAGAAATGGTTGTTGTTTCAGGTTGGTGCTCAATTGTGAGCAAATAGACCACATCAAACCATTGATTTTGGTATTGTGTGGAATGAATTCCATATAGTTTGGTTCCTTGGTCATGTAGTGATGATAATGATACTCTTATGGTGGGGAGCATCTCGTCAGTCATAAATGAATGACCCCTCATGTTAAGAGTGTTGTGGGCATTACGATACTAATCGATGGATGGTTGTGGTGGTTTTGAATGTGCTAATACTCTAGGTCTATCATAGAGGCAGGTTAATCAATGATACTTTTTGAGGATGAGAATAATTATGTTGGGGAATTTGAAATGAACTGCATCATTATGGTTTGATGGAATTAGAAGAAATTTGAATTTTTTTTGGATAGTTTTAAGAGGAAAATATTAATTTATCCTATTAGATGATCTAAAAAATATTTTTTGACCACTCTATTTGACCAAAAATAGAATGTTCACCCTAGGATAGGTGTTTGGTGGAATTACAAGTTGTTCATATTTTCACAAAATATTTAATATTTAATTAATTAAATATTAATTATTTCACGATCTTTTGAATGGTGGTATATTTTGAAAAAAGTGTAATATTGATATTTTTACTCCATTGTTGAGTAATGAATAGGTTTTTTCCACAGGTGAGGTATAACTTGTCTCAGGCACCAGGGCTAGGGTCAGGGCCCTTTTCCTTTTATACTTATTTTTATTTTTTACTTTATTTTTATTGTCTTTTCTATTATCCTCCCATGTGGATTCTCACACACTCCAGATCCCCCCACCCCCCTCATATCCTCTAGCCAAGAGATTAATGGATTGGTAAAGGAAGTTGGTGTAGCAGGTACTTGTCTGAGGAGGTGCACTGGAAGTCAATGGTTGTGTGGCCCAAAACTAACCTGAAGCTTTGGAATTTTACACCCAAAGGTTGTATTTTTTTAGTTTTTATCATATATGCCTATTTAATTAATATTTTTTAATTTTAATCTTATTATTGGGTTTTTTGAGACCCCTTGAGGGTTAATCTATAGTGTTTTGGGGAGAATTGGGGGTTTTGAGGAATTTTGAGGGTTTTTTATTCGGGAAAACATGATCCCATGGTGTGTGTTCTTAAGTCACACATCATGTGTTCCTTTGGGTGGAAGGATTCAAATGATGGTTACATGGAATGTGTGTTTGGGACATGATGTGTAAATTAACTCAGGGTGTGGTCGGGTGCATGACCAAGTACACATATCGGGACATAGGGTTGTGTATGGTATATGGCCAAATCCTATGTGCAGTGCATGTCCAGTGTCCTCATGGCATGTATATCCTAAACTCATTTGGGGAATATGGCCAGGTACATGGCTGGGAACCCCATTTTGGGTACATGTAATGTACTAGGTGCAAATTTTGTGAACTTTAAAAAGTACACATTGGGTTGGGCTAGGCTAAATAGCCATGGAGAGTTGTTGGAGATATATAGCATGTACTTGGGGTACGCACTATGTACTTTCTCCTTGGGGTACCTTCACTTATTTCTCACCCTAGAGTTATAACATGACTTGTGAGTAGTCCAATATGAGTTTTTCTCTACACATATTGTGATGTTGGAATCCTTTTTGAATTTTCAGGCCATTTGGGTGATGTCTTGTATTGAGAGAGTTTGGCATGAGGATTTTCTTGAGGTTAGGATTTAGAATTCTCCCTCAGGTTGGGTAGTGAGTATTGATGTGAGGATTAGGTGAGGACCATGATATATTTTATCATCTAGGATTAAGGAAAAAATAATATCTAATTGAGGTTATTTTGGATGGTTCCTAGAAGGAAAAATCGAGCAATGCCATGGGTGGAAGTCGTAGCTAGTTACTTGAGGTTTAGTTCAAATGGGACTTTTGGAATGGGATGGAATCATATGATATTGAGAAAGAAAAATTTATATTGAGTATAGTTTTATATAGTTATGATGTACTTATTTTGGAATGACCTTATAAGAATAGTGATCTCGAGGATTCCCTTGTGGGATTGGTGTTGCCTGAGGAAAAGTTGTGTGTTGGGTGGTCGGTTGGTGCTTCTTTGACGGACATGTCCTGGGGTTTTCTTGTATTGGAGGATCCCTTGGTAGGATTTTTATTCTTATTATATGTTATAGGAACATTAAGGGTTCCTCATGAGCTATTTTCCCTATGAGGTTTGGTGTTGATGATTTTGTGGTGTTGATGATGTGTTTGGCTCTTGTCCAACCCATCTTCTTTCCAATTAGTCTAGGAATATCATGAGTTTATTCTTCAGGTTGGATGTGAGAGGAGACTTTTAGAATTCTATTATACTGGGAATTGGTCTTCATAATGATCAATACTCTCCTCTATTGGTTTGATGTTGTGAGGTGGGTCTAGAGAGCTAATGGTTGATATGGGTGAGTCAAACCCCAACCCCTTATAATTTAGTAGTACACCCCATATTAGAGGTTATTCCCATGTATATCAAGGAACTCCCAAGTGGGTTATGTTTTTAGGGGATGTTTATTCTCTTTGGGTGACCAATTCAGGTGATAGGAACCAATGTCTGGTTTGTATATTAACTTGACTAGGTGCGAAGAACTTTTAGGAATTAATAGGTTCTATAGTTGTGCTAGTGTATAGGTTCCTATCACTAGTACATATCATTCCATTGGAGACCAAGAGACAGAAAGAAGTGTGTGGTTTTTTGGATTCCTAGAGTTAGACCCAAGTTTCATGGATTTTGTGGTAGTCTTTATGTTATACTTTTGTAGGCCCTTCTTAATCTGGTGGACATTCCTGATGATATGTGGATGGTTGAGCTATGTTATATAATTCCTTTGGATTAGGCCAGGGTGAGGGTAGATTTACCTCAAGTTTTAGTCAAGAAACTAAGGTATATTTTTTCATATTTTATTTTATTTTTTTCTTTTATTAATTTTATTCCAGTAGTTATTCAACTAGGATAGGCATATCATGTATTTCTTGCACATGTTATAACAACAGATGTTAGGATCAACATTTCAAGGGGAGTAGTGAGATTTATTTATCACTCCATGTATGTGAATCTTGGCGTGCATTCAGACCTTATGTCTTCTTTTAGGTTGATCACTTAACATAGTGGAATGGGTGGAGGCCTATTGTTTCATGGTCGAGAAAATTTTGTGTGTTGTATGATCGAGTGGGGGTGCTCGTTTGGAGTTTGAAGATTGAGCTAGAGTAGTTAAAGCATTGTTTGGGAGTGGGTATGTGGTATGAATCAGAGTTGGTAGTAAACCCCTATATATTTTATTTCTTTATTTATTCATTTTTATGTGATTGACCAACTGAGTGATCAGTTGTTGTATGCTAGTAGGACTGTGAGTCTCTATATTTCCATGTTTCATTTGATATATAATGAATCTATTTTA
This sequence comes from Viscum album, assembly GCA_963277665.1. Classification (NCBI taxonomy): domain Eukaryota; kingdom Viridiplantae; phylum Streptophyta; class Magnoliopsida; order Santalales; family Viscaceae; genus Viscum; species Viscum album. The sequence goes on along the minus strand of OY728128.1, from coordinate 1,509,421,918 downwards.
TTTATTTATCTTGGATATACTGATGTCTATGGATGTGTATGTTTTTTATGCAATTATTACACTTTTATTTGAAGGCATAGTATCCCCATTTTACCGTTTTAGGCCATCATCATTGTTTGACAACCTCTATTGTATTGGGAGACATTATTGAGGCCTTATTCCGAGCTGGATTGGGTAATGGACCAGGTTGACCCAAGCTAGTTCATGATAGTATAGGTATGATTATTTCATATAAATTTCTTATATTGAAACTAATATTGGATCTTAGATGATAGAATATTATTTTTTTCTTATATCAGATAAAAATTACATAAAATAATGATGCCTGATTTAATGTTAATATGCATGGAAGTAGTAACATTTTTCCTTATTCAATATATAATATAAATAAAATCATGATGGTAAAATTTATATAATGGGTATAATGTAACACCTCTAGATTTCAGTATATATTTTCCTTTCAAAAATACTATATTGAATAGTTTATGGAACTTAAACAAACTACATACACATTTTATTGAGAGAACATGACACAATGGATTTAGGAATATAATATAGGCATATAATATCTCCTCATATTATTATAAGTCATTCATTACAAAGGAAATGGAAATACAACAATAAATATTATACATTTATGTATAATAGGATAATAAATGAAAGTAAACATGAAAATAATGAAATTGGAGAATGGATCATCTCAGTCGGCTATGAAGATAAATTCTCCAAAGATGAATATAGATAGGATGAAAATAAGTAGAAATATAGGAATCATTATGAGGATGAAATAAAGGGCTAATATTCATGGGTATTTAAATAACAAATATATAAAATTTGTGTGTAATTGTGGTATTATCAAGAAAATATTTGGTGGTGAAATCATTATAGATCTTTTCGAATAAGGGATAAGATATGGATTAAATCAATTTTAAAATGATCATGTTAAAAATTACTAATTTAATTATATTTTTATTCATTTTATCATCTGATAAATAATATGTAGATAGAATTGAATTATAAATGAAGTTATATTTGATATTCTTAGTAGTAATTTAAAAATATTTTCATTTATTTTATAATTGAAAAGATATTATATAGTTTAATGTTTAAAAACATATGGGTAATATGTTGAAAAAAATAAATATTAATTATTAGGAATTATTTGATATATGATGATAAATAATAGTGAATTATAAATATGAATTTTAATAGTAATATAATATTTATTGATAAATATTAATACGATTATATATAAGATATTAATTTAAAATGAATATATAACATAATAATTATTATAATAAATTAAAAGGGGAATTTTATTTTAGATATATAAGAAATAAAACATATTTAAATTAATATATAAGTAATAATAATTAAAATATAGTAAATTTGTTAATAAAGAATAAATGATAGTAGAAAATAATAAATTATTAATTAAAATAAATAAATAAATTATAAGAATTATAATATATTTTAAATAAAAAAATGAAAATTTTTAAATGATTAAATATATATAATTAGAATAAATTTTGTTATAGTATATAATATTAAGTTTAAGATAGTTAAGGATTAGATTAGATTAAATTTATATTTAGATAATTCATTTTTTTTTTGAATGAATGTGTGTGTGTGTGTGTGTGCTTCGTATAAAAAAAAGGTATATCCTAGCTAGAAGGAGGTAAACATGTTGTTGTGAGACATCATCCATCTTCAACCCCATCTAGAAAAGGGAATATGAGGGAAGAGCATAGCTAGTACAAGTACATCATTATCATGGTAATATTAAGTTTGGGGTGGTTCTTGAGTAGGAGAGAAGCACTACTCAGGGTGACACGCTGACCTATTGGGATATGTCGATCCCTAAGGGAATTGTTCGAGGTATTCTATCACATCTAGGGTAATAAGGAAGTATGAACCAAATTTAAATATGATGTTTCAATCCCACAAGTCACTTCATAATATGTATACTAATATTTTTTCCACATAATAAAATAATCATAATTGTATAAAATCATAATTGACCTGATAAATAAATGGGTTTCATGAATATTTCCACAGTACATAATCTTTTTTCATCCAAAGAAAAATGATTGATGGTTTTAATAAAGTATACCCCCAGTGAAGAATAAGAAAAATTAAGTGATTTTGACATAGATAAAAAACACTATTATAGGAATATTGGTTACTTAACACTTTCAAATGGTGTCACATAAGATTAGAAAAATAATTGAATTGTTTGATACCACAAGTAAAATCTAAAAAAAGTAAAAATATTATAAGAATGCTTAGATGGTAATATATGAAACAAACCCCAAAAATTAAATATATATTTTATAGTTTTATAGGGTAATAGAAGAAAAATAATATCTATAAAGTATTTGAAAGTTTTTTTTAAAAACAAACTGATATATCACTTAAAAAATTCTTTTTTAAGGGGGTGAAAAGAGGACACTGAAATCCTTAGTTTCAAAAGAATTAAAAATATCAAAACATTGTAAATAAACTATGTTCAAGATAATAAGTGTGGATATGAAGATAAAAATATAAATAAGTGAGATTAAATCCCTTTATTTATTCTTTTAAAATATTAACCTTGATTTTTGAAATGAAAGATTCATAGAAAAATTAAAGTAGATGTTACTTTGGAAAATCATTACAAAATTGTAAAGGGAGATTTATAATGAATAGACATAAAATTAATAAAAGGAACTCATGTGGAAATTATTTAAAAAAATACGTTCACACTTTTTTAAAGAAAGTCAAATATGACTCGTTTCGAAAATGTTAAAAACATTCCTTTTAAACCTTTTTAAATAAATTTGTAGATGAATTAAAATATCAATATTTCAAAAAATATTAAAAAGATTCCTTTTAAAACTTTTTAAAGAAATTAAAATATAGTTTCAAATGAAATTAAATGATAATTTAACTATAGAGAATAAAACTATTAAAAAAATATAAAGAATATAGACATGGAAGATAAAGATTACTGGATGAAAAGAAAATAAAAGGTCTGTTTCACATATGGGAAACCTCTTGGTTGAATTATGATTCAAAGGGAGGTGAATGAAAATATGGAATACAAAAAACAAAAATAAGTAGATAAGTAGGGAATAAATTGTTTTTTATTATATAATATAATTCCATATAGTATGAACTTAGACAATAAGAATCACAAAAACAAAGTGAGATTAGAATAGAATCCTTCATGGATTTTATAACATTTGGATCAAATTCACAAGAAAGATTTATCAAAAAATAAAACTTTTAATATGAAGAATAAATACATAATCATGATTTAATATTTCAAATAGGCTATATATACACCTTATTAATTAAAATAATTGCATATTAAGAAATATATCTCAAATAATGATATTTGATATGGGAAACCCCTTACGACTCTGGTATTTTATAAATCAAAAAAATAAATAAATCATGATATAGAATTTAAAATCTCATGAAATAAAATATTTTTATTATAAATGAAGAAAATAGGTTATTTATTACACTATATAAAATAAAACATGGTGCATAATATGAAACATGTTACAAGGAATTGAAATTAAGACAAAGAACCCTTACCTTAGGCCACATTTTGTTTCATCATGTATGTACCTCCAATATAATAAACTTATGTTTACTAAAAAAATAATCCATAACTGAATTATATTAATTTTTCATTCTTCATCAGTTACAATCATCTCAATTTATTTATTACTATTTCATTCAAAGAAATATTGGCTAGAAGATAAGTTTTCTTTTAAATTATCTCATTTTTTATTTCATGATTCTGATCATTTTAAATTTATCATTTTGAAAAATTATTTTAATAACATTTAATAATATATTAAAATAAATTTAAATTACATAATATACACTAACCATCCATGTATGTGGTGATAAGTAAATCATTAATAATTTCCTCATATATGGAAAAAAACCAGCTATTATTGGGATGTGTCAAAAGAGAGGGAGAGAGTGTATATACTAAAAAAGATTAAAATGATTATACCAGTATCATAATAAAATTGATATTTTATAGAATTATATATTATATAAGTTATAATGGTATAAAATAGAAATTGATCGGGGGAGTATATAGAAGAAGAGAGAGAAAACACTGAAACTAAATTGGGGTTACCCCCTTATTGTAGATCTACTCCTTTGTTAAAGCAATGAATGTATAGGTTTTAGTTACACAAGAATAAACTTAAGGGTAATAAGAGACTTAAGAGAGTGTAAATAAGAAGCTATTGGGAACTAAGAAGGTAATGGGAATATATTTTTCCAGGGAAATGGTAAGGGTATTTATACTTTAGGAGTTGAGTATTTTTTTGGTCAAAATATTGATTGTTTTATCATTTAGGCCAAAGAATTATGAATATAGATGATTACTATGATTTTGTTTCTTTATTATTAATAGTTTTATGATTATTTCATATTTATATAAATCAAAAACTAAATGGAAACTTTTACACACTCAATTAAATACAAAGAACCGAAAAAATAGTTTTTTATTAGGATAAAATGTAATTTAGGTTCCAAAATGTTAAATATTGGTTTATAAATTCAATTTAATATTTAAAATTTATTATTTTAATATTTAAATATATTTTATATATAAAAAATATTCATAATTTTTTATTTCATTCTTACATCATGATGATTCCTTAAAAGTTTTGGTATTCACAAAAACATTATTTTTAACTATTCAATAAAAATCAACTTTTCTAAGATTATCTCAAAAATTCGCTCTAATATAATTTCATCACACTAATTCCAAAAATTAAATTCATTTTATCAAAATAATTTTCTAATATTTATGAATTTAAATTTTAAATTAAAATATAAAATATAATTAAAAATAATTTTTATTAAAAAATGTATTTTTAAAATTTTAAGAGTTCTTAATCTTATTTTCCATCAATTACCAATTAAAATAAGGGTAAATCAATTTTTTTACACTGAAAAGTTTTATTATAATAATCATTTAAAATTTCTAAATTTAATTTATTAAGATAAAAATATATAATATATAGAAAAAGACAATTCTTCAAACAATGAGATTTTTAACAATAAATTATTTTATCCATATCCCATTAATTATTTATATTTTAACTATTAAATTTATTCAATTAATCTTTATTATAACACATAAAATTATTTTTTAAAATAATAATAACAATATTCAAAATAAATCATTATAAATAACTTTTTATTTACTTTAGTTTTTACTCTACTAATAATTTTCTTAACAATATTTCACATTTTATTCCAATTACATATTAATATTTATCTTTCATTGTAAGATATATCTTAGATTATTTTAGTTTAGTGTTTTAGGTGATATAATATATTCAATATAGTATAAATTTAATAAAAAAATATATACTAAATCCATAGGGAGTTATACTCTACCCACCTTAAATAAATTTTATCATCAGAATTTCAATTTCTCTCATTGATGAAAATATATGACAGTATACTTAATATAGTCATAACTATTGATATACCTATATATTCAAATACTTCATAATTATTCATAAATTTCATAAAAACATCCAAATCATATCTCCTAGGAGTTTCAAACCAGGTGTTCATTTAGGCACACTTGTTCTGCATTGAGTCCAGATCGATTTAATACCCAACTAACATTTTTCATCGTTATTACCCCTAGATGAATCATTGTTTAATCCTGTAACCAATTTTATAATCTAAAAATGAATTTCATTGCTATAAAAACACACACTCTTTTATTTTCCACAATTTTAAGATTTTTTCCTATATTATGATTTATTTTTAGGACTTCCACTAATGTATTTATAGTCATAATTCCAAATAGTAATTAAAACTGGATTTATCATGATCTTTATTAGTATATTTTAAACCCAAAATTCATGGAAAATTATAGTCCTAGAAATCAAGTTACCTTTAATACCTAAATGATATAAAATCACATATAAATAAACTATACCTTAATCATATATACTCTCAAAAACATATTAATATTTTCCCAAAATAACCTTAAGAGGTAACCTTAATTCTATTTCATTATTTTCTTTCTCTTATCCTTTCTATTCTCCCAATCAATTTACCTTTTTCTATCTTTCTAAAATATTTCATATATAATTATATAACATATCAACATTGTTATGACACTCATATATATATTTTTAATTTATTTATAGTATATACTCTTTCTCATTATTTTTACAAATATTGATAATTGATGGTTTCATCCACCTTTGAGGACACTATCAATGATATACATACCAATAACCACAACAAGGTATAATTGTACACCTGGTTTGACTCATCCAAGGGATATGATATGGGTGTTTTATATTCTCTTTATAAACTATTATAAAGAATTTGAATACAAATTTATATCATGAGTCATGAATATATTAGGAATACCCTAATCTATTTTAATCAATGAGAAAAATTAAAATTATGAGGATATAATTTATTTAAAGGGGGTAAAATATAAATCCTAAAGATTTTAGTATCTATTTTAATTTAAATAAATATTATGATAAAAATTTTGTATCACATGCAAATTATAACTAAAATAAATCATGAAATATTTTACTATGAAAAATAAACATTGATACAAAAGAGGGAAAATTGTGAAACATCATTAACAAAATTACAATAGGGGTAAAACTATAAGTAAATAAAAATATAGATACAATTATTTTTTTAATTCTCTTAATATTATTATTGTTATTTTAAAGAATAATTTGATTTATTATAATACCAATTAATTTCACAAATTTAATAGTTACATGATAAATAACTAATTCAGTGGGAATGATTTAAATCATTTAGTATTAAAAGGGATTATTATTTTTGAATAATTATATTTTTCTATATATTATTTATTTTTATCTATATAAAATAAATTGAATAATTTTAAAGGATTATTATAATAAAATTTTTCAATATAAAAATAAATAAATAAATACTTATTTAAGTTAGTTATTTATATAAAATGGGAATAAGAACTCTTAAAAGTTTTGAAAATTCGTTTTTCAATAAAAATATCTTTCAATATATTTTATGTTTTCATTTAAAATTTAAATTATTAAAACATATAAATTTATTTTGATAAAATGAACATAATTTTTTAAATCAGCATGTCAAATTTAACTTATAGTGATTTTTTTAGATTTTTCTAAAAAAGTTTATTTTTTTAGTGGCTAATAAAAAATATAGTTATTAAAAATAATACAACTTTTATTACATCACCGTGATGTAAGTATGAATTAAAAAATATAAAATCATTTTTGATGAATTTTTTTTAAGGAGTAAAATATTGAATTTAAAAATATTAAATTTAATTTAAAAACTTATATTTGACATTTTGGAACCTAAATTAGATGTTATCTAATTTAAAAATATATTTTTTGTTATTTTTATTTAATTTATTGATTGAAAAGTTACATTCAGATTTTTGAAAGATATAAATGTAAAATAAACCTTATTTTTTTAATAATAAACCAACTAATTCAGTTATAATTAATTCCTTGGCCTAAATGATAAGATAATCAATATTTAAACCCAAAAATACACCTCAACTCAAGTATAAATACGCACATGAGCCTCAACCTGGTTTGTGAGGACTCGGTAAGTGCATCCAAGAGACCCGAGATCAAATCCGGGTGGAGGCTTATTTCCGGTACTGTAGCAGTACTCTAGCAGGCACTGTAGCAGTTACTGTTCGATACTGTAGTGGGTACTGTAGCAGGTACTTTTAGGTATTGTAGTAGCCAAAACTATTCATCAGTCTTGTCATTTAGGACACTGGTTTGTTCCTCATGTCTTGCAAGGCTTTCGGGCCACCCAAGGCCTTCGGGCCAGTTGATTCTTAAGGCCTTCAGGCCACCTTAAGGGTTTTGGGCCACCCCAAGGCCTTCAGGCCACATGAATGAAGACGTGCCAATCAGACTACAAGGGAAAAGGCTTCAGAGGAGGATTCAGGGAAGGAACATCCACTAGAGTAGAGCTAACCGGAATTGGAAGAATGAGAGGGTATGGATTTTCCATCAGTACGGGGCCTGTGCAGCTTTGCATAGGACAGCTAGTCAACCAACCCTGCGAAGGTGGAGTGCAGATATCATGAAACATGCTGGGGAGGAGCACTTCCAAGTTGTCTTGTCTAGTTGATTCACTCTAAGACCTACGGTTCATGTAATTTTATCTGAGACTTCGATCCTGTTAAGGGTTCCACCTCATCCCTTGAAAGGTGGATTATCAAAATAATAAAAAAAATGAAGGTTTTCGGGCCATTCTGACTGATCAAGTATAAATACCCTCTATTTATTTCCTTAGAAGACCAATTTTAAATGGCCAATATCTACCCATTTCACCTCTCCTATGAATAATATTACCCTTAATTATGTTCTAGAGTCAATCAACCCCAATCCTTTAAGGATTTTTTAAATGAGTAAATACTCCATGAAGAGGTAGACCCAATTATCTTTCATTACTTTATTTCTCTTCTTCTTTCTACTCTCCCATTAAATTTTCCTTTTTATAACTTTATAAAATATTATATATATATATATATATATATAAAATATTAGTGTTATTATGAAACTAGTATAACTATTTGTATCTATTTATAATATACAGATACACACACACACTCTCTCTCTCTCTCTCTCGCTTTTTTGTCATGTCGTGATAACAGTCGATTTCATCCTCCTATGAGGATGTTGTTAATGTTTTAATTATCACCATATATAAGGATGTTTATTATAGATTATGTAATATAATTACATTTTAATATATTATAATATTTTTTAAATAATTTTACAAAATGATAAATTTCAAGTAATAAAAACCATTAAATCCAAATAAAATAGGATAATATGAAAGAAAATATATACTCAAGCCTTTTCTCTTCAAATTAAATAGTAATAAATAAATTAAAAATATTATAATTGATAAAAATAGAGAAAAAGGAATATAATTCACTTATATATTCTTTTATTAATAACATAATTTTATTATACAGGTGTCTCAAACATGGTGAAATAAAATAGGACCTAAGCTAAGTGTTTCTTGGCCTCAATTTCAATTATTTGAGAAATATTTCATATTTTTCACCATGTTTAATTTTATATGGTGTGATTTTGATTTAGTTTCCCATGTTTTAGAGTTTTTTCCCTATAAATGACTAGTTTTTGCTTTATATTTCTTCTATATTCATAGACTTTAATAATAATAAATATTTTATCACATGAATTACTATTACTCTGTATAATATTAATGTGATAATGTCCAATAGTATTTATCACATTTTAATGTTCATAGTTGATCTTATATATGATTTAAGCCTTGAAGTACTATGATTATATTCTTAAACTTATGTTCTATGGTCAAGATAACATTATTTGATAGGATACATAGTATATTGACTGTCTAGAGTAAGTACTCATAAGTAGAAGAGACTTCATCTCATGATGTTATCACTTGGTAATATCCAATATGAGAGTTTATAAGAATAGACCCACCTGTAGTTTTTACACATGTTTACATGTCATTTTATATTCCTACTTTCAAACATTTATAATGATACTTATACTTTAATATTATTATTAATACATATCATGGATCTTATACTTTGATATATTTCCTAAAACTGTGATGCATTATATTCATAGTGAAGTATGATATGTTGGGTAAATCACAAATTATTCGTTATTAATGAATAATATGAGGAATTATTTTTTACATTCTATATTTATATAAGTTAATATGTTGGACCTTTTATTATAATAAAACAATCAAACTAAATTCCATGGGTATGGTGTATTTAAAGGTTTGCTTCAGATAATCAAAGAAAGATATACCAAGAATATTGGTTTATGTCACAAGTTTGAAACCAACTTTATGAAATATCAAGAAAAATATATTATATTACATAGTGAATATTTTTATGTGGTTATGAGACATTAACTTATTTTTCTATTGGTGCCTTTACATATTGTTAGATATTGAAATTGGACTTTAGGTGAATCCAACTAATGCCACTGAGGAAAAGTCCTAGAGGTTCAAACACTTACCATTTCCATTAATCTATGTTAGATACAATTTATATTTACTGGTTGAAATAAATGTTATCCTTAAAAATGATAAATAATATCAATTCAGTATTTACTAATCGCATTTATTCTCTAACTATTTATATTTTATTTAAATATTAAAATAAATATTTATTCACCAAACTGTGAATATACTAATTATTTATTTTTTGAATAAATAATATATTTATTATTCAATATTTGAAAAATTTCATAGAGGATTGATGATACAAAAAAGGTATTGTGATGAGAAATATATAATGATTAAATATTTATAAATAAATAGTAATCGATTTATTTATTATAATGGTATTTAAGAATGCACGGTTTAGCACCTTCCATGTAATAATATATTATTATTAATATTATTATTATTATAATTAGCATGTGGGAATTAATAAAGTCTAAAATTTGTTGAGGGGCCTATGTACAATAATAAAATATTAAATCCTCGCTCTATATATTTATATCTTATATCATTTTATAAGGTTAACTAAATCATTGGTGTGCACAACGATTCTCTACCTAGAGATCTCTATCGAACGAATAACGCTCTAGCTTTTTACTCTTGAGATTGAGATATTTCTTCACCTTCTCCTCCTTTTCAATACTGATGAATGAAGAACACAACAATCCTCAAACCCAAAGGATTGTGTTTTTATATTGATTAATGATGAAATACAATTGGTATCTCTATAGTAGCACTTAGATATCTATTGTAAATGTTACAAGATCAAGGAGGACATGTGGATCACTACTAAAGGGATTATATATTTGGATCCTCATAGCATAATGATGATGTAACTCAGATAAGGTTTAATCTATCAAAATATTCTATGAATAAAGAAATAAATATTGAGGTATTTTTTCCTATTAAATTAATTATAAATTTATATGAAATATCATCTCACATGGTTTTTAAAATCCTTTTCAATCTTTATTTGATTAATTTTTTGTTCATAATGTTCATCATTATGTACGTCATAGATTTTTCATTGGAGATTATTAAAAATGATAATAATATTATTTTTCAACCATTTTTTTAAGATAAAAATTATTAAAAATGACTTTAAAAAATCATTAGATATTATTTAAAAATTCATGACAACATTTTATGAAATATGGATATGGAAGAAAAAATATTTCTGATCGAAGACAGAAATAAAGTCGATTTTCCTTAAAAACATTCTTTCTATCTCTTGAGTACTTAAAGAGAGGAAAATGAAATGAAAATATGTAATCTATAAAAATAACAAAATTGGAATAAAATTTATATTATTTTGGATAGAGAGATAATATAATTTCATCATTGTAAATTTAAGTATAAATAGTCCTGGTAAAAATTAGATTGTAAAGTAAAACCCTTACCATAAGTCTGACATGATTCATAAGCACTCTAACCTCATGTATAATAAATTAAGATTTATTAAAATTATATAAAATAACCATATTCATACTTATAATATCATATATTTTAAACTTATAATATTTAAACAACTTTTTATTAATAATTAATTATTAAAACCATCATTTATGGGTGTTAGCTGTTTCATTTCTCATGAAAACTTTGATTCAGAAGTTCCAATCATTGAACTTTGATCACGGTTCCATCATATAAATATTTTTAACTATGATATAAACATCATATATATTCATTATACACATATTTATAATAATCCATAAAAGTTATAGATATAAAATAGATTTCATTGTTCAGGGAGATGGTAGTTCATACGTACACATGAATGATGTTTTCATTTTCTAATAAAAATAAAGAGATAAATATAAATAATATTTTATCATTATAGAATAAATATTTCAGAATGAATTTTATATATATTTATTAAATCCATCATTATAAACATCCATGTGATTCAGTGATGGAAAACGAATCATATTTCTATATGGAGGCGGTAGTCCACACATACATATGAGCGATACTTTCATTTCTCATTTTTTGGGAAAGAGGAGGAAAAATATTGTTACATCATCATAATAAAATCTATATTTATTTATGATACTATATTAATAATTTTATTATAAATATAATGGGTTTAGATAAGGTTTGATAATAAATAAAATTGATAGTACTCAGTTAAGAGTTATACATCTTCATTGAGGAACCTCCTTTGGATTACACCTTAAGCCCTGAACGGATGGTATTGAAATCAAAAAAGGACCACTAATACATGGTTAGGTATGTTAGTAAATTATTTGGTTAATTTTTTTCAATATAATAGTAAATTTAACTGTGGATAGGAGATGATGGGGGGTGTTGTTTTATAAGTGAGGGAGATAACACACTTCGAATTTCATAAAAGATTAAAATATATTAGTGTATTACTCATTACAAATGCTTCCAAATGAATCAACTTATAATAGGATGTTATATAGGGTCAAAATATTTACATAAAATAGTATTTATATAATTTTATGTGAAATTGTACCCTAATCTCTTAGTTTAACCCCGGGTAAACATGTTTTAACTTTAACCACAGTAATAAAATTTTACTATTTTTTACAATTCATTATGAGAAAAAATGAATGTGAAATCATTTCAAAATATGGAAATTATAATTAAAAATATTGAATCCATTTTATCAAATTTAATTTCTATAAGTTGAAGAAATTTCCCTTAAAATAAACCCATAAAAAGTGAAGAAAAACTATTTTCTAGAAAAATGCATTTTTAAGTATAAAAACGTTTTTATACAAAAAATAAACATATTTTTTATTCCATTTATATTTATTGGATTATGTTTAATAAAAATAATAATTAAATTTTAAAATTAATTCAAAAAAAATTGTACTTTTCAAATACTTTAATGGAAAATACAACATTCTATAAAATCATTATTTTTTCACTATTCACTAAAAAATTAATATTTTCCAAAAAAATATCAAAAAATTTCCTTAAGTTAATATTCTTATGTTGATTTAAAAAATTAAATCTTTTTTATAAAATAATTTTTCTAAAATTTATATAAATTAATTATAATATTCATGCACAAAATGCAATATTGTTGTAGTATTGTAGTAAGTATTATTCGGTACTATAACAGCAGGAACTATTCTTCCATCTAGGCCTTTGAGCCACCAGTTTGGTCCTCAGGTCCTGCAAGGCTTTTGGGCCACCCAATTCCTTCAGGCTAGTTTTCTCTCAAGGCCTTCGGGCCACCTTAAGGCTTTAGGGCCACCCTAAGTCCTTTGGGCCACATGATTATGAAGATGTACTAGTCACACTACAAGTCACAAGGCTTAAGATAAAGATTCAGGGTAGGTGAATTCACCAGAGTAGAGCTAACTAGAATTGGAAGAACGAGAGGGTATGGAATTGCCATCGGTGTCAGGCCTATGTAGCTTTGCATAGGATAGCTAACCGACCAGCCCTGTGAAGGAGGAGTACTAATATCATGAAATGTGCTGGGGAGGAGTAGTTCTAAGTTGTCTTGTCTGGGTGATTCCCTCTAAGACCTACAGGTAATGTAATTTTCTTTAAACCTTTAGGCCTTGTAAGGGTTCCACCTCACCCCTTGAAAGGTGGATTATCAAAAATAATAAAAAATGAAGGTCTTTAGGCCATTTCGACCGAAAAAAACATGTTTTTAAAGAATAAAATTCTTTTATTTAAAATTGAGAAATTATATATTATACAATAATAAATAAACCCTTTAAAATATTTTTCATAATATGATTCTTATTATTCATACCACTAATTTAATAAGAAGTTTATAATATAACATATAAATCATTATAATTCAATGGTATATTGTGATTCGAATAAACTCACTATTTCATGTAAAGCAAGCTATCAAATAATTAAAGTCTATTTAAAATAAAATACATGTAAAATATTATTGTGTTACATTCTACCAAACTTAAAATTAATTTTTTTCCTTTAAATTAATCCCTCTAATGCATGAAAATGAGGATATATTTCTTTCATCACATCCTCAGGTTCCTATGTAACTTCTTCGAATTTATAATTCTTCTAGAGAACTTTAACCAAGTGAGAAGTGTTTTTCTACGAAAATTTATCTATAAGATCCAAGATTTATATTGATTATTATTCATAGTAAATATCATTCTTTAGTTTTAAAACCTCTAAGTTAACTACTTGAGAAGGATCATGTATGTACTTCCTCAAAAGAGATACATAGAATACTTCATGAACTTGATATAGGTTTGGTGGAAGTGCCGAATGATAATCTAAAGTTATTACACAATAAATAATCTCAAAGGGACTAATATACCTAGTTCTCTTATTTCCCTTTTTTTAAATACACAACCTTACTCTATGGATAAATTCATAGGAATACCTACTCAAAAACTTGAAATATCATATCTCACTGATGATTGTCATCATAAATTTTCTATAAAATCTAAGATACCTTGATGTGTTTCTGAATAACCCTAAATTTATCTACCATTTCCTCATCTAGCTCAGTTACCAATAGATTTTTTAATCTAACTTCATCTTAGTATGTAAAAGCTCCATGATTATTTCCATAAAGGTATTAATAAATAGCCATCTGAATGCTCGAGTAAAATCTATTGTTATGAGAGAATTAAATAAGAATAAGGTGTTTCTCCCAACCACCTTTAAAATCTAGATAACATGATCTCAAAATATCCTATATTTTATTAATGGTCCTATTAGACTGACCATCTATCTGAGGATGATAAGAATTACTAAAACAAAACTTTATATCTAGATCTTATTGAAGGCTTCGCCATAACTTAGAGGTAAAACTCAAATATCGATCAGATACAATAGAATGTGGTATTCCATGAAACCTTACCACTTACATGATGTATATCCTAGAAATTTTATCAATATAGAAATATTCTCCAATATAAATGAAATTTTTTGAATTTTTAAGGTGAACAATGATAAAACAAATAGAATTATTCCCTTAAAATATTTTGGGGAGTCCAATACAGAAATCATGAAAAAAATTTCCCATTTCCATTAGTGTATGGGTAATGGTCGTAAAATCTCATTAGAATTATATCTCTTAACATTAACTTTCTAACATAACAAGCACCAAGATACATACTCTACAATATCTCTTTTCATGTTGACCCACAACAAATACTCTTTTAGATCTCTATATATCTTTGTACTTCCTAGATAAATAGAGAATGATGAGCTATGAACTTCTTCTAATAGCTCCTTTTTCAAGTATAATATTTATTAGACACATACTCAGTTCCTAATCCTTGTAATTCCATCACTATCAAGATTTAAATAAATAAAATATCTCACATTATTTTTTGGATTTATATCTTCCTTCTATACCTTTTTAATATTCACTTGGATAGATATTTGGATACTCATTTGTGAAAGATAATATTTCTCCCCTTACTTCAATATTTTCATATCCATCCTTTGCAAATATGACAATAAAGGTTCTTTTGTGACCCCCATCATAGATAATATAGCACGATCCTTTTGACCTAGAGCATCATCCACCTTGTTTAGTTTCATAGGGTGGTTATGTGTTGAGTAGTCATAATCATTAATCAACTCCAACCATATTATTTGTAACATTTTCAACTCTTTATAGGTGAATATATACATTAAAATTTTAGGATCACTATATATGCTACACATTTTTCTATATGGATAGTGTCTGCATATCTTTAATGAAAAAAATACCACAACAAACTTCAAATCACGAGTCAGGTAATTTTTCTCATGAACCATCAATTAGCGTATGGCATAAGTTATCACCATATGAATATTCATAAGGATGAATAAAAATCCATTATTTTATGCATCACTATAGATCACAAACCCTTCTCTACTATAGTGCAGTGTTAGTATAGGTGCGTAGACCATCCTTTTTTTAGATTTGTGAAATTTCATTCAAATTCATTGATACTAAAGAACATGAATCCTTTCCAAGTTAACTTTGTGAGTGGATTATATATCCATGATTAATTCTTTAAGAAGAATTTATAATATCCATCCAATCTAAGAAAACTATGTATCTCAGTCAAATTAGTTGGTCTAGGACAATGTTCAATAACTTCCATCTTTGATGGATCCACCAATATACCCTCACTTGAGATTATATTACCCAAAAATGATACCTTTTGTATCTAAAATTCACAATTGGTAAATTTTTCACACATCCCCTCCTTCCTTAGGGTCATCAGTACAATCCTCAAATTATCTTCATTCTCTTCCTTGTTCTTCAAATATATAATAATATCTTTTATAAATACTACCACAAACTGATCAAGGTAATCTCTAAATACTATATTCATTAAATCCATGAATATAGTGGGTGAATTAGTAAGAAAAAATGTAATTTCTATAAATTCATAGTGTACATACCTTGTATGGAAGTTTTTATTTTGTATTTATTCACTTTTGACCCTCAATTCATTGTATCCAAATTTAAGATAAATCAGGAAAAAATATTTTGTTCCTCATAATTGATCAAATAAATCACCAATACAGGGTAGAAGACACTTATTTTTTATTGTGATATTATTATGTTCTTGATAGTAAATATATATTTTCACTTGTTCGTCTTTATTCTTAACAAAAATAGGTACACACTATGGTGATACACTTGGCCAAATGAATCCCTTATCTAGATTCTCCTGCAGTTTCTTCTTCAATTTCTATAATAATCAATTCCATTCTATATGGAATCTTTAAAATAGGTTTAGCACCAATTATGTATTCTATTGAAAACTTAACTTTAGGATTCATAGGAATACTATGAAACTAATCTAAAAATACATCAACAAACTCCCATAAAATAGTTATATCTTTGATATTGAGTTTCTCCTCAACCATCTAAGATAAATTCACTCTTTGAATATAAATAAAGACTCATAAAATATATTTATTTTACATTGGTTTTTTATATTTATCCTCACACTAATATATGATCATAATTTAGTTCATAATATCAATTTTCAATTTCCTTCCTCGTAAATTGAAATAGTATTTATATAAATAAAGCTAATTCATACCCAAAATAACATCAAAATCAACTAGAGAGAGAATAATGAGATTTTCAGGAAGCACATTCTTGTAAAATTAAATTTGATAAGAATCATGGACTTGAAATTCTATCATCATACTTTTAAAATTTTTCAATACTAATTAAACATTTAATTATTTAGGTGGTATTGTGATACTCTTAGAATTCTTTTAGGTATAATAGATTGGGTAGACCATAATCAAATAAGACATTAGTAGTTTTAGAGTAGATGTTAAATACACCTTTCACCACTTTTCTATTATACCCCACATTGATAATAGTGATCGCATGAAAATTATGTTTTTCTTTAGTTTTAAGAGGTTTTTTATGTAGATAATCATTATTAACACTTATAACTAAGAACTAGTTAGAATAATTCCTATACTCCTTGCACTAAAAACATTGGTGTGTGGGTGTTTCATTCTATGGTATTTTTTCTCCATTCACATGCTATATTATTACCATCACTTAAAAATTTTATTTCATGATGACCTTCCTTTCCACATTTAAATAATTTCTTATCCCCCATAAGAAAATTTCATCTTTGTTTCTTTCAACACCTATTGCTTAAAGGAAGACTCATCTTCTTCCCTCTAGGGTTTTTATTATTATAATTTCAATTTAATTCCATCTTTATTTTCTTATCAAAAACAAAATAGTGATGGGTGACTTATATATACATTTCTACCTTGATAGAACATATAACAATTTATTCATAGCTACTAAAATCTCTTATGGTTAACACCCTTAATAGAATTGGTTTTAAGCCAATGAAGAATTGATCAATCCTACTTTCAAGTTGGATGATAATACTTGATGTTTACCTCAAAAGTCTTGTAAACTTTTCATCATATATATTAACAGATTCAGAATCCTTCCGATTTAGATCATGTAATTATTTCTTCATTTTCATTTAAAGAATATGAGGAAATTACTTATTAAAAATAACCTTATAGACTCATCCCACTATATAGAGTCAATTTATTCCTTTGCATCACATTATTAATAAGAATCCACCATTGATTTTATTCACCTTCCAAATGATAAACATCTAAAATAAATTTTTCAGGTTCCAAACACTAGAGAATATAATATATATTTTTAGTCGTACTAATCCATTTCATAGAAACTTCTGGATCAGCCAAACCACTAAAATTAGTGTTTGTTTCCTTGTAAATAGATCAAAAAAATGTTATTCTATCTATTGATCATTAAGAATCTTAGCATGATTCATGTCTTAGAAAAGTTTTGTAAGTATAAAAATAATATTCTTTATTCTATATCCAATAGAATCCAGTTTTTTGTTAGTGAAATCATTATATTTTATATCACATTTAATGTTAACATGGTTCCTTAAATTTTAATACATTGACTAAAACCAAATAAAATAGTGTGAACAATAATAATCATAGCGATAAACCATATAATAATGAAAAATAATCCAAAGGATTTATAAATCCTGACACCTTAAATTCGATCTATGACACCTTAGGTTTAACCAAGGTAATACATGGTCATCATTTATTTAAATCATTTATAATGGTTCATAAATAAATTGTGAATTATCCCAATCATATCCCTGAGAGTGAATATATAGGTGTGTAGTCATAGACCCACTCATCATGCACCAATGACGATCGATTTAATACCCAATCCACCCCATTCAGAGTGTTTACCCCTAGGTGCATCTATATCACAGCTGCATTCACTTATTAGTATCCAAACATATATGTATTTACTAACAAAACCACACTCCTTTATTTACTATAACTGATGATGTTATTCTATACATAGGATTATCCTAAGGGTTATCACTAAATATTCCTCATCTAAGTTTCCAAAAATAACCAAACCTTTATATGATATTAATTGAGTTATTCTAAACATTTCATAAATAAATATTACATTTTATTAGATAAATTCCCGTTACATATCATTACAGACTACTCCATAACCATAATAGATTAATTTCTTTATAAACTTGGATACATAAACATCTAGTACATAAAAGATCTTCATAATCTCCTATTAAGTTATTAATAACTATCAACCTTCTTAGACTTATCATTCTTAAATCCTTGATTCATGTCCTGAAGAAAATGAAACATAATAAAGGGTGATCTTATATTCTCAGTAAGGGTAAATAAGGGAGATATCAATAATAATTTAAACATAACATGAGCATAAGGGTATGAGAACATGATAATAACATTTTAAAACCATACTCAACAATTAATGTATTATAATCATGATACATGACATAAATCTTGGTAGTTTATAAGACATAAATCATAAAGGAATTAAAGAACATGAGCCATGAGAGTGTAACATTGGAATAAGATATTGTCATAAAAGAGTGGAATAAAGTGTGGAATAATCTTAATCATGAAAATATTATATCAATTATACCCACTAATACATTTGTTTCATATTATACTTGGGATAACCACCCATGTACCTGCTTCAGGCTTGGGATAGCCACTCGTGTACTCACTTTTTGGGATTGGGATAACTTCTCGTTTACTTTATTTTTGGGATTAGGATAACCTCCTATGTACCCTTTGAGATCATAAAACATTATTCTTTACCCAATACATTGGAGTTCTACAAATAACCCAACAATCACAAAACCATAATCCATTCATATTCATGCCATAATATCATGAAAACATTCACCCTTTCATTAATAAAAACACGTGGAAAAGAAAATAGTTTTCATTAGTATTTAACAATCATAATAATAAATCATACAGAGAAATAACAAATATGATATAATTGGATCATATCCTCAATGAATCATATTCAACATAAAAGGATGTTTTCATCGGTTAAAATTCCATTTAAATATCACTGGAAATTTTTTTTAGGGAAAATACCATTTTCATTTTGAAATCACTTATTTGAAATAAAAAAATTCCAAAATATAAAGTAAAAAACTTTCATTGAAAACAATAATGGAAAATTATAAAGGTTTTTTAAAATAATTTATCATTCATGATTTTATAAAATTTCATTCATGTTGTAATCATTACAACAAAGATTTCGTTCATAGCTTCGGTAAAAATTACCTCACTCCGAAAATGAAAAGAAGGTTCCTTTTAAACACTTTTGTAAAAATTAAAATAATTTTAAAAATAATTTTATAAAATAATTTTATATTATTAAAAACATTCTTGAAAACATTTTATAAAACATAGATATTTAAGAAAAAGTACTTTAGACAGAAAAGAGAAATAAAGTTTGTTTTCCTTAAAAACATTTTTTGGTATCTTGAGTTCTTAAATAGAAGAAAATGAAAGGAAAAAAAATTAATCTATATAAATAAATATAATATAATAAAATAAATATGATTTTGTAGATATATATCAAAAAATTATTCATTTTATATTTAAGAAAAAAATCCAGGTAAAAACGAGATTATAATGTAAAACTCTTACCTAAAGTTTGAATTCCTTCATAAGTGGTCAAACCTCCTGTATAATAAATTAAAATTTACTATAATTATATAAAAACCCGTAATAATACTTATAATATTATTTAATATACACTTATAATATTATATAACCCATTTATTAATAACTACTTATTAAAATCATTATTTCAAGGTGTTAACTATTTCGTTTCTCATGAAATTCTCAGTTTGGCGGTTCTGGTCCTTGTGCATTGATAATGGTTACATAATATCTAGAATGATAATGATGATATAAATATCATACATATTCATTATGTATATATATTTAAAATCATGCCTGAAATTTAGAGATAGAAAATTGAATTACATTGTTTAGGGATATGATATTTTGTATGTACGCATGAATAAAAATTTTATTTTCTAACAAAAAGAAGAAAAGAAAGAAAAATAATATTTTATCATTAAAAAATAACTATTAAATCATAAATATCATATATATTTATTAAATACATCATTATAAATATCCTTTTGATTTGGTGATGGAAAATGAATCATATCGCTATGTAGAGGTGGTATTCCACACATGCACATGAGTTATACTTTCGTTTCTCATTTGATAGAAAAGAGGGGTGAAAGGTTGTGACATCATCATAATAACATATAAATATATTATTGATATATTATTGATAATTTTATGAGGTATAATATATGTTTAGATAATTTTGAAGAAGAGATAAATTTTAAATTACTTGGTTGAATGTTATACCTCTTCATTGGGAAACCTTATTTAGATTACACCTTAATCCTTGAAAGGATGATATTCTGATAAAAAAATAAGATGTGAGTATGAATTTTTTGAATTGTTTTTTTAGTGATTGATAAATACAATATGTTCTTTTATTATGGAGAAGAGAGGATAAGGGTGTTCTTTTATAATTGAGGGAGAGGACACACTTGGAATTTCTTAAAAGATTAAACTCTATCATTGTCTTACTCAATACAAATGCTTCCATGTAACATCCCGGTTCCAAGTGCCACTCAATGGGTGCCTCGAACCCAGTTCTCCATGTGACCTCAAGTGCATTTCCCCAAATGCCAGAGGCTGCTGACTAGCAACGAGGGCCCAGGTCTGATAGTGGGGAAACTATTCCCTCATTTGTCAAAGTGAAACGCAGTGGAATAAAATAGAAAGCATACAGTAATAGTGGAAGTAATAAACCACACACATTTCATATAACAATTGCAGTAAAATATAACCAACCAGATGTATAGACACGCTGCAACATGTCTCCAGTTCTATAAAACAGCCAAAACATGTTACACTGCAGTACAATACAACTGAAGTACAAGCACAGAAAGGAAAAATAGAGTAGCCAGCAGCATCACGAGCCTAAGCCCAGTCCCATGATCCCCTACACCTCAGCAGCAGTCAAGTACCTGTATAAGGACACTTTACCTTATCTACACCTACAGAAACATTATCTGTTTGGGCCGAAAAGCATGACCCAAATAGGGTGTGAGAAATAAATCTCAGTAGGCACCCACCAAAGGCCCATGCCCAACTGTGTGTAAACATGCAAAAACAGTGTATAGTAGAAAAAAAATGCAATAAAGTAAGCAGTACTGAAAGTAACTAACTTAACCAGTTATATTTCCATTTTAATATCCATTCAATCATTTAATTTAAAATACCACCACAGTGAATATTCTAAGTAAACAACCAATGTCCTCAGACACGTAAACCCCTACCCTTAGGTAAAGAGAATCCAACCACAAGAATCTTCCCACAGGCATACGGATATTTCCCACAGGAGTAAGAAGTGTCGCCCACAGGCACAGAATCAGCTGCCCACAGGCATAGAAAAGTTGCCCACAGGCTAAATAGTACAGTGCCCACAGGCTAATCACAACACTGCCCTCAGGCTAAACAGGTAACCGGGCCAATCCCAACATGTAAACAAGCAGTAAACAAGCAATTCCTCTCAAGTAAATTCTATAATCATTACATTAAAGTCATACCCTCGGGTATCCCGGCCAAACGGCTAAACAGAGGAACGCACCCCCGGGGTGGTCGTGGATCCAAGCAACGATCCCAAATAGCAGTTTTATTATCACAATTAATTACCTAGTCAACTCTAGGTATTTAAAATAGCCACAGCCACAGCCACATGACACCCCAAATATGGGTTCGTAGCTCAAAAACACACAAAAACGCACGACAGTTGGAAAATAAACACCAAACCACCTACCTTATACGCCAACGAACGTTATACGTGGATGCTGATTCTAGAAACACCCAACAATGACGTAGATCTAACATAGAAGAAACTCCGTTTAAACTTAAATAACTTCCATTAGAGGAATAATTAGCAAGAGACACACTAGGAGATGAGATGTCTTACCCGCGTGGTTCCAACAAGATCGACAGAGGCGGAAACGGATTCCCAACGTGTGCTCGGTGGATCTCCAAAGCTCCGGCCTTCCTCTCCCGAGCCCTATTCCCATTCTAAGCCTTCCCTGTAAACAGAGGAGTCTACTGCCCATTTTAACGGAAAAAACAAAGTACATGGCATGTACTTCCAAGTACACGGCGTGTACTTCCCATTTTTTTAACTATTCTTCTAGCGGTTTCCTACCAGCGTGGCACTGTTCATCTGCTGACATGACTACACGGCATGTCTCCTTGAGTACACGGTGTGTTCGGTCGCACAGCTGGCCACTTCCCTACTATTCGTCTGCCGACTGACTACACGACGTGTAAGGGACCACTACACGGCGTGTAGTCGGTCTTTACACCCTTCGTTGTCGACATGGATACACGCCCTGTGTACTCATCCCACATGGCCAAAAGTACACTGCGTGTGGAAAAGTACATGGTGTGTACTTCCAAAATTTGGGATTTTCCCCATTTTTCTTATTTCTCAAAAACACATAAGGAAAAGAGAAAAGAAGAAACACATACCTCGGAAATAAGAACCGGGTTCTTACAAACTTCCCCCCTTAAAGCAATTCTTCCTCGAATTGACTTTCCAAGGGTCGTGAAGATATAGCCGTAAATAACTCTGGCCACTGAGAACGTACATCGGTCTCCTGCTCCCAGGTTTCATCCTGCACTCGGTCATGCTTCCATAGCACACGTATGAGATGAACTGACCGGCCTTAGAAAACCTTCATGCTCCTGTCAACGATACAAATCAGATGATCCTCAAAGGACGCATCAAGCTGAATCTCAACCTCCTCGGGCTGAAAGACGTGAGATGGGTCTGAATGATAGCGACGCAACTGAGATACATGGAAGACGTCGTGCATGGCCCAGTACCTCTGCGGTAACTGCAACCGATAGGCAATCGGCCCGACTCTCCCCATAATCTCAAATGGCCCCACATACCACGGTGAAATTTTACCTTGTCTCCTGATCTGCCTGTGTCCCAACCTCGGCGAAACACGCAAGAAAACCTGATCCCTGACCACGAACTCCAAAGGTCATCTGCGGCGATCAACATAATATTTCTGACAAGACTGTGTGGTAACCATCCACTTCTGAATCAGCTGGACCTACTCAGATGTCTCCTATATGAGACGTGGTCCCAGAAAAGCTGCCTCACCTGCCTCTAACCAGCACAAAGGTGATCGGAATGGCCTACCATATAAATCCTCGTAATATGCCATCTCAATAGTTTCTTGAAAGCTATTACTAAAGGCAAAATCGACTAGGGGTATATGATTCTCCCAAGATCCCCCAAATTCTAGGACGTATGCACGCAACATGTCCTCAAGCACCTGTATCATATGATCTGATTGGACATCGATCTAAGGGTGGTAAGTTGTTCTCAGAAGCACATGTGTACCCAGTTCCCTCTTAAAACTCTTCCAGAAACGAGACATAAAACGGGTGTCCCTATCTCAAACGATAGATCAAGGGACCCCATGAAGATGTACGATCTATTGGATATACAACATCTCGAGCTCGTCAACACCGAAGGTCTCCTTGATCGACAAGAAGTGAGCTACCTTCGTGATTCTGTCCACAAAAACCCACAAGGCATCATTTCCTCGAGGTGACCTCGGTAAACCAGTCACGAAGTCCATCGCGACATCATCCCATTTCCACTCTGGGATGGGTAACTGCTGTAACATTCCAGTTGGTCTCTGATGCTCTGGCTTCACCTGCTGACAGGTGGAACATCTCGTGACAAAACCAGCTACATCTCTCTTCATACCCGGCCATCAGTACTGACGTTTCAAGTCTCGGTACATCTTGGTAACTCCGGTATGAACTTCCCAAGCTGAATCATGAAACCCCCACATTAGCTCCTCGCGTATATCCCCTAGAACCCACACTCATAAATGGAAATTCAAAACTTCATCATCGCCTATCGTCCACCCAGGAGGAGGGTCCTCACTTCCCACCGACTCCCGTAGAACTAGGGCTTCTGAAATAGATAGTTGTCTCGTCCTCACTCTATCCAGGAGGGTAGAGGTCACAGCTAAAGATGAAAGATAAGTTTTCCCCTGACTGTCGTGCACCTCCAAATGCATCTCAGAGAACAAATCTATAAGCTGTCATTCACCACTGTCCTCCTGCACTGCTTGTATCTGAGTCTTCCTTCTTAGTGCATCAGCTACTTCATTACCTTTACCAGGTGTGTAGGCAAGCTTAAAATCAAAGTACTAAAGGTATTTGACCCACCATCGCTGCCTAAAATTCAAGTCACGCTGAGTAAAGATATACTTGAGACTTTTGTGGTTGTTGAAAACCACAAAACGTTCTCCCAATATGTAATTTCTCTAACAGCGCAACGCTTGCACAACTGCAGCCAACTCGAGATCATGCGTCGGGTAATTCCTCTCATGTGGCCTCTATTAAGTCAATAAGGTTTTCCTTATGAATTTTTCATTCCTTCTTGTTTTGAAAATCACAAACACCTTATACTTAATCAAATATAAGTTTTACCTCCATAAGGAAAATTTACTTCTTTAAGAAAATTTACCCTAACCTAGATTTACTTCTACATAGAAATATTTTTTCCTTAGTTCAAAAACCGGATTCATACCCAAAAATCCAAAAGTCGTATAATGTAAAGATTTAGAGAATTCTATTTTTAGGATCCGAATTCTGGATGTGAACTGTAATAAAGTTCCAATACAAATTCTGGACTTCGAAATCTTATGAAGTTAAACTCCGAACTCTTAAGTAGTTCGACTCCGAACTCTTAAGTAATTAGACTCTGAACTCTTAAGTAGTTCGACTCCGAACTCTTAAGTAGTTCATCTCCAAACTCTTAAGTAGTTCGACTCCGAACTCTTAAGTAGCTCGACTCCGAACTTTTACTGGTTCGACTCCGAACTCTACAAGTTCAGATTATGATCTCTGGTGAAACCAGACTCTGAATTCCTATAAAACAGAATCTGAACACTTCTTAAAATAGACTCCGAATTTCATTTTGGTTAGACTCCGAACTCTTGACTTGCTTATACTCTGAAATGTTGAATAGATTTTACTTATATATGCTTCATTTCTAAACGATGTCATGCATTCAGTTATATATGTTTTAATATTAAACAATGTCGTTCATTCTGTTCCTAATTAACCGTTGGTTGAGTTACACGTGCACAGGTCCCTCCAAATTTCATGGAAAATATGACCATAGGAGGAGGGAGCCGACCGTTGGAAATTTTACTATAAATAGGAGCTCATTTGAAAGAGCTTTAAAACAAGTTGATCGATCTAGAGACCACACGTTGTTAAGGTGATTTCTAGAGAGAGAAGCTTTTCATGCCTTGTGCGTACTGAACTTCTCGTTTAGATTGCTTCATGCGACTCCGAATGTCGGTGATTACATTCAAGGACTTCCGGGGATAGGAAGACAAAAGTACCGACTACCTTGAAGTTTGAGGGATTCCTTTCTGAGGAAGACAGAGGTTCCAACTACCTTGAAGTTGAGGGCTTGCAGGGATATCAAGACAGAGATTCCGATCTTCATATCGAGGGCGTACTCTAGTGTGGGTAAGATAGACTTACTTGAAAGTATAAATCAAGGTACCTTTATCCAAGGTTGTTGGATACCCTTCTCTTTGGGTAAAAACATTCATATCTTGTTACTTGTAGTTTTACTACTTGTTTTCCGCTGCATATTGTATTGTAAGGAAAGTATAACCTTCTTATATTTCCTTAAACTTGTACTCTAATTAGTTTAGATTCTATATGCTTTAAGGTAGAATCTTATATTGTAAACCTTGGTTCCAATTCTCCAGTTGGTGATTAGAGGTGTTGTGAATTTTCTTAGTTTAACTTTGTTAAACTTAGTTTTTCCTTGTCTAGGAATTTTTTTTAAAGAATACAATTCACCCCCCTCTTGTATATTGAGCATCTACATCGTTATTTCGATCCTACAATTGGTATCATAGGAGGTTTCTAAAATACTTATACTCACATATAAGTTTTTCTTGCTCATTTTTTTTGTCAAACTTTGTCATTCCGAACTTTATCATTCCGAGCTTTGTCATTCCGAACTTTGTCATTCCGAACTTTTTCATTCTGAACTTTGTCATTCCGAACTTTTTCATTCCGAACTTTGTCATTCTGAACTTTGTGGTTACAAACTGTATCTACTGACTGGTTTGGTTGCTAAGTTTTTATTGAAATGGCAGGAATCAATGTTGGTTCTATTGAAAATCTAAATCCTACAAGACCACCAATCTTTGATGGTAATGACTATGAGTACTGGAGAGACTGAATGAAGACTTTTGTTATCAATACTGGAGTGGATAAATTTGTTATGCTTACTGGTGATTATAAAATTTCTGATAAGGAAGTTAGAACTTTCACTAACCAGGAAAAGAAAGAGTATCAACTCAATTATAAGGTACACAATACTTTACTTTGTTCAATGACTAGAAATATATATAGCCAAATTTCTTCTTGTGAAGCAGCTAATTGTATCTGGAAGAAATTAGAGGTTACACACTTTGACACTTCTAAAGTGATTGAGACAAGGAGAGCCATGCTTAGAGCTGAATACCATGGATTCAATTTTCCGTATGGAGAACCAATCTGTAAAGTTCAACAAAGATTTATGACTATAGTCAACAGCTTACAGTCTATGGGAGAAAAAGGGTTAGATGATGAAGACCTTGTGGATAAGATAATTGATATTATACCCAATGAGTGGGAATCAAAGAGAATAACTATAGATGTGAACAGGAAGGTCACTCAAATTTCTCTTGATGAGCTTTTTGGAACTCTTCTCCAACATGAAACAAGAATGAAGAGAGATGCTGACAACATCAAGAAGAAGAATGGGAATGGTACTGTCGCTTTTACAACAACATCAAATCATATGAAAGCTAAAACTCCTGAGAGAGTAACCAGATCCAAGGCTAAGAAAGTCTTGAAAGCAAATGACACCTGGAGTGCCAGTGGTGGTGACTCTTCAGATGAATCTTCTGATTATGAATCTTCATGACAGAAGAATCTTGGTCTTATAGCCAGATTACCCATTAACAATCATTATTTTATGGCTAAGGTACGAAATACAAAATCATTGACCAATGTTTCTTTAAATTCTAATGATATAGAATATTATAACTCTTCTGATGAAGAATCCTCTTCTTATGAAGAAAATACTTTACCTACCTATGAAGAAATTTCTAGGTTTGCTGAACTTCTTCAAATTGAGAATTCTAAACTTAATAAAAAACTTGATAAGTAAAACTCTAGGAATTATATTCTTACAAAAGAAATATCAGATCTTACTAAAGATCTTGATAAAAAATGCTTATTTTATAAATATTTCAAAAAATCTTGATGAAGTAAGTTCTGAGAAGAACAAAATTTCTAAAGAGTTAAAAAAGTAATTTCTAAGAAAAGTATCTTCGAACCTAGCTCTAGTTCTAAATCTAATAATTTTGAAGATAAAAACTTGGTTATAAAACTCATGTCTGAAATTTTTTCCTTAAAGAAGTTTTTATCAAACTTTACCCATGGTAAGGAAAATTTTGATAAAATGTATTCTCAAATACGACCTTTGAGAAACAAATCAGGGTTTGGTTATACCCATGCAAAACCAATTTTTAGTAACAACTACTTTGTTCCACAAAGTGCCCCATTTTGTACCAAATTTCAATGTGGTGGTCACTGGGAAAAAAATTGTTCTTTAAATAAAACCCAATCATTAGGTTTTCATAAAGCCTATTTCTCTAAGAAAGTATAGGTTCCCAAAATTTTGTTGTCCGGAAATCTCGGATCCAAGCAAGTTTGGATTCCGAAAGTCTAATTTTTATCTTCTTTTCAGGAAGATAAAGGAAGTACCAACAACAATACATGGTACATGGATAGTGGATGTTCCCGGCACATGACTGATAACAAAAGCTATTTTGAAAAGATTATCAAAACGAAAGGAGGAAAGGTAACTTTCGGAGATAGTGCTCAAGGAGAAATTGTTGGTATTAGTAATATTGTTCTTCTAGGTAAAACTTTAATTTCAAATGTTTTATTTGTTAAGGGTCTAAAGCACAACCTTATTATCATAAGTCAGTTATGTGATGAAGGTTACCTTGTGAATTTTAGGAATGATAAGTGCTTAGTACATAATTCCAAGGAATAATTTATTCTCTCAGCCAATAGGCAAGAGAATGTTTACACTTCGAACTTAGAAGACCTCAGGATTCAAGACCTACCTTGCCTAAGTGAAATGGAAGATCATTCCTGGTTATGGAATAGAAGACTAGGTCACTGTAACCTTAGAAATTTATGTAAACATTCTAAGAAGAAACTAGTTAAGGATCTACCGGAGCTTAGATTTGATTCCTCTAAAGTTGGTGATCCTTGTAAATATGGAAAGCAACATAAATCTAGTTTTAAATCAATTGGTGAAGTCTCAATGACTGATGCATTATAGTTAGTGCACATGGATCTTTTTGGTCCAACACAAACTGGAAGTATTGGAGGAAAATACTATGTGTTTGTTTTAGTTGATGATTACACTAGATTTACTTGGGTCTATTTTCTAGCAAAGAAGTATAAATCTTTTTATTATTTAAAAAGTTTTAGAGCACAAGTTAAAAATGAGAAAAACCTTCCACTGAAAACTATTCATAGTGATCATGGAGGAGAATTTCAAAATTCTGATTTTGAAACTTTTTGTAGTAGAAAAGGTATTACTCACAACTTTTCAGCACCTAGAACTCCTCAACAAAATGGTATAGTTGAAAGAAGAAATAGAATTCTTCAAGAGATAACTAGAACCATATTGAGTGAATATTCTATAGCTAGACATTTCTGGGCTGAAGCTGTAAGTACTGCATGTTATACTATAAATCGAGTTTTGATTAGACCTTTTCTTAACAAAACTCCTTATGAGTTATGGAACGGTAGAAAACCAAGACATTCCTACTTCAAGGTTTTTGGTTGCAATGTATTCATTCTGAATACTAAAGATAATCTACATAAATTTTCACCAAAATATGATGAAGGAATTTTCTTAGGCTACTCCACAACTTCTAAGGAATATAGAGTTTTCAATAAAAATACTTGTACTGTTGAAGAAACAGTGCATGTAAAATTTGATGAGTCTGATCCTTTCGTTTTCAAACCATCCCAACCTACATCCTCGGATGTGTTTTCAAAAACTGATTGTCAACCTTTGATAGAAGATCCTTCTGATAAGGAAAATGTTCAAGAAGATACTTTTGGAACATTTACCCCAGAAGACTTTCTACCCTATGTTGATGAACAGGTTTTACAAAATCCAAATCAGGTGTTTCTTAAGAATCATCCCAGTGATAGCATCATTGGTGATGTAAATCAACCTATAAGGACTAGAATTTCCTTAAGAAATGAAGTAGAACATCTAGCATTTCTTTCCCAATTATAACCAAAAAGCACTGATGAATCTTTAGGTGATGATGATTGGATCAAAGCCATGCAAGATGAACTAAATGAATTTGAGAGGAATAAAGTCTGGACTTTAGTTGAAAGACCTAAGGAAACTTCTGTCATTGGGGTAAAATTGGTCTTCAGAAATAAGTGTGATGAAAATGGATTCATAGTAAGGAATAAAGCTAGACTCATTGCTAAAGGCTATAATCAGCAAGAGGGAATAGACTATGAAGAAACCTAAGCTCCAGTAGCTAGACTTGAATCTATTCATATTCTACTTGAATTTGCAGCATTCTTCAATTTTAAACTTTTTCAAATGGATGTGAAATGTGATTTTCTTAATAGTTATGTTCAAGAGGAAGTCTTTGTGGAACAACCTCATGGATTTGAAGATACAAAACATCCTGATCATGTTTTTAGACTTACCAAAGCTTTGTATGGTCTTAAGCAAGCCCCACGAGCCTGGTATGATAGACTCACAGGATTTTTTCTTCAAAATAACTATGTTAAGGAAATGTAGATCCAACCCTTTTTATAAAAAAATATAAGAAAACTGTTTTTATTGTTCAAATTTATGTTGATGACATCATATTTGGTTCAACTCAGTAGTCTTTAACCGACTCTTTTGCAAGTCTAATGAAATCTGAGTTTGAAATGAGTATGATGGGTGAGTTAACTTTTTTCCTTGGTTTTCAAATTTCTCAAAGACCAGAAGGAACCTATATATATCAACATAATTATATTAAAGATCTTCTCAAAAAGTATGGTTATGACAACACTAAGAGTATAAGTACTCCCATTGGTACCTCAAACTCTTTAGATCTTGATGAAGCTGGGAAACTAGTAGATCAAACATCTTTTAGAGGTATGATAGGAAGTTTACTTTACTTAACAGCTAGTTGACCAGACTTAATGTTCTTAGTATGCTTATGTGCAAGATATCAATCTCATCCTAAGGAATCTCACTTAATGGGAGTAAAAATAATTTTTCGCTACCTTAAGGGAACCATGGATCTAGGATTATTTTATACTTCTAGAAATGATTTTATTCTAAAAAGCTTTTCGGATGCTGACATTGGTGGATGTAGAATGGATAGAAAGAGAACATACGGAACTTGTCATTTCTTAGGAGATTCGTTAGTTTCTTGGTCCTGCAAGAAGCAACATTCTGTAGCACTTTCCACTACTGAAGCTGAATATGTAGCAGCTGGAAGTTGTTGTGCTCAAGTGTTGTGGATGCAACACACACTCATAGACTATGGCATGAGTTTTACTAAGACTCAAATTTTGTGTGATAACATAAGTGCCATTGCCCTAAGTAAGAACCATGCACATCACTCTCATGAAAAACACATAGATATTAGGCATCTCTTTCTTAGGGATCACACACTTAAAGGAGATATCATTCTTCAGGTTATCGGAACGCAAGATCAACTTGCTGATATTTTCACAAAATCATTACCATTCGATAGATTTGAATATATTAAACAAAAGTTAGGAATGATAAATGTAAGGTAATCATTCTTCATTAACTTCTTGTTGAACAATTCTCCTAATAGTAATAAACTCTTTCTTATTGGGGGAGTACATTTGATTGTTAGTGTAACTAAAATTTTCATAGTTAGTTTTTCAAACTTTTTCAGAACTGAAGTTTCTGGAATGGAAATTTCTGAAACTAAAATTTACGGAATGGGAATTTCCGGAACTGAAAACTTCCGGAATGGGAATTTCCGAAACTAAAAACTTCCGGAATGGTGTTTTTGTAATGAAATTTTCGTACTGGAACTTTCATAATGAGTTTTTTTAAGAATATTACCAATTATGAACAATGTTTCTAGCCAATCCGAAAGCTATGATTGCCTTACTTATAGTTTCGTAATCAAATTTTGCTTGATGGTTTTTTCCTTGTTTTTAAAAGTTCGGAATCTAGTTTTTTCTTCAAATCCGAATGTTTTCTTTAAAAAAATCTCAAAAGATCAGAGTCAAGTTTTCCTTGTGGGATTGTTTTCAACCGTCAGATCATATCAAATCTTTTTCAACCGTTAGATGGCTTTTGGAAGACCAAAGGTCACATCCATCGCCTATATAAAGGGGACCCATTTTCTCATCCCACATTGATTTTTCAAGCTTTTGTGTCTCGAAGCCCTGCTTCACTTCTTAAGGCCAGTTCCAAACTTTTCAAAGTCGTTCCAAATCTTTCAGATTTCTTCACTCCGAATGTCTGTAGAAGAAACATCTCAAGATATGTCAACTGCGAAACCAATCTCTAAGTGGTTAGTCTTTAGGGAAAGGTTAGTTCATTTGGATTTCTATAAGCTTGATTCTCTTATAACCAAGAATATAAAGCTGAATGTATGGGAAGATGTCTGCGTAGAAAAGTCAGATAAACAGGATCTGGTTTATACTGATTTACTGATCGAGTTCTACGAGTCTGTTTCCTTCCAGAAGGAATATGGCAGAGAATGGTTTTCTTTAAAGTCTTATGGGAAGACTTATAAGCTATCCTACACCATGGTCGTGAGCTTGGTTGGTTTATCCAATGAAGAAGAAGCTGAATTCTACTCTCACAAACTTCCCGATGTGCAAGTAAGTTTCAACAAGGAGAAGGCACTGAAGTGTCTTTGTCTTAAAGATGATTCAACTATCAAGATTTCTTGTCTCACTCCGAACAATAGAATCCTTCAGCTTTGAGTGCAAGGCTTTCTGGTTCCAAGAAGAGGTGATAATGAAAATTTGAAGAAGAGTGATATCTATGTCTTAGATTTCTTGGTAAATCTAAGAAAGATAAATCTGATGAGGCATGTTTTGGTTACGATCAAGAACATCAACGAAGGTAATTTGAGATCTCAGATTATCATGTTTCCTGCCATACTATCTATACTAATATTTCGGTGCTTAGAATCTTTCAAGGTTGCTTGCAAATAAAAATTTTGGAATTGCAATCTTATGCTAGTCAGTGATGATACCCTCAAGAGGATGAAGATGGTTTTTTCCAATGAATCCGGAGAATTTTACCCTCTCTCTGCGGAAGAGGTTGAAGCAGATCAGAAAAAATCACAGAATTCGGAACCATCCAAAAAGCAAAAGAAGAAGAGAAAGGTTAAGGAAGTGGTTGCTGATGAAGAAAATCCTCAGGTTAAGGAAACTCAGTCTACTCCCCCCAAGCCGAAGAAGAAGAAAACATATACAGATGAAGTGGCAACCAAGTGGAGGGAAGATAATGAAAAGAGGAAGGAAGGGGATCCACAATTCGGATTGGACCCTGCAGAGGCAAAAGCCTTAAAAGAAAAAGCTACTGAGGAGATAGAGAAACAAGAGAAGGAAAAGAAAATGAAAAGGAAAATTTCTGAAGTTGAAGTGGTGCAATCTTTGCTGAAAGATACAGAGTTGGCTTCTGGAATGCTTCCCGTTCCGGAAACTTTTGGTGTACAACCTTCTTTACCAGAAACTCCAGCCAAGAACTATGTCACTCCGGATAGATCCAAGGGTAAAGAAATAGTTGAAAAACCTGAGAAAGAAGTTGCTGAATAAGTAGAGTAAGAAGTTGAAGAAGAAGAAGAAGAAGAGGAAAGTGAAGATTTGGATACCCTGATCAAGAAAGTACAGGTCTACAAAGATAAGACTAAATCCTAAAAGTTATTATCTCCAGGAAAGGCATATCAGGAAGCTAGTAAGAGTGATGATAATCATCAGCAAGAAGAATAAAATGTCTTGTATGATGAGGAAGAATCCTATGAGAGGAATTTCCTTGAGGAAGGACAAGAAAAACAGAAACCAGATGAAGACCAGATTATCCAAGTGTCTGAATCTGAGGAAGTATCCCTTAATAAAGAACCTATTCCGAGAGCTGATAAGGGGAAGCAAACTCTCATGGAGACACCTATAAAAGATGTTATCAGGAGGAAAGAGGTTGGTGGTACTTCTAAAATGAAGCTAGTGCAAGTTGAAGAAGATAAATCTCAAAGAGATGTATCTGATTCGGAATCATCATCTCATGGGCATGATTTTTTGGTTTAATCTCTGAGGAAGTTGGTGGACACCATTCCGATTTTTTCAACAATAGATTCCAGATGCCAGATGCTGCAACAAAGTATGAATCAGAAATCAGATTCTTTATCCATGGTCATGGATAAGTTTGTAGAGTTGGACGCTGAACAGAAAATTTTTCTTATCGATTATGATGTGCATAGAAAGTCCTACAGTAAGGTAACCAAGTTGTCTAAGAGAGTTGATGAAGATTTAGTTCACTTTGATAATTTTCAGGCTGAAGTTCAAAATTATTTTGAAATGGAGGATAAAAAGGTTAACGAGATTTTTGAAAAGCTGACCCAGGAGAAAAATTCTTAGAATCAACATGTCAGGGACCTGAATGGGAAGCTTAAATTAGTATCTCATAATTGGAAAACTGAAAGAGATTTCCGGATTGAGTTTCAGAAGAAGATGGGAAAGCAATATGAGATAATAAAGTTGTAGAAAGAAGCCTTGGAGGCTCAGGAAGAAGCTTTAAAAGTCCAATAAGAAAAGGTAAAAACCTTGGAGAGGCAACATAAGGAAGACCAAAGAGACTTGAAGAAACTCAAAACCTTATTAAAGAATCTCATTCTGAAGGAAAATGAAGACAAATGAACTCACTCCGATCTTTTGTTGTAATTGTCTTTTTTTGTAAAATTTTCCAACTCTAATGAAATGATTATTTGGTTGGTTGTATCTTGTCATATACTAATGTTTCAGGTACCATGTTTTGTTTTCCATTCCCTTCAATTCTTTCTAAAAATCACAAAGGGGGAGAAGGAAATGGACTACTCCTAAGTGGGAGAAATGAAAAATCTCTAAGACAAATATTCTTAACGAAAGGGGGAGTTTCCCACTACGAAGTTTTTCATTCTTACAATAATGAAAACTCCACTCCGGAAACTCAAAATACAATCCTTAGGGTTTCAATAACTAAGGGGGAGTTAGTTGTATTCATTACCATCCACGAACAAAGGGAGATAAGTGTTTAATTTCAAAGTCTAATGAAAAATTTCAAAATCCATATAAGCTTTTTCGAAAGGATGTTTGTGCTTTCCAAAAAGGGGGAGATTGTTAAGTCAATAAGGTTTTCCTTATGACTTTTCCATTACTTCTTGTTTTGAAAATCACAAAAACCTTATACATAAGTAAATATAAGTTTTACCTCCATAAGGAAAATTTACTTCTTTAAAGAAATTTACCCTAACCTGGATTTACTTATACATAGCAATATTTTTTTCCTTAGTTCAAAAACTGGATTCATACCCAAAACTACAAAAGTCATATAATGTAAAGATTTGGAGCATTCTGTTTTTAGGATCTGAATTCTGGATATGAACTGTAATAAATTTCCAATCCGAATTCTGGAATCCGAACTCTTATGAAGTTCGACTCCGAACTCTAAAGTATTTCGACTTCGAACTCTTAAGTAATTCGACTCTGAACTCTTAAGTAGTTCGACTCCGAACTCTTAAGTAGTTCATCTCCGAACTCTTAGGTAGTTAGACTCTAAACTCTTAAGTAGCTCGACTTTGAACTTTTACTGGTTCGACTCTGAACTCTGAAAGTTCAGATTCCAATCTCTGGTGAAACCAGACTCCGAATTCCTATAAAACAGAATCTGAACACTTCTTAACATAGACTCCGAATTTCATTTTGGTTAGACTCCGAACTCTTGACTTGCTTACACTCCGAAATGTTGAATAGATTTTACTTACATATGTTTCATTTCTAAACGATGTCGTGCATTCAGTTATACATGTTTTATTATTAAACGATGTCATTCATTTTGTTCCTAATTAACTGTTGGTTGAGTTACACATGTACAGGTCCCTATTAATTTCATGGAAAATATGACCGTTCGAAGAGGGATCTGACCGTTGGAAATTTTCCTATAAATAGGAGCTCATTTGAAAGATCTTTACAACAAGTTGATCGATCTAGAGACCACATGTTGTTAAGGTGATTTCTAGAGAGAAAATCTTTTCATTCCTTGTGCGTACTAAACCGATCGTTCAGATTGCTTCGTGCGACTCCGAATGTTGGTGATTAAATTCGAGGACTTCTAGGGATAGGAAGACAGAGGTACCGACTACCTTGAAGTTTGAGGGATTCCTTGCTGAGGAAGACAGAGGTTCCAACTACCTTGAAGTTGAGGGCTTTCAGGGATAGCAAGACAGAGATTCCGATCTTCATATCGAGGGCTTACTCTGGTGTGGGTAAGAAAGACTTTCTTGAAAGTATAAATCAAGGGACCTTTATCCAAGGTTGTTGGATACCCTTCTCTTTGGGTAAAAAGATTCATATCTTGTTACTTGTAGTTTTACTACTTGTTTTTCCGGTACATATTGTATTGTAAGGAAATTATAACCTTCTTATATTTCCTTACACTTGTACTCTAATTAGTTTAGATTCTATACGCTTTAAGGTAGAATATTATATTGTAAATCTTGGTTCCAATTCTCCAGTTGGTGATTAGATGTGTTGTGAATTTTCTTAGTTTAACTTTGTTAAACTTAGTTTTTCCTTGTATAGGAATTTTTTTAATGATTATAATTCACCCCCCTCTTGTATATTGAGCATCTACATCGTTATTTCGATCCTACAGCCTCAACTGCTGAGACTCGTATGCAAAAACTTGGTCTCCCTGCATCAACACAGCTCCCAAACCAATCCCTAATGCATCACAGTAAAATGTATAGCTCTGCCCTTGCTCTGGGAGTATTAGGATAGGTGCTGACGTCAACCTTCCATCCAGCTCCTGAAAGGCTGTCTCACAAGCTTCCGACCAAACAAACTTTACACCCTTCTTAGTCAAGCCCATCAATGGTGTTGCTAAGCAGGAGAAGTCCTATATAAAATGCCTGTAGTAACCAGTCATCCCTAAGAAACTTCGTATCTCAAACATGTTCTTAGGCTTCTCCCGAGAAACTGCTGCTCTCACCTTTTCTGGGTCTACTAAAACTCATGCCTCTAAGATGATATGACCCAGGAAGTGAATCTCATTCATCCAAAAGTGGAACTTTGAGAGTAGATAAGGATGGAACACACAATTCATCAAAGCCATGAAAACTGTTGGCGCATTCGGGAGTCCGAACAGCATAACCGTATACTCGTATAGACCATACCTGCTCCTGAAAGCTGTGAGAGGTATATCAGATGGTCTAACGCATAGCTGATGATATCCCGATCTCAAGTCAATCTTCTAGAACACTTGTGCTCCACGAAGTTGATAAAAAAGATCATCAATCGTCGGTAAAGGATATTGGTTCTTGACCATCAATTGGTTCAACTTCCGATAATCCACACAGAGTCTAAGGGTACCTTCCGCCTTCTTCACAAAAAGGATAGGAGAACCCCAAGGAGAAGTAATGGTTTGGATGAACCCATTTGCTTGTAACTCCTCTAACTGACTCTTGAGCTCCTACAACTCAGGTGTGGCCATCCTATAAGGAGTAATGAACATTGGTGCCACTCCTGGAACAAGCTCAATAGAGAAATACACCTCAAGCTATGGAGGAAGACCTAAAAAGTCATCCGGGAAGACATACCGGAAATGATAAAACACTGGAGGTAAATCCTTCTGATAAGTCCCCTGGTCGTCCAAGTATAAGCTCGCAATCTGGGTTGTGATACCACCTCGCCCATGATACTCTGGTCCAGCTTGACTCGCATGAACATCTCATTCGCCCTTGTATAGAAACTCTCCACCCTCTGGTGACGTGAAACTAACCCTACAACGATATCAATCTACAAAGGATTGAAAGGGAACCAACCAGTCTATCCCAAGAATGACATCATAAGATGTCATCTCTAAGACATAGAGGTCCCAAAGAAAGTGACACCCACCAACCTCAAGGGGGAACTCCTCAGACTGATTCACACCATCCATTCTAGTTCCCAACAGAGTGTCTAGTGTCATGATATCAGAAGAAGTAGAAACCCAGAGCCCAAGGCTCTCCACAATGGGTACAAATATGAAACTATGAGTATCACCCGTATCGAAAAGTACTGAAGATAAAACAGAAGCTACCAGAATAGTACCTCTGACTGTAGAAGGTACAGGATCCTGCTCCTGCTGGGTCTGTTGCGCTGCATATGCCTGCCCAGTGCCGCGGCCCTACAACACATCCTGGCTACCCTGAGCTGTCCCTCCCTGTTGCCTCTGAGATCCTGGTGTCTGGCTACCACGACCACGACCGCCATCTCTTCCTTCTCACCCTGACATATTCCAGTTCCCTGACTAGTAAGAATCCACTGGCCCTACTCCCGCATGCAGAGTCTGCACAGAACCCCTCTCACTAGCCACTAGTGGAAACACCCTGCAAAAGTGTTGCAGATGACCCATCCTACCGCAATATCGAAACTCCACTGGGTCTCGTGGACACTGAGGTCTCTTGTGCCCCTCTCTACCACACTGGTAGCACATGACCTGGCCACCTAAAGTATTTTTCTGGCTGGTACTGCCACCCTGAGAGAAGTCCATCTGTCGCTTCCTCTTGCCGGTAGATATAGTACCAGAAACTGGTGCTGAACTGCCCTGGCCCACACCACTAGCTTCCCGCAGGTTCCTCTCTGTGATCAGCACCTGGTTCACAATATCATGTACTTAAGGCAACCTGAAAACATTCACCAGTGCACGGATGTCATAACGAAGACCATCCTCAAAGCTTCTGGCTCTCAGCGTCTCATCTCCCACCAGAACGGGTACAAAATGCTGAAGCTCAGTGAAACGAGCAGAATTGTCCTTCACCGATATAGCGCCCTGCTGAAAATTCATGAACTCTTGAGCTCTATCTTCCATCAGTGTCTCTGGGAATAAGAAGTCATAGAATACTGCCTGAAAATCTTCCCATGACATGTCTCTGTGATGCTCTGACTAGGTGGTAACATCCCACCACCTCTTGGCAGAATCACGCAGCATGTACATCACGAGCTTGACCCTCTGCCCTGGAGGCATCTCAAGATGCTCAAAGATAGTCTCCATCGATCCTAGCCAAGAATCTGCAGCATGTGGTCCACCGTCCCCTATAAACATAGGTGGATGGTGCTGCTGAAAGATATGTGTCATCTCTACCATAGATGTGGCAGCCGACGGTGTTCCCTGAAAGGTCTGCATGAACCACATAAAGCCTTCACGGAACTGCGCATCTGCGCCTGTGTCTGGTATAACAACTGGCGCCCCATCTAGCTCTACTGTAGGATCCACTGGTAGCCCATGGCCTACCATCTCTGGAGTATAATCGTTGCTACTCTCCTGGAGAACAACGTGCGGTCGTCTCGGCGGCATGACACTACAAGGTCAAATGCAGGCCTTAGAACAAGATTATTAAAGACTGAAACTGAAGAAACCCAAAAGGGAACAGGAGGAAGAAGGAATTCAAAATTTGAAAAACAAGACTACACTGCGTGTTTACTAACTACACGGCGTGTACTTGACTTCACTTTCCATGCCCGGTTCCGCGCGGTGAGGCTTTCGCATCGGCCGGTCCTAGCGCGGAAGATTTCGCGCGCTGCTCGGATTTCGTGATGCTTGTGGCCTATAAATATATGGATACCCCTTCTATTTTGGGGTTTTGGAATTCAGACCAGCTCCCATGCACGAAATTAGAATCTTGCGCGCACAATATGACTTTCAGGTATTGACCCTTTTCATGCAACCTTGCCCCAGGGTTCGCCTTTGCGCGCAATCCCACCGGCTTAAATAAAATTGAAAACTCCTCAGGGTTCCTCCATTGTGCACAATCACTTCCATTGTGTGCACTCCCTCCTTTGCGCATGAAACCCAATTGCGCGCAAACCCGTCGTTAGGCTTTGCCCTGTCTTAGGGATCGGTTGTTGCCCCCGCACACAATCCAAGCCTGTTGCGCGCAATCCCCTCTAGCCACGCACAATCCCTCTACCCCAATTGCACGCCTTCTCAGTGTTTTGCACGAAAACATTCTCTTTGCGCGCAAATCCCAGGACCCCTCACCTTGACGCCCCCCGGGGTGCCTCCCTGATTAGGCACCTGATGTCCTTTATACCGGGCATGCACGCCATGCATTGTTTTCCCGTACGGCCTTCCAGGACCATACGAAGTAACCTCAAGGTCCCTTGGGTGGTGTTTCCTGTTGCATTGTTTTTCCTTATGCTCCTTCGCATAGGTACGCTAACGACTATTGCTTCTTCGCATAGCTACGCTAACGTGGACCCCTCGATGGTTCGCCCTACGGCCCCCTTTCACCACAGCCTTGCTGATGCCTTCCCTCCCACAAGGGGTAGAGGGTGTTGGGAATGTAAGCCCTAGGGGTGTGGAGCGAACCCACCTCATCCAAGATGCAGGACGTTAAACTGCCATGCACTTCTTCCTCAACACATGACGTTAAATTGTGATCCGACCCCGTGCCTCACATGCAGGGTCCCCCCACTCGAACATTCTTTACACTGCTCATCTCCACGGAAATGGAATCTTCCTCACATGGAATGATATCCTCCCTCTCGAAGTGGCGTTTGTCCATGAGGGAAGGGCTGCCTCAGAGCGTAATCCCCTAGCCTCTCCTATGGAGGGTAGCACCCATGAACCTTTGTACTTCCCTCTGCGCTTTATCGCACTATGGGCCTCCATCCTGAAGTAAGTCCCGGCACCATGGGCCGCTCAATGCGTAAGCCCCTCTTCGCTTCTCACGGACGCACCCTTCACGACGTGATCATCTGGTCCCTGTTGCCTCTTGTTTCTCACACCGAGCATGACTCGCGTGGGCTTAGAGTGAGCATGGACCATGACACCCTCTTATGGGCCACCTCTGAGCGTAAGCCCCATCCCGGTGAACTTCGAGGACTTTGATCCATGCTAAGGCATGGTACGTAGGTAGCCTCCACGAGGTTCAAGCCCACCACCCAGTCATTCCAACCTCTTCACGTCATTTTGCCAACATTTTGGGCCGCCTCAGAGCGTAAGCCCCAAATTGCCCGTCCAGCATGACGTTAAACTGTCTGCCACGTCCCGCATGATGTTAAACAGTATACCATCCCACATGATGTTAAACTGTATGCCTGAACTATATGGAATTTTATCCGTGCTAAATCATGGTACATAGGTAGCCTCCACGAGGTTCAATCCCATCACTCGGTTGTTCTGACCCCTTAGTTTTGGTTCACCAACCACCATTATGGGTTGCCTCAGAGCGTAAACCCCATATCCACCATTATGGGATGCCTCAGAGCGTAATCTCCATATCCATCATTATGGGCCACCTCATAGCATAAGCCCCAAATGCCCCATCCCGCATGATGTTAAACTATATACTTGAACTACGTGGACTTTGATTTGTGCTAAAACATGGTATGTAGGAAGCCTCCATGAGGTTCAAGCCCCTTCACTCCATCACCCATATTGATTCCTACTCGGGCCGCCACATCCCGGTGGGATCATGCCACCTCGTTCTACTCCACTATATCCAGGGAGCCACCCAAGTGCTGGCCCCAACATCGGAGTTCCCTTCAGGGGGTTATTTTATCTGATCCACTCTCAGTGTTCTGATCAGTCTGATCCGTCTCTGCAAGACGTTAAACTCGCGGCATACCCCGTGTTAAACATGGGAAGCTGAGGAAAACCTCAGATACATGCCTCTAGCATGCCAATTTCCCATGTTTGATGTGGGATGCCTCGGGCTTCTGCGCCCTAGAGAAGCCCTACAATAAGGGACAAAAGATAGACATGCCAATCCCCCAGCATCAAGACACGCCAACAACGCCCCAGCGTGACCATTCTCCTCACTGAAGGTTTCTACCCTGACCAGACCCCTTAGAGCATCTCGATGGAAGCAGTGTAATTAACTGGTGTCCATGAAGATATGGCACCAGGAACGAGATTCATGAATACATCTTAAATCTATGAGGGATACCCGGACTAAGTGACGAGCTTGGAGGAGGAATCCACAGAAGTAAGAACCGACATCCCATCATCCCGGTTTCGATCAAGGATCAGACGTCCCTGAACAAGGAATAGATGCCGCCCGCCTTTGGAAAGCAGTAATGTGGGGCCACAAGCCACGCGTCCTCCCCTGCATGATGGATGCGCGTGTGCCCCAGCCGAAAGCGTCGAAAACCGAAAATGGTGAACCCGACATGAATCTCTTCTCCACAATATGGAGATCAGTAGCGTTTGGGGTGTCAGAATATTAGCATGTCACCAGGTCCGGGCACCCAGCACCAGGACGTGAAACCCGCCAGGGGTTGGGGAAATCAGGATGTTGAGCACTATGTTCTGTGACTTCGTTAGCGTGGATCCCTCTTACCGACCACGGAAGGAGGAATGACGTTAGGCTATTGGTTGTCGATTCTTTTTCCTACTAGTGTTAATGGGTTCATCTCCCTACTTTCAGGAATCAGATCGCTGCATTCGGAGCTCAATCGCCACCTGACCACCAGCGCAGGGGCAGGGGCAGTACCGACGCGACCACCCCGCACGGTCCCGCCTTTTCCACGGCTGCTCCGACCACTACGACTGTCTGGCACTCACGCCCCTTCTCTCCGTCAGAGGTTATCCAACGGAGGGTGATCAATGACCTTGTGCGTAGGTACGAGGAGGAAGGGGTCATCCCAACTAGGGACATGGACCATTTGGATCTCGAGGCAGTTGCGCCTCACTGCCATCGCCACCCCGGAGGGCCGCGTAGGGAGCCACCATACCCCACCCTGACGTTCAACCGTTTTGGGAGCCTATCCCCAGAATGCCTCGACACCTCCCTTCCCTATGCCGATGAGGTGGGCGATGTCTGAGTTCGCCCGATCGGGGATCTACTCTAGGGGTTCACGGTAAGGGCCCCCACCAGGCCCCGTTGATGCTGCCACCCGACTCCCTGAGCCGAAGAGCAGGCAATCCATGTGCCCACACCGCCGGCTCCAACCCATCTGACCCGACGCCAGTGTCAGGTGCGAGCGGAAGAGGATGCCTGCCCTGGGGCATCAAGGTCAGCAACCACTGTGGTCCGAGCCACTGTTGGATCTTTTCATCAAACCCCCGCACACGTTGAGCAGGAGAAGTTACATGCCTGACGCGGATCGAGGCCCCGACCGCCCCATAGGCAGGTTGGGTCAACTCTCCTGGTCGCTGGCATAGGCAATGGCCACCACAGACCAATACGTGGTAGTGCGATCCAGCGTGGAGTCCAACTCCACACCACCATTCTGGAAAGCATAATGCTTCCCCGTGACAGCTACGCATCGTGTGGGGCTCTTTCCAGCGCTCACTACACTGGGTACGGGGTCACTTCCCTTACCACCGGCCGCGAGTATGGAGCTATTGCATATCTGGTCACTCACCCACATGGAGGTCCTCCCCATGTCCCTTTAGACATCTTCCTTGGTTCTCCTCACACCCCGGTCCTTGGTCCTCTCGGCCCCAGTACCATTGCGGCAGAGGACTCCATGATGGAAATCAACATTTCCCTGAAGAGCCACCCAGGGGCAGGAAGGCAGGATGTCTTCGCCGCAAGGGAAATGCCAGGGAAGGCCAGGTGGAAGTCAGACCAGTCTATTTCTCAGACTCTAAGGCGGAGTATGACTCGACAATGGAGCCCTCCCCCCGGTCATATGAGTCAAGGGCATGGATAGGGCGGCGGTTACCATTGGCCTTTCTAGAAGCACCTTCCACACCGGTCATAGAGGGTGGAGAGCTTTTCTAGGGACCAACGGAAGAGTCACGACATGGCACACCTTTGGCAAGTGCCAACACTATGACAAGAGGCCTGTTCGCTGGCCCATCCTATCGTGACGTGACAGCCAGGACACTGAAACCCTTGGAGGATGACTTAGGATTCGGCGGCCAATCGGCATGCCCACTGTATTCTCCACCGGCCATCCCACCGGCCCAGCGGCCTGCCTCGGCACTGCTGCCAATTCCCCATCCATTCTCGGTTGATGAGTGGGGCCAGCAAGGGTCGGATCCCGAACCTGAGCCGTGGAGCTTTTGGACCATCCTCGCAGCAGGCCACTTCCCTGAGAAGTTTTGGCTGGTCGCAGGATCATATTTTGATATACCAGAATCGCTCACCCTGAGAGAGTTTGAATGTTTCCGCCAGGCTCTCTGGTCGACTCACTCCCATCTTCTCCATAAACAAGTGAATTATCTCGGGAGTCCATCACATCTCGAGGATATCGGTGAGCAGTGTCGTCAGTTCGACCTAGCCACGCTCCCCGCGGTTCGGCACCCCGAGTCACTTGTCCACCACAGGGCCCTCCAACAATAATGCTCCAGAGTTTTCAAGTACTCCATAAAGTTATCAAGGAAGCCACCCCCCATGTGCACGTCCGTGGATGGGGGCAATACGCTACCCTTCTCTTCTGTACGATTCGCCGGCAGCCCGACTCACCAAGTG
This sequence comes from Viscum album, assembly GCA_963277665.1. Lineage (NCBI taxonomy): Eukaryota > Viridiplantae > Streptophyta > Magnoliopsida > Santalales > Viscaceae > Viscum > Viscum album. The sequence continues at coordinate 1,509,377,153 of OY728128.1, read as the reverse complement.
GTTTCGAGGGCATGCCCCTGAGGGCAGCAGCGGTCAACATGGCCAACCTATTGGGAGAGGGGAACAGTTTGGAACTCCTCGACGGGGACTCACCCCCTGAGGACAAGACACTACTGGACCCATCCAGGAGGATTACTCACTAACAGATAAGCCTCCTAGGTCTCTCCACACCCACTGAGGCATTAAAACTGAGCCGGAACATTAGCATGGGTAAGGAACACGTCGAGGCTGTCAAGCTCGCTGACCCATCTGCCTCAGTGCAGAAGGCAGAGGAAGATCCCGATAAGGCCACACTGTGCCAACAGCTTGCTGAGCAGAAGAGGCTGGTTGATGAGCTTCTGGCTAAACGCATTGCTGAGTGGCGGCCTGACTACGGTGATCCTAGGTCGGGACAGCATGGGTAGGAACAACTACCCCTCGACGAGATTCTCCCAGGCAACCACGATCATGCCATGTTTTCCAATAGAGGAGAGGTCGGATCTCATGGCAAGATGGTGCGATACGTTTCGCCGAACCCTCCTGAGCGGCATGATCACCCAAGAGACCCCGCTCGGGCTCCTCCCATTGCCCCAAGAGTTTCTCCACCAGCCACCCCACGAGCTGTTGAGATTGACTACCGGATTGAAGATCCTGACAATGCGCTTGTGGTTAGAGATCCCCGTCAGGACAGGAACCTGCATCCAGACGATCTGATGGCAGCACTCATCACCCTCTTAAGGGCTTTGGAAACTCGGCATGTGGAAATCCCACCGGACGGAAAGCCATACCCAACAGGGGTGGATGATATTACAGCACCTCCAGGATTTGGGAACCCCACTTTCTCCCCCTTTAATGGGACAGGAGACCCGCCACAACACCTAGCCCACTTCAACTCGAGGTGTGGGCCTATGTTAGGAACTCTGGCGCAGAAGGAGGCCTCCAAGCTCCGTTTCTTTGTTCAGACACTAGAAGGGCCAGCATTCGTCTGGTACAACCATCTCCCTATCGGATCTGTGACTAGCTAGGAGGACCTTCGTAGGTAATTACTTTACCAGTTCAGTTCCACAACCCAGAAGTAGAACATTTCAGACCTCTTCAGGTGTAAGAAAAGGCCCGATGAGTGAGTTGCGAACTTCATCGCCCAGTGGAAGGGGCTCACATACTCCCTTGACATGCCACTAACTCAAGAGAAATTACTAACAATGTGCATAGGGAACATAAAGGTAGAGCTGATTCCTTATCTGATCACTCATAATTACCCCGGAGGGTTCTGGGACTTCTTGGGCAAGGCTCAGTGCCTCGAAGAGGCCCTAAAACAGGCCCGTTAGGCACGCCTGTTGCCTCCTGTGATCCCTGCAAGGAGAGATTCCAGAGCAGAGCCCGCTGTTGTGGCCCGGATAGAGGCCCCCAGGCAGCTAGAGTTGCTACCAGGGAGGCCAGCTCTGCATTCCCATAGGGGTCCACCCCCACGGGCACAGCTTCCAGCCTAGCAGCGACTGCCTCAAAATCGGCAAGTGCCTCCGCGTAATGCACCACCACCACCTAGGCGAGATAATCAGGTTCCACCTCCTCGGCATGCTCCTCCGACCCCTCGTTAGGGCCAGCCTCTAAGAGAACCCTTTTTAGACATAAGGAATCAGACATACTTGTTTGACGAGGCTCAGGTCCCTGGTTACTTCTGTAGTTCTTTGGAGAAGAGAATTGTGCGGTTTCCTGAGTGCCGGAAGCCAGAAGAGGCACATCTCACTAATCACCCCAACTACTGCCGTTATCACCGGACCCTGGGGCACACCATCCAGCGATTCTATGTGTTCAAAGACTGGATCCAAGACCATATTGACAACAATATAGTCAGGTTGGGCCTAGCCTCGGCACAAGTAGCAGGTGTCTTTGTGAGATCAGAGGGCGGTAGCGGCGATAAGGATGAATGGCAGCAGGTTTTCAATCATGGGTCCCGAAATTATAATGACTGGATGGCCCGCAAGATGGTCTCCTGTTTCCATGGCATCATCTGTGCACGCCTGAATCAGCCAAATCCTTCAGGATCTGCGGTTGATACTTCGGCATCATCATCCCAGCCTGCCTCTTCCCAGAAGAGTAAGCAGCAACGACGCAAGAAGAAAGAACGCCCCCTTCCAATGTCGTCTTCATCCCGCACTCTTGGAGACTTCATGCCCCCAGAAATGGGGATCCCTTCGAGACTCTGTCCGGTAATGGATGACTCCCCGAGTGATAGTCAGGGGTATGCTTCGGTTAACAATGTAGAGTTGGTAAATCCCTTTTTGACTCCCGATAATGAGGGATGCTAGGTGGACCTTCCCAATGCCCCCAGTCATTGCCAACATTGGCAGAGCCATGGCTACATGAATCGCCAGGGCACGACAGTTGGAACCTCCAGCCGGGCCGTGCATGCCACTGAGACCAGGTAACAGGCCCAATACAGAGCTCAGCACACGCGGCCCCTTTATCTGGTGTCGACAGTTCCGTCTCCACCACCATTTGTGTTGATGGATCATGAGAAACCACCTTGTCCATACCAGGACCAGCTCTGCCTTGCTACCAGCCGACCCCAGACTTTCAGTCCCAACCCTGCAGCCACTCTTCGGGCTTCGACTAGTGAACAGCGAGATGTGCCTAGTACCAGTTAGCCACTGGTCCCGCCGGTAGGGCCCGTCATGACTCCAATCGCAGAGAGACCTCATGTCTGTAGAGGCTCGCGTTTGGCCCGAAAGTATGATGTTCTGAAACACCTGGACGGAATTCCAGCAAGGATTTCTATCCTTGAGGATCTTCTCCTGTCATCCAAAATGCATGAGGCACTCGCAGAGGCCCTAAGGATCCCCCTCCAGTTTGAGACGGAGGTAGGAGCTGCAGAAGCCTTCCATGCTGAGGCTATTGAGAATGCCGAATGCTAGGCAGTTATCTCATTCTCCGGTGAAGATGAAGACCCTCCCATACAGGGGCACATTCACCCACTGTACATCACTGGCCAGTTCAATGGCATGGAAGTCCGCCGCTGTCTTATTGAAATGGGTTATGGGATTAACCTAATCCCAACTCGGACACTGCGGAAGTTGGGTCTGTCTGAGGATGATTTAACTCCCTCCGACCTCAGGATCCAGGGATATGATAGAACTAAGCAAACTCTAGTCGGCAATATTCTCTTGAATACCCAGTTCGTTGGCCTAATTTCCAGCACTGAATTCATGGTTGTCTCTCAGGACACCGCCTACAATGCATTGATGGGCAGGTCGTGGCTCCACCTTCATGCAGTGGTCCCCTCATTGTATCACCAATGCCTCAAATACTCCCTTAATGGTTGAGTAGGTGTGCTCCAAGGAGATGCGTCTCCTTTTTCCTCTTGTGAATCCTATTATCTGGAAGTCGACTACTACAAGAGCAAGGATAAGTAGGTTTTGGAAGGTGAGGTTGACCCTGCCACTATCATAAGTGATCCCTGGGCAGGTTTGGATGACGCCTACGTCTTCCCAATCCATCGGTTGGAGGCCACAACCCCCGACATAGGGCAATGTTTCATGGTTTCGGGTACAAGAGGAAGGCATATTCTCGAGCCCAAGCGATGGCAGAAAATCACCTCATACTCCTACACCAACCAGGCTCGGGTGATTCCCAAACCTCCTACCCATGTATGGTATCGGAATGTCAGGCTCATGGTGACGGCTGTGCATCATACATGTCTCTTCCTCCAGGATGGAATTAACCATCTCAAGCCAACGCACCACTACTGCTTTGATATCATCAAGTGTGGCCCCTTAGGCCGAAGACCATATGGGATTGGATCGACTACCTTCATCGTTATGGTCTCAGTGGCGCGTGAGTCTCCCGATATGATGACCACTGCCGCCCAACCCGGAACCAGCTTCCCATCTGGGTCTGGTAGCCCCGAAGTAGCTCCCCCCGCAGAAGATCCCTCCACAAGTGGAGAAGAGGATCTAGAGGATGCTTCCCATGCCTTTGAAGAGGGTGTCTCTACCACAGTCAATGAATTGGTATAGGTGAACCTTGGTAGTGAGGCAGATCCGAGACCTACATTGATCAGTGTGGCCATGCCCCTTGAGGAGCAGAAACGGTATGTAGAATTCCTCAAACAGCACCGTGATATGTTCCCTTGGAGTTACAATGAGATATTAGGACTAGATTCTCAGGTATTTGTCCACCGCCTTGGTCTTCCGACATACCATCGCTGGTTCAAGAAGCCTCCCAGAAAGGTGAACCCTTCCCACGGTGCCATGGTTGAGGCCGAAGTTGATATGCTCATCAAAGCCAACTTCATCAAGGAAGTCCAGTACCCTTGGTGGCTTGCCAACATTATGCCAGTCAGGAAGAAGAATAGACAGATCAGGGTCTGTATCAACTTCCGCGATCTCAACCGCCACTGTCCGAAGGATGATTTTCCCCTTCTAGTGACAAAGTTGTTGATGGATGCCAAGGTCGGGTTACAAGCTCTATCCTTCATGGATGGGTATTCTGGGTACAACCAGATCCAGATGGCCCCCAAGGACGAAGAGTTCAATGCCTTTAGGGCCCCCCAAGGTACTTTTTGTTACCAGGTTATGCCCTTCGGCCTGAAAAATGCAAGTGACACCTATCAACGGGTCATGCATCGCATATTCAGGCCAATTCTTAGGATGTTGGTGGAATGCTACGTGGATGATCTGGTGGTCAAATCTCTCCAGTGCCAGGACCATCTCAAGGACCTTGAGAAATTGTTCGGATTCCTCCGTTCCTGCCACCTGAAGATGAACCCGTTGGAGTGTGCCTTCGGGGTCACCTCTGGAAAGTTTCATGGATTTGTTGTTAGATACCGAGGCATTGAGATCGACCCAGAGAAGATCAAGGCCATCAGCCAGATGCCTCCTCTGAGCAATATTTAGGAGCTTCGAGGTCTCCAAGTCCACTTAGCCTATATACGCCGATTCATTGCGAATCTGGAGGGCAAGTGTAAGACCTTTTTCCGGCTCATGAGGAAAGGTGCCACCTATGAATGGGATGAAGAGTGTCAGATCGCCTTCGAGAAAATCAAGCAGTATCTGCTCCAACCTCCGGTCTTGATGCCACCTGTTTCTGGGAAGCTATAGGTCCTTTACGTGACCACCCTGGAACGGTCCCTCGGCACACTTCTCGCCCAGAAGAACAACGAGGGAACAGAGAACAACATCTACTACCTCATCTGCATGCTCCTCAATACAGAAATTAGATATTCTCCCATTGAGAAGAGCTTCCTGGCACTCATATTTTCCATACAGAAATTGTGGAACTACTTGCAGTGCCATGAGGTACAACTAGTCTCTCGGGTAGACCCGTTGAAGTACATATTGAACTGACCTATGTTGACTAGCCGACTAGCGCGGTGGGCAGTGATCCTCTAGCAGTTTGACATCAGGTTCGTACCTCAGAAGGCTATCAAAGGACAGGCGTTGGCAGACTTTTTAGCTGCTCACCCAACCTCCACGGATCAGCCACTGGATCTAGGTTTTCCTGATTAGGTAATCCTCTCAGTCAATCATGTTTTCCCATGCTGGCAGATACACTTTGACAGTGCCTCCCGGAGCCCCACCGGTAGGAGACTCAATGATCCTAGGATCAATAGAGTGGGCCTGGGTATCATCTTCATCACCTCGTAGCAAGCTGTTCTGCCATATTCGTTCCTGTTGTTAGAGGGATGCACCAACAATGAGGCCGAATATCATGCCCTCATCACTGGCCTCGAACTGGCCATTGAGATTGACGTTCCCCATCTGCATGTGATAGGGGACTCCGAGCTGGTCATCAAGCAGGTCAATGGTGACTATGTTGTCATAAATCCAGAACTCGTTCCATTTTTGGAGTGCACCCTCCATCTAATGACTCACTTCCCTTCTCGGCCAGAGTTCGTTCATATCCCCCAGTCGCAGAACAGTCAAGCAGATGCTTTGGCCAGCCTGGCCACGTTGTTTGCGGAGCCCGAATAGGAAAACATGATTATCCATGTAGCGCACTAGAGATTCATTATTCCCATTACCCTGGAGGATGATCGTGGCCCGCGGGTGAACCATCTTACCACTGGCGCCCCGACTTCGGGGGCCCCGGGTACTTAAGATACGGTGATCGGAGGTACTTCCTGATTGGAGGACGCCCTTGGTTGAATACCTCCTATGTGGTAATATTCCATCATACCGAGTCGAGCGCGAGCAAATCTGACGCCACACACTGCAGTTTACCCTTCATAGAGGTCCCATCCTTGAGCAGATCCTTTACAAACGCGGATTTGATGGTGTTCTCCTCCATTACCTTCAAGGAGTCGAGATCCCTCGGGTCATGCAAGAGGTTCATGCTGGTTCCTGTGGCACCCATCAGGCTGGGTCGAAGTTGTCCCACCAAATTCGGAGGCTGAGGTACTTCTGGCCCTCCATGATCTATGATTTCATTGAGTTTTCCAAGAGGTGTCATGCGTGCCAAGTTCATGCCAACTTTGTGCATCAGCCACCAGAGCTCCTCCACACTACCAAGTATTCTTGGCTTTTTGCAGTCTGGGGGTTGGATGTCGTAGGACCCTACCCACTGGCGATGGCTCGCCAATGCCGGTTCATTCTGACCACTACGGATTTCTTTTCCAAGTGGGCAGAGGAAATTCCACTCAAGGAAGTTAAAGTCTGTTTTATCACTGACTTCGTGAGTTCCAACATCATCTATCGATTTGGAGTGCCTCACGCTATCCTCACGGATAACGGAACCAACTTCCGAGTAGCCAAGCTGATGAAATTTTACGCCAAGTACAAAATTCTCTCCAACCATACCTCCCACTATCACACGCAGGCGAATGGAAGGATCGAGGCGTTTAACAAAACCCTCTCTAACATTCTGCAAAAAATGGTTGGTCAGAACAAGAAAAGTTGGCCGGAAAAGCTCCCCAACGCCCTCTGGGCTTATCAGACGACAAATCGCAATTCCACCCAGGTGACCCCGTATTCCCTGGTGTATGGATTTGAGGTTGTCCTGCCCATCGAGATTCAGTTTCCCTCATTGCGCACGGCGGTCTATGACCAGCAAGCACCAGATAGATTTGCTGAAATCTTTCTAGCGTAATTAGAAGCACTGGATGAGAATAGGTTTCGCGCCTTGCACAACCTGGAAAGGCATCAGAGCAGGATGGATCGAGCTTTCAACAAGAAGGTTCGCATCCGCTCTTTCCTGCAAGGCGATCTAGTACTGGCCCTCAAGGCACTAATGATTCCCAGCAGGAAACCACCCAAGTTGGAGCCCAAATGGGAGGGTCCTTTCTTCATCCATAAGGTCTATCCTAATGGTGCATACTCCCTGGTGACTATGGATGGTGAGCGTGTCACTCCTCCCACCAATGCCAAGTTCCTCAACCAGTACTTTGCCTGAGCCTAAGGGTCTTGCATGACCCTAAACTGCAACCACAGTCCTCCATGACCTTAAACTAGATCATGGTCCCGCAGGACCCTAAACTAAATTTGGTCCTGCATTTGGGCCCCCGGAGTCCCCCACGACCTTAAACTAGATAACGGTCCCGCATGACCCTAAACTGCACCCGGTCCCCCATGACCCTAAACTGCATTTGGTCCAGCACAACCTTAAACTGCACTTAGCCCTACATCTGGGCCCCTTTGGTCCGAGTTCTAAGACCTTAAACTAGGATCCTTGTGGTCCATCATGACCTTAAACTGCATGCTCTTCCTCACTGCAAGATGTTAAACTGCAAGCTGGTTAGGCCTTCCTGACCGAGGCCCAGCCTCAGGCCCCTTGGCCTTCTCGGGCCCTTTAGCCCCACTCTTTACCCAGAGTGTGCGGTGTGGTTTAGGATTATGTCCTCATTCACCATGGGTTACCCACCATTCCGTACACATTCCTGGATGAAATGCCTCTCATCGTCCTACATGACATTAAACTGTGCTTCTAGAACTACGTGCAGTTTGATTCCCATCCTTATGGGATACGTAGGACCGCCTGAACGTCTAGGTTTCAGGTCTAGCCCCATCTCTTAGGAGATCCCACGATCTCCCATTAACCTCGGTCTCTTGGCATGTCCCTCCCCGTGGGGGGATATATAGGTGTGGTACAGGGTTTTTGGAATCATGCCCCATTCTCCCGAGAATCTGCCATCTTTTGGCCGCTCTCAAACTGAGCCATTTGACCCTTTCCAGTGGTCCACTAATGTGTTCAGAGTACCCTGGTCTAGGACCTGGAGTGTCAGATTTGACTTAGGCAAGTTTTGTCCACTTTCCAGGCTTCGTGCTCCCCTTCATTTAGGCCCCCGTTATCTTTCACACCCGGAGGGACCCCCAAGAACGGCTTGGATACAATGCCTAAGGTATCTCCTACCGTCACAGTCCAACACCCCCGAGGGTTTTAGATAAAAAATTGATATAAATCCTGCATTGTGAACATGGTCAGCAGTCGATGCTCATTTATTTGTCCCCATTTTAGGCTAACGCGATGGAATGTTCTGTTGTGAACATGGTCAGCAGTAATCATCTATCGCCACGCCGACTCCTTCAGGCCCTGAATGTTGGTTTCATGATTCACATTATGCTCCACCCCATCGTGTCAAGGTGGAATCTTGACACTCCTTGCACTAACCCTCAGTGCACCTCCACATGTCAGGCAGACAAAGATGTGTGCCAGTATCTCTCGGGGCTCCTTTGATCTGAGCGCCAAGGTTATATGCTTGGATTTTATCTAAGGATCATGCACAACTTGACCCTCATCCCCATGGGAAATGAGGAGTCGCCCAAACATTGCGTTCCGGGCCCAGCTCAGCTAGAAGCTAGTGTCTCATGCCCCCTGATTGTTGGACCCTCATTGGCTCCTTGGCCCGAGGCTCCTCTCCCAGAATTGCACGCGGTGACAGTACGAGGATATTCCCTCATCTAAATTGGGTGTGCCTTATCACATCGTGCATATTCCCCCAGGTCCAAGCCATATGACCTTAAACTGTGCTGATTAATCCTACCACACGACCATAAACTGTGATGATATCATCCTGGCCGCACGATGAAAAACGTCACTGCATTGTGGTGACCTCCCCATAGGGGACATCACGTTGGGTATTGGTCGATTACCATACCATTTGTCAATGCATGTATACGACTTCATTATTGTGGTGATTCTAGGAGTTTCTACCCTAGGTCGGTCGTTCCACGAATGAAAAACCATTCACCTTCAAGAACAAACAAGACATATCAAATTTCGCTTCTTTTAGTGCGAGGGCTATACCCGCACACCTATTTCATCCTTTACACGGGTACCATGTCGTGTCATGACACCTTTCTAGAACTACGTACAGCTTGATCCCCATTCTCATGGGGTACGTAGGAATGCCCAGACCTCTTGTCTAAGGGTCCATCTTGGGGTCTGCTAATTCATCGTGTCTGTCCCACCTTTGGGACCTTGACCACGAGACCGTGTGGTGTGGTGAGCAGGACCTCGTCCTCATTCATGTCCGGTTTGTGATAGACACACCACATGCGCCCTATTATGAGAATTAGCCCTCATGTTTCTTGTCCTTCATGACGTTAAAATGCGCCCCCAAGAACTACTTATGGCTTGATTCTCATCCTTATGAGATACGTAGGAGCACCTGGGCACTTCCCCACAGGCCCATCCTAACATTCATGTTCGGTCCCTTGACCTAAACATGTCTCCAAGGAGCACATGGTAAGCAGGGCCTTGCCCCATTCATGTCAGGTTTTGCAACCACTTTACCATGTGTCTCCCACTTCCCTTACTCTTTTTGGTCCGAGTTGTAAGACCTTATACTAAGATCCTTTTCTAGAACTACGTGTGGCTTGATTCTCATCCTTATGAGACACGTAGGAACGTCTGGACATTTCGTCTTGGGTCCAGCCCCAGGGATTACTAAATCCCGTCCCTCCTCACTGTCGGCCCCTTGGCCTGTCTTCTTGGGGAGTGGTTTAATTGCGACATTTACCCTGAATAAGTTCTGGATGCCCCATAGTGATGTTGGGAAGTTAAAGTTATCTCACCAGAGAGGTCCTATCTGGAAATTGGGATGATCTGTGACCAGATTAATACGTCCGCCTAATGCGCCTCCACCATGGTGGCGCAATTTTGGGAGTGTTGGATTCTGTTTGAACAAACCACCACTCCACTTTCCACTCTTTGCGTACCCCTTTATTCAGATCCTCATCCTCTTTCATGTTTGATGGGACCCCCTAATAGTATGGATGATAGACTTTGGTCCTCCTGCTGTAATAATATGGATGATAGACCTTTGGTCCTCCTATTGTAAAAATATGAATGATTGACCTACGATCCGCCTGCTGTCCTGGGACAATGTTCTAGAAGACTGGTCATGTTTTATGGGACCCCCTAATAGTATGGATGATAGACTTTGGTCCGCCTGCTATAATAATATGGATGATAGACCTTTGGTCCCCCTATTGTAATAGTATGGATGATTGACCTATGGTCTGCCTGCTGTCCTGGGCCAACATTCTGGAAGACTGATCGATGATATTTCAGTTAGGCCTCGTGTTATGAACATGATCAGTGGTCAGCCCTCATTTGTTGTCCCTGTTTCAGGGCAATGCGATATGGATGCTGCATTTCTTCCACGGTTAACAGTTATCCTCCATCGTCGTGCCCACCCACAGTGTTCCGAAGTTGGGTAACATGATTCACCTTTTTCATCTCCCTATGTTCGGATGGATTTCAATGCCCTCGGCTTTCCCCGCTCATGTGTCATAACACACTGAGAAGATGATATATCAATCGGTCTGAGGTCCCCTCCTCAGAAGTCCAGGCCCGATTTCGGATGCCTGAAGCTTGGTTGACGCCCCACAGTCGGATGAAATGATAACATGAGAATCCTTTGTCTCTCGCATTGGGTGCGACCCACATGAGCTTAGGGGTGAGTTGTTATTCGTTTCAGGATTATGGTTGAGCATATTAAACTAAAGGTACAGATAAATAGATTGGTCCACACAATGGATCGAAATATTGACCAGTGAAAGAAAAAAGTTTTTGGGATGGCCAAAACAAAGCCCTTAAGGATCAGCATGCATGATTGATCTTTCCAATGCTTCTACCCTTTGGATAATAGCCTCCAGTACTACTTCTCACTCCCTGAAGACTCTCTCTTCATCAACAGCCGCAGAGCACAGTTCGCCAACCCTAGCTTGTGCCTGCACCCATTCGGTTTGAAGTATGGTCATCTGGTGACTCACCTCCATCAGTTGTTCTTGGGTGTCATCCAGTTGGGCCATCAGTTGCTCCACGAGCTCAGAGCATGTTGCGATGAAGACCTCCTTCTCTGCCGCCTTCCCTTCGAGGCGCCAGACTTCCTACTCCGCCCTTAGGAATGCTCAGGTGCTCACTGATTTTTCCCGACACTGGGTAACGTCGGTGCTCTGGCTACTCTCACGTATCTTCTCATCCATGTAATAATGGACCATCAGATGAAGGCGTTGAGCATCAGCCCCTCCGGCACACAGGAATCACATCCAGTTCTAGAGTGATCTCATTCGCCTTAGCTAATCCGCCTGAGGTTTCCTGAGAAAGCGCTGAATACACTTCCACCCTTTGTGACGTGTCATACGGCTCTCCCCGGACGCTTCCGAGTATGAATCATCTATCTCCTCAGGATCAGCGGGCTGGTACACATGAAAGGCAGCCAACAGGTCAGTAGCAGGGTCTGCCTCAGGGATTCCATCACAAGGAATAGGATCCTCGACATCCGGGCGACCTTCCTCTCTTGCCCCGACAACGGCGGTGCCTCCGTCAGCTTCCGGCCTTGTTCTAATGACAGCACCACTGATCTCCGCCTCCCACTTCTCACCAATTTCTAGGGACAACTTAGTTTTGGAGGTATGTTCTGGAGGGGGTGGTCTGTCCGCCACTAGTCCACTCACGGACAGCCCGGGCTCAGTAGCCCGACGAGCCTCCAACGCCGAGATCACTATACGAGGAGCATCCTGATTAGTGGGGTTTTCTGACAGTAATCACCAGTAGAGAAGCAGGGGACTTACAGGAACCCAAAGTGTAACACCCCAAGCTTCCACGGTATGCTTCTCTTTGAATAATACAGTAGTGTGTGTTGTACGCAACTTCGAGTTCTAACACACATCACAACCAATCAAACTAGTCGTTATAAATAGTAATACCCACTTTTTTAAATTTTATAAATTTTATCTCTCAAAATGGAATTCGTTTTTGGATTCGGATTATCGAATTTAGCCTAAGGTGAAATTTTGGTACTTTTCAGATAACTTTTATATTTTGATGAATAGTGAAAATTACTAAATTTTAATTAAAAACAACTTTTTAAATCGAAATAATTAATAGTGATAAATTATGAATTTGAGTGGTTTTAAAGTATATTTAGAATATATTTTTACCATTTAATACAATGTTGGTCATTGGACATAATTTTACAATTAAACCGGACATAAACAAGTATCGATCTTTTGATAGTTATTATATCTTAAAAACACGCTTTTTGTTTTGACAGTGGGAATTAATTTTAAATTAATTTCTGCCACTTCTGTATTTTGAATTTGAAAAATTTATTCCATATTTGGAATCAAGATATCTAAATTGTGTAAATAGTTAACTTTTATTTTTAGACATTTTGAATAATTACTTCGGTAAATATTTTATTTACCATGGTTAAAGGGTAAATCCGGTAAATAAGGGCTAAAAAATAATATTATAATAATACTAAATTACCCTAAAACGTGTCCTAACCATATTGGTGGATACATTTCCGACCATGGGAATATTTGGGTCGATTTTAGGACCCCATAGAGCCACTTTTAGGTGATAGGGACACTTTATTTTAATTAAGTTAAAATAAATACAAAAATGACATAAGCATATATCTTTTAGAAAAACAATTTTTACATAGGGTTATATATGTTGGATTTTCGACTATAAATATTCATTAGAAATATAAAAGGATTTCCTACATAATTATATTTTATTTATAATTTATATACATTAAATAATTTAATTTATTTATGACACAATGGTGATGCAGTAATTACCTAATTAATGAAAAATTAGAATAATTGATATTATAAATACCCAAATAAATTTAATTTGAGACTTTTTATAAATTAAAATGATTTTCTAGGTTAATATGACATATTAGTATTATTTATATAAATTTTTTTGAAGTAATAATCCTGTTATGAATTTGTCAAAAACAAAATACCCAATAGTGTCAAAATTGACATAAAAGAGTTTTTAAAAAAAATATTATATTATTAACTGATATTAAATTCCAAAAAATCTAATGTTCGTCCAAGAGACTTATATAATGATATTTGTATCATTAATGGACCACTTGGGGGTCTCTTGGATGTATATAGTAAGTTTATTAACTATATAATATAAAAATACAAAGTGACATGGTAAGTGTCAAACTAATTAACTAAGAGTTTAAACTAAAAGATAAGGTTAATATAATGACCCAATCCTGTCTAAATTCTATTGGTTGAGTGGTTTTCAACCCATACCTACCTTAAGCTTTAAATAATCCAATTTGGAGCCATTAGAAACAGAATATGAATTTATTATAAAATAATATTTCTAGCTTCTCCAAAGGTGTCCCTCACCCCTCTTATAAAAGGGCACTCCCCCTTCTCATTAATTCACACCTTCAAAGCCTTTTGATTCAGCCAAACCCTGACCAAATACTCTCTAAACTTTCCTCACTTAATCCTAGAGGCCTTCCTTTAGTCATAAATCCAACCTAAGGAGTCCTTTTGATCAAATCAAAAGGAAGAACCCGAAGAAGAGGTAATGTTTTCACCACCCTCTTTCAAGTTCCTTTCTTCTTCCACTTCTTCTTTCTTTGTTATTACCATTCTAAAATAATAACTCCAGTGTCTTATATATACTGTGATGTTATTATAAATATGGTACAACCATATTAAGTATTCTATCCATCCTTTGAACGACATGTCACCATACGTGCGTACGTACGGCTTACCGTCTCCACGTCGTGGTGTAATTGTTATTCAATAAATTATTATTTGGATGGGTATAATAATGATGGTTAATTCATTTAAATAATAAATATAACATGAAAATGATTCTGTATATATGATATACCATCCAATTATATATTATTTTAATATCAAAAGAATGATATTGTCGCTCGTGCGTACGTACGGACTATCGTCTCCACGAACGCGATGAGATTCATTCTCCATCGTATCCATTCAAGTATAATTATCATTTGATGATTTAAAAATAATGTTTAAGGACTTGATATCATTATGGATATGAATAATATACAACATATCCATGACAAACACGGCTTATGTAGCAAAACATATAAAAGAAAACGAGTAAGTTAACACCCGAAACGACGATTATACTAAGATATTATTAACAAAGTAATGTTAAAAGATCATATATGATATCATATTAATGTATATGATTCTTGTATAATTTAATAACAATTATTTCATAATTATATATGAGGTTAACCTACCCCCAACCAAGGAAAAGTACAAGGTAAGGGTTTATTTCACAATCTCTTCATTATCCAAGGTTGTTTATACGTAATTATCTATTGGGACCTCTTTATCATCCACATTCATGTTTCTTAAAAATGTATTAAAAATAATTCTTAATATTTTAAAGACTATGGGATAAAGTCATTTATACCCTTGTTTACTTTTATAAGAATTTTATTAAGGAATATTTCTGTCGTTTTCCAAACAAGTTATTTTTTAACCTTTTCGACAGAATTAAGGTAAGAATGTTTTTTTAACTTATATGGCAGGTGTGGCTATTTTCCACCGTTATAAAATCGTCAAAGCTTCCCTTATAATCTTATAATAATATTTTCAAAGAAAATGTTTTATTTTATAAATATATGACTCTTAAATGATTTCAAAATAGAAAGAGATATTTCTCTAAAAAGAGTTTTGATTTCATCTATGTCAACATCCTTCGATGGATTTTAAGTTTATTTGGAGTTGATTTATTATGATAAAAAACTTCCATGTTGTATTGATGGTTTTGTGATATGTCTGGCTGTGGATGTGTTATTTTTATACCATTCATGGTTTATGAAGAAAGTATTGACATTTCGTATGCTAGTTTTAATACGAATGTTTATGTTATGTTTAAACCTGTTCATATGAGGAATGCATTGGACTTAATAAGTGACGGGTGGAGCCCTCTATAGCTCCTCGATGCATCGGTAGGTATCATGAGACAAACTAGTGTCTTGGAATAATTCTTTGACAAAATCTTATTTGTAGTCTTTGAATGAGGCCTTGACTATGTCGTTATGATAGTCTGGCATTATGCATTCCATCATTATGAAAGTGGTTATTGATATTGCATGTGATTATTAAACTAGTAGAATATCCATGTGAATAAGTATATGGAATTATTTCATTTAATTTCTTCCATATTATGCTAAAGTTCAAGTTTTAATAGGCTTTTGTTTTATTTATACATTGCCTTAAATGTTTATGCTTATTTATGAAAGTTTTCGCTATATTGTTATCCTTACTGGGCATTTGAGCTCACCCCTTTCTATGTTTTATTTTTCCCAGGATGTGAAGAAGTATTTTATGACTGACCTACAGGGATAGTATGAGGGGATAAGAGTGTGGACTATGGAGACTATAATATTGTAGTTTTCATTTTATGATGTAATGTAAACTTTATGAATTTATCTAGTTATTCCAAGGCTACTAAACTAATCGGTATTTAGAGACTTGATATTTCTTGTGATCATTCCAATGTTATGTAATAATTCACAAACTCTGGGTAACTAGGGTCAGGGAATTATAGTTGGTATCAGAGGAATTTTAGTAAAAACCTTGGAAGCTAGATTTAGATAAACTCTGATTAGAGCATATAGATTTAAGATGGACTTTGAGTATTAGAATAGAAGAACTTCCTAGAATTTTGGTATTATAGAGATTTTGTGAGTTTTCTGAGAAATACATCCCTGTCTGGATACGAGCAAGTAGAGGCGGCTCTGGCACAGATGTACCTAGGGGTAAAACCCGAAAACACTGCTTTGAGCTTGACTCGAACGGGAACTGGTGCACGAAAACGGGCCTTGCTGCACTCTTGGTTACGACACTCCCGGGGGATATGCTTAGGATAACTCTCATTTTCTTTACAAATCATTATGAAGGGTTTATGAGTATATACTTCCTCAAAGAAAACATTTTTATGATTATGGATTATATCCATAAATAGTTCAATTTATGTTAAGTGTTTTATAAGTATGGAATTATGTATTTTGATTCATAAACGGATCTAGTTTATGCCATTGTTTATAAATGGAACCTAGTGGAAGAAATGGAAACTATATCAATGCACTCACTCCATGTAGGGATTTCCCTCCTGCTCAAGATAATTATAGTGGAGCTGGTGATGCAACTGGTTCTGATCATCTAATCACCATACTGGGACAACTTACTAAGGTTATGAATAATAACCTTACTCGTATAGAGCACCCTGATCCGCAGCATGGAGGATCAATGTTAGATCGCTTCATAAGGAAACAGCCACCAATATTCAATGGGAGTACAAATCCCTTAGTAGCTGAGCAATCGATAAATTTCCTAGAGAAAATATTTCAGGCTTTGGGGAGTAGTGAAAGGGAAAAAGTTATCATGGAAGTTTACTACCTCACTGGAGATGCTGATCAATGGTGGTCATTGATTCAAAACACAAATGAAGATGATAAAGTATCAAATATGGAATAGAGGGAGTTCAAAGATCTGTTTTTTAGAAAAATACTTTCCTCGTGACCATCGAGCAGATATGGAAAGGCAGTTTCTGAGTCTGAGACAAAAGGAGGATGAGAATGTCACAAAGTATGAGGCTAACTTTACAAGGTTAGCAAGGTATGTTGGAGATTATATACGTAACCCAAGAAGTAAGACTGATCATTTCTTTGATGGGTTAAAACCATTTCTCCATCGAGCATTAGTCTAACAATCCTTCTCGTCGTACGAAGACATTGTCTCATGTGCTATCAAGACAGAAAAGGAATTCTCTAAGTCTTATGACTTTAAATCAAAGCAAGAGAAGAAGAGATCTACTGATCAATATGGGAATGGAAGTAAATAGAAGAAGGGAAAAGTTTAATATCCATCCTATAGTAAATGTGGGAAGAAACACCCCAGTACTTGCTTAAAAGGAATGGGAGTCTGTTACAAGTGTGGTGAAAAAAGCCACCAAGCTCGTGATTGCAAGGGGAAGAAGGAAGCTACTGATGTTCAATGCTACAATTGCAGGGATATGGGACATTATGCAAATGAGTGTCCTAAGCATCAGAGGAAATTACCTTAGAAAAGTCCAAGGGATCAAGGCCAAGCTTATGATATCACTACTGCTGAGGTAGAAGCTTCAAAAGACGTGGTGGCAGGTAATTTAATGGTTTCCTCAAGTTTAGCAAATGCATTATTTGATTCTGGATCATCGCATTATTTCATATCTTCCCAGTTTTCTAAGAAAATTAGATATTTCCAATTTTATTTAACAAGGGAGTTGTCAGTTAAAACTCCTAAGGAAAGTGTCATTGCAACAAAGTTTTGTGAATCAGTCCCCATTAGAGCACATAAATTTTCTTTATCTGCTGATCACATCGTCATACCTTTGATTGAGTTTGATATAATCCTTGGTATGGATTGGCTTTCAGACTATGATGTGAAGATTTATTGTAAGAAGAAGGAAGTTACGATTTTTGATGATGATGATAAGGAACACCTTATCTTTAGAGCAAAATCGTCACCACCTAATTCTTATCTAGATCCACCCCCAGTAGCTCAACTAAATTCAATTATTGGGGAGGAAGAGAATGAAATGACTGTGGGTGAGGAAAGGAAGGTTCAAATAGAGGATGTACCTATTGTGAAATAATATGTAGATGTGTTTCTGGAAGATTTACCTGGACATCCTCCAGAATGAGAAGTTGAGTTTTCCATTGATTTAATTCCTAGATCAAGGCCTATATCGAAGACCCCTTATAGAATGGCCACTGTGGAATTAGTTGAACTAAAGAAAAAACTAGAGGAATTGAGTAATAAGGGATTTATTCGCCCTAGTGTTTCTTCATGGGGAGACCCTGTTCTTTTTGTTAAAAAGAAAGATAGATCTATGAGGTTATGTATCGACTACAGGGAAATCAATGCTATAACAATAAAGAACAAGTATCCCCTACCTCGCATTGATGATTTGTTTGACCAACTGCATGGAGCTCAATACTTTTCAAATATTGACCTTCGATCTGGATACCATCAGTTGTGTGTGAAGAAGGAAGACATTCCGAAGACAGCATTTCGAACAAGGTACGGGCATTACGAGTTTACGGTAATGCCTTTTGGGCTAACTAATGCACCATCTGTATTCATGGATCTAATGAATAGAGTTTTCAAGGAATATCTCAATGATTTTGTGGTGGTATTTATTGATGATATCTTGGTATACTCCAAAAGCTACGAAGATCATGAAAATCACTTGCGCATTATCCTGAAGACTCTGAGAAGACATGAATTATATGGGAAGTTTAACAAGTGTGAATTCTGGCTTCAGGAAATTTCTTTTCTTGGTCATATTGTCTCTAAAGATGGAATCTATGTTGATCCTTCTAAGACCAAGGCAATGCAAAAATGGCCAGCACCTACGAGTATAACTGAGGTACACCGTTTTATTGGTTTAGTAGGTTATTATCAACGTTTCGTCCAGAATTTTTCCCGGTTGGCTAACCCATTAACAAAGATCAAACGTAAAGGGGTTAAATTTGTTTGGACAAAAGAGTGTGAAGAATGTTTCAAAGAACTGAAGAGAAGATTAGTCAATGCTCCTATATTGACTCTACCATCAGGGAATTATGGGTTCGTGATTTATAGTGATGAATCGAAGAAAGGACTTGGTTGTGTCCTTATGCGGAATGATAGGGTTATTGCCTATGCATCATGAAAGTTGAAAATTCATGAGAAAAACTATCCTACTCATGATCTCAAGTTAGCAGCTGTGATCTTTGCTTTGAAGATATGGATGCACTACCTCTATGGTAAAAAATGTGAGATTTATATTGATCACAATAGTTTGAAGTATATTTTCTCACAAAAAGAACTCAACATAAGGAAAAGGAGATGGCTTGAATTACTCAAGGATTATGATTGTACGATACACTACCACTCGGGGAAGGCAAATAAGGTGGCAGATTCTTTGATCAGAAAAGTTCAGGGAGTTTTGAACATGATGAGAATTGAAAGGGATCCTATTTTCATGGATCTAGTGAAGATGGATATGGGAATAACCATGGAATGTGAAACATCAATACTTTTTCAAATGGTTTCCAAACTATCTTTACTAGAAAGTATTAAGAGTTCTCATACTGATGATGAAGAATTTCAAAAGAAGATTAAAGCTGTGAATGATGGGAGATTGAGAGACTTTCTGTATGAAGATGGAATTTTGAAATTTTGGAAGAGACTTTGTATTCCTGATATACCTGATATAAAAAGGGAATTGCTAGATGATGCTCATAGTTCCAATTTTTCTATACACCCTAGGAGCACCAAAATGTATAGTTATTTGAAGGAACATTTTTGGTGAGACACAATGAAGAGGGAGATTGCTGATTTTGTGTCAAGATGTATGGTTTGTCAAAAAGTGAAAGCTGGAAGGCAACATCCTGGAGGAGTCATGCAACCTCTTCCCATACCAAAGTGGAAATGGGACAATATTATGATGGGCTTTGTCATGGGACTACCAAAGACTCCTAGAAGGAATGATGCAATATGGGTTATTGTTGACCGTCTTACCAAGTCAACACATTTTCATGCTATAAGAGAAGATCTACCACTAGAACGTCTATCAAGACTATATATTAATGAAGTGGTGAGACTTCATGGAGTACCCCTATCAATTTTTTCTGATCGTGATCCCCATTTTACTTCAAGATTCTGGAAGAGTCTTCAGAAAGCCCTAGATACTGAACTTAAATTGAGCACTGCCTACCACCCTCAAATAGATGGAAAATCAGAAAGGACTATTCAAACCTTAGAAGACATGTTGAGATCCTACTCGCTTGACTTTCAGGGTATGTGGGATCAATATTTACCTTTGGTAGAATTTTCCTATAACAATAGCTTCCATTCTAGTATTCAGATGGCACCATATGAAACGTTATACGGAAAGAGATGTTGCACACCAACCTGTTGGGATGACGTTGGTGAACGAAAACTTTTAGTCCTAGAACTGGTGGAGGAAACAATGGAAAAGGTAAAGGTAATCCAAAACCACATCAAAGCAACTCAAAGTAGGTAGAAGAGCTATGCCGATAACCGAAGGAAGGATTTGGAATTTCAGGTAAGAGATCATGTTTTCTTGAAGGTATCTCAATGGAAGGGATTTATAAATTTTGGTAAGAAGGATAAATTGAGTCCTAGGTACATCGGACCTTTCGAAATTCTAGAACAAATTAGGGATGTAGCTTACCATTTGGAAATGCCGCCAAATATCTCCAAAGTTCACGATGTGTTCCACGTATCACTGTTGAGAAAATACATGCCTGACCCAACGCATGTACTCACCTATAAAGAATTAGAACTGGAACCTGATCTGTCTTATTGCGAAGATCCCATCAGGATTATTCATACGAGAGAACATGTATTGATAAATCAGACGACTCGTCTGGTAAAAGTTTTGTGGAGAAACCATAAAATGGAAGAGGCGACGTGGGAACCCGAGGAACTTATGATGAAGAACCACCCGAGTCTTTTTACACAGTAATATTCTAGAAATTTTGAGGATGAAATTATTTGAAGGAGGAGAGAATGTAACACACCAAGCTTCCATGGTACGCTTCTCTTTGAATAATACAGTAGTGTGTGTTGTATGCAACTTCGAGTTCTAACACACACCACAACCAATCAAACTAGCCGTTATAAATAGTAATACCCACTTTTTTAAATTTTATCTCTCAAAATGGACTTCATTTTTGGATTAGGAGTATCGAATTTAGCCTAAGGTAAAATTTTGGTACTTTTCGGATAACTTTCATATTTTGATGAATAGTGAAAATTACTAAATTTTAATTAAAAACAACTTTTTTAATCGAAATAATTAATAGTGATAAATTATGAATTTGAGTGGTTTTAAAGTATATTTAGAATATATTTTTACCATTTAATACAATTTTGGCCATTGGACATAATTTCACAATTAAACCGGACATAAACAAGTATCAATCTTTTGATAGTTATTATATCTTAAAAACACGCTTTTTGTTTTGACAGCGAGAATTAATTTTAAATTAATTTCTTCCACTTCTGTATTGTGAATTTGGAAAAATGAATTCAATATTTGGAATCAAGATGTCCAAATTGTGTAAATAGGTAACTTTTATTTTTAGAAATTTTGAATAATTACTTCGGTAAATATTTTATTTACCATGGTTAAAGGGTAAATCCGGTAAATAAGTGTTAAAAAATAATATTATAATAATACTAAATTACCCTAAAATGTATCCTAACCTTATTGGTAGATACATTTCCGACCATGGGCATCTTTGGGTCGATTTTGGGACCCCATGGAGCCACTTGTAGGTGATAGGGACACTTTATTTTAATTAAGTTAAAATAAATACAAAAATGACATAAGCATATATCTTTTAGAAAAATAATTTTTACATAGGGTTAAATATGTTGGATTTTCAAATATAAATATTCATTAGAAAGATAAAAATCTTTCCTACATAATGGTATTTTATTTATAATTTTTAGACATTAAATAATTTAATATATGTATGACACAATGGTGATGCAGTAATTACCTAATTAATGAAAAATTAGAATAATTGATATTATAAATACCCAAATAAATGTAATTTGAGACTTTTTATAAATTAAAATAATTTTATAGGTTAATATGACATATTATTATTGTTTATATAATTTTTTTTTGAAGTAATAATGCTGTTATGAATTTATCAAAAACAAAATACCCAATAGTGTCAAAATTGACATAAAAGAGTTTTTAAAACAAATATTATATTATTAATTGATATTAAATTCCTAAAAATATAAGTTTCAGCCAAGAGACTTATATCATGATATTTTTATCATTAATGTACCACTTGGGGGTCACTTGGTTGTATATTGTAATTTTATTAACTATATAATATAAAAATACAAAGTGACATGGTAAGTGTCAAACTAATTAACTAAGAGTTAAAACTAAAAGATAAGGTTAATATAATGACCCAAACCTGTATAAATTCTATTGGTTGAGTGTTTTTAGACCCATACCCACATTTATATTTAAATAATATAATTTGGATCCATTATAAACCGAATATGAATTTATTATAAAATAATATATCTAGCTTTTCCAAAGGTGTCCCTCACCCCTCTTATAAAAGGGAACTCTTCATTCTCATTAATTCACACCTTCAAAGCCTTTTGTTCCAGCCAAACCCGGCCCAAATACTCTCTCAACTTCCCTCACTTAATCCTAGAGTCCCTCCTTTAGTCATAAATCCAACCTAAGGAGTCCTTTTGATCAAATCAAAAGGAAGAACCCGAAGAAGAGGTAATGTTTTCACCACCCTCTTTCAAGTTCATTTCTTCTTCCACTTCTTATTTATTTGTTATTACCATTATAAAATAATAAATCCAGTGTCTTATATATACTGTGATGTTATTATAAATATGTTACAACCATATTCAGTATTCTATCCATCCTTTTAAAGACATGTCACCATACGTGTGTATGTACGGCTTGTCGTCTCCACGTCGTGGTGTAATTGTTATTCAATAAATTATTATTTGGATGGGTATAATAATGATGTGTAATTCATGTAAATAATAAATATAACATGATAATGATTCTGTATATATGATATACCATCCAATTATATATTATTATAATATCAAAAGAATGATATTGTCTCTCGTGCGTACGTACGGACTACCGTCTCCATGAACGCGATGAGATTCATTCTCCATCATATCCATTCAAGTATAATTATCATTTGATGATTTAAAAATAATTTTTAAGGACTTGATATCATTATGTATATGAATAAGATACAACCTATCCATGACAAACACGGCTTACGTAACAAAACATATAAAAGATAATGAGTAAGTTAACACCCGAAACGACGATGAGATATTATCAACAAAGAAATATTAAAAGATCATATATGATATCATATTAATGTATATGATTCTTGTATAAATTAAAAACAATTATTTCACCATTATACAGGAGGTTAACCTACCCCCAACCAAGGAAAAGTACAAGGTAAGGGTTTATTTTACAATCTCTTCATTATCTGAGGTTGTTTATACGTAATTATCTACTGGGACCTCTTTATCATCCACATCCATGTTTCTTAAAAATGTATTAAAAATCATTATTACTATTTTAAATACTATGGGATAAATTCATTTATACCCTTTCTGACTTTTATAATAATTTTATTAAGGAATCTTTCTGTCATTTTCCAAACAATGTCCTTTTTAACCTTTTCGACAGAATTAAGGTAAGAATGTTTTTTAACCTATACGGCGGGTGCGGCTATTTTCCTCCGTAATAAAATCATCGAAGATTCCCTTAAAAGCTTATAAGAATATTTTCAAATAAAATGTTTTATTTTATAAATATATGACTCTTAAATGATTTCAAAATAGAAAGAGATATTTATCTAAAAAGAGTTTTGATTTCATCTATGTCAACATCCTTTGATGGATTTTAAGTTTATTTGGAGTTGATTTATTATGATACAAAACTTCTATGTTGTATTTATGGTTTTGTGATATGTTTTACTGTGGATGTGCATTTTTATACCATTCATGGTTTATGAATAAAGTATTGACATTTCGTATGCTAGTTTTAATACGAATGTTTATGTTATGTTTAAACCTGTTAATATGAAGAATGCATTGGACTTAATAAGTGACGGGTGGAGCCCGCTATAGCTCCTCGATGCATCGGTTGGTCTCATGAGACAAACTAGTGTCTTGGCACAAGGCCTTGACAAAATATTATTTGTAGTCTTGGCACGAGGCCTTGACTATGTGGTTATTATAGTCTGAAATTATGCATTCCATCATTATGAAAGTGGTTATTGATATTGAATGTGATTATTCGACTAGTAGAATATCCATTTGAATAAGTATATGGAATTATTTCATTTTATTTCTACCATATTATGCTGAAGTTCAAGTTTTAAAAGGATTTTGTTTTATTTATACATTGCCTTAAATGTTTATTCTTATTTATGAAAGTTTCCACTATATTGTTATCCTTACTGGGCATTTGAGCTCACCCCTTTCTATGTTTTATTTTTCCCAGTATGTGAAGAAATATTTTATGACTGAACTGTAGGGATAGTATGAGGGAATAAGAGTGTGGACTATGGAGACTATATTGTTGTAGTTTTCATTTTATGATGTAATGTAAACTTTATGAATGTATCTAGTTATTCCAAGGCTACTAAACTAATCGGTCTTTCAAGACTTGATCTTTATTGTGATCATGCCAATGTTATTTAATAATGCACCGACTCTGGGTAACTAGGTTCGGGGCGTTACACAGAGTGTCAGCCTCCGGTGTGTTGGCCGCTATAGGAGTCGTCGTGGCAGGACACCCCTCAGTGCTTGTCAGTTCGATGATGGATGTCGGAGCCCCATCATGTCCCACCAGCGCTTATCCTCCTTCCTCTATTGGGGATTCCTGATTAGCACCTACGTGCTCCTCAGTTAGATAGAGAAATGGATTAGAAATTGCAGAAGTTAATGGAAGAAGAAGGAAGATGAATAAGGATAGAGACAGACCTCGAGTATCTCAGTTATGTCGAGATTAGAGCTGACAATCTCACTGATATCCTGGAGACTCCCTTGGTAGGTTGCCCCCTGAGACCCCTCACCTTTGGGTTCTCCTTCTCCTTCAGATTCTCCTTCATCTTCTCCTTCGCATTCGTCTTCTCCTGTTTCCTTCTCTCCCTCTAACTCCTCATCACTATCGCCTTCTCCCGGCGGCATCACTTCCAGATCATGCTCTTGGTCGAGCATCACTTTCACCAGGAAAGGTGGCTCCACACGCTGACCCCTTTGGCACGCGTATGTGTCCATGGCCGTCAGATATGCATGCCGCCGATAGAAGTTTACCCGGTTGGTAACTCGAATGAGCCCAACCTCTGGCAGCTGGACCCCGTCCTACATTATGTTCTGCCAGATGGCTTCAATGCTAATTGATTATTGTAGGGTCATCCAGGATGACCACAAGGCCGGGAAAATTGCATCTTGGGAGGGTTCGAGCAGGTATCTTATCTGCTTCCCGGGTAGCTCTCTGGCCGCCTCGTGTGACCCCCCTCTGGGAAATGAGGTTGCAGCGACACCATGCGATGTCCCCACTGCTGAGGTCTCAGCCTGCACAGCCCTCGCTGCCTGACGTGCCCCTGGTTCCCCCCTCCTAGAAGCTCCTTGCCTACTCCACCATTGCCCAATTTCCACGTGGGTAGTCTCGAGTTTCCATACTCTCTTGCATAAAAGCCCCTCAGGGTACGCGATGGTCCATTGTTCGACATACTCGGTTGATAAGCCAACATCGACCCCAATGGGAGGAAGGGTAATGATGTCACCAGAGCCGTAAGTGGTGAACAACAACCACATCTGGCGAAGGACGCAGGGATTCTTCTCCTCTGGAATGTCCGTGAATACCTTCTTCGACATTTGCTGGAGGCACCCGAACTTCCTGGCGAATCGGGACGACACGTAAGGCTCACAGATGATCTTCCTATCAATCCGAGCTACAAGCACCCCGCCTTGGATGCTCAAGAAGTATTCTTGCTGCTTCAGCGAGCCTTTCCCATTATCCACCATTTGGCCGACCGGGGTGGGAAACGGGCTGAAGTTGAAATTGGCGTGGTTACCGATTCAGATCCTTATGCCCTCCTCATTGAGCGTCATCGGTGCAACCCCGGTTATGTTTAGGAGAGATGGTCGCTGGCTGTTGCCTGGAAGACGAATGGCATTCAGGAAGGTATATCCACCAAGATGAGCTGCCACCCAGCCGTGAAATATCTGGAAGGGGCCACACACCCTCCGAGGCGACCCCCTCTAGAGATGCATCCCAGAATGGCATACAACCTAGCTATCACGGGAACCCTCAGATTGAACCTTTTTTTGGAAGCCATGGTACCTGCCATCACCAGTGTTGTTGAACGGATGCCCATTCTTACATCTTGCACCGGCAAGATCCACCCACTCAGGAAGGTGGCAAGGAACTCGACATATCGGATGTTCGGGTCTCGGGCCTCAATGACGCGATACCCCCACTATTGGTATTTCCCCGCCTCCAGGGTCCTCCAATACGATCCATTCTTTCTCCTCTGAGCCACGGTTGGGCACCGTTTTCACCTCCCCGACATCTTGACCGTCGGGTGATTCTCCAAGAAGTGGCTAAACCAGTCCTTTTAGGCAATGTCCTTCAGGAAGTCCTTGACCCCCAGCCTCTCTTTGGCCAGCTCCAACAGGTTCCATGTCAGCATGGGGGTCCGTGACCTGTCTTCCCAGGTGTTCATTGGAGGGATGAACTCGTCGTATTGGTAGCCCTCCAGTGGGATACCTCCAATGCAGTGAACGTCCCAGAGGCTGACACCAACTTCCCCATGGTGAAGATGGAATGTGTTGGTATCAGGGGACCATCAGGTAAACAGCTCCAGCCCAAGTTCGGGTTGACGGTAGAAGTGTGTAATGACCCAAAGTATCATTAATGGAAATCCCTCTTGATCTAATTAAATATCTCTTTATGTTTATATAAAATGTCAACTTCTTTGGTTTTATGTTAAGAATTTTGACCATTGCTAATGTAGCCATTGAATAGTGATCACATGATTAGTATAAATATAGGGCTTTAACGAATCCAATTTACTCAGACAAAAGAAGTGATGGCCTCATCCAGTAGAATTTCTACATACAAAGCCCATTTGTCGGAGCTCAGAAAAGAGGTGGCATCCCTGGGCTTTTCTCTTGACCAAGCCCAAGCTGAGATTCATCATGTCAAGCTCTAACGGGACCGTCTATGAGAGAAGTGGAAGTTGATAGAAATTACCACTCGGGCGATGTTATCCAAGCCACCCCAAGAGTCTGTCACCATCG
Source organism: Viscum album (assembly GCA_963277665.1). NCBI lineage: Eukaryota > Viridiplantae > Streptophyta > Magnoliopsida > Santalales > Viscaceae > Viscum > Viscum album. Next base: position 1,509,350,022 of record OY728128.1, on the reverse strand, counting down.
CACACCTTACCCTTAGGTCTTATGCGGCTGTTTTAAGGGGTTATGTAGAAAATCTCTAGTACTATGTTCATGTACATTATTTTTTGGTATATAATAATGAATATACTTTCTTTTCATTATTGATACATTGTAAATAGTTTTTAAAGTGCAAATAGTGTTTTTTAGTTATTATTTAATTAAGAATTCCATTTTATTAAATTAAGGGATTTTTGAATTAAATAATATTTAAATAAAATAATAATATTATTATTATTAGATTAATTTTATTAAATATAAATGATCATATAATTTTATGAATGCGATTATAATTTTTATTAAGGTTTGAAATCCATTTCTGTCAAAACCCGTGAATTTTCGATAAATATCGGTTTTTATTTTAAAAGTGAAAATTAACATATTTAGAAAATTATTTAGATAAAATAAATGATATTTCTGGAATAAGGATGTCGAAATTATCCAATGGTGAATTTTTCATAATTTTCTGAGATAGTCAAATTTTTGGGTAAAAATTAAATACCATTTAAATATATAATGTGTTTTATGACATCATAATGACCCAATAGTGATGTAATAAAATACTATAAGCTTTATGTTCGGCCAATATATGTTTTACCATTAAAATAATGTGATTTTGGGTTTGTTTGACTTACTTTTCAAAACATTAATAGACCCCTCAAGACTTATTAAACATCTTTTCTTTTTAAATTGTTTTCCATGGGAGTGTGACTCGCCTCCACATAAGCTACCCTATTATTTTAATAAGTTCGAACATTGGACTTATAAAATATTATTTTCTTCTTACCTTTTCCAAAAACCATGGGCAAAAACCAAGGGATGGTTTGTGGTTTGGATTAATTTAATGTAACGGGATCCAAACCTAAATAATAAAGAATTCCCTCACCTTCTCTATATAAACCCACCCAAGCTCCAACTTCCTCCTCACTCAAAGCCTTTGGAGTTTGTCAAACCTCTGCCCTACACTTTCTAGAATCCTCCCAAGGTGACCCAAGCTCCCAAGAATCCTCTCACAAGCCTCTCTCTAGCCTTTGGAAGCACACTTCCAAGTAAGGGTTTTTTCTTCCTTTCTCATTTTTGTCCAATTTTATTTCAGTTGTTTTGCCCTTTTAATTTCAATTATGAATGTTGGGGTATATTATGATTGAATGATGGGAAACCCCTTTCTCTATCATTAAATTCCTCCCATGTACACCTGTTACTATGCCGAAATTCTGAAAGGAGCTTCTCTCTCCTCATTTACATTCAAGCAATAATTTTGTATCATGAATCTAAATTCCATTACAATTTTTGGACATGTATCTATATGACCCCCTTACTGTCCATTTCATGTAAATATGATGAGACACCTATTTCTCTCTCATCAACCATTTTTATGAATTCTTATGTCATGTCGTTACGCTGCCGAAATTGCACCGATTTTCTAAGCCAATGCCTTTGTGTAGTGAATACCATGCCCATTTCTCCGTCAAGGGTATTCACCTTTATGCACATTTACTTATTGATTATAAAGTTTCATGTATGAATTCCACATTCCTTATCATGGAATAAATGATTATGTTTAATGAATCCATGTTTTATGATCCATGTGGCACACTTATGCATGAAATGAAATGTTTAAGAAGGGTGTTCCCTTATAGTGATAAAATGCATTGGGTAAAGTATAGTATCATGATACGTCATGTGCAATGAGTGTTGACTCATGCTAATTAAAGTGCAATGAGGTTTTACTCATGATTCATGTGAAATGAGGATTTACTCACTCTCCATGTGCAATGAGCCTTGGCTTATGCTAATTCCATGTTAAGTGTTGTTGCCACATTTCAATGTTATGATTATCATGCCTTTATGTTCATGTTTCTCTTGTGCTCTATTGATATGACTAATGTCTAACATGTATTGTACTCATAAAGTTATTCCATGTGTATTCCCTTACTGGTCTTTATAGCTCACCCTTTTCTTATTCATGTCCTCAGGTTATCCCATGCAATGCTAAGTCTGAGGGAATGTAGTGGTCATGTAAAAGAAGTTCTCAATAAAGATGTTGTATTTAATGTTTCAAGTTTTTATGTAATGATCCTAATCCCCAAAGAAACTAAACCTCTTGATCTTCTTTGTTGTATCAAGTGAAGTTTTATGTAATAAATCATGTTTAAGTTGTAATAAAAAGCAAGGTTTTCATAGTTGGTATCAAAGGATAGGTTTAGTTATTTTTGGGATTGGGATTAGAAAACCCTAGTAAAGCCTTAGAGACAAGACTAAGTATAATAAAAACGTACCTAAGTTTTGGTAAGTACTGATTTAGTGGTTTATCAAACAAATACATCCCTATCTGGATACGAGAAGGTAGAGGTGGCTCTGGCACAGATGTATCCTAGGGGTAAAACCCGAAAACACCGCTTTAAGCTAGACTCGAACGGGAACTGGTGCACGAAAACGGGCTTTGATGCACTCTTGGTTATGACACTCCCGGGGGATATGTTTTGATAAATTCACAAGCTTAGTATGAACCCTTATTAAGGGAATTAAAAAAAATGCCCCTTAGAATATATGTTAGAAAGTAGATCATGAAAAGCCTAGATTGAAGCCTATAGACTCACGAGTTAAGGAAATAAAAGTTTATTTATAAGTCATCAAATTTTGTCTTTTTATTACCCTTTATGTGTTACCCCCTAACATTCCTTTTATTCCATCCAATGGTCAGTAATAGGAGGACTCGGGCTAACAATCGATGTGAAGATCAGTGTGATGACTGTACTAATGAGATGCCCAATCCAATGGGAGCGGGAATCACGAAATTTGTCATGATTCTCTCTCAGTTAACTCAAGATATGAATAGAAACATGGGTCAAGAGGAACGTCCAAACCCCCCTAATAAGGAACAAGTCTCTATTGAGAGCTTCATGAGACAAATACCTCCTACTTTTAGTGGATCATCTGATCCCACGATTATTGAACAATGGATCAACTCCATTGAAAAGATCTTCTCTATCCTTTAATGTTCTGAACAAGAGAAGGTTCTCCTGGCGGCTTATCATATGGAGGGTGAAGTTGATCAATGGTGGACTTTAATCAAAAATACAAAGCCTGAGGAGGAGATCGAGGCGTTAGAATGGAAGGATTTTCGGAAGATTTTTTTCGATAAATATTTTCCGCACACCCTCTAGCTTAAGATGGAAAGGGACTTCCTTTCCCTCAAGCAAAAAGATAAAGAATCTGTTTGAGCGTATGAGGAAAACTTCACAAGGCTTGCACGATACGCTTCTGGCTTTGTCATAATCCCTGAATGTAAGGTTGACCGCTTCTTTGGTGGGCTGAAGCTTAGCCTGCGGAAAGCATTGGCAATCCGTGACTTCGACAGCTATGAGGAAATTGTCGGATGTGCCCTCAAGGTTGAAATGGAGATCGGGGAATCACAAGGGTATCATGGGGACAAGAAGTGTAAGGTGGAATTCAATGATGGCAATCCGATGGATAAATCCAATGGTTCTAAGAAGATCCAGCACCCCACTTGCCAAAAGTGTAGAAAGAAGCACCCTAAAAATTGCCTTAAGGGGACAAGAAAATGCTTCAGGTGTGTAAGAGAAGAGAACCTAGTTGTTAACTGTCAGCAAGAAAGACCTGCGGCTGCGACAGAGGAGAGGAATGCTCCGTTCGAATCTCAACGCGTTGTTCAATGCTACAAATGCAAATAATCAGGGCATTTTTCAAATCAGTTCCCTAATCCAAGGGTTTTTGGAGGCAACCAACAACCTCCAAGGTAGCAAAGAAGAGATTTTACCATCACTTCTGCCGAAGTAAAGCCCGACAATGAAGTGGTGATAGGTACGCTAGTTATTAATTCAAGAATAGCGAACATACTTTTTGATTCAGGTTCTATGCATTCTTTTATATCTCTAAAGTTTAGTAGAACAATCCCAGCACCCCCAAAAATCATGGAAGTGAAGATGTCGGTGAGTACGGAAAATGGGGAAATCATTGCATCCCATGAATATAAGTCCTCCCCTGTTATAATATGTGGATTAAATTTCTCGGCGAACCTCTTCATACTCCCTCTGGTGGAATTTGATGCAATTCTTGGCATGGATTGGCTTTCCTTATATAGAGCCAACATAAATTGTCGGGAGAGGTAAATCACACTCCATATGGAGAATCGACCCCTGATTCTTTACAAGTGTAAGGAGGAATATGAATCTACTTTAGCTCCATCATCTCAAGCATGGATATTACTGCCCTATGATCATGCATATCTAGATTAGATTATTGAGTCCAAGGAAGAAACCATCCTTAAAGAAATGTCTATTGTGAGGGAATTCGCTGAAGTGTTTCCCGAGAAACTGCCTGGTCTTCCTCCTAGAAGAGATGTTGAATTCTCAATTGAACTTATACCAGGGGCACTGCCAATATCCAAGACTCCATATAGAACGGCTATCATGGAGCTTGAAGAGCTGAAGAAACAACTACAGGAGAATCTGGATAAAGGGTTTATATGCCCAAGTGCTTCACCATGGGGTGCACCAGTCCTCTTCGTCAAGAAGAAGGATGGGTCAATGTGGCTTTGCATCGATTATCGTGAACTTAACAAAATCATGATAAATAACAAGTATCCTCTGCTATGGATCGATGACTTGTTCGGTAATCTATGTGGAGCACAATACTTCTCCAAGGTAGATTTGCGGTCGGGATATTATCAAGTAAGGGTGAAGAAGGAAGATTTCCCCAAGACTACTTTTCGTACTAGATACGGGCACTATGAATTCATAGTAATGCCTTTCGGACTCACCAATGATCTAGAAATCTTCATGAACTTGATTAATAGAGTATTTAGAGATTACCTAGACAAATTTGTGTTAGTCTTTATAGATGTTATTCTAATATACTCCAAAACCAAGGAGGATCATGGGGAGAATTTAAGAACTGTACTAGAGACTTTGCGCAAGGAGAAGCTCTATGAAAAGTACAGAAAGTGTGATTTCTGGTTAAAGGAGGTCTCATTTTTGGGCTATATGATCACAAGCAATGGGATATCTGTGGATCCCTCCAAAACAGATGCAATTGAGGGATGGATGAGGCCAACATCGGTAATGGATATCTGTAGCTTCTTGGGGTTAGCAGGATATTATCGACGATTTGTTTGGAATTTCTCACGATTGTCCAACCCTCTTACCAAGTTAACCCAGAAGGGAGTAAAGTTTTCTTGGAGTGATGAATGTGAAGAAAGCTTCAAGGAGTTGAAAAGGAGGCTTATCACTGCGCTCGTGCTCACTTTACCCACAAGTGGGGAAATTTTTTTTGTATTCAGTGATGCTTCGAAGAAGGGCTTAGGTTGTGTGCTGATGCAGAATGATAAAGTGATATCCTATGCCTCAAGGCAGTTGAAAATCCATGAGCAAAACTATCCAACGCATGGTCTGGAGTTGGCAGTAGTGATCTTTTCCTTGAAAATCTGGAGGCATTATCTCTATGGGGAGAAATGTGAGATATATACTGACTACAAGAGTCTTAAATATATATTCACACAAAAAGAGATTAATATGCACCAGAGAAGATGGATAGAGCTCATCAAGGATTATGATTGTTCAATAAATTACTACCCTGGGAAAGCGAACAAGGTGGAAGATGTCCTAAGTAGAAAGGACCGAGGGATTCTATCAATGATTATAATTGAGAAGGATCCAACCTTCTTAGACTTGATGAAGATAGACATGAGAATCATAAAGAAGGGAACATCATCAATCCTTTCACAAATGATTGCTCAACCGTCTCTTTTGGAAAGGCTAAAGGATGCTCAAAGGGATGATGTGGTAATTCAAGAAAACGTTTAAGCTATCAAAAAAGGGAAATCCTTGGAGTTTAATGTTAATGAAGAAGGAATTGCGCAATTTGGGAAAAGACTATGTGTTCCATCGAGTTCGGAGCTGAAGAAAGAACTTTTGGATGATGCACATAGTTCAGATTTCTCTATTCACCCAGGGAGCACAAAGATATATTGAGATCTCCGAGAAAACTTGTGGTGGGATAATATGAAGAAGGAGATCTTTGAATATACATCAAAGTGCCTGGTGTGTCAGCAAGTGAAGGCATAGAGTCATAAGTCTAAGGGGATGATGCAACCATTGCCCATACCAGAATGGAAATGGGAGAACATCATCATAGACTTTGTCACCGGACTTCCCAGGACATCCAAAGGCAACAATGCAATCTGGGTTGTTGTGAATCGTCTTACAAAGACTCTACACTTCATTTCTATTCGGGAGGATTTCTCTTTACATCAACTGGAATGGATATATATCAGGGAAGTGGTAAGGATGTATGGAGTGCCACTATCTATTGTGTCTGACCGAGATCCAAGATTCACCTATAAGTTTTGGAAGAGTCTTCAACATGCTCTGAATACTGAACTAAACATCAATACGGCTTATCATCCTCAAACTGATGTCCAATCTGAGTAGACTATCCAAACACTTGAGGACATGTTGAGAGTGTGCTCAATTAACTTTAAAGGAGTATGGGATCAACATCTTCCTCTGGTTGAGTTCTCTTATAATAACAGTTTCCACTCGAGCATCCAAATGGCACCATATGAAGACCTTTATGGGAAAAGGTGCAGAACACCGGCGTGTTTGAATGAGGTTGGTGAACGTAATCTGCTTGGACCAGAAACGGTCAAGAAAATGGTGGAGAAGGTGAAAACCATTCAGCAGCATATCAAGGTAGCCCAGAGTTGACAGAAGAGTTATGCAGATAATCATCGATGAGACCTTGAGTTTAAAGTTGGAGACATGGTGTTTCTATGCATATCTCTGTGGAAGAAGGTCATGAGGTTTGGAAAGAAAGGGAAGTTATGTCCAAGGTACATCGGCCCCTTTGAGATTCTTGATCGTGTTGGGGATGTGGCCTATCAACTAGCACTTCCACCTACCATGGCCAAAGTACATGATGTCTTTCATGTATCCCTCTTAAGGAAGTACATACTGGACCCTTAACATGTACTCTCTTCTGAGGTGGTACAATTTGAAGATGATCTTTCTTATGAGGAGCAACCAGTGAAGATATTAGATCGTAGAGAAAAAGTTCTACGAAATAAGACAATGCCCCTCATCAAGGTGTTGTGGAGAAACCACAAGTTTGAAGAAGCGACTTGGGAATCAGAGGAAATGATGAAGCTGAGTTACCCACATCTGTTTTAGTGTGGGAAAAGGAAAATTTCGAGGGCAAAATTTCTTAAGGGGGGAATATTGTAACGACCCAAAGTTTGATTAATGGAAATACCTCTTGATCTAATTAAATATCTCTTTATGTTTATATAAAATGTCAACTTCTTTGGTTTTATGTTAAGAATTTTGACTGTTGCTAATATAGCTGTTGAACAGTGATCACATGATTTGTATAAATATAGGGCTTTAACAAATCCAATTTACTCAGAAAAAAGAAGTGATGGCCTCATCGAGTAGAATTGCTCCATACGAAGCTCAGAAAAGAGGTGGTATCCCTGGGCTTCGATCTTGACCAAGCCAAAGATGATCTTCATCATGTCAAGCTCGAACGGGACTGTCTACGGGAGAAGTGGAAGTTGATAGAAATTACCACTCGAGCGATGTTATCTCAGCCACCCCAAGAGTCTGTCACCATCGCACATCTTACCCTTAGGTCTTATGCGGCTATTTTAAGGAGTTATGTAACAAAACTCTAGTACTATGTTCATGTACAATATTTTTTGGTATATAATAATGAATATACTTTCTTTTCATTATTGATACATTGTAAATAGTTTTTACAGTGCAAATAGTGTTTTTTAGTTATTATTTAATTAAGAATTCGATTTTATTAAGTTAAGGGATTCTTGAATTAAATAATATTTTAATAAAATAATAATAATATTATTATTAAATTAATTTTATTAAATATAAATGATCATATAATTTTATGAATGCAATTATAATTTTTATTAAGGTTTGAAAGCCATTTCTGTCAAAACCTGTGAATTTTCGATAAATGTCAGTTTTTATTTTAAAAGTGAAAATTAACATATTTAGAAAATTATTTAGATAAAATAAATGATATTTCTAGAATCAGGATGTTGAAATTTTCCAATGGTGAATTTTTCATAATTTTCTGAGACAGTCAAATATTTGGATAAAAATTAAATACCATTTAAATATATAATGTGTTGTATGACATCATAATGACACAATAGTGATGTAATAAAATACTATAAGATTTATGTTCGGCCAATATATGTTTTACCATTAAAATAATGTGATTTTGGGTTTGTTTGACTTACTTTTCAAAGCATTAATGGACCCCTCAAGACTTATTAAACATCTTGTCTTTTTAAAGTGTTTTCCATGGGAGTGTGACTCACCTCCACATAAGAAACCCTATTATTTTAAGAAGTTAGGACTTTGGCCATATAAAATATTATTTTTCTCTTCCCTTTTCCAAAACCCATGGGCAAAAACCGTGGTATGGTTTGTGGTTTGGATTAATTTAATGTGAGGGGACCCAAACCTAAATAATAAAGAATTCCCTCACCTTCCCTATATAAACCCACCCAAGCTCCCACTTCCTCCTCACTCAAAGCCTTTTTAGTTTGTCCAACCTCTGCCCTACTCTCTCTATAATCCTACCAAGGTGCTCCAGGCTCCCAAGAAGCCTCTCACAAGCCTCTCTCTAGCCTTTAAAAGCACACTTCCAAGTAAGGGTTTTTTCTTCCTTTCTCATTTTTGTCCAATTTTCTTTAAGTTGTTTTGCCCTTTTAATTACAATTATGAATGTTGGGGTATGGTTTTTCACCTCCCTCATACTGACCTCTTTATGTTTTAATGATGGGATACCCCTTTCTATCTCATTAAATTCCTCCCATGTAAACCTGTTACTATGCCGAAATTCCGAAAGGAACTTTTCTCTCCTCATTTACATTCAAGCAATACTTTTGTATCATGAATCTAAATTCTATTACAATTTCTGGACATGTATCTATATTACCCCCTTACTATCCATTTCATGTAAATATGATGATACACCCCTTTCTCTCTCATCAACCATTTTTATGAATTCTTATGTCACGCCGTTACGCTGCCGAAATTGCACTGATTTTCTAAGCCAATGCCTTTGTGTAGTGAATTCCATGCCCATTTCTCCATCAAGGGTATTCACCTTTATGCACATTTACTTATTGATTATAAAGTTTCATTTATTAATTCCACATTCCTTATCGTGGAATAAATGATTATGTTTAATGAATCCATGTTTTATGATCCATGTGGCACACTTATGCATGAAATGAAATGTTTAAGAAGGATGCGCCCTTATAGCGCTCCAATGCATTGGGTAAAGTATAGTATCATGATACATAATGTGAAATCAGTGTTGACTCATTCTAATTCAATTGAAACTAGGGTTTACTCGTGCTTCATGTGCAATGAGGATTTACTCATGCTCCATGTGCAATGAGCCTTGGCTCATGCTAATCCCATGTTAAGTGTTGTTGCCACATTTCCATGTTATGATTATCATGCTTTAACATGCCTTTCTGTTCATGTTTATCTTGTGCTCTATTGATATTCCTAATGTCTAACATGTATTGTACTCCTCATGTTATTCCATGTGTATTCCCTTACTGGGCTTTATAGATCACCATTTTCTTATGCATGTCCTCAGGTTATCCCATGCAATGCTAAGTACGATGGAATGTAGTGGTCATGTAAAGGAAGTTTTCAATAAAGATGTTGTATTTCATGTTTCAAGTTTTTATGTAATGATCCTAAGCCCCAAAGACACTAAACCTCTCGATATTCTTTGTTGTATCAAGTGAAGTTTTATGTAATAAATTGTGTTTAAGTTGTAATAAAAAGCAGGGTTGTCATAAAGTAGAACTGTGACGTCCACACCGCCTCGAACAGACCAATGTTCCGTAGCTCGGCCCCGAATTGGTCACACATATGGAAAACCCAGTATGCCCAGACCCACTCACAGGTGAAGTTGCCTCTGGACCGTAAGTCCCAATCTTGTAGCCAGCCCTTAGTGTCGTCCGTGATGCTCTGACGGAACGTGCTTGCATAAAGGTCCAGGGAGCTCTCTGGAACAGGATCACCTCCATCAATGGTCCTGGTCCTCAGGTTCAGGACATACACATCCATGTGTCTGGTCTCTCTAGCAGGATGACCATTGTTGGTGATGTTTTAATGGGGAAGGTTCTCCTCTCGGGTTACCCATGACCGCAGTGTGTCCACCTCAAAGCCCGACAGTGGGACCTCTTCCAGGATGCCAAAGTTCCGGAGCGGGAGGTTGTTGGATAGAGGATACTCTTTCTGGGCAGGGGTCAGCAGGTTGAACAAGGTAAGGTTGTTGGAAACAAACACCTTGGCGCTATAAACCTCTTCATTTGCTGCCATTTCAGCTCTATGAGCGGTGGATTCCCCCTCATCAACTTGGTTTGCAGCCATCTCTAATGTTCTGAGAGTTGCGCGAAATTCGGATGAGGTGCGTGGAATCAGAGAGAGTGGCATGAAATTTGGGTCTTCAACGCACAATCTAGGAGTTAGGCGTGAAATCAGAGCATTTGGCACGGAATATCCTGCGTTTGCACGTAAATGCGGCTGGAATTCGGAAGGGATTGTGCGCTGCCAAAGTGTTTTTTATGCACAGCCACAGAAGTAATTTTGCACGCGAGAGCGTTGAGCCTATCACGTGGAAAAGCTTCAGTACGGAACTTGGGACCCAGTGCCCCTTTTTATAGGCGAGGTTGGGGTTCCAATCTGTGTAAAAAGTGAATTCCGCGCTGACCCGGAGTTTTGCGTGCCCTGTTTGGATTTTGCGCGCAAAGTTCCCACGCAATCCACCACTTCAGCATTTTGGCGTTTCCCTCGGAATCTGATCGTTGCGACCTCTCGCCAATCCAATTCCGAGGGGGGGCATTTGTAGACACTAAAAAAGTCCATAACTCCTAGAGGAAGTTTCGAAATAACAAAGTAAAGTCATATTCGGACTCGGAGGCCCGGTCCGGAGGGCCCAGAAGTGGTGTGCGAAATTAAGGAGGACTTGAGCGAAAAAAATATTGCTCGCGCGAAGGAAGTTCAGGATTCGCGAAAAAGAGCCGGTGAGGCGCGCAATTTTGCGCACCCGGTTCTGCGCTGTGAGGATTTCATGACGGCTGGTCCTGGCGTGGAAGATTTCACACGCCACTCGGATTCTGCGATGCTTGCGGCCTATAAATAGAAGGAGACCCCTTCCATTTCAGGGTTGCAGAATTCAGACCAGCTCCCATGTGCTAAATTGGACTCCCATGCATGCAGTATGACTTTCAGGTATTGGCCCTTTTCGCGAAACCTTTCCCAGGGGTTCACCTTTGCGCGCAATCCCACCGGCTTAAATAAAATTGCAAACTCCTCAGGGTTCCTCCTTTGTGCGCAATCACTTCTATTGCGTGCACTCCCTCCTTTGCGCGCGAAACCCAATTGTGCGCAAACCCATCGTTAGAATTTTCCCTGTCTTAGGGATTGGCCGTTGCCCCCGCACACAATCCAAGCCTATTGCACGCAATCCCTCCTAGACGTGCACAATCCCTCTGCCCCAATTGCACGCCATCCAGGTGTTTTGCGCGCAAAAAAATCTCTTTGCGCGCAAACCCCAGGACCCTCACCTTGACGCCCCCTGGGGTGCCTCCCTGCTTAAGTTTCTGATGTCCTTTATACCGAGCATGCACGCCATGCGTTGTTTTCCCGTACGACCTTCTAGGCTCGTACGAAGTAACCTCAAGGTCCCTTGGGCGGTGTTTCCCGTTGATTTTCTTTGCCTTATGCTCCTTCGCATAGGCATGCTAACGGCTATTGCTTCTTCACATAGCCATGCTAACATGGACCCCTCGATGGTTCACCCTGCAGCCCCCCATTTCACCATGGCCTTGTCGATGCCTTCCCTCCCACAAGGGTTAGAGGGTGTTGGGCATGTAATCCCTAGGGGTGTGGAGAGAACCCATCTCATCCGAGCTGCAGGACGTTAAACTGCCAAGCACTTCGTCCTCAACACATGACGTTAAAATGTGATTCGACCCCATGCCTCGCAGCAGGGTCCCCCCGGCTCAGATATTCTTTACACCGCTCATCTCCACGGGAATGGAATCTTCCTCACATGGAATGATATCCTCCCTCTCGGAGTGGCGTTTGTCCATGGGGGAAGGGTTGCCTTAGAGCGTAATACCCTACCCTCTCCTGCGGAAGGTAGCACCCATGCACCTCCCTAATTCCCTCTTCTCTTTGTCGCACTACGGGCCTCCATCCTGGAGTAAGTCCTGGAACCATGGGCCGCTCAACGCCTAAGCCCCTCTTCGCTTCTCACAGACCCACCCTTCGCGACGTGATCGTCTGGTCCCTATTTCCTCTTGTTTCTCACACCGAGCACGACTCACGTGGTCTTAGAGTGAGCATGGACCATGACACCCTCTTATGGGCCACCTCAGAGCGTAAGCCCCATCCCGGTGAACTACGAGGACTTTGATATGTGCTAAGGCATGGTACGTAGGTAGCCTCCATGAGGTTCAAGGCAACCACCCGGTCGTTCCGACCTCTTCACGTCGGTTCGCCAACATTTTGGGCCGCCTCAGAGCGTAAGCCCCAAATTGCCCGTCCAGCATGACATTAAATTGTCTACCTCGTCCCGCATGACGTTAAACTGTATACCGTCCCGCATGACATTAAACTGTATGCCCGAACTATGTGGACTTTGATCTGTGCTAAAGCATGGTATGTAGTTATCCTCCACGAGGTTCAAGACCATCACTCGGTTGTTCTGACCCCTTAGTTTCAGTTCACCAACCACCATTATGGGCCGCCTCATAGCGTAAGCCCCATATCCACCATTATGGGCCGCCTCAGAGCGTAAGCCCCATATCTAGCATTATGGGCCACCTCAGAGCGTAAGCCCCATATCCACCATTATGGGCCGGCTCAGAGCGTAAGCCCTATATCCATCATTATGGGTTGGCTCAGAGCGTACGCCCCAAATGCCCCATCCCGCATGACGTTAAACTGTATACTTAAACTGCGTGAACTTTGATCCGTGCTAAAGAATTGTACATAGGAAGCCTCTATGAGGTTCAAGCCCCTTCACTCCATCACCCATCCTGATTCCTACCTAGGACACCACATCCCGGTGGGATCATGCCACCTCGTTCCACTCCATAGTATCCAGGGAACTGCCCAAGTTCTGGCCCCAACATTGGAGTTCCCTTCCGGGGGTTCTTTTATCTGGTCCACTCTCAGTGTTCCGATCAGTCCGATCCGTCTCCGCAAGACGTTAAACTCACGGCATACCCCGTGTTAAACATGGGTAGCTAAAGAAAACCTCAGATACATGCCTATGGAATTCCAATTACACGCGTTCGATGTGGGATGCCTCAGGCTTCCATGCCCTCAAGAAGCCCTAAAATAAAGGACAAAAGGCAGACATGCCAATCCCTCAGTGTCAAGACACGCCAACGACGCCCCAGCGTGACCATTCTCCTCACTGAAGGTTGCTACCTCGACCAGACCCCTTGGAGCATCTCGATGAAAGCAGTGTAATTAACTAGTGTCCATGAAGATATGGAACCGGGAACGAGATTCATGAATACGTCTTAAATCTATGAGGGAGACCCATACTAGGTGACGAGCTCCGAGGAGGAATCCACGAAAGGAAGAACCGACATCCCATCATCCTGGTTTCGATCAAGGAGCAGACGTCCCTGAATAAGGAATGGATGCTTCCTACCTTTGGAAAGTGGGAATGCGGGGCCACAAGCCGCATGTACTCCCCTGAGTGACGGATTCGCGTGCTCCCCAGTGGAAAGCATCGGAAACAATCACAACAACATGCTTTACTAGCTCCATAACTATCACAACAACATGAAATTTTTAATGCACCTACATGGCATGGAATTATGCATGGCATGTGATTTCTAGCATGTGCCTAAATGATGCATGAGATGGAATACCCTCATCTCATCAGGTTGCAACTAAATAGAACCCATTAATAAAATATCAATAGCATAATACATGTGTGTCACCCTTCGGTGAAAATCAATTCAACCGTAAAATTGCAAAATAAATAAAATTACAACACGAGGTAAATTGGTTTTTCCCTATACATGGGTTAGCTACTCCCAGGAACAGCTTATTACCAATTACCATCTTTATCCTACCCTTGACTAAGGCGCCAAATAATAAGTCAAGAAAAGAACCCCTTTGATTCCACTTTGTAATGTCCCAGCTCCGGGTGCCACTCAACGGGTGCCCCGAACCTGGTTCACCACGTGACCTCAAGCGCATTTCCCCAAACGCAAGAGGCTGCCAACTAGCAGTGAGGGCCCAGGTCTAATAGTGGGGAAACTATTCCCTCATTTGTCAAAGTGAAATGCAGCTGAATAAAATAGAAAGCATACAGTAACAACGGAAGAAATAAACTATACACATTTCATCTAACAACTGTAGTAAAAGATAACCAACCAGATGTATAGATATGCTGCAATATGTCTCCAGTTCTATAAAACAGCCAAAACATGTTACACTGCAATACAATACAACTGAAGTACAAGTACAGAAAGGAAAAATAGAATAGCCAGCAGCATTGCGAGCCTAAGCCCGGTCCCATGCTCCCCTACACCTCAGCAGCAGTCAAGTACCTATATACAGACCCTTGCCCTTCTCTACACCTATAGAAACGTAATCTTCTTGGGCCGAAAAGCATGACCCAAACAGGGTGTGCAAAATAAATCCTAGTAGGAACCCACCAAATACTTGTGCCCAACTATGTGTAAACATGCAACAATAGTGTGCAGTAGAAAAAAAATGCAATAAATTAAGCAGTACTGAAAGTAACTAACTTAACGGGTTATATTGCCATTTTAATATCCATCCAATCATTTAATTTAAAATACCACCACAGTGAATATTCTAAGTAAATATCCAATGTCCTCAGAAACGTAAACACCTACCCTCAGGTAAAGAGAATCCAACCACAAGAATCTTCCCACAAGCATATGGATATTTCCCACAGGCGTAAGAAGTGTCACCCAAAGGCACAAAATTAGCTGCCCACAGGCACGAAAGAAGTTCCCCACAGGCTAAATAGTACAGTTCCCACAGGCTAATCACAACACTGCCCTCAGGCTAAATAGGTAACTGGGCCAAGCCCAACATGTAAACAAGAAGTAAACAAGAAATTCCTCTCAAGGAAATTCTACAATAATTACATTAAAGGCATTCCCTCGGGTATCCTGGCCAAATGGCTAAACAGAGGAACGCAACCCTGGGGTGGTCCTGGATCCAAGGAATGATCCCAAACAGCATTTTTATTATAACAATTAATTACCTAAACAAATCTAGGTATTTAAAAGAGCCACGGCCACAGCCACACGACACCCCAAATATGGGTTCGTAGCTCAAAAACACACAAAAACGCACGACAGTTGGAAAATAAACACCAAGCCACCAAATTATACGCCAACGAACGTTATACGTGGATGCTGATTCCAGAAACGCCCAAGAACGGCGTAGATATGACATAGAATAAACTCTGTATAAACTTAAATAACTTACATTAGAGGAATAATTAGAAAAAGATACACTAGGATATGAGAGGGCTTACCCGCGCGGTTCCAACGAGATCGACGGAGGCGGAAACGGATTCCCGACGTGCGCTCGACGGATCTCCAAAGCTCCAGCCTTCCTCTCCTGAGCCCTCTTCCTGTTATAATCCTTCCTTTTAAACAGGGGAGGCTACTGCCTATTTTAAGCAAAAAAAACAAAGTACACGGTGTGTACTTCCAAGTACACGGCGTGTACTTCCCATTTTTTTAACTGTTCCTCTAGCGGTTTCCTGCCAGCATGGCACTATTCATCTGCCGACATGACTACACGACGTGTATCCTTGAGTACAAGGAGTGTTCGGTCTCACAGCTGGCCACCGCCCAACTATTAGCCTGCCGACTGACTACACGGCATGTAAGGGACCACTACACGGCATGTAGTCGGTCTTTACACCCTTCGTTGCTGACATGGCTATATGCCATGTGTACTCATCCCACACGGCCAAAAGTACACGGTGTGTGGAAAAGTACATGGAGTGTACTTCCAAAATTTGGGATTTTTTCCCATTTTCATTATTTCTCAAAAACACTTAAGGAAAAGAGAAAAGAAGAAACTCGTACCTCAGTAATAAGAACTGGGTTCTTACAAACTTCTCCCCTTAAAGAAATTCTTCCCCGAATTGCCTTTCCAAGGGTGGTGAAGATATAGTCGTAAATAACTCCGGCCACTGGGCATGAACATCGGTCTCCCACTCCCAGGTTTCATCCTGCACTCAGCCATGATTCCATAGCACCCGTACGAGAGGAACTGACCGGCCTCGAAGAACCTTCGTGCTCCTGTCAACGATACGAATCAGATGCTCCTCAAAGGATGCATCAAGCTGAAGATCAACCTCCTTGGGCTGAAAGACGTGAGACGGGTCTGAATGATAGCGGCACAACTGAGATACATGGAAGACGTCGTGAATGGCCCGGTACCTCTGTGGTAACTGCAACTGATAGGTAACCGACCCGACTCTCCCCAGAATCTCAAATGGCCCCACATACCTCAGTGAAAGTTTACCCTATCACATGATCTGCCTGTGTCCCAACCTCAGTGAAACACGCAATAAAACCTGATCCCCGACCATGAACTCCAAAGGTTGTCTGTGGCGATTAGTATAAGATTTCTGACGAGACTGTGCGGTAACCATCCGCTTCTGAATCAACTAGACTTGATCAGATGTCTCCTGTAGCAGCCGGACTATTCACCTGATTTAGGATTTTGGGCCACTAGTTTGGGCCTATGGGTCTCAAGGCCTTAGGGCCATCAAAGGCATTCCGGCCACATGGTCTTCGGGCCATTGAAGACCATGAAGTAACCCAGTTCACACAGAGCGGGCCCCAGATGAGGATCAGAGCACCAGTAGCAGACACCAAAAGCAGAGCTAACTAGATTGGAAGAATGAGAGGGTATGGCAACCGCCATCGAGACCAGGCACTGTGCAGTGTTGTGTGGGGCAATGCTATCTAATCAGCAATGTAGGTGGGGAGCTAAAGGCAATCAATGATGTAGAAGCTGGGGAGGGTCAGTTCTAGTGGGATGGGCCTATGGGTCATGTATTGGGCATGGTATGCCTTTGGGCCTTCGGGTCATGTATTACGGGTCATGTCAGGCCTTGTGCCTTGGGCCTACGGGTCATGTATGGGTTCCCCTTCAACCCTTAAAAGGGGGATTATCTATAATAAAAATAAAAAAAAGGCCTTCGGGCCATTCGGGTAAAACCAA
Source organism: Viscum album (assembly GCA_963277665.1). NCBI lineage: Eukaryota > Viridiplantae > Streptophyta > Magnoliopsida > Santalales > Viscaceae > Viscum > Viscum album. The sequence continues at coordinate 1,509,332,674 of OY728128.1, read as the reverse complement.
GGGGTATCAATGACCATGTTGTGGAATTGAGCCACTAGGCCTTCAGATTGTGGAATATTATAATAAGTTTCCTAGTGGGTTTTGGCATATCCTAGTTGGAAAGGATGATGCTTGGACCACTAATGTGCAAGGGTGTGTGTGTGTTTTATTTTTTTAATTCCTCCAATCCATAACAAATATTTAAATAACTATTAATATATATATAATGTTAAATAATAAATGATAATAAAATATTTAATTAACATATACTAATAATAATTATTATAATTAAAATTAAAAAATAATTAGCTAAAAATATAAAAACAACTAAAATTCTATGAAAAAAATGGAAACCACTAAAATGATTAAAATTAAGATAAAAATTTATAAAAAAAATTAGTGATTTCCATGTGCATAAAATCCACCACACTAAATTTTTCACTCTAGAGAAAAACAATCAAAAAAACACACACATGAACCCATTATAAATCTAGAACAATGATATAAAAAGTTAAAATTTTTAAAATATTTTTATCCAAAAAAATATCATTCTTCATTGAAAATTAAAAATTTCAAAAATAATTTCCTTTTCACTCACATTCTTTTCAAAATAATCATCTGCACTCATACATCATCGGACTTACCTGACCATCACTCACATCACTCAAAAAAATTATAATCAAAGTTATTCTCAATTATTGTACACATGAATGTTTACCAATTTATTTATATGAAGTTCATATCTCTACTAGTGTAAGTCAAAAGAATTCTCTAATCTTTAGGACTTCACATTGGGTTTTAATGTTCTCTAGGGATATGGCATGGTGGGTTATGAAAAATTACATTTTTTGGAAAAAATGAGAGTTGAATATTAAAATATACACATGATTAATATCAATCCAAATGTCTCACTTTAAATCTCACTCCCCCACACATAAAACATAGTTTTTTTTTCTAGGAAAATGTTAATCCAAAACACACATAATGAACAAGGGGACATAAATCACTCGAATAATGGGAAGATAAACATGTGAGTATCAACTCCAAAACACCATGAAATATATATAAGACTATATTCAAAAGAAAAGTAAAAAAAGAAACTCATACTCTATATATTTTCAGTGAATATAGGTCATATAAAAACTCTCTAGAATCTATAATAATGGGTTATCACTTTAATAAGTATCCCTAAAGGCAAGGGTTACTATATAATAACAAAAAATATAATCATTATTAGAACCAAAAGATTCTATATTCCCAAAACAAAATATATATTCAATAAATTTAGATTATATAAAGAGGAAAAAATATATCATAATGAGATAATATCTATCCATTTTCATAAAATGACTCATTTTCCCTCAAACAACACTATCCATGAATGAATCTCTCCCCCACACTTATATTTAAAATTATAATACATAGATTCAATATATGTTTAGGGAAGTGTATCAACTTTTGGGATCATCCTTAAAGGATTATTAATGGCCTCTAAGGACTCCATAATAAAGAAAATTCAAGGGTGGATTAGTGGGTCAAAGGGGCTAAATATAACTAAAAAATTCCTTAGGAATTTTAGTGAAAATTTTGAAAATTCCAATTGTTTTGATGAGAAAAAATGAAATGTTCTAGAAGAAATAAAATGGGAAATATTTTCTCTAGAAGAATAAAAATATAAAGGGATTTGAAAAGGGGGTCAGAGTCCTCACATATATGGAAATATAATGTTCGATAGAGAAAATGAGCATGATTGAAAGTAAGTGTCTCAAAAATAAATAAGTTTTAGAAAAATATTTTCAAAGCATGGAATGATATCAAAAATCATATGATTCATGGTTTCAATAATCAATGAATTTTAAATAGGAATATTATGCTCAAAATGACCATATACATAAGTGGTATGGCCCCAACCATGTTACTATAGAAATATAGTGGTTTTTTAAGTTGGTTAAATTATGATAGGGATATTAATTTTTTAGTATTTTTTTGTTTTTTATCTTTATAAGTTATAAATTACCCATACTACATGGTGTTTTTGGAATTAAAAATAAAATATGATAGAAAATATAAAACTTCCTTGAGTATCTACAGATAGATGTGGAGACAATTTGTATATCTAATAAGGCTCCAAAAATGATATACCTATAAAGATATAATATATACAAAACTAAACTACATAATGTCATAAAGATAACACCAAAATAAATAGATGATGATTATTTAAACAAATATTGAATAAAATATCAAATCCACTAAAATTTTAGATAAAACTAGAAAAATGTCCATAGTTTCCAATTTTATTTTCTAAACCAAACTAGAACAAAAAAAAGATATAAACTAAATATAGGTTTCCTCCCATGAAGTGCTAAGTTTATTTTCTTTATCCAGTTGAATGGACAAAGATTAATCTTTTTGTTCCTTTAGACAAAAATTCCTAAGCCTGTTATCTATGATTAAGTGGTGTCCACTATCTCTAAAGATCTCTTTTTTAGGTTCAATATCTCTAATTTTATCATAAAAAACCAATCATTGGAAAATATCTTCATATTTATATCCTTTTGGAATATCTCATGAGGAATCCTGGACCACATCTTAAGATATTAATAATCCTTCATTTATAATTCATATAACTAGGGAATATTTTTTAACTATACCCATGAAGATAGAGAGATAAATCAAATAGAAATAATAGAATACAAAATTAGTCAGGTTGCCTCCCATTCAACTCTAAGTTTAACATCTTTATTTAGATGAATATCCTCTCATTTTAAATGAATTTATTCAGTGATTCCTATAATATCTATAGTGTGATAAAGTTTTAGGAATTTTCTATTCTCTTTAAATATAGGTGAATTCCTATTAGAAATTTCAATGATTTCATGGGGACATACAATTGTGATGGTGTATAGTCCTGTCCATTTTATTTAGGTTTTCCTTCTATAACCCTGGCCCTTGAGTTAAATATAAAGACATTATCACGGGTGAAAATTTTCATTCTTGGATATTCTTATCATTACAGACTCTTATTTTCTCTTTATAAATCACTCCTCTACCAAATTATTCTCTCCAAATCTCATCTAATAAATTCATTAGAAAAATAAATTTTCTTGGGTACTTTTGAAATCTATGTTCAAATTATTTAAAGCCTGGTAATCTTTATATTCCATCCTTATAGGTAGTTGAATGGTTTTTTAAAAACTAATCCATATGGGTACATTCTAATTAGTGTTTCTCATGTCATACAATAATCCCAAAGTGCTTCATCAAGTATAGTGTCCCAATATTTCTGAAAAATATTAAAACAATTATCTAATATCACCTTGATCTATTGGTTTGAAATTTCATCTTGGACACTATTCTTCAGATGATATGGGGTTCTCATGTAATAGCAACATCCATTATGATTCATTGGTTTTTGAAACATTTCATTATTAAAGTGAGTATAGTGATCACTGATCATGAGTCTTGTAATGATCAACCATGTAAAAAATTTTCATATCAAAAATTAAATCGTAACATGAGTAGTATTTTCCACGCATGCTTCATCTTCCACCCACTTTGACACATATTAAACACAGATTTGGATGTATGATTTTTCAAATTATTTAAGAAAAGTACCCATGATGTTAATCCCCCATATGTCAAAAATTTCAACACCCATAAAGGGATTCCATGGAATCTCACTCTAAAACTGATGCCCATTTATTTTTAATTTATCATAACTCATGAATAACTATTGAATATCCCATTGTATGGCGGGATAATATAAACTACATTATAAGACTTTTCTAATTGTGTGGTTAATTCCCTGATGTCCTCCAACTTCTCCAAAATGGACCAAATTCAAAACACTATCAACTCTTCTTCTCGGATACACCTTTTGATTATTCAATAAATATAATCCTTAAAAATTAATATATTATCCCAAAACTAATGACATGATTCATTCAAAAATATTCTGCTCTACTCCTTTGATAAATCTAGAGAAACTACACTTTAATATAAGTAATTTATGATATCGTTATACCAAGGTGTGATAGTCTTGGTTGAATATAGTTATTCATTAAGAAATGTTTCGTTTATTAATTTAAGATTGATATTACTTTTTTCATACTCTAGGAATGATTAATGATCAGTAATGAAATGATCATTTTCCTTTCTTTCCTTGATTTCAATGTCAAATTCCTTAAGCATCAATATCCAATGAATGAGTTTAGGATTAGATATTTTTCTTAGTCATCAAATACCATGGGGAAAGGTAATTTTTATACATAGTGACTTTAGAGAAGAAAAGGTAAGAACAAAATTTATTGAATGTGAAGAAAACTTCTAGTATAATTTTTCTAGTTATTTTTTAATTTTATTGAATATCATTCAATGAGTGTCTATAATAATAGATCAATATAAAAATCAATTTTTTCATTATCCTATGGAATCACCAATATAATAATAATTTTCATCTCACATTAATTAAAATGGTTATCCCTATTCTAGTGAAGTCAATATTTGTGATTCTATAAAGAATTTCATAAATTATTGAAAATATTGTTGGAAATCAATCCTTAAATGGGAGGTGACGTATCTTCTTAACAGGGTGGTCAGGGGATCATAAATAATCGAAAAAATCCTTAATAAAGCATTGGTAGAATCCCAAATTCCCAAGAAAAACTCAAATGGAATGAACTGATATTGTTATGGGTAGATTATAAATTGTATGGATCTTGGCTCGGTGAACTTCAATGCCTTTCTTTGAAATTCAATGGCCAAAAACTATCTCACTTTATACCATGAAGTGATATTTTTCCCAATTGATCACCAAATTATTTTCTTCACATCTCTCCAAAAATATATATATCCAAATTTTATTAGAATTCATAAAATGAATTTCCACCAATATATAATTCATCCATGAATATTTCCAAGAAATATTCAGTCATGTCATTTAATATTTTTATCACACATCATTGAAATGTGGCTAGTGCATTTCACATTACAAAATTCATTCACTGATAAGTGAATGTATCATATATATATAAGTGAATATGACTCTCTCTTGATCTTATATCATGACCACTCTTAGATAATAACCTAAGTATTCATATAGAAAATAATAGTAATCATTTTTTCATTAGTTCAAGGATTTGATTGATTAAGGGTAATGGGAAGTGGTCTTTTTTGGTATAATCATTAAATTTATGGTAGTAAATACACTCTCTTCATAAGTTCATTGTTTTAGTGGGTTTAAATTATCCTTTTTCATTTTAAACCAATATGCTCCGACCCTTTTTAGGTACCACTTGCAATGGACTAACCCATTAAATCTCTGAGATAGTATATATTATACTAGTATAAAAACATTTAATGTATTTTTCTATGATACTTATTTTATTTAATGTGTTAAACATCTTTATGGTTTCTTATAAGGTTTGGAATTATCTTTCATGTGTATGATTTGAATTTGGATGGTAGGAATTATACCTTTCAAATAAATTATCATCCATCGTATTTTTATATTACTTTGTGATAGGGTATTGAGAAATTTAATTTCTTATTCACATGAAGGATAAAAAATTATGATGACTACCAAGGTGGTTAAATTCAAAATTTGTTGTATCTCAAGTTTAGTGGAGAATATTTAAGGTCAAGTGCTAAAGGTTTATCAAGTGATGGAGTTAATTATGTGAATTTTTTTCTATCCAATGGATAAACTATGATTTTTATAAATTATTCTTCTTATAGTGATCTAGTTAACTCCACCTTATATAATTTCTCAATATCCATTATATCCTTTACTAACACATCCCATTATTCAATTTTATCAGAGAATGATAGTTAGTTGTAGAAGAATTTACCATATATTTTAGGACATAAAATTTTATATTTTCTTCCCCAACTATAAAAATTAATTTTTCCTATTAGACGTAAATAAGATATCTACATGTAGCTAGGAATTGTATCCCAAGAATGAGTGGGAAATACTTATCTTATTCCATATCAAGGATGATTAATTCAAATGTGATGTAAAATTTATCAACCTTGACAATAGTATCATAAAAAATCCTCAAGGATGTTTCACTAATCAATATTCCATTTGCAAGGTGACCCTAATAGGATTTAATTATGTGATTCCTAGTTCTTCAATTACTCTTGATGAAATGAGGTTTATGTTACCTATGAGTTCATATAAAGATCCCCCAAACTGATATCCTCTGATATTATAGGTCATGATAAAACTTATAGAGTCTTTCATTTTTTAGGGATGGATCTGGGTATGACTATCAAACATTATTCATGTATTAAAATAGTTCCCACTACATTAATATTCCCTATTTTGGATAGGATATCTTTATGTAATTTAGAATTATGGGGTGTTTTTTGTGATGAATTCCACAAAATAAATATTTATATAAAGGTTCTTGAACATATTTATAAATTTTAAAAATGGAGTATCTAACTTAATTTGATCCAGTCTTTATGGGAATAGAGGAGGTGGTGTGTGATATTTTATACTTTCATTAAATGATTATTTTTCTTTTTAATTTCTTTCTTTTTTAGATTATGTATATTTTTTATATCTTCTATATCTTTTTCTTCAACTTGAATCAATTTTTATTTTGAATGACCGTCAATATCAGCAAATGAAAGTTTTTCTTCTATTGGTTGAACAACATGCATTAGGCACTCTATAAATTGTGAACCAATACATATTATGACCACATTTTCTTCTTCTCTTTATTTTACCCTTGTGTTAACCCATATATTTCCTTTTTATCAGTCGTGAATTTTTTTATCTATCTAACCCAAATGATTTGATATATTATTCATGGAATATTTTAAGTTTTGGTTTGAAGATTTTATGTTTTGAGTTTTTGTATGAATGTTTTGGGTTTTTTTTTAAAATTTTAGGTTTCTATCTCTTGAGACTCAAATTTTTTATTGACTTTTCAATATAAATGTTTCTTAGACTGCTTCTAAGTCTAGTTGACCTTTTTTTGTAGTAGGAGCATAGGTTTTGGTTTTATTTTTATCCTTATATTATTGTTGTTGTAAATAGGATGATAGTTACTATAGATATTTATATCCTTGACCTTATGATTATACTGTAGGTTTTAAGGCATTTTGAGTAGAGAATTTATGTGGACCCATGTTACTATTCAATGGTTGAGTATCCATTTGTTCCTTCTAAATGATATTTTGGTTATTGTTTTTTCAGTTTGTGTTTTAGTTTTTTTTCATAATTTCCTATATTGTAACTAACAAAGTTATCTTTAGAAATTTTATTTATAGATTTATTATACATACATTTTGAATAATTATGAGGATATCCATAGTTTGGGAAATGTTAAAATTTAACAACATAGACTAGATTTGGTAAAATAATTGAAAATTTACCTTTCCTAATGTTAAGAGCTTCAAATTGAGCAGCAATCAATGTTTTAGAATCACTTAATTTCATTTTTCTTCCTTTTAATTTCTTTATAAATGTTTCAATTAATCATTTTAAATTTTTTATACACTGATCATTTTTTACATTCATTACAAAAATGTGAACAGAATCATCTTTTTAAACATTTTTCCTATGATTGAATTTTACTACTATTATGGCCATTATTCATTATCAATATTCCTTTATATTTTTTAAATTTTTTTCAAAATAAATTTATATTCTCATTTTTTTGTTAATTTTTAATTTTAAAAATAAAGTTGTTTAAGAATAAATAATGGTTTTTTATTCCAATTATATATTTTTTAAAATTAAAATCCAATTTTATTATCTTTAAATTTATTCCTTTTTTAGGTTAAAATATTTTTAACTCTTAAAATTAATGTTTTAAATTTACACTTTTTTACCCCATTGAAATGAATATTTGAAGTAACTTCTAAGTTTGTTTTTACAATGATGTTACAAAAGTGTTATAAAGATTCTTTCACTTCAATTTTCCTCTAAAAATATAAAAGATTTATCTAATTTGGAGTTATTTTTCATATATTAGCCTCTAATTTATCTTATGATGTTTTTTATTTTGGTAGATTAAATATTCAGTATCAAATGATCCAATTCTTGAAATATTCTTATATGATACCATTCGAAAGTGTTAAGTAACACATATTCCTATAAAAGTATTTTTCATTTATGTCAAAATCTCTTAATGTTTCTTATGCTTCATCAGGGATATACTTTACTAATATCATCCATATTATTTCTCTATGTTATTATGTATTTTTGAAATCATCATTAAAATCATTTCTTGGTTAAATTATTATTTGATTAAATTATGAATTTTTCTTATCTAGTACACATATGGATGTATATATTATAATGTGATGGGTGTTATTGGAATTATATATCCCTATAATGCCTTGGGTAATGTTTTTTATCTCATTAAATGATATATAAGGGACTAGGGAGTAAACCCAATCCACTATAGGACTCTATCCACTATATTAGGTTATCTTGGAAGTGATCCATGACTTATGATTATGGTGTCATGTTTCATGTCATTAACACATTCTTAAAATGTCATAGTCCTATGATATCTACTTAATTATACTAAAATACTAATATTATGATTCATGAATTATAATCTATTTTTTATTGGGTATTATTTCCTTATAATGTTTTTTTGTACCTTGATTATGTTCTTATACCCACATTTTTATCTTATGCTCACTTATGATATTTGATTTTCATTGATTATGTTTACCCTTACTAAGCGTTATAGCTCACCCTTCTTATATTATTATTTCCATAGGTTATGAAGAAGAGTATTATGTATGATGTGTCTAGAAAAGTTTCATGTGTGTATAACTTTTTAGGGGATTTTGAAGAGTTATTATAAAGTTTTGAATCCTGGGATTAGTGGGAAAATTTCCATTTTATGGGAAATATTTGGGTTTATTTGTTAAAGGTTTTACCTAATTCTCTAAAATCTAAACCTAAAAGTCCTTTGGTATATAAGTGAATCAATATTGAGTATTGATATTTTAATTTTTTATGGTTATTTTTGGGTTTATTATGTTAGTATCAAACCTATTATATAAAGAGTATATTTTTAACACTAGATACGGAAGTGCGGGGTAGAATGGTGACCCACTAGGATAAGTCAGTCCTTAAGAGATCTATCTAAGGTGGTATCCCATATCCATGTTATAAGGAAGTGTGAAACCAGTTGAAAACATGAAGTAGGATCAGTATAATGTAGGAATTGTTCACTTATTTTTAAGAGATGTATGTGAATACATGTTAAATGACACTACATGTTGTCATCTTCTACCCCCAATACGCAACAGTTGCATAATAATAAATGATTATATATGTATATATATAATATGATTCGAGTCAAGGGACTTAACTCAGACTACATATATATGGATTTGCTATGAAAATAGGGTTGATGGTTATAAGACACAGATCAAGTAAATAATGATAATTTATTCAACCATATCTATGCATTAAGAATCTTTATATAGTTTACCATTTATATCATAAACAAATGAAACTATTTCTCCATGAAAGATACATGCTTGGAATGATATTGAATATTTTATAGGAGGGACCAGAAGATCAAGATAGGAAATATATTAGTATGATCTTGAATTTTATTATGTATGGTTGTGTTTGTGTGTGTGTTCATGTGGAAGGTTTAATATTTAAATATTTAATGATAAAACATTTATGGTGAAACAAAGTAGGAAATTGTATTTTAATGAAGATTGTTGCATATATATATAATGATAATTGATCAATTTATTATGTAATAATTATTTAGTAAAATATTATGTTTGTTACTCAATGAAGGATGGATTTTAAAGAAGAATTTCCTCTTTGTATTATCTCATATCTAAGTGCTACTTAGGTTCCTGGAAATTCACATTTTTCTTAGATATGGTTTCTATAAAGATAGTGAGTAAATAGAGTGTTTTTTAAGGTTTTATCTTTAAGAAAGGGTAATTCAAATAAAGAATCTAGTTTTTTATGATAATTAAAGTAAGGTGTTATTTTATTTCAAAATTACCATTTTTTGTTTAAATTATTTCATTTTGAATGACTATTTATATTTTCATTAGAAACCCATGTTTTCTTTGAAAAGGAATTCTCTTCATGGGTCAGTTTAAATATTTGAGTTTAAAAGGGTATTTATATGGATTTATAGTAATTTTTATTCAAAAATATTATATTATGTCATATGTAATTTATTTCTTAAAAACTTTCCTTCATTGAGTATCCATCAATAATCTAGGTATTTATTGAGATAATTTCCTTTCATAGGTTGATTTTAAAAACTCATATCTGTGGATTTGAAAAGAAATTTGAAATTGATTTTATGATTATAAATTTAAGATATTGCGTGTTTTATTTCAAAATATAGTACTTAAACGTTATATATGATGATTAGGGGTGGGGATTAAACTCAAAACCCTAAGACACTCTGTACATTATATAACGGTCGATCCAGAAATTATATAATCCCTCGAAGAATTGGGTAATGTTTTCATCTCTTGAGATATCATGTATGGTGCACAAGCAATGAGTCTAGCACACTAGGTTATGTGATCTTGATAGTAAGACTTGACCTATTCTTAGGATATATAATTAACTAGGTTTAATTTATTCCAATGAATGTGATACTAGAAATATCTAGTTAATTTATTTCTTTAAAAATGAGTTAATATAATGTCCCAAGATACCTCATGGATTTCTTATGCTTGATATGAGTTTTTTTGGGATATATGGGATTTCATGAAAATTAGAAAATTAATTTATAATTAAATGACATGATATAAATATTTCAAAAGTGTACATTTATATTTTAAAAATAATTCATGTTTTAAAAAGGATTTTAAGGTTGGTGTTTTCAAGATTTTCATGTTTCCTCAAAGAAAGTCTCAAGAGTATTATTTTCCTTTATTTTGGTTTATCAAATTTGTTTTATGAAATTATTTATGGATTTTAAAGGTAATTTTATACTTACATTAATGTTTTGTTAAGTTTAAATTATTTTTTATTTAAGAAAACATTTTTAAGTGTTTTCAATCATTTCAAAAACCTAACAGGTTTTCTCATTCTTTAAAACCTATTACTGAGTTATTTTTTCTCACCCTAAATTTTCAAATATTTTTCATAGTGATTTAGGATGAGTGGGAGTTATTAAGAGGTCCCTATTATGCGGGTTTATCTTGGAGAAGATAAGTTGTATCATTTGAAGAGTTTATATTAGTGGAAAAATTATCCATTCAAAATAAAAATTATCAGTTTTTATTTTTAACAGTTTTTTCTAATTCTATAAAACTATAAACATAAAAAATTAATTGGGTGTGTACTAAAATATTATTTTTTTTGTATTTTTAATTCTGTAATATTAATTTTTGGTCACCTCATTTTGTATAAAAGCAGGGTTTAGATAACTTTAGATGTTATGATATTATCTATTGAGGATAATTTAGGAGTTAAAAACCATTTTTTAATTTTTTGTGATTATATTTTAAGGCAATTATTTGGATAATGGTTATATAGTTTTTATATAAAACCTACAGTATTAGTTTTTTTATTTTTAGGATAATATATAGTCTTTATCTGATTTTTTTCTTTGTATTTCAAGAAGATGGAAAAGTAGAGTATTTTTTTAAAATGTATATTTTTCACAAAGTGATTTCTTAAGATTTTCCCATAAAATTTATCTTTATCAAAAAAATTAATATGTATATATATAATATAATAATTATGAAAATTTTATTCTTTATTTGATAAATTTTTAATTAAAATTTATCATGTCAGGGATAATTTAAATAGTATTATGTGACATTAAAAAATTAAATATTGGTTTCAAGATGGAAGGAGGATGATCTCATATAAATATATCATCCCTTTTAGATGACATACATTCAATTACTATTTCAAATTCATGCTCACACAATTTAAAAACCTTTTCTAAAATTAAAGTCTCTTGTAAAACACTTTATAATATATCTAACACCACCTATATACCCTATAATTTGTATAGTTCATGGATTATTTTTATCAAATTTTAAAATTCCCACTCTCTCATTCTTCCCAAAAAGGGAGGTATCACCAAGTTGTTTTCAAATATTTCAACCTATCACCATAATATATGGGAATACATATGAAGGGGAGTGCATCATGGGCCTCTTGGGGAGGTAATCCTCATTTTAATTGTGTTGTTAAGATTGAGAGATCATCATTACTGGTGAGTTGGGAATGGGTGATAGTTTTTGTTTCGGGTTGGTGCTCAAGTGTGAGTGATTCAGCAATATCCAATTGTTGGGTTTGGTAGTGGATGAAATATGGCCCATATAGTTTTATGTTCTAGTCTTAAATTGATTATAAATATACTCCTATGGTGGGGAGCATCTCTTTAATCATGAATGAATGACCTCTCATGTTGGGAGTATTGTGACCATTGTGAGACCACTCAATGGATGGTCATGGTGGTATTGAATGTGCCAAAGCTTTGGGTGTAGCATAGAGATGGTTTGATCACTAAGGCTTATTAAGGATGAGAATAACTATAGTGGGGAGCTTCTAAATAACCGCATTGTTATGGTTTTAGAAAATTATGATAGGAGTTTCCTAGAATTATAAGTCATTCAAATTTTCATATAATTTTTTATATTTAATTAATTAATTATTAATTATTTAATGTTTGTTTGAATGGTGATATCTTTTTAATGTTTTTTAAGATTTATATTTTGACTGTGTAATTGATTATATAATGGGGGTTTTCCTGGGTGAGGTATGAACTTATCTCAAGTGCTGAGACTGGGGTCAGACCCCCTTTTCCTTTTCCTTTTATTTTTCTTTTTTAATTATTTTTCTTTTTTTTCTCTTATACTTACATGTGTGTTCTCACACAAACCCAATCCACCCTTATTGCCCTTTTCTATGAAATAAAGGGATATATAAAGGGAGGTGTCACTGCCATGGCTTATCCAAGGAGTTGTATCGGGAGTAGGTGGGTGCATGACATGAATCTAGCATGATGCTTTAGTGTTTTACATCAGGAGGTAGGAATTTTTTTATTTTTTGTAATATATCCCTATTTAATTAATATTTTTTGTTTTAATATTGTTTTTGGGTTTTTGAATATCCCATGAGGTTCAATCTAGATTGTTTTGGGGATAATCGAGGTTTTTAGGGTGTTTGAAGGGTTTTTTATTTAAGAAAACCTTAACACATGGTGTGTGTTCTTGAGTCATATATTGTGGGTTATTATTTTGAGTGTAAGGTTAAAGATGAAGATTATATGGTTTGTGTGTTTAGGAAACACCATGTAAAGTGACTTGGGGACATGAACAAAAACCTTGTGTCGGGGCACATAGTTTTATAGGGTACACATCTAGAGGCCACATAGTGTATATAACCTAACCTCATGTGGGGTACATGGTCAAAAGAATGGATGGGTACCCCATGTGTGTTTCATTCTTTCTATGAGGTAGGAACACTATGTACTTAAAAAATTACATGCCATGTTAGGATAGCTACACGACCAGGGAGGATTGTGGGATGTACATGCCATGTACCTAGGGTATATGCTACGTACTTAATCCTTGGGGGTGTTTCACTTATCTCTTACCTAGGAGTCAAAAATTGAATTTTGAGTAGTCCATTATAGTTTTTTTCATATAGATTATGATGGTGGAATCATTTTTTTCATTTAGACGCTTCTTGGGTTGTGTTTTGGATTGAGAGAGTTTAGCATGAGGATTTCATTAAGGTTCTGATTTAGAATCCTCCTACGACTTGGGTAGTGTGTTGTAGTGTGAGGCTCAAGTGAGACTTTGGTGAGGGTCATGATCTTATCAGTCATATTTTCTTGAGGATGATAAGTGATTTATTCTAATGTACTTTTAGACAATTCACATAATATGAAATCGAGTAATGTATTGGATAGAATTTGTAGCTAGTTTCTCGAGGTTTAGTGTGCTTAGAACCTTTAGGTTGTGATGACATGATGGGATTTCATTAACATATGGTTGTTATTGAGAAAAGTTTGAGATGTGTATAAGGGTCCTTTAGAGGAATGAGCTTCTGGTCTTGGTGATCTTGAGGATTCCCTTGTGGGAATGGTGTTGCCTGAGGATAGGTTTTATTTCGAGTGGTAGGCTGATATTTCTTAGATGGTCTTATCATGGGGTTTGATTTTACTAGAGGATCCCCTGGTATGGTGTTTTATTATTGTTATAGTTTATAGTACCACTAAGGGTTCCCTATGATCTATTGAACCTAGGAGGGTTGTTGTTGATGATTTAGCATTGTTGATGATGGTTTTGGCACTAGGTAAAACTCTATTCTTAGGGTTTAGGATTGGAATATCATGAGGATATTCTTCAGGATATATGTGAGAGGATACCTTTAGGAGTATATTAGATTTTTAATTTATCTTGATATTGATTAATACTCACCTATATTGGTTAGAAGTTGTGATGTGGTTATAGGGAGCTAATGGGTGTTCTGGGTGAGTGAAGCCCCCCCCCAACTCATCTGGTGTAGTAGTATGCCCAGTTAGGAGTTGATTCCCGTGGATGTGGAGGAATTACCATGTGGGTTATTTTTTTAGGGGATGTATATTCTCTATGGGTGACCCAGTCATGTGATGGGCACTAAGGGTAGGTTTAGATATTAACTTGACTAGTTCTTTAGGACTTATGGGGATTGGTAGGTTCTCTAGTTGTGTCAGGATAGAGGTTCATATCACTAATTTAGATCATACAATTAGATTCCTAGAGGCTGATAGATTTTTGTAGTTATTTTGGATGCCTAGAGTCATACCCTATAGTTTGGACTTTCATGATAGTCCTTGTATCGGGCTTTTGGATGTCCTTCTTGATCTGGAAGACATGCTTGATGATATGTGGTTGAGTGATACATGTATTATAATTCCTCTAGGTTGGACTATGAGATGTATATTTTCCTTAGGTGTCAGGATAGAGACCTAGGTTCATTGTTTTGATTATTTTATTTTATTTTAATTATTTATTTATTTTATGGAAATTATTATTCAACTACGATGGGAATATCACATATTGCATACACATGTTATGATAGAATATGTTAGAACCACTATTGGGGTGTCCTAGGGAGATTTATTTCTCACCCATGTATGTACACCTTGGTGGCCATTTAGACTATATGTCTACTTTATGGTTAAGAATAGGATGTAGTGGTTTGGATGAAGGCCAAGTGTTGTATGATCAAGCGGGGTTTCTCATGGAGAGTCTAAGTATCCATTTTAAGCAGTTAGCCGATAGTTAGAAACTAGGTATGTGGTATAACTTAGAGTTGGTAGTAGACCCTTGTGTATTTTATTTATTTATTTATTTAGTTTTTTTTTTGTGATTGTCCTAGTGGGAGATTAGTTATTTTATGCTAGCATGACTAAGAGCCCCTATGTTCCCACATTTCATTTGATATAACATATAGTAGTTTGGTTTATTTATCTTTCATACTCTAATGTTTATGGATTTGTAAGTTTTTTTGTTTATTTTCATTATTATTACACTTTTATTTAAAGGTGTAGCCCCCCTATATATTTTTTATACCCTCATCACTAGACTACAGCCAGTGGTGTATAAGGAGACATACTTGAGGACTTGTTGCGAGCTTGATTGGATTATGGATCAGGTCAACCCAAGCCATTTTTTGATAGTATAGGCATGATTATTTCATATAAATTTCTTATATTGAAACTACTATTAGATCCTGGTTAATAGAATATTTCTCCCCTTATAGGAGATAAACATTATAAAAAACATCGAAGCCTGATTTAAAGTTTATTTTTCATGTAAGTAGTAACATTTTTTATTTTTAAATGTAAACTATAAATAAAATTAGGATGGTGCAATTTATTTACTGGGGAAGAATTCAAAACTTCAATATTTTAGTATATATTTTCCTTTTAAAAGTACTATATTGAATATTTTACTGAACTAAAACAAACCACATATGCATTTTATTAAGATAATATGGAAACCTAGATTTGGGAATATAATATCTTCTTATACTATTCTAAGTCCTTCATTATAATGTAAATGGAAATACAATATTAGATTTTATACATAAAAGTATGAAAGGACAAAAAATGAAAATAAACCTGAAAATGATGAAATTGAAGTATGGTTCATCTCGGATGGCTATGAATATAACTCCTATGAAGATGATTATAGAGAGGATGCAGATGAGTAGAATTATAGGAACCATTTTGAGGAAAAATATAAAGGGATGGAGTGCATGGGTATTTAAAAAATGAAGATATGAATGTTTCATACATTTTTGTTATTATCAAGAAAATAGACGTTGGGGAAATCATTATAGGACCTTTTCAGATAAGGGATAAGATATGGATTTAATCCATTTTAAAATGTTCATATTACAAAAGTACCAGTTTAACTATATTTATATTTATTTTATCATCCAAGAAATAATATGTAGATATATTTTTATTATATATTAAGTTATATTTTATATCTTCATTTTTAGTTTTATCATATTTTCATTTATTTTATAATAAAAAGGATATTATATAGTTGAATGTTTATAAACTTTTGGGTAATATGTTAATTAAAGTAATTATTAATGATTTGGAATTATTTGATATATGGTGATAAATAATGGTGAATAATAAATATAAATTTTAATAGTAATATAATATTTATTGATAAATATAAATATTATAGGATATAAAATAATAATTTGAAATAAATATATAAGATAATGATAATTATAATAAATTACAAGGGTAATTGTATTTAAGATATATAAGAAATGGAATATTTTTAATATTAATATATATGTAATAATAATTAAAATATAATAATTTTTTTAATAAAGTATAAATTATAGAAACAAATAATAAATTATTAATAATGAAAAGAAATAAATGGATTATAAGAATTATAATATATTTCAAATAAAAATAATGATATTTTTTAAATGGTTGATTATATAGAATTGGAATAAATATTTTTATAGTATATAAGAATAAGTTTAATATAGTAAAGGATTATATTAAATTATAGTGATATTTAGATAATATATTTAGTTAAGGAATATATATATGTATATGTGCTTAGTATAGAAAAGAAAAAGCCTTCCCTAGCCAGTAGAAGGAGGTAGACTTATCATCATGAGGTAGAGGCCATCCCCAACCCCAGATAGCACAGGGCCACTAAAGTAAGATCATGGATAGTGAAAGTACATTTCTAATATGGGTATAGTAATTATGGAGCGGTTCTTGAGTAGGTGATAAGCACTATGTATGGTGGTGCGATGACCTGTCAGGATATGTCAGTCCCCAAGGGAATTTTTGGGTTAGTATCTCACATACTTGGTAATGAAGATACATAAAACTAGTTTAAAACAAATATCACAAGCCCATCTATTATAATATGAATATATATGTGTGTTCTACATAATAAAATAGTCATAATTTCATCAAATCATAATTGACTCGATAAATAAAGGGGTTTCATGAATATTTCCAAAATACATAATCTAATGTCATCCAAAGAAATAAGATGGATGGTATCAATATATAATTCCCTCAATGAAGTAAAACAATAACTAAGGGGTGTTAACATAGATAAAAATACTTTCATAGGAATATGGGTTTCTTAACACTTTTGAATGGTATCACATAAGAAGAGATATTGAATTGGATTATTTCACAACATAAGTTTAATTTAAAAAAATATAAATATATTAAGATCACTTATATGGTAAAACATGAATAAAAACTCCCAAGTAGATATATCTTTTAGAGTTTTATAGGTAAATGGAATTGAAATAATATCCATAAATCATTTGAAACATGTTTATAAAAATAAACTGAAAAGTCACTTAAAAATCTATTTCAAGGAGGTGAAAATAGGACAATGAAATCCTTAATTTTAAAATAATTCAAAATATTAAAACTTCATAAATAAATTAATTTTAAGATAACTAATTTGGATTATAAGATAAAAACAAATATAATAGAAATAAAAGCCTTTTATTTATTATTTTAAAATATTAAAGATAATTTTTGAAATGAAAAATTCATAGAAAATGGAAATAGTAATTACTTTGGAAAGCAATGAGAAATTGGAAAGGAATCTTAATAATTAGTAATATACATAATTTAAGGGGATGGACTTAAACATTACATATTCTATTTTCTTTATACTAGAATTCAATTACTTTCATTCCTAAGGATCTTTCCATTTTAGATTTTCAGAGAATTATTTCATAACACATACACATCAAAACCATATTCTATAAAGTTTACACTTCTATTCAGAATCCATTTCCCCAAAATATAAAATTTTTAATATAAAACATGATATATTTTCATGAAAAATCTTCACAACTTTAAACTTGACTTCTACTTTTCCATTACCCATCCTTAAACCCTGTGAAAAAAAAAATTAAAATATGGGATGAGAAAAAAAGATCAAAAAGGTACATAAAAAGAAAAAAAAATCAGGTAAAAATATAAAAACCCAAGAAAAATATTTTCTTAAAAATATACCTTTTTTCCAAAAATAGCATGATTTTTGTTTTAAAAATCATTATCTTACCATTTTAAATCAAATGATATCGATGAAAATTCATTATAAAGTGTAGAAAATTCATATAGGTTCCTTGGGAAATCATTATCATAGAACCCGTAAAAACTATTATAATTGGAATAACCATACATTTGACTTCCAATATAATCATTCATAGAAAATGAACATTACCCAATTCATCAGAGCACTATCTGGGCATACCCATTATATAAGCTATATAGGGCTCGCTCGTGAGATATAATGGGGCTCAACTCTTCTTATAAGCTGTATTGAGATCACCCATGAGCAATAATGGGGCTCAAACCTTATAAAATGATATCCAAGGAGCATATCATGAATAAAAACCATGAAAAACTCTTTTAAACCTGCATACAACACACTTTCAGATATCAAAATACCCTATTTTCTTAAAAACCCATTATTAATACCAAAATACCCACAAAAAAGGGAATATTGATTTTTATTTGAAAAAAACATGAAATATTTTAAAGTAAATTAAACTTAAAATACCGATTATGATGGAATGAAAAGTTTTTATCGAATTATATATTAAAACAGAACATTCCTTTTGTCTTTTATAAATAAATTTAAACATTTCATAAAAGGATTCCTTTTTGAAAAACTTTTAAAGAAATCAAAATAAAATTCATTTTATAGTTATTTTATTTTCATATAAATGCATTCATAAACAATTTTAAAAACATGTACATGGAAGAGAAATATTTTAAAAATAAATCTTTAAAATGATTTTTTAAGATAAAGTGTCCCTTACCTCAAGTCTGAATCATCATGTATGTTACTTATCTTTTTGAATAAAAAAAATTATGTTAATTTATTTACTTTATTAAGAATATTTTTCAAGTTTTTTATTCCTCTCATTTAATTTAATACCATGTTATATACAATTACTTAATCATTTAAGTTTATGTTCGACATTTTGATGATATTCTGTTAAAATGAATTCAGTAGGTTGACTATGATAAAAGTGGTCATTATTACATAATATATAGAATAATAATCATGAAATAATTATAATTTTTATACATAAATTATAAATTTTAAACCAATCATGAAATATGGTTATGAAAAATGAATTATGTTACAATCATGGAGACGTTAGGTCATACGTACACATGAGTAACGTTTCCATTTTTCAACAAAAATTATGGAAAGTATTTAATTATTAGTTTATAATTAAAGAATAAGAATTATATCATAAATATCATATTATTTATTTAAATATAATTATATATATCATCCATGTGACATGGTGATGAAAAAATAATCATATTGCTTTGTGTATATGGTAGTCCACACGTATGCATGAATGATGTTATCATTTTTTAGTGAATGGAAAGGTAAGAAATTAAATGATATATTAAATTTTAATAATGAAAAATATTTTATTAATATCATATATATATATATATTAATTTAATAATTATAATTATCTCTGATAGGAAGTTATGGAAAACGTATTACATCGGTTTGTGGGGTGGCAGTTTATTGTACACACGAACAACGGTTTTGTTTCCCATTTGATAGAATAAGATATGGATATTGGTTTTAAAATTAAAATTAAAACAACTAATTATATTTAATATACTGGTTTTATTATTTTATAATTGTTAAATAATATTTTAAGGAGGTGTAAGAATAAATAAAACAAAAACACTCGGTTAAAAATGATACATATTCTTCAAACAATATATTTTGGTTTACACCAAAATATTTTCTAGGTTGGTTTTATGATAATATAAAATAATCCATGATGTAAATAGAGATTTAATTAAGGTATTGGTCATGGTATTTTTCAAACCAAAAAGTTTTTTAAGTGTGATGAAATGAGAAGAATAGGTGCCCAATTATAATAGAGGGGAGGGGTACTCTTGGAAGTTATTGAAATTTTAAATTAATATAAATTAATTTTAAAATAAAAATGGATCAAAATTGATAATATTAAAATATAATATGATTATGAAACAAAATAATCCCATATAATAAAATTTTTACAAGTTTGGATGATATTTGTACCC
This sequence comes from Viscum album, assembly GCA_963277665.1. Lineage (NCBI taxonomy): Eukaryota > Viridiplantae > Streptophyta > Magnoliopsida > Santalales > Viscaceae > Viscum > Viscum album. Next base: position 1,509,312,095 of record OY728128.1, on the reverse strand, counting down.
TTATCTTTTTATTTTAACCCATCTCACACCTACCGTGATAACAAGGTTTTTTAATCCTTGAGGGTCAAGACAGTTACCATAAATGAAAAAATGATACTTAAATAGATCATGAAATATATTTTCAATTTAATCCTAATCACTTGGATGAAAATAGGTTTTATGAATTTTATATCATTTAATAAATTATTATTTTCATAAAATATCAATAATGTTAATTTTAGAAATATTCATTTACTTTGAATTTTATAACATCAATACAAAAAATGAAATTCGAATTAAATATTTTAATACATCCTTAACTTTTTATTTTTATCTATAAAAATAATGAATCACATTAATTTTTTAAAATTATATTACTTTTAATATTTTTAATGTCATTTGTTTTATTTTTCCATTAATTGAATAATTACTATGTCAGCATTATGTAATAATTTAAGGTAAATATATCTTCAATAAAATTTATAAATTAATTACCATGATGAATATAAATATTTTATATTTCAAAATTATATTTATAACCAAACATATCATCCAGTTATCTCTATGTTAAATATATTATAGTTATTAAAAATAAGAGTGTGACATTTTTTAATTTTCATTAGATAAAATATTATATAGGTCATAATCACTTAAAAATGGAAAAAGGGTCATATATTCAACTTTTTGATGATTATAGACGATATATACCCATGAAATAAAATAAATTCAAGTTTTCAGGACATTATTTAGTACTTTTCATTTTATTTTTAACTTTAATCACCTGCTTTAACATTGACTATCGTAAAAAAAATTACTAGGGTTACGATTTATATTCACCAAAAATAAAATGGGACTATTTAAAAAAATATAAAAAAAGATAAAATATGGAATACATTTTTAAATATTCAATTCATAAAAGTGGTATAATTTAATTTAAAATTAAATCATTAAAACAAAGTAAAAAATAATTTTTCATAAAAATGACCTTTTAATATAATTTTTTTAATACTAAATAAAATTATAAAATTTATTTAAATACCCATAATTGGATTATTTTAAATCAAAATTAAGGAATTAAATTTTAAAACTTATCAAAAATATAATTTTTCTTTGTAAATACATTAAACGAAAATAAATTTTTCAATAAGAATCTGTATTTTACATTATTCATTGAAAAAACAATTAATTTCATGAAATTATAAAAAAAATAATTCTAAGATAATTTTAACATGATGAATTAAAAAATGAATTTAACTTTTTAAAATTAATTTTCAATAATTTTTAAATTATGACAAAATCATATAATACATGAACAACCAATTTGGTTAGAAATAAAGCTTTTTCTTTTTTACTGACAAATTACCTATTATTTTTATAATGAATATAAATCTGTAATATATAACACTATAATATTAATAAGACATGAGAATCATTTATCTTGACATTTCCTAGGTTGCTAAATTCTTCCCCCCTTTAAAAATTGTGTCCTCATAATTTTATTCACTTTTTAAACAAATGGGAATATCTTTCTCTCGTAGCATTTTCAAACTCCCATGTTACTTCATCAACCATATGGTTTTTTTAAAACCTTAACCTAGTGAATCACTTTATTCATAACACTTTATCCCTACAGTAAATAATTATAATAGGTTTATCCTCATAAGAAATGTAATATTTTCATTAAACTGCTTCAGGTATCAAAATTATAGATGAAACCTAAACATGTTTTCTTAACATCAAAAAATGAAAAATGTTGTGTACCTCGGATAAACTCAGAGTCAAAGCCACTTTATAGGAAACTGATCCATCTTTCTATCTAATTTCATATGGTCCAATGAACCATGGACTTAACTTCCATTTTTACCAAAACAAATAACACTTTTCCTTAAAGATAATTTAAGAAAAACATGCTCACCTACCTTAAAAGAAATATCTTTTATCTAGTCATCCACATAACATTTATTTCTAATTTGAGCCATAGTCATTTATTTATAAATATTCTTCACCTTTATAGTAATTTCATCTTCCAAATCTATTCCTATTACCTTCTTTTCTCCTACTTTATCCCAAAAATCATGAGTCTGATTCCGCTTTCAAAATAATTCCTCAAAAGGTTTCATCTGTATATATGAATGAAAAATTATAATACAATAAAACTAATCTAATGAAATATATTGATCTCAAATTCCCTAATAATCCATTGAACAAACATGAAGAATATCTTTCAAGGTCTGAATTTTTTATTCAGACTATCCATCAAATTGAGGATAAAAAGATCTATTTGAATTTAATTTAGTATCCAATGAATTATGAATACCTTTACAAAAATTATAAGAGAATCTAAGATCATGATAAAATAAAATAGAGATAGGAACTCCACATAACCTTACTATATCTTTGAGATATAATTGAGAAAGCTGCTCTTAGAACATTATATCTTGAATGGGAATGAAATGTGTATATTTAGTTAATCAACCAATAATAATCCAAATCACATTATTACCGCAAGAATTATTTTCAAACCCCACTATGAAATCCATAGTTATATTTTCCCATTTACACTTTAACACTGGAAAAGGATGAAGCATCCCTTTTGTTAATTGTTATTCTACTTTAACCTGTTGATAAGTCATTTTTTTTGGGTAAAGTCATAAATATATATTTTTATTCCATCCCACAAGTAATACTCTCAATGGTATATGTACATCTTAGTGCTCTTAGGATAAACATAAAATAGGGAACTATGAGCTTTACTCAACAATTATCCCTTCAAATGGGTATCATAATGCACACATAGTCTCTTTACAAATCTTAAAACACCTTATTTTTTAACATTAAATTCAAGGAACTTACCCTTATTAACCAATTATATAATTTCTTATAACCCATGGTCATCCTTAAAATATTTTTTAACTCTATCTGTCAATTTTGACTATAATGAAACCTAAAAGAACAAATTAAGTTCATGTATCTATAACATTTAGGCCAAAATTCATAAAATCATTATACAAAGGGTCACGTTCTAAACATAACATCATTAATGTAGTATTATTTTTATAACTAAAAGCATCAACTACTTGGTTTACTTTTCTAATATGATAAAGAATCATGAAAACATAATCCTTGATTGGTTTAAACCATCTTATTTGTATCATGTTCAACTCTTTTTGAATGAATATATACTTCAAGATTTTATGATCAGTATATATTTCACACTTGGCTTCATATAAATGATGCCTCCAAATTTTCTAAGTAATAAAAAAGTATCTAATTCCAGATCATGTGTAGGATAATTTAACTCATGAGGTTTCTATTTATGTGAAGCATAATAAATTACATGATCATTATAAATTAAGACACAACCTAGTACCTTCAAAAAATTATCAATATGGATGTAAAATTTACCATTTCTAGAGGTAAAGGCAAAAAAATATATCATTAACCAATCTAGTTTTTAATTACTAAACACAATCATCACACTCTTTTTTTAGATTAATTTAACTTCTTTTTTAGTTAACTTAGTCAATGGGCTAGATAACTGGGTAAATTTTTCAACAAAACTCTGGTAGTAACATTCTAAACTAAGAAAACTAGGAGTCTCTACAAAATTTTTAGGTCTTGGCCACTCTTAAACAAATTTAGTTTTAGAAGGGTCAACATTTGTGCCATCTTTAGAAATAATATATCCAAATAAATAAATTCGATGTAACCAAAATTAACACTTACTAAATTTTCCATATAGTTTATTTTATTTTAATGTTTCCAAACAAACCATTATCTATATTTGTTTGATCCTTGAGACTTTTATAATATACCAATATGTTAGGAATAAACATAAACACAAACATATCCAAATATTCATGGAGAACTCTATTTATAAGATCCATAAATACATCTAGTTCATTAAATAACCCAAAGGGAATATCTACAAACTCATAATTACCATATATAGTCCAAAACACAATCATTATGATATATTAATCCTTCACCTATCACTTAATAGTACCCTAACCTATGCTCAATATTCAAAAAATACTATGCTCCCTAGAGCTGATCAAACCAATCATTGATATAAGGTAAAGGATACTTGTTCTTAACAATGATGTTATTCAAATATATACAATCAATGTAAATCCTTGTGGAACTGTCTTTATTTTAAAAAAACAAAATATTTTCACCCCAAGGTGAAAAACATGGATAAATTAAACTTTTATCTAGAAAATCCTATAATTTATTTTTCAATTCCAAAATTTTGAATTTATTTATTTGATAAAGGGGTTTTGGAATTGGGTTATCATCAAAAAATAAGTCAACAATAAACTCAAACTCCTGATTAGGAATAACACTGAGAAATTTTTCAACAAAAACATCCATATATTCCTTCACTACTAGAATATCACAAATTTAAAAAAAAAATCATCAACACGTGATAAGTAACTTTCACTACCACATCTAATCAATTTCTCGGCTTCTTGGTAGGTTATCAAGGGTATTAAATCATTACATAAAAATTATTAGCTATGAGACCTATCTTATCATGATAAAATAAGAGTCTATCCATTCCCAAAAAAATATAAAACTCTACTATGGTTAGTTCAATAAAATTTATAGGAAATCCCATCCCATTAATAATAATTAGAATATTACTATAATTTTTATTTTCTTTAATACTTCCACCCGGGGTTTTCATCAAAAAATTTATATTCATTTAATGATTTGATATTCCCAGTATTATTTCATATTTCTTATAAATTAATGAATGCAATGATATTTATTCAAACAAGATATTAGTATAATTCAAATAAACAAGTAATGTACTTTTCATCACTTTATTATATGGACATACATCAACCATAGTAATAGAAAAAGATTTTGACACACCTTTATGATTTTGATCTTGTTTATTTCTATCTGGAGTAACTAAATTTGGAAATATATTATCATAATGTCCCAACTAATCACAATTAAAACATCTCATTGATGGATGGATATCGTTTACCCCATTCTTTGATTGTTCAGGACTCTTTTATTTATAGTCATGACCCTTCTGACCAAACTTACCACACCAGTAACACTTCCAGTAATTTACCAAACATTACCCAAGTCACTTATCAAAAGTTAAGAGCTTTATTTTCTTAATAATATATTTCATTGATGAATTTTTACCCATTTCTTAACATCTAGACAATCTTTTCTTATTTTCATAGAATACATGATCATTAGAGAACTCTATTTCTAACTTTTCGGCACACCAAACAAGTTTCTCATAACTTTTGAATTCATGGGAAGATAATTCCCTTTGATAACTGGGTTTTAACCTTGAGTAAAAATCAATTAATATTACTATCAAGATCCTAGATAAAACATAGTATATACTTGGCCAATATTGGAAAATTATCTTCATACATTGATATAGAATCTTCATTCTTCTTTATCAATTCCAAGAATTTTTTCTCTATCCTGAGTCTAACAACCTTAGGGAAATATTTCTCAAGGAATAGATTCATAAATGTGTCACACTGCATAGAATTAAGATCATATCTCTCTTTGGTAATCTTATCCAAAGACCACTATCGATCAACATCACATTTAAATGATAAATATAAATAGTTAAATTTTGAGGTTCTAAAAACCCCATGACTTCAATTATCTTCTTTGGGGAATTGATCAATCATTCAATTACCACCATGTCAAAAGATCCACTGAGTTTTAGAGGATGTTGTCTCATAAAATACTCAACTATCATCATGTTTATATATAGTAGATCTAGATTCTATCTAGAATGGATTCCACCACTATTTATAGTATACATCAATTAAACCATCACAACAAAAAATTACATAGTTCCAATTCCAACCATTATGGGTTTTTGGTTTGTAAGAATGTCATCCTCTTGGTGATTTTATATTGCATCCCCATGTTTCCTCTATAGAAAACCATTATAAAAAAATGTAGTTTAAATAAATCAACATAGTAATCTTCAAATTCTATATCATTTAAACTTAACTATTAGGTAAAATATTTTAAGGATATTTTATTATCATTATCTAACCTAAAGTTATCTAAACCTTTCTCTAATTACTACTTTAAGAACTCGACCTTATACATTACATATCTAGTGTCTTTAGACTAGAATTCACTAACTTTCATTCCTGAGGATCTTTTCAGTTTAGAGTTTTAGAGAATTAGGTAATAACTCATACACATAACAACTATATTTTACAAAGTAGACACTATAATTAAGTATCCATTTTTACCATTATATAAAACTTTTAAAATAAAACATGATTTATTTTCATGAAAAAACTTCATGAATTTCAACTGGACTTCTTATTTTCCCTTACCCATCCCTAAAACCTATGATAAACATTTAAAAATATGGGATGAGCAAAAAAATATCAGTAAGGGATGTAAAAAGAAGAAATTTGTTATTCCGGTGAAAAACATGAAAACCCATGAAAATCATTTTATTAAAAAAAATAACTTTTTATCTGAAAAGATCATCATTTTTCCTTCAAAAATATCATTATCTTATCTTTTAAAATCAAATTTTTTCCATTAAAACTCATTAGAAAGCATTGAAAAGTCATGTAGGTGCCTTAGGACATCATTATCATAGAACCCATATAAATCCCTAACAATTTGAATAACCATATGGATGAATTCTAATATAATTCTATGGATAACACAATCATTACTCAATGAATTGGAGCAGTATCTAGGAACACCCATAATATAAGATATATATGGATCACTTGTGAGCTATAATAGGGATAAACTATTCATATAAGCTATATTGGGCTCACCCATGAGCTATAATGGGGCTCAACTCTGTATAAATAATTTCTAAGCACCATATCATGAAAAAAACCCTTGAAAAACTCTTTTAAACCCTTGTGCAAAATATTTTCCTATATAAAAATAACCTTTTTTCTTAAAAACTCATTTTCAATATAAAAATGCCTAAAAATGGAAATAGGTTTTTTCTATGAATAAAATATGAAATATTTTAAAGGAATTCAAACTTTAAATAATGGCTACAATGCCTAGAAAATTCATTTTCATCGTATGCATTAAAATAGAAAATTTCTTTTTATCTTTTGTAAATAAAGTCAAACATTCAATAAAAAGATTAATTTTTGAAACCCTTTGAAAGAAATATGCATCAAATTATTTTTATAGTTCTTTTATTTCCATATAAATATATTCATAAAATAATTTTAGAATCATATATATGGAAGAGAAAGATTTATAAAATAAATCATTAAAATGAGGTTTTAAGTTAAAGTTTCCCTTACCTTGATCCTGATTCATCATGTATATTATTTATCTTCTTGAATAAAAAAATTATATTAATTTTTTTACTTTATTAATAAATTTTTTCAAGTTCATTATTACTTTTATTTTATTTAATACTATGTTATATACAATTACCTAGTCCGATGTTTTGATGATATTCTGTTAAACTTACTTATGTAGGTTGACTTTGTTCAAAGAGAAAATTATTACATCATCTATAGAATAATAATAATTTCATAATTATCGTTTTTATACATAAATTATTCCTTTAAATCCAATAATTAAATATTCCTCTGAAAAATGAACTACATTACAATCATGGAGATGGTAAGTCGTACATACGCATGAGTAGTGTTTCAATTTTTCAATGATCATTACAAAAAGAAGGTAAGTATTATTTTATCTTTATATAATTATAATAATATAAAAAATAATATATAATTTCTTTAAAAATACTTATATATATCATCCATGTGATGTGGTATTTAAGAATTAATCACATCGTTTTGTGGTGGTGGTGGTCCACATGTATGCACAAACGACGTTATCATTTTTCAGTGAATGAAAAGGTAAGAAATTAAATCATATATTGTTTTTTAATAATTATAAATATGTAATCAATATCATATATATGTGTCTGTGTTAATTCTATCATTATAAAAATCTGTTAGATATGATTATGGAAAATGAATTACATCAGTTCACGAGGCGATAGTCCACCTTACACACGAATGATACTTTTGTTTCCCATTTGATAAAAGTGGAGGTGGATATAGGGTGTTTCATTAACATAAAAACACCTTACTATATAGAATATACTATTTTTATTATTTAATCATGGTTAAATAATATTTTTATGTGGTGTAAGAAGAAATAAACAAAAACACTTGGTTAATAATGATACCTCTTCTTCTCTTAAGGTTTATACAAAAATATTTTCTAGGTTAGTTTTATGATCAAATAAAATCCTCTAGGATGGAAGTAAAGATTTAAAGAAGAGATTTTTTTAGGGATTTCTCAAACCAAAAGGTTTCTTAAGTGTTATTAAATGAGAATAACAAATTCTCTTTTATAAGAGAGGGGAGGGGCACTCTTGCAATTTATTAAAATAAAAAATTAATATGAATTAACTTTGATGTCCAAATGGATCAAAATTGAAAATATTATAATATAAGATTATTATAAGTCTAAAACATATCATAAATAAAAAATTTACAAGTTTATATCACATTATTACTCCTATTTTTTGTTTTATCCTCTTGTTAACCCTCTTTACACTTACCGTGATAACACAGTATTTTTCACTTTGAGGGTCACGATAGTAACCACAAATAAAAAAAAACTCAAAAATGGTCTATTTATGATATTATAAAACTTATCTTAATTATTTTTCCAAATATATGATTTTTAGGAATTTTATATCATTTAACATAATATAATTTTCATAAAATATCAATAATGTAAATTTTAGAACTATTTATTTACATTGAATTTTATAACATCAAGAAAACAAAAAAAATCAAATAAAATATTTTAATAAATCTATAAAATATTATCTATATTAATAAAATTCATGGGTCACATTAATTTTTCCAAATTATACTACTTTTATTATTTTTAATATCATTTTAGTTTTATGTTTTTAATTAATTGAATAATTATTATGTTAGTGATGTGTAGAAATTTAAGGTAATTATTTCTTCACTAAAAATTAAAAATAAAATAAAATAATTAATTAAAATATTTTATATTCCAAAATTATATTTATAATGGAACATATCTTCTCTTTATTCCCATGTTAAAAATATTATAGTTATTAAAAACAAGAGTGTAACAGTTTTTACTTTTCTTTAAAAAAATATTATAAAGGTCATAATTACATCCAAATGGAAACAAAAGGCCATATATTTAACCTTTGGATGATTATGTATGAGATATAATCACCCATTAGAAATAATTAAAGTGTTAATTTCATTATTTATTCCTTATCATTTAATTTTTAACTTTAATTACCAAATCTATTCTTCACTATGGTAACAAAAATTACTAGGGTTACAGTTCCTATTGACCAAAAATAAAAGGGAACTATTTAATAAATTTAAAATCACATATTAGTAATTTAGAATATATTTTTTAATATCCAAGACATATAAATGGAAAATTTTAATTAAAAATTAAACCAAAAGAGGGTGATGATAAATATTTTTAAAGAAAAATGCCCTTTTTAATGTAAAAATGTTTTTATAATAAATTCAGTTATAAAGTTAATTTAAAAAATATAATTGGACTATTTTAAATAAAAAGGAACTAAATAGATTTTAAAACTCATCAAAAATAGGATTTGACTTTGTAAATAGTTTAATACAAAATACAGTTTTCAATAAGAATTAATATTTTTCACTATTTATTGAAAATCTATTTTTTTAGAAAATTATAAAAATTTTAGTATATGATAATTTTACATGATGAATTAAAAAATTAATTTCATTTTTTAAAATTAAATTTCTATAATTTTTAAATCATGGTAAGACCATATAATACATGAAACCTTAATTTGGTTAGAAATAATGCTTTTTTCATTTGAATGAAGATTTACATAATATTTTTATAATGAATATAATTTGATAATATATAAATATATAATATTAATAAGATATTAAAATGATTTATTGTAATTACTTGGCTTTTTACACATAAAAAATGGAAAATGTTCTCATGTGGAAAACCTTAAAAAATAATATTTTTTTACACTTTTCTAAAGAAAATAAAAATTACTTATGTGGAAAATGTTAAAATGATTGTCTTTTTAAAAAAAATAAAGAAATTAAAATACATTAGAAAATAATTAATAAGTTATTTAAGTATATAGAATAAAATTCTTAAATAAAATATATAGACATGGAAGAGAAAAATTCCTGACCGAAAATAAAATAAATGATTAGTTTCATATATGGGCAACCTTTTAGTTGAATTGTGATCAAAATGGAACTAGAGTGATAATATGGAATATAAAAACCTTAAATAACTATATAATAAGTAAATAAATAGTTTTTTTATAAAATAATATAATTCCATCAAGTAGTAACTTAGACAACAGAAATCTTGAAAAGAAAGTGATATTGGAAAAGAAACCCTTGGGGAATTTATAACATTTGAATCAAAGGACCATGAAAGAGATAGTATGAAATAGAACTTTAAATATGGTTAATAAAGAGATAATAATTATATAATATGTCAAAGAGGATATATATACACCTTATAAAATACAATAGGTGCTTATTATAAAATATATATCAAAGAAGGAAATATAAGACGGGAAACCCCTTATGACTTTGGTATTGTATGAATAAAAAGAAAAAAAATGGTGATCATTATATGGAATTTAAAATATTAAGAAATAAAATATTTTTATTATAAATGAATAAAATAGGTAAACAATTACACTATATAAAGTAAAACATGGTTCACAATATGAAATTTGTCTTAAGGAATTGAAATTGTGACAAAGAACCCTTACCTTAGTCCCCGTTCTATTTCATTAGGTTTGTGTCTACTATATAATAAAATTATGTTTATTAAAAAATAATCTAGAATTTAATTATATTCCTAGTTAATTATTAATTATTTATAATAATTTTAATTTATTTATTACTGTTTTTTTAACATAAAATGGCTTAAAGATAAGTTTTCTTTTAAATTATCTCATTTTGTTTTGATTTCATTATTTTGATTATTTTAAATTTATCATTTTGTAAAATTATTTATATAATATTATAATATATTAAAATAAATTTATATTACATAATATACACTTAACATCCATGTTTTAATAGATAAGTAAATCATTAATAATGTTTTCATAGGTGGATGAAACCATCCATTATCGGGATGTGTTAAAAGAGAGGGAGAGAGACTATATACTACAAACATATTAAAATGGTTATACCAATATCATAGTAACAATAATATGTTATATAATTATATATTAAATATGTTATAAGGGTATAAAAATGGAAATTGTTTGGTGGAGTAGATATAATATGAGAGAGAAAACAATGAAAGTGAATTGGGGTTACCTCTTCGTTAAAGATTTACTCCATTGAAAATCCTTGAAGGATCAGGGTTGAGTAATATAATAATTACCTTAAGGTTAATAAGAAACTTATCAGAGGTTAAATGGTTAGATCTTGGGCATTGATAAGGTAATGGGAAGATATTTTTCAAGGTAAATGAGAGAGGGTATTTATGCACGAGGAGAGTGGTATTTTAGGGTTAAAATATTGATTATTTTATCATTTAGGCCAATGAATTTTGAATAAGGATGATTCCCAAGATTTTGTTTCTATATTATTAAGAAATTTAGAGTTATTTTACATTTATATCAATCCAAAACTTAATTTAACCATTGAACCACTCAATTAAATACAAAGAGCCAAAAATAGTTTTTTATTTGGATAAAATATAATTTATGTTCAAAAATGTTTATTATTGGTTTATAGATTAAATTTTGTATTTTTAAATTAGTTATTATACTCCGTAAATAAATTTTTTTTTAAAAATATTTCAAAAAAATTTAGTCTTTCTTACATCATGTTGATGCCATAAAAGTTTTGGTATCCGCAAAAATAGTATTTTTCCACTATTACTAAAAAATCGGCTTTTTCAGAACCATCCCAAAAAATAAATCTAAGTAAATTTAAATATTATGATTCAAAAAATTAAATTCATTTTATCAAAATAATTTTATAATATTTATGAATTTAAATTTTAAATTAAAATATCAAATATAATGAAAAAAATGTTTTTATTAAAAAAGGACTTTTAAAACTTTTAAGAGTTCTTAATATTATTTTATATCCATTACTAATTAAAATTAATGTTAATAAATTTTTTTTACATTGAAAATTTTTATTATAATAATCATTTAAAAGTTTTTAATTTAATTTATTAAGATAAAAATATATAATATTTATAGAAAGATAACTCTTCCAAATAGAATTTTTTAACACTAGGTGATTTTAATCACATACCATTAATTATTTATATGCTAACCATTAAATTTCATCAATTAAATGGTATTGTAAAACATAAAATTATTATTTAAAAAAAATTAATAGTATTCAAAATTAATCATTTTAACTATCTTTTTATTTACTTGAGGTTTTACCTTACTAATAATTTTATTAATAATATTTCACATTTTATTCCAATTATGAATTAATATTTATCTTGCATTGTAAAATATATCTTGGTTAATTTTAATTTAGTGTTGCATGTGATACAAGCTATTCAACAAATTACTAATTTAAAGTAAAGTATGTAGAAAAATTTTGGGGTGTTATATTCTACCCCCTTAAACAAATTACATCCTTGAAATTTAAATTTCACTCACCGATGGAAATAGATTATGATATTATTAACAGTCATTAATTATGATATAACCATGTATTAAAATCCTTAATATTGGTTCATAAATTTATTATAAAAAATTAAAAACATAATCCCCAAGAGTGTCGAACCAGGTGTGCAGTTAGGCCCTCTTGTTGTGCACTGAGTGAAGATCAATTTAATTCCCAATTGACTTTTTTAATGGTTATTAAACCTAGGTTCATCAGTGTTTGAGCCTAAAATAATGCATAGAATCTATTCATGTATTTCACTACTAGTAAACAAAACACTATTTAATTTTTAAAAAATTCAAGTTGTTTTTATATATTTAGATTTATCCTTAGGGCTTCCACTAATGTATTCTCATATTATTTCACGATAATAATTTAATATAAATTTATCAAGACCTTTCTTACTATATTCTAAACCCAAAATTCTTAGAAAATTATGACCCAAAAATAAACATACCCTTTAATACCTAACTAATATAAAATTACACACCAATCAATATATACCTTAATCATATATGCTCTCAAAAAAATTAATATTTTCCAAAAATAACCTCATGAGGTAACCCTGATTTTATTTCAGTGTTTTCTTTCTATTCTAAATTCTAATCTCCCAATAAATTTCCTTTTTTATACCTTTCTAAAATATTTCATATATAATTATATAACATATAAATTCTATTATGATACTGGTATAACTATTTTAATATATTTATAGTATACTCTATCTCTCTCTCTATTGAAGCATCCTAAAAATAGTCAGTTTCATCCACCTATGAGGGAACTATCAATGCTTTACTTATCACTGCCTATAAGAGGGTATAGCTGTACGCTTTTTTTGAAATTCCTAGGGGTATGATTTGGATGTTTTATATACTCTTTATAAACCATTATGAATCATTTAAATACATATTTATATCGTGATTCATGACTAAATTATGAATACATTCATCTATTTTTATCAATGAGAGAAATTAAAAATATGAGGATGCAATTAATTTAAAGGGGGTAGAATATGAAACCCCTAAATTTTAGAATCTATTTTTTAAAATAAATATTATGATAAATATCATTTATCACATATAACTCCAAAATAAAATGAAACATGAAATATTTTAAAATAAAAATTTAACATTGATACATCATAAGGTTAAAATGTGAAATATCATTAAAAAATTACAATAATAGTAAATCCTCAAGTAAATAAAAATATATTTATAATTATTTATTTTAATTCCTTACATATAATTATTATTATTTTAAAAAATATTTTGATGCATTATAATTATAATTAATTAATTAAATGTAATGGTTACAAGATAAATAATTTAATTCAATGTGATGTGATTAAAATAATTTATTGTTCAATAAATTAAATTAAATAATTTCAAATGATTATTATAATAAAATTTATCAATCTAAAAAAATAAATTATCACACATTTTAGTTAATAATTGATATAAAATAAGATTAAGAACTTTTAATAGTTTTAAAAGTCATTTCTTTAAAAATAGTTTTTAAATATATTTTATGTTTTCATTTAAAAGTTAAATTTTTAAACCATGGGAAATTATTTTGATAAAATGAACTTATTTTTTGAAATCATCATGTTGAATTTAACTTACAATGAATTTTGAGATCTTTCTAAAAAAGTTATTTTTTCAGTGACTAGAAAAATACATTTTTTACAAATACTATAACTTTTATGACATCATTATGATGTAATAATGACATGAAAAATTATAAAAAAAAGTTTAAAAATTTGTATTTAAGTATTAAAATAATGTATTTAATAATATTAAATTGAATTTAGAGACCTATATTTGACATTTTAGAACATAATTTATATATTATATTATTAAAAAAACTAGTTTTGGTTCCTTGCATTTAATTTAGTTATTTTAAGGTTCCATTTTTTTGGAATGATCTAAATGTAAAATAACCCTCAATTTTTAAATAATAAACCAAATAATTTTGTGGTAATCAATGTTTTGGCCTAAATGATAAAATAATAAATATTTTAACCCAAAAATACCACCTCACCTCAAGTATAAATACCCTCTCTCCTTTACCTTAGAAAATCACATCTAGAAGACCAATATCTAACCATTTACCCAAAACTAATTCTCCTAGGACCCTTAAGTACATTATAGAGTCACTCAAACCCAAGACTTCAAGGATTTTGTAAAGGTGTAACTCTTCAATAAAAAGGTAACCCCAATTCTATTTCATTATTTTATTTATCTTCTTCTTTATACTCTCCCATTAATTTTCCCTTTTTATACCTTTCTAAAATATTTATATATGATTATATAATATATTTGTGTTATTATGATACTAATATAACTATTTAAATATATTTATAGTACACTCTCTCTCTCCCTCTCTTTTAACACACCGTGATAATGGTCAATTTCAACCACTTATAAGGACGTTATCAATGTTTTATTTATCACCACCTAGATTACTTATTAGTATTGATTATTTAATATGAATATATTTTAATATATTCTAATATTCTATAAATAATTTTACAAAATGAATTGAAAATAATAAAAATCATGAAATCCAAATAAAACGGGATAATTAAAAAGAAAACATGTCTTCAAGCCATTGTCTCTTTAAATGAAGTAGTATAAATAAATTCTAATGATTATAACTAATAAAAAATGACACAAAGGAATATATTAACTTCTGAATTCATTTATTAATAACATTAGTTTATTATACTAGTTTCTTAAAAGTGAAAAAATAAAATAAGACCTAAGGTAAGGGTTTCTTTCTCTCAAATTAAATTATTTGAGACATATTTTAAATTACACACCATTTTTCCTTTTATATGGTTTGATTTTGATTCACTGCCCCATGTTTTGGTGTTGGTAATATATTACAAACTAATATTTAATTTATATTGACTATATATTAATATAATTTAATTATAATAAATATTTTAGCACATGAATGATTTTCTTCTTCATAACATTAATGTGATAATGTCCTAGACTATCTATCACTTTAAAAAGGTCATAGTTATTCCCCACTATGATGAAAACCTTAAATTCCTATGATGATATTCTTAAAATTTTGTTTTTGGGCTAGGATAACATTCTTTAATGTGATACATAGTATGTTAACTATTAGGTGAAAGTACTCATAAGCATATGAGACTTCATCACATAAATTTTTCACTTGGTAATCTCCAAGAAGAGATTATATAAGAACATTCCCACCTATAAGAATTATACATGTTTTCATGTCATTAGATATTCCTATTTTGAAATGAGTGTAATTATCCTTGTACTTTGATATTATTATAATTATTACATATCATGGATCACATAATTTGATATATTTCCCAAAACCAAGATGTCATATGTTTACAATGAAGTAGGATATATTGGGTACATAAAAAATTATACATTATTAATGAATAATTCTATGAAGTATTTTTCCATTCCATATTTATATAATTAAAAATCATGTCTCTTTTATTGGAATTAAACTATCAAACTAAATTCCATGGATATGGTGTATTGATGGGTTCATTTCAAATAATCAAAGAAATACATATCAAGAATATAAGTTGATAACATGAGTGTGAAACCAACTTGATGAAATATATAGACAAAGAGATTATATTACATAGTGATTGTTTGTATATAGTTTTCATCATTTTGAAATTAGCTTCTTTTTCTATGGGTTCCTTTATGTGTTGTTAGATGTTGGTATTAGACATTAGGTGAATCCGCCTAATTCCACTGAGGAAGAGGCCTAGAGGGTCACACACTTAGTTTTTTCATTAATCTTAGTAAGATACTATTTGTATTTAGTAGTTGAAATAAATATTACTCTTAAGACTGAAAAATAATATTTATTCAATATTTATAAATCGCATTTATTCGGTCACTATTTATATGTGAGTTAAATATTAAAATAAATATTTATCATAAGACTACAAATATATTATTTATTTAATTGTCAAATGAATAATATATTTATTATTTAGGATTTTAAAAATATAGAGTATTGATGATCCAAGAAGGGTTTGGTTATTAGAATGATAGAAGTGTCAAATATCATTAAATAAATATTTATTTATTTATTTATTAAAATTATATTTAAGAATGTATGGTTTAGTTCCCACCATGTAATAATAATATTACTATTTTTTTTACTAATATAAGGAATGAATATAGTATAATATTTTATGAGGGGCCTATATGAAATAATCAAATATAAAACCCTAGATATACATATTCATATCTTATATCATTTTCTAAGGTTAACTGAATCACTGGTGTGCACAATGACTCTATACCTAGAGATCTCTCTAAAACTAAGAACACTGTAGATTTTCTACTCTCGAGATCGAGTGATTTCTCCACCTCCTCCTCCCTCTCAAGATAGAGAAATAAAGAATATAATAATCCTCAAACCCTAATGATTGTGTTGTGTTCATCATAAATGATTCAAGATAATCAATACCTTTACGTCATCACTCAGAGATCCATTGGTGACATTCTGAGATCAAGGAGAACATATAGATCGCTACTAAAGGAATTCTAGATTTAGATCTGTATAACATAATGATGGTGTAACCCAAAATATGTTCATTGATAAAAATATTCTATAAAGAAACAACTCAAGATCGAGGTATTTTAATTCATATTAAATTAATTATAAATTTACATGTAAGGTCCTCTCACATAGTTCTGGAAATATTTTTCCATATTCATTATATTAATTTGTTGGTCATGATGTTTATCATTATGTAAGGTATACATTATTAGTTGAATCTACTAAAAATTTAGTTGTAAAAGGTCATAATTGGTGTTTTCGATATGCATGGAACTATAAAATTCTATTATAGAGATCACATTAAATTTATAGTTATTTAATTTTTTTGATCGATTATCATAATTATTTTATGAGTTTTCATTTCGATTATCATTTTTAATCCATAAAGTTGATATAAATGTTAATTCACTATTATATGACCTAGAACATTACAATAATAGGTAAAGGATTCATAGAGATTCCATTAGAAGGTTTCAAAGATTCTGGCTTGAATAAATGGTTAAAAAATGTAAATGAAAACTAAAAGTCAGGTACCGAGGTTAACAACATCAAGATGAGTCACAGTCTATATGATTTTCTAGGTAGTAAATTAGCTCACATAGAGTATAATTATACATAATGCATTGATCATCCATATGGAATGTGATTTTAGGGGTTACGCGGCATGTAGTTGGAATACACATCATGCATCCCTGCATGATTTACCCAGTGAATTGTCACATAGTGACTTAAATTCAAGAAAAATAGATCCAATTGTGTTGCATGACATGCGGTAGGTGCACACACTGTGTAAAGTATATGTTATCCCAAAAAAATACTCAATGAGTACCTAGGAGTGTAATGTGGTATTGGATTAAGGAAGTTACATATCATATAGATGGTGTACACACCATGTAACACATACCCATTTATATGGAGTGCACACTGAGTCAAGTTGTACTTGAGTAAAATAAATTACTCAAAAGAAATTAATTGTGTCATTAAAAGTTAATAACACAATGTGTAGCTTGTGTACATGCCATGTGATAAGATTTTTACAAAATATTAAATTTTAAATTAATTTCTCTATTTTTCAGATCTATACATTGTAGGTGTTCATACACACCATTTATGTTACATGGGAATTTAAGTGGTACGCATCGCATAGGTTACATGTATGTTTATATGTCATGTAACTACATGACACACATTGTGTGCTACATTCTATGTAAATAAACTGTACACTTTCATAGAAGGTGATTCATAGTGTGGGATGGGTACATGCTATGTTGACTCCCAGAACATGCCATGTACTAAATTAATTTTAAATTAAATTAATTTATTTAAATTATAGTGGATAGTTTGTATTATGTATCTTTGGAACTACTTTTATTAATAATTACAATAATTAATTAATTAATTAACAATACCATTAATTATTAATTAAATAGAAAATTATCTTAATTAAGTGGAGTGCTCAGAAATGTATGATCACTTGTATGAATGAAATATTATTTCATATATATGGATGATCATGATATTGACAAACCTATATATGTGTTTGATTTATTTTAATTTAATTATTATTACATGGGTTTTAAAAATAATTTTTAAATTAAAATGATGGTTTTCATGTCATCCCCTCCTCTATATTATATAGGACCTATATGTCCATGGTTTTTTTATGTAAACCCATTTTAACCATTCCCATAGTTCCCCTCATATGCATACGATTAAAATAATATATAAATTATATAGCTCTCAGGTGAGTGGACACAGTTCATGATCAGAGTTAATGTGAAACCAACCAAGGAGATATATAAGTGGATAGCTAGAACACTGAAACTTGAACCAAGTTGTGGTTCAAGTATTTTTTACCCTATAGTCAAGGTTTAATTTATCATATGATTACTAAATTGACTATTACAAAGCTTTATATCATATTGCTTTATTTATTTCATTTTTTACTGAAGCATGGTTAATTTTTAGGGATGATTTATCAAAATCACATAAATAAATAGATTAAAAGGAAAGCAAGATAAAATTAAAATAATTGAATTTTTTTTGTAAATTTTTTATCAAAACGTGGTTAATTAATTATATAAAATCAACATAATATTAAAAATTCATGTAAAAAAGATAAAATAATAAATTTAATGCATGATAAATAAAATACCTCAAGTAAATATTAAGTAAAAAAACCCTTTCATTGTCTGAGTTAATATAGATTTACAGTTAATGTTCCAATAATACCATAATCTAGGTCACTTTTAATTATCATATAATCTAATCAAAGATCATAGGATGACTTAACCAATATTGTATTGAATTTAATGGCCATACACTGTTCGATATAAATTTTAGAGGCAATTGTTGAGGAAATCCAAGTCAGGATTTCTGGATTGGGGTGTCTAATCAGTGACTAAAGGAGATAAAAGATAACAGTTGACAAGACCACCTACCTAAATACCATATTATAATTTTAATGGAATTAATATTTGTTGTGATAAGGAAAATATGGATCCTTTCCACTAGAATTTCCATGTGATAGGACATTATGAGATCAACATTGAGGGTTACTAAGACATGATAAGATAATGGGAGAGTAATAATATAATTAAACTATTTCATCTCACACATTTTAGTGATCAAGTTAAATCACTTATATATTCTTTTATATTGTTATATTAAAATGAAAAATTCATCAACCATGATGTCTCTATAATTGATATTAGATAAAGACAATCCCCTTATTGGTAGTAACTTCTAAGAATGGTATTGACACTTATTCAATGTATTACACCATGAACAAAATATTTATGTTCTAGAGGCCCTAGAACCTGATCCTTATACTAAATATGTGAGTGAGAAAGAG
Source organism: Viscum album (assembly GCA_963277665.1). NCBI lineage: Eukaryota > Viridiplantae > Streptophyta > Magnoliopsida > Santalales > Viscaceae > Viscum > Viscum album. Next base: position 1,509,291,989 of record OY728128.1, on the reverse strand, counting down.
ATAGTTGTCTATTAAAGACACTTGGATAGTGTTCTAGATGACCAATGTTTGATGTCATCATCAATGTATGACAAACTCATAAAGTCCCATGAGAGCAAGGATTCATATAGAATGATCAATCATATATATGATTTATATTATGAGAGATCTATATATGATAGGTTTAAGATATAAAAGGCACTATTTACATGAAATATAAGAGAGGTTGTGTATTTTGGACCACATATAGTGAAGATTATTGTATACATTGAGTATATTAATATTTTATGGCATAAAATTCTTAATGAATTGCACAATAATCTCATCCTTGCCTCACTCTCTCGAAGATTATCCAACTTTTTTGTGAATTTTAATATAAAAAATATTGAAAAGTGTCTCTCTGATCTCTTAATATCTTTCTCTAAGTTGATAGGGACATAGAGGATAGAAATCCCTCAGTTCTTATAGTGAACAAAAGGAAGGGACAATTGAAAATCCCAAACAATGATTATAATTATAAGTATTCTTAAAATATCCCATACAATAAAAGGAATATCAATGGTAAATTAAGGTATAAGGATGTTATATTTTTTACTTTTGGAAAGAAGGGACATTGGAATAAAAAATGAACCATAAAAATAAAAAAGGGGATTATACATGTGCATTCATTATTGAGTGAAATAAATCTATTTCTATAAATTGGGTATTAGATATCACTTGTGGTTCTTAAATTTGTATAAAAAATTAGGAAATAAGTAGATTTAGAAGAGTTTCATGACGTTTTGTGGACCTACGGGCCATTAACAAAGTTACACTCACTGTTGTAGATATTGGAGATTATTACCACACATTACTGACAAGAATGATATTGGTTTAAAAAAACAATTATTATGTGTCATCAATTTCCAAAAACATTAATCTATATCTTACCTTGATATGGATGTATTTATTTTAAAAATTTTGAATAAATGTTTTTTATTTTATAAATAAATCCTTTATTATGGTAAGGAAAATCAAAATAATAGTCTTTATGTGTTAGATTACATAAAAAAGTGATGGAAATCGATAATGATTCAAGTTTTCATGACTCATATTACACCCAATTGTGGAATCACCAGATAGTTCATGTAAATAAAAAACAGTTGAAAAAAAATATACCAAGAAGGATATTTATATTCTTTTGAACTAAAATCACTTATTAAATGTCACACTTTTTTTCAAGGAAAATGACCAAAGCTACATTTAGTGGAAAAGGTGAAACTGATGTACAACTTCTATAATTGGTTTATATAGATGTGTGTAGACTATTTCCTATTGAAGTAAGTGGTGGATACTCATACTGTTATAGTTGATGTCCTAGAACTAACTTATTTGTACTTTAGATTACATGTATATTCATATACTTGAATATTAATAAAATGGCATATCACATATTGATTGTTATTTTATATATATTTAATGTGATAATGTGTTAGAGTATCTATCACATTGAAAATGTTATAATAAGTTCCTTGACATGATTATAACCTTGATATTAAATGATAAAATTTTTAAACTTAGTCTTCTGATCATATGACATCATCTAATGAGATATATAAAATGTGGACTATCATGTGTGAGTACTCGTAAACATATGAGACTTAATATCTTGAAGTTTTCACTTTCTAATCTCTAATATAAAATATTATAAGTACATACCCTGTAACCACCCAAAATTTTTAATAAATCTTGTTTCCTAATTTTGTGTGTTATTTTATTTTATTTTTCATACTCAACAAAACTGTTTCATTTGATAACATGAGTATAATTAAAATGAGACCGTTGGGTTTTGACTGTTATATGACCATTGGTCAATATGACCACTGGAAACTAAACGTTTTGATTATTGTCTCTAAATATAAGTAATCTTGGTTAATTAATATAGAAAGAAGATTCGATGGCCTCACCCAGTAGTCTTGGACCGATCGAAGCCCATCTAACAGAACTTGGGAAGGAGGTAGCACCACTGGGCTTTGCTCTGGACCAAACCCAAGCTGAACTTCATCGTATGAAGCTAGAATGGGATCGCCTTCATGAGAAGTTCAAACTGATAGAAATTACTACTCGTGCGATGTTGTCCAAGCCTCCCTCGGATTCTCTCACCTTAGCATACCTCACACTTAGGTCCTATGCTGGTGCGATAAGGGGCTATGTAAGGAGACCGCAACTGCCTTGTGTAATCCTGTGTTTTAAATAAAAATTGGTATTTCTTCTTATGATGATGTTTATGACTTTGTAAATGTCCGGATAAATATAGTATGCATATTTTTGGTTAATTTTAGAGAAAGGATATTTTAAAAAATGTTTATATAAACCTTAAATAATTAAAAATGTGTAATTATTTTCAAAAAATGGTCTACTACAATTATGTCCAGTACGAAATTTAGAGTCTAATAAGATCAACATGATTTTTGATGAATAGTAAATTATGAATAGTGATTTATGCTTAGGATTAGTAATGTGACCAAATGGATTAGTAATCTCACTTAAATAAAGTATTAATATAATCTAGGCACCTTGATTAAGTAATGTGATTCAATAAAATGGTTAAATAACAGTTTTATAAATTATTATTCAAGTATTAGTTTTTTTAGGTGAATAGTGTTTTTTAATTAAAAATTAAATTAAAAATATTTATAAAATTATTTTTATAAAATGGATTTCATTTTTGAACTCAGAGCATCGATATTATGTTAAGGTAAATTTTGGGGTTCTTTTTGAAAAAAATGAATTTTCTGTGAATAGTGTATTTATTTAAAAAATAAATTAAAAATATTTAGAAAATTATTTTTATAAAATGGAGTTCATTTTTGAAATCAGAGCATTGATATTTGGGTAAGGTGAAATTTTGGGATTTTTCTGAGAAAGTTGAATTTTCAGTGAATAGTAAAAATACAGTTTTAGGGTTTCGGTATGTTTAATGACATTATAACTGTGTCATGATGATTTCATGAGATATTTTATGGTTTTTCCGACCAAAGGTGATGAATTATTGTATTGGGGGCCCCATGTGGCCTAACTTCATGGGAAATATCTTGGGAGAGCACATGGTTTTGAGAAACCCACTTATGAGGTGTCCCTTGGCCATTAATGCCTTGTCCCCTCACTTTCCCTATAAATACCAAGCCATTCTCTCATACTTTGGACTCCAAAATCATTCTAAACAAAGTTCTGGTCTCATTACCTCCCAAGTATTCCTCCCAAGGTTCCCCCAATCCCTCAAGGTCCAAACCTTTGAGTTTTAAGAGGTACGTTTTAAGGTAAGGGATCTGACCCCTCTTTTTTTTCAAGTGATCTTTTTTATGTCATTTCTTTTATGATCCATGTTCTTATGTTGGAGGATGTTATTTTATATTCATTATACTGTCCTTTTTATTTTCACATGATTAGAGACCCCCTTTTACTCTCATCATTTCATTTTATTAAAGTTTAGGTGGCGCTGTTAGGCTGCCGAAATTTTTGTAACGGATTCTTTCACCCTTCTCATTTTCAAGTTCTATTTTCTTGTCAAGTCTTTCATGTTCCTTTTTATTATTTTAGGGTATGATCTCTATATCTATCATACTGATCTTTTATTATCATATGATGAGATACCCCATTTGATCTCTTCAATTCAGTATTTTTAAGTTTTAAGTGGCGTTGTTAGGCTGTTGAATTTTTAAGTGGTTATTTCACCTTTCTCCTTTTTCAAAGTTCTAATTCCATGTCAAGTCTTTCAAGTCCCTTTTTATTATGTTGGGGCATGATCTCTTTATCTATCATACTGATATTTTATGTTCATGTGATGAGAGACCCTATTTTATCTCCTCAATTCATTTTTTGTTGAAGTTTATGTGACGCCGTTAGGCTGTCGAGTTTTCATAAGAGAAATCTTATTTTTGTCTTCCTTTCATGTTCTTCATTTCGTATGGTATATTTTCAAATTTCATTACCATGTTATTAAATCCATTATATTCTGTACCTCTACTGTTTTATGGGTCATTTATGAATGTTTGACCCATGTCCCCTCTCTTTTCATCATTTTCTAAAACCCTGTAACGTAGCCATTGTGCTACAGAATTTTCATCTCAAAATGCCTCTCTCTTTTTCTCAAAATTATTTTATGTTATTAAGTGAATACTCAAAGATCTTATTTATACAGGGTTATTCACATATATATCAAAATGTTCTATTTTAAATTCTGGGATTTACATACATGAGACTCTCTCTCCGCTTCCGTGGGTTTTAAAGTGACACAAAGATCATGTCTTTAAAGCAGCTTTTGAAACGTTATGATTATGAAATGAAACCCATTTCTTTTATAATATATGGGTTGTTTATGAAATTATTTATGATGATATATGTGGCTCACATGATGATAAAGAAAAATTTAAGGGTGTTCCCTGATAGCGCTCCAATGCATTGGGTAATGATGTAACCACTAGAGATTACAATTTTCACGATATCTTGGTGAATAACCTTGGTAATTTTCAAATGACACCTTGGGGAGGGACCTTGGTGATATGTTCATGATTTTCTATGTTAAATTATTTAGCCACATCTTAAAGTTATGAAAAATTTTATTTTTATTATGATATGCCTCATGATTTCTTTCTCATGCCTTAAAGTTCTTTTCATGACCTTATTGAAGTATCTCAAGTTCACATGTAAAATGTTTCTCTTGTTTCCCTTATGGGGCCTTATGCTCACCCTTTATTTTTATGTATGTCCCCAGGTTATGAGATGCAGTAATGAACCTAGGATGAACATGAGGAGAAGCCTTTCAAGTGTTTAAGAAGAATGTTTTATGTTTTCATGTTTTAAGTTCCTGGTTTCCAAGACACTAAACCTTAAAGATCCTCGGTTTTGTAAAATGTAATGAAAGTTTATGTGATAAAAAGGCGAGATGATATAGTTGGTATGAAAGGATTGTTTAGTTATTTGTGGAAATTAGGATATGAAAACTTTAGGAAGAATCCTATAGTAAATTTTATATATAAGAAATCTTCCTGGTATTTTGGTGAGTATTGAGTAATGGGTTGCCAAGCAAATACATCCCTGTCTGGATATGAGTAGGTAGAGGTGGCTCTGGCACAGATGTACATAAGGGTAAAACCCGAAAACACTTCTTTGAGCTAGACTCAAACGGGAACTGGTACACAAAAACGGGTCTTGCTGCACTCTTGGTTACGACACTCCCGGGGGATATGCTTTGGTAAATTCATAAGCTTAGTATGAACCATTATTAAAGGAACAAAGATAAAATAAAATAAAGATTCTCATAAGAATATATGATCATGTATAACCTATATGGGAACCTAGGGGATCACAAGTTAGGGTATAATATTCTTCTATAAGTTATCCTTATATGCTTTAAGTTCCTTTTCATTATTATTGGCTAAGTATTTAAGCCACTAATTATACTTTCTCTTCTTAGTTAATGGTGGGAAATGGAAGAACATGTCCCAGAAACCAATGTGATAGGAAATGCGACGATTGCCGTATTAATATGACAGAGATGATTAGGGGATTAAAAGATGATTATTATTTTGGAAGACATTCGCTATTTTAGGGACCCTATATGATCGAGGTAAATAGATTACTACGGTATTTTCATTGAGGAGTAAGGTTGACTTATATTTTGAAGAATCGATGAATTTAAGGTGAACTTATGGTAATTTAGGTTACTTATGGGAATGATTAACCTATTTTGGGTAAAATATGTTTAGTTTAGATACTTTTGTTATAAGATGTTAGGAGTGGTTGATATTGTTTGGATATGAACAATGAAGTTTATTTTGGAAGACTATGTTATCATGTCCTTCTTGTATTTGGGTTTCAATCTTAGTTTGGTTTATTTTGAGGGATTTTAAGGACCGTTATTTATGAAATGGTCTATGATTAACTTTGGGTGGTACCATGGAAATTTGAAGATTTAAAAGTAGTTTCCCTTCCTATGGGATTCTTTCTTTTTAAAGAGTTGTTTTACCTTAACCTTTCTATTTTTTGGGATAATGTTTAAAGATAAAAGAAATAGATAGTTAATCTTTTGTGGATTATGTGACTCTCTAGAAGATGATTCTTGTGATTTTGAGGAGACCAAGTGTTTTTGAATTCTCATCATTTGGAGAAAATATTAGTTTTGGTAGAGACTTATTAAAGGATGAAACTCTACTTGAAGATAGGTATATTTTCCTATGTTTTTATTATATGTAGTAAATGAATTCTTCAAAATTATGAAAAGGAACGTAAAACAAAAATGTTGTTGGTTTATGTTTCCTACTAGGTAATCAAAGACCGTTTACACACATCGTAAGTTTGGGATTTTCTTATGGTTAACTTTCTACTAATCATGTTTTCTATCACTCTCCCCCAGAACTTGACCCTTTTTTTTCTTCCATATCCATGTTTTCCTCCATGGAATCCTAGTATGGGTTAACTCAGGTGACCTTTTTACTTCCCTTTCTTTCTTTTAAAGTAATAGTGTTTCTGACTCCTTTTCCGATGTGGGACTTTCAATGAAATTTCAAAACCTAATTTTAAAAATTGTGAGGATGTAATTTCTTAGGGGGGAAGATTGTAACGACCCAAAATTTTGAATAAATCTTTTTTCCTAATTTTGTGTGTTATTTTATTTTATTTTTCATACTCAACAAAACTGTTTCATTTGATAACATGAGTATAATTAAAATGAGACCGTTTGGGTTTTGACTGTTATATGACCATTGGTCAATATGACCACTAGAAACTAAATTTTTGGATTATTGTCTCTAAATACAAGTAATCTTGGTTAATTAATATAGAAAGAAGATTCGATGGCCTCACCCAGTAGTCTTGGACCGATCGAAGCTCATCTAACAGAACTTGGGAAGGAGGTAGCACCACTGGGCTTTGCTCTGGACCAAACCCAAGCTGAACTTCATCGTGTGAAGCTAGAACGGGATCGCCTTCGCGAGAAGTTCAAACGGATAGAAATTACTACTCGTGCGATGTTGGTCGAGCCTCCCTCGGATTCTCTCACCTTAGCACACCTCACACTTAGGTCCTATGCTGGTGTGATAAGGGGATTTGTAAGGAGATCGTAACTTCCTTGTATAATCCTTTGTTTTAAATAAAAATTGGTATTTCTTCTTATGATGATGTTTATGACTTTTTAAATGTCCGGATAAATATAGTATGCATATTTTTGGTGAATTTTAGAGAAAGGATATTTTAAAAAATGTTTATGTAAACCTTAAATAATTAAAAATGTGTAATGATTTTCAAAAAATGGTCTTCTACAATTATGTCCAGTACGAAATTTAGAGTCTAATAAGATCAACATGATTTTTGATGAATAGTAAATTATGAATAGTGATTTATGCTTAGTATTAGTAATGTGACCAAATGGATTAGTAATCTCACTTAAATAAAGTATTAATATAATCTAGGCACCTTGATTAAATAATGTGATTCAATAAAATGGTTAAATAACAGTTTCATAAATTATTATTCAAGTATTAGTTTTTTCAGGTGAATAGTGTTTTTTAATTAAAAATTAAATTAAAAATATTTAGAAAATTATTTTTATAAAATGGATTTCATTTTTGAACTCAGAGCATCGATATTATTTTAAGGTAAATTTTGGGGTTCTTTCTAAAAAAATGAATTTTCGGTGAATAGTGTATTTATTTAAAAAATAAATTAAAAAAATTTAGAAAATTATTTTTATAAAATGGAGTTCATTTTTGAAATCAGAGCATTGATATTTGGTTAAGGTGAAATTTTGGGATTTTTTTGAGAAAGTTTAATTTTCAGTGAATAGTAAAAATACAGTTTTAGGGTTTCGGTATGTTTAATGACATCATAACTTTGTCATGATGATTTCATGAGATATTTTATGGGTTGTCCGACGAAAGGTGATGAATTATTGTATTGGGGGCCCCATGTGGCCTAACTTCATGGGAAATATCTTGGGAGAGCACATGGTTTTGAGAAACCCACTTATGAGGTGTCCCTTGGACATTAATGCCTTGTCCCCTCACTTTCCCTATAAATACCAAGACATTCTCTCATCCTTTGGACTCCAAAATCATTCTCAACGAAGTTATGGTCTCCTTACCTCCCAAGGATTCCTCCCAAGGTGCCCCCAATCCCTCAAGGTCCAAACCTTTGAGTTTTAAGAGTTACGTTTTAAGGTAAGGGATCTGACCCCTCTTTCTTTTCAAGTGATCTCTTTTATGTCATTTATTTTATGCTCCATGTTCTTATGTTGGAGGATGTTATTTTATATTCATTTTACTGTCATTTTTATGTTCACATGATGAGATACCCCCTCTTACTCTCATCATTTCATTTTATGAAAGTTTAGGTGGCGCCGTTAGGCTGCCGAAATTTTTTGTAACGGATTCTTTCACCCTTCTCATTTTCAAGTTCTATTTTCTTGTCAAGTCTTTCAAATTCCTTTTTATTATGTTGGGGTATGATCTCTATATCTATCATACTGATCTTTTATGATCATATGATGAGAGACCCCATTTTTTCTCTTCAATTCAGTATTTTTAAGTTTTAAGTGGCGCTGTTAGGCTGCCGAATTTTTAAGTGGTTCATTCACCTTTCTCCTTTTTCAAAGTTCTAATTCCATGTCAAGTATTTCAAGTCCCTTTTTATTATGTTGGGGTATGATATCTATATCTATCATACTGATATTTTATGTTCATATGATGAGATACCCTATTTGATCTCATCAATTCATTTTTGGTTGAAGTTTATGTGACGCCGTTAGGCTGCCGAGTTTTCATAAGAGAAATATTATTTTTGTCTTCCTTTCATGTTATTCATTTCGTATGGTATATTTTAAAATTTCATTACCATGTTATTAAATCCCTTATATTCTGTCCCTCTACTGTTTTATGGGTAATTTATGAATGTTTGACCCATGTCCCCTCTCTTTTCAGCATTTTCTAAAACCCTGTAACGTAGCCGTTGTGCTACAGAATTTTCGTCTCAAAATGCCTCTCTCTTTTTCTCAAAATTATTTTATGTTATTAAGTGAATACTCAAATCTATTATTTATACAGGGTTATTCACATATATATCAAAATTTTCTATTTTAAATTCTAGTATTTACATACATGAGACCCGCTCTCCACTTCAGTGGGTTTTAAAGTGACACAAAGATCATGTCTTTAAAGCAGTTTTTGAAACGTTATGATTATGAAATGAAACCCATTTATTTTATAATATATGGGTTGTTTATGAAATTATTGATGATGATATATGTGTCTCACATGATGATAAAGACAAATTTAAGGGTGCTATCTGATAGCGCTCCAATGCATTGGGTAATGATGTAACCACTAGAGATTATAATTTTCACGATATCTTGGTTAATAACCTTGGTAATTTTCAAATGAAACCTTGGGGATGGACCTTGGTGATATGTTCATGATTTTCTATGTTAAATGATGTAGCCACATCTTAAAGTTATGAAAAATGTTATTTTTATTATGATATGCCTCATGATTTCTTTCTCATGCCTTAAAGTTATTTTCATGACCTTATTGAAGTATCTCAAGTTCACATGTAAAATGTTTCTCTTGTTTCCCTTACGGGGCCTTATGCTCACCCTTTCTTTTGATGTATGTCCCCAGGTTATGAGATGCAGTAATGAACCTAGGATGAACATGAGGAGAAGCCTTTCGAGTGTTTAAGAAGAATGTTTTATGTTTTCATGTTTTAAGTTCCTGGTTTCCAAGACACTAAACCTTAAAGATCCTCGGTTTTGTAAAATGTAATGAAAGTTTATGTGATAAAAAGGCGAGATGCTATATACCCACTGGTAGGAATTCCACATGTTTACGTGTCATTGGATATTCCTATCTATGAGCGTGTGTAGTGATCCTTAGACTTTAATATTATTATTAATAATTATCATTAGTCGCATACTTATATGTATTGACATAAACCATGAAAACCTGTGTTCTTGATAAATTTGGGTATGTTGGGTATGTCATGAGTGTTATACTATTAATGAATATATTGATGAATAATTTTTCACTTCTGTCTTTATATAAGTTTATATCTTGTCCCTTTGATTGAAATTAAACTTTCAAACTAAATTCCATGGCTATAGTGTGTGAACGAGATCATTTCAGGAATTCAATAAAATACATATCAAACATATAGATTTATGACATGGGTATGAAACATGCTTGATGAGATATCAAGACAAATGGATTATATTACATAGCAAGTGTTCATATGTGGTTGTCAATGTTGCGACATTAACTTCTTTTTCTTGGGTTCCTTTACATGTTGTTGGATGTTGATATTATCCTTTAAGAAAACACACCTAATTCCATTGATAAATAATCCTAGAGGGTCACAATTTTTGTGTTTCTATTGATCTCAATTAAATTCTAGTTGAACTCAATTGTTGAAATAAATATTATTCTTCAATATGAGGAATAATATTTATTTAGGATTTATTGATCATAAATATTAAAATAAATATTTATTCACAAGATAGTTAATATTAGAGATATTTGTTTATTTATTTAATGAATAGTCGTTATCTAAAATATTTATTTGAGAATTAAACAAATGTTTAGGGGGATGAGAAGACTGTGTTTGGGGTTTAGTGATAAATATTTATTTATTAGGATATAAAATAATATTTATCATTTATAGGTTAGCACGCATGAAATGATAAATAATATTATTATTATTTTACATAGAATATAGTATATTATGAGATTAGTATATGATTAAGGTACTTTATTATAAATTAATATTAAACCCAAAATATCCTCTCTATATATACCATGTTATTTCATTTGTTAAAATTTTAGAAGTTTTTTGTACAAAACACCTCCTTTTTCCTCCCTAGAGATTTCACTCCATTATGAAAATCTCTTGGGATTCTCTTAAAAATGAGAGAAGTGAAATTATTTCTCCTTCATCTCAAGATGGATAGTCAAAGATAAAATCCTTCTTAATGGAAGATTTCATTATTTTAATCTAAGGGAGGTATGCAAGATGATTGGTACTACTATGCTAGCATATGGAATACCATAAGTAATGATTCAAGATCAAAAAGATCACATATGGATCATCGCTAGAGAGATTCTACCCTTAAATTGTCATGACTCGATCTATAGTGGGACACCTGGCTAGTAGTATGTTGAGTGATACAACCCCAATTCTGCCACCAACAGGCTAGGGGATGGAAACAAGAATTGAGAATGCATAACCTAAAATGGTAGGACTTTCCTTAAGTACATATATGCATGCACACAACCATCTCCATGAAATAGTGAATAGGTAATGTAAATAACTATATCATCTATAGTGTGACCATTAATTCAATAATCTCTAGGGAATATATAAGATTACATCAGCATAATATAAATGATATCAGGGAAAAAATAAACCCCCAACTATAAATACAAGGGGGATCCCAAACAAACAAAAATTGTAAAGAGTAGAGTGGGGGAGAGACTGGATCCATATCCCAAACTCTGGCCACCGACCACAATTAGTGACACCATATGATTATAACATCCACCAATATCAAGTCCACCATAGTCAATGATAATATTATTTTCATCTTAATAAGACACTATATGTGTGGGGAAATCCTATATAGGGGTGATTATAAACATACCCAGGGGATGCCCTGAAATCACCAAAAAAAAGAATCAAGATAGTAGTCATATCATCACCACCAAGTCATGTAAATCAAAATTTGAGACAAAAACCAAGAAAATTACCAAGATATTTTAAATAAGAATCCAAAATGAAGAGAGAAATTGGATCTCTATCTCCAAAGTCTAACTAAGAATGATGAGTCATCTTGCAAATCTAAAGGTCTATCTTCAATGCCAAGAATCATACATAGTCACATAAAAATACATGTGGAGGACCCTCACCTCTCTATTATACTCTATAGTCGAATTGGAATAATATCCAAAAATTAATCTTACATAACCTCACCAAAATCTAAGTGGAGGGGCTCTCTCCTTACTAATGTTCTCCATAACTGAGGTAGACACAACTCTCATGGAGGACCCCCTTCCTCCGAAGCTCAAATATGGGGGAGTACTACTCCAAAGATAGAGGTCACACACCTAGTGTAGTATAGGGTTTTCCAACCCTAACTATGTAAGTAATATGGGGTACTCATTCCCTAGTGCAATATGGGAGTATCGACTCTAGAAACACTTTGAAGATCACACTCAATTGATGCTTCCAGTGTAGGCAGTATAGGGGACCTACACCCTAGTGTGATAGGGGAGTACTGACCTTATCATCTTTAGTGATCCACCATAACCACTATCATCATCCAAGTATTACTGAATAAATCTTCATGATCATAACACCATGAGTCATATCTCAAAATCCACTATGAAGGATACCATTGCTTCCCACGTGAAAAACTACTTAGGATAGGCTACTCGCATGCAAATATTTGAGTCTCAAAGAAAGAGATACGTAAGGTAGAAGATCAAGGACTCCAAATTATCTTAAAGGAGTACACTATGTGTACCATGGGGTACATGAAATGTCACTTTAAACCTAGCTATATCTTTTTCTACCCATCTCATATGATGTGTCAGCCTCCAAATACATGGCATATTCATTAGGGATAAATTCCATATAGAGTTCAGTCAGGCACTTGGTGTACCATCTTCCCAAGATCATGTACTTTATAAAGTACATGGTGTGTTCCCCAATATACATGGAATGTGGTCCAAATGGGATATTGGGTATGTACACCTTGTACATGTTGATCCTTCCCCAAAGGTGTGTTACTTGGGTCACATGGCATGTAACAACACATGGCTTCCTAGGCGTGTACTCCCAGTACATGATGAGCTAGATGGAAAAGGGGGTACATGACATTTTCAACCTCCACATATCATGTGATACTTATCTCCCTACAGAAACCCTAGTATTCACTCTGATGGGACTACAGATTGTGTTTTCTTAAACTACACGCTGTTTAGTTAGGATTTTTCCAAAAATAGTAAAACGCTTCATGCATCTTGCATATGTTTTTACTGCTACCACTTATATCTAAAATCACATCAGGGGTTTTAGATATAAGAATGACCACACCTGATCTATCACAAGTGGATATATTTTGACCACCTAAACACCATATGGCTCAAACCATTTCATTGTGCCTCTTCTATGGATGAGAATTCAATAATATTCATCTAATCTATGTATTCATACCCCATAATCTTCATCGCACAACAGTCCTCCCCCAACCATCAAACCTTAAATTTTTTAGTGCAACCACCATGAATTTGGGGGTTTGATCATGCTTGAACCCACCCCAAAAATGTCAAATTATGACCTCATGGGACAATGTTGAAGAATGTGATGAACGGTTAGATGAAAAGAACCAGACAGAAACTTAAGGAACAAGCTTCATCCACTATTTCGGTTAGCCTCAATTCATTGTTGTTAGAATGATGAAATAATAGAACCAATAAAATAATATTAATTCTCAAAAACCCAGGAACATAAACCCAAACTCAAAAATAACGCAATGATCCATTAATCAATCTTATTAAAAGGATTGAATCATGTTCAACATAGGATAAACAAATGGGGATAAAAATCCAAATGGAAACATCCTACCTATATTTTGGATTGATAACTAACAAAGAATGGTTCTACATTGATTTCCTTGGTTTAATCCAGAAGCTCCTTCGATGATGACGATCCTTGTGGTACTTTCATCATCGGTCCATAATCTGGTGGCCATCTTCCAATGTTATTTCTACCATAGCTCTCCATCCTCTTAATCCCTAAGGTTATGTGGATAACCCAAGGTAATTTTTACAATATATCTTATATAGGATAGGACTACATCATGGAAAATAAATAACTAATAAATTTATGTATTTAATTATGATTCACCCATGACTACACTTAAGCAAAACACCCAACACTGACAAAGGTTATGTCACGCCTAGTGTAAAACCTACATTTCCAATCCAATGGAAGACTCAGATATCTGATCAAAGAATATTTTTTAGATTTATTCCATTATATTAGGAAAACTATGAATTTGTGATATAATATATTTAATATTTTTAATATCACTACACCAAAGCTACCCAATCCTTGGAATTCCATGCCCACTCAGCACCTAATTTCAAAAATATTCCAAAGTATTATGCAAAAAATTAAAGTCATTATAAACTCCCCATATTCAAGTATTTTAATCCAAAAAAGTGAAAACCTACCCACAAGTGAGGATAATGAGCTCTCAACTAGATTTCACACTCTCATGAGCTATCCTAAAGGTTATCATCATATTAATAAACACATATTTGAGGGAAACACTTTTTCATGAAGGGTATTCTCCTACTTGTTCTCAAACACTAGTGGAATTCTTGAACTTCTCAAAATTTAGCTCCAACCTCACTATCTATCTCAACCTAGTCAACATCATGAAACGATTCATGAACATATCTCCATATCTATAACATAAGGAAAAAATCCAAGAACCATGAATAATTGTAGTCACTAGATCAAGCGGGACTCCACCTCACTATCCAAATGCAGTATCTAGAAAAAAGGCCTATTAACCTTGTAGATAGTATGTCGTCCTAACAAAATATACATAAACATTGATGAGGTGAGAAATCTCATAAAACATGATCTCCTCATTGAACTCAAAATCCCACTTTCATCATTCCATAAAGTACCCCTGATATTTATGGAAAATTCTCATCCACCCCTAAATGAACTACACTATCACAACCATCGTTAGCACCATATCAAGGCCCACAAAGACTATCTCCCACTGGTTCTGACCAGTTTGGAGGTGATCTATAAGGTCTCCCTTACATGGCCTATGATGGTGTTACACTGATGGTAGAGTGGTAATTGTGGAAATATGAAAACTCTGCCAATGGCAGATGATCCTCCCAACTATGTCTCACAACTAACATATACACTGAATAATTTTTACCTGAACAAGGATGGTCAAATTTACCTGGACATCTATCTAGAGTAGAAACACTGTGTTCAAATGAAATCGATTCCCAAAAGCCTCCTAAATTCTCTCCATAATTGTGATGTGAAGTGATTATCAGTGTTTGAAATGATCATTGAGGTAATTCCATGAATCCAAACTACCTTCTACATTTATAGGCATCTCAAACTCTCTATTAAGCTCTACTCTAATATGGTTAGTAAGTGGGATAACTTGGTGAGTTGGTCTATAAACACTAAAATAGCATCATGACCTCTGTATGATCATAAGAGATCCATCACAAAAAAAACTAACAAGATAACATCCCATTTCTACACCCATCTAGGAACCTTGTCCTTAAACTGCTAATACATGATACATCAAGACTCAACAAAAAGTGGTGGTATCCTTCACCCCCAAACTTGATGAAAAAGAATCTATGATACATCCTCACCTCCGCCTAGATGCTCTGCTAAGGAAAAAACCACCTCATCACTTCCTATCATTTCATGACTGGTGTCATCGTCTATCCTTAAACAAGGATGACATGCTCCCCACCTTCATGGAATCCATCAGAAACATGTTCAGTGGATATCTGGTCATGAAAGATCTCATAATCGATATCTCAAAGAAAATCCTTCTTAAAACATTCTAAAATGTGTGGGGTAACAACCATAGCCTGGAGGTGTATAGACCCATCCTAAAACTGAAGTTACAACTACAAAGAGGTCATTTTCTCTGTCACCGCACTCAGCAATAATGGATGGAAAACTTCACTATGAGCATATTATATTGTATCCATGCCATATAGTGGTTGTATATCTAGAATTTCCTCAACCAATATCGAGTCCACTGTCACTTCCTTATCTTATAAGACATATCACAAGAAGTGGTCCTCCCAAAGCTAGAACTATCTCTAAAAGATCTCCCTATAAAGATGATACTCTTAGAGCATGTCCAAAACCATCCTTAAGTGCCTCACATGCTCCTCCTTAGACATCAAGTACACTAGTATGTTATCATATAATACTACCATGAACAGATCCAACAAGGTCTAAGGATCCAGTTTATAAGCCTCATAAACACTTCTTGGGTATCCAACACACTAAAATGTATCCTCATGAACTCAAATAACCCATAGTGCCTTTTATAAAGTCATATTTAATATATCCTCCTCTATAACTATGATCTAGTGATAACCTATCTTAAGGTAAAACTTCAAGAACCACATTGCCTCTAAAAAATGGGTGAAGAAGTTAACAATCCTTAGGGTAGATACTCCTCTAAAATAGTCACTTGGTTTAGGTGATGTCAATTCGCACCTAACCTCAAACTCTCATCTGTCTCCTAGGAGAACAACACCAGGCTACCTAGGATAAACACACCATGTCTTATGAATTCCTACCTCTACATATCCTACAACCGCACCTCTAACTTCCACAATTATTTGGGTTCATATGATATATTGGTACAAACATTGGGTTATCCATAGTGTAATTCAAAGTATAAAAAAAATCTTGATGGGGAGGTAAGCAGGAAACATTCTCATGAAAGGTTTCCATATACTCCTCTAAAACTACAGGAAACTGAGAGAAAATAGAATCTTCTACTGTAAGGGTTATACTAGCCATTTGATAATGAATATATTTTATCCTCTTAAACATGAGCTCATCCTACTCTACCTATAATTCCTTCTCACCATAGAATTCAAATTCTATACCAATAACTTGGTCACACAAAAACCCTCATTGGTAACCATAATATAATCATGGATAGTATACAACCAGTACATATCAAGGAAAACATCATAGGGTCACACTAATGCTATATAAAGGTTCCATGCATGACTTCTCTCCTCTTAGATTCAGGTCACACTATTAATAAAATCATGCAATCACTGATCTTATTTTCAAAATCCTATGAACAAAAGGGTTGAGAAAAAAATATTCATTGGCATTTCTAGGCATTAAACAGGGCTACATCCATGGAAAAGTTTCTTGTGACCACATACCAAAATTGCAACTGGAGTAGAGAATACATAGGTTATACCTTGATCACAATTGAATCCTCATGGTCAAAACCTTATATTGTTTGAAGTTGTATTTACCTTTCCTATATTTCCTCCTTAACTAGGTCCCACTCTAAAAATTATAACATCAAAATAATCTCAAATATACAAGTTAAAGAAACATTTCCACCATACCTTGAAACTATCCACTTTGTGTGGTAATGTCTCACCCACACGATTTCAAATCGCGTAACAAGAATGCATCTTAGTGGGGTAATTGTCCCTCTTCCTTGCATGTTCGAATCCATGTCAAACATCACTAACACATGCATCTACTAAGTACCCACATCACCTTGTAGAAGTATTACTTCCATGACCAACAATACTAAGAGTCTTATCCAAGAGGGACTTTTACACAATAAGCTCGTGTTAGTCCTCTACAACATGAGGGTCGTTTTAGCTCCCTATGAAACCTGGTAGATCTCTATCTATGAAACCCATGATTCATAATCAAAATGGGTGTTTCATGTACCAGTACCACTAAAACCATCTACTGGTCCATAAAGAATACTAGTTGTAAGTGAAACCATACAATTATTCAGAGTCTGCACTAGCTAAAAAACCTAGAGCATTGCCTTAATCCAATACTTATATGCCGAAGGATCTGGCTCATCACAAAAACTGAATGGTCTCTATCATTGAAACTTTTGAAATATGATAATCCTACATGTACCATTTTCCTATTATTCTAGAGTTATCAAATGCTCAACATGTGGAAAATAATGTTATTGGACCATTAAAGGACGGTTTATGCATACCTCAATAGGTGGTAACACTGCTCTATTCCCACCTGGAGGAAAAAACTCATGAATGGGTCCCTAAACCGAGGCCTCATTGCTCAATTGGTAATTATCATGATTTTGTCTTGGAATCCTAGCTTGATATCATCATAAAGGCATATTTAAAATTATGAAGATGTACCGTGGTCAAAGAGTATACATGGGTAGCTGACTCAATAATTACATGGAATCCATGCCTCATTTCTATATAATGCATGTACCAATGTTTTTCATGTAACTGGTGTCTTGATATGCTGAGTCAATGAGTAGGTAGTAAAATTCTTGATGAATGGATATGTTGGTAGTTATACCAACACTAGATTCACTAGCCTGAAATTTTTACTCGAGACACTCTAACACCATTGCCCTAAGTTCCCAACAAATCCTCACTATGGGTCCCACTCTAATACCACTCTCTTACATCCTAACCCATTGAGGCTAATTTTTTCAGTGGTAAGGCAATTGTGACAACCCAAATCCCACCTCCAATAGCCCAGGGGATGAAAAGAATCACTCAGAAGGAATAACATAAAATGGGAGTCCTTAAACCTAAGTACTTTTATGCATACACAAAACCATCTCCAAGCAATAGTACATAGGTAAAGTAAATAACTATAACATCTAGAGTATAACCATGCATGAAATAATCTCTAGGGAATACATATGAGTACATTAGCATAATACAAATGATATAAGGGAAAAAAATACATGACCAACTATAAATATAGGGGGAACCCAAACTAATAGCAACTATAAAGAGTAGAGTGGGGGAAATCCTGACTCTATATCCCACAGTCTGACCACCGAACATGGTCAGCACCACCACATGCTGCTAAATACCACTCATACCAGGTCTATTGTAGTCGCTATTAATCTTCATGTCATCTACATAAGACATGACGTGTGTGGGAAAATACTATATAGGGGTGAGAATAAACATACTTAGTATGACACCCTGAAATCACCAAACACAATGCATCAAGATAGATGTTAAATCATCACCACCAAGCCATGTCAATCAGAATATGAGACAAAAACCAAGAAAATAATCCATATATGATCAACAAGAATCCCAAACAAATAGTAAATGGTGATCTTCGTCTCCACAGCCCAAATAATAATGATGTGTCAGCTTGCAACTCTAAAGGTCCATATCTAATTCCCATCATCATGCACAACCACATAAGAAACTGTGTGGAGGACCCTCACCTCGCCACTTCACTCCGTGGTCGAGGGAGCACAATCTCTAACCATGCATCTCATGTAACCTCGTCAGAATCTAAGTGGAGGGTTATAATCCTCACTATCATGCTTCATATTCAAGTAATACACAAATCTCATAGAGTACTTTCTCCACATCGGAGCTCAAAGGTGGTGAAGTTCCACTCCATAGATAGAGTACCCATACTCAATGTAGTATGGGGTGTTTCCAACCCTACCTATGTAACGAGTATGGGGGAACCACACCCTGGTACGACAGGGGAGTATCAAACTCAATAGCACTCTAAAGATCAAACTCAACCGATGCTACCAGTATATAGAGTATGGGGGCCCTCACCCTAGTGTGATAGGGGAGTACTGACCCCAGTAACTCTGGTGATCCATCTTGACCACTGTCATCGGCCAAGAATTGCATAAGAAAGTGTCACACTCATAACACCAAATTTTGTATCTTCAAATCCACTACAAATGATTCCATCATGTCCCACATGGAAAATTGATCAGGATATGATACTCATGGGACAAATCTAAGTCTCAAAGAATAAGATACGCAAGGTAGAAGATCAAGGTCTCCAACTTGTCTTGAAGGAGTACATGATGTGTACAATGGGGTATATGACATGTCACTCTAAGCTTGGAACTACCTGTTTCTCACCATCTCACATGGTTTTTTATCCTCCAGATACATGGTGTGTCCATTAGGGGTACATAGTGTGTAGAGGTTGGCTAGACACTCAGCATACAGTCTACCCAAGCCCATGTACTGTCTAAAGTACATAGTGTGTGCCCCATACCTGGCATGTGGGCCACATGGGATCCTTGTAATATACTCCCTATAGAGACAGATCCATCTGCCAAGGGTTACATGGTGTGTTATTGAAAGCACAGGGAATTTAACACCACATGTCTTCATGGATGTGTACTCCTTATGCACACCGATCTAGCCAGCCAAGGGGATATACAACATGTGGGCCCACTACATGGCATT
The DNA here is from genome assembly GCA_963277665.1 of Viscum album. Taxonomy (NCBI): domain Eukaryota; kingdom Viridiplantae; phylum Streptophyta; class Magnoliopsida; order Santalales; family Viscaceae; genus Viscum; species Viscum album. The sequence continues at coordinate 1,509,271,959 of OY728128.1, read as the reverse complement.
TGATACTTATCTCCCCACATAAACCCTATCCATTACTTTGAGGGGACTACATGGTGTGTGTTATTGAACTACATTCCATGTAGTTGTGTTTCATCAGAAATACAAGAATTATTCACTCATCTTGAGTACACCATCGCTACCACTACTTACACCTAGAATCATGACAAGGGTTTGGGATCTAGGACTGACTACACCCAATCCATCACTGGTGGTCGGATTCTGACCACCAGAAGCTTGTTCATCTCAAACCATCACATTGTGCCTCTTCTTTGGATTATAAAACAATAATAAGCATCTGATTTGTGTCACCATCTCCCACAATCTGCATTACATTGGGATCCTATAACAAACCATAAAACTGTACATTGTTCGCACAACCAACATGAATCTGGGGGGTTTAATCATGCTCTAACCCACCTTGAAAATGTTGAAACACAACCCCATGGCCCAATGGTGAAGAATGAGGTAAAAGTAGGGGAAAAATCACAAGACATGAACATTGGGAATGAGCCTCTATCATTGTTTGGGTTCTCCTCAATTAATTTTCATTTGAATGACTAACTAAGAGTGTTAAAAAATAATATTAATTCCCCAAAACCAATGAAGATAAACTCAAACCCTCAAATCAACCATTTATCCATGAATCAATATTGTTATAAGGATTATTCATGTTCAACATGGGATAAACAAGAAAGGACAAAAATCCACAAATAAACATCCTAACTCAAGTTTGGTTTGATCATTGATGAATAAAAGTTCAAAGTTTCTATCACAAGTAAGATTCATGGGCTTTTTCGATGATGACGATCCCCATGGTACTCCAATCATCGATCCATAATCCTACGACCATTCTCTAACACTATCACCTCCAAATCTCTCCATCCTCTCAATCAATAGGGTTATGCAGCTAAACCTATGGTGTTTCCATAATAGGGATTATATAGGAGAGGACAAGGTCCTAGAAAATAAATAAATAACAAATTAATAAATTAAATTATTTAGTTATGATCTACCCATGATTTCACTTTATCCTAACACCTGATGCTGAAAAAGGGTATGTCATGCCTATAGTAAAGCCCGCATTCAAGATTCAACAATGGTATCATATTTTCTATACAACAATCTATTAGGGAGTTATTGTATTATCTTAGGAAAACTATTCACATGTGATATAACAAATTTAATATTTTTAATATCATCGCATCAAGGCTCTCTGGGCATCAAAATTCCACGCCAACTTAGTGGCTGGCTTCAAAAATATTTCTTAAAATTTTCCAATTAATTACATGGAAAAAACAAAGTCATTATATAAAAAATTATGGTGCAATGATGGTATAATTAAATGGTGTTTGGATGATCAATATCTTCCAGGAATAATGAATTTTCAAAAGAAAGTTAATTCTTGTTGTTTAAATTAATTATTAATTTAACATGAAAAAAAAATCCTCTTTTCTTACTTTAGACATTAGTTATAAATTAATATTTATATTAATTCATTGGTCATGTTGATTTATCATCATTTACATCTTGGAATATTCATTAACTATGATAAAAAATCGAGTTACACATTGCCCAATATGTACTTCCACTACATCTATAACCTTCAAGTGGTATCATAGAGGCCACATTTAAATTTATAATTTTTTATTAATTTTTTAGCATTATTTTCATTTATCATTAGTTTTTCATTTCATGAAAACCATTCTTTAAATCCAAATTTTAACATCTCTTATTATTATTATTCTTCATTCTCACTCATATAACAAATAGTATATTATAAACATGCAAAGAATGTTTTAAAGAACCTATATAGAGGTGCTAAGAAATATGGTTAGATAACATCGGTCCAAATAACTTGTATCCAAAATATACATGCCATATATTCATGTTCATTTCACCAAGATAAACATCAAATTTAATTTAGATTTTCATTAATTGAATCATACATAATTCCATTAAAACATTTTTTATTGGATAGGATAGGGTGGAACAAAGTTTACTAGACTACAGGCCATGTAACTCACTTACACACCAAGTAATCCATGTGTTCCTATGGTCAGAAATGAAAATTCAAAGACACACTGTATATTAATACATAATGTGTGTGGCTAGAATCTATGCAACTCATTGTATACATAGCATGTAGTAGAACCATACATGTCATGTAGATTATAAATCTCTACAACTGACTTACACACCTAGCCCTTAGGTATGTGTCACAAATAGATGGTATAGTAAGATTCATGATGTGTAGCTAGATTGTACACACTATGTATCCTACATATTTAAATGGAAAATTTAAATTAATTAATTACTCAATTAAACCTAATAAACATGTTTCTATGTGTCATTTATCGACAATACACAGCATGTGATGGGTTTTATAAATATATATATATATATATATATTAAATTCTTAATTAGTTTCCACGTAATTTTTGGAAATAAATTCTATATATGGTAATCACATGTCATGTACTCTACATGCATTAAAAGTACCACAAATAATATAATTTAAAAATTTATATGTGTCATTTATTAACAATACATACAATGAAATTACATAACATGTCATGTATTTTAATTTTTTTTTTTTGAGTTTATAGTACACAACTAAGACCATGTTGAGTAGTTTGGATAATTACATGTCATGTTTCCTCATAAGTACACACCATGTACTTAATTAATTTTAAATAAAATTATTTTTTTTATTTTTATTAAAAATTATAGTGGGTGGGATTCTCAAAAATAATTTGGATGGAAATTATGATAAATTAATTAATTAATTAAGATAGTTAATTAATTCAAGTATATTTTATCTTAATTAATAATAATTGAAATGAATTCTACTTTATTAAATTTGTATTGGTTTCATGTGTGGATGATCATGATCTTAGAATGAACTATACTTGTTTGTGGTTTCTTTAAATTTAATTATTTCATGAGTTTTTACAAATTATTATTATTAAATTAAAAGGTTGGAATGTATGTTGTCTCTCCCTCCTTATTATATAAGGTATCGTGTGCCTATGGTTTCTTTTATGTAAAACCCCCTTCTAGTTTCCTTCACCTATATGTGAAGTAAATACATTGTAAGGATATATATCCCAGGTGAATGGAGTCAATTCAAGATAGAATCAAGGTAAAACCAACTCAGGTGATACATAAGATTGAGGTGGAATGCTACAATTTGATCCAAGACTGGATCAAGGATTTTTCTCCCTAGAGTAAATGGTTTGATTATTTTCTGCTCAATAAAAAAACAGATTGGTAAAGCTTATAACAATGACACATATTTAATCAATATTATGAATGGTTATTTATTTTATTTTATGGATTCTTTTTCATGAACACATAAATAAATTAATTAAAATAAAAGCATGCTCATATGGAATAAATAATAAAAAGATTGTGTACAGATATTTTATTGACACATGCTTAATCACTTAAGTAAAAACCAACTAATATTAACATGACATGTCAAAGGATAAAATAATAAATTTATGAATAATGGATAAAATCCATCAATTAAATATTATTTTGATAATAATTTCATTATCTTAGTTAAAATGGACCTATATTTAAACTGTCAATTCATACCTTTGTGGGGGAAATTTTAATTATAGGAATGTTTAAACAAATATGGTGCATCAACTTAACCAAACTTTTATTAATATACTTTTTCTATTCAATAAAAAATTGAAGGAAGTGTTGAGGAAATCCAAGTAAGGATTTTAGTATTGCGGAGAACATTTGATGGATTAAGGAGATTTAAGTTTATAGTTTGAAAGGATACATATATAAATACCTTCTTATAATTTACATATACTTTTTGAGTTATAAGAAGAGAAATATTGATCTTTGCCACTAGAATGTTCTCACAACAGGACAATATGAATCCAATAGTGAGAGTTTTTAGGACTTAAAAAAATAGTGGGATACTAATGATAAATTTAAAATTATTACATCTCACATAATTTATAATCAAGTAAATTATTAATAATATGTTTTTATATTGTTGAAGTAAAATGGAAAGTTAATCAACCAAATTATACTTATGATCAATTCTGGAGAAATACCATCTTTTTACTGGAAATAACTTCTAGGAATGGTACAAGTGCTTGTACATTATATTATTCCATGAACAGAAGCTCTACATGCTAGAATCCTTGATTCATAATCCTTATTATAAGGAAGTAATTAATGATGAGTTAATTATATATGAACAATAATTGAATGATACACTAGATGTTCAGTGATTGATATTATTTTTTATGTCTAGTAAACTCATGAAGTCTCATAAGAACATGGATACCTATAGAATGGTTAATCATCTTCCTGGTTTTTATTAAGACAGAGCTAGACATGAATGGTTTGAGATCTCCAATTAACTCTTCACAAGTAAACATATATAAGGTAATACATCTAGACCTCATTTAGTAAAACTCATTATCTACATTGAGATTGTATAATTTATATGGTTTAAGCTACTAGAATAATTTTACACCAACATAATTATTTCTTTACTCCCTCAGATCTTATCCAGTTTTATTATGAATTATAACATGAATAAAATTGAGAAGTATCTCCTAGATATCTTCACTTAATTCACCAAATTGAAAAGGATTTTGTAACACCCTAATATTTTTTGAAATATTTTTTACAAAATAATTTAATCTTTTTGATATTTTTCTTTACACGCAACTCTAATTTTAGTCTGAGTTACATGAAACACAAAGTTTAGATAAAACATGACATATTGTTAAAATGTTATTTTGATAGTTTTCACTTAGAAATTGAAAAGACATTTATAAATAAGATTAACTAAATTATAAAAATACAGTTTACACGTGTATATAAAATGAATTATTTTTTCACCAATTTCTTGTAAATTAAAATAAACCACTTTTGAAAATAAAAGGAAATCTTTCTATGAAAAACTATTTTTTATATACATAAGTGTGTTTTATATCAATAAATTAACCAAATCACTTTTGGTTAATGATTTTAATGAAATTTATATATTATATATTCAACCAAATTTTTAACATTCATCTTATGTGTTTTCTAGAAAATAAATAAAAATAAATTCAATTTTATGCTTAAAAACTATATTTTTCTAAAAAATAAGTTTTATCACCTTTTGTAAACTTATAATAAAATTCATTATTGAAACTTTTATAAAATTAATTTTTAAAAATAAAATTTATTTTTGAAATCAAAATTTCAAAATTTTCTTTTTCTTAATTTTTGGGATTTTTCTGAAAACTTTCATTTTTTGATGAAAAGTGAAAAATAATGAATTTTAATTGAAAATGTATTTTCATTTAAAGTAAAATTAGTTTAATTTTATATCAATTTATCCAATTTAGGTCATTTTAATCAGTTTCATACTGAATTTTGATATAAAAACATTTCAGACTTTTAAACTTCTTTTCTTTAAAAACTCGCTTTCTCATCACGTATGGGGGATTAGTTTTAAAATAAATTTTGTCAATTTTGTGAATTGAATTTGTAAAAATGGATTCAATATTTTGAATCATAATAATTTCTAATTTATAATAAGTTAAACTTAATTTTTTATAAAAATTAATAGTGAATGTAGTAAAAATTAATTACAACGGTTAAGGTAAAAATTGGTTTATTGGGGGTTAGACTAAAAAGATCAGGGAAAATAACCTATAAACTTTTATAAAAATTATTTTTTGGACATATTTCAACCATTAAACCTATAATATTCTATAATTTTTTAATTTGTACCCTTGTGACACATTAAAAACATAGAAGCACTTATTTCTTTTCAAAAATACCAAGTGTGTCCTCTCCCCCACTTATAAAATTCCACACCCTCTCCTCTTCTTCAAAATTTCAAACCTCCTTATTTCATCCAAAATCTGCCCAATTAACTTTGAAAACTCCCTCATACTATCCAATAATCCTTATTTTGGACATTAATCCAACCTAGGAAGGCTTTAGTGGAAACCTAAAGAGGATACCCGAAGAAGAGGTAATATTCTTCAATGATAATGTTTATTTTATTTCTTTATCCACATACTTCAATTATATTTAAACCATAATGATATAATAACATTATTATATTCTATATAATATTATTTTTTATAATAATTTCATGACCTACAACCTTATCCTCTTACATTAAATGGGTTGTGAAATCAGCGTTCCTGTGTACGGCGGACTACCGCCTCACAAACTGATATCATTCATTTTTCTATATCACCTATAAAAGTTATACATAATTATTTATTTATTATTTATATATAATTTTTATGATATTATTATGATTATGGAATTATCATATCACACATACCTTTATGAATTCCATTTTTTTGGAATATGATAATGTCACTTGTGTTTATAAAGGACTACTGTCTCACGAAGCGATGTGATTCGTTCACGCTTTCCATGAAAGGTGATAAGGGTAAAGTTAATGATTATATGTGATATACATGAAAAAATTATGATATTAATTACATATTTATCATTCTTAAAATATAATATATATATATATATATATCATTTTCTTTCTTACCTTTTCACTCAATGAAAGATTATAATGTCACTCATGTACCTATGGACTACCACCCTCACAAAGTAATGTGACTCTATTTTCATCACTAAAAAACAAGTATGATATGTATAACTATATTCAAATAAATAATATAATTTTCATGATAATATTATCATTATTTAATGATAAAATTTTACTTTCCTTCTTTCCATAATAATCATTGAAAAATGGAAACGTTACTCATGCGTATGTACGACCTACCATCTTCATGATTGTAATGTACTTAATTTCTAAAAACAATCATTAATTATTATTATTAAAAGTAAATTTGATGTATAAATATGATAATTATTTCATTTTTATTATTATGGAAGCGATGGAATCATGATCAAAGTAAGAGGACCTAAAATCAAAAATCAAAACATATACGAAAAACAAAGCGGTTATTACCCAAAATGTGACCTTAACATAGAATTGTTAATAAAAAAGAAATAAAAGGAATTAATTAAATAATATATGGTATTATATAAATGACTATGGTTCTATAAAAAAATTTATAATAATATTATATTTATTATACAGTAGGATCAAACGAGTGCGAAGGAAGTTGAGACTTTCGGTTAGGGGATTTCTAGTCTCACTTTTATTTCTGAGACTTATGCTATATTTACCCCTAATTTATTTTGTAAGTTGAATATAAAGTAAAATGACCTGATATATCATGAATATAAAAAAAATTATGTTATTATTTCATGGGTATTATGACTTTAAATTCAATCAATCTGTAAGTTATTTTTGTATCAATTTTCCTTCTTTGAGATATATGTTATGTTATGAACCTATATTCCTTCAAGAGGTGTATATATGGAACCTTTGACAAGTAATATCATTAATTTATTTATTCTCATGATATTTTAGGTTTAATTTTATGTTACCCCTCTATGAGGATTATGATTCAATGTTACCAAACTGGTAAGAGTTTTAGGTTACAATCTCATCGCTTATCGGGATTGTATATGATTATGCTTCCAATGATGAAATATTATGATATAAATATAAATAAAGTTATTTATTTTCTTCTACTCTGGTTATTTCATTAGAATACAATTTTTTTCTTTATCTTCCTGTCTTTATACACTCAATAATTCAAAATGAATGTTTTTAATAAAAACCATCTTTTCGGTCGAAAACCCTTTTCCTTATAAAACCATGTTTTCTAAAAAAAAATATTATTATCCTATGATGTTTTAAAATATATTTTTACCCACGTTTTAATTTTTAAAAAAATTAAAGGAATCTTTATATATTTTTCCAAAAAATGATCATTTGGATTTTATCGAAAATGTGAAGGCAATATTTGTTTTAACATGTGCGACATGAACAAAACTCCCCATCATAATGAACATTATTTTATTTGAATATTTCATTATAATTTTTCAAGTTTATTTTCAAATAAAAGGATTTTAAAAATATTTCATGTTTTAAAAAAAATCAATTATAAAGGATATTTTCCTCAAGAAATGTGTTAAATGATTTTTAAAAGCTTCCTTTATATAATTCCAAGGTAATTTTAAAAGAAATAGATTTTCAAAAATGTTTTATGTTTTCAAAATGATTTTAAAATAAAATTATTTTCCTTAGGAAATTTTTTAAATGGTTGATAAAAATCATTTTCCATCTAATATTATATCCATTAATGTTACCTATGTCTTATTGAAATATGATTCAAGGATACTATTATTATTATTTCTCTAAATGTTTTATGTTTATGATAGCATGATTTTTATGAAAATAATTTCTATCCCATGGGTTATACCATGATAATATTATTATGAAACCCACTTCATTTTCTAGGGGTTATGTTATAATGATTATGAAATCTCTTTCTTTTCCATAGGTTATAATATGATGAATTTTTTTGAAGCCCATTTTTCATTGGTTCTGATATGATGAATGTTTTATGATATTTTGGAACTCATGTGTATGATTTTCAATATTTTATGGTGGTTATATTATAACCAAGTATGGTGGTTACATTATAGCCAAGGACACTCTTTATGTTATAAAAATATATGAGTGGGACCTATATCTCCCTAAAATGAAATGGGTAAATATTTATATCTCATGAGAGAGACAGAACTGGAACAGGGAGTAAACCTAGTTTAGAAAGACACGGCTGGAATGGGGAGTGAACTCGGTTCAGTAATATGGGGCTATAATGAGGAGTGAATATGGTTCATTAAGATAGGGCTGGAACGGGGAGTGAACCTAGTTTAGTAAGGTGAGGCTAGAATGGGGATTGAACCCAATTCAGTAAGGGACTTTGAATGAGGTCACATGTCATGTGACATGAGGTACACACCATATATATTCCAAAATAAAAACCAAGTACCATTAGTGGACATAGCTATGGGATGGTTTCTTGAGACATGTTGTGTAATATGGGTACATATTGTGTACTCCCCTTGGATATTTCTTCCCTACACATATTCATCTTCAAGACTCAAATAGAGGCCCGTGAGTAACCCATCCTGAGTAGTTTTTCATATTGGACATGATGGTGGCCATGGTTTTGGTGGTAGAGATGTGATGTGATATTTTATGAGCATGAATATTCCTTATGTAATTCTTGAAGATGTCAGTGATCTAGGAGGATCATCAGAGAGTTTAGATAAATAATATACTCACCTATCGCTCTATGGAATGGGTCCTCTATCCATGGATATGGTACTCCCCTATCTCACCATGTCACGGATCCTCTACACTTGTTTTATAGATAGAGATGGTGCTCTCAGGGCATGAGTTCTATATCCATGGAGATAGAACTCCCCCACAATGGGTGTGGGTCCTCTACCCATGGAGTAGTTCTCTTGAGGTCAATAATCCTTTGTCGCATCAAGGTATAGGTACCCCATATCATTTATATAGGTAGATATGTAACTACCCTATACTCGGGTGTGGGTCATCTATCTATAGAGTGGTACTCCCCCGTCTGTGTGTTCCATCAAGAAGAGATCCCTCCATAGGAGTTGGATATCCCTTAGTTGTGGAGCACAGTTGTGAGGAGTGGGTCCCTCCACTTGATACATGTGATACCTGGTTAAGAGTTAGTGCTCCCTCAATATGGTGAGGTGAACCTCTCCATATGGGTTCTTCAGAGGTTTTTTGAGATGGCTAGGAGTTATAACTCCCTCAACTATGGGGTAATAGAGAGGTTTAGGGGCCTTATTTTTCTCTCCTAAGGTTTCATGTGGTGCTTGGTTTGGAGTTAGAGATCCCTCAACTGTTAGTGCAGTAGAAAGGGGAAGTCATGTCCACTTGAGTTCTTATGAGTTTTTGTGGGCCATGAGATAGTGGAGACTAGATCTCTAGTCTTGGGAACTATATTTAGACATGAAAAGACGTTCCTAATGAGTGGTATCTTTTAGATGTATTCCATTAGGGATGGTAGGGCTTATGGAGTGAGATATCCTAAGTGATTGCTATTGTTTGAGCCGTCAGTAGAATCTTGTGACTGGTAACGAGGTTAGGACCTCATGACACTTGGATTATGAGATTAGTATTTATGGGTTTTTGTAGGAGTCCTTGTAGTGATGTTACATATATTTATTGACATACCATGTGTATTGAGATGGTTATACCTATGTTTTTGGGTCGATTAGATTATTCCCTTTCAATTGATCCCTTTTATTTTGAGTTTTTGGGGTGACTACTGGGTATTTTTACACTCACCCATGCATGATATCTGCACCACATGTCATTTATTATGTAGATGATATGCCTTTCAATAGATTCCTTGGAGGACCTAGAGTTGGTCGAGCAGGTAGATCTTAGAGAGCTAGACATAATAAGGTGTGTATTGGCAGTTTCATTTTATAGTAGTCCCCTCCTTCTAAGTAGGTTGAATGATTTTTTAGTTTTTAATGGGTTGTATTTTTTCCTTTTACACTTTATAGTACTTTCTTACTCTATTTTTTATATATAGATGTATGAATGTATTTTTTTTAGTTATATCATTGTCTCTATACTCTTGCATGGATATGTGTGTGTGTGTGTGTACAGGTACCATATGAAAAGTCCTCTCGTGTCTATGATATTCCTACTCAACACTAATCACTAGCTCCTGGATTATTGGAGGTAGATTAAGTTTTTGACGGTTCAGCCTTCCTCCATCCCAGTGGGCCCCAGTGGGTTAGTTCATTACAAAGTGGTATCAGGGGAGGTATTTCCTTGGTACTTGAGTAGTTTTCTAATTGTGATATTGGTTTGGGTTTTATGAAAATAGTGTTAAGGTGTTTCGAGTTCATATTTTAGGATAGGGACTCCATTTTTTGTGTGGTAGCTGATATATCCATTAACCAAGACTCTGGTAACCTATTTTTTAACTCATAACATTTAGGCACTGGTTTTAGGGAAACTTGGGTACATGCATCAAATAGGATTAGATTGTAGATTTTATTTCCTTGAGCCATTTCCCCTGATATACTCTTTGGCCATGGTGTGTCTTGATTTTATTTTAGGATACTACTATGATGATATCCATATGGGGTTCCATGGGAAGATTTTAATGATGTTCCACCTTGTGAGGAGTCTTCGGTGTGGGTCATTAATCTTGGGGTGGTACCTCTGGGAGGTTTTTTAGTCAAGCCACCACCCATTGATCTGCAGGTCATGCAAGATGTTTAGACATAGGATGCACATAGGTTGAGCGTACTTTATTATTTTTAGATTCATAGACCTCCCAAGTATCAGGGTGATCAATACCCCCCCCCCCAGGTAACTGATGACTGGCTTTAGGTAGTCATATGCATTTTCCACCTTGTAAGGACACCTCCCAACCAAATGGTGGTCCTAGTGGGGAGTCTTATGCGAGGCTCATTTGAGTGATTGTAGATTCTAGTGATGTAGTCCCATGATGAGATAACGCTCACTTGATGGAGTTTGAGTGGCTAATAAGGGATGATTTTTTTCAAACCACATTATGATCTATGTGTATTCATGAGCCTCTGAAGCTTCGATAGTGTAGCATGACCATGGAAGATTATTTAAAGAGGTTCACAGACCTTTCGCAACACTCCTTGGATATGGTTTTAGATATTTTTTTCTAATAATGGACCTTCTAGCTGGGATTACGGTGAGATATTAGGGAATTGTTTATATCTCTATGAATCCCCACCTATGTTGGAGTGCTCAAGCGGTCCTTGTTTTTGGATAGATTTATGGCTGAGCAAACACTGATTATCGGTGTTGGGTACACAGGAGCTAAGACCTTGGTAGCTGGTAGCCGACAGAAGGCTCAAGGATCTGGGTCTGTGAGATGCTTTGGGATATGATCCCAGGATAGAAATTTTATGGCTCAGGGATCCTAGGATAGTTTTATTCATTCAAGAAATAGGTGGTGTTTTGTTATTCATGGATAGGGGAATCTCACTTGAGATTATCTGACCCACCATGTTGCAGAGTGGGAGATGGTTGATGGACCACCCAAATAGAGATAGTAACTAGAGAATAGAGTTTTGTATGATGACAGATGTGGTGGAGGAGTAGGGATGTCAGTAGGAGGTGGAAGATGGTTCGATCTATTTCCACCACCACCCCGAAGTGGTTCGCGCTAGGGTCAGGGAGCTAGAGGATGGGGGCGAGGAAAACTATAGGCCATATAGCCCTATGAATTAGAGGATATGAGGATCATTAGAGGTGTGATGTTTACCATTTATACTTCTACATTGGTATAGTTAGATACAGGTGTGATATACCATGTTTCATTTCACTTCTTTCTTGAAGATTATCTAGGGTGATGTGGGGCATCAGTATAACCCTATGATGGTGATGTTGGATACAGATTTAGACTCGCGAGGAAGAAAGACTCTTCCCCACTGAGACCCATTCTTGTGATGTGATACAAAATCAAACGGGTGACTTAATCTCATCCAAATAGGATAGTGTCTAGGTGTGGAAGATGATTTCTACTGACTTGTGTGTTCAGGGAAGTTGTTATGTAGGTGTCATAGTAGGCCCTAGTTGTTGTAGTCAGGTGAGCAAGGGAAAGGATGATCTTTAGGAATAAATAGCTTCTATTTTGGAGGCTTGAGTGGTCTGAGGTATGACATGTGGATGTGATGCCTTAGCTATAGTTAGAACATTGTCATGAGCCACGTTTCCTTGAGTGTATCCCATGTTCGAAGCCTAGTGATACTAGTAGCACTACAAAAAAATAGTATATTAGCAGCGGTTTTTTAGAGGGGGTTCTACACAACCCCCTCTAAATTATTTTAGAGGGGTTATGGACAATCCCCTCTAATCATCAAATTTAGAAGGGGTTCTCAACCCCCTGTAAAAAGTTTATCATTATTTTTCTAGAATTTGGTTTGATTTTAGAGGAGGTTATGTCAAAATTGTCTCTAATTTAATAATTTGTGGAATTATTTATTTGGTTGGATTTTAGAGGAGGTATATATATATAATATCTGTTTGGATATATATATATATATATATATATAATTTTTTTTTAAGGAAATAGTGAGGGTTCACTACCCCCTCTAATATAAGATATTAGAGGATGTTCATGAACCACCCACTAATCCCTTAGATTAGAGGGGGTTTTAAACCCCTTCTAATTCAAGAAAATAGAAGGGGTTGTGAACACCCTCTAATTGATGAAATTAGAGGGGGGCTTGAACTCCCTCTAATTGATGACAATATATGGGGGTTTTGAACCCCCTCTGATTTAAGATGTTAGAGGGGGTTTTGAACCCCTTTTAATTTAAGAAATTAGAAGGGGTTTTGAACCCCCCCCCCCCCCCCCCCCCGCATTAATTACATTAGAGGGGGTTTTAACCCCCTCTAATTCAAGAAATTTGATGGGGGTCATGAACCTTTTATAATCCCTTTAATTAGAGGGGGTTTTAAGCCCCCTATAAATATTTATTTATTTTTTAAGATTAATCTCATATAAATTCAAATCTTATAGTATATGTGTGTGTGTGCGCATGTGTGTGTGTGTGTTTATATTACATAAACTCATTATATAAATGTATTTAAATACATTATAACATATATATATATATAAGGGAATTTTATAATTACTTTGAATAAACACTTATACATATAAACAAAAATGCATACATATATATATATATATTGGTATGCATAATATAAATGTAATTATATTTATTCAAATTTATAAAATTTATATATGGTTTTATAAATGAAATACATTTATATTATGATTTTTATTATACATATATTATATTAAATACATTTTTATTGTATACAAATATTGGTATACATAATATAAATTTAATTATAAATATATTTATTCAAATTTATAAAATTTATATATGGTTTTATAAACACAATACACTTATATTATGATTTATATTATAAATATATTATTTTAAATATATTTGTATAGTATGTTTTTGTATAAATACATTTATATTATATTATGTATACAAATATATATAATATAGACAAAATTAAATATAAATATATGTATATATATTATAATTATATTATATATATTATATTATAAATATTTAATAATATATAAATTTATATATATTATATAATTATTATATATATATATTGTAGTATACCATATTCATTATAAATTAATTTAGTAAAAAAATACACACATGCACACACACACACATATATATATCATTTAATTATATTATATAATTCCAATTATATGAATGTATTTAGTTTTGTGTGTACATATATATATATATGATATCATATAAATGTATATAATCACATACATAGGTATATAATATTAATGTATTTAATATAATATATGTATAATATAAATCATAAAATATATAAAGTTATAGTATTTATAAAACTAACATATAATTTTTATAGTTTAAAAAAATAAGTGTAATAATAATAATAATTAATATTATTATTATTACACACACGTGTACATATATAAAAATATATATAAATTATTATATAAATATATATATATTATAATTATATTATATCTATAAATATTATATAAATACATAAATATACACATGAAAATATAAATGTATTTACAAATATATGTATAAATATATATTTATATATGTAAATATAATTATTTATATATATATATATATATTATACACAAATATTTTATATATTATCTAATATTTATGCATCTGATATTATATATATATACACACACACATTATAGATAAATATATACATCATATATTATACAAAAATACATTATATATATATATATATATATTATACACAAATATATATATATATATATATAATAGATTATACATAAATATATATTATATATAAATATTTTATATAAATATACATATATTAATATTTATATTTATATATATATATTTATTCAAATAATATATATTTGAATCACCTTAATAATATATATAAATATAATAATGTAAAACTTATAAACAAAAAATTGGTTGCCTTAATGGCAATGGGGTGGTACTATTGAAGTGGTTTGATCTTTGAAACCCAACGGAAATTCATTCTATGAAGAGAACGATGAATTGGAGGGGAATTTCACCGCACGAAACTTGAGGGGGGTGAGGCAGTATAGTACGGCATAACGCAGTGGGCCAGTACATGACACAGGGCAGGACGGGGTGGTACAGGGTGGTATGGGACCAGAACACACGGTACGGGACAAGGGTATGGGACCAGAACACACGGGATGGGACAAGGCGGTATGGGGCGGTATGGGACCAGAACACGAGATGGGATGGGAAGTGGTGTGGGTACAAAACTGGAGGGAGTGAGGAGAGGGTTTTTAAAAAAACTAGATTATAGGTAGTTTTCCATAACCCCCTATAATATGACTTATATTAGAGGCGATTTTAACCGCCTATAATATAGGCCTCAAATAGAGGCGGTTTGAAAACCCACCTCTAATCAAAGACATACTATCCAAATCATGACAGTTTTCAACCGCCCCTTTTCTAGTTAATAGATTAGAGGGGGTTAAAACTTCCTCTAATCTAACATTATGTGATCAACATAGAGTGGGTTTTAACCCCCTCTAATCTAACCACCACCAATTGTCTCACTACTTTACTAGCGGTTCTTCAAAAACGACTCTAACATTAGTAGGTGGGAACATTAGTGGTGGTTATTCATAACCACCACTAATTCATTTATAGGGGTTATAACCCATTATAAACTAAAAAATAATACCTTCTAATTGAGTCATTTTTTTGTAGTGTAGATGAATTTTTCTCAACCTTTATGCTCGAAGGTACCAACAAAGAGGATCATAGGTATTGAACTTATATATTTATTGTAACTTAACTTTGGTGGTGGGAGATCCTTATATAGAGACTTACCATAGAGGAAAATATATTCCCTATGGTTCTTTCCATAGTTTAGAATGGTTTCCTACCAACCATGCTCATATAGTTATCGTCAGTGGGTGTGGCAGTGTTTTTGGATTATGGGATAGTGTTTTCCTTCTTTTTATAAGAGTGGTCTAAGGTCGAGAAAGACAATATCATGTGTGGGATGATACATATTACTTTTATCATATGGCTAGTATGAAACATGGAGCAGTAGTGATATGGTCTTTTGGTTTCTTGTTGAATTGGTGGAGTTTAGAACATCTACTTGAGGACATTCCAAGTTTACCTCCCCACTGAAAGTTATCTTCTACATATACTGGAACCTAGAGACTGCCCCAATATTTTCATCAGTATACTGTTTTACTCCTGTAGATCTTTTTGATCTGTGGTACAGTTGAAGGTTTGTAGATGGAGGTTCTGGTAAGACCTAGTGTGTACATTTGGGAAGACTTTATGTTATTCACTACTACCCTCATGTTCTTAGAGTTAGATATGCATGTCAGATGCTTGAGGATGACACAAAATTTCTCTAGTTGTTAGTGGTCACCTCTGTTCTTTGTAGTGAGGCAAGAATTCATAGCTAGGATTTTGTTTTCATGAAGTCTTGTGTGATCGAATATCAAATGGACATGTTCTTGGTGGGTTTTTTTAATATGGGGAGTGTGTTAGCCTTCTAAGGTTTGATGATAACACCATTCATGATATGATATGAGTTGAAGGTGATCTTTATTTCCCTCATTAGTATACCCAAAAGATGGGTGGTAGTGTTAAGTAGAGTGAACTGTACATTTTAAGGAGAACATGACGTGAGTTTTCATATTGGTGTGGTGTAGTTTTCACTCCACCATCTGCATAGCACCATTTGAGGCCATGTTTTGGAGGCCCTGTAGGTCACCACTATATTTTTCAGATCCAATGGGAGATAGTGTTTTGGGTCCTAGAGTTTTTTCTAGTGAAGGTTTTTGAGGGTGAAGTTTGTCCAATGGTGGATGAGGACTACTGGGTTGCATCGGTATCTATATCGGGTTAGAGAGGTGGTGTTCCACTAGAGTCTAAAACCGCATATGAACCAAGTGTTTGGTTTTTTCCACCTATCACTACTAAGAAGAGATGTTCATGCTTCTTTGCATGATTCCAACCTTATTTGATCTAGACTGTAGGTGTAGAGTACCCTTTTGAGGTGCTCAGTGGTGTTTGGGTTATGACCAGAACCCTTTTAGGATTGTGGTTCCCCTGAGTGCATGTTTTTAGATATCATGGAAACCCTCTAGTGAGCTTCCTAGCATGGGGGTCTCATTTTAGAGCTTGTTTTTCTCCCTAGTGCCTAGGTTTTTCTTTTCAAGACAAAAATCTTGAAGGTTTGTGGATTGTAGCAACTCTGGTTTTTCTGTGTGAGACTTTCAAATATTTCTATGAATATTTCTTAAGCTAGATGTTGAGTTGGCATAGGATTATGGAGCTCATAGAGCCTTAGTGTGTGATATTAAAAATATTAAATATTTTATATTGTTCATGCATAGTTTTTTATTAAATGTGGAACAATAATTTATTGGAGTCTTGAATCGAAAATCTAAGGCCATTGTTGAGTCTGTAATGTGGGTTTTACCCTAAGCGCAATATAAAGTTTATTAGCATCGGTTTCTTGGTTAAGGGTGTGTTATAGAGTGTTTTGATGATATATTAGTTTATTGAAAATTAAATAAACTAATATACCCCCTCCTCCTTGGGTACTCATACATGGAAGAGGACGATCCCCCCCCCCATGTGCGATGGATTCCCAAGGCTGAACCACGGAGAAGAGGTGTCATTGATGGAAATCAGGGAGTTTCAGGTGGATCAAAGGGTATTATCATTTGAGATTCCTAATCATAAAGCATTTAGTGTACGATCACATTACTTATGTTGTTTCTATTTAGTGAATGTGAACTTTGGGTACTACTTGTTGTGTATTGTGGGTACACACTGTGTAGTGATCCCAGGCTGTGTGGTCGGGGACATGGACAAGGTTTCCATATCAAAGGACATGGTCCTATGGGAAAGGGGTTCGAACATGGGAATAGGGTTTCATACATGGGTTTTAGGTTTTGTATATGGGAAAGGGGGTCGAACATGGGCATGGGATGAGGACACGACCAAGTGGATGAATAGACAAGACACGTCATACGGGGCGACATGGTCAGCCATTCGTGTACGAACGAGGACATGCCCGGGAGATTGTATAATGTCACATGCATTTTGACATAAGGTTCACAATATGTATATTCCCAAATAAACCCTGAGTACCATTAGGGGACACAGACAGGGGATGGTTTCTTGATACATGCCATGTGTTGTGGGTACATGTCATGTACTCCCCTTGAATACTTCTCCCTCATGAAAATCCATCTGTAGGACTAGGATGGAGGCCCATGAATAGCCTATACTTATTAGTTTCCCACATTAAATGAAATGGTGGAAATGGTTTTGTAGGTAGATATATGATATGATATATTCTGATCATGACGCTTCCTTAGGTGATACTTGATGATGGTAGTGATTGGGTAGGATAATCAGAGAGTTCAGATAAAGATATTACTCCCATATTGCACCAAGGAGTAGGTCCTCTATCCATGGATATGGTACTCCCATGTCACACCAGGGCATGGGTACTCTATACTCATTGTGCAGATAGTGATGGTACTCCCCTGTCACACCAGGGTGTGGGTCCTCTATCCATGGAGACGGAACTCCCCCACAGTGGGTGTGGGTCCTCTACCCATTGAGTAGTTGTCCCAGGGTTGGTACTCCCCTATCATGTTAGGGTGAGAATCCCACATATCATTCATATAAGTAGACATGGAACTCCCATATACTCAATTGTGGGTCCTATATCTATGGAATGCTACTCCCCTATCTTTGATCTCCGACAGAGATCGGGTCCTCCACAGAAGTTGGATCTCCCTCGGTTATAGAGAACAGTTTCAATAGCGGGCCCCTCCACCTGATATTCATAATACCTGGTAAGGATTTAGTACTCCCTTGATGCAGTGAAGTGCAATCCTCTCCATATGGGTTCTTCATAGGGTTTGTGAGATGGTTAGTATTTAGTACACCCTTAGGTGTGGGGAAGCATCGAGGTTCAGGTCCCTCCTTTTTATCTCCTAAGGTAGAACATGGTTCTTAGTTTGGAGTTATATCGCCCTCTACTATGAATGTAACAGTGAAGGGTGGGCCTCTACACTTGAGTTATTATGAGATTGCATGGGGCGCAAGATAATAGATACAAGACCTCTGGTGTTGAGCACAAGAATTGGACCTAGAGAGTTAATCCTGATGAGTTGGATCACTTGGATGTATTCCATCAGGGATGGAAGGTATCATTGATTGAGATATCCCCAGTGAGTGCTACTATTTGAGAATTGAGTAGAATCATTTGGCTGGCAGTGAGGTCAGGACCTCATGATACTTAGACTCTAAGATGAGTATATTTGGGTTTTTTTGGTTGTCCTTATAGTGATTTCACATATCTTCATTGACATACTATGTGGATTAATCTGACTAGACATGTATATCTAAGTATCAGTTAAGATGGATTTTCTTGTTCTCTCTCCCTTGGGTTTCCTCCTCTGGATTTGGGTCAAACAGATTGTTTCCTTTCAGTTCCTCCCTTTAATTTTGGGGTTTTAGGGTGCCTACTAGGTACTTTTATACTCACCCCTACATGGGATCTACCAACATATGTCATTTCTTGTATAGATGAAAAGCCTTTTGATAGAGTTCTATGAGGACCTGGAGTAGGTGGAGCTTAGAGAGCTAGACAGACCTAGGTGTTTATTGGTGGTTTCATTTGATAGAAGTCCCATCCTTCAGAGCAGTTTAGACATTTTTCAATTTTTTGTGTAATTTTATTTTTTCTATTTTACGCCTTCTAATACATTCATACTCTGTTTATGGTATATAGATGTATACATTCATTTTTTATTTCATTTATATCATTATCTATGAACTGTTTCATGGATATGTGTGTGTGTATGTGTGTGTGTGAATGGGTATCATAGGATAAGGCCTCCCATGTATGTGATATATCTACTTAGTGTCAGTCACCTACCCCTGACCTATTGGAGGTCAGCTTGGGGTAGTGTAATCTCATCCTTCCTCCATCTAGGTGGGCCCTAATGGGACAGTTCGTTATAAATTTTATGATGTTTCTTATAGATTTTGGTTTGTGAGGAACCATTATACTCATTCCCAATATCCATTCTCAAAGGTGATTAGTTTTCCCATGTTATTGAGATAGGAATCTATATAAAAACTTTATAACTTATGAATTACTTTATGTACTTATAAATTACATTGGTTTGTTTTAGGAAATTAATTTATTTGATATCAAAAAGTATTTTTTTCAATAGATTGATGTTATTAAATGGATTTTTATTTAAAACATATTTGTTCAAACTGTGTATTTGATGAAATTCCTTAAAGATGGTTTTGATTATAAAATTGATTCTTAAGTATATAAGTGGTAATTCTTCACTGAAATTTTTTTATAAATTTTTTTTGTAGTTTTTGAATGGTTTTTTGTAAACATGTCTCATTGGGAACCTTCGGTGCATCGAGAAATGGATACATGTCACCCTAGTGCATGTGTCACCACTAGGGGTTATTTTGTTGATATCGATAGAGTGTGGTATGAATAAAAATTGAATGTATTCATTTTGTTCCTAGATTAGTTTTCCACTATGTGTCTAAGTATGTATTCTCATAAGCTGGATCCTAGTATTTTACTTTTCCATTTATGCTTGGTATTATACAAGATGTTACATTTCATTCCTAGTTACTCACTTGTTTTTCTTATGGTGTATCCATGGATGGTTTTACTTATGATTTCATGATTTCTCACAAATACTTTTCATATTACTTTTCAATGTGAATATGAAATTATTTTATGAAAACTAAAGGATGTTTTATGAAATGATTCTATTTTGAAACTACATTATAAACTGGATTTGTTTTAAAGCTAGATCTAATGTTTTCATGGTAATAGAATTTTTATAGATTATTTTGTGAAACCCTACTAGGATTTGTGATCACACTCTAATTTTTACTTTAGGAGTTTTTAGATTCGGTTTTATAGGAATCAGGTAAATGGAAAGTTGTTATGTAATTCTCCATATTCTCTTAGTTTTTTTCTTCTTCTTAGTGAGATAGATTGGTGGTGACAGATTATCACATGGAGACTCATTTTTTTTCTTGTCTTGTTTTTTGTTAAGTTTATTTATTTGGATTGAAATTTTATGTCTCATGGATGTATAATCTTCTTCTGAATTCTAATCTATTACTTTATCTCCTTTTGATTATATATGATACTTGTTTGCTTATTTGTTTATTCAACTAACTTATGGAATACCTTCTCAGGTGACATGTTAGTTTGACCTTGGTTGGTTTGTTACATGGGTAGTGGTTGAAAAACTCTTTTGGGTATTTGTCTCTTTTCCTTCACTTGTTAATATACCAAAAATATTGTATTATAGTCAGTGATCTCTCTTTTCATGTTATCCCACCAACAATGATCTCACATATCCTTACACATTTTGGTGCTTCCACAATTTATAGAGAATGCAGAGTTGTGTGCTCTATCCATCAGCTCATTCATTAACTTTATAATATATGGGATACATAACCTTATATAAAATATAAATACTCCCTATTGATCTACATATAACTCAAAAATATACCAATTTTTCAAAGCTTCAATCTTCTTTTGTTACTTTGGATCATTTATTTTTACTTTCTTGGTATTCTCTAGAAATAATGGTTGGGAAATCATTTAAGATAGGATTGATGATGTTCCTTACCATATGAATACTATTTATAACTTTATCAGGTCATTTATCAATGGATGTCCTTCAATCCTTATCATCATAATAACTCTAGGGTCTTTCCTACTCAATGCATCAGAAACTTTGTTTTCTTTTCTAGGGTGATAATGGATAGAGTAATCAAAGTACTTAAGAATTTTTAATCATCTCTTTTGTCACATATTCAGTTCCTTTTATGTGAATATATACTTTGGAATATGGTGGTTGGTTTATATATCACACTTCTCCCCATAAAGATAATCTCTCAATATATTTAATACAAAAATAACTACAGCTAACTCCAAATCATGAGTTGGAGAATTTTATTCATGAGGCTTTAATTGTCATGATGGATAGGAAATCACTTTGTCATTTTTCATGAGTACACATATAATTCCTTTAAATGATACATCATTATAAATGGAAAATATTTTCCCATTATAAGGTAAAGTTATCATAGGTGCACTAACCAACCTCTTCTTTAGTTCTTTTAAACTTTCTTCACACTCCTTTATCCATATAAACTTAACTAAATTTTGATTTAACTTGGTTAATAGATTATAATGTTGTAAAAAAAATCACAAACTTTTTATATTATATTTATAGACCAAAGAAACTATGAATCTTAGTTATTATTATAGAATACTCCCCCCTCCCCCCTCTATGGACTTTGTCTTTTCTGGATCCACTGATATTCCTTTATTGGTCACAATGTGTCCCAATAATGCAACTTTTTGTAACCAAAACTCAAATTTGTTTAATTTACCAAAAATATTATCTTTCCTAAATATTTTTAATATTACCCTTATATGGTCCTCATAATCCACATGAATTTTGGAACATATATAAATATCATTTATAAAGACCACAATTAATTTATCTAGGTGGTCCCTAAAAACTCTATTCATCAAATACAAAAATATTGAAGGAGTATTAGTAAATCCAAATGGCATAACTAAAAACTTGTAATGTCCATATCTTATTTGTAATGGATTATTTGGGTTATCTTCTTTCTTCACCATGAGCTGATTATACCCTGAATGAAGTTCAATCTTAGAAAATAATTGAGCCTCATGAATCTAGTCAAACAAATCATCAATCCTTGGAATAGAATATTTTTTCTTCACTATGGTCCCATTAATTTCTCTATAATCAATGCATAACCACATAGATCCACCCCCATTCTTTACAAATAGAACAAATTCCCACTGAGGGGACTCTCTAACTTGAATAAAACCCTTCTCTAAAATATCTTGGAGTTGCATCTTTAATTTATATAACTCTACATATGTCATTATATACGGGGTCTTTGATATTTTCTTGGATCCATGTATGGGTTCAATTAATAACTCTACCTATCTTTCTAGAGGAGGTCCATGTAACTCTTCAGGAAATACATTAATATACTCTTTGAAAATTATTGCATATCATATATTTAAACTTTCTCTTTATTCTCCTTATTCACAAATAATTTCCATAAATAAGGAAAAAGGAGGTGGTTGTTGGTAAGACTCAAGATGGGATATCTCTCCTTTGAAAATAATTATAGGTTTTCCTTTCAATATAACTAAAAATTTCCTTGGTTATATAGTTGATATTGGCATTATAATCTGACAACCAATCCATATAAAGTATTATTTCATATTTTAAAATTGGAATGACCACCATGTTTTTGGAGATATTTTACTCACCAATGTTATTAGATGAATCCCTATATATCTTTGATACTTAAATAGGTCCTCTAGGAGTTTTAATTGAAAACTCTACCACTGGTATTTCATGTCTTAACTTGATGTTATTTTAAAAATTTAATGAAATAAAAGAATGTGTAGAACCATAATCAAATAATTTACTTTCTAGATTTGAGTGAATGGTGAATATACCTACCCAACAACACTTGGAGCCTCAACTTTAGTCACTATGATTGAAAAAACATAACCTTGTTCCCTTGTTCTCTAATGGGATTAATGTAAGTTTCCCTCCATTATCTTCTGATTTGGATAATGATTAATAAAATTTATATGCTCCCCACTCATTAAGAATTATACTATAGGTTTTACTTGAACTCTCTTCCCTTTGTCATTGGCATTCAGATGTTTATGCATTACATATCCATGAAAGTTTTGATCTACATTTCCATCTCTTCCACAATTTAGCACTTTCTAATTCCTTGTAGATAATTTCCCAGATTTTTATTCCCATAATTGTTGCACATGGGTAACATTTTTTTCTTTATTTCTATTCCATGGTCAAAATTATTTTAGAAATTTAGATTCACCCCCCCCCCCTTCTTATCATTAATTCCATGAGACCACTATAAATCTACAAACTCCATTTACATTATGAGGTAATATCTTATTATTTCCTCATAGGTCCTAAAGTATCAGATTGAAATATATTTCTCTATATGATTTCTTATACCACCAAAGAATCAATCAATTTTCCCATCAAAATCAATAACAAATATTGAAGTGTACTGTGAAAGCCTTTTAAAGTTCATCTCATAATACCAGCTCATTTTCCATTTGTTTCAGCTCACCCAATTCTCTCTCCATCTAAATTAGAAGGGTGTGAGAGAATACTTATTGGAAAATACTTTTTTGAAGTCTTCTTACTATATGTATTTAAATTTATCCTTTAGATTTGTGTTTTTGATCAATGTCCACCACTGATCGGATTCTCACTCTAAGTAATATAATTCTATCATAACTTTGTCTTATTTAAAATAATGGAGAACATAAAATATCTTTTTTATAGTATGGATCTAGTTTTTTTATCAATGGATTAGAGGTTCCACTAAAAATAGGGGTTAATTGATACATGAATGATTAATCTATTAGTTGTTCTTTCCTTGGTGATATCATACACTCCACATTGTTTAGGATGTTATTCATAACCTGGTATAATTGATTCAACATTATCATGAAGTTTTCAACTTTGGTTCCCCCAATTTTGGGAAGGTCATCATCATATTGTCTGTTGTATCTATTATTTATAGGAGTCCATTTATTTCCTACCATTTTTCTAGAAGAATAAAATCTAGTTAATAATTTGTTACTATTTTAAATATTATAGTAATTCTAAAGGAAATATTAATCCTAAAATTTTCTAATAACATGTTTCTAGTATAATATAATTTAATCTTAAAAAATACATTATCTATGTATCCTTCATTATGGTTTATAAAAAGCATGTGGTTAAACAAATAATATCCCTTAATAGTGTCAAACCAAGTGTGCCGAAAGAACTCTTTATAATGAACCAAATAACGATTAAGTTAACACCTAATCCACTCATTTCGGGTTTACTAACCCTAGGTGAAATTGTGCAAGAACCATATCCACTTGTATTATCTAGGCAATGATTTCATTGCTTTAAAACCAGTTACTTTATACATAACCAAAATTTCAGGATGTTTTCCTACATTTAGACTTATCTCTATGGTTTTTTATAATGTTTTCTATCCTAATTTTCATAAGTAACTAAACCTTTCCTTTGATACAAACTATGGTGACATGCCTTTTTAATACATGATTTTTAAAATAATTACTTACCAAAATATTTCATTAATAACTTAGAAGGACCTTTGTGGTTTAGTGTCTTGTAAAATATGTACATAATACATTAATTGAATAAGAAAAATATAAACACAAACTTTATTTAATCCTCTTGAAATATTTCATTATTATTCTATATTAGGTCACCTCATTGTAAGTAATTTCTTAGGGACATCCATTAACAGAAAAGGGTGAGCATAAAGACTTTTATGGGATAAACAAAGGAAATGGAATATGATAATTTACATACATAAAAAATGATTCATAACATGGTATAATGATAATAAGTATGTGATACATAACATGGAAATGTGTTTACAATATAAAAATGAGACATTCATAGCATATCACCAAGGTTCAATACCAAGGTTTCATAAAACATATTACCAAGGTTATTCACCAAGTTATCACAAAACATGTCATATATAGAGATTAATTATTTACCCAATGCATTAGAGAACTGTCATTTCATACCCTTTATATTTATTAATTCATGTGTGCCACATATATTATAAGAAATCATTTCATCAATAACCCGTGGAGGATAAATAATGGGTTTCATATACGATCATTGAGTACATAAGTGTTTAATGGCTTGAACTTTTCATATTTTTTATCACATGATAAGGTAATGTGTGTTTCATACATAGTAATCTCTAGTAAATGAAGTATAATTACATCTATATGAAAACCCTTGAAATAAAATATAGATTGGTATTCCCAATATAAAAGGTAGGCATGAGAAATCAAGGAATGATTTTGGCAACATAATGAGTATACAAAGTAGTTTATGGAATGTGGTTAATATGAGGTAATAGAACCCCATAATTTATATAATAACATTTGGATAGTGATGGAATGATCATAAGTTCATGAGAACATAATAACTTTGAATTTAAAATACTAACTATAAATAAAGTACTTGGATAAAAAAGAGGGAAGAGAATCCCTTATCTTGTGATATATATTCTTAAATATTGAGGAGAGTTCCTTGGAACCTTAAAAACTTATTGTAAAGGGTTTAGAGAGGGAAAATGTGTTGAAATTAATTAATAATTTCTTGTGAGTGAATAGAATTGTGTGGATATGTGTGTATTTAAGAAAATGTGGGAAGTGTGTTTATTAATTTTAAAATATATGCCTTAAAAATCTAGATTGTGTAAAATAGAAAACCATTGGCTTAACCAAGGTTTTGGATCATGGTTTATGAAGTTGAGAAGGTAATTTTTGACATATTTTAGTTTCAAAACCAAAATTAAATTTTTTATATTAATTTTTTCATGTGGGATTAATTTTTCCACAAAATAATGTTTTTAAAAACTTAATTTTTATTTTAGAAATTATAAAGTAATTTATAGGTTTGCAAATTCATTTTCACTTATTAAAATACAATATATTAGTAAAAATGAATTATTTTGGTCTTTTTATTTTGTTTTATTAATTATTACAACATTATTACATTTTTATAAAATCATAAAACATATCGAAAACACAAAACTGTTTTTTACTATTCATTAAAAAATAAAGCATTTTAGAAAATTATCATAATTTCACCCTAACCTTATTTCGATGTTCTGATTTCAAATATAATTTTTATTTTACCAAAAAAAATTATAAATATGAAAATTTTAACTTTTAAATAAAAACCCTTATTTATTGAAAAAATAAAAAAATTTAAAACATGTTCAACTTCTTAATAATTATAAAAATTACCTTGGGCATTATAAAATTATATTATCATTTATATCAAAATAAATAGTGTTTTATAAAACTATTTTATAAAATTAAATTTTATTTGAAATACCTGAATTTATCATAAAAGTTTATTTTAATTATATACTTTTTAAAAATAAAATTATGTTTTATTTATATCCAAAAATGTACTAATCATGTTCATCTTATATTCATGTTTATTTTGTTAAATTAAGTATTAATGAAAATGGGATTAAAGAAGTCATTATTTCATTTCTAAAAATAACCTTATAACTTTATAATACTAAGGTCTAGATACATAACCTCTTAATACAACAAAATACACCCTAAGGGTAAGGTGTGTGATGGTGGTACTTTCATGGGGTGTCTTAGCTAACATTAATCTAGTAGTGATCTCCAATAACTTGAAATTCTCTCATAGTCAATTTCTCTCGAGCCTTGCTTATTGAAGTTCTTATTGGTCTTAGTCAAGGGCGAACCCTGGTGATGCCACCTCCCTCTTAGTATTTGATAAATGGGCAGAAAATGGCATGATCATACTATTTGGGGCCATCGTTTATCCCTTATGCATGAATTATCTTTTTTTATTACACTCCATATACACTATTTCTATTGGTAACATTACTACCAATGGTAATAATCCCAAATGGTCATATTGACCAATGGTTAGATCTTAATGGTCACTTTTCCCTTTATAACCTATATATACTCCACTATTATCATACCTCAACATTCATTACTTCTCTTACAAAGTTTATCCACTTAGTCTATCATATTTTTAACTCTTCAATTTCTTTTTATTATTTTTATAGTAGGAGAAATATTCAATGGAGAATCCAAACCTATGGAGTTTATCTTGGTGTGTGAATTATTCCTTTTCATTTATCTCTTTGTATTGTTTCTAAATGTTATAGTCAATATCAATTCATGATATGTGATTTTTTTATGAAATTAAATAGTCTTTAAAGGTTATTTTATTGTAAAACATAATAAAATAGTCATTATGAAACATCATCTCTTTTATTAAGGAACATTTTGGGTCATTAAATCCCTCCCTAAGAAATTTTGTCCATAAAATTTATGTCCTACCTAAAAAAAGGAGGTATTTCTCTTTCATCACTTCTTCAGGTTCTCATGTTTCTTCTCTGAACTTTTTATTTCTCCATAAGACTTTCACAAGTTGAGTTATCTTGTTTCTCAAAAATTATTCTCTTTTATCAAGAATCTAGATAAGTTTTTCTTCATATGATAGATCAAGTTCCAATTCTATACAATTTTCTCATGTATTTTTTTTTTCTGAAATATACTTTCATAATAGGGACACATGGAAGACATCATGGACATTAGAATGATTTGGAGAGAGTGTTGTCTGATAGGAAGTTACTCCAACACACCCCAGAATCTCAAATGGTCTAATATACCTTGGACTCTATTTCTCATTTCTGAACCTCATAACCCATTTCCATGGTGATATTTTCTATAGTACATGACCCTTAGCATGAAACACTAATTTATTCCTTTGATTATCATCATAACTATTTTTTCAACTCTGAACAGCCTTGATATGTTTTGGATCACTATTATTTTCTATATAGTTTCTTTCATAATGTATCATAATAATATTTTTCCTTATCCAACTTCATCCCATTGTGTTAGAGTTATGTACCTCTACCCATAGAGTGCTTCATAAGAAGCTATTTGAATACTTGAGTAAAAACTATTGTTATAGGTGAATTCAACAAGTGGAAGATGTTGATCCCAACTCCCTTGAAAATCAAGTGAGATAGCCTATAACATGTCTTATAACGTCTCAATAGTCCTATAAAACTTCCCATAATTTTAAGGATGATAGGGTGTGTTGAGGTTTACTTCGGTATTCATATCCTTTTAAAGGATCCTCTGTAACATAGAATTAAATCTTAGATCACAGTCTGAAACAATTAATAGTGGCACACGATAAAGTCTTTCCACCTATTAAATATATAGATAGGAAAGGATATTAGGGGATAAATCCTCTCATATGGTGATAAAATGAGAAGAATTTGTTAATCTATCAATGATTACCCTTATGGAATTATTTTTTTGGGTGCATTAATAAATTTGGTAACAAAGTCCATAGTGATGTTGTCCCACTTACATAAAGGTATGGGTAGTGTTTTCATCACTCCTTAAGGTAGTTATCACTTCTCATTCTCTTTTTAAAATACCAAACATCTTTTAGTATAGTTAGAAATCACCCTTTTCATGTTATCCCATCTATAATGATCTATCAGATCCCTATACATTTTGGTGCTTCCCGGATGTATAAAGAATAAAGAGCGGTGAGATTAATACATAAACTATTTCTTTAACTTTTTAATATATGAGATACATATCCTTGTACCACATCTTAGTACTCCCACATGATCAACATTTAACTCAGAATTCTTCCCATTTTTTCACATATTCTATATTCTTTAGTAACTTAGGATCATTTCTTTGTGATTTCTTGATACTCTCTAGTAATGATGGTTAAGAAATAATTTGGGATAGGATTTATGATGTACCTTACCTTATGACTTCCATGTCCATATTTAAGTGTTCCTTGATCAATTTTTCTCCTTCAAAACTCGTTATTGTAATAAATTTTGGGTCTTTCCTAGTCAATGCATCATTGACTTTATTTTCTTTTCTAGTGTGATAATGGAAACAACAATAATAGTCCTTAGAAGTTAAAACCATCTTTTTTTCTCATGCTCGATTCCTTTTGTATGAATATATAATTTAGCCTTTGGTGGTTGGTGTATATATTACACTTCTCCCCATAAAGATAGTGTTTCCATATATTTAATTCAAATATAACTAAAACTAACTCCAAATCATTGGTAGGATAATTCTATTCATGAGGCTTTAATTATTGAAATTAATAGGCAATCACTTTTTCATTTTTCATGATTAAAAATCTAGGTACCTTTAAGGATGCATCACTATAAATGAAAAATCCTTCTCCATTAGAGGGTAAAGTTATCACAGGTTCACTAACCAACCACTTATTTAGTTCTTATAAACTTTATTCACACTCCTTTATCCATATAAACTTAACTCTGTTTCAAGTTAACTTAGTTAGTGGATTAAAATTTCATGAAAAGTTTTTCACAAACCTTATATAGTATCTTACTAGACCAAAGAAACTATGAATCTCAGTTATTATTGTAGGATGTGGACACTCATCTAAATCCTTTTTCTGTACTGGATCCATTGAAATTTCTTCATTGGTCGCAATTATTCCAAATAATGTGACTTGTTCTAACTAGAACTTACATTTACTGAATTTACCAAAAATATTCTATTTCCTCAAATATTGTAATATGACCCTTAGATGATCCTCATTCTCCTCATGAAATTTGGAATATATCTTAATATAATCAATAAAGACACAACAACAAAAACGAAAATTCATTATGATTTGATGTGTTTTAAAATGTGACCAGAATTGAATTTAGCCACATTTATAGAAAATCATGGTTTATTTTGGTGTGTTTTCATAAAAACATGACTGATTTAGTGACATTTATTTTAGTTTTTTTCTAAAATGGTGCTAAATTTTAATTTAGTCGTGTTTCCAGGAATAAAACATGGCTAATTTAGCTAGGTTCTTTAATCATGTTTTAAAATGTTGCTAAATTACATTTATATATATATAGAGAGAGAGAGAGATTAATTTACATATATTTATGTTAATTCATATATTAATACATACATATATATATAATAATAGATATATTAATTTATATATTAATATATAATAACATATGATAACATATATATGTGTCATATATAATAACATACATATTAAATTATATACAAATATATAATAACATATATTAACACGTATATATGTACCAAAAAGGTTGAGGTTAATCCCCTTTATTAAAAATAGAAAAATAAAATAAAAACCCCATTTAAACTGGGTTAAAGGAAAATCCATTACAAGACCATAGGCCCAGAGGCACATAGCCTTAAAATTCAGTGGCCCAAAATCCCAGTGAGACAAAACCAATTACAAAATCAAATCCCATAACAAATTCAAATCACAAGCCCATTGGCACAAAACAAAAAAAAAAGAAAAAAATCTGGACCCAAGTTCAAGCAACCCACAGCCGACCTCCACCTTCATCTGCAGCTGATGTTGCCACCACCAAGCCGCCCAAACATAGAGGAAGCCCCCTCTGCCACTCACCACCACCATGCATGTCGCTTTCTCCTACTACAGCCATATCTTCACCTCACCACATCCGTCAAAGCTAGAACGTGTGAAGATCATGCCCAAATCCATCACTACAGCCAGATCTCTACTTTCTATAGCCAAATCCGCAGCACAAACCACCATCATGCTAGTGCTGAACCAAATCCAATAGACCCACCACTTCTTGATCCCCACACTGCCCGGGACCTCCAACAACCACCATGGAGGGAGACACCATTGTATATGAGGAGAAACACTGCCTAAGAAACAATGTGAGGCCGATATGTAACTACTATTGAGAATCGTCGTATTAGGGAGAATCAAGGAACACCACCGAGATTAAGAGTTTCGGTCGAAGTCATGGCTCCCTACCTCTGATCTCCACACATATATATGTAACATATAATAAAACATATGTTAATTTATATATTAAATTATGTATATTGGTTTTCAAAATAATATTAAATTATATATATAATATAAATTTATATATATGCACACACATGCTGACACACAAATATATTAATATACATACTTATATATATACATACATGCATGCATGCATATATATATACATATATTTATATTGTGTGTGTGTGTATAAATTTTCTATAATTATATTAATGTGTTTGTGTGTTTATGTATATATTCATGTATATATATATATATATATTTATATATTTATTAAAGTGTATATATAAATATCTAAATTTATTAACATACATATATACATATATACATACATACATATATATATATATATATATATATATATATTAATATGCATGCATGCATATACACACACATAAATTAATGTGTGTGTGTGTGTTTAAATTAATGTATAAATAAAAATATCAAAATTTATAATTATAATTATATTAATATGTGTGTGTGTGTATTAATGCAGATATATTTATATATAAATACTCAAAATACATTAATCTATAATATATATATATATGATAAATTTTATATTTATATAATTATATTAACATATATTTATATTAATATATATATATATATATCAAATAATATATTAGTTAAACAAAAAATAACCCTGGTGCGATGGTAAATTCCATCGGCCAGGGAAGTAAGCGTTGTAGGTTCAAAACCTGCAACTCATGATTTTCTGGGGGAGGGGATTTTCACACGAGGGGGCAGGGTCTGGTGAGTTGGTTCATGGGGGTGGGCCAAGCAGGTTCACAGGGGTTGGGGTGGGGGTAATTCTGATTCTCTAGGGTGGTCTGGGTTTGAGAGTGAGGTTGGTTGGTTTGTGATAGTGAGGGGCGGTCTAGTTTCCTAGGGTGAGAGGCAGTCTGGTTCAGGTAAAAAAATATTATGGTAAAAAATATAGAATAGGAATTTAAAAAAATATGTAATTACTCACACTTGTAAAAAACTTGGGTAATGCGCACCTAGTTTACCTGTGTTTAAAAACATGGGTAAATCAACCTGATTTACCATTATCTTATTTCCCTACGTTTTTATGAAATGTGTGTAAATCATTTAGCAATATTTATAAACATTACTAAATTCCAAATAAAAACATTACTAAATGCATTTTTTCAAATAGTGAGACCACCATAAATTTATCAAGGTGGTCCCTAAAGATTATACTCATCAACTTTATAAATATAGAATAGGTATTAATCAATCCAAAGGTCATAACAAAAAATTCATAATGTACATATCTTATTCAAATGGAAGAATTTGAGGTATCTTCTTTCTTTACCCCCGGCCGATGATACCTCGATCGGAGGTCAATCTTGGAGAAGAATTAATCCACATGAAGTTAATCGAACAAATCAGAAATCCTTATAAGAGGTTATTTTTTATTCACTGTGATCCTATTAAGTTCTATATAATCAATTCAAAATGGCATTGATTAGTCCTTATTCTTCACAAATATAAGAGGTTCTCCTCAAGGAGACACACTAGGTTGAATAAAACACTTCTCCAAAATTATTTGAAGTTTCTTCTTTAATTCCTCTAAATCCACATATGTCATTCTATATAGGGACTTTGATATTGACTTGGATCCAAGTATGAGTTCAATTGATAATTCTACCTATCTTTTTCGGGGAGGTCTAGGTAACTCTTTAGAAAATATATCAATGTACTCTCAAAAAATGGGTATATATCCTATCTTTATGCTTTCTTTTTCTTCTCATTCACTAATAATTTCTATAAATAAGGAAAAGTGAGGTGGTTCTTGGAAATACACATGTTTGGATATCTCTCCTTTTAATATAATTACATATTTTTCCTTCAAGAAAACTAAAATTTACTTGCTTTTAATGTTGATATTGGCATTATACTTTGACAACCAATCCATCCCATGAATAATGTCAAATTCCACCATTGGAATGACAACCAGTTTTATGGAGAAACTATACTCACAAAATTTAATAGGGGAATACCTATATATATTTTATGCTTGAATATTTCCTCTAGAATTTTTAACCAAAAACTCTACCACTAGCAGTTATGGGTTTAATTTGATGTTCTATACAAATTTTAATGAAATAAAATAATGTGTAGAACTAGAATAAAACAACGTGATTTCTAGATTTGAGTATATGATGAGTGTAATTTATACAACATCTTTTGGATCCTCAATTCTGACTATTGTGATTGAAAAAGCATGACCTTGATCCCTTGACATCTACTAGGGTTGATGATGATTTCCCTTCATTACCTTCTGATTTGTACATTGATTAGTGAAATGTTTATACTCCCTACACTTGAATCATTGTACTTCATATTGTAATTGCACCATATTCCCTTTTTCATTGGCATTCATATGTTGAATCTTTACGTATACATTATAGTTACAGTCTATATAGACATGTCTTACACACTTGTATCACTTTCCACTTGCATAAAATTACCTGAATACTTCTTCCCATAATTTTTGGAGGTGGGTAGTCATTGTTTCTTTACTTCTCTTTCATGATCAAAATTATTTCTAGAAATTTGGATCTATCCTCATATTTTTATCACTTGGTCCATGAGAACACTATGTATCTCTAAACTCTATTTCCACATTGAAGTCACATCATATTATTTCCTAATAACTTTAAAAGCCTCATATTGAAATATATTTCCATAAATTAAGCCTTATCCCACCAAATAATTGAACGATATTCCCATCAAAATCAATAACAAATATTTAAAATTATCACACAAGTCTTGTAAAGTTCATCTTATAATTCCCCATCAATTAATTTTCCATTTGATTTAGATCAAATAATTCTCTCTTCATCCTAGTTCATAGGGTGTGAGGTAAATTCTTGTTGAAAATGTCTTTTTTGAAGTCTTCCCACTCTATGGAACCTCATCCATTTTATTTTCATTCTTGACTAGTTTCCACCACTTATCGGCTTCTACCTCTAAGAGATATAATTTTGATATAATTGTTTCTTTCTTAAAACAATGGTGAAAATAAAATAATTTTTCTATCATATTGATCCAATTTTCTACAATCAATGGATTATAGGTTGTGCTAAAAATAGGTGTTCATTTACACCTCAAAGTTTAGGTTGTTATTTAAAACCTGAGATAACCGATTCAAAATCATCATGAATTTCTCAACTTTGGATCCCTCCATCTTGTGAAGTCTATCATTGTATTATATGTTGTATCCATTATTTACACAATTCCTCCTATTTCCTACCATTTTTATAAAGTAATAAAACCTAAGTGAGGAATTTGTTACTATTGTAAATCTTATAATAATTCTAAAGGAAACCTTAATACTAAAATTTTCTATAAACATGTTCCTATGATGATGTAATTCAATATTAAAAAAATTGAATTATCAACAAATCCTTCATAATTGTTTTTAAAAATCAAGTGATTAATCAAATCATATCCTCTAGGATTGAAGCAAGATATCTTTTTCATTCACTAGGTAACAATTGAGATACACAATTCTCCCTTTTCAAGGTTTTTACCCCTAGGTACAGTTGTGCCAGAGCCACATCCACTTGTAGTATCTAGATATGGATTTCATTAATTGGAAACCACTCAATTTTATACATCACCAAAATATCAATATGTTTTCTTATATTTAGATTTATTCCTAGGATTTTTACTAATTTTTTCTAGTCCTAATTTCCATAAATAAAAAAACCTTGACTTTGATACTAATTATGGTGACCTTCCTTTTTAATACATGTTTTTTAACATAATTCCTTAA
This sequence comes from Viscum album, assembly GCA_963277665.1. NCBI lineage: Eukaryota > Viridiplantae > Streptophyta > Magnoliopsida > Santalales > Viscaceae > Viscum > Viscum album. Next base: position 1,509,236,553 of record OY728128.1, on the reverse strand, counting down.
TAAAATATTACATTAATAACTTTAAAGGGCCTTTTAAGATTTATTATCTTGTAAACTAGATAAATAATACATGAATTACATAATTAAAACATAAAAAATAAACTTTATTTAATTCTCTTGAAATACTCCTTTATTATTCCATCCTAGGTCACCTCACTGCAAGCAATTTCCTAGGGACATACATCAATATAAAAGGGTGGGAATAAATCCCAATAATGGATAAGAAAAGGAAATGGAAAATGGGTGATTGAAATGGATAAAACATGAGGCATAACATGAGTTCATAATAATAATTATTTGGCACATAAAATGAAAATTTGTATATAGAATAAAAATGAGACATCCATAAGCATATCACCAAGATTCAATAGCAAGATGTCATAAAACATATTACTAAGGTTATTAATCAAGGTATCAAAAAACATGTCATCTCTAGATATTAATTCTTTACCCAATAAATTGAATCACTATCTGGGTGCACCCTTAATATGTATTAAATCATTTTTTCTATATAGATTGTAATAAATAATTTCATCAATAACCTATGGAGGATAAAGAATAGGTTCGTATAAGATCATTGAGTACATAAGTGTTTAAAAGCCTGAAATTTTCATCATTTTTAACCTATGAGAAGGGAATGTGGGTTTCATGCATAGTAATACCCCATAAACAAATTATAATTATATTTATATGAATACCCTTGAAATAAAATTGGGTTGGGTATTCATAATATAAAGGGGAGGTGTAAGAAATCAAGGAAGTATTTCGACAGCATAACAGGTTTACAAATTGGTTTATGTAATAAGCTTAATGAGAGAGAATAAAAGTATATCATTGATATAAAAATATTTTGATAATAATGGAATGATCATAAGTGCATGGTAATATAATAAATTTGAAATTATAAAACTAACCACAAAATATTTACTTGGATAAAATGGGAGAAGAAGTAAATCTCATATTGGGATATCTAGGTTAGGAGGGTTTGACTTTCAGGAATACTTAAGTGATTGGGTCTTGAAATTTTATTACAAAGTATGTTGTGCAGGTTCAATACAAAGGATCAATTAAGCAGAATTTTTTTAAAATAACCTATATTTACTAGATATAAAGTGGAAATAATAGCATGAAATGGTTATCATACACACATTTGAAGAGTTAGTATATTGGTATACTTTTTAATTTCATTCTAAAACTAGTATCATACATCTTCTTGAATCTCGTTTTGATAGAATTTATGAGACATATTTTTCAATGATCATCAAGAATAACTCCTTGGTGTGGTTTTTTCTTATATTGCATTACTATCATGAATTAAATTTTCATTTAATGTTAAATCTTTATGAAGTTGTTTATATATCCTTGCATCATTTTTGAAATGTGACTTTTCCCAGGAGTGAAAATGTTTAGGTGTGGGGTGTGATTGCATAGCGATTCATTATTCATTTTCACCTTTACACCACTGTGTTAAACTGATTTTGTATTGTAAATTCAAAATATAATAACAAATTTTAATTCATGTTTGATTCAATAATTTAATATTTATCACTTTTAAAAATGTAAATTTTACTTGTTTTTATGATTATGTTATAGGTGGAGGTGATTTAGAGAGCCCACAATGAAATTCAAGTAAAACATGCTAAACTGCACAAGTTTCCAAGAACATATATGTAATAAATTGAATACTACTACTAATTCATCCATATCTCAAATTATAGGCCTCAAAATTATGCCACATATTTGGTGGATATGTTCAAGAGGTAGGGAAACCAATTTTTAGTTTTTTTAAAAGTGAGATAAGTGTAAATACCCTAACACCATTTGCCCAGATTTGGTGCCTTACTAAATTACATTGGTATAATAAACAAGGAAGTCACATCCCAAAGGACCAAATAGTTTAGTATATTTGGAAAAACAGATACATACATAAGTTTTACATTACAATATCAAAGGAAAAAACAATAGATAAACTCTATTTTAAACATCCATAAACTCCTAGATTATCCCTTCAAGTCATTCATAATATACATCTTTCCATCTTGGGGGAAAATAAAACATAAGAAAGGGGTGAGATCAGATACTCAGCAAGGGTAAGTAATACAACTAAATCTAATATAAAAATAATTCATGTTGAATGACTAATAACACATTCCATTGGAACATAACCTTGAGCGTAATATGGAAAGAATAAAAGCTGAACAAATAATACCATATAAATAATCACATGAAACTTAACCATGGATATTCTACTAGTTGGATATTCACATGGATAATCAATTACTAATCATAATGAGGGAATAAATATTCCAGACATCATAAACATACCATAAATTCCTTGAAAATATTTCTAAAAATAAATGTTCAAGTACTTAGACAAAATCCATTTCTGTTTTGTCTCATGAGACATACTGATGCATCGAGGGACTATAGCGAGACCCGCCCGTCACTTACTAAGTATAATTAATTCCTCATATGTCTAATAAAAATATATCTTTAAATAAAATTGTACCATTCCAGTTTGAAATATTTTAATCATAATCATATATGAAAATACTCTAATAAAATCATTGATAAATTCTTGAGGAAAGTATTCTTTAAACATTCCAAAGTGTCCCATACCACTTTGAAACATTTAAATCACAATTCATATGAAGGAATAACATTAAATGAAACTTATAATATCATAAGAATAATAATAATCATGATATGATATATCATAGGGTGGTAGATACATCATATACAAGGAATAAGTGGTGACTAAGGCATATATCTCATAAAAGTAAAAGTGAGATAAGAAAAAACCCTTTTACTTTGGAAGGAATAGATCTTTTGGAAAATCATTTGTATTTTTCATAAAATCATATTGTAAAAATTTATATCCCATAAAATAAAATTTAAATACAATGAAAATATATTTTAGGAATAAATTAATCCCAACATAAGTGAAAACATGTAAAAAGAGTGTTTAAGAATCTTTAGAAATGAGCCTTTTTAATGCGGTTTAAAGAAAATCTTAGAGTCTTTAAAATGAAAAAATGAATAATTGTTTATATAAAACCATGAATGAACCATGATATTTTTTCATGATAAAATGACTTATTTTATAAAAATAATGGTGAATGAAAATATATTATGCATAACACATGATAATGGGTAAGAAATCGGGAAATTTCATTTAATCGAGCTTGCTTATCTGGAAGATTTGAGAAAGGAACCTTTTTAAAACATGTATTTCCCTTCATATAAGGATGATATGATCTGTTTATATTATTTTGGAACATATAAATAGAATTTATAAGAATTAAAAAAAAAGAAGAATTACATTGGAGTAAAGATAGAGAAAGAGTAACCCGAAGAAAAAAATGGGGGTTTGGAAAGAATCTCTTACCACTTTGAAAACAGTTGAACCATATGCCCCATAAAATCAACTGTAATCAAATAATATATTTAATAACATGAATATAAATATATTAATGATATCATACATCAATTTTTGGTATAAATACATCCCACATAATAGATAGTGGTGAATAAATAATATCTCATATAAATAAAAGTGAGATGAGAAAACTCTTACATTATGTATGAAAGTGTTCTACATTTGACCTTAATATCTTGGATAATAAAATTAAATCCATTAATTAATTAATTCATAAAATTTTCTACATGTATTTTATTTATTATAATTTTATTAACTTCATTTATGTCCTTTTTGAGGAGTTATAAGATTCAATTTCATCGTTCGGTAGTGTTCATTTCCTTAGTTTTCACAATTGGTTCACTTGTATAAATGTATGAAAGATTGTGTGAAATGGAAATAAATATACATAATTAAAGTTATATTTTATTAATTTAATTCCATAATATTGAATTTTTATATAATTCATTTGGTTATTTTTGGTGAGGATGAATTATTAGATAAGACGTTAGTGATAATCGTTTTAGATTATTTTTGGAGGTTTTTCAATCTTCACAAACTAGTTTTGTCTTTTTATTTAACATCATATGTATATAATGGCTAAAAAAATTAAATAGGTTAATATACATATATTATAATTTTTATAACCATACAAATGGTTTTATGACCAGCCTAGAAGGTGTTAATGGAAAATAAAAATGCATCATCCATGATGTTGGTAAATTGACACATCACGGATGATGTTTTCATTTATAGAATAAGATAGAGAGAGAGAGAGAAAAGTTTAATGATTTTTTTAAGGTGATATCCAAGGCCCTTTTCATTGAAACAAAATAAAACAAACAAAGCAAAATGAGATTAGTTGTTCATTTCACACAAATCAGTGGCCCTCCTCACGAGGGCCCAATTTTTTCCTAATTTTATCTACAATCTTTCACTCTGCATCTTACAAGGCAACCCAATCAATCTTATGTCCTCACCCTTGTCTACGGCCCCTGGTGTGAAGTGATTCAATATTTCTTGCTTGTTGAAAAAGACCTTCGATGTATGTGTCATCCGAGTCTGAATCCACAAAATGTGTTTCATCTTTCTTTGAGGTCAGTTCTACTCGTCCGCGTCCTCACCCACAACTACTAGGAATCCATCCTCCTTTCGACGATTTAGTATGTTGCCAAGAGACATCACGGTCATCTTCACCTTCTGCTGGAACTAGGTTCGCAACCAGGGTCTTCTCTGTAATCTGCTGAGGTCCAGGCAGGATTGATGGGGGTTGCATCAAGGCAGCATGTTCGTTTTCCCTTGGAGGATCAACAACATCAACCTCAATATGTCCTACAACACTATTAAGAGCTTCAAACGTGTTAGCAGTGGTCACTTGCACCTGTGCAGATGGATTTAGATCAGTACTTCTAGGTAATGGAACTGTAGGCAAGATGAGAATATAATTTCCAAGATCATCAGTAGGAGGTTATATCTCCTTTGAGGGAACTATAGTAGGTTCTTCAGAATGTACAGCATTCTTTAAAAGATCAACCGAGTGTTGTTCTAGCACTGGGTACAAAATCCTTTTCCCGGTGCTTTTATCAACACCATAAGATATAGCAGATATAGTTTAATCATCTTTACCAGTAATAGATACACTTTTTTCACTTCCAGAGTGGGGGTGTTGTGTTGTGACCCGAGCAGTGAGACCAACAGTTACCAGATCTGGAGTGTGATCCTCAGCAACCTGGGTCTCACTAGCTCTTCCCTTCTCAACAATGTCAGCCCATGACCAAGTGTCATATTAGTCAGAAACCTTTTGAGGTTGCATATACATATCATGGGAATTCAATTTATCATCCAGTGTATTGACATCACAATGTCCAGTAATAAGAGGAGATGGTTTTACCATCTCCTGGTTACTTCCTAGGGCAAGATGGGGATCCAAAGTAACATGTTGTGACAACTTCTGAGTAGCATTTTTAGTAGCTAAAGCATCCCTAGTAATCCCAACCGTTTGGGTAAATTCATAGGAACCAGTATTTTGAGAGTGTTTCTTTTTGAAGAAAGAACTAATTCCATGCCCATGTAAAGAGAAAAAATCACAAATAATAGATATCTTATAGTTTGATAAATCATGTCCTATAGTCTTACAATCTGAACAGAACTGAGGAATGTTTTCATATTCAATTTTCAATTCAAGTTCATCTACATCAGTCAAGAGATAAACCTTGTTTATTAATGGAGAACAGAGATCTACTTCAACTAAGAATCTTGAATAGTGTCCATATTTGGCGGTGTCAGTTTCTTTATCCACTTAAGGCCAAGGAAATGTCATATAATATTCGAGGGTACCAAATAATCCAGTTTAAGTTATATACCTTCACCCAAGATTGAACCAAAGTATTACCTACTTCAAAGGGGTTGAACTTTTGGTCCCATTCCCGGATGTGCAGCGCTCCTGGTTTGAAGGAAATTGATCCATAACCCCAGGCTCATATCTTGAGTTCTTCAGAGGGAAATAGAATGTGGTAGAATCCTTTCCCTAAAGAGACGCACTTCTAGGAGGAGAAGCCCCATATATCCGACAGTCATTGTGTAAGTTGCTTGAGCTTCCATGGCACAGAACCTCTGGGAAAAATGAGACGAGATATGATGGAGTGCACCCCAATCTAGAGTCATTCTGATATTGCATTCACATTAGCTTTGACATGAGAAACTGAACCCTTCTTATGAATTCTATCATTAGAACCTTTGAAGGAAGAAAAAATGTGATTTGGGGAACTGACCTCATTTAGCTTAGAATCCAAGGGACGTCGATTCATGATCATTGACTCTGTCATGCGCTTATGAGAGTCAAAGTGTCCTTGAATAATAAATTCTACCATTTATTGCAAAGGTGAAAGGAAAAACCCTAATCACCATTTCTAAGAGTCGAGAGAAGCTATATGTCGTGTCCCTCCATGTCGCTCGCCCTAAAACCCATTTTATTTTTTCACTGAGAAAAGTTTAATGATGGATATTACATTAAAATGATATCATTACAATATATAAATTATATTTTATTTATTTGGTCATCTTGTATAGTGTAGGTGAAGGAATCATAAGAAAATAAAATAAATTGAAAAGTAAAGAAAAAAAAGAAAGATGATTTTTACCTCTTGAATTTTCATCCTGAAGAACCTCCTTAAGGGGATTGGTTTTGGTATTTTTTGAGACAAAAGGATCCTGGATGTGAGAGGGATTGGGAATATAATAGGGCATAAATTTTAAAATTCTCAAATCTTGGAAGGTGTGGGGAGAAGGGGTGGTGAGGGGTGGTATTTATAGTGGAGGAGATTGGTGTTTTTTGAATATTTTATTCTTTTGTTTATTATTTTGGATCAAGACTATGAATAGTTTAGATTCTTGTGAATAATTACAATAAATAGTGCATGTGATTTTGAACCAAGGTTCTTACATAATCTATGACTCAATTAATAGTGTATTTTACTTAAAATGTATATATACTGTAAATTATTGTATTTCACTATTCACCCAAAATTCAACTAATTTAGAAAAATCCCAAAAATTCACCCTAACCATTTTTTAGATTTTTAGAATTGAAAAATGAAATCCATTTTATGAAAATAATTTTATAAATATGAAAATTTTAATTTTTAATTAAAATCATCATTAATTAGAAAAAAACTGATTTTAAAGTTATAATTGATTTTATAACACTTTGAAAAAATAATTAAGGTATCAAAAAGTTATATTACAATCATCAGACAATAAGATATTAATTTTTTAATATATTTTATGAATATAAATTTTATTTTATCAATATCTTAATTATAAAATTGAAAATAAACATTTATGTTTTATAAAAATATCAACACTTAATTAATAATTTCTAAAAAAATTATTTACTTATATTATGATATAATTATATCATATTACCATTTATAATATGCATAAATTTTATTTATACTTTCATAGGTGAAGTTATTATTCTAATTTCAACATTATTATTCTTAACATTCACATTATTATTCCAAAGGTCACATTATTATTCCTCAAAAATGAAACTTATCAGAAAAATACCAAAAATTTAAGCAAAATAAATTTTGATATTACACTTTCAAAAATAATGTTTATTTTTTCAAATTTAGTTTATATAAGTTTCAAAATTTATATTTAAATCATGTTCACCATTAAAATGTGGCAAAACTATATTTAGAAAAATATAGAATTTTTATGTGTAAAATTGGATTTATTCTTATCTTATGCCTATAAAAATGTTTTTGAAGAATGTAAAAATATTTGATTGAATATATAATATATTAATATAATTAATATATTTAAATAACAGTGATTAATTTAATTTACTAATATAAAATGTCGTTATGGGCATAAAAATTGTTTTTATAAAAATATGTCCTTTATATTCAATTGGTTTTCATTTATAATTAATTGGTAACAAATGAATTAATTTTATAAACATTTGTAACATATATTTTCATAATTTACTTAATCTTATTAATTCCCACAATTCCCAACATCTAGTAGATAACTATAATAATTAAATAATAATATTTAAATTATTTTTTAAGCTGGTAAGCTATCGAAGAAGTTAAATTTAAAAAGAGGCATACTATAAAATATTAGGGTATTATATTCTCCCCTATTTAAATAAATTGCATCCTCACAATTTGAAATTGTTATAAATAATAATAGGTTGATAATTGAAAATTTTTTTATGGGAAACCCACATCTTAAATAGGGTTAATAAAATATCCTCTTAATAACAGGGAAAGGGAAATTCATAGGTCCCCACAAAACTAGGAATTCAAATAGGATAAAATGTGTTCGAAGTGAAAATATGGACATGGAAGAATAATATAACCATCAAGTTTTTATGGAAATTGTTATAGAAAATGTTCATTATAAATTTAACCATCACAAAACCATAAATCTTGTGATTGGTTAAAAGACCATTGATTTCTTAGAAATAAAAGTACACAGATAATGTTTTTGTTTCAAAAATATTTTTTATAGAGTTTAGGGATTATTTTAATATACTGATAAGCACTTGATAAAGTAAACTTAAATGATTACTTTTCATGTCACAAGTATAATATCATCCTTTTTTTGGTTTGATCTATTTTCACATCATCCCTTACACCTGGAAATGAATGTTCAAGATGAATTTTTCACACTTGAAGAACTTTTTACAAATCATAAGGTCCTTAAGTCGTTCCTTCGACCTTTAAAATTTTTCTAAACCAAGAATTTTGGATCATGTTATTAATGAAAAATAATTTCCAAAGTTTAACTTGATCCATTCCACAGGTAGTTAATCTTAATACTCATCTAAAACATGTCTGACCACATTTAATAGCCAAAATTTAGAAGGAAGGGCGCTAAATTTCTAAAATAAAATTAACATATTATTCCCCAAATAATGTATCTCTTAATACCACATACCAAATATAGGATTACCTTGATCACATTTAAACCTTTATAATACATGAATGCTTCCAAGAGTAAAATTCTCAGGTTTTTTAATATATTCCTTAAATCCGAACATCTAATAATCCCAGTAAAGATAATATAAACCATAAAATCACTAACCACCTTCATGATCACCAATAATATCCCATAAACATATATTTATTATTATATTATCATCAATCACATATTTACATTTATCTTTCCCAAGTCATGTGTTTCCAAACGATCAATTTTCCACTTAATAAATTTTCTTGGTACCATTCAACACACGCTTTCAAATCCTTAATTAAAAAGTACTACAGTACAATCCTTATATATCTATTGATTCTTATAACCATAGAATTATTGATAAAATAACATAATTATTTATTTCAAACACAATAATATTAATTAGTACTCTGTCTAATTTAGTAGCATAATCTTGACCATGATCCCTTTACTTCTTCTGAGCTAATGTTTGGGATATTCATTTGTGTAGTGCCCTATCTCCTTGCAGTTGAATCATTTCATATTAGGAAACTTTTTCATCCCCTTGCAATAACTATCAGGGTGGCCCTTCTCTCCACACTTTTATAAAACTCACATTCCTCTTAACCAAGTACCATGGTGCTTCTTCCCACAATTATCACATGTGGGAAAATACTTATTTCTCTTCATTAATTTATCCAAAAAAAATTAGTTTTTATCTTTTTCCCATGCTTCCTTCTGAATCCATAATACATACAAACTCTTTCTCCTTCTTGTTAGAATATGATATTATCTCCTCATATGATGGGAACATTTTATAGACTAGTTACCTTTGAAAGACTAGCTTAAACCCATAGAAGAAATTATCATTATTACTCTTTGGATTATGTGCATTAATGTGGTTATCATTCCTTGTACTATGCACCATTTATAAACAATTTCATACACTAAATTAGATCATAACATTATTAAACATAATGTATAATCCCAAAACTAGCGAAATAATTAACAAAAATTAAATAATTTATGTGTAGCTAATCTCATAATCATAAATAAGGTTTTTTTGGGGACATATTTACTTTTAAATCTTTCATAATAATTTATAAAGAAAATTTGAATTATCTGAAGCATATCACTTGGGAGTGTCAAACCAGGTGCACTGTAAGGATGATTATCATGTACTGGGTTACCCTGAGTTAGGTTGGGGACACCTTGTGATAGTTTTTATCCCTAGGTACATCTGTTCCAGAACCACACCCATTTATAGTATCTAGACCGAGATGTATTTCTAGGAAGAACCACATAATATATACCTTACCAAAATTTTAGGATGTTCTTCTATCATTATCCTAAAATTCTATCTTAGAGTGATATTATATAATAATTGTTTTCTAAATTTAGTTTCCAAAGTTTATAAAAAACCTCCTATGATACCAACTGTAAAGACCCCAACACTAGTTTCCTGAAGCTTGTGCCTTACTTAATTACATTCGTATAATAAATAAGGAAGTCACATCCTGAAGGACATAATATTTTAGTATATTTGGAAAACATGATACATACATAAGTTTTACATTACAACTTAAAAGTAAAAATAACATATAAACCCCATTGAAAACATATATAAACTCCTATATTGTCCCTACAAGTCATTCATAATATACATCGTTACAAATTGGGGAAAAATAAAACATAAAAAAGGGGTGATCTCAGATGATTAGTAAGGCTAAGTAATACAGTTGAAGCTAATATAAACTTAACCATGTATATTCTATTAGTTGAATATTCACATAGATAATATATTACTAATCATAATAAGGTAATACATATTCTGAACGTCATAAAAATACCATCGGAGAATCATCCAGGACTTATGAAAATAAATGGTTAAAACCTTGGACAAAATCCATTTCTATTTTGTCTCATGAGACTAATCGATGCATCGAGGGGTTATAGAAGGCCTCACCCGTCACTTAGTAAGTCCAATTCATTTCTCATATGTCTAATAAAAATATATATTTAAATAAAATGTTCCCATTTCAATTTTAAATATTTGAATCATAATCATAGATGAAAATACTCTAATAAAATAATTGATAAATTTTTTAGGAAAGTAATCTTTAAACATTCCAAAGTGTCTCATACCACTTTGAATCATTTAAATCATAATTCCTATAAATAAATAACATTAAATAAAACTTATAATACCATAAGAATAAAAACACTAATGATATGATATATAAAATTTCATTACATAAATCATATACAAGTAATAAGTTTTGAACAAGGTATATATCTCATAGAAGTAAAATTGAGACAAGAAAAATTGTTTTTACTTTGGAAAAAAGATTTATTTTGGAAAATCATTTGTATATATAATAAAATCAGGTTTTAAATATATATATCAAATAAAAGAAAATTTAAAGATAATTAAACTATATTTTAGTCATAAATGATGCCCAATGGAAGTGAAAACATGTAAAAAGAGTGTTTAATAATCTTTTGAAATAAGCCTTTTTAATGCGGTTTAAGGAAAATCTTAAAGAGTCTTTAATATAGATAAAGGAATAATTGTTTGTATAAAACTATAAATTAACCATGATATTTTTTCATCATAAAATTATTTATTTTATAAAAATAATTGTGTATTAAAATAGATTATGGATAACACATGAGAATGGTTAAGAAATTAGGAAATTCCCTTTAATCGGGCTTTCTTATTAGGAATATTTGAGAAGGGAACCTTTATAAAACATGTATTTCCCATCAAACAAGGATGATATGATCTGGTTATATGATTTTATTAAATATAAATAGAATTTATAATAATTACACAAAAAATAAAGAAGCATTACATTGGATTAAAGAGGGAGAAAGAGTAACCTGAAGGAAAAAAATGGGGGTTCAGGTAGAATCCCTTACCCCTTTGCAAACAGTCAAACCATATACCCCGTAAAATCAATGGTAATGAAATAATAAATTTAATATAATTAAGATAAATATATTCATGATATCATTAATCAATGGGTAGTATACATATATCCCACACAAGATATAGTGGTGAATAAGGCATATCTCACAGAAATAAAAGTGATATGAGAAAACTCTTACCTTATGTCCAAAAGTGATCTTCACTTGACCTTAAAATACTGAATAATCAAATTAAACCCATTAATTAATTAATTAATAACATTTTATACATGTATTTTATTTATTATAATTTTATTAAGTTTATTTATGGACTTTTTGATGAGTTATAAGATTCAATTTCATCATTAGGTTGTGTTTGTTTCTTTGGTTTTCACGATTGGTTCACTTGTATACATGTATGGAAGATCATGGAAAATGGAAATAAGTATCTAGAATTGAATTTATATGTTATTAATGTACTTATATAATATTAAATGGTTATATAAGTCATTTTTTTATTTAGTATGAGGATGAATCATTAGATAAGACGTTAGTGATAATCATTTAGATTATTTTTAGTGGTTTTTCAATCATCGCAAACTAGTTTTGTCTTTAGTTAAAATCATGTGTATATAATGGTTTTATAACATTAAATAGACTATAATACATATATTACAATTTATTTGACCATAAAAATTGTTTTATGACCATATTAGAAGGTTTTAATGGAAAATGTAAATGCATCGTCCATGATGTCAACAAATTAACACATCACAAGAAATGTTTTCATTTATAGAATAAAAGAGAGGGAGAGAGAGAGAAGTTTTATGATGGATCTTACATTAACATGATATAATTATAGTATATAAATAATATTGTATTTATCATGTATCTTTAGATAAGGGTGAGGGAATGATAAGAAAATAAAATAAATTGAAAAGAAAAGAAAAGAAAAGAAAGAGGATTTTTACCTCTTGAATTCTCCTCCTTAAGAACCTCCTTAAGAGGATTGGTTTTGGTATTTTTTAAACCAAAGGCTTATAGAAATGGGGGAGGGTTTTGTGATATTATTGAGCATAAATTTGATAAGTATCAAATCTTGGAATGTGTGAGGAGAAGGGGTGGTGAGGGGTGGTATTTATAGTGGAGGAGTGTGGTGTTTTTTGAATATTTTATTCATTGGTTTATTATTTTGGATCAAGACTATGAATAGTTTTTATTCTTGTGAATAATTACAAAAACTATTTCATGTTATTTTGAACCAATGGTTTTTACATCATCCATGACTCAAATAATAGTTTATTTCACTTATAATGTATATATACTGTAAATTACTATATTTCACTATTCCTAAAAAAATCAACTATTTTAGAAAAATGCCAAAAATTCACCCTAACTATTTTTTTATTTTTATAATTAAAAAAATTGAACTCTATTTTATGAAAATAATTTTATAAATATGAGAAATTTAATTTTTAATTAAAATCATCATTAATTGGAAAAATACTAATTTAAAGATTATAACTAATTTTATAACACTTTGAAAAATTAATTAAGGTATCAAAAAATTATCTTATAATCATAAGACAAAAAAAATATTAATTTTTGAATATATTTTATTAATATAAATTTTCTTTTAAATAATTATACTAATTATAAAATTGAAAATAAACATTTATGTTTTATAAAAATATCAACACTTAATTAATAATTTCTAAAACATTTATTCACTTATAATGTGATATAATTATATCATATTAACATTTATAAGATTCCTAAATTTTATTTATACTTTCATAGGTGAAGTTATTATTCTAATGTCCACATTATTATTCCTATCATTCACATTATTATTTCAAAGGTCACATTACTAATCATTAAAAATGAAACTTATCAGAAAAATACCAAAAATTTAACCAAAGTAAATTTTGATATTACACTTTCAAAAATAATGTTTATTTTGTCAAATTTAATTTATATAAGTGTCAAATTTTATATTTAAAACATGTTTTCCATTAAAAGGTGGTAAAATTGTGTTTAGAAAAATATAGATTTTTATGTGTAAAATTAGATTTATTCTTATTTTATGCCTATAAAAAAATTAGATGAATGTAAAAATATTTTATTGAATGTATAATATATTAATTTCCTTAATATGTTTAACTAATAGTAATTAATTTAATTTATTAATATACAATGTCATTGTGTACATAAAAATTACTTTTATAAAAATGCATCCTTTATATTAAATTGGTTTTCATTTCTGATTTAATTATTAACCAATGAATTAATTTTATAAACATGTGTAATATATATTTTCATAATTTACTTAATCTCATTCATTCCTTCCATGACCAACATCTAGGAGATAACTATAATAATTAAATAATAATACTTAAATCATTTTTTAAAGATGGTAAGCTATTAAAGAAGTTAAATTTAAAAATAGGGATACTATAAAACCTTAGGGTGTTAAAATAAGACTTTCTGGATTCCCAAAACCATGGTCCAAGTAGTATCACAAAATTTGGATGCCCAAAACCACCTTCCACATTGCCTATAAATTGTCTCCTTGGGCGCCACATTAGTAAGTTTGTCTAATAGTCAATGTGATACTATTTTGGAGTCTTAAAGGAGTCCTATAATCCATTTGGAGGTTCTAGATATCCATATCCTCATAGGGAGAGATAATATGAAGTTAGAGTTCCACATAAGATTCCACCTCCTCTCAGTGGTGGGGAAAAGGGTGGGTGATCATTGCAAGGGAGCTACACACACGAATAGGGAGTTTAGGCACATAATTATCTACTATTTTCATGTATATTTTGGTTTGGAATTATTCTTTTAGAGGTATCTTAAATTTTTTTGATTCATTAAATTGAAACGCTTTTTATTTCATAATTCATCAGTGTGTAATTTTAAGTTTGTGACTTGTGTGTTTCTAATTGGAAAACATAATAATCCTCTTCTTTCCCAAACATTTGAGATTTAATTTTTCCTTGACAAACCATTAAGCAAGATAATATTCTAGAACTTAACTACATGACTTTTATGTCAAGGTTTAGTTCGATGTTCATCATTTTAGAGGCTTGTGGGTACCCAAAATCATTGTTAACCCTAGTCCAAAGGATTACACAAAAACCTAATAATAAATTAAGAAAAATTAAATTTTAAAGTGGTGTAGTAACTTATCAATGATCACATACATATCATATATTTTTTTAAATCCACTTTTTTATCAACTATTATGCTCTTTAAATTAAGTCATTTTATTTTGAAAATTGTATTCAACCCCCCCCCCCTCTTTTAGTCCTTTTTATTAAATATACACACTTTAAACCTTCAACTCTCCTTTAGAGATGATCTATGGTCCACCCTATGCTATAAATAAACATAAAAATTTTGAATTTTCATGACAACACGGTCATTCATTAAATTAAATTTTATTTAAAATACCTGAATTTATCATAAAATCATATATTAATTATATACTTTCTAAATATATAATTATGTTTTCTTTATATCCAAAAATCTATTTATCATATTCATTTAATATTCATGTGTATTTTTTTAATAAAAATAATACTGAAAATGTAATTAAAGAAACCACTATTTCATTTCTAAAAAGAAAATTAAACCTTTATAATACTAAATTCTAGATACATAACCCCTTAATACAGTGACATGCACTTTAAGGGTAAGGTTTATTACGGTGTTAATTTCATGGGTTGGCTTAGCTAACATTGATCTAGTGGTGATCAAC
Source organism: Viscum album (assembly GCA_963277665.1). Lineage (NCBI taxonomy): Eukaryota > Viridiplantae > Streptophyta > Magnoliopsida > Santalales > Viscaceae > Viscum > Viscum album. The sequence continues at coordinate 1,509,221,017 of OY728128.1, read as the reverse complement.
AATGACTTGAACTTATATCATATTCTATTCTGCTTGAGCCTTACTTTTTGAAGCTTTTTTTTGGAGTTAGTCAAGGGAAAATTCCAATGACATTGCCTCCCTCCCATGTTTTGATAAATGGGCTTCAAAAGGCATAATAATATTGGTTGAAGCCATCATTTATCCCTTATTCTTAAATTATACTTTGTCATTTCCCTTTATATACACTATTTATAATGGTAAAATTATTAATAATGGTCATAATTTCCAATAGTCATATTGACCAACAATCAGGTAATGGTCAAATCCTAATTGTCACTTGTATACTTATACCCTAAATATAATCCACCATTATTATACCACAACATTCATTACTTTTATTACAAAGTTTCTAAACTTACTCTATCAAATTTCTATCTCTTATATTTATTTTTACTATTTTTATAGTAAGAGCGATCTTCATTGGAGAATTAAAGACTGTGGAGTTTACCTTAGTGTGTGCATTTTTCTTTTTTGTTTATCTACTTGTATTATTTCAAGATGTTATAGTTAATATTAATTCATGATATGTAATTTTATTTTGAAATGTAATATTATTTATCTATTTTTCAATTGTAAAATATAATAAAATATTCATTGTGAAACATGAGTTATTTTATTAAGGAAAATTTTGGGCCTTTATAAATACATTATTTGATTCAATATCTTCTCAAAATTTTATATATATTAATTTTTCTAGGAACATTTATTTATCTCTTGATGAATTAAGGAAGGATTTTTAAGTTAAAACTCCTTATGGAAATATTATAGAAACAAAAGTATACTGCTCTATGCCTATTAAAATATATGGATATTTTTTAGTAGTAAACATGTTTGTTATACCTATGGTTGAATATGACATAATCCTTGGTATGGATTTGATCTCCAAGTATAATACAAGAATTTATTATTGAGAGAATTATATTACAATCTCTGAGGCTGGGATAGAATCCCTTTTTTTAATGGAGAGATTTTATTTCCTGATTCATGTTTGGAACCAACTCTAGTGGATCATCTCAATAAAATTTTGGGAGAAGATAGATCAAAGTATGATAATGGTATCCTTAAAATAGAATATATATATATATATATACTATGAGTGATTATATTGATGTATTACCTATGTAATTTTCTAGATACCCACCTAGTCATGAATTTGAATTCTCTATTAATTTTATCCTTGATTAAAACCCCATATTTAAGCCTCTATATAGAATGGATCCATTAAAATTGGTGGAATTAAAGAAAAAATTACAAGATTTGTTTAATAAGAGATTCATATTCCCTAGTGTTTCACTTTATGGAGCACGTGTCTTATTTGTTAAGAATAAAGATGGTTTTATGAGGTTATACATTGATTATAGGGAAATCAATTCCATTACTATAAATAATAAGTATCATTTACCTGTATTGATGATATGTTTGATTAGCTACAAGGGGATAGATAATTCTCAATGATTTAAATCTATTCTAATTATCATAAATTAATATTAAATAAGGATGATATAACAAATACTTTTTTTGCATAAGGTGTGGGCATTATGAGTTCACAATAATTCCCTTTGTGTTAACTAATGCACTATTGGTGTTCATGGATTTTATGAATAGAGTATTCAAGGATTATCTTGATAAATTTTTTGTAGATTTTATTGATGATATATTGATATACACTAAGTTATATAAAGATTATAAATACCATTTATGAGTCATCCTCAACGCTCTAATGAATATGGATCTATATGGTAAACTCAGTAGGTGTGAATTTTGGCTTTAACAGTCCTATTTTACTGTCCATATTTCCAGGATGGAATATTCATTGACTTTGTAAAGATAAAGGTTGTTAAAGAATATATCATACCAATGAATATAGTTGAAATATGTATTTTCATTGTATTAGAAAGTCATTATCGGTGATTTGTTGAAAAGGTTCCCCAATTAACTAATCTATTAACCAAGTTGACACGTAAAGGGGTCAAATTCACATGGTTGAAGTAATGTGAAGAAATATTTTAGGAACTAAATACGAGATTGTTCATTGAACTAGTATTGAACTTTCCATCAGGAAAGGAAGGATTTATTATATACAGTGATGTATCAAAGAAAGGGATAGGGTACATCCTTATGAAAAATTATAGTGTTGTTGGTTATGAATCTAGGAAATTGAAGAACCATGAGAAAAACTATAGTTATCACTTTGTTTGTATTGTATTTCTTGTTAGAATATTTCAATGAAGTAGAAGGATTTCATTGATGTTAATATGTTGAATATGTTATAAAGAAGAATTTTCTTGTAAGGTTGGTTGAAGTATTCAAGACTGTTAATGAAAAGGAAATTGCATGTTTGTTTGAATAAAGAATACAAGAAGTTAGAATCCAAGATTTTTAAATAAGAAAAAAGTTCTTAATTCTAGTTCTCTTATAAGAAGACAATTGGTTTTCTTACCATTAAAATATTTGGCATATATTCATTACTTAAAGGTTAAAGATTGTGTGTAGATTTGAAGTAACTTATGATAATTAGTGAGCTGGTATTAATGTTTATAATATGTTCTTTTATGTTAGGAGAAGCATATATGTTACCAAAATAGTGAATTTGAATCCATTAGATAGAGTATATTGGAAGTAGAAAGCTGGGTCTAACGGATGGAGTCCAAAGGACCGAGGTTCTCATATGAAAGGGGTAGAAAAATGTTTGTCCGATATTATTCATAGAGGAATCTGATTGATTATTCCATAGAAAAAAGTCAATTGATTCTTGGTGATGTATTCCCCATTGATTAAACATCATAATGTCATGTGGATTTGATTCAAATGAATTAATTGAATAAGTTGGTGAAACTTAGTGGAGCTAATCTTTCCATATATAATCTTCTTGATCGGGTTCACTAAACATAAAAAAATTGTATGTCCACCAAAAAAAGTTATCAGATAGAGGTTTCCAAATGATCAATAGAGGTTTCCTAATAAATTCATTGAATAGAGTAAACTTATAAAGATCATAGGATAGATAAGGTGTTGTGGAAAAATCACATGAAGTTGCATCGAAAATAAATTTTCTAGATAATGAATCGGACAGATGATTCTGAGTGAATCCATTGAACAGAGGTCTCTGAGCAAATCCATTAGATAGAAGGTTGAGAATATTTTTACCATAAATAATATTGTCGAAAAAAGAAATATTTTTAAGAATAAATAGACATATTAGTATTATGAATGTTACTTATAAATAATCTTAACAAACAAATATTAACTCAAAGGTATCAGGTGAAGAGATATGTTGAGTTCATTAGACAGAACAAGTAGTTAAAACGTCTAAGAATTAATCAAATAGAGGAAGTAGAGTAGACCTCCGAGGGTGCATCAGATAGAGAATACTAGATAGACATTATGAATCCATTGTATATAGGGTGAACAGAAAAAAAAGAACCTTATAAGGATACTGTATGGAGCATTTATAGTCATAGAAGTTTATATAAGGTTATACCAAAGATATTGTATCAAACAGTTGGTATTAGATGAATAGAGTGACAAAGTAATCATATTAATAGGGTGATGAAGGTTTGAATATCTTTACAAATTTTTTATAAAGTTGATAATTATTATTATGTTGAGCTGGAAGTTCAATTATTTAATAATCATGAGGGATGGATCATTATTCTATCTGAGATTTTAGGAATATTTGAATAAGAACATCAATGTTGATATTTAAGGAAATATTCTATGAATATGTTGACTTTTATCTTTCTAGAATCTTTTAAGGTGATCAAATGAAGAAATATTCAATTATGAAATTAAAATTATAAGAGAGAAGTTTGAATTTTATGTTCAAACTACTCCCTTGATTATTAGAGAAATGATGCTTATATTAAGGGGAGAAGAGGTTTTGAGAAGAATTTTTTGCTACATTAAGGGATAACTATTGTAGTTGTGCTTATTGTTGAATAATTAAAGTATTTTAGTGGAAGTGTCAGCCACACAGCTTGAGAGTGATTCTATTATGGTTCAAAGTATCAGATGTAGAAGAACTAGATGGAGTAGGAAGTACTGGGTGGAGAGGGAGAATTTAAAGGAGTAATAAAGAAATTTATGATGAAATGTTATACCATATGAAGAGGCACCGATCAGATAAGAGAGAAAGGTAATGGAAAAAATTTTATGAGACATATAGGTGTCAGATAGAGAAATTATAAAAGAAGAATATCTAATGAATAATAACTAGCAAAAATAGTTTGAATTGAATAAGAAGAAGATAAGAAAAAAATAAAAGGATAATAATTTTTTCAAACAGTGAAATAAAGTCCGTTTTCTAATTGATTCTATGAAATATTGTGTGCATCACTTTTCTTATAATAGAAGAAGAATATTTTCTTGTACGCTTCTATGAAACTAAGATAAGAAGGAAGTGAAGAACAAAGTAGTACTATGACATTCAACAAAAGTCTCATTTGGTGTAAGACTTTCTTGGTGTTGAAAAGAACTTGAAGAAGTTTAATACTGTATAAATGGGATGTATAAAGATCCAGTAAGAGGTTTTAGTTTGTACTAAGATTTCACCAGTCCAAGGAATTTGAAATATTTATTATCCCCCCTCTTAAGGTGTAGGTATCCACACTTGGGAACAATATTTTTTCTATCCAAAACACTTTAATTAGGTGCCTCATTATAGTGTAAAAATTTTTCTACTGGTCATCACCATAAACAAAAAGGACGAGATACTATTATTGAGCAGTGAACCTTGTAAAAAAATCATGTGTTATCATTTACTTTCTTTCAACTACTTACATGTGATAACAAAAATAGAACAATAGAATCAAGATCTTAACATATCAAAGAGGTAAAGTGATAAAAAGTATTATTTGGTTAGAAAAGTCCCCAACATTGATCCCCCCACCTCTTAGTGTTGATAATATCCTAAAGTGGTACTAATAATTAATATCATATCCAAGGTTCACCTTAATTGAATTCTCTACTTCGAAGTTATTATTTTGTAAAGATTTGAGTTTCTTTTTGATATTTACAATGAAGTAAAGTTTTAGTAGAGATTTATTTATCTCAGAGAGTAATTATATTCCTATAATTACCATGATAAATGGGAGAAAGAAAGAGAAAATAAATCTAAATAATATGTCCCTATTAATCCAAGAGGAAGAATAAATTCAATTCTCTACATACCACGATAACAATGAAGATATAATTGGCTTGGAAAGTGAAGAATGGGTAGTTCAATTTACCACTAAGTAAAATGAAAACAAATCTACCTCAAGTGAATCAAGATCAAGTGATCATGGGGTATTTGAAAATACTTATACAAACTATCCTAAGGAAGAAGATCCTTTCATAAGTGGTGATGATGATATATCTAAAACTTCTCAAGATATATCAGTTAATACATTTAAGTATATTCTGAATTTTATTCCCAAAGAAATATCCTCTCTTTTTTGTGGAGTCTTCAAAAGTGTATAGTAATAAATCACCCATATTGAAGAATAAATGGATAACATGGAGAAGGATTTGTAAGAAAGGGTTATAGAATGCATAAAGTTATCCAAGAAGGTTGGAAATTTTGAGATAATAAATGTGGATCTTGAAATAAGTTCTTTGATATTTAAAATTAAATAGATCAAATTAGTTAAATAGAAATATGGATTCAATAAGTCACTTGAAGGAAATCTCCATGAACTTGAAGAAAAGTTATAAAACAACATTGATATGAAGTATTTTCAATTAAAAGTAAAATACAAGAAGATTATAGAACTTGACTCATTGTTATAAACCAATGTTAAGATTCATGATTAATAGGTTGACAAAATGAAGAAGGATTTCTAATATAAGATGATTATGATTAAATATCATAAAAATACCCTCAATATGAGGTTTATATAATTAGAAATAAAATTATTCAATCTTAAAGAGGCGCATATTGAGTCTTCACAAAATAAGTAGAAATTTGATGTTTCTAATCAATGATTGATGGAGGATTATAATGATACAATAACTCTAACATATGAAAATAAGATCATGACATCATTTAATGATCTATCTCATGAAGCTTTCAAAAAAGAGGTATAATCCATATCTTCTTGTAATAATGTGTCTAAATTTGTTTTCATGAATAGAATAGATTGTAAAACAAAATTTGTATAATTATGGATGAAGAAAAATGAGAAATATCCTACCACCATGTCTATGGTGTATAGAAGAATAATTATGGAAGTTTTCTCCCCATGAAGACCCCAAAAAGTTATGAATAAAACCTAAAAAATCATGCCTCTCAATCATATGTAGTTTATATAATAAGATCAAGGTTTTTGGTTTAATCTTAGTGCTATAATATATTTGTAAATTGTGAATTAGACTATTGTAAAGATATTATAAATGAAAAAGCACAAAGTAATCCCATATCAAGGGAGAGGAAACCAAATACGAAGAAGAAACATCTATAGATTAAGAAAAATATGGATACCTCAAATAGATTTGGAATGATTGGAAATATTTGTGATGTATGAAATAATGGTATTCAAAATATTAGTGGATTCTCATATCAACATTCATCAAAATCAGATAATAAAATATGACCATATAAGTTTGTGAAAAAAGAGGAAGCAACCTTAGGAAGTAAGCTGAATAATGATGCAAAAAATAAATATCCCAAGAAGATATAAAGTAAGAAATATTAATGTTATTTGGATAACAAATCTAAAAATTTGAAGAATATTTCATCATTTAGAAGAACTAATGAGAATAATGAACTTAGAATAAGCTATGTGGAAAACCCGATCTTACTGAAAAAGTACCTAATGATATTTTAATAATTTTTCTAGAAAATCTAGAGACAGAAAAAAATATAGAAGAGGAAAAATCTATGGTGAGTTAAAAAGTAAAGTAAAATATTCCAAATAAACTTTATAATAGGTTTTAAACAAATAACAACCCTTGTGTTAAATAATCTCCATGTGAGGGATGAAATAAATATGGAAACAATTAAAAATTTTGTTTAACTATTCTTCTAGAATATTAAGTAGTCCTTAAAATAATTAAGAATGAAAATACCATGAATCTGGTTGAGAAGAAAGTTTCTCCACATAAAGTAGAATAAAAAGTGAAAAGATCCAAGTTACCAATAGAAAAATCATAATTAAATCCCATATGTACAAGGATGAAGAATGGAGAAAATAGAGAAACTCTATTGAGAAAAGCACCTAACCTTGTTGTCCACATTAAGAAGGAAGGAAAATACACATTATTCCATTAATATTTATGCTTTGTATTTTTAATTGCAGTATAAGGAATTAAAGGTAAAATATAATATTAGGGGGAGAACCTGAGATAGTGTATGGGTTATTGATGTTAGAAATCATTCAATAAACAATATATTATCTTGGAATGATTCCTAAATTGATAAACTGAAAAATATTATGATAGGATCATCCTTGATGAAGTAGAAGTAGTTGTTACCTATACATGATAGTAAAGTGAAGAATATCCCATCTTGGTTTGATCTTTCATTTTGAATTCCATAGCAATACATTAAATAAGATCATTCATACTGTTAATTTTGAAGTTTCTATGTCTAGATATCCATATTAAGAAGATCCATTTTGAGGTATTATTTACATAGAGATCTTGAATCATATCTATTGAAGAGTTTTATCATCATGAAGATCATGAAAAAGTTCTTTTTGATTGGAATACAAGTGGAGTATGATGAAAAAGCTATTAGAATAATTATTTCATATAAATATGATTATTCTAGAATGTTGTTGAAAATTTGTCATTGAAAAAGGTATGTATTTATTAAACTCTCAACCTTAGTTAAAATAAAAATAAAAATAAAAAACTTAACACAAAGGGGGATAAATTAAATTAATCAATGATATAAGAAAAGTGTAAGAATTAAAGTGTACCAAGTTTTTTTATCATGTTGCTTTCACTTGAATGTTTTTAACATGTTTATTGAATTGAGTGTAGGAGTTTCAAGTTGATTCATTCTATAATGGTTATATATCACAATTGGTATCTTCAACTTGAAATACAAATGGACAGCCCTTAAATGATAAATATTGTCTGTTCTCATTTCATATGTTGTCAAGATCAATTTTTAAAGTACAGATTTATTATCTAAATCAATTCTTATTGTTTTTTATATCATACATATATCATGTAGACTTAGAGTGAAATGATTTATGGTTCATTTATTAATAATGAACTAATACCCTTTTCCCATATACTTTTTATTATTTGTTAATAAGGATGGAGAAATTGAAATGAATGTTTGAGAATAAAGAGAGATAAAGAAGATAAAGATTCACATATTTACATATTCATTTTGAAGGTAGTTTGAAAGAATTTAAAAAAATAAAAAGGGGGAGATTTAATATCCCAATTTTTGTGTGTTTTATTTTTTTACAATTTATTTCAATTAATTGGAAGTATTTGATTGATTTTAATATATTTAATAGGTTATAAATAAGAAGTCTCTTGGAAGGCTGGTTTAAGTATCCAAGTTTTTTAATGAAAAAGATGCCTCTTGGATATTTAAATGAAGAAGATAATAAGTTATAATCCAAGTTTTTCAAAGATGAAAAGAAGTTACCAAGTCCAGTTATCTTGGAAGAATACAACTTTTTTTATTACATTTGAAAGATTGTTCGTATATTCATTACTTGAAGGTGAAATATTGTTTGAATATTTAAGGTTACTTATGATGAATGGTGAGTTGATCTTAATATCTATAACATGTGCCTTGATGTTTAGAGAAGCACATTTGTTAACAACATAATGAAGTTGAATCCATTGGATAAAGTATATTGGAAGTATAAAACTAGGTCTAACTAAAAAGGTACAATGAACCAAGGTGATCGAATTAAAAGTGAAGAAAAATGTTTGTCCCATATCATTCACAGGGACATCAGATTTATTATTCCAAAAAAAATCAATTGATTCTTGGTGATGTATTCCTTATTAATTAAACATCACAATTCCTTGTGGTTGTGATTCAAGATAATCAATGGAATAATTTATTGAGGCCTGGTGGAGTTAAGATTTATATATATAAGCTTCATGACTAAGTTCACTAGAAAAAAAATGTTTGTAAGTCTGCAAAATGAAGTCATCATACAGACATTTATGAATAATCAATATAGGTTTCCTAAAAAGTCATCAGATAGAGGAAAATTATAAATATCATTGGATAGATAAGGTGTTATGGAAGTTTTGAATGAAGTTTCATTGGAAATAAGTTTTTGAGTGGATGCATCAAATAGAGGTTTCTGAGTGGAGACATTGGATAGAAGGTTGAGGATCTTTGTACCAGATATAATATCATTATATAAATAAATACTTTGAATAATAACTGGACAAAGGGATCTTATAAAGGTTATATGTGGAGAATTTTAATGAATTAAAATGAAATAAAAAGTATCGGATAAAGATATATGTTGAGTTAATTAGATAGAGAAATTCAAAAAACCTTCTGAGAATTCATCAAATAAAGGAAGCAGAGCATGCCTACGAGAGTGTATCAAACATAGAATATCGGAAAAAACATTAAGAATCTATCAGATATAGGGTAATTATATATAAATAACCTTATAATGATACCTAATGGAGATTTTTTGTCACATAAGTTTCTATGATGTTATACCAGACATAGTATATCGAATAGTTGATATTAGAAGAATAGGGTGATGAAGAAATTTGATGAATAGGGAGAAAAAGGTTCAAAGATATTTGAAACTTTTTTGTGAATTTAATAATTGTGATGATTTTAATATATACATTAAATTATTTAATAATCATGAAGTAATGATCATGATTCTATCTGATATTTTAGAAATATTTTATGAATAATGTTGATGCTAATATTTAAGGAATGTTTCAATGGAATATATTGAATAATATCTTTTAGGAAGATTTGAAGGTGTTCAAATAAAGAAAAATTTGAGAAGGTAATTCAAATGATAAGTGGGATGTTTGAATTTTAATTTCACACTATTCCCTTTATTTTTAGAGAAATGATGCCTATATAAAGAGAAGAAGAGGCGTTGAGAAGAATTTGTTGCAACATTGAGGGGTAGTTATTGTGATTGTGCTTACTGTTGAAGAAGAAAAGTGTCATATTGAAAGTGATGACCATGAAGTGGGAAATTAATTATCTTATGGTTTGAATTATTGGATGGAGAGGAACTGAGTAGAGAAAGAAGTACCGAACAGAACGGGGGAACTAGATGGAGAAATAAAGCACCAGATGAAGAGTGTTATACCTGATAAATAGGTTTTTAATGAAGAACAGAGTAAGGGATCTGAAAAAATGTTATCATATGAATAGGTATTAAAGTAGAATCATACATAAGGTTACTATAAGGATAAATTATGGATAAACAGTATTGGGTGAAGAAGAACTGGTGTAGATAGTTTTCTTTGAATAAGAAGAGAAAGAAATAAGACGAAAAGAAGTCTTGAAATCAGTGCAAGAAAGGAAACATTATATTTATTATTGTGAAAAGAAATAAGGTTGTGTAAATCAATTTATATACAAAATAATAAGAGGTAGATTTGTGTCTATATTGTTGTAAAACTAAGAGAATAAAGGATTGAAGAACATAGTAGCACTACAAAATTCAACAGAAGCCACATATGGAGAAATGATTTCTTGGGGCTACAAAGAATATAAATAAGTTAAAGACTATCTATACAGGAATTATAAAGATCTATAAATTATATGTATTTTAGACTAGTCTTTCACTATTATAAGGAATTTTTATTATTTCAGATCCCCCCTCCTAAGGTGTAGGGAACCATACTTGGGCATGGGATTGTTTTATGGATAAACCACTATAATTGTGTGTCTTATTATAGTGGAGAATTTATGTATTGGTCATCACCATACACTGTAAGAACTAGATACTCTTATTGAGTAGTGAACCTTATAAAAACATTTTGTGTTATCCTTTATATGATTTTATCCACTTACATATGATATCAAAAATAGAATAATAGAATCAAGATCCATATAGGTCTAAGAAGTAAAGGGATAAAAATTATTAATTGGTTAAAAAGGACCTCAACACTAATTCACCCCTCCCCCCTTTAGTGTTGAGAATATATGAAAGTGGTTCTAAAAAATTGTCCAACCTAGGATCTTGATATGAGATTTTTAATCTTTTCATAAAAAATATTGAGGCATTGTCTTTATGGTGAAATATGTGACATATATATATCACAAAAGTTTAAAGTATACATTCATACAGAAAGAGATCAACATGAGACAAAGGTGATAACTGGAACTACTCAAGTAATATGACTATACAATACAATACCACCCTAGGAATGAAAACATGGTGGATAATAAATTGTGTGGGAAGGATCATAGAGGCATATCTATGATAAGGATAGATGAGGATTCAGTATTCTTATATTTAGTTGGATATGGAAATCATTAAGGAAGGAGAAGCATAATTTTTTTCAAAGTGATCACCCAACCATATTTACCAAAGAAGATAAATAAGTCTCAAAATGATGACAAGGATTTGAAAAAGAATATTAAATTCATGGTATATGTGGGATTGACAGACTTCAACTATGAATATTGTGCATTGAATTTTGGGAAGAGACTATGTGTTCTATCAGTACCTGAGATGAAGAGGGAATTATTGAATGAAGTTCATAGCTCAAATTTCTCCATACACCCTAGTATCACCAAGATGTATAGGGATATAAGGGATTATTTTTTGGAGGGAAAACATAAATCATGAAATTTTTGTCTATGTTTCATGATTCTTGGTATGCCAATAAGTAAAATCTAAGAGACTACTCTCAAACGGTGTAATGAAACCCCTTCCTATGTCAATGTGGAAGTGGGATAATGTCATAATTAACTTTTTTTACTATACTAACTAAGATATATAATAATGATGATGATATATGGTTCATTGTGGATCTACTCACCAAGTCTACACACTTCCTAGAAATAATATAGGATCCACCCCTTGAACATCTTGTATAATGTTATATCAATGAAGTTGTGAGGCTTCATGGTGAACCTATCTCAATTATATCTGATCATGACCATTATTTCAAATATAAATTTTAGAGGAGTATTGAAAATGATTTAAACATAGAGATAAACTTTAGCACCTCTTAACAACCTCAAACATATGTTCAATCTGAGAGAACTATCCAAACATTAAAGGATATGTTGAGTTCATTCTCACTTTACATCAAAGGAACATGGGACCAATACCTACCTCTTGTAAAATTTACATACAAAAATAGCTTATATTAGAGTATAAAAATGGAACCATATGAGTACCTGTATGAGAAAAGGTGTTGTACTCCAACCTTCTAGGATAAAGTTGAGGAAAGGAGGGTAGTTGGTCTGAAACTCATTGAGGAGACAACTGAGAAGGTGAAAGTAATCCATAATCATATCAAGAAAACTCAGAGAATATAGAAAAGATATGTTGATAATCAGAGGATTGAATTGGAATTTTCAGTATGGGATCATGTCATATTATAGGTATCTCCATGGAATTTATTTGTAAGGCTTGGTAAGAAAGGAAAGCTAAGTCGTAGGTATATCATGCCTTTTGAAATTTTAGTTAGAATCAAAGATTTATCTTCCCATTTGGCTATATAACCAAACATTTCTAAAGTTAATGATGTCTTACAAGTTTCATAATGGAGTAAGTACATGCCACGCCCAATGAACATACTCACAACTAAGGAAATAGAGTTGGAACCTGACTTATCCTATAAAGAATAATCTTTCTATATTCTTGACATTAGAGAGCAAGTATTTTGGAATTTAACAACTTAGCTGGTAAAAGTACTATAGAGGAATAAAAAGTTAGAGAAAGCAACATAGGAACCTAAAGAAGAAATGATGAATAAATTCTGACATTTTTTTATAAGTTATCATATATAAAAAATTTCAATGATTAAATTATTTAAGGTTAGGGATAATGTAAAACCTGAGATTACTCTATAGTAGGTAAATGTTGTATCCCTAAAACGATTGCACAATGCAATTATATTACCCCATAATTATAGTATAGTAGAAATATATTTTATTCATAAATATATTTAAAAGTTATATTTCTAAATTTTAGAATTTAAATTTTATAAAATAGGCATTATTTTTGGATTTTGGATATCAAAATTATCTTAAAGTGTTTTTTTGGTATTTTTCTAAAAAAATTTGTTTTCAAAGAATTATTCTTTTAAGGTGTTTTATATTTTTATCTAAATAAATTAAATTTATGAATCTAATATGAAGATTAAACATATAAAAATATAATAATACTAATTTAATTAGTAATTGATATGAAATAAGAATAAAAACTCTTAATGTATTAAAAGATAATTTTTTTCAAAAATAAGGTTTTTTCAATATCTTATCTTTTAATTTAATAGTTAATTTTATCATTTTTAGAAACTGAATTAGATTAAATAGAGTCCAAATTCATAATCAATTTCTCTAAATTTTTTAATAGGTTTCATCTTATATTTTTAGTAAAATAATAATTACCATAGTAAATATTTAATCAAGGTTAATGGGGGTAAAAGGGGTAACTTAAAATGATTCAAACTTTTGATGAGTAAAATCATAAAAACACCTCATAAAAGACCTTTTTTGGGTATAAAATTCAATCTCTTATTTTACATCAATATTTATTTACCTGACTCACCTAACTCCCATGTGATTCTATCTTTACCCTGCACCTAACTTGAGTTTCTAAAGAAATGTCCCTTTTTTCACCTATAAAAGGATCTCACTTACACCCACTCCAAGACACACTTATACTTAGAATTACAATTGAATATATATCAATTTTAATTCTCTTGGAATCATAGTCCAAGTTTTTCAACTCCTAGTTACAAGTAAGTGTCTTAAGTTCTTCATTTCTAAGAGGTCCTTCAAGAGAAGAATCAAACCCTCAACATGAGTATTATTCACTCCCAAACCTTTTATCATATATATTATCAATCCAAATGTCATATAATATGATTAATCGCCTTGATAACAACTAAATAATACTATTATACTTCTTTTATAATGACATTATAATAAAATAACCACTTTCATAACCATACTCACCCATAGATTATACCATGTTCTTGTTCGGGTCGGTTTAACCACCTACATGAACGATGATATAAATTTATATCATGGATAAATTTGTAAACTTAATTAATGTTAATATTTTATATAAATAATTAAATAATTATTGTTTTTATTTTGTAATGGTAATATTATTATTTCACTATATTGCATTTTTTTCATTAAAAATTACTAAAACAAGATAGTCACCAATTTAATCATCACAAATCAAAATTAAAACTCTCATATAATGAAATTTTAACTTTATAAATCATTAGGGAATGTATATTTTAGTACCTTGAATAAACTACAAATGGTTAAATTGGTATCAAAGAGTGGGGATTATGACAACCCATATCTTTAATACACTTTATTTCATGATTTATTACATAACGATACACTAAATACAACTTCAAAAGATCATGAATCCAAGTATCTATGTGTAATTAGGTACATAAAATAAAAAATTTCCAAAGAAATAAAAATACATAAACTAAAACTATGAAATATTCCCTTAAATTCATTGCTCTTCTAAAACTACAAGGGATAACCTAGGGACATACATAATAAAGGGGTGCACTATAAATCTCAGTAAGGGAATAATAAAAGTATAAAATATAGTGAATAATTAAATTTAATACAATAGGTATATAAATATAGTATAATAGGGGTGATAATTATAAACTTTAACATCAAAGTATGATACAAGATAATAACATAAAGGCAACATGGTAATGTGGAAACAACATAAAACATGACATCATAAGAATAATTCAAGGATAACCACCAAGACATCATAACATAGTGTGATTAAGATAACATCCCAAAAACAATAAATGGAATATCATGAGATAAAAACATTACCCAATTCATTAGAGGTAAATATAATCCTGGTCCCACCCATCACATTTATATTAGGTACATGCATAAGTGTTCCACATAGATCATTCAAAATAGGATCATATTTCATCACATTAAATCCAAAGATTAAGGAGTGTGGATTAAATTCATGGAAGTCTCAAATAAATTAATTAAAGGTACATCTAGTTGAATACTATTGAGTATAAATGGGTATGGGTATTAATTACACAAATGTTTGGCATAGAAAAATCACTGGATAATTTCAGTAGTATAACAAGGGTACATAAAGATTCGCGGAATGGTTTAATGAGAGTGAAAGGGGTATCTCATCACTTGTAAATAATAAGTATAGTAATAGGTATGTGTAAAAACATATCCTAACATGAAAAAATTGGAATCAAATGGAATAATAGAAATAAGGTTCTTGGTGATGTAGCTACTTGGAGAGCTCCTATTGGGATAGGGTTTGTGGCGCCCCCCTACTCCAGAGTCATCACCTCCAACATCTCTTCCCACCTCCCTCTCATGATGCTCTAGTATGTTCTCCTTATATGTCCATGGGACCAGCCAACTTCACCAACTCTACACTTCGTTAGACTTCCCCCTCGCACGTGCAGATCCAACGTCCTATGTTACAGATCTGTCTTGTATCCCGTAGGGAATGACGACCTCACTCGTTCCCAACAGTAGGAATCTCAATGTTGTACCCTACGTCTCTTCCCTGCACGCGCTGCCCACCTTCGACCAAGCCTCTCCTAGATCCTTCCACCATGAGGCTAATACCATCACTTCGGCCCCCAGATCCCATGTGTGTGGCATGCGAATTCACCTATGGAAGTGATGTCGTAAACTCCTTTCCTGGCTCGATGTTTAGATCCATCCAGTTTTTGTCACGGTTGTACTTCGTGTTGCAGGTCCTCCTCTTTCCAAATCTATTCAGATCTGATGTGTTCATTATCTTCTACTTTGATTCCAAGTAAGCTCTTCTGGTGAGAAGGATCATCGCCTAGGGTTTTCATGGGTAGCCTCCGTTTGGGATGCATGAAGGCGCTTGCATGGACATCAACGGTTCCACCTGGGACCAGTTTGTAGCTACTGCAGATGTTGAGGAGTTTTGCACCTATATGGTTCTACATTTCCTTGGTTCCCTCTGCCACTAAGTAATTATACTTCATGCATGAACCCAACTTTGGTTGGGTTTGATGGATTCCATGATTCTTTGGATTGTACAGGTGGCCTTGGTGATGATTGAACTTTTCGTGTTATCTTTCCATGGGTCATCCTCTGCCTCTATTTTTGTGTTTTGGGTTTGTTCTGTCACATGTCTTCAATGGTAGATCCCCTTAGAAATGCTTCTTTTCTTGTGGTTCTTTTTGTTTTGGTTATCACTTATCCTCAAAGTCATTTTTGTTAGGTTTCCACTCATCTATAAAGTGATTTATTTGAAAATACAAAAAAAATGTTTTGTCCTCCAGAAATAAGGTTCTTGAATATAGGAAGAGAGTATCCTCTACCTTCAGAGGGTGATTATTAAAGCTTGAGAGGAGATTTTTAAGAGCTTAGAGGCACTTGGGAGGGATATAGAGAGGGAAGGGAAGAGTAAATTCATTATAAAATATTTTTTACTAATGAGGAATGGGAGGTTGGGTGGGTTTTTATAGAAAAAGTGAGGATAATTCTTTATTAATTTTTAAACATAGGTTTTAGACTCTAAATGATAAATTAATCCAAACCACAAACCATATCTTAGTTTTTTCCCATTGTTTCTACCAAAGAGGAGTGGATTTCAGTATTTTATAAGGATAAGAACCTAAATCCTTAAAATAATTATCTTTTTGATGTGGAAGTGAGTCATGATTATAAATAATTGATTTTAAATGAAAAAATATAATATAGGTTTTGGAGGATTTACTAAGGATTTATAAAACTAAAAAATAAATTATTTTAAAGGGGAAATATATATTTGGTATTAGATACCTTTTATTTCATATATTGAATCACTTTTGGGTTATTATTATGTCATGATACATACCGTATATTTATACCATATTTAATTTTTACACAAAAATCCAATTGTCTTAAAATTTTAAGAAAAATTCATCGTTGGATAATTTCAATGTGCTGATTTCAAAAATATTATTATTTTTATAAAAATAATTATCCAAATATGATAATTTACACTTTTAAATAAAAAATCACCATTTATTGAAAAATATTAGTTTTTTTATAATACCAGTTTTCAAACCCTTATAAAAATTACATTTGACTTCATAAAATTATATTATCATTTGTATTTAATAAATATTATTTAATAATCATATTTTATTAAAATATAATTTATTTCAAAAATTCTTTAATTCATCAAAAAAGTGTCTTGATTGAAACTATATATTTCCCAAAAATATAATTTGTCTTTCATCGTATCAAAATTTAATTTTTTATGAAACTTATTATTTAATCATTATAAAGTAATAAAAGATAAATATAATCATTATTTTTTAAAAAATATAATATAAAAATTCATAATGTTAGGGTTTAGATACATATCCCTTTATTACACTAGAAAACTTCCTAAGGTTAAGGTGTGTGATGTTGTGATTTTCTTGGGGTGGTTCGGTGAACATGGTTTGATTCATGATCTTGATGAGCTTGAACTTCTCCTATAAACAGTTACTCTCATGCTTTAGTTGTTGAATCGTGGCTTAGGATTGGTCAAGGGAAAATACCAATGATGTGATCTACCTTGGAATCTCTAATAAATGGGATTCATAGGGTATGATCCTACTATTTTAGACCATTTATTCTTTTTTCAATGTCAATTGGATTTATTATAACCCTATATATAATCATATGATCACTGTATAAATGCTATACTAAATCCAACAAGATATAACTTATAATGGTCCAAAATAACTAAATCAGTGCATGTGTTTTCTATAATTTCTTTTCTTAATAAGGAATTTACTAATTTAAAAATGGAATTTCATTTATAAATGTTCGATTCATTACATTATGCCCCCTTCAGAAATATCACTAATGAAATTTCATTCATAGACTAAAATAGATAGGGGTACTTCTATTTCATCACATCTTCTAGTTCCCAAGATTCTTCCTCAAACTTATGTTTCTACCACAGTACTTTGACCAATTAAGTTGTCTTGTTTTATAGAAACTTGTATCTATGATCTAAGATCATCATCAGCTACTCCTCATATGAGATATCATTCTCTAATGGTACCACCTCTAGATTCAATACATGTGAGGTATCTGGTATGTACTTCCTTATAAGGGATACATAAAACACATCATGTACTTGAGATATATTAGGTTTGAGTGTTAGTTGATAGGAAACCCCTCTGATGTGATCAAGGATCTCAAAAGGGATGATGTATCTTGGAATAAGATTTACCTTCTTCCCAAACATCATGACTTTATTCCACAATGATATAAAAAGGAACACTCTATCTTTGATCACAAAATCCACGTGTCATCGATGATTTTCTCCATATATTTTTTGTCAACTTGAGCAGTTTTTATATGACATTGAATGGTTTAAAACTTCTCTTTAATCTCTTAGAAAATATCAATCCCCATAATTTTACACTCTCTAACTTTATCCCATCATGTTAGAGTCTCACACCTATTACCATATAGATCCTCATAAGGTGTTATTTGAATAATATAATGGAAACTATTGTTATATGAGAACTCCACTAGGGGATGGTGTTGATACCGGCATCCTTGTAAATCCATTGAATAATATCTCAGTGTATCCTCAAAAGTTTTAGTGGTTATTTCAGAAACACTATCTATCTAAGGATAATAAACAATGATAATGCTCAATTCGGTATCCAATGATTTTTTAAGGCTCTTCCATGACCTCATGGTAAACCTAAGATCTTGATCAGATACAATAGAGAGTGGAACTTTATGAAGTCTTACCACTTCCCTTATATATATCATGGAAAGTTGTTAAAGAGAGAAATATTCTATAATAGAAATGAAATAAGATGACTTGGTAAGGTGAACAACCACCACCTAGATAGAGTTATTTACTTTAGGTTTCATGGGGGTCCTATGATAAAATTCATAGTTATGTTTTCCCATTTTCATACTGGTATAAGTAATGGTTTCATTATACTCTTGGTATTCTTTCATTTGGTCATGACTTGTTGATATACCAAGCATCGAGATACAAATTATAAAATATACCTCTTCATATTAACCCACTAATTTTTTTTCTTTAGATCTCATACACCTTAGTTCTTACATAATAAATAGAGAAGGATGGGCTATGCATATCATCTAGAAGTTATCTCTTCAGTTATAGTTTTTATGGGATGCATATCCAGGTTCCAAACCTTATAACTCCATCTTTAGAAAAATTGAACTCTAGAATAGCAGATACTATTTTTTGTAGCACTAAATCATCTTTCTAGGTCTCTTTGGTCCTCTCAAGAATAAATGGTTGAGTGGTTATTTTATCAAGGTAGGATGAAGATCCTTTTATTATTCCCATGTACATACTTTTCATGTTTAATAAGATTAGATCACTTGAAATATTCTTCATGGATATGGGTTATAGGATCCTTTCTACTCAGAGCATCTGTCACTTTGTTTGCCTTTCCATGATGGTAATGGATTGATAAATCATAATCCTTTAACAGATTTAACTACCTTCATTGGTTCATATTGAGATCAATTTGTGTGAATATATACAAGAGAATTTTATGATCTATATATATGTCATACTTATCCCCGTATAGATATTGTCACCAAATCTTCAGTATGAAGATCACTGCATCCAATTCTAGATCATGTGTTAGGTAGTTTTTCTCATGGATCATTAATTGATGGGAGGAATAATCTATAACATTTTCATCTTACATGAGTACACAACCCAATCCTTTTTTGGATGAAATGTTGCAGATCATAAATCCTTACTTGATGATGGGTAATATGAGAACAGGTGTAGTAATTAGCCTCTTTTCATCTCATTAAATCTTTTTATGCATTGAAAATTCCATATAAACTTCACCCCCTTCTGAGTTAATTTTTTTAGTGGGATTTATCATCATGATAAATTTCTAAAAAATCTATGATAGTACCCAGCTAATACAAGGAAACTATAGATTTATATCATAGATTTTGTTCTATGTTATTCTTAAATTGCCTATATTTTTTAAGGATCCACATATATCTATTTTCTACTGAAAACATTCCCCAGGAATGTTACTTGATCCAAATATAAGTTTTATTGAGAACTCATCCACTCATTTAGGAGGCAAACCAATAATTTCTTTTGGAAACAAATCATTGTATTCACTCACAATAGCCATGTCATCAAGGATGATATTTTCTATTGTCTCAATCATTTGATCAAGATATGCTTTCTCAAAAGGAAATAAAATCCATGATTGAGATGATGATCCCAAAGAATATTCATCCTACTCCATACACTTGTATAGAATCGTATGGTGATTCAGGGTATAGAGTTTTAATTTCTTCCCCCGGTAATTTATGTTGGATCTATACAGGAAAAATCAATCCATAACTAGGATAACATCAAATTCCACTAAAGGGGTAATGATAATATTTTCAATTATAACATTACCAAAAACTTCAACCTGTTGCACAATAATCATAGAAGTTTTCCTCAATAATATCAAATCATTTTAGGTGGTAAATCTGTGTTCTTATAAAAATTAAAATATATGCTAGTGTGGAATGAATTGAAATATTATAATACATACACAACTCTAGAGTAGAGGTTATGTGCACTTCAATCATCATGATCTATCTCAACATATGACCATACTTTTCACCTTTTACTTGGAGATTTTTATTTCTCATCATCCTTTTTATCCCGTAGAATATACCATTGTCCTATATAATTCACAAATTTCCCACATTTATGACAAATGAATGTTAATGGTACCTTTGATTGAACATTATTTTCTTCCATAATGTTATCTGAATTCTTTATTTTTATATGAAAAATAGCTACTTTATGACCTATTTTTTCACACTCAAAACATATTCCAATTCCTTTGATACATTTCCCTTGGTTCCTATTTTCACATTTTTGACACATAAGAAATTGTATTATATTTCCTTTGTCACCTTTATCATAGGAAATTTTATGAGGAATTGTCCTCCCCTTCCTTGATGTGTTTATATATTCAATGATGTACCAATTTTTTATCTTAATTCATGATATATAGTTTGGAATAATCACAAGACATATTACTTTATCCCTTGTCATGTTAGTAATCTCATTTAGAAAATCATCACACAACCCATCACATTGGTTTTTGAATTGGTTCCCCCTATTTCTAGACATTAACTAAAATAAAGGATAATTCGGGATAAATTTTTTTATAATTTTAAACACATAAATGGTAAACCATAAACATTAAAAGGATAAATCAAAAAATACATATATTCCTTAACCTATGAATTTCTAGGTTTCAATCTAAGTTATTCATGATCTATTTCCTAATATAAAATATTATGGTCATTTTTGTTTCATTTATAATGGTTCATAATGAACTTCAGAATTTAACAAAACATATCCCCCATGAGATTCAAACCAGGTGTGTAGTAAGGTCTATTTTTTTGAACAAAGTGATGATCGAGTCTATATCAATGCACCTTTTTTTGTATTATTACCCCAAGGTACAATTATTCTAGATCTACATCCACTTGTAGTATCTAGAAAAAGATGTATTTACTTGGAAACCACTAATTATTTACTTTACCAAAATTTATTAATGTTTTCATATGTTTAGTCTTATACATAATTCTTTCACTAGATTTTTCTAATCCTAATTCCCAAAAATAACTAGACTTTTCACTAATACCAATTATAACAACCCATATTTTAATATACTTTATTTCATGATTTATTACATAAGGATACACATAATACAAAACCATAAGATCATGATTCCCAATGTATTTAGGTAATTAGGTACATATCATAACAAATTTCAATATAAATACTAAGAAATAAACTAAAAATCCATAACATGAACATAAATTCCATTACTCTTCTAAAACTGTATGGGATAACCTGGGGATATACATAAGAAAGAGGTGATATATAAATCCTATTAAGTTAATAATAAAATAATATAATATGGTACATTAGTACATGTGAGACAAGAGGTATATCAATGTAACATAAGAGGAGTGAGAATCATAAACTTGTACATCAAATCATGATATAAGATGATATCATAAAAGGAAACATAGGAATGTGGAAACAACATAAAACATGACATCATAAGTAAAATTCAAGGATAACCATTGAGACATCATAACATAATGTACTTAGGATATACTCCCTTGAACCATATATGTAATATCATGAGATAAAAATTGTAACCAATGCATTGGATGGATATATAATTCTGAGTTCACCCATCACTTTCATATTATGTACATGTATAAGCGTGCAACATAAATCATTCAACATAGGATCATATTTAATCACATTAAATCACATGATTAAGGGGTTTGGGTTAAATTAATGGATTTAATTAATAAATAAAGTATAATTACATCTACTTGAATACCATTTAGTGGAAATATGTATGGGTATTCACTACATAAATGTTTGAATTGGAAAAATCAAAAGACAAGTTCGGTAGCATAACAAGGTATATAAAGATTCATGGAAGGATTTAATGAGAGTTAGATGGGTCTATAATTGCTTTTAAATCATAATTATAGTAATATGGAAGTGTAAAAACATATCCCAACATTAAAAATTGGGAATCAAAAGGCATAATATAAAAAAGGTGCTGGAATAAAGAGGAGAAGGAGAGGACCCTTACCTTGAGATGGTGATTCTTAAAGATTGAGAAGATATTCTTAAGAGATTGGTGGATACTTGGAAGGGATATATAGATAAAAGGGAAGATTAAATTCATGATATATGAATTTTTAGTGAAGATGAATGGGAGGTTGGGTGGGTTTTTATAGAAAAAGTGAGGAGAATTTTTTATTAATTTCTAAAGTAAGTTTTTGGACTCTATATCATAAATTAATCAAAACCACAAATCATATCATGATTCTTGCCCATGGTTTCTACCAAATACTAGTGTGTTTAATTATTTTATAAGTATAAGAACCTAAATATTAAAAAAATACCCTTGGTGATGTGGAAGTGAGTCATGATATTAAATAATTATTTTTAAAACCTTAAAATAAAATATAGGTTTTGGTGGATTCGTTAAGGATTTATAAAATCCATAAAATAACTTCAAAAAAATTATTTTAAAGGGAAAATATATATTTGGTCATTTATGACTTTTATGGAATATATTATATCAATTTTGGGTCATTATAATGTTATAATGCATACCGTATATTTATATCTTATTTATTTTTTACCCAAAAATTCGACTGTATTAGAAAATTTAGAAAAAATCACCATTGGATAATTTTAACATGATAATTTTAAACATAATATTAACATTATAAAAATAATTTTCTAAATATGTGAATTTACACTTTTAAATCAAAAATTCCCATTTATTGAAAAATATTGGTTTTTTTACAATAACAGTTTTCAGGCCCTTATAAAAATTACATTTGACTTAGTAAAATTATATTATAATTTATATTTAATAAATATTATTTAATAATAATATTTTATTAAAATATTATTTATTTTAAATATTATTTAATTCATCAAAAATAGTATCTTGAATGAAACTATATATTTCCCAAAAATAAAATTTGTGATTCATCATATCAAAATCTAATTTTTATCAAAATTATTATTTAATCATTATAAAGTAATAAAATATAAACATGATCATTATTTTATTAAAAATAAAAATATAAAAATCCATACTATTGGTTTCTAGATACATATCCATTTATTACACCAGCGAATACCTGAATGGTGAGGTGTGTGATGGTGAGATTTTCTTGGGGTGGTTCGATGAACATGGGTTGGGTAATGATCTTGATGAGCTTAAATTTCTCACATAAAAAGTTTCTCTCATGATTTATATGTTGAATCTCATATTAGGATTGGTAAATGGAAAGGCCCAGTGATGTTATCTCCCTTAGAAGCTCCAATAAATGGTCTTCATAGGGTATGATCCTATTGGTCAAGGTCATCGCTTCCTTTTTCTATATCAATTAGATTTATCATAACCCTATGCGTATATTAATCATATGATCACTATATAATGGATATACTATCAATAGTTATGATGTTTAATGGTATTTTTAATCCAAAAATATATAACTTAAAATGGTTTAAAATAACTAAAGTAGTACATAAGTTTTCTATAATTTCATTTCTTATTAATACATTTACTCATTTAAAAATATAATTTCATTTATAAATATTCAGTTCATTATAGATATTGACATTTCCATAAGAAACTTGTATGAAACAATCAAGGTTACTAACAATAGATAATGAAAATATAAAATAACTAACTGATGAATAAATAATGAAAAATTGTAACTGAAAAGTAAAAAATACGATATATATAAATATGGTTATTAAAGAAATTATTAATATTTTTATGTTTATTATACAGGATATTAAAGTTATTTCATGTAAGTCAAGAGTAAAGGTAGGGTAATTCTTTGCTTGATTACCTTTCATTGAGTTATGATCATTTTTAATGTTCTTTACTTGTATGCCTTTTCCCATTATAATTTACATTCTTCATTATCAGGTTTACTCTTCATATTTACATAGATTCCCATAGTAAAATTTGTTCACATTTTTTTGGTAATTTTTCATTTAAAAATAAAATAAATATTAGGGTTATTAATCCTACTCTTCCTTTTAAATTTAAATCCTTTTGTTTTAGTATCATTTAAAATTATTTTTTCATATATTTTCATATTCTTAAATCCATGGTATTATTATCTATTTAATAAATTTTTAATTATATATTACTTATTCCCTATCATTATACTACCTTTATAATTTGTTGAAATGCTCAGACAATAGTGGAAACCTAAGGAAATGAATATAAATATAGGAAATAAACCTAAAATTTTGATAAAGTAAATAATTGTGGTTTAATAGAAATAGAATCCAAATATAGAACAAACAAGTGGATATATGATTTGGATCAGATACACCTAGGGTTAATAACCTTAAAAAATGTCATTTAGGTAATAACTCGAACTTCGCTTAGTACACAACTAATGGGTCTAACTGTACACCTGGTTTGATAGTATTGGGGATATGATTTGGATATTTAAAAGGATTCTTTATGGACCATAATTAAGGATTTGAATATATTTATTTAAAATTTATGTTCTCTATCATTCTGCATCCCTCTCTTAACATTATTTTTCTCCTTCATGTTCATGTCCCCTAGTCTCATGGATGTATGATATATCATTTCCATTATTGAATTAATTGTATATCCATTACTCTATATGGTGTTAACACCTTAAAATTTTAAGGTTGTTTACTAATAAAGTTGTTCAATTTACTAACTGAGGAATTATTGACAGTCTATATACTTGTTATTTCAATACGTATAATTATTGATTACTAAGGAATGTTGATTATGTATTTTTTTATTTTATATTATGAATAAATTGGAATTATTTTTTGATGGGTGAGGTCTAGAATTATATATCCCCTTGATTCATCTATGGGTCTCATGAGACAGATGAGCTTGGGTATTTGGTATATGTCTTACCTTTTATGTATGATGTCTTGGAATAAAGCCTTGATGATAAGATTAATATGTCCAAAATTATGAATTACGTCACTATGAAGTTGGTTATTATTGTCCATATAATTATTGTTATTGATTTGGATATCTTCTATGATCATGTTAATTGTTTTATAGAATATGTTATT
Source organism: Viscum album (assembly GCA_963277665.1). Lineage (NCBI taxonomy): Eukaryota > Viridiplantae > Streptophyta > Magnoliopsida > Santalales > Viscaceae > Viscum > Viscum album. The sequence continues at coordinate 1,509,195,176 of OY728128.1, read as the reverse complement.
ATTATTTATTACTTCCATACCTATCATGCCTTATTATTATGTGATAGCTTCCATTGTATAGTACCCCGTACTAAGCATCTGAGCTCACCCCTATATATTATTTTCCAATTCCCTAAGAAACCATAAATATTATTATATATGATGTATGAAAATTTCAAGGATAAATAATAAATCTTTCATGTATTCAAATAATGTTTCTTAATTTTTCAATGAGATGTAATGTTCAGTTACATATCTAGTTTCTTAAGACTGCTAAATTATTGGATCCCGTGTATTTTGTACCAACGTAAAAATGTAACCATTTACTTTGGGGCACTAGAGTCAGGGTGTTATAGGTTTCTTTATATATTTACTCTTCCACTGAAAGAGGATAATGATATTGGTAAGTCTTTTCGGGGAAAGTATCATTGTGTGGGGGAAGGTGTGTTGGTAGTGTGTGGTGCCTACTTAGTTTGTGGATTGGTTAATGGTCATGTGTGGGATGGGTATCTATATTATCAGTTATATGATTGTGGGAATGGTATTTTGTGTTTTTAATCCTTTAAAATGGTTATCAAGATAGATGAGCATGTCTTAGAAATAGTGACATGCATGTAGTGTTGGGACCCGTCTAATTTGGTGCTCAAGGAGCAATGTAAGAGAAGTAATATAGTGTGGATCACACCATTGGTTATTAGAGGGTGTGAACCATATTTTGGGTGAATTTTTGAGGATATTGAGGGTGAAATTCCTAGTGATCTAGAAATAGGTGGTCATTGGTGTTTCATATTGGCACTCAGGTATGAGATGGATAGCCATGTCCAGTCATAATGTTCGGTGATGGATGAAGCATGGGTTGTGGAGATCAATGTTTCAGTTTAGTGAAGTAGATATAATGATTCTACCATAGTGGTAAGCATCATATTAGTCATGTAGGAAAGCATCTCATGTTGAATGGGTCATGTTTGTTGTGGGATTGGTCAGTGGATAGTCGAGGTTACACTGAGATGATGGTGTGTAAGAACAATCTGATTTTATTTGGTTCCTTAGTAAATTATAGATTTTTTATTCGAATTCAATACTATTTATAGTCGTTGTATTGGAATTGGGATCATTATAGAGTTAGAGTGATCCAAGAGTGAGTCGAATTAGAGACATGTCAGTCCTTGAGGAGAGAGCATGATGGTTGGAGTGGTTGGTTGGTGATACAACCATGGAATTACACCAAGAGTCAGGTTTGGAATTCTATGTAGGCATTTGAAAGATCTCATGATGCCTCTAGGAATTAAGTAATCATGATTGGGCATTGAGTTCATGCATCAATGGGTATATATGAGTGTTTTTGGGGAGTGATCTTCTAATGGAGGACATATCAGTGTTCCTATATGGGATTGGATTTTATGAGGTGAAAACTGCACTAGGAGTGTTGATGGAATGTTGAAAGTGAGTTCATGATAGGTTATTCCTATATTGGGGACCATCATAACCTAGAATCAAACTATTTTTAAGTGAAGTTTTATAGTGTGGAGAACCATAAGCCTCTATATGAATTGGTTGTTGGTGCTTTGATGTATTGAGAAAGATAGGTGGGGTTGATCATCATCTCAATGTTCATGTTAGAATCAAATTAGTAGCTCTACTTTTGGTGGATTGTGTTCCTTTTTTTGGAATTGTGTATAGGAAACACTTTTGGCATTCAAAAATTTATTATGGTAGATTAGTGGTGAATTAATAACCATGGTAGGTTAGGAATGGTGGTTTAATGACTACCACGAATTATTTAGGATAAGAAGCATTATGCTGGGGAGTTTGTAATGACACGTGGATTTTAGGGTCATTAATTTTTAAAAGAGATCGAATTTTTGTTTCAGAGTAAATATTGTTTCATGAATTAGGAATCAGATCAGAATTTTAGTGGTTATAACAATGTGGGAAGATGTATTTGGACATATAATGGGGACTGTATAGTGTTTCATGTGCTCAAGTAAAGTTCGGAGCTGGGTTTAGGGTGACCCAACTGCTAAATTTTAGCAGTTGCAGTGGATCACTCCATAACACTCATTTTGTGCTGCAATAGATTATTGTATTTGTATGTGCCACACCATGAAGGGTGAGGGCCTCAGGTGTGGTTCTATTATAGGGTGCATCATGTTGTATCCTATAGGGATTGTGTCATGATGGTGTTAGATAGGGGTTGGGGTCCCCTTCCTTGGAGCAGTCTCATCGTGACCTAGATAGTCCCTACCATAATGGAGGAAAACTGAGGGATAACCCCTCTATTTTGGGTGGCCACATTATGACCTCCTTGCTTATGTCACAGATTTTTTGGGTAAAGGGATGTGTCTTTGTTGACGCTCCTTTCCGTCACAGATTCTAATTAATGGAAAATGGTAATACCTTAATCACAAAGAGAGTCATCCTTTGAAGAACATCAAAAATTGACAAAGGAATGAACAAGGAACCCTTTAAGCATGGGTCGTGCATGTTTCCTTCTGGTCACGCAAGTCACTTGCACTCCATATATGGGCCGTGCAAGTCACTTGCATGCCCTATTTCTTTTTTCACCCAAGGTGCTCAGTGGCCTATTAATAGCCCCTGTGGGCCCCCCATTTTGAGGACGAATTTTCCAAAACTTAGATTCAAGCTCTGGCCACCCAAGTCTTTTCCTGACATCTTCTGAACACTTCTAAGGTAATTATTTACCTATAATGGAAGCTCTAAAGATAAATAATAAAGCCTAAGTATTAGAACTCATCAATACTTGCACGCCTAAGTGTCCATCCCTTAAGGGAAGTGAATACACTTGCGCGTCGCCTTTCCCTCTCAAGGAAACTTTCACGCTACCCATCTGGAAGCCTCTAGGGATGATACTAAGGGCTTGAGTTCAAGGTTTCCCAAGTATTATCCTATAGATTCTTCATCTCCCAAGTTGACTCATGTCGTGCAAGTATACTTGCACGACCAAGACTTGTACGCCAAAACAAAACATGCGCACCTCCTTCCTAGTCACTTCCTTTCCTCAAATCCACCTCTCCTCTTCAAAGATAGCCTTCAAAACCCTCTTCAAATCCATTTATGGCATGGTTCCTTTGTTAGTTCCTTATCTGAAAGGAATTTTTGAGAAGATCTTTTTATTTGGGCCTCCTTCTCAGGATTAATCCCCAAATTACAAGTCCCCTTAATATGGGTATCCTCCTTAGGAGTAAGCCCCAGTCTTAATTTATTTTGATTTGGGCTTCCTTTTCAGGAATAAAACACAATCATAAGTCCCTCTTAAATTTTGGCTTCCTTTCCAGGAGTAAGTCCTGGGTTAAAATCCCAAATCTCCATAAAGTACAAACACCTTTATGGACCCTACTCTTGGGATTATTTTTTAAAATTCTTTGTCTTCATTTACTTGGACAGTCATACATATGTAAGCCCCACATCCTTTCTTATGATTTCATCTTTCGTGGCATAATCGTCAGGTTTTACTAATACCTCTTGTTTCTCACATCAAGCATGACTCACGTGAGCTTAGAGTGTAAAAGTAATTATGACATCGCTCTTTGGGCCATTAATCATGCATAAACCTCATACTTCTTCACTCAAACTACATGGGTTCTAATTCCTTTTCTAATAAGGATACGTAGGTATCCCATCTGTGGGTACAATCCCAAATCTAAAATAATCCTGTCTTTCTGAATGACAATAAACTTCAAGTGCCCCACTGAGTGTCTTTAAAACTAGTATGGTCATCATAATGACCAAGAGAGTTCTATATAATGTATTGAAGGATACCATTGACTAAGAATCACTAATTCATATGGATGATTCTCTATTGATGAAGAACTTCAAATACATATAAAAGATTCTCTAAATCCCCTACATATCAATCATTGATTTCAAGGTCTAAAGGAAAAACTCATTTTCATGCTTGGTAAATTAATAAGGATTCACGAACATAACTCAAATCTATAAGAGAGTCCCGGAGTAGACAATAATTCCCCCAAAAAAGGTGTGATGAGTCTGACCTCCCATCCTCTCGACCAATGAAAATTATTAAGCCTCATCAGTCCACAACTAATGGGAACCTATCTTTGTAAAGTAGGTCTAAATGGATATAGAATCATTGGATGTTTCTGGTTCTATGAATAAACCCGTTATAAACCAATTGGAAAGTTTGAACCTTAAACAAACAAGGTCATCCCCATTTCTAGAAGAAGAAAAAATGGTGAACCCAACGTGAATCCTTAACCAAGTTAAATGATGTTTTACTTATTTTTTAGGCCCCTATTTAACTCAATGTGAGGGCCAACAAAGCAATCAATAACATATGTTCTTATCCAAAAGATGTAGTCTAGCCAAACTTATCTTGATTATGTCTATTATATCAAATAGGCACTATTTTCTAAGATCTCTCTACATTACATAAATGGCTTCTTTAAAATTCACACCTATGAATGCCTCGGTTGCTACTCCTACTGGATCCTCATCCACTCTGAGGACGACATCACCTACTCAGCATCTTCAACGCTGGGTCTCAAATGCATTGGTTAAGGAATAACGTCAATACGGTACCATTCCGACTCTGGAGGGCGCTCGACAAGCCCTCCAAGTTAACAATTCACCTTGGTTGTCCGGACAGTGATAACCAGTGGTAAAGAAGAAGGTGGTGCCAACCACCGCCTCCAACCGTATTGGGTAATTATCCCCAAAACGCAATCACTAGTCTCTCCCATATTATGGGGAGATGAATGAGAAGGTCACTCAAGGCCTTAATTCAAGAAGTCAGAAGTATTTTCCGATGGATCCCATCAATAATCGCCACCAGACTCATGTGGTAGTGCACCCTCAACAAGATGAGGGTATCACCTTTAGGGGTTCGGCTCAGGTTCCTCAGACCCGAGCACACAAGATGAACCGTCAGAGGTTAAATCTGGTCAACAGAGAGTAGGTTCTTACTTTTTTCCCCTCCGTAGAAGTCCATCAAGCCAAATTGATGGAAAAAATGAGCGGGCATATACACCCATCCATCCTAATGTTACTGCCCATCAGACTCTTCTGGCAGTAACACGCCAATACCACCAGGCAATTCCGGCAGAGTATTATAGGCATCCATATACACCTGTTTATAATTCATCAACTAGTCAGCAGGCTCGTCTGACTGCAACCAAAGAAACTTGCCAATCAAATGTGGTGGGGAACAATCAGCAGGCACATACACCTGCAATTCATCAGGATAACCAACAGTCTCGTTTGGTAGAACCTAGAGATGTCAATTGGAAAGATCCAATGACAAGCAGGAGGCAGACACAATTTTCTACCCCCACACATGAGTACTTTCCGAATTCACTAACAGGAAAAGGGGGGTAGGAGCAGGAATACACACCTACTCCAAGCACAGAATGGATGTATATTCCTATTCCGGTAGTTGAAGTCACCAAGCACATTCTGACAATGGTGAAAGAGCAGAAGAAAATCCCTGCCCATATTCTGGATGCCTATTAGAATATTATAACAACTTCAACAGAATCACAGGGATGGAGTCATAAATATATCCCTATCAGTGGAGTGACTCATCAAAATATCACGATACACACCTATGTCCTAGTCTAGGAGGGTTGTGGGGAATACTCCCCCATGTCATATGGACAATCAAGTCAGGCACATACACCCGATTTGAATGGAGATAATCAGCCTAACCTGACCATTTATCCTGAGCAGGCACATACACCTACCCATAATAACCACTTTCATCAACAAGTGGTTTCCAAATTGAGTAATAAGGCATCTAAGAAAAAGACTCATCCATCACAGTCAATAAACCAAGAGTTAATCTGTAATAAGGCCTTGCTTGATATTGGAGTTCTTGAAGCCCTTAGAAAATTATTTGTTGCAACTCAAGATTCTACTCTTTCATTTTCAAATTATGGAAATAACAACAATAATTCTGAAGGTCTTCATCAAACACTTTCTCATGAAGGTTTGCTTCATGATAGTTTGTTCGATCTCAAAGTATCATCTTTAGATGAGAGACACGATAACCCTCTGCGTGGCTAGAATATCAAGGAGCAAAAGGTTTCATCTTTTGTTGTAACCCACCATGGTGGTCCTCCCCATGATGATGAATTTAGCTACGAAAGTCCTCTCCATGGTAGTAATTCGCATTTCCTGGAAAATTTTTCAAAGGAAAATGTAGTAACGAGAAAGCCCTCTTATCTTGAGGCACTTGCAAAGGTGAAGCCAGTCATGTCTGATGCTTTACCGCTAGCAGGTGAAATACTTTCTCAATCAGAAGATAGCCCAGGGTGTAGGTCATTCTCCGAACCACCCCTAGGTCATTCATATTCTAATTTGATAAATGAATTATCTACCAGTCTTGTTGAATCTGATGAATCAACAAAGAATCGCCATCTTTGGTCTAATCAGGTAGAAGAATCTTCATCAAATGATAAGGAGGAAGTGCTGAATATGATAAAACAACTGGCGAAAGGTGAAGTACCAGTCATGTTTTGGCCTTTGGGTGACTCTCAATATGATATTCCAGAAATGTTGATGGATGATTGTATTCACGATATTCATCTCAACATGTGTAAAACTCTTTGTCACTTAAAATAGAAAATATTATCTTATTATGAATATGAAAATCATGTTAAGATAATAGAAGGGTTACAATGCCAAATTGATTTGGAATCTCTCTCATTTTCTTAATATCCAAAGGTTGAAAAGCAGTAGAGAGACCTTTAGTGTGCATGCTTTAGCGCACTAAAAAGGTTGCGCCAATTAATTACCAATGCCTCATCTGGTATTCATATCAGGGGATGGGGTGTTCATAGATCACTACATTTCACTGTACTCTCCAGTCAACAAATCCCGCCAAAAGTGGTCTCATGTAATGTTATTTCCCATGGTCGGCCACAGCCAATTGGTTTTTTGTGTAATCAAAGGCTTTCTTAGGAATAGGCCTCAACTAGTTCTTTCCAAAGTCAGGCATACAAAGAACAAGTTGTCAAATTACTCTTGCATTAAGAAAATGAGAATATCGAATAGGCTTCTTGTTTAGAGCATGTGCATCATCAGGTGATATAGGTGTCAGAAATCATTCAACTTTCATTTGAGCCAGGTGATTTGAGTGAATGTCAGATGATGTATCCGGCCAATTTCCAGACTAAGATCCGCAAAATCAAGAGAGCTTTTAAGAAAGTCTCATATGTAGAAACTCAAGAACCACATCAGCTTGCCAGACTGGGGACTCTTTTAGCCCAACCCTTGGGATCAACAGATGGGATTCAAGGAGTTGAACAGGAAAATCAGGAACAACCCCAGTTCACCAAACTGGGGACTTTTTCAAATCCTCAATCTCTTCCTCAACAAAAGTCAGTTTTCTCTCAGTTAGGGAAGAATCCACAAGAGGAACGCAGAGCCGAATTATCAGGATATTCCCTCCAAATTACAGTTCATCAAGAAGTTCATGAAGGATCAACTAAACAAAAGGAAATGTCTCATAAAGGACATAGAAGAAGAAAGTATCATATAAATTCCAATATAAGGGATGAAATGCATTATGTATCGATAAATTCCATCAATGTAGTTGTCACTGATCCTCCAGAACATGAGGTACACTCAGAGGAATCAGATGAAGAAGTTCTTATTCAAGAAGTTGTACACACAGAAGTAAATGAAGAAGGTGTGCATACCAAAAGCTAGAGGGATGCCCAGAGGCAAGATATTCCTTCAGGTAATTCCCTTCAATACTCTATAAAGGCACATGCCAAGGAAAAGGGTAAAATTCAGGTTACGTCCCACCCTACCTCTGGAGAAGGCCAATCACTCTCATTAGAGGAAAGGTTTGCACAACAAGAGGAATAAATGAAGGAGTTAAGGAGGTTAAATGCAGAACTAATTCAAGATAGTATTCCTCTTAAGAGTTTTGGAGTCAGTCAGTCAAGGGAATTTGTTGCAGTTACTGGGATGGATCAAGAATATCCACCTTTACAAGTACACCCTCACATGTCCAATCCTATGGGCCATGCGCAATAAAAACCGGTAGTGCTGCCATCAGTTGTAGTACCAGTCATCACACCTATCCAAACTACAGTTATTGCACCTACTTAAGTCCAAGATCAACCAGATATTTCTCAAAAGTTAATAACTACCATTGAGTCATTAACATCTCGGTTGGAAGCTATGGAGGGAAAATGTGCACAAGTTCAACTGGAAAAGAATGCTTACCCTGAATGGGTTGATGCAATTCCTCCCCCATCAAATTTTTTGAATACCACCTTCCCAATTTTTAATGGTTTGTGAGACCCAGAAAAATACTTAACACATTTTTTCTCTCATTGTGATCCTATGATGGGAACTCCTCAACAATAAGAATCAGTTAAACTCAGATGTTTTGTACAGTCATTACAAGGGCCTGCTTTTTTCTGGTATACAAGTTTGCAGTCTCGGTCAATTATCGGGTGGGAAGATCTCTGTCAACGATTTCTTCTTCAATTTAGCTCAACATTACCAAAAATGACAGTTTTTTATCTTACAAATTGTAAGAAAATGGAAAATGAAAGAGTTTCATATTTCATTGCTCGCTGGAAGGGATTAACATATTCCTTAATCTTAGAACTCCCTCAAGAATAGTTGTTGCCAATCTGTGTGGCAAATTTGCATGATGAATTACGCACACCATTGATTCCTATGAAATACATAGGAGTGTTTCGATACCTTACTTCAATCGCTCAATAGATCGAATATTCTCTTATAGAGACTAAGGCTAAAACTCATGTAATTTCATCCGCTCTAGGAAGGAGAATGGGGAGAGTAGAGACTGTTACAGTTACACTTAAACAAGCACATGTACCTGCTTCCACTTCAAAACCTTCATCTTATTGAAGGGCTCCACCTCCTAAGCGTCAACAACAGAGGCTTCCTCATCAATATGATCAAAGATATCAAAGACAGAAACAATTTTAGGAGTTAAAGAACAAATTTTATTCTTTCTGAAATGAACAAGTTTCTGGTTACTTCATTTCAGCTCTGGAAAATAATTTGGTTCAGTTGACAAGGCCTAAAAGGCCAAACAAGGAAGGAGATGAAGACCTTCCCAACTGTTTCCCATTTCATTAGATGTTGGGGCATCCCATTAGGGAGTGTTTTGTCTTCAAAGACCTTCTACAAAAGATGGTGGACTCGGGAAAAGTAAAACTGAAAGGTTCTTCAGCCCAGGTAGCATGTGTTACTACTACAGATCCAGAGGAAGAAGGCAAGTGGCACAAAGTCAAAATAAAAAATGTACAAAAATATAATGATTGGATGATTAGTAAAATGATCAACCAAACTCATGCCATTTTACGAACACAATTGAAGAAACCAATGGTGCCTTTTGATATTTCTGCCACAACAAAACTCCCTTCATCAGAAGGAAAATCCTCAAAGAGGCGGCATAATTCGAAGAAAGAAGAGTAGTTAGAAAAAGATGAGTTCGTGTCAAAGTCTAAGTTGTCTTTGACTCTGGTAGATTTTATTCCATCTACTTTAAAAGCATGGGCACCGCCCCACCAAACGGCACAGCCTGAAATGGTTCATTAGGCATAGTCTTCATCAGATGAAGAGTAGATCTTTGGTTCTGTTAACATGATTCACTTAACGGATTCATATGCCAATCACAGTTTTGATCTTGATGAGCCTGAGTTCCCTGTATCAAATAGAGTAATTAGATGGAGTTCCAAAGGTCTAGGATACAGGGGAAGACATGGATATTTCAGAAGCCACTATTCCAATCCTACCCCTGCTAGAACTGTATATGTGGTAGAAACTCATGGCAAAGCCCTTCAGTGGGCTCAACAAGAACAAGAAATTTCTTCCACACATGGCAGATTCAGTCCTGGTACAATTATTTTGGAGGATCGGTTAGAGGTTACAACTTCTTCTTCTCAGAAAATAAATAGACCTAGTCGGTCTAATATATCAAATGCAGGAGTATTTCCAACTCCTACCCTAATACAAGATGCAACTACTTCCAAAGCATAAACTTCTAAAGAACCTACAAAACCACATGTTCCTATTGGGAAACGCAGACCTTTGGACCAAAAGTATGATGTATTGAAACATTTGGCCCAAGTACCGGCCAAGTTATCAATTCTGGATGCCTTGAATCTATCAAAGGATCTTAGGGAGGTACTCATTGAGGCTTTGTCAAGTCCTCTGGAATTCAAAACTGAAATTGTTGTGGATGAAGTTTACCATATAGAGAATGATCCTGCAGAATGCCATGTAGTGATATCTTTTATAGATAAAGATAAAGATGATGTTGTTCATGGACATAGACCTTTGTATTTATCTGGCAAGGTCAATGATGTAGACATCCGACGATCTTTCATTGATAATGGTTCAGGAGTCAACCTCATCCCTATTCATACACTTCGTCGATTGGGCCTCATTGAATCTGACTTATCTCCTTCTACTTTGATGTTGCAAGGATATGATAAAAATGAACAAGAACCTCTGGGTGAGATTACACTCAGAACTCAGTTTAGAGACCTTGTATTTAGTTTAGATTTCATGGTTGTTTGTCATGACATAGCCTTAAATATTTTTCTTGGAATACCTTGGCTATATCAACATGCATTTATACCTTTATCATACCATCAATGTCTCAAATGTTGTTTCAATTGTCAAATTTGGACATTGTAAGGTGATAAAGCCCCATTCAAAACATGTGAATCTCAATAAATTGAGGCATAATTCTATCACAAGGAGGGAAATGAGATATCTATGACAAATAAGGTTACCAAAATTAATACTCCATATGGTTTGAAAAAGATTCCAGTAAACCCATTCATACATGTGAGTACAGATTATGTGTTTCCTATCAGTCAAATTGATAGGATAGACCCAAATCCAAATACTCTTATGGAAACTTCCATAATGTCAATTATGGTAACCAAGCCAGATAGAATGGTAGAAATTTTTGATTCACTAGGCAATGATGAAATCTCAAATGGAGATGTCTTCATTTCATCTACTGAAATCCAGCAATTATATACTTCATCAACCAGTCCAGAAGAAGTTATAGCAATGTCAGAGAAGAACGATGATATCGATTCTCAATCCATCATCTCCTCTTTATTACCCAAGGAAGACCCTTCATCGTCAATAGGGTCAGAAATAGTAGCCTCTTATTCAAGATGTTCAAATTTTAACTTCTCTCCTAATCATGGAAATTCTGCTTCATCATCTACTATGAAAGTAGAAACAAAAGAAGTAACACATATTGAAAAATAAGAGAAAGATCTCAGTGATGCTCCTCCAACATTTGAAGAAGGTATCTCTACCACTGTGGATGAACTCAGAGAAATAAATCTGGGTACAAAAGAAGATTCATTCCCCACTTTAATTAGTGCGGCCATGACTCTTGAAGAGCAAGAAATGTATATTTCATTTTTAAAGAAAAATCGAGATATATTTTCTTGGAATTATACAGAAATTCTAGGGCTTGATCCTGATGTTGCTACTCATCATTTGGGTTTTCTAGAAGAACATCGAGGATCCAAGCAAACTGTAAAAAAGAACACACCCAACTTATGCCTCTAAAATTGAAGCTGAAGTGGATAAACTTATCAAGGCTAACTTCATCAGAGAAGTTAAATATCCCAAATGGCTGGATAATATTGTCCCTGTTAAAAAGAAGAATGGACAAATTAGAGTTTGCATTGATTTCAGAGATCTTAATCGGCATTATCCCAAGGATGATTTTCTAGTTCTGATCGCAGAACTCTTAATTAATGCAATGGCTGGATATGAAGAACTTTCCTTTATGGATGGATATTCTTGGTATAATCAAATCCTAATGGCTCCATAATATGAAGAATCTACAGCCTTTAGAGCCCCTCAAGGTGTGTTTTTCTATCGGGTAATGCCCTTTTTTCCTAAAGAATGAAGGTGCAACATATCAATGTGCCATTCACCATATCTTCAAACCCTTTTTAGGGAAATTTGTTGAATGTTATGTGGATGATTTGGTGGTTAAATCTAGACAATTTTATAATCACTTGGATGATTTGGAAATAATATTCCACAAACTTCAACAACACAATTTGATGATAAACCCCTTGAAATGTGCTTTTGGGGTAACCTCGGGAAAATTTATTAGCTTTGTTGTATGCCATCGTGGTATCGAAGTTGATCTTGAGAAGAAAAAATTAATCCTTGGTATGTCACCTCCTCGAAATTTGAAGGAATTTAGAGGACTTCAAGGACAGTTGGCCTATATTCGGCATTTCATCGCCAATCTGGCAGGCAAATGTTTACCCTTCACCAAATTAATGAAGTAGGGAGTCACCTACCAGTGGACTGAAGAATGTCAAGAAGAATTCAATATTATCAAGAAATATCTCTTGATTCCACCAGTATTAATGCCACCTGTTGAAGGAAGACCACTTATTATTTATGTAATAGCTTTAGAGCAATCATTGGGTTCCTTCCTTGCCCAAAAGAACGATGCTGGGATTGAAAATAGCCTTTATTATCTCGGTCAGACTATGCTTAAGGTAGAAATTAGATATTCAAGTATTGAAAAGTGCTGCCTAGAATTAATCTTTGCAGTTCAGAAATTAAGACACTACCTACAACATCATGAGGTCCAATTGGTATCTCGCAATAACCCGCTCAAATTTATCCTTAGTTTTCCAATGTTTACAGGATGTCTAGCAAGGTGGGAAGTTATTTTGCAGCAGTTTGATATCCAGTATGTGTCTCAAAAGGCAATAAAGGGCCAATCTCTGGTTGATTTCCTTGCTGAACACCCTTCAGTAGAAGATACATCTTTAGATACTGAACTTCCTAATGAGGAAGTCTTCTCTATTCAAGATAATCTTCAAACATGGGAAACGTACTTTGATAGTGCTTCTAGAAGTCCAATAGGGAAGAAAATGGAAGATCCTAAGTTCAATAAAGTTGGGTTCGGAATTGTACTTATTTCCCCAGAAAAGTCAGTGCTACCCTATTCCTTTTTATTATTGGAAGGCGGTGCAAACAATGAAGCAGAATATCAAAATCTCATTGCAGGATTGGATTTGGCACTTTAGGAATAGGTGAATCACTTAAAGGTAAAAGGTGATTCAGATTTGGTAATCAAACAAGTCAATGGGGACTATGACAATAGAAAAGAAGAGTTAATCCATTTGTATGATTACGTCAGAGAGTTAATGGCGGAATTTCCTTCAGAACCGACATTTTCTTATGTTCCACGGTCACAAAATGCTCAAGATGATGCACTGGCTAATGTAGCCACAACTCTGGAAGATCCAAATCAGGATGAAAAAATCATCAGTATTGCCCACCGTCATACAGTTTCACCTTATGTTCAAATCAGAACAGATGAAATCAATGAAATTAGTCCCATTTCTGAACCATATGGTCATAATATAGGATGGATGACACCTATCAGGGAATACCTTCAAAATAGAACACTCCCACCTGATAGAGCCAGGAAAGAACAAGTCTGGCGACGTGTGGTCAATTTTACTCTTTATGATAGCCCATATCACCTAGAAAAAAATCTCTACAAGTCGAGGTTTTGATGGAATTATCTTCAGATGTATTGATGGTGAAGAGACAATGGCTATCATGAAAGAAGTACATGGAGGAGTCTATGGTGCCCACCAGTCTGGATATAGACTGTCTAATCAAATTCAAAGGCTTGGATACTTTTGGCCTTTAATGATACAAGATTGTGTTGACTTTACTAAGAAATGTCATTATTTCCAAGTATATTCCAATTTCATTCATCAACCCCCAGAGTTGCTCCATACTGCTAAATACCCATGGCCATTTTCCACATGGGAAATGGATGCAGTAGGACCTTACCCTTTAGCTACATCCAAGTAGTTTAAGTATATTCTTACTGCTACTGATTTCTTTTCCAAATGGGCAGAGTCAATACCTCTCAAAGAAGTTAGTTCTAAAAGAATTTTTAGCTTCATCAAGTCTAACATCATTACCAGATTTGGTGTCCCTCATACCATATTGATGGACAATGGAACCAACTTCTATTCATCCGAGGTAAGGAAGTTGTATCAATAATACGACATAAAATCCAACCATTCATCTCAGTATCATGCAGCGGCCAATGGCCAAATCAAAGCCTTCAATAAGATTATTTCAAACATACTGCAAAAGATTGTGGATAAGGATAATAAATCATGGCCTGATAAACTTTTTCATGTTTATGGGCTTATCGGACCACCACCTACACTGCTACACGGTCAACTCCATATTCATTGGTATATGGAACAGAAGCAGTCTTTCCCATTGAGGTTCAATTACCTTCGCTCAGAGTAGACATTTGTGATTAGTCATCTACAGATGAACAATCTCAAAAGAGATTGGATGAATTGGAACAATTAGATGAAAAAATATTATGCACCCTACACCACTTGGAAGTCTATCAGAATCAGATAGCACGGGCTCTCAAAAAAAAGTTCATCTTCATTAATTCATTCAAGGAGAATTGGTATTGGTCCTCATAACTCCAATGATACCAGGAAAGAAACCTCCAAATCTTGAGTCAAAGTGGGAAGGACCTTACTCAATACATAAGGTCTACTCCAATGGAGCTTATTCTTTAATCTCAATGGATGGAGAACTCATCACGACTCCAACCAATGATAGATTTTTGAAGAAGTATTTTGTGTAACACAAATACACCTTTAGTCCTTACTACAAGACTTTAAATTGCATGGTCCCTTTATTCCTTACTGCAAGACTTTAAACTGCATGGTCCCTTTAGTCCTTACTGCAAGACTTTAAACTGCATGGTCTATTTAGTCCTTACTGCAAGACTTTAAACTGCATGGTCCCTTTAGTCCTTAATGCAAGACTTTAAACTACATGGTCCCTTTAGTCATTACTACAAGACTTTAAACTGCATGGTCCCTTTAGTCCTTACTGCAAGACTTTAAACTACATGGTCCCTTTAGTCTTTACTGTAAGACTTTAAACTTCATAGTCCCTTATATGTCCTACATAACGCTAAATTGTGCATCGTTAGGGTTGTTTCTACCTCTTGTTTCTCACACCGAGTATGACTCACATGATATTAGATTAAACTTCAACCATAACACCCTCTCTGGGACGTTAACCATGCATAAGTCCCAACACCATTTTTAGTACATTTTCCTCAAGTACAACTCGATCACCAATTCATTTTCAATTGAACTACGCAAAATTTGATCCTTGCCTTCTAGGCTGGGTACGTAGGAAACCTCCTGAGGTTCAAGCCCAAAAACAATATCTTTACATTGGTTCACCATCATCCTTACTATATGACGTTAAACTATGCAGTCCCCCATTGTCCTCATTGTAAGACATTAAACTGCATAGAAATATGTCTTAGATACATGACGCTAAACGATGCAGCACTGGTCCATGCATATGACCCTAAGCTATTCATACTTTTGTCATGTATGACAATAAACTATCATAGTCTTTGACACCCTCACCTGAGAGGGAATCATTATTGATATTTATCTCCAACCATGTCAAATTCCAAGGACTACGTGCATACATGGAAATTCTTGAATCTTTAATCTTGGGTCAAACCATCATTGCACTAAAGTCCCCTTTCAACCTTCACCTATACGAACCAAATCTATAAAAGGGGTCTTTTAAGAACTATTTATGGCTTGATTCCCATCCTTATGGGATACATAGGAATGTTTGAGCATCCCTCGAATCCAGCCCCAAGTCTTTGGGCCTAACCCCAAATTCCACTTTCAGTCCCTTGGATGAAAAGTCCCCCTGTGAAAATATGAATGTGGTATGAAAACCCTAGTCTTCATTCACATCAGGTTTATAAAACACACAATGTGTATTCCTCATTATGGTCTGAACTCTATGACCCTAAACTAACATCTCCTACACTCTTGTCCCACATGACGTTAAACTATATTTCAAGAACTACGTATGGCTTTATTCACTTCCTTATGGGATACATAGTGAAGTCCAGCATCTCAATTCAGGACTCATCCACAACATGATTATGGTTAGCATTGGTCTATGTATATCCTTCATGCATTGGACAATGCCCATTTTTGATGTGTCATACTCCTAACCTTAAATACTTCCAGATCTCCATAACCCTTTTCTTGACTTCTGGTCACAAAATGTCTGATACCCAGGAATTCTTTGGCCTGACTATACAGCACGTTCCCCTGGGTTTCCTTGCATAAGTAGTCTATATAACAAACTTGTTAGCCAAACGATGCTATTATTTGACTATGCAGCCAATTCCCTTAAGTGTCCCTACATAATTCAACCCCCTAACAGGTTTTTCAAATAGTGACAACTTCATTCTTGGGAGAAAAACCTCTTTTGTCCTTATTTGTCTTAACGACAATATGCAGGGATCCGAAAAAATAGTCATCCTTAACATATTTATCTCATACTCTTTTTCATGATCTAAAAGTATTTAAGTCTATGGTTTATATTTCTCTTCCCTACATTTGGGTCATACCTTCGCAGGAGTAACATTCATCCAATTCTTTGACAATCTTGATTGGAAATATCCTCTCCATATTCAAGTACCTCTCTCCATACAACAGACTCTATGATTTAGAAAATTTGAATCTTCATAAACTTTCACTGGCTTTTAGCAATAGAAAAGTAAAATTTCTGAGAGTTCTTTTTCCTAACTATGCAGCACATGCCCCTAGGTGGCCTTGCATAAGTAGTCTACATAATGGACATGTTAGCCAAAAGATGCTATTATTTGACTATGTAGCCAATGCCCTTAATTGGCCCAACATAATTCAACCCCCTAACAGGTTTGTTAAATAGTGGTAACCTCACTTTTAGGAAATACTTCCTCTAATGCCTTTTAGCCCTTTTTTCATATCATTCCTCAAATTCAAAATTTCTTAAGTCATAGTTTACATGTTTTCCCCCATACTTGAATGTGGTAATATGTTTTCAGATAAATTATCAAGGAATTGAGTCAATTTTAATCCATTCGGTCAAAGATATTTGACCTTAAACATTAACCTTTTTATGTCCGACATGCATGAATTTAAACTGCCAACAAGAGAAAGGGTACTCATTAAATTGGGAACCTGTAAAAGGAACTCTAAACAAAAGTTGAGTCCCAGCTCGCTAAACATACATTTTTTATGATTTAGGTAATATTGAGCAATAAAAAGATTCAAAGTTTGTGGGGTTATTTGTATAATCCTAGCAACAATTAAACTATTCTTACTAGGCCCATTGTCTTAGGTAAAAAATATATATATAAGTAATTATCAATAGCATGTAGGTACAAATGATTGAAGGTGAAATTTCTTTTTCATTGATGCACAAAATTAGAAGAACATCCATAGATCGGATTATCTTCTCTTTTTCAAGAAATTACAAGAGGATTTCAACATAACTCTTCATTTGATTTAAGGCATCCTGAGCTTCATCAGCAGCCACTTGAAGTTCACTCACTCAACCAGCTTCACTCTTTTTAGCTTGATGGAATGATTTCTTGGCATCTGCGATGGATTTCATATCATTCGTTTGAACTCCTTCCAGTGAATTGTTAAGCTGGTCAAGTTCCCCAGTAACAGTATCTAACTATTGCTGAAGGTGCATCTGCTGGACAACTTTCTCCTTGATCTTATGCTTCAGCTCCTTCAACTTTGCAGAATGATCAGCCTCAGCTCGGGACACTGCAACCTCGAATTTGCTGATATTGGTTAACAGCCTTGCTCTGGTCAGATCTTGACGGTACTTTTGCTCATGATCCCTCCTTAAGATGACTTGTTTTACCGTGGCATGGATCTCTTGATATCTAAAACCATCAAGTCCTAACATGATGAACAAGGATGACAATCGTAGTATCTTCGAAGATATCTCTTCAAGAGGCACTTCAAATATGATCTTCAATATATTATGCCATGCCTTGCAACATGATAATTGGAGCACCTTTTGTACCTCTGGGTCTGATTCAGCATCACTATCACAGGGGGGGATATTGTCCAGGATTAATGCACTTAAAAAAGTGCCTTATTCTGCTCCTTCCCCCCTGATCCTTTGTACTTCACTTTCTACTCCTGTTGGGGCGAAGGCTGAGGCTTCACCTCTAGATCTATCCACTGAAATTGACGGCCCTAAATAGTCAATTGAAAGTTTTGGTTAGTTTCAAAGGATAAAAAAAGTTGATTAGCTGTCTTACAAATTAAGTATAGCCACAAATATTATCAACTCTTACCCAACAGTAGATCAGCAGTATGAGAAGGCTCTTCCCCATCTTTCCTAGCTTCAACAAGATTTTCAGGTTGGGTTTCAGGAAGCTCTATCAGGTTAAGCTCTACTTGAGCTAGTGTCTCTGTAATAATAGGGTTGTCTCTACCCACTTCAGGCATCGGCAGATCAGCAGCTTTCTCAGACGGAACTATAAATTTCAACCAATCATGGTCAGAGATGTAATAAGAAATTTTTAACAGGATGAAGGATAACACTCACATCCAAAATCTTCTAAATCACATGGTAATTTAACATGATTTAAAATTTCTTCAAAAGATGTGTCAAGTTTCATCATTTCATCCAGTGATATCTCAGATTCCTAGTTAGTCTCACCAGTGGGAGCATTTGATATGTATTCTTGGAAACCCTCATCTTACGGCCTCTAACCCCAGACAGCTTCTTCAGAGAAAATTGCGGAGTCAGTTGTAGTGGCCTCCAAATGTTCTGGTGTAGGTGTTGAACCTAAAGTATCATAGAATGGAAGTCAGTTGATGTTTTCATTAAATGTTCTATGAAGTATTTTTAATTTACCAGAAGAAGACTCTTCTCTCCTTACAATAGCAACAGGAGCAGTACTGGGAATAGACATTGGCTTTTCTTTAGGAGAATTCAGGTCAGCATGAATTTGCGACTGTTCACCAGCACCCTCTACCATCCTCAGAGGAGGGTCAGTCCTCTCCCTCAAAGGGGAAACCGAGGAAGCCCCTGAAATCCAAAGAAATATGAGCAATCTTTTCATGAGCTAGGATTCATGACTATCCAAAGGATTTACCATTACTGATGAAGCATTTAGCTGTGGACTTCTTCCTTCGATGCCTTTTCTTCTTTGACTTTTTGGGTGTGTTGACATCATCACCTCAAAATATAGGTATTGGAGAGTGAAAATCCCTTTCTAACTACTCATACATGGCTTGCTGGCCTGGAGATACCTCGCTCGGCTCACAAGGAGATTCAACAGCTCCAAGAACAGTGCCACCAGGGTTATACTATGGAGAAGGGACCTCAGAAGTTCCTTTCTTTACAAGCTACGGGATGAATAAATTAATCTCCTTAAGTAACAAAGCTTTAACTAAAATCAAGTTTTAAATCAAATAAGTAAAGAGACTTACATCTTCAGGAGCCACGTAATCGCGCCACTCCTTATATATAGAAACACCAATCCCCTCAGTGGTGCCATGATCCATCATTTACTTCACCCTCTTGGTGATAGGAATGGAATCATCAGTGGCATATATGAGCATCTTCAGCTCTCTGATGTAATCCCACACTTCATCGGGGTTATCCTACAAACGGATATCAGTAGAAGCCCGAAGATTCCCTACTACAGGGATGTGTAGCCCTTCGCATAAGTCCAGCCAGGCGGTTTCAGCATCGCAATATAAACCTCACCATGTCTGGACATCCTTTGGTCATAAATATTCAGTATGTGCACCAAAATACCACAAGGAGGGTCCTACAATCTTGGACTTCAACTTCTTCCCAGCTCCTACAATCACAGATAAAGGATAAGAAAATGAAACTTGTTTCTCTATAAAATAATGACGATTAAATTGCCTCAATGATATAACTCACCAGGAGTTGATAGAGTAGGCCTCTTGACTCTGGTAGGAGGATTATATTTGGCATGAGGCCACTTTGATGCATGTCGTGCCTCATCATCCCCATCCTAGGAATCTAGAAAATCAGCCCTGGGTGAGGAACCCAGTGAATCGACTCCGAGTGAGGAAGATTCACCTTCCAGATGAAGGGTTTATTTCCTGACAGTTCTCTTGTTTCCCCACCTGAGGAACTGGATGATTCAGTACCCCTTCAGGGTATGATGCTACCCAGTTCTCAGCATACCATGTAGTCAAGTGACTCGCCACTCCAGCAACTGGTAGATGAAACACTACCCTGGTCTTCTCCATAGCTGTCATCAATAATAGTTGTCGGGTAACCATTGGATGCTGCTCTGACCTGACAAGCACAGGAGGGGATACAACAATCTGTTGTAGACAATTGAATTGGCGTGCAAGTTTATATGGAGCATCGGCCTCACATATAATCTCTCCGTCAATTCTGGTGGCCAATACACCATCTCTACAAGCCAGCATGTATGACCTCAATTCCAGGCTAGTTGTTCCATCATCAACAAACCGCCCAGTTGGAGGGTTTTTATAAGGAAAGAAATGAAATTCCTTGAACATGCTTAGCCTCACCTTCAGATCATAGGAGTTGAGGGACAACAGAAAAATTCCAGAATGTACCTGCACTGATGGCCTGAAAGAACTTCCTGGAACCTATACTCCGCTCTGTACAGCGTATGTCCTGAAGTGAGTTGCGATCCATCCCCACAAAACTTGTAATGGTCCCACTATTCTCAAAGGAGACTTACCCATATAGACATGGAGTAAGCTCCTGTGAATCTTCACCAAAATTGGGGTGGCCAACCCAGTCATTTTCCTCCCATCCAACTTGGCTACAATAATGAAGGTATCTGGCCTGACACCTCCCTTAGAATCCCTAACTGCCAGAAGATAAACACTGAGCCACAAAGCTAAAAAGCCCACCAGACTGGTCTTCTCTGTAATTCTTTGGTCCACTTCATACCCCCACTTTTCAAACTCTTCCGCTTCTAGAGTTGGCCAGAATGTGCCAAGATCACCTCTATTCCTGTTCTGGGGTAGCTGGTAGGATGAGTACAGGTGGGACCCTTCTCCTTCTTCTTGATAAGAAACATATCCATCAACTCCTATGGATGAATATCCTTTTTAGAATGAGTGTTGGTGGACTTTGAATTCTTGAGCTTGTAAAAAAAATTCAATAACTCTCGATCCAAAGCCGGAGTCGTCTTTGAATAATTCCATGTCACCTTTTGGGGGATGAATTCATCATACATATCGCCCAAAATTGGAGCCCCTGAGATCTTATATAAATCCCACAAACTGATGCCTACTTCTCCATGAGTCAGATGGAAAGAATTAGTTTCTGGGATTCAGCGGCTGATTAGCTTCAGTATAAAGTTATCATTCCTATAGACATATGTATGCCCAGCCCAGATGGCTTCATATATTGCGGCTCCTTTTTGGTCCTCGACAAACTCTGCATAGGTTTGTCACACCCAATATGCCCACATCCAAGTTGGATTCACACCTCCTCAGGGACAGAAATTCCAGCTTTTTTTCCATCCCTTGGATTAATCCATCTGAGAATTTCAGAAAATGGAGGGATAGAAATGCGGCTGCAGCTCAGGCTTGTGAGGTTTCAAATCTGGAGCACATGGGATATGATGCATTATAAATGCCTTATCCATTGTTCCAGCATTTACAAATGATCATGCAACTGAGACATTTGCTGAAGCAAAATTGGTGTAAGTCTGAAACCAGGAATGAGGAATATAGTTCTTCACATCTGGAATGTTGACTCCTTACAGATGACCATGGCCATATAAAGGCAAGTAAATACTTTGTGGGAAATTGACATGATATTTCTTCAAGTACTTGGACAAATCTGGGAGAGTGTTGTCGCAGATATCATAGTAATCATGGACAATGATGTTTATCATGTCTTCAATTATCTTGTTAGCCAACTCATCAGCCGATCCAATTCTTTTGGGAGACATTGGATCTGCACAAAGATCAAACAATTAACTTTTAAGTAAGTTAGTTTTTCATAAAATTTGTGAAGAAATCGAAAAAAATGTCTAAGTCATTATGGAGCGCAAGTCTAAGCTAGCCGCACAAGCTGTACCACGCTAGTAATGGCGCGCAAGTCAGAAACAGACTGAGGAAGCGCAACACAACGAACAGAAGTGCAGATGAGTGAAAATCCAAGAAACCTACACGACAAGAGTGAGAAGCATTCGAAATATGGATGCTTTACATGAAACGACACCCATATATATAGGCGATCTTTCAACCCTGCGCGTCGGAACCTACGCATCAGAACAATACCTATGTACCTACTACTTGCGTGTTGCGGCACCTTGTTTCTCATTTTTCTCAGAGTCAAATCCTCTTTCCTTTATCGAATACAACTCTTAGGGGGGAATTTTTTTGACGCTCCTTTCCATCACAGAGTCTAATGAATGGAAAAGGGTAATACCTTAAGCACAAAGAGAGTCATCCTTTGAAGAACATCAAAAATTGATAAAGGAATGAACAAGGAACCCTTTAAGCATGGGTCACGCACATTTCCTTCTGGTCGCGTAAGTCACTTGCGCGCCACATATGGGTCGTGCAAGTCACTTGCGTGCCCTATTTCTTTTTTCACCCAAGGTGCTCAGTGGCCTATTAATAGCCCCTATGGGCCCCCCATTTTGAGGACGAATTTTCCAAAACTTAGATTCAAGCTCTGGCCACCCAAGTCTTTTCCTGACATCTTCTGAACACTTCTAAGGTAATTATTTACCTATAATGGAAGCTATAAAGAGAAAGAATAAAGCCTAAGTATTAGAACTCATCAATACTTGCGCGCCTAAGTGTCCATCCCTTAAGGGAAGTGAAGACACTTGCGCGCCACCTTTCCCTCTCAAGGAAACTTTCACGCTACCCATCTGGAAGCCTCTAGGGATGATACTAAGGTCTTGAGTTCAAGGTTGCCCAAGTATTACCCTATGGATTCTTCATCTCCCAAGTTTACTCATGTCGCGCAAGTATACTTGCACGACTAGGACTTTCACGCCAAAACAAAACCCGCGCGCCTCCTTCCTAGTCACTTCCTTTCCTCAAATCCACCTCTCCTCTTCAAAGATAGCCTTCAAAACCCTCTTCAAATCCATTTATGGCATGGTTCCTTTGTTGGATTCCTTATCTGAAAGGAATTTTTGAGAAGATCTTTTGATTTGGGCCTCTTTCTCAGGATTAATCCCCAAATTACAAGACCCCTTAATATGGGTATCCTCCTTAGGAGTAAGCCCCAGTCTTAATTTCTTTTGATTTGGGATTCCTTTTTAGGAATAAAATCCAATCATAAGTCCCTCTTAAATTTTGGCTTCCTTTTCAGGAGTAATTCCTGGGTTAAAATCCCAAATCTCCATAAAGTACAAACACCTTTATGGACCCTGCTCTTGGGATTCTTTTCTAAAATTCTTTGTCTTCATTTACTTGGTCAGTCATACATATGTAAGCCCCACATCCTTTCTTATGATTTCATCTTTCGTGGCACAATCGTCAGGTTTTACTGATACCTCTTGTTTCTCATGTTAAACATGAATCACGTGAGCTTAGAGTGTAAAAGTAATTATGACATCTCTCTTTGGGCCATTAATCATGCATAAACCTTATACTTCTTCACTCAAACTATGTGGGTTCTAATTCCTTTTCTAATAAGGATACGTAGGTATCCCATCTATGGGTACAATCCCAAATCTAAAATAATCTTGTCATTCTGAATGACAATAAACTTCAAGTGCCCCACTGAGTGGCTTTAAAACTAGTATGGTCATCATAATGACCAAGAGAGTTCTATATAATGTATTGAAGGATAAAATTGACTAAGAATCACTAATTCATATGGATGATTCTCTATTGATAAAGAACTTAAAATATATATAAAAGATTCTCTAAATCCCCTACATATCAATCATTGATTACAAGGTCTAAAGGAAAAACTCATTTTCATTCTTGGTAAATTAATAAGGATTCATAAACATAACTCAAATATATAAGAGAGTCCCGGAGTAGACAATAATTCCCCCCAAAAAGTTGTGATGAGTCTGACCT
Source organism: Viscum album (assembly GCA_963277665.1). Lineage (NCBI taxonomy): Eukaryota > Viridiplantae > Streptophyta > Magnoliopsida > Santalales > Viscaceae > Viscum > Viscum album. The sequence goes on along the minus strand of OY728128.1, from coordinate 1,509,171,234 downwards.
CCCATCCTCTTGACCAATGAAAATTATTAAGCCTCATCAGTCCACAACTAATGGGCACCTACCTTTGGAAAGTAGGTCTAAATGGATATAGAATCATTGGATGTTTCCAGTTCTACGAATAAACCTGTTAGAAACTAATTGGAAAGTTTGAACCTTAAACAAAAAAGGTCATCCCCATTTCCAGAAGAAACAGTAGTGTTGTGAAAAGGCCATTGGGAATTTTTTTTAAGATGGGAAGGTATATTTTGAGGGGTTTTAAACCCTATAGTTTTAGGTTAAGAGTCGCACGTGAGAAATCTGAATCAGCTAACTCCATCCCCCTCACTTACTCTATTAAATCTCCCTTGTATAAGATTTTTTTTATGTGATTCTACGGTGATTTTAGATATTTTATTCCTCTGATCTCCAGCATTCTTTTTTCCCATTCATAACCACTAATTTTTTGATGATCTTAGTTAGGGTTTTATAATTGATTACACCAGAACATGGTGGAATCAAGCAAGGAAAATTGGTATTTTTCTAAGATTTTCTATATGAGGGCCTAAGAGGATGATCTCATGATGAATTTCTCCATTTTAGTTGAGTTACATCACTTCCCTAAATTATTTAGCTTTTTTATTAAATTGGGTGAAATTGGTCATTTATTAGGTGTTGTGTGTTCGGGTTTTTCCCATGATAGTGTCAAGGGTACACAATAGACCTTCTAGGTGTGGTTAGTTGAGGGTTCAGATATGTAGAGAAGCCTAGTGAGTTTTCATTCATTATTCCACTTTGGTTCAATTTAAATAAATAGTTATAAATTCTTATAATTAATTGTATTATTTTTGTGGAATGATTTAGGATCTCAAGTGGTGGTATGTGCTGGGACGAGGCATGTATGGGCTCGATCGAGGTTGTATAAAGCTTGATTTGGGCAGTAACTTCTTTATAGAGGTATTTGGTCTGTATGATATAAATCCACATGCTTTCTTATGCGTGATTTTTTATATGCATTCATGTTTCATAGGATCAGATATAGAGGATAGGGACTGAGAGTGACCTAAATAAAGAGATGGGATGGATTTGGGATGCCTATTCTTGAGATAAGTTCTTTTTATCACTCTAGGTAATCTGAGGATCAATTAATGATTGTTTTTTCAAGGAGTGGAAGTGTCAGCTGAGTTGATGAGAGACCCCAAGTTGGCCTAAAGATACAATATGAGAAATGGGTAGCCTAAGTTGGTCTTACTAGGTCTATTTGGGTAGGTATTAGAGGCTTCCACCTATTGGGGAGGGTAATATGATCATACGTCCCATGCATGGTGAGGATCACCCTCCTAAGGGTGGATTGGGAATTGTCTAGAAAACTTGGCATCGAGATTTAAAGGGGATTAGAGTGAGATATATTGGGATAATTACTAGGTAGTAAGACTGAGAGTGATGAGGGATTTTGATGAATATTATATCAGGCCTTGATGCTAGGTTCAATAGGATCCAACGAGTTACGGGATCACCATGGGGTGGCCGAGGTGGGTTGGTGTCGATGGGATCGGAATGTATGGAGGAACCTAGGGGATTCCCTGACATTAGAGATGAAAATTTCAGAGGATATGACATGTTGTGTTTGTGAAATTGAGATGGTATAAGGATTTGATCCTTATAGAATGGGTGTACAATGAGTTATTTCAATGTGTGAGTGTCTAGCACCCATGTGATGATCGGTTGAGCTTGTGGGGTGGGTTGTGTGTCTTGTGTGATTGCATATTCTTTTGATAAGTAATGAATTATGGTGTAGGTTATGTGGATCCTGATACCTAGGCCTAATATGAGTGGGATGGCACTCGCATGATCTCTATGAGTGAGATGGGATCCTAGTTTGTATAAAGTATTGGCCTACATTGAGTGAGAAGGTATGGCTTAAGACACGATGTCCTGACTTTGAGTAAGAATGTGATGGTTGAACCATAACTTGAGTGAGAAGGTATTGTTTTGGTTATTTCATGGAATTAGACCCTACTATAACATCCTGGTATTTTAAAAGAACATTATATTCGATAGTGTATACAACAAGTAACACTGAGCTTAAATGAACCTTGAAATATTATTATTTAAATGTGATAATTATAACATAGCTGTTAAATTGGATGGAATGAATAGGATGAACCAAATTATGAAATATATATATAAAATTTCTACTCAATACTAATGTATTTAATTATTCTTAGGAAATAATAACTAAATTTTTTAATAGTCATTTTATGCTTCAAAAATATTTTTTCTTCAAAAATAGTTTTTATTGCTTTTTTGCGAGTGAATATTACAATTAATTTTTGAAACTTATAGAAATTGTATTTAATAAAAATGATATAATTTTTAAATTAAAAATTACAAAATTATATTAGGATTAATTTTTGGTAATTTTCTGAAAAGTTTGATTTTTCAATGAATAGTGAAAAATACTGATTTTTATTGAAAATTGTTTTTTCTTTTCAAGTACTTATGGAGTCACATTCTATTTTGGAATTATTTTAAAATTTAACTAATTAATTTCTATTAAAAATAATCCAATAAATTTTATTTTAATCAAAATTATACTTTAATTTGGTATAAAAACATTTTTAAACTTAAAAGGGCATTTTTATGGAAAATCGCTTTTTATCACGTTTTGTAAGTTTAATTTAAAATTAAATTATTCTTATTCTATTAATTGAATTTCAGAAAATGTATTATTTATTTTTATTCATCGTGATTAATATTATTTATTAAGTACAACTTAATTTTTTTTCAATATGAATAGTAACCATAGAAAATTTGTTAACATGGTAAAGGTAAAATGGGTAAATTAGGGATAAAACTAATGTGATGAGGCTTAAAATTCATTCAAAAAATTTCATTAATTTTATTATATGAGTTAATTTCACCCATCATCATTCATACTTCTAAAATATGATTTTTTTTCTATTTAACATTATTTTTTACCATTATAATATTTTAAGTAATGGATAAAGTCAAAAATGTCACACTCTTACTTTTAATATTTTTAATATTTTTTAAAATGGATAAAAACAACTTATTTTCAATTATAAATAGTTATTTGAAATAAAAAGTATTATTTTTTATTATTATGGTAATTTATTTTTAAATTTTAGTGATGAAATAATTACCTCAAATGCTTACGAAACACTGACGTGGTGCTTATGCAAGTAGTAGAAAAATCAAGTAAATGATTTTAAAAACTCTAAAAGTAATATTGTATGGGTTATTTATAGTGTCCCATAAATTTTTTAGATAAATAAAACATATTATATATGTTTTAAAGTTTTAGATTTTAATTTAATTATTATCTTCATTTCTTTAAAGTCAAAATAAATGAATAGTTCAAAAAATGACATTAATGATATTTTATAATAAACAATATTTTATTAAATAATTTAAAATTAATAAATATGTTATATTTGTAAATTTGAATTTTATATGGTTTAAAATATCAACCATGGTCCATTTATGGGTTATTTTTCCTTTTATTGTAACTTTCTTGACCTCTAAATAGTAAAAAGCATTGATTTCATCGTAATTATCAAAAGAGTTAACAGGGGTTAAAACTAAGATATAAGAGTAAAAGCATAATTTAAACTTGTAAAAAAATTATTATATGAGATTATTTTGACCCAAAATTTTATTATATTTTAATATATCAATTTTTATCCACTTGATCATGAAAATGAATTTTTATTAACTTAATACTTTATGAAATTCCAAGAACACCCTTTCCCTCTATGCAAAAGACATCCCTTCTATCTTTTCTTTACAATATTTTGAGCCATATAAATTAATTAAACCATACTAAATTATCTTATAAAATTTATTTTACATGAATTAGAGGCTCTGAAATTCTTAAAAATCCATTCTAAGATTCCTTAAGAAGGGATCTAAATGAGGTCTATCAAAGGAAAGATAATCATCCAACCCGAACTCTTTCAATTTATTTTTATATCTACCTCCTTAAATCTTTATAAAACATGATGATATAATAAAATAAGTATCTATTATATACTTAAAATTTATTATGAATATGTTACAACCCTTTTTCATCTTCTATTACATCCTATGGGGAACAAAAACATTGTTTGTGTGTACATGTGGACTACCACCTCCACGAAGCGATGCATTTCATTTTCCAGCACCACCTATCATGGATGTTTATAATTATTGATTTAATTTATATATATTGTATTCATGACATAATTATAAATTTATAAAGATAATATATCATCCATTTTCTTACCTTTCCATTCATTTAAAAATGATAACGTTGTTCATACATATGTTTGGATTTCCACCTCCATGAAGCGATGTGATTCATTTTTCATAACCACATCACATGAATGCTATATATAAGTGTATTTAAATAAATAATATGATATTTATTATATAATCATAATTCTATAAAGGTAAAATTATACTTACCTTCTTTACATCATGTTCGTTGAAAAATAGAAATGTTACTCATACGTATGTACGACCTACCGTCTTCTTGATTGTAACGTAGTCCGTTTTTCATAACCATATTTTATGGTTAGTTTTACAAGTATAATTGAAATATAAAAATGATAATTATTTTGGGATTATTATTCAATATATGATGGAATAATGACCACTTTGACTATAGTCAACTTACCTAAGCCATTCTGGACATACAATCTGAACATCATTAAAACATCTGGCATGAACTTAATTGATTAAGTAATTATATATAACATGATAATAAATAATAAAATGAATAATAAACTTGAAATAGGTTATTAATAAATTAAATAATTAACATAATTTTGTTATTCAGGAATATAAATAACATATGTGATGAGTCTGACTCAAGGCAAGGGACACTTTACCTTAAAAAAAATTTAAATGTTTTAAAGATTTATTTTTATAAATCATTTTCTTCAATGTCTATATTCTTAAAATTGTTTTATGTATGTATTTATATAAACATAAATGAATTAAAAAAAGAAATTTTTTGTCTCTTTTTACTTTCTTTTAGAGTTTTTCAAAAGGAATCTGTTTACAAATTTTATATGTAATGTTTTGAATTTATTTACAAAAAGGTAAAAGGAATGTTCTATTTAAACGTATACAGAATCAATGAAATTTTCCACCACCACAACCATTATTTTATATTTATAATCATTTATAAGTTTCCATGTTTTATTCAATTAAAAAACCCTTCTTCCCTTTATTATGTGTTTTTTTTTGAAAATTTTATTTTAAAGAAAAGGTATATATCAATATCCAAAATGTTTTACTTATGGGTTCAAAAGGATACTTTTATCAATTTGATAATGTAAATGAAAAATTTTATCTGTCTCATTCATGTTATACTCCTTGAAAATTTTTTATGATGATGGGTGAGTCTGATATATCACATGATTATGGGTGAACCTAATATAGCTCTCCAATACATTGGGTGATGATTATGTTCTCTGGAGAATAATGTTGTAAGTTGAACGTATTAGTTATTCTGCTTATAAGGGTTCTATAAATATGATGTCCCGATTCAACTACATGAATTTTCTATACTTTATAATGATTTTTAATGGAAATAATTTTATTTCAAATGGTAAGCTAATGATCGTTTGTTTTAAAGTAATGATTATTATCTTTTAGGATAAAAAAGTGTGTTTTTAGGAAAACATGTATCATGGGTTCTCATGCTTTATAAGAAACCCTCATGATTATGATTTTTCCTTTAGGTTTTCTCATAAATTATTTTACAAAACACAATGGGAAGTAAAGCTAATTTCATCTATAATTAAATGATTATTTTATCTTAAATTTTATCATTTTAAAGGTAAACTATCATTTATGATCTCATGGATTTAAAATAGACCAATGGGTTTTTTTATATCCCTTTTTGATCATTTTGTTCTCATCCCATATTTTCAAATGTTTTTCACAGGTTTTAAGGATGAGTAGAAACAAAAAATAAGTCAAGTTGAAAATCGTAAATATTTTTAATGAAAATAAAATGTGTTTCATTTTAAAAGTATATTATTGTGAGGAAAATGGATATTAAAAGGAAGTGTATAAATTTTAATGTAAAGGTTTTTTATTTAAGAGTTATGAAAAAAGTTATTTAAAACTCCAAACATGAAAAGATATTTGAGAATGAAAGAAAATGAATTATTTTTTAAAAAAGAAATTATGGATTGAATAAGGATTGGGTCCTTATATTTAGTATCAGAGTAAAGGTTTAGATAACTTTAGAGGTTAGGATGATTTAGATGGGAATATTTTGAGATTTTTAGATACTATTATAGATTAATAAGTCTATGTATATGATAATATCCTAATTTTTGGTAAATAAAATATTGTGTGTTTTTTCAAGAAATTATATCCTTTTACGGATACTAAAAAGTGGATGATATAGTGGAATAGATGTACCTAGAGGTAATAACTCTAAAAGGGGAAGATTGGGTATTAACTCTATCATCACCCAGTGCACAATTAGTGGACCTAAGACTTCACACCTGGATCAAAACTTTCATAGTATATGATTGGGTTAATTCACATATTTTCTATGAACCATTATAAAATCTTTGAACATATGGTTATGGAATAAAATGATTACCATGGATAATATATGTTAAACCTTAAGGTGTATATTGAAAGAAATGGTGTCATAGAGTAATATGTTTAAAATTTATTTAGATGTTTACTCTAATTTAAATAATGAAAATATTAGTTATTGACTCACAAATATATTTAAATAGGGTAAAATATCTCCTACAAGATGGATTGATGGAAATCAAATGAAAACCTCTTTTCTATACCAGGGGATTCACTTGCAATGATAATTTCAAAAGCTATATCAAGTAAACCAAAAACTTTTTATAACATTCAACTTGCAAGAAAAACACTTTATAATATATCCCAATCCTATTTTATTCTTATATATCATGGTGGACCATGGGATATATTTGAATATGTTATGAAAAGTCAAAATTCTCATCTTATTCATTTTGGGAAATATCATATGTGACTTTATAGAGTTTTTATATTTAATGATTTGGAAAAAGGGATTTCAATCCTCTATTCGGATGAAAAATATGGTTATCTTTGAGAAGCGTATATCTTTATTTTTTTATGTGAATTTTTTGGTTGTCATATGTTCCATATATTATTCAAAAAACCTAATTCAAACCATATCCTAAGGTATTATTGAAAAATAGTTATGTAGGGTATTTTAAAAAATTTATGTTCAAAACCGATGAATGATTACAGATTTTGATCTCTATTAACATCCATTTCAACCAAGATATAAAAATTGTTCATGGATGAAAGAATCAGTGGAGCATGGAAATGTTTTGAGGTATTTTGATAATATAGGGACTCTTCTTGGAATATCATGGAATCCCAGACTTTGAAATTGGGACTGGGATGAATGATGATTAATATTTAAAATTTGTGAATTATTTTAGTATTTTTTCATAAATTTTAATTTGGAATCATGAATGAATTTATATTTTTGAATATTAGGTAATGATTCGTATTTTAGATTGAGGAAGTGAAGTCTTAAGTAATAAGATGAAAAATCATGGTTAAAGGTTTAATAAATAAGTTGAATAAAGTATGAGTTTATATAATGAATTTTTAGAATTATGATGTACTGGTATATTATCAAAGATATTCTCATATATTATAAATTTTATGAGGATCTTGAAACACATAAGGATTTTTTTTTTGTAGTTTTTTCTTCAAAATTTAGAAACATGTGGTGGATGAAATAGATACCTTTGATAATTGATTTAGTGGAAAGGTGATAATTTTTGAAACATCTATTAAAGAACATATGATTGATGGATAAATAAACTTTTGGGTTAATATGTGATTGATGTTAAGAAAATAATAGCCAACTAAGATTATTTAATTTTTTGGAAAAAATAAGGAGTATAGAAAACCTTATAGGTTAAAATGTTATTTGATGATTAATGTTATTTTTAAATATGTTCATCATATTTTTGGGAATGTTATAGGATCAAGGTGAATTATGAATATTATTTTTATGTAATTTTTTCTATTTATAATGGAATAATATTAATATAGTTTTAGAAAAAGGACAATATGTCATCCAAAAGACAAATCAACACATCTGGTAAGGCCACAAAGCTTGAACCCACAACTAAAGGGTGACAAGGGTGTGATGCATACCACTGGCCTATGTTATGTCCTAGTTAGTATGAATTTTTCTTTTACTTAAATGATTTTATAGATAAATATAAAGTTAATTTTGGGAATCATATTATGGGATAAATTATTTTGAATTTTTGGGATTTTGAGGTGATTAATGATACTTTGGGTGACATTTATTGAGTTTTGATAGATGTTTAAGGCATATGTAACTCTTAAGTTTAACATGTAAAAAATTTATTATAGGAATAATTCCTTTAAAATTTGATGAAATGTGTTTAAAGTTATTTATAACATTTAAGTTTCATATGATATTTAATGTTGAGGTAATTATGAGTTATTATAATTTGGGAACATATGTTTGATCATATAAATAATCATAAGATTGAAAAGTGATTTGGTGATTAAGTGATTAAGGTTATTTTGGAAAAATATCACTATTTTTTGGGAACATTTTTTTATTATGTTAAACAAAATATTATTAGATGGGATGAGATTGTATTTGATTAATAAAGGTTGAATTATCTTTTGGAATCATATATGATTTTAATGTGTCTTTATAGTGATTGAGGTTATTATAGAAATTATTATCATATTTTAGATATTATATGATTAGTTAGTACACTTTTTTTGGTATATAACTTTATGAGTGAGTAATGTTAATTGGAGATAAATGTTAAGTTAATCTCATATGAATATGTGATCAAATAATTATGATTTTTGGGTTTGAAACTTGTTCATGATTATTTTAAATAATTTTAAGATTACTTGTTTATTAAATGATCTAAGTTTAACTTTGGGTTTTATTGTTGGGGTTTTATAGATTAATGTTGTATTTCATCATATGAAGGTCTATTAATTTTGGGAATTATCTTAAATTGTGTTAACCATTTTGGTTTTGGTTAATGTATAAAGATATAAGGAATATATTTTTATCCTTTTTTGGATTATTTGATTTTCTATAAGTTTATTTTATTTCTTTAGTCATGAAAAAACCATCTAGAATACTCATTGTTTAGATAAGAAGATGATATTGTGGTGAAAATTGATTAAAGGATGAAATTATACTTGTCAAGTAAGTATATTTCTTTATATTCTTAGTCTATATGGTAAAGTAATTCCTAAAATCTAGAAAAATGATCTTGAAACAAAAAAATTATCTAATTACCTTCATTTCTAATGAATCAATTGTCATTTTCATGTCTCTTTGGTTTATGGTTTTGTGGTCATTAACATTCTCATGATCATTAACTTTATCATGATAAATTATATCTATCACTCTCCATAATTATTTGGAAATTAATTTTCCTCCATATATGTATATTTACTCTCTTATAATGTTTACCTATTTTTAAATCTAGTTATGTTTTATTCTAGATAACCTACTTATTTATCTTTCCCTCTTTCCAAGAAAAAGTTTTATTAACCCTTTTTATGATATGGGATTTCAGAAAAGGTATTTTCAGATTTCAAACCTTTGACTACTGATCTCAATTTCAAATTATGAGTAAAAGATTTATTAAATTGGGTGGAATTTAATATCTAATGATTTTAAAAGAACACTATGTTCAATAGCATATATAACACACAATATCGAGATCAAACAAACCATGAAATGTTATTATATAAATGTTATAGTTATAACCTAACTATTAAATTGGTGGGTATGAATCAAATTAACTGAATTATGAAATATATATAAATATATTACTTGATAAAAATGTATTTAATAATTCTTAGTAAATAAACATTCAATTTTTTAGTAAACTCATTTTATGATTCAAAAATATGTTTTCTTCAGAAATGGTTTTTATTGATTTTTGTGAGAAAATATTAAAATTAATTTATAGAAATTTTAAAAATTATATTTAATAAAAATTATATCATTTTTTATTCAATGATACAAAATTATCTTAGTATGAATTTTTATTATTTTTTAAAAAAGTTTGATTATTCAATGAATAGTAAAAATACTAATTTTTATTGAAATTGTCTTTTATTTTCAACTACTTACAAAGTAAAATTATATTTTGGAATAGTTAAAAATTTTAATTAATTATTTTTTATTAAAAATAATCCAATAAATTTTATTTGAATCAATATTATACTTGAATTTTGTATAAAAACATTTTTAAAATTAAAAATGCCTTTTTTTGGCAAATTGCTTTTCATTGCATTTTGTGGGTTTAATTTTAAACTAAACCATGCCAATATTAGAAATTTAATTTTATAAAATGGATTAAATATTTATAATAATAATAATTAATATTATTTAATAAGTTAAAATTAATTTGTGGTCAATATGAAAAATAACCATAGTAAATTTTGTTACCACAATAAAGGTAAAATATGTTAATTAGGGATAAAAGTAATCTGATAAGGCTTTAAATTCATTAAAAATTTGAAGTAATTTTATTGAATAATTATATTTCTCCCATAATCATCCAAACTTCTAAAATATTAAATTTTTTCCATTTATCTATGATTTTGAAATTTATAATATTTTTAGTAAAGGATAAAGTCAAGAAGGTCACTCTCTTACTTTTGATATTTTTAATATTTTTTTAAATGTATAAAAAACTTATTTTCAGTTATAAATGTTTATTTTAAATATAAATTATTATTTTTTATCATGTTAATTTATTTTCAATTTTTAGTGATGAAATAAATAACTTAAATTCTTACGCAATGTTGATATGGTGCTTGTGCAAGCAGTAGAAAAATCAAGTAAGTGATATCAAAAACTCTAAAAGTAATATTTTATGGGTGAGTTATAGTGTCCCATGAATTTTTTAGATAAATATAAAATATTATATATGTTTAAAAAGTTTTTATTAGAATTAAATTGTTATATTTATTACTTTAAAGTCAAAATAAATGAATAGTTCAAAAAATGACATTAATGATATATTATAATAAACAATATTTTATTAAATGAATTAAAATTAATAATATAATATATTATGAAAATTTAATATTATATGTTTTAGAATATCAACCATGGTCCATTTATGGTTCATTTTTCCTTTTTTAGTAACTTTTTTGACCCGTGAATAATAAAAAGCATTGATTTTGCTGTAATTGTCAAAAGAGTTAATGGGGGTTAAAACTAATATATAGGGGTAAAAACATAATATAAACTTATTGTATGAGATTATTTAGACCTATAATTATCTTACCACCACCAAATCCATTTTTTTAATTTTCTAAAAAATCCAGTTTAAGGGTAACCGGTAACCGTACAAACAAAATGTCTAAGTTCAAACAGATCCACAGCGCAGTACCGAACCTTACAGATTACAATTCAAATTTTCAAATTTCAAACTTAAAGAGAAATCATGACCAAAACAATGCCTCACTCCATGCGTCCACCTCTATTAGCACCCCTGACATCACACATTACCATCATCCCATCAGAGTAGGCCACCGGTTAACCGTCCACCTATATCGTCGTCATCAGCTTCGCCGCTGTCTCACCACCATCGTTGTCGACTGAACACCTCCATCTTCGTTGTCGATAATCACCACACCAGTACATCGGATATTTTTGTCCACCGAATCTGAGAAATGCCACTCCACAACAACCATGAAGAAACAAAGAAATATAAACCAGATGAAAAATTACCGAATCAACTTTAACAAACTCGCAGAAATCTTTCCTATATCGTTTCCCCATAAATCGACACCATAGACCAGCACGAACTTTGCCCTTGAAAAACTCCTAGAAAACTATTGGCCACCCGAACACCACTTCCCAGAACTCCAAAGAAACACCGCACCAAACTAACCTGGGGTGGGGTGGTGGGACTCGAGGCCATGGCAAAGTTGAGCGGCTTAAGCCTCCATAAAGATTCAAGCCCTTCGCCTCCTGGAATCATGTTGGATACTCCACCAGCAAGACCCAAAGCCTCCTGGGAACTATTGCACCAGACTGACCTGGTGAGGGGTGATGGAACTGGAATCCAGAGAAGAGGTTGAGCAGGCTGAGACCGCTGAAGAAGGAAGGACCAAAGCCAGTTCAACCTTTCCAGAAATCCTCCTCGACGGAACTTCACAGGAGGAACGCACCCCAAATCTCATGTCATCGAAGAAAAAATTCTTGAAAGAATCATCGCAGCCCGGAACAAAACCATCAAAGGAAGCACCTCCTGAAACACCATCGACCGATTGGACAGCACCTCCCAGAGCTTCTTTGAAACCACCACCGCAGACCGACTGGGAGAGCTGCGAAGGTACTTGAAGCCAGAGTAGAGTTCGAATCAGACTTGGCTTCCACTAGAGAGACTCGACCTCATAAAAACCACCATATCCATCCATCAAATCCATCACCAAGTGAGAATAACACCGAGAAATCACTGCACGGGAAGAGGAAGAAGCGAGGAAAGGGGGGAGACGAGGCGAAGCACAGGCCTCCTCCTCCAAATTACTGCCAGGGAAACCCTAGCAAGAGAGAGATACAAGGTTGACATTTCTCAGAGGCTCAAGGGGGCCTATAATTATCTTATATTCTAATTATATCAATTTTTATCCACTTGAACATGAAAAATAATTTATATTAATTTAATACTTTATGAAATTTCAAGAATACCCCTTCCCTCCCTTATAAAATGAAACTCCTTCTATCTTTTATTTACACCACTTTCAAACATATATCTCAACCAAAACCTATGAAATTATCTTATAAACTTACCTATACATGAATTGGAGATGTTGGTATTCTTAAAATCACATTCCAAGGGTCTTTAAGAAGGGATCTAAAGGAGGTCTATTGAAGGAGAGGTAATTGTCCAACCTAACCTCTTTCAATTTATTTCTTCTTCTACCTCCTTAAAATATTTTTAAACCACGATAAGATAATAACATAAATATATCCTTTATACTAAAAAGTTATTATGACTATATTACAACCCTTTTTCATCTCATTTTCTATCATATGGGGAATGAAAATATTGTTCGTGCGTACATGTGGAGTACCACCTCCACTTAACGATGTGTTTTGTTTTCCATCACCACCTCGCGTGAATATTTATAATGATACATTTAATGTATATATATGATATTATTAAAATATTTATCATTATATAAATATAATATATCATCTATTTTCTTATCTTTCTATCCATTGAAAAATGACAACATCATTCATGCGTATGTATAGATTACCACCTCCATGAAGCGATGTGGTTCATTTTTCATAACCACATCACATGAATTATATATATATAAGTGTATTTAAAAAAATATTATATTTATGATATAATTATAATTTTTTAAATTTAAACTAGTATTTTTCTTCTTCACATCATGTTCATTGAAAAATGGAAATGTTACTCATGTATGTGTACAACCTACCGTCTCTATGATTGTAATGTAGTCCATTTTTTATAACCATACTTTATGGTTGATTTTAAAATAATAATTGGGGTATAAAATTTATAATTATGTCATGGTTATTATTTAATATATTATGGAATAATTTCTTCTTTTATCATAGCCAACTTACCAAAGTGATTTTAGACATACGAGTCAGATATCATCAAAACATCCAACGTGAACTTAATTGATTAAATAATTGTATATAACATGGTAATAAGAAAAAATGGAATAATAAACCTGAATTAATAAAGTAAATAAATAAAATAATTTTATTATTCTAGAGTATAAATAACATGTAGGATGATTACGACTCAAGGTAAGGGACACTTTACCTTAAAACCCTCGTTTTAAATGTTTTAATGATTTATTTTCTAAATGGTTTTCTTACATATACATATTCTTAAAATTATTTTATGGGTATATTTAGATGGAAATAAATGGATTGAAAATAATATTTTATTTCACTCTTTTACTTTCTTTCAAAGGTTTTCAAAAGGGATATTTTTAAGTATTTTATATGGAACGTTTTGACTTTCTTCACAAAAAGGTAAAAGTAATGTTCTATTTTAACGTATACAGCATCAATGGATTTTCCCATCACCTAAATTGATATTTTATATTTTGATTCCTTTATAATATTCTATTTTTTATTTAAATAAAAACCCTCCTTAACTTTGTTCTGGGTATTTTAGTTTTGAAAATTTTATTTTAAAGAAAACGGATATATCAATATCAAAAAATGTTTAACTTATGGGTTAAAAAGGATATTTTTATCATTTTAATGAAATAAATGAAATATTTTATGTGTTTCATACATGTTATAGTCCTTGTACATTTTTTATGGAGGGTGATCCTAATTTAACTCATGATGATGAGTAAGCCCCATATAGATCTCCAATTCATTGGGTAATGATTATATTATCCAGAGAATTATATTGGAAGTTGATCATATTGGTTATTCTACTTGTAAGGGTTCTATGAAGATGATTTATTGAGGAACCTATATGAATTTTATATGCTTGATAATGATTTTTCATGGAAATAATTTAATTTCAAAATGTAAATTAATGATTTTTTGTTTTAAAGGAATGATTATGCCCTTTTAGGGTAAAAGGGTATGTTTTTAGGAAAGGGATTTTCATAGGTTCTAATATTTTATAATAATCTCTAATGATTATTATTTTCACTTTATGTTTTATTATAAATTATTTTATCAAACACATTGGGTATTAAAGAGGATTTCATATGTAATAAAATGATTATTCGAGCTCAAAGTTTATTATGTTAAAGACAAACTCTCTTTTATGAACTCATCATTTTAAAATAGACTAACATGTTTTTTATGTCCATTACTAAGATTTGTGTGTTCATCACATGTTTTCAAATGTTTTTAATTTGTTTTAAGGATGAGTGGGAATAAATAAGAAGTCAAGTTTGAAATGACAAATATTTTTCATGAAAAATAAAATGTGTTTTATTCTAAAAGTCTTATATTGTAGGAAAAATGGATACTAAGAGAAAGTGCCTAACTTGTAATGTATGATTTTATTATATAATAGTTATGACCACATTATCTAAAACTATAAACCTAAAAATATCTTTAATAATGAAAGAAAATGAATTCTTTTTTAAAAATAGAATTGTTGATTGAATAAGGATTGGGTATTTATACCTCCCTTGAGTGATAAGGTAGTGGTCAAGATGATAGGTAGTATTTAGTGAGAAGGTTGTTCTGGTTGGGATGTGATGTAAGAAATAGATAGTGGAGCCCACCTTGAGTGATAAGGTAGTGGTCAAGATTATAGGGATCTTATGTTAGCATGTTTATTTACTTTACTCATTCATACATGTATATGATGGTTTATATTATGGTCAC
Organism: Viscum album; assembly: GCA_963277665.1. NCBI lineage: Eukaryota > Viridiplantae > Streptophyta > Magnoliopsida > Santalales > Viscaceae > Viscum > Viscum album. The sequence goes on along the minus strand of OY728128.1, from coordinate 1,509,155,816 downwards.
TTGGTGTGACACTACTAAGATTTAGTTCTTATACACTACATGGGAACTCTGGTGCGCATACAGACCTTATATCTACTTTCAAGTCAGTGCATGGGATGTGCAGTACATATGATTGGGGTAGGTCAATAGGTATTGGAAACTAGAATGAGGTGAGACTTAGGGGTGTCAGCAGAGACTCTTTTATATTTTGTTTATTTTTTTATTTTTTATATGAGGTTAGCCCAGTGGTTGACCAGTTGGGATGTATGTTTGTAGGAAAACATTTCATTTTGTTATAGCATGGATACTATTTATTACTTATGAGTGATTTAATGTTTTTTGTGTGTGATTTTTGGTTGTTTTTGTTGTTTAATTACTCTAATTTGAGGGCATAGTCTCCCCATGGTATAATTCAAGTCCTCACTACTATTCAGTAGCCTCTAATGTATAGGGAGGCACACTTGAGGTCTTGTGGCACATCGATCAAGGCACTAGAGAGTGGCTTGTGGTTGGGGAGTCACACCCCACTCTAAGGTATGAAGACACTATGGTGCTCTAAGAAACTACTACCCATTAATCATGGGTCATTTATTATATGAATCACTACATCAGTTTGTCCCTTGAATTACTATTCACCAATCACCAATATACTGACATTTCTAATTCCTTGATAAAAACCCAATATGATATCCAAATCTCACATCCAATTGAAAACCAATGTATTGACCAAGAATGAATCACTTGCTTGTACTCAAGGTCTAACACCAAACCTAAAAAACCATGGGTACAGGTTCATATAACACTTCATTCTCTACATTCACTACATTTCTCTCAAAATTAGGGTTTTTCCCTTAAACAACCAATGGTTTTCTCATCACTGTATTACTACCCTTATCATTTCTTCCCAAGAAACAACTTTTTCCAAAACCACAATCATCCAAGTTTTGTTTCTCACAATCCATACTCCTTTGATCTCAATATTCCTATCCCATAACTCATAAAAGTTTTCAGGTATATCATAGTGCTCCAAGACATCGTTGTTTAACAACACTAGAGATCTTCCACCACTACTCCATGGTCTCAATAGGCATTTCTTAAACATGAAAATTTTAATTGTTTCCTTATAGTTTACATGCTCCCATCTAATATGGATTCCATGTTGTTCATCAAAAAGTGTTAAAATTTTATAATATCTCATCTCACTACACATGAAGTCACATTTCCATCTTACCAACATAAGTAATGAGACACCATTTCCATGGGAGTCTTTCCAAATTTATCAATCATATCACCCAATTACATGAACATCAAGACCCCCCCCCCCTCAGGTCACTAAATCACATCACCCTAGATATTTCATGGATCATAATGATCACAACCCAAAGTGTGATCTTTTGTAGAGCTGCACTAGAGTCCTATGATATAGATCCCAATTGTCAGGACACTTAAGAGTCATAGGCTCCATTCCACTTCCAATCATCTCTTGGTTTCCCACCACCTATATAATTCTCAAGGTACCCAATACACATCCCAAATATTTGAAATCCACATACAAGGTAGTTATTGTATGAATATGACACAAACAACTATTAGCCTCATGAATTCACTTTAAAAATAACATGAAAGTCACTCTATTACACATAAAAAAAGAGAAACCCAAAGAACCATTCTCCTTGTGTCCCTTATATGGTGTCCCACAATCTTCATGGAGGGTTTTTATGAGTCTAATAACAGTTATCATATCAATATAAAGTAATTAAATAAAGTTTTTAGGCACATCAGAAGTAACTTTTGTGGGTGTTAAATTAAAATTTCTTTTAATTTAGATTTTACCGAAACCCCAAGAGAAGATATTTCATGTTAAATTTATAATTAATTTATTTAGATCAAGAAGAAATGGTTACCTTATCTTAAGATCCTTTATTCAATGATGTTGTTTATCTTATAAAAATTCTTTCATATTACCTTCATTGCATTGTAAGGATTTAAGTGTAGATTCCCTCTAGCGGTGATCCATGTGTGCTCCTTTGATCTGTGAGAAAAACTAATTTATTTTTGGGTTCTAGTGCAGTGTATCAAATGTATTTCATTGTCTATCTTGATTGGTCCAATATCCTTTAGTCTTGAAGGAGTTATTCTTATTCTTGAGAGGAATAGATGATGAATTCGAGAGAGACAGAGAGAGAGGGAGAGATTGACTGAGAAGTTCATTGTGCACAACGATTCTCTATTATCAATTTTCAATTAACACTGGAAATAGATATATCCATCTATTTATAGATCTAGGGTTTATGTTAAAATTTTATTTAATTTTTTAACTTCCCTTGAATAATATAATAATATTTAACAAATCCCATTCCATATAATAATAATAATGTTTTTATGGCATATGCTAACTTGTACAATGATAAATATATTTTTACTATCGGGAAAATTAATATTTACCAATAGATGTGATCTTAATCCATTCATACTCCTCTACATTTATTAAATATATGAATAAACATTTTATTCATAAATAAATATTTCAATCCACAAACCAAAGAATAATTATTTATGAAATATTAAATAAAATAAATATATATATTTTATTCAAAATCTGGTGAAAAAATATTTATTTAATTTATGAGATCAATAAAAATTGAATAAAATTATTCCTTGGTGTTTAGAATAATATTATTCCATTAATTAAATTCAAATGTAATTTAATCAAGATCAATAAAAACACTTAGTGTGTGAACCTCTATACGTCTTTCTCAATGGAATTAGGCAGGTATGCCTAAAGTCCAATATTACAATCTAGTAATGGGTCAAGTCACACAATATAAAGAACTTAATATCATAGCATCAACAACTATATAAAAATTCTCACAATGTAATATAATCCCTTTTTCTCAATATTTCATCAAGTCGGTTGCACATCTGTGTTATCAACCTATGTGCTTGATACTTCTTTCTTTGACTATCTGAAATAAACATGTAGTTGCATCATGTCCATGGAATTTAATGAGATGGTTCTACTCTAATAAAATTGATGAGATATAAACTCCCATAAATATGGAAGGGACAAATCCTTCCTCAAATTATCCATTAATAACATTTCACTCATGACACAACCAATATATCCAATATTTCCATGAATTTTTATCATCATAATTTATTAAATATATCTAAGTGTGTGATTCATAACATGCATTAATAATAATCTTAAATTATAAGGACCATTATACACATTTGTAGACAGTATTATTCGATGACACCAAAACATGCAGAATTTATACTGGCGGGTATGTTCTCATAATCTATCATCTTAGAGATTATCAAGTGAGAACTTTATGAGAAGAATCCTCATCTACTTATGAGTAATCACACTTGAAATTCTATATACTATGTTCCCTATCATATTATTTTATCTAACTATAGAACTATATTTAAGATATAGAATCATAGCATCCCAAGGTTATCATCATAGTAGGGAACTGTTATGACCTTATCAATGTGATAGATACTCTAAGACATTATCACATCAATGTTATGCAGATGAAAAATTAATATTTGATAATATGTTTATATTAATATTCAATTCTTTGAATATAAATGTAATCCATAGTACAAATTAGTTGGTTTTAGGTCACTAATTTGAAAAAAAAATTCACTTATAATAGAGCCAACTATTAATGACTAATTATTTCTCATGTGTAAAAACATTCTTATGCTAAGTATGGCTATAATTATTAGGCCTATCACATTTCTATGGATAGGGTTGGAAAATACACATGTCTTTGTGGTGAATCTTTTTACTGCAACATTACTATCTTGAGAAAATCCCTCAAGTTATGATATAATCGAGTATACACCTCTTATTCCCATGTCATAGTTGTGTAACCAAGTTCACTTCATCCTAACTAAATCCATAGTCAAATATTATCATAAAATGATAATATCTTTCTTTAGGTATAACCCAAAATTGGAGAAGGACATTGCTAACCCTCTTATTAAGCTGCATCAAAAGATACAATGTGCTCGGATATTATAGATATAGAAACCACTGGTTGTAACAATTATTTATTGAATATTACTTTATCCACTTATGCAATACTAGATAAAATTGAACTAAATGAAGACAAGTGTTCAATTAACTTGATCAATAGTATCCCCACTTCTCTGAACACCAATAACTTATCCAGCTCTACTTTTAAAATTACTATCATATAGTTCCTATTTTAATTCAATGTGGTTATGTTGGAATGGTTTGATATTCAAATATTATACATCATACATTAGTAATATCAAACTCCGGTACATATCATGGTACATAAGATAAATTCATAGCAATTAAGATTGTGAAATTACATTAATCTCAATAATCACTTCTTATGCATATTTATGTTCTACTATAAGGATTAGATACTAATAAAATTTTGGTCTTGAATTGATATAACTTTTATTTTTCAATACTTAGTTAATATATGTACTATGACTAAATTGAGAAAACCCATGGATCTATCTTGTAGATCTTGTTCCCTAAAACATGTTCACTACTTTAATTCATACTTGGAGAAATTTCATTCCTTGTTATTAAAAAACTAGTAAGACACGACATTTTTTCCATATGATATCAGCATATCTATCTTGAAAACTTATAGTGCTCCTACTAACCAGATAATGACACGTGTCACTCATTTGTTTCTAAAAATATATTCTATGATCACTATGCATGATTTATTCATAAGTGAATTTATGTAATCTACATATATTATTGGAATTTATTAATGTCACCAACCCTTTTAAGTTATACCTAGTAGACATAAACCATAGGGTCTCCTTTTGGTCATGTCATATAGACATATACCATAAGGTTTACTTTAAGTGAGGTTTCCTTGACAATCAATAGTCCAAAATAATGATCATAGAGATATTTTTTTACAAAGTGTAATTCAAGAAGGTTTTTATTCATAATGATTGGTGTATAGGTTTTTTCAAAGACTAGACCTTTCAAAATTCAATCATGATTCATTGGTATCGTCTTGTACCATCCATGTCTAGTTTCTCTAGAATACTCGCTAGCAATATCAAGTCTTAGAAACATTCAAAATATAGAGTCCTCAAATCTTGATACATAGAGTCCATTACTCGATTACGTGTAAACCTTATCATATTACCATTTATTGTTTCATTGTTGGAATCCTTATTCTAAAATAATAATACATGTATCACCCATTGTGGTAAACATAGACCACCTATTTGGTTATAAATTCCTATATGGTATGTGTATCTAGAACTACTCATCCCACTAAGATTAGTGGATTCTATTATTCTTATGCCAACCCTTGTGCATCCATATATTTAACTCAAAGAAGTTAAGTTTTCTCCAACTATCTTTAAAGAGATAGGCTTCCATTATGGAAATATAGTATGTATTGACTAGACATTAATATCCTTAGTGAATATGGGATTGTTAACTCGGATACACCTTAATATTTTGATGTTCATTTGTAACTAAGGATATCTTTTAATTAACTTTTTTTAAATAAATACTTATGTTAGTGTCTTAATATATTCTTATCATATCTCAATTGATATGATATCCATTATAAAATATAGTTGCAATATGATTGGTTGTTTCACTTCTATTTTCAAAATATTCCTTGGAGAGAATATTGGAATATTTACAATATATATAAGACTAATAATTGATCTTCCATTTATAAACAATATGACATTAATGAGTATAAGGAAATGTGAGTTATGGTATTACCTTTACTCTATATATTATTAATGAATACTTGGAAAATATTTTCTTTGAAAATACATCTCAGAGGTTCCTTAATCTTTAAAGAGTTCACTCATTTACTTCATCGAGAATTTATAAAATTTATTAAAGTAATAACATGAAGTATATGAAGTTACCTTTATCTTTAGAATAATTAATACAGACATGTTGGACTAGCTTCAAAATTATTATGATGTACCTTTATGTGTAAAGGTTTCTCTATCTAAAACATGATAAGTAGTTTATTTTTATTCCCATTATCTTATCACAATTGAGAATAAAACATTTCATGGTTATAAATAATTCAACTACTTTTAGTTTTATTTGAAAAATAATTATCTTTCCATAATTTTTTAGGAGTCTTATATTTTATATTCAGCATTCGTTGTAATGGATATCTAAGACTTGAGATATATTGAACCAATAGTTTAGTATTGAAGTACCATAACCACATTTATTTTAAATGTTAAATAATTTCACATTGTGTTTATTAGGATACTAATATAAATGTTTTGGTAACACTCATTACATATTTGAATCAATCCATTTTAGAAATGATAAGTAGTGAGATCCCCTTAGCTAACATAAGAATTTCCCTTTGTTAACTCCTTTTTAGTTCACTCTATAACCTTTTTATTCTTATTCATTTCCTGTATTAAAATACATGTATATTGTAAGAGTATTGTATTTAAGAAAAAAATGTGTGAATATAAACTTGATGAATATACCTTAAGTGGATTCAACTTCTTGATTATTTATTTCATTACAATTTATTTTCTAGTTTCTAAGCTTTTTACATAAGAAGCAAATAGATTCATGTTCATTATTCTTCCCTCGAATCCTTTATCTCTTTGAAGTAAATTATAAAGGATATATTATATTTATATTATCCATGGGATCTTAAACCATTTATTTCAAACTTTTCACCAAAAGGGGTAGAGAAATAGGTTTTAACCAATCCTTATCCACTTAGTGAAGTATGGACAAAAGTTTACTAAGTGACTTATCCATTTTTTATCTGATATTAGACAAATAAGGATAATATTGGTGGTAAGGATGATAATATAAGATTAATGGATAATTTATTATCCAAGTGGAATCCTAATTTCTCCAACTGATCAATATGACCTAGCTTTTTAAAAGCATGATCAGTAACTAGATTAATAACTTCCAGTTTACACTAATATAGTAAATTGATAGTCTTATTTATTTCTAGCCTTTACTTATATTTCTTAAGAAAATGAAGATGTGAAATTATGATGTAATAATCCATGTCTTTATTTTGTATCATCAATTCTCTGGTTATGGTTAATAATATAATACAATAGACATAGGAAGTATCCTAAACATATATCTGGTAGGCATCATTTTCACCTTCTCTAGCCTGATGGGGTAGTAGAACATGAATAGGTGATTCTAACACATAATAAAAAATTTTATGATAATAATTCATCACATAAATTATTGTACCATATATGAAAATTTTTATTTATAAAAACATACCCTGAGTTAAGGAAATAATGCACTAGTTTTATGGTTTTGATTTCTATTTTCTATAATAATTAGAATAAATGATTAATACTTTACTTGATTACAAATTATGTTATAAATAATAATAAATAAATTTATTACTTCTCCCACTATTTTATCAATTCTCAATATCCCTCACTACCAAACTTGTAATGCCTCATTGCTCTAAAATTCTAGTGGTAAGAATTCATATTTCCCTTATTTATGATCCGTACTTCCACTATGTAAATCATAAGAAGGTATTTAGGTGGGTTTTATGTCTAACTATGTGATTGTATCTCCTTGGTCCATTGATTAGACTCCCTAGTCCTAAAATCCTAACACTACTAGAATCTTTACATATACCCATGGTTTAAAACCATGGGTACTTAAGTCGTCGGGATAGGCCTATACCCACAGTTTGACCAAACTGTGGGTATATACCACATATACCCATGATTCTTAAACCATTTATGTAAAAAATTTAAATGGAAATACCTATGCCCATGGTTTAGTCAAACCGTGGGTATAGGTCCATTATTAAAAAAAATCCACCGTTGGGAATTGATCCCAACAACTCCCGTCTATACTCCAATGACTTTACCAATATCCTACAACACATTTTGTGTTCTTATATTGAAATATATATGTGTGTGTGTGTGAGTGTGTGTGTAAATTTATTTATATTAAAGTATTTATTATTATTTTTATTATAATTCAAAAATAATGGGACAACCTATACCCATAGTTTGGTCAAACCATGGGTATAAGTTCTTTATTAAAAAAATCCACCACTGGGAATTGATCCCAACAACTTCCACTTATATTCCAATGACTTTACCGTTATCCTATAACACATTTTTGTTGTTATATTCAAATATATATATGTATATATATATATAAATTTATTTATATTAAATTATTTATTATTATTGTTGTTGTTATGGAGAAATAATGGTCCAACATATACCCACAGTTTGGTCAAGTCGTGAGTATAGGTGATATATACCAACAGTTCACCCAAACCATTGGTATAGGTGCTCAGAAACATTATATATACCCATGGTTTTGTCAAACTGTTGGTATGGATTTTTTCACTACCTTCCCATGAATTTTTTCCCCCAAAGAAACCTATTTCCATGGTTGAAAAAACTGTTGGTATAGGGGTCACATATACCCATAGTTTTTTGAGAACTGTGGATATAGGTTCTTCCCGTGAAATTTTTTCCCCCTATTTCCATGGTTGAAAAAAACTATGGGTATAGGTATTTCCCACAAAAAAACTTTTTCCCATGTCTATATGGGTGAATTGTAGCCACAATTTTGGAAAAACCCATGGGTATAGCCTAGTTTTCTAGTAGTGTAACTTAGATTTTGTAAAAACTTTCCTCTAAAATTGTATTGAATAGACTTTGGCCATTAAATTCAATAAAGTTTTAGTTAATTCAATCCAAAACTCTCATGATAACTCCTCAATAAAAGAAAGTGTCCAGACTTTGTCCATGTAAACACTTGATTTTATTATTGCATTCCCAATCAAGTAATGAAAGGATTAGTCTAGATTAATATTAAGTTAAGGGATTTTAATTTATTATGAATAAATTTTATCTTGTTTTATCTCTTATATTACCTGTTAATATTAAGTGTATTTTACTTAATTAATTAACCATGTTTGATAAAACATTTACACATGACTCATTTATTTAAATTCCATATTTTTACATTAATTTATTTATTTATGTGATAGTGATGTTGAATAAATAAAATAAATAATGCATAATACATAAATAAATAAATAAATAATGACATGATCATGAGCTTATCTAATATATGATTTATTGAGTGTAAAATAAATCAACCTTTGACCTAGGGGGAAAATCCTTATGCCAGTCTTGGAATGAGTTAAAAAATTCCACCTGTACACCTATGTTTCACTTGGGTTGGAATCATTATATTTTTTTCATTAATTTCCTCTACACAACTTGGGATACTTCATTAATTACATGTATTTATAACTCACACATGGGTGAGGGGAACCAAAGGATTGGTTAAGGAGAATTACATGAATAACCTTGGACACCCATATCCTATATAATAATGGAAAGAGGGATGACACACATGACATCATTTAATTTAATAATAAATAATTACAAACATATACAATAAATTAAATTAAATAAATCCAACTCATACATGGTTCTTAGTCAAACTCATGAATGGTCATGCACATACAATGAATACACAAAAGTAAAACCTGTTAACATTCATTTCTTATTTGTTATTTATTATTAAGATAAACACACTTTCATTAATTAATTAATTAATTAATTCCCTTTCATCTTAATGATCATATAAATTCATTTAGAGATATATATCATTAAATTCATTCATGGAAAATAAACAGTAGAACCAATTATTATAGATTATTACAATAAATTAATTGATCATTTTAATAATACTTCAAAACCATTATTAAATCATCAAACACAAATGGTTTCAATCAATAAAATAAGGTTTTAATGCTATAATTATCAATTTAATGTAATTTAATTTTGTACTTAATTAAGATACTACATAGTGTGTACTTATGAGTTACACATCATGTATCTCAATTGTTGTGTACTTGAGTTACACGTCTTGGGCTTTAGCATGTAAATTGGATAGACTACAGAGTATGTACTATTAGTTACACATCATGTGTTCTTATTTACATGTGTCCATGCAACCCACTAAAGGACTCAACATGTTCATTGAATGAGGCACTATAAGACATGTACAAGCCAGCTATACATCATGTATATCGCATGTCGTGTGTCTAATTGTCTCGCTGAATGACTCAGCATGTACTTAAAATATAGTAATTAATGAGTTACACATCGTATACTATGGATACACATCGTGTACCCCATTAATGCCACATGATTTCAGTATCATTCAGTTTTGACCGTGTATAATGACCATGCAGGTTTCATGAATTTAACTATTAACTCATATAGACTACATGATGTGTATGACATCTACGCGTCATGTACTCTGAAATGTCTTGTTCCAATTTGGCCTAGTCTACACGTGGTGTTCAATAAATGCACCATATGTAATTATTGTTCTATGCATCGTGTATCCCTCTACATGACCATGTGTAGTGAACTTGAGTACATGGCTTCTACTCTTACTACACATCATGTAATCTCATGCTATCTCGTTAGATTAATTGACACTTCCTAATGAAATATTTGATCATCCTTAATCTATTCTTGGACATAATAAATTTTGAATCTTGAATAAAGAAATCAAAATTTTGAAAAAATATTAATTCGAATTAAATTATAGAATGAATAATATGAAATAAAAAATTCAACATTGATTGCACATATTGATCAATAATCAAATAAATAATTATAAATTTAAACTGTGACTGCTCTGATACCACTTAAAGGTTTCAAGCATAGTGAAGGCACCTTTTGTGGGTATTAAATTAAAATTTCTTTTAATTTAGAGTTTCTAGAAACCCTAAGAGAGGATCTCCCATTTTAGATTTATAATTAATTTATTAAGATTATGAATAAATGATTATCTCATCTTAGAATCCTTTCTTTGATGAATTTATTGATCTTTCAAAAAACCCTTTCATATTACCTTTATTACACTATAACGATTCAAGTATAGAATCCCTCTATTAGTGATCCACATGTTCTCTTTAGATCTATGAGAAATGCTAATTGATTTTAGGGTTTTATAATGATGAATCAAATGTCTTGTCTAGTTCATCTTGGTCAATCCAAGATCCTTCATGATTAAAGGAGTTCTTGTTATTTAGAGTAAGAGAGGAGGAATTTGAGAGAGAGAGAGAGATAGGTTTGTTGTGTGAAATAATTATCTATTCACAATTTTCTATTAACCCTACACAATAGACATAACCATCTATTTATATAGCTAAGTTTTAGGTTACAGTATTATTTAATTACATACAAACCCATAAATATTATAATAAAATTTAATAAACCCCCTTAAATATAATAATAATATTATTATTATTATTATTATTTTATGGTGTGCTCTAACTTTCGCAATGATAAATATATTTTTACCGTTTAAAAAATTAATATTTATCAACAGATGTGGTTTTAGTCAGTTAATCCTCCTTGAAATTTATTGAATACCTGAATATACATTTTATTCATAAATAAACATTTCAATCCACAAACTAGAGAATAAATATTTATTAAATATTCAATAAAATAAATAAATATAGTGTCCTAGAACCAACTTTAAAAGCCCTTATCTGAGGATATTTTATGCATGATGTATAAAACCTATATAAAATAAAGAAATGAAGAAGTTGTTGTAAATTGGTGTACCTTACCCCAATTTGATACTGCATCACCACCTTCACCTTAAAAAAATTGAATGTGCTTGATAAATATCACAGGGGTGACAAAAAATCATCACACCTTTATGGTGTATCCACAGGACAACTAAATCACATGTCATACATGAAAGACTCTCCATCTTATAAAATGTACTAGCATCTAATTGTGTAAAAAATGTAAGAGAAAGAGAGTTTTGAATCAAGTAGTATCATCCAAACGTGAAGCAATCACACATATACAGTCATCGTATGGCTGTATAATTTATAAGCGTGAAGGGAACTCCTTGGGCTATATCATTTATTCATGCATTAAAACATATGAATAAATACCATGGTTGATTCATGCATCAAATTAATTTACTCCCATTATTTTCATCTTATGAAATGGTATAAATGATAACAATTTATCATTTTGTCCATAATCATAAAATGCATGGGAATGAAAATCACAATTTTCATGAAATACAATATTGCTTATATATATCATATATACATATAATGCTTTACAAAATATTCTCATCAATATCCCACTTGAACTAAGGCCTAAAAGACTTTGTGTCATTTCACCTTATATTATATCGTAAACAATAACTTGTGAACCCATATCCAAAAATCCTTTTGGACATATTGCAAAACATTTTTGGAAATCCATCATTAACTTAACCTTGTACTACATAATAGGTAATAACTTGTGAATACCCATCCAAAACACTTTTGGATTAACTCTAAAATACATTCAGAGTAACTCCCTAATTCAAACTCAACCCCCAGTTAGTCGACCATAAAGTGTGATCTTATAGGCCTTTATAACATTGAAAACAAAAACAAATCCCTAAATCCATATATATAAGCAAAGAGTGTCCTTTAGGAAATCATCAATTCTACTCAAGCTATAAAGGGACATGACATGATCTCCATCAAACACATGTATCTCTATATATTTTTCCCCCAGTGTACATCAAATGAAAATATACATTTTCATATTTTCCCTTTGTCTATGACATCAAGTGACCATGGGACATGGAACATGTCAATCCCATATAGCCAACTCATCTATTATCGACTATCAGAGTATAGACTAGTCTGATCGATGAATACATCTTATTTCATTCATTCTTATGGATAAGCACATCACATGTCCCTTATACATGTAGATATATAATATCTAGGTACATACGCACACTCCTGCATTCTATTTAATCAATGGACTTGATGTCATACTCATCATACGAGAGGAGAAATTCCATCTTGGATAAGCTCCAACCGATGACATGATCAATAACATACCCAACCACCTATATTAGCTAATTTAATATGTAGACATTCATAAGTAGGGTATCAAAATATGAAGGTTCTCATGCTAGGTATCTAACTAGCCTTAGGTTGTGGGGACTCAATCATGATATATGCACCCCTAGTATACTAAAAACATCTTGTGTATTACACTCCATGTGGTATAATTAATAGGTCATCCAACACACATAAAGAATCATATTCTTTATTTTGTGACTCTTTATCATATTTGGTATCTCTATATAAGAATCCTACTCATGTAAACCTTAACATCTCATCATAAACTATAATACTCTATGATGAACATTGGTTAGGGATAAACTCAAAGCCCTAATTTGAGCGGTAAATTATCATTTCACTTCATGAAATGTATATCTATATATACATTTATATATCTAATGTGAAATAATGATAAAATGGAGGTTTCATTTAATATGATACATTTTAGTATTCTTAAACTCTTTAATAATATTGACATGATAACTTTTAATATTATTAAAATATTTAATAATATTTAATAAAACCCAAAATAATCATTGTTTTGTCATATCATATATGATAAACTGCCAATTAAACCTTATGTTTGCTACACTTTCTAGGTTTTGTTAACTCGTTACATCATATGTAATCCATGTCACATCTCTATGTGACCACATCACATCTTTATGTGATCATCTGATAAAACCCTCCCACTAAACACTTTAGTGAGAAACATCTATGAAGTAATCGATTTTGAATAATGGTGAGACTTTATAATCATATCCCTAATTATTCAACTTTTTAAACATACTCAAACTTCTTAATTTCACAATATCAAATGTTATGATGTCAGCTTATTTTTTCTACTTAGAACTCTTTCTAAGTTCATCATAATCATACTTCAAAACCTATTCCATAAAACCTTTTTTTCTTCAAAATAATGTAACTACTTACATTATTATTTATCATTACTCCTAATATATTTTAGGATAAAGTGATAACACTTTGGTATGGTAAATAATTTAACTCTTTACATTTCACTTTACTACCACATCCTAAACTCTTAGGATATCGAGTGTTAATTCACTTTGGAAATTTGACTAGAACAATACTTTAATAAATAATGTCTTTCACTTTTCATGATAAATAAATATAACTCTTTTCACTTTTATTTATCATCACATATCCTAAACTCTTTTAGGATATTGAGTAAAAACACTTTAATTTAAACTAGTATAATTGTGATATCTACTTTCAAATCGTAACTAAATGTAACACTTAACAAATTTATGTACCATCACATAACCTAAATATTTTAAGATAATAAGTGGAAATTTCTTTAAAATAATATTAGTGTTATCCTTTATTTTTTAATCTCTAAGTCTAAACATACTCCAACTATCCTCTTAGACACCATATTCTTTTCATAATATCAATCTAAGATACACAAACCATTTTCTGTTAGGAAATAACATTTATTTCATTTTAGTAGGAATATTTAACAAATAAACTATTGTTTCTATATCATATATTGTATTATATGTGTTTGTAACATTTTTCATCTAAAATAAGAATTTATTAAAATATACCACTGATGGATGGTGGAAAAAAATTCCCTCATATTTTAATAAACATCTGGATAAGCATATTATCCAAGATAAACATTGTTATCCAAATCATCTTCTCAAAAAATTTTATAGAAAATTTTGAATCATAAACCATGTGTATACAATTAATCATCTCATTTTTCTTTATAACAACTCTTTCTAATTGAGAAAATTATCTTATCACATAAGTGAAATGAGATGAAGATACACCTATTTTATTTATATTCATTTGAGATTGATAAAATCCTTTACATTCAAATCCTTAATATAGTAACTATTTACTTCATCTCACGAATACAAACTACAAGATCAATCAATTATTCCTTTTATTTTGAAATTCTATATATTTACCACATATTTTAAAATATACATTCGATGTCAAATACCCTTTAAAATTGAATAATTAATTTTGATAACATATATACTTAACATGAGAATTGCATAGAGTTTCACAAACTCTTTCAGGTATATCTTGGATAATCTAATGATATTTAATTATTATTATTAATTCTCAAAAACTATAAGTTTCAATGACCTCTATTGGATTCTTGAAGAAACATTATTGAAATTTTCGACAAACTTTTCTTCTTCCGGTTTGAAATTTTACCTACTTGTAATATCTATATAGTATTTTAGAACCTAGACATAATATTCCTAGTTCATATATATTCCCAACACTTTGATAATATCAAGTAAACATTCTTTGGATTCAATCATATTATAATAACATTTCCATAGATGAAAATAAGATAAATTCTATAACCAGGACAAGCCATTTTTATTCTCCCCTTAAAACATGTTATAGAACTAAATAAATCATAACTAGGTGTATTAAAAACACCTTATGTCATTTTATTAAAAATAATAATTTCATGATCTTCCCAAGAGTAAAATTAGATAATTCACATCTTATAATAAGTTCATCCAAGATCGAAGTATTTAAGTTATCAATACATTAATTACTTTGCTCTATTACTTGAAATCAACCTTAAAGATCCAAACTTCAATTATTTTTCTCCTTATAACCTTATATATATATATATATACAACACTTTGTAAAACATACATTTGATACCATTTATTTGTTTTAATAATATAATTTATTTCTATAACCATTAAAGTTTTGAGAAAACATTTAGTCTCATTGATTCATTTAGAATATTTAATCATATTGGATATGATTTGACATACCCAATCATATTGAGTATATGATACTAAAATCAGCATACCCAATCATATTGAGTACATGAGTAGAAACTAAGTTTACTTTGATAATTTTTCATCTAATTCCTTTGAAACCATAAATGAATCAATTTATTCTTTTATAATAATCTAGATTGACTTATTGAACAACTTCAACACTTGGTTGCTGGGGAAGGATCTATTCTAATACATATAATTTTTTGAAGAATTTTTATGAAATCACCAATCGTACTTGAGAAATATTCTTAAGTTATCATTCTTAGGAGAAACTTACATTAAGCTTCTACTTAAAATGATTAATTACAAAGTTTTATAATGATGATAATATCGGTGATATTATCTATAATAGAATCATTCATGAGATGAGTATCATGCATTATAAAGAATTTAACAAGTACTTTTATCAAAAGGGATCCCACTAAAATTATGACCCCTTTTAATATCCATTATACTCATTAGTGGGCCAAGATCCATATTTCACTAAGAAAATGACCCCTTAATAGTGTGAAACTCACCACTTATTTATTTAGATGGGAAATTATCCTAATAATATCATATATGAATCCTGTATAGTCGAGTGGACAACCTTTTTTTCAATCCATCATATGGATAAACCTATCTCTATTTCTATAGTATCCCAACCCTTGGGGTTTCCAAGTTAGTGGAACCTAGATAAAACATAAAAAATTATCTAATCACAAGACAATACAAGGTCACCCCTCTATATTATAAAACTACCCAAGGATGGTCCAGTGACACTCATTAATTTCGTTCCTTACATAAGATAATCCAGAGGCACCCTGTTATAGTGTGAAACTAGCGGATTGGATGATCGAGGTCTCGACAAGTGACACTTTGGAAGGAATTTAACACTTAATATTTGAAGGGTATTTAATAACACCATATTATCTCATGTTATTCTCTTTTATGTATTCATACTTATATTAATTTAGTTTGGAATCATATTCTCTCCAACAAACCAACATGTTCAAACCATATTGATGTGTAACTATTTGCACAAGCCACAAGTTTGTTTTACTTACCCAAAAATAGAATTCAAACATATTTATACATATCTACATGAATCATATACATAAGTTACATGAACACTTAATTTAAACGTATAGAGTTATATATATGAGTAAACTTGAAGAGCGAGATAGCCAACCCCATTCACCAATCTAGACAAGGCATAAGCCTCCGGGTAGGTAGGTAGTCTAGCCCCAAGTCCCTCCACCCATATATACTTTTCTCAATAGATAATCAAATTCATCATAAATCTAAAAAATAATATACAAAAACAATATTCAAAAACTAAATTCAAGTTCATAACTTTAGTTATGAATCAAGGTCAACGTAGATGAAAAACTAAATTCATTAAAAAGACACTCCTAGCATGAAAATGAAAGGCACTATCCTAGAAGTAATTTATCATATAAATTTTGGCATATAGACATTTATAATATAAACAATTTATAACTATGAATAAATATGGAATAACCTTTAAATAAATGAACAATTAAAATATTTAAACATACGATAACCAATTATGAACAATTCAAAAATCAAAACTAATTATAAGAACTTTTATAATTTCTAGCTTTAACATTATGAAATTCCAAAATTTTGAATATAAAAATTTTATATTCATTCTAATGTGAACTATTTTGTATTTATCATTATATAGCATTTCCATTTTAAATATATGATATTTTAGGAACTATAAACAATTTATAGTTAAATTTCTATTATGTAAACATTTTATAAAATTTAATATCATATATTTAATAATCATTTAAACCTTGATCATACCAATCATAAAAACACTTTTTGTTGTGTCTTAAGTAAAAATAGGGCCCCTTTTATTTCGAACAATTAAAACTAATTAATTACGAACAATTTAGAATTTAAATATAAAAAAAATTATATTTTGGCCTTATTTAATCATTTACAACCCTTTATAAATTATTTCATTTGATTTATAAATAAAAAAAAATATTTCTAGATCATAATAATTTTAATATAGTTTGTTAAAAGGTATTTAAAATATTAACATTCAACGGTAGGGAAAAATAAAAGTTTCATAAAAATTTAATTAATTAATTATAAATAATTTATAATTAATTAATTTATTTATAAACCCTTTATAAATTAATTATTCCCAAAATACCTTTTAAAATTATTTATAAATATTTTATAAACCATATAAATCATTTTATATGTTAAAAATAATTTTTAACAATTTTTATGTTTATACTTATGCAGGAACCCATTCATGTGTAAAGGTAAGCTCACTCTACCATTACAAAGACACTCTATGTAAGGGTAAACCAGTTCTAGAGCCCTCACTTATGGGTAGATTCCCATGACACTTAAGTAGAGTATGTTGAGTAAGGGTACAGAATGTCTTACCTTTACGTGAACTCTTCATGTAATAGTAAGTACAAATCTATCTTTATGTGACAGCATTTTGTATAAGGTTAAGTGGTTGGTTACTTTTACATGGATTTTTCCTTGAGAATTGTCACTAAAGGTAACTCTTCCACATTTCATTTCAATAATCTTCTCAAAGATGTCTTTGTTACCAGTTATATGTCAAGAACATCCACTATCCATGTACCATATATTCTTATTGTTGGTAATTCATTTGTTTTCCTGAAAACAAAACAATTAGACTTTTGGAATCTAAACATTCTTAGATCTAGAATTATTAGAAAGTAAAATCTTAGGAATCCACATTTGTTTAGAAGAATGGAATTTATGAAATCCTAAGGATTGAATTTTTTTT
This sequence comes from Viscum album, assembly GCA_963277665.1. Taxonomy (NCBI): domain Eukaryota; kingdom Viridiplantae; phylum Streptophyta; class Magnoliopsida; order Santalales; family Viscaceae; genus Viscum; species Viscum album. The sequence continues at coordinate 1,509,137,316 of OY728128.1, read as the reverse complement.
TAAAGAACAATTTTTGTTCTAATGTCCACCACTTTGACACTTAGTGTTGAATGGGTCACTTTTGGGAACAAAATATTTATTTCTAAAAACAGGTTTTGAATGAGAGTAACCAATTCCAGAACTATTCCTTAAGGGATGAATTTGATTATACATTTTATCAAATTCCTCCTTACTAGAAGTAAAGTTTGATAAATGTTTCTTAAGAGAAAAGATTTCAGATTTTATTCTAATAACTAAATTCTTATCCTCACAAGTATTTTTTTTAGGATTGGATTTTGTTTCTAAAACATTTTCTCAAAAAAACTTTTTAAAAATCATTATAAATTTTATCCTTCTCAGAATTTACTTCCTCAAGGTTTTTAGAAATAGAAACAATTTCAAAATATTTTCCATCAAGATATTTAGAAAGATCTGATACTTCTTTTCACTACTAGAAATTTAGGCTATAGCCATAGTTTCAAACCGTGTCTATAAGCCCAAAAACCATGGCTATAGGTTATAGCCATGGATTAATGAACCGTGGCTGGTATTGGCGTGCCTATAGGCCAAGTCATATAGCCATGGTTTAAAACCGTGGCTAAAGCCTTATAGCCATGGTTCAAACCGTGGCTAAATCCCTATAGCCATAGTTTTAAATAGTGGCTAAAGCCTTATAGCTACGGTTTGAAACCGTGGTAGAAGGTAAAACACAAACAGGCCTTATATCCACGGTTAGAAACTATGGCTATATATTAAAGTTCAATTAAAAAAACATAGCAGGCCTACAGGCCTGCCTTCCACCCCCTACCCCTGCCAGTCCCCCTACCTTCCACCCACCTGTTATTCCCCCTGCCACCCCCCCCCCCACCATGCATGTCTCCCCCCCCCCTATTTTCCATCCGGCTCTGCCCCCTGACAGTCCCCCTACCTGTTTTCCCCTGGTTCCCCACCCCCTTCCAGTCCCCCCCTGTCTGTCACCCACCCTATTTTTCATTCGGCTCTGCCCCTACCAGTCCCCCTACCTGTTTTCCCCTGGTTCTCCACCCCCTTCCAGTCCCCCCCTGTCTGTCACCCCCCTGGACACACCCCCACCCCCCTCCCCTACACAGACACCCCCCCCCACCCAGGATAGACACCCCCCCTGGACAGACAGAAAACCTTGGACACCCCCTCCCCTGGACAGACCCCCCCGGACAAACACCTCCTCTGGACAGACAACCCTGGACACCCCCTCCCCTGGACAGACCCCCCCCCCCCCCGGATAGAACCCCCACCCTGGACAGACACCCCCCCTAGACAGAAAACCCTCGACACCCCCTCCCCTAGAAAGACCCCCCCCCCCTCCCCTGCTAGTCCCCCCTGGACACACCCCCACCCCTCTCCCATGCACAGACACCCCACCACCCAGGACAGACACCCCCTGGATAGACAGACAACCCTGGACACCCCCCTCCCCTGGACAGACCCCCCCTTCCCCCCCGGACAGACACCCCCCCTGGACAGACAACCCTGGACACCCCCCCTCCCCTGGACAGACCCCCCCTCCCCCCTGTACAGACACCCCCCCCACCCTGGACAGACACCCCCCACCCTGGACAGACACCCCCTAGATAGACACCCCCTGGAAAAACAACCCTGGACACCCCCCTCCCCTGGATAGACCCCCCCTGGACAGACACCCCCCCCCCAGACAGACACCCCCTGGAAAAACAACCCTGGACACCCCCCCCCCCTCCCCTGGACAGACCCCCCCTAGATAGACACCCCCCACCCTAGATAGACAACCTTGGGCACCCCCCCCCCTCCCCTGGATAGACCCCCCCCCCCCCGGACAGACACCCCTGGACACCCCCCCCCCCTCCCCTAGACAGAACACCCCCCCATGTACAGATACCCCTAGACACCCCCTCCCTGGACACATACCCCTGTACCCCCCCCCCCCCCGGACAGACACCCCCCTCCCCCAAACAAACACCCCCTGGACAGAACACTCCCCCTCCCTTGACAGGCCCCCCCTCCCTTGGACAGACACCCCCCTCCCCTGGACAGACACCCCCTTGAGACTCCCCCTCCCTCCTGTACATCCCCCACTCCCCTGGATAGACACCCCCTGGACCCCCCCCCCCCCAGACACTCCCCTCCCCCTCCCTCTTGGACACCCCCCTGGACAGACACCCCCTAGAATGCTAATACAGTTGGTCATGCAATTTTAAATCAAAGACAAAAACTAAAACAGAATACATTGCAAATCCCCCCCCCAAGACACTCCCCCTCCTGGAATGCTAATAAAGTACTCCATGCAATTTTAAATCAAAGAAAAAACCTAAAAAACACATTGCAACCCCCCCCCACCCCCACCCCACCCCTGGACAGACACCCCCCTGGAATGCTAATACAGTTGGCCATGCAATTTGAAATCAAAGAAAAAAACTAAAACAAAACACATTGAAACCCCCCCCCCCACCCCACCCCTAGATAGACACCCCCCTGGAATGCTAATATAGTTGACCATGCAATTTGAAATCAAAGACAAAAACTAAAACAGAACACATTGCAACCCCCCCCCCCTCTATGTTACTTATTATATCATTTTTTAAGATACAAAATTCTTAACAGGTTCACCAATCCCTGAAGTTTATGCCCAATGATACTCATCATCTATATGTTGAAGTAAAATGAATTTATCTCAGTTTTATCAATTTTTTCTATAGTTTTACTTCAAGACCATTATGTTAGACTACACTATGATGGTCATGATCCTTGTCTCACATGCCTAATTTTTTAAGGCAGTCAGCATGTCACCACAAGAGTGATGATGATGGAACCTTTCATTGAAATGGGAGGATGGGAGTTTAAAACATATCTATATGGTTTTCATTTCCTAGTCCATATTTCTGTTGCGGAATCATCGGGAGGCACGATGATAGAAACAAGAAACGAAAGAGTAATGCAGAAAGAAAATAGACACGGGACACACAAATTTACATGGTTTGGGAATAACCCTATGTACATGGAGAGGAAGAACTTCACTAATTCAGGAGAACAAATTACAGAGGTTTTTTCAGTGGTAACCCTAGCCTGAAAATGGGCTATAAAATGGAGAAGATGATCACTATTCCAAAAAATAAGTCTGCATCGCTACAGTGAATGTCGGCCACCTTTGTCAAAAGTGATACAGTTGAGGGCCACAAGCATTTGTCCCAATTGTATTGGGAAACACCAATCCAACAATTTCTCTTATATAATTAACACATGCCCATGAATTGTGTTCTTGATTCCATCTTCATGTGGGCATCGGTTAATAATTTCACTTTATTTCTTATCAAGGTGACAACCTAATGATCAAAGTTGACTAGAATTTCAATTACATTGTATATTTAGACAATCCCATAAATATCTTTCTCATTTCTGGAAGTGATGGAATCTTATGGTTTCCACATATAAGTAAAGGATGGATCTTTAGTTATGATCTGGGAAGGAAGGTTGTTATATCTTCTTTTGTCAAGCCATATAGACATCTTAGGAATACACAGTCAATGGACTACTTTGGAAGCTGTTTGTGAGTACCTGATCAAGGAGAGAGACAACTGTGAGACCTTTGTTTACTATTGGACAACACCAGTACAGCTGTGACGCGATCGCAGCTAGAAAAAGTGAGCGTTGAAGGACATTGCATGCATTATTTATGACAATGCCGACAACGTTCTTTTCTTTTCCAATACCCATGAACATAAACAAAGTCATCTTCCCATTTCATAAAAAACCAGCCCCCCTAGACAGTAGCCACCCCCCACACACACACACACATCCCTTACACACCCCTTGCCCCCCTGCTAGACCCCCTTAGACAGCAGCCCCCCTACTGGACCCCCCTGGACAGCAGCAGCCCCCTGCTGGACCCCCTGGACAGCAGCCCCCCCCCACCACCAGCTGGACCCCCCTGGACAGAAGCACCCCCCCACACACTGATGTACCCCCATGGACAGCATCTCCCCCATTCTGGACCCCCCTTGCACCACCCCTGCTTGTAGAAATTGTAATTAGTGAGTCTCGACATTGATCACAACACTCATGGAATACTATCACTGTGATCTGTCGCGGGGTGTCGTCCTGAAGCAGGGCCAAATCATGGCATTGCCGTGGCATAACTACGGCGTGACCGCGGCATGACCGAGGCATGTTGGCTCAGTCCAGCAACATCTGCGGGGTAGCATCTTCCTTCTAGGAGCGAAGGGAGCAGGAGGAGGTGGGGCAACATTCCGATCGTCACCCCGCCAGTAGAAATTGTGATTAGTCGGTCTCAACATTGATCACAAGACTCATGGAATACTACCACTACAAACTGTCGTGGGGTGTCATCCTAGAGCAGGGCCAAATCACGGTGTGACCATGGCGTGACCGCGACATGATCATGATGTGACCATGGCCTGACAGACCCCCCTGCCCCTCCCCCTCTATAAAGCCCCCCATCCCTCCTGGACACCCCCCTGGACAGTGCCCCATCCCCCTTGGACAGCCCCCATCCCCCCTGGACAGTCCCCCCCTCTCCTTTCTGGACAGACCCTCCCCCCCTCCTGGACACCCCCCCTCTCTTTCCTAGACAGAACCCCCTCCCTGACAGATCCAATATAAAATATTCATGTATACTTACATTTGAGGCTAGGCCCCTTGTTTTTGTTACCTCCATAATTCTTTCCACACTTGGAATTTCTTAATTTCTTGGTAGAATGCTCTTTAGGTGTCATTGAATTTTTTTCCTACAAAGTCCTTGAAGGGTTAGGAGAGCTATGATTATTTTGCATACATGTTAAGACCTCTTCTTGGTGCATTTGTTTGTTCTTAGTTGCCTTCTGTACCACTATCCATTCTGTTTCTGGTTTTATGTGATCAGATTCCCCAGATTTGTCACCTAGTTTCTGAGTGGTGAATTCAGACATAACAGGGGTTGTTGGTTGTATGTGTTTGTTGTAGTTCCATACCTTCATCATCATCTTGCATGTGTTGTGTTTTACTAACATCAGCCATCTGTATATTGCAAACTAGATTCTGAACTGCTGCTTTGTCCAGCATCTCATCACTGTGTGAAGGTGAGGAGAGTTGATGTTGTTTTGCACTATTAGTAGTCGCAGCATAGGTGTCCTACAGACCCCCCTGTAGACCACCCCCTACCCCCTACCCTGCAGACCTCCCCACTCCACCCTGCCCCCTCCCCACTCCCCCCTGCCCTGCATACCTCCCCCCTGCCCTGCGGACCTCCCCCCTCCCCCCTCCCCCCTCCCCCCTCTCCCCTGCCCTATAGACATCCCCCTATACCCCCTGCCCCCCTCCACCCTGCCCCCTTCCCCCTACCCCATGCCCCCCTCCACCCACCCCTTCCCCCTGCCCCTACCCCCCTCCACCCTGCCCCCACCCCCTGCCCCCTACCCCCTGCCCCCCTCCACCCTCCCCCCTGCCCCCTTCCCCCTGCCCTGCCCCCTGCCCCCTGCCCCCTGCCCCTTCCACCCTGCCCCTTCTGATTTTGGACCTCTATCACCTATTAAGATGAGTGGACCCAATATGAAATGAAAAAATTAAATGAAATATAACAAAAAATATATTTTTATATTGTTCAATACTAACACTTACCCATTGCTAAAACTAATTATATATAACCTGGTTATAGATTATCCATTATAATATTATTATTAATTTTAATGGTTTATGAATCAACAGGTTATACCCCCATTAGTTAATACTCCATTTGATCCTAATTATACCCCCAGTGATTCAACTCTTTTCCCTCCTTTAGTTAGACCCAAAACATTTGAATGGTTATAACCCCTAGTGTTGAGCCTCTTCAATAACTGGTCCCCCTATTCAAAAGGTCATTCTTCTTATCTTGATCAATTATATGATGATTTCATGATCTTCCTCAATGGGATTTCTATATTTTATTTTCTAATGTGAAACTTCAAATACATTCAATAGAAACAAACCTTTTATGTATAATTTTCTTAATAATTTTAAGCACTTGTGTATAATCAATTGGGTAAGGGAAACCATGATCAGAAAAATATTATTTATTATCCTGATGTTTTAGCCTCACTTAATCACTAAATTCTCATGTGTGAAATCTTCTGATACTACACCCATATTAGTCTCAAAACACTGCACAATATTTATGAAAAATATATCACATGGTCTTTTCTCAAACCACATTAATGTAAGAAACAATGAACCCCCCCCCCCCCCCCTCAATTTAATACATTTAGATACAAAAATTAACAATATACTCACTTATAATGAATGAATTACTTTCATTTCCATGAAAACAAACTCATTCATGCATATTATTTTATGTATTTTATTTCTTGTACTCTTCACCTAACTCACTGCTTAACAATAATGTCACTATTTTTCTCCATCCTGAAAACTCAAGAATTTATACTGTTACATTTAATCTGGTCAATTTATTTTAACATTCAGGTATGGAATAATAGAATACATGATGTCTCTTCTTTCCCCCTCTCACACAACTAAGCTCTCACTTATATACCTCACGTAATAGATGTATATGTGGAAACTACTTCATGTCCCTCCTGAAATATAGTGTGGATCATACACTGGATTGTGTAATCAAACCATTATAATGAAAACATGAATGTATAGAAATAATTTGTATGAATTCATAGAAACCATACACAAATATTGACCTTTCTTGTATTCCCTATTTCACTCTCAACTCTTCCAAATTATCTCTTGGATATTTTTATTGTTTTTACCCAAGAAATGATCATGTTGGGGTATTAATGGAGAATACTCCACCAAATTATCCCCACCGCATATGTGCACCACCTATAATATATATGAACCACTCCACTTAAATCTTTACAATTACGAAAGACACCATCTTTGTAAAACAAATATCACTGCCACCATTTTCTATTCACTGTTTCTAATAATAAAATACACCACTAACTTCAATTTATTAATTTGTGGAATCTTACAACCATATTCATCCCCTCTTAAGATTTGACGAGATGAATTTGATCACTAATCATTATGACATGAAGAACTGTGTATTGAAGCTTCACCGATAAAGCTTAAGGAAGAATACAACTTCTTATCTTGACCAGATAGCTCAAATAAAATATATCAAATAGATGGAGTTATATATGAAACATTTTAAGTGGATGAAAAGTGTTCCACGTAGAACTTTTCCAAAATCAATAATACGCTCGGACTACTACTCCTTAGTAATACATAGGTGTGTCTCCCTACATTCGAGCTGGCATTGGGATTGACACATTGATACACTTTCACACACTATGGGATTTATATGGTAATTCCTCCCTATGTTATACCACATACCCACTCCTCATAAGTTATCAAACCAAAGAACATCCATGCTGGAACTATGAATCCCACAATCCTTAGGCACTCCATGTGAGTGTTATGCACTCTCACTAGCTACAATGGGCTGGGTGATTAAACATTCTTTCTTTCCTAAGAAGTGGTCGTCCTTGGTTGGCCTATGGTTGACCCCATTTTCTAATAAATTATCACTATTTTGTTTTAAATCATATTCTAAATATTGAATACAATATCAATCCATTTCTCACCATCAAATACAAAACAACATAAATATAATCATCTATAATATTAATATTCCATTTTAAAATTTTGTAAACAATGTGCACTTCTCCTAGTGTAATTAGATAACGACTTTGACATGATAAATAGTTCAAAAATAATCATAATTAAAAATCCCTAAATTTTCATCGAATAAAATTATTAATATAAAATTAAAATTCCATAAATCAATTGGGTTCTTTAATCTCCCACTTCGGATTTGTTGTCAATACCTATTTCATTTCAAAATTCAATGTTTCCATATAACCTTTATTGATAATAAAACCAATGATATAAATATGGGAATGAATGTAGAGGATTTTTCTAGAATATATGTTGAAACCTACAAGACAATGCCAATTTTATTTCCCTGATCCCAAAGAAGGAAAATGTTGTGGATGTAAAGGATTTCAGACCTATTGCTATTGGGAATACCTTTCCAAAAATCATTAGCAAAATTATTTCTATGAGTTTAGGTCCCATTGCTCGTTGGTTTATCTCTTCAAATCAACCCCCCGGATAGCCCTTGGACACCCCCCTGGACAGCCCCCCTAGACACCCCACCTGCACCCTGCCCCTGCCCTACAGACCCCCCCAACCCCCCCCCCCCCCGGAAAGCCCTTGGACACCCCCCTTCGTCTTTCCTTTTTTTGATTTTCATGGAGTTTTTCTCACGCATCCTGGAATGTAGGAGGCTGGGGGTTAGTGCGGTGGCTGGTACGGGCTAGAGTGGCTGGTGTGAGGGATGGCAGGGGGATGGTGCGAGCTGGAATAGGTGGCAGAGGGCTAGTGTGGTCTGGATTGTAGGTGGCTAGGGGCTTTTGGGCATGTGGTAAGGTTTGGTGCGGGATGGGATGTAGGAGTTCGGGGCTATTGAGGGCTGTAACTGGTGTCTGGGGCTGTTTTGCAGGTGGTAGAGGGCTGGCATGAGTGTTTTGCAGGAGGCTGGGGGGTGGTGGCTAGAATGGTGGCTGGTGTGATGGCTGGTGCGGGCTAGATTGTAGATGGCTGGGGGCTAGTGCGAGCTCTAATACACCATTGGAATGGCTACTAGGTTTGTGAAGATACCATACTCACCGAATTTAATAATAGAATCTATATATACCATTGATACTTGAATAGTACCTCTAGGATTTTTAACTGATATCTCCACTTCTAATAGTTCATGTTTCAATTCAATGTTCTTCTAAAACTTGAATAAAATAAAGGAATACATAGAACTAGAATCAAATAATTTACTAGCTATATTTGAGTACAAAATGAATGTACCTACTACCACATCATTCAGAGCCTTGATTTCATCCATTGTGATTGAAAAATAATTACCTTACTCCATTAGCCTCTGCTGGGGTTGATGGTAGTTTCCCTCTATTATATTTTGATTTGGACATTGATTCATAAAGTGTCCATGCTTGTTACACCCTGACTTAAGATACTCCTTTATTTTATTCTTTTCTTGATGTTGGACCTTTTGGATGAGTTTTGGGTTGAGTTTCCAACAAAATTATTCATGTTTTGGTAGTTTTAGTTTTATTCAATCCCTATTCATGGTTATTGTGAATGATATTGGGAGAAAGTTTCATGGTGTAAAGTTTTTGACACCCATGGTGTCATTATATTGTGTTTAAATCATTCAAGGATCTTTGGGTGGGATTCTCTAGTGTTTGGGGTGTCATTTGAGGATTTTTGGACTATTTTTTAAGTATCATGGTTTGAGCACGATTTTCCCAAACCATGCAACATAAACCTACAAGTTGTAGAAACTTTCCAGTAGCTTTCACACGATTTTCACACGGTTTACAAAACTGTGCAACCCATTACGAGCTTAATAAATTTTAACCTAGAGATCTGATTTAGGTGATTACACCTCCCATTTGAATCCCTATCTGTTGGATATTGACTAGAGCCCCACCCCATTATTTATGCTTCATTTTGGGCCACTTTTGGGGTGATTTCTCAAGAAATTTTAGTGATTCTTTATAGCATCCCGCCATTTTATAACATAAACTTTCATTACATTACACATAACTGGGGATCTTTAAGGTCTAGTGTCTTGGAAACCAGGAACAAAATACATAAAAAAACATAAAACATTCTTCTTAAACACTTGAAAGGCTTCTCCTTTAGTTCATCCTATGTTCATTATGCATCTCATAACCTGGGGACATACATCAAAAGAAAGGGTTAGCAGAAGGCCCAGTAAGGGAAACAAGAGGAACATTTTACATGTGAACTGAATATACTTCAATAAGGACATGAAAAGGACTTTAAGGCATGAGAAATAAATCATGAGGAATTTCATAATAAAAACAACATTTTTCATAACTTGAAGATGTGGTTGCTACATTTAATATTGACAATCGTTTCGTTTCACCAAGGTCCATCCCCAAGGTGTCGTTAAAAATTACCAAGGTTATTCACCAAGGCGTCGTTAAAATGGTCATATCTAGAGATTAAGTCTTTACCCAATGCATTGGAGCGCTATCAGGGCGCACCCCTAAATTTGCCTTTATTATCATGTGAGCCACATATATCATCATCAAACATTTCATAAATAACCCATATAGCATAAAATAAATGGGTTTCATTTCATAATCATAACATTTTAAAAACTGCTTTAATGACATGATCTTTACGGCACTTTAAACCCACGGAAGGGAAAGTGGGTCTCATGTATGTAAATCCCAGAATTTGAAATAGAACATTTTGATATATATGTGAATACCCTTGTAGAAATAAGAGCTTTGAGTTTTCACTTTATAACATAAAATAATTTTGAGAAAAGAGGGAGAGGCATTTTGAGACGAAAATTCTGGAGCATAACGGCTATGTTTCGGGGTTTTAGAAAACATTGAAAAGAGAGGGGACATGGGTCACCCACTCATAAATGATCCATAAAACAGTAAGGGTACAGAATAAGAAGGATATATGGACATGGTAATGAAATTTGAAGGACATACCATTTGAAATGAAAAACATGGAAGGAAGACAAAATTTAGATTTCTCTTATGAAAATTCGGCAGCCTAACGGCGTCACTTAAACTTCAATAAAAAGAATTGACAAGCTCAAATAGGGTCCCTCATCATATGATCATAAGAGATCAGTATGATAGATATAGAGATCATACCCCAACATAATAAAAAGGAACTTTAAAGACTTGACATGAAAATCGAACTTGAAAAAATGAGAAGGGTGAAAGAATCACTTAAACATTCGGCAGCCTAACGGCGTCACTTAAACTTTCATAAAATGAAATGATGAGAGTAAGAGGGGATCTCTCATCATATAAACATGAAATGGGCAGTAAGAAGAATATAAAATAACATCCTCTCACATAAGAACATGGAGCATAAAAGGAATGACATAAAAGAGATTACATGAAAAGAGGAGAGGGGTCGGATCCCTTACCTTAAAACGTGACTCTTGAAACTCAAAGGATTGGACCTTGAGGGCTTGGGGCACCTTGGGAGGACTCCTTGGAAGGTAAGAAGACCATAACTTCGTTGGGGGAGAGTTGGGAGTGAAAACTAAAGGAGGAAAGGGTGGGTATTTATAGGAAAAGTGAGGGGACAAGGCATTAATGGCCAAGGGACACCTCACTAGTGGTTTTGGCAAAACCATGGGCTTGCCCATGGTATTTTCCCATGGTATTGGCCACTTGGGACACCTCACACCTTATCTTACTATTCATAATTCGACCATATTGAATATATACTTAATACATCATTTAATGATGTCATTAAACACCCGTAACTTAAAAACTATACTTTCACTATTCACCGAAAATTCAACTTTCTCAGAATAATCCCAAAATTTCACCTTAACCAAATATCAATGCTATGATTTCAAAAATGAACTCCATTTTATAAAAATATTTTTCTAAATATTTTTAATTTTATTTTTAAATAAATACACTATTCATCGAAAATTCATTTTTTCAGAAAAATCCCCAAAAATTACCATAACATAATATCGATGCCCTGAGTTCAAAAATAAAGTCATTTTTATAAAAATAATTTTCTAATTATTTTTAATTAAATTTTTAATTAAAAAACACTATTCATCCGAAAAAACTAATACTTGAATAATAATTTATGAAACTGTTATTTACCCATTTTATTGAATCACATTACTTAATCTAGGTGTCTGAATTATATTAAAACTTTCTTTGAGTGAAAATTACTAATCCATTTGGTCACATTACTAATCCTAAGCGTAAAATCACTATTCATAATTTACTATTCGTCAAAAATTAAGTTGATCTTATTAGACTCCAAATTCCTTAATGAACACTTTTGTAGAAGACCATTTTTTGAAAATCATTACACATCATTAGTTATTTAGGGTTTACATAAGTATTTCAAAATATCCCTTTTTCAAAATTCATCAATAAAATACATTCTAAAATTATCTAGACATTTGAAATTTCACAAACATCACTAAAGGAAGAAATCTCAATTTATTCACCCGAAAGGATTACACAAGGAAACTAGGGTCTCATCACATAGCCCCTTATAACACTGGCATAAGACCTAAGTGTAAGGTGTGCTATGGTGAGAGAATCTGAGGGAGTCTCAGATAACATTGCCCTAGTAGCAATCTCCACTAACTTGAACTTCTCCTGCAAGCGTTTTCGTTCAAGCTTGACACGCTGGAGCTCGGCTTGGGCTTGGTCCAAAGCGAAGCCCACAGATGCTACCTCCTTCCCAAGCTCTGATAAGTGGGCTTCATAAGGGTTGAGTCTACTGGATGAAGCCATCGACTCCTCTTTCTGCATTAACCATTAACATCTTATTAAATCAATAAGAGTAAGTTAATATACTACTCAAAAAGATTGGGTCGTTACATTCTTCATGCTTTCTTCATCAAATCTTTCCCATTCCTCTTCTCATATTCCCCCTATCTCATTTTAGGGTTATATTTTGGCTTGTAACCCTTTTGGAAAAACCCTAGGGTTAGGGTTTTATGATTTTGGTTGATTTACTTGATGTTAGGGTGTGTGGTTCATCCTTGGGGATTAATTCTTCCTTCCCTTGATGTTTTATCACATCCGCACTCTGTTGATGTAGGTGTTTCCGAGTTTTTCCTTTCAAAAACAATCCATGAACACTTGTATGTTTTCAATTAATTTTTTAATGTCTTTATAACCTCTATAATACCTATGGATAGATCTTTTTGGTAATTTTGTGTTGGTAAAATTTACTAAAAATGGGTTTCCAAAGATATTTGTGTACAATGCCTAGGGTTCCGGCACCTAGGGTGTTTGTTTGAAATGTTATTGTTCTTTAGGGTGAAATTTGGGGCTTTTATAAAATGTTTAGCTTTATTTAGGTTTTTATGACATTGGTTGTTTGTGAATTTGGTTTGTTGTGTATAATTTGGTAGTGATGTATCTTGATAATTGTATTAAAATGTTTTGTGAAGGGTTTTATGATTTTAATGATATGGATTATGTTATCCAAATAATGTGGGAGGTTGGATGTAGTTTTAAAGAAAATGATGATTTTATGGAAATGGTTTTTGAGTTTCGTCTTGGATGCTTAGTGTGCCATTGGATGGTGGAACATCTATGGGTGAACTAGGTGCACACATGGATGTGCTTTCAAATGAAGATGGTGCTTTAAATTGGGGTTTTCTTGAATCCTTAGTTTTCTAAATGGTTCTTGTTTTCTAAAGGATTTTGGGTCCTTTTGTGGTTTCTAAAAATGGTGTAAAATGGAATCTCAAATGGTATGCCCGTTTATCTCTTATTGTGTGTTTTAGTAAATGTTTGTCTTAAGGGGTTGTTTGGCATGTTTTATAAGTTGCTTGTTTTTTCAAAAATAGGGATTTGGGAAATGTTCTTGGTAAATGTATTTGAGAGTGTAAAGATTAAAGGCCCATTTGGAACTTCTAACTCAAGGATTTGGTTTGTGTTAACCTTTGTGAAGGATTGTGGTTTGGTAAAAGTGTGTGCTTGGTTGGAAAACCAAAATGTTTAATGAAATGATTTTAATGTTTATATGGTATGGCAGCCTAGTTGGCACCTTGTGTGATGTGAATTGTATATGTATATACATGGAGAACCATTATAGAAGGGATTTCCCTACAAGGTTTAGCATATATTAGTTTCCTTGTTTGGGGTATGCAAGTGTGGTGATGGCAGGTAAGATGAGTCACACGTGCATTGGCCTCCTACTTACACACCTTTACTGCCACCATGGGTTCCTGGGTGTCTTTTAGATGATCAAGTGATAGTTGCTTACCAGCCCTTATTAGACAACTTGGTACTCTCCTGGAGTTATAGACATGCCATAAGGGTTGTGGCACTAGTGAGGCTAGGATAGAGCATCCAGTTGGTTATTGACTTAGGGGCTTCACCATATACTGATAGGTGGTTCCAAATCGAGTACGTCTAAGGGTATTCTAGGGATGTTTAGGATCGCCCATGGTTATTGTTTATATTTCTTATTTACCTTCTATTGTACTAGTTTCTAGACTACACTATTTATCTATTTCTTTTTAGTACATCCTTCGTATTACTTGTTATGGTTTTTGTTTATAAAATTGAAAGTAGTTTTGGAAATGATATAAAGCATGTGTTTGATTTTAAAATGGGAAAACTATGTTGTTTAATAAAATGTGAGAACCCTACTTTTATAACTTTATTTCAAACTTGTGTTAATTGAATATTTTGGAAAAAGAAAACACTTGGACTCAACGGTTTATCTTTATCATTCCAACTAAGAATTCGGGTGCTCACACCTACTTTATCTATCAGTTGTAGGTTTTGTTTCTTATTTAGGTTTCTGGTTCAGCTACTTAGTGGTGGAGCAGGTTTAGTCTTGTGGTTGGGGTGACTAAGAGGTCACATGGAGATCATAGGGAAATAGTTTAGTTTTTTTCAGTCTATTTAGTTGTATCTTGTAATTAAATCAGTTTTTTATTTATTTGAAATTCAGTTGTTAGTTTTGTCGTGTTTCCAGTTTTTTTTATTTTTCTATTTGGTCCTGGTTGTTTATTTTGGGATGAAATCATTACTTCTTGTATGTTTTGATACCCAACACTAGTTTCCATCCTGTGGGGATCAAGAATGCCCTTTAGTCCATGCCACAGACCAAATCGGGTGTCGGGTTAGATGGAAACCCAGATCGGTTCATGATAATGCTCTTAATACTTCAATAAATTTATTTCAAGTTGTGCTTAAACTATCTTTCCTCTATCATTAGTGTTTGGATATTGAGGCTTTACATCACCATGATAGTTTTTAACTATATAGTCAGACTTTATGCATTTTTAACACTTTTCACTTCCTTAAAAACAATTACTAAGATGTTTCTTCCCATAATTGTTGCACATGAGTAGTTGTAGTTTCTCCCCTTCTCTTTCATAGTAAAAATTCTTCCCAAAATTGAGATTTATCCTTCTCTTATTATTGTTCATTCCATGAGACCACTGTGTATCTCCAAACTCAATTTCCACTTTTAGAGCACATCATACTATCTCTTCATAACTCCCAAAGTCTCATATTTCCAAATCTTTATATGGATGAGGTCTTAGTCCACTAAATAATTTATTAATCATCTCATTAGAATCAATGAAAAAGCATGAATTGTATCATGCAAGCCTTGTAAAGTTCATTTCATAACTTCCCACTGATTTTTTCTCCTTTTTCTTTAACTCGATGAATTTTATTTCCATTTTTGTTCAGAGGTTATTAGGAAATTACTTATTGAAAAAAACCTTTTTGAACTTTTCATACTCCATAGCTTCAACTTCATCCTTTGGCTTCATTTTTTTGATTAGTTTCCACCACTGATCAACTTCTACCTCTAAGTGGTATATAGCCAAACTAAATTTTAATTGATCATAATAATGGATTAAATAAAATATATTTTATATAGTGTTGATACATCGTTTTATGATCAAAGGATTGGAGGGGTCACTAAAATCAAGTGGTTGTTGACACATGAAAGATTCAGCTATTAGGTGTTCCTCCCTTAGTGAAGTTATATGCTTTACATGGTTTAGGTTATTATTCATAACCTAAGATAATGGATTTAGTGTCATCATGAAGTTTTCAACTCCATATTCCATAATATTTGAAGTTCCATCGTTTCATTGTCCTTCACATCCATTATTTACACGAGTCTTACAATTTCCCAACATTTTTTTGAAAGTGGAAAATTTAAATAAGGAAATTTTAACTATTAGAAATCTAATTATAATAATTATAAGGGGGAGTTTAATCCTAAAATTTTATAATATCATTCTTCTAAGATTGTGTACTTCAATATTTTTTAACTAAAAAAGGAAAATATTTTATTTTATCTATATATCCTTTATAATGGTTCATAAATGGCATGTTATCAACCAAATCATATCCACTGAGAGTGTCAAACTAGGTGTACAGTTGGTCCCACTTATTGTATACTAAGTGAAGATCGAGTTAATACCCAACTAACATTTTTTATGTTTGTTACCCCTAGGTACATTTATGCTATATCCTGATTCCACTTGTTTATATCTAGATAGATATTCTATTGCTAAGTAACCACACACTCTATGATTTACCAAAATTTTAAGATGTTGTTTCTATATTTAGAGTCATCCATTAGGTTTTAACAAATGTTTTCTAGTTCTAATTTCCATATATAATTAAACCATGATTTGATAACAATTATGGAATCCTGCAATATTTATACACTAATTTTTAACATAATTACATAACAAGATATAACCTTGATAAAATACATAGGAACTTTTGAGGTTTAGTTTCTTGGAAACTAGGAACATGATACATGGAGTGCATAAACTTTATTTAATCCTTTTGAAAATATATTTTATAATTTAATATTAGGTTTCTTCACCACATATGATATATTAGGGATATGTATCAAAGGAAAGGGTGAGATTAAATTCCATTAAGGGGATAATCAAAGAAAACAATAAGTAAGTGGTCATCGATAATTCATAATACATAACATAAGAGCATGATCATAAGTACACATGGTATAACATGGAAATTTGGCCATAAAATAAACATGTGACATCCATAAGAATATCACTAAGGTTAATCACTAATGTTTCATAAAATATATTTCCAATTTTGTTCTCCAAGGTATCATGAAAAATTCTCAAGTCATGTTTCCAAGGTATCATAAACATGTCATCTTTAGAGATTAATTATTTACCCAATGTATTATAGTGCTATCAGAGTGAACCCTTTATATTAATAACTTTATGTGTGTCATATAAATCATATATAATAAGAAATTATTTCATCATTTTAACCCATGAGTAGGTAATGTGGGTTTTATACATGGAAGTCCTCAATCAATGAAGTATATTTATATCTATACGAATACCTTTGAATGGAAGTAGGGTTGGGTATTCACAACAAAAAATTATGGCATAAAAAATAAAATAATGATTTTAAAAGCATAACATGTATACATAACTAGTTATGGAATGGGATTAATGTGAGTTAATGGTATTATCTCATTAATAGGTCATCATTTGGGTAGTAAAGTATTTGAATGAATATGAGGAAAGAGGAAGAGAACTCTTATCTTATGAGGTAGCTTCTATCATCTTGAGAGATCCTTGGGACCATAGAAACTCCTTAGAGAGACTATTGAGAGAGAAAATGATAGGTAATTTACGGTCAATGTCTTTGGATTGTAGGATAATGGGAGAGTGGGTGGGTATTTATATCAATTTAGGGAGAGTTATTAATTTATAAACATAGGCCTTGGACATCTAGGTTATAAAAAATGTCAATCCATTGGGATTCACGTTATTTTAGTCTATGGTGTTTAACATACAGGGCCTGGTGTTTAGTTTTTTAAAGTTTAAGGACTGAAATATTTTAAATAGTAATATTTTTGATGTATAAGTGATTCTTGTTCATAAATAATTTCTTTTAAAAACATAAAATATACTTTAGGTTTTAGAAGATTCTTTATAGGTTTGGAAAATTTAATATTACTTTAAAATGCATTATTTTAACTATAAAATTAAATTTTGGTTAATAAATCCTTTATATTAATTATGACATAATTTTTAAGTCATTATGATGTCATAATACTTACCTTATATGCATACTGTATTTTAATTTTTACCCAAAAATTTGACTTTCTCATAAAATTATGAAAATTTTACCATTGGATAATTTTAATTTATTGATTTCAAAAATGAAATCCAAATTATCAAAATAATTTTTTAAATATGATAAATTTAATTTTTAAATAAAATACATATTTATTAAAAAAATATCAATCATTATAACATAGACAAATTTCTAACCCTTAAAAACTACATATGTTTTCAAAAAAAATCATTTTATTATTTATATATGAATAAATATTTTTGTTTACAACCTTTTTATGAAAATAAATTTTATTTCAAATTTAGGAATTCATCATAAAAAATTATTTTAATGAAATTTAAACACATATATTTTTCAAAAATATAATTATGGTTTCTTTGTAAAAAAATCTATTTATCATATTAATCCTCTAATCATTTGTATTTTATCTTTTATATAAGAATGATGCATTAAATAAAGATGTGGGGTCTATGTAACCACTATTTTATTTCTAAAATAATTTACACCTTAATACTACTTAAGTTTAATATATATAACCCCTTATCACACCAGCATAATCCCTAATGATAAGGTGTGAAATGGTGAAACTTTCATGGAGTGTCTTAGCTAACATTGATGTGGTAGTGATATCTACCAGTTTGAAATTCTCCCACAAATGATTTTACTCGAGTCTCACTTATTGAAGCTTGACTTGTGATTGGTCAAGGGTGAATCCCATTAATGTCATATCCCTCCCAAACTCTTATAAATGAACTTCATAAGAGATGTTCCCACTGGTTGAGGTCATGGTTTCTCCCTTCTTCATTAGCTACCTCTTTTCATTACCCATAATATAAAATAATTATAATGGTCACTCTATAATGGATTCGTTACCAATGATCATAATTCTCAATGGTCATAATTATCAATGGTCATTATGATCAATGGACATAAATATCAATGGTCATAATTCCCAACGGTCATAATGCCCAACAGTCATAATGCCCAACGGTCATAATTCCCAACTCTCATAATGCCCAACAGTCATAATGCCCAACGGTCATAATGCCCAAGGGTCATAATTCCCAATGTCCATAATGCCCAATGGTCATATTTTATTCCTATAAATCCATTCCAACCAATACCCTAAATAATACTTCTCATTTTTCAATATGTCAATTCTATGGCTTGTATTATTCTTCCTTTGTACTTTTCTTATAATAACTATGATGTTTATTGGATAATATGAGCCAAGAAACATATACATCGTACTTTCATTATTTCTTTTTTCCTATTATCCATTATTATCTATAATAGTATTAATAAATTTTTACCCTTGATTTGTAATGAAATACTTCATAATAAAAAATTTCATTTCATACTAGAATTCTCTTGGGTGTTACACCTTAACCATCATTGGTTTCAGAACCATTACATCCATGAATATGGGTATATACTCTATACTACCCTATCATGTATCCCAACTCATGCCTCCATGAGTCGTATTCCATCAAACCTAGGCTTGCATGCCTATTAGAGAGATAAGGAACCTCTTGTATTTCTAGAATAAATCCCATAAAGCACTAATTGTGCTTTCATTCTCAATACACATATGGAATTTCGCATGCCCATGCCAACCACAAGATCACACGTTACCCACATGTCATTATAATGCACAAAGCATCCACCCCTTCTCTCTGAATCTTAAGTCACACCCCTATAGCTTTGAGCACACACACCCATAGATATGTTATGCATCTAACTGATCCTACCCTTAATCGTAACCTACAAGAACTATTAATGCTCTATATCCCAAATGAAACCAAGGCAATTCTTACACCTTCATTTTACCCTCTTAATGGTGTCCAAAACCACTTAGGCATCCCATACCCATACTAATTTCCAGACTATATCTCAGGAATACAATTTTGATATGGATTTGTACCCTTTGCATCACTACCGCACTCACTGAAATCCTAGGAATACATCACATTTACCCATCTATATCTAAGGCATATAAACCACCCATTATCAGGTATTAATCATGCCATGTGTGTATAATTAGTAAAAATATAGTAATAATTAAAAAATTGTATTAAATATTTTTTTAAGTAAATAAATAATTAAGCAATATTAGTAAGAATTAGTAAATTATGATAATTTGTAACCAATTATAAAAAAAATGTATAAAATACTAATAACTAATAAAATAAGTAATATTTATTTAAAACTTAGTTATTAATATTTAGTATAAATTTTATTAATAACTTGTAAAAAATATAAAAAATAGTAACAATTATTAAAAATTCACAATAATTAATAAAAATTTAGTAATAATTCAAAATAATTAGTAATACTCATTGAATAATTTGTAATAATTAATAAATCATAATTCAGTATTATTAATAATTAATAAATGTTAGTATTAATTATTAAATATTATTAATAATTTTGTAAATATTAGTAAATTATTATAATTTTTAATAAATTGTAAAAAAATATGAAATACTAATAATTATTAAAAAATGGTAATATTTATTAAAAATTCAGTTATAATTAATAAATAATTTGTACTGCTTAATAAATAATTGTATTAATTAGTAAAAATTAATAAATATTAGTAATAATTAGTAAAAAAAATATTGTGAAAAAAATATAAAAAATAATAATAATTATTAAAAATTTGCAATAATTAGTATAAAAGTGGTAATAATTAAAATAATTAGTAATAATCATTAAATAATTTTTAATAACTAATAAATAATTACACAATATTAGTAATAATTAGTAATTTTTAGTATTAACTATTAAATATTAGTAATAATTTGTAAATATTATTAACTTATGATCATTTGTAATAAATTATAATAAAATTTATGAAATGCCAATATTTATTAAAAATTTACAAAAATTAGTGAAAATTTTATAATAATTAAATAAATTATTATTAATTATTAAATAAATTGTAAGAAGTAAGAAATAATTAGTCGATGTTAATAATAATTAGTAAATATTATTAATAATTTGTAAATATTAGTAAATAGTATGATGATTCGTGATGACTTGTAAGAAAATATAAAACATACAAATAATTATTAAAAAATAGTAATATTTATTAAAAAATAGTTATAATTAATAAAAAATTACTATTAATTAATAAATATTTGTAATAATTAGTAATAATTAATAAGTCTTGGTAATAATTAGTAATAATTTGTAATAATTTGTGATAAGTAGTTGTAATTAGTCATAATTAAAATCTTATAATAATCTCTAATTACTCATAATGAGAAATAATTATTTTTATTTTTATTATTTTTTAGATAACTATAAACTCCGGAAGTAGACAAAAAATTTATTATGCGATTATGATTGGATAAATCGTCACAAAAAAAATGTGATCTTGGGAGATTCAAAATGTTTGAAAATTTTGGAATTTATCTAATATGTTTTTATTTCAAAAAGACTATTTTTTTGTATCAACATTGTGAATGAAATTCAGTATAAAATGAAAATTTTTTAATTCCACATATATCATTTCATAATTTAGTATATGAGGTTGTTGGACTGTCTATTCATGAAACAATAACTCATAATGATATTTCAAATCTTGAATTAGAACCATCTTAATTTTACAATTTGTTGAAATCCTTGAAGGAGGCCTTATATTTGGGATGCCGGATTAGAAAACTTGAAGCTATTATAAAATTTATGGCTATTAAATAAAATTTTGGAATGTTAAATGGTTATTTTGATCAAATATTTTCTTTGTTTAAATCATTATTTCATGAAGAAAATACATTACCTGCAAGATTCTATAAAAGTAAGATGTTTGTCTATAATTTGGGTATTAATTATCAAAAGATTCATGTGTGTTCAAATTACTGCATATTATATTATGGTGATTATGAATCATTAGTTAATTGTCCAATATGTGGAAAATCAAGGTATAAAGATCCATGACATGGAAAATATTATATTTACTGTGAAATGGTTGAGGTATTTTCCAATTACACCCTATTTATAGAATCTATTTATTTCTCGCAACAGAACTTCATTGATGACATAGAATCGAATATTTTTTTCAGTAAAAGATTAAATCATTAATGTGATGATGATTCATGGAAACACATTGATAATATGCATCCTTATTTTGCTTTAGAACCTTGTAATATATGGTTGAGTATTTATATTGATGGTTTCTGTCCATTTTATGCTTACAATAGTCAATATTCTTATTGAACTATTTTCATAACTCTGTAAAACTTACCTCTTTGGATATTGATGAAGGAACCATATAATGTCCCCAATATGGTGCTCCCTCAACTGACCAAGATAGTTGGCTACATGGCCTTAGGTTTACCTCGTCGTATACGAGAGGTTGCCGACTAACGGTGAAGGTGTAAGGAATATAGTGGGGATATTATACCCTCTGGTAAAGAGTTGAAATAAGAGAAGAAAAATAATAGCAGAGTAGTGAAAATAATGGAAACAATATAAGTAATTTAGCAGGAAACCTAAAAAAAATAAAGGACAACTGAATATATCCAAATTACAATAGAATAATGTAATGACATGATGAATGTAACTAAAATATATATTGAATTTCATTCAAATAAAATATGAAGTATATTCAAATAAAGACTCTTAAGACCCCAGTCACAAACCCCATGTTGGTCCCGTCTCCAAGATCCAACCCACCCAAAAAGCTACAAATCAACAATATGGTCCCTTTCTCTTATCCAAACTTACATCCATAAGATCTATTCAAGTACCAAATGAAGACTCATCTAGGGTGTGAGTACAACTCAGTAGGTCGACACCACCACGTCTAAACAAATCCAGTCTAATAAATATAGTGCATATAATATAGTGATAAATAGAGTATTAATTTAATAAATTAATACTATGCATAAGGTAAACTCGTTGATCCCCCAAGCTCTGGGTTGAAACCTGGGGTCATCCAAACCTACATCGGCACCCTTCCAGGTATCTTTGACTAAAGGTGGATCCTTATACATCAAGATGGATCACCATACCAATGGAAAATTATCCCACTGAGGATGGATCACACAAACATCAAATTAATAAATGTCCTATTCCCATAGGTTATCCAAAATCTCACCCTCGAGCATCTATAGATTGGGCATCTAGTGCTCATATATCTAACATAATCATACACACCACCCTCATACATCAAGTACTTGTGTGCATATCCCTCAAGTGGTATGTAAATTCATGCACCATGACCTTAGACATTAACATAAATCATGAGCCATATCCAGACAAACTCAATATGCCAATAAGCATCCCACCCTCAAGAATAAATCACATCCATGATAAATAAGCTCAAAAGCTAATCAAAAAAATTTCAAGGCCAAAATTAAACATACAAGATATATCACCACAAGGAAAGATGATCAATTCATCAAATTATAATTTGTCTTATCAGTTATGTTTCATAAAACTAGGATTCCAATTATCCTCATAGATATATCAAACCTATTTCATTTATCATTTAACCCTAAGTTTATTAACATATCAGTTAACCAAATTTATCCAAGATGATTGTACCTTAAGAAATCACACAATTCACATGTTAAGTCAATTCATATGACTAATCCAGTGATCAAACAATTTGTTTCCAATTTATCACAGGGATCTAATATCAAACTGACTAAATCTCAATAAGGTCCAAGATTGGAACGCCTATTGGGTGGTCGCAAGTCTCGTTCTTTATGACTATGGACCCAATGGGATCCAATGGACGGTCTAAAAATAGGATTATTATTTAATAGAGATTATACAATTAATTTGGTCATGTACGCGACATTCTAGTGTGATCTCACATCTCAAACATACTATGGATAATTAAATTAGACAAAAAGAGATAAGATTTAGACCACCCACATTAATTCGGTGATTAAAACACCACTCTAAATGGAATGCCAATGAATAATGAAAGCTAAGGATATTATAAATAATACCTAGATCACACACGCATCAAGATCAAAACCCAATTCAATGGTGGTAAAGAGATTACACTTGTAATGCCCCGACCCCAGAAACTTGAAGCTGGTGTATTATTTTATTATATTAGAATGATTACAAGAAATCAAATCCTTAAGGACTGGTTTCTTGAATGGCCCGAAGTCCTTTATTTTTTATTCATTTTTGATAATCTACCTTTTAAGGGTTGAAGGGGAACCCGTACATGGCTCGAAGGCTTCATGACATTAAAGGACCCAAAGGTATTAATGGAATTCATCCCAGACTATGAGTACTTGAAACTACCCCTCCCCAACATCTGCATCATGATTATCACTCCACCTTCGCATGACTAGTCAGCTAGCATTCTTGTACAGGGATGCACAAGCCTGGTACTGATGGTAAAGTCATACCTTCTCTTTCTTCCAAGTCCTATAAGCTCTACTCTGGTAAATGTGCATGCTCTGAATCATCATCTAGATCCTTGTTCCTTGTAAGTCAGTCTGGTATATCTACAATTCATGTGGCCCGAAGGCCTTGAGGTGGCCCAAAATTCCTACTGGCCGGAAGGCCTTGGGTGGCCCGAAAGCTTTGAAGGACTCGAGGACCAAACCAGTGGCCCAAAGGCCCAAACGAGTGAATAGTTTTAGATGCTACATACATTATACCCATAGTACATTGGGAAATATAGAAAATACAACATGATACAAAATAGTATGAAATAAATTGCATCCTTGAAATCTCATTCAAGGTTTTATTCCTCATAACCTGGGGAAAGGAAACATAATAAGGGTGAGTTCAATTTATCAATAAGGGATACATGAATAAATAAAAATAAAAGTAAATTCAATAAGGCATAGACATTATGGAAAGGTAAATAATCTGAAAAACACATGCCATTAATAAACAAGGAATGAAAACGCATCCATAGATTTTTTCATAGTGAAAATCACATGGAAAGTAATAAAGGAGTACTGAATGAAGAAAATTTTTATTTAGTGGATGTCATGTATCTAGAACATGAACCATTATACCATCAAGATGATTTAAGTATGTGGGTATAAACCCATCTAATTCTATTTAGAAACAAACATGAAGGGTTTGTCGCCAATTGTTTTGTCTCATGAGACCTGTCGATGCATAGAGGGGTTATAGCGGGCCCCACTTATCACTAAAAGTCCAAATAATTCTTCATACGTAGATTTAATTCAAGAACCATATTACTTATAAATATCCATATCGAGTATAGGATACATATTCATCACTATTTCCCAGTTAAAACAACATTCAAAATAAACAACGTATGTAAAATGGTATACGACTAAGACAATAATCATATCCATGATACAAGAATATGGATATTTAAAATAAATATAATTTCAAATGAAAAGTGATCTCAAATTTGTGGTATATACACCACATAAAATTTATTAGTTTCACAATACCAAGAAAGTCTTAATGAAATGGAAATTGAGACAAAGTTCCTTACCACATTGTAATCAATCAAATTGTATAACCAAAAATCAATAATTATAAAATGAATAATTGAATACCATGAATATATGGAGAGTCATGATATTATATATCAATTGTAATTATACATACCCCAAATATAATAAATAAGTGGAGAATAATGGAAATCTCACAGAAATATAAGTGAGATGGGAAACTCCTTACCTTATGTCCAAATGTGTTCTGCACTTGACCCTAACGTCTTGGATTATAAAATTAAATCCATTAATTTATTAATTAAGAACCTTATCTACATGTATTTGATTTATTATAATTTTATTAAGTTCATTTATGGCCTTTTGGATGAGTTATAAGATACTAATTTATTGATCGGGAGCGTTTGTTTCTTGGTTTTCACGATCGGTATACTTGTATATGAGTATGGAAGTTCATGTGGAATGGATATAATTATCCAAAATTGAATTTATATATTATTTATGAAAATAAAAACGTGTAAATGGTTATATATATCATCTGGTTAGATGGTATGAGTATTAATTATTAGATAAAACATTAGTGATAATCATTTTGATTGTTATAGCGGTTTTTCGATCACAGCGAACTAGTTTTGTTCTATTATTTAGCATATTGTACAAATGATGGTTCCAGAATCATTATATAATATATAATATATATTTTAGAATCTTTTTAAACCGTAAAAATGGTTTCATTTCTAAACTTGAAGAAGAAATTTAAGAACATAAGTTCGTCGTCTACGAAGGTTGTAAATCGGCACCTCCGAGACAATGATTTCGTTTTTAAAATAAAAGAGAGAGAGGGGGGAAGGATATTGATGGTGTTTATTCCATTAAAAAGATATAATTACATTATATATATGATAATTGAGTTATCATGTTCATTTTGACAGAGGAGGTGAGAATAGGATAATAAAATAAAGGAACTTGAAATGAAATTAAAAGAAAAAGGAAGTGGATTTTACCTCTTGAATACACCTCCTTGAGAATCTTCTTAAGGGAAGGGTTTTTGGTATTTTGGAAATATTAAGAGATTTTGGACGTAGTGAGGGACTAGGTAAGAGAATTTGGTCAGAAAATTGACAATATTTAAGGCTTAGATAAGTGAGGATAAGAGGGAGTGAGGGTGGTTTTTATAGTGGAGAGGGGTGTTTTTTTAATATCTTATTCATTATTTTATTAATTTGCTTGAGATAAGAAATAGTGTTTTATTATTGTGACAAAAATAGTAATAATTGCATGTGAGTTCTAACTAATGGTCATTTACATCATCCATGACTCAATCATGATGCAAAAATTCATTTATTTACATATACTGTGAATTGCCGTATTTCACTATTCACAAAAATTCAAATATTTTAGAAAAAAACCCAAAAATTAACCCTAACCATTTTTCAACATGTAGAATCAAAAAATGAACTCCATTTTATGAAAATAATTTTATAAATATGATAAATTTAATTTTTAATTAAAATCATCATTTACTCAAAAAAATACCAATTTTAATATTATAAACGAATTTATGACATTTTAAAAAATTAACTAGGGTATCATAAAATTATCTTATAATTATAAGAAATAAAAATATTAAATTATTATTATATTTTAGTAAAATAAATTTTCTTTTGAATAATTATATTAATTATAAATTTATAAATAAATATTTATGTTTTATAAAAATACTAATACATAATTAATAATAATTATATCATACTTTCATTTATAATATGCATAAATTTTATTTATACACTCATGGGTGAGATTAATATTCATTTGTCCAATTTACTATTCATAAGGGTCCTATTACTATTCATTAGGGCAACATTACTATTCATAAGGGTAGGTTGTTATTCACCAAAAATTAAGTTGTTCCTATCAGACTCTAAATATCATATAGATCGCAACTGTGTATGTCCTTTTTTCAAAATTCAAATCACATAAGTGGAAAATTTATGTTTAATGTCTAGGTTATAACTATATTATAACAACATAGTGTTGTTTCATAATGCCTTAATGTTTTGTGCATATAAGATATCTAATGAATTGAAATTATTTTAAGAACAAACCATAAAATCTTGGGGTGTTCTATTCTTTTCTCCTTTGAAAATTTCATCCTCAAAATTTTTCATGTAAAATTGCCTCTAAAAAGATGTGGGTGGTTCTCCTTCATAACATCCTTAGGTTCCCACGTCGCTTCCTCCATTTTATGGTTTCTCCAAATAATTTTTACCAGTCTAGTTGTCCGATTTCTCAATACTTTCTCTCTAGTGTCAAGAATCTCAATAGGTTCTTCACAGTAAGGTAAATCAAGTTCCAGTTCTATTTCCTCATAGGTGAGTATGTGCATTGGGTCTGACATGTACTTCCTTAACAGTGACATGTGGAACACATCATGAACTTTGGAGAGACTTGGTGGCATTGCTAAATGGTAAGCTACAACTCCAATTGTTTCCAGAATTTTTAATGGTCCTATGTACCTGGGGCTTAGTTTCCCTTTCTTACCAAACCTTAAGACACCTTTCCATGGATATGATTTTATAAATAGATGATCTCCCACTTGGAATTCCAAATCCTTTCTCTGGTTGTCAGCATAACACTTTTTCCTACGCTAGGATGCTTTAATATGGGCCTGAATTGTCTTTACCTTTGTCGTTGTCTCTTCAATAAGTTCTCAACTTATAGGTTTCCTCTCACCAACTTTGTCCCAACAAGTTGGAGTTTGAAATATCCTTCCATATAATGCTTCATATATAGCCATTTGAATACTAGAATGGAAACTATTATTGTAGTAAAATTCCACCAAGGGTAAGTACTGATCCCACATACCTTGAAAGTGAAGTGAGCATGATCTCAATATGTCTTCCAACATTTGAATAGTTTTTTTAGACTGTCTATTAGTTTGAGGGTGATAAGTAATACTCATATGAAGCTCAGTATCCAAAGCCTTCTGAATACTCTTCCTGAATTTTGATGTAAATTTAGGATCTCAATCAGACACAATCGATAGAGTTGCACCATAAAGTCTTAAAACTTAATTAATATAGAGTATTGTTAGGTGCTCTAATGGAAAATCTTCCCTCATTGTGAGGAAATGTGCAGATTTGTTAAGTTGGTCAACAATAACCCATATTGCATCATTCCTTCTTGGAGTCCTTAGTAGTCTTGTGACAAAGTCCATCGTAATATCATCTCATTTCCACACAGTTATAGGAAGAGGTTGCATGACTCATTTAGGGTTTTTTCTTTTAGCCTTCACCTATTGACAAAATAGGAATCTTGACACATAGTCAGCAATTTCTCCCTTCATAATATCCCACCAAAAATGTTCCTTCAGATCTCTATACATCTTGGTGCTACCAGTATGTATAGAGAAATTTGAGCTATGAGCATTATCTAATAGTTCCCTTTTTAACTCAGGTATTGATTGAATAAATAACCTCTTTCCAAATTTCATAACTCCATCCCCATACACTAATTCTTCAAATCTTCCATCCTTAATGACTTTAATTTTCTTTTGAAGGTTATCATCATCAGATTGAGAGATTTTTATCTTCTATAGTAAATATGGTTTAGCAATCATTTGAAAATGGAATGATGTTTCCTCTTCCTTAACAATTCCCATATCCATATTTACTAGATCTATGAATATAGGATCTCTATCAATCCTCATTTGGGTCAAAAGTTCATGATCTTTCATGTTTAATTCATCTACTACCTTATTTGTTATTCTTAGGTGGTAGTGTATTGAAAAATCATAATCTTTGAGTAACTCGATCCATCTCCATTGCCTCATGTTGAGTTATTTCTATGTAAAAATGTATTTCAAACTCTTGTGATCTGTATATATCTTACATCTTTCACTATATAGATAGTGTCTCCATATTTTCAGAGAAAATATTTTGACTGTTAACTCAAGATCATGGTTTGGATAATTTTGTCCATGTATCTTCAACTATCTTGATGCATAAGCAATAAATTTATTATTTTTCATAAGGACACAACCCAATCCATTTTTTGATGCATCACCGTATATCAAAAACCCATCATTTCTAGAGGTAAGAGTAAAAATTGGAGAATTTGCCAATATTATCTTTAATTATTCAAAACATTTTGTACATTCTTTTTTCCATATGAACTTAACCCCTTTATGTGTGTGATTGGTTAGTGGGTTATCCAATCGAGAAAAATTCTGAATAAAACACTGATAGTAACCCGATAAGCCAATAAAACTACGTACCTCAGTTATGTTCATTGTTGTAGGTAATTATTGGATTATATTTATCTTCATAGTATCAACTAATATTCTATCCTTATAGATAAAACTGACAAGAAAAAAACTATTTGAATCTAGAATTCACACTTACTAAACTTCTCATATAACTCTTTTCTTTTAAGAGTCTCTGGAATAACCCAAAAATGGTTCTCATGGTCCTCATATCTTTTGAAATATATTAATATATCATTAATAAATACCACCAAAAAATCATTAAGATATTACTTGAAAACTATGTTCATTATATCTATGAAAATAGAGGGTTTATTAGTCAGTCCAAATGGCATTACTGTAAACTCTTAATGTCCATACCTGGTTTGAAATGTTGTCTTTGAAATATCTTTTTTCCTCACATGCAATTGATGACATCCAAATTGAAGTTAAATCTATGAAAAATATTGAGCTCTGTGAAGTTGACCAAATAAATCATCAATGCGAGGAAGGGGATACTTGTTTTTTATTGTAATAGCATTGATTTCTCTAAATTAAATACACAACCTCATGGATTCATCTTTCTTCCTGAAAAATAGAATCAGGTCTACCGATGGAGAAAAAATAGGGTAAATAAATCCCTTAACACTCAATTCATCTAGTTTTTACTTTAGCTCCACTAATTCCATAGTGTTCATTTTATAGGGAGTCTTTGATATAGGTCCTACACCAGAAATTAAATCAATAGAGAACTCAACTTCCCACTCTCGAGGATGTCTAAGTAAATCCTCTCGAAATACATCAATGTATTCTTTCACAATAGATACATCTTCAATTTTAAGATCCATAGATGATGTTTTCTCTACCTACCTAGGAATTTAATTTAAAAGAGCTACTGAAGGTGGATTTGGATAAGAACCAAATGATGAATTTTCTTCTCTAAAGATAAGGTATTCTACATCATTCTCAAAAATTGTAACTTCCTTCTTCTTATAATATATTTTTGCATCATAATTTTAAATTCAATCTATACTGAGTATTATATCAAAATAAATTAGGGGTATGATGATAAATTCAGCAACTAAAGCACATTTATGTGTCATAAAAGGGATATATCGACACATCTTTGTTGTAATGATACTTCCCTTAAGAGTTTTTACTAAAAAATCCTTTATTAAATAAAAAAGGAAATGTCTAATTTTCTTGGAAAATTAGGAAGATATAAATGAATGTAATGATCCAAAATCAAATAAATCATTGGATAAGTTTGAGGAAATGATTAAATTACCCACTACAACATCATTATGAATTTCAGCCTCAGTAGTTTTGATCGCATAAGCTTGGCCTTACTCCCTTGGACTTTTCTGAAGTAGGTTTCCTTGAACTTAGGACACACATTTTCATATTATCCCATCTTTATACAATTGTAGCATTGAAAATCATTGGCATGTTTCTTCCCCTTGCATTCATTAGATCGATGACCCTTTTATCCACACTTATAGAAAACTCTCATGCCTTTCAAGAATTTTCCAAGATGATTCTTTCCATAGTTCTTTCATAATAGTAATTACTTCATTTCCTTCTTCTTTGGTGCTTCACCTTTTCCATGGTTATCAGAATACCTCTTATTATCTTGATTTCTCTTGAACAAATTTAATCTAGAAAATTACTTCTCTATTTTGATGGCACTTAATACAATTTCATCATATGATGAAAATGTTTGAGAAGATAGTTCCCTTAAAATACTTGGCTTAATACCTTCAAATGAATGACCAATATTTTATTCCGAGTCATGTATATAATATATGTCATACCTAATTATTCTTGTGAAGGTAGCCTCATACTCCGCAACACTCTCTTCTTCCCTTTGCTTTAAGCTAAGGAATTTCCTCTTCATTTTAGTCTATTGCTCATGAGGGAATTATTCGTCAAATAATGTTTCTTTAAAAGTTATCCAATACATGTCTTATATTTCATATTCCTCCTTATTATTTTGGATCAATGTACACCATTGATCAACATCTCCCTTGAGATAATATACTGTCAATACTACCTTTTGTCTTTATTACAACCCAAGGATAGAAATATCTTTTCAAGGGACTTGATCCACTAATCAGCTACCACTAGATTAGTAGTCCCACTAAAAGATGAGGTATTATTCCACATTAAATGATCCAAAATAGGTGTAGTATGGTTATTCATCATAACCTGAGTAAGTTTTTCTAATATGGTCATGATTTACTCATCTCCAACACTAATTGTATTGACTTGCTCAGTGGGGAAATCCCTACATTATTCATGGGTGTTGATTCCCTTTCTTCCATTAGGCATCATCACTAAACAATGGCATACACTAAATTAGGTTGTGATGCATAATTTTCAAACTATCAAAACACTTAACATCAATTGAAAATTTATGCACAGCTAATCTCATAACTATAAACATGGTTTAACTGATGACATATTTACTTTTAAACCCTTTATACTGATTTGTAAATAAAATGTGAATTATCCTAAGAATATTCCCTAGGAGTGTCAAAACAAGTGCATATTAAGGCCCATTTTCATGTATCAGGTTACCCTAAGTCAAG
Source organism: Viscum album (assembly GCA_963277665.1). Taxonomy (NCBI): domain Eukaryota; kingdom Viridiplantae; phylum Streptophyta; class Magnoliopsida; order Santalales; family Viscaceae; genus Viscum; species Viscum album. The sequence goes on along the minus strand of OY728128.1, from coordinate 1,509,105,386 downwards.
CCCATAACACCTTGTCAAAGTTGTTACTCCTAGGTACATTTGTTCCATAACCACATCCACTTGTAGTATCAAGACAGGGATGTATTTCTTGGAAGACCCACATAATCTCTACTTTACCAAAATTCAAGGATGTTCTTATATGATTATCCTCAAAATCTATCTTAGGGTTATGTCCTATAAACTATGTTTTCTAAATCTAGTTTCCAAGGTTGTTGCTAAACTTCCTCTGATACCAACTGTAACACCCCAACCCCAAAAACCTGAAGCCGGTGGATTATTTTATTATATTGGCATGATTACAAGAAATAAAATCCTAAAGGACTAATTATTTTAGTATTTTTGGAAGATAATATTACATACATGATACCATAGTATATTGGGAAAGATAGAAAATACAACATGATATATAATAGTATGAAATAAACTGCATCCTTAAAATCTCATTCAAGGTTTTCTTTTTTATAACCTGTGGAAAGGAAACATATTAAGTTTGAGCTCAAAATTCTCAGTAATAGATACATGAATAAATAAAAAGAGAATTAAATTCAATAAGTCATAGACATTATGGAATGGTAAATAATCTGAAAAACACATGTCGTTAATAAACTGGGAATGGAAATGCATCCATAGATTTTGCCATAGTGAAAATATTACGGAAAGTAATAAAGGGGTAATGAATGAAGAAAATTATTATTTAGTGGAAATAATTTATATAGAACATGAACCATTATACCTTCGACACAATTTAAGTATATGGGTGGAAACCTGTCTAATTCTGTTTGGAAACAGATATGAAGGGTTTATCACCAACTATTTTGTCTCATGAGACTTGTCGATGTATCAAGGGGATATAGTGGGTCATTACTATCACTAAAAGTACAAATAATTCTTCATATATAAATTTAATTCAAAAACCATATGCCTTATAAATATTTGTATTGAGTAAAGGATACATATTCATCAATATTTCCCAGTTAAAACAACATTCAAAATAAACATTGTATGTAAAATGGTATAAATCTAAGACAATAATCATATTCATGATACAAGAATATGGATATTTAATAGAAATATAATTTCAAATAAAAATTGATCTCAAATGAGTAGTATATACACCACATAAAATTGATTAGTTTCACAAAACCAAGAAAGTCATAATGAAATGGAAATTGAGATAAAGTCCCTTACCACATTGTAATCAATCAAATTATATAACCAAAAACTAATAATAATAAAATGAATAATTTAATACCATTAATATAAGTAAAATAATGTTATTATATATCAATTTTTAGCATAGATACCACACATACAATAAATAAGTGGCGAACAATGGAAATCTCACGGAAATATAAGTGAGATGGGAAACCCCTTACATTATGTCTGAAAGTGTTCTTCACTTGACCTTAACATCCTGAATAATAAAATTAAATCCATTAATTAATTAATTAATAAACTTATTTAAATGTATTTGATTTATTATAATTTTATTAAGTTCATTTTTGGCATTTTGGATGAGTTATAAGATACAAATTTATTGCTCGGGAGTGTTCATTTCTTGGTTTTCACGATCGGTATACTTGTATATGAGTATGGAAATTCATGTGGAATGGATATAAGTTAATAGAATTGAATTTATATATTATTTATTAACATCCATAATTTTAAATGGTTATATATATATCATTTGGTTACATGGAATGAGGATGAATTACTAGATAAAATATTAGTGATAATCATTTTGATTGTTACGGTAGTTTTTCAATCACAACAAGCTAGTTTTGTTCTATTATTTAGTATATTTTACAAAAGATGGTCCCATAATAATTAAATAAGATATAATAAATATATTATAATTTGGTTAAACCATAAAAATGGTTTCATGACCATCCTTGAAGAATAAATTGAAGAACAAAAGTTCATCGTCCATGAAGGTTGTAAATCGGCACCTCCCGAACGATGATTTAATTTTTAAAATAAAAGAGAGAGTGGGTAAGGATATTTATGGTGGTTATTATATTAACATGATATAATTCCAGTATATATATGATATTGGAGTTATCATGGTCATTTGGATAGATTAGGTGAGAAGATGATAATAAAATAAAGGAACCTGAAATGAAATTAAAAGAAAAAGGAAGCGGATTTTACCTCTTGAATACACCTCCTTGAGAATATTCTTAAGGTAAAGGGTTTTGGTCTTTTAGAAAGACTAATATCTTCTGGAAATTGGTAGGGACTAAGTAATATGATTTGGGCAGAACTTTGATAAGCTTCAAGGCTTAGAGAAGTGAGTAGAAGAGGGAGTGATGGGTGGTTTTTCTAGTGGTGGAGAGGGTGTTTTTTAAATATCTTATTCATTATTTTATTAATTTGCTAAAGATAAGAAATAGTGTTTGATTATTGTGACCAAAAATAGTAATAAGTTCATGTGATTTTGAACCAATCGTCATTTACATCATTCATGACTCAATCATGATGCATAAATTTATTAATTTACATATACCGTGAATTATTGTATTTCATTATTCACCAAAAATTCAAGTATTTTTAAAAAAAATCCCCAAAAATCACCCTAACCATTTTTTCACATGTAGAATTCAAAAAATGAACTCCATTTTATAAAAAAATTGTATAAGTCTGAGAAATTTAATTTTTAATTAAAATCATCATTTACTCAAAAAAAATACCAAATTTAATATTATAACTGATTTTATGACACTTTGAAAAAATAATTAGGGTCTCGTAAAATTATATTATAATAATAAGACACAAAAATATTAAATTATGATTATATTTTATGAAAATACATTTTCTTTTGAATTATTATATTAATTATAAAATTATAAATAAACATTTATGTTTTATAAAAATACTAATACATAATTAATAATAATTATATCATACTTTCATTTATAAGATGCATAAATTTTATTTATACACTCATGGGTGAGATCACTATTCATTTGGCTGATTTACTATTTATTAGGGTCATATTATTATTCATAAGAGTAACATTACTATTCATAAGGGTAACATTACTATTCATAAGGGTAGTTACTATTCACTAAAAAACAAGTTGATCTATAATGGCTCGGACCTCTATGGTTCATTCCTTTGTGTAAAATCCAATGTTTGAGGTGTCCTGGGAGGTCACAGTGACTCATTTCAAGAGTTTTCCAATCTTCTAATTTTTCTTTCGGTGAGTCAAGCGTCAGTAGGTGGTGTTAGTGACTCGTATCGGTGGCTCACATCGGTCGGTGGCATCAGTTAGTCCAGCATTAGTAGGTGGCATCAGTGACTCACGTCAGTGACTCACTATCATTAGGTCATGTCAGTGGTTCATGTTGGTAGGTGGCGTCGGTGAATCGCGTCAGTGGCTCACGTCAGTAGGTGGCATCAGTGAGTTAAGCATCGGTAGGTAGCATCAGTGACTCGCTATCAGTAGGTCATGTCAGTGGCTCACGTAGGTAGATGGTATTAGTGATTCAAGCATTGGTAGGTCTCATTGGTGACTCACGTCGGTGGATGACCCATCAGTGAGTCGTTTCAAACAATTTATCAAAAATATAGTTTTTCCAATTCCACTCATGTTACATTTTATTCAATGTAAAATGGGTTACCTATCATATTTAAGAAGTTTTAAATCAATTTCAAAGGCTATAAATCATATTTTTAATTTATAAAGTTTAGGGGACTTTGAAATAGTTAAACTGTATAATCTTGATTGTGATCCGAATTTTAAGTGCTTTGAAACCATCTCCCTTCTGTTGATATAGGATCTGGGCTTTTCTAAAGCTGAGATCCTCTCTTCCTTTAACCCTTCTATTTCCTATTTGTGTTCCCAGAACCTTTCTTCCCCATGAAGTAGTGTGTTGTGTTGTGGACTTCAGATCCAGTTTTCCCTTGGAGTCTTTCATGTTACTTGTGCAACCCCGTGTTTTGGTGCAAGGATGAGTTTTTGATCATTTTTTGTTCCAAGTAGAGATTCCTTCATCTCTATTTTAATTTTGTATCATACAGGGTGGTTATACTAATGTCTTCTTGTGAATACAGTTGGATCCAATTTAAATGAAGTAATAAATGATGGGAAGAAGATGATAATAACAAAGATAATCAGACTTGTTTACTTTAGTAATAAATGAGTGGCAGGAAATATTATTATGATGTTTGTTTTATTTTGTTTTATTAATTATCTTTGATCCATGATATGAATTGTGTTATCCATATGCCTTCTGAAAATCATGATCGTTGGTGGTCTTTGATTGCACACCGGTGATGCTCCATACTTATTTTTTATCCTCTGTTAAATGACTATAAATATGAAAATCTAGTTAATCATGTATATTCGGTTAAATGAATGTATTCCCTAGGATCAAACTTATTATGTGATAACTCCTGAAATATCAAAGTGTAATTAAAGAAAGAGTGTTGGCTAAATATGAATACACCTTACTTTTTTTGGTGTGGTTGTGTGATTTGTATGGTTATTGTGGTCCTACTATTGGGGATGCAGCTATGTGAGGTGTTTTAAATGGTGTTATAGAATCTTAGGTTAAGATATTGTTTGATTGTGGTATGGGTGAATGGTATTGTGCAGTGGGACTACAACTAGGATGTGTTTTGTTTGTTTTGTTGGGCATGGTGTGGATGTGCAGTAGGGCTTCCAAGTATGGTTTTGACGTGATATGTTGGAAGGTTCTATTGTGATTTGGGTGGTTTTTCCTTATAATGGGTTTCATTACTTTGAATAATGATGGTGGCAATGGTTGGCATGGGTGCCAAGTGGAGGAGATTTGTGCAGTGGGTTGTTTTACTATGGCTCTCTTTCCTTGGGTGGTTCATGTTGTGTGTCTTTTTGCTTGTTGTGGTTGGTATTTTTCCAGGTAGGGATGGAATAAATAAGTGGGTTTCTTAAATAAATAATAATGGTTAGTTAAATAAATTGGTTGGGGTTAGGAACTGGGTTTATGGATGTTTGTGTGGTTGTGCATTTAGAGGTAGCAGGAAAGGCAGCTTTATGGATTGTTTGTTGTTTGTAAACCCATAGGTTGGGATGAGTGTTTGATATATATATATATATATATACATGTATTTCCTTGTGTTTTCTATATTCACCCCACCCTAGTTGAGCACTAAGTGCCAAAAACCCCCATTTCATGGGGGAGGGTTTCTTTCCCAACATCCTGGTGGGAGGATGGATGGCTGGTTATTGGCTCTTCCCTACTCTCTCTTCTAGGTATTGGTAGCCCAAGACTATTTGGTTAGGTTATGGTGCGGTTGTGAGGCCCATTTGTTTGAGGGTGAGGTGTTTTTTCTGAGGTGTCTTCATGATGTGATATGTTATACTTTCCTAGGTGTCTTTGGGATGAGGTTTGAGTGTCTGTGGGTGAGATGTGAAGTGGTTTGTGGCCTAGGTGTCTATGAGAGGAATGTGATGTGGTTAGTGGCCCAGGTGTGTGTGGGCGGGTTTGTGATGTGGGGCTTGTGGAATAGTGTGGTAGCGTCAGGATGTTTTCCATTAGGGATGAGCAGTTAACCAGTGGGAAGTGGTGCGGGGTACCCTATCATCGATGTGCTTACTATTACTTACTTGACTTGTGTTATTTAGTGAGCGTTCCTTGGTGAGTTTGTGATGGATAGTATTACTTGTTAGGTGTTGTTGGTTTCTACTATATTCTCATAGGTGCATTATTATGCTTCTCCACTTGTGCATGAGAGACTTTGGCTTTTCCTATTCAGTATACTTGTATGCTCACCCTACATATATAAAACTATTTTCAGGTTTCTAGGAGGATTTTTGGATTGTGTTGGACCATACTAGCTCAGACGTTGAGGATATTTGTTATGTCACTACTTATCTTTTCTTTTGGTATTTACTTTGGAGACTCTTACTTTTGTATCAGTTACATTTTGAAACATGCATGTGGGATGGTTTTGGTTTTCTTTCATATATATTTGTATATGTCTTGGAGTTGTTTGAGGTAGATACATCTTATCTCCGAATCTTGGTTACTATAAAAAGGGTAATGCCTCCTATTTTGTGAGACTTGTATACACTTGGTGTTGGTCGCCACCTCGGGTCCTACTGGAGGTGGGACTCAAGGGTCATTATCTCTCTTTCTCCATTTCCAACTCAGGAGGGGAATCTTTGGAGGGAGGGGTTGTGATAGAATGGTATCATATCTGATGGTTGAGAGATAGTATAAAATTTGGAGTTAGGCATAGTGAGTATTGAATGGGTTTGTAGGAAAATAGTGTTAGGTGATCTTGGTGTGTGACATAGGCCAGGGAAGACTGGCTAGGACACAGGATTTTAGGGGCCCCCATGATCTGATGCAAGGACTCTGAGTTTACCGAATGACTAAGTGAGGATACACTATTTGCAGGGTAGAGACCCTAGGAAATTTAAATTCATCATGATTACTTGTGTTCTTGTTTGAATTGGTAATTTTGAAAATTTTAAATAAATAACTAGTTAAAATGAATCTTAAACAAAATTCTATAATATCCGGTCTTAGGAATTCCTTGTTTAACATTCAGTTATGGCACCTGGTCATCGTCCATGAATGGATCAGGCAGTGGAGACTCGGCAGGATGATTTGGCTGATCAGCAGAGGGTTGATCCAGAGGAGGAGGACAATTAGTGGTAGATAATGTTATGTGTTTTCTAGTGGTAGACTTGATGTTGTGTACGTATAATCTATCTAATGAATTGAAATTATTTAATAATAACATACCATAAAATCTTGAGGTATTATAACACCACTATAAATGAGGATAGTAAAAGAAAGGGGAAAACCAAAATGAAAAAACTCTCTAGAGATCAAACTCTAGAATAAAACATCTAGAAAGGAAGGATTCACCTAAAAATCACCTATAAATATCCCTAGTGTTTGAGAGAGAATCCTATAAAATGAATGAGAATAAAATCATGCATGTAGTGTGGGTTAAAACTATTAATCCTGAGATATTCATAATGTGAATTTCTCGATTTATAAAATACTCAAAAAACACATCACCTCGGTTAAAAATAACCATGATCAACCATTTCCAACGTGAACTAGTTTCACGACATGTAAATGTTTCATTCTCTAAACCAGTTCATGGGATCTTCTTGGAAATAGGTTCATATTATGTAAAATATTCATGATGTAAAAGTGTCCAATAGATATCTCTCAACCCATCTTTTGTAGAAAGAACCCAAACCACCTCTGAAGCTTTCCATACCCACAGAGAACCCTCCTAAACCCTTGAAAAAAATTATTCCTAGACTCTATTAATTCAAAAAACATGCATCCCTGAACTTTAGGTCATTTTCCCCAGCAAAATATCTCCACATCCAAATAAAGTCTCAACTGTGAAGATTTAAGAGAAGAAAAACCCAACTAAAAAGACTTAACAAAAAATTCAAAGAGGGACGTACCTGGAAACAGATGAGATCTTACAACCTCCCCACTATATAACATCTCTTCCTCAATTTTCTCCAAGCATAACTTTGGGGTCTCAATAAATAAGTCTAACTAATATTCTCACATATCATATTATCTCTCTCAGGTCTCCTCTTGAACACACCCATGATGCCACTACACTCATACTAAAAGTATAGTCTTTCACTAGATATACTTATCACTATGGTCTACAATCCTTATAGGATTCTCATTGAAGGATACATCTACACCAAGATTGATGCAATCAATTCCTACCACATGATAAGGCTTTGGATGATATCACTAAAGCTGTGATATGTGAAACATGTCATGCATGGAACTGAAGTGTTGTGAAAGTGTAAATCGGTACACCACTGGACCGACCCTTCCCACTATCTCAAATGACCCTACAAACCTAGGTGATAGCTTCCCCTATTTATCAATACAGTGTTTCCCCAACCTAGATAACATCTGAAGGAAAACAAAATGAACCAACTCAAAATCCATAGGTCATCTCTGTTGGTTAGTGTAAGATTGTTTCCTGCTCTTCATGGTCACCAATCACTTCATGATCAACTGAACCTGCTCAGACGTCTCCTGCATGATACTAGGTCCAACAAGCACTAACTCACATGCCTATAACCAATAAAGAGGAAAATGGAATGACCTTCTATACAAATCCTTGAAAGGTTCCATTTGGATCGATGCCTAGAAGCTGTTATTATAGGCGAACTCCATTAGTGTCTAATGCTTCTCTTATAAATCATTGTAATCCAAAACATGGGATCATAACATATCCTTTAGAATATAAATAGTCTATTCATATTGAACATTAATCTGTGGATGGTAGGATATACTCAGGAGAACCTACAAACCTAAGGCCTTCTGGAGTCCCTGTCAAAACTAAGAAGTGAAATGAGGATCTCGAACTGAAGACATTATCCTTGTAACACCATGTAACCGAACTATCTCATGCATATAATGACTACCCAAGTCCTCAATAGTGAAGGTCTCTCTAATAGGAAGGAAGTGGGATACCTTCATCAGTCGATCCATAACCACCCATAATTCATAATTCTTATGAGGTTTCCTGGGTAATCCTGTCACAAAATTCATAGTGACATTATCCCACTTCTACTCTAGAATGGGAAGAGACTGTAATATCCTAGCAGGCATCTGATGCTCAGCCTTCACCTACTGATAAGTGAAACATGTCTCCATGAATATTGATACCTCTTTATTCATTTCTAACCACTGGTACTATCTACAGAGATTATGATACATCTTTATCGGACCTGGGTGTACCGCCTATCTAGAAGCATGAAACTCTCTCTTTAGCTCCTCATGCAAGCCCTTAGGAACCCATACTCGTCCATGGATAAGAAGAACATCTTCACTACTAATAGACCATCCTGGTGGTGGATCTCCACCATATAATCCATACCTCTGAGCTAATCTCTCTAGATTAGATAACTACTTTATCTTTATTTGGTAAAGAATAATGGGTATAAAAGATATCTAATTCAGAGTTTATAAGCCATCTCAAAGTTGAAATAATGTAGATATTCAACCCACCTCATATGCTGAAGGTTTAGGATTCACTATGAAAAGATGTACCTAAGGCTATTATGGTCCATGTACACCACAAACCTTTCAACCAAAAGATAGTGTCTCTAGAATATTAGGGTGTGTACCGCCACAGCTAACTCTAGATCATGAGTAGGATAATTCCTCTCATACGGTCTCAATTTTCTGGAGCCATAAGCAACCACTCAATCCTCCTGTATCAGAACCACTCTAAGTTTTACTCTAGATGTGTCATAATACATGGTATATGCCTGACCTGAAATAGGTGAGGTGAGGATCTGTGTGGAGGTCATCATGATCTTCAGCTCCTGAAACTCTCTCTTGCAGGCATCTGACCAAATAAACTTCACCACTTTCTTGGTCAGCCTAGACACTGGTGCTTTCAAATGGGAGAATCCATGGATAACGCACTAGTAATAACCTTCTAAACCCATAAAACTCAAAATCTTGAAGATATTCTTGGGATTTTCCCAAGAAACCATGGTTGCAACCTTCTCTGGGTCCACCGACACTCCAGCCTCTAAGATGACATGTCTTAAGAAGTGCACTTTATCAATCCAAAAACTGTATTTGGATAGTTTGGCATAAATCCAATGATCTCTCAATGCACTCAAGATATTTTCAAGATTTTGGGAATTATCTTCTACTAATTAGGATTACACTAATATGTCATATATGAAAACTATCATAAACTAGTCTATAAAAGGATGAAATTTATAATTCATTAGGGACATGAATATCGTCAGTGCATTCATCAAACTGAATGACATCACTATGAATTCATATAAGTCATACATGCTCCTAAAATCAGTTTGAGGTATGTCTAATGGTCTCACCTAAAATTGGTGGTATCCTAATCTCAAAATGATCTAAGAGAAGATCTTGGAACCTCTCAGTTGGTCAAAGAGATCGTCGATGAACAGAATGGGATACTAGTTCTTGACGATCATCTAGTTCAATATCTCATAGTAAATCACATGAGAACCCCATGATGACATACTAGTCTATATTAAACCCTTAGCTTCTAGATCTTCCAACTAAACTTTCAACTCAGGAATTTTTATTGGTGCCATCCTATAAGGAGGGATAAAAATTGGCTCTGATCCCAACACCAACTCAATCATGAACTTGATCTCCCTCTTGGGTGGTAATCCATATAATTCATCAAGAAAGAAATACTAAAAATGGTATACCACTAGAGGAACAATATCTTGCTACATTAAACCATCATCTAGAGAAATATCTGTTATATGAGTCAAGATACAATCAAATCTACACTGAATTGGTCATGCATGACTAACATGATGATCTCACTCACCCCTGTGAAAATAGCTACCTCCTTATAGAAATGGAAATGTAACTCTCCTATAGTAATAGTTGATGTGATCTTGGTATAAAACTAAACAATCAATACATATAATCAAATAAAAACCTATCATTTCTAGCACAAATAGTTACTAAAAGAAATGTTAACCATCAATTTCAAGAGAACACTCCTCACAATGCTTGATATTCTCTGACCACACTCTCAACGGTGTATTAATGGTCAAAAAACCATCAAAGATTTACACAACCAAACCCAAAAAATTTTCAAAAAGAGTACATATAAAGAAATTTGATGCTCCAATATCAAAAAAAACACAAGGGTAGATGATACAACAATTGTACCTATGACAGTAGAAGGTCCTGCATCAAAACTAGCCAGAGTAGTCTACATATCATGTAGCTAACTTACCCCTCTACCTTGGTCTCTAGTTTGGATCCCCTGTGCCACTCCCTCTAAATGGTATTGTCACTCTTGTATTAGGGTACTTCATCCCCTACCTCATCCTAAATGGCTAGTGGAACTCTAGATACCAGTTTATTAAGAGGAAGTTGAGTCATTTCTAATCTCATGTGTCTGTCCAGATCCCCTTCCACTGATCTTATGTAGAAATTTCCTATAAAACTTTTAAATATGACCCATCCTACCACATACATGAAACTCCACTATAGGGTGAGGACAGTACAGGTGATTGTGGCCCAACCTACCACACTGAAAGCGCTACACCGAACCATAGTCCTGAGGCAAAATTCCACTCTCTTAAATTCCTTACCCACTAATTACCTGGTGATAACTATTATTATGGATATTATTACCACTAGAAGAAGAGTTCCTATATCACTCTATTGAAACTATTTAGACACCACTCAGTTCCTATCTCAAATTACCTTTCGTGATGAGGGCCTGATCTATCAGGTCTAAAGGGATGCTCAAGTAAAAGACATTCACATGCAACCTAATCTCATAGTGAAACCCATCCTGAAAACATCTCTCCTTGGAGATCTCATCAGTTGTTAAGGATAGAGAAAAGTGTTGTAGGTCGATGAAGCATTTAGCATAGTCCATCACTAAAAATTTCTCTTATGTCAAGTGTATGAACTTGTGATCCTTATTATCCATCAATGTCTCAAGATATAAGTAAATCAAAAACTTTACCTTGAATTCCTTCCAAGATAACTCCCCTTTCTACCTAGATTTCTATAGAATGTCTCACCAACACTTGGAAGGTCTAAAAAGAATGTATACAACAAGTTTCACCCTCCTATATGTGGGTGTCTCAAGGTGCTTGGAGATCATCTGGACCAACTCAACCCATAACTTAGTTTTCTGGGGGGATCCCTCACTCATGAAAGTAGGTGGATGTTGTAGTTATAACTCTATCATCATCTCAAACATTGAAAGCACCATGTGAAAAATCTCTATTTCCCTGGATTGCATGACCCTCAAGAGACTGTCGTAGAGTTAATCATCCATCTGATTCTTAGGATCTATAGGAATCTCCCACATATCTGTGTTAGGAGCGTGATAAGTGTCACTCTCATGACACTCAATATGAAGATGATGAGGAGGCATTTTCTCTACAAGACAAATTTACACAACTGGAATCACTAATCCTGATCTATTTTAAGAACTATATACAGTCGTGAACCAGTCATGATATCCAAACCATTCTGTGAAATCCACCTGATTTTAACACTCCTCCTTATCGAATCCAAGCTCAAATCAAGTCTCAAATAATTCCAAGGTTCTAATCCAAGGCTCAAATGATTCAAGCATCGAATGAATCCAAGGTTGGAATAAATTCTAGGTTTGGTGATATATATACTTTATCTTAAATGATTTAAAGCTTAAATCCAAGGTATGTTATTTTCTCCTCCTCACTCACTCATTTATTGCTTATTTGGAGATTTATATTTTCATTTTTTACCATCATTCTTTCCACTACCACCCTCGATTTCCATCGGGTCACCCTTGATTTATTCTTCCCTTATACCCATGATGTCTACTGCCAATGATTTCCATCCATTTTATGATTCCATCACTAATGATATTTCACCCTCATGTTTGTATTGATTAAACCATAACGGTATTTTATTCTCACCCCTTATTTATGTTTTTATTCAAGATATCACATGTGTTAATAGGAACATGATGATATCTAGGGGAAAATAATGATGATGGAAATAAAATAATTTGTTGTGTTTTTTGAAAATATGCATCTAATCTACCAAAGATGGTAGACATCTAATTTTCATGGAGTATTATATGAAATAAATGAGAAATATTTTGTAATATTATTTTGATTAGATGAAATTTCTTATAAAACCTATGGGATAATAAGAAATATTATTGGATCCTATGCTAATTAGTGGGAGAGTGATGAAAACTAAGACATTGAGTTTGTTGAAATCAATTCCCTATAAAATGTGTTTGAAAAAAAATGATCATAATTGGTTTTGTTTTGGGGAAATAGGATTTTTCTAATACATTCTAAATATGGTAAAGATATAGTGATTATTGGTAATAGACTGAGGAATGGAGTTAATAAAAATAATAATCAAAAAAACATTACATAATATTTACAGTTAAAATATCATATTTATTGGAATATTCAATTAACATAATATTGAATCATGGTGATAGGATATATTTTAATATCATTTCTTACACATGATTAAATAGGGAATAATTTTTTTTGAATTGGATGTTATAGTCTACTAATCACATCGTAATATGATTGTGGAATAATGGTGGAATTTTTACTATGTTAAAATCATGTTCTATGTCATGGAAAGTGCACTAATAATCATGGTGAGCTGATGAGGTAGTTCATCTCTAGTTAAAATATACATATAAGAACACCATAATAGGAGGGCACAATAAAAATTGTTTCATGATATGGATTACTGGTCAAAAATTACACTATAATTCAAGGATGTAATATATAGGAGAATAAATAATGGAACTTTAATGATAATCCTTTAATTGATTTTTGTTTTTTTCAAGATATATTTTGAGATTTAAACCATATAAATTTTAGAGTTAAAATTTAAACAAGACCATAATTTTATGAGGACCCAGAAATGTGATGAAATTTTCCACAATGTTGGGTTTTATACTATGATTATAAAGTTAATAAAACAATTTGTTTTTGTAGAAAAATCCACTAATAAATATTTATTTTTATGGATAAAAGTATTTAGTCATGTCCACTCCACACCATGGTAAAATTTATTAAAAATTATTTTGATCTTGCTCACTACTAATTAACCTAATGGACCCTACCTTTGTTCCTTCACCATACAATATTTTGTGGATTTTTAATTTGAATATATACTAATCAGTATATGGGGATGAATCACTATGTATCCAAACTCTATATATAATTTATGAATCATTGAACCCCACTAAATTATACTATTATTCCCCAAATCTAGATAAAACCCTTCTATGTTGGGAGCTTAATATATGAACTCCACTTGATCAAGAAGAAAATATATACAATTCAATATAAAATATAATTCATAAAAGAATTATCATTTCCTTATTTGTCTTCTCTAAAAATCCATATATAATATCATATCTCTATCATCATGTACCTTTTATTCCAAAAAATCTTAATATATAAGTGAATTTATCTCTTCTTAGCTCTCCTCCTTTATGTAGAACAAGATATATTTGTGTTATTCTATTCACTGGTTTCCTATCTTGATCTTTAAAAATTGGTTTTCACAATTCCATTCAATCTCTAAGACTTAATTAAATTATTTACAGCAATTCTCATCCATTTAATGTTCAAATATTATTCTATGTGTACCATAAATTTTACTATGTTCAATTTTATCCATCCAAGTCGATTCACTTAGTAGAAACTTTAACCATATCTCTCTTTTTTAATTTAAAATGAATCATCATAAAATAAAGCTTCTCTATAGATAATAGTGTGACTGTTTACATTAAATTTTGATAATTTTTTTATTTATATAGGATTTTATCATGAAAAAATCAGTTAAGGAAAAATTTACTTCAACCACCAACATCATAGAATATCATGGCACTATAAATTTAGCTCACGTTATATTCATTTTCATATAATAAATTTCTAATTATTTCTTCGCATTCATCTATGTTTTTAGAAAATCTTGACAATACTTCATACAATAATTTAATTTGTCACAAATGAGAGGCATTACCCCTTTTAGAGAACACAATGGAGTACAAATGTCATCCTCATCAACTTCATCACCCAAATAGTTATTATTACAATTTGTTACTTGAGACTCATCCTTCATCTCTTTTATGTTGCTTGTACTACTCTGAGTAGTATTCATCCCATGGATGACTACTTCTTAGATTATTTCAAGCAACATAGGTGTATTTATCTAAGAGATATAGGATGAGTGTCAAAAAATAAAATACAATGATAATTGTTTGGCAAATGAGTTGATGAGGATGATAGTTGTCTATAAATTTCACCTTTGGATGAATTTAGAGGATAACACCTACCATAGTAGAATAATTCTTTTCTTAAATTAAATTACCCATTTTCTTCAAAGCATACTTAGATTCTTTGAAATAATCAAATGTTGGGTTGTCTTTATTAGAATTATCTACAACTTTCACCTTTGATAATGAATATCTTATGTGTATTTATTTATTTATTATTTAAAATGAATATTTAATGAACCTAATAGGGTGGATATGAATCGAAAATGGACATAAGCTAATATTTTGACAAAATAGTATGAATATGGAGTTAAATAGTTCATCAATTTTGCAATAGAGCATGCATACAACTCTTCTCAAATCCTTTGTTTGTGTTTATGTTTTTATTCAAGAAAAATTAGTCCGGAAGATTTGTAAGAACATTTTATTTGTCGTGGAATAGATCTAAGCTATAAATTTTGGACTAAACATGGGGAAAAACTAAATTTTCACACTGATTGGGATGATACTGTGGTTTATGGATCATTTGATATGAATAACAATGTAAATGATGGCGGAGATCACATGGAAAAAATAACAATGCTAATTGAATATGACCTTCATGATTGTCCAAATTTGTTTGAGAATTAAAATAGTTGTGTTAAGCGACCATTGTATATTGGTTATACTAAATACACAATATTTTCAGTTGTATTAAAGTTATATAATTTGAAAGTTGGCAGCAGATGGAGTGACACCATCTTTACAGAACTACTTTGTCTCATGAATGATATGCTACCAGAAGAAAATGAACTATTATGTCAAACATATGATGTTAAATGAATTCTACATTTAATTGGAATGATATCTAAAAAAATACATTCTAGTCCAAATTATTGCATATTGTTTCTCAAGGACAGTGAATCACTCATAAAATACCCTAAGTGTGGCGCAGATCGATACAAGAAAAATGAATCAAGTCCTTTGAAATTTTTATGGTACTTTCCTACCATTATATAGTTTAGATGACTATATGGATGTTAGGGAACCGTGAGACAATTGAAATGGAATACAGATATAATAATTAAAGATGGGAACCTACGCCATCCAGTAGATTCTCCTTAATGAAAGAGAATTGATTACGAGTATGGTTATGCATGAAGTGAAAATATATTATGTTTTCTCTATTTATATCTGGACCAAAGAAACCCGGTAATGATATTGATGTCTATTTAGCTCCATTGATTGAAGATATAAAATTGATGTGGGGTATAGGTGTTACAATGTATGATTCTCATAGAAGTGAAGAATTCACATTGAGTTTCATGTTTTATGGGGTGATAAATGAATTCCCCGCTTATGTAAATTTATCAGGCTAAATCATTAAATAAATTTTGGGGTGTCCCATTTGAGAATAATGCACACACTCAGTTCAGTTGAAACATTCCTCGAATACTTTGTTTTTAGGACATCTAAAATTTTTACCCTGATAACAAAAATATTGTTCATGGATGATAGCATTCAATGGGAATATCGAATAAGGTACAACACTATATCCAATAACAGATGATCAAATGTTTGATAAAGTGAAATATATTGACACCATTTTCAGTAAACAATTTTCAAAAAACCTTACAAAATCAGGTTGGAAGAAGAGATAAATTTTCTTTGAATTTTCATATTGGAAGTGTTAATATTTTATACATTTTCTTGATGTCATGTATGTAAAAAAATGTATTTGATAGTGTTATTGGAATGTTAATAAATGTTCCTAGAAAAATGAAAGATGACATCAAGGTTAGGTTGGACATGATTGACATGGGATAAGGGAAGATTTGGCACCAATAAAGGATAAAGGGTGGACTTTTCTTCCTCCAACAACTTACACTCTATCCATATAGGAAAATTTATAATGTTGTATTTTCCTTAATAGTGTGAAATTTTTAGAGGGTATTCATAAAATATCAAGAATGTCGTGTCAATGTATAATTTGAAGTTACAAGGACTAAAATCACACGACTGTCATGTTTTGATACAAGATTTGATATATGTTTCCTTCTGTTGCACTCCACCTCAAAATTTATTGCATACATTAATCAGACTCTGTTTCTTTTTCAAATATATATGAAGTAAAGTTATAGACCTGATGAATTTTTCAATCATGAATTATGATGTTTCATTCATATTATGTGAATTAGAGATGTTATTCTCACTATCATTCTCTGATATAATGGTCCACCTGATGGTTCAGTTGGTTAGAGAGGTTCAATTATGTGGTCATGTCCATTATAGATGAATGTACCCCATTGAATGGTATATGAAGATTTTGAAAGGGTGTGTCAAGAATAAAAGTTGTCTAGAAAGTTGAAATGTAGAATAATATATTGTTGAAGAAGCTGTTGAATTCTATACCGATTTTCTATCAGATGTCGATAACATTGGTCTTCCAAAGTCTCATCATAGTGGATGTCTTATGGGTGAAGGGGTTTCCGAAATAGATGTTGTTACAATTACCTTGACAGAGTGGGAGTAAGCACACCTTTACATTGTACATAATAGTGAAAATGTTGATCCATACATTGAATCCCACAAATAAATTCTTAGAGATTTGAATCCATCAAGAGTTAAAGTATGGATATCAAATACACATAATCAAAAGTTTATAAGATGGTTCCATGATCAAATTTATAAAGAGTTATCTGAAAATTCGAATTCAATTATTGAACGACTTTGATGGTTATCCAGGATAACAAATACAAATGTTATATCTTACACTAGTTTTGTAATCAATGGTTATACATTCTATATAAAAGAACATGATGATTTTAGTACAATACAAAACATTGGTGTTACACTTATGGAAGAAGTTGTGAACATATCTAGTTCCAAAGATATAAATTCAATTTATAAAAAATATTCCATATTTTGGCATTATCAAATAGATATATGAGTTGGATTATACAACATTTCAAGTGTCGATTTTCTATTGCAAATGGGTTGACAATATGAGTGTAGTGAAAGTTTATGAAATGGGATTCATGAAGGTGAATTTTAGTGTGGAAGGGGAAAAATATTATTCGTTCATAATGGAATCACAAGTAGTGTAAGTATTTTATGTCTCAAATACAAAAACTAAGAATTGGTCAATTGTCCTATTGATGACTAAAACAAATTTCAGGTCAGATGAAAATTCAATTGAGGATGACTCTTTCATTGGGGGATCACAATCAGTTTATGTCGGTCTCAATATAGAAAATGTCTTGTACGTTAGAGGGGACCACAAATAGTGGATTTGGATTCTAGATAGAGGATCCATATTCCTAAAACCTTGAAAAAAATAAAGGGAGATCAATGAGAAGGTCAAGGTTTTTTTTTTAATATACTATGTTTTTCTTCATAATATTATTTGTTCTCTACTACATTAACATAATCTAAATTAAATTTTTAACTATTCATGTAGATAATGTATTTTACACATGATGATGTTACAAATCTCATGGAAGAACAAACTATAATGAAGGAAAGCCTTTGGGAAGATGTAAAGGTAATGTTATGATATATTTTCTATATTTTACTGAAAAATTATATAATGAAACATTGATTTAATTTTCATTATTCCTCATAGACTTCATTTATTTTAGAAGATTTTTGTCTATATTTAATGTCTTTATACACCAAAACTTCCACATACTTCTTCTCCCTCAAAACCTTTTCACCCCTATATTGTTGGCATTTATCACTTTTCTTCAAGTTCCCTCCACTGCTCAATCAAAGAGTTAATCTTGATGTTTGCACAGTAAAATAATTATCTAAATAATTAATGTATTATTTCATATTTATGTTTAATTTATTTCTTTTTATTATTACTCACATAAGAATTTTTTTCTTATATAGGTGGATTCTTTTGTTCGAGTTTTGGTGGTTTGTTCGAAGTTTCTCATACTCAGGAGAGATTGGACATTGAGGCTGCAACTAAGATAATGATAATAAGGAAATTGTTCAAGAATATAAACAAATATCATAAAAAAGTGAATTCCTACTACTTATTTAATTATTATTTTCACTATTTATATGTTATTTTTAAGTTAATTTAATTATCATTTTTATCTAATACTTATTTTGTTTTTTTACATATATTTTGGAAGTCATATTTTCGTAGTTCCTTTATTTTAGAATATTTATGTACATATTTCATGCCTTTATTCACAAGAACATCTACATGTCTCTCCTACCTAAAAACATTTTCACCCATATAGTGTTGGCATTTATCACTTTCCCTCAAGTTCCCTCTAATTCTCAATCATAGAGGCGATCTTGATATTTTTATAATAAAATCATTGTCCATAGAATTAATATATTATTTCATATTTATGTTTAATTTATTTCCTTTTAGTTTTACTCATATAATAATTGTTTTCTTACACAAGTGTATTCTTTTGTTTTAGTTGGGGTGGTTTGTTTGAATTTGCTCATTTTCGTGAGAGATTGGACTTTGAGCCTCCAACTAGGATAATGAAGACAAGTAAATGCATCAAAAATTCATACAACCATCATGAAAAGGTGAATTCCTATAACTTATTTAACTAATTTTCTCATCATTTTATCTACTATTTGTAAGTTAATTTCCTTATCATTTTTATCTAATACTTATTTAGTTTTTTTCATAGATCTTTTGGAAAGTCATATTTTTCTTTCAACTGTTTGAAAAAATCCACAAAAGTGATAAAATATCCCTTTTTATCAATGTTACCACACTTTTCAATGCCTTTATTTGTTGAACTATAACACTCCATATTGATTTGATGTTCTTAGCTGAAAAATATTTGTCAGCTAAGAATATCAAGTCAATATGCAGTGTTGGCAGTCCCACAAATAAATCCAATGAAAAGTGTGCTAACATTGGTAGTTAGGATCTTTTATGAGACTTTGGGATGTGTAGGAATCAACCTCACCTCAATTTGATACATGGTGTGACTGTTATGATGATAATTTGTTTTTTTTATTTTATTAAATGAATGTTGGGAGAACACCCTTCACCTAATAAAAGCACTCAAGGAGGCTGAAAGTGATGAAGCCCAAGCACGTCCCCAAGAACAAAACTGTTTCATTCTTGTGGAAGCGACCCCAAATTAGAAAATACCAAAAGGGGTTCCTCGGGACGACCCCCTCTAGAAAAAGTGTCCACCGCAAAGTTCCCCTCTCTATGAATATGCTGAATTGAACATCCTCTAGAGATCTCTGAGGCACTGTTGCGTATAAGGTACGTCATGATCCATGGCAGCTTAACTTTCCCCTGTAAGGCCCTAATCAACACCTCGGAGTCAGATGCCACCTCCGATAACCCCACTGATAACCTTTTGCATAACATTAAACCTGTGTGTAAGGCTCTTACTTCCGTACCCACTGAACTCCCCAGCCCATGGAAGATACTAAAATCAATTAAAACTGAACCATTCTTGTCCCAGACCAGACCTCCACCATGCATATCCCCCCCCCCCATCAAAGAGCCATCAACATTGAGTTTAAATCCATTCAATGGTGGGTTCCATCGTACCCAACAGCCCTGGGTTGTCGGAAGAGCATCTTGGCTGTTCGTGGTATTACCAAATAGAATACAGCGCTGAATCCCCTTCACCAGTGATCCCAGTTCATGCAGCAACAACTTCATACGCACCTGGAGAAACAAGATTGTCGGACGCGCCTCTGTCCTGGCCTTGTTCTAGGCCTCCCACAGTGTCCATAAGATAGCAATAACCATGATGCTCCTACTCTTATTTTCCATGCCCTGCTGCTCCACTCCCCTAAACCAGTTCGCAAGAAACCCCACTGTTATGACTCCATGTTCTTATTTTTATTTAAAATTTACAATAATTTTAGTAAAAAAGACAACTGACATACTCAAAATTGAGAAAACATATTCATATTGTTTTGATACTTTAATACAATGATCCATAAGTCATTTTTGATGTGTAAGAATCATCCACATCTCAATCTGATATACGATGTTCCCGGTATGAATTAAAGTGCCTGTTATCATTTTAAAATCAACATTTTAGTTTAAAAAGTGTTACTCACTAAAAATCAAGAAAACATGATCGAAATTTCTTGATAATTTAATAAAATGATGCATAAATCATTTTTGATGTGTATCAATTGGTCTCACATCAAACTTATACATGATGTGATCGATATGAGTCAAAGTGTGTGTTTCTAGTTTAAAATGATAGTTTTGTAAAAAATACAAGTGACATACTCAAAACCAAGAAAATGCATTTATATTGTTATGATACTTTAGGAAAACAATTCATGAGTCATTTGGGACATATAGGAATCATCTTCACCTCAATCTGATGCATGGTGTGACTGGTATGACTCTAAGTGCATCTTTTTATTTAAAATGGATGTCACTTTTAGTAAAAAAGACAATTGACCAACTCAAAACTGAAAAAATGTATTCTTATTATTTTTATACTTTAGTAAAATTGTCTATAAGTAATTTGTGACATGTAGGAATTATCCTCACCACAATTCAATACACATTGTTCCCAGTATGACTCAAAGTTTCCGTTATCAGTTTAAAATCAAAATTTTAGTTCAAAAAGTGTCACTCATTGAAAACTAAGAAAATGTTCTTGTATTTTCTTGATAATTTAGGAAAATGATTCATAAATAATTTTTTTATGTGTAAGAATCGGTCTCACATCAAACTGATACATGATGTGATCAGTATGAGTCAAAGTGCGTGTTTCCAATATAAAATAACATTTCAGTAAAAAAGACAAGTGATGTACTCAAAATCAAGTAAATGCATTCATATTATTTTAATAATTTATGAAAATGATCTATAATTAATTTGGTATGTGTAGGAATCATCTTCACCTAAATCTTAGGTATGGTGTGACCAGTATGACTCCAAGATCATCTTTTTATTTAAAATTGACATCAATTTTAGTGAAAAATATTACTAGCCTACTAAAAATCAAGAAAATGAATTTTTATTGTTTTTATACTTTAGTAAAATGATCTATAAGTCATTTTTAATGTGTAGGAATCTATTTCACCTCAATCTGATACATGATGTTCCTGTTATGACTCAATGTGTCTATTATCAGTTTAAAATCGACATTTTAGTTCAAAAAGTGTCACTCACTAAAAACTGAGAAAACATACTTTTATTTTATTGATAATTTAGTGAAATAATTCATAAATAATTTTTTATGTGTAGGAATCAGTCTCGCATCAAACTGATACACAATGTGGCCAGTATGATTCAAAGTGTATGTTTCCAGTTTAAAATAACATTTTAGTAAAAAAGACAAGTGATGTACTCAAAATAAAAAAAGCACATTCATATTATTTTGATATTTTATAAAAATGATCCATAAGTCATTTGAGATGTATAATAATCATTTTCATCTCAATATAATGCATGGTGTGATCGGTATGACTCTAAGTGCATCTTTTTATTTAAAATTGACATCAATTTTAGTAAAAAGGACAACTGACCTACTCAAAATTGAGAAAACACATTCATATTGTTTTGATATTTTAGAGAATCAGTTCATAATTTATTTTTTATTTGTATTAGTAATCCACACATCAATCTGATATATGATGTTTTTGTTATGACTCAAA
This sequence comes from Viscum album, assembly GCA_963277665.1. NCBI lineage: Eukaryota > Viridiplantae > Streptophyta > Magnoliopsida > Santalales > Viscaceae > Viscum > Viscum album. The sequence goes on along the minus strand of OY728128.1, from coordinate 1,509,082,985 downwards.
GTGTCCATTATCAATTTAAAATTGATATTTTAGTTCAAAAAGTGTTACTCACTGAAAACCAAGAAAAAGTGCTTGGATTTTCTGGATAATTTAGGAAAATTATTCATAATTAATTTGGGACATGTAGGAATTATTCTCACTTCAAAATGACACACGGTGTGACTGTTATGAGTCAAAGTGTGTGTTTCCAATTTAAAATGACATTTTAGTAAAAAATACAAGTGACATACTCAAAACCAATCATATACATTCGAATTATTTTTATACTTTAGGAAAAGTGTCTGTAATTCATTTGAGACGTTTAGGAATCATACGCACCTCAATCCAACACACACTGTGACCAGTATGACTCCAAATGCATCTTTTTATTTAAAATTAACATCAATTTTAGTAAAAAAAAAATTGACCTACTCAAAACCAAGAAAACACAATAGGATTATTTTGATACTTTAGGACAACAATCCATAAGTAATTTTTGATGTGTAGGAATTATCCTCACCTTAATATGATACACTATGTGCCTAGTATGACTCAAAGTGTTCGTTATCAGTTTAAAATCGACATTTTAGTTCAAAAAGTGTCACTCATTGGAAACCAAGAAAATGTGCTCAGATTGTATTTATAATTTAGGAAAACAATTCATAAGTCATTTTTTATGTTTAAGAATTAGTCTCACATCAAACTGACACATGATGTGATCGTTTTGAGTCAAAGTGCATGTTTCCAGTTTAAAATGACATTTTAGTAAAAAAGAAAAGTGATGTACTCAAAGCTGATAAAAAATATTCGAATTGTTTTGATACTTTAAGAAAATGATCCATAAGTCATTTGAGACGTGTAAGAATCAACCTCACCTCAATCCAACACATGGTGTGACCGATATGATTCCAAGTGCATCTTTTCAATATATAAGTGTCATTTTAGTTTAAAACGCACATCACATCACCAAAATCGAGCAAACGATCCTAGATTATTTTCTCATCATTCTATCTATTATTACTTAATTGATTTCCTTTTCATTTTATCTTATACTTATTTAATTAATTTTCATAGAGATAATGCTTGAATATGAGAAAAATGGCGTGACATGCAAGAATCAACTCCAACTCAATCTGATACACATTGTTCCTAGTATGACTCAAAGTTTAGTTTAAAATTAACACTTTTTGTTAATTTATTTCTTTATATTATTACTGACATAAGATTTTTTTGTTCTTATACATGTGAATTCTTTTTCTCAAGTAGGGGTGGTTTTCTTGGAAATAACATGAGTTGGGTTCATGATCAAAAGACAAAGGAACATTGATGTTTTTTAATTTATGTAATAATTTGTACTTATGTAATTATACAAACCAATATTTGAAATTTCTATGATATAGTGTGTGTTTTCTTGTATTTTTGTTCAAAATTTCATTTCATTTAAATTATTTATGGGTACTTGAGTTTTTTTATATCTGGTGGTGTTTCTGGTGTTGCGGTGTGTTGTTACAACACGCTGTAGTATGCCTCTTTATTAGTACTAAATAAAAGCGTTGATAAAGTTTGTCCTTTATTAGTGATTTTTTAGAACTGATAAAAGACTAGGTATTTTAATCTCTTTTCGGTATTCAGTGCTTCTCTAGTGCTAATAAAGGCCATTTTTAGCACTGTTAAACGTCGTGTACTTTAAAAATACACACCGTGTGCTTTTCTTTTTTTTCACTAAACAGACCGGGGTCGCGCCTAATCGCGATAATCATCTTCTTCTAGGTCTGGTTTGTCCGAGAGTGACCCATATAGCTGGATCTTCCCCTAACCCCTGCTTCTCCATCCGTTCTCCGATTCGAGCACGGTCGATTGCGTTGGAAGCGCAGCGGTGAGTTCTTCCTTCTGCTTGAGCCTTGTTTTTCAATTCTTCCTCTTTATCAAGATATATAAGGTTGAAAGTTTTGTGCATTTTCTTAGATCTATGACATTCTAGGGGGAATTAGCCTTCGTGGTTCAAGTATATCGATCTCCTAGGATTGAGGTAGGTGGTTTGTGCCTTACCATTCAAAGTCTCTGAGTTTTATGTGTGAATTCCCACCGATACCCGTGAACGGGGTATTGAGTGTTTACCTTTTTTCCCTTGTTGATTTTCTACCTTGCTTGTATGCTTGTGTAGAGGTAATTTGACCATGTTAGAGGATAAATTGTTGTGCTTGGATGTACTTGCCTTGCTTATTTCTGTTTATGACCTTTGGGTCTCGTTTACCTTTGGCTGTTACACTTGTTTCATGCCTTGAGGTTATAGATTGAAGTGAAACTCATGACATGCTTGATGCCTTGTAGACTATTTAGCTAAGTAGCTCTATAGGTGTACTTTGGTTAGCCAAGTATCTCTATAGGTGTAATTTGGCCTTATAGAATTATTATACACTGACTGGCACAGGGCTGAGAGAACCTGGTGCTGTAGACTATAAGGGATAGACCGAGGGAGCTTCCCAGAGAGTCTTAGATATTACAGACTACAGAGGGGATGGACCGAGTGAGATCCCAGAGAGTCTTGAATTTTATAGACTACAGGAGGATAAACTGAGTGATCTTCCTCAGAGAGTCCTACCTTGTTTTAATTTTTTAAGAACCTTCCCAGGCTAGAGGAGGAATTGACCGAGTGAGCTTCCTCAGAGAGTTTGTGGTATACCTGAGGCTATAGAAGGAATTGACTGAGATAGCTTCCTCAGAGAGTCTCTAGACCTTGGGGCTAAGAGGGTTAGACCACGTGATATTCCTCAAGAGAGCCCCTAACTACCCTATACTATGAGGGGAATTGACCGAGTGAGCTTCCCCATAGAGTCTCATAAATGCGTATGACCAATCCAGAGGGGTCAGGCTAAGTGCATTTCCCAGAGGGTTGTGGTACTTCTTGGATAGGACCAGAGGGAATGGCTACGAGTACTTCCCAGAGGGTTTTCGGATTTTGGTTGTTGTTTCTGTTGATTGGTTGTCGATTGATTTCTTCTATGTATCATCCTGTTTTACTGCCTATTGTTTTGTTGTTGTTGTTTACTGCTTAGTGTGCTTTTACCTGCTATATACTCACTGACTGTTAGGCAGAGATCTTCGGGTGGTTTCCTACTGGGATTTTATCTCACACCCTGTTTGGGCCATGCTTTTGGGCCCAAGAAGACTATGTTGTTGCAGGTATAGACAAGGGAAATCACCCTTCGACTTCTGGAACTTGATTGCTTGGAGCAGGAGAGCATGGGACCAAGCTTTGGCTTGTGATGTTGAGGAGTTGTTTACTTTTCTTTTGTACTTGTTTTGGTACTATAGTGTTTTCTAGAATTGTGACTTGTTTGTATGCTTTCCTAGTTATGTATCATGCATCATTTGATATATATACATATGTGCTTCAGTTTATTGATTTAGTCTTCCACTGTTTACATTTTTGGTTATTACTACTTCCGCTATTGCATGTTTATTTTTCTTCTGTTGTGTACTCTGTCAATGAGGGCATAGTTTCCCCACTATCACACCCAAGGCCCTCACTGCTAGTCGGTATCCTCTAGTGTTTGGGGAAATGCGCTTGAGTCCATGTGACCAACCGGGTACGGGGCGCCTCTGGGTGGCTTCTGGAACCGGGACGTTACAAAGTGGTAACAGAGGAGTCTTTTCTCTTGCATTACTATTTGGAGACTTTAGCCAGGGATAGGACAGATTCGGTACTTAGTAACAAGTTGTTCCTGGGAATAGATAACCCGTGTACAGGGAAAAGGCCATACTACCTCATTTATTGCAGTTTTCTGGTTTTGAGACTGTACGGTTGATACAATTTCACCTAGAGTGATTCACATGCTTTGTACTATTATTGTTTTGACTATTGCGGTTCTATTTCTGTCGCAACCCGATGATATGAGGGTATGTCATCTCATGCATCATATAGGCACTTGTATAGATCACATTCCATGCATTCTTTCCATGCCATCTAGGGTGCATTAGTGATTGCATGCTGTTGTGATAGACTCTGTGTAGATTATGCATGCTGTTGTGATAGATGCTTGATAGAATCTGTACTGCTTGTTATAGAATTGTTTGTATTTTACTTTTTTTAAATGAACATCAAATTTTGATTCTTGGGGTGTTATGGGCCCTCTTGAACCGGAAATTGGTGGATCATGACCCTGTTTTCTCTTGTCTATGACTTTGGGAGATGCCAAGCTTTGATTCACGGGGAGTATGGGCCCTCACGGATCGGAATTTGGCACCTATTTGCCTTATTTCTGTGTTTTCTAGGCTTCTGTGTAGTTTCTAAGATACTGCCCAAAAAAACCCAGAATACACGACGTGTACTTTTTGACTACACATCGTGTAGTTTTTAGACCGTGTCACTGACTGTGTGAGCAGGGACACGCTGTTGTCGAAATACCTTCAGGAACACACCGTGTACGGAAGGTACACACCATGTAGTGTAGATCCTTGTACCCAGCCGTGTCACTAACAACACAGGTCGGGGAATCTCGAGTAGAACACACTGTGTTATAAATTAACACTCTGTGTAGTTCTGTCTAGGTACCCGGCCGTGTCACTAACAACACGGGTCGGCGTTACCTTCTCTTATACATGTCGTGTTGCTCTGGGAACACGCCGTGTAGTCTTACCCAGGTACCCGGCCATGTTACGAACAACACGGGACGGTGTCACATTCTCCTATACATGTCGTGTTTGTTCGGAACACACCGTGTAAGGGCCAGCCTTGTAGACCGTTGTGTAACCAACAACACGGGTCGCCAAGTCAGTGTCTGGTACACGCCGTGTCCCTAGGGAACATGTCGTGTAGTCTGGGGTTAGTTGAACTATGTGAGTTAGCCGTGTAAGGAGACTCGAGAAGGGGAATAGTTTTCAATTACACGCTGTGTGTTGGGTCAACACGCCGTGTAGTTTGAGAAATTACACGACCTGTCGGGCAGGGGTACACACCCATGTTAATGGCTTAAGTAGACACGTTGTGTAGTTTTTATACACATCGTGTAGCCGTGTTTTGTAAAATTTGATAGTTTCCTCCCCCTGTTCCCATTTTGTACTCTTGTGTTTCCTGTCCTTATTAATCCTGATCTAAGGTGTGCTTTTGATCTTTCAGAGCTATGCCTCCGAAATGTCCTCCGGTTGTACGTCTGTCATTAGGCAGTGATCAGACGCCAGATATGGCTGATCAGGGACTTCCTGTCGATCCTCCAGTCGAGCCAGCCTTGGCACCGGCTATCATACCCGCTGCAGTCACCGAGGCGTAGTTTAGGGAGGACTTTATGAGGATAATACAGACCTTCTAGGGAGCTCTGCCTCCTGCCCCGTCGATGGCTGAATTGACGCGGGTTTTCCAGTAGCAGCATCCTCCTACTTTTTCAGGGGATGGAGGACCTCAGGCTGCAGAGTCGTGGATAGAGGCCACACTGACCATCTTTGAGCACCTAGAGATCCCTCCGGAGAAAAGGGTAAAGCTGGCTACTTATATGCTCCGGGACACCGCCAAGAGGTGGTGGGAGGTGATCTCATGGTCAGGGCGTCAGCAGGATATGTCTTGGGATGAGTTTCGACGCACCTTCTATGACTACTTCTATCCAGAGACCCTGAGGGCCGATAGAGACCGGGAGTTTATGAGTCTACAGCAGGGTACTCTCTCTGTTATGGAGTACTCGTCTCACTTCACTGAGCTGCAGCGTTTCACACCGATCCCAGCAGGTGAAGAGTTGTTCCTTGCTAGGAAGTTTGAGGACGGTCTCAGGCAGGAGATCCATTCCCTAGTGAATATCTTCCAGTTGACTTCGATATCCTCCATCATCAACCATGCACTGATCACTGAGCGCAATCTAAGAGATTCTGGAGCAGTGAGCCAGGGCGGTTCGGTATCCAGAGCTGGTGTTCCTCCTATGGACAATAGGAAGCGCCGTAGAGAGTCTTCTTGAGGAGATCTAGGTTCGCGTGATGCATCTTCTGGCAGCCAGGTTGTATGCTACCAGTGCGGTAGGAGTGGGAATACTAGGCCTCAGTGCCAGAGGGATCCGATGGAGTGCCGGTCTTGCGGCAAGATGGGTCATCTTCAGCGTTTCTGTCACATCTTGTCACCTTCAGCTGGTGGTAGGTGTTCCTCTATGACCCCGCATTCTGGAGATGCTTCACCAGTTTCCCACCAGTCAGGGAACTGGAGTTCTTCTGGCCGTTCAGGACGAGGTGGAGGTCGCGGCTGTGGTGGTCAATCACCAGGTCATCAGTGACAGCAGAGTGGATCAGCTCAGAGCGGTCAGCCAGGGGCACAGGGCCGCGGTGCAGGCTAGTCTTTCGCCGTGGAGCAGACCTATCAGGAGTAGGATCCCGGCCCTTCTACAGTTCTAGGTACGATCTTAGTAGACTCAGTTTTATCTTCAGTTCTTTTCGATATTGTTGCTTCCCATAGCTTTATCTCTGTTGCGGTTGTGGAGATCCTTGAGCTCTGTATCTTTTCATCTGCCAACTTTTTGACTCTTGACACACCATTGGGAACGAGGACATCTAGCATACGTCAGTGAAGAGAGTTCCCTCTCGAGGTTGTGGGGTTTCATTTCTTATGGGGCCTCTATTTCCTAGAGATGACGGGCTATGACATCATTCTCAGGATGGACTGGTTGGTTCCCTTCCAGGCAGTCGTCGATTGCTATCATCATAGGGTGAGTTTCATATCACCAGAGGGCGGATCCTTCCTTCATAGAGGTGAGTGGGATGTCCAGGCGGGTAGAGCTAGACCAAAGCATCATGGGCTAGGGGAAGTTACAGCCCAGATTTTCAGTATTTATCTGGATGACCAGGGGACTTCACAGTTAGACTTTCCTCCAGTGGTGGAGCGTTTCAGGGATATCTTTCCAAAAGAATTTTCAGGTTTACCTCTGTAGCGTGAGGTAGACTTCTCGATTGAGCTCGTTCCAGGAGCATCACCGGTGTCCATTACTCCTTATAGGATGGCTACACCTGAGTTGCAAGATCTCAAGAAGCAGTTGGAGGAGTTTCAGGTGAAGGGTTTCATCTGAACCAGTACTTCTCCTTGGGGTTCGCCTATCATGTTCGCGAAGAAGGCAGACAGTACCCTTCAGCTTTGTGTGGTTTATCGGAAGCTGAACCAGTTGACGGTCAAGAACCGATATCCCTTGCCAAGGATCGATGACCTTTTTGATCAGCTTCGAGGAGCCCGGGTGTTCTCGAAGATCGACTTGAGGTCCATTTATCATCAGTTGCATGTTAGACCATTAGATATACCTCTGATAGCTTTCAGGAGAAGGTATGGTCTTTACGAATATACAGTCATGTCGTTCGGTCTTACAAACATGCCTGCAGTCTTCATGGAACTGATGAACCGAGTGTTCCATCCGTACTTGGACTCCTTTTTCATGGTCTTCGTAGATGACATCTTGGTGTACTCTCACACTCGACACGACCATGACACACATCTTGAGATCATTCTGAGTACACTGAGAGAGAATCGGCTGTATGCTAAACTCTCGAAGTGCCACTTTTGGATGGATCAGATTCACTTCCTGGGTCATGTTATCTCAGAGACAGGAGTGTCAGTGGACCCAGAGAAAGTGAGGGCTATAGTTTCCTAGGAGCATCCAAAGAACATCTTTGAGGAGCGGAGTTTCCTAGGGCTGGACGGATACTACAGACGCTTCATTCAGGACTTCTCACACCTAGCAGCACCGTTGACAGGTCTGACAAAGAAGGGGGTAAAGTTTTTATGGTCAGATTCTTGTGAGTCAGCCTTTCAAGAGCTGAAAGGGAGGTTGACGTCAGAACCGATACTAGTCTTTCTAGATTCGGTCAAGGGCTACACTATTTACTATGATGCTTCAGGTATCGGGCTAGGATCTGTGCTCATGCAGGGAGATGGAGTCGTTGTGTATGGGTCTTGGAAATTGAGGACACACGAGAGGAATTACCCTACGCATGATCTGGAGTTGGCAGCAGTTGTTCATGCTTTACGTTGTTGGAGACACTATCTTCTGGGAGAGCACTTTGTGGTTTTCACCAACCACAAGAGTCTCAATTATATCTTCACTCAGCGTGATCTGAATCTGAGACAGTGTAGGTGGGTCGATTATCTTCAGTCCTTTGAATTCGAGCTCGCCTATACGCAGGGAAAGGGAAATGCAGAGGCAGATGCGTTGAGCAGACAAACCCAGATTTAGGTAGTTCGGGAGGCCAGCAGTGAGTGGCAGCTTATGGCTCTATTATCTGAGATGCATCTAGAGGTGCACAATAGTCAGGGATATATTGTCCTATCTTCTGTGGTTGTTACCTCTTCACTTCTTGATCGGGTACGAATGAGGCACCTATCAGATTCAGAGGCCTTATTCCTGCGGGAGAGTGTGTTAGGAGGGGACCCTCTTCCTGGATGGAAAGTGGGTGAGGATGAGATATTGTGTTTCCAGGGACGCGTATGGGTGCCAGCAGACATACGCAAGGAGCTGATGAGGGATTTCCATTCCTCAGTTTGGGAAGTTTATCCTGGCATCACCAAGATGTATCAGGATCTTCATCGCCAGTACTAGTGTCTAGGTATGAAGAGAGATGTTGCTGGTTTTTTCATGAGATGTTCTACTTGTCAGCAGGTGAAAGCAGAGCATCAGCGACCAGCGAGACTCTTACAGCAGTTACCCATTTCGGAGTGGAAGTGGAACGATGTCGCGATGGACTTCGTGACCGGGTTTCCGAGGTCACCTAGGGGAAGTGATGATGTTTGGGTTGTCGTCTACAGGCTTATGAAGGTTGCACACTTCTTGCCGATTAAGGAAACCTTCAGTTTTGATGATCTGGGAAGACTGTACATCCGAGAGATTGTACGTCTACATGGAGTTCTACACTCCATTGTTTTAGACAGGGATGTGCGCTTTACCTCCCGGTTCTAGTAGGGACTTCAGAAGGCCTTGGGTACACAGGTACTTTTTGAGTACAGCATATCATCCCCAAACTGATGGTCAGTCCAAGCGCACGATCCAGGTGCTTGAGGATATGCTCCGAGCTTTCATTTTATACTTAGGTGGTTCTTGGGAGAAGCATATACCTCTGATAGAGTTCGCCTACAACAACATTTTTCATGAGACCATCCAGATGGCACCATACGAGGCTCTGTACAGTAGGCCATGCCGATCACCCTTATTCTAGCTGGAGGTAGGAGAGGAATCTTTTATAGGACCTCGTCTTGTTCAGGAGACCTCAGAGCAGATAGAGTTGATTTGAAAGAGGATGACTACAACACAGTCTCGACAGAAGTCTTTTACTGATCAGCGGAGACGACCTTTGGATTTCGAAGTCGAGGATCAGGTTTTCCTGTGTGTCGCACCAAGGTTAAGACACAAGAGGATTCAGAGATAAGGTAAGCTTTCACCATGGTATGTCAGGCTGTTTGAGGTTTTGGAGAGAGTTGGGCCGGTTTCCTATCGGTTGCAGCTACCTTAGAGGTACCAGGCCATGCACGACGTCTTTCACATCTCTCAACTCCGACGTTACTTTTCAGACCCGTCTCATGTCTTTCAGCCTGAGGAGGTTGAGCTCGAATCGGATGCGTCGTTTGAAGAGAATCCCATCCGGATTTTCGATCGCAGTACGAAGGTTCTCTGGGTTCAGTCTGTTCCTCTGGTACGAGTGCTATGGTAGCACGGGCGAGTATAGGACGAGACTTGGGAGAGGGAGGCCGAGGTTTTATCACAGTGGCCGGAACTGTTTGAGGATCCTTCTTCTACACCCATATAAGGAAATTCAGGGACGAATTTCTTTAAGGGGGGAAGTTTGTAAGAATCCAGATCTTTGTTTCAGGTACGCTTTTCCTTTTATGGTGTTTTTAAGAAAAATGGAGTTTTTGGAAATTTTCAAAGTACACGCCGTGTACTTTCTGAGTACACGCCGCGTACTCTTCTCCGGCTCAAAGCTGTGTGATGGTCGTGCCCGGGCCACACTCATGGTGTGTAGGGGTGACGTGGAGGCCGATTTTGATGGAGTAGAGAAAAACCCATTACACGCCGTGTAATTTAAAAATACACGCCGTGTACTTTTCTTTCTTTTCACTAAACAGACCAGGGTCGCGCCTAATCATGATAATCATCTTCTTCTAGGTCTGGTTCATCCGAGAGCAACCCGTATGGTCGGATCTTCCCCAATCCCCCGCTTCTCCGTCTGTTCTCCAATTCGAGCACGGTCGATTGCGTTGGAAGTGCAGCGGTGAGTTCTTCCTTTTTCTTGAGCCTTGTTTTCCAATTCTTCCTCTTTCTCAAGATATCAAAGGTTGAACATTTTGTTCATTTTCTCATATCTACGACATTATAGGGGGAATTAGACATCGTGGTTCAAGTATATCGATCTCCTAGGATCTAGGTAGGTGGTTTGTGCCTTACCGTTCAAAGTCTCTGAGTTTTATGTGCGAATTCCCACTGATACCCGTGAACGGGGTATTGAGTGTTTAACTTTTTTCCCTTGTTGATTTCCTGCCTTTCTTATATTCTTTTGTAGAGGTAATTTGACCATGTTAGAGGATAAATTGTTGTGATTGGATGTACTTTCCTTGCTTCGTTCTGTTTATGACCTTTGGGTCTCGTTTGCCTTTGGCTGTTACACCTGTTTCATGCCTTGCGGTTATAGGTTGAAGTGAAACTCATGACATGATTGATGCCTTGTAGACTGTTTAGGTAAGTATCTCTATAGGTGTACTTTGGTTATCCAAGTAGCTCTATTGGTGTACTTTGGCCTTATATCATTATTATGCACTGAATGGCACGGGGCTGAGAGAACCCGGTGCTGTAGACTATAAGGGATAGACCGAGTGAGCTTCCCAGAGAGTCTTAGATATTACAGACTACAAAGGGGATGGACCGAATGAGCTCCCATAGAGTATTGGATTTTATATACTATAGGAGGATAGACTGAGTGAGCTTCCTCAGAGAGTCTTACCTTGTTTGAATCTTTTAAGAACCTTCCCGTGCTAGAGGAGGAATTGACCGAGTGAGCTTCCTCAGAGAGTTTGTGGTATACCTGAGGCTATAAGAGGAATTGACCGAGATAGCTTCCTCAGAGAGTCTCTAGACCTTGGGTATAAGAGGTTTATACTACGTGATCTTCCTCAAGAGATCCCCTGGCTACCCTAGAGTATGTGGGGAATTGACTGAGTGATCTTCCCCAGAGAGTCTCATAAATTCATATGACCAAACCAGAGGGGTTAGGCTGAGTGCACTGCCCAGAGGGTTGTGGTACTTCTTGGATAAGACCGGAGGGAATGGCTGCGAGTACTTCCCAGAGGTTTTCTGGCTTTTGGCTGTTGTTTCTATTGATTAGTTTTGGATTGATTGCTAATATGTATCATCCTATTTAACTGCCTACTGTTTTTCTGTTGTTTTTTACTGCTTAGTGTGCTTTTACCTGCCATATACTCACTGACTGTTAGGAACAGATCTTCAGGTGGTTTCCTACTGGGATTTTATCTTACACCCTGTTTGGGTCATGCTTTTGGGCCCAAGAAGACTATGTTGTTGCAGGTATAGACAAGGGAAAGCGCCCTTCGACTTCGGGAACTTGATTTCTTGGAGCAGGAGAGCATGGGACCAAGCTTTGGCTTGTGATACTGAGCTGTTTACTTTTCTTTTGTACTTGTTTTGGTACTGTAGTGTTTTCCAGCATTGTGACTTGTTTGGGTGATTTCCTAGTTATGTATCATGCATCATTTGATATATATACATATGTGCTTCAGTTTGTTTATTTAGTCTTCCGCTGTTTACATTGTTGGTTATTACTGCTTCCGCTATTGCATGTTTATTTTTCTTTCATTGTGTACTCTTCCAATGAGGGCATAGTTTCCCCAATATCACACCCAAGGCCCTCGCTGCTAGCCGGCAGCCTCTGGAATTTGGGGAAATGCGCTTGAGGCCATGTGACCAACCGGGTACGGGGCGCCTCTGGGTGGCTTCCGGAACCAGGACGTTACATGACACCTGGGGTTATCCAAACCTCCATCATCCCCCTATTGGGTATCTATGACTAAATGTGGATCCTCCTGCATCAGGACAGATCACCCAACTGGTGTAAGATTCTCCCATCAAGGATGAATCGCACAAACATGAAATTAACAAATGGACTATGCCCATAGGCTATCCAAAATCCCACCCTTATGAATCCAGAGACTGTGCTTCTCATCCTCATACATTTGACATAATCATACACTCTTCCCTCGGGCATCAAGTATCTGGGTGACTAGCCCTCGGGCGGTATGAAAATATATGCACCATGCCCTCAGGCATCAATATAAATCATGAGTCATATCCAGACAAACTCAATATACCAATAAGCATCACACCCTCAGGAATTAATCAAATCCATGTCACACAAACTAAAAAGCTAAGAAAACAATTCCTAAGGCCAAAATCAAACATACAAGATATATCACCACAAGTAACGATGATCAATTCATCAAAGTATCATTTGTATTGTCAGTTATGTTTCATAAAACTAGGATTCCAGCCATTCTCATAAATATATCAAACCTATTTAATTAATCATTTTACCCTAAGGTCATTAATAATCAGTTAACCAAATGTAGCTGAGGTGATTCTACCTTAAGAAATCACACAAATTACATGTTATTCCATTTCATAAGACTAATACAATAATAAAATAATTTATTTCCAATTTATTATAGTTACATAATGTCAAACTGACCTAGTCTCAATAAGTTCCAAGGGTGGCACACCAATCAGGTGGTCGTAGGTCTCAGTCTCCATGCCTATGGACCAATGGGATCCAATGGATGGTCTAAAAAGGATTCTTATTTAACAGAGATTATCCAATTTATTAGGTCACACATGTGGTGTGTTGACGCAATCACACATACCATGGATAATTAAATATGACAACAATGGATAAGATTTAGGCCATCTATGTTAATTTTACAATCAAAGAAACACTATAAAGGGAAATCCAATGAAGAATGGAGGCTAAATAGATCACAAGGAAAACCTAGATCACACATGCATCAAGATCAAAACTCGGTTCAATGGCGGTCAAGAGATCACATTGCTATAATGGAGGATAGTATAAGAAAGGTGGAAACCAAAATGAAGGAACTCACCAGAGATCAAATGCTAGACCAATACATCCAAAAAGGAAGGATTTTCTTAAAAATTGATTGGAAATCACTATAAGGTTCAAGAGAGAATCCTACACCATGAATGAGAATAAAATCATATGTGCAACATGGGTTAAAACTGTTGATCCTGAGATATTCGTGATGTGAACCCCTTTCACAACATAAATTTCTTAATTTATAAGATACGCTAAAAAACAGGTTGCCTTGGATTAAAATAACCCTGATCGACTATTTCATGATGTGAACCAGTTTCATGGCGTGTAAACATTTCACACTCTAGACAAATTCATGATATATTCATGGAAATAGGTTCACAACATGTAAACCGTTCATGACATGGAAGTGTCCAATAGACATCTCTCAGCCCAGATTCTGTGAAAAGAATTTGAACCACCTATGAAGATTTCCAAAACCACATATAACCCTCATAATTCCTTGAAAACATTTATATTGTGACTCTATTAATTCAAACAAACATACATCCCTAAAATTTAGGTCATTTTCCACAGAAAAAACTCCATGCCCCTAAATAAAGGCTTGGACACCAAGGTTTAAGAGAATAAAAACATAACTAAAAGAGACTTAACCAAAAAGTCAAAGATAGACATACCTAAAGAAATACGGGATCTTACAAACCATATATATATATATAGTGCTTTTAATTTTAGGAAATCTAAAGAAGAATATTGATTTTTATTTGAAGCCACTAATTGATGAGTTAATTTTATTATGGAATGATGGTGTAACTATATATGATATAGTTGAATATCAGAATTTTACATTGAAGGTTCCATTAATGTGAATAGTTGATAAATTTTTGGTCCATGGTATTTTATCCAGATGGAGTACACATGGTTTAAAATCATATTTTTACTGTATGGATAAGAACAAATCATTTATGCTTGTCAATGGAAAAAAGACCGGTTATTTTTTCTATCATCGGATATTTCTTCATGTGGATCACCCTTTTAGAAGGAATAGAAATAATTTTATAAAAGGTAGAATTGAAAGAGACGGACCTCTAATAGTGCTCTTAGGTATTCAGGTAAAATCTATCATCTCTTCATTTCCTCATATTAATTTTGGACCAACTATAAATGAATATATATATATATATATATATATATATATATATATATATATGGTTTTGGGATAGATCGTAATTAGATAATGCATAGTATTTTTTGAGACCTATCATGTTGGTCTGATTTGGTGGTTTGTCACATGTTAGATGTGATTCATTCTGAGAATAATTTTTTTGATATTATATTTTATACCATGTTGGACATACCTGGTAAGAACAAAGATAATATAAAGATGAAATTATATATTTCTCAAATTTATAGGTATCATAAACTTGAATTATTTTAAGATGAAAGATCACAAAATTTAATGAATCCAAAATTAGATTACACACCTTCTAAATAAATGTATTTATTATTATGTTAATGGATTAGATATTTGAGGTTATCAGATGTTTATGATTCTAATTTTTCTCATTGAATTATAAATAGACATATTATTAGGTTAAAAAGTCATAATTTTCATGTGATAATGGAAAGACTATTGAATGTTGGTCTTATTGGTTTGTTGAATTCTTCAATATAGGATTTTTTGATCAAAATATCATATTTCTTCTAATATATTTTTCTAAAAACATTTTATTATGATTCATTGATTATGATGAAAAAAGATATTGTTTTAATTTTATGTAAATTGGAGAAAATATTTATGTCGTACTTCTTTGACTCAATGAAACATTTAATATTATATTTTTAGTATGAATCTAAATGTGGAGGTTCGGTACAATTCGTATTTATGTACCCATTTGATAGATGTGTGAAAAAACTAAAGAAGAAAGTATGTAAACAATCATCAGTTGAAGGTTTAATTTCATAAGCATACTTGTGGGAGAAAATTTCAAATTTATACCCTAATTATTTTTAATTTGAATATCCTTCAAAACATTATCACATGATTCGTAGTGAGGAAAATATTGATAATCTCACAAACCATCAATTATCAGTTTTTAATCATCCTGATCTTGGTTTTGGTGGTTATTATGAATGATGGATTTCAGAGAAAGAACTGCATAGAGCTCATACATATGTTCTGCTCAATTATGAAGAAATGACATGATTTATGCATAAAGTACTACTTTTTATTATTTTTGAATTGTTTTAAGAGAAATTTATTTACATTATTTGTTTTCTAGACTATATGATGACCATATTAAAAAAATTATACAAATTACCCTTACTGCTCTTGACGAATGTCAACAATAGAATTTTACATATTTGTTTCAAACACTGGTAAGTTAAGTTGTTTATAATGGAACATTAAGTCAATTTTTTAATGATATATATTATTAAAAATATTTCTCATTTTCAGGCAACACAACATGAAAGTAAAATTAATTATCAATTATGAGTGCTAAAACCCTCCATTGAAATTGGTAAAATATTATAATGGGTATGTGGTTGATGGATTTTGATTTCATACATGAATATATGGTGAATCAAATAAACAAATGAATAATAGTTTTTATTTAAAATGATATCATCATAAAGAAAGTGAAGTTGAATATTATGGAATATTGTATGAAATAATTGAGTTATGTTATCTGGGACCAAATTATGTAACATTGTTTAAATGTCATTTGTTTGATATTGATCTATGATTATGAGTTCATACACGACATGGAGTCATTGACATTAAATGTGAAAGTATTATTGCCTCAAATTATCCATTTATGTTGGAACATCAAGTTTGTTATACAAATTAATATGTTGTTTTGAGAGATTTAAATGACTCGTAGAGTGTAATAAAAATGAAATCTTATGGCAATCGGTTTATTAAAAATAAAAATAGTTCTATGAAAGTGTAACATATTGAATTTTTTCAAGAAATATCCCCAAATACATCTCTTACTCGATGATATATAAATATCTATGATGAAACCCCTGGTTAAGGACTAATGATATTGATAATGTTGATGAAGTAAAAGGGATGATGAAACTGAAAGTTGTATAGAAGTTGACGATGCTAAAGAGGAAGATGAAGATATTATCATCAATGAAGATGAGGTTTAATATGATGAATGATGTAGTAAATTCAGGTATTTATTAGTTTTTTATATTTGAAATGTGCATTAACAATTATTTACAAGGAATATTGTTTGTTTTAGATATTTAGAGATAGTCTCGATGATCTATTTTATCCCCTTACTGATGTTAGTATTTTTGAGTTTTTTATATCTGATATATGTACTAATAATTATTTACAGGTAAGATTATTATATTCTAGTTTTTATTACAAGTAATTATTATATTTTTTTATTTATTAATATTTTATATTTGATATCTATATTAACATTTTTTTACAAGTAATATTATTATATTATAGTATTTATTATTTTATTATATTTGATATATGTATTAACAGTTTTTTATAGGTAATATTATTTGTTTCATATGGTTGGAGATGGTCCCGATGATATATTTCATTCTCTCACTGATGTTGGGCTTCCCAACGATGATCCTGATTCATCTGACCCACAGGATGCTGCTACGACATCGCCTATTAGGAGGGGGCGTGACCTTTCTAGATTGATGATTCTAGAACCCATTTCAAAAAGATTCCAATCTCTTAATTCTGGTCATCATTTGCATAGGTATGTTTAATTTTTTAATGTATTCATTTTATATTAAGTTTTTGTATTAATTTTGGTAATGATAATCTGATTATTTATTTATATTTGCACAGTCTTTTCGCATTTATATATTAGGCAGGCTGCTGCAATTTTATAAAATTATTTTTCTGCATCATGGGTATCATGAGATCAAGTTATCATTTTTGTTTGACATAAAATGTTCAACAACTGGATTGTACATTAATAAATAATATATTTTAATTTAAATTTATTTAATTAATAATATATTTTTTTTAATTGTCTTGTAAAATTTATAGTCTCCGATCAATGATAGCATGAGAACTTCTATTCGAGAGGCATGAGAGATTTTTATACGTGAACGTTTTTATCAGTTTTTACACAACCTAGGAAAGAGATTCATATATAGGTCTTATGTTATTGTTTTCAACCAGTCGTGCTTCTCTCATTGACCTGACTATATTTCAGCTTAGGTATGGGATGGATTGTGCTCATACTAGATAAGAGATGCTTTTAATATGACGTTATCATCTGGGCATCTGAACTAGGGGGAACATGAGGTCACACATAGGGTTGAGAGTCGTACATTTGGTATACATCGACGACCCCTTTATTATGGAGTTCGAATTTTACAATAAGATGTGCATTGATCCCAATACATGATAGCTTGTAGGTAATAGATAGTGTCAGATTGTGGTTGGTATTTTTAAAAAAAATACTTAGATTAATTTTATTTTTATTTTTATTTCTAATTATATTTGAAAGAAACATATGAGACTATGACTTCTCATTAATGAGAGATTCAAGCTAAGATTGGGAGAAGATGTCACTTGTGAGTCAGGTTTTGATGAGGGGACTTAGATATATGTGACTATTCATGGTGTTGAGAAAGTTTGTGTGACTGGTATTGGTTCATGATTGACACCTACTGGTTATTATAGCACTTTTGTGATGTCATTGGTCAGCTTGAAGGGATCTTGTGCAGAATCATCATCCTACATTGCATAGTATGAAGATATGTTTCATACTCAGGATGAGATCATACAAAAAATGTAGAGAGAGTGTGAGGAGGATCTTGAGCAATAGCGTCGAAGAGATGAGAAAATGTTGGAGTATATGTGATGGCATGTGCATGGTGTCGGTATGAAGCCCCCCCAACCATTCGGAAGATCCTCCCCCCTAATACTAGTGGATCTTAAATTTTTTGTGGTTATTATATATTTTGGTTTGATAAACATATTTTGTGTGGAATTATGTAATAATTTTATGCATGTTTTTATTATATTGAAATTTTTTATTTTTTTTCTAGTTTTTTTTTTTTTTTTTAAATGTCTAAGTAATTGTGACGAATTTTTTAATCCATCACAATTAGTTTTATAAAAAAATTTGTGAGATTATTTACAATGGGAATAAAATTTCGTCGTAAAGAAAACATATTTTTGAAATTGTTTTCTGAAATAGATTCTTGTTCCTAAAAGTCATTTTCGACGCAAATCCATTGAAAAATACCCATTGAAAAAGAATAAAAATTCATTTGTGTTCCAATCCTTAAAGGGTGATCATGGGAGGACCCAACTCACTACCATACTTGGGAAGAGATATTCGGTCTTCAAAGGATGATTGTGGGAGGAACTGTCTCACTGCAATCCTTGAGAAGAGATATTCAATCCCTAGAGGGTAGTTGTGGGAGGAACAGACTCACTACCATACTTGAGAAGAGATATCTAGTCCCTATATGATAAATGTGGGAGGAGACAACTCACAGTTATTTCAAGAGGACCTCCTTAATAAAAATACATGAAGCCTTGGGATGCTTATCTTGATTAAACAAATACCAACAACTCCAATTGTCCTCTAAAAGGGAGTTCCCATCGACCTGTAAGACAATAGCTCCCTTACCAACCAACCATAAGGTTTAAGCCTACTAAACATCTTATAATAGCCCCAAATAATCTATCCCAGGCTACTTGTAACTTATCACAAGCTCAACAACCCATTTGGGGTTTGTCACACATGATTCACTCCAACACTCGTTGGTGACATAGTTTCCTAGTGATCCTAAAATCACCAAACCTATAACTGAACATTTGTCCTGATCATACAAACCCCATGCACACATGTATCATTTCATGTTAAACAAACAATGTATTGTTTAATATATAAGGGACCACCTTCCTTGATGTATTCAGAGTTAACCCATCCAATATCACTAGCTGATTCACCCCCATTCACCTGAAATAAAAAAAATTAAAAAAAAGACCTTGTTTAGGGATTTATGCTTAAACACCAATGAGATAAAAGAAAACGTGGAAAGAACCATAAGTATTAGCTTACCATCGCTTGTACGAACCCATTGTCGCAGATGGATCATCAATCAGATGATGAACAAAGATTCTATAATCTTGGTAGTGGGGAGGGGGAAGGGTGGAACAAGGGAGGGTGGGGGAATGGAATTTATAATATTTAAAAAAACTAATCAACTAAAATTAAAAAAAAACTGCATGCACAACCCATCAGACACCTGATGGGCCACTAGACAGCCCCCATCAGATGTTGGGTGGTATCTATGGTTTTTCAACCATAGATTACCACTCGATAAACTCTCCACCCAAACACCCAAATTTTTATCGAGACTTTGAAACATTTTCTAAAACATCCTATAGAGATGTTACAAGCCTCAAAAATCTAATATGAATCTCAGATTGTAAAACACACACTGCTTCTAATTCACAAAAGTTCAAAATTCTCTCAATTTCATCAACTTGTTACAACGTAAATTGTTATAGTGAATTTAGAATAACTATTTTAGAAAAATATATTTTTAACTACTTGTGTTTTATTTTTTCTTAGGCCTAACATTAAAATGTTTTGTTTTTTTAGATTTGTTTGAAAATTCACATTTTTTATTAACATGAAAATCCATAATCACATGAAATAATATAAATTTATCTTATTTTATATTAAAATGAATATTGGTGTAAACAAAACACATTTTTTATTAACAACATGTTTTTTTACTAAGGATTATATAATCTTTTGTTATACTTCCACGCAAGGATGACAATGGGTGCCCATTAACCAGGCACCCGACACTACTCAATACAATTAAATATGGTTAGAGTAGTGGTTAAACAAGTATTTATATGGTTATAATAACAAATTGAAAACTCAGTTAATAAATAGGTAGAGTTAGAGTAGTACTCTTAGGGTACCATAAACCCAAACCCGATTATGAAAATTATTATTAATTAATTAATAAAAATGTGTAAATGACTTTAAAATTATAAAAAATATTTATTTATTTAGAGTTCGGTTCATATTATATTTACAAGTAAATTTTAAATTAGAATTTGTTTAAATTAATCATTACTAATTCATTGACTATAGTGAATTTAAAAAATAAAAGAGTGAGAGTTAGAATTCTGATTTTGTAAAATATCTATGTAGAATTAATTCATTGAATATATTTTATTAAATAATGTGAAATTAAAAAATGCATTTAATTATTTTTTTGATATGTTTATTCTATATTTATAAATAAAAGTTAAATATTTGAATTTCCAATTGGGTAATTAAAAGGGTTAGGGTAATTAAATGGATAGTTAAAAATATAATAAGGTAGAGTTGGGTAGTGAATTTAAAAAATAAAAGAGTCAGAGTTAGAATTCTGATTCTGTAAAATATCTATGTAGAATTCATAAACCACTAATATCATAAACTCTCAATAGTGAAAATTGAATTATTACAAACACTGAATCAAACTTCATGGAATTTATTTTAAACAATGAATTTAATTTAGTTTCAAATTTAAATCAAGTGTTTAAATAATCATAATCTATCGATATATCATTTTTCAAATTTTTTTTTTTTGAATCAAAAGGGTTAGGATAATTAAATTTGTAATAGTTTGTGCCTTTCCGGTCTATTATTTTTTTCAGTTTTGGTTGTTGGAGGTGTTTGAGGAAGGTTCCAGGAGTTTTTGGTGGAAGCTAGAGGTGAAGCAGAACTGTTGCAGGAAATACACGCCATGTAAGTTTATTACACAACGTGAAAGTTGGTTTCATGGTTTATCTAGGTCCAGTTCACAACGTTTAGTTTTTAAGGGTTAAATAATAAATAGGTGATGCATTTTTCAGCAGAACTTGGAATCCCAGGATTACATGACGTGAAATGGGATTACATGCCGTGTAATTCCTCAATGATTTACATTTTTAAATGTTTCAACCACTTTGGTTATTTCTCAAACCCTACGGTATCAGATATCCTCTCATTCAAGCATTTTATGACCTTCTCCTTCAGTGTTTAGAGATTCCTTTCAATGGGGATTGATCCTTGGGCTCTCATCTTCAATCTATGGTGAGTTCTCCTCTCATTCTCATTCATTCACTTTCATTCTTCTTTAGGGTTTCATTGTGGTGGTACAGTTTGGTTTTGGTTGTGTGTTTGGGTTGTGTCTTGATAGTCTCTTGGTGCGGTATAGGTTGTCCAAAGTTCCTCGTGGTGCGGTTGTGGTTTTCGAGCATTCTTCTTCGCCCTACGGTGCGCAGTGAGTTGAAAATATTCTTTGAGGTAGGATTTCCTTTATTTCTCTTTGTTGTGTATCATGTGGGATGGGTTTTCTTTTGTTTACCTATGAGTTATGGCCGTTCCATCTTAATTAAAGATAAATAATTAGTTAATTGAATTTAAAAGGGGTGAATGGGGTTTGATTTTCATGTTTTTATAGCTTTGATATTATATTGTGATATTGTGGATTGTACGAGATTGATGCCCCACTGAAAATTATGGTCGTTGGGGGATTTGTTTGCACTGGATATATGTATTGTGACTGTTGTGACTATTAATATCACCCTAAATGAAAATTGGTTAATTACTTATATTTGGATAATAAAATGGTTGCCCCGGGATTTTGACGCGTGTGATAAAGCCCCAATAAATAAAGTGGAATGTGATAAAAGCCCCTTTTTAAATCTATAAAATGATCTTGATGTGTTGTGATGTGTGTAGTTGTGCTTGTGGGATGAAGATGTGTGGTTGGGTCTTATGGGGTTGATGGTTTATGGGCCGTTATTTTGGGGCGGTGAGGTGGTGGTTGTTTGGCCATGCTTGTGGGGCAGCAATGTGAGATTGTTGGGGATGACAGGTTGCTTGTGATATATGGTTTTTTTCTGCTAGATGCCTGAGTAGTGATGGAATAAATGAATGTTTAATAATGTTTGAACTGGCATGGTTTGGTTTGGTTAATGGGATGGAAAAAAATTTTAATGGATAAATAAGTGATGGGTTGTGTGGTTAAATGTGGTTGATGATAAATAATGAAATGAATGGTGTGATTAAATTAATTTGGCTGGAAATTTGAAATGGGGTTTGTGGATTGTTGTGGGATGTTATGCATTTAGATGTGGAAGCAAAAGTGATAGTGTTGTGAGTTGGTTGGTTGTTTTTGAACTCATAGATTGGGCTTGAGTGTTTGAAATTATATATATATATATATACTTTTATTTTTCTTATGATTTCTACACGCACCCCATCCACATTGAGCACTATGTGCCAAACGCCCACATAGTCACGTGGGGGGTGTCTTTCTCAACATCCCAGTGGGAGGATGGATGGTTGGCCACCCACTCTTCCCTACTCCCTCTTCTAGGCGATGAAAACCCAAGATTCTTCAGGTAATATGTGATTAGATGTGGTATCCTAGGTGTCTTTGGGATGAGTTGTGACATGGTGTCTCAGGTTTCTTTGGGATGAGTTATGATGTGCTTTCTCAGGTGTCTTCAGGATAAGATGTGATGTGTTGTGAGGCCCATGTGTGTTCAGAAGGGATGTGTTGTGAAGCTCAGGTGTGTGTGGGTGGGATGTGATGTGGTATATTCAGAAGAAGTGGGAGTGCCATGACATTTTCTATTGGGGTGTGAGAGTGACTAATCAGTGAGAAAGTGGTGTGGGGTACCTTATCATCAATGTGATTTACTTTATATTATATTACCTGGATTTCATTATTTGGTGATCATGATTTGGTGATATTGGGATGGCTAGTATGTATGTTTAGGTGTTGTTTGGTTTTTTTTTCTCACAGGTTCAATAGTATGCTTCTTTCACATGTGCATGAAAGACTTTCATTTTTCGTACTGAGTATACTTGTATGCTCACCCTACATATATAAAAAAATAGGTTTCTGGGAGGATTTTTTGGACCGTGTTAGACCTTACTAGCTCGGATCCTTAATAGTTTATGTGTCACTATATTAGATTTGCTTTTGTGTATTTACTTTAGATACTTTTATTTATATCAGTTCTATTTATACATGCATGTGGGATGGTTTTGGATTTCTATTTTATATTATGTCTTAGAGTTATTTGTGGATGATTTATCTTATCTCCCGATCTTGTATTATTATAGAGGGTAATGCCTCCCATACGTGATATTTTTATACCCTCAGTGCTAGTCGCCAACCCGGGGCCTACTGGAGGAGAGACTCCAGGGGTCATTATCTCTCTCCCCACATTGTGGTATCTTTGGAGGGATGGGTTGTGATAGAGTGATACCAATGGTGATGTTTTAGAGATAAGATGGAGTTTAGAGTTAGGTACAGTGAGGATTACATAGGTTGGTAGAGAAACAGTTTTAGATGATATTGGTGTGTGACATAGGCCAGGGAAGACCATCTAGGACATGAGATTTTAGGGGCCCCCTTGATATGATGCAAGGATGTGAGCCTACCAAATGACCAAGTGAGGCTACACTGCTTGCGGGTTAGAGACCTGGGAGAGGTACACACATCATGATGACTTATTTTCTTGTTTTAATTAGGTTGTTTTAGGAAGGTTAAAATGGATGAAATAAATAAAATGAATTAAAATGAATCTTAATAAAACTCCACACTACTGAGATTATGAAATATTTTTTTGCCTTTCAGTTATAGATCATGTTTATCATGCACATGTAGATTAGGTAGTTGAGGTTCAGCAGGCTGATCTGGTAGATCTCTATAGGTTTGATCTAGTTGAGGAGGAGGATCAGTGGCAGAGGATCTTGTGTGCTTTCTAGCGGTAGGCTTTGGGGAAGTACAAGAGAAGTGTTTCATATGTGGAAACATAGAGATGGATGGAGGAGCTTGAGATCACTTTCAGTTTGATCTAGCCCTTGATGGATTATTCGGTCCCTTTGGAAGTCATTAAGATGCGGGGAGTTGTGCATCAGTGGTTGACATTGTATCTAGGAGAGTGGAAGGAAGCATATGTTTTATGGGTCAACTTTCAAAAGGAGTTCTGAGCAGAGTTCCTTTCATTGACCATGAAGGTAGTGAATATATAGGAGCTTCTTTCTCTTCAGCAGTGGAGTATGTCAGTGCGAGATTTGGGAATCAAGTTCAAGAATCTTCTTCGTTTTATGCCAGAACTTTTTCTAGATGAGGAGTCTCATACGAGACGTCTTGAGGAGGCACTTTGTCCTTCTATCCAGTATGAAGTTACTCCTTTTACGTTTCCAACATACCTAGAGGTTCAGAATAAGGTGGAGGTGAACAAGTTAATGCACTCATGGTGAGGTTTTCTACAGGATTGGAACCAATAGGGTTCCTTAAGTGGCATAGTTTTCAATGGAAGGTCTCAGGTGCTAGGACCTTTGAGGTTTCGACTAGCCAGAAGTTGAGCTCAACAGCTTCCCTTTCGACCTTCTGGTTTTTACACATTTACTATGGGGTTGGGCCAGTGTGTTTCTTTTGTGGTGTTTGTGACCATCTTTAGGACCAGTGACCAATGGATACTCGAGCTCAGTTTGGATGAGGCAGACAAGTTTAGTGTCAGCCACAGTAGTAGTTCCTATTAGGCCATTTCAGCAGCAGGGGCAGAAAGCTTATGCTCCACCGAGAGGAGATGGAGAAATTATAGGCCAACCTCAGGATATTCCTCACGTTTAAGGACCATAAACTGAGCATGTCTATGGAGGTGGTCATCAGCAGATAGGTAGATTAGTTAGTCTTGGTCATTTGCATGCAGTTGAGACAATAGTTCCAGAGGGGCCATAGATCATCAAAGGTACGATCAGTTTGTTTAGTACTCTTGTTTGTTCCATGTTTAATTTGATGGATTCACACACTTTTGTTTCACCCACTCTATCACATGCTCTATTACTATATGTAGAGAGGCTTCTTGTACCTCTGGTGTTGACTATTCCAGTTGGAGTCCATGACATCTTGTTTGATGTGTGCTGGGAGTGTAGACTAATAATGGGGCCGCATTAGTCCCATGATAATTTTTTCTTGCTACAGATGCAGCCATACGATTTCATCCTCAACATTGAATGGTTGTATTTCATAGGTACTGTTATTTACTACTTTTAGAGTAGAGTCATGTTTTCGGATGTGGATGGTCAGCGTGTGGTTTTCTTCGGTGAGCAGAGTTGTCAGGTGAGAAGTCTGCGTGCAGAGCTTCTTCTTTCCTTGTTGGTTGAATTATCAGTGTGATTTATGGGGGTATGGTAGAGGTTCCTAGGGTTATTGGGGAGTTCCTAGATATTTTTTTAAGGAGTATGTGATGTTACCCCTTGACTTGATGTTGATTTCGAGATAGACTTGAAACCTGGTGCTTCTCTGATTTCTAAGACTCCTTATCGGATGACACCTTATGAGTTGTGGAATTTTAGGATTCAAATAGATGATCTAATGCATAAGGCCTTCATCTGACCTAGTGTGTCTCCATGGGGAGCTCCAGTGTTGTTTTCCAATAAGGAGGATGGTGGTATGAGTTTGTGTATAAACTATTGGAGGTTGAATCAGGTGATGTTCAAGAACCGTTACCCTCTTCCAAGGATAGATGATCTTTTCAATGAACTGATATGGGTGAGTTGGTTTTCTAAGATCGATTTACGGTTTGGATATCACCAATTAAGGGTGAAGGAGGACGATATCCTGAAGACTTCCTTCAGATGTAGGTATGGGAACTTCGAGTATGTAGTCATGTCATTCAGTGTTACAAAGACACTAGTTGTGTTTATGGGGCTTATGAACTCTGTGTTCTATGAGTTCCTGGACCAATTCTTCATCATTTTCATCGATAATATCTTAATCTACTCGAAGTCAAAGGAGGGGCATGTTGAGCATCTCAAAAATTTATTGCATGTTCTTCAATGACACAAACTTTATGAAAATTTTTCCAAGTGTAAGTTTTAGACATGAGAAGTCCATTTCCTCAAACATGTGGTGTCTTAGTAGGGTGTGGCAGTTGACCCATTGAAGGTTGAAGTGGTTGTTTCTTGGGTATCACCCAAAAATGTGACAAAATTTCGTGGCTTCCTTGGTCTCGTAGGCTATTATTGGATGTTTATACCTAATTTATCTCAAGTTTTATCCCTATTGATAGCTTTGACTAGAAAATACCAAGATTTTGTGTGGAGTGATTAGTGTCATGTAGTGTTCGGTTACCTGAAGGGGGAGTTGGTCAGTGCTTCAGTGCTCTGGTTTCCTGAGGAAGGGGAGATGTTTGAGGTGTTTTTTGACCCTTCTCATCTGGTCTTGGGATGTGTGTTAAGGTTTCATAAGGAAGTGATCTCTTATGGGTATAGGAAGTTATGTCCCCACGAGCGTAACTGTGTCATTCATGATTTAGAGCTAAAGGCAGTTGTGTATGTGCTAAAGTTGTGGCAACATTACCTCATTGGGGATCATTTTGTGGTCTTCATGGATCATAAGAGTTTGAGGTATATTTTTTCTTAGTGTGATCTGAACTTTTGATAGTGGAGGTGGATAGAGTTTCTTCAGGATTATGATTTTGAGATCTCTTACACCTTAGGAAAGGGGAATATTGTGGTCGATTCTTTGAGTAGGAAGTCGTGGAAGGGTGTTGTTCGAGATTTTGTGGATGCTTGGAGAGCGATGGAGGAGTTAGAGGTCTTGCACTTAAATTCAAGTGTGGATAATGGTAGAGGTTGTTTGTTTAGAAGGATGATGCAATCTTCTCTAATGTAGTAGGTGGAGGAGTCTTAGTGGGGAGACTCAGAGGCAGAGGTGATACACAATCGATTTGTCCATGGTGATGCTCTAGAGGGATGGTAGAAGGATGGTCAAAACCAGATGTTGTTTCAAGGAAGGTTGTTTGTTTCAGTAGCAATGCACATGGTATTTCTTCATGGGTTCCATAGATCACCTTTGGCAGTACACCTAAGAATTTACAAGATGTATCGTGGCTTGAGGGTGCGGTTTTGGTGGCCTAGGGTGAAATGGGTAGTGGTGGAGTTTGTGGAAAGGTGCTTGGTTTTCCAGCAAGTAAAGTTCGATCATCATGTTCCTGGTGTTTTTTTATAGCCCTTGGATGTTCCCAAGTGTAAATGAGATGAAATTTCGTAGGCTTTTATCATAGGGTCACCCAGAACTCAGGGAGGTTGTGGTGTTATCTGGAAGATAGTGGATTGGTTGACGAAATCGGCCCACTTCTTAGCGATCAAGGAGTCAGGCACAGTGGATGTCTTGGCTAAGAGGTATGTAGATGAGGTGGTGCAGTTGCATGGAGTTCCGGGGTCCATTATCTCAGATCGGGATGCACATTTTACTTTAAGATTTTGGAGGGGATCACATCATTCTTTTGGCACTTAATTATGCCTCATAACTGCTTTCTACCCCCAGACAGATGGGCAGACGGAATAGACTATCCATACATTAGAAGATATGTTGTGAGCGTGCATATTGGACTTTGGTGGGTCTTAGGTAAGACACCTACCCTTGGTATAGTTTTATTATAATAATATCTATCACTCTTCCATTAACATTACTCTATTTAAGGATTTTTACGGACAACCATGTCACTCTCTGTTGTACTGGACGAAGGTTGGATAGAAAATCTTTCTTGGTCCCGATGTGGTGTAGAGCATGACAGAAAAATTTTATATTGTTCATGAGAGGATGAAAGCAGTGCAGGACTGGCATAAGTCTTATGTCGATCAAAGAAAGAGGTCCTTGGAGTTTGAGGCTGGAGACCACATGTTCTTGAAGGTTTCCCATCAACGTGGGAACTAGAGGTTTGGCAAGGGGATTAAGCTTTCTCCCGGGTTTGTTGGGCCCTTTGAGGTGTTGGGGTGAGTTGGAATACCAGTTGGAATTTCCACCATGGTTGGAGAGGATCCACGACGTCTTTCACGTCTCTCAGCTTCATCAGCATCTTCATGATAACTCTCATGTCTTTGATTGGGGAGAGTTGGATATCGAGGATGGCATGACATTTGAGGAGTGGCTAGTAGAGATCCAAGGCCATTAAGAGAAGGACCATTCCCTTGGTTTCTGTGTTTTGGAGGCATGATGGCCAAGAGGAGAGTACTTGGGATCAAGATATACAAATTCATGCTTAGTTCCTGGAGTTGTTTTGAGTTTTTCTTTGCTCTGTTTTGCTTTGTGATGTGATCCTTGGATACTTTTATTTTATGAGATGAGTTGTTTTCCTTGGTTTGTGATGTGTGTGGTGCGATGTGTGATAAATTCCTGATGTATGAAAAGGGTAGGACCTAATTTCTAATCAATATGCATTAACTGTGATGCGATTAAACTCGTGCGGGTGAGTTAGTGCCGCCCAGAGCGGATAATATCTTGATATAGAATATAGAATTCCCTAATTTTTGTGTTCGGGGTAGTTTGGTTTTTTAGTTGCATTTGTTGTTGGTTTGGGTTGCATGGAGGTTGAGATGTTTTCATGTTGGTTGTGTGGTTGTGTGGTTGTGTGAGAGGAGACAGTTTGTAGTTATGGTTTCATGGTGATGTTGTAACGACCTAGGTATTTATAAAATAATACTTTTTGATTTCTATTAATACTTATGAATAAGATATTAATTTTACATTAAAGGTGATGATTCTTACGATAGCATACTTGACACGCAACAACAGGTTTCTCTGAAATCTTACGTTGCACACAACTTTGAGTTATACCAAAAAATAATATATTATTATTGTTATTTTAAATGGTAGTTAATGCATAACCATTGTATTGGTGGGAATGAACATAAATAATTATATTATGATTTTTCATATTTATTAAATGTTTTTATACTTATCCAAGGAATATTAGAGGCTTCAAATAAGAATGAATCTTATTTTAAGCATGAAATACTCTAATATTTTTTTAAAGGTCGTTTTACTGCCTTTTGATGGTGAACCCTTTTTAAATCTAGTTTTTATCACTTTTATATATTCTATTTGAAAAAATAATATTCTTATTTAGAATAGGGACATCAAAATTTACTTTGGATGAAATTTTTGTATTTTTCTGATAAATTTTATTTTTTAATGAATAGTGAAAAAATACTACATTTTAATTCAAAGTTGTCTTTCCATCTAATTTATTTATATAGTTAGATTGTATTTTTAATTAATTTTAAATTATAATTGGATTATATTTTTATTATTTAATTCAATTATGTTCATTGTAAGTAATTTTACTTTTAAATTGGACATAAACACATGTCAATCTTTTGATAGTTATTACTTCTTAAAAACACACTTTTTGGTTTCGACAATGAGAATTAATTTTAAATTAATTACTACAACTTATGTGTTTTGAATTTGGAAAAATGGATTTCATATTGATAATAAAGATGTCCAAATTTTTTAAATACGTACCTTTTATTTTTAGATATTATGAATAGTAACTCCAGTAATTATTTTATTTACCATGGTTAAAGGGTAAATCTGGTAAATAAGGGTAAAAAAATAATATTATAATAATATTAAACCACCCTAACATGTGTTATAATCATATTGGATGATATATTTCCAACCATGTCCATCCCTGAGTCGATTTTGGGACCCCATGGAGTAACTTGGATGTGAAAATGACATTTTATAAGAATTAATTTAAAGTAAAGAAAAATGTAACATAAACATGTATCATTTAGTAAAACATTTTTTATATGGGGTTATATAAGTGATATTTTTTACTATAAATAGTATTTATAAATATAAAAAAAATTCCTACATCATCGTATTTTATTTATAATTTTTTGACATCAAATAAATAAATTTATTTATGACATGATGATGATGTAGTGATTACCTTATTAATGAATGATTTAAATAAATGAGATTATAAGTATTAAAATAAATTTATTTTTAAACTTTTTATACCATCCAGTAATTTTAGGGATGATTATTACTTGTTATATTTGAATTAATTAATTTTTTTCGAAATAATCAAGTTTTTATGGATTTTTAAAAAGTCATGATATGAATAGTATAAAAATTGATATAAACGAGTTTTTAAAACAAATACTATTTTATTAAATGATATAATAGTCCTAAAAATCTAAGATTCAGAAAAAATGACTTAGATAATGTCTTAAATTTAATTAATGAACCACTTGAGTTTATATTTTCATTTTATGGTAACTATATTAACCATATAGTATGAATATACAAGAAGACATGGTAAGAGTCAAATTAGGTAACTAATGGTTAAAGCTAAGAGATAAGGTTAAATTTGAAACCAAAACTAGTCTAAAACCTATTAGTTGAGATTATTTAGAACAATACTCATCTTATATTCAAATTAAATGAGTTTTGGAGCTTTTTAAATGGAAATTCAGTTTATAATAAAATAATCTTTCAAGACATTCCTAAAGTACCCATCCTCCCTCCTATAAAAGGCCACCACCTATAACCCTGACTCACACCTATAAATCCCATTGAATCATACAAACTCTACCCAAATAATCTTAAAACATCCCTATATTTATCTTATAATCCTTACCTTGTGCATAAGGAAATTCAAGAAATCCATTTAGCTTAAATCAAAAGGAGTTACCTAATTTGAGGTAATGTCTTCTCTCAAGATTCTTTCATTTATTTTCCTTATTAACCCCCCTAAACTCTTTTTATTCTATTAATTTATAACAAAAACATTATCTTAAATATACTAGGATGTTTTATGAGAATTATTCTAACTACACTTACACACACCTCCATCTAATGGATACGAACATACTGTTTCTGTGTACGACAAACTACTGCCTCATGAAACGATGATTGTTCGATTTTCCCCTACCACCTATCATGGTGGACATTATTATGGAACTTTATTTATATATGATATATGTTATGTTTATATTTTCTCTATGATACTATAATTTTTATTTACAAACATACCTTTATGCTTCTCATGATGTGCAAATACGATAATTTTTTTTGAGGAAGTGCGGATTACCGCCCCCTCAAAGTGATATGACTCGTTCATGCCATAAATGGAACATATAAAGTATGAAATTAATGAAATTATGTAATTTATATATTATATGATATTATAATGTAATTATAATATACCTATGTATCATTTACTCTTTATTTCTTTAATATGACAAATAAATGAAAGTAGTGTTCATGCATACGTACGACTTACCATCTCCATGAAAGGTGCATTTAATTTCTTATCTCCAACTATTATGGACTATTATAAATACATATATACTATATATATATGATATTTAAATCATTAATACTTTTCTGGAGATGATATACTTTTGACTACATGTACAATTTATATCAAAACAAGTTTATTATTGACTTAAGTACCCAATATCGACAAAACGGCTGATATTAACTTAAACAATTATGTAATTTTTATAATGTGGTATTAAGTGATATAAAATGAATAATAAACTTGAAAAAGGTTCTGAAGTAAGTATAAATTAACTTAATTTTATTATTCAGGAAGAACAAGGAACATACATGACGAGTCAGGCGCGAGGTAAGGGAACTTCTTAACCCAATTTTCATTCTTTGGGTTAATCTTATACTTTTTTATTATATTGTGATATGATTATGTAAGAACAATATTTTTATGTCCTATATTTTATTTATACATTAATTATGTTTACTTATATTTAATTCACATAATTTATCTATTTTATTTATAAAATGATCTTTATAAGGGACTTTGTCTCGATCTCCTTTCATAGAGGCATATTTTGATTTATACACGGCCTTGTTTTATACGGTGTATAAACCCCTTTGACATTTCATTTCATTAAAAGGGAATATTTTTTCTATGAATCTTTTTACTAAATGACAAAGGGAATGTTTTTTTAACGTGTGTGGTGACAATGGCCTTTCTGTCATCGCGAGCATTATTTGATATTTGGCTTCATTAACAAGCCAAAATGTTTTTAAAAGGAAAATAAATACCATATACCATTTTAATATATTTTGGTATTGAAAATGGTTTTGAGAAATCATTGATTATTTCAATATATTTAAATGTTATATTGTGATTGGAATGTAGAAATATTATCTTTCCTTTATGCTTGTTTTATGTGTTATGATTATGTTATGGTTCTTGGGCATTGTTTACGTATACGGGTGGTTCCCTGATAAACCGAGGGTGGGTGAGCCCTCGATATCTCTCCAATGCATTGGGTAAAATGACATAGGTAAATGTTAATGTTTCTCCTAATATATTTAGGGAATATATTGTGATGGGTATTCCAAACGTAACTCTCTATATAGCTGTGAAAGCTACAATGTAAGTATGTTATGGATGTCACAATTTACCTTTACGATTTATGATTTCTATGTGTTATTCATAAATCTTATGATTTAATGAGGTATGTTAAAGAGATTATGTTATATGATTGAAAATTATGATTTCATTGATTTGTATGAACTGATGGACTAATGTTTTCTTTCCTTATTTTATAACCCTTACTGAGCTTTTTTATGCTCATACCAAGTTTTTGAAATGTTTTTCATAGGGTATAAGGAAGGGTAAGAGAAAGGAATACTTCAAGAATATTTATGTCAGGAAAAGAATTATTGTTTTATTTAAGGGTTTTTATTGTTGTGAAAAAAAATGGTTAGAGTAGAAGTGTCTACTTGTAATATTCAAGTTGTTATGTATAAGTTATGACCTAATTCTCTAAATCTCTAAACCTAAAAAGATACTTAATGAGAATTATTAACTTAATTCAAGATTATGTAATGTTTAAGGTTGGGGCCTTATAGTTGGTATCAGAGGTCAGTTTAGATAACTTTAGAGGTTAGGGTGTTATTTAAGCATAAGTGGCATAACCATAATGGTTATCATATTAGACAGAGTCATAGTTATTTTAGATAAATTTAATGAGTTTAAGATAACATAAATAAGAATATATTAGTGTTTACCCTCCTCATAATATATTATATGATGATTTTACAGATATACTCGCACTTCCATTTTTGGTTTTAGTAAATGGCTGGATCTAGCAGGCACCAAAGTAACAATGGATGTGAAGTAAACTGTGGTGGTTTTCTGAATAAGAAACTGAATGAAATGGGATCTGTAATGAGAACTCTTGTGGTTATTCTCAACCAACTATATGGAGTCATGATTGACCACATAAACCTTAGTGATTTCTTTAAGGCATAATATATGCAAGAAACGAATTCCTATGGAAGTTTAGGTAATAATCATAGAGGTAAGTATATTCAAAAACCTATGTGTCAAGGATGTGGAAAGAAACACCTAGGAATATGATTCAAAGGGACGCAAAGATGTTATAGATGTGGCAACGAAGGTCATAAAGCAGTAACCTTCCATGAAAAAAAGAAGCGTTTAGTTGACTCCAGAAAATAGAAAGAAGTTATTTTAGAGGGATCAATTGAATGTTTTAAATGTGGTGTGTATGGTCATTATTCAAATAGATATCCTATGAAGAAGGTTCGGGAATGGGATTATTAGGACCATATAAATATATGTTTACCAACACCTAATTTCATTCCAATTGAAGATGAGGAAACTAAAAAATACCTATGAAAGGTATGGATTATTTCTTAGCTCGTGTTTTGACATTATTGAAATCTTAGAACATTATGCATGATTTTGTTTGTAGGAAAGAAGTATTAATAAATAAATTGGAAAAAAATGGTTACATGATCATGAAGAATGCTAGACGATTAAGATGTCTACATTTTAGAAATTCGAGAGTTATGATAGATATCTAGGTGATGAAATGTTTAAAATTATTAATGCTCTTTTGTTGATGGGATTACTTTGGAAGACTTTTCTCTTGTATGTGTAACCCTGAAGTTTGTTATGTGAAAAT
The DNA here is from genome assembly GCA_963277665.1 of Viscum album. Lineage (NCBI taxonomy): Eukaryota > Viridiplantae > Streptophyta > Magnoliopsida > Santalales > Viscaceae > Viscum > Viscum album. The sequence continues at coordinate 1,509,049,152 of OY728128.1, read as the reverse complement.
GCTATTTGAGGAAGAATTATCTTTTCTTTTTTGGATATAGTTATAAAAAACCATTTGGGTTTATATAATCCTTGAATTTGAGGTCATTACAGGTTATTACTTTTTTTGGATAAAAATATGAGGTATGAGATAACATTTGAGGTTAAAATATGTTATGGTTATTTTTGAGGAATTTATCACATTTTTGGGAATGTTATAAAATTATATAGTTTTTGAAAAATAACAACACACATACCGTGTAACAACCCGTTGCATCAGACAAATCTGTGGGAATCGAACCCACGACTAAAGTGCGACTGGGATTTATCGCTTGCCACTGGACTACGTGAAGTCCTTGGTTAGTATAACTTATTCTTTTTAGTTAAATGATTTTATGAATCAAGAATAAGTTAATTTTGGGAACTTATGTTTTATTAAATGGATATCCTTATTATAGGAAAATGGTTTGGTGATTAAGTGATAAATGTTATTTAGGAAGATGTTCACTCTTTTGGGAACACTATATGCCTAAGGAAAATAGAATACTATGGGATTTCATTTGTGGATTAATGGTTGAAATATTATTTTGCAAGAATCTATGTTGTTATTTTGTATATATGGTGATTTGTATTATTTATGGAAATGATTAACCTATCATAGAGAATATGTGATTTGGTTAATTACGTTTAAGTATGAGGACTTAAGAGTAGTCGATGTTATTTAGAGATAAATTTGAAGATTTATTGTGGAAAACTATGTGATCAAATTCTTCCAAGTTTTGGGTTTCAATATTAGTTTGGATTATTTTGATAAATTTTAAGTACAATTTTTTATTGAATGGTCTTTGTTGAACTTTGGGTATTGTTTGTCAAATTTTGGAGATTAAGAGTAGTATTTATTTTTATAAAGGATTATCCTTTTTGGGGATTATCTGATCTTGTACTTACTGTTTTGGTTTTGGTTAATGTCTAAATATAGGGGTTATATATAGTTCATATTTTTTGGATTATGTGATTATCTACAAGTTGATTATAGCTATTTTTATGTGACCAAGTCATCTCTAATACTCATCGTTTAGAGAAAAGATGAGTTTATGGTAGAAATTTGGTAAAGGATGAAAGTCTACATGACAAGTAAGTATATTTCCTTATGTTCTTAATCAAGCTCATAAAAAATTCCTTAACTTTATAAAAAGGATATTTAAACAAAAATGTTGTTTGTTTACTTTTCCTACTATGAAATCAAATACCATTTAACCCATCACAAGTTTGTGGTTTTCTAGCGGTTAACTTTCTTCTAATCATATTTTCTATCACTCTTCATCAGAACTTGATGGTTAGTTTTCTCTTCCATATCCTTGTTTTCATGGATTATTAGTATGTGTTATCTTGGGTAACATTTGTACTTATCTTTCTTTCTTTTAAAGTGATAGTTTTACTGACTCTTTTTTTGATGTGGGACTTTCAATAAAGTTTCTAAGCCCAATTTTAAAATTGCAAGGACGTAATTTCCAAAAGAGGGGAAGGATGTAATGACCCAGGTATTTATAGAATAATACTTTTTTATTTCTATTAATAATTACAATTAAGTTATTAATTTTATGTTAAATAGTATGCTTTTTCCGATAGTGTGATCGACACGCAACAACGGGTTTCTTTAAAATCTTATGTTGCACACAACTTTGAGTTATACCGAAAAATAATATAATATTATTATTATTTTAAATGGTAGTTAACGCATAGTCATTGTATTTAAGGGAATGAATATAACTAACTATATTATGATTTTACATATTTATTAAATGTTTTTATATTTATCCAAGGAATATTAGAAGCTTCAAATAATAATGAATCTAATTTTAAGCATAAAATACTTTAATATTTTTTAAAAGGTCGTTTTACCGCCTTTGATGACAAACCCTTTTTAAATCTATTTTTTTCACTTTTATATGTTCTATTTGAAAAAATAAACTTATTATTTAGAATAGGTAAATCAAAATTTACTTTGGATGAAATTTTGGTATTTTTCTGATAAAGTTCATTTTTAATTAATAGTGAAAAAATACTGCATTTTAATTCAAAATTGTATTTTCATCTAATTTATTTATATAGTTAGATTGTATTTTTAATTGGTTTTAAAGTATAATTGTATTATATTTTTATCATTTAATCCAATTATGGTAATTGGAAGTAATTTTACTTTTAAATTGGACATAAACACATGTCAATCTTTTGATAGTTATTACTTCTTAAAAACCCGCTTTTTGGTTTCGATAACGAGAATTAATTTTGAATTAATTAATGCAACTTATGTGTTTTGAATTTGGAAAAATAGATTCCATATTTGGAATAAGGATATTCAAATTGTGTAAATAGGTACATTTTATTTTTAGACATTATGAATAGTAACTTCAGTAATTATTTTCTTTACCATGGTTAAAGGGTAAATCTAGTAAATAAGGGTAAAAAAATATTATTAAAATATTATTAAACTATCCTAACATGTGTTATAATCCTATTGGATGATATATGCCCGACCATGGGCATACATGGGTCTATTTTGGGACCCCATGGAGCCACTTGGATGTGAAAACAACATTTTATAAGAATTAATTTAAAATAAAGAAAAATGTAACATAAACATGTATCATCTAGTAAAAAATATATGGGGTTATATAAGTGATATTTTTTACTATAAATAGTCATTAAAAATATAAAAATATTTTATACATCATGGTATTTTATTTATAATTTTTATACATAAAATAAATAAATTTATTTATGACACAATGATGGTGTGGTGATTACCTTATTAATGAATGATTTAAATAAATGACATTATAAATATTAAAATAAATTTATTTTGAAACTTTTTATGACATAAAATAATTTTATGGATTATTATGACTTGTTATCATCTAATTAATGAAGTTTTTTCTAAATAATCAATTTGTTATGAATTTTTAAAAAGTCATGATATGCATAGTATAAAAATTGACATAAATGATTTTTTAAAACAAATATTATTTTATTAAATGATATAATAGTTCTAAAAATCTAAGATTCATACAAATGAATTATATAATGTTTAAAATGTTATTAATTAACCACTTTAGTTTCAATTGGAATCTAATGGTTAATATATTAACCATATAGTATGAATATACAAGAAGACATGGTAAGAGTCAAATTAGTTAACTAAGTGTTAAAACTAAAAGATAATGTTAAATTTGAAACCAAAACTTATCTAAAACCTATTGGTTGATAGGATTTAAAACAATACTAATATTATATTTTAATTAAATTGGTTTTTTACTTTTTAAATCGAAATTAAATTTATAATAAAATAATCTTTTAAGACATTCCTAAAGTACCCCTCCTACCTCTTATAAAAGGCTGTCACCTCTAACCCTTACTCGCGTCTCTCAATCCCTTTAGATCGTCCAAAATCTACCCAAATAAGCTCACAATATCCCTCTATTTATCCTATAATCCTTACCTTGGGAATAAGGTAATTCAAGAAAGTTATTTAGCTTAAATCAAAAGGAGTTACTCGATTTGAGGTAATGTCTTCTCTCAAGCTTCTTTCATTTATTTTCCTTCTCCAACCCCCTAAACTCTTTTTATTCCATTAATTTATAAAAACACCAGTATCTTAAATATATTAGGATGTTATTATGATAAGTAATAAAACTACACTTACACACACCTCCATCTAATGGATACAAACATACTGTTTCTGTGTATGACGAACTACTGCCTCACGAAACGATGATTGTTCGATTTTCCCCTACCACATATCATGGTGGCCATTATGATGAAACTTTATTTATATATGATATATATTATGTTTATATTGTCTCTATGATACTGTAATTTTTATTTAAAAACATACATTTATGCTTTTCATGATGTGTAAATACGATAATTTCATTTAAGGAAGTGTGAACTACCGCCCCCCTCAAAGTGATATGACTCGTTCGTGTCATACATGGAACGTATAAAATATGGAATTAATGAAATTATGTAATGTATATATCATATGATATTATACTGTAATTATAATATAACAATGTATCATTTAGTTTTCATTTCTTAAATATGACAATTAAATAAAAGTAGTGTTCATGCGTACGTACGGCTTACCGTCTTCATGAACGGTGCATTTCATTTCTTATATACAAATGTTATTGACTATTATGAATACATATATACTGGATATATATGATATTTAAATAATTAATACTATTCTGGAGATGATATATTTTTTACTACATCTATAATTTATATCAAAACAAGTTCATTTTCGACTCAAGTACCCAATATCGACAAAACGACTGATATTAACTTAAACAATTATGTAATTTTTATAATGTGGTATTAAGTGATATAAAATGAATAATAAACTTGAAAAAGGTTTTGAAATAATTATAAATTAACTTAAGGTTTTTATTTAGGAATAACAAGGAACATATGTGACGAGTCGAACGCGAGGTAAGGGAACTTCTTAACCCAATTTCCATTATTTGGTTTAATCTTATACTTTTTGATTATGTCATGATATGATTACGTAAGAACTATATTTTGATGTCTTATCTTGTATTTATACATTACTTATGTGTACTTATATTGAATTCACATAATCGATCTATTTTATTTACAAAATGATCTTTATAAGGGGTTTCATCTCAATCTCCTTTCTTTGAGACATATATTAATTTATACACGACCTTATTTTATACGGTGTATAAAGCCCTTTGAATTTTCATTTCATTAAAAGGTAATATTTTTTCTATGAAGTTTTTTACTAAACGATAAAGGGAATGTTTTTTTAAAGGTACACAGTGACAATGACCTTTCCGTCGACGTAAACATTATTTGATATTTGGATTCCTTAACAAGACAAAATGTTTTTAAAAGGAAAATAAATACCACATACCATTTTCATGTATTTTGGTATTGAAAATGGTTTTGAGAAAGCATTGATTATATCAATATCTTGAAATGTTATATTGTGGTTGGAATGTATAAATATTATCTTTACTCTATGCTTGTTTTATGTGTTATGATTATGTTATGTTTCTTGGGCATTGTTTATGTATACGGGTGGTTCCGTGATAAACCGAGGGTGGGTGATCCCTCGATATCTCTCCAATACATTAGGTAACATGACATAGGTAAATGTTAATGTTTCTTCTAATAGATTTATGGAATATACTGTGATGGGTATTCCAAACGTAACTCCCTATGTAGCTGTGAAATCTACAATGTAAGTATGTTATGGATGTCATAATTTACCTTTACGATTTTTGATTTCTATGTGTTATTCATAAATCTTATGATTTCATGAGATATTTTAAAGAGATTATGTTATATGAGTGAAAGTATGATTTCATTTATTTGTATGAATTGATGGACTAATGTTTTCTTTCCTGATTTTATAACCCTTACTGAGATTTTTTATGCTCATCCCAAGTTTTTGAAAAAAAATTCATAGGGTATAAGGAAGGTTAAGATAAAGGAATAATTAGAGAATATTTATATCAAGAAAAGAATTCTTGTTTTATTTTAGGATTTTTATTGTTGTGAAAAAAATCAGTTAGAGTAGAAGTGTCTACTTGTAATATTCAAGTTGTTGTGTATAAGTTATGACCTAATTCTCTAAATATCTAAACTTGAAAAGTTACTCAATGAGAATTATTAACTTAATTTAATGTTATGTAATGTTTAAGGCTGGGGATTTATAGATGAGTTTGTGCAAGATGTTTATTTTCATTTGGTTTAGCGTGTTTAGTCGGTGGTAGCGTTTGAGGTATAATGTGATCCTTGAGAGGTATCTCGTGGGTTGTTTGGACTCCTTTCCTTCCAGGCTTGGTTTTGGATTCTTGAGGGTGAGAATCATTTGAGAGGTATCTGATATAATGGTTCATACCTTCCCATTCTATTACTTTTTCAGTTTTTGTTGTTGGAGGTGTTCGGGAAAGGTTCCGAGAGTTTTTGGTGGAAGCTGGAGGTGCAACATAACTATTGTAGGAAATACACATCGTGTAAGTGTATTACACGACCTGAAAGTTGGTTTTGTAACTTGTCCAGGGCTGGTTCACAACATGTAGTTTTTCAGGGTTAAATAATAAAAAGGTGATGTGTTTTTCAGTGGAACCTAGAATCCCAGGATTACACGAAGTGAAAGGGGATTATACGTTGTGTGATTCCCCGATGCTTCACAATTTTAATGTTTTTCACTACTGAAATTTGAGGCATTTGCAATGGCTATTTGCGATGGGATCCCATCGCAAATGATCTTTTGTGATGGGTTCTCATTGTAAATAGCCTGTTGTAGAAAATGTTGTCACAAATAAATCTCTGATTATATACATTATATATATAAAAACTTGTTGCAACAGGCTCATTGCAAAAAGTATTTGCGACGGACTCGTTGTCCCATCACAAATAGTTTTTTAAAAATATATATATAAACTATTTGTGATGTGGTCACGTCGCAATAAGTCTCGTCGTAAATAAATCTCTGATTATATACATTATCTATATAAAAACTTATTGTGACGGACCCATCGCAAAAAGTATTTGTGACGGGCTCGTTGTCCCATCGCAAATAGTTTTTAAAATATATATATATATATAAACTATTCGCGACGGGGTAATAGGTCCTGCCACAAATACTAAATAAAATAAAATTATATATATTTAATAAAATTATGATTAATGAAAAAATAATATTAATATTATTAAAATAATAAAAAAAATATTAAAATTCTCAATATTCACAAAAAAATATAAAAAAATCATAAAATATTATTATTATTATTATTATTAGTAAAATAGATAAATATTAAAAAAATATAATACTAATAATAAATATTAAAATATTAAAATATTAAAAAAAAATTGCAATATTCGCACCAATATAATAGACAAAAATTGTAAATAGTTCATATTACAACAAATCTTGAATTCAAATATTTTTAACATAACAAAGAAATCAATGGGGGATAGTCTTCTAGAGGAGGTGGAGGAGCTGAAGGAGATGGTGAATGAACTTCATCCCTAAACTACGAGTTAGATGGTGCATGTACTTCATCTGCTCGTACTGTTGTTGCTGTCATCGACGCGTCTCCTCTTCGTATTGTTGCTATTGTTGCTACTGTCATCAATGCATATCCCCCTCGTACTGCTGCTACTGCTGCTGACGCATCTCTTCCTGCTGCTTCTGCAAACTCTCTATAAACTCACTCTGAGATCACAACTACTTCTGATACTGTGAGCCAGAATATAATGTTTCTCTACGAGCTCCTCTTGAGCTGGACACCGACATCACATCAGTACCATAATAAGTCTCAGGGGTCAAATGAGAGCTGATACTAACTACTTAGCCCTTCTTGAAGGCATACCGGGTCGCCTGTATCCATACTGCCTCATTGAAATGGTGGGCACTAGTCTGATCAGTCATCTCGGCCTGACTCTCAGCCTGTGTCTGAGAGGTCGCGGCCTCATGTGACTCTTTCAATTCCAATTTGAAATTAAAATAGTGAAAATATTATATGTAGTTAATTTTCAAACTGAAAAAAATAATATTGACCACAATCTGACACTGGCGATCACCACTAATCTCTCCAGTGGTTGGATCACTATACATCCTCCGATAAACGTCATACTCCATAATATCAGGATGCTCGACTACCTATATGAATATAAAATAAATTTTTTATATTTAAAGTTATATAAAATATTTAAAAAGATACTTACCAGAAGCTCTCTATGTGTACTGAATGTACGGCTACCAGCTCGATGCGTCACCTCATGTCTCTCCTGGTTTTGTCGACCCAATAAAGATCTCCTCTGAAATACATCACCCAACCAGTGTGAACATAATCCATCCCAAATTTGAGATGAAATGAACTCTGGTCGGTGAGCTCTACACAACTCATCAAATACTATCACTCATGCTTTCTTAATGGTCGTCCTTCTCAAATTGTGCACAAACTGACAGAAACGGTCACGCATAGACACCTCTCATGCTGCGTGGATAGCGTCGTGCATGATATCATTGATGGGATACCATAAACCCTACAAATAATTTATAATATCAAGTTATTAATGAAATAAATTTCAAAATAAATATTATTTATTTACGTACCAGCCAATGATTGAACATGCCGAGCTTCACATCAACGAGAATTTGTTCTCATGTGATCCATGGCTGAGAAAAATAATTGCTCAAGATATCACTCCCCTGTCCAACAGCTATATGTGAAAAACTATGAAAAAATAATAAATAATCAAACAATTAGTATATAGATAAATTAATGAAAGCTAACTAAAATAAACAGGTTATTATACCTCTGCATGTGTGGATCAAATACAAGATGTGGACATCGCTTGGGGATAGGATCGGGAATCATCAGTCGCGCAAGACTACGCCCCCTCCATGTACCCCCTGAACCACCAGTAGGCTGAGGGTCAGATGATCTCAAATCCTCCTCATCCAAAGGTAGCTCAGCCTCATCCAACTCACAAAATAGATCAGGGTCTATCTGAAACACAAAATAATTGTTGTTATAAGATAGTTGAAAATAACCATTATATATAGATATATATTAGTTATGATTATAACCAGCATTTAACTGTGTCAACATTCATATTCATCATCATCTTCATATCTGATGATTTTGAATGTATTCATATTCCTCCTTGGCATCATCAATATCCATATGAGTTTCAGTTTCATCATCTCTTTCCATTTCAAATTCATTTGTAACATCATTAACATCATCATCACCATCGAACCTTAATTGTGGGGTGTCATCATTGATGTTCATGTCTCTTTTGTGAAAAAGATGAATTCAGTCACTTAGGTTATTTCTCAAACCCTATAGTAGCGGCTCTCCTCTCGTTCTAAGCGTATGATGACCTTCTCCTTCAGTGTTTAGTGATTCCTTTCAACGAGGATCAATCCTTGGGCTCCCGTCTTTGATCCGTAGTGAGCTCTCCTCTCATTCTCATATGTTCCCTTTCATTCTTCTTCGGGGTTTCGTTGTGGTGGTATAGTTTTATTTGGGTTGTGTGTTTAGGTTGCATCTTGACGGTCTCTTAGTGAATTATAGTTTGATCCATGGTTCCTCGTGGTGCAGTTTTGGTTTGCAGGCATTCTACTTCACCTTGCAGTGCGCAACAAGTTGAAAAGTTTCTTTGGTGTAGGATTTCCCTCATTTCTCATTATTATGAATCATGAAAGAGGGGTTTTCTTTTGTTTCCTAATGAGTTATGGTTGTGCCAATTTAATTAAAGATAAATAATTGGTTAATTTAATTGAAAAGAGGTGAATGGGGTTTTATTCACATGCTTTTACAACTTCGATATTATATTGTGATATTGTGGATTGTACGGGCTTGATGCCCCGCTAAAAATTGAGGTCGTTGGAGGCTTTGTTTGCGTTCGATATATGAATTGTGACTATTGTGACTATTATGACTATTGTGATTATTGTGTTGTCACCCTAAATGAAAATTGGTTAATTACTTGTATTTTCCTGATAAAATAGTTGCCCCAAGATTTTGACTTGTGTGATAACACCCCCAAGAAATAAACTGGAATGTGATAAAATCTCCTTTGAAAATCTACAGAATGATATTGATACGTTGTGATGTGTGTGGTCATGCTTGTGGGGCGACGATGTGTGGCTGGGACTTGTGGGGATGATGGTTTGTGGGTCATGTTTTTGGGATGGTGATGTGGTCATTGTTTGGTCATGCTTGTGAGGCGGCGAGGTGAGATTGTTGGGGATGACAGGTTGCTTGTGATATATGGTTGCTTTCTGCTATATTCCCAAGTAGTGATGAAATAAATGAATGTTTAATAATGTTTGAAATTACATGGGTTTGTTTGGTTAATGTGATGAAATTTTTTTAATGGATAAATAAATGATGGTTTGTGTGGTTAAATGTGGTTGACGCTAAATAATTAAATGAATGAGGTGATTAAATGAATTTGGTTGGAAAATGCGAAATGGGATTTTGTAACTTGTTGTGAGATGTTGTGCATTTAGAGGTGACAGCAAAAGTGACGGTGTTGTGAGTTGGTTGGTTGTTTGTGAACCCATAGATTGAGCTTGAGTGTTTGATATTATATATATATATATACTTTCATTTGCCTTGTGATTTCTATATGCATCCCACCCACATTGAACACTACGTGTTGAACACCTGCATAGTCACGCAGGGGTGTCTTTCATAACGTCCTGGTGGGAGGATAGATGGTTGATCACCCGCTCTTTCCTGCTCCCTCTTCCAAGCAATGATTGTTGGAGTTGGTGGATTAAAACCTAATACTTTTTACTTTATTCATTAATAAATACCTTATCACATCTTGATTTTTCTTCTACGTGACAATGCATGTGATAATTTCCTAAGGATATTTGTTGCATTAAAGGGTCATAGTGGATCCCTACTATGATGAGAACTCAGAAATGCCATAACATTATTCTTGAATATATGTTCTATGGCCAGATGATGTTATTTGAGGGACACAAATAATACAGGCCATTAGGGGTGAGGACTCATAAAACTTTGAGGCACCTTCTCATAGTGTGCGCCCTTGGTAATATCTAGGAGGATATTATGAGAACGAGACCCGCCAATAGGAAATCCACATTTTATATTGTCATTATATGTTCCTATATGCGGATGTATGTATTGGTCCTTAGACTTTAAGATTATTATTAATGGGTATTACAACTCGCACACTAAGATGTATTGATGAAAACTGTGACGACACACCATTCGTAGTGAGGTAGGATATGTTGGGTGCGTCACAAGTAATACAACATTAATAGATAATGTGAGAAAGGATTTTTCCCTTCTGTTCCATAATGGAAGTAGATATCTCAGGCCCTTTGATGGAATTGATATAGCCTAAATAAATCCATGTCCATGGTAAGGAATGGGCGAGTTCAATTCTAGAAAGTCAAAAAAAAGAATAATTGAGCACATGGGTTGATGGCACTAACATGCAACCCACTTGATTTGAGATATCGAGACAAATGGATTACATTACACGGTAAGCATCATAGGAGGTGACATGTCATTGTGGCATTAAATTCTTTCTCTATGGGTGTCTTGGCATATTTCTAGACACTAACCTTGGAATTTAGGCAGGTTCCACTTAATGTCACTAAGAAAGAGTCCTAGAGGGTCACACACTAAGTGTGTCCAAGTATCTCAGTTAAATATTAATTTAACAAGTTGAATAAAGATTATTCCTGATTGTGGTTTAATAATTATTCAATGATGTCTGGTCGCATTTATTTCGACACTAGTTATTCAAGAAAATACATTGTGGGCGAAATAATATATTTATTAGTGAGTAATGTAGTGATATTTATTTGAGAAATAAATAGCCATTATTTAAGATCTAATAAATGTGGTGGAGGAAATAAAGAGAATGGAAAAACAAAATTACACGCCCTGTATACTAATATACACACCGTGTATTTTTTCTGGGAATTTATGAGAAATAATATTATTTATTTAATTAAATAATATTAGGTGTAATTCAATGGGTGCATGTCAAGTAATAACAATAGTCAACTGTTATTATTAGACATGAGGTATGACTAAGAATTAAATGAAATGAATAAATGATTTTGGGTAATTAATTCATTTTATTATTCTGTGTAATTAAAATCTCAATTATATAATTCTCATTATCCTAGCCATTTTTTGTGGTTGTGCACAACAGATCTAGAGAAAGCTCTCAAGCCAAGAGATAATTCTTTTTCTTCCAAGAACGCTCTCAAGCTACGAGATAAGGATCCTCCTCCACCGGATTAAGGCGATCAAAGAGGAACATCGCAAGCAAAGGCTCTTCTATGCTAGCACTCAGAAATCCCTTCGACGACGTCGAGAGATACGTTGATCACGTGTGGATCACCGCTAGAATAATCCTACATTTGGATTCTACGACGCAACGATGAATCACATCAGATCGTGATAATAAACATCAACGGATAGAGAATTCAATCAAGGTAATTCATGTCTTTTAATTAAATTAATTATAACCAACATATGATGATCATCTATATGGTTTTAAGACTCCCCTATTTTCTTTCGTTATTCATTCTATTCCAAAGATCCGACGTTTTATTATTGTGACAGATCTCATATTAAACGTCATTAATAATAAAAAATTAAATTTGGGTATACCCACCAACGCGCTTCCGCTACACCCGGAACCTACAATGATGACCCAAGAGGCAAAGGTTGAGGAAATCCAAAAATAAAAGGATTTCGGGATTGGGGAGTCCACTTAACGGATTAAGGAGCTGCGAGTTAATGCAGCTGGAATTTGGAATGCCTACCTAAAACCCTTCAATTTGCATGACCAATCCTAGTTGGGGCAATGCGAAGGGAATGTAGATCCTTGACACTAGAATATTCAGGAAACAAAATATTCTGAAGTCAATGGTGAGGGCTATTGGATTTCGATAAAATAGTGGGAGACTAATAAGTATTGATTTATTTATTTGTCTCAGTTTTATCATGATAAAGTACTAAACCTTTTCTCATCTTAATTTGTAGAAACGGTGAGAAAAATGACTTCAAACATATTATTGTGAACCATACTCAAGAAAGAAAATCTTCTCACCGACACCAATTTCAAGGAATGGCAGAGGCGTTTGCGCGTCATCCTCATCACAAGAAGAAATTGTATGTGTTGGAAGAGCTCATTCCAGTTGCGCCTAGAAAAGAGGTCAGTGATGAGGAAGTATCTATCTATATGAAACATATGTATGATGCCATAGATGTCTAATATTTCATGCTATCGGTCATGTCTAATGATCTCTTAAAGAAACATGAAAACATGGACGCATATAGCATGATGTCTCACCTTAAGGATCTCTATCAAGAGAAGGTGGGATAAGAGAGATATGAGATCTTCAACACTTTGTTTACAACTAAGATTGGAGAGTCTACATCAGTTGGGCCTCATGTAGTCAAGCTTATTGGCTACATTAAACGCCTGGACATCTTAGGGATTAATTTCCCGGATGAGTTGTGTACAGATCTCATCTTATCATCACTGCCCAAGACCTTCTCTAGCTTTATTGTCAATTATAACATGAGAAACAATGAGAAGAGTCTATCAGAACTTCTGACCTTAATTCTCCAGGTAGATAAGGACATGGGGCGTGACAAACTCGCAGTCTTTATGGTGAATAAGAAAAGGAAGGACAAGGCAAAGGGGCCAAGGAATTATAAATGGTTTGAAGCCCTGAGCACTATCCCTCCAAGAAGGGGAAGATCCAGAGGAAGGGAAAGGAACGGGAGGCGATATGTTTTGCATGTGGCAATCCAGGCCACTAGAAGAGGAATTTCACCCAAAAGCACGAGGAAGCTAAAGGTGTGTTCGTTATCGAGTGTAATCTTTCCATTTCTACACGTTAGATATTAGATACAGCTTGTGGGGCTCACACCTATATTCAAATGTTAGAACCAATTAGATTTAGAAATATTTCCAGAGGAGAGGTGGATCTTCGAGCTACCAATGGTGTGAGGCTGGCTATGTTGGCCATTGGCGATTACCATCTCTCATTGCCAACTGGGATGATTTTGGTTTTACATAACTGTTATTATGTGCATAGTGATACCAAAAACATAATTTTTGTATCATGTTTGGATATGGATGGATTTATTTTCAAGTTTGGAAATAAGGGTTGATTATTTTATAAGAACAATGTATGTTATGGTATGACACATTTAAATAATGGTTTGTATGTATTAAATTATGTAAACCAAGTGTTGGTAATCAATAACGAAACAAACTCACATGACTCATACATCACCCAGTTATGGCATCACCGTCTCAGTCATGTAAACGAGGAGCGCTTGACAAAGCTCTACCAAGATGGTTATTTAGACTCTACTGAGATAAAACCACTTGGTAGATGTCACGCTTGCTTACAAGGTAAAATGACCAAGTCGTCTTTCGGTGGACAGGGTGAAAGGGCCATAGAGCTTCTATGATTGGTGCACATAGATGTGTGTGGACCATTTCCAGTAGCAGCTACATGTGTATATTCTTACTTCATTGCTTTTACTGATGATTTGAGTAGATATGGCTATATCTACTTAATGAGGTATAAGTCAGAATCCTTAGATAAATTTAAGGAATTCAAGAATGAAGTAGAGAATCAGTTTGGTAAGAAGATAAAGAAGCTTCGATCGGGTAGAGGTGGAGAATATCTGAACCAAGAGTTCATCGATATGGCCTTTTCAGGCCACAAACTAGCACCCCGGGGCACGAGGTGTATCTTTATAGGATATCCCAAGGAAACGAAAGGATATTACTTATATAACCCTTCAGATAAGAAAGTGAACGTCGCTAGACAAGCCATCTTTCTTTATAGGGAGCACATCCTCAAAAAGGATAGTAGGAGCAAGATTGACTTCGATGAAGTTGATGCTCAAGATACACAGGAGTCGGTACAGGAACAAGTTCCACAGGTCCCTATGGAAGAGGTTCCAGAAACACAAGTACTACGTAGGAGCTCAAGAGAGGTAAGAGAACCAGAGAGATTTGGTTTCCTAGTCACTGAAAATGGTGAATCATTATTATTGGACAATGATGAACCTCTATCCTATAAGGAAGTAGTAGAAAACTCAAAAGCTGTAAGATGGCTAGAAGTTGTGAATTCTGAGATGGATTTCATGTATCAGAACCAAGTCCGGGTTCTGGTCGATGAGCCAGTTGATGTAAAGCTTGTTGGATGCAAATGGATATTCAAGAGAGAACTGGACATGGAAGGTCAAGTTAGCACCTATAAAGTAAGGCTTGTGCCTAAAGGATTCAGATAGCATCAAGGAATTGACTATGATTAGGGGTGCAATTTCGGCCTGGTCGGGCCGGCCATGCAAAGAGTCGGGCCGCTGACCACTATTCGGGTCGGGTCGGGCCAGCCCGAACAACCCCATGAGGCGGCCCGAGCCCGGCCTCGGGCCAACCCAAACCATCGGGTCGGGTCAGGCTTTTTCGAGCTGGGCCGGGCTTTTTCGAGTCGGGTCATGGTGGGCTTTTATTATTTTCAAAATAATTGTCTCTTTTAATTTTTTTTTATTTAAACATTTTTTTAACATTTATTTAAAAAGTTTCTTTACATTTATTATTTGAAAATTGTAAAAAAATGATGAGGGGTGCGCAGCTGCCGTGGGCGAGTTTAAAGCCTTATTATTTAAACATTCTTCTAACATTTATTTAAAACATTTTTTACATTTATTTTTTTAACTTATTTATAATTTTTTAAGCGTTTGTTAATATTTTTTATTTAAACATTTTTATTTAAACCGTTTTTTAACATCTGTTTAAAACGTTGTTTTACATTTATTTTTAAATGATTAATTTAAAACATTTTTGAATTTTTTTAAAATGCATGTTTTTTACAAGTATTTTTTTAAAACATTAAACTTTTTTTCATATTTTAATGTAAAAAAGTATTTTTTAAGTATTTATTTTAAAAAAATTAATTTAAATGTTTGTTTTAAAAACTTTTTTAAACATTTTTATTTAAACCATTTTTTAACACTTATTTAAAACGTTTTTTTTACATTTAATTTTAGACGTTTAATTTAAAACGTTTTTTTTGAACGCATATTTTTTACATGTATTTTTTAAAACATTTAACACGTTTTATGTAAAAATATTTTACAGTGGGTGGATATGTTATTTTTTTCTAAATAGATTTATACATGTCTGTGAATTTATATATATTATGTACAAATTAAAAAAAATTAATGAGTTATTGGGGGGTGCGCAGCAGTGGGTGGTGGGTTTAAAGTGTTGTTATTTAAACATTTTTTATCATTTATTTAAAACGTTTTTTTTACATTTATTTTTTTAACTTATTTATGAAAAGTATTTTTAAGCGTTTGTTTAATTTAAAACATTTTTTAAAACATTTTTTAATTTTTTTGTTGGGCAGGCCCGACTCGACCCTGTCTGGACTGAAATTACACCCTTAGCGGGCGCGCAGCAGTGGGTGAGTTAATTTTTGTCTAAATAGATTTATATATGTATATATTGTATATATAATATATGCAAGTTTTAGCATATTTTAAAAAAATTAATGAGGTTGGGGGTGTGCGAATATAATTTGGTGAGTAGTTATTTTTTTGTTAATATATAATAAGTTATTATATATATATATAATATGAGAAAATTGTAAAGAAATAATTAGGGGTTGGGGGGTGCGCTGTAGTGGGTGGGTTAAATTTTTTTCTAAATAAATTTATATATAATATATGCAAGTTGCAACATATTTAAAAAAATTAATGAGGTTGAGGGACGTGCACGAACATCATTAGGTGAGTGTGTTATTTTTTTGTTAATATAAAATAAGTTATTATATAATATTAAATCATTGACACACACACACACATATATATTATTAATGGATTTTTAAAAGTCACATTTAATTGATATATATTATTAATAGCTTTATATATAATATTAATGGCTTTGTTTATATATATATATATATATTAGTAGATTTGTTTTTATATATACATATATATAATATGCAAGTTTCATCATGTTTAAAAAAAATAGTGAGGTTGGGGGTGTGCACGAATATCATTGGGTGAGTGTGTTATTTTTTTATTAATATATAATAAGTTATTATATATATATAATGTTAAATGATTGATATATATATATATATATAATATGAGAAAATTATAAAAATAATAATCAGGGGTCGGGGGGTGTGTCGTGGTGGGTGAGTTAATTTTTTTTCTAAATAGATTTATATATGTATAGTATATATAATATATGCATGTTGCAACATACTTAAAAAAATTTAATGAAGTTGAGAGACTTGCACGAACATCATTAGGTGAGTGTGTTATTTTTTTATTAATATACAACAAGTTATTGTATATATATATAATATTAAATCATTGATACGTATATATATATTAATAGCTTTGTTTATATATATATTATATTAAATCATATACATATACACATATATATATATTATTAATGGATTTTTTAAAACCACACTTAATTGATATATATTATATTAATGGGTTTGTTTATATATATACACTATTATATATATAATTATATGTCGTTGTATATATATATTTATACACACATTATAATTATATATAATAATAGTTATATGTATATATATAACATTATTTTTTGTTAATATATAATGATATATGCACATATATATAGAAATACACACACACACACACACACACATATACACATATATAGATAAATATATATGAATACAAATGCACGTATATATATATAGTTATATATATATGTAAGTATGTATGTATGTATGTATGTATGTATGTATGTATGTATGTATGTATGTATGTATGTATGTATGTATGTATGTATGTATGTATGTATGTATGTATGTATGTATGTATGTATGTATGTATATATGTATATATACAGATATATATATATATATATATAAAGATATATATATATATATATAGGCTGGTGATTAGTTTACAGGCGCAACCTTGGGAGCTCGTGGTAGGGGGATCGAATCCCCTTACCCGCAGTTTCCCCGTTAAATTTTTTACAGCAGACGGGGGAAATTTTGGGGTGGGGGGCATTTTTTTTTATGAAAATGGGTTACCGATTTTATTTTTTAGGAAAATGGGTCAGTGTAGCGCCACTTGAATTGACGCTAATGGCAAAAAATGCCATAACGCCACTTGAAGTGGCGCTAATCGGAAAACCGGTAATAATTGGTCGGCGCCACTTCAAGTGGCGTTGATCCCTTATCCATATGTCGATCAGCGCTACTTCAAGTGGCGCTGATCTCCACCCGCAGCTATAAAACCCCCCTCCCCCCTCATCCTCTCCTCATTCCCTCCCCCCTCATCCTCTCCTCATTCCCTCCACTCCACTCCTCTCCTCATTCTCCCTCTTCCCTCTCTTCATTCTCCCTCCTCCCTCTCCCTTATCCTCATCAAACCGAAGATCTTTTTGCAAATTTAAAGTTCTGCAAATTCGAGGTAAGTTTTTATTTACATTTCTTTAATATTTTAAATTGTGTATTTAATTGTTTAGTTAATGTAATTAGATTATGGAATTTGTTTATTAATTTATTTGTTTACTTTATAGAATTAGTTTAAAACCTAATTATGTATTAGTAATTAATAATTAATTATAATAGTGAATGAATTATTTTTAAGTATCAAATTATTTAATTGTAATTTGTTATTTAATACATTCTAATTAGTTAATAGTAGTTAAATATTTGTAAGTAATTAAATAATTAATTGTAATTAGTTAATTAGTCAATTTTAATTAGTTAATTAATAGTAAGTATTTAAGTAATTGTAATTAGTTAATTGTAATTAGTAAGTAGTTAATTTTAATTAGTTAATTGTAATTAGTAATTAGCTAATTGTAATTAGTAATTAGTTAATTGTAGTTAGTTAAATGTAATTAGTTAATTAGTTACTTGTAATTAGTTAATTAGTTAATTGTAATTAGTTAATTAGTTAATTGTAAATAGTTAATTAGTTAATTGTAATTAGTTAATTAGTTAATTGTAATTAGTTAATTAGTTAATTGTAATTAGTTAATTAGTTAATTGTAATTAGTTAATTAATGAATTCTAATTAGTTAATTAATGAATTCTAATTAGTTACTTAATGATTTCTAATTAGTTACTTAATGAATTCTAATTAGTTAATTAATCATTTCTAATTAGGTAATTAATGACTTCTAATTAGTGAATTAATTAATAATAATTAGTGAATTAATTAATAATAATTAGTGAATTAATTAATAATAATTAGTGAATTAATTATTAATAATTAGTTAATTAATGATTTGTAATTTGGTAATTAATTAATTCTATTTAGTTAATTAATTATAATTATTGAATTAATTAATTATAATTAGCTACTTAATGATTTCTAATTAGCTAATTAATGAATTATAATTAATAATAATTAGTGAATTAATTATTAATAATTAGTTAATTAATGATTTGTAATTTGGTAATTAATTAATTCTATTTAGTTAATTAATTATAATTAGTGAATTAATTAATTATAATTAGCTACTTAATGATTTCTAATTAGCTAATTAATGAATTATAATTAGTTAATTAATTAATTATAATAGTAGTTAATTAATTATAATTAGTGAATTAATTAATTATAATTAGTGAATTAATTAATTATAATTAGTGAATTAATTAATTATAATTAGTGAATTAATTATAATTATTGAATTAATTAATTATAATTAGTGAATTAATTAATTATAATTATTGAATTAATTAATTATAATTAGTGAAATAATGATTTCTAAGTAGCTAATTAATGATTTCTAAGTAGCTAATTAATTAATTATAATTAGCTAATTAATTAATTGTAATTAGTGAAATAATTAATTGTAATTGGTGAATTAATTAATCAATTATATTTCAACTTAATTAATCAATTATAAGTCGACTTAATTAATCAATTTTAATTAAGTATTCTAAGTAGCTAATTAATTAATTATAATTAGCTAATTAATTAATTGTAATTAGTGAAATAATTAATTGTAATTAGTGAATTAATTAATCAATTATATGTCAACTTAATTAATCAATTATAAATCAACTTAATTAATCAATTCTAATTAGTTAATTAAGTATTCTAAGTAGCTAATTAATTAATTATAATTAGCTAATTAATTAATTGTAATTGGTGAAATAATTTATTGTAATTAGTGAATTAATTAATCAATTATATGTCAACTTAATTAATCAATTATAAGTCAACTTAATTAATCAATTCTAAGTCAACTTAATTAATCAATTCTAATTAGTTAATTAAGTAATTTTAATTAGAAAATTAATGAACACTAATTATGTAATTAATGAACACTAATTAGGTAATTAACTAAATTTAAGTAGGTAGTTAATTAATTCTACTTATGTAGTTAATTAAATATACTTAGGTAGTTAATTAAATCTATTTAGGTAGTGAATTAAATCTAATTGGGTAATCAATGAAATCTAATTGGGTAATCAATGAAATCTAATTGGGTAATCAATGAAATCCAATTGGTAGTTTAACTAATTAGCGAAGTAGTTTAACTAATTAGCAAAGTAGTTACAGTAATTAGCGAAGTAGTTATAGTAATTAGTGAAGTATTTATATTAAGAATTGTTTATATAATATATATTTTCATTCCATTCTAAGTATGATAATTTATTTAGTTTGTCATCTACCTTGACCTCAGTTTGTAATTGTAGTTATGAACTTGAATTTAGTAGTTTAATATATTTTTTACATATTAAGTGTTAGAGTTGTCATGAACTGAAATTCTTGCTTGAGTAAAGTATCCCCGGATAGAGGGGCTTTGGGTCGGACCACCTACTTTCCTGGAGGCTTGCCTTGTCTAGGAAAGTGAATGGGGTTGGCTATCTGTCACTCCTGGCTTATTCATGTTGAGTTTTTCAAGTTCAGATAACTCTATGCTTTTACATGATGTGTTCATGTACCTCATCCATATGATGGATGTGGATATGTATGAATATGTTTGACTTACTATTTTTGGGTAAATAACACAAAATTGTGGGTTGTGTAAAGCGAGTTACACATCAATATGGTTTGAACATATTGATTTGGTGGAGGGACTAGGATTCCAACATAAATTACATAAATTCTAAAAGCATGCAAACATAATTAGATTGTTTGATCATATGTGATTAATAACGAAGGTTTATTTTAGATAAAAAAGATGGCTGCTTATATTTATTGCAACAGACAAATAATTGAGACGGAACAAGGATGTAGTTATAGTATACAACCAGAAGATGTTGTAATGCTTAGAGGCTGTACAACTTTGGGAACTCTTCAAAGGAAAATTCATCGAAAGTTGAAACTGACGAGTAACCAAGTGATAGAATCTATCATATACAGACATCTACAATATGTTGATAGATTTTGGCATGTGTCCTATCCGATAACTGATGATGAAGAATGGGAATACGTACTATCATTGGTTAAGTTTCTACCTGCCAATCAAATGATGGAGTTGTATGTGACCATATCTACAACGGAGATCCCATCGACATTGGAAGTTGGGTCATCACAATTTCACGAGACAATGTCATCTGCTCCTTTTAGAACACATCAAGAAGTTCCATCAACATTGGTACCATCATTTCCCTCGGCCACAATTTTAATAGATAGTCCCCCACATACTATAGATGTTTTGGTTGATAATTTTGAGGACGATGACAATTTAGAAGAAGAAGATGAAGAGGAAGCTGAAGATGAAGAGGAAGCGCATGCGGAAGAACAACCAGTGCCTACTCATGTGAGGTTTAACCGACCGTTGAACCACCCCCCACTATTGAGTTTATGGTCGACGGAAGGCATGAATCGCTTGCCAGAATTCAAGTATTCAGTAATTACTCCTACTTCAGAATTTCCAGGAATCATTGGGGGCACAAATCGAGTGGCAGATGATGGTGTTCTGTATATTGTAAGAGAGTTTGACAGTAAAGATGCAATGAAAAATGTGATAAAACAATATCACATTGACAGACATTACTCTTATGTTGTAGAAGAGTCAAAAAGATCTTATAATTTGATCTGTTGCGACAAATATGATTCGAACTGTCAAATGCGTATGCGAGCTATAATTGATAACACTTTTCACAGCTGGCGCATCACAAGATTTACTCCACACACATGTGTGAACCCAAGCTTGTCACAGGAACATTCTTCATTAGATGTTGACTTTGTTTCAACAGTTATTGTTGAAATGATTAGAGCTTGTCAAGATGTTCCTGTTGTTCTTGTGATGGAGTGAATCAAACAACTTTTTGGGTATCAGATCTCTTATTGGAAGGCATGGGCAGCATGTCAAAAGGCTATTGTGAAAGTGTATGGTGATTGGTATGACTCTTATCAAGTTTTACCACAACTTTTGGAGCTTTTACGCCACAACAATCAAGTGATCTATCAGTTAAATACTATTGAATATGTTAACCAATACAACCAAGTTGACCAGTCAATGGTTGTTTTTGATAGATTGTTTTGGACATTTTTACCATGCGTGGCTGCTTTTAGGCATTGCAAGCAGTTTATACAAATAGATGACACAAATCTGTATGTAAAGTATACAGGAACTTTATTGATTGTTGCCACACAAGATGGAAATAGAGCCCCTCTACCTTTTGCATTTGCAATTGTGGAGAAAGAGAACTTCTCGTCATGGAGTTGGTTTCTCGCATGTCTTCGTGAGTTTGTTATGGGCGAGGAAGGGATTTGCCTTATCTCAGATCGTCACCGTGCAATCAAAGAGGTAGTACAATCTGAGGGACTTTCATGGAGACCACCTTATGCCCATCATCGATACTGTATTCGACACATTGCTAGCAATTTACGAAAGAGATTCATGAATGAGTCGATGAAAAAAGCAATCTTGAAAATTGGTATGAAAATAATTTTTTGTATTAACAAATCCTATCATAGTTATGATCATTATTTGTTCAGATTTTTTCTTGTATGGTAGCATACGAGCCTCAATAACAAAGAATGGAGGAGCGTCTTCAAGATATTCAAAGAGTTAATCCGGAAGTTTATGATTATATGATGCAAATTCCAAAACAGAAATGGTTGTTGGCATATGATGATGGGAGGAGATATGGTCATATGACTACCAACATCGTAGAATGCATAAATGGGGTTTTCAAGGGAGTTCGAAAATTACCAATCACAGGTAAATATGAATATTTAATTATATGTTGATCAGAAAAACATAATTATAATATACTATTAGTATAATGACTTAAATCTAAATTGTAGGTTTGGTACAAGAGACCTTCTATCGTAGTGTCAAGTATTCTCTGGAATGGGGAAAGCAAGCTGAAGAGGGCTTGAACAGAGGGATGCGTTATGGACACCATTTCCAACGCGATTTAGATACAGTTCTTCAGGAAGCTGCAACTTATCGTGTCACCACATTTAATCATCCAGAGCAACGATTTGAGGTCGCTGAGCCAGGTGATGTTGTGGCTTGTAGCAATGTTCGGATCCGAATTGTTTTACTAGAGAAGCGTTACTGTGAATGTGGCAAGTTTCAAGCATTGAGATATCCTTGTGGCCATGTGATTGCAGCCTGTGGTTACGTACACGTATCTTGGGAGCAGTTTGTTGATCCAGTTTATCGACTTGACAATATCAACTCATGCTACAATACTCCGTGGATGCCAATCGGAGAATATCAAAATTTTTAGCTCTCTGATGACACACCCACGCTTCTACCGAACATCAGTAGACTTCGACCTAAAGGGAGGCCAAAGTCGACTCGTATTCGGAATGAGTTAGATTGGCCTACTGAACAGGCACCTGGACGAAGGTGCAACATATGCCGACAAGAGGGTCATACGAAGACACGTTGCCCTAGACACATAGGGCAATCATCTAATAGTTAAAATGATTTTTGTACTCCATCAGTTACTGTAAACATATTGTACGTGTAATCAATATTTTTCCATCGATGAGTTTTGAAAGCATTCATAGTGAATATATCATCATCATTTAAATAAGTGGTTGTTGTTTTAGAAAAATAACAAGAAATTTTAAAATATATAAAATATAAGATCGAGGATTTAAAAAAATCTGAGAATTATCTAGAGTGAATAATAGTGAAGAATAAATTGAGGATATAACAGAATATGAGACTAATAACCTAGAAAATGACAAATAAAGATATTCAAACATTATGCCCCTCTCATCCTTTTCTTCATAATTGTTAAATAGAGTGATGAACATAAATTATAGATATTCTTGAAAATTATTAAAACAGTATGCCCCTCGTTTTCAACCATGAGAATGTGTTTTCTCCAAAAAAAACATTGATTCATTCTGCAACATTGGCAATTCCCCTCTTTAGTCGACCCAGTGAAGAACCAACTGTCATATATTCATTCAGAGGTTGTGAATATGTGACAGTTGGTTTTTTACTGGGTCGACTAAAGCTACGATGCAGAAGGAGGATGTTTTTTCATGTCAACCATACATGGATCAAAGTTTTTTTCATATTCCTTCTAAACGATGTTGACTGAGCATATTGAGTTGGAGAATCAATCCAAAACTTTATATGTTGAACATATCATTAATTCCTTTAATAATTTTGGTCAATTATTGTGACGTCGACATCTTTCAAAATCCAATGTCATCGTTGAATTTTGAAAACATTCAAAGTGAATATATCATCAACTTTATATGTTGAACATATCATAAATTCCTTTATATATTGAACATATCCTAAATTACTTACACGCTTCTTTCATACATTACATGATAAATTTCATACCTTAAATGATAAATGTGATGACTAACATGAAATTAATGTTTTACTATTTGTACAATCAGATGGAGCATCCACTATTATCTGGTCAGGAGACGCATGTGTCGCGTCTTGTGTTGGCGCGACGTCCTGTTCGACAGCTTGTTGTTCGGAGAGCACATCATTTTCATCACGATGCGCCCCTAATAGCTATTTCTCCATACCTTAGACGTGCGGGATTTTATGGAGTCGCTATGTGTGACTTCAAGACTATTGATCATCATTTGATTGCAACATTGGTTGAGAGATGGCGGCCAGAGACACACACTTTTCATCTTCCGGAGGGGGATGTGACCATTAATTTAGAGGACGTCATCTACATGCTTGGTTTGCCCATCCATGGACAGGTAGTTACGGGTGCCACTAGTGGCAACTGGGCTGTCGTCATACAATGACTATTAAGCGTTGATGTCGTTGGCGTACGAGGTGTCCTCGTGGGTTCGCGATTGCGCATGACATGGCTTGATGAGAATTTCGCTATCATTCCTGATGACGCAGACAAGGAGACGCTCATTAGGCATACACGTGCATATATTTTGTGACTACTCGGAGGCATGTTATGCGTCGACTACTCCACCCTTTTGGTACACATGATGTACCTCCCATTACTTGAGGATCTTGATCATACAGCTACATACAGTTGGGGATCCGCTATATTAGCACATCTGTACAGATCCCTTTGTACCAGTTGTCAGGCAGATGCACATCAGATTGCTGGTTGTATGGCTTTAGTACAGATGTGGGCCTAGGAGCATTTTCCACGCATCACTCCTCGAGCTATCGCACCTCTTGTAGTAGATCTATTTCAGGATTGTCCTCGTGGACGATGGTATGTTTACTTCATTACTTTCATTTATTTAGTACTTCTATTTTTTTTATCAACTTACTGTGTATTACTATTTTGTATCCAGGTGGAGTCAGTCTCAGAAGCATGCACACACACCGAGACATAGTGTGCACAGCTTTCGACAGATATTCGATGCATTAGTGCCAGCTGATGTAAGCCAAACAGTAATTTTTTATATTTCGTTATCACTATTTTAAGTTCTTACAATGTAATCTTACCAACATTATCTTGCTAATATGTCACTTACTTTTTGAGTTTACATTTCAGGTTTCGTGGACTCTATATACAGGTTATGTCTATGCATCACTTCCACCATACTGCACAACTATGATTGGAGATCGTGCTGTAGTGGTGCCACTCATCCACTTCCATATCATTGAGTGGCACCAGCCCGATCGGGTCATGCGCCAGTTCGGTTATATACAGCATATCCCGATGGCACCAGGATAGCCAGAGGGGTTGCATTCGATTGTACTTACAGGTAGACATTCGACGAACTGGCGGCAGTTTCATGCATCTCATATTGAGTTGTGGGACGTGCGTGCTCGATATGGTATTTCTCGATATGGATATCCCACAACATAATATCAGTTATCTACCTAGGGGGATTATGCAGATTGGTATCGACGTCATACCATCATGCATCTTACACGTCAGGGGATTGACATTTAGCAGATGGTAAACTTATTAAGATATATTATATTTGTTTAACTCTTTTGTGGTATTAATTTGAATGTCATTTCATTTTCAGACAGACAACATTGATCATCTTTCACATACCACACATCCTCAGGAGGAAGCATATATTAGACATGATGTAGTTCATCGAGATGTGTTGGCTCTCTACGACCATCTCTGGATGATATGAGAAAGTTTTTATGACGAGGAGCCACAGGTATATCCTGATCCATATCCTCCAGCTGGAGCTCCTGAGGGTGAGGGTGATTATGTGCCTTCTATGCCTGCTGATGACGATGTACCACCACCACCGCCGCCAGCTGAGAGACGGAGACAGGGACCTCGGGAGGGGCAGAGGTGGCGAGATAGACATCCGAGAGCACCTCCTGCAGACGTGGCAGCACCACATAGAGATGGTCATGCCCAGCTTATTGATGAGGTTGCACAGTAGGGAGACGTTTATATACCACATCTATCATCTCCGATGACTACTATGGACTACGAGCTGGATCAGGTGACACAGCTTGTGGTAGCCCCCTCTCCTCCCGGCAAGGACTTCTTCAGTATGCCATTTCTACCATTTTTAGGAGCCTCAGGACCATATGGCTCGACGCATGATTATGGACAGTCATCCACGTATGATTTTGGGCAGTCATCCATGCATGATTTTGGTCAGCCCTCTACACAGCATCATGAGGAGGCACCAGATGCACCAGTAGTAGAGGATCCCGTTGATAGGACACCAGAGCGACACGTACGTCGAACACGGGGAGGACGTGAGATTCAGATGCCACGTTGTGGTACCGGGGGGCATCGACGTTGATTTATTCAGATGCCATGATATATATGTTAAAAACCCTCTTTATTTAGAGAAATGAATGTTATTTAGACATATAATTAGAAAATAAAATAGATAGTATATACAAAATAATATAAATGAAACTTTAAACATTGATTAAACGTATAAGAAATACTCGAAAACAACATAAAACATGGATTAAACATATAATAAATAGTTGAAAACAAAAGGATTTTCCAAAAAAATTGTTAGTGAAAAGTAATCTATAAGCTTTCAAAACCGCCTACTTGAAACTTAAAAATGGTTCAAGTACGTGACTTTGAAAGACTATAAAATATATACTATGAAATGAATAAAAAACAGAAACTTTAAACATATAACAAATAGTTAAAAAAAGTAATTTCATAAAAAACGTCGACGTGAACTATTTTTTAAGAAATCAGACACTTATTTGAAACTTAAAAATGTTTCAAATACTTGTCTTTGAAAAACTATAATAGATAAACTATAACACCGATATAGATTAGATTTTAATCATTGATTAAACATATAATAAATATTTGAAAACAGAATGAATTTAATGAAAAATGTTGATAAAAAATAATTTATAAGCTTTCAATTTGAAAGACTATAAAACATAAACTATTACACGAATATAACTGAAACTTTAAACATTGATGAAACATATAATAAATAGTTGAAAACAAAAGGAATTTCCAAAAAAAATGTTAGTGAAAGATATCATTAATTATTAAATTTAAAATAGAGAACTTTAAAAAAGTAGAAGGGTTTTAGATAAAACAGTAAGTGTGTCTTCCTCCACTCTCACTCGGAGGTTTACCATGGACGTCTCTCCTTCATTGAACGGTACGAACCCAGGGGCGTCAGAATTGGGGGGTTAATTTGGATATGTGACTGATATTTCAGTAAAAATGGGGGCCTTTCCAGATTTAATGAAACTGAATTGAACAGTTAAGCTGCATGTAAGACACTGTGGTGGTGTTCCCCCCAAAATGAAAGGCAGCTTCAACCTTTCTTGATATCCAGTATAGATTTTGATATCCAATTCACTACAACAAATACCATAACCTCCACATAAACACACCATTTCTGGTATTTGTTGTAGTGAATTGGATATCAAAATCTATACTGGATATCAAGAAAGGTTGAAGCCGCCTTTCGTTTTGGGGGGGACACCACCACAGTGTCTTACATGCAGCTTAACTGTTCAATTCAGTTTCATTAAATCTGGACAGGCCCTCATTTTTACCGAAATATCAGTCACATATCCAAATTAACCCCCCAATTCTGACGCCCCTGGGTTCGTACCGTTCAACGAAGGAGAGACGTCCATGGTAAACCTCTGAGTGAGAGTGGAGGAAGATACACTTACTGTTTTATCTAAAACCCTTCTACTTTTTAAAAGTTCTCTATTTTAAATTTAATAATTAATGATATCTTTCACTAACATTTTTTTTTGGAAATTCCTTTTGTTTTCAACTATTTATTATATGTTTCATCAATGTTTAAAGTTTCAGTTATATCCGTGTAATAGTTTATGTTTTATAGTCTTTCAAATTGAAATGTTATAAATTATTTTTTATCAACATTTTTCATTAAATTCATTCTGTTTTCAAATATTTATTATATGTTTAATCAATGACTAAAGTCTAATCTATATCGGTGTTATAGTTTATCTATTATAGACTTTCAAAGACAAGTATTTGAAACATTTTTAAGTTTCAAATAAGTGTCTGGTTTCTTAAAAAATAGTTCTCATCGACGTTTTTTATGAAATTCCTTTTTTTACTATTTGTTATATATGTAAAATACAATTATTACAAATTATTATAAGTAATTATATTTGTAACTATTATAAATTATTATAATTATAAGTTATTATAATTATAAATTAGTTATAAATACTTAATTGTCATTAATTAAATTACAAATTATTTATTATTAATATTTGATTATTACAAATTATTCTATCTTTATATATACATTATATATTTATTCTATTTATATTTATATAATTATAATAAATATATAATTATAATTATAAATATTATAAATATATACTTATAACTCTAAATATAATAAATATATAATTAAAATAAATAATTATTATAGGCATATATTAATCATAATTACATATTTTTTATAATTACATATTTATAATGTAAAAAATATATATAATGTATATATATAGAATTATATATTTACATTATGTAATTATATATTTATATATACATTATATATAATTAAAATTGCATATTTACAATGCAAAAATATATATGTAATGTATACATAAATATATAATTACATTTACTACATTTATTATATTTATAACTTTTATTATAATTATATAGTTATTATATTTTTGTATTTACTATATTTATAATTATATAATTATTATATTTTTGTTTTTACTATATTTATATATTTATTATTTTTATATATTTATCATAATTATTATATTTATAATTATTATATTTATAATTATAAATTTATTATAATTCTCTAATTAATATTATATTGAATATATAATAATTATAAATATAATAATTATAATAAATATAAAAACTATATAATTATATTAAATGTAACATAATAAATATAAAAAAACAGTTTAGCGCCACTTGAAGTGGCGCTATTTGATTCTTTGAATAGCGCCACTTCAAGTGGCGCTAAAGGCACCCATTTCCCTAAATAATTTCTAGCCTACCCCATTATAATAATAAAAAAAAACCTCTCAGCTAAATTCTCTACAGACGGGCTTCGCACGGGTTGGGCTTTGCCCGGTCCAGCGGGCCGGGCTTTTTCGGGCTGGCCCAGCCTGGCTCGTGGGCCTTCTTGGAAAGGCACAGGCCCGATCCACTGAACCTACGGCCCGAGCCTGGCCTGGCCTGATGCGGGCTTTGTTGGGTCGGGCCGCTCGGGCTTTTGGGTCGGGCATGTCGGGTCGTCGGGCCAAAATTACACCCTTAACCATGATGAAACCTTCTCACTAGTTTCCATGTTTAAATCCATAAGAACCATACTTGCCATAGTAGCTTACCATGACTACGAGATTTGGAAAATGGATGTCAAAACAGCATTCCTTAACGGGAACCTTCAAGAAGATGTATATATGACACAACCAGAAGGGTTTGTAACACCAGGTGAAGCCAAATAGGTTTACAAGTTGCAGAAATCCATTTATGGATTAAAACAAGCATCCAGGTCATGGAACATTCGATTTGATGCAGTCATAAAGGAATTTGGTTTCATTAAGAATGAATGTGAGTCATGTGTTTATAAGCGGTTTAACAGGAATGAGGTTGTTATCCTAGTAGTATATGTTGACGACGTATTGCTTATTGGAAACAATGTATCAGTCTTACAGTCAGTTAAGGACTGGTTGAACAATTCACTATTGGAAATTTAGGCTATAACCACGGTTTCAAACCGTGACTATAGGTTATAGCCACGGTTCAACGGACCGTGGCTAGTATTGGCGTGGCTATAGGGAAAGACCTATAGCCACGGTTTGAAACCGTGGCTAAAGGCATGTAGCCACAGTTTGAACTGTGGCAGGACAGTAAGCCATATAGGTCCTATTGCCATGGTTCTGAATCGTGGATGTATAGTTTTAGCCACGGTTTGAAACCGTGGCAATAGACCTACAACCACGGTTTAAAACCATAGTTGTAGGCGTTCCCATTTCATAAAAAAAAACCCACAGCCCCCCCCCCCCCCGAACACCCCCTGCACCCCCATGCCCCGCCTAGACAGGCCCCCTGCACCCCCCTTGAACATCCCCCCCGCACCCCCATGCACCGCCTGGGTAGCCCCCTTGCACCCCCACTGGACCCCCATGCCCCCCTAGACATCCCCCTTGAACACCCCTCTGCACCTCACTGGACAGCCCCCATGCCCCCCCGGACAGCCCCCTTGCACCCCCACTGGACACCCCCTCCCCCCCTAGACAACCCCCTGGACACCCCTCCCTCCCCCTAGACACCCCCCATGGACCCCCCCCCCGGACAGACCCTGGACAAGCAGACCCCCCTTGCACCCCCCTGGACAGCCCCCTTGCACCCCCAATGGACCCCCCATGCCCCCCTGGACAACCCCCTTGAACACCCCCCTGGACAGCCCTCTTTCACCCCCTTGCACCCCCCTGGAAAGCCCCCTTGAACACCCCCTTCACCCCCATTCCCCCCCTGTACCCCCATTCCCCACCTGCACCCCACTGGACAGCCCCACTGGACAGCCCCTGCACCCCCCTGGACAGCCCCCTTGCACCCCCACTGGACCCCCATGCCCACCCTAGACAGCCCTCTTGCACCCCCCTGGACATCCCTCTTGCACCCCCCCCTGTACAACCCTCTTGCACCCCCTTGCACCCCCCTGGACAGCCCCCTTGAACACCCCCTGCACCCCCAATCCCCCCTAGTCCCCCATGCATGCCCCCTATCACATATATTATAGGCACTTTCTACCAGAAATCTATTTGATCCCAATGAAATTTCACCCATTCTCGTAGACATGCACATCAGACACTTCACAATGTTGGTCCTCAGCCAAAAAGAAGACACTATCACCAACCAAATATCCCCATCATTAGGTTCAAAATGTATCGGTCCTAGAGTACCAAATAAACAGTATTGTCCCTACCATATAAGAAGCTTCAAAGGCCCTCCTTATGAATCCCCACCAATCATCCACTGATTTAAAGTAGGTAATCTATAAGTAGATAAAATCAATTTTTATGTGATACTGTTTTAAAATCCCATCCCTAGAATGTGATAACAAGTTCAACTATTATCATAGGGAGCCTGATCAAGGGATGACTGGTGACTTTATACCCATAACAAAGGGGTCCCTCTTGAGGGCTCTTTCCAGCAATGTCCACCACCAACGCTGCATGAATCAATATCCTCTACATAAATAGGACCACCCCTTATAGGCTCCTACCCATGATATTTTGGACATAGGCCCCCCAGGAAGCTCGTAGAACGTAATAGTAAAAAATACTAGGACATGACAACCACATTGTTCACACTGAAGAATCCCACTGGTCAAATTTGATGAGAAATAATGATTTGATAAAAATATTTGTTCATGCATATCAATACCTCTTGTAAAATATGGTGGTTGTCTATAACTGGATGAAAATCTATTCCTACACCTTCAAAAAATGTTAGTAAACCACAGTTGAAAACAATGAGCTAATGAAAACCCCTGCTCATGCCTATCAGGCATGTCAGTAATATTTGGTAGAATGAAAGGAGAAAATTTAAATCCATGCTCATGAATATGAATAAATCAGTAAAATATAGAGAAAATCATTGAGAATATTCAAATCCCAACTCATTTCCAAGAAGTCGTTCAGTAAAATTTGATGCAAACAACTTGCAGGTGAAAATACATCCTCCTTCTTATCAAGATTTTCATTCATATATGGAAGCAAGAAATTAGAATATGGAAATAACCTCTCACACATATCAATCCATACAATCAAATAATATATAATGAAATGAGAATAATTCTTTTATGCTGTTGACATCCATACAAAATGGCTGACAAGAGTTATGTTGCCAGATTTTATGGGAGATGATTCATATGGTGGGATCATCAAAGTAGAAAGGTATTTCAATTTTTTTCGGATGACAGAGGACATAAAATTACATTGGGCACAACTTTGCATGGTTGGTACCACACTATACTGGTTTTTGTCCTAGTACGGTGCAACGCCGAACTTGTCATGGGAAATGTTTAAACCTACTTTAATGGAAAAGTATGGGCAGCCGACGGAGAAGGAACCATTTCATCAACCTAGTGCATTAGAGGAGTAGTTTGTTTCCACTCTGCAATAGCAGGGAAAGGTAATTGTTAACCTGAAACAATAGAGGAAGGTCGCGGTTAAGGTGGACACAAAATGCTAGTGGTTTCAGTTTGTACAGAATTTGTGACGATAATGTTGAAAAGAGTTCAAACAAGTGTTGAGGGAGAATGTTTGGGGATACGAACAGCTCAAAAGGTTGTACAGAAAATTCTAGTGGTTTCAGTTTGTACAAAATTTGTGACGAGAGTGTTGAAAAGAGTTCAAACAAGGGCTGAGGGAGAATGTTTGGGGATACGAACAGCTCAAAAGGTTGCAGATGTTACTGTCCAGTTCTAGAGAAGAATACATTTCTTTTTGTTTCATTTAGGCAGTAGGCACTTGGTTTTTACCATGTATCATCTTTGGAATTGGTTATGATTCCCACAGATTTCCTTGAGTATTGACTAGAATTTGTTGCTCGACTCTGGTTTTGGATGCTTCGTGGAAAATTAGGGCTCAAAGTGTTATTTTTTGTAGACTATGTGCTGCTTGTTCACATAATTTTATGTACTTGAATGGCTATTTATTTCTCTTTTATCTGGAGACTTTGATGTTAATGCTACACTTTTTATGCTCCTAATGGATCATCTGTTGCCCCAAGGATCTGTTTTTCTCTATTTCAAGCACTGCAACAACATCTGTTTACATGATCTTCAGCAAACTGAACAGTTTCGGCTTATCTGTTGTAATGTTCCCTAATCACTCTTATTTTGTGTTCTTTTTCTTTACGGGTTCTGAGGAAACACCAATGTTTTAACCCGACTAAGATAGTTCAATGCATAGAGCTGATGACATCTGTGTTTATGTGAACCTCCTTTGCATGTTTTTTTCTCTTAAAAGTTATTCTTGAGTCCCAGCACATTGACATCTTATACTTGGGTGGTTGTCACAATGTTTTTCTCTTGGATGTTCTTTACATGATGGTGGATGCAATTCAACTTTTCAGGTGACATGACTATGGGTGGAGGTAGGTACATGCTTATGAGGGGTTTTATTCCACATAGAGATGCTATCATTTTAAATTTCGGTGACTTTTAGGAAGAATTCACGCCATTTTAGACAGGTCTCTTACAATGTGTGTTTTTTGATGTGTTTTTGATGTCTCTCAAATAACATATTTCATCACAAATTTTCTATGTATTCCAAATAAACTATTAAAAAGACTATTTTTTGTATTTTCCATTGCTATTGAAAAGTTATTCTTATGCCAAAATTCTAGTGGTTTCAGTTTGTACAGAATTTGTGACGAGAATGTTGAAAAGAGTTCAAACAAGTGCTGAGGGAGAATGTTTGGGGATACAAATAGCTCAAAATGTTGCAAAAGTAAGATACAAAAGTTTGCTTAAAGAGGGAAGGAATAGGGTATCATGAAACCTCGCACCGAAAGGAGACTCATTGTGTTTTGAATACTGAAGAAGTGGATGGAGTGAGGGAGTTGGCAACAGGTTGGTGGCATGATGGTGTAATGCCATAGCTGACATTACTATGTGGACTCCCTTGCACAACTACTGAACTTCTAATGGAGTTATTGCTACTGTTTATTTTTCAATGGAGCTTGGTCAAGGCCTTTCCAGGTACCGACTGGTTGCTATAACTTTTTCGTAGTCATGGTATACTAGCAGCGATGGACATGAATGCTCCTGATGCTATTGTGGACTCAGGACATGAGGGCTGGAAAGTCTGCTTCCTCACTGGACAGCAAAGGGTGTCATGATTTCTTGGAATAATGGTCAGGAGGTGATTTTGGAAACAAAGTTGCTCCTGGTTTTGGCCAATATAGATGCAGTTGAAGATGCATCTTTAGCAAGAAGTAATGTTGCTCAACTTTTTGGTGGGTATGAATGATCTTTTGAAGTTTCCAACATTATTAGGATGGCGATATGGACTGGCTACGATTTTTGGTGAAGTGATCCAGCACTGGGTTCTAAGAGAAGGGTTTAACAGCACATTTCAAAGAGTGATGCAGCCATATATGATATGTTGTCTCTATAATTCTGATTACTCCTACAGAAATAAAAGACGTTGATTTGTTGTTCATTTACTTCTACTTAGTTCTGGTGTGCAACTACTTGTTAGGCCAGAGTCCTAACGACTTATGATAAACAGTTTGAAAAAATCCGTGGTGTTCTGTTTCTGAAAAACATTTACACTTCCAATTCCAGAAGAAAACCACTCAAATAAGTGTCAGAATAAAAATTTTCAATAAGTAATCTGGAACCACTTATATAGAAACACTTATCTTAAGTGATACGTGATGTAAGCGGTAACGGATCCTAAGTGAGCTTTCCGAAGGTGGCAGGGGGGCTGTTGCGGGTGCTGGGGGGATAGTTGCAGGTGCTGGGGGAAGGGGGATGGTTGCAAGTGCTGGGGGGATGGTGCGGGCTGATTCGAAGGTGGCAGGGGGGGCTGTTGTGGGCTGGAATGTTGGTGGCAGTGAGATGAAATGAAGATAGAAGGGGGCTGGTGTGGGCTGGATGTGGCTGGAGCAGGGCCAAATCACGACATTAACGCGGCGTGACCACGGCATGACCGCGGCGTGTTGGCCCGGTCCAGCGACATCCGCGGGGTAGCATCTTTCGACCAAGAGAGAAGGGAGTAGGAGGAGGCTGGAATGCTGGTGGAAGGGGGCTGGTTTCAGGTGTTGGGGGGATGGTGCGGGCTGATTCGAAGGTGGTAGGGGGGCTATTGCGGGCTGGAATGTTGGTGGCAGTGGGCTGAAATGAAGGTGGAAGGGGGCTGGTGTGAGCTGGATGTGGCTGGAGCAGGGCCAAATCACGGCATTAATGCGGCGTGACCGCGTCGTGTTGTCTCGGTCCAGCGACATCCGTGGGGTAGCATCTTCCGGCCAAGAGCGAAGGAAGCGGGAGGAGGTTGGAATGCTGGTGGAAGGGGGCTGGTTGCAGGTGTTGGGGGATGGTGCGGGCTGATTTGAAGGTGGCAGGGGGGGCTATTGCAGGCTAGAATGCTGGTGGAAATGGGATGAAATGAAGGTGGAAGGGGGCTGGTGTGAGCTGGATGTGGCCGGAGCAGGGCCAAATCACGGCATTACCGCGGCGTGACCGCGGCGTGACCGCAACGTGTTGTCCCGGTCCAGCGACATCCACGGGGCAACATCTTCCGGCCAAGAGCGAAGGGAGCGGGAGGAGGCTAGAATGCTGGTGGAAGAGGGCTAGTTTCAGGTGCTGGGGGGGTGGTGCGGGCTGATTCGAAGGTGGCAGGGGGGCTGGAATGCTGGTGGCAGCGGGCTGAAATGAAGGTGGAAGGGGGTTGGTGAGTTTTCACAGACAGCGTACCTCCGTTGGAGGGGTTTTATTATAAAAACATAACTTTATCAAATGAAACAATTATATTAAAGAACACTTATTCAAGATATGCAATTCAATATAATTAAGAAGAATTAAGAAAGAAGCTAAATTCAATTTAAAGCATTCTTGAATTAAAGAGGCTAGAAGAGGGATCCTACCTCAAGGTGGAACCAAACCGTCCACTTCAACTTTTGGAGCTTTCTAACTAAAAGTTGTTACTCCCCCACTGGGTATACGCACCTTCACACATTAAATGTATTTTACAGAAACCATCAAATTAAATGGGCAATGTCTCACATACAATTTAAAGGGGAAGGTGGAAAACATAAAAAAACATTGAAAACAGAGTAGAGACACGGACCTGGATGTTTGTTTATGCTTCCAACAACAGTATGATTCGATCTTCAACAGGTGCATGAGGTGTTGTCCAGCTTTTTTCGTGCCCAGAAAACACAAGAAAAATGTTATTAAATAGTAAATTAACTAAAGGAAATAAAAGAAAAGAAAAGGGAAAAGAATTTTTAGGTTTTAAACTCCGAACAGGGGCTGTTGTTAACTTGTCCACAGTTGCACCCCTCCACCCTCCCCCCCTGCCCCCCTGCCCCCTGCACCCCTCCATCCTGCACCCTGCCCCCCTACCCCCTGCCCCCTGCCCCCCTCCACCCAGCCCCTTAGCATGCACATCCCCCCATGCACCCTACCCCCCTCCACCCTCCACCCTGCCCCCTGCCCCCTACCCCCCTCCACACTGCCCCCCTGCCCCCTGCCCCCCTCCACCCCTCCACCCTGCCCCCTGCCCCCTGCCCCCCTCCACCTAGCCCCCTAGCCTGCACAGCCCCCCCTGCACCCCCCTGCCCCTTGCCCCCTTCCCCCCTCCACCCTACCCCCATGCCCCCCCTCCACCCTGCCCCCTGCCCCCCACCCCCCACCCCCCTCCACCCAGCCCCCTAGCCTGCACAACCCCCCCTGCACCCCCCTGCCCCCTCCATCCATTCCCAGTTGCTAAATAATGTTTTTGTATTATGTACAAGTGTTTTATGAACCTCATTTTCCTATGATACTAAACATCTAGATCCTTGAATGTATTATTATGTTAATTATCTTAAAAATTTTGTAATAGACATGTACAGATAGGTTGGTTTTCTATATAATGACATCCCAATGTCACTTTACATGGTTTTACATGAATATGATAACAAATACCACTATAAGAACAATACATTATTGAGTAAATATCATTGTATACATTAAAATTCCAACACCTGAGGAATATGGAACTTTCTCCATGTATTGCCACTCTTCTTCCATTGTGAGTTCTTATGCCTTGGTCAAGTTGAAGTGGCATGCAAGATGGGTAGTCACTGTTTCTCATCTATTCATGCCCAACCTTTTGATGATCCTATTGATATGCTCCTTCTGGGTTATTACTAAATCTACATTCTTATTATCTATTTTTATACTTATCCACAATATCTTCTCGAATTTATTGGAATTTTTCATCTCAAAACCTCCAAAAAACTATCCATAGATTTCTAAATCACTCAAACATTTAGTCCAAGTAGAAACATGTAATTGAAATACAATATGAAATTTATGAAGGTACCATTATCCCATTTATTTCAGTAGAAGTAATTATCTCTATTGCAACTATCAAAACCTTCACCAGTGATAAATGATTCAAATTTCTGATTCCACTATCATGGTACTTGCTTTATTCTATACAAGATTTTATACAATATACAAACCAAGTCATGGATCCCAATTTCTGGTACTCATATTGGTTGTTTCATGTTGATTTATTCATTTAACTCACCATGAAGCAAAGTTGTCTTGATGTCCACCAAATCTAGAAGCATATTTTCCAATTCCACCATGCTTAGAATTGTTTAGATGATATAATGCTTATATTTAGTGAGAATATTTCCAAAAAATAAACTTTTTTATTCTACTAATAACACATTATTACCATCCATAATTTTTATCATTTATAAACATCATTCTATTAATTAATTTAGTAAACCCACTTATTTTCAAGTTCCTTTTTACCCACTTAAAGTTCAACCATATCTGATTTTATTTAACTTCAAAGAATCCATCTCTTTATTCATGTAATATTCCACTAATTTGAATAAAAAAACATAGTTTAATTTGGATTTTCATGTTTCTATTCATTCAATAGAAGTATATAATTCATTTAAACCCCATACCTTTGAACCGGTCTCTTAATTTTGGTTGATCTCATCAACTAAATCATATTTTCTAAACTACTTGACTTATTTCTTCCTACATGTACATGAATTTATATTATTTTAATGTTGAACATGTACTTTCACTGCTCCCATCCATGATTTAGCTGCACATAAACTCTTTTGATGAACAAATGATGGTTTTAATTTTTATAATTCAAGTTCCTTCACCACTAGAATCTGAGTTATTTGGAATTTATTAACTTCTAGTAACCTTACTATGATCAACATGGGATTTAACTATGGGTTCTTCATTAATATCATTCCCAATCAAGTTCTAATCATTCAAAAAAACTATTTCATTTAAGAAAATATCTCTCCTTTTGAGGATTTTTTTATTCATCGTCCCACAAATGATATCCAAAATCATTATAATCATATCCAAGGAAGAAACACATTTTATATTTTGATTCAAGTTTGTCTCATTCATGAGAATTTACATGTATATATGGTAAACTACATTTAAATTTTAGATATATAACTTCAGGTCTCTTTACAAACCATGGATCCTTCGGATTTTATTTCCCTTTTTTTCCAATGGTAGACTTTTATTGGTGAGATATACCATTGTGTTGAGATCCTCTTCCAAAATCACCTTAGGCATTACTAAGTGAAACCTCATACTCAAAACTTTATCTATCTGAGACCTATTAATTCTTACAGAAAATTCATTCTATTGTAATGTTATGATCACCATCATCTCATGTATTATTCCTTTATTTTGATAGATTTTATAGAAATTGAGTCCACTGTACCCACCTCTATTGTCTATTAGGAAACAATTCAGCTTTTTACTCCCATTATGGAAAATCATTCCATGAAGTAAACAGAAATACATAAAATTTTTAATTCTAAAAAAATCCTTACCTTTCTAGTAGCATCATCAATGAAATTAATTAATTAAATTCAAACACCAAAGTATTTTATATGGGTAGGTCCCCAAACATCTTCATAGAAAAACTCCAACTTTTGGTTTCTATGATTCTGAAAATCTAAGTTGAAAAAAACTTTTCTCTTCTTTCCTAACATAGAACATTCACACTTTCCAATTTATTTATGATCAAGATTCATTATTTTTTTATCCTATAGAAAATTTAAATTCTTTTCACTAAGGTGATTAAACCAATAGTAAAAAAATTTAGATCATCAAAGTAATACTTATAAAAATTTCCCCTCCAGTTAAATTTCTAGTGAAGTAGAGAGTTCCATCATTTACTCCTTGTGCAACTATCGTTGATCCATCGGTAAATTTCTTTACCCTATTTTCAAAACTAGTCCTAATGGCTACATAATTATGTTTCCAAATTAAAATTAGATTTATTCACAAATCATGGGTGTTTGAAACTTCCATTAACTTTAATAATCATCAATTATTTATTTATATGCTTGGTTATCCTTTTCCAATAACTTCTAAGGATTCACCATTAACCAGATGGGCACTTCAAAACATCCTTGATACATAATTAACCATGTATATTAGATCACTAGTGGATTAATAAGAAGGCCTTCGGTTGACTACTTTGATAGATTTGTATTCGGTTCTTGGGACTTACAGGAGAGGGCAACGATAGGTTTGCTTGACTCCAAAAACATTATGATTCGATTCACCTCCGAGGAAGACTTAATCAAAGCCTGGTCTAACACTCCCTGCAACTGCAACGACTTCCGTTTCTATCTATTCAGATGGACCTACGACTTTCATATGAATCAAGACTCACGTTCAGTAGCGATTTGGGTAAGTTTCCCTAATCTCCCTCTTACATTTAAAAATCCTTCGATTATCAGTATGCTTGGCAACCTAGTGGGAAGATACCTGTGTTCTAACAACCGAACCAAAGTCTTCTATCATTCGGTTAATCCTCACATTTGTGTGGAGGTTGACACTTCAAAAGGGCCTACCGATTTCGTTTGGTTAACAGTTGGTGAAGAATTTCGATGTAGACAAGAAGTCGTTTATGAACCGTGGTTTGAATTTTGTTCTGTCTGTAAGCGAATGGGTCACTTGATGAAGGTCTGTAAGAGTGGGTTTAGGAAGTCAGGGAAATCAAAAGGCGTGAGCATGTATGTTAGTGGCAATCTAGAGAAGATCACGGTGAATGGCTCGTTTGGTCAGGGGAATGTTGGTATGGAGTCTGAATTGAACTCGACCAAAGTAGTGAAAGGTGTTTCAGGAAATCCACTGGTTGCAGATGTCTTCAGTCATTTGAGAAAGGATCTGGGTGATCCTCGTTCACTGGTGCAAATGGGGTTGGAGGCGGAGACAACCGATAGTGGATTGGACCCTCCGCTTGAGGCCTCCTATGGGGGAAGTGGGAACAATACATATGGGGTACTAGAAAAGGTGGATAAGGGAGGTCATACTTCATCAGG
The DNA here is from genome assembly GCA_963277665.1 of Viscum album. Lineage (NCBI taxonomy): Eukaryota > Viridiplantae > Streptophyta > Magnoliopsida > Santalales > Viscaceae > Viscum > Viscum album. The sequence goes on along the minus strand of OY728128.1, from coordinate 1,509,008,640 downwards.
ACCTTCTTATGCTGAGGTGGTGTGCTTAAGAAAGGATAGTAGTGATTGTGTCCAGGCAGTGACTTGGAATCCCAATACAGGTTGCAAGGCCCTGGAACAAGATGCAGGGGGTGAGACCTTGTGTAGGACAAATCAGGTGGAAGGCCTTGTGCTGGGTAATCATTTTGAGCTTCTGACCAATGATGATCTGGTCTAGGTCTCTACAGATTTGGTCCAAATCTCCATGGATGAGTAGGAGGTGAATGGGTCCAGTGATGAATGTTATAGCTCTTATGCAGGTGACACAGAGGATGGGACTCAGGGCAGTAGGAATCCAAGCCCGCAGAGATGCAAAAGCAGGAGGGGCAATCGTAAAGTAAGGAAAGACTACTCACATTTACCTTTACCTATGGAGACCAGATCCATGAAGAAGATGAAGGCCAAGCAGATGGAAAATTCCCCCGACCTCTCCATATCGGCTTGCCAGCATCAGAGGTCTGATGCTATGATTGAACACCCTTTGGAACTGCTTTTGAGCTCAGAAGAGGTTGTGGCTGAATCGGTTCTGACAATTAATGCTACTGATATAGAGCTGAAAGAATGATGGAAATAAGTATAAGGGTACCTGGCAATGAGGAGCAATGCAACTGGATTGATAAACACGATCTCATCCTAATACGAGGATTCAACAACGGGATAATCAGTATAGAGGAGTACATGCAGTCTTGGGACAAGCTGACTTTCCTGTTTGAAGATCTCCTGAAGAGAGAGCCAGACACTCTGGTGAACACTATCTCTTGGAAATTATCTAGGGAGACTAAAACCGGTAAGCTGCACTCTTATTTTAATGGCTTGGTATCTTCCTTTTATGATTAAACTTATGGTTTTTCACTTTTTCCTTAAAAGTGATTGATAATAAAATAAAAAATATATTGAGGTTATTGTATTGTGATGTAAACCAAATCCTCTATTATAGGAAAAAATTATCTATGAGCAATCAATTTGGAACAACCTACAGGTAGATACAATATTGGAATAGTAATAATGTTTTTAATACAGTCAGTTTGCACCAACATTCAACAAGTCACAAACTGAAAAAAGAGATAGAAAAGGAAAATAAGTTATTATTTATGTGTAGAGACGTACCTCTCTTGAAATTAAGATAAATCGTAGAGAATATAGTAGTCCCAAAAATAGGCCCTTGCTGAAATCCCAAGGAGGAGCAGTGGAAAGAGTTGAATTTTAGGAAACCATATCTTGTTGTGTAGAGATAAACAAATAAATTGTTAACAAATATAAAAAGATGCTAATTCATCAAGAATAATACCTTTCATGTTTCCATCACCTGGAATAAAAACCCTTTCCCATAGTGCAATCATAGCTTCAAGCTGGCCTGACACCAAGAGGAAGTATCCATCAAAGCAGTTTGATGACACAAAGGCTTGGGGAATCCCTTCCACCTGAGAAAACTATAGGAAAGGAAGAAATGATCATCTTGTAAATTAATACATTGACATATATAGATTCTTTAATGGAAACTCACATAGATTCATAGCTCCAAGTTTGCCGGACACCTAGAGGAAGTATCCATCAAACCAGTTTGATGATACAAAGGCATGGGGAATCCCTTCCACCTGAGAAAACTTTGGGAAAGGCAGAATCTGCATACCTGTATGGAATAAAAGATGGACCTGTTTGAAAAAAAAATATGAAAAAAAATATGGACATAAATCATAACACTACAATGAACAAACCACTTCAAAGGGACACATACAAGAGTATCAAAATATAATTATCAAAATGAAATAAAGGAAAAAATATATATTTACATTGTCAAGATATGATTCCTACTCTACAAGGAGAATACTATTTTATTTTTATTCAAGGGATAAAAAATTATTACAATTTACTAATACTGATTAAATTATCCATGTTAATAAATATAGTAGAATCCATCCAGAGAAACTAGATGTCATGTCTTTTAATCTCTACGAGGAGTGATTCTATATATCTCATAACTTCACAACTATCTCTCCATTCCATCAAAGGATCCCACCACCTAAAATCATTCACCTAGTACATTGTGCACATTATAAAAATATCATGAGAAAAACATTATGTTTGATTCATTAATAAACTAGTATATCACCACACTGCAATGTACAAACCACTACAAATGAACACAGACAATAGTATTGGAAGAAAATGATTGAAACAGAAGAATTAAAATGAGAAACACAAATTTAAACCCATTATCTCAAACTCAATAAAATTCAACTTAGTATAATGGGGAATGTGCAGCAGCATCCATATCCTACCTGTTACCTAAAAAAATTGAGCCTCTTTCTAGTAAGTTTATGATTACCCAGTGTGAAGAAGAGTTTTAGAAGCTAAGGCTACTCAATTCAAAATTAATCAGAGTTAATATACCAACAGAGTGTAACTCCTAGTAACGGGATAATTTATCTCCTCCAATGAATCCACATCAATAATAATGAACTGCTCAACCAATAACGAAGGTAATAGATAAAGATTCATACCTCAAATCGCCGCATAGGAGGTGCTCCGGAGGAGGAGATGGGAAGGAAGCCTCGGAGCAGCGTCGGCAGGGAGGTGAGGTGATCGCAGGGAGGTGGGTAGGTCATGTCGGCGGGGAGGTGGGCTGGCAGTGCCGGAGCAGCGTCGGCAGGTAGGCGTCAGAGCCACGTCGGAGTCGGCGGGGAGGTTTGTTGGCTGCGTCGGAGCTAAAGGAGAAGGAGGAATCGTGAGAGGAGGAATAACGAGGGGAGTAGGGGAGGAGGGGAGGAGGAATCCTGAGGGGAGGAGGGGAAGAGGGACAGTGAGGACGGCGAGGGAGGAGGAATCACGATGCGGGAGGAAGGGCGAGGACAGCGAGGGAGGAGATTCGCGATGCGGCCCGATCAAAATAATTTTCACATAACCTATTGCCACGCCCAACTATTTGGGTGTGGCTATATCTTAGCTATAGCCACAGATCATTTAAAGTGTGGCTATAGATCCGTGGCTATAGATCATTTTTTTAGTAGTGATTGTTTCTCCATGAAGGACTTGGGTGAAACAACCTACATTCTAGGGATCAAGATCATTCTTGATAGATCTAAGAGGCTGCTTAGACTAAGTAAAGGTACATACATTGACCAAATACTAAATAGATTTAGTATGGAACAATCCAAGAGGGGATTGGTTCCAGTGTCACGTGGCCTGCATCTTTCTAAGAAAATGTGTCCTCAGACACAACAAAAGAAAGATAGAATGAGTAAGATCTCATACACTTCGGCTATAGAATCCATCATGTATATGTATCAGTCTTGATGTTGTCTATGCATTGAGCATGGTAGGCAGATATCAAGCAGATCCAGGAGAACAACATTGGACTGCTATTAAGACTATCCTTAAGTATCTGAGAAGAACTAAGGATATGTTTTTAGTGTATGGAGGAGACGAGGAGCTTGTCATCAGAGGGTATGCTGATGCTAGTTTTCAGACAGATCAGAACGATCTGAAGTCACAATCTGGATATGTTTTTTGTCTCAATGGAGGATCTATGAGTTGGAAGAGTTCAAAGCATCCAGTTGTCGTTGATTCTATAGTGGAGTCTGAATATATAGTGACTTCTGATGCAACTAAGGAAGCCATCTAGATTATGAACTTTTTCTAGGAGCTTGATGTGGTGTCTAGCAGTAAAGATCCTATCACATTGTATTATGATAATACTACAGCGGTGGATCCTGCCAAAGAACCAAGGTTGCATCAACAGACAAAGCACCTACTATGAAAGTATCACCTCTTGAGGGATTTCTATCAAAGGGGTGAAGTTACAGTGAGCAGAGTGTCCACGGAAGAGAACGTGACAAACCACATGACTAAATGTCTATCTCAGCAGGAGCATGAATATCATGTGAGAGCTAGTGGGTTAAAGGTTATTAATAGTTGACTCCAGTCCAAGTGGAAGTCTGTTGGAGTTGTAGCCTAAAACCTACTACTTTGTACTTTATTCTTTAATAAATACATTATCAGATCTTGATTGTTCTTTTGCGTGACAATGCATGTGATAATGTACTAAGGATAGTTGTTGCATTAAAGGGTCATAGCGGATCCCTGCTATGGTGAGAAGCCAGAAATGACATAACACTGCTCTTGAATATATGTTCTATGGCCGAATGATGCTATTTGAGGGATACAAATAATACAAGTCATTAGGGGTGAGGACTCATAAAACTTTGAGACACCTTCTCAAGGTGTGCGCCCTTGGTAATATTCAGGAGGATATTATGAGAATGAGATCCGCCAGTAGGAAATCTACATTTCATAATGTCATTGGATGTTCCTATCTGCAAACGTGTGTATTGATCCTTAAAATTTAAGATTATTATTAACAAGTATTACAACTCTCACACTTAGATGTATTGATGAAAATTGTGACGACGCACCGTTCGCAGCGAGGTAGGATATGTTGGGTGTGTCACGAGTAATACAACATTAATAGATAATGCGAGAAAAGATTTGTCCATTTTGTTCCATAACAGAAGTAGATATCTCAGACCCTTTGATGGAATTGATATAGCCTAAATAAATCCATGGTCATGGTAAGGAATAGGTTAGTTCAATTCCAGAAAGTCAAAGAAATAATAATCGAGCACATGAGTTGATGACACTAGCATGCAAACTGCTTGATTCGAGATATCGAGATAAAGGGATTACATTACACAGTAAGCATTCGTAGGATGTGACACGACATTGTGACATTAACTTCTTTCTCTATGGGTGTCTTGATGTGTTGTTAAACGCTAACCTTGGATTTTAGGCAAGCTTCGCCTAATGCCACTGAGAAAGAGGCCTAGAGGGCCACATACTAAGTGTATCCAAGTATCTCAGTTAAATATTAATTTAACAAGCTGAATAAAGATTATTCCTGATTGTGGTTTAATAATTATTCAAGGATGTCTGATCGCATTTATTTCGATACTATTTATTCGAGAGAATACATTGTGGGCGAAATAATATATTTATTAGTGAGTAATGTAGTGATATTTATTTGAGAAATAAATAGCCATTATTTAAGATCTAATAAATGTGGTGGAGGAAATAAAGAGAATGGAAAAACAAAATTACACGCCCTGTATATTAATATATACGTCGTGTATTTTTTCTGAGAATTTATGAGAAATAATATTATTTATTTAATTAAATAATATTAGGTGTAATTCACTGGGTGCATGTTAAGTAATAACAATAGTCAACTGTTATTATTAGACATGAGGTATGACTAAGAATTAAATGAAATGAATAAATGCTTTCGGGTAATTAATTCATTTTATTATTCTGTGTAATTAAAGTCTCAATTATATAATTCTCATTAGCCTAGCCATTTTTTGTGGTTGTGCACAATAGATCTAGAGAAAGCTCTCAAACCAAGAGATAATTCTTTTTCTTCCAAGAACGCTCTCAAGCTACGAGAGAAGGATCCTCCTCCATCGGATCAAGGTGATCAAAGACGGACATCGCAAGCGAAGGCTCTTCCGTGCTAGCACTCAGAAATCCCTTCGACGACGTCGAGAGATACGTGAATCACGTGTGGATCACCGCTAGAAGAATCATACACTTGGATTCTACGACGCAATGACGAATCACATCAGACCGTGATCATAAACATCAACAGAGAGAGAATTCAATCAAGGTAATTCATGTCTTTTAATTAAATTAATTATAACCAACATATGATGATCATCTCTATGGTTCTGAGACTCCCCTCTTTTCTTTCGTTCTTCGTTTTATTCCGAAGATCCGACGTTTTATTATTGTGACAGATCTCAGATTAAACGTCGTTAACGATAAAAAATTAAAGTTGGGTACACCCACCAACGCGCTTCCGCTGCATCCGGAACCTACAATGATGACCCAAGCTTATTCGCGTAGGATGTGATGAGATGTGTTGTCAGAGGTGTCTTCGGGACAAATTGTGACATGGTGTCTCAGGTGTCTCAAGTGTCTTCGGGATGAGTTGTGATATGTTTTGTCAGGTATCTTCAATATGAGATGTGATGTGTTGTAAGACCCAGGTGTGTGCAAGCGGGATGTATTGTGATGCCCAGCTGTGTGCGGGTGGGATGTGGTGTGGTATAATCGAAAGAGATGGGAGCGTCGAGACGTTTGTCGTTGGGGTGTGAGAGCGGCTAATCAGTGGGAGAGTAATGCACGTTATCCTATCATCAATGTGCTTTGTTTGATATTATATTACCTGGCTTCCGTTGTTTGGCGAGTGTGCCTTTGTGAGGTTGGGATGGTTAGTATGTATATTTAGGTGCTATTTGATTCTGCTGTTTTCTCACGGATGCATTAAGATGCTTCTTTCACATATGCACCAGAGACTTGAGTTTTTCCTACTGAGTATACTTGTATGCTCACCATATGTATATAAAAATGTTTTCATGTTTCTAGAAGAATTTTGTGAACCATGCTAGATCTTACTTGCTTAGATCCTTAATAGTTGACGTGTCGCTGCATTAACTTTACTTTTGGGTATTTACTTTTGAGATGACTTTGATTTTCTCTTTTATATTATGTTTTGGAGTTGTTTGTGGACGATTTATCTTATATCCCGATCTTATATTATTATAGAGGGTAACGACTCCCATACATGAGATTTTTATACCTTCGGTGCTAGTCACCAACCCGGGGGTTACTAGAGGCGGGACTCGGGGGTCATTATCTCTCCCCCCTCGTTGCAGTATCTTTGGAGGGAGGGGGTCGTGACAAAATGAATAGTTAAAAATACAATACGGTAAGGTTAGGACAGTGAATTTAAAAAATAAAAGAGTTAGAGTTAGAATTCCAATTTTGTAAAATATCTATGTAGAATTCATAAACCACTAATATCATAAACTCTCAATAGTGAAAATTGAATCAATACAAATACTGAATCAAGTTTCATGGAATTGATTTTAAACAAAGAATTTAATTTAGTTACAAATTTAAATCAAGTGTCTACAATAATAATAATCTATCAATATATCATTAAAACTTCTAAAAATGATGCAATTCAAATATTTGTTTTTAATCAAATAAGAAAGTTTATAAATTCCCACAGAATACAACGGTATACCGGCATTTTTCAAATCAATTGCATTTGAAATTTGAATTACAACGAGCAAAATATCGGCCTCCGGTAAAGGGCCATGCCCTTGGTCTCGTATTTACCAAATCGCCCATATATCGTTAAATGACAAATGTTTTCAAAGGTCTATGAGAGTCTTTCGGTAATGGCAGTCTCGTTATATTTCGGAATATTTCGGGTTCTTTTGCAATCAGGCCAATCAATGCCACGAACGGAACAAAAGCGACCTCCCTGTAGCCCTTTTCGTTTGCGTGTTACATGCTTCAAGCTAGTGTTCATCTCGTCACTCTCTCTCTCCCTATCCCTCCTGCTCTCTCTCCACCATTTCTTAGCTGGTTGGCTTACTGGCTCGTTGGCTGCTGCAGTTCCTTTTTCTTCTCCTTTCTATCATCGTCATCTTCCCTTTTCTAAGTTACTGTCATCCATTACATCTGATTCTACGTGTTTAGTTTCGAAGCGATTTGCCTAGCTGGTCACTCTTGATGGTGGATACCGCGCCCTAGTTCTATCTTCCTTCAGCCTGTTAGCCCTCGCTACTGAATTGTTATAGTGCCCCTCATGCTTCCTGGCCACGGCCGATTATTTATTTATATATTTATTTTTTGGCGTCATTGTCTCCTGTCTTTCTGTTGTGTTTATCAGGAAAACTCCCGTGTTGCTTCATTTCAGAGATATTTGTGAGCGGGGCAATGTCTTCGAAAGTCGGCAGTTCTGATCAGCCGACGCCGAGGCGGATCACCCGGACTCAGACTGTGGGGAGTCTCGGCGAAACGACATTTGACAGTGAGATCGTGCCATCCACACTGTCAGAAATTGCTCAGATTCTTCGGGTGGCTAATGAAGTTGAATCTAGCAACGCAAGGGTTGCTTATCTCTGTAAGTCCATTCTGCGTTGATTTGTAGCCTTCTTAATCGTCGACTGGTTTTTCTTGAACCGAAGCTTTGGATGCATTTTACATTTGCAACTAGTAATTTTTTTTACGATCGTGCCCGGCTGGCAAGTCCTACGACTGGGGGGCGGTAGTCTGTAGAGTGGATATTACTGGTGCGGCCTCTTCTTTGCCACATGTGATCTGATCATGCTTCCCCAGGCTCCGCAGTTGCCCATCTGATTTAGCACAACGAATTAAACAAATCCTGACGCGAGGAATTCGTGAAGAACGCCAAGAACTTGGAGAGGAGTTCTCCCAATAATGTATTAAATGATTCAAAAGTGCCACACACAAAGCAGCTAATTAGCTACTCAAAGTCCCCAAAACCCTATGGTTAAAGAAAAAAATAGACTTAAACACCCGTAAAGAAATAAATACACGCCCCCCCACCAGAAATTAATTAAAATAAAGGGCTCTGGTGTTGGCCTGGCTGGGCCACCTTCTGTTGGACAGGCGGTGTCTCGGGTAGCCCCTCCTCCCTGATTAGCATTGATTCGTTTTAGAATCTTGCATGGCCTGATCTTCTTTGGTTTCAATTTGTTATAGGGCCCCATCGGAAACCGTTCTTTCCTGATGTGTACCATGGCGAGGTCTCCAACTTCAAAAATTGTTTGTAGCCTCATCTTGTCTGCCGCTTCTTTGTACTTCGCATTAGAAATTTCAATATTTCAGGCAACTTCAACTTGTATGTTTTCGATGCGGGAAGCCATATGCTCAACCTCTACGCAACGGAGTCTTCCTGGTTGTTCGATTCATGACACTGTACAATGCAAACTTAGCCCGGGTAAGGATGAAATCCCATTGTTTAGGACGATCGCAACATAAACAACGAATGAGAGTGCCAAAGTTGCGGCTTATAACTTTCCTTCGTCCATTCTTTTGAGGATGGAAATAACTACCAAAAGAACAGTCTGGAATGACCTCCATAGTGTGCTTAAAATGACTGAGGAAACGGGTATCTCGATCGGACATAACGGTCTTTGGAGTGTCGTGGAGATGCACCTGTTGAAAAAATAACACGACGACATGAAAGGCATCCGCTGTCTTCTTGCATGGGAAGTGCGTGATTTTCGAAAAGCGGTCCACCACTGCAAAGATGAAGTCATGGGACCGATGGGTGTGGGGAAGCCCCAAAACGAAGTCCATGGAAACGTCTTCCCATGGTGATTCCAGAATAGGTAGCGACTTGTACAAATTCAAAGTTTGAGCACAACCCTTATTTGTTTGGAAAACTACACACTTTTGCACCACTTTAGCAACATTCTGCTTAGTTATGGCCACTTTTGTGATGAAGCTTCGTGGCAATATCCTCTTGTACCGACCCTTGCGGAATGCACAAGTGGTCCTTGAAGAAAAATAAATCCATCTGCAATAAAAGGGCCAACAGACACCTTGCTCACACTGTTTCATTTCTTCGGCGACGTCCACGTCATCTCAGTATCGGTCTTTTAAATAATCAAACCCCACAACTTCATTCTGCATAGTTAGAAGTATATGAGCATGCTTGCTTAATGCTGCCTCTATCAGATGTCTCATGTTGACGAATTTTAGGTCACGCCTAGGTTAAATTCCGTCCTCTGGATTCAACCGTGGTCTCAAATTTCTGATTCGAGACATTGTTTAGGAAATATTCCATTATTTCCGAAAAACTGCGCGCGCGTGACATAAAGTATATTTAATATTTTTATAAAATTATTTTCGGGCTCATCGGACCTTAGAATCACGCGCCATCTCGGCGTCCGACTCCGAAAATATTTCTTGATATATTTTAAAGTCTCACCAGGCAAAAACATGCTTATCATAAATTTACAGAACGCCACTTGTTTGTGGTTCCCTGGAATGGATGCTGTATTGTTCAGTTGAGTTTGGGTATCTCCGATGCCAGTTATTTTTTTTGTCAAAATCATTTCTTGCCCCTGCACTCTTGTATTCAACTCCACTATTTCCACTGATGGCCGCACGACCGATGGTCACTCAACCCCTTGCAGGATTGTCTTCTCTATACGTCGCCCTAGGAGCCGCAACTCCCTATCACCGACTTCTTTTGATCTCGTGCCAAATTCCTTTGTGGCTAGGTCAGCCGCTAGTCATCCGGTTGTAGGCTCCTCTCTAGGCGATACATCGCTGCAACAAAATACTTCTGCTTGCTCATTCATTTCCTGATCCCATTGCTGTTGGGTGTGCATGATAAATTCCATCTTGACTAGTCGTGCGTTGTCCTGTGACATACTTAGTGGAGATGACTTACCATGCACGTTGTCCGACATATTTACCGGCACAACTGCATTCTGCCCTTGCGCCAGATCGAATGGAGTCGCTTCGTTGAGCCTTGCGCCCTCGTTTAACCTGCGCCAGTGTAATATCACAAGATTTTAAAAAGAACGACTATGTTCAATAGCGTAAAAAATACGCAATACTGAGTGTAAACGAACCGTGAAATATTATTATTTAGTAAAACCATTTTATTTTTCAAAGATAAGCTTTCTTAAAAAATGTTTTTTTATTGCTTTTTGTGAGCAAATTATATAATTAATTTTTGAAAATTTTAGAAATCGTATTTGATAAAATAAATATCATTTTTGAAATGAACATATCAAAATTAGCCTATGGTGTAATTTTGAAATTTTTCTTAAAAGTTTGATTTTTCAATAAATAGTAAAAAATGCTGATTTTTATTGGAAACTGTATTTTCTTTTAAAGTTTTTACAAAGTAAAAATTTTTTTTGGATTAATTTTAAAATTTAATTAGTTTATTTTAATTTAAAATAATTCAATTATGGTTTCTGAAATGAATTTGTACTTGAATTTAGTATAAAACATTTTATATTTAAAAATTACATTTTTTTGAAAAACGAGTTTTCTTGTTTTTTGCCGGTTTGATTTTAAATTCAATTCTCCCACTTTTTTGTTTTGAATTTTGAAAAATGGATTCCATATTTGAAATTAGGAGGTCTAAATTTGGTAAATAAGTCCCTTTTATTTTTAGTAATTATGATTAGCGATCATATTAATTTTTGTTACCACGGTAAAAGGTAAATCAGGTAATTAAGGGTTAAAAATAAAATGATAAGGACTATAAAATGACCCCAACACTCGCCTTAATTTTAATGGATGATTCTATTTCATCCATACTCATCCAAGATTCGGTTATATAACCTTTTGTAGCCATTTGGATGAGATTATGATCTTTATAATATTTTATGTAAAGAAAAGTAAAAAATATAACTCTTGTTTTTAATAACTACAATATTTTTAACATGGAGATAATCGGATGATATTTTCGGTTATAAATAGTCTTTTGAAAGCTAAATGATGTATCTTCATCATGATAATTTATTTTTATTTTTAGCGAATAAATAATGAACTTAAATGTTTACACATCCTTGATGCAATTTGTAGATTAGGAAATCCCCCTTACCTCAAAGTGAGGCGGAAACCTACTTTTATAGATTGAGGATACAAAATACACACAAGAGTATTCTGATGTGGGACTCGGAAATACCCAAAATAATAATAAAAATATGGTTTTAACACTCCCCCTCAAGCTGAACATGCCCAACTTGGACAACGAGTCCCACAAAAAAGAAAGAAGAAAAAACATACAAGACCAGACACACTCCCCCTCAAGCTGGGCCGCAGATGCTGTGGATGCCTAGCTTGGAACTAAGCAAGGCAAGGTGAGCCCCTGGGAGGCCTTTGGTGAAGATGTCGGCAAGCTGGTCTGCCGTCGGGATGTGACTAAAGCGGACGTGATCATGCTCTAGGTGGTGGCGAAGAAAGTGACAGTCCACCTCAATATGTTTCGTGCGTTCATGGAAGACGGGATTTGAAGCGATCTTGGTGGCTGCCTGATTTGGAGGAAAGCCAAGCTCTCCTGGAGGAGATGTCAAAGCCAAATGATCTCCGTTGTGACGGTGACCATGACACGATATTCAGATTTTGCACTGAAGCGAGAGACGACTGTCTGTTTCTTGCTGCACTAGGAGATGAGGTTGCCTGCCAAGAAGACGACAAACCCAGAAGTAGATCTCCGAGTAGCAAGGCAATCAGCATAATCAGCATCACAAAAGGCCTCAATATGCAGATGAGCATGCTGGGAGTAGCGAAGACCACGGGCAGGCTCGCGCTTGATGTATTTGGCGATGCGGAGGACAACATCCCAATGAGAGGGGGTCGGATGCTCCATAAATTGGCTCACTTTCCCAACAACACAAGCGATATTGGGGCGAGTCATGGTGAGATAATTGAGTTTGCCCACCAGTCGACGGTACCGCTCTGGGTATGAATATGGTTCCGAGGAGGCATAAAGAGACCGTTCCCCAGGCTCCAGAGGAGTGTCCACAACAGTGGCTTGTGTTAGCCCAACATCCTGTAGAATATCCAATGCATATTTCCGTTGGCAGAGGGAAGTGGTGTCCGGAGAATAGGATACCTCGATGCTGAGGAAGTATGTGAGAGGACCAAGATCCTTAGTGTGGAAATGCTGGTGAAGATGCCCCTTGAGGTGGGTGATATCAGCAGAGTCGCCGCCGGTGATGATGATATCATCCACATAAACGACCAACAGGATGGAACCGGCGGGGGTTGTCCTGTAGAACACGGTGTGGTCCTTCATGCTGCGAGAGAGCCCAAAGTCGGTGACGGCAGTGCTGAAGCGGCCGAACCAAGCATGAGGAGATTGCTTGAGGCCGTAAAGAGAGCGGCGGAGTCGACAAACTTGAGACCCGGCACCAGAGGCACAAAATCCGGGGGGCTGTTGCAGATAAACTTCTTGCTCAAGAAAACCATGGAGGAAGACATTCTTGACATCTAATTGATGAAGATGCCAATGATGATGAGCTGCCAGAGTGATGAATAACCGAACGAAGGCCATTTTGGCAACCGGAGAGAAGGTATCAAAATAGTCAACACCGTAAGTCTGTGCGAATCCCTTTGCCACAAGGCGAGCTTTGAGTCGATGAAGAGTGCCATCGGGATTTAGCCTGATGGTGTAAATCCATTTGCTGCCAACTGCCTGTTTGCCTGCTGGAAGAGGGACAAGATCCCAAGTATGGTTCTCTTCCAGAGCCTGCAACTCATCCCGCATTGCTGTTATCTATCCCGGGTGAGATTTTGCATCACCAACTGTGCTAGGAATTGATATTGTCTCCAGAGCTGACAGACCCCTGTAGGAAGAAACAAAGAGAGGAGTACTCTAGCAAGAGCGAGTACCTTTCCGGAGAGCAATGGGCAAGTCGTCTGGTGCCGGGGCAGGAGCATCGGACGAAGCGGGGATGACGGTGTCATTGGCCAGGACGAGGGATACAGTTGATGGACGGCGTGAGTAGACTCTACCAAAATGGGTGTCAGCAGCAGGGGGACACCGGAGGGTGGATGATGAGAGAAAGACAATTATCAATGACAGAGTCAGGATGAGGAGAGAGAAGGGAGAATGGAGAGCTCTCAACAAATGAAACGTCAGTAGAGATGACGTACCTCCGGAGGTCCAGTGAGAAGCAACAATATTCGCGCTGAGTGCGGGAATAGCCAAGAAAGATGCACCGAAGGGATTTGGGAGAGAGTTTGGAGAGGCCAGGACGAGTGTCACGAACATAACAGAGGCATCCGAACACCCGAAGTGGAAGAGAGTGAGGAGGGAGTGAGGAGAACAGAGCCCGCAAAGGAGTCTCCCCCTGAAGGATAAAAGAAAGAAGGCGGTTTATAAGATAGGTAGCAGCGAGGATGACATCGCCCCAAAAAAGAAGAGGCACTTGGTGGTGGAAGAGGAGGGCACGAGCAGTCTCCAGAATATGTCTGTGTTTGCGCTCGGCCACTCCATTCTGTTGGGGTGTATCAGGACAGGAGGTCTGATGAATGATGCCTTTCTTCTGGAGGAACTGCCGAAAGGGAGTGGAGACACGCCCATTGTTGGAGCGGAGACATTTAACAGAGATTGAAAATTGGTTATGAATTTCATTGTAAAATGTCTGGAAGGTGGAAAATACTTCGGAGCGTTCTCGAAGGAGGTATAGCCATGTCATTCGCGAAAAGTCATCAATGAAAGATATATAATACTTATACCCCAAATGACTCGGAATGGTACAGGGACCCCACACGTCGGAATGAACCGGATCAAAAGGGTGGGAGGCCCGTGTATCTACCCGAGGAATGTATGAGGTGCGATGATGTTTCGCAAAAGAACAAGACTCACAATGAAAAGAAAGATGCTGACTAAAATCTGGATAAAGCTGATGAATGGTGGAGGCGGGAGGGTGCCCCAATCGGGAATGAAGATCCAGTGCTCTCGCAGCAACAAAGGTGCAGACGACTGTTGTCGGGCCATGCCATCGAACATGTAGACCCCGTCCCGAAGCTGGCCTCTACCAAGTTCCCGATTCGTAGTCCGCTCCTGAAAGACAACAGATGATGTAAATATGGCAACACAGTTGTAATCCTTTGTAAGCTTACTGATAGAAAGAAGATTAAATGGGCTTCGGGGCACATGTGCCACAGAGGGCAGGTGAAGTGAGGAAGTCAGAGAGCATGCACCGAAGCCCGCAATAGGGATAGTGGAGCCATCAACGACGGTGATGACTGAGGAACCGACATAAGGACAGTAGGATGTCAACATACCAGCATCACCGGTGATGTGGTTGGAGGCACCTGAGTCGAGCATCCATGCAGGCGAGCGACGACCGACGAATGCTGCGGAACCAGCAGAGTGGGCTGGAGAAGCCGAAGACGGACCGGGTCCATAGAGAGGTCCAAAGATGATGGAAGAGCTGAGACTGATGAGGAAGCTTCCTGGACCGCTGTTTGACCTTGTTGCGGTTGCTGAGAAGGGTGGCCATGAAGGACCCAACAACGGTCGATCAGGTGGCCGAGCTTGCCACAGTGCTGACAGAGGGGCCGATGACGTCCCTTCACGCGGCCACGTCCACGATTGCCCGAGGAGCGTCCCCCGCCACGACCGACGAGAGCCGAGTGATCGATGATGGGGGTGGGCGGGGGAAGAGCGCGTTGGGCCTTGCCCAAGCGATGATACACCTGTGGTATCGCCAGTGTAGACGGGCCAGAGAGCATCTCGGTAGCCGTGGTGGCATACTCAGGAGCGAGACCATTGAGAAGATTGAAGATGTAGAGTTGGTCCCTCTGGGTCTGAGTGTCCGTCGGTGGTTGGGGAACTTCCTGCAACTCATCGCGAAGACCTTTCCACTCCATGAAATATGCGGGAAAAGATTTGTCCGGCTGTCGGATATGCGACAGTTGCTGAAGGACATCTGAGATCCGAGCCAAATTGTTGGTCTCAGAATACATGATGGTTGAGGAATCCCAGAGTTCCTTTATTGTATTCGCAGTCCGAGTGACATCTTTGACTGAGCGATCCATTGAATTGACCAGCAATGCGTAGATCTTGCTGTCAACAAGTTTCCACGGACGGTATTTGGGATCGGTGGATTCCGGTGGAGGATCCTCAAGGTGTGAATCAAGGTCCATTCCGGTAAGAGACATCAACACCGTCTTCCGCCAGATGGAGAAGTTGGTTGAGTCGAGCCGCTCATTGACGAGGCAGGTCGAGGCAGTGATCATCTGGGGCAGAGCAGAAGAGGCTGCCATGGAGGAGTCTGACATCGGCAGATGATGACAGGTTCAGTGGTGCGCTGGGCTTGCAATGAGAGGACGCAAAAAAAAATAGGGTCGGGTGAACCCGGGAAGCAGCAGGGGTGGGCGGCGTCGGGAAGCAGCAGAGGCGCCGCAGCGAGAATAGTAGGCCGCTGCGTGAGGTCCGAACTGAGAGGGCGGGGCCGGTAGGGGCCGAAGAAGGCGGTAGCCGGGAAGCGCCGTGAGAGGCGGGGTCGGGCGTAGCCGTTGTTGGAGTCGTGGGAGCTGGGCAGCCTCGTGCGTCGGGCAGGTCGGGAGTCACCGCTGGGGACGCAGCGGGGTTGATCACGCCGGGACGAGGAGGCTGAAGGATGGTCAGTCGTCGCCGGGATGACCGAAGGAGAGCACCGCAGGGGCGGTGGGCGTAGGGATATGCTGTCGCGGGAGTAGGGCCGACCGTAGGAGGAAGCGGCGCCGTGGGATGTCGCAGTAGTTTCTAGAGCGGGAGGGAGACGACGTCGGAAGTTGCAGGAACAGGAGGGCAGTTCGGGCGAAGTGGGAGATGCGGGAGCGGCTGTTCTGCGTGCCGGGAGTTGCGGAAGCGGGTGCCGACAGGTGCGGGGAGTCGGAAAGAGTGCCGGGTAGGGCGGGAGTGGTTCGAGTGTCGCCGAGAGGCCGCAGAAGAGATTGCGGGGCGTGGGGCGACAGAGGGGTGATGCCGGGTTGTTGCCGGAAGGAGCCGCAGAGGGGAAACCGTCGGGAGGGTTGGCTGCGGAAGGTAGGAGGAGGGTGGCCACGTAGGGCAGACCTGGGAGAAGGGGGTTGCCGCATAGGGCAGAGCCGGAGGAGAAAAAAATATAAAAGGATTATCCCTCTGATACCATGTAGATTAAGAAATCCCCCTTACCTCAAAGTGAGGCGGATACCTACTTTTATAGATTGAGGATACAAAATACACATAGGAGTATTCCGATGTGGGACTCAGAAATACCCAGAATAATAATAAAAATTGGGTTTTAACACAATTAATGAAAAAATAGAATAAATGATATTAGAAATATTAAAAGTAGTATAATTTGAAAGAATTAACGTGACACATAAATTTTCTAGATAATCATAATATGTTAGGGATGTGTTAAAAGATTTGTTTCGAATTTCATTTGTTGTTTTGATGTTATAAAAAGTAAATAAATAGTTCTAAAATTGACATTATTGATATTTTATGAAAATTATATTTTATTAAATGATATAAAATTCCTAAAAATTCTATCTTCGGCCAAGTGATTAGGTTTTGGTTGAAAATATCAACCATGATCAGTAGCTATCATGACCCTCGAGTAGTGAAAAATGGGTTAATGAAGGGTTACTACAAAAAGATAAGAATAAAAATATGATCCAAACTTGTCCAAATTTTATGGGATGAGGGGATTTCGACTCATCCTCATCTTAGCTTCGAATCTTATCAATTTGGTGCCATTTGGACATCAAAATTTAAATTAATATTTTATGAAATTCCGAAAGTGCCCGACCATATCAAAATCCCTTCCTAACATCCCTCCCCACGTTTTAAAGGTCTTAGTTTGGGCAGAATACCAACCTTAGTGGTTTTAACGTGTTAACCAAATAAAGTTGTCTGAAGAAAAGATATCATTTTTAACTGAACATTTCTGTTTTATTTCTTATTTTTCCTCCTTTAAATCTTATTCAATCATGATGATATAATAACATCGGTATCTCCCACATATTGAGATATTATGTTACGCCTACCGTCTTCATGATTGTAACGTAGTTCTTTTTTATTAACCATCTTTTATGATTGGTTTTAAAAATATAATTGATGTTTAAAAATGATAATTATGTCATGATTGTTATTTTGGAGATGAAATACCTCTTTGATCATAGTCAACATATTGAAGTTATTTTGGACTTATGAACCAAATATTGTCAAAACATCCGACGTGAACTTAACTGATTAAGTAATTGTATATAACATGGTAATAAGTGAAATGAAAAGAATAATAAACTTGAAAAATGTTCTTAAGTAAATAATTAATATTAGTTTATTATTCAAGAAGATAAGGAACGTACGTGACGATGAGTTGAGCTTGGGGTAAGAGACTTTTAAAAATCTTATTTTAAAGTTTCTTTTAAAACTCTTCTTTTCTTCCATGTCCATATTTTTAAAATTATTTTATAAATGTTTTTACATGGGCATAAATGAATTTTAAAGGACATTTTATGTCTCTTTTTGACTTTCTTTCGAAGGTTTTTCAAAAGGAATCTTTTTAGGGAATGTTTTGGCTTTCTTTAAAAAAGACATAAGGAATGTTCTATTTTAACGTAAACCGTGAGAATGACATTTCCCGCCGCCATAACCGTTATTTGATCTCTGGCCTCCTTTGCAAGTTTTCATGTTTTCTTAAAAGGAAAACCCTTCTTCCCTATGTTCTAGTTATTTTTTAAAAAAAGATTTTAAAATGGAATGGATTTTCCAAAGAAAATTTTTATGAGTGTAATGTCGGAAATTGCAAGCTTTTATGTGTTGTGATTATGTTATGGTTCTTGTGCATTGTTATGATGACGGGTGGTTCCGTTGTAAACCAAGGATGAGATGAGTGGTTACGTTATAAACCAAGGACGAGTGGTTTTGTAATAAACCAAGGACTGGTGAGTCCGTGATAGCCCTTCAATACATTGGGTATGGAAGTCGACCGTATGATTATTTCATTTGTAAGAGTTATATGAAAATGATGTCCCAAGTAACCTGCATGTTTTATCTTATGCTTGCTATGAGTTTTTATGAGAATTTTATGATTTCTCAAGGTAATATAATGATTTTATGTTTAAAGAAGAGTATATGCTACATTTTAAGGTTAAAAAGTATAACTTTCTGAAAAAGTTTTTATGAGTTTTCATGATTGCAAAGGAACCTTTATGTGTTTTATTTTGCCTTTAATATTTCTTATGAAATGATTTATAAAAAACCTTGGGTAGAGAATGTGATTTCTTGAGTAAGAAAATGTTTATTTTGAGTTCAAAGTTTATTTTGAGAAAAACAATTTTTTTGTAATTATTTACGGACTAACGGTTTATTTCTTTCTTTTTATGTCTCTTACTGAGCTTTTTGTACTGATCCCATGTTTTAAAATGTTTTTCACAGTGTTTTAAGGATGAATAGGGACAAGGACGAGTCAGGATGGAAATTGTGAAAATGTAAAAGAAATCATGTTTCTTTTTAATGCAAGCTACTCCTACGATTAGTAACTTGAGAAAATTTCTGAAGGAAAATTCTTTGTATCAGAATAGTTCCTTCCTAGTAAATCTAGATGTTTATGGAAGCAGAGTGATTCATTTAGGGTTTCAAAGGCATTAGATGCAAAATGACTAAGGAATTTTAGTCTCCACTCATGTACTCAATATGATTAGGTATGCTGGATGATATTCAATATGATTGAATATGTTAACGAGACTAAAGATTTCCTTAAAACTTTATTGGTTATAGAAATTAATTCTATCATTCTGACTGATGTATGATATCAATTGCATGTTTTACCAAGTGTTAAAGTTCAGAAGATGAAAAGAATAGAAGCTTGAAGTTTGCTTTCAAGTAATGGAGCAAATGAGTTGATGCATTGATAATTTGGATACTTCAAGCTTGGATAAACTTGTCATAAGATGTGTGTTTTTATCTCATTTAGCTCTTGGGAAGAGGTTGAAAACAATAGTTTAAATGAAATGAGATGTGGTGTTTTTAATACACATGGTTTATGATTTGTTTAATTCTCTAACATGCTATATGGGGAGACTAAAAAATGGCATGTTGTGGTTAGAAAATTTATTCTATTATCATGCATGAAAATGTTCTGGCAAAATGATTGAATTCAAAGAACACCTACTGTTATTCTCAATGTGTTGGGAATATATATGAACTAGGCATACGATGTTTAGGTTCTAAAGTACTTTATAAACAATACAAGTAGGTAAAAGTCCAAACTGGAAGAAGAAAAGTTAGTTGGAATGTTTAATAATGTTTCTTCAAGAATCCAATCAAGGTCATTGAAACTTAGGACCGTCAAGAAAGAATAATAATAATTCATATGATTGGATTATCCAAGACATACCTCAAGGAATTTGTGAAACTTTATGGAATGTCAATGTCTAGTACGAATGTTATAGATTTTAATTCTTCGATTTTGAAAGGTATGTGATACCAAATGTATATTTTACAAATTTTTGTAAATATACATGAGTTCAAAATCCAAGGAAGAATTGATTGAGCTTGTAGTTTATATTCATGAGATGAAGTAAATAGTTACTACATCGAGGATTTAAATGTAAAAGATTTTATCAAACTCAAATGAATCTAAGTAAAAAAAAATGTGCATCTTTATCTCATTTATCTTATGTGATAAGCGCGAAGATGTTTGATAACGAGGAGTTGTTTTGAACAAGTATGGGATGATTAAATGTATTCACATGATTTATGATTCATCAATTTCTATAATATGTTTTGAGAAGAAGATATGGATAAAAATGTTTTATCCAGGATAAAATGGTTTTCTAAATATTTGTTAAAATACGAGGGAATGCGTTTATGTCACCCATCGGTGATATATTTTAATAAAATCTTCTTTTTAAAAGAAAATGTTCCAAATACATAGAATACTGTATATGATATGGAAACAATAGTTTATTTGTTAAATGTTCCTACTGAAAAGAAATAAGTGTTATTTCTTAAACGCGAAGTAGTTTGTGTTGAATCTTAGCAAAATATTCTGAAAAGAATATAGTTTCTAAGGGGCTAGCTAGAGTATATTTGGGCGTAGAGTAGTTCAAAGTTAACAAATAAAGGATTGTACCGGTTTGAGTTTAATGTGAATTTTACTTAATATCCTAAAAGAAGTTTAGGGTGTATTAGTAAACAACAATTTAAGTAGTTACATTATTTCAAGGAAAAAGTTTGATGGATTAGGGTTCCGAGAATGATGATTACTGTAGAATGATAAAATGAGAGAGACCCGAACCCCCAAGGTGTACTCTCTAAAAAGGAGCCCTTGAGGTTCTTTTATAATGAATAATTAAGACCACACCGGACCACAAGGTCCGATGTGGGATGCAGACTCCAACACTCCCTCTCAAGCTAGGTGAACAAAACAAGGCAAAATAGACAAAGCAAACCAACGAAGACAAAGCAATCAACAGACTGCAAACACTCCCCCTCAAGCTGGACAGACCCAACTTGATGACAAAACAAGGCAAAATAGAATAAAAGATAAAGCTGCAAGGCTGCTGCTCCCCCTCACGATCGCAGGTCCCCCTCATGATGATGGATGGATGATGTCGCGGGTGCAGCAGAAGAAACCACATAGACCGGACCGGTTGACGGAACGCCAGGAATGCCGCACTAGTGGGGCCGGTCGATAAGGCGTCGGGAAATCCACACTAGCACCGGGAAAGCCGCACTTGCGGGGCCGGTGACGGGAGGCGGGGATTCCACAGAAGTGTTGCGGGATCTAGCAGCGCCAAAGGACTCGAATCCAAGGTGGTCGAGTTGCTGCGCCACAGTGGAGGAAGTGCGAAGACGTACCGGCGGTCAGGGAGGCGGCTGTCTGCCGGCGACGGGAGGCGGGGATTCCGCAGGAGGTGCTGCATATTCGGATCTGGAAGCAGGGCCTCCGCTGGGAGGAGGCCAGCATGGAAGTGCCAGATGATGAGATTTTCCGGAGTGGAGCAGATGAATCCGGCCGGAGGGAGGACTGCCTTGCAGAGCGGAACGGATGGGGCCTGGCCGACGGGAGATCAGCGGCGCCAGGCCTGGGATGGAAGGCGGAGGAGTCCGCCTGGAGTCCTGTGGGAGAGCCGTCGGGAGGGAGATGCCCGCAGGGGAAATCCGTCGGGATGGAGGCCGTGAGGTAGGGATCCGCCGGACAGAGGCCGGTTGGGAGAGAGATCCACTGGGAGGGAGAAGCTGACAAAGGAGCTGCGGGAGGAGAAAGAGTCGCGGGAGGGGCGAGGGCTTCCGTCGCCGGGATTCCACGCTGGATCACGAGCGGGAGACGCGCGCAGGGAGCCGCGCAAGGAAGCGGGAGCCGGGGCAGGATGCTGCGGGAGGTGGCGGGCCAGGAGACGGGGATCGCCTAGTTTCGTTGCGACGGAGGGGCGCAGTCTGGAGTTGTGAGTTGCGGCGGACAGCGGAGGAGGGCGAAACGCCGAAGGGAGCAGGGATCCGCCGGGATGAGGCCATCGCGCACAGCGGGGAAGGTTGCCGAGGATGCAGGGTAGTGGCGCAACGGAGGAAGAAGCCAGCAGGGGGAGATCTGCCGGGAGGAAGGCCGAAGCAGAGAGAGAAACAGGCGCCTACAGGGGGGGGATCCGCCGAATGGGAGGGATGCCGGGAGGAAGGCCGAAGCAGAGAGAGAAAGAGGCGCCTACAGGGGGGGATCCGCCGAATGGGAGGGATAGCCGGCAGGGGGGAGACTCGCCGGATGGGAGGGATAGCCAACAGGGGGGCGGCGGGTGATACCTATGGCTTGTTGGCCATGGAGGCCGCCGCTCCCCAACCGGGAGAAAACCCTAGAGGCCGACGGGAAAAAAGAAATAAAACGGGAGGAGGAGGGTTCGGGATTAATGTCCCCTCTGATACCATGTAGAATGATAAAATGAGAGACCCGAACCCCCAAGGTGTACTCTCTAAAGGAGCCCTTGGGGTTCTTTTATAATGAATAATTAAGACCACACCGGACCACAAGTCCGATGTGGGATGCAGACTCCAACAATTACAAAGAGTTCTAAGTAAACAACAGAAGTTGACATTATAACATTTGATGTTGTGAAATTAAGATGTTTGAATATGTTCAAGTAGTTGAACAATTAGAAATTTGATTCCTAAGTGTCACAATTATTCAAACTAGTTTATTTCATAGATGTTTCTCACGAAAGAGTTTAGTGGGAGAGTTTTATCATATGATTCCATAGAGATGTGACAGGAATTACATACGATGTAATGTTACCAAAACCCAAAAAGTGCAACAAAACATAAGGCTGTGCTGACTGTTTTACATATATGATATGTTCAACCGGTGCTTATGTTGGGTTTGTTAAGTATTCTTAAAAGGGTTTAAGAGTATAAATCGTATCATATTAAAAGGCAATCTCTACTATCATTATTTCATGCTGGGTACATAAATATATGCATTTGGTGAAGAGTAATGATAATAGGCCCCTCAAGGTATGTCTTTTTATCACAGGAGTATAAAATAGGCAAGAAGAATATCAAAATCTGATACAACAATTTTTACAATATAAAATATAATAGATGAACAGGTTTTCCAAAAGCAGTTGAACAAAAAACTACTCTTTGAAGAAGCATAAGCAATTCATAAATTCTAATTTGGCATAATCATCAATGTTCTCACACACAGACATGCATGCTGAATGACACACCCCTAAGCTCATGAGCGGTGATTCGTCCTCCTCAAAGCCGTCGCTTGGAGGCAATTCTTCTGTGTGCCTTTCCAGTCAGCATTGGACACCTAGTTTGTTTTAACAATTCCTCATACAAAGCAAATCATGAACACACACCAACCATGTGCCTTTTCAGACAACACCCACACCTAGTTATGCCAAGATCATATACCAATACCATTTTTTTCCTTTTAAGAAAACCCCTTTTGTCAATTTATCGGACATGTTGTGACAAACACCCACAACCCAAATTCAATAGCCAACCAGTAAGAGACAATTTCAGCATAGTTTTAGCAGGGCAAAACCATTAAAAAGCATAAGTGAAATCTTTAAAAGAAGCCTAAGAGCCTTCGCGTTCTAATAAGTGGAAAGAGGAAAAAACCACCTACCTCAGACTTGTTTGACACGATGGATCTTATTAGACAATTCGCCAGATTCAATCTCTTCCGTTCTTCTATCAAATCCCAAGACAAACCGATCAAACCTCATCCAATCCCATAGATTTGGGTATAACAACACCGATTTATGGTTTTGTTCAAGAAAAACCGAGGAGATCCAAGATGTGAAGGAAGAATGCCTTTGATTTCCATGATCAAACACTCGAAGATTTGTTCACGTCGTGAATCTTCGAGAGGTCCCATATGTTGAAATTCGTGTCGCCTTGGCTTAAAATTCCGCAAACCTTTTCACGCCGTGAATGGATCTCATGCTGTGAACCGATTCTGCCCAGAAACCCATTTACGCCTTTAACATTTCCTTTTTCTAGTAACAATTCCAGGATTCAGCAATTGTTGACTTTATGTATCTCCTCAATGCGTAAGATTAGAGGGTGAAGTTATATATGTTAGATTACTCTGGTTGTCTCTCAATTGTTGTGATTTTTTTTCTAAATCAACAGCAGTGCGGCTGTTTGGTTGATTTTTTCACTGATGAATGCCACTACAAACTGGTAACTAATACCTTGTGTGAAAAAAGGGTTCCGTACTTACTATTCATATCTTGAGAGTTAAAAAGTGAGCTTTTCCTTATCTTGATCCATATTTTTTGCAATCCATTTCATTTATTATATTTGTGCCCTTAATTTATTCAAGTTTTTTAAAATGCAGGTCGATTTTATGCATTCGAGAAAGCACATAAGTTGGATCCAACCTCAAGTGGACGAGGGGTTCGACAATTTAAAACTGGTCTTCTTCAACGTCTAGAGAAGGTGAGAACTGTAAATTCATTTTCTCATAAATAACTATGGGTTCAGACGCCCATGTAAAATATTGCTAAATTCACTGATCTTAAGTAGTGTTTGATGGCTCTAGTTGACACTGCTAAGCGTGCTATCAGAATTCTTGCAGTCTGATGTAGAATTCTTGCATTCCCTTTTCAGGTCTTACCAGCTGTCACTACCTAGCGTGTTATCAAAATTCTTGCAGTCTGATACAGAGTTCTTGCATTTCGATCAGCTTGCATTTAAACTTTCTGCTCATAGAATTTTCCTTGTAGATTAAATTTGTGCCCAGTCAGTGTCCCAACCATCTTGTGAAAATTGCAATGTTTTGGTTTCTATAGTCTCTGAGTCTTACCCGCATCAAACTTGTGAGTTCATACATAATCTTCGACCATTGTAGACCACAGTTGTGGTCAACAGACTTAATTTTTCTGACAGTATATTGATGGGGACCATGTTTTGAAGAATGCATCTGTTGAAGAATTATTAAAATCTGGAGATCCTTTGAAGAATTGTTAAAATGATCTGGAGATATCCAGTAGTTTCTACATTTGACATGGCAGTTGATCTTGTAAATGCATTAGTTTTCTAAAAGATCTAGGTGTGAAGTAAAATTGGGAGGATGCCTCCCCTCAGTGAATTCTTGAAGGAACCGACCTTCTAGATAATTTCCTATTTGGGACAGGCTGTTGGCCCCATGGGCCCTCAATCTGCACAGTGCCACCAAACTGGCCTTCGGCCTCTCGGCCTGGCCTGGTCCGGCTGGGCTATTTTTACATGGCCAGTATGTCTTGCTTGGTTGCTTGACAACTCCAACCAAGTGCTTTCTGAAATCTCTTTAGCATAGCTAGATTTATTGGCTAATTGAGCTTCCCTCTTGTGATGATTCTCCCTCTTCCTCTGTCTCTCCCCCCACTCTTTCTCCACCCCTTCTCACAGATGTCTTGCTTCTATGTCTTAAGTTGTTTGGCAATCAATGAAAGGTCAGGCTGGGCTATTTTTACATGGCTAGTATGTCTTGCCTGGCTGCTTGACAACTCCAACCAAGTGCTTTCTGAAATCTCTTTAGCATAGCTAGATTTATTGGCTAATTGAGCTTCCCTCTTGTGATGATTCTCTCTCCCTCTTCCTTTGTCTCTCCCCACGCTCTCTTTCCCCACCTCCCTCCCTCCTTCCCTCCCTCCCTTCTCACAAATTTCTTGCTTCTATGTCTTGGTCATTTGGCAATCAGTGAATAGTTTGGTGTCATACTCCCAGCATCACAGTTCGTAGTTGCTGCTGATCTGTCTGGTGCCATTGACACCCCCAAAGCAATTGGAACTTGAACTTTGCTGTGTGCAAGTATTTTTAGATAAAGTGCAGAGTCTGGATATCTTATGAAAAATTTACCCTAACACCAATGAATAATGTAAATAAACTTTCACTTTTTTCTTCTCGATTTTTCAATTTTATGTAACAAGTTTTTTCATTAAGAATGGGATTGAACCTTATGTTTTTGTATGGTTTTTTGAGGATGCTTTCTGGTGTAAATTGTTGATTGTTAGCTTGCTGTCTCTTATGTTTCACATTGTTAGGAAAATGAGCCAACATTAGCTAAAAGGGTAAAGCAAAGCGATGCTCGTGAAATGCAAAGCTTTTATCAGCAGTATTACCAAAAATATATTCAGGCTTTGCATGCTGCTGCTGATAAAGCTGATCGGTTAGTACTATACAATTGATAAAATGGCTTTAATTGAATTTCCTGTTAATAGCAGCCGTTTTTGACAGCCAGTTTTTCTATGTTTATCTAGTGCACAGCTCACAAAAGCATATCAAACTGCTAATGTTCTGTTTGAGGTCCTGAGGGCTGTTAATCAAACAGAAGCTGTTGAGGTTGATCGTGAGGTGAGATTATATATCAGACTAGTCTTGAAGAAGTTCTTGGAAACTGAAGTGCAGCGCGGTTGTCATCATGCTTTTTCTAACCAATAATTAGCCTCCATACAGATATTGGAAACCCATGATAAAGTCGCTGAAAAGACCGAACGTTACCTGCCGTATAATATTCTTCCTCTCGATCCTGATAGTGCAAACCAGGAAATAATGAGATACCCCGAGGTTTTTTGGTTTATATTACAGTTCATCTTGTAATATATTTTTTTCCATTTCTTTAGCCTTTCCCTGTTAACATTGTGGTTTCTGTGTTTGTAATATTTATTTGCAGATTCAAGCTGCTGTTTTTGCTCTCCGTAATGTCAGAGGTCTTCCATGGCCCAAGGATCATGCAAAAAAACCCGATGAAGATATTTTGGATTGGCTTCAGGCAATGTTTGGATTTCAGGTGCTTAATGAATATTCATAAAGCCAGTATGGCTTGGGTTGTATGCAGTCATGCTTGCTTGTCTATTTATTTATGCTGGGAAGCCCACCAGCATTACTTAGCTTAATGAATTTGCAGAAAGACAATGTAGCAAATCAGAGGGAGCATGTGATATTATTACTGGCAAATGTGCACATACGACAGATTCCAAAGCCAGATCAACAACCTAAGGTGGCGGGCCTTCTTAACTGTTCTCTGCCTGATGTCATTTTGTATTTAGTTTTTTCCTATAGAAAGGTAAATGGTGATGGTTGAAGCCGTTGTGCGTTTTCCGAGAAAAAAAATCAGGCTCTACTTCCTATAGTAATTCTTTTCAACTGTTCTCTGTCCGATGACTTATTGTTCGTATATTTTTCCGATAGAAAGGTAAATGGTGACGATTGAAAAAAATTGGCGTCTGCTTCCTCAGGTGGTTCTTTGCAACTTTTCTCTGTCTGATGACATATTGTTGGTAGGGATTGTTTGGTTGTGAGGAGGAGAGAGGAAAGGAAAGGAAGGGGGGGGGGGTCCTTCGACATGTTTGGTTGATGACTGGGTTTTCCTTCATATGAGGGTAACCATTTCCTCTGGGAAACGGGGGGAAAGAAACTATTTTTTCTTTTTCTTTTTTAATTATTTATACAATATCAATATATTTATCATATTTTTTATTAGTTATAATATATATTTTTATATCAAATTACTTTTCTTTCCATATTGGATGTTTTTATGTTTGGGCTTGGTTTTAGGATTGGATGTCTTCATCTTGTTATCGAAATTTCGCCCCCCTACTTTTCAAGATCTTAGAAAGGAATAATAGAGCTTGTGTGTTGATATCATTCGATGGACTCACACATATACATAATTGTGCTTGTATTTTAACTTATATGAAAATATGCAATGGGCATTTTTTTTTGTTTCTCCAAGTCCTATGGCCTTTCCTATCCCATCTTGTTGTTTTCAGAGTGCCATGCATGATTCATGAAAAAAATCTAAACCATATCCAAAAAATCTCTTCAGAATTTTTAAACAAGATTTTTTTTTGATGTACTGACTCTGAAAAATTTCCGTAGTTGGATGAGCGTGCATTGACAGAAGTAATGAAGAAGCTTTTCAAGAGCTACAAGAGGTGGTGCAAGTACTTGAATCGTAGAAGTAGCCTTTGGTGAGGCCTTTTCTAGTACATAGTATTGACAAATATATTATCGGTCTGCTGATATGTCTTTTCATGTAGTGATAGTAGTATGGATATTTGACTCAATAATTTGTCACAAATTAAATGGTTTTTTGCATGCTAACAAAACCAAGTATTTGTATGTCCTAATGTTTTAAAAACCGAATCGGTTTAATCCGGTTCACTGATTTTGTAATTGGGCCGCGGTAGGGTCAGTGTGGTATATGTGGTATATGTGCCTTCGGCCTTGACCAAACGGTGCAACTCAGTACCACCACCACTCCATGATCTTCCACCATATCTGCGACAATCAAACGATTGGACCCGGCTCGGCTCCCCGTTTCAGGTGCCAATTTGTATGTCTGGAGTTGGATGTCCAACCAGTGCCGCTACCCAATTCTACTACTGCTGGGCACAATAGGAGCAAGAGAGGCAACATATTGGACTGCCTTGAATTGGAGGAAAGACCGGCTGGACTAGTCAGAAAAGGGCTGGACTGGCCGGTCTGACTGGCATCCGGATCCCATTGGTCCAAACCACTACCCTCTCTGGATCAATGGCCAGTCCATTTCTTAATACATTTGCATGTCCAGTTATTAATGTGTTTTTCTATATTAAAAAAAAAAACAGAAAATTGCATTTTTTTTATGCCCTGTTATTTTTAGTAATGCTGTGCCTCTAAACATGAGAACTTTTTTGATTGTGGTTGATGGTCAAAGGTCCTTTTCCCGCTTTATGCATGAAGTCACACTAAATTTTCATCTTCATTAATATGGCTGTTGGCTTGAGGCACTTGCTCTTTATTCTGATGCACAATATATGACCATTTCTCACTCTTTACATTTCCTTACTATATTCTGGGTTATTTTGTACTTTGAGGTTTTAATGCCCTTTTCTTTTGTCTGATTTTTTTTTTTTTGAAATAATAAATTTTTTAATCCTAGAATTGCATTTCTCTCTTGTTTTCAGGATGCCAACCATCCAGCAAGAAGTGCAACAGCGGAAACTGTTATACATGGGTCTTTATCTTCTCATATGGGGGGAGGCTGCGAACTTGAGATTTATGCCTGAATGCCTTTGCTATATTTATCACCATGTATGCTTGAAATTTCTTATCCTATAATGACTCGTGAACAATTCCTTGACATTGTTGCTACATATTATTGTTTCGTTGTGCATTAGATTATCTTCTTTGGCTTTCTTTTAATTTATTTTCACTTAAATCAAGTTCCGTGCCCTATTTTTTTTTGGAAACCCCCCTCAAAGTTCAATTAACTCCTATTACAAGTCTTTGCTTAAATCTGATTAATGTTTATGATGTTGGAAGACGTGTATAAAGGCTTGTTTTATATTTACTTTGGGACATTGGAAGTTGATTGCGGTAAATGTTTTTGAAAAGGTCAGTTTAATCTTTCATCAACCATTGAGATTACCTTGTCAAAACAATCTGGTTAGTGTGTTTTAAGTACCTCGATACAAATATGTTTAGTGAATATTATACAATGAGGTGTATATGATAGTGAAAATGGTCTGCCAAGGATTTCACAGTGGCTGCATTTGGTTTTGCAAAATGTTTTCCATTGTAATTTTCCAAAAATTATTAGAAATTGTTTTGGATAGCAGGGGAAAACAATAAAATATGTTACTTAACTATTCTTAGATTTTCATTTTTCCGAAAACATGAAAACAAGTTTTTTTGTTTTTAAAAAATTACTCATTTCCATGTTCAGTTTTTAAAAAATGTTTTCCATTTACATAATCCCATACATTTTTTTAGAGGATGAAAACAGAACATATTTTCCAAAAACGTAATAGGTCCACTCCAATCTCTAGAACACATTTCTACACATTTTATGAACCATTTTCGGAAAATGAAAACAGAAAATATTTCAAGCAAACACAACCTAATACTCACAAGTTGTAGGATGGGTTACCAGCCCATCTAAATTGTTAGCATAAAGTTGTAATTTTATTTTAATTCAATTCATTTCAGATGTTAGATCCGTGGTTTACTTTGGGACTGAATAGATCTAAGCTTTTACTTGCTTGAGTTTGACAAATGGCTTTTATTTGGGCACAACAAAACTCCAAAATTAGAATGTGTACTGCATAAACGAGCATTCCTTAAATGGATCATGTGTTCTCTATGGCGAACCCTAGGAACTTTGAGAAGATGGATAATGGATAATGCGTCCTCTAGGGTTTTAATTAGGGATATTATCAAGGGTGTGTCTAAATGCAGAGGACAGTGCTTTGTATTTGTAGGATGTCTTTCTCTTAGCTTTCTCGCATTGATTTGATTGTGCATGTCATTGAGGTCTTCATGGTGAACATTCTAACTTTAGTTAACATGCGTAGCATGTTATAAAGTTTGGGAACACAAAACCTATGCTTAATGGTTTCTTTTAACGATGTTAGTATGATAAGGTCTGAGGCTTTTCTAAAAAGAATTTTCTTTTTAGCAACTCATTCATTAGCCTTTCCGAATTATGTATGACCTGTTACCCAAGTCCAGGATGCTATATCATCGACAGTAGGCAGTCCGTAGAGCTACAATACCACTGTCACACGTTGGTGCAGTTGGCCCGCATTGCTACAATACCCTTTCGGTTTCGTCGATCAATTTTACTACAGTCGGTCAGAGTTGTTACAATGCCCAAAATTTGGCTGTGATCCTTCGGACCCCTAAGCAGGGGCACGCTGCTCCCTGCAATCCCTAGCGACCTCACCGCAAAGGTTGAACCGCAGGAGTTGTGGCGTGTGCCGTATGGGTCACTGATGATTGGCCCAACTTCATCCAAAGACCAGACCAGTCCAACAGAAGCTCAGTTTTAAAATGGGGCAGGGAAGAGAGAGGGAAGTAGGGAAGAATATTTGTCTGTTTTGAGTTCGGCCAGTTGGCTTGGATGGGAAAGCTGAAGTACTTTCATGTATCTCTTTTTGGTCATTTCATTGTCTTCTTTTTCCATTTGTTCTACACAAACTATACCTCTTGATTGTTGATTGTTTGAGGTGGGGAGTGTATCACTGGTCCGACCTGCCGGATAATGATGATGGAGACAAGGCTCCAAGCTCGCCTTGAGGGGATAAAACAATGCATGATACGTCTTGAAGCAACAGTATCTAGTTTAACGTTGATGATGGATACTTTTTCGAACGAAATGCAGAATTCCCTTTCTTGTCTGATGCGGTGCATCGAGAAAATGCCACTATAGGATGACGTGCGGCCAACGAAGACTATGGACGAATTGGGTTCACTCTCGTGCGGAACAAAGAGGAGAAACTGTGTGGTGGAGCAAATGAGGTTATGGATACGATTAACTTTGCGGGCGGCTCAATATCTGTCGCTAGACGAGTCGAGTTACTAGTATTTGACAGGCACATCCAAGGGGCTGGATCTCTCTAGCATTTCTGCTTTCGACCACCACTGAGGAGCTGAAGCTATCACTTGCTCAGGTTAGTATGGAAGGAGCTGCCACACATTGGTTTACCATACTGGTAAAAGTGCATCTAAACGTAACTCGATAGCTGTTTAAAGAATTAATAATGTGTTTTAGTGGATTAGAAATTCAATATTCATATGAAGAACTGACAATCATACAACATAAGGGATCAATTCAGGAATTTGTCGAACATTTTGTATTTGGCCTCCCTGATATGCACCACGTCGAGCTCACTGTCACTAAAGTTGTGGGGCTTCAGTATCACGGGGGGGGGGGGGGCGAGGTTATTAGTGGGATACGCGAAGGGGATCCCTGGAAGCCACCAAATCGCTTGGGGCTACATTAGAAGAGTGGTGTCATTCCGTGTCCACTTCGGTGCGGGGAAGGAGTCATGGCTGGAGTTAGAGTTTCCCTAACCAACGACTCTTGGGGGATGGGGTGCCCGTCATTTGATGACCCAAGAATGGGAGGATAGGAGAAAGAAGGCTTGTGTTGCCGATGCGGATTGCCATACAGTCCTCTGCACAAGTGTGCAGATCCTAAGATGCGGGTGCTGATTCTGGGAGAGGATGATGTTGATGTTGAGGATGGGGACGCCGAGTGGGAAAAGGATACGATCTCAGGACAACGAGGCTGTACAAGTGAATGCTGAATGCACGGTAGTAGAGTATCGGAACCAGGGTCCCTCCTGCTAAATTCAGGGGTAGAAAAATGGAGACATACCTTCTATAAGTGGAGGGTCAAGTGGGGGAAGTTCCCATATGCTACCGGATATTGGAGCCTTGCACAGTTTTATATCACCAAGGTTGATTAAGTTGCTTGGTCTAACTGTACAAGATTCAGAAATGATGAGAGTCAAACTGGACAATGGGCACCAGGTGAGTTTGCAAGGGGTGTGTCGACTACTGGAGCTATGGGCGAATATACTTGTCAGATCAATGCCCATTGTAGTTTGAGAAACCCCCTTGCCTCCTTACCTCAAAATGAGGCAGCGACATTCTTTTATAATGAATGAAAAGGACCACATCGGACCACAAGTCCGATGTGGGATACAAACACCAACACTCCCCCTCAAGCTAGGTGTACCTAGCTTGGACACATAATGAAAAGAAAGCAACAAAAAACAGATGCTAACACTCCCCCTGTCCATACAAGACAAAAACAGAAGAAACGGAAATAATAAAATCGTTGTTGATGCTGCTCCCCCTGAAGATGGTAATGTGATGCTGTTGAAAAAAAAGGATGGGTCGTCGCCGGAAAAGTGCTGGGCCGGACAGCAGAGCGTCGGGAAATCCACACTGGCGGGTCGGTCGTCAGAGCGTCGGGAAATCCGCACTACGGGCCGGTCAGTTAGAGCGCCGGGAAATCCGCAATGTCGGGCCGATCGTCACAGTGCCGAGAAATCCGCACGGGAGGGCCGGTCATCAAAGCGTCGGGGAAACCGCAAGAGGCACCGGCGATGGGATGCGGGGATTCCGCAGAAGGCAGCGGGCAGGAAGGCGGGGATTCCGCAGGAAGCAGGAGGAGGCCGACATGGATGTAGGCCGGCAGATGGAGGAACCGACAGGGTTGGAGGCCAGCAGATGGAGGAGCCGGCAGGGGTGGAGGCCGGCAGGGGTGGAGGCTGGCTGCAACAGAGCAGCGGGACGCCGAGGGAAGGGCGGAGCCGGGATCGCTGCTGGGAAGAGTGGTCGGGAGTCGCCGCTGGGAAGGGTCGGAGCGCCGGGAAAACTTACTGTCGGGAACGAATGGGGTCGACGTCGCTAACGGGATCCAGGACAAATCAACAACGCAGGACGTCGGAGCACACACGCAAGGGTGAAGCCGAACGAAGCACGGAGCGGTTGACGCCGGCTGGTCCGACGGACAGAGAGAGAGGACCACTGCGTCGTGAGAGGGAGCCGAGAAGAGACGCCGGGAGAGTCGTCGGGAGGGATGCCGGCGGAAGGTTGTGCGCAGGGGCTGGGATGCCACAACGTAAGCGGGGAGCCGGGAACCGACGCTGGTCAGTGCGACCTTATCAGCATCCTCACTTTCAAAAAAACGGGATTGAGAGGCTGGTGATGGAGATGCTGCAGGCAGACATTATCAGATCTAGTTCCAGTGCCTTTTCCAGCCCTGTCTTGTTGGTCAAAAGAAAAAAAAAGATGGGGCATGGCTATCGTGTGTTGATTACCGAGCTCTTAACAAGGTGACAATTCCAAATAAATTCCCCATCCCAGTGGTCGATGAATTATTGGATGAAGTGGGAGGAGCGACCTACTTCTCCAAGTTGGACTTTAAATCAGGTTACCATCAAATTCGGATGCAGGAGGAGGATACGGAGAAAACCGCTTTCCGAACTCATAGTGGACATGTTCTAACCCTTGCTTCAGAAGATTGTTTTTGTTTTTTTTACGATATTTTCAAGTGTTTTGAGACCATTAGTTTTTTGCCAACCAGAAGAAATGCTTATTCGCCCAACAAGAAGTGGAGTACTTGGGCCATATAATCTCAAATGCAGGAGTCTCGATGGATCTAACCAAGGTCCAAAGCCTTGTTGGATTGGCCTAGACCAGTGACAGTTAAAGGGGTCAGGGGATTTATTGGCCTCACTAGTTACTATAGAAAGTTCATACGGGACTACGAACATGCCTTTGATCACTTGAAACAGCTTATAACTACAACCCTGGTTTTAGCTCTACCTGATTTTTCAAAAGAATTCCAAGTGGAGTGTGATGCGCTGGGCCAGGGAGTGGGGACTGTTCTGATGCAGGATCAACATCCAATTGCGTTCTTTAGTAAGGCATTAACAGGGAAGACTTTAATAAAGTCAACATATGGGAAAGGGGTGATGGCGCTGGTTTTGGCCATACAGCATTGGCAACCGTATTTGATGTCATTTAGTCTCAAGTTTCTATTACACCAGCGCATAGCTACCAACTGACCAACAATGTTGGATCGCCAAATTATTGGGCTACTAATTTGATGTCAAATTTAAATCGGGGAAGGAAAATACAGCTGTTGATTCCTCGTCCCGCAGAGATGAAGCTGTGGAGTTGCAAATGCTTAGGTCATATCTTGTTTGAGAGAAGGGCAATAGGTTAATCGAAGGTGTCCGAGCTGATCCTTACCTCAACAAAATCATCCAGGCCCTTCAGGCTGGCCAGAGTTCCTATTCTGGTTTCACTTATTCATAGGGGACCCTCAAAAGGGCCGTTTGGTTATACTCGCTTCGTCCCACTGGGTACCACAAATTGATAGGAATGATAGGAAAGATCAAACACCTTTTGTATAATATTCAGTGAAACAATTCCAAATTATTGGGCTACTAATTTGATGTCAAATTTAAATCGGGGAAGGAAAATACAACTGTCGATTCCTCGTCCTGCAGAGACGAAGTTGTGGAGTTGCAAATGCTTAGGTCATATCCCGTTTGAGAGAAGGGCAATAGGTTAATTGAAGGTGTCCGAGCTGATCCTTACCTCAACAAAATCATCCAGGCCCTTCAGGATGGCCAGAGTTCCTATTCTGGTTTCACTTATTCACAGGGGACCCTCAAATACAAGGGCCGTTTGGTTATACTCGCTTCGTCCCACTGCGTACCACAGATTGATAGGAATGATAGGAAAGATCAAACACCTTCTGTATAATATTAAGTGAAACAATTCCGGAACTACACTGGAATCTGGAAAAGTACAACGAAAAGAGCAAAACAGACCCTCGGGAGCCCCACTGTGATCTCCCGCTCAAGACTCTCTGTGTACTATACTCCAACAGAAAAGATACCCCGGCCTCACTACCCCATGCCCCTATTTAACAACCTGGTCCCCACTGCTGAGCGCCTAACAACCTTTCCCTGATTGGACCATTTTACCCCTTTTAGAATATACCTTTCAGCCGCCCATATAGTCCCAATTCTTATTACTGGCCGCCTCTTGAAGAGCAGTCTTGTCCTCAAGGCTGCATGAAGGGAATTGATTCTGGATGAAGAACTGATCCTCCCAAGTGGCATCCTCAACCGGTTGATTGTGCCACTGAATTAAGATCTGGGGCTGCAGAATTCCATCGCGGAGCTGATAGCGGCGGGATAAAATTGCCATGGGTTCAGGATGAGGTGCCGCGTCGCCTTGCAAATCGGGGGCCGAGAGTCGGAGACGGGCTGCTCACCCACTGCTCGTTTGGGCTGAGAAATATGAAAAAATGGGTGGATTTGGGCAGTGGAGGGAAGTTCCAGCTAGCATGCAATTGGGCCAACCTGTTTGAGGACTTTAAAGGGACCATAAAAACGAGGAGATAACTTTTGGTTTATTTGCCACGTCAAAAAATGCTGCCTGTGTGGGCGGAACTTCACATAAACCTGCTCTCCAACCGCAAAAGTGTCAAAACGACGATGTTTATTAGCCTGACCACTGCGTCAACTTTGAGGTCCGATGGCAAAAAATTGACAATAGATGGGGGCTTACGGCCGTAGACAATCTCGAACGGAGTGGCGTTGGTAGAAACATGCCAAGTGGTATTGTAAGAATACTCTGCCCAAGGTATCCAAAAGGACCGATTTTTGGGCTGATCTCCTGAAAAACAACGGAGATACGTTTCAAGGCAACGATTGACCACCTCCGTTTGGCCGTCCGTTTGCTGGTGATGAGCGGAGCTAAAACGTAATGAAGTCCCCTGTAATTTGATGAGGGCAGTCAAAAAATGGCTGAGAAAGAGTGGGTCGCGATCATTGATAATGGATTGTGGGATGCCATGAATTTGTACCACTTCGCTGAAGAAAAGGTCGATGTTGGAGTCTGTATCCCACATCGGACTTGTGGTCCGATGTGGTTCTTTTCATTCATTATAAGAGAATGCCTCCGCCTCACTTTGAGGTAAGGAGGCGAGGGAGTTTTCTCAACCTACATGGTATCAGAGGGATTTACTCCCGACCCTCCCTCCCTAATTTTTTTTTTTTTCTCCCATCAGCCTTTAGGGTTTTCCCCGTCCGGGGGGGCGGCGGCTCTAATCCAAATAGCCGCCGCCCCCCCTCCCTCCGCTGCTCCTCCCGGTCGCGCAGGACCTCAGTCGCGGCGCCTTCCCCTCCGGCGCGCGCTCCTCTTGCGAGCGAGCCCTTCCAGTCCGGCGGGCTTCCTTCCCCGGCGTCTCCTTCGGCTCGCGCTCCTCCTGCGCACGACCCCTCCCTGTGGCGGATCTCTCCCGGCGCCAGGCCCCGCCTTCACTGCGGCTTCCCTCGCGCCGGCTCTCGGCGAGACTCCCGGCCCCCAGCTTCAGGCGCGGCTCCCGGCCCCCAGCTTCAGGCGCGGCTCCCGGCGACTCCTCTCGCCGGCCCGACGACTCCTCCCTACTGCGCGCGCCGGCCCCGATATCCCGCGCATCTCCCGCTACGCACCGCACTCCTCCTCAACTGCACTCGCCTTCCCCGACGTCCGTTTCGGCTCCCGCAACAGCTAGCAACAGCGCCCGCTTCTCCAGGCGAACGATATGGACGCCCGTTTCGCCTCTCCCGTAATTGTTCCGCCTCTCCCGCCGGCCCGACGTCTCCTCCCGGCGAACCCATCTCCCTCAGGCGGTTCCCCGGCGCCCCGCTTTCCAGCCCGTCGTCTCCCGTAGCGGCTCCCGGCGGCCCTGGAGCCCGTCGCCTCTCGTCGCTGATTTCCAGACGCGACTCCCGGCGGCCTTCCCAATCCCGGGCGCACCGCGCTCCGGCGTTCCCCTCGGTGCGCCTTCCCTCCCGGCGGTCCTCCTGTTCACCCGGCGCCTCCCGCGGATTCCCCGGCGGAGCGCTCGTCTGATGGCCCCTCGATGAAGGACGTCCTTCTTGGCGTGAATCAGTTGATGTTCCTTCTGGCGATTCCTGAAATTTCAATTCGTTTGTCGGCTCCTGGGATTTACCTTCTCTGGATCGTGTGTCCATCCTCCACTGGAAGGCTTTTTGTGTGGTGCTTGGTTCAAGGGACGATTTTGTGCAAGCTTGGGTCCTGCTCCCGCGACATCATATAGCCACCTCCCTCTTCTGCCGGCCTCTCCCCCTGTCGGCGCCTCCGACAGCCGGCCTCCATTCCTGCCGGCTCCTCCACCAGCAGCCGACCTCAAGCCTCGCCGACCCCTCTCTGCACGACAGCCGACCTCCCTTCTCGACCGGCTTCCAGCGCCGCCTCCCGCTGTCCTGCTCCCTCGCCGGCCTCCTCCTGCGCTCCTCTTCCGGCAGCCAGCCGACTCCAGTTTCTCCCAGCGGTTGCCCAGCTTCAAGTTTCGGCTCTCCGACACCTCCTGCGGCATCCCCGCCTCGCTGACATCTCTCGACGACTCCCGACAGCCGCATCTCTATCCGCCGGCACGCCCATTCGCTGGCGCAACAACTCGACCACCTAGGATTTGGGCCCGTTGGCGCTGCCAGATCCTGCAACAATTCTGTGGAATCCCCACCTCCCGTCGCCGGCCCCACAAGTGCGGTTTTCTCGGTGCTAGTTTGGATTTCCCGGCGTTTCATCGACCGACCCCACTAGTGCGGCATTCCTGGCGTTCCGTCAACCGGTCGGCCTGAGTGGTTTCTTCTGCTGCGCCCGCAACATCATCCATCCATCATTTTGAGGGGGAGCTGCGATCGTGAGGGGGAGCATTAGTCTTGCAGTTTTTCCTTTATTTTATTTCGTCTTGTTTTGTCATCAAGCTGGGTATGTCCAGCTTGAGGGGGAGTGTTTGCAGCATCTTTTGCTTGCTTTATTTTTTGTTTATGTGTCCAAGCTAGGTACACCTAGTTTGGGGGGGAGTTTTGGAGTTTGTATGCCACATCGGATTTGTGGTCCGATGTGGTTCTTTTCATTCATTATAAAAGAATGCCTCCGCCTCACTTTGAGGTAAGGAGGCGAGGGGGTTTTCTCAACCTACAGTCGACAACCTTGGTCGTAGTGTAGGGGTGTTTTAACAGCAAAAAATGTGCATATTTAGAGAGACAATCGGCCACAACAAAGATGGTATCATAGCCGCGGGACTTGGGCAACCCTGTTATGAAGTCCATAGATAAATCTGTCCATACGACATGAGAAATGTCCAAAGGTTGGAGCAAGCCAGCTGGAGAAAGGGTGGAATCCTTGTTTTGTTGACAAGTGGGACATTGTTGGACAAAGGTTTGGACCTGTTTCTTCATACTCGACCAATAGAAAGTGGCAGCCAATCTGCGGTAAGTTCTGTAGAAACCAGAATGGCCCCCTTGGGGTGTTCTATGATTCTCCGCAATAAGTTGAGACAACCCTTATATAACAAAGTCCCCTGATGCTAGGAGAAGTGCGGGGAAGTCGGCTGACCGACCTGGAGGGCTTGGAGGATGTGTTGAAGTTGAGGGTTAGCCGGAATATTTTGCAGCAAGGTGCTGCCATCCTCCCAAAATGGGGTGGACTGGAGTAGGTGGATGGTAGGCTGCTCAGTGCAGCAAGATAGAGCATCGACAACAGAGTTGTCGCGGTCCGATTTATATTTGATTTCAAAATGATAACCCAATAATTTGGCTATCCAATTTTGTTAATCTGCTGTAGCAATGTGCTGATGCAACAGAAATTTAAGGCTACGCTGGTCGGAATAGACAATAAAAGGACGACCCAACAAATAAGGACGCCAATGCTGGATGGCCAGGACTCAAGCCATAATTTTCTTCTCATATGTAGATGTGGCCAGATTGGTGCTGGACAAAGCTTTGCTGAAAAATGCAATTGGCTGGGGATGTTGCATGAAAACTGCTCTAATTCCTGAGCCCGAGGCATCACATTCTAATTCAAAGGGTTGGGAAAAATCTGGTTAAGTAAGAACCGGGGTCTGCGTGATGAGTTGCGTGATGAGTTCCTTGAGGTGAAAAAAGGATGCTGTAGCAGCGAGTGTCCAGAAAAAATTGTTGATCTTGGTAAGAGCCGTGAGAGGTTGAGCAATGGCACCACAACCTTGGATAAATCAGCGATAATATTCGGTGAGGCCCAGAAATCCGCGAACTCCTTTAACCGTTTGAGGAAGTGGTCAATCCAAAACTGTTTGTATTTTGGTGGGATCCATATGGTGCCTTTTGAAGAAATGACATGGCTCAAATATTCCACCTGCTGTTGAGCAAAACGACATTTGCTTAAATGGTTGTCCAAGAGCACTTGTAATGCAGCAGTGAGATGGGAAAGGTGCTGTTCCCAATTAGAGCTGTAAACAAGAATATCATAAAAAAAAATCAAGTTAAATTTGCGAAGCAAAGGACGAAACAAATCATTCATGGTGACCTGAAATGTAGAAGAAGCATTAGTTAAGCCAAAAGGCATAACCAAATACTCATAATGACCATTGTGGGTGCGGAAGGCTGTCTTCTCCACATCTTCATCATGCATCCAAATATGATGATAACCCGATTTGAGATTTTGAGTTTGGAAAAAAAATTCGCGCCATGCAGTTCATCGAGCAATTCTTCGACCACCAGAATGAGAAACTTATCAGGAATAGTTTCCTTATTGAGGGAACGATAGTCAACACAAAGGTGCCAAGAGCTGTCCTTTTTAACTAGTAAGACAAGACTTGAATAAGCATTACAATTGGGACGAATAATGCCCGGGTGCAACATGTCTTGTACCTGAGCTTTAATTTCAGTTTTCTGGTAGTGGGGATACTGATAAGGCCGGACCATAATTGGTTTATGGTTGGCTATAAGGCGAATAGCATGATCCCGTGGCCGGCAACGAGGAAGATCCGTAGGGGCCTGAAAAATTGGAGCAAACTGAGTGAAAAGCTGGGCTAACTCATGCTATTGGTGAGCCGTCAAGTTTGGAGCAGATGGTTGGGCTTTGCCGCCCAATAACAAGCGATGATAACCGGTTGAAAGTGGGCAAAGGAGTCTATGTTTCAAGGAATTTGCTGGTTGAAACGGAAAATTTGCCCCCTGAATATAGTATGAACGGTTACCTGAGGAAAACTTCATAAACATAGACTGCCTGTTGGTATGGACATCCCCCAAAGTACGTAGCTAGGCCACACCTAAAATTAAATCCAGATGCCCAATATCCAAAACATGAACGTCCTGTGAACAAATATAGTCCCCAATTGAGAGGGTCAATTGAGAATAATTTTTTTGAGGCCAAACAGTGCATCCATTGCCCAATTGAATACGCAGTCGGTGGGGGTTGTGTGCTGGAAAATCGAGGGAACAAACCAACTGTGGGGGAGATAAAATTATGTGTAGCTCTGCTGTCAACAAGGATGAGGATTGAAATTCCCATAAGAGACAACAACTTTCATGGAAGGGGGTCCAACGGCAAGCTGTTTTTGGGCAGAGGGGCCGACACTAAGGAATTGACAAGTCATGAAGTTGCAGGTGGCCTCGATGGGACTATTAGAGTGAGGGGAGTCGGGTGGTAAAGGAGCCTGGTCAGGCAGCTCAGAATCATCTTCACCAAGAATAAGGATTCACAGCTTTGGATTGGCGCATTTATGAGTGGGTGTATAGGGTAACATACACATAATTTGGTCCAACACAAACAATGGTCGGATTGGTTGCCTAAGTCTTTTCCTCACCATAGTTTTTCGACGAAGGACTTGATCTACTTGGAGTAAGGATTTGAGTTTTTCTATGTTTGAAAGGGATTTTCTTGTCCCTAACGAAGTATGCACAGGATCTACTTGTGGAGGTTAGGATCTACTTGTGGAGGTAAGGATCTACTTGCTCCGAATCCATTGATAACCCTCTCGAGTCAGGCAAAATACCTCTTCATGTAGAAAATGAGGTATTCCTCTCACTTATTGTTGGCTTGTCAATAAGCTAAACCCACTATGACTCGACTGTAAGGAAGGTAAATCAATTCATGGATCATCCTATGACACAACTGTGGGATGAGGTGTTTCACATTTGTTGGTAAAAATCCCATCTTCTAATGAAGCAAGAAACATATGATCATATCTCGCTTGAGTGTTGAATTAGAGTATAGTGATATGACACACATGACACTATGGATCTTATGGGTGCAACATCTTTGACATGAGATTTTCCATCCCATCCGGAATTCTGTTTTCGAACTAAACACATTGAAATTGATTGTCACTGGGGTGGAAGGTTTTGTTTGTTGGTAATCCCTTGCATTAGGTGTTGTCCTAGAAGTAAATGATACGACCGTTATAATAGGGAGGGTGAAATGTAGGCAAATGCCCACTTATAATTTTTCACCCACTTTAGTATTAAGTTGATCAGAAATTACAAGTTTCGATCAGTTCAATGTAAACACACAATGGAAAATCAACGATATGAGAAATTAGAAAACTTAACCGATTGGATAACAACCCAACAAAGTAAAAACAATGCACGGAGTATCAGATGATAATCCAAATACCCATTAATGAATATTATTATCGAATACACTTCCAGTCAAGGGAAGCTTTCGCTTTTAAACCAAAGCGGTAGGTGAATCGGTAAACTGGATTCAAGGTGTCCAAATTCCAAACATCTAAACTTCGTTGACTAAGCCAGTCATCGACAACAAGCTCCACACCAGGAACTTTTTTGACAAACAGTTGACAACATTTAACTCTAGCCCTGAGCACCTTTTTAGTCACACTGATCAACAACAAGTCGAAGTACCCTGAACTTCGTCGAACTTTATAGTTCAGAAGCAGCTGACTCCTAGCCCCGAAGCCTTGTCGATCAAGTCGATCAGAAGCAGTAGATTCTGCACCGGAATCTTGTCGTTTGCGTAGATCGGAAAATGAACAATTACAAAGGGAAAACTAAGAGCTTTACAATGAAACCTCTCAAAAAATGTAGCTCTTAGCAAATCACACTGAAAGAAAAAACAATCGAAAGTGCTCTAACAATCAAATTCAGATTTCTCCGGGTTCAGTTGCAGTGACATCAAAAGCTTCATCATCTACTGATGAATGTATCTATATCTTCCGATGAAGTGGATCAGCACGACATTACAATGTTTAAGCATGTTTCATAAATTCGATGGTTCAGTTCAGTTCAACGGAACATGTTTGTCCAAACATTCGAAAATTATAATCTATACAAACAAAAATTATAACCAAAAACTTCAAGTTAATTCAAAATTAGAATAAAGTGTATTGTGATTTTCAGTAGTCGATTGATTCAACAATCACCCTAGAATTGGTTTCTTAGTTTGTATGTTAGCATCTCCAAAAAAAAAAGCGCTACTAAAATATTAAGCGACTTATTCCAAATTTTGAACTGACGCATTACTTTATATGAAGCATAAAGAATAATATTTTCGAAGATATTTTAACAAAATTATATTGTGAAGTTGTTAAGGTTTGAAATGTTAGGTTTCAGCCGTGTGAAAATCATTTTTATGCTACGGAACTTAGTTGAACAGAAGGAGAAATTTCGGAAGACTAATTTTCGAAACTTTGATGGCAATGGTGGAGTGGCAGTTGCGAAGTTCGGAAGACCGAATGTTATGCAAATCGGATGATGACAGTCATACTATGTAATTAGAATTTACCACTGACGAAGTTTGATGGGAGCAATGTGGAAAACACAAATGACTTGCGTAATGTGGAAAACACAAATGACTTGCGTAAGGGTTTCTTAATTGAAGAGTATGTAAGGTTTTTTTTTCCTTCGGCGGATTTTGGAAATGAGAATATGTAAGTGTCTACAGGGAGCAAACATAAGAGTGAACTCATGAGAGTTTCAAAAGCGCACACAATGTACTGGATGATGAAGTTGAGGTGGTGGGAGCCTTTGAACGAACAGAGAGATAGTCGCAAAGATAGGAGCTACGTGGAGGCACTCACCATGGAGATCAGAAGATATAACAATCATTTGATTGCATTATGCTATTGTAATCATCTGTTACCTTGAATGAATGCAAAGCAGTGTCCCCCCATGGAGCGAAACTCACTTCCGAACCACGTAAACTTATCTTCTTTTCTTTCGATCGTTGTCTTTCGGAAATCTTTTCTGTCTTTGTTCGGAAGTTAGCGTCGTGGTGTAGTGATTTAGGTGTGTTTTTCTTTTAAGTTCCGGAGACTGTAGCGTGGGCTCGTATCGGTGCTTTGTTTCGGCCTAATATGTTCCGGTGGATATCTTCCTAGGGATTATCAGAAGATAGCTGTTATCCCAACAAGTGGTATCAGAGCTTTGGTTGGAAGAGTTTCAAACAACCAAACCTTCAGAGCTCGGTTCAATAGCATCATTATGCCCTTTGCCTTGTAGGAGAGTTTTGGTGAGCAGTTCCCGATCCCCTTTATATGTTTCAGAATTTAATGAGAGTTAATTAATTTCCAGAGAAGTAGTGTTAGACGAGGTAAAGGTCCGGGTTGAGAAGTTTGATGGCATGAATTTTGGGTTTTAGAGAATGTAGATGGAGTATTGTCTACTGCAAAAAGACCTCGATCTCCTGTTAACGGGTACGAAGTCAGAAGCACTGAAGGGGGAGTGAGAAAGATTTGGATAAGAAAACACCGAGGTTGATTCAGATGTCACTAGCTTGGAACGTGACTTAATATTCGGGAAGTTAAAATCGTATCGGAACTCATGAAGACTCTCACCGACATGTATGAGAAGTCACAATGAATAAAGAGTTTCTTTTGTGGAGGTTGTTCGACATAAGGATGTCAGGAGGTAAAACAGAGACAGATCATATTAACAACTTCAACATGATCCAAAGCCAGTTGGAGTTGGTGAAGGTGAACTTTGGAGATCCAGAGTGGGCGCTGTTGTTGATTTCAGCACTTCCTATGTCTTAGGATACGATGGTTACCGTAGTGAGAAACTCAAGCGGAAAGATTGACTTGGTGTTTGTAGACGTTAGAGACCTGAGCTTGAATGATGAACTTCGTCGGAAGGAGATCCGTACATCTTTTGCAAATGCCTATGTGCGGAAGGAGGGGGCGTTCCACTACACAAATTGATTAGAGAAAAGGGAAAGGAAGAAGAAGACGGAGCAAAAGTAACTCGATGGAAGGTCCCATGTATTGACATTGTGGGAAGAAAGGTCACTTGATGAAATATTTCAATGAGCGGTGCATGAATTTTGAAAGATACACTTTTAGAAGTGGAACTACGAATCCTATATCAGAATATAAGAGTGGTTTACTATTGAGTGCTCACTCGAGTCTTGGATTATAAACTCTGGAGCTTCATTTCACTCAACATTTAAGAGGGGGATTTTGATGAACTAAATTCTGGAAGATATGGTAAGGTTTATCTTACGGATGATCAGACTCTCGAGATTGTGGGAAATGTTGACATCTCCGTTCGCTCAAGGAACAGAAGTATGCTGGAGTTGAAGGGCGTGCGTCATATATTGGGATTAAGGAAGTACTTAATTTTCATTGGACAGTTAAACAATGCAGGTTTCTATATAACATTTGAGGATGGAGTGTGAAATTTTTTACATGGTTCCATGGTTGTGGCCAAAGGAGCGAGGGACGAGACGTGCCTCATCAGAGTATCGGAAGGTTCGATGCATGTCGGGCAAGTAACTTTTGCAAAGTTATGGGTCACTTGAGTTGGAAAGGAATGAAA
Source organism: Viscum album (assembly GCA_963277665.1). Taxonomy (NCBI): domain Eukaryota; kingdom Viridiplantae; phylum Streptophyta; class Magnoliopsida; order Santalales; family Viscaceae; genus Viscum; species Viscum album. Next base: position 1,508,963,892 of record OY728128.1, on the reverse strand, counting down.
ATTGTTGAAGGCATGCTAAAGATTGTAAACAAGGAGTAAGAGACAGTTTCCAGATTGTTCGGAAGTTACAACAAACGAGAGTCAAGTTCCGATGGCGTTGCCAAAGCCGAAAGTATCAGAAAATTTTAGGATTGCAGAAGCTCGAGGCAGAGTTTCGGAAGAGCTCCGAAAGATAAATCTCCAGAAGTTGCGGTACCAGAAGGAGCTGAGCCACAAATGGAGTTCCAAAGGTCTACTAGAGTAAGGCGCTAAGTGGAGACGCATGAGAGTGATCTGCATTATCTCTTATCCGTGGACGATGCTTGAGAGCCTGAAAGTGGCTAGAAATATGTAAGACTCGAAGCAGTGGGTGTTGACCATGTGGGATGATATTGATTCCCCTCAATGCTTTCGAAACATGGGAGCTAACAGGAAGGCCTGCTGGGAATACAATTTTTCAGAACAAATGGGTGTATTGACTGAAGGAGGAAGCGGATGGTAGATATAGGTATAAGGCACGACTAGTCGTAAAAGGGTTTCAACAGACGGATGGTGTAGATTTCTTTGGGGTCTTTTCACCGGTAGTTAAATACACGACTATCCAGACAATACCAACTATGGTTGCCATGAAGGGATTGCATTTGGAATAGTTGTTTCGTAGAGCATCAGAACAAGGTCCTTGTGTGTGAGCTAAAGCAATGCCTTTACAGTTTGAAATAGGCGTCGAGACAATGGAATCATAATTTTGACACTTTCATGACGCAGCGTAAATTCACTCGGAGCAATGCTGACTATTGGTGTTACTAGATATGAGGGACTCAAGTTTTGGTATTTTGTTCCTTAGTTGGATTACGTCCAGAAGGTGGTGCACCACTTCGGCATGGGCGAGGTCGGAAGCCTTCCATGGTTTGTATTTGACCGGACATTGTACAAGTAATGAGAGTAGTTAGCAGGTACATGTCGAATCTCGGAAGAGAACATTGAGAGCCTGTGAGGTGGATTTTTCGGCACTTACGACTTTTTAAAGTTTGCCACTTTGCTTTGGAATGGACGAGTCATTGCAAGGGTTTGCTGACCTCGACTTTAGAGGAGATTCAAACATTTCGAAGAGCACCACTGGATATGTGTTCACTTTCAGAGGGGCAATTGTAAGCTGAATGCCGAAGCTTCAACTGATAGTAGCACTCTCGATGACGGGAGCGATGTACGTTGCATTGACAGAAGCTGAGGAGTTGATTTGTTTGAAGGGGTCGTTGAAAGATCTTGGAAGGAGGTAAAATGATGAGACGTTATTTTGCGATTCGCAAAGTGCGATTCACGTGTCCAAAAATCCGACGTTTCATTCTAGGACGAAGTATATTTAGTTGAAATATCGCTTCATCCGGAAGTTGTTGGAGGGTGGAGTGCTAGATCTCTACGAAAGATAGAAGGGGCTTCAACTGATAGTAGCACTCTCGATGACGGGAGCGATGTACGTTGCATTGACAGAAGCTGAGGAGTTGATTTGTTTGAAGGGGTCGTTGAAAGATCTTGGAAGGAGGTAAAATGATGAGACGTTATTTTGCGATTCGCAAAGTGCGATTCACGTGTCCAAAAATCCGACGTTTCATTCTAGGACGAAGTATATTTAGTTGAAATATCGCTTCATCCGGAAGTTGTTGGAGGGTGGAGTGCTAGATCTCTACGAAAGATAGAAGGGGCTTGAAATCCAGTAAATATGCTGACAAAGGTTGTTTGGGATGTTAGCAAATACGCTAACAAGGGCGATGTGCTGGATCTACGGAAGATAGAAGGGGCTCGGAATCCAACAAATATGCTAACAAAGGTTGTTGTTCAGGATGTTGTGAGGTGGTTTTGTATAACGACTCAGACTTTTCTTACATGGATATTGCATATTTTTAGATGAATATTCAATATATTACAAATGTACATACTCGAGGACCATAATAGTCCGATGTTTCCCATATAGATCTTCCCCTTAGTACTCATACTTAAAACCATTTTTCATAACTTTGGAAAAGAAAACATAAGAAAGAGTGAACTCAGATGCTCTGTAAGGATAAACAAAAGAGATCCGTAAGCATAACATGAACATAAGGGTATGAGAAAATGAACATAACTTTTGAAAACCATACTTTGCACATCAAAGATCATAATTATGAGTAATGACATTAAGATTAACAGTTAATAAGACATGAATCATAAGGGAATCAAAGAACATGAGCCATGAGAGCAAAACACATGAAATTTGAGACATACATATAAACATAGAAATTCATTTTCATATTACTCAAGGATTATCAAGACCATTATAGCGGACAAAGTCCTTTACTGAACCAGGTTCACTTCCCGTTCCAACTCTGTATTATTGAACCGGGTTAGCTTCTTGTTTCAGCCTTGTATTACTGAACCGAGTTCACTTCCCGTTCCAGCCTTGTTTTACTGAACCGGGTTCACATCGCGTTCCAGCCTTGTATTACTGAACTGGGTTCACTTCCCGTTCCAGCCTTGTATTACTAAATTGGGTTCACTTTCCATTCTGGCCCTGTATTACTGAATAGAGTTCACTTCTCGTTCCAACCCTGTATTACTGAACTAGGTTCACTTTCCGTTCTAGTCCTGTCTATCTCATGAGATATAAATCTTTACCCGATGTATTGGAGAGAGATATAAGTTCCACCCGTCACATAATGAAATCATACATATGTGTGCCACAAGATCATAAACATTCATCATAACATAACCCATGAAATGAAATGAGTATCATAAACATTTCATCATATCATAACCTGTTGAAAAGTGACAGGTTTCTTAATCATTTCACCATAACATAACCCATGAAAAGAAGCGGGTTTCATAAAAGTTTTATCATGGTATAACCCATGGAAGAGAAACGAGTTTCATAAACATCTCGCCATCAAAACATAAACCATTCAAAGAAAGAATATGAATGGTATTCTTGGATCATATCCCCAATAAGGAATAAGTAACACCAACATATATCATCTTAGATGGAAAATAACATTGAAAACTTCTAAAGGAAGCTTTGAAAATCATTTAAAACTCTTTAAAATATAAAACATTTTCAATTTTTTTTTTGAAAATAACATTTGAAACTTATAAAGAAAGAGTGGAAAGATGGTACCATTACTAGAAGATATCATGAATAACTAGAGTAAAAGAAAATTCATGGTAATTTTTGGGAGGTAGATCATGAGATTTCAATATTTTAGAGATTTTATCATTAACGATCCCGATTAATGATGATATTTTAACATAAAATCTTTACCTGTTTGGTATTATTGAATCTTAAGCCCCATGAAGGAATAACATAAAATGAAACATAAAATATCATGAGCATAAATGAATTTATGATATTATGTTTCAAAGGGGTTGTATATACACCTTGTAAAGGAATCTCGGTGCATAACATAACGTACTTCTCAATGAAGACAAATTGTGATAAAAATCCCTTACCGATTTGGTTACTTTTGAAATATAAACCCTATGAAATAGAGATTCTTAAATAGATATGCAAATACCAACAATGTTAAGGAGAAACATAATAAAATGCATTCATGGACAATATATACACCACATAAAAGAAATAGGTAGTGAATATGACATGTGTCTCACAAAAGTACAAAGTAGGGCAAAATTTCCTTACCTTCTTGACTTCCGTCATACTCGTTCAAACCTCCTGTATGATAAATATAAGTTTATTATACATCTATTACAGAACCATATTTATATATATCATAACATATATGATTTGATTATGACATTTTATTACCTGCTTATTAACGTTTTCATGTTAAAGTTACATCTCATATAATAACCGTTTTGTTTTTCGTACGTGTTTTGATTTGTTATTTTTGATTCTCTTACTTTGATCATGATTTAATAATTTCCAAAATGATAAACATGATATAAACATCATATATATTCAGAATGTGTTTAGAGTAGTCCATAATATTTATAATCATCCCAGCAGTATTTTTATGTCATATATATCACATATGTTTATTAAACCCATCCTTATTACATTTCATTTAAAGCGTGAACGAATCACATTGCTTCGCGAGATGGTAGTCCGCCGTACACACGAACAACGTTACGTGAGATATAATAATTTCAGAAGCATTATAACATTATAAATATCTTGTATCATATATAAACTATAAATCCATCATCAAGCACGATCTTGAAATGGGTGGAGGCATAAATAAAACGAAAACGCTTGTTGATGAATGTTATCTCTTATTCGGGGATCCTTCTTAGGTTTGCACTAAAAGCCTTTTTTAGACGACTCTGTCCAAACAAAGGCTTCTAGGATGAGGGGAGGGAAGTTGGGAAGTGATTTTGGCAGGGGTTGGTCGAGTCAAATGGTTTGAGTGGTGTGAAAAAGGGGAGAGTGTGTTCTCTTTTATATTTGAGGAGTGACATTTGTAAATACTCAAAAATATTCGTCTCCTTTGTTATGTAAAATAATTGAGAGGGAGAAAAGAACAATGAACTCTGTAAATTGAAGTAGCAGCAGAATTACAGTAGCAGAATTACAGCGGAAACACAACAGAATTATAGGAAAATACAGCATGGAGGTAGGAGAGGGAGAAGGATAGAGAGAGTAGAACCCGAGGAAGACCACTTCCAAGAGCCTGGCAGAATCCTCCCAAGGATTGAGCCCCGCAGCAGCCAGCTGGTAAACCTCCAGGTTGATGATCCTTCCTTAACACAACTCCCCTTTATTTAAAGGCCCATCCAGCCCCCTCTAACAAACTAACTGCTTTTAGGTGGTCCCCCTCCAGCCAAGAATATTCCCCTCCTCCTCTAACAGCCCAACAACCTCCAGCCAAGTATATTATACTCTCTCCTCTAACAAACCAACAACCTCTAGCCAATAACAAACTCTAACACCTGGACAACCCCCTTTATTCCTAACAATTCCCTCCCACCTAAAAACCACCTTGTCCTCAAGGTGGAACAAACCCAACCTTTGCTCGACTGTGCATTGGGACAACAGCACCTGGTGGCGGCTTTGGTGGAGGCCTCAGTATCATTGCATCTTCATTGGAAATTAGCAACACACTTGAGAAAATTAAGACAGCCAATGCAAGTGAGTCCGTAATCCTCTTTGTCCTTCCTTCGGTCCCCAACAACCAGTACAGGATACTCTAATTGTTGTGCAGCACAATAGGTCTTCATTTCACCATAAATCTCAGCCAACCCCTCAAGCACAGTGTCCACTTCTTTAGGCTGTTTTGGTTGTCCAGCAGCTATAGCAGTTTGCCATACACAAAATTCAGTGCCAATTGCATGCGGCTGACAGTCTAAAACAGTCCCCACAGCTTGTGTAAAAATTTTCATGGGCTCCAAAACCGATCTCCCGTAGGCATCACCAGCTAAATTATGTACCTTGGCCTTCAGAAGTGAGAAGTTAACAGCAACAGTTGAAACATAATATAACTCCGTCCGGAGCAGTGGTTCTGTCACCATCATCCCATGGAATGCCAACTGGCCACATTTAATTGCGGTTGAATAAGAAGTAGACCAAAAAAATGATCCGTTGCATCCTAACTGAAGCCCAATATCATCGTGATTCGCGCCTCTCCAATTAAAATAGGTGGATAATGTTTCCAATACAATACAACGTTGTAACCTTTAACACCACAAGCTCCTGATTCTGCTCCGTCTAAGAATATTCCCAAAATGCACATATAAACAGACCTGAATCTACCTGCTCCAAGACTGTTTGAAGGAGCTGAATCTTCCGTGACATCCCTAATTTCAGTAAAGATTTGTTGTCTCTTCTTATGGAAGTAACTCGCTCCAAAAATAGAAACTAGATGCACAATAGCAGGAACAATAAGGTGGTACATAGAGCAAGGAACCCCAATAGTTAAGCTCGTTTCTTTAACTTCCCAAGTGGCTGCACCTTTTAGACCTGGATTGCAAAAAACAATGCCAGGAACAAGTCCCACAGTCCTAATTGCCTTTTCATGAATTGAAGTTGTGGTAGTTCCAACTATTCTTACATTCTGAAATCCTTCAAGCCATTCTTTATCCATTTCAAAAATTAATATTGTGCCAACTCCAAGATTTGTGTCGATGCCAAAACTTCCACTAAATTTCGGAAGACAATAGTGTTGTCCATCTTCATATTGTGGGAAGACATATGAATCTGGAAAAGAAATATTAATAGCAAAAACCCAGAAAACATAATTTCCCTTTTCTAGAAGCCAGAGCGAGTCAGTGGCTTGGGGAAATAACTGCCCGCCCGTAAACTTCAGATCAACAATTACCTCTTCTGGTTGTTCTGGAATGGACGCAAACTTCTCCTTTTCGTCTTCCAAAGCCTGTGTGGGCTGCTGCTTGTCATACCCATATTCCTTCATCAATGCTGGCTTCAACTGCTCCCAACTCACATCAGGGTTTTCAGATAGCCAAGACAAGAACCAGCGCAGAACCGTGTACTCCATACTTAGCTGCGCCCAATGTATTTTCATGTCTTCTGCTGTTTGAAAAAACTGGAAATATGCCTCTGCTTTCGTGATCCAGCCTAGGGGATTCTCTCTTGCAAACACATGTAATTTCATGCTCTTCGTTTTACTCCTCTTACCTACAACAAGACCAATATCTTTCGGATACAGGCTTCCACATTGTCTGCTGTTGTCTACCATATTTCTTCTTCTAACTCCATACGAAATCACTGCAGCTGCCATACTCTGTTTTCCAGAACCTATACCGTGTTCCTCGTCCAACTCATTCCCCTCGAGCTTCTCCATCACTCGCTCTTCCAAATCGCGCACTTGAAAATGCGTCTGTTGGAATTTGGACTACTCTTGAACCAAGTTTCCCAAACTTTCATTCATAGCAGTCATCCCCAAATATAAACTCTCCATAGTTGTTTCGATGGAAGCCAATCTGTAATCCATCCTCACCACAGAATTTTTTTCCCAGACTTCCCAGCGTTTGCGTCTCTCCTTCAAAATAGTTGTGCGTTCCCCAACAGCGAACTCCTGCTGCATTCGGTTTCGACCAGCAGCGTGCACAACTTTCACTGCACTCACGCGGCTCCAGCAAAAGTTCAACCAGCTCCGACGACGCTCAACTGCGATCACGATTTTCCCCAACGTTGGCTTCCAGTTCTTATCCAGCATCGAACAGAGAATAAAGTCGCGCGGCCCTCCCCTGCTGCGATCCTCCTCCAGTGACACGACCTTCCCTCTCGCACGACATTCCCCAGCGGAGTCGCCAAAATGTTGTATAAAATAATTGAGAGGGAGAAAAGAGGAATGGACTCTGAAAATTGAAGTAGCAGCAGAAACACAGCAGAATTATAGGAAAATACAGTAGAGAGGTAGGAGAGGGAGAAGGATAGAGAGAGTAGAACCCGAGGAAGACCACTTCCAAGAGCGTGGCAGAATCCTCCCAAGGATTGAGCCCCGCAGCAGCTAGCTGGTAAACCTCCAGGTTGATGATCCTTCCTTAACACAACCGCCCTTTATTTAAAGGCCCACCCAACCCCCTCTGACAAACTAACTGCTTCTAGGTGGTCCCCCTCTAGCCAAGAATATTCCACTCTCTCTATCCTTCCCCAGCGGAGTCGCCAAATTGTTGTGTAACAATTGTGATAGAGGGAAAAAAAAAGAAGTAAATCAATATTTATTGATATAGCAGCAGAATTACAGTAGTAGAATTACAGCGGAAACACAACATAATTATAGGAAAATACAGTAGGGAGGTAGGAGATGGAGAAGGATAGAGAGTAGAACCCGAGGAAGAGTACTTCCAAGAGCCTGCTGGCAGAATCCTCCCAAGGATTGAGCCCCGCAGCAGCTAGCTGGTAAACCTCCAAGATGATGATCCTTCCTTAACACAGCCCCCCTTTATTTAAAGGTTCACCCGGCCCCCTCTAACAAACTAACTGCTTTTAGTTGGTCCCCTCCAGCCAAGAATATTCCCCTCTCCTCTAACAGTCCAAAAACCTCCAGCCAAGTATATTCTTCTCTCTCCTCTAACAAATCAACACCCTTCAGCCAATAACAAACTCACCTGGACAACCCCCTTTATTGCCAACATCTTTCACCTCATGGGTCTTCAAAATTGAACAATAGAGGGGAGAGATGAATTGGGTGAGACATACCTCCACCACACAAAAGAAATACATTTTTATCAAGTTTTTTCTTAGTATTTAAGTTTACTCAATTTTATCTTTATAGTTTTTACCAAGATAACTTGTATCTTTTTATTTACTTAGGTAATTTATCCTTTAAAGCTATAATTAAAATGAGATTTATTAGATAATAAAGACCCACTAATTCTAAATATGAAGTCTAATTCATTAAATAAAAATTCTATGTGTGTAAAATTAATTTTAATACAAACGCATGTAATGCGCAAAACCCTGTTTTAAACTGAGTCGCGTTAATTAATTTTAATTGTTTTCACTAATTATTATGGTCCAAAATTATGTTGGCAAAATTAGATAATTTAAATTATGGTGATTCCAAATATGGAATGCATTTTGCCAAATTTCATTCATAAAAGTGACAGAATTTAATTTAAAATTAATCCCGCATACACGACGTGAAAACAAGTTTTTAAAATGAAAATGTTTAAAAGTTTATTAATTTTTTATATCCAATTTCAATATGGGATTGAAATTCAATATTTAATGAAATTCAATATTTAACGTAAAGACAGTTTTCAATTAAAATTCTGTATTTTTCATTATTCATCAAAAAATGAAACTTTTCAAAAAAATCTAAAAAATCTAAAAAATCCACGTTAAGCTAATTTTGATACACCGATATCAAAAGTGATATTTATTTTATCAAATTAATTTTTTAAGTGGCAAGATTTAGTTTTAAAATAAGTGTGCCATAAAAAGACGATAAAATTGTTTTTTAGAAAAATACAGTTTTTAAGTGTAAAATTGTATTTATTTTTATCTCTTGTCTATAAAACATATAATATGAATGTTAAACATTTGATTGAATATATAATATATACATTTCATTTAAATTATTAGTCAAAAGTGATTTGGTTAATTAATTGATATAAAACACACTTGTGCGCATAAAAATAGTTTTTCGGAAAAAGATTTCCCTTTATTTTCAGAAGGGTTTTATTTTCATTTCTAATTAATTGGTCATCAAAGAATTAATTATATAAACATGTGTAAACCGTATTTTCATAATTTAGTTAATCCTGTTCATTTCTGTCATTCTAACAGTTAGTTGATAACTATCATATTAAATAATAATATTTAAATAGGATGTCATGTTTGGTTTAAACTCGGTAATGCGTGTAACGCAAACTAAACTCAGAATTGTGTTTAACACAAGCCAAACTTAGTATTGTTTGTAACGCAAGCCAAACTCAGTGTTTTATGTAACGTAAAATATTACAAGATTAAATATATTTAAAAAAAAATATTTCACAAAATCTCAGTGTTACATTCTGCACCTTAGTCGTGCTGGGATGATCGGGTGGGGGAATCATTGCAAATGAAGTTTGAGGAGTGGGAGATGTTTGCTATCCTAAGGACTCATTAATGAATCATGAAAAATGATTCTCAAATGGGAAATTATTAGGTTTCACCTGTGTGTGAAAATCATTTTCAGGCTACAGAACTTAGCCGAACGGAAGGAGAAATTTCGGAAGACTAATTTTTGGAACTTTGATGGCAATGGTAGAGCAGTCGGTGCGAAGTCTGGAAGATTGGAAAATACGTGAATGATGGTGGTCAGATGATGCAATCAGAAGTTACATGAAGTGTGATAGAAGCCTGATAGAAGCCGTGTGGAAAATGCAAAGGACTTGTGTATGGATTTCCTAATTGAAGAGTATGTAATGTTTTTTTCCCATCGGCGGATTTTGGCAAAGCGAAGGTAACAGACGTAAGAGTAAATTCGTGGGAGTTTCTGAAGCGTGCACTCTGTACCGGATGATGTAGTTGAGGCGGTGAGAACCTTTGACCAAATGGGTAGATAGTTGCGAAGATAAGAGTTACGTGGAGGCACTCGCTGTGGAGAATCATTGCAAATGAAGTTTGAGGAGTGGGAGATGTTTGCTATCCTAAGGACTCATTAATGAATCATGAAAAATGATTCTCAAATGGGAAATTATTAGGTTTCACCTGTGTGTGAAAATCATTTTTGGAACTTTGAAGGCAATGGTAGAGCAGTCGGTGCGAAGTCTGGAAGATTAGAAAATACTTAGACTGAATGATGGTGGTCAGATGATGCAATCAGAAGTTACATGAAGTGTGATAGAAGCCTGATAGAAGCCGTGTGGAATTTTTGGAACTTTGATGGCAATGGTAGAGCAGTCGGTGCGAAGTCTGGAAGATTGGAAAATACTTAGAGTGAATGATGGTGGTCAGATGATGCAATCAGAAGTTACATGAAGTGTGATAGAAGCCTGATAGAAGCCGTGTGGAAAATGCAAAGGACTTGTGTATGGATTTCCTAATTGAAGAGTATGTAATGTTTTTTTCCCATCGGCGGATTTTGGCAAAGCGAAGGTAACAGACGTAAGAGTAAATTCGTGGGAGTTTCTGAAGCGTGCACTCTGTACCGGATGATGTAGTTGAGGCGGTGAGAACCTTTGACCAAATGGGTAGATAGTTGCGAAGATAAGAGTTACGTGGAGGCACTCGCTGTGGAGAATCATTGCAAATGAAGTTTGAGGAGTGGGAGATGTTTGCTATCCTAAGGACTCATTAATGAATCATGAAAAATGATTCTCAAATGGGAAATTATTAGGTTTCACCTGTGTGTGAAAATCATTTTTGGAACTTTGAAGGCAATGGTAGAGCAGTCGGTGCGAAGTCTGGAAGATTAGAAAATACTTAGACTGAATGATGGTGGTCAGATGATGCAATCAGAAGTTACATGAAGTGTGATAGAAGCCTGATAGAAGCCGTGTGGAATTTTTGGAACTTTGATGGCAATGGTAGAGCAGTCGGTGCGAAGTCTGGAAGATTGGAAAATACTTAGACTGAATGATGGTGGTCAGATGATGCAATCAGAAGTTACATGAAGTGTGATAGAAGCCTGATAGAAGCCGTGTGGAAAATGCAAAGGACTTGTGTATGGATTTCCTAATTGAAGAGTATGTAATGTTTTTTTCCCATCGGCGGATTTTGGCAAAGCGAAGGTAACAGACGTAAGAGTAAATTCGTGGGAGTTTCTGAAGCGTGCACTCTGTACCGGATGATGTAGTTGAGGCGGTGAGAACCTTTGACCAAATGGGTAGATAGTTGCGAAGATAAGAGTTACGTGGAGGCACTCGCTGTGGAGAATCATTGCAAATGAAGTTTGAGGAGTGGGAGATGTTTGCTATCCTAAGGACTCATTAATGAATCATGAAAAATGATTCTCAAATGGGAAATTATTAGGTTTCACCTGTGTGTGAAAATCATTTTTGGAACTTTGAAGGCAATGGTAGAGCAGTCGGTGCGAAGTCTGGAAGATTAGAAAATACTTAGACTGAATGATGGTGGTCAGATGATGCAATCAGAAGTTACATGAAGTGTGATAGAAGCCTGATAGAAGCCGTGTGGAATTTTTGGAACTTTGATGGCAATGGTAGAGCAGTCGGTGCGAAGTCTGGAAGATTGGAAAATACTTAGACTGAATGATGGTGGTCAGATGATGCAATCAGAAGTTACATGAAGTGTGATAGAAGCCTGGTAGAAGCCGTGTGGAAAATGCAAAGGACTTGTGTATGGATTTCCTAATTGAAGAGTATGTAATGTTTTTTTCCCATCGGCGGATTTTGGCAAAGCGAAGGTAACAGACGTAAGAGTAAATTCGTGGGAGTTTCTGAAGCGTGCACTCTGTACCAGATGATGTAGTTGAGGCGGTGAGAACCTTTGACCAAATGGGTAGATAGTTGCGAAGATAAGAGTTACGTGGAGGCACTCGCTGTGGAGATCGAAAGATATGGCGGCTAGGTGCACCGGTTGGGTCTTACTACAAATTGTAGGATGAATCATTTGATCGTCTCATGCTATTGTAATGACCTTCCGTTTCCTTGAATAAAAGCAAAACAACGTTCCCACTATGAAGTTCGAATCACGTAAACTTGTGTTCTTTTCTTTCGATCGCTGCCTTTTGGAAAATTTGTCTGTGTTTTGCTGATAATTGGTTATTCAAGTTATCTTTTTAAGTTGTTGGGAGTTACTTTTCTTCTTTTTCATCTCAATACATGACAGGGTTTTGACTCATGAGCTCTAGAGTATGCTATTTGACCTTGATCTAGTCATATTTATTAATGTCATGTGCCATGGCTAGCGGCTGGCATCCTTGTGCCACGCAATGGATGCGCTATAGCGCCATTGAGATTGGTGTGCTATGGCGTGAGCTATGCTGTGCTAAGGCGTTGCGCGCACCAGTGCGCAATCTTATTATTTTTTTGTTTTGTTTTTTTGGAACCGTTTTTGAGCTGCCAACTCATACCTAATTAAAATACACGATTAAAATACCTCATTTGGAAGTCAAATGACACTTTTCCTTCATCCCCCAAAAGTGTGCGACGCGTTGGGTGTAGAGACCGACAGAAGCCAGTGACCCTCGATCTCATTCTCACTGCACCCACTCCAGCTCATCCAGCCGGTGACCTGCTGTGCAAGCCCTTCTCCTCGTTTTTTTCTTTTTGCGGTGGCTACTTAATTTCAAAGATTTGTTGTTTGAATGACTAATAGTTATTTGTTAACAATAGATTATTTTACAAAATAAATTTTTAGTAGATGTTTTTTTATGATCTTATTATTAATAATATTTTTTTTATGATTTTTTGTAGTTGAAATTGTTAGATATTTGTGATTGATGACTACTGCATTTTATTAATAATTTTAATATGTGCTTATATGTTTTGGGGTACGACAAGTCAATATCACTATGCGTCGTGCGTCATGTAGTGTGCTTATGCGCTGGGGGCCCTTATCGCTATTGTGCGCCGTAAATAACTATAGATCTGGTCATTCTTTGCTTGCTTCATGTCATTTTGGTAGATGTGTGCCAACTGTGATCGTCCTATCTGCTTGTCAAATTGTTGGTGACGAATTTCCCTTACCTCAATGTGAGGCGGAGACATTCTTTTATAGATGAGTAAAAATAATTATAAGGAGGGAAAGACCGATGTGGGTCTCGGAAATATCCATTATACTTAAATGGGGTCCAACACTCCCCCTCAAGCTGGACATGCTCAGCTTGGACCAAGTGTCCCACAAAGAAAAAAGATGCCATCGAACAAGACCATCTCATACCCCCCCTCAAGCTGGGCTATGGAGGCTATGAATACCCAGCTTGGTAGTGAGAGTCAAGGCGAGCTCCTGGGAGGCCTTTGGTGAAGATGTCGACAAGCTGACCCGCCGTCGGAATATGGCCAAAACTGATATGTTTCTGCTCCAGATGGTGACGAAGAAAGTGACAGTCCACCTCTATATGCTGCGTTCGTTCATGGAAGACGGGATTCGAGACAATCTTCGTGATTGCCTGATTATCACACCAGATCTGAGCAGAGGTCTGCGCCGGGAAGCCGAACTCATGGAGGAGATGGCGAAGCCAGATGATCTCAGTGGTGATCGTGGCCATGACACGTTATTCTGCCTCTACACTAGATTTGGAGACGACAGTCGGCTTCTTGCTGCGCCATGAGATGAGGTTACCGACCAAGAACACGGCAAATCCAGAAGTAGACTTTCGAGTAGCAAGGCAACCTGCATAGTCTGCATCGCAGAAGCCCTCAATATCCGAATGAGTATGATGGGAGTACCGAAGACCACGTGCAGGGTCTTTCTTTATGTATTTGGCTATGCGGAGGACAACATCCCACTGAGATCTGGTTGGCTTCTCCATAAACTGGCTCACTTTGCCAACAACGTAGGCAATGTCTGGTCGTGTCATGGTGAGGTAGTTGAGTTTACCCACCATACATTGATAGCTCTCTGGATGAGGAAATGGTGTTGAGTCGGTATGGAGAGAGCGTTCCCCCGACTCAAGAGAAGTGTCCACTGCAGTCGCCTGGCTCAACCCTGCATCCTGTAAGATATCAAGGGCATATTTTCGTTGACAGAGAGAGATAGTGTCCTCAGAACGGGAGGCCTCGATGCCAAGGAAGTAGATGAGAGGACCAAGATCTTTGGTGTGGATGTGGTGGTGATGGTGCGCCTTGATTGGGTGATTTCAGTGGAGTCTCTGTGATGATGATATCATCAACATATACCACAAGCAAAATACATCCGTGTGATGTCGTATGGAAGAAGACGGTGTGATCCTTCATACTGCGAGAGAAGCCAAAGGCCGTGACGACAGTGCTGAAGCGGCCAAACCAAGCACGAGGAGACTACTTGAGGCCATAGAGGGATCGATGGAGGCGACAAACATGGGAGTCGGCGCCAGAGGCACGAAAACCAGGGGGCTGCTGCAGGTAGACTTCTTCGTCAAGAAAGCCATGGAAAAATGCATTCTTGACATCCAGTTGATGAAGTGGCTAGCGATGATGAACAACCAGAGATATGGATAGGCGGACATAGGCCATTTTGGCTATCGGAGAGAAGGTCTCAAAGTAGTCGATGCCATATGTCTGAGCAAATCCCTTCGCCACAAGCCGGGCTTTCAGGCGATGAAGAGTGCCATCGGCATTGAGACGGATCGTATAAATCCATTTGCAGCTGACCGCCTTTTTGCCTGCAGGGAGGGGGACCAGATCCCATGTATGATTGTCATCCAGAGCCTGCAGTTCATCCCGCATAGCCTGTAGCCACCCTGAGTGTGATTTGGCGTCGCCAACCGTGCGGGGAATAGATATCACCTCCAGTGCTGACAAACCTTTGTATGAAGATGTAAAGAGAGTAGTAGTCTGACAAGAGCGAGTACCTTTTCGGAGTGCAATCAGCAAGTCCTCGGGTGCTGTGATAGGAGCATCGGACGAAGTGGGAACGATGTTGTCCTCGGCCTGGACGGGGGTACAGTCGATAGCCGACGAGAGTAGACCGTCCCAAAGCGATGACCAGTAGGGAGAGACACCAGAGGAGGGTGAATAATGAAAGGAAGACACTCATCGATGGTGGTGTCTGTATGAGGAGAGGGCGGAGTGAAATGAGAGATCTCAACAAACGACACATCGGCAAAAATGATATAGCATCGTAAGTTTGGAGAGAAGCACCGATATCCACGCTGAGTGCGAGAATATCCGAGAAAAAGACACCGGAGGGATTTGAGAGAAAGTTTAGAGAGATTGGGGCGAGTGTCCCGAACATAGCAGAGACATTCGAAGACTCGGAGTGGAAGTGAGTGAGGAGGAAGAGAGGGAAACAGAGTATGAAAAGGAGTCTACCTCTGAAGGATGGAAGAAAGAAGTCGATTGAGGAGGTAAGTAGCAGTGAGGATGACATCCCCCCAGAAGAGAAGAGGCACCTTGCGGTTGAAGAGGCCACGAGCAGTCTCCAGAATATGCCGGTGTTTTCGCTCGGCCACTCCATTTTGCTGAGGGGTATCAGGACAGAGGTCTGATGGATGATGCCGTGTGCCTGTAGAAACTGCTGAAAGGGAGTGGACAAGTACTCGCCCATTTTCGGAGCATAGACATTTTACAGAGATAGAAAACTGTGTCTGGATCTCATGGTAAAATGTCTGAAAGGTGGAAAAGACTTCTGTCCGATCGCGAATAAGGTAAAGCCACGTCATAGAGCTGATGGTGTTTCGCAAAGGTACAAGACTCACAATGAAAAGATAAATGCTGACTACTAATATTTGGATAGAGCTGATGAAGGGCGGAGGCGGAGGGGTGGCCCAACTGAGAACGGAGGTCCAAGGCATGAGCAGAGACAGACGTGCAGGCGATGGATGTCGGGCCATTGAACATGTACACCCCATCTCGAAGCTGGCCTCCACTAAGTTCCCGGTTCGTCGTCCGCCCCTGAAACATAACAGAAGACGAGGTAAAGATAGCATTACAATTGAAATCTTTGGTCAGATTACTAATGGAGAGAAGGTTAAACAGACTGCGTGGTACATGGGCTACCGATGATAGGTGAAGGGATGAGGTCAGAGAGCATGTACGAAAGCCGTCAATGTGGATAGTGGAACCATCAGCAACAGTGATGGTTGAAGAACCAGTATATGGACTGTAGTTGGAGAGCATACTTGCATCATCGGTAAGATGGTTGGACGCACCTGAGTCAAGCATCCAGGCAGGGGAGCGATGACTGACAAATG
Source organism: Viscum album (assembly GCA_963277665.1). Lineage (NCBI taxonomy): Eukaryota > Viridiplantae > Streptophyta > Magnoliopsida > Santalales > Viscaceae > Viscum > Viscum album. The sequence continues at coordinate 1,508,947,681 of OY728128.1, read as the reverse complement.
CAGTGGGACCACCGGAGTGGACAAAAGATGCTGATGAATAGCCTGGTAGGGAGGTGGTCCTATGATCGTGAATCATCTGGATCTCATTCATGGAGAGATCCAAAGATGAAGGAAGAGTGGCAGTAGGCAGGGATGTATCTCGGACCGCAGTCTGGCCCTGTCAACCAGGTGGCTGAGCTTGCCACAGTGCTGACAGAGTGGACGAGGTCAGCTTTCTCTACGGCCGCATCCACGAGGTCCGGTAGGGTGGCTACCGCCACGACCCAGGAGAGCAGTGTGATCAATGCTAGGGATGGGTGGGGTAAGGGCCCGATGAGTCTTCCCAAGGAGGAGGCTGAAAAGACAGAGCTGGTCCCGCTGGGCTAATGCTTCCGCAGGTATGCCGGAAATGGACGAGCTTGCTGGCGGAGGAGGGACAACCGCTGAAGAAGATCGGATGCCTGAGCCAAATTATTGGTGTCAGAGTACATAAGAGTCAAGGAATCCCAGAGTTCCTTGGCTGTGTTGGCTGTTCGGGTGACGTATTTGACAGAGCGGTCCATAGAATTGACTAGCAAGACAACGATTTTGCTGTCCGCAAGCTTCCACGGACGATATTTTGGGTCGGTAGGAAGAGGTGGTGGATTCTCGAGATTGGAATCGAGGTCTATGCTGGTGAGAGACATGAGTACGGTCTTCCGCCAGACGGAGAAATTTGTGGAGTAGAGCCGCTCATCGACCAAGCGGGTGGAGGCGGTGATAAGAGGAGGCAGGACTGAGTCGGCCATCGGGGGGAGGTCTTTGGGAGTTGTGGACGAACTCGACATTCAGTGCCGGAAGGACGCCCTGTGAGCGGGTGTCGGCAGAATGGGAGATGCCGTGAGAGACCGGGAGACCGCTGGAAGGGCGCCGGGCTGGTGGGGGATGGTTCGCTTGGATTGGACAAGGCCGTTAGGGAGCACCGCGAAGAGGCGGGCCGTCAGGCAGATCGCCCTGGATGAGGGGCCGCCGGGGGACAACGCGGGCTCTGGCGATGGCGCTACAGGAGCCGTTGTGCAGAGACAGATGGTGACGGAACGAGATGGTCGTCGGGAACTGGAGCCAGCGAGGTGCGACAGGGCTGGGAGCCAGGGAGGGCAGCGGGTGGGGAGCCGTCGGGAGGGGAGGCAGATCCGCGGCTGGACGTCGGGATCGTGGGATGGAAGACCCGCAGGAGGGGGTGGCCTAGGGCAAACCCGGAAGGGGAAAGAAAAAAAAATATTAATGAGATTTTTCCTTTGATACCATGTTGGTGGCGAATTCCCCTTACCCCTCAATGTGAGGCGGAGACATTCTTTTATAGATAAGTAAAAATAATTACGAGGGAAAGACCGATGTGGGACTCGGCACAAATGATTATTAAAAATGTTATTGCAACCTATCATTAGAGGTGAGAGTAGCCAACTTTTATCATTTCTGTAATGTCATTTTTCAGATCTCTTTTGTTCACTTCCCCTGTTCATTGGATTCATGTACCAAATTATTTATTCCTCAGTTGTGTGTGTGGTGTTCTGCCCGTTATTCTCAGTTTAGCCTTGAAAGAGGCTTGTTTTCTCTATATGGGCCACCTCTAAATTCTCTGTCATCCTTGATTGGTTAATGGTGAAACCTTGTTTGACCAACACCATCAAATGCAGTACCATGGCCCTACGAAAGTTGTATAGCTTATTATTTGGTGAGATTGGGTTCTTGGTCATGTATTTTTATTTCTTCTTGTAATAACTGGCTCATTTTCTATGAGTTTCTCATTTGTCCACGCTTTAAATGTTTTCTTGGGTGAGTAAAATTTGTTATTCAAAATGTAATGCTAATAACTGGCTCATTTTCTATGAGTTTCTCATTTGTCCACGCTTTAAATGTTTTCTTGGGTGAGTAAAATTTGTTATTCAAAATGTAATGCTATCAAGCCATGTAATAGTCATGTTTGGTGCACCTATAGAAAAATCACAGGCTTTGAATTCCATTCACTTGCATTTGCAGATGGCATTTGAACTCTATGGGATGTTAGCTGGGAATGTTAGTTCGCTGACAGGTGAAAATGTGAAACCTGCCTATGGTGGAGAAGAGGAGGCTTTCTTAAGAAAAGTTGTGACTCCTATATATGACGTCATAGCGCAGGTGCAGTCTTTTTTTTGAATAATGTAATATTTTTTCTGTTTTCTTTTTGTAGATCACGTCTTCATGATTTCGTTGCTTTGCAGGAAGCTGAAATAGCCAAAAAAGGAAAGTCAAAGCATTCACAATGGAGGAATTACGATGATTTAAATGAATACTTTTGGTAATAGTCAATTTAAATGTTTAATCAACCTGGCTATTTTGCATATATTTTACTCATATTAATGACATATACTTGTACAGTATTAGTAGTTTTTTGGTAGTCTATAACATACCATTATAAAATATGGAGGTCTGTTGATTGTTTCCGATTGGGTTGGCCAATGAGAGCTGCTGCTGATTTCTTCTATATGCCTGTGAAGGAAAACAATTATGATAAGGTATGCTATATCATTTGATATTTTAAATTTTTTCCATATTTTAAAAATAACAACGACGATGATAAGTTTTTATTATTTTTAATAAGTAATTCTGAATACTTAGGCCTCTGATTGCCGTGCACTTGGATTTGTGTAGCCAGGTCTTAGTCCCATCTAATATAAGTTGTTAAGAAACATTTTGTAGTATAATCAGGAATTCGAAATGCTAATATGTGATTTTGCTTTATGCTTGGTCACGAATCACATCTTGTAATATCTGATGCACCGTTGAGGTAGAGAATTGAAGGTGGGTGAGGCTGCATACTTACTTTTTTTCACATAACCCCGAACTTTTCCTCATTTGATGCATGTTTTCTCATTATCTTTTGAGTTGCAACAACAAACAAGCCTTAATTAATCCCATTTAATTGGTGTCGGCTATTCTTTCAAAGACCATATTTTCATTGAAACCATTAACAGGTGCCTGCATTGACCTTATTTTAACATGTTCAAACCATTTTAATCTTGTCTCGGTCATCTTTTTGTTAATCGGTGCCACTTCAATTTTCTTTCAGACTTTCATTTCTAACATAATTCATTATTGTATGTCCACATGCCAATCTAAACATTTTTATTTCCGTTACCTTTATTTTTTTGTTCATGCTGCCCATCAACACTCACTACCATATCGAATTTACACATTTTTGTTAGATCTCTGAAACCCGTTGCTCCCCTTTAGGAGGCTGCTCACATGTATTGCAGTGAAGTATAGCAGATTTACAGAGGAAGGAGAAGTGTAGAAGTATATAGACAGACGTATACTGGAGAGTCCCCTAGGAACTCCCGACCAAGCCCCTTAGCCGTACCAAACAAATAATACTCTCTCGGCTCTCCTCTCTCCAGCCCTGCCCTCTTTATAGCAAACCCTCTAAAAGGCGCCTTCCCGGCTGTACCAGATCTCTATGACTTGCCCTGCCTTTGAAATTCAGGCTTCTTTAATGTCTGCTTTTGGAGAAGCTAGACATTGATTATTCCCCATCTCAGTACCATTGAATTCACTCCCGGACTCCGCAAGGTCCTCGCTGTGGGCGGATGCAGATTTGGAAGCTAGTTTGGATAGATTGGAGTAGACCTTGTGGTGCCTGACTTTTTTCCTGGGGAACAATGGGAAGGCCCCCAAGGCGATGACACCCGTTTTGCCTTTTCCTGAGCCTGATCGGTAGAACCTGATAGTTCCGATGTCTTAATCTAGTTCAGTTGCATCGTGTAAACTGTCGTCCTCCTGAGGCTTCTGTCTCACCAACAGTTTGCGCCGACTTGTTTTCCAATTCTTCCTCTTTCTCAAGATATCAAAGGTTGAACGTTTTGTGCATTTTCTCATATCTACGACATTATAGGGGGAATTAGACATCGTGGTTCAAGTATATCGATCTCCTAGGATCTAGGTAGGTGGTTTGTGCCTTACTGTTCAAAGTCTCTGAGTTTTATGTGCGAATTCCCACCGATACCCGTGAACGGGGTATTGAGTGTTTAACTTTTTTCCCTTGTTGATTTCCTGCCTTGCTTATATTCTTTTGTAGAGGTAATTTGACCATGTTAGAGGATAAATTGTTGTGATTGGATGTACTTGCCTTGCTTCGTTCTGTTTATGACCTTTGGGTCTCGTTTGCCTTTGGCTGTTACACCTGTTTCATGCCTTGCGGTTATAGGTTGAAGTGAAACTCATGACATGATTGATGCCTTGTAGACTGTTTAGGTAAGTATCTCTATAGGTGTACTTTGGTTATCCAAGTAGCTCTATTGGTGTACTTTGGCCTTATATCATTATTATGCACTGAATGGCACGGGGCTGAGAGAACCCGGTGCTGTAGACTATAAGGGATAGACCGAGTGAGCTTCCCATAGAGTCTTAGATATTACAGACTACAAAGGGGATGGACCGAATGAGCTCCCATAGAGTATTGGATTTTATATACTATAGGAGGATAGACTGAGTGAGCTTCCTCAGAGAGTCTTACCCTGTTTGAATCTTTTAAGAACCTTCCCGTGCTAGAGGAGGAATTGACCGAGTGAGCTTCCTCAGAGAGTTTGTGGTATACCTGAGGCTATAAGAGGAATTGACCGAGATAGCTTCCTCAGAGAGTCTCTAGACCTTGGGTCTAAGAGGGTTATACTACGTGATCTTCCTCAAGAGATCCCCTGGCTACCCTAGACTATGTGGGGAATTGACTGAGTGAGCTTCCCCAGAGAGTCTCATAAATTCATATGACCAAACCAGAGGGGTTAGGCTGAGTGCACTGCCCAGAGGGTTGGTTGTGGTACTTCTTGGATAAGACCAGAGGGAATGGCTGCGAGTACTTCCCAGAGGTTTTCTGGCTTTTGGCTGTTGTTTCTGTTGATTAGTTTTGGATTGATTGCTAATATGTATCATCCTATTTAACTGCCTACTGTTTTTCTGTTGTTGTTTACTGCTTAGTGTGCTTTTACCTGCCATATACTCACTGACTGTTAGGAACAGATCTTCAGGTGGTTTCCTACTGGGATTTTATCTTACACCCTGTTTGGGTCATGCTTTTGGGCCCAAGAAGACTATGTTGTTGCAGGTATAGACAAGGGAAAGCGCCCTTCGACTTCGGGAACTTGATTTCTTGGAGCAGGAGAGCATGGGACCAAGCTTTGGCTTGTGATACTGAGCTGTTTACTTTTCTTTTTTACTTGTTTTGGTACTGTAGTGTTTTCCAGCATTGTGACTTGTTTGGGTGATTTCCTAGTTATGTATCATGCATCATTTGATATATATACATATGTGCTTCAGTTTGTTTATTTAGTCTTCCGCTGTTTACATTGTTGGTTATTACTGCTTCCGCTATTGCATGTTTATTTTTCTTTCATTGTGTACTCTGCCAATGAGGGCATAGTTTCCCCAATATCACACCCAAGGCCCTCGCTGCTAGCCGGCAGCCTCTGGAATTTGGGGAAATGCGCTTGAGGCCATGTGACCAACCGGGTACGGGGCGCCTCTGGGTGGCTTCCGGAACCAGGACGTTACATGACACCTGGGGTTATCCAAACCTCCATCATCCCCCTATTGGGTATCTATGACTAAATGTGGATCCTCCTGCATCAGGACAGATCACCCAACTGGTGTAAGATTCTCCCATCAAGGATGAATCGCACAAACATGAAATTAACAAATGGACTATGCCCATAGGCTATCCAAAATCCCACCCTTATGAATCCAGAGACTGTGCTTCTCATCCTCATACATTTGACATAATCATACACTCTTCCCTCGGGCATCAAGTATCTGGGTGACTAGCCCTCAGGCGGTATGAAAATATATGCACCATGCCCTCAGGCATCAATATAAATCATGAGTCATATCCCGACAAACTCAATATACCAATAAGCATCACACCCTCAGGAATCAATCAAATCCATGTCACACAAACTAAAAAGCTAAGAAAACAATTCCTAAGGCCAAAATCAAACATACAAGATATATCACCACAAGTAACGATGATCAATTCATCAAAGTATCATTTGTATTGTCAGTTATGTTTCATAAAACTAGGATTCCAGCCATTCTCATAAATATATCAAACCTATTTAATTAATCATTTTACCCTAAGGTCATTAATAATCAGTTAACCAAATGTAGCTGAGGTGATTCTACCTTAAGAAATCACACAAATTACATGTTATTCCATTTCATAAGACTAATACAATAATCAAATAATTTATTTCCAATTTATTATAGTTACATAATGTCAAACTGACCTAGTCTCAATAAGTTCCAAGGGTGGCACACCAATCAGGTGGTCGTAGGTCTCAGTCTCCATGCCTATGGACCAATGGGATCCAATGGATGGTCTAAAAAGGATTCTTATTTAACAGAGATTATCCAATTAATTAGGTCACACATGTGGTGTGTTGACGCAATCACACATACCATGGATAATTAAATATGACAACAATGGATAAGATTTAGGCCATCTATGTTAATTTTACAATCAAAGAAACACTATAAAGGGAAATCCAATGAAGAATGGAGGCTAAATAGATCACAAGGAAAACCTAGATCACACATGCATCAAGATCAAAACTCGGTTCAATGGCGGTCAAGAGATCACATTGCTATAATGGAGGATAGTATAAGAAAGGTGGAAACCAAAATGAAGGAACTCACCAGAGATCAAATGCTAGACCAATACATCCAAAAAGGAAGGATTTTCTTAAAAATTGATTGGAAATCACTATAAGGTTCAAGAGAGAATCCTACACCATGAATGAGAATAAAATCATATGTGCAACATGGGTTAAAACTGTTGATCCTGAGATATTCGTGATGTGAACCCCTTTCACAACATAAATTTCTTAATTTATAAGATACGCTAAAAAACAGGTTGCCTTGGATTAAAATAACCCTGATCGACTATTTCATGATGTGAACCAGTTTCATGGCGTGTAAACGTTTCACACTCTAGACAAATTCATGATATATTCATGGAAATAGGTTCACAACGTGTAAACCGTTCATGACATGGAAGTGTCCAATAGACATCTCTCAGCCCAGATTCTGTGAAAAGAATTTGAACCACCTATGAAGATTTCCAAAACCACATATAACCCTCATAATCCCTTGAAAACATTTATATTGTGACTATTAATTCAAACAAACATACATCCCTAAAATTTAGGTCATTTTCCACAGAAAAAACTCCATGCCCCTAAATAAAGGCTTGGACACCAAGGTTTAAGAGAATAAAAACATAACTAAAAGAGACTTAACCAAAAAGTCAAAGATAGACATACCTAAAGAAATACGGGATCTTACAAACCATATATATATATATATAGTGCTTTTAATTTTAGGAAATCTAAAGAAGAATATTGATTTTTATTTGAAGCCACTAATTGATGAGTTAATTTTATTATGGAATGATGGTGTAACTATATATGATATAGTTGAATATCAGAATTTTACATTGAAGGTTCCATTAATGTGAATAGTTGATAAATTTTTGGTCCATGGTATTTTATCCAGATGGAGTACACATGGTTTAAAATCATATTTTTACTGTATGGATAAGAACAAATCATTTATGCTTGTCAATGGAAAAAAGACCGGTTATTTTGTCTATCATCGGATATTTCTTCATGTGGATCACCCTTTTAGAAGGAATAGAAATAATTTTATAAAAGGTAGAATTGAAAGAGACGGACCTCTAATAGTGCTCTTAGGTATTCAGGTAAAATCTATCATCTCTTCATTTCCTCATATTAATTTTGGACCAACTATAAATGAATATATATATATATATATATATATGGTTTTGGGATAGATCGTAATTAGATAATGCATAGTATTTTTTGAGACCTATCATGTTGGTCTGATTTGGTGGTTTGTCACATGTTAGATGTGATTCATTCTGAGAATAATTTTTTTGATATTATATTTTATACCATGTTGGACATACCTGGTAAGAACAAAGATAATATAAAGATGAAATTATATATTTCTCAAATTTATAGGTATCATAAACTTGAATTATTTTAAGATGAAAGATCACAAAATTTAATGAATCCAAAATTAGATTACACACCTTCTAAATAAATGTATTTATTATTATGTTAATGGATTAGATATTTGAGGTTATCAGATGTTTATGATTCTAATTTGTCTCATTGAATTATAAATAGACATATTATTAGGTTAAAAAGTCATAATTTTCATGTGATAATGGAAAGACTATTGAATGTTGGTCTTATTGGTTTGTTGAATTCTTCAATATGGGATTTGTTGATCAAAATATCATATTTCTTCTAATATATTTTTCTAAAAACATTTTATTATGATTCATTGATTATGATGAAAAAAGATATTGTTTTAATTTTATGTAAATTGGAGAAAATATTTATGTCGTACTTCTTTGACTCAATGAAACATTTAATATTATATTTTTAGTATGAATCTAAATGTGGAGGTTCGGTACAATTCGTATTTATGTACCCATTTGATAGATGTGTGAAAAAACTAAAGAAGAAAGTATGTAAACAATCATCAGTTGAAGGTTTAATTTCATAAGCATACTTGTGGGAGAAAATTTCAAATTTATACCCTAATTATTTTTAATTTGAATATCCTTCAAAACATTATCACATGATTCGTAGTGAGGAAAATATTGATAATCTCACAAACCATCAATTATCAGTTTTTAATCATCCTGATCTTGGTTTTGGTGGTTATTATGAATGATGGATTTCAGAGAAAGAACTGCATAGAGCTCATACATATGTTCTGCTCAATTATGAAGAAATGACATGATTTATGCATAAAGTACTACTTTTTATTATTTTTGAATTGTTTTAAGAGAAATTTATTTACATTATTTGTTTTCTAGACTATATGATGACCATATTAAAAAAAATTATACAAATTACCCTTACTGCTCTTGACGAATGTCAACAATAGAATTTTACATATTTGTTTCAAACACTGGTAAGTTAAGTTGTTTATAATGAAACATTAAGTCAATTTTTTAATGATATATATTATTAAAAATATTTCTCATTTTCAGGCAACACAACATGAAAGTAAAACTAATTATCAATTATGAGTGCTAAAACCCTCCATTGAAATTGGTAAAATATTATAATGGGTATGTGGTTGATGGATTTTGATTTCATACATGAATATATGGTGAATCAAATAAACAAATGAATAATAGTTTTTATTTAAAATGATATCATCATAAAGAAAGTGAAGTTGAATATTATGGAATATTGTATGAAATAATTGAGTTGTGTTATCTGGGACCAAATTATGTAACATTGTTTAAATGTCATTTGTTTGATATTGATCTATGATTATGAGTTCATACACGACATGGAGTCATTGACATTAAATGTGAAAGTATTATTGCCTCAAATGATCCATTTATGTTGGAACATCAAGTTTGTTATACAAATTAATATGTTGTTTTGAGAGATTTAAATGACTCGTAGAGTGTAATAAAAATGAAATCTTATGGCAATCGGTTTATTAAAAATAAAAATAGTTCTATGAAAGTGTAACATATTGAATTTTTTCAAGAAATATCCCCAAATACATCTCTTACTCGATGATATATAAATATCTATGATGAAACCCCTGGTTAAGGACTAATGATATTGATAATGTTGATGAAGTAAAAGGGATGATGAAACTGAAAGTTGTATAGAAGTTGACGATGCTAAAGAGGAAGATGAAGATATTATCATCAATGAAGATGAGGTTTAATATGATGAATGATGTAGTACATTCAGGTATTTATTAGTTTTTTATATTTGAAATGTGCATTAACAATTATTTACAAGGAATATTGTTTGTTTTAGATATTTAGAGATAGTCTCGACGATCTATTTTATCCCCTTACTGATGTTAGTATTTTTGAGTTTTTTATATCTGATATATGTACTAATAATTATTTACAGGTAAGATTATTATATTCTAGTTTTTATTACAAGTAATTATTATATTTTGTTATTTATTAATATTTTATATTTGATATCTATATTAACATTTTTTTACAAGTAATATTATTATATTATAGTATTTATTATTTTATTACATTTGATATATGTATTAACAGTTTTTTATAGGTAATATTATTTGTTTCATATGGTTGGAGATGGTCCCGATGATATATTTCATTCTCTCACTGATGTTGGGCTTCCCAACGATGATCCTGATTCATCTGACCCACAGGATGCTGCTACGACATCGCCTATTAGGAGGGGGCGTGACCTTTCTAGATTGATGATTCTAGAACCCATTTCAAAAAGATTCCAATCACTTAATTCTGGTCATCATTTGCATAGGTATGTTTAATTTTTTAATGTATTCATTTTATATTAAGTTTTTGTATTAATTTTGGTAATGATAATCTGATTATTTATTTATATTTGCACAGTCTTTTCGCATTTATATATTAGGCAGGCTGCTGCAATTTTATAAAATTATTTTTCTGCATCATGGGTATCATGAGATCAAGTTATCATTTTTGTTTGACATAAAATGTTCAACAACTGGATTGTACATTAATAAATAATATATTTTAATTTAAATTTATTTAATTAATAATATATATTTTTTAATTGTCTTGTAAAATTTATAGTCTCCGATCAATGATAGCATGAGAACTTCTATTCGAGAGGCATGAGAGATTTTTATACGTGAACGTTTTTATCAGTTTTTACACAACCTAGGAAAGAGATTCATATATAGGTCTTATGTTATTGTTTTCAACCAGTCGTGCTTCTCTCATTGACCTGACTATATTTCAGCTTAGGTATGGGATGGATTGTGCTCATACTAGATAAGAGATGCTTTTAATATGACGTTATCATCTGGGCATCTGAACTAGGGGGAACATGAGGTCACACATAGGGTTGAGAGTCGTACATTTGGTATACATCGACGACCCCTTTATTATGGAGTTCGAATTTTACAATAAGATGTGCATTGATCCCAATACATGATAGCTTGTAGGTAATAGATAGTGTCAGATTGTGGTTGGTATTTTTAAAAAAAATACTTAGATTAATTTTATTTTTATTTTTATTTCTAATTATATTTGAAAGAAACATATGAGACTATGACTTCTCATTAATGAGAGATTCAAGCTAAGATTGGGAGAAGATGTCACTTGTGAGTCAGGTTTTGATGAGGGGACTTAGATATATGTGACTATTCATGGTGTTGAGAAAGTTTGTGTGACTGGTATTGGTTCATGATTGACACCTACTAGTTATTATAGCACTTTTGTGATGTCATTGGTCAGCTTGAAGGGATCTTGTGCAGAATCATCATCCTACATTGCATAGTATGAAGATATGTTTCATACTCAGGATGAGATCATACAAAAAATGTAGAGAGAGTGTGAGGAGGATCTTGAGAAATAGCGTCGAAGAGATGAGAAAATGTTGGAGTATATGTGATGGCATGTGCATGGTGTCGGTATGAAGCCCCCCCAACCATTCGGAAGATCCTCCCCCCTAATACTAGTGGATCTTAAATTTTTTGTGGTTATTATATATTTTGGTTTGATAAACATATTTTGTGTGGAATTATGTAATAATTTTATGCATGTTTTTATTATATTGAAATTTTTTATTTTTTTTCTAGTTTTTCTTTTTTTTTTATTTTTTTTTTATTTTTTAAAATGTCTAAGTAATTGTGACGAATTTTTTAATCCATCACAATTAGTTTTATAAAAAAATTTGTGAGATTATTTACAATGGGAATAAAATTTCGTCGTAAAGAAAACATATTTTTGAAATTGTTTTCTGAAATAGATTCTTGTTCCTAAAAGTCATTTGCGACGCAAATCCATTGAAAAATACCCATTGAAAAAGAATAAAAATTCATTTGTGTTCCAATCCTTAAAGGGTGATCATGGGAGGACCCAACTCACTACCATACTTGGGAAGAGATATTCGGTCTTCAAAGGATGATTGTGGGAGGAACTGTCTCACTGCAATCCTTGAGAAGAGATATTCAATCCCTAGAGGGTAGTTGTGGGAGGAACAGACTCACTACCATACTTGAGAAGAGATATCTAGTCCCTATATGATAAATGTGGGAGGAGACAACTCACAGTTATTTCAAGAGGACCTCCTTAATAAAAATACATGAAGCCTTGGGATGCTTATCTTGATTAAACAAATACCAACAACTCCAATTGTCCTCTAAAAGGGAGTTCCCATCGACCTGTAAGACAATAGCTCCCTTACCAACCAACCATAAGGTTTAAGCCTACTAAACATCTTATAATAGCCCCAAATAATCTATCCCAGGGTACTTGTAACTTATCACAAGCTCAACAACCCATTTGGGGTTTGTCACACATGATTCACTCCAACACTCGTTGGTGACATAGTTTCCTAGTGATCCTAAAATCACCAAACCTATAACTGAACATTTGTCCTGATCATACAAACCCCATGCACACATGTATCATTTCATGTTAAACAAACAATGTATTGTTTAATATATAAGGGACCACCTTCCTTGATGTATTCAGAGTTAACCCATCCAATATCACTAGCTGATTCACCCCCATTCACCTGAAATAAAAAAAAATAAAAAAAAGACCTTGTTTAGGGATTTATGCTTAAACACCAATGAGATAAAAGAAAACGTGGAAAGAACCATAGGTATTAGCTTACCATCGCTTGTACGAACCCATTGTCGCAGATGGATCATCAATCAGATGATGAACAAAGATTCTATAATCTTGGTAGTGGGGAGGGGGAAGGGTGGAACAAGGGAGGGTGGGGGAATGGAATTTATAATATTTAAAAAAACTAATCAACTAAAATTAAAAAAAACTGCATGCACAACCCATCAGACACCTGATGGGCCACTAGACAGCCCCCATCAGATGTTGGGTGGTATCTATGGTTTTTCAACCATAGATTACCACTCGATAAACTCTCCACCCAAACACCCAAATTTTTATCGAGACTTTGAAACATTTTCTAAAACATCCTATAGAGATGTTACAAGCCTCAAAAATCTAATATGAATCTCAGATTGTAAAACACACACTGCTTCTAATTCACAAAAGTTCAAAATTCTCTCAATTTCATCAACTTGTTACAACGTAAATTGTTATAGTGAATTTAGAATAACTATTTTAGAAAAATATATTTTTAACTACTTGTGTTTTATTTTTTCTTAGGCCTAACATTAAAATGTTTTGTTTTTTTAGATTTGTTTGAAAATTCACATTTTTTATTAACATGACAATCCATAATCACATGAAATAATATAAATTTATCTTATTTTATATTAAAATGAATATTGGTGTAAACAAAACACATTTTTTATTAACAACATGTTTTTTTACTAAGGATTATATAATCTTTTGTTATACTTCCACGCAAGGATGACAATGGGTGCCCATTAACCAGGCACCCGACACTACTCAATACAATTAAATATGGTTAGAGTAGTGGTTAAACAAGTATTTATATGGTTATAATAACAAATTGAAAACTCAGTTAATAAATAGGTAGAGTTAGAGTAGTACTCTTAGGGTACCATAAACCCAAACCCGATTATGAAAATTATTATTAATTAATTAATAAAAATGTGTAAATGACTTTAAAATTATAAAAAATATTTATTTATTTAGAGTTCGGTTCATATTATATTTACAAGTAAATTTTAAATTAGAATTTGTTTAAATTAATCATTACTAATTCATTGACTATAGTGAATTTAAAAAATAAAAGAGTGAGAGTTAGAATTCTGATTTTGTAAAATATCTATGTAGAATTAATTCATTGAATATATTTTATTAAATAATGTGAAATTAAAAAATGCATTTAATTATTTTTTTGATATGTTTATTCTATATTTATAAATAAAAGTTAAATATTTGAATTTCCAATTGGGTAGTTAAAAGGGTTAGGATAATTAAATGGATAGTTAAAAATATAATAAGGTAGAGTTGGGTAGTGAATTTAAAAAATAAAAGAGTCAGAGTTAGAATTCTGATTCTGTAAAATATCTATGTAGAATTCATAAACCACTAATATCATAAACTCTCAATAGTGAAAATTGAATTATTACAAACACTAAATCAAACTTCATGGAATTTATTTTAAACAATGAATTTAATTTAGTTTCAAATTTAAATCAAGTGTTTAAATAATCATAATCTATCGATATATCATTTTTCAAATTTTTTTTTTTGAATCAAAAGGGTTAGGATAATTAAATTTGTAATAGTTTGTGCCTTTCCGGTCTATTATTTTTTCAGTTTTGGTTGTTGGAGGTGTTTGAGGAAGGTTCCAGGAGTTTTTGGTGGAAGCTAGAGGTGAAGCAGAACTGTTGCAGGAAATACACGCCATGTAAGTTTATTACACAACGTGAAAGTTGGTTTCATGGTTTATCTAGGGCCAGTTCACAACGTTTAGTTTTTAAGGGTTAAATAATAAATAGGTGATGCATTTTTCAGCAGAACTTGGAATCCCAGGATTACATGACGTGAAATGGGATTACAGGTCGTGTAATTCCTCAATGATTTACATTTTTAAATGTTTCAACCACTTTGGTTATTTCTCAAACCCTACGGTATCAGATATCCTCTCATTCCAAGCATTTTATGACCTTCTCCTTCAGTGTTTAGAGATTCCTTTCAATGGGGATTGATCCTTGGGCTCTCATCTTCAATCTATGGTGAGTTCTCCTCTCATTCTCATTCATTCACTTTCATTCTTCTTTAGGGTTTCATTGTGGTGGTACAGTTTGGTTTTGGTTGTGTGTTTGGGTTGTGTCTTGATAGTCTCTTGGTGCGGTATAGGTTGTCCAAAGTTCCTCGTGGTGCGGTTGTGGTTTTCGAGCATTCTTCTTCGCCCTACGGTGCGCAGTGAGTTGAAAATATTCTTTGAGGTAGGATTTCCTTTATTTCTCTTTGTTGTGTATCATGTGGGATGGGTTTTCTTTTGTTTACCTATGAGTTATGGCCGTTCCATCTTAATTAAAGATAAATAATTAGTTAATTGAATTTAAAAGGGGTGAATGGGGTTTGATTTTCATGTTTTTATAGCTTTGATATTATATTGTGATATTGTGGATTGTACGAGATTGATGCCCCACTGAAAATTATGGTCGTTGGGGGATTTGTTTGCACTGGATATATGTATTGTGACTGTTGTGACTATTAATATCACCCTAAATGAAAATTGGTTAATTACTTATATTTGGATAATAAAATGGTTGCCCCGGGATTTTGACTTGTGTGATAAAGCCCCAATAAATAAAGTGGAATGTGATAAAAGCCCCTTTTTAAATCTATAAAATGATCTTGATGTGTTGTGATGTGTGTAGTTGTGCTTGTGGGATGAAGATGTGTGGTTGGGTCTTATGGGGTTGATGGTTTATGGGCCGTTATTTTGGGGCGGTGAGGTGGTGGTTGTTTGGCCATGCTTGTGGGGCAGCAATGTGAGATTGTTGGGGATGACAGGTTGCTTGTGATATATGGTTTTTTTCTGCTAGATGCCTGAGTAGTGATGGAATAAATGAATGTTTAATAATGTTTGAACTGGCATGGTTTGGTTTGGTTAATGGGATGGAAAAAAATTTTAATGGATAAATAAGTGATGGGTTGTGTGGTTAAATGTGGTTGATGATAAATAATGAAATGAATGGTGTGATTAAATTAATTTGGCTGGAAATTTGAAATGGGGTTTGTGGATTGTTGTGGGATGTTATGCATTTAGATGTGGAAGCAAAAGTGATAGTGTTGTGAGTTGGTTGGTTGTTTTTGAACTCATAGATTGGGCTTGAGTGTTTGAAATTATATATATATATATATACTTTTATTTTTCTTATGATTTCTACACGCACCCCATCCACATTGAGCACTATGTGCCAAACGCCCACATAGTCACGCGGGGGGTGTCTTTCTCAACATCCCAGTGGGAGGATGGATGGTTGGCCACCCACTCTTCCCTACTCCCTCTTCTAGGCGATGAAAACCCAAGATTCTTCAGGTAATATGTGATTAGATGTGGTATCCTAGGTGTCTTTGGGATGAGTTGTGACATGGTGTCTCAGGTTTCTTTGGGATGAGTTATGATGTGCTTTCTCAGGTGTCTTCAGGATAAGATGTGATGTGTTGTGAGGCCCATGTGTGTTCAGAAGGGATGTGTTGTGAAGCTCAGGTGTGTGTGGGTGGGATGTGATGTGGTATATTCAGAAGAAGTGGGAGTGCCATGACATTTTCTATTGGGGTGTGAGAGTGACTAATCAGTGAGAAAGTGGTGTGGGGTACCTTATCATCAATGTGATTTACTTTATATTATATTACCTGGATTTCATTATTTGGTGATCATGCTTTGGTGATATTGGGATGGCTAGTATGTATGTTTAGGTGTTGTTTGGTTTTTTTTTCTCACAGGTTCAGTAGTATGCTTCTTTCACATGTGCATGAAAGACTTTCATTTTTCGTACTGAGTATACTTGTATGCTCACCCTACATATATAAAAAAATAGGTTTCTGGGAGGATTTTTTGGACCGTGTTAGACCTTACTAGCTCGGATCCTTAATAGTTTATGTGTCACTATATTAGATTTGCTTTTGTGTATTTACTTTAGATACTTTTATTTATATCAGTTCTATTTATACATGCATGTGGGATGGTTTTGGATTTCTATTTTATATTATGTCTTAGAGTTATTTGTGGATGATTTATCTTATCTCCCGATCTATGGAGGTGGTCATCAGCAGATAGGTAGATTAGTTAGTCTTGGTCATTTGCATGCAGTTGAGACAATAGTTCCAGAGGGGCCATAAATCATCAAAGGTACGATCAGTTTGTTTAGTACTCTTGTTTGTTCCATGTTTAATTTGATGGATTCACACACTTTTGTTTCACCCACTCTATCACATGCTCTATTACTATATGTAGAGAGGCTTCTTGTACCTCTGGTGTTGACTATTCCAGTTGGAGTCCATGACATCTTGTTTGATGTGTGCTGGGAGTGTAGACTAATAATGGGGCCGCATTAGTCCCATGATAATCTTTTCTTGCTACAGATGCAGCCATACGATTTCATCCTCAACATTGAATGGTTGTATTTCATAGGTACTGTTATTTACTACTTTTAGAGTAGAGTCATGTTTTCGGATGTGGATGGTCAGCGTGTGGTTTTCTTCGGTGAGCAGAGTTGTCAGGTGAGAAGTCTGCGTGCAGAGCTTCTTCTTTCCTTGTTGGTTGAATTATCAGTGTGATTTATGGGGGTATGGTAGAGGTTCCTAGGGTTATTGGGGAGTTCCTAGATATTTTTTTAAGGAGTATGTGATGTTACCCCTTGACTTGATGTTGATTTCGAGATAGACTTGAAACCTGGTGCTTCTCTGATTTCTAAGACTCCTTATCGGATGACACCTTATGAGTTGTGGAATTTTAGGATTCAAATAGATGATCTAATGCATAAGGCCTTCATCTGACCTAGTGTGTCTCCATGGGGAGCTCCAGTGTTGTTTTCCAAGAAGGAGGATGGTGGTATGAGTTTGTGTATAAACTATTGGAGGTTGAATCAGGTGATGTTCAAGAACCGTTACCCTCTTCCAAGGATAGATGATCTTTTCAATGAACTGATATGGGTGAGTTGGTTTTCTAAGATCGATTTACGGTTTGGATATCACCAATTAAGGGTGAAGGAGGACGATATCCTGAAGACTGCCTTCAGATGTAGGTATGGGAACTTCGAGTATGTAGTCATGTCATTCAGTGTTACAAAGACACTAGTTGTGTTTATGGGGCTTATGAACTCTGTGTTCTATGAGTTCCTGGACCAATTCTTCATCATTTTCATCGATAATATCTTAATCTACTCGAAGTCAAAGGAGGGGCATGTTGAGCATCTCAAAAATTTATTGCATGTTCTTCAATGACACAAACTTTATGAAAATTTTCCAAGTGTAAGTTTTAGACATGAGAAGTCCATTTCCTCAAACATGTGGTGTCTTAGTAGGGTGTGGCAGTTGACCCATTGAAGGTTGAAGTGGTTGTTTCTTGGGTATCACCCAAAAATGTGACAAAATTTCGTGGCTTCCTTGGTCTCGTAGGCTATTATTGGATGTTTATACCTAATTTATCTCAAGTTTTATCCCTATTGATAGCTTTGACTAGAAAATACCAATATTTTGTGTGGAGTGATTAGTGTCATGTAGTGTTCGGTTACCTGAAGGGGGAGTTGGTCAGTGCTTCAGTGCTCTGGTTTCCTGAGGAAGGGGAGATGTTTGAGGTGTTTTTTGACCCTTCTCATCTGGTCTTGGGATGTGTGTTAAGGTTTCATAAGGAAGTGATCTCTTATGGGTCTAGGAAGTTATGTCCCCATGAGCGTAACTGTGTCATTCATGATTTAGAGCTAAAGGCAGTTGTGTATGTGCTAAAGTTGTGGCAACATTACCTCATTGGGGATCATTTTGTGGTCTTCATGGATCATAAGAGTTTGAGGTATATTTTTTCTTAGTGTGATCTGAACTTTTGATAGTGGAGGTGGATAGAGTTTCTTCAGGATTATGATTTTGAGATCTCTTACACCTTAGGAAAGGGGAATATTGTGGTCGATTCTTTGAGTAGGAAGTCGTGGAAGGGTGTTGTTCGAGATTTTGTGGATGCTTGGAGAGCGATGGAGGAGTTAGAGGTCTTGCACTTAAATTCAAGTGTGGATAATGGTAGAGGTTGTTTGTTTAGAAGGATGATGCAATCTTCTCTAATGTAGTAGGTGGAGGAGTCTTAGTGGGGAGACTCAGAGGCAGAGGTGATACACAATCGATTTGTCCATGGTGATGCTCTAGAGGGATGGTAGAAGGATGGTCAAAACCAGATGTTGTTTCAAGGAAGGTTGTTTGTTTCAGTAGCAATGCACATGGGATTTCGTCATGGGTTCCATAGATCACCTTTGGCAGTACACCTAAGAATTTACAAGATGTATCGTGGCTTGAGGGTGCGGTTTTGGTGGCCTAGGGTGAAATGGGTAGTGGTGGAGTTTGTGGAAAGGTGCTTGGTTTTCCAGCAAGTAAAGGTCGATCATCATGTTCCTGGTGTTTTTTTATAGCCCTTGGATGTTCCCAAGTGTAAATGAGATGAAATTTCGTAGGCTTTTATCATAGGGTCACCCAGAACTCAGGGAGGTTGTGGTGTTATCTGGAAGATAGTGGATTGGTTGACGAAATCGGCCCACTTCTTAGCGATCAAGGAGTCAGGCACAGTGGATGTCTTGGCTAAGAGGTATGTAGATGAGGTGGTGCAGTTGCATGGAGTTCCGGGGTCCATTATCTCAGATCGGGATGCACATTTTACTTTAATATTTTGGAGGGGATCACATCATTCTTTTGGCACTTAATTATGCCTCATCACTGCTTTCTACCCCCAGACAGATGGGCAGACGGAATAGACTATCCATACATTAGAAGATATGTTGTGAGCGTGCATATTGGACTTTGGTGGGTCTTAGGTAAGACACCTACCCTTGGTATAGTCTTATTATAATAATATCTATCACTCTTCCATTAACATTACTCTATTTAAGGATTTTTACGGACAACCATGTCACTCTCTGTTGTACTGGACGAAGGTTGGATAGAAAATCTTTCTTGGTCCCGATGTGGTGTAGAGCATGACAGAAAAATTTTATATTGTTCATGAGAGGATGAAAGCAGTGCAGGACTGGCATAAGTCTTATGTCGATCAAAGAAAGAGGTCCTTGGAGTTTGAGGCTGGAGACCACATGTTCTTGAAGGTTTCCCATCAACGTGGGAACTAGAGGTTTGGCAAGGGGATTAAGCTTTCTCCCGGGTTTGTTGGGCCCTTTGAGGTGTTGGGGTGAGTTGGAATACCAGTTGGAATTTCCACCATGGTTGGAGAGGATCCACGACGTCTTTCACGTCTCTCAGCTTCATCAGCATCTTCATGATAACTCTCATGTCTTTGATTGGGGAGAGTTGGATATCGAGGATGGCATGACATTTGAGGAGTGGCTAGTAGAGATCCAAGGCCATCAAGAGAAGGACCATTCCCTTGGTTTGTGTGTTTTGGAGGCATGATGGCCAAGAGGAGAGTACTTGGGATCAAGATATACAAATTCATGCTTAGTTCCTGGAGTTGTTTTGAGTTTTTCTTTGCTCTGTTTTGCTTTGTGATGTGATCCTTGGATACTTTTATTTTATGAGATGAGTTGTTTTCCTTGGTTTGTGATGTGTGTGGTGCGATGTGTGATAAATTCCTGATGTATGAAAAGGGTAGGACCTAATTTCTAATCAATATGCATTAACTGTGATGCGATTAAACTCGTGCGGGTGAGTTAGTGCCGCCCAGAGCGGATAATATCTTGATATAGAAGATAGAATTCCCTAATTTTTGTGTTCGGGGTAGTTTGGTTTTTTAGTTGCATTTGTTGTTGGTTTGGGTTGCATGGAGGTTGAGATGTTTTCATGTTGGTTGTGTGGTTGTGTGGTTGTGTGAGAGGAGACAGTTTGTAGTTATGGTTTCATGGTGATGATGTAACGACCTAGGTATTTATAGAATAATACTTTTTGATTTCTATTAATACTTATGAATAAGATATTAATTTTACATTAAAGGTGATGATTCTTACGATAGCATACTTGACACGCAACAACAGGTTTCTCTGAAATCTTACGTTGCGCACAACTTTGAGTTATACCAAAAAATAATATATTATTATTGTTATTTTAAATGGTAGTTAATGCATAACCATTGTATTGGTGGGAATGAACATAACTAATTATATTATGATTTTTCATATTTATTAAATGTTTTTATACTTATCCAAGGAATATTAGAGGCTTCAAATAAGAATGAATCTGATTTTAAGCATGAAATACTCTAATATTTTTTTAAAGGTCGTTTTACTGCCTTTTGATGGTGAACCCTTTTTAAATCTAGTTTTTATCACTTTTATATATTCTATTTGAAAAAATAATATTCTTATTTATAATAGGGACATCAAAATTTACTTTGGATGAAATTTTTGTATTTTTCTGATAAATTTTATTTTTTAATGAATAGTGAAAAAATACTACATTTTAATTCAAAGTTGTCTTTCCATCTAATTTATTTATATAGTTAGATTGTATTTTTAATTAATTTTAAATTATAATTGGATTATATTTTTATTATTTAATTCAATTATGTTCATTGTAAGTAATTTTACTTTTAAATTGGACATAAACACATGTCAATCTTTTGATAGTTATTACTTCTTAAAAACACACTTTTTGGTTTCGACAATGAGAATTAATTTTAAATTAATTACTACAACTTATGTGTTTTGAATTTGGAAAAATGGATTTCATATTGATAATAAAGATGTCCAAATTTTTTAAATAGGTACCTTTTATTTTTAGATATTATGAATAGTAACTCCAGTAATTATTTTATTTACCATGGTTAAAGGGTAAATCTGGTAAATAAGGGTAAAAAAATAATATTATAATAATATTAAACCACCCTAACATGTGTTATAATCATATTGGATGATATATTTCCAACCATGTCCATCCCTGAGTCGATTTTGGGACCACATGGAGTAACTTGGATGTGAAAATGACATTTTATAAGAATTAATTTAAAGTAAAGAAAAATGTAACATAAACATGTATCATTTAGTAAAACATTTTTTATATGGGGTTATATAAGTGATATTTTTTACTATAAATAGTATTTATAAATATAAAAAAAAATCCTACATCATCGTATTTTATTTATAATTTTTTGACATCAAATAAATAAATTTATTTATGACATGATGATGATGTAGTGATTACCTTATTAATGAATGATTTAAATAAATGTGATTATAAGTATTAAAATAAATTTATTTTTAAACTTTTTATACCATCCAGTAATTTTAGGGATGATTATTACTTGTTATATTTGAATTAATGAATTTTTTTTGAAATAATCAAGTTTTTATGGATTTTTAAAAAGTCATGATATGAATAGTATAAAAATTGATATAAACGAGTTTTTAAAACAAATACTATTTTATTAAATGATATAATAGTCCTAAAAATCTAAGATTCAGAAAAAATGACTTAGATAATGTCTTAAATTTAATTAATGAACCACTTGAGTTTATATTTTCATTTTATGGTAACTATATTAACCATATAGTATGAATATACAAGAAGACATGGTAAGAGTCAAATTAGGTAACTAATGGTTAAAGCTAAGAGATAAGGTTAAATTTGAAACCAAAACTAGTCTAAAACCTATTAGTTGAGATTATTTAGAACAATACTCATCTTATATTCAAATTAAATGAGTTTTGGAGCTTTTTAAATGGAAATTCAGTTTATAATAAAATAATCTTTCAAGACATTCCTAAAGTACCCATCCTCCCTCCTATAAAAGGCCACCACCTATAACCCTGACTCACACCTATAAATCCCATTGAATCATACAAACTCTACCCAAATAATCTTAAAACATCCCTATATTTATCTTATAATCCTTACCTTGTGCATAAGGAAATTCAAGAAATCCATTTAGCTTAAATCAAAAGGAGTTACCTAATTTGAGGTAATGTCTTCTCTCAAGATTCTTTCATTTATTTTCCTTATTAACCCCCCTAAACTCTTTTTATTCTATTAATTTATAACAAAAACAGTATCTTAAATATACTAGGATGTTTTATGAGAATTATTCTAACTACACTTACACACACCTCCATCTAATGGATACGAACATACTGTTTCTGTGTACGACAAACTACTGCCTCATGAAACGATGATTGTTCGATTTTCCCCTACCACCTATCATGGTGGACATTATTATGGAACTTTATTTATATATGATATATGTTATGTTTATATTTTCTCTATGATACTATAATTTTTATTTACAAACATACCTTTATGCTTCTCATGATGTGCAAATACGATAATTTTTTTTGAGGAAGTGCGGATTACCGCCCCCTCAAAGTGATATGACTCGTTCATGCCATAAATGGAACATATAAAGTATGAAATTAATGAAATTATGTAATTTATATATTATATGATATTATAATGTAATTATAATATACCTATGTATCATTTACTCTTTATTTCTTTAATATGACAAATAAATGAAAGTAGTGTTCATGCATACGTACGACTTACCATCTCCATGAAAGGTGCATTTAATTTCTTATCTCCAACTATTATGGACTATTATAAATACATATATACTATATATATATGATATTTAAATCATTAATACTTTTCTGGAGATGATATACTTTTGACTACATGTACAATTTATATCAAAACAAGTTTATTATTGACTTAAGTACCCAATATCGACAAAACGGCTGATATTAACTTAAACAATTATGTAATTTTTATAATGTGGTATTAAGTGATATAAAATGAATAATAAACTTGAAAAAGGTTCTGAATTAAGTATAAATTAACTTAATTTTATTATTCAGGAAGAACAAGGAACATACATGACGAGTCAGGCGCGAGGTAAGGGAACTTCTTAACCCAATTTTCATTCTTTGGGTTAATCTTATACTTTTTTATTATATTGTGATATGATTATGTAAGAACAATATTTTTATGTCCTATATTTTATTTATACATTAATTATGTTTACTTATATTTAATTCACATAATTTATCTATTTTATTTATAAAATGATCTTTATAATGGACTTTGTCCCGATCTCCTTTCATAGAGGCATATTTTGATTTATACACGGCCTTGTTTTATACGGTGTATAAACCCCTTTGACATTTCATTTCATTAAAAGGGAATATTTTTTCTATGAATCTTTTTACTAAATGACAAAGGGAATGTTTTTTTAACGTGTGTGGTGACAATGGCCTTTCTGTCATCGCGAGCATTATTTGATATTTGGCTTCATTAACAAGCCAAAATGTTTTTAAAAGGAAAATAAATACCATATACCATTTTAATATATTTTGGTATTGAAAATGGTTTTGAGAAAGCATTGATTATTTCAATATATTTAAATGTTATATTGTGATTGGAATGTAGAAATATTATCTTTCCTTTATGCTTGTTTTATGTGTTATGATTATGTTATGGTTCTTGGGCATTGTTTACGTATACGGGTGGTTCCGTGATAAACCGAGGGTGGGTGAGCCCTCGATATCTCTCCAATGCATTGGGTAAAATGACATAGGTAAATGTTAATGTTTCTCCTAATATATTTAGGGAATATATTGTGATGGGTATTCCAAACGTAACTCTCTATATAGCTGTGAAAGCTACAATGTAAGTATGTTATGGATGTCACAATTTACCTTTACGATTTATGATTTCTATGTGTTATTCATAAATCTTATGATTTAATGAGGTATGTTAAAGAGATTATGTTATATGATTGAAAATTATGATTTCATTGATTTGTATGAACTGATGGACTAATGTTTTCTTTCCTTATTTTATAACCCTTACTGAGCTTTTTTATGCTCATACCAAGTTTTTGAAATGTTTTTCATAGGGTATAAGGAAGGGTAAGAGAAAGGAATACTTCAAGAATATTTATGTCAGGAAAAGAATTATTGTTTTATTTAAGGGTTTTTATTGTTGTGAAAAAAAATGGTTAGAGTAGAAGTGTCTACTTGTAATATTCAAGTTGTTATGTATAAGTTATGACCTAATTCTCTAAATCTCTAAACCTAAAAAGATACTTAATGAGAATTATTAACTTAATTCAAGATTATGTAATGTTTAAGGTTGGGGCCTTATAGTTGGTATCAGAGGTCAGTTTAGATAACTTTAGAGGTTAGGGTGTTATTTAAGCATAAGTGGCATAACCATAATGGTTATCATATTAGACAGAGTCATAGTTATTTTAGATAAATTTAATGAGTTTAAGATAACATAAATAAGAATATATTAGTGTTTACCCTCCTCATAATATATTATATGATGATTTTACAGATATACTCGCACTTCCATTTTTGGTTTTAGTAAATGGCTGGATCTAGCAGGCACCAAAGTAACAATGGATGTGAAGTAAACTGTGGTGGTTTTCTGAATAAGAAACTGAATGAAATGGGATCTGTAATGAGAACTCTTGTGGTTATTCTCAACCAACTATATGGAGTCATGATTGACCACATAAACCTTAGTGATTTCTTTAAGGCATAATATATGCAAGAAACGAATCCCTATGGAAGTTTAGGTAATAATCATAGAGGTAAGTATATTCAAAAACCTATGTGTCAAGGATGTGGAAAGAAACACCTAGGAATATGCTTCAAAGGGACGCAAAGATGTTATAGATGTGGCAACGAAGGTCATAAAGCAATAACCTTCCATGAAAAAAAGAAGCATTTAGTTGACTCCAAAAAATAGAAAGAAGTTATTTCAGAGGGATCAATTGAATGTTTTAAATGTGGTGTGTATGGTCATTATTCAAATAGATATCCTATGAAGAAGGTTCGGGAATGGGATTATTAGGACCATATAAATATATGTTTACCAACACCTAATTTCATTCCAATTGAAGATGAGGAAACTAAAAAATACCTATGAAAGGTATGGATTATTTCTTAGCTCGTGTTTTGACATTATTGAAATCTTAGAACATTATGCATGATTTTGTTTGTAGGAAAGAAGTATTAATAAATAAATTGGAAAAAAATGGTTACATGATCATGAAGAATGCTAGACGATTAAGATGTCTACATTTTAGAAATTCGAGAGTTATGATAGATATCTAGGTGATGAAATGTTTAAAATTATTAATGCTCTTTTGTTGATGGGATTACTTTGGAAGACTTTTCTCTTGTATGTGTAACCCTGAAGTTTGTTATGTGAAAATGCTATTTGAGGAAGAATTATCTTTTCTTTTTTGGATATAGTTATAAAAAACCATTTGGGTTTATATAATCCTTGAATTTGAGGTCATTACAGGTTATTACTTTTTTTGGATAAAAATATGAGGTATGAGATAACATTTGAGGTTAAAATATGTTATGGTTATTTTTGAGGAATTTATCACATTTTTGGGAATGTTATAAAATTATATAGTTTTTGAAAAATAACAACACACATACCGTGTAACAACCCGTTGCATCAGACAAATCTGTGGGAATCGAACCCACGACTAAAGTGCGACTGGGATTTATCGCTTGCCACTGGACTACGTGAAGTCCTTGGTTAGTATAACTTATTCTTTTTAGTTAAATGATTTTATGAATCAAGAATAAGTTAATTTTGGGAACTTATGTTTTATTAAATGGATATCCTTATTATAGGAAAATGGTTTGGTGATTAAGTGATAAATGTTATTTAGGAAGATGTTCACTCTTTTGGGAACACTATATGCCTAAGGAAAATAGAATACTATGGGATTTCATTTGTGGATTAATGGTTGAAATATTATTTTGCAAGAATCTATGTTGTTATTTTGGATATATGGTGATTTGTATTATTTATGGAAATGATTAACCTATCATAGAGAATATGTGATTTGGTTAATTACGTTTAAGTATGAGGACTTAAGAGTAGTCGATGTTATTTAGAGATAAATTTGAAGATTTATTGTGGAAAACTATGTGATCAAATTCTTCCAAGTTTTGGGTTTCAATATTAGTTTGGATTATTTTGATAAATTTTAAGTACAATTTTTTATTGAATGGTCTTTGTTGAACTTTGGGTATTGTTTGTCAAATTTTGGAGATTAAGAGTAGTATTTATTTTTATAAAGGATTATCCTTTTTGGGGATTATCTGATCTTGTACTTACTGTTTTGGTTTTGGTTAATGTCTAAATATAGGGGTTATATATAGTTCATATTTTTTGGATTATGTGATTATCTACAAGTTGATTATAGCTATTTTTATGTGACCAAGTCATCTCTAATACTCATCGTTTAGAGAAAAGATGAGTTTATGGTAGAAATTTGGTAAAGGATGAAAGTCTACATGACAAGTAAGTATATTTCCTTATGTTCTTAATCAAGCTCATAAAAAATTCCTTAACTTTATAAAAAGGATATTTAAACAAAAATGTTGTTTGTTTACTTTTCCTACTATGAAATCAAATACCATTTAACCCATCACAAGTTTGTGGTTTTCTAGCGGTTAACTTTCTTCTAATCATATTTTCTATCACTCTTCATCAGAACTTGATGGTTAGTTTTCTCTTCCATATCCTTGTTTTCATGGATTATTAGTATGTGTTATCTTGGGTAACATTTGTACTTATCTTTCTTTCTTTTAAAGTGATAGTTTTACTGACTCTTTTTTTGATGTGGGACTTTCAATAAAGTTTCTAAGCCCAATTTTAAAATTGCAAGGACGTAATTTCCAAAAGAGGGGAAGGATGTAATGACCCAGGTATTTATAGAATAATACTTTTTTATTTCTATTAATAATTACAATTAAGTTATTAATTTTATGTTAAATAGTATGCTTTTTCCGATAGTGTGATCGACACGCAACAACGGGTTTCTTTAAAATCTTATGTTGCACACAACTTTGAGTTATACCGAAAAATAATATAATATTATTATTATTTTAAATGGTAGTTAACGCATAGTCATTGTATTTAAGGGAATGAATATAACTAACTATATTATGATTTTACATATTTATTAAATGTTTTTATATTTATCCAAGGAATATTAGAAGCTTCAAATAATAATGAATCTAATTTTAAGCATAAAATACTTTAATATTTTTTTAAAGGTCGTTTTACCGCCTTTGATGACAAACCCTTTTTAAATCTATTTTTTTCACTTTTATATGTTCTATTTGAAAAAATAAACTTATTATTTAGAATAGGTAAATAAAAATTTACTTTGGATGAAATTTTGGTATTTTTCTGATAAAGTTCATTTTTAATTAATAGTGAAAAAATACTGCATTTTAATTCAAAATTGTATTTTCATCTAATTTATTTATATAGTTAGATTGTATTTTTAATTGGTTTTAAAGTATAATTGTATTATATTTTTATCATTTAATCCAATTATGGTAATTGGAAGTAATTTTACTTTTAAATTGGACATAAACACATGTCAATCTTTTGATAGTTATTACTTCTTAAAAACCCGCTTTTTGGTTTCGATAACGAGAATTAATTTTAAATTAATTAATGCAACTTATGTGTTTTGAATTTGGAAAAATAGATTCCATATTTGGAATAAGGATATTCAAATTGTGTAAATAGGTACATTTTATTTTTAGACATTATGAATAGTAACTTCAGTAATTATTTTCTTTACCATGGTTAAAGGGTAAATCTAGTAAATAAGGGTAAAAAAATATTATTAAAATATTATTAAACTATCCTAACATGTGTTATAATCCTATTGGATGATATATGCCCGACCATGGGCATACATGGGTCTATTTTGGGACCCCATGGAGCCACTTGGATGTGAAAACAACATTTTATAAGAATTAATTTAAAATAAAGAAAAATGTAACATAAACATGTATCATCTAGTAAAAAATATATGGGGTTATATAAGTGATATTTTTTACTATAAATAATCATTAAAAATATAAAAATATTTTATACATCATGGTATTTTATTTATAATTTTTATACATAAAATAAATAAAATTATTTATGACACAATGATGGTGTGGTGATTACCTTATTAATGAATGATTTAAATAAATGACATTATAAATATTAAAATAAATTTATTTTGAAACTTTTTATGACATAAAATAATTTTATGGATTATTATGACTTGTTATCATCTAATTAATGAAGTTTTTTCTAAATAATCAATTTGTTATGAATTTTTAAAAAGTCATGATATGCATAGTATAAAAATTGACATAAATGAGTTTTTAAAACAAATATTATTTTATTAAATGATATAATAGTTCTAAAAATCTAAGATTCATACAAATGACTTATATAATGTTTAAAATGTTATTAATTAACCACTTTAGTTTCAATTGGAATCTAATGGTTAATATATTAACCATATAGTATGAATATACAAGAAGACATGGTAAGAGTCAAATTAGTTAACTAAGTGTTAAAACTAAAAGATAATGTTAAATTTGAAACCAAAACTTATCTAAAACCTATTGGTTGAGAGGATTTAAAACAATACTAATATTATATTTTAATTAAATTGGTTTTTTACTTTTTAAATCGAAATTAAATTTATAATAAAATAATCTTTTAAGACATTCCTAAAGTACCCCTCCTACCTCTTATAAAAGGCTGTCACCTCTAACCCTTACTCGCGTCTCTCAATCCCTTTAGATCGTCCAAAATCTACCCAAATAAGCTCACAATATCCCTCTATTTATCCTATAATCCTTACCTTGGGAATAAGGTAATTCAAGAAAGTTATTTAGCTTAAATCAAAAGGAGTTACTCGATTTGAGGTAATGTCTTCTCTCAAGCTTCTTTCATTTATTTTCCTTCTCCAACCCCCTAAACTCTTTTTATTCCATTAATTTATAAAAACATCAGTATCTTAAATATATTAGGATGTTATTATGATAAGTAATAAAACTACACTTACACACACCTCCATCTAATGGATACAAACATACTGTTTCTGTGTATGACGAACTACTGCCTCACGAAACGATGATTGTTCGATTTTCCCCTACCACATATCATGGTGGCCATTATGATGAAACTTTATTTATATATGATATATATTATGTTTATATTGTCTCTATGATACTGTAATTTTTATTTAAAAACATACATTTATGCTTTTCATGATGTGTAAATACGATAATTTCATTTAAGGAAGTGTGAACTACCGCCCCCCTCAAAGTGATATGACTCATTCGTGTCATACATGGAATGTATAAAATATGGAATTAATGAAATTATGTAATGTATATATCATATGATATTATACTGTAATTATAATATAACAATGTATCATTTAGTTTTCATTTCTTTAATATGACAATTAAATAAAAGTAGTGTTCATGCGTACGTACGGCTTACCGTCTTCATGAACGGTGCATTTCATTTCTTATATACAAATGTTATTGACTATTATGAATACATATATACTGGATATATATGATATTTAAATAATTAATACTATTCTGGAGATGATATATTTTTTACTACATCTATAATTTATATCAAAACAAGTTCATTTTCGACTCAAGTACCCAATATCGACAAAACGACTGATATTAACTTAAACAATTATGTAATTTTTATAATGTGGTATTAAGTGATATAAAATGAATAATAAACTTGAAAAAGGTTTTGAAATAATTATAAATTAACTTAAGGTTTTTATTTAGGAATAACAAGGAACATATGTGACGAGTCGAACGCGAGGTAAGGGAACTTCTTAACCCAATTTCCATTATTTGGTTTAATCTTATACTTTTTGATTATGTCGTGATATGATTACGTAAGAACTATATTTTGATGTCTTATCTTGTATTTATACATTACTTATGTGTACTTATATTGAATTCACATAATCGATCTATTTTATTTACAAAATGATCTTTATAAGGGGTTTCATCTCAATCTCCTTTCTTTGAGACATATATTAATTTATACACGACCTTATTTTATACGGTGTATAAAGCCCTTTGAATTTTCATTTCATTAAAAGGTAATATTTTTTCTATGAAGTTTTTTACTAAACGATAAAGGTAATGTTTTTTTAAAGGTACACAGTGACAATGACCTTTCCGCCGCCGTAAACATTATTTGATATTTGGATTCCTTAACAAGACAAAATGTTTTTAAAAGGAAAATAAATACCACATACCATTTTCATGTATTTTGGTATTGAAAATGGTTTTGAGAAAGCATTGATTATATCAATATCTTGAAATGTTATATTGTGGTTGGAATGTATAAATATTATCTTTACTCTATGCTTGTTTTATGTGTTATGATTATGTTATGTTTCTTGGGCATTGTTTATGTATACGGGTGGTTCCGTGATAAACCGAGGGTGGGTGATCCCTCGATATCTCTCCAATACATTAGGTAACATGACATAGGTAAATGTTAATGTTTCTTCTAATAGATTTATGGAATATACTGTGATGGGTATTCCAAACGTAACTCCCTATGTAGCTGTGAAATCTACAATGTAAGTATGTTATGGATGTCATAATTTACCTTTACGATTTTTGATTTCTATGTGTTATTCATAAATCTTATGATTTCATGATATATTTTAAAGAGATTATGTTATATGAGTGAAAAGTATGATTTCATTTATTTGTATGAATTGATGGACTAATGTTTTCTTTCCTTATTTTATAACCCTTACTGAGATTTTTTATGCTCATCCCAAGTTTTTGAAAAAAAATTCATAGGGTATAAGGAAGGTTAAGATAAAGGAATAATTCGAGAATATTTATATCAAGAAAAGAATTCTTGTTTTATTTAAGGATTTTTATTGTTGTGAAAAAAATCAGTTAGAGTAGAAGTGTCTACTTGTAATATTCAAGTTGTTGTGTATAAGTTATGACCTAATTCTCTAAATATCTAAACTTGAAAAGTTACTCAATGAGAATTATTAACTTAATTTAATGTTATGTAATGTTTAAGGCTGGGGCTTTATAGATGAGTTTGTGCAAGATGTTTATTTTCATTTGGTTTAGCGTGTTTAGTCGGTGGTAGCGTTTGAGGTATAATGTGATCCTTGAGAGGTATCTCGTGGGTTGTTTGGACTCCTTTCCTTCCAGGCTTGGTTTTGGATTCTTGAGGGTGAGAATCATTTGAGAGGTATCTGATATAATGGTTCATACCTTCCCATTCTATTACTTTTTCAGTTTTTGTTGTTGGAGGTGTTCGGGAAAGGTTCCGAGAGTTTTTGGTGGAAGCTGGAGGTGCAACATAACTATTGTAGGAAATACACATCGTGTAAGTGTATTACACGACCTGAAAGTTGGTTTTGTAACTTGTCCAGGGCTGGTTCACAACATGTAGTTTTTCAGGGTTAAATAATAAAAAGGTGATGTGTTTTTCAGTGGAACCTAGAATCCCAGGATTACACGAAGTGAAAGGGGATTATACGTTGTGTGATTCCCCGATGCTTCACAATTTTAAAGTTTTTCACTACTGAAATTTGAGGCATTTGCAATGGCTATTTGCGATGGGATCCCATCACAAATGATCTTTTGTGATGGGTTCTCATTGTAAATAGCCTGTTGTAGAAAATGTTGTCACAAATAAATCTCTGATTATATACATTATATATATAACAACTTGTTGCAACAGGCTCATTGCAAAAAGTATTTGCGACGGACTCGTTGTCCCATCATAAATAGTTTTTTAAAAATATATATATAAACTATTTGTGATGTGGTCACGTCGCAATAAGTCTCGTCGTAAATAAATCTCTGATTATATACATTATCTATATAAAAACTTATTGTGACGGACCCATCGCAAAAAGTATTTGTGACGGGCTCGTTGTCCCATCGCAAATAGTTTTTAAAATATATATATATATATAAACTATTCGCGACGGGGTAATAGGTCCTGTCACAAATACTAAATAAAATAAATATATATATATTTAATAAAATTATGATTAATGAAAAAATAATATTAATATTATTAAAATAATAAAAAAAAAATATTAAAATTCTCAATATTCACAAAAAAATATAAAAAAATCATAAAATATTATTATTATTATTATTATTAGTAAAATAGATAAATATTAAAAAAATATAATACTAATAATAAATATTAAAATATTAAAACATTAAAAAAAATTGCAATATTCGCACCAATATAATAGACAAAAATTGTAAATAGTTCATATTACAACAAATCTTGAATTCAAATATTTTTAACATAACAAAGAAATCAATGGGGGATAGTCTTCTAGAGGAGGTGGAGGAGCTGAAGGAGATGGTGAATGAACTTCATCCCTAAACTACGAGTTAGATGGTGCATGTACTTCATCTGCTCGTACTGTTGTTGCTGTCATCGACGCGTCTCCTCTTCGTATTGTTGCTATTGTTGCTACTGTCATCAATGCATATCCCCCTCGTACTGCTGCTATTGCTGCTGACGCATCTCTTCTTGTTGCTTCTGCAAACTCTCTATAAACTCACTCTGAGATCACAACTACTTCTGATACTGTGAGCCAGAATATAATGTTTCTCTACGAGCTCCTCTTGAGCTGGACACCGACATCACATCAGTACCATAATAAGTCTCAGGGGTCAAATGAGAGCTGATACTAACTACTTAGCCCTTCTTGAAGGCATACCGGGTCGCCTGTATCCATACTGCCTCATTGAAATGGTGGGCACTAGTCTGATCAGTCATCTCGGCCTGACTCTCAGCCTGTGTCTGAGAGGTCGCGGCCTCATGTGACTCTTTCAATTCCAATTTGAAATTAAAATAGTGAAAATATTATATGTAGTTAATTTTCAAACTGAAAAAAATAATATTGACCACAATCTGACACTGGCGATCACCACTAATCTCTCCAGTGGTTGGATCACTATACATCCTCCGATAAACGTCATACTCCATAATATCAGGATGCTCGACTACCTATATGAATATAAAATAAATTGTTTATATTTAAAGTTATATAAAATATTTAAAAAGATACTTACCAGATGCTCTCTATGTGTACTGAATGTACGGCTACCAGCTCGATGCGTCACCTCATGTCTCTCCTGGTTTTGTCGACCCAATAAAGATCTCCTCTGAAATACATCACCCAACCAGTGTGAACATAATCCATCCCAAATTTGAGATGAAATGAACTCTGGTCGGTGAGCTCTACACAACTCATCAAATACTATCACTCATGCTTTCTTAATGGTCGTCCTTCTCAAATTGTGCACAAACTGACAGAAACGGTCACGCATAGACACCTCTCATGTTGCGTGGATAGCGTCGTGCATGCTATCATTGATGGGATACCATAAACCCTACAAATAATTTATAATATCAAGTTATTAATGAAATAAATTTCAAAATAAATATTATTTATTTACGTACCAGCCAATGATTGAACATGCCGAGCTTCACATCAACGAGAATTTGTTCTCATGTGATCCATGGCTGAGAAAAATAATTGCTCAAGATATCACTCCCCTGTCCAACAGCTATATGTGAAAAACTATGAAAAAATAATAAATAATCAAACAATTAGTATATAGATAAATTAATGAAAGCTAACTAAAATAAACAGGTTATTATACCTCTGCATGTGTGGATCAAATACAAGATGTGGACATCGCTTGGGGATAGGATCAGGAATCATCAGTCGCGCAAGACTACGCCCCCTCCACGTACCCCCTGAACCACCAGTAGGCTGAGGGTCATATGATCTCAAATCCTCCTCATCCAAAGGTAGCTCAGCCTCATCCAACTCACAAAATAGATCAGGGTCTATCTGAAACACAAAATAATTGTTGTTATAAGATAGTTGAAAATAACCATTATATATAGATATATATTAGTTATGATTATAACCAGCATTTAACTGTGTCAACATTCATATTCATCATCATCTTCATATCTGATGATTTTGAATGTATTCATATTCCTCCTTGGCATCATCAATATCCATATGAGTTTCAGTTTCATCATCTCTTTCCATTTCAAATTCATTTGTAACATCATTAACATCATCATCACCATCGAACCTTAATTGTGGGGTGTCATCATTGATGTTCATGTCTCTTTTGTGAAAAAGATGAATTCAGTCACTTAGGTTATTTCTCAAACCCTATAGTAGCGGCTCTCCTCTCGTTCTAAGCGTATGATGACCTTCTCCTTCAGTGTTTAGTGATTCCTTTCAACAAGGATCAATCCTTGGGCTCCCGTCTTTGATCCGTAGTGAGCTCTCCTCTCATTCTCATATGTTCCCTTTCATTCTTCTTCGGGGTTTCGTTGTGGTGGTATAGTTTTATTTGGGTTGTGTGTTTAGGTTGCATCTTGACGGTCTCTTAGTGAATTATAGGTTGATCCATGGTTCCTCGTGGTGCAATTTTGGTTTGCAGGCATTCTACTTCTCCTTGCAGTGCGCAACAAGTTGAAAAGTTTCTTTGGTGTAGGATTTCCCTCATTTCTCATTATTATGAATCATGAAAGAGGGGTTTTCTTTTGTTTCCTAATGAGTTATGGTTGTGCCAATTTAATTAAAGATAAATAATTGGTTAATTTAATTGAAAAGAGGTGAATGGGGTTTTATTCACATGCTTTTACAACTTCGATATTATATTGTGATATTGTGGATTGTACGGGCTTGATGCCCCGCTAAAAATTGAGGTCGTTGGAGGCTTTGTTTGCGTTCGATATATGAATTGTGACTATTGTTACTACTATGACTATTGTGATTATTGTGTTGTCACCCTAAATGAAAATTGGTTAATTACTTGTATTTTCCTGATAAAATAGTTGCCCCAAGATTTTGACTTGTGTGATAACACCCCCAAGAAATAAACTGGAATGTGATAAAATCTCCTTTGAAAATCTACAGAATGATATTGATACGTTGTGATGTGTGTGGTCATGCTTGTGGGGCGACGATGTGTGGCTGGGACTTGTGGGGATGATGGTTTGTGGGTCATGTTTTTGGGATGGTGATGTGGTCATTGTTTGGTCATGCTTGTGAGGCGGCGAGGTGAGATTGTTGGGGATGACAGGTTGCTTGTGATATATGGTTGCTTTCTGCTATATTCCCAAGTAGTGATGAAATAAATGAATGTTTAATAATGTTTGAAATTACATGGGTTTGTTTGGTTAATGTGATGAAATTTTTTTAATGGATAAATAAATGATGGTTTGTGTGGTTAAATGTGGTTGACGCTAAATAATTAAATGAATGAGGTGATTAAATGAATTTGGTTGGAAAATGTGAAATGGGATTTTGTAACTTGTTGTGAGATGTTGTGCATTTAGAGGTGACAGCAAAAGTGACGGTGTTGTGAGTTGGTTGGTTGTTTGTGAACCCATAGATTGAGCTTGAGTGTTTGATATTATATATATATATACTTTCATTTGCCTTGTGATTTCTATATGCATCCCACCCAAATTGAACACTACGTGTTGAACACCCGCATAGTCACGCAGGGGTGTCTTTCATAACGTCCTGGTGGGAGGATAGATGGTTGATCACCCGCTCTTTCCTGCTCCCTCTTCCAAGCAATGATTGTTGGAGTTGGTGGATTAAAACCTAATACTTTTTACTTTATTCATTAATAAATACCTTATCACATCTTGATTTTTCTTCTACGTGACAATGCATGTGATAATTTCCTAAGGATATTTGTTGCATTAAAGGGTCATAGTGGATCCCTACTATGATGAGAACTCGGAAATGCCATAACATTATTCTTGAATATATGTTCTATGGCCAGATGATGTTATTTGAGGGACACAAATAATACAGGCCATTAGGGGTGATGACTCATAAAACTTTGAGGCACCTTCTCATAGTGTGCGCCCTTGGTAATATCTAGGAGGATATTATGAGAACGAGACCCGCCAATAGGAAATCCACATTTCATATTGTCATTATATGTTCCTATATGCGGATGTATGTATTGGTCCTTAGACTTTAAGATTATTATTAATGGGTATTACAACTCGCACACTAAGATGTATTGATGAAAACTGTGACGACACACCATTCGTAGTGAGGTAGGATATGTTGGGTGCGTCACAAGTAATACAACATTAATAGATAATGTGAGAAAGGATTTTTCCCTTCTGTTCCATAATGGAAGTAGATATCTCAGGCCCTTTGATGGAATTGATATAGCCTAAATAAATCCATGTTCATGGTAAGGAATGGGCGAGTTCAATTCTAGAAAGTCAAAAAAAAGAATAATTGAGCACATGGGTTGATGGCACTAACATGCAACCCACTTGATTTGAGATATCGAGACAAATGGATTACATTACACGGTAAGCATCATAGGAGGTGACATGTCATTGTGGCATTAAATTCTTTCTCTATGGGTGTCTTGGCATATTTCTAGACACTAACCTTGGAATTTAGGCAGGTTCCACTTAATGTCACTGAGAAAGAGTCCTAGAGGGTCACACACTAAGTGTGTACAAGTATCTCAGTTAAATATTAATTTAACAAGTTGAATAAAGATTATTCCTGATTGTGGTTTAATAATTATTCAATGATGTCTGGTCGCATTTATTTCGACACTAGTTATTCAAGAAAATACATTGTGGGCGAAATAATATATTTATTAGTGAGTAATGTAGTGATATTTATTTGAGAAATAAATAGCCATTATTTAAGATCTAATAAATGTGGTGGAGGAAATAAAGAGAATGGAAAAACAAAATTACACGCCCTGTATACTAATATACACACCGTGTATTTTTTCTGGGAATTTATGAGAAATAATATTATTTATTTAATTAAATAATATTAGGTGTAATTCAATGGGTGCATGTCAAGTAATAACAATAGTCAACTGTTATTATTAGACATGAGGTATGACTAAGAATTAAATGAAATGAATAAATGATTTTGGGTAATTAATTCATTTTATTATTCTGTGTAATTAAAATCTCAATTATATAATTCTCATTATCCTAGCCATTTTTTGTGGTTGTGCACAACAGATCTAGAGAAAGCTCTCAAGCCAAGAGATAATTCTTTTTCTTCCAAGAACGCTCTCAAGCTACGAGATAAGGATCCTCCTCCACCGGATTAAGGCGATCAAAGAGGAACATCGCAAGCAAAGGCTCTTCTATGCTAGCACTCAGAAATCCCTTCGACGACGTCGAGAGATACGTTGATCACATGTGGATCACCGCTAGAATAATCCTACATTTGGATTCTACGACGCAACGATGAATCACATCAGATCGTGATAATAAACATCAACGGATAGAGAATTCAATCAAGGTAATTCATGTCTTTTAATTAAATTAATTATAACCAACATATGATGATCATCTATATGGTTTTAAGACTCCCCTATTTTCTTTCGTTATTCATTCTATTCCAAAGATCCGACGTTTTATTATTGTGACAGATCTCATATTAAACGTCATTAATAATAAAAAATTAAATTTGGGTATACCCACCAACGTGCTTCCGCTACACCCGGAACCTACAATGATGACCCAAGAGGCAAAGGTTGAGGAAATCCAAAAATAAAAGGATTTCGGGATTGGGGAGTCCACTTAACGGATTAAGGAGCTGCGAGTTAATGCAGCTGGAATTTGGAATGCCTACCTAAAACCCTTCAATTTGCATGACCAATCCTAGTTGGGGAAATGCGAAGGGAATGTAGATCCTTGACACTAGAATATTCAGGAAACAAAATATTCTGAAGTCAATGGTGAGGGCTATTGGATTTCGATAAAATAGTGGGAGACTAATAAGTATTGATTTATTTATTTGTCTCAGTTTTATCATGATAAAGTACTAAACCTTTTCTCATCTTAATTTGTAGAAACGGTGAGAAAAATGACTTCAAACATATTATTGTGAACCATACTCGAGAAAGAAAATCTTCTCACCGACACCAATTTCAAGGAATGGCAGAGGCGTTTGCGCGTCATCCTCATCACAAGAAGAAATTGTATGTGTTGGAAGAGCTCATTCCAGTTGCGCCTAGAAAAGAGGTCAATGGTGAGGAAGTATCTATCTATATGAAACATATGTATGATGCCATAGATGTCTAATATTTCATGCTATCGGTCATGTCTAATGATCTCTTAAAGAAACATGAAAACATGGACGCATATAGCACGATGTCTCACCTTAAGGATCTCTATCAAGAGAAGGTGGGATAAGAGAGATATGAGATCTTCAACACTTTGTTTACAACTAAGATTGGAGAGTCTACATCAGCTGGGCCTCATGTAGTCAAGCTTATTGGCTACATTAAACGCCTGGACATCTTAGGGATTAATTTCCCGGATGAGTTGTGTACAGATCTCATCTTATCATCACTGCCCAAGACCTTCTCTAGCTTTATTGTCAATTATAACATGAGAAACAATGAGAAGAGTCTATCAGAACTTCTGACCTTAATTCTCCAGGTAGATAAGGACATGGGGCGTGACAAACTCGCAGTCTTTATGGTGAATAAGAAAAGGAAGGACAAGGCAAAGGGGCCAAGGAATTATAAATGGTTTGAAGCCCTGAGCACCATCCCTCCAAGAAGGGGAAGATCCAGAGGAAGGGAAAGGAACGGGAGGCGATATGTTTTGCATGTGGCAAGCCAGGCCACTAGAAGAGGAATTTCACCCAAAAGCACGAGGAAGCTAAAGGTGTGTTCGTTATCGAGTGTAATCTTTCCATTTCTACACGTTAGATATTAGATACAGCTTGTGGGGCTCACACCTATATTCAAATGTTAGAACCAATTAGATTTAGAAATATTGCCAGAGGAGAGGTGGATCTTCGAGCTACCAATGGTGTGAGGCTGGCTATGTTGGCCATTGGCGATTACCATCTCTCATTGCCAACTGGGATGATTTTGGTTTTACATAACTGTTATTATGTGCATAGTGATACCAAAAACATAATTTTTGTATCATGTTTGGATATGGATGGATTTATTTTCAAGTTTGGAAATAAGGATTGTTTATTTTATAAGAACAATGTATGTTATGGTATGACACATTTAAATAATGGTTTGTATGTATTAAATTATGTAAACCAAGTGTTGGTAATCAATAACGAAACAAACTCACATGACTCATACATCACCCAGTTATGGCATCACCGTCTCAGTCATGTAAACGAGGAGCGCTTGACAAAGCTCTACCAAGATGGTTATTTAGACTCTACTAAGATAAAACCACTTGGTAGATGTCACGCTTTCTTACAAGGTAAAATGACCAAGTCGTCTTTCGGTGGACAGGGTGAAAGGGCCATAGAGCTTCTATGATTGGTGCACATAGATGTGTGTGGACCATTTCCAGTAGCAGCTACATGTGTATATTCTTACTTCATTGCTTTTACTGATGATTTGAGTAGATATGGCTATATCTACTTAATGAGGTATAAGTCAGAATCCTTAGATAAATTTAAGGAATTCAAGAATGATGTAGAGAATCAGTTTGGTAAGAAGATAAAGAAGCTTCGATCGGGTAGAGGTGGAGAATATCTGAACCAAGAGTTCATCGATATGGCCTTTTCAGGCCACAAACTAGCACCCCGGGGCACGAGGTGTATCTTTATAGGATATCCCAAGGAAACGAAAGGATATTACTTATATAACCCTTCAGATAAGAAAGTGAACGTCGCTAGACAAGCCATCTTTCTTTATAGGGAGCACATCCTCAAAAAGGATAGTAGGAGCAAGATTGACTTCGATGAAGTTGATGCTCAAGATACACAGGAGTCGGTACAGGAACAAGTTCCACAGGTCCCTATGGAAGAGGTTCCAGAAACACAAGTACTACGTAGGAGCTCAAGAGAGGTAAGAGAACCAGAGAGATTTGGTTTCCTAGTCACTGAAAATGGTGAATCATTATTATTGGACAATGATGAACCTCTCTCCTATAAGGAAGTAGTAGAAAACTCAAAAGCTGTAAGATGGCTAGAAGTTGTGAATTCTGAGATGGATTTCATGTATCAGAACCAAGTCCGGGTTCTGGTCGATGAGCCAGTTGATGTAAAGCTTGTTGGATGCAAATGGATATTCAAGAGAGAACTGGACATGGAAGGTCAAGTTAGCACCTATAAAGTAAGGCTTGTGCCTAAAGGATTCAGATAGCATCAAGGAATTGACTATGATTAGGGGTGTAATTTCGGCCTGGTCGGGCCGGCCATGCAAAGAGTCGGGCCGCTGACCACTATTCGGGCCGGGTCGGGCCAGCCCGAACAACCCCATGAGGCGGCCCGAGCCCGGCCTCGGGCCAACCCAAACCATCGGGTCGGGCCAGGCTTTTTCGAGCTGGGCCGGGCTTTTTCGAGTCGGGTCATGGTGGGCTTTTATTATTTTCAAAATAATTGTCTCTTTTAATTTTTTTTTATTTAAACATTTTTTTAACATTTATTTAAAAAGTTTCTTTACATTTATTATTTGAAAATTGTAAAAAAAATGATGAGGGGTGCGCAGCTGCCGTGGGCGAGTTTAAAGCCTTATTATTTAAACATTCTTCTAACATTTATTTAAAACATTTTTTACATTTATTTTTTTAACTTATTTATAATTTTTTAAGCGTTTGTTAATATTTTTTATTTAAACATTTTTATTTAAACCGTTTTTTAACATCTGTTTAAAACGTTGTTTTACATTTATTTTTAAATGATTAATTTAAAACATTTTTGAATTTTTTTAAAATGCATGTTTTTTACAAGTATTTTTTTAAAACATTAAACTTTTTTTCATATTTTAATGTAAAAAAGTATTTTTTAAGTATTTGTTTTAAAAAAATTAATTTAAATGTTTGTTTTAAAAACTTTTTTAAACATTTTTATTTTAACCATTTTTTAACACTTATTTAAAACGTTTTTTTTACATTTAATTTTAGACGTTTAATTTAAAACGTTTTTTTGAACGCATATTTTTTACATGTATTTTTTAAAACATTTAACACGTTTTATGTAAAAATATTTTACAGTGGGTGGATATGTTATTTTTTTCTAAATAGATTTATACATGTCTGTGAATTTATATATATTATGTACAAATTAAAAAAAATTAATGAGTTATTGGGGGGTGCGCAGCAGTGGGTGGTGGGTTTAAAGTGTTGTTATTTAAACATTTTTTATCATTTATTTAAAACGTTTTTTTTTTTACATTTATTTTTTTAACTTATTTATGAAAAGTATTTTTAAGCGTTTGTTTAATTTAAAACATTTTTTAAAACATTTTTTAATTTTTTTGTTGGGCAGGCCCGACTCGACCCTGTCTGGACTGAAATTACACCCTTAGCGGGCGCGCAGCAGTGGGTGAGTTAATTTTTGTCTAAATAGATTTATATATGTATATATAGTATATATAATATAT
This sequence comes from Viscum album, assembly GCA_963277665.1. NCBI lineage: Eukaryota > Viridiplantae > Streptophyta > Magnoliopsida > Santalales > Viscaceae > Viscum > Viscum album. The sequence continues at coordinate 1,508,905,729 of OY728128.1, read as the reverse complement.
GCAAGTTTTAGCATATTTTAAAAAAATTAATGAGGTTGGGGGTGTGCGAATATAATTTGGTGAGTAGTTATTTTTTTGTTAATATATAATAAGTTATTATATATATATATAATATGAGAAAATTGTAAAGAAATAATTAGGGGTTGGGGGGTGCGCTGTAGTGGGTGGGTTAAATTTTTTTCTAAATAAATTTATATATAATATATGCAAGTTGTAACATATTTAAAAAAATTAATGAGGTTGAGGGACGTGCACGAACATCATTAGGTGAGTGTGTTATTTTTTTGTTAATATAAAATAAGTCATTATATAATATTAAATCATTGACACACACACACACATATATATTATTAATGGATTTTTAAAAGTCACATTTAATTGATATATATTATTAATAGCTTTATATATAATATTAATGGCTTTGTTTATATATATATATATATATTAGTAGATTTGTTTTTATATATACATATATATAATATGCAAGTTTCATCATGTTTAAAAAAAATAGTGAGGTTGGGGGTGTGCACGAATATCATTGGGTGAGTGTGTTATTTTTTTATTAATATATAATAAGTTATTATATATATATAATGTTAAATGATTGATATATATATATATATATAATATGAGAAAATTATAAAAATAATAATCAGGGGTCGGGGGGTGTGTCGTGGTGGGTGAGTTAATTTTTTTTCTAAATAGATTTATATATGTATAGTATATATAATATATGCATGTTGCAACATACTTAAAAAAATTTAATGAAGTTGAGAGACTTGCACGAACATCATTAGGTGAGTGTGTTATTTTTTTATTAATATACAACAAGTTATTGTATATATATATAATATTAAATCATTGATACGTATATATATATTAATAGCTTTGTTTATATATATATTATATTAAATCATATACATATACACATATATATATATATTATTAATGGATTTTTTAAAACCACACTTAATTGATATATATTATATTAATGGGTTTGTTTATATATATACACTATTATATATATAATTATATGTCGTTGTATATATATATTTATACACACATTATAATTATATATAATAATAGTTATATGTATATATATAACATTATTTTTTGTTAATATATAATGATATATGCACATATATATAGAAATACACACACACACACACACACATATACACATATATAGATAAATATATATGTATACAAATGCACGTATATATATATAGTTATATATATATGTAAGTATGTATGTATGTATGTATGTATGTATGTATGTATGTATGTATGTATGTATGTATGTATGTATGTATGTATGTATGTATGTATGTATGTATGTATATATGTATATATACAGATATATATATATATATAAAGATATATATATATATATATAGGCTGGTGATTAGTTTACAGGCGCAACCTTGGGAGCTCGTGGTAGGGGGATCGAATCCCCTTACCCGCAGTTTCCCCGTTAAATTTTTTACAGCAGACGGGGGAAATTTTGGGGTGGGGGGCATTTTTTTTTATGAAAATGGGTTACCGATTTTATTTTTTAGGAAAATGGGTCAGTGTAGCGCCACTTGAATTGACGCTAATGGCAAAAAATGCCATAACGCCACTTGAAGTGGCGCTAACCGGAAAACCGGTAATAATTGGTCGGCGCCACTTCAAGTGGCGCTGATCCCTTATCCATATGTCGATCAGCGCTACTTCAAGTGGCGCTGATCTCCACCCGCAGCTATAAAACCCCCCTCCCCCCTCATCCTCTCCTCATTCCCTCCCCCCTCATCCTCTCCTCATTCCCTCCACTCCACTCCTCTCCTCATTCTCCCTCTTCCCTCTCTTCATTCTCCCTCCTCCCTCTCCCTTATCCTCATCCAACCGAAGATCTTTTTGCAAATTTAAAGTTCTGCAAATTCGAGGTAAGTTTTTATTTACATTTCTTTAATATTTTAAATTGTGTATTTAATTGTTTAGTTAATGTAATTAGATTATGGAATTTGTTTATTAATTTATTTGTTTACTTTATAGAATTAGTTTAAAACCTAATTATGTATTAGTAATTAATAATTAATTATAATAGTGAATGAATTATTTTTAAGTATCAAATTATTTAATTGTAATTTGTTATTTAATACATTCTAATTAGTTAATAGTAGTTAAATATTTGTAAGTAATTAAATAATTAATTGTAATTAGTTAATTAGTCAATTTTAATTAGTTAATTAATAGTAAGTATTTAAGTAATTGTAATTAGTTAATTGTAATTAGTAAGTAGTTAATTTTAATTAGTTAATTGTAATTAGTAATTAGCTAATTGTAATTAGTAATTAGTTAATTGTAGTTAGTTAAATGTAATTAGTTAATTAGTTACTTGTAATTAGTTAATTAGTTAATTGTAATTAGTTAATTAGTTAATTGTAAATAGTTAATTAGTTAATTGTAATTAGTTAATTAGTTAATTGTAATTAGTTAATTAGTTAATTGTAATTAGTTAATTAGTTAATTGTAATTAGTTAATTAATGAATTCTAATTAGTTAATTAATGAATTCTAATTAGTTACTTAATGATTTCTAATTAGTTACTTAATGAATTCTAATTAGTTAATTAATCATTTCTAATTAGGTAATTAATGACTTCTAATTAGTGAATTAATTAATAATAATTAGTGAATTAATTAATAATAATTAGTGAATTAATTAATAATAATTAGTGAATTAATTATTAATAATTAGTTAATTAATGATTTGTAATTTGGTAATTAATTAATTCTATTTAGTTAATTAATTATAATTATTGAATTAATTAATTATAATTAGCTACTTAATGATTTCTAATTAGCTAATTAATGAATTATAATTAATAATAATTAGTGAATTAATTATTAATAATTAGTTAATTAATGATTTGTAATTTGGTAATTAATTAATTCTATTTAGTTAATTAATTATAATTAGTGAATTAATTAATTATAATTAGCTACTTAATGATTTCTAATTAGCTAATTAATGAATTATAATTAGTTAATTAATTAATTATAATAGTAGTTAATTAATTATAATTAGTGAATTAATTAATTATAATTAGTGAATTAATTAATTATAATTAGTGAATTAATTGATTATAATTAGTGAATTAATTGTAATTATTGAATTAATTAATTATAATTAGTGAATTAATTAATTATAATTATTGAATTAATTAATTATAATTAGTGAAATAATGATTTCTAAGTAACTAATTAATGATTTCTAAGTAGCTAATTAATTAATTATAATTAGCTAATTAATTAATTGTAATTAGTGAAATAATTAATTGTAATTGGTGAATTAATTAATCAATTATATTTCAACTTAATTAATCAATTATAAGTCGACTTAATTAATCAATTTTAATTAAGTATTCTAAGTAGCTAATTAATTAATTATAATTAGCTAATTAATTAATTGTAATTAGTGAAATAATTAATTGTAATTAGTGAATTAATTAATCAATTATATGTCAACTTAATTAATCAATTATAAATCAACTTAATTAATCAATTCTAATTAGTTAATTAAGTATTCTAAGTAGCTAATTAATTAATTATAATTAGCTAATTAATTAATTGTAATTAGTGAAATAATTTATTGTAATTAGTGAATTAATTAATCAATTATATGTCAACTTAATTAATCAATTATAAGTCAACTTAATTAATCAATTCTAAGTCAACTTAATTAATCAATTCTAATTAGTTAATTAAGTAATTTTAATTAGGAAATTAATGAACACTAATTATGTAATTAATGAACACTAATTAGGTAATTAACTAAATTTAAGTAGGTAGTTAATTAATTCTACTTATGTAGTTAATTAAATATACTTAGGTAGTTAATTAAATCTATTTAGGTAGTGAATTAAATCTAATTGGGTAATCAATGAAATCTAATTGGGTAATCAATGAAATCTAATTGGGTAATCAATGAAATCCAATTGGTAGTTTAACTAATTAGCGAAGTAGTTTAACTAATTAGCAAAGTAGTTACAGTAATTAGCGAAGTAGTTATAGTAATTAGCGAAGTATTTATATTAAGAATTGTTTATATAATATATATTTGCATTCCATTCTAAGTATGATAATTTATTTAGTTTGTCATCTACCTTGACCTCAGTTTGTAATTGTAGTTATGAACTTGAATTTAGTAGTTTAATATATTTTTTACATATTAAGTGTTAGAGTTGTCATGAACTGAAATTCTTGCTTGAGTAAAGTATCCCCGGATAGAGGGGCTTTGGGTCGGACCACCTACTTTCCTGGAGGCTTGCCTTGTCTAGGAAAGTGAATGGGGTTGGCTATCTGTCACTCCTGGCTTATTCATGTTGAGTTTTTCAAGTTCAGATAACTCTATGCTTTTACATGACGTGTTCATGTACCTCATCCATATGATGGATGTGGATATGTATGAATATGTTTGACTTACTATTTTTGGGTAAATAACACAAACTTGTGGGTTGTGTAAAGCGAGTTACACATCAATATGGTTTGAACATATTGATTTGGTGGAGGGACTAGGATTCCAACATAAATTACATAAATTCTAAAAGCATGCAAACATAATTAGATTGTTTGATCATATGTGATTAATAACGAAGGTTTATTTTAGATAAAAAAGATGGCTGCTTATATTTATTGCAACAGACAAATAATTGAGACGGAACAAGGATGTAGTTATAGTATACAACCAGAAGATGTTGTAATGCTTGGAGGCTGTACAACTTTGGGAACTCTTCAAAGGAAAATTCATCGAAAGTTGAAACTGACAAGTAACCAAGTGATAGAATCTATCATATACAGACATCTACAATATGTTGATAGATTTTGGCATGTGGCCTATCCGATAACTGATGATGAAGAATGGGAATACGTACTATCATTGGTTAAGTTTCTACCTGCCAATCAAATGATGGAGTTGTATGTGACCATATCTACAATGGAGATCCCATCGACATTGGAAGTTGGGTCATCACAATTTCACGAGACAATGTCATCTGCTCCTTTTAGAACACACCAAGAAGTTCCATCAACATTGGTACCATAATTTCCCTCGGCCACAATTTTAATAGATAGTCCCCCACATACTATAGATGCGTTGGTTGATAATTTTGAGGACGATGACAATTTAGAAGAAGAAGATGAAGAGGAAGCTGAAGATGAAGAGGAAGCGCATGCGGAAGAACAACCAGTGCCTACTCATGTGAGGTTTAACCGACCGTTGAACCACCCCCCACTATTGAGTTTATGGTCGACGGAAGGCATGAATCGCTTGCCAGAATTCAAGTAGTCAGTAATTACTCCTACTTCAGAATTTCCAGGAATCATTGGGGGCACAAATCGAGTGGCAGATGATGGTGTTCTGTATATTGGAAGAGAGTTTGACAGTAAAGATGCAATGAAAAATGTGATAAAACAATATCACATTGACAGACATTACTCTTATGTTGTAGAAGAGTCAAAAAGATCTTATAATTTGATCCGTTGCGAAAAATATGATTCGAACTGTCAAATGCGTATGCGAGCTATAATTGATAACACTTTTCACAGCTGGCGCATCACAAGATTTACTCCACACACATGTGTGAACCCAAGCTTGTCACAGGAACATTCTTCATTAGATGTTGACTTTGTTTCAACAGTTATTGTTGAAATGATTAGAGCTTGTCAAGATGTTCCTGTTGTTCTTGTGATGGAGTGAATCAAACAACTTTTTGGGTATCAGATCTCTTATTGGAAGGCATGGGCAGCACGTCAAAAGGCTATTGTGAAAGTGTATGGTGATTGGTATGACTCTTATCAAGTTTTACCACAACTTTTGGAGATTTTACGCCACAACAATCAAGTGATCTATCAGTTAAATACTATTGAATATGTTAACCAATACAACCAAGTTGACCAGTCAATGGTTGTTTTTGATAGATTGTTTTGGACATTTTTACCATGCGTGGCTGCTTTTAGGCATTGCAAGCAGTTTATACAAATAGATGACACAAATCTGTATGGAAAGTATACAGGAACTTTATTGATTGCTGCCACACAAGATGGAAATAGAGCCCCTCTACCTTTTGCATTTGCAATTGTGGAGAAAGAGAACTTCTCGTCATGGAGTTGGTTTCTCGCATGTCTTCGTGAGTTTGTTACGGGCGAGGAAGGGATTTGCCTTATCTCAGATCGTCACCGTGCAATCAAAGAGGTAGTACAATCTGAGGGACTTTCATGGAGACCACCTTATGCCCATCATCGATACTGTATTCGACACATTGCTAGCAATTTACGAAAGAGATTCATGAATGAGTCGATGAAAAAAGCAATCTTGAAAATTGGTATGAAAATAATTTTTTGTATTAACAAATCCTATCATAGTTATGATCATTATTTGTTCGGATTTTTTCTTGTATGATAGCATACGAGCCTCAATAACAAAGAATGGAGGAGCGTCTTCAAGATATTCAAAGAGTTAATCCGGAAGTTTATGATTATATGATGCAAATTCCAAAACAGAAATGGTTGTTGGCATATGATGATGGGAGGAGATATGGTCATATGACTACCAACATCGTAGAATGCATAAATGGGGTTTTCAAGGGAGTTCGAAAATTACCAATCACAGGTAAATATGAATATTTAATTATATGTTGATCAGAAAAACATAATTATAATATACTATTAGTATAATGACTTAAATCTAAATTGTAGGTTTGGTACAAGAGACCTTCTATCGTAGTGTCAAGTATTCTCTGGAACGGGGAAAGCAAGCTGAAGAGGGCTTGAACAGAGGGATGCGTTATGGACACCATTTCCAACGCGATTTAGATACAGTTCTTCAGGAAGCTGCAACTTATCGTGTCACCACATTTAATCATCCAGAGCAACGATTTGAGGTCGCTGAGCCAGGTGATGTTGTGGCTTGTAGCAATGTTCGGATCCGAATTGTTTTACTAGAGAAGCGTTACTGTGAATGTGGCAAGTTTCAAGCATTGAGATATCCTTGTGGCCATGTGATTGCAGCCTGTGGTTACGTACACGTATCTTGGGAGCAGTTTGTTGATCCAGTTTATCGACTTGACAATATCAACTCATGCTACAATACTCCGTGGATGCCAATCGGAGAATATCAAAATTTTTAGCTCTCTGATGACACACCCACGCTTCTACCGAACATCAGTAGACTTCGACCTAAAGGGAGGCCAAAGTCGACTCGTATTCGGAATGAGTTAGATTGGCCTACTGAACAGGCACCTGGACGAAGGTGCAACATATGCCGACAAGAGGGTCATACGAAGACACGTTGCCCTAGACACATAGGGCAATCATCTAATGGTTAAAATGATTTTTGTACTCCATCAGTTACTATAAACATATTGTACGTGTAATCAATATTTTTCCATCGATGAGTTTTGAAAGCATTCATAGTGAATATATCATCATCATTTAAATAAGTGGTTGTTGTTTTAGAAAAATAACAAGAAATTTTAAAATATATAAAATATAAGATCGAGGATTTAAAAAAATCTGAGAATTATCTAGAGTGAATAATAGTGAAGAATAAATTGAGGATATAACAGAATATGAGACTAATAACCTAGAAAATGACAAATAAAGATATTCAAACATTATGACCCTCTCATCCTTTTCTTCATAATTGTTAAATAGAGTGATGAAAATAAATTATTGATATTCTTGAAAATTATTAAAACAGTATGCCCCTCGTTTTCAACCATGAGAATGTGTTTTCTCCAAAAAAAACATCGATTCATTCTGCAACATTGGCAATTCCCCTCTTTAGTCGACCCAGTGAAGAACCAACTGTCATATATTCATTCGGAGGTTGTGAATATGTGACAGTTGGTTTTTTACTGGGTCGACTAAAGCTACGATGCAGAAGGAGGATGTTTTTTCATGTCAACCATACATGGATCAAAGTTTTTTTCATATTCCTTCTAAACGATGTTGACTGAGCATATTGAGTTGGAGAATCAATCCAAAACTTTATATGTTGAACATATCATTAATTCCTTTAATAATTTTGGTCAATTATTGTGACGTCGACATCTTTCAAAATCCAATGTCATCGTTGAATTTTGAAAACATTCAAAGTGAATATATCATCAACTTTATATGTTGAACATATCATAAATTCCTTTATATATTGAACATATCCTAAATTACTTACACGCTTCTTTCATACATTACATGATAAATTTCATACCTTAAATGATAAATGTGATGACTAACATGAAATTAATGTTTTACTATTTGTACAATCAGATGGAGCATCCACTATTATCTGGTCAGGAGACGCATGTGTCGCGTCTTATGTTGGCGCGACGTCCTGTTCGACAGCTTGTTGTTCGGAGAGCACATCATTTTCATCACGATGCGCCCCTAATAGCTATTTCTCCATACCTTAGACGTGCGAGATTTTATGGAGTCGCTATGTGTGACTTCAAGACTATTGATCATCATTTGATTGCAACATTGGTTGAGAGATGGCGGCCAGAGACACACACTTTTCATCTTCTGGAGGGGGATGTGACCATTAATTTAGAGGACGTCATCTACATGCTTGGTTTGCCCATCCATGGACAGGCAGTTACGGGTGCCACTAGTGGCAACTGGGCTGTCGTCATACAATGACTATTAAGCGTTGATGTCGTTGGCGTACGAGGTGTCCTCGTGGGTTCGCGATTGCGCATGACATGGCTTGATGAGAATTTCGCTGTCATTCCTGATGACGCAGACAAGGAGACGCTCATTAGGCATACACGTGCATATATTTTGTGACTACTCGGAGGTATGTTATGCGTCGACTACTCCACCCTTTTGGTACACATGATGTACCTCCCATTACTTGAGGATCTTGATCATACAGCTACATACAGTTGGGGATCCGCTATATTAGCACATCTGTACAGATCCCTTTGTACCAGTTGTCAGGCAGATGCACATCAGATTGCTGGTTGTATGACTTTAGTACAGATGTGGGCCTAGGAGCATTTTCCACGCATCACTCCTCGAGCTATCGCACCTCTTGTAGTAGATCTATTTCAGGATTGTCCTCGTGGACGATGATATGTTTACTTCATTACTTTCATTTATTTAGTACTTCTATTTTTTTATCAACTTACTGTGTATTACTATTTTGTATCCAGGTGGAGTCAGTCTCAGAAGCATGCACACACACCGAGACATAGTGTGCACAGCTTTCGACAGATATTCGATGCATTAGTGCCAGCTGATGTAAGTCAAACAGTAATTTTTTATATTTCGTTATCACTATTTTAAGTTCTTACAATGTAATCTTACCAACATTATCTTGCTAATATGTCACTTACTTTTTGAGTTTACATTTCATGTTTCGTGGACTCCATATACAGGTTATGTCTATGCATCACTTCCACCATACTGCACAGCTATGATTGGAGATCGTGCTGTAGTGGTGCCACACATCCACTTCCATATCATTGAGTGGCACCAGCCCGATCGGGTCATGCGCCAGTTCGGTTATATACAGCATATCCCGATGGCACCAGGATAGCCAGAGGGGTTGCATTCGATTGTACTTACAAGTAGACATTCGACGAACTGGCGGCAGTTTCATGCATCTCATATTGAGCTGTGGGACGCGCGTGCTCGATATGGTATTTCTCGATATGGATATCCCACAACATAATATCAGTTATCTACCTAGGGGGATTATGCAGATTGGTATCGACGTCATACCATCATGCATCTTACACGTCAGGGGATTGACATTTAGTAGATGGTAAACTTATTAAGATATATTATATTTGTTTAACTCTTTTATGGTATTAATTTGAATGTCATTTCATTTTCAGACAGACAGCATTGATCATCTTTCACATACCACACATCCTCAGGAGGAGGCATATATTAGACATGATGTAGTTCATCGAGATGTGTTGGCTCTCTACGACCATCTCTGGATGATATGAGAAAGTTTTTATGACGAGGAGCCACAGGTATATCCTGATCCATATCCTCCAGCTGGAGCTCCTGAGGGTGAGGGTGATTATGTGCCTTCTATGCCTGCTGATGACGATGTACCACCACCACCGCCGCCAGCTGAGAGACGGAGACGGGGACCTCGGGAGGGGCAGAGGTGGCGAGATAGACATCCGAGAGCACCTCCTGCAGACGTGGCAGCACCACATAGAGATGGTCATGCCCAGCTTATTGATGAGGTTGCACAGTAGGGAGACGTTTATATACCACATCTATCATCTCCGATGACTACTATGGACTACGAGCTGGATCAGGTGACACAGCTTGTGGTAGCCCCCTCTCCTCCCGGCAAGGACTTCTTCAGTATGCCATTTCTACCATTTTTAGGAGCCTCAGGACCATATGGCTCGACGCATGATTATGGACAGTCATCCACGTATGATTTTGGGCAGTCATCCATGCATGATTTTGGTCAGCCCTCTACACAACATCATGAGGAGGCACCGGATGCACCAGTAGCAGAGGATCCCGTTGATAGGACACCAGAGCGACACGTACGTCGAACACGGGGAGGACGTGAGATTCAGATGCCACGTTGTGGTACCGGGGGGCATCGACGTTGATTTATTCAGATGCCATGATATATATGTTAAAAACCCTCTTTATTTAGAGAAATGAATGTTATTTAGACATATAATTAGAAAATAAAATAGATAGTATATACAAAATAATATAAATGAAACTTTAAACATTGATTAAACGTATAAGAAATACTCGAAAACAACATAAAACATGGATTAAACATATAATAAATAGTTGAAAACAAAAGGATTTTCCAAAAAAATTGTTAGTGAAAAGTAATCTATAAGCTTTCAAAACCGCCTACTTGAAACTTAAAAATGGTTCAAGTACGTGACTTTGAAAGACTATAAAATATATACTATGAAATGAATAAAAAACAGAAACTTTAAACATATAACAAATAGTTAAAAAAAGTAATTTCATAAAAAACGTCGACGTGAACTATTTTTTAAGAAATCAGACACTTATTTGAAACTTAAAAATGTTTCAAATACTTGTCTTTGAAAGACTATAATAGATAAACTATAACACCGATATAGATTAGATTTTAATCATTGATTAAACATATAATAAATATTTGAAAACAGAATGAATTTAATGAAAAATGTTGATAAAAAATAATTTATAAGCTTTCAATTTGAAAGACTATAAAACATAAACTATTACACGAATATAACTGAAACTTTAAACATTGATGAAACATATAATAAATAGTTGAAAACAAAAGGAATTTCCAAAAAAAATGTTAGTGAAAGATATCATTAATTATTAAATTTAAAATAGAGAACTTTAAAAAAGTAGAAGGGTTTTAGATAAAACAGTAAGTGTGTCTTCCTCCACTCTCACTCGGAGGTTTACCATGGACGTCTCTCCTTCATTGAATGGTACGAACCCAGGGGCGTCAGAATTGGGGGGTTAATTTGGATATGTGACTGATATTTCAGTAAAAATGGGGGCCTTTCCAGATTTAATGAAACTGAATTGAACAGTTAAGCTGCATGTAAGACACTGTGGTGGTGTTCCCCCCAAAATGAAAGGCAGCTTCAACCTTTCTTGATATCCAGTATAGATTTTGATATCCAATTCACTGCAACAAATACCATAACCTCCACATAAACACACCATTTCTGGTATTTGTTGTAGTGAATTGGATATCAAAATCTATACTGGATATCAAGAAAGGTTGAAGCCGCCTTTCGTTTTGGGGGGGACACCACCACAGTGTCTTACATGCAGCTTAACTGTTCAATTCAGTTTCATTAAATCTGGACAGGCCCTCATTTTTACCGAAATATCAGTCACATATCCAAATTAACCCCCCAATTCTGACGCCCCTGGGTTCGTACCGTTCAACGAAGGAGAGACGTCCATGGTAAACCTCTGAGTGAGAGTGGAGGAAGATACACTTACTGTTTTATCTAAAACCCTTCTACTGTTTTAAAGTTCTCTATTTTAAATTTAATAATTAATGATATCTTTCACTAACATTTTTTTTTGGAAATTCCTTTTGTTTTCAACTATTTATTATATGTTTCATCAATGTTTAAAGTTTCAGTTATATCCGTGTAATAGTTTATGTTTTATAGTCTTTCAAATTGAAATGTTATAAATTATTTTTTATCAACATTTTTCATTAAATTCATTCTGTTTTCAAATATTTATTATATGTTTAATCAATGACTAAAGTCTAATCTATATCGGTGTTATAGTTTATCTATTATAGTCTTTCAAAGACAAGTATTTGAAACATTTTTAAGTTTCAAATAAGTGTCTGGTTTCTTAAAAAATAGTTCTCATCGACGTTTTTTATGAAATTCCTTTTTTTTACTATTTGTTATATATGTAAAATACAATTATTACAAATTATTATAAGTAATTATATTTGTAACTATTATAAATTATTATAATTATAAGTTATTATAATTATAAATTAGTTATAAATACTTAATTGTCATTAATTAAATTACAAATTATTTATTATTAATATTTGATTATTACAAATTATTCTATCTTTATATATACATTATATATTTATTCTATTTATATTTATATAATTATAATAAATATATAATTATAATTATAAATATTATAAATATATACTTATAACTCTAAATATAATAAATATATAATTAAAATAAATAATTATTATAGGCATATATTAATTATAATTACATATTTTTTATAATTACATATTTATAATGTAAAAAATATATATAATGTATATATATAGAATTATATATTTACATTATGTAATTATATATTTATATATACATTATATATAATTAAAATTGCATATTTACAATGCAAAAATATATATGTAATGTATACATAAATATATAATTACATTTACTACATTTATTATATTTATAACTTTTATTATAATTATATAGTTATTATATTTTTGTATTTACTATATTTATAATTATATAATTATTATATTTTTGTTTTTACTATATTTATATATTTATTATTTTTATATATTTATCATAATTATTATATTTATAATTATTATATTTATAATTATAAATTTATTATAATTCTCTAATTAATATTATATTGAATATATAATAATTATAAATATAATAATTATAATAAATAAAAAAACTATATAATTATATTAAATGTAACATAATAAATATAAAAAAACAGTTTAGCGCCACTTGAAGTGGCGCTAAAGGCACCCATTTCCCTAAATAATTTCTAGCCTACCCCATTATAATAATAAAAAAAAACCTCTCAGCTAAATTCTCTACAGACGGGCTTCGCATGGGTTGGGCTTTGCCCGGTCCAGCGGGCCGGGCTTTTTCGGGCTGGCCCAACCTGGCTCGTGGGCCTTCTTGGAAAGGCACAGGCCCGATCCACTGAACCTACGGCCCGAGCCTGGCCTGGCCTGATGCGGGCTTTGTTGGGTCGGGCCGCTCGGGCTTTTGGGTCGGGCATGTCGGGCCGCCGGGCCAAAATTACACCCTTAACCATGATGAAACCTTCTCACTAGTTTCCATGTTTAAATCCATAAGAACCATACTTGCCATAGTAGCTTACCATGACTACGAGATTTGGAAAATGGATGTCAAAACAGCATTCCTTAACGGGAACCTTCAAGAAGATGTATATATGACACAACCAGAAGGGTTTGTAACACCAGGTGAAGCCAAATAGGTTTACAAGTTGCAGAAATCCATTTATGGATTAAAACAAGCATCCAGGTCATGGAACATTTGATTTGATGCAGTCATAAAGGAATTTGGTTTCATTAAGAATGAATGTGAGTCATGTGTTTATAAGCGGTTTAACAGGAATGCGGTTGTTATCCTAGTAGTATATGTTGACGACGTATTGCTTATTGGAAACAATGTATCAGTCTTACAGTCAGTTAAGGACTGGTTGAACAATTCACTATTGGAAATTTAGGCTATAACCACGGTTTCAAACCGTGACTATAGGTTATAGCCACGGTTCAACGGACCGTGGCTAGTATTGGCGTGGCTATAGGGAAAGACCTATAGCAAACCGTGGCTAAAGGCATGTAGCCACAGTTTGAACTGTGGCAGGACAGTAAGCCATATAGGTCCTATTGCCATGGTTCTGAATCGTGGATGTATAGTTTTAGCCACGGTTTGAAACCGTGGCAATAGACCTACAACCACGGTTTAAAACCATAGTTGTAGGCGTTCCCATTTCATAAAAAAAAAAAACCCACAGCCCCCCCCCCCCCTGAACACCCCTTGCACCCCCATGCCCCGCCTAGACAGGCCCCCTGCACCCCCCTTGAACATCCCCCCCGCACCCCCATGCACCGCCTGGGTAGCCCCCTTGCACCCCCACTGGACCCCCATGCCCCCCCTAGACATCCCCCTTGAACACCCCTCTGCACCTCACTGGACAGCCCCCATGCCCCCCCGGACAGCCCCCTTGCACCCCCACTGGACACCCCCTCCCCCCCTAGACAACCCCCTGGACACCCCTCCCTCCCCCTAGACACCCCCCATGGACCCCCCCCCCCCGGACAGACCCTGGACAAGCAGACCCCCCTTGCACCCCCCTGGACAGCCCCCTTGCACCCCCAATGGACCCCCCATGCCCCCCTGGACAACCCCCTTGAACACCCCCTGGACAACCCTCTTTCACCCCCTTGCACCCCCCTGGACAGCCCCCTTGAACACCCCCTTCACCCCCATTCCCCCCCTGTACCCCCATTCCCCACCTGCACCCCACTGGACAGCCCCACTGGACAGCCCCTGCACCCCCCTGGACAGCCCCCTTGCACCCCCACTGGACCCCCATGCCCACCCTAGACAGCCCTCTTGCACCCCCCTGGACATCCCTCTTGCACCCCCCATGTACAACCCTCTTGCACCCCCTTGCACCCCCCTGGACAGCCCCCTTGAACACCCCCCTGCACCCCAAGCCCCCCTAGTCCCCCATGCATGCCCCCTATCACATATATTATAGGCACTTTCTACCAGAAATCTATTTGATCCCAATGAAATTTCACCCATTCTCGTAGACATGCACATCAGACACTTCACAATGTTGGTCCTCAGCCAAAAAGAAGACACTATCACCAACCAAATATCCCCATCATTAGGTTCAAAATGTATCGGTCCTAGAGTACCAAATAAACAGTATTATCCCTACCATATAAGAAGCTTCAAAGGCCCTCCTTATGAATCCCCACCAATCATCCACTGATTTAAAGTAGGTAATCTATAAGTAGATAAAATCAATTTTTATGTGATACTGTTTTAAAATCCCATCCCTAGAATGTGATAACAAGTTCAACTATTATCATAGGGAGCCTGATCAAGGGATGACTGGTGACTTTATACCCATAACAAAGGGGTCCCTCTTGAGGGCTCTTTCCAGCAATGTCCACCACCAACGCTGCATGAATCAATATCCTCTACATAAATAGGACCACCCCTTATAGGCTCCTACCCATGATATTTTGGACATAGGCCCCCCAGGAAGCTCGTAGAACGTAATAGTAAAAAATACTAGGACATGACAACCACATTGTTCACACTGAAGAATCCCACTGGTCAAATTTGATGAGAAATAATGATTTGATAAAAATATTTGTTCATGCATATCAAGACCTCTTGTAAAATATGGTGGTTGTCTATAACTGGATGAAAATCTATTCCTACACCTTCAAAAAATGTTAGTAAAACACAGTTGAAAACAATGAGCTAATGAAAACCCCTGCTCATGCCTATCAGGCATGTCAGTAATATTTGGTAGAATGAAAGGAGAAAATTTAAATCCATGCTCATGAATATGAATAAATCAGTAAAATATAGAGAAAAGCATTGAGAATATTCAAATCCCAACTCATTTCCAAGAAGTCGTTCAGTAAAATTTGATGCAAACAACTTGCAGGTGAAAATACATCCTCCTTCTTATCAAGATTTTCATTCATATATGGAAGCAAGAAATTAGAATATGGAAATAACCTCTCACACATATCAATCCATACAATCAAATAATATATAATGAAATGAGAATAATTCTTTTATGCTGTTGACATCCATACAAAATGGCTGACAAGAGTTATGTTGCCAGATTTTATGGGAGATGATTCATATGGTGGGATCATCAAAGTAGAAAGGTATTTCAATTTTTTTCGGATGACAGAGGACATAAAATTACATTGGGCACAACTTTGCATGGTTGGTACCACACTATACTGGTTTTTGTCCTAGTACGGTGCAACGCCGAACTTGTCATGGGAAATGTTTAAACCTACTTTAATGGAAAAGTATGGGCAGCCGACAGAGAAGGAACCATTTCATCAACCTAGTGCATTAGAGGAGTAGTTTGTTTCCACTCTGCAATAGCAGGGAAAGGTAATTGTTAACCTGAAACAATAGAGGAAGGTCATGGTTAAGGTGGACACAAAATGCTAGTGGTTTCAGTTTGTACAGAATTTGTGACGATAATGTTGAAAAGAGTTCAAACAAGTGTTGAGGGAGAATGTTTGGGGATACGAACAGCTCAAAAGGTTGTACAGAAAATGCTAGTGGTTTCAGTTTGTACAGAATTTGTGACGAGAGTGTTGAAAAGAGTTCAAACAAGGGCTGAGGGAGAATGTTTGGGGATACGAACAGCTCAAAAGGTTGCAGATGTTACTGTCCAGTTCTAGAGAAGAATACATTTCTTTTTGTTTCATTTAGGCAGTAGGCACTTGGTTTTTACCATGTATCATCTTTGGAATTGGTTATGATTCCCACAGATTTCCTTGAGTATTGACTAGAATTTGTTGCTCGACTCTGGTTTTGGATGCTTCGTGGAAAATTAGGGCTCAAAGTGTTATTTTTTGTAGACTATGTGCTGCTTGTTCACATAATTTTATGTACTTGAATGGCTATTTATTTCTCTTTTATCTGGAGACTTTGATGTTAATGCTACACTTTTTATGCTCCTAATGGATCATCTGTTGCC
The DNA here is from genome assembly GCA_963277665.1 of Viscum album. Lineage (NCBI taxonomy): Eukaryota > Viridiplantae > Streptophyta > Magnoliopsida > Santalales > Viscaceae > Viscum > Viscum album. Next base: position 1,508,888,696 of record OY728128.1, on the reverse strand, counting down.
CCAAGGATCTGTTTTTCTCTATTTCAAGCACTGCAACAACATCTGTTTACATGATCTTCAGCAAACTGAACAGTTTCGGCTTATCTGTTGTAATGTTCCCTAATCACTCTTATTTTGTGTTCTTTTTCTTTACGGGTTCTGAGGAAACACCAATGTTTTAACCCGACTAAGATAGTTCAATGCATAGAGCTGATGACATCTGTGTTTATGTGAACCTCCTTTGCATGTTTTTTTCTCTTAAAAGTTATTCTTGAGTCCCAGCACATTGACATCTTATACTTGGGTGGTTGTCACAATGTTTTTCTCTTGGATGTTCTTTACATGCTGGTGGATGCAATTCAGCTTTTTAGGTGACATGACTATGGGTGGAGGTAGGTACATGCTTATGAGGGGTTTTATTCCACATAGAGATGCTATCATTTTAAATTTCGGTGACTTTTAGGAAGAATTCACGCCATTTTAGACAGGTCTCTTACAATGTGTGTTTTTTTATGTGTTTTTGATGTCTCTCAAATAACATATTTCATCACAAATTTTCCATGTATTCCAAATAAACTATTAAAAAGACTATTTTTTGTCTTTTCCATTGCTATTGAAAAGTTATTCTTATGCCAAAATTCTAGTGGTTTCAGTTTGTACAGAATTTGTGACGAGAATGTTGAAAAGAGTTCAAACAAGTGCTGAGGGAGAATGTTTGGGGATACAAATAGCTCAAAATGTTGCAAAAGTAAGATACAAAAGTTTGCTTAAAGAGGGAAGGAATAGGGTATCATGAAACCTTGCACCGAAAGGAGACTCATTGTGTTTTGAATACTGAAGAAGTGGATGGAGTGAGGGAGTTGGCAACAGGTTGGTGGCATGATGGTGTAATGCCATAGCTGACATTACTATGTGGACTCCCTTGCACAACTACTGAACTTCTAATGGAGTTATTGCTACTGTTTATTTTTCAATGGAGCTTGGTCAAGGCCTTTCCAGGTACCGACTGGTTGCTATAACTTTTTCGTAGTCATGGTATACTAGCAGCGATGGACATGAATGCTCCTGATGCTATTGTGGACTCAGGACATGAGGGCCTGGAAAGTCTGCTTCCTCACTGGATAGCAAAGGGGTGTCATGATTTCTTGGAATAATGGTCAGGAGGTGATTTTGGAAACAAAGTTGCTCCTGGTTTTGGCCAATATAGATGCAGTTGAAGATGCATCTTTTAGCAAGAAGTAATGTTGCTCAACTTTTTGGTGGGTATGAATGATCTTTTGAAGTTTCCAACATTATTAGGATGGCGATATGGACTGGCTACGATTTTTGGTGAAGTGATCCAGCACTGGGTTCTAAGAGAAGGGTTTAACAGCACATTTCAAAGAGTGATGCAGCCATATATGATATGTTGTCTCTATAATTCTGATTACTCCTACAGAAATAAAAGACGTTGATTTGTTGTTCATTTACTTCTACTTAGTTCTGGTGTGCAACTACTTGTTAGGCCAGAGTCCTAACGACTTATGATAAACAGTTTGAAAAAAATCCGTGGTGTTCTGTTTCTGAAAAACATTTACACTTCCAATTCCGGAAGAAAACCACTCAAATAAGTGTCAGAATAAAAATTTTCAATAAGTAATCTGGAACCACTTATATAGAAACACTTATCTTAAGTGATACGTGATGTAAGCGGTAACGGATCCTAAGTGAGCTTTCCGAAGGTGGCAGGGGGGCTGTTGCGGTGCTGGGGGGATAGTTGCAGGTGCTGGGGGAAGGGGGCTAGTTTGCAAGTGCTGGGGGGATGGTGCGGGCTGATTCGAAGGTGGCAGGGGGGGGCTGTTGTGGGCTGGAATGTTGGTGGCAGTGAGATGAAATGAAGATGGAAGGGGGGCTGGTGTGGGTTGGATGTGGCTGGAGCAGGGCCAAATCACGACATTAACGCGGCGTGACCACGGCATGACCGCGGCGTGGTTGGCCCGGTCCAGCGACATCCGCGGGGTAGCATCTTTCGACCAAGAGAGAAGGGGAGCAGGAGGAGGCTGGAATGCTGGTGGAAGGGGGCTGGTTTCAGGTGTTGGGGGGATGGTGCGGGCTGATTCGAAGGTGGTAGGGGGGCTATTGCGGGCTGGAATGTTGGTGGCAGTGGGCTGAAATGAAGGTGGAAGGGGGGGCTGGTGTGAGCTGGATGTGGCTGGAGCAGGGCCAAATCATGGCATTAATACGGCGTGACCGCGTCGTGTTGTCCCGGTCCAGCGACATCCGCGGGGCAGCATCTTCCGGCCAAGAGCGAAGGAAGCGGGAGGAGGTTGGAATGCTGGTGGAAGGGGGGCTGGTGTTGCAGGTGTTGGGGGGATGGTGCGGGCTGATTTGAAGGTGGCGGGGGGGGGGGGGGGGGCTATTGCAGGCTAGAATGCTGGTGGAAATGGGATGAAATGAAGGTGGAAGGGGGCTGGTGTGAGCTGGATGTGGCCGGAGCAGGGCCAAATCACGGCATTACCGCGGCGTGACCGCGGCGTGACCGCAACGTGTTGTCCCGGTCCAGCGACATCCACGGGGCAACATCTTCCGGCAAGAGCGAAGGGAGCGGGAGGAGGCTAGAATGCTGGTGGAAGAGGGCTAGTTGCAGGTGCTGGGGGGGTGGTGCGGGCTGATTCGAAGGGTGGCAGGGGGGGCTGGAATGCTGGTGGCAGCGGGCTGAAATGAAGGTGGAAGGGGGTTGGTGAGTTTTCACAGACAGCGTACCTCCGTTGGAGGGGTTTTATTATAAAAACATAACTTTATCAAATGAAACAATTATATTAAAGAACACTTATTCAAGATATGCAATTCAATATAATTAAGAAGAATTAAGAAAGAAGCTAAATTCAATTTAAAGCATTCTTGAATTAAAGAGGCTAGAAGAGGGATCCTACCTCAAGGTGGAACCAAACCGTCCACTTCAACTTTTGGAGCTTTCTAACTAAAAGTTGTTACTCCCCCACTGGGTATACGCACCTTCACACATTAAATGTATTTTACAGAAACCATCAAATTAAATGGGCAATGTCTCACATACAATTTAAAGGGGAAGGTGGAAAACATAAAAAACATTGAAAACAGAGTAGAGACACGGACCTGGATGTTTGTTTATGCTTCCAACAACAGTATGATTCGATCTTCAACAGGTGCATGAGGTGTTGTCCAGCTTTTTTCGTGCCCAGAAAACACAAGAAAAATGTTATTAAATAGTAAATTAACTAAAGGAAATAAAAGAAAAGAAAAGGGAAAAGAATTTTTAGGTTTTAAACTCCGAACAGGGGCTGTTGTTAACTTGTCCACAGTTGCACCCCTCCACCCTCCCCCCTGCCCCCCTGCCCCCTGCACCCCTCCATCCTGCAACCCTGCCCCCTACCCCCTGCCCCCTGCCCCCCCTCCACCCAGCCCCTTAGCATGCACATCCCCCCATGCACCCTACCCCCCTCCACCCCTCCCCCCTGCCCCCCTGCCCCCTACCCCCCCTCCACACTGCCCCCCCTGCCCCCTGCCCCCCCCTCCACCCCTCCACCCTGCCCCCTGCCCCCTGCCCCCCCTCCACCCAGCCCCCTAGCCTGCACAGCCCCCCCTTGCACCCCCCCTGCCCCCTGCCCCCTTCCCCCCTCCACCCTACCCCCATGCCCCCCCCTCCACCCTGCCCCCTGCCCCCACCCCCCTCCACCCAGCCCCCTAGCCTGCACAACCCCCCCTGCACCCCCCTGCCCCCTCCATCCATTCCCAGTTGCTAAATAATGTTTTTGTATTATGTACAAGTGTTTTATGAACCTCATTTTCCTATGATACTAAACATCTAGATCCTTGAATGTATTATTATGTTAATTATCTTAAAAATTTTGTAATAGACATGTACAGATAGGTTGGTTTTCTATATAATGACATCCCAATGTCACTTTACATGGTTTTACATGAATATGATAACAAATACCACTATAAGAACAATACATTATTGAGTAAATATCATTGTATACATTAAAATTCCAACACCTGAGGAATATGGAACTTTCTCCATGTATTGCCACTCTTCTTCCATTGTGAGTTCTTATGCCTTGGTCAAGTTGAAGTGGCATGCAAGATGGGTAGTCACTGTTTCTCATCTATTCATGCCCAACCTTTTGATGATCCTATTGATATGCTCCTTCTGGGTTATTACTAAATCTACATTCTTATTATCTATTTTTATACTTATCCACAATATCTTCTCGAATTTATTGGAATTTTTCATCTCAAAACCTCCAAAAAACTATCCATAGATTTCTAAATCACTCAAACATCTAGTCCAAGTAGAAACATGTAATTGAAATACAATATGAAATTTATGAAGGTACCATTATCCCATTTATTTCAGTAGAAGTAATTATCTCTATTGCAACTATCAAAGCCTTCACCAGTGATAAATGATTCAAATTTCTGATTCCACTATCATGGTACTTGCTTTATTCTATACAAGATTTTATACAATATACAAACCAAGTCATGGATCCCAATTTCTGGTACTCATATTGGTTGTTTCATGTTGATTTATTCATTTAACTCACCATGAAGCAAAGTTGTCTTGATGTCCACCAAATCTAGAAGCATATTTTCCAATTCCACCATGCTTAGAATTGTTTAGATGATATAATGCTTATATTTAGTGAGAATATTTCCAAAAAATAAACTTTTTTATTCTACTAATAACACATTATTACCATCCATAATTTTTATCATTTATAAACATCATTCTATTAATTAATTTAGTAAACCCACTTATTTTCAAGTTCCTTTTTACCCACTTAAAGTTCAACCATATCTGATTTTATTTAACTTCAAAGAAGCCATCTCTTTATTCATGTAATATTCCACTAATTTGAATAAAAAAACATAGTTTAATTTGGATTTTCATGTTTCTATTCATTCAATAGAAGTATATAATTCATTTAAACCCCATACCTTTGAACCGGTCTCTTAATTTTGGTTGATCTCATCAACTAAATCATATTTTCTAAACTACTTGACTTATTTCTTCCTACATGTACATGAATTTATATTATTTTAATGTTGAACATGTACTTTCACTGCTCCCATCCATGATTTAGCTGCACATAAACTCTTTTGATGAACAAATGATGGTTTTAATTTTTATAATTCAAGTTCCTTCACCACTAGAATCTGAGTTATTTGGAATTTATTAACTTCTAGTAACCTTACTATGATCAACATGGGATTTAACTATGGGTTCTTCATTAATATCATTCCCAATCAAGTTCTAATCATTCAAAAAAACTATTTCATTTAAGAAAATATCTCTCCTTTTGAGGATTTTTTTATTCATCATCCCACAAATGATATCCAAAATCATTATAATCATATCCAAGGAAGAAACACATTTTATATTTTGATTCAAGTTTGTCTCATTCATGAGAATTTACATGTATATATGGTAAACTACATTTAAATTTTAGATATATAACTCCAGGTCTCTTTACAAACCATGTATCCTTCGGATTTTATTTCCCTTTTTTTCCAATGGTAGACTTTTATTGGTGAGATATACCATTGTGTTGAGATCCTCTTCCAAAATCACCTTAGGCATTACTAAGTGAAACCTCATACTCAAAACTTTATCTATCTGAGACCTATTAATTCTTACAGAAAATTCATTCTATTGTAATGTTATGATCACCATCATCTCATGTATTATTCCTTTATTTTGATAGATTTTATAGAAATTGAGTCCACTGTACCCACCTCTATTGTCTATTAGGAAACAATTCAGCTTTTTACTCCCATTATGGAAAATCATTCCATGAAGTAAACAGAAATACATAAAATTTTTAATTCTAAAAAAATCCTTACCTTTCTAGTAGCATCATCAATGAAATTAATTAATTAAATTCAAACACCAAAGTATTTTATAGGGGTAGGTCCCCAAACATCTTCATAGAAAAACTCCAACTTTTGGTTTCTATGATTCTGAAAATCTAAGTTGAAAAAAACTTTTCTCTTCTTTCCTAACACAGAACATTCACACTTTCCAATTTATTTATGATCAAGATTCATTATTTTTTTATCCTATAGAAAATTTAAATTCTTTTCACTAAGGTGATTAAACCAATAGTAAAAAAAATTAGATCATCAAAGTAATACTTATAAAAATTTCCCCTCTAGTTAAATTTCTAGTGAAGTAGAGAGTTCCATCATTTACTCCTTGTGCAACTATCATTGATCCATCGGTAAATTTCTTTACCCTATTTTCAAAACTAGTCCTAATGGCTACATAATTATGTTTCCAAATTAAAATTAGATTTATTCACAAATCATGGGTGTTTGAAACTTCCATTAACTTTAATAATCATCAATTATTTATTTATATGCTTGGTTATCCTTTTCCAATAACTTCTAAGGATTCACCATTAACCAGATGGGCACTTCAAAACATCCTTGATACATAATTAACCATGTATATTAGATCACTAGTGGATTAATAAGAAGGCCTTCGGTCGACTACTTTGATAGATTTGTATTCGGTTCTTGGGACTTACAGGAGAGGGCAACGATAGGTTTGCTTGACTCCAAAAACATTATGATTCGATTCGCCTCCGAGGAAGACTTAATCAAAGCCTGGTCTAACACTCCCTGCAACTGCAACGACTTCCGTTTCTATCTATTCAGATGGACCTACGACTTTCATATGAATCAAGACTCACGTTCATTAGCGATTTGGGTAAGTTTCCCTAATCTCCCTCTTACATTTAAAAATCCTTCGATTATCAGTATGCTTGGAAACCTAGTGGGAAGATACCTGTGTTCTAACAACCGAACCAAAGTCTTCTATCATTCGGTTAATCCTCACATTTGTGTGGAGGTTGACACTTCAAAAGGGCCTACCGATTTCGTTTGGTTAACAGTTGGTGAAGAATTTCGATGTAGACAAGAAGTCGTTTATGAACCGTGGTTTGAATTTTGTTCTGTCTGTAAGCGAATGGGTCACTTGATGAAGGTCTGTAAGAGTGGGTTTAGGAAGTCAGGGAAATCAAAAGGCGTGAGCATGGATGTTAGTGGCAATCTAGAGAAGATCACGGTGAATGGCTCGTTTGGTCAGGGGAATGTTGGTATGGAGTCTGAATTGAACTCGACCAAAGTAGTGCAAGGTGTTTCAGGAAATCCACTGGTTACAGATGTCTTCAGTAATTTGAGAAAGGATCTGGGTGATCCTCGTTCACTGGTGCAAATGGGGTTGGAGGCGGAGACAACCGAGAGTGGATTGGACCCTCCGCTTGAGGCCTCCTATGGGGGAAGTGGGAACAATACATATGGGGTACTAAAAAAGGTGGATAAGGGAGGTCATACTTCATCAGGACCTTCTTATGCTGAGGTGGTGTGCTTAAGAAAGGATAGTAGTGATTGTGGCCAGGCAGTGACTTGGAATCCCAATACAGGTTGCAAGGCCCTGGAACAAGATGCAGGGGGTGAGACCTTGTGTAGGACAAATCAGGTGGAAGGCCTTGTGCTGGGTAATCATTTTGAGCTTCTGACCAATGATGATCTGGTCTAGGTCTCTACAGATTTGGTCCAAATCTCCATGGATGAGTAGGAGGTGAATGGGTCCAGTGATGAATGTTATAGCTCTTATGCAGGTGACACAGAGGATGGGACTCAGGGCAGTAGGAATCCAAGCCCGCAGAGATGCAAAAGCAGGAGGGGCAATCGTAAAGTAAGGAAAGACTACTCACATTTACCTTTACCTATGGAGACCAGATCCATGAAGAAGATGAAGGCCAAGCAGATGGAAAATTCCCCCGACCTCTCCATATCGGCTTGCCAGCATCAGAGGTCTGATGCTATGATTGAACACCCTTTGGAACTGCTTTTGAGCTCAGAAGAGGTTGTGGCTGAATCGGTTCTGACAATTAATGCTACTGATATAGAGCTGAAAGAATGATGGAAAGAAGTATAAGGGTACCTGGCAATGAGGAGCAATGCAACTGGATTGATAAACATGATCTCATCCTAATACGAGGATTCAACAACGGGATAATCAGTATAGAGGAGTACATGCAGTCATGGGACAAGCTGACTTTCCTGTTTGAAGATCTCCTGAAGAGAGAGCCAGACACTCTGGTGAACACTATCTCTTGGAAATTATCTAGGGAGACTAAAACCGGTAAGCTGCACTATTATTTTAATGGCTTGGTATCTTCCTTTTATGATTAAACTTATGGTTTTTCACTTTTTCCTTAAAAGTGATTGATAATAAAATAAAAAATATATTGAGGTTATTGTATTGTGATGTAAACCAAATACTCTATTATAGGAAAAAATTATCTATGAGCAATCAATTTGGAACAACCTACAGGTAGATACAATATTGGAATAGTAATAATGTTTTTAATACAGTCAGTTTGCACCAACATTCAACAAGTCACAAACTGAAAAAAGAGATAGAAAAGGAAAATAAGTTATTATTTATGTGTAGAGACGTACCTCTCTTGAAATTAAGATAAATCGTAGAGAATATAGTAGTCCCAAAAATAGGCCCTTGCTGAAATCCCAAGGAGGAGCAGTGGAAAGAGTTGAATTTTAGGAAACCATATCTTGTTGTGTAGAGATAAACAAATAAATTGTTAACAAATATAAAAAGATGTTAATTCATCAAGAATAATACCTTTCATGTTTCCATCACCTGGAATAAAAACCCTTTCCCATAGTGCAATCATAGCTTCAAGCTGGCCTGACACCAAGAGGAAGTATCCATCAAAGCAGTTTGATGACACAAAGGCTTGGGGAATCCCTTCCACCTGAGAAAACTATAGGAAAGGAAGAAATGATCATCTTGTAAATTAATACATTGACATATATAGATTCTTTAATGGAAACTCACATAGATTCATAGCTCCAAGTTTGCCGGACACCTAGAGGAAGTATCCATCAAACCAGTTTGATGATACAAAGGCATGGGGAATCCCTTCCACCTGAGAAAACTTTGGGAAAGGCAGAATCTGCATACCTGTATGGAATAAAAGATGGACCTGTTTGAAAAAAAAATATGAAAAAAATATGGACATAAATCATAACACTACAATGAACAAACCACTTCAAAGGGACACATACAAGAGTATCAAAATATAATTATCAAAATGAAATAAAGGAAAAAATATATATTTACATTGTCAAGATATGATTCCTACTCTACAAGGAGAATACTATTTTATTTTTATTCAAGGGATAAAAAATTATTACAATTTACTAATACTGATTAAATTATCCATGTTAATAAATATAGTAGAATCCATCCAGAGAAACTAGATGCCATGTCTTTTAATCTCTACGAGGAGTGATTCTATATATCTCATAGCTTCACAACTATCTCTCCATTCCATCAAAGGATCCCACCACCTAAAATCATTCACCTAGTACATTGTGCACATTATAAAAATATCATGAGAAAAACATTATGTTTGATTCATTAATAAACTAGTATATCACCACACTGCAATGTACAAACCACTACAAATGAACATAGACAATGGTATTGGAAGAAAATGATTGAAACAGAAGAATTAAAATGAGAAACAAAAATTTAAACCCATTATCTCAAACTCAATAAAATTCAACTTAGTATAATGGGGAATGTGTAGCAGCATCCATATCCTACTTGTTACCTAAAAAAATTGAGCCTCTTTCTAGTAAGTTTATGATTACCCAGTGTGAAGAAGAGTTTTAGAAGCTAAGGTTACTCAATTCAAAATTAATCAGAGTTAATATACCAACAGAGTGTAACTCCTAGTAACGGGATAATTTATCTCCTCCAATGAATCCACATCAATAATAATGAACTGCTCAACCAATAACGAAGGTAATAGATAAAGATTCATACCTCAAATCGCCGCATAGGAGGTGCTCCGGAGGAGGAGATGGGAAGGAAGCCTCGGAGCAGCGTCGACAGGGAGGTGAGGTGATCGCAGGGAGGTGGGTAGGTAATGTCGGCGGGGAGGTGGGCTGGCAGTGCCGGAGCAGCGTCGGCAGGTAGGCGTCAGAGCCACGTCGGAGTCGGCGGGGAGGTTTGTTGGCTGCGTCGGAGCTAAAGGAGAAGGAGGAATCGTGAGAGGAGGAATAACGAGGGGAGTAGGGGAGGAGGGGAGGAGGAATCCTGAGGGGAGGAGGGGAAGAGGGACAGTGAGGACGGCGAGGGAGGAGGAATCACGATGCGGGAGGAAGGGCGAGGACAGCGAGGGAGGAGATTCGCGATGCGGCCCGATCAAAATAATTTTCACATAACCTATTGCCACGCCCAACTATTTGGGTGTGGCTATATCTTAGCTATAGCCACAGATCATTTAAAGTGTGGCTATAGATCCGTGGCTATAGATCATTTTTTTAGTAGTGATTGTTTCTCCATGAAGGACTTGGGTGAAACAACCTACATTCTAGGGATCAAGACCATTCTTGATAGATCTAAGAGGCTGCTTAGACTAAGTAAAGGTACATACATTGACCAAATACTAAATAGATTTAGTATGGAACAATCCAAGAGGGGATTGGTTCCAGTGTCACGTGGCCTGCATCTTTCTAAGAAAATGTGTCCTCAGACACAACAAAAGAAAGATAGAATGAGTAAGATCTCATACACTTCGGCTATAGAATCCATCATGTATATGTATCAGTCTTGATGTTGTCTATGCATTGAGCATGGTAGGCAGATATCAAGCAGATCCAGGAGAACAACATTGGACTGCTATTAAGACTATCCTTAAGTATCTGAGAAGAACTAAGGATATGTTTTTAGTGTATGGAGGGGACGAGGAGCTTGTCATCAGAGGGTATGCTGATGCTAGTTTTCAGACAGATCAGAACGATCTGAAGTCACAATCTGGATATGTTTTTTGTCTCAATGGAGGATCTATGAGTTGGAAGAGTTCAAAGCATCCAGTTGTCGTTGATTCTATAGTGGAGTCTGAATATATAGTGACTTCTGATGCAACTAAGGAAGCCATCTAGATTATGAACTTTTTCTAGGAGCTTGATGTAGTGTCTAGCAGTAAAGATCCTATCACATTGTATTATGATAATACTACAGCGGTGGATCCTGCCAAAGAACCAAGGTTGCATCAACAGACAAAGCACCTACTATGAAAGTATCACCTCTTGAGGGATTTCTATCAAAGGGGTGAAGTTACAGTGAGCAGAGTGTCCACGGAAGAGAACGTGACAAACCACATGACTAAATGTCTATCTCAGCAGGAGCATGAATATCATGTGAGAGCTAGTGGGTTAAAGGTTATTAATAGTTGACTCCAGTCCAAGTGGAAGTCTGTTGGAGTTGTAGCCTAAAACCTACTACTTTGTACTTTATTCTTTAATAAATACATTATCAGATCTTGATTGTTCTTTTGCGTGACAATGCATGTGATGATGTACTAAGGATAGTTGTTGCATTAAAGGGTCATAGCGGATCCCTGCTATGATGAGAAGCCAGAAATGACATAACACTGCTCTTGAATATATGTTCTATGGCCGAATGATGCTATTTGAGGGACACAAATAATACAAGTCATTAGGGGTGAGGACTCATAAAACTTTGAGACACCTTCTCAAGGTGTGCGCCCTTGGTAATATTCAGGAGGATATTATGAGAATGAGATCCGCCAGTAGGAAATCTACATTTCATAATGTCATTGGATGTTCCTATCTGCAAACGTGTGTATTGATCCTTAAAATTTAAGATTATTATTAACAAGTATTACAACACTCACACTTAGATGTATTGATGAAAATTGTGACGACGCACCGTTCGCAGCGAGGTAGGATATGTTGGGTGTGTCACGAGTAATACAACATTAATAGATAATGCGAGAAAAGATTTGTCCATTTTGTTCCATAACAGAAGTAGATATCTCAGACCCTTTGATGGAATTGATATAGCCTAAATAAATCCATGGTCATGGTAAGGAATAGGTTAGTTCAATTCCAGAAAGTCAAAGAAAGAATAATCGAGCACATGAGTTGATGACACTAGCATGCAAACTGCTTGATTCGAGATATCGAGATAAAGGGATTACATTACACAGTAAGCATTCGTAGGATGTGACACGACATTGTGACATTAACTTCTTTCTCTATGGGTGTCTTGACGTGTTGTTAAACGCTAACCTTGGATTTTAGGCAAGCTTCGCCTAATGCCACTGAGAAAGAGGCCTAGAGGGCCACATACTAAGTGTATCCAAGTATCTCAGTTAAATATTAATTTAACAAGCTGAATAAAGATTATTCCTGATTGTGGTTTAATAATTATTCAAGGATGTCTGATCGCATTTATTTCGATACTATTTATTCGAGAGAATACATTGTGGGCGAAATAATATATTTATTAGTGAGTAATGTAGTGATATTTATTTGAGAAATAAATAGCCATTATTTAAGATCTAATAAATGTGGTGGAGGAAATAAAGAGAATGGAAAAACAAAATTACACGCCCTGTATATTAATATATACGTCGTGTATTTTTTCTGAGAATTTATGAGAAATAATATTATTTATTTAATTAAATAATATTAGGTGTAATTCACTGGGTGCATGTTAAGTAATAACAATAGTCAACTGTTATTATTAGACATGAGGTATGACTAAGAATTAAATGAAATGAATAAATGCTTTCGGGTAATTAATTCATTTTATTATTCTGTGTAATTAAAGTCTCAATTATATAATTCTCATTAGCCTAGCCATTTTTTGTGGTTGTGCACAATAGATCTAGAGAAAGCTCTCAAACCAAGAGATAATTCTTTTTCTTCCAAGAACGCTCTCAAGCTACGAGAGAAGGATCCTCCTCCATCGGATCAAGGTGATCAAAGACGGACATCGCAAGCGAAGGCTCTTCCGTGCTAGCACTCAGAAATCTCTTCGACGACGTCGAGAGATACGTGAATCACGTGTGGATCACCGCTAGAAGAATCATACACTTGGATTCTACGACGCAATGACGAATCACATCAGATCGTGATCATAAACATCAACAGAGAGAGAATTCAATCAAGGTAATTCATGTCTTTTAATTAAATTAATTATAACCAACATATGATGATCATCTCTATGGTTCTGAGACTCCCCTCTTTTCTTTCGTTCTTCGTTTTATTCCGAAGATCCGACGTTTTATTATTGTGACAGATCTCAGATTAAACGTCGTTAACGATAAAAAATTAAAGTTGGGTACACCCACCAACGCGCTTCCGCTGCATCCGGAACCTACAATGATGACCCAAGCTTATTCGCGTAGGATGTGATGAGATGTGTTGTCAGAGGTGTCTTCGGGACAAATTGTGACATGGTGTCTCAGGTGTCTCAAGTGTCTTCGGGATGAGTTGTGATATGTTTTGTCAGGTATCTTCAATATGAGATGTGATGTGTTGTAAGACCCAGGTGTGTGCAAGCGGGATGTATTGTGATGCCCAGCTGTGTGCGGGTGGGATGTGGTGTGGTATAATCGAAAGAGATGGGAGCGTCGAGACGTTTGTCGTTGGGGTGTGAGAGCGGCTAATCAGTGGGAGAGTAATGCACGTTATCCTATCATCAATGTGCTTTGTTTGATATTATATTACCTGGCTTCCGTTGTTTGGCGAGTGTGCCTTTGTGAGGTTGGGATGGTTAGTATGTATATTTAGGTGCTATTTGATTCTGCTGTTTTCTCACGGATGCATTAAGATGCTTCTTTCACATATGCACCAGAGACTTGAGTTTTTCCTACTGAGTATACTTGTATGCTCACCATATGTATATAAAAATGTTTTCATGTTTCTAGAAGAATTTTGTGAACCATGCTAGATCTTACTTGCTTAGATCCTTAATAGTTGACGTGTCGCTGCATTAACTTTACTTTTGGGTATTTACTTTTGAGATGACTTTGATTTTCTCTTTTATATTATGTTTTGGAGTTGTTTGTGGACGATTTATCTTATATCCCGATCTTATATTATTATAGAGGGTAACGACTCCCATACATGAGATTTTTATACCTTCGGTGCTAGTCACCAACCCGGGGGTTACTAGAGGCGGGACTCGGGGGTCATTATCTCTCCCCCCTCGTTGCAGTATCTTTGGAGGGAGGGGGTCGTGACAAAATGAATAGTTAAAAATACAATACGGTAAGGTTAGGACAGTGAATTTAAAAAATAAAAGAGTTAGAGTTAGAATTCCAATTTTGTAAAATATCTATGTAGAATTCATAAACCACTAATATCATAAACTCTCAATAGTGAAAATTGAATCAATACAAATACTGAATCAAGTTTCATGGAATTGATTTTAAACAAAGAATTTAATTTAGTTACAAATTTAAATCAAGTGTCTACAATAATAATAATCTATCAATATATCATTAAAACTTCTAAAAATGATGCAATTCAAATATTTGTTTTTAATCAAATAAGAAAGTTTATAAATTCCCACAGAATACAACGGTATACCGGCATTTTTCAAATCAATTGCATTTGAAATTTGAATTACAACGAGCAAAATATCGGCCTCCGGTAAAGGGCCATGCCCTTGGTCTCGTATTTACCAAATCGCCCATATATCGTTAAATGACAAATGTTTTCAAAGGTCTATGAGAGTCTTTCGGTAATGGCAGTCTCGTTATATTTCGGAATATTTCGGGTTCTTTTGCAATCAGGCCAATCAATGCCACGAACGGAACAAAAGCGACCTCCCTGTAGCCCTTTTCGTTTGCGTGTTACATGCTTCAAGCTAGTGTTCATCTCGTCACTCTCTCTCTCCCTATCCCTCCTGCTCTCTCTCCACCATTTCTTAGCTGGTTGGCTTACTGGCTCGTTGGCTGCTGCAGTTCCTTTTTCTTCTCCTTTCTATCATCGTCATCTTCCCTTTTCTAAGTTACTGTCATCCATTACATCTGATTCTACGTGTTTAGTTTCGAAGCGATTTGCCTAGCTGGTCACTCTTGATGGTGGATACCGCGCCCTAGTTCTATCTTCCTTCAGCCTGTTAGCCCTCGCTACTGAATTGTTATAGTGCCCCTCATGCTTCCTGGCCACGGCCGATTATTTATTTATATATTTATTTTTTGGCGTCATTGTCTCCTGTCTTTCTGTTGTGTTTATCAGGAAAACTCCCGTGTTGCTTCATTTCAGAGATATTTGTGAGCGGGGCAATGTCTTCGAAAGTCGGCAGTTCTGATCAGCCGACGCCGAGGCGGATCACCCGGACTCAGACTGTGGGGAGTCTCGGCGAAACGACATTTGACAGTGAGATCGTGCCATCCACACTGTCAGAAATTGCTCAGATTCTTCGGGTGGCTAATGAAGTTGAATCTAGCAACGCAAGGGTTGCTTATCTCTGTAAGTCCATTCTGCGTTGATTTGTAGCCTTCTTAATCGTCGACTGGTTTTTCTTGAACCGAAGCTTTGGATGCATTTTACATTTGCAACTAGTAATTTTTTTTACGATCGTGCCCGGCTGGCAAGTCCTACGACTGGGGGGCGGTAGTCTGTAGAGTGGATATTACTGGTGCGGCCTCTTCTTTGCCACATGTGATCTGATCATGCTTCCCCAGGCTCCGCAGTTGCCCATCTGATTTAGCACAACGAATTAAACAAATCCTGACGCGAGGAATTCGTGAAGAACGCCAAGAACTTGGAGAGGAGTTCTCCCAATAATGTATTAAATGATTCAAAAGTGCCACACACAAAGCAGCTAATTAGCTACTCAAAGTCCCCAAAACCCTATGGTTAAAGAAAAAAATAGACTTAAACACCCGTAAAGAAATAAATACACGCCCCCCCACCAGAAATTAATTAAAATAAAGGGCTCTGGTGTTGGCCTGGCTGGGCCACCTTCTGTTGGACAGGCGGTGTCTCGGGTAGCCCCTCCTCCCTGATTAGCATTGATTCGTTTTAGAATCTTGCATGGCCTGATCTTCTTTGGTTTCAATTTGTTATAGGGCCCCATCGGAAACCGTTCTTTCCTGATGTGTACCATGGCGAGGTCTCCAACTTCAAAAATTGTTTGTAGCCTCATCTTGTCTGCCGCTTCTTTGTACTTCGCATTAGAAATTTCAATATTTCAGGCAACTTCAACTTGTATGTTTTCGATGCGGGAAGCCATATGCTCAACCTCTACGCAACGGAGTCTTCCTGGTTGTTCGATTCATGACACTGTACAATGCAAACTTAGCCCGGGTAAGGATGAAATCCCATTGTTTAGGACGATCGCAACATAAACAACGAATGAGAGTGCCAAAGTTGCGGCTTATAACTTTCCTTCGTCCATTCTTTTGAGGATGGAAATAACTACCAAAAGAACAGTCTGGAATGACCTCCATAGTGTGCTTAAAATGACTGAGGAAACGGGTATCTCGATCGGACATAACGGTCTTTGGAGTGTCGTGGAGATGCACCTGTTGAAAAAATAACACGACGACATGAAAGGCATCCGCTGTCTTCTTGCATGGGAAGTGCGTGATTTTCGAAAAGCGGTCCACCACTGCAAAGATGAAGTCATGGGACCGATGGGTGTGGGGAAGCCCCAAAACGAAGTCCATGGAAACGTCTTCCCATGGTGATTCCAGAATAGGTAGCGACTTGTACAAATTCAAAGTTTGAGCACAACCCTTATTTGTTTGGAAAACTACACACTTTTGCACCACTTTAGCAACATTCTGCTTAGTTATGGCCACTTTTGTGATGAAGCTTCGTGGCAATATCCTCTTGTACCGACCCTTGCGGAATGCACAAGTGGTCCTTGAAGAAAAATAAATCCATCTGCAATAAAAGGGCCAACAGACACCTTGCTCACACTGTTTCATTTCTTCGGCGACGTCCACGTCATCTCAGTATCGGTCTTTTAAATAATCAAACCCCACAACTTCATTCTGCATAGTTAGAAGTATATGAGCATGCTTGCTTAATGCTGCCTCTATCAGATGTCTCATGTTGACGAATTTTAGGTCACGCCTAGGTTAAATTCCGTCCTCTGGATTCAACCGTGGTCTCAAATTTCCGATTCGAGACATTGTTTAGGAAATATTCCATTATTTCCGAAAAACTGCGCGCGCGTGACATAAAGTATATTTAATATTTTTATAAAATTATTTTCGGGCTCATCGGACCTTAGAATCACGCGCCATCTCGGCGTCCGACTCCGAAAATATTTCTTGATATATTTTAAAGTCTCACCAGGCAAAAACATGCTTATCATAAATTTACAGAACGCCACTTGTTTGTGGTTCCCTGGAATGGATGCTGTATTGTTCAGTTGAGTTTGGGTATCTCCGATGCCAGTTATTTTTTTTGTCAAAATCATTTCTTGCCCCTGCACTCTTGTATTCAACTCCACTATTTCCACTGATGGCCGCACGACCGATGGTCACTCAACCCCTTGCAGGATTGTCTTCTCTATACGTCGCCCTAGGAGCCGCAACTCCCTATCACCGACTTCTTTTGATCTCGTGCCAAATTCCTTTGTGGCTAGGTCAGCCGCTAGTCATCCGGTTGTAGGCTCCTCTCTAGGCGATACATCGCTGCAACAAAATACTTCTGCTTGCTCATTCATTTCCTGATCCCATTGATGTTGGGTGTGCATGATAAATTCCATCTTGACTAGTCGTGCGTTGTCCTGTGACATACTTAGTGGAGATGACTTACCATGCACGTTGTCCGACATATTTACCGGCACAACTGCATTCTGCCCTTGCGCCAGATCGAATGGAGTCGCTTCGTTGAGCCTTGCGCCCTCGTTTAACCTGCGCCAGTGTAATATCACAAGATTTTAAAAAGAACGACTATGTTCAATAGCGTAAAAAATACGCAATACTGAGTGTAAACGAACCGTGAAATATTATTATTTAGTAAAACCATTTTATTTTTCAAAGATAAGCTTTCTTAAAAAATGTTTTTTTATTGCTTTTTGTGAGCAAATTATATAATTAATTTTTGAAAATTTTAGAAATCGTATTTGATAAAATAAATATCATTTTTGAAATGAACATATCAAAATTAGCCTATGGTGTAATTTTGAAATTTTTCTTAAAAGTTTGATTTTTCAATAAATAGTAAAAAATGCTGATTTTTATTGGAAACTGTATTTTCTTTTAAAGTTTTTACAAAGTAAAAATTTATTTTGGATTAATTTTAAAATTTAATTAGTTTATTTTAATTTAAAATAATTCAATTATGGTTTCTGAAATGAATTTGTACTTGAATTTAGTATAAAACATTTTATATTTAAAAATTACATTTTTTTGAAAAACGAGTTTTCTTGTTTTTTGCCGGTTTGATTTTAAATTCAATTCTCCCACTTTTTTGTTTTGAATTTTGAAAAATGGATTCCATATTTGAAATTAGGAGGTCTAAATTTGGTAAATAAGTCCCTTTTATTTTTAGTAATTATGATTAGCGATCATATTAATTTTTGTTACCACGGTAAAAGGTAAATCAGGTAATTAAGGGTTAAAAATAAAATGATAAGGACTATAAAATGACCCTAACACTCGCCTTAATTTTAATGGATGATTCTATTTCATCCATACTCATCCAAGATTCGGTTATATAACCTTTTGTAGCCATTTGGATGAGATTATGGTCTTTATAATATTTTATGTAAAGAAAAGTAAAAAATATAACTCTTGTTTTTAATAACTACAATATTTTTAACATGGAGATAATCGGATGATATTTTCGGTTATAAATAGTCTTTTGAAAGCTAAATGATCTATCTTCATCATGATAATTTATTTTTATTTTTAGCGAATAAATAATGAACTTAAATGTTTACACATCCTTGATGCAATTTGTAGATTAGGAAATCCCCCTTACCTCAAAGTGAGGCGGAGACCTACTTTTATAGATTGAGGATACAAAATACACACAAGAGTATTCTGATGTGGGACTCGGAAATACCCAAAATAATAATAAAAATATGGTTTTAACACTCCCCCTCAAGCTGAACATGCCCAACTTGGACAACGAGTCCCACAAAAAAGAAAGAAGAAAAAACATACAAGACCAGACACACTCCCCCTCAAGCTGGGCCGCAGATGCTGTGGATGCCTAGCTTGGAACTAAGCAAGGCAAGGTGAGCCCCTGGGAGGCCTTTGGTGAAGATGTCGGCAAGCTGGTCTGCCGTCGGGATGTGACTAAAGCGGACGTGATCATGCTCTAGGTGGTGGCGAAGAAAGTGACAGTCCACCTCAATATGTTTCGTGCGTTCATGGAAGACTGGATTTGAAGCGATCTTGGTGGCTGCCTGATTTGGAGGAAAGCCAAGCTCTCCTGGAGGAGATGTCAAAGCCAAATGATCTCCGTTGTGACGGTGACCATGACACGATATTCAGATTTTGCACTGAAGCGAGAGACGACTGTCTGTTTCTTGCTGCACTAGGAGATGAGGTTGCCTGCCAAGAAGACGACAAACCCAGAAGTAGATCTCCGAGTAGCAAGGCAATCAGCATAATCAGCATCACAAAAGGCCTCAATATGCAGATGAGCATGCTGGGAGTAGCGAAGACCACGGGCAGGCTCGCGCTTGATGTATTTGGCGATGCGGAGGACAACATCCCAATGAGAGGGGGTCGGATGCTCCATAAATTGGCTCACTTTCCCAACAACACAAGCGATATTGGGGCGAGTCATGGTGAGATAATTGAGTTTGCCCACCAGTCGACGGTACCGCTCTGGGTATGAATATGGTTCCGAGGAGGCATAAAGAGACCGTTCCCCAGGCTCCAGAGGAGTGTCCACAACAGTGGCTTGTGTTAGCCCAACATCCTGTAGAATATCCAATGCATATTTCCGTTGGCAGAGGGAAGTGGTGTCCGGAGAATAGGATACCTCGATGCTGAGGAAGTATGTGAGAGGACCAAGATCCTTAGTGTGGAAATGCTGGTGAAGATGCCCCTTGAGGTGGGTGATATCAGCAGAGTCGCCGCCGGTGATGATGATATCATCCACATAAACGACCAACAGGATGGAACCGGCGGGGGTTGTCCTGTAGAACACGGTGTGGTCCTTCATGCTGCGAGAGAGCCCAAAGTCGGTGACGACAGTGCTGAAGCGGCCGAACCAAGCATGAGGGGATTGCTTGAGGCCGTAAAGAGAGCGGCGGAGTCGACAAACTTGAGACCCGGCACCAGAGGCACAAAATCTGGGGGGCTGTTGCAGATAAACTTCTTGCTCAAGAAAACCATGGAGGAAGACATTCTTGACATCTAATTGATGAAGATGCCAATGATGATGAGCTGCCAGAGTGATGAATAACCGAACGAAGGCCATTTTGGCAACCGGAGAGAAGGTATCAAAATAGTCAACACCGTAAGTCTGTGCGAATCCCTTTGCCACAAGGCGAGCTTTGAGTCGATGAAGAGTGCCATCGGGATTTAGCCTGATGGTGTAAATCCATTTGCTGCCAACTGCCTGTTTGCCTGCTGGAAGAGGGACAAGATCCCAAGTATGGTTCTCTTCCAGAGCCTGCAACTCATCCCGCATTGCTGTTATCTATCCCGGGTGAGATTTTGCATCACCAACTGTGCTAGGAATTGATATTGTCTCCAGAGCTGACAGACTCCTGTAGGAAGAAACAAAGAGAGGAGTACTCTAGCAAGAGCGAGTACCTTTCCGGAGAGCAATGGGCAAGTCGTCTGGTGCCGGGGCAGGAGCATCGGACGAAGCGGGGATGACGGTGTCATTGGCCAGGACGAGGGATACAGTTGATGGACGGCGTGAGTAGACTCTACCAAAATGGGTGTCAGCAGCAGGGGGACACCGGAGGGTGGATGATGAGAGAAAGACAATTATCAATGACAGAGTCAGGATGAGGAGAGAGAAGGGAGAATGGAGAGCTCTCAACAAATGAAACGTCAGTAGAGATGACGTACCTCCGGAGGTCTAGTGAGAAGCAACAATATTCGCGCTGAGTGCGGGAATAGCCAAGAAAGATGCACCGAAGGGATTTGGGAGAGAGTTTGGAGAGGCCAGGACGAGTGTCACGAACATAACAGAGACATCCGAACACCCGAAGTGGAAGAGAGTGAGGAGGGAGTGAGGAGAACAGAGCCCGCAAAGGAGTCTCCCCCTGAAGGATAAAAGAAAGAAGGCGGTTTATAAGATAGGTAGCAGCGAGGATGACATCGCCCCAAAAAAGAAGAGGCACTTGGTGGTGGAAGAGGAGGGCACGAGCAGTCTCCAGAATATGTCTGTGTTTGCGCTCGGCCACTCCATTCTGTTGGGGTGTATCAGGACAGGAGGTCTGATGAATGATGCCTTTCTTCTGGAGGAACTGCCGAAAGGGAGTGGAGACACGCCCATTGTTGGAGCGGAGACATTTAACAGAGATTGAAAATTGGTTATGAATTTCATTGTAAAATGTCTGGAAGGTGGAAAATACTTCGGAGCGTTCTCGAAGGAGGTATAGCCATGTCATTCGCGAAAAGTCATCAATGAAAGATATATAATACTTATACCCCAAATGACTCGGAATGGTACAGGGACCCCACACGTCGGAATGAACCGGATCAAAAGGGTGGGAGGCCCGTGTATCTACCCGAGGAATGTATGAGGTGCGATGATGTTTCGCAAAAGAAC
This sequence comes from Viscum album, assembly GCA_963277665.1. Classification (NCBI taxonomy): domain Eukaryota; kingdom Viridiplantae; phylum Streptophyta; class Magnoliopsida; order Santalales; family Viscaceae; genus Viscum; species Viscum album. Next base: position 1,508,867,120 of record OY728128.1, on the reverse strand, counting down.
AAGACTCACAATGAAAAGAAAGATGCTGACTAAAATCTGGATAAAGCTGATGAATGGTGGAGGCGGGAGGGTGCCCCAATCGGGAATGAAGATCCAGTGCTCTCGCAGCAACAAAGGTGCAGACGACTGTTGTCGGGCCATGCCATCGAACATGTAGACCCCGTCCCGAAGCTGGCCTCTACCAAGTTCCCGATTCGTAGTCCGCTCCTGAAAGACAACAGATGATGTAAATATGGCAACACAGTTGTAATCCTTTGTAAGCTTACTGATAGAAAGAAGATTAAATGGGCTTCGGGGCACATGTGCCACAGAGGGCAGGTGAAGTGAGGAAGTCAGAGAGCATGCACCGAAGCCCGCAATAGGGATAGTGGAGCCATCAACGACGGTGATGACTGAGGAACCGACATAAGGACAGTAGGATGTCAACATACCAGCATCACCGGTGATGTGGTTGGAGGCACCTGAGTCGAGCATCCATGCAGGCGAGCGACGACCGACGAATGCTGCGGAACCAGCAGAGTGGGCTGGAGAAGCCGAAGACGGACCGGGTCCATAGAGAGGTCCAAAGATGATGGAAGAGCTGAGACTGATGAGGAAGCTTCCTGGACCGCCGTTTGACCCTGTTGCGGTTGCTGAGAAGGGCGGCCATGAAGGACCCAACAACGGTCGATCAGGTGGCCGAGCTTGCCACAGTGCTGACAGAGGGGCCGATGACGTCCCTTCACGCGGCCACGTCCACGATTGCCCGAGGAGCGTCCCCCGCCACGACCGACGAGAGCCGAGTGATCGATGATGGGGGTGGGCGGGGGAAGAGCGCGTTGGGCCTTGCCCAAGCGATGATACACCTGTGGTATCGCCAGTGTAGACGGGCCGGAGAGCATCTCGGTAGCCGTGGTGGCATACTCAGGAGCGAGACCATTGAGAAGATTGAAGATGTAGAGTTGGTCCCTCTGGGTCTGAGTGTCCGTCGGTGGTTGGGGAACTTCCTGCAACTCATCGCGAAGACCTTTCCACTCCATGAAATATGCGGGAAAAGATTTGTCCGGCTGTCGGATATGCGACAGTTGCTGAAGGACATCTGAGATCCGAGCCAAATTGTTGGTCTCAGAATACATGATGGTTGAGGAATCCCAGAGTTCCTTGATTGTATTCGCAGTCCGAGTGACATCTTTGACTGAGCGATCCATTGAATTGACCAGCAATGCGTAGATCTTGCTGTCAACAAGTTTCCACGGACGGTATTTGGGATCGGTGGATTCCGGTGGAGGATCCTCAAGGTGTGAATCAAGGTCCATTCCGGTAAGAGACATCAACACCGTCTTCCGCCAGATGGAGAAGTTGGTTGAGTCGAGCCGCTCATTGACGAGGCAGGTCGAGGCAGTGATCATCTGGGGCAGAGCAGAAGAGGCTGCCATGGAGGAGTCTGACATCGGCAGATGATGACAGGTTCAGTGGTGCGCTGGGCTTGCAATGAGAGGACGCAAAAAAAAATAGGGTCGGGTGAACCCGGGAAGCAGCAGGGGTGGGCGGCGTCGGGAAGCAGCAGAGGCGCCGCAGCGAGAATAGTAGGCCGCTGCGTGAGGTCCGAACGGAGAGGGCGGGGCCGGTAGGGGCCGAAGAAGGCGGTAGCCGGGAAGCGCCGTGAGAGGCGGGGTCGGGCGTAGCCGTTGTTGGAGTCGTGGGAGCTGGGCAGCCTCGTGCGTCGGGCAGGTCGGGAGTCACCGCTGGGGACGCAGCGGGGTTGATCACGCCGGGACGAGGAGGCTGAAGGATGGTCAGTCGTCGCCGGGATGACCGAAGGAGAGCACCGCAGGGGCGGTGGGCGTAGGGATATGCTGTCGCGGGAGTAGGGCCGACCGTAGGAGGAAGCGGCGCCGTGGGATGTCGCAGTAGTTTCTAGAGCGGGAGGGAGACGACGTCGGAAGTTGCAGGAACAGGAGGGCAGTTCGGGCGAAGTGGGAGATGCGGGAGCGGCTGTTCTGCGTGCCGGGAGTTGCGGAAGCGGGTGCCGACAGGTGCGGGGAGTCGGAAAGAGTGCCGGGTAGGGCGGGAGTGGTTCGAGTGTCGCCGAGAGGCCGCAGAAGAGATTGCGGGGCATGGGGCGACAGAGGGGTGATGCCGGGTTGTTGCCGGAAGGAGCCGCAGAGGGGAAACCGCCGGGAGGGTTGGCTGCGGAAGGTAGGAGGAGGGTGGCCACGTAGGGCAGACCTGGGAGAAGGGGGTTGCCGCATAGGGCAGAGCCGGAGGAGAAAAAAATATAAAGGGATTATCCCTCTGATACCATGTAGATTAGGAAATCCCCCTTACCTCAAAGTGAGGCGGATACCTACTTTTATAGATTGAGGATACAAAATACACATAGGAGTATTCCGATGTGGGACTCAGAAATACCCAGAATAATAATAAAAATTGGGTTTTAACACAATTAATGAAAAAATAGAATAAATGATATTAGAAATATTAAAAGTAGTATAATTTGAAAGAATTAACGTGACACATAAATTTTCTAGATAATCATAATATGTTAGGGATGTGTTAAAAGATTTGTTTCGAATTTCATTTGTTGTTTTGATGTTATAAAAAGTAAATAAATAGTTCTAAAATTGACATTATTGATATTTTATGAAAATTATATTTTATTAAATGATATAAAATTCCTAAAAATTCTATCTTCGGCCAAGTGATTAGGTTTTGGTTGAAAATATCAACCATGATCAGTAGCTATCATGACCCTCGAGTAGATAAGAATAAAAATATGATCCAAACTTGTCCAAATTTTATGGGATGAGGGGATTTCGACTCATCCTCATCTTAGCTTCGAATCTTATCAATTTGGTGCCATTTGGACATCAAAATTTAAATTAATATTTTATGAAATTCCGAAAGTGCCCGACCATATCAAAATCCCTTCCTAACATCCCTCCCCACGTTTTAAAGGTCTTAGTTTGGGCAGAATACCAACCTTAGTGGTTTTAACGTGTTAACCAAATAAAGTTGTCTGAAGAAAAGATATCATTTTTAACTGAACATTTCTGTTTTATTTCTTATTTTTCCTCCTTTAAATCTTATTCAATCATGATGATATAATAACATCGGTATCTCCCACATATTGAGATATTATGTTACGCCTACCGTCTTCATGATTGTAACGTAGTTCTTTTTTATTAACCATCTTTTATGATTGGTTTTAAAAATATAATTGATGTTTAAAAATGATAATTATGTCATGATTGTTATTTTGGAGATGAAATACCTCTTTGATCATAGTCAACATATTGAAGTTATTTTGGACTTATGAACCAAATATTGTCAAAACATCCGACGTGAACTTAACTGATTAAGTAATTGTATATAACATGGTAATAAGTGAAATGAAAAGAATAATAAACTTGAAAAATGTTCTTAAGTAAATAATTAATATTAGTTTATTATTCAAGAAGATAAGGAACGTACGTGACGATGAGTTGAGCTTGGGGTAAGAGACTTTTAAAAATCTTATTTTAAAGTTTCTTTTAAAACTCTTCTTTTCTTCCATGTCCATATTTTTAAAATTATTTTATAAATGTTTTTACATGGGCATAAATGAATTTTAAAGGACATTTTATGTCTCTTTTTGACTTTCTTTCGAAGGTTTTTCAAAAGGAATCTTTTTAGGGAATGTTTTGGCTTTCTTTAAAAAAGACATAAGGAATGTTCTATTTTAACGTAAACCGTGAGAATGACATTTCCCGCCGCCATAACCGTTATTTGATCTCTGGCCTCCTTTGCAAGTTTTCATGTTTTCTTAAAAGGAAAACCCTTCTTCCCTATGTTCTAGTTATTTTTTAAAAAAAGATTTTAAAATGGAATGGATTTTCCAAAGAAAATTTTTATGAGTGTAATGTCGGAAATTGCAAGCTTTTATGTGTTGTGATTATGTTATGGTTCTTGTGCATTGTTATGATGACGGGTGGTTCCGTTGTAAACCAAGGATGAGATGAGTGGTTACGTTATAAACCAAGGACGAGTGGTTTTGTAATAAACCAAGGACTGGTGAGTCCGTGATAGCCCTTCAATACATTGGGTATGGAAGTCGACCGTATGATTATTTCATTTGTAAGAGTTATATGAAAATGATGTCCCAAGTAACCTGCATGTTTTATCTTATGCTTGCTATGAGTTTTTATGAGAATTTTATGATTTCTCAAGGTAATATAATGATTTTATGTTTAAAGAAGAGTATATGCTACATTTTAAGGTTAAAAAGTATAACTTTCTGAAAAAGTTTTTATGAGTTTTCATGATTGCAAAGGAACCTTTATGTGTTTTATTTTGCCTTTAATATTTCTTATGAAATGATTTATAAAAAACCTTGGGTAGAGAATGTGATTTCTTGAGTAAGAAAATGTTTATTTTGAGTTCAAAGTTTATTTTGAGAAAAACAATTTTTTTGTAATTATTCACGGACTAACGGTTTATTTCTTTCTTTTTATGTCTCTTACTGAGCTTTTTGTACTGATCCCATGTTTTAAAATGTTTTTCACAGTGTTTTAAGGATGAATAGGGACAAGGACGAGTCAGGATGGAAATTGTGAAAATGTAAAAGAAATCATGTTTCTTTTTAATGCAAGCTACTCCTACGATTAGTAACTTGAGAAAATTTCTGAAGGAAAATTCTTTGTATCAGAATAGTTCCTTCCTAGTAAATCTAGATGTTTATGGAAGCAGAGTGATTCATTTAGGGTTTCAAAGGCATTAGATGCAAAATGACTAAGGAATTTTAGTCTCCACTCATGTACTCAATATGATTAGTTATGCTGGATGATATTCAATATGATTGAATATGTTAACGAGACTAAAGATTTCCTTAAAACTTTATTGGTTATAGAAATTAATTCTATCATTCTGACTGATGTATGATATCAATTGCATGTTTTACCAAGTGTTAAAGTTCAGAAGATGAAAAGAATAGAAGCTTGAAGTTTGCTTTCAAGTAATGGAGCAAATGAGTTGATGCATTGATAATTTGGATACTTCAAGCTTGGATAAACTTGTCATAAGATGTGTGTTTTTATCTCATTTAGCTCTTGGGAAGAGGTTGAAAACAATAGTTTAAATGAAATGAGATGTGGTGTTTTTAATACACATGGTTTATGATTTGTTTAATTCTCTAACATGCTATATGGGGAGACTAAAAAATGGCATGTTGTGGTTAGAAAATTTATTCTATTATCATGCATGAAAATGTTCTGGCAAAATGATTGAATTCAAAGAACACCTACTGTTATTCTCAATGTGTTGGGAATATATATGAACTAGGCATACGATGTTTAGGTTCTAAAGTACTTTATAAACAATACAAGTAGGTAAAAGTCCAAACTGGAAGAAGAAAAGTTAGTTGGAATGTTTAATAATGTTTCTTCAAGAATCCAATCAAGGTCATTGAAACTTAGGACCGTCAAGAAAGAATAATAATAATTCATATGATTGGATTATCCAAGACATACCTCAAGGAATTTGTGAAACTTTATGGAATGTCAATGTCTAGTACGAATGTTATAGATTTTAATTCTTCGATTTTGAAAGGTATGTGATACCAAATGTATATTTTACAAATTTTTGTAAATATACATGAGTTCAAAATCCAAGGAAGAATTGATTGAGCTTGTAGTTTATATTCATGAGATGAAGTAAATAGTTACTACATCGAGGATTTAAATGTAAAAGATTTTATCAAACTCAAATGAATCTAAGTAAAAAAAAATGTGCATCTTTATCTCATTTATCTTATGTGATAAGCGCGAAGATGTTTGATAACGAGGAGTTGTTTTGAACAAGTATGGGATGATTAAATGTATTCACATGATTTATGATTCATCAATTTCTATAATATGTTTTGAGAAGAAGATATGGATAAAAATGTTTTATCCAGGATAAAATGGTTTTCTAAATATTTGTTAAAATACGAGGGAATGCGTTTATGTCACCCATCGGTGATATATTTTAATAAAATCTTCTTTTTAAAAGAAAATGTTCCAAATACATAGAATACTGTATATGATATGGAAACAATAGTTTATTTGTTAAATGTTCCTACTGAAAAGAAATAAGTGTTATTTCTTAAACGCGAAGTAGTTTGTGTTGAATCTTAGCAAAATATTCTGAAAAGAATATAGTTTCTAAGGGGCTAGCTAGAGTATATTTGGGCGTAGAGTAGTTCAAAGTTAACAAATAAAGGATTGTACCGGTTTGAGTTTAATGTGAATTTTACTTAATATCCTAAAAGAAGTTTAGGGTGTATTAGTAAACAACAATTTAAGTAGTTACATTATTTCAAGGAAAAAGTTTGATGGATTAGGGTTCCGAGAATGATGATTACTGTAGAATGATAAAATGAGAGAGACCCGAACCCCCAAGGTGTACTCTCTAAAAAGGAGCCCTTGAGGTTCTTTTATAATGAATAATTAAGACCACACCGGACCACAAGGTCCGATGTGGGATGCAGACTCCAACACTCCCTCTCAAGCTAGGTGAACAAAACAAGGCAAAATAGACAAAGCAAACCAACGAAGACAAAGCAATCAACAGACTGCAAACACTCCCCCTCAAGCTGGACAGACCCAACTTGATGACAAAACAAGGCAAAATAGAATAAAAGATAAAGCTGCAAGGCTGCTGCTCCCCCTCACGATCGCAGGTCCCCCTCATGATGATGGATGGATGATGTCGCGGGTGCAGCAGAAGAAACCACATAGACCGGACCGGTTGACGGAACGTCAGGAATGCCGCACTAGTGGGGCCGGTCGATAAGGCGTCGGGAAATCCACACTAGCACCGGGAAAGCCGCACTTGCGGGGCCGGTGACGGGAGGCGGGGATTCCACAGAAGTGTTGCGGGATCTAGCAGCGCCAAAGGACTCGAATCCAAGGTGGTCGAGTTGCTGCGCCACAGTGGAGGAAGTGCGAAGACGTACCGGCGGTCAGGGAGGCGGCTGTCTGCCGGCGACGGGAGGCGGGGATTCCGCAGGAGGTGCTGCATATTCGGATCTGGAAGCAGGGCCTCCGCTGGGAGGAGGCCAGCATGGAAGTGCCAGATGATGAGATTTTCCGGAGTGGAGCAGATGAATCCGGCCGGAGGGAGGACTGCCTTGCAGAGCGGAACGGATGGGGCCTGGCCGACGGGAGATCAGCGGCGCCAGGCCTGGGATGGAAGGCGGAGGAGTCCGCCTGGAGTCCTGTGGGAGAGCCGTCGGGAGGGAGATGCCCGCAGGGGAAATCCGTCGGGATGGAGGCCGTGAGGTAGGGATCCGCCGGACAGAGGCCGGTTGGGAGAGAGATCCACTGGGAGGGAGAAGCTGACAAAGGAGCTGCGGGAGGAGAAAGAGTCGCGGGAGGGGCGAGGGCTTCCGTCGCCGGGATTCCACGCTGGATCACGAGCGGGAGACGCGCGCAGGGAGCCGCGCAAGGAAGCGGGAGCCGGGGCAGGATGCTGCGGGAGGTGGCGGGCCAGGAGACGGGGATCGCCTAGTTTCGTTGCGACGGAGGGGCGCAGTCTGGAGTTGTGAGTTGCGGCGGACAGCGGAGGAGGGCGAAACGCCGGAGGGAGCAGGGATCCGCCGGGATGAGGCCATCGCGCACAGCGGGGAAGGTTGCCGAGGATGCAGGGTAGTGGCGCAACGGAGGAAGAAGCCAGCAGGGGGAGATCTGCCGGGAGGAAGGCCGAAGCAGAGAGAGAAACAGGCGCCTACAGGGGGGGATCCGCCGAATGGGAGGGATGCCGGGAGGAAGGCCGAAGCAGAGAGAGAAACAGGCGCCTACAGGGGGGGATCCGCCGAATGGGAGGGATAGCCGGCAGGGGGGAGACTCGCCGGATGGGAGGGATAGCCAACAGGGGGGGCGGCGGGTGATACCTATGGCTTGTTGGCCATGGAGGCCGCCGCTCCCCAACCGGGAGAAAACCCTAGAGGCCGACGGGAAAAAAGAAATAAAACGGGAGGAGGAGGGTTCGGGATTAATGTCCCCTCTGATACCATGTAGAATGATAAAATGAGAGACCCGAACCCCCAAGGTGTACTCTCTAAAGGAGCCCTTGGGGTTCTTTTATAATGAATAATTAAGACCACACCGGACCACAAGTCCGATGTGGGATGCAGACTCCAACAATTACAAAGAGTTCTAAGTAAACAACAGATGGCTGTGCTGACTGTTTTACATATATGATATGTTCAACCGGTGCTTATGTTGGGTTTGTTAAGTATTCTTAAAAGGGTTTAAGAGTATAAATCGTATCATATTAAAAGGCAATCTCTACTATCATTATTTCATGCTGGGTACATAAATATATGCATTTGGTGAAGAGTAATGATAATAGGCCCCTCAAGGTATGTCTTTTTATCACAGGAGTATAAAATAGGCAAGAAGAATATCAAAATCTGATACAACAATTTTTACAATATAAAATATAATAGATGAACAGGTTTTCCAAAAGCAGTTGAACAAAAAACTACTCTTTGAAGAAGCATAAGCAATTCATAAATTCTAATTTGGCATAATCATCAATGTTCTCACACACAGACATGCATGCTGAATGACACACCCCTAAGCTCATGAGCGGTGATTCGTCCTCCTCAAAGCCGTCGCTTGGAGGCAATTCTTCTGTGTGCCTTTCCAGTCAGCATTGGACACCTAGTTTGTTTTAACAATTCCTCATACAAAGCAAATCATGAACACACACCAACCATGTGCCTTTTCAGACAACACCCACACCTAGTTATGCCAAGATCATATACCAATACCATTTTTTTCCTTTTAAGAAAACCCCTTTTGTCAATTTATCGGACATGTTGTGACAAACACCCACAACCCAAATTCAATAGCCAACCAGTAAGAGACAATTTCAGCATAGTTTTAGCAGGGCAAAACCATTAAAAAGCATAAGTGAAATCTTTAAAAGAAGCCTAAGAGCCTTCGCGTTCTAATAAGTGGAAAGAGGAAAAAACCACCTACCTCAGACTTGTTTGACACGATGGATCTTATTAGACAATTCGCCAGATTCAATCTCTTCCGTTCTTCTATCAAATCCCAAGACAAACCGATCAAACCTCATCCAATCCCATAGATTTGGGTATAACAACACCGATTTATGGTTTTGTTCAAGAAAAACCGAGGAGATCCAAGATGTGAAGGAAGAATGCCTTTGATTTCCATGATCAAACACTCGAAGATTTGTTCACGTCGTGAATCTTCGAGAGGTCCCATATGTTGAAATTCGTGTCGCCTTGGCTTAAAATTCCGCAAACCTTTTCACGCCGTGAATGGATCTCATGCTGTGAACCGATTCTGCCCAGAAACCCATTTACGCCTTTAACATTTCCTTTTTCTAGTAACAATTCCAGGATTCAGCAATTGTTGACTTTATGTATCTCCTCAATGCGTAAGATTAGAGGGTGAAGTTATATATGTTAGATTACTCTGGTTGTCTCTCAATTGTTGTGATTTTTTTTCTAAATCAACAGCAGTGCGGCTGTTTGGTTGATTTTTTCACTGATGAATGCCACTACAAACTGGTAACTAATACCTTGTGTGAAAAAAGGGTTCCGTACTTACTATTCATATCTTGAGAGTTAAAAAGTGAGCTTTTCCTTATCTTGATCCATATTTTTTGCAATCCATTTCATTTATTATATTTGTGCCCTTAATTTATTCAAGTTTTTTAAAATGCAGGTCGATTTTATGCATTCGAGAAAGCACATAAGTTGGATCCAACCTCAAGTGGACGAGGGGTTCGACAATTTAAAACTGGTCTTCTTCAACGTCTAGAGAAGGTGAGAACTGTAAATTCATTTTCTCATAAATAACTATGGGTTCAGACGCCCATGTAAAATATTGCTAAATTCACTGATCTTAAGTAGTGTTTGATGGCTCTAGTTGACACTGCTAAGCGTGCTATCAGAATTCTTGCAGTCTGATGTAGAATTCTTGCATTCCCTTTTCAGGTCTTACCAGCTGTCACTACCTAGCGTGTTATCAAAATTCTTGCAGTCTGATACAGAGTTCTTGCATTTCGATCAGCTTGCATTTAAACTTTCTGCTCATAGAATTTTCCTTGTAGATTAAATTTGTGCCCAGTCAGTGTCCCAACCATCTTGTGAAAATTGCAATGTTTTGGTTTCTATAGTCTCTGAGTCTTACCCGCATCAAACTTGTGAGTTCATACATAATCTTCGACCATTGTAGACCACAGTTGTGGTCAACAGACTTAATTTTTCTGACAGTATATTGATGGGGACCATGTTTTGAAGAATGCATCTGTTGAAGAATTATTAAAATCTGGAGATCCTTTGAAGAATTGTTAAAATGATCTGGAGATATCCAGTAGTTTCTACATTTGACATGGCAGTTGATCTTGTAAATGCATTAGTTTTCTAAAAGATCTAGGTGTGAAGTAAAATTGGGAGGATGCCTCCCCTCAGTGAATTCTTGAAGGAACCGACCTTCTAGATAATTTCCTATTTGGGACAGGCTGTTGGCCCCATGGGCCCTCAATCTGCACAGTGCCACCAAACTGGCCTTCGGCCTCTCGGCCTGGTCTGGTCCGGCTGGGCTATTTTTACATGGCCAGTATGTCTTGCTTGGTTGCTTGACAACTCCAACCAAGTGCTTTTTGAAATCTCTTTAGCATAGCTAGATTTATTGGCTAATTGAGCTTCCCTCTTGTGATGATTCTCCCTCTTCCTCTGTCTCTCCCCCCACTCTTTCTCCACCCCTTCTCACAGATGTCTTGCTTCTATGTCTTAAGTTGTTTGGCAATCAATGAAAGGTCAGGCTGGGCTATTTTTACATGGCTAGTATGTCTTGCCTGGCTGCTTGACAACTCCAACCAAGTGCTTTCTGAAATCTCTTTAGCATAGCTAGATTTATTGGCTAATTGAGCTTCCCTCTTGTGATGATTCTCTCTCCCTCTTCCTTTGTCTCTCCCCACGCTCTCTTTCCCCACCTCCCTCCCTCCTTCCCTCCCTCCCTTCTCACAAATTTCTTGCTTCTATGTCTTGGTCATTTGGCAATCAGTGAATAGTTTGGTGTCATACTCCCAGCATCACAGTTCGTAGTTGCTGCTGATCTGTCTGGTGCCATTGACACCCCCAAAGCAATTGGAACTTGAACTTTGCTGTGTGCAAGTATTTTTAGATAAAGTGCAGAGTCTGGATATCTTATGAAAAATTTACCCTAACACCAATGAATAATGTAAATAAACTTTCACTTTTTTCTTCTCGATTTTTCAATTTTATGTAACAAGTTTTTTCATTAAGAATGGGATTGAACCTTATGTTTTTGTATGGTTTTTTGAGGATGCTTTCTGGTGTAAATTGTTGATTGTTAGCTTGCTGTCTCTTATGTTTCACATTGTTAGGAAAATGAGCCAACATTAGCTAAAAGGGTAAAGCAAAGCGATGCTCGTGAAATGCAAAGCTTTTATCAGCAGTATTACCAAAAATATATTCAGGCTTTGCATGCTGCTGCTGATAAAGCTGATCGGTTAGTACTATACAATTGATAAAATGGCTTTAATTGAATTTCCTGTTAATAGCAGCCGTTTTTGACAGCCAGTTTTTCTATGTTTATCTAGTGCACAGCTCACAAAAGCATATCAAACTGCTAATGTTCTGTTTGAGGTCCTGAGGGCTGTTAATCAAACAGAAGCTGTTGAGGTTGATCGTGAGGTGAGATTATATATCAGACTAGTCTTGAAGAAGTTCTTGGAAACTGAAGTGCAGCGCGGTTGTCATCATGCTTTTTCTAACCAATAATTAGCCTCCATACAGATATTGGAAACCCATGATAAAGTCGCTGAAAAGACCGAACGTTACCTGCCGTATAATATTCTTCCTCTCGATCCTGATAGTGCAAACCAGGAAATAATGAGATACCCCGAGGTTTTTTGGTTTATATTACAGTTCATCTTGTAATATATTTTTTTCCATTTCTTTAGCCTTTCCCTGTTAACATTGTGGTTTCTGTGTTTGTAATATTTATTTGCAGATTCAAGCTGCTGTTTTTGCTCTCCGTAATGTCAGAGGTCTTCCATGGCCCAAGGATCATGCAAAAAAACCCGATGAAGATATTTTGGATTGGCTTCAGGCAATGTTTGGATTTCAGGTGCTTAATGAATATTCATAAAGCCAGTATGGCTTGGGTTGTATGCAGTCATGCTTGCTTGTCTATTTATTTATGCTGGGAAGCCCACCAGCATTACTTAGCTTAATGAATTTGCAGAAAGACAATGTAGCAAATCAGAGGGAGCATGTGATATTATTACTGGCAAATGTGCACATACGACAGATTCCAAAGCCAGATCAACAACCTAAGGTGGCGGGCCTTCTTAACTGTTCTCTGCCTGATGTCATTTTGTATTTAGTTTTTTCCTATAGAAAGGTAAATGGTGATGGTTGAAGCCGTTGTGCGTTTTCCGAGAAAAAAAATCAGGCTCTACTTCCTATAGTAATTCTTTTCAACTGTTCTCTGTCCGATGACTTATTGTTCGTATATTTTTCCGATAGAAAGGTAAATGGTGACGATTGAAAAAAATTGGCGTCTGCTTCCTCAGGTGGTTCTTTGCAACTTTTCTCTGTCTGATGACATATTGTTGGTAGGGATTGTTTGGTTGTGAGGAGGAGAGAGGAAAGGAAAGGAAGGGGGGGGGGGGTCCTTCGACATGTTTGGTTGATGACTGGGTTTTCCTTCATATGAGGGTAACCATTTCCTCTGGGAAACGGGGGGAAAGAAACTATTTTTTCTTTTTCTTTTTTAATTATTTATACAATATCAATATATTTATCATATTTTTTATTAGTTATAATATATATTTTTATATCAAATTACTTTTCTTTCCATATTGGATGTTTTTATGTTTGGGCTTGGTTTTAGGATTGGATGTCTTCATCTTGTTATCGAAATTTCGCCCCCCTACTTTTCAAGATCTTAGAAAGGAATAATAGAGCTTGTGTGTTGATATCATTCGTTGGACTCACACATATACATAATTGTGCTTGTATTTTAACTTATATGAAAATATGCAATGGGCATTTTTTTTTGTTTCTCCAAGTCCTATGGCCTTTCCTATCCCATCTTGTTGTTTTCAGAGTGCCATGCATGATTCATGAAAAAAATCTAAACCATATCCAAAAAATCTCTTCAGAATTTTTAAACAAGATTTTTTTTTGATGTACTGACTCTGAAAAATTTCCGTAGTTGGATGAGCGTGCATTGACAGAAGTAATGAAGAAGCTTTTCAAGAGCTACAAGAGGTGGTGCAAGTACTTGAATCGTAGAAGTAGCCTTTGGTGAGGCCTTTTCTAGTACATAGTATTGACAAATATATTATCGGTCTGCTGATATGTCTTTTCATGTAGTGATAGTAGTATGGATATTTGACTCAATAATTTGTCACAAATTAAATGGTTTTTTGCATGCTAACAAAACCAAGTATTTGTATGTCCTAATGTTTTAAAAACCGAATCGGTTTAATCCGGTTCACTGATTTTGTAATTGGGCCGCGGTAGGGTCAGTGTGGTATATGTGGTATATGTGCCTTCGGCCTTGACCAAACGGTGCAACTCAGTACCACCACCACTCCATGATCTTCCACCATATCTGCGACAATCAAACGATTGGACCCGGCTCGGCTCCCCGTTTCAGGTGCCAATTTGTATGTCTGGAGTTGGATGTCCAACCAGTGCCGCTACCCAATTCTACTACTGCTGGGCACAATAGGAGCAAGAGAGGCAACATATTGGACTGCCTTGAATTGGAGGAAAGACCGGCTGGACTAGTCAGAAAAGGGCTGGACTGGCCGGTCTGACTGGCATCCGGATCCCATTGGTCCAAACCACTACCCTCTCTGGATCAATGGCCAGTCCATTTCTTAATACATTTGCATGTCCAGTTATTAATGTGTTTTTCTATATTAAAAAAAAAAACAGAAAATTGCATTTTTTTATGCCCTGTTATTTTTAGTAATGCTGTGCCTCTAAACTTGAGAACTTTTTTGATTGTGGTTGATGGTCAAAGGTCCTTTTCCCGCTTTATGCATGAAGTCACACTAAATTTTCATCTTCATTAATATGGCTGTTGGCTTGAGGCACTTGCTCTTTATTCTGATGCACAATATATGACCATTTCTCACTCTTTACATTTCCTTACTATATTCTGGGTTATTTTGTACTTTGAGGTTTTAATGCCCTTTTCTTTTGTCTGATTTTTTTTTTTGAAATAATAAATTTTTTAATCCTAGAATTGCATTTCTCTCTTGTTTTCAGGATGCCAACCATCCAGCAAGAAGTGCAACAGCGGAAACTGTTATACATGGGTCTTTATCTTCTCATATGGGGGGAGGCTGCGAACTTGAGATTTATGCCTGAATGCCTTTGCTATATTTATCACCATGTATGCTTGAAATTTCTTATCCTATAATGACTCGTGAACAATTCCTTGACATTGTTGCTACATATTATTGTTTCGTTGTGCATTAGATTATCTTCTTTGGCTTTCTTTTAATTTATTTTCACTTAAATCAAGTTCCGTGCCCTATTTTTTTTTGGAAACCCCCCTCAAAGTTCAATTAACTCCTATTACAAGTCTTTGCTTAAATCTGATTAATGTTTATGATGTTGGAAGACGTGTATAAAGGCTTGTTTTATATTTACTTTGGGACATTGGAAGTTGATTGCGGTAAATGTTTTTGAAAAGGTCAGTTTAATCTTTCATCAACCATTGAGATTACCTTGTCAAAACAATCTGGTTAGTGTGTTTTAAGTACCTCGATACAAATATGTTTAGTGAATATTATACAATGAGGTGTATATGATAGTGAAAATGGTCTGCCAAGGATTTCACAGTGGCTGCATTTGGTTTTGCAAAATGTTTTCCATTGTAATTTTCCAAAAATTATTAGAAATTGTTTTGGATAGCAGGGGAAAACAATAAAATATGTTACTTAACTATTCTTAGATTTTCATTTTTCCGAAAACATGAAAACAAGTTTTTTTGTTTTTAAAAAATTACTCATTTCCATGTTCAGTTTTTAAAAAATGTTTTCCATTTACATAATCCCATACATTTTTTTAGAGGATGAAAACAGAACATATTTTCCAAAAACGTAATAGGTCCACTCCAATCTCTAGAACACATTTCTACACATTTTATGAACCATTTTCGGAAAATGAAAACAGAAAATATTTCAAGCAAACACAACCTAATACTCACAAGTTGTAGGATGGGTTACCAGCCCATCTAAATTGTTAGCATAAAGTTGTAATTTTATTTTAATTCAATTCATTTCAGATGTTAGATCCGTGGTTTACTTTGGGACTGAATAGATCTAAGCTTTTACTTGCTTGAGTTTGACAAATGGCTTTTATTTGGGCACAACAAAACTCCAAAATTAGAATGTGTACTGCATAAACGAGCATTCCTTAAATGGATCATGTGTTCTCTATGGCGAACCCTAGGAACTTTGAGAAGATGGATAATGGATAATGCGTCCTCTAGGGTTTTAATTAGGGATATTATCAAGGGTGTGTCTAAATGCAGAGGACAATGCTTTGTATTTGTAGGATGTCTTTCTCTTAGCTTCCTCGCATTGATTTGATTGTGCATGTCATTGAGGTCTTCATGGTGAACATTCTAACTTTAGTTAACATGCGTAGCATGTTATAAAGTTTGGGAACACAAAACCTATGCTTAATGGTTTCTTTTAACGATGTTAGTATGATAAGGTCTGAGGCTTTTCTAAAAAGAATTTTCTTTTTAGCAACTCATTCATTAGCCTTTCCGAATTATGTATGACCTGTTACCCAAGTCCAGGATGCTATATCATCGACAGTAGGCAGTCCGTAGAGCTACAATACCACTGTCACACGTTGGTGCAGTTGGCCCGCATTGCTACAATACCCTTTCGGTTTCGTCGATCAATTTTACTACAGTCGGTCAGAGTTGTTACAATGCCCAAAATTTGGCTGTGATCCTTCGGACCCCTAAGCAGGGGCACGCTGCTCCCTGCAATCCCTAGCGACCTCACCGCAAAGGTCGAACCGCAGGAGTTGTGGCGTGTGCCGTATGGGTCACTGATGATTGGCCCAACTTCATCCAAAGACCTGACCGGTCCAACAGAAGCTCAGTTTTAAAATGGGGCAGGGAAGAGAGAGGGAAGTAGGGAAGAATATTTGTCTGTTTTGAGTTCGGCCAGTTGGCTTGGATGGGAAAGCTGAAGTACTTTCATGTATCTCTTTTTGGTCATTTCATTGTCTTCTTTTTCCATTTGTTCTACACAAACTATACCTCTTGATTGTTGATTGTTTGAGGTGGGGAGTGTATCACTGGTCCGACCTGCCGGATAATGATGATGGAGACAAGGCTCCAAGCTCGCCTTGAGGGGATAAAACAATGCATGATACGTCTTGAAGCAACAGTATCTAGTTTAACGTTGATGATGGATACTTTTTCGAACGAAATGCAGAATTCCCTTTCTTGTCTGATGCGGTGCATCGAGAAAATGCCACTATAGGATGACGTGCGGCCAACGAAGACTATGGACGAATTGGGTTCACTCTCGTGCGGAACAAAGAGGAGAAACTGTGTGGTGGAGCAAATGAGGTTATGGATACGATTAACTTTGCGGGCGGCTCAATATCTGTCGCTAGACGAGTCGAGTTACTAGTATTTGACAGGCACATCCAAGGGGCTGGATCTCTCTAGCATTTCTGCTTTCGACCACCACTGAGGAGCTGAAGCTATCACTTGCTCAGGTTAGTATGGAAGGAGCTGCCACACATTGGTTTACCATACTGGTAAAAGTGCATCTAAACGTAACTCGATAGCTGTTTAAAGAATTAATAATGTGTTTTAGTGGATTAGAAATTCAATATTCATATGAAGAACTGACAATCATACAACATAAGGGATCAATTCAGGAATTTGTCGAACATTTCGTATTTGGCCTCCCTGATATGCACCACGTCGAGCTCACTGTCACTAAAGTTGTGGGGCTTCAGTATCACGGGGGGGGGGGGGCGAGGTTATTAGTGGGATACGCGAAGGGGATCCCTGGAAGCCACCAAATCGCTTGGGGCTACATTAGAAGAGTGGTGTCATTCCGTGTCCACTTCGGTGCGGGGAAGGAGTCATGGCTGGAGTTAGAGTTTCCCTAACCAACGACTCTTGGGGGATGGGGTGCCCGTCATTTGATGACCCAAGAATGGGAGGATAGGAGAAAGAAGGCTTGTGTTGCCGATGCGGATTGCCATACAGTCCTCTGCACAAGTGTGCAGATCCTAAGATGCGGGTGCTGCTTCTGGGAGAGGATGATGTTGATGTTGAGGATGGGGACGCCGAGTGGGAAAAGGATACGATCTCAGGACAACGAGGCTGTACAAGTGAATGCTGAATGCACGGTAGTAGAGTATCAGAACCAGGGTCCCTCCTGCTAAATTCAGGGGTAGAAAAATGGAGACATACCTTCTATAAGTGGAGGGTCAAGTGGGGGAAGTTCCCATATGCTACTGGATATTGGAGCCTTGCACAGTTTTATATCACCAAGGTTGATTAAGTTGCTTGGTCTAACTGTACAAGATTCAGAAATGATGAGAGTCAAACTGGACAATGGGCACCAGGTGAGTTTGCAAGGGGTGTGTCGACTACTGGAGCTATGGGCGAATATACTTGTCAGATCAATGCCCATTGTAGTTTGAGAAACCCCCTTGCCTCCTTACCTCAAAATGAGGCAGCGACATTCTTTTATAATGAATGAAAAGGACCACATCGGACCACAAGTCCGATGTGGGATACAAACACCAACACTCCCCCTCAAGCTAGGTGTACCTAGCTTGGACACATAATGAAAAGAAAGCAACAAAAAACAGATGCTAACACTCCCCCTGTCCAGCTTGATGACAAATACAAGACAAAAACAGAAGAAACGGAAATAATAAAATCGTTGTTGATGCTGCTCCCCCTGAAGATGGTAATGTGATGCTGTTGAAAAAAAAGGATGGGTCGTCGCCGGAGAAGTGCTGGCCGAACAGCAGAGCGTCGGGAAATCCACACTGGCGGGTCGGTCGTCAGAGCGTCGGGAAATCCGCACTACGGGCCGGTCAGTTAGAGCGCCGGGAAATCCGCACGGGAGGGCCGGTCATCAAAGCGTCGGGGAAACCGCAAGAGGCACCGGCGATGGGATGCGGGGATTCCGCAGAAGGCAGCGGGCAGGAAGGCGGGGATTTCGCAGGAAGCAGGAGGAGGCCGACATGGATGTAGGCCGGCAGATGGAGGAACCGACAGGGTTGGAGGCCAGCAGATGGAGGAGCCGGCAGGGGTGGAGGCCGGCAGGGGTGGAGGCCGGCTGCAACAGAGCAGCGGGACGCCGAGGGAAGGGCGGAGCCGGGATCGCTGCTGGGAAGAGTGGTCGGGAGTCGCCGCTGGGAAGGGTCGGAGCGCCGGGAAAACTTACTGTCGGGAACGAATGGGGTCGACGTCGCTAACGGGATCCAGGACAAATCAACAACGCAGGACGTCGGAGCACACACGCAAGGGTGAAGCCGAACGAAGCACGGAGCGGTTGACGCCGGCTGGTCCGACGGACAGAGAGAGAGGACCACTGCGTCGTGAGAGGGAGCCGAGAAGAGACGCCGGGAGAGTCGTCGGGAGGGATGCCGGCGGAAGGTTGTGCGCAGGGGATGGGATGCCACAACGTAAGCGGGAGCCGGGAACCGACGCTGGTCAGTGCGACCTTATCAGCATCCTCACTTTCAAAAAAACGGGATTGAGAGGCTGGTGATGGAGATGGTGCAGGCAGACATTATCAGATCTAGTTCCAGTGCCTTTTCCAGCCCTGTCTTGTTGGTCAAAAGAAAAAAAAAGATGGGGCATGGCTATCGTGTGTTGATTACCGAGCTCTTAACAAGGTGACAATTCCAAATAAATTCCCCATCCCAGTGGTCGATGAATTATTGGATGAAGTGGGAGGAGCGACCTACTTCTCCAAGTTGGACTTTAAATCAGGTTACCATCAAATTCGGATGCAGGAGGAGGATACGGAGAAAACCGCTTTCCGAACTCATAGTGGACATGTTCTAACCCTTGCTTCAGAAGATTGTTTTTGTTTTTTTTACGATATTTTCAAGTGTTTTGAGACCATTAGTTTTTTGCCAACCAGAAGAAATGCTTATTCGCCCAACAAGAAGTGGAGTACTTGGGCCATATAATCTCAAATGCAGGAGTCTCGATGGATCTAACCAAGGTCCAAAGCCTTGTTGGATTGGCCTAGACCAGTGACAGTTAAAGGGGTCAGGGGATTTATTGGCCTCACTAGTTACTATAGAAAGTTCATACGGGACTACGAACATGCCTTTGATCACTTGAAACAGCTTATAACTACAACCCTGGTTTTAGCTCTACCTGATTTTTCAAAAGAATTCCAAGTGGAGTGTGATGCGCTGGGCCAGGGAGTGGGGACTGTTCTGATGCAGGATCAACATCCAATTGCGTTCTTTAGTAAGGCATTAACAGGGAAGACTTTAATAAAGTCAACATATGGGAAAGGGGTGATGGCGCTGGTTTTGGCCATACAGCATTGGCAACCGTATTTGATGTCATTTAGTCTCAAGTTTCTATTACACCAGCGCATAGCTACCAACTGACCAACAATGTTGGATCGCCAAATTATTGGGCTACTAATTTGATGTCAAATTTAAATCGGGGAAGGAAAATACAGCTGTTGATTCCCTCGTCCCGCAGAGATGAAGCTGTGGAGTTGCAAATGCTTAGGTCATATCTTGTTTGAGAGAAGGGCAATAGGTTAATCGAAGGTGTCCGAGCTGATCCTTACCTCAACAAAATCATCCAGCCCTTCAGGCTGGCCAGAGTTCCTATTCTGGTTTCACTTATTCATAGGGGACCCTCAAAAGGGCCGTTGGTTATACTCGCTTCGTCCCACTGGGTACCACAAATTGATAGGAATGATAGGAAAGATCAAACACCTTTTGTATAATATTCAGTGAAACAATTCCAAATTATTGGGCTACTAATTTGATGTCAAATTTAAATCGGGGAAGAAAATACAACTGTCGATTCCTCGTCTGCAGAGACGAAGTTGTGGAGTTGCAAATGCTTAGGTCATATCCCGTTTGAGAGAAGGGCAATAGGTTAATTGAAGGTGTCCGAGCTGATCCTTACCTCAACAAAATCATCCAGGCCCTTCAGGATGGCCAGAGTTCCTATTCTGGTTTCACTTATTCACAGGGGACCCTCAAATACAAGGGCCGTTTGGTTATACTCGCTTCGTCCCACTGCGTACCACAAATTGATAGGAATGATAGGAAAGATCAAACACCTTCTGTATAATATTAAGTGAAACAATTCCGGAACTACACTGGAATCTGGAAAAGTACAACGAAAAGAGCAAAACAGACCCTCGGGAGCCCCACTGTGATCTCCCGCTCAAGACTCTCTGTGTACTATACTCCAACAGAAAAGATACCCCGGCCTCACTACCCCATGCCCCTATTTAACAACCTGGTCCCCACTGCTGAGCGCCTAACAACCTTTCCCTGATTGGACCATTTTACCCCTTTTAGAATATACCTTTCAGCCGCCCATATAGTCCCAATTCTTATTACTGGCCGCCTCTTGAAGAGCAGTCTTGTCCTCAAGGCTGCATGAAGGGAATTGATTCTGGATGAAGAACTGATCCTCCCAAGTGGCATCCTCAACCGGTTGATTGTGCCACTGAATTAAGATCTGGGGCTGCAGAATTCCATCGCGGAGCTGATAGCGGCGGGATAAAATTGCCATGGGTTCAGGATGAGGTGCCGCGTCGCCTTGCAAATCGGGGGCCGAGAGTCGGAGACGGGCTGCTCACCCACTGCTCGTTTGGGCTGAGAAATATGAAAAAATGGGTGGATTTGGGCAGTGGAGGGAAGTTCCAGCTAGCATGCAATTGGGCCAACCTGTTTGAGGACTTTAAAGGGACCATAAAAACGAGGAGATAACTTTTGGTTTATTTGCCACGTCAAAAATGCTGCCTGTGTGGGCGGAACTTCACATAACCTGCTCTCCAACCGCAAAAGTGTCAAAACGACGATGTTTATTAGCCTGACCACTGCGTCAACTTTGAGGTCCGATGGCAAAAAATTGACAATAGATGGGGGCTTACGGCCGTAGACAATCTCGAACGGAGTGGCGTTGGTAGAAACATGCCAAGTGGTATTGTAAGAATACTCTGCCCAAGGTATCCAAAAGGACCGATTTTTGGGCTGATCTCCTGAAAAACAACGGAGATACGTTTCAAGGCAACGATTGACCACCTCCGTTTGGCCGTCCGTTTGCTGGTGATGAGCGGAGCTAAAACGTAATGAAGTCCCCTGTAATTTGATGAGGGCAGTCAAAAAAATGGCTGAGAAAGAGTGGGTCGCGATCATTGATAATGGATTGTGGGATGCCATGAATTTGTACCACTTCGCTGAAGAAAAGGTCGATGTTGGAGTCTGTATCCCACATCGGACTTGTGGTCCGATGTGGTTCTTTTCATTCATTATAAGAGAATGCCTCCGCCTCACTTTGAGGTAAGGAGGCGAGGGGGTTTTCTCAACCTACATGGTATCAGAGGGATTTACTCCGACCCTCCCTCCCTAATTATTTTTTTTTCTCCCATCAGCCTTTAGGGTTTTCCCCGTCCGGGGGGGCGGCGGCTCTAATCCAAATAGCCGCCGCCCCCCCTCCCTCCGCTGCTCCTCCCGGTCGCGCAGGACCTCAGTCGCGACGCCTTCCCCTCCGGCGCGCGCTCCTCTTGCGAGCGAGCCCTTCCAGTCCGGCGGCTTCCTTCCCCGGCGTCTCCTTCGGCTCGCGCTCCTCCCGCTTCTCCAGGCGAACGATACGGACGCCCGTTTCGCCTCTCCCGTAATTGTTCCGCCTCTCCCGCCGGCCCGACGTCTCCTCCCGGCGAACCCCATCTCCCTCAGGCGGTTCCCCGGCGCCCCGCTTTCCAGCCCGTCGTCTCCCGTAGCGGCTCCCGGCGGCCCTGGAGCCCGTCGCCTCTCGTCGCTGATTTCCAGACGCGACTCCCGGCGGCCTTCCCAATCCCGGGCGGCTCTCTTCCAACGCACCGCGCTCCGGCGTTCCCCTCGGTGCGCCTTCCCTCCCGGCGGTCCTCCTGTTCACCCGGCGCCTCCCGCGGATTCCCCGGCGGAGCGCTCGTCTGATGGCCCCTCGATGAAGGACGTCCTTCTTGGCGTGAATCAGTTGATGTTCCTTCTGGCGATTCCTGAAATTTCAATTCGTTTGTCGGCTCCTGGGATTTACCTTCTCTGGATCGTGTGTCCATCCTCCACTGGAAGGCTTTTTGTGTGGTGCTTGGTTCAAGGGACGATTTTGTGCAAGCTTGGGTCCTGCTCCCGCGACATCATATAGCCACCTCCCTCTTCTGCCGGCCTCTCCCCCTGTCGGCGCCTCCGACAGCCGGCCCCCCATTCCTGCCGGCTCCTCCACCAGCAGCTGACCTCAAGCCTCGCCGACCCCTCTCTGCACGACAGCCGACCTCCCTTCCCGACCGGCTTCCAGCGCCGCCTCCCGCTGTCCTGCTCCCCTCGCCGGCCTCCTCCTGCGCTCCTCTTCCGGCAGCCAGCCGCTCCAGTTTCTCCCAGCGGTTGCCCAGCTTCAAGTTTCGGCTCTCCGACACCTCCTGCGGCATCCCCGCCTCGCTGACATCTCTCGACGACTCCCCGACAGCCGCATCTCTATCCGCCGGCACGCCCATTCGCTGGCGCAACAACTCGACCACCTAGGATTTGGGCCCGTTGGCGCTGCCAGATCCTGCAACAATTCTGTGGAATCCCCACCTCCCGTCGCCGGCCCCACAAGTGCGGTTTTCTCGGTGCTAGTTTGGATTTCCCGGCGTTTCATCGACCGACCCCACTAGTGCGGCATTCCTGGCGTTCCGTCAACCGGTCGGCCTGAGTGGTTTCTTCTGCTGCGCCCAGCAACATCATCCATCCATCATTCTGAGGGGAGCTGCGATCGTGAGGGGGAGCATTAGTCTTGCAGTTTTTCCTTTATTTTATTTCGTCTTGTTTTGTCATCAAGCTGGGTATGTTCAGCTTGAGGGGGAGTGTTTGCAGCATCTTTTGCTTGCTTTATTTTTTGTTTATGTGTCCAAGCTAGGTACACCTAGTTTGGGGGGGAGTTTTGGAGTTTGTATGCCACATCGGATTTGTGGTCCGATGTGGTTCTTTTCTTTCATTATAAAAGAATGCCTCCGCCTCACTTTGAGGTAAGGAGGCGAGGGGGTTTTCTCAACCTACAGTCGACAACCTTGGTCGTAGTGTAGGGTGTTTTAACAGCAAAAAATGTGCATATTTAGAGAGACAATCGGCCACAACAAAGATGGTATCATAGCCGCGGGACTTGGGCAACCCTGTTATGAAGTCCATAGATAAATCTGTCCATACGACATGAGAAATGTCCAAAGGTTGGAGCAAGCCAGCTGGAGAAAGGGTGGAATCCTTGTTTTGTTGACAAGTGGGACATTGTTGGACAAAGGTTTGGACCTGTTTCTTCATACTCGACCAATAGAAAGTGGCAGCCAATCTGCGGTAAGTTCTGTAGAAACCAGAATGGCCCCCTTGGGGTGTTCTATGATTCTCCGCAATAAGTTGAGACAACCCTTATATAACAAAGTCCCCTGATGCTAGGAGAAGTGCGGGGAAGTCGGCTGACCGACCTGGAGGGCTTGGAGGATGTGTTGAAGTTGAGGGTTAGCCGGAATATTTTGCAGCAAGGTGCTGCCATCCTCCCAAAATGGGGTGGACTGGAGTAGGTGGATGGTAGGCTGCTCAGTGCAGCGAGATAGAGCATCGACAACAGAGTTGTCGCGGTCCGATTTATATTTGATTTCAAAATGATAACCCAATAATTTGGCTATCCAATTTTGTTAATCTGCTGTAGCAATGTGCTGATGCAACAGAAATTTAAGGCTACGCTGGTCGGAGTAGACAATAAAAGGACGACCCAACAAATAAGGACGCCAATGCTGGATGGCCAGGACTCAAGCCATAATTTTCTTCTCATATGTAGATGTGGCCAGATTGGTGCTGGACAAAGCTTTGCTGAAAAATGCAATTGGTTGGGGATGTTGCATGAAAACTGCTCTAATTCCTGAGCCCGAGGCATCACATTCTAATTCAAAGGGTTGGGAAAAATCTGGTTAAGTAAGAACCGGGGTCTGCGTGATGAGTTGCGTGATGAGTTCCTTGAGGTGAAAAAAGGATGCTGTAGCAGCGAGTGTCCAGAAAAAATTGTTGATCTTGGTAAGAGCCGTGAGAGGTTGAGCAATGGCACCACAACCTTGGATAAATCAGCGATAATATTCGGTGAGGCCCAGAAATCCGCGAACTCCTTTAACCGTTTGAGGAAGTGGTCAATCCAAAACTGTTTGTATTTTGGTGGGATCCATATGGTGCCTTTTGAAGAAATGACATGGCTCAAATATTCCACCTGCTGTTGAGCAAAACGACATTTGCTTAAATGGTTGTCCAAGAGCACTTGTAATGCAGCAGTGAGATGGGAAAGGTGCTGTTCCCAATTAGAGCTGTAAACAAGAATATCATAAAAAAAAATCAAGTTAAATTTGCGAAGCAAAGGACGAAACAAATCATTCATGGTGACCTGAAATGTAGAAGAAGCATTAGTTAAGCCAAAAGGCATAACCAAATACTCATAATGACCATTGTGGGTGCGGAAGGCTGTCTTCTCCACATCTTCATCATGCATCCAAATATGATGATAACCCGATTTGAGATTTTGAGTTTGGAAAAAAAATTCGCGCCATGCAGTTCATCGAGCAATTCTTCGACCACCAGAATGAGAAACTTATCAGGAATAGTTTCCTTATTGAGGGAACGATAGTCAACACAAAGGTGCCAAGAGCTGTCCTTTTTAACTAGTAAGACAAGACTTGAATAAGCATTACAATTGGGACGAATAATGCCCGGGTGCAACATGTCTTGTACCTGAGCTTTAATTTCAGTTTTCTGGTAGTGGGGATACTGATAAGGCCGGACCATAATTGGTTTATGGTTGGCTATAAGGCGAATAGCATGATCCCGTGGCCGGCAACGAGGAAGATCCGTAGGGGCCTGAAAAATTGGAGCAAACTGAGTGAAAAGCTGGGCTAACTCATGCTATTGGTGAGCCGTCAAGTTTGGAGCAGATGGTTGGGCTTTGCCGCCCAATAACAAGCGATGATAACCGGTTGAAAGTGGGCAAAGGAGTCTATGTTTCAAGGAATTTGCTGGTTGAAACGGAAAATTTGCCCCCTGAATATAGTATGAACGGTTACCTGAGGAAAACTTCATAAACATAGACTGCCTGTTGGTATGGACATCCCCCAAAGTACGTAGCTAGGCCACACCTAAAATTAAATCCAGATGCCCAATATCCAAAACATGAACGTCCTGTGAACAAATATAGTCCCCAATTGAGAGGGTCAATTGAGAATAATTTTTTTGAGGCCAAACAGTGCATCCATTGCCCAATTGAATACGCAGTCGGTGGGGGTTGTGTGCTGGAAAATCGAGGGAACAAACCAACTGTGGGGGAGATAAAATTATGTGTAGCTCTGCTGTCAACAAGGATGAGGATTGAAATTCCCATAAGAGACAACAACTTTCATGGAAGGGGGTCCAACGGCAAGCTGTTTTTGGGCAGAGGGGCCGACACTAAGGAATTGACAAGTCATGAAGTTGCAGGTGGCCTCGATGGGACTATTAGAGTGAGGGGAGTCGGGTGGTAAAGGAGCCTGGTCAGGCAGCTCAGAATCATCTTCACCAAGAATAAGGATTCACAGCTTTGGATTGGCGCATTTATGAGTGGGTGTATAGGGTAACATACACATAATTTGGTCCAACACAAACAATGGTCGGATTGGTTGCCTAAGTCTTTTCCTCACCATAGTTTTTCGACGAAGGACTTGATCTACTTGGAGTAAGGATTTGAGTTTTTCTATGTTTGAAAGGGATTTTCTTGTCCCTAACGAAGTATGCACAGGATCTACTTGTGGAGGTTAGGATCTACTTGTGGAGGTAAGGATCTACTTGCTCCGAATCCATTGATAACCCTCTCGAGTCAGGCAAAATACCTCTTCATGTAGAAAATGAGGTATTCCTCTCACTTATTGTTGGCTTGTCAATAAGCTAAACCCACTATGACTCGACTGTAAGGAAGGTAAATCAATTCATGGATCATCCTATGACACAACTGTGGGATGAGGTGTTTCACATTTGTTGGTAAAAATCCCATCTTCTAATGAAGCAAGAAACATATGATCATATCTCGCTTGAGTGTTGAATTAGAGTATAGTGATATGACACACATGACACTATGGATCTTATGGGTGCAACATCTTTGACATGAGATTTTCCATCCCATCCGGAATTCTGTTTTCGAACTAAACACATTGAAATTGATTGTCACTGGGGTGGAAGGTTTTGTTTGTTGGTAATCCCTTGCATTAGGTGTTGTCCTAGAAGTAAATGATACGACCGTTATAATAGGGAGGGTGAAATGTAGGCAAATGCCCACTTATAATTTTTCACCCACTTTAGTATTAAGTTGATCAGAAATTACAAGTTTCGATCAGTTCAATGTAAACACACAATGGAAAATCAACGATATGAGAAATTAGAAAACTTAACCGATTGGATAACAACCCAACAAAGTAAAAACAATGCACGGAGTATCAGATGATAATCCAAATACCCATTAATGAATATTATTATCGAATACACTTCCAGTCAAGGGAAGCTTTCGCTTTTAAACCAAAGCGGTAGGTGAATCGGTAAACTGGATTCAAGGTGTCCAAATTCCAAACATCTAAACTTCGTTGACTAAGCCAGTCATCGACAACAAGCTCCACACCAGGAACTTTTTTGACAAACAGTTGACAACATTTAACTCTAGCCCTGAGCACCTTTTTAGTCACACTGATCAACAACAAGTCGAAGTACCCTGAACTTCGTCGAACTTTATAGTTCAGAAGCAGCTGACTCCTAGCCCCGAAGCCTTGTCGATCAAGTCGATCAGAAGCAGTAGATTCTGCACCGGAATCTTGTCGTTTGCGTAGATCGGAAAATGAACAATTACAAAGGGAAAACTAAGAGCTTTACAATGAAACCTCTCAAAAAATGTAGCTCTTAGCAAATCACACTGAAAGAAAAAACAATCGAAAGTGCTCTAACAATCAAATTCAGATTTCTCCGGGTTCAGTTGCAGTGACATCAAAAGCTTCATCATCTACTGATGAATGTATCTATATCTTCCGATGAAGTGGATCAGCACGACATTACAATGTTTAAGCATGTTTCATAAATTCGATGGTTCAGTTCAGTTCAACGGAACATGTTTGTCCAAACATTCGAAAATTATAATCTATACAAACAAAAATTATAACCAAAAACTTCAAGTTAATTCAAAATTAGAATAAAGTGTATTGTGATTTTCAGTAGTCGATTGATTCAACAATCACCCTAGAATTGGTTTCTTAGTTTGTATGTTAGCATCTCCAAAAAAAAAAAAGCGCTACTAAAATATTAAGCGACTTATTCCAAATTTTGAACTGACGCATTACTTTATATGAAGCATAAAGAATAATATTTTCGAAGATATTTTAACAAAATTATATTGTGAAGTTGTTAAGGTTTGAAATGTTAGGTTTCAGCCGTGTGAAAATCATTTTTATGCTACGGAACTTAGTTGAACAGAAGGAGAAATTTCGGAAGACTAATTTTCGAAACTTTGATGGCAATGGTGGAGTGGCAGTTGCGAAGTTCGGAAGACCGAATGTTATGCAAATCGGATGATGACAGTCATACTATGTAATTAGAATTTACCACTGACGAAGTTTGATGGGAGCAATGTGGAAAACACAAATGACTTGCGTAATGTGGAAAACACAAATGACTTGCGTAAGGGTTTCTTAATTGAAGAGTATGTAAGGTTTTTTTTTCCTTCGGCGGATTTTGGAAATGAGAATATGTAAGTGTCTACAGGGAGCAAACATAAGAGTGAACTCATGAGAGTTTCAAAAGCGCACACAATGTACTGGATGATGAAGTTGAGGTGGTGGGAGCCTTTGAACGAACAGAGAGATAGTCGCAAAGATAGGAGCTACGTGGAGGCACTCACCATGGAGATCAGAAGATATAACAATCATTTGATTGCATTATGCTATTGTAATCATCTGTTACCTTGAATGAATGCAAAGCAGTGTCCCCCCATGGAGCGAAACTCACTTCCGAACCACGTAAACTTATCTTCTTTTCTTTCGATCGTTGTCTTTCGGAAATCTTTTCTGTCTTTGTTCGGAAGTTAGCGTCGTGGTGTAGTGATTTAGGTGTGTTTTTCTTTTAAGTTCCGGAGACTGTAGCGTGGGCTCGTATCGGTGCTTTGTTTCGGCCTAATATGTTCCGGTGGATATCTTCCTAGGGATTATCAGAAGATAGCTGTTATCCCAACAAGTGGTATCAGAGCTTTGGTTGGAAGAGTTTCAAACAACCAAACCTTCAGAGCTCGGTTCAATAGCATCATTATGCCCTTTGCCTTGTAGGAGAGTTTTGGTGAGCAGTTCCCGATCCCCTTTATATGTTTCAGAATTTAATGAGAGTTAATTAATTTCCAGAGAAGTAGTGTTAGACGAGGTAAAGGTCCGGGTTGAGAAGTTTGATGGCATGAATTTTGGGTTTTAGAGAATGTAGATGGAGTATTGTCTACTGCAAAAAGGCCTCGATCTCCTGTTAACGGGTACGATGTCAGAAGCACTGAAGGGGGAGTGAGAAAGATTTGGATAAGAAAACACCGAGGTTGATTCAGATGTCACTAGCTTGGAACGTGACTTAATATTCGGGAAGTTAAAATCGTATCGGAACTCATGAAGACTCTCACCGACATGTATGAGAAGTCACAATGAATAAAGAGTTTCTTTTGTGGAGGTTGTTCGACATAAGGATGTCAGAAGGTAAAACAGAGACAGATCATATTAACAACTTCAACATGATCCAAAGCCAGTTGGAGTTGGTGAAGGTGAACTTTGGAGATCCAGAGTGGGCGCTGTTGTTGATTTCAACACTTCCTATGTCTTAGGATACGATGGTTACCGTAGTGAGAAACTCAAGCGGAAAGATTGACTTGGTGTTTGTAGACGTTAGACCTGAGCTTGAATGATGAACTTCGTCGGAAGGAGATCCGTACATCTTTTGCAAATGCCTATGTGCGGAAGGAGGGGGCGTTCCACTACACAAATTGATTAGAGAAAAGGGAAAGGAAGAAGAAGACGGAGCAAAAGTAACTCGATGGAAGGTCCCATGTATTGATATTGTGGGAAGAAAGGTCACTTGAAGAAATATTTCAATGAGCGGTGCATGAATTTTGAAAGATACACTTTTAGAAGTGGAACTACGAATCCTATATCAGAATATAAGAGTGGTTTACTATTGAGTGCTCACTCGAGTCTTGGATTATAAACTCTGGAGCTTCATTTCACTCAACATTTAAGAGGGGGATTTTGATGAACTAAATTCTGGAAGATATGGTAAGGTTTATCTTACGGATGATCAGACTCTCGAGATTGTGGGAAATGTTGACATCTCCGTTCGCTCAAGGAACAGAAGTATGCTGGAGTTGAAGGGCGTGCGTCATATATTGGGATTAAGGAAGTACTTAATTTTCATTGGACAGTTAAACAATGCAGGTTTCTATATAACATTTGAGGATGGAGTGTGAAATTTTTTACATGGTTCCATGGTTGTGGCCAAAGGAGCGAGGGACGAGACGTGCCTCATCAGAGTATCGGAAGGTTCGATGCATGTCGGGCAAGTAACTTTTGCAAAGTTATGGGTCACTTGAGTTGGAAAGGAATGAAAATTGTTGAAGGCATGCTAAAGATTGTAAACAAGGAGTAAGAGACAGTTTCCAGATTGTTCGGAAGTTACAACAAACGAGAGTCAAGTTCCGATGGCGTTGCCAAAGCCGAAAGTATCAGAAAATTTTAGGATTGCAGATGCTCGAGGCAGAGTTTCGGAAGAGCTCCGAAAGATAAATCTCCAGAAGTTGCGGTACCAGAAGGAGCTGAGCCACAAATGGAGTTCCAAAGGTCTACTAGAGTAAGGCGCTAAGTGGAGACGCATGAGAGTGATCTGCATTATCTCTTATCCGTGGACGATGCTTGAGAGCCTGAAAGTGGCTAGAAATATGTAAGACTCGAAGCAGTGGGTGTTGACCATGTGGGATGATATTGATTCCCCTCAATGCTTTCGAAACATGGGAGCTAACAGGAAGGCCTGCTGGGAATACAATTTTTCAGAACAAATGGGTGTATTGACTGAAGGAGGAAGCGGATGGTAGATATAGGTATAAGGCACGACTAGTCGTAAAAGGGTTTCAACAGACGGATGGTGTAGATTTCTTTGGGGTCTTTTCACCGGTAGTTAAATACACGACTATCCAGACAATACCAAGTATGGTTGCCATGAAGGGATTGCATTTGGAATAGTTGTTTCGTAGAGCATCAGAACAAGGTCCTTGTGTGTGAGCTAAAGCAATGCCTTTACAGTTTGAAATAGGCGTCGAGACAATGGAATCATAATTTTGACACTTTCATGACGCAGCGTAAATTCACTCGGAGCAATGCTGACTATTGGTGTTACTAGATATGAGGGACTCAAGTTTTGGTATTTTGTTCCTTAGTTGGATTACGTCCAGAAGGTGGTGCACCACTTCGGCATGGGCGAGGTCGGAAGCCTTCCATGGTTTGTATTTGACCGGACATTGTACAAGTAATGAGAGTAGTTAGCAGGTACATGTCGAATCTCGGAAGAGAACATTGAGAGCCTGTGAGGTGGATTTTTCGGCACTTACGGCTTTTTAAAGTTTGCCACTTTGCTTTGGAATGGACGAGTCATTGCAAGGGTTTGCTGACCTCGACTTTAGAGGAGATTCAAACATTTCGAAGAGCACCACTGGATATGTGTTCACTTTCAGAGGGGCAATTGTAAGCTGAATGCCGAAGCTTCAACTGATAGTAGCACTCTCGATGACGGGAGCGATGTACGTTGCATTGACAGAAGCTGAGGAGTTGATTTGTTTGAAGGGGTCGTTGAAAGATCTTGGAAGGAGGTAAAATGATGAGACGTTATTTTGCGATTCGCAAAGTGCGATTCACGTGTCCAAAAATCCGACGTTTCATTCTAGGACGAAGTATATTTAGTTGAAATATCGCTTCATCCGGAAGTTGTTGGAGGGTGGAGTGCTAGATCTCTACGAAAGATAGAAGGGGCTTCAACTGATAGTAGCACTCTCGATGACGGGAGCGATGTACGTTGCATTGACAGAAGCTGAGGAGTTGATTTGTTTGAAGGGGTCGTTGAAAGATCTTGGAAGGAGGTAAAATGATGAGACGTTATTTTGCGATTCGCAAAGTGCGATTCACGTGTCCAAAAATCCGACGTTTCATTCTAGGACGAAGTATATTTAGTTGAAATATCGCTTCATCCGGAAGTTGTTGGAGGGTGGAGTGCTAGATCTCTACGAAAGATAGAAGGGGCTTGAAATCCAGTAAATATGCTGACAAAGGTTGTTTGGGATGTTAGCAAATACGCTAACAAGGGCGATGTGCTGGATCTACGGAAGATAGAAGGGGCTCGGAATCCAACAAATATTCTAACAAAGGTTGTTGTTCAGGATGTTGTGAGGTGGTTTTGTATAACGACTCAGACTTTTCTTACATGGATATTGCATATTTTTAGATGAATATTCAATATATTACAAATGTACATACTCGAGGACCATAATAGTCCGATGTTTCCCATATAGATCTTCCCCTTAGTACTCATACTTAAAACCATTTTTCATAACTTTGGAAAAGAAAACATAAGAAAGAGTGAACTCAGATGCTCTGTAAGGATAAACAAAAGAGATCCGTAAGCATAACATGAACATAAGGGTATGAGAAAATGAACATAACTTTTGAGACATACATATAAACATAGAAATTCATTTTCATATTACTCAAGGATTATCAAGACCATTATAGCGGACAAAGTCCTTTACTGAACCAGGTTCACTTCCCGTTCCAACTCTGTATTATTGAACCGGGTTAGCTTCTTGTTTCAGCCTTGTATTACTGAACCGAGTTCACTTCCCGTTCCAGCCTTGTTTTACTGAACCGGGTTCACATCGCGTTCCAGCCTTGTATTACTGAACTGGGTTCACTTCCCGTTCCAGCCTTGTATTACTAAATTGGGTTCACTTTCCATTCTGGCCCTGTATTACTGAATAGAGTTCACTTCTCGTTCCAACCCTGTATTACTGAACTAGGTTCACTTTCCGTTCTAGTCCTGTCTATCTCATGAGATATAAATCTTTACCCGATGTATTGGAGAGAGATATAAGTTCCACCCGTCACATAATGAAATCATACATATGTGTGCCACAAGATCATAAACATTCATCATAACATAACCCATGAAATGAAATGAGTATCATAAACATTTCATCATATCATAACCTGTTGAAAAGTGACAGGTTTCTTAATCATTTCACCATAACATAACCCATGAAAAGAAGCGGGTTTCATAAAAGTTTTATCATGGTATAACCCATGGAAGAGAAACGAGTTTCATAAACATCTCGCCATCAAAACATAAACCATTCAAAGAAAGAATATGAATGGTATTCTTGGATCATATCCCCAATAAGGAATAAGTAACACCAACATATATCATCTTAGATGGAAAATAACATTGAAAACTTCTAAAGGAAGCTTTGAAAATCATTTAAAACTCTTTAAAATATAAAACATTTTCAATTTTTTTTTTGAAAATAACATTTGAAACTTATAAAGAAAGAGTGGAAAGATGGTACCATTACTAGAAGATATCATGAATAACTAGAGTAAAAGAAAATTCATGGTAATTTTTGGGAGGTAGATCATGAGATTTCAATATTAGAGATTTTATCATTAACGATCCCGATTAATGATGATATTTTAACATAAAATCTTTACCTGTTTGGTATTATTGAATCTTAAGCCCCATGAAGGAATAACATAAAATGAAACATAAAATATCATGAGCATAAATGAATTTATGATATTATGTTTCAAAGGGGTTGTATATACACCTTGTAAAGGAATCTCGGTGCATAACATAACGTACTTCTCAATGAAGACAAATTGTGATAAAAATCCCTTACCGATTTGGTTACTTTTGAAATATAAACCCTATGAAATAGAGATTCTTAAATAGATATGCAAATACCAACAATGTTAAGGAGAAACATAATAAAATGCATTCATGGACAATATATACACCACATAAAAGAAATAGGTAGTGAATATGACATGTGTCTCACAAAAGTACAAAGTAGGGCAAAATTTCCTTACCTTCTTGACTTCCGTCATACTCGTTCAAACCTCCTGTATGATAAATATAAGTTTATTATACATCTATTACAGAACCATATTTATATATATCATACCATATATGATTTGATTATGACATTTTATTACCTGCTTATTAACGTTTTCATGTTAAAGTTACATCTCATATAATAACCGTTTTGTTTTTCGTACGTGTTTTGATTTGTTATTTTTGATTCTCTTACTTTGATCATGATTTAATAATTTCCAAAATGATAAACATGATATAAACATCATATATATTCAGAATGTGTTTAGAGTAGTCCATAATATTTATAATCATCCCAGCAGTATTTTTATGTCATATATATCACATATGTTTATTAAACCCATCCTTATTACATTTCATTTAAAGCGTGAACGAATCACATTGCTTCGCGAGATGGTAGTCCGCCGTACACACGAACAACGTTACGTGAGATATAATAATTTCAGAAGCATTATAACATTATAAATATCTTGTATCATATATAAACTATAAATCCATCATCAAGCACGATCTTGAAATGGGTGGAGGCATAAATAAAACGAAAACGCTTGTTGATGAATGTTATCTCTTATTCGGGGATCCTTCTTAGGTTTGCACTAAAAGCCTTTTTTAGACGACTCTGTCCAAACAAAGGCTTCTAGGATGAGGGGAGGGAAGTTGGGAAGTGATTTTGGCCGGGGTTGGTCGAGTCAAATGGTTTGAGTGGTGTGAAAAAGGGGAGAGTGTGTTCTCTTTTATATTTGAGGAGTGACATTTGTAAATACTCAAAAATATTCGTCTCCTTTGTTATGTAAAATAATTGAGAGGGAGAAAAGAACAATGAACTCTGTAAATTGAAGTAGCAGCAGAATTACAGTAGCAGAATTACAGCGGAAACACAACAGAATTATAGGAAAATACAGCATGGAGGTAGGAGAGGGAGAAGGATAGAGAGAGTAGAACCCGAGGAAGACCACTTCCAAGAGCCTGGCAGAATCCTCCCAAGGATTGAGCCCCGCAGCAGCCAGCTGGTAAACCTCCAGGTTGATGATCCTTCCTTAACACAACTCCCCTTTATTTAAAGGCCCATCCAGCCCCCTCTAACAAACTAACTGCTTTTAGGTGGTCCCCCTCCAGCCAAGAATATTCCCCTCCTCCTCTAACAGCCCAACAACCTCCAGCCAAGTATATTATACTCTCTCCTCTAACAAACCAACAACCTCTAGCCAATAACAAACTCTAACACCTGGACAACCCCCTTTATTCCTAACAATTCCCTCCCACCTAAAAACCACCTTGTCCTCAAGGTGGAACAAACCCAACCTTTGCTCGACTGTGCATTGGGACAACAGCACCTGGTGGCGGCTTTGGTGGAGGCCTCAGTATCATTGCATCTTCATTGGAAATTAGCAACACACTTGAGAAAATTAAGACAGCCAATGCAAGTGAGTCCGTAATCCTCTTTGTCCTTCCTTCGGTCCCCAACAACCAGTACAGGATACTCTAATTGTTGTGCAGCACAATAGGTCTTCATTTCACCATAAATCTCAGCCAACCCCTCAAGCACAGTGTCCACTTCTTTAGGCTGTTTTGGTTGTCCAGCAGCTATAGCAGTTTGCCATACACAAAATTCAGTGCCAATTGCATGCGGCTGACAGTCTAAAACAGTCCCCACAGCTTGTGTAAAAATTTTCATGGGCTCCAAAACCGATCTCCCGTAGGCATCACCAGCTAAATTATGTACCTTGGCCTTCAGAAGTGAGAAGTTAACAGCAACAGTTGAAACATAATATAACTCCGTCCGGAGCAGTGGTTCTGTCACCATCATCCCATGGAATGCCAACTGGCCACATTTAATTGCGGTTGAATAAGAAGTAGACCAAAAAAATGATCCGTTGCATCCTAACTGAAGCCCAATATCATCGTGATTCGCGCCTCTCCAATTAAAATAGGTGGATAATGTTTCCAATACAATACAACGTTGTAACCTTTAACACCACAAGCTCCTGATTCTGCTCCGTCTAAGAATATTCCCAAAATGCACATATAAACAGACCTGAATCTACCTGCTCCAAGACTGTTTGAAGGAGCTGAATCTTCCGTGACATCCCTAATTTCAGTAAAGATTTGTTGTCTCTTCTTATGGAAGTAACTCGCTCCAAAAATAGAAACTAGATGCACAATAGCAGGAACAATAAGGTGGTACATAGAGCAAGGAACCCCAATAGTTAAGCTCGTTTCTTTAACTTCCCAAGTGGCTGCAGCTTTTAGACCTGGATTGCAAAAAACAATGCCAGGAACAAGTCCCACAGTCCTAATTGCCTTTTCATGAATTGAAGTTGTGGTAGTTCCAACTATTCTTACATTCTGAAATCCTTCAAGCCATTCTTTATCCATTTCAAAAATTAATATTGTGCCAACTCCAAGATTTGTGTCGATGCCAAAACTTCCACTAAATTTCGGAAGACAATAGTGTTGTCCATCTTCATATTGTGGGAAGACATATGAATCTGGAAAAGAAATATTAATAGCAAAAACCCAGAAAACATAATTTCCCTTTTCTAGAAGCCAGAGCGAGTCAGTGGCTTGGGGAAATAACTGCCCGCCCGTAAACTTCAGATCAACAATTACCTCTTCTGGTTGTTCTGGAATGGACGCAAACTTCTCCTTTTCGTCTTCCAAAGCCTGTGTGGGCTGCTGCTTGTCATACCCATATTCCTTCATCAATGCTGGCTTCAACTGCTCCCAACTCACATCAGGGTTTTCAGATAGCCAAGACAAGAACCAGCGCAGAACCGTGTACTCCATACTTAGCTGCGCCCAATGTATTTTCATGTCTTCTGCTGTTTGAAAAAACTGGAAATATGCCTCTGCTTTCGTGATCCAGCCTAGGGGATTCTCTCTTGCAAACACATGTAATTTCATGCTCTTCGTTTTACTCCTCTTACCTACAACAAGACCAATATCTTTCGGATACAGGCTTCCACATTGTCTGCTGTTGTCTACCATATTTCTTCTTCTAACTCCATACGAAATCACTGCAGCTGCCATACTCTGTTTTCCAGAACCTATACCGTGTTCCTCGTCCAACTCATTCCCCTCGAGCTTCTCCATCACTCGCTCTTCCAAATCGCGCACTTGAAAATGCGTCTGTTGGAATTTGGACTACTCTTGAACCAAGTTTCCCAAACTTTCATTCATAGCAGTCATCCCCAAATATAAACTCTCCATAGCTGTTTCGATGGAAGCCAATCTGTTTTCCATCCTCACCTCAGAATTTTTTTCCCAGACTTCCCAGCGTTTGCGTCTCTCCTTCAAAATAGTTGTGCGTTCCCCAACAGCGAACTCCTGCTGCATTCGGTTTCGACCAGCAGCGTGCACAACTTTCACTGCACTCACGCGGCTCCAGCAAAAGTTCAACCAGCTCCGACGACGCTCAACTGCGATCACGATTTTCCCCAACGTTGGCTTCCAGTTCTTATCTAGCATCGAACAGAGAATAAAGTCGCGCGGCCCTCCCCTGCTGCGATCCTCCTCCAGTGACACGACCTTCCCTCTCGCACGACATTCCCCAGCGGAGTCGCCAAAATGTTGTATAAAATAATTGAGAGGGAGAAAAGAGGAATGGACTCTGAAAATTGAAGTAGCAGCAGAAACACAGCAGAATTATAGGAAAATACAGTAGAGAGGTAGGAGAGGGAGAAGGATAGAGAGAGTAGAACCCGAGGAAGACCACTTCCAAGAGCGTGGCAGAATCCTCCCAAGGATTGAGCCCCGCAGCAGCTAGCTGGTAAACCTCCAGGTTGATGATCCTTCCTTAACACAACCGCCCTTTATTTAAAGGCCCACCCAACCCCCTCTGACAAACTAACTGCTTCTAGGTGGTCCCCCTCTAGCCAAGAATATTCCACTCTCTCTATCCTTCCCCAGCGGAGTCGCCAAATTGTTGTGTAACAATTGTGATAGAGGGAAAAAAAAAGAAGTAAATCAATATTTATTGATATAGCAGCAGAATTACAGTAGTAGAATTACAGCGGAAACACAACATAATTATAGGAAAATACAGTAGGGAGGTAGGAGATGGAGAAGGATAGAGAGTAGAACCCGAGGAAGAGTACTTCCAAGAGCCTGTTGGCAGAATCCTCCCAAGGATTGAGCCCCGCAGCAGCTAGCTGGTAAACCTCCAAGATGATGATCCTTCCTTAACACAGCCCCCCTTTATTTAAAGGTTCACCCGGCCCCCTCTAACAAACTAACTGCTTTTAGTTGGTCCCCTCCAGCCAAGAATATTCCCCTCCTCTAACAGTCCAAAAACCTCCAGCCAAGTATATTCTTCTCTCTCCTCTAACAAATCAACACCCTTCAGCCAATAACAAACTCACCTGGACAACCCCCTTTATTGCCAACATCTTTCACCTCATGGGTCTTCAAAATTGAACAATAGAGGGGAGAGATGAATTGGGTGAGACATACCTCCACCACACAAAAGAAATACATTTTTATCAAGTTTTTTCTTAGTATTTAAGTTTACTCAATTTTATCTTTATAGTTTTTACCAAGATAACTTGTATCTTTTTATTTACTTAGGTAATTTATCCTTTAAAGCTATAATTAAAATGAGATTTATTAGATAATAAAGACCCACTGATTCTAAATATGAAGTCTAATTCATTAAATAAAAATTCTATGTGTGTAAAATTAATTTTAATACAAACGCATGTAATGCGCAAAACCCTGTTTTAAACTGAGTCGCGTTAATTAATTTTAATTGTTTTCACTAATTATTATGGTCCAAAATTATGTTGGCAAAATTAGATAATTTAAATTATGGTGATTCCAAATATGGAATGCATTTTGCCAAATTTCATTCATAAAAGTGACAGAATTTAATTTAAAATTAATCCCGCATACACGACGTGAAAACAAGTTTTTAAAATGAAAATGTTTAAAAGTTTATTAATTTTTTATATCCAATTTCAATATGGGATTGAAATTCAATATTTAATGAAATTCAATATTTAACGTAAAGACAGTTTTCAATTAAAATTCTGTATTTTTCATTATTCATCAAAAAATGAAACTTTTCAAAAAAATCTAAAAAATCTAAAAAATCCACGTTAAGCTAATTTTGATACACCGATATCAAAAGTGATATTTATTTTATCAAATTAATTTTTTAAGTGGCAAGATTTAGTTTTAAAATAAGTGTGCCATAAAAAGACGATAAAATTGTTTTTTAGAAAAATACAGTTTTTAAGTGTAAAATTGTATTTATTTTTATCTCTTGTCTATAAAACATATAATATGAATGTTAAACATTTGATTGAATATATAATATATACATTTCATTTAAATTATTAGTCAAAAGTGATTTGGTTAATTAATTGATATAAAACACACTTGTGCGCATAAAAATAGTTTTTCGGAAAAAGATTTCCCTTTATTTTCAGAAGGGTTTTATTTTCATTTCTAATTAATTGGTCATCAAAGAATTAATTATATAAACATGTGTAAACCGTATTTTCATAATTTAGTTAATCCTGTTCATTTCTGTCATTCTAACAGTTAGTTGATAACTATCATATTAAATAATAATATTTAAATAGGATGTCATGTTTGGTTTAAACTCGGTAATGCGTGTAACGCAAACTAAACTCAGAATTGTGTTTAACACAAGCCAAACTTAGTATTGTTTGTAACGCAAGCCAAACTCAGTGTTTTATGTAACGTAAAATATTACAAGATTAAATATATTTAAAAAAAAATATTTCACAAAATCTCAGTGTTACATTCTACACCTTAGTCGTGCTGGGATGATCGGGTGGGGGAATCATTGCAAATGAAGTTTGAGGAGTGGGAGATGTTTGCTATCCTAAGGACTCATTAATGAATCATGAAAAATGATTCTCAAATGGGAAATTATTAGGTTTCACCTGTGTGTGAAAATCATTTTCAGGCTACAGAACTTAGCCGAACGGAAGGAGAAATTTCGGAAGACTAATTTTTGGAACTTTGATGGCAATGGTAGAGCAGTCGGTGCGAAGTCTGGAAGATTGGAAAATACTTAGACTGAATGATGGTGGTCAGATGATGCAATCAGAAGTTACATGAAGTGTGATAGAAGCCTGATAGAAGCCGTGTGGAAAATGCAAAGGACTTGTGTATGGATTTCCTAATTGAAGAGTATGTAATGTTTTTTTCCCATCGGCGGATTTTGGCAAAGCGAAGGTAACAGACGTAAGAGTAAATTCGTGGGAGTTTCTGAAGCGTGCACTCTGTACCGGATGATGTAGTTGAGGCGGTGAGAACCTTTGACCAAATGGGTAGATAGTTGCGAAGATAAGAGTTACGTGGAGGCACTCGCTGTGGAGAATCATTGCAAATGAAGTTTGAGGAGTGGGAGATGTTTGCTATCCTAAGGACTCATTAATGAATCATGAAAAATGATTCTCAAATGGGAAATTATTAGGTTTCACCTGTGTGTGAAAATCATTTTTGGAACTTTGAAGGCAATGGTAGAGCAGTCGGTGCGAAGTCTGGAAGATTAGAAAATACTTAGACTGAATGATGGTGGTCAGATGATGCAATCAGAAGTTACATGAAGTGTGATAGAAGCCTGATAGAAGCCGTGTGGAATTTTTGGAACTTTGATGGCAATGGTAGAGCAGTCGGTGCGAAGTCTGGAAGATTGGAAAATACTTAGACTGAATGATGGTGGTCAGATGATGCAATCAGAAGTTACATGAAGTGTGATAGAAGCCTGATAGAAGCCGTGTGGAAAATGCAAAGGACTTGTGTATGGATTTCCTAATTGAAGAGTATGTAATGTTTTTTTCCCATCGGCGGATTTTGGCAAAGCGAAGGTAACAGACGTAAGAGTAAATTCGTGGGAGTTTCTGAAGCGTGCACTCTGTACCAGATGATGTAGTTGAGGCGGTGAGAACCTTTGACCAAATGGGTAGATAGTTGCGAAGATAAGAGTTACGTGGAGGCACTCGCTGTGGAGATCGAAAGATATGGCGGCTAGGTGCACCGGTTGGGTCTTACTACAAATTGTAGGATGAATCATTTGATCGTCTCATGCTATTGTAATGACCTTCCGTTTCCTTGAATAAAAGCAAAACAACGTTCCCACTATGAAGTTCGAATCACGTAAACTTGTGTTCTTTTCTTTCGATCGCTGCCTTTTGGAAAATTTGTCTGTGTTTTGCTGATAATTGGTTATTCAAGTTATCTTTTTAAGTTGTTGGGAGTTACTTTTCTTCTTTTTCATCTCAATACATGACAGGGTTTTGACTCATGAGCTCTAGAGTATGCTATTTGACCTTGATCTAGTCATATTTATTAATGTCATGTGCCATGGCTAGCGGCTGGCATCCTTGTGCCACGCAATGGATGCGCTATAGCGCCATTGAGATTGGTGTGCTATGGCGTGAGCTATGCTGTGCTAAGGCGTTGCGCGCACCAGTGCGCAATCTTATTATTTTTTTGTTTTGTTTTTTTGGAACCGTTTTTGAGCTGCCAACTCATACCTAATTAAAATACACGATTAAAATACCTCATTTGGAAGTCAAATGACACTTTTCCTTCATCCCCCAAAAGTGTGCGACGCGTTGGGTGTAGAGACCGACAGAAGCCAGTGACCCTCGATCTCATTCTCACTGCACCCACTCCAGCTCATCCAGCCGGTGACCTGCTGTGCAAGCCCTTCTCCTCGTTTTTTTCTTTTTGCGGTGGCTACTTAATTTCAAAGATTTGTTGTTTGAATGACTAATAGTTATTTGTTAACAATAGATTATTTTACAAAATAAATTTTTAGTAGATGTTTTTTTATGATCTTATTATTAATAATATTTTTTTTATGATTTTTTGTAGTTGAAATTGTTAGATATTTGTGATTGATGACTACTGCATTTTATTAATAATTTTAATATGTGCTTATATGTTTTGGGGTACGACAAGTCAATATCACTATGCGTCGTGCGTCATGTAGTGTGCTTATGCGCTGGGGGCCCTTATCGCTATTGTGCGCCGTAAATAACTATAGATCTGGT
Organism: Viscum album; assembly: GCA_963277665.1. Lineage (NCBI taxonomy): Eukaryota > Viridiplantae > Streptophyta > Magnoliopsida > Santalales > Viscaceae > Viscum > Viscum album. The sequence goes on along the minus strand of OY728128.1, from coordinate 1,508,825,609 downwards.
CATTCTTTGCTTGCTTCATGTCATTTTGGTAGATGTGTGCCAACTGTGATCGTCCTATCTGCTTGTCAAATTGTTGGTGACGAATTTCCCTTACCTCAATGTGAGGCGGAGACATTCTTTTATAGATGAGTAAAAATAATTATAAGGAGGGAAAGACCGATGTGGGTCTCGGAAATATCCATTATACTTAAATGGGGTCCAACACTCCCCCTCAAGCTGGACATGCTCAGCTTGGACCAAGTGTCCCACAAAGAAAAAAGATGCCATCGAACAAGACCATCTCATACCCCCCCTCAAGCTGGGCTATGGAGGCTATGAATACCCAGCTTGGTAGTGAGAGTCAAGGCGAGCTCCTGGGAGGCCTTTGGTGAAGATGTCGACAAGCTGACCCGCCGTCGGAATATGGCCAAAACTGATATGTTTCTGCTCCAGATGGTGACGAAGAAAGTGACAGTCCACCTCTATATGCTGCGTTCGTTCATGGAAGACGGGATTCGAGACAATCTTCGTGATTGCCTGATTATCACACCAGATCTGAGCAGAGGTCTGCGCCGGGAAGCCGAACTCATGGAGGAGATGGCGAAGCCAGATGATCTCAGTGGTGATCGTGGCCATGACACGTTATTCTGCCTCTACACTAGATTTGGAGACGACAGTCGGCTTCTTGCTGCGCCATGAGATGAGGTTACCGACCAAGAACACGGCAAATCCAGAAGTAGACTTTCGAGTAGCAAGGCAACCTGCATAGTCTGCATCGCAGAAGCCCTCAATATCCGAATGAGTATGATGGGAGTACCGAAGACCACGTGCAGGGTCTTTCTTTATGTATTTGGCTATGCGGAGGACAACATCCCACTGAGATCTGGTTGGCTTCTCCATAAACTGGCTCACTTTGCCAACAACGTAGGCAATGTCTGGTCGTGTCATGGTGAGGTAGTTGAGTTTACCCACCATACATTGATAGCTCTCTGGATGAGGAAATGGTGTTGAGTCGGTATGGAGAGAGCGTTCCCCCGACTCAAGAGAAGTGTCCACTGCAGTCGCCTGGCTCAACCCTGCATCCTGTAAGATATCAAGGGCATATTTTCGTTGACAGAGAGAGATAGTGTCCTCAGAACGGGAGGCCTCGATGCCAAGGAAGTAGATGAGAGGACCAAGATCTTTGGTGTGGATGTGGTGGTGATGGTGCGCCTTGATTGGGTGATTTCAGTGGAGTCGCTCTCTGTGATGATGATATCATCAACATATACCACAAGCAAAATACATCCGTGTGATGTCGTATGGAAGAAGACGGTGTGATCCTTCATACTGCGAGAGAAGCCAAAGGCCGTGACGACAGTGCTGAAGCGGCCAAACCAAGCACGAGGAGACTACTTGAGGCCATAGAGGGATCGATGGAGGCGACAAACATGGGAGTCGGCGCCAGAGGCACGAAAACCAGGGGGCTGCTGCAGGTAGACTTCTTCGTCAAGAAAGCCATGGAAAAATGCATTCTTGACATCCAGTTGATGAAGTGGCTAGCGATGATGAACAACCAGAGATATGGATAGGCGGACATAGGCCATTTTGGCTATCGGAGAGAAGGTCTCAAAGTAGTCGATGCCATATGTCTGAGCAAATCCCTTCGCCACAAGCCGGGCTTTCAGGCGATGAAGAGTGCCATCGGCATTGAGACGGATCGTATAAATCCATTTGCAGCTGACCGCCTTTTTGCCTGCAGGGAGGGGGACCAGATCCCATGTATGATTGTCATCCAGAGCCTGCAGTTCATCCCGCATAGCCTGTAGCCACCCTGAGTGTGATTTGGCGTCGCCAACCGTGCGGGGAATAGATATCACCTCCAGTGCTGACAAACCTTTGTATGAAGATGTAAAGAGAGTAGTAGTCTGACAAGAGCGAGTACCTTTTCGGAGTGCAATCAGCAAGTCCTCGGGTGCTGTGATAGGAGCATCGGACGAAGTGGGAACGATGTTGTCCTCGGCCTGGACGGGGGTACAGTCGATAGCCGACGAGAGTAGACCGTCCCAAAGCGATGACCAGTAGGGAGAGACACCAGAGGAGGGTGAATAATGAAAGGAAGACACTCATCGATGGTGGTGTCTGTATGAGGAGAGGGCGGAGTGAAATGAGAGATCTCAACAAACGACACATCGGCAAAAATGATATAGCATCGTAAGTTTGGAGAGAAGCACCGATATCCACGCTGAGTGCGAGAATATCCGAGAAAAAGACACCGGAGGGATTTGAGAGAAAGTTTAGAGAGATTGGGGCGAGTGTCCCGAACATAGCAGAGACATTCGAAGACTCGGAGTGGAAGTGAGTGAGGAGGAAGAGAGGGAAACAGAGTATGAAAAGGAGTCTACCTCTGAAGGATGGAAGAAAGAAGTCGATTGAGGAGGTAAGTAGCAGTGAGGATGACATCCCCCCAGAAGAGAAGAGGCACCTTGCGGTTGAAGAGGCCACGAGCAGTCTCCAGAATATGCCGGTGTTTTCGCTCGGCCACTCCATTTTGCTGAGGGGTATCAGGACAGAGGTCTGATGGATGATGCCGTGTGCCTGTAGAAACTGCTGAAAGGGAGTGGACAAGTTCTCGCCCATTTTCGGAGCATAGACATTTTACAGAGATAGAAAACTGTGTCTGGATCTCATGGTAAAATGTCTGAAAGGTGGAAAAGACTTCTGTCCGATCGCGAATAAGGTAAAGCCACGTCATAGAGCTGATGGTGTTTCGCAAAGGTACAAGACTCACAATGAAAAGATAAATGCTGACTACTAATATTTGGATAGAGCTGATGAAGGGCGGAGGCGGAGGGGTGGCCCAACTGAGAACGGAGGTCCAAGGCATGAGCAGAGACAGACGTGCAGGCGATGGATGTCGGGCCATTGAACATGTACACCCCATCTCGAAGCTGGCCTCCACTAAGTTCCCGGTTCGTCGTCCGCCCCTGAAACATAACAGAAGACGAGGTAAAGATAGCATTACAATTGAAATCTTTGGTCAGATTACTAATGGAGAGAAGGTTAAACAGACTGCGTGGTACATGGGCTACCGATGATAGGTGAAGGGATGAGGTCAGAGAGCATGTACGAAAGCCGTCAATGTGGATAGTGGAACCATCAGCAACAGTGATGGTTGAAGAACCAGTATATGGACTGTAGTTGGAGAGCATACTTGCATCATCGGTAAGATGGTTGGACGCACCTGAGTCAAGCATCCAGGCAGGGGAGCGATGACTGACAAATGCAGTGGGACCACCAGAGTGGACAAAAGATGCTGATGAATAGCCTGGTAGGGAGGTGGTCCTATGATCGTGAATCATCTGGATCTCATTCATGGAGAGATCCAAAGATGAAGGAAGAGTGGCAGTAGGCAGGGATGCATCTCGGACCGCAGTCTGGCCCTGTCGTGGGTGCTCAGCGGGACGACCATGAAGGACCCAGCAACGGTCAACCAGGTGGCTGAGCTTGCCACAGTGCTGACAGAGTGGACGAGGTCAGCTTTCTCTACGGCCGCATCCACGAGGTCCGGTAGGGTGGCTACCGCCACGACCCAGGAGAGCAGTGTGATCAATGCTAGGGATGGGTGGGGTAAGGGCCCGATGAGTCTTCCCAAGGAGGAGGCTGAAAAGACAGAGCTGGTCCCGCTGGGCTAATGCTTCCGCAGGTATGCCGGAAATGGACGAGCTTGCTGGCGGAGGAGGGACAACCGCTGAAGAAGATCGGATGCCTGAGCCAAATTATTGGTGTCAGAGTACATAAGAGTCAAGGAATCCCAGAGTTCCTTGGCTGTGTTGGCTGTTCGGGTGACGTATTTGACAGAGCGGTCCATAGAATTGACTAGCAAGACAACGATTTTGCTGTCCGCAAGCTTCCACGGACGATATTTTGGGTCGGTAGGAAGAGGTGGTGGATTCTCGAGATTGGAATCGAGGTCTATGCTGGTGAGAGACATGAGTACGGTCTTCCGCCAGACGGAGAAATTTGTGGAGTAGAGCCGCTCATCGACCAAGCGGGTGGAGGCGGTGATAAGAGGAGGCAGGACTGAGTCGGCCATCGGGGGGAGGTCTTTGGGAGTTGTGGACGAACTCGACATTCAGTGCCGGAAGGACGCCCTGTGAGCGGGTGTCGGCAGAATGGGAGATGCCGTGAGAGACCGGGAGACCGCTGGAAGGGCGCCGGGCTGGTGGGGGATGGTTCGCTTGGATTGGACAAGGCCGTTAGGGAGCACCGCGAAGAGGCGGGCCGTCAGGCAGATCGCCCTGGATGAGGGGCCGCCGGGGGACAACGCGGGCTCTGGCGATGGCGCTACAGGAGCCGTTGTGCAGAGACAGATGGTGACGGAACGAGATGGTCGTCGGGTACTGGAGCCAACGAGGTGCGACAGGGCTGGGAGCCAGGGAGGGCAGCGGGTGGGGAGCCGTCGGGAGGGGAGGCAGATCCGCGGCTGGACGTCGGGATCGTGGGATGGAAGACCCGCAGGAGGGGGTGGCCTAGGGCAAACCCGGAAGGGGAAAGAAAAAAAAATATTAATGAGATTTTTCCTTTGATACCATGTTGGTGGCGAATTCCCCTTACCCCTCAATGTGAGGCGGAGACATTCTTTTATAGATAAGTAAAAATAATTACGAGGGAAAGACCGATGTGGGACTCGGCACAAATGATTATTAAAAATGTTATTGCAACCTATCATTAGAGGTGAGAGTAGCCAACTTTTATCATTTCTGTAATGTCATTTTTCAGATCTCTTTTGTTCACTTCCCCTGTTCATTGGATTCATGTACCAAATTATTTATTCCTCAGTTGTGTGTGTGGTGTTCTGCCCGTTATTCTCAGTTTAGCCTTGAAAGAGGCTTGTTTTCTCTATATGGGCCACCTCTAAATTCTCTGTCATCCTTGATTGGTTAATGGTGAAACCTTGTTTGACCAACACCATCAAATGCAGTACCATGGCCCTACGAAAGTTGTATAGCTTATTATTTGGTGAGATTGGGTTCTTGGTCATGTATTTTTATTTCTTCTTGTAATAACTGGCTCATTTTCTATGAGTTTCTCATTTGTCCACGCTTTAAATGTTTTCTTGGGTGAGTAAAATTTGTTATTCAAAATGTAATGCTAATAACTGGCTCATTTTCTATGAGTTTCTCATTTGTCCACGCTTTAAATGTTTTCTTGGGTGAGTAAAATTTGTTATTCAAAATGTAATGCTATCAAGCCATGTAATAGTCATGTTTGGTGCACCTATAGAAAAATCACAGGCTTTGAATTCCATTCACTTGCATTTGCAGATGGCATTTGAACTCTATGGGATGTTAGCTGGGAATGTTAGTTCGCTGACAGGTGAAAATGTGAAACCTGCCTATGGTGGAGAAGAGGAGGCTTTCTTAAGAAAAGTTGTGACTCCTATATATGACGTCATAGCGCAGGTGCAGTCTTTTTTTTGAATAATGTAATATTTTTTCTGTTTTCTTTTTGTAGATCACGTCTTCATGATTTCGTTGCTTTGCAGGAAGCTGAAATAGCCAAAAAAGGAAAGTCAAAGCATTCACAATGGAGGAATTACGATGATTTAAATGAATACTTTTGGTAATAGTCAATTTAAATGTTTAATCAACCTGGCTATTTTGCATATATTTTACTCATATTAATGACATATACTTGTACAGTATTAGTAGTTTTTTGGTAGTCTATAACATACCATTATAAAATATGGAGGTCTGTTGATTGTTTCCGATTGGGTTGGCCAATGAGAGCTGCTGCTGATTTCTTCTATATGCCTGTGAAGGAAAACAATTATGATAAGGTATGCTATATCATTTGATATTTTAAATTTTTTCCATATTTTAAAAATAACAACGACGATGATAAGTTTTTATTATTTTTAATAAGTAATTCTGAATACTTAGGCCTCTGATTGCCGTGCACTTGGATTTGTGTAGCCAGGTCTTAGTCCCATCTAATATAAGTTGTTAAGAAACATTTTGTAGTATAATCAGGAATTCGAAATGCTAATATGTGATTTTGCTTTATGCTTGGTCACGAATCACATCTTGTAATATCTGATGCACCGTTGAGGTAGAGAATTGAAGGTGGGTGAGGCTGCATACTTACTTTTTTTCACATAACCCGAACTTTTCCTCATTTGATGCATGTTTTCTCATTATCTTTTGAGTTGCAACAACAAACAAGCCTTAATCCCATTTAATTGGTGTCGGCTATTCTTTCAAAGACCATATTTTCATTGAAACCATTAACAGGTGCCTGCATTGACCTTATTTTAACATGTTCAAACCATTTTAATCTTGTCTCGGTCATCTTTTTGTTAATCGGTGCCACTTCAATTTTCTTTCAGACTTTCATTTCTAACATAATTCATTATTGTATGTCCACATGCCAATCTAAACATTTTTATTTCCGTTACCTTTATTTTTTTGTTCATGCTGCCCATCAACACTCACTACCATATCGAATTTACACATTTTTGTTAGATCTCTGAAACCCGTTGCTCCCCTTTAGGAGGCTGCTCACATGTATTGCAGTGAAGTATAGCAGATTTACAGAGGAAGGAGAAGTGTAGAAGTATATAGACAGACGTATACTGGAGAGTCCCCTAGGAACTCCCGACCAAGCCCCTTAGCCGTACCAAACAAATAATACTCTCCCGGCTCTCCTCTCTCCAGCCCTGCCCTCTTTATAGCAAACCCTCTAAAAGGCGCCTTCCCGGCTGTACCAGATCTCTATGACTTGCCCTGCCTTGAAATTCAGGCTTCTTTAATGTCTGCTTTTGGAGAAGCTAGACATTGATTATTCCCCATCTCAGTACCATTGAATTCACTCCCGGACTCCGCAAGGTCCTCGCTGTGGGCGGATGCAGATTTGGAAGCTAGTTTGGATAGATTGGAGTAGACCTTGTGGTGCCTGACTTTTTTCCTGGGGAACAATGGGAAGGCCCCCGAGGCGATGACACCCGTTTTGCCTTTTCCTGAGCCTGATCGGTAGAACCTGATAGTTCCGATGTCTTAATCTAGTTCAGTTGCATCGTGTAAACTGTCGTCCTCCTGAGGCTTCTGCCTCACCAACAGTTTGCGCCGACTTGTACTCGCTATTATCATCTGTATACACCTCCTTTGCAGCAGGTGCTAGAACAACACCCTTCCATCATGTGCTACTATCGTCAGAAGTAGAACCAGCTTAAGTGGTTCGGGGTGCAGTGGTACCGGACCCGTCAACACAAAGACCTTTCAACATTAGAGAATTTCGGAGACCCAATGCCTCTTGCGCCACAAAATTCTCCTCCAGTAGCTCTCCTGCGACATGTACCTAAAACATGCCCCTGGCAAAAGCACTTAACGCAGTAGCTGATATTAGGTTCATAGATTATGGGCTGTCTTTATCGGAGCTGTCCCGAGATTACAATCTATTTGCAACCTGTTGCTTTGTTTTTTCTTTATGTGTTCAAGCTAGTCACCTAGCTTGAGGGGGAGTGTTGATGTCTGCATCCCACATCGGACTTGAGGTCTGGTGTGGTCTTTAGTATTTGTTATAAAAGAACCCCAAGAGCTCCTTTAGAAAGGACACGTTGGGGGGTTCGGGTCTCTCTCATTTTATCCTTCTACATGGTATCAGAGGGAATCTAATCCTGACCCCCCTCCCATTTTTTTCCGCTCTAGGGTTTCTCAATATTTTTCCCCCATGGGGGCGGCGGCCTCCATGGCCTATGAGCCCTAGGTATTTCCCGTCCGCCCCCTGTGGTGGTCCTTAATCCCGGCTGAGCGGATCAATCCCGACGGCTCCATCCCGTAGGAGCCCTTCCCCGTGGCACGCGACGACCCTCTTACATCGCTGCCTGGGGGACCTTATCCCGTTGCGGCACCTCTCTCGCTGCGATTCTGGCGGAACCCTCTTGCGCGACTCCTGCCCCGCATCTCCCCTCGTCCAGGCGCGCTCCGTCCCGGCCTCGTCGCACTGCTCCCTGGCGGCTTCCCCCGACGGCCCGGCTCTTCGCGCTACTCCCTGCCGGCCTCGTCCAGGTGCTCGCCCGACGACTCCTGTTCCTCCCGCGGCCCTCCTCCCTCTCCCGATCCCGATGGATCTCTTCCTGGCGGATTCCCTGCGCTGCTCATGCGCGTCGGCTTTCCTGTACCTCCCGCCCGTAGGACCTCTCTCGCGGCGCACATTTTGTCCGACATTCTTCTCTCCCGGCGGATCGGCCCCTTCCGTCCCTGCTCCCTCCCGGCTCCCAGCGGGTACGCTCTGCCCTGCTGCTCCTTAGTCGCCAACGTCCCCTTCTCCAGACGGACCCCCCCTGCATCGCTCCCGCGCAACGGACTTTAGGATTTGGCGGCGCGACGCCAAAGGGTTTGAATCCAAGGTGGTCGAGCTGTTGCGCCACGGTGGAGGAAGTGCGAAGGCGTGCCGGCGGACAGGGAGGCGGCTGCCTGCCGGGAGTCGTCGGGAGAAGCCGACAATGGGATGCGGAGAATCCGCAGGAGGAGCCGGAGATCCGAAACTGGAAGCAGAGCAGCCGTCGGGGAAGGAGCCGTCACCGATCTGGAGGACTGTCGATCGCAGGAGGGGCAGACCCCGACGACGGTAGTCGGAGAATCTTTGTTCCATGATAAATCAAATGACCATTTCAACGCATCGAATCGAAGACTCGAGAAACACGAGACCGTGCCAGAGCGAAATATGCCTTATCAGCAAGTTGATAAATATGTTTCGAGAATCCAAGAGACCTACCACTGCTCCGTGATTCAGACCCCAATCTGAATTCACATGGTAATCGAATTCCAATGTTAGATGATGACCAAACCTTGCCACCGGAGTATGCTCGAGGAGGTTCAAAAACTCGAGTGGGGAAATCTCCACCGTTGGTTGACTCTCTATCGGAAGGCAAGCTCGAGGCCCAATTGTAGAAATCAGAGGCCCCAGAGAAATCCAGTTGCCCCCCCCCCCAACGCTGTGGACGAGGCCGCGATGGGTGACACCCCAATCCGAATTCACATGGTAATCAAATTCCAATGTTGAAGGCTGACGATGACCAAACCTTTCCACCAGAGTATGCTCGAGGAGGTTCAAAAACTTGAGTGGGGAAATCTCCACCGTTGGTTGATCCTCTATCGGAAGGCAAGCTCGAGGTCCAATTGTAAAACAGGGAAATCAGAGGCCCCAAAGAAATCCAGTTGCCCCCCCTCAACGCTGTGGAAGAGGCCGTGGGTGACATTGAAGCTCAGGAACCGACGTCATCATTACGTCAACCAACATCGGTCACCAAGCCGTACATTCCTTTGTTGCTTCGAATGTAACCGGTAGTGTCCTCCTACACTGCGCACCCCTCCGTTGAGAACGAGACAGGCGGTGGGCGCGTCTATAGATCGCGATCCAGCCACGCGTGTCTTCTGATTGCGATCCAGCCACTCGTGTCTTTTGATTGCGGTCCAGCTGCACGCGTCTTCTGATCACACACAGTGCTCGCCGCATGCGGCGCCCAAGCTGTATTTCTCTCATGTGTTTCCCATGCGCGACTTCTCCTGAACGGTGGCCAGACTCCTTCGTTATCGGGGATGACTGATCGCCATCCACTTGCGGATGTTTCTCCGTGCGGCGCAAAGAATCCGTGTCAAACTTATGGGATTCTACTTGTTTGATCGCTTCCTGATCCAAATGCGAGGAGTTTACTGTAATAGTGATTGTTCCAACTGTTGGCTTCAAATCTGCCAATTCTGCAGGCACTGCCTCCATTCGACCCATGTGCTGCGCAATGCCGTCGATTTGGGCTTTTTGTCTTATTTCCATCACCAGCGATTGGGTTCCTCCTTCCCTACTGAGTGTGAAAGAATTCTGGCTGCTGAGCTCTCCCTCCCTTCGAAAGGAATCTGGCAGGTTGTACCAATTGTTAGATCTCTCTAACCTGTAATGTCCTTTCGGAGACTATTCGTATCTATTGCAGTGAAGTATAACAGATTTACAGAGGAATGAGAAGTAGAGAAGTATTGGCGTGTCCTCAAGAGTCCCCCAGGAACTCCCACCCAAGCCCCTTGGCTGAACCAAACAAATAATATTCCGCCTGCTTCCCCTCTCTCCAGCCCCTCTTTATAACAGCCCCTCCATCACGTGGCCTGCAACTGCCCCCTCTTTATAACAGCTGTATCACGTGGCCAACAACTGACCTGCTAACCAATTCCCCTTAATAATGATCCTTACACCCCCCCATATGGTGCCTTCCAGGCTGTACCAGATCTCTATCAATTTTGAGTTACAATTCGTTAATTAGCTTTCATGCATTTTAGAATGTCATTGGCTTTGCTGTCTTTTCCCTTACTATGAAATGGTTATTTCTGTTTTAATTTAAGGCTTCGCCGAAAAGGGTCCTTTCCTATTTAATGCTTTTTCCCAGGATAACAAGCAACCAAGTGTTGATAGGTGGATGGGGAAGGTTAATTTTGTTGAGATACGTTCATTTTGGCATGTGTTTCGAAGCTTTGACAGAATGTGGAGTTTCTACATTTTGTGCTTACAGGTGGTTTTGTGTTCTTTATTTCCATCCGTTTCCGTCTCATATCTTTTTTTACACGGTCTTATTGATATTAAATATTAATCAATATCTCAAGGTTATGATTACTGTCGGTTGGAATGGGGGCTCACTGCAATCAATCTTTAGTGGCAACGTTTTCAAGAAAGTGCTGAGTGTATTTATAACTGCCGCCATATTGAAGCTCGGGCAAGGTGAGTGATGCTTTTTCTGTCCATCATTGCTCTTGTAATATTATTCCTGTTTTGAATTTCATATGTTTGTATAGCCAGTTTTTAATTTTTTAAATTTTGAACAGTTCATGTTGTAACAAACAGTGGGTGTAAGCTGCCTTTAGGGTTTTGGTTGAGGTGTGACTGATGGCGTGGCTTGGAGGAGGCTTTGTATTTTGTGTGTAGTTTAGTTAGGATATGTTGGGTGTAGAACGGTACTCCTTACCTCAATGAGAGGTGGAGCACTTTATTTATAGATAGAGGAAAAGTAATACAAGACGGTGGAAATCAATGCGGGACTCTAAAATACACATAATCAGGTCCAACACTTTTCCTTAAGCTATAACATATATATCTTGGAATAAGAGTCCCACAAACAAAAAACAGAGAGATAAGACATCACAAAGACTGAACACACTCCCCCTCAAGCCGAGTCGTTGATACTGTGTATGATCAGTTTGGTGCATTGAGAATCCAATTGAGCTCCCAACAAGCCTTTGGTGAAGATGTCGACAAGCTGATGAGTAGTTGTAGCTAAAGATGATATGCTCTTGCTCAAGGTGATGATGAAGTGACAACCAATTTCAATATGCTTCGTGTGTTCATTGAATACTGGTTAGAAGCAATTTTTGTGGCTGTTTGATTATCACACCAAATATGAGCAGGTTTTTAGGGGGGGAAACCAATTTCATGAAGAAGGTGATGAAGCCAAAGAATTTCGGTAGTGACCGCGATCATCGCACGATATTCAGATTCAACACTGGATCTGGAGATGACCGTTTGTTTCTTGCTTTGGCTGGAAATTAAGTTATCGGTCGGAAAAATCGCAAACTCAAAAGTAGACTCTCGGGTAGATAAAATGCCAACGAAGTCGACATCAGAGGAGGCCTCAATGTTCAGATGATCGTGATGTGAATACCGAAGACCACCGGTTGTATTTGACAACGCGAAGAACATCTCATTAGGATTTCGACGGATGGTCCATGAATTGATTGACCTTCCTGACTGCACGGACAATATCTGGACGAGTCATAGTAAGATAATTGAGTTTGCGCACATGACGATGATACTTGTATGGATGAGAATATGGGTCAGTGGTATCATAGTGTGACCTTTCCCCTGTTTCAAGAGGATTGTTGACGGTAGTTGCCTGAGACAGGTCAGTATCTTGTAAGATATTCAACACATATTTTTGGTGTGAAAGAAAGATACCGGTTGGAGAGCGAGAGACTTCAATGCCAAGAAAATGTTTCAAAGGACCTAAGTCTTTGGTATGAAATTATTGTCGAAGCTAAGCCTTGAGATGGACAATGCCATGAGTCGTTACCGGTAATAATGATATCATCAACGTACACAACCGACAGGATGTAGTCGGAGGACGTTTTTTGGATAAAAAAACAGTGCGAGCCTGAGATAGATCAAATGTAGTGATGACAATGTGAAATCGGTCAGACCAAGCATGAGGAGACTGCTTGAGTGCATAAAGAGACTGATGAAATCGACAGATATGAGAGCCTGCCCCCTGAGGTAATGAAGCCGGGAGTTTGTTGCATATAAACCTCTTCATCAAAAAAAACCATATAGGAATGCACTCTTGACATGTGGTTGATGAAGATACCAATGATAAGCAGCTGCGATAGAGATGGATAATCGAACAGAGACCATTTTAGCAACTGGAGAAAACGTGTCAAAATAATCAACACCATATGTCTTATCAAAATCTTTGGCCACCGGGTGTGCTTTAAGGTAGTGAAGATACCAATGATAAGCAGCTGCGATAGAGATGGATAATCGAACAGAGACCATTTTAGCAACTGGAGAAAATGTGTCAAAATAATCAACACCATATGTCTTATCAAAGTCTTTGGCCACCGGGTGTGCTTTAAGGCAGTGAAGAGTACCATCAATATTGAGACATACTGTATAAATCCATTTGCTGCCAACAACTTGTTTGCCTATCGGAAGGAGGACCAGATATCCGAGGTGTGATTTTCATCCAATGCTTGTAATTCATCTTGCATTGCTTGAAGCTAACCGGGTTGAGGTTTAGCCACGACAACTGTATGAGGAACCGATGTTGTCTCCAGAGCAGAGAATTCTTTGTAGGAAGTTGTGTATACATGATTATTCTGGAAAGAGCATCTTTTTGCAATGCAATCGACAAGTGATATGTTCTCGTAGCAAGAGGCGGAGGGTGATTGTTGCAGACAGGCCGTAGAGAGTAGCCGGGGCTACGTGCAACATATGATAACGATGGGTCCGAAGAGATGCTTAGGAGGGCGCTTCGAGGATCGGAAGGACGACGCCATCAGGGGTGGCAGGCACGCCTGAGAGGGGCAGTGGGGTCGCACGGGAAGCGGCTAGGGTGGGGCCACAGGAGGGAACACGGCGGAAAGAGTTGCCGCCCGACTGGGACGCGCAAGAGAACGACGTGACAGGAGAGGGCGACTGACAGGGGATGGCGACGTCGAAGGGGAGGGACATGCGCATGTGCAAAATAGGATGACGGGTCAGAAGCAATGCTTAGGAGGGCGCTTCTAGGATCGAACGTTAGAGAAAGACGATGCCAGCGGGGTTGTACTCAGAGTGGGAAGCGGCTAGGGGTGGAGCATGGAGGAGGGCGGCGGGGCGTGGCAGCGCCCGACTTGGACAAAGGGAGGTGGAAGGCGGGCTGGACAGAGGCAAGCGGCAGATGGAGAGGAGAGAGACGAGAAGGGAGGGTTCCGGTTAGACCTCCTTTGATACCATGCAGAACCGTACTCCTTAACTCAATGAAAGGTGAAACCTTTATTTATAAATAGTGTAAAAGTAATACAAGACTGAGGAAACCAATGTGGAACTCTAAAATACACATAACTGGGTTCAACATTGGGAAATACATTCCCCAGCTGGTCTTATTGGAGTTGAATTCTTTTGCCAATCCCATCTTCTCGGAATGAGCATCCTAAGCCTCATGATGCACTATGGCAACTCTAGTGCATCACATCTTTTTGGGTAAGAACTTAGTTGCTGGATTTTGTTAGAGCATGCTTTTAATTTGGGAATTCTTGATCTCGATGGTGGGGCATTTCATTCTAAAAATGTTAATTTCATTGTTCCGGCATTTGAGGCAATTGAACACTTAACATGCAAAACCTAAAAATGATTCTTGTGATTGTTTTAAAAAATCTTGATTAAAGTGCATCTCGCACATTGTACCCTCTAAAAACCATGATCAAGGTTTACGGCTTACCTCAAATTCAATCTATGGATTTATAAGTTCATGTGTTCTAAAGTCATTGATTGAAGCATCCTTGAGGGGTTTACCGCTACTATTTCATATTTTGTATCATGTTTCATATTGTGTTCTCACTTTTCTGAGTAGTTCACGGTCCATGTGAGGTGTTGCTTGCTGTTTTGATATCTCGATGCTTCGACCGGCTAAATTATAGGGCAAGGGATACCCCTTGCCCCTAGAAGGTATACTCCAGGAGCGGTAAAAAGGTCCCAATGGGTAGTCGAACATCCTGAAGTGGTCCCTGCACAACTTTCTGTTAGGGCATTCCCTTGTTTGGCAGTTAAAAGGGGGAAGGGGAAAGAGAGAGGGAGGTTAGAGAGGAATATTTTTGTAGCGGCCTAGTGTTTGGGGTTTGGGCGGGAGTGAGAGAGCCGTCTCCTCCTGAAGTGTTTTCTTTGAAAATCTTCTCATCTCCTTTACTACATACAGTGTCGCACCTGCTGCTAGCCATAATATTCTAAAGAGAGCCGTCTCCTCCTCCCAAAGTGTTTTCTTTTCTCAGCTCTTCTTCTCTACTCTCCTATACATTCCGTATCACACTTGTTGCTAGCCATAATATTCTAAATATATTTCCTTTGGTTGCGTCTTACCAATTTGTTTGACCCGCCGTATAATATTGGGGGTCTGAAGGGGAGGAACAATATGGCGATGAAGAACGTAACCTTGAATCAACAGAACTGGGAGCGAGAGAGAAAAAAACAGGCTGAATTCTGGAATGAACAAGCCAAATTTCTCAAGCATGTCACAGAATTGGTGCGACACTGAGAAGATTACACAACACGGTGAGGAGTGTCCTTCGTTTGTGACAGAGCTCTCTGCGTCACATTCGATGGAGCCTGGCGAACTCAAGAAGCAAGGTTGGGTCACTGGAATTGCCACGAAGCACGTCGAAATTGGATCCGATCAACATGTAGCGGTGAGATGGGCAGAACTGCCTGTGTTTGATAGAAGGGATTCGAGGGGCTGGATCGCGCGAGCTGAATTGTTTTTTTCGGATCAACCAGATGTCGAAGAAAGTGAAGGTGTCACCCTCACAGATTAGCATAGAAGGTGTTGTGATCCTTTGGTTCAACATTTTTGGAGAAGTTCACCGGGAAGTGAGTGTTCAAAGAACTTATGGAGCAATTTAGTGGATTGGAAATCCAAAATCTATATGAGCACATCGCCTTATAATAGGACTCTGGTCGAATCTAAGATTTTTAGGAATTTTAATTATCTCAAATTATATTACTTCTAATATTTTTAATATCATTTATTTGATTTTTCCATCTACTGAATAATTATTGTGTCAGCTTTGTGCAACATTTAAGGTAATTATTTTTCACTAAAAATTAAAAATAAATTATCACGATGATGATAAACCATTTAGCTTTCAAATAAATATTTATAACCGAACATATCTTTTGTTTTTCTCAATGTTAAAAATATTATGGTTATTAAAAACAAGTCACATTTTTGACTTTTCCTTACATGAAGGTTAGGGCCATTTATATTTTTTGTCATATTATTTTTAACCTTTAATTGGTCGATTTACGTTTTATCATGATAACAAAAGTTACTATGGTTGCTAATTATATCGACTTAAAATAAAAGGGGTCTATTTATCAAATTTGGACCCAATCATTCCAAATATGGAATCTATTTTTTCAAAATTCAAAACACGGAAGTAGTAGATTTTAATATAAAACCGAACTGGTAAAACACGATGAAAAACCGTTTTTAAGAAAAATGCCTATTTTAATTATAAAATGTTTTTATACTAAATTTAAGCGTAAAGTTTATTTCAAAAAGCATAATTGGATTATTTTAAAGAAAAAGGAACTAATGACATTTTAAAAATAGTCCAAAATAGAATTTGACTTTGTAAATATTTGAATAGAAAATACATTTTTTAATAAAAATCAATATTATGCGCGATGCATTGAAAAATCATTTTTTTCAGAAAATTTTCAAAATTTCACTTTAATCTAATTTTGATATTCTTATGTCAAAAAATGAAGTTCATTTTATCAAATACATTTTCTAAATGTTTTAAAAATTAAGTATAATATTTTCTAATAAAAATCAACAAAAATCATTTTTGAAGAAAACATATTTTAAAGAATAAAATGAATTTACTAAAAATTGAGTGCTTATTTATTAAGCATTAATTAGTACATTTGTATTGATCAGATTCTTTATATATATTAAAAAAACTCGTTAATCCTATTCATATCCGTCAAATTAACGGCCAGGTTATAATGGTCACATTTGAATAATAATATTTTGCGCTTTGTTTACACTCAGTGTTGCGTATTTTGTACGCTATCAAACATAGTCTTCTTTTAAAAAATCTTGGGTTATTACAGAGTAACAACAGAAGGCCATGCATAACAGAAGACTAAAATCCTCGAAGACAAGACTAAAAAGACTCCGAGTACCAGGGCAACACTACCCCATACTCCATCACACGACCATCACCATTCTATAACATTGTCTGTGTACACACCAAAGTGCATATGTTGAGGATGAGTATGCAATCCAATTGGCAAACCCCTGGACTTCCCAAATGTGCCACTAAATCAAGAATCATGTTTTTAAGAAGAAACAAACATAATGTATAGAAAACGGTCATGCAATGTACAATCCCAGTGCATCTCCTATCTCAGCAGGCCCTCTGAACAATCCAACTCGTGAGCGAAAATCCGTCCCTCTAGTCCCAAGTCGTCACTTGGCGTTATAATCCAATGTGCCCCATGATTGGCATCGTGACCATGTCTAACCCACAAGGCCCGTCCCCTATGCATATGAACGCACGCCAACCATGTCCATGCCAATTTCTCACAGCTAGAAAAAACCTTCTTTGTTTGAAATCCCATAAAATCATTTTATCTGACACGTTGTGGGCGTTGCTGTCACGAACCAACCTGAATAACCCACCTAAACGGTACCCGAATCATTTCTGACACGGCCCGAAGGGCATTTCTGATCCCCACGAACTGATGACTAACATTAGAGCATCAAAACAAATCAAAGGGAACAATTTCTCAAGGTCTGCTAATCAAGAACATCCACCACCTCTGAGTGGTGCTTTTAAGAAAATTTATGAACGCCCGAAGACAAAGGTAGGGTGTGAGCAACAAAGTCCAGTAGGATATTATCAAGTATTTCATAAGCAATTTATACCAAATAAACCAACTCTGTTCAATTTGACATAAAACATGGCATGAAAGCTTTTCACAATTCATATAAAAAATATGATTTTTAAAACAATTCAATGGCTATTATAAAACAGGTTTCAAAGTGCATTTCCATCAAACTAAGGCTAGATTAATGCAGAGATTCCCACAGATCATAGTGAAGTACGACTCCAGGTGTGTGCACTCTCCCTAGATTGGAAAGCCTAGGGGGAAATATGAGATAATCCTAAATAATAATCTCTCTGCCCTCAAGATAGTTTAGTTAGTGTTGTCATCGTTAATCCATTGTCATGTAGAGTTAATATATGCCTAACATGTGTTCTTTCCACCAAACTACCCAAGCTCCAATGCGCTTCAAGGTAAATCAAATATTTATGGGGCTATGGTTCAATTCAGTCAATCTCAATCATTTCAAATTGTTAAAATAGAGAGGTGAACTGCACGACAGGGGGGACTTGCGCGGTTGTGGATAACTGCAAGGTGTGACCAAGCGACAGGAGGTGCCGTCGGTGGAGTAGCGCCAGGTTAGGTCAGGTCAGCTGGGGGGCGTTGTCCTCCTATAATCTCCTAGGGTTTTTTTTCCAAAGTGAAAAATGAGAGGAGATATTGAATAGGGTTGAGGCACGACTAAAGTAGTCGATCGTGCCCAAAGGTGGAAACCGTGCGCATGAAGTGGAATGCCGCAGGGGTGGTAGACGAAGGGAGGAGCGGAAGGAGAAGGGCTCAGATGTCACGACCCGTTTCTCGGGACCCATGCCGTGACTACCCCAAACCCGCCTTCCATAGGTTAGGGGCTGACGACTAGCATCGAAAGACGTATTCCCTAAAATCCGGGAAGGCATTGCCTTTTTAACCTGTAAACTCACACAACTAAGCACAAAGTAGGATACAAGCATAAAGTAACCTATAATGTAAACAAGGTGTGTACAGAAAGTGAAGGGGGCCAGAATACAATCCCAACTGAAAAGAACAAGTAAAACTGGAAAGTGCAAGTAAACTGAAAAGTACAAGTATAACTGAAAACAACTCTTGTGAACACCTGCCAAAGATCCTACCTGAAAGGTAGGTACAACTCTCGAACAGTCGTCTCTGCGGTACTCCTCGTCTAATGTCCACCTCCGAGCTACCTCCAGTCCTGGTACTCTCATCGTCAGTCAGCACTGTCCGTCGTTTGCACCAAATACAAGGTGCGGGCATAGCCTGTGCAAGGGTAAGTATAACGATACTCAGTAGGGACTCCGAGACCCTCGAAAGTCTCACAAAATCCACAAAGGATAAACCATAAAGCATGAAAACAATTGACAACCCTACTTCGGTATATTTCCATACATATACCTAAGTTGTCGAGTATACTCATCTCAATAATGGGGAAACACAGGGCCCAACTCAAAGCCCAAAACTCAACAGTTCCACGAAGGAAGGAATACCACGAAGGTGAGTACCACAAAGGTAGTATCACATAGGTAACGCCACATAGAAAAAATACCACAAAGACATCATCACACAGAAGTGTACCACAAAGATAAGGACTCAACTCACACCAGGTATAACTTAGGTACGGTAGTAAAGATGATTAGATGTAATTACTGAATCATCTTAATCTGTTGAGAGGCAGACCCACGTAAGATCCTAAATCATCAGACCCATGTAGGATCCTAGTATAGCAGACCCACGTAGGATCCTAGAGTAGTCCCACGTGGATTCCTAGAGCGGATCCATGTGGGATCTTGGAACACAGACCCACGTAGGATCCCTTTCTCATGTTACAGCCAGCCACAGGGTTCCAGTACTAAACTCGCTTGATTCCGGGCGGATCCGCTCCTCAAGCCACAGGTCGATACTCCAACTGGCACGAAGTGTAACACCCCAGGTAAATAAAGAATACGACATTTTTGTATTTATCCATATTTGTGAATAAAATATTAATATGACTTTAAAGGGGACGCTATGCTCGATGGCGTACCCAACACGCAACAACGAGTTTCTTGGGAATCTTACGTTGCACTCTAATAATAAAATAATATTATTTTAAATGATAGTTAACATGTAGCCGTTGTATTGGCGGGAATGGATAGAAATAACTAAAATATGATTTCATATGTTTTTAATTGTTTTTACATTTATCCAATAAAGAATAGAGGCTTAAAATACGGAAAGAATTCAATTTTAGGCGTATATGCCCTAGTTTTCACTAAAGGTTCACTTATCACCTTTTGATGTTGAACCATCATTAAATATAGTTTTGTTCACTCTTAAACATTCTTTTGGACCAAATAAAACTCTTATTAAGAATCGGGACATCAAAATTTACTTTGTGTAAATTTTTGGTATCTTTCCGATAAAGTTCATTTTTTTTAAGGAATAGTGTAAATGTTGTATTTTAATTCAAAACCACTTTTTAATCTAATTTATTTATATGATTAGATTATCTTTTGAATTGGTTTTAAAGTGAAATTGGGAAATATTTTTACCATTTAATCCAATAGTGGTGGTTGGAATTAATTTCACTTTGAAATCGGACTTAAACTGGTGTCAATCTTTTGATACTTATTGTTTTATAAAAACACGCTATTTGCTCTGACAGCGGGAATTAATTATTAAATTAATTAATGTGACTAATATGTTTTGAATTTTGTAAAACGGACTTCATTTTTGAATTCAGAATATCAAATATAGCTTAGGGTGAATTTTTGGTAATTTTCTGAAAAACTTCAATTTTTGATGAATAGTGAAACCACTAAGTGATAATCAAGCAAACTGATTTTTCAGTTAAATGAAAGTTTACCACTAATGTGTATTGAATTTTGAAAATCCGACATACATGGTTGTCATTAAGAAGTAAAATGTGGTTCAATGAGATTATAATAATTTTTTGGTGAATAGTAACTTATTAAGTTTTTAATCGCGATTAGTGATAATTAGTGTAGTTTAAGGTATAAATAATACTTTAAAAATATGAAATGACCTAGACACATGTCACAACCCTATTGGTTGTGTCATGGCCGACCAAGACAAGCCATGGCCTAACTTGGGGACCCCATGGATCCACTTTTGTTGGGAAATAACATAAAATACTTTTAATTTAATGTTAAAGTGAAAATGACACTAACATAGTATGTTTTACTAAAACAATTTTTAAGTGGGGTTATACAAGTCCAAATTTTGATTATAAATAGTAATTGGAAAGATAAAAAGATTTCCTATATCATAGTATTTTTTTTATAATTTTTAGACATTAAAGAAATTAAATTATTTATGACATAATAATGATGCAGCGATGACATCATTATTTGACAATTTAATTAAAATGGAAAGATAATGAAAAATCTACACTATACACATGGACAAAACCAATTGGATGAGTGGATTTCGATGCCTTATCACCTTATCCACGAATTCTACCAATGTGGGACCCTTTAAAACCGAAAAGCATTTTCAAATAAAGTAATATTTCTTTGCTTTCCAAAAGTGCCCCTCCTCTTCTCTTATAAAAGGCCCCCACCTCCACCTTATTTCACACACTTCAAAAGCCTTTGTCTCGGCCAACCCCTGCCCATTTGCTCTCTCCACATCCCTCTCCTCATCCTAGAGGATTTACCTTGGGCAGAATCCTTTCAAAGGAAGACTTTAGGCTCAAATCAAAAAGAGTTACACTTTTAAAGGTAATTGTTTGTCTCATATTCATTTGTTTTATTTTGCTTCTCCAACCCCCTAATCTCTTTTTATTTACTTCTTTTGTAACAACAACAGTATCTTCAATATACTAGGATGTTGTTATAATATTTATTTGAGCTACACTCTCACACAACTACATCAAATGGTTAAAGAACATACGGTTTCCGTGGATGGTGAAATTCTGCCTCCCGAAACGATGATTGTTCAATACTCATTTAACACCTTCAAAGGTGGCCATTATGATGTCACTATTTTTATATATGATATATAGTATGTTTATGTTTTCCTTAAGATTCTGTTTTTTACATTTTGGTCAAACCTTTATGGTTCCCATTATGGGTAAACACGATATCTTCATTTAAGGAAGTGCGGACTACCGCCCCCTCAAAGTGATTTGATTCGTTAAATACCATATGTGGGACATATAAAGGATGGAACTATGATATTAAATATGATATTATACTGGAATTATAATATACCTTTATATCATTATTATTCCATTCTATAAAATACGAATAGAAATGAAAGTAGCGTTCATGCGTACGTACGGCTTACCGTCTCCATGAACGGTGCATTTCATTTCTTACCTCTAAATGATTATGTAATGTTATAAATGCATGAATGTACTGGATATATATGACATATATTATAACTACAACATGAATACAATTCTGGATATAATAAACATTTGGCCACATGAACAACATGTAATTGTAAGAAGTCCACTTTCGACTTAAGAACCAAATACCGACAAAATGAACATTATTAACTTAAATGATTACATAATGTTCACAACATGTCAATAATTGATATAAAAGGAATAATGAACTTGGAAAAGGTTCTTAAGCAAATAGAAATTAACTCAAGTTTATTATTCAGGACGTTAAAGAACGATCGAGTCAAGTCGGACCCGAGGTAAGGGGTCCTGCAACTCTCTTTCTCTTTAAGTACACTCTTTTATGTCATTTCTTTTAAGCTCATCTTTCTGATGATTGGGATGTTATTTTATATTAATCCTACTGTAATTTTTATGTTCGTGTGATGAGGGACCCTATTCTCTCTCATCAATCCATTTTGGAAGTTTTATGTGGCGCCGTTAGGCTGCCGAGTTCTCGTAAGGGATTTTTCATCTCACTTTTATTCTCGTGAGATTTACGCTACTTTTGCCACAAATTTCATTGAGTGGTGTATGTACTGCCCATTATTCTACACTTTGTGTAAAATACTTTCGTTTATGAGTATTTACATAAATGATCTATTGTCCCTCTTTCATGGGGTGTATTTTTTGAAAGATACCCAAGTCGGTAAGGGAACCTTTCACCCCCCTCTTTTTAAAAGACTTCTTTTATTGGGTCTTTTAATTTACATATTGTTACATTGGGATATGTTCTCATGTATCCTTAATGATGTAAATTTTGTGTCCAAGTGATGAGATACTCTTTTTATCTCTCATCAACTCATTTTGATGTGACGCCGTTAGGCTGTCAAGGGAACTTCTTAACCCAATTTCGATTTCTTTGGGTTCGACATGTAGTCATTGAATATGTCATCCATTCAATATGTGTGAATGACATTTTATTGTTTTACACTTAATATCCACTTATATTGGGTGTATTTATATTCTTCACACATATTTTTGAGATTGATTTGTCCTTAATTTAAGGATACCTTCTTTATAAGGGATTTCATCACATTTGACATTTCTATTGAGGGTTCATTGTTGTTATGCACCAATTCACTCTTATATGGTGTATATACTGTCCTTTGGAGTATTATATCATGAATCCATTTATTCTCATGATATTATAAAGTTCTGACTAAACGTTATTCCTCAATTATTGTATTCAAGTGTCTCTAATTTTGGTAAAACCCCTTTAACCAAAATATCATTTTAAATGTTTTAATTATTCGTTCTTATTAATATCCATGTTTTCAAAGTGGTTTTAAGAATTTATTTATATGGATATTAATGGTTTAAAATTTTAAAAGCTTCAAGGTGGTATGGGACACTGTGATTCAAAAATATCTTTATTAAATGTTTTAAATGGTTTTGGAAATGGTTTCTTTTTATATGGATTCATTATTTCAAAATACTAAAATGTTATGTTGTGTTTGAAAGGTGGAAATGTTTTGTTTCCTTATGAATATTTTATGTGATACGTGTATGTTATGGTTCTTGGGCATTGTTATGAAGAACGGGTGGTTCCGTGATAAACTAAGGGCGGGTGAGCCCGTTATAGCTCTCCAATGCATTGGGTAACGTGAAGGAGTGAAACGTTAAGGTTTCTCCGAAGAGATTTAGGGAATATACTGTGATGGGTATTCCAAACGTAACCAAGAGGGTTACTCCCTACGTAAGAATGTTATGAATGCCTCAAGTTACCTTTATGTCTTATGATTTCTATGATTTATTCATGTTTTGATGAGTTAGGTTAAAGTGCCTATGTTTTATGGGTAAATTATGATTTCATCTTTATGTATACATGAACTCATGTTTCCTTTCCATATTTTTATGTCCCTTACTGAGCTTTTTATGCTCATCCCAAGTTTCTGAAATGTTTTTCAGGTCAAGAGGAAAGGTACATGATAAGACGTTAGAGTCAAGGATGTGTTAAGAGAGAATCCTTTTTTTTATTTTAAATATGTTCTCGTTGATGGGAAGAATGAATATTGTCTTTTATGTAATCCATTTTGTTTAAATGTGGAATGTAATGCAAGTTTCATGATCTAATTCTCTAAAACTCTAAACCTGAAAAGATCCTCAATGTGTAATCTTGTAATAACTCAAGATTAAGTAAGTTTTAAGGCTGGGGCCTTATAGTTGGTATCAAAGGTCGGTTTAGATAACTTTAGAGGTTAGGGTATTCCTTAAGCATAAGTGACATTACCATAATGGTTAGGATTTCAGAAAGAGTCCTAGTTTTAGATAAAGTGAATGAGTAAGTGTATATTAGTGTTTATCTTCCTCATTAGTACATGATGGTTTTGTTGATATACTCACACTGACCTTTTTGGTTTTAGTAAATGGCTGGATCTAGCAGGCACCAAAGTAACAGTGGATGTGAAGGAAATTGTGATAGTCTTTTGAGCAAGCAACTGAATGATATGGGAGCTGCAATGAGAACTCTTCTGATTATCCTCAACCAACTATCTGGAGTCATGATTGACCACCTAAACCTTGGAGTTTTCTCTAAGGCATCAAATATGCAAGAAACAAATCCCTACGGAAGTGCAGGTAATAATCATAAAGATATGAGTGTTCAAAAACCTATGTGTCAGAGATGTGGAAAGAAACACCTAGGGAAATGTTTCAAAGGGACAGAAATATGCTATAGATGTGGAAATGAAGGTCATAAAGCAAGAACCTGTAATGGAAAAAGGAAGCATCCCGTTGACTCGAGGAAAGAGAAAGAATTTCTTTCTGAGGGATCAATTGAATGTTTTAAATGTGGTGTGCATGGTCATTATGCAAACACATGTTCTATGAAGAAGTATCGTGAATGGGGTCACCAAGAGCGTACAAATGTTCGTTTACCAATACCTAATGCCATTCCTATTGAGGATGAAGAAACTGACAATGACCAATCAAAGGTATGTACTATTTCATGACTGTTGTTTTCCTATTTTGAAATCTTAGGATATGATTCATGATTTTGTTTGTAGGAAAGAGGTATTTCGGAATAGGTTGGAAAGGAATGGATAATGGATCATGAAGAATGTTGAATGAGTAAGATGTCAACATATAAGGGCTTCAAGAGTTATGGTGAAATTCTTAAGAGTATTATGTCTCTTTTGATGATGGGGTTACATTAGAAGACTTTTTATATTATGTGTAACCCTGATGATTAATATAGGCAAATTTTATCCAAGGAATAGTTACCTTTTCTTTTGTGGACATAGTTATAAAGAACCACTTGGGTTTATATGATCCTTACTTTTGAGGTAATTATGGGTTACTAAAGGTTATGATTGAAGTGGAGGGCATGAGATGAAATTGAGGTTAAAATGTGTTATGATTATTTTGAAGATTTTATCTCGTTTTGGGGAATGTTTTAAGAATTATATAGTTTTGGAAAAAGGACAACACGCAGACCGTGTGACATCCCGTCGCGTCGGACAAAGCTGCGGGAATCGAACCCACAACCAAAGTGCGACTGGTATTTATCGCCTACCACTGGACTACGTGAAGTCCCTGGTTAGTTTGACTGATTCTTTTGGTTATATGATTTTATGAATTAAGAGTAAGTTGATTTTGGGTTATTTATTAAAATGATTACCCTATCATGGAGGATATGTGATTGGGATAATTACTTTTCAATGCGTGACTTTAGGAGCAACTGATGTTGTTTGGAGATAAATGTTACGATTTAACTTGGAAGACTATGTGACTAAATCTTTCAAATATTTGGGTTTCGATCTTATATTGGTTTACTTTGAAGAATTTTATGGACAAATTGTTTATCGAATGATCCTTGTTGAACATTGGGTTTTGTTTGACAAATTTTGGATGTTAAGAATAGATTTTATTTTTATAAAGGGTTATCCTTTTCTGGATTATCCGATCTTGTACTAGCCTTTTTGGTTTTGTTTTTGGATAAAGTCTAAAGACATGGGAAGTATATAGCTCTCTTTTGTGGATTAGGTGATTCTCTAGGAGTTGATTATGGTACTCTGAATGCGAACAAGTCTCCCTAAATACTCGTCTTTTGAAAAAAATATGAGTTTGATTAAGGAATCTAGTAAAAGTTGAAGGTCAACATGATAAGTGATTATGTTTCCTTATGAATAAAATTCCTCAATAAAATGTAACTTAAAACAAAAATGTTGTCTATTAACTTTTTCTACTAGGGAATCGAATACCGTTTAACCCATCACAAGTTTGTGATTTTCTCGTGGTTAACTTTCTCCTAAACATGTTTTCTAACACTCTCCATCAGGACATGACCCTTTGTTTTTTCCTCCATGTCCATATTTTCATACTTGGAGTCCTAGTATGGGTTAACTCGGGTGACCTTTGTACTTATCTTTCTTTATTTTAAAGTGATTGTTTTACCAACTCTTGTTCCGATGTGGGACTTTCAAGGATGTTTCCAAGTCCAATTTTAAAATTGCGCGGACGCAATTCCCAAAAGGGGGGAAGGATGTAACACCCCAGGTAAATAAAGAATACGACATTTTTGTATTTATCCATATTTGTGAATAAAATATTAATATGACTTTAAAGGGGACGCTATGCTCGATGGCGTACCCAACACGCAACAACGAGTTTCTTGGGAATCTTACGTTGCACTCTAATAATAAAATAATATTATTTTAAATGATAGTTAACATGTAGCCGTTGTATTGGCGGGAATGGATAGAAATAACTAAAATATGATTTCATATGTTTTTAATTGTTTTTACATTTATCCAATAAAGAATAGAGGCTTAAAATACGGAAAGAATTCAATTTTAGGCGTATATGCCCTAGTTTTCACTAAAGGTTCACTTATCACCTTTTGATGTTGAACCATCATTAAATATAGTTTTGTTCACTCTTAAACATTCTTTTGGACCAAATAAAACTCTTATTAAGAATCGGGACATCAAAATTTACTTTGTGTAAATTTTTGGTATCTTTCCGATAAAGTTCATTTTTTTTAAGGAATAGTGTAAATGTTGTATTTTAATTCAAAACCACTTTTTAATCTAATTTATTTATATGATTAGATTATCTTTTGAATTGGTTTTAAAGTGAAATTGGGAAATATTTTTACCATTTAATCCAATAGTGGTGGTTGGAATTAATTTCACTTTGAAATCGGACTTAAACTGGTGTCAATCTTTTGATACTTATTGTTTTATAAAAACACGCTATTTGCTCTGACAGCGGGAATTAATTATTAAATTAATTAATGTGACTAATATGTTTTGAATTTTGTAAAACGGACTTCATTTTTGAATTCAGAATATCAAATATAGCTTAGGGTGAATTTTTGGTAATTTTCTGAAAAACTTCAATTTTTGATGAATAGTGAAACCACTAAGTGATAATCAAGCAAACTGATTTTTCAGTTAAATGAAAGTTTACCACTAATGTGTATTGAATTTTGAAAATCCGACATACATGGTTGTCATTAAGAAGTAAAATGTGGTTCAATGAGATTATAATAATTTTTTGGTGAATAGTAACTTATTAAGTTTTTAATCGCGATTAGTGATAATTAGTGTAGTTTAAGGTATAAATAATACTTTAAAAATATGAAATGACCTAGACACATGTCACAACCCTATTGGTTGTGTCATGGCCGACCAAGACAAGCCATGGCCTAACTTGGGGACCCCATGGATCCACTTTTGTTGGGAAATAACATAAAATACTTTTAATTTAATGTTAAAGTGAAAATGACACTAACATAGTATGTTTTACTAAAACAATTTTTAAGTGGGGTTATACAAGTCCAAATTTTGATTATAAATAGTAATTGGAAAGATAAAAAGATTTCCTATATCATAGTATTTTTTTTATAATTTTTAGACATTAAAGAAATTAAATTATTTATGACATAATAATGATGCAGCGATGACATCATTATTTGACAATTTAATTAAAATGGAAAGATAATGAAAAATCTACACTATACACATGGACAAAACCAATTGGATGAGTGGATTTCGATGCCTTATCACCTTATCCACGAATTCTACCAATGTGGGACCCTTTAAAACCGAAAAGCATTTTCAAATAAAGTAATATTTCTTTGCTTTCCAAAAGTGCCCCTCCTCTTCTCTTATAAAAGGCCCCCACCTCCACCTTATTTCACACACTTCAAAAGCCTTTGTCTCGGCCAACCCCTGCCCATTTGCTCTCTCCACATCCCTCTCCTCATCCTAGAGGATTTACCTTGGGCAGAATCCTTTCAAAGGAAGACTTTAGGCTCAAATCAAAAAGAGTTACACTTTTAAAGGTAATTGTTTGTCTCATATTCATTTGTTTTATTTTGCTTCTCCAACCCCCTAATCTCTTTTTATTTACTTCTTTTGTAACAACAACAGTATCTTCAATATACTAGGATGTTGTTATAATATTTATTTGAGCTACACTCTCACACAACTACATCAAATGGTTAAAGAACATACGGTTTCCGTGGATGGTGAAATTCTGCCTCCCGAAACGATGATTGTTCAATACTCATTTAACACCTTCAAAGGTGGCCATTATGATGTCACTATTTTTATATATGATATATAGTATGTTTATGTTTTCCTTAAGATTCTGTTTTTTACATTTTGGTCAAACCTTTATGGTTCCCATTATGGGTAAACACGATATCTTCATTTAAGGAAGTGCGGACTACCGCCCCCTCAAAGTGATTTGATTCGTTAAATACCATATGTGGGACATATAAAGGATGGAACTATGATATTAAATATGATATTATACTGGAATTATAATATACCTTTATATCATTATTATTCCATTCTATAAAATACGAATAGAAATGAAAGTAGCGTTCATGCGTACGTACGGCTTACCGTCTCCATGAACGGTGCATTTCATTTCTTACCTCTAAATGATTATGTAATGTTATAAATGCATGAATGTACTGGATATATATGACATATATTATAACTACAACATGAATACAATTCTGGATATAATAAACATTTGGCCACATGAACAACATGTAATTGTAAGAAGTCCACTTTCGACTTAAGAACCAAATACCGACAAAATGAACATTATTAACTTAAATGATTACATAATGTTCACAACATGTCAATAATTGATATAAAAGGAATAATGAACTTGGAAAAGGTTCTTAAGCAAATAGAAATTAACTCAAGTTTATTATTCAGGACGTTAAAGAACGATCGAGTCAAGTCGGACCCGAGGTAAGGGGTCCTGCAACTCTCTTTCTCTTTAAGTACACTCTTTTATGTCATTTCTTTTAAGCTCATCTTTCTGATGATTGGGATGTTATTTTATATTAATCCTACTGTAATTTTTATGTTCGTGTGATGAGGGACCCTATTCTCTCTCATCAATCCATTTTGGAAGTTTTATGTGGCGCCGTTAGGCTGCCGAGTTCTCGTAAGGGATTTTTCATCTCACTTTTATTCTCGTGAGATTTACGCTACTTTTGCCACAAATTTCATTGAGTGGTGTATGTACTGCCCATTATTCTACACTTTGTGTAAAATACTTTCGTTTATGAGTATTTACATAAATGATCTATTGTCCCTCTTTCATGGGGTGTATTTTTTGAAAGATACCCAAGTCGGTAAGGGAACCTTTCACCCCCCTCTTTTTAAAAGACTTCTTTTATTGGGTCTTTTAATTTACATATTGTTACATTGGGATATGTTCTCATGTATCCTTAATGATGTAAATTTTGTGTCCAAGTGATGAGATACTCTTTTTATCTCTCATCAACTCATTTTGATGTGACGCCGTTAGGCTGTCAAGGGAACTTCTTAACCCAATTTCGATTTCTTTGGGTTCGACATGTAGTCATTGAATATGTCATCCATTCAATATGTGTGAATGACATTTTATTGTTTTACACTTAATATCCACTTATATTGGGTGTATTTATATTCTTCACACATATTTTTGAGATTGATTTGTCCTTAATTTAAGGATACCTTCTTTATAAGGGATTTCATCACATTTGACATTTCTATTGAGGGTTCATTGTTGTTATGCACCAATTCACTCTTATATGGTGTATATACTGTCCTTTGGAGTATTATATCATGAATCCATTTATTCTCATGATATTATAAAGTTCTGACTAAACGTTATTCCTCAATTATTGTATTCAAGTGTCTCTAATTTTGGTAAAACCCCTTTAACCAAAATATCATTTTAAATGTTTTAATTATTCGTTCTTATTAATATCCATGTTTTCAAAGTGGTTTTAAGAATTTATTTATATGGATATTAATGGTTTAAAATTTTAAAAGCTTCAAGGTGGTATGGGACACTGTGATTCAAAAATATCTTTATTAAATGTTTTAAATGGTTTTGGAAATGGTTTCTTTTTATATGGATTCATTATTTCAAAATACTAAAATGTTATGTTGTGTTTGAAAGGTGGAAATGTTTTGTTTCCTTATGAATATTTTATGTGATACGTGTATGTTATGGTTCTTGGGCATTGTTATGAAGAACGGGTGGTTCCGTGATAAACTAAGGGCGGGTGAGCCCGTTATAGCTCTCCAATGCATTGGGTAACGCGAAGGAGTGAAACGTTAAGGTTTCTCCGAAGAGATTTAGGGAATATACTGTGATGGGTATTCCAAACGTAACCAAGAGGGTTACTCCCTACGTAAGAATGTTATGAATGCCTCAAGTTACCTTTATGTCTTATGATTTCTATGATTTATTCATGTTTTGATGAGTTAGGTTAAAGTGCCTATGTTTTATGGGTAAATTATGATTTCATCTTTATGTATACATGAACTCATGTTTCCTTTCCATATTTTTATGTCCCTTACTGAGCTTTTTATGCTCATCCCAAGTTTCTGAAATGTTTTTCAGGTCAAGAGGAAAGGTACATGATAAGACGTTAGAGTCAAGGATGTGTTAAGAGAGAATCCTTTTTTTTATTTTAAATATGTTCTCGTTGATGGGAAGAATGAATATTGTCTTTTATGTAATCCATTTTGTTTAAATGTGGAATGTAATGCAAGTTTCATGATCTAATTCTCTAAAACTCTAAACCTGAAAAGATCCTCAATGTGTAATCTTGTAATAACTCAAGATTAAGTAAGTTTTAAGGCTGGGGCCTTATACGAAGTCCCACGAAGAAGTATTCCAAAGGACCGCCACATAAAAGGGGTCTCAACGCAACAGACGGTGCGTCAATCGGACGCCCGGTCTGTAAGTTATTGGCCTTTTAGTTCCGAGGGTCCGGTTGGATTTGTGTTTGATCCAACGCGGCCAAACCCCAACTTTATCAAAAACTCAAGTGGGGTATACCAAAAAGACCGTTTCGATCCAATGTTTCCGGCATCGCAGGCGGTTCGTCAAACGGACGCCCGTAGGTCAAGTTATAGCCGAAAGGGTGAAAAGGGGTTGAAGCTGGCCCGGGTCCGGTCGGACCGACCCAGCCCGAACCGGCCTGGCCCGACCCGTCCCGATTCGGGTCGACCCGGGTCCGGCCCTGGGTCCGACGCGACCCTCTAGGTCCGGCCCGGCCTGCCGGCGCTTCCCGGCACGCTGGGTGGCCCGCGGCTGGGTGGCCCCGCGGTGGGGTTCGCCCTAGCCGCCACTTAAGGGGGAGGCGCCCCGTAGGTACCCGGAACGACTGGGCCGTTCGAGTTGGGTGGCCGACCGGTCGGCGCCACGTGGCGTCGACAGCTGGCACGCTGGACCCGGGGTCCCGCTTGGCTCCCCAGCTGGCCGGACGGCCAGCCCACCTGCGCGGTCGCGCGCCGCGCCACCACCGGTGGCCGGTAGCGAGCCGGCCGCCCCTCCTTTGCCGCCGCGACCTCGTGCAGCGGCCCCTGCACGCCGGGCGGCGCGGACGCGCGCCGCCACCCCCCTTCACGCGGCCGACCGAGCACCGGCAGCCGCCCTTGCTCCGCCGCGGCCGACGGGTTGCGGCCCTTCTCCAGCAGCGTGGTCGCGCCGCCGCTGTCCTTGCGGCCGATCGGAGTGCCGACCTCTGCTCCTGAGCTCTTTCGGCGTCGGTCGCTGGCACTGAGCTCGCCCCGGTGGCCCGTTCATCATTCCGTAGACTCCCGCACTCGTCTCAGGACGTTACCATCGATTCAAGACCACCACGGTTGGAAATTGATCAACCCAAAATCAAGCCGCGAAGAACACCAAAATCCACAAAGGTTGCGGAGAGGTCGAACCGTGTTCGTTTAGCCTGCACTCTTCGCGTTAGAACGGATGCAAGCGACATAGTTGTTCTTGAATCGAGAAGAACGACAAGAACGAGTAAGGGGTTATAGAAAAGCAACAATCCCTACCTCAAAGATTCGTTGACGTCGGTGAGGAGAGGGAAAGACGGACGTCGGTTCGTCGTCGTTGGAGACGTTCCTCGTTGGAGATCATTCGACGAAGTTCTTCGTTGGGGAAATGTTCGTCGTTTGGAGGTAGCGTTTCTCCAAAGTTCTCCCCGAGTCTCCCTTTGCCAACACTCCCCCAATTCAACAAAAAGAGCTAACTTATTAAATTAAGTTTTATTAATTTAACTAGAGTTGGCACATTAATTAATTTTGAAGTTGGCACAATTAATTGGAAAAGAAATCAAGAGTCACCTCCCTCATTAAAGAGGGAGTTCAAGGGGGTCGGGTGGTCCCCATCACAAAATTCAAATTGGGAGGATTAAAATTCAAAAATAAAATAAAGTTAGTTATTTTATTTTCTCCCACGAAAAGTCCGAAAACTAAAAACTACTTTCGACCTACTGCGGTCGAAGTGAATGACTCTTTAAGCGAATATCGGCCCTGCGAGAACAATGGTGCTCTTGGATTTCAATTCCGAACACTGGTTCAAAAGTTACAAAAACCCGCTCACACGCTTACTGAATGTACTTAAGAAACTTCAGAAAAACTTTCCGGGCTCTCCAGGCTTCGGAATGAAGTACCGTCAGAAACTGCAGACTCGAATATTTCCATATAATTAAAAAAAAAAATTACATGGAATTTTCGGATCTTTACATCAGAGGGGAGGGTGAACCCAAAATGCCTCTCTAAGGGGGAAAAAATAGATCGATCCAAGGAGAAGGGCTCAGAGGGGAGGGTGAACCCAAGATGCCTCTCTAAGGGGGCCTTGGTATTTATTTATAATGAATAATAAAATGACATAGTACCTCAAGTCCGGTGTGGGAGTTGACTCAACTTAACCTCTAACACAGTCTTTTCAATCGGCCCCAAGTTCAAGTTTCAAAAACATGTCTTTCTTTTCAAAAACCAAGAAACAATTTGTTTTTATCAAAACCTCATGTCTTTCATTTCAAATCATAAATCATTTCATGCCATTTATCTCATCAAATTCATGCGCAAACATTCATTTCAAATTAAGATCATTTTTTTCGGAAAACTACACTTTGTTTCAAAAGCCATTTTCGAAGGAATTCATCACCCACACACACCATGCCATTTCAACCGCTCATCAAGAGACTCAATTGAAGCTTTAGAAACCAATTGGAAAATCCAACAAGGGATCCAGAAGGGGAGTCAAGGCTAGAATGATCAAGGGAGAATCCTAGTTCCACAAATCAACAAAGCAAGATCTAGATTTATCAACAACTTGAAAATCTATCTCTTTCAAAGGAGAGAAAGGAGGAAAGAAGGAATCACAACCAAAGAGATTACACTTACCGGAAGTAATCCATCGCATCCACCAACACTTTGATCTGAAAAGAGAAGAGGTTGGAGGTGTCAAAATAACCTCTATAGAGCCTCCAAGAACCAAATGATCGTATTAGGTTTGAATGGGGGAGGTTTGGAGTTAAACCGGGGGGTTTCTGGAGTTTAATTAGGAAAATCAAATAATCGAATTTCCGTCGCATGATTTCCTAGGGTAGACCGCACAGTTAGTACTAACCGTGCGCCCTTATTGGGCTTCTGGAGAGAGTTGCACGGTTTGACAAACCGTGCATCTTAACCTGAGCTACTTGAAGAGGTTGCACGGTTTGACTGTACAGTTTGACAAAACGTGCTCCCCCACTGTCCCATGCTGCACGGTTTGAGGGGGAGGCTGCACGGTTTGCACTAGTCGTGCGCCTCCCTCCAGAACTTCAAAACAAGACACATTGTTTCTTTGGCTGACCCGCACGGTTTTCCCTAACTGTGTGCCAAACATGCATAGGCCCAGAAACTTACACAAAGTTCAAAACGAAAGATGGTCAAAACTAAGAGATAAAAGTACCCGAAAACTGATAATGAGATGTTAGAGACACCCACAAAAAGACCAACCAACAAGAGAGTTTCAAGTAGGGATTTAACAAGAGTTTTCTAACCCAAAAGCATGAGCAATTCCTTTAAAAAACATGTGCCTTCTTATTCTAGAAGAAAGTGGAATGAGGGAGAAGCTACCTACCCCCAATGTGTTCGACATGAAGAATCATTCCATGAATTTTTACTTCGATTTCTTAGGCCCAATGCTCGAAGATTCGTTGAAATCTGTCTCTGGAAGGAAGAGGATCACCAAAATCGCCTCGAGGAATCCAGTTCAAGGGGAACGAAGGAAGACTAATGAGAACCGAAGGGGCACTGCAATTTATAGGCTGGTTGGAATTGTCATAATTCACGGCATGACAGAAGAGTTAATGTCGTGAATTTTTGGGGTTGTCTCCATTCATGGCGCAATAAGTATTTCTTGCCATGAATGCCCATCTGTAGAAATTTAAGGCGCCTTAGTTTTAAAATCCCCAAAACCAATTCACGTCGTGAATCACATTTCATGTTGTGAATGACCACATATCACATCTCAATCAAATTTTCCCAGAAACCATTCATGTCGTGAATAGTATTTCACACCGTGAGTCGCCTCCTACAACCAGAGTCCAGTTCCAGTTCGACTTCCTCCTCCTCAAACACCTTCAAAACCTTTCGAAACTTCCCGCAATACAAACACAATCTGATCATAACTTCAAAATAAACACAAAAAAAAAGGAAAATACCTCAAACTGGGGGTGTCACACGATCTTACCCGTTCGACAGACCCTTCATAGTGTACTCAGACCAAAAGAGTATGAAGTTCTTGTTACAACAAAGAATTAGCATTGCGGATCAGCAATGATGGATCACAAAGATTTTGGGGGTATCACTTTAAAATAAAATAGAAACCAAGAGATAACACGACCTCATATTCTCTGTCTCAGAAGGAGGGCATCGGAATGTTGGCTCTGCCAGTGATGTTTGGCATGGCAAGAGGGATGTGATTTAACAGGTAGGTGTTCAAGATGACCGCTACGTCAACATAGTCATTCAACAGGTGCAGTCAGGAAGTAAAACCCCCAAAGAGTTCACTTATTTACAAGACACATTGCAGTATAAGGGATGACTGGTGATACCAACCACTACCAATTGGATCCCGCGGTTGTTGGAGGAATTTCATACTTCTCCCCAGGGCGACCATTCAGGATATTATCGAACTTTTAGGAAGCTGGCTGAAAATTTATATATGGTGGGGATGCGATGACAAGTATTAAACTATGTGTAGCAATGTGAGACTCGCCAATGCTATGAATATTCCACTCTCTCTAGCAGGTTTATTACAGCCTTTGGAAATTCTTGAGGCAGTGTGGGAGGACATCTCAACTAATTTCATTATTGGGCCCCCAAAATCAAAGGGGTATGATTTGATTTTAGTGGTGGCAGACATACTCTCTAATTATGCCCATTTCGTTTCGTTGAAGCACCCTTTTATAGCTATGGGGGTGACCGATGTTTTTTAAGGGAGGTGGTCAAGACTCCATGGCATCCCAAAATCAATTGATAGCGACCGTGATCTACTGTTTACGAGTCATTTTTGGATTGAGCTTTTCAAGTTGGAGGACATGAAATTGAAAATGAGCTATGCTTATCATCCGCAAACAGATGGTTAGACAAAAGTTGTTGACCGATGCTTGGAGCCTCATCTCGAGTGTTTTGGAGGCGAACCAAAGGGGTGTTCCTTGGGCGGAGTTGTGTTGCAAAATTACTTGGCATGCAACCATTAACACCTCACCTTTTGAGGTAGTGTATGGACGGAATCCTCCAACCATGTTTTCTTTCCTGCCCAGTGAAGTATAGGGTGGGCATGCGGTGACAAATATTAAACTATGTCCAGCAACGCGAGACTTGCCAATGCTATGAATATTCCATTGTCTCTCCGGCAGGTCTATTGCAACCTTTAGAAATTCTAGTGGCGGTGTGGGAGGACATCTCAACTAATTTCATTATCAGGCCCCCAAGATCAAAGGGGTATGATGTGATTTTAGTGGTGGCTGACAAACTCTCTAATTATGCCCATTTTGTTTCATTGAACCCCCCTTTCACAACTACGGGGGCGACCAATGTTTTTTAAGGGAGGTGGTCAGATTCCATGGGATCCCAAAATCAATTGTTAGGGATTGTGATCTTTTGTTTGAGTCATTTTTGGATCGAGCTTTTGAGATTGGAGGGAATGAAATTGAAAATGAGCTATGGTTATCATCCGCAAACAGATGGTTAGACAAAAGTGGTCAACCGATGCTTGGAGACTTATCTTGAGTGTTTTGGAGGCGAACCAAAGGGGTGTTCCTTGGGCCGAGTTGTGTTACAAAACCACTTGGCATGCAACCATTAACACCACACCTTTTGAGGTAGTGTATGGGCGGAAACCTCCAACCATGTTTACTTTCTTGCTCAGTGAAGTATGGGTGGAGGCAGTAGCAATTGCCTTGATGGATCGTAACGAGGCTCTCAAACAACTCAAGCGCCATTTGTCTTGTGCCCAAAATCACATTAAGCAGCATACGGTCCGACACCACTAAGTTGTTTCTTTTCATGTGAGGGACCAAATTTATTTGAAACTCAAACCCCACCGCCAACACCGCCAACACCGCCAACACCGCCAACACCGCCAACACCGCCAACACCGCCAACACCGCCAACAGACAATAGCTCAACATATTTACCAAAAGCTGTTTACCCGGTTTTATAGCCCCTTTGTGGCCCTTAAACGAATTGGCCTCGTGGCTTATCAGCTGGATTTGCCCCCTGAAGCGCCAATCCATCTTGTTTTTCATGTCTCCCAGCTCAAAAAGGCTATTGGGAATCTGGTTTCACATTCAATTCTTCCCACGGGACTATATGAGGGGCAAAGCAACCTGAGGTGGTCCCCGCACAGCTGTCTGGTAGGGGATTTCCTTGTTAGACAGTTAAAAGGGGGAAGAGAGAGCGAGGGTAGAGAGGAATATTTTTGTGGGGCTTGGGCGAGAGTGAGAATGCGGTCTCATCCCAAAGTGTTTCTTCTACATACTCTGTATTACACTTGTTGCTAGCCATAATGTTCTAAAGAGATTTCTCAGGGTTACGTGTCCTACCACTAGATGTATCGCACCTGTTGCCAGCCATCATTTCTCGTGTCCTACATACTCTGTATTGCACCTGTTGCTAGCCATCATTTCACGTGACCTACATACGCTGTATCGCACCTGTTGCTAGTCATAAAATCTTTATTTAATGGAGCTTGCTTTCTGTCTTGATACTTCTGTTTGACTTGAAATTATTTCAACTCAACTACATCATATAAGTACTTAAGAACCCCATCGTTTCTGAATCTGCATACTAGTTGCTACTCTAGTTTGTGGGCTTCTCCAAATTTCACCTTGGTGTTCCTTAATGGAACACTTGTCAGTTGGCAAACACAGCAAGGATGTATGTGTTGGCAGGTTGATATGATTTGCAATGAAGATAATTTTACTTGTATCTGTAAATATTCTTTTTTTTAAAGGTGGGTGGGGAAGTATGTTTGGTCAATGCTGAAAGATTGAAATGAATAGACATGACATTTATAGTGAACTGAACTTGGTCGGGCACCTCTTGGCAAAACTTTGTCGAGCACTTAAATACCAGTATTTTTTATGGGAGGATGGTGAATTATGTCTGCTTAATGCAGGAGAAAAAACATTGATATGCTGCTTAACTTGGTCATGCACCTCTTGACAAATCATTGCTGAGCTGTTATTGTTGAAATCCGAAATCTGAAATGCATTTCTTGTTGTTTGTGGAGTTAAACCTTGTTGAGCACTTAAATACTAGTAATTTTTTTATGGGAGGATGGTGAATTATGTCTGCTTAATGCAGGGGAAAAAACATTGATACGGTGCTTAACTTGGTCATGCACCTTCTGACAAATCATTGTTGAGCTGTTATTGTTGAAATCAGAAATCTGATATGCATTTCTTGTTGTTTGTGGAGTTAACTTTGTCGAGCATGAAAACTTTTTGGAATGTGCTTTCAAGATATCATTAGCTTCAAGGGGGGAAACAGGCCTTCTTGTTTATGTGGGATATGGACCTGTTCACCGCATAGTCTTGCAAAATGTATTAATGATTCTTCTAATTTTTGCAGCTGTTCTCGATTTGATCCTTAGTTGGAAAGCAAGGCGTAGCATGTCCCTCCACGTTAAACTAAGATATATTTTAAAAGTTGTGTCAGCTGCTGCATGGGTGGTGATTCTCCCGGTTACTTACGCTTACACTTGGGAAAATCCATCTGGATTTGGTCGCACTATCAAGACTTGGTTTGGAAGTAATTCAAAGGCACCATCACTTTTTATTTTGGCTGTTGTCATCTACACGGCACCCAATATGCTTGCAGCGCTTTTGTTTCTTTTTCCCTTCATTCGTCGATTTCTGGAGAGATCAGACTATAGAATTGTGATGCTGATGATGTGGTGGTCACAGGTCAGCTTTGGTATCTTATTACATTTTTCGTTGTTAGTCACAGTTAGGATGGAGTGTAAGTATAGCCTTTCGGCCAGACCCAGGCCGGGACCTGTTTTTTTATATAGTTTTCTAATAAAAAATTTAATAAGAATACTTTTTTAATTAAAACAAAAACATTAAAGAAAACTGGGTCAGCCCCTGATCTAAGAGTCTCGTTGGTCCGGGGCGGGCCGGGCCGGGCTGGGTTTACATCCCTAGTCATAGTTATACTCTTTTCTTGCTTTAGTCATAATTATTTGTTGTGTACGCATTTTGGCAGCCTCGTCTTTATGTTGGGAGAGCAATGCATGAAAGTGCATTTTCTCTTTTCAAGTAAGTTTCCTGAAACACTAAAGCTCTTCGTGATTTGCTTACTTATTTTGGTTAATACAATTTTTTGGATTATATATATATATATATATTTAATAAATCTCAGGTACACACTGTTTTGGGTTCTACTGATAGTAACAAAGTTGGCATTCAGTTATTTTGTTGAGGTGTTATTACTTGCACATGCTCCTACATGACGCTACTTTAATGTTTCAGTACTGACACAATTGCCCATTTTCTTGTATTCAGATAAAGCCACTGGTGGGCCCAACGAAAGCTATCATGGATGTTAAAATTAGACGTTATCATTGGCATGAATTTTTTCCTCGCGGTATCAAACTGCATTATTTGCTATATTAGTTATTTTCCCTATTCACAATGTGATGTTTTATTGAGTGATTTTCAAATGCAGCGAACAATAATATTGGTGTTGTGGTTGCACTGTGGGCGCCCATAATTCTTGTATGGTTTATGACCTTTATACCTCATTTATCCATTTTTTGATTAATCTGCAATATCAGTTCGCATCAGCTGAAAAATTTGTTCTTGTAATATGCATTTTTTTGTTTTTTAGGTTTATTTTATGGATACTCAGATTTGGTATGCTATATTCTCAACATTATTTGGAGGCATATATGGTGCTTTCCGTCGTCTTGGGGAGGTTAGCTCTTCATAATTTTTTCACTACACATTAAAAATATTTTTATTGATGTAGTCTCGATGCACCTTTAGATTCAGTTTGCAGCAGCTTTAGAGAAAAGAAAGTGGGGTTGAAAATACTGGTCAAATATTTAAATAAATTTAAGAAATTAGTGTGCCTGCAGATTAAGTGCTTACTGTAGTTCGAATAACTATGTATCACTATGTATCTAGTCTGTTGGTGTGTTCAGTTGAGTTACTTGACCTGGCCAATCTTATCCCATTATCTTGCCAGCTTAAAATTTGTATTTCCTGCCTATCCAGGATCGTGTAGATTTGTATCTCATCTATAAATAAAGAGATTCGGCCTCACTTAGCGGCATGGTTTTATGCCAATTATTTCTACATGGTATTGAAGCCTGTGAAATCTCTCAACCCTAGGCATGCGACTGCCCCTTGGCTGTGACTCACCAGCGGGCAACCATCCCAAGCTACGACCATCCCAAGTTGTGACCCAACAACTTGTGCTGTCCCCTGGTCTTGTGCCAGTCACGCGAACCAACAAGTCCCGTCACCACCCCTTGACTGTGTGCCAGTTGTGCGACCCAACAGGTTGCATTGCACAGCAGCGTGTTCTGTGTGCGCCTCCGGCGGGCCACGTGCATTGTGCATGCCTCAGGTGGGCTGCACACCAGGCCACATTCCCCCTTCCGTGCATTCTACTCAGCCACAGCTCCCTGCACTATGCATCTTCTATTATTTTTTACCTGCTGATGGAACAGCGATAATTCTGTGATTATGATGCTGCAGTTTTCTCCTTCATAGTGTTAATTGTTAGAGCTGCTGATTGCTAGACTATGCGACTTCGTTTGTGCTATTTATTTTCCTTTATTGCTGGACTTTTGATGCTGCACCTATCTGTAAGTTGTAATGACAGTGGTGGCTTTGTCAGGTGCTGACTGGTGTAGATCTCAGTTGCCCTCTTTGCTTGGGTGATATCTTCTTCTTGTCGCTTACTCTGCCTGATCCGACTGTCGCATGCCTACCCGTGATGATCGCAATGTCTACATGCCTCGTCGATGTGTGCCTTGTGGTGCCAACATCCTTTTGTGCTTTTGTAACCTAGACTGGCCACCATTCTGTTTGCTTATCTCAGCGTCTTGCCGCATAATAATTGGACTCTGGTGCTTCTGATTATAACATTGACAATGTAGGCATTCTTTGGTCCTAGTGCCCGTTTTCAATTGGAGGTGCCATCACTGTGGCCGATGACTCCTCCATACTCAAAGCTAGTTTTGGAACCTGCATTGTCACTCCTGTGATTGACTTTCCTTCAGTGCTTATGCTCTGTGCAGTTTATTGTCCATTTGTAAACTTATTATTTATAGTGCTCCGCTGTCACCGATTCTTATTATTTTTTAGGAGTGGTAAGTTGTATAGAGACATGTTTGTGCTCGACTCGCCACCATCCCTCGCCCATTCATCCCTTTCTGCTCGTGTTTTGGAGCTCCACTTCCGACATGGTCATCCACCAATTCCAGTTCTTGAACGCCTTTATCTAGAGGATATCTTTCATTTATTAATTCTGAGTAGAGTCATCCTACCAAGCATCATCGAGTCATTGATGTTGTCTGATAGCAAAAGCAGATCTCGAGTTCGTATGTGTCCATTCCGTTGTGCAGCCCCCCATTCCATTCTGCTCTGTCTTCATAAGATGTTTATTCACCAAACATTTTACCCTAACACATCTCAACAAAGTAGTGTTGTGGAGTGCATGAATCGTCATCTCTTAGATACCGCTTGGGCCCTTTATTTTCGTATAAAAGTTTCCACTACTTTCTGGGGTGATGTTATTTTGACAGTGATGTATCTCATCAACCATCTTCCGTCATTAGTCCTTGAGGGAGAGGCTTAATATCACTTTTTTGCCCATCCCACCCACCACAATCACTCCAACCGACAACACTCACTCCCACTCCGTATCTTCAAATGTTTGTGCAATGCTCATGACATTCATCTCACTCGCATTAAGTTTCATGTTCATTCTCTTCGATGCATTTTCTTGGATATTCTCATGCACCGTGGGTATCATTTTTTTTCTCGGACTTGGGATGGTATGTTGTGTCTGTTGATGTTTCCGTTGTTAAGATTGAACTCGATTATTTGACAGCCGTCACTCACAACAAGAGCCCAACCGAGAATTAGTTAGAATCTGGGAGAGTTGGTTCATCGCTACTGATTTTGAAAAGTCCAGGTAGAGCACGACACCAAACTTGTTGCATAGAAATTTTGTGTAAGATCTGGAACCCCTTTAGTGAGAACATCAAAAAGTCGCTCTCGTGTATGAATATATAGTCAGAAGTTAGAACTTCCGAAAGGCGACTTTATTGTAAGCTCTGGAACCCCTTTAGCGAGAACATAAAAAGTTGGTGTCATGTATGAGTATAGTTAGAAGTGGGATTTTTTTGATGTAACTGTCATGTACAGAATGACTATCCACCTCTATATGTTTGACTTGGTAATGAAAAATAAGATTTGTAGCAATTTTCTATGGACGGGCCTCTCAATTGGGTAAGTGACCTCATGCAATATCTTTTGTGGCGATATGATATTTGTGACCACCAATGAGTAACACAAAACGCTGCTATATTGTAGAAAGCCCAACTCCAGTAACCCGGAGCCGATGTATACTTTATTACATTGGTATAAGATATAAAAGATCTCATCGTGAAAGACCGACCCGTTTAGTAGTCTTGAAGAACCAGATACGTATATGATTTCCATGTTACATTGGAAATATAAAATATATAGCATAAAAATATTCTTGCATCCTTGATATTATTCATAATATGCTTGGAAAAAAAAAGAAATACAGGGTGATTTCAGATGCTTAGTAAGAGTTACGTACAACAAAAACTATAATGAATCAATAAGGCATAATCAACATGACATGATAAATAACTGAAAAACATGTCATTTAATCAATAACTTGAGCACAAAATGCATTCATGAATAATATCAATGCAGTAATATCATGGATAATAATAATTGAATTTTCAGTGAAGGAAATGTTTAATATTGAACGTCCTGATTTCAGACATCATAATATCTATACCGTCAGAGTCTTGTGTCGAGACAATTTAATTTGACGGGTAGGTAGAAACCCATTTATTTTGGCCAACTGATTTGTCTCGCGAGATCTGTCGATGCATCGATGGATTATCTATAACCGGATCCCACCCGTCACTGCATGTCAAATGCATTCCTCACATATTGAATGATCAATTTAATTCATAAACAATATACCTTATCAACAAATGTTTGTATTTGAGTAAAGAATATGGAATATCAATATTTTCCCGGTCAATCAAATTACTTTCATAACAAAATACCGTATGTAAAAATGTTATACAGTTTATGCAATAATCACATCCATGATACAAAAAATATGAATATTTAAAAGAAATGTAATGTCCCACGATCATAAGAAAGTAAATTTTTAAAGAGAAATATATGTTTGTTGTAAAATCAGGTTTTTGGAAAAATGGAATTGGAATTTTAAAATAGTCTTTCATTAAATGGTTTTCTTTGCAAAACTATGGAAAATTTGTAGAAGCTAAATAGTGTAAAATGGTTATAGCGGCGGGAAAATCTGTAAATGCCGTATACGTTAAAAGGAAACATTCCTTTTCCTTTTTGTAAAGAGAGTTTAGAACGATCTTTTCAGAAAAACATTAGAATGATTCGTTTCAAACCTTGTAAAATGTAATGGATAACATAAAAAGTACTTGATAAATCATTTGAGTAAATAAAAAACTTTTGTGAAACAATTTTTAAAAAATATAGATATGGAAGAAAAATACTCGATGAAAAAGAGAAATAAGTGAGGCGATAGTCATCCTTGAAATTTCTTAAAGTTTTAAATTAATATAAATTATTTTTCATCTCCAAATGGTAATTGATATAACTAGAAGCTAAGATGATGATGAGTTGAAAACCCCACATCTAATAAAATTTGGACATGTTTTGGTAATGTTTTTACCCTTATTTTTTTAGTTTTAACCTCTCATTAACCATTTTGATAATTACCGCAATATTTAAGTTTTCTTCCCTTTAAAATAGGTGATACCATAAGAGGATAAACGACTCATAAATGGATCATGATTGATGTTTTCAACAATATCTCATTCACTTGGCCAAAGATATGATTTTTATGAATTTTAAATCATTTAATAAAATAAAATAAATTATAAAATTTCATTAATGCCATTTTTGACACTATTCATTTAATTTAACTTTAAATACATCAAGACAAAGATGAAATTCGAATGTTATACTTTCACACATCCTTAACATGTCATATGTATATAAAATTTGTGGAACACTAATTTATCCAATTTGTTTTACTTCTAATATTATTAAATCATCTATTTTAGTTTTCTATTAATTGAATAAATACCGTGTCAATGTTGCGTAAACATTTAAGCTAATTATTCAATCACTAATAATTTAAAATAAATTATCATGATAAAAACAATTAATTTATCTTTCAAATGAACATTTAAAACCGAACATAACTTGTTTTTGTTCTTTTGAAAAAATATTAGAGATATTAAAAGCAAGATAATGACAACAAAAGATCATATTTTCGAAGTTTGAATGATTATGAACTTAAATGCAACAAAAAAACAGTTTTTTTAGAAAAATACTTTTTTAAGTCTAAAAATGGACTTAACTAAAATCTGGCATATTAATGGTTTAAATGCAATTAATAGATCATT
Organism: Viscum album; assembly: GCA_963277665.1. Taxonomy (NCBI): domain Eukaryota; kingdom Viridiplantae; phylum Streptophyta; class Magnoliopsida; order Santalales; family Viscaceae; genus Viscum; species Viscum album. The sequence goes on along the minus strand of OY728128.1, from coordinate 1,508,781,589 downwards.
TTTAACTAAACGTGGCTTATGTTAGTTTAGAATTGAATTCAAAGCATAATGAGGTCTTTTCAATTAAAAGAAATGACAGTTAAGAAAAACGGTATTTTTCACTATTCCTTGAAAAATCAATTTTTTTCAGAAAAATCCCCAAATTTCAACATAATATAATTTTGACATATTGAATTAAAAAATGATATAATTGTCACATAATAATATTTTAATAGGTTGTCACGGTTCATTTAAACTCAGTGTTGTGTGCAAAACAAGCTATCAAATAAATTTATTTAAATAAAAATATATAATAAAATTTCGCGCTGTTACATATATCCCTAAGTACAAGTAAAACCTTACCAACATCGCAAGTACAAGTAATACTCCTCACCTTTATAGATAGTTTTACTTTTCAACTAGGTGTTTTTGGTGAATAGAGCCACTCAATTGTTCTATGAACAGATTTTTTAACAGGTTCAACTGGAGTATCAAATGAGTTGGTGCTACCAGTCTGGTACAAATTTCCACTGAAATAATAAATCAGCTTTCAGTTATCTAGTAATCTCTATACCCTAGAAATATTTCGTCGAGCTCAAGTCCTTGGCATGAGAGTTTTAATCAACAAAGAAGTTGAATCAGTTAATACGTGGAAGAGGGGGCAGCAAATGGGGTTTCATAGGTTCAACTGGAGTATCAAATGAGTTGGTGCTACAAGTCTGGTACAAATATCCTCTGAGATAATAAATCAACTTTCAGTTATCTAGTAATCTCTATACCCTAGATATATTTCTGCGAGCTGAAGTCCTTGGCAGGGGAGTTTTAATCAACAAAGAAGTTGAATCAGTTAATACCTGGAAGATGGGGCAGCAAATGGGGGGTGGGGAGGGGTTTCTTAGGTTTGGCTCTAATACCATGTGGAAATCAGAATATGTACTTAAAAGTGAGGTCGGAGGGTTTATTTATAGTCATCAAAGTAACTAATGCCCCTTGGGTTGTAAGGAAAAAACATATGGTTGTGCCAAAACATTGGATTGAAATTGAAAATGGATGTTTTTTAGGATTTGAAGGGCTGGGAGCAGTCCTACACATGCTAAGAGATTGTGCGTGTGAAATTGATTATATCGAACGTGTCAATTTGGGTAAGATAAAGACCGGCTGTTGCAAATGGGCAAAAACTCTCTGGTATGTGGCATGGGGCATCTCTAATCAAATGATATAAAGATATGATTGGAGAGCGCGAGGATACAATATATTGTTGGGGCACACCCACTCTTTATTTTAAGCCTTTACCAAAAGATATTGGATTGAAATTGAAAATTGATGTTTTTTGGGATTTGAAGGCCTGGGAACGGTCCTACATGTGCTAAGAGATTGTGCGTGTGAAATTGATTATATCGAATGTGTGAAATTGATTATATCGAACCTGTCAAATTGGGTAAGATGAGGACCGACTGTTGCAAATGGGAAAAAAATCTCTGGTATGTGGCAAGGAGCATCTGGAATTAAACGATATAAAGATGTGATTGGAGAGCGTGAGGCCTCTATTGAGGCTTGTCTTGAAGCAATTGTAGAAGATTAAATAAAAATTTGATGTTAGAGGTGACATAGGAGAGGATCAGGCCATGCAAAAACACAAAAACACAAACACACAAATACAAAAAGAAAAAATAGAGGAAATAAAGAAAAAAGAAAAACCAAATTTAAGGGGTATTGGGTTGTGGTGTTTCAATAGTGGCAGAGTTTTGGGCCTCTAAAACCGGGCTAACGTTGGCTTAGAAAAAGGGTATATGGTTGTGGTGTTACGCAGTCTCAATGTCAACTATTGACTTTGATAGGCGCAGTAAGAAGAATCTAGAAATTTTCATTGCTTTCTTGGAAAAAGAACTTACAGGTTTCCTCCCTGAGGATTCCCCTCCTCGGGCCAGGTGCAATGCCACAACAGAGCAGAAATCACGATACCCCCTCCCAAACACAGTACCCCAAGGTAGTTATACCTTCCTAACAGAACTGGAAAATCAAATTACAATTATACCGCTGGCTAACAGAACCAACAACACTCACACAACAGCTAACGAACCCTCCTACTATGAGTATACAATATGGGAGGTCTAGACACAGACTCACTCCTATCAACACCCGCCCCTTGAGAAACCACCTTGTCCCCAGGGTGGAAATTTGGAAATTGAAGAGTAATAGTAGCAGAATCCTCCCAAGTTGCTTCATCAAGTGGTTGACCCTGCCAATGTATTAACCACTGGTGGTGTTTGTTGGATTGGTGTTGCCCGACCGACACCGACAGACACTGTAGCGGAGCTGACCGACCGACACCGTAGCGGAGCTGACCGACCGACACCGACAGGCACTGTAGCGGTGCGGACTTCGGGGTCAACTTCACTGTAGCGCTTTTGACAAAGCCAGCCGGCAGACACTGTAGCGACGCGGACCACTTTTCGAACAGTGATCATCTTCTCCATTGTTTTATAGCCCATTTCGGGCTAGGGTTTCATGACTGAAATCCTCTGTAATTTTGTGCTCCCGAATCATAGTGAAATTCTGCCTCTCCCGTGGACGTAGGGATTTTTCCCGAACCACGTAAATCTTTGTGTCCCTTGCTTTCTTTCTTTTCGTTTTTTCTCGTTTTTGTCGTTGTGTCTCCCGACGATTCCGCAACAACTGGTATCAGAGGGTGAGTTCGGAATTCTCCAACGATGGCTCTGGATGAAGGCAAAGTGAAGATCGATCGCTTCGATGGAACTGATTTCAGTTTCTGGAGGATGCAGATCGAGGATTATCTTTATCAGAAAAAGATGCACTTGCCGCTTCTGGGTGTGAAGCCAGGGGACATGGAGAAGTCGGAGTGAGAGCTACTGGAGCGACAGGTTCTGGGTGTTGTGCGCCTGACGTTGGCAAAAAACGTGGCGTTCAACATCAGAGAAGAGAAGACGACGGTGGACCTGATGAAAGCCCTCACAAATATGTACGAGAAGCCTTCTGCGGCAAATAAGGTGCATTTGATACGACGATTGTTCAACCTGAAAATGGTTGAAGGGAGACCTGTTGCAGATCATATCAACGAGTTCAATACCATCATAAGTCAGTTGTCATCGGTGGACATTGATCTTGGTGATGAGGTATGCGCTCTGGTTTTATTATCTTCGTTACCTGAAAGTTGGGAAGCAACTGTGAGCAGCACTTCGGGGAATACGAAGATGACTCTGAAAGATATAAGGGACCTAATCCTTAGTGAGGATGTTCGAAGAAGAGAATCAGGCAGATTCTCTGGTTCTGCTTTGAACGTTGAAGGAAGAGGAAGATACCCACAACGGGACAATCGCAGAGGACGATCGAAGTCAAGAGGAAAGAGCAGAGACAAGGCAAAGGGGCCTGGTCCTACCTGCTGGACATGCGGGAAGAAAGGACATCTCAAGAAGGAGTGCAGAGATAACCGGAAGGGACCTGAAACCAGTGGAGCAAACGCGGTAGCTGAAGGAACTGATGATGTGCTACTGCTCAGCGTGGACAGCCCATGGAGTCTTGGATTTTTGACTCTGGGGCGTCTTTCCATTCTACATCGGAGAAGGGTTTTCTGAACAATTTTGTTTCTGGAAATTTTGGCAAGGTGCATCTTGCTGATGACGAGCCCTTGCAGATTGTGGGGAAAGGAGATGCACGGATCAAGACCACCAGTGGGAGCTTGCTGGTTCTGGAAAAGGTGAGGTACATCCCTGGTTTAAGAAGAAATCTCATTTCTGTGGGACAGCTTGATGATGCAGGGTTGAGTACCACGTTCACTGGTGGTGCATGTAAGATCACAAAAGGAGCTACGGTCATTGCTCGGGGAGCAAAGAAAGGCACCCTGTACAACCTGACAGAAACTTGCATGGACATGGCTGCATCACTGGAAGCTGTCGGAGGTTCTCAAATGTGGCACTACAGACTCGGCCACCTGAGTGAAAAGGGGATGAAGGTGCTGACAACAAAAGGGTTGCTACCAGAGCTGAAGTCGGTGGAAGTAGGCTTATGTGAAGATTGCTTCTTTGGAAAGCAGAGGAAGGTGTCCTTTGCAAAAGGAGGCAGAACACCGAAGGCTGGAAAGCTGGACCTGGTGCATACAGATATTTGGGGGCCTGCACCAGTACCATCCCTCGGAGGGTCACAATATTATGTGACATTCATCGATGACTCAACAAGTGGAGCTTGAAGGTGTGCCTGAGCTTGAGAGATCCGAACCGGTGGAACCTACCACTCCAGTGGAGTTGAGGAGATCATCAAGGGTGAGAAGGCCTGTTCAGAGGTATTCACCATCATTGCATTATCTATTATTGACTGACGGTGGAGAACCAGAATGTTTTGAAGAGGCAATGCAGCTGAAGGAGTCAAGCAAGTGGGAGATGACAATGAAGGAGGAGATTTCCTCATTGTATGACAACAACATTTGGGAGTTGACATCCCTGCCAGCAGAAAAGAAAGCATTGCAGAACAAGTGGGTCTGCCGGGTGAAGGAAGAGCATGACGACAAGAGGAGGTTCAAGGTAAGGCTGGTGGTGAAAGGCTTCCAACAGAAGGAGGGAGTGGATTTCACGGAAATATTCTCATCAGTAGTAAAGCTTACCACCATCCGGGTGGTTCTCAGCATTGTGGCGTCAGAGGATTTGCACCTTGAGCAGCTTGATGTCAAGACTGCTTTCCTTCATGGAGATTTGGAGGAAGATATCTACATGCAGCAGCCAGAGGGAGAGTCTGGAAAGGAAGACTTGGTGTGCAAACTCCAGAAGAGCTTATATGGACTGAAGCAGGCACCGAGACAGTGGAACAAGAAGTTTGATTCATTTATGTCTAAAAATGAATATAAACGATGTGGCATGGATCAGTGTTGCTACATCAAGTCTTTCGGTGATGAATATATTATATTGCTTCTGTATGTGGATGACATGCTCATTGCAGGATCATGTATGCAGAGGATTAATTTGCTGAAAGGGCAGTTGGCTGAGGAGTTTGAAATGAAGGATCTTGGAGAAGCTGGCAAGATTCTGAGAATGAAGATCAAGAGATACCGCACAGCTGGAACTTTAATGTTGTCACAAACTGATTACATTGGGAAGGTTCTGAGAAGATTCAGCATGCTGGAAGCAAAGACAGTCTCTATTCCCCTGGCGAGCCACTTCAAACTATCAAAGGAGCAATCACCGAAGACGGTAGAAGAGGTGGATTACCTGGCAAAAGTTCCATACGCATCAGCTGTGGGAAGCCTGATGTATGCCATGGTCTGTACTCGACCTGACATTGCTCATGCAATGGGAGTTGTGAGCAGGTATATGGCTAACCCTGGAAAACAACATTGGGAAGCTGTGAAGTGGATACTAAGGTATTTGAAAGGCAGCAAGGAGGTATCTCTGTGCTTTGGGAAAGGAACTTCATTGCAGGGGTATGTTGATGCTGACCTTGGAGGCGATGTCGACAGCAGGAGTACCACGGGTTATGTTTTTACCTGTGGAGGAACTGCGGTAAGTTGGATATCACAATTGCAGAAGGTGGTGACTTTATCCACCACAGAGGCAGAATACATTGCTGTAACAGAAGCTGGGAAAGAGATGGTTTGCCTGAAGAGCTTCATGGATGAATTGGGAAGAAAGCGAGAGGAGAATGTATTGCACTGTGACAGTCAGAGTGCTATACATCTTGCCAAGAACCCAGTATTTCATGCCCGGACGAAGCACATTCAGTTGAAATACCATTTAATCAGAGGTTTGATACAGGATGGGTTGCTGACTTTGCAGAAGAACTGTGGAACCAATAATCTAGCAGACATGTTGACAAAGCCAATGGTGATACAGAAGTTGAGGCATTGCTGTGCCTCTGTTGGTCTCCACTGATGAACGGAGGATGAGAGGCAGAATGATGGAGGACCTGCTAGGAGCACAAGAGCAAAACAGTTTGTATTTAATGAATCTGTGAATGGAAAGCACGCGACTGGTGTGTCAAGAAAAGGAAGAACTTAGATTAAGTTGTCTTCATCAGTTGCATCGAAGCATAGCAGTGCAGCGGATCAGGCTACAAGTGGGAGATTGTTGGATTGGTGTTGCCCGATCCGATTGGGCCGAATGCTTGTGGCCCGCAACTGTAGCGGTGCGGAATTCGGGATCAACTTCACTGTAGCGCTTTTGACAAAGCCAGCCGGCAGACACTGTAGCGTCGCGGACCACTTTTCGAACAGTGATCGTCTTCCCCATTGTTTTATAGCCCATTTTGAGCTAGGGTTTCATGACTGAAATCCTCTGTAATTTTGTGCTCCCGAATCATAGTGAAATTCTGCCTCTCCCGTGGACGTAGGGATTTTTCCCGAACCACGTAAGTCGTTGTGTCCCTTGCTTTCTTTCTTTTCGTTTTTTCTCGTTTCTGTCGTTGTGTCTCCCGGCGATTCCGCAACATTGTTGCCCCTTGGAAAGCTCACCTAGAATTTTTGCTTGAAAAAGTTTTGTCACCATAGAAATTAGTGGGCAAAGAAACAGAAACGTCTGGCATTCCTGAAGCAGGTCGTAGTTGGGAAACAAGGAGAACAGGATGGACGCGACTGTCTGGAGGGAGATCAAGCTTATAAGCGACAACACCAATTCTGTCCAAGACAGAAAAAGGACCATAGTATCGGGAAGCAAGCTTTTTATGCAATTGGTATTTAGAATCGGGCATATTCGGACATAACTTGATCCAAACCTGATCACCCGCAACGTAGGTAACATCTTGGCGATGGCGATTAGCAGAATGAATCATAAGCTGTTGGGCGCGGTGCAGATTATGATGTAGCTGTTTTAAAGCCTTATCGTGGTCAACTAAAGCTGTGGCCACTGCTTCAACAACAGTTTCACCCGTAGAATAATGAATCATCTGAGGGGGCGCGGCCATATACTGATTCAAATGGTGTTTGACCAGTAGAAGTGAGCAGTATTGTAACTATATTTAGCCCAAGGAAGCCACGTGACCCACTGAGAAGGATAGTCGGAAGAAAACCAATGCAAATACGCCTCCAAATAACGGATGACAACCTCTGTTTGGCTGTCAGTTTGGGGGTGGTACGACAAACTCATTTACAAGGAAGTACCGTGAAGCCGGAAGAGCTCCTGAGAAAAAATGCTAGTGAACAAAGGATCCTGGTCACTAACAATTGCTTTCGGAATCCCATGTAATTTAACAACGCCCCGAATGAAAATTGCAGCAACAGACTTTGCTGTAAACAGGTGTTTCAGAGGAATAAAATGGGCATACTTGCTTAACTGATCAACTATAACAAGTGAAGGAGAATAAAATGAGAAAAACCGAACCCTCAAAGTGTACTTTCTAAAGACCTAGCTTGGACACATAATGAAAAGAAAACAACAAAACAGACGCTAACACTCCCCCTCAAGCTGGACAGACCCAGCTTGATTACAAAACAGACGAAATAAAAAAAGAAAGCTGCAAAGGCTGCTGCTCCCCCTCACGATCGAAGCTCCTCCGCAGGATGATGGATGAATGATGTCGCGGACGCAGTAGATGAACCACTCAAACCGGGCCGATGGACAGAGCGCCAGGATGCCGCACTAGTGGGGCCGGTCGATGAAACGCCGGGAAATCCAAACTAGCACCGGGAAAACCGCATTTGCAGGGCCGGCGACGGAAGGCGGGGATTCCGCAGAATTGTTGCGGGATCTGGCGGCGCCAACGGGCCCAAATCCTCGGTGGTCGAGCTGTTGCGCCAGCGAATGAGCGTGCCGACGGATTGAGATGCGGCTGCCGGGAGTCGTCGGGAGATGCCGACGAGGCAGGGATGCCGCAGGAAGTGCCGGAGAGCCGAAACTTGAAGCAGGGTAGCCGCTAGGAGAAACTTGAGCCGGCTGGCTGCCGGAAGAGGAGCGCAGGAGGAGGCCGGCGAGGGAGCAGGACAGCGGGAGGCATAGCTGGAAGCCGGAGGAGGCCGCCAGCGTGGAGGGGCCGGCAAGGGTGGAGCCCGGTCGCTGGAGGCCGGCTGTCGGAGGCGCTGGCAGGGGGAGAGGCCGGCAGAGTAGGGAGGCGGGGCGGGAGAAGTTGGGAGTGTCCGACGCGAGCCGCGACGGGAGGCCGAAGCAGAGAACCGTGATGGGAGGGATCCGCAACGGGAGGCCGAAGCAGAGAACCGTTGGGGGGGAGATCCGCCGGCAGGGGAAGATCGCCGGGAGAAGGGAGTGCGCCACGGGATGCAGGCACCAGCAGGGGGAGATCCACCGGGAGTTACTGCCGGAAGGAGGATCAACCGCCGAAAAATCTGCAGGAGGCGGGTACCGCTGGAGAAGCAGAAGCGCCGGGCCGTCGCGCCGGGAGGAGGAGCGGGGAGGGGGGGGGCTCTGTGGATTGGAGCCGCCGCCCCCCGGACGAGGGAAACCCTAAAGCAAGGGAGAAGAAAAAAAAATATTAGGGAGGGAGGCGGGTACCGCTGGCGATTTTGTAGCCTTTTTTCCTTTATTATCATTTACAGCAGAATCTTGCCTCACATCCTGGTTATTCTTTTCGTAATGGACTGCTGTTTTTTCAAAATCGCCTTGTTTTACCCAAAACCTCGTCTTTCATTCCCAAATTATTGCACTATTATCACTCATCTCTGACAGGGGGACATCTTGGATATCTAAAAACATTCAATCGGTTAGCTGGAGGTGTTACTTGGATTGGTATGTCCCGTATGGTTCAGCGGTTTGTCCGGGAATGTTCGGTTTGCCAGCAGAATAAATATGACACTTTAAAGCCAGCTGGTCTTCTTCACCCATTGCCTCTTCCTAGTCTCATTTGGGAGGAAATATCCATGGACTTTATCCTGAAGAAGTTCGGAATGAACAGATTGTAAATCAAACCACTGGGGCTGAGAAATAGCCAGATTTTGGAGATGGAACTCTCCATCCACACAGGAAAGAGCATCTGCAGCAGTATTTAATTTCCCGGGTTTGTAAATTATGTCAAAATCGTAGCCCAAAAGCTTGGCTTGCCAGCATTGATGGTCCATGGACACAATGTGTTGAGTGAGCAAATGTTTTAAACTACTATGGTCGGTAAAAATATTGAAACGTTGGTCCATAAGATAGCGGCGTCAATGCTGGACTGATAAAGCTATGGCCATAAGCTCTTTTTCATAAATGGATTTGGGCAAAGTTTAAGGGGATAATGCCTTACTGAAATAAGCCAATGGGCGACCCTTCTGCATAAGAACAGCCCCAATTCCAGCACTTGAGTCATCGCATTCAATGGCAAACCGGAGGAAAAAAACTGGCATAGCCAAAACAGGAGCAGAAATAAGCTTGGCCTTTAATAATTCGAAGGCTTCTTGAGCAGGAGCTGTCCAAGAAAACTGTCCGTTTTTAGTTAACTCAGTAAGAGGACGAGCAATCTTGCCATAGTCTTGAATGAATTTCCTGTAATAACCAGATAAGCCGAGAAAACCTCAAACTTCCTTAGCATTTTGAGGAACCCGCCAATGCTGGACAGCCTCAACCTTCTTAGGGTCCATAGAAACCCCCTCGGATGAAATAATATGCCCCAAATTCGGTAAAAGGTTTCTTTCAGTTGTTGCTGACTGAAAGCTTTTAGTTATTTGGCATGGGGCATCTAGAATCAACAATGTAAATGAATAGTTGGAGAATTTAGGGCCTCTGTAGCCTTCATTGAGGATTTGTCTTGTTGCATAAGTTAGTAAGTTAAGTCGAGTCCCACATCGGACTTTATGGATTATGTCATCTTTATTATTCTCTATAAATAAACATAAAGGTCCCCTTTAGAGAGGCATATTGGGTATTGGATCACTCTCCTCCATTCTAACATCGGACGCCGTATGCCATTTGGGTCCGCTATTTGGACGCCGTATCACCCGACCTTTTGGGTCCACTATTCGGATGTTGAATCACCCGGTCATTTGGGTCCCCTTTTGAGGCCGTTTTTCAGTCCTTGTTTCATCCAACATCTTCAAGCAATGGTACACCTAGCTTGAGGGGGGACCCACTTGGAAGCCGGCGTCAAATTTATTGTTTTCTAGTTTTTTATTCATGTATTCATGTTTGGAGTATTAGGTGCGTTTGAGATGTTTATTTTTGTTTTTTCATATATCCAAGCTAGGTACACTAGCTTGAGGGGGGAGTGTTAGAGAGTAAGTTAAGTCGGGTCCCACTTCGGATTTTATGTATTATGTCTTCTTTATTATTCTCTATAAATTAATACCAACGCCTCCCTTAGGCATCTTGGGTATTGGGCCACTGTCCTCTATTCTGACAGCATCAATAGCAGATTAAGTAAAGATCTGATGCTGGAAGGTGTCGTGGGAGATGATCAGCCTCATATATATTTGCAGCCACTAAGAGATGGTTGGATCAACTTACTCTGTATGGATTAAGAGTGAAAAATGGATTGGCTTCACTTGTCAGTGGTGGATGTTGGATTCCTTTTGATACTGAGGGTTTCAAACTGGCCAGTGAAATTGGTTCTCTATTTAGAGCTGCTAATAACACAATGTAATGTGTGTTGCACCATTTCAAATGCAACGAATTAAAATATTAATTATCCAAAATGAAAATCCAGCCTGTCACTGACCACCGGTTTTTACCCGTAGCATTTACCCGTCCCTTTTTAACAAAATTCCGCCTAATTCTTTGCACTTGAGAGTTCTGCAAACCTTATTCAATGATTTTCTTTGTTTCATTATTGATTTTTTTTTACTTGGGGATTTTTTTTTTCAGGGGATGCATTTGTCTTTAATTTAATTTTGTTTTATTTTTTTGTTGTTGATCTCTTTCTGCTGCTTACAGATCCGGACGTTAGGAATGCTGAGATCTCGTTTTCAAACGTTGCCTGGTGCTTTTAATGCTTGCTTAATTCCAGAAGAAAAAAACGAGCAAGCGAAGAAGAAAGGGCTGAAGGCTACATTGTCTCGCCATTTTCCTGAGGTTATTTATATCAGAGGAGGAGATTTTCTTTTAGATTTTTCTCCAATGACATGGAATTTTTTGTTGCCTTGTGCTTAATAAAAAATTGGAGAGAATATTTTCTCATTCATTGAAGATGGGTGCATGTGCTGACATATTTGTGCATGTCTATTATTTATTTAAAGTTTCTAATTGTTTAATAGAAAAAATCATAATATCAGCTGACTATTTCTGCTTCATATTGAAATGCAATTACCCGTTTATTTTTTAAGACACCAGATTGCACCTGATAAGCGTCTCAGTCCAACAGTCCTCAACATGCGGGCTGCTCTGTATATATTGAAGGTATGCGGTAACAGACTTACAGGTGGAGGAAGGAGAAGAGGGGAGAAAATGAGAAATACGAGAGCGACCCCACCTCATTTGCTCAAGTCCCTTTGCTGAACAGAAATCTGACAATTCCCCCCCCCCCCCCCCCCCCCCGACTTTTTAACAGACTCCACTCATTCTTCACGTGGCCAGCACTGATCTCTTCTAGAATATACAGCTGTGGCCAGCTGTAGTTTCCCCTATAAAGACCCTTATGCCCTCCTCTAGAAGGTTCCTTCCAAGCTGTGCTCTAGGTGTCCAGTTCTCTATCAGCACCACAACAATGGCCGATGAAATCATAGATCAATATTCACCAGGAGTGGTGGTTTTAATAAGTTATAGCTGCCTCCAGGAGTGATGGTTTCAACAGTACCTATTCTCTTACATGAGCCACGGCTTCACATTCTATATCCGCTTCATATTGGAATGCAATTTCCTGTTTATTTTTTAAGATGTAAGATTGCACCACCGCAATGACTGATGAAATCATAGAATAATATTCACTAGAGTGATGGTTTTAATAAGTTATAGGCTGCCTCCAGGAGTTGACATTCACTAGAGTGATGGTTTTACTATCTTTGTCATTCAAATCAAGGTTGATAGAAGATGGGTGTTGACTGAAGCTGCATGACTGAAGCTGCTGGGAGAATGAGGTCTGGGCATTATGCTGCTTCAACCATTGGACCTCTTGCCCAAGGGTTTATGGGCTGAAAACCCTTGAGGAAAGGGTCTCCTAGGGATGGTGCAAGGGGAGAGGCTGTGGCAGTGCATGAAGCTGGCTTCAGTAGGGTGTAGGGTAAGGCAGGGAAGATTGAGAAGTAGAGGATGGGTGTAACAAATGAAATAAAAAAAAGCAGATTATCATTTTCTTACTATGATTACCCTTTTTGCAAAAATAAGAAGGAAAGAAAATAGTTTTCTTATTCAATAGAGTGGAACCGTATGTCTGTGTGTGTATATATATGTTGACTTCGTAAAATTACTAAATTTTGTTCAGTTTGTAATTATCGAAATGTGTTTTACTATAAAAACTATTTGCGCCTACAATTTTCCCCTGTTATTTGAAAAATTATGTTTCGATGAAAATTGTTGGCCAGGATTTGATTCCTTTACGTTTTCAGATTAGTTCTGTTAAATCAAATGAGGCTGCTAGATTTTCTCTGTTATGGAACCAAAAAAAGGAGTGTGATTTTCTGACTATGATTACCCTTTTTGCGAAGTAAGAAGGAAAGCAAATAGTTTTGTATATATGTTGACTTTGTAAAATTACTAAATTTCGTTCAGTTTGTAATTATCGAAATTTGTTTTGCGTGAAAAACTATTTGCACCTACAATTTCCCCCTGCTATTTGTGAACTTATGCTGCCATGAAAATTGCTGGTCAAGATTTGATTCCTTTGTCTTTTCAGATTAGTTCTGTTGAAACAAATAAGGCTGCTAGATTTGCTCAGTTATGGAACCAAATAATTACCAGTTTTAGGGAGGAAGATCTCATCAGTAATAGGTAATGCTTAAGGTTTGCATGTTTTTTTTTTCATTTGGTGGGTAATGTGCCATGTCTGTTTTTCCATTTGGTGGGTAATGTGCCAGGTTTGGATTTTTTTTTTCAGGGAAATGCACCTTTTGCTTGTTCCAAATTCATTTGATCCTCAGTTGGACCTGATTCAATGGCCACCGTTTTTACTTGCTAGCAAGGTTTATTTATGTCATTGTCTGTTCTCTTTATTAAACGATGGATCTCTTATATATATTATATACACACATATGTAAATACATAAAACATATTTACTGTTTTACAGATTCCAATTGCCCTGGATATGGCTAAAGACAGCAATGGTAAAGATAAAGAGCTTAAAAAGAGGATTGATAAATCCAGTGACACATATATGTTTTATGCTGTTAAAGAGTGCTATGCTTCGCTGAAGATTATTTTGAAAGTGTTGGTTCAAGGAAGTGATGAAACAAGGTTGGTTGTGGAATATTTATGGTTGCTTTAGATTTTCTAAAAACCTCTATATATAGGGACAATTTATACAAAAATCCTTAAATTGTTCGGTGTTTAGCATTCTTTTGATTGAAAGTTGTTTTGAACTAAAAAAGTGCTGTAAAAGTTGTTATAGTTGTCATTGTGTGCCATGTAGCTGATGTTGAGGCACACACATTCCCATAGATGTATATATATGCAGATTCATTTTAAGATTTTGTAGCCTTTTTTCTTTTATTTTTCTTCTGTTTTTTTTTTTGCTTGCTTTTTACCAGGATTGGAATGCATATATTTGAGGCCAGTAATCTAACCTGTGAAAGTTGGAATTTGAGATGAAATTACAGTATTTTCTTCTCCTCATACCACCTTTGATTGTGTACTTACATTATTGGAAGATTTTTCCCAGGATTATGAATTCTATATTTGCTGATGTTGAACATCAAATAAGCGAAGGCACTCTATTGGAGGAATACAAGATGAGCGCTCTACCTGACCTCTATGATCACTTTGTAAAATTGATGAAATTCTTGGTAAGTTTCTTACTTCGAAGATGGTATATTTAAGTTTCAATTGAAATTTTGGGCACCTAAAATGGTGTATTGTTTTTAGAGTTGGTTGTTTGGAAAAGATGACCAATTCTGTGCTTTTGGCAGTCATCTAATAAGCCGGAAGAACGGGACCAAGTTGTGATTCTTTTACAGGACATGCTAGAGGTGATCACAAGGGACATAATGCCTGAAGACTGTATGTCGAGGTGAAAGTTTGTTCGACAACCCTTTTTCTTCTCCCTCGGTTTTGTTATTCTTGATGTTAATGAAAATATTCTACCTCCTTTCTTGCCTTTAATTCAGCTTGTTTGATTCAATTCATGGTGGATCAAGCCACGGGGACTTTATCCCAAATGAAAAGCAAGAGTATCCATTGTTCGCATCATCGAATGCAATAAACTTCCCATGTCCAACATCAGAAGCCTGGGAGGAGAAGGTCTGTGAAATCCCCTAGAATAACTAGGTAATCTGGTTTTTCTTTTGGCGCCCTTTCAGTTTTTGTATTTGTTTCTTTTTCTACAGATAGAACGGCTTTATCTGCTGCTTACTGTGAAAGAATCTGCAATGGATGTTCCATCTAACTTGGAAGCTAGAAGAAGAATATCTTTTTTCTCAAATTCATTGTTTATGGACATGCCTGCCGCTCCAAGAGTTTGGAATATGCTTGCATTCTCGTAAGTTTTTAAACTTGTTTAAATTCTGTTAGGAGATTGTTCCAACGGTTTTATCAAGCAACATGGATGAAATTTAATTTCAATATATGTGTTGGTGTGTTTCGTTAGCTTCTATAGGATGAAATCCTGTACTTCGATAAGAGGTGGGCTGTTTATTTATTGATAGATCAATGAGATACATCATAGAAGAAATCCAGTGTGCGATTTTAATACATGACTTTGGGGCATGAACCAACTTGAAATACAAGGGTTCCTTAAAAAAATTGAGTGAAAAAACGCCCTACAGACTCCTCAAGCTCGGTCTTTAGATGTTGTGCATCTCTAGCTTGGTGCAAAGAAACTTCACTTGAGGAAAACGAGATTCGTCGCAATCCTGATAGTTGCCTGACGAGATAACCCATATCATTCACAAGATTATGAGTTTATAGAATCTCTGTTGTGACATGTACCATGGCCTGATACCCTGACTCATCACTTGAGCGAAATACATTTCTTGCTATGTCTAAAAAAAGAGATTACCACAAATGAAAGTGACATATCCTTACGTGAACCTGTGGGAGGATAAACAGCCTGCATAATTAGCATCATGGAATACATTTCAATCATAGCAACCCAGACTACACTCCCTTTTGATATGTCTAACAATACGAAGAACAATATCCCACTATAATCTTGTAGGATGATTCATGGGCTGAATCACTTTTCTTCAGAAAAACAATTTTTAAACAAGTCATATTAAGGTAGTTTAGGTTGTTAACAAGTTGACGATACCTATCGGGTGAGAAAAATACCTCATTCTTTATTGAAGGATGTCTTGCCTAACTCAAGTGGAGTGTTAATAGTGTTTGCTTTTAGACAATCATGTCTACTGGAATAAGTCCAAAACAAATTTCCATCGAGACTAAAAAATTTCAACGTCAATCCTAGAAAGTATTTTAACGAGCCTAAGCAGGTATGAAAACTATGTTGAAGAAATGACTGGAGTTGATCAATTCATGTTGAGTCACTATTTGTGTTGAAAACAATACTATCCACATAAATAGCGAGTAAAATATTTCCGACAACTGACTTGTGATAAAAAACCAGGGATTCTTTTGCACTTTATGAAAGCCCAAAATATTGTACAAAAATAGTTGAACCATGTCCATAGATACTTTTTAAGGCCATGGAAAAATCGTTGAATGTAACGTTCTCCCCCAAGCCGTGGCCAATGAGCGGTGTCCGAATCATAGTAATTGGGACCTCAGACGCACCTCTCCGTACGGAAGCATAAATAAATAACCACTGTTGATCCTCGGTTCTGCCTTTAAACCTGGGATCGACCCAAATTTGCTTCGGTCGGTGTCCGAGTGTCTCTGAGCACATGACACAACTGTGTCTAACAATCTCAGTCTCATGGCCGAGCAATCTTGTCCAGTTTTTGGGCGTCGAATCCAAGAAGCGTATTCCAAGCATTCCAACCTCTATAACCCATCCAGATCTAAGGAACATGTCTAGGCATCCCAAACCATGTTTTATTCGAATCCTAGGTCTGTGTCTAGGGCATTCTTGGACATAGAACATCTGAATCTCGGGAGCGTATCCCGTGCATTCCAAACCACACCCATTGGCCACATGGGAGGGTCGCATCCCTTGCCCTATTTCCAAGGTGCACGTCCAAGGCCATCCAATCTCTTTCGAAAACTCGGGGGTTTGCCCTGTTGGGAAAACAAGTCACATAGTAACATATTCGGATCCAAGGAGTGTGTCCAAGACATTCCAAACTGATATCACATCCGAATCTGGGAAGCGTATCCCTTGCATTTGAAACAAAGCTCAACTGTTGATTCCTAGGAGCATGTCCTATGCAATCCTATCTCATCCGGAAACGTTGGGGATTGCTCTGTTGTGGTTCCAGTCACATATTAGCTCGTCTGGATCTAAGGAGCGTGTCCTAGGCATCCCAAACCATGTCTTATTCGGATCCAAGGAGCGTATCCAAGGCATCCCAAACTGTATCTCATGCACGAATGTCGTATCCTAGGAGCAGGTCCTAGGCATCTTGTGTATCACAATGCATTTCTGCGGGCAAAGCGTCCCACCCAAACATCTCATGCGTCATCATCGAATAATGTTCGAAGGTGACACTTGTAATCATCACTACCCATTTCCCGGACACCCCTCACTAGGGTGTACATATCTTGATGACACCCACCGTGGTCCCCTAGGTCTCATCTCTACTAGGACACCCTTCACAGGTTCCCTTTGACCTCCTAAGTTGAGTTACATCACACAATTGAGATGACCTCAAGCCCCTTCCCTTCCAAAGTCACCTTAGGTCGGTCCCCACACCCAACCTACCCATCAATCTCCTCAGGGTCACCTAGGTAGTCACGTTTTAGTGGGGGAGGAACCCTCGCCCCACGGTCATCTCACTAACCCAAACGCTTTAAGGCATCTCATGGTTCTCACTTGGTCGATCCCCAGGCCATTCATCATTTCCCTTCGCTCGGAGGTCACCAAGGGCACCTATCACTGGGTTTGCTACGTCTCGCTCATTTCTGTTTATTCAATTTACACTCCTCAAGGTCCAAAGGTCACAGGCATATCATGATAATCAAGGCTCGGTCATTGGCGGTCGAGGCAAACCAACCAGTGCACAAGGGGCCACCTACCTCAATAACGAAGTTATTCCCTTTTTAAAAGCACGCTCGACCATCCTCGTTGAGATTCGACCAAGCTCGCGTCGACATCCCGAGCACTTGTCTCGAGCCATAACATCCAATAATTAATTATAATCAAACCGATCGCCAAATTAAAGTAATTTAAGCCAAAAGCTTAAAAAAAATCAAAACGACAACGCACCTCAGTCAAAACGCCAAGCAATGACATGCAGACCTTGTCTCAGTTCCTCCTCCGCGCAAGCCGAGCAAAAACCCCATCAGAACCGACCGATTCCACCATGCTCTGGAATTGGAAGTGAAACCCGAGACAAAATCGGATAAAAAACAACATCAATCGAAGGCGAAGAAGAATGAATGAAAACCCTACCTTGGATCTGCTGCGAAATCGCACCAAAAACCTATCTCCCTAAGGTAGTTTGAAGGAGCGGAAGGGGAGAGGGGAACTGGTTGAAATGACCCTTGCTAAAAAAAAACCCATCCTGCACGGCGTGATTATGAGGCTCACGCTGTGAAATCCTCAGGCAGTGGCCTCTCTTTCGGCTAATCCCCTTTCACGCCCTGAACACACCCCACAAAAGCCATTGGGTGTTTGGGAAGCGTCAGAGAGGCGGGTTGGCCAGAGTGTTGAAAAATAGCAGTTGCACGCATTTCACAGCGTGAAAGGTGTTTATCTTGGGTGCTTGTTTCATATTCCTCATTCATAAAACCATGGAAGGTGTTCTTGATATTCAACCGATGAAAGGAGAATGCAGTGAGAGAAACCACGAGTCGAGCATATGTCATATTAGCTAATGGAGAGAAGGTCTAATAGTAGGAAAATATGTTTGTGCGTACACCTTTGTTACCCGTTGGGCCTTAAGCCAATGGAGTGTGTCTTCATCATTAACTTGGACAGTTTAAACCCATTTGTAACCAACCAAATGATTACCTGGGGGAAGATAAACCAAATTTGTAGTGTGATTGTCCTCGAGAGCTTGGATTTAATCATACATGATCCGCTGCCTACCTTGTTGGATCTTAGTCTCAATAAGATTCCAGGGAACAAAGATAATATCCAATGTGTACCTTTCCGTACAGTTATCGAAAGATCATTGGTGGCAGGTGATTGAGCAGTCGATGAATCAGGTTCAAGGGCATTATTACCATACACTGTAAGAGGTGCATTGTGTCGATGACGAGTATAAACTTGATCGAAATTGGACCTGCCAATCTCAAGGGAAGATGGTGGGGGGGGGTGTATAACGACCCAACCTTTTCTTACATTACTATTACATCATTTTAAAGATAAAAAACATAATAATATTACACCATGAGGATCCAGAGGTTTAGTGTGTTGGACAAACTAGGACCAAACACAACTTCTACAACATAAAGCATAAACATTTATTTAATTTCTTCTTCTCTAGCTTCTTATTGGCTCTTGACCTCTCTTTAGTAAGAGGATAGATATGAACAATATAAAAATGAGTGAGCATAATCATAACATAGACAAAGGATCATGAACATAAGAGAAATCATTAATAAAAGACTTGAGATTGTCAATGCATAAAAAATCAAACATCATGTTTTAGTGGTTAACTACCACACATACTTGTGAACAAAGCTAGCATTTTGTTCACACATCATTTTACTTTAACTCATGAGATTCATCACTTTATTCAATGCATTTAAGCGCTATATAATTTCGGGCGCACCCGTCACATTCAAACATTCATATTACGCTATATAATTTCGGGCGCACCCGTCATATCATAACATTATCATTATTATGAATGCCACATAGAATATATATATCAAAAATGAACATAACTAACCCATGGAAAGAAATGGGTCTCATCTCGTAAGAACACATTCATAAACTTTGGGTTCCCAAAAGAAAGTGGGAATAACATACTTGATACAATAACCATCAACCTTGAGTGAGAAATAAAAGGTGTGTTTTTAAAAGAAGAATTCTTTTAGAAAACATTTGTTTGACATAAACTCCAGTGGCAAACATGTATGTCCCAAAAAAGGTAAGATAATGATGAACAAATGCTTTTTAAGGAGTGACCATACCAAAATGGAGTGAAAGAGGGAGAACCCGAAGAAAGAAAGTTGGGTTCCAGAATTTTCCCTTACCTTCCTCCAATGGCCCGAAAACCTTTATTTTTTATTGATTTTTGATAATACCCCTTTCAAGGGGTGAGGTGGAATCACATTGGATTCATTAATTAAGAATTCCAGAACCTTGTGTACATGAATATGGTTCATTATGGTTTCATCAGGTTATTTTATGGGTATTTGGATGAGTTATAGGGTTTAGATCCATTGTTTGAGAATGTTCGTTTTTATGGTTTTTTTGAACGGTTCATTTGTATTCATAAATGAAAGTTCGTGTAGAACATGGGTAAACATCCATAACTGATATTACATGTTATTAATGATATTTCAAAAGTTTAAATGATCTTATAATGAATTATGTTATATAACATGTGGACGAATCATTAGTTAAAATTTAATGATGATCTTTTGAGTTAATTCGGGTGATTTTTCCACCACAACGAACTTGTTTTGTTTAATCATTTAGTAAAATGTATATAAGTTAGTCTCACAACATGAAATAGGATAAAATACATATATAATATAATCTGGTTCAATCATAAAAATGGTTTCATGATCAGATCTGAAGGCGGTAAAGGAAAAAGAAAACATGTCGTTCTTGAAAGTGATAAATTTACACCTCACGAACAACGTTTTCTTTTCTAAAATAAAAAGAAGAGGAGAAGGGGTTGGATGGTATATTATCCCATTAGTATCATAACATTCCAGTATATGTGAGATACTGGAGTTAACATACCATGTGGATGAAAATAAGTGAGGCGAGATTAAGAAAAGAACTTGAAATTGAAAGGAAATTAAAAGGAAAAAAGAGAGAAGTTACCTCTTGAATCCTCTCCTTGAGATCCTCCTTAAGGAACCTAGGCTTGGTCTTTTGATGAGACCGGAAGCTCTTGGACGTGGGAGAGAGGCTAGGAAAGATTCTTGGGCAGAGTTTAGACAATGCTTTAAACTTGAGAGGTGTGAGTAAATGAGGGTGTGAAGGGTGATATTTTAGTGGTGGGGAGATGAGTTTTCTTAATATTTTAATCATTAGTTTATTAATTTTCACCAAGATAAGCAATAGTGATGATTCCGTGACCAAGAATTGTAAAAAGGGCATGCGAATTCGAGATTTGGGTGCTTACATCACTCGTGATGTCATGAATAGTGGGTTTAAATTATAATGTATTTATACGTTAAATTAATGTATTTTACTATTTACAAAAAATTCAAGTATTTCATAAAAGTTTCAAAAATTCACCATAACCATTTTTCGACGTGTAGAATTCAAAAATATTCCATTTTTCAAAAATAATTTTTTAAATATGATTAATTTAATTTTTAATTAAATTCATAATTTACTTGAAAAATGCAGTTTTTAAAACATTTATTTACTTATTCCAAAACATAGGTACATCATGCTTTCAGTTAAATCGTACATATATACCATCATAGGTGAGGTTATTATTAATAAGGGTATATTACTATTCATAAGGGTAACATTACTATTCAAATAGGCATGTTACTATTCAATAAAAATTAAGTTTGTTCTATTAGACTCCAAACATCTTACTGATCGCAACCGCGTATGTCAGATTTTCGAAATTCAACACATAGAAGCAAAATTATGTTTAATGATCACATAGTATTTAGTATCATGATATGTCATTGTGCTTTCTACTGTGATTATACTATAAGGCATAATTATAAGAAGAGATTTCCGTTGACAAAACATTGGGTCGTTAAATGGTTGGGCTGGCGGGACACTGCCGATTTGTAGATACCAACATCAATTGTATGAGGTGGAGGGGTAAATTGGGTAATTGTAAAAGGAAGATATCCCTCGGTTTTAGAGGTGTTTTTTTGGGGCATATGGTGATACAAACTGGGATGTCATGACAAAAGCCACATCAACGGAGACATTGCAGCATACCAAGTCTAGGTAGTAGTAGCGATCGCCCTGTTGTGTAACGAGAATCATCATGAAAACCGAATTAGAGGGAGTGGGCAGCAAACTTGGTGTGAGTTGGTCATGTATCACGGGCATAATAGACACAACAAGGCTCGGAGCGGAAGTGAGTGATGTGGAAGTGATGGATAAAAGATTCGATACGATGTCTCCTCCTCAAGGATGAGTAAATGGGGTAATAAAAAAAGGAAGATATCCCTCAGGATCAAAAGTATTTTGTGGAGGATTGGGTGATACAAATGGGGGTGTCTTGATGAAAGCCACATTAGCGGAGACACCGTAGCATCCCAAGTATTGAGAGTAGTAGAATTTTCCCTTTCATCCCCTCCTTTTTAAACTCTGCCTTTTGAAGGTATGAAACTTCTGCGTTGCTATTGGCTCATCCTGTTTCAACCCATGATAACTATTATGAAATATCGAATCCTCATTCTAATCTAGGTAGTAATCCACTTCGAATCGAATAGTCAGTCAATCCGCAACAAACGTGCCATGTATGAGCATATTTAAGAAAGATGCATAAAATGGATTGAACATCAAACTTTATAAGAGTAAGCCGTTTATCGCAAACTTATCCGACACAATAAGGTTTGGAGTGAAAGTGAGTGGGGTGGAAGTGATGGGTAAAAGATATGATACGATGTCTCCCCGTAGATGAGTGAAAACGATTATTTAGATAGCATTCCGAATAATACCACTCCAAAATGTAGTATATGCGCTCATAAGAAAGTGAAGAGTTTGAGCAACATCCGAAATATGACGATTTTTGCATTCCATGACACAATTTTCTTGAGGCGTGTCAGTGCAAGATGTTTGGCGAATAATACCATGTTCGTCAAGGAATATTTGAGAGGATCTGGACAAAATGTTTACAACCGTTATTAGAATGCAATCATTTCATGGAAATGAAAATAAAGTTTTTATTTCATTATAAAATGAACGAACATTATGAAAAACACGAGTTCAACTCTTTTGGCGATATACGCCCGACATGTGGGAGAAATCATCAATGAAGAAGACTAGTAATACTTAATATAGACTGGGTTGGAGCCCTCATACCTAACAGACTCACTAAAAAGGACTCATCACCCACTTCTGGTGTCGAGGAACATATGCGACTTGATGATGCTTGGTGATGTGACTTAGATTCACGTTTAATTGATGGATGTGGACCTTGTCACGACCCGTCCCCCGGGGCCCGTATCGTGACTACCTCAAGCCTGCCTTCCATAGGCCAGGGGATGACGACTAGCACCAAAGGCGTAAGTCCCTAAACTGGGAAGGCATTGCCTTTATAACAGTAAACAAAATAACAGAGTACGCAACGAGAAGTAAAACACTAAGTGAAACTGTATACAAAAGTAGTGCTGAAAAGTAAAGGGGTCGGAAATACAAACCCAACTGTAAAGTACAATACAACTGAAAGGCTAGTACAACTGCAGTAAAGTAAAACAACAACTACGGAGTCGTCGTCTGGGATTCCCACCTGAAGGGTGGGTACAGATGGCCTCCTCAGCACCCTAAGTCCGTCCGTCCGCTCCATGTACGTCTCACCAAGTGGTCCACCTTCGGGTACCGTCCAGCTCTACAACTCTCTTCCTCGATCATCGCTGTCCGTTGTCTGCAATCAACACAACGAGGTGCGGGCATAGCCCGTGCAGGGGTGAGTATAACTATACTCAGTAGGGACCTCGAGACCCTCAAGGTCTCACAATATCCAACCAGGATAAACCACAAATAGAGATACAATCACGAAGTATCAACCAACCCTACTTAAATATATGCCCATACATATACCTAAGTTATCAATCACAGTCCAGCTCCAACTCTCGAGCCCAAGCACAACCCATTTCACAAAGGAAGTAAAGTCAATCATCTCGATGATATCAACTAAAATTCAAGACTCAGCTCATACAGGTAGACATCTTTAGTAGAGATATAGAGATGATCAGATGTAGTCACTGATTCATCTACGCTGTTAGACCCACACATGATACAGGACCAGCTAGGCTGTCGGACCCACACAGGATACAGGACCAACTATTCTGTCGGACCCACACTGGATACAGGAACAGAAGTCAGAACTGTCAGAGCCACGAAGGATCCCGGTTCAGTAGTCATCGCTGTCGAACCCACGGAGCATTCCGGTACAGTAGTCATCGCTGTCGAACCCACGGAGGATTCCGGTACATTATCGTCGCAACCAGCGCTAGGGTTCCCGCACACAACACGCTCGATTCCAGGAGGGTCCGCTCCTCGAGCCAAGTGTTGATACATCAACTATCACAAAGACCTGAGTTGATGTATCCCGTAGTTCCGTCTTATCATAAGGAACCCAACGCGACAGACGACGTGTCAATCGGATGCCCGGTCTGAGAGTTATTCGCATTTCCGTTCCAGGGTTCCGGTTGGATTTTACGCTTGATCCAACCCGGCCGTTTTCCAAATTTGTCCAAAACTCACTTAGAGTATTCCAAAAGGACCGCCTTGTCGCTAGGGTCCCAGTGCCGCAGACGGCGTGTCGATCGGACGCGCGGTCTAGAAGTTATTCGCATTTAAGCGAAGACGGACCCGACCCGTCAAGCCCAGTGGGTTGGCGGGTCGGGCCAACTCGGCTCGACGGGTCCGACCCGACAGGGGTCGGCCCGGCCCGGTGGGGCGCGACCCACCTGCGGACCCGACCCACGATGCGAGCCGGTTCGGTTCGCCCGATGGCGCCAAGCGGCGCCGCCTCCACCTCTGCCCGTACGGCCGTAAACGGCCGGTTTGGTCCGGCGCACACGGCCCGTGCTGCGGGCGCCGTGGTTTTTCCAGCCCGGCCGGCATGCGGCCCGGTCGGTTCGCCCAGCTGAGCGGCCCGCCGACGCGGGCCGCCTCCTCCTCCACACAGCGCCTGTGGGCGCCGCGGTTCTCCAGCGGGTCGGTCGGTCGGTCGGCCGGTCGTCCTGCGGTTCGGCTCCACGGCGGCCGGCTCGGCCAGCCGCCTCCGCACCTCCACTGCGGCACAACGACGCCAGGGTCCTGCTGCCCTCCGCGCGGCGCGACGGCGCTGCGCCACCACCGCCGCAACCCGACTTGGCCGCGGCATTTGGCTCCACCGCGCGGCGCCGTCGCGCCGCGCTTCTTCATCCGCCGCGGTTCCTCTTTCGTCCGCTGCGGTTCTTCTCCGGCGCCATGCGACGACACCGCACCCTTTCAGCTCCGCCTCCGACGTCAACCAAACAAGATTCAACGGAGGGACGTCGGGCCGTGTTTGTTCGGCCTGCGCCCTCCGCGTTAGGTGATAACAATTTGGCCACCGTCAATCTAAAAATAAATGTTGAAGTACGAGGGTATAATTCATACGTAAAAATAATCCAATTTCTCCCTACCTCGTATTTGTCGTTGTACGTTGTCGAGTTGCGGAAGACGGACGTTGCGGAAGTCGGACATCGTTCCGTCAACGTCGGAAGAAGTAGAGCTCGGTGAAGACGAGTCGAGACGACGCCCTCAGTGTACTTTGTGGGCGGCGGTGCTTCCCTTTCTTGCTCCGGTTGAAGAATGTAGAAGATGAAGCTTCACGATCTTCGGAGACAAGGAGCGTTCTTCGTTGGAATAGGTCGTTCTTCCAAGAGTTCTCCCAAGCTTCAAAGAATAATCGCCAAGCCAAAATAAAATATTAGCCTCCCTATTATTTTAATGTTGCCATGCATTTCAAAAGAATTCAAAAGAATTCATATCACTACAAATTAATTAAGGCATTAATTAATCCTTGTGTTGGCACCATTAAGAGGGAAGGTGGAAAGGCTCCACCATTAATTGGGAGTTCAAGAGTTAAAGGGGAGTTCAAGGGAAGTTGAAGGGTTTGGTGTTCGTGTGGGTCCCACCTTATAACATCCTTCCATGGGAGGTTATGTGCGGGTGTCCCCACCACAAACCTCCCTTTGGAGGTTTTAACTTCCATTCAAATAAAAATGTGTTACACCCATTTTTATTTAATTTAAATTAGAAACCCCAAGAAATTAACTCCCAATCACGATAAAACGCAACTGCGGTAAATGTCTCCTTAAGCGAATACCGACGCTGCGAGTTCAATTGTGCCCTCAGATTTCCATTCCGGGCACCGCTTCAAAAGATATAAAATCCCGCATGTACGTTTACTGAACTTACCCGAACAAAACTTCAGAAATTGATTCCGGGCACACCGGGCCTCGGAATGAGGCGCTGTCAGAAACCGCGGACTCGTAAAATTCTCATGTATTTAAGGAAAAAAATATTTCCACAGGATTTCCGGGTCTTTACAGACCTAACTTTTGATAAGTTGTTGGGAAACTAGAGTAGATTGATGCTCATGTTGGAAATGGAGATTCAAGGCATAGGGAAAAAGCGGCATACACCGAGTCCAACACAAACACTTTCATGCAGCCCGCCTTTACCAAACACTCGATTCGTTGATAATTTCTAACAGAAAACATACGTGGATGAAAATATAACAAAGCAACGGAAATCATGATGAAACTTACTAATTGATAGTAAACTAGATTGATTCTGGGGAACATATGACATAGAATGAATGAAGTGTGATATCAAAAGAGACAAAACAAGTACTAAATCGTAATATTTGGATGGAGTTGTCGACCATAGTAATGGCACCGCCATCGAAGATCGGGTGATAAGACACCGGAATCAAGCAACCACATGGTTGGATGCTGAAATGAGCAAACAACATGGATGTGAGTTTGAGCTATATAGTAACCCTCCATGCAACTTATCTCTACCAAGCATTTGATTCATTGATAACTCTTAAAAGAAAACATTTGTGGATAAAAATGTAACAAGTCAATGGAAATCATGAGTGAACTTTCTAAAAGGATGGGTGAAATGATGCTTGGATTGGTGACCCAAATGGCACGACTTTTAGACTCGATTGGTGAAGGCAACGGGTTGGGAGGGGGATGACGCAGGAGGCGCGGGGAGCGGCGAACTTGTATATCCCCTCTAGTCAGGCCACCACAACCCCCCCTTTTGGGGCGAATGTTCTCGGGTTCTTTCTAGGAGGAGAGAGTGAGGGGGTTAGGGTTGGGAAACTTGCTTGAATACCATGTAGAAAGAGACCCTTGAATCCATACCTCAAGCGAGGTTTGGTTGTTATTTTTATAGATGAGTATAAAAGGTAGAACACTGAGATATCAGGAGATTTGAAATTCAAAATACATAAGATAAGTTTGACTTAGTCAATCCTCATATCCTAAATATGTAAATATTTTTACTAAATACTGTAATAAGAAGATTTGAGATTGAAGGAAGATGCAAAGTTTAAACTTGGGCAGTATGGGAATTGGATAGACTCGGTCAAATGGAGTGAACCTATCCACATTCCAATATACACAATAACTAAAACAAGGAAATCATACCGTTTTATACCGTGGTGACTGACTTCGAACTTTCTTAGTGGCTCAAGGATCCATTAGTGTTATATCAAAAATTGACAAACACCTCATTTTGATCAAGAACACATCCCACTTACCAGGGGTGGGGATAGAATGCCCAACCCCGAACACTCGACAAAGGAAACCACAAACAATGCACACTAGATAAGAACTCCAAACACCCTATCCCATTGAGGAGAACAACCTGCTACAAGCAGGACCGAACTCCTATGAACAACATCCAGAAACCCCAAATACACCTCAAGATTGAGTCAAACAAAGAACATTTTGTTAAAAAACAAGCCGATCCTTTGGCAAGAACCCACAACCCCGAACGTAGCGGCACCTGACCCACCAAAAGTGGCAAAGATGGACCAATCAATTGCACTTGTGGCCATTAAGCAACAAAATGGAAACCGCCCAAGACCAGAGGGATCAATTCAAATAGCACCTGAACTCACAAAAATCCAGCTGAAGTGACACTGTCATCCTGCTGAACTTCGGGAGGATTTCCACAGGCAACATACTGAAGGTTTCGAGCCCAGCGGAAGTGTTGGGTAGGCCGTAAGCAACTCGGTTTTTGTCGTAATCCACGGATAATCCATGGTATACATGATGAAGAATTGTTATGACCGATCCTTTGGCACGAATCCACAACCCTGAACGTAGCAACACTTGACCCACCAAAAGTGGCAAAGCTGGACCAATCAATTGCACTTGTGGCCATTAAGCAACAAAATGGAAACTGCCCAAGACAAGAGGGATCACTTCATATAGCACCTGAACTTACAAAAATCTAGGTGAAGTGATCCTGTCACCCTCTTGAACTTCGGGAGGATTTCCACAGGCAACATACTGAAGGTTTAACGCTCATCAGAAGTGTTGGGTAGGCCGTAAGCAACTCGTTTTTTGTCAAAAATTGTTTTGACCAACAGAATTAATACGAAGATTAATTGACAAGAACACATAATCAAGAGGGGATTTTTTTCACAGATAATTTATAATTAATTTTTTTAATTAATGAATTATCTTTAGTTGGATTCTTTTTTCGTTGTCGATGACCGAACAAAGTCCTCTTGTCGTACCGCGAACCTCAGATTGTCACCGTAGAATCCTCTGGGTGCTAGCGCGAATGGTTCTAACGCGTGTGGTGATCGATGTTGATTGCAACCGAATCCTTCAGGGGAAAAGGAATTCGCTCTGGTGGAGGAGGATATTAACTCTGCGTTCATCAGAGCGTTCTAGGGGAGGAGCGTTCTAGGGCTAGAGTGAATCCTCTCTTGAATTCATTGTGCACAACAGAAAAATGTAAACATTTGAAGAATGTCATAAATGGGTTTAAATAGTGTTAGGGGTAGAAAATAATAATTGCATAAGAGCCTTTATTATTTTTCCTAATCCCTGACGAACCCCATGTCTAAATTATAATAAAATTATAATTTTTTAAACTCGCGGATAAAATAAATATTATTTTTCTTGAATAAATAAATTAAATTTTATTCTTATAATATTTAATGACATATATCGTTGGATTATTAAACTCGATCCACCAATCCTCAATATTTATCGGGTCTTGAATAATGACTAATTAATTAATTTAATGTCATTGCATTTTGTTACCTTGTGAATAAAGCATAATAAATAAATATCATATGTTCACGTGATTAAATAAATAATTACCCTGTGAATAAATATTTTCAACTCACACATATATTTTTCCGAATAACTGATGATTGAATATCTACGATCAACCAATCTGAATAATTATTAAAGCTCGTATTGTGATAATATTTATCCAAATGTTAAATTCATATGAAATCTAATTGAGGTTTTGAATACACTCAGTGTGTGATCTTTTATGTCTTTTCTCTATGGCATTAGGCTGTACTGCCTGATGTTTAAGATAAATATCTAGCAACATGCAAAGACTTCCATATTGTAACCTCCTGCGAACATACACTCTTTAATACAATCCCTTCATCTCGATATCTCCAATATAGTAGGTTGCATGTTAGTGTCATCAGTTTATGTGCTCGATATCTCTCTAACGTTTCAGGAATGAACTTGCTGACAACACCGCCATGGGTATAATCTTAATCAGACAATTCAATTCCCATCGAAGGGCCCGGGATATTAATTTCCGTTAAAGAACAGATAAGATAAATCTTTTCTCGCATTATTCATTAATACAACATCACTCGTGACGCACCCAATGTATCCTACTTCGTCGCGACCATATGTGTTAGGAATAAAGGGGGCTGTTCAGGTGGAGTTTGTTATTGGCTGGAGGTTATTGGTTTGTTAGAGGAGAGAGGAATATTCTTGGCTGGAGGGGGACCACCTAAAGACAGTCAGTTTGTTAGAAGGGGCTGGGTGGACCTTTAAATAAAGGGGGGCTGTGTTAAGGAAGGAATCAATCATCCTGAAGGTTTTTCCAGCTGGCTGCTGCGGGGATCAATCCTTGGGAGGATTCTGCCAGGCTATTGGAAGTGGTCTTCCTCGGGTTCTACTCTCTCTATCCTCCTCCCTCTTCTACCTCCCTACTGTATTTTCCTATATTTCTGCTGCGTTTTCTGCTGTAATTCTGCTACTTTAATTCTGCTGCTACATCAATATGCAGAGTCCATTCCTCTTTTCTCCCTCTCAATTATTTTACATAACAATTTGGCGACTCCGCTGGGGAAGATTGCTCTGTGATCTGCTGGGGAATTTCTGTGCGAGAGAGAGGATCGCTGCTGGAAAATCGTAGACGCAAGGAAAAAAAAAACAAAAAAGAAGAAGAAATCGGCTCTAACGCAGTAGAGTTGAGAGGCGTCGCGGGTGGGGTGGAACGCTGCTGGGAATTGCTGTGCGAGAGGAACAATCGTAGAGGAGGATCGAAGGAGAGTGCAGCGCAGATCTGTTTTCTGTTCGTTGCTGGACTAGGACCGGAAGTCGACGCTGGGGAATAGCCGCGCCAGAGAATTGTTCGCTGCTAGGGAAGAGGGAGCTGAACGCCGCTGCCAAACCGTCATCACTGCAGTGAAGTTTGGACGTGGGGGGATCCAACACGTTGAAAAGTGGACGCTGACTGCTGTGTAGGCTTGTCTTCAGTCCAGGATGGAGTCAAATTTTGCTACAGAGGTACAAAATATGCAAACTCAGGCAGCCGTGATACAAGAGCTACTATCAGTTATAAAAGAACAGCTGCTGCTCTTACGAGCAGAAGCGAGGGAGTTGGAGACGCAAGAGTCTTGTTGCTCAGGTTCTGGGAAGCGAGGTGACGAAACTACTGCTTGTATGTTTGGTAGCGACTCTGCGGAGCAGCAGCAGCTTGAAACCAAACTGGAATGTCCTGAAGAGGAAAATTCCAGCCTTATCCGGCTTGGAGAAGTACTTCTCAGCACACAATATTTACATACTACTCTATGTGATATAGGAACTCCTGGACAGTCGACAAGAGCCGAGAAGGAGCAAACAGAGAAAAAGGAGAGGCTGGAATTACTGGAGGAGCAGGTTTCAGATTTTGTTGAGCATGTTAGGCAATCTCAGGAGCAGCTTGATTCTGGACTGCTTCCAGTAGCGGTAGATAAAGTGGCAATTGCAGATGTATGTCCTGTTGTTGCTGGAGAACCTATAGATCCGGAAGAAGTAATTCCAGATCAAGGTTCCAGCTCGGATAAGCGGGTAAGGTACGAAAATGAGTGGCTGATTGTGTCCAATCCAGTATGGCCTAGAAAAGAAATTATTGGTTCGAATTCTACAATTAAGTTTGTTGTACCTCCGACGGATAATGGTGAAGATTTCAATGCAATGCAGTCCACCGATCATACAGTGGGCCTATTTTCACAGGGGCTCTCTAATATTCTGAAGGCACGCTTACTAAAGCTGCTGTTGAAAGACTCCACTGCATTGCAACTGGCGCCAATTCTGCCTGGTACTGACTTTTTAGAGGCTTATGAAACCAGAAATCTGATTCTGCTGGAGTACTTTAAAGTTACTTTTTCATGTAATTACGAACTTGACAAGGTCGTGGGCATTGACCTTCTAATGTGTGCTCTTAGTGGACTTGCTAGACAGTTATCCAGGTTTATGTCAGAATGTGTTTTGCAATGGTGATACTTTACCCTATCAAGTTTATAGGGGATGTCTCAGAATGGATGGGCAAACACTCGTGAATCTTGAGATATTCAATAATAGAGTTGGTGGTGGATCTGCAAGAACATTGTTCAAGTACCTGGAAGGTTGTTTAACATCATCGGGTAGAAGGCTTTTACGGATCTGGATTTGTCATCCGCTCATTGATGTTGGTAGGATCAACTGCAGGCTTAATGTTGTTGTTGAGAGTCTATTGAGCAGTTTAGAAACTTTGTCAATGCTTTCTCAATATCTCCAGAAGCTTCCAAACTTGGAAAGGCTGCTCGGAAAGGACATGACCGATGTTCAGCTATCTGTTTCGCTATCACTGCCCTTGGTTGGCAAGAAAACATTAAAGCAATGGGTGAAGGTGTTTCAGTGTCTTGTCGGAGGCCTGCGGGTTCGATTCAATTTGTTAATATTATTAAAAACAAACAACCAACCTGGTTTCCAAGAAAGGGGCTGCTCAGAGTGTTAGCAGCTCTTATTGAGGACGAGCCAGCCGCAGCCCAAGCATTCCTTTATTACTGGTTGGTGTTTGGAGAATGGATTTCTAACATGGGCAGGATCTCCTTGGATTATTTGCCCATTAAAGTTCTTGCACAGGCTATGTGGACTGTTTTAGAGATTGTCTGCTGCATGCAATTGACCCTGAATTTTGTGTATGGCAAAATGCTATAGTTGCTGGGCATCCAAAGCAGCCTAAAGAAATAGACATTATGATGGAAGGGATGACTGTAATTTGTGGTGAAATGAAGGCTTATTGTGTTGCACAATCACTAGAGTTTACTGAGCTCGTTGTTGGTCACCAAAAGGAGGACAAAGAAGAACACGATCCACCTACACTGGTTGTCATAGTTTGCCCAAGTGTGTTGCTGACTTTCAATGAAGATGCATTGTTGCTGAGGCCTCCGACGAAGCCGCCGCCCGGAGGTTGTTGGTTTGTTAGAGGAGAGAGGAGAATATATTTGGCTGGAGGTTGTTGGGCTGTTAGAGGAGAGAGAGGAATATTCTTGGCTGGAGGGGAACCACCTAAAGGCAGTTAGTTTGTTAGAAGGGGCTGAGTGGGCCTTTAAATAAAGGGGGGCTGTGTTAAGGAAGGAATCAATCATCCTGAAGGTTTTTCCAGCTGGCTGCTGCGGGGCTCAATCCTTGGGAGGATTCTGCCAGGCTCTTGGAAGTGGTCTTCCTCGGGTTCTACTCTCTCTATCCTCCTCCCTCTTCTACCTCCCTACTGTATTTTCCTATATTTCTGCTGTGTTTTCTGCTGTAATTCTGCTACTTTAATTCTGCTGCTACATCAATATACAGAGTCCATTCCTCTTTTCTCCCTCTCAATTATTTTATATAACAATATGTATCACAGTGTTCGTCAATACATCAAAGTACGCGACTTATGACATGTATTAATAATAATCTTAAAATTAAAGGATGATTTTACAAATCCGCACATCAGAATATCCAATGAAACATTTAAATGTGGATTTCCTATATTTGCAGGTCCTGTTCTCATAATTTTCTGCACTGAAGATTATCAAGGGCGTACACCATGTGAAAGTGTCTCAAAGTCCTATGAGTCTGCACGCTTGATAGACCGTATTATTTGTTTGCCCTCAAATGATATTATCCGACTATAAAACTTATATTTAAGAATACCGTTGCAACAGTTCTAGGTTCTCATCATAGCACAGAACTGCTATGACGTTTCAGTAGAACAAGTACATTTAAGGCATTATGACAAAATATGTTACGCGGAATAATAATAATTATTTGATGATATATTTTATTATTATTCAAATACATGAATACATTTGAATATAAAGTACTTAGGAAGTTTTTTTTTTTGTTTTCTGTATATAATCCCCATGAACTTGAAATTTTAGTTGGACTTTTCTAAAAGGTTCAGTGGAAAAGCAAACATATGTGAACATGTCTTGGCCTTTTAATTTTTGAATCATATTAGGGTTCCTTGCCCAAGAAAATTCCTGAAGGATTGCTTGTTGGTAGAGTATTTAGATATTTAGATATTTAGGTTACGTTTGACTGGGTTAGCCTTATTATATGTATTTTAAATTTCAAATCTTTCTTATCTTTGGTATTTGTTTCCCTATAAATAAAGCCATCAGATGTTAAGACTCCGCCAATAAGGGAGCACTGAATGATGGAATTGTAGAGATTCCTATTAGTATAAGGCTGTACTTATAGTCTATTGTGGACTTACAGAGAAGAGAAATGGAAGAACACAAGAGGGCCTCCCCCTGCCAGGCCAGCTGGCCGAACTCTATAATAACAACAAATATTCTCTTTAGCCCCTACTTTAGCTCCCAACCTCCCTAACAACATGCGGGCCCCATGCATTGTACGTTGGGGCGTGTCCCCCTTTGGCACATAATCTCCAAGCAAACTTCCAAATGGTCCTTCCCGATTTATGGTCCCATAGAAACTGAGTGCGCACCCTCTAACCACAAACTTTCCAAACTATTTCTCAGACAGTCCTCCTTGCGTCGTGGCCCCGTAAAAGTTTGACTAGTGTGGTATACTGTTTCTACTCGTGAAAATATAAATTTGCCCGGTTGTTCCGACTTCCTCGGGTCCCTTACGGCGATCATAGGTAAGGAAGCGACTGATATGTGAGTCGCACAGTGTCAGCCGTTGTTGGCATCCTTGTTGCGTTCCGTGTCTGTGTGCGTCCGAGGAGCAGATGCCATCTACACTCAGGTTGGATTCCTTGGTAACTACGGGTGTCAACTCGTCTCCTCGCGACACCTTCTTCCTTTGGCGCGTCCCCTCTTCCGATGCTATCTCTTCATACTAGTTCTGTGTGAGGAGGAGCTCCCACGCCTTTAGCGTCAAGTTGGTCCAGAAGTTTGCTTTATATGTTGTGAGAAGGTGCCTTGAATCCTTTTTGATGAATGCAGTTTGCTCGACTCGTGGGGCATACAACACCTGACTGGAGATTAAGGCAGACACATTAGTCTTCTCAGCTGCGTTGCTACCTGGTATCTTCTTGACTCCGGTTTCCCCTGCTGCGTTCTCGTCTGCATGGTGTCCCATGGTGGTCTTGTTTCCTCCCTCATCCTCAGCTATCGTGTGTCGTTCTGCAACGACAACTCCCTATGTTGCACTATACTATCCGCAGATTGTTGGAATTCTTCCTGGTCCTTTATTTTTTGCGCAGCAGAATCTTTCCGTGACACCCAATCGGAAAGAGGCGCCGCGTCGTGCCCCTACGCCTTGATAGCGTTAGGCATCATGGAATGCGCCAAAAGCAATGCGAATGATCGAGCAGGCGATTGCTCATGCTTCTCTTTTGTTTCAAATTATGAAGTTGACGTGATTGGCTCTGAAGTAATCGGTGTCTGTTCTTGCTTTCCCGTTCATTTGACTCCGATTGGCGGTCAACCTAATTCGGTTATGATTTCTGGTGGGTGCACGTCACCCACCTTTGTAAATGGATTCCGAAGCTTTATCTCATGGAATTGCTCAATTAACTCCTTTCTAAACATTAACCATGTTAATTTCCAGTGGAATTCCACCATAACATTGAACCAATATTTTTCTATTCCCTTAATACTTACCTTTGCCACAGGGACCTTCAAGTTCTTTAGTATCTGGTGGCAACAGAAGTAGATCTTTGCTTGAGTGATCATCCCTTTGGGTCCAACCCTTCAAACGCTGGTAGGGAGAAGTCTTTCTAGAATGTAGTTTGTTCCTTCTGGAATTCAACTTCTTCTTGCCGTTCCCGCCTTCACTTTTGCTGGTCTTGTTGTAGCACAACATTGATCCGCTGTAGTTGCTGAAGCGTCTTCTTCGTCATCCTTCGTCATCCTTCGTCTGCTGCAAGAGTATTTCCGCACCGAACTCCTCCCTTGATTGGTAATATCAAGCTGTGTGCTTTCCTCCCTCAGAAGATTTTCAGACGGTGTGCAGGGGCTGGCAACCTCGAGCGGCGATTTGTCAGTGCTGCCTGAAGCTGAAGACTAGCTGGTCATGGAAGAACAGCAGTGCGCGTTGGAAGAAGTGGTGATGAACAACAGCAGGTTGGACGTCTGAGGTGGGAGAGGATTACCGATGGTTGTCTCGAGCATGTCTCCTCCAGGCAAAGTCCCATTGATGCGCTCCTTGTCTAGAGACGGTTGGGTGCGCGCCATCAGGCTGGTGTAGTAGTGCGTAGTTGGAGGAACCTTTGCCGGTTGTGTGTGCCTTCCAAGCATGCGTGTTGGAAGAAGTGGTGATGAACAACAGCAGGTTGGATGTCTGAGGTGGGAGAGGATTACCGATGGTTGTCTCGAGCATGTCTCCTCCAGGCGAAGTCCCATCGATGCGCTCCTTGTCTAGAGACGGTTGGGTGCGCGCCGTCAGGCTGGTGTAGTAGTGCGTAGTTGGAGGAACCTTCGCCGGTTGTGTGTGCCTTCCAAGCATGTGCGGCCTTCGAATGAAGGTCGAGCAAGGAGCGTGCATCTCCGGAGCGTGCATCTCCTCTGGTCGGGAGCAGGCAGTGCGCTGCTCCGTGCGAAAATCGGTAAAGCGTGCCAATGATGGTGCACACCTACTTTGAACGGAAATCGGGGAGTGCTCCCCCGGTGAGAGAAGACGACAATGAAAGTGGGAGCCAGTGGCAAGCTGAACTAAGTGTTAAAACCCTGCCCCCAAGGCAGCCATATGAAAATGAAGTAGAGATTCCTATTAGTGTAAGGCCGTGCTTACAATTTACTGTGGACTGACAGAGGAGAACTGCCTTAGCCTGCTGGCCGAACTCTATAATAACAACAAATATTCTCTCTTCCCCTACTCTAGCTCCCCAACCCCCTTTTATATAACAGCCTCCTTAACAACATGTGGGTCCCCAACATGTTTTTTTTATTCCCCAGAATATTCCCCCTATACCCTCTCTCTCTCTTTGAAACCTCTTCGTTTTCCAGCAATTACCCTTTAGCCCTTCCTTTATTCCAGGTGGTATAGCTGGCATCTGTCACCAGCCTCACTTGGAGATACGGTTTCAGGTTTCTATTTCTGCACGCATCAGACTGGGTTCCTACCCTAGATGTATCTTTTTTCTGTCCTACAAAAAAGCCCTAGGGATTTCCCCCATTGGGTGCGGCGGCCCCAAGGCGTTTGGCCACCATCACAGCCGGCCGCCCCCTGCTGGTATCTCTTGCCAAAGCCCACCCTACCATCCACATGCCCCCAGTGCTGCTGTGCACACGCCCTGCTGCGCCGACCAGCCGACGTGTGCTCCTCCGCCCTTTATTTACTTAATTACATATGCTTAGTTCTTTGACATCATTGTTTAGTTCACTTACCTTTATTTACTTTGATGTGGCATCCTTTGTTGACTTCCTTTTTTTGTTCTTTTTTTGACACACTGTTATGCTTCTTGCAGAGTTTTAACTCCTTACTACAATGAGGAGGTGCTCTTCTCCTTGGATGAATTGCAACAGAAGAATGAAGATGGCGTTTCAATTCTTTTTTACTTGCAGAAAATCTTCCCCGGTATGCTTTTGAGTTATGTTCAGTTGCAAAATAAAATAAAATAATTTGACAGTGGTTAGTTCAAGTGATTCGATACATGTTTTCCTTGTGTGCGTTCTTGAGTTTGCAACTGAAAAAAATCGCAGTTAGAAGAACTTTACCTCTTAATTGGCGGATCTGACTCAGGTTGGATTAGTTGTTGGCTGTTAAAGCAGATATGTTGACCCCTTGTTAAGATATGCAAAAATAAAATAAAATAATTTTTTTAAAACAAGCTTCATTTTATTCCTGCATTTAGCAAAATTTTTAATCTGTTTATGTTGGGCCAAAATTGTCGCTTAGATGAATGGGGAAACTTTCTGGAGCGGGTGGTGGGGTGTGATGATGAAAGTGCACTAAAAGTATCAGTAGAGCTTGAAGAACTACGGCATTGGGCGTCGTACAGGGGGCAAACTTTGACAAAAACTGGTAATGTGTGTCTTAGCCTTTCTGTTATTTACTGAAACGTCAGTATTCTTTTTTCTACCTTGGACATTTGATTGATGTTGTTTCAAATGCCAGTAAGAGGTATGATGTATTACCGAAAAGCTTTGGTGCTTCAAGCATTTCTTGATATGGCCAATGATGAAGGTATTCTTTTCTTTGTTTGTTGTATCTAATCCTTTACTACATGCCACGTCTGCAATGCAGTTGTTACAATGTATTTAATGATCTGTAATGTGACTTCAGTATTTCTTTTGGTTAGATTTAATGGGGGGCTATAAGGCACTTGAGCTGAATACTGAATATCAGAACAAGCGTGACAGCTCTCTTTTGGAACAATGTCAAGCTATTGCTGATATGAAGTTCACATATGTTGTGTCTTGTCAGCAATATGGGATTCAGAAGCGTTCTGGTGTATCCCGTGCACAGGACATCCTAAACCTTATGAACAAGTGGGTTCCACTATACTGTTTATTTTTGGTTCACCTACTTTTTCTGATTCACAATCTTCTCTTTTGGCAGATACCCTTCACTTCGTGTAGCTTATATTGATGAGGTTGAAGAAGCTTCTAAAGACCGATCAAAAAAAGTCAACAAGAAGGTTTATTATTCTGCATTAGTAAAGGCTGCTTTGCCAAAGACAAATTCTTCAGAGCCTTCTCAAAATTTAGACCAGGTACGTGTTTGTTCTGCCTGGTGCTAAAAGTTCGAATATGATACTGCAACTGATTCAGTGGAATCTTGAATGGCAAGTTCTTTTTCAAGAATTAAGCTTGCCTTTCTGATTGACGTCTCCTAAAATTTAAGATGAGTTGGATTTTTTGTGGCTGGAATTTTAATAGCACGAAGAGGAGGTTCCATCCTTCCCATGTCTTTTGCTATCCGCTGTTTAATTTTTGATGTCTGATAAATTTTTTGATGAGTTGAATTTTCTGTGGCTGGAATTGTAATAAAATGAAGTGGAGCTTCCATTATTCCCTTGTCAATGTCTTCTGCTACTTCCTGCCACAGGGTTGCACTATTGTATGCCCGCTTCATAGTCCAGCCAGCACAGTCGCATCTCCAGCACCGGCCAACACTGGACGCCTGCTGCACAGTTGCATCTGCAGCGCTGTAGTGCACCATACTGTGGATGTGTTTCAGCTGGCACTTGTGATATCATAAATGTTTACAACACTTTGATTGTGCATCTTCGGCATACTACATAATATTTCATAATTGTGCACGTTCAGCACATTGATTCTTGATGTTGTGCATCTTCGGCACATTGCATCATCTAGATTTCGGCTTGGATCGTGCTACTGTTTATTTGGGCAGACTGTCGCCCGGTTTTCTACACCATGGCTTCATCATTGTCCACCCTTCCCAACATGATAACCGCTTCCACCTGCTGGTGTGATGGTGGCACACCGAAACAGTGGCACACCAAATGGTGGTTCACCCTTTGCCAAATTTTTAATTTTTTCCAGTTTCTCCCAGTTTTTCCAGTTTCGCCCCTTTTACGTCTGACGTAAACCGAGTTTAAAGCCTTGTTTCGACGTTTTTAAGGGCGTTTCAAAGGATATTAAGTATATCTTTAATATCCTAACGATCCGGGGACTTTGAGATATTCAAAACGCGTGATTTTGACCACGATCCCTCGTTAATGACTTTTGAAACCATTCTTCCTTTAATATAGGATCCGGCTCTTCCAAGCCGGGATCTTCTATTCTCAGTGTGTTTCCGTTCCCTCTTGGTGCGCCTAGAGTTTTCCCTTCCCGTGGAGTCGCGTGTTGTGCCGTAGCCATCGATCAAGCTTTACTTAGAGTTTTTTCTTGGAGTTTTCTTGCTGCTCGCGCGACCCCCTCTTTTGGCGCAAAGAGAGTTTTGGTCGCCTGTTGTTTCAATTAAGGATTCTTATGCCTCTCTTTAATTGTGCATCATATGTTTCTTTGTAAAGAACGACTGAATCCTTTTCCTTGACAAGTAATAAATGAGGGGAAGGGAATATGATGATCAAAAGATAACAAGGGTCAATGAAATAACGACAAAGTGATGATGTTACATATGTTGTTTTAATTGTTATCCATGAACCTTGTTTTGAATTATTGGGCTATAAGGCCTTCTGAAAATCATGGTTGTTGGTAGTCTTTGCTTGCGCACTGGTGGTGTTCTGTATTTTGTTGTGATGCTTTGATAAATGGGTGTAACTTGAAATCTGCTTAATCACGTATACTTGGTTAAATAAATGGATGCCCCAGGATCAAGCCTGTTCTGTGATCACCCCTGATATTTAAAGTTGAAATTAAAGAACCCCTTTTGCTGAATCTGAATATGCTTGGCTTAATGGTGTGGCTATGTGCTGTGTTTGGTTGGGTTTTATATTTCGTGGGGGGTTGTGTGAAGTTGTTGTTGGTAACCTTGTTACGGGTATGGGGGATGGACAAAAGGAATGACCTTGTGTTTTGGGGATAGCTTGTTTGTGCAGCGGGGCTGCTGTTTGGTGGTGTTTTGTTGTGGGCTTTGTGTATGGGGTGGTACAGGAGATGTGATGAAATCTCAGGTTGAGAGATTGATTGATTGTGGAATAGATGAACATGTAGGCAGTGAGACTGCCTCTGGTTTATGTTGTGGGCGTCGAATCGCGTTTGTGAAGTGGGGCTGCAGGCTGGTTTTCTGTTTGTTTTTATGAATGAGTGTTAAAATGGAAATTCTTTACCTTGGTCCCTCTTCCCTTGTTCAATGTTGGCAGTACCGAAGAATGAAGTGGGTTGGTTGCTGTGTGTTTAGTTAATCAGGTTCTTTGTCTTCTGAGAACGGTTGTTGGCGCCGCGGTTGTTAGTTGCTCGGGTCGGAATGAAATGAATAAATGAATAATTGATAAATGCAGAATGACAATTCGTTAAATGGATTGGCTGGGGGTATACTTCCATTTACAGAAGTGACCATTCGTGGTGATACACGTGCATGTAGGGGTAGCAGCATAGTTTGTTTGTGTGGACCAGTTGCTTGTTTGGAAACCCATAGGTTGGGCTGAGTGTTTGTTTATCTATATGTATAAACTTGTAGTTCCTTGTGATTTTCAATACACACCCCACCCATGTTGAGCAGCACAGGCTGTAATGGCTTATGGCTTACTATAGCCGAAGATTCTTCGGGCAGGTTGTGGTGTTGGGTGAGAGGCCTAGGTGTTTGCGGGCCAGGTTTGTTTCTCAGGCGTCTTCGGGATGAGGCCCAGGTGTTTTCGGGCGAGAGGTGTGGTTGTTGTGCCCCAGGTGTCTGCGAGCGGAATATGTGTGGTTTGTGGCCCAAGTGTGTGCGAGCAGTTGTGGCACTGAGATTGTATTTTGGAAGAGCGGTAGCATCAAGACGTTAACCGTTAGGGAGGAGCAGATAGCCGGTGGGAAAGTGGTGCGAGGTTCCCAAATCATCGATGTGCTTATATTATTATCTTACTTGACTTGCGTTATTTGGGGAGTGCCATGGTGAGGCTGGGCTGACTTGCTTTTCTTGTTAGCTGTTGTTGGTTTCTGCTGTTTTCACGGGGGCATTAGTATGTTTCTCCTATTTGTGCATGAGTGACTTTGGTTTCCCTACTGAGTTTACTTGAATGCTCATCCTATGATATAAAACTGTTTTCAGGTTTCCAAGAGGACTTTTGAGTATCGTGCTGGACTTTACTAGCTCAGGCGTCGGGATAGTTACTGTGCTCACATATACGAAAGGGCTTCGGGGCAGCGGATTAACCCTTCGAAATCAGAAATGTCTTTCAGTAGAGGAGTTTTACTTGAGAGGCAGGATGAGCTGCAGCGCCTTTGCGAGTTCCTGATTGTGGAGAAACATCAGAAATATCTGGGTCTCCCGACTCTCATTGGCCGTTCAACGAAATATCTGTCGCCCAAGCTATTTCGGCTCATGTGATGTCTCTTTTCAAATTGCCTGATACCCAGGTTGATCAGTTTCATTCTCGCCTGGCAAATTTCTGGTGGGGATCGTTTAAAGGTAAGCACAACTCCCACTGGGTATCCTGGGATAAGCTCTGTATCTCTAAATTCTATGGTGGTCTAGGGTTTCGAAATTTGAAGCTATTTAATGAGGCTCTTCTGGCGAAGCAAGGGTGGCGTCTCCTTTGTTGCCCGAACACTTTGTTCTCAAGAGTCATACAGGCTAAATACTTTCCTAACTTTGATTTCATGCATGCCCATTTGGGGGCCTCGACATAGTTTTCTTTGGAGGAGCACTTGGCTGGCTGACCTCTCAAACCCGAAAGTCTTATCACCTATCATCCCGGGCTTTGAGAATCGCGAGCTGATTAATACCTCTTCTAGTGAATGATGCTACGTTTGGCCACCGCCCTGCCTGCTGGAAAGACATTTGGAATCACAATGTCCCCATCAATGTTAAATTTTTTTGGTGGCAGACCTGCTCTAGACAGATGCTATTTGCCAGTTTTGTCAGTAGGAGGTTGAATCTCTGTTGCATGCGGCTCTTTTGTGTCAGGCTACGAAGAAAGTGACAGTCCACCTCGATATGCTTCGTTCGTTCATGCAAGACGAGCTTCAAAGCAATCTTCGTGGCCGCCTGGTTGTTACACCAGATTTGAGCAGATGTCTGCGGTGGGAAGCCAAACACATGAAGGAGATGACGAAGCCAGAGGATCTCAGTAGTGACCGTGGCCATGACACGGTATTCAGCCTACGCACTAGATTTGGAGACGACAATATGCTTTTTGTTGCGCTAAGAGATGAGGTTATCTGCTCACAAAACGGCATACCCAGAAGTATATTTGCGGGTAGCAAGACAACCAACATAGTCAGCATCACAGAAGGCCTCAACATTTAGATGAGCGTGATGTGAGTACTGAAGATCATGGACATGGTATTTCTTCATGTATTTGGCAATGCGGAGGACGACATTTCACTGAGATTTGTTCAGATGCTCTCTGAACTGACTAATTTTTCCAACAATGCAGACAATGTCTGGTCGTGTCATGTTAAGGTAATTGAGTTTTCCCACCAGACGACGGTAGTTCTTTGGGTGAGGAAAGGGTGTCGTGTCGTCATAGAGAGAATGTTCCCCAGGCTCAAGAGGAGCGTTCACGACTCAAACCCGCATCCTGCAAGATATTGATGGAATATTTTCGTTGACAGAGAGAGATGGTGTCCGTAGACTGGGAGACCTCGATGCCAATGAAGTATTCAAGTGGACCGAGATCTTTGGGGTGGAAGTGGCGGTGAAGATGCCCCTTGAGTTGAGGGATTCTAGTAGAGTCGCTCCCGATGATGATGATGTCATCAACATATGCCACCGGCAGGATGCAGTCATTGGACGTCGTGCGGTAGAAGATGGTGTGGTCCTTCATACTGCGAGAGTCCAAAGGCGGTGATGACGGTGCTGAAGTGGCCAAACCAAGCACGAGGAGACTGCTTGAGACCATAAATAGAGTGACGAAGTCGCCAGACATGAGAGTCGGCTCTGGAGGCCCGAAGTCTTGGTGGCTGCTGCAGATATATCTTTTCTTTCAGAATGCCACGGAGAAATGCATTCTTGACATCCAATTAATGAAGCAGCCAGTGATGATGAACGACCAGAGAGATGAATAATCGAACGAATGTCATCTTTTCAATTGGATATAAGGTTTCAAAATAGTCGACACCATAAGTCTGAGCGAAGCCCTTTGCCACAAGTCGGGGTTTGAGGCGATGGAGAGTTCCATCAGCATTTCAGACGGACTGTATAAATCCATTTGCTGTCGACCACATGTTTGCCTGCCGGAAGGGGACCATATCCCAAGTATTGTTGTCGTCCAGAGCCTGCAATTCATCTTGAATCGCTTGCAGCCACTCCGAGTGAGATTTGACATCGCCAACTGTGCGGGGAATAGAAATCGTCTCCAGAGCTGACATACCTCTGTATGAAGATGTAAAAAGATTAGTTTGGCAAGAATGAGTACCTTTTCGAAGTGCAATGGGCAAGTCGTCTGGTGCCGGTGTAGGAGCCTCGGATGAAGCTGGGATGATGGTTTCCTCGGCCTGGACAGGGGCACAGTCGATGGGCGATGGGAGTAGACCG
This sequence comes from Viscum album, assembly GCA_963277665.1. Taxonomy (NCBI): domain Eukaryota; kingdom Viridiplantae; phylum Streptophyta; class Magnoliopsida; order Santalales; family Viscaceae; genus Viscum; species Viscum album. Next base: position 1,508,738,882 of record OY728128.1, on the reverse strand, counting down.
TACCAAAATGGTGATCAGCAGGGGGAGACACCAGAGGAGGATGTATGATAAGATGAAGACAATCATCGATGTTAGTGTCTGGTTGGGGAGAGGGAAGTGAGAATGAAGAGCTCTCAACAAACAAGACGTTGGCAGAGATGATATACCGCCATAGGCCTGGAGAGAAGCATCAGTATCTGCGCCGATTGCATGAATATCCGAAGAATATGTAGCAGATGGATTTGGGAGAGAGCTTGGAGAGGTCGGGACCAGTGTCACGGACATTACAGAGACATCCAAACACACGGAGTGGAAGTGAGCGAGGAGGGAGAGGAGAGAACAGAGTTCGAAAAGAAGTCTTCCTCTGAAGGATAGAAGAAGGAAGAGCATTGAGGATGTATGTAGCAGTAAAGATGACATTTCTCCAAAAGAGAAGGGGCACCTGTCGGTGGAAGAGAAGGGCACGAGCAGTCTTCAGAATATGTTGGTGTTTTCGCTCGACCACTTCATTCTGCTGGGGTGTATCAGGACAGCAAGTCTGATGAATGATGCCGTTCGCCTGGAGAAACTGCTGAAAGAAAGTGGATAGATACTCTCGCCCATTGTTCGAGCAGAGACATTTAACAGTGATAAAAAACTAGGTATGAATCTCATGGTAAAAAGTCTGAAAAGTAGAAAACACTTCACTTCAGACCGATCTCGAAGTAGGTACAACCAAGTCATACGCGAAAAATCATCAATTAAGGATATATAATATTTATACCCTAATTGACTCGAGACATCACAGAGACCCTATGCATCTGAATGAACCAAATCAAAGGGTTTGGAAGTCTGTGTATCTGCTCGAGAAAAATATGAAGTGCGATGATGTTTCGCAAATTTACAAGACTCACAATGAAAGGAGACATTGTGACTGATATCAGGAAACAATTGATGAATGACAGAGGCGGGTGGATAGCCCAATTGGGAATGAAGGTTCAATGCACACACAGAGACAAACGGGCAGACGACGGATGATGGTCCATTGAACATGTATTCCCGTCCTAATGCTGGCATCTACCAAGTTCCCGGTTCCTCGTCCGCTCCTGAAACATAACAACAGATGATGTAGATATGACACTGCAGTTGAAATCCTTTGTAAACTTACTGATGGATAAAAGGTTAAAAGGACTGCGGGACACATGTGCCACAGAGGGCAGGTGGATAACATACCTGCATCACTGGTGAGATGGTTTGATGCACCTGAGTCGAGCATCCATGTCGGGGAGCGGCGGTCGACAAAGGCAGTGGAACCACCAGAGTGGGCAAGAGAAGTCAAAGAAGGACCTGACAGAGAGGTGGTCCCATGATCGTGAATTATCTGGAGCTCAGCCAAGGAGAGGTCCGGAGATGACGGAAGAGCTGCGGCAGATGGTGAGGCACCGTGGACCGTTGTTTGGCCTTGCCGAGGTGGCTGAGATGAGCGGCCATGAAGAACCCAACAATGATCGATTGTGTGACCGAGCTTGCCGCAATGCTGACATAGGGGACAAGGACGCCCCTCTCCCCGACCACGTCCATGAGTCCCTAAGGAGCGTCCGCGGCCACGACCCAAGAGGGCGGTGTGATCGATGCTGAGAGTGGGTGGGGGAAGTGCCTGAGGAGCCTTTCCCAGGCGATAATACACCTGTGGAATCTCTAGGGAAGTGGGGCTGACGAACATCTCTGTGGCCGTCGTCGCATACTCAGGAGCGAGGCCATGGGCAGGCTAAAGAGGCATAATTGGTCCCTTTGGGCCAAGGCTGCCTTTGGTGTCTAGGGAATGGGCCATAGCTCAAGCAATTCATCTCGGAGAGCTTTCCATTCCTTGAAGTACGTCGGAAATGAACGGTCCTGCTGGCGGATGAGTGACAAGCGTTGAAGAACATCGGAGACCCATACTAAATTATTCGTCGCGGAATACATGAGGGTTAAGGAATCCCAGAGTTCCTTAACCGTATTGGCGGTCCGGGTAACGTACTTGATGAAGCGGTCCATGGAATTGACCCGTAAGGCAAAGATTCTGCTATCAGCAAGCTTCCATGGGCAGTATTTGAGATCAAAAGATGGGGGCGAATGATCCTTGTGGTGGGAGTTGCCATACCCGTGAGTGACATCAACACCGTCTTCCGCCATACCGAGAAGTTGGTTGAGTCCAGCCACTCATCAACCAGGCGGGTGGAGGCGGTGATCAACGGAGGCCAAACCGAAGGTGCGGCCGAAGGTTCGGCCATTGGAAGGGCTGGGCCGGGACGTGCCGAGGAGAGCGGGGCTAGGGCTGGGATGTGAAACTGGAGAGCTGCGGGAGGGCGGAGTTGGAAAAATACGGCGGGAGGCGGGGCTGGTCGGGAAGTTGGGAATCTGAGAGTAGGCGGGTCTGGGAGAGAGCCGCGGGAGGCGAGTCGGGAAGCGCTGCTGGAGGAGGGGCCGAGAGTCGCGATGGGTGGCGTTTCGGGACTCTGTCGGGAAGCCTGTTGGATGGCGGGATAGGGAGGCGGTGGCCGGTCGCGGAGCCGGTAGGCCGCTGGTAGGCGAGGGCCGAACGCGAAGCCGGGAGGGGCCGCTTTTAGTCCGGGGCCGAGAACTTGGCCGAGAGGGGCGTCAGAGGTGGGCGACGCCGTAGGAGGGTGCGAGCTTGCTGGGACCGGGAAGCTGCGGGAGGGCGAGCGGTGGCCGGTCACGGAGCCAGGAGCAGTGCAAGGAGGCGGAGATCCGGGATCCGCGTCGCGCAAGCGAGAGATCACGTCGACGTGAGGGAAGCCACAGGGTAAGCGGGGCTTGGAAAAGTTGATCGACAGCGAGGGAAGACGCAAGCAAGAGGAGCTGGCGTTGGGACTAGGTGGTTCCGCCTGGGCCGAGGGAGGCGGGGCCGAGCGACACCGGAATACTCCTGTATGTATTCCTCTTTCTCAATCTTTGAAAGAAGGCCTCCGCCTCATCTTGAGCTAAGGCGGTTTCCCATTCTAAATGGTATCAGAGCGAGAATCCCGTTAGATTTTTTTTCCTCCTCCCGCGATCCCGACGGCCGGCCGCGACACTATCTCTTCCCGGCGCACCTCCCGTTGTCCGCTCCCGTCGGCCCTCCTCCCTCTCGGTGTTTCCCTCATGTGGACTCTTGGCGACAACCGGCCCTACCTCCTCAGCAGATCCCTCCCTAACTGGCGGTCTTTCCGGCTCCCGAAACTGCCGGCACCCGCTCCCGCATCTCCAGGCGAGCCGAACGGCCGGCTCCCGCTTCTCCCGCCAGGCGACCCTCGTCCCTCTCGATGGCTGCGCTTCGCCCCGATTGCGTCCCGCCCTCCCACGTCTTCTCTTCAAATTTCCTGGCGAAACCCCCCCACCCGCCCGACGCCCTTCCTGCGAGAGCTCTCCTTGCTTCGGCCTCCATTCCGCCGGATTTTCCCCTGTCTGCATCTCCCTCCCGACTGCTCTCCCGCAAAACTCCAGGCGGCCGACCGGCAGACTCCCAATTCTGCCCGACACCTGCCCTCCCGGCTCTGTCCAGGCGGAACCCCCTCCCCACCCGTCAGACGACCTTCCTGCGGTCTCCCGCCCTCTCTTCCGGCGATTCCCCCAGCAGCCTTGCCCCGTCCTCCTTGCGGCCAATAGGTGCGAAACTGATCCATCGAAACTCCCGTCGACCCTCACCCAACGGAACAACGCCACCCAATCCGACGCCACTGCCCAGCCAAGCCGCCTTTCCTGGCGCTTCCCGGTTTGGACGTCATCTGGCCCCGTCCTCTAGCGGCTTCCTGGCGACACTCGGGTCCCGCCCGATGGGGTTCTAGACTTCCGCGACCACGCTGCCCAACACGCCTCATGTCGCCGGCCTCCTGGACACTAGTTCAGCACTACCCGGCCTGCCTCCTTGCACTCACATTAACGCTCCCAACTCGCGACATCCCTTGCTTTGTCATCGGCTCTGCCGCACATCCATTCCCCTTCATCTAGCACCCGTTACAGAACAACACTCTCTGTAGAAGAAATTGTCTGGATACAATCTTATCAGGCGATTGTGCCACCGTCCTCTTCTCCAGCCCCCATTGCTCAGACTGACTGCTCCACCGCATGTGTTTCTCAACAACCCACAACATGGATGTTAGACTCTGGTGCATCGGAACACTGGTGCCTCTACAATTACTATTGCAAATAGATCAGTAATCCCCATCATTGGATTCCACACATGCCACTTGACCCATCTATTCGCCTGGATTTGGTTGCTCATTTTCTTCAAAGTCCATTTAATCTTCTTTTAATTAGCAAACTTACCTAAGATTTAAATTGCGTCGCTACTTTTACTCCTGTTGTTTTTCAGGAGCAGACGACGAATCGAGAGCTCGGTCGAGGTCATCTTCGGAATGGGGTGTAAATGTTCGATACCCCACCATATCTCGCTTGCTCATCTAGCTCGGCCCGTGCTCTTGACTTACATTCCCGTCTTGGTTATCCACCGGCTTCCATCCTATATAAAATGTGCCCCCAATTTAGTTCCCATCTATCATTCCATTGTGAATCCTGCAGGTTTGCTAAAAATCATCGGGTAACATATTGTACTCGACAGGAACCACGTGTACTGAATCCTTTCGATCTTGTTCATACTGATGTATGTGGTCCTTGCAGTGTTCCGAGCCAGTTCGAGTACAACTATTATATCACCTTTATTGATGACTACTCCCGCATGACCTGACTTTACATGCTTCGTGATCGGTCTGAAGTATTTCCTACCTTTCAGATCTTTTACAATGAAATTTATACTCAATTCTCCACCTCCATCAAATGTCTTCCCTCTGTCAATGGACGAGAATATTTATCTACTTCCTTTTAGCAGTTTTTCAAGGATCACGACATCATTCATCAGACATCCTGTCCTGATACACCTCAAAATGGAGTGACAGAGTGGAAACATCGTCATATTCTGGAAATTGCTCGTGCCTTCATATTCCATATGCAGGTGCCACTCCACTTTTGGACCAATGCCATCCTGACTGCAACCAACCTCCTAAACCGACTCTCTTCTTCTATCCTTCAGGGGGAGACTCCTTTTCGGATTCTGTTCTCCTCTCTCCCTCCTCACTCATTTCCACTTCGTGTATTTGGATGTCTCTGTTTTGTCCATGACACTTGTCCCAACCTCTTCAAACTCTTTCCCAAATCTCTCCGCTGCATCTTTCTCGGATATTCACGCACTCAGCGCAGATACCAGTGCTTCTCTCCAGACCTACGACGTTATATCACCTCTGCTGACGTCTCATTTGTTGAGAGTTCTCCACTTCCCTCTCCTCATCCAGATACTGACATTGATGATTGTCTTTCTCTCATCATCCATCCTCCTCTGGTGCTGTCTCCTACTGCTCATCGGTTTGGTACGGTCTGCTCCCGTCACCCATCCCAAGTATGATTGTCCTCCAGAGCTTGCAATTCATCTCTCATCGCGTGCTACCACCCTAGATGAGATTTGGCCTCGCCAACTGTGCGGGGAATAAATATCATCTCCAGAGCTGACAGACCTCTGTATGAAGATGTAAATAGAGGATTGTTCTGGCAAGAGTGGGAATAAATATCGTGTCCAGAGTTGACAGACCTCTGTATGAAGATGTAAATGTTGGATTGGTGTTGCCCGATCCGGTTGGGCCGAATGCTTGTGGCCCGCAACTGTCGCGGGTCGAGCTGACAGACCGACACCGTAGCGCTTTTGACAAAGCCAGCCGCCGTTCATTGTAGCGACGCGGACCACTTTTTCGGACAGTGATCGTCTTCTCCATTGTTTTATAGCCCATTTTCGGGCTAGGGTTTCTACTGAAAAACCCTCTGTAATTTGTGTTTATGAAGTAGTGAATTTCTGCCTCTCCCGTGGACGTAAGGATTATTTCCGAACCACGTAAATCGTTGTGTCATTTGCTTTCTTTTCTTTAGTTTTTCTCGTTTCTATCGTTGTGACTCTCGACGATTCCGCAACAGTAAATAGAGGATTGTTCTGGCAAGTGCGAATACCTTTCCGTAGTGCAATGAGCAGGTCATCCGGTGTCGGTGCAGGAGCATCAGACGAAGCTGGGACAATGGTCTAAGCCCGACTTGTGGTCAAGGGTTTTTCTTCGACGTATGGTGTCGATTATTTTGACACCTTCTCTCCAGTTGCCAAGATGACATTCGTTCGATTATTCATCTCTTTGGCCGCTCATCATCATTGATCGCTTCATCAACTAGGCGTCAAGAATGTCTTCCTCCATGGATTTCTTGAGGAAGAAGTTTATCTGCTGCAGCCTCCCGGTTTTTCGCCTTCAGCTACCGGTCCCAAGTCTGTCGACTACGCCGCTCTTTATACGGTCTCAAGCAGTCTCCTCATGTTTGGTTTGGCCGATTCAGCATCGTCGTCACTGATTTTGGGCTCTCTTGCAGTATGAAGGATAACACTATGTTCTACAGGATGACATCCACCGGCTGCATCCTGTTGGTCGTGTATGTGGATGATATCATCATCACCGGGAGTGACTCTGCTGTTATCGCCCATCTCAAGGGGCATCTTCACCAGCACTTCCACACCAAAGATCTCGACCTTCTCACATTCTTCCTTGGCATGGAGGTCTCCTATTCTCCGGACACAATCTTCCTTTGCCAACGGAAATATGTTTTGGATATTCTACAGAATGCTGGGATGATACAGGCCACCGCCGTTGACACTGCTTTTGAGTATGGGGAACGGTCTCTCTATAACTCCTCAGAACTGTATTCATACCCAGAGCGGTATTGTCGACTGGTGGACAAACTCAACTATCTCACCATGACTCGTATTGACATTGTCTGCGCTGTTGGCAAAGTGAGCCAATTCATGGCGCATCCGACCACCTCTCAGTGAGATGTTGTACTCCGCGTCACCAAATATATCAAGCGAGACCCTGCCCGTGGTCTTCGCTACTCTCACCACGCTCATCAGAATATTGAGGTCTTCTGTGATGCTGAGTATGTTGGTTGCCTTGCTACCCGGAAATCTACTTCTGGGTTTGCCGTGTTCTTCGCTAACATTCTCATCTTTTGGCGCAGTAAGAAACAGAGTGTCGTCTCCTGATCCAGTGCGGAGTCTGAGTACTGTGCCATGACCGCCGTCACTTCGGAGATCCTTTGGCTACGACAACTCTTCCATGAGCTTGACCTTCCTCAGCAGACATCTGCTCACTTCTGGTGTGACAATCAAGTAGCTACTAAGATTGCTTCGAATCCCGTCTTCTATGAACGCATGAACCATATTGAGGTGGACTGCCACTTTCTTCGACACCACCTGGTGCACAATCATGTCAGCTTTAGCCACATCCCAACGGCGGACCAGCTTGCTGACATCTTCACCAAAGGTCTCCAAGGGGTTTGCTTGGCCTCGCTCAGTTCCAAGCTGGGTATCCACAATATCTGCGGCCCAGCTTGAGGGGGAGTGTGTCTGGTGTTGTCTGGTGTCATCTTTCTTTTTGTGGGACTCGTGGTCCAAGATGGGCATGTCCAGCTTGAGGGGGAGTGTTAAACCCTCTTTTCTTTTTTTGGGTATTTCCGAGTCCCACATCAGAATACTCCTGTATGTATTTGTCTTTCTCAATCTATTAAAGAAGGTCTCCGCCTCACCTTGAAGTAAGACGGTTTCCCATGCTACAATAATAAAACCGGGTTTAAGAGTTATTAACGCTTTATCCAAGCAGGACGAGGACTCACAGCCGTTTGGGCTCATTCTGAAGTAGATTTGGTCTTTGCTGAATGCCTTTTCTTCATGCAATTTTGTTTTCACTAAAAGGGACGGTCACCTTGCTGCTCACCAGTTGGCTGGTTTTGGGATAAAATGGGGAGAGCATGTGTGGTATGATCATTACCCTGAGTGGATTTGTACTAATGCTTCAAGTGAGTCGTAATATATTCTCTTTTTGCTTCAAAAAAAAAAAAAAAAAATGACACGGCTCACAATCAAAAGAATAAAATGGACGAAGGTGAGGGCAGGGTTTCTGAAGCACGAATGCTGGAGGATGACAATGTTAGTAATGGGGCTCGAATATTTGATGCAGGGCAATAAGGCATGCGAGTGTAGCTGCCTATTCCAACATGTACGCACCACCATGATGTTGCTTGCCGTCAAGCATCCGACTTGTCTAAAGCTCCCGAGACCCAACATCAATTTGTGTGGAAATAGCTATGCACTATATGGCAGCAATAATAAAACCAATCCCACTGAGTCCGTGCTTGCTTGGGATTATTCATAATGGGCATAAGTCTTTGAGTTCATCCACGATAGTTTTCCACTTGTTATAGTATGGTGGAATCATCCTGCAACTTTGATGAGTCCCACAATTCTTTGCATGTGTTGCATTTTTAGCAACATGTTTGATGGAAGATGTGATGATGATGCCATGTTGCCCAAGAATTCTAATAAGCAACAAAGAAAAAGAAGGCCGAATGATAATACTCGATGTGGATCCAGGTGCTGAAATTGCACAAAACTGCAGGTCAAACGTGTTCAAAATGCACAAAAGATTAGACATGATGAATTGGGCTCGAACGACGCCACAGACGACCGTGGATGAGACATGGTGCCGCAGTGGTGTCTGAGCATTTAGGGTGCACGGAGGGGCGTTGTGACATTGGGGTTGGGTGCGGTTGGATAGTGCGGTGGCGCAGATCTCGCAGTTTGGGTGCGCAGGGGCTCCAGGGTTGAAGTAGATTTTTGATGCCAATATTCACAAAAGATTACATATCATGGATTTTTTTCATGTTTTTAGAATTTTGAAGCATTGAGATTTTATGTTTGACAATTCATATGCAGAAAATATAAAATGTTGATCATGTAAACTGTAAATTCTTTCATGCAGGTCATTTATCGCATAAAACTTCCTGGCCCTGCAATCTTGGGTGAGGGGAAGCCTGAAAATCAGAACCATGCAATCATTTTTACCCGTGGGGAATGCTTACAAACGATAGATATGAATCAGGTATTGACGATTGCTTAATCCGCATAACAAAAGCATCGTCTCTTTCTTCAAGCATAATCTTTTTTCCTTCTTTCTTACTTTTTCAATTCATCAACTGATATAGGATAACTACATGGAAGAAGCCTTAAAAATGAGAAACTTGCTTCAAGAGTTTCGTAAAAAGCATGATGGTGTGAGACATCCTACTATCCTCGGGTTGAGGGAACATATATTTACTGGAAGGTGAAAGGTTTTTTTAGTTGATTTGATGTTATGATTTAGATGGCATCTATTATAAATATGCTTGTTTGCTTATACTGTTAAATAATTCTTTTTCTTCAGTGTTTCTTCTCTTGCGTGGTTCATGTCAAATCAAGAGACTAGTTTTGTAACTATCAGCCAAAGATTATTGGCTAATCCATTAAAGTAAGATGCTTTTCTCAAATCATTATTTTCTTTCAAAAAGATTTTTTTTTTATTATTTTTCTTTATTGTTTCATCTTTCTGTTCCTTTGGCTTAGTTGTTTTCAAGTTGGAATCCTGCTTTCGGCTTGAATTGTGGCTTTTCTTGAAAAATTTCAGTATCATTCTCTTCCGATCTCCACCCATCCAAGTCGTCTGCATCAAACTGTTTATGATGTCGTTGTCTTTGCTTAATTTGATTTAACAAATACTGTTCATCTGTTTCCCTTCTCTTCAATGCAACTTGTTGCAAGGATGGCTTCTCATTTTCTTTTTCCAATTACCTTAGCTCTTTCATTTGTTGATAGATTGAATTTTGGTTAATGGGATGGGGTTTATCCCAATCTGTTGTTTCGAGGAATTTCTCTAGTGTGGAATGTTCTGCTTCTCTGTAGTTGTATTTTGTAATTGGCTTCTCTTCTTTCAGTGGTTATTTTTATCCTTGCTGTGGCACATTCTCTGCTTATTGTAAGTGAAACCTTCTTTCAGGATTAACAACCTGCAAAAATTAAAATCCAAATGTTTAAATGTATCAAAATGTTTATTAAACCTTTAAAATAAAGCTTTCTAGTGGGCTGGTTGAATTACCTTTTCATTCCTAGAACCACCTTTTTTGTTGTTAATGTGGTTAGTCACTTGGCAAGTAGCCCAAGCCTGTGATTTTTTTTGAAAATTCCACTATTTTGTGTTTTCATTTATATTATAAGCATCGAATCTCCAACACTTCTTCAAAGCTCCTCGAGCCAAATATTTCAAATCATCTTGCACTCCATCTCAGTTATCAACATGTATAAATATAAAATATTATTAGTTACAAAAGATAATTATATCAATATTTTATGTATATGAAATTGATTATGATCTTGCATGATGTGAAAACAATCAATAATGTCTTTGTTAATGACTTTTGTTATATATTTCTCATTTCATGCTCATCTCTGAAGTCCTCTCTTTGTTTGAGTCTTTAATTCTTCAATAAAAAGATATGCAACATCTCTATTGAGTAACACATATCTATGTGTTTGTTTGAACTTTGTTTGTGTTAATAAAACTGATGATATTTTCCTAACTCGATGACCCAACACTAGAAAGCTTGCTAAATTACTGTAGGATTGAAATTGATTTGCATTATCATCAACACATACACCTCAATTGGTGATCTTCTCTGCTTGAAGTCAAAGTTACAAACTGGACTTGCCTGACCAATGTGAGGGCTCCAACCAGTAAATTTTTCTAATCCAGGAAAATCACTAATCGTCCATACTAGAGCACCACACATTTTGAACATTTTGGTTGTCGATGCATCTTATATATTTACATTATTGTCCGATGACTCTTGAAATTCTCCTATAAGGGGTTGGAGATATACATCGATGTCATTTCCAGCATTTTCTTTCCTGGACTGATCATCGAAATTGTTGATGGCGAATTCCCCTTACCTCAATGTGAGGGAGAGATATTCTTTTATAAATGAGTAAAAATAATTACAAGGCGGGATATTCCGATTTGGGACTCAGAAATACCCATTATACTAAAATGGGGTCCAACATTCCCCCTCAAGCTGGACATGCCCAGCTTGGACGGAGAGTCCCGCCTTTGGTGAAGATATCGGCAAGCTGATCCGGCGTCGGAATGTGACCAAAACTAATATGATTCTGCTCCAGATGGTGGCGAAGAAAGTGGCATTCTACCTCGATATGTTTCGTCCATTCCTGGAAGACGAGATTCGATGCAATCTTCGTGGCTGCCTGATTGTCACACCAGATATGAGCATATGTTTGTGTTGGAAAACCAAGCTCATAGAGGAGATGACGAAGTTAGAGGATCTCAGTGGTGACCATGGCCATGACGTTGTATTCTGACTCTGCACTAGATCGGGAGACGACAGTCTGCTTCTTGCTGTGCCATGAGATGAGGTTACCGGTCAAGAGCACGACAAATCCAGAAGTAGACTTGCGGGTAACAAGACAACCTGCATAGTCCGCATCAAAGAAGGGCTTAAGATCCAAATGAGCATAATGAGAGTACCGAAGACCATGTGCAGGGTCTTTCTTTATGTATTTGGCAATGCGGAGGAGAGCATCCCACTGAGATCTGGTTGGATGCTCAATGAACTGGCTCACTTTGCTAACTGCGCATGCAATGTCTGGTCCTGTCATGGTGAGGTAGTTGAGTTTGCCCACCAGACGACGATAGCTCTCTGGGTGAGGAAAGGGTGCTGAGTCGGTATGGAGAGAGCGTTCCCCAGCCTCAAGAGGAGTGTCCACAGCAGTGGCCTGACTCAACCTTGCATCCTGTAAGATATCAACGATATATTTGCGTTGGTAGAGAGAGATAATGTCCTCAGAACGGGAGCCCTCGATGCCAAGGAAGTAGGTGAGAAGACCAAAATATTTGGTGTGGAAGTGGTGGTGAAGGTGAGCCTTGAGTTGGGTGATGTTAGTGGAGCCGCTCCCTGTGATGATGATATCATCTACATATACCATCAGCAGAATACAACCATTTGACGTCGTACGGAAGAAGATGGTGTGATCTTTCATACTGCGAGAGAGGCTAAAGGCTGTGACGACAGTGCTGAAGCGGCCAAACCAAGCACGAAGAGACTGCTTGAGACCATAGAGGGAGCGACGGAGGCAACATACATGGGAGTCGGCTCCGGAGGCACGAAATCCAGGGGGCTGCTACAGGTAGATTTCGTCAAGAAAACCATGGAGAAAGGCATTCTTGACATCCAGCTGATGAAGCGGCCGGTGATGATGAGCGGCCATTGATATGGATAGACGGACAGAGGCCATCTTGGCAACCGGAGAGAAGGTCTCAAAGTAGTTGATGCCATATGTATGAGCAAATCCATTCGCCACAAGACGAGCTTTGAGGCGATGGAGAGTGTCATTGGCATTGAGACGAATCGTATAGATCCATTTGCAGCCGACTGCCTGTTTGCCTGCAGGGAGGGGGACTAGATCCCATGTATGGTTGTCATCCAGAGCCTGCAGTTCATCCCGTATAGCCTGTAGCCACCCCGGGTGTGATTTGGCATCGCTAACCGTGCGGGGGATAGATATCGTCTCCAGTGCTGACAAAGCGCTGTATAAAGATGTAAAAAGAGGAGTAGTCCGACAAGAACGAGTACATTTCCGGAGTGCAATAGACAAGTAATCTGGTGCTGTGACAGGAGCATCGGACGAGGTTGGAACGATATTCTCCTCAGCCTGGACGAGGGGTACAGTCGATGAGCGACGAGAGTAGACCGTCCCAAAGCGTTGACCAGTAGGGGAAGACACCAGAGGAGGGTGAATGATGAGAGGAATGCACTCATCGATGGTAGTGTCTGGATGAGAAGAGGGCGGAGTGAAAGAAGAACTTTCAACAAACGACACATCAGCAAAGATGATATAGCGTCGTAAGTTTGAAGAAAAACACCGGTATTCACACCGAGTGCGGGAATATCTGAGAAAAATACACCAGAGGGATTTGGGAGAAAGTTTAAAGAGGTTGGGGCGAGTGTTCCGGACATAGCAGAGACATCCGGAGAATTGGAGTGGAAGTTAGTGAGGAGGGAGACAGGGGAACAAAGTATGAAAAGGAGTCTCTCTCTGAAGGATGGAAGAAGGAAGGCGATTGAGGAGGTAAGTAACAGTGATGATGACATCCCCCGAGAAGAGAAGAGGCACTTTGCGGTGGCAGAGGAGGGCACAAGCAGTCTCCAGAATATGCCGGTGTTTTCGCTCGGCCACTCCATTCTTCTGAGGGGTATCAGGACAGGAGGTCTGATGGATGATGCCGTGTGCCTGTAGAAACTTCTGAAATGGAGTGGTCAAGTACTCTCGCCCATTGTCGGAGCGTAGACATTTTACAGAGATGGAAAATTGTGTCTGGATCTCATGGTAAAATGTCTGAAAGGTGGAAAATAATTCTGTCCGATCACGAATAAGGTACAACGTCATATGGGAAAAATCATCAATGAAAGAGATGTAGTATTTATACCCTGAATGACTCGAGGTGGCACAGGAACCCCATACATCAGAATGAACCAAATCAAAGGGTTTGGTAGCTCGTGTGTCTACTCGAGGAATATATGAAGTGCGATGGTGTTTCGCAAAGGTACGAGAATCACAATAAAAAGATAAATGCTGACTCATATCTGGATAGAGCTGATGAAGAGCAGAGGCGGAGGGGTGGCCCAACCGAGAATGGAGGTCTAAGGCACGAGCAAAGACAAATGTGCAGGCGACGGATGTTAGGTCATCGAACATGTACACCCCATCTCGAAGCTGGCCTCTACCAAGTTCATGGTTTGTCGTCTGCTCCTGAAACATAACAGTAGACGATGTAAAGATAACATTACAATTGAGATCATTGGTCAACTTACTAATGGAGAGAAGGTTTAAAGGACTGCGTGGTACATGGGCCACCGATGATAGGTGAAGAGATGAGGTCAGAGAGCATGTACCAAAGTCGGCAATTAGGATAGTGGAACCATCAGCGTCAGTGATGGCTGAGGAACTAGTATAGGGACTGTAGTTGGAGAGCATACCTGAATCACCGGTAAGATGGTTGGACGCACTTGAGTCAAACATCCATGCAGGGGAGCGATGACTGACAAACGCAATGGAACCACCCGAGTGGGCAAGAGATGCTGATGAAGAGCCCGGTAGTGAGGTGGTCCTATGACCGTGAATCATCTGGATCTCAGCCATGGAGAGATCCAAAGATGAAGGAAGAGCGGCAACATGTGGGGATGCATCCTGGACTGGCCCTGTTGTGGGTGTTGAGTGGGAGAACCATGAAGGACCCACCAACGGTCAACCAGGTGGCCGAGCCTGCCACGGTGCTGACAGAGTGGATGAGGTCGGTTTTCTCCACGTCCGCGTCCACGAGGTCCGGTAGGGCGGCTACTGCCACGACCCAGGAGAGCAGTGTGATCAAAGCTAGGGATGGGTGGGGCAAGGGCCCGATGAGCCTTCCCATGGCGATGATAGACCTGCGGAATCTCGAGGGACGAGGGGCTGACTAGCATCTGTAGCCGTCGTCGCATATACTGGGTTGAGGCCATGGAGGAGGCTAAAAAGACAGAGCTGATCCCGCTGGGTTAACTCTTCCGCAGGTGTCTACGGAATGGGCCAAAGCTCAAGAAGTTCATCCCGTAGAGCCTTCCATTCCTCCATGAAGTATGCTGGAAATGGACGGGCCTGCTGGCGGAGGAGGGACAACCGCTGAAAAGGATCGGATACCCGAGCCAAATTTTTGGTCTTAGAGTACATGAGAGTCAAGTAATCCCGGAGTTCCTTGATTGTGTTGGCTGTCCGGGTGACGTCTTTGACAGAGCAGTCCATAGAATTGACCAACAATGCAAAGATTTTGCTGTCTGCAAGCTTAAACGGACGATATTTCAGGTCGGTAGGTAGTGGTGGTGGATCATCGAGATGTGAATCGAGGTCCATGCCGGTTAGTGACATCAACACGGTCTTCCGCCAGATGGAGAAATTTGTGGAGTCGAGCCGGTCATCGACCAAGCGGGTGGAGGCGGTGATAAGTGGAGGGAGGACCAAGGCAGCCATCGGAGGGAGGTTGTCGGGAGTTGCTGATGAACTTGGCATTCAACGCCGGATGCCAGCAGCCCGTAGGAAGGGTGTCGAGCGGGAGGTTGGGGGTGGCGCCTGGAGGGCAGGCGGGGAGGGCAGGCCGGCAGGGGTTGCGCCTGGACAGAGCCGCGAGGACAGGCCGACAGGGGTTGCGCCTGGACAGAGCGGGGAGGGCAGGCCGTCGCGCGGAGTGCACCCACTGGGAAGGGCGGGACGCGGCCGGGAAGAGAGGCCACGACCTTCATCGAGGCGGAGTGAAGCCGGCGGGAGGGCGGGATGCCGTCGGGGTGGAGCGAAGCTGGCGGGGGGGGGGGGGTCGCGTGCCTTCGTCGCGTTGGAGGTTCGCAAAGGGCGCAGGGAGCGCAGCCGCTGGAGGGAGGGCAGGGCCATCGCGTGGGGGGATCGCAGGGGTCATCGTCGGGAAGAGAAGCGCCGATTGAAGGGTCTGGACAATGGAAACCCACGCCTGTCGCCAGGAGGAGGAGCCTGCGCTGAGGAGAGCCGCGCCGAGGAAGAACAGTTGGGTTAGGGCAGAGGCAGGGCCGGACAGAACCGGGAAACCGCAGGGGATTTCTCGGAACCCTAGATGGGAGAGAAGAAAAAGGAGGGATCGAGTTAGAAAGTACCCTTTTGATACCATGTTGATGGCGAATTCCCCTTACCTTAATGTGAGACAGAGACATTCTTTTATAGATGAGTAAAAATAATTAGAAGTCGGGATATTTTGATGTGGGACTCGAAAATACCCATTATACTAAAATGGGGTCCAACAGAAATAATGAAAGAAGTTTGTTGCGTCGTAAGGGATCAAAATAATCGGCCATATACTATAAGTTGTACTTATAGTCCCGAATGGATTAAATCCATCAGTAACCAATCTCAAATGCACATTCCCTAAATCTGGAGAGAACTATGGATATAAGGAATGGATTTCCATCCTTTCAAACCTCTAGGATGACGTAGAATCCCATCATTGTTGTTTTCCATAACATGCCACTTCATTTGCTCTATCGTTTTAGAAGACATGAACAATCTTTGCAATCTTGGTTTTAATGGAATGTAAAGTAACATCTTTACTATGGTTTTATTTCTCTTCTTCATAGTTCATTCACTTGGACTTTTATCATGATTCACCGATTTCTGTCTAGAAGTTTTACATCTTTTATAATTTTTTATATCTGAATCTTTTCCTCAGTACAATATGCAGTCACTGGGACATGCATGTATCTTTGTATAATTGAGACAAAGTTTCTTAACAAATTTCTTCATGTTATAAAATTATTGAGGGATCTTAGCTTGGAAAAATTCACCATACAACAAATCCAATATCATCAACATTGTTTTTTTTGTAATTCCACATAAGCACTCAATATAGTACAACTTCAGTAAGAAGGATAATTTTGTATATTTGATACATTCTTTATACAACTCTTGATTTCCATCTTCCAGAAATTTATAAAACTCATTTGATTGCTTAGTAACAAAACATCAAGGTACCCTGCTGGAAAGGAATTTCTTTGTTTCAAGCGGGTAAAATCTTTCTTGTTAACACTGTTATTAAGTTTTGTAACTTTTTTGAGGTCTACAAATGGCCTAGGGACTTGCTTTACTCGCCTGGAGACCCAGATCAAAACTTTGTTTGGACGAGAAGTATTCATGAAAGGAAAACCGTGGCGGTTGCTTGGAGTAGATGTGCGGAGGCCATTGACATGGGTGATTTTGGTATTAAAAATCTTCAAATGTTCAATAAATCTCTTATGGCCAGCTACACTTGGCCACCTATTCACCTCCATCCAACCTTCCAATTTTATTCGGGCCTGATTTATTGGTAGGCTTCACTGGGGAAATCGTTTCTTTCTGAGTTTCTCTGTTTGGCCTTCCATCAGGGATAAGTATGATGAAATCACGATGAATATCCAGTGGATTCCTTTTAGAACATCGAAGCTGAACTTCTGGAACACCACTTGGTTTTCCAACCCAATTTTGGAATCCTGCCAGCTTTCTTCCAATTTGCTCAATCTTTTAATTTCTGATGCTCTCTAATGTTTTGAACTGGTTGGACAGTTCTTGTCCAATGATATTTGTAGAATGGTACAATTCCTAACTCAAAGAGAGGTGAAGATCTTCATTTATACAAGTAGGAGGAAACCAATGTTGGACTTGGAAATACACATAACCCGGAAATACACTTAACTGTGTCTAACAGTCTCCCTCAAACTAGAACAAGTATAGCTTGGTTGAAGAGTCCCACAGAAAAAAAGTAAGAAGACACCAAAAAACAAGACCCCACACTCCCTCTCAAGCTGGGACGTTGATGATGTGAATGTCCAATTTGGTGCATAGAGTTTCCAATTGAGCTCTCGACAAACCTTTGGTGAAGATGTTGACAAACCGATGAGCTATTGGAATGTGGCTAAAACTAATTTGGTTTTGCTCAAGGTGATGGTGAAGAAAGTGGCAGTCAACTTCGATATGCTTTGTGCGTTCAGGGAAAGGTGGATTAGAAGCAATTTTCGTGCCTGTCTGATTATCACAACAAATATGAGCAGAAGTTTGTGGTCGGAAACCAATTTAATGAAGAAGGTGACAAATCCAAAGAATTTTAGTAGTCACCGTCGCCATTGCACGATATTCAGATTCAACACTAGATTTGGAAATGACAGTTTCTTTCTTGCTTCGTCAGGAGATTAAGTTACCGGTTAGGAAAACCGCAAGCCCAGAAGTAGAATTCTGGGTACCTAAGCAACCAGCATAGTTAGCATCACAGAAGTCCTCAATATTCAGATGATCGTGATGTGAATACCGAAGACCACAAACAAAGTCTTTCTTAATGTACTTATCAACGCGAAAGACAACATCCCATTGAGATTTTGTCAGATGTTCCATAAATTGACTATGACTAACCTTGATGACAACGCAGACAATATCCGGACGAGTCATGGTAAGATAACTGAGTTTTCCCACAAGACGATGATACCTCTTTGGGTGAGAATATGGGTTCGCGACATCATGTAGATACCATTCCCCTTATTCAAGAGGAGTGTCAACAACAGTTGCCTGAGGCAAGCCAGTATCCTGCAAGATATCTGTTGGAGTTTGTACCATTTTACATGGTATTAGAGGAGGTTTAAACCCGAGCCTGCTCTCCCATGCTTGCGTCCCATTTTTTTATCTCTTGCTCTAGGTTTACGATTTCCCTACACTGGGGGCGGCGACCTCCATGGCCAATGAGCCGGAAGTCCTCCGCCCCCCGTCGGCATCTCCCCCCTTGCAGTCTGTCGATGACCTGCCTGCGAGGTTCCGCTGCTGCACCTCGACGACATGTCATGTCAACTTTATTATTCATTATAAAAGAACTTCAAGGTTTCCTTTAGAGAGCACCTTAGAGATTGAGTTTTCCGTATCGTTCTACAATATCCAACGTATATTTTCGTTGGGAAAGAAAGATGGTTGGAGAATGAGAGATTTTAGTGCCAAGAAAATATGTCCAAGGACTTGGGTCTTTGGTTTGAAATTGTTGTTGAAAATAAACCTTCAGATGAACAATGTTATGCGAGTTGCTACCAGTAATAATGATATCATCAACATATACAACCAGCAGTTTGCAGTCAGAGGACGTTTTGCGGTAGAAAACAGTACGGTCCTTCATATTCTGAGATAGACGAAATGTAGTGATGACAATGCAAAATTTGCCAAACAATGCACAAGGAGACTGCTTGAGACCATAAAGAGAGCGATAAAGCCGCCAGACATGAAAATCGCCTCCTGAGGCAAGGAAGCCGGTTTGTTGTTGCAAATATACATTTTCAAGAAAACTGTTGGAGGTTAAGTTGATTCCCACATCGGGCTCTGTATATTTTGTCAACTTTATTATTCATTATAAATAAATACAACCTCCCTTAGAGAGACATCTTTGGTGTTAGGTTACTTTCTCCTCCATTTTAACATGGTATCAAAGAAGGTCTAATCCCAATATCCTACCTCTTGTTTATCATCTCATCGGTCTAGGTTCCCCCCCTTGAGTTTCCCTCCCCGCCGTGGGGTGGCGGCTTGGCCAAAGGCTCTCATTTTCAGTGGCCGCCCCCCACCCTCACGCCGCTCTCCTCCATACTGACGCCCTCCTCCATCCTCGCGGCACCCTCCTCCCTACGCGACAACACCCCCTGCGCGATGAGCCTTCCCCGAACGACACCCCCTGCAACGATTGACGATTTGACGGCAGGGGGATCCTGTTGCGGATGGCGGCGTACACGAGTTTGTGTTCGTCGGTTTTGAGGCGTTGAAATCGAAGGTGCTCCGGGCTCGGAAGGTCGCTTACGACGGTGGTGAGGGTGTCGGTGTAGTGGCCTGAGTAATCGCTGCAGTGCGGCTTGGTGTGGCGGGGTGAGGTTATGTCGTCGAAGTGGCGGTGCGCCTCCGACGATATGTGGACGTCGTTACTGTTTGGCCGATCACCGCTCCCCATTTTCGGGTCCGTATCCTCGTCTAGACGAACTTCTTTCAATCCAGGCGCGCCCTTGTCGTGCCCTCTCCTGTCGCCACTTCGCCCAGTTATACACAACCTTGACAAAAAAAAAAACAAGGCTGGTACACGAGGCTGTTGTCACCGCATTACCAAAGGGATGCTTCCCCGATGCTCGGATCATCGTTGAGCCGTTCGGATCGCCATCGGACTTATTCATTGCTGCTCGAATTATCGTTGGGCTGGATCACCATTGAGCTTATTTCTTGTTTTGTTTTTTTGTTATTTGTTTGTTTTTGGATTTTCATTCTAAGCTGGGCATGTCGTGCTTGAAGGGGAGTGTCTTTACTTTTTTTTTTTTTTTTACTTAAGTTGTGTTGAGTCCCACATCGTACTCTAGGGGAGCAAGAGCGTGTGATGATGTTGGGGAGATGGTGTCCTTGGTCTGGACGGGGGGCACGCTCGATGGTCGACGAGAGAAACAGTGTCATCCGCGTTGAGTGCGAGAGTAACCCAGTAAGATGCAACAGAGGGATTTTAGGGAAAATTTAGATAAATTGGGACGAGTGTCTCGAACATAACAAAGACACTCAAACAAACGAAGTGGAAGAGGGTGAGGAGGGAGAGAGGGGAACATAACCTGAAAAGGATCCTTCTCCTGATGGATAGAAGAAAGAAGATGATTTATAAGATATATAGCAGTAAGAATAGCATCCCCAAAATCGAAGAGCCACCTACATGTATCGGGGCAAGATGTTTGATGATGGATGCCATGATCCTTGAAAACCTGTTGAAGGGAAGAGGATAAATATTTCCGTCCATTGTTCGAGCAGAGACATTTAATTGGTTTGGAGAACTAAGTGTGAATTTCATGGTAAAAAGTCTGGAAAGTTGCAAACACCTCAGAACGATCACGAATTAGATAAAGTCGTGCCATGCGAGAGAAGTCTTATAATAAAGATACATAATATTGGTACCCTAACTGACTTGGGACCGCGCAGGGACCAGAATGGACTAAATCAAAAGGTTAAGATGCTCGCGTCACGAAACGAGAAACATAAGACGCGATGACATTTCACAAACTTACATGACTCACAATGAAATGAAATGTGCGGACTGAAATGAGGTAAAGCTGACATATGATGGAGGTAGGTGGATGACCTAGGCTGTTGAGCAGACCAGGGATGCCGGAGTGTCGAACATGTATACCCCATCGCCAAGATAATCTTTACCAAGCTCCCGATTCGTTCACCGCTCCCGTAACACAACTTCAAATCGTGTAAAAATAGATACACAGTCTAAGTCCTTTGTAAGCTTACTAATGAAGAGGAGATTAAAATGAGGAACATGAGCCACAGAAGGCAGACGAATACAAGGATACAAGGATCACGTGCCAAATCCTGCAATAGGGGTAGTAGATCTTTCAGCAACAATAATGGCAGTGATGCCAATATACTGACGATAAATAGTTAACATACCTGCATCATCAGTGAGATGATCGGAAGCACCAGAGTCAAGAATCCAAGCAGGCGGACGATGAGTGACACAAGCAGTAGGGCCACTAGTTTGAGCAACTGATGCCGAAGAGGAACTGGGTACGAGTCGAGATCCATGTCAGTGAGATAAGGACTGTCTTACATTAGACAGTGAAGTTAGTTGCATCAAGGCGCTAATCGACAAGGCGACTGGAGACAATGATCAACTGAGGAAGGACCGAGGAAGTCGGTGAGGAAACTGCCATGGTAGGAAGAAGCCAATAGAAAGGGTGCATCAAGAAATCCAGCAGGAATGGCTGGAAATGGACACACAGGCCTTGGTTGGAAAAGCCGGGCATCAGGTTATTGTGTGGGATACTCACTAAAGCGTGTAGGAGTAACACAAAGTAATCAGAAGCATGCAGCAGGAGACTGCGAACGCATGCTGAGGGTTGCACAATTCCGTAGAGAGGCGGTAGTAGGAGCACTTCATAAGGGAGGGGCACAACTTCAATCGGGTTTTATGAGAGGGAGCACTGCATAAGGGAGGGGCGCAACTTTAATCGGGTTTTATGAGAGGCGCTCAATTGTTCTGGAGGTGTTGTGCTGAGGTGCTGGCCGCATATGTGGGTGTAGGGGAAACAAAAAAAAAAGCGTTGCAGGAAGCTGACGAACAGGGGAGAGAGCCGTTCAAGGGACAAACGCAGGAGGATGCACAATAGGAGAGAGCGACTTCCCAGGGGACATGCGCAGGGATGACCGACATTATCTGGGGTGACAGGGTGTGCCTGGGAAGGCCAACGCCATTAGGGGCGGCGGGGACATGCTACAACTTGCGGGATGACAAGCTCCCTGCCATTGCTCCCTGTGCATGCGGAGTGGGGAGTCCCTACTGCACCTATTCTTTGAATGTCCCTTTGTTGTTAATCTTTGGATGCATGGTGAGTAAATTTTTAAGCGTAATATACTCCTGCACTTTATGGACTATATTTTCTCTGTGCCTAAGAGTACCCATATCAAGAACCTTTTATGGTCATATGTTGCTACTGTCTTTCATCATGTTTGGATTACTAGAATGCCCTCAAATTTGATGTGGTCAAGCCTCAGCTCAAACATACCAGCATAATGGGCGACGTCCAGATGGCTTCTAAAATGCAGAATCGTAGTATGTATAACACCATGGAGGACCTGATTACCATCAAAATGTTGTTCCTCGGAAGCCGGTTCAACCCAAGTTTGTTACATGGATACCTCCCCTTCACGGGTCAAAATTAATGTGGACGTTGCGGCTCTTGGTGATTCTGGCTTGGCTAGATGCGAGGCTATTTTCAGAACTAGCAGGGGCTTCCCAGGGTGCTTTCAGCAATTTCTTGGCACATACATTGCCTTTGAGGCCGAGCTTTGGGCTATCATTTTTTCCATCAGTTATGCTAAACACTTCTAATGGGACAACTTATGGATTGAAATTGATTCCACCCTTGTAGTCAATCTGGTCAGAAGTTGATCACCAACGGTCCAATGGTAGCTTTTCTGTGAATGGATGGTATGTTTGGCATACTTGGGAAGGATTCACTTCCGGATTACCCATATTTGTATTGTAGACTGGCCCATATGGTGACCGATGCCCTATCAAAGCTTGCAGTGGAGGATTGCAATTCCTTTTGGTCCTTTTCTCTTAATGATAATCTCTTACCTCTGCACCATTCTAATGTTAGGGGTGATTTTTACACCAGGCTTTACCGCTTCCCCGCTGGTTTGACGCTCTATCCCAACATCGCACTTCCTGAGCCATCTCTTTCCAAAATAAGCCACTCCGTTAACACCTGAGCTAAGTATCATACATCAGGTTTTATGCCTCAAGCCATCACAACCTATATGCATACTACCTATAATAATACCTATAATAATCCTTTGGATACTATATCTAGGGATACATGTGTGTGAATAATCATAAGTCATCACATCCCTCTACACACATATATGGGAAAACTAACCGCCATGCACACTAGCACAAATAACTTTCAAGAGAAGAGAGTGGGGCCAAAGAGGTAGTTAATCATTAATCCTTCCACCGGGATGTTGAGGAAAACACCCTTTTAGAGTCCACTATGTCAGTTGGCCTAACCGACATGGGTGGGGTACCTTTGTGGAGCACGAGGTGCATATTGTGGTGTTTCGCCCAGGTGTCTGCGGGCAAGCCTTTTTGGAGAGAGATGCATAGCACGTGCGACGTTGGGGCAAAGCGGCAAACCAGTGGGGAAGTAATAGCGGGGTACCCTTGATATTCTTTATTATATGATATATTCTTGTATGCGTTACTTGGTGAGAGTATTCATGGTGAGGTTGAGAACTTAGTATACCTGTTTAGGTGACGATTTAGTTTCACTTGTTGTTCACTGTGCTTTAGCATGCTCTCTTTACTTTTGCACGAGAGGCTTCGTATGAGATCACAAATCATACATGTTATAATATAGCTTACAACCGCCCTATGGGCATAACCTAGTTTTAGTCTCAATTGCTGCTAACGTTACTCGGACTCCCGGCTGCCACTACATGATATAATATAGCTTACAACCACACTATGTGCATAATCTAGTTTTAGACTCAATTGCAGCTAACATTATTCGGACTCCCTGTTGCCACTGCTAAGTCTAGATATCTTATAAGCACACAAACATTTAAAGAGCTACATTAAATTCATTCTTTTCTTTTTACCATTTCCTTTCGGTAATTAATTCATTAACCATTAATTAACAACATTAAGCATTTGCATCCCATCAACACCAACCCCACGAGTTAAGTCATTTATTAAACATTATTAAGATTCTTCCATAATCCAAATAGTCTAGGAAAACCATCCTAAGCCACCACCAAAGAGGAAACATGCAACCAAACGCATCCAGTTGCATCAAGTAGTGTGAAAATGAATGCAGATAAGGCGCAACCCAACCATCGTCCGTTAAACAGATTTATTTCAAGCAAGCATTCAGCTTTATCACATCAATAGGTAAGCCTAACTTTAACCTGTTCCATAATATCCAGTGTCATCCTTGACACACACATGCATATCCTGATGCATCTCTTCATCACAAGTGTCAACTACTGCCACATCATCCGGGCCTCCCCGCCCACATACATATCTCGATGCATCTCACCATCACGAGTGTGAGGCCAATTACCTAACAACAGGCGTCAACTGTTGCCACATCATCCGGGCCTCCCCACCCACATCACATCAACCATCCCAGGCTCATATCACTTCGCATAGCGAAACTCACATCCAAAGCACGTCACAGGGCATCAAGAAACATAGTCAACATGACAATTTAACCCCTAAAACAAGGCATCCAAACTTCACACTAAAACGAACTCTCACGGATCCAACACAAGGCTCTCGACCTTCTCAAGCAGACGGGCAACTCAGGCCCTATCATTTATCTTTATCAAACAACCGGTTTTTATTTCTTTTTGAATTAACCGATTCATTATTCACTAGTTCCAACTATGGGAAACCTACGGCATCAAGCTATAAAAAGCTTGCATATTAATTAAATAATTAATTTAAACATGCTTCCTAACATACATTCCAACTTCAACAAACTTGTGGATTTACAATTTATTGACATGCCTTTAATTCTTTTTATCAACAAGTATTAACATACTTCACATTCTTTATTAAATTCCTTCAACACATGAAATTACATATTCAATTAAACATGTATACTCGCATCAATTTTAACATTATCAATTTACAACAACCACCAGATTCATTAAACACGACTCGTTATTCTCTAGCCAATTGATTATCAATTAATTCTGGCTTAACGTTCTTTATCATGTTCTGTCAAGAACAACATGCTAAAACGAACATAACAGCATGCTACATAAGCATAACATAGATCGCACTATCTAGCAAAACATGAGGCAGACCGTTATCATGGTAGAAGATGAAATCGCCGCTAGAGGCAGCAAAAGCCAATGGTAAGAGGATTCCACGACTCTAAGGGAAGGCTTCGGAACCTCCAGTCTCAAGAGGAAGTAACTAGGAAGGAACGAAGGGAAGGACCTTCGTTTTCGAGTTAAAAGCTATAAGACGATCAGAATCCCAAATCGTAAAGATTTAATTCCAACTATTGCTGACCTCATTAAACTCCACGTTGAGAGACTCGTTTACAACCTCGACCATCTTAGAAAATCAGGGATATGATTATCCTTGATGAATCCGCCTTTAGAGGCCCTTAATTCACACCTCTGAAAGACCCGCATGGCTGTTTTTACATAACTGGTGGAAAACTCCTCATGGCCGATTCCACGTAGCCGAATGCCCCATGTAGCCGTTTTCACATAGTAGTTCCATATAGACGATCACTCACGTTACCGATCTTTCACGTTACCGATTGCTCACGTTACTGATCGGTCACGTAGGCGATTGCTCACGTAGCCGATCCACGTAGTCGGTCGCTTACATAGCCTATCCACATAGTCGATCTAGCCACATAACCGATCCATGTAGTTGATCTATTCACGTAGCCGATTACTCATGTAGCTGATCGCTCACATAGTCGATCCAACCAGGTAGCCGATTCATATAGCTGATCCACGTAATTGATTCGACTGACCGTGAATCGGGCTCTTACTCAAGCCATGAACCACACATTCACGACGTGAAAACTTTACTCACCGTGAATCTTCCTTGCTTCCAGCTTTTAGCATTCAAACACCTCTAAACCCGCTCTCGGCCTCCTCTGATCACTGCGAGCTTCAGAAACATGCAATGAGTCGGACTAGATGGATTCAGACCCTTACATCAGATACCTCTCAAACAATTTTCGTCCTCGAGAATCTAAAACTAAACACGGAGAGAAAACGAAAAGGGGTCGTCCGAATAGCCACTCCGTGAGATACCTCTCAAGAACCTCGCAATCACAGGAGTTCAACCACCTCATCGGAGGAAACAAGCGTAAAAGCACGGAACGACAACAACCAGCTCCTAAAGACTCTTTTAAGGGAGATACCTCTTAAGCTAGAGCCAGGTTACCATCAAGCAGCAAGAAGGAACCATCTCATAAACTATAAAGTTCAACATCCACAAGAGAACAACGTTACAAGAGAAGTGGTAAACATCAAACAACTCGGGGTATTAAGTGCGTACTTGCGACTCATATTTCTAGGTACTCTCCTCCACGCTATCGTGTCGCCACAAGACTTGAACAACGGGAATAGCACGCCCGCACAACACCTTCTCCCGGTGGTCTTGGATTTCCACAGACTGCTCCTCGAAGGCCGCATCATCATCTACATCGATCTCGCTCCAATCGTTGACATTAGAGTCATCATGAAGATAACGATAGAGCTGCGACACGTGAAAAACTTCATGTATTCTGCTCATCTGTGGGGGAAGTGCTATCCGATACACCACAGTTCCAACGTGATCCAAAAACTCTAAAGTCTTGACAAACTGAGGAGAAAACCTACTCCCACGACCAAACCTTCTTTGACCACGGTGAGGAGTCAGCTTCCGGAACACGTGATCTCCAATGTCGAACTCCATAGGTTTCCTCCTATGATTGACATAAGATTTTTGGATGGTCCGTTTTGTCTAACTGTCCGTCTACGAATGAAAAACAGTGTTTAGGCATAACGGAGAGTCAAAAACATGCTGGAGACCTCTCCACATGTTGAAGGTAAAACGAGGATCACAATCAGAGATAGTCGTCCTCGGGACTCCATGGAGTCGCACCACCTACTCTAGGTAGTGCCTCGATAAAATCTTTACTTAGCTCGACTCTCTGATCATTATAAAGTAAGCTGATTTTGTCAAACGATCCTTTACTTCGGGGTGTATTGCCAAAGATGTGCTATAAAACTCATAGAGAACCGTCTCAATCGCTAAAGGGACAAAAAGCCTTTTCTGAATCAACACCCGATGTTGTCTATCTTCAAACCAACCATCAAAGGCATCACCAAAATCAACTCTATTTCTCTATACTTGCACCTCAGTATCCCCCAACTGGGACTCCTTTACCTGCTGCTCCAAAAAAGACTGCACTGTCATCTGGATTAGACAATCTATGCCTCTAACCTCTCCCATATCTGGATGCATCGTTGAGAGAAGCAGACAGAATTGCCGCTTGTAATCTTGCAAAAAATTCATCCATCAACGCTGACACAAGTTTAAGTCACGCTGGGAGAAGACATTCAGACTCCTATGGTCGGTAAAAACTACAAAATGCTCGTTGATGAGGTAAAGTTGCCACAACTTCAAAGCAGACATAACTGTTGATTATTCATGATCATGGGTGGCATTGTTACGCTCATGAGCACGTAACTGCCGAGAGCAATAAGAAACAACCGTTCTTTGTTGCATCAGAACACAACTCAACCCAACCTAAACTTCTTCTACTTGCAAACAGAGGACTGGAACGCTGCCCAACTTCTCCTTTAGGTTCTCAAAATCTGTTTGACATTGGTCAATTCATCAGAACGCCTGATCTTTTTTGGTCATGGCTGTCAGAGGAGTCGCAACTTGAGAGAAATCGGCTACGAACCTCCTGTAATAGCCTGCAATACCAAGGAAAGTCTGCACCTCTGCCACTGTCTTGGGGGATGCCTAAGAAATAACCACCTATATCTTTGAAGGATTCGCAACTACTCCCGTAGGGGATACCACACTGTCTTAGGGGATGGCTAAGAAACAACCGCCTACATCTTTGAAGGATTCGCAACTACTCCCCGCAGGGATACCACATGTCCAAAGTAACGAACTTCAAGAGCCCAAAACCCACACTTGACAACTTTCCGAATAGCTGCTGACGACGAAGTGGTGCAGAAACGTCGGGAGTCGTAACGACAGAAAGAAATGATTTACAGAGTAAAAGGGAAAAAAAGAAGAAGAAGATCTTGGACACAGAGATTTACGTGGTTTGGGAAATGATCCTTACGTCCACAGGGAGGCAAAAGTTTCAGTAGTTTCAGGAACACAATTTACAGGGAGTATCTCAGAGTTTCTCACCCAGAAAGCCTAGCCCGAAATGAGCTACAAAAGGAGGAAGACGATCCACTGTTCCACCAACCGCACATGAAGTCTGCATCACAACAGTACCGCGACTACACAAGTCTAAAGTGCTACAGTGGCTGGCAGCTTGACGCATTGCATACTAACATAAGTAACTTTCAAGAGAAGAGAACGAAGCAAAAGGGGTAGTTAATCATTCAATCTTCCATCGGGATGTTGGAGAAAACACTCTCCCATAGTCCACTAGGTGTCAATTGCCCTAACTGATATGGGTGGGATAGTGTTTTAGATCACAAATCGTACATATATAATATAGCTCACAATCACACTATGGACATAACCTAGTCTTAGAATCAACTGCGGCTAACGTCGCTAGGGCTTCGGACTGCCACTGCTAAGTCTAGATATCTTATAAGCACACAAAAATTTCAAGAGCTACATTAAATTCATTCTTGTCTTTTTACCATTTGCTTTCCGTAATTAATTGATTAACCATTAATTAACAACATTAAGTCACTTACATTATTAACCACCTATCCAAGTCCAAGTCCAAGTCCAAGTCCATGGCCTCTAGGCGTAATCCAAACCGAGTCCACTGTTTCTCAAGATTGACATCTTTTCAGCAATTTGCATTCCATCAACACAAACCCTATGAGTTTAGTCATTTATTGAACATTATTAAACATCATTCCATAATCCAGGTACTCAGGGAAACTATCCTAAGCTACCACCAAGAGTAAACATGCAACCAAGTACATCAAAGCAGTGGAAAGCAGTGGAAAAAGGAATGCAGATAAAACAAGCAACCCAACCATTGACCATTAAACAAATTCATTTCAAGCAAGCATTTAGCTTTATCACACCAACGGTTAAGCCTGACTTCAACTCGTTCCATCATCTCCGATGTCATCCCGTCACTCAAATGCATATCCCGATGCATCTTGCCATCACAAGTGTCAACTGATGCCACATCTTCCAGGCCTCCCCGCCCACATGCATATCTCGATGCATCTCGCCATCACAGGTGTTAACCACTGTCATATCATCAGGGCCTTCCCGCCCACACCACATCAGCCATCTCAGACTCATATCAAATTGCATAGTGAAGCTCACATCCAGAGCACATCACAAGGCAGCAAGAAACATAGTCAACAGTGCAATTTAGCCAATAAAACATGACATCCAGCCTTCACACAAAAACGAGCTCTCACAGCTCCAACAGAAGGCTCTCAACCTTCTCAAGTAGACATGCAACTTAGGCCCTAACAATTATCTTTATCAAACAATCGTTTTTTGTTCCTTCTTGTATTAACCAATTCATTATTCACATGTTCCAACTAGGGTAACCTAAGGTATCAAGCTATAACAAGTTACTTAATTAATTATACACTTTATTTAAACATGTTTCCCAACATACATTCCAGTTTTAACAAACTTGTGGAATTACCGTTTATTAACATGCTTTTTGTTCTTTTCATCAACAAGCATTAGCATGCTTTACACTATCAAATTCCATCAACACGTGGAATTACATATTCAATTAAACACTCGCATCAATTTGATCATTATCAAATTACATTCCAGTTTTAACAAACTTGTGGAATTACCATTTATTAACAAGCTTTTTGTTCTTTTCATCAACAAGCATTAACATGCTTTACACTATCAAATTCCATCAACACATGGAATTACATATTCAATTAAACACTCGCATCAATTTGATCATTATCAAATTACAACAACCATCAGATTCATTAAACATGTCTCTTTATTTTCTAGCCAATTAATTGTCAGTTAATTCCGACTTTATGTTCTTTACCATGTTCCATCAAAGAACATGTGCTAAAACGAATATAACAGCACACTACAAAAGCATAGCGTAGATCACACACTATCTAGCAAAACACGAGGCAAACCGTTATCATAGTAGAAAGCAACAACAGACAATCGCAGTTCAATTCTTTATTAATTCGATTTAATCTTCATTTGGTTAATTCCATTGTCATCCAAGGGGCTAAACCATGCTAACTTTACGTAACCAGCGGAAAACTCCACGTGACTGCTTCCACGTAGCTGAGAGCCCCACATAGCCGTTTTCACATAGTCAATCCGCGTAGCGGATTGCTCACATAGTCGATCAACGTAGTTGATTGCTCACGTAGCCAATCCATGTAGCCGATCGTGACCGATTCACGTAGTTGATCCATCCACGTAACTGATTCACGTAGCCGATCACTCACGTTGCCAATCCACGTAGCTGATCGCTCACGTAGCTGATCCACATAGCCGATCCAGCCATATAGTCGATTCACATAGCTGATCGCTCACGTAGTCGATCACTCATGTAGTCGATGGCTCCACGTAGTCGATTCGACCGACCATGAATTAGGCTCTTACCCAAGCCGTGAACCGCACATTCCCGACGTGAAACCCTTACCCGTCGTGAATCCTCCCTGCTTCCAGACTCGCTCTAGGTCTCCTTCGAGCCCCACGAACTTTGGAAACACGCAAAGGGTCGGACTCGACGGGTTCGGGCCTTTACTGTTGGTTTGGTGTAACCCAATCTGTTCTGGATGTTGTTGGGCCGAATGCTTTCGGCCCATACTGCGCACCGTTCTAGATGTTGTTGGGTCGCACCAGGCCTAGAGTCAACAGTACTATAGAGTCAATAGTACTATAGCTTCTTGGACTTCCAACCGCTAGCTACTGTATCACTTTTGACTTGGGTGACCACCTTTCATTGTAATGATGCGGACTTCCTGTGCAGTTTGTGGAACGATGGACTGTCTCCTCCTTTTGAAGTCCATTTCGGGCTCGGGTTTCATTAGTTAGGAATTCTGAGAGATCTCTTGTAAATTGCGCTCTCGAATCATAGTGAAAATTCTACCTCTTCTTTTGTAGTTCATTTCGGGTTAGGGTTTCATTGTAGTGATGCGGACTTCCTGTGCGGTTGGTGGAACAATGGACTTTCTTCCTCCTTTTGTAGTCCATTTCGGGCTAGGGTTTCATTAGTTAGGAACTCTGAGAGATCTCCTGTAAAGTGTGCTCTCGAATCGTAGTGAAAATTCTGCGTCTCTGTGGACGTAGGGATTATTCCCGAACCACGTAAATCTCTGTGTTCTCGTTCTTCTATTTTTTTTCATTTTACTCTTCTGTGATATGTATTTCGCTTCGTTGTTGCGGACGTTTTCTGCAACAACTGGTATCTGAGGTTGAGTTCGGGATTATCCAACGATGCCTATGGAAGAAAGCAAGGCGAAGATTAATCGCTTCGATGGAACTGACTTCAGTTATTGGAGGATGCAAATCGAGGATTATTTTTATAAAAAAAAGATGCACTTGCCACTTCTGGTCTGACACCAATGGACATGGAACAGTCGGAGTGGGAGCTGCAGGATCGGCAGGTTCTGGGAGTTGTGTGCCTTACTTTGGCAAAAAACGTGGCGTTCAACATTAGAGAGGAGAAGATGACTGTTGGATTGATGAAAACTCTCTCGAATATGTATGAGAAGCCTTTTGCGGCAAACAAAGTGCACCTGATGTACGGGACCTGATTCTCAGGGAGGATATCCTAAGAAGAGAATCGGGCAGATTCTCTGGTTCTGCTTTGAATGTTGAGGAAAGAGTAAGATACCCACAACAAGACAATCGTAGAGGGCGATCAAAGACAAGAGAGAAAATCCAAGACAAGGGAAAAGGGGCTGGTCCTACCTGTTGGACTTGCGGAAAGAAAGAACATGTTAAGGAGTGCAGAGAAAAACAGAAGGGACTCGAAACCGGGGCTGGTCCTACCTGTTGGACTTGCGGAAAGAAAGAACATGCTAAGGAGTGCAGAGAAAAACATAAGGGACCCGAATCCAGTGGAGCAAAGACAGCAGCTGGAGGAACTGATGACGTGTTCTTGTTGAGCGTGGATAACCCTATGGAGTCTTGGATTTTAGATTCAGGGACGTCTTTCCATTCGACATCGGAGAAGAGTTTCCTGTACAATTATGTTTCTGGAAATTTGGGCAAGGTACATCTTGCGGATAATGAACCCTTGCAGATTGCTGGTAAATGAGATGCACAAATCAAGACCAACAGTGGGAGTTTGTTGTTTCTAGAAAACGTGACGTATATCCTTGGTTTAAGAAGAAATCTCATTTCTGTTGGGCAACTTGATGATGCAGGCTTTACTACCGTGTTTACTGGTGGTGCTCGGAAGATTAACAAAGGATAATGGTCATAGGTCGTAGAGCAAAAAATTGTACTTTGTACAACATGACAGAGACTTGCATGAACATAGTGGCATTGGTAAATGCTACCGGGGATTTTTAACCGTGGCACTACAGGTTAAGCCACATAAGTGAG
Source organism: Viscum album (assembly GCA_963277665.1). Lineage (NCBI taxonomy): Eukaryota > Viridiplantae > Streptophyta > Magnoliopsida > Santalales > Viscaceae > Viscum > Viscum album. The sequence goes on along the minus strand of OY728128.1, from coordinate 1,508,706,600 downwards.
AAGGGGATGAAGGTGTTGGCAACAAAAGGGGTGCTAGCAGAGTTGAAGTCGGTGGAAGTTGGCTTATGTGAAGATTCCATCCTTGGAAAGCAGAAGGTTTCATTTGCAAAGGGTGGCAGAACACCGAAGGCTGGGAAGCTGGACCTGGTGCACACTGATGTTTGGGGCTGGTGCACACTGATGTTTGGGGGTCTGCACCAGTATATTCTCTCGGAGGTCACAATATTATGTGATATTTATCGACGACTCAACAAGGAAGGTGTGTGTTTACTTTTTGAAAAGAAAATCTGTTGTGTTTAGGATGTTTTAAAGGTGGAAGGTCATGGTGGAAAATGAGTCCGGAGCAAAGCTAAAATGCTTGAGATCTGACAATGGTGGAGAGTACGATAGTAATGAGTTTAGAGAATTTTATACAAATAAGAGAATTCGGTTGTAGAAGACTATTCCCGAATCACCACAGCAGAATGGTGTAGCTGAAAGGATGAATATGACACTGAATGAACGTGTCGGGAGCATGAGGCTGCATTCGAGGTTATCCAAGACCTTCTGGGTTGATTCAGTGAACATGACAACATATACCATTAACAGGAGTCCATTTGTACCATTGGGAGAATGTATACCTGAGGAGCTCTGGTCTGGTAAGGAGGTAAGACTCATATTTACGAGTCTTTGGCAGTTTGGCTTATGTACATATTGATGCTAACGCAAGGGACAAGTTTGATGCTAAGTCCAAGCCATGTTTTTTTTTTGGATTTAGTGTTGAGAAGTTTGATTACTGCTTTTGGGATGATCTCAACAAGATGGCCATCATGAGCCAGAACGTGGTATTCAATGAATATGTCACGTACATGGATCGCCATGCAATTGAAGATGAAAATGGGAACAAAGGATCAGGGTTCAAAGTGCAAGTGGAGCTTGAAGGTGTACCTGTGCGTGAGACATCAGAACCAGTGGAGCCTAGTCCTCCAGTGGAGTTGAGGAGATCAACAAAGGTGAGAAGGCTTGTGCGGAGGTATTCACCATCCTTACATTATCTGTTATTGAATATTGGTGGAGAACTCGAATGCTATGAAGAATCAATGCAGTTGACGGAGTCAGGCAAGTGGGAGTTGGCCATGAAGGAAGAAATTTCTTCACTACATGACAATGAGTTGACACACCTGCCACAGGGGAAGCAAGTATTGCAGAACAAATGGGTGTACCGGGTCAAGGAAGAACATGATGACAAGAGGAGGTTCAAGGCAAGGCTGGTGGTGAAAGGCTTCCAACAGAAGGAGTGGATTTCACTGAAATATTTTCACTAGTAATGAAACTTACCACCCTCCGGGTGGTTCTCAGCATTGTGGCATCAGAAGAACCATATCTTGAGCCGCTTGATGTGAAGACAACTTTCTTTCATGGAGATCTGGATGAGGACATCTATATGCAGTAGCCAGAGGGATATGTTGAGTCTAGGAAGGAAGACCTGGTGTGCAAACTCCAGAAGAGTTTATATGGATTGAAGCAGACACCCGGGCAGTGAAACAAAAAGTTTGGGGATGAAGATATTATACTGCTTCTATATGTAGATGACATGCTCATTGCAGGATCGTATATAAAGAGGATTGATGGGTTGAAAATACAGTTGGCTAAAGAGTTCGAGATGAAAGATCTTGGAGAAGCTGACAAAATTTTGGGGATGAAGATCAAGAGAGACCACGCAACTTTGATGTTGTCACATACTGACTACATTGAAAAGGTTCTGAGAAGATTTAGTATGTTGGAAGCAAAGACAGTTTCTATTCCCCTAGCGGGCCATTTCAAACTATCAAAGGAGCATTCACTGATGACAGCAGAAGCGGTTGAGTACATTGAAAAGGTTCCTTACGCATCAGCTGTCGGAAGCCTGATGTATGTCATGCTCTCTACTCGACCTAACATTGCTCATGCAGTGGGAGTTGTGAGAAGGTATATGGCTAACCCTAAAAAGCAACATTGAGAAGCTGTGAAGTGGATACTGAGGTATTTAAAGGGCAACATGAAGGTATCTCTGTGCTTTGGGAAAGAAAATTCATTGCAGGGGTAAGTTGGATATCACAATTGCAGAAGGTGGTGACTTTATCTACCACAGAGGCAAAATACATTGCTGTAATAGAAGTTGAGAATGAGACGGATTGACTGAAAAAACTTCTTGGATGAATTGGGAAGAAATCAAGAGAAGAATGTATTACACTGTGACAATCATAATGCAAAGAACCCAGTGTTTCATTTAATCAGAGTTTTGATGGAAGATGGGTTGCTGACATTGCAGAAGATTTGTGGAACCAACTATCCGGCAAACATGTTGACGAAGCCAATGGTAATACAGAAGTTAAGGCACTGTTGTGCCTCTATTGGTCTCCACTGATGAACGGAGGTTGAGAGGCAGAACAATGGAGGACAGAATGAGAGCACAAGAGGAGAACAACTTTTATTTCATGAATTGTCAGCTTGAAATTGAAGTTGTGAATGGAAAGAACGCGCGTTGGTAAGTGGAGATGAGTAAGAGCTCATATTAAGTAAGTTGTCTTAGTCAGTGACATCGAAGCAGGTCAGCGTTGCGGATCGGGCTACAAGTGGGAGATTGTTGGTTTGGTGTAACTCGATCCGTTCTGGATGTTGTTGGGTATCAAAAACCATTTAATATTTGCTCCCTTTTGGATTGCTTTTTAAATAACCATGGCAGTATGACACTCAAATGCATATTGGGTTAGTTATCCCTGTTAGCAAAACATCAATCATTTTGTATTGAGTATTTTTTAATGGTGATATAGTGGTCTTGAAAAGTAAAAAACAAATGGTTGTGCATAATCATTGACATAGGATTCCTTCATGTTACGATAAAGTTTTTCGGATTGGAGAAATTGATTGGAAAACTTAGAAACCCGGTTGACATATTTGTTGCGGAATCGTCGGGAGTCGCAACGACAGAAACGAGATATGGGAAGAAAATGCAGCAGAAAAGAAAACACACGGAACACACAAATTTACGTGGTTCGGGAATAATCTCTGCGTCCACGGAGAGGCAGAACTTCACTTTGATTTGGGAGCACAAATTACAGTGAAAATGCGGGGGTATGTGTGTCTTTATGGAGAGGATATTGTTAGAGGGGAAGGAATATTTGTAGAATTTTGTTAGGAGATGGTGGGACCACGTGTAGGAGGGATCCGTCATAAATTGAAAGCAGGAGGGGTGAGGCAGGCATAAAAAGATTAGTTTGTTCGGCTTTTAGCTTAGAATCAACAGCAGCTTGGGCGAGAGCTTCTTGGGGAACTCTCGAGTGCCTTCTTCCCCTTCCTCTGTATTTCAGTTGTAGCCATTCCTTTACATTTCTCTATATACAAAGAAGTCCATCCTTTCGTTAACTATCATTTGGTCCAACCTACTACTGGCTCGTCTCGCATCTGAGGCAGTGTGCACTACCATCTATTGCGGAATCGTCAGGAGACACAACGACATAAATGAGAAAACGAAAGAAAGCAAAAAAAAGGACATAGCGATTTACGTGGTTCGGGAAAAATCCCTACGTCCATGGGAGAGGCAGAATTCACTATATCGGGAGCAACAAATTACAGAAGTTTTTCAGTAGAAACCCTAGCCCAAAAATGGGCTATAAAACAATGGAGAAGACGATCACTGTTCGAAAAAGTGGTCCGCGTCGCTACAGTGAACGACGACTGGCTTTGTCAAAAGCGCTACCGTAAAGTTGACCCCGAAGTCAGCTCCGCTACAGTGCCTGTCGGTGTCGGTGTCGGTCGGTCAGCTCCGCGACAGTTGGGGGCCACAAGGATTCGGCCCAACCGGATCGGGCAACACCAATCCAACACCATCCTTCTTCACCATCCATTCGAACGCGTGTCTGACATTTCTCTTTTCTTCTTGGATGACTGACTGGGCGATTTCTCCACCGCACGAGGCGCGCGCCGCCAACTCACATCCAACCAGACGTCCTGTTGTTCTTCACCATCTCTGTCAGCGGCGCCGCGCGCAACCGTTCTTTCCTCCCAGATCCGTGACGCCACACATTGCTATTTCTTTTTTTCAATTGAACGAAGGCGGGTAGTATTGAGAGTTCGTTCGGGCGAAGCGCCCATTACCGTATCGCATTCCTAGACGTGGTACTCGATCGTCTCGCGTCAGACGATGCACACACCGCCAGGTTTTTTTCCCTTGGCTTTCCACGTGGACATCCCACAACAATTCTTATGGCTATGGAGACGAGACTCCAAGATTGCTTTGAAGGAATCAAGCAACGCGTGGGACGATTTGAAATTGGAATGGACCAGCACCTCGACTGCCTGGAATCAACAGTAACTAGCATGACATCAACTGTAGGTGCTTTCAAGCAGGACATGTTGGATTTGGTGGACCTTCGCCAATCCATGGCCAGTCTGCTCCGGCTTGAAGAAGCAGCCGCTACCGGACGACACGCATCCAACGGTATCGCATTACCGTATCGCATTCCTAGACGTGGTACTTGATCGTCTCGCGTTAGACGATGCGCACACTGCCAGGTTTTTTTCCCTTGGCTTTCCACGTGGACATCCCACAACAATTCCTATGGCTATGGAGACGAGACTCCAAGATTGCTTTGAAGGAATCAAGCAACGCGTGAGACGGTTTGAAATTGGAATGGACCAGCACCTCGACTGCCTGGAATCAACAGTAACTAGCATGACATCAACTGTAGGTGCTTTCAAGCAGGACATGTTGGATTTGGTGGACCTCCGCCAATCCATGGCCAGTCTGCTCCGACGGCTGAAGAAGCAGCCGCTACTGGACGACGCGCATCCAAAGGTCAACACAGGGGAGTCCCACTTACCAGTGGCGCACCGCGTTGAGCTTCCAATCTTTGACGGCACAGATCCACGAGGCGGGATCACGTGAGTTGAGTTATATTTTCAGATTCAGCAGACCATTGAGGCTATGAAACTGGCACTGGCACAGGGCATGGATGGCATGGCTATCCGCTGGTTTATCGTTCTCGTCGAAGTGCACCCAAATTTAATGTGACCAATTTTTTTAGCAGAGCTGATGGAACGTTTCAGCGATTTGGACATTCAAAATCCGTATGATGAACTCACAGCTCTTCAGCAGAAGGGATCCTGTTCCAAAGTATATTGAACAATTCGACTATCTTGCGTCACTGCTACCACGTCAACCTGGGCCACAATACATCGGGTTTTTCTTGTTGGACCTTCAGGAAGATATTCGTTATTGGGTCCGCATCCACAACCCAGAGACTCAACTATAAATGATGCGGGGAACTCGCCAAGTCGAGCATGCTGTCATAAGTGGCGTGGGCACTCTGTTCCATGACAATGAGTCATGAAATGTTAGCAAGGGGTATGTGTGTCTTTACGGGGATGATATTGTTAGGTGATCCTGGGACCACGTGGGGGGGGGATCCGTTACAAATTAAAGTGGGGGGGTGGGGGAGTGCAGGGGAACTCGAGTGCAAGGAGGGGGGGGGGAGGGGGGGAGGGGAGGGGCGATGGAGACATCAATTTTATATCACTTCAAATAAAAATAATGTTGAGGGACAATTTCCGTCTTCCCTGTTTTTCTTCTCCTAAATCTCTCTTCTCTTCGTTTTTCTGATAACACCTTTTCTTCTTTTGATTTCCCTTATCCTACTGTCTTCTTGTGCTTTAATTGTTGAACTTCCATCATGCATCACAATTTTTGGCTTACATTGAATCTGTCTTAAAGAAAACACCGGTTTCTTCACTTCAAAACTGCTATCTCTCAGCCCGTTCATTCTGAAATTAAGCTGGCTTGTCCTTGTCCCACCACTCCCATCTATATTGTCAGAATTTGCCTTCTATATCTCTCATTGCTGACACATGATTATTTAAGTCCCCTTTTAGCTAAAAGGGGAGAAAATGAAAGAAATAGAAAAAGAAAACTTTCTGAAACCCATCTGCCCAACCCTGCCCACAACAGCTTTCTGCAACATGTCTGCCATAAATGATGTTTTGTTTACCTGATCCTTAGAACTCATATGTTCGCGCCTTACTCATATCCATTAGCCCAATCATAGATCCACGCAACCCTTTCCCTTCATTGTGCCAACTGGCGCTCCTTTGAAGCCTTGGAGATGAATTTCTATGTCACTCTGTCACGGTTGCTTTGTATTCTTCCCCTTGCTTCACAGTGAGTCCTTGAATCCCTTTAGATCTTTAGCTAATCCATATAAATTCACTGTCCTGCTTGTTATTGAATCAATCAATTTTCTCATTTTGTCTGGGAGTTGTATTTTCTTCTACTTGCTGCCGTTTATATCTCCTCTTCATGCTCCTGTGCAGTGTTACCTGCTTTTTTGAGGTTCAGGCCACACAAATCTATGTGTTTGCCCATTTCTGTTCATTGCAGTTCCTTGATTTATGGTTGACTCTTTTCATTAGAACCAATTTCATTGTGCAGCATAATTTCCATCACAGCAATATTTGTCTCTGGAGACTGCTAATCGGGCAAGAAAATTTTCACATATTTTGTTGATTTTTATAGCATTAGCTCATTTTAGAAATGCCCTAGGTAACTTACATGTGCTGCTATGCTATATCATTTTTTACTCGTATTTGCTTGTTTTTCCTTTAATTTTTATATTTTTGTGTCATAAACATTCACCTTATTTTTTATCCTAAATGGGCTAATGTCAGATGCACATTGTCTCATCATCTTTATTGGCCTTTTATCTTGTTATATTTCATCCTGTTAACTTTAACAAAAGGAACAGAATTGTTGAGTTTTCTTGGTTAAGATTTGGTTCCTGCTATATTATTTTACATATTTGTAAGTCTTGGTTAAATAATAATAATTATCAATCTTGCCTACTTGTAAGTCTTGGTAAAATAATAATAATAATAAAGTACCCATTGTGTTGGTTGATAATTTGTATTATTGTCCATATTTGAATTACATTTAATTTTATTGGCATTGCATTGCATGCATTTGTGTTGTGGTCATTGTGAAATTATTTCATAGTTCATTGATATTCTCTTTATAAAGCAAATTGAGTTTGATTCTTGATGAACTACTTCTATTGTTGTATGAAAAATTCCCTTTTATATTGAGAGAAGGGCCTGTAGCATTGATTATGATTTTACATATCGATACTTCCTCTCAGAAATCACAATTTCTCTTGCATCTCTATTGATGTAGATGATCTTAGCTCACTTTTTTTCATAGATATAATAATAGATTTTTGTAGTAAAGAACCTGTGAAATGAATTTCACCATCCTGCTAATAATTAGGCTTTGATTCTTGTTTGGAAAATAGGGTTTTTGTAGCTTTTGATGACCACTTTAATGGATGGGCTTCTGATTTCCACTGTTTCATGTTTAGAGTTCGATTCCACTATGGTCATCCAGACGTGTTTGATAGGCTGTTTCACATCACAAGAGGGGGTGTTAGTAAAGCATCTAAGATCATCAATTTAAGTGAGGACATATTCGCAGGTGCGGTTAGAAATACTATAATCTGTTATTCCCTTTGCATGTCTATTATTTTTCCATCACGGCACAATAATATCTTTGCGGTCATTAGTGCAGGCTTCAATTCTACACTTCGTGAAGGGAACGTTACTCATCATGAATACATACAAGTTGGGAAAGGGCGGGATGTGGGGTTGAACCAGATATCTCTATTTGAGGCCAAAATCGCTAATGGCAATGGGGAGCAAACTCTGAGCCGTGATATATACAGGCTCGGACACCGTTTTGACTTTTTTCGGATGCTGTCATGTTATTACACAACAATTGGCTTTTACTTCAGTACTCTTGTATGTGTTGTTTTAATTATTTCCATGTTGTTCCTGTTTATTTTCTGTTATTTTCTGAGCTATATTTTTTTGTTCCAAACAGATAACCGTGGTTATTGTGTACGTGTTCCTCTATGGTCGCCTTTATCTCGTTCTTAGTGGACTCGAGGAAGGGCTTAGCACCCAGCAAGCAATCCGTGATAACAAGCCGCTTCAAGTGGCTCTTGCCTCTCAGTCTGTTGTGCAAATTGGGTTTTTGATGGCGCTGCCTATGCTGATGGAAATCGGTTTGGAAAAAGGTTTTCGAACTGCCTTGAGTGAGTTCATACTGATGCAATTACAGCTGGCACCTGTGTTCTTCACTTTTTCTCTTGGGACAAAGACTCACTACTATGGAAGGACATTGCTTCATGGTGGTGCAAAATACAGGCCCACCGGCCGAGGTTTCGTGGTGTTCCATGCAAAGTTTGCCGAGAACTACAGGCTTTACTCTCGTAGCCACTTCGTCAAGGGTATTGAATTGATGATTTTGCTGATTGTGTACCAAATCTTTGGTAGTTCTTATCGGAGTGCGGTGGCGTACCTGTTGATCACTGCATCGATGTGGTTCATGGTTGGTACTTGGCTTTTTGCTCCATTTATTTTCAATCCGTCTGGTTTTGAGTGGCAAAAGATTGTTGATGATTGGACTGATTGGAATAAGTGGGTAAGCAATCGTGGTGGTATTGGTGTGCCCCCTGAAAAAAGCTGGGAATCATGGTGGGAGGAGGAGCAGGAGCACCTCCGATATTCTGGGAAGCGTGGGACTGCTGCTGAGATAGCTCTCTCCATACGGTTCTTTATCTATCAGTATGGGCTTGTTTATCATCTGAACATTACCAAGAATACGCGAAGTGTCTTGGTATGTGTGTCATTTCATGTCATTTGTGTTCACTTTTTTTCCTTTTTTGTCTATTTTCAGAAATTGCGGCTCACTAAATGGCTTTGTTTTCTATTCTATCACAGGTGTATGCTATATCATGGCTGGTAATCTTCCTTGTATTATTTGTGATGAAGGTGAATGATTTTTTTTACTGCTTTTACATTTTACATGACCCATGCTCGTTAGTTTTGATTATGAGATTTAGTTTGATTTGCATTTATCTTTCAGATCTGTACAGATATCATTTACTGTAAATGGAATATTGTTTTTTATGTATTTGAATCCCTTAATTCAAGGGATTATTTTAGGATTTGTGAATCCTTATATTATAGGGATTAGGATTTGTGTTTCCATGAGTTATATGGATTTGATCAGTTGATCATCTTTCCTTTGTAATTTCTATTAAGGCTGTAATTTCCACCCTAATGAATGAACCGTTTTTCTGATCAACTTATGTTAATTTTACTTCCTATAAATAGATGATACCGACCATTCACTTTTTACAGTTTTCTGGTTACCATTCAATAATATGGTATGTGAGCGACCCTAAACATCCCAAAAACTGCTCTGACCCTGCTAGCCCGGCCCCCACCACAGGCACTGCCCCACGATTACAACCCCCAGCGGCCTCATCCAGTTCTAACACCTTTCTTTGTAGCGCATCCTTCCAGAGGCAGTGCCCAGCCTTTCAGCACCCTTCTTCGGCTCCCTGCACCTGTAGTGAACATTCTCATGCTTTCCCCCTTTTCAATGATCGCCAAACTGCTTCATGTTTTTGCTCCCTCTTTAGCCCTCATAACTTTTTGATGCATGTCCTTGGACTCAAATCATACATCCTTGTCTTGATCTCTCCTTTATTTATCATTTTCATGCTCCCTTTTTTTTTTAAATTTTTTGATCCCTTTTTGTTCACTCCATACTCATTTTGAGTCCATCTACCCTACTTTAATTATGATGGCCGACAAGGCTTCCATGCACATGATTACTACCTCCATTCGCCTTGTTCAGAATGACTTGATTCCACAATTTTTTAGCTGTGGAAGAAAATTGTTACTGTTGGTGGTGAATTTTACCATTTCTCTAAGAGTTTTTTTGGGAGGGGGGGGGATCATCCTCTGGACCCAAAGAAGGATGCTAACTGTCTTGTTATCTGGGAGACTCATGATAATCGCAAATGAAATGGTGCGCAATTGGTGTGTGCCATGGCACCCATCAGCGTGGCAATGGCGAGCGCCGTGGCGCCATAGTTTTCAAATCGCGCCGTCGCAGCCGCGATCATGTCGTCCCGGTGTGGAGCGGCGCCTAGCCGCTTCAGGCGGGCTGATCACGGGCGAAACGCGATCGCGCCACCGCCCCCCTTTGCTGTACATGTTGCGGAATCGTCGGGAGTCACAACGACAGAAACGAGAAACGAAAGAAGAATGCTGAAAGAAAATAGACACGGGACACACAAATTTACGTGGTTTGAGAATAACCCTACGTCCACGGAGAGGCAGAAAATTCACTATATCAGGAGCACAAAATACAGAGTTTTTCAATAGTAACCCTAGCCCGAAAAATGAGCTATAAAATGGAGAAGACGATCACTGTTTCGAAAAGTAAGTCCGCATCGCTACAGTGAACGACGGCCACCTTTGTCAGAAGTGCTACAGTACAGTTGACTCCGAAGTCTGCGGCACGTGATTACTTATGATGGCCAACATGGCTTCGATACGCATGATTACTGCCTCCATTCGCCTTGTTCATGAATGATTTTTTTCTCTCTTGCTTGTTTTCTTCAACCCTCTCAGCCTGTGATCCCCCGCACTCCGTTGTCATGCATTTTTTTTATCTAGGTTATTGTTGTTATTTTCTTTCTTTTTACCGGATTCTATGTTTTTTATATTCTTTCTATTTTATTAGAAATTATCAGATTTAACGCATGCTTATGTCTTTTTTTGAAATAAATTTTCATGTTATAATTTTTATTTTTTTAAAAAAATTATTTTTTTCATGTTCCTAATTTATTTTTTTATGTATAATATTTTCACCCTAAATGAAATTTTCATGCGCATGATTAATAATAATTTTTATCATTTTTCATGTTCCTAATTTATTAAATGCGGGAGTTGCTGGTGGGGGAGAGAGATTATTTTGCAATTTCAGCTGGTTTCCTGAGAGCTGGTCCTTGGGAGGATACGACTTGGCTCTTCGGGAAGAGTAGTCCGATAATCTTCCATGGGAGTTCTCTTCTTCCTCCTCATCTCCTACATTTTCTTTTGTAATTTTGTTCCTAGTGGAATAATAGAAGCTATTGTGATGTTGTTCTACTGTGCGGCCTACTCGTTAGGCTGGAGACCTAACACCAATGGGTTCTGAGAAAGAATATAACAACTGGGGAGGAGGAAAAAACAAGGGAAAAAAGAAAGGGTAAACTCACCTTTAGTCACAATGGGTTGATCAATCGAAGCCAAGGATCAAAAGCTACGAAAGAGCGTTCAAATATCTCCAAAGACGCACTACTGATCAGTTAGGGTTCGAAGAAAGTTGGGGAAACTGGAAGAATTTGAGACGAAGGCCCAAATTTATAGTCTTTCTGGAAAACCCAAAAATCACGGCATGACAGGGGTCATCATGTCTCAGCGAAAGACAACACGGTGCAACAAACCTTTCGTGGAACAAAGAAAATTGATCACGCAGAACTCCATGTCGTATTGAGTAGAGCCACGCTGTAATATCCCTTGCATAAGATTAAACAGAAACACCTCGAGACTCAGCACGCCGAACCCTCATGACACAACACCACTCTCCACGGTACAACCTACCTCACGGAAGATTAACCCAAGGACCTTCACATAAGATTAACCCAAGGGCCCCTCTACATAAGAATAACACACGAACCTTCATGCCACAACCAACCTCCATCATGTCGCAATCGACCTTCCACTTCGAGACAGAGCAACATTGAAATCTCATGACTTCTCCCCCATGACTCAATATAGAAACCACGTTGCATCCCAACTCCTCACAGTGCGACACACCAGAATGACAGAGTAATGGTCCAAGAAAGTTTGGGTTGTTGCCGAACCACACTCATTTCTCATACCATCCATTCAATCTCCACCAAAGTGAGTCTCGAGCCCTGGGCATCAACCTTTTGATCCACTTGGGGTGGATCACCCTTCTTGATCACAGTGTTAAATTGCAACAATGGGCATGGCGGAATTTCAACAACCCACCATGGAGATCCGCGTGGCGTGGCGGAATGGCATGTCGGGTCATGACTAGCTCTGGTGGCCGCAATTTTCATTGCGCCATGATGGAAAATGGTTAGTATCTGTTTGTTTTCTGATGAAATAAAAGAGGGTTATTTTAGGGATTTTAGGGGTTAATTAAAAAGAGAACCTTCTTATCAATTCTCGTTAGGTCTCCCTGTCACCGTTTCATACTTCCATCTCCATCTCCGAGGGTTGTTCTTTAAGGCGACCTCCAATGATTTATGGCTATCTCGGTTTCCATTCGTGTTTGCCTAGCCCGAACCCCTACGCTTGCATACATCCAAATAATCCTCAAGCATGAGATCCCTATCTCATCCCAAAAGGCTCAATTAATTAATTTCTAATAGTTAATAATTAAATCTCATAATTAATTCAATTTGATATGATCCATGAAAATGTCAAAACTAAGACCAACGACATGTGGGGGTCCAAGGTGTGCTCCTGGTACTCCTATGAGTAAAAAAGCCCCATGATTTGCAGTCCAATATATCATCAATTTTAAATCAGAGTAGACATAATCCCTAGTGAAAGTCATCGGGCGACTCACCTTTATCGAAACGGCGAGCGAACATAATCATTCCTGCTCAAGCCTCCTTTAACTGTCGCACGCCAGAGCCCCATCATTGTTGTGTAATTTCATTATGCTTTGGCGGCTCCCCTCTGGGTGTCGGCCTCCAAGGGAAAAAACCCAAGTGAGGTTTTTTAATAACCTAAAATGTGCCTCGTTAAAAAAAATGGGTCTGGGCATCACTGGGTACTCAGTGGCCCACCAGCCACGTGGTAGTGTCTGCTGCATTATTGTAGCCCCACCACCCTCCCGTTTGCTCATAAACTCCCCTGATTTCTTCCAAAATTTTCAAACTCGTCCAAATCCTCGAGTTAGAACCCAATTGTCCAAAATTCAATTTGAATCCTCAAAATTAAAACTCCACCAACATCAGTTCCAATGGTGTCCGATCTTTCTCCGATTCCATTGATACACGATGACACAGGTCGTTGCAACATCTTTGGGTGTCTCTACTATGTCCGCGACACACGTTCCTCTTTGTACATTCAAAAAGGTTATTAGTGCTTCCCTCTTGATCTCAATTGTTATATTATTTCTAGTGATATATTATTTCACTTATTATTCACTCCATTCGGTCTTCTTTCATGGATCGCTGATTTGGCCAAGTTTAGTCATCGCTCAACTACTACGCACTCTCTAACCTTGCTTACTGACCATACCTCATGGTTCCTCGCACAGTGTCCAAAACCAAATCTTATCCAGGATGAGTCCAAGCAATGCAGAATTAATTACAGGCTCTTGAAGAACACCACATTAGACATGGTGTCGCTCCCCTTCGGCAAGCAAGTTGTTTGATGCGAGTTGATTTACACAGTTGGTGTAAATGCCAATGATCCTTTTAATAAGGTGAGGGCTTATATGTTTGCAGAAGGGTATGCTCAAACTTATGGTACCAATTACTTTGATACATTCTCCTTGATATCTAGAATGGTTTCAGTTTGACTACTCATCTCTTTAGCGACATCCTGACATTTGCGTCTGCATCAACTGGATGTCAAGAATGCTTTCTTGCATGGGTTTTTGGAAGAGGAAGTTTACTTGCAACAACCACCTGGATTTGTGGCTGCTGACTCAGTATCTACAGTATGTCGTCTTCAATGCTCAATTTATGTTCTCTAAAAGTCCCCTCGGGCTTGGTTTGATAGGTTGACACTAGGCCTTGGACATACTACAAGAGAATGGCCTCTCCGAGGTGACTTTAGTTTTCACATCCCTCAAGCTAGGTGAAAAGCCTTACATGTCGATAGTCTAACCTTCTATCATCCGGATCGCTACCGTCATCTTATCGGAAAGCTCAATTATCTCACCATGACTCGGTCAAACATTACTTGTGGTGTCAACCAGGTCAACCTATTCATGGAGCATCTTACACAGTCCTAGTGGGAGGCCGCCCTACATAGAATCCGGTACGTTAAGCAGGAACGTGGTCATGATCTACTTTACTCAGCCCATAGACACATGCTTATTAAGGCATTTTGTTATGTTGATTATGTTGCGAAAACGTAGGGAGTTGCAGCGACAGAAACGACGAAACACAGAAGAGTAAAAGGGAAAAAAGAAAGAAACAAAAACACAACGATTTACGTGGTTCGAGAATAATCCCTACGTCCACGGAGAGGCAGAATATTCACTATATCGGGAGCACAATTATAGAGTTTCAGGTAAGAAACCCTAGTCAGAAATGGGCTACAAATAGAGGAAGATGATCACTGTTACACCAACCGAACAGGAAGTCCGTGTTGCTACAGTGAAAGACGACCACCCAAGTCAAAAGTGCTACAGTGGCTACTGACTGGAAGTCCAAAAGGCTACAGTAGAGTTGACTTCGAAGTCCGAACTGTTGCGGAATTGTCGGGAGACACAACGACAGAAACGAGGAAAAACGAAAGAAAGCAAAAGACACAACGATTTACGTGGTTTGGGAAAAATCCCTACGTCCACGGGAGCAGCAGAATTTCACTATGAGTCGGAAGCACAAAATTACAGAGGATTTCAGTAGTAAAACCCTAGCCCGAAATGGGCTACATATGAAGAAGACGATCCACTGTTCCGAATAGTAGTCCGCGTTGCAACAGTGATCGGCGGCTCACTTTGTCAAAAGTGCTACAGTGTCTGCCGGCTGGAAGTCAAAAGCGCTACAGTGAAGTTGACCCCGAAGTCCGCACCGCTAAAGTGAAGTTGACCCCGAAGTCCGCACTGCCACAAGCATTCGGCCCAACCGGATCGGGCAACACCAATCCAACAATCTTCCACTTGTAGCCTGATCCGCTGCACTGCTATCCTTCGATGCAACTGATGAAGACAACTTACTTAATCTAAGTTCTTCCTCTTCTTCACTCACCAGTGGCGTGCTTTCCATTCACAGATTCATGAAATACAAAATGTTTTCCTCTTGTGCTCCCATCAGGTCCTCCATCATTCTGCCTCTCATCCTCCGTTCATCAGTGGAGACCAACAGAGGCACAGCAGTGCCTCAACTTCTGTATCACCATAGGCTTTGTCAACATGTCTGCCGGATTGTTGGTTCCACAGATCTTCTGCAACGTCAGCAACCCATCCTGTATCAAACCTCTGATGAAATGGTACTTCAACTTAATGTGCTTCGTTCGGGCATGAAACACTGGGTTCTTGGCAAGATGTATAGCACTCTGACTGTCACAGTGCAATACAGTCTCCTCTCGCTTTTTCCCAATTCATCCAAGAAGTTCTTCAGCCAAACCATTTCTTTCCCAGCTTCTGTTACAGTAATGTATTCTGCCTCTGTGGTGGATAAAGCCACCAACTTCTGCAATCGTGATATCCACCTTACCGCAGTTCCTGCACAGGTAAAAACATGACCCGTGGTACTTCTCCTGCTGTCGACATCGTCTCCAAGGTCAGCATCCACATACCCCTGCAATGAAGTTTCTTTCCCAAAGCACAGAGATACCTCCTTGCTGCCCTTCAAATACCTCAGTATCCACTTCACAGCTTCCCAATGTTGCTTTCCAGGGTTCGCCATATACCTGCTCACAACTCCCACTACATGAGCAATGTCAGGTCGAGTACAGACCATGGCATACATCAGGCTTCCAACAACTGATGCGTATGGAACTTTTGCCATGTACTCCACCTCTTCTGCCGTCTTCGGTGATTGCTCCTTTGATAGTTTGAAGTGGCTCGCCAGGGGAATAAAGACTGCCTTTGCTTCCAGCATGCTGAATCTCCTCAGAACCTTCCCAATGTAATCAGCCTGTGACAACATTAATGTTCCAGCTGTGCGGTCTCTCTTGATCTTCATTCCCAGAATCTTGCCAGCTTCTCCAAGATTCTTCATTTCAAACTTCTCAGCCAACTGCCCTTTCAACTCATTAATCCTCTGCATACATGATCCAACAATGAGCATGTCATCCACATACAAAAGTAATATAATGTATTCATCACCGAAAGACTTGATGTAGCAACATTGATCCATGCCACATCGTTTATATTCATTTTTAGACATAAATGAATCAAACTTCTTGTTCCACTGCCTGGGTGCCTGCTTCAATCCATATAAGCTCTTTCGGAGTTTGCACACCAAGTCTTCCTTTCCAGACACTACATATCCCCTGGCTGCTGCATGTAGATGTCCTCCTCCAGATCTCCATGAAGGAAAGCAGTCTTGACATCAAGCTGCTCAAGATGCAGGTCTTCTAACGCCACAGTGCTGAGAACCACCCGGATGGTGGTAAGCTTCACTACAGGTGAGAAGATTTTAGTGAAATCTACTCCCTCCTTCTGTTGAAAGCCTTTCACCAACAGCCTTGCCTTGAACCTCCTCTTGCCATCATGTTCTTTCTTGACCCGGTAGACCCACTTATTCTGCAATGCTTTCTTTCCTCTTGGCAGGGGTGTCAGCTCCCAAGTGTTGTTCTCATGCAATGAGGAAATTTCCTCCTTCATAGCCAGCTCCCACTTGCTCGCCTCCTTCAGCTGCATTGCTTCTTCAAAGCATTCTGGTTCTCCACCGTCAGTCAATAACAGATAATGCAATGATGGTGAATACCTCTGCACGGGCCTTCTCACCCTTGATGATCTCCTCAACTCCACTGGAGTAGTAGGTTCCACCGGTTCGGATCTCTCAAGCTCAGACACACCTTCAAGCTCCACTTGCTTTTTGCATTCTGATTCAATGTTCCCATTTTCATCTTCAACTGCATGGCGATCTTTGTACATGACACCTTCATTGAATACCACGTTTTGGATCCTGATGACCATCCTGTTGAGATCATCCCAAAAGCGATACCCAAACTCCTCACCACCATAGCCAATAAAGAAACATTTTTTGGACTTGGCATCAAGCTTGTCCCTTGCATTAGCATCAAAATAAACATATGCTAAACTGTCAAAGACTCGTAAATGTGAGAGTCTTACCACCTTACCAGACCAGAGTTCCTCGGGTAGACATTCCCCCATTGGCACAGAGGGACTCCTGTTTATGAGATATGCTGCCATATTCACTGCATCAGCCCAAAAGGTCTTGGGTAACCCCGAATGCAGCCTCATGCTCCTGGCACGTTCATTCAGTGTCGTATTCATCCTCTCTGCCACACCATTCTGTTGTGGTGTCCCTGGGATTGTCTTCTCCCACCGAATTCCATTTTCAGAACAAAATTCTCTGAACTCCTAACTGCCATACTCTCCACCGTTGTCAGACCTCAAACATTTCAGCTTTGCTCCTGACTCGTTCTCCACCAAGACTTTCGACTTCTGAAATATCTTAAACACATCAGATTTGTTCTTCAGAAAGTAAACCCATACCTTGCTCGTTGAGTCATCGATGAATGTCACATAATATTGTGACCCTCCGAGGGATGGTACTGGTGCAGGCCCCCAAACATCTGTATGCACCAGGTCCTGCTTTCCAGCCTTCGGTGTTCTGCCTCCTTTTGCAAAGGACACCTTCTTCTGCTTTTCAAAGATGCAATCTTCACAAAAGCCTACTTCCACCGACTTCAGCTCTGGTAGCAACCCTTTTGTTGCCAGCACCTTCATCCCTTTTTCACTCATGTGGCCGAGTCTGTAGTGCCACAGTTGAGAACCTCCGACAGTTTCCAGTGATGCAGCAATGTCCATGCAAGTTTCTGTCATGTTGTACAGGGTGCCGTTCTTTGCTCCCCGAGCTATGACCATAGCTCCTCGGGTGATCTTCCATGCACCACCAGTGAATGTGGTACTCAACCCTGCATCATCAAGCTGTCCCACAGAAATGAGATTTCTTCTTAAACCAGGGATGTACCCCACGTTTTCCAGAACCAGCAAGCTCCCACTGTTGGTCTTGATCCGTGCATCTCCTTTCCCCACAATCTGCAAGGGCTCGTCATCAGCAAGATGCACCTTGCCAAAATTTCCAGAAACAAAATTGTTCAGGAAACCCTTCTCCGATGTAGAATGGAAAGACGCCCCAGAGTCTAAAATCCAAGACTCCATCGGGCTGTCCACGCTGAGCAGTAGCACGTCATCAGTTCCTTCAGTTACCGCGTTTGCTCCACTGGTTTTAGGTCCCTTCCGGTTATCTCTGCACTTCTTCTTGACATGTCCTTTCTTCCCGCATGTCCAGCAGGTAGGACCAGGCCCCTTTGCCTTGTCTCTGCTCTTTCCTTTTGACTTCGATCGTCCTCTGCGATTGTCCCGCTGTGGGTACCTTCCTCTTCCTTCAACGTTCAAAGCAGAACCAGAGAATCTGCCTGATTCTCTTCTTTGAACATCCTCACTAAGGATTAGGTCCCTTGTATCTTTCAGAGCCATCTTCGTATTCCCCGAAGTGCTGCTCACAGCTGTTACAGTTGCTTCCCAACTTTCAGGTAACAAAGATAATAAAACCAGAGCACATACCTCATCACCAAGATCAATGTCCACCGATGACAACTGACTTATGATGGTATTGAACCCGTTGATATGATCTGCCACAGGTCTCCCTTCAACCATTTTCAGGTTGAACAATCGTCATATCAAGTGCACCTTATTTGCCGCAGAAGGCTTCTCGTACATATTTGTGAGGGCTTTCATCAGGTCCACCGTTGTCTTCCCTTCTCTGATGTTGAACGCCACGTTTTTGGCCAACGTCAGACGCACAACACCCAGAACTTGTCGATCCGGAAGCTCCCACTCCGACTTCTCCATGTCCGCTGGCTTCACACCCAAAAGCGGCAAATGCATCTTTTTCTGATAAAGATAATCCTCGATCTGCATCCCCCAGAAACTGAAATCAGTTCCATCGAAGTGATCGATCTTCACTTTGCATTAATCCAGAGCCATCGTTGGAGAATTCCGAACCTCCCTCTGATATCAGTTGTTGCAGAATCGTCGGGAGACACAACGACAGAAACGATGAAAAACGAAAGAAAGAAAGCAAAAGACACAACGATTTACGTGGTTCTGGAAAAATCCCTACGTCCACGGGAGAGGCAGAATTTCACTATGAGTTGGAAGCACAAAATTACAGAGGATTTCAGTAGGAAAATCCTAGTCCGAAATGGGCTACATATGAAGAAGACGGTCCACTGTTCCGAATAGTAGTCCGCGTTGCAATAGTGATCGACGGCTCACTTTGTCAAAAGTGCTACTGTGTCTGCCGGCTGGAAGTCAAAAGCGCTACAGTGAAGTTGACCTCGAAGTCCGCACCCCTACAGTGAAGTTGACCCCGAAGTCCGCACCGCCACAAACATTCGGCCCAACCGGATCGGGCAACACCAATCCAACAATTGTTGCGGAATCGTTGGGAGACACAACGACAGAAACGAGGAAAAACGAAAGAAAGAAAGCAAAAGACACAACGATTTACGTGGTTCGGGAAAAATCTCTACGTCCACGGGAGGGGCATAATTTTACTAAGAGTCGGAAGCACAAAATTACAGAGGATTTCAGTAGTAAAACCCTAGCCCGAAATGGGCTACATATGAAAAAGACGGTCCACTGTTCCGAATAGTAGTCCGCGTTGCAACAGTGATCGGCGACTCACTTTGTCAAAAGTGCTACAGTGTCTGCCGGTTGGAAGTCAAAAGCGCTACAGTGAAGTTGACCAAGAAGTCCGCACCGCTACAGTGAAGTTGACCCCGAAGTCCGCACCGCCACAAACATTCGGCCCAATCGGATCGAGCAACACCAATCCAACAATCTCCCACTTGTAGCCTGATCCGCTGCACTGCTATGCTTCGATGCAACTGATGAAGACAACTTACTTAATCTAAGTTCTTCCTCTTCTTCACTCACCAGTCGCGTGCTTTCCATTCACAGATTCATGAAATACAAACTGTTTTCCTCTTGTGCTCCTAGCAGGTCCTCCATCTTCTGGAGTTTGCACACCAGGTCTTCATTTCCTGACACTACATATCCCTCTGGCTGCTGCATGTAGATGTCCTCCTGCAGATCTATATGAAGGAAAGCAGTCTTGACATCAAGCTGCTCAAGATGCAAGTCTTCTTACGCCACAATGCTGAGAACCACCCGGATGGTGGTAAGCTTCACTACAGGTGAGAAGATTTCAGTGAAATCTACTCCCTCCTTCTGTTAAAAGCCTTTCACCACCAGCCTTGCCTTGAAGCTCCTCTTGCCATCATGTTCTTCCTTGACCCGGTAGACCCACTTATTCTGCAATGATTTCTTTCCTCTTGGCAGAGGTGTCAGCTCCCAAGTGTTGTTCTCATGCAATGAGAAAATCTCCTCCTTCATAGCCAGCTCCCACTTGCTCGACTCTTTCAGCTGCATTGCTTATTCAAAGCATTCTGGTTCTCCACCGTCAGTCAATAACAGATAATGCAATGATGGTGAATACCTCTGCACGGGCCTTCTCACCCTTGATGATCTCCTCAACTCCACTGGAGTAGTAGGTTCCACCGGTTTGGATCTCTCAAGCTCTCAGACACACCTTCAAGCTCCACTTGGTTTTTGCATTCTGATTCAATGTTCCCATTTTCATCTTTAACTGCATGACGATCTTTGTACATG
Organism: Viscum album; assembly: GCA_963277665.1. Lineage (NCBI taxonomy): Eukaryota > Viridiplantae > Streptophyta > Magnoliopsida > Santalales > Viscaceae > Viscum > Viscum album. Next base: position 1,508,686,103 of record OY728128.1, on the reverse strand, counting down.
ACACCTTCATTGAATACCACGTTTTGGATCCTGATTACCATCTTGTTGAGATCATCCCAAAAGGTCTTGGGTAGACATTCCCCCATTGGCACAGAGGGACTCCTGTTTATGAGATATGCTGCCATATTCACTGCATCAGCCCAAAAGGTCTTGGGTAACCCCGAATGCAGCCTCATGCTCCTGGCACGTTCATTCAGTGTCGTATTCATCCTCTCTGCCACACCATTCTGTTGTGGTGTTCCTGGGATTGTCTTCTCCCACCGAATTCCATTTTCATAACAAAATTCTCTGAACTCCTGACTGCCATACTCTCCACCGTTGTCAGACCTCAAACATTTCAGCTTTGCTCCTGACTCGTTCTCCACTACGACTTTCCATTTCTGAAATATCTTAAACACATCAGATTTGTTCTTCAGAAAGTAAACTCATACCTTGCTCGTTGAGTCATCGATGAATGTCACATAATATTGTGACCCTCCGAGGGATTGTACTGGTGCAGGCCCCCAAACATCTGTATGCACCAGGTCCAGCTTTTCAGCCTTCGGTGTTCTGCCTCCTTTTGCAAAGGACACCTTCTGCTTTCCAAAGATGCAATCTTCACAAAAGCCTACTTCCACCGACTTCACCTCTGGTAGCAACCCTTTTGTTGCCAGCACCTTCATCCTCTTTTCACTCATGTGGCCGAGTCTGTAGTGCCACAGTTGAGAACCTCCGACAGCTTCCAGTGATGCAGTCATGTCCATGCAAGTTTCTGTCATGTTGTACAGGGTGCCGTTCTTTGCTCCCCGAGTTATGACCATAGCTCCTCGGGTGATCTTCCATGCACCACCAGTGAATGTGGTACTCAACCCTGCATCATCAAGCTGTCCCACAGAAATGAGATTTCTTCTTAAACCCGGGATGTACCTCACGTTTTCCAGAACCAGCAAGCTCCCATTGTTAGTCTTAATCCGTACATCTCCTTTCCCCACAATCTGCAAGGGCTCGTCATCAGCAAGATGCACCTTGCCAAAATTTTCAGAAACAAAATTGTTCAGGAAACCCTTCTCCGATGTAGAATGGAAAGACGCCCCAGGGTCTAAAATCCAAGACTCCATCAGGCTGTCCACGCTGAGCAGTAGCACGTCATCAGTTCATTCAGCTACCGCGTTTGCTCCACTGGTTTCAGGTCCCTTCCGGTTATCTCTGCACTCCTTGACATGTCCTTTCTTCCCGCATGTCCAGCAGGTAGGACCAGGCCCCTTTGCCTTGTCTCTGCTCTTTCCTCTTGACTTCGATCGTCCTCTGCGATTGTCCCGCTTTGGGTACCTTTCTCTTCCTTCAACGTTTAAAGCAGAACCAGAAAATCTGCCTGATTCCTTTCTTCGAACATCCTCACTAAGGATTAGGTCCCTTCTATCTTTCAGAGCCATCTTCGTATTCCCCGAAGTGCTGCTCACAGCTGTTACAGTTGCTTCCCAACTTTCAGATAACGAAGATAATAAAACCAGAGCACATACCTTATCACCAAGATCAATGTCCACCGATGACAACTGACTTATGATGGTATTGAACTCGTTGATATGATCTGCCACAGGTCTCCCTTCAACCATTTTCAGGTTGAACAATCGTCGTATCAAGTGCACCTTATTTGCCGCAGAAGGCTTCTCGTACATATTTGTGAGGGTTTTCATCAGGTCCACCGTCGTCTTCTCTTCTCTGATGTTGAACGCCACGTTTTTGGCCAACTTCAGGCGCACAACACCCAGAACCTGTTGATCCAGTAGCTCCCACTTCGACTTCTCCATGTCCGTTGGCTTCACACCCAGAAGCGGCAAGTGCATCTTTTTCTGATAAAGATAATCCTCGATCTGCATCCTCTAGAAACTGAAATCAGTTCCATCGAAGCGATCGATCTTCACTTTGCCTTCATCCAGAGCCATCGTTGGAGAATTCCGAAGTGCCCTCTGATACGAGTTGTTGCGGAATCGTCGGGAGACACAACGACAGAAATGAGGAAAAACGAAAGAAAGAAAGCAAAAGACACAACGATTTACGTGGTTCGGGAAAAATCCCTACGTCCACGGGAGAGGCAGAATTTCACTATGAGTCGGAAGCACAAAATTACAGAGGATTTCAGTAGTAAAACCCTAGCCCGAAATGGGCTACTTATGAAGAAGACGGTCCACTGTTCCGAATAGTAGTCCGCGTTGCAACAGTGATCGGCGGCTCACTTTGTCAAAAGTGCTACAGTGTCTGTCGGAGGTTCTCAACTGTGGCACTACAGACTCAGCCACATGAGTGAAAATGGGATGAAGGTGCTGACAACAAAAGGGTTGCTACCAGAGCTGAAGTCGGTGGAAGTAGGCTTTTGTGAAGATTGCATCTTTGGAAAGCAGAAGAAGGTGTCCTTTGCAAAAGGAGGCAGAACACTGAAGGCTGGAAAGCTGGACCTGGTGCATACAGATGTTTGGGGGCCTGCCCCAGTACCATCCCTCGGAGGGTCACAATATTATGTGACATTAATCGATGACTCAACGAGCAAGGTATGGCTTTACTTTCTGAAGAACAAATCTGATGTGTTTAAGATATTTCAGAAGTGGAAAGTCATGGTGGAGAACGAGTCAGGAGCAAAGCTGAAATGTTTGAGGTCTGACAACGGTGGAGAGTATGGCAGTCAGGAGTTCAGAGAATTTTGTTCTGAAAATGCAATTCGGTTGGAGAAGACAATCCCAGGAACACCACAACAGAATGGTGTGGCAGAAGGGATGAATAGGACACTGAATGAACGTGCCAGGAGCATGAGGCTGCATTCGGGGTTACCCAAGACCTTTTGGGCTGATGCAGTGAATATGGCAGCATATCTCATAAACAGGAGTCCCTCTGTGCCAATGGGGGAATGTCTACCCGAGGAACTCTGGTCTGGTAAGGTGGTAGGACTCTCACATTTACGAGTCTTTTGCAGTTTAGCATATGTTCATGTTGATGCTAATGCAAGGGACAAGCTTAATGCCAAGTCCAAAAAATGTTTCTTTATTGGCTATGGTGGTTAGGAGTTTGGGTATCGCTTTTGGGATGATCTCAACAGGATGGTAATCAGGAGCCAAAACGTGGTATTCAATGAAGGTGTCATGTACAAAGATTGCCATGCAGTTGAAGATGAAAATGAGAACATTAAATCAGAATGCAAAAAGCAAGTGGAGCTTGAAGGTGTGTCTGAGCTTGAGAGATTCAAACCGGTGGAACCTACTACTCCAGTGGAGTTGAGGAGATCATCAAGGGTGAGAAGGCCCGTGCAGAGGTATTCACCATCATTGCATTATCTGTTATTGACTGACGGTGGAGAACCAGAATGCTTTGAGGAAGCAATGCAGCTGAAGGAGCCGAGCAAGTGGGAGCTGGCTATGAAGGAGGAGATTTCCTCATTGCATGAGAACAACACTTGGGAGCTGACACCTCTGCCAAGAGGAAAGAAAGCATTGCAGAATAAGTGAGTCTACCGGGTCAAGGAAGAACATGATGGCAAGAGGAGGTTCAAGGCAAGACTGGTGGTGAAAGGCTTTCAAAAGTTCAATACGCATCAGCCGTTGGAAGCCTGATGTATGTCATGGTCTGTATTCGACCTGACATTGCTCATGCGGTGGGAGTTGTGAGCAGGTATATGGCGAACCCTGGAAAGCAACATTGGGAAGCTGTGAAGTGGATACTGAGGTATTTGAAGGGCAGCAAAGAGGTATCTCTGTGCTTTGGGAAAGGAACTTCATTGCAGGGGTATGTGGATGCCGACCTTGGAGGCGACGTCGACGGCAGGAGGAGTACCACGAGTTATGTTTTTACCTGTGGAGGAACTGCGGTAAGTTGGATATCACAATTGTAGAAGTTGGTGACTTTATCCGCCACAGAGGCAGAATACATTGCTGTAACAGAAGCTGGGAAAGAAATGGTTTGGCTGAAGAACTTCTTGGATGAATTGGGAAAAAGCGAGAGGAGAATGTATTGCACTGTGACCGTCAGAGTGCTATACATTTTGTCAAGAACCCAGTGTTTCATGCCCGGACGATGCACATTCAGTTGAAGTACCATTTCATCAGAGGTTTGATACAGGATGGGTTGCTGACGTTGCAGAAGATCTGTGGAACCAGCAATCCGGCAGACATGTTGGCAAAGCCTATGGTGATACAGAAGTTGAGGCACTGCTGTGCCTCTGTTGGTCTCCACTGATGAACGGAGGATGAGAGGCAGAATGATGGAGGACCTGATGAGAGCACAAGAGGAAAACAGTTTGTATTTCATGAATATGTGAATGGAAAGCACGCCACTGGTGAGTGAAGAAGAGGAAGAACTTAGATTAAGTAAGTTGTCTTCATCAGTTGCATCGAAGCATAACAGTGCAGCGGATCAGGTTACAAGTGGGAGATTGTTGGATTGGTGTTGCCCGATCCGGTTGGACCGAATGCTTGTGGCGGTGCGGACTTCGGGGTCAACTTCACTGTAGCGCTTTTGACTTCCAGCCGACAGACGCTGTAGCACTTTTGACAAAGTGAGCCGCCGATCACTGTTGTAACGCGGACTACTATTCGGAATAGTGGACCGTCTTCTTCATATGTAGCCCATTTCGGGCTAGGGTTTTACCACTGAAATGATGGTGAATACCTCTGCACGGGCCTTCTCACCCTTGATGATCTCCTCAACTCCACTGGAGTAGTAGGTTCCACCGGTTCGGATCTCTCAAGCTCAGACACACCTTCAAGCTCCACTTGCTTTTTGCATTCTGATTCAATGTTTCCATTTTCATTTTCAACTGCATGACGATCTTTGTACATGACACCTTCATTGAACACCACCATAGCCAATAAAGAAACATTTTTTGAACTTGGCATCAAGCTTGTCCTTTGCATTAGCATCAACATGAACATATGCTAAACTGCCAAAGACTCGTAAATGTGAGAGTCTTACCACCTTACCAGACCAGAGTTCCTCGGGTAGACATTCCCCCATTGGCACAGAAGGACTCCTGTTTATGAGATATGCTGCCATATTCACTGCATCAGCCCAAAAGGTCTTGGGTAACCCCGAATGCAGCCTCATGCTCCTGGCACGTTCATTCAGCCGGCAGACTGGATCGGGCCACAAGCATTCGGGCTAGGGTTTTACAAAGGTCACAGTTGCGGGCCACAAGCATTTGGCCCAACCGGATCGGGCTACACCAATCCAACAGATTATGCCAAGTGTTTAACTCATAAGATGACTACTTCTGTCCTTGCCGTTTTTGTTGGCGGCAATCTTTTTTCCTGGCAAAGCAAACAAATTATTGTATCCCGATCTAGCATTGAGTTTGAATATTGTCCTCTAGCACACGTAAGAGACGAGAATATCTGGGCTTGACAGCCACTTCACATGATTTGATTTCCTATTTGTCAACCGATCCATATATGGTGTGACAATCAGGTCATAACAAAGATCTTGACTAAACCTGTTTTCACGAGCTCACAAAGTATTGACTAATACTGTTTTCATGAGCGCACAAAGTATTGCCGTTGCTTGTCACTTTATTTGTCAACCGATCCAAATATGGTGTGACAATCAGGTCATAACAAAGATCATGACTAATACTGTTTTCACGAGCGCACAAAGTATTGTCGTTGCTTGTCACTTTATTTGTCAACACTTCCAGCAACAACACATTATATTTACCCATGTCTGCACTGCTGACCTCCTCGTCGTTATCTTCACCAACCCCAGATGCACTTTCTTTGCCGTTGATTGTACTGCTTTAATCATCTATAAATATAGTGCTGAATCCCCCGCAGGCGGCTGGTGTGGCAGGGGGGGGGGGGTTGGGGCACCGGTCGCAGGGTCGAGTCCCCGGGCCGCTTTGTTTGCAGGGGTTTCTTTGTATCGTGTGTGAGCTGCCATTTGGCAGTTGTACTCTATATACAAAATATAAATATACCTTGGTGCTTAAACTCTGGAGCCCAAGGCCACTCTGCTTTCCCTTGAAACCAAATTTTCCAGCTGAAATGTTCTCTTCCCCCAGCCTAACAGATAGGCGGGTCGCACAATTGCCACAAAACTGAAAATGCCATGAAGCAGGCTTGCCCCTCCTGGAAAATGTGTAGATAATGGCTGGTTTGGGTTTGTCGGGTTTGGGTAGTCCAGAGGAAAAATCCAGAATAGTTGGGTTGGACTTGCAGTCTACTTCTGTAACACGATCTGGTTTCCTCACACTTGTGGTTACTATCCAAAAGGGGAGGATCCAGAATGTTCGAAAAAATTTATGGATGAGATGCTTGTTATTCTTAGATATATACTGAATTCGTATTAAATATTTGGGGCACCGGTCGCAGGGTCGAGTCCCCGGGCCGCTTTGTTTGCAGGGGTTTCTTTGTAGCGTGTGTGAGCTGCCATTTGGCAGTTGTACTCTATATACAAAATATAAATATACCTTGGTGCTTAAACTCTGGAGCCCAAGGCCACTCTGCTTTCCCTTGAAACCAAATTTTGCAGCTGAAATGTTCTCTTCCCCCAGCCTAACAGATAGGCGGGTCGCACAATTGCCACAAAACTGAAAATGCCATGAAGCAGGCTTGCCCCTCCTGGAAAATGTGTAGATAATGGCTGGTTTGGGTTTGTCGGGTTTGGGTAGTCCAGAGGAAAAATCCGGAATAGTTGGGTTGGACTTGCAGTCTACTTCTGTAACACGATCTGGTTTCCTCACACTTGTGGTTACTATCCAAAAGGGGATGATCCAGAATGTTCGAAAAAATTTATGGATGAGATGCTTGTTATTCTTAGATATATACTGAATTCGTATTAAATATTATGATGCTTGAAATGCTTTATTAAAAGTTCGTCATGTCTTGACTATTTTAGAATAAAAATTTTACACTATGGTTGAGTTAAAAATGGTCTATGTTGTGTTTAGGGGTGTGAAGAAGCAGAGCCGAGCTGAGCAATACACTACTTGAGCTTGGGCTAGATAAAAAAATGATGCTCAATACTCGATCAAGTAATATTTTTAGAACTCGAATTTGGCTTGATTATCCCACCCGAGCTACTTGATTAAGCTTGATGGAGGTCGATTGTTTAATTTATTTTCAAATTACTTGAGCTCAAACATGATTTCAATGCTCAAATTTGATAGTGATGCTCCAACGGTAAACTCTAACTCGGTTATTGAAATATTCGCTCCATGTTTCCTCTTTCGGGCAACTTGATTAACATAATCTAATATTCGAATTCGGCTTGACAAATAGCTCGAGTTACTCGAGCTTGAGATAGGCTTAAAAAAATCGTGTTACATTTGAGTATTTTTTAGGTTGAGCCTGATAAGAAAAGAGGATTACTTGTGTATATATTTGTGAATCAAACCAGAGAACTACAATGGAGTAAAAGAAGAATGGACACTTCGAGAGAGCAAGTGCTCCTCGCCCAAGCCAGAAGGCCGATCCAAGCCGAAGCCGATTCCAAAATATTTTCTCCTCCCCTCTCTTACGCTCTAGCCCTCCTTTTAAGAACCCCTTCGTGGGGTTGCTTTGGCCAAAGGTTGCTTTGGCCAAAGGTTGCTTTGGCCCAACGAGATCAGTTATGTCTTTTCAGTCTTGTTCATGGCCTTAATTCAGAGTATGCAACAACTGGGTCGTGGCAGTGGTTTATAATTGCCTTGGAAAAGCTCATCGAGTGCTTTCCCCACCTATTGGCACTACAGATCATATTGCTCTACTGGGTCGTGGCAGTGGTCGTTTTTCAGGTACTCGTGGACGTGGCCGTGTTGGTGGCCGTAATCATCCTTTCTGTTAACACTGTGGCAAGTCTGACCATCTCATTGGTCGGTGTTGGGTTCTTCATGGACATCCGTCTCAACCACCTCGGTAGGTTCAGACAGTTTTGGTCGATGCCTCCTCACCATCATCTGATATCCATCACAACCTGGACCTCTCCATGGATGCGATCCAGCTTATACACTCTCTTTGGGCCACTTCGCTACCTGGTTCCTTTTCGACATCTGTTGCTTAGACTGGTGGCCCTACTGCTTGTTTCACTCGTCGCCCACCTGCTTAGATGATTGATTATGATGCTTACGATCAATTCACTGGTGATGCAAGTATGTTAACTACTTATTGTCCGCATACTAGCCTCACTGCCATTACTGTTGCTGACGGATCCACTATCTCTATTGCGGGATTTGGTACGTGCTCCTTGAATCCTTGTATTCGTCTGTCTTCTGTGGCTCATGTTGCTCGAAGTCCTTTTAATATCCTCTTCATCAGTAAGCTCACAAAGGACTAGACTGTATTGTTATTTTTACACCTTTTGGTTTTTGTGTTTCAGAAGCGGTCGACGAATCATGAGCTTGGTAGAGGTCATTTTCGCGATGAGGTGTATATGATCGATATTCCGACATCCCTTGCCCGGTCGACAATCTCTTCTCGTGCTCTGGATCTACATTTTCGCCTGGGTCATCCACCTACCTCCACCTTAAATCAGCTTTATCCTCATTTTAGTTCGCACCTTTCTTTTTATTATGAGTTATGTAAGTTTACAAAACATCATCATGTGTCTTATGTTCCTCGTTTGGTGACGCAGACATCTAAACCATTTGATTTAGTCCATTCCGATATATGGGGTCCCTGCGCGGTCCCAAGTCAGTTAGGGTACCCATATTATGTATCTTTTATTGATGACTTCTCTTATATGACATTTCTTTATCTACTTCATGATTGTTCTGAGGTGTTTGTTACTTTCCAGACTTTTTATCATGAAATTCACACTTCGTTCTCCACACCAATTAAATGTCTCCGTTCGGACAATGAACGAGAATATTTATCCTCTTTCCTTTAGCAGTTTTTCAAAGATCATGACGTTCTTCATCAAACATCCTGCCCCGATACACCTCGGTGGAATGGAGTGGTTGAGTGTATTCATCAAACGTCCTGCCCCGATACACCTCAACAGAATGGAGTGACCGAGTGTAAACATCGTCATATTCTAGTGAGCTCATGCCCTCTTATTTCACATGCAAGTGCCTGTTTGTTTTTTAGGGGAATCTATTCTTACTACTACCTATCATATAAATCGTCTTTCTTCTTCTATCCTTCAAAGGGAGAATCCTTTTCGGGTTATGTTCCCCACTCTCCCTCCCCACCCTCTTTCATTTCGTGTGTTAGTGTCTGTTATATTCGAGACATTCCTTAAAATCCCACCGTTGAATCTTCCTGGGTTACTCTCGCACTCGGCGTAGATACCGTTGTTTCTCTTCAGATTTGTGGCGTTACATCATCTTTGCTGATGCTTTGTTTATTGAGAACTCTCCATTCTCTCCACCCTCTTCCCATTCAGATACCACTATCGATGACTGTCTTCTTCTCTCCATCCACTCACCCCTGCCTCCGTTATCCCGCTTTGATGATCGTTGTTTTGGCTCTGTTTACTCTCGTCGACCATCGAACTTGCCCCCCCCCCCTCGTTCAGGCTGAGGACACCATCTCCCCAACTTCCTCAGACGCTCTTGCTCTGGGAACATATGACTTGCCTATTGCTTTACAAAAAGATACTCGCTCTTATCAGAAAATTCCTATTTACCCAACTTCTTACAAAGGATTCTCTACTCTGGAGGCAATATATGTTCATTGTACGGTTGCTGAGGCTAAATCTCACCCTGGTTGGCTTCAAGCAATCCTGGATGAATTACAGACCTTGGACGACCATCACACATGAGATTTGGTCCCCCTTTCGTCAGCTAAACAGGTTGTTGGCACCAAATGGATTTGTTGGAGTCTGCATCCCACATCGGACTTGAGGTCCGGTGTGGTCTTAATTATTCATTATAAAATAACCCCAAGGGCTCCTTTAGAGAACCTTGGGGGTTCGGTTTCTCCTATTTTCTAAATCTACATGGTATCAGAGGGAACCTAATCCCGAACCCTCCCTCTCATTTTTATTTTATCCCGTCTAGGTCATCATTTTCTCCTCCGCGGGGGGTGGCAGCCCCCCTCATGTAGGGCTGGGTTTATTTTCTGCCGCCGCCCCTTCGGGCTCATTTCTCAAGCGGCGGATCCTTCCTTGCTTTGGCCTCCCTCCCGGCGGATCTCCCCCTGCCGGCATTTCCTGTCCGCCCCCTGTGGCGGTCCTTGATCCCGCCTGAGCGGATCAATCCTGGCTCCATCCTGTCAGAGCCCTTCCCCGTGGCACGCGACGACCCTCTTGCATCTCTGCCCGCGGGACCTCTTCCCGTCGCGGCACCTCTCCCGCTGCGATTCCGGTGGAACCCTCCTGCACCTGACTCCTGCCGTGCGGCTCCCTCCAGGTTCTCCGGCGCCCTCCCGCGAACCCGACGGCGGCCCACCTTTTCCCTGCTGCTCCTTGTGCGCGACGACTGCGCTTCTTATGTGGGAGACTCCCGATGCCGACTCCCGCATCTCCCCTTGTCCAGGCGCGCTCGGCTGGCCTTGTCGCACTGCTCCCTAGCAACTTCGCCCGACAGCTCTCCACCCCTGCCGGCTCCTCCAGCAGCTGGCCTTCACCCCTGTCGGCTCCTCCAGCAGCCGGCCTCCACCCCTGTCGGCCCCTCCACCCCTGCCGGCTCCTCCAGCAGCTGGCCTTCACCCCTGTCGGCTCCTCCAGTAGCCGGCCTCCACCCCTGCCGGCCCCTCCAGCAGCCAACCTCTGGTTCTGCTCGGATCCCCCCTTCTTCTGCGCTCCTCTTCCTGCAGTCGACTCCCGTCTCTCCTTGCGGCTCTTCCCGGCAGCCCGCCTCCTGCAGCTTTTCCCGGCGGCCTGCCTCTCGCGGCTCCTGAATGCGCGGATCCCCTCCCGCGTGACGGCCAGTGCGCCACGTCCCGTCGCCCTCCTCCCGTTGTCTGCTCCCGTTTTCCATGCACCGCTCCCGCGCGACGACCCTCCTGTGCCAATCCCGGCTAGTGGAACCTCTCCCGCCCGCGGCCCCTCCGGCGTCTCCTCCCATGCGCGAAACCCGACACTCCCTATCCCGTCGCGCCTTCTTCCTCAGCGCCCTTCCCCTGTGGCGAACCTCCATCTGCCTGAGCGGATCCATCCCTGCGCCTATGCTTCTCCAGGCGGCCTCCTCCGCCTCCCGCTCCCCACCCAGGCGCGACCTTCGAGGCGTCCTCCTCTGAGCACGCCGGCCAGGCACCCTTCGCTTTCCCGGCTCCGCCTCCTCGCGATTCTCCCTACCCTCTACCTTCAAAGTGACACCGCACAGGCCCGCTTCTCCACCTGTGCCAGACTCCCGAGGGACCAGGTTCCCCGTCCGCTGCTCCCTCCTTGCCGGCCTCCTCCTGAAAGGCATCCCTCCCACCGGTTGGATTCATCTACTCCACTCCGGTGAATCACATCATCAGGCACTTCCATGCCGGCCTCCTCCCAGCGTCTGCCCTGCTTCCAGATCCGGATCTCCGGCCCCTCCTGCGGAATCCTTGTCTCCCGTTGCCGACATCTTCTCGGCAGCCGCCTCCCTGTTCGCCGGCATGCCTTCGCACGTCCTCTACCGTGGCGCAGCAGCTCGACCACCTTGGATTCAGTCCCTTTGGCGCTGTCATATCCCGCAACAATTCTGCGGAATCCCCGCCTCCCGTCGCTGGCTTTGCAAGTGCGGCTTTCCCGGTGCTAGTGTGGATTTCCCGGCGTATCATCGTCCGGCCCCACTAGTGCGGCATTCCTGGCGCTCCGTCAACCGGCCCGGTCTATGTGGTTTCTCGGCTGCGCCCGCGACAACTTCATCCATGCATCATCCAGAAGGGGGAGCTGCGATCGTGAGGGGGAGCAGCAGCCTTGCGACTTTATCTTTTATTCTGCTTTGTCTTGTTTTGTCATCAAGCTGGATATGTCCAGCTTAAGGGGGAGTGTTTGCAGTCTGTTGATTGCTTTGTCTTCATTGGTTTGGTTTGTTTTTTTTCTTTATGTGTCCAAGCTAGGTTCAGCTATTTTAGCAACTGGAGAGAATGTATCGAAATAATCAACACCATATGTCTGGGCGAAACCTTTTGCCACGATTATCCATCTCTTTTGCAGCTGCTTATTATTGGCCTCTTCATCAAATTGATGTCAAAAATACATTTCTACATGGTTTTCTTGAAGATGCAACAACCTCCTCGTTTCCGTGCCTCAGGGGCCGGTTCTCATGTCTGTCGGCTTCGTCGCTCTATTTATGAGCTCAAGCAGTCTCCTTGTGCATGGTTTGACAGGTTTTGAAGGACCACACTCTTTTTTATTGCAAACATCATCTAACTTCATCTTATTGGTTGTATATGTTGATGATATCATTATTACTGGTACCGACTCACATGGTATTGCCTATCTCAAGGTTTATCTTCAACAAGAATTTCAAACCAAAGATTTGAGTCCTTTGACATATTTTCTTGGCATTGAAGTCTCCCGTTCTCCAACGAGCATCTTTCTTTCCCAACAAAAATATGCATTGAATATCTTGCAGGATACTGGTTTGTCTCAGGCAACTATCGTTGACACTCCTTTTGAAACAGGAGAACAACCTCTACATGATCTCACAGACCCATATTCTCACCTAGAGAGGTATCATCAAATTTTGGGCAAACTCAATTATCTTACCATGACTCGTTCGGATATTCCTGTGCTATTATCAAGGTTAGCCAATTCATTGAACATCCGACGAAATCCCAATGGAATGTTGTCTTTCGCATTGTCAAGTACATTAAGAAAGTCTCTGCCCGCGGTCTTTGGTATTCACATCACGATCATCTGAATATTGAGGCTTTTTGTGATGCTGATTATGCTAGTTGCTTAGCTATCCAGAAATTCTTTGGCTTCATCATCTTCATTAAATTGGTTTACCGCCCCAGACTTGTGTTCATATTTCGTGTATAAATCAGATAGTCGCGAAGATTGTTTCTAATCCAATCTTCCATGAACGCATGAAGTATATCGAGATTGGTTGTCACTTTCTTCGTCATTGCCTTAAGCAAAACTGTTGGACCCCATTTAAGGTTAAATGGGTATTTTTGTTCTGAGTCCCACATTTCTGTTCTGAGTCCCACATTTCTGTTCTGAGTCCCACATTTCTGTTCTGAGTCCCACATTGGACTTAAACACCATGTAATTAGTTTTACTTCTCTATAAAAGAGGATCCCCACCTCATATTGAGGTAAGGGGAATTCACCCTACTACATGGTATCAGAGGGATTTTTATCCCGAACCCTCCCTCCTCTGCGGCTTCCCGGCGTCCTCCCGGCCCTGCCTCTCTCCCTGCTGCCCTACCCTTCCCGGCGCCTCACCGGCCTGCCCTTTCCCGGCGCCTCTCCGGCCCTCCCACCCGGCTGCCCTCCATCCTCCCGGCGGCCCTCCTGCCTGTCGCGGCTCCCGGCTGCCCTCCATCCTCCCGACGGCCCTCCTGCCTACCGCGGCTCCCGATTGCCCTCAATCCTCCCCGCGACTCCCTGCCTCCCCTGCGTCTCCCGCCTGCCAGGCGCGCTCTCCACGCCGGCGCTTCGCCCCGGCGCTCCGCCCTCAGCGACTCGCCCCAGCGCCCAGCCCTCGGCGTCCCGGCAGACGCCTCGCCCTCGGCGACTCACCCCGGAGCCCCGCCCTCGGCGCCCCGCTCGGCCGCCTTGCCCTCGGCGACTCGCCCCGGCGCTCCGCCCTCAGCGCCTCGCCCCGGCGTCGCGCCCCGCCCTCGGCGATTCGCCCCGGCGCTCCGCCCTCAGCGCCTCGCCTCGGCGTCGCGCCCTCGCGCCCAGCCCTCGGCGCCCCGCCCAGGCGTCTCGCCCTCGGCCTCGCCCCGGCGCCGCGCCCTCGCCCTCCCCAGCGGCTCCCTTCCCGCCGCCCTCTCCCGGCGTTGCTCCCGGTCCGGACTTCCGGCGCCCGGCGCGCCCAGGTCCAGCCCTGTCTTTGGCCCTGCGGCGCTCCTGCCCAGAACCCGCGCCCCAGCACCCGCGCCGCCCCTGCCCGGCCGCACCATCCTGAGCGCGACCCCCTGTCGCTGCTCCCTCCGACCGCATCTCCGGGCCGCTTCCCTTCCCCCGCCCGCCTCCCGGCGAACGGGTCCAGCGCCTGCCCTCCATGGACGCGTCCTCCGTTCTACCGTCCCTCATCACGGCCTCCTCCCAGCTTGTCGATGACCGGCTGGATGCCACTAATTTTTCCGTCTGGCGGAAGACGGTCTTGATGCCCCTCCGCGGCATGGGACTTCATTCTCATCTTGAGAAACCCCCACCTGAACTCACTGACCCTAAGTTCGACTCTTGGCAGCTGGCGGACAGCAAAATCTTCGCCCTACTGGTCAACTCCATGGATCGCTCCGTGAAAGATGTCACTCGGACTGCCAACACCGTCAAAGAGGTCTGGGATTCCTTGATTGTCATGTTCTTCGAGACCAATAACTTGGCTCGGGTCTCTGACGTTCTACAGCGTCTCTCCCATATCCGCCAGCAGGATCGGACCTTCTCCACCTACTTCATGGAATGGAAGGGTCTCCGCGATGAACTACAGGAACTCTGGCCGATTCCTCAAACTCCGGCCGAAGCGCAGACTCAGCGGGACCAGCTCTGCCTATTCAATCTCCTGAATGGCCTCGCACCGGACTACGCCACGACGGCCACCGAGATGCTTGCCAGCCCGTCTACACTGGATATCCCGCAGGTCTATCATCGCCTGCAGAAGGCACATCGGGCCCTTGCACCACCCGTCCCCCTCCCTGATCACACTGCGCTCCTCGGACGTGGCGGTGGTCGTCCTACCGGCCCTCCCGGGCGCGGCCGTGGGGACGGCCGACCTCGCCCCCTCTGCCAGCATTGCGGCAAGCTCGGCCATCTGGTAGACCGTTGCTGGGTCCTGCATGGTCGTCCTGAGTCGCACAGCCGTCAGGGCCAGACTGCGCTCCGTGATGCGCCCCCACCTGCTGCTACTCTTCCCTTGTCGTTGGATCTCTCCCTGACTGAGCTCCAGCTGATTCACGATTACCGGTCCACCTCCATCGCGGGCTCTTCGTCAGTCATCGTTCCCCGGCATGGATGCTTGACTCTGGTGCGTCCGACCATCTCACCGGGGATGCAGGTATGCTCTCCCACTACCGTCCCTATAGTGGATCCTCCGCCATCACTGTTGCTGATGGGTCCACTCTCCCCATAGCCGGCTTTGGCTCCTGTTCCCTCACCTCCTCCCTTCACCTCTCCTCGGTGGCTCATGTACCCCGGAGTCCTTTTAACCTGCTTTCCATCAGCAAACTGACCAAGGATCTCAATTGCACTGCTCTCTTTTCCTCGTCTTCTGTTTTGTTTCAGGAGCGGACGACGAACCGGGAACTTGGTAGAGGCCAGCTTCGGGATGGGGTGTACATGTTCGCTGGCCCGCCTTCCATCGCCTGCGCGTCTCTCCCTGCTCATGCCGTTGACCTCCATTCCCGGTTGGGTCACCCTTCCGCCTCTGCACTTCATCGACTCTACCCCGATATTAGTCCCCGTTTTTCCTTTCCTTGTGAGTCGTGTCGTTTTGCGAAACATCATCGCACCTCATATCCTCCTCGAGTTGACACACGAGCCGCCAAACCCTTTGATTTGGTTCATTCTGATGTATGGGGTCCCTGTGCTACCTCGAGTCAATCTGGGTATAAATATTACATTTCCTTCATTGATGATTATTCCCGGATGACATGACTTTATCTTCTTCGAGATCGGACAGAGGTTCTCTCCACCTTCCAGACATTTTTTCATGAGATCCAAACACAGTTTTTTATCCCTGTCAAATGTCTTCGATCTGACAATGGGCGGGAATACTTATCCACTCACTTTCAGCAGTTTCTGCGGGCCCACGGCATCATCCACCAGACCTCTTGTCCTGATACCCCTCAGCAGAATGGGGTGGCCGAGCGGAAACACCGGCATATTTTGGAAACCGCTCGTGCCCTCCTCTTCCACCGCCAGGTCCCTCTTCTCTTCTGGGGTGATGCCATCCTCACTGCTACTTACCTTCTGAATCGTCTTCTCTCCTCCATACTTCAGGGAGAGACTCCCTTTCATACCCTGTTCCCCTCTATTCCTCCTCACTCCCTTCCACTCCGCGTCTTCGGATGTCTCTGTTATGTTCGGGACACTCGCCCCAATCGTTCCAAACTTTCTCCCAAATCCCTTCGCTGTATTTTTCTTGGATATTCCCGCACTCAGCGCGGGTACCGATGCTTCTCTCCAGACCTCCGCCGGTATATCACCTCTGCCGACGTATCGTTTGTCGAGACTTCTCCTTTCACTCTCCCCTCTCCTTCTCCCGACACTACCATCGATGACTGTCTTCCGCTCTTCGTTCACCCGCCTCTGGTGTCTCCCCCTCCCGGTCATCTCTTTGGCCAGACCTACTCCCGTCGTCCATCCGCTGTACCTCCCATCTCGGCCGAGGACCACCTTGTTCCTGCTTCATCCGATGCTCCTGTCCCAGCTCCCGAGGACGAGCCGATTGCGCTTCGGAAAGGTACTCGCTCCTGTCAGACTACTCTCTTTGTATCTTCCTACAGGGGTCTGTCAGCCCTGGAGACCGTGTCGCTTCCTCGGACAGTCGGTGAAGCAAAATCTCACCCCGGGTGGCTTGCCGCCATGAGGGATGAATTGCGGGCTCTAGATGACAACCATACATGGGATCTTGTCCAACTTCCGGCGGGCAAACAGGCGGTCGGCTGTAAATGGATTTTCACGATCCGTCTCAATCCCGATGGCTCTCTTTGCCGCCTCAAAGCCCGGCTTGTCGCCAAGGGGTTTGCTCAGACATATGGCATCGACTACTTTGAGACCTTCTCTCCAGTCGCAAAGATGGCCTCGGTCCGCCTTTTCCTTTCGCTGGCTGCTCATCATCACTGGCCGCTTCATCAACTGGATGTTAAAAATGCTTTTCTCCATGGCTTTCTTGATGAAGAAGTCTACCTCCAGCAGCCTCCTGGTTTTTCGGCCTCTGGTGCCGACCGCCATGTCTGCCGTCTCCGTCGCTCCCTCTACGGGCTCAAGCAGTCTCCTCGGACTTGGTTTGGCCGCTTCAGCACGGTCGTCACAGCCTTTGGCCTCTCTCGCAGTATGAAGGATCACACAGTCTTCTTCCGTACGACGGCGCATGGCTGTATCTTGCTTGTGGTTTATGTGGATGACATCATCATCACAGGGAGCGACTCCAGAGGCATCGCCAGCCTTAAGGCGCATCTTCACCAACACTTTCACACCAAGGATCTTGGTCCCCTCACTTACTTCCTTGGCATCGAGGTCTCCCGGACTGCGGACACTATTTCTCTCTGCCAGCGCAAGTATGCTCTTGATATCTTGCAGGATGCCGGGTTGAGCACCGCCACCGCCGTGGACACTCCCCTTGAGCCTGGGGAACGCTCCCTTCATTCCGACTCGAAACCCTTTCCTCATCCCGAGAGCTATCGCCGCCTGGTCGGTAAACTCAACTACCTCACCATGACGCGTCCCGACATTGCCTGTGCCGTTGGCAAAGTCAGCCAGTTCATGGAGCATCCCACCAGATCTCAGTGGGATGTTGTCCTTCGCATTGCCAAATACATCAAGAAAGACCCTGCCCGTGGCCTTCAGTACTCCCATCATGCTCACATGGATGTTGAGGCCTTCTGTGATGCGGACTATGCCGGCTGCCTCGCTACCCGCAGGTCTACTTCGGGTTTCGCCGTGTTCTTTGCCGGCAATCTCATCTCTTGGCGCAGCAAGAAGCAGACTGTCGTCTCCCGGTCGAGTGCCGAGGCCGAGTATCGAGCCATGGCCACCGTCACTACTGAGATCCTCTGGCTTCGTCATCTCCTCCATGAGCTCGGTTTCCCCGCATCGACTCCTGCTCATATCTGGTGTGACAATCAGGCCGCCACGAAGATTGCATCGAATCTCGTCTTCCATGAACGGACGAAGCATATCGAGGTGGACTGTCACTTTCTCCGCCACCATCTGGAGCAGCACCATATCGGCTTCGGCCATATCCCGACGGCCGATCAGCTTGCCGATCTCTTCACCAAAGGTCTTCCAGGAGCTCGCCTTGCGTCTCTCACTACCCGGCTGGGTATTCACAGCCTCCCTGGCCCAGCTTGAGGGGGAGTCTGAGATGGTCCTGTGTCTTTGTTGTCTTTTTCTCTTTGTGGGACTCTATCCAATCTGGGCTTGTCCAGCTTGAGGGGGAGTGTTGGACCATTTAAGGTTAAATGGGTATTTCTGTTCTGAGTCCCACATTTCTGTTCTGAGTCCCACATTGGACTTAAACACCATGTAATTAGTTTTACTTCTTTATAAAAGAGGATCCCCACCTCACATTGAGGTAAGGGGAATTCACCCTACTACAAAAACCATATCAGTTTTAGCTACATTCCAACAGCTCATCAGTTTGCC
This sequence comes from Viscum album, assembly GCA_963277665.1. Lineage (NCBI taxonomy): Eukaryota > Viridiplantae > Streptophyta > Magnoliopsida > Santalales > Viscaceae > Viscum > Viscum album. The sequence continues at coordinate 1,508,667,768 of OY728128.1, read as the reverse complement.
AACATCTTCATCAAAGTATTGTCGTGAGCTTGACTGGACTCTCTATGCACGAAGATGGGCATCCACAACATTAGTGACCCAATATGAGAGGGAGTGTGTGCGGTCTTGTTTTTTGGTGTCTTGCTTTATTTTTTTGTGAAATTTTTCTTTCAAGCTATACCTATTCGCTTGAGGGAGAGTGTTATACTCGGTTAAGTGTATTTTCAGGTTAAGTGTATTTCCGAGTCCCACATTCGTTTCTTGCTACTTATATTTATTTTCCTCTATCTATAAATGAAGGTCCCCACCTCTGTTTGAGGTAGGGATTGTACCATTTTACAGGGGGTGTTATACTGGGTTAAGTGTATTTCCAAATCCTACATCGGTTTCTTCCTTATATTTATTTTCCTCTATCTATAAATGAAGGTCTTCACCTCTCTTTAAGGTAGGGATTGTACCATTCTACAAGAGGATTACTTGTATATATATTTGTGAATCGAACTAGAGAACGGAACTACAGTGGAGTAGAAGAATGAAGGACACTTGAGAGAGCAAGTGCTTCTCGCCCAAGCCAAAAGGCCGATCTAAGCTGAAGCCGATTTCGGAACATTTTCTCCTCCCATCTCCTATGCTCCAACCCTTCTTTTAACAACTCCTCCGTGGGCCCCACTACTCCCGTCCCCCAACTGACTTTGTTATTCCCCTAGATTCCCCTAGATTCCCCCTAACAACCCAAAGCACACTACACAAATTTACCCCTCAACAGAAAAGACCCTCTAGCCTCGGTCCTAACAGAGCCTGAGTAGATTGCGGGTATTATTGTATTTTTTACACTCTTAGCTTAGCTGGGTTTGGTAATGTACACCTTCAGTCCATGATATGTGTGGGTTTGGTAATGTACACCTTCAGTCCATGATATGTGTGGGGTATATTATCAAGGAGGATTTCACATCCAATTAAAACTCAGAACTGATTGGCTTTGGATTAAAACCTCAACACTTGCACAAAGTTTGGTAAGTTTTCCGGCCAGAGCTGTAGTCATTACAGATTGAAGGGTTGTAACATAGGATCAATTTTCATTTGATATTATCTTTTTATTTTCTCCAAGCCATGCCTTAATTTGGTTTGCCATGTTGTCAATATTAAATGTGGTTTCATTATATTTGAATTTTTCTTCAAGAACTTTTTAGATTTAAATCATATATCATCGATTAATTTTTCTATGGACCTTGATTTAGACTGTTTCTGTTGGACGGAGAAGATTCAGTGCAAATTACCAACTCGTATTTCGGCTATTTAAAGGATTAATCTTCCTGACCTTTGTTTCAATCTTGGTCACTCTTATTGCACTCCCCCATATGACAATGCGAGACATTGTTGTGTGCATACTCGCCTTCATGCCGACGGGTTGGGGTTTACTTTTGGTAAGTTATATTTTTCTTGTTTTTATCTGTTATCTAGTTGATTATATTTATTTTAGACACAGAAAATATTTGGTATTGTGTTTTTTTTTGTTTAAATTATTATGTATTCTAAATAATATCCTTAGTTTATCATGTACACTATTTTCTTCCACAATTATAGAAAGCTATTTGTGTTAAAAAGGTACCAAATTTACTGCTTTTTCTGATATTTTGAGCTATGAAAATTCCTTAATTGTGTTATTTTATTTTTATTGATGAGATTAGGATTGAGCAAATTCTAGTTGGCATATTTCAGCAAGAAAGCACCAGTTATCAATCATTGGAATCTCTTTTTAGTGATTGGTTTGTTACAATATTTCAGTTTTTTTTTTTTTTTTGCTGTTGCAAGTATGAAATAACGAAACGTTAAACCATGGGTATGTTTGGTAGGTGACATTATAATATTCTAATTACCATCATATCTCTTTTATTGTCATTATCATTTGCATTCACTTTTTTCCCCTTTCCCTTTCCTACTGAAGGACTTCGTTTGGTGCTAAGGAAAATTTTCTGATGAAATATGCAAAAGAAAACTTTAATGAGTCAGTTGTTTGTTTGGTATGCGTAAGTATGCTATGATAGAATATGTTAAATAATATAATATATAATTACAAAAATATATATTTGTTCCTATTGTTTAATGTGTATTTTTGTAAAAAATACATAAAATTGGTGATAATTATATCCATGAGTTTTATTTTTTGAATTAGAATCCCATCCAAATTTCAAGGATTCCAGATTCCTGTAGCTGTTCCATAGTGGTTCTCTTTCCCGGCCCACTGTTTTATCATACCAAACGTGTTCTTAGGAATAGCAATAAGCCAAGCTCTCTCTCTCTCTCATATGTATTATAGGCTCTGATTCTGGTTCATCCTTCCTTTTTTACAGGTAGCACAAGCTTGCAGGCCCCTTGTTCAGAAGACAGGGCTGTGGCCATCGGTACAGACCCTTGCCCGTGGCTATGAAATTTTGATAGGCCTGCTTCTGTTCACCCCGGTCGCCTTCCTAGCATGGTTTCCCTTCGTTTCTGAATTCCAGACCCGAATGCTCTTCAATCAAGCCTTCAGTCGAGGCCTCCAGATTTCTCGTATTCTTGGTCAGCGGAAGGACCCTGCACCCCGCCACAAAGACAATGAGTAGAAATGTTTGGCCAGTCGCATTTTCTGAACTGGCAGTTGTGGCATGGCATGTTTTGGTGTTCGGGGTTCGTGTTATTGCACTGCCATTTGTCCAACAGATCCCAACTGAACCGAAACAAAGGCAATGGTGTGGGTGGGTTCGGCACGGGTGTTGTGTTTTAGACAAAATAATGTATCATTTCCTTTACCATTTCATCCTTTGTAAAAAAAAAAGGCTCCTGAAGATGATTTTGTTGTGGGGCCATTTATATTTCTGGGTGTCTTGCAATGGGATATGAATATGCTAACATTTTAATGAATAGATAATTATTTGTTGACTATTTGTGGAATAAGATACATGGTAGGTTTGGGGGGGACAAAGGAAATAAAGGTTCAGGGGTACAAAGGAAATAAAAGTTTGGATGCAGAGCTTCGAAACCAGAACCTTCTCAACTTATTGTCACGGGTACGGTAAGGGCGTAACCACTGAACTGTCATCTTTTGGTTAAGTTGAAAGGCAACATCGATGGTGCCCCTTTTTGAGAAAAAAAAAACGTATTTCAAATATACATATTTTTATATTTATATTTTTTAATATATATATTTAGTTTATTTTATTTTGTTTAGAATTTTGTCCATTAATATTTGAAAGTGATAATGTTATGTTAAGCAATAATTTTTGTGACATGTAAATTATCTTTTACTAATTATATTTATGTTTTTTTTTTGTTTTTTTTCAATTGTGTTCTATATATTGAGTCAGTTTGTCAAATATCATTGAGATTGAATTTATATTTTATAAGTTATATGTTTTCAAAGTCATACATGAAACATAATAATGTTTAAGGTTGGTGGTTTCGAAATTCTATAAATAATATAGTATATATACAATCTAAATGAAATTTGATACATTTACCGAGCATATAAAAAATAATTGAAAATAACAAACATTTCATAAAAACAATTAATGAAATGTAATTTTAGTGGCACAATATATTTTTATTTTAAACCATTACATTTGTATTTATAGTTTTTTTTTACATTTCTTTTGTTTTCAATTAGTTATTATATTTATTAATAAGTTTTCCTATGTTTTAAGTAGTTGATTTTGAAAGATTTTAAAATATAAAGTGTAACAAAAAGGTTGATGAAAATTGAAATAGTGGCTAAATGTAAAAATGGTTGATATTGAAAAGAATTTTTTCATTTTAATAGCTATTATATAGAGGATGAATATATTGTTTCAAATCTTTTAAGTCAACAACAAACATATAAATAAATGAGTACAACCACTGTCTATAACGAGATCCTGTCCCACAATATATCATGTGCACATGCATACTAAAGTGGTTAGTGCACAGTGTCCCTCAAATGAGCCACAAGATATATGCACGGACGTGTTGCATGACAGTCTGCTCGTCAACGTTAGCAGGTAATTGTGCAAATTGCATCTAAAGCTACCTCATAAATATCGACCCGCCATCTGTAGCATTATCATTGCCCACAATATCGACGCTTAACAATCTATGTACAAGCTTAGATTAGTCTCCATAGGTGGGTCCTATAACAGCATCCCCTTTGATAGAAAGATTGAGAAGAACAACCATAGCGTCATGGGCGATGGTCATCTCTCCCTCGAACATTGGAATGTGTGTGTCTCAGGCTTCTATCTCTCGATGAGCACAATAAGGAGGTGATGATCAACAAATGCAAAATCAGATATAAAAATCTCATAGAATCAGCACGGCGTAGGTATGGTATAATGGCAGCTGGAGGTGGAATGTGATGATAATGGTGTGCTCTACGCACCCTGGTTTGTCGAACCTCACGACCAGCTATCACATCCTGTGAAACATGCCTATACTGCTCAGTGAGTAGCATATTTTTCTCCATCTGTATGTATAAAAATGAAATAAATCTTAAGTGTCAAATGTAAATATAACGTTATGATCAGCAGGATGTTATGATTGGTAGAATGTAAGACATGACATGGCTATTCTCATTGTTTTATGATTTTTTTCCTTACCAAAAGATGAGGGCATGTCTTCATGTTTCTCAATTCATATTTCTAAATTGGTTTTAGATACAGTTTTACCTAGGAAAGGGTGTTGTAGTATATGGTTTTATATATTTATATCTATATTCATTTTGTCATTATTTTCTAAAAGTTTGTTAGAAAATAAGTTACAGAATGTTTTGGAAAGTGAGGTAAAAAGAAGTGAAAGTATCAAATCAATTTATTTCTTCATGATAAAAAGAAAATTATGATCATATAAAGTGAAATGAAAAAGAAAAAACCCATTAAATAACACATGAATGCTTTACAACAAATAAGAAATACCTTGACAGCGTATGATGTATTTTGTACAACTTGATTCCTCAATTAAATATCTACAATGCCTCTCAATATGAAATCTTTTTAGTATGTTTTTCATTGCATCTTTAGTTGGAAAATCCATTCCAACATATAATGTGTTTTCCATCTCACCAAACCTATCCTCTATAACTCCTGAAAACTTAGTTGCATGTGTGATAAAATTCTAGTCGAATTCAGGAAAATGTGTCATTGCTTCCAACCAAGATGCGAAGAGCGATGAATGATTTATCGTTGATTAAGGCTGTTGTATAACTACTGCATTTCTAGAAACTTCCTCCCTAACTTCTTTAGTTTCCTCCTCATCTGCAATGTAGTCTCCATCAGTTCCATCATTAGAAAATTTCTCATCGAAAGTCAGATTTACATGTATATTTGGGAGATTAGCTAAGTTATCCTCTTCCATATCATAGGGAATATCCTCAATTTCTTGGGATGGACCTTCTTCAACCACTCTTGTATGTTACGTCTTCGTACAATTGAATGTTGTTGTACAGTAGAAACTGTAACATAAAACTGCATCATGGCACCATCTGACCGTTTGGAAAATAAAGTCATTTCTTGGACCTAGTGCTCATCAGCAGCAATTGGACAAGCTAGATGCCTTAGTGTAGTTGAGAATTTGAAATGTTTATAGCTAATAGATTGGATCTCTTGATCAGGTCCCAAATTTAAACAACCATGAATTCTTTCTTGAAGTTCTCTTAGGGTTACACAATCAGATTTCCTAACCATTATTGTTGGTTGTATACTATAAAAATCTCCTTTCTCAGTTTGAATTACCTCCTCGTAGTAGTAGACATAAGCAAACATGATTCTCAATGTCAAAAATGTTTTTTGATCAAGATGTTGATATTGTAAATAATATTTACAACGACAGTTGATCACATAATATTTTTGATACTGAAATTTTAGAATGCCTTCTTATATCCTAAAAGATGACACTAATGGTTCGTAGTACAATTTTTAATCATCTCAAAGGTATGTTCAATAGTTTATAAAGAAAATATGAATCATTTAAAGCATATCTCTTGGGACTGTCAAACCAAGTGTGCAGCAAGACCTGTTATCGTGCACCAGTTCTCGATTGAGTCTAACTCAATGCGGTGTTTTCGAGTTTTACCCCTAGGTGCATTTGTGCTAGAACCACATCTACTTGTAGTATCCAGATAGAGATTTGATTGCTTGGATAACCACATAATATTTATGATACCAAGATTTTAGAACATCTTCTTATATCTTAAAATACGACACTAATGTTTCATAGTGACATTTTTAATTTTCCTAAAGGTATGTTCAGTGGTTTATAAAGAGAATGTGATTCATCTAAAACATATCCATTGAGAGTGGAAAACCAGGCATGCAATATGGTATGAATCATCGAAATCACAAGAGTAAAAAATCATGTGTGCAATTAAGCCTTTTTGTCATCCAATTAGCCATATTTCATCTTAGTTAATTTTATATTAACCCAAAGTTAATCAATAGTTAATCATTAATTAATTATTAGTTAATCATTTTTTAATCATTAATTAATCTTATATTAATTATTCTTTAATCATTCATTAATCACTATTTGATCATTACTTCATTAATAGGTATCAAATAATTAATTTATATCTAATTAATAGTTAATTAATAGTTAATCATTAAGTAACTATTAGTGAATCATACTTTAGTCATTAGTTAATCATATGTTATTCATTAGTTAATTATTAGCTAATCATTAGCTAATCAATATTTAATCCTTAGTTAATCGTTATTTAATCATTAGTTAATCATTCTTTAATCATTGTTTAATCCTTAGTTAATCACTCTTTAATCATTAGTTAAACATTTTTTAATCATTAGTTAATTATTCTTTAATCATTGGTTAATCAATCTTTAGCCATTAGTTAATTAGTCTTTAATCATTCATTAAGCATTTGTTAATCATTTTTTAATCATTTGTAAATCACTTTTTAATCATTAGCTAATCAATCTTTAATCATTAGTTAATCAATCTTTAATCATCAATTAATCATTAGCTAATCATTCTTTAATCATTAGTTAATAATTCTTTAATCATCCTTTAATCATTAGTGAATCATTATTTAATCATTAATCAATCAATCTTTAAACTTTAGTGAATCATTCTTTAATCATTAGTGAATCATTCATTAATCATTAGTGAACCATTCTTTAATCATTAGTTAATCATTCTTTAATTATTAGTAAATCATTACTTAATCGTTCTTTAATCATTAGTAAATCATTACTTAATCATTAGTTAACAATTCTTTAATAATCAGCTAATAATTAGTTAATCATTTTTTATTCATTATTTAATAAACCTTTAATCATTAGTTAATCATTCTTTAATCATTAGTTAATAATTATTTAATCATTAGTTAATCAATCTTTAATCATTAGTTAATCAATCTTTAATCATTAGTTAATAATTAGTTAATCATTCTTTAATCAATATTTCATCATTAGTTAATCATTCTTTAATCATTTCTTAATCGATCTTTAATTATTAGTTAATCAATCTTTAATCATTAGTTAATCATTCTTTAATCATTATCTAATCATTAGTTAATCAATCTTTAATCATTATTTAATCAATCTTTAATCATTTGTTAATCATTCTTTAATCATTAGTTAATCAATCTTTAATAATTCTTTAATCATTAGTTAATCATTCTTTAATCATCAGTTAATCATTCTTTATTCATTAGCTAATCATTTTTTTATACATTACTTAATCCTTAATTAATTATGCCTTACTCATTAGTTAATCATACAATATTCATTAATTAATTATTATTAGACAATCATCATCCAATCTAATCACTCTATAATCCTAAGTTACTCATTAGTTAATCTACACTTAACTATTACTAATAATAACTATTATTTTTAAACTATATATAACCAACTAAACTACTAAATAAATAATATATTTGTAACTAACTAAAAAAATAAATTAATTAAATAAATAAATTTAAAATAAATAAGAAAAAATACCTCTAAATAATGCTTCAAAAAATTCAGCACTCCTTTTGATCGGGCATGTGCTTTGACACATGACACTTGCTTACCAAATAGCCTTGTAATAGTGGAGAGCATTATCAAGATCACATGCTAGGGAGGGGCAGTTTCATGTTGTGAGTCTGATTTTTCTCTCTTTGACCTTCGATTCATGGTTAGTCTTATGTCCATGAAGTCTCTTGGGTTTTCCCCTTCTTCCCTTAAAATAGGGTTTCTTTATAATAAAAAAATTGAAGGCCTTCGGGCCATTGAATGGATCCTCAAACTTCCTTCACATCCACATGGCCCCACTTGAGAATCATTTTCTAGGCTTCACCACCAAGTCCTCTGTTAGGACCCACAAACCTCATTATGTTCCTAATGCTTCTTTTGTAGTTACATGGTTCTATTGGGTCTAATGACTTATTTCTACATTATTTTTGAAAATCACAATATACAACTTTGTTGTTTATACTTTATCTAACACTGGTTTTTCATGTATGCTTATCTTAGATGTTTTGAAAGTCATTTATTTGTTTTTTTGTAAGGAGCATTGTAGTGGTGGTATACAACTTCATCGATAAAAGAAGAATGAAATTAAATCCATCAGAATATGACACTAAAGTTTCCAATGAAATTCCAACTCAACCCGAGAATCATAGAATTTTAATGTTGAAGTTAGTTATGTCCTATGTCTATAAATAACATCATGAGTCTAAGGTGAATAAGGATAGAATGAAAAATCTAGCTAGAGGCTGCATACGTATTGAAGACCACAACATCTCTTCGCCTTGAGTGCTTCTATTTGCAATCTCCTTTTTTTCTTAAGATAATCCACACATTAGGTTTTATTTTAAATGATATTAAGACCCTTTTTTTGTTCTGATCTATGAGATCAAGGGCTCCTGAGGTTAAGGTGACATAATTCATTATGATATGTGAGATCGAGGGCATACATAATGAAGAAGAAATTTGTTTTGATCAATTTGATTGAGGGATTTTATAGCTTAGATTATAAAAATTATGATAGGTTTATAATCAATGATACCTAAAGTCAGATCTACAAAATTCCTTGTTACTTTGGGTTAAAGTGAAAACCACACCGAGTTGAGGTATTGTAAGTTTTTGTTATATCATTTTTAAAAGTGTAAGTTGTATCTTTTAGTTTCAATTATTTTGTACATCCAGTCTATTTTTTATATAATTTTTTCCCCTATGCATGAATTTATATTGATATACAATTTCTTAATATCTCTATTTTACTTTTATAAGAAGAATCACATCCCATTTATCGGAATAATATCATTTCAATTGTTTGTTTTACTCATGATTTCATTTATTTGATGATACAATAGTGTCAATTTTTCTATAGTTTGAAAGTTTTCAACACACACCCATCTTGTAGTATATATGTCATACATTATTAGGATAAAAGGTACCACCACCATGCTTTTAGTTATCCCAGACCAACCGAGGCATGACACTGCCTCAACACATCTCATATTACAACCTTATTCAGCATATCTGCCAGATCTTGAGCACCACACCATCCATCTTTTATAGATCTAGAACATTATTCTCTAACAACATCTAGATGAAGTGATACTTCGACTAAATATGCTTCATCCTGGAATAAAAAATAAGATTCCTAACCAAGTGGATTGCACATTGTGAATCATAGAAAAAATTCCCAACCTTTTGACTTCTTTTGAGATATTCTTATATTCCCTTTAGCTATATCATCTCCTTTTTAGCTTCTATAAAGAAACGTGCTCCAATTCCACTATAGATAGTGAAACTAATAGTTGAATCTTTGAAATAAAACTCACAGTTGTTCCTATGAAAGTAAATACATAGATTTTGGTACTCTACTGAGTATAAGGATCTCCCCCAAAGGACTCAACAAACCCATATAATTACTCATCTATTCTGAAGAAAATTGAAAAAGTTTTCCAAATATTTTAAGTGCCAGAGAATCCAGTTTATTACTTCCCAATGTTCACTTTCATGGGGTGCTCTATTATTGTTCCCCAAGAAGGTGTATGATTGTATGGGTTTTTATATATCCTACCTGAGGTTAAATCAGGTGATAGTCATGAACCATAACCCTCTTCTAAGGATAGATGATATTTTTTACCAGATGAGAGGGGTGAGTTGGTTTTCTAAGATAGATCTTCAGTCTGGATATCACCGTTTGAGGGTGAAGAAGTGAGATATCCCAAAGACTACCTTCAGATGTAGGTATGATAACTTCAAGTTTTTATTAATGTAATTCAGTGTTAAAAATTCATATTCATGTTCATGGGGATTATGAACTCTGTGTCCCATGAGTTCTTGGACTGGTTCTTCATTGTATTCATCGATGATATATTGATCTACTTGAAGTCAGAGGAGGAGAATGATGATCATCTCAAAGTTGTCTTGATGGTTCTTTGATGCCATCATCTATATGGAAAGTTGTCCAAGTGTAAGTTTTAGACACGAGAGGTGAATTTCCTTGAGCATGTGGTGTCTTAGATGGGTGTGGTAGTAGATTCGTCAAAGGTCGATGCAGTTTTTTCTTGGGTAGCACCCAAGAATGTGGTAGAGGTTCACAATTTCCTTTATCTTGGAGGCTATTATCATAGTTTTGTACCCAATTTATCTTGAGTTGCTTCCCCATTGACATCATTGACCAGGAAGGACCAAGATTTTGTGTTGACTGAATAGTTTCAGGTAGCGTTCAGTTACCTGAAGGGGAAGTTGCTTAGTGCTTCAGTTACCTGAGGAGGGTGTATTGTTTGAGTTGTTTTGTGACGCTTCCCATCTAGGCTTGGGATGCATGTCGACGTAGTAGATGGTAGTGATCTATTATAGTTCTAGGAAGTTATGTACCCATGAGAATAATTATACTACTTATAATTTGGAGCTTGAAGCGGTTGTTTTTGTACTGAAGTTATGGATGCATTACCTCATTGAAGAGCTCTTTGTGGTCTTCACAGATCACAAGATCTTGAGGTATATCTTTTCTCAAAACAATCTAAATATATGGAAATTAAGGTGGATATAGTTTATTCAAGATTATAATTTTGATATCTCATACACCTCGAGAAAATGGAATTTTTAGGCTGACACTTTGAGCAGGAAGTCATAGAAGGGTGTTGTTCATGAGTTTGGGGATGCTTGAAGGGCGATGGTGGAGTTGGGATCCTTGCATTTAGATGCAAGGGTGGATTACAGTAGAGGATATTTGTTTCAGATGATAGTGTAGTCTTATTTGATATAGCAGGTGGAGGAGTCTCGGTGGGGAGACTCGTAGGTAGAGGTGATGCACGATTATGTTGTCCATGGGGATTCTCTGAAAGGATGGTCGAAGGATGGTTGAAACTGGATATTGTTTTATGGGAGGTTTTTTTGTTCTAATAGCAATGCACAAGGGATTCCTTAATTATTTTCATAACTCACCATTATTGGTACATCCTAGTATGGAAAATATGTATCATGTTTGAGGATGTAGTTTTTTTGGCCTGAGATGAAACGAGCAGTGGTGAAGTTCATGGAGAAGTGTTTGGTTTTCCCATAGGTAAAGGCCAAGAATTGTGTTTCTGGTAGTTTGTTACAACCTTTGGATATTCTAAAGTAGAAATGGGATGAAATATTGATGGATTTCATCATAGTATTACCCTGAACTTAGAGAGGTTGCGATGTTATATTGGTGATCATGGATCAATTGATGAAATAGGCCCACTTCTTAGTGATCAAGGAGTCGGAAAAAATTAATTGTTTTTTTTCAATTATGTTCTATATATTGAGTCAGTTTGTCAAATATCATTGATATTGAATTTATATTTTTTATGTTATATGTTTTCAAAGTCATACATGAAACATAATAATGTTTAAGGTTGGTGGTTTCGAAATTCTATAAACAATATAGTATAAATACAATCTAAATGAAATTTGACACATTTACCGAGCATATAAAAAATAATTGAAAATAACAAACATTTCATAAAAACAATTAATGAAATGTAATTTTAGTGGCACAATATATTTTTATTTTAAACCATTACATTTGTATTTATAGTTTTTTTTTACATTTCTTTTGTTTTCAATTAGTTATTATATTTATTAATAAGTTTTCCTATGTTTTAAGTAGTTGATTTTGAAAGATTTTAAAATATAAAGTGTAACAAAAAGGTTGATGAAAATTGAAATAGTGGCTAAATGTAAAAATGGTTGATATTGAAAAGAATTTTTTCATTTTAATAGCTATTATATAGAGGATGAATATATTGTTTCAAATCTTTTAAGTCAACAACAAACATATAAATAAATGAGTACAACCACTGTCTATAACGAGATCCTGTCCCACAATATATCATGTGCACATGCATACTAAAGTGGTTAGTGCACAGTGTCCCTCAAATGAGCCACAAGATATATGCACGGACGTGTTGCATGACAGTCTGCTCGTCAACGTTAGCAGGTAATTGTGCAAATTGCATCTAAAGCTACCTCATAAATATCGACCCGCCATCTGTAGCATTATCATTGCCCACAATATCGACGCTTAACAATCTATGTACAATCTTAGATTAGTCTCCATAGGTGGGTCCTATAACAGCATCCCCTTTGATATAAAGATTGAGAAGAACAACCATAGCGTCATGGGCGATGGTCATCTCTCCCTCGAACATTGGAATGTGTGTGTCTCAGGCTTCTATCTCTCGATGAGCACAATAAGGAGGTGATGATCAACAAATGCAAAATCAGATATAAAAATCTCATAGAATCAGCACGGCGTAGGTATGGTATAATGGCAGCTGGAGGTGGAATGTGATGATAATGGTGTGCTCTACGCACCCTGGTTTGTCGAACCTCACGACCAGCTATCACATCCTGTGAAACATGCCTATACTGCTCAGTGAGTAGCATATTTTTCTCCATCTGTATGTATAAAAATGAAATAAATCTTAAGTGTCAAATGTAAATATAACGTTATGGTCAACAGGATGTTATGATTGGTAGAATGTAAGACATGACATGGCTATTCTCATTGTTTTATGATTTTTTTCCTTACCAAAAGATGAGGGCATGTCTTCATGTTTCTCAATTCATATTTCTAAATTGGTTTTAGATACAGTTTTACCTAGGAAATGGTGTTGTAGTATATGGTTTTATATATTTATATCTATATCCATTTTGTCATTATTTTCTAAAAGTTTTTTAGAAAATAAGTTACAGAATGTTTTGGAAAGTGAGGTAAAAAGAAGTGAAAGTATCAAATCAATTTATTTCTTCACGATAAAAAGAAAATTATGATCATATAAAGTGAAATGAAAAAGAAAAAACCCATTAAATAACACATGAATGCTTTACAACAAATAAGAAATACCTTGACAGCGTATGATGTATTTTGTACAACTTGATTCCTCAATTAAATATCTACAATGCCTCTCAATATGAAATCTTTTTAGTATGTTTTTCATTGCATCTTTAGTTGGAAAATCCATTCCAACATATAATGTGTTTTCCATCTCACCAAACCTATCCTCTATAACTCCTGAAAACTTAGTTGCATGTGTGATAAAATTCTAGTCGAATTTAGGAAAATGTGTCATTGCTTCCAACCAAGATGCGAAGAGCGATGAATGATTTATCGTGGATTAAGGCAGTTGTATAACTACTTCATTTCTAGAAACTTCCTCCCTAACTTCTTTAGTTTCCTCCTCATCTGCAATGTAGTCTCCATCAGTTCCATCATTAGAAAATTTCTCATCGGAAGTCAGATTTACATGTATATTTGGGAGATTAGCTAAGTTATCCTCTTCCATATCATAGGGAATATCCTCAATTTCTTGGGATGGACCTTCTTCAACCACTCTTGTATGTTACGTCTTCGTACAATTGAATGTTGTTGTACAGTAGAAACTGTAACATAAAACTGCATCATGGCACCATCTGACCGTTTGGAAAATAAAGTCATTTCTTGGACCTAGTGCTCATCAGCAGCAATTGGACAAGCTAGATGCCTTAGTGTAGTTGAGAATTTGAAATGTTTATAGCTAATAGATTGGATCTCTTGATCAGGTCCCAAATTTAAACAACCATGAATTCTTTCTTGAAGTTCTCTTAGGGTTACACAATCAGATTTCCTAACCATTATTGTTGGTTGTATACTATAAAAATCTCCTTTCTCAGTTTGAATTACCTCCTCGTAGTAGTAGACATAAGCAAACATGATTCTCAATGTCAAAAATGTTTTTTGATCAAGATGTTGATATTGTAAATAATATTTACAACGACAGTTGATCACATAATCTTTTTGATACTGAAATTTTAGAATGCCTTCTTATATCCTAAAAGATGACACTAATGGTTCGTAGTACAATTTTTAATCATCTCAAAGGTATGTTCAATAGTTTATAAAGAAAATATGAATCATTTAAAGAATATCTCTTGGGACTGTCAAACCAAGTGTGCAGCAAGACCTGTTATCGTGCACCAGTTCTCGATTGAGTCTAACTCAATGCGGTGTTTTCGAGTTTTACCCCTAGGTGCATTTGTGCTAGAACCACATCTACTTGTAGTATCCAGATAGAGATTTGATTGCTTGGATAACCACATAATATTTATGATACCAAGATTTTAGAACATCTTCTTATATCCTAAAATACGAAACTAATGTTTCATAGTGCCATTTTTAATTTTCCTAAAGGTATGTTCAGTGGTTTATAAAGAGAATGTGATTCATCTAAAACATATCCATTGAGAGTGGAAAACCAGGCATGCAATATGGTATGAATCATCGAAATCACAAGAGTAAAAAATCATGTGTGCAATTAAGCCTTTTTTTCATCCAATTAGCCATATTTCATCTTAGTTAATTTTATATTAATCCAAAGTTAATCAATAGTTAATCATTAATTAATTATTAGTTAATCATTTTTTAATCATTAATTAATCTTATATTAATTATTCTTTAATCATTCATTAATCACTATTTGATCATTACTTCATTAATAGGTATCAAATAATTAATTTATATCTAATTAATAGTAAATTAATAGTTAATCATTAAGTAACTATTAGTGAATCATACTTTAGTCATTAGTTAATCATATGTTATTCATTAGTTAATTATTAGCTAATCATTAGCTAATCAATATTTAATCCTTAGTTAATCGTTATTTAATCATTAGTTAATCATTCTTTAATCATTGTTTAATCCTTAGTTAATCACTCTTTAATCATTAGTTAAACATTTTGTAATCATTAGTTAATTATTCTTTAATCATTGGTTAATCAATCTTTAGCCATTAGTTAATCAGTCTTTAATCATTCATTAAGCATTTGTTAATCATTTTTTAATCATTTGTAAATCACTTTTTAATCATTATCTAATCAATCTTTAATCATTAGTTAATCAATCTTTAATCATCAATTAATCATTAGCTAATCATTCTTTAATCATTAGTTAATAATTCTTTAATCATCCTTTAATCATTAGTGAATCATTATTTAATCATTAATCAATCAATCTGTAAACTTTAGTGAATCATTCATTAATCATTAGTGAACCATTCTTTAATCATTAGTTAATCATTCTTTAATTATTAGTAAATCATTACTTAATCGTTCTTTAATCATTAGTAAATCATTACTTAATCATTAGTTAACAATTCTTTAATAATCAGCTAATAATTAGTTAATCATTTTTTATTCATTATTTAATAAACCTTTAATCATTAGTTAATAATTCTTTAATCATTAGTTAATAATTATTTAATCATTAGTTAATCAATCTTTAATCATTAGTTAATCAATCTTTAATCATTAGTTAATAATTATTTAATCATTCTTAAATCAATATTTCATCATTAGTTAATCATTCTTTAATCATTTCTTAATCGATCTTTAATTATTAGTTAATCAATCTTTAATCATTAGTTAATCATTCTTTAATCATTATCTAATCATTAGTTAATCAATCTTTAATCATTATTTAATCAATCTTTAATCATTTGTTAATCATTCTTTAATCATTAGTTAATCAATCTTTAATAATTCTTTAATCATTAGTTAATCATTCTTTAATCATCAGTTAATCATTCTTTATTCATTAGCTAATCATTTTTTTATACATTACTTAATCCTTAATTAATTATGCATTACTCATTAGTTAATCATACAATATTCATTAATTAATTATTATTAGATAATCATCATCCAATCTAATCACTCTATAATCCTAAGTTACTCATTAGTTAATCTACACTTAACTATTACTAATAATAACTATTATTTTTAAACTATATATAACCAACTAAACTACTAAATAAATAATATATTTGTAACTAACTAAAAAAATAAATTAATTAAATAAATAAATTTAAAATAAATAAGAAAAAATACCTCTAAATAATGATTCAAAAAATTCAGCACTCCTTTTGATCGGGCATGTGCTTTGACACATGACACTTGCTTACCAAATAGCCTTGTAATAGTGGAGAGCATTATCAAGATCACATGCTAGGGAGGGGCAGTTTCATGTTGTCAGTCTGATTTTTCTCTCTTTGACCTTCGATTCATGGTTAGTCTTATGTCCATGAAGTCTCTTGGGTTTTCCCCTTCTTCCCTTAAAATAGGGTTTCTTTATAATAAAAAAATTGAAGGCCTTCGGGCCATTGAATGGATCCTCAAACTTCCTTCACATCCACATGTCCCCACTTGAGAATCATTTTCTAGGCTTCACCACCAAGTCCTCTGTTAGGACCCACAAACCTCATTATGTTCCTAATGCTTCTTTTGTAGTTACATGGTTCTATTGGGTCTAATGACTTATTTCTACATTATTTTTGAAAATCACAATATACAACTTTGTTGTTTATACTTTATCTAACACTGGTTTTTCATGTATGCTTATCTTAGATGTTTTGAAAGTCATTTATTTGTTTTTTTGTAAGGAGCATTGTAGTGGTGGTATACAACTTCATCGATAAAAGAAGAATGAAATTAAATCCATCAGAATATGACACTAAAGTTTCCAATGAAATTCCAACTCAACCCGAGAATCATAGAATTTTAATGTTGAAGTTAGTTATGTCATATGTCTATAAATAACATCATGAGTCTAAGGTGAATAAGGATAGAATGAAAAATCTAGCTAGAGGCTGCATACGTATTGAAGACCACAATATCTCTTCGCCTTGAGTGCTTCTATTTGCAATCTCCTTTTTTTCTTAAGATAATCCACACATTAGGTTTTATTTTAAATGATATTAAGACCCTTTTTTTGTTCTGATCTATGAGATCAAGGGCTCCTGAGGTTAAGGTGACATAATTCATTATGATATGTGAGATCGACGGCATACAGAATGAAGAAGAAATTTGTTTTGATCAATTTTATTGAGGGATTTTATAGCTTAGATTATAAAAATTATGATAGGTTTATAATCAATGATACCTAAAGTCAGATCTACAAAATTCCTTGTTACTTTGGGTTAAAGTGAAAACCACACCGAGTTGAGGTATTGTATGTTTTTGTTATATCATTTTTAAAAGTGTAAGTTGTATCTTTTAGTTTCAATTATTTTGTACATCCAATCTATTTTTTATATAATTTTTTCCCCTATGCATGAATTTATATTGATATACAATTTCTTAATATCTCTATTTTACTTTTATAAGAAGAATCACATCCCATTTATCGAAATAATATCATTTCAATTGTTTGTTTTACTCATGATTTCATTTATTTGATGATACAATAGTGTCAATTTTTCTATAGTTTGAAAGTTTTCAACACACACCCATCTTTTAGTATATATGTCATACATTATTAGGATAAAAGGTACCACCACCATGCTTTTAGTTATCCCAGACCAACCGAGGCATGACACTGCCTCAACACATCTCATATTACAACCTTATTCAGCATATCTGCCAGATCTTGAGCACCACACCATCCATCTTTTATAGATCTAGAACATTATTCTCTAACAACATCTAGATGAAGTGATACTTCGACTAAATATGCTTCATCCTGGAATAAAAAATAAGATTCCTAACCAAGTGGATTGCACATTGTGAATCATAGAAAAAATTCCCAACCTTTTGAATTCTTTTGAGATATTCTTATATTCCCTTTAGCTAGATCATCTCCTTTTTAGCTTCTATAAAGAAACGTGCTCCAATTCCACTATAGATAGTGAAACTAATAGTTGAATCTTTGAAATAAAACTCACAATTGTTCCTCTGAAAGTAAATACATAGATTTTGGTACTCTACTGAGTATAAGGATCTCCCCCAAAGGACTCAACAAACCCATATAATTACTCATCTATTCTGAAGAAAATTGAAAAAGTTTTCCAAATATTTTAAGTGCCAGAGAATCCAGTTTATTACTTCCCAATGTTCACTTTCATGGGGTGATCTATTATTGTTCCCCAAGAAGGTGTATGATTGTATGAGTTTTTATATATCCTACCTGAGGTTAAATCAGGTGATAGTCATGAACCATAACCCTCTTCTAAGGATAGATGATATTTTTTACCAGATGAGAGGGGTGAGTTGGTTTTCTAAGATAGATCTTCAGTCTGGATATCACCGTTTGAGGGTGAAGAAGTGAGATATCCCAAAGACTACCTTCAGATGTAGGTATGATAACTTCAAGTTTTTATTAATGTAATTCAGTGTTAAAAATTCATATTCATGTTCATGGGGATTATGAACTCTGTGTACCATGAGTTCTTGGACTGGTTCTTCATTGTATTCATCGATGATATATTGATCTACTTGAAGTCAGAGGAGGAGAATGATGATCATCTCAAAGTTGTCTTGATGGTTCTTTGATGCCATCATCTATATGGAAAGTTGTCCAAGTGTAAGTTTTAGACACGAGAGGTGAATTTCCTTGAGCATGTGGTGTCTTAGATGGGTGTGGTAGTAGATTCGTCAAAGGTCGATGCAGTTTTTTCTTGGGTAGCACCCAAGAATGTGGTAGAGGTTCACAATTTCCTTTATCTTGGAGGATATTATCATAGTTTTGTACCCAATTTATCTTGAGTTGCTTCCCCATTGACATCATTGACCAGGAAGGACCAAGATTTTGTGTTGACTGAATAGTTTCAGGTAGCGTTCAGTTACCTGAAGGGGAAGTTGCTTAGTGCTTCAGTTACCTGAGGAGGGTGTATTGTTTGAGTTGTTTTGTGACGCTTCCCATCTAGGCTTGGGATGCATGTCGACGTAGTAGATGGTAGTGATCTATTATAGTTCTAGGAAGTTATGTACCCATGAGCATAACTATACTACTTATAATTTGGAGCTTGAAGCGGTTGTTTTTGTACTGAAGTTATGGATGCATTACCTCATTGGAGAGCTCTTTGTGGTCTTCACAGATCACAAGATCTTGAGGTATATATTTTCTCAAAACAATCTAAATATATGGAAATTAAGGTGGATATAGTTTATTCAAGATTATAATTTTGATATCTCATACACCTCGAGAAAATGGAATTTTTAGGCTGACACTTTGAGCAGGAAGTCATAGAAGGGTGTTGTTCATGAGTTTGGGGATGCTTGAAGGGCGATGGTGGAGTTGGGATCCTTGCATTTAGATGCAAGGGTGGATTACAGTAGAGGATATTTGTTTCAGATGATAGTGTAGTCTTATTTGATATAGCAGGTGGAGGAGTCTCGGTGGGGAGACTCGTAGGTAGAGGTGATGCACGATTATGTTGTCCATGGGGATTCTCTGAAAGGATGGTCGAAGGATGGTTGAAACTGGATATTGTTTTATGGGAGGTTTTTTTGTTCTAATAGCAATGCACAAGGGATTCCTTAATTATTTTCATAACTCACCATTATTGGTACATCCTAGTATGGAAAATATGTATCATGTTTGAGGATGTAGTTTTTTTGGCCTGAGATGAAACGAGCAGTGGTGAAGTTCATGGAGAAGTGTTTGGTTTTCCCATAGGTAAAGGCCAAGAATTGTGTTTCTGGTAGTTTGTTACAACCTTTGGATATTCTAAAGTAGAAATGGGATGAAATATTGATGGATTTCATCATAGTATTACCCTGAACTTAGAGAGGTTGCGATGTTATATTGGTGATCATGGATCGATTGATGAAATAGGCCCACTTCTTAGTGATCAAGGAGTCGGAAAAAATTAATTCTTTGGATAAGATGTTTGTGGATGATGTGGTGTATCTTCATGGAGTTCTAAGTTACATTTTATTGGATTGGGATGCACATTTTACCTCACGATTCTAGAGGGGATTTCAATAATCTTTTGGCACCCAGTTACGCTTTAGCACTGCTTTCCACCCTCAGACGGATGATAATACAAACAAAACCATCCAATTGCAAGATAATATGTTGTAGGCATTCATCTTGGAATTTGGTTGATCTTGGGTATGACACCTACCTTTGGTCAAGTTTGAGTACAACAGTATATATCCCTCGTCCATTAGTATGGCTCCGTTTGAGGCTTTTTACGAGCATCCATGTCATTCATCGTTGTGTTGAAAAAAGGTTAGAGATTCTATTGTTCTTGGTATCGATTTGGTGTAGAGCATAATAAAGAAGGTTCAACTTGTTCATAAGAGGATGAGAGTATCGTAGGACCGACATAAGTCTTACTCCCATCACAGGAGGTGTCCCTTATACTTTGAGTTTGGGGACCAAATATTCTTGAAGGTTTCCACTCGACGTGGCTAGTGGAGGTTTAGAAGAGGGAGTAATCTTTTCCCAGGTTTTTTGGGCCCTTTGAGGTGTTGGGGTGAGTTGGTGAGGTGGCGTATCAGTTAGTATTTTTGTTGTAGATGGAGAGGATCCATGAATTCTTCCATGTCTCTTAGCTACGTCAATATCTTTATGATGAATCCCATGTCATTGACTAGGGAGAGTTGGATATTGAGCACGACACGACATTCATGGAGTACCTAGTAGAGATCTAGGATCACCAAGAGAAGACGCCGCATAGATGAAACATCCCTTTGGTTCGTGTGTTGTGGAGGTATGGTGTTCTGGAGGAGAGTACTTGGTAGTGAGAGATGCATATTTGTGCCTAGTACCCTGGGCTGTTTTGAGTTTTTTTTTTCTTTTTTTGGTTTTTCCTTGATGATGTGATGTTTAGACCTTGTTGTGTTATAAAATGTGCTTTTTTCTTGATGTTATGATATATGATGTGTGATAAAGTTTTGATGTATGAAAAGTGGAATACCTTATTTCTAATTGAGATGCATTAACTATGATGTGATTAAACCCATGCAGGTGAGTCAGTGCCACCCAAAACGGATAGTATATTGACATGGAGGATGGAATTCCCTAATTCATGTGTTTGGGGAGGTGCAATTTATTAGCTGTGGTGATTTTTAGTTTGGGATGTGTTGAGGTTGGATGGTTGTGGTGATGTGGTTGTGTGATGATGAGGTTGTGTGACATGTTTTTTGGTCGTTTGGTTTAGCGTGTTTGGATAGTGATAGCATTTGAGGTATGGTGAGATCCTTGAGAGGTATCTTGCAGGGGAGGTTGTTCAAAACCCTTTCTTTCTAGGCTTGGTTTTGGATTCTTGATAGCGATAATCATTTGACAGGTATCTTATGTAATGATTTGTACCTTATTGGTCCGTTACTTTTCCAATTTTGGTGGTTGGAGGTGTTCAAATGAGGTTTAGAGAGTTTTTGATGGAGGCTGGAGGTGAAGAAAAACTTATGCAGGAAGTTCACCCTGTGTTATTGGAATACACAACATGTAATGGTGGACCACAACTTGTATATCTAGTTCGTTCATGACTTGTGTGTGGCTAAGTGGGAATCCATGATATGAATTAAACATCGTGAAAGTGTAATTCACAATGTATATTAAATAAATATCGAGGCAACGTGTTTTTAAGTGAAAGGTATAAATTTTGGTAACCTGTGAATTACACACTGTATAAATGTATTACACGATGTGTAAACGGTGGGATCTAGGTTTTAATGTTCTTTTCTAGCCAAAATTCCCTTCATTCGGCCACCTCCCTTATCTCTCATTTTGGAGGAAACCTAGGTGCCTTTAGAGTATCTTCCATCCATTTTTGTCCCACTTTGATTCTACAAGCTCCAGTGGTTGTCCATTAGCAACCCACAATGAGTGTTTCCCTTTATCTCCTTATTTTTATTCCATTCTTCTTCCAGCGATTCATTATAGCGATGTTTATTTGGTTTTTGGTATGAGTTGGGCTATTTTTTGATGATATTTGAGTGTGGTGTAGGTTTATCCATAGTTCACCATGTGCGGTTGCGGTTTGGGGGCATTTATTTTTCATCTTATGGTTCGCAGCAAGTCGGAAAAGCTTCCTTGAGGTAGGGAATCCCTATTTCTCTTTATTGTGTATCATATAGGAGGATTTTTCTTTTTTTTACCTATGGGAATGGTTGTGATGGATTAATAAAAGATAAATAAATGGCTTATTGAAATTTAAAGGGGAAACAGGTTTGATTTACATGCTTTTTATAAATTTATTATTATTTGTGATATTGTGGTTGTACGGGATGAATGCCCCATTGGGAATTGTGGCTATTGGGGGATTTGTTTGATCATGATGATATGTGTTGTGCCTTTTAATTTTTTTTGTGATTTTTGTGATATTACCCTAAATGTAAATTGGTTAATTACTTACATTTGGCTAATAAAATGGTTGCCCCAGAATTTTTGTTTGTGTGATAATGCCCTTAAAATAAAGAAGTGGAATTGATAAAATTCCATCTATAAAATGATCTTTTATGTGTTGTGATGTGTAGTTGTGATTGTGGGGCATTGATGTGTTGTTGTGACATAGTGTAAGGCGATGTGTGATTATTGTGTGGTTTAGCTATTTGGGGTTAATGGGTGATGGCTTGTGGACCGTGCTTTTGGGACAATGAGGTGATGGTTTGGGGGCCATGCTTTGGGGGTGATGAGGAGATGGTTTGTGTGTCATGATTTTGGTTTGATGTGGTGATGGTTTGTGGGACGGGCTTTTGTGGAAGTGAGGTGATTGATTGTGGGATGTGATTTTTGGGAGGAAAGGTGATGATTTGTGGGTCGTGATTTTGGGGTGACATGGTGATGGTTTGTGGGCCGTGATTTTGGGGTGGTGAGGCAATGGTTTGATGGGGATGATGATCTTTTTGTGTTGTGTAGATATATTGTTCTAGATGCCCAACCAGTGATTGAATAAATGTTTAATAATGGTTGAAATGGATGGGGTTTTGTTCAGTTAATGGAATAGAAATGGATATTAAATTAATAAATGATGGATTGTGTAGTTAAATGTGAATGATGTTTAATAATTAAATGAATTGCCTGGTTAATGAATTGGCTAGTTGTGCGATGTGGCTTGTTGCTAGTGTGCTGTCATGAATTTAGATGTGTCAGCCAAAGTGGGGGATGTTGTGAGTTGGTTGGTGATTTATTATGAACCCATATGTTGGTAATGTGTGTTTCTATATATATAATTTTATATTACTTGTTATTTATATATTCACTCTACCCATGTCAAGAACTATGTGTCGATGCCTGCATAGTGACACAGAGGTGTTTTTTCTAACATCCTGGTGATGAGGATGGATGGATGGCTACCCACACTTTTTGGATCTCTCTTCTAGGAAAGGTAGGTATTGCACAAGCAGTGATGGATAGAGGTCTATTAGTGCATTAGATGTGGGTTATTATAGCCTATGTATCTTTGGGTGAGATGTGATGGACCAGGAGTTTTCGAGTGAGATGTGATATGACCATGCTTGTGGGGGGATTTTAGTGGGGATCATGCATGGTGTAAGTAGGGAACAAAGTTTATATTCATCATGTTCATGATATCTTACTACTCTAGTTATTGCAGTGGTTGTGATGTGATGGACTAGGTGTTTGTGGGCAAGATGTGATGTGACCATGCTTGTGGGGAGGTGGCACAAGTGTCTATGGGCATGATGTGATGTGAATGTACTTGTGGTGTGGTAAGGTATTCATAAGATATGAGAGTTATAGAAAGTCTAATGTTGGTGTGTGAGTGTAAAATCAGTAGGAAAGTGGCGTGGGGTACCCTTGATTGATATGCTTCTTATTTTTTTTATACTTGCCTTACGTTATTTGGTGAGTGGGCCTTGGTGAGCTTGGGATGGATAGTTGACCTCTTTAGGTGTTGTTGGTTCTGTTATTTTCTCATGAGATCATTAGTATGCTTCTTACATATGTGCATGGGATACTTTGGTTTTCCTATTGAGTATACTTGTATACTTACCCTACATATATAAATTATTTTTAGGTTTTTAGGAGGAATTTGTGGACCATGCTGGACATTACTACCTCAAACCCCTGTATAGTTTCTATGTCACTTCTTTAGTTTTTCTTTTGGGCATTTACCTTTAGATACTTTTATCTGTATCAATTTTATTTATACATGCATGTGGGACGGTTTCGGTTACTTTTTATATTATGTCCTGGAGTTTTTTGTGGTTAATTCATCTTATCTCCCAATCTTATATTCTTATAGTGAGTAATTCCTCCCATTTTATGAGTTTTGTATACCCAGAGTGGTAGTTGCCAACTCAGGGCCTAGTAAAGGTGGCTCTTGGGGGTCATTATCTCTCTCCCCTAATTACAATATCTTTGGAGGGAAGGGGTCCTACTCCCCCCAATAACGAATGAAGACCATTTATAAATAACCATTTTGATCCTAGATATTTTCCATAAATCTCAATTCCAACATTGATATAATTCATTGGCTTCGTTGAAATTAAGAATAACATGGAGATCATCTAAGAGACCAACTTAAACCCTAGAAGAAGAAAATTTCCAACGTCTTTTGAATCATATCCATATTTGGATGAAATTTTTGGAATTAACCCACACAAGTGAATCAATAATTATCATATTGAATTTTAACCTCTTCATCTAAGAAGGTAATGAATAGATCTCCTTTGAATTGGAAGGGTGGATTTTGAAGGAATTAGAGAAGAACTAGCTTCTTGGGTTCTATAAAAGAATGACAATATTGCTTCCCTTGATCCATCTTTGAGGATTCCTATGAAGGAAACAACTGCCATCCCAATTAAGAATCGATGCCTTTTCCATGATCAACCTTGCAACACTTCATGATCGGGGAAAAACTATTTGGAGGGAGGAATCTATTGTATATGTATATATAATTAAATATAGATATAAATATATGTATATATACATATTTATGTGTGTTTATATATAATTATATTTATTTATTTGTGTGTGTATTGACGTGATTATATATAAATATATAAATATATAAATATATAAATATATAAATATATAAATATATAAATATATAGATATATAAATATATAAATATATAAATATACAAATATACAAACATATATAGATATGTGTGTGTGTGTGTGTTTATATAATGCACACACACATTTATATATTATAAATATATCTAAATATATAAAATAATATTAGTAATTATTAAATAATGATTAATAATTAATTAATTAATATATATATATATATATATTATTTTATGCATTTATAATATTAGTTATTATTAATTACCGAGCATAAATTTATATATGAGTGTATATATATATATTAATAGATTAATATATAAATAATATTATAAATATATACAAATAAATAAAACAATATTACTAATTATTAATTGCAAATAATTATATATACTATTAATATAAATAAATATGTAACTATATAAAACGATATTACTAATTAATAATTAATTGATAATTACTATATATATATATATTATTTATATAAATTTATAATATTATTTATTACTAATTACTAATTATAAGATGATCGAGGGTTGGTTAAGTGGTACCGTGTAAGGCGGTCACTCCCTAACAATGGAATTGGAGCGGGTTCGAGTCCTGTCACACTCAAATTTAGCTGGGATGTGCAGCGTGAAAGTGGTGGGTTAGGCCCAGGAAAGGCATGGTGCGATTCCCACCTATACCTCGTTACCTAATAACACGTTTGTAGTTGGTGTGGCATCTTAGTGTTAAACCCCATAATCCTACATCAAAAAGGACCAGGGTTTAAATCCTGAAAAGCCTCTTAGGGATTTATGTGTCAAGCTATGACGTAGGCATGGTGTGGGTAGGCGATGATATAGGAATGATGCATGCCTGTTGATGTAAGAAGGATGCTGCAGACATGACAGTACACTAGGCCTTCAGGCCATGTTCATTAGCCACTTGGTCTTGGGCTTATAGGCTATGTAATAGGTATCCCTCTACCTAGATTGAGAGAGGTCTTTGATTTCATAATAAAAAAAAGTTTTCAGCCCCCACTTTTAAGACTAATTACTAATTATAAATTTACACATGTGTGTATATTTATCTGTAATTAGTAATTAGTAATATTATTTCATATATATTTACACAATTATATATATATACAATATTACAAATTAATAATTAATTACTAATTACATTACATATATTATTAATATTAATTATCAATTAGTTATTATAAAGTATTAAGAAATTAAAATTATTTTTTAAGTAATAATCAACAATTAGAAATTAATAATCAATAATTAGTAATAATATTACACATTATTAATAATAACTATTAAATAGTAATTATTAATAGTTAAATATTTTATTTAGTGTTAAATAATAAACAAATTGATTATTTATATTTCATCATTTATAACTAATAATTAGGAATTAAACTTTTAATAATTTCTTCATTTACAATTTTCTTATTCATTGAAGTGTTCAATGAATAGTACACCCATCGAACATTAATGAATACCGTGCGTTACAAATTGGGAGCATCAGGATTTTCCTATATAAATAGATATGATCTCTTCTATTGGGTTTGGGTGTTTAATGATCTTGTTCGTTTAAAGAATTTGTGATCATATGTTTAATGAAAAGTTGATAAAAATATATTCTTCTTGACATGATGTTTAACATTTATTAGCGAAGGTGATGTCTCCCCTTTAACATCCGATTATCCTCTTGATACGATCAAGGATACTTCATCCAATATATTCTCTCAAAGGCATGAAACATAAGTTTACTTCTTTAAGTGATGTTCATTAAGAATTCTCCTTCAAAGGATGAAAATGGAAGCTGTTGTAATGGAAAAATACCAGGTACTCTGTTTTTTAGATATTTTACACATTTGATTTCTCAAAGATAGACTAGTCTGTGTTTGGGTTTATTTTACTACCAATAATCATTAGATGATTAAAAAACCACTTAGTGTCATTACAATTTGTTTTGTAGTGACCCCAACTTCAATAACCTGATGCCAATGTCTGATTTATTACATTGACATAAGATACAAGGAATTTCATCTCAAAGGACTAAATAGTTTAGCAGCCTTGGTAAACTAGATACATACTTGATACTTTCATTACATCTGAAAGAAAAAAATTCAACATAATTTTTTTGAGATTATCATTATTCCCTATAGAATATCCTTGTATATCAATCGTAGTTCACTTAATGGATTCTTGGGAAAGGAAACAAAATAATGGTGAGTTAAAATTCTCAGTAAGGGTTAAGTATAATATAATATATCATGAATCAATAAGAATAAACAATATTGAAAGATAAATAACTGAAGACACATGCCATGTAATCAATAAACTGAGAAGGAAGTGCATCCAGAGATAATATAAATGAAAAAATATCATGGATAATAATCAATATGGAAATCAAAATAACTGAAAATACATGCCATTTAAGCAATAACATGACTATCATAACTGGATAAGGCATAATACATCCAACGTTGGGGGTTCAAATCCCATGAAGCGAGTGTACTGTAGTAGAACTATAGCGGCACTATAGCATGGATCCTGTAGTAGTATTTTTAGTAGTGGGGGGCGACACTGTAGCAGAAAATGTTACTATAATAGTACTGTAGTGATGGCAGTACTATAGCAGGTAATGTAGCATCCTAGGTAATATAGTAGTACTATTCATAGAATGAGCCTTTGGAAAAAATTTGGGCCTTTAGGACATAAAAATATGAGCTTCCAAGCCCATGGTCCTTTGGGCCATGTAATGGGTATCCCTCTACCTAGTATAAAATATGACCTCCCTTTGTTTAATAAAAAGAGTCTTTGGCCCCAAATTTTTTAAAAAAATCAATAACTAACTATCATAACTAGATAAGGAGTAATTAGTATGGAAATGTAAAAAAGTGAAAACACATGCCATTTAATCAATAACTAAGAATGAAATGTATCCAAAGATAATATCATTGTGAAAATATCATGGATAATAATTACTGAATTCTTAATGAAGGGAATGCTTAATTATTGGATGCCATGATCTGAGGCACCATGATACCTCTTCCATCAGGACCTCTCACAAGATGGTTTAAACTACAGGTAAAAACCTATTTAATATTATCTTACTTATTTATCTAATGAGACCTATCGATGCATCGAGGATAAATATTATACTTTGGCCCACCCATCACTTCAGGTCTAAAGAATTTCTCACATATCAAATGATCAATTTATCCATGAATCAATATTCCTTATCATTAAATATCTGTATTGAGTAAAGGATATAGATTTTTCAATATTTCCCCAGTTAATCAAAAAAAATTCAAATTAAACACCATATTTAAAAATGGTATATAGTTTAGAAAATAATCATATTCATTGTACAAGAATATAGTTATTTAGGATAAATTTAATGACTAATGAAAAATGATCATAAGGAAGTGATTGTTTCAAGAGAAAGTTAAAAATTCCAAAAGAAAGTGATATTGTGCAATAACTTTTACCACTCTATAATTTTCAAGTCAAATTAACTTGGATGAAATAATTCAAATTAAAACTAAATATACAATAAATTATGAATGAATCATGATATTACATTTCAAAGGAAGTATATACACTATATAAAAGAAATTTGGTGTCACGACCCGTCCCCCGGGGCCCGTGCCATGACATCCCCCAACCCCACCTCTCAAAGGCCAGTGGTTGGCGACTAGCGCCAAAGGATTCAACCTTCAAGTGGGAGACATTTGAATGAGTACTTGTACACACACACACAACCATGTCCCAAAGCTGGAAAGGTAAACATGCATGCCACTAAACTACCACTCATTAAAAGTAAAAATTGTAGGTTAAATGGGCCAAAATACAAACCCAACAAAAAGGAAAACGGAAAACAATAAAGTAAAAGGAAACTCTAAAAGCCATCCACTGGAAACCCCACCCGATGGGTAAGTTTAGAGTAGCTGCTGGAAGCCTTAGAAGTGTGTCCTACCTACCTGGTCTCACTGGGAACCACTGTGTCCTGGGCCACAAAGTCCTCCGTCAAGGTGGAAGTCGTCTGCACTAGACACAACACGTATGGGCGAATCCCATGTAGAGGTGGGTAAAAAATTACTCAGTAGGGACCCCAAAGCACAAAGGAAAGACCAAGAATCAATCCACAAAGCAATCCACAAAGCATGATCACGAAGAAAGACAACTCACATAGGTATAATCTAAAGTACGGAAAGAAAGACTATCAGTCGTAACACTGGACACTTTGGAATGTTGAGGTACACATCCCAGATAATTACTGTGGGTCTAATGGGTCACACAGATCCACTTGTAGTTGATCCACATAGGGTCTCTAGGAGTTTATCCACACAAGGTTGCTAGGTACTGATCCACACAGGGTCCCTAGGAGCTAATCCACATAGGGTCGCTATGAGTTGATCCACACAGGGTCACTAGGAGCTGATCCACATAGGGTCGCTAGGAGCTGATCCATATAGAGTCTCTATGAGCTAATCCACATAGGGTCACTAGTCTTCAGGTCTCATCCAGCTGCAGGATTACATCACAAAGTGCGCTTGATTCAGGGAGAATCTACTCCTCAAGCCAATAATCATTTTTCAACTTCTACAAAAGTCTCCTTAGATCATTCCAAAAGAACCGCCTTATCACAAGGGTTCCAACGCCGCAAATATCTTGTCAATCGAACACCCAATTTGAAAGTTATAACTGTTTTTCTGAAAAGGGGTTGGTTGGGTCTGGGTCCAGTCCGACCCGGGGTCCACCGACCTCACCCGGGTGTGCCGACCGGACGCGGATCTAGCCCAGACTGGTTTGGCCTACTGGGGAGGCCCTCACCATGCCCGGCCCGCTAAGGGTGGGTCATCTGTGGGGCCACCTCATTCACTGCGGTCGTTTGATGACGACCTTGCCGCATGCGACGTGACGTGGTGCCCACATCCGCCCACTACCGACACGGAGGTCAGTGGCTCTTGTCGCACCACCGCGGCCTGAGCCAGATGCAGAGTTTCTTTTTGCGCACTAGTGTGGCATGCCGCCGCGGGCCACCGTCAGTAGTCGCTGACGTTGGCGCGCCGGTGGCTATTTCTGCAGACTACAAGGTCTATTCCGGTGGTCCGTTCTTCATTCCTCTTGCGCCTACGGCCTTCGGGGGATGATATCTTCCTTGCAATGGCCTCGAATCCTCCGTGCCTCTATTTTGAAGATGTGTCCATGAAGAATGTAGAAAAACTCACAAGGAGGAGGTGATCGGGCCTTGTTTGTGTCGGCCTGCGCCCTCCGTGTTAGAGGCTTAGAAACATGGGATAAAGGTTTTAAGTTCTATCATAATTAATCAATAATCCCGACACAAAACCCCAAAAAAATTACCCTCCCGCAAGAACGACCGATCCGCAGATCGACCTGTTTGTGGGTTGATCCACATTCTTCATTTTAGAATGAAGAATGGGGAAACTTAAAACAAAAAACCCCCCCACCTGGGTCAGATCGTTCATTGGCAATGAACAGTGTTGCTATGTTTGTCGTTCCACGATCCTATGTTTATAGCCACTGGTCAATTATTGTTAGTGACGATCCATTCGGGGTGGGGGGGGGGGGGGGGTGGAGTTCATCGTCGTCACCCACCGGAGCTTCAGAGTAGAACTAGGATTGTGCCAACAATCCTGCATTGTCTGCTTGTCCATTAAAGGAAGAAATACGAATCAGCGTTTCAGTTACATTTATGTTACGAAGTCATTACAATTTTCATTTAATGAAACAACGTATTCAATTTTTCTTGGCTAGAAAACCATGGAGCTGAAATGATTTGAAAATTTAGAAAAATAAAATAAAATAAAATAATTTTATTTTTTTAACTTTTTATTTAGAAAATCCTAAAAAAATAACCTTTTCCCTCAACCCGTGTTGGTTGAGGTTAGGTTTATTCTAGGCGAATCCCATAATTCCTTGTTCAACAGTGCCCTTGGATTTTTTTTTTCTGAGCACCGGTTTAAAAGTTCGAAAAACCCACTCACACATTTATTTAAATGAACTAAAAAAAGTTCAAAATTATATTCTGGGATCATCGGGCCTCAGAATCAGGTGTCATCAGAGCATCTGGTCTCGAAATAATTCCATATAATTTTAAAAAAAAATACATAGAAATTGTGAGACATTACATTCTCCCCACCTTAGGTATTTACGTCCCTGAAAGCCTAAATAATGACTAAAAAACAAATGGGGGTACTAAGTACGAATCTAAGTCTCCCGCTCCCAAGTGCTCTTTTGGAGATTCTTGTGCTACCATAAAATGTGCACCATAGAAATCGATAATCCATGAAGTACCCGATCCTATCTATCCTCTATCTTCACTATGAACTTTGCGAATGTCGCCCCATCATCAATGTCTAGCTCTCCCTAGTCAATGACGTGTGATGGATCATGCACATATCTCCTCAGCTGTGACACATGGAAAACATCGTGCACCTAGTGCATCTGTGGGAAAAAGAGCTAGGTGGTACACCACCTCTCCAACTTTTCTCAGAATCTGGAAAGGTCGGATGAACCTCAGAGATAAATCGCTGCCCTAGCCAAATCTTCATAATCCCTGTTGGGGTGATCCCCTAAGGAACACATGGTCTCCCTCCTCGAACTCAAAGGGTCTCTGTATCCTATCAGAATAAGATTTATACCTACTATGTGCAGTCCTCATCCGCTCCTGGATGATTTGCACCTTCTTAGTGGTAGCCCGTACCAACTTTGGACCCATGAGTGCTGACTCCCCTGGGTTTTTCCAGTATAGAGGTGATCTTCAAGGCCGACCATAAATTGTATCGAACTGTGCCATGACAATGGTGGAGTGATAACTATTGTTGTATGAAAACTCCACCAGTGGCATGTGTTCCTCCCAACTATGACCAAAATCAAGGATGCAAGCATGAAGCATGACCTCCAAGGTTTTTATGGTTCGCTTCGTCTGACCATCAGTCTACAGGTGAAAAGCTGTGATCAAGTGAAGCTGAGTCCTGAATGCCTCCTATAACCCCTTCCATAGCCGAGATGTGAAGCAAGCATCACAGTCTGAGATGATCATTGAGGGAACCCTGTGAAGCCGCACTATCTCTTGGATGTAGAGGCATCTCAATCCCTCTATCGATCCTTGCTCCCAGATGTGTAGGAAGTGATCTGACTTGGTGAGCCAATCAAAGATCACTCAGATAGAATCGTGGCCCCTGGACGTGTGTGGTAACCCCATCCTGAAGTCCATCGAGATACCATACCATTTCCTCTCTGGTACCTCATGTGGCTGGGCTAAGCCTGATGGAACCTGATGCTCAGCATTCACTTGCTGACAAGTGAGACATTGTGAAACGAACTCTGTCACTGAATTCTTCATCTAAGGCCACCAGTACTGACGTCAGAGATCCTGGTATATGTTCTCCACTCCAGGATGTACCTCGAAGGGGCAGGTATGGAATTCACTCAAAATATCCTCTCGCAATTCCACCGGTACTACCGTCCACCCTCTAAAAAGGATGATGTGCTCCCCACCTATCGAAAATCCATCAGGAGCTTGTCCAAAGGATAACTGAGCACATCAGGCCTCACAACCAACATCCACAAGTTGTGTCTCCCTAACTCACTGTAAGAGTGGAGGAGTAATAATCATCGAATGAAGTTAAGCTGCCCCATCATCATCCAGAAAGGATATCTGCATCATAGCTAGTTGTCCCGTCACCTCACTTAGCAGCCACAAACCAGATCTCCTGTTGAGCGCGTCTACTACAACATTCCCCTTCCCAGAAGTATAGACTATCTCAAAGTCATAGTCTTGTAGGAACTCCAACCATCGCCATTGTCTCAAGTTTAGGTCCTTCTGGGAGAAGATATACCTGAGACTTTTGTGGTCTAATTAAATGGTAATACATTCACCCATCAAGTAGTGCATCTACATCTTCAGAGCAAATACCACTACTGCTAACTCCAGGTCATGGGTCATGTAGTTCTACTCATGTTGCCTTAATTTCCATGAATCGTAGGTGATCACTGCTTACTCCTACATCAGGACACAACCCAATTCGGTCCCTGATGCGCCGTAAAAAACTAGATACCCAACACCCTCATTTGGTTGTCTCAAGATGGGGGCACTCATCAGTCTCCGTCTCAGCTCTTAGAAACTATGCTGGAACTTCTCCATCCACACAAAGGGATGTACCTTCTATGTCAAATCCGATATGGGTACTGCTACTCTGGAAAAGTAGGGAATGAACCTCTGGTAGTACATGACCAACCCCAAGAAACTTCGTACCTCATTCACACTTCTGGGTGGCTCCCAAGAAAGAATTTCCTTTATCTTCACCAGATCCACTGCAACTCCAGTCTTCAATATGATGTGCCCCAGAAAGTGGACCTCCCGAATTCTGAACCGGAACTTCGAGATATTTTCATAAAGTTGGTTCTCTCAAAGTGTCTCTAGGACTACCTGTAGGTGCGTGGAATTCTCCTCCTCTAATGTAGAGTACACCAAGATTTCATCAATTAAGACCACCATGAAGCAATCGATGTAAGGCTGGAAGATTCTGTTCATGAGTCCCATGAACACTACTGGGCCATTGGTCCTGCTGAACGGCATAACCAGGAACTCATAGTGTCCATACCGACATCTAAAGGCTATCTTCAGTATATCCGCATCCCGTACTCGAAGCTGATGGTATCCAGACATGAGATTGATCTTTGAGAACCACCTCACTCCCCTCAACTGATCGAAGAGGTCATCAATCCTCATAAGTGGATATTTTTCTTCATGGTCACCCAGTTCAGGCATCGGAAGTCCACATATAGCAACAATATCTCTTTTTTCCTTCTTGGAAAACAAAATCGGGTCTGACCATGGTGAAACATTGGGCCTCAAGAAATCACTATCCTGGAAGTCTTCCAGTTGTACCCTAAATTCACAAAGCTCCATGGGAGCCATATGATATGCTGGTGTGGATATCAATGTCGTTCTAGGGTACATGTCGATGCCGAATTCTACCGCCCTGTGAGGATGTAGTCCTAGAACATCCTTAGGAAATACATCCTCATACTCATCCACCACTACAGGAAATTTTGGACTCCTCTCGTCCACCACACTGAGGGTGAGGCTAGCCAATTGGTGAGTGATCAGTTGCACCCACCTCTGAGAAAGTCTATCATGTGCTGCAAGAGTTCCCTTCTCACTGGTGAAGGAAAACCTAGTCCCATCCTCGCGTACACACCAAAATTTGTGCCTAATATAGTCGATCTGAGCGTGGACTATAGATAACCAGTCCATATCCAAGATGACGTCGTAAGGCCTCGACGCTGCTACTAGAAGATCCCAGTCAAATATATCACCTCCTAGAGTAAGGCCACAATGCCAGAACTAATGTGTAATCATTGAATCTCCTCCTGTAAGAGTCTCTAATCGTAAGGATCGAGCCAACGAATCCACCAGAATATTTGAGCTCTGAACAAGGTTCGTGGAAAGGAAAGAGTGACTGGAACCTGTGTATATAATGACTACAACCAAGGTAGAGAAGACACAAATCATACCTTTAATCATATTCAGAGCATTGTGGTCATAGGCCTCTATCTCCTGGAGCTGGCCTCACCCCTATCCGCCAGCTCCTTGAGCCCATGGTGGACCACCTAGGCATAGTGGTGGTAGCACCTCAAACCATCATCCACCACCTGCCACTCAGCCTGCTCCCCTTTCATGTCTACTGCCCTGTGGACCACCTGACTCAAACCTCTTCCACTACCTTGGTGGCCCTTCGATTGCTTGATGATTTTCTGTGTGGTGAGTTGGGAATTCATGAGCCATGTTCCCCTCCCTGCTACATGAGTTTCACGCCCTACTCCTCTACTGACCCCCGCTTCCCCAATGGCCTCGTACCACCGATCATGTGTCCTGGGATAGCCCTCCAGATGGTCTGGCTTGCTTGGACCTCTGAATCATCTATCAGCTGCCTGAAATGGATGACTCACCCACCTGTCACTCAGTGGTAGCTCCCATTGTTAGTGCCTTCTCTTCAAGGAATCTCTCTACTAGTAGATATCACTCTAGCACTCCCGCCTGAGTGGGGATGCTGAGGGAAATCATCGACCCCCTGATCTCCCCTCAAAGTCCCTTATCAAAGGTTTGATCCCTAAATAAATAGTCTTTTTCTATATCCATAGAGTAGTGGGACAGGTCTATGAACCTCACAGAGTACTCAGCCACTGACATAATGCCCTACTGTAGGTGAAGCGGCTCCTATATGTGCACTGAGCACAAGGTCGCGGGGAAGAAATCCTCCCAAAAAAGACACTAAAAGTCATCCTAGGAGAGGGTCTCCTCATAACGAGTCTGATTTTTTAGGATCCACCATGTCCCTGCCTAGCCCTGAAGAAGGCTCACAGATAAGATCGACATATGATCGAGTAGTGTCCTCACTAAGTGGAAGACCCACATCACTGCCTCCAGCCAATCCTCAACGACCTAAGGATCTGTCTCTCCCTTGAACCTATGAGGCCCTGAAACTCATGTAGGGTGATGAGCCTATGTGAATCCTCTACCGGTAACATAGACAGTATATTCTGACCAATAGGTGGTGGTAACACTAGTGCACCACTCAGTGGGGACATCTCTAGCACTGGTCCCTGAACTGATGCCTCATTGCTAGGCAAGCTATCCTCACAACCACGTATCTGAATTTGGGATGGATGTATGCATGGAGGCACCTTGAAATAGATCAAGATGTACCACTGTCGATAGATTATACCTGGTGATATGACTTTAATTTACGAAGAACATGAGGAAACACTCAATTCCTATATAATGCATGCAACTGATGTTTTTTTTGTATAGAGACGAAAAGAAGAATTCAAGGTCATGGTATATGGATATGTCAGCCATCGTACCAGCATCGGACTCCCTGAATCTAAAATTCAAACTTGAAACATTTAACACTATTTCCCAAAAACAAAACAACAGACTTCTAGTCTTCAAGGTAGAATCGACCACCTTTGATACCACTTTGTCACGACCCATCCCTCGGGGGCCATGCCACGACATCCCCCAAGATTGCCTCCTAAAGACCATGGGTTAGAGACCAGCACCAAAGGTGTCAACCTGCAAGTGGGAGTCATTTTCCTGAGTACCTGTACACATGAACACACAACCACGTCCCAAAGTTATAAAGGTAAACATACATGCCACTAAACAACCATTGAGTAAAAGTAAAAACTGTAGGTCAAATGGTTCAGAATAAACACAAAAAAAGGAAAACTAAAAATAGGAAAGTAGAAGGAAACTCTAAATGATTTTATCTGAAAACCCCACCTAATGGGTAAGTGTAGAGTAGCTGCTGGAAGCCATAGAAGTTCACCCCGCCTACCTGGTCTCACTGGGCACCACCGGGTCCTGGTCCACCAAGTCCTCCGTCAAGGCAGTGATCATCTGCACCAGACAAAACACATGCAGGTGAATCCCATGTAAGGGTGAGTAAAAAAATACTCAGTAGGGACCTCAAACCACAAAGGAAATACCACGAATCAATCCACAAAGAAAACCACGAAGCATGATCACGAAGTAAGACAACCCACACAGGTATAATCTAATGTACGGAAAGAAAGACTATTAGTCGTAACACTGAACACCTTGGACTGTTGAGGTACTCATCCCAGATGAGTACTATGGGTCCAGTGGGTCACACAGAGCCACTTATAGCTGACCCACATAGGGTTGATAGGAGCTGATCCACACAGGGTCGCTAGGTGATGATCCACACAGGGTCATTAGGAGCTGATCCACATAGGGTTGCTAAGAGATGATCCACACAGGGTCTCTAGGAGATAATCCACATAGGTTCTCTAGGAGCTGATCTACATAGTGTCACTACGAGCTAATCCACACAAGTTCGCTAGTCTTCGGGTCTTAGCTAGCCGTTGGATTCCCGCATGAAGCACGCGCTTGATTCCGGGAGAATCTACTCCTCAAGCCAATTTTCATATTTCAAATTCCCCTAAAGTATCCTTAGAGAATTCCAAAAGAACCGATTCATTTTGTGGGTTTCAACATTGCAAAAATATCGTCAATTGGATGCTCGGTTTGAAAGTTATATCTTTTTTCCAAAAAGGGGCCGGTTGGGTCCGGGTTCGGTCCGACCCGATCGGACTGACCCAACCTGGGGTCCACTAACCTGACCTAGGCCTGACTACCTGACCCAGATCCAGCCTATCCTGGGTCTGGCCCGCACCCTACCTGTCCCTCCAAGGGTAGGTCGACTCTTACCTGGTCGGGACAAGGCTGGAAGCTACGTCTGCCCCCTGCCCCACGGGTCATCCGTGGGGCCACCTCCTCCACCGCAGTTGTTTGACCACGACCTTTCCACATCCGACACAGTGAGATGTCGCATCCGCGGTGCCTCCGATGCGATGCCTTCAATGCGGACGGGTTGCCATGTCCAACCGCCGCCAGCCGCCAATATGGAGGTTGGGGGATCTTGCCACACCACCATGACCTGAGCTGGCCACAACGTTTCTTCCAGTACGCCGGTGCGGCGCGACACCAGCCGCCCACAACTGCCGCCATGGGCCACCATTAGCAGTCTCTAGTGGCAACTTCTGTGAACCAATGGGTCCTCTCTGGTGGTTTGTTCTTCACACTGCTTATGCCTATGACCTCCAAGGGATTCCATCTTCCCTGCGATGGCCTCGAATCCTCCTTTCCACCACTTTGAAGATGAGGCCACGAAAAACGCACAAAAATGCACAAGGCGGAGGGGAATGAGACTTTTTCATGTCAGCCTACGCACTATGTGTTAGAGGCTTAGAAACATGGGATAAAGGTTTGAAGTTCTATCACAATTAATCAATAATACCAACGTAAAACCCCAAGAAAAGTACCCTCCCACAAGAACAAGTGATCTGAAGATCGACCTGTTCGTGGTTTGATCCATGTTCTTCATTTTTGAATGAAGAACGGGGAAACTTAAAACAAAAACAAACCCCTACCTAGGTCAGATTGTTTGTTGGCGATGAATGGTGTCACTATGTTCTTCATTCCATGATCCTCTATTTACGGTCTTTGGTCGATCATCATTAGTGAAGATTCATTCAGGGGGGGGGGTTGGTGTTTGTTGTTGTCACCCACCGGAGCTTCAGAGCAGAACCAGGATTGTTCCAACAATCCTACGTTGTCTGCTTGGCGATTAAAGAACGAAACACAATTCAGCATTTCAATTATGTTTCTATTATGAAGTCGTTACGCTGTTTCATTTAATGAAACAATGTATTCAGTTTCACTTGGTTGTCAAACCGTTGAGATTCAACAATTTGAAAATTCAAAAAAATAAAATAAGTTTATTTTATTTTTTTAACGTTTTCTTTAAAAATTCCAAAAAAATAACTTTTTTCATCGACCCACGCTTTCCTAGGTTAGTTCCATTATAGGCGAATCACTCCATTTTGAGTTCAATGGTACCCTCATATTTTTTATTCGAGCACCGATTTAAAGGTTAGAAAAACCCACTCACACGTTTATTTAAATGAACTAAAAAAAAGTTCAAAATTCTATTCAGGGCTCACCGAGCCTCGGAATTAGGTGTTTCATCATAACATCTATTCTCAAAATAATTCCATATAATTAAAAAAAATACACATAAATTCCAGGACATTACATTTGGTGCATAACATTACAATATGCCTCAATGAAGGGAAATTAAGACAAAGTGTCTTACCTCACACTTTCATTTGGTTGAGTTTCCTCTAACTTCATGAATAGTGATTTTAAACATGTTATTAACTTATTATAGAATCATATTTATATTTATAATATCATATATAATCCTTTTATAACATCTTATCACCCTTCCATTAATAACCTTTCACTATTTTCATTGTTTTGGGTGTTAATTTCCTTATTTTTTCATGTGTGTTTCATCATGAAAGATCCAATTCTTGTGCATATTATATAGTTCTATCATATCCATAATAATAATCAGGAAATAATTATCATATTTATAAATCAATTATAATTTTAAGGCTAATCATGAAATATGTTTTTGAGAAATGAAGTACGCTATGATCATGGAGATGGTAGGTTGTACATACGCATAAGTAACGTTTTCCATTTTTCAATGATCAATATAGAAATGAGGTAAGTAATATTTTATCTTTATAGAATGATCATAATATCATATATACCATATTATTTCTTTAAATATACTTATATATATCATTCATGTGGTGTGGTGATGAAAAGAGAGTCAAATCATTTCATGAATGCGGTAGTCCACACATACACGAATGATGTTATCATATTTCATTAAGTGAAAAGGTAAGAAAGGAAATGATATATATTATTTTTTTCAGAGTTATTAATATGAAATTAATATCATAATTATGTCATTTATATCACATATAATCATTAACTTTATCCTTGTCACTTTCCATGTAAAGATTTATTGAAAGACGAAACACATCGCTTCACAAGGCGGTAGTCCTCCGTACACACGAGCGACGTTATCATATCTCCTACATAGTGTAAAAAAGTTATATATGATATAATGACTCCATAGGTGTAATTATGTCATAAATATCATATATATACTTTATATACATCATCATAACCAACCCTAAGAGGCGGTAATGGAAAAACGAATGATATCGGTTCGTGAGGCGGTAATCCACCATACACACGAACTATGATTTCTTAACCCATTTGATGGAAGTGGGGATGGTTGTAGGTCATTAACTTTAATAAAAACATCTAAGTATATTTAATATTTTGAAGTTATTATATCAACATGTTTTAATAAGAATTTAAGGAGGTGGAGGAAGAAATAAAATAAAAATGATCAGGTAAACTTTTTAGGTTTGCACCAAATAGACTTCCTAGGTTGGATTACTACCAAAACTAAGGATTATAAGATTATTTTATGGAATTTGAGAATTAATTTGGGTAGTTATTTTCTGAACTAAATAGGTTTGAAGGTGTGAATAATAGAGGAGAGGGGGTGGCCTTCTATAAGTGAGGTGAGTGGCACCACTAAAACAAAACCGGATATTAGCGGCGGTTTACAGAAACCACCGCTAAACTGGGCATCGACAATCTATTAGCGGCGGTTTTTTTCCATTTCACGGTGGTTTAAGGGAAGCGTCGTAGATGCATCATTTTGCAGCGGTTTTCATGACTTTAGCGGCGGTTTGACGGGTGCCAGATATTTTTTTATTCACGGCGGTTTTAACCACCACAATATTCAGGCGTTTGATGCGTCTCTGTCATGGCGGTGAAAACCGCCGCTAAGTAGTAGTGATTATAACCACCACTAAATATAAACCGATTACATTTCGCGACAGTTTTAACCGCCACTAATGTTTTACCAGTAAAGAATTAGCGGCGGTTATAACTGCCACGAAATGCTGACCAGTAAAGCATTAGCGGTGGTTAAAACCACCATGAAATGCTGAATAGAAAAAAAATTGCAGTTTTGCTTCTACTGCCCCACTTCCCTGAAAAACAAATCAAACCAGAAAATGGAACAAGAGACATCATACAAACAAATAAAATTTTATTTCTAACTTGGTATCCCCAACATGATGAAACATGAGATATCATACAAACAATCGACCATAATTCTATAGTGATAATAATCAATAATAGATCTATAGGGAAGCATGAAATCCATTCCAATAATTACATCATACAGTTACATGATGGGAAAGAATGAATTATATATAAAAAACATTTTCCTATCTGATGGGGAAAATAATTCCATCGGTGAACAATCATTGATTGAATAACCAATGAGGTTTACATATTCTTAATGACACATAAATACACTATATCAAGGACCCAAATATCTAGAAATGTATCAAATATAACATTGTATGATGCACTTGTGTCAAATAATGTAGAATCTATAGTAGAGGTTACTAGATTAGTACCTCAAACAATAGACGAATTCGAATTATGCTCCCTATCATATGTTGAACGTCATTTAGTTTTACCATACCAGGACTCTATGCTACAACCTGACTATTCTGAGTGGGATCACATTTCATGCACATTAATTCCTGAGTCTAGTATCAACTATGTCAAATACCACCTTGGCCTCAGCAGTATGTGGTATTATAGCTACATCCCTACTAAAAATTAAAAGGACCCACAAAATCATGTGGAATATGTAAAGATCTTATCCCCCTAGGAGGAACTGGTGGAAAAGTTTTGAAGATGTGAAAGATATGACCCAAACTCCTATAACCTCTGCATTCAACTAGATACACCATATGCTGGTCCTTGTTGGCTTAATAAGGGACTTGTTTATATCTTAGTAATTGTAAGTGCCTTGTTGATATCTCAGTAATTGTAAATACTTTTGTTTTTAGGTGATGAAGATTGGACCATATAATTAGGTAGATTTCATGCACAAAATATTCCAACTTCACCTATGTAATATTATATTGTGGAGTGGATAATGGCTATAACATGACTAGTATATTGTCTTTAGAAAAATGGTTCTTTATATTTTTCAAGAGACTCCTCAACCTGGTCTGACCAAAGTGGTTGTTTCCCCACTTCTTTATCGTAAACAATGGGATTAGAAGTTGTTTAACCTATTATATTGGAAGGAAAGTGGTCCAAGTGTGGTTTGGATAATTACCATTCTCTTGGGTTGTCCTCCTATTGATAAAGGATATCAGTTGAAAATATTGAGGCATCGAGCATGACTAACCTCATTTTCCCAAGTGA
This sequence comes from Viscum album, assembly GCA_963277665.1. Lineage (NCBI taxonomy): Eukaryota > Viridiplantae > Streptophyta > Magnoliopsida > Santalales > Viscaceae > Viscum > Viscum album. Next base: position 1,508,625,823 of record OY728128.1, on the reverse strand, counting down.
ATTGTGATAGGAGGTCTTTCTCATTGTCAATCCAACAAGGGGAGGAACTCCTTGATGAAGTAAACTGTCAATGTAGAGAGGACCTTTATAATTATTTTCATCATGGGGAGTACTAAAATAACAACTTGAATTCAAGCCATAAGGATAATTCCTGCAATGTGTACCCTGGATAAGACCTTTTGGGTGGATGATATTAAGGGAAATAAATCCTTGTTTTTTGATCATCCAGAAATTTATAGCATATTTTCGGTGCTGATCAGGATATTGAATCTCATAATCAATCATATTATAAGAATTAAGTGATCCTTCATGGAAGGGTGTATGGGGAGGACCTTCATAGATACTGGCAACAAAATAGATAAGAGGACCTTCGCAAATGAAACTACTATTTTTGTAATTTGGTAACAAAGGAGTAGGATCCTAATCATCCATAGATAAACATATGAGGGTTAAAGAACACCAATATGAAGTAGATCAATATCATAGACCAGATATTCATTTTCCAATCACCTTTGGTGTTGCTTCTTTTTGGATGCTCTCTTGTGGGTGATAGAGGTTGTTTTATATGGATATTATCTTACATATACTTAATCTTGTTTGATTATCTCTCATGTCACTATGATAATTTGATGATAGGTCTATGGAATTTTGGTTAGGATATGTTCATACCCTATAGTTCCCACTAGGGTAGACCGATGACCTTTAGTTGGAACGGGGGTATGGTCCCGATCTGGTTGTCCATATAACATGGGATTTGGCCCATGACCCTCTTGAATGGGAGAAAAGATGTGTATCTTCTCTAAATCTCCTCATATTGTGTTAATGAGTCACCCAAATTATGGTAGAATAGTTTTGTTTCTTCCCTTTAACCATTTTTAGAATGTTCTAGGTGACTTCAGTGACCAGAACATGCATATTTTTTTATTCTATTGTTGGAGAATGTGTATGGGCCTGATCTTTTCCTCCATTTCATATAGGTATATACCAATGTTAATCTGGTCAGTGGGAAAGGATATGGGTATTCCCTATATTTTTTACCAAAATATTCTTGGTGATTTCTTTGAATAATACCATATTATACCGACAAGCTTAGTAAATGTGGGAAAATGTGTCCTCTTGCTCATAGTTTGCCACTATATTTAGTTAGTGGGATTCTTTGGAGGGTATAGATGTAGGGCCATGTTCTTGGTTGATTTTTCACTACCCTCAGTGGGTTTTCCTAACTACCTAGGTTTGGGATACTTAGGTCAGACTCTCTAGGTAAACACACACATCATATAGAGGTTTTATTGCTTTGTAGCATTGGTGATGGTGAATGCTAGAAGGATCCCTTTGGAGGGTCCCTTATGCTATCTAGATGAGTCCATCAGTGACCTCTTGATCAACCTCCCTAGATAAGGGAGGAACATGTTATTTCCTTCCATGGATATGACTATGAAATGGTTTGAGATGGAAACTATTTACAATAAATTATGTTCCACTAGTCATTTTCGAGTAGACATCTAGTAGGGATTTTTGAGATGAATAGATTTTTTAGGTTCCTATGAAGATGGAAAGGTACCATTTAGGTGTGACTCCCAAACCAGTGAATTTGAGACCCAATGTTGAGGGTGAAAGGTTGATAATAGATCCCTAGTTTTAAATGAGGATCCAACTTGTGCAGTAGTCGAATCATATGTGTTATTAAAGTAGTAAAATGTCATTTGGATCAAAGGGGGTTCTAGTTGAAAGTGCCAGAATACTTATGAGAAACATTTACAAGAAATCCTCATGAAATCAGAATATCAATAAATAAACACATGTATAATCAATTGTATCGGATCCATGTTTGTCCACATTTCATATTTTGAGAGAGAAAAAGGAGCCTAACATGTGGGTGACACATGCATTTTGTTTAAGGTTCCATGTTAGGTTCACTATTTTTGTTTCCAACTACTTTTATTGGTGAGTATATGATTCGTATCACATGATTAGGCTAAACCACATTCCCATCATCCTCTTATGTTTGGTCTCTATACTGCCTACTAGGTTCCAATTTATATAACTAGAACAAAATAACAAAAGGATCACTCTTTAGTCATCCAAAATCTCAACTACCAATTAAAACACAGGCCTAAATGGAATTATGTATACCACACTCGGGAAATCAAGATATAAAATGAAACATCATAAATCAAAAAAATTCATAGAAGGAAACATGAGAAATCAAGAAGATGTTAAGACATTGAAATGTTTGGTGGAAACTATGTGTCATACATGTTACATATACAAAACAACTGTTCTCATATTTGTTCAACACATTAACAATACTATTACTCATGGTCTGATGATGCATCGTCACCCTCTCCACCTCCATCTCCACTACCTGCTGCCACCTGTAAGAACATTATATTGAAAATTAAATATTGTTGCATATTTATAATTAAACTTAAAACCAATAAAAGTTTTCAAAGTAAATGATTTTGATTTTTTTTGATTTACCTGCTCACCACTACTCGATGCACCACCAATGGGGGCATATCTTCTCATTTTCTGATATATATCAGTCAATGCTTTCTGCATAGCGGATATCTGATCCCCCTGGTCTTGAACTGTGGATCGTAGAGAAGAAATATCCCTCTGAGCATCTTCAGGTATGAAATGACTAAAACCAAAAGTAGATGCATCTAGAATCCCTGGTGGCCTGCCAAAGATCTCAGATGGTATGGGTCCCAAACCCATCCCACGCACTCTACCTGGATGCTCCTTCCCAATGACTTTAGCAATCGGGTCATCCTGGGAGACTGAGTAGGACTGTCCAGGATTGGAATCCCATATTTCTTTAATTTTTACCTATAAATCAAATATCAATATATATTAACATAGTAAAAACTGATAATAAGTTATTATAATAAAAAATTGACTTCATACCCCAACTTCTTTGGCAGGCTCATTAACAAAACGTCCATCTATTTTTTATGAACATCCAGCCACAGTTCAGTTTGGGATGCTTAATGCCCTAATCTCTATGAATGCATTAAACAAAGATAAATCAACAATTAAATATGTTAAATAGATAATATTGTCTTATAAATATTTAAACTAATTAAAATATTACCAATGACATTCGGATTCTAGAAAATCTTTTTGAGCCCGTAGTGTGTGGGATGACTTGCTTTTCCCGGTTTGATGCATTCTGTCTTGAGAGATCCTGAAATAAATAAAATTCAATTCAATAATAATGTATTCAATGTCATCTCCTCTTCATATACATGTATAAATGTAAAATGAGGATAATATAATAATATATATTTCAATACCATCTGCTTCTCATCACGATGTCTATCAACAAAAACTTTCCACTGTTCTTTCGGTACCCCACTGGGTAGCTTCTCATACATTTGTTGCACGGTCAATGAAGTATCGTTGACATAACACCACAACCTCCATTTGAAATCTTTCCATTTTTACCAAGATTTTTCAATGTCCACTTCCGTGCTATCACATCAGCAACGGTAAAGTGGAAGAACATTTGTATACAAAAATTCATTTTGAACATATTAGTAACATGACATTCAATTAAACCATAACATAATAAAATTACCTTTATCTGAGAATCAAAAACTTCATTTTTCTAGTTTGAAGGCATATGCCTCCAATCATCATATGAAATAGGCAGAGAAATTGGCTCCGCTGCCAGCTGACCTATAATTTGGCCAAGTAACCCCACGACGTCATCCGTTGGGACCCCATAAGAATCAAATGGTATGACTATCTTCTCCCCATTCATGTTCCAAAGATCTGATCTTTTTATGTGTTTTTCCATGGTTTCATTTTTTTCATCTGCAATGAGCAAACAATTAGTATAAACAAAATGCAATAAATTTATTTAATTAAAATTTGTATCTATGACTATGACCCTCCAGAATGTCCGTGATGAATTGGAAGGGGCATGTCGCCGCCACACTGCTGAGGATGCCGTAGGGGGAGTCGATGACTCATCCTCTAATGGGACATCCACAGATGTTGTCAGAGATGGTGCATGGGGAGATGGTGTAGGGGTGTAGGCAGCTGGTGCCTTAGATGCTGTGGGGACAGATGGATCGTCATCTGTCACAGAGCTAGATGAAATAGTGTACCGCTTCCTCCTTGAAATTCCGGTCATTTAATGAAATAAAATTAAGTTCAGAATATATATTTCAAAAAATTTATGCAGAATTTTTTTTTAAAATGATAATAGATATCCAGTACTAAAAAACAAAAAAATATATAACAATGATAATGAATGACTGCATAAATGAAACAAGTGGTTGCTGAATGAATAAATAATTGTACATACAATCATTTTCCCCTTTAATCATGTTAGTTTCCTGCTCCATTGCTTCTTCCAATTCATTCATCCTTGCTAGACTAATATTTTCAATATCACGATGGACAAATAACTCTACTTCCTGTTGTTGATGAAATTCAATTGCAGAGGTCAAATCTTCCAATTCATCACCCATATCATACAAATCTCTTTGTATTACGTGAATAAATACACTCCACCCTTCATCCACAACATCATTCACATAATATACCATTTTTGATTGTGATGCTAAGATATATGGATCATGCAGTTCACAATCACCAACATCCATCAAGCGAGAGAAGTTTACAGAAGTAAATTGCAAGGAATATCTTTTAACACCTCTGATAATATCAACCCATTTTCATTTGAATAAAACAATGGAAAAATTCCCATGGTAGTTTAATTCAATAATATCATACAGATTTCCATAGTATCCCACTTCAGAAAATGTAAATATACCACTATTCTGTGTTTTCAAACCCACTTCTTGATCGACTGTACAAAATCTAAATCCATTCACATTATAAGCGTCGAACTTTCTAACTTGTTTTATTGGACCTCTAGAAAGAAACTTCAAATATTATTAAAAGTCTGCTTGAGTATCATTATTCATGATCTGAAAAAAGAAATATAATTTAATAGATTTACAAATTTTATGTGTCAAACTAATATTCGTATTTATTGCAATATTTATAAACATACACATCGTGCAAACCATTCTACCAACTCTTTATTCACAGCTTTCATTATATCTTTCTAATTTCATGTTCGACCTCTCATTCGTCTCTTTGTTTATATCCTCAACTCTTCAATAAATGGATATTCAATTTCACTATTCAGCAGCACATATCTATGTGCCTGTAATAATTCTAATTCTGTCAGTGTCACATATGAGGTCCTCCCAACTGATCGGCCAATAGCATGAAATATTTTTGATTTCAGATGCATTTGAGATTGAGTTGATGTGTTGTCAACACGTACAACTCAATTAAATCTTGTCTCAATATTATCCAAATATCTAGAACAAAAGGTGAGACACTCTTCGGCCAAATAGCCTTCAACAATAGAGCCTTCTGGTTGAGCTTTATTTCTCACGTATTCTTTCAAATGCCCAAGATATCTGTGAAATAAAATAATAATATTATGCATTTATTTAAATGCCAAAAATTGTTTACTTAACTGGAAACATTTAAATAAAATACCTATCAATTGGATACATCCATCGATAATGAACGGGGCCTCCTAATTTATCTTCATAAACCAAATACACAGTTAAATGCATCATGACAGTAAAAAACAATGGAGGAAAGATCATCTCTATTGCACAAAGGGTCAATACAAACCTCTCCTGGAGGTTGTCAAGCTGAAATGGATGTAGATCTTTCTCACATAATTGCCTAAAAAATGTGCTGAATTGGAGTACAACCGCAATAACTTTTTCAGGTAATAATGTACGCAATGCCAATGGTAATAAATGTTGTAACAAAATATGTGAATCGTGACTTTTCAATCCATATAACTTACGATTCTTCAAGTCAACACACCTCAAGATGTTACTCTAATACCCATCAGATACCTTCACATTCTTTAAAATTCGAGGGAATGTATCTTTATCCCTATTTTTCATTGAAAAAATGGTCGGAGCATAATTTTCATTCTCATCTGGCCAGAGATCACATTTTATGATCATTACTTGTAAGTCTTTGTGAGCATTGAGATGATCCTTTGACTTTCCATGCTCATTAAGTAATGAGAAAATCCAATTATCACATACATTCTTATCAATATGAATCACATCAAGATTTTGGCGCAACAAATTAAATTCCCAATATGGAAGTTTGAAGAATATACTTTTTTTCTTCCATTGTTGCGTTCTGATTTCACTTGACGATGCACTTCAGACTCGTTTTCCGCTATCATTCAAATGATGAACCTTCCCAAATTTTGTTTCAACATTTTCAAGTTGTTTCAATATTTCAGAACCGGTTAACAACTTTGGAGGTGGTCTATGATCAATGGAACCATTAAATTTTGATTTATTCAGTCGAAATCTATGAGATGCATCAAGAAATCTTCGATGGCACAAGAAGCACCATTTTCTTCTGTGAGGTAGCCATTTGGGCTCAAAATCAAAGTTACAAACGGGAAAATCCAAACCCATATAAGTGTTCCAACTAGATAAATTCCCAAGCCTAGGGAAGTCACTAATGGTCCACATTAAAGCAGCATGCATTTTGACCATTGTTTTAGAAGAAACATTAAATGTCTCAACACCGTTGCTCCATAACTCCTGCAATTCTTCAATCAAAGGTTGCAGGTATGCATCAATATCATTTCCAGGCATTTTTTTCCAGGAATAATCATCAAAATGATAAAAGATGTTTTTTGCATACACATCCATGGAGGTAGATTATAAGGGATCAAAACAACTGGCCAAATTCTATAACTGGTACTCAAAGTCCCAAATGGGTTGAATCCATCAGCAGCCAATCCCAATCGAACATTCCTAGGATCAGCTGAGAAATCTGGATGTAATGAATCAAATATATTCCATGATTGGGAATCTCATGGATGTCTCATTAACCCATCATTGTTATTATCTACATAATGACACTTCACGTGTTCGACGGTTTTTGATGACATGAATAATCTTTGCAATCGAGGCTTCAAAGGTAAGTAACGGAAAAATTCTGCAGGTGTGTTCCTTTTCTTCTTCTCCATGAAATTATGTTCAGTCAGACTTCCAACATCACCCTTTGACTACCATATAGAAGAAGAACATTTCTTACAATTATGTCTACTTAAATCCTCTCCCCAATAAAGCATAAAATCATTGGGACACGCATGTATTTTTGTATAATTCAGACAAATCTTGTTAACAACTTTTTTCATATCATAACAATATTCTGGGATTTTTGCTTCAGGAAATGCATCACGAATCAATTCCAATAACATGGACATTGCCTTATTTGTAATTACACATAGACATTTGATATGGTACAACTTCAGCAGAAATGAAAGCTTTTAATATTTCAAACACCCACTATACAACTCTTGATTTCCATCGTCAACTAAATCATGAAACACATTTTCCTCACTAAAGTTTTCCCTTACATTTGGCTCCACAGAATCAAGAGGAGGATCCAATGATATGTTACAATCTTGATATGCTTGTGTTACAGTCTCAAAAACATCACTTGTCACGTTGCAATTTGTAGCACCCTCTTCTGGTTGTTCTGATATGTTTTGATGCTCATAGTGGTGTCTTGCAGTGCCGAATGCATCATTTATGAGGTTTTGTATTTCATTTTCCATTGTTGACGAACTTGGGACCTCATTATGTGGATTAACATCAGTGATCAATCTTTTTGTATTGTTTGATTCTCTATGCCAAATCCAACACAAATATTGACCAGGGAATTTCTTCAGTATTAAATGTTCATAAACTTCATCTCTCTTCAACCATGTTCTAAATTTACATTTAGGACATGGACATCTTATTCTCCCTTTAACAGATCGATTAGAAATTGCAAAATCTAAAAACTCATTCAAACCCTTAACATATTGAGGTTTGTTCCTCGGTAATGTGATCCAACTTTTATCCATGTATATCACAATGTGCCTACATAATAATAAAAAAAATTAAAACACATAGTTACTACTAAATAGAGAAAGAGATTCATATATACGATAGTGTAAGATTACAAAAACATAATATAATAAAGATGACCCATTGATCATAAAGTATGCATAATATAATAAAGATGATACATTGATCACATTTACCACTTACTTAGCATGCCCAGACAAATCGAACAAGTCTGGTCCCTATGAGACAGCGTCAACACCTCATTTAGGAGCAATAAGAATATCGGGTTACACACTTATCATAACACTATCGATCACACATTTATGTTTCCTCAAACAAAACCCCATTGAAAGTGATGTCATTGAACACACCAAAGATGCACGATTTTCATACCATTAGTACAACGACATTACTAGAAATATTTAGCCCTTATATGACACCCTTTGAGACTTATCACAGGCTAGCTTGGGTTCCCGGATTATGGGTAGCCTAGGTCAGTTCATGAAAATTGGTCATGTTTCATCACTCTTTATGTTTTTCAATCTTTTCACTATCTATTTGAATTTACCTCTCTCTTTGAATTTGATAGTGTTTCTTATTTCCTTGAATTTGGAGAGACATTTGTTATTCATTATATCATTAGGTTGTGCAATTTTAATTCACCCACTTGGATTTCCATAGTGAGGTTCTCATTAAAATATCTTTTAAAAACTAATGAATGATGTATGTTATTTTCACTTAAATATGTTTTGTGTTTAGTACTATAAAAATTTATCTTCAATATTTCAAACAACTCATATTAAAAAAAATCATGCAAACCATAAAATTTGGATTTGATATAATAAAAAGGACATGTCCAAATTTTACTTCAAACATTTATGTATATTTCAAGTCCTAAGCTCAGTTAATTTGAAGTAATTATTTAGAAATTGATTTACAACTTTAACACAAACTATTATACTTAATTAAATCATAATAAATTTAAAATATTTAGTAAGTGACACTAGTTCAGAACTTATGAATATCTTTGCTAACATGTTTGAGAATCCCATGGTGATAAATAAAATGTTCTTACTAAAGATATCATTCGGCATGAGTATGTAAGAAGAGAAGTTTATTGTAAATCATATTAACAACTTCAACATGATAAGAATTCAATTGGAGTTAGTTAAGGTGGATTTCAAGGATTTGGAATGGGTGTTGTTGTTACTATCATCACCCCTTGAATCTTGGAATGCAATGATCACCACTATGAGTAACTTGAGTAGAAATAATGACTTGTGTTTATGGACATTGGGGATTTAATTCTGAATGTTGAAATTCATTGGAAAGAGATCTAGAAATGTTATACATGTATATGGTGTGAAATGAATGGGGTGATCCATATTATAGAAGGGTCATAATAAAGGAAAATTAAAGAGAATAAGGAGCATAAGCAGTTCGGTGGAGAGTGGTCCTATGTGTTGGCATTCTGGGAAGAAAGGTAACCTCATCAAATATATAAATGAGCATAGAGTGAACTCTAGAAGATATACTTCTGGAAGTGGATCCTTGAATCACGTGTCAGAAGATGGGAGTGTATTGCTACTAAGTGACACTAGTTCACTTGAGTGTTAGTTGATAGAATTTGGAACTTTGATTCATTGAACACCTAATAGAGGAAGTATGAATAACTACACTTCCATGAGATTCAATGGGGAGTATCTGTAAAATGATAAATCTCTAGAGATAGTTAGCATGGGAGATGTTTCTTTCTGAACATGGAGCGAAAGCTCGCTAAATTTTTAAGGAGTGAGACACATCCTGGGATTAAGGAATAAGATTTCTTTTTGGATGGTTTGATGATGGAGAGCTTGAGATCCCAAAATAGGTGGAAATTTTGAAAGACTAAAATCAGTGGGATTTATCCATGAGGGATGAGATTGATTCCCTTCACATTCTCAAAACAGCACAACAGAGCTAACTAAGAGACATGCTGGGAAGAAATTCCTTCAAAATAAATTAGCGTATAGCCTGAAATAATAAGTGGATGGTAGGAATATATACAAGACTAGGTTAAGCACCTAGGGTCGCCAAGAGAAGGGGGGTCGCGGGTCGTCGGGGTCTCCGGTCATGGGGTCTACCGGAGACGCTAGTCATGGGATCGCTGGAGACGGAGGTCGTGGTGTCACCGGAGATGGAGGTCGTGGGGTCGCCAGACGGTTGGGGGTCGCGGGTCACCGGGGGGGTTAGGGGAAGAAGGGAGGGTGTGGGGGTCACGAAGGTTTGGGGGAAATGGCTGGGGTGGGGGGTAGGGAAGGGTTAGGATTTTTAAAAAAAATTATGGGTTTTGCGGCGGTTTATTAAAAACCGCCCTGAAACCTTTCAATGAAAACTTTTAGCGGTGGTTTTGTGAACCGCCGCCACAAAACCGCCGCTAAACCCGGTTTTTATTGTAGTGCACACTTCTAATTTTTGAAAAGAAAAAGGTGTACCCTGTAAGAACCCGTTTTTTCTGTGAAAGACTTTGGAATATTCTTGATGATATTCCAGAGCAGCACCTTCAGACGGCGTGCGATTCCGAGCCCCGGAGTGGCCGGAATTAAATTCTCAGTGCGTTCACACTGGAAATTCCAAATAAATGGTATAACTCCTAAACAGTGATCCAGATCAGAGATCCAAGTGTACGGATGGGTCCAGAATGGTGTTTTTACCCTAGTAACGACATAAAACTTGTCGGCGTGGGATTTTTGGACCCCTCGCTCGCTTTCAGAACGTTAAACGGATAAATTAATTAATTAATTTATTCGTTTAATGGTGAAACTAAAGTATCTCTTAAACGGTGGCTCGGATTGGAAAATCGAGGGCATCGTTGAGTTCAGAGCATGCCATTTACCCTAGGAGGGGTATAAGTGTTGCGGGCGCGGGCCGTCAGTGAAAAATGGCCCTAGGGGCGTTTTCGTAATTTGGTGCCCTCGGGCGTTGAGTTTAATAAATTTTGAACGGGGCCTCAGATTAAAATTCTGAGACCTCTGTTGTGCTCGGGAGTTGGTGTTTACCCTAGGGGAGGCTTAACCTCGACCCCGTCGGGAGTTTCGGATGCGGGTCTTTTCGGGGGTTTTAAATTAATTAAATTGTTAATTAATTTATTTAAACACCCCTTCCCCTTCCTCCCCTCCTCTAACCTGGCGCCAGCACCTCCCAAAAATGGAGGAGGAAGCTCTCCTCCATCACCTCCTCCTCTCCGGAGAGGCGTGGCTCCGACGGATCGCGGCAAAGCTTCGGGTGAAGCCCATCAAGGTAGGGTCTTGTTGCGTTTTTCTTTCCTGCACCTCCTTTGAACCTAAATTATATGCTCTAATTGTTGTTGTATTTTCGAACGAACCACATGAATGTGTAGTATAGTTTTTTCCCTTTCCATCGCTTCTTTTGGTTCGTAAAACCGAGTTCCGAAGACCCTGTAGATGTCCACTGAAGTTTGCGGGTTTTTGAAGGTGCCGGCGGCGGTCCGGCGGGCAGCGGGCAGCGCGGGTGTTCGGCACGAGGCGGCGGCGGAGCGGCTCCAGGCTGAGGCGGAATCTCGGCAGTGGGGCAGCGCGGGCGGTCAGCGGCTGGCAGACCGCGGCGTCGCGGTGGAGCGGGGAGCCGGTGAGGGGACGTTTGGGGTCGCGGTTCGCGACCCCGCTGGGGAGACCGAGACCCGCCATAGGCGGGTCTCCGCGTGGACGCGACCGGCCAACCGGCCGGTCGGTGGAGCGACCCACGCGCAGCGCGGATCTAGCGGGAGAAGTCGGGCCGCGGTGCGGCGGCCCGCGGGTCTGGCTGGACCGGGCCCAGCTGTTGGGCCGCAGTTCAGCGGGCCGGCCGGACTGGGCGGGTCCGGCCTAGGGGCAACCCCCCCCCCCTTTTAAAATGATTGGATGCCCGTATTTCAGGCTACGGGCGTCTGTTTTGCACGCCTTCTACGGCAGAGCGGAGCTCGTGTCAAGGCACACGTTATGAGATGGTTTTGGGAATTTTTAATTCTCGAAACGGGTGGCCTCGGAGGCGCGACACATCCTTAAGTGAAGTGATGTTTTCTTCGGGGGTTTTTGTTTTGGACGGCGCGGACGCGTCCGATGTCCATTTTGAGCGCCTTTAGCAGCGTTGCGACCCTGGCACCGAAGCGTAGGTTTCCAGGGCAGTTTTGGGCATTGTGACTAGATTTGAGGCTGGGCCCCACGGGCTGTCTTTCGAGCTGCGAGCGGTGTTTAGCGCCCTTTTCACCGGACGTCCGTTCGGGGCGTGCGAGTAGTCGTTTCTGGATGTTTTTCCGAGGGTATTGCAATGGTGCAATCCGCCCGCTCTAATTTGGCACGATGGTGTGGGGCCCACGAGGGCCGTTTGGGCGTCGGCGGTGATTTTTCCATCTTTATCACCGGGCGACTGTTTTGGACAAGTGAATAGTCCATCTTGTGTGCTTTTACGAGAGGATCAAAATGGTGCAATCTGTTCATTGTGTTTCGAGACCGGGATGTGGGTCCCACGTAGCACCGCTTGTGCGCGGTGTGCCAGAATGCATCTTTTTCTCCAGATATCCGTTCCACTCAAGTGAGTAGTCTTTTTGACGTGTTTTCCCAAGGGGATCGCAATGGTGTGATGTGCTCGACTGTTTTCAGGGCCGAGGCTCGGGATCACGGGACGTCGTTCGGACGTGAGGCGGTGTTGGTGACTTTTCCATCGAATATCCGTTGGAGGCGAGTAAGTAGTCGATCTCATGTGTTTTTCTACGAGGATTACAACGGTGTGATCCGATTGGTTGTGCGGAGCCTCTTGAGTGATCTTGTTAAATCTGGAAATGTGAAGGTGCCCGGTGGAGGTTCTTCTACCGTACTTGTAGCAGACCCTTGGCATGTGATCGCGCGCACTCCCGTGTGAGTGATGTAAATGATTGGAGTGATGTGGTTGGCCGTGCCCCAGTCATTATGGTGGAAAGTTGGAGATGTTGCGTCACACCTTCGCGTTGAAGTTGGGTGCCGGGTGCATGATATCCATTGGGCTGAAATGAGGTATACTCTGGGAGTATACGGGAGTTCTTGGAGGTACGAGTGGTTTGTACCTAAGATGTTTGGGCACTTGGTTGGGGTTAATTTGGGGACACACGTCGTGTGGGCCCCCAGGTGTGTGCCGATCTCTGATTTACATACGTTGACCTCTCACGAAGTAGAGGGTCCCTCTATGCTCGTTTGTTTGACTAGAAGGGTGGAGTTATTCCCCTGGCTCTGTGATCGTTTGTTTGACCAGCAGGGTTGAGTGGTCTCCCCCTGGTTTCATTCTCAATGGATCGGCCGGTAGCGGTGCTAGTGACACCCAGTGATGGAGCATGTGCTGAACCTCTTTTGGGTGAGTTGTTATGGATTTGGGTGGTTGCGTGATACCCACTCCGTGTTCGGTTGGCCAATGTTGTACCCTCAAGTGGAGATGGACAGAGAAGTTCTGAGTTTTACCCTCTAGCGGGGCTGGGCAGTGGGTTACTCATCAGCTTCTAGGGTCTACCCTCCAGCAGAGACTGAGAAGTGGGTCACCCGACACTCTTAGGGTCTACCCTCCAGCAGAGACTGGGTAGTGGGTCACCCGACACTCTTAGGGTCTACCCTCCATCAGAGACTGGGCAGTGGGTCACCCGATGCTCTTAGGGTCTAACCTCCAGCAGAGACTGGTCAGTGGGTCACCTGACGCACTTAGGGTCTACCCTCCAGTAGAGACTGGGCAGTAGGTCACTCGATGACCTCTTAGGGTCTACCCTCTAGTAGGGCTGGGTAGTGGGTCACCTGTCGACTTATTCCAGGTCTACCCTCCAGCGGGGCTGGGAAGTGGGTCGCCTGATGATGTATTAAGGTCTACCCTCCAGCAGGGCTAGGCAGTGGGTCGCCTGATGATGTATTATGGTTTACCCTCCAGCAGGGTTGGGAAGTGGGTCACTCGATATCATATTATGAATTACCCTCCAGCAGGGCTGGGCAGTGGGTCATCTGTTGGCATTCCAGGCTCAGTCCTTTCTACTAGGCTAGCCTATGGCTTTCCTCCATGATTACCGGAGCGGGACCCTTGGTTATACGGGTCAGTGTTGTGACGACTTGACTTTGAGAAGACCTCTTGACTACAGGGTAGTGACGAGGTGTGGTTTGACTTTTCCTAGAACTCTCAAGTACAAGGGGAACATTCCCCACTGAGACATGTTCTTGTGATGCTATCTAAAACCGTGCGGGCGAGTCAGTGCCGCTCAAAGCATATAGTGTCGAGGTGCGGTGATTGAGCCCCTTGGCTTGCGGTTCGGGGCAGACGTGCGGGATGCTGGGCATCGATGGAGTTTACTCCTGGGACTGTTGGAGACTCACTTTCTTGGGCTAAGCTATGGGATGGAGATCCCCTTACGATCTTATTTGGGATTCTTTTTGAGTATAAAGATATGTATATACCTTGTTTCTGATACCCACTTCTTGGGTTTGGTTACTCTCCTACCAAGAGAGGCGAAGACGCGCGGGGTATGCCACGTGCTTTCCGTGTCTAGATTCTCGTGGTTGGATGAGTCTACTATCCTAATATAGGTAGAGAAGACTCAATGGGAAGTTCTTCTTCTCCCTGTTTCCAGCTTCTTGTTCCTAGACGAGTCTACCCTCTTTCCTCTTGTTGGGTTGAGCTGGACTCTTTACTGCACTTTCAGTTGTACTCCTATACTATTCCATGTTCACTCTACTGCTCACCCTTCAGTACCTCCTTTGTTGCTCCCTCAAGCCTTCGGGGTATCCTACTGAGTATTTTTATACTCACCCCTGATTGGGCTTTGCCCGCACTTGGTGTGACCTTGTAGATGATGGACAGGTTGGTCGTGACTTCAGAGGAGCTTAAGAGTTTAGGAGCGTGGACCGCGTGTGGTGGTTGTGGTTAGGTCCCAGGTGGGGGACCCCTTCCGACTGTTTTTCTTTTGTTTACCTTTTTCCGGGTTGTGGCACCTTTTCTGGTTGGGCGTGTGTTTTTCCCCTTTTCTTTTTCAGTTACCTTCAGCTTGTACTTTGTACTGTTTAGAGGTCGATGCACTCTTGTGGTTATTTATAGCAGTCTCCCTTTGCTTTTCTTTTTTACTCTGCACTTTTGCATTGAGTGTGTTGCGTGTGTGTGTACAGGT
This sequence comes from Viscum album, assembly GCA_963277665.1. Taxonomy (NCBI): domain Eukaryota; kingdom Viridiplantae; phylum Streptophyta; class Magnoliopsida; order Santalales; family Viscaceae; genus Viscum; species Viscum album. The sequence goes on along the minus strand of OY728128.1, from coordinate 1,508,610,760 downwards.
ACTTAGGAAAAGGCCTCCTCAAGTTATTGTGCCTTTGGCACTGGTCGCCAACCCCTGGCCTATGGAGGCAGGCTTGGGGTAGTTGCGGCTCCAGCCCGGGTAGGGTCGGGTCGTGACATACCCACATTTTTCACATGACACAAGGGTCCAAAATGAAGTATTGTAGAGAAATAGACATGATAAGATTGAAATAAGTATATAAAATATATCATATATAAGTTTTTAGGTGATTTTAACCCTTATATTTTTAGTTTAACCTCCTGATAAATCCATTTTTACCTTAACCACGGTAAATAATTTTTAATATTTTCACTATTCATTTTAGTAAAAATTTAATTTTAACTTAATATATAATATAAATTATGATGATTCAAAATATGGAATCCATTTTATAAAATTTTACTCATATAATTAGAAAATTTTAATTTTAAATTAATCCCACAAATGTGATGAGAAATCGGGTTTTTAAAGAAAAATGTTCAAAAGTTTACAAAGTTTTTATATCCAATTTCAATATAAAAACGATTAAAACGAAATAAATTGTATTAATATATATATAATTTAACTAATTTTAATTTTAAAAAAATTAAAATATAATTTAACTTTATACATAATCTAAAAGAACTAACAATTTTCAATTAAAATTCAATATTTTTCACTATTCATCAAAAAATAAAACTTCTCAGATTATTCAAAAAAATTCATTATATGTTAATTTTTATATTATTATTTAAAAAATGAAGCTATTTTTATCAAATAAATTTTCTAAAATTGGTAAAAAATTAATTTTAAATTTTGTGTGCAAAGCGTGACTAAACCTTTAAAAAAAATAAAGTTTTTAGAAAATATTTATTTTTTTCTTTTTAAATGATTCTTATTTTATTTATAATAAATATATAACTATAAAATTGTTTGAACTATATATTTTCATAAGTTATTTAATTCTATTCATACCTTCCATTCTGATCGCTTGATGAAAACTGCCATATTAAATAATGATATTAATAGTATATTATTGTTTAATAAAACATGGCCTTGCACGTAATGCAAGCCATCAAAGAAAATAGTTGTTGCATGTAACACAAGATAAACTAATTGTTACGTGTAATTAAATATATTAAATATATTTAATTAATTTAAAAATAAATATATTATAAATTCTTGGTGTGTTATATTTTCTTTTAAGCTTTGTGTTGCGTGTGATATATACCATCGAATAAAATATTCTTACTTTATAATCTCAGGGTGTTACATGTTTCTTAAATATTTAAATGTGTTTTTAAACATTGGTTTTGATAAATATTAGAACTATAAATGAAAAAATGCAGTATCCCGAAACGTTGTGTTGAACTTGTTTCCTTTACATAACTTGTATTAAGGTATTCTCATGTTACCTTTATGCATATGGGGATGTGTAAAGGTCATATTCTAAATACCCATATGTGATGGCCTAAAATTATTATATGTAAAGATATATTTAGAATACATTTATTTAGATGAATCATTTTTACAGCTCATGTAAAGGTAACATATTTTCAACCTTCACACAAGAGGGTCACATCACTATTGTTAAATATAGTTTTCCATATCAGTCTTTTTTGTTTTAATTTCGATTACCCAGTGATGTTATTTCAAGAAACATCATAAATAATTTTTTCACATTGGTTATTGTTAACTAGCATGAAAAATTATATTTCATGTTGATTATTAAATAAACCATCATAGAAATCAGTTAATAAATCTAGAATGGGAAGGGGTTTTCACATCGATTATTATATAACTGACATGAAAAACCCTTTATCACTTCGATTATTAAAAATAACTGAAGCAATAAACTATATTTCATATCATTTATACAATAACCGACGTAGAAAATATTTTTTTTCAATTTTTCACAATTTCTATACAATAACTGATGTGAAAAATAATTTTTTTAAAATAATATCAAATATAATAACCCAGTAGTATAACAACAAAAAAATAGGAAATAGAAGGATAAATTCAAATCATTTTTTACTTTAAAATTTGAAATATAAACATTCAAATACATATTACAAATAAAATAAAATCCAATCAAACCTATGAAACAATCTACCCATGCACCTTGTAAGTAATTTAGCTCTTTTTCAGAATAAGGGAGAGGGTCATAAAAAAGATAAAAATTAAAAGGAAAGAATTTAACTTTTATTCTCAATATAATTATAAGATAAATTATAGGAAAGGTTATGATAAAATCTAACCTTGAGTGATTTTATTACTATCTTGGTTAAAATTATTCCAAACATAAACTATAGAATATAATACCAGCATTCCATTACTCCTTGTTGATGATGGATTTTTTGTTTCAAAATAATTTTTTAATTCAAAATTATATTTTAAGTACTTGAAACCAAAATATAGTAATTATAAATGAGATATAACCTCTGTGAACATATATTTGATCTTTTTATTCTGCTTTCCTATTGTATCTCTAAAGTAGTCCCATGCCCTCTTAGAAAATGACATGCATGGAAAAAAATTAAAATTCATTATAATATACAATCATTTCAAAAAAATCAAACATATGTTCCCAATACATTGAAAAAAATTTATCACACGTCACTATGTATATAGCATAACCAGTAAGTTGTATTCTCTTTTAGACAACAAAACACACAACATCTAGTGGATACTAATATGAAAAATATATAATGCTAGTGGTTGTTTAGTTAAAATAAACAACATTTTAAGAAATAAATGTTCCATACCCTTCAAGTTAAGGAAACATCCAACACTGAATTACATTATTTTGAAATATCTTAAAAAATATATAATATTTTTTTCATATATTTCATTGTCTTTTTATTGGTAAAATAAATTATGGGTAAAAAAATCCATATAATGATGTCATATCACATTGAATACAAAGTGTATAAAGATACCAAATAAAAAAAAGATACATATTATGTTTAATTAAATTAAAATAATTAAAATAAATATGATTATTTACTTATATCTAAAAGACTTGCATCACATTGATGACTAACAAATCTCCATTTACAAGATCCATGTATCTCTCTTTAAAATTATCATATCCATCTTACACCCACAAATGTTAGATTCCATTGAAATCTCAAACTCTCTAGAACAAAGATGAATATATTTATTATTTATAAATTCCATAAAAGTATTATGTGAATCCATAGCAGCCTATAAATGTTTCTATCTAACTAGTATTTCTTTACCATTAAAGAATTCTGGTAAAAAAATATAGTTAAATATATAAATATTAAAATGTTAAAACAAATTTAACACCAAAATGAAATAAAGGATATAATCTATATGCACCTCGGTGGAGATTTATCAAAAAATTCATGATGAAAAAACTAAAAAATGTTTGATAATTTTTCTAAATGTAGTGACCTCATCTATAGGAAATGGTACTCTTGCTGGTCTATCTATAATATCTTGCATCGTGACCCTAAGCTGATCCATTTCTATCTGTTGATGATGAAAGGTATCCACAATATAATATATAATCTCATATGAAAAAATATGATATTGGAGATCCTCAACATATAAATCAAAATAGATTGGATATGTAGGTGGAGGTGGAGGAGTGGTATATGTAGCCAAAGGTGGAGAAGCGGGATCTTTAGCCTAAAACTATATTTACATGTCTGAAAATATTGAATGTACCAAATATCTAATCATATTCTCCATCATCTCACCTATCTACTGAAATTTAGCTTATAAATATTCTATTTTTCATTTATATACATCATCCTTTAAAGAATCTATAGAATGACCAAACAATTTTTTGATCGCTACACCCACATGTATCCTCATACATGACCTAGGTGTTCTGGTTTTTCTAATACAGTAGCTAAAATACCCTTTCTACCCTCAAGTATGAAGGTCATATGTGTGTTATTCTTATCAAGGGATTATAGTATATAATATTTTAAAAAATCATTAGTGAATCGTAATATATTAAGATTTGAAATAACTTAAATAAATCCATTCAATACTCTCAACTACAGCCCTAAAATATTCTTTAAGATATCTTCCCTTTTTTATAATTTGAGCCCTCTTTCAGTTTTCATGTCTAGCTGAGGGGGAAGGTGTCACGACCCGTCCCATAGGGGCATATTCTGTGAATCCCCAAGACTACCTCCAATAGGCTAGGTGTTGGCTTCTAGTGCCGAGAAGGAATATCACTGACATGGGAGGCCTTAGACTAAATACTTGTACACATGCACATATTTACAACCTATAAAATGCTGAAATATAAAAACAATTGAACAACCATGCATGCATACATCTAATCCCATAACCAAAATATGACAGGAATAAAAGGAAAGTAAACATGGCTAAGTACAAGTCCACCATAGAGAGTATAAAAACATAAGTCCAACCTAAAATTAAGTATTGAGACTATTGTCAAAAAGTTGTAGGAACACCCCTTAGTTTGTTCGGTCTCACTAAGAACCATCTGGTCCTAGTTCGCATAGGACTCCATCAAAAAATCGATCGTCTGCACAAGACATGACACGTGAGGGAAAACCACATGTAGAGGTGAGTATAACAATACTCAGTAGGACACCCCGAAACCCCTAAGCATACAAAAAAGTAAATACAGTCATCTCTACATAGGTATATGTCTACAATACATATAACAATAATATTCAAATATACTTGAAAAAGACACACAGTCTAGAGGTAAGTCACAACCATAGTATACCATCCTAGAATTATAGCTTGGAGAATCCACGAAGCACTCATTTGGGAGAACACACTCTTGAGTATGATAGCACTAATGATGTCCATCTGATAGGTACTGTTAGTTGGGTCTTATCATGAGAAAGAATATACTGATAGTTCGAAGAGAATATGATACATAGGTTAGGATCACTAACAAGGCCATGAGGTGATACCAAAAAATCAATATGGATTAAAACACTAATCAGAGGATCGACACCAGCATAGTGTTAGTCATGATGATACCAAGAACTCTACTAGGTTAAGAAGATGAATAAAGGATCTCACTTCTGGCCTCTTGGAGGGATTCCAAAGACTTAATCCAAGAAGTCTGGATGAAGGGATCATAGTCCTAGGATTAGGAGACGATTCCATACCAACCTGTAGGGAAAGGATAAGGGGAACATATCCTAACAAAAATTGTCCAAGTTATGGAGGAAAAGAGCATCAATCCATTCATAAAAGAGTACACAACATGTAATAGGGGTTACACGCTGTGTCCCTTGACCTCGGGTCCTGCCCGTGTAAATGGACCATGTCATCAAGTTGTGTCTGTGTAGTAGCACATGCCATGTAGAAATCATGTGTACTCAACCCATGTGCCAGTACATGGATCCATATCATGTATGTCTACCCGTGTACCAATATATGTCTTAACCCATGTACCTGGTCTAGGTCGCGTTTGGGTGGGGGAGTACATGACATGCTCCAAATCGTGTAATCCACCCCGTGTCCATGTACTTTCCTGAAGTACACACTGAGTCACTTGAGAGATACCACATGTCATGTTATAGGGGTTACACATCGTGTGATACTTTACTTCCTCCGAAAACCCTATCCAACACTTACTGGGCCCCACAAAGTGTGTAGATCTAGTTTACATGTCGTGTAATACAGGATTTTACAGAATCCTAGATCCACTATCTAAATTCATTCCTACACCTCCAGTCTTCAATACAAAAAATTTTCCCATAATATTGAAGATCCCAACTCATCCAATCATTTTCATTGACAAAAAATAGGTTCCTCCATCAGATCTGCTCAAAAAACATAACAAATCATCTTTCTTCATTGTGTGTCGAAGAACAAAAAATACGGTATCCTCTATCATCCTAATATCCCCATCTCCATCATCACACATCTTTCATGCTGTAAATATCCCATATATATCATATCAAATCATTTTTCCAAGAAAAAGGTGTGAAACAATCAATAGATCGGGATTTTTCGAGCTGTGGGCCAAACAAAGAACGCCTACGATGAACGATGAATGGGGGAGAAAATCACAAGAACAAATTGGAGGAATTAACCTTGATCAATGTTCATTTCTATATCAATCCTTATCCATTATACCTATAATATAAATAATAAAATCACAAAGATAATCTCCCAGACAATGTTATCAAATTTAAACTTGGGTCACCCACTAAAAATATCAATGTTTCTGATGCATCTGATATACCATTCATGGTCTCATTAAACAATTAAATATTTTTTTATTATGTTCATTAAATATCCACATATCTTTATTCTTTAAATAACATTGTTTTAATACATTAATATGTAATGTTATATATGGTTGAGCATCATCTATATTATTTAAGATGTATAAATATACCTTATTTCCCTATTCACCTATCAATGATTTTACTTTCAAACCATGGTTCCCTTTTCCCAAAAATATGACTTATTCATGGTGAGATATAGTCAAACTGATTTTTTATAGTGAAAACAAGTTGTTTATACAAAAATCTACAACCTCCTCAGAAATATACTTCTCAACAATGGAGGCTTCTGGTGAATAATGATTATTAACATATCCCTTAAATATCTTTATATAAATTTTAAAAGGGTATATACCACGTAGATATATAGGTCTATAAATCTTAATTTCTCACAACAAATGAACCATTAAATGCACCATGATGTCAAAAAAATGTAAGGTTAATTTACAGTTGAAAAAAATATAAAAACTGCATCATTCTCCAAATTGTTCAACGAACTTAGATCAATCATTTTGTTACAAATTTAATTTAAAAAAATAACACACCTTCATGATAATCATTCTAACATATATGGTAAATATTCCACATAATTAAATTGGTAGGATTTGATGTATCATGACGTGAAAATCATGTGATTTCATGCTTGTCAACTTTAAATCTTTTAGTGACCCAAAAATATTTACATTTGAATAATATCCATGTGTAACGTTGATACCATAGAAGAACTGGAAAAAATAATTTTTCCCTCTTATATAATTTATGAAAATATAGTGACAGGTATGTTCATATTCCATTGGGAGTGGGACCTAAATCCAAACATATTCCCATTGGGAGTAAGTCCAATCTTATATTCAACCCATCCTTAGTCTTTCCTTTAAAATATAAAAATGTTCCAATAAAACTATTATAGATATTCTTCTATACATGAATATATAAATGTTATGTTTGACCTCATTATATCTTCAATATAGAAGCTCAAAAAATATTTATTGTTTCTTCTAAATATTTTTACCATTACTATATTATTGTGTCTTTTTGAATGTGACATTAATGTTTTTCACACTCTCAAAATATTAATCAATTGAAAAATGTTTTAGAGAAATATCAAATTATTATAATCTATTCAATCCCTTTTTTAATCATCGATAAGAGTGATCCATAAACAAAAACCTTTGATAAACCATGTATACTATTATTCTACCATGTTTTATTTAATAATATGAATTTTTTTTCACAAATTGGATAAGCTTTATTCCCCTTAACATTGTTCCAGAAAAATTTCTATATGTTGGTAAGTTATTTATAATGAAATGATCCTTTCATGTTTTTTAAAATGTTCTATTTTATAATAATCATACACTCTAATACCTTCCTCTAATAAAAGTTTCAAATCATAAATTAATGGTGATAAAAAATCATCAATATCATTTCCTGGTTGTTTTGGTCTAAAAATCATTAAGTTCAACATGATATATTTCATCTTAATAAAAAAATCAAGAAATAAGTTTAAAATTACCAATAAAAGAGGTCATGAACTAAATTTTCTATTGAGTCTTTGGTATGGATTCATTCTATCTATGCACAATCCAAGTCTGAGAAATATATCTTCATTTATTAATTTAAGAAAATGTTAATCAATTTTCTTCTATTATGGACACTAATCTAGATAACATAACTTTACTTCAGATATTCACTCATTTACATTCTATATTAACCATTTTTCATCTTTTGAATTAAAAAAAAACATTTTAAATGGGGAATTATAGAAATATTCCAAATTTCCTTTGTAGGAGTCTTTGTAACTTCTGAATAAACCTATAGTTTTTCTTTAAACTTATACCATGATGTCCCACATTTAGGACACTATGATAGACCTTTGTATCCCTTCATATATACAATATAGTCATTTAGGAGAACTTGTATCTTCTTATACCCCAAAACCATCTGGTATAATATTTTATTTTTATTATAATGTGTATATGGAAGATCATTATCCTTAGGAAGAATCTCTTTCAACAGTTGTAGAAACACTATAAAAATCTTGCCAATCCTTCCATTTACAACCTTTAAGTTAATCAATATTAACACTGTTGATAAAACTATAAATTTTTCACAACCTGGGTACAATGGTTTTTCATAATCACCGTGTAGACACTCAATTATTATTGTTTTGTCAATTACCTCTACTTCAATATCACAAATAATTTCTTCAATTTGATTAGACTTTTCATCTTAAAAATCATCATCATCAATAGATCTTGAATTCTTCCCAATTTTATAATGCCAAATCCAAGGACTATAACTCTTATTAAAATCATGAAAAATTAAATGATCTTTGATTTCTATCTTTTAATATTTTTCATATTTAAACATTCCAAGCATGGATTGAAAAAATAGGTCATTATTTAGAACATTTCATTTAGAAAATTCCAAATAAGCATCAAAACCTTCCTCATATTCATCACTTGTTCACAATATAATAATCCAACTATGAATCATTATTATCTATAAAAAAATTAAGAATTAAAAATAAGTATTATATTTTTAAATTTAATTTTAAATTTAATTTTATAAATAAAAAAACGTAACATATATTTCATAAACAAAATTATCACTTTGAACATATTTAATTATGATCCTTTTAGAAAAAAATAAAAAAAGAATGGTAAAAAACATTAAAAATGATTTTAAAATGTTGACCACAAATAAAACACCATTATTCCTTACTTTTATTATGTAATTTCATAATTATATATTTATTGTTTTAAAAGTATATAAAGAAATATCATAATATAAAGGGATAAATATTAGAGAGTGAGAAAAAATGAAATTAAAAAACATGATAAATAATATAAAGTCATTCATACACTTATACCAAAATTGGTATACAAGGGTGACTACAAAAAAACTCATTAGACTCACCAAAAAATTATTCCATACAAATGAAATTTAAATAACAATATAATCAATGTTTTAACATCCAAACCCAGATTCCACTAATATAGCTCCCTGATTTGGTTCTGTCATAAGGCCTCAAGCGCACCTCCCTATACGCCAGTGGCTACTGACTAGCTGCAAGGGTTTAAAGGTGGTACAATGGGGGGAATATACCCTCATATCAGAGTAACATAGTGGAAATAACTAGATATCATCCAAATCAGTAATAATTAGAGTAAATAATAATTAAATAAATGAAATAGAAGCCTGATGTAATAATAAATGAAATGCTATAAAATCCCAAACAACCATGTCATACATACAACACTGGTCACCCATTGGACTGACCACATATACAAGAGTACATAAAGGAAACATAAATAAAGGTATATGGCTCTACAAATAACTCTTAACTAGATCACATACTCAATCTCTAAAACACTACCGATCTTCCCCATCCTGATCAAAAGAATCCACATGAGGGGCTCTAATCGATAATGCAACCCTAGGTCTCAGCCCTATCAATCATGCAATTTTTTCTCAATATGAAAAGCAGACATAAGGTCTACACGCACACTAAGGTGAACATACTAAGGTCATAAAAAATATTAGTAGGACACCCCAATAATGAACCAATAAATCTATTTCCATAAGTTCATGCTCATGAAATATGCTCAGCCTAGTCAAGACAATTGGAAACAGTAAATAAAATAAATCAAGTGAAACCACAGTCAATACCTTGGTCCAGGATCCCAATCTATTGGGTAATGTTCCATCATGTATATATATATATATATGTTTATATATATATATATGTGATTAAGGTGAAATAAATAACATAAACAACACTAGTCGATCCTTATGTCTTAATCTTGATCATCTAGACATCCTGTAAAAAGTTAATTGAGTTGGATTTCATACCACTCAAGTTGTGTATAATTAATTTGACCCTTGGGTCCATAATCCCGATCGATAATAACTACTTTTAATTGTGCCATAAATGTATCTTACCAAGCTATGTCACCAAAGGGGGATACAATTCCTAACCCTAAGTTCACCCGTACTCACCTCTAATCACTATAATGAAGGATGCCATATGCCGATAGAAAATGGTCACTAAGTTACATGACATACCAATCAATCCACATGAATCCAATATGATGTCTGAATATTATGTCTCAGTGCATAGGATGTCATGACATTGCAACTCAGATAATCCCTAAGGGGTTTGCCCTTAGGTGATATGAAAATGGAATTCTCTATGGACCCAAGTACATGTTCGGTGTACAATCATATAAATGGACCAATAGCCCCATCCCCAAGAAGTACCTCTGGGTGATGTAATAATGATACATCCATCTGACCCTTGGGAGCATCATAAGCATCACTCGAGGAGAGTATAATCATCCATTAAGTATATGTCACATCAATGGTGAGGAGCACCATATCCACCACCTCGATCAAGTAATCGACTAGGAAGAGAAAAATCATCCCCATCGCTTGGGATAGTGAAATCATCCACGAGTATAATCAATAGGGGTTCGATGATTGAATATCATAATCGAGGGAGTTTATGCCTAAATATCATAATCAAGGGATTCCATGCCTAGATATCATAATCATAGGGACACCATTCCCAACATCATAAACATATCGATGCCATTCCCAAATGTCATAAACATAGGGATATCATGCCCAAATATCATAAACGTAGGGAAGTCATTCCCAAATACCATAAACATAGGCTAAAAATTTGGATCCCAGGGAATATGTTTGGTCATCCTAATATATAAAAGAAAGGGATCAGAAGCTAGACCCCCAAAAATACGTCTGGGCATCCCAATAAATAATGTCTCATAACATCAGACACAATGGCCACAAACTTGTAAGCACATCTGGTAATCATTACTTTATTAATAGTAACCAAGTGAATGAATAAATAAAGAGTGAGGGTGGTCGAACACCTAAACCCACCAATACTGATATTACTCCTCAGGATAACAAGTATAGTTCAAGTTCTAAGGTGACACCTTCTACCATCTCTACCCAAACTCAATGTATTAGCTTAGGGTTGGTCAAACACCAGGTCTCCAATTGGGTTGATTAGATCAAAACCCTGGAGAGGAATCTTACTTGGGATCCTTGAGGTCTACACATAAGTGAAGGTATCCTACTCAAGATCCTTGCCTATGAAGTTAAAAGAAGGAATCCAACATGGGATCCCTAATGGTATATAAATAGTGGCATCCTTGGAACAATACATAGGGTGGGGAATCCTACATGGGACCCCCAATAATAGTGTACATAGGAAGAGGCATCCTACATTAGATCCTATAAAGGAGTAATAGATAGAGAGATCCTATAAGGTATTTTCTAGGTCAGCATGTAAATGGAGGCATCCCATAGGGGACCCTCAGTAATAGTAATTAGATAGAGAAATCCTATACAGGATCCTCTAGGTTGAAAGATAAGATAGAATAATAAACTAAAAGGAAAATTCCTTGAACACCAGACTAGAGAGATGGATCATGAACCACCTTAGATCAAGGGTATCACTCTTAGGAGATAGCTGAATTAAATTATTGGAGGAAAAACCTATCCATTTAGATAAAAGAATAAAATGCCTCTTAGGAGTCCTCAAATCACTATATGGGTTTTACCATCATGATCATTGTGGAAAGATACTCAAAATAGACTAATCATTTGTCTAATTCTAACTCTGGGGCATAAAGATATGAAAAACCCTCAAAAGGGTTACAAGGGACAGTACATGATGTGTATACCCTAGTAGATGGCGTGTACTCCCAAATCCCCACTTGGGCATGTACTCCAGTCATACTTGTCATGTAAAAACCCAAGTACATGGTGTATTGATCAAGTACATGGCATGTACCCTACATGGGGTACCTTCTTGTGTATCTCACATGGATTGATCGTGTACTTGGCCTGGCCGTGTACCTCTACAAGGTGTGTGGTCTACACTGGGTCTGGTTGTGTACTCTACACGGCCATGTGCCCCTACATGGTTTGTATTTCTAGGTACTCGGTTACACATCCAAGTCCCTGTACACAACATTTATACCCCATACATGACATGTACTTCTAAAAAGATCATCTCCACTGAAAGGGAAGAACACATGACATGTGTTCCTGAACTACATATCGTGTGATCAGGATTTATGAATGGGAAACCCCTCGAATCAGCCTAAAACCCCAATTTTCCCTCAAAAGGTATATATTGTCCCACAAGGGGTCCTAATCAATGATAATAGTGCATTAAAACTAGAAAATGGAAAATCTATGGTGATTTATGGAAAAACATAAAAATAGACTATCTTTGGGTGGAATCTGCTAAATATTCACCCATTTTTACAATCCACGGCTTCTGCATGATGATTTAGCTCCTCCCAAGATCCAAGACAATACTTATCTTCTTCTATCCATATCTCCATATCTCCCTCCACATTTATATATAGGTTGCGACAAAGGATATCCCACAAGGGCATGTGCGAGAAGCCAGTGGAGAAAAAAAAGAAGAGGAAAAAGAAAAGAAGAAAAAGAAATGAAAAAAGAAAATGGGGCTCAGCCTGGCCTTGATTCCCAACATGATTTTATACCCCACCTAGGAAAAACTCCCCATTTAATACTCAATAGTAGAGAAAAAATCTCAATCTGACACTTTATTCAAAAGATATAGTTGAACATATGTGTGTGAATAAATTAATATTTAATTAAATACATATTAAATATTAATTATTACACATAAATCTGAACAATTCAAAATTCCAGAAAACTACTATCCTAGGGTAAACACCCTATTCTAGGACCAATGGAGTGGTCAGAATCTATTAGGGGAAAATGACTATTTTACCCCTTACAAGCATCTGAAATAAAAAATTCAAATTTATTCTCAAATTTCCTTTCCAGAAAAACATGGGTCCTTACAATCTCCCCACCATAAACCTTCTAATCCCTAAGAATCAATAGTAGTAAAAATAATGTACATTATCTAATAATAAGAATCTACACAACTACACCATCCCAACTATCCAACAACTAGTATCATAGTGTCAAAAACTCTGCTACATGGGATATGTTCAACTACAACTAATATGGTACTCCCCACCATAGGAATACCCTTATTATCATGTCACAGCTAAAACCCGAGATCAAAGGCCCATGGAAAATGAAAATTTTTAATTGAAAAATGGGGCCACCACCCTTAAATATCCAATGGTGTACACCCCACCATATGGCCTACCTTATACCATTTCTCCAACGTAATCTTAGTAGGTTCCCTAATCAAACTAGGAAAGGACATTTAAGAAGCTTTAAATGGATCTGAATCACTCTCATTATACTCAATATGATGTCAATATAGATCATGATAATCTCTAATAATGAGTGCACTAAGATTCCATTGAAAGTCGTGTATTGATTTCTCTAGTCACACTCACACCAAACAAGCTTTACTTGCCTTTATCCAACTCCTCACACCACGTCTCCCGATATTGTGTGTCCAGGTCCAGCCATGGGTCAACCATCTCATGGTAACAAATTTATTTTAGATGCCTCCTCTACCAAAGAGGGATATTTTTCATTTTAACCACAACTCCTATACAACCATTCCCATGATAAGTCTTTGAAACCATCATTCCTTGGCTCACACCCATCCACTCGCTGATTTATGATTTAAATGGAACCACTCACAAACGACATGTACCTTTATCACCCAACCCATACTCCTGTGAATCTTATACTACTAAAACCAACCTGAATATGCTATATTGAATGATGGTCCAAACAATATAGAAGCTCCCTGGTAACTCCTCTTCTAAATTGAGCACCTCACATGTGCCAAAATTTATTCCATGAACACCCATCACTCAGAATCATTCCAGTCACGAGTGTCTACACATGATCTGAATATATTAGCAATAAAGGAAACACTAGTCAATAGGGAAAGACACCCAAATAGTCCTCCCAACCAAATCCAATCTTGAAACCTAATCACCCCAGGTGGTTCATCAAAATCCAAAGGCATCAACATTTCTATATCGCAAAACCTGATCACTAACCATGCATTGGTCTCAACAAGAGTGTATAACCAAGATCACTTCCAAAAAGGAATCCATAAAATTGGGCCAACCTAACTCATGTAGTTTTCCCTCAAACAAATAGAATGTTGACCTATAAGGGTCTGAGTCTAAACTAAGGGCCTTTATGTCTACCACCCTATCCCTAACGATCAAGTCTCATAATATGGTATTTATTTTCTACCACTTATCCCAAATACAAACATTTGCAAGGTAGGTAAGATAAAAATGACCATTAGGGTCAAAACTACCGATAATTATCCTACTAGGGCCCTAATCCTCACTGATCATCCTCATAAAGGACAACCCCTTAGATTATCATGATATCATGTAGAAAATAATGATGAACTGACACTCACCAGGCATCCATATATGGTAATACCACATGGAGTTTCAGTTATCTATAAACTTTTAGGCATCCATCGGTATCTTACTCAGCAACCCGACTAGATAACCACAAATGAAGGTCAGTTAATTATAATGTTATTCTGATTTATGTAGGAAAATATTATATAGATTGTTACTAGCACTTTAAATAATCGAACCTAAGAAACAACACCCAAAAAGGGGTATAAAACATGTAAATCATATTCCTTTTTGACCTATAAGGGTCACTACACCTCCTGTACATGAGTACTGAGTCATTAGCCTCACTATAAAACGTATCAATGTAGATCCACATAGCATGCCATCAGAAGAAAATATATACACCATTCCACCCAATTAAGTATAATTCCCCCAAAAACCTATATGATAAAACATCATTTATGTTTTTTTATACTTTAAATAATTGGCCTCTATTGTCAGTAATAATCACACACTAGAAGACCTATAATATTTGAATTTTATATGCCAAATATGATGCATGAGATGATTATTTACTTTGTCTTACAAGAGTCAAAATCAATCACTAGAATATTTCTAATGGAAAATAGCTATAAATCCATCAATAAATCATAAAATCCACACAAAAAGTGTGTTGTTAAAATTGAAAATCATATAAAATTGTAACATCACATATCATAATAGAAATTCTATAACCCAGGAAACCAATAATTCTTATTGGAATAAGTGTTCTCAACGCACCAGTTTGGTAACCATCACATGTTCCAACACGTTCCAAATAATCCTATCTCCATATCCAAAATAGTAAGAAAACATGAAAGGAATACCTATGATACCAATTTGTAATGTATTGACCCAGATTTCACTAATCTGGTTCCCCAAGATGGTTTATCACAAGGCCTCAAGCGCACCTCCCCATATGCCAAAAGCTACTGACTAGAAGAAAGGGTCTAAAGGTGGTACATTAGAGATATTATAACATCATATCAGAGTAACATAGTAGAAATAACTCTATATCATACAAATAAGTAATAATCAGAGTGTATAAGTAGTAAATAAATTAAATAGAATCATGTTGTAATAATAAATGAAATGTTATAAAATCATGAACAACCATGTCATACATACAACACCGGTCACCCCCTGGGTTGACCACATATATACGAGTACATAAAGGAAACTAAAATAAAGGTATAGGTCTCTACTACTAACTTCAATCCAGACCACATAATTGGTCTCCAATACACTTTCAAGCTACCCCAACCCAATCAAAAGAATCCACACGATCATCTCTGCTTGATCATGCAACCCTGGGCCTTAGCACTATCCATCATGTAATCTGCGCTCAACCTAAAAAGTAGACATATGATCTGAACCCACACTGAGGTGAACATACAAGGGTGAGAAATAATCTTAGTAGGCCACCCCAATGATGAACCTATAAATTTTCTATCATAAGTGCATGCTCATGTAATATGATTAGCCTAGCCGATACAACTAGAAATAGTGGATAAAATAAATCAAGTGAAACTACATTTGATCCCTGGGTCTGTGATCCTAGTTAAATAGGAAATGTTATGTCATGTATATATATATATCTATCTCTCTGTGTGTGTAGATATTACTATATATATACATAAATATGTATATATATGATTAAGGTGAAAGAAATAACATAAACAACAATAGTCAATCCTTGGGTCTGTAATCCTGATCATATGGACATCCTGTAAAAAGGGAATTGAGATGGATGTTGTACCACTCAATCCATGTATAATTAAGTCGATCCCTGGGTCCATAATCTTGATCAAAAAATCATACTTCAAATAGCTCAAAAAATGTATCTGATTAAGCTACGTTTCCACAAGGGGGTACATGTCCTAACCCTCGGTTCACCTGTACATGCCTCCAACAACTATAAGGAAGGATGTAGTATACCAAAGGAAAATCTAGTAAATGGTAATTGAGATGGATGTTGTACCACTCAAGCCATTTGAATCTAGTTCGATGTCTGAATCTTAGGTCTCAGTCTATAGAAAATCATGACATTGTGAATTAGATAATCCCTATGAGGATGAACCTTAGGTGATCTATAAATGTATTTATCTCTAAACCCAAGTACATGCTCGATGTCCATTCATATAAATGTATCATTATCCCCATCCTCAGAAAGTACATTTGGGTGAATTTATAATGGTGCATCCACCCAACCCTAGGAAGCATCCAAGACATCACTTGAAGAGAGAATAATAATCCATCGATTATATGTCACATCAATGGTGAGGAGCACCATGTACACCAAATTGATAAATAAATCAATTAGGGAGAGCATAATCATCCCCATCACTCAGGAGAGTGTAATCATCCATGTGCATCATCATTATGGACTTTATACACAAATATCATAATCAAGGGATGCCATGCCTGAATATCATAATAAATGGATTCCATGACTAAATATCAAAATCATAGGGATGTCATGACTAACATCACAAACATAGGGACTCCATACCAAAATATCACAGACATAGGGATTTCATTCCCAAATATCATAAACATAGGGATTCCATACCCAAATATCATAAACATTGTCTAAAAATCTAGATCCCATGAAATATGTCTAGGAATACCAATATATAAAAGAGTGATCATAATCTGGACCCCAATAAATACGTTCAAGCATCCCAATAAATAAAGCCACATTGTGTCAAGAACAATAACCCCAAACCAAGAAGAATCTCTAGTAATCATAAATGCATTGGTAGTAAACAAGTGAATGCATAAATAAAGAGTGAGGGTGGTCGAACACCTAAACCCACCACTACTGCTACTACCCCTTACACTAACAAGTTTTTTTGAGGGTTCTAAGGTAACACCCAATTCCATCTCTAAAAGTACCCATCCTTAAAAATAACATAATCTTGAGTTTTGATCAATAATTTACTTTCTTTCCCATTGAGGATCTTTTCAGGTTTATAGTTTATTAGAATTAGGCCATAAATATTACATTGCATCAAAAATATTAAAAAGTAGACACTTATAATCTACCCAATTTTTTCAAAATAATAAAACTCCGTAAATAAAACAAGAATTCTTTTCTTGATAAAAAAATCTTCTTGAAGTATTCTTTTTCTTTACGCTTCCTTATACCCTATGAAAAACATTTCAAAAACTTGGGATGAGCATAAAAGGCCCAGTAAGGAATATAAAATCATACTTTTTAGCCATATAACATAAACTACTTATCTTACATCATGTAATCATAATATTCCTACAAAACATCATATAAATCCTAAAACATAAAGGTAACTTGTGGAATCCATAACATACTTACATTTTATCTTTCACAGCTAAATAGGGAGTAACCTTCATGGTTATATTTATAATACCCATCATAGTATATTCCCTAAATCTCTTAGGATAAACTTTATCATTTACCTCTGTTACGTTACCCAATGCATTAGAGAGCTATCTCGGGCTCACCCGCCTTAGTTTTATCACGGAACCACCCATATTTGGTTATCACGTAACCACCCATCAAATGTACAAGTATCATTACATAATCATATCACATAAAATAAGCATAAAAGAAAGATAACATTTCAACATTTCAATCACAAGATATCAGTTCAATATATTGAAATAATTCAATCCATTTCAAAAACCATTTAAAACATTTAATAAAGATATTTTTGAATCAAAGTGTCCCATACCAATTTGAAACTTTTAAAAAAAATTATCATTATAAAACATTAAAGTCCATATAAATAAATTCTTAAAAACCATTTTGAAAACATGTACATGAAATAGAAGGTTTTAAATGAATAAATCTTTAAAAAATTTAAAATGATGTTTTAGTTAAAGAGTCCCTTACCGCTTGAGAAAATACTTGAATAAAAATAATTAAATAATAACATTAAACAAAACTTATAATATCATGATTATAAGTATATTAATGATATAATATGTCAAAGGGAAGTATATACACTATATAAAAGTGAATTGGTACATAACAACAAATAAGTCTCAATGGAATGTAAATTGAGATGAAATTCCTTAAAAAGGTTGTATCCTTAGATTAAGGATAAATCAATGACATAAATATGTGTGAAAAATATAAATACACCCAATATAAGTTGATATTCAGTGTAAAACAATCAGAGTTCATTCACACGTATTTTTGGAAAAACAAAACCAATGACAGGGATATTTAACTCAATGAATGAATATTGAGTTAAGATTTCCCTTCCAAAGTTCATATAAATGACGTAAGAATTTATCAATGGAGTGATTATGTGTAGAAATAGTAAATACACACAAATGTAAGTGTAAATTACTACATAAATAAATAAAAAGTGATTACACACATAATCTTGGCATAATATAGTCAACGAAGTATGTGTAAAACCCAATGAGTGGAAATTGAGTTTAGAAATTCCCTTATAAAGATCATTTTGTTAATAAAATAGATTGATTATGTATATTAACTATAAATACACATAAATAAAGTATAAATACAAGATAGGATATCAAAAATAATTTCTCAAATAGTTATAGCATGACATAATCAAGAAGTAGAAAATTAACCGAAAGAGTGGAAATTGGGTTAAGAAGTTCCCTTATCATGAGTCCGACTTGTCTCATTCGTTATTTAATTTCCAGAATAATAAACTTAGGTTAATTTATAATTTATTCATAACCTTTTTTAAGTTTATTATTTATTTTATATCACTTATTACCATGTTATAAAAATTATATAATTATTTAATTTCATATCGGTCATTTTGTTGATATTCAGTACTTGAATTGAAAATGAACCTTTTTTGATGTAAATTGTTCATGTAGTAAAAATTACATCATATCCAAAATATTATTAATGATTTAAATATAATATATATACAGTATATATGTGCTTATAATATTCCATAACATTTGGAGATAAGAAATTAAATGTCTTGTTCATAGAGACAGTAGGCTGTAGTATGCATGAATGCTACTTTCATTTCTTTGTCATATTAGAGAAATAAAAACTAAATGATACATAGGTATATTTAAATAACAGTATAATATATTTTTTATATATGTTACATTATTTCATTAATTCCATACTTTATACATTCTATGTATGTAATGGACGAGTCATATCACTTTGAGGGAGCAATAGTCTGCACTTCCTCAAATGAAATTATCATATTTACACATTATGGAAAGCATAAAGGTATGTTATAAATAAAAATTATAGAAGAATATAGATAATATAAATATAATATATTTCATATATCAATATGGTTCCATTAAAATGACCACCATGAGAGGTGGTAGAAGAAAACTGAACATTCATCGTTTCGTGAGGCAGTAGTTCGTCGTACACAAAAACAGTATGTTCGTATCCATTAGATGGAGGTGTGTGTAAGTATCATTTGAATCCTTCTCATAAAAACATACTAGTATATTGATAATTCTATCATTTTTATTTAATTATAGAATAATAATATCATAGGTAGTGAAGAAGGAAAATAAATCAAAGGATCTTGAGAGAAGGCATTACCTCAGAATCGAGTAACTTCTTTTGATTTGAGCCAAAATGATTTCTTGAATTGACTTATACCCAAGGTAAGGCTTCTAGAAAGAAGGTAGGGATTCTAGGAAGAGTATTGGAAATATGTTTTCCTAACTAAAAGGCTTTGTAAGTGTTATATAAAGAGAAGAAGAAGTGCCCTTTTATAGAAGAGGTGAGGGGCACTTTAGGAAAGTTTTGAAATATTAATTTATTATAAATTCAATTTCGATTAAAAATGGTCAACAATCATTTAATTTAAATATAATATGATTTTTGTTCGAATAACCATCATCCAATAATTTTTAGACAAGTTTTGAATATTTTTTTATCCTTATCTTTTTTGTTTAACCCTTATTTTACCCTTTTTAATCTTATAGTGATATCATGTAATTTACACATTATGGGTTAA
Source organism: Viscum album (assembly GCA_963277665.1). Taxonomy (NCBI): domain Eukaryota; kingdom Viridiplantae; phylum Streptophyta; class Magnoliopsida; order Santalales; family Viscaceae; genus Viscum; species Viscum album. The sequence continues at coordinate 1,508,590,168 of OY728128.1, read as the reverse complement.
TGTAATTACCATATCATGTCAAACGACCCACAAAAATTTAATTTATGAAATATTTGGACTTATATTAACCATTTTTCTGAATCTTATATTTTTAGGAATTTAATTTCATTTAATAAACTATTTTATATTTTAAGTTATGAATTATGTCAATTTTGGTCACTATTCATATTTGACTTTTTACAAATTCATGAAAACACGATTTCTTCAAAAAAACATTGAATCAATACTAACATGTCATATTCACCTATAAAATTAGTGGATGACATAATTTAAATCAAATAATATTTATTTTAATATTTATAATATCATTTAATTGAATCCTTTATTAATGATGCAATCACTACATCATCATTGTGTCATAATTAAATTTATTTATTTAATATTTAAAATTTATAAATAAAATATCATGATGTAGGAAATTTTTTTATATTTCTAATTAATATTTATAGTCAAATATATCACTTATATAACTCCATATAAAAAAATGTTTTAGTAAGAAGATACATGTTTATATTATTTTTCTCTTTACTTTAAATTACTTATTATAACATGTCATTATCAATCCCAAGTGGATCCATGGGGTCCTAAAATCGACCCAAGGATACCCATGGTAGGCGATATGTCATAAAATAGGATTAGAACATTTTTTAGGGTAGTTTTATATTATTATAATATTATTATTTTACCCTTATTTACCTGATTTACCCTTTAACCATGATAAAAAAAATAATTAATGAACTTACTATTCGTAATTTCCATAAATAAAAGGTACCTATTTACACAATTTAGAACTTATAATTCAAAATATGGAATCCGTTTTTCCAAATTCAAAACACAAAATTTTCATAAATTAATTTAAAATTAATTCTCGTTCTCAAAACTAAAAAGCTGGTTTTTAAGAAATAAAAACTATTGAAAGATTGACATATGTTTATGTCCAATTTAAAAGTGAAATTAATTTCAATGACCAAAATTGTATTAAATGATAAAAACTTAATCTAATTACACTTTAAAACCAATTAAAATGACAATATAACTATGTAAATAAATTAGATGAAAAGGTAGTTTTGAATTAAAATGCAGTATTTTTCACTATTCATTAAAAATGAACTTTATCAGAAAATTACCAAAAATTTAAAAAGAGTAAATTTTTATGTCCCTATTATATATAAGAAGTTTATTTTTTCAAATTAAACATATAAAAGTTAAAAAAACTAGATTTAAAAAGGGTTCACCTTCAAAAGGCAGTAAAACGACCTTTAAAAATGTTAGAGTATTTTATGCTTAAATTTAGATTCTTTATAATTTTAAGCCTCTAAGTTTTTTAGATAAATATAGAAACGTTTAACAAAAATGTGGAATCATATTGTTGTTAGTTTTTTTCATTCCCACTAATACAACGGCTAGGCATTAACTATCATTTAAAATAACAATAATATTATTATTGTATTATTTTTCGGTATAACTCAATGTTGTGTGCAACGTATGATTTTAGAGAAACCTGTTGTTGTGTGTGAAGTACACTATCGAAAAAAGTCTCATATTTAACATAAAATTAATATCTTATTCATAAATATTAATAGATATGAAAATGTATTATTCTATAAATACTTGGGTTATTACATCATTCCCCCCTTTTGGAAATTTCATCCTTGCAATTTTAAAATTGGGCTCAGAAAAATCATTGAAAATACCACATTGGAAAAAAGAGTCTATAAAAATATCACTTTAAAAGAAATAAATAGAAGTACAAAGGTCACTCGAGATAACACATACTAGGATTCCATGTATAAAAACATGGATATGTAAGAGAAAGCTATCCATTAAGTTCTGATGGAGAGTGATAGAAAACGTGATTAGGAAAAACCTAACAACCAGAAATCCATAAACTCATGATGGGTTAAACGGTATTTTATTTCTCAATTGGAAAAGTAAATGGAAAACGTTTTTATTTTAATATCCTTTTTATAAAGTTGAGTAATTGATTTACTACTTAGAATAAGAACATAAGGAAACATACCTACTTGTCAAGTAGAGTTTTATCCATTAATAAATATCTACCACAAACTAATATTTTCTTCAAACTATGAGTATTCAATTTGACTTGGTCACACCTTAATCACTAGAATCAACTTCAAGAGAATCACATAATCCACAAAAGATGAACTATATATTTACCCTATCTTTAGACATTAACTAAAACCAAAATGGTTAGTGCAATAAGATAATTCCCAAAAAGGACAATACTTTATACAAATAAATACTACTCTCAATCTCCAAACAATACCCCAAAGTTCAATAAAGACTATTCAACAAATAAAAGTCCTTAAAATTCCTCAAAATAATCCAACCAATATTGAAACCCAAAACTCATAAGGATTTGATCACATAGTTTTCCTAGATAAATATTAACATTTATCTCCAAATAACATTGAATACTCTTAAATTCTCATACTTAAAAGTAATTAACCTAATCACATGTTCTCCATGATAGGTTAATCATTTCCATAAATAACCCAAATCACCATATGTACTTAATAAAAACATAGATTATTCCAAAAATAAAAAACAACCACTACTCCTCAAATAAAATCCCATAGTATTCTATTTCCCTTAGGTATACAGTGTTCCCAAAAGAGTGAACATCTTCTAAAATAACATTTATCACTTAATCACCAAATCATTTTCATATACTAAGGATATCCATTTTATAAAAAAAAGTTCAAAAAATAAACTTATTCTTGATCCATAGAATTATTTAACTAAAAATTATAAGTCATATTAACTAGGGACTTTATGTAGGATTATGGTAGGTGACGCGCCCTTGTCTCCCTTCGATTGTGGGTTCTATTCTTACAGCCTTGATGAACACAATATATTTTCACCCATCTTGCGAGATGTACCATTTTATAAAACTCAAAAATAACCCTAACATATTTTAACCTCACTGGTTTTCTTATACCTATCATTTTTATCCCAACACATAATAACCTCATAATTATAATTCATGAAGTCTTATATATATATTGACATTTTTTTCACCTCCATATGATAAAATAAAACTATTCCCAATAGAAATAACATCATACCTTAATCATTGTGTCCACTTGGTTTCATCATCATCTTGCTCATGTAAATATAAGATCCATGCATTGAAAAAATGATTTATAGATACTTTAAAGTTATTTTCTTCCATTATATAAATACACCTTGTACAACTTGGGTCATATGGGTGTTCATAGAAAAATAGTTTTGGAAAATAATCATGTATGACATATAATTTCAAAACATCTAATAAAACTGGATTTTTATAAAATTGTTAGACCGAGTTTGAGTTGAAACTTTCAATCAATGGTGTTTTTAAAATACCATAAGCATATTCTGAAAGAATATATTTTAAAATAAAATATAAATAGGTTGCGCAAGGGTCTCCTTCTTCAGCACCTTCTTCAAAATCATAATATACTTCAAAATCTTGTGATAATGAAAAATATCTGAAAACACCTTGATGATATTTACCTTTCTTGAAAATATGAGAATATTGAGAAAATAGGATTTAATGAAAAACAACCCATGATATGCGTTGATATCAAGTTATAGTGGAGGTGTTTGATATCTCAAACAACTGCTTGCAAGTGAGTTGTATGTTAGAAAAAGTTTCAAAATCATCCGAACATGACTTTTCAATAATTATTGCAAGCAAGTCATTAGGAAGAGATAGGAATGTTGTTTGTGATTCTCCTCCTTCCATTTGTAACCAAATTTCCTTGATCTTAAAAGAATTATAAAACAAGGATTTAACTGAAATAATTGACATAGAGACTAATTGTGTGTTTAATGAAAACTCATAATCCATAAAGTTTTCTAAACCTTTCCTCTGATACCAACTATAAGGCCCCAGCCTTAGAAATTATATAATATTGAGTTTTGATCAAGAATTTAATTTCTTTCACATTGGGAATCTTTTCAGTTTATAGTTTTAGATAATTAGGCCATAACTATTATATTACATCACAAATATTACAAAGTAGACACTTATACTCTACCCAATTTTTTCACAATAATAAAACTCCTTAAATAAAAAAATAATTCTTTTATTGATAAATTTTTTTCTTGAATTATGTATTTATCTTACCCTTCCTTATACCCTTTGAAAAACATTTCAAAAACTTGGGATGAGCATAAAAATATCACTAAGGAATATAAAATAAGGAATAAAACTGTTAGTCCATGAATATTTAAACCCCATGAATTTTTTTAAAAAATTCATACTTTTCACCCATAAAACATAAACTACTTATCTTAAATCATGTAATCATAAGATTCCTACAAAACATCATAGAAATCCTAAAACATAAAGGTAACCTGTGGAATCCATAACATACTTACATTATAGATTTCACAGCTACATAGGGAGTAACCTTCATAGTTACGTTTAGAATACCCATCACAGTATATTCCCTAAATTTCTTAGGATAAAATTTATCGTTTACCTCCATCACATTACCCAGTTCATTGGAGAGATATCTCGGGCTCACCCACCCTAGTTTTATCACAGAACCACTTTTATTTGGTTTATCAGGTAACCACCCATCAAATTTCCAAGTATCATTACATAATCATATAACATAAAACAAGAATAAAGGAAAGATAACATTTCCACATTGCAATCACAAGATATTAGTTCAAGATATTGACATAATTCAATCCATTTCAAAAACCATTTAAAACATTTAATAAAGATATTTTTGAATAAAAGTGTCCCATACCACTTTGAAACTTTTAAAATAAATTATCATTTTGAAATATTAATGTCCATATAAATAAATTCTTAAAAACCATTTTCAAAACATGGTCATGAAATAGAATTTTATAAATGAATAAAACTTTAAAACATTTAAAAAGATTTTTTAGTTAAAGGGTCCCTTACCGCTTGAGAAAATACTTGAATAAGAATAATTAAAGACTAATATTAAATAAAAATTATAATATAATTAGAATAAGAAGTTTCATGATATAATATGTCAAAGGGAAGTATATACACCATATACAAGTGAATTGGTACATAACAACAAATAAGTCTCAATGAAATGTAAATTGAGATGAAATCCCTTACAAAGGTCGTATCCTTAGATTAAGGATAAATCAATGACATAAATATGTGTGAAAAATATAAATACACCCAATATAAGTGGATATTCAGTGTAAAATAATTAGAGGCCATTCACACATATTTTTGGTAAAACAAAACCAATGACAGGGATATTTAACTCAATGAATGAATATTGAGTTAAGATTTCCCTTCCAAAGTTCATATAAATGACGTAAGAATTTATCAGTGCTCACTTTTATTAAAAAATGACGTAAGAATTTATCAATGGGGTGATTATGTGTAGCAATAGTATATCAACACAAAGGGAAGTGGAAATTACAACATAAATAAACAAACATTGATTTCGCACAAAATCTTGGCATAATATAATTAACGAAGTATGAGTAAAACCCAATGAGTGGAAATTGAGTTTAGAAATTCCCTTACAAAGATCATTTTGTTAATAAAATAGATTGATTATGTATATTCACTATAAATACACATAAATAAAGTATAAATACAAGATAGGATATCAAAATTCATTTCTCACATAGTCATATAATGACGTAATCAAGAAGTATAAAATTAACCCAAAGAACGGAATTGGGTTAAGAAGTTCCCTTACAATGAGCCTGACTTATCTCGTTTGTTCTTTAATTTCCTGAATAATAAACTTAGGTTATTTTCTAATTTTTTCAGAACCATTTTCAATTTTATTATTTATTTTATATCACTTATGACCATTTTATAAAAATTATATAATTATTTAAGTTCATATCAGTCGTTTTGTCGATATTCAGTACTTGAGTCGAAAATGAACTTGTTTTGATGTAAATTGTCCATGTAGTAAAAAGTAAATCATCTCCAAAATATTATTCATGATTTAAATATCATATATATCCATTATATGTGTATTTATAATAGTCCATAACATTTGGATATTAGAAATGAAATGTACCCTTGAAGTAGACGGTAGGTCATACGTATGCATGAACACTACTTTCCTTTCTTTTTCATATTAAAGGAATGAAAACTAAATGATACATAATAAAATTTTAATCCTAGTATAATATATATTTTATATATGTTACATATGTTCATTAACATCATCCTTTATATGTTACATGTATGGAATGAGCGAGTCATATCACTTTGAGGGGGCAGTAGTCCATACTTCCTCAAATGAAATTATCATATTTAAACATTATGGAAAGAATAAAGGTATGTTGTAAATAAAAATTACATAAAAATAGATACAATATAAATATAATATATGTAATATATAAATACATTTTTATCATAATGGCCACCATTAGAGGTGGTAGAATAAAATTGAACAATCATCATTTCGTGAGGTAGTAGTTTGTTGTACATAAAAACAGTATGTTTGTATCTATTAGATGGAGGTGTGTGTAAGTGTGGTTTGAATCCTTCTCCTAAAAACATACTAGTATATTGAGAATAATTTTATTATTATTTAATTATATAATAATAATATCATATGAAGTGAAGAAGGAAAATAAAGGAAAGGAACTTGAGAGAAGACGTTACCTCGAAATTGTGTAACTTGTTTTGATTTGATCCAAAATGCTTTTCTTTAATTTCCTTATTCCCAAGGTAAGGCTTCTAGTAGGAAGGGAGGGATTATAGAAAGAGTATTGGAAAAATATTTTCTGAAATAAAATTCTTTTTAAGTGTGAGATAAAGAGAACAAGAAGTTCCCATTTATAGAAGAGGTGAGGGGCACTTTATGAAAGTCTTGAAATATTAATTTATTATAAATTCAATTTCAATTAAAAATGGTCCAAAAAAATTAATTCGAATATAAGATGATTTTGGATAGAATAACCATCATCAAATAATTTTTATACAAGTTTTGAATATTTTTTTATCCTTATATTTTTGGTTTAACCCTTATTTTACCCTTTTAAATCTTATAGTGATATCATGTTATTTACACATTGTGGTTTAATGTAATTACTATATCATGTCAAACGACACACAAAATTGTAATTTATGAAATATTTGGACTTATCTTAACCATTTGGATGAATCTTATATTTTTATGAATTTAATATCATTTAATAAACTATTTTATATTTTAAGTTATGAATTATGTCAATTTTGGCCACTATTCATACTTGACTTTTTTAAAAATTCATAACAACCTGATTCCTTAGAAAAAAACATTGAATAAATCCTAAAATGTCATATTCACCTAGAAAATTCTTGTATGACGTAGATTATGTTAAATAATATTTATTTTAATATTCATAATATCATTTATTTGAATCCTTTATTAATGATGCAATCATTGCATCATCATTATGTCATAATTAAATTTATTTATTAAATTTATAAAAGATATTAATAAAATATCATGATGTAGGAAATATTTTTAACTTTGTAATGAATATTTATAGTTGAATAGATCACTTATATAATTTCGTATAAAAAAATTTAGTAAGAAGATACATGTTTATGTTATTTTTCTCTTTACTTTAAATTACTTATTATAACATGTTATTATCATTCCCAAGTGGATACGTGAGGTCATAAAATCAACCCAAGGATTCCCATGGCTAGACATATGTCATAAAACAGGATTAGGAGACGTGTTAGGGTAGTTTTATATTATTATAATATTATTTTTTACCCTTATTTCCTTGATTTACCCTTTAAACATGGTAAATAAAAATAATTACTGAAGTTACTATTCATAATGTCCAAAAATAAAAGGTTCCTATTTACACAATTTGGAACTTATGATTCCAAATATGGAATCCATTTTTAAAAATTCAAAACACTAAATTTGTAGAAATTAATTTAAAATTAATTCCCATTGTCAAAACCAAAAAGCAGGTTTTTAAGAAATAAAAACTATCAAAAGATTGACATGTGTTTATATCCAATTTAAAAATGAAATTAATTACAATTACCAAAATTGGATTAAATTATGAAAAATTGATCTAATTACACTTTAAATCCAATTAAAATTACAATCTAATTATGTAAATAAATTATATGGAAATGTAGTTTTGAATTAAAATGTATTATTTTTTCACTATTCATTAAAAAAATGAACTTTATCAAAAAATTACCAAAAATTTAACCAAAGTAAATTTTGATATCCCACTTATATATAAGAAGTTTATTTTTTCAAATTGAATATATAAAAGTATCAAAAACTGGATTTAAAAATGGTTCACCTTCAAAAGGCAGTAAAACGACCTTTTAAAAATATTAGATTACTTTATGCTTAAATTTTGATTATTTCTCATTTTAAGCCTCTAAAATTTATTAGATAAATGTAAAAATATTTTACAAACATGTGTAATCATATTTTTGTTAGTTCTATTCATTCTCAACAATACAATGGCTAAGCGTTAACTACCATTTAAAATAATAATAATATTATTAATGTATTATTTTTCGGTATAACTCAACGTTGTGTGCAACGGAAGATTTTGAAGAAACCTATTGTTGATTTTCGAGTACGCTATTGGGAAAAGTATACTATTTAACTGAAAATAAATATCTTATTCATAAATATTAATAGATATGAAAATGAATTATTCTTTAAATACCTAGGTCGTTACAATCTCTAGCAAAAGTTGATGTACTAGCTCATGGTTGATCAAACATTGAGGAACCCATTAGGTCCTATAGATCAAAACACTAGAGAGGCATCCTACTTAGGATATTTTAGGTATACACATAAGCATAGGTATCCTACCTAGGATCCATGGCTGTGAAGGTAAAAGAAGAAATCCTACATGGGATCCCCAGAGATATATAGATAGTGGCATCCTACATGAGATCCTTTAAATAGTACATAGGAAGAGGCTTCCTATATGGGGCCCTAAATAACGGTGTACGTAGGAAGAGGCATCTTACATGGGATCCTTAAAAGGATTAATAGGTAGATAGATCCTATAAAGGATTCCCTAGGTCATCATGTAAATGAAGGCATCCCATAGGGGACCCTCGGTAATAGTAAAAATATAGAGGCATCCTACATGGGATCCTATAGGTCAAAAGATAAGAGGACCTCATGGCCTAAATGGAAAATTCCTTAAACACCAGACTATAGATACAAATCATGGCCCACCTTAGGTCAATGGTCTCAATCACATGAGATAGTTGAATATGATTATTGGAGGAAGAATCTCTCCATTTAGATATAATTCCAAAACACATCCTAGGAGTCCTCAAATCACCAAAAGGGTTTTACCATCATGATCTACATGCAAGGATACTCCAAATATACTACTCATGTGTCTAATTCTGACCCTGAGGTGTGAATATATGAAAAAACCTATAAAGGATAACAAAGGGAAGTACACTACATATATACCCTAGTACAGAACATGTACTCCTAAAGTCCCACCTGGGTGTGTACTCCAGCCAAACTTAGTGTGTGAGAACCCAAGTACAAAGTGTGTTGTTAAAGTACATGGAGTGTACCCTACTTAGGTTATTGGTTATTGTACCTCACATGTTCATGACTTATACTTTTCTTGGACATGTACCTCTATATGGCATTCGACCCACACTGGGTATGGCTATGTACTCTACATAACCATGTACCCCTACACGAACTGTCCAGATGGGTACTCAGTGACACACTTGAGTCCCAGTACATGGTGTGAATACCCCATACATGACATGTACTTCTAAAAATATCATCTTCCTTGAATGGGAAGAAGAAAAGATGTTTTTTCCTGAACTAAAAACTATGTGATTAGGATTTCCAGGTAGGAAACCCCTCGAATCATCTAGAAACACCTATTTTTTCCTAAAAAGGTATAGATTAACCCACAAGGGGTTATAAGAAGCAATAATAGAGAATTAAAACTATAAAATAGTAAATCTACAAATATTTACAACAAAACATAAAAATAGTCTACATCTGGGAGGAATATGTCAAAGCTTCACCTATTTCTGTGATCCATTGCTACCGTACAACGATCTAGCTCATCCCATGCTCCACAATGGTACCTATCTTCTCCCCCATCTCTCCCTCCATGTCCCTTTATCTCTAGTTTTTGGTGAAGTATATCCCACATGTTCATGCGCAAGAATCCAGGGGAGGAAGAAAAGAAAATAAGAAAAAGAACAAAAGAAAAAGAAAAGAAAAAGAAAGTGGGGCCTAACCCAACCCCGGTGCCCAACATGAGTTTATGCCCAACCTATGTATTGTAGGTTCTATGAGTAGTAGAAGTGTATGATGGGTTATGCCTAACATTTCTTTTTTTTTCATGATAGATGGTCAATATGAGATCTACACGACAATAAATGTTGTGATCAACGAAATTGAATAAAAGAAAATAGATATTGGATAGAATGCCAGAACAAAAGGGAGGATAATCACATATTATTTATAATTAAATTATTTAATTAAAGAATTACCTTGAGTTAATTTTTTCTTTATTGATGGATCTAAAAAAAACCTGCATTGTACCATCGTTGTGTTATTGGAATCAAGAGAATATTCCCTCTAGCTATGATCCACACATATTCCAAAAATCTCCGAACATCACTATAGGAATCTACAAGTGCTAACATGGAAGATCTTATTTCTTGTGTTATTTGACTTTGATCTCTATGAGAATTAATTCCAAATAATTCTCCTTTATCTCTCTTTACTTGAGAGTGGGATTAGGTGAAGCAACCTAAAGTCTAAAGTTAGAATCTAGAAACATGTTAGGATCCCATAGAGAAGTAATTTAATGTCACAATGACATAATACCTTATACAGACACTTACTGTCTAATATAATCCCTTTATCACAATATCTCTAATCAAGAAGGTTGCATGCTGGTGCCATCAACCTATGTGCTAGATGTATCTTTATTTGACTTCCCAGAAATTGAACTTTCCTATATAACACCATGGATATGGATTTATTTAAGATATATCATTTCCATAAAAATTCATGAGATATAAACTTCCATTAAAGAAAATAAGGGATAAATCATTTCTCTCATTATTCATTAATGAAATATTACTTGTGACACACCCAATGTATCATACCTAACTAAAAACATATGTCATCACAATTTTCATCAATACATCAAAGTATGCAACTCATAATACTCATTAATAATAACATTAAATTCTAATGATCAATACAGAAGTCTGAAAATAGGAACATCCAATGACACATGTAAATGTGGATTTCCTACTGGAGGGTCTCATTCCCATAATATCTTACACTGGATATTACCAATGGTTTATATCATAAGAAGGTGCCTCAAAGTTCTATGAGTCTCCACCCTTGATAGCTTGTATCATTTGTGTCCCTCAAATGATATCATCATGTTATAATATATTTATTTAAGAATAGTGTCATAACACTTCTAGGTTCTCATTATAGCAGGGAACTGCTATGACCTTTTAGTGTGGTAGCTACTTTTAGGACATTATCACATAAAATGTTACATAGAAGAATAATAATGATGTGATAATAAGTTTATTAATATTAAAAACTATGAATAAAAGTTATCAGAAAGTATATAGAAGTTGGTTCTAGGGCACCAACAAACTCCCACTTTCACTAGAGCCAACTGCTAACAACCTTTAGTCCACTAGCTCTCACATGATACTTATGATTATGTTGAGACAAGACTTTATTTAAGAGGTTCACCATGTTATCTTCCATGGGTAATATTCTTACTACAACTTCACCCCTCTAATAAAAATCTATCAAGAGGTGATACTTCCAAAGTATATGCTTTTTCTATTGTTATGACATTAGCTCTTTTGCAAGATCCACTGATGCAGTATTATCACAATACAATATGATAAGATCTTTACTGATAAGTGCCAAATAAATATCCTATACAAAGTTTCATATCCAAATTACTTCCTTAGATGTATCAGAATTTGATATTTACTCAAACTCCACTGTATAATCAACAAAAACTAGCTTCTTTGAACTCTTCCAGCTCACAGCTCCTCCGTTGAGACAGAAAACATATCCTAACTATGAATTCATATCATTATAATCTATTTGAAAATTAGCATAAATATAACCACTAATGAATAGATCCTAGTCTCCTCCATACCCCAAGAACATATCTTTAGTTCTTCTCAGATACTTAAAAATATCCTTAATAGTAGATCAATATTGTTCTCATGGATCTTCTTAATATCTTCCTACCATTATCAATGCATAAGAAACATCAAGTCTAGTACATAACATGGAATACTTGATTAATATCATTGATTAATCATATGGGATATTACTCATTCTCTCTTTCTCCTGTTTCTTTTTAAGTCGCATTTTTTAGAAAGATGTAAACCATGTGACACTGACACTAATCCCATTTTGGATTTTCCATACTAAATCTATTTAGTATCTGATCAACATATTTACTTTGAATTAATCCAAGTAGCCTCTTAGATCTATCATGAATGATCTTAATCCCTAGAATATAGCCAACTTCACCTAAGTACTTCATGGATAAACAATTTTTTAACTAGTCCTTAATAGACTTTAAGACTGGTATGTCATTTCCAATAAGTAATATGTCATCAATATATACTATTAGGATAATGACTGCATTTCTACTCAACTTCTTATAAACACATGGAGCACATTCATTCTTAATGAAACCAAATTATTTTATAGCTTTATCAAATCGAATGTTCCATGACCTGGATACTTTATTTAATCCATAAATGGATCTATACAACTTGAAATTCCTTTTGGCATCACTTGGAGTCACAAACCCTTCTGGTTATATCGTATAGACATCTTCTTAAAGGCTCCCATTAAGGAATTAAGTTGTTACATCCATCTACCAAATATCATAGTCATGGTAAGCTGTTATAGTAAGTAAAATTCTGATGGACTTAAACCTGGAAATTGGTGAAAAGGTTTAATAATAGTCAATTAGTTGATACTATTTAAACACTTAATCCACTAGCCTTTCTTTATAGGTATTTAATTTACCTTTCATATCCAATTTTCTCTTAAATACCCATTTTCACCCAATGAGATTTACATCAATTGGCACAACAACCAGAACCAAAACTTGGTTCTGATACATGGAATCTATTTCAGAATTCATGGATTTTGTCCATATTGCAGCTTTTGTGCTCTCTACTGCTTATTTGTAGGAAAGAGTTTCTTCATTTACAACTAATAACGATTCAACATCTTTAGTGAAAATAAAACCATATCTTTTTTGTTCTATTACCTCCCTCATGCTCCTATGTAGTAATTGTGTTTCAAAAAATACTTCTTCCATGGGGACCTATAGAATATATTCCTATACAAAATATTGTGTATCATGAGAATAAACTTCATCGAAGTCAATATTTATCTCACTATACTTTTTGAGGATGTTATCCCTATCAAGAAATACATCTTGTTCAGTGACAGTCACATTCTTATCTAAGAGGTTGTATAGGTAGTATCCCTTTGTTTCATTGGGATTCCCTATAAAGATACACTTTGTGCCATGGAGTGCTAGTTTGTTGATTGAGAAGTCCTTAAAAAATTTCTCAAAACCCCATACACATGTATGTAACAAAATAGGTTTATTTCCATTCCATAACTTCAAGGTAATTCCATTTTCCTATTTAGTTGGTACCCAATTTAATGTGTATATTGCATTTTGTAATGCATATCCCCAAAAGGATAATGGATTATCTGCATGACTCATTATTGACCTTACCATGTCTAAAAAGGTATGGTTCATCCTTTTAATAACACCATTCCATTGTAGTGTATAGGGTGGAGTGAGTTGATATATAATTCCAAACTCTTGTAGAAATTCAATAAACTCATGGTTAAGATATTCACTACCTCAATCCGATCTATGATTATTTATCTTCTTTCCAAGTTTATTCTCTACTTCATTCTTGAATTCCTTAAATTCCTAAATGGACTCAGACTCATACCTCATCAAGTATATATAATAATATATACTTAATTAATTATTAAAGTTTATGAAGTAAGAATACCCACATATAACTTCCACTAGAAATGATCCATGCACATCAGTATGTACCAATCCTAGAAGCTCTGTGGCCCTTTCACCCTATCCATTTAATTTCTATTTGGCCATTATTCCTTGAAAATAGACATGAAATAATTTAAGTGGTTTTAGATTAGATGATTCTAAATAACTATATTGATAGATATTTTTCAAGTGCTTCCCATTTATATTACAAAGACGGTGATGCCATATATAAGTGTTATATGAGTCATGTGAACACGATTCATTGTCAATTTCCAATACTTGTTTTCAATAATTTAATACATAAAGATCATTATTTAAATATTTCATATCATAAAATGTGTTTTCCTTATAAAATAAAAACCTTTTATTTCCAAACTTTAAAATAAACCCATCCAAATCTCGGAATGATACATAAATTATGTTCTTGGTAACTTTTGGTACATAATAACAATATTTTAAAACCAAAATCATTCCTATTGGAAATGAAAGGTTGCAGTCACCAATGGATAGAGAAGAAAACCTCGCACCATTAGAATCTCTCAAATTCACCTCTCATCAATAAATTATTCTAAATATACTTGGTTCCTACATTTGGATACAAATGTGAGCGCCATAAGCTGTATCTAATACCCAATGTGTAGATATTGAAAGATGACACTCAATAATGAATGAAACTTTATCTTCCAATTTCTTATAGGTGCATTTATTATTTCAGTTTCCTTGATTGCCACATAAAAAACATACTTCTTCCTTTTCCTTTCCCTACCTCTAGATCTTCCTCTTCTTGGAAGAATGGTTCTCAGGAGCTTTAGACTTTTTATGAGTCTTGGGAACCTTCACCTTGTTCTTACCTTTCTTATTCACCATAAAGGTTGTGGGTTTATAACATTCCATGTCCTTACCACTTTCTAAATCAAAGTAATATGTTCTGAAAAACTCTTATTATTATTGCTTATATTTTAATTAATAATAAAACTAGAGAAGTTCTTGGGTAGTGATGAAAGTATGAGATCTATACATAACTCATTCAGGAATTTAATCCCTAAGATGCTTAAGAGTTAAATGTAGCCAATAAGATTGACTACATGAGGCCCATTGGATGTAGACCCTCTAAAATTAGTTATAAATAAAGAATTGTAGATCGTGTTCCTCTCTTGTCTCATCTTATCTTGATAGATATCCTGAAGGTGAAACATCATGCTATATGCATCCATGTCCTCATGTTTCTTAAAAATATCATTAGGAATGGATGATAGAATTAAATTTAACATCTATGGAATCATTCAAATGTATTTCATATAGTGATAACTCTTCATCACTTACCTCATTACCAAGAAAATCAAGAATAGGTTCTTCCAGCACATACAATTTCCTTTCACGATGAAGGATAACATGTAAGCGCCTTTTCTACTCTTGGAAATTTGTGTCAGTGAGAAGGTTATCCTTAAAAATTATGGATCATAGTGATATATTTATTTTCATTTTAATTTTGTTTCTAAAAAATAATATTATAAGAATTTTAGTACTTTATCTAATAAAATTTAGACAAATAAATAAATATTATATTTATTAATCTCTCACTATTTTATCAAAACTCAATATCCCTCACCATTGGATTCATAATATCTTTTTTCTTGGACATTCTAGTGGAAATGATCCATATTCTACTTCTCATTACCCAAACTTTGGTTGGTAAATAAACTTGAATGGTTTTAGGTAGGAATTCCAAATGCCAACTTCAATAACTAATAGTTCCTTGATCTTTTGAGTAGACTCCCCAATCTTGAATTCCTTAAATTAGATTTCCTCAACTTTTTCCTCTCATTTACACCAAGTACTTATTTGGAAGTACACTCTTGATGTGAACTAAGTTAATTCAACCCAAAAATTCAAGTTAGAATTCCTCGATGATTGAAAGCACCTCAACTTTAGCTGGTCAAGAACTTTAAACTATGGTTCTATTTTAACTGGGGTAGTGGAAGGAAATATTGACTTAATATATATTACTATGATATTTTATATTTTTATGCATAAATTAAAAATTATTATATTTATCACATGCTTGATAATATTAAGTGTATTTACTTAAGTTATTAACCATGTATTAGATAATATTTATATATAATCCAATTTATTTTAGTTCTATCTTTGATGCTCATTAATTTCATTATTTCATGTGATCGTGAAAAAACATCCATAATGAAATAACCATGAAACTTGAATGAAATAAAATAATAAAGTGGTATGATCATGGTCTTATACTAATGGCTAGTTTATCTAGTGGATGATAAACCAACTGTCTACCTAGGGGGAAAACACATTGACCTAATTAAGTTTTGTGTTATAGCTTTCCAGGTTTCTACTTATGTATCTATCTTGGATTGGTTTCACCTTGAATACAAACTTGAACCACCTCTACTATATTGGGAGCTCCATCCATTAAATATGATTTTTACTCACATATAGGTTAGGGGAAAGCATTTACATAAAAGAAACCATGGGAACACAGTTCCTTACATAATAAAAGGAGAGAAGGCACGCATTCCAACAATTTAATTTAATAATAAATTAAACGAAACCAATCACATACAAAGGTCTAGTCATTATCATGATAATCCACATCCATACAAAAAAATATATGCATTTAATAAAACTAGCATTCAATTATTAATCATTTTTTTAAGATAAATCTTGCTTAAATCAATTAATGATCTCATTTAATTAATCAATTATTTTATCTTAACTATCATAAAAATTTCCTTAATATTATCATCCATTATAATTTTAAACAAATTAAATAAATTTATTTAAAATTAACTATTTACATAAATGTACCTTGGAGGAAACATGGGGAATACCCATCTGAATCTACCCAATATATATTATAATCATATACTATTTACTCTTGTGATATATGGCATACCCAACTTATCATGTACTTTCATGGATTATACTATCAACTTAATGATTACATGAATTACATTATTTTTCTATAATGTGTTATGCTTCAATGAACGTAGAGTAATATCTATCATATGACTCATACATGATATTTAGATCTGAACATTACACAGAAATTAATTAATCATTTATATATATATATATATATATATATATATTAAAATCCATCACATGATGTGTCCTACCAACTTAATAACCACACATAAGCACATGAAAATAAGGTTTACATAGTATAATAAATTAATTTTAATTATGTGTAATTTGGTATAAGTACACGACATGTACAAGTGAGCTACATAGCATGTATGTCTCGCACCATCTATCTGCGACACAATCCTAGGGACTCAATGTGTAAATTGTGACTCATAAAAATTGGAGTACACAATGTGTATAAAGGACTACATAGTGTGTAGTATCTGAGTTACATGGTCACCAATCAAGTAGGACGTGTATGGAAATACATGTTCTGTATGTGACTTAAAAGGACTACACGATGTGTATGTGGGCTACACGGGGTGTACTCTGGATAACCATGCACCGGGATGTCCCAGTCAACACATGATTTAGGAAATTTAATGCACCGCATGTAACCCACTGGGCCACTTTCTTAGTGTCATTAGGAGAAGTAGTCTAATGCCCAAGGTTAGCATCTAGAAATATTCCAAGGCACCCATATAGAAGTAATTTAATGATTCAATGACATAATATCTCATAAGGATGCTTACTATGTAATATAATCCATTTATAATGATATTTCTAATCAAGAAGGTTGTATGTTGGTGCCATCAACCTATGTTCTCGATGAATATTTATTTGACTTCATGGAAATTGAACTTGCCTATAGAATACCATGGACATGGATTTATTTAGGCTATATCATTTCCATCAAAGGGCTTGAGATATCAACTTCCATTAAAGAATAGAATGAAAAAAATCATTTCTCATATTATTAATTAATAAAATATTACTCGTGGCACACCCAACGTATCCTACCTCACCTCGAACATATATACTCATGGGTTTTCATCAATACATAAAAGTACTCGACTCATAATGCTCATTAATAATAATATTAAATTATAACGATCAATATACATATCTGTAGATAAAAATATCCAATAACACATGTAAATGTGGATTTCTTACTGTCGGGACTCATTCTCATAATATCTTACATTGGATATTACCAAGGGTGTACACCATGAGAAGGAGCCTCAAAGTCCTATGAGTCTCTACCCCTAATATCTTGTATCATTTGTGTCCCTAAAATGATATCATCCAGGTATATAAAATTTATTTAAGAATAGTGTTGTAGAACTTTCAGGTTCTCATCATAGCAGGGAATTGCTATGACCTTTTAGTGTGATAGCTACTTTCAAGACATTGTCACATACTATGTTATGTAGAGAACAATAATGTTGTGATAAGAAGTTTATTAATATTCAAAACTATGAATATAGGTTATCAAAAAGCACAAAGAAGATGGTTATAGGGCACCAAATCCAACGGAAAATCCCATTATGGACTTAAAGGAAGAGATGGAATCTCAATCCAACACCCCAATCAAAATATATAGTCGAACAAACATGTGTGAATAAATTAATATTTAATAAAATATTAATTATTCCATATAAATTCGAATGATTCAAAAATCCACAAAACTAATATCCTAGGGTAAACACCCTATTTCAGGACCAATGGAATGGTCATAAAAATTATCCAAGATCATCTTCTAGTGTAAATGACCATTTTATCCCTTATAAGCATCTAAAATCAAAAATTCAAATTTCTGCTCAAATTTCTAATCTAAGAAAGCACGATTCCTTACCATTTTATTTTGATATTATTAGAATAATTAAAATATTTAAAAGTTTTTATATTATATAATAAATAAAATAATTAAAATGGTTCAATTTATAAATTTATAGGTATTCATGACATTTTAAATAAGTACAAATAACATATTAAAATCAATACAATGTTCAACTTCAATTAATCCCTATTCAGTCTAAGGGGGTTTAAAAATAATGTACTAAAATAAAATTTTCTCCATGTTAGAAATATGATCATGCACTCTGTATTTCAATAATGATATGATTAAGTAGGATTTGTAAAGTATTTTTATCATAATACGATCATGTAATTAGCATGATGATCTAATATACATTATCAATACTCTATATTAAAACTCTATAATCCATTATACCTTCAAAAGACCAATTAAAAATGTAGGAAAATAATATACCTTATAAAACCATTAGTTAGTAAATTAAAATTATTTATAACACAAATTCATAAAATACTTTTTTAATCAAAATGTAATCTTAAAACATGCATTCATCATATAAAAAATACCTTATATGTGTGAGTAAGAAGATCTCAATATAAAAATTATAAAGTGATATAAAAAATAAGAAGAGTTAGAGATCATTCAAACAAAAAAAATCCAAACATATATATTAATACAATTAGTAATACCTTATATGCATGGAAAATTTGAACAATAAATACAAACCATAAAGTGGTATTAGAGAGAAGCTGTAATAGATGATGAAAAAGAATGAGCAAATGATAATGATGATAGTGGCCTTGAATGAGAGTTATAATGAAGAGGAAGAATGTGAGAAAATATCGCTACCTAGAGTTTTTAAGAAGAAAACAAGGGCCTGAAGAGGTTTTATTGAAAATGTGACACATAATATGGTGGTTTTTAAAAAGTTTTTTACATCAGTTTTTAAAAAGAGATGTTAAACTATATTTTTTATTCTAGTAAAAAAATTATAAAATGTAAAAAATATATCTTTCATGTTGCTTATATAATTACTAACATAAAAGATAAAATAAAATGATTTTTGCATCATTTAATTTTTAACCTATGTAAAAAATCATTTGTAACGTCAGTTTTTAAAAACTGATGTTATAATTCTTTCATATAAAATAAATTTTATATTTATGCATAAAAATGGCTAGTTACTTAACTTTATATTAAGGAGTTCACATATAGGTAATATTTTACTTACCATTGCATGATGAAATTTACATAAGAGTAATCTGAGTTCTACTTTTATGTGAAGGGTTCACATAAAGGTAAAATTTGAGCACCCTTATGCGGTATTCACTGTGTAAGGTTCAAGAATATATACTCTTATATAGACTGTTAATGTAAGGGTATTTATAGAAACAATAAATCTACTCATAACTTATTTAAATATGGATCTTGTCTTATTGAATGTAAATAATGTTTGGGTTCATCGTTTTTAGTGGGAGTTCTTCCATTTAAAGTCCTTAATGAAAAGATATAACACATGATACCCACTTATTGATATGTATTCATTGTAGATTATGGAATATTTAATCAGAATTATATTGAGATATATAATAGGTATGATGTAAGGTTAAATATTTTTATCTAGAATTGATAAGTGTTCTCAAGGAGAGATATTTAGAGTACCTGAATGTGAATGTTATAGAGATTAAGTCCACTAACTCTAAGTCAGGGGTATTAGATTTCGGGTGTGTATCAAAAATTTAGGATAACAAACATAAACCCAAATATAGGATGTAATTGATGGTGGGTGAAGTATCTCTTCAAGTCAACGTTGGAGAAAAATTTTCTGCATTAGAAGTCAGCACTTATGATGTAAGTCTACCTAGTGGATTGGTTCTAGAATTGAAAAAAATGTTATTATGTTTTTCCATAAACATGAATTTGATTTTTATATCTTGTTTGTACATGATAGATATAAAAAATAAACAAAATTTTTTTGATGAATAAATAATGGACTCATGAGTTATATATAATATACTGTATTAAAGTGAATTTTTTGATCAATCTAAACATTTTTTATAGGTCTCATGTACATGTGAAATGATTATGACTTAATTATCACCAAAGTTTATATAGAATTTAAGGAATTGGGTTTGGTGGGTTTGGAACAGGTTTTTTGTTCTATAAAAGAATAATTTTTCAAACCCCACTGTTCTTCATTGACTAAATGTTGTATCATTATAAGGGTTTGTGTGTTAAATGAATAATTATTAGGATATAAGTTGATTTTTGACAAAGGGAAGAAATGGTATTGTATTTAATTTGTGAAAATTTGGATATTAAAGATCATGAAATAAATTAAAACCTCTAGTATTGAAAAATAGTTCATAATTTATTTTACTAATTCATACATTTTAAAAAAACTAAGCTATATAATATGATTTTCAAAAAGTAAGAATTTATTCTCACCATTTTATTTTCAAATTTAGTAAGTCATATCAAAATGTTATGACTTGGAATTGTTCAAATTATGGGTGATGTATTCAATGATGAATCATATCAAGATTCTAAAAAATATTTTTATTTGGCTTTATTTGATTAAAAAAATAAGAGAAATTAAATGTGAAATGATTTCAATCTAAAAAATATTAAATTAATACAATGAACTTGTCCTCAACACCACTAATAATAAACAATACATGTTCATAACTTCACATTAAATACTATATCAATGGAGAAATAAATACATGTTCATAACTTAACAATAAAGGCCTTATTCATGACAAAAGGAAAGTTAATGGAACATGGTTCCAACAAGAATCAAAATCATGGTAAATAAAAATACAAGAATATGAATACAAAACATTAATTGATATAGATATAATAAAAAGAGGTGTGTCATGGATTATTGACCCAAACAATAATTCATAAAAAACATGTCAAGTTCATTAGATAATATTTATGTGCAATTCTATATAGTAATGGTAGTTATAAAAAATACACACAAACATTTTGATGCGAGAATAATGTTCTCGTTAGTCATATGGAACATAATGTTTTAAAAGTAATGTTTTGATCAATATAAAAAAAATTATAGGTACTGCATACATATGAATTGATTGTGACCAGATGATCACTTAATTTTATATATACTTTAAGGAAATGGTGTTACTGGGGTCATCATGGGTGTTTTGTTTTGTGAATGAAGTTTTTAGACCCAATAATTTTCTAGCAGTAAATTTTTGTATAATTTAAATGGTTTTTGTATTAATTACATAATTATTAATATATTTCTTGGTTTTTGAAATGATAAGGAATTTATATTATGTTAAATTTGTGAAAAAAATTATATTTAAAATCTTATATGAAATTCAAACCTCTAATTTTACAAAATAGTGCATAATTTACTTTACCAATTCATGCATTATATAAAAATAAGGCTATAGATGATGATTGAGAAAAAGTAACCATTTATTGTCTTATTTTTTCTTTTAGATTTAGAAAATTATATTAAAATTATATTATTAAGAATTATTAAAGTTATAGATGATGTATTCTCTTGAAATTTTTGAGTGTGCCTTGTAATAAGATATGAAGATGTAACAAATTTCATGAATAGATAATTGTTTGTATCCAATTTATGGAAGAAGATAATTGATAGGAATTTGAATAACTTAAAGAATAATAATATTACAAATATTCAAGAGAAAATGATAAATTAATTTTATGATACATTTATCAAATTATAAAAGTTCTGGTTTATGTTTGATGTATTTTTCATGAATATAAATATTTACACCATTCGAAAGAAAGAATCCCCATCAATGATGAATTTCATCAAGGTATATTTTTATTCAACTTTATTTGATTAAAAAAATAAGTGAGGCTGAATGTGAAAAAATCAACCTCAAACCTACCAAAAATAAACAAGGCATGTTCATAACATCTCATTAGAGAACTTATCAATGTTAAAAGGATTACATGTTCATAACTTCATATTATAGACCATATAAATGATTAAATTAAAGTTAATAGAACATGGTTCCAATAAGAATCAAAATCATAGTAAATAAAAATAAAATAATCATAAAAAATAATTGCTTACTACAAATATGATAAAAAAGATGTGTATGAATGAGTATTGACATAAAAAAGGACTAATAAAAGATATGTAAATTTCATCAGATAATATTGCTGTGATATTTTATATAGTAATTATATTTATAAAAAATAAGAACAAACTTGTTGATGCATGAATAATGGAATCACAAATCATATAGAATATAATTTTTTGAAGGGAAATTTTTCATCTATCTAAACATTTTCATTTAGGTCTTGTGTACTTTTTAATTGATTATGACTTGCTGATCACCAAATTTGATACTATATTTATGGAAATAGTGTTAGAGGGTTTGACATGATGTTTTTATTTTTTGAATTAAGTGTTTTTAAGACCCTGCTATTTTTAGTGGCCAATTGTTGTATCATTGAAATAGTTTTCATGTTTAGTTGATTTTTGAAAGAGGAAATAATCAGATTTTTATTTAATTTGTAAAACTTTGGATATTTAAGGTCACACGTGAAATTAAAACCTCTGGTATTATAAAATAGTGTATAATTTCCTTTTCCAATTCATTCTTTATAAAAAATGAGGATCTAGAAGATGATTGTGAAAAGGTAACCATTTAATTCCCTAATTTTTTATTTAGATTTAGAAAGTGATATCAAAATGTAATTCTTTTGTAGGGTTCAAGTTATGGGAGATGTATTCACTTGAAAATTTTGAGTATGTAATGTAATGATATATGAATATGAAAACAATTTTAGGAATAGATAGTTTCTTTTCACCTATTTGTGGAAGAATACAATTGAAAATAAGTTGAATGACTTAAAGAAGAATAATATTGAAAATATTAAATATAAAATGAAAAATTAATTTTGTTATAAATTTATTAAATTTTATAAGTCATTTTTGTTGTTCAATGAAATTTTTGGGAATATAAAATTTTACCTTGTTAGGGTGAAAGAATCATAATCAATGAAAAATCACACTAGGATCCTAAAAAACTTTTTATTCGGATTTATTTGATTAAAAAATAAGTTACATTGAATGTGAAATAATTTCACTATAAAATATATAAAATTCATACAATTAACTAGTCCTCGTCACTAATAATAAAAAAATACATGTTCATAACATCACATTAGAGACCTTATCAATAACAAAAGTGATATATGTTCTTAAATTCAAATTAAATTCCTTATAAATGATGATAGGAAAGTTAATGGAGTATGTTTTTAACAAGACTCAAAATAATAGTATATATAAATACAATATGGCTTCTAGGTGAAAGTTTCTGGTGGGTTTTACATAGGTGTTTTATATTTTGAATGAAGTGTTTGTTGGGACCCACTATTCTTTAGCGACCAATTGTTGTATTATAGTATGGTTTGTGTGTTAAATACATAACTAATATGATATTAGTTGATTTTTTACATAGGGAATACTTATTATTGCATTTAATTTTTGATAATTTGGATATTTAAGATCATGCCAAAAATTTTAACCTGTAGTCTTATAGAATAGTGTATAATTTCCTTTATTAATTCATCTAATATAAAAAAATCTCTTAAAGATGATTGTCAAAAGGTAACCATTTATTAACCCAATTTGTTTCAAATTCAGAAATTGATATCAAAATGTAATGATTTGGAACCGTTCAACTTATGGGTGATGTATTCACTTTAAATTTTTGAGTATATATTTAAATGAGTTATGAAGGTGTAAAAAATTTATGAATTAGATAATAGTTTGATGCTAATTTTTTGAATAAGATAATTGAGAAAAAGTTTAATGAATTAAAGAAGGATATTATTGAAAATATTTAAGATAAAATTTAAAATGATTTTTTTGATATATTCATTAAATTTTATAAATCTTGTTTTATGTTTAATGTAATTTTCTTTAAGATAAAATTTTACACTATTCAAGTGAAAGAATCCTCATTGACAATGAATCACCTAAATAACCTAAAAATATTATTATTCAAATTTATTTGATTAAAAGATAAGTGGAATTTAATGTGAAAACTTTCACTGCCACTTTATCTACACAATTTCATCATTTTAGAACTAAATAGTTGATTCATTTATGCTTGGATTATTCGTTGAAGCATTCAATGAATATTACACCCAACGAAAATTAATACATGTAATGTGTTATATATTAGGAGCATTAGGTTTCACCAGTATAAATGGATATGATCTCTTTTTTTGGGTTTGTGTGTGTGATGATAATGTTAATTCAAAGAATTTTTGATCAGTTGTTTCATGCAAAGTTGATAAAACTCTTTTCTTTGAGAATTTTTTTTATCATTTTATAGTGAAGGTGTTAGCACCCCTTTAACATTCGAGTATCCTCTTGATACAATCAATGATCCTTTAGGCAGTGTATTCTCTCGGAGTCATGAAACATACATTTTATTATTTAAGTGATATTCATTAATCATTCTCCTTAGAAGTATGAAAATGGAAGTTTTTATAATAGAAAAATACTAGGAACTCTATTTTTTAGATATTTTATGCATTTGATTCTTCAAAGATACATTGTTCTGTTTTTGGGTTGTTTTCAACTACCAAAAATCATTAAATGATTAAAAAACCCATCAAAGGTATTAAAACCTATTTTTTAGTGACCCCAATTCTAGTAACCCAGATCTAGCATCTACTTTATTACATTAACATAATATACAAGGAGTCTCATCCTGAAAGATTGAATAGTTTAGCAGTCTTGGTAAACTAGATACATTGATACTTGCATTACATTTGAAACTAAAAATTACAACATAATTTGTTTTGATATTATCATTATTACCTCTATCATATCCTTATATATTAATCATAGTTCACTTCATGGATTCCTGGAAAAGGGAAAAAAATAAGGGTGAGATCAAATGATCAATAAGGGTTAAGTAAATTGGAATCTATCATGAATCAATTAAAATAAAAAATATTTCAATAAAAATAATTGAACACATATGTCATGTAATTATTAAACTAATAAGTAAGTGCATCAAGATATAATATCAATAAAAAAATCTTATGGATAATAATCAATATGGAAAGGTATATAACTGAAAATACATACCATTTAATCAATAACATGAATATCATAAATGGATAAGGAATAATTAATATGGAAAGGTAAATAAATGAAAACACATTTCACTTAATCAATAACTAAATATCATAACCGGATAAAGAATAATCAATATGGAAAGGTAAATAACTGAAAACACATGACATTTAATCAATAACTGAAAATGAAATGAATCTGGGGATAATATCTTTATAAAAATCTCATGGATAATAATAAATTAATTCTTAATGATGTCAATTATTAATTATAAAACACCATGATCTCAGGAATCATGATACATATACCATCATAACATTTCAAAATATGGTTTAAACTATAGGTAAAAACTTATTTAATGCTAGCTTACTTATTTGTCTAGTGAGACCTACCGATGCATCGAGGGGAAATATTCTACAAAGACCCACCCATCACTCTAGGTAAAAATAATTCCTCACATATCTAATGATATATTTAATCCATGAATCAATATTTCTTATCATCAAATATCTATATTGAGTAACGGATATAGATTTACCAATATTTCTCCAGTTAATCAAATTACATTAAAAACACTATATGTAAAAATGATATAATTTTTAGGAAATAATCATATTCATCATACAAGAATATGGATATTTAAGAGAAATTTAATGTGTAATGAAAATTTATCACATGGAAGTTATTGTTTTAAGATAAAATTAACAATCACAAAATAAAGTGAGATTATGCAATAACTTTTACCACTCAGTAATTTTCAAGTCAAATAACCTTGGATGAAATAATTCAAATTGAAAATTAAAAAACTTTAAAGTATGAATGAATCATGATATTACATTTCAAAGGTATTATATACACCATATAAAATAAATTATGTGCATAACATTACAATATGCCCCGATGAAGGTAAATTGAGGTGAAATTCCTTACCTCACACTTCTTTTTGGTTGAAAATCATCTAAATTATGGTATAATGGTTTTAAACATGTTATTAATATACTATATAACTATATTAATATTTATAATATCATATATTATCCTTTTATAACATCTCATCACCCTTTAATTGATAATATTTCACTATTTTCATTGTTTTGGGTATTAATTTCCTTGTTTTATCATGCATGATTCATCATGAAAGATCCATTTTTTGTATATATTATATAGTTATATCATATCTATAATGATAATATTAATATAATTATCATATTTATAAATCAATTATACTTTTAAATCCAATCTTGAAATATTATTTTGAGAAATGGAGTATGTTACAATCATGGAGACGGTAGGTCATACGTACACATAAATAACGTTTTCCATTTTGAAATGACCATTATGGAAAAGAGGTAAGTAATATTTATATTTATATATTGATTATAATATCATATATACTGTATTATTTCTATAAAAATATTTACATATATCATTCTTGTGGTGTGGTGATGAAAATCGAGTCACGTTATTTCTTGAAGATGGTAGTCCACATGTATACAAACAACATGATCATCTTTCATTGAGTTAAAAGGTAAGAAAATAAATGATATATATTATCATTTAAGAATGATAAATATTTCATTAATATCATAATTATTTCATTTATATCACATATAATCATTGAATTTATCCTTATCACTTTCCTTTGAAAACATTAGTGAAAGACGAATCACATGATTTCGTGAGGCGGTAGTCCACCATACACACGAGTGATGTTATCATATCTCCTATGGAATGAAAAGTAAAAAAGTTATATATGATATAATGACTCTATAGGTATAAATATTTCATAAATATTATATATATACTTTATATCCATAATCATACCCAACCATGATAGGTGGTAATGGAAAAAACAAGTGACATCAGTCTGCGAGGTGGTAGTCCACCATACACACGAACAAAGATTTCATAACCCATTTAATGGAAGTGGGGATGGTTTTAGGTCATTAAATTAACATAAAAACATCTAATTATATGTAATATACTGATATTATAATATCATCATGGTTTAGTAATAATTTAAGGAGGTTTATGAATAAATAAAATAAAAATGCTTGTTAAAGAACATTACATCTTCTTCAGGTAAACTCCTTAGGTTTGCACCAAAAGTCTTCCTAGGTTTGATTTCTTCTAAACAATAAGGATTACAGGATGAGGTTGTGAATTTTGGGAAGTTATTTTGGGTAGATATTTGTATTAAAAAAATATGTTTTAAGTTGTGAAAAAGATAGGAGGGGTGGCCTTTTATAAGTGAGGTGAGGGGCATACTTGTAATTTTTGAAAATAAAAAGATGTACCCAAATTTTTATCATACAAAAAGGGTCCAAAATGGAGTATTATTGATAATTATACATGAAAATATCAAAATATTTCAAGAAAATAGATTCTAGGCATTTTTTTATCATTTTAACCCTTATTTTTTTAGTTTAACCCCCAATAAATTCATTTTTACCTTAACCGTGGTAAATAATTTTTACTATTTTCTCTATTAATTTAGGTGAAAAGTTAATGTGACCATATTAGATGATATAAATTATTCTAATTCCAAATATGGAATCAATTTTGAAAAAAAAATCATTCAAAAAATTGGAAATTTTAAATTTAAAAATTAATCTCGTAGACGTGATGAGAAAGTGAGTTTTTAAAAGAAAAATTGTACAAAAGTTTACAAAGCTTTTATAAAAAAATTAAATATAAAAATTATTAAAATGAACTAAATTGGATTAATATATAAATAATTTTACTAATTTTACTTTTAAACTAATTTAAAATATAATTTAACTTTATAAATAATTTAAAATAAAAGGAACTTTTCAATTAAAATTCTTTATTTTTCACTATTAATTAAAAATGAAAATTCTTAGAAAAATAAAAAGAATCACCCTAAGTTAATTTTTATATTATTATTTAAAAAATTAAGTTAATTTTATCAAATAAATTTTATAAAATTGGTAAAAAAAATAATTTTAAATTATGTGTGTAAAGCGTGACTAAATCGTCCTTTAAAAAAATATAGTTTATCAGAAAATATTTTTTTTTATTTTAAAAGATTATTATTTTATTTTTAATAAATAGATAACTAATAAAATTTTATGAACTATAAATTTTCATAAGTTATTTTATCCTATTTATACCTATTATTCTGGTTGTTAGGTGATAACTATCATGTTAAATAATAATATTAATAGTATATTGTTGTTCAATAAAACTTGGTCTTTCATGTAACACAAGCTATCAAAGAAAATTGTTCTTGTGTGTAACGTAAGATAAAATTACTATTTCATGTAATGTAAGATATATAAAAGATTGAATTTATTTAAAAATAAATATATCATAAAGTCTTAGGGTGTTATATTTTCTTCTAAGCTTAGTGTTGCGTGTCATATACACTATCGAATACAATGTTCTTATTTTAGAATCTCAGGGTGTTACATGTTTCATAAATATTTAAATATATTTTTAAACACCAGTTTTGATAAATATAAAAATTGTAAAAGAAAAAATATATTATCCCAAAACATTGTGCTAAACTTTTTACCTTTACGTAACTTGTGTTATGGTATTATCATGTTACCTTTATACATGTGGGGATGTGTAAGGGTCATATTCTAAATACCCATATGTGTTTCCCTAAAATTATTCTATGTAAAGGTAGATGAAGAATAATTTTATATAGATTCAACATTTTTCTAGATCATGTAAAAGTAATATATTTTATACCTTTACAAGATAGGATCACATTACTATTGTAAAATATAGATTTCCACATCATATTTTTTGGGTTTTAATTTTGGTTACCCAACGATGTTATTTTAAGAGATGTTGTAAATAAGTTTTTCACATTGGTTATTGTTAACGAGGATATAAAACTCTATTTCAAGTTGTTTATTAAATAAACCATAATATAAATCAGTCAAAAAAACCATAATGGGGAGGTTTTTTTTACATCTATTATTGTATAACTAACATGAAAAACACTTTATCATGTTAATTATTAAAAATAATTGAAGCATCAAACTATATTTCATGTTTTGTATACAATAACTGATGTGAAAAAATATTTTTTTCAATATTTTACAACGTTTATACAATAAATGATGTGAAAAAACAAAATTTAAAAATAATATCAAATATAATTTCCTAGCAGTAAAACAATACAAAAAAATCAGAAAATAGAAGAATAAATTCAAATCATTTTTAATTTAAAATATAAAATTTAAAATTTAAAATATAGATTACAAATAAACTAAAATTCAATAAAACCTATAAAATAATCCACTAATGCACCTTGTAAGTGATTTATAACTTTTTTAGAATAAGGGAGAGGGTCATCAAAAATATAAAAATTTAACATGTATTCTCAATATTATTATAAGATAAATTAAAGGATTTTTTTTGATAAAATATGACCTTATGGAATTTTATAACCATTTAGTTGAAATTATTTCAAACATAAATCTTAGAACATAATATCAACATTCATGTACTCCTTATTGATGATGAAATTTCGATTTAAAAAGATGTTTTTTAGTTCAAAATAACATTTTAAGTTCTTACAACCAAAATATAGTAACTATAAATGAGATATAACCTCTATACACATATTTTTTATCTTTATATTCCTTTTTCATATTGTATATATAATGTAATCTCATGACTTTTTAGAAAATTATATATATGAAATAAAATTAAAATTCATTATAATATATAAGGGCACAAATATTCAAATACATGTGTCTAATAATTTTTGAAAATTTTCTCGCATGTCACTATATATAAAGCATAACCAGTAAGTTGTATTCTCTTTTAGACAAAAAACACACAACATCCAATAGATAATAATATACAAAAAATATAAGGTAAGTGGTTATTCAGTTAAAATAAATAACACTTTAGGAAATAAATGTTTCATACCCTTCAATTTAAGGAAGCATCCAACACCGAATTGCATTATTTTGAAATCTTTCAAAAATATTTATTTTTCTTTCTATATATTTCATTGTCTTTGTTATTGGTGAAATAAATTATAGGTAAAAAATACATATACTAGGTTCATATCACACCAATTACAAAGTGTATAAAGATACCTAATACAAAAAAAATTATTAAGTTTCATTAAATTAAAATAATTAAAAGAAATATGATTATCGACTTACATGGAAAAGACTTACATCACGTTGATGCCCAAAAAATATCCATTTACAATATCCAGGATATCTCTCTTTAAAATTATCACAACCATTTTATGCCTAAAAATGTTAGGTTCTATTTTAATCTCATAAACTCCCTACAATAAAGATGAATATATTGATTATTTATGAAGTCCATAAGAATTAATATCTGAATCCATAACATCCTATAAATGTTTCTATCTAACTAGTATGTATTTACCATTAAATAATTTTAATAAAAAATTATAGTTAAATATATAAATATTAAATTTTTAAAACAAATTTAACAATAATATTAAATAAAGGATATAATCTATACACACCTTAGTGGAAATTTATCGAAAATTTTTTGATGGAAAAATTAAAAAATGTCTGATACTTTGATCAACTATGGTGACCTCATCTATAGGAAATGATACTCTTGCAGATGTATCTATAATATCTTACACTGTGACCCTAAGATAATCCATATCTATCAGTTTATGATGAAATTTATCCCCATTATAATATATAATCTCATATGAAACAATATTATATTGGATATCCCCAACATATAAATCAAAATAGATGGGAAGCTTTGGAGGTGGAGGTGTAGGAGTTGGATATGAAGGTAAAGGTGGAGGAGTGGGATATGTAGTCAAAGGTGGAGAAGTGGGGTCTGAATCCTAAAACTATCCTATGTCTGTAAACATTGATTTACCAAAGATCTAATCTAATCCTCCATAATCTCACCCATCACCTAAACTTTACCTTCTAAAGATTTTATTTTTCATTTATATAGATACTTTTTAAATAAGCTATAGAATGACCAAATAATTTTTTGGCCAATACAACCACCTCATATCCTTGTACATAACCTAGGAATTTGGGTTTTTCTAATGAAATAGATAAAATATCCTTCCTACCCTCAAGCATGAAGGCCCTATGTGTCGCTACTATAAAATGGACCTTTAAGGGTGCTAAAAATGGTCTTTATCAGTGATAGAGAAGCACTAACTACTAGAGCGAGATTAAAAGCCCTAGGATTTTATAAACCCTAAAAAAGTGCTGATAAATGGTTCCTTTATCTGCACTCTTAAAAGTGCTGATAAAGGGGCATACTGTAGTGTGTTGTAATAGTACACTACAACACTAGTGTAGTGTGTTGTAATAGCACACCGCAACACCAGAAACACCACCAATATCAAAAAAATAAAGTACCAATATAAAATTTAAATAAAATGAAATTTAAAACACAAATACAAGAAAAAAACACTATATTATAAACATTTCAAGCATTAGATTATACAATTTTATAAGTACAAATTATTACATACATTAAAGAACATCAATCTTCCGTTGTCTTTTGATCTTAACCCCGAATCATGCTATTATCAAAAAACCACCCCTTCTCAAGTAAATTAACACACTTGTATAAGAAAACAATTTGTATGTTAGTAATAGTATAAATAAATTAATTAATATAAAGTGTTAATTTTAAACTAAACATTGAGTCATACCGGGAACATTGTGTATCAGATTGAGTTGTGGTTAATTATTGCACGTCACACCATTTCTTGTTCATCTTCAATAATTATATCTATTAAAATTAATTAAATAATTATAAGATAAAAATGATGAGTAAATTAATTAATTAATAGAAGATATAATGATGAGAAAACAATCTAGGATCGTTTGCTCGGTTTTGGTGATGTGATGCGAGTTTTAAACTGAAAAGACACTTATATATAGAAAAATGAACTTGGAGTCATACCAGTCACCCCATGCTTCGGATTGATGTTTGGATGATTCATACATGTCATAAATGACTTGTGAATTGTTTTCCTAAATTATCAAAATAATCCAAATGTGTTTTCTCAGTTTTGAGTATGTCACTTGTCTTTTTTACTAAAATGTCATTTTAAACTAGAAACACACACTTTGACTCAAACGGTCACATGATGTGTTGGTTTGACATTCGATCAATTATTATACATCAAAAATGATTTATGAATATTTTTCCTAAATTATAAAGACAATCTGAGTTCATTTTCTTGGTTTTCAGGGAGTGATGCTTTTTGAACTAAAATGTCAATTTTAAACTGATAACGGACACTTTGAGTCATACCAGACACATAGTGTATTATATTAAGGTGTGTATGATTCCTACAAATAAAAAATTACTTATTGATCATTTTCATGAAGTATCAAAATAATATGAATGTTTTTTATTGATTTTGAGTAGGTCAGTTGTCTTTTTTATTAAAATTGATGTCAATTTTAAATAAAAAGATGTACTTGGGGTCATATTGGTCACATCGTGCATCATATTCAGGTGAGGATGATTCCTAAACGTCCCAAATGAATTATTTATAATTTTTCTAAAGTATTAAAACAATCATAATGTGTTTTAATGATTTTGAGTATGTCACTTGTCTTTTTTTTACTAAAATGTTATTTTAAATTGGACACACGCACTTTGAATTATACTAGTCACACCGTGTATAGATTTGATATGAGACTAATTAATACATGTCAAAAATGATTTATTAATCATTTTTATAAATTATCAAGATAATCTAAGTGCGTTTACTCAGCTTTTAGTGAGTGATACTTTTTGAACCAAAATATCGATTTTAAACTGATAATAGACACTTTGAGTCATACCGGGAACATAGTGCATCAGATTAAGGTGTGGTTGATTCCTAAACATAAAAATGAATTATGATTTTTTTTTTAATAAAGTATCAAAACAATCTTAATGATTTTTCTTATTTTTGAGTAGTTCAGTTGTCATTTATACTAAAATTGATGTCAATTTTAAATAAAAAGACATACTTTGAGTCATACTGGTCACAACATGCATAGGATTGTGGTTATTCTGATTAATAAATGTATAAAATTACTTATTGATCATTTTAAAAAAGTATCAAAACAATACGAATATGTTTTCTCAATTTTTAGTATGTTACTTGTCTTTTTTACAAAAATGTCATTTTAAACTGGAAAAATGCACTTTGACTCATATCGATCACATCATGTATCATTTTGATGTGAGACCAATTAATAAACATCCCAAATAATTTATGAATTGTTTTTCTAAATTATCAATACAATATGAGTGTTTTTTCTTGGTTTTTAGTGATTGGAACTTTTTGAACTAAAATGTCAATTTTAAACTGATAACGGACACTTTGAGTCATACCGGGAACATCTTGTATTCGATTGAGGTGTGGATGATTCCTACACATCCCAAATGAATTATGGATCATTTTAATAAACAATAAAAAAAATTAACGTGTTTTATTGATTTTGAGTAGGTCAGTTGTCTTTTTACTAAAATTGGCATTAATTTTAAATAAAAAGATGCACTTGGAGTCATTCTGATCACATTGTGCATCGTATTGAGGATATTCTTATTCCTACATGTCTCAAATGAATTATGAATCATTTTAATAAACTATAAAAATAATTTTAATGTTTTTGATTGATTTTGAGCAGACCAATTGTCTTTTTGCTAAAATTGATGTTAATTTTAAATAAAAAGATGCACTTTCAGTCATTTCGATCACACTATGCATCGTATTGAGGTGATTCTTATTACTACATGTCTCAAATGAATTATGGATCATTATTATAAAGTTTTAAAACAATATGAATGATTTTTCTCAGTTTTGAGTACATCACTTGTCTTTTTTACTAGAATTGATGTCAATTTTAAATAAAAAGATGCACTTCGAGTCATATGAGTCACATCATGTGTCGGATTAAGGTGAGGGTTATTCCTATACATCCCAAGTGACTTATGGATCGTTTTTATAATGTATAAAAAAATCTGAACGTTTTTTCTTAATTTTGAGAATATCACTTGTCTTTTTTACTAAAATTTCATTTTAAACTAGAAACACACACTTTGAATCGTATTAATCACATTGTGTATTGATTTTATTTAAGACCAATTTCTACACATAACAAATGATTTATGAATAATTTTCCTAAATTATCAATACAATATGAGTGTATTTTTTTTGTTTTCATTTAGTGACACTTTTTAAACTAAAATGTTAGTTTTAAACTGATAATGAGCACTTTGATTTATACCCGATACATTGTGTATCGGATTGAGGTGTGGATAATTATTACACTTAAAAAATTAATTATGAATCATTTTAATAAAGTATAAAAATAATATGAATGCATTTTATCATTTTTGAGTAGTTTATTTTTTTTTTACTAAAATTGATGTCAATTTAAAATAAAAAGACGCACTTGGAGTCATATCGCTCACACAGTGCATCAGATTGAGGTGATGTTGATTCCTACACGTCTAAAATGAATTATATATTGTATTTATAACCAATAAAAACATTATAAATTTTTTTTCCTAGTTTTAAGTATATCAATTGTCTTCTTTACAAAAATTTCATTTTAAACTAGAAACACGTACTCTGACTCATACCGGTCACATAGTGTATCAATTTGACATGAGACCAATTCTTACACGTCAAAAATTACATATGGATTATTTTATTAAAGTATCAAAATAATCTAAATATGTTTTCTTTGTTTTGAGTATGTTAGTTTTCTTTTTTACTAAAATTAATTTCAATTTTAAATAAAATAAAACACTTGTAGTCAAATCAGTTACACAGTGTGTCAGATTGAGGTGCGGTTGATTCCTACACTTCCCAAAGTCTTAAAAAATTCCCAACTACCAATGTTCCATTCTTTCCATTGAATTTATTTTTTGAACTACCAACACTGCATATTGACTCGATGTTCTTAGCTGAAAAAACCCTTTTCGGCTAAGAACATTGGATCAATATGAAGTGTTGGAGTTAGATAAAGAAAGTTAATTTCAAGTATAGAAACATTGGTAGAAAGAAACATTTTATCTATTTTGTGGCTTGTTATGGATAGTTGGAAGCAAAATATGACTTCCCAAAAGATCTATGAAAAAACTAAATAAGTATTAGATAAAAATAAAATGAAAATTAACTTACAAATATTAGATAAAATGATGAAAAAATTAATTAAATAAGTAATAGGAATTCACCTTTTCATGATGGTTGTATTCATTATTTATGAATTTCTTTTTTATCATCATCTCAGTATTAGGATCGAAGTCCAATATCCCATGATCATGAGCAGTTTTAAACAAACCACCCCAAATCAAACAAAATAATCCACCTGTATAAGAAAAAAATATTATATGATTAATAATAAAAAAACTAAATAAAAAATAAATATGAAATAATAAATTAATTATATGGACAATGATTTTACTATAAAAACATTAAGATCACCTTTTTAATTGAGTAGTAGAGGGAACTTGAAGGAAAGTGATAAATTCCAATACTGTAGGGGTGAATAGGTTTGGAGGGAGAAGATGTCTGTGGATTTTTTGGTGCATAATGGCATGAAAGATGGAAAGACCACCCCAACTCAAAAAAAAGAATCCACCTGTATAAGAAAATATTATTATATGTGTAATACTAAAAAGAAATAAATTAAACATAAATATGAAACAATACATTAATTTTATGGACAATGATTTTACTATGAAAACATTAATATTACCTCTATGATTGAGTAGTGGATGTAAAATGAAAGAAAGTGATAAATACCAACACTATAGGGGTGAAAAGGTTTTAAGGGAGAATAATTTTGTGGATGTTTTGGTGTAGAAAGGCATGAAATATGGACAGTCCACCCCAACCCAAATAAAATAATCCACCTATATAAGAAAAAAATTCTTATGTGAGTAATACTAAAAAGAAATAAATTAAACATAAATATGAAAAAAAAATATATTAATTCTATGGAAAATGATTTTACTGTACAATCATCAATATTACCTTTGTGATTAAGTAGAAGAAGCATCATTTCTCTTCCTGTAAAGGTAGTGGAGGGAACTTGAAGGAAAGTGATAAATTCCAAAACATTAGGGGTGAAATTTTTTTGAGGGAGAATAAGTTTGTGGAAGTTTTAGTGAAGAAATACATGAAATATGGATAAAAATATTCTAAAATAAATGAACTCCACAAGGAATAATGAAAATTAAATCAAAATTTCATTATATAATTTTTTGATAAAATAATGAAAATATATGGTAGCATTGCCTTTACATATTCCCAAAGCATTTCCTTTGTTATAGTTTGTAATTATAAGATATTGGTAACATATAATATTATGGGAAAAAATATAGTATATTAAAAAACACTTTTACCTTATCATTGATCTCTCTTTATTTTTTGAAGGTTTTAGGGATTTGGTTCCTCTATCGAGAATACAAATACCCCCTTTGTGGTCCACTCTAATATACAAGACATTTTCTGCATTGGTACTGATATAAACTAGTTGTGATCTCCAAATTAAAGGTTTATCCTCGATTGAATTTTTATCTGACCCGATATTTTTTTTAGTCACCAGTAGGATAATAAACCAATTCTTGTTTTCTAGATCTGAGAGATAAAATACTTTCACTAATTATGATTCCATTATGAACATCTTTTCTTTTTTCCCCTTCCACACTGAAATTCACCTTCACGAATCCCATTTCATCAACTTTCACCACACTCATATTGTCAACCCATTTATAATGGAAAATTGGCACTTGAAATATTGTATAATACAACTCGTATATCTATTAAATAATGAAAAAATATGACATATTTTAATAAATTATATTTCTATCATGGGAACCAGATATGTGCATCAATTCTTCCAGAAGCGTAACACCACCTTTTTTCATCATACTGCAGTCATCATTTTCT
Organism: Viscum album; assembly: GCA_963277665.1. NCBI lineage: Eukaryota > Viridiplantae > Streptophyta > Magnoliopsida > Santalales > Viscaceae > Viscum > Viscum album. The sequence goes on along the minus strand of OY728128.1, from coordinate 1,508,552,311 downwards.
TTTGTATAGAACGTATAACCATTTATTACAAAAACAGTGTAAGATATAACATTGGAATTCAGTCCCCTAGCTATCCATTTAAGTCATTCAAAAATTGAATTTAGATTTTTAGATAACTCCTTATAAATTTGATCTTGTAATCATCCTATAAACTTTTGATTATATGTATTTGATATCCATTCTTCAGCCCTTGATGGATTCAAATAACTAAGAATTTCATTATGGGATTAAATTTATGGATCAACATCTTCAATATTATATAAAATGTAAATGTGTTCTTTCTCCTTCTATATCAAGGTAATTGTAACAAAATATCTTCTAAAAATCCATTTACCCATAAGGAATCCACTGTGAAGATATTTTGGGAGACTGATTCTGTGAACATCTTATAGGCAATCGATATAGAATTCAATAGCTTCTTCAAAAATATATTGTTCTGCAATACAACCTTCTGACCGACTTCAATTCTTGACATACCCTTTCAAAATCTTCATATACTATTCAATGGAGTACATCCATATATAATGGATTGGACCACATAGTTAAATATCTCTAACCAAGTGAACCCTCGAGTGGACCATTATATCAAATAATGCTGGTGGGAAGAACATCTCTAATTCACATAATATGACCGAAGCCTCCTTATTCATGATTGGAAACTTTATCAAGTCTATAACATTATTTTATATGGATTTGAAAAATAAGCAGATACTAGTTAATGTATTCCATACATTTTGATGCAGAATGAAACAAAAAGTAACAAGCATAAAATCTTTCATCAAAACATGACAGTCAGGTGATTTTAATCCTTGTAACTTCAAATCAGTCATTGAAACAACATTCTTGATATTTTATAAATACCCCTCTGTAACTTTTATTCTATTAATGAGAAGTAAAAATTGAAAATTTTACTATCTGGATAGAGTGTAAGCTATTGGAGGAAGAAAATTCCACCCTTGACCCTTCACCAATGCCAACTCTTCCCTTATCCCCATGTCAATCATGTCCAACCTAGCCTTGATGCCGTCTTTTTTTTCAGGAATATTTACTAACATGATAATAACACTATCAAATACATTTTTTATACATCAATTACATCAATAAAATTTGTTAAATACAAACAATTACAATAAGGAAATTTAGAGAAAATTGATCTCTTCTCCAACTTGAATTTGTGTGTTTTTCACAAATGGGACACCCCAATATTAATTTAATGCTATAGCCTGATAAATTTCCATAAAAGGGGAAGTCATTTATCATCTTTTACAACATGGCACTCAATGTGAATTCTTCACTTCTATGATCATCATACATTGTAAAACCTATATCCCACATAAATTTTATATCTTTGATCAATGGAGAAAAATAGACAAAAATATCATTACAAGGTTACTTTGGTTCTGATATAAGAAGAGACAACATAATGTATTTGCACTTCATGCATAACCATGGTATAAAGTTATAATTTACCAACATGATGGACTATGTACTATGAGAACTACTCCGTACACCAAAAGGATATATTCCATCTGTAGATAATTCAAGATAAAAGTTTCTCATCTCATTTCTAAATTAATGATACTCGTAATCAATTTCCTTTCACTAAGGAGAATATGTTGGATAATGTAGGATCCTATCTTTAAATATTGTATCTGAATTCCATGTCAATTGTATTGTGGTTTCCTAATATCCATATAGTCTTCTAATCCATGGAATTATAGGAAAGTATCATATATATTTCCAAGGACTTGATTCATTTTTCTTATATCAATCCACACCAAACTTAGGGAATTTTTTGAGTGATTCATGGTCCTTGTGAAACAATATGCAATAATTTGGATAAGAATGTATTTTTTAGATATCATTCCTATTGAACATATAATTCATTTAGAGTTATATGTTCAATATGGTAGTTTATTTTCATTTGGTATAATATCATTCAGGAGACCAACTAGTTCTGTAAAGCTAGTGTAACTTCATCCACCGCCAGCTATCAATTTATATAACTTCAATACAGCTAAAAATATTTTGTATTTAGTACAATAGGTATACATTGGTCTCTCAGAACAACTATTTAACTTCTCAAAAAACTTTTTACAATCATGAAGGTCATATTTAATTTCCATTTTCATTTTTTCCATGTAATCTCCATCATCATTTACACTAGTATTCATATCAAATGATCCATAAACTGCAGTATCATCCCAATCGGTGTACATGTTCAATTTTTCCCATGTTTATTCCAACATTTATAGTTCTAATATATTACATGACAAATAAAATGATCTTATAACTCTTCTGAACTAATTTTTCTTGAATAAAAATAACATAAACACAAACAAACGATTTGAGAAGGGCGTATTCATGCTATATTTCAATATTGATGAAATATTTAAATCCATATTCGTAATGTTTTTTTAAATGATTAGCGTGAATCTATTTCTGATTAATATCCATACTATTGGGTTCATAGAATATTAATTTTTTATAATAAATAAATAAATACACATAATATAGTCATTATCAAAGGTGAAAGTTATAGATAATTCTAATAAGGGAAACCCAACATTTTATTATTTCAAATAATTTTAGTATACTTTGAAGAAGATGGTTAATTGAATTTAAGAAAATAATTACCCCACTATGGTAGTTGTTATCCTCTAAATTCATTAAAAGGTGAAAGTTATAGACAACTTTCATGCTCATCAGCTCATCTCCCGAACATTTATCACTATATTTTTTTGTTTGACACACATCCTCTATCTCTTATAAACATGTACATATGTTGCTTAAAATACTCTAAGACGTATTCATTCATGGGATGAATAATGTTTAGAGTATTACAATCAACATAAAATAGATGGGGGGTGAGTCTTAAGAAAAAAAATTGCATTAATGATTGTTCTGGAGATAAAGCTGATGATGATGACATCTGTACTACATCGTGTTCTCTAAAAGGGGTAATGCCTCTCATTTGTGATAATTACACCATTGACACCATTTATTAACTCATGTCCTATTGAAGGTGAGATTTTGGGGTTATAAACATTCTTTTCTTTGATTCAAGGGGTCTCGATGGGACATGTCATGATATATGACTCTTTTGGGCCTCTATAAATTCTATATTTATAGGAGACTTCCCCTTTTAATACTTTTAATACTATAACTAAGACTAGTCCTACCTCTATTAAAATGACCCATAAAGTCTTTCTTAAATCCCCTAAAAAATTAAAATATAATATAGAAAATTAAGGAGGAATAAGAAACCCAAATATTATAAATAAGAATAATAAACTCTCATTCAATCAACTAGAAGATATAAATATTTATTGATAAAAAATTTTAATAAATAAAGTGTTAATCCATATACATGGATAGTAATCATAGATTCTTAGGGGTGGAACCAATACATGTAGACCTAAAATGATGAGTACCTAAAAATAATTTCAAATAATTATTCCAACATATATAGAATTTTATAACCTCAATTCTATTTTTTGGAACAAGTGATGTAACAACCTAAGGAATTATTACATTTAATATTAATGGTATGTCAAATATTTAAAAACATCTCAAAATTATAATTTCAATTAAAAATCTATAAGGAGTGGAAAAAATAACTTTAGGAAAAGAATATACCTAATAATGATAAAGTTTTTAAACATCTCAAAATTCATAGTTGATAAATTGATTTAAGAATTATGTCTAGATAGGTTGAAAATAAAACAAACATCCTTTCATATTAGATATTGGTTTTTCATCTCACATGATAGGTAAATTGATGTAATTAAATATTTTTTAAAAGTTTAAAGGGTACTTATTATTTTAGAAATAGTGGATCTATTAAGATAAATTGTTTGCATTAAAAGATATTGGAAATAAAAGGAAATGTTAAAGGATGATATGTTTTTAGATAGATTAAAGTAAAACATACATAGTGTTTATTAGATGTGTGATGAAATAAATGAAGTGGTTTTTAAGAAGTATTAATGAGTGGGTTATCATTTTAAATATGAATATATTTTTATAAAGGTATAGAAAACTAGATGAACCATATTTAATTTATGGTCAGTAAAAATTTGTGGTAATTATGTTTAAAAGGGAAAATTGATTTTTGGTAGTGAAAATTAATCATATTAGAAAATGAGACATTTAAATACTGACTTAAAAAGGGTGGGTTGAGATTTTTTTATGATGAAAAGATAAAATTTATAGATATTTTTTACTAATTAGAATAGAGAGATTGTTAATAATTAAAAATAAATAAAGAATAGATTTAAATGAAACAACCCTTGGTATACCCCTATCGAGACTTCCTCTTGGATATACTCTATTAGGTGGATGTGAAAATTTGATGAAATTAGCGATCTTCAAATGTGAGCTCTCAATCAACTTACTCGTAAGTTTTAATTGGAATATCTAGGTTAGATATTTTAAGGTTCTAAGAAATATGGGCCTTCCCTAAATTGGTCTTTCTATTCTAGATTTTCATTTCATTTAGCTTGGACCATCATATCACATAATCTTTGACTAGGACATTGAATCATAAAGGAATCACATTTCACCTTAATAGAAGGTGGAATCTTAAGGGTGTCAAATATCCTCTCAATTTTCTCTACCCAATCCTCTATCTCTTTAGGATCATATTACCTTGAATAGATGGAGGTTTATGGTGAAGAAAACCTTGATCGAGATCCTTATCTCTATCAAATGTTCAATTAAATCAAAAGAAAATTCATATAAAAATTCATGTCACTCTATAAAATATAGTGAATGTGCACATTCCATGGACTAGCTCAAATGGAAGGATAAAATAATTAGAAATTAAAATATTGTTCCTGACATCACTTGGAAACTTAAGAGTGGATCCTAAGAGTTTTAGATAGACACTCCCTCACACCTATTACTCAAGCCCCGATATCCGTATCTCCTTTCAACCAAAAATCCCCAATAAACATTTTTTACCATAGGGATATGCCAATAGTAAAGAAAGAATGATGATAAAAAATGAAAATAGATATCACCAAATAAGAAATAAACGAGTGAGGAGGAGGAGGAGAAAATAAGATACCTTAGATTGAAGCTTTGAATCATTTGAGAGAAATTATAGATATCAAAAAACTATAAAACATTCGATCATTGGATTCATTCAACCCATGAATCATTTGATCCTTGGATTTGAGCCTTGGAATTGTACACGCCTTGATTCAAGCTTCAATTCACTAAGGAGGAGTGTCGGCAGAGGGTGGATTCTATGAAAATCCCCAGATATCACGATGAGTTTGTGAATGATTAGGGGTTTTTATATAGATCGGGACACTTTTATCGACACTTCCAAAAAAGCACTAATAAAGATCTCTTTTATCAGCACTAAATTAATTGGTATTGATAAAGGATTTATTATAATAATTATAAATAATTTTTTTTGTAAATATATTTATATAAATTTATATATTTAATGAATATATATAAATATAAATATAGTAAATATATTCTTTATTTAAATATATTTATTATAATTTTATAATTATTTAAATATATAATTATATAATTTTTTTAAAATAGTATTTATATCACTATATATTTGTATAAATACACACACACAGATATATATATATATATTTAATAAATATATATAAATATAAATATAGTAAATATATTCATTATTTAAATAAATTTACTATAAATTTTATAATTATTTAAATACATATAATTAATTATTTATAATTATATAAAAACTTTTAAAAAATAATATTTATTTATTTATAATTAAAAATATATAATTATATAAATATAGTAAATATACATTTATAAATAATTTTATTTATAAATATTTTTTTACAAATATATTTTTAACATTATTAATGAATATTTAATCTTAAGTGCATGCCTGTTAAAAATGAGTGAAATTGAAGAATTAAAAATGAGTACACTTTAACAATATTGAAAAAATGAATGAGTTTTATTAATTAAATATAAATTATTAAAAAAATATGTATATATTTTGAAATAAAGATGAATACATATTGAAAATATTAAAACATAGTAAATAAATATATATATATAAAATAAATAATTGAAGTTGATTAAATTCCCCAAAAAATAAAAAATAAAAACATATTAAAATTAAATTAATACCTAACTGTAATAAAATTAAAATTAAATAAATAAAATTTACTGCAATTAATGACATGATATATTAAATGTATCAAGTTATAATTAAATTCTAAAATGAATACTAAAATTTGGAAAAATTACATAAATATTAGGTGTATGTGTTTCTATATAAGATTTCATTAATTATGTAAATATTTATGTGTGTGAATTGTAAATAAAAATGAATTAATTACATATATATGAAATCAATATAACACACATTTTATCTAGGTTAAATTAAAAAAATCAAATGATATTCAATTATGTCCATTACTCGATACAATTAGTCCATATTTTTAATTTGTATTAATTTTTAATTATAGACCCTTATTCACTAAATATATGACTATTGAATGTAAAGCATAAATATTTTGTATTATATAAATCATATTAATATACATTCATATATATCTATATATTTAATATATACTATTTATTAACATTATCAATAATAATTTAATTAGTAAAATGTTTATTCATTTTTATCAATAATTATTTAATTAATAAAAAATTAATATTTTTTAATAAACACATTTTTATTTTTTATTTATTTAATTATTTCATTTTATTGGGACCTTTATCAGTGCTAAAAAATACATATAAAGGATCCCTTTATGAGCACTAAAAATAAAGCGCTGATAAATGGTACCCTTTATCAGTGCTAAAAATAAATCAATGATAAAGGGAACCTTTATTATCACTAAAAAAGCAATGATAATTGGTACCTTTTATCATTTCTAAAAAAACATTGATAAAAGGTACTCTTTATCATTCCTTGTTTTAGCACCGATAAAGGTACCATTTATTAGTGTTTTTTCTAGCACTAATAAAGACTAGCGTTGTTAAAGGCATGTTTTATAGTAGTGTGTGCTCTAATCCTTAAGGGATTATAGTATAAAATAATTGAAAAATTCATTAGTGAATCAAAATATATAAAGAGTTGAAATAACTTAAATAAAACAAATAACTTAAATAAATCCCTTCAATCCTCTGAGCTACAGCCCTCGACTCTTCTATAATATGTCTTCCATTATTTATCATTTAGGTCATCTTCTATTTTTCATGTATAGCTGGGGGGAAAGAGGGTCAATAATTACGGAACCTGAAGACTTGGATCTTAATTTATGAAATTTTTATACAACAATTTATTCCTTCGATGATTTATATGCTCTATGAGATAAATTATGCGAGTATACATTTTTTAATTTTATCTCCTGATGATATATCATTGGTTTCTATAAATTAAGGATAAAAATCATTAATATGATCATTATTATACAAAACAACTTCTAAAAGATAACATTTCACTTACCAAAAATAATTCTTATTGTCTACTTTCATAAAACCACTTCCATGTATCTTTATCTATAAAAGAATATATATCACATGGTTTTTTTTTATTTTTTTACCCCAAAAATGAAATCTAATGTGAGGTTTGATTTAATATCTCTCCATCTACTAGCATCCAAATATAAACATTTCTTCTTGATTTTTCTACTCTCAGTTATATCAGAAGTCATCTGGTGAGAAGAAGAAAATTCCTATATTACTAGAAACATGTAATGATAAGTAAAATAACAATAAATGATCATACCAAAATTTTCTCCCATAATTTAGATAAGATTGCATTGTTGATACTTTTCCAATCACAAATCAAAATTCTAACTTTTACCTAGCTTCCATTTCAATGAAAATCTTAAATTGTTTAGAATTTGGAGCTTGGGGTTTATCATTATCATCGAACTCAATGTATATCCTTTGGTCTTGCCTATGGGCAATTGATAATTTTGGTAAATGTGTGCTACCACATTTACTATCCCTAAAAGCCTTTTATTCCCCTATGTAAGTAAAAGGATAATGTGAAGAAGCATGGGAGACTTCCCAATGGAAGTATGTGTATGATCCTCCCCAGAAGCTTGAGGTGACTCAACTATTTGATCTGACATTATCCTACAAATAAAATTAAAAAATAATTAGTACACAAATATAAAAATCCAACTATTACATATAAAATTAGTTGAAAAATTATCTAACAAAAAATTAATCTAAACTAAACATATTTTTATTCATATTTGTTAAATTATCAAACTAAAATGATAGTAACATTAATGATAGATGAAATGATATAAAAAAGTAAAAGAAAAATTTAGAAAAATATTAAAAAATCTAACTGTTGCATAAGATATTGAATAATAATTTTGATATGATACAAACAAAACATAACAATACAAAAAAAACTACTCTTTATCATACTCATTAGAGTAGTTAAAAAAAATGTTAAAAATATTATTGAAACTAATCCTTATATTATTCTTTAGTAGTTAACAATGTCAAAAGAATAATGTTAATATTTATGAAACATAAAATGATATAAAAAATAAAAAATATTAAGTAAAAAATTATATAAATCTAATAGTTACATATATAGTTGAATAATTAAAAAATAATACAAACAATACTAAACTAATTTAAACAAAAAAATTATCATATTTCTTAAAATATTTGTTTTAAGTAAAAAAAATTAAAACCCTTATATCTAAAATTTTTAAAAATTTAAAAAGATAAAAAAGAAATAAATATATGTTACCTATAATATTAGAAAATTACTAAAGGGTTGTTTTCCCATATTCCTTGTTCGTGATCATTTTGTCTGGTGCAAACCATATCTATGGTATGGTCATCAATATTATATGATAATATTTTTATGTATATAGGGATATCATTTAAATCAGTAACATCTTCAAGTTTTTCATCACTAAAATATTGGTTTATCCTTATAAAATGATAGACCAATTCACATTTTATGGACCAAGAACATATAAAATTTGTTTTCCATGTGTTTCCATGATAAAAAGATCAACTGTGTATTCTAATCTCTTCAGATTAACTAATATCATACCAAATTCATCATGCTGACACTGTTGTTACCAATAAACCATATTTATATTAGCATTGGAATGTGAAATTTAATTTATTCAATATCCCATATTTATTCAATAAATCTATAATATAAACTTGATGTGAAGATTGGTTTTTTTTCTTTGTCAATCAGAAAATGCATTGCTTCTACGAACAAAAATGCACTACTATTCTAAACTTCAATTATATTATCCTAATATTTAGTTTAAAATGTATATCCATTAATATCATACCCAAACCATGTTATTAAATTTAAACTTGGGTCACCCACTAACCACCTCAATGTTTCTGATGCATCTGATATATCATTAATTGTCTCTTTAAACCATGGAATCTTTTTGTGTTATGCTCTTTCAATATCCACATATCGTTCTTATTTAGATTACATTGTTTTAATACATTAATATGAAATGTTATATATGGTTGAGCATCATCTATATTATAAAAGATGTATAAATATACCTTCTTTCTCTATTCACCTATCAATGATTTTAATTTCAAACCATGTATCCCCTTTCCCAAAAAAATGACTCGTTTATGGTGAGATATAGGCAAACTAATGTTCTCCTCTAAAAACAATTAGTTTATGAAAAACTATACAACCTCCTTATAAATATACTTCTCAAAAATGGAGGCTTCTGGTCAATAAGTATTCTTAACATATCCATTCAATGTATTAATGTACCTTTTAAAAATTTATATCCAATATAGATATAAAGGTCCATACAACTTTATTTATCACACCAAATGAACCATTAAATGCACTGTGATATCAAAAAAATGGAGGAAGGTACATTTCTAGTTGAAAAAAATATAAAAACTGCATAATTATCCAAAATTTTCAATTAACTCAGATCAATCACTTTGTAAAAATTTAATTAAAAAAAATAACACACCTTTATGATAATCATTCTGACACGTATGGGTATTATTTCATGCAATGAAACTGGTAGTAGTTATTATATCATGACATGAAAATCATGAGATTTCATAATTTTCAACTTTAAATATTTTAGTGAAAAAAAGTTGTTTACATTTGAATAGTAGGCATGTGGAACTTCGATAACATGGAGGCACTAGAAAAAATAATTTTTTCCATCTTGGATAATTTTTTAAAATTCAGTGATATGTATATTTATCTTCCATTGGAAGTGGGATCTAACTCTAAATGTATTCCCATTCAACCTATCCTTAGTATTTCCTTTAAAATTTAATAATGTTCCAATAAAAATATTATAGATATTATTCTACACTTGAATAATATCAAAGTTATGTTTGACCTCATGATATTTCCAATATAGAAGCTCAAAAAATATTGATTATTTTTTCCAAATATTTCTATCATTACTAGATTTCTATATCTTTTTGAATGCAACATTAATTTTTTCACCCTCTCAAAAATAATGATCGGTTGACAAAGTTTTTTATCAATATAAAATTACAATGAGACATTTAATTATTTTTTTAATCACCAATAATAGTGATCCATAGACAAAAACCTTCCATAAAACCTATATACTATTTTTATACCATTTTGTAGTTTATAATATTAAGTTTGTTCTTCAAAAATTGAAAAAGCTTTATTCCCCTTAACATTAATCTAGAAAAATTTCTATATGATGGGAAGTCATTTATAATGAGCATAATCATTGAATATAGTTGAAAATTATTTATTTTATAAGAATAATACACTCTAATACCTTCCTCTAATAAAATTTTCAAAACATCATTTAATGGTGATAAGAAAACATCAATATTATTTCTAGGTTATTTTGGTCTAGAAATCATTAAACTCAATGTGATATATTTTTGATTCATACAAAATTCTAGAGATAAGTTATAAATTACCAATAAAATAGGTCATCAACTATATTTTCTACTAATTCTTAGATATAGATTCATTATATCTATGCACAGTCCAAATTTGAGATTTCTAACTTTATTTCCTAATGTTGGAAAATGTTGATCAGTTTTATTCCATTGTGGACACTCAGCTAGATGATGAAACTTTTCTTCAGATATTCACTCATCTACATGCAATCCGAAACGTCTTTAATCATTTGAATTTAAAAATAAACATTTTAAATGAGTAATTATATGAAGATACCAAATTTACTTGGAAGGGTTCTTTGTAAATTCTAAATGAGCCTATTATTTTTCTTTAAACTTATATCACAATGTCCAACATTTAGGACACTTTGACATACTTTCATATTACTTCTTATATAGAACATAGTCATTAAGGAAAACATGTATCTTCTTAAACCCCCAAACCATTATGAATAATATTTTATTTTTATTATAATGTGAATCTAGAAGTTTGTTAACTTTAGAAAGAATGTCTTTCAATAGTAGTTTCAACTCAATAAAACTCTTTTCACTCCATCTATTTATGGCCTTAAAGTTAATAAATCTCAATAACTTTGACAAAACTATAAATTTTTTACAACCTAGAAACAATATTTTTTCAGCATACCATATAGATTCTCGATTATCAATTCTTTTCCAATTACCTCTACTTTAATATCAAAAATAATTTATTTAATTTGATCATACTTATCATCTTAAAAATCTTCATCATCAATAGATCTTGAATTCTGCCCAATTTTGTAATTAAAAATCTAGGGATTGTAACTCATATAAAAACCATGACAAATTGAATGGTATTTAATTTCTATGATTTTTAAATTTTTCATATTTAAACATTTCAAGCATGGACAAGAAAACAGGTCATTGTTTAGAACATGTCATTTAGAAAATTCCAAAAAAGCATCAACACCTTCTTTATATTCATCACTTGTTCACAACACAATAATCCAACTACAACTCATTATTATCAACAACAAATTTTAATAATTGAAAATAAGTTGTTATATTTTTAAATTTAATTTAAAAAATGATTTTATAAATAAAAATAAAAAATTAAAAATATATTTCATATCAAAACTATCACTTTGAAAATATTTAATTATCATCCTTTCAGAAAAAAAAGAATGGTATAAAGACATTAACATTGATTTTAAAAGGTTAAAAACAAATAAAAAACAATTATTCCTTATTTTTATTATGTAATTTCATAATTATATATTTATTATTTTCAAAGTAAATAAATAAATATCATAATATAAAGGGAAAAATATTAGAGAGTGGGAAAAATGAGATTAAAAACATGATAAAGAATATACATACATGCCTACACTTATACCAAAAATAACATACAAGGGTGACTACAAAAAAAAAATTAGGCTCACTAAAAACAAATTCCATACAAATAAAAATTAAATAACAATATAATCAATGTCGTAACATCTCGACCTAGATTCCACTAATCTGATGCCCCAATCTAGTTTTCCGCAAGGCCTCAAGTGTGCCTCCCTATATACCAAAGGCTATTGACTATCAGTGAAGGCTTAAAGGCGGTACATTAGGGAGACTATACCCACATATCAAAGTAACATAGCGGAAATAACTAGATACCATCCAAAGAATTAATGATCAAAGTGAAGAAGTACTAAATAATTGAAATAGAATAATTTTTTAATAATAAATGAAATGCTATAAAATCCCAAAGAAGCATGCCTTACATATAACACTAGTCACCCACTGGTCTGACCACATATACTAGAGTATATAAAGAAAACTAAAATAAATGTATAGGTCTCTACTAGTTCCTCTAATGTAGGCCATGTACCCAGTCTACAAGACACTATAGAGCTTCCCCAGCCTAATCAAAATAATACACATGAGCGGATCCACTCAATCATGAAACCCTATGCCTAATCTCTATCCATCATGCAATTTGTGATAAACCCAAAAAGAAGACATAAGGTATGTATGCACACCAAGTTGAACATATAGGGGTGAGTAATAATCTTAGTAGTCCACCCCAATGATGAACCTATAAATATATTTTCATAAGTATATTCTCATGCAATATGTTTAGCCTAGCTAAGACAAATGAAAATAATAAATAAAATAAATCAATTAAAATAATAGTCGATCCTTGGGTCCTTGATCCTGGTCAACTGAGCAATGTGACATCATGTATATATATACATATATGTTTATATATATATATGTATGTATGTATGTATGTATATACATGAGTAAGGTAAAATAATTAATATAAAAAATATTAATCGATCCTTAGGTCTATAATCCTAATCATCTATAAATCCTATAAAAAGTGAATTGAGTTGGGTGTCATATAACTAAAACCGTGTATAATTTAGTCGATCCCTAGGTTCGTAATCTCGATAAAAATACCTTCTCCAACTAGCTATAGAAATGTATCTTACCAAGATATGTCTCCATAGGGGGGATACATGTCCTAAACCTGGGTTCAACAGTACTCACCTCCAGACACTATAATAAATAATGTCGTATACTGGCATAAAATACTGTAAATAGTCACTACGTTGGATGACATACCACTCAATCCATGTGATTCTAGTCCTATGTTTTAATCCTAGGTCTTGGTCCATAGAAAATCATGACATTACGACTCAGATAATCCCTAAGGGGATGGCTCTTAGGCAATCTGTAAATGGAATGTTCTCAGGACCCAAGAACATGCTCAACATCCATTCATAAAAATGGATCAATATCCCCATCCCCAGGAAGTACCTTTGGGCGATGTAATAATGGTTCATCTACCCAACCCTTGTTAGAATCATATTTGTCACTCGAGGATAGCATAATCATCAATTGAGTATATGTCACATCAACAGTGAGGAGTTCCATGTCCACCACCTTGATCAAGTAATCGATCAGGGAGAGCATAGTCATCCACTTCACTTGGGAGAGAATAATTATCCATGAGTATCATCAATAGGGATTCCATGATTGAATATCATAATCAATGGGTTTCATGACCAAATATCATAATCAAGGGATTCCTTGGTCGAATATCATAATCATAGGGATGCCATCCCCAACATCACAAACATTGGGATGTCATGCCCAAATATCATAAACATAGGGATGTCCTGCCCAAATATCATAAACATAGGGATGACATGCCCAAATATCATAAAAATAGGATAAAAATTTGGATCCTAGGTATTATGTATGGGAACCCTAATATAAAAAATAAAGTGATCAGAAGATGGACCCCAAGAAATATGTTTAGGCATCCCAATAAATAAAGTATCATTGCATCAGGCACAACAGTCACAAACTAGAAAGAACCTATGGAAATCATCAATGCATCAGTAGTAAACAATTGAATGCATAAATAAAGAGTGTGGTTGGCCAAATTCCTAAACCCACCACCACCACTACTACCCATCAGACTAACAAGTTTGGTGTGGGTTCTAAGATGAAACCTTATACCATCTCTACCCAAACCCAATGTACTAGCTCAAGGTCAGTCAAACATCAAGGAACCAATTGGGTCCCTTAGATCAAAACACTAGAGATGCATCCTACTTGGGATCCTCAAGGTCTACACATAAGTGAAGGAATCCTACTCGGGATCCTTGGTCGTGAAGGTAAAATAAGGAATACTATGTGGGATCCCTAATGGTATATAATCATAGGCATCCTATACATGATCCTTAGAATGGTATATAGGAAGAGGCATCTTACATGAGACCCTCAATAATAGTGTACATAGGAATATGCATCCTACATGGGATCCTTGAAAGGAGTAATAGGTAGAGGGATCCTTCAAGGGATTCCCTAGGTCACTGTATAAATGAAGCCATCCCAAAGGGGACCCTCAGTAATAGTAATAAGACAGAGGCATCCTACATGGGATCCTATAGGTCATAAAATATGATGACCTCATAGCCTAAAATGAAAAGTCCTTAAACACTATACTAGAGAGATATCTTATGGATCACCTCATATCAAGGATTTCACTCTCAGGAGAAATTTGAATTTGATTACTAGAGGAAGAAGCTCTCCATTTATATAAAATCCTGAAACTCCACCTGGGATTCCTCAAATCACCTCAAGGGTTTACCATATGATCTACATGGAAATATACTCAAAATGTATTACTCATGTGTCCAATTCTAACTTTTAGGGATAAATATATGAACCCCCCCCACCCAAAATGGTTTCAAGGGTTAGTACACAATGTGTATACCCTAGTACACGACATGTACTCCCAAATCCCCACTTGGGAATGAACTCTAGATGGACTTGGCATATAAAAACCCAAGTACATGGTGTTTTGATCAACTATATGGAATGAACCCTACATAGGGTACCCTCCTGTGTACCTCACATGGTCTATCCATGTACTTGGCATGGTCGTGTAACTCTACATGGCGTGTGACCCACACGGGGTCTGGCTGTGTACTCTATATGACCATGTGCCTCTGCACGGGCTGTCTGTTTGAGTACTCAGATACACAACTGAGTCATAGTACACAGTGTGTATACACTATACATGGTGTGTACTTCTAAAAATATTATCTTCCCTGAAATGGAAGAACACATGGTGTGTTTTCCTGAACTGCACGTCGTGTGATTGGGATTTCCGAACAGGAAACCCCTCAAATTGGCCTGAATCCCTTATTTTTTCTTCAAAAAGTATAGATCAAACCACAAGGGGTCATAATCAGTTATATTAGGGAATTAAAAATATAAGGTGGTAAATCTATAAAGATTTATGAAAAAACATAAAAATGACCTACCTTTGGTCTGAATCTGTCGAAGCTTCACCCATTTTCGCAGTCCATAGCTACTGCACGATGATCTGACTCCTCCCAAGCTCTGCGGTAGTACCTATATTCCTCCCTAACTATCTATATCTCTCTATATCTCTCTCTCTCCATTTTCATATAAATTTCTCTATAGTTATTATAAAAATATATCCCATGAGGGCATGCATGAGAATCTGTGGGAGAAAGAAAAGAAGAGGAAAATGAAAAGAAGAAAAAGAAAATAAAAATAAAAAGGTACTCTGCGCAACCTCAGTGCACAACATGAGTTTATGCCCCACCTAGTAAAAACTACTCATTTTATACACAAATTATGAGATAGAATCTCAATCCAACACTCCATTCAAAAGATATAGGTAAATGAATGTGTGGGAATAAATTAATATTTAATTAAATATATATTAAGTATTATTTATTCCACATAAATTTGAATTATTAAGAATTCCACCGTACTCCTATCATAGGGAAAATACCCTATTATGGGACCAATGGAGTGGTCAAAATCTTCTTGGGGAAAATGACCATTTTACCCCTTACATGCATCTAAAATAAAAAGTTAAAACTTCAGATCATATTTCTAGTCCAGAAAAACAAGGGTCCTTACAATCTCTCCACTATAAACCTACTCATCCCCAAGAAGCCTTAGTGATAAAACTAGAATTCATGCTTTTTTATATAGAATCTGTGCAACTATGTCATCCCAACTTTCCAACAACCAATTACACAGTGTCGAAAACTCTCCTATACAGGATACATTCAACTATGACCGATATAGTACTCCCTACCATTGGAATACCCTTATCATCATCTATAAACTAAACTTATAGATCAATAGACCATGGAAAATGATTAATTTCAACTAAAAATGACAGTCACCACCCTCAAACATCCAATGGTGTACTCCCCACCATATGGACTACCTTATACCACTTTTCAAGCGTAACCTCAACAAGTTCCTTCATCAAACCATGAAAGAACATTTAAGAAGATTGGAATAAAGGTGATGATCTCTCAACATACTCAAGTTGATGTCAAGATAGATTAGGATCATATATAATAATAATTACACTAAGATTGCATCAAAAGGTGTGCATAGATCTCTCGTTCCATGCTCACATAAAATAAGATGCACTTACCTTTATCCAACTCCTGACACCACGTCTCTTGACAATGCATGTCCGGGTCCAACCACAGGTCAACCAACTCATGTTATTTGATTTATTTCATATTTTTCCTCTACCATAGAGGGACATTTATCATTTTAACCACAATTATTAGAAAACCATTCCAAAAAAGTCTTTGAACCCATCAGTCCTCAGCTCACACCCGACCACTCATCGATTTTCAATTTAAATGGTACCACTCATAACTGATGTGTACATTTATCACATGAATTATAATCCAATAAGTCATTTGCCACTGAAATAAATATGACCATGCTATATGGAATGATAGTATAAACAATCTTGATGCTCCCTTGGAACTCCTCTTAAAAATTGAGAACCTTACTTGTTCTAGGATTTATTCCATGACCACCCATTACCTGACATTATTCCATTCATGAGAATATACCCATGCTATGACTACATTAGAAAAAACAGAAACACTGGTTAATAGGGCTAGGCACCCAAACAGTCTTGCCAACCAAATCCAGTCTCGAAACCCAAGCAGCCTAAGTGGTTCATCCAAATCCAAAGGCATCAACATGCCTATATCTCAAAACCTTAGCACTAACCATGCATTGGTCTCAACAAGAGTGTATAACCAAGATCAATTCCATAAAGGTATCCATAATCCTGGGCCAATCTCTCTCATGTAGGTTTCCCTCAAACAAATAGAGTATCAACCTACAAGGTTTTGAATCCAAACTATGGGACTCTATGTCTCCCACCTAGCCCTACTAATCAACTCTCATAACAGGGTATCTAAGTCCTACCGCTTATCCTAAATCCAAAACTCTCCATGGGAGGTAGATATAACAATGAACTATGTGGTTCAAAACTATCAAGCATTAGCCTACTAGGTCCCTAATCATCACTAAGAATCCACACAAGATACTACCCCTTGAAGTATCATGATATCGCATAGAAAATAATGGTAAAATAACAATAACTAAGAATCTATATATGGTAATACCCCACAAGATTTCTAGTTCTCTATAAACATTTAGGATTCCATAAACATCATACTCAGGGGCCCGAATAGATAAACAAAAACGAATTACAGTTAAGTAAAATTTAATTCTGATCTATGTAGGAAAGAATTATATATATTGTTACTCACACTTTAAATAATTAAACCTAATAAACATCACCCTACATGGGGAATAAAACATGGGAATCATATTCCCTTTCGACCTACAAGGGTCACTGCACCTCCTGTGCACAGGGACTAATTCATCAGCCTCACCATCAAACATATCAATGTAGATCTACATAACCTTCCATTGGAAGGAAATATATATACCAGTAGTCCCAATTAACTAGAATTCCACAAAAATCTATACATGAAAACACTATTTTGGTTTTTATTGACACTTTAAATAATTGGCCTATATTGTCAATAATAATCACACAATAGTAGACCTATAAAATTTGAATCCTACATGCCAAATATGATGCATGAGATGCATCTTTCCTTTTCTAGACAAGAGTAAAAATCAATAACTAGTATCTTTCCAATGGCCAAAGACAAAAATCCATCAGTAAATCATAAAATTAAAACAACAAGTGTTCCGCTCAAAGTTAAAATCATATAAAATTGTAACATCGTATATCAGAATAGAAATCATATAAACCTAGAAACTAGGACATCATATAGGAATAATTTTTCTCGATGTGCTAGTATGATATCCATCACAGGTTCTGACACATCTCTAATACTCCTATCTACCATATCTCTAATAGTAATAAAATAGGAAATGAATACCTTTGTTACCTATTTGTAATGTCCTTACTTGGATTCCACTAATTTTGTGCCCCAATATAGTTCTCCACAAGGCCCCAAGTGCACCTCCCCATATAAAAGAGACTATCAACTAGTAGAAAGGGTCTAAAGGTGGTACAGTGGAGAGACTATACCCTCATATCAGAGTAACATGGCATAAATAACTATATATCATACAAATAAGTAATGATTAGAGTGTATAAGTAGTAAATAATTGAAATAGAATCATGCTGTAATAATAAATGAAATGCTATAAAATTATGAACATCCATGTCATACAAATAACACTAGTCACCCACTAAGTAGACCACATATATAGAATTACATAAAAGAAATTATAATAAAGGTATAAGGATATACTATTAACTTCAAGATAGACCAAATACCTAGTCTACAAGACACTACTGAGCTACCCAACCTAATAAAGAATCCACATGAGCAGTTCTGCTCGATCATGAAACCTTGGGCCTTAGCCTTATCCATCATGCAATATGTGATCAACCTAAAAAAGAAGACATAAGATCTATAAACACAGTGAGGTGCACATAAATGGGTGATAAATAATCTTAGTAGATCATCCCAATGATGAAACTATAAATCTTCTATCATAAGTGCATGCTCATGCAATATGATATGCCTAGCCAATATAACTAGAAACAATAAATAAAATAAAATAAGTGAAACCACATTCGATCCCTAGGTCTGTGATCCCGATCAATTGGGCAATGTGTCATCATGTGTATGTATATATATATGTTTGTGTGTGTGTGTATTTCCATATATATATACACATATATATATATATATACATGATTAAGGTGAAAGATATAACATAAAAAACAATAGTCAATCCTTGGATATATAATCCTAATCCTCTGGACATCCTATAAAAAGGGAAATGAGCTAGATGTCGTATCACTCAAGCCATGTATAATTAAGTTGATCCTTGGTTCCATAATCTTGATTGACAATAACTAATTCAAACAACACAAAAAATGGCTCTGAGGAAGCTATGTCTCCATAGGGGGGATACATGTCCTAACGCTGGGTTTACCCATACTTGCCTGCAATCACTATAATTAATGATGACTTGTGCTGAAGGAAAATCATGTATATGGTCATTGAGATGGATGTTATACCACTCAAGCCATGTAAATCTAGTTTGATTTCTAAATCATAGGCCTTAGTTCATAGTAAATCATGACATTGTGACTTTGATAAACCCTAAGTAGTTGAACCTTAAGTGATATGTAAATGGAATGATCTTTAAACCTAAATATATGCTTGGTGTTTATTCATATATATAGCTCAACATCCCCATCCCCAAGAAGAATTTCTAGGTGATGTAATAATGGTGTGTACACCTGACCTTAGGGAGCATCCTAGGCGTCACTCAAGGATAGAAAGTATATGTCACATCAACGGTGAGGAGCCCCATTTCCACCACCTCAATCAAGTAATCAATCAGGGAGAGAATAATCATCCCCATAACTCAATAGAGTATAATCATCCATGAGTATCATCAATAGGGACACCATGAACAAATATCATAATCAAGGGATGCCATTACCGAATATAATAATCAAGGAATTCCATGACTGGATATCATAATCATAGGGAGGACATGCCCAACATCACAAACATAGGGATTCCATGACCAAATATCATAAAAATAGGGATGTTATGCCTAAATATCATAAAAATAGGGACATCATTCCCAAATATCATAAACATAGTCTAAAAATCTAGATCCTAGGGAACACATTTGGGTATCCCAATATATAAATTAAAGGGATCATAAACTGGACCCCATTAAATACATATGTGCATCCTAAGAAATAATGTCTCATCGCATCAAGCACAACATCCCCAAACCAGGAAGCACCTCTGGTAATAATTATTGCATTAGTATCAAATAAGTGAATGAATAAATAAAGAGTAAGGGTGGATGAATACTTAAACCTACCACTAGTTCTACTGCCCCTCAGTCTAACAATTTTGGTGCAGGTTCTAAGGTGACACCGGCTACCATCTCTACCCAAACTCAAATTACTAGATCGAGGTTGATCAAACATTGAGGCACCAATTGGTTCCCTCAGATCAAAATAATGGAGGGGATTCCTACTTGGGATCCTCATGGTCTACCCATAAGAAAAGGAATCTTACTCGGGATCCTTGGTTGTGAAGGTAAAATAAGGAATCCTGTATGGGATCCCTGATGGTATATAAACAGAGGCATCCTATGCAGGATCCTTAGAATGGTATATAGGAAGAGGCATACTATATGGGACCCTCAATAACCGTGTATTTAGGCAGAGGCATCCTACATGGGATCCATGAAAGGAGTAACAAGTAGAGGGATCCTATAAGGGATTAGCTAGGTTATCATGTAAATGAAGTCAACCCATAGGGGGACCTTGATAATAATAATAAGATAGAGGAATCCTACATGGGATCCTCTAGGTCAAAAGATAAGATGAACTCATGGACTAAAAGGAAAATTAATTGAACACCATACTAGAGAGATGGATAATAGACCACATCAGGTAAATGGTATCACTCTTAGGATATAGCTGAATTTGATTATTAGAAGAAGAACCTCTCCATTTAGATAAAATCCTAAAGTTCCTCCTAAGATTCCTCAAATCACCTAAAGGGTTTTTCCATCATGATCTACAGGACACTCAAAATGGACTACTCATGTGTCTAATTTTGACTCTAGGGTGTAAATATATGAAAAATACTCAAAAAGGTAGAAAGGGTATGTACATGACATGTATATCCTAGTACATGATGTGTAATCCTAAATCCCCACTTGGGTGTGTACTCGAGCCAGACTTGGTGTGTAAAAACCCAAGAACATGGTGAGTTGTTTTAAGTATATAACGTATACCCTACATGAGGTACCTTCCCGTGTACCTCACATGTCCTAACCATGTACTTGGACAAGAATTGTACCACTACATATAATGTGACCCACACAAGGTCTGGTCGTGTACCCTACATGGCCATGTGCCCCTACATGGGTTGTCTGGTTGGGTACTCGGCTACATGGTTGGGTACTCAGCTACATGGATGAGTCCTAGTACATGTAATGTATACCCCATACTCAACATTTAATTATAAAAATATCATCTTCCCCAAAAGGGAAGAACACATGATGTGTTTTCCTAAACTACATGTCGTGTGATCAGGATTTTCGAATGGGAAACCCCTCAGATAGGCCTGAAACCCCCGTTTTTTCCTCAAAAGGTATAGATCAACCCACATGGGGTCATAAGTAGTGATAATAAAAAATTAAAATTAGAAAATTGTAAATATATAGGGATTTACATAAAAACATAAAAATATACTACCATTGGGTGGGATCCTTCAAAACTTCACCCATTACTATGATCCACAGTTACCGCACAATAATTTGGATCCTCCTGAGCTCTATGGTGATACCTCTCTTCGACCCTCTATATATATCTCTCTATAAATCTTCCCCACCCCCTCTCCCTTTATCTCTAGGTAATGATTAAGGATAGACCACAGGGGAATGTGTGAGAAGCTAGGGGATAAAGAAAAGAAAATAGGAAAAGGAAAAGAAGAAAAATAAAGAAAAAGAAAATGGGGCTCGACCCAGACCGGACGTCCAACATGATTTTATGCACCATCTATGTAAAATTACATGTTCCAAACTCATTGACGGATATTTAATCTCAACTTGATGCCCCATTCAAAAGATACATCTGAATGAATGTGTGTGAATAAATTAATATTTAATTAAGTATATATTAAATATTAATTATTCCACGTAAATTTTAATAGTTTGGAGATCCACCAATCTCCTATAATAGGGTAAAAACCCTATTTTAGGGCTAGTAGAGTAGTTATAAAAATTATCCAAGATAATATTCTAGGGTAAAATGATCATTTTATCCCTTATAGGCATTTGAAAGTAAAAAAAGAATTTCGGCTCATATTTTCCGTCCAAAAAAACACAGGTCATTAAAATTATAATTTTATATTATTATAATAATTCAAATATTTATAAAAATTAATATTATATAATAAATAAAATAATTAAATTGGTTTAGTTTATAAATTTATGGGTGTTCATGACATTTAAAATAAGTACAAATAACATATTAAAATCAATACAATGTTCAAACTGAGTTAATCCCTATTCAATATAAGGGGGTTTAATAAATAATATACTAAAATAAAATTATCATCCTATAAAAAATATTATCATGCAATATATATTTCATTAGTGACATGATTATGTAGGAGTTATAAAGTATTTTTTATCATAATATGATCTTTCAATCAACATGATCATCTAAATATAAATTATCAATACTTTATATTCAAACTCTATAATCCACTATAACTTCAAAACACATATCCAAAATGTATAAAAAAATTTACCTTAGACACCCATTAATTTGAAAAATTAACATTATTTATAATGAAAATTCATCAAATAAATTTTTAATAAAATTGTAATCTCACAACATGCATTCATCAATTTAAAAATACATTAGATGTGTGAATAATCAGAACTAAGAATAATAATTATAAATAGATATCAAAATAAGTAGAGATAGAGATAATTCAAAAAAAACAATCCCAAAATATACATTCATCAAATTAAAAATACCTTATATCCACGGAAAATTTGAACAATAAATATAAACCACAAAGAGGTATTAGAGAGAAATAGAGGCAGAGGATGGAAAATAATGAGAAGGAGATGATGATGAAAATGAACATGAATGAGGGTTGTGATAATAAGGAATAATGATAGAAAATATTGAAACTTATATTTCATGAGAATAAAACAAGGTTTTTAGGAGGTTTAATTGAATACGTGACACATAATATAGTGGTTTTTAAAAAAAATTACTTCTATTTTTAAAAATCAATGTTATAACTATATTTTTTATATTATTTAAAATGTTAAAAAATGTAAAAAAATATGTCTTTCATGTTGGATATATAATATCTAACATGAAAGATAAACTATAATGATTTTTTAAATTGGTTAATTTTTAACCGATGTAAAAATCATTTGTAACGTTGGTTTTTTAAAACTGATGTTATAACTTTTTCATATAAAATATATTTTGTACTCATACATAAAGGTATCTAGAGACTTACCTTTATATTAATTAGTTCACATGTAGGTAATATGTGTCTTATCTTTATGTGAAGAAGTTTACATATGGGTAATCTAAATTTTACATTTATATGAAGGGTTTACGTAAAGGTTGAATTTGAGTACCCTTGCGTAGTATGCACTGTGTAAGATTCAAGAATATCTAATATTATATAGACTGTTTATGTAATGGTATTTTAAGAATCACTAAAAATACTTGGAACTTAATGAAATATGGATCTTGTCTCACTAAATGTAAATAATGTTTGGGGTCATCAATTTTAGTGGGAGTGCTTTCATTTAAAGTCCTTAATGAAAATATATAACACATGATACTCACCTATCGATGTGTATTTATTATAGATTATGGAATACCTAATAACAATTATATTGATATATATAATAGGTTCAACCTATAAAATAATTAAATATTGGTATCTTGGATTGAGATGTGTACTCAAGGAGATACATTTTGAGTACCTGAATGTGAATGTTATATATATTAATTCCACCAACTCTAACTCATGAGAATTAGATGTTGGGTGTGTATCACACATTTTTTTTGAAAAACATAAACCAAAATATAATAGGGAATTGATAAAGGGTGAAGTATCTCTTAAAGTTAATGATAAAGAAAAAAAATTCATTATAAGTCAACACTTATGATATAAGTATACCTATTGGATTAGTCCTAGAATTAAAAAATTATTATTATGTTTTTTTGCATAAACATGAATTTTATTTTTATATCTTGTTTGGACAAGATAGTTATAAAAAATAAACACAAACTTGTTGAAAAATAAACAATATACTCATGGGTTATATATAATATAATGTATTAAATTTAATGTTTTGATTAATTTAAACATTTTTATAGGTATAATGTACATTTTAAATGAAAATGAATTAATGATCACCAAAGTTTATATAGCCTTTAAGAAAATGGTGTTGGTGGGTTTGGCACAAGTGTTTTTTTCTATGAATGGAGACTTTTTAAAACCCCACTATTCTTCAAGGACTAAATGTTGTATCATTATAAGGGTTTGTGTGTTAAATGAATAATTATTAAGATATTAGTTGATTTTTGACATAGGGAAGAATTTGTATTGTATTTAATTTTTTAAAATTTAGATATTTAATATCATGCATGAAATTAAAACCTCTAGACTTAAAAAATAGTTCATAATTTCCTTTATTAATTTATTCATTTAAAAAAAAACTAGACTCTAGAGTATGATTGTGAAAAAGTAAGAAATTACTATCTAAATTTTATTTTTAGATTCTGAAAGTCATATCAAAATGTTATGAATTATAATTTTTCAAATTATAGGTGATGTATTCAAGGATTAATCACATCTATATTCTAAAAAAATATTTTTTATTCAACTTTATTTGATTAAAAAATTAAGTGACATTAAATGTGAAAGGTTTTCAATCTGAAATCTATTATATTAATACAATAAACTTGTCCTTAACCCTACTAATAATAAAAAATACATGTTCATAACTTCAAATTAGATACTATATCAATGATTAAAGGAATACATGTTCATAAATTCACATTAGAGGCCCTATTCATGCCAAAAGGAAAGTTAATGGAATATGTACATTGTGGATTATTAACACAAAAAAGAATTCATAAAAAACATGTCTAGTTCATCAGATAATACTTATAGGAAATTATAGATAGTAATTGTAGTTATCAAATACACACACAAAAATTTTGATGTGAGAATACTGTTCTCATGATTCATATAGAGCATATTGTTTTTAAATGAATTTTTTGATCAATCTAAACATTTTTATAGGTCTTTTGTACATGTGAAATTATTATGACCTAATGATCACTTAATTTTATATTTAATTTAAAGAAATGGAGTTTGTGGGGTTATAATGGGTGGTTTTTTAATTAAGTTTTCATACCCCACTATTTTCAATAGAAAATTATTGTATCATTGATTTTTTTTGTATAAAATGCATACTTATTAATATATTTCATGATTTTTTACACAAGAATGAATTTTATTATATTAAATTTATGAAATAAAATTATATTTAAAAAATTATATGGAATTAAAACCTATGATTTCATAAAATAGTTTATAATTTCTTTTACCAATTCATCCATTATAAGAAAATAAGTCTCTATATGATGATTGTGAAAAGGTAACCATTTATTGTCTCAACTTTGATTTTAGATTTATAAAATGATATTAAAATGTTATGATTTGGAACTATTAAAGTTATTAATGATGTATTCTCTTGATTTTTTTGAGTGTGTCTTGTAATGAGATATGAAGATGTAAACAATTTCCTGAATAGATAATTGTTTTTATCCAATTTATTGAAGAAGATAATTAACAAGAAGCTAAATAAATTAAAGAAGGATTTTATTAAAAAATTAAAGAGAAAATGATAAATGAATTTTATGATACATTTATAAAATTATACAAGGTCTATTTGATGTTTGATGTGATTTTCATAAAGATAAACTTTTACACTATGTGAGTGGAATAATCCCTAACAATTATGAATCACATCAAGGTATCTTTTTATTCAACTTTATTTGATTAAAAAATAAGTGATGTTGAATTTGGAAAATCATCCTCAAACCCACCAATAATAAATAACAAATGTTCATAACGTCTCATTATATAACTTATCAATTTTCAAAGGAATACATTTTCATAAATTCACATCATAGTCCATATCAATGATGAAAGGAAAGTTAATAGAACATGGTTCCAACAAGAATCAAAATCATAGCAAATACAAATGCATGAATTTGAAAAAATAATTACTTACTACAACTATGATAAAAAATATGTGCATTAAGGACCATTGACACAAAAAATAACTCATAAAAAATATATAAATTTCATCAGATAATATAGATGTTCTATTTTATAGAGTAATTATAGTTAAAAAATAAGAAAAACTTTTTGATGCATGAATAGTGGAATAATGAATCATATAGAACATAATGTTTTGAATGTAATGTTTTGATCTATTTGAAATTTTTCTTTTAGGGATTATTTACTTTTGAATTGATTATGACTTGATGATCACCAAATTTTATGTGGCCTCTATAAAAATGGTGTTGGAAGGTTTGATGTGAGTTTTTTATTTTTTTTAATGAAGAATTTTTCAGACCCCATTGTTTTTTAGTAGCCAATTATTGTTTCATCATAATAGTTTACATGTTAAATGTATAATTATTAAAATACCAATTGTTTTTTGAAAGAGGAAATAATCAGTATTTTATTTAATTTGTAAAAATATGGATATTTAAGATCAAACATGAAATTTAAATCTTTGGTCTTATAAAATAGTGCATAATTTCCTTTACTAATCCTTCCATTATAAAAAATGAGGATCTATAAGATGATTGTAAAAAGGTAACTATTTAATTCCCTAGTTTTTTTATTAGAATTCAGCAAGTGATATCAAAGTGCAATGATTTTTTATTTTTCAAGTTATGGGTGATGTATTCACTTGAAACATTATAGTATTTAATGCAATTATATATGAAGATGAAAACAATTTTATGAATAGATAATTTATTGCCAGCTATTTTTGGAAGAAGACAATTGAAAAAAAGTTGAATGACTTAAAAAATAATATTATTGAAAATATTAAAGATAAAATGGAAAATTAATTTTCTTATATATTCATAAAATTATACAAGGATTGGTTGTTGTTCAATTTAATTTTTTGGAAGATAAAATTTTACACTATTGGGGTGAAAGAATCCCCATCAACGATGAATCCCAATAGGATCCTTAAAAAACTTTTTATTCATATTTATTTGATTAAAAAAGATAAGTGACATTGAATATAAAAAAAATTGACTCTAAAATCTATCAAATTCATACAATAAACTAGTCCTCAGCCACACCAATAATAAATAATACATGTTCATACCTTCACATTAGATACCTTATCAATAACAAAAGTGTTAATGTTATAAACTTCAAATTAAAGTCCTTATAAATGATGAATATAATGTTAATGGAATATGGCTCCAACAAGACTCAAAATAATAGTAAATGTAAATTTAATATGGCCTCTAGGGAAATGATATTGGTGGGTTTGACAAAGGTGTTTTATATTTTGAATGAAATTTTTGTTGGGCCCTATTATTTTTAGCGTCCAATTATTGTATTATTATAATGGTTTGTGTGTTAAATGCATAATTAATAAGATATCAGTTGATATTTTACATGGGGAATACTTGGTATTGTATTTAATTTGGGATAATTTGTATATTTAAGATCTTGCGTGAAATTTGAACCTTTAGTCTTGCAAAATAGTGTAACCAAATGTGAAAATCTAACCATTTATTAACCAAATGTTTTTCAAATCAAAAAGTGATATCAAAATGCAATTATTTGGTACTATTAAACTTATGGGTTATGTATTCACATTAAACTTTTGAGTATGTATTTCAATTATATATGAAGGTGTAAAAAATTATGAATTATATAATTGTTTTTCACTAATTTTTGGAATAATATAATTGAGAAAAATTTGAATGAATTAAAAAAGAATGTTATTAAAAATATTTGATAGAAAATTAAAAATTAATTTTTTGATACATTCATTAAATTATACAAGGGTTGTTTGATGTTTAATGTAATTTTATTAAAGATAAAACTTTACACTATTTAGGTGAAATAATCCTTATCAAAAATGAATCACATAAATATCATAAAAATATTTTCATTCAACTTTCTTTGATTAAAAAATAAGTGGAATTTAATGTGAAAAAATTTCATACTAAATTTACCAAATTCACACAATCAACATTTCATTTAACCCACTAACAATAAAGAAACATGTAAAAAAATTCACATTAAAGACCATATCAATGATAAAATGAATACATGATCATAAATTCACATTGGAGGACATATAAATGATTTGAGTAAATTAAATGAAACATAGTTCCAATGAAAATTAAAATCATGGTAAATACTATAACATCCTGAGTTTTTAAAAGAAAATACTATGTTCAATATGGTACATGATACACCACATCGAACTTAAACGAAAAAATAAATATTATTATTTAAATTTTATAATTAAAATTGATGTTATAATAGTGGTAATGAATATTATTAATTTAATTATGAAAATATGGTTTACACGTTTGTATATAATTAATTATTTGGTGACTAATTAATTATAAATGAATGTTTTTTTTAAAAACTATTTAAAAGTGAACAAGTGTGTTTTATACCAATAAATAATAAAATCGCTATTTTTGGATTATATGAATGTAATATAAGTATAATATATTTAATATAATTTTTAAAATTCATCTTATGTGTTTTCTAGACTTGAAATAAGAACAAATTCAATTTTTCAGATAAAAGAGGTATTTTTCTAAAAAGACATATTTGTCTCCTTTTGATAGCGCACCTATTTTAAATATACTTTTTGATAATTTTATAAATTATATTTGAAAAAAATATATTTTGAATCTTATTATAAAAATTCACTTTGGTTTAATTTTTAGTATTTTTATGATAAGATTCATTTTTTGATGAATAGTGAAAAATACTGCATTTTATTTGAAGATCACTTATTAATCTAATTTATTTATATAGTTAAATTATATTTTAAATTGTTTTTAAAGGATAATTAATTAAATTATACATAAATAAAACCAATTTAGGTCATTTTAATCAATTTCACATTGAAATTAGATATAAAAATATTTCAATCTTTTGAACGTTTCACTTAAAAACTCGCCTTTTCTTTTTGTCTGCGGGATTAATTTTAAATATAATATTTTCAATTATGTGAATTTAATTATTTAAAATTGATTATATTTTTATAATCAAAAGTTACAAATTATTTTTTAAGATCAATTTCATTTTTAGGCATAAAACAATTTACCATGGTAAAAAAATTATTTATCGCGGTATAGGTAAAAAAAGAAATATGTTAAAGTTAAAAATGGTAAATGCATAAAATACCTAAAAACTATGAAATTTAAAGGTTTTTTGAGGTTTTTATAGACCCTATATAGTCTCAAAAATATTAATTTATATCCAAATTCATTTAATTTAATGCCACCTCAAAATGCTTGGATTTAAATATAAAATATTCATTATTTAATAACTTAAACCCACCTCTCCTCAAGTATAAATACCACCCCATTTCGATCCAAAAATCATTTTAGATCCTAAAATATCTGAAAAAAACATATATTAATCACTATCACCACGTCCAAGTGCTTCTAGTATCACCAAAAGACCAAATACAAAGCCCTCAAGGGTCTCTCAAGGAGGTGATATTCAAGAGGTAATTTTCCCAAAGTACCTTTTATTTTATTTTTCTACTTTATCCTCACCTCCTACATCAATAAATGAATTATAACTACAGAATCATTTATATTATTTATTTTTATGTTTCTAATGTAATATCACATATCCATTTAATTTCTCATCTCTTCTTATTCAAATAAATGAAATTATTGTCCAAATTATGTCGGTTAATCGCCTTTATGAATAATGTTTTCATTATTTTTTCCTTACCGCATTCATGGATGGTATTAAAACTATTTTTATGTTTAAATAAACTTTTAATATGTATATTTTAACCTATTTTATATTCTTGAACTAATATATACTCATAATAGTAAATAAAATGAAACTAGTTCGTGGTGTTCGGAAAAAAAATGCCAAAATAAACTAAATGTTTATCATTAATGTTTTATCTAACGAATCATCCTCATGTAAAAAATAAAAATTATATATGGGACTATTTATACTTATGGAATTAAATTAATGCTATTTTATTCCACTTCTAGAGTCTTAATCTCATTTTACAATAACATCCATAATTTTACACAAATGAATCGATCATAAAACTATGAAACAAACCCACCAGAAACCATGAAAATAAAAAAACTATTATTAATTAATGGGTCATAAGATTTTATAGGATCATCATATAAGGTACTATAAATATGAATATAGTTATTTAATTATTTAATAAACTTATTTAAACCATTATATATGTAGTTTTAACATGTTTGATGGAAGTTGAACGTGAGGTAAGGGACTTCGTCTCAATCTCCATTCATTTAGAGATATTTTTATGTTATGCAATTTATTATTTTATAAGGTGTATATATAGACCCTTTGATATTATATGTACATAATTTATATATTATTATTTTATTTAATGTTTTTTTAAATGTTAATCTTTCATTGGGATTATGACTTAAATGTTAAAAGTGGTATGGGACACTTTGAATATTTAAAGATTTAATTTAAAAATATTTTCTCCATGATGATATTATGATATTATTTTAAATATTTATTTACATGGATATAAAAGTGTTATAAAGTAAATTTTATGTCTATTTTTAATTTCATTCAATGGTTTCCAAAATTAATATTTTTACATGTTTTATATAGAATTTTTTCATAAACAACAAAAGGAATGTTTTATTTTTAACGTAGATAGAGAAAATGACTTTTCCACTACCATGACCATTATTTTATTTCTTGATTCCTTTTCAAGACGTAATATTTAATTAAATAAAAAATTATTTATCTTTTAGGTATTTTGGTGTTGAAATGGGGTTTTTAAAAGAAATGTGTATTTTGTGTTGAAAATGGTCTTTTGAAAGATAATGGTATCTGAAAGTGATTTGTATACAAGTTTAAAATAGTTCTATAAAATGATGAATTTTTTTATTAAATTTTGTGTTTCTTGAACATTATAAATTATGAGTGCTCCTAGATAGTTTCAAGTGATCCCATTAGATCTTTAACAATGGGTGTGCCCAGATAGTTTCATGTGAGCCTAATATAACTTTAATGATGGGTGTGCCCAAATAACACTCCAATGCATTGGGTAATGATTTTTTTATATAGAGAATTATATTGGAAGTCAGAAGTATATTTATTCTAATCTGTAAGGTTTGTACAAGGGTTTTATAATGGTTATATGGGGTGATGTCCCAAGGTACCTACATGAATTTTCTATTCTTGATAATGAGAATTTATTAGAATCATTTATTTTAAAAAGGTAAAATAAATTATCATTCTAAAGTAATAAAATTCACCTTGATGGATAAAATGTTATGTTTTCAAGGAAATCATTTTTCAAAGGTTTCCATGTTTTTACTAAACTAATATTTTCCTTTATTTTTATATCCCTTATAGAGATTTTGTGCTCATCCCAAGTTTTAAAATGTTTTTCATAGGGTTTAAGGAATATTTGGTTCAAGGATGAGGTCAAAGAAAAATTGTGAAGATGCATCATGAAGAGAAACCATGTTTTATTTTAAAAGGATTTTGATTGGCGGAAAAAGTGGATATTGAGTATAGGTGTCCACTTTTAATGTATGGGTTTACTGTGTAAGATTTTGTACCAATTCGATAAAACTCTAAACTTAAAATATATTTGAGAAAAGAATGTGATTTATAGTTTTAAAATAGTTGGAATAAGTTATGTTTAATTTTGGGTCCTTACAGTTAGTATCAGAGCAGGGTTTAGACAACTTTAAAGAACATTTTGTTTTCATAAGATTTAGATATATCATCATGGTTTTATAATTTTAAGGTTGATCATAAGTTAAATATCTTATAAACACCTTTTTAAGACTTTATGTTATGAAATTATAAGGTTATTAACCATATTTTTGGAGACTATTGTTTTTGAGGTAAATAATGGGTTATTACTTTTTGGGATAGAAAATGAAAGTTGTGAGATAAACTTTGAGGGAAAAATATATTAAGGTTATTCTTGAGGATGATTTTGAAATTTATATATTTTTATGAGGGTTATATAAATATAATTTTAGAAAATTTACATCCCATGGGATGGGTGACAACCCATCGTGTCTGGAAAGGCCACAAGTTTCAAACCCACAACCAAAGGGTGATAAGGGTACATCACCTATCACTAGCCTGTGTGAAGTCTTGGTTAGTATGGTTTTTTATGTTTTAGTTATATAATTTTATGTATAAAGAAAAAGTTGATTTTGGGGACATATTTATCTAATAGATAACCATGAGATTGGAAAATGATTTGGTGGTTAAGTTAATAATGTTATTTTAAAATATGTTCACTATTTTAGGAAACCTATATGATCAAGTTGAATAGAATACTGTGGGATTTTATTTGAGAAATAAAGGTTGAATTATATTTTCGAATAATCTATTATTTTATTTTGGACTTATGGTAATTCAGGATATTTATGGAAATGATTAACCTATCTTGTAAAATATGTGATTAGGTTAATTAATTTTTAGTATGAGCTATTAAGAGTGGTTGGTATAATTTGGAGATAAATGTTAAAATTTATCTTGGGATAATGTGTTATCAAATACTTATGAATTTTGGGTTTCAATCTTAGTTTGTATCATTTTGAGGAATTTTTAGGACAGTTATTTATCAAATGGTCTATGTTGAACTTTGGGTATTACCATTGAATTTTATAGATTAAAAGTAGTTTTCATCATAAAATGGTGTATTATTTTTTTGTAATTATCTTATCTTTTACTAACCATTTTTGTTTTAGTTAATTTCTAAATATAGGAGAAATAGATAGTTAATCTTTTGTAGGTTATGTGATTTTATAGAAGTTTTTTCTAGTGCCTCAGGATGAAAAAATCATCTTGAATACTCATCATTTAGAGGGAGAGAAAGAGTTTGTGATGGGATTTGATTGTCAACTGAGAATCTACATGTCATGTAAGTATATTTCCTTATTTTATTAGTCCAATTAGTATAATAATTATTTAACTTTATTAAAATGATCTTACAACAAAAACTTTATCTATTTAATTTTCTTACTAAGGAATCAATGACCTTTTCACTGATCACAGATTTATGGTTTGGTGATTTTTAACTTTATCATAACCATGTTTTCTATCACTCTCCATCAAAATATTATGGTTAGTTTTATCTTCCATGTCCATGTTTTCCTAGATGGAAACCAAGTATGTGTTATCTCAGGTGACCATTATACTTCCTTTTCTTTATTTTAAAGTGGAAGTTTTATTAATCATTTTTCCAATGTGGGATTTAAATAAGGGTATTTTGAAAATTCAAACCTATAGTTTTTTATCCCGAATTCAAAATTATGAGGATGTAATTTCTTAAATGGGGAATAATGTAACATCTTGAGTTTTTAAAAACAAATACTATGTTCGATAGCGTACATGATACGCCACATCGAACTTAAAAGAAAAAATAAATATTATTATTTAAATGTTACAATTAAACTAGTTGTTAGAATGATGGGAATGAATAGTATTAATTGAATTATAAAAATATGGTTTATACATTTTTATATAATTAATTATTTGGTTACCAATTAATTATAAATGAATGTTTTTCTAAAAAACTATTTAAAAGTGCACAAGTGTGTTTTATACCAATAAATAATAAAATCAATATTTTTAGATTACATGAATGTAATATATTGATATATATTCAATATAATGTTTAAAATTCATCTTATTTGTTTTCTATACTTTATATAAGAACAAATTCAATTTTACGAATAAAAGATGTATTTTTCTAAAAAGGCGTATTTGTCACATTTTGATGGTATGCCTATTTTAAATCTAGTTTTTAACACTTTAATAAATTATATTTGAAAAAATAAACTTCTTATTTGAAATAGGAGTATCAAAATTTACTTTGGTTTAATTTTTGATATTTTTCTGATAAGATTCATTTTTTGATGAATAGTGAAAAAAAAACTTCATTTTATTTAAAAACTACTTATTCATCTAATTTATTTATATAGTTAAATTATATTCTAAATTTTTTTAAAGTATAATTAGTTAAATTATACATAAATAAAATCAATTTTGTTCATTGGAATCAATTTTATATTGAAATTAGATATAAAAATATTTTGAACTTTTGAACATTTCACTTTAAAACCCCACTTTTTCATTTTGTCTACAGGATTAATTTTAAATATAATTTTCCAATTCTGTGAATTGAATTAGTTAAAATGGATTCCATTTTATGAATCATAGGTTTTAAATTTTTTTATAAGGTCAATTTTATTTTTAGGCATAAAAAAATTTACCATAGTGAAAAAATTATTTATCGTAGTATAGGTAAAAAATGAAACATGTTAAAGTAAAAAAAGGATAATGGCTTAAAATACCTAAAAATTAAAAAAAATTAAAGGTTTTTTTAGGTGTTTTTAGACCCTATACATCCTCCATAATATTAATTTCTATCCAAATTCTTTGAATTTAATGCCACCTCAAAATGGTTGGTTTTAAATATAAAATATTCATTATTTAATCACTTAAACCCATCTCTCCTCAAGTATAAATACCACCCCTCACCACTCCATTTAGAAAAAAAAAATCATTTTATCTCATAAAATATATGCCCAAACCTCTCCTCCTCACTCTTCCCACATCCAAGTACTTCTGGTCTCACCAAAAGAATAAATCAGGGGTCCTGAATGGTCTCTCAAGGAGGTGATATTCAAGAGGTAATTTTCCCAAAGTACCTCTCTTAATTTCTTTTATTTTTAATTTTTATCCTCACCTCATTCATAAATAAATACATGATAACTCTAAAATAATTTATATACTACAGTTTTATGATTTTAATGTAATATCTCATATCCATTTCATTCCTCATATCCTCTTATTTAAATAAACGAAATTATTGTCCAAATTGTGTCGGTTAATCGCCTTCGTGGATAATGTTTTCATTATTTTTTCCTTACCGAATTCATGGTTGGTATTTAAATTATTTTTCTAGTTAAATAATATTTTAATAATTTTATTTTAACTTATTTAATATTCTTAAACTAATATATACTCATAATAATAAATAAAATGAAACTAGTTCGTGGTGTTTGGAAAAAATACCAAAATAAACTATACATTTATCATTAACATTTTATCTAATGAATCATCCTCATGTAAAAAATAAAAATGATATATGGGAACATTTATACTTCTATAAGTACATTAATACTATTTCATTCCACTTCTGGAGTTTTAATCTCATTTTACAAAACATCCATAATTTTACACAAATGAATCGATCATGAAACTCTGAAACAAATGCACCTAAAACCATGAAAATAATAAAATATTATTAATGAATGGGTTATAATATGTTATATAATAGAAATATAAGTTACTATAAATATTAATATAGTTCTATAATGAGTTAATAACCTTCTTTAAACCATTATATATGAGTTCTGAACACATTTGAAGGATTTCAAATGTGAGGTAAGGGACTTCACAACAATCTCCATTTATTGAGACATATCTTAATGTTATGCACTTTATTTTTTTATAATGTGTGTGTACATACCCTTTGATATTCTATGTGCATAATTTATCTATTATTATGTTATTTAATTATTTTTTAAATTTTAATCTTTCATTGGGTTATGAATTAAATGTTTAAAGTGGTATGGGACACTTTGAATATTTAAAGATTTAATTTAAAAATCATTTATCCATGAATATATTCTTGATATTATTTTACATATTTATTTATATGGTTATAAATTTTTTATAAAGTACATTTTATTTCTATTTTTAATTTAATTAAAAAAATTTCAAAAACAAATCTTTTTACATGTTTTTATACGGAATGTTTTGAAAAATGACAAAAAATATATTTTATTCTTATCATATACGGAAATAATTAATTTTCCACCATCATGACCATTATTTTATTTTCATATTGATTTTTAAGATTCCATGTTTCCTTAAATTAAAAACCATATTTGTTTTGGGTATTTCAGTATTGAAAATGGTTTTTCAAAATAAATGTGTATTTTGTGTTGAAAATTGGATTTTGAAATATAATGGTATTCGAAATTTATTTGCATATGAGTTTAAAATATTTTTATCAAATGATGAATTATTTTATTACATGTTGTGGTTATTGGACATTATAAATGATGGGTATCCCAGATAGTGTCCGGTGATCCCGTTATAGCTTTAATGATGGGTGCGCCCAAATAGCGTCGGGGGATCCTGTTATAGCTTTAATAATGGGTGCACCTAGGTAGTGCTCCAATTCATTGGGTAATGATTTTTTTTCAGAGAATTATATTATAAATTGGTCGTATGATTATTCCAATATATAAGGGTTCTACAAGGGTTCTATAAGGTTTATATTTGATGATGTCCCAAGGTACCTATATAAATTTTCTATTCTTTCTTATGAGATTTTATGGGAATCATTTATTTTCAAAAGTTAAAATAAATGATCTTTCTAAAGTAATGAAATTTACCTTGATGAGAA
Source organism: Viscum album (assembly GCA_963277665.1). Lineage (NCBI taxonomy): Eukaryota > Viridiplantae > Streptophyta > Magnoliopsida > Santalales > Viscaceae > Viscum > Viscum album. The sequence goes on along the minus strand of OY728128.1, from coordinate 1,508,515,189 downwards.
AAATGTTATGTTTTCAAGGAATGTTTTTTCAAAGGTTTTAATGTTTTTATTGAATTAATGGTTTCCTTTCTTTTTATATCCCTTACAAAGATTTTGTGATCATCCCAAGTTTTAAAATATTATTCATAGGGTTTAAGGAAGAGTTGGTTCACAAATGAGATCAAAGTAAAATTGTGAAGATACGTCATGAATAGAAACCATGTTTTATTTTAAAAGGGTTTCGTTTGGTAGAAAAAGTGGATACTGAGTATAGGTGTCCACTTGTAATGTATGGGTTTACTATGTAAGAGTTTTTTCTAATTCTATAAAAATACAAATCTAAAATATATTTGGGGAAAGAATGTGATTTATAGTTTTAAAATAACTAGAATAAGTTGTGTTTATGGAAAGGTCCTTATAAATACAATAGAAAGAATATGAGTAAAAACATTACTTTCTATAACTTTGATAAAAATTTGTGAATAAAGGAGCATTGACACAAAAAATAACTAATAAAGATATGTCAAGTTCAAAAGATAATATTGATGTTCTATTCTATACAACAATGAGAGTTTCCCAAAAAAACTTAATTATGCATGAATAATGGACTCACGAGTTGTATATAACATAATGTTTTAAAGGTAATGTTTCGATCAATCTAAGCATTTTATTATAGAACTTGTGCACATGTGAAACATTTATGACTTTATAATAATGAAATTTGATATGGACACAAAGGCAATAGTGTTGGTGGGTTTGACCATGTGTTTTGTTTTGTTAATGATTTTTTTAGACCCCACTATTATCTAGTAACCAATATTGATTGATTTTTTTAATGTGGAAATTTTATTATTGTATTTAATTTTGGAAAATTTCTATATTTAAGTCCATTTATGAAATTCAAAATTTTAGTTTTATAAAATATTATATAATTTTCTTGTCTTACAATGAGATATGGATATGAAAACAATTTTATGAATAGAGAATTTTTTGTTTCCTATTTTTGGAAGAAGATGACTAATATGAAGTTGAATGACTCAAAGAATAATATTATTACAAATATTCAAGAGAAATTGATAAATGAAGTTTATAATATGTTTATGAGATTATATAAGGATTGGTTAGTGTTTGATATAATTTTATTTAAGATAAAATTTTATACTAATTAGGTTAAAGGTTCCTCATTAATATGAATAAAATAAAGATCCTAAAAAATATTTTTATTCGTATTTATTTACTTAAAAAAAGTGACATTGAATGTGAAGAAATTTTACTTTGAAATTTATCAAATTCATACAATCAATTCACCCATATCATCACCAAATATAAATAATACATATTCATAACTTAAAATTAGATAAATTATTAATGAAAAAATGAATACATGTTCATAACTTCACATTAGAGGCCTTATAAATTATGAAAGGAAATTTAATGGAACGTAGTTACAATAAGAATCAAAACCATGGTAAATACAAATGAAAGAATATGAATAAAAACTTTACTTTTTACAACTATGATAAAAAGAGGCACGTCAATGAGTATTAATATAGAAAATAATTCACAAAAAGACATATCAATTTCATCAGCTGGTATTGATGTTCTATTCTAAAAGGTAATGTTATTTATCAAAAGTAAACACAACCTTGTTGACGTGTAAATAATGGTCACATGATTTGTATAGAACATAATGTTTTTAATGGAATGTTTTGATTAATTTGAAAATATTATTGTAGGTATTTTGTACATGTGAAATGATTATAACCTGATGATCATCAAATTTGATAGGCAACGGTGTTGGTGGGTTCGACATGGTTTTTTTTTAATGAAGCATTTTTTGAACCCAAATTTTCTTCGGCAACCAATTATTGTATCATTGTAATTATTTGTGTGTTGAGGACATAATTCTTAAGATATTGATTGATTTTTGACTTGGGGAATAATTTTTATTGTATTTAATTTTTAAAATTTTTGATAGTTAAGATCATGCATGAAATTTGAATTGTGTTTGGAATTTGGCTTAGTGAAAAACACCTCGTAGTCCTATATCAAAGACTCGGGTTCAAAACCAAGCATTGAAATGATTCTTATGGTACTGTAATAGTACCATAGCACTGTAATAGTACATGTATCATAATAGATATGGTAGTGAGGTACTATAGTATTAGTATTATTCATGTGAATTGGTATTTCGAGCTATGTATCTAAGACTTCCTTCCACTAGGTCATTAGGTCATCCATTGTGACCCATGGAATTTGTTTGGGAGAAGATTAAAGTATGGTGGAGTGAAATATGGTGTAAATATGTTCAAATTAGAGGCGTTTAGACCTATAAGGGCTATGTTATAGAGGATAAGATTTCACCTGTTTATTAATCCTACGTGGGGTTACAATGGTGGACCACAGACACGAATTCAGGGAGAGATGTTGGAGGTAGATGATAGGAAGTTTGTGAGGGTTTGTTCTAGTATAGGGTCTATGAGTTACCTTTCAAGGCCTATGTACCTCTAGTTCTTTGGGCTATCTATTCCTTAAAGATTTTGTGGCTTGAGGCCTATGGTACATGTAAGTGTTCTATATCAACCCAGTTAAAATGAAGGGTTTATCTAGATAATAAAAAATATAAAGTCCTTTTGTCTAGGGAGCATGAAATTTAAAGCTCTGATCTTACAAAATAGTGCATAGTTTTCTCTACCAATTTATCCATTATAAAAAACAAATCTCTAGAAGATGATTGTGAAAAGGTAACCATTTATTTTCCCTATTTTGTTTTTATATTCATTAATTGATATCAAAATATTTTGATTTTCTAGTTTTCAAGTTGTGGATGATGTATTCTCTTGAAATTTTTGAGTATTTATTTCAATGAGATATAAATTTGCAAGCAATTTTATGAATAGATAATTTTTTCCTATTTTTAGAATAAGATAATTGGAAAATAAGTTGAGTGACTTAAAGAAGAATATTGTTTTAAAAATTAAGTGAAAATGAAAAATGAATTTTGTGATAAATTCATCAAATTATACAATGTGTGGTTGATATTTGATGTAGTTTTCTTAAAGATAATACTTTACACTATTCGGGTGAAATAATACTCATCAATAATGAATCACATCAAGATATTAAAAAATAATTTTATTCATATTTATTCGATTAACAAATAAGGTTCATTGAACGTGAAAATATTTCACATTGAAATTTATCAAATTTATACAATCAATTCATCCTCAACTCCACTAAAAATAAAGAATACATACTTATAACTTCACATTAGAGACCTTATCAATGATAATATAAATATATTTTCATAACTTCACATTAAAATCTATATAAATTATGAAATTAAATTTAATGGAACATAGTTCCATAAATATAGGATTCAAATTCATGATAAATAAAAATGAAAAAATATGAATAAAAAATGATTGATAAAAATATAATAAAACGGGGTATATTAAAGAGTATTGAAACAAAAAATAACTCAAAAAAATGTGTCAAGTTCATAAGATAATATAGATGTACTATTTTATACAATAATGATAGTTATCAAAAATAAAAACAAACTTTTTGATTTGTGAATAATAGACTCATGTGTTTTATATAATATAATGTTTTGAAGGGAATGTTTTGATCAATTTGATCATTTTTGTGTAGGTATTTTGTGCATGTGAAATGATTATGAATTGATGATCTCCAAAGTTTAAATATCCTCTAAGTTATTGTTGTTCTTGGTAACTATTTATTATACCAATTTTTCTTTTAGATCCTACAAGTGATATCAAGATTTTATAATTTGGCATCGTTTAATATGTCTTGCAATGAGATATGGAGATGAAAACGATTTTATGAATAGATAATTTTTTATCACATATTTGTGGAATATGATGATACATAAGAAGTTAAATAACTTTAAGAAGAATATATTTTCAAATATTCATGAGAAAATGATAAATAAATTTTTTAATAATTCATCAAATCATACAAGCCTGGTTGATTTTTAATGTAATTTTCTTAAACATAAAACTTTACACTATTCAGTTGGAAGAATTACCATCAATGATGAATCAGATAAATATCCTAAAAATATATTTTAATTCAGATTTATTTTATTAAAAAATAATTTACATTTAATGAGAAAATTTTTCACTTTTAAATTTATTAAATTCAAACAATAAATTGGTCCTCATCCCCACCAATAATGAAGAATACATGTTCATAACTTTGTATTTTTTAGCTTAAATTTTTTTTCCTTATCAATGATGAAAGGAAAGATAATGGATCATGGTTCTAACTAGAATAAAAATCTTTGTAAATAAAAATTCAAGAATATAAATAAAAAACTTTATGTGCAATGACTATGATAAAAAAGAGCTTATAAAAATCATATTGATGCACTATTCTATACATCAATGATGTTATCAATTTTTTTGAAGGGAATGTTTTGATCAATTTGAAAATTTATTATAGGTCTTGTATACATAGGAAATGATTAAGATTTTATGATCATGAAACTTGATATCATTAATTTGAATATTTCTTATGATTTCTTATGAGCTCTCTAAGAAGAACATCATGTGAAGGGATTGAAAAATAACAATCACTGGGATAACTAGATGAAGTTAAAAGTATAATTTTTATAGAAAAATGGATCATGAAGATCATGAAAGTGAATTTGTAGAAATTAAAGTAGAGAAAATTAACATGATTTTGGGAGAAATTCATAATGAGGAATGGATATTCTCACTCTGCAGAAGTTGATACTTCATCTTTTAAAGGTATTATTATTATTTAATTAACATTGAATGGTGAATAAGATACACAAATTAAAATTTGAGACATGAACAATAAGAAATAAATATATCCTAGATTTAATACAATATAATATTTTAAAAGAATTAATCATATCCCTTATATGAGAAGATATTTTACCTCATGCATTTTTTTATAAAACTAGAAGATGTTGTGTGTATCTAATCAATAAATAAATAAGAAACTTGAATCAACAAAGAAGATCAAGTGTCTAAAAACTGACATGAAGATATTATATAAAAGATTAATATAATGTATTTTTTACATGAATATATAAAAATAATAATAGTGGAATACACTTACTAATTATTTCATGATGGTTTTCAAAAATCATTATGCATATCTATGTCAGGAATTATTTCACGATAATTAAAAAAACAAATGAAAATTATTTAACGATGTTTTTTATATTTTATTAAAAATTTATGATTAATTTATATATTAATATATATTTATAATTATATTTATATTTATATAATTTATTATTTAATTTATGGCTCAGCTCGACCAACACAGTTCAGAGCACCCAAGTCTGAATTTGGCATGTCTTCGCCTGCTTGGACACTGGCCTGACCTGGCCCATCTACTCAGACCAGTAGTCGACCTTATTATACCCCTTATTGGGAATTTATTAAAAATGATAATAATATGTGAGTAATGTGAATTGAACTCACAAACCAACGGATGAGAGCTACTGCCCAAAGAATATCAGATAGGATCAAACAAAAAAGGAGAGTAACATGGGCACCTTTAATCTTCCCATATCAAACCAAATTTGGTTAATCTTAGAATACAAATATAGTTCCCAATATAAGTATTCAAAATTAAAATATGGGTTAGTCAAGAGAGTGTCCTAAATATATTCCATAATTTGGTCTAGGCTAATCCATTTAAAATTAAAACCTTTTATGATAAGGTGACTTTACTTCTAGAACCAACCCATGTGTTTATTTCTCACATAGTTCCTTCTCCACTAGAATTTAAAGAAATAAATGGGATTCATTTCCAAGTCTAACAACATAATAAAATCCAAATGGAAGGTGTTATCAATTTTAAATTCCAATGGGATTTTCCCCTTGTGGTTTTTGAAAGGATAAAATTTATCAACACTTTCTTCATAAGATGACTCTAGAGAGTCAATAGCCAATATTTTAGTGGAAGAATAAATTTTGTTCAAAAGATCGGAATATACTTTCTCAAATACTTCCTACTAATGAATTACTTTAGAATGAATCTTTCTATCATCAACATGATTCAAATATTGTGGGGCCTTATTACATTTGGTATGAGAATAAAGTATATGTATATAAACTAGAGAGGCATAATCATCCCCTCCATCAGTAAATGGAGGGGTATTAGTTTGAAGTGTTTCCTTGAGAAACACTAACTGGTGGAAGACCTGGTCTTGTATCCAAGTCATAGAATTCAGAATCCCATACTCTACTGAAATAACCATAGGGTGATCGCCTTCCATTGATATTGAAACATGAGAATTCTGTAGATCTGTTAGGTTATTTGAAATATCCTCACAAGCATTGGACATACCTTTTATATAAAATATCATAGACATGACCATCTAATTAAATGATTTAAATAAAATATTCAATTAAATTACATTCCCAAGACCTTTTAGGATTATAATTTTAGATAATTAGGATAAAACATCAACTAAAAAACTCATTACCTTTTAACTAATGGACATTTTTTTCAACAATGAGAGAAACCACCTAATTAACTCTTCAACATATCCCACAAATTCTTCACACAAGAAACTCTTCTAGATATTACATACTTTTCTTATCTTCATAACATGAGGGATGATAAACTAAGAAAGTGGTGAGATCATATGCTTATTAAGGGTATACATAAGCCTTAGTAATCAAATATCATGAGTGAGCATAAGATAAGAATATGATTAGAATTGTGATATATAGGAAACTTATACCCAATAAAGAATGGATCATAAATCATGGAATAAGGCTTGGAATATCATAAGACATGAATCAAAAGAGATTGGAAACATGAGACAATAAACATGATCCATGAGAGCATAATCATAGTAATATGGATTGGAAATTAAACACACCCTTGAAACCTATAATAACAAATAATTTTGGAACAAACATAAGAATAGGGAAATAAAAACATCATAGACAAAAAAATCCAATACTTTATGTTGTAAACAAAACAATGCTCGCACTATTTGTTAGAGTTGGTGCCCTAGAACCAACTTATTTGTACTTTCTGATAAACATGTATTAATTGGATGGATATTAATAAAATTATTATCACATCGTGATTTTTATTATGCATGATTTTGTATGTGATAATGTCCTAAGAGTAGTTTTCACACTGAAAGGTCATAGTGGATCCCTACTATGATGAGAACCTGAAAGTGGGATGACAATATTCTTGAATATATGTTCTATATCTGTATGATATCATTTTAAGGGACAAAAATGATACAGGCTATTAGAGGTAGATACACATAGTACTTTTGGGTGTAGGATCGAAATATAGATGTATATGATCAATTACAAGAGGGGGTGAATTGTAGGTTTAAAAACACTCACTTTTATCCTAAAGAAAATATATGTTTAACAAAGTTAAACAAGGTAAATTCACAAACCCTATTTGGTTCTTACTTAAAAGGATAATTGGAAGGGCCGAGGCCCAATTTTAAGAAACCTAAACTTAACCAAGGTAAACTTAAGGAAACATAAGCAGGTTTTACTTAGATAAAGATTCTACCTTAAAGCATATAGAATCTTATTTATATCAGATTTAGACAAGTATAAGAAAGTATAATAAAGTTATACTTTCTTTATTTAACAAAATACAATGGAAATAGAACTTTTAATAATAAAAAGTAAACAAGTAGGAAATCTTTTAACCCACAGAGAAGGGTATCCAACAACCTTGGATAAAGGTCCCTTGATTTATACTTTCAAGAAAGTATATCTTACCCACACCGGGGTAAGCCCTAGATAAGAATATCAGATTCTATCTTGCTATACCTGCAAGCCTTGAAACTTTAAGGTAGTCGGAACCTCTGTCTTCCTATTCCTGGAATCCCTTGAACATTAAGGTAGTCGGAACCTCTGTCTTCCTATCCCCAGAAGCCCTTGATTGTACACAGCAATAATTGGAGTTGCACAAAGTAGGCTGAACAAGTTTCTCATGGCTGAACAAGATGTTCACAGATCACACAAGGCACGAGAGTTTCTCTCTCTAGAAATCACTTCACAATATCACAACATGAAATCTATAGATCTTAACATGTGTATCAAGATCGTTCAAATGATCTCTTATTTATAGGAAAAAACTTCAATGGTCGGCTCCCTCCTCCAACAGTCATATTTTTCCTTGAGTTTTAAAGGGACATGTACATGTTTCACTCAACCAATGGTTAGTCAAAAAGAATCACAACATCATTTTATGTAAGGAAAACTTGGGAAACATTATCATTCTTAAGAAACAATAATATGTAAGGATAACAATATAATTTTTAAGAAAATAAGATTCGATAAACTTGAAGCAATATGTTAGGAAAGAAAATTAACTTTAAAAAATATAAAAAATAATAATCAAGGTATGGTAGAAATTCGGAGCCTGAATTCTGAGGAATTTGGAATCAAAATTTTGATGAATTTGGAGTCTAAATTCTAATGAATTCGAAGTCTGAATTTTGAGGAATTTGGAGTCTAAATTATGAGGAATTCAGAGTCTGAATTCTAAGGAATTGGGAGTTTGAATTATGAGGAATTCAAAGTCTGAATTCTGAGGAATTCAAAGTATGAATTTTGAGGAATTCAGAGTCTGAATTATGAAGAATTTGGATTCTGAATTAAGAGGAATTAAAAGTTATAATTTTATATAATTTGAATTCTGAATTTTAGATAATTTAGAGTCTGAATTTTAGAGAATTCAAAGTCTGAATTTTAGAGAATTTGGAGTCTAAATTTCAGATAATTTAGAGTTTGAATTTCAGAGAATTTGGAGTCTAAGAAATTTTAAGGTTATAATATAGGTAAGTATCTGATTTTTTACTTTAAAAAAATTATACTTGGTTTGAGAAGTTATTAAATATGACATTGAAAACCAAGGGTAAGGATAAAAATTTTCTTAAAGAAAGGAAATTTTCCTTAAGAAAATAATTTTTAGAGAAGGATAATTTTTCTTAAGAAAATGTGTTTGTGTTTTTCAAAACATAAGGTAATGAAAAAGTCATAAGGATACTTATTGACTTAAAAATCTCCCCCTTTTTGGAAAGCACAAACAACTTTTTGAATAATAATGTAAGGAATAGAAATTTTTCTTTTTTAACATTAAAATAAATACTTATCTCCCTTTACTTATGACCTATAATGAATATTAGTAACTCCCCCTTAGGTTTTGAAATCCCTAAGGATCGTATTCTTGTCCTTCTTAGATAAGTTACTTCTTTTTTCTTAAGAATACCTTATTTGGGTAATTTCCACTTACTTAATCTCCCCCTTACTTAGGGAATTCTCTTATTTTCACTTAATTTTATTTTGATCATTATTTTCTCCCCCTTTGTGATTTTCAAAAAGGAATGGAGGAAAAAAAATGTACTTGAAAGGTAATAAATATACAAGATAAAACAACATAAGTATAAAAAAAATTCATTATGATTGGAATAAAAAATTTAGAAGGAGAATATAAAAAAATATTGGATTTAAAGAAATCATTAATCCTTCTTCTCCTTTGGAATTAACTTTTTCAGGGTGGCTTTCAACTTCTTTAGCTCTTTATGGTCATCTTTAAATCTCTTGAGTAGCTAATCCTGATCCTGATTCTTCTTCTCAAGGACTTTGATTCTTTCTTCTTGAGACTTAAGAATTTTGGCTTGAGACTTTACCACCTCTTCTTGTTGTTTGAATTTTTATTCCAACTCTTTCCTAATTTCTCTTTCCCTTTTCAAATTTAGAGAAACTAAATTCATCTTTCCATTCATATCTCTATCTTATTGAATCTGGGAAACTTTATCGAGATTAAACTTATCTAAAAGACTTATTGTAAGGTTTTTGATTGTGTCATATGACTTATCAAAAGAATCCTTTACTGAGTCTTGGAAATGATCCATGACTTTTAAACCATAAATCACTGTCTTAGACCATTTGGTTATTTTCTTACGTGATCTCCTATTAGCATCATAACCAATGTGAAAAGTCTTGAACTCCATTTCAAGCTTGATAAACTTTTACATTTCATGCTTATCAAATCTGACTTCTGGTTGATAGTATGATGAAGAAACTAAAATCTTGAATCAATACTTGGAAATAAGGGTATTGTATTCACTATATTCTTCAAAGACTGAACAAAAAAAATATTTTCCCATGGAAGATAAAGATTTGTAAGTAGATTCCTTTACTGGTAAGGAAACTTTATCTAAATATTCTAATTTTCTATTAGATGTTCTGAAAATATCTTTCTTAGATTTCATAACCACATCTTTTCTAGGAGAATTATCAACCAATTATTTTCCTTTATCATCTATAGAGATTACCTTCTCGACTTTTAGAGTCTCATGCATGCTATAAAAGACTTGGATTATCTTATCATCATCAGCATAAACTTTATCATCACCTTTCATAACATCTTCAGGATGAATAAAATCATGATTGATGCTTTCATCATCAGTAGTTTTATCAACCTCGTCATGTGCATCATCATCTTTCCCTTCTGAGATTATTTTGGTTGATTCAACTTGGGAAGTTCTAATCAACAACTTGTCTGAAGGAATTTATTTTTCATGGTATTCTTCCACCATTTTGATTATATATTCACTTTTATCTTACTATTATTCTTATTCTTCTTCTTGAACTACTTCTTCTTCCACAATGGGTTCCATAATTGAAAAATTCTTTTCTGGAGTTTCTAGTGGAACTGATTCTTACAAGAAGGATTTCGGTACCTAGATTTGTTTGGAAGCTTTCTATGCATCATTGAGAAAGTATTTGGAAATTTTAGCTTTTGAAATCTTATTTATATTTTTCTCATTAGATTGATTCTCAATCTCTTCTGTTATCTAGAATCTTTAGGGCATTAGACTTAGTGTGGTCTAAACCAAAACGTGTATCTCTTTCCTTCTTCTTCTTCTTATACTCTCTCTACTTAGCTACCACTTCATCTGGAAATGTCTTTTTCTTCTTTGGTTTAGGTGGAGCTGACTGAGTTTCTGAAATGGGTGCTTTTTCTTTTGATTCTGGTTCTTTCTCTTTTCTCTTCTTCTGAGTTTTCCTGTAAGTTTCACCTACTTCCACTTTCTTTCCCAAAGCATGAATTTCACTTTCATAAAGATCATAGAACTCTCTTGACTTAATACTGAAACCAATTTTCATCCTCCTTAGAGTATCATCAATAAAAAACATAATCTTAAATGCTCTAGGTTTTTAACTGCATGGAATTTTAAAATATTCTAGACAAATAACAATGATCTTTGACAAGATCGTTGGATACATAATTATTTGAGACTTAAGGGTGCCATTCTTGATATTGTTGATCATCAAGAGAATATAATTGATAATGTTTACCTTTCTTAGATTCACTAAGAAATCCATAATAAAAATATCACACTTCCTAAGGGAATCCTTGTCTCCCTTTCTTAGAATGAGAAAACCTTGCATCCACAGGGCTAGCAATCTAAAATTTGTTGAAAGGTGATTGATCTTCTGTGACTTAACACTTTTAAGTCCAAGTAACTCTATTTCCTTAGCCTTCTCAAAACTTTATTCCTTGTTAGGAAACTTGTGGGAAAAAATATATCCTCTCCTTTATAAGGTATATCCAATAAACTGGAAACCTTATTGAAAGATAAATAATAAGTCTAACCATATATTTTTAAAGAAAACTTTTCTCCTACCCTTTCATAAAAACTTACTGAATCATAGAATTCAATAAGGCGATTAGGATAAACTAGATCCTGATTCTTCATCTTGGTAGCACAAAGACTTTCTCAACTATTCTTATTTATAATTTTTGAAATAAAAGAATCATACTTCAGAAAGAAATTTGGATCTACCAACCTTTCTCCGTAAATTTTCCTATACTTGAGTTACTTGTTTGAGGCCATTTGATTTTTCGAGGATACTTCAAGAGACATCCAGATCATATGGAAACTGAAAAAATGAATGATTGATTTGAAGGGAAGTAGAGCTTTGGTGCAAATTCACTTGAAAAATCGATGTGGGACATGAATATTGGGGGACTTTATATAGGCTTCATGATGACGGTTTGAATTCCCAAATCAATCCAACAGTTGATATAAGCTTGATATGATCTTACGGTTGATATCAATGCTAAAGAAGGATTTGAAGGTTCTGATCTTTTGAGGTTTTAAGGAAAAATATTATTTAAGGAAATTGAATCTGATAGAGTTTTCTTAAAAAATGATAGAAATACTAACAAGAAAAAAATGAGATTACGAATATTTAAGTAAGGAAAAATACATTTCAGATTATTTAGAAATATTTTTTAGTATTGATAAGATTCTTATTGAAGAAGTTAGGTTTTGGAAAAAAAAATTTAAGGAAAGTAAAAAAATGGTTCTGAAAAAATTTATTAAAGAAAGGAAAAAATTCAAGTTCCGAAAAAAGAAATTATTAAAGAAATGAAAAAAAATAGGTTCTAAAAAAATAAATTATTAAATAAAGGAAAAAAAATTAGGTTTCAGAAAAAAATTATTAAATAAAGAAAAAAAATTAGGTTTCGAAAAAAAATTATTAAAGAAAGGATTTGAAAGAGTAAAAAAATGTACTTCCCCTATGAAAGGAGTTTCTTAATGTAAGGAGATAGGTTTCAAAAAAAAGTTAATATAGATGATTAACTTATGGTTATCATTCATAACTTTTTTTTAATATATTCAAATCTATCAGAAGGTAAAAATTTTGTAAAAATTTCAGTAATTTGATCTTGCATTCCAATAAATTGAAGAACTGTATCTCCTTTAAGTGTATGATCTCTAAAAAAGTGATGCCTAATATCTATATGCTTTACATGAGAGTTATGTGCAGGGTTTTTTCTTAGGAAAATGGAATTTTTATTATCACACAATATATGTGTTTTGGTAAAACTCATGTCATAGTCTGTGAGTGTGTGTTGCATCCACAACACTTGAGCACAACAACTTTTAGCTGCTACATATTCAACTTCAATAGTGGATAGTGATACTCAGTGTTTCTTCTTTTATGACCAAGAAACTAATTAATATTTTAAGAAATGACATGTTCTGGATGTACTTTTCCTATCCATTCTATATCCACCAAAATCAGTATCTGAAAATCTTTTTGAAACAAAAATCATTTCTAGAAGAATAAAAAAGTCATAAGTCCATGGTTCCCTTTAAGTAGCGAAAAATTATTTTCACTACTTTTAAATAGAATTACTTTGAATTATATTAATATCTTGTACATAAGCATACTAGGAACATTAAGTCTGGATGACTATCTATTAAGTATAACAAACTTTCTATCATACCTCTAAAATATTTTTGATCTACTGGTTTCCTAGCTTCATCAAGATTAAGAGAATTTGAGGTACCAATTAGAGTACTTATAATTTTAGTGTTGTCATATCCATACTTCTTCAAAATATATTTAATATACTTATGTTTAGATACATAGGTTCCTTATAGTTTTTGATAAATTTGAAAATCAAGGAAAAATGTTAACTCACCCATCATACTCATTTCAAACTCAGATTTCATGAGATCCGCAAATGAATTAGTTAAAGATTTCAAATTTGATATGAATATAATTTAATCAACATAAATTTGAACAATAAAAACATTTTTCTTATTTGTATTTATAAAAAGTGTTGGATCAGCAGTTTCCTTAACATAATCAATTTGTAATGAAAATAATGTAAGTCTTTCATACCAGGCTCTAGGAGATTGTTTAAGTCCATATAATGCTTTGGTAAGTTTAAAAGAATGTTCAAGATATTTTTTTTCTTCAAAACTAGAAGGTTATTCAACATAAAATTCTTCTTCAACATATCCATTAAGGAAATCACACTTCACATCTATTTGAAAAAGTTTGAAATTAAAGAATGGTGCAAAGGCAAGTAGTATTCGAATAGATTCAAGTATATCTACAAGAGCGTGGGTTTCTTTATAGTCTATTCCTTCTTGTTGATTAATCCTTTAGAAAATAATCATTCTTTATTTATTACAATGATTCCGTTTTCATCACATTTATTTCTGAATACCCATTTTACAGCAATTACAAAAGTTTCCTTAGGTCTTTCAATCAAGGTCTAGACTTTGTTCTTTTATAATTCATTTAGTTCTTCTTACATAGATTTAATCCAATCATCACCACCTAAAGATTCATTAGTGATTTTAAGTTCTAATTGGGAAGGATATGTTATACGTTCTACTTCATTTCTTAAAGAACTTCTAGTCCTTACAGGTTGATTTACATCACTAATGATATTATCACTAGGATGATTCTTAAGAACTAAATGATTTGAATTTTGTAAAACATGTTCATCAACATAAGGTAAAAAATATTTTGGGGTAAATACTTTAGAAAAAATTTCTTGAGTATTTTCCTTATTAGAATAATTTTCCATCAAAGTTTGATAATAAATTTTTGAAAACACATCTGAGGATGTTGGTTGGGTTTGTTTAAAAACAAAAGGATCACTTTCATTAAATTTAACATGCACTGTTTCTTAAATAGTACAAGAAGTTTTGTTTAAAACTCTATAAGACTTAGAAGTAGTGGAGGAGCCTAAGAAAATTCCTTCATTAGATTTTGGGTGTGAATTTATGTAAGTTATATTTAGTATTCAAGATGAATACTTTTCATACAAATACTTTGAAGTAAGAAAGTCTAGGTTTTATACTGGTCCACAATTCATAAGGTGTTTTATTAAGAAAATGTCTTATTAAAACTCGATTTATAGTATAACAAGCAGTACTTATAGATTTATCCCAGAAGTGTTTAGCAATATAATATTAACTCAACATGGTTCTAGTTATATCTTGAATAATTCGATTTCTTCTTTCAAAAACGCCATTTTGTTGATCAGTTCTTGGAGCTGAGAAGTTATGAGTAATGTCTTTCTTACTACAAAAAGTTTCCATGTAACACCCCAGGTAAATAAAGAATATGACATTTTCTTATTTATGCATATTTGTGAATAAAAATATTGATATGAATTTAAAGGTGACTCTATGCTCGATGGCGTACCCAACACGCAACAACGAGTTTCTTGGGAATCTTACGTTGCACTCTAATAATAAAATAATATTATTTTAAATGGTAGTTAACATGTAGCCATTGTAATGGCGGGAATGGATATAAATAACTAAAATATGATTATATATGTTTTTAAATGTTTTTACATTTATCCAATCAAGGATATAGGCTTAAAATACGGAAAGAATTCAATTTTAGGCTTTTATACCCTAATTTTCACTAAAGGTTCACTTATCGCCTTTTGATGGCGAACTGTCATTAAAAATGGTTTTGATCACTCTTATACATTCTTTTGGACCAAATAAAACTCTTATTTAGAATCGGGACATCAAATTTTACTTTGTGTAAATTTTTGGTATTTTTCCGATAAAGTTCATTTTTTTAATGAATAGTGTAAAATGTTGTTTTTTTTCAAAACCTCTTTTTAATATAATTTATTTATATGATTAGATTATCTTTTGAATTGGTTTTAAAGTTAAATTAGAAAATATTTTTACCATTAAATCCAACAGTGGTCGTTGGAATTAATTTCACTTTGAAATCAGACTTAAACTAGTGTCAATCTTTTGATACTTATTATTTCATAAAAACACGCTATTTTCTCTGACAGCGGGAATTAATTATTAAATTAATTAATGCAACTTATATGTTGTGAATTTTGTAAAATGGACTTCATTTTTGAATTCGGAATATCAAATATATCTTAGGGTGAATTTTGGGGATTTTTCTGAAAAACTTCAATTTTTGATGAATAGTGAAACCACTAAGTGGTACTTATAAAAACTGATTTTTCCGTTTAAATGAAATTTTTCCATCTTTGTGTTTTGAATTTCAAAAATCCGACATACATGGTTGTCATTAAGAAGTAAAATGTGGTTCAATGGGATAAAAATAATTTTTTTGGTGAATAGTAACTTATTAAGTTTTTTAATCGCGATTAGTGGTAATTAGTGTAGTTTAAGGTAAAAATAATGCTTTAATAAAATGAGATGATCTTGACACATGTCCTACCCTCATTAGTTGTGTCATGGCCGACCAAGACAATCCATGGGTCAACTTGGGGATCCCATGGAGCCACTTTGGTTGGGAAATGACATAAATAACTTTTTATTTAATGTAAAAGTAAAAATGACACAAACATCATATGTTTTACGAAAACAATTTTTACATGGGGTTATAAAGCTCAGATTTTTTATTATAAATATTAATTGGAAAGATAAAAATATTTCCTACATCATATTATTTTTTTTATAATTTTTAGACTTTAAATAAATTAAATTATTTATGACATCATGATGATGCAGCGATGAACTCATTATTTAACGATTTAAATAAAATGGAAAGATAATGTAAAATCTACAACCTACACATGTCCAAAACCAATTGGATGAGTTGATTTCGAACCCTTATCACCTTATCCGCGAATTATATCAATGTGGGACCTTTTAAAACCGAAACACATTTTCAAATAAAGTAATATTTCTTACTTTCCAAAAGTGCCCCTCCTCTCCTCTTATAAAAGGCCCCCACCTCTACCTCATTTCACACACTCCTCAAGCCTTTGGCTCAGCCATACCCTTCCCATTTACTCTCTCCACATACCTCTCCTCGTCCTAGAGGATTCCCTTTGGGAAGAATCCTTTCAAAGGAAGCCTTTAGGCTCAAATCAAAAGGAGTTACACTTTTAAAGGTAATTCATTCTCTCATGTTCATTTGTTTTATTTTGCTTCTCCAACCCCCTAAACTCTTTTTATTTACTTCTTTTTTAACAACACCAGTATCTTCAATATACTAGGATTTTGTTATAAGATTTATTCAAGCTACACTCTCACACAACTACATCAAATGGTTAAAGAACATACGGTTTCCGTGGATGGCGAAATTCTGCCTCCCGAAACGATGATTGTTCAATACTCATTTAACACCTTCAAAGGTGGCCATTATGATGTCACTATTTTTATATATGATATATAATATGTTTATGTTTTCC
Source organism: Viscum album (assembly GCA_963277665.1). Lineage (NCBI taxonomy): Eukaryota > Viridiplantae > Streptophyta > Magnoliopsida > Santalales > Viscaceae > Viscum > Viscum album. The sequence goes on along the minus strand of OY728128.1, from coordinate 1,508,498,182 downwards.
TTAAGCTTCTGTTTTTTTTTTCATTTTGGGCATACCTTTATGGTTTCTATTATGGGTAAACACGATATCTTCATTTAAGGAAGTGCGGACTACCGCCCCCTCAAAGTGATTTGATTCGTTAAATACCATATGTGGGATGTATAAAGGATGGAACTATGATATTATATATTATATTATACTGTAATTATAATATACCTTTATATCATTATTATTCCATTCTATAAAATACGAAATAGAAATGAAAGTAGCGTTCATGCGTACGTACGGCTTACCGTCTCCATGAACGGTGCATTTCATTTCTTACCTCTAAATGATTATGTAATGTTATAAATGCATGCATGTACTGGATATATATGAAATATATGATATCTACATCATGAATACAATTCTGGATATAATAAACATTTGGCCACATGAACAACATGTAATTGTAAGAAGTCCACTTTCGACTTAAGAACCAAATATCGGCAAAACAAATATTATTAACTTAAATGATTACATAATGTTTATGACATGGTAATAAGTGATATAAAAGTAATAATTAACTTGAAAAAGGTTCTTAAGGAAGTATAAATTAACTCAAGTTTTTTATTCAGGAGATTAAAGAACGATCGTGTCAAGTCGGACCCGAGGTAAGGGATCCTACTCCTCTCTTTCTTTATAAGTACACTCTTTTATGTCATTTCTTTTAAGCTACTCTTTGTTATGATGGGGGATGTTCTTTTATATTCCTCTTTCTTTACATTTTATTGTAATATGATGAGATACTCTATTTGAACTCATCAATCCATTTTTAAAGTTTTAAGTGGTGCCGATAGGCTGCCGAATTTTCGTAAGAGATCTAACCTCTCTCTTTCTTTTAAAGTACTCTCCTTTATGTCACTTCTTTTAAGCTCATATTTGTTATGTTGGGGGATGTTATTTTATATTCCTATTTCTGTAAACATTATGTTGATGTGATGAGATACCCTATTTCCTCTCATCAATCCATTTTGGAAGTTTTAAGTGGCGCCGTTAGGCTGCCGAGTTTTCGTAAGAGATTTTTCATCTCACTTTTATTCCCGTGAGATTTATGCTACATTTGCCACAATTTCCATTGAGTGGTTCATGTAATTCACACTATTACACTCTTTTTGTAATATAATTCCATTTATGGGTACTTACATATTCATTGTATGACACTTCTTCAATGGGGTGTACTTTTCGAAAGTTACCCAAGTCGGTAAGGGAACCTTTCACCCTCCTCTTTTTAAAAGAATTCGTTTGTTATGTCTTTTAATTCACATACTATTATGTTGGGATATGTTCTTCTATATCCTGATTTATGTAAATTTTATGTCCAAGTGATGAGATTCCCTTTTTATCTCTCATCAACTCATTTTCTGAATTTTTGAAGTGACGCCGTTAGGCTGTCAAATTTTTGCAAGGGAACTTCTTAGCCCAAATTTGATTCTTTGGGATAAACTTGTACTCCTTGAATATGTCGTTCTATGAATATGTGTGAATAACCTATGATTGTTTTACACTTAATATCCACTTATTTTTGGTGTATTCGTTTGTCACACATAATTATGCAATTGATTTATCCTTAAACCAAGGATACCGTCTTTGTAAGGGACTTCGTCTCAATCTCCTTTCATTGAGGCATATTTCGTTTTATACACAACTTTCTTTTATACGGTGTATAAACCCCTTTGACTTTTACTTTTATACAAAAGGAATCTTTTTCTACGAAGCGTTTTACTAAACGACAAAAAGGAATGTTTTTTTTAACGTACGCGATGACAACGACCTTTTCCGCCGCCGCGAGTATTATTTGTCCTTTGGCTTCCTCAAAAAGCCGTAATGTTTTTAAAATAAAATAAATACCATATACTCTTTTATGTATTTTGATATTGAAAATGGTTTTGATAAAGGATTCTATTATTTTAATATATTTATGATATATTGTGATTGAAATGTGAAAATGTTATCATTCCTTTATATTGGTTTTCTGTTTTATGATTTTATATTGGTACTTGGACATTTTAACGGGTGGTTACGTTATAAACCATATGAAGGGTGGTGCCGTGAATACCAGGACGGGTGGTTACGTTATAACCTCCAATGCATTGGGTATGGAAGTCGGCCGTATGGCTATTCCATTTAGTATGTATGGAAATTGGCCGTATGGCTATTCCATTAAGTGATATGTGTGGGATTCGACCGTATGGTTTTTCCACTTAAGTATGTTTATGTCCCAAGTTACCTTTATATATGTTGTGTGTTCTTTATATGGGTTTTATGGTAATCCTTTGGTTACAAAAAGGTAAGTAATGATATTTTATTCAGTGAAGAGTTTTTACTACTTCATAAAGGTGAAAAGTATTACCTTGATAAAGTATACATGGTTTACTTTTTGTTTTGATAAACTAACAGTTTTTTGTGTATCCCTTACTGAGTTTTTATACTCATCCCAAGTTTTTGAAATGTTTTTCACAGGACTTAGCATGGAATAGGGTCAAGGATGGGATCAAGGGAAAGTCATGCTACCTAAAACATGAAACTAGACATGTTTCTTCTTAAGAGTTTTTATTTTATGGAAGTTTAGTAGAAGAGACTACTTTTTAATCTTTTGAGATGTAATAGTTATGTCCTAATTCTCTAAAACTCTAAACCTGAAAAGATCCTCAATGTGAATTATTCATTTAATTCAATTTTAAGTAAGGTTTAAGGCTGGGGCCTTATATTCCAAATCTTAATTTTGAAATTATCCCCCATGATCACTATGAATAGTTATCAATGGAAGGTTTTTATCATTTTTAACTTTATATGAAAAAGTTTTAAAATAATAAAAGGTTTCAGATTTTTTTTTCTAGAAAATAGACCCAAGTAAATCTAGTGTAATCATCAACTATTACAAATACATAGTATTTACCTCTAATACTTCTAGTTTGTGTTGGACCAAAAAGATCCATATTCACTATCTGTAATGCATTAGAATTTGAGACTTTACTAATTTATTTAAATCTTGACTTATGTTTCTTGACATATTTACAAGGATCAAAAACTTTTGAAGAATCAAATATAAACCCTAGTAGATCCTTAATAAGTCTTTTCTTTGAGAGTTTGCATAGGTTTTTAAGGTTAAAGTGTCCTGGTATTCTATTCCATAACCAATATTGATCTTCCATTACAATAAGTCAAGGTATATCTTGGATCATAAGGTTTTATAATTTTAGTGTATATATATTCTCATTCCTATGGGCAGAGAGAATAAACTCTTCCTTGGAATTGTGTTACTAAGAATTTATCATTCCTAAAATTCACAAGGTAACCTTCATCACATAATTGGATTATTCTTATAAGGTTGTGCTTAAGACATTTAACAAATAAAAAATTTGAAATTAAATCTTTTCCAAGAAGAATAATGTTACATATACCAACAATTTAGCCCTGAGCATTATCTCTGAAAGTTACTTTTCCTCCTTTCATCTTGATAATATTTTAAAATAAGTTTTTGTTACCAATCATGTGTCAGGATTATCCACTATCTATATACCATGTATTTTTGTTAGTACTTCCTTTATTTTCCTAAAAATAAAAAATTTAGACATTCGGAATCCAAACTTTCTTGGATATTTAAATTTCAGAAAGAAAAATCTTGGGTATCCATATTTTCTTAGAAAAATAAAGTTTATGAAAACCTAAGGATTGGGTTTTATTCAAAGAATAATTTTTCTCCCAATGTCGACCACATTGACACTTAGTGAAAAAAGGAGCACTTTGGGGAATAAAATAGTTGTGACTAAAAATAGGTTTTGAGTGGGTATATCCAAATCCAAAACTATTCCTAATGGTATGAATTTGTGAATACATTTTATCAAATTATTTCCTTCTAAAAGAGAAATTTGATAAAAGTTTCTTTAAGGAAAATATTTCATATTTTAATCTGATGACTAAATTATTATCCCCATAGTCATTAGTCTTAGAGTTTGAGTTAATCTATAAAACATTTTTCTTAGAAATAACATTTTCAAGATCCTTAAAAATTTTATCCTTCTTAGAATTAACTTCCTTAAGGTTTTTAAAAATAATTTCAAAATAAAAATTTTTCTGATCAAGATCTTTTGAAAGATCTGATACTTCTTTTGTTAAAACATAAATTATAGAATTTTCTTTCTCTAAATTCTTTTTTATATTATAGTTTTCATTCTCAAGTAATTTTGAAAATCTAGAAACTTCTTCAAATTAAGGTAAGGTATTATCTTCTGATGAGGAAGATTCTTGATCTAAAGATTCATAATATTCTTCATTAGGAAAATTTTCATTTGAAGAAATATTGGTTAAATATTTATCATTGTGTACCTTAGACATAGGAGAATTATTTTCAATAGGTAATCTAGCTATAAGACTAATATTCTTATAACCAGAAGAGTCATATTCTGAAGATTCATCTAGAGAGTCACCACCATTGGCACTCTAGGTGTCATTATATTTGAGAACTTTCTTAGCCTTATATTTGTAGTACTTATTTCTATTCCTTTCAGAATGTTTTTTCCTTTCTGTCTTTTCTCTTGAGAATAGTAAAATCTGGTCTGATATATTTAGCCCTTTTTCATTCATAACAAGTTACTACAGAATCTTTCTTGTACTTTTTGTCTTTCTTCTTATATTTGTACTGAAAATATTTCTTTCCTACAATCTTGTTCATCCTTCAAGCAAGATTGGAGAATTCATTCTCAGAATGATCACTGTTACTTGATTCAGATATAATAATATCTCTCTTGGATTTGGATCTAGTTACCCTTTTAGGAGTCTTGGATTTATATATAGTAGTGAAAGAAACACTTCCATTACCATTCATTTTCTTATTGAAATCAGAATCTCTCTTCATTCTATTTTTATGTTGAAGAAGAGTTCCAAATAACTCATCAAGAGTGATATTAGATATTTTCCTGTTCTCATCAATAACTGTCCTTTTAGATTCTCACTCATTGGGCATGATATCAATTATCTTTTCCACAAGAACTTTATCATCAAGACCTTTATCTCCCATTGATTGAATACTTTTGGAGATGGTCATAAACCTTTGTTGCACTTTACAAACAGGTTCTCCATAGGAAATAAAAATCTATGATATTCATCTCATAACATAGCTCTTCTAGTTTCTATTACTTTGAAGTTCCAAATTGTGTAACTTCAAGTTTCTTCCAAATACTATTGGCATCTTCACAAGAAGATATTTGACCGTAGATATTCCTAGTCATGGAACATAAAATATTATTTCATACCTTACCTTGTAGTTTAGTTGATATTCTTTTTTTCCTGATTTTTGAATGTTTTGATTTCCTTGTCATGAATCTTGTAATCACCAGTTAGCATGAAAAAGTTATCCACACTTGTATTGATAATGAAAGTATTCATCCTATCTCTCCAGTATTCATAATCATTACTATCAAAAATTGGTGGTCTGGAAGGATTATGGTTGTCTATAGAACTAACATTTATACCTTCCATTATTATAAGAAAATATCTTTTCCGCAAAACTTGTTAGTAGAAAAAGTTTATAAAAATAATATTTAAGGAAAAACTTAAGTAAGTAAAGATGAGTAAGAAAAATTAATCAAGAATAACTTTTATGTAAGTAAAAGTATTTTAGATACCTCCTTTTATACCAATTGTAGGATCAAAATATAGATGTAGATACTCAATTACAAGAGGGGGTGAATTGTAGGTTTAAAAATTTTCTTTTTTATCCTAAAGAAAATCTATGTTTAACAAAGTTAAACAAGGTAAATTTACAAACCCTCTTTGGTTCTTACTTAAAGGGATAATTGGAAGGGCCCATGTCCAATTTTAAGAAACCTAAAATTAACTAAGTTAAACTTAAGGAAACTTAAGTAGGTTTTAATTAGATAAATATTATACCTTAATGTGTATAGAATCATATTTATATCTGTGTTAAACAAGTATAAGAAAGTATAATAAAGTTATAATTACTTTATTTAACAAAATACAATGGAAATAAAACTTGTAACAACAACAAGTAAACAAGTAAGAAATATTTTAACCTAAAGAGAAGGGTATCAAACAACCTTGGATAAATGTCCCTTGATTTATAATTTCAAGAAAGTTTATCTTACCCCCACCAGGGTAAGCCCCCAATAATAATATAAAAGTCTATCTTGCTATCCCAGCAAGACTTTAAGCTTTAAGGTAGTCAGTGCCTATTTCTTCCTATCCCCAGAAGACCTTGATTTTACATAGAAACAATCAGAGTCACGCAAAATAGGTTGAACAAGATGTTCACATATCACACAAGGCATGAGAGTTTCTCTCTCTAGAAATAACTTCACAGCATCACAACATGTAATCTCTAGATCTTAACATGTGTATCGAGATTGTTCAAATGAGATCCTATTTATAGGAAAAAACTTCAACGGTCAGTTCCCTCCTCCAATGGTCATATTTTTTCTTGAATTTTAGATGGACCTGTACACGTTTCACTCAACCAACGGTTTGTTAAAAAAATTATGACATCATTTTATTCAAGGAAAACTTTAGAAACATTATCATGCTTAAGAAACAATAATATGCAAGGATAAAAATATCATTTTTAAGAAACTAAGATCCAATAAAATTGAAAAAATATGTTATGAAAGAAAAGTAACTTTAACAAATATGAAAAATCAAAATCAAGATAAAGTAGAAATTCAGAGCCTGAATTCTGAGGAATTTGGAATCTAAATTCTAATGAATTTAGATTCTGAGTTCTAATGAATTCAGAGTCTAAATTGTGAGGAATTCAAAGTCTGAATTCTGAGGAATTTAGAGTCTGGATTATGAGGAATTCAGAGTCTTAATTCTAAGGAATTCTGAGTCTAAATTATAAGGAATTTAGAGTATAAATTTTGAGAAATTTGGAGTCTGAATTTCATAGAATTCGGAGTCTTAATTTCAAAGAATTAGGAGTCTTAATTTTAGAGAATTCAGAGTCTGAATTTCAAAGAATTCGGAGTCAAAATTTCATAAAATTAAAAGTCTAATTTTCAGAGAATTTGGAGTCTGGATTTTAGAGAGTTCAGAGTCTAAATTTCATATAATTCGGAGTCTAAGAAACTATAAGGTTCTAAGAAAGTTAATGATACAATTTTTTTACTTAAAAAAATAGACTTGGTTTGAGAAGTCATTAAATAATACATTTAAAACCAAGGGTAATGATAAAACTTTTCTTAGAGAAAGTAAATTTTCCTTAAGGAAATAATTTTTAGAGAAGGATAATTTTTCTTAAGAAAATATGTTTGTGATTTTTAAAATATAAAGGAATGGAAAACTCATAAGGATACTTATTGACTTAACATTAGGCACCTTCTCATGGTGTATGATCTTAGTAATGTTCAGGAGGATATTATGAGAACAAGACCCGCTAGTAGGAAATCCACATTTATAAGTGTCATTGGATGTTCCTATCTGCGGATGTGTGTATTGGTCCTTAGACTTTAATATTATTATTAATGGGTATTATGAATTGCACAATTAGATGTATTGGGAAAAACCAATGATGAAATATGTTCATGGCGAGGTAGGATATGTTGGGTGCGTTACGAGTAATACTGCATTAATGAATAACGGGAGAAAGGATTTTTCCCTTCTATTCCATAATGAAATTTAATATCTAAGGTCCTTTGATAGAAATGATATAGCCTAAATAAATCCATGGTAATGGTGTTCTATAGGCAAGTTCAATTTCTAGGAAGTCAAATAATGAGAAATCAAGCACATGGGTTGATGGCATTTGCATGTAACCCTGTTGATTGGAGATATCAAGATAAAGGGATTATATTACACGGTAAGCGTTTGTATGATGTGACATATCATTTCGGCATTAACTTCTTTCTCTATGGGTGCCTTGGCATGTTGCAAGATGTTAACCTTGGACTTTAGGCTGCTTTACCTAATTCCACTGAGAAAGAGGCCTAGAGGGTCACACACTAAGTGTATCTGGTATCTTAGTTAAATAATATATTATTTATTATTTAACAAGTTAAATAAAGATTATTCCTGATTTTAGTTTAATAATTATTCATGGATGTTTAATTGCATTTATTTAGACACTAGTTATTCGAGAAAATATATTATGGGTGAAATAATTAATAAATATTTATTTTCTATTTAGTGAATATAATATTTATATAGTTATTGTAGAATAATGTAGTGATATTTATTTAAAAAATAAATATTCATTATTCAAGGTTCAATAAATATGGTGGAGGATTGGCGGACTGTGTTAATGGTCCAGTGAGAAATAATAATATTGAATATTATTTGATTAAATAATATTTAATTATAACTCACAATATAATCACATGTTAGAAAATAATAATGTTGTTGTTATTATTTGACATAGCGATTTCACTAGGATTAATAAAATAATTAAGGCACTTGTGAAAATTATTTATTATTACCCTAGTGAATTAAATAATCGATTATATTATTATTTTATTAGCCAAGCACTAGCCAAGTGATGTCGATGGGCTTGTGAACAAAAAATTGGAGAAAAATATCTCAAGACTAGAGAGTCTATACCTCTCTAAGAACGTTCTCAAGAACGAGAGAGATCCTCCTTCACCAGATCAAGGAGAATGCTTTAGAAGCAGTTCTCAAGGTGATTGAAGACAGACATTTCAAGTGCAAGGATCTTCCATGATAGCACCTGGAGACTCCTTCAGTGATGTACAGAGATATGTGGAACACATGTGGATCACCACTAGAGAAGATCTACCATTGATCTCTACAACGCAATGACGGTACACCTACAGATTTGTGGCCGAATGCATCAACGAAGAAATAATCACCTTGGAGGTAATTCTTATTTAATTAAATTAATTATAAACAAAATATATTGATCCTCTTTCTTGGTTCTAGGTTTCTATTCCTTTTTTTGATTTCTTTGATTCAATTCTGTGGATCACGATGTTCACCATCACATAGATCCTGAATTGTTCATTAAATATGGAAAAAATTAAAGTTGGGCATCGTCTCATATGTGCTTCTGCTGCTCTTGGAACCTACAAGTGGTATAAGAGTGAGAATATTATTGTTTATAATTATTTAATAATCATTGGTGATTTTCTCATTTAAAATTTAGTTTTTCAATTTAAGTTTAATCATTCATTTTTAATCTGAATAACAAGATTTGTTTCTTCCTCTATCATTTCTCACAGATCTAATAGAAATGATTAATTTTTTTATTAAAATTAAATTGAGGAACTCATCAGGAGGTTCCAAGGGTTCTATCCAGGTAACACAGTAGTAAACGCCGTATAGTCGGATCTATACACTATGTAGTTGTGTTCAATGCATCAGGATTATCTCATCAATTACTCATCCTATGTGAATTAATGACACGTAGTGTAGTTAATTCTTACACTGCATGTTGACCAGGATAGACGGGTGCACGGTCATCCAAGCTACACACTGTGTGTCCCACTGGACACGGTGTGTAGTCCCTTTCAGGTCAGTTCCGGTCTGTGTATCCAATAAACAGCTTAGCCGACTGATGACTGTGTAATGAAGAATCAACATGGCATGTGGCCCACTGGAAAAAACATGTACTCTAAAATTTCTGAAGTAAGCCTCATATGCTGATTCCCTAAGCTTGTACTTCAGATAGATAGCGAAGGTAGTACATGCCGTGTAGATTGTATCTACACATCGTGTACTTTACCAAATTATGCATAATTTAAACTTTAATATTTGCATAATTTTAAAATCTTCATATCATGTATAATTTGTATTATAGGTTGTTGCTCTAAGTGCATTAAAGCATAACACATGGCCAAAAATTCATGTAATTAGTGTAATCATCTATGAAGTACATGTTATGAAAGTACATGATAAGTTGTGTATGCCATATGTCACAAGAGTAAAATAGTATACAAGCATAATACATGTTGGATAGGTTTGGATGAGTATTCACTGGGTTACCTCCAAATTAAAAGTTATGTATAAGGTTAATTTTAAATGAATTCTAATTTGTTTAAAATTATTATGGATGAGAATCTCAAGTAAATTCAGAAAAGGGATTAAGATAAAATGATTGATTAATTAAATATATTAATTAATCGATTCGAGTGAAATATATCTTAAATAAGAATGATTAAATAATTGAATGTTAGTTTTATTAAATGTGTAATTCATAGCATGCATGTGGATGATCATAAGCTAGACCATACCTTTGTATGTGATTGGTTTTCTTTTAATTTATTATTAAATTAATTTTTTTGGCATGTGTTCCTTATCTCTTCATTAATATGTAGTCCCTACGTGCCCATGGTTTCTTTTATGTAAATCCCCTTTTACTCCTCACCTGTGTGTGATTAAAAGCATATGTAATGGATAGAGCTCTCAAGCTAGTGGAGGCATTTCAAGTTAAGAGCCGAGGCAAAACCAATCCAAGGAGATACAAAGGTGGATGGATGAAAGATGTAAACATTAACCTAATTGTTTCAAGGTGTTTCTCACCTAGGTCAGTGGCTAGTTTATCAACCACTAGATAAACTAACCATTAGAACAAGCTCATTATCATACCCTTTATTTTATTTTTATCAGTTGTATGGTTATCCATTATGGATGTTTTATCATGATCACATAATTAATGAATTAACAAGCATGCTATATGGAACTAAAATAAACTGGCTTATGTGTAAATATTATCTAATACATTGTTAATCACTTAAGCTTATCCCACTTAATATTAACAAAAATGTGAAAATATAATAAATGGAAATTTATGCATAAAGGATAAAATCCCTCAATAAAATATTAAGTCGGTATAACCTTCTATTACTTCAGTTAGAATCGAACAATAGTTCAAAGTGCTTGACCAGCCAAAGTTGGGATGATTTCAATTATTAGTGAATTATAATTTGAGTTTTTTGGGTTGACTTGACTTATTTTACATCAAGGATTAACTGCCAAAGTAGGACTTAGTGTAACTAAGAGGCAAAGGTTGAGGAAATCCAAAATTCATGATTTCAAGATTGGGGAGTCCACTCAACGGATCAAGGAGTTGTGAGTTAATGCAGTTGGAATTTGGAATGCCTACTTAAAACCTTTTAAATTGCTTGACCAGCCAAATTTGGGGTAATGCAAAGGGAAATATGGATCATTGCCGCTAGAATGTCCAAGAAACAGGATATTCCAAAGCCAATGGTGAGGGCTATTGGATTTCGATAAAATAGTGGGAGACTAATGAATATTTATTTATTTATTTGTCTTAATTTTATCAGATAAATTATTAAAACTTTGTTCATATTATTTGTAGAAATGACATTAAAATGACATCAAACATATCGTTGCGATCCATACTCGATAAGGAAAACCTTCTCACCAGAACTAATTTCTAAGAGTGGAAAAGGCCCCTTCAGGTCATCCTTATCCATGAAATAAAACTATATGTGATGGAAGAACCTTTACTAGTTGTGCCTAAAAATGAGGCGAGTGATGAAGAGCTCTCTATGTATAAGAAACATTTGAATGATGCTACAGATGTTCAGTGCCTCATGATATCATCCATGACCAATGAGCTCTTGAAGAAACATGAGGAAATGGATGTTTATAGCATGATGTATCACCTTTGGAGTCTCTATCAAGATAAGGCAAGACAAGAGAGGTATGAGATCTCCAATGATTTGTTCACCACTAAGCTTAGAGAGTCTGCGTCAGCTGGGCCACATATAGTCAAGCTTATTGGCTACATTGATCATATAGGCATATTAGGGATTAAATTCTCGGATGAGTTATGTATAGATATCATACTATCATCACTTCCCAAGACCTTATCTAGTTTTATTGTGAATTGTAATATGATAAATAATGAGAAGAGTCAATCAAAACTTCTTACTTTAATTCTCCGATTAGATAAGTACATAGGGCGTAAAAAACTCATAGTCCTTATGGTGAATAGGAAGAGGAAGGATGAGGAAAAGGGGCCTAAGGCTTATAAATAGTCTAAAGCCCCTGAGCACCATCCAACTAAGAATAAGAAGATCCAAAGGCAGGGCAAGGAAAAAGAGGGAATATGATATTTAAGTGGAAATTCAGAACACTAGGAGAGAAATTGCACCCAGAGTCAAGGGGAAGCCAAAGGTGTATTTGTTATTGAGTGAAATATTTAAATTTCTAAACATTGGGTATTAGATATAGCTTTTGGTGCTCACATCTGTATTCAAATTTAGGAACCAAGTAGATTCTGTAAAATTGTCAGAGGATAGGTGGATCTACGAGCTGCCAATGGTGTAAGGTCGGCCGCTCTTTCCATTGGTGACTACCACCTCACATTACTAATGGGAATGATTTTGGTTTTACATGGCTATTATTATGTACCTAGTGTTACCAAAAACATAATTTATGTATCAATTTTGGATACATATGGGTTTATTTTCGAGTTTGGAAATAAAAGTTGTTTCTTTTATAAGGAAAACATATGTTATGGTATGGAACATTTAAATAATGGTCTGTATGTGTTAAATTATGAAAACCAAGTGTTGGAAATTGATAATATATGAAGTTCACATGATTCATATAACACCCATTTGTGGCATCATTGTCTCAGTTATGTAAATGAGAATCATTTGACAAAGCTCTATGAAGATGGTTATTTATAATCTTCTAAGCTAAAACCACTTGATATATGTCACACTTGTTTATAAGAGAAAATGAAAAAACTGTCATTTAGTGGATAGGTTGAAAGGCCACAAAGCTTCTAGGATTGGTACACAATGATGTGTGTGGACCATTTCCAGTAGAAGTTATAGGTGGATATTCTTACTTCATAACTTTTACTAATGACTTTAGTAGATATGGATATATTTACTTAAGGAGATATAAATCTGAGTCCTTTGAGAAATTCAAGGAATTCAAGAATGAAGTATAGAATCATCTTGGTAAAAAGATAAAGAAGCTTTGATCGGATCGAGGTGGAGAATATCTTAACCAAGAGTTCATTGACTTTCTATGGGAGTTTGGGATTCTATATCAACTCACTCCACCTTATACACCATAGTAGAATAGTGTTAGTGAAAGGAGTAACCATACCTTGTTGGACATGGTAAGGTCGATGATGAGTCATGCAGATCTTCCATTATCCTTTTGGGGATATTCATTATAAATTGTGGCATGCATATTAATCTGAGTACCAAATAAGGTGGAAAATGGAATTCCCTTTTAGTTATGGAGTGGAAATAAACCCATTTTGTTGCATACACATGTATGGGGATGCAAGGCATTTGTTAAGGCTTTCTCAGTAAAAAAACTAGCACCCCAGGGCATGAGGTGTATCATTATAGGGTATACTAATGAAATAAAGGGATAATACCTATACAACCCCTCAGACAAGAATGTAACTTTCGCCAGAGAAGACATCTTTCATAAGAGGGAGCACATCTTAAAAAAGGATAGTGGGAGAAATATTGACTTTGATGAAGTTGATGATCAAGATATACATGAGTTGGTATAAGAACAAGTTTCATAGGTCCCTGTGGAAAAAGTAGTTCCTAAAACACAATTATTGCATAGGATCTCAAGAGAGGTAAGGGAACTAGAGAGATATGATCTTCTAGTCACCGAGGATGGTGACTCATTATTATTGGACAATGATGAACTTATCTCCTACAAGGAGGCATTAGAAAGATAAGAAGATGCAAGATGGTTAGAAACTATAAATTATAAGATGGATTCCATGTATCAGAACCAAGTTTGGGTTCTGGTCGATGCGCCATTTGATGTAAAGTATGTTGGGTGTAAATGGGTATTCAAGAAGAAACTGGACATGGAAGGTAAAGTACCTATAAATCAAGTCTAGTGGATAAAGGTTTTAAACAACATCAAGGAATTGACTACGATGAAACCTTTTCACCAGTTTTCATGTTTAAATCCATAAGAATCATACTTACCATAACATCATACCATGACTATGAGATTTTTCATATAGATTTCAAAACTACATTCCTTAATGGGAACCTTCAGGGAAATGTCTATATGACACAACCAGAAGGGTTTGTGACACCAGGTGATGCCAAAAGGGTTTGCAAGTTGTAGAGGTTCATTTATGGATTAAATAAATCATCTAGGTCATGGAATATTCTATTTGATGAAGCCATAAAGGAAATTTGATTTCATTAAGAATGAATGTAATCCATGTGTTTACAAAAGGTTTAATGTGAATGCAGTCATTATCCCAGTAGTATATGTTGACGACATATTACTTATTGTAAATGACATACCAGTCTTATAGTCAGTTAAAGACTAGTCGAACAAGTGCTTCTCCGTGAAGGACTTAGGTGAAGCATCCTACATTCTAGGGATCAAGATTATTCATGATATATCTAAGAGGATGCTTGGACTAAGTCAAAGTACATATATTGACCATATACTAAAGATATTTAGTATGGAAAAATCCAAGAGGGTATTGGTTCCAGTATCACATGATTTACATCTTTCTAAGAAAATGTGTCCCCAAACACAACAAGAGAAAGATAGAATGAGTAAGATCTCATACGCTTTGGAAATAGGATCAATAATGTATGCCATGTTATGTACTAGACTTGATGTTGCCTCTGTATTGAGAATGGTAGTAAGATATCAAGCAGATCCAAGAGAACAACATTGGACTATTATTAAGACTATCCTTAAGTATCTAAGAGGTACTGAGGATATTTTCATGGTGTATGGAGGAGATGAGGATCTTCTCATAAGAGGGTATAATGATGCTAGTTTTCAAATAGATCAAAATGATCTGAAGTTGCAATAATTATATATTTTCTATCTCAATGCAGGAGTCGTGAGCTGGAAGAGTTCAAATTAACTAGTTGTAGTTGATTCTACAGCGGAGTCCAAGTACATAGCATCTTCTGATGCAACCAAGGAATCTGTCTAGATTCAGAACTTTGTCCAATAGATTAATGTTGTACCTAGAAGTTAAGACCCTATATCATTGTATTGTGATAATACTACAATGGTGGATCTTTAAAAAGAGCCAAGTTCACATCAATGGACAAAGCACGTATTCCAGAAGTATCACCTCTTAAGAGATTTCTATCAAAGGGGTGAATTTGCAGTGAGAATAGTATCCATGGAAGAGAATGTGATGGACTCCTTGACTAAAGGCTTATCTCAACAGAATCATGAATAGAATGTGAGAGCTAGAAGATTGAAAATTGTTAGTAGTTGGCTCTATTTCAAGTGGGAGTCTGTTAGAGTTGGTTCCCTAGAACCAAATTCTTTGTACTTTATAATAAACATGTATTCATTGGATGGATATTAATAAACTTCTTATCACATCATGATTGTAATTCTACATGACATTGTATGTGATAATTTCCTAAGAGCATTTGTTTCACTAAAATGTTATAGCGGATCCCTACTATGATGAGAACCCGAAAGTGTCATGACACTATTCTTGAATATATGTTCTATAACCGGATAAAATAATTTTAAGGGACAAAAATGATATAGTCTATCAGGGGTGGAGACTCATAGGACTTTGAGGCACCTTCTCATGGTGTAAACCCTTGGTAATGTCCAAGAGGATACTATGAGAACGAGACCCGCTAGTAGGAAATCCACATTTATAAGTTTCATTGGATGTTCTTATCTATGAGTGTGTGTATTGGTCCTTAGACTTTAAGATTATTATTAATGGGTGTTATGACTTGCGCACTTAGATGTATTGTTGAAAACTGTGATGACATATGTTTGCAGCAAGGTAGGATATATCAGGTGCGTCATGAGTAATACTGTATTAATGAATAATGTGAGAAAGGATTTGTCCCTTCTATTCCATAAAAAAAAAGTTAATATATCATGCCATTTGGTGGAAATGATATATCCTAAATAAATCCATGGTCATGGTGTTATATAAGCAAGTTCAATTTCTAGGAAGTCAAAGAATGAGAAATAGATCACATGGGTTAATGGAACTTTCATGCAACCCAATCGATTGGAGATATCGAGACAAAGGGATTATATTACACGGTAAGTGTTCATATGAGGTGACATGTCATTGTGGAATTAACTTCTTTCTCTATGGGTACCTTCGCATGTTGTTAGATTCTAACCTTGGACTTTAGGCTACTCCACCTAATGCCACTGAGAAAGAGACCTAGAGGGTCACATACTAAGTGTATCCAGTATCTCAGTTAAATGATATATTATTTATTATTTAACAAGTTGAATAAATATTATTCCTGTTTGTGGTTTAATAATTATTCATGGATACTTTATCGCATTTATTTCAACACTAGTTATTTGAGAGAATATATTGTGTGTGGAATAATTAATAAATATTTATTTTCTATTTAGTGAATATAATATTTATATGTATTAGGTCCACTAGGCTAGATACCCTGAGAGGGGGGGTCAATCGGGGTATGAAAGATTAAAACAACTGCCCCTTTGATCTTGTTTTGTTGTTAGACAAAACTCTATTCTCTCTCCTTCCCGGTGCTGAGTATAAACAAAAGTTAAAGCATGCACAGGACACAACAATTTTACTTGGTTCACCCTCATTGGGCTACATCCAAGGAGCATACACCGACAATGTGCCGAAGTACCAAATTCACTAAAATTTCACTGCTGATTACAATGTTTGGAGTGAACTCACTATCTCACCTAGTTTACAACCACTCAAAATATAAAAGCTCACTGCTCTCTCAACTGAAGTGTGCTCACTGCTTCTTCAGAAGATCCAATCACAGTTTATAGACTTGTAGGTCTCTTCATTATCACAAATGAATGCATCTTACTCTATATGTAGATTCTCTATTGAAGTTCACTTTCATCCACTAATTAATACAACTTTACCAAGGGTGTACCAATAAATCTTCCAACTTTTGTGCAGCCCTTGAATGATTGGCGCCCTTCTCTATGTCTGGCTCGCTTCTCTTTGCCTGGCACACAAATTCTGAATATCTTTATACTTGTGCACCCAAACCACCACTTGTACGCCCAAACCACCTGCGTGACCGGAGTTCAAAAATTCTACAAGTGTTGAGATTCCCTAAAAATGAGGAGGGTTATCCCTCTATTTATAGAAATGTTGGGCACCCTGAGTGTCGCGTGCAAGTCTCCTGCCAGTGCGCAAGTTCAGCCGCCATAGCCTCTGTCGCCCTAGTCAC
The DNA here is from genome assembly GCA_963277665.1 of Viscum album. Taxonomy (NCBI): domain Eukaryota; kingdom Viridiplantae; phylum Streptophyta; class Magnoliopsida; order Santalales; family Viscaceae; genus Viscum; species Viscum album. Next base: position 1,508,481,023 of record OY728128.1, on the reverse strand, counting down.
TTTGTGCGCCCAAACCAAAACTTGAGCGCCCCTCTTTACTTTTCCATATTTTGATGTTATGATCTTGAAAAACATATGGTGTGCAACTTTCCAAGCCTCCAAGAAACTGGCATGAAAGTCCCTTTTCCAAAAACACTTTTCTCCATTTGTCAATTTTAAGGCCTAAAAATTTGGCAAACACTGGAAAAAGGCACCGCCTTGTATCTGTTATTTTTTTACCACCTCCAGATCATCTATTCCTTTTTCTAGGTTCTTTTTTCAATAATTTATTGTCAAAAAAATCTCCTGAACTCGAAAATTCACCATGTAAACCCCTTTTGTCAATAAATTGGACATCATGGTCTGCTTTGTCAACAAACACAACATGGAGGCCCACTTTTTCAACAAACACAACCACCTCAAAAATGATTCAATGATAACTTGAGGGATTTTTGTCCAACAATATCTTTATTGGTGAATAATGTAGTGATATTTATTTAATAAATAAATAGTCATTATTCAAGGTTCAATAAATATAGTGGAGGATTGGCGGACCGAGTTAATGTTCCAGTGAGAAGTAATGATATTGAATATTATTTGATTAAATAATATTTAATTATAACTCACAAGATAAGTTCATGTTAAGAAATAATAATGTTGCTGTTATTATTTGACATGGGGGTTTTTCGAATATTAATAAAATAATTAAGGCACTTGTGAAAATTATTTATTATTACCCTAGTGAATTAAATAACCAGTTATATTATTCTCTTATTATCCAAGCGCTAGCCAAGAGACATTGATGGGGTTGTTCACAAAAAATTGGAGAAAAAGCTCTCAATCCTAGAGAGTTAATCCCTCTCTAATAATTGTCTCAAGAATGAGAGAGATCCCCCTCCACTGGATCAAGAACGCTTTGGAAGCGGTTCTCAAAACAATCAAAGGCGAACATCGCAAGTGCAAAGATCTTCCGTGATAACACCCGAAGACTCCTTCAGCGATGTTCAGAGATACGGGGAACACATATGGATCGCCGCTAGAGGAGATCTGCCCTTGATCTCTACAACGCAATGATGATACACCTGAAAATATGTGGTCAAACTCATCAACAAAGAAAGAATCACCTTGGAGGTAATTCTTATTTAATTAAATTAATTATAAAAAAAATATGTTGATTCTATCTCTTGGTTCTGGGATTCTATTCCTTTTTCCTATTTCTTTGATTCAATTCCATGGATCATTACATTCATCGTCGCATAGATCCCAGATTGTTCATTGAATATAGAAAAAATGAAAGTTGGCCACCGGTCCTCCCACGCTTCCACTGTTCCTGAAACCTACACTATTTTCTATAAACAAATAGAATGCCCACATTTCATGTTGTGAATAAACAAAATCCCCACTCTTCATATTGTGAAGAAATAAAATTTCCATGCTTAACATCCTTGTCTCGTGAGATATAAATCCTTAACCAATTCATTGGAGGGAGATATGGGACCCCACCCATCATTTATCTATACTTATGAGTGTTAGTTGAAAAAAATCATTCACTTATCACATCATAAATAACCCATGGAAATAAAATGGGTATCTAATGACAACAAGTGACTTTCTAGGTAAATACCATTCAATCGTGATAATAAAGCATATGGTGTTTACACCATATAGGTGAAGGGTATATGGTTAGGAAAATAATTTTCCTCAATCAATTTATTTATAAAATCTCATTGAATAACCTTCAATCAAAGGAACAAAAAATAGGGTATTCAAAGAGGAAAGACATTGATAGAAAATTTATGTTTATGCACCAAAAAAATTAGGCAAGAAAAAAATAGTTATGAATAATTTCTCCAAAATATGACATTATATAATATATCCTAAGAAAGAAGGTAAATTATTGCATTTGAAAAACATCCTTGATAAAGCATAAGATATGCCAAAGGGAAATGACTTAGATGAAGAATACTTTTAAGGAGTTTTGGAAAAAATCATTTTGGAAATAAGAGATATACTTGATCCTTTGAAATCATTTTAAAAGAGGTATTTTATAAATCTAGGAGAAAAATAATTTCTTTTATAAACCATGAAAACATAGAGAGAAAGTTTCAAATAAAACGACAAAGGTGATGAAAAATGAGTTCCCATGAAAAATGTTAAAATAGATCATTTTCAATATAATCATAAAATGGTGAAGTTACCGGTCACATTCAAAAGTTATTTTCAAAAAGGTTAAGTGTAAACTTTGGAAAACATTTACATTTGAAAAGGGAACATTAATAAATGATTCCTTGAAAATTCATAAAGATTTCCAATGAAAATGTGGGGTGGAAGATAAAACATTTGACTTTGAAAGGATGCAAAAAAAAATTGAAATAGCTTTGTTTGAAAACCCACATTGTAAAAAGAGTATCAGATTTTCCTTTTGAAAAGGGGTAAAGAGGATTATTATAATCAAAGAAAATAATCCATATTATATTTCCCAAAAAAGAGATAACATTGGTGAGAAGTAAAATGTGTACTTAAAACAAATATACAATTAAGAGATAGAGGTTTGTTCTTAATAACGTTATACTTTTCGGTGAGAGAACAATCAAGTTGAAAGCTTTGACTTAAAAGAGAAATTCTCCCCATAAAGATAAAATATAACATCATATAAAATGGGAGATAAATTAATAAAGGGAATATTGAAGGCCAAAGTTCAAAAGAAACCATATAAATCAAAAAAGGTATTTAAGTTACCTAAGTCCCTTACGGATGACATAGTTCATGAAGTAAGAAAATTTTGAAAGGGGTTTTATGTGGTAAAAATGTAAATCCCTAGAATATAAGAGAGAATACCACATAATACAATCATAGGGCAGAATTTACTCAACTTATATGAAATATGTTCAAGAAGAACAATTATAACTCAAGGAACTAGAATTGAGTTAACAAAAACCCTTACAACTTGGGGAGAATTTAAATCTAAACCTATTGGAAGTGAGAGATTTAAATTGAACTAAAATTACCATGAGTAAAAGGTATTTCATGTCCCCCTATAGGCGGTTAGGGTGGCAGGGGGGATGTGGTGTGGGGCGCCGATCGCGGGGTCAAGTCCCCAGGCCGCTTTCATATAGCATGTGTATTATTGTAAAGCCCGCCTTTTAAAAGTTATTTCATGATATAATAACTCAATTAGGTAATATATACGCCAAATAAAAGGAATTTGGTTCATAATACAAAATATGTCTTAAAAAGAGGAATTTGATATGAAAACTCTTACCTTGGCCCCGATTCATTTTGTACATACACTAAACATCCTGAATAATTAAATTAAGATTATTAAATACATACCTAAGAACCTTATTCATAACTCTAACCATTTTATACTTCTCATTTATAACCATTCTATATATATAAATAGTTGGTTTTTACCTATTTTCAATATCTGATGTAAGTAATCTTGATCGTTTCGAACTAGTTTTGTAAGAGCGGTGTCAGTATTCATTCTTATTCCAAAGTTCATCATTCCTATATCAGTAAAGTTACTATAAGGGGAGAATTATAATTATTTATGAGATTTCAACTTCCTTTCATGAGTGTTTTATTCTTTAACCTTGAAGATGAAATCGACAACTAGCATATTTCGGTGATCTTAACCAACGAAGGGTGTTTTCTTAATTAATGAGTTTAATATTGATATAACCTTTCCATAACAAAAAATATATAATTATTTACATATTCATATCATATTATATTAGTGATTAAGTTCTAATTGTCATCCATGATATAAATTCATAGCATTGCTCAAGTATATGGTTAAACCATCTCAGATAGGAATATACCATGATGAATGGGTGATTATGAAATGGTCTAGTTGAAATATCATTGTGCCAGTATCATAATGATCTTATTTAGTGTTCATTGTTATGATATATCATAATTTTAAAGAGGTATAAGAAGGATATAATTCATATATGTAAGAGCCCGGTTTTTGCTGTGAAAGACTTTGGAATATTCTTGATGATATTCCAGAGCAGCACCTTCAGACGGCGTGCGATTCCGAGCCCCGAAGTGGCCGGAATTAAATTCTCAATGTGTTCACATTGGAAACGCCAAATAAATGGTATAACTCCTAAATGGTGATTCGGATCAGAGATCCAGTTGTACAGATGGGTCCGGAATGGGGTGTTTACCCTAGGAACGACATAAAACTTGTCGGTGCGGGATGTTTGGACCCCTCGCTCGCTTTCGGAACGTTAAACGGATAAATTAATTAATTACTTTATTCTTTTAATGTTGAAACGCAAGTATCTCTTAAACGGTGGCTCGGATTGGAAAACTGAGGGCACCGTTGAGTTTAGAGCGTTCCATTTACCCTAGGAGGGGTATAAGTGTTGTGGGCGCGGTTCGTCAGTGAAAAATGGCCCTAGGGGCGTTTTCATAATTTGGCGCCCTCGGGTGTTGAGTTTAATAACTTTTGAACGGGGCCTCAGATTAAAATTCTGAGACCTCCGTTGCGCTCAGAGCGTGGTTTTTAGCCTAGGGTAGGGTAAATCCCGACCCCGTCAGGAGTTCGGGTACGGGGCTGCGGGAGGGTGTTTAAGTTAATTAATTTATTTAATTAACCTAACCCCCCCCCCCCCCCTCTCTTCTCCCTCATTTCCCCCTCCCCTGGAAAGCCTCTCCCCTCTCCTCCTCCATCTCCGGCGAGGCGACTCCGGTGAGGCGCGACCACCCCGGCGGGTTGACGGCAAAGCAACGGGCTTAGTCCCACGAGGTAGGCGATGTTCGTTTAAGTTTTAAATCCCGAACCCCCCCCCCTTTGAACCCCAATTTTAGCATCGATTTGTTGTTTAATCTTCGAAAAAATCGCATGTTCGTGTAGTACACATTTTACTCTTTTCATCGCTTCTTTCGAAATCAAAATCTTAGTTACGAGGAGGCCGCAGCGGTCCGGCGAAGATTACGGGAATTTCGGGAGTCCTTGAGGTTTTCCAGCGGTTTCCGGCGGTTTCCGGCAACTTCAGGCGGCAGCGGCTCGGGCTTCAAGCGGCGCGGCGGACCTGGGTACAGGCGGTGGGAGCCCCTCGGCGGCGGCGGCTCTCAGTGCGGCGGTCGCGCCTCAGGCGGCGGGCGGCCGCGACACTCCGCGGTGGACGTGGTCGCGGCATGCGACCCCGTGGGGGGAGCAGGACCCGCGTCACGCAGGTCGTCGCGCGGTGACCGGCCTCGGCCGGTCGACCAGGCGGTGGACCGGGTCCACCGCCGGCCTGCGCGGCCAAGCCGCGGGTCAGGCCTGGTGAGCCGGTCCGGCCAGCGCGGGCCGGCCCAGACCGGGCGGAACGGCCGGCCCAGGCCGGTCCAACCCAAGGGGCCTTGCCCCTCCGGTTTCGGACGCCCGTATTTTCCGCTACAGGCGTTCGTTTTGCATGCCGTCTGCGGCAACGCATTCCTAAAATCGAGGGGAATGTTTTGAGATGGTTTTGAGAATTTTTAATTTCCGAAACGATGGACCTCGGAGGCGCGACGCGTCTTTAAGTGAATTGTCGTTTTTCCAGGGGTTCTTGTTTTGAGCGGCGCGGACACATCCGACGTCTGTTTTGAGCGCCGTTAGTGGAGTTGAAACCCTGGCACCGAGGCGGAGCTTTCCAGGGTGGTTTCAGGCGTTGAGGCCAAAGTTGAGGCGCGGGCCCCACGGCCCGTCTTTTGAGTTGCGCACAGCGTTTAGCAACTTTTTCATCGGGCGTCCGTTCAGGGCGAGTGAGCAGTCGTTTTTGGATGTTTTTCCGAGGGGATTGCAATGGTGCAATCCGTCCGCTCTAATTCGGCACGATAGTGCGGGGCCCACGAGGGCCGTTTGGGCGTCGGGGTGATTTTTCCATCTTTATCACCGGGTGACTGTTTTGGACAAGTGAATAGTCCATCTTGCGTGCTTTTACGAGAGGATCACAACGGTGCGACCCGTTCGTTGTGTTTCGGGACTGGGATGCGGGTCCCACGTAGCACCGCTCGTGCGCGGTGCGCCGGAATGCATCTTTTTCTCCGGATATCTGTTCCACTCAAGTGAGCAGTCTTTTTGATGTGTTTTCCCGAGGGGATCGCAATGGTGTGATGCGCCCGACTATTTTCGGGGCTGAGGCTCGGGATCACGGGACGTCGTTCGGGCGTGAGGCAGTGTTGGTGACTTTTCCGTCAGATATCCGTTGGAGGTGAGTAAGTAGTCGATCTCGCGTGTTTTTCCGTGAGGATTACAACGGTGCGATCTGATTGGTTGTGCAGAGCCTCTTGCGTGATCTTGTTAAATTTGGAAATGTGAAGGTGCCCGGTGGCGGTTCTTCTATCGTACTTGTAGCGGACCCTTGGCGAGTGATCGCGTGCACTCCCGTGTGAGTGATGTAAATGCTTGGAGTGGTGTGGTTGGTCGTTCCCCAGTCGTTGTGGCGGTAAGTTGGAGATGTTGTGTCACGCCTTCGCATTGACGTTGGGTGTCGGGTGCACGATAGCCCTTGGGCTGAAAGTGAGGTATACTCTGGGAGTATACGGGAGCGCTTGGAGGTACGAGTGGTTTGTACCTGAGACGTTTGTGCGCTTGGTTGGGGTTAATTTGGGGACACACGTCATGTGGGCCCCCAGGTGTGTGTCGAGATCTGCTTTACGTACTTTGACCTCTCGCGATGTAGAGGCTCCCTCTGTGCTCGTTTGTTTGACTAGCAGGGTGGAGTTTTTCCCCTGGCTCTGTGCTCATTTGTTTGACCAGCAGGGTTGAGTGGTCTCCCCCTGGTTTCGTTCTCGATGGATCGGCTGGTAGCGGTGCTAGTGACACCAAGTGATGGAGCAGGCGCTGAACCTCTTTTGGGTGAGTTGTTCTGGAGTTGGGTGGTTGCGCGATACCTGCTCCGTGTTCGGTTGGCCAATGTTGTACCCTCCAGTGGAGATGGCCAGAGCAGTTCTGAGTTTTACCCTCCAGCAGGGCTGGGCAGTGGGTTACTCATCGGCTTCTAGGGTCTACCCTGCAGCAAAGACTAGGCAGTGGGTCACCCGACACTCTTAGGGTCTACCCTCCAGCAGAGACTGGGCAGTGGGTCACCCGACACTCTTAGGGTCTACCCTCCAGCAGAGACTGGGCAGTGGGTCACCCGACGCACTTAGGGTCTACCCTCCAGCAGAGACTGAGCAGTGGGTCACCTGACGACCTCTTAGGGTCTACCCTCCAGCAGGGTTGGGCAGTGGGTCGCCCGTCGTCTAGTTCCAGGTCTACCCTCCAGCAAGGCTGGGCAGTGGGTCGCCTGTCGACTTATTCCAGGTCTACCCTCCAGGGGGGCTGGGCAGTGGGTCGCCTGATGATGTATTAAGGTCTACCCTCCAGTAGGGCTAGGCAGTGGGTCGCCTGATGATGTATTATGGTTTACCCTCCAGCGGGGTTGGGCAGTGGGTCACCCGATATCATATTATGAATTACCCTCCAGCAGGGCTGGGCAGTGGGTCATCTGTTGGCATTCCAGGCTCAGTCCTTTCTACTAGGCTAGCCTGTGGCTTTCCTCCGTGATTACCGGAGCGGGACCCTTGGTTATACGGGTCAATGTTGTGACGACTTGACTTTGAGAAGACCTCTCGACTGCAGGGCAGTGATGAGGTGTGGTTTGACTTTCCCTAGAACTCTCAAGTACAAGGGGCACATTCCCCACCGAGACGCGATCTAAAACCGTGCAGGCGAGTCAGTGTCGCCCAAAGCGAATAGTGTCGAGGTGCGGTGATTGAGCCCCTTGGCTTGCGGTTCGGGGCAGACATGCGGGATGTTGGGCATCGATGGAGTTTACTCCTAGGACTGTTGGTGACTCACTTTCTTGGGCTGAGCTATGGGATGGAGATCCCCTTACGATCTTGTTTGGGATTCTTGTTGAGCATACAGATGTGTATGTACCTTGTTTCTGGTACCCACTTCTTGGGTTTGGTTACTCTCCTACCAGGAGAGGCGAAGACATGCGAGGTATGCCACGTGCTTTCTGTGTCTAGCTTCTCGTGGTTGGACGAGTCTACTCTCCTGCTATAGGTAGCGAAGACTCGACGGAAAGTTCATCTTCTCACTGTTTCCAGCTCCTTATGCCTGGACGAGTCTACCCTCTTTCCTCTTGTTGGGTTGAGCTGGACTCTTTACTGCACTTTCAGTTGTACTCCTATACTATTCCCTGTTCGCTCTACTTCTCACCATTCGGTACCTCCTTTGTTGCTCCCTCGAGCCTTCGGGGTATCCTACTGAATATTTTTATACTCACCCCTGCTTGGGCTTTGCCTGCACTTGATGTGCCCTTGCAGACGACGGACAGGTTGGTCGTGACTTCAGTGGAGCTTAGGAGTTCAGGAGCGTGGACCGCGTGCGGTGGTCGGAGTCAGGTTCCAGGTGGGGGACCCTTCCAGCTGTTTTCCTTTTGTTTACCTGTTGCCGGGTTGTGGCACTTTTTGGTTGGGCACGTGTTTTGCCCCTTTTCTTTTCAGTTTACCTTCAGCTTGTACTTTGTACTGTTTAGAGGTCGATTCACATCTATGGTTTATATATATAGCAGTTTCCCTTTGCTTTTCTTTTTACTCTGCACTTTTGCATTGAGTGTGTTGTGTGTGTGTGTACAGGTATTTAGGCAAAAGCCTCCCCGAGTTATTGTGTCTTTGGCGCTGGTCGCCAGCCCCTGGCCTATGGAGGCGGGCTTAGGGTAGTTGCGGCTCGAGCCCGGGTAGGGTCGGGTCGTGACAATATAAATCTAGTACTTAGAATGAAGAGATCATTTTTCTCTTAATATGCTTGTTTTGAACGGTTGAATTTACAAGGATCGTTTATTGCTCATAGCATTAAAGGGTTATCTAATTGGACTTACCAAAACCTTAATAATTCCCTAAACACCATCTTTATTACTTAAATCCAATCTCAGAATCATCCATGAAATTTGGTAATAAAAGACGGGACAAATCGTTCCATGGAGGTAACAGTCTGCACGAACGCATGGATGATAATTTCATTTTTCATAGAATGGGGAAAATGAGTAATATTATTTATCATTTCAGAATATAAAATATGTCATAAATATCATACTTATATATATATATATATATATATATTAAATTCTCTATTAGGACCAGCCTCGTAAGGCGGTGAAGGAAAACAAAACACGTTGCGCCGTGGGGATGGTAGTCAGCACAACGCACAGTTAACGGTTTCATTTTTCTTAATAGAAATAGGAAAATGTGGTTAATGCTTGTACTATCATTATAATAAGATATAAGTATACTAATGATATTGATGTTAACATTTTTATATAGTGAAATGAAATTTGAGGTAGAAAAAGTGCACATAAAGAAATAGAAAAGAGAAATGAGTGGTTAGAAATTTATACCTAACTTCATAGATTATTTCCTTTACAAAGGGGGTTAAGCCTTTGAGGGATGATCTTTTGAGAAGTCAAAAACCTCTTTAAGGTAGCTAGGATTGTTGAGGGAAGGGTTTGTCGGAGTTTGGGACGAACTTAGGGAATCGTGGTGCGATGAGAAGTGATGAGAGGAGTGCTCTTTTTATAAGTGAAAAGGGATGATGTCAAGAAAGGTCTCAAACATACATTCGCTCGCATGTTTTAAACATGTTTTAGATCTTTTACTCTTAGATTTTTACTTTTACCATTTTCACTTTTTCCGCGGTAATTAATTTTTATCTAATGTAATTTATTCTTTATTCTCAAAAATAAAATGGTCATTATTACATAATTTGGACCTACTGATTCCAAATTTGAAATCCATTTTATTTGATTCAATTTTTAAGTGATAAAAAACAATTTTAAAATACAAAGTGTACAATGTATTTAAAACAATTTTAAAATAAAAAATGTACAATGTATTAAAAACAATTTTTTGAAAAATATAACTTAAGTTCTAAAATGTCAAATATGGATTTGTAAATTAAAACCAAAATTTTAAAATTAGGGTCACTTATAAATATATATATTTGGTCTTATAAAAAGGTTTCATGAATTTACAATTTATACTTATATACAAATAATGTCATAAAAGTCATATTATTTGTAAAAACAATATTTTGCACTATTCGCCTAAAAATCAATCTTTTTAGAAAAAAACCCAAAAATTCATCTTAACATAATATTGTCATTATAAATCCAAAAATGATATTAATTTTCTGAAATTAAAATTCTAAAATTTATAAATTAGCTTTTAATGAAAATACAATATAAAAGGAAAATATGCTTTTATTAAAAAATGATCATTTTAAACTTCAGTGTTTTTAATCTTATTTCAAATAAATTTCTAAATAACTAAATATTGATATATTAGTTTATAAATCTAAATATAACCTATTATAATAAACGGTTTAATCATTATCAACTTAATTTATTAAGTTAAAATACAATAACCTTTTTTAAAATGGTTATTTGAAAGAAATCATTTTTAAAATATTAATAAAAATAAAAATAATATTTATTTATTTTAATTGATTATTATATTTTTATCTAAAAATGATTATATTATTTAAGGGTGTCCAAACCCAACATGGCTCGACCGACCCAACCCAACCCGACCGGGTTGGGTCGGGTTGGGTCGGGTTCAAGATTTAATATGCACGAGTCGGGTCGTTTCGGGTTGACCCATGGTTGGGTTTGGTCGGGTAACAGGTTGGGAAAAAAATGACCCAACCCGACACTACCCCTACACCTCCCACTGACCCGCGCGCCGCCTCCTCCTCTGTCGTCTCCACTGCGATACCACCATATCCTTAACCAGAGACTGCCCCTCCGCCTTCGAATTTGCCTCTGTCTTCACAATGATGATCGTTGTGACCCTAGAACCACTAGAGACTACCCTTTGTCTTCGCCCCAACATTGTCTCCACGAAGACCGCCATTACCCATGATCCACCGCAGAATACATAGGAGAGAAAAATAAGCAACCCACGGTCCCACTACCAATCACGCCGTAGACCGCCGCCTTTTGGGGTTGATTCGTCGCTAAGGTCCTCCTGGCGTGGTGAGGAAGACGAAACGCTGAATCCTGTGAACTGAGCACTGTTGCCCTGTGTCTCCGGTTGAAATCCCAAATTGAATGTCTACATCTGCCCTAGCTCACCGGAAGAGAAAATAAAGCACCGCCTATACCCAATCCACTTTATCTCCACCCATTTTCATCGATGCGTGCCTCCTCAATGAAGCCAGCCGAACCAGCACTGATGATGAAAAAGAGAAGTCATCATGTAGTCGCACGCGTTCAATCCATGTCGCTGCTAGCCAAGGAGGACTTGATCCCCCAAATCGAACCCACACTAGTCGCTTGTTGCTACCGAGGAAGGTCACTGCTCCCCGAGGGAGATGAAGCTTGAAAATCGAGATACACCATACTTGCAAGGAGAACGCAGAGGAGACTACGAAGGAGATGACATTGTGCGGTCGTGCGGCTTGCAGGATATTAATTTGGGGCAACCCTTTTTTTTTACATGATCTGATAGACCTGATCAACCCAACTCAATGTGCTACGGGTTGAGTCAGGTCGGGTCAAAAGCAAAAAACACATGTGATCCAACCTATTTTGGTTGGGTTGAGTCCAAAAAACCCATGGACACCCCTAATATTATTCATATAATTTTTAACATGTCATAGTTCCTTTAGTTGGATGTTTTGCGTGACACAAGAAGATAATATCAATTTAAATGATCTAAAATCTCATATGGTTATATTTTGGATTACCTTCATGCCCTAAATTTCCATCATGAAGACCAGAGAATCCGATGCCTTTTCGTTCTCAGGTGATCCATAATTCAGCGACCAAGGTGAATGATCCTTTTAAGTGACATGGTTCGGAATCCTGGACATCTGGGATTGCCCACAATCGACATCAAGATGTCCTCGATGACGACAGATAGAACAATATGGCGGGATGCCTGTATAACAGACTTTTTGAAAGAACCATTCTGATCCATTCAAAATCGAAACTCTAAAAAACACCTCAGATCACACATCCAGTTCGATACACAGACGAGCAATAAACGAAAAATCGCTGAAAGGGCTTCTGGTCTGAACAAATTAAGAGGCAGACCGACGAAATCCAACCAGATCGGAGGCATCAGGGATTCGAACCCCTCAAGAACGAATGAAGACCATTTACAAATAACCATTTTGATCCCAGAAAACTTCCATAAATTCCAATTCCAACATTGATAGAATTCATTGGCTTCGTCGAAATAAAGAGTAACATGGAGATCACCTAAGGGACCAACTTAAACCCTAGAAAAAAAAAATCCAGCGTCTTTCGAATCATAGCCATATTTGGATAAAATTTCTGGAATAAACCCACGAGAGTGAATCGATAATTATCATAGATAATTTTTAACCTCTTCATCTGAGAAGACAATGAGTAGATCTCCTTTGAATCGAAAAGGTGGATTTGAAGGAATCAGAGAAGAACCAGCTCCTGGGGTTCTACAAAAGGATGACCGTATCGCTTCCCTTAATCCATCTTTGAGGATGCCTGCGAAGGAAACAACACGCCATCCCAATTAAGAATCGATACGTTTTCCATGATCAACCTAGCAGCTCTTCAAGATCGGAGAGAAACTATTCGGCGGGAGGAATGTTTTGTATATGTATGTATATTTAAAACCCTCCGCAGCCGTGTGGGGGTGGTCCGGGTGAGACGGGGTTTGGGATGGGAGGGTCAAGTTTCCGAATCAACGGATTTAATTGTAGTTTTTTTTTTTTTTTTGTAGCTTGCGTGATCTACACTCCGTCGTACCTAAATATAATAATATATATTTAAAAATAGTGCTCCAAATGTGTAGCCTAGTGGCAAATATATATATATATGTTTATATATGTGTGCGTGTGCATGTGTATAATGCACACATTTATCTAAATATAGATATGAATATATGTATATATATACATACATATATATATATATATACATATTTATATGTGTATTTATATATACTTATATGTATTTATATGTGTATCAACGTGACTATATATAAATATATATAGATATGCATATGTGTGCGTGTGCGTGTGTGTATATATATATATATATTTATTTATATAATACACATATTTATATATTATAAATATATATAAATATATAAAATAATATTAGTAATTATTAACTAATGATTAATTACTAATTACTATATATATATGTGTGTGTGTATTAATAGATTAATATATAAATAATATTATAAATATATACAAATACATAAAACAATATTACTATGTATTAATTACAAATGATTATATATATTATAAATATAAATAAATATATAACTATATAAAACAATATTAATAATTTCTAATTAATAATTAATTGATAATTAGTATATATAAAATTATATATATGTGTATTATTTATATACATTTATAATATTAATTATTACTAATTACTAATTATGAATTCACACACACATGTGTGTGTGTGTGTATAAATAATTAGTAATTAGTTATATTATTTTATATATATTTACACAAGTGTATATATATATATATATAATATTATAAATAAATATACAATATTACAAGTTAAAGATTAATTACTAATTACATTATATATATTATTAATATTAATTATTAATTAGTTATTTTTAAGTATTAAGCAATTACAATTATGTTTTAAGTAGTAATTAACAATTAACAATTAACAATCAATAATTAGTAAAAATACTACACATTATTAATAATGACTACTAAATAGCAATTATTAATAGTTAAAATTTTTGTTTAGTGTTAAATAAAAAATAATTATTATTAATATTTCATAATTTACAATTGATTATTCTGAATTACTCTTTTTAATAATTAATATTAGTAATGTCACGAACCAACCCGGGCTACCCCTAATTCAGGCACCCGTGCCAATGCATGACATGACCCAAAGAACATTATCGATCCTCATGGGCTAACAACTAGTGTATACACATCAAATTTACACAAGAGAGAACAAATTTGCCTAATAGATAAATAAACAAGCCAAGAGCTTCCACCTGAAACCCGACATGATCATCCCATATACTGACATGCCACACAATAGAAATAAGTAGTTCCAGAATAAAACAGAAACCAAACAAGCCATATAAAAGATATGTTGAAAGTGAACTTAAAATATATGCATGTGATGCATGTATAATAAAAGTAACATATATATATATATATATTAAATATTAAATATGCATGAGATGTATATTTAATCTACGGTATGCGATGCAACATGTGCATTGCCACTTTATCTACACAATTTCATCAGTTTATAACCAAAGAGTTCGTTCATTTATGCTTTGCTTATTCATTGAAATGTTCAATGAGTATTACACCTAACAAACAATAATGCATGCAATGCGTTACAAATGGAGAGCACCAGGCTTCGCCTATATAAAGAGACATGATCTCTTCTGTTGGGTTTGGGTGTGTGTTGACCATGTTTGTTCGAAGAATTTGCGATCATTTATTTTATGCAAAGTTGATAAAACTCTCTTCTTCCCGAAGTGTTGTTTATCGTTTCTTAGCAAAGGCGCTATAACCCATTCAACATTCGCGTATCCTATTAATATTATCAAGGATCCTTTAGCCGGTGTATTCTCTCAGAGGCAGGAAACATACGTTTGGTGCTTCAAGTGCTATTCATTAAGCATTATCCTTCAGAGGATGAAAATGGAAATTGTTGTAATGTCCAAATACTAGGTACCCTGTTTTTCAAATATTTTACACATTTGATTTATCGAAGATAGATCGACCTATGTTTGGGTTGTTTTTTATTACCAATAATCATTAGATGATTAAACAAAACCAATTAGTGGTATCAAACCCAGTTTATTCAATATTTAAAAGTGTTTTTAAACACTGGTTGTGATAAATATCAGAACTTTAAAATGAAAAATACAGTATCCCGAAATGTCGTGCAAACTGGTTACCTTTACGCAGATTGTGTTAAGGTATTCTCATGTTACCTTTACGCATATGAGGATGCGTAATGGTCATCTTCTAAATACCCATATGTGATACTCTAAAATTATTCTACATAAAGTTAGATGTAGAATAATTTTACGTAGATGCAATATTTTTCCAGGTCATGTAATGGTAATATATTGTCTACCTTTACGTGAGAGGCTGACATCACTATTGTAAAATATAGTTTTACACATTTGTTTTTTTGGTTTTTAATGTCGGTTACCCAATGATGTTATTTCAAGTGACGTTGTAAATAAGTTTTTTCACATCAGTTATTGTTAACCGGCATGAAAAATTGTATTTCACGCCGGTTATTAAATAAACCATCATAAAAATCAGTCAAAAAAAACTATAATGGGAAGGGTTTTCGCATCAGTTATCGTATAACTGACATGAATAACCCTTTATCACGTTTATTATTAAAAATAATTAACACAATAAACTATATTTCACGTTATTTATACAATAACTGATGTGAAAACATATTTTTTTTCAATCTTTCACATTGATTATACAATAACTGATGCTAAAATATGTATTTTTAAATAATATCAAATAAAGTATCCCAACAATACAACTATATAGACAAAATAAATGAACAACAAAACAAATTCAAATCATTTTTACCTTTTAATTTGAAATTTAAATTTTAAAATATATATTAAAAATAATCTAAAACTCAATCAAACCTACAAAACAATCCACCCATGCTCCTTGTTAGTGATTTAGCTCTTTTCAGAATAAAGACAGGGGTTATCAAAAAGTTACAAATCTAATGGAAAGAAAACATGTATTCTTAATATAATTATAAGATAAATTAAAGGAAATATTATGATAAAATCTAACCTTGTGGAATTTTATAACCATATTGGTTGAAATCATTTAAAACATAAATCTTAGAACATAATATCAACATTCCTTTACTCCTTATTGATGATGACATTTCAATTTCTAAAGAAGCTTTCTGTTCAAAATAACATTTTAAGTTCTTGCAACTAAAATATAGTAACTATAAATGATATGTAACCTCTGCACACATATATTTGATCTTTACATTCCGTTTTCCTATTTTATCTCTAAATTAATCTCATGCCTTGTTAGAAAATGATATGTATGAATTAAAATTAAAATTCATTATAATATATAAGAACAAAAATAATCAAATGCACGTGTCCAATACTTTGTGAAAATTTGCTCGCATGTCACTATGTATAGGGCATAACCAGTAAGTTGTATTCTCTTTTAGACAAAAAGACAAAATATCCAATGGCTACTAATATAAAAAAAATATAATGTGAGTGGTAATTCAGTTAAAATAAATAACTCTTTAAGAAATAAATGTTTCATACCCTTCAAGACAAGGAAGCATCAAACACCAAATTTAATTATTTTAAAATCATTAAGAAATATATATTGTTCTTTTCATATCTTTCATTGTATTCATTATTGGTGAAATAAATCATGGGTCATAAAATCCATATACTGATGTCATATCACACTAAAAACAAAGTGTATAAATATACCTAATAGAAAAGAAAAATAACTATTAAGTTTCATTAAATTAAAATAATTAAAAGAAATATAATAATCGACTTACATGGAAAAGGATTTCATCATGTTGACACCCAAAAAATCTCTATTCACAATCTATATGGCATCTCTCTTTAAAATCATCACAACCATTTCACACCCAAAAATGTTAAAATCCATTGGAATATCATAAAATCCATACAACAAGGATGAATATGTTGATTATTTATGAAGTCCATAAGAAGTAGTATCTGAATCCATAGCGGCCTGTAAAAAATGCTATATAACGAGTATGTATTTACCTTTAAAGAATTCATGTAATAAAAATATAGTTAAATATATAAATATTAAAATGTTAAAACAAATTTTACACCAATTTGAAATAAAGGATATAATCTATGAACACCTCAGTAGAAATTTATCAAAAATGTCTTGATAGAAAAACTAAAAAATGATTGATACTTTGTCCAACTATAGTGACCCCATCTATATGAGATATTACTCTTGTTGATCAATCTGTAATATCTTTCACAGTGACCCTATGCTGATCCATCTCTATCTTTTGATGATGAAAGGTATCCACAATATAATAAAAAATCCCATATACAAAAATATAATGTTTGATATCCTCAACATATAAATCACAATAGATGGGAATTTGTGGAAGAGGAGGTGTATGAGTTGGATATGTAGGTGGAGGTAGAGGAGTGGGATAGGGTGTCGAAGGTGGAGGAGTGAGATCTACGGCCTAAAACTATCTTTACATGTCAATAAACATCAATTGTACTGAAGATCTAATACTATCCTCCAACATCTCACCTATCTCAGGAACTTTAGATTCTAAATATTCTAATTTTCATTTATATGTATCCTCCTTTAAAGAAGCTCTAGAATGACCAAACACTTTTTTGACTAATACACTTACCCCATATCCTCGTACAAGATCTGGGTGTCATGGTTTCCCCAATTTATTAGGTAAAATGTCCTTCCTACCCTCAATTATGAAGGTCCCATGCATTCTATGCTCCTCATGGGATTTCTCTATAGAATATCTGAAAATTTTATTAGTGAATTACAATATATAAATAGTTGAAATAACTTAAATAACATAAATATATTAAATAAATCACTTCAATCCTCTCAGCTACAACCCTCTACTCTTCTATAAGACATCTTCCCTTTTTTACTTATTTGATACCTCTTCCATTTTTCATGTCTAGATGGAGGGGAGATGGTCAACCTCTATGGACCCTGAATGTAACGTCCTAGGGTTTTGAGTGGGTTGGATTTTCCCAATATGTTTAAATTTTCATGTTTGGTGAGGGTTCCAAATTTATTTTTGGGTTTCAGAACCTCATTCTAAGAGTTTGATTGGCCCATGACCTTGTTTTTAGATGGGTTTTAATGATCAATAAGTTCCTTGGGGTTACAGTTGAGTTTTGGGTGTGTCAAATCTCAAAAAATCTATTTTTAAAAAATGATGAAAGAGGCACATGGTTTGGACAAACTATGAAGCCTCCCAGGAGTAACCATGTGACCTACCTTAGCATTGGACATGGTTTGTCAAACCATGCAAGTAAAGGTGCACTACCATGAGAAACATATGTAGTTTTTAATGGAGGGGATTCACATGTTCTGTCCATAGTTTTGCAAACCGCATGTCTATCTCATGCATGTGTGGTTCTTAGATAGTGAGCATCGCACAATTAATGTATGGTTATCCGAACTATGTGCCCAAACCAGAATGATCATTAATTTGGGTGAAATTATAAATTTTTCTTCCTGCCTTATTATATTTTTCACCTCCCTTCTTCCTCATTCCACCACACGCATAGGAGAGATTCTCCCTTTTCTCTCCTGCCTAGGCCATGGCCTAACTTCTTCGTCCAAACTCTGATATTTGATCTGTTAGTGGATACGGATTCATCTCATTAAGTCATTCGATCCTCTATCTTCTTTTCTTTGTTTATCTCTCCATACAGAATTCTAAATACATGCAATCTATTTTTCCATAATTTTAGGGCATTTGTCTAAAACACCATTTTCATATGATTCGGCTTGAGTTAGAGTCCTATATTAGACAAGTGAGTGCCTACTAGTATGAGGTAGCTGATTCCTGTATTTATCTATGATTCTGTGGTTGTTTTGGGGGTGAATTCTTTATACGACATGTGGGTTGACCGAGCGTGACCCTAATAAATTAATGTTTGCTTTTAATTATTAAATTGATGATATGTAATGTTTATTGCCATGATCTTTATACAATAGAAATGGTCAATCTGGGTAAGGGGCTTGGACCAACTTGGGAAGTTTAGACTGGGTGTTTAATTTGAATTAAATTATTATTTTTTATATTGATGTGGATTGTTTCATGGGAACGTGATGGGCTTGTCCTGAGGATTGAGATGATGTTGATCACCTGTATTGAGGTGATGTGGTTCTTTAGTTTGGGCATGGATCGAGATACATGGGTGATGTTGATCACAGGTTGAGGTGACATGGTCGTTAGATTAAGGTGGCGAGGTTGTCAGTACTTGGGCATGGCCCGTATGATTTGAAATGGTGTTGAGCATCGAGATTGAGTGACATGATCATAGGGGAATGAGGTGTTGGACGATGTGGCTTAGGTAAGGTTGGTGATTATCGCTCACCGTCTGTTGGTTGACACACCGTTGGAGTTATGTAAACACAAATAAGACTCAGATTAAGGTGTTTTTGACCAGTCATTGTTGGTTGAGACCTCCATAGATTATGTGGCTTAGGTGATGGTGTTGACCATCATACATGTTTGGGGGTGCTCACCATAGAAAACCATGTGAATGGTGATGGACCAACGGTTTATGGTGATGAGACCCTCGATTGGGGGATGAGGCTCACCATTACACTTAAGGCTATTGGGATAGGACTTGGGAGGACAGATATCACTGTGCCTTGTGACGTCAGTTGTTGAGTTGATAATGTTTATTTATTGGAGGACAGACATAGATGTGCCTTGAGACATCGGGATTTGAGCCAACAATGATCTTCGTAGTAGAGGTCCAAGGGACCAAGGACATGTTTGGGCCTACTATTTAGATTTCGGGTCATATGAATAATGGTATGAGGCACCGAGTTACTTGATTATAGGCGAAACCTGAGGGTTCACCTAGGAAATGTGTGTGTGTGTGTGTAAGTGATTAGTAATTAGTAATATTATTTTATATATATTTACACACACACACACACAGATATATATATGTTTTAGTTGGGGTTTGTCTTAGTTATAAGCACCTCATAATACTACATCGAGGTTAGGGGTTCAAAACCCATTGGGAACATGTATTATAGCAGCACTGTAGCGATATTGTAGCATAATTGTAGTAGCAGTGAGACTATAGCAACAACGACACTATAGCGGATATGGACACTATAGCAGGAACTGCAACAACAACACCACTGTAGCAAGTATTATAGCAGCTCAGGTACTACAATAAACACTATTCAATGGAGGGATTCCAGGTCAAAATTATGGGCCCATGATCCATGTAATGATATTCGTTCCCACTGGGCCTATGAGACATGTACTGAATAAATAAGGATTGATGGGTGGGTTATCCCTTTAGGGGGAGCTATGCCCTACATTTTTGGCCTGTGTGTGAGGTGCGTGTGTGTTTAAATATAATTGTATCCCCTAAGAACATAATATATATATATATATATATATATTGTAAATAAATATACAATATTAAAAGTTAATAATTAATTACTAATTACATTATATATATTATTAATATTAATTATCAATTAGTTATTAATAAGTATTAAGCAATTACAATTATTTTTTAAGTAATAATTAACAATTAACAATTAATAATCAACAATTAGTAAAAATAATATAAATTATTAATAATAACTATTAAATAGAAATTATTAATAGTTAAAAAATTTATTTAGTGTTGAATAAAAAATAGTTATTATTTATATTTCATAATTTATAATTAATAATTATGAATTACTCATTTAATAATTAATATTATTAATGTCATGAACCAACTTGGGCTAACCCTGATCTAGACACCTGTTCCAACTCATGACATGGCCCAAAGAGCATTATCAATCCTTGTGGGACAACAACTAGTGCCTACACATCAAATTTACACAATAGAGAATGATTTTTCTTAATAAATAAATAAACAGGCTAGGAGCTTCCACCCAAAACCTGATGTGATCATCCCATATACTGACATGCCACAAAATATAAATAATTAGTTTCAGAATAAAATAGAAACCAAACATGACATATAAAAGATATGTTGAAAGCTCACTTAAAATACATGCATATGATGCATGTATAATAAAAGTAATATATATATATATATATATATTAAATATTAAATATACATGAGATGTATATTTAATATGGTGTATGAGATACAACATGTGCATTACAAATTTACCCACATGGCTTCATTAGTTCATAACTAAAGAGTTGGTTCATTTATTATTTACTTATTCATTGAAGTACTCAATGAGTATTACATCCAACGAAAGGTAATGCATGTAGTGCGTTACAAATGGGGATCATCCGTATTTTCCTATATAAAGAGATCTGATATCTTCTGTTGGGTTTGGGTGTGTGTTGATCATGTTTGATTGAAGAATTTGTGATCATCTATTTCATGCAATGTAACATCCCATTACCGAACTGACAGGTAACCTTTTAGTGGTTTTTCCTTTTCATTGACTAGGTTGGGTTGAATTTATATTAGGAGGATGCCTAATGGAAAAGTCTGACACTTATTGGATTTTTCAAATTTAAACAAGGTGTTTTTGTAAAATTCCAGGATATTACACGCTGTGTAACTGCTGCTAGCTGCAAGCCGTGAAGTGTGGTTTATAATGTGATGGGTACACACTGTGAATTCCCTTTACATGACATGAAGTATTTTTAGGTTATTTTTAAATGTGTAACGATGAGGGTTTCATCAGTTAAGAATCTCAGGCATTACACGATGTGGATAGGGGTTACACATCATGTAATACCTTGACTTTAAATGGGCGTTACAAATTCAACATGTCTTCACCGTTATGAACATTAAATATTTCACAACATGTAACTGGGTTACATGACGTGTAATACCCTGAAAACAACTTATAAAAGGAGGCAGTGTGATTGGTTATTTTTTATTCATCCCTCTTTAATTCCTCTTCCTTTGACCCAAAACCTTCCCCAATTATTCTTGGAGCCTTCCAACCCTCCCAGATCCATTCCTTTGGAGATCAATTGACATTGATTTGGTGGGTGATATCCGGGTAAGCGTTCTTCATTGTTCTTCATCTATCTATCTTTCTCATCTCTTGGATCATCTTGGGATTGATGGATCTATGCCTTGTGGTTTTGGATGTTACTTCTAGTTTGGGTTTTGAGGTCTTATCCACCTTCGTTCTTGTTGGCAGGTGTCATTGTGAGTATTGAGTTTCAGGAAGAGGTAGGTGGTTCCATCCCGATTATCCAAATTGATTATTCCTAAATTAATTGATTTATTTCAATTTCTAATTTAAATTCATTTGATCACACTTTATTTCAATTTATTTGATAAAATTCAATTCTAATGAATTCGGATATTTGGAAATGGTTTTGGTAAAGAAATTTGGAAAACCCCCAATTCCATTGAATTGGGGTGTGTTTATGGATATTCGCTTATTTAAATTATTGAATTTAAATTTTGGATTCAATGGATAAATTGATTGAATTTAATTATGGAAATAAATTTTGAAAAGGATGTAATTGGGTTTGAATGGATTTCAAACTTTTGAAAATGGATTAAAATGATTTGATAGAAACCCAATGGCTTTATCTTGTGAAAGAGGCATGTTTTTGAATAAAACTTGTTTTGGTTTTAATTAGAAAATTGGAATTGAAATAAAATAATGAGATTTAATTTTATTTTAAAAATTATTAAAATAAATTGCCCATTATTGATTGTGTAAGATCACATGTAAGCCTTAGGTAGTTGGTGAGTTATTTGGACACAATCTACATTATTACAACATTCTGAAACATACATGTGGCAAGTCATATCCCTGATGGGAGGGTGACGAGTCACCTCTAGCCAGTGTGAGAGGGATGTTTGTACACACATATTGTTGATATCACTTAGAGTGTGTGAAGTCCTATAGCTAAAAATACTATCGTACCTTTTGGTAGATGACCATGTTTCTCTCTTGTTTATTTATATTTGAGATATAAATGTATGCCAATGTTGTAAAACTGCTTTACATGCCTTTGTCAAATTTACATAAACTATTTTATGTAAATTTTTTATTTTAGCCATTGTTTTAGATTATTCCATCTCTTGTAAAGTAATGCTTGTGCTTTAAAATTATTTTCCATCATTTTGAAAATGCATAGAATTTTTTGTTTAAATATGATTTTAAATTGAAAACCTATTTATTTTGAAAATTTAAAGCTTTTATTTGGATAATCTATATTTGGAATCTGTTTTGGAATCTTTGGTGGCATAATACCGGGCTTAGGCTCACACCCTACTTTTGTCTTCAGGTGTTTTTAAACTTTATCCTTTTGGGTTCGAGTAAAGGGAAGGGATCTCTTGGAGGTGGATCCAACTGTTGAGATTTGGACTTGGTGAGTTCTGTCCTTAGGGAGCTTGGGGCTGTTTACCCTGTTTTTAGTACTTGGGTTGTAGTACTTTGGTCTTTTTATGACTCCTTGTATTCTGGTATATTACTCCCAGTGGAGATTCCTTGTTATGTATACTGTCTTGTTTATTTTTTTCCAGTATGTTTTGTGGAAAATTCATTCCCACTTGCATGTTGTATGATGCCAGGTGCTATTCTTTGACCCATGGGGATCATGAACGTCCTTCGGGCTATGTCTGGGCCAGTTCAGTTAATGGGTTACTAGGGTACCAGATCTAGTTCGTGACAAATTGGTAGCAAAGGGAGGTTGTTCAACTTTTTTTTTCTTGAATTCAGTATGCATTTTGGAAATCTTATCGGGAGTTAGGAGGTAGTTGTGATTGAGTGCCTAACCATCTCTCACCACGATGAACCTTAAGTCACCAGGGGTGGTTAGGGAAAGATGTATTGTGGATTAGTTCTAGTCTTTTCCTTATTGATATTTGGATAGAGTGAAATCCAAATCTAGTTTGTTCCTTCCGTTGAGAATAATTTCTCTTGTTACTCATTTTGAGTGTTAATCTAATGTCTTCCTTTTAACCTCTAATGTTGTGTTGCATCATGACTCTGAGAAGGTGTGAAAATCAGATCCAGGAGAAATCTGCTGCTAAACCGCAACAAGAGAATCCTCAAGTGGACCCAAATTTGGTTGAGGTGATGATGAATACAGTCCAAGATTTGGGACAAGCAAGAAACTTCAGTCCCTATTCAAGCTTTAGTTATGGATCCTCAGGGGTATGTTCTTTGAATTTTTTTTCAATAGTTCCTTCACTAGAAGCCACCAGTTTTCAAAGGCTCCACTGATCCTCAACATGTTGAGGAATGGTTGGGTAAAAATTGAATGTCTGTTTGATTTTTTCGAGACAATATACATGATTAGGGTGAAGTGTGCCACCATCATGCTAGAATGACCAAGTAGGATGGTGGGAAACGATGGTGATGGTAGGGAAACATGAGGTCTTAGAGTGTGAATACTTCAAGTTTCTATTCACAAACCAGTTCTATTCAGATTCAATGGTGTTGGCTAAGGCTGTGGATTTTTTCAAGATTGATAAGGCTGATAGAACTGTGAATGAGTATTCAAATCATTTTACTGAGTTAATGTAGTTTTATACTAAGATTTTATCTAATGAGAGAATAAAGGCTTGATGGTTTGAGTTGGGACTTCAATCAGATATCCATTCTCAGGTTTTCATGATAAAGTTTCCCACTTATACTAATGTGATAGATAAGGTGATGATGGTTGAGATGGACCTGGCTGATAAGTTAGGGTTATTGGGAGTTTCTTTTCCTCCCAATAGAAATATTGATTCCTTCAAAGAAAAATGGAAGCATGATGATTCTCATGACAATTCTCAACAGCAGGGTCATGCCAAACCTCCTACAACACTAGGAGGGAGTTATTTGGTTTGCTACCAGTGTGGAAATACAAAACATTTTAAGAGAGTTTTCACTAAGGCACCCAAGAGCTGTAGCTCCTACGGATGTTCAGGGCACTTATAGAGATTCTATCATTACTTATATACTCCACATAGTGGAACAAGATCGTCAGATCCTCCTAAAACTATGGGGAAATTAGATGTTTCACATATAAAAGGGTTCCAGCCCTAGGCATCTGAAATTGAGCTACTTCACACAGTGGAAGAGTCTCCAGAGGAAGAATACATGGATCCAGTGACTATTATAGGCACCATTACTATAACTTCGTTATTAGTGACTGCTCTTTTCAATACTTATGCATCTCATTTATTTATTTCAACCTATATCATTAACCTGATTAATATTGCTATAGTTATTTTGTCTTTTTCAATGGATATTACTGCACTACTTAGTACGAAGAGAGAGAAGGGTATTTGTAACCCTTATTATGCCTTATCTTTATCAGATGTCGATCTTGCTTTGAATTTTCTGGTTCTCAACATGAAATCTCTTGATGTCATTTTCATTATGGATTGTCTTATTGCCAATAAATCCCATATTGATTATTATCTTCAATGGGTCTACTTTACTATACCCAGTGGTGTGTATCTTGTCTTTCAAGGATATTGGGACCCAAGTTCAAGAAGATTCAGACCTTCTTATCTAGAATTTGGAAAATATATATCAGTGTTTGCTTTTGATCTAGAGTAGGATTCAATGAGTGGTGGCCCCCCTCCAATCATCGTCGAGTTTCTAGATGTGTTTCCTTTCGATTTTTTTGGTCTAACACTGGTGATAGTGGTTGAGTTTTCTATTGAATCAATTCCTATTACTCATCCAGCTCATTTTTCATGTCTAGCTGGGGGGAGGGTCAACCTATACAGACCCCAAATGTAATGTCCTAGGGTTTTTAGTGGGTTTAATTTTCTCAAACTGTTTGAATTTTTGTTTTTGGTGAGTGTACCAACTTTCTTTTTGGGTTTCAGAACATAATTCTGAGAGTTTGATTGACCCAATGCCGTTTTTAGATAGGTTTTAAGGCTTGTTAAGTTCCGTGGGGTTATAAGTGAGTTTCAGGTGTGTCAGATCCCACAAAATCTATTTTCAAAAAGTTCTAAAAGAGGCACATGGTTTGGACAAACAGTACAGATTCCTAGAAGTAATTGTGTATCCTACCCATAACATTGGACATGATTTGTCAAAACGTGAGAGTAGGGGTGCATGACCATGATAAACCCCTATAGTTTTTAAAATAGAGGATTCACATGGTCTATGCATGGTCTGGAACACCATGTGCCTATCTCATGCGTGTGTGGTGCTTGTATAGTGAGCACCGCATAGTTGGAACACAGTTATCCAAACCATGTGCCCAAACCATGCGGCTCATTAATTTAGGTGAAATTATAATTCCCCCCTCCCACCTTATTAGAATTTTCTCCTCTATTCTTCCTCATTCCACTACACGCACATGAGGGCTTCTCCCTTTTCTATTACACATAGTCCATGGCCTAACTTCTTCATCCAGACTCTGATATTTGATGCATTAGTGGCCACCTATTCATATCGATAAGGTCTTAAATCCTCTAGATTCTTTTTATTGTTTATCTCATTATACAGAATGCTAAATCCATGAGAGCTCTTTTTCTATATTTTTAGGGAATTCATCTAAAACACTATTTTCTTCTAATTAATCATGAGTTTGAGTCCAATATCAGATGAGCGATCACCTACTAGTATGAGGTAGGTGATTCTTAGCTTTCTCTATGATTTTTTAGTTGTTTTGGGGGTGCATTCTTTATACACCATGTGGGTTGACTGAGTGAGACCCTAATAAATTAATAATTTTTTAATTATTAAATTAATGATTTGAGATACCTATTATCATGATCATGTGACACTATAAATGGTAAAGTAGAGTAAGGGTCTTGGAATAACTTAGGAAGTTTATACTATAAGTTTAATTTGAATTAAATTAAATTGTTTATATTGATATGGATGGTTTCATGGGAACGTAACGGGCTTGGGCCGAGGATTGAGGTGATGTTGATCACTTGGATTGAGTTGATTTGGTTCTTTAGGTTGGGCTTGTCCTGGGTTACATGAGTGATGTTGATCATAGGTTGAGGTGACAGGGTCATCAGATTGAGGTGATGAGGTCATCAAGATTTCTGTATGGCTCATATGATTTGAGATGGTGTTGAACATCAAGATTGAGCAACATGGTCGCAAGGGAAAGAGGTGATGGATGTTGTGGATTAGGTAATTTTGGTGATTTCTGCTCACCTTTTGTTGGTTAATGCGATATTGGAGTTGTGTGAACACAAATAGGACTCAGATCAAGGTGGCGTTGACCACTTATTATGGGTTGAGGCCCCCTATAGGTTATACAACTTAGGTGATGGTGTTGACCATCAAACATGTTTGAGGGTGCTCACCATAGAAATCCACATGGATGGTGATGGACCATTAGTTGGTGGTGATGAGACATTTATTTGGGGGATGAGGCTCTTCATTATGCTTGAGGCCATTGGGATAGGACTTGGGAGGATGGATATCACTGTACCATGGGACGTCGTCTATTGAGACAATGGTGTTTATTTGTTGGAGGAAAGGCACCCATATTCCTTGATACATTGGGATTCGAGCTAACAATGATCTTCTGATCTAAGGTTTGAAAGACCAGATACATTTTTGGGCATGCTGTTTATATGTCATGTCACATGACTGATGACATGAGATGCTAAGTTACTTGATTATAGGTGGAACTCAAGGGTTCACCTAGGATAACTTTCACCAGGGGATTCCTTGGGTGCTAAACCATGGACCTTCACCATTGAATATATATATATATATATATATATATATATATACGTGTTGTATTCCATATATATATTTGGGGGATCATGTTCAGATTTATACTGACCATGGATGAAGAAGGTAGACACTTCCTTGTGGTTATTGAGCATAAGGGAAGTTTTTTAATTTAATGAATCTGTATGATTTTATTTTTTATTTATATTAATCATACACCTGCATAATTACATATTTAAGACAGGTACACGTTGGTGGTGGCCTACTGAGATTTATTCTCACACCCTACATGGCCCCCTCAAAACCTGTGTAGAATTTATGTCTCTATGATCTGGTAAGGGACCATGCTCAGGAGATGAACCTTAGTGGTTGAGTTGGACCTTTTTCATGGGATGGATGGAAAAGGACTATGATGGTTCTTGCATCAGTTGAAGTTTACTTTTTTGTTTCAGTATGATTTATATGTATATACTGATATGGTCAGCCATGGGTGACCCTGTTTATCTATCATGTATGACCTGTTATGTTATGTATTGTCTAAAAAAGGTATGTTTTGGTATTTCTTTTCCAATTTTGTTTCTTTATACTTCCACTGAGTTATTATTGATGCTTCTGCTGTTTATGGTCCTTTTTACACTATTATATATATATATGGACCATTATTATTATCACAAAATAAGGGTATATTCTCCCCACTATCACCTCTTTACACCCTCACTGCTAGTTGATAACCTTTAGAATATGGAGAGGCATGCTGAAGGCCCAATGTTCAACTACCCATAGAACTATTTAAAGCGACATCTGGGTTGGGTTGATACAAATGGTATCAAAGGAGTTTTATTTTCTTTATTTGGTCTTACTATTTGGGATATGGTATACCAGAGACTAGGATGTAGTTAGGATTGGGTAAATAACTCATTTTTGGGTTCCTACAGCCCCATGCATGAGGGACAGAATAATTTTCTAGGGGTAGGAAATTTATGTTTGGTAGAGTGATTTTATAGTTGATTTGATTTCCACCTCAAGTGGCACACTTAGGTGTAGTGTTTATCTTTTATATGTATTTTTACCCTTGACCTGGTATGATAAGGGAGGATTATTTACACATCATGATAGGAACTCGGGCTCATGTGATGTAATTTTCTTTTAATATCTATCTGGGACCTAGATTTCACTAAGAGGGGTTGGGCTATTTAAAGTGTCAACAAAGAAGCTAAATAGTGTTTTCGTGCTTAACCTCTTTTGGTGACATTCTACTCAGCCAACCCAGACATGTGGTTATAATAAGATCGATATGTCATGTATGTGATTCTATATGCATGTGATATATGGGCCTAGCCCTGATAAGGGTAGGTAGGGATGATGATAATGGGTGAGCTATTTAAAGTGTTAACAAAGAATCTAAACAATGTTTTCCTATACAACATTTTTGGTAGAATTTTACTTAGCTACCTCAGATTATATGTGAGGCCTGACCCTATTATGGGAAATAAAGGGGCTGTAAGGCTGTATTATATGTAATTCCTGACTTCAATGTGGGTAGTTAGGGGGGGCCATGAGGTTGGATGATACTTGATACCAGAACCTAAATATAGGTAGGTAAGGGGCCTTGAGGCCAGATGTCACATGACATGGTGAGGTAGGGGAGTGTAAGGGTGGTGAGTTTTCATTTCTTATTACAACTTTACCTATATATATATACACACTATTATGGACTTTTGACCATTGTGATTAGTATTCAGTGGGATTACACCTAGAAAAATTCTAGTTGAGCATTAAGAGGGCAGTGATATGTTGTTGTATGAGTGTGCATGGGTTGAGGCCCCTAAGGGTCAATATGAGGCCCTAGAGTGTTGGTTTGAACATGAGCCGCTGATATAGGCACATGTACAGGCTTTAATATAGGCGGGACAACTAAAAATGAAAGAATTTGGGCCATGGATAGATGAAAAGCTCAGGGAGATCCTGGTTTAGGTTATACAGTGCATTGACATAGGAGCTCAAGGAGTTGATATATCTATGGCATACTAGAATCATTAGTTCCAGTATCAGCACCCACTACTATTTCAAGGTGAGGGTGGACCGCAGGTGGTAGAGAACTAGATTGAGTTAGTCCATACCATCTTCAATAAGCTCAAGACACCCACAGGTCAGAGGGTGAAGATGGAGACATACATGCTCAAAAGATAGGCAAAGCACTGGTTGGATGTACAGGTTCATGAAGACAAACACGAGGGACTGGCTTGGAAGGATTTTGAGGCTAGGTTATTCAAGAACTTTTTTCTAGAGACACTGGGGGAGGATAGAGCCCATGAGTTCATGAATCACTAGTAGGAGGATACATCTATCATGGACTATGTAGTGAATTTCATAGACCTATTGTGATTTTTACATGTTATGGTGGGTGACAACATTTCTCGGGTGAGGAAATTTGAGGATGGCCTGCAGCATGACATCAAGGTACAAGTGAATATATTCATGCTTAATTACTTTTCATAGGCAGTCAATTAGGAACTAATAGCTGAGGGGAACTTGGTAGACTGTTCATATTTTAGCTGGGTGATAACATCAGGTGATTTTGGTGGTGACACTTCAGGTAGTAGGAAGTGGGGACACAAGGAGTCTCAGTAAGGAAATCATGCTAGAGACTCAATAAGACCACCAAGGAGTGGTTCTTTAGAATTTTGCTTCCAGTGCAGGCAGTCAGGGCATGTATGGACTCAGTGTGAGTGTGCTTTAAAGGAGTGCTGAGTGTGTGGCCAAATAGGCCATCTAGAGAGGTTATACAAGAATCCTTCTCAGGTGGCTGGGAGCCAGGGACCAAAGAAGACTTAGGGATATGAGGTTAGACTGAGAGTATTAATAGGAGTCAGTAGCTATTATTTAGCTACACATGGAGGTTGTGGAAAATATAATGGGACCCAATGGTGGGGTTAGTGTTTGGTGAAACTCTATAGGGATACTAAAACTTAGATAGTCAGGCTTCAGACTAGATGCACTCAGTGGAGCTGCCAGGTTCAGAGAATACCAGGGAGCTGATGATAGTTAAAGGTATTCTGTGGGTGTGACCAGGTTTCTTTTTTATTTGGAATTTGGCCAGTTTTGGTGCATGAGGTTCATGAGTATTATTTTTGGACTTACTAGGCGTTGGTTAGGAGGTTGGAATCAGTTATGATGTAGAATATATATATATATATATGTGTGTGTGTGTGTGTGTGTGTGCGTGCGTGTGTGCGAGTTAAGTAGGCATCTGGGTATCGATGTGATGTAGTTTTTATATGAGTTGTGTGGCACCATGATTTCTTGTGGGCATTGATGTGATGAGGGTTCTATATAAGGTGGTTAGAAATCAATATTTTGATGGGAATGCATATGTATATATGATGCATGAACTTTTGATCATCTGTTGAGATGTAGGGTCTGATGGGTATCTGATGAGATGCATGACCTCATGGGCGTTGTATTTGACATGGGAACGGGGTGGGAATCTAATGAGATGCAGGACTTGGTGGGTGTTTGGTATGAAAAGGGTATGAATTGAGCACCTAATGAGGTGTAGGAATGACCATGCATAATGGGAGGACTTTTGAGTCTGGGAATGGTTTTTGGAACCATCATAAAGTTTGAATTTTGGGTTGGGAAGTGACCAGGTAGGTAACTCATAAGGCATGGAGCACCTTGAGAGAAATTGACCTATGGTTTAATGAATGAGTTATATTGGGTTGATATTGATGAGATGAGCATGCTCAGTGCCATCTTGAAGTAAGTATTGATAGCTCAAGGACAAGATTTGTTAAGGTGGGGATACTGTAACATCCTAGGTTTTTAAGTGGGTTAGATTTTCCCAACTTGTTTGAATTTTTCTATTCGTTGAGTGTTAAAATTTCTTTTTGGGATTAAGAACCTATTCATGAGAGTTTTATTGAATCAAGGCCTTTTTAGATGGGTTTTAAGGATTGGAAAGTTCCTTAGGGTTATAGGTGAGTTTTTGGTGCATCAGATCCTATAAACTCACTTTTTGGAAATCGTTGATAGAGGCACACAGTTTGGACAAACTGTATGACCTCCCAGGAGTAACCGTGCAACCTACCTGCAACACTGGACATGGTCTTTCAAACTGTGTGGGTAGGGGTGCACGACCATGCAAAACCTCTACAGTTTTTAATAGAGGGGATTGTAAAGACCCTAACCCCAGTAGCCCGAACCCTATATCATACTTTATTACATTGGTATAATAAACACAGAATACACATCCCTAAGGACCAAATATTTTAGTTTCTTTGGAAAAATAGATACAAACAAAAGTTTTCCATTACAACTTGAAATTAAATACAACATAAAAACTCCTTTGGAAACATCCATAACTCCTATCTTAACCCTAAAAATTAGTCATAATATACATCTTGGTATCCTAGTGAAAATAAAACATAAGAAAGGGGTGATCTCAGATGCTCAGTAAGGGTAATAAATATAGAGGAACCTATCATGAACATAATAATACAAAGTGAATAACTAAAGCACATGTCATTGAAACATAATCTTGAGAAAAATATGGAAGGAATAAAATATGAATAGATAATTCCATATAAATAATCACAGGAGAATGAAAATTGACCATGGATATTCTAGAAGTCAAATAATCATATTAAATATCAATTACAAGTACTATAATGAGGTAATGCATAATGGCGTACATCATAAAATTACCATTAAGGGATTGGCCAAGAAGTCTACATAAATGGGTAAGGCCTCAGCCAAAACCCAGTCTAGTTTGTCTCATGAGACCTACCAATGCTTCGAAGGGATATAGAGGGACCCAACTGTCACTTACTAATTCCAATATATTCCTTATATGAAAATGGTGAAACATAAACAATATAAACATTTGTATTAAAAAACTAGTATATGAAATGTGAATACTTTAACCATAAACCATGAATGGTATCAAATAGCACATCCACAATCAAACTGATCATAATACCTTAAACATTGTATGATATATCGTATCATAAGATATAAACCTTAATGAAGTGAAATATTCACAATGTATGTTTACATAGATAAATATACAATTAAAAAATTCTCTAGGAAAATAATATTTAAACATTCCAATGTGTCCCATACCACTTTGAAACATTTAAATCTTAATCCACATGAAGGAATCATTAAAAGAAACTTAGAATATCATGATAATAATAAGACTCATGATATGATATATAAAAGGGTAGTACATACACCAAACCCAAGGAATAATTGGTGAACAAAGTGAGGAAAATAATCTTTAAACATTCCAATGTGTCCCATACCACTTTGAAACATTTAAATCATAATCAATATGAAAGAATAACATGAAATGTTACTTAAAATATCATAAGAATAATAATAATCATGATATGATATATAAAAGTTAAGTACATACACCACACAAACAAGGAATAAGTGGTGAATAAGGCATGTATCTCATAGAAGTATAAGTGAGATGAGAAAAACCATTTTTACTTTAGAAAGAAGAGTTCTTTTGGAAAATCATTTGTATTTGTAATAAAATCATATCGTAAATATGTATATCCTAGAAAAGAAAAGGGAAGGATAATGAAATTATATTTTATGCATAAACGATGTCCCACTGAAGTGGAATAATGTAAAAAATAGTTTTTAAGATAGTTTAGAAATAAAACATTTTAGTGCGGTTTAAGAAAAACATTAGAGAGAATTTAAAGAGGAAAGGAAAGTTTGTTTTCATAAAACCTGAAATGAACCAAGATAGGTTTTTCATGATAAAATTTTTTATTTTAGAAAAATAATTATGTCTTAAGATATCTTATATAGTGTACTTGAAAATGGGTAAGAATTCAGGAAGTTCCCTTTAATCGGACATGCTTACCGAGAATAATTGAGAATGTAACCTTATTAAAACATGTATTTACCAATCAAATAAGGATGAAATGATATGGATACATGATTATAAAACTTATAAACAAAATTTATAATAAGTACATAAAAATAAAGAAGAATTAAATTGTGGTGAAGAGAGAGAAAATGTAACCTGAATGAAAAATAGAGGTTCGGGGAGAATCCCTTACCACTTTGTAATCAATCGAATCGTATGCCCCAAAAATTAATAATAATAAAATGAAACATTTAATACCATGAATATAAATACATTAATTATATTATACATCAAATTATAAGTATACATACACCACACACAATAAATAGTGGTGAATAAGTCATAACTCATAGAAATAAAGGTGAGATGAGAAAATCCTTACCTTATGTGCGAATGTGTTCTTCACTTGATCATAATGTCCTAGATAATATGATTAAATCCATCAATTAATTAATTAAGAACCTTTTATACATGTATTTCATTTACTATAATTTTATCAAGTTCATTTATGGTCTTTTTTATGAGTTATAAAATACAATTTTATCTTTCGGGAGTGTTCGTCTCCTTAGTTTTCATGATTAGTTTACTTGTATATATGTATGAAAGATCATGTAAAATGGAAATGAATATCAATAATTGAATTTATATTTTATTAACAAAAATATAGAAAATTTAATGGTCTTAAATATTATTTTTTTTATATATGAGGGCAATTCATTAGATATAACTTTAATGATAAACGTTTAGATTATTTTGGCAGTTTTTTCGATCATCACAAACTAGTTTTGTCTTATTAATTACTATCATGTATATATACTGGTTTCAAAAAACTAAATAAATTATAAAATTTATAATAAAGTATGGTTTAACCATAATTATGGGTTTATAACCAGACTTTAAGGTGGTAATGGAAAATTAAGTCGCATCATCCACGATGGCGGTAAATCGGCACATCACGGGCGATGTTTTCATTTTTAGAATAAAATAGGAAGAAGAAGGGTTTTGATGATGGATTTTAAATTAAAATAATAAAATTATATTATATATAAGATAATGGAGTTATCATGAATGTTTGGATAGAATAAGTAAGGATAGGATAAGAAGAAAAAAAATTAAAAGAAATTAAAAGAGAACGAAAAAGGATCTACCTCTTGAATTCTTCTCCTTGAGAACTTCCTTAAAGAAAATTGAAATGGTATTTTGGTGAGAAACACTACTGGAAAATTGACCTATACCCACGGTTCAAAACCGTGGGTATAGCCCCCAAAACCGTGGGTATAGGATATACCCACGGTTTTGTGAACCGTGGGCTGGAGTGGCGTCGAGATAGGTCCCGAGGCTATACCCAACCGTCGGTATAGCTTTTTTTTTCCACGCTGTAAAATCTTCATATCCCTTTCCACACTGTCGACATCTTTACCCACGATTTTTTTAAACCGTGGGTATTTATTAATTATAATAAACAGTGTAGAGTAGGAGTTGAACTTGCGTCTCCAGGGAGCTACGCGCCTTACAGCCGACCCGCTGCACCACTAACCTGCAACACCTCTGTATATATACAATACTATTATGTAAAATATATTAATTAATAATGTATCAGGTGAAAAATGAACCCGCAGGATTCGAACCCCGACTATTCAGGTGAATTCAATCATGACTAACCAACCAATCCATACAACTTTTCCTTTAATAAAGCTAAATTTACTTTAATATATTAATATATTATGCTTTATTAGAAAAAAAAACTTTCGCGGGATTCGATCCCTGGACCGCGGGAAGAGAGAAAAACCGCTTAACCAACCAGCCTACAGATTTTATATGTTAAAATGTTTTTATATTTTTTATATATTAATTTAAACCTTGGGTATAGGTTTTTTCCCGCCAAATATTTTTTGTTTCCCGCATATTTCCCCCCCACCAAATCTATACCCACGGTTTTGTAAAACCGTGGGTATAGGTCTTCGAAAAAAATCCCTATTCCCAAGGTTTTTATAAAACCGTTGGTATAGGCCTTGAAAGAAACACCTATACCCACGATTTAGGAAAAACGTGGGTATAGGTCCTCAAAAAAAATCTATACCTACGGTTTTTCCCAAAACCGTGGGTATAGGTCCATACACTATAACTATACCCACGGTTTTCCAAAACCGTGGGAATAAGGCACACCTATGCCCACGGTTTTAATCAAAACCGTGGGTATAGGTCTATTTCCCAGTAGTGAAAAGAAATATAATAATGTAGGGGAATGGTTTGGGAGAGTAAATGGTCAGAATATAAGCAATCTTTAAGGCTTTGGAGGTGTGAGGAGAAGAGGTGGCGAGTGGTGTTTTTTGATTATTTTGATCATTAGTTTATTATTTTGACTCAAGACAATGGATAAATTGAGAATTATAAATAAATATATCAAATAATGAAGGTAATTTCAAGATTATGATACTTAAATCATTAATTAATCAATAATAGTGTATTTATCTTATAATGTATATATACTGTAAATTACTGTATTTCACTATTCACAAAAATTCAACTATTTCAGAAAAATCCCAAAAAATCACCATAAACATTTTTCAAGGTGTATAATTCAAAAATGAACTCTCCATTTTTATTTTTTTTATAAATATGAGAAATTTAATTTTTAAATAAAATCATTATTTACTCAAAAATACTGATTTTAAAATTTTAACTGATTTTATGACACTTTCAAAAAATGATTAAGGCCTCATAAGATTATATTATAATTATAAGATAATAAAATATAAATTTATGAATCTATTTTATGAAAATAAATTTGATTTTAAATCATTATATTAATTATAAAATTTTAAATAAATATTTATGTTTCACAAAAATACTAACACTTAATTTATTGTTTTTAAAAAATTCGTTTACTTATTCCATGATATAAATATACCCTATTTTCATTTATAAAATACCAAAATTTTATTTATATTTTCATGGGTGAAGTTAATATTCTATTTTTCATATTACTATTCCTAATGGTCACATTATTATTCTAACGGTCACATTATAATTCATCAAAAATGAAAGTTATCAGAAAAATACCAACAATTTAACCAAATTAAATTTTGATATATCACTTTCAAAAATAATGTTTATTTTGTAAAATATAATTTATAAAAGTTTCAAAATTTAGTTTTAAAACTAGTGTTCCATTAAAAGGCGGTAAAACTATCTTTAGAAAAATATATCCTTTTAATGCATAAAATTGGATACATTCTTATCTTATGCCTATAAAATAATTTGGATGAATGTCAAAACATTTCATTAAATATATAATATATATAAATTTCATAATTTGGTTAATGCTATTTATTCCTACCAATTTAACAGCTAGGTTATAATGGTTATTTTAAAATAATGGTATTTAATTGTATATCATTTTTCATTTAAGCTTAGTGTTGTGTGAAATCTATGTTATTGAAAAAATTAAATTTAAAAAGAGGCATACCATAAAATCTTGGGATGTTACACTCTACCCTCCTTCAATAAATTTTGTCCTCACAATTTTAAATTTAATTAAAAAATAAAAGTTTAATACCTCAAAATTCCTTTTTAGGAAGCCCACATTGTAAATAAGGTTAATAAAATATCCTCTTAATAAAAGGGAAAGGGAAAAGAAAAGGTCACCAAAAAAATAAGGATTTCAAGTAGGAAATATTTAGTGGAAAGTGATTAATTGAACATTAAAGAGGAACCTAACTATCATGTTTTGATGGAGGGTGATAAATAACAAGGTCATTATAAAGTTAACCATCACAAAAACCATAAATATACTATCTGTTGAAAGGACATTAATTTATTAGAAAGAAGAGTAAATAGATAAATTTTTTGTTCTAAAATATTTTTCTTAGAGTTTAGGATTCTTATAATATTCATATAAGAACTTGATAAAATAAACTTACATGATCACTTTCCATTTTATAAGTATAAAATCATCATCTATTTATGATTTAATCTATTTTCACTTCATCCCTTACACCTAGAAATGAATTTTCAAGATGAAATTTTCATGAATGAAGCACTTTTATGAATCATAAGATCCACCAGTCATTCCTTCATCCTTTAAAAATTTACTGAAACCAAAATTTTTATATCCAATAAATCATAATTTAACCTCAAACAATAATATACAATGTTCAAATTCATCCATTACAATCTTAATAATCATTATAAATACATATGTCTAAATTTTTAGTCAAAAGGTCTCTAAATTTACAAGATATTATAACCATTTCCATAAATAACCTGAGTCACCATAAGTCCATAATAAAATCATATTTGACTCCAAAATAATATTCCACTTTCATTCCTTAAAATATTCTTTATCTACAAAAATAACATTAATCACTTAATTACCAAATAATTTTACAATCCCAAGGTTATCTATTTGATAAAACAAATGTCCCTAAATTTAAAATAAACTTTACCCATTAGAAAGTTTAACTATAAAAAAAATTCATGCTAACTAGGAATTAACATAGGCTAGTGGTAGTCATTTCACCCTTGTCACCCTTCAGTTATGGGTTCAAACCCTACATCCTTTCCAGACGCAATGAGTTGTCACCCGAACTGCAGGTTGTCCCTTTTCTAAAACCATTTAAATATAACTTCCAAAATAAATATAATGAAAATCCTTAAAATATGGTCAATCACTAAATATCCTTTTAACTAAGGTTTTCAATACAACCCCAATACATAAATAATTCATCCATTTATTTCCACATAGGTTCTTCCATGGTCTAGATTTTATCCTATAGAAGAGGGAATTGACTCGAGTAATGCCCAGGTTCCCCATATTTAAGGCAATGAACTATAAATGGATTATTAGGATGAGTTTTATTTCTTTCCATCATACTATTCATGTTTTCTTGGTAATTATTTGCTTTATTTTCTTATTTTACACACATAAAGCATTTATCCATTCCATTGAGACACTTTCTTGGGTGTCTCCTTCTACATTTCTTTCATGATATAAATCAAGCCTTCTTTCCTCCATGATCTCCACCATTGGAGCTCTTATCAAAATTCATTATTATCTTCTTTGGTGAGTTCAATAGTTGGTTAAGGTGTATGTTATTAATCATATTGTGGGAAAACTGATTAGGAATGAACATGATATCTTTCACGCCTATCAATATCCCATTTGGTTTCTCATTACCACCATCTTTTCCATCATGTTTAATGTTAACATGACTCCCTAGAGTTCCTTCCATTAACTAAAACCTTAAATCATAGTGTGAGTATAAATAGCCATAGTGAGAAATACATATAAACATTTATAAACTATTATGACACCTTATTTTTAATCTAAAGCACCTTAAGTTTAACCTAGGTTATATATTTAAATCCTTCATAATGGTTTATAAAGAAAATGTGAATTATCCTAAACAAATCCCCCAAGAGTGTCAAACTAGTTGCACAGTAAGGCCTATTGTCATGTACCAGGTTACGCTGAGTCAGGCCCGAAACACCTTATCAAAGTTGATACCCCAAGTTAAATCTATGCCATAACCAAATCCACTTGTAGTATCTAGACAAGGATGAATTTCTAGGTTTAACTTCATAATCTTTACAATACCAAAATTCTATGATGTTATTCTATGCTTATCCTCAAATCCTATCTCAGGGTTATGTTCCCTAATATATGTTTCCTAAATATAGTTTCCAAGTTTTCTACCAAACTTCCTATGATACCAACTATAAATACCCCAAACCCAGTAACCTAGATCCTATTCATTACTTTATTACATTGGTATAATAAACAAGGAAGATGCATCCCGAAGGATTGAACAGTTCAGTATCTTTGGAAAACCAGATACAAATAAAATTTTTGCATTACAAATTAAAATGAAATACAACATAGAAAATCCTTTGGAAACACCCATAAAATTCTAGTTTAACCCTAAAATTTTGTCATAATATACATCTTGGAATCATAGGTAAAATAAAACATAAGAAAGGGGTGAGATCAGATACTCATTAAGAGTAATAAATATAGTGGAAGCTATCATGAACATAATAAGGAAAGGTGAATAACTAAAACACATTCCATTGAAACATAATCTTGAGAAAAATATGGTAGGAATAAAAGTTGAATAGATAATTCCATATAAATAATCACAAGAGAATGAAACTTGACCATGGATATTATACTAGTTGAATAATCACATGGAATATCAATTATTAGTATCATAATGTGGGAATGCATAATTTTAGACAACATAAACATACCATCAAGGCCTCAGCCAAGAAGTCTACATAAATGGGTAACGCCTTGGCCAAAACTTCATCTAGTTTATCTCATGAAACTTACCAATTAATAGAGGGGATATAGTGGTCCCCAAACACCACTTACTAAGTCAAATGCATTCCTCATATTAAAAGGTTGAAACATATAAAAAATAAACATTCATATTGAAAAACTAGCATACGAAATGTGAATACTTTTACCATAAACCATGAATGGTATAAAATAGAACATCCACATTCAAAATGTTTAGAAAAAATTAAAAAATATTTGGTAGATGATATCATAAGAGATAAACCTCAATGAATTACAAGATTAAACAAACCATGTTTACGTAGATGAAGATACCATTGAAAAATTCTTGAGGAAAATAATATTTAAATATTCCAATGTGTCCCATACCACTTTGAAACATTTTAATAATAATTCATATGAAGGAATAATTAAATGAAACTTATAATATTATGAGAATAAGAATACTCATGATATTATATGTAAAAGGGAAGTACATACACCACACACAAGGAATAACTGGTGAATAAGGTGAGGAAAATAATCTTTAAACATTCCAATGTGTCCCATACCACTTGGAAACATTTAAAACATAATACCTATAAAGGAATAACATTAAATGATACTTAGAATATCATGAGAATAATAAGACTCATGATATGATATATAAAAGGGAAGTACATACACCACACACATAAGTAATAAGTGGTGAATAAGACATATATGTCATATAAGTAAAAGTGATATGAGAAAAACCTTTTTTACTTTAGAAAGATGAGTTCTTTTAGAAAATCATTTGTATTTGTCATAAAATCAGATTTCAAACATGTATATCCCAAAAAATAAAATGGAATGATTATAAAATTATATTTTAGAAATAAATGATGTCCCACTAAAGTGAAATCAAGTAAAATAGTTTTTAATAAACTTTAGAAATAAAACATTTTAGTACGGTTTACGAAAAATATTAAAGAGAATTTAAAGTGGGGAGGCATGTTTGTTTTCATAAAACTAAAGATGAACCAAGAATTTTTTTTATGATAAAATGTGTGATTTTATAAAAATAATTATGTATTAATGTATATTATATATTCCACTTGAAAATGGGTAAGAAGTTGGGAATTTCCCTTTAATCATGCCTGCTTACCGAGAAGAATTGAGAAGGGAACCTTATTAAAACATGTATTTACCCATAAAATAAGGATGAAATGATCTAGATAAATGATTTTGGAATATATAAATAGAATATATAATAAGTAAATTAAAATAAAGAAGAATTACATTGGGGTAAATAGAGAGAAAGTGTAACCTGAATGAAAAATGGAGGTTCAGGGAGAATCTGTTACCACTATGTAATCAATCGAATAGTATGCACCATAAAATTAATAATCATAAAATGAAACATTTAATACCATAAATATAAATATATTAATGATATTATAAAATAAAGTTCAGTATACATACACCACACACAATAAATATTAGTGAATAAGGCATAACTCATAGAAATAAAGGTAAGATGAGAAAACCCTTACCTTATGTCTGAATGTGTTATGCACTTGATCTTAATGTCTTGGATAATTATATTAAATACATTAATTAATTAATTCATAACCTTTTATACATGTATTTTATTTATTATAATTTTATTAATTTCATTTATATACTTTTTTATGAGTTATAAAATATAATTTTATCATTCGGGAGCATTCG
This sequence comes from Viscum album, assembly GCA_963277665.1. NCBI lineage: Eukaryota > Viridiplantae > Streptophyta > Magnoliopsida > Santalales > Viscaceae > Viscum > Viscum album. Next base: position 1,508,439,767 of record OY728128.1, on the reverse strand, counting down.
TTTCCTTAGTTTTCATGATCAGTTTACATGTATATATGTATGAAGGCTCATGTAAAATAGAAATGGATATAAAAAATTGAATTTATATGTTATTAATGAACATAAATAATATTTAATGGTTTTATAAATTAATTTTTTCCTAGATATGAGGGTGATTCATTAGATATAACTTTAATGATAAACGTTTCGATTATTTTGGCGGTTTTTTGATCGTCATGAACTAGTTTTATCTTATTAATTACTATCATATATATATAATGGTTCTAGAATACTAAATAAATTATAATATGTATAATAAAACATGTTTTAACCATAATTATAGTTTTATAACAATTCATGAAGGTGGTAATGTAAAATTAAGTCACATCATCCACGATGGTGATAAATCAGCACATCACGGACGATGTTTTCATATTTAGAATAAAAGACGGTTTAGAAGGGGTTTGGTGATGAATTTTACATTAACATAATAAAATTATAGTATATATAAATATTGGAGTTATCATGAATGTTTGGATAGAAGAGGTAAGGACAGAATAAGAATAAAAGAAATTAAAAGAAATTGAAAGAGAATGAAAAAGGATTTACCTCTTGAATTATTCTCCTTGAGAACCTCCTTAAAGAACTTTCACTACTAAAAAATTGTCCATTAGCGACCGCCATTGGCGGTCGCTTCAGCTTCGTCGTTGTAGGCCAATAGCGACCGCCAATGGCGGTCGCTATAGGTGGCTGAAATGTCGGCCTTAAGCGACCGCCTGGCGGTCGCTAATGCTGCCCGGCAGGCAGCCTATAGCGACCGCCTTTGGCGGTCGATACACTGGGAAATTTTTTTAAAAAAAAAATTCATACTGAAAGAAATATATATATATATATATATTTATTAAATAATATATATATATATATATATTAAAGAAAATATTTATATATATAATATTAAATAAAAATATTTTAAATATATATATATATATATAATATGATTTAAATATTTTAATATATATATATATATATATTAAAGAAATATATATATAATATTAAATAAAATATTTTTCATTTTTTTAATGAAATGTACGAATTGTGTTTTTTTTCTTCACGGTGAAAAATCAGAGATAAAACAAGGTAACAATCATAAAAAATGGAAAACAATTTCAAATAGCATAAACATCAAGATCATCATAAATGATAAACGTGCTTCAACGATCCGAGCAGGTCCATTTATTTCAATCTTCTGCTTCAATAAACCTACAATAAGACAAAAAAACAAAAAAACAAAACAAACGTAAATTGAACATAATTATTCAGTTATTATATACATATAATAAAATTAAATCTGACATCAAATCATGGTGCTATAATAATTTAAAACCCCCAATTTAAGAAATTCTATCATTTCAGGTCATTCGGAGCACGTTTGCTCCGAATTCGACCGTCTCACGCCGTTTTTGGTGTTTTATGACACTGGAAACGCATTTCCAGTCACCATGGTCAAACGACACCTCCGATTGACGTGCCGTCTACCCAACCATTCCATAAATCACACAACGGCTGATGTCGTACGGTTTCATGGCATTCTGAGGTCGTTCGGGTGGTTTTGACCCCCCAACGCGCCGTTTTAGCGCGCGCCGAGCTGCTGAAAACGATACAATCGGCCGTACCGTGCGCACCGCACATCCAATGGGCACTCCGTATCCTCATACACGCCACGAATAATATTCCTAATTTTTTCGTGTGGTTTCAGGTCATTCGGAGGACGTTTGCTCCGAATTCGACCGTCTCACGCCGTTTTTGGTGTTTTATGACACCAGAAACGCATTTCCGGTCACCGCGGTCAAACGACACCTCCGATTGACGTGCCGTATGCCCGAACATTTAAAAAATCACACAACGGCTTATGTCGTACGGTTTCTTGGCATTCTGAAGTCGTTCGGGTGGTTTTGACCCCCCAACGTGCCGTTTTAGCGCGCGCCGAGCTGCTGAAAACGACACAATCGTCCGTACCGCGTGCACCGCATGTCCGATGGGCGCGGCGTCTCCTCCTAAATGTCACGAATAATATTCCTAATGTTTTCATGTGGTTTTAGGTCATTCGGAGCATGTTTTCTCCGAATTCGACCGTCTCACGCCGTTTTTGGTGTTTTATGACACCAGAAACGCGTTTTCGGTCACCGCGGTCAAACGACACCTTCGATTGACGTGCTGTCTGCCCGACCATTTCAAAAATCACACAAAGGATGATGTCGTATGGTTTCATGGCTTTCCGAGGTTGTTCAGGTGGTTTTGACCCCCCAACGCGCTGTTTTAGCGCGCACAGAGCTGCTGAAAACGACACAATCGGTCGTACCGCGCGCACCGCACGTCCGATGGGTGCTCCGTCTCCTCCTACATTCAACGAATAATATTACTAATGTTTTCGTGTGGTTTCAGGTCATTCGGAGCATGTTTACTCTGAATTCGACCGTCTCACGCCGTTTTTGGTGTTTTATAACACCAGAAACACGTTTCTCGTCACCGCGGTCAAACAACACCTCCGATTGACATTCCGTCTGCCCGAACATTCCAAAAATCACACAACGGCTGATGTCATACGGTTTCATGGCATTCCGAGGTTGTTCGGGTGGTTTTGACCCCCCAACGCGCCGTTTTAGCGCGCGCCGAGCTGCTAAAAACGACACAATCGGCCGTAACGCGCGCACCGCACGTCCGATGGGCGCTCCATCTCCTCCTATGCGTCACGAATAAAACTCCTAATGTTTTAGTGTGTCATTAGGAGCAGGTTTTCTCCAAATTCGACCGTCTCACGCCGTTTTTGGTGTTTTATGACACCGGAAACGCGTTTCCGGTCACCGCGGTCAAATGACACCTCCGATTGACGTTCCGTCAGTCGAAACATTTCAAAAATCACACAACGGCTAATGTCGTACGGTTTCATGGAATTCTGAGGTCATTCGGGTTGTTTTGACCCCCTAACGCGCCGTTTTAGCGTGCGCCGAGCTGCTGAAAACGACACAATCGGCTGTACCGTGCGCACCGCACATTCGATGGGCGCGCCGTCTCCTCCTACACATCACAAATAATATTCCTAATGTTTTCGTGTGGTTTCAGGTCATTTGGAGGATGTTTGCTCCAAATTTGACCGTCTCACGCCATTTTTGGTGTTTTATGACACCGGAAACGCGTTTTCGGTCACCGCGGTCAAACGACACCTCCGATTGACGTGCTGTCTACCTGACCATTCCACAAATCACAAAACGGATTATGTCGTACGGTTTCATGGCATTCTGAGGTTGTTCGGGTGGTTTTGACCCCCCAACGCGCCGTTTTAGCGCGCGCCGAGCTGCTGAAAACGACACAATCAGCCGTACCGCGCACACCGCACGTCCGATGGGAGCGCCGTCTCCTCCTACATGGAAAAAATAATATTCCTAATGTTTTCGTGTGGTTTCAGGTCATTCGGAGCACGTTTGATCCGAATTCGACCGTCTCACGCCGTTTTTGGTGTTTTATGACACTGGAAACGCGTTTTCAGTCACCGCGGTCAAACGACACCTCCGATTGATGTTCCGTCTGCCCAAACATTTCCCAAATCACACAAAGACTGATGTAGTACGGTTTCATGGCATTCCGAGGTCGTTCGGATGGTTTTGACCCCCCAACGCGCCATTTTAGCACGCGCCGAGCTGCTGAAAACGACACAATCGGCCGTACTGCGCACACCGCACATCTGATGGGCGCTCCGTCTCCTCATACACGCCACGAATAATATTCCTAATGTTTTCGTGTGGTTTTAGGTCATTCGTAGCTCTTTTGCTCTGAATTCGACCGTCTCACGCCGTTTTTGGTGTTTTATGACACCAGAAACGCGTTTCCGATCACCACGATCAAACGACACCTCTGATTGACGTGCCGTCTGCCCGAAAATTCCACAAATCACACAAAGGATGATTTCGTACGGTTTTATGGAATTCCAAGGTCGTTCGGGTGGTTTTGACCCCCCAACGCGTCGTTTTAGCGCGCGCCGAGCTGCTGAAAACGACACAATCAGCCGTACCGCGTGCACTGCACGTCCGATGGGTGCGCCATCTCCTCCAACATGCCACGAATAATATTACTAATGTTTTCATGTGGTTTCAGGTCATTCGGAGCACGTTTGCTCCGAATTCGACCGTCTCACGCTGTTTTTGGTGTTTTATGACACCAGAAACGCGTTTCCGATCACCGCGGTCAAGCGACACCTCCGATTGACATGCCGTCTACCCTAAAATTTCAAAAATCACACAACGGATGATGACATACGGTTTCATGGCATTCCAAGGTCATTCGGGTGGTTTTGACCCCCCAACGCGTCGTTTTAGCGCGCGCCGAGCTGCTGAAAACGACACAATCGGTCGTACCGTGTGCACCGCATGTCTGATGGGCGCGCTGCCTCCTCCTACACGCCACGAATAATATTAATAATGTTTTCGTGTGGTTCAGGTCATTCGGAGCACGTTTTCTCTGAATTCGACTGTCTCACGCTGTTTTTGGTGTTTTATGACACCAGAAACGCGTTTCCGGTCACCGCGGTCAAACTACACCTCCGATTGATGTGCCGTCTACCCGACCATTCCTCAAATCACAAAACGGCTTATGTCGTACGGTTTCATGGCATTCCGAGGTCGTTCGGGTGGTTTTGACCCCCCAACGCGCCGTTTTAGCGCGCGCCGACCTGCTGAAAACGACACAACCGGCCGTACCGCGCGCACCGCACGTCCGATGGGCACATTGTCTCCTCCTACATGCCACGAATAATATTCCTAATGTTTTCATGTGGTTTCAGGTCATTTGGAGCACGTTTGCTCCGAATTCGACCGTCTCACGCTGTTTTTGGTGTTTTATGACATCGGAAACGCGTTTCCGGTCACCGTGGTCAAAATAAACCTCCAATTGACATTCCTTCCAACCGACCATTTCAAAAATCACACAACGGCTGATTTCGTACGGTTTCATGGCATTCTGAGGTCGTTCGGGTGGTTTTGACCCCCCAACGCGCCGTTTTAGCGCGCGCCGAGCTGCTGAAGACGACACAATCGGCCGTACCGCGCACACCGCACGTCCGATGGGCGTGCCGTCTCCTTCTACACATCATGAATAATATTACTAATGTTTTCGTGTGGTTTCAGGTCATTCAGAGCACGTTTTCTCCGAATTCAACCGTCTCACGCCGTTTTTGGTGTTTTGTGACACCGAAAATGCGTTTCCGGTCACCGCGGTCAAACGACACCTCTGATTGACATGTTGTCTGCCCGAACATTTCAAAAATCAAACAATGGATAATGTCGTATGGTTTCATGGCATTCTGAGGTCGTTCGGGTGGTTTTGACCCCCTAACGCGCCGTTTTACCGCGCACTGAGCTGCTGAAAACGACACAATCGGCCGTACCGCGCGCACCGCACGTCCGATGGGTGCGCTGTCTCCTCCTACATGCCAAAAATAATGTTCTTAATGTTTTCGTGTGGTTTCAGGTCATTCGGAGCATGTTTGCTCCGAATTCGACCGTCTCACGCCGTTTTTGGTGTTTTATGACACTAGAAACACGTTTCCGGTCACCGCGGTCAAACAACACCTCCGATTGACGTTCCATATGCCCGACCATTTCAAGAATCACACAATGGCTGATTTCGTACGGTTTCATGGCATTCCGAGGCTGTTTGGGTGGTTTTGACCCCCCAACGCGCCGTTTTAGCGCGCGCCGAGCTGTTGAAAACAACACAATCGGCCGTAACGTGCGCACCGCACGTCCGATGGGCGCGTCGTCTCCTCCTACACGTCAAGAATAATATTGATAATGTTTTCGTGTGGTTTCAGGTCATTCAGAGCACGTTTTCCCCGAATTCGACCGTCTCACGCCGTTTTTGGTGTTTTATGACATCGGAAACGCGTTTCTGGTCACTGCGGTCAAAATACACCTCCGATTGACGTGTCGTCTGCCCGACCATTTCAAAAATCACACAATGGATGATGTTGTACAGTTTCATGGCATTCCGAGGTCATTCGGGTGGTTTTGACCCCCCAACGCGTCGTTTTAGCGCGCGCCGAGCTGCTGAAAACGACACAATCGGCCGTACCGCGCGCACCGCACGTTCGATGGGAACGCTGTCTCCTCCTACACATCACGAATAATATTCCTAATGTTTTCGTGTGGTTTCAGGTCATTCGGAGCACATTTGCTCCGAATTCGACCGTCTCACGCCGTTTTTGGTGTTTTATGACACCAGAAACACGTTTCCGGTCACCGCGGTTAAACGACACCTCCGATTGACGTGCCGTCAACCCGACCATTCCAAAAATCACACAACGGCTGATTTCGTATGGTTTCATGGCATTCCGAGGTTGTTTTGGTGGTTTTGACCCCTCAACGCGCCATTTTAGCGCGCGTCGAGCTGCTGAAAACGACACAATCGGCCGTACCGCACGCCCCGCACGTCCGATGGGTGTGTTGTCTCCTCTTACATGTCACGAATAATATTCCTAATGTTTTCGTGTGGTTTCAGGTCATTCAGAGCACGTTTTCTCCGAATTCGACCGTCTCACGCCGTTTTTGGTGTTTTATGACACCGGAAACGCGTTTCCGGTCACCGCGGTCAAACGACACATCCGATTGATGTGCCGTCTACCCGAACATTTCAAAAATCACACAGCAGATGATGTCGTACGGTTTCATGGCATTCCGAGGTCGTTCAGGTGGTTTTGACCCCCCCAACGCGCCGTTTTAGCGCGCGCCGAGCTGCTGAAAACGACACAATCAGCCGTACTGCACGCACCGCATGTCTGATGGGCGCGCCGTCTCCTCCTACACACCAAGAATAATATTCCTAATGTTTTCGTGTGGTTTCAGGTCATTCGGAGCATGTTTGCTCCGAATTCGATAGTCTCACACCGTTTTTGGTGTTTTATAACATCGGAAACGCGTTTCCGGTCACCACGGTCAAACGACACCTCCGATTGACGTGTCGTCTACCCAAACATTCCAAAAATCACACAACGGCTGATGTCGTACGCTTTCATGGCATTTCGAGGTCGTTCGGGTGGTTTTGACCCCCCAACGCGCCGTTTTAGCACGCACCGAGCTGCTGAAAACGACACAATCGGCCTTACCGCGTACACCGCACGTCCTCTCAATAGGATACATCCACCTGAATTGCACTGGACCAGTAGCCATTACTTCATCAGTTAGGTGCACTGTCAATTGGACCATAACATCGAAAAATGAGGGGGGAAATAGTTTCTCAAAGTGACAAAGCGTAAGTACAATTCGGTCCTGTAAACTTTTTAAATCACTCATTCATTGATTTCTTAAACAAAGCTGTCTGAAAAAATTACTCATCTCAATCAACGGCTGAACAACATTGGGGGATAAACAATCACAAATTGTGATTGGAATCAACTGCTGAAGTAGTATGTGATTGTCATGACTTTTCAACCCTTGCAATGTCTTGTTCGTCAGATTCACACACATTGAAATATTAGAAGAGTAACCATTAGGTACCTTGAACGTCTTCAAAATGGAAAGAAATGTATCTTTCTCCTTTGTAGTCATCGTATACTATGCAGCAGACATATATGCCTTGTTTCCCTCAGCTAACTGTAAATGAAATTGTTTCCTTAAACCGATTTCTTCCAAATCACGGCGTGCATTAACATGGTCCTTTGATTTCCCACTGACACCTAAAATGGTCCACAATATGTTATCACAAACATTTTTTTCAATGTGCATGACATCCAAATTATGCCTCAGCATGTTAGTTTTCTAATACGGAAGACTATAAAAAATACTTTTCTTTTTCCAATTGTGACTGCGCTGCCTACCCGCAGCTCGAATATTACGTACCGGAGGAGCCACAAAATCCTGAATTTCACATACCGTGTGGATGTTTTCTTCCTCAATCTGCGATAACATTTTGACTTCTGTCATGATCTTTGGTGCTGGGATGAACTCTCTAGAACCATCAAATGCCAATCTATCCTTTCTAAACCTATGCTGAGGGGGGAGAAAACGTTTGTGACCCATGTATGCCCATTTTTTGGAATGCTTAAGCCATACATATTTTTTACTTTTGTTGCAACAAGGGAAAAAAAATTCTCCTTTCATACTCTAGCCTGATAAATTTGCATAAGATGGGAAGTCATTGATTATCCACAATAAAGCAGCCTACAGTTTGAACATTTCATTCGTTTCACAGTCATAAGTCATCACACCATCGCCCCAAAATTCATTCAACTCATCAATCAATGGCTGAAGGTAAACATAAATCTTATCCCCCGGACTTTTAGGTCTATCAATAAGAGTGGAAAGTAATATAAATTGTTGCTTCATACAAAGCCACATAGGAAGATTATACAAAACCAACACTACGGGCCATGTGCTATGAGTTGCACCAACCATAGACTTTAATGGATTGAAACCATCTGCTGCCAATCCCAATCGGACATTACAAACATCTTTGGAAAAGTTGGGATGTCTCTTATCAAAATCCTTCCATGCATGAGAGTCTACCGGGTGGGTTAACATATCACTTTCATGAACTCTTTCTGCATGCCATCTCATTAAATTAGAAACTTTAGATGACATAAAAAATCTTTTCAACCTTGGTTTAAGGGGAAAGTAACGCATTTGCTTTACGCCATTCGGTTTCCCCTGTATCACAATCTGACTTTGATGAGTCTGATTTCCCCTGTTCTCTTTCCACCTGGAAGCACCACAAACCGTACAAATATCCAAATGGGCAGTTTCCTTTCTAAACAACATACAGTTGTTTGCACATGCATCTATGGTCTCATATGTAAAACCTAAGTTCTCTGTCAGCTTACGAGCATGGTAATACGACTCGGGAATCTTAGCGTCGACAGGAAGAACCTTTTTCAATAACACCAACAACATGTCGAATGATGTGTTTGACCAATGATTCAAAGTATTCAAATGCAACAACTCCACGATAAATGACAATTTATTGAAAGAAGTACATCCAGGATATAATTCTGTTTTTGCATCATCAATTGCTTCATAAAACCTCCTCGAATCACGATCTACACCAGAGCGAAGATTTATCTCACCGGTCTCAAGATTCTGGATGTCAATTCCTTCAGGATCCAACCCACGTACCATTTCAGTAAGCATTTCATGCATTGGACCATTCATCCTTGCATCAACATCCATCTGAACTGTATCCGTATTTTCACAACGAACATATTCTTCTCCATGACGAGTCCAACTCTTATAATTTCTCAGAAATCCATTAAATAATAGGTGATCCCTCAAAGTATCTTGTGTGAATTGATATCTGTTAGCACATTTTCTACATGGACAACTAATATAGTCACTTTCAAATCCTCTGGTGAAGTCAATAAACTACATAATTCCATTGAAATACTCTCTAGAAGTTCGATTTGGAAGATCAATCCAACTCTTATCCATAATAAGATCCCTATAACAAACATTTACACAAGACTTATTACATTTTCATTTTTCTTATCAAATATATTTAAAATAAATACTAATTAATTGTTTGTGAACCATTTATAAAATAATAATGTAAGTGAAAGCCCATGTCATACCTGATTGCGCTACAAACCTGGAAGGGAGGGGAGCCAAAGGTGGTGCTGCGAGGGAGAGGAGAGGCAGTGGTGGGGAGCCAGAGGCGGAGCTGGTGCGGAGAGGGAGGGGACGGTGAAGGAGGGGATGGGTGGCGGTGGTGCGGCGAGGGAGGGGATGAAGACGAAGGGGACGGGGGTTGGCGGTGTGCGGGGGGGGGGGGGGGGTTCGGGGTGTTGGGGGGGAGGGACGAGGGGGAGGAGGGCCGAGGGCAGAGGTCGGAGGCCGGAGGGGCTGGAGGCCAAAGGCCAGAGGGCGGCCGGAGGGCTGCCCAAGGGCTGCCGGGCTGCCAGAGGCGGGTGGCGGGAGGCCCGAGGGAAGAGGGAGGCCGCAGGGCGGAGGGAAGCCGGAGCCGGAGGGCGGAGGGCGGCCGGAGGAGGGCGGGGCCGGTGGAGGGCGTCCGGAGGGCAGTCAGAGGGTGGCCGGAGGGCGGAGGGTGGCCGGAGGGTGGCCGGAGGGCGGCCAGCGGAGGGCGGGGCCGACGAAGGGAAGGGCCGGTGGAGAGCGGCCAGCCGGAGGGCGGGGTGGTGGAGGGCGGGGAGGCGGAGGGTGGGGCGGCGGGGAGGGCGGGGCGACGGGGAGGGCGGGGCGACGGGGAGGGCGCGTGACGACGGGGAGGGTGCAGGCGACGGGGAGGGGGAAGGGATCAGGGGGGGTGCTTCGCGAGAGGAGGGAGGGTTCGGGGGGCGCAAATGCATTTTTTTAGGGAAACGTAGCGACCACCAATGGCAGTCGCTATAGGTAAAGGGACTCAAAAGCCCATATTTCTAGTAGTGTTTGGAATGGTCTTTTGGTGAGACCAGAAAGACCATAACATGGGGGAGAGTTTTGGGAGAGTAAATGGGTAGAATATAATCAAGATTCAAGGCTTTCATTACTAGAAATGGGATCTATGACAACAGATTTATAACCATGATTTAAAGAAACTGTGGGTATAAAGCATTTTATCGAACCTATACCCATGATTTTTTAAGAAACTGTGGTTATATACCCTTAAATATCTAGACTCACTCAAGATCCTCCTCCCTCTCCCACTTTTACGAGCCCTAATCTCCCATCCTATAAGCTCTGACCTCCCCGACCCTCGCCGACTCCGCCTCGACCTCGACCTCCCGGCCTCCACCTCAACCTCCCGACCTCCGCCTCGACCTCCCAGCCTCCAAATCAACCTTTAGGCCTCTACCTTGACCTCTCGGCCTCCGCCTCAACCTCCTGAGCTCTGCCTCAACCTCCTAACCTCTATCACAATCTCTCAACCTCTACCTCCATCTTGACCTCCCAGCCTCTGCCTCTACCTCAAACTCTTGACTTCAGCCTCTGCCTCGACCTCCCGACCTCCCGACCTCCGCCTCCTATCCCCCGCCTCCCTCCCTCTGACTTCCTACCTCTGCATCCACATTCGCATCCATTTACCTACCTCCACCTCCCAGCCTCCACCTACCAGTATCCACCTCCTCCTCCCAGCATATACCTCCCCCTCCGTCTCCAATGTATCTCCCTCACCTCTTCACCTCTAACTCAGCTTCTCCACCTCCCTATCTCCAACTCCTCATCTTATTACCTCCAGTGATCATCAATTTGGAGTGGGTAAGTATTCTGTTTACCTATATTTTATACATGGAGCCAAATATAAATTATATTTCTTCTTGATCTAGTCTAAATCATATTTTATAGAAGTAATCCATTTTTTATGATTAACTTACCCATAAAGAGTTTGAGATTCAAATTTTGAAATAAGAGTAGTTTGTTTTTATAACCTGAACCTTCTATAGGTTTGGATAGGAGAATCATGTTGGCTACTGAAATTATCAATATAAAAAATTTTCATCTAAATTTGAGGCCTCTACCTATGATTTTCAAAATCATCCTCATTACTTGTCTCATGCAAGTCAACATTGACCACAAATTTCTCATTTCTTGGTTGTTCTTCAATTTTATTTTCACAATTCTACATTATTACATATTCATAAATTTCATATTCTAGATTATTAATCACATATTGTTTATGTTAATTTTCATTTATTTTGATATATAAACATTGATCTATATTTTTATGATTTTTTCTCCATTATTTTATCCATTTACATTGGAAAGATATCCCATAAACATCCCTTCTTCAAATATTTCTTTAAAATGTCCCATTCATATTCTTAATAATTATGTAAAAAGGGAATCAAAATATTTTGAAGTATTTTATAGTAGGATTTATGTGAAAAAATATATCATACACGGTCTTTTGATTCCCTATTTTCAATAAACATATATTCTAAATGTGCACAGGAGTTCACATTTCTTCAGTCCAAATGAAATATAAAAAAATGTTTTTAGCTATTATGGTTCATCCCATGTCCACAACACTTATGTTATTCCTCTTAGTCACAAAATTTTGTTAAGGGGTGTATAGTGTGATATATTAATTCATCATTATATGCTTTATTAATCAGATATAAATGGAATTGCATGTGTATTCATTTCTATTTTCTTATCTTGAACTTTTTATTTGAACCCCAAGATTCTTTTCAAATTTTCTTTTGAAGATTTTGAGCATTTGTATAGCCTTTGATTTATTCCCCATACAGAGCATTATAATCATAAATAAATGTAATAAAATAATGACTAACCTTTTTTGACTTGTGCCTTATTAGAATACACACATTTAAGTATATAAAAGTTATAGTGGTCTAGTGGATTGAATAACCACTTTCTAATTTGTACCATGTACCATCTTCCCTTTTAGTGAGGTGTTACAAAATGATTCTCTATACCTTTGTAGTTTGGGAATATATATCACACATTCTTGTTTATAAATATTTCTCATGTTTTATTGGTGAATATGAATATGTATTATATGAGATATATAATCCTCATACTTTTCACTCATAGATTGAATTGGCTGGGTCACCAATTTGAAAAAAATCCCATGTGTTATTTATCCTATAGTATTAACTTTACATCCTTTGATTTTATGATAATGAAAGGGTTCATATATAAAAATGATATAATTTACCTCATCACAAAGTTTTTTGAAACTAAGGAAATTTTGTTTTATTTCATACATAAATAATAAATTTTTTGATTTGTGTCCACTTGATTCAATATTAGTAGTTCCAATACCTTCAATACATAAGGATCTATCATTTCAAAATATAACTACTCCTCCTTCATGATCCTCCATATCTTTCATGATTTTAGTGGCTCCATTAATGTGTTAATAACAATCACTATCAATGATACAAGGTATTCCTATCTTTCTTACCCTTGATGCCACTTCCATTATAAAAGACTTATCTTATTTATTATTTTTCTCAAATTATTTCCATTTTTCATTATAGGAAAAATATCTAGGGAAAATTTTAAAACATTTATCCATAGAATGACTAAGTCTCTCACATCTTCCACAATCTTACCTTATGATTTATGATCAATTATGAGTAGGTAGACTTGTGGTACTTTAGTTCATAACCTTCTTCTTCAATGACTCATTATTTTTTAATTTAGGATTTATCCACCTTGATTCATGATTTATTTTAGGTAAACACATATTATACCAGTATGTGTAATATTTTTGGCCAAAAATACCATATCACTAGAAATAGCCACTAAATTTGAATATTATATTAAAGCTATAATTCTATCAAAAACATTACATTCTAGATTAATTCCTTTACTATCTAAATATTCTTTTATATTTCTTAATATTTATAGAGGTTTTATTTTCATGTATTATTATTTCTTCACTGCATGTTGAAGAGTTTTTCTCATCATTTTTTATACCCAATAAATGTCAATATTTTATGTTAAGAGCGACATTTTTAGGGGGAAAATATTATAGTTTTTGAATAATTTGAAGTATAGTCTTAACTGGACTTCATGTTCTAGAAATATTATATGTGGTAGATAATTAATACTTCACTTAAAAGTTTTTGTTGAAGTTTTATTTAAACCTTTTTCACATTAATTCACTTATAAGAAGTTTTGATTCTAGATTGGTCATTTTTTTTTACTTTCAACATAAGTTTTCTTCTAAGATACTCGTTGATATTTTCATGATCAACAACCTTCATCTTGAATTTATTGAGTACATCAAAGGTTTTAATCTCTATGTTGAGATATTCCTCATTTGGTTAAACATTATTCCCATCATCTTTCTTTAAAGTTATAGATTCACTATTAAACTTGGTATTCAATTCAATTTGGGACCCTAACTTAGATGTGAGCATGTATTCTGTATTTTCTTCTTCCCCAATGTATTATTCATTACTTAAGGTTGTTTTGTTGACATTCTACATATTCAATGAAATTGGGGATTTTATCTAGTGATTAATCTATTGGTTTCTAGATGAAGTTTATCCCTCTTCTTATTTACTCATCGAATGTTTTTTATTTCTTCTAGGGAATTTCTTTTTGATGCCGCTAGACATGCACACTATTCTACAGGTGGATGTATATAATCTCATATTAGTGGTATGATGTGAATTTGTTTCTTCTAAATATTACTTCTAATATAATATGTTTCCTCCTTTCTTGTAGGAACATGTTTTGAATCATGGGGATTTTTGGTTCTTATATTGGGGTAGTGACTTGTTTAGTCACAAGAGACAGGTATGATCTAGTTTAGTTTTTATTTTATTTTATTTACCGCATTGACCACCTAGGACTTTTATTACTTTCTATAGATAGAGGGTAGTTATATTCTGTGAAAGGGGGCCAGAAGGGAACTGGAGGTGGCTACACAATTTTCATTGTTGGGGAGGGATATTGGGGTAGTGGAGGGATTAATTAGTGTGTTTCATTTTTTCTACCTTTATACTATATTGTTTCTATTTATTTTATTTTACTTTAGTGTGGACGTCTGACGTATGTATGGGTCATGCCGAAATTTTATTTATTTTCTGCTACTATATTAATTAATTTTTTTGGAGAAATAATTCTCGAGTGGTGATTCCTTGATTCCCACCAGTGGGTGTAGCCGATCCACCTTAGTCTATCCTAGCATTCATATATTAGAGTCTATGTCTGAACTATGGGAAGTCCTAGGAAACATGGATAATTAGGGAAGGATTGGAAATGTATAGAAATTAATTATGAGTTCCCATGAATAACAATTGAGGAAATTAGAATTTATAATGAGCAGATATGGGAGAATATGAAATATATATTGATTATGGAAATGTTATGGGTATAAAAGGTGGTGAAATGATAATGTGTCGATACTAATAAATGAAAATTCACATTCATAACAAATTTTATAATTTAATACCGGATCATACTACTATATATTATTGGAGTTGATGATTAGACTCTATCCCAATGAAACTATAGAAATACATTAGTATCAAAAATACTATATCATACACTATATAGTTTGGTTTTAAATTCCCAGAAAAACCTTAATTGAACTCATGGTAGGACTCAGGACTAGTTATCATATCACAACTGGGTCAAGGAAGTTATTCCCTTATCACATACACTGAGTAGAGTGCCACACAACCCTAAATACAACAATATCCCCAAAAGAAATACTTGAGGTTTTCTGAAGTAACCTTCATTACCTGATACAATGTTAGGAGCATGGTTAATCTTCCCACTGGTTCTTTTATGAAGATTTCATTCATTCTTCAAACCACCCCACATAGTTTTGTTTTTCCAAGGAATCCCCCTCATCTGGAAAAGGACTGGTAAATGCCTCATGATAGTTGGGATCTCTAGATTGACTTGTAAATATCTACAAGAAAAAACTAAATTCTCATTGTAAGACTTTTAACTTTCAAACATATCACGCCCAAGAGCAGGGTGATTAATCCCTTTTCCGAGACACTAAAGGGAGTACCACATAACACATATAAAAGACAGTTTCTTGTTTTTATTCTTCTTTATACTCTGGTTTTATAGGCGTGAAAACCTTCACCATGGTCAAATATGTAATCTAATGAAATTCTAAAATATCTACTTTCAAAATCTCCTTTTGAACTCTTGAGAATATTGGAATTTGAACCTTTATTTTAAAATCTTCATTTAAGAACCTAGTTTTCTAAGTCTTTATTAAAAAACCATCCTTAAAAGAAAATATCTAATATCACAACACTATATTATTCATTTAAGACTCTGAATAATATGGAATCTATATTACCAAATTTTTTTATTCAAAACATCATTGGCATGAGACCCGAAAAAGTGATTCATGCAACCATATGAACCATGTAATAGTTTCATTCAAATGCTGTATGTTTTCCCTCATAAACACTACCTGATAGCTTTCTTTTACACACCTATAACCATAGTTCCCATTCTATCACAGATTCATGGAACCTTCTGAATCCTTGTGCAACAATATTTATGCAGGCCATTGAAATGTTTTGTAACCTCATCCTACTAAACTAGTTAAAAATTTCTCCAGTATTCATGTATTTTAAATCAGTCCCATATTTCAAATATTAAGATCAATTCCAACCTTAATATATCATCTACCTCTTCAATTTAATGAGTGAACATGATCCACATCCAATCGCTAACCTGTATCAACTTTCATCCATGCTCCAAACACATATCAATATATCCAAATCATGAATGGCATTTCATTATGCAATTATTCCATGCATACCTCCATTGTCGTTCCTCTTCTAAGACTTATTTATGTTAACACATCAAATGAACTCTCCATATATATATTTTCAAAATATCTTCATTCAATAGATATTTATTCAATTATTCTTGAAAAAGCCCATGCCTCTTCATCAAACATACCTCATTTATACCTCATATATTTTCCAAAAATCCAACCAATCAAGCCTTGGTTGCAACAACCCCCCCTTTGTATTTTATTGATAATTTCAAATCATTTCCATCATCCAATCCATATCATAATTATTCTCTTCTCCTTTTTAAATAAAATACAAATTATCTTTGTCTCTTTGGGAAATATCAAGTCCATTTTATAACCCCCCTTACTCAACATACTCCAAGCACTAAATATGTATAGAGAAATCATCACCTTTAAAACCACTTCATGAATAACATATTAAGAGATATATTACCCCTCCTAAATGATTTCACCTATAGAAACCATTGGAAAGATATCCCAAAATATAGTTGAAACCAAGAAAACCTTAAATAATGAATTTTGACACCTTATCCACTTTGTAACAAGAAAAATACCCACAAATCTTCATAAATCCAATATCTTGAGACTGATTCTATCATATTTTTGGTGCCAAAATTCGGGACAGAGAAGAAGCCAAAAAGAAGGCACCATTGGCTGCCTCGTGAAGCTATTTTACAGAGTCCCCCCAGTACCGCGACCGCTGCGAAGCAAGGAGGTGGGCCGCTCCACGAACACATTTGACGTTCACGAGCCTGCCGCGAATCAAGGAGGCGGGATGCTCCACGAACGCACTTGACGTTTGCAAGACCATCGCGAAGCAAGGAGGCGGGACGCTCTGCGAATTCATTTGACGTTCGCGAGCCCACCACGAAGTAAGAAGGCGGGATTCTCTACGAACACACTTGACATTCGTGATCCCTCCGCGAAGCAAGGAGGCGGGATGCTCCACGAACACACTTGACGTTCGCATGCCCACCGCGAAGCAACCAAGTCCCTCTTCGTGCCACGTAAGCTCCACTTTGTGGTGCCTCTTGATTATAAATACCAGAATCCCCCTGATCCCAGAGGATAGACAATCTAAACTTTCGACTTCACATCTCCCGAATCACGAAGCATCCTTCTGCTCTACAAACCATGAGCTATGCGAGGTACTTATTCTCTATGAAGTGCCTCCCCTTTGTCTCGTTTTTATCCTCTCTTACAAGAGGGATTCCTTTTGTGAAGCCTAAGGGCCTTCACGAAGGAAGGGTATCCCCAAGGGGACTCGGGTCGTCATAGAGCATTTATGCTTCCTGAAACACCCTTCATGTACACATAATCCACATGATAAGGCAGGTTCACTGTACTTCGTGAAGCACATTGCTTCATGACACCTTGCTCCGTGAGGCACCTTTGCTCCGTGAAGAAGTGCTCTGCGAATGCCTTTCCACGTAGCGAAGCACCTCCCATATGTACCTCTACCCTATGCTTAGGCTAAGGCACCCCACCTCGTGAAGCACACCCCTTCGCAAGTGCTCTCCTCTAGGTAGAACAATAGAGCTTCACAAGACCCCTACCTATGAACCCCTTTGCTAGGAAATTACTTTTCCCGTGCGACCCTCCAAGTTTGCACGATGTGACTTCAAAGTCCCTTGGACGATACTACCCGTTTCATTGCTTCACCTCATTATTCTTCACATAGGCACGCTAATGGCTATTGCTTCTTCGCATAGCCACACTAACGTGGGACCCTAGATGGTTTTCTCCACGACACCCCTTCACCACGACTTTTCCTGTCCCCTCTCTGTACCAAAGAGTAGAGGTTAATAGTTATTTAAGTCCTAGGGGTGTAGAGAAAACCCACCTCATCCAAGCTGCATGAAGTTAAACTGCCAACCACCTTCGTCCTCAGCACATGACGTTAAATTGTGACCTCGCCCCGTGCCCCGCACGCAGGGTATCCCACATTGGACATTCTTCATGCCCACTGGTCTCCATAGGGGATGATATCCTTCTTATGGGAGTGGCATTTGTCCGCAGGGGAAGGGAGACCATCTCGGTGTAAGCCCCTAGCTTTCCTACAGGAGGCAGCATCCCTAATTCTCTTTTTATCTTCGGTCCCCAGGGCCAGTGAAGGGTGTGGTAGGGAATGATGCTTCTCCTTTATTCGATCCCAAGTCCCTCTCCCGCCATGCTTTGTCACCATCGGACCTCCCTCTTAAAGTAAGTCTCAAGTTCTTCGGGCTGCTACCCACGCATAAGCCCCTGTTTCCTCTTTGGGTCGCTAACCACGTGTAAGCCCCACTTAACTTCCCATGGATTCACCTTTCGCAATGTGATCATTGGGTCTCCGCTGCCTCTTATTTCTCACACCTAACATGACTCACGTGAGTTTAGAGTAAGCACCGACCCTGGAACCCTCATCCCGAGTATCTTAGAGTGTAAGACCCACACCTACCACTCCGAACTACAAGTACTTTGATCTTTGCTAAGGTAGGGTATGTAGGAAGCCTCCATGAGGTTCAATCCCAACATCCATTGGACCCTAGGTCCACTTTCACATCAGTTCACTAATGCCACCATCCGAACTATGAGGACTTTGATCCTTGCTAAGGCAGGGTATATAGGAAGCCTCCACGAGGTTCAAGCCCAACAGCCCTTGGACCCCAGGTCCACTCTCATGTCGGTTCACCAATGCCACCACTCTGAACTATGAGGACTTTGATCCTTGCTAAGTCAGCGTACGTAGGAAGCCTCCATGAGGTTCAAGCCCAACATCCATTGGACCCCAGGTCAAACTTCATGTCGGTTCACTGACGCCACCATCCGAACTACGAGGACTTTGATCCTTGCCAAGGAAAGGTACGTAGGAAGCCTCCTTGAGGTTCAAGCCCAACACCGGTCATTCCTACCATCTTCACATTGGTTCATTAACTCACTGGGAAACCTAGAGTGTAAGCCCCACACCCATATCCTGAACTACGTGGAATTTGATCCTTGTTAAGGTAGGGTATATAGGAAGCCTCCACGAGGTTCAATCCCATCACTATCCACTTGAACCCTAGGTCCTTTATTCATGTCATTTCATCGAATCCTACCCCATACGAGAACTAAGAGGACTTTTATCCTTTCTAAGGTAAGGTACGTAGGAAACCTCCCCAAGATTCAAGCCCAACACCCAGTTGTCCCGACACCCCTTCGCGTCGGTTAAATATCCCCTTTTCATCCGAACTACATGGACTTTGATCCTTGCCATGGAAGGGTACGTAGGAAGCCTCCATGAGGTTCAAGCCCACCACTCATTGGTCGCTCCAACCCCCTTCACATTGGTTCCCCAACACCTTGGGCTGCCCCTGAGCGTAAGCCCCAAATGACCCCATATCGGGAACTACGAGGACTTTGATCCTTGCTAAGGTAAGGTATATAAGAAGCCTCTATGAGGTTCAAGCCCAACACCCAGTGGTTCCGACCCTATTTCACGTCAGTTCACCCCCGTCCCACATGACGTTAAACTGTGGACCTCTTTCAGCAGTAAGCCATTGTCACTCCATTCAGCGGTAAGCCGTTTTCACTGTAGCGGTAAGCCGTTGTAACCTTAATCAGTGGTAAGCCTTTGAGACCCCAATCAGCGGTAATACATTGAAACCCCATCCAGTGGTAATCCGTTGCGACCTCATCTAGTGGTAAGCCATTGAAAACCCCAATCAGCGGTAAGTCGTCATCAGATGAACTACGTGGACTTTGATTCCCTGCCACGAGGATACGTAGGAAGCCTCTTAGAGGATCAAGCCCAAAACCAAAATCATACTCATGATGGTTTCATCCCATTCACCACCCCCTCATGAAACATTCCATAATCCATCATGATTATTACTCAGGTCGCCACATCCCGGTGGAATCATGCCACCCCATCCCCTGTTCCAACTAACAACACTCAGCGGGCCACCCACGCGATGGCCCCAGTATCGGTGTTCCCTATAGGGGGTTCCTCTATCTGATCCACTCTAGTCAGTGTTCTAATCAGCCCGATCCATCTCTGCTGGACTTTAAACTTGTGGCATACCCTGTGTTAAACATGGGAAGCTGAGGAAAACCTCAGATACATGCCCATGACATACAATTCCCCGCATTCGATGTGGGATGCCTCAGGCTTCCGCACCCTCGATAAGCCCTATAATAAGGGATAGAAGATAGACACACCAATCCCCAGTGTTCATAAAGGCCAGTGATTCCCAATGTGACTACTCCCCTAACTGAAGTTTGTTGCCCTGACCGGACCCCTTGGAATGTCCTGACAGAAGCAACGTAATTAACTGGTGTCCATGAAGATATGGCACCAGGAAGAGTTTCACGAACAACGTCTTAAGTCTATGAGGGAGACCTAGAATAGGTGACGAGTTCTGAGGAGGAATACATGGAAGGAAGAACCAACATACCATCATCCCATTTCAATCAAGGAGCATACGTCCCTGAATAAGGAGCAGATGCCGCCCACCTTTGGAAAGCGGGAATGCAGGGAAATAAAAACCATGTCTCTCATCCCTGAATGGGACATACGCGCGCGCCCCATCAAAATCATCGAAAATAGAAATGGTGAACCGGAAGTGAATATATTCTCCTCAATATGGATATTAGTAGCACTTGAGACATCAATGGATTGACATGTCACCGGATCCAGTTATCCAGCGCTGGGTCCCGCTAAGAAAATAGCGGACCTGGCATGAAACTCACCAGAAGTTGGGGCAGTAGAACGTTGGAAATCACATTCTGTGATGTTGTCAACATGGATCCCTCTTATTAATCATGGAATACGGGATGGCACTGAGGCATGGGTCGTCGATTCCTTTTTCTTTCAGCACTAATGAGTTCATCTCCCTGCTTTTTAGGAATCAGGTTGCTACCTTAGGAACATGATCACCGCCTACCCGTATACGCAGGGGCATGGGCAATGCTAGCGCAGCCACTCCACGTGGCTTCACCACTTCCAAGATGGCCTCTGCATCCATGAATGTGGGGTGCCCACACCCCATCTCCCCATCAGAAGTTATCTAATGAAGGGTAATTAATGACCTCGTGCGTCGTTATGAGGAGGAGGGCATAATCCCAACCCATGATATGGCCCAGCCTAGACCTAGAGGCATCTGAACCTCACTTTCAACACCACCCCTAAGGTCCACACAGGGAGCCATTGCTTCCCACCCCGATATACAACCACTTCAGGAGCCTATCCCCAGAGCGCTTTGACGACTCCCTGCCTTGCGCTGACGAGGTAGGTGATGTTCAGACCAGCCCGATTAGAGTCCCATTCTAGAGGATCCCAGCAAGGGCTCCCACCCGGCCACATCAGCAGCACCACCTGGTCTTTCTAGAGGAGGATCAGGAAAGCTATGCTCCTGCACCACCAGCCCTGGCTCGTCCGACCTGTTGCCAGCGTCAGGCACAAGCTAAGGAGGATGCCCTCCAAGGGGTGTCAATGTCGATGACTACTATGACCCGAGCCACCGACGACACATATCATCAGGTCCCTACATACATTGAGCAGGGGCGCTTATATGCCCAACCAGGATCAAGGCCCCAACTGCCCCACAGGCAGGCTAGGTCGACTCTTCTAGTCGCAGGCATGAGCAGTGGTCATTGCAAACCAACCCGCAGCGATGCCACCCCGTATGGAGGTCCTCCCCATACCACTAACACAGAGAGCGTGGGCCTTCCCTGATTCGAGGCTCGGCATGGAGGTCCACCCCATTCCACCCTCAACATAATTGAGGGCCTTCCTCACGGCAGTGACACTCAGTGCGGGGGTCTCTGCCATGCCCATTACACTGGATATGGAGTCTCTCCTCCTGCTCCCAACCGTCGGTGCAGGGAAATTGCACATCCAGTCTCTCTCCAACATGGGGATCCTCCCTACGTCCTCTATGCATTTGGTGAAGGTCCTCCTCGCACCAGCAACCAGAGGGGTGAAGGCCAACCTCGCTCCACCCGCACCAAGCATAGTGGTCCTCCCCATGCTCCTGCCGGTCCTAGTGGAGGTTTTTACCACTCCAGTGCTATCCATGGAGGTCCTCCCCTTGTACCCTTTGAAATTTTTCCTGGTGCTCCTCGCACCTCGGATTTCTCAGGTGGAAACCCTCTCCTCCCCAACACCAGTGCGGCCAAAAGACCTCATGTTAGAAATCATCCCTGTCCTGAGGAGCCACCCCGGGGCAGGAAGGCAGGTCGTCGCCGCCACAAGAAGAATTATGAGAAAGCCTGGACATAGATCAAACCATTCCACTTCTCAGATTATGAAGTAGAGTACGACTCAACTTGGGAACCCTCCCCTCGCTCATCTGAGTCAAGGGTTGGGGCAGGGATGAGGTGCGTCATCCTGGTGCTCCCGGAATGCGAGGTCCAAAGGATTCCCGCCTCCCTCCGCAGGTATATCTAGGAGGATGAAAATATGGAGACCCCACATGTTACAGTCATGAAATCACCACCATAATTACCAGAAGCACTCTCTACCTCCACAAGAGATCAAAGAGAGCTATTTTGGGGGACCAATGGCGGATGAGAAGTAGTGCGACCCATCACCAGCAGCCCTGGACCCTGATCCAGGAATGACAGCCTTTATCCCCTCTTATCACGACGTAGCGGCCATTTCATTACACTCTTCGGAGGACAACCTGAGAATTGACATTCAGTCAGCCCGTTCGCCATATTCTCCACCGGCCAGCCTACCATCCCAGCGGTCTAACTCAGTACCGCTGCTGGTTCCTCAACCACCCCCAGTTGGCGAGTGGGGAAATCAAGGTACATGCCCTAAATTTGAGCCAAGGAGCTTCTGGAGCATCATTGCAGTAGACCACTTCCCTGAGAAGTTTGGGCCAGTGGAAGCTCAAAATTTATGCATACCAGAATCCCTCACTCCCAAGGAAGTTGAGTGTTTCCGCTACACCCTCTGGGTGACACACTTTAGTCTTCGTCATCAACGCGTGGCTTATCTAAGGCGACAAGAACATTTCGAAGACATCAGTGAGCAGTGTCGTTTAGTCGATATGGCCGCACTCCCTATGGACCAGCGCCCCGAGTCACTAGGTCGTCGTGAGGCCCTCCAGTAGCAATGCGTTCAGAGTATCAAGGTACTATGAAAAATTATCAGGGAGGATACCCCCACATGAAAATCCATTGCTAGGGGTAGTATGATTCCCTCCTCTTCAGTCCTATCTGGCGGAAGCCCGACTCACTATGCGATATTAAGGACATGCCCCCAGGAAGGGTCACAGTCAATATGGATGATATAGTGGACGAGGAGGAAGAGCTGGAGCTTCTCGATGGAGAGTTACCCCCTGAGGGTGTTCCACCACTGTTGGACCCATCGAGGATGATTACTCATCAGTAGAGGAACCTCCTAAGTCTCCATGTGCCCACCGAGGCATTGGTACTTAGAAAGAATTCCAGTAAAGGCAAAGAGAACATCAGAGTTTTCAAACACTCCAACCCATCCGCCTCATTGTAGAAGATGGAGGAGGACCCTGAGAAGGCCACGTTGGACTAGCAACTTGCTGAGCAGAAGAAGTTGGTCGATGAACTCCTGGATGAATGCACTACGGAGCAACGACCTGACTAAGGTGATCCTAGGCCGGGGTAGCAGGGGTAGGAACAACTACCCATCAGTGAGATTCCCCCAGGTAACCCTGATCATACCACTCCTGCAGACAGGGCTGAAGCTGGACCTCATGGAAAGAGGGTGCGGTATGTCTCACCAAACCCTCCCGAACGGCGCGACAATCCAAGGAATCCGGCTCAGGCTCCCTCGGAAGCCCCAAGGGTCGCTCCACCAGCCGCTCCATGAACCGCTGAGCCTTCCTACTGTGTTGAAGAGCTCGAAAACATGCTTGTGATTAGGGATCCCCGTCAAGACAGGAACCCTCACCTAGATGATCTTATGGCGGCACTCATAGCCTGCCTTGAGGCATTGGAAACGTGACAGGTGGCAATCCCACCCGATGGCAAGCCATACCCGACATGGGTGGATGATATGCTGACACCTCCGGGTTTCATGAATCCCACCTTCTCCCCCTTTAACGGGACAGGGGATCCGCTGCAGCACCTGGCCCACTTCAACTCAAGGTGTGGGACCATGTTAGGGACTCCAGCGCAGCAGGAGGCTGCCAAGCTCCGCTATTTTGTTCAGACACTGGAGGGGCCAACATTTGTTTAGTACAACCAGCTACCCGCCAGATCCATAACCATATGGGAGGACCTTTGTAGGCAATTCCTCTACCATCTCATCTCTACCACCTGGAAAACTAGCATATAATACCTCTTCAAGTACAAGTAAAGTCCAAATGAGTGAGTCACGGACTTTATCGCCCAGTGGAAGGGGCTTACATACTCCCTTTACATGCCACTGACTCAGGAGAAATTACTGACGATGTGCGTAGGGAACGTCAATATGGAACTAGTTCCTTATTTGATCACCCAGAACTACCCTGGAGGATTCTGAGACTTCTTCAATAAGGCCCAACGCCTGAAGGAAGCCCTACAACAGGCCATCCAGACACGTCCTTTGACCCCTATAATTCTAGCGAGGAGAGTTTCCAGAGCTGAGCCTGCCACGGTGGCCCAAATAGAAGCCCCCAGACAGCTAGAGTTTCTACCAGGAGAACCAGCCCTACAGAGGCCCTCCTCCTTAGGCACAGCCTTCGGCTCAGAAACATCCTCAGATTTGGAAAGCGCCCCCACAGAATGCGCCGCCACCGCCTAGGCGGGACAATCAGGGACCACCTCCTCAACAGGCCCCTCCAGCTTCTCGTCAGGGCCAGGATCCAAGGGCCCCCTTCCCGGACAAGAGAAACCAGACTTACTCATTCAACAAGAATCAGGTCCCTGGTTACTTCCATAGTGCTTCAGAGCAGGGGATTGTACTCTTGCCTGAGTGCAGAAGGCCGGAAGAGGCAAATCTCACTGATCGCCCCAAATACTTCCCCTATCATCGGATTCTGGGGTATACCTTTAAGCAATGATATGCATTTAAATATTGGCTCCAAGACCAGGTCGATAACAATATAGTCAGGCTGGGCCTGTCCCTGGAACAAGTGGTGGGTGTATTTGCAGTTCCAGAAAGCATTAGCGACAGTGAAGGCGAGTGGAAGCAGGTTTCTAACCATGGGTCCCAGAAGTACGATGACTGGATGGCTTCAAAAATGGTTGCTCATGCCCATGGAATCATTCGAGCATGCCTGAATTAGTTGGAGCCTTCAAAAGTTGCAGACACCACTTTTTCATCATCATCTCAGCGGACCTCTTCCCAGAAGAGCAAACATCGACGACGCAAGAAAAAGAAACGTGCCCCGTAAATGTCATCATCGTCTCGCACTCTCGGTGACTCCATGCCCCCTAAGATGGGGATCCTTCATATAATTCCCCCAGTAGTGGATGAATCTTCAAGTGACAATCAAGGGTATGATTTTGTTAATACCGTGGAGTTGGTAAATCCCTATATGACTCCCGACGACGGGGAGTGCCAGGCAAACCTCCCCAACGTCCCCAGCCGATGCCAACGTCGGTAGAGTTGCATCCATATGGGTCGTCAAGGCGCATCAGTTGGCACCCCAAGCCAGTCTGTGCATGCCATTGAGACCATATAGTAGGCCCAACTCAGAGTTCAACATGTACAACCTCTTCATCCAGTGTCGTTGGGCCCACATCCACCACCGTTTTTGCTACTAGATCAAACAGAGCTACCTCATCCAGGCCGCGGCCAGCCTCGCATGGATACAGGCCAATCTTAGTCGTCTGGTCCCCATCCAGCAGCCACTCTCCAGGCCTCAACTAGTGAGCAGCGGGATATGCCCAACACCAGCCAGCCGCCGATCCAGCCGGTAGGGCCCGCTATGCCTCCAATCGCAGAGTGACCTCTTGTAAGCAGAAGTTCACACCTGAAGTAGAAGTACAATGTCCTAAAGAACCTTTTCGGCATCCTAGTGAGGCTTTCCATCCTTGAATCCCTTCTCCTGTCTTCAGATATGCGCGAGGCCCTCGCTGAGGCTTTAAGAAGCCCCCTCCAGTTTGAGACGGAGGTAGCAGCTGCAGAAGCCTTTAATGTTGAAGCAGTCGAGAACGCCAAATGCTAGGACATCATTTCATTCTCTGGAAAGGATGAAGGCTCTCCCATATAGGGGTACATATGCCCGATGTACATCACCAACCAATTTAACAACATGGAGGTTCGCTGCTGTCTCGTTGACACCGGCTCTAGGATTAACCTTATCCCAACACAGACACCGCGGAAGCTAGAGTTATCTGAAGATGAACTGACTCCCTCTGATTTAAGAATCCAGGGATATGACAGGACATAAAAGACCTCGTTCAGCAAGATCTATTTGAATACCCAGTTCAGTGGCCTAGTTTTCAGTACCGAGTTTATGGTTGTCTCCGAGGACACTGCGTACAATGCATTGATGAGAAGATCATGGATCCACCTGCATGCGGTGGTCCCCTCGTCGTATCACCAGTGCCTCATGTACTCCCTAAATGGTCGAGTAGGCATACTCCAAGGTGATGCATCCCCTTTTGCCTCTTTTGAATCCCATTACTTGGATGATGACTATTACAAGAGCAAGGATAACCAGATTCTGGCAAGTGAGGTTGATCCCACCACAGTCAAAACTGACCCCTGGGTAAGTCTAGATGACGCCTACGTCTTCTCGATCCATCGATTGGAGGCCACAACCCCTGACATGGGGTAATGCTTAATTGTCTCTGGAACAAGAGGAAGTCATATTCCCAAGTCCAAGCGATGATGGAAAATCACCTCGTACTCCTATATAAACCAGGATCAGGTAGTCCCGAAACCTCCTCCCCCCGTACGATATTGAGATATCCGCCCCATGGAAATGGCAGTACGTTATAC
This sequence comes from Viscum album, assembly GCA_963277665.1. Lineage (NCBI taxonomy): Eukaryota > Viridiplantae > Streptophyta > Magnoliopsida > Santalales > Viscaceae > Viscum > Viscum album. The sequence continues at coordinate 1,508,412,664 of OY728128.1, read as the reverse complement.
ATGTCTGTTTCTTCAGGATGGGATTAACTGGATCAATCCAACACACCACTATTAATTTGATATCATCAAGTGTGGCCCCTTGGGTCGAAGACCAGATGGGATCAGATCAACTGCCTTCATCGCTATAGTCTCAGCGATGCATGAATCTCCTGATATGCTGTCCACTACTGACCAGGCTGGTACCAGCCTCCTGTCAGGTTCTTTTGACCCAAAGGAAGATTCACCTGTTGGGAATCCCTCCTCCAGAAGCGAAGAAGTGGATTTGGAGGATGCTCCCCTCACATTTTAAGAAGGCATCTCCTCCATAGTCAATGAACTGGTACAGGTGAACCTTTTTAGCAAGGCAGATCCAAGACCCACATTGATCAGTGCCACCATGTCCCTTGAGGAGCAGCAGTGGTACATAGATTTCCTAAAATAGCACCGTGACATGTTTTCCTGGAGTTATGACAAGATTCCAGGACTAGATCCTCAGGTAGCCATCCACCGCCTCAGTCTCCCGAAAAATCATCACAGGTTCAAGCAGCCTCCCAGGAAGATGAACCCTTCTCATGGTGCCATGGTCGAGGCCAAATTCGACAAGCTCATCAGATCCAACTTCGTCAAGGAGGTCCAGTACCCCAAGTGGCTAGCCAAAATTGTGCCTATCAGGAAGAACAGACAAATCAGAGTCTGCACTGACTTCTAGGATCTCAACCGTCACTGTCCAAAGGATGATTTTCCCCTTTCAATGACAAAATTTTTGATCTACACTATGGCTAGGTTCCAATACCTCTCCTTCATGGATGGTTACTTTTGATATAATCAGATCCAGATGGCCCCTAAGGATAAAGAGTACACCGCTTTCAGGGCACCCCAAGGTACTTTCTGTTACCAGGTTATGCCCTTCGTCCTGAAGAATTCAGGTGCCACCTATCAGTAGGCCATGCACCGCATATTCAAGACAATCATCGGGACATTAGTGTAATGCTATGTGGAAGATCTGGTGGTCAAATCTCACTAGTTCCAAGACCATCTCAAGGACCTTGAGAAAGTGTTCGGCTTCCTCCGTTCCCAACACCTGAAGATGAACCCGTTGAAGTTTTCCTTCAGGGTCACCTATGGGAAGTTTCTTGGATTTTTTGTTAGGTACCAGGGCATCAAGATCAAGCCATAGAAGATCAAGGCCATCATCTAGATGCCTCCCCTGAGAAATATTCGGGAGCACTGAGATTTTCAAGGCCACTTAGCCTATATACACTAATTTATTGCGAATCTGGCTGGAAAGTGTAAGACCTTTTCCCGGCTCATGAAGAAAGGCTCTGCCTATGAGTGGGATGAAGAGTTCCAGACCGTGTTTGAGGAAATCAAGTAGTATCTGCTCCAACCTTCAGTCTTGATGCCACTCGTCTCCAGAAAACTGTTGATCTTGTACGTGACTACCCTGGAACGATCTATTGGTGCCCTTCTCGCCCATAAGAACAATGAAGGGATGGAAAACAGTCTCTATTACCTCAGATGCATGCTCCTCAACATGGAGACCAGATACTCCCCCATCGAAAAGAGCTATCTTGCACTGGTATTCACAGTACAGAAACTGCGACACTACCTGCAGCACCACGAGGTATAGCTGGTGTCTCAGGTAGACCTGATGAAGTACATTTTGAACTGCCCCATGTTGACCGGCCATCTAGCGTGGTGGTAAATAATCCTCCAGCAGTTTGACATCAGTTTTTCCCCCATAAAGCTATCAAGGGACAGGAATTGGCATAATTTCTTGTTGCCCATCCAACCTCCGCAGACCAGTCCCTAGACTTGGATTTTCCCAACAAGGCAATCCTCTCGGTAGATCCTGCCATCCCATGTTGGTAGATTCACTTTGATGGTGCCTCCCGGATCCCCACAGGTAGGAAAATCAATGATCCCAGACTCAACAGAGTAGGCTTGGTTATTGCATTTATTACCTTGGCATAAGCCTTTCTACCGTATTCATTCCTGTTGTCGGAAGGCTACACCAACAACGAGACAGAGTATCAGGATCTCATCACTAGCCTCGAGCAGGCCCTCGAGATCGATGTACCCCACCTACATGTGAAAGGCGATTCCAAACTAGTCATCAAGAAAGTCAATGGTGAATATGTCATCAGAAATCCAGATCTCGTACCATTTTTGGAGTGCACCCTCCATCTAATGGCCTGGTTTCCATCTCAGCCAGAATTTACTCATGTCCCTCGATCTCAGAATGGTCGAGCTGATGCCCTGGCCAGCCTGGCTGCGTCACTTGCAGAACTCAAGCAGGATGATCTAATTATACACATGGAACACCAGAGAGTCATTTCCCCTGTCACCTCAGATGATGACGACGACTTACAAGTAAGCCATCTTACCGCCAGATCCTCCATGTCAGGACCCCCGGGTTCTCCAAATACAGTGGTTGAAGTGACTCATGACTGGAGAGCCCCTTTTGTTGAGTATCTCTAAAACGGTTGCCTCCCAGCTGATCGGACTGAGTGCGAGCGAATCCGACACTGCACGTTGTAGTTTACCCTACAGTGTGGTCCCAGTATTAAGCAGATCCTCTAAAAGCACGGGTTTGATGGTGTTATCCTCCATTTCATCCAAGGAGTCGAGATTTCTCAGGTCATGCAGGAGGTTCACGCCGGTTCCTATGGTGCCCACCAATCTGGGCCAAAGCTGTCCCATCAGATCCGGAGACTGGGGTACTTCTGGCCCTCTATGATCCATGATTGTATCGAGTTCACCAAGAGATTTCACGCGTTCCAAGTTCATGCTAACTTCCTGCATCGGCTGCCAGAACCTCTCCACTCCACCAAGTACTCTTGGCTATTTGTGGTGTGGGGACTCGATGTTGTGAGACCATACCCACCGGCGACAACTTTTCAGTGCAGGTTCATCCTAACCACCACAGATTTCTTTTCTAAGTAGGAAAAAGTATCTCCACTCAAGGAGGTCAAGGCCTATTCCATTGGTGACTTTGTGATATCCAACATCATCTACCAATTTGGGGTCCCTCATGCCGTCCTCACCGATAACGACACCAACTTCCGAGCAGCCGAGCTGAAGAAATTGTACGCCAAGTACAACATCTGTTTGAACCATACCTCCCGCTACCACACGCAGGCAAATGGGAAGATCAAGGAATTCAACAAAACCATCTCTAACATTTTGAAAAAAATGGCTGGTCATAACAAGAAGAGTTGGCCAGACAAGCTCCCCAATGTCCTCTGGGCCTATCAGACGACGACTCGTAATTCTACCCAGGAAACCCCATATTCCCTGGTGTATGGAGCTAAGGTCGTCCTACCCATCGAGATCCAGATACCCTCGTTACGAATAACAGTCTATGACCAGCAGGCGCCAGATAAGGTAGTCGAAATTCATCTGGCCTAATTGGAAGCCCTTGATGAGAATAGGCTTCGTGCACTGTACAATTTGGAAATGCATCAGAATAAGATAGCTAGGGACTTCAACAAGAAGGTTCAACTCAAAATTTTTTTTCAAGGCAAATTGGTATTGACCCTCTGGGTGCCAATGATCCATGACAGGAAACCACCCAAGTTGGAGCCCAAATGGGAAGGACCTTACATAATTCACAGGGATTACCCCAATGGAGCATACTCCCTGGTGACCATGGATGGTGAGAGTATAACTCCTCCCACCAATGCCAAGTTCCTCAAGAAATAATTTGCCTGAGCCTACTGGTCCTGCATGACACTAAACTGCATGCTGGTCCCACATGACCCTAAACTGCATGCTGGTCCTACATGACCCTAAACTGCACGCCAGTTCCACAATACCTTAAATTGTTCGGTCCTACACGAATTTAAATTGTGCATCGTCCTGCATGACGTTAAACTGCATTTTGAGAACTACGTATGGATTGATTCCCATCCTCATGAGATATGTAGGAATTCTCAGACGCCTCATCTTGAGCCCAGCCCCGAACTCTTCTCTTCGACTATCCCCCCTGGGTATAGTTCTCTCAGAGGATCCTTGCATGATAAGGGGTAGGATTCCTTAGCCCCACTCATACCAGGATTATAATGGTCACACCATGTGCCCACTCCCATTATTCTGTCCTCCCACATCCTCACCGCATGACGTTAAAACTGCATGACCTTCAAGAACTATGTACGACTTGATTCCCATCCTTACGGGATACGTAGGGACGCCTGAACATTTTTTCTGTTGGCTCAGCCCAAACACCATAGTCTTCCCCTCGGGTCAAGACATATGGTGGGGTGTAGAATTATTCCCCATTTCACGTCAAGCTAACCTCGATTCGTCCATACGTCCCACTCCCTAAAGATGTTTGCCTCTTTCATAGATGGGTATAACTATGCTTCACCTACTCCTTTGATTGGGACTCCATCATTATTCCCATCCAGAAGGGCCCTAGAATGGTATGGATGCTAGGTCTAAGGGATATCTTAACACTTCGGGCCAATTCTCTCAAGGATGTTGAGAAACAAGCTGATACAAGTCCTGTGTTGCAAATATGGTCAGCGGTCGATGTTCATTTTTTGTTCCCATTTCAGGTCACCATAGGGACGTTGTGTTTCGAACATGGTCAACAGCTGTCCTGCGACGTTGGAACTAACCCAAGATGTCCCAAACATTGAGTGTAGTGGTTCAATCTACCTCGTTGTATCTCCAATAAATGAACTCCCTTCGGGAAAAGCCAAGTTTTATTCCCCCACATGACGAGGAGAGCTGAGACTAGCTCCTTGTTTCCCACACTGAGCACTGCTCATGTGGGCTTAGGAGCTGTGATGAGGCAGTAACCGTACAAGGGGGCATATGGACTTTCCATCCGAGGCCCAGCCTCAGGCCCCTTGGACTTCTCAGGCCCCCATCCCAAGTTCTCACTTGGGATTGTATGGTGCGGCATGGGATTATGTCCTCATTCACGTCAGGTTACTCGCCGTGCCATACACATCCCCAGATGAGGTACCTTATCCTCCCTTTGTCCTCACAGCAAGACATTAAAATGAAGATTGTTTGGGCCTTCCCATCTGAGGCCCAGCCTCAGGCCCCTTGGCCTTTTCGGGCCCCTGGCCCAAATTCATATTTAGGGTTATACGGTGTGGTATGAGATTATATCCTCATTCAAATCGGGTTACTCGTCGTGCCATACACATCCCCAAATGAGGTACCTTATCCTCCCTTCGTCCTCACTGCAAGACGTTAAACTATATACTGGTCGGGCCTTCCTGTCTGAGGCCCATCCTCAGGCCCCTTGGCCTTTTCGGGCCCCTGGCCCAAATTCCTATTTAGGGTTGTACAATGTCATATGAGATTATGCCCTCATTCACATCAGGTTATTCACCATACCATACAGCTCCCTTGTTTGGGGTATCTTACTCCTCCCTTCATCCTCACTGCAAGACATTAAACTGCAGACTGGTTGGGCCTTCCCATCCGAGGCCCAGCCTCAGGCCACTCGACCTTTTCGGGCCCCTGACCCAAATTACTATTTAGGGTTGTACGGTGTGGTATGGGATTATGTCCCCATTTATGTCGGGTTACTCGCCATGACATACCCCCCCTAATTAGGGTACCCTACCCCTATGTGCGATTTTAGAACTATGTATGGCTTGATTCCCATCCTTATGGGATACGTAAGACCGCCTGAGCTTCTCTTTTTTGGGTCCATCCCCATCTTGGCCCCTCAGCCCGTATTATTCCATGAAAGGGATATACGATGTGGTACGGGATTATATCCTCGTTCACATCAGGGTTTTAACAACCACTATGTGTAACTCTTTCCCCTGATATTTTTCCATCCTCTTGTGCTATCCTCGTCTTTTCAAATTGGCCACTCCCAAGATGAGCCCCTTGGTCCTCTTTGGGGATTCAACAATGTGCCTAAGGGTACTCTGGTTTAATGCTTGGAATGTCGGATTCTACTCGGACATGCTTCCACCCATTTTTCAAGCTTCATGTTCTCCATCATTAGGGATTCCATCACCTTTCACACCCAAAGGGACCCCAAATGGCATAGATTCTAGGCCTAAGGGATCTCCTACCAATACGGGCCAACGTCCTCGAGGGTCGCATACAACAAATTGATAAAAATCCCATATTTTGAATATGTTCAGCGGTTGACGCTCATTTGATTGTCCCCATTTCATGCTAACATGATATGGATGTTGTGTTTCGAACACGGTCAACAATCATCCTCCATAGTCATGCCAACCCCATTAAGCCCAAAAATGTCAATTACATGATTCACATCCTTCTCCACCTCATCATTTCCAAATAAAATCTCGACACTTATGGCACTATCCCTCAGCGCGCATTTGCACATTAGGAAGAAAAATCCTCGTTAAGGGCATCATTCGGGGCTCCGCACCAATTTACCTTTGGCTTGCATTCCAGGTATTGAAATAAACATCTCCCTCCCTTGTTTCCCACAATTAGTCTGACTCATGTGGTCTTAGGGATCAGGATGAGGTTTGTGCTTACTTGGAAGGTTTTCACTCATCTATGGTCCAAGTTCTAAGACCGTAAACTAAGATCTCCTCTAGAACTACAAATAGCTTGATTCCCATCCTCATGGGATATGTAGGAACACCCAGACGTCTTTTTTTCGGGTCCAGATTAGTTGGGAGCTAGTTTCTCTTACCCCTTACCCTCTTACCTCTATTTAGGCCCCTTGGTCCGAGGCTCCTCTCTTGGAATTGCATATGGTGCGGTATGGGATTATGTCCTTATTCACGTCGGGTATGTTTTATTGCACCATACACATCCCCCATTTAGCATCATCTCTACTACTTCTATGTTGCATGACGTTAAAATGCATGCTTGGTCCTATCACATGACCCTAAACTGTGACATTATCATCCTGGACGCACGATGAAAAATGGAACTACATCGTGATGTCCTCACTCAAGAGGACACCATGTTTGGTATTGGTCACACGCCATACCATTTTTCAATGCCTTCTATGGATTGAATCTTGTGGCGATGTCGGGACTTGATATCCTAGTCTGGCGCTTCACAAAAAAACCATTCACCTTAATGGAAAAACAAGATTTATCAAATAATTCTTCTTTTGGTGAGAGGGCCACACCCGCACGCCCTTTTATCCCTGGAACTGGTACCTTACCGTGCCACCTCTTAGAACTACATGCATCTTGATCCCCATCCTCATGAGGTATGTAGGAATGTTCGTGAACCTTTCCTTGAGCCTAGCTTAACTCTTATTTTTGGTCCCTCGACCTAAAATCTCTCCAAGGAACACTTGATGGTTGGAACCCCAGTTCCCATTTACGTTAGGTTTTTATAATTACCCCACCATGTGTCTCCCACGTTTCCTACCATCCATGGTACGAGTTCTATGACCCTAAACTAAGATCTCCCTATGGGAAGGGACTTGACTCCCTCTATCTAATACGTATCGTTGTCGTATTCAGATGCATTGACAAAGAGACCGAAGTGTGGAATTTTCATGGGGACATTCCCCTTGTTCCATGTACAAGCTTCATGAGATTTCTATTTGGATCCTCATCCTCTTCCACATTCGAGGGGACCCCCTTCATGGCCTGGTCTTATGCCGCCTTGGCTCACCTACCGTTTCAGGCCAACATCCCTAAAGATCTCAGATGAAATTTGCGACAGGTCTCGTGTTTCAAACATGGTCAGCGGTCAACCCTCATTTTTCTATCTCCATCCCAGGCTAATGCGATAAGAATACTGTGTTTTGAATATGGTCAACAGTTATCCCTCATCGTCATGTCACCATCATTGTGATGCAGATTTTGAGCATCATGATTCACAAATTTCCATTTTCTCATGTTCAAGTGGAATTTCAACATACTCGGTTTTACATCTTCGTGCATCTAGGTGCGCTATATGGACAGGTTAACATCATTGGGTTGACATTCACCGAGTGTCCCTTCGCCCTAACATGTTTCCTCCTATGTCGGGAAAGTCTCACCACTACTTCTTGTTTCCCACATCAAGCATGACTCACGTGGGCTTAGTAGTTTTGGTAGGATGTGCACCGACGCAGCCAATATTTTCATCATCCCGCATGACATTAAAATGTGCTTCTAGAACTACATATGGCTTGATTCCCATCCTCATGGGATACTTAAAGACACCCAGGTATTTCACCTAGGGTCCAGCCCCAGGAATCATAAATCCTGTTCCTCCTCATTTCCGGCCCCTGGCCTGACCCCTCGTGGGGAACCATGTAACTGTAATTTTGCTATGAACAAGTTCAGGATGCCCCAAGATGACATTGGGAAGCGACGGATCCCACGCCAGAGAGGTCCTATCTAAAAGAACGAACAATCCATGATTAGATCGATGCATCCATCTAATGTGTTTTCACCATGATGGTGTGATTCCAAGAGTGTTGGACTCCATTCGAACAACCCATCATCCCACATTCCACACTTTGCGTGCCCCTTATTCAGACCCTCACCCTCTTTCATGTCTAAGGTAACTCCCTAATAGTATGGATTCTTGGCCTATGGACCACCTATTGTCCTGGGACAATGTTCCGAAAGACTAAAAGATGACATTTTGAGTCAGACCCCATGCTTCGAACATGGTCAGCGGTCGAACCTCATTTGCTACCCCCACTCCAGGCTAATACAATAAGAATACTATGTTTTGAATGCAGTCAACAGTTATTCTTTATTATCATGCCACCCCTAAAATGTTCTGAATCCTGGGTATCATTATTCACACTTCCCATTCCCATCTGTTCAGATTGATTTTAGCACCCCTGGCATTACCCCGTTCATTCACAAGATCACACTGGGAAAACGGTAATTCGGCTATCCTAAGAGATTCATTCTCCAGTTAGGTATCTCCCATATCCTCTTGAAAATCCGGACCGGTTGTTCAGACCACGGATGCCCGAAGCTTGGTTTGCACTCCTACGTTTGTATGTGGTGATAAGATGGTCATCCCTTGTTTCTCACATCGGGCCCGACCCACGTGAGCTTAGGGAATGATCGATGGATGCTTCGTGAACATCACAAGGATGAAATAAACCAATGTAACAATAGAACTCATGCATGCTACGAAATCAAACAATTAAAGCATGAAAGTATGTTTGAGGGTTTGTAATCATTACAGTACCCGAGGGTCGACTCCCCCCATGGACAGATTGACCTCGTCAAAGGAACATTGTAGCTCTACCACCCTCTGGATGGTGGTGTCAAGAAGTTTCTACAGCCTGTTCATCTCCCGCTCCTCCTCAACAGCGAGAGAGTGCAATTTGTTGGCTGCAATCTGGGCCCACTCCACGTCGGTCCGAATGGCGGTCATCTCCTCAGAGGTCTGCTTCATACCATCTTTGGCTTCTTCCAGCTAGGCCTTCAATCACAATATTAGCTCAGATTGCACATTGAGGGAGGTCAAGTGCTCGTCCGCCTGATTCTACAGTCATAGGCTGTCTCATCCCAGTCAGCATTGTAGGAAGGCTCATATGCAGAGAATGCCCCTAGAAACTCCTCAGTTAGGTCCACGTCTGTCTTTGGATCAGGCATGGTGGGGCCTGAACTGTCTGGTTGATCCTCATCATCGGTTCCCACCTCAATAACCTCAGGCGCGGTCCCCCTGGAATCCCCACCAGTGATCGAGAGCGCTACAGTCTGGTCAGGTTGGATGTCCACTACCACGACCATTGTCATGCCTTTGAGAAGGGCATTACTAGAAGGCCCAACCAACTTCGCCGCAACAGCCCAGACCAATTGAAGGACTATACATGAAAAAAGGGACGTGAATGTCAGTTAATGTGGTCAAGGGATGGAAGTTGTAAATTCGATAGAGGAGACTTACAGAGATCAAATCTCTAGTCTCTATCTTGGACTGATGTCGTCGGGACCCCGAGACGTGGCCCCCCCGTATATGGTTGGAAGGTCTAGAGACTCCGGGGAAGCTGCCTCAAGTGTCCCAGCCCTACCAGACATGGAAGTTATGCAGCCATGGGTGTGGATCCTAAAGGTCCCACTTCGGTACCCACTGAGGGTAGAGAATGGGGTCTATGCACAAGGTCCTCCTACACAATGCATATGTTAATAAGGAATCTAGAGTAACCTAAGGTCATACCCTGAGGAAGGAACTTGGGATTTTAACTTGAGGGCCTCCGTGAAATCTTTGAGATCTGAGGATTGATCACCGAATTCACCCTCCTCCAATGGACTCCCTCTATCGACCTCGTATCCCCAGGAGGACTCATCTAATTCTTCCGGCAGAGAGAAACACTCCCTCAAGTTAGCAGATGACAGTTGCGGAGGGACCGTACGATCCAACATCACCCTAACCTGGTCTGTCATCAGGCGCAGAGCACCCCGGGAGTGGATAAAGTCTTCCAGTTCAGCCATGTATTGTTCCACCTTCACCTGAGATATTACAAAACTGGCTCTAATAGGACCAATCACCAAGAAGTCCATCCCGAGGTGGTTAAGGTGCTACCATAACCCAGATGGGCCAAGGAATTGCTGGTTGACTTCCCAGATGTCCTAGGCCTCCAGGAAGACAACATTCTCCAGCATGTCAATATGGCGCAACCGTTTCCCCGAGGCCTGAGTAGAAATCCTGAGGAATCCTCTTGGTGGTTTCCCCTTCGAATGGCTCTGTTCCCCTGGGACCACCAGGTCTGCTGCCACTGCCGAATCCACTACCACTGCTTCCCCCTCAACTTGTGTGGGCATCACCTCTATAGCAGCCCTGCAACTGTGGGATGCCCTTGCTGCCTTCCGGCCTCAGTCCTGAGGTCGGGGAGGCTCACCATCACCGAATAGAATGGTTGGCCACTTCAGCATCTCCCCCGGGTAGGCTGCCTCCCAGCTCTGGGCATATTCCTTAACCATCTCGAGGACGAAGGTCAGCGGAGGCAGTTCATTCCACATCTTCCCGTCTTCCTGTGTGAACATGAGCCACAAATAACTCATCACACATGGGTTCTCCTCATGAAACACCTCCAAGTAGACCTACAAGGTCAGTCGTTGTAGGCACCAGAATTGCCTTGCAAACCAGTGTGGGGTGTATAGCTCGCATAGATGCTCGCGGTCCACCCTGGCCACCAAGACTCCACCTCAAAAGGCCAGGAGGTAGGCCCAGTGCTCTTCCTCTCCCTGACCATCATCCGTGAAGGCCCCCGTTGGCAACAAGAATGGGTGAAATTTGAACTCTTCTACCTTTTAGACTGAGTTAATACCGATGGTATGGTCAGCTTGGCCGGAAAACTCCCCGTGGCATTGAGAATCGATGGGTGGAAGTTCGACCCTGGGGGCAAGATGAGGTTCAGATACTCATAGACCCCCCTGATGTGCGCTGCTATCCACCCGTACATGAGGTGGAACAACCCACATATCCTTTTTGGCCTCTTCCCCTCGCTGATGTGCCATAAAATCTTATGCAACTTGGAGAGCATCGAGATCCCTAGGTTGACCCGCCCTCATGTTTCCAATATGGATGCCATGATGAAAGTGCTTGGTCTCACTCCCATGTTGGTATCCCTCACCGGCAAGATCCAACCATAGATGAGAGCTACGATGAATGCTACCAGCCTAACTATTGGCTGTTTCTCAGTGCTGACATTGAAACCCCAAGTCTTCCACTGGATATCCTCCAACAGCCGCCAGTATGAGTGTTCCTTACTCCGGACCCCTTTGGGAAAGTTCGAGGTCTCTCCGTAAACTTCTTTTTTTTTCGGGAAGTTTAGGAATCACTTGAACCACCGCCTGAAGTGGACATCCCTTACTGCCTCCTTGTCCTCCCTGGGCACAAACTCCATCATTGCCAACGCCAGCCGTGGAATCTGCTCCGGATCCTCCCACACACCCATAACAGGGAGGAATTCTTTGTACATCTCCCCCAGTATCGGGACCCCCAAGATCTAATACATGTCCCATACGCTGATTCCAACCTCCCCATGATGCAAGTGAAAGGTATTGGTCCCTAGTGACCACTAGCTCAACACCTCCTTCATTAGATACTTTGGCTGGTAGATGTGAAATTGGGAAGCCCAAGTTGCCACATACAGGCCCACTCTTCTCAGCTCCGCTCCGAACACCTTGCACAAGGCGTCTACCCAGTAGGCCCATGCCCAATCATCCGTGAAGTTGCTTCCCTAGCATAGGTCCCATTCTTCAAACCACCCCTTCTTCGGGTTCTCCAGCGCCACCTTGAGGATAGTTCGGTACAGAGGAGGGGATGTCTCCGACCGTAATGCCTTGCCATTGATGTTGTTCAGATGGTTGTATAAGTAGTCAGTAATGACGGGCGTGAAGTCCTTCCGGGCATGACCATCGGCCGCCCTGAACCAACGGTGCTGACATGGTATACTCCGTAACCAGTAAGCTGGCTCATCCCTACTTGATTCAGGGATGAAGAAATCATCCCTAATCCTGAAGCCATATAAGGGAAACCTTCTACACAATGGGTAGTTCTTTTGGCTCTCTGATAGCAGCTCCACCAATTAACTATGGTCCGAGTGGCTACGGACTAACTCTCCTAGTCTAAGACTGTTCTCCATCTCATCCCTCTAGGAGGCATCCGCAAGGAACCCCTGGGTATCTTCTTGGTGGGCCATTCAGTTCTGAAACTTGGATGATTTTTGGGTTGGTTCGTGAAGCTTGTTCGCAGAGCGCGTTCACAAAGACTGTTCATAGAGCGCTACCTAGGCGTTCAAGCACTAGATCACATAGCGCAAACACGGAGTCGAGGAATCGCTGTGTATCGTAAAGACTCGATTCACAGATAACACTCGCGTAGTATGCAGTTCTTCACGAATCAAGAGTGAAAAGGACAAAATCACAGAGAAGTGAAAGGAAAAAAGAGATGGTCGTCCCCTATTTGTAGTCGATGGACTTCAGAGCTTCGTGGCGCGTCCAGTTCATGCCGAGCTTCACGATGCATTGGGCCCGCGCATCCCCCGTCCACCTCACGAGCCCTCTTCATGAGCCAGAATTGCGAATGAATGAGGATTTTGGTGATTGCCCTCAGACATCGACCCTTGATCTCTCAGCGACTCCAAGTCTGAGGGGAGAATTTGTTGGCACCAAAATTCAGGACATAGAAGAAGCCAAAAAGAAGGCACCATTAGTTGCCTCATGAAGCTATTTTATGGAGTCCCCCCCAGCACCGCGACCACTGCGAATCAAGGAGGCGGGCCGCTCCATGAACGCATTTGACGTTCGTGAGCCCACCGTGAAGCAAGGAGGCGGGACGCTTCGCGACCGCATTTGATGTTCGCGAGCCCACCGCGAAGCAAGAATGCAAGATGCTCTACGAACGCACTTGATATTCGTGAGCCCACCATGAAGCAAGGAGGAGGGATGCTCCACGAACACATTTTATGTTCACAAGCCCACTGCGAAGCAAGGAGGCAGGATGCTCCACGAACGCACTTGACGTTTGCGAGCCCTCCACGAAGCAAGAAGGCGGGATGCTCTGTGAATGCACTTGACGTTCGCGAGCCCGCCACAAAGCAACCAAGTCCCTCTTCACTCCATGTAAGCTCCGCTTCACAGCGCCTCTTGCCTATAAATATCGGACTCCCCCTGAGCCTAGAGAATGGAAAATTTGACTTTTCGACTTCACAGCTCCTGAATCGTGAAGCATCCTTATGCTCTACAAACTATGAGCTGTGAAAGGTACTTTTACTCCATGAAGTGTCTCCCCTTTGTCGCGTTTTGATTACCTCTTCCAAGAGGGATGCATTTCGCGAAGCCTAATGGCCTTCGTGAAGGAAGGGGATCCCCAAGGGGACCCGGGTCATTACTGAGCATTTATGCTTCGTGAAACACCCTTCATGTACACATGATCCTCATGTTAAGGCAGGGTCACTGTACTTCTTGAAGCACATTGCTTCACGACACCTTTCTCTATGAGGCACCTTTGCTCCGCGAGGTAGTGCTCTGCGAATTATTTTCCACTTCGCGAAGCACCTCCCATATTCACCTCTTCCCTATGCTTAGGATAAGGCACCCCACCTCACAAAGCACACCCCTTCGCAAGTCCCCTCCGCTAGGCAGAACAACAGAGCTTCACAAGTCTCCTGCCTATGAACCCCTCTGCTTGGAAATTCCTTTTCCCGTGTGAGCCTCCAGGTTTGCACGATGTGACTTCAAAGTCCCTTGGATGATAATTCCCGTTGTGTTGCTTCACCTCATGCTTCTTCGCATAGGCACACTAATGGATATTGCTCGCATAACCATGCTAACGTGGGCCCCTCGATAGTTCGCTCCATGACACCCCCCCACCACGGCTTTGCCTATCCCCTCTATTCACCAAAGAGCAGAGGGTACCGGTTATGTAAGTCCTAGGGGTGTGGAGAAAACCCACCTCATCCGAGCTACAAGACGTTAAACTGCCAAGCACCTTCATCCTCAGCACATGACGTTAAACTGTGACCTCGCCCCATGCCGCACACGTGGGGTATCCCACCTTGGTCATTCTCCATGCCCACTAGTCTCCACAGGGGATGATATCCTACTTATGAGAGTGGCGTTTGTCTGTAGGGGAAGGGTGACCATCTCGGTGTAAGCCCTTAGCTTTCCTGCAGGAGGCAACATCCATGCTCCTCCTTTCATCTTCGGTCCCCACGGCCAGCGAAGGGTGTGGTAGGGAATGATGATTCTCCTTTCTTCAGTCCCAAGTCCCTCTTACACTACACTTTGTCTCCATCAGGCCTCCCTCCTGGAGTAAGTCCCAACTTCTTCAGGCTGCTAACCACGCATAATCTCCTGTTTCCTCTTTGGGCTGCTAACCACGTGTAAGCCCCACTCCACTTCCCATGGATGCACCTTTCACGACATGATCATCGGGTCTCTGCCGCCTCTTGTTTCTCACACTGAGAATGACTCACGTAGGCTTAGAGTAAGCACCGACCCTGGCACCCTCATCCCGGGTAGCCTAGAGTGTAATCCCCACAATCACCACTCCGAACTACGAGGACTTTGATCCTTGCTAAGGCAGGATACACTCCACTAGGTTCAAGCCCAACATCCATTGGACCCCAGGTCCACCTTCATGTCAGTTTGCTGACACCGCCATCCGAACTATGGGGACTTTGATCCTTGCTAAGGCAGGGTACGTAGGAAGCCTCCACAAGGTTCAATCCCAACAACCCTTGGACCCCAGGTCCACTATCACGTCAGTTCACCGACACCACCACTCCAAAATAAGAGTACTTTGATCCTTGCTAAGGCAGGGTACATAGGAAGCCTCCACTAGGTTCAAGCCCAACATCCATTGGACCCCAGGTCCACCTTCACGTCAGTTTTCTAACACCGCCATCCGAACTATGGGGACTTTGATTCTGTTAAGGCAGGGTACGTAGGAATCCTCCACGAGGTTCAAGCCCAACAACCCTTGGACCCCAGGTCCACTCTCACGTCGGTTCAATGACACCACCACTCCGAACAAAGAAGACTTTGATCCTTGCTAAGGCAGGGTACGTAGAAATCCTCCACGAGGTTCAAGCCCAACATCCATTGGACCCCAGGTCCTCCTTCACGTTAGTTTACTGATGCCGCCATCCAAAATATGAGGATGTTGATACTTAACAAGGTAAGGTACGTAAGAAGCCTCCCTGTGGTTCAAGCCCAACACCGGTCATTCTGACCATCTTCACGTCGGTTCACCAACTCACTGGGAAGCCTAGAGTGTAATCCCCACACCCATATTCTGAATTACGTGGACTTTGATCCTTTCCAAGGCAGGGTAAATAGGAATCCTCCACGAGATTCAATCCCATCACCATCCACCTGGACCCCAGGTCCTTTATTCATGCGGTTCACCAACTCCTACCCCATACGGGAACTATGAGGACTTTGATCCTTGCTAAGGTAAGGTATTTAGGAAGCCTCCCCGAGGTTCAAGTCCAATACCCAGTTGTCCCGACACCCCTTCACGTCGGTTCAATAGCCCCTTTTCATCCGAACTACATGGACTTTGATCCTGGCCAAGGTAGGGTACATAGGAAGCCTCTATGAGGTTCAATCCCCCCACCCATTGGTCGTTCCGACCCTCTTCACATTGGTTCACCAACACCTTGTGTTGCCCCTGAGCGTAAGCCCCAAATTCCCCCATATCGGGAACTATGTGGACTTTGATCCTTGCTAGGGTAAGGTATGTAGGAAGCCTCCATGAGGTTCAACCCCAACACCCAGTGGTTCCGACCCTCTTTCACATCGGTTCACCCCCATCCCACATGACGTTAAACTGTGGACCTCTTTCAGCGGTAAGCCGTTGTCACTCCATTCAGCGGTAAGCCGTTGTCACTACAGCGGTAAGCCATTGTAACCTTAATCAGTGGTAAGCCGTTGGGACCCCAATAAGTGGTAAGCCGTTGAAACCCCATCTAGTGGTAAGCCGTTGCGACCTCTTCCAACGGTAAGCCGTTAAAAACCCAAATCGGTAGTAAGACGTCATCAGATGAACTACATGGACTTTGATTCCCTACCATGGGGATATATAGGAAGCCTTGTCGAGGCTCAAGCCTAAAACCAATTTCATCCTCATGATGGTTTCATCCCATTCACCACCCCCTCATGAAACCTTCCATCATCCATCCTGATTCTTACCCGGGCCGCCACATACCGGTGGAATCATGCCACCCCATCCCCTATTCCAACTAACAGCACTCAGGGGGCTACCCACGCGATGGCCCTAGTATTGGTGTTACCTCTAGGGGGTTCCTCCATCTGATCTAATCTAGTCAATGTTCTGATCATCCCGATCCGTCTCTACCAGATGTTAAACTTGCGGCATACCCTGTGTTAAATATGGGAAGTTGAGGAAAACCTCAAATACATGCCCATGGCAGATGATTCCCTGTGTTCGATGTGGGATGCCTCAGGCTTCCGTGCCCTCGAGAAGCCCTATAATAAGGGATAGAAGATAGACACACCAATCCCCAACATTCAGAAACGCCAGTGATGACCAACGTGACTACTCCCCTAACCAAAGGTTGCTGCCCTAACCGGACCCCTTGGAATGTCCTGACAGAAGCAGCGTAATTAACTAGTGTCTATGAAGATATGGCGCTAGGAAGAGTTTCACGAACAACTTCTTAATTCTATAAGGGAGATCCGAACTAGGTGATGAGTTCTGAGGAGGAATCCATAGAAGGAAGAATCGACATCCCATCATCCCGTTTCAATCAAGGAGAAGATGTCCCTGAATAAGGAGTGGATGCCGCCCACCTTTGGAAAGTGAGAATGCAGGGCAAAAAAAGCCGCGTCTCTCATCCCCGAACGGGATGGACGCGCACGCCCTGACAAAAGCGTTAGAAACACATATATAATTAGATCCAGATTTGACTTCTTTTAGATGAAAGATTTAGTAATATTGGTTCATAGATTCATTCATGGCACTATATTCATTATATATTTCTTAAGTTGAAAAATTTTCAACTTTTATTGGGAATGTTTTTCTTTGAAACCATATTCATTTGCATAATGCATATCCGGATTTGGATTTGGTATCCACTGAACTTCAAAATTCTAGCATATAAACCCTAATTTTCATGATTCCAATATATTTATAGTAATACCACTGAAATCTTTCTTGAAACCTATATCACAAGGAATATCATTTCTTTCAAATTAGGTTAAAAAACCCGTATGATAAAAGTTTTCAACTCCCCCTTAATGTCTTTATTTTCTACCACCACATGGTGTAATGATTTTACCATGAGAGGCACTTGATAATATTGTCTTCTTCAAAAATATTCAAGGTTATCTTGTAAAAACCACTCATCTAATATCATCATGTTAGTGAAAAATAAATTTACATAAAATAGTAAATAATGCTACTTCCTCATAATGATTTCCAATCACTTCACCATGGTCTTCCATCATTAGATATAGCCTAAAATCACTTTTGGAGTCTTCCAAGAAAGTCTCAAAACCATTGGGGGTCAAGGTACTTTACTTTGACACTTGTATCACTTCAAATAATCCATGATATTCACTATTTTATAATATTTCAGCATGTACAAACATATTCTAGAATGTCTTTATAGATTCATCATAGTTTTCTCCAAGGCGATTGATGAGATAATATTGTTTCACAAATTTTCCTTGACACTTTTTTCATAATATCCTTTCACTTACAATATTTATAAACAAATTTCAGCATCGGAAACACAAATTCTAGAAAATAAAATCATATTGTAGTATTAAATCCCCAAGATAACATATTTAACAATACAACTGGATAAATTACAACTTATGGCCTTCAAGGTGATAGATTTAAACAACTCTTTCACTTAAATTATTCCCCAAATCCTTAGTGATTCTTATTTTGATTTAAACATAGTGAAACTACCCCTTGGATTGAATCTACCCTAAATCAATGCACACATCATTTTAAAAAATATAGAGCAAGGGAGAGGGGGTATCTCTAATATCTTCATTATGTGAAATGTGGTTGGTCATTTTGAACCAACCACTTCCATTATTCTTTTGAGATTTTCTTTGATGTGAAACACTTGAAAAAACCTCCTCATTGAATTAATTTGAATTAACGCCTTTTATAATGACTAGCTCACTGGTAAATAATTCCTCCTTTGAAGAATGATATTTTGAGTTTTATCATCACTATTTATCTATGTAAAAGATGATCCCTCATTCTTCCATTTATGCTTTATAGTGGTATGGTTGAAATGGAATAGACATGTCACTATGGTAACATCTTTCTATATGGGATTCTTAAATTACCCATGTATTTGTACTGCATACTTCTTGAAGGCAGAACAAAAATCTTATTTCTATTTTCTATTGTTTTAGGATTCTCCATCACTACATGGATCTCTTCCTCCAGCTTAATGAACTTCAACTCCTTCACCTTTAGGATTTATTCTACATTCTCAATGAGAGAATTATTTTAATCTTCTGTATCACTATGAGAATTCATTCCACATTCTTAATATATTTAATCTTATAGTAAATTATTATGAACCTTTTCAAGGTTGTATCATTTATCTTTAATTTATGCTTCTAATTCTGGTGATCAATACTTTATCTTTTGGATAAACAATAGCTTTTGTCTATGAATCATCTTTTGAAAATGTATATGCATTCTTTCTTCACTTGAATGTTTCTTCCAAATGTGAACCTTTCTTCATCTATAATATTCCAGATTCACTTTAGATTAGCATCAGTAACTCATCTTATAACTTTGGGATAATAAATTCTATAATTCTTCTTCCTCTATGTAATGTTAATATTTCAGAAATAATGCTTCCAGACATCATATCTATATGTTCTTACATTATATTCATTAATGTGCACCAGACCACAACTTTTGTGGGTCGAGCTCTGTGGTGAGCTCGTTGTGGGTTGCACAGGCAACATGCCCCTGCTTCGGGGGTCCGAGGGCTAAAGGCCCCAGTCTAAAATTTCAGGTTACTGTGGCAAACTAGTTCTAGTTACTATAGCAACCCAGTGTAGGAAGGTTGTATTTTTTTTACAGGCCAAGGATCTATACCCACGATTCAATAACCATGGGAATATTATGACTGGTGTGATAATCTAAACCCATGGTTTTGTAAACCGTGGGTATATATATATGACCATGGTTTAAATAAAACCATGGGCATTATGGAAATATCAAGGGTTATACCCATGGTTTCTATAAAACTGTGGGTATAGCTCTATACCGACACCTCAGTGGCCCACAGTTTATGGAACTGTGGGTATAACCTATACCCATAGTTTTTTGGGGATATACCCACAGTTCCAAACCATGGGTATAAGTGATTTTACCAGTAGTTTTTGGAGGCATGAGGATAAGAGGTAGTGAGATGTGGTATTTATAGTGAAGGAGAGCGGTGTTTTTTGATTATTTTAAGAATTAGTTTATTATTTTGGATCAAGACTGTGAATAGTTTGAGAATTATCACTAAATATATAAAATAGAGGGAATTTTGAGATTATGGTTCTTAAATCATTCATGACTCAAGTAATAGTGTATTTATCTTATAATGTATATATACCATAAATTACTGTATTTCACTATTCATTAAAAATTCAACTATTTCGAAAAAATCCCAAAAAATCACCATAAATATTTTTCAAAATGTATAATTCAAAAATTAACTCCATTTTTTGAAAATAAATTTCTAAATATAAGAAATTTAATTTTTAAATAAAATCATTATTTACTCAAAAAATTCTGATTTAAAAATTTTAACTGATTTTATGACACTTTCACAAATTAATTAAGGCCTCATAAGATTATCTTGTAATCATAAAATAAAAAATATAAATTTATGAGTATATTTTATGAAAATAAATTTTCTTTTAAATCATTATATTAATTATAAAATTGTAAATAAATATTTATGTTTTACAAAAATACCAACACTTAATTTATCATTTTAAAACATTTGTTTACTTATTTCATGATATAAACATACAATATTTTCATTTATAAGATACCAAAAATTTTATTTATATTTTAATGGGTGAATTTAATATTTTATTGGTCATATTATTATTCCTAATGGCCATATTATTATTCCAACAGTCACATTACTATTCATCAAAAATGAAAGTTATTTGAAAAATACCAAAAATTTAACCAAAGTAAATTTTGATATCACACTTTCAAAAATA
Organism: Viscum album; assembly: GCA_963277665.1. Lineage (NCBI taxonomy): Eukaryota > Viridiplantae > Streptophyta > Magnoliopsida > Santalales > Viscaceae > Viscum > Viscum album. The sequence goes on along the minus strand of OY728128.1, from coordinate 1,508,392,070 downwards.
TTGTTTATTTTGTAAAATATAATTTATAAAAGTGTCAAAATTTAATTTTTAAACAAGTGCACCATTAAAAGGTGGTAAAAATGACTTTAGAAAAATATATCCTTTTAATGCATAAAATTGGATTCATTCTTATCTTATGACTATAAAATCATTTGGATTAATGTAAAAACATTTTATTAAATATATAATATACATAAATTTCATAATTTGGTTAATACTATTCATTTATGCCAATTTAACGACTAGGTTTTAATGGTTGTTTTAAAATAATGATATTTAATTGTATATCATTGTTCGTTTAAGCTTAGTGTTGTGTGAAACCTATGTTTTTGAAAAAATTAAATTTTAAAAGAGATGTTACATAAAATATTGGGGTATTATGGAGATTCAAATGGTCTACACACAGTTTGGAAATCCATGTGCCTAGCCCATGTGTGTATGGTGCTTGGATGGTGGGCACTACATGGTTGGAGCACAATGATCCAAACCATGCATCCAAACCATGCTGATCATTAATTTGGGTTAAATTATAGTTTTGACCCTCACATTTTATTAGAATTTTCTCCCACCTTCTTCCTCATTCCATCACACGCATAGGAGGGCATCTCCTTCTACTCTCCCGCCTAGGCTATGGCCTAACTTCTATATCCAAACTCCGATCTTTGACCCATTAGTGTCTACAGATTCATCTCAAAAAGGCCTTAAATCCACTAGCATATTTTGTTCATTTATCTCACCACACATAACACTAAATTCGTATGATCTCTTCTACCCTATTTTTAGGGTGTTCATCTAAAATGTTATTTTCTTATGATTCAATTCGAGTTAGAGGCTTATATTAGATGAACGAGCACCTATTAGTATAAGGCAGGTGGTGCCTATATTTCTCTTTGATTTTGTAGTTTTTTGGGGGTGAGTTATTTATACGCCATGTGGTTTGACTGAGAAAGACCCTAATAAAACAGTGTTTAATTTTAATTATTAAATTGATGATATGATATTTCTATTGACATGATCCTACCACACTACAAATAGTCATGCTGGGTAAGGGGATTGGAAAAATTTGGAAAGTTTAGGGTGGGTGTTTAATTTGAATTAAATTAAATTATTTATATTATTGTGGATGATTCTATGGGAATGTGATGAGATTGTCCCATGGATTGATGTCATGTTGATCACCTGGATTGAGGTGACATGCTTCATTTGGTTGGGATTGTCCTGAGTTACATGGGAGATATTGATCATAAGTTGAGAGGACATGATGGTCAGATTGAGGTAATAAGGTCATCAAGATTTTGGCATAGACCATATGATTTGAGATGGTGTTGATTATTGAGATTAAGTAAAATGGTCACAATGGAATGAGGTACTAGATGACGTGTATAAGGTATGTTTAGTGATTTTTTCTAACCATTTTTTTGTTGACATGCTGTTGGAGTCATGTGTACAAAAATAGGACTCAGATTAAGGTGGTGTTGACTAATCGTTGGGGGTGGAGACCCCCATAGATTATGTGACATAGGTGATTATGTTGACCATCAAACATGTTTGGGGGTTATCACCATAGAAAGTCACATAGATGGTTATAGACCATCAGCTGATGGTGATGATACATTCAGTTGGGGGATGAGGCTCGTTTTTACACTTGAGGCCATTAGGCTGGGACTTGGGAGGATGAATACCAGCGTGCCTCAGGATGTCAAATATTGAGCTGAAAATTTTTATTTATCATAGGATAGACACCACTATGAATCTGGATGTTGGGATTTGAGATGAAGGTTATCTCCTGAGTTGAGGTCTGAGGGACTAGGGACTTGTTTGGGCATAACGTTTGGACATCAGGTCACATGAATGATGGAATAAGGTGCCAGGTTACTAGATTATAGCTGGAAACTAAGGGTTCAATTGGGATAAATTTCATCAGGGGATTCCTTGGGATCTAATCCATGAATCCTCACCACTGCAAATATATATATGTAGACACATGCTATATGCCATAAATATATTTGGGGGTATATATTCATATTTATACTGGTGATGGATGAAGAAGGTAGAGACTTCCTTATGGCTATTAGGAATAAGGGAAGTGGTTTAATTTAATGAATGTGTGTGATTTGATTCTTTATTTATATTCAGAATACACCTACATAATTATGGTTATAATACTTGCACATGTTGGTGGTGGCCTATTGAGATTTATTCTCATACCCTACATGGCCCCCTTAGGACATGTGTAGACTTCATGTCTCTATGATCAGGTAAGGGACTGAGCTTAGGAGATGGACCTTATAGGTTGAGTTGGACCTTTTTCATAGGATGGATGGCAAGGGACCATGATGGTTCTTGCATCATCTAGAGTTTACTTTTTGTTGTAGCATACTTTATATGTATATATTGATATGGTTGCCCGTGGGAGACCCTGTTTATCTTCCATATATGAAATTATATGTTATCTATTTTTTACAAATGGTATGTTTTGGTATTTATTTTCCATTCCTATTTTTTTATACTTCCATTGAGTTTTTATTGATGTTTCTGCTATTTATGGTCCTTCTTCCATTGAGTTTTTATTAATAATTATGTTATTTATGGTCCTTCTTCCATTGTTATATATATATATATATATATATATATATGTATGAACCATTATTATTATCACCACATTAGGATATATTCTCTTCAATATCACCTATTTAAACCCTCGCTACTAGTCGGTAGCAATTGGCATACAAGGAGGTGCGCTTAAGGTCCATTGGTAAACCAACCTAGAGAACCTTTTAAAGTGGATTCTGGGTTAGGGTGCTACATTGAATAATTAGCTCTCGTTTTTTTTATACAATAATTTGTTCTTCTAATAATGTGTACCCTCTACAAGATAAATTATGCAGGTATAAATTTTTGGATTTTATCTCTTGAATAGATCTCCTCGGTTTCTATAAATTAAGGATAAAAAATCATTAATATGATCATTATTATACAAAAAACTTCTAAAAGATAACATTACACTTAAAAAATGACTATTTTTTTCAACTTTCAACAAACCACTTTTATGTATCTTCATCTAGAAAAGGATATATATATCACATGGTTTTTTTTATTTTTTCTTCCCAAAAAATGAAATTTTATATGAGGGTTGATTTAAAATCCCTCCATCTCCTAGAAACCAAAGATAAACATTTCTTACTGATTTCTCTACTATCAAGTATATTGAATATCATCTGATAAGAAGTGAAAAAATATATATTACTAAAAACATATCATGATAAGTAAAATAATATAAATGATCTTGCCAAAATTGTCTCCCATAATTGTGATATTATCTCTTTATTGATACATTTCCAACCACAAATCAAATTGATAACTTTTACCGAGCCTTCATTTCAACAAAAGTATTAAATTGTTTTGAATCTTTACCTTGGGGATTATCATTATAATAAAAATCAATATATATCCTTTGGTCTTGGATATGAGCAAATGATAATTTTGGTAAATGTGTTCTACCACATTTACCAACCCTAGAAGCCTTCTCTACCCTTATAGAAGTGGAAGGCTCTTGTGCAGAAGGATGAGGAGGCTACTCAACAAAATTATGTGTAAAATCCTCCCTAGAAGCTTATGGTGACTCAAATATTTGATATGAAATTATCTTATAACTCAAATTAACAAATAATTAGTAGAAAAATATACAAATCTAACTATCACATATAAAATTAATTGATAAATGAAAAAACATCTAACAAAAAAGTAAACTAAACTAGATACATTTTTATTAATATTTGTTAAAGAAATTAACTAAAATTATAACAACATCAATGAGAGATAAACTAATATAAATAAATAAAAAAAATTAATTAAAAGATTATATAAATCCAACCGTTACATAAAAATTTGATCAAAAATTTTAAAATAATATAAATAAAACAAAAAAATATAAAAAATCACTCTTTAGTGCTTTTTATAGTAATTAAAAACAATGTTAAAAAGAATATTTACAATATTACTTATCTTATTCATTAGTATTTAATAATGTTAAAAGAATACTTTTAATATTTATGAAACATAAAATGATATAGACAACAGAAATAAAATCTTAAGTGAAAATTTATACAGATACAATAGTTACATATAAAGTAAAATAATTAAAAAATGATACAAAAAAAAACTAAACTAATTTAAATGATTTTTTTTTCATATTTTTTAACATATCTGTTTTAAGAAAAAAAATATTAAAACCATTATATCTAACATTTTATGAAATTTAAAAAATTAAACAAGAAATAAATATATGTTACCTATAACATTAGAAAATTACTAAAGGATTATTTTCCCATATTCCTTCCTCATGATCACTATGTGTGGAACAAACCATGTATATGGAGTGGTTATCAATATTCTATGATAATATTTCCATGTATGTAGGCATCTCACATAAATTAGCAATGTCATCAAGTTTTTATCAAAAAATACTATTTTTTCTTTATAAAATGATATAACACTACACATTGGATTAATTAAGAATAAAGAAAATTTGTTTTGTATGTTTTTACATGATAAAATGATCAAATTTGTATTCTAATATATTCATATTAACTAGTTTCATACCAAATTCATTATTAATGACACTATTGTTACCAATAACCCATTTGTAGTTGAAATCAGATACTAGAAATTTAATGTAATCAATATCCCATATTTCATGAATAACTCTATAATATGAACTTGATGTGAATATTGGTTGTTTGTCTTCGGCACTCAAAAAATTAATTGATTCTATGAACACCGATATAATACCATTATAAAATTCACTTTTATTATCCTCATTTTTGTGTAAAATGTATAACCATTAATATCGTACCCATATCATGTTGTCAAATTTAAACTTGGGCCACCCGCTAACCATCTCAATGTTTCTAATTCATCTGATCTACCATTCATGGTCTCTTTAAACCATGTATTTTTTTTTGTTATGCTCATTCAATATCCACATATCTTTATTATTTGGATAACATTTTTTAACAAAGTAATATGCGATGTTATATATGGTTGAGAATCATCTATATTATTCAAGATGTATAAATATACCTTATTTCTATATTCACCTGTCAATGATTTTAATTTCAAGACATCGATACCATTTACACCAAAACTAACTCATTCATGGTGAGATATAGGCAAACCGATGTGCTCCACCACAAATAAGTTATTTTCACAAAACACTACAACCTCCTTAGGAATATAATTCTAAACAATCGAGGCTTATAGAAAATAATAATTCCTCACATATCCCTTTAATATCTTCATATAAATTTCAAAATTATATATCCAACATATATATACAAGTCCAAAAATATTTATTTCTCACACCAAATGAACCATTAATTGCACCATGATATCAAAAAAATAAAGGAAAATACATTTCCAGCTGAAAAATTATAGAAAATACACCATTCTTCAAAATTTTCAATGAATTTAGATCAATCAATTTGTTACAAATTGAATTAAAAAAATAACACACCTTTATTATAGTCATTCTGAAATGAATGGGAAGTACTCCACATAATGAAACTGGAAGGATTTGTTGTATCCTGAAATAAAAATAAAGAGATTTCATGCCTGTTGAACCCTCTGTGAGATGGTTATTTTAATAATCACAAATCATTGTTATCTTTGTTTATAAGTAAATTTAGTCAATTATTTATTCTGTTCTAAATGTGTTTATATATGTATAATCATGTCTACAGATGCTTATCTATGATTATTTATGGTTTAATATTGACCTAGAAGTGTTCTGGATTGAACAGACACTTTGCGAGAATTTCATGTTTTTGACTCACCGTTAGTTATTCTCATGAGTCACCGTTAGTTAAAGCGATAAGAACGGTCGCACTGATGACAACAGTTGCACCAATGAGAATGGTCGCACCGATGAGAATGGTCGCACTGATGACAATAGTCGCACCAATGAGAACGATCGCACCGATGACAATGGTCGCACCAATGAGTATGGTTTCACTGATGACAACAGTCGCACCAATAAGAACGGTCACACCGATGAGAACGGTCACACTGATACCGATCAAATGACCTACCGATACCGATACTGATCAAATGACCTACCAATATCGATACTGATCAAATGACCTACCGATACCGATGCTGATCAAATGACCTACCGATACCGATGCTGATCAAATGACCTACCGATACCGATACCGATCAAATGACCTACCGATACCGATGCTGATCAAATGACCTTCTGATACCGATGCATATTCAAGTGACTTACCGATCTCATGACTCAACGATAGTCATGAAAACTGTTTGAATTTCTTTTAACTCATATTTAATTCCAATGGTCATATTTTCTTAATTTAATGCACCAGCTATTAATTAATGTTTATGGTTGGATGTCAGGGAACTGTACCTAGTACCCGTCAAAAAAAAAAAATCACTCTTTTTTCCAGATCTCAAGGAATAAAAAGGAAGATCTATCTTCACTGAAGAGTGAGATAAGATGACACAAAAAGAATAAACATAGACAGAAAGTGACTCATAAGAAGACGAAGGCGCACGTGTGTATGAAGAACCACGAAACAAAAGGAAGAACTAGAAGAACACCTGAAATAGATAGAGAGCTTGAAGAAGATCATTTTTACCTGGAACAAACAAATAAGCCAAGTTGTTGTGCCTACTGAACATTGTATGCACAATGATGAATAACTGTAGCTAAGAAGAACAATGACACTTTGTTTTGTGTCATCCTCACCAGAGAGGAATCGAATACCATATGAAACATTAAAATGAGTCCAGAGAACATCTGAAATCACTCAGATCATTCTAAAATCCTTATCCATTTATTTTCTCTATAGTGAACTTTTGTTTAAATTTTTGAGTAGTGTGTGTACATCTGTCTATTTAGACACACACTGACTCCTGAGTTGAACTGGAGGATACTAAATCCTCACACCAAACTCTTTACGCCTTATTGTATTCCACTCTGAATTGTGGAAGAGGTCAAGTGTGACCTGGATAGCCTGTGTGCTGTTGTTTATATTTCCCACGAAGAACTGTGGAAGAGGTCTGACCACCTGAATAGTTTGAGTACTATTGTAAAACCTCGATCCATGGTGTGGATCATAGTTTATATAAACTTTTTGAGAGGACTAAGTCTCAGATTGAGACTGAACCTATTGTTTTACAAATTTCTGTGCTTTTTATCTTTGTTAAAACCTATTTTGAATATTCCATTGCTAATTACTTTAAATATAAATATGTATTAAAGTAACTCTGTTAGTTAAACTAGCAAGTGTTTATAACTTTTGTTAGCCAGTAAGTTAGTTTCAAAAGTTAATTAATCTTCAGATTAAGTTAACTGAGAAATAATAAATCTTTGAGAAACTAATTGAAAGCTGTCAAGCTTTATGAATTCACTACAGTTTAGCTTACTATTCAATTTGGGGGATTTGTAATAATAATATTTTTAATAGAAATTTTTATTGGAACTCAATTCACCCCCCTCTTGAGTATCCACTCTGAGCAACATTTGGTATCAGAGGTTGTTTTTATAAAGGATTTCCAAACACTCTGTTTTTCAACTGTGATTTTAGTTGTATCTTAAAGATCTTAAATTTCTGTTAGTTCTAAATTTTATCTCTTTAAATATATTTGCTAAAATTTAATTATGGATAATAGACTAGAAGGTACTGCTACCAACATTCCACCTTTCTTTAATGGTGTTAATTATGCCCAATGGAAACTGAAAATGAAAATTCATTTAGAAAGTATGGGTTTTGATATCTGGAATGCTATATAGACACAGTATAAGATCCCAGAAACTGACATAACTACTTGGTATAAACCTAATAAAACAGATTAAAATAATAATTGTAGAGCAATAAATTCCCTGTATTGTGCTTTAGGTGATGAGGAATTTAATTGAATATCTTCTTGTAAAACTACCTATGAAATTTGGGATACTTTGGGCGTTTCTCATGAAGGAAAAACCAATGTTAAAGAAATGATATTGAATACCTACACTATTAAATATGATAATTTTAAAATTAATCATGATGAACCTATCTCTGACATGTATCTCAGGTTCAAAAAAATTGTAAATACAATGAGCTCACTTGGAAAAGCTATTCCTACAAAAGAGAAAATCATGAGGATACTAAGATGTCTGCCAAAAAAATGGAGAGACACATCTGTTTCAATTAGAGAATCCTATGATATTGGTGCTTTTACTGTCAAGGAACTTATTGGTAATATAATGATGTATGAATAAGATTTAAAAGTAAACAAGGAAGAAGATGATGAACCAAGAAAGAAATCAGTAGCCTTCAAGACTTATACTTCAAAACCTAAGGACAAAGGGAAACTTCAAAGTGAAGGTGATAGCTCAAGCTGTGAGGAAAGTGCATTAGACAGTGATGCTGAAATGGCTCAGATAGCCAGATGATTTAATAGGTTTTATAGGAAGAAGAAATTTTTCAGAAAATCAAATTACAAGGGAAAATATGACAATAAAGGTCATTGGAAGAAATATTGGAATAGAGATGACAAGGGTAATGACATAGTCTGCTACAAATGCAAAAGGAAAGGACATGTTAAAACTGACTATCCAAAGTTAAAATTCAAGAGGAAATATGACTATAAGGACACAAAATACAAGAAAGCCATGAAATCAACCTAGAGTGCTTCAGAAGACAGTTCAAGTGATTCTGATTCCACTCAGGATGAAAAATCTCAAAAAGCTAATATGTGTTTCATGAAAAACACATCTGAGGTAACATTGAATACTCATACTTTAAATTATTATTATTCAGGAGATGAATCTGATTCTGAAAACATGTCTAGTGAAGAGTTATTTGAATACTGTAACATGTTATAAGAAACCTGCAATGAGATAAATGATAAGTGCAAGTCATTAAAGAAACAGTATGCCCTATCTAGTACTGTACAATATGCATTAGAAGTAGAAAAGGAAAAGAATTCTCAACTGTTAAAGGAAAATACTGAACTCAAACTGTCTAATGAGAAACTCAAGAAGGATCTAGAAAAAATCACAAATGTAAAGAATACTCTAACTCAAATTCTTGGAAAAAAAGTTTCCCCAAAGTATACTACTGGTTTAGTATACCAACCTGGACAGAGAAAGATTGCAAAAAATAAATTTATTTCTAAAGACAGTATGGTGCTAGTTCCGATTCTGGAAATTCCTATGCCTCAACTAGCTATTCACGTGGTTATAGATCAAACAAAGTTTATCTGTCAAAATCTCTTGAATCTATTGATTGTATGAGACCCATTAGAAAAATCTGGGTACCAAAAGTTTTTCTTGCTAACCTGTCTGGACCCAAGAAAATCTAGGTACCAAAATCATTATCTGGTTAAACATGTTTTGTAGTAGACTTGCTTGAAGAGTTCCTATAAGAAGACATGGTACTTGGACAGTGGATGTTCAAGACATATTATAGGATACTTTTCATGTTTTAAGATCTTAATCAAGGTTGATGGAGGACATGTCACTTTTTGTGATAATTCAAAAGGAAAAATCATCGGCTTAGGCCAGATTGGTAACACTAATTCAATTTTAATTTCTAAAGTTTTACTTATTGATGGATTAAAATACAACCTGTTAAGTATTTATCAGTTGTGTGATGATGGTTTCAATGTTAAATTTGAAAATTATGCTTGTAATGTTTTTGATCCTAAAAATGCTTTGGTATTTACTGCCTTGAGAAATGAAAATGTCTATGCTGTAGATTTAAATTCTTTAGCCAAAAAAAAGTTACTTATTTAAATGATTTTCATAAAGAGTCTTGGCTTTGGCACAGAAGATTAGGACACTGCAATATACACTCACTTAGAAAACTGACTAGGAAGAACTTAGTTAGAGACCTACCTAAACTTGAATTCCTAGCTGACAAAGTTTGCAATCCCTGCCAAAAGGGAAAGCAACATAAAGTTTCTCTTAAATTAAAGAAAGAAGTTTCAACTTCTCAACTTCTCGAGTTGGTTCACATGTATTTTTTTGGACCTTCTAGAGTTTCTAGTTTAAATGGGAAGCACTATGTTTATGTTCTAGTAGATGAATTTTCTAGATACACTTGGGTATACTTTCTTGCTCACAAAATTGAAGCTTGTTCCTATTTTATCAAATACTCCAAGTCAGTAGAAAACCTAAGTGGACTTAATATTAAGACCTTGAGAAGTGATCATGGCTGTGAGTTTGAAAATCATGAGTTTGAATCATACTGCTCACACAATGGCTATAATCACAATTTCTCTACCCCTAGGACACCTTAATAGAATGGTGTAGTAGAAAGAAGAAATAGAACCCTTCAGGAAATTGCAAGAACTATTCTTAATGAATATGATTTACCTATTTATTTTTGGGCTGAAGTTGTCAATACAACTTGTTATATTATAAATAGAGTCTTGATTAGACCTTTTCTTAAAAATACCCTTTATGAACTGTGGAATAATAGGAAGCCTAAAGTTAGTTACTTCAGAGTTTTTGGTTGCAAAGTCTTTATTCTTAATACAGAGGATAATCTTGACAAGTTTGATTCTAAAAGTGATGAGGGAATTTTTCTAGGATACTCTATAACCAGTAAGTCTTATAGAGTCTTTAACAAAAGAACTAAATGCATGGAGGAATCTGTTCACATCAAATTTGATGAAACTAATCCGCATGAACCTAAGACTTGTCCTGAAAATCTTGAGGAAGATCTGTCTATTCCAGACCTTAATGATAAAGTCAGTGATCCTGCTATAAAGACAACCAGTTCGGGAAATATTCTAGAATCTACTTCTGGTGAACCTGAACCTAGAGAAGAACCTGAAATTTCTAGTCCTACCTTTACTAGATCAACTAGGATTCTAAATAATCATCCGTTAGATGCTGTTGTTGGAAATCTTGATAGGGGGACACAAACTAGAGCTTCTCTAAGAAATCAGGTTGAACATTAAGCCTTTCTCTCATAGCTAGAACCTAAAAATATCAATGATTCTATCAATGATGAATTTTGGGTAATGGATATGCAAGAAGAATTAAATCAATTTGAAGGAAACAAAGTCTGGGAATTAATTGACAGACCTAAGGACACTTTGACCATAGGCACTAAATGGGTTTTTATAAATAAAGTTGACGAGTCTGGAAATATAGTTAGAAACAAAGCAAGGCTAGTTGCACAAGGGTATAGTCAAGAGGAAGGAATAGACTATGAGGAAACCTTTGCACCTGTAGCTAGATTAGAGGCCTTTAGGATTCTACTTGCCTATGCTGCTCATCTGAATTTCAAGTTATATCAAATGGATGTTAAAAGTGATTTTCTAAATGGTTTTATAATTGAAGATTTTTTGTTGAACAACCACCTGGATTTACTAATCCTCATTTTCCAAATCGAGTTTTTAAGCTATCTAAAGCTTTATATGGTTTAAAATAAGATCTATGATCTTGGTATGATAGACTTAGTAGTTTTCTTATTTCAAAAGGTTTTTCTAAAGGGATTGCTAATCCAACTCTCTTTATTAAAATAATTTCCAAATATTTTTTGATAGTACAAATCTATGTTGATGATATTATTTTTGGATCTTCTAAAAATGAATTATCTATTTATTTTTCAAAGAGTATGAAAAATGAGTTTGAAATGATTTTAATGGGAGAACTCAAATATTTTCTTGGATTTCAAGTTTTTCAAAATAATAATGGTATTATTTTAAGTCAAATTAAATATACAAAGGATCTTTTAAAACGTTTTGGTTTGGATAATAATAAGGGAAGTGACACACCTATGAGTACCACCTGTAAGTTAGATGATGATGAAACTGGGAAACTAGTTGATCAGACCAATTATAGAGGTATGATTGGAAGTTTACTTTAACTTATTGCTAGTTGACCAGATATCATGTTCAGTGTATGCATGTGTGCAAGATTTCAATCTAATCCTAAAGAATCTCATTTACTTGCTGTTAAAAGGATTTTTCAAATATCTTAAACACACTACCAATTTAGGTTTGTTTTATCCAAAAGGACAATCCTTTGACTTAATGAGTTATTCAGATTCTGACTTTTCTATTTTCAAGTTATATAGGAAGAGCACATATGGAACATGTCATCTTTTGGGAAAGTCCCTGGTATCTTGGTGTAGTAAGAAACAGAACTCTGTTGCATTGTCTACTGCTGAAGCAGAATACATTGTTGCTGGTAGTTGTTATGCACAGATTCTGTCGATGAAAAACACTTTTTTGGAATATGGATATCAATTTAGACATGTGTCAATAAATTGTGATAACACTAGTGCAATTAACATCTCCAAGAATCATGTGTCTCACTCTAGGACTAAGCACATTAATGTCAGACAACACTTTTTGAGAGATCATTATCAAAAGGGTGATATTTCTCTAGAATTTATTGACTCTGAACATAAATTAGCTGATATTTTCACCAAACCCTTAAGCTTAGAAAGGTTATATTTTATTAAACAAGAGTTAGGTATGATCGATCAGTGAAACCGATCAGTGAAACCGATCAGTGAAACTGATCTGAGAAACCGATCTGTGAAACCGATCTGTGAAACCGATCTGTGAAATCGATCTGTGAAACCGATCTGTGAAACCGATCTGTGAAACCGATCTGTGAAACCCATCAGTGAAACTGATCAGTGAAACCGATCTTTACTACCATTTGAATTATACAGTATATGAAACCGTTAGTGTTTATAAAAACGACATTGTTTTACTTAATCATTTTTATTATTTATTATTATAACCCCAAATGATAAAATTTATGACACATGGCTATTTCTTTCTCTAAAAACTGTTGACCTTCCATCTCCCACTGAACTCTACTTTCTATGAATCCTGAACCTTTTTGAACCCTTCCAACCTCTCAAACTTCTCAAATCTCCAAATGGCAAAGAAAAAGTAACAAAGCAAAGAATTTGAAGATTCCTCTCCTGTGAAATTCCAATGAGGAGAATCTAGTAGCACGAATAAAAGGTCAGTGAACCCAAAGTTGGAAACTCGAGTGGTCATCACAAAAAAGGAAGTAAGTTCCAAATGGGTGTTATCCAGTATGTCTGCACTTTTAAAAGTATTGGAGATGCAAGGATTGAAATACTGGTTCTGTGATAATAACCGAGTCTACTACCCAAAGCTAGTGCATGAGTTTTATCTGAACTTAACTATTGTATTGGATAGAGCAGAAGCTGCAAGATTATCTTCAGTAATAAAAGGGAAGAAGATAACCTTTTCATCTAAGCAATGGGGTGAATTTTTGGGGGTACTGCATAATGGTATATATGAGGATTACAAAGGTAACATTCCTCCTACCACTGAATATTTCTCTTATGAGCTTGCTCTGGAGATGTTAACTGGAAAGTCTGAATCCAGAAGAATAACAGATGCCGAGTTAGATGGAGAAAGTAGAATTCTGTTTAAGTTTATTCAACACCAAATCTATCCCAGAAAAGATGATTTTTCTTCTGTAAAGTATCAAGATGTTTTCTTGTTATTTTTATTGCTAAATGGTGAGAAGATCAACTTATGTAGATATATTAATGTTCATATTGCTGAGATGGTAAATCCATACAATAAGGCTACAACCTTGTTCTATTCTAAGAAAATATCTTCCGTACTAATGTTTTTGGGGTGTGTTGAAGATGGAGATGAGTGTATCTCATCCAATATTAGCTTTTTTATTAATAAGGATATCTAAAAAAGAATGAAAATTAGTTGGAATCCATGGAAGAAGTCATGGGTTGCGGATGAAGATAAGTTGTATGACTCTTTTAATCCTTCTGACCATTATAAGAGACCAAAGGGGATGATAGATACCGGTTTAAAACATGATGAGGAATTTGTCTACTCTGATGAAGAAGAAGAAAAAGAAGTTCCTAAGAAAACTGGAGAGTCTAGTAAGAAGGGAACATGGGAAGCTAAAGCTAATGATGATGAGGATACTAAAAAGGAACCTGAGTCACCTCCTGATGACAGGAGTGATCCTAATACAGTAAGTCCTAAGAAAAGAAGAATGGAATTTGGACCAGCTAGTCCACCTCTTAAGTTACCTGAGTCAGAACCCCTTCTAGGTGATGAAGAAGAAGCTGATACTAAAGTATCAAATTCTGAGCAGTATGAATCCAGTAGCAAAGATAGTACCGATGAAACTTCAATAAACAATAATATACATGGAAATAGTGATAATGGTGATGATGGTGAATATAGTGATGATGGTGAAAATGGTGATGATGGTAAAGATGGTGATGATGGTGAAGATGGTGATGATGGTGAAGATAGTGATAATGATGATGATGATGCGATTCCTCGACCAGTGGATGGTCACAATGTAATCCAAGCTGATCCACAACCTCATTTAGATGAGCAAGAAGTTGTTCCTAAGGCTGAAAGGATAATGCAGACATAAATTGATGTAGGTGAGGAAGTCTCACATGAAAATTTTGGAAAAGCTGATTTTGTAAAGCCTCAGTATACCTCTTGTAAAGCTGCATGGAAGGAACACCCAGGTTTTACGGTTCTTGGTTTGGATTATTCAGAGGAAGAGGAAGAAGAAGTGCATATCGCAAGGGTAAGCTATCCAGATAAGGCTAGACCAGTTGCTAAGAATATGCAAGTGGCACCAAAAAGACCATGTCCTTCAGTTTCTCAATCTGATTTGGACAGATTTGAAGATGAGTTGCTCCATACAGTTAGAGAGACAATGAAAGAGGAATTATCTAATGCTCCTGCTCCTGCTCCTGTGAATTTATCTGAGGCTGCTATGGATACTTTAATATAAAGAGTGGAAAGTATTATTAAGTTGGACCTGTGCAATACTGTAGAGATGATTGGCAGGAATATTACCTCTCTGAATCAAGCGCTCAAGGATTTGAGCAGTGGCTTAGTATCTATATCAGGTGAATTTAGATCAACCATCACTGACATGATGGGAGTTTTGAGAAATTTGATAGAGCACCTGAAGAAATCCGATTTTAGAAAGTTGAAGGCTGAGATAACTCAGATTGTTTCTCAAGCTAGCTCCTCAAAAGTGACCAAGATTATTGGACATGAGATCAATGCTTTAAAAGATGTTATAAAAGAAGAGTTAGCAGCTCTTAGACAGATTTTGGATTTAGACTCATTGAAAAAGATGAAAGAAAATAGTGATCATATTCACAATATGGCAAAGCTTTATTCATCTGATGCTACTAAGGCTTAGAAAGAGATAAAAGAAAAAGTGGATCACTATTTTTCTAAAATCTATACCAAGCATGAGTTGAACCATCAGTTTAAAGTCCTGGATGAAAATTTGTGGCTTCCTCCAGTCACTCAAGACTTTAAAGCTCAGTTCCAATAGTTGAAAGATTTTACTCCCACTCTAGAGAGTTTTATTCAGAACAATGATGATTTTGAGAAGGCTATAAAATATGGTGGTGAAGTCATTCAGGATTTTATCAATACACTCAAACCATATCTTCATCTGCCAGCTAAGGTAATTGTTTTTCATACTGTTGAGCCTCTCAGTCCATCCAGTGTTGCTCCTAGCCAGTTATCAGTTTCTCAGGATCTCTCTAATATTCGGCCAGTCATTCAACAACTGCCTTCTGGAAGATCTTGTACTCAACTACAAGTGACCTTAGCACCCACTATATTACCAGCCCGAGCTATGCTACCTCCTCTCTCTATCCATCCAGATCAACATTCCACCAAACCACACTTTGGCATATCCATTCCTCCATATACAAAAGGGAAATCTCCTCTGCACCCTAAGAAGTAGCTGTGCCTATCATTTTTTTGATAGGGTATCTTTTTTGCGTGTTTCTTTTTATTGTACCTTTTTCAGTGGTTATTTCAATGGAACATTCTTCTCTTTTTTTTTGATCTTTCTGCCCTATTTTTTTCCTTTTTGATAATCCCAAAGGGGGAGAAATAATGACTACTTATATAAAAGAATATATATAAAAAAGGGGAAGCAATGGTCACTTATATAAATGGATTCATAGATAAAATATTTTATATAAAGGGGAGATCTCTGTAATCTGATGATATGTTGATATACTCTCACCTTGTTTATGATCTGATTCATTCTCTGATGACCTTTTTATCTTTGGTCATGTATTCTATTTACATAGGGGGAGCATACTGAATGTTATATCTTCTCCTCCCTCTTAATTTATGCCATCGATTTGTGATTTTCAAAAAGGGGGAGATTTTTGAACCCTCTATGAGATGGTTATTTTAATAATCACAAATCATTGTTATCTTTGTTTATAAGTCAATTTAGTCAATTATTTATTCTGTTCTAAATGTGTTTATATATGTTTAATCATGTCTACAGATGTTTATCTATGATTATTTATGGTTTACTATTGACCTAGAAGTGTTCTGAATTGAACATACACTTTGTGAGAATTTCATGTTTTTGACTCACCGTTAGTTATTCTCATGAGTCACCGTTAGTTAAAGAGATGAGAACGGTCACATCGATGACAACGGTCACACCAATGAGAACGGTCTCACCGATGAGAACGGTCACACCGATGACAACGGTCGCACCAATGAGAACAGTCGCACCAATGACAATGGTCGCACCAATGACAACGGTCACACTAATGAGAATGGTCGAATCGATGAGAATGGTCACAGTGATACTAATCAAATGACCTACCGATACCGATACCGATCAAATGACCTACCGATACCGATACCGATCAAATGACCTACCAATACTGATGCTGATCAAATGACCTACCGATACCAATGCTGATCAAATGACCTACCAATACCGATACCGATCAAATGACCTACTGATACTGATGCTGATCAAATGACCTACCGATACCGATGCAGATTCAAGTGACTTACCAATCTCATGACTCACCGATAGTCATGAAAACTGTTTGAATTTATTTTAACTCTTATTTAATTCCAATGGTCATATTTTATTAATTTAATGCACTGACTATTAATTAATTTTGATGATTGGATGTCAGGGAACCGTACCTAGTACCAGTCAAAAAGTAACCACTCTTTTTTCCAGATCTCAAGGAATAAAAAGGAAGATCTATCTGCACTTAAGAGTGAGATGAGATGACACAAAAATAATAAACACAGATAGGAAGTGACTCATAAGAAGACGAAGGCATACGTGTGTATGAAGAACCATGAAACAAAAGGAGAACTTGAAGAACACCTGAAATAGATAGAGAGCTTCAAGAAGATCATTTTTACCTGGAACAAACAAAGAATCCAAGTTGTTGTGCCTACTGAACATCGTATGCACAAGGCTAAATAACTACAGTTGAGAAGAAAAACAACACTCTGTTTTGTGTCATCCACACCAGAAAGGACTTGAATACCATCTGCAACATTCAAACGAGTCCAGAGCACATCTACAGTCACTCAAAGCATTCTAAACTCCTTATCCATTTATTTTTTCTGTAGTGAACTTTTGTTTAACTTTTTGAGCAGTGTGTGTACTTATGTCTATTTAGACACACACTGACTCCTGAGCTGAACTGGAGGATACTAAATCCTCACACCAAACTCTTTACGCCTTATTGTATTCCACTGTGAATTGTGGAAGAGGTCAAGTGTGACTTGGAAAGCCTATGTGCTATTTTTTGGCTTTCCCACGAAGAACTGTGGAAGAGGTCTGAGTACCTGAATAGTCTGAGTACTATTTTCAAACCTCAATCTAGGGTGTGGATCATAGTTTATATAAACTATTTGAGAGGACTAAGTCTCAGCTTGAGACTGAACCTCTTGTTTTACAAATTGTTGTGATTTTTATCTTTGTTAAAACCTATTTTGAATATTCTGCTGCTAAGTACTTTAAATATAAATCTGTTTTAAAGTAACTCTATTAGTTAAACTAGCAAGTGTTTTTAAATTTTGTAAGCTAGTAAGTTAGTTTCAAAAGTTAATTAATCTTCAGATTAAGTTAATTGAGAAATAATCAATCTTTGAGAAACTAATTGAAAGCTGTCAAGCTTTATAAATTCACTACAGTTTAGATTACTATTCAATTTGGGGGATTTGTAATAATAATCTTTTTAACAGAAATTTTTATTGGAACTCAATTCACCCCCCAACTTGAGTATCCACTCTGATCAACACCTGTCAACTTTAAATATTTTAGTGATACAAAATTATTTAAATTTAAAGAATATCCATGTGGCACTTTGATAGCATAGAGGCATTAGAAAAAATGATTTTTCCCCCTCTTGGATAATGTATGACAAGCCGATGGCAAGTATGTTCAACTTCCATTAGGAGTGGTAGATAAATCCAAATGTATTCCCATTGAGAGTAAGTCTAATATTAAATTCAACCCATCCTTAGTGTTTCCTTTAAAATCTAAAAATGTTCCATTCAAACTGTTATATACATTATTCTTCACATGAATGACATCAATGTTATATTTTCCATTATTATGTATCCAATATGGAAGATCAATAATGATTGTTTCTTCCAAATATTTTTATCATTACAAGTTTTTGGTGTCTTTTTGAATGTGACATTAATGTTTTTCACCCTCTCAAAATACTTATTGGTTGAAAAAGGTTTTAGATAAATATAAAATTCCTATGAGCTTTTAAATTCATTATTTAATCACTGATAAGAGTAATCCGGATACAAAAACCTTTGATGATATATATATACTATTTTTCTCCCATGCTGTAGTTGATAATATGAAGTTTGTTCTTCACATATTGGAAAATATTTATTCCCTTTAACACTATATCTAGAAAAATTTCTATATGTTGGGAAGTCATTTATAGTGAAAAAAATCATTTCATGTAGTTGAAAATGTTCCATTTTATAAGTATCATACACTTTGATACCTTCCTCCCATAAAAGTTTCAAATCATAAATTAATGGTGATAAGAAAACATAAATATCATTTCTAGGATGTTTTGGTCCAGAAATCTTTAAACTCAACATGATATATTTTCACTTCATACATAATTTAGGAGATAAGTTGTAAATTACTAATAAAAGTGTCCATGGAATATGTTTTCTATTAATCCTCTTGTAACGACCCGAAATTTTGAATAAATTATATTTCCTAATTTTGTGTGTTATTTTATTTTATACTCAACAAAACCATTTCATTTAATAAAATGAGTATAATTAAAATAAGACTATTGGGTTTCGACTATTATATGACCGTTGGTCAATAAGACTATGGGAAACAAAATGTTCGATTATTTTCTATAAATACAAGTGATCTTGATTAATTAATATTGAAAGAAGATATGATGGCCCCATCCAATAGCCTCAGGCCGATCGAATCTCATCTGACGGAACTTGGGAAGGAGGTAGCACCTTTGGGCTTTGCTCTGGACCAAACCCAAGCCGAACTTCATCATGTGAAGCTGCAATGGAATCGCCTTCGTGAGAAGTTCAAGCTGATAGAAATCACTACTCGGGAAATGTTGGTCGAGCCGCCCTAAGATTCTATCACCCAAGGACACCTTACTCTTAGGTCCTATGTTGGTGTTATAGGGGGTTATGTAACAAGACCATAACTGCCTTGGGTAATCCTTTGATTTAAATAAAAATTGTGACGTATTCTTATGGTGAAGTTTGTGAATTTTCAAATGTCTGGATAAATATAGTATGCATATTATTGATGAATTCTAGAAAAAAGATATTTTTAAAATATTTATGTAAACCTTAAATAATTAATAATGTGTAATGATTTTCAAAAAATGGTCTTCTATAGCTGTGTTCAGTATGAAATTTAGAGTCTAATAAGATCAACTTAATTTTTGGTGAATAGTAAATTATGAATAGTGATTTTATGCGTATGATTAGTAATGTGACCAAATGAATTAAGTAACTTCACTTAATAAAGTATTAATATAATTTAGGCACCTTGATTAAGTAATGTGATTCAATAAAATAGGTAAATAACTGTTTCAGAAATTATTGGTTAAGTATTAGTTTTTTTAGGGGAATATTATTTGTCATTTAAAAATTAAATTAAAAATATTTAGAAAAATATTTTCATAAAATGGAGTTCATTTTTGAAATCAGAGCATCAATATTTGGTCAAGGTGAATTTTTGGGATTTTTCTAAAACTGTTTAATTTTCAGTGAATAGTGTTTTTATTTAAAAATTAAATTAAAAATATTTAGAAAATTATTTTCATAAAATGGAGTTCGTTTTTGAAATCAGAGCATCGATATTTGGTTAAGGTGAAATTTTGGCATTTTTCTGAGAAAGTTGAATTTTCGGTGAATAGTGAAAATACGGTTTTTGAGTTTTGGGTGTTTAATGACATCATTAAGGATGTAATAATTATGAAATAATTCTGGTCGACTTATTAATAGTAAGATAAGGTTTGAGGTGTCCCAACTGGCCAATACCATGGGAAAATACCATGGGCAAGCCCATGGTTTTTCCAATACCACCGATGAGGTGTCCCTTGACAATTATTGCTTTGTCCCTCACTTCTCCTATAAATACCAAGACATTCCATCATTAATTTAATTTAAAAATCCTCCCCAACAAATTTTTGGTCTCTTTACCTCCCAAGTATTCCTCCCAAGGTTCCCTCAAACCTCCCAAGGTCCCAACCTTCAAGCTTTTGAAGTTACTCTTCAAGGTAAGGGATTCTTTCACCCTCCTCTTTTAAGTCATGACTTCCTTTATGTTGTGTCTTAAATTTTCCATCTCTTTATGTTGAGGGTATGTTATTATATATTCTTATTACTGTCCATTTCATGTCCAAATGTTGATAGGCCCTTTCTTATCTCATCAATTTGTTTTCTGAATTTTTAAGTGACGACGTTAGGCTGTCGAATTTCTCATAAAAGGAATCACGTCTTCTCTTTTCTTTCATGTTTTCTTTTTTATGTGGTATGTCATTTAAATTTCCATACCATGTTCTTATCTCCAGGTTATTATATATTTATACTGTATTATAAGTTATTTATGAATGGGTTACTCTTGTACCCTCTCTTTCCAATGTTTTCTAAAACCATGTTATATAGCCGTTAAGCTGCAAAAATTTCGCCTAAAAATTTCTATCTCTTTCTCTCCAGAAATTTTCTTGTTTTATTTATGTAAATACCCAGAACTATTTTGTTTCTTTGGGTGTTCATAAATATATAAATATAATTTATTTTATTCTGTAATTGACATACATATAACCCTCACTCCCTTTCCATGGGTTATAAATGACATAACGATCTTATTTTTTTTAGAACTTTTAAAACGTCATGATCTTGAAATGAAATCCATTTCTTATATTCTCCATGGGTTATTTATGAAATGTTTGATTATGATCTATGTGGATCACATGAAAGTAAATACATATTAAAAGTGTGCCTTTATAGCACTCCAATGCATTGGGTAAAGATTTAATCTCTTGAGATGACAAGTTTCACGATACCTTGGTGAATAAACTTGGTAATTTTTATGACACCTTGAGGATGGACCTTGGTGATATGTTCATGAATGTCTAAATGAAATGTTGTATTCACATATTCAATTTATGTTTCAAGTTATTTTCTTTATGATATGCCTATTCTTCCATTACTCATGTCTTCATGTTTTTATTCAAGATCTTATTGATATCACAAGTACATTGACTCCCTTGTTTACCCTTATTGGGCCTTCTGCTCACCCTTTCCTTTGATGTATGTCTCCAGGATATGAGATGAAGTAAATGTAGATATGATGAACCTATTATGAATCCTTACAAGTGGTTTAGAAGAATGTTTTAAGTTGTTCTCATGTTTTATGTTCCTGATTTCCAAGACACTAGACTTTAAAGATCCTCTATTTGTAAAATGTAATGAAATGTTATGTAATAAAAAGGTGGGATTCTATAGTTGGTATCAAAGGATAGTTTAGTTATTTATAGAAATTAGGATATGAAAAATTTGGGAAGAACTCTATAGAAAATTTTAAATATAGGAAATCTTCCTAGTATTTTGGTGAGTATTGAGTAAGTGGTTTATCAAGAAAATACATCCCTGTCTGTAACAGGAAACTATAGCACCGGTGGACTGTAGCAGTGGCGACCCTATTGCGGCGGAGGGACTATTTCAGGGACTGTAGTGGTTATGATACTGTAGTAGGTACTATAGCTGCGCAGGTACTGTAGTAGTGTTGTTCACCGAGGGGTCCTTTGGGCCAAAAAATGGGCTTTCAAGCCTTGTATTCAGGCCACTTGGCCTTGGGCCTTCGGGCTATGTAATGGGTCACCCTCTACCCAGTCTAAAGAGGTCTTTTCTTTAAATAAAAAATTGAGGCTTCGGAAAAAACCTTTAAAAAAACATCCCTGTCTGGATACGAGCAGGTATAGGTGGCTTTGGCACAGATGTACATAGGGGTAAAACCCGAAAACACCGCTTTGAGCTAGACTCAAATGGGAATTGGTACACAACAACGGGCCTTGCTGCACTCTTGGTTACAATACTTCTGAGGGATATGTTTGGTTAATCTCAAGATTTTTATTAATAATTATGAAGGAATTATAGAAAAATGTACTTTGTCTAAGCATGAAGTTTTAAGACATAAAATCCTTTCTAGTTAAAAGATTTGTAAATGAAATAAGTTTCTCATGAAGGATTTATTCTTTTAAAAAATGTCCCCATCATCTAGAAATATGTTGATGTATTTTCTGAGGATTTACCCAGACCTCCCCCAGAAAGAGAGGTAGATTTCTCCATTGAACTCATACCTAGATCTCATCCGATGTCAAAGACCCCCTATAGTATGGAAAATGTGGAGCTAGAGGAATTAAAGAAACAACTCTAAGATCTTTTGGAGAATGGGTTTATCCGACCAACTGTGTCTCCTTGGAGAGCACCAGTTCTATTTGTAAAGAAGAAGGATGAATCGATGCAGCTATGCATTGATTATAGAGAACTGAATGGGATCACAGTGAAGAAAAAATACTCTCTTCCAAGAATTGATGACTTATTTGAACAACTTCATGGGACTCAATTCTTCTCTAATATTGATATTTGCTCTGGTTATCATCAATTGAGGGTGAAGAATGATGATATTCCAAAAAATTCCTTCCAATAAAGATATGGGCATTATGAGATTGTTGTTATGCCCTTCAGACTGACTAATGCACCTGCTATTTTTATGAATCAAGAATAAGTTGATTTTGGAAACATATGTTTTATCAAATGGATATCCTTTGTATAGGAAAATGATTTGGTGATTAAATGATAAAGGTTATTTTAGATGATGTTTTCTCTTTTAGAGTACTATATTCCTAAGGGAAATAAAATACTACATGATTTAAATTGAGGAGGAATGGTTGTTTTTTTCTTTTTTTGTAGGAATTTATGTATTTTTTGTGGACATATGGTGATTTGGGTTATTTCTGGAAAATGATGAACCTAGCATAGAGAATATGTAAATAGGTTAATTACACTTTAGTATGAGACTTTAATAGTATTCAATGTTATTTGGAGATAAATGTTAAGATTTATTAGGGAAGACTATGTGATTAAATCCTTCTGAGTTTTGGGTTCCAATCTTAGTTTGGATTATTCTGAAGAATTTTAAGGATGTTTGTGTATTGAATGGTCTTTCTGGAACTTTGGGTACTTTTGTTAAATTTTGGAGATTAATAGTCATATTTCTTTTTATATAGGTTATCATTTTTAGGGATTATATGATCTCATACTAACTATTTTAGTTTTAGTTGATGACTAAAGACAAGGGAAAAATATAATTATTCTTTTGTGAATTATGTGATTCTCTAGAAGATGATTCTTGTGCTTTTGATGATACCAAGTCTTTTTGAATGCTCAATTCTTGGAGAAAAGATTAGTCTTGGTGGAAACTTATTAAGGGATGAAACTCTATTTGAAGGTAAATATATTTCCTTATGTTTTTATTCTATGTAATAAATGAATTCCTCAAAATTAGGAAAAGGAATGTAAATCAAAAATGTTGTTGGTTTACGTTTCCTACTGGGTAATCAAAGATTGTGTAACACATCTTAATTTTGTGATCGTCTTGTGGTTAATTTTCTCTTAATCATGTTTTCTATCACTCTACACCAGAACTTGACCCTTTTCTTTCTCTTCCATATCCATGTTTTCCTATATGGAATCCTAGTATGGGTTAACTCGGGTGACCTTTGTACTTCCCTTTCTTTCTTTTAAAGTAATAGTTTTACTGAATCTTTTCCAATGCAGGACTTTCAACAAAATTTACAAGCCCAATTTTAAAATTACGAGGATGGAATTTCTTAAGGGGGAAGATTGTAACGTCATGAAATTTTGAATAAATTCTATTTCCTAACTTTGTGTGTTATTTTATTTTATACCCAAAAAAACTATTTTATTTAATAAAATGAGTATAATTAAAATATGACCGTTGAGTTTCGACTGTTATATGACCGTTGGTCAATAAGACCATGGGAAACTAAATGTTACGATTATTGTCTATAGATACAAGTGATATTGATTAATTAATATAGAAAGAAGATTCGATGGCCCCATCCAGTAGTCTTAGGCCGATCGAAGCCCATCTGATGGAACTCGGGAAGGAGGTAGCACCTTTGGGCTTTGCTCTGGACCAAACCCAAGCCGAACTTCATCGTGTGAAGCTGGAACGGAATCAACTTCATGAGAAGTTCAAGCTGATAGAAATCACTACTCGGGAAATGTTGGTCGAGCCGCCCCAAGATTCTATCACCCTAGCACACCTTACTCTTAGGTCATATGCTGGTGTTATAAGGGGTTATGTAACAAGACTGTAACTACCTTGGGTAATCCTTTGATTTAAATAAAAATTGTGATGTCTTCTTATGGTGAAGTTTGTGAATTTTCAAATTTACGGATAAATATAGTATGCATATTATTGATGAATTCTAGAAAAAAGATGTTTTTAAAATATTTATGTAAACCTTAAATAATTAATAATGTGTAATGATTTTCAAAAAATGGTATTCTATAGCAGTGTTCAATATGAAATTTAGAGTCTAATAAGATCAACTTAATTTTTGGTGAATAATAAATTATGAATAGCGATTTTATGCTTATGATTAGTAATGTGACCAAATGGATTAAGTAACTTCACTTAAGAAATTATTAATATAATTTAGGCACCTTGATTAAGTAATGTGATTCAATAAAACAGGTAAATAACTGTTTCAGAAATTATTTGTTAATTATTAGTTTTTTTCGGGTGAATAGTATTTTTTATTTAAAAATTAAATTAAAAATATTTATAAAAATATTTTCATAAAATGGAGTTCATTTTTGAAATCAGAGCTTTAATATTTGGTTAAGGTGAATTTTTGGTATTTTTCTAAAATAGTTGAATTTTCAGTGAATAGTGTTTTTTATTTAAAAATTTAATTAAAAATATTTAAAAAATTATTTTCATAAAATGGATTTCATTTTTGAAATCAGAGCATCGATATTTGGTTGAGATTAAATTTTTGGATATTTCTAAGAAAGTTAAATTTTCGATGAATAGTGAAAATACAGTTTTTGAGTTTCGGGTGTTTAATGACATCATTAAGTATGTAATAATTATGCAATAATTCTGGTAGACTTATTAATATTAAGATAATTTATTAGGTGTCCCAATTTTCTAACACCATGGGCAAGCCCATGGTTTTTCCAATACCACCGATGAGGTGTCCCTTGGTAATTAATGCTTTGTCCCCTCACTTCTCCTATAAATACCAAACCTTTTCCTCATTCATTTTATTTCAAAATCCTCCCCAACTAAGTTCTGGTATCTTTACCTCCCAAGGATCCCTCCCAAGGTTCCCTCAAGCCTCCCAAAGTCCCAACCTTCAAGCTTTCAAAGTTACTCTTCAAGGTAATGGATTCTTTCACCCTCCTCTTTTAAGTCATGACTTCCTTTATGTTGTGTCTTATATATTCCATCTCTTTATGTTGAGGGTATGTTCTTATATGTTCTTATTACTGTCCATTTCATGTCCAAATGATGATATATACTTTCTTCTCTCATCAATTTTTTTCTTAATTTTTAAGTGACACCATTAGGCTGCTGAATTTCTTGTAAAAGGAATCACGTCTTCTCTTTTCTTTCATGTTTCCTTTTTATGTGGTATGTCATTCAAATTTCCATACCATGTTCTTATCTCTATGTTGTTCTATATTTATACTGTATTATAAGTTATTTATGAGTGGGTTACTCTTGTACCCTCTCTTTCCAATGTTTTCTAAAACCATGTTATATAGTCGTTATGCTGCAAAAATTTAACCTCAAATTTTCTATCTCTTTCTCTCCAGAAATTATCTTGTTTTATTTATGTGAATACCCAGACCTATTTCTTTTCTTTGGGTGTTCATAAATATATAAAGATAATGTATTTTATTCTGGAATTGACATACATATAACCCTCACTCCCTTTCCATGGGTTATAAATGACATACTGATCTTATTTTTTTAAGAACTTTTAAAACGTCACGATCTTGAAATGAAACCCATTTCTTATATTCTCCATGGGTTATTTATGAAATGTTTGATTATGATATATGTGGATCACATGAAAGTAAATACATATTAAAGGTTCACCCTGATAGCGCTCCAATGCATTGGATAAATATTTAATCTCTAGAGATGACAAGTTTCACGATACCTTGGTGAATAACCTTGGTAATTTTTATGACACCTTGGGGATGGACCTTGGTGATATATTCATGAATGTCTAAATGAAATGTTGTAGAAACATATTCAAGTTATGTTTCAAGTTATTTTCTTTATGATATGCCGATTCTTCCATTTCTCATGTCTTTATGTTTTTATTCAAGATCTTATTGACATCACAAGTACATTGACTCCCTTGTTTACCCTTACTGGGCCGTCTGCTCACCATTTCCTTTGATGTCTGCCTCCATGTTATGAGATGTAGTAAATGTACATAGGATGAACCTATTATGAAGCCTTACAAGTGGTTTAGAAGAATTTTTTATTTTGTTCTCATGTTTTATGTTCCTGATTTCCAAGACACTAGACTTTAAAGATCCTCTGTTTGTAAAATGTAATGAAATGTTATGTAATAAAAAGGCAGGATGCCATACCTCTGATATGTATTCATTATATCTATGCACAATACAAGTATAATATTTCTAATTTCATTTTTTAATGTAGGAAACTATTGATCAATTTTCTTTCTCTTGTATAAAATCAGCTAGATAACATAACTTTCCATCAGATATTCACTCATCTGTATTCCATATTAACCTTTTTGAATCATTTTAATTTTTAAATAAAAGTTTTCAATGAGGAACTATAGGAATATACCAAATTTAATTTTCAAGAACTTTTTAATCACTAAATCAACCAATGATTTTTCTTTCAACTTATACTATAATATCCCAGATTTAGGAAACTCTGATAGACCTTTATATTGCTTCTTATATAGAACATAATCATTTAGGAAAAGATATATCATCTTATACACCAAACCCATCATGCATAATATTTTATTCACATTATAATGTGAATATGAAAGTTAATTTTCTTTAGGAAATATGTCATTCAATAGTTGTAACAACTCTATAAAACTCTTGTCACTACTTCCATTTATGGCCTTCAAATTACTCAATATTAACAAAATTTATAAAACCATAATTTTTTTATAACCTATATATAATGGTTTTTCAACATCCCCATATAGACACTCAATTACCAGTGCTTTCCCAATTTCCTCTAATTAAATATTACAAATCATTTATTTAATTTGATCAGACTTATCATCTTGAAAATCATCATCATTAATAGATATTTAATTCTTCCCAAATTTATAATTCCAAATCTAAGGATTGTAACTTGGATTAAAACCATGATAAATTAAATTATCTATTATTTTATTTCTTTTTAACCTTTTAATATTTAAACATTTCAAGCATGGATAGAATAACATGTCATTATTTAGAACATTTAATTTAGAAAATTCAAAAAAAGCAACAACACCTTTCTCATATTCATCACTTGTTCACAACATAGTAATACAACTATATATTATTATTATATATAACAAATTTTAACAATTGAAAATAAGTTATTATATTTTGAAATTTAATTTCATAATTAATTTTATAAATAAAAATAAAAAAGAAACATAAAATATTACAAAAATAAAAGAAACAAAACATATTTCATAAACAAAAGTAACACTTTGAACATATTTAATTATCATCCTTTCAAAAAAAATTCAAAAAAAGAATGGTATAAAACCTTAGCATTGATTTTAAAAGGTTGACCATAAATAAAACACAATCATTACCTATTTTTATTATTTAATTTTATAATTATATATTTATTTTTTTCAATGTAAATAAAGAAATATCATAATATAAAGGGAAAATATCAAATAATGATAAAAAATGAGATTAAAAACATGATAAAGAATATAAATACATGCCTACACTTTTACTAAAATTGAAATACAAGGGTTACTACAAAAAAAATTCATTAGGCTCCCCAAAAATAGATTCCATACAAATAAAATTTAAATTGAAATCTAATAATTCTAATTTTATATTATTAGAATAATTAAAATATTTAAAAATTTGTCATATAGTATAATAGAGAATATAATTAAAATGATTTAGTTTATAAATTCATAGGTATTCAAGAAATTCTAAATAAACACAAATAACATATTAAAACTAATACAATGTTTAACCTGAGTTAATCCATATTTAGTCTAAGGGGGTTTAACAAATAATATACTAAAATAAAATTATCTCCCTATTTGAAATATGATCATGAAATCTATCTTTCATTAGGGATTTTATTAATTATGAGTTATAAAGTATTTTTTATCACAATATGATTGTCAAATTAGCATGATAATCTATATATATATTATTAATACTTGAAAGAGAACTGTCGTGGGCGCCCTCAAATGATTAGTTTGATTTTGGGGTACTTAGGTGCAACAGAGTGGCCGACCAAGGTCGTTTCTCAAAGGAGGAAGTAAATTAAAACAACTTCTTAAGGTTATTCTAAAAATAAAATAGAATAGAATTAAAAAACTACTTAAAAGTATGGAGTTTTTTTATAGTTTATAAACCTAGAAGAGGTTTTCTGGAAAAGATTGCATTTTTTTGTTTTTAATTTTGAAATGAAGTTTGATTAAAAAGACACAACAAGAAGATGTTTTTTTAGAAAATATTTTAAAAGGAGTAATCAATCTAACTATAAATATTCATTTACTTATTAATCATTATCATTTAAATCAAAATCCAATTAATTATGATCCCCTAATTTTTTAACCCTCGAACCCTACAGGAGTTAACTTAACCACAAAGATGAAATGAATTAAACCCTAGGCTAGTTTTGGAACATGCAATCATAGCACCCTGATTTGATTAATGTTACAAGTCAAGATTATGGTCAGTGGTTAATTAGGGCACAAATCCACTCTGGAAATGAGGATTAATTGAGTTTAGGGATGATATTTTAACTCTACAAATTTATCCCATGTGACTTGGTTTCACATATTAAGTTTGCGCTCTCATAATTTACACAAAATCTCAACCTCGTGTGTTTTTGTGTAAATTGTTCAATTGCTTGATTAATTTCATTTAAATTAAAACTAAATTAATAGACCATATTATTATAATTACATTATCTCATTTATTTAAAATAAATGAATGAAAGAGGTAAGAATTAGATCAATTACATAAAAAACTACTCTTCCATGAGCGGTGTAGTCATCGTAGAAACGTTTTGCATTTGCAATGATTTAGAAAGGGTATAACCTAATATCGTTTACACTCTTGATTTCCAACCCAAATAGGAAGATTAATAGAATAAGAAAATTGAAAATAATAGAATAAATGGAAGACAAACTAAGAGTTTATTAAAAGAAGAAAATCTTTACAACACGAAGAAGAAGAAGGAGAAGAGGAAGGCTTGATGAGGGGATCCTTGATTCAAGAGCTACCCCTCTTAAAATGGTTGGATAATTAGAGTGAAACCTCTTATAGTTTTACTTCAACTTCCCAATTCACATCCCCACCCTTAAAAATGATAAAAACTCTAATTTATAGAGTGGAGGGGAGGAGAGGTTACAAGTAGTTTCAAGTGTGAATGTGGAAATTCAGTCAAATATTTTAATCTAACTTGAACCGCCCATTTTATCACCTAAACGCGTGAATCAGATCTTCTTCCAGAAGGATCATATGTGAGGATATGGGTCCTATATATCCTCTAAATATTTGGGCTCAATCTAAGCTCAGATGAAGGAGTTATGGCCCAAATACAAAATCTTCTCCATTCTGGCGTATCCATCCCATTTTTGACTTTATGGCCCAATTACTCTATCCAAATGCATTCATTTGATCTAGTATACTGAATAAACGTTGTATCCAATGAATTAAAGAACACAATTACAAAATATTAAGTTCAATTAATTTGAATAAAAATAGTTATGATTGAAATACTACAGTGATTTTGAAAGGGTAAAACTGGAATTTTCCTCAAATATTCAAATGAATGATCTAATCCCAAATACTTTTTAATTGAACATATTTAACACAATGTGAGGAAATTATATCATTTATTATCAATAAAATATTCAATAAAATAGTTTTTTATCAACTCCCCCACACTTACCCTTTTGCACTCCTCGGCAAAACCTCATATCATGTAAACATCAATATCAAATCAAAACCAATTTTAAAACACATATCCTTGAGATCAAACAATTAAAAACCAAGAAAAAAAAGATATCATGACTCATAAAAACATTATTTCAAGTTCTTCATTTATATCATTCAATATATTTCCACTTTATTTATCCTCCCATGCAAAAAACACTTACCTCACTTGAATTTTCTCTTATCACCCAAATATAATTTTTTTTGCAATGTCTTTCTCATACAAACTCATAAAAGGGTCACTATAGGCTTGATAAATTTATAAATCGCTACCTAATGTGATTCAAGGACATATGTTTATCATGAGGACTTTTCAGGGTTATTCTGTGGCTTTTGGTTGTTAGGATTTAGATGTGAAAAATTCTGAGTCTGAATGAGGTGGGCTTGACTCTTTTTGAAGCAAAATTACATTAATATAATTTTCTCTTAAATATAGTCTCTTTTTCAATCCCCATAGTATCAATTCAGCTCTATCATCATGAAAAGTCATGTAATGTTTACACCATTCATCATTTCAGCATAAAAAATGTCAATATTCTCAAACATGATTTTCTTGAAAACTCTAGATAGGCACAACTTTCTACCTCTATTGGAAGCTCCAGAAAAGGCACAACTTCACTTATCATGAAAGCTTCAGAAAAGGAACAACTTTAAATATAATGATTTTCATCAAAAGAAAACACATCTCTTAAGAGTTTAATTTTCCACCCAAAGTATCACAAAATGTCGTAGCACAACACAACATAGCTTCTCCCACACTTAAGTTCAACTAGATTATGCAATTTTACTTCAAGAGTTGGTTGGATAGGGAAAATTGGCTTGTAATGTGGCTAACCTAATAGGTTGTGCATGGATTATAAGGGCTAAAAGGATTAAATGTTCAAGGTAGGCCATTATAAAAAAGTATTCTTTGAAATAGGGGGTTTAATACCAAACAAATGCCTCAATCATTTAAACATAAGTACCTCAAACCCTCAAGTTTTTATAGGAATAGATCAAATTCTGCTTAAATCAAGCATGGTTTGGTTCTCTCAAGAAGTGAGGTGAATGTAAAGAATATGAAAATAATGGTTCAGAAGCCTCACAGGAAAGTGATTTCAAATATAAAGACAGTGATATGTGTCATGGGATTCAAAATTTAGTGTACTTTTCATAAAATTACTAAATATTTGAACTTGAAAAAAAGTCATTTCAACATTCATTTAAGCTCAGTTTCATAGAATAAATTTGTTTACTCATTGACACAAGTTTAAAAAATGGAAATGATAATCATTTCAGCTCAATTGTTTTTAAAAAAACACACACAAAATGATAAAGAAACACACACATTTTTTGAAAACTCACAATTTTTTTTAAACAAACAACAAATGAAAATCCTAAACTATAAAGGTTCCCTCCCCCACACTTAAAATATTGAATTGTCCTCAATGTGAACCCATGAGATGATATGTGCACATGAAATTCATAATTTTATTTAAGACAAGTAATATAAAAGTGAAAGGGTTAGGAACAACCTGATATTCTCAAGTGATGATGGGGTCATGCAGTTTGATGAAATCAACTGCATCGGTAGGAAGTCCCTCGATGTATTTATTCAAACATTGCCCATTGAATGTAAAGCTCCTTCCAGTGTCCTCTTATGTGATCTCCACTACACCATAAGGAAAAAAATTAGACACAACATAAGGACCTAACATATGGAACGCAACTTACCAGGCATCAACTTCAGTTGTGAACTGTAGAGTAGGACTTTCTATCCAACATGAAACTCCCTTTTCTAGATCATTTTATCATGAACTTCTTTTGATCTTTCCATGTAGAGCCTTGAGTTCTCATATGATGAAATTCAAATCTCCTCAAGCTCATGAATTTGAAACTTCCTTTGAATTCCAGCTTGGGCCAAATCCATGTTGCATTTCTTTATAGCCCAATATGTCTGATGCTCGACTTCCACTGGGAGATAAAATGCTTTCCCAAAAACAATACCAAATGGGGACATACCAATGAGGGTCTTGTATGCTGTCCTATAAGCCCACAACGCATCATCCAAGCGCCTGCTCCAATCCTTCCTATTTGGCTGCACGGTTTTCTCCAAGATTTGTTTCAACTCACAATTTTAAACTTTAGCCTGACCATTTGTTTGGGGGTGGTATGGTGTTGATGTTTTGGGTGTCACCCCATACTTTTGAAGGAGGGAAGCAAAATTATTATTGAAAAAGTGTGTCCCTTGGTCACTAATGATGGCCTTTGGTACTTCAAACCTGCAGAAAATTTGAGACTTGACAAAATCCACTACAACATGAGAATCGTCAGTCCTGGTGGCCTTGGCCTCCACCCATTTACTCACACAATCGACAAAAACAAGGATATACAAGAAACCAAATGAAATAGTAAAAGGGCCTATAAAATCAATTCCCCAAACATAAAAAATCTCACAGAATAAAATGGGATGTTGGGGCATCTCCTGTCTCCTTGAAATGTTTCCAGTGTGTTGGAAACGAGAGCATGACTTACAAAACGCATAGGAATCATGGAATAAGCTAGGACAATATAATCTAGAGTCTAAGACTTATCTAGCAGTACGTTGGGGTCCAAAGTGTCCACCACAAGCAAGTGTATGACAGAAATGAAAAATAGACTCAAACTCATGATCAGGAACACACCTCCTAATGACTTGGTCACTACACATTCGCTAGAGGTAAGGATCATCCCACACATAAAACCTAGACTCAATTTTTAATTTTTGGACTTGATGTTTCTTTAAATTTTTAGGGATTTCAGAGGCAACAATGTAGTTAACTAAATCTGCATACCAAGGATGCCTACCTGAGATGGAATAAAGATGCTCATCAAGGAAAGTGTCTTGAAGTGGTACCTGGTCCAATGTGTCATCCTATAGTGTGTGAGTAAGCCTACTCATGTGGTCTTCCAATAAATTATATGACCCCTTCTTGTCCTTTATGTCGATGTTAAACTATTGAAGGAGTATCCAATAGATAAGTCATGGCTTTGCATCTGGCTTCTTTAGGAGGTACCTCAAAGATGCATGGTCATAAAAAACTACTTTAGATCCCAATAAATACGAACAAAATTTATCTTAATCAAATATAATAGTAAGAAACTCCTTTTCTGTTGTGGTGTAGTTTGATTGGGTAGAATCCAATGTCCTTGATGCATAAAAAATCACATGTGAACGTCCCTCCACCCTCTGAGATAAGACAACTCCAACCGTGAAGTTGGACAAATCACACATAAGCTCAAATGGAAGGTCCCACCGCGGGGGATATATGATCGATGGATTGGTCAGACACTTCTTTATCTTATCAAATGATACCCTGCATGAATCATCAAAATTGAAGTCAATATCTTTTTGAAGCAATTAAGATAAGGGTAGAGCGATCTTACTAAAATCTCCGATGAAGCGTCGATAAAATCTAGCATGTCCAAGGAATGATAAAACATCACACACACATATAGGACATGGCAGGGATGAAATAATGTCTACCATAGATTTATCAACTTAAATGCCATGTTGTGAGACTATATGACCTAAGATAATTCCCTTTTCGACCATGAAATGACATTTTTCAAAATTCAAGACCAGATTTTTCTCAATACAACGATGAAAAACATCACCCAAACTAGAAAGACATTCATCAAATTAGGATCCATAAACTGTAAAATCATCCATAAATACCTCCATGCATGTCTCAATGAAATCTAAGAAAATACTCACCATGCATCCCTGGAAGGTACCTGGGGCATTGCAAAGTCCAAATGGCATCCTTCGGTAAGCAAAGGTACCGAATGGTCAGGTGAATATCATCTTCTCCTAGTCCTTTGCTGCAATGGGAACCTGAAAATAGCCAGAGAAACCATCCAAGAAGCAATAATGTGTCCTACCTGCAAGTCTCTCAAGCATCTGGTCAATGAATGGAAGTTGGAAATGGTCCTTATGAGTGGATTAATTTACTTTCCTATAATCAATATGCACTCACCAACTGTTTTGTACTCTCACAGGAACTAACTCATCATTTTAATTTTTTATAACAGTGAAACTAGTTTTCTTTGGTACAACCTGGATAGGGATAACCCATTGTGAGTCAGAAATAGGGTAAATGATACCTTCCTCAAGTAATTTTTCAACTTCTTTCTTAACAACTTCCAAAAGTGTTGGATTAAGCCTCCTTTGTGGATGCCTAATCGGGTTAGCCCCATCCTCCAAGAGAATACTATGCATGAAAATGGAGGGGATAATACCTAATATGTCTTCCAATGTCCATCCAATTTCCCTAATGTTATCTCTCAAAATATTCAAAAATTTTTCTTCATGTTCAAAGGAGAGATTGTTAACAATGATAACAGGTAATCTATCACCACTCAGCAAGTATGCATATTTAAGATTTGGGGGCAATGTCTTGAGTTCCAATGTAGGGGGTGATGTATGGATGGAGAAATTGATGCAACCGACATATCTTCACAATGAACATCAGTATCAGAATAAAAATCATCAAAATTAGAAAATAATGCATCAAATCCATTAGCATACTCAACAACCATGTCATAATTAGACTTTATATGATTAGAATTTGAATCCAAATCAAAATAAAATCCAAGAGAGGTTTGTCCATCAAAAATAGGTGTGGAAGTACTCTTAGACATCAAACTATAACCAATACTCATAATCTCCCTAAGCACAGGACAATCAAAATCCATGGATTTTTTACTTGGTGGTTCAAAATGGGAGATAACAAAAGCAGAATGGTCCTCAGAGGGGTACTTCATGGAGTCCATAACATTAAAAATTACAACTTCATCTCCAAAATCCATGGAAAGTGTACCCTCATGAACATTTATGATAGTTTTTGCAGTTTTGAGGAAGGTTATAACTAAGATAATGGGAGCACGAGAACTTACCTGATCATCCTCCATTTTTAGCATATAGAAGTATGCTTGAAAGATCACGTCTCTTACCCGAACAAGTACATCTTCAAGGTCTCCTGCTGGATATCCCATAGCTCTATTCGCCAATTGCACCACTACTCTCGTCGGCTTCAACTCACCAAACTTTAAAGAAGAGAATACAAAGTGATGAATCACATTTATTGAAGCTACTAAATCACAAAGAGCATCATAGAAGTGCAACTACCCTATGGTACATGGAATGGTGAATGTCCTCGGATCCTTGCACTTTTTTGGCATTGCTATAGTTGGTGTAATGAGTGATGAGACATTCCTTCCAAGGTTGATCCTCTCATTTCCCTTAAGTACTCTTCGATTTGTGCAGATTTCTTTTAAGATTTTTTCATACCTTGGGATTTGTTTGATGGCTTCAAGTAGAGGGATGTTGATCTCAACACACTTGAATGTGTCAAAAACCTCCTTTTTCATTGCCTCTTCAGCCATATTCTTGGTTTGAACAACCCTATTTGGAAAGGGAAGAGGTTTAGGAGGAACATCATCAATCTTTTTCTTACCTTTATCTTTCTCCTTGGGTTGCTCATCAGTTGGTATGGAATGGGGCTTCTCAGGTGTTGAGGTGAATCCCAGTGGAGTGATAGGCAGAGAAGAATCAGTTGTTTGATTACCGCTTCTCAATGTAATGGAACTGACATTCCCCTTTGGATTGGGATTAGGTTGATAAGGAATATTTCCATAATTCTTACTTACCAGTTCATGGAGGGAAGTGGCAATCTAGCTCATTTGAGTCTTCAACTCCCTCAACTCCGAACCTTGACTCTTCAGCTCATTCTGTTGATTAAAAACAATTTGTTTCAAAAGATCATAAGTGTTAGAGTCTACCTTGTGTTGGATATTCCCTTGTTGCTGACTTGTTGATGTTTTTGCTTCGAATCTCCTTTGGGGTTGTTGGAAACCCTGTTGGTAAGGTGGAGGCTGTGGGAAGTTTGGTTGAAAAGGGGGCCTTTGTTGTTTCCCATATCCATACCTCATGTCTGATTGATCCTTCCACCCTTGGTTTAATGTTGGTGAAAAGTATTCATACTTCTTTTGGGGATGTGGTTGTTGTTATTGCTGATATGGTCTCCCAGGGAATACTGCTGCAAAATCTTCTGTTTCTTGTAGTTGGGGGCAACAGTCAGTTGGGTGGATTGTCTCAGTGAAAATGCCACAAGGCCTTGAAGGAGTGGGTTGAGATGTATTTTGAGACAAAGTAATATGCCTCACCATAGTGGTCAATTCTTCCAACTTGGTATCAATCAAATGACTTTCAAGAGAAGGACTTACCTGATGTACTCCTATGACATGTGGTGTACATCTATCGCAAAATTTTTGGGAGTTTTGGGCCATCTTGTCGATCAATGCACGTGCAGATACTGGTGTCTTGTCCACCAATTCCCCTCCTACTGCAGCATCCACCATGATTCTCTCCATAGGTGCGAGTCCTTCATAGAAGTACTGGATGAGTAGTTTCTTATTGATTTGGTGATGTGGGAAGCTTGCACACAACTTCTTGAATCACTCCCAATACTCATACATTGACTCCCCTTGTGCTTGCTTGATCCCTGAGATATTCTTACGAATGGAAGTGGTCCTCGATGCTGCTAAAATCTCTGCAAGAAAAGACGTTTCAAATCGTTCCAACATGTTACATCTTCAGGTTGTAAATAATACATCTAATCCTTTACAGCCCCATCAAGTGAAAATGGGAATGCTCTTAATTTGATTTGATCTTCAGAGACATTTATAGGTTTTAGGGTTGATAAAACCACATTAAATTCTTTCAAATGTTTATTGGGATCCCCACCAAAGAGGCCATGAAACTTTGGAAATAAGTGAATTAACCCAGATTTTAGTTTAAAGTCTGATTCGAGATTTGGGTATGCAATACGATTTGGTTGATAGTTAATATCAGGTTCAACCAATTATCGAATGGTTATATTAAGTTAATTTCCATTATTGTTATCCATTGGTTCTTATTTTATGGTTGAATTTGAATTGATTCCAATTTCAATGTTCTAATATTGGAGTAATTCTCCAACTGGTTGAATGTTGAAACTTCTCGTACACTGAGAATGTCTGATTCAATCCCTAAGGCTACGTTCAATATCAGGGTCAAGATCTAAGAGATCTTCAAGATTATTTTGTGTCATAAATCAAAAAAAAATGAAAAGAAATAAATTAGACCATATTAAAATAAAAATAATAAGTTTGAGTTGATGGTCTAAAAAGAAATAGAAGAAAATAAAAGAAGAAGAAAAAAAACTAGATTGGGTAAATAAGGAAGAAAGAAGAGAGGAAGAGAATAAAATGTAAAATAAAATAAATACCTCTAATTGGTTGAAATAATTACTTGCCTCCCCGGCAATAGTTCCAATTTGAAAGAGCACTGTCGTGGGCACCCTCAAATGATTAGTTTGATTTTGGGGTACTTAGGTGTAGTAGAGTGCCTGACCAAGGTCGTTTCTCAAATGAGGAAGTAAATTAAAACAACTTCTTAAAGGTATTATAAAAATAAAATAGAATAGAATTAAAACACTACTTGAAAGGATGTGGGTTTTTTATAGTTTATAAATCTAGAAAAAAATTTCTGGAAGAAGATTGCATTTTTTGTTTTTAATTTTGAAATGAAGTTTGATTAAAAAGACACAATAAGAAGATGTTTTTTTAGAAAATATTTTAAAAGGAGTAATCGATCTAACTCTAACTATTCATTTACTTATTAATAATTATCATTTAAATTAACATCCAATTAATTATGATCCCCTAATTTTTTAACCCTCTAATCCTATGGGAGTTAACTTAACCACAAAGATGAAATGAATTAAACCCTAGGCTATTTTCGGAACATGCAATCGTAGCACCCTGATTTGATTAATGTTCTAAGTCTAGATTATGGTTAGTGGTTAATTAGGGCACAAATACTCTCTGTAAATGAGGATTAATTTATTTTAGGGATGATATTTTAACTCTACAAATTTATCCCGTGTGACTTGGTTTCACAGATTAAATTTGCGCTCTCATAATTTACACAAAATCTCGACCTCGCGTGTTTTTGTGTAAATTGTTCAACTGCTTTCTTAATTTCATTTAAATTAAAACTCAATTAATAGACCATATTATTATAATTAAAATATCTCATTTATTCATAATAAATGAATTAAGGAGGTGAGAATTAGATCGAATACATAAAAAAACCATGAGCGGTGTAGTCATTGTAGAAATGTTTTGCATTTGAAACGGTTTAGAAAGGGTATAACCCAATCCCATTTCCACTCTTGATTTAAAACCCAAATAGGAAGATTAATATAAGAAGAAAATTGAAAATAACAGAATAAATGGAAGACAAACTAAGAGTTTATTGAAAGAAGAAAAGCTTTACAACATGAAGAAGAAGAAGGAGAAGAGGAAGGCTTGATGAGGGGATCCTTGCTTCAAAAGATACCCCTCTTACAATGGTTGGATAATTAGAGTTAAACCTCTTATATTCTGCCTTAAACTTTCCAATACACGTCCCAAACCATAAAAATGATAAAAAATCTAATTTATAGAGGGGAGGGGAGGAGAGGTTACAAGTGGTTTCAAGTGTGAATGTGGAAATTCAGACAAATATTTTAATCCAACTTGCACCACCCATTTGACCACCGAAACGCATGAATCAGCTCTTCTTACAACAGGATCATATGTGAGGATATGGGTTCTCTATCTCCTATCAATATTTGGGCTCAATAAAACCCCATATAAAGGAGTTGTGGCCCAAATACAGAATCTTCTCCATTCTGGCATGTCCATCCCACCTTTGAATTTATGTCCCAATTACTCCATCAAAATGCATTCTTTTGATCTAGTGTCCTGAATAAAAGTTGTATCCCATGAAGTAAGGAACACAATTACAAAATATTAAGTTCCACTAATTCAAATACAAATATTTATGATTGAAATACTACAGTGATTTTGAAAGGGTAAAACTGGAATTTTCATCAAATATTCAAATGAATGATCTAATCCAAAATACTTTCTAATTGAACATATTTAACACAATGTGAGGAAATTATATCATTTATTATCAAAAAATATTCAATAAAATAGTGTTTTATCAACTCCCCCACACTTACCCTTTTGCACTCTTGGGAAAAAACCTCATATCAGGTAAACATCAATATCGAATCAAAACCAACTTTAAAACACATATCCTTGAGATCAAACAATTAAAAACCAAGAAATAAAAGATATCATACCTCATAAAAAACATTATTTCAAGTTCTTCATTTATATAATTCAATATATTTTCACTTTATTTATCCTCCCATGCACAAAACACTTACCTCACTTGAATTTTCTCTTATCACCCAAATGTCAATTTTTTTTGCAATGTCTTTCTCATCCAAACTCATACAAGGGTCACCATAGGCTTGATAAATTCATACATCTCTACCCAATGTGAGTCAAGGAAATATGTTTATCATGAGGACTTTTCAGGGTTATTCTGTGGCTTTCAGTTGGTAGGATTTATATGTGAAAAATTACGAGGATAAATGAGGAGGG
The DNA here is from genome assembly GCA_963277665.1 of Viscum album. Taxonomy (NCBI): domain Eukaryota; kingdom Viridiplantae; phylum Streptophyta; class Magnoliopsida; order Santalales; family Viscaceae; genus Viscum; species Viscum album. The sequence continues at coordinate 1,508,351,921 of OY728128.1, read as the reverse complement.
CTTGACTTTTTTTGAAGAAAAATTGCATTAATCTTATTTTCACTTAAATATGGTCTCCTTTTCAATCCCCATAGTATCAATTCAGCTCCATAATCATGAAAAGTCATGGAATATTTACACCATTCATCATTTCAGCATAAAAAATGTCAATCTTCTTAAACATGATTTTCTTGAAACCTCCATATAGTCAGAGCTTTCTACCTCTATTAGAAGCTCCAGAAAAGGCATAGCTTCACTTATCATGAAAGCTCCAGAAATGGCACAAATTTCAATATAATGATTTTCATCAGCAGCCAACACATCTCTTCAAAATTTATTTTTCGACCCAAAGTATCACAAAATGTTGTAGCACAACACAACATAGCTTTCCCCACACTTAAGTTCAACTAGATTATGAAATTTCACTTCAAGAGTTGGTTGGATAGGGAAAATTGGCTTGTAATGTGGATAACCTAATGGGTTGTGCATGGATTCTAAGGGCTACAAGGATTAAATGTTCAAGGTAGGCCATTATAAAAAAGTATTCTTTGAAATAGGGGCTTTAATACCAAACAAATGCCTTAATAATTTAAATATAAGTACCTCAAACCCTCAAGTTTTGATAGGAATAGATCAAATTCTGGTTAAATAAAGCATGGTTTGGTTCTCTCAAGAAGTGAGGTGAATGTAAAGAATATAAAAATAATGGTTCAGAAGCCTCATAGGAAAGTGATTTCAAATATAAATATAGTGATATGTGGCATGGGATTCAAAATTCAGTGTACTTTTCATGAAATTACTAAATATTTGAACTTGAAACAAAGTCATTTCAGCATTCATTTAAGACCAGTTTCATGGAATAAATTTGTTTAATCATTGAAACAAGTTTCAAAAATGTCAATGATAAGAATTTTAACTCAATTTAAAAAAAACACACAAAAAATGATAAATAAACACACAAAATTTTTGAAAACACACAATTTTTTTTAAACAAACAACAAATGAAAATCATAAACTATAAAGGTTCCGTCCTCCACACTTAAAATATTGCATTGTTCTCAATGTGAAACCATGAGATGATATATGCACATGAAATGCATAATTTTATTTGGGACAAGTAATATAAAAGTGAAAGGGTTAGGAACAACCTGATATTCTCAAGTGATGATGGGGTCATGCAGTTTGATGAAATCAACTGCATCGGTAGGAAGTCCCTCGATATATTTCTTCAAACTTTGCCCATTGACTATAAATCTCCTTATAGTGTCCTCTTGTGTGATCTCTACTGCACCATAAGGAAAAAACACTAGACACAACATAAGGACCTAACCATCTATAACACAACTTACCAGGCATCAACTTCAGTCGTGAACTGTAGAGTAGGACTTTCTCTGTAACATGAAACTCCCTCTTATGGATCATTTTATCATGAACTTCTTTTGATATTTCCTTTTAGAGCCTTGATTTTTCATATGATAATAGTCGAATCTCCTCACGCTCTTGAATTTGAAACTTCCTTTGAATTCAATCTTGGGCCAAATCCATGTTGCATTTCTTTATAGCCCAATATGCCCGATGCTTGACTTCCACTAGGAGATGATATGCTTTCCCAAAAAAAAATTCAAAATGGGGACATACCAATGGGGGTCTTATATTCCGTCCTATAAGCCCACAATGCATCATCCAAGTGCTTGCTCCAATTCATCCTATTTGGCTGCATGGTTTTCTCCAAGATTTGTTTCAACTCACGATTTGAAACCTCAACATGGCCATTTGTTTGGGGGTGGTATGGTGTTGATGTTTTGTGTGTCACCCCATAATTTTTAAGGAGGGAAGAAAATTTCTTATTTCAAAAGTGTGTCCCTTGGTCACTGATGATGGCCTTTGGTACTCCAAACCTGCAGAAAATTTGAGCCTTGAAAAAATTCACTACAACATGAGAATCGTCAGTCCTGGTGGCCTTGGCCTCCACCCATTTACTCAAATAATCGATAAAAACAAAGATATACAAGAAACCAAATGAACTAGGAAAAGGTCCCATAAAATCAATTTCCCAAACATCAAAAATCTCACAGAATAAAATGGGATGTTGAGGCATCTCGTGTCTCCTTGAAAAGTTTCCAGTGTGTTGGAAACGAGAGCATGACTTACAAAACACATGGGAATCATAGAATAATCTAGTCCAATATAATCCAGAGTCTAAGACTTTTCTAGCAGTACGTTGGGGTCCAAAGTGTCCACCACAAGCAAGTGTATGACAGAAATGCAAAATAGACTCAAACTCATGATCAGGAACACACCTCCAAATGACTTGGTCACTACACATGCACGAGAGGTAAAGATCATCCCACACATAAAACCTAGACTCAATTTTTAATTTTTGGACTTGATGTTTATTTAAATTTGCAAGGATTTCAGAGGCAACAAGGTATTTAACTAAATCTGCATACCAAGGATGCATACCTGAGATGGAATAAAGATGCTCATCGGAGAAAGTGTCCCGAAGTGGTACCTGGTACAAGGTGGCATCCTCTAGTGTGTGAGTAATCCTACTCATGTAGTATGCCACCAAATTCTCTGATCCCTTCTTGTACTTTATCTCGATGTCAAACTCTTGAAGAAGGAGCATCCAACAGATAAGTCATAGATTTGCATCTGGCTTCTTTAGGAGGTACCTCAAAGCTGCATGGTCAGAAAAAACAACTACTTTAGATCCTAATAAATATGAACGAAATTTATCTAAAGCAAATATAACAGCAAGAAACTCCTTTTTGTTTTGGTGTAGTTTTATTGGGAAGAATCCAACATCCTCGATGCATACAAAATCACATGTGAATGTCCCTCCGCCCTCTGAGATAAGTCAGCTCCAACCACGAAGTTGGACGCATCACAGATAAGCTCAAATGCTAGGTCCCACCGCGGGGGCTGTATGATTGGTGGAGTGGTCAGAAACTTCTTTAGCTCATCAAATGATACCCTGCATGAATCATAAAAATTGAAGTCAATATCTTTTTGAAGTAATCGAGATAAGGGTAGAGCGATCTTACTAAAATCTCTGATGAAGCGTCGATAAAATCCAGCATGTCCAAGGAATGATCAAACATCACACACACATGTAGGATATGGGAGGGATGAAATAATGTCTACCTTAGATTTATAAACTTTAGTGCCATGTTGTGAGACTATATGACCTAAGAAAATTCCCTTTTCGACCATGAAATGACATTTTTCAAAATTCAAGACCAGATTTTCCTCAATAAAACAATGCAACACATCACCCAAACTAGAGAGACATTCATCAAATGAGGATCCATAAACTGTAAAATCATCCATAAATACCTCCATGCAGGTCTCAATGAAATCTGATAAAATACTCACCATGCATCTCTGGAAGGTACCAGGGGCTTTTAGAAGTCCAAATGGCATCCTTCGGTAAGCAAAGGTACCAAATGGGCAGGTGAATGTTGTCTTCTCCTAGTCCTCTACTGCAATGGGAACCTGAAAATAGCTAAAGAAACCATCCAAGAAGCAATAATGTGTCTTACCTGTAAGTCTCTCAAGCATCTAGTCAATGAATGGAAGTGGGAAATGGTTCTTATGAGTGGATTTATTTAGTTTCCTATAATCAATACACACTCGCCAACTGTTTCGTACTCTCACAAGAACTAACTCATCATTTTCATTTTTTATAACAGTGAAACCAGTTTTCTTTGGTACAACCTGGATAGGGCTAACCCATTTTGAGTCAGAAATTGGGTAAATGATACCTGCTCAAGTAATTTTTCAACTTCTTTCTTAACAAATTCCAAAAGTGTTGGATTAAGCCTCCTTTGTGGCTACCTAATCGGTTTATCCCCATCCTCCAAGAGAATCCTATGCATGAAAATGGAGTGGATAATACCTGATATGTCTTCTAATGTCCATCCAATTTCCCTAATGTTATCTCTCAAAAGATTCAAAAGTTTTTCTTCATGTTCAAAAGAGATATTGTTAGCAATGATAACAGGTAATCTATCACCACTCAATAAGTATTCATATATAAGATTTGGGGGCAATGGATTGAGTTACAATGTAGGGGGTTTTGTATGGATGGAGAAATTGATGCAACATACATATCTTCACAATGAACATCAGTATCAGAATAAAAATCATCAAAATTAGAAAATAATGCATCAAATCCATCAGCATACTCAACAACCATGTCATAATTAGAGTTTATATGATCAGAATTTGAATCCACATCAAAATAAAATCCAAGAGAGGTTTGTCCATCAAAAATAGGTGTGTAAGTACTCTTATACATCAAACTAGAACCAATACTCATAATCTCCCTAAGCATAAGACAATCAAAATCCATGTATTTTTTACTTGGTGGTTCAAAATGGGAGATAAAAAAAGTAGAATGGTCCTTAGAGGGGTACTTCATGGAGTTCATAACATTAAAAATTACAACTTCATCTCCAAACTCCATGGAAAGTGTACCCTCATGAACATTTGTGATAGTTTTTTCAGTTTTGAGGAAGGGTATACCTAACATAATGGGAGCACGAGAACTTACCTGATCATCCTCCATTTTGAGCACATAGAAGTCTGCTGGAAAGATCATGTACCTTACCCAGACAAGTACATCTTCAAGGACTCCTGCTGGATATGTTGTAGCTCTATTCACCAATTTCACCACTACTCTCATCAGCTTCAACTCACCAACCTATAAAGAAGATAATACAGAGTGAGGCATCACATTTATTGAAGCTCCTAAATGACAAAGAGAATCAGAGAAGTGCAACTCCCCTATGGTACATGGGATGGTGAATATCCCGGGATCCTTGCACTTTGTTGGCATTGCTAGAGTTGGTGTAATGAGTGCTGATACATTCCTTCCAAGGTTGATCCTCTCATTTCCCTTGATCCCTCTTCGATTGGTGTAGAGTTATTTTAAGAATTTTGCATACCTTGGGATTTGTTTGATGGCTTAAAGTAGAGGTATGGTGATCTCAGCATGCTTGAATGTGTCCAAAACCTCTTTTTGCATTGCCTCTTCAGCCATCTTCTTGGTTTGAACAACCCTATTTGGAAAGGGAAGAGGTTTAGGAGGAACATCATCAATATTTTTCTTACCTTTATCTTTTCATCAGTTGGTATGGAATGGGGATTCTCCAGAGTTGAGGTGAATCCCGATGGAATGATAGGTGGAGAAGAATCAGTTGTTTGTTCCCGCTTGTCAATGTAATGACACTGACATTCCCCTTTGGATTGGGAGTAGGTTAAGAAGGAAGATTTCCATAATTATTACTTACCAGTTCATGGAGGGCAGTGGCAATCTGGATCATTTGAGTCTTCAACTCCCTCAACTCCAAACCTTGACTCTTCAGCTCATTATGTTGATTAAGAACAATTTGTTTCAAAATATCATCAGTGTTAGAGTCTACCTTGAGTTGGATATTCCCTTGTTGCTGACTTGTTGATGTCCGAGCTTTGAATCTCCTTTGGGGTTGTTGGAAACCCTATTGGTAAGGTGGAGGCTGCGGGCAGTTTGGTTGAAAAGGGGGCCTTTGTTGTTTCCCAGAGCCATACCTCATGTCTGATTGATCCTTCCACCCTTGGTTTAATGTTGGTGAAAAGGATTCATACTTCTTTTGGGGATGTGGTTGTTTTTGTTACTGATATGGTCTCCCAGGGAATACTGCTGCACAATATTCTATTTCTTGTAGTTGGGGGAAACAGTCAGTTGGGTGGCTTGTCTCAGTGCAAATTCCACCAGGCCTTGAAGGAGTGGGTTGGGATGTCTTTTGAGCCAAATAAATCTGCCTCACCATAGTGGTCAATTCTTCCAACTTGTTATCAATAAAATTATTTTCAAGAGAAGAAGGACTTACCTGTTGTACTCCCCTGATATGTGGTGTACCTCTATCGCTAATTTTTTGGGATTTTTGGGCCATCTTGTTGATCAATTCATGTGCGGCTACTGGTGTCCTTTCCACCAATGCCCCTCCTGCTACGGCATCCACCATGATTCTCTCCATAGGTTTGAGTCCTTCATAGAAGTACTTGATGAGTAGTTGCTCACTGATTTGGTGATGTGTCCACCTTCCACAAAACTTCTTGAATTACTCCCAATACTCATACATTGAATCCCCTTGTTATTGATTGATCCCCGAGAGTTCCTTATGAATGGAAGTGGTCCTCGATGCTGGAAAAAATCTCTCCAAGAAAAGACATTTCAAATCGATCCAACATGTTACATCTTCAGGTTGTAAATAGTACATCCCATCCTTTGCAGCTCCATCAAGTGAAAATGGGAATGATCTTAATTTGATTTGATCTTCAGATACATTTCTAGGATTTATGGTTGAGAAAACCACATTAAATTCTTTCAAATTTTTATTGGGATCCTCACCATAGAGGCCATGAAAATTTGGAAGTAAGTGAATTAACCCAGATTTTAGTTCACAGTCCGATTCGAGATTTGGGTATGCAATAAAATTTGGTTGATAGTTAATATCAGGTGCAACCAATTCTCAAATGGTTATATTAAGTTCATTTATATTATTATCATCCATTGGTTCTTGTTTTATGGTTGAATTTGAATTTCTTCCAATTTCAATGTTCTGATATTAGAGTAATTCTCCAACTGGTTGAATTTTGAAACTTTCCATACACTGAGAATGTCTGATTCAAGCCCTAAGGATATGTTCAATATCATGGTCAAGATCTAAGAGATCTTCAGGATTAGTTCGTGTCATAAATCAAAAAAAAAAATTAAAAGAAATAAATTGGACCATAGTAAAATAAAAATAATAAGTTTGAGTTGATGGTCCAAAAATAAGTAGAAGAAAATAAAAGAAGAAGAAAAAAACCAGATTGGGTAAAGAAGGAAGAAAGAAGAGAGGAAGAGAATAAAATGTAAAATAAAATAAATACCTCTAATTGGTTGAAATAATTACTTTCCTACTCGGAAACGATTCCAATTTGAAAGAGCGCTGTCGTGGGTGCCCTCAAATGATTAGTTTGATTTTGGGGTACTTAGGTGTAGCAGAGTGGATGACCATTGTTGTTTCTAAAAGGAGGAAGTAAATTAAAACAATTTCTTAAAGGTATTCTAAAAATAAAATAGAATATAATTAAAACACTAATTGAAAAGTTGGGGGTTGTTTATAGTTTATAAATCTAGAAGAAGTTTTCTGGAAGAAGATTGCATTTTTTTGTTTTTAATTTTGAAATGAAGTTTGATTAAAAAGACACAACAAGAAGATGTTTTTTTTAGAAAATATTTTAAAAGGGGTAATAGATCTAACTCTAACTCTTCATTTACTTATTAATCATTATAATTTAAATTAACATCCAATTAATTATGATCCCTTAATTTGTTAACCCTCGAACCTTATGTGAGTTAACTTAACCATAAAGATGAAATGAATTAAACCCGAGGCTAGTTTCGGAACATGCAATCATAGCACCATGGTTTGATTAATGTTCTAAGTCTAGCTTATGGTCAGTGGTTAATTAGGGAACAAATACACTTTGTAAATGAGGATTAATTGAGTTTAGGGATGATATTTGAACTCTACAAATTTATCCCGTGTGACTTGGTTTCACAGATTAAGTTTGCGCTCTCATAATTTACATAAAATCTCAACCTCGCGTGTTTTTGTGTAAATTGTTCAATTGCTTGATTAATTTCATTTAAATTAAAACTCAATTAATATAACATATTATTATAATTACAGTATCTCATTGATTCAAAATAAATTAATGAAGGAGGTGAGAATTAGATCGATTACATAAAAAAAACTACTCTTCCTTGAGCGGTGTAGTCATCGTAGAAACGTTTTGCATTTGCAACAGTTTAGAAAGGGTATAACCCAATATCGTTTACACTATTGATTTCCAAACCAAATAGGAATATTACTAGAAGAAGAAAATTGAAAATAAATTAATAAATGGAAGAGAAACTAAGAGTTTATTGAAAGAAGAAAAGCTTTACAACACGAAGAAGAAGAAGAAGGAGAAGAGGAAGGCTTGATGAGGGGATCCTTACTTCAAGAGATACCCCTCTTAAAATGGTTGTAGAATTAGAGTGAAACCTCTTATCTTATACCTTCAACTTCCCAATGCACGTACCCACCCTTAAAAATGATAAAAACTCTAATTTATAGAGGGGTGGGGAGGAGAGGTTACAAGTGTGAATGTGGAAATTCGGCCAAATATTTTAATCCCACTTTAACCGACCATTTGATCATAGAAACTCATGAATCAGCTCTTATTTCAAAAGGATCATATGTTTCGATATGGGTAATCTATCTCCTCTAAAAATTTGGGCTCAATACAAGCTCAGATGAAAGAGTTATGGCACAAATACAGAAGCTTCTCCATTCTAGCGTGTCCAGCCCACCTTTGACTCTATGGCCCAATTACTCCATCCAAATGCATTCTTTTGATCTAGTGTCCTGAATAAAAGTTGTATCCCATGAAGTAAGTAACATAGTTAAAAAATATTAAGTTAAATTAATTCAAATAAAAATATTTATGATTGGAATACTACAGTGATTTTGAAAGGGTAAAACTGAAATTTTCATCAAATATTCAAATGAATGATCTAATCCCAAATACTTTCTAATTGAACATATTTAACACAATGTGAGGAAATTATATCATTTATTATCAATAAAATATTCAATAAAATAGTGTTTTATCAATACTCCATATTCAAACTCCACAATCCACTATACCTTCAAAACACCTATTAACATTATAGGAAAAAATATACCTTAGAAACCCATTAATTAGTAAATGAACATTATTTATAACAAAAATTAATAAAATAATATTTTAATCAAACCGTAATATCAAAACACGCATTCATTAATTTTAAAAATAACTTAGATGTTCAAATAATCAAAACTGAAAATAAAAATAGTGAATAGATATGAAAAATAAGTGGTGGTAGAGGTAATTCAAGCAAATAAAAAACCATAAATATACATTCATCAAATTAAACATACCTTATATGTGTAGAAAATTTAAACAATAAATACAAACCATAAATAGGTATCTAAGAGAAATAGAAGCAGATGATGGAAAAGAATCAGAAGGTGATGATGATGGAAGTGTCCATGAATGAGGGTTGGAATTATGAGGAATAATGAGAGAAAATATTGTAATCTAGAGTTTGAGAGATGAAAATAAAGGTATGAAGAGGTGTAATTGAATTCCCAATACATAATATAGAGGTTTTTAAAAAAGTTTTTTACATTAATTTTTAAAAACCAACATTATAACTATATTTTTTACATCGATTAAAATATTAACCAATGAAAAAATATCTTTAATCTTGGTTATATAATAACTAATGTGAAAGATAAATGATAATGATTTTTTACATTGGTTAATTTTTAATCGATGAAAAAAATAATTTCTAACTTTAGTTTTTAAAAAACAATGTTATAACTCTTTCTTATAAAATATATTTTGTACTAGCACGTAAAGGTAGCCAGAGACTTACCTTTCAATGAATAAGTTCACGTATAGGTAATTTGTTCTTTACCTTTATGTGAAGAATTTTACATAAGGGTAATTTGAGTTTTACTTTTATGTGAAGCATTCATGTAAAGGTAAAATACGAGTACCCTTACACAGTATGAACCATGTAAAGAGAAAGAATATCTACTCTTATATAGACTATTTATATAAGGGTATTGGGAGAAACATTAAAGATACTCAAAACTTAGTGAAATATGGATCTTTTCACACTAAATGGAAATAATATTTGGGGTCATCATTTTTAGTGGGTGTGCTTTTATTTAATGTACTTAATGAAATGATATAACACATGATACTCACCTATTGATATGTATTTATTATAGATTATGTCATAATTAATCATAATTATATTGAGATCTAAAATTAGTATGTTCTATAAAATAGTTAAATATTGATATCTAGGATTGATAAGTATTCTCAAGGAGAGACATTTAGAGTGCCTGGATATGAATGCTATAGAGATTAATCCTACCAACTTTGAATCATGGGTTTTATATATCGTGTGTGCATCACACATTTGTGATAAAAAACAAAGACCCAAAGATAGGAGGGAATTGATTAAGGGTGAAATAGTTCTTTATGACAACAATGAAGAAAAAATTATTTCATTAGAAGTTATAACTTATGATCTAATTCTACCCAGTGGATTAGTCCTAGAATTGAAAAAAATACTATTATGTTTTTTTTATATAAACTTGAATTTTATTTTTATATATTGTTTGGACATGCTATGATTTCAATCATTATAAATAACAATAGTTATTCTATATATAAGAATAAAATATTTTATGTAATTTAGAATATAATGAATATTTTATATATTATAGATATGGATAGTCCTATTTATAAAATTCAAAATAAGAAGTTTAAGTTCAATTTTAATCTCACCTACCTTTGGAATTATCACTATGGATATATAAATAATAAATTCTGCTAAAGAATCCCTCAAGATGGATTTTTGGAATTAATTTATTATGAATCATTTGATACTTTCGAATCTTGCTTACTGTAAAAAATGACCAAATTGCCTTTTGGGAGAAAATATGAAAGAGATAGTGGACTATTAGGTCTCATATATAGTGATGTATGTGGACCAATGAGCACTCAATTTGGTGGTGGTTTTAGGTACTTTGTTTCTTTTACCAATGACTTTATTCTATATGGATATGTGTTTCTAATGAAACAAAAGTATTAAATGCTTAAAAATTTCAAGTAGTTTCAAAATGAAGTACAAAATCAACTAGTAAAAAGTGTTAAGATTACTCAATTATATTGGGGTGGTGGATACTTGAGTCAATAATTCACTCATCATTTGAGAAATCATGGAATTCTTCCACAAATCACTCCTCCCAGAACACTATAATGGAATGGTGTGTATGAAAGAAGAAATCATACATTGTTAGAAATTGTTTGATTTATGATGATTATGTGTGACCTTTCTATTTTATTCTAGGGTTATACTCTATATACTCTTACATTTCTACTAATTCTTGATCCATATAAAGAAATCAAGAAATAAATATATGAGATATAGACTGAAAAATGTCCCAAAATGTCTTTCATGAGGATTTTGGGTTGATAAGAACTTGTATAATGATTAGATTTTGATAATATAAGATCCAAATCAGATAAGTTATTTTTTGTTGGTTATCTCAAAGATTCTATGGGATATTATTTCTACTAACATACTGAACACAAAGTGTTTGTGGATCAAACTACTACATTTCTTGAGAAAGAATATATAAGTTGAGTAGTCAGTGAGAGGAAAGCTAAACATGGAGAAGTTTAAGACTAATAAACAAGAAGTATTATTTTGATTGAAGTTGAGTTGGTTCCACAAAGATTTATGGGAGAAGAACCGATTCAAGTTACACAAGAACCTCAAAAGTAGGATTAATCAAGAACTTGAGATATCTGGATTTCTCATGGACAATGATGATGTAGTAACGTTCATAGAATATGAACTGAATTCCTACCGAGATGCTATTGAGAGTTTTTATTCTAAAAAAGTATTTACAAACATGGAATCTAAGATGGAATCCATGTACACTAACAAAGTTTAGAATTTGGTGGTTGCAATTAAATAGGTTAGACACACAGGGTTAAAGTGTTTTTTTAACAAAAAAATGATATTTATGGTAAAGTTTCTACCTATAAATCATGATCGGTGGAAAAGGTTTATAAAAAAATTATGGTATTGACTATGAAGAGACCTTTTCACTTGTTGCAATGATAAAGTCCATTTGTGTTTTTATTTCCATAAAAGCACATTATGATTATAATATATATCAAATGGATGTCAAAACCACTTTTCATAATGATAATTTAGTCAAGGAAATGTATATGATACAACCTATGGTTTTTAAAGTTCTAAATGAGTCTGCTAAGGTGTGTAAGTTGCAAAGGTCTATTTATAGATAAAATCAAGCTTCTCAGAGTTGGTATATTTGGTTTGATAATGAAATTAAAGTGTTTTGTTATATAAAAAATGTGAATTATTCTTTTATATACAAGAGGGTTAGTGGGAGTGTAGTTTTACTTCTGATATTATATGAAGATGACATTCTACTTATCAGAAACGATGATGTCTTGAAACTTCACTCTATGAAGGTGTGGCTGGGTAAATGTTTCTCAATGAAATACATGGGTGACTCTGCCTACATACTAGGTATGAACCTAAATAGTTATTAAGAATATATATAGAGATTGATATAAGAGGTTTCTTATATTGATTTAGAACACATATATCAGTAAAGTTCTAAAGCAGTTTAGCATAGAGAACTACAAAAATGGATCTTTACATAGATTTTAGTTTCCAATACCATAGTGATAATCTGAGATCTCAATATGTATTATTGTTTTACCTAAATATTGGAGATATCAGCTAGAATAATTCCAATAAATACACCACAGTAGACTCAATAATAGAGGTAGAGTGCCTCACTACATTTGATGCTATAAAGGAATATATTTGGATCAAGATGTTCATTACTGGACTTAGAGTGGTTCCTAGAATTAAGGGAGTAATTGAGAGATATTGTGAAAAAATGGGGCCATTTATCATGCTTAGGTACCCTGATATAACCAAAGGAGAAAAAAAATCCTTTACAAATGACATATCGTGTGAGATATCATTGAGTGGGGTGATGTAAATATCATTTGGGTGGATATAGAGGAAAATGTTGTAGATCCATTGATGAAACAATTACCTTAGAAAAAACATGAAGGTCATATAGAATATTTGGGTGTAAGACACATGATATATATTTTTATAATGGTTATAAATGTATCGTGTTATTATAATAAATGAAATCTCTATTTATCATTCATTCATGTGTGCTATAATTTATTTTATATGAATGGTTAAATGATAATATCCCCTAAAAGTATGAATTTTATTTTCCCCAACAAATGATTATTATATAGGTTTATGGGTTTTAATGATATAATATGGTTAACATGAATATAATCTTGTATTCATTACAAATATTTGTATATTTGTTAAAAATAATGAATTCATGGTGTAATAAGTAGAGACTTATTACTTAGATTGACCCGCCAAAGTATACCATTGATATACTTATGGGTGTATTCTTATTATCAATACCTTTTTACATAAGGTTGGTGAGATTCCTAGCATTATAATACTGACACTTTGATACCTTACTTACACAAGTTTTAAAATAACGTAGCTAATACAAGGGTTTTTGGGTATTTTACTGATCATGTAGTCAGTTGGAGTGAAACCAAGATGAGATCTATCCACTTTTATGATAAGAAAAATCATATATACCTTGATTGAATTATAATAAGGAAATGCATGGTCTTGCTTGGTTGACTCAAAAATGATCTATTTAGCTACTTAGACGAAGGCCATGAGATACACACATATGTGAGATGAATGACATGTTATGTATTCATTGAGTTGGTCAATATTTTTTAGAGAATGAAGAATATATGAGTTAGATATACTTGATTAACATGTTACACATCTAGAATTAAATAGATGTTAAGGAAAAAGTATTATATAGGTATACATACGATGTATATAATACATATTATGGTGTAAATTTTCATATAAAGATATGAGTATGTTTGATGGAGATCACACTAGACCCCTTAGTAACTTGAGTAGCACAAACACTTTTCTAGAGGCCTCTCTTATCTTATATTTAAGAAATAGGGATTTCATATTTGTGGTAAAATCTACTAAGGACTCTAGGTTTTCATAGTTAGTACCTTGGATAAGGATAATGTTTTGGATAAAGTGATTATTCAAAATGAAGAGACTTTAATGAAAAACCATATCTTAAATAGTATGGATGGATTCACAAAGAGTTATCATGTTTGATATTAAGTCATATAGATTTTAATTGAATGTGTGAGATTATTAAAAGTGAACTCAAAATACATAAATTTGATGAATTTATAATAAAATTAATATATCTATATATATGAATTATATTAAATATGAATTAGATTCATATTTAATTTTCTACATGAGATGTAGCATGTGCACTGCCACTTCACCCACCAGGTTTCATCAGTTTAAAACTGAAGGGAAGGTTCATTTAATATTTTCTTATTCATTAAAGTGTTTAATGAATATTACACCTAATGAATAGTAATGCATATGGTGTATTACGGATGGGGAGTGTCAGACTTTGACTATATAAATAGATATGATCTCTTTTGCCGGGTGTGGGTGTATATTGATTTCATTCATTCAATTAATTGGTGATCATCGATTTAATTAAAAGCTGATAAAACTCTATTCTTTCCAAAGTATTGTTTATCATTTATTAGTGAAGGCACTAACACCCCTTTAGTATTTGAGTATCCTGTTGAAATGATCAAGGATATTTTATGTGATCTTAATCATATATTCTCCTTCAAAGGATGAAGATAAAAGATACTACAATGGATAAATACCAGGTACTATATTTTTCAAATATTTTATACATTTTATTTCTTAAGATAATTTAGATTGTGTTTGGTTTATTTTTCATTTCCAATAATCATTATATGATTAAATGAAACCCATCAGGATAAATATCACCCATAAAAATATATCAAAACTAATAAATCACACCTAAAAAATACATCGATAATAATACTAAACTTAAATGTCTAAAGATGATATAAGACTTAAGAATTCTAGTGAAATGAAGTTCAAAAAGGCCAATACTCTAGATGAATTATACACAAAAAATAAAAATAAATACCATCTACACATATCTACATGCAAGTGAAGTACCTTCACATGATTCCACTATGAAAGCTATACTAGAATCTTAGAGAATATACCTTGCATCTCCAAAGAGAATGTGCTAAACCGGTAATGTGACAGGAATGATAAAAATATGCCTAGAAGGTAACATCCCCATACCCGAGGCATAAAATTTAAGTATAGATCCATTTTATGTTAGTTTGAAATACAAGTATAAATTTAATAATTCTACTATTGGTCGGAGTGGATTACTCAAGAGGGGAGGGGTGAATTGAGTAACTATAAAAATTTATGTAAAAAGTATTTTGAAAAGGTTTCCCCAAAGATTAAATATAGCCCAGTTAATCAAGGTTATATTCACTACTATAATTATAGATATTTGTGATGGGCTATTTGTGACGGGATCCCGTCACAAATAAGTTTTTGCGACGGGGTCCTGTCGCAAATAGCCCGTGGCAGAAAACAGTGCCGCAAAAAATATTATTTGTGACGGGCCCATCTCAAATAATATTTTTTGCGACAGGCTACTTCCCCATCGCAAATAAGTCTCTGATTATATACTTTTTATATATATAAAGTTTTTTGTGATGGGCTCGTCGCAATAAGTATTTGCGACGGGCCCGTAGTCCCGTCACAAATACGTTTATAAAAAAAATTATTTAGACTATTTCCTATGGGCCCGTTGCAAATACTTTTTTCGATGGGTCCCTAATCCCGTCATAAATTCTTTAAAAAAAATTATTTAGACTATTTGTGACGGGAACCCGTCATAACAGATCCCGTCGCAAATAGTAAATAAATTTAAAAAAAAATAAATTTAATAAAATTATGATTATTGAAAAATTAATTTTAATATTATTAAAATAATTAAAATAGAAATACATTAAAATTCTCAATATTCAGAAAATAATATTAAAAAAATCATAAAATAATAATAATAATAATATTATTATTAGTAAAATAAACAAACATTAAAAAATATAATACTGTAAAAATATATTTAATAAAATTATGATTAATGAAATAATAATAATATTATTATTAAAATAATAAAAAAAATAAAAATTATAAAAATTATAAAAAATCTCAATATTCACAAAAAAATCAACAAATATTAAAAATTAAATTATCTAATATTCGCATCAATATAAAAGACAGAAACTGTAAATAGTTCATATTACAACAAAAGTTAAATTCAAATGTTTTTAACATAAAAAAAATCACCGGAGGGTCTTCTTTTGGAGGAGGTGGAGGAGCTGAAGGAGATGGTGGAGGAAACTCCATCCCCAAACTACGAGTCAGACGGCGCATGTACTCCATCTGCTCCTGATGCTGCTGCTTCCATCGACGCATATCCTCCTCGTGGTGCTGCTTCTACTGCTATTGTTGCTTACGCATCTCTTCTTGCTGCTTCTGTAAACTCTCTATAATGTCATTCCGAGCTCGTAATTACTCCTAATTATTACAATTTATTACTAATTATTACAATTTATTACTAATTATTAAAATTTATTACTAATTAGTACAATTTATTACAATTTATTACTAATTATTATAATTTATTACTAATTATGACAATTTATTACTAATTATTACAATTTATTACTAATTATTACAATTTATTACTAATTATTACAATTTATTACGAATTATTATAATTTATTACTAATTATTACAATTTATTACTAATTATTACAATTTATTACTAATTATTACAATTTATTACTAATTATTACAATTTATTACTAATTATTACAATTTATTACTAATTATTACAATTTATTAATAATTATTACAATTTATTACAATTTATTACAATCTATTACTAATTATTACTAATTAATACAATTTATTACTAATTATTACAATTTATTACTAATTATTACAATTTATTACAATTTATTACTAATTATTACAATTTATTACTAATTATTATAATTAATTACTAATTATTACAATTTATTAATAATTATTACAATTTATTGCTAATTATTACAATTTATTACTAATTATTACAATTTATTTCTAATTATTACAATTTATTACTAATTATTACAATTTATTACTAATTATTACAATTTATTACTAATTATTATAATTTATTACTAATTATTACAATTTATTACAATTTATTACTAATTATTACAATTTATTACAATTTATTACTAATTATTACAATTTATTACAATTTATTACTAATTATTACAATTTATTACAATTTATTACAAATTATTAAAATTTATTACTAATTATTACAATTTATTTACTAATTATTACTAATTATTACAAATTAATACAATTTTTTACAAATTATTACACTTTATTACTAATTATTACAATTTATTACTAATTATTACAATTTATTACTAATTATTACAATTTATTACTAATTATTACAATTTATTAATAATTATTACAATTTATTACTAATTATTACAATTTATTACTAATTATTACAATTTATTAGTAATTATTACAATTTATTACTAATTATTACAATTTATTACTAATTAATACAATTTATTACAATTTATTACTAATTATTACAATTTATTACTAATTATTACAATTTATTACTAATTATTACAATTTATTACTAATTATTACAATTTATTACTAATTATTACAATTTATTACTAATTATTACAATTTATTATTAATTATTACAATTTATTACTAATTATTACAATTTATAACTAATTATTACTCATTATTACTATTTATTACTATTTATTACTCATTATTACTCATTATTACTATTTATTACTCATTATTACTATTTATTACTATTTATTAATAATTAATACTAATTAATACTATTTATTACTATTTATTAATATTTATTACTATTTATTACTATTTATTAATAATTATTAATAATTATTAATAATTATTACTAATTATTACTATTTATTATTATTTATTACCAGTTATTATTAATTACTACAAATTAATTTTATACATTTCTAATTATCGTAAATAATTACTAATTACTACTAATTATTAAAAATTAATACTAAAAATTTCAATTTATTAGTACAAATAAATAGTCATGACAAAACAATTTAAATTCAATTTAATTACAACTAATCAGCAATAATAAAAATTAACATAAATAATTGACATAAATAATAAATTAAATAAAACATAAATACCTTTAAACTTGATTTGCTATTGATGTAGACGGCTTCACAACTTCTTCGTGTCCAAAAAAATTAACGTAGAAAAATTTTCCCTCTGAAATCAGAGTTCAGAGAGAAACAAGATCTAGGAATTGGGTGAAATGAGAAGAAAAATGGATGGGGGTATATATAGGTTAGATTATTTGCGACGGGACTATTTGCGACGGGTTACCCGTCGTAAATAGTATCTTTTGCGATGAGAACCGTCGCAAATACCTACGCTCGCATTAATTACTGTCGGTGGTTAAAAAGTTATTTGCGACAGGACCCGTCGCAAATAATCCCTGCCGACACACCTTTTGCGACGGGAGGACATCTTGTCGCAAAAATCTTTTAACCGCCGCTGGGTATTTGCGACGGGCCCCGTCGCAAATACTTCACGATTTTCGACGGGGGGATCCCCCCGTTGCAAATAACCTTCATGCGGTTTGGCGCGCTACCCGCGCTAAACCTTTTGCGACGGGACATGAAATCCCATCGCAAATAATCGGTTATTTGCGACGGATTGTTACCCCTGTCACAAATAACCACTTGGACGGACTTTTTGCGACGAGATTTATTCCCGTCGCAAAAAGCCTATCGCAAAAAGTCCTTTTCCCGTAGTGATTGTTATAAGAGTTCAACTGTTTAAGTAACTTCTTAGAAGATTGATTAATTCTCAGTAATCTTAATTTGTGTTATTAATATTAATTTTGAAGTTATTCTACTAAGACAAGCCAGTTATAACTTCTTTCCAAGACTAACTATCGAAGTGAAATTAGTGATTTCTGAATTGTACAGTAAAGAAATAAAACAGAGAAAACTAATTCAAGCAGCACAACAAATATGAAACAAGTGGTTCAGTCTCAAGCCGAGACCTAATCCACTCCACTTGGTGATCACCTACCACCAAACAGTTTATATAAATAAACTTTGATCCACACCCTGGATCGGGGTTAACAACAGTACACAGACTATCCTGGTTACACAAGGACCTCTTCCACTGTTCTTCGTGGGTACAAACTACCAGGCCACACAGGGACCTCTTCCACACTTATCAGTGGGTATACACAAGAGTAAAAGAATGTTCGAGTAAGGATATCTTTTATCCTTCAATTTAATGCGGGAGATAGAGTATGTTGTTCTATAGGTACACACTCTACTCGAAAGGTAATAAACAGATACACAACAGAGCATAAATATAGAGATAGGTTTATAAGTGCTTTGTGTGTTGGTCTTTGCAGCTTTGGACTTATGAGACGAAACAGATGCAGAATTTGAGTCCTCGTCTATAAAACAGAGTGTCGTGATTCAGCTTGTGTTCTTCATGAGGTTCAACTGAGCAAAGATGTTCTCTAAGCTTCAAATATGCTTCGTGTGTTCTTCAGCAGTGTAGGGTTGCATGCATGTGGCAATATTTCCTTTAGAAATTCTCTCAGTGTTCTTCATTGTCATGCTCAAAGCCTTGTTCTTTCGTTCAGTATCATGCTGCTTGATTCTTGGTCACATTTTTCTTTTATCATTGAAATGCATGTGTTGGGACTGACAGGTTGCATGGACACCGCTCCTCATACCTCCACTACTACAATAAAGAACTTTGGCGACCGCCAAATGTGGTCTCTATAGGTCTTTAGCGACCGCCTTGCGACCGCTTTTGGCGGTCGTAGTTGCTTCATCGGTAAAGACCAATAGTGACCGCCATTGGTGGTCTCTAATGCTTATTTAAAATATTCCATGTATCATGTTCCTAAGACATGGCTGGTGTGAGAGACGGACGTGGGGGGACTGGCGCTATGGTGAGGAAGACCTTTGAAGCTATGGTTGCCGGCCATGGTGGATCTACGGTGGCCGGAGGGAGGGGTAGGTGCGACATTGAGGAGATCATGGTAGGTGGTCGAACATTGGGGGATTTCGGGTTCAGCGGCGGGTGTGGTAGAAGTGATGTGAGGCCATGCGAGGTGGTGATGGGGGTGACAGACGGTGGCTGGACAACGGCGGGGGTGAAAGCAGGCTTCAACATCAGTTGTAGCGGTGATTTTCAGGGAAGACAATGGCGAGGGTAGAAAAAATCCTGCTAATTTTATTTCAGCATTAGCGTCCGCCAATGACAGTCGCTAATACTATCAATAGCGACCGCCAATGGCGGTCACCCGTTTCCCCAGGCGCAGAAGCCCATTTCTCTAGTAGTGCTCGTGCTGTTAGATGATATGTCTACAAAGAAACATTAATTATGTCAGTGCATTTAAAATCTTCAAATATGACTGTTAGAGATTAAATTGAAAGATGACAAAATAGTTTAAGAAACTATGTCACAGTAAGTCATGGAAATGGTGTCTCCTTCACACGGTGTCTAGATTGATCACGGTGTCTTGTGGTCACAGTGTCTCATGGTCACGGTGTCTCGCGGTCACAATGTCTCGCAGTCACGGTGTCTCGCGGTCACGGTGTCTTGTGGTCATGGTGTCTGCTTCACGGAGTCTGATTCTTCACAATGTCTTGTTCATGGTGTTTGCTTCATAGTGTCTTGATTGACGGTGTCTGCTTTACGGTGTCTTGCTTCACGGTGTCTGCTTCACAGTGTCTTGCTTCACGGTGCTAGAAAGACATAACGAGTGGCAGACTCACAGTGTCTCAGACTTTTCAAAGTAACTGTGTTCAGACATAAGCAATGATGATAATAGAATGGATCAGACTTAAGCATTTCTCAAAGAAGGTATTATGAGAGTAGATCAAAGATAGTATAAAGTAATTAAACTAAATGTAGAGAAATTATGATCTTGAATGGATCTTCTTAAAGCATGAAAATACTTTAAACATTAATACACATGATTTGATATAATTTACAATAGTTAACTAGGTTGAATAGGATTTGTGATCATTAAAACATGATTAATACATGAGGAGTCCAACAATCTCCCCCTTTTTGATGATCAAAAATCATGTAAAGTTAAAGTGTATATTAGATTCAACTATAGAGATAAATGGATAACATATAGAAATTTCTACCCCTTTTGGGATTATAAAAAAGATGGAATAAGAGAAGTCAAAAGGGCACATTTAATTTAGCAAATAAGGTTCAGTACAAATGTAAAAGAGAAAAACAAAAACAATAGCATCCCTATAAAAAAGATATAATCACTGTTCTTCTTCATGGGCTGGTATTCTCTTTTCCTTTAGTAGCAGC
Organism: Viscum album; assembly: GCA_963277665.1. NCBI lineage: Eukaryota > Viridiplantae > Streptophyta > Magnoliopsida > Santalales > Viscaceae > Viscum > Viscum album. Next base: position 1,508,330,827 of record OY728128.1, on the reverse strand, counting down.
ATAAGAGGAAGCTATAGGAGCAGAGGTCGAGGTAGAATAAGGGAGTGAGGTAGTTGATAAAGAGGGTAAAGGAAGGCCTTCAAAGACTGATGGAGCCAAAGTAGGAGTAGTAGAAGATCTATGTAGTTTTTGATTGAGAATCACATGCCTGATCTGACTTAGTGCTTGGCTGACAGAAAAAGTGGTGGAGGCTAGGGCAGAAGTGAAGGTAGGTAGCCCAGGTCTTAGAGGTGAAACCGCTAGAGCAATAATGGCTGTACTCTGGACATGAAGATATGGCCTCAAGAGTTTGATAAAATCTGTAATGATCTCTCCACCGTACTGCATGACATTCTCAAAATCATCCTTGTTCTCCATAAACTTGTCCAACAATCTAGTAAACTCTGTGATCTTCTATACTTGGGTCTTGAAAGCTTGAGTCTCAGGAGGAATCCGCATATTTTCTACAAGATACTTGAAATTATTTGTCATATCGGTCTTGGAGAAGATTCTGGTGAAGTAGAAATCCACTTTCTTGGAAATCTCTTATTGAGCATCATTAGAAATTTTTGAGTGAATTTGTACCAGGTCAAGAACTCTATCATTGTTCTTGACAAATTCAGATAGAGAAGCCATATTGAAACCACTGAGTACATTCTGAAGCTCTTCTTTGACTACAGTTCTGAGCAGATCACTGTCTAAGGAGGGTTTAGAATATTGACCAGATGCTCTAGAGGCATTGATAGCTGTGGTCAGAGATTTGAGTTGATTTAGCACCTTTTGAAGACATCTGGTATACTCAACCGTGAGTTTATTAATATTGAAAACAAGCTCTCTCATTTCCTTCATAATTTGTTTGTTCCTTTCAGCTATCTTTTCATCTAAGGAATTTTGATAAGGTTGAATATAAGACACAACAACCTGTGGGATTTGAGGAACAACAGGTTCTACAGGAGGAGCAACAAGCTCTGATCTCGAATGCAGCTCTCTTTGCATGTCCTCAATCATACTTCTTAGGGTCTTCACTTAATTACTAATCAGTTTATTTTCAACTCTTACTTCCTAAATCTCATGAAGCATTTTAGGTTGTATTTTCCAAATTACATTTTCCAACAACAGTGAGGCATCTCTCTCACTTAGATTGGTCACAAGAAGAGGTTGGGTATTAATGAGTTTCTCAACTCCAGAAAAGAGGGTAGCACTAAATTCCTTTAGATCATCCTCACTTACAAAATATGGTTGTTCATATGCAGGTTCAAGAATAGATACTGGTACAGGCTCATGTTTCTTCTCAGGTGCAATATTGGAGACTGATTTCAACTAGAATATAGAGGAAAGGTCAAGTCCGATTGCTGAAACTTGCTAAGAGTCATCCACATCATAGAAACTGGGGAATTTATACTCAGTGTCTACAGGAATTGACTCAGTCAGATGTGAAGCTTCAATAGACTCAAGATTTGGTGTCTGCTCCCCCTCAACAGGTGCCTCCTTCTCAGGATTGAGAGGCTTAAGATCTCGGTCTAATTCCACAAACTCAGCTCTAAGTTCCTCACTAATTTCCTATCTGGACAGCTGAAAAGCTAGCTCCATTCATTCTTCAGCTGAAGGGATGATTTCAGAAACAGATTGTTTCACTAGGAGTTCCTCAAGATTGGCTTCTTACATAATAGATGGCTCTTACACTATAGGTTCTTCCATTTCATGATTTTTGGATTCTTTGGAAACTGATTCTATTTTAGCCTTGGGTTGAGTTTCTATATTAACAGCTTCTTTAGGAGCAGGGACTTCTTCCTCAAGAACTTCATGAGGAACAATAGTCCTATCTTTCTCAACAAAAAACAGCTTCTTTAGGTGGCACTTCAACCTCTTCTTCCTCTTCTTCAGGATACTCAACAATCTCATATGGTTCCAAACCAGGATCAGAAATATTTCTTGGTCTTGAGGGATGTTCCATTGGATTTAATTTCTCATTAATTCTATCATTTTCTTCCACCCATTACTTTTTCCAAGGATTCCAATTTATCTTCATTCTTTTGATAGTGGATTTTTAGAGGAAAAATTCACAATCCTTAATCACTTCCTCATTAATTCTAACCATACATTTGGCATGAATCATGGTTGAGATTATCCGAGAGTAAAATAGGGAAGTTGGATTGGATGTGACTTTGATCATCTCACACATATGGTGTATGATATACCTGCACAGGCTGATCTTATGCCCATTTTTCATAAGGTGAATCAGAAACACATCCGGATATTTCAAAATAGAAAAATCACCTTTTCTAGGACTCACCAAATTCTGTATAAACTTGAACAGAAGCCTTGACTCTCCATCTAGTTCAGCAGCAATGGCTCTCCTCTGGGTTCCATTTCCAGTTAAGGCTTTCAAAGCATCTTCTAAATTAATTAATTAGGTTGAAGGTGGAGGTCCTCTATGATAATCCTCACAGATGCCTTCGTGAGGTATCCTAAGGTATTCAGCCCATAACCTCGAAGAAAATGAGCATCTCTGGCCATTGAACCAGCTTCATAAAACATAACTATCACCGGAATCAAAAGAGAACTGTACATACTGGTAAAACTGATCCACTAACCTAGGGTAGATGGGTCTATCTTCCTTCAAGAACCACTCTAACCAGCCTTGTTGTTCTAAAACTTTCAACACCAGAGACTTAATAGACATAATCCATTTGGGGAAAATATCTTTCTCAGGTACAACAATGCAGTTTACTAGATTTGGATTTAAAGGTCTTTCTACTGTTAGCTTAGGTGCAATCTTCTTCTTCTTTGAGCTACACTTCTCAGGTGTCGACGATGAAGGACGTTTCATTCTCAGCATTCACTGAAGGTTCGAGAGAGAGAGAGGGGTTGCAGGGATGAATAAGGGTTTGAAATGAGTAAGTAGAAGAAACCCTGAGTGAAGAATCGAGTGATAATTTCTTTATTTTATCATTTAGGAATACCAAATGTCGCAAAAATAAAAAACGTGGGAAAATAAAAAGGTGAAAAGGATAATTACTGCAATATGGGTTTTTACAGAAAAAATTATAAATAATTTTTACAGTGAGACCATGTCTGGTCATTACGGTGAGATAGTAAATACACATTATGGTGAGAAAGTGAATGAAATTCACGATGAGATAGTAAACAAGAACTTTACGGTGAGATAGTGAACTGTGAGATAGTAACTGAGCATTACGATGAGACAATAACAGAGCATTACGGCGAGACAGTAACATGAAACACTAGCTGAGAAACCGTAATCATGAAATAGTAAAGTATAAAACAGTAAGATATCGAATTAGTAATACATGAACAATAAGATATCTATTTGAGGTTTATCATGCATAGTTCATGTATGATGTGGTCTATTCTTTTAGAATTTAATGGTTTGGTGAATATATCAGCAAGCTGATATTTAGTACCAATGAATTCCAAAGTGATATCAACTTTTTGATAATGATATCTAAAAAAGCGATGTCTTACATCAATGTGCTTTGTCCTAGAATGTGAAGCATGATTTTTTGAGATGTTAATAACACTTTTGTTGTCACAATTTATAGGTACATGTCTAAATTGATATCCATAATCTAGTAATGTGTGTTTTATCCACAAAATTTGTGCACAAAAACTACCAACAACTATATATTCAGATTCTGTAGTGATATGCAACAGAATTTTGTTTCTTACTACACCATGATACTAGTGACTTGACTAAATGGTGACATGTTCTATAGGTGCTTTTTCTATCAAACTTAAAGCCACTAAAGTCAGCATCAGAATAACTAATTAACTCAAATGATTATCCTTTAGGATAAAACAGTCCTAGATTGGGTGTATGCTTGAGGTATTTGAAAATTATCTTTATAGCATTTAAATGAGATTCCTTAGGATTTGCTTGAAAACGAGCACACATACACACACTAAACATAATGTCCGGACGACTAGCAGTTAAGTAGAGTAAAATTCAAATCATTCCTCTATAAGTGGTTTGATCAACAAATTTTCCATCTTCATCACGATCCAACTTAAAAGTGGTACTCATGGGAGTGTCAATACTTTTAGTGATATCCAATCCAAAACGTTTTATAAGATATCTACTATATTTACTTTGAGTTAAAACAATTCCATCATTATTTTGAAAGATTTTAAATCTAATAAATAATTTCAATTCACCCATTAAACTCATTTCAAATTTGTTTTGCATCATTTTAGAAAAATCAGCACATAAATAATTCTTTGAAGATCCAAAAATAATGTCATCTACATAGATTTGAACAACTAAAACATCATTAGAAATTCATTTTATAAAAAGGGTAGAATCAAATATTCCTTTTGTAAAACCTTTGGAAATAAGAAAAGTACTCAATCTATCATACCAAGCTCTTGGATCTTGCTTTAAACCATATAAAGATTTTGATAGTTTAAAAATATGATTTGGAAAATGAGGGTTTTTAAATCCAGGGGGTTTTCAACAAAAACATCCTCAACTATATACCCATTTAAAAATGTACTCTTAACATCCATTTTATATAGTTTTAAATTTAGATGTGCAACATAGGAAAGCATGATTCTAGTGACTTCAAGTCTAGCTACTGGGGAAAAGGTCTCCTCATAGTCAATTCATTCTTCTTGACTATAGCCTTGTGAAACTAATCTGGCCTTGTTTCTAACTATGTTACCAGCTTCATCTACCTTATTTCTAAACACTCATCTAGTGCCTATGGTGAATGTGTCCTTGGGTAGTTCAACAAGTTTCCAGAATTTGTTTCTTTCAAACCGATTAAGTTCTTCTTGCATAACCATCACCCAAAATTCATCATTGATAGCATCATCATTGTTTTTAGGTTCAATTTGTGACAAGAAGACTTTATGCTCAACCTGATTTCTAAGAGAAGATCTACTTTGAGTTCCTTTTTCTAAGTCTCCTACAAAAACATCTATGGGATGGTTCTTAAGGGTTCTAATAGTTCTATAAAAAGAGGGACTAGTGATTTCAAGTTCATCAACAGATTCAGGTTCATTGTGACTTGATTCTAAGGAATTTACAGAGTTGGAAGTTTTCACATATTCTTTCACATAAGAATTTGAGGATTTTGAATTGATGTTTAGATTTTATACATCATCCTCCAGATTCTCTAGAATGGTTTTAGGCTCATGTGGATCCGTTTCATCAAATTTGACATGAACAAAATATTCTAAAAATTTAGTTCTTCTATTGAACACTCTATAGGATTTACTAGATAAGGAATATCCTAAAAAGATACCTTCATCACTTTTGGGTGAAAATTTGTCAAGATTTTCTTTGGTATTAAGAATATAGACATTGCAACTAAAAACTTTGAAGTATCTAACCTTCGGTTTTCTATTGTTCCATAATTCATAAGGATTTCTCTTAAGAATAAGTCTGATCAACACTCTATTAATTATGTAGCATGCTGTATTGATAGCTTCAGCCCAAAAATAAATAGGTAGGTCATATTCACTAAGAATTTTTCTAGCAATCTCTTGCAGGGTTCTATTTCTTCTCTCTACAACTCCATTCCACTGAGGTGTTCTAGGGGTAGAGAAATTGTGAATATAACCATTTTGTGAGCAAAAGAATTCAAACTCTATATTTTCAAACTCACATCCATGATCACTTCTTAATGATTTAATTCTATGTCCACTAAGATTTTCTATAGAATTGGCATATTTAGTAAAATAAGAGCAGGATTCAATTTTGTGAGCTATAAAAAAGGTCCAAGTATATCTAGAAAAGTCATATACAAGAACATAAACATAGTGCTTCCCATTTAAACTAGAAACTCTATACGGTCTAAACAAATTTATGTGAACTAGTTCGAGAGGTTGAGAAGTTGACACTTCTTTCTTTTGTTTGAAGGAAAATTTGTGTTGTTTTCCCTTTTGACAGGGATTACACACTTTATCATTTGGAAACTCAAGTTTGGGTAAGTCTTTAACTAGATTTTTTCTAGTTAGATTTCTAAGGGAGTGAACATTACAGTGTCCTAGTCTCTTATTCCAGATCTAAGATTCTTTATGAAATACACTTAAGCATGAAGTATTTTGAGAAACTAAAGAATCTAAATTAATAGAATAAACATTTTAATTTCTTAATACAAAAAATACTAATTCATATTTAGAATTAAAGACATTACAAGAATCATTTTCAAATCTAACATGAAATCCATCATTACATAATTATGATATACTAAGAAGATTATATTTTAAACCATCAAAAAATAGTACTTTAGAAATTAAAACTGAGTTAGAGTTACTGATTTGGTTGAGGCCAATAATCTTTACCTTAGCATTGTAACCAAATGTAACATGTCCTCCATATACTTTTATCAGGTTCTTGAAGCATGAGTAGTCTCCTATCATGTGCCTTGAACATCCACTGTCTAAGTACCATAGACTTTTGCAGGAGCTCTTCAAGAAGCTTTCCTTTAAAAAAGATTAGGAAAAAATAGATTTTGGTACCCATAATTGTTTGGGTCTAGTAATATTAGTAATAAGTGCTTTAGGAACCCATATTTTCCTTATAGGTTTCCTATAAGAATTATGTAAAGTACTTAAAAAAACTATATTTGGTCCAAAAAAACTTGAAACAGTAGAATATGTATCATGGATTGAATTAGTTGATTTGAGACCAGAACTGGGAGTAAAACTATATGTCCTAGATTTTGAAACAAAATTTTTTCTACCAAGGTTTCTTTTACCAGGTTGATAACCAATGAAAATTTTGTATTTAGGGGAAAATTGTTTTCTTAGCATTTGGGTAAGTGTATTTTTCCCATTAGTAAACTTTTCTAAGTCACTCTTTAATTACTCATTAGACATTTTTAATTCATTTTTTCTTTGAGCAGTTGAGCATTTTTCTCCTTTTGAGTTGTGAGTTCAGATTTAATAGTCATAGTAAGAACATGTTGTTTCTTCAATGATTTATATTTGTCTTTTAGTTCATTGCATGTTTCCTCAAGAATGTTATAGTATTCAAACATTTCTTCATTAGTCATATTTTCAGAGTCACTCTCATCTCCAAAATAATATGAATTATGTACATAAGAGTCCAGTGTTACCTCATATGTGTTTTTCATAAAACACATATTGGATTTGTTAGCCTGTTCATCAAGTGATGTCTCTGAGTGGCTTGAACTGTCCTCAAAATCACTTCAGTTTGCTTTCATTGCCTTTTTATACTTCTGTCCTTGTCCTCATATTTCTTTTTTTACTTGATCTTTAGACAGTTAGCCTTGATATGTCCTTTTCTCTTACATTCATAACAGATAATTTCATCAGTTTTGTCACTTCTTTTCCAGTCCTTATTCCAGTTTCCTTTTTTTCATACTTTCCCTTGAAATTAGGCTTTCTGAAAAAATTCTTCTTTTTGTAAAATCATCTAAATCTTCTGGATAGTTAAGACATCTCCTCATTACTGTCAGGTGATAATTGTTCACTGGTGGAGATTTATACAAAAGCTTCAGTTTCCCTTTGTATTTGTGCTTAGAGGTGGTGGTCTTGAATGCAATAGATTTTCTATTTAGTTCATCCTCCTCTTCCTTGTTGACTTTCAGTTCTTCTTCATACATTATCGGTTTCCCAATGAGTTCTTTTATAGGTAGCATGCTGATGTCACACAATTCTCTAATAGAGACAAAGTTTCCCCTCTATCTGTTAGGTAGACATCTAAGGATTCTCATGATCCGTTCCTTGGTAGTGACTTCTCTTCCAAGAGAAATCATTGTGTTCACAATATCATTGAACCTAAGATACATGTCATAAATAGGCTCATCAAGTTTCATTTTAAAATTATCATATTTGATAGTATAAGTATCAAGTCTCATTTCTTTTACACTTGATGTTTCTTCATGTGATATAGACAGGGTATCCCATATTTCATGGGCAGTTTTACAAGCACAAATTCTACTGAATTCCTCATATCCTAAGGAGCAGTATAAAGCATTCATATCTTTGTAGTTGTTATTGTAGGAAATTTTGGTTGGTTCATCCCATGTGATTTTATCAGTAGCAGGAATTTTGTATTCATCTATAATGGATGACCAAATTTAAAAACTCATACTCTCTAAATGAATTTTCATTTTAATTTTCCATTGAGCATAATTGGTGCCATTAAAGAATGGTGTTCTATTGGTTGAAACACCTTCCAATATATTATCCATAATAAATTATTACTTTTAAAGAGCTAGAAATTTAGAATTAATAGAAATTTATAGATCTTTAAAGTACAAATACAATCATAGTTGAATAAGATTACACAGAGTCCTAATAAAAAACCTCTAATACCAAATCTTGGTCAGAGTAGATTACTCAAGAGGGGAGGGGTGAATTGAGTAACTATAAAAATTTCTGTAAAAATTATTTCAAAAAAGTTTCCCCAAAGATTAAATACAACCCAATTAATCAAGGTTATACTATTATAAGAGTTTGACTGTTTAAGTAACTTCTCAGAATATTGATTAATTCTCAGTAATATTAATTTTTGTTATTAATATTACTTTTGAAGTTATTCTACTAAGACAATCCAGTTATAACTTCATTCCAAGACTAACTATCAAAGTGAAATTAGCGATTTATGAATTGTACAGTAAAGCAATAAAATAGAGAAAACTAATTTAAGAATCACAGCGGATATGAAACAAGTGGTTCAGTCTCAAGCCGAGACCTAATCCACTCCACTTTGTGATCACCTGCCACCAAGAAGTTTATATAAATAAACTTTGATCCACACCTTGGATCGGGGTAAACAAAAATACACAAATTGTCCAGGTCACACAGGGACCTCTTCCATAGTTCTTCGTGGGTACAAACTACCAGGCCACACATGGACCTCTTCCTCACTTATCAGTGGGTATACACAAGAGTAAAAGAATTTTTGAGTAAGAATATCTTGTATCCTTTAGTTTAATACAGGAGATAGAGTGTGTTGTTCTAAAGGTACACACTCTGCTCAAAAGGTAATAAACAGATACACAACAGAGCAAAAATATAGATATAGGTTTATAATTGCTCTGTGTGTTGGTTTTTGCAGCTCTGGACTTATGAGATGAAATAGATGCAGAATTCGAGTCCTCATCTATAAAATAGAGTGTCGTGCTTCAGCTTGTATTCTTCGTGAGGTTAAACAGAGCGAAGATGTTCTCTAAGCTTCAAATATTCTTCGTGTTTTCTTCAGCAGTGTAGGGTTGCATGCATGTGCCAATCTTTCCTTTATAAATTCTCTAAGTGTTCTTCGTTGTCGTGCTCATAACCCTGTTCTTTCGTTAAGTATCATGCTGCTTGATTCTTGGTCACACTTTGATTTTATCTTTTAAATGCATGTGTTGGAGCCGACAGGTTGCATAGATACCGCTCCTCGTACCTCGTACTGTCAGATGATATGTCTACAAAGAAACATTAATTATGTCAGTACATTTAAAATCTTCAAATATGACCGTTAGAGATTAAATTGAAAGATGAAAAAATATTTTAAGAAATGGTGTCACAATAAGTCATGAAAATAGTGTCTCCTTCACATGGTGTCTAGATTGATCATGGTGTCTTGTGGTCACAGTGTCTCACGGTCACGGTGTCTCGCGGTCACGGTGTCTTGTGGTCACGATGTCAGCTTCACGGTGTCTGATTCTTCATGGTGTCTTGTTCACGATGTCTACTTCATGGTGTCTTGCTTCACGATGTCTACTTTACGGTGTCTTGCTTCACGGTGTCTGCTTCACGGTGTCTTGCTTCATGGTGCCAGAATGACATAACCAGTGGCAGAATCACGGTGTCTTAGACTTTTCAAAGTAACTGTGTTTAGACTTAATCAATGATGATAATAGAATGGATCAAACTTAAGCATTTTTCAAAGATGGTATTATGAGAGTAGATCAAAGATAGTATAAAATAATTAAACTGAATGTAGAGCAATTAAGATATTTAATGGCTCTTCTTAAAGCATGATAATACTTTAAACATTAATACACATGATTTGATATAATTTATAGGAGTTAACTAGGTTGAATATGATTTGTGATCATTAAAGCATGATTAATACATGAGGAGTCAAACATATACTTTTATTGAAAACTAATGTCATGTTACCATTGTTAAAACCATTTATTTCAAAACAAAGGAGTCAAACTTTTTAAAATTATGTGTCCCTTTATGTCTTTAATAGAAAATAAAATTTTGATGCTCAGAAAATTTTTAAAATACTTTAAAAATAATATACTTTTAAATGAATAATATTCATATACTATTTTTAGAATAGGTATACCAAAATAATAAAAAAAAACCATAATAATAATGGAAACAATAAATAATAATGGAACAAAGTTTTCATAGTCAACTATCATAAGAAAAATGATACTATGATCATCATATTATTGCAAGAACCAATAATCACAAGAACACCTAGAAGCTCAAGGGATCATCTAGGAAAATACTCAAAAAATTACATTTAATTAGTTCCTGATGGAATCTAACCACTTTAACATTCATTCTTACCCTACCTAGCCTAACTAAGGGGTAAATCCCCAATTAGGGTGAATAACTCACTGGGGGCCACTAGCCAGAGCATAATCATAAACTAGTGAAATATGTGAACCCGAATATCCAAACTAGATAACCTTGATTCCCCATGATATATATATGAAATTTAGGTGAGTAATCAACAAGAAACCTATAGATAAATATAATAAATAACAACCATAACACACCTTCACCTATGTACACCCTTTACAAAAGTAACCCCATTCTCAAGAATAATATATCAAGAATAACTAATACACATGTCCCCTAACTGGTACTATTCCATCACTACCATACAAAAAAATAAGAGGTATACTTCAAGGGTGGTTTTCATCAAGGAAACCCTATTTCTAAAGTGCCAACCGAGCCTTTGAGCCATTCTTTTATAGAAATAGTTTATAAAACCGCCTTTGAAAAAAAATTCACATAAATGGCATAAATTATTACATAATCAACTAAGAAGGTAAAGGAAAAATATTTAGTAAGATTCATGCATGCATTTAATTTTTTAAAAAATATTTTGAAATAATTTAGAAAACCCTTTCGTACTCTAATTTGAAGAATTACCTTGAAAATTAACACTTAGGAATTTTAATGAACACTAGGAATTTATTATTTTTTTTAAAAAGTTTTGAATTAATAAGAAATCATATGAAATAATTATTATAAACCCATTAATAAATATAATAAAATCCAATTCATTGAAAAAACCAATAACTATAATTAAATGAATTTTAGAGTGTTCAAACATGAATTAAAAGATACAAGCAATCATGTTCTGAAATTAAAGTTTCATACATGGATGAAACCTACCTCAAATCTATCACTTCCACTGAGCATGATGTTAATCCACCTTAATAAAACTAAAGAAATGCCATAAGGCTAAGAGATACCATAAAGAAAATAAAACCCTAATTAAAAACTAGGTTAATATGAACCCTAGGTTACCAATATCATATTATGGTAAGAATAAGGGAAAAGGAGGAAGCCCATATGATTTTACCTTGAGAAATCAGACTCAAAACTTGAAGAAACCCATGGTAATAACCATGTAGTAGAAGTAAATTGATAGGGATAGGAGGGAGGTATGCCTAAGAGTCATGAGAGTCATATGGGAGGAGGTAGAGTCTCATAAAGGGGTTTAATTCAGACAAGGTAAAATGACTAATTTTAAAATTTTAGTGACTTGATAAATTTGGGTAGTTTGGCTACATAGCTTACCAAACCGTGTGCCAATTGTGCAACCTTAAATAAATAAACTAGGATATACCACATGGGGTTTCCACATGATTCATAAAACCATGATCCCACTATGAATTTGACACTGGAATATAATGAGTGTGATTTGTGTTTCAACCATATAGTTTTACATATCATGTTCATACCATGCGCACACCTCTGAGAAAAAAAATAATATTTTCATGATTGGGTTGCATGGTTTTCACTAATCATGGAAAAGTCATGTGACATGTAAAAATACCCCATTTTATAAAAACTACAAAGGAAAAACCCAAGATAGAGAAATAACTATGAAAAACAATAAATTAAAAAATTAAAAAGGAAAGTAGAGGTTGGGGTGTAAAAATTCTCCCCACCAAAGAACTTTTCCTTCATAAAGTCTTAGTAGATTAGGCTGATAGAGAAAGGATGAGGTTTTCTCTCTTCAATTTTTTTTGAATTCCTAAGAAACAAGTAATGTCATGATATTCCCCAACATGAATAACATAAACAAACCCAATTAAATTCCTTAAAGAACCTCAAAGATCAAACTCAATAACTAGACACTTCATCATTAATATAAAATTTGAGTGCACCTCAAGTGACAAAATTATTTACAAATGAGAAACTATAAGGAATCATGAAGTGAGTTAAGAAAATCACTCAAAGTAAATAGACATGAAACCTATTATAGAGTAGGGTTATCTAGGGGAAAAAATAAACATATGATATGATGGTTCTATACCACTACCTTTACTAGTGAATAAACAAAGGAGACATCAAACATGGTTGTCAACCCATAATATAAGGCCTAGAATAACACACCGATAATCAAAAAATAAATAAATTACAAGGACTAGTGAATAAAAAAATCTTAATTCAATAAAAAGACTTAAAAAGAGATAGAAAACTCAAAAGAAATTCTCTAATAATTCAGAATTACCACAAAAGGATACCATCACCAAAGGGACCAAGTGAGGTGCCCCAGGTATGAAATCTCGAGTCTGGTGCTAAAAAAATTTCTTAATACATTGTTTTTTATAGAAAATAAGTGACCCAAATTTGAAAATTTAAATAAAAACATCCTTACCCATTATTAAGTCACTACATTCTCAAGAATGAAAGGTTTAGTATCATCAAGGATCAAATACATTATCGACTTATTTTATAATACATGGGAACATTTCTCCATAATAAAACTATACTAGATTCCTTTTTAGACTCCTCATAATTTATACTCATATTCATAAGTTGGGGAATGGGAACATAAGGAGTGGGTGAGCTTAAATGTCCAATAAGGGTGAAAACTCATCAACATATCATTAGTGGTTAGATAAAAAGAATATGAGAAAACACGAGTGTGAGAGAAATATCTTATTAAAAAGAACATATAATAATAAGATTTATCCAAAAGGCATAATAGAATGACCTTTAGTCTGAATTATTAAATATATTCCATGGTACAGGAGGATAGAAACCTGAAATAATAAACATGATCCATGGTAGCATAACATTATCATATAACATATAAATTTGGCACAAAATGCATAGAGATCATAACATAGTGGATTAGGAATTACTACATGATTCTCATAATATAGTGGTCTTGGTATAACAACATGTGAACCCTCTTTGGCCTGGGGAAACAAACCTTATACCCTATTGGGCTTGAGCTAACAACCAGTGCACCCTCTTAGACTTGAGCTAATATTAGTGTACCCTATTAGACTTGGGATACTACCCACGTACCATTTTGGGCTTAAGTTACTATAAATATACCCTCTTGGGATTAGGTTACTACCTGTATACCCTCTTGGGATTGGGATACTACCCATGTACCCTCTTAGTCTTGGGATACTACATGTGTACCCTCTTAGGTTGGGGATACTAACTGGGTACCCTCTTAGTCTTGGGCTACAAACCGTGCAACCTTTTTAATATCATGAGATATAAAACATATACCAAGTCATTAAAGGGTGATATAAGAGCCCACTCATCAATAATAATCATCCATACATTTTTGTACCATGTTAACATGAAAATATTCATATTTTATACACTATTTAATTAACTAGTGGAAAATAGATTGATTTCATGAAAAATTCCATAGAACATTTCATAATCCATCCAGGGAAATAGACTAGATGGTATTATTAAAAAATATCCCTAGTATAACATAAGTAGAATTAATGATGTTTTCATAGTTGAAAAATATCTTTTCAAGATAATTGGGTAAATCACTTTGAGAAAACAAGAAGAAATATCCTTTTTGAAATACTTAAAATCCCACTTAAAAGTGATATTATTAAAACAAAATACTTTAAGATTAATAAATAATTTTAAAAATTACCCATTAAAATAAAAAAAGGTTTTTATAAATAAAATTTTATGAAAGAAATATTCTTTCAAAAATATTCTTTGAGAAGTAAAAAAACACATAAAACCCTTTTTTACACAAGATTTTAAAATCCCTTTTAAAAAATAAGAATTTTCTTTTTAAAATCAAACTTTTAATTTTGAAAAATATAATATTATTTTATTTTATTTTAAAATAATTATTTTTTAAAATAATTTGGAAGGTTATTTTAAAACATGTAAATGAATATTCTTAAATAATAATTTTCATAACAGTGAAAGAAATTGTAAAAGAGTTTTTTTTAAAATGTTTTTGCCATAGTTATAAAAGATGAAGTTATGTGTGACATTCAAAATCCATTTTCAAAAAGACGAAGTAAAATTTTTTAATTTTTTAAAATAATCTATAATAATGGTGTATATTAAAATATATAAAGTTTATTTTAAAGGAAATGGGGAGTGGAAGATGAAATGTATAATTGAGAAAGGAAAAACCTTTTTAGTATTTTTAAAAATACATTTATTGAAAACCCACATCATAAAAAGTGTAATATAACTTCCTTCTGAAAATTGAACACGGGAAATATTAAGAACAAATTATATAACACATAATTATGTTTCCAAAGAGGATAAATTTTTTGGAATAAGAATTATGGACATGGAAGGGAAACCCTCGTTAAAGGGGGTGAGAATTATTCTTAACAAAGATATAATTTTTGAGAAATAATTTTATCAGGGTAAAATATTTGAAATAAAAATTTCACATTCCCCAGATAGATAATTAATTATAGTATCATCATATAATATAAGAGAAACATCTTATAAAGCCATAGTCTAAAATAAATCATTATAAATCTATAAAATAATTTGAGTTAAGAAAAACCCCTTACGACTTAAGAAATGTATTTATAGAAACCCCTTGAAAAAGATAACATAAAATTGAACTTAAAATACCATGAATAAAATATATTTAATGATATTATATATCCAATAGGATATATACACACAATTTAAATTAAATTAGGTGTACAAAACAAAACATGTCTTAATTAAAGGGAATTGAGATAAAACACCCATACATTTAATCCTATTTAGCCGAACGTGCACTAACCTCCTATATAATAAAAATAAATGGCTTAATATTATATTTTAAAACCTTATTAATACTTATAAAATAATTAATTTATATTCATTTATTATAAATATTTTTTAGTTATACTCTATTTTCATCATTGAATGACATTAGTTTTGATTGTTTGTTTAATATGAGTTCTGTAATAGAAGTGTCGATTATTTATTATAAATTAAAATTTAGTCACTCTGATATAATTTTATGTACAATAATATATTTTTTATAATATATTTTATTATTTTAATTTCATTTCAAAATAATTTTATTTATGATTTGTGATGATGTAGTTGGCGACGATCTTGTTTCGGTAATTTTTAATAGAAAAAAGGGTAGTACAATAATAATAACTTAAATAATAATATAACCTTTTAAAGACCATAAAATAAAAATTATTTTCTAATTAATTTATAATAACACTATTAGTTATGTTTATATAGTCATCCATGATAGGGATTTATAACATTTTTCATGTAAGTGGTTAAACTGACCCAAGCATGAAAAAACTATAATATACATGTGATTATGGTTAAGTAAGTGATTATTTTAAAATAATATCATTATTACAAAAGCATAATGATATTTTTTAATGTATTTAATCATATTTAAATTTATTTGGATACATGAAAAAATAATAGAGTGAGAAAATAGATATGTCACTTTCATGGAGGTGGTAGTCTACATATATGCACAGATGACACGTTTGATTTCTATAGAACAAGAGGAAGATAAGGAATTGTTTATAAGTTATGAATCTTAATAATGTTAAAAATATCATATTAATTCTTTTAATATTATTTTAAAACTATCCTTTTATGGTAGGGATGAAAAAAAAATCATGTCGTTCAAGAAGGTGGTAGTCTGCACATATGCAAGATTATGTTGTCATTTATTGAATGGTTTTAGAGGAAGGTAGAAAATGGATATTACATTAGTATAATAAAATTTTAAAATATTATTATTACTAATGTTATCATAATTTCATGGATATAATATGTTTGAGGGGGTATAATAAGAAAATAATTAAGAGATCTTGGTTGAGAACAACACATCTCCCTTTGGATGTTCTCCCTTAGGTAACACCTTAAGGATCCTTATCACGGTCTTTTATAAATACCAAGGATTCTAGGATGTGGTTATATATATGAGGATAGAATGGGGTGTATATTTAGGATAATTATTTATAATTAGTGAATAAATGTGATGGATTTAAGCTCCTTTTATAGGTGAAGGGGATGAAATTTTTGTAAATATAACTTCTTAATATAAAGAGAGACCATGTTTCACATTGAAAGTGAAGCCAAATTAGAAAAAAATGGAGTGTTGGATGATTTATGGTTGATTATACCTCAACAATTCATTTATACACATGTTTTAAACATGTTTTTAAGTCTTTTAATCTTATATTTTTCACTTTCACCATTTTTGGTTTTTATCGTAGTAAATAATTTTTACCTAAGTAATTTAATTTTAATACATAAAAGTAAAATGGCTCTTGTTACATAATTTTATCCTAGATATTAAAAATATGAAATAAATTTTATCAAATAAAAAACCTGTGTGTAATAAAAATTAATTTTAACATTAGGGCATGGAATGCAAAAAAATCCATTTTTAGAAAAAGTGTATTTTTAAGTATAAATGTTATATTTGGGACAAAATTTTCATTTTTGTTAATTTTAATGAAATTTATTGGTTTATTATTAACCAAAGTATATTTATGAAAATTTAAAAAAAATCTAAAACCTAATTTCACCTAGAAAAAACTTAATTAAAAGAGAAAGACTAAAAAAGTTTTTATTAGAAAAATATAGCTTAATTTTCAAAATGTTTGACATGAGTTTTATAAATTAAACATTGTGTTTTTAAATGAATAAATTCATTCCATAAATACATTTTTTATCATGAAAAACGTTTTATATAAGTTTTTAATTTGTACTTACTTATTGATATTGTCATAAACACTATAGTTTTAGTAAAAAATGTATTTTCACTATTCATTTAAAAATAAATTATTTAAAAAATATCCAAAAAACCTAATAAATGATTAATTCAAAAATGAATTTCATTTTATAAAATTCATATTCTAAATTTTATAAATTTAGTTTATATACGAGAATTTAAAATATAATGAAAAACTGATTTTGCTGAAAAAATGAAAATTTAATGTGTTCTTCATATTATTTTATATCAATTTATAATTTAAATGATGTTAATATAATAGTTTTATGTAAAAAATATTTTAAAAGTGGTCAATTTAATTTAATAGGGAAAAATATAAAACACTCAAAAAAATATTTATTTGAGAAAGAACAATCCTTTTTAATGTTAAATCATATCAATTATTTATCCTATAAATGTAAGTAATTTTAGTTGAGTAATTGCATTTTATTTACTAGAGGTATTACAATTACTAAAATATTATAAATAATATTCATCCAATATTTCATGGATCATTTTAAATCGATGTTGCGTGTGAAAAAACCTATCAAAAATTATATTCCAAAATATCTAGGTGTCACATTCTCCCCCTTAAATAAATTGAAACCTCATAATTTTAATTATCATTAATTTAAAAAAATACTTAAAAATTTATAAATTATAGACATAACCTAATATATAATTTATAAATAAATATCAACTTTAGAAACATTGGAAACATATCTTTTTTCCTCAGAACAGGTCAATCCTAATATTGATTTTTTCTCTAACCATTTGATCTAAATGTCTCTCATGATTAGGCATCATAACAACTATAATAGAATTAATTTTATAAGATATCTAATAACATCCTTATAATGATATATGATCATAGGTTGGTTTGAAATGTGATTTCCTTATTTTGGTAATTATTATGGATTCTATTTGAGGATAGAAAATCCATTTCTAAAACCACAAAAATTTCACCTAAAGGAAGAGTTAATAAGACTTGGATGAAGAATAATACCATAAAAACTGAAGAAGGTTCATATACCATAGATATAATAATGATACCACCATGTGTTTTTATATATAATTCAATAGATAATAATTGGTGAAAACTTACACGATGTAATAAATCTATAAACATATAGCGAAGAATAAGTGTACCCATCACCAATTAATTTTCACTATCTAGTTCAATAGTAGTATTTTCAAAGTATATTCCATGTTATCTTATATTAGGCATATGATGACATTGATTATCACCATCAACCTTGGGCCTGGTACACCTATTTATGTAATGCCCATACTCCTTACATTTTAAGAATTAACCATTCCTCCCATTCATTTCATTTATTGACTTCTTCACCCAAGATTGATAGTCACGAGCTTGATGTCTAATCCTTCCACACTTGAAAAATTTTATTTTACCTTTGAGATATTCCCTTGGGTTCCTCTTCCCACATTTCTGACACCTAGGAAGTTGAATTTTATTTCTTTTATCATCTTCATCACCCAATCTTCTATGAAACTCCATAATTTTCTTATTTAGTGTATTTTAATGTTATTAAATACTTATAATATTAATAATAACTTGAGATAGTTGGGTGAGAATAACCTCATGATTCTCAACATTAACTTCTACCCATTCAATTTCTCTTTTAGACCATTACTGTATTGTTCATCATATCTATTGTTAAATTGGTTTCTCCTTACTCAAACCATTATTGAAATAAAGAAAATTTGAGGTATGAAGAAATTAATAATTTTATAAAAGTAAACTATAAAAATATAATAAGTGATTAATATATATTTAAGTTTCAATATAGGTTATCCATGGTCATTTCCTATTAGGTTCTCTAACCAAAATATATTAATATACCTCAAAATGGTTCATAAGAAACATTTGAATTAACTAAAGAATATCCCCTAGGATATTTTATATAGGTGTGTAGTCTTAGGATCATTCATCATGCATTGAGTGAAGATCGAGTTGGAATCAACTAATTATTTTTATGGTGATTACCCCTAGGTGTATATGTACCACAACCACATCCACTTCCCTGTATTTAGACATGAGTTTAATTCCCAGGAAACCACACAATCTCTAGATTACCAAAATTTTGAGATGTTTTATTATAATTAGACATATCCTTAGGATTTTCACTAAATTTCTCCAATAATAATGTAAAGACCCAGAATTTCTATGTATTTTTTTTAAATATATGGGAATTTTATGAGTTCGCGAAATCAGACAGTGTGCGATTCTGAGGCCCGGAGTGCCCAGAATGATCCTTTGAAGTTTTGTTAAGCTTAAGTTAACACACACAAGCATTTTTCTTGAAAAAGTGTAATAACTCATAAATGGTTACTTGGATCAAAAATCCGAGGGCACCATTGCACTCAGGATGGCAGGTTTATCCTAGGCGTGACTTAAGATTAGTCAACACGGGCCTCCTGGGAGAAAACCCAAATTTGGAATAACCATAAATAAAATAATTTAATAAATTATTTTATTTTTCAAATGCTTATAACTCACAAATGGTAGCTTAGATTAAAAATTAGAGTCCACTACTGAACTCGTGAGAGCATGCTTTATTTAAACAGATACTAACTTTGGCCGATGCGGGCCACCAGAAAAAGCTAGTTTTTGGCCGCAAATAAAATAATTAAGTGAAAATTATTTTATTGTAAAATTCATAACTTATAAAAGGTAAATCAGATTGAAAATCCTAGAGTATCGTTTGGTTTGTTGGGGCGTGTTTCACCTAGGAAGAGCCCAACCTCGATCGGTGCGGGTCGAGGGTGACTGATAATAATTTTCTGATTTTTTTTGGGTACGTTCAGTAAAAGCATGGGAGGAATTTTATAACTTTTGAACCAGTGCTTGGAATTTAAATCTAAGGGCACCATTGAACTCACATCGCCGATATTCGCTTAAGGAGACTTTCACCTTGATGGCAGATGGTCTGAAATAAAAGATAGTTTTTGGGTTTTTAATGAAAGAATTAAATAAAAATAAAGTTGCAGCTTTATTTTTATTTGGTTGGTTTAAGCCTATATGTGGAAGTTAAAGGTGGGGACCACCACACCTTAACATCCCATGAGAGGTTATGGTGGTGGGCCCCACCCAAACCTAACCTCCTCTTCATATTTAATATGGTGGGGACCACCTGAGGTTAAAACCTCTTGAAATCCCCATTAAGTGGAGATAAACCTCTTGAGCTCCCCACTTAATGGTTCCACTACCCCTCCACTTTAATGGTGCCAACACACAAGCATTTATGGTGCTAAATCCCCCACATTAATTTTGTGCCAACCTCTTTAATTAATTAATTGGAGCTAACCTAATTAATTAACCCATTTGAATTTTGGGCAAAAAATTAAATAATATATAAACACAATCTATTATATTGGTGGGAATTTGTCTATTGGGTGGAATTTTGAGGAGAGGAGAGCTTGGGAGAAATAGAGTTCTCCAACAAATAACCTCATCTCCTAAAAAAGAATGAAGAATGTGTTCATCCAATAAAGAATGCCAGCAATGATCTCCTTCGATCTTCTTTCCCAGACTCCTACCGACGTGGAACGTCTTCCACAACCGACATGCGAACTTAGGATTGGAAGTGTGCGACAGTCGCAACAAACGACGACTAATACTTCTTCTTCCCGCGACTTCATCGTTGAACAACGAACAAAAGGTAGGGGTTTAATTTCATTTAAAGTTCCATGTTCTTCCTTTCTTCAAAACGAAGAATGAGGATGCTTTCTTTTTGCGGGTGGATTGTTGTGGTTCGTTCTAAAGGACCGATTGCTATCAACTTAAACGCAGAGGGTATGGACCAAACTAACAAGGCCTGACACCCTCCGTCGATCTCTTTTGTGATGTCCTTCAGCATGGTGACGAAACGACAAGGTGATGAAGGCGACAAAGACAAAGGCCGCGCTACCTACGGCCTCCGTGACTCGCGCCACCCCCGTGACATCCCACGTCGCCCCCGCGCCACCTCCGCGGCATCCCGACCACCTCTCGGCCACATTTCGGCCTGGATAGATGCCTCCCGTGCACACGGCTGAACCGCGCAAGCCCGCGTGCCCCACACCGCCACTGGCCAAACCGACCTCAACCATCCGGGCCGAGCCACCCGAGCCACACCCCTCGCAGCGCTGGCCGAACCGGCCTTAGAAATTCAGGCCGAGCCACTCGAGCTGTGCCCCTTGCAGAACTGCCCGAACCGGCTTAGGCCATCCAGGCTGAGCCATCGAGCTGTGCCCCATGTGCGCCTGGCCGAGCCAGCCTTTCGCGCCCCTCACGGTGCCTCAGGGCCAAACCTCCCTTACATCGACCCGCGGCCGGTCTGCGCCCTCATGACCGGTCCGCGTCCTCATGATTGGTCTGTGCCCCCATGCTAATTGCGGCCTACTAGGCCGGGCCGAACCCAACGGGTTGGCCTAGACCAAGTTGGGTCGGGTCGGACCGGACCCAGGCCCACTGCGACCCTTTACTTTCTTTTGGCCATATCTTTGGCACCGGACGTCCATTTGATGAACCATCAGCGGAGCTGGTAATCTTGAAGCATGACCGCCCCTTTGAGTATACCTCACTAGAGTTAGGGGTATAGTTGAGTTAACAGTCAGGTTGGATCATGCACAAATCCAACCGGGCCCCCAGGACTAAAAGGCTAATAACTCACAGACCGGGCGTCTGATTGACGTTCCATGTGTTGCGTTGAGACCCCTATGACATGGAGGAACTTTGGGATGCTTCTTCGTGGTACTTTGTGGCAGTTGATGTATCGAAACTTGGCTTGAGGAGCAGACTCTCTTGGAATCAAGCGTGCTTTGTGCAGAAACCCTGTGACTGGCTGCGCTCTGACTACTGTTCTTGGATCCTTTGTGGGTTCAATAGCTCTGACTACTATTCTAGAATCCTATGTGGGTTCAACAGCTCTGACTATTGTTCCTGGATCCTGTGTGGGTTTGACAACTCTGATGACTATTTATGGATCCTATGTGGGTTCGACAACTCTGTTTACCATTCCTGGATCCTGTGTGGGTTCGACAGCTCTGACTTCTGTTCTTGGATCATATGTGGGTTTGACAGAATAGATGATTTAGTGGCTATATATAATCATCTCTAACTCTCTACATAATTTTTATACCTGTTTGAGATGATTCAGTAAATTTTTTGTTTATCTCATGATTGAGATAGATTACTTGATAACTTAGGTATATGTATGGGCATATACCTAAGTGGGGTTAACTATTGATTTCATACCTTGTGGTTTATCCTTGTTGGATTTTGTGTGACCTTGAGGGTCTCAGGGTCCCTACTGAGTATTATTATACACACCCCTACATGGGATATGCCCGCACCTCATTGTGTTGGATGTAGACGATGGACAACGCTGACTGAGGCTGAGTGTACCAAGAATGGATGGTACCTGGAGGTGGACCACATGATGTGACGATACACGGAGGTGAAAAACTGATGTAGAGTGCTGTAGAGGCTATATGTACCTACCCTTCAGGTATTATTTCATAATGGATGATCCATGAGATATTTTCCCTTTTACTAGTATTTGTACTTTCAGTTTCTTGTACTTACACTTGGGATTGTATTTCCGGCCCCTTTTATTTTTCAGCACTCTTTTGTTATATAGTTTTACTTAGTGTTTTTCTTCCAGCTTGTACTCTATTGTGTGTAGTTTTAGGATATAAATTAAATGACATACCCATTTTAGGGATTTATGACTTTGGTTCTAGTCTCCATCTCCTGGCCTATAGAAGGAGGGCTTGGGGTAGTCACGACATGGGCCTCGAGGGACGGGTCGAGAAAAATTGGTATCAAAGGAGTCAGTTCTATCGTAGAACTTAGGACTCTGATCTTTTCTGTGAAGAAATAGTGTTAAGGGTACTAAGTGTGGTTTTTCAATTCAGGGAGTCTAGTGTTGGTGCGGCGGTCGATGTATCCATACACCATGACCCTGACTTCTGATTTTTGACTCAGTTCACGAAAACACTTATTGCGTGTGTGTTTAAGAGTTTTCTTTGTGATCTCTTTGAGTCAGCTCAACAGGTATAAATTTTAACCGTAACACACCTATTTCTTTTCAGAATGCCTCCACATGGACAACCAACTAGAGTCCTGAGAGTTGTACGCACTGATATCCCACCAAGCGATGAGGCTTCAATGTAGGGCCCTCTTACTATGTTGGCACCTTTGGGTGGTGTACCAGCAGTACCACCACCCGTTAAGCACCAGATACCACCATCCACACTGGAAGATAATGCATTCTTACTGAGCGCATTGCACGAGTTCCAGTAGTAGAGGCCTCTAAGGTTTTGAGGCGAGACAGATTCCCACATAGCTGAGGGCTATCTTGAGGTGATTGCTAGAGTTTCTTGTCTAGTTGAGACACCAGTAGAGCAGACAATGATCTTAGATACTAGTTTTTTTTTCAGTGAGTGACCATGAAGATGGTCCTCTTAGTGATGAGGCTTTGGTACATGGATCGTTTCCCGAGGTAGTACCTTCGGGTAGTGTGCCAGCTATATCACTACCCGTTGGTTAGTAGTTACAACCGGCAGTAATGGTAGAGGACACATGTAGGATTAGTTCCTTACATGAGTTTCAACATCAGATACCCCTCAGGTTCCGAGGCAGGATCGACTCATAGGCGGCTGAGGACTGGCTCTAGGAGGTGGCTGAGAGTTCTCTAGAACTTCTACATCTTCGGTAGGACGACATGTCAGTAGCTGAGTATTCATCGAGGCATACTGATCTTTCCTGGTACTCGATGAATACGATATGATCAGTGCTTTAGGGATCAAACTTCCAAGAGAGGTGTGTTTAAAGGACATCCGAACTATCACTATTACTCTATGCATTCCTACTTATGCTAGGGTGCTAGAGAGAACCCTTGTGGTTGAATGTTCTTTGGCTGAACGGATATAATCAGTGAATGTTAGTAGTGGGAAAGCAGGGAAATGGTGCCAGTCTTAGAGACTTGGGTGTGTAAAAATGTGTTAGGGAAAGATGAATCTACAGGGTAATAGACGTGGAAGAAGATCTAGGAGAGCAGCATGCGGTGGTGTACTTTTTGACATGTTACAACCACCCCCTTTTTGTGGACCCCTCCAGGCTCAGGGAGCTGGAGGACAGGGGAAGAGAGTTGTTGCATGCGGTCAAGAAATGCGACCCAAGGGATCTATGAATGATTCAAGGTACGGTCTATGTATACTACTAGATAACGTATCAATAGACATAGGTACCAATCATTCATTCCTTTCACAAATCTTGTCAAGGACCTAGAGTTTCCGGTTAAACCGTTGACTTGACCCTCACGTTTGGGGATACCTTTGGGAGGAGACTCGATAATCAATCTTATGATGATGGTGTGATATGACCCTTGAGGTGATAGTTTTGGTTGGAACCTCTTGGTGGAAGCGTCGAGACCTTACGACGTTAGTTTGGGTATGACTGGACATCCACAATTCATACTCTTATTGACTGTATTAGGCAAAAATGTTGTGGTTTATCTACAATGTTGGAATGGGATTTTCCTTGGTCGAAGAAAAAGCAAACCCAGGTAGCACATGATAAACTCATGAATATGAGGGTGAATCCAATCATGCATGAGTCATAAAAACTCACCCTCGTGGAAGCTAAAGTTGACTTTGAGATAGTCTATACTCCTAGAAAGGGGAACATGGTAGCAGACACACTCAACAGGAGGTCTAGCCTGCATCTGCTGAGTGAGGCGACAGAGCAGATAGCCGCTTTGCAGATATCCTTTGTGGATCGAGAAGGTGAAGCTTTTATTTAGTCTCTTACAGTCACTCCCCCACTCCTTCAGTGAGTCAGGGAGGCGCAGCATGGAGACACTGACTGTGAGGCTCGACGTGCTCAGATATCCATAGGACATACACCTGATGGATTTTCTGAAGGTGGGGAGCACGTCATCCTTTTTAGAGGACATACCATGGTACCCGTGTCACCTCTGGAGGAAGTGTTTAGGGAGTTCCACACATCCCCTCTAGTGGTACATCCAGGAGTGGAGACGATGTACCAGGATCTCCGACAATAGCACTAGTGGCCGGGAATGAAGAAAGCAGTAACAGAGTTTGTATCTCGGTGCCTCACTTGTCAGCAAGTGAAGGAAGAGAACCAGGTACCAGCAGGCTTGGTTTAGCCTTTAGAGGTCCCAGAGTGGAAGTGGGATGGGATATCCATGGACTTCATTTTAGGACTTCCACGTACATCTAGGGGACATGACTCTATTTGGGTGATCTTTGACCGACTCACCAAGTTGGCCCACTTCCTACCGATCAGAGAGCAGGGTTCGGTAGAGAGCTTGAGATGCCTCTATGTGCAGGAGATTGTGCGGCTACATGGAGTATCTTCTTATATTGTCTCTGATCGTGACACATGATTTACTTCTTAGATATGGAAGGGGTTGTAGGAGGCTTTTGGGATGTAGCTTCGTCTAAGAACCACATTCCATCCTTAGAAGGATGGTCAGACCGAGGGGACCATTCAGACCCTCGAGGATATACTAAGTTCTTGTGTCCTTGACTTAAGACGTATTTGGGAGGATCACTTACCTTTGGCGGAGTTTGCATACAACAATATCTATCACTCCACCATTGGAATTTCACCTTTTGAGGCATTGTATGGGCAACCTTGCAGATCACCTTTGTGCTGGACTGACCTAGGGGAGTCAGCACTAGTGGGACTAGAGATGGTACGGGCTACCATAGAGAAGGTTTGGATGATTTAGAAGTGGATGAAGACTTCACAAAGAAGACATAAGTTGTATGCCGATAGGAGATGAAGACCTCTAGAGTTCTAGGATGGTGACCACGTCTTCTTATGGGTCTCACCTCGATGAGGTTTACTGAGGTTTGGCTGAGGTGGAAAGTTATCTATGAGATTCATCGGACCTTTTCAGGTCCTCATAAGAGTTGATGAGGTGTCTTACCGCTTAGCTCTTTCACCTCAGTTGCACTGGGTGCATGACATATTCCACGTATCCCAGCTAAGGAGATACGTTCAAGACCCTTCTCATGTCATCGACCATGAAGATCTGGACGTCAACGATGGGGCGACTTTTATGGAGGTTCCAGTAGAGATTGAGGATCGACAGGAGCGGGTCCTTCATGGAAGGTTTATACCTTTAGTGCATGTTCGTTGTTATCACAGGAACCTCCAGGATAGCACATGGGAGCGGGAGGCTCAGATGTGACACAATACCCCCATTTATTTCCTTAGTTCGAGTTATGGCTTACAGGGACGTAAAGCCCTGAGGTGGGGAGAATTTAAAGACCTATAATTTCCATGTAATTTTTTTAAATAAATGGGAATTTTACGAGTCCACAAAATCAGAAGGTGCACGATTCTGAGGCCTAGAGTGCCCGGAATGATCCGTTGAAGTTTTGTTAAGTTTAAGTTAAAGCGCGTAAGCAGTTTTCCTGAAAAAGTGGAATAACTAATAAACGGTTACTTAGATCAAAAATCTGAGGGCACTGTTGCACTCAGGATGGCAGGTTTACCCTAGGTGTGACTTAAGATTAGTTGGCGTGGGCCTCCTATGAGAAAACCCAAATTTGGCATAACCGTAAATAAAATTATTTAATAATTTTTTTTTATTTTTCAAATTCTTATAACTCAAAAATGGTATCTCGGATTAAAAAAATGAGACCACCGCTAAACTCATGATGGCATGCTTTATTTAAGAAGATACTAACTTTGGCTGGTGCAGGCCACCAGAAAAAGTTAGTTTTTGGCCGCAAATAAAATAATTAAGTGACAATTATTTTATTGTAAAATTCATAACATCTAAACGGTATCTCGGATTGAAAATCCGAGAGTACCATCGGGTTCGTTGGGGCGTGTTTCACCTAGGAAGATCCTAACCTCGACCGGCGCAGGTCGAGGGTGACTGATAATAATTTTACGAACTTTTTTCGGGTACATTCAATAAACGCGCGAGCGACATTTTATAACTTTTGAACCGATGCGAGGAATTGAAATCTGAGGGCACCGTTGAACTCGCAGTGCCTATATTCACTTAAGGAGACTTTCACCTTGATGACAGATGGTCGAAAATAAAAGATAGTTTTTGGGTTTTTAATGAAAGAATTAAATAAAAATAAAGTTATAGATTTATTTTTATTTGGTTGGTTGAAGCCTCCTTGTGGAAGTTAGATGTGGGGACCACCACACCTTAACCTTCCATGAGAGGTTATGGTGGTGGGACCAACCTAAAACTAACCTCCTCTTCATGTTTAATATGTTGGGAACCACCCGAGGTTAAAACCACTTGAACTCCCCATTAAGTGGGGAGAAACCTCTTGAGCTCCCTGCTTAATGGTGCCACTACCCCTCCACCTTAATGGATCCAATGCACAAGCATTTATGGTTCCAAATCCTCTACATTAATTTTGTGCCAACCTCTTGAATTAATTAATTGGAGCTAACCTAACTAATTAACCCATTTGAATTTTCTTCCAACAATTAAATAATAGATAAACAAAATCTAGTGTGTTGGTTGAAATTTGTCTTTTGGGTGGAATTTTGAGGAGAGGAGAGCTTGGGAGAAACAGAGTTCTCCAACGAAGAACCTCATCTCCCAACGAAGAACGAAGAACACATTCATCCAACTAAGAACGCCTACAACGATCTCCTTTGATCTTCTTCCCTGAACTCCTACCGCTGTGGAACGTCTTCCACAACTGACATGCGAACTCGGGATTGAAAGTGTGTGGCAGACGCAACAAACAACGAAAACTCTGTCTTCTTTCTGCGACTTCATCGTCGAACAACGAACAAAAGGTAGGGGGTTAATTTCATTTAAAGTTCCATGTTCTTCCTCTCTTCAAAACAAAGAATGAGGATGCTTTCTTTTTGCGGGTGGATTGTTGTGGTTTGTTCTAAAGGACCGATTGATATCACCCTTAACGTGGAGGGTGCGGGCCAAACTAACATGGACCAACACCCTCCGTTGATCTCTTTTGTGATGTCCTTCGACTTGGCGACGAAATGACGAGGCGACGAAGGTGGCAAAGACAAAGACCGTGCTACCCGTGACCTCTGTGACCCGCGCCGCCCCCACGGCGTCCCACACTGCCACCGGCCGAACCGACCCTGGCCGAGCCCCTGCCGGCCGCGCCACATGCCGAGCCACTGCCTCGAGCCGGCCCGTGCGCCACTGGACTGATCGCAGGCCTTCCCGGCCGCCTCCTGGCCGCCTCTCGGCCTACCTGGCCGCCTCCCGTGCACTCGGCCAAACTGCGCCGGTCCGCGCGCCCCGTGTCGCCATTTGACGAACAGGTCTCGGCCATCCGGGCTGAGCCACCCGAGCCGCGCCCCTCACGGTGCTGGCCGAACCGGCCTCGACCATTCGGGTCGAGCCGCCCGAGCCGCGCCCCTCACGGCACTGGCCAAACCAACCTCAGCCATCTGGGCCGAGCCGCCGAGCTGCGCCCCACATGTGCTTAGCCGAGCCGGCCTTCCGTGCCCCTCGTGGTGCCTACGGGCCGAACCACCCTTACACCGACCCGTGACTAGTCCTCACCCTCTCTACCGGTCCGCACCACCACACTACTCGCAGCCTTCGTGGCTTGCTGGTCCAGGCCCAACAGGCTGGGTCAGTCCGTCCGGGTCGGACCAAACCCAGGCCCACTGCGACCCTTTACTTTCTTTTGGCCATATCTTTGGCAAAAAACGTCCATTTGACGAACCGTCAGCAGCACTGGTAATCTTGGAGCGTAACAG
The DNA here is from genome assembly GCA_963277665.1 of Viscum album. Classification (NCBI taxonomy): domain Eukaryota; kingdom Viridiplantae; phylum Streptophyta; class Magnoliopsida; order Santalales; family Viscaceae; genus Viscum; species Viscum album. The sequence continues at coordinate 1,508,301,908 of OY728128.1, read as the reverse complement.
TCCCTTTTAATATACCCCACTAAAGTTCAGGGCATGGTTGAGTTATGGTCAGGTTGGATCATTCACGAATCCAACCAGGCCCTCAGGACAAAAAGGCTAATAACTCACAGACCGAGAATCCGATTGACGTGTCGTCTATTGCGTCGAAACCCCTATGACAGGGCGAACCTTTGAGATACTTATTCATGGTACTTCATGGAAGTTGATGTATCAAAACTTGGCTTGAGGAGAGGACCCTCTCAGAATCCAGCGTGCCTTGTGTGGAAACCTTGTGGTTGGCTATGCTCTGACTACTATTCCTGGATCTTGTGTGGGTTCGATAGCTCTGACTACTCTTCCTGGATCTTGTGTGGGTTTGAAAACTCTAACAACTGTTCCTGGATCCTGTGTGGGTTCAACAGCTCTGTTTACTGTTCCTCGATCCTATGTGGGTTCAACAGCTCTGACTTATGTTCCTGGATCCTATGTGGGTTCGATAGAATAGATGATTTAGTGGCTACATCTAATCATATCTAACTCTCTACATAAGTTGTATACCTATGTGAGCTGAGTTTGTAACTTTTGTGTTTACCTCATGATTGAGATGGATTACTTGATAACTTAGGTATATGTATGGTCATATACCCAAGTGGGGTTAACTATTGATTTCACACCTTTTGGTTTATCCTAGTTGGATTTTGTGGGACCTTGAGGGTCTTGGGGTCCCTACTGAGTATTGTTATACTCACCCCTACATGGGCTATGCCCAAACCTCATTGTGTTGGATGCAGAAAACAAACAATGCTAACCGTGACTGAGTGTACCAGTATTGGACAATACCCAGAGGTGGACCACACGACGTGACGGTACACGGAGGCGACAGACGGATGTAGAGTGCTGTAGAGGCTATCTGTACCTACCCTTCAGGTAGGATTTCTCGGTGGACGATCCATGAGCTGTTTTCCATTTTTACAGTATTTTTACTTTCAGTTTATTGTACTTTACAGTTGGGATTATATTTCTGGCCCCTTTTACTTTTCAGTACTCTTTTGTTATATAGTTTTACTTAGTGTTTTGCTTCCAGCTTGAACTCTGTTGTGTTCGTTTTTAGGATATACAGGCAATGCCTTCCCAGATTTAGGGATTTACGCCTTTGGTTCTAGTCACTAGCCTCTGTCCTATAGAAGGCGGACTTGGGGTAGTCACGACATGGGCCCCAGGGGACGGGTCATGACATATAATACCCAAAAGAACTAAAATAATCCCCCAAAATAACTAAACCTTACTCTAATACCAATTGAGGAACCCCTGATCCATACTCATGGGACTTGTAAGAACCCGGTTCTTAGTTTTGAGGTACGAACGTCTTCGTTTTCCTTTTCCTTAAGTTTTTTGAGAAAAATATGGAAAATGGGGAAAACTCCTAAATTTTGGAACTACATGCCGTGTACTTTTCCACACGCCGTGTACTTTTGGTCATGTTGGGATGAGTACACGGGGCGTGTAGCCATGTCAGCGATGAGGGGTGTAGGAACCGACTACACGCTGTATAGTGGTACCTTACACGCCGTGTAGTCAGTCAGCAGGCTTAAACAGTAAGGCGGTGGAGTCGCCGCCAGCTGGGCGACAGTACACACCGTGTACTTGGGAGTACATGCTGTGTACTCATGTCGACAGATGAACAATGTGGTGGTGCTACCAAATGAACAGTTAAATGAAAGAAGTACACGCCGTGTACTCAGAAGTACACGCCGTGTACTTTGTTTTTTCAGCTTAAAATAGGTAGTAGCCTCCTCATTTGGAAGAGGAGACACTTGAGCCAATTTGGAGCCAAAGGAGGAGGCCAGACCTTTGAAGATACACCAGGTGTTCGTCTAGAATCCGATTCGGCTTCAGACAATCTCATTGGAACCACACGGGTAAGCCCTCTCCTCTCCCGGTACCGTTCTTACCAATTCTTTCCCGATGGGAAGTTATTAATGTTTGAATGGGTTTTGTTCTTCATCATATCTATGCCGTTATTGGGCATTTCTGGAGTCGGCATTTGGGTATAACGTTCGTTGGCGTATAAGGTAGGTGGCTTTGTGTTTATTTTCCAACTGTCATGCGTTTTGTGCATTTTCGTGCCACGAACCCATGTTGGGGAGTCGTGTGGCTGAGGCCGTTGATATATTTAATGCCTAGAATTGCATAGGTGATTAAATTGAGATAATAAAATGATGGTTGGGATCGTTTCTTAGATTCGGAACCACCCCGGGGGGTGTGTTCCACTGTTTAGCTGTTTGGTCAGGATAGACGAGGGTATGCCTTTAATGTAGTAATTGTAGAATTGCCTTGAGAGGAATTGATTGTTTACTGCATTTTGATATGTTAGTAATGGCCCGGTTACCTGTTTATCCTGAGGGCGTTGTTGTGATTAGCCTGTGGGCACTACACTGTTTAGCTTGAGGGCTGTAGTTATTTCGGCCTGAGGGAAACTTCTTCCGTGCCTGAGGGAAATAGACTCTGTGCCCGAGGGCGACACTACCTATGCCTGAGGTGAAATTCTGTTACGCATGAGGGCTATACCTGCGGGTTGGATTCTGCTTACCTGAGGGTAATGTTTTCTTGTCTGAAGATGAGGACTGTTTACTTAGAAATGCACTATGGTGGTTTCTAATATTTAATGGATTAAATGAATAATAAAATGGCAATATAATTTCTAAGTTAGTTACTTTTCAGTACTGCTTACTTTATTGAATTTTACTATTGCACACTGTTGTTGCATGATTACACGCAGTTGGGCATGTGCCTTTGGTGGGTGCCTACTAAGATATATTTCTCACACCCTGTTTGGGTCATGCTTTTCAGCCCAAACAGATTACGTTTTTGCAGGTGTAGATAGGGGCAAGATTCCCTATATAGGTACTTGACTGTTGTAGAGGAGTAGGAGGGCATGAGACTGAGCCTAGGCTGGCGATGCCGCTACCATCTGTTTGCTTTTCTTTGTTGTAATCTTCTTTCTGTTGTACTTTATTGATGTATAACATGTTCTGGCTGTTTTCTTAGAACTTGAAACATGTAGCATCATCATTTATATACTATTGTTTGTATCATCTGCAGTTGTTATTTCCGTTGTGTATGTTTACTTCTTCCGCTATCATTGTATGTTATTTCATTCCGCTGCAATACACTTTGACAAATGAGGGCATAGTTTCCCCACTATCAGACCTGGGCCCTCGTTGCTAGTCGGCAGCCTTTGACGTTTGGGGAAATGCGCTTGAGGTCACGTGGCGAACCGGGTTCGGGGCACCCGTTGAGTGGCACCCAGGTCTGGGATGTTACAAAGTGGTATCAGAGGGGTTTATTTTCTTTGACTCACTATTTGGAGCCGTAGTCAGGGATAGGATGAACGGTAGTTGGTAATAAGCTGTGCCTGTGCATAGCTAACCCGCGTACAGGGAAAAGCTAGTCTACCTCATATTGCAATTTTATGGATTTTTCAAATATTACAGTTGATATGATTTCACCGTTGGGTGACACACTTTGAGATTGTGCTATTTATAATTTATCTATGGGTTCTCTTTAGTTGCAACCCGATGAGATGAGGGTATGTCGTCTCATGCATCATATAGGCACATGCTAGATATCACATGCCATGCATAGTTTCCATGCCATGTAGGTGCATTAGAATTTGCATGTTGTTGTGATAGTTGTGGTGCTACTAAAGCATGCTGTTGTGATAGCTGCTTGATACATACCTTCTCTGTGATAGGGTATTCCTTGTATGAGCTTGTTTAAAGAATGAATGCCAAACTTTGGTTTTTGGGGAGTATGGGCCCCCATTGAACGGAATTTGGTGGATCATTGACGGTTTATTAGTTATAACACAAATAAGATGTCAAACTTTGATTCGTGGGGAGTATGGGCCCTCACGGGTCGGAATTTGACACTTAGGTGTTGGTTTTCAGTATTTTCTGGGTTTCGGGGAAGTTTCTGAGGCATACTTTCTGGAAACCCAGTATACAAACCGTGTAGTATTTTAAACACGCCGTGTATGGCCTTCTGTTCGGGAAGAAAAATGAACTTTTAAAGTACACTCCGTGTACTCTAAGTACACACCATGTAGTCTCTTCCCATGTCACAAACCATGTGGGCGGCGACACAGGGTAGGGAATAGCTTGGGTAAAAACACGCCGTGTACCATATATACATGCCGTGTAGTATTGACCCAGAGTCCGGCCGTGTAACTAACAACACGGGTCGGTGAACTCCGGTACAGAACACGCCATGTCAATGATGAACACACTGTGTAGTGTGACCTAGGGACTCGGCCGTGTAACTAACAAACACGGGCCGGTGTCACCTCTCCTTGAACACGCCATGTACCTATGGGACATGCCGTGTGGTCTTGTCTGAGGATAGACCATGTGGTTTTAGCCGTGTGGCTAGGAAACGGGGTTCTGTACACACCGTGTATGTGTGTAACACGCCGTGTAGTTGAAAGCCGAGTAGTCGGCCGTGTCACAAGCGACAAAGGCAGTTGGAAAATAACACCATACACACTGTGTAGATTAAGTACACGCCATGTAGTTTTATTTAACGGGATCCGTGTAGATTAGCCGTGCAGAAGGACCCGGGCAGGGGAAGGGAAGTCAAGTACACACCGTGTAGTCAGTGTACACGCTGTGTAGTTTTGTTTTGAAAACTTTGAGATGCCTTCTTCCTCTTGTTCCCTTTGTGGTTTCTTCATTTTAGCCTTAATAACTTTGAATCTGAGGTGTGCTTTTGACCCTGTAGTGTCATGCCGCCTAGACGACCGTGAGTTGTTCGCCAGGAGAGCAGTGACGATTATACTCCAGAATTGGTGGGCCATGGGATACTAGTTGATCCTCCAGCAGAGCCAGATGCGGTGCCAGCTACTATACCGGACATAGGTGCGGAGGCACAGTTCCGTGAAGGTTTTATGCGGTTTATGTAGACCTTTCAGGGAGCACCACAGGCTACTACATCTATGGCCGAGCTGACGCGTATCTTTCAGCAGCAGCATCCGCCTACGTTTTTAGGGGATGGAAGACCATAGGCTACGGAGTCTTGGCTAGGATCGATGCAGACTATTTTCGAGCATCTTGAGACGCTTCCAGGGTGGAGGGTCAAGCTCGCGACTTACATGTTGCGTGATTCCGCCAAGAGGTGGTGGGATGTTACCACCCAGTCAGAGCATCACAGGGACATGGTGTGGGAAGAATTTCAGGCATTATTTTATGACTTTTTATTTCCCAAGACGCTGAGGGCAGATAGAGCTCGAGAGTTCATGAATCTACAGCAGGGCGGTATGCCAGTGATGGACTATTCTACTTGTTTTACGGAGTTTTAGAACTTTGTACCCGTGCTGGTGGGTGATGAGACGCTGAGAGCCAGACGTTTTGAGGATGGTCTTAGGTATGACATCTGAGCATTGGTGAATGTCTTCAGGTTGCCTACTGTACATGCCATCGTAAACCAGGAGCTGATTACGGAGAGGAACCTGTGAGAATCTGGTGGTGTGGGCCAGGGCGGTTCAGCACCAGTTACTAGTACTATTTCTGTTGGCAAGAGGAAGAGACAGATAGACTTCGCTCAGGGCAGCAGTACCAACCAGGCAGCTTCTTCAGGTTGTTCGGTCTGGTGCAACCAGTGTGGTAGAGAGGGGAAAAAGAGACCGCAGTGTCCACGAGACCCAATGGAGTGCCGATCTTGCGGCAAGATGGGTCATCTGCAATGATTTTGCAGGGCGTATCCACCAGTGGATAGTGAGAGGGGTTCTGTGCAGACTCCGCGTGCGGGAGTAGGACCAGTGGCTTCTTACCAGTCAGGGAACTGGAATACGTCAGGGCATGCAGGAAGAGATGGTGGTCGTGGCCGTGGTAGCCAGACACCAGGATCTCAGAGGCAACAGGGCGGGGCAGCTCAGGGTAGACATGCTATGTCACAGGTCCACGGCACTGGGCAGGCATATGCAGTGCAATAGACCCAGCAGGAGCAGGATCCCAGACCTTCTACAGTCAGAGGTACTATTCTAGTAGCTTCTGTCTTGTCTACAGTACTTTTTAATACGGGTGCTACACATAGTTTCATATCTACACCCGTTGTGGAGAGCCTTGGGCTTGGTGTTTCTTCTTCTTCTGATATCATGATGCTAGACACTCCGTTGGGGACTAGAACAGCTAGTGTGAGTCGGTGTAAGGATTTCCCCCTTGAGGTTGGAGGGTGTCACTTCCTTTGGGACCTCTATGTCTTAGAGATGACGAGCTATGGCTTCATTCTTAGGATGGACTGGTTGGTTCCCTTCCGAGCCTTTGTAGACTGCTATCGTTGTAGGGTGAGTTTCACATCACCTGAGGGCAGAGAGTTTCTATACAAGGGCGAATGAGATTTTCAGGCGATTCGAGCTGGACCAGAGCATTGTGGGCGAGGTGGAGTCACAACCCAGATTTCGAGCTTATATCTGGATGACTAGAGGATTGGTCAGATGGATTTCCCTCCAGTTATTGATCGTTTCAGGGATGTCTTCCCAGATGACTTTTCAGGTCTACCTCCGGAGCGAGAGGTGGATTTCTCTATCGAGCTTGTGCTAGGAGCAGCACTGGTATCCATTCCTCCTTATAGGATGGCCACACCTGAGTTGCAGGAGCTCAAGAGGTAGTTAGAGGAGTTGCAGGAAAAGGGATTTATCCGACCTAGTACTTCTCCTTGGGGTTCTCCGGTCCTTTTTGCAAAGAAGGCGGATGGTACCCTTAGAATTTGTGTGGATTATCGGAAGCTGAACCAGTTGACGGTTAAGAACCGATATCCCTTGCCAAGGATTGATGATCTTTTTGATCAGCTTCATGGAGCACGAGTGTTCTCAAAGATTGAACTGAGATCAGGATATCATTAGCTGCACGTGAGACCATATGATATACCTCTCATAGCTTTTAGGAGTAGGTATGGTCTATATGAGTATACGGTTATGCCGTTCAGACTCACGAACGCGCCAGCAGTTTTCAAGGCTCTGATGAATCGTGTGTTCCATCCGTATCTTGATTCTTTTGTGGTAGTATTCGTGGACGACATCTTGGTGTACTCTCACACTCGACACGACTATGCCACCCATCTTGAGATCGTATTGAGTACACTGAGAGAGCATTGGCTATATGCTATGCTCTCGAAGTGCCACTTCTAGATGGACTAGATTCACTTCCTGGGTCATATTATCTCTGAGGCAGGAGTTTCAGTAGACCCAGAGAAGGTGAGAGCAGTGGTTTCCTGGGAGCAGCCTAAGAACGTGTTCTATATACGGAGTTTCTTAGGGCTGGCTGGATAGTACATGCGTTTTATACAGGACTTCTCCCACTTAGCAGCGCCGTTGACGAGCTTGACTAAGAAGGTTGTGAAGTTCATTTGGTTGGAAGCTTGCGAGACAGCTTTTCAGGACCTGAAGGGAAGGTTGACATTAGCACCGATCCTGATACTCCCAAAGTAGGGAAGGAGCTATATAGTTTACTATGATGCATCAGGGATTGGGCTGGGAGCAGTTTTGATGTAGGGAGACCGAGTTGTTGCGTATAGGTCTCGGTAGTTGAGGACACATGAGAGGAATTACCCGACGCATGATCTCGAGTTGGATGTAGTTGTGCATGCATTGCGCTATTGGAGAAATTATCTGTTGGGAGATAATTTTGTGGTTTTCACCGACCACAAAAGCCTCAAGTATATCTTTACTCAGCATGACCTAAATTTGAGTCAGAGAAGGTGGGTCGAGTACCTACAGTCCTTCGATTTTGAGCTTACCTATACGCCATGTAAAGGTAATGCAATAGATGATGCACTGAGCAGGAAGACTCAGATGCGGGTAGTACAGGAGGCCAGTGGTGAGTGGGAGCTCATGGCTTTGTTCTCTGAGATGCATCTGGAGGTGCATGATGGTCAGGGGCAGACTTATCTTTCATCTTTAACTGTGACTTCTACCCTCCTGGACAGAGTGAGGATGAGACAACTATCGGATTCAGAAGTCCTAGTTCTACGAGAGTCGGTGGCAAGTGAGGACCCTCCTTTTAGTTGGACGATAGGCGATGATGAGGTTTTGCGTTTCCATGGACGAGTATGGGTTCCAGGGGATATGTGTGAGGAGCTGATGTGGGAGTTTCATGCTTCAGCTTGGGCAGTTCATCCCAGGGTTACCAAGATGTACCGTGACATGAGACGTCAGTACTGGTGGCCAGGTATGAAGAGAGAGATAGCTAGTTTTGTTACGAGGTGTTCCACCTGTCAGCAGGTGAAGGTGGAGCATCAGAGACCAGCTAGACTGTTACAATAGTTACCCATTCCGGAGTGGAAATGGGTTGATGTCGCGATGGATTTCGTGACTGGGTTGCCGAGGTCACCTCGTGGCAATGGTTCCATGTGGGTTGTTGTGGACAGACTCACGAAGGTAGCTCACTTTTTTCCGATCAAGGAGACCTTCGGTGTTGACGAGCTCGAAAGTCTGTATATCCGAGAGATCGTACGTCTTCATGGGGTCCCTCTTTCTATCATTTCAAATAGGGATGCCCGCTTTACGTCTCATTTCTGGCAGGGTTTTCAGAGGGCACTGGGTATACAGGTGCTTCTGAGCATAGCATACCACCCTCACACAGATGGAAAGTCAGAGCGTATGATATAGGTGCTAGAGGACATGCTGTGTGCATGCATCCTAGACTTTGGGGGATCATGTGAGAATCATATACCCTTAGTCGAGTTCTCCTATAACAATAGATTCCAGGAGAATATTAAGATGGAACCATATGAGGACTTATACGGTAGGCCGTTCCGATCACCTTTGTGCTGGATAGAGGCAGGTGATGAAGCTTTACTGGGGCCACAGCTCATGCAGGAGACGTCTGAGAAGGTCCAGTTGATTCAAAAGAGGATGGCTACCGCGCAGTCTCATCAGAAGTCTTATCCTGATCACTGTAGACGACCTTTGGAGTTCGTGGTTGGGGATCTGGTTTTTCTACGTGTTTCACCGAGACTGGGACACAGACAGATTAGGAGACAGGTTAAGCTCTCACCAAGGTATGTGGGGCCATTTGAGATTCTTGAGAGATTCGGGCTGGTTTCCTATCAGTTGCGGTTACCGCAACGGTACCAAGCCATGCATGACATCTTCCACGTATCTCAGTTGCGTCGCTATCATTCAGACCCGTCTCACACCTTTCAGCCAGAGGAGGTTGAGTTGGAGGCAGATGCGTCCTTTGAGGAGCATCCAATTCGTATCGTTGACAGGAGCACGAAGTTTCTCCGAGGCCGGTCAGTTCCTCTCATACGGGTGCTATGGCAGCATAGCCGAATGCAAGATGAAACCTGGGAGTGGGAGACCGACGTACGTGCTCAGTGGCCAGAGTTGTTCATGGCTATATCTTCTCCACCCTTGGAAGGGAAATTCGGGGATGAATTGCTATAAGGGGGGAAGTTTGTAAGAACCCGGTTCTTAGTTTTGAGGTACAAACTTCTTCTTTTTTCCTTTTCCTTAAGTGTTTTTGAGAAAAATATGGAAAATGGGGAAAACTCCTAAATTTTGGAACTACACGCCGTGTACTTTTCCACACGCCATGTACTTTTGGCCGTGTTGGGATGAGTACACGGGGCGTGTAGCCATCTCGGCGACGAGGGGTGTAAGAACCGACTACACACCGTGTAGTGGTACCTTACACGCCGTGTAGTCAGTCGGCATGCTTAAACAGTAAGGCGGTGGAGTCGCACCTAGCTGGGCGACAGTACACACCGTGTACTTGGGAGTACATGTCATGTACTCATGTCGACGGATGAACAATGTGGTGGTACCGCCAAATGAATAGTTAAATAAATTAAGTACATGCCGTGTACTTTGTTTTTTCGGCTTAAAACAGGCAGTATCCTCCTCATTTGGCAGAGGAGACACTTGAGCCGATTTGGAGCCAAAGGAGGAGGCTAGACCTTTGAAGATCCGCCGAGTGTTTGTCTGGAATCCGATTCGGTTTCGGACGATCTCGTTGGAACCGCACGGGTAAGCCCTATCCTCTCCTGGTACCATTCTTACCAATTATTTCCTGAGGGGAAGTTATTAATGTTTGAATGGGTTTTGTTCTTCATCAGATCTATGCCATTCTTGGGAATTTCTGGAGTCGGCATTCGGGTATAACGTCCGTTGGCGTATAAGGTAGGTGGCTTTGTGTTTATTTTCCAACGGTCGTGCGTTTTGTACATTTTCGTGCCACAAACCCATGTTGGGGTGTTGTGTGGCTGAGGCCGTTGCTATATTTAATGCCTAGAATTGCATATGTGATTAAATTGTGATAATAAAACACTGGTTGGGATCATTTCTTGGATCCGGAACCACCCCGGGGGGTGTGTTCCACTGTTTAGCCGTTTGGCCAGGATACCCAAGGGTATGCCTTTAATGTAGTAATTGTAGAATTTCCTTGAGATGAATTGCTTGTTTACTACATTTTGATATGTTGGGCATGGACCGGTTACCTGTTTAGCCTGAGGGCATTGTTGTGATTAGCCTGTGGGCACTGCACTGTTTAGCCTGAGGGCTATAGTTATTTCGTCCTGAGGGAAACTTCTTCCGTGCCTAAGGGAAATAGACTCTGTTCCCGAGGGAGACACTACCTAAGCCTGAGGGAAAATTATGTTATGCCAGAGGGCTATACCTACGGATTGGATTCTGCTTACCCGAGGGTAAGGTTTGCTTGTCTGAGGACGAGGAATGTTTACTTAGAAATTCACTATGGTGGTTTCTAATATTTAATGGATTAAATGAATAATAAAATGGCAATATAATTGTTAAGTTAGTTACTTTTCAGTACTGCTTACTTTATTTCATTTTACTATTGTACACTGTTGTTGCATGCTTACACGCAGTTGGGCACGGGCCTTTGGTGGGTGCCTACTGAGATATATTTCTCACACCCTGTTTGGGTCACGATTTTCGGCCCAAACAGATTACGTTTCTGCAGGTGTAGATAGGGGAAAGAGTCCCTATACAGGTACTTGAATGTTGTAGAGGAGTAGGAGGTCATGGGACTGAGCCTAGGCTCGCGATGCCGCTGCCAGCTGTTTGCTTTGCTTTGCTGTACTCTGCTTTCTGTTGTACTGTATTGATGTATAACATGTTCTGGCTATTTTCTTAGAACTTGAAACATGTAGCATCATCATTTATATACTGTTTTTTGTATCATCTGTAGATGTTATTTCCGTTGTGTATGTTTACTGCTTCTGCAGTCGTTGTATGTTTTATTTCATTTCGCTGCGCAACACTTTGACAAATGAGGGCATAGTTTTCCCACTATCAGACCTGGGACCTCGCTTCTAGTTGTAAGCCTATGGAGTTTGGGGAAATGCACATGAGGTCATGTGGCGAACTGGGTTCGGGGAACCCATTGAGTGGCACCCGGGTCCGGGACGTTACATGACTAGTGCTAAAAAAATTCTTTAAACACTATATTTGATGAAAAATAAGTTACCCAATTTTAAAAATTAAAATTATAATAACCTTAATCATTATTAATTCACTACATTCCCATGAATGGAAGGTTTAATATATTTGGGGATCAACTATATATGTAACTTATTTTATGATAATTATGAAAATTTCCCCATAATAGAAACATAATAGACTCCCTTATAGGCTCCTCATAAGTTATACCCATCTTTATAACCTGGGGAATGGAAACATAAGTAAGGGGTGAGATAAAATGATCAGTAAGGGGAGAACTCATCAACATATCATCAAGGGTTAGATTATAAGAATATGAGAAAACATGATCATGAGAGAAATATCTTATTATAAATAACATAGAATAAAGAGATTTTTCCACATGGTATAATAAAATTACCAGTAGTCTCAAATGATCAAACCTATTCCATGGAATAGGTGTGTAAAAACATGAAACAATAAACACGAGCCATGGTATATTAATATAAAAATTTAGAATAGAAATGTTGATTCAGAAGTTATACTTATTAATTTGCTATTACTTTAGTTTTGGAAATCAAAAATACTTTATTAAAACTTATTTACTAACTTTTTATGTCCAAAGTGTTTTAGTATGTTTTTTAGAAAACATTACCTTTTACCATACATAGAATAAGTTCTTAAGTATTATGAGTATAAAATTTATATTCTTCATTATGATTATCATAATGATTATGTGTTCCATTAATCATAATCACCTTTATCAGTACCATAAGTTAGAATTTCTATCATAAATTTCATAATGACAAACTATTAAAAATTAGACGGATACTAGTATTGATAAAATTGGTATGGTTCATAAAGATTATCATATTGAAATTATTATGGAAGTTCATCAGACCGACTTAAATTTATAATATTATTCGGAAGACTTATTTCTAATGTAAGGAAAATATTTTACACTCTAATAGTGTAAACCAATGCGACATTGGACAATCAGTTTTGTGAGATCATTATGAGATGTCAAGTGCCAGGTTTCTGAAGCCATTTTAAAAAACTCAGAGAAATATGACCATTGGGAGGTCAAGATGATAATTAGGCAGATACCTATAAATACTGGGTTATTTTAAGAGTTTGGAGCTGATTTACTGAATTGAATTTTATCATTTTGTAAGAGATCTGATGATTTCATAGCATGTTCATATTTTTCATAGAATTTTTAATTGTTTATAGTTTTGTAGTTCTAAGGAAACCTTGTCAAGTTGTCTCCTGACAAAATTTTTCTTTTGTAATATGCATCCTATTATCGTAACAATCTTGGGATTATAGGGATAGTAAGAAGGATAATCCGATCCATAGGATATAGGGATTATAGAGATAGTAAGACAAATCCGATTATCGTATCGAGGAATTCCTAGAATAGGAATACAAATCCATTCATATCATCGTATTGAGGGATTTCCTTGGTAAGGAATGAAAGACTTTACTATAATTATAAAATAATAGATACCTTTATTTATGGTTACTAACTACCTTTCTATTATGGTTAAAAGAGGTTATTATTTTTAAATAAACAGTAAGTCATTCTTACATTTTTCCCATTGTATTACTTATTGTTTAAAAATTTTATATTCTGCTACATATATAAAATAAATTGAAACATAATATTCATCTTTCTTTACTATTTTTATCTATACTATTCTGATTACGATAAAAGAACTCTGATTAATTGGATCCAGAGTGATTCTGATCTTTTACACTCTGATTTAATCATATTGATTCTGATTATAGTTCCATGGATTTGTTAATCAGACTAAGGGTCGAGTTCGATAATCTTTCATAAATAAGATTTGGGTTTATTAAGTTTATTTATTTTAAAATAAATTTTTAAAATAAAATTCACCCCCTCTTACAAGTATATATTTCATATGCTATAATGAGTAAATATTATGATCCAATGATTGGTATCAGATATGGTCAAGAGCTATTTGATTCTAATATCCATCAATTGGATTAATTATAGAGTTTTTACTTATTTTATTTTTTGTAATTTGTTTAAAGTCTTAATATAAACATCCTATTTATAAAATTTGTTACACTAATATGTATCTATGGAAAAACAATTTGTATATGTTTTTAAAGATGGCAGGTCTTAATGTTGGATATATACACAATATCAATCCTAACAGACCACCTATTTTTGATGGTGAATACTATGAGTACTAGAGAGATAGGATGAAGACTTTTGTTATCAATACTATAGTTGAAAACATTGTTATGTTGATTGGATATTATAAAAATCTTAATAAGGAAGTTACTGAATCTAATCATAAAAAAAATAGGAATATTTGTTAAACTACGTAGTTCGAAACACCCTATAAAATTCTATGAAAATGGGTATCTATAGTCAAATTTATTCTTGTGAAGATTCTAACAGTATCTAGAAAAATCTTGAAGTCATGAATTTTGGAACATCTAAAGTTGTTAAGACCAGGAGAGCTATATTAAGAGTAGATTATCAATCAATCAATTTTTTCCTGGTGAATCAGTTGCAAAGATGCACAAGAGATTCATAAATATTATTAATAGTTTACAAGATATTGGAGAAAATAAATTAATGATGAAATTATTATGGATAATATAATTGATATCATTCCTAATTAATGGGAATCTAAGATAACTACTTTTAATTGGACTATAAATTTAAAAAATATTAATCTTAACAATCTCATTGGAACTCTAATGCAATATAAGTGTAAAATGAAAAGAGATATTGAGAAATAAAATAAGAAAAATGGAGTTTTTTTATTTTTCTATGACTATTGTACCTACTAAAGTTTAAACACCAAAGGAAGTTGTGAAATATTCAAGGAAAAATAAATTTATTGTTCAATCTGATTCAAGTACTTATGAACATTCTAAAAATTAATTAGCTAACATTTACATAAGGATAAAAAATATTTTTAGCAAGAAGGATTTTCAATATCATTATAAGAAAATTCATAAGGAAAAAGGTGATGAGAAAGATGAAGTTACCTGTTATGAATGTAATAAATACGGACACATTTGACCAGATTTTCCTAAGCTAAAGAGAAAAGACAAGAAATAAAGTCACTCTAAAATAAATTCCAAAAATTATTATAAATATAAGGGAAATAAAGTTTTGAAACAATTAGATAACTAGGGTAATAAGTGGAGGTTATTCTTTATAATTTTTTATTGAGAATGAAATTTATAGATAAAGGAACTTAGGTATTTTTGAAAATGTACCCATCGTAAACAAATGTCTCATTGAAAAGGTATTAACTATTAAGAATCTTACTAACACATCTTTAAGTGATAACTATAGAGATGAGAAAAATTATACATCTTTAGATGAATAATATTCCTTATCCAGTGTAGAAAATACTTTAACTTCTTATGGAGAAGTTTCCTATTTTTCTAAACTTATAGAAAATGAGAATTGTAAAATTAGAAAAAAACTTGATAATGTAAAACCAAAAATTGTTACGGATGACTCAAGAATAGATGTTATGAAAAATTAAATATCACATCTTTCTAGAGATCTTTCTTATAATAATTATGAAAAGTAAACTATTTTTAAGGATTTTGAGAAAGTCGTTTTTGAGAAATATGTTTTAGAAACAAAACTCAATTCTAAGACTAACACTGATGAAGATAAAAATTTAGTTGTAAAACTAAAATATGAAATTTATTCTTTGATGAAAATCTTATAAAACTTTACCAATGGTAAATAAAACTTTGATAATATTTATAAACAAATTCATCCTTATGGTACTAGTTCCAAAATGAGGTTTTATTATAAAAACCTTGTTTTAAGTAACAATTTATTTGTTCCTAAGAGTACACATTTTTGCACAAAATTCCTAAGTGGTGGGCATTAGAAAAAAATGTTCTTTAAATAAATTTCAATCTATAGGTTTTCAAAAAGACTATTCTTTCAAAAAAGTGGATTCATAAAGTTTTGTTTTTTGACATTACCTGATCTGATAAGGTTTGGGTTTTAAAAGTTTAATGTTTTTTTTCAGGATAATAAAGGTTGTACCAACAACAAGAATACATGGTACATAGATAGTGGATATTATAGGCATATGACTGATAATAAAGATATTTTCAAAAATATTATCAAGATGAAATTTGGAAAAGTTACTTTCAGTGATAATACTCAAGGAGATATTATCAAAATTGGTAAACATTTTTATTCATGGTAAATCTTTAATTTCAAATGTTTTTTTGTTAGAGGTATTAATCACAACCTTATAAGTACAATCTAGTTATGAGATGAAGTTTACCTTGTAAAATTTAGGAATGATAAACGTTTAGTACATAGTTATAAGGATGAATTTATTATTTCTACTAATTAGCAAGAGAATGTTTATACACATAACTTAGAAGACCTTAAGAGCCAAGACTTACCTTTTATTAGTACAATAGAAGATCACTATTGGTTATGTAATAGAATTTTAGGACACTATAACCATAGAAAATTATCTAATTTGACTAATAAAGTACTTTTTAAGGATATACCATAACATAGGTTTAATTATTCAAAATTATGTAACCCTTTTCATTACGGTAAGAATCATAAGTCAAGTTTTACATCTATCAGTGAAGTCTCAACTTCAGATGCTTTACAGTTAGTGCACATAAACTTGTTTGGTCCTACAAAAATTGGGAGTATTAGAAGAAAATACTATATATATGTATTAGTTTATGATTACACTAGATATAATTGGGTTTATTTTCTCATAAAGAAATCTGAATCCTTTTTTTATTTTATTTTTTTGTAGCCAAAGTTAAAAATGAGAAAAAAATTCTTTTATAACTATTCATATTGATCATGGTGGATAATTTGTAAATTCTGATTTTGAAACTTTTTATAGTAATAAATTTATTGAATATAACTTTTTAGTACCTAGTTTCCCACAATTAAATGGTGTAGTTAAAAGAATAAGAAGAATTATTCAAGGAATAACTAGAACCATGTTGAGTAAATACTCAATCAATATTTTTTTGGGCTGAAGTGGTTAATATGACCTGATATACTATAAATCGAGTTTTAATTATACATTTTCTTAATAAAACTTCTTATGTGTTGTAGAGAGGTAGAAAACCAAAAGTTTATTACTTCAAAGTTTTTGGTTGAAAAGTATTAATCTTGAATATGAAAGATAACTTACATAAATTTGAAACCAAATTTGATAATGGAATATTTTTAGGTTATTCCATTACTTCAAAGGCTTATAGAGTTTTTAATAAAAATTTTTGTACTATAGAGGAACAAATACATGTTAATTTTGATAAAACAGGTCATTTTTTTTCGAAAAACCTCAACAAACATCCTTTGATGTTATTTCTAAAACTAATTTTCAATCTCTATTAGAAAATTCTTCTCATAAGGATATAACTTAAGAAATAGTTTCTAAAGTTATTCCTCAGGAATATTTTTTACCATATGTTGATGAACAAACTTTTTCAAACCCGAGAAGTTAGTTGTTTCTATAAATCATCCTAGTGAAAGTATAATTGGTGATGTTGATCAACCAGTTAGGACTAGATGTTTCTTAAGGAATGAAATTAAATATATAGATTTCTTATCCCAATTTGAACCTAATAATATCAATGTGGCTTTAGTTTATGGGGATTAGATTAAGGTAAAGTAATATGAACTCAATGAATTTGAGAGGAACAATGTCTGGACTTTAGTTGAATGACCTAAATAAACTTATATAATTAGAGTTAAATGGGTTTTCCAAAATAAGTGTGATGAGAAAGGAATAATTGTTAGAAATAATGCTAGAATTTTTGCTAAGGTTATAATCAATAAGAAGCACTGGTAGCTATATTTGAAGCTATTCACAAACTTATATCCTTTAATTTAAAACTTTTTTAAATGGATGTGAAGTGTGATTTTATTAAAGAATATGTTTAATAAGAAGTTTATATTGAACAACCCCGAGTTTTGAAAATAAAAAACATCCTGAATATGTTTATAAACATACAAAAGCTTTATATGGACATAAATAAGCCCCTAAAGCTTAGTATGATAGGTTAATAATATTTTTGTTCTAAAAAATTTTTGTTAAGGGAGATACATATGCTATAATTTTTTTATAAAAAAATTAACAAAAATATCATGATTTTAAAAATCTATGTTCATGATATTATATTCAGATCAACTAAAAAATCTTTAATAGATTCCCTTATGTATCTTAGGAAATCTAATTTTGAAGTGAGTATAATGGGTGAATTAACATATTTTCTTAGTTTTCAAATTTCAAAAAACCCTAAAGGGAATTTTATATCTCAACATAAATATATAAAATATATTCTTAAAAAATATGGATACAAAAATAAAAAAAGTATTATTACTCCTATTGTTACCACCAATACACTTGATCTTGATGAGGCTAGGTAACCAGTTGATCAAAATATTTTTATAGGTATGATATGAAGTTTACTTTACTTTAATTTTAGGCATCCAAATTTAATTATTTTTTTATTCCTATGTGAAATATATTAATCAAATAAAAAATAACCCAACTTAAAATATTTAAAACTAACTTTTTGTTATCTTAAGGGAACTATTGATTTAGAACTTTTCTATTCTTATGGATTTTTTTTGAATTGAAATGTTTTTTCAGAAGTTGACTTTAGTGGTTGTAAAATGGATAGAAAAAGTACATTTATAATTTTTCATTTCTTAGTAGAGTCATTAGTTTCTTGGTCATGTAAGAAACAACACTCAGTAGCACTTTCCACTACTAAAGCCAAATATATGGAAATTTAAATTTTCTGTGGTCAAGTTTTGTGGATGCAACACACACTCACTAATTATGGATTGAGTTCGACTAAAAATAAAATACTAGGTGATAATACTAGTTCCATTTCCTTAAGTAAAAATCCATCAAATAACTCATGTGATAAGCACATAAATATAAGAAACCATTTCATTCGGGATCACACACTATTTTACAATTTATCAGAATGGAAGATCAAATTGCTGACATTATTACAAAACCTATTAGCTTTGATAGATTTGAATATATCATAAAATATATAGAGAAGATAAATGTTAAGTGATAATTCATATCTACTTCTTATTGACCTATCTTTTTACATTAAGATAATACTTTTAATAAGGGTAGTACATATGTTTTATGTTTTTCAAAAACTTTTAGTTTTCTAAATATTTTAGTTTCCTTAAAACTTTCGTCATAATAAGTTTCTAGACACATATTTATTTATAAATTTTTGGAGTTAGATCCCTCAAAAGGATTTATATACTAAAAAAATGTTATAAAAGTTTCCAAACTCAGATATTGTTAGAAAGTTCTCATATTTGAAAAATATCATAATAAGTTTTTCTAAATAAAACCATTATAATTAGTTTTATTCAATACAAGTATGGTAATTTTTTTTAATTCCCTAAAACTATAAAAATTTGTTTTTTTTTTCAAAAAATTTCATATCCAATGTTTCGTAATAAAAATATTGTAATCTATTTAGTTTATAAAAACAAATAAGATAGGTAATTCATATCAATGGGTTTTATCACTATGAAAGGTAATTCTCGATTCTTTTTGTTTTTACACTATCTCATTACAATTAGTTATTTTATTATTCTCTCTATACTTTTAGTTTCCTATAAAAACTTTGTTTTGTTTTCAAAATTAATTTTTTTTTCTAATCAAATTTATCCTTAATTTGATAAATATTTTAAAAAACCTTGAGAGTTCAAAATTTCTTTAAATATTTCTTTATATCCACTACTAGAAATATAGGATTTCCCAATGGTTTAGAACCGTTGGTAAAGGCTGAAGAACCATTGGTATATGTTATACCAACGGTTCTGCAAATCATAGGGAAGTAAGCCGTTGGGAAAAACCTTTCCCAACGGTTTACAATGAACCACTGGGATAGGGGGGAGAAAAATTACCCTATCCCAATGGTTCTAGAAAACCATTGGGAAAACTCTATCCCAACAGTTTACAACCATTGGGAAAAAGTGATGAAAATTACCATGTTTTTCCCAACGGTTTTCAAAACCGTTGGAAAAAACCCAAAATATCCTCTTTCCCAACGATTTTATGAACCATTGGTAAAACAAAACCTAGACATTCTATGCCAACGGTTTTGAACCGTTGGCATAGCCTCTGCTGGGCAAATTGCACATCAGCTTTGCAATTTGCCCAGCAGCTCCCCAATTTGCAACCAGCTCTCCAATTTTCCCACTAGTTCAATCCAATTATTGTTCCCGCAATAAACTAACACATACATATACAATTATTGTACCTAAAATAACCAACTAACACTTAAATATAGAGAACAAATTCATACACATTTAACATATAATGGTGGAACTATACACATCCATAATTAAATTAGAATTCATAACATAATTATAAATATACATAATTCATTTAGAATTCAATTTAAAATTTAGATGACAATTATATGTGGAATCCGGAAGTCAATTCATAATTTGATCGGTTTTTTGTATACCACATATTTTTACCTGAAATAATGTCCATTTTCAACATAATACATACACCTGGAGTGCTACCGGCCACACCGCGCCTCGGATTGAGGTGGGGTTGACTCGTACACATCACATATGACCCATGGATCGTTGTGCTAATGTATCAACACAATCCGAATGCGTTTGGTCAGTTTTTCGTATGCCAATTGATGTTTTTCAATTAAAATGGCGTACTTTTGAAACAAAAAGTAGACACTTTGAGTGTTTCCAGCCACACCACGCCTCGGATTGAGGCGGAGTTGACTCGTACACGTCACATATGACCCATAGATCGTTCTCCTAAAGTTTCAATGGAAACCGAATGCGTTTGGTCATTTTTTCGTATGTACTTAAATTGTTGTCCATTTTAAGCAAAAGGGAGCCACTTAGAGTGATTCCGGCCACACCGTGCCTCAGATTAAGGCGGGGTTGAATCTTAAACATCACATATGACCCATGGATCATTGTGCTAAAGTATCAACACAATCCGAATGCATTTGGTCACTTTTCTGTATGCCAGTTGATGTTTTTAATTTCAAATGATGTCCTTTTGAAACAAAAGATAGACACTTTGAGTGGTGGCGCCCACACCGCACCTCGTATTGAGGCGGGGTTGACTCATACATGTCACATATGACCCATGGATCATTGTGCTAATGTATCGACACAATCTGAATGTGTTTGGTCGGTTTTCTGTATTCCAGTTGATGTTTTTCAATTAAAATGACGTAATTTTGAAACAAAAGGAAGATACTTTGAGTGGTGTTGGCCACATCGTGCCTCGGATTGAGGCAGAGTTGACTCCTACACGTCACATATGACCCATGGATCGTTCTCCTAAAGTTTCAATGGAAACCGAATGCGTTTGGTCTGTTTTCCGTATGTACTTAAATTGTTGTCCATTTTAAGCAAAAGAGAGCCACTTGGAGTGATTCCGGCCACACCATGCCTCAGATTAAGGCAGAGTTGACTTTTACATGTCACATATGACCCATGGATTGTTATGCTAAAGTATCGACACAATCCAAATGTGTTTGGTTGGTTTTCCGTATGCCAGTTGATGTTTTTCAATTAAAATGACGTACTTTTGAAACAAAAGGTAGACACTTTGAATTGTGGCGGCCACACCACACCTCAGATTGAGGCGGGGTTGAATCTTACACGTCACATATGACCCATGGATCATTGTGCTAATGTATCGACACAATATGAATGCGTTTGGTCGGTTTTCCGTATTCCAGTTGATGTTTTTCAATTAAAATGACAAACTTTTGAAACAAAAGGCAGACACTTTGAGTGGTGTCGGCCACACCACGCCTCAGATTGAGGAGGAGTTGACTCGTACACGTCACATATGACCCATGGATCGTTCTCCTAAAGTTTCAATGGAAACCAAATGTGTTTGGTCGGTTTTCCGTATGTACTTAAATTGTTGTCCATTTTAAGAAAAAGAGATCCACTTAGAGTGATTCCGGCCACAATGTGCCTCAGATTAAGGCAGGGTTGAGTCATACATGTCACATATGACCCATGGATCATTGTTCTAAAGTATCAACACAATCCAAATGCGTTTGGTCAGTTTTCCGTATGCCAGTTGATGTTTTTCATTTCAAATGATGTCCTTTTGAAACAAAAGACAGACACTTTGAGTGGTGGCGGCCACACCACACCTCGGATTGAGGCGGGGTTGACTCCTACACATCACATATGACCCATGGATTGTTTGTCTAATGTATCGACACAATCCGAATGCGTTTGGTCGGTTTTCCGTATGCCAGTTGATGTTTTTCAATTAAAATGACGTACTTTTGAAACAAAAGGCAGACACTTTGAGTGGTTCCGGCCACACCGCATGTCAGATTGAGGCGGAGTTGACTCGTACACGTCACATATGACCCATGGATCGTTCTCCTATAGTTTCAATGGAAACCAAATGCGTTTGGTCATTTTTCCATATGTACTTAAATTGTTGTCCATTTTAAGCAAAAGAGAGCCACTTGGAGTGATTCTGGCCACACCGTGCCTCAGATTAATGCGAGGTTGACTCGTACATGTCACATATGACCCATGGATCATTGTGATAAAGTATATACACAATCCGAATGCGTTTGGTCGGTTTTCTGTATGCCAGTTGATGTTTTTCATTTCAAATGACGTACTTTTGAAACAAAAGGCAGACACTTTGAATGGTGGCGGCCACACCGCGCCTTGGATTGAGGTGGGGTTGACTCGTACACATCACATATGACCCATGGATCGTTGTGCTAATGTATTGACACAATCCGAATGCGTTTGGTCGGTTTTCCGTATGCCAGTTGATGTTTTTCGATTAAAATGACGTACTTTTGAAACAAAAGGCAGCCACTTTGAGTGGTGCTAGCCACACCGTGCCTCGGATTGAGGCGGAATTGACTCATACACGTCACATATGACCCATGGATCGTTCTCCTAAAGTTTAAATGGAAACCGAATGCGTTTGGTCGGTTTTCCATGTGTACTTAAATTGTTGTCCATTTTAAGAAAAAGAGAGACACTTGGAGTGATTCCGGCCACACCATGCCTCATATTAAGGCAGGGTTGACTCTTACACGCCACATATGACCCATGGATCATTGTGCTAAAGTATCGACACAATCCGGATGCGTTTGGTCAGTTTTCCGTATGCCAGTTGATGTTTTTCAATTAAAATGACGTACTTTTGAAACAAAAGGCAGACACTTTGAATGGTGGCGGCCACACTGCGCCTCAGATTGAGGCGGGGTTGACTCGTACACGTCACATATGACCCATATATCGTTTTTCTAATGTATAAACACAATCCAAATGCGTTTGGTTAGTTTTCCGTATGCCAGTTGATGTTTTTCAATTAAAATGACGTACTTTTGAAACAAAAGGCAGACACTTTGAGTGGTGCCGGCCACACCACGCCTCGGATTGAGGCGGAGTTTACTTTTACATGTCACATATGACCCATGGATCATTCTCCTAAAGTTTCAATGGAAACCGAATGCGTTTGGTTGGTTTTCCGTATGCACTTAAATTGTTGTCCATTTTAAGCAAAAGAGAGCCACTTAGAGTGATTTTGGTCACACCATGCCTTAGATTAAGACGGGGTTGAATTGAACACATCACATATGACCCATGGATCGTTAGGCTAAATTATCGACACAATCCAAATGCGTTTGGTCACTTTTCCGTATGTCAGTTCATGTTTTTCATTTCAAATGATGTCCTTTTGAAACAAAAGACAGACACTTTGAGTGGTGGCGGCCACACCGTGCCTCAGATTGAGGCGAGGTTGACTCGTACATGTCACATATGACCCATGGATCATTGTGCTAATGTATCGACACAATCCAAATGTGTTTGGTCGGTTTTCCGTATGCCAGTTGATGTTTTTCAATTAAAATGACGTACTTTTGAAACAAAAGGCAGACACTTTGAGTGGTGCCAGCCACACCGCGCTTAGGATTGAGGCAGAGTTGACTCGTACACGTCACATATGACCCATGGATCATTCTCCTAAAGTTTCAATGGAAACCGAATGCGTTTGGTCGGTTTTCCGTATGTACTTAAATTGTTGTCCATTTTAAGCAGAAGAGAGCCACTTGGAGTGATTCCGGCCACACCATGCCTCAGATTAAGGCAGGGTTGACTCATACACGTCACATATGACCCATGGATCGTTGTGCTAAAGTATCGACACAATAAGAATGCGTTTGGTCAGTTTTCCATATGCCAGTTGATGTTTTTCAATTAAAATGACGTACTTTTGAAACAAAAGGCAGACACTTTGAATGGTTGCAGCCACACTGCGCCTCGGATTGAGGTGGGGTTGACTCGTACACGTCACATATGACCCATGGATCGTTGTTCTAATGTATCCACATAATGTGAATGCGTTTGGTCGGTTTTTCGTATGCCAGTTGATGTTTTTCAATTAAAATGACGTACTTTTGAAACCAAAGGAAAACACTTTGAGTGGTGCTGGCCACACCGTGCCTCAGATTGAGGCGGAGTTGACTCGTACACGTCACATATGACCCATGGATCGTTCTCCTAAAGTTTCAATGGAAACCGAATGCGTTTGGTCAGTTTTTCCATATGTACTTAAATTGTTGTCCATTTTAAGCAAAAGAGAGCCACTTAGAGTGATTCGAACCACACCGTGCCTCAGATTTAGGCGGGGTTGACTCGTACACGTCACATATGACCCATGTATCGTTGTGCTAAAGTATCGACACAATCCGAATGTGTTTTCTTAGTTTTCTGTATGTACTTAAAATGTTGTCCATTTTATGAGAATCCTTTGTGCGGGGGGTTGTTCGGGGTCCAAGGAAGTGGGTGGGGGGGCTGTCCGGGGGGCTGTCTGGGGTCCAGGGAGGAGGGTGGGGGGCTGTGCGGGGGGCTGTCTAGGGGGTGTTTGTGGGGTTGTCCGGGGTCCAAGGAGGAGGGTGGGGGGGGGGGGCTGTTCGGGGGGCTGTCTGTGGTCCAAGGAGGAGGGTGGGGGGCTGTCCAGGGGGCTGTTCGGGGGGCTGTCTGTGGTCTAAGGAGGAGGGTGGGGGGCTGTCCGGGGGGCTGTTCGGGGGGCTGTCCGGGGGCTGTCTGGGGCTATTCGGGGGGGGGGGGGGGTTGTCTGGGGTCCAAGGAAGAGGGTGGGGGGGGCTGTCTGGGGGGCTATCTGGGGGGCTGTCCGGGGGGTTGTCCGGGGTCCAG
The DNA here is from genome assembly GCA_963277665.1 of Viscum album. Lineage (NCBI taxonomy): Eukaryota > Viridiplantae > Streptophyta > Magnoliopsida > Santalales > Viscaceae > Viscum > Viscum album. Next base: position 1,508,277,234 of record OY728128.1, on the reverse strand, counting down.
GGCGGAGGGTGGGGGGGATGTCCGGGGGGCTGTCTGGGGGGCTATCCGGGGTCCAGGGAGGAGGGTGGGGGGTTGTCCAGGGTCCATGAAGGAGGGTGGTTCCCAAACACATAACCACTAAAAGACAACAACATCCATAAAAACAGATAATATATAAAAATAACCCAACTCCAATACTATGCTACGAGTCTAGATAAAACCAACAACTAGAATAGATTAAATATCAAATCTTAGTAATATCAGTCAAAATGTAATGGATAAACTTGTCCCATATCACCATCACCATAATAACCACCACCACCACCACCATCATCACCCTTGTCCTCGTCCCCATCATCGTCCTCACCCTCTCCCTCCACCTCGTCCTTGCCCTCGTCCTCGCCCTCGCCACCCGTCTCTCCCTCCTCCTCTCCCTCCTCTTCCGCATCAGACTCCTCGTCATCATCATATTTAAGCTGGAAATCGTCCTGACCACCACTAGAACTGCCACCTGGTGCACCGTATATAGAATGTATTGATGACATATACTCATCAAAAGCTGGGCTGGCCTCTGCTAGAAGTGTAGGACGTAGAACTTCAATAAATTTCATAAACGCACTGTTTTCCCTAGAAGACTGTTCTGCCATCTCTGTGACCCTTTTCTCAGCCTGTTCTGCCTGTACCCTGACTTACTTGTAACGCCTCGACCCCAGCTACCCAGAGTCGGTGCATTACTTCATAACATTGGCATGATCACAAAAGATCAAGTCTCGAAAGACCGATTAGTTTAATAGCCTTGCAAACACTAGATACATTCATAAACATTACATTACATCATAAAAATGAAAACTACAATAACATGGTCTCCCTAGTCCACACTCATATCCTCACTGACTATTCTTTCAAGTCAGTCATAATACACTTCTTCACATCCTGGGAAAAATAAAACATTGAAAGGGGTGAGCTCAAATGCTCCGTAAGGATAACAATATAGCGGAAACTTTCATAAGAAAACATAAGCATTTAAGGCAATGTATAACTAAAACAAAAGCCTTATTGAACTTGAACTTCAGCATAATATGGAAAAAGTAAAATAAAATAATGCCATTACTTACTCACATGGATATTCTACTAGACGAATAATCACGTGAAATATCAATAACCACTTTCATAATGAGGGAATGTATAATGCCAGACATTCTGAAACACTTTTTCAAGGCCTCGGCCAAGACGTCTAAAATGATTAAGGCCTCGGCCAAAACCATAAATCAAATTGGGAAAGGGCCTCGACCAATTCCACGTCTAGTTGTCTCATGAGACCTACCGATGCATCTAGGAGCTATAGCGGGCTCCACCCGTCACATATTAAGTCCAATACATTCCTCATATGAATAGGTTTAAACATAACATAAATATTCGTATTAAAACTAGCATACGAAATGTCAACAATTTCTCCATAAACTATGGATGGTATAAAAATAACACATCCACAGTCAAATATCTCACAAAATGTTCAATGGACTTTTTGTATCATAAATCAATTTCAATTAAACTTAAAACCCATCAAAGGATGTTGACATGGATGAAAACAAAGCTATTTGAGAGTAATATCTCTCCTTTTTGAAATCATTTAAAAGTCCCATAATTATAAAATAATACATTTACTTTGAATATATTCTTATAAGCTTGTTAGGGAAGCTTCGACGAATTTATAATGGCGGAAAATAGCCGCACCCACCGTATAAGTTAAAAAAAACATTCTTACCTTAAATTTGTCAAAGAGGTCAAAAAGTACATTGTTTGGAAAACGACGATAAGATTCCTTTCAAAAATTTATAAGGGTATAAACGAATTTAATACATTTTCCATTTAATAGTAAATTTTTTTTGAAAGGAATTTTTAAGAAACATGGATGTGGATGATAATGAGGTCCCAGTAGATAATTATGTATAAACAACCTTGGATAATGAAGAGGTTGTGAAGTAAACCCTTACCTTGTACTTTTCCTTGGTTGGGGTAGGTTAACCTCCTGTATAATGGTGAAATAATTGTTATTAAATTATACAAGAATCATATACATTCATATGATATCATATATGATCTTTTAACATTGCTTTGTTAACAATATCTTAGATTTATCGTTGTTTCGGGTGTTAACTTACTCGTTTTTGTTAGTCGTGTTTTCACGGATAGGTTGTATCTTATTCATATCCAGAACGATATCATGTCCTTAAACATTATTTTCTGATCATCAAATGATAATTATACTTGAATGGATACGACGGAGAATGAATCTCATCGCGTTTGTGGAGACGGTAGTCCGTACGTACGCACGAGTGACAATATCATTATTTTGATATTAAAATAATATATAATTGGATAGTATATCATATATACAGAATCATTATCATGTTATATTTATTATTTACATGAATTACATATCATTATTATACCCATCTAAATAATAATATATTGAATAACAATTACACCACGACGTGGAGACGGTAAGCCGTACGTACGCACGTATGGTGACATGTCATTCAAATGATGGGTAGAATACTGAATATGGTTGTTCCATATTTATAATAACATCACAGTATATAGAAGATACTGGATTTATAATTTTATAATTGAAATAATAAACAAAGAGGGAGTGGAAGAAGAAAGAAACTTGAAAGAGGGTGATGAAAATGTTACCTCTTCTTCGGGTTCTTCCTTTTGATTTGATCAAAAGGACTCCTTAGTATGGCTTTCTAACTAAATTAAAGCTTCTAGGATGAATGGAGAGAAGTTGAGAGAGTATTTGGGTAGAGTTTGGCTGAACCAAAAGGCTTTAAAGTGTGAATAAGGTGGTAGAGGTGGGGGCCTTTTATAAGAGGAGAGGAGGGGCTCTTTTGGAAAGATTGAAATGTTACATTATTATACAATGCTTTTCGGATTCTAAAGGTCCCAAACTTATACAATTCGTGGATAAGGTGATAAGGGTTCGAAATATCCTCATCCAATAGGCTTTGGAAAAGTGTAAGCCTTGTATTTTTCATTATCTTCTTATTTTATTTAAATCGTTAAATAATGAGGTCATCGCTGCATCATCATGATGTCATAAATAATTTAATTTATTTAATGTCTAAAAATTCTAAAAAAAATACTATGATGTAGTAAATCTTTTTATCTTTCCAGTGAATATTTATAGTCAAAAATATGACTTGTATAACTCCATATAAAAATTGTTTTAGTAAAACATTTCATGTTTGTGTCATTTTTTACTTTAACATTAAATAAAAGGTATTTATGTCATTTTCCAACTAAAGTGGCTCCATGGGGTCCCCAAGTTGACCCATGGATTTTCTTGGTCGGCCATGGCACATCCAATGAGGGTAGGACATGTGTCAAGCTCATCTCATATTATTAAAACATTATTTTTACCTTAAACTACACTAATTACCTCTAATCGCGATTAAGAACTTAAAAGTTACTATTCACCAAAAATTATTTTAATCTCATTCAACCACATTTTACTTCTTAATGACAACCATGTATGTCGGATTTTTGAAAATCAAATCACAGAAGTGGTAATATTTCATTTAAACGAAAAATCAGTTATTTAACTACCACTTAGTGGTTTCACTATTCATCAAAAATTGAAGTTTTTCAGAACAATGCCAAAATTTCACCCTAAGATATAATTGATATTCCAAATTCAAAAATGATGTGTATTTTACAAAATTCCAAACATATAAGTTGCATTAATTAATTTTATAATTAATTCCCGCTGTCACAACAAATAGCGTGTTTTTAAGAAACAATTTATATCAAAAGATTGACAATTGTTTATGTCCATTTTCAATGTTAAATTAATTCTAATGACCACCATTGGATAAAATGGTAAAAATATATTCTAATTATACTTTAAAACCACTAAATAGTATAATTTATCACTATAAATTATTTTTATTAAAAAAGTTGTTTTTAAGTATTTTTCACTATTCATAAAAAATTAGAAGTTCTCAGAAAAATACCAAAAATTCAACATAGGCTAATTTAGATATTACGAATCCAAAAATGAAGTCCATTTTGATAAATAAAATTTATAAAATTTCAAAAAGTAGGTATTACTATTCACAACGGCTAGTTTAATTCGTTGTGGTGTGTGTTAGATCTCGAGGTTGCGTACAACACACGCTATTGCATTATTCGAAGGGAAACGTACCGTGGAAGCTTGGGGTGTTACATTCTCCCCTCCTTAAAATAATTGCGTCCTCGCAATTTCTAGGGTATTACTGCATAAAAAGACTCGGGTGGTTCTTCATCATAAGTTCCTCAGGTTCCCACGTTGCCTCTTCCATTTTATGATTTCTCCACAAAACCTTTACCAGATGAGTCGTCCGGTTTCTCAGCACCTGCTCCCTCACATCAATAATTCTGATGGGATCTTCGCAATAAGATAGACCGGGTTCCAGTTCTAATTCCTCATAGGTAAGTACATGTGTTGGGTCGGGCATGTATTTTCTCAATAACGATATGTGGAAAACATCGTGAACTTTGGAGAGATTTGGCGGCATCGCCAAACGATAAGCTACAGCCCCAATACGATCTAGAATTTTGAAAGGTCCGATGTACCTGGGACTCAACTTACCCTTCTTACCAAAACGTATAACTCCCTTCCATGGAGATAACTTTAGGAAAACATGATCTCCCACCTAAAATTCCAAAACCTTTCTTCTGTTATCGACATAGCTCTTCTGCCTACTTTGAGCTGATTTGATGTGGTTTTGGATTACCTTCACCTTTTCCATTGTTTCTTCCACCAGTTCTGGTCCCACAAGTTTTCTTTCACCAACGTCATCCCAACAGGTTGGTGTACGACATCTCTTTCCGTATAACGCTTCATAAGGTGCCATCTGAATGCTTGAATGGAAGCTATTGTTATAGGAAAATTATACCAGTGATAAGTATTGATCCCACATACCCTGAAAGTCAAGAGAGCATGATCTCAACATGTCTTCTAAGGTTTGAATAGTCCATTATGATTGTCCATCTGTTTGAGGGTGATAGGCAGTGCTCAAACAAAGTTCAGTATCCAAGGCCTTTTCAAGACTTTTCCAGAATCTTGAAGTAAAATGAGGATCACAATCAGAAACAATCGATAGGGGTACTCCATGAAGTCTTAAAACTTCATTAATATATAATCTTGCTAGACGTTCAAGTGGTAGATCCTCCCGTATAGCCAGAAAATGTGCTGACTTAGTAAGACGATCAACAATGACCCATATTGCATCATTCCTTCTAGGAGTCTTTGGTAGTCCCATGACAAAGTCCATCGTAATATTATCCCATTTCCACTCAGGTTTGGGAAGAGGTTTCAATACTCCACCAGGATGTTGCCTTCCAGCTTTCACTTGTTGACAAACCATACACCTCGACACAAAATCAGCAATCTCCCTCTTCATATTGTCTCACCAAAAATGTTCCTTCAAATCTCTATACATTTTGGTGCTCCCAGGGTGTATAGAGAAATTGGAACTATGAGCATCATCCAACAATTCCCTTTTTAGATCAGGTATATTGGGAACACAAAGTCTCTTCCGGAATTTCAAAATTCCATCCTTATACACAAAGTCCCTCAATCTTCCATCATTCACATCTTTAATCTTCTTCTGAAATTCTTCAGCATTGGTCTGAGAACTCTTAATCCTTTATAGTAATGATGGTTTGGCAACCATTTGAAAAAGCATTGATGTTTCACCTTCCCTAGTTATTCCCATGTCCATCTTCACTAGATCCAAGAAAATTGGATCCCTTTCAATTCTCATCACATTCAAAACTCCATGGTATTTTCTACTCAAAGCATCTGCCACCTTGTTTGCCTTCCCCGGGTGGTAATGTATCGTGCAATCATAATCCTTGAGTAGTTCAAGCCATCTCCTTTGCCTCATGTTGAGTTCTTTTTGTGTGAAAATATACTTCAAACTCTTGTGATCAGTATAAATCTCACATTTTTCACCATAGAGGTAATGTATCCATATCTTTAAAGCAAAGATCACAGCTGCTAACTCAAGATCATGAGTAGGATAGTTTTGCTCATGCATTTTTAGATGTCGTGATGCATAGGCAATGACCTTATCATTCTGCATAAGGACACAACCAAGTCCTTTCTTCGATGCATCACTATAAATAACAAACCCATCATTCCCCGATGGTAGAGTCAATACAGGGGCATTGACTAATCTTCTCTTTAGTTCTTCAAAACATTCTTCACACTCTTTTGTCCAGACAAATTTAATCCCTTTACGTGTGAGCTTTGTCAATGGGTTAGCCAATCTGGCAAAATTCTGGACGAAACGTCGATAATAACCTGCTAAACCAATAAAACTGCGTACCTCAGTTATACTTGTCGGTGCTGGCCATTCTTGGATTGCCTTGGTTTTAGAAGGATCAACGGAAACTCCATACTTAGAGACAATATGGCCAAGAAAAGAAATCTCATGAAGCCATAATTCACACTTGCTAAATTTCCCATATAATTCATGTCTTCTAAGAGTCTTCAGGATAATGCGTAAGTGATTTTCATGATCTTCGTGGATTTTGGAGTATACCAAGATATCATCAATAAATACCACTACAAAGTCATCAAGATATTCCTTGAAAACTCTATTCATTAGATCCATGAAAACAGAGGGTGCATTAGTCAATCCAAAAGGCATTACTGTAAACTCTTAATGCCCGTACCTTGTTCGAAATGCTGTCTTTGGAACGTCTTCCTTCTTCACACACAACTGATGGTATCCAGACCGAAGGTCAATCTTTGAAAAGTATTGAGCTCCATGCAGTTGGTCAAACAAATCATCAATGCGAGGTAGATGATACTTGTTCTTTATTGTTATAGCATTGATCTCCCTATAGTCAATGCACAACCTCATAGATCCATCTTTCTTCTTAACAAAAAGAACAGGGGCTCCCCAAGGATAAACACTAGGGCGAATAAATCCCTTATTACTCAATTCCTCTAGTTGTTTCTTTAGTTCAACTAATTCCACAGTGGCCATTCTATAAGGGGTCTTCGATATGGGCCTTGATCCAGGAATTAAATCAATGGAAAACTCAACTTCTCGTTCTAGAGGATGTCCAGGTAAATCTTCCGGAAACACATCAACATATTCTCTCACAATAGGTACATCCTCTATTTGAATATTACTTTCCTCACCCTCAGTAATTTCCTTCTCTTCCTCCCCAATAATTGAATTTAGTTGAGCTACTGGGGGTGGATCTAGATAATAATTATGTGGCGACGATTCGGCTCTAAAGATAAGGTGTTCCTTATCATCATCATCAAGAATCGTAACCTCTTTCCTCTTACAATAAATTTTTGCATCATGGTCCGAAAGCCAATCCATACCGAGGATTATATCAAATTCAATCATGGGTATGACAATGAGATCAGCAGGTAAAGAACATTTAGGTGCTCTAATGGGAACTAATCGACAAAACTTTGTTGCAACAATACATCCCTTAGGGGTTTTGACCGACAAATCCCTTGTTAAATCAAATTGTAAATATCTAATTTTCTTAGAAAACTGGGAAGATATGAAACAATGCGATGATCCAGAATCAAATAATGCATTTTCTAAACTTGAGGAAACCATTAAATTACCTGCCAACACGTCTTTCAGAGCTTCCACCTCAGCAGTAGTGATAGCATAAGCCTGGCCCTGATCCCTTGGCCTCTTCTGAGGTAAGTTCCCCTGACGCTTCGGACATTCATTTGCATAATGTCCCTTCTCTCTACAATTATAGCATTCCACGTTGATAACCGCTTTCTTTCCCTTGCATTCATGAGCTTGGTGGCATTTTTCACCACACTTGTAACATACTCCTTTTCCTTTTAGACAGGCACCAGGGTGCTTCCTACCGCAATTATCACAAGGTGGAAATTCATTTCTACCCTTATTCCCTGTTTCCTTATTTCCTTTCCCAGAGTTTTCAGCGGATCTCTTCTTATCTTGCTTTGATTTAAAGTCATAAGACTTAGAGAATTCCTTTTCCGTCTTGATAGCGCACGAGACAATACCTTCGTATGAAGAGAAGGTTTTTGATACTAAAGCTCGACGGAGAAATGGTTTCAACCCATCAAAGAAACGATCAGTCTTACTTCTTGGGTTACGTATGTAATCTGCAACATACCTTGCTAACCTTGTAAAGTTAGCCTCATACTTTGTGACATTCTCATCCTCCTTCTTCCTCAGACTCTGAAATTGCCTTTCCATATCCGATCGATGGTCTCGAGGAAAGTATTTTTCTAAGAACAGCTCTTTGAACTCCTGCCATTCCATGTTTGTTAATTCATCATCTTCCTTTGTGTTTTGAATTAGTGACCACCATTGATCGGCATCTCCAGTGAGGCGGTAAACTTCCATGACAACATTCTCCCTTTCACTACTCCCCAAGGCATGGAATATTTTCTCTAAGGAATTTATCCATTGCTCAGCTACTATAGGATTTGTACTCCCATTGAAGGTTGGTGGTTGTTGCCTCATGAAACGGTCTAGCATTGATCTTCCACGTTGCGGATCAGGGTGCTCCATACGAGTAAGGTTGTTATTCATAACCTGCGTGAGTTGTCCCAGTACGGTGAGAAGCTGATCAGCACCAGTTGTATCACTAGCTCCACCATAATTATCTTGAGCAGGAGGGAAATCCCTACATGGAGTGCGTGCATTGATACGGTTTCCATTCCTTCCACTAGGCGCCATTTCTAAATAATGGCATAAACTAGATTAGTTCATGAATCAAAATACATAATTCCATACTTGTAAAACACTTAACATAAATTGAAATAATTATGGATATAATCCATAATTATAAAAATGTTTTCTTTGAGGAAGTATATACTCATAACCCTTCATAGTTGTTTGTAAAGAAAATGGGAATTATCCAAAGCATATCCCCCGGGAGTGTCGTAACCAAGAGTGCAGCAAGGCCCGTTGTTATGCACCAGTTCCCGTTCGAGTCTAGCTCAAAGCGGTGTTTTCGGGTTTTACCCCTAGGTACATCTGTGCCAGAGCCGCCTCTACCTGCTCGTATCCAGACAGGGATGTATTGCTCGGAAAACTCACAACATCTCTACAATACCAAAATTCTAGGAAGTTCTTCTATACTAATCCTCAAAGTCTATCTTCGGGATATGTGCTCTAATCAGAGTTTATCTAAATCTAGCTTCCAAGGTTAGTACTAAACTGCCTCTGATACCAACTGTAACGCCCTGACCCCAGCTACCCAGAGTCGGTGCATTACTTCATAACATTGGCATGATCACAAAAGATCAAGTCTCGAAAGACCGATTAGTTTAGTAGCCTTGGAAACACTAGATACATTCATAAACATTACATTACATCATAAAAATGAAAACTACAATAACATGGTCTCCCTAGTCCACACTCATATCCTCACTGACTATTCTTGCAAGTCAGTCATAATACACTTCTTCACATCCTGGGAAAAATAAAACATTGAATGGGGTGAGCTCAAATGCTCCGTAAGGATAACAATATAGCGGAAAATTTCATAAGAAAACATAATCATTTAAGGCAATGTATAACTAAAACAAAATCCTTATTGAACTTGAACTTCAGCATAATATGGAAAAAGTAAAATAAAATAATGCCATTACTTACTCACATGGATATTCTACTAGACAAATAATCACGTGAAATATCAATAACCACTTTCATAATGAGGGAATGTATAATGCCAGACATTCTGAAACACTTTGTCAAGGCCTCAGCCAAGACGTCTAAAATGATTAAGGCCTCGGCCAAAACCATAAATCAAATTGGGAAAGGGCCTTGGCCAATTCCACTTCTAGTTGTCTCATGAGACCTACCGATGCATCGAGGAGCTATAGCGGGCTCCACCCGTCACATATTAAGTCCAATATATTCCTCATATGAATAGGTTTAAACATAACATAAATATTCGTATTAAAAATAGCATACGAAATTTCAACAATTTCTTCATAAACTATGGATGATATAAAAATAACACATCCACAATCAAATATCTCACAAAATGTTCAATGGACGTTTTGTATCATAAATCAATTTCAATTAAACTTAAAACCCATCAAAGGATGTTGACATGGATGAAAACAAAGCTATTTGAGAGTAATATCTCTCCTTTTTGAAATCATTTAAAAGTCCCATAATTATAAAATAATACATTTACTTTGAAGACATTCTTATAAGCTTGTTAGGTAAGCTTTGACGAAGTTATAATGGCGGAAAATAGCCGCACCCATCGTATAAGTTAAAAAAAACATTCTTACCTTAAATTTGTCAAAGAGGTCAAAAAGTACATTGTTTGGAAAACGACGGTAAGATTCCTTTCAAAAATGTATAAGGGTATAAATTACTTTAACACATTTTCCATTTAATAGTAAAAATGTTTTGAAAGACATTTTTAAGAAACATGGATGTGGATGATAACGAGGTCCCAGTAGATAATTATGTATAAACAACCTTGGATAATGAAGAGGTTGTGAAGTAAACCCTTACCTTGTACTTTTCCTTGTTTGGGGTATGTTAACCTCCTGTATAATGGTGAAATAATTGTTATTAAATTATACAAGAATCATATACATTCATATGATATCATATATGATCTTTTAACATTGCTTTGTTAACAATATCTTAGATTTATCGTTGTTTCGGGTGTTAACTTACTCGTTTTCGTAAGTCGTGTTTTCACGGATAGGTTGTATCTTATTCATATCCAGAATGATATCATGTCCTTAAAAATTATTTTTAGATCATCAAATGATAATTATACTTGAATGGATACGACGGAGAATGAATCTCATCGCGTTCGTGGAGACGGTAGTCCGTACGTACGCATGAGCGACAATATCATTATTTTGATATTAAAATAATATATAATTGGATAGTATATCATATATACAGAATCATTATCATGTTATATTTATTATTTACATGAATTACATATCATTATTATACCCATCTAAATAATAATATATTGAATAGCAATTACACCACGATGTGGAGACGGTAAGCCGTACGTACGCATGTATGGTGACATGTCATTCAAATGATGGGTAGAATACTGAATATGGTTGTTCCATATTTATAATAACATCACAGTATATAGAAGATATTGGAGTTATAATTTTAGAATTGAAATAATAAACAAAGAGGGAGTGGAAGAAGAAAGAAACTTGAAAGAGGGTGATGAAAATGTTACCTCTTCTTCGGGTTCTTCCTTTTGATTTGATCAAAAGGACTCCTTAGGATGGATTTCTGACTAAAGTAAAGCTTCTAGGATGAAGGGAGAGAAGTTGGGTGAGTATTTGGGCAGAGGTTGGCCGAACCAAAAGGATTGAAAGTGTGAATAAGGTGGTAGAGGTGGGGGCCTTTTATAAGAGGAGAGGAGGGTCTCTTTTGAAAAGATTGAAATGTTACATTATTATACAATGCTTTTCGGATTCTAAAGGTCCCACACTTATAAAATTCGTGGATAAGGTGATAAGGGTTCGAAATCTCCTCATCCAATAGGCTTTGGAAAAGTGTAAGCCTTGGAGTTTGCATTATCTTCTCATTTTATTTAAATCGTTAAATAATGAGGTCATCGCTGCATCATCATGATGTCATAAATAATTTAATTTATTTAATGTCTAAAAATTCTAAAAAAAATACTATGATGTAGGAAACTTTTTAGCTTTCCAATGATTATTTATAGTCAAAAATATGACTTGTATAACCCCATATAAAATTTTTTTTAGTAAAACATTTCATGTTTGTGTCATTTTTTACTTTAACATTAAATAAAAGGTATTTATGTCATTTTCCAACTAAAGTGGCTCCATGGGGTCCCCAAGTTGACCCATGGATTGTATTGGTCGTCCATGGAACATCCAATGAGGGTAGGACATGTGTCAAGCTCATCTCATATTATTAAAACATTATTTTTACCTTAAACTACACTAATTACCTCTAATCGCGATTAAGAACTTAAAAGTTACTATTCACCAAAAATTATTTTAATCTCATTCAACCACATTTTACTTCTTAATGACAACCATGTATGTCGGATTTTTGAAAATCAAATCACAGAAGTGGTAATATTTCATTTAAACAAAAAATCAGTTATTTAACTACTACTTAGTGGTTTCACTATTCATCAAAAATTGAAGTTTTTCAGAACAATGCCAAAATTTCACCCTAAGCTATAATTGATATTCCGAATTCAAAAATGATGTCTATTTTAAAAAATTCCAAACATATAAGTTGAATTAATTAATTTTATAATTAATTCCCGCTGTCACAACAAATAGCGTGTTTTTAAGAAACAATTTATATCAAAAGATTGGCAATTGTTTATGTCCATTTTCAATGTTAAATTAATTCTAATGACCACCATTGGATAAAATTGTAAAAATATATTATAATTATACTTTAAAACTACTAAATAGTATAATTTATCACTATAAATTATTTTTATTAAAAAAGTTGTTTTTAAGTATTTTTCACTATTCATAAAAAATTAGAAGTTCTCAGAAAAATACCAAAAATTCAACATAGGCTAATTTCGATATTCCGAATCCAAAAATGAAGTCCATTTTGATAAATAAAATTTATAAAATTTCAAAAAGTAGGTATTACTATTCACAACGGCTAGTTTAATTAGTTGTGGTGTGTGTTAGAGCTCGATGTTTGGTACAACACACGCTATTGCATTATTCGAAGGGAAACGTACCGTGGAAGATTGGGGTGTTACATTACTATAGCTCGGTGGCACTACAGCTCGTACCTGAGGAGGGCCAATACCTCGTCGGGGCTATCCTAGGTCGACATCGTACTCTGCCAGAATGCTCCTCTCCCAACATCTGATGTAAGTGATCTGTTGGCCCAAAATTGTCTGGTTCTTGGGCATCGAGGGCATCTAAAGCAGCCTGTTACCAATATAAATATATCATTAAGTTAAAAAATAGATATTAAAAAATAAATTCAACAGATTAAAACTTACAATCTGCTGTTGAGTCGCTTCGTTGACGACACTTCCATCCTTTTTACGTCTACTCTAGCAAAACAGTTTTGCTCGAGGCACACGTCCTTCAATATTTTGTATTTGCCTCTACAATGACATTGAAAAATAAAGTTGTATGAAAACTTTAGCAAACTATTAAATAATTGAAGAAACAAAAGAAAGTGTAAGTTATAAAGAAAACTTATAAACAATTGTCATACCTGTTTCCTCTCATGATCAGGCATCGTAGTGCGTCCCAGTGTGTGGAGGTATTTTTTTGCATCAATGTTCTTTTTATTTTTTCCAAATGATTCCTAAATAAAATTCGAAAATTCAACAGATAGTATTAATGAAAAACATGAAAGTTATTATTTAAATACCTCAAATGTTATTAATACCTTAAACTGGGTACTCGTCCAATGAGTAATCATCTGAAGATACCGCTCTATAGGACAATCATCAACCACTGGTACCGCCTCTAACTCAGTGCCAACTATAGCAACCCAGCCAATATACAACTCATGCTTATAGGCTCTCCAAAGCTCGCCTAAATCCTTTAGATGTTCCGATCGTTCACCCTCACCATCGGGAAAATTAAATTGAAGTTGAAATCAAAATATTAATTCATATAAATACAAAAATAATTAATGGCATTAAATAGAACAAGTTTTTTTACCCATATCTCTGCCCAAGCTCTATCCTTGACCTCATGTGGCAAATGTCTCCATGATAGTGGGCTGACGGGAATGATGTCGGAGTATTTGGCAAGCATCGCCAAAAAACTCCGACATTGCTGCCCTGTTTTCTCAACCATTTGGTTGTCTTCATTATAATACACCATAACCTGTGTGTGGCGGTTCCACACCGAACGCATGCGTGTACGCCCCCACCCACGCCTCCTGTCAGTAGATGTATCTTTCATGAAAGAAAAACAAATATTTTATCAAAATATGTTATAATGAAAATAAATATTTCTATAAAAATTTGTTAGGGTTCTATAAATATACCTGTGCCGGTCTGATCGCTGAGCGCCACTGGATCCACAAAAACTGATGGAACACCCTGTGGTGGAACAGGAGTCGAAGACGATGGAATATAGAAGCTCAGAGAGACAGAAGTAGAAGGAAAATAAGATGGGACAACTATCTGACCGAATGATGACTGGGGAGTGGGAATCATCATGGGATGTGAAAATGATGGGCCAGAAGATGCAGAAGGTAGCGAAAACATGGGAGGCCTAAATATCCGGTGTGTCTCTAATGACACACCGGGATCAGAATGTGGGAATGATGACATGTCAGTGGGAGGGGCATGGTCTAGTCGGGTACGCGCAGCTGCTCGTCCACCTCTAGTACGAACCCTCCTCGTACCACCGGCCTGAGTACTAGGACCAGTACTAGGCTCCTCGTCGAATAACTATCGACGTATAGGTGGATCCTAAAAAAATGTTTACAAAAAAATTAATCACATGACATTATATATTCTTTAAATATATATATATATTTGTAATAAAGTACTCACTGTAGGCACTGATGGTGGAACGCCCATCTCCGTCATTCGACGATTATTCTCCATCATTTTTTTCCTTCGTCCCTCTTTAGTTGGCTTCATTTCCTGATTTTGAAAACAAATATGTAATTCATTAGAAAAATAAAACTAATGTGTAACCCAAAAAACTAAATATATGAGGGAATAGGGGGACTCATAGGTAATTTAGATATCAATTGTTTTATAAGATCTTGAATGGATTTAATAAATCATACAAGTTGTAATGTTCACCAAGTTAGAAATATTGTTTGACTATGTTTGAATACAGTTCAATTGCAAATTAGAAAATTCAATTCAAATAAAACTTCAACCAATAAACATTGAAAATTCACATAACGGTCAAGTCAGCTATCAATTGTTTTAGAAGAGCTTGAATGGATTTAATAAATCATACAAGTTGTAATGTTCACCAAGTTAGAAATATTGTTTGACTATGTTTGAATACAGTTCAATTGCAAATTAGAAAATTCAATTCAAATAAAACTACAACCAATAAACATTGAAAATTCACATAACGGTCAATTCATCTAAAACATATTTGTGATCAATACTAAATCAATTTGAATATTACCAACCTTAACAACCCAACTCGAGGTAAACAAAAAGAATTGAGAACATGGATAAATGATTCTATATATTTTCAACCACAACTTCAGGTTCACAAACAACTCTGACAATTGAGCTGTTTGAGTCATCAAAAGAAATAAATTGATTGGTTATAATGGCACTAGGGACAATGTCAATTCCATCATCACCATCATCAAAAATATATCTTGGAATTACTTCAACTATGATACCAAATTTAGGTCGAAGTTGGTCTTTGACATAAAATACTTGTGAAGCCATTGATGCCAACACATATGGTTCTTCGGTAGCAAGAGTGCGAGTCATATTAATTACTCGAAATACACAATCCTCAATAAATGTGCCATGTCTCTTCATCGAATCAAACCAATGGCATTTCATCATTGTGACTCATCCATGAGAGTAATAATCCAATATTATTATTTTCTCAACAACTCCATAATAACCCACATTTTCAAATCACGGTCTACTATCTGATGCACTGGAATAACAATCTGTTGTGGCAGTAACCATAACACCATCATGTTGTGTTCTCATGTTCTTTGCTCGTTTAGTGACAATAAATTTGTACCCATTGATAATAATTGATTTACAGTCACGAACCACGGTATTAGGACCAAAAGCCAAAGCTCTTATTTCCTTAGAGACAGAGTCAGCAGAAAAACTCAATACCTACAATATAAATGACTATTAAACTTAATTAAATATTGATATAATTATTTTAAACATTAATTTTTTAATACCTTCAATTTTAACCAAGCAGAAAACTCTTTGCTATGCAAAGTCTCGCTCCTTCTCAAAGATAAAGAACGATGCTTCCTATTTATCATTGTTTTATGTTCCCTGCAGATAAAAAATATGAATAGTTTAATAGATATATATGTAAGATATACATAATCAATTTAGTTACCTGATATAGTCATCGAACAAATCATAGTTGAACAAAACTGTGTGATGTGCCATATCCCGCTCTTCATGGCTTAATGTCTTCAATGTATATGATCCAGGAATTCCTCCTGTTTGAGGAAGTGATGGAAAACTGGGTTCAATTTTCTCATACTTTTCTTCTTCATTTCTCATTGGTCTGTTCAATCTTGTAGTAAGATTAGACAAATACATCGAGCAGAAATCCATACATTCTTGAGCCATGTAACCGTTCACGATAGAACCTTTGGGATGATTTCTGTTTCGGACATAAGACATTAATGTGAACATATTTCTTTCAGTTGGATACATCCAACGAAAAGAAATAGGTCCTCCGAGAAGTATTTAAGTGGGAATATGGACAGTCAGATGCAGCATGCATGTGAAAAATGATGGAGGAAATATTTTCTCCAACTCACACAAAATTAATGGAGAATCTGTCAATATTTTTTGAAGAAAGACTTGGACAACTTCTTAGCACAAAGATCACTAAACAAATTACACAACCGAATAACAACCAACCTTACATTATTGGACAAAAGATGACGGATTGCTATTGGAAGCAACTCATGCAGTAGAACGGTATAATCAGGAGTCTTCAAAGATTTTAGCTTCAACTCTCTTCTGTTGACCCATTTAGATATGTTGCTTGAATAGCCATCAGGAACTCTAATAGTCTCTAATACTTCTAGAAATTGTTTTTTTTCATAGGTGTCATCACATAATAAGCACATGGAAGTTGCCATTTATTTTCACTAATACGTACATGATGCAATTCTGGTCTGATGCCCCAATCCACCAAGTCACGCCGAGATCGTAAATCATCTTTTGTCTTCCCATTGACATTTAGAAGAACCAGAAGCAACATTTCACACATATTCTTTTCAATATGCATTACGTCTAAGAAATGACTTAACAAATTGGTTGACCAATAAGGCAAATCAAAAAAGATACTCCTCTTCCTCCAATTGTAATAGGTTTCAGTGGAAACATTCTTTCTCTTTCAAGATTTCATTTGACCCTTCCTGAATGAAAAACTGAAATCTTTCAATTCATTAAGCACGTCAGTTCCTGAAATACACTGAGGTGGATCATCGGTCTCTATAGTATTATCAAATCTTTGACGATTCATTCTATATGGATGATCCTTTGGCAAGAATCGTCGATGTCCCATAAAACTGAAACTTTAGCGATGTTTTAGTCTTCTGGATCATGTATTCTTCATACAAACTGGACATGGCAGTTTTCCCTTCGTACTCCATCCAGGCATCATTGCATAAGCTGTAAAATCATTGATCGTCCACATAAGCGCAACACGCATCTGAAATATGTCTTTAGAACATGCATCGTATGTGCGCACACCCACATCCCAAAGAAGTTTCAACTCTTTTATTAAAGGTTGCATGTATACATCAATATCAATGTTGGGATCAGAAGGACCAGATATGAGTATACTCATGAAAGTGAAAGGTTTTTTCATAAACAACCATGGGGGAAGATTATAAATGTGTATAAAAACTAGCCATGTGCTGTGCGAAGTAAGCATCTGCCCAAACAGATAAAAACCGTCGCATGAAAGACACAAACTCACATTACGCACGTTAGCTGCAAAATCAGGATGTTGAGCATCCAATCTCTGCCATGCAAATCCATCTGCAGGATGAACCAACTCATCATTAGTCTTCTTTCTCTCGGTATCATGCCATCTCATTTTTATTGATATGTCATCAGACATAAAAAAGATTCTGGAGTCTGGGGATCAATAGAAAGTGCCACATTACTTTTTGTGGAACGCGAGATGGTGTTCCATCAGATTTTGACTTCCAGCGGAATATGCCACATTTTATACAATCATTTCATTCAGCGGTTTCCTCCCAGAATAAACTGCAATCTTTCAGGAAACCATGAATTTTTTTTCTTGAAAATCCAAGTTCCTCAACTAACTTCCATGCCATATAGTGGTTTGAGGGAATATCTGCATCATCTAGAAGTAAATCCTTCAAGAGGTTAAGAATGTAATCGATTGCTGTATTAGAAATCCCATACATAGTTTTCCCATGAAACAATCAGATTAAAAATTCCAGCTTTTTCATTTTATCGCATTGTCGATATACTGGAGTTGTGGAAGCATCATTCAATTTTTTCACCCTATCAATATC
Organism: Viscum album; assembly: GCA_963277665.1. Lineage (NCBI taxonomy): Eukaryota > Viridiplantae > Streptophyta > Magnoliopsida > Santalales > Viscaceae > Viscum > Viscum album. Next base: position 1,508,259,004 of record OY728128.1, on the reverse strand, counting down.
ATCATTTTCACTAGATGCATTAGCTGTCCTCATATCGAAGTCTTCTTGAGTCAAAATCCTTTCTTTTTCATGATGACAAATAAATGGAAACCGATCATCTAACAAATTCTCCATTCCAGTCCTTTCATTTAGATCATCACCAATTTGAGATTTCATTTTCTCCCCATTGTGATACCACACAAAGTAGTTTGCTTGAAAACCATTTTTGGTTATGTGGTAGCTGACTTCTTCACGGCTCAACCAAGGTCTACCAACACAATTGGAACATGGGCAGTGTATGTGACCACTATCTGAAGCATTGTGAAATGAAAAATCTATAAAGCTCTCCAAATTTTTTTGAAAATCACTTGAGATCCGATCGATTTCATACATCCAACATCTTTCCATTCTGTAAAAAGAATTTATATAAGTCATTTTGTCATAAACAATTCAATAGGATTGAAATTTAATAGAAAATATATTTAAGTAAACGATAAAGGAAGGATTTTCTAGTTGATCTAGTGAACTATTAAAACAATGTAAAGATATACTAATTAATTTAGTTATGTGTGCCTAGATTTGAGGTGAGATGTGTTTTGTAATTTTTCCATTTATCACATACCAAGAAGAGACCATAGACCTGATAAAACATTGTTCAAGATATTACAAAGTGAAGGTTTTTCATGAAATATGCAGAATGTGTAAAGAGAGTTTTTTAAATAAGTTATTGATTCTAAAAAATGGAAATATTGTGAAAAGTTAGTACATTTCATAACACCCAAACTAAAGTCCACAAAAAGTACCATATCACCCCACTAAAAAAAAGGAAAACCACCTACCCCACTACCCCAACCATGTCAATTACCTCAATGAGGGCTTCTATGTCTGTATTTTGGAAGAGGTTGAAGGAGTCTTACCTAGATGGGGGAGTTGCAGCCGATCAGATAGAAGACCTCAGGTTAGGGTTCACCTGCGCGGGGGCTTCTGGAAATCGGGGGAAATGTAGAGTTATTTTCTTCTGTGTAATCGGGGGCGGGCTGTCCACGGGGGGTGGCGGGGTTGTCCAGGGGGTACGGGGTGTCCAGGGGTAAGCGGGCTATCCACGAGGGTGGCGGGGCTGTCTAGGGGGGAGGGGGTGTCCAGGGGGTGGGCGGGCTATCCATGGGGGTGGGGGTGGTGGGGGGGCTTTCCAAGGGTACAAGGTTTCTAGGGGGTGGGGGTGTCCGGGGTGTGGGGGGGGGGGGGGGTGTGGGGTGGGGGGGAGTGTCTAGGGGGTGGGCGGGCTGTCCAAGGGGTTGGGGGGCTGTCCAGGGAGTAGGGGGTGTCCAGGGGGTGGGCAAGCTTTCCACGGGGGTGGCGGGGTTGTCCAGGGGGTACAAGGTGTCCAGGGGGTGGGTGGACTGTCCACAAGGGTGGCAGGGCTGTCTAGGGGGTAGGGGGTGTCCAGGGTGTGGGCGAGCTATCCATAGGGGTGTGACTGAGAGCTATGAGATTTAATTGGGTTGTCATTCATGTTATGAAAAACAAAAGATGGGTGTTAAGTATTAGAATAGTATTTTTTAGTGAAAATCCAATTTGGTAGGATTAGTGACTTGATAACATGATGGTATCAAGTTTTCAATTGGGAAAATGTTGGGGCATTGGATTCTAAAAGGCTCCCACAACCTTCCAAGGATATATTATTTCTAGAAAAATGTGTTGTGGGAGAAGGAATTCATCCTATATAGTTGATGTCACTTTTAGATCATGTGATTCCTTACTCATCAAGATGACTAAACAAAAACCAAAACCAAAGAGGCCTCAAAACTATCCAAATCTCTAGAAGTGATGAATTCCCCGTGCTTATTGGTGAACTATGGAAGTGATGACTTCCCACCTGCACAGCCCCCCCTCCCCACCTCACCCCCAACAGACTCCCCCTGCACAACCTCCCTCCCATCCACCAACTACACAACCCCCCCCCACCTGCACCCCCACTTGCACAACCCCCCCTCCCCCACCCCCACCAGCACAACCCCCTCCCATCCACCCACTGCACACCCCCCACCTCACCCCCAACATACTCCCACCTTCCCATCCCACCCCCAACCTACACACTCCCCTCCCCCACCCACTTGCACAACCACCCCCCACCTTACACCCCCACTTGCACAACCCCCCCTCCCCCACCCCCACCTGCACATCCCCCCTCCCCCCACCACCACCTGTACACCCCACCCCCACCTCACCCCCAACAGACTCCCACCTTCCAAGCCCACCCCCCCAACCTACACACTCCCCTCCCCCCACCTACTTGCATAACACCCCCCTCCACTTTCACCCTCCAATTGAACAACCCCTCTCCCCCACCCCCACCTGCACAACACACCCCCACCCCCACCTGTACAACCCCCACCTCACCCCCCAAGACTCTAACCTGCCCATCCCACCCCCAACCTGCACACTCCCCTCCCCCCACCCACTTGCACAACAACCCCACTCTAATTGCACCCCCACCTGCACAACCCACCCCTCCCCCCACCCACACCTGCACAACCCACCCCCACCCCCACCTGTACAACCCCCCACCTCAACACCCCACCATAACACCCCCTCCCCCCACCTAAACACCCCACCAACACACCCCCTCCCCCCACCTACTGCACCCCCAGCACCTCCCACAAGAACAAAAACATAAAACAAAAATAGAACAAAAAATTGATTCACACATGACACCAGAACAAAAACAGAAAACAAATAACAAATCCAATTTAAAATGTTGGGTATACGTACTGCCGAACCTTAGGTTTAAGAAAAATCAAAACAGAAAAGAAAAAAATTAGATGCAAAACATTAAACATAACATTCTACTTACATATTTGAAGTATAGAACAAACTAACCTTGTGATTGAGTATGGATCTGGTGGAATGATTTTCTACATGAGAGAGATATTAGGTCTCAATTTTAGCAGTTCAATCACGTGGATGGGATCTTGGGTTCCATGGGATTTTAGGGGAAAACTTTCCAAACAGTTTTAACAAACCATTGGGAAAGGTGAGCTTTACCAACGGTTTACACAAACCGTTGGGAAAGCCTTCCTAAATCATGGGCTTTACCAACGGTTTTGTAAAACCATTGGTAAAGGGAGAAAAATTTTTATATTTCCCAACAGTTTCTTCAAACCATTGGGAAATACTTATTTTATACATCTATGCCAACGATTCAGCAGAACCGTTGGAAAAAAAGCGTTGGGAAAACCCAACTTCCCAGTAGTGATCATTTACATTTTCAGATCAGAATATTTTAATTCTCAACCATTGATTTTTTTTTGCGGAAGTTGAACCATCACAACCAATTCTTATATAAATAGGGACTCCCCTTGCGTCCCACATCAATTGTTCCAGATATTTCCTCTTGACTATCTCACCCCTTTAAGTTTTCTAGTTTGAAAAATTATATTTTTATCTAATTCTCTAGTCTTAGTTTCAATATGATGGAATCTGTTGAAGATTATAAGAAATGGAATGATTTTAGGGAAATTTTAGTCAAGTGATATTTCTATGAGAAATATGATTCAACTTTGAATAAGATTATAGAATTATAGGGTTAGGAGTCTGTCTGTGTTGATAAAGTTAATAAGGAACTTGATTTTTTTACCCTGTTATGGTTTGTGATTTTTATATATCTATTACGTTTTTCAAAGTAGATGGAAAATAGAAACATTCTTTTTCTATGAATGGGAATAAATACAAGTTTTCCTACAATAAAGATATGAGTTTTATAGGAGTACCATTAGAAGGAGAGACATATTTTCCTTAACAAGAATTGCCTGATGATATTTTTTTGTTTAATAAGAAGAAAGTATAATATTATTTGTTTAATCATTACAAAAAAGTAAAGAATGTTTATCACATGACACTAGATAATCATGTTATTTCTTTCTGAATTCAATTATTCCTCATTCCAAAGAAAGGGGACAAAGACACCCTAGAAGTTTATAAATTTTTCACATTGTAATTCTTAGTAAACATAAGAAAGATAGAATTGGTGAGTTTTATCTTCATAACCTTGGATAATATAAAATTAGGTACAATAAAGTTAAAGATTATCATGTTTTTATACTTGTTAAGTATGTTGATTATTAAATGTATGAAGTTTTCCAAGATTTCCAATAAATTAGTTCCAATGAGGGAAAAAATTTCATTAATCAGTGAAAATATAATGAATAGGATGAGATTTATTTTTGATGTAAAATATAAAAAGTTTTTTAAGAAATTTAGTGGTATTACATTATAGGCAAAACCATCAATGAAGGTAGAGAAATATGAGAGGAATAAGAAAATGAAACCAGAGACTTCACCACCAAATAAGGAAAAAAACAAAGTTCTTGATGAAGTTCATGATGAGTGGATGAAAAAGAAATAATAAAGAAAAATAGGAGATACACTATTCATAATTGACCCTTATAAGGCTAAGGTTTTGAAAATTCATACTACCGATACATTAGAAAAATAATAAAAGAAAATAAATCAAAAGAAGAGGTCGATTGATTATTAAATTTGTGAAATATTGTTGAAAGGTGTTGAGATATAGTATGAGAATCTTTTTTTTCCAACCTCCCATGCAGATCAAGTTAATCCGGATTCCTAATTAGTTTTTTAAGAGACCACAATTATTCATATTGATGTTCCATACGTGCTTAACAAGGGAATACAAAAAGGTCATTGATGAAGAATAGGTCCCAGTCCTTCTTGAAAATCAATCAAAACCGAAAATAGCTAGAAAAAGAGAACTTATAACTACAAGGAATTTAGAAAAAGAACTTGAAGTGGATCTTGGAGAAGAATTTAAAGAAGAAAATGTTTATTAAAAAGAATAAAAATATGGATATGAATAAGAAGAAGGAAGTGAATATGAGGATGTTGAAGAAGAAGTTGAAGAATACGTAGAAGAAGAAGAAGAGAATGAAAATGAACACGATGATAAGGAAGAAAATAAATATAATAATTCTTAATTAGAATCATCATCGAAATCCTAATTTGAATTTTCTTCTAAATAAGATAAATAAGAGAAGTTAGGTAGTCCTAAAGAAGAATCCTCATCTGAATAAGAAGCACAATATTCTTCTAAGAAAGATCAGGATGATCAAAATTCTAATATCAAAGATGATGGTAAAGACAAGACCAATACAAATGTGGAGATTTTATAATTATTAGATGATAATAAATTATATATGTAAGTTTAAAAAGTTTTTACAAATATTGATAAAGGAAAATGAAAAGATGAAACCATACCAAGGTGAATAAAAACTTATTAGGTTTAGCAAGAATTGTCAGATTAGGCCCAAACCATTTCTTTGGAAGGATTTTATTTTATTGTTAATGTGTTTAAAATATTAAAAGGAACTATTACTTGTTTATCAAACCTTGATTTTTAATGATAATTGATTCAATAATGTTTGAATGACACATCAGAATCAATAATGGTTTTAACAGAGAAATTTATTCTGCTTAAGGTTGAGTTGAAAGTTTTTAAAGAAAGCTTCCAGACTCATAAGAGAACTTTTAATCAAATGGTGATGTTGTATCATAAATTTTATACTGATCTCAAATTACATGAGGATAATTTTGATGATGTGAAGAATATAAGTAATTAATAAGTCAAATCCTTTAATAATTTATCTAAATATAAGGAAGAAAGAGTAATGTCGGCGTAAGTATTTAAAAGTTCAACCGATGAAAGAATTGGTGAAACTAAATATTTGAAGAAGAATATTAAAGACATGGAGATAAAAATGTCTTGACTCCGATCATGAAATGATAAAGTTATCAAACTCAAAGATCAGAAAAAAGAGTTTTCTAAAAAAATTATGATTCAATAAGAAAAGGTTGAGAATACAGAGAAAGACATAAATGAGTTCAAGAAGATCAAAGCATTTTTCAAGGCCCTAATGAAGAAAGATTAAATATTTTTTATTCTGAAATATCATTATAATTTTTTGTAAAACATTTTCTATATTGATTAATGAATCATTTTTTGATCCAATTTCTATTATGCTTGAATTTTTTTCCAATTATGATTGGTTTTTTACATTCTTTTATACTTCTATGGATGACTGGGTAGTTTAGAATTATTTTATGTATTAATTTTCTAACTCTTTTAGAAAATTTTTAATTCTTTCCCCATTCCATTTTTAAATAAAAAATGGGGATAAATTTATAGAAAGGGAGAAATATTTATATGGGATAGAAATTATTAAACAAGGAGAAATTTTTATGAAAGGAATAATTATTAACAAAGGGGGAGACAATTTTTTAATGGGGAGATTCCTATATTAAGGGGGAGAATAAAATCCATAGGGGAAGATGTTATACTAAGGGGGATCTCATTGTATTCAACATAAAACTCTTTATCTTATTAAGATGAGTCATAAACTTAGGGGTAGTTAAGGTTTAAAGAATAAATCTGAATATGAAGAACTTAAAATAATATGGGTTCTAAGTTTTTTCAAGTTATTTTTTCATTTAATACATGGGGTTTATTCTTTCCAAAAAGGGGGATATTAATATGTCAGAAGTTATAATTATTAATTTTCCATTACTTTAGTTTTATAAATAAAAAATACTTCCTAAAAATTTATTTAATAACTTTTTATGTTCAAAGTGTTTTATTATGTTTTTTAGAAAACATTACCTTTTACTATACTTAAAATAAGTTCCTAAGTATTAAGAGTATAAATGTTATATTCTTAATTATGATTATCACAATGATTATGCGTCTAATTATTCAAACTCACAAGTATTAGTACCTGATGTTAGACTTCCTATCATAACTTTCATAATGAAAAATCCTTAAAAATCGGACTGATACTGGTATCGATAACATTGGACTCACTCATAAATATTATCGTATTGACTTTTTTAAGGTAGTCAATTGGACTAACGTAAGTTCATAATAATATTCAGAAGACTTATTTCTAATGTAATGAAAATATTTTACACTATAATGGTGTAAACCAATACAATGTTGGAAAATATATTATGCAAGATCATCATGAGCTTTCAAGTGATAGGTGTCCAAATCTGTTGTAAAAAACTCAGAGAAATATGACCGTTGGGAGATCAAGATGACTATTAAGAGGATACCTATAAATACTAGGTTATTTTAAGATTTTGGATCTAATTTATTCATTTAAAATTTATCATTTTTCATTTTCTATGAAGATTTCATAGTATGAATATCTTTTTCTTAGACTTGCTAATTGTTTAGAGTTTTGTAGTTATATGGAAACCATGTCAGGTTATCTCCCTATACACTCTTTATTTTGTAACCTGAATTTGATCATTGTAATGATCTAGGGATTATAAAGATGATAATATAGAGAATATGATCCATTTTATTGGTGGATTACCTGGATGGTAAGATAGATCTAATCATCGTATCGAGGGCTTCTAGGAATAGAAAGATAGATCCATTACAATCATTATATCAATAGATTTCCTTATCAAGTAGATGAATACTTTACTATAATTAAAAAACATTAGATACTTTATTTAGGGTTATTGATTATCTTTCTCTTAAGGTTAAAATAGGTTATTATGTTTAAATATATAATAAGTAATTTTTACAGTTTTTAGCTATTTCATTACTTATTTATTACAAGTTTTATATTCTAATACATATATAAAAGAAAGAGAAACATCATATTCATATTTATTTACTGTTTGTTTTATCTATACTATTTTGATTATGATAAAAAAACTTTAATTAATTGGATCCATAGTGATTATGATATTTTACACTTTGATTTAATTGTATTGATTCTGATTACGTTTTTGTGACTTTGTTAATCAGACTGGGGGCCGAGTCAGATAATCCAACTTAAAGAGGATTTGGGATTATTAAGTTTAATTCTTTTAATATAAGTTTTTAAAATATAATTCACTCCTCTTGTAAGTATAGTATTCACAAGTTATAAAGATCATATATTATGATCCAATAAGAAATGAGGCACAAAAGTAATCATATGAATCATAACTTTGTCAATTAGGAATTCTTACTTGAGTCCCATAAAATAGTGGGCCTGTGATAGCAACTTATGTACCATCTCGGGCTTGGGATAACAAAAAGTGTACCCCTTGATCTTGGGATGATAACCCATGTACCCTATTGGGATTGGGATACTAATTTTATACCCAATTTGGCTTGGCCTAATATCTTTATACCCACTTGGACTTAAGATACTACTTTTTTACCCTCTTGGTCTTGTTCAACTACCCATGTTCCCTATTGGGTTTGTGTTACTACCTGTGTAACCTCTTGGACTTAAGATACTACCCGTGTTTCCTCTTAGTCTTGGGCTACTACCTATTTCCCCTCTTGGGATTAGGATACTACCCATATACCCTCTTGGGATTGGGCTATAACCCATATACCCTTTTTGATATCATGGGATATAAAACATTAACTAATTAATTGGAGGGTGATATAGGAACCCACCCATCAATAATAGTCTTCCATATATTTATATACCAAGAGAAAATGAAAAAATTAATATTTCAAACACCACTTAATTTACTTATGGAAAACATATGAGTTTCATGAAAACTTCCATTAAACATTTCATAATACATCTAGAGAAAGAATGAGGATGGTGGTATAAGAACTTATCTCCAGTGTAACATAAAGAGAATTAAGGATATTTTCATAAATGAAAAATTCCCTTTAAAGATCATTAGGTAAATCATTTTGAAAAAAGAAATATTCATATTTTAAAAGATCGAAATTACTCTTAAAATTTATTTATTTAAAATAAAATAATTTGATTTTGATAAATCAATTTAATAATTACCCTTTAAAATCAGAAAGGGTTTTTAGAAAATAAATTTTATGAAAGAAAAGATTATTTAAAAAAATTATTCAAAAAGGGATGAAAATATTGAAGACTTCTTTCTTAAAAACACAAGCCTTTAAAATCCCTTTTTAAAAATCAAGAATCTCTTTTTAAAATAAAACTTTCACTTTTGAAAAATATAACAATATTTCATTTTATTTTAAAAATAATTAAGAGTTAAAATAACATGGAAAACCATTTTAAAACATGGAAAGTAATATTTCTAAAGAATAATACTCATAATAGTGAAAGAATTCATAAAATATTTTTTAAATGTTTTTATCATAGTTGTAAAAGATTAAGATACAAGTCACATTCCAAAGTCACTTTCAAAAAGTTGAAGTGTTTTTGTAAAAATATTTACTTTAAAAATAATGTCTAATAATTGAGACCTGAAAAATTCATAAAGGTTTTTCTAAAGGAAATATAGAGTTTTAGATAAAATATATAATTGGGAAAGAAAAAACCATTTCAATATTTTTAAAATACCTTTATTGAAAACCCACATCATAAAAAGAGTTATAAAACTTACTTTTGAAAATAGGAAAAAGAGAAATATGAAGGTCACATGAGGTAACACATAATTAGGTTTCAAAAAAAGATAAAATTGGTGGGAAGAGTCACTAGTATAATTTTTTAAGGTCTCTATTTTAATGTTGATTTTTCAAGACCAACATTAAAAGTCTTCCACGAGGACTTTTAATGTCGGTTATTTCATAATTGATGTTAAAATAATTTTTTTACATCAATTAAATATAAACTATGGTTAAAAGTACTCATGAAATTATTTTTAAATATGTTATTTAAAAATCATCATGAATGTATATTAAAAACATCATTTTTCATTCTAGTTTTATGATAACTGGTGTGAAAAACTATCTTTTGACATCTGTTTTTTCAGGAACTGATAATAATAATTTTTTTATCAAATTTTATCTCATTCCCTAAAATTCAATTTGACTGGTAGTGAAGGTGAAATGGAGTTAATTATCAAAATTTATGGATATTGGAAGTTGGACTTCTCTAAGACTTCATTTAGAGATGATCAACTTCCGACATCCATAACTTTTGATCTGTAAGTCCATTTTAGCTCCAAGACCACTCGAATAGAATATTGGGATATAAAATAAAACATTTTAAACATTATTAATATTTTTTAGAAAATATGATGTGAAAAGTGAAATTTAACATCAGTTTTTGAAAAAAAAACATTAAAATTCCCCATAAAAGACTTTTAATGTTAGTTTTTTTAGAAATCAATGTTAAATGTATTTTTTCACATTATTTTTTTAAAAAATTATGTTAATAATGTTGAAATATTTTTATTTCATTTTACAAGATTCTATTTTAGTGGTCATGGATCTAAAATGGACTTACGGATCAAAAATTATGGATGTGATAAGTTGATCATCTCTAAATAAAGTATTAGAGAAGTCCAACATTGAATGTCCATAATTTTTTATTTGTAAATCTGTTCGAACTCCAAAACCATTCAAATAGATGCTTGTAAAATTAACCAAATTTTTTTAAACCTTACTGATGTTAATTTTTTGAAAAATCAATGTGAAAAATTACTTTTAACATCGATTCCTGAAAAAAACCGATGTTAAAAGCTATTTTTTCATGTTAGTTATCCTAAAATCAATATGAGAAAATTAATATCTTTTAATAATTGTTATCATAAAAGTAACATGAAATATAAATTTAATATCCCACCAATGTGGAATTCCATTTTTTTACAGCGCGACATTGAAATTTTCAATTGCCGCCTAAAATATATAATATCATGTTTGCTTTTACCATATCATTTATATGTTCTCAATCTTCACATATATTAATTTCAAAAAAAATTATTTCTATAATCATCATTACACCAACTAAAATTGTTTTATTTTCATAATCAATCCACTATTTCTTATTTTTGGTGATCTGATCATGGTATTCGTTATTATTTTTCCATGATTTTTTTATGATTAGTTTTATTAATTGATATACTGGTTAATGAATCCATTTTTCTTATGTTGAAGAATAATTCTTCATATCATGGTAAAAATAAAAGATTACATTAGATTTTAAAATTCCTTTTAAGATGAAGCTTTGGTTTCCACATGAGATCTTTCCTCAGAAGAAAATTATATCCACTAAGACTTTGAAAACCATGAAAATTATGTCAAAGATTAAGTTTTTTTTCTATATTTTGAATGCTTTTTATGATTTGTTTCTTTATAAATATTCTATTTTATATGGATGGAGTAAACTGACAATAATATTTTTTTTGAAAAAATATTTTCAACATCGGTTTGTAAAAAAATGACCTGAAAAATAGGTCTTTCACAACGATTTTCTATAAACCGATGTGAAAAATAGTTCTTTAACATCACTTAAAAAAACTGATGTTAATGTGGTCTTTTAAATGATTTTTAAAAAACCAACATTAAAAATCATAAAAAATACATTTTTACGTTTAGTTTTAATAATCGATGTTAAAAAACATATTTATAATGTCTCCTTCAAAGATGTCTCCTTAAGAACCGACACTAAAAATATAACAAAAACCGACATAAAAAACTTATATTTTTACTAGTGAGGAAATATATAAATGGAATGTAATTGATTGTATAATAGGATGAGAATTATTCTTAAAAAATATATACTTCTTTAGAAATAATTTCATCAAGGTAGAAGATTTAAATTACTAATTTCACTTTCCCTACAGAGGTAAGGCATTATAGTATCATTATAAAATAGAAGAGAACCATCTTGTAAAACCATAATAAAAAAAGAATAAATATAAATCATGAAAATAAATTGAGTCAAGAAAAATCCATTAAGGAATATGAAATTTTTTAATAGGAAATATACACACAATTTAAATGAAATTAGGTGAATTAAACAAAATATGTCTCAAATAAATGAAATTTAGATGAAACAACCTTACCTTTAATCCAGCTTATCCAAACATGATATGACCTCCTATATAAAAAAAATAACTATATTAATGACCCATTTTAAAAACTTATTCATACCTATAAATTTTTATAAAATTAATTTATAATAATTTATTACAAATATATTAGTAAGATATATTTTATTTTCATTATTAGATGTTATTAGCTTTGATTGTTTGTTTAGTACTAGTTTCATAATGGCAGTGTCAATTCCTATTTATAGATTCAAAGTTGTTTCATTATGATATCATTAAGTTACTATAATATATGTTTTATAATGATATATAATTTTCTGATTTCATTTGATAATCATTTTAGTTATGATGTTTGATGATGAGGTTGGTGATGAGATTTTTTCAGTAATTTATAACAGAAAAAAGGGTGGTATAATAATAATAAGTTAAATATTAATGTAACCTTTATAGGACTATAAAATAAACATTATTTTCTCATTAATGTCTAAAAACACTGGTAGTTAAGTTTTCATAGTCATTCATGATATAAATTTACAACATTGTTCATATAGGTGGTTAAATTGGCCCAAACAAGAACAAACTATAATCTATGGGTGAGTATGGTTAAGGTAGTTATTTTTTTGAAATAATATCATTATTATAGAATAATAATGATATAATTTAGTTTTTTTAAGGTTATGAATCAAATTTTAATATATTTTGATACATCAAAAAATAATAGAGTGAAAAATGAAATATTTCACTTTTATAGGGGTGGTAGTCCACACATATGCATGGGAAACACGTTAGTTTTCCATTAATAAGTAGAAATATAGGGAATGATTTATAATTTAATTATATTAATATTTTTATAAATATCATATAAATCCTTTAAATATTCTTTTATAACTAACCATGTAAGGTAGTAATAAAAAACCAATATGTCGTTCATGGAGCCGGTAGTCCGTACGTATGCCAGACGACATCTTCATTTTTTGAATGGTTTAGAGGATGGTATAAAATGGATATATATTAGTATAATAACCTTTAATAATATTAGTAATAGTTATATTATCATAATTTCATGAATAAAATAGTTTAAAGGGGGGGTATAATATAAAAAGAATTAAGAGAGATCGATTGAGAACATTACCACTCCCCTTGGACGTTCTACCTTGAGAAACACATTATGGCTCCTTATATTGGTCTTTTTTCCCACAGTGTATATGGAACTATAGTAAAAGTGGTGTTCTAATTGATTTATCCATACATTTTGACTTACCATGTTACAATTATGTGAACACCTCCGAGACAAACTGTAAGATTTTCACGGCTGGGTCACATTGTTTTCACTAATCATGTACAAACCATGTAACATTTACAAATATACCATTTCCAAAAAATTATAAAGGATAAAGGACCAAGAGATATAAAATATGATAAAAATTAATAATTAAAAAATTAATAAGGAAAATAGAGGTCAGAGTGTGATAATTCTCTCTAACATATCACTTTCCCCCCAAGAAAGAATTAATAGATTAGGTTGATCAAGAAAGGATGATGTTTTCTCTCCTTATAATTATTTTAATTCTTAATAATCTATGAATATTATGATATCCATCCAAATTAATTATAAAACTAAACCCAGGTAAATTATTTTAAGAACCTCAATGATCAAAATCAATAATTAGATACTTCATCATCAATATGAAAGTCGAGTACACATCAAAATACTAACTTATTTACATATGAGAAACTATTAGGGATATTGAAGTGAGTTAAGGAAAACACTCAGATTAAATAGTTATATAACCAATTATAAGTTAGGTTTGGGATGGGTAAAAAATAAACACTTCACTTTGTGTTTCCACACCACTATCTTTACAAGTAAACAAACATAGGAGGTATCAAGCATGGAGGTCTCCCCACCATATAAGACTTATAATAACAAATAGATTCTCTAAAAAATAAAACAATTAACTTCTAATGAACAGTTAAAGACAAAATATTAATGAAATAAGAAGAATCAATAAATGATAGGAAACTCAAAAAGAAAACTCTAATAATTCATAACCGCCTCAATAGGATACCATCTCCAAAGGTGCCAAGTGAGGTTCCCCAGACCCACACTCATGGTTCTGGTGCTAAAGAAACTTTCTTTAAATATTGAATTTGATACAAAATAAGTGACCCAAATTTAAAAATTACTATTAAAACATCCTTAAAAATTATTGATTCACTACATTACTAAGAAAAGAAGGTTTAGTATCATTGAGGATGGGACATATTAACAAATAATTTTGTGATACTTTTAAAAATTTCTTCATAATCAAACTATAACAAAATCCCTTCTAGAATATTCATAAGTTATAATCATCTTTATAACCTAGGGAATGGAATCATAAGGAATGTGTGATCTCAAACACCCAGTAAGGGAAAAATCATTAACATATCATCAAGGGTTATATCACAAGAATATTAGAAAACATGACCATGAGATAAATATATTATTAAAAAAACATGGAATAATAAGAATTTTCCAAAAGGAATAATAGAATAACCTATAATCTAAAATGATCCAATATATAACCTAAAATAGGAGTTTAGAAACATTAAATAATAAACAATATCCTTGGTAGAATAAGAAAATCATATTACATATAAATATGGAACATATAATAATAATAAAAATTATAACATACTGGATTAAGCATTTATAATTGATTCCCATAATATAGTGGTATTGGGATAACATTCTGTATACCCTCTTGGGATTGATTTAACAACCTGTGTACCCCATTGGGATGGATCTAACAACAAGTGTATCCTCTTATCCTTGTGATACTACTAGTGTACCCTCTTGAACTTGTGATACTACCTATGTACTCTTTTTGGCTTAAGACACAACCTGCGTACCCTCTTGGGCTTGGAATATTACTAATATACCCTCTTATGATTAAGATACTAACCATGTACCCTATTAGGATTGGGATACTACTTGTGTACCCTCTTGGGCTTGGGATATTTCTTGTTTACCCTCTTAGGGTTGGGCTACAAACCATGCACCCTTTTTGAGATCATGTGATATAAAATGTTAATCATTGCATTTAAGGGTGATATAGGACCCCACACATAAATAATAATCATCTATACATTTGTGTGCTAAGAGAACATGAAAACATTCATATTTTAAACATCATTTAATTAACTTAATGAAAAGAGAAATGTTTCATGAAAACTTCTGTAGAATATTTCATAATACATCTAGATAAATAAGTTGGATGGGGGTATAAGAACATATCCCATGTGTAACATATAGATAATTAAGGATTTATTAATATATGAAAATACCTTTTCAAGATCACTGGTTAAATCACTTTGATAAAAAAACAAGAAAACATTTCCCTTTTTTAAATGCTTGAAAACCCCCTTAAAAGTGATGCCTTTAAAATGAAATACTTTAAGATTTATAAATTAATTTAAAAAATACCCTTTAAAATCAAAAAGTTTTTTAAAAAAACTTATGAAAGAAATAGGCTTTTAACAATTTAATTTAAGAAGGCATAAAAGCATTGAAAACTTCTTTTAAAAAACATAATCCTTTAAAACATCTTTTTAAAAAGAAGGAATTACTTTTTAAAATAAAAATTTTAGTTTTTAATAATATAAAAACATTTCCTTTTATTTTAAAAATATTTAAGAGTTAAAATATTTTATAAACCCATTTTAAAGCATGGAAATGAAGCTTCATATATAATAATGGTCATAATTGTGAAAGAAATCATAAATGGTTTTTTTAAATGTTTTTACCATAGTTGTAAAACATGAAGTTACAGGTCACATTCAAAAGTCACTTTAAAAAAGGTGAAGTGATTTTTTTAAAAAATTTAATTGTAAAAATAATCTCAAATAATGGTGCCTTGAAAGATACATAAAGTTTTCTTCAAAGTAAATGTGGAGTGGAAGATAAAATGTATAATCGAGAAAGGAAAAAACTTTTCAATATTTTTAAAAATAACTTTATTGGGAACCCACATTATAAAAAGTTTAATAAAAATTCCATTTTAAAATTGTAAAAGATAAATATTAAATACTTATGATATAATACATAATTAGGTTTCTAAAAAGGATAACATTTGTGGGAATATGAAATATAGACATGGAAGGGAAATCATTTTTAAAGGGGATGATAATTATTCTTAACAAAGATACACTTTTTGTGAAAACATTTTATCAAGGTAAAATATTTGAAATAAAAATATAACTTTACCCAAATAGATAAGGGTTTATTATATCATCATAAAATATATGATAATAATCTTGTAAAATCATAGTTGAAAAGGAATCTTTATGACTCAAGAAAAGAAGTCGAGTAAAGAAGAACCCCTTACAGCTTAAGGAAAGTTTTAATAAAAACCCATTAAAAACGAGAGTAATAAATTGAATTTAAAATATAATAAATAAAATATATTTTATGATATTATATATATAATAGGAATTATAAAAACTATTTAAATGAAATTAGGTATATAAAACAAAACATGTCTCAATGAAAGGAAATTGAAATGAAACTCCCTTACCTATAATCCCATTTATTTGAACATGATTTAAACTCTAGTATTATAAAATAAATATATTAATAAAATATTTCAAAACCTTATTTATACTTAAAAAATAATTTATTTATAATAATTTATTATAAATATATTAGTTATTTGTATTTTATTTTTTTCAACGGATGTTATTACCTTCAATTATTTGTTCAGTGTTGTTTTGTAATGGTGGTGTCGATTATTTATTATAGATTAAAATTTACTCATTAGAATATAATTATAAGTAATTTAATAGATGTTTTATAATTATTTATAATATTATAATTCATTTTATGATCATTTTATTTATGATTTGTGATGATGAAGTTGATAATGAGCTTATTTCAGTGTTTTTAATGAACAAAAGGGTGGCACAATAACAATAAGTTAAATATTAATATAAACTCTATATAACCATAAAATAATTATTTTCTCATTAATGTATAATAAAACCAGTAGTTAAGTTTCCATATTCATCCATGATAGATATTTATAGCATTATTTATATAGGTGACTAAACTGACTCAAACATGAACCAACTATAATCTATGGGTGTGTATGGTTAAGGAAGTGATTATTTTGGAATAATATCATTATTATAGAAGAATAATGATATTATTTAGTTTTTTAATGTGTTTAATTATATTTTAAAAAATTTTGATACATTAAAAAAAATACTATAGTGAAAAAATAAATATGTCACTTTTATGAGCCGGTGGTTCACACATACGCACAGGTGACACATTTGTTTTCCATATACCAGGAGGAAGATATGGAATTTATTATAATTTAATAATATTAATAATATTATAAATATCATATTAATACTTTAAAAATCATTTTATAACCATCCATGTAAGGTGGGGATGAAAAATCATTCATGCCGTTCATGGAGGTGGTAGTTCAAACGCATGGAGACATCTTTATTTTATAAATAGTTTTAGAGGAAGTTAGAAAATGGATATTCAATTAGTATAATAAAATTTCAGAATATTATGAAAACATATTTTATCATACTTTAAAGGATATAATAGTTATGAGTGGGTTAAATAAGAAAATAATCAAGAGAGCTCCATTGAGGACATTACCTATCCCTTTGGATGTTCTCCTTTGGGTAACAACTTAAGGCTTATTAGCTTGGTTGTTTGGAAATAAAAAGTCTTCTAGGATGTGTTTTGAGAGTGTATGATAGACTAGGTAATATTTTTGGTCAGTATAATTTTTTACAATGAGTAAATAAATTATTATTATGTGAGATCATTTTATAGGAGAAGTGGGTGAAATGTTTGTAAATATAACTTCTTAATATAAAGAGATCACATGTTTCACATGGAAACTGAATCCAAAGTAGAAAATAATGGATAATTGTCTGATCTAAGGTCAATTATTTTTAAAAAAAATCATTTTATACATGTTTTTAAGAATTTTACTCTTATATTATTCACTTTTATAATTTTTTGTTTTTACTATGGTAATTAATTTTTACCTAAGTAGTTTACTTTTAATACCTAAAAATTAAATGGGTATTATTAAATAATTTGAGCCTAATTATTAAAAATATGAAATCAATTTTATAAAATAAAATTTGTATGTTTAAAAAGATGAATTTTAACATTAGCGCATGTGACGCATAAAATTTTTTTTAGAAAAAATATATTTTTAGGCATAAATGTTATCTTTAAGATAATTTTTTAATGTTGTTTATTTTAATGTAATTAATTTTTTTATTATTAACCAAATGATATTTTTATGACCTTAAAATAAATCCAAAACCTAATTTCATTTAGGGAAAACTTTATTAAAAAATAAACACTAAACACAGTTTTTATTAAAAAATAATGTTTATTTTTTAAAATGTTAGACACGAGTTTTCTAAATTAAAAAAAGTATTTTTAATGCATAATTTCACTCCATAAATATATATTTTATCATGAAAAATTATTTATAAGTTTTTAAGTTATAATTACTTCTTAATATATTCATAAACTATATTTTTTAGTGAAAAATATATTTTTCACTATTCATCTAAAAGTCAATTATTTTAGAAAAATATCAAAAAATAATCCTAATATATGATAAATTCAAAAATGAAGTTCATTTTATAAAATTCATATTATTTAGTTTATAAATTTATTTTTTAAATAAGAAATATAAATGTAAGGAAAAACTTTTTTCCTTGAAAAAAATGATGTTTTAAGTGCTCTTAATATTATTTTATATACAATTATAATTTAAATAATGATAAATTATTTTTTTCACATATAATAATATTTTAAAATTTGTTATTTTAATTTATCAAGAAAAAATATACAATACTTAAACAAATTGTTATTTGAGAAATAACAATACTTTTTAATATTAAATCATATTAATTATTTATACCCTAAATGTAATCAATTTTATTTGAGTAAATAACTTATTTTCTACTTGATTTAACATTAATTAAATTAAAGAAACTTTTATTATGATGAAATTAATAAATCCACAAAAGTAAATTGTAAACATAGAAGAAGAAATTAATAAATTTCATGCATAATGTAAATTATAAATATTTAAGTTAAAATATAAGTTATCTATGGTAATTTCCTATTAGGTTATATCACCCAAATATAATCGTATCCCTCATAATTATTAATAAATATCATATGAATTAACTAAAGAATATCCTCTGGGAGTGTCTAGCTAGGTGTACAATCTTAATCAAATTCATCACGCACCAAGTGAAGATCAATTTGATACTCAATGAAACTTTTTTAGGGTGATTACCCCAAGGTGAATCGATTACAAAACCAAATCCAATTTCCAATATTTAGACATGGTTTTAATTTCCAGCAAACAAAAAAATCTCTAATTTACAAAAAATTCAGGATATTTTCTTATACATAGAGTTTTACTTAGTGTTTTCACTAAAGTTATCTTATTTTAATATAAATCAGAAATACAATAATCCCCCAAAATAACTAAACCATGATATAATACCAACAGAGGCACCCTAGACCCATACCCACAATTTTGGTGCTAAAAAAATTTCTTTTAACACTGGATTATATGTAAAAGAAGAAACATAAACTAAAAAATTAAAATCCTAATATCCTTAGAAATTATTAAGTCACTAAATTCCCATGAGAGTATGTTTAATGTATTGGAGGATTAGGTACATAATTAACTTATTTTATTATAATTTTGAACATTTATCTATAATTGAACCATACTAGAAACCCTTATAGGATTCTTATAAGTTATACTCATATTCATAACCTAGGGAATGGAAACATAAGGATGGGGTGAGCTCAAATTCCCAGTAAGGGTAAAAATCACTAAAATATTATCAAAGGTTAGATCATAAGAATTTGAGAAAACATGATCATGAAAGAAATATCTTATTATAAAGAACATAGAATAATAAGAGTTGTCCATAAGGCATAATAAAATTACCTCTTTTCTAAAATGGTCAAACATATTCCATTCGATAGGAGTACAAAAATATAAAATAATAAACAAAAGCCAGGGTAGCATAACATATGACTATAGCATGGAAATGTGGAACAAAAGTAAGTATATGAATCATAATATATCATATTAGTCATTATTAATTTATTCCCATAATATAGTGGGCTTGGTATAACAACTCATGTACCCTCTTGGGCTTGAGCTACAAAATCATATAACCCCTTAGGATTAGGATGATAATTTGTCTTCCCTCTTGGGAATGGGATACTACTTTTATATCCAATTAGGCTTGTTATACTACACACGTACCCTTGATATTGAGTTACTACCAAGTTACCCTCATGACCACCGGCTACTACTCGTGTATTCTATTGGGATTGGGATACTACCCAAGTACCCTCTTGAGCAAATACCCATAAAACCTCTTAAGATTAGTCTACCACATGTGTACCCTATTGGGCTTAGGATTATACCCATAAACCCTATTGAAATTGGGATATAACTCATGTAACCTTTTTGAGCTCATGATATATCTAACAGTAACCCATTCATTGGAGGGTGATATAGGACCCCACTTGTCGATAATAATTTTCCATACATTTGTGTGATAGGATAACATAAAAAAATTCATATTTCAAACATGAATTAATTTACCTATGGAAAAGATATGGGTTTCATGAAAACTTACATCAAGAATTTTATAATTCATCTTGAGAAAGAAGGTGAATGGTTATATAAGAACATATCCAAAGTGTAACATAAGAAGAATTAAGGATGTTGTTATAGATGAAAAATAACTTTTCAAGATCACTAGGTAACTCAATTTAATAAAAAAAGATATATCCAAATTTTAAATTCTTTAAATCCCCCATGAAAGGGATTTATTAAAAATGAAGTACTTAGAGCATGATAAATCAATTTAAAAATTACCCTTTAAAACCAAAAATACTTTTATAAAATAAATTATTTTAAAAGAAATATGCTTTAAAAAATTTTATTTGAGAAGTAATAAAAAAACTTAAAAATTATTCCTTAAAAACACTATAATTTAAAATTCCTTTTTAGAAAACAGTAATTACTTTTTAAAATAAAAATTTTACTTTGGAAAAATATAAAAATATTTCCTTTTCTTTTCAAAATCATGAATGGTTAAAATGATTTGTAAAACACTTTTAAAATGTGTAAAGGAATATTTTTATAGAATAATTATCATAATTGTGAAATAAACCATAAAATAGTTTTTAAACATTTTCAATGTAGACATAAAATATGAAGTTATGGGTCACATTTAAAAGTTATTTTCAAAAAATGAAGTGATTTTTTTAAAAACATTTACCCTTAAAAATAATCTATAATAATAAATCCTTGTAAAACACATAAAGGTTTTTAATGGAAATATGGAATGGATGATAAAATGTACAATAGGGAAATGAAAAAACTTTTTAATATTTTTAAAATAACTTTATTAAAAAATAACATCGTAAAAAGAGTAATAAAACTTCCTTTTTGAAAATAGAAAAAGGGGAATTTGAAAGACACATTAAATAACATATAATTTGGTTTATAAAGAGGATAACATTGGTGGGAGGAGAAAATTTGGTTATAGAATTAAAACTATCCTTAAATAGTATAGGAATTATTCTTAACAAAGATATAATTCTTTAGTAATAAGTTCATCAAGGTAAAATATTTGAATTACAAATGTCACTTTACCTAGATAGGGAAGGAAATATATAGTATCATCATATAAGAGAAGATAACCATATCATAGATGGATACCCATGACTTTTACCCACATTATTACATGATTTTGAATATAAACATCCATTAATTACAACCCAAATATTGTGAGGCCAAGTGTTTTTAGAAGACTAGGTTCATAATAGATCATAGTGAGCTTAAAAATAAAAATTTTGTATTTTATTCTCTATAAAAATCTCCTAAATACTTTTGATATCTTAAAACATCATGGTATAACCAGAGGAATACATAAAATAAACGGAATAGCTAAAAATCCTAATAAGCTGATAATCATGATAAGAAAATATAACATGTGAATCAAAGATATAACATGATAACATAAAATATATGACATATGAGTAATCACATGGGAGCATGTCATAAAGAGTATGGTATAATAATATCATGGAAACATAGGAAAGTGTAAAATAAATAATACATGACATAAACATAATTCAATGATAACATATAATACAACATCACATGGTGGGAAAAGTCTTGCAATGGATTAGGTTCACTCCCTAATCCCATGCATGACACCTCATGAGAATAAAACATTACCCAATGAATTTAAGGGATATATAATTATGATCACACCTGTACCAGTAATTTCATGTACATTCATATGCGTTCCACATAATGATATCAATCATAAGGCATAAATATAATGATTGCCCATGGAACGAAATGGGGTTTATAATCTTTTATAATAACATAATCAAAAGATATTCCTTAAAGAATGCATTTAAGTAATGTTCATAAGGAATTTATTACCCCATATAAGAAAGGGAGAATAATATAAATATACATATGAGAGATATATACAAAATTAAGAATCATTTCATAACTTTAAAGAGAGATAAAGTGAGTCAGAGAGAGAATGGTCACAACCTGAAGAAAAGGGAGGGATAAAAAGATCCCCTACCTCGAGCTTGATTTGTCACATGCATTTTTATCTTCATAAATAATAAATTCATATTAATTATTTACTTTATTCATAACCTTTTTAAAGTTTATTATTATTATTATTTTATTTTTTACCATTTCATATTCAATTACTTAACAAATTAATTTCACATCGGACGTTTTAACGATAAACGACCCATATGTCCAAAATCAATTTGGTAAGTTGAATGAGGTAAAATAGATTATTATTTAATAATATCCATAATTTTAATCATGAAATAATTATGATTTTTATACATAAATTAAATCTTTTAAACTAACTATGAAACATGGTTATGAAAAATGAACTACATTACAATCATGGAGATGGTTGGCTGCACACATGCATGAGTAACGTTTCCCTTTTTTAAATATCATGATGGGAAGAAGGTAAGTGTTATTTTTTCTTTCCTGTATTACCATTATATAAAAAATATAATATAATTTCTTTAGATACCTTTATACACACCATCCATGTGATTCGATAACAAAAACAAATCAAATCACTTCACGAGGCGGTAGTCCATTGTACACACAAACAAAATTATCATTTATTTAATTAATATTATGGTAAGAAAGTATATGTTATAATTATTTTAAATAATTATTAATAGGTAACTAATATAATATATAAACATAAAAGTAATCCTTATTACCTTATATGTAAATCATAAGTGAAAAATGAATCACATCGCTTTGTGAGGTGATAGTCTGCCGTACACATGGGCGATGTCATCGTATTCCATACGGAATAGAAAGTAATAAAGTATATGTGATATTATTATTAAATAAGTATAATTATATCATAAAAATCATATTTAATAATTATATACATCATTATATCCACTAGTGATAATCAGTGATGAAAAATGAATATCTTTGGTTCGTAAGATAGTAGTCTGACGTACACACGATCAGTGATTTCATTTCCCATTTGAGGGAGGAGGAGATAGTTATAGGTCAAGAAATAGTCATAAAAAAAATATAAGTATATGGAAGATAATATATTTATTATATCAACATGGTTTAATTATATTTTAATGAGGTTTAATAATAAATAAAATAAAATGCTCGGTTAAGGATGTTACCTCTTCTTTGGATAACTTTTTTAAAATTTCACCAAAAGATTTCCTAGGTTATATTTATGATAAAAATGTATTATATAATTAAGGGAGTAAATTATATAAGTTATTTAGGTAGTTTTTTTTAAATAATGTGTTTTTAAGTGTGAAGAGGAGAGGATAGGAGGTGACCTTTTATAACTGGGGGAGAGGACACACTTGGAATTTTTGAAAAGAAAGAGTTACACCAATATTTTTCTCTTGAAAAGGATCCAAAATGGAACATTTTAAAAATATATAAGACATAATATATAAATATTATAATAAAATAGGAATTATACAAATTTTAGGTCATTTTGAACCCTTATCTTTTTAGTTTAACCCCCAGTAAACCTGTTTTTACCTTAGCCACAATAAATAATTTTTATTGTTTTCACTATTCATTATGAAAAAATGAATTTAACCTTATTATATAATATAAATTATGATTATTAAAAATATGTGATACATTTTAATAAATTAAACTCATATAATTTTCATAATTTAATTTAAAATTAAACCCACAGACACGTTGAAAAAATGGATTGTCAAGAAATTCATTTTTATGGAAAAGATTATCACCTATTAACTATATAAAAAATAATAATCATTAAATGAATTTAAATTATTATTTATAGATTTATAATCTATAAATTTAATTTATATAATTCTTAATTAGTGGTTATTTTAATTATTTTAAATGAAGAAACATCATGCACTTTAAAATAGTTTTATGAAAAAAATGCATTTTTTAAGTCTAAGAATAAACTTGTACTAAAATCTAGTATAAAGATTATTTAAAATGTAATTAATTGGATTAAATATAAATAAATAATACTTATTTAAATTTTAAATAAAATTCAAATAATAATTTTACTTTTAAATTATTTAATTTATTAAAAGGAGTGACAGTTTTTCTAAAAATCTGTATTTTCACTATTCATTGAAAAATCAAAATTTTCTAAAAGATACCAAAATTTCACACTAAGTTAATATAGATAAGTTTATTTAAAAAGTTAATTTATTTTTATAAAATATCTTTTTTAAAATTTATAAAAATTAATTACATTATATTCTCACAAAAGGTAATAAAAATTTATTTTTGAAGGAAACATATTTTTTTGTAGAATAAAATATATTTATTAAAGTTGAGTACTTATTTACTAAGAATTTTTATATAAATTTATATTTTTTAGGACCTTTATATATATTTCATAAAGTATTTAATACTTTTCATACCTTCCAATTTAATATCTAGGTTATATCGGTCACATTTAAATAATAATATTGTAACATGGTTCTTTTAAACTCAGGGTTGCATGTTACATATAAATTCAAACATAGTTTTTTGTAAAAAAAACTCAGGGTGTTACATTATTTACCCATTAAATATTTTCCCCTCAAAATTTTATATTACAAACTAAGGTGAAAATAACTGAGGGTACTTCTGCTTCATCACATCTTTTGGTTCCCATGTTGCTTCCTCAAACATGTAGTTTCACAATAGCACTTTGACCGGGTGAGTTTTCTTATTTCATAGAACTTTGGATCTATGATATAAGATCTTCATTAGATTATCCTCATCTTAAAGGTTATTCTATAATAGTACCACCTCTATATTTAGTACATGTAAGGGGTCTGGTATGTACTTTCTTAAAAGGGATACATAAAACACATCATGTACTTGAGAT
Source organism: Viscum album (assembly GCA_963277665.1). Taxonomy (NCBI): domain Eukaryota; kingdom Viridiplantae; phylum Streptophyta; class Magnoliopsida; order Santalales; family Viscaceae; genus Viscum; species Viscum album. The sequence goes on along the minus strand of OY728128.1, from coordinate 1,508,233,732 downwards.
AAGTTAGGTGGGAGTGCTAGTCAATAAGCCATCACTCTAATGAGACCAAGGATATAAAATGGGTTGATGTATCTAGGGATAAGATTTTTTTTATTCCCAAACCTCATTAAATTATTACATTCTGATATACAAAGGAACACCTTATCTATGACGTCAAACTACATGTCTCATCGATAATTATCTACAAATATTTTCTATCAACTTTCCATGGATTTCAAATGACACTTCTAGAAAATGGGTCTATACCCACAGTTTTGAAAAAAACTGTGGGTATAGGTATAGTGTGTGAACCTATACCCACGGTTTTCCAAAACCATGTGTATAGGCCCTCTATACCCACGGTTGAGCCAAAAACCGTGGGCATAGTTTTCTTTTAAGACCTATACCCATAGTTTTGGAGAAACCGTGGGTATAAGGTATTTTTCGAAGACCTATACCGACGGTTCATCAAAACCGTGGGTATTGGGTTTTTTTTGAAGACCTATACCCACAGTTCTGAAAAACCGTCGGTATAGATTTCCCACATTATGGAGGGGGAAAAAAATTAGGCGGGACACTAAAAAAATTAGGCGGGAAGACATTTATTCATGGTTTAGATTAATATATTTACATAAATATAAATATATATTTCCAAAAACTCTATAGCTTGGTTGGTAAACGCTTCTCAACGGCTGTTGTAGGTCACATGTTCGATTCCCGTCATTAAATTTTTTTCAAAACGCAGATCATATTAATATATATAAATAGATGTATATTCACAAAAAAATATACTATTATCCTGGTTGGTCCTTTGGTGAAGCGCGACATTGAGGCAAGTTATCAGGCGTAGGTTCGAATCCTACTGCCTTCACCATTTTCCGAAACATAGTTTATTTTAATTTTTAAAACGTGGTGTATATTAATATATATACATAGATATATTATATATAACAAATAAAACGTACAGCTCGGTTGGTTTCCTGGTGAGGCGTGGTTGGAGGCGCACCGTGAGGCATGGGATCAAGTCTCCCCAGCATCAGTATTTTTTGAATTTAAATACCCCATGGTTTGAAAACCATGGGGTCTGTTGTATGCCATGATGGAATAGCCGTGGTGCACACTTTTACTCCCATATACCACGGTTCTCCAAAAACGTGGGTATAGGTTGAGACCCCTATACTAACGCCGTTCCAGCCCACGGTTCCCAAAACCGTTGATATAGCCTATACCCATAGTTTTGGGGACTATACCCACGGTTTTGAACCATGGGTATAGGTCGTTTTTCCAGTAGTGTGACATTGAATGGTTTTAATCTTATATGTAATATTTTGGTAAATATTAGGCCCTGTTATCTTCCAATCTCCAACTTCATCATAGAATGTTAGAGTCTAACACTTCTTCCCATACAGATCCTCATAAGGTTCCATTTGAATGTTCGAATGGAAGATGTTAATATATGAGAACTCTATCAGGGGAAGTTATGGATCACAAAATCCTTAGAAATCCATTGAAAAAGACCTCATATTATCCTCTAGAGTTTTTATGGTTCTATTTGACTTAACATCTGTTTAAGGGAGACAAGTAGTACTAGAACTGAGCACTATATCCACCACTTACTAAAGGCTTCTCTAGGTAAAACTCAGATATCAATTAGATAAAATGGAGTGTGTAACTCCATAAAACAATACCAATTATATTATATATATCTAAGTGAGTTGGTGAAGAGATAAATTTACCTTGATATAAATGAAATCTTCCAACTTTGTAAGATGATTGAATACCACCCAGATGGTGTTATTGGAATTATATGTCTTGGGGATTCCTATGAAAAAATATATGGTTATGTTTACTCATTTCCATACTAGTATGGGAAAAAGTTTCATCATACCCACAGACTTATATCATTCATCCTTGACTTATTATTATACCAAGCATTGAGATACAAATTCTATAATCTACCTCTTTATGTTATTCCACCAGAAGTTTTGATTTAGATCTCAATACATCTTAGTGGTTCCCAAATGAATAGATAAGGATGAGATATGCACATTATCAATAAGATCCCTCTTCAAATATGGTTTTTATGAGTCATATATCTAGGTTCCAAACCTTATAACCCCATTTTAAGCAACTTTGAACTCCATAAAATTCAATACATTTTTTTATAGAACCTCATAATCTTTCTAGTCCTCCCTGATCCTTTTAAGAATATATGGTTTAGCGGTTATTTAAGAAATGTAGGATAAAGATCCTTTTATTATTCCCATATACATCCTTTTAAATTCTACGAAGATTTGATCCTTCTTAATTATCATCATTGATAAAATTTTTAGATCCTTTATACTTATAAAATATTCCACTTTGTTTAATTTCCAAGGATGTGAATGGATTGAGAAGTCATAGTCCTTGATCAACTCTAAGCATCTTTGTTAGTAAATGTTAATTTCATTCCATTTGAATATATATTTTAGGCTCTTGGGATCTGTATATCGTTTAAAATTCTCCCCATAGAGATAATGTTTCTAGATATTCAATTAAAATATCATTGAAGTTAACTCTAGATCATGCGTTGGATAATAATTCTCATGAAATTTAAACCACCTTGAGGTGTAAGATATCAATTGTTCATTTTTCATTAGTACACATCCCAAAACCTTCTTTCAAGCATCACTGTATACAAAAAAAATCTCCCCACTTGAGGGTAGTTTGAGGACTGGTGTAGTGATAAACCTCCTTTTCAACTCCATAAAGATATCTTCACATTTACTAGTCCATAAAAAATTTACTCCCTTCCAAGTTTTCTTGGTTACAGGGTTTTAAAATCATGATATTTTTTTCACAAATTTTTGGTAATACCTAGATATTCTAAGGAAAATAAGGATCTTTGTTATAGATTCTGGTCTAGGTTAGTCATTGACTACCTTTGTCTTAGAGGGGTCCACTAATATCCCTTTACTGGTGATAATATGCCCCAATAATGTGACTTTCTTCATACAAAATTTACATTTATTATACTTTGCATAAAGATTCTACCTTTTCAAGTTCATTAGAACAATATTCAAATACTCCTCATTCTTCTATGTGATTTTGTACTAAATTAGAATATCATATATAAAGGCTACCAAAATGTTTTTGAGGTAATATCTAAATACTATATTCATCAAGCCCATAAATATTACTAGATAATTAGTGAATCCAAAAGTCATCAATATGAACTCATTGTGTACACACCGTATTTGAAAGGTAGTTTTTAGAATATATTCCTTCTTAACCTTTAATTGATGATATCACATTTGATATTCTACCATAGATAAATGATGAGCCCCACATAGCTAATCAAACAATTTTTCTATCCATGGTAGGGGATAATTCTTCTTTATCATGATTTGTTTTGAGATAATTATAATCAATGTAGTGGAACATTGACCCATATTTCTTCTTGATGAATAATAATAGTGCACCCCATGGTGAAGCACTTGGGTGTATAAATTATTAATGAATATTCTTATGTAGTTGCTTCTTCAGCTAATTAAGTTTAATAATGGACATTCTATATGGAGTCTTAGATATTATTAAAGATAAATGTATAATTTTTTTGAAAATTCAACCTATTGGATAAGAGGAAGATCAGAAAACTCTTCAATAAATACATATGTATAATCCCTCATAATTGGAATGTATTCAAGCATGATCCTTTCCTTAGTCTTAATCATTTGAACAAGGAATGATTTCTTAGAAGGAAAAAATATCTATGCTTCATATAATAATACAAAAATAGATTAATCCTCATCCTTAAACTTGTATATAATATAAGGGTGATTTCATTATCTTAGAATTTCATGTTTTCTCTATATAAAGAAATCTAATCGATGCCCAAAATTTCATTAAATTCCACTAAAGGAAGTTTCAAAAGGATTTATAGGAAGCTAATATTGAAAATATGGATTGGTGATGATTTATATTCTTATGATGATATAATTAAACCATTCATTATCTCCACTAATAACTCAACATCATTGTTTTGAGTTAGTTCTTGAATAGTTCTATTAGACTTTCATGATATGAAACAATTCGTATAAACAAAATAAAAAAGTACATTCTATATTCTTGAATTAATAACTTGTGTACCTCTCATCACTTCACTGTCAGGATCCACCTCCACAGTTGTGATGGAATAATATCTCCCTCACTCTCTAGGCCTTAGTGGTTTCTGTTATTAGTTATCATCAACATCCCTTGGCTTAGTGCATTGGTTCTTGTAGTTTCATTATTCCTTGTAGTTGTAACATTTGACAATGGGATAAGAGTTTTTGTTTGAGAATTTATTTCTTCCATTACATTTTTGGGTTTATTCCATTGAAAATAACTACCTAGGTTCCCTTCCTTCCTATACCTAAATTACTTCATATCCCCCTATAGACAATTTTCAGGATGCTTCTTCCCATACTTTCGATAAGTGAGATATAGGAATTTCTTTCCACCATTATATTTACCCATCATAACAATAGTGTTAAACTCTATTTTCCACTTCCTATACCTATGAGAGATTTGATACTTGTTGATCTGAATATAAACTTTGAGGGAACATCGAAAAATTTTCTCACATCTGTTGAAGTCTTGAATTGAAAAATATTTTTGTAAACTTAGATTTACCCCACCAAATAAGTGGTCAACTTTAGTTTTAGGGGATATGATAAAGCTGGAGGTGTATCATGAAAGTCTTGTAAAGTTTTATTTGTAATACACAATGGATTTTTCATCCTTTTTCTTGAGGATAAAAAAAATCCATATCCATTTTAAGTCAGAGAGTTTGAGGAAAATATTTTTTGAAAAATATTATCTAGAATTCCTTCCACCCCATCTCTTTAATATTTTCCTTAAGATTTGCATTTTTTATCAACGTCCACCATTGATCAGTTTCTCCCTCCACACAGTAAACAACCAATACAAACTTCTATTTCTCAGAGAATTCAAGGATAAAGAATATATTTTCAATGGATTTGATCCATTTCTATACAATTAAAGGATCAAAATATCCACATAATTTTGGATGCCTTTATCATACAATAGTTTTAATTATAACTTTCTATTTCTTGGGGAGATTCAGGGGTTCCTATTGATTCATGTTTTGGTTGAAAACATTAGTTAGTTGAGATATAATTGTTATAAAGTTTCTGATTCTTTATTCCATTAGTTTAGTAGTCTCATTTGGGTAATAATCACTTTTCACATCACATGGGTTTTTTTACTTAGTTTCTCTTATTTCTTTCCATTTACTAAAAAAGGGAAAATTAGGGATGAGTATTTTTGAACTATTACACACATATATGAGAAACTATGAATATTAAAGGGATAACTCATAAATGACATATAATCCTTAACCAATGAATTTCTAGGTTTCAATTTAAGTTATCTATGATCTATTTCCTAATATAAAATCTTATGGGTATTTTTATTTCTTTAATAATGTTTTATAAAGAGTTTGTGAATTTACAAAACAAATCCCCTCAGAGTGCCAAACTAGCTACACAGTAAGGCCTATTTTGGTGTACCGGGTAATGCTCAAGTCAAGACCGACATGCCTTTTTCAAAGTTATTACCCCTAGGTATATTTATTCCATAATCATATCCACTTTTAGTATCCATAAAGGGATTTAATTTCTCAGAAACCACTCACTCTATACTTCACCAAGATTTTTGGATGTTTTACTATACTTTGTATTATCCTTACACTTATCCTTTTAATTATCCAGGGGTTATCAATAAGTTTTTCTTATCATAGTTTCCAAAGTTTAACTTAAATTTTCCTCAGATACCAACTATAGAAACCCATGCCTTTTACACATATTATTACATTTTTTCTAACAGAAAAATCCATTAATTACAACCCAAATATCATGAGACCTAGTGTCTTTGGAACACTAGGTTCATTATAAATCATAGTGAGGATAAAAATAAAAATTTATTTATTTTATTCTCTATAACAAGATCCTAAATCCTTTCAATATCATAAAACTACAACGGATAACCTGGGTTATACATAATTGAAATGGGTGAGCTAAAAATACCAGTAAGGGGATACACATGATAAGGAAACATAACATATGAGTCAAAGATATAACATGATAACATAAAAGGGAAGGCACATGAGTAATCACATGGGATCATAATATAAATATCATGGTATCATAATATCATGGAAATATAGGAAAAAAAACAACATAAAACATGACATAAACCTAAGTCAAGGCTAACTTCCAAGACAAAATCACATGGTGGACAAAGTCTAATAATGGATTATGTTCACTCCCTAATCCCATATATGAAGTCTCATGAGTCTAAAACAATACCCAATTCATTAGAGGGATATATAATTCTAGGGCCACCTATCAGCGTTATTTTATATACATGAATATGTGTGTCACATAATGATATTAATTATAAGGCATAAACATAAGTATTACCCATGGAAAAAATAAGTTTCATAATCTTGTCTCATAACATAATAAAAAATAGATTCCTTAAATAATTAATTTGAGAAATGGTCATAAGGAATGTATTAACCCATAAAAGTAAGGAAGAATAATCTAGGTATATATGTGAGAGAAATATATACATAATTTAGAATCATTCTATAACTTAAAATATAGAGAAAGTGAGTTACATAGAGAATGATCATAACCCGAAGAAAAGGATGGGTTAGAAAGTCCCTTACAGTTAGCCCAATTTGTCATATGTGTTCTTTATATTATTTAATAATAAACTAATGTTAAATATTTAATTTTAAAAACACTTTTTCAAATTATAATTCCTTTTATTTTATTTTTTACAATTTCATATTCAATTACTTAACCAATTAATTTTACATTGGGTGTTTTAATGATAAACGACTCAAATGTCCAAAATATTTTATAAGTTGATTAAGGTCAAATAGATTATTATTTAATCATATATAGAACGATAATAATGAAATAATTATCATTTTTATACATAAATTATACTTTTTAAACCATCCCTACAATATGGTTACGAAAAATGAACTACGTTACAATAATAAAGATGATAGGTTGTATGTATGCATGAGCAACATTTCCATTTTTCAAAGACCATAAAAAAAGAAGATAAGTGTTATTTTATATTTATAGTGTGATTATTATATCATAAATATTATATTATTTCTTTAAATACCCTTACACATAACATTAATGTAATATGGTAATAAAAACTAATCACAACGCTTTGTGAGGCGGTAGTTCGTCATACACACAAACAACATTATCATTTATTCAATGGATGTAAAGGTAAGACATTATATGATATTTTTTAAAATAATTATTAATAGGTAATTAATATCATTTATAAACATAAAATTTATCCTTATTAACTTATATGAAAGTCATAATTGAAAGACGAATCACATCACCTTGCGAGGCGGTAGTCCTCCGTACACATGTGCGACATTATCATATTCCCTACAGAATGGATATTAAGAAGGTATATGTGATATTATAATTAAATAAGTATAATTATATCATAAATATAATATATAATAATTATATAAATCATTATATAAATCCATGAGAAGCAGTGATGGAAAACAAATTTCATCGGTTTGTGAGGCTGTAGTCCGCTATACACATGATGAACAATTCCGTTTCCCATTTGAGGGAGGAGGAGATGGTAATAGGTTATGTAATTAAAATAAAAAATATCATTATATGAAAAATACTAATTTTATTATATATTAATGTTTTAATAATATTTTAAGGATGTGGAATAATAAATAAAATAAATTTCTCGGTTAAGGATGTTACCTCTTCTTCGGGAAACTTCTTAAAGTTTACACCAAAAGCCTTCATCGATTAGATTTATGATCAAACCAATTATTATAGGATGAAGGGTGGAAATTAATGAATTTATTTGGTTAGTTATTTTATGATACAATTTTTTTTTAATTATGAAGAAGAGAGTATAAGAGATTACCTTTTATAAGTGGGGGAAAAGACACACTTAGAAATTTTGAAAAGAAAAAATTACACCCATGTTTTTATCATGAAACAAGAGAAAAATGGACCATTTTAAAATTTAAAAAGATATAAGGTTAAAAAAAACCATAAAATAGTAATTATACAAGTTTTGTATCATTTTTAATTGGTATATTTTTAGTTTAACCTCCAGTAAACCTATTTTTACCATAACTGCAATAAATTATTTCTACAGTTTTGACTTTTAATTATGAAAAAAATAAGTTTACATTATTAGATAAAATAAATTATAATTATTCAAAATATGAGATAAATTTTTCCAAATTAAACTCATGTAATTGGAATAATTTAATTTAAAATTAAACTTGTAGACGTGTAAAAAAATAATTTTTCAAGAAATGCATTTTTAAGAAAAAGATGATCTCATATTAACTATATGAAAAGTAATAAAAATTAAATGAATTTAAATTAATATTTATAGATATATAATATATAAATTTCATTTAAATCATTCCTTCTTATAGTTCATTTTAATTAGTTAAAATGGAGAAACATTATACACTATAAAACAATCTTCCAAAAAAATGCATTTTTTAGTCTAAGAATAATCTTGTACTAAAATCTAGTATAAAAATGATTTAAATGTAATTAATCGGATTAAATATAAATAAATAATACTAATTTAAATTGGAATTATAATTAAAATAATAAAGGTACTTTTAAATTATTCAATTTATTAAAAGAAATGATAGTTTAACCAAAAATCAGTATTTTCACTATTCACTTAAAAATTATTATTTTTCAAAAAATCCTAAAATTTCACCCTATCTTAATATCAATATAATTACTTAAAAATTTATTATAATTTTATAATATAAAATTTCTAAAAGGCGAAAAACTTAACTATAATATTATCTCACAAAAAGAAATAAAAATTATTTTTTGGAGGAAACATATTTTTTTGTAGAATAAAATATCTTTATTAAAGTAGAGTGATTATTTATTTAGAGTTTGTAAATAAATTTATATATATTAGAACTTTTATATAAATATTTAATTAAGTATTTAATAAAGTATTTAATACTATTTATACCTAATAATTTAATTTCTAGGTTATATCAGACACATTTAATTAATAATATGATATCATGCTTCATTTAAACTTAGTGTTGCATGTTGCATATGATATCAAACATATTTTTACCTTTTGTAGGAAAATATGGGTGTTAAATTGTAAAAACATAGAAAAAATAATAATTATTACTCAATAAGATAATATGAGCAAAGAAATACCCCTCATGGGTTAATAAATATTTTAATAGGCAGTATACACACCATTTAAATGAAATTAGTTGAATTTAAAAAAAAAATCCTGAAAGAAAATAAATCGAGTTGAAACACCCTTACCTTTAATCCCTCTTAGAAAAACATGATATAACCTCATTTATAAAGAAAAAAATTATCTCAATCACCCATTTCATAACCTTATTCATACATATAAAATTATATAAACTTAATTTATAATTATTTATTAAAAATATATTTGTTAGTTATATTTTATTTTCATCATCAAATGTTATTATAATTGATTGTTTGTTTAGTACTAGTTTCATAACGACGATGTCAATTATTTTTTTATAGTTTTAAAGGTTATCATTTCATTATCATTAATGTACCATAATAGAAGTTTTATAATGATTTGTAATTTTTTAATTTCATTTCATAAGTATTTTAGTTATGGTTTGTGACGATGAAGTTGGTGATGCATTTGTTTTGATAAATTATAATGAAAAAATAGCGGTACAATAATAATAAGTTAAATATTAATATAAACTTTATAGGACTATAAAAAACATTATTTTATCATTAATTTATATTAAAACTCTTAGTTAATTTTCTATGGTTATCTATGATATAAATTTACATCATTGTTTATATAGGTGGTTAAACTGACCCAAACGAGAAAAAACTATAATATATGGGATAATATGGCTAAGGTAGTGATTGTTTTGGAATAATATAATTCTTAAAAATAATAAGTATTTTATTTAGTTTCTTTTAAGGTGATTAATTATATTTTATGATAGTTGGATACATAATAAAATACTAGAGTGAAAAACAAAATATATCATATTCATGGAGGTGGTAGTCTGTAGGTACACATGTGCAACATGTTTATTTTCCACAGATGAGGTGGAAGTTAGGTAATAGTTTATAATTTTATAATCTAAATAATTTTATAAATATAAGACTAATCCTTTTAATATTATTTTATAACCATCTGTGTAAGGTAGTGATGAAAAATCAACCACATCATTCAGGGAGGCGGTAGTCCGTGCGTACACATGACAATGGATTAATTTTTTGAATGGTTTTAGAGGAAGGATGAAAATGGATATTACAATAGTATAATAAAATTTAATAATATTAGTGATAATAATGTTATCATAATTTCATGGATATAATAGATATTAATGGGTATAGGAAGAAAATAATTAAGAAATATTGGTTGATAACATTACCTCTCCCTTTGGATGTTCCCCCTTAGGTATAAAAAATTAATTTTAACATCAGAACATGTAATGCATAAAAACTTGTTTGAAGAAAAATTTTATTTTTAAGCATAAATATTATATTTAGGAAAAAATTGTTAATATTTTCAATTTTAATGACATCACTACTGGAAGCATCACCTATAATCACAGTTTTGAACCATGGGTATAGCCCATAAAACCATAGGTATAGGTTATACCCATGGTTCCATGCACCATGGCCTCTAGAGGAATCTATATAGATCTATAACCATAGTTTCTATAGAAACCATTGGTATAGCCTTGTATATTTACATAATACCCCCTGTTTTAGTTAAATTGTGAGCATATATCTATATAAAAAATTTACAAAACCATGGGTTTAAACACCTATCCCAAACAGGAAATAACAGCTTTCCTACCATCCTCAACCTGTAAAAAAATACAAAACATATATAGACCAAAGTACATGGTAGATATGATGAGTGAATGGAAAAAGTTAAAATATCAACTTGTATAAGAACTAATTTACATATAAACATGGTTAAAAAACAAACTTATTCAACCAATAAACATGAAACATTCTAACCAAAGCTCATTATAGTTGAGTATAGTTTTGTAGTTTTATGAAATATATTATGTTTTTCTTAATTTATCATCAATTTAATTCCCACACAATGTGAATATAGTGTTATAACTCTCTATATATCATTTCCAAACTACTTCACAGCCACCTACATTGTGTTTCACTCTATTCCAAGAAGATGGGTTTAAAATAGAGTATGTTTTAAGTTGATACAGTGACTTTTCAATGTCATCCGGTTAGATCTTATACAATTATTCAAAGTATCCATAGTTACCCAATATTTGGGTTAAGGGCCTTTGACCCCTGGACTCCCAGAGCAGGGATGCATTACGTTCGGTAACCCCCAACGATCTCACCACAAATCTCGACCCAAGGAGTTGCGACCTTGTGCATAATATGAACTACATGCATTTGGACCAACATAACCCAAGATGATTAGGATAAACCAATCCAAAAAAATATATACAAACATAGTCCTCTATTATCAATAATTTTTTTAACTAATCAATTGGTATAAAACATCTTATTTATATGGAAAGTTATAATTCTACTATGCTCTAGAGGCAATCTATAAAAAAGTGCCAAGAACCAAAAATGTAAATTGAGAAGAAAACATTTCATTGGGAAACTCCTACATATATTAATGAGAAACTAGTTTCTTAAATCACATTATCATTTAAAAATAATCAAGTTGTTATGGTAGTCCAATTGCATGATCCAAACATAAATGTTTAATAATTATCAACATCAAAAGAAATTGATCTATCAATAAACTCATTTTAAAACCACCTAGATGATGAGTAATTAATTATAGTACTTGACCCATCATAATGGATGAGTTTCTCTCCATCACTAGCCTGCTGAATCAGTCTATCCAACTAGAATAGTAGAGTGATATTTCTAGTTGATTCATGGTCATATTAGATCTTGGAATTCATGAATGGTGATTTGAAGTGATGTAATTGAAATAAAATTTGAATAAAAACTATGGGAGGTCAATAAAGGTTTTACTATGAATTTTAAACCAAACTATCTAGTGTATAATAAACTATTTTTAGAATCAAGGTATTTCTATATTTTCATTGGGAGGGAGTCTAATCATTAACTCCTACAATTTACTGTAGCCCATGATCTGATATTACAATATCAGATTAGCAATGAATGTGAATTTCTATTTAGTAGTCCCAAAACATTACTATTTCACCACATTTTATACCCATATCATTTCTAGAATCAATATATCCTACTTGGTATCCCACATATCATCATTGTAAATTCCAACATCCTCAATCCTTATTCTTAATAATTCAAAATTCATTACTAGAAATTCCCAATCTATCACTATTTATTCCATGTTTCTTAGGACCTCACATGGTTTAAACATAGTAATAACCTAGTTAGACTTTAATATATGAATGATTATGATAGAATAAGTTGGACGAGATATACCCAAAGGCTAGAACAAGTGTCTGGGAATCAAAGAATCACAACTCGAGAATGATTTCTCCCATAAACAATTAATTAAAATAACAGAAAAAATAAATAAAATTTTGGCATGACCCATCCATATGTTAGATATCAATTCATAATGGAAAAAATAAATAAATAAAAGCAACACAGTATAAAGATAGAAAAAAAATAAACACTCTAATTAATCCCTACACTACCCCAATCTTCCTTACCTACTAAGAAAACTGCATAGCTACCTCTAGTTCCCTTATAGACCCCTTCATAAAATATAACTACCTTCTATTTATAGAAAGTGGTAAAATGACTAAGTGGAAAATGCAGTAAAGAAAATAAAAACTAAAATAAACTACAAAATACCTGTTTCTCGTGACCGTACAAGTCACCACCCGACATATACAAACCACAACACCTCAAGGGTAAAAAAATATTCCTATAGGAAAGGGATAAACAAATTATATTAGTTCAAGAGAATGTGCTTCCATATTTTTTTTGGTTTTTTTAGCTAGGATTGATTTTTATTGGTTATGTTATGTATAGTTTAATTTGGTTAATAATGTTTATTTATGTTTTGCCTATTTCACATTACTTTATTTTGGTACTCTTCAATTTTAATTTATTTATTCCATGCTAATTCCAATTGATTATATTCAATTCAATTCAATTATGTTTTGTTTTAGTTATGTATTTTCAATGATTGGTTTATTTTATGTTTTTTCCTTTCAATTTATTATGAATTGAATTATCATAATCTAGGAAATTTTGGGTTTGTTTTGTTCGATACAAGTTCATTTGGTACATTTTCATTAGATTTAGTATGTCTTGTTTTTGTTTATATTAGACTGGAAAATTTCATTCATTTGGGTTCTAATCGATTTAGTTTGATTATATTTGGTTCATATCAGTTTGTTTTAGTTTAGTTTGGTTCAAGTCAGTTGTAGTTATATTGGTTTGAATTCATTATATTTGGTCCAATTTTATTCATCATTTGTAACATTAGATTATTTCAAGTTATTTTAGTTTGACTTGGTCATATTTAGTTTCACATTTTTTTTTCTATTTGAATTCTATTTTCATGATTTTGATTATTATAGATCTATTTTGGTTTGTCTAATTAACATTTATACTAGTAAAGTTCAGTTAATTTGTAATTTTTTTAAATGTTTGATTATATTTTTTATTTGGTTTTATTCTATCCATTATGGGATTGCATGGTTATACTTTATATAGTTCAACACGTTTTGGGTTTACACTTATTAATATTATTTGGTTTGGTTTCTTGTATTTTATGTTGGTTATTTATGTTTGATTCAATACTAATTAAGGCAGGTATGGAGAGGTCTAACTAGATTATATTTATTATTTATGATTCACTTTGGTACAACATGATATGATTTATTTTAGATATGGTTAGTTATAATTAATTTGTTCAGTATAATCTAATTTAAATTATTCTAGACTCATTTAGGAATATTCATTTGTACTCTTTACAGGTTAATAAATTTCATATTATTTTGGGTTTTCCTACTTTTATGATGTCCTATTCCATTCAATTTAATATAATTCAATGTAGCTCAATTTTATATTGGTTAGTTTTGTTTTCTTCAAGTTTATTCTAGAAAATCATTATAATAAATATATATAACTGTTTAGTAAAAAACAATGTGTGAAATTAAAGAAATCAATGATTCTTAAAATTTAAAGGCCAATGCATAAGGGAACCGACCTCAAACTCAAGGAACTCTGCTTATGACAATGAAAACTCAAATATTCTCTTTATCTCTTGCATGCATATGCACTTTCAAATATATATAATGAAACCTATCCCCTATGTACATATTTTCATAGCCAAATATATACAAGGGGATCTTTACATATATGCTTATACTTGATTTTACGCCTTTACCATACACACATATGCATTTTTGATATATATATATATATATATATAAGCACACCTAATCCCAATATATATATATATTCATATGGCCATGAGTGAATATATTATATATATATATATATGGTGGGATTTATATGTGTATATTCCTACCTATAAATATATGTACAAGTCACCTTTGACAACAACAACCCAAAATCACCGAAGTAGGTCCAAAATACTCTCGAAAAAATTGAAAACTCGAAACCCCAAACCCCAAAATTTAAAAAAAAGAAAAATAATTGAAATGGAACAAAACATACCCAAAACCCATAAAAAACCCACTACCCATGAAAAAGGTGGCTAGAACTAGCCTCAATGGGACCTAAGATCCCCAAACATCAATAATCAACCTATATAAAACCTCCCAAAATGACTTAGGGTTTAAATGAACAGTTATGAGGAAACCAAAAATCTCACATAAGTCGATATATCATTAATAAAACACATAATAAAGAAAAAAATACTCCTTCAAGCATTTAATCATCAAGAAACAAAATAGGATCTCCCAATAACATTGTTTCCCTAAACTTCAAAAAATTATTAAGAGGATTATATAAAAAATACATCCTATAAAAAATCCTATTAAAAAAATTGACTTAAAGATACTCAAACATCCAAGAATGATAACATGAAAAAGTAGGCTACATGGAATTTAGATGTAGAGTATACTAAGACATCGATTTTTTAACTTGTAATAAATAAAATGTATTTCAAAACTTCTAAAGTGTATTATCGTTTCATTTGTGGAAATATTATAATGGAAACAAAAAATATATTAAGAAAAACCAAACAATTATTCATTTTTTTACCTTGGGTTTTGAATTTAAAACATGTATTTATAAAATAATGTACTTGGGTAGATACCAAAATTTGGGTATATTCTTATACATTTCAGGGATGTACAATATTATATGGGATAACTAATAGATGAAGGACATGCCCATTTATTATTATACATTTTAGTAGATGGGATAGATAATAAATCAATAAATTATTAAAAAATTACAGTATATGATTTATGAACAATCACATCTAGAAAAAAACAGGTCCTCTATTGAAATTAATAAATATCAATTGCACCCAATGTTCAAAAAAATATTATAGTATATAATAATATAAAAATCATTAAATGGGTAGTGTATAAAGATAGACAATATTAATTGAAAATGTATAATCCATTAGTATGTTATATATATCATATGATATATATTTATTATAATGATATTTTGTATCTCTTTATGATTATTAAATTAAAATCTATACAAAATTTTTTTATAACTAATTGTTACATGTGATATGTATTAATCAAACATATATAAAAAAAATCATCATATACAAATTTTTTTCTAGAAAGAGTAACAAACAAACTATTAGTAATAAACAAACATCAATTGAAGGAAAGAAAAATCATATTAATAATTTTATACTAAAAAATTTTAGAATACATATTAAATAATAAATATAAATTTTTTAGTAGAACAAAACATGAAATAAAAACCTGGAATACCAAAGATACAATAAAAAATATAGTGTAATGAAAAAGTGCATCAATGATGAGTTGGAGGTAAAAAAAATATAAAAAGTGAAGAAAAATTGATACCAATTCAGTCAAGTCAAGGGGAGAATTGATGCAGATCTATATAAACCTTACAAGTTATTAATAATTTAATTCTGCTAATGTAATATCCATAAATATAAAACTTCATGTTTAAAGATTTTAAGAGACGTGTAATAATTTAGTGTATATGGAGGTCTTTCCAAATGAAAAAAATTAACTTTTCATATCAAATGAGTAAGAAAGCATGAGTAGAAAATCTAGAACGAAAATAATTTCCTCAAAAAATCAATCCTGATAAAACATGATAGGAATATCTATGGAATAAGAAGTAATTGAATTGCATGTCTTAAAGAAAAGAATGGAAGAAACATAAACACCAGTAATAATATCACTGGTAATTATAAGATTTAGTCATATCAGAACTAAAAAAACATAATTCAAATATAAGTTTATTAAAATAGAATAAAGGAGGAAGTCATCAATATAGAAAAACAATTATTTTAAAAAAGTTACCTGGAATAGGATGTAAATATGATAAAAAAATGAGATAATGAGAAAGTAGTTGGGAAATAGGAAATAAGAGCAATGAAATCAGAATAATAAAGTAAAATTAGAACATGATAACATAATAAAATGAAAAAATACCTCAAATTAGATGTCTGATAAAAGATACACCAAACCACAGGCCTCATAAGATAATCTAGGGCTAGTGGAGGGGTATTTTAGAACCACTGAAGATATTAACTACCATTTTATAGTCCAAAGGAATACTAAAATAAAATTACATAGTTTATATTTGAGAGTTGAGATAATATTTAAAATTAGGGTAACATCAATATATTTTAAGTGAAATTACCTTTGATATAGTCGGTGAATATTGAGACTGATAAAAAGTAGAAAGAATGGGGTTTAACCCATCGATGGTAGTGGTATAACTAAACTGTTATAGATACCGTAATATAATGGAACGAGAAGCACGAGTTAGTTAGAAAATGAGGAGACCCATGTAAATTAGGGTTTATGGACAGGTAAGGGATGGAGTTGAGGTGGAGCTGGAGGTGGAGCTGGAGGAATATGTAGGGAGGTGGAGTTAGGGATGTGGAGGTAGAAAGGAAAATGCAAAGGTATATGTGAAGGTAGGATGATAGAGGGAGGGAGGTGGGGGCTGAGAGGCGGAGGATGGGAGGTCGTGGTAGAGGCCAAGGCTAGGAGGGGAGGCGATACTGGGGAGGTCAGGTCTCATAAGAGGGGATATTAGGTCTTGTTGAAGGGGGATAATGAGGAGTATCTTGAGAGAGGTTGGATATGTAAGGGGCTATACCCATAATTTTTAAAAAACTGTGGGTATATGTTTGGGAAAATGGTTTATACCCACATTTTCTCTAAATTGTGGGTATATATTTTCTAGCTCCAATCCAATTTCTAGTAGTTTTATTTGGTTTATAGTTAACCAAAGTAAAGTTATCTAACTTTAAAATAAACCCAAACGCTAATTTCACATAGAAAAAACTTTATTAAAAGAGAAAGACTAAAAATAGTTTTTATTATAAAAATGTTGCTTAATTTTCTATTTTTAGCCATGGGTTTTCTAAATTCAACATAATATTTTCAAAAAATAATCTTCTTCCATGAGTACATTTTTTATCATTAGTAATGTTTTAAAAAAAATTAATTCAAACTTACCTCTTTATATAGTCATCAACGCTATGGTTTTAGTAAAAATTTTATTTTTCACTATTCAACTAAAAATCAATTATTTCAGAAAAATATCGTAAATTATTCATAATCTATGCTAAATTCAAAAATAAAGTTCATTTTTTAAATTTCATATTCTAAAATTTATAAATTATTTTTTAAATGACAATTCAAAAATATAAGGAAAAAACAAATTTCTTAAAAAATGATATTTTTAAGTGTTCTTAATATTATTTCATATCAATTACTAATTTAAATTATATTAATATATTAGTTTATATATAATAATATTTTAAAATGGGTCAATTTAATGTATCAAGATAAAATATATAACAGTTAAAAAATATATATTTAAGAAAGAATAATCCTTTTTAATATCAAATCATATTAATTATTTATTATGTAAATATTAAAAACTTGAGTTCTGTAATAAAATTTTATTTACTAAAGGTTTTATTATTATTAAAATATTTATAATAGTATTATTATATTATATTATGAGTCATTTTAGTTCAGTGTTGTGTTTGAAAAAAGATATCAAAAAATATATTCCAAAATCATGGTGTGTTACAACAACATTTCTATAACCACGTACAAAAACAATCAAGATAAAATAGATAGGTAACAACATGAAATAACTAAAAAAACCTCAATAAAATAGAACTATAAAAAAATGGGTTGTAACCTTAGGTCAAGGATAAAAAATAGGGTAAATTAGGACTTCTCTATGTGAAAACACTCAAAAATAATGATTCCCAAACACACACCCAAGGAAAAAAAAATTCAATAAGGCATTTAAATTACCAAAATAATCAACATCCCATAAGGAATAATTTTAATGGATACACACAAAACAAGAATTACCTCAATGATTTCAATCATTCCAAAACTCAGAGGGCATAAATCCCTAAATTGATCATTAATACTATCCCAAAATTGAGATACACCTAGATAATAAAATGGAACCACCATGTATATCATACCTAAAGATACAATTTACACTTTCCTCAAGATCTTGTTTGGAGGAATACTCAAAATATCATGAAACATAAACTCAGGAAAGTCACGCTTACCAATTCAAGTAAAAAAATTCAAATCAAACTACAAAACAAAGTCAAAAATGAAACTCACAAAGATAAAAAAACTTTTAAAAACTCACACCATAAAAGAAATTTTTATTTAAAATAACTTTTTGTATAAATTTAATTTTATTTAAAATAAAACAAATAAAATCAATTTTTTAATTCCCCTAAGAATTTAAACTTTCTCTTCCCTATGAAAGAAAATAATGTTATTCATAAAAATTAACTTCCTTTTTCAAAATAGTATCCAAAACCATTATAATATCATAATATTTTAAAAACACTAAACAAAAATCAAAATATTTTTTCTATAATTCAATATTTGTTCAGAATTAGTCATTTATAATATTACATTTCAAGGATTTCTATGAAATGTGAAGTATTTTACCGTAAAACCTCACATGAATTTCCTTAAAACATTTCACATAACCCACCTTTTAATAAAAAAACCATAAGATATAAATTCTACTCTTTATAATGAATTAAAATCTTTAAGGAATTAAAAATTCATAAAAATTAAAATTATTTTATAAATTAACAATGAAACTCCATTTTATATTATAAATCCTTTTATAGAAAATGAAAACCCCTTTCATAAAAAACTAAAAACTCTCATAAATTTATTTTAGATATACCAACATTTATAACTCACATATAAATAAATTAAATCACAAATATTAATCAAAATACATTATAAAACCATAAAAATATCATCCAACCCCTCTTTGATTCATTTTAAATTAGTGGAAAAAATTTAGGTGCAATTTTGAAATCCAAATTGGTTTGGATAATGAAATAAGGGGGGATTCCATACTATTCATTTTTTTGGATATATGGTTAGGAATACTACGCACCAATCATGTGAAAATATCATAAAAGTTTCCAAAACTATGCTTATAGTCTCAAAACGTTTTTATAGACCACATGAGCTAATCATGCACCTCTAATTCTGTTTTCATTTTCATCCTAAACCATTCATTCCAAATCACAAAAAATAAATAAAAAAAATAATTAAATACCCATAAGGAATATAAAACCATCAATTTATATTAAAATACATTGAAAAGAACAAAAAGATAAGATCAAATTCAAGAATTAATTCATAACAACCTATGATAAATCAGGTTTCCTCATGAGAGGTAATGATCATGAACCTACTGATGACCCACTTTTTAAGTTCCGATGATCTTATATCCCATATTCCAAACCTAACAAATAATAAGGCCACTCTAATACCAATTTTTCTCAAAACAAATCAGGGATTCTCCTGATCTGAGAACTCGATCCATACCATGACATAGCCATAAGGGATTTCCAAATCTCCATTAGTTGTAAACTAGTTCTCGAGCATCAAATATACATAAGAGGTAATGATTTCTCATGTTGGATAAATAAATAATAAAAATAGTTCCCCCAAAAAAACCAACATGACCATTCCATTTATTGGTGGGACAAAAAATAAAAATAAATAATTTTAGAATATAATAAATTCCAAACAAGACATATAAAAGATAAAAATCACCCATAATAATAATAAAACAAATAAAGAAAAACTAAACAAAAAATCATTAATAATACAGATCTTTAATTTCTAAATTTGATACAGTATTCAATAATTCTAGATAAAGGAATGTTGATAAGGCCGATATAATAGGTGAACCAATTTCCAAAATAAAAATAATGGCCAGCTACTCATCTCCATGAATAAGTGATGCACCTTTTCTTACTACCACTAACAAACCGGAACTAGAATTTATGATAACATCCTACAAATCTATTTGGTAATTATGATAAACTTATAATGGGATCAGTGTTAGAAAAATATGCCTAGAATTAAACCTTCCCATAACCCATGCATATCCTTTAAGAATATATTTGTTTCATGTTAGTTTGAAATGAAAGTATAAATGTAATATTTTTTACTTTTATTGAAAACCAATTACATGCTACCATTATTAAAACCATTTATTACAAAACAAGGGAGTTATACTTTTCAAAATTAAGTGTACCTTTAACCATTTAATAGAAAAGAAACTTTTAATACTAGAAAACATTTTTAATGCCTTTAAAAACCATTTTTAAAATTAAGAATATATGTGTCCTCTTTTTAGAATATGGATACCACAATAGTAAAGAAAAACCCTAATAATAATGAAAATAGTAAATAATGTGGGATAAATTTATCATAATCAACTAATATAAGATAAATGGCATCATAGTCACCATAGTATAATAAGAACTTTTAATCATGGTATCTCCTATAAGATAATGGGATTATCTAAAAAAATACTCAAACATAATCTATATAATAATAAACAGATGTGATCTAACTTACCTAACACTTTTTCTTAGCCTACATGTCCCAAATGAGGGGTAAATCTCTAATCAAGGAGAACAACTCACTAGGGGCCCCTATCCAGAGCATAATCATAAACTAGTTCTTCATGTGAGCCTAGATATCCCAACAATATACTATCGGTTCCATATGATATATATATTAAATAGATGTGATTAATAAATAAACAAAATATCTATAAATATATTAAATAAAATTGTAACACACCCTTACCTCGTCACACCCTTTATTAAAGAATCCTCATTCTCAATAATAATATATCAAGAATATATAAAACACATTTCCCCAAACCATAACCATTCTATCATTACCATACAAAACACCAATAGGCACACTTAAAGGGTGTTTTTATATCAAGGAAACCATATTTATAAACTGTTAACTGGTTATATAAACCATTATTTAAAAGAAAAAAATTATAAAACCACCTTTGAAAAAAATTACATACCCGACATCAATCATCTTGAAATCAACCAAGAAGGTTATGGAACCATATTTAATAATATTAATGCATGAATTTAATTTAAAAAAAAACTTTTGAAATTATTTAAGAAACACTTAGTACTATAATTTAAATAATTCCCATGAAAACAAACACTTATGAATAACAATGAATTATACGAACACATTATTTTGTTAATTTTTTTTTAAAATAATACGAAAACATCAGGAATCTCAATCTAATCCCATTAATAATTAAAATATAAATCAATTACTTGGAAATAAAAAATAATTATACTTAATTGGAATTTTATGGTGTTTAATTATGAATTGAATGAAATAATAAATCATGGTTCTAAAATCAAAGGTTAATGTAAGGAGAAAACCAACCTTAAATCCATCATTTCCACTAATCATGGTATTAATCCGCATGGACAAAGAGAAATAAATACCAAAAAGGCCAGAAGAAATGTTAAAATAAATAAACCCCCAATTTAAAATCAATCCAAAATTAAACATAGGTTTTGGAGACTATATTATGGTAAGAACAAGGAAAAATAATGAGGAAAGGAAGAGTAGAGGAGGTAAAAATGAGTTTACCTTGAGAAATCAAGCTCAAAACATAAATAAACTCATGGGAATTACCATGGGGGATAGGTAAATCAAGTGGGGCGATAGGGAGTTTCACCTATGAGTCAAATAGGTGGATAGAGACACCCCCAAAGGGGTTTAATTACATTGTGGGATAAATTGAAATTTCAAAATTATAATGACCTGGATTTTCCAAATAGTTTGGTTGTATATTTTTTCAAATAGTTCCCCGACCATGAAACCTTTACTGAATTACTTAGGATATGGAACATGGTTTTTCCACATAGTTCACCAAACCATGAATATGGAACTAGAATATGATGGGTTTGTCACACAGTTCAGTTGAACGATTTGAAAAACTATGTGCCAACTTTGCTCACACTTCTAAGATAAATTGTAGGTTTTTCATGGTCAAGTCACAATTTTAACTAACCATTCTCAAACCATGTGATGTAGAAAATTTTGTATCTCTCAAAAATACATAAAATAAAATATATGGGAGAGATATAAAAGGATAAAAATTAATAAAAGAACAAATTAATTAGCAAAATAGAGGTAGAGGTGTGAAAAGTAACATGTTATAATATTACTAATTATTAATTAAATATCCCTATATATATACTATTTATAAATTATTGATTATTAATTGTAAATTATAAATTAATAAATATATAACTATAACACATAAACTAATGAATAAAAATCATTTCATAAAAAATAGTAGTAGTTTTTAGAACCACCACTAATAATGTGATATGAAATGGATAAACAATCATAGAATAGTAAAACACACTATGATAAAAGCACTACTAAATGATTATTTTATATTATGTTTAGTGGTCATTTTAAATATCAATATAAAAAATCCATCACTAAAAAACTATTTTTTTTCATGATAAATCAAAGATGGATTCAAAATATTGACATGAATTCGGTTTAAGGCACGTTTTAAGTCCCAAAAAACTAAAAGGATTCATAGAATTTTAAAAGATAAATAGGGTTTTATTTTTCTAAAAAAATAACCATTCTCCATTACATTCCATATGAGATGAAATGAACAAACATACCAAAAAACATGGGGAAAAAACCAAAAACATATCTTAAGGAACATGCCATAAAAATCTACCTTTAAAATCAATTCTCTAACACCTTTTTCATAAAATATTAATACCCATTAACTTAATAAAGTTTGAACAAAAATGGAAAACATAAAAAATATGAAACATGATTATAATATAATTTACACATTAAGTTAAGTTCATGAAACACTTGAGATAGGAAACTAAGTCAAAATTATAGTTTTGTCTATCACCGGTTATCATTTGTCCCCTCATTACTCAAGGCACTATCAGTCACATGGTTTTAACCCACCATTGATTTATTCATAATTTATTGGTATCTTACCTTTAACTAAGCCATTATAATTTTTTTAGCAAAATCCCCCTCATTGGAGCGTTATGTTTTTTCTAGAGGCTCATCACTCACTAGGAAAAAAATTAAAACATCAAACTATTTAGTTGAAATAGAATATAAAATCCTTCCATGAAATATCTATATAGAAGAACATGTTTAATTTAATATTTAACACCCTAACATAAGTATTCTATTTTACTTTTTCAAAAAATTTATCAATTTTTTTGATGATCTAAAATATGTAAATGTGTCAAATTTTTTTTAGAGTTAAAATCTATTGTTTAAATATTCTCTTCATTGTATTATTTCGATTTATTATTTTAAATATTTTAATAAAATTAATGAAAATATTGGTAACTATTATTTTATTTTATTTACTATTTTATAATCATTTACTTTGTTAATATATATTCAATTATTACCAATTATTATTATATAAGTAATTTTTTTAATAATTGATTTTTTTGTAAAATACCAAATGAAATGATTTCTCTTTTATCATTTTTATTAATTCATAAAAAATGTAAATCATTCCCAATAAACTATCATTTTTAATTTTCTTAATTAAATTATAAGTAAATATAATAAAATGATGTTCATAACTTGTTTTTATCATGTTTTAAAAGTTTTTCACTTTAATAGGGTTTTTGATCATTAAGAAGGAGAAAATTATTGGGTTAAAAAAATTTATTTAATTAACCCACATTATCCTTATTTTAATGATCAAGGAATCTAATACTCAATTTCAAATTACTTTGGTATGTTATAATAAAAAAATTTCATTTTTTCTAAGTATGAAAATATTTCATAGATAAATTATTAAAAGGATATCATATTGTAGTGGTATGAAATAAATTAAACACTAAATATAAATATATTTGAAGAAAATTAAATAATCTTCCACATATAATGGTTTATAAATGAATAAAATTTATAGATTGTTAAAAACACACCTTTAACCAATATACTAAATTTAAAACCATTTTATAAATAAGATATTGGATAAAAAACTTCTTCTATGACCTCACTCTAAAAACAAATATTTGGTTAAAATATCACTCATGATAAGAAATTATATGTTTCTAAATTTTTTTAACTATTTTGTTTTCATAAATTATCTATTAAGATATAAACCTTCAGTGGGATATTTCATTGATAAAAAAAATCTATGAATTAGTAACACTGCTAGAATTTTTTTATATTTCTTTGACATAAATAATCCTCTTAAAATTTATATTATTAGATTCATTTCAGCGATCATTTTATTCATTATAAACCATTAATATATCTTTAATTTTATCATAAAACTTATTTTGTATATTTTTTTATAATTTAAACTGAGAATATCAAATAATAACATACATACATATTACATTGTTTTACATTAATATTCATTATATATCACAGTGAGTCACAGTGTATAACCAATCGATTTTATGTTTTTTGTATATTATATACATAACCAACTTATTTTACAAATATTATTCAACATATCGCACAAATAATCATAAAAAATGACAACATTTTAGACATGTCATGCATAATATCCTTTTTCATTATCTGGGGGAATGGAAACATAAGAAAGGAAGAGCTTAGGTGCTCACTAAGGGGTGAACATAAGAGATATAAATTGAAAATAATAAGAAAGAATAAGATGAAAATGTAGGTATGAGAACATAATCAAGTTATATGGATATAACATGATGAAATCACATGTAATAAAACACAGACTATAAACCATGAATCATGATATAATACTTTCAATGTAACATGTGAAACGAGTCATGCGAATGTGGAATCCTGAGAAAATTATTGTAATCTATATAAACATATCATAAGAGTGTGGAATAACATATAAATATGGAATAATAATGTTTCAAATTAATAAGTATATAAAATCATTTCTTATGTCAAGGTTAACTAAAAATAACATCATCACATAGTTGACAAAGTCCCATAGTGAATTGGGTCCAATCCCCATTCTAATAAATAGTATGTATTGGGTTTACTAACCATTATCATATATAACCTCTCATGAGATATAAATCTTTACTCAATGTATTTTAGGGGCATATAAATCGGTTCCCACCCATCACATAATGAAAACCATATATATGCATGCCACCTAAACATGAAAACACTCATAATTACACCATATCTTTATTGTCTCGTGAGAAAGAAATGAGTTTCATGATGATTTACACAAGACATTATTCCAGTGAATATATATAAATAAAGTTGATGGTATCATTAAATAATATCCCTAGTGAATCATAGGAAACATTAAAGGATTTTAACATAGATGAAAAACAATTTGGAAGAACATTCTAAAGTTATTTGGAAATAAGAATAAATATCATTTATATTTTTAATAAAATTTATTTTAAAAGGAAATAACATATAATTTTATTATTAAAATAATGATAAATTAACAAAAAAATACTTTAAATAACTATTAAAACATGGAAAGGAAGCTTCATATAGAAAACTACATAAAATGGTGGAAGAAAGTGACTTTGAAAAACATTAAAAAAGATTACTTCCAATTTTTTTTAAAATAAATAAAAATTAAATAGAAAACAAAATTAATAAATCATAGAAGTAATGATAAGTAAATATATAAAGTCATATGAAAACAAGGATATGAAAGAAAATGATATGTGACTGAAAATAAGTGGTCAGTTCAGTTCCACTATCAAATATCCTTTTTGATGAATTATGAATATAATAGAGGTGAAATGGAGAGGAGATATGTTAAACCCAAAAATAAACATAAGATAAGAAAATAAATGGGGTTTAATAGAAAAATTATATATAATTTACCCATATAATAATTTATATATAGAGAATCCTGATTTCAAAGTGAGTTTGGAAAAGAAACACTTACCATAACTCCCGACTTCCATGAAATCACTTTAACCCCATGTAAAATAGTCACAAACATATTAATAACTCATTAAATAACCATATTCATATTTATTAACTTCTATTCTATTAAATTATAATCATTTATTACATATATAATAGCTAATTTTAATTTTCATTATCAAATTATAGTAATTTTGATTGTTTTGTAAAGGTTTCATAATAAGAATATTGATCCCCATTATTTTATAATAAGTTCATATCCCCTAATTTTTTTAAATTAGTGGAATATTTTTTTAAAAAAAAATTTATTTATCCCCATGTTCATTTGATTGAACGTATGGGCATGGTTGTGAGAATATAATCCAAAATTAGCATGTTTCAGGTAATTTACCAATAACAATAAGTTACTTTATGATGACCATTAATTTTTGTGTCAGCCTCCAAAAACCATATTTATAAAATAAAAAAATATATAATATCATATATTACTGATATTAATGTCTTTATATCTATCCGTGATGAAAATTATGGTGTTGGTATTGCATCATTCATGTATGTGGTTGAACTGACTCAAACAAGAACATGATATACTAATGAATGAGTATTATTATAGAGTTATATAATGTTAATATAATTTTCAAATAATCATAATTATTTTAATATAACATCATTATCATTAATAATGTGATTAATAAATATTTTATATGAGAAGGTAATTTAAAAACATGGCGAAGAACATGATACTTTCAAGAATTCACTCCTTCTCAAAATGGGTTCCTTCAGAATGAATGATTTAGGCCTCTTAATTTGAAATAGATGCTACCAATAATGTACCAAGGCTTTATGATAGTTAATTAGGGTATGTATTCAATAGTTATATTAAGTAAAATATTGTTTTAGGAGGGGTATAGTAGGGGTCCTTTTATAGGTGAATTTTAAGTGACATTGTTGCTAATGCCCATTCTTTACGGTGTAAGGTTGTCATTTTACATGGAAAGTGGATAAAAATTGTATAAATAATGGATATAGGTCATTAAAATCCTTATAAATACAATTTAGAGATATTTTTAGAGATATTATAGGCCTTTACCCCTTAATTTAAACATTTTACTACATTTTACCTTTACTGTGGCACCTCATTTTTTACCTCGGTAAATTTCTATACAAAAATGAGATTAACCGGATTACCTAATTCCAAGGTGATGATTTAGAATTTTTAATCTTTTTAATCTAATACAATTTCTAAATATTATAAATCTAACTTTTAAATGAAAACATAATATATATATATAAACTTTTTTATAGAAAAATAAATTTTTAAAAATTAAGTGTTTCTAATATTATATAATATAAAATACTAATTAAATGATTTTAATATATTTTTAATACATTTAAACATTAAATTTTATTATAATAATCCTTTAAAAGTGATAAATTTAATTTATCTAGATAAAAATTCACAACACTTAGAATTTTTTTAAAAAATATACCCTTTTAACATTAAATGAATTTAATCAAATAACATTATTTATCTTGTAACTATTAAATTTTATCAATAAATTTTCATTAGAATATTTATTTTAATTTTATTAAAACATAAAATGTAGCACCTCATATTTTAGTATATAATTACCTTAAAATAAGTCAATGTGTTCAATAGCTTGCTTCACATGCAACACCAAACTAAAAAAAACCAAAATATATTTAGATAAAAATAAAAATATTAAGTATGATAATTAAAATATAATAGGAGTAATAACTTTATAAAATATATTTATAAATAAAATAAATAACTAATAGTTTTAATTAAATTCAATTAGTTTA
Organism: Viscum album; assembly: GCA_963277665.1. Taxonomy (NCBI): domain Eukaryota; kingdom Viridiplantae; phylum Streptophyta; class Magnoliopsida; order Santalales; family Viscaceae; genus Viscum; species Viscum album. Next base: position 1,508,205,417 of record OY728128.1, on the reverse strand, counting down.
TCAAAAATAATTAATAAGATCATTTTATGCTTATAAATGTATTTTTATAATTATTTACTTTTTATGTGGTATGATTTTATATTTCAAGACAATTATGACCAATTATGATCAAATATATTTAATATTAATAATAGGTTAATACTAATTTAATTAGTTGTTTATAGGAAATATGAACAAGAAGGGTTAATATTCTAAAAAAACTATTTTCCTATAAAAACATTTTTTCATTATATATCATCATTTTATTTAAATGTTAAATTTATAAATTTGAGAAATTTAATTTGATAAAATAAAAATTATTTTTGAGTTCACTAAATTAATATTTTCTTAATAATAATTTTTGTTATTTTTTTTTTCTGAAAATATTGATTTTAAGGTGAATAGTGGAATGTACTATTTTACAAATACCATGATTTAAAGACATTATTAGTATATAAGTATGACATATAAAATTTTAAGCCTTTTTATACAGAAAATATTTATTTTATACGTGAAATCATAAATTTAAAAATAATTATTTTAGTTTAAAAAATTATATCAGATATTTTCAAATTTAAGTAATATTTTTCTCATGAAATTGTTTTTAATACATTATATATTTATTATTGTAAAATTAATTTTTATCACTTTTAGAAATTGAATAAAATAAAATAAATTTTAAATTTGTAATCATTATGTCCAAATTATTTAATAAGTATCATTTTTTATTCATAAAAGATAAATTACTTAGGTAAAAACTAGTTACCGCACTAATAACAAATTGGTTTTAAAAGGGTTTAGCCCTATACAAATGGCTAAAAATGTTATTTTTTTTTTGTGAAAATGTGTTTGAGGAATTTATTTACTTTGTCTATCCCTTTCCATTATTTATAAAATATTTAGCTAATTTTATTCATATTAACTTCCCATTAATGATATGTTTTGGGTATTTACAAAAATGTCACCCCTTTTCACTTATAAAAGGGGTACTCCTCTCCTCACTTCCCCTCACACCAAAACCCAATAATTTCAGTCCAAAATATGTCCAGAACTATTCTAAACATTCTTATTCAAGTTTAATAGATTCTGTTCTTATAAAAATACCATCCCCCAAAGTATTAAGCCTATTTACAAAAGAGATTATCCAAGAAGTGAAGTATAAATTTATAACCACTCCTTTATCATTTATATTTCTTTATGTTCTATTATTCTTCCTAAAATTACAATAAACCATATTAAAATGAATAAATTAGTAATATTAGTATATTTTTATGTTATTATAATTATGGTATAATAATTAACCACCTTTCCCTTTTCTATTAATAAAAAACTGCCATTCGTGCATTGTGCGAACTACCACCTCCACAATGCAACATGTTTTGTTTTCCATAAACACTTTAAAATGAAGGTCCTAAAAGGGAATTTAATTTACAAGTATAATATTTATGACATAATTTATATTCTGGAATGATAAACCATATTACTTCTTTTCCTTATTCTATGTAAAACGAAATCATTATCCAAGCGTATGTGTGGACTTCCACCTCCATGGAATGATTGATTTCTATTTTTCTTTTCATCACTACCATACATGGATGATCATGAAAATTTTTTTTATGTATGAATGTATTTTTTATGAAACTATAAATTTTTTATAAATAAAAATCAAAAAAACTATTAAAAATATGAGAAATAAATAATTGTGGTAAATTCAACCGTCTTATGGAGTGTTCTAAGAGAAAAAAAATGATTTCTTCATGCGATGAAATAACTTCAAACGGGTTATATTATTTTTATAATTCTTTGAAAATTTTATATATATAACTAAAAAACACTACAAAATATCCTTATTCCTATTTTTTAATGATATTACAACTAAATCACTTCACAATCATCCATTAATTATGGTATGTTATTATTTAGGTTATTTTAACCACCTACTTGAACAATGATATACATTTATATCATGGATGACTATGATAATTTAATTTATGGTAGTATATGATATAATTGATTAGATAATGAGTTTTTTGTTATTATTTAATGGTAACATTATTATTTAACAAATTATTTAAGTAAAAACCTTTTTTTTGTTAAGAATCATTGAAACATGATCATTGCTGATTCTATCTTCATGGTTTGTAACCAGAAATACCACAGAATGAAATTATAACTTTATAACTATCGTGTAATATCTATTAAAATACTTTTAATGATATTTTAATGAGGAAATTTTTAACAATAATGAATATTCACACCATTATTTATGAAACTAGTTTAAAATGATCAAGATTACTTACAACCGATATTTAAAATAGGTAATAACTAATTAGAATTCATATAGAGAATGATTATAAGTGAAGATTATAAATAGAAAAATATAAGATTAATTTTATAAAATAAGTTATTAAGATATATATTTATTGTATACAGGATGTTATAGTGCATTTATGGATGCCATGATAAAAGGTATGGATTTCTTGTCTCTAATTTTCATTCCTTGAGATATATTTATTATCATAAAACATGTTTATTTGAAATGGTATATCAAATAAATCTTTAATATTTTGTATCATGATACTACTATTATTAATTATATTTAATGTTTCATTTTAAATCGTATTCTTCAAGGTTTTTTACATGGAATGGTTACTGTATGATTAGAAGAACTATGTTCTTAAACCATTCACCAAGCCTATTTTCCATAAAATTTCAAAATTTCAACCTCCAACTAACAAAAACCTCTCTAACCTAAAAATGGATAAAACAAGATCAAAATTAAAGATACCCGTGACCCATATAGAATCACAATTCTCACCACCATGAAAGATTTATATCCTTAGAAAGGCTCATTTTCATGAAACCAAAAAATAGATAAGGCCATTACTTCATTATTAAAGCCTCATGCTCCCATGTCTCATAGATGCACCAACCACACTTTCATATTATTAGGAATAATGTGATCATATTTCTATATTACACCTTAAACTATCAGTCCACTATCTAGACAATCCTTTCAACCACTGAGCTATCAGGCTCAATTTTCAACATCCCCCCTCTCTATCATGTGGGGGAGATCTGGTTGATACAACATTAGTTGGGAAACATGATACACAACATGGATATAAGTCAAATGAGTAGGTAATTATAATATTAAATCCATATTATCAAATCACTCCACAAACTCAAATGGGCCAACATAATGAGGTACTAACTTACCCTACTTCCCCAAGTTTCTATGTCCAAACTAAAGTGAAAATCTGAGGAAAGCCCAGTCACCTACCTTAAGCCTTATTAAAAAATTATGGTGGTCTACATATGATTTCAACTAGCTTAGAACCATTTACAAACTTTTTTGAAATAATTATACTATCTTTACCACCCATTTAAAAGACTCAGTCCTACTAAAGACCATTCACAAACCCTTTATCAGCATCAAGGATATCCACAAGGCCACCCTATGATGTGTAAAAGTGTGTCTCCTTGATCAAATACCATGGTAAATACTAAAACCCAAAGACATTGAAATCAAGCACGGACGCCCGAAGAATATCCTCAAGAATTGGAAGATTTAAGTAGTCTAACCATCCATATAATTATTTAATGTCATACTCAAATTCGTTTGAGAAACCATCAAATACATAAACCCCTTGAATATAAAAATTCTTAAACTCATATACTATAACCATCTCCTTGGTAGGGAAGATATGAAATAATTTTTGAATCATTAAATAATTACCAAAATTCTATCTTCTTTACTCACTAAGAGTATGAGTTAGTGAACTTTTGAGGTCCATGGATCTTGTATCCAACTTCCATAATGGAATGTATAATTCTATACCAAACTGATAGCTTTGTGGTGTTCTCATTCACCTTTCTCATCAACAAGGTATCTTAGCATAAAGTCTGTAATTGACTAGCTGACTTTGGGCCACTAACAATGATGTCTTAAATCATGACATGTCTCAGTAACCCCTGAGAACATAGAACTACTAGACCTATGTTCACAATCTACTAAATCCCAACTCAGATCAATCAGAATAACCAACTACCCCCAAAGACACAAAGCACCATCAGGATATTGAAACAAGAATCTTGATGTCTCCCCATCATGAAATGATTCATTAGAACTATACCAACCAGTAAAGGCTAATTTTTTATGATGAATCTGATTGCACAGGGAAGAACCATATTTCTCACAAGTTAAGAGATCAATCATAAAATCCTTATAAAAAACCAAAATAATTTATCAAAATAGGTTCACCAATAATCCCTTATCCTTTGATTCCTTTACATCCTACATTCGTAATTCCCTACCCAAGGTATCTTTGACCACACCTAATATCCCGAGAGTTTACATGGTATTGAGATAAAATATATGAAACCACTTAACCCAAAATTTCTATCATAGGTTCATATTCCTCTTGGTAAAATTACACTTTAGGATTCTATAATCTTAACATATTATAAACTTGTCCATGATGGGGGTAGTGCCACCAAGTTCCAAGATCATGCAAAACTAATATCAACTCAAGGTCATGGTGATATAGATTCTTTCCATGTAAGAATAATTGAAAAAAATATTAATCCCTCACCCATTTTAAGACATCAATAAATATACTATATCTATGTTTTAGGCTTTGTAGTAACATTTTTAAAACCTATATTTTCTTAGCATGAAAAAATTGAAGCTGAAGTTAACCTCACTTATAGATTTTAAAATTATCCCAAAGTTAAATATTATCCAACCTGATTCTTTAAAAAAATTCTTAATTTAGGTGTCCCCACCATTTAGATTCAATCTAAAATGGTGTAATAATAAGCAACTATATTTACACAAGAGAGCATCAATATGGCAACAAGGGTTTTTTCATATAATCTATAGGAATCCCCAAAGATTCCCATCATTAAAAAAGGGAAACCAATATGATCTCACTGGATGAAACCAACCAATATGGGACTAAAAAATTCCTATAAAGCAGGAACCAACCCTAGAAATTATTTAAGGATCATAAATATGAACCACCTCAAATATCAACCTAGATGGCATAAGCCAAAACACCAGATTTGACACGTCTCATATATCCAAGAGACAACTCAAAAGGTAAATTTACTTAATAAGGAATGACATGGATCTATTATTGGATTACCAAACTACATTTATGGTAACTAATATTTATAGAACTCAACCTAATAGTCCCCACTATCCAACTAATAATAACACATCTCCAATGGATCTATTGACTAAGCTAGTCATATAACTAAACCTTGTTACCTATACACACACCTAAAGTTCACTATATCTAGATCAATAATCCTGAACCCATGGAATATATTTCTCCACAAATCTATCCCTAGATACAAGGTTCATAAGTAGAATAAAATAATGAGGCATGAAGAAACTCAAGATATCCATTTCTCTCAATAGAGAAACTCAAATAAGGTACTAAATACCATAATGAATCTAGGTAATCCTAAAATCACAATCACTAGAAAAATATATAGAGATAACCCAAAGAAATAATAACATAGATTACAAGATGCACCCAAGATTCTACTCCTCTCAAGTAATGTTATGTATATAAGTAATATAGTCCTTATGAACTCGAATACCTATCTAAACCCATATAGTTCTCTAGTCAGGTTATATGAGGGCATCAACAAAAAAGAAAAAACTCACCACTCCATTCAGAGCCCAGGCATGACTAAAGATAATAGAAAAATACCACTCTCAAGGAAATCATCTCAATTAAACTCTCCATAACACTTAAAAAAGCCTCATAATATGAGAAACCCATTAAAAAATATCCTTAAGAGTATATTAGATAACCCTTACACACAAGAAAGGTTTAGGAAAAAATGTGAATAAAAAACACTACTAGAAATGGGAGTTTTCCCTACAGTTGTTTACTAACGATTCAAAGAAACCGTTGGTATATTCTGTCTTTTCCAACGATTTATATAAACCGTTGTAAAAAAAATTTTTGAAGAGACTTTTCCCAACGGTTTTATGAAACCGTTGGGAAAAGTGGAGAAAATTCAGTCTTTCCGAACGGTTTCATAAAACCGTTTGGAAAAGGTGGGAAAAACTTATTTTTCCCAACGGTTTTATGAAACCGTTGGAAAAGACTGGTTTTTTCCAATGGTTTTTATGAACCGTTGGAAAGAAACCCCCAAATACCCAGCGGCCTCCCCACGATTCAGAAGCGGATCCAGATACTTCCGCTTGTCTCCAGAAGCTCTCTAGAAGCGATTGCTCGGCAGAATCACTTCCCAATCCCCACATCTTCCATCAGATCACCAACCACCAGGTTAGATTCCTATATTTTAGTTCCACCTGTTATAAAGAATATACTTCTACGAATGATTTCCTAATTCCCAAATTTTAGGGTTTCTGTAAATTTTTTTGATTGTTCCACGAATTGTGTATTCAAATCCCTATATCGGTTTATGTCCAATTAATGTTTTCATTACACATTTACATTTATAAGGGCACGATGTCTCTTTATTGTGTTCTAATTTTGAAGATTCATAGTTTTGGTTGTGCGGTGGTTTTGGTTGTGCGATGGTTTGTGATGTGCAATATTTTTGTTGTGATATGTGGTTGTTTTGGTGAGATGTTTGGTCGATGTAACATGGCGTCGATGGTTATTGTGAGATGGTGAGTTATTGTGTGGTGGTTTTATTAGTTTCCTGGTTATCTATGGAATAAATTATGCTGTTAAAACCAAAAAACAAGATATTAAATAAATGAGATGGAATAGAAATGGATGTGTGGTAAATGGATTTAATTAATTTAACATTAAATGAATGGACAATGTAAGTGTGAATGAAGTGGATTATAAATGAAAGTGAGAAATGCTATGAGTCTTGTGTGGTGGTGGTGTGGTTTATGTGTTTTATGGTAGTAGTGAAGTGTGTGATTATGTATTTAATGTGAACCCATAGGTTGAGTATTTTATACTATCTATATATCATGTATTTTTATGTTATTTCTACACATTCCCAACCAGAGTTGGATAAACTTACCAACGATCAGAGGTTTTGAGTTATGGGTATTTTTTATAATATCTAGGATGGTGGTTATATGGTTGGATAGCTACCATGTCTTCCCTACTCTTCCTTCAAAAGTGATTGAACATGTGTTTTTAGGCAAGACGCGATGTGATTGTCCATGTGTCTTCAGGTGAGATGTACTATGATTTCCCTAGTGTTTTCTGGTGAGGTGTGATGTGATAAGGCTATAATAAGATGTGGCATGTGGTTGGGGTCATGTAGGGTAGGAGGATGGCACAATGTTGATGTTATTCATGTTCATGATACCCTACTAATATGGTTATGGGATGAGGCATGCTGTGATGTGATATAACACATTAATTTCTTGTTGGTTTTACATTCTTTCAATAACACATTTGTATGTTTTTTTCACATGTGTAGTTGATACCTTGACTATTTTCTTCCTTTATCGTTTACTTAAATATATTTTCTATTAAAGTTCAATCCTATTGAATTGTTTATGACAAAATGACTTATATAAATTCTTTTTACAGAATGGACAGAAGTTGGATGTATTAAACCGATCGGATCTCAAGCGATTTTCAAAACAATTTGGAGAGCTTTATAGATTTTGCATTTCACAATGCTTCAGATAGTGGTCGCATACACTGCCCATGTTCCAATTGTGTTGGTAGACCTTGGTTGAGCTGTGAAGAAGTCAGCTACCACATAACCAAAAATGGTTTTCAATCAAACTACTTTTTGTGGTATCACAATGGGGAGAAAATGAAATCTCAAATTGGTGATGATCGAAATGAAAGGACTGGAATGGAGAATTTGTTAGATGATCGGTTTCTGTTTATTCGTCATCATGAAAAAGAAAGGATTTCGACTCAAGAAGACATCGATATAAGGAAAGCTGATGCATCTAGTGAAAATGATGATATTGATAGGGTGAAAAAATTGAATGATGCTTCCACGACTCCAGTATATCGACAATGTGATAAAATGAAAAAGCTGGAATTTTTAATCCAATTGTTTCATGGGAAAACTATGTATGGAATTTATAATACAACAATCAATTACATTCTTACCATCTTGAAGGATTTACTTATAGATGATGCAGATATTCCCTCAAACCACTATATGGCATGGAATTTAGTTGCGGAAATTGGATTTTCAAGAAACAAAATTCATGCTTGCCCGAAAGATTGCAGTTTATTCTGGGAGGAAACCGCTGAACGAAATGATTGTATAAAATGTGGAATATCCCGCTGGAAGACAAAATCTGATGGAACACCATCCTGCGTTCCACAAAAAGTAATGTGGCACTTTCCATTGATCCCCAGACTTCAGAATCTTTTTATGTCTGATGAAATATCAATAAAAATGAGATGGCATGATACCGAGAGAAAGAAGACTAATGATGAGTTGGTTCATCCTGCAGATGGATTTGCATGGCATAGAATTGATGCTCGACATCCTGATTTTGCAGCTGACGTGCGTAATGTGAGGCTTGGTATTTCATGTGACGGTTTTAATCCGTTTGGGCAGATGCTTACTTCGCATAGCACATGGCCAGTTTTTATACACATTTATAATCTTCCCCCATGGTTGTGTATGAAGAAACCTTTCACTTTCATGAGTATACTCATATCTGGTCCTTCTGATCCCGACCTTGATATTGATGTATACATGCAACCTTTAATAAAAGAGTTGAAGCTTCTTTGGGATCTGGGTGTGTGCACATACGATGCATGTTCGAAAGACATATTTCAGATGCGTGTTGCGCTTATGTGGACGATCAATGATTTTCCGGCTTATGTAATGATGTCTAGATGGAGCATGAAGGGAAAACTATCATGTCCAGTTTGTATGAAGAATACACGATCTAAAAGACTGAAACATCGCTGTAGTTTCAGTTTTATGGGACATCAACGATTCTTGCCAAAGGATCATCCATATAGAATGAATCGTCGAAGATTTGATAATACCATAGAGACTGATGATCCACCTCAGCGTATGTCTGGAACTAATGTGCTTAATGAATTGAAAGATTTCAGTTTTTCATTCGGGAAGGGTCAAATGAAATCTGGAAAGAGAAAGAATGTTTCCACTGAAACCTGTTACAATTGGAGGAAGAAGAGTATATTTTTTGATTTTCCTTATTGGTCAACCAATTTGTTACTTCATTGCTTAGATGTAATGCATATTGAAAAGAATATATGCGAAATTTTTCTTTCGTTTCTTCTAAATGTCATGGGGAAGACAAAAGATAATTTACGATCTCAGCGCGACTTGGTGGATTGGGGCATCAGACCAGAATTGCATCCTGTACGTATCAGTGAAAATAAATGGAAACTTCCATGTGCTTTTTATGTGATGACACCTGTGAAAAAAAAAACAATTTTTGGAAGTATTAGAGACTATTAGAGTTCATGATGGCTATTCAAGCAACATATCTAAACGGGTCAACAGAAGAGAGTTGAAACTAAAATCTTTGAAGACTCATGATTATCACGTTCTACTACATGAGTTGCTTCCAATAGCAACCCGTCATCTTTTGTCCAATAATGTAAGGGTGGTTGTTATTTGGTTGTGCCATTTTTTTAGAGATCTTTGTGCTAAAAAGTTGTCCAAGTATTTCTTTCAAAAAATGTTGACAGATGCCCCATTAATTTTGTGTGAGTTGGAGAAAATATTTCCTCCATCATTTTTCACATGCATGCTGCATCTGACTATCCATATTCCCACTAAAATACTTCTCGGAGGACCTGTTTCTTTTCATTGGATGTATCCAACTGAAAGAAATATGTTCACATTAAAGTCTTATGTCCGAAACAGAAATCATCCCGAAGGTTCTATCGTGAACGGTTACTTGGCTCAAGAATGTATGGATTTCTGCTCGATGTATTTGTCTGATCTTACTACAAGATTGAACAGACCAATGAGAAATGAAGATGAAAAGTATGAGAAAATTGAACCCAGTTTTCCATCACTTCCTCAAACAGGAGGAATTCCTGGATCATATACATTGAAGACATTAAGCCATGAAGAGCGGGAGATGGCACATCGCACAGTTTTGTTCAACTGTGATTTGTTCGATGACTATATCAGGTAACTAAATTGATTATGTATATCTTACATATATATCTGTTAAACTATTACTATTTTTCATCTATAGGGAACATAAAATAATGATAAATAGGAATCATCGTTCTTTATCTTTGAGAAGGAGAGAGACTTTTCATAGCAAAGAGTTTTCTGCTTGGTTAAAATTGAAGGTATAAAAAAATTAATGTTTAAAATAATTATATCAATATTTAATTAACTTTAATAGTCATTTATATTGCAGGTATTGAGTTTGTTTGCTGAATCTGTATCTGAGGAAATAAGAGCTTTGGATTTTGGTCCTAATACCGTGGTTCGTGACTGTAAATCAATTGTTATCAATGGGTACAAATTTATTGTCACTGAATGAGAAAAAAACATGAGAACACAACATGATGGTGTTATGGTTACTGCCACAACAAATTGTTATGCCAGTGCATCAGATAGTAGACCGCGATTTGAAAATGTGGGTTATTATGGAGTTGTTGAGAAAATAATAATATTAGATTATTACTCTCATGGACGAGTCACAATGATGAAATGCCATTGGTTTGATTCAATGACGAGACATGGCACATTTATTGATGATTGTGGATTTCAAGTAATTAATATGACTTGAACTCTTGCTACCGAAGAACCATATGTGTTGGCATCAATGGCTAAGCAAGTTTTTTTATGTCAAAGACCAACTTCGACCTGAATTTTGTGTCATAGTTGAAGTAATTCCAAGACATATTTTTGATGATGGTGATGATGGAATTGACACTATCCCTAGTGCCATTGGAACCAATCCATTTATTTCTTTTGATGACTCAAATAGATCAATTTTCAGAGTTGATTGTGAACCTGAAGTTGTGGTTGAAAATATATAGAATCATTCATCCATGTTCTCAATTCTTTTGGTTTACCTCGAGTTGGGTTGTTAAGGTTGGTAATATTCAAATTGATTTAGTATTGATCACAAATATGTTTTAGCTGACTTGACTGTTATGTGAATTTTCAAGGTTTATTGGTTGCAGTTTTATTTGAATTGAATTTTCTAATTTGGAATTGAACTGTATTCAAACATAGTCAAACATATTTCTAACTCGGTGAACATTACAACTTGTATGATTTATTAAATCCATTCATGCTCTTCTAAAACAATTGATAGCTGACTTGACCGTTATGTGAATTTTCAATGTTAATTGGTTTCAGTTTTATTTGAATTGAATTTTCTAATTTGTAATTGAACTGTATTCAAACATAGTCAAACAATATTTCTAACTTGGTGAACATTAAAACTTGTATGATTTATTAAATCCATTCAAGATCTTCTAAAACAATTGATACCTTAATTGACCATTATGTGAATTTTCAATGTTTATTGGTTGCAATTTTATTTGAATTTCATTTTTTGGGTTACACATTAGTTTTCTTTTTCTAATTAATTACATATTTGTTTTCAAAAGCAGGAAATGAAGCCAATTGAAGAGAGATGAAGGAAAAAATGATGGAGAACAATCGTCGAATGACGGAGATGGGCGTTCTACCATTAGTGCCTACAGTGAGTACTTTATTTCAAATTGATATATTTAAAGAATATATAATGTCATGTGATTAATTTTTTTGTAAACATTTTTGTAGGATCCACCTATACGTCGATAGTTATTCGACGAGGAGCCTAGTACTGGTCCTAGTACTCAGGCCAGTGGTACGAGGAGGGTTCGTACCAGAGGTGGATGAGCAGCTACGCGTACCCGACTAGACCCTGCCCCTCCCACTGACATGTCATCCGTCCCACATTCTGATCCCGGTGTGTCGTTAGAGACACACGAGATATTTAGGCCTCCCATGTTTTCGCTACCTTCTGTGTCTTATGGCCCATCATTTTCACATCCCATGATGATTCCCACTCCTCAGTCAGCATCCGGTCAGACAGCTGTCCCATCTTCTTTTCCTTATACTTCTGTCTCTCCGAGCTTCTATATTCTATCATCTTCAACTCCTGTTCCACCAAAGGGTGTTCCATCAGTTTCTGTGGATCCAGCGGCACTCAGCGATCAGACCGACACAGGTATATTTATAGAACCCTAACAAATTTTCATAGAAATATTTATTTTCATTATAACATGTTCTGATAAAATATTTGTTTTTCTTTCATGACAGATACATCTACTGACAGGAGGCGTGGGCGGGGGCGTACATGCATGCGTTCGGTGTGGAACCGCTACACACAAGTTATAGTGGATTATAATGAAGACAACCAAATGGTTGAGAAAACAGGGTAGCAATGTCGGAGTTTTTTGGCGACACTTGCCAAATACTCCAACATCATTCCCGTCAGCCTGCTATCATGGAGACATTTACCGCATGAGGTCAAGGATAGAGCTTGGGCAGAGATATGGGTAAAAAAATCTGTTCTATTTAATGCCATGAATTTTTTTTGTATTTATATGAAGTAATATTTTGATTTCAGCTTTGATTTAATTTTCCCGATGGTGAGGGTGCATGATCGGAACGTCTAAAGGATTTAGGCGAGCTTTGGAGATCCTACAAGCATGAGTTATATATGGGCTGCTGTGCTAGAGTTGGCACTGAGTTAGAGGCAGTACCAGTTGTGGATGATTGTCCTATAGAGCAGTATCATCAGATGATTACTCATTGGACGAGTACCCAGTTTAAGGTATTAATAACATTTGAGGTATTTAAATAATAAATTTCATGTTTTTCATTAATACTATATGTTGAATTTTCAAATTTTATTTAGGAACCATCTGTAAAAAATAAAAAGAACATTGATGAAAAAAAATACCTCCACACACTGGGATTCACTACGATGCCTGATCATGAGAGGAAGCAGGTATAACAATTGTTTATAAATTTTCTTTACGACTTACACTTTCTTTTGTTTCTTAAATTATTTAATAGTTTGCTAAAGTTTTCATATAACTTTAGTTTTCAATGTCATTGTAGAAGAAAATAAAAAATATTGAAGGACGCGTGCCTCGATCAAAACTGTTTTGCTCAAGTAGACGAAAAAAGGATGGAAGTGCCGTCAACGAAGCGACACAACAGCAGATTGTAAGTTTTAATCCATTGAATTTATTTGTTAATATCTATTTTGTAACTTAATTATATATTTATATTTGTAACAGGCTGCTTTAGAGGCCCTCGATGCCCAAGAACTAGACAATTTTGGGCCAACAGATCACTTACATCAGGTGTTGGGAGAAGAGCATTCTGGCAGAGTACGCTGCCGACCTAGGATAGCCCCGACGAGGTATTGGCCCTCCTCAGGTATGATATGTAGTGCCACCGAGCTGAAAAAAGTTAGGGCACATGTAGAACAGGATGAGAAAAGGGCCACATAGACGACAGAACAGTCTGCTAGGGAAAACATTGCGTTTATAAAATTTATTGAAGTTCTACGTCCTACACTTCCAGCAGAGGCCAGCCCAGCTTTTGATGAGTATATGTCGTCGATACGTTCTATATACAGTGCACCAGGTGGAAGTTCTAGTGGTGGTCAGGATGATGTACAGCTTGATGATGATGATGGCGAGGAGTCTGACGCGGAAGAGGAGGGAGAGGAGGAGGGCGAGGCGGGTGGCGAGGGCGAGGAGGAGGGCGGGGATGAGGAGGAGGGAGAGGGTGAGGACGATGATGGGGACGAGGACGAGGGTGATGATGATGATGGTGATGATGGTGATGGAGATGTGGGACAAGTTGATCCATTACATTTTTGACTGATATTACTGAGATTTGATATTTAATCTATTCTAGTTGTTGGGTTTATCTAGACTCGTAGTATAGTATTGGAGTTGAGTTATTTTTATATATTATCTATTTTTATGGATGTTATTGTCTTTTAGTGGTTGTGTGTTTGGGAATCCCCCTCCTTCCTGGACCTTGGACAACCCCCACCCCCCTCCCTGGACCCCGGATAGCCCCGCCGGACAGCCCCCAAGACAGCCCCCCCACCCTCCTACCTGGACCCCGGACAACCCCTCAGACAGCCCCCCAGACAGCCCCCCCGGACAGCCCCCCGGATAGCCCCCCCACCCTCCTCCCTGGACCCTGGACAGCCCCCCGGACAGCCCCCCATACAGCCCCCCGGACAGCCCCCCACCCTCTTCCTTGGACCCCGAACAACCCCCCGCACAGAGGATTCTCATAAAATGGACAACATTTTAAGTACATATGGAAAACCGAACAAACACATTCGGATTGTGTTGATATATTATCACAACAATCCATGTGTCATATGTGACGTGTACGAGTCAACCCCGCCTCAATCTGAGGTGCGATGTGGCCTCCACCACTCAAAGTGTCTATCTTCTGTTTCAAAAGGACGTCATTTGAAGTGAAATACATCAACTGGCATACGGAAAACTGACCAAACGCATTCAAATTGTGTCGATACTTTAGAACAATGATCCATGGGTCATATGTGACATGTACGAGTCAACTCTGCCTCAATCTGAGGCGTGGTGTGGCCGCCACCACTCAAAGTGTCTGTCTTTGGATTAAAATGCACAACAGTTTAAGTACATATGGAAAACCGACCAAACACATTCAGATTTTGTCGATACTTTAGAAAAATGATCCATGGGTCATATGTGACGTGTACGAGTCAACCCCGCCTCAATCTGAGGCACGGTGTGGCCGACACCACTCAAAGTGTTTGCCTTTTGTTTCAAAAGTACGTCATTTTAATTGAAAAACATCAACTGGCATACGGAAAACCGAACAAATGCATTCGGATTGTGTCGATACATTAGCACAACGATCCATGGGTCATATGTGACATGTAAGAGTCAACCCCGACTCAATATGAGGCACGGTGTGGCCGCCACAACTCAAAGTGTCTGTCTTCTGTTTCAAAAGGACGTCATTTGAAGTGAAATACATCAACTGGCATACGGAAAACTGACCAAACGCATTCGGATTGTGTCGATACTTTAGCACAACGATACATGGGTCATGTGTGACGTGTATGAGTCAACCCTGCCTCAATCCGAGGCGTGGTGTGGCCTCCACCACTCAAAGTGTCTGTCTTTTTCTTAAAATGGACAACAATTTAAGTACATACGGAAAACCAACCAAACGCATTCGGTTTCCATTGAAACTTTAGGAGAACGATCTATGGGTCATATGTGACGTGTACGAGTCAACCCCGCCTCAATCCGAGGCGTGGTGTGGCCGCCACCACTCAAAGTGTCTGTCCTCTGTTTTAAAAGGACGTCATTTGAAGTGAAATACATCAACTGGCATACGGAAAACCAACCAAACGCATTCGGATTGTGTCTATACTTTAGAACAACGATCCATGGGTTATATGTGATGTGTACGAGTCAACCCCGGCTCAATCCTAGGCGTGGTGTGGCCGCCACAACTCAAAGTGTCTGTCTTTTGCTTAAAATGGACAACAATTTAAGTACATATGGAAAAACGACCAAACGCATTCGGATTGTATCGATAATTTAGCACAACGATCCATGGGTCATATGTGACGTGTATGAGTCAACCCCGCCTCAATTCGAGGCGTGGTGTGACTGACACCACTCAAAGTGTCTGCCTTTTGTTTCAAAAGTACGTCATTTTAATTGAAAAACATCAACTGGCATACGGAAAACCAACCAAACGCATCCGGATTGTGTTGATACATTAGCACAATGATCCATGGGTCATATGTGACGTGTACGATTCAACCCCGCCTCAATCCGAGGCGCGGTGTAGCAGCCACCACTCAAAGTGTCTGTCTTCTATTTCAAAAGGACGTCATTTGAAGTGAAATACATCAACTGGCATACATAAAACTGACCAAACGCATTCAGATTGTGTCGATACTTTAGCAAAATGATCCATGGGTCATATGTGATGTGTACGAGTCAACCCCGCCTCAATCCGAGGCGCGGTGTGGCCGCCACCACTGAAAGTTTCTGTCTTTTGCTTAAAATGGACAACAATTTAAGTACATACGGAAAACTGACCAAATGCATTCGATTTCCATTGAAACTTTAGGAGAACGATCCATGGGTCATATGTGACATGTAAGAGTCAACCCCGCCTCAATCCAAGGCGTGGTGTGGCCGCCACCACTCAAAGTGTCTGTCTTCTATTTCAAAAGGACGTCATTTGAAGTGAAATACATCAACTGGCATACGGAAAACCGACCAAACACATTCGGATTATGTCGATACTTTAGCAGAATGATCCATGGGTCATATGTGACGTGTATGAGTCAACCCCGCCTCAATCAAACGCGCAGTGTGGCCGCCACCACTCAAAGTGTCTGTCTTTTGCTTAAAATGGACAACAATTTAAGTACATATGGAAAACCGACCAAACACATTCGGATTGTGTCGATACTTTAGAACAACGATCCATGGGTCATATGTGACGTGTAAGAGTCAACCCCGCCTCAATTAGAGGTGTGGTGTGGCCAATACCACTCAAAGTGTCTGCCTTTTGTTTCAAAAGTACGTCATTTTAATTGAAAAACATCAACTGGCATACGGGAAACCGACCAAACGCATTCAGATTGTGTCGATACATTAGCACAATGATCCATGGGTCATATGTGACGTGTACGAGTCAACCCCGCCTCAATCCGAGGCACGGTGTGGCCGCCAACACTCAAAGTGTCTGTCTTCTGTTTCAAAAGGACGTCATTTGAAGTGAAATACATCATCTGGAATACGAAAAACTGAACAAACGCATTCGGATTGTGTCGATACTTTAGCACAAAAATCCATGGGTCATATGTGACGTGTACAAGTCAACCCCACCTCAATCCAAGGCGCGGTGTGGCCGCCACCACTCAAAGTGTCTATCTTTTTCTTAAAATGGACAACAATTTAAGTACATACGGAAAACAACCCAAACACATTCGGACTGTGTCGATACTTTATCACAATGATACATGGGTCATATGTGACGTGTACGAGTCAACCTCGCCTCAATCCGAGGTGCGGTGTAGCCGGCACCACTCAAAGTGTCTACCTTTTGTTTTAAAGGTACGTCATTTTAATTGAAAAACATCAACTAGCATACAGAAAACTGACTAAACGCATTTGGATTGTGTCGATACATTAGCACAATGATCCATGGGTCATATGTGATGTGTACAAGTCAACCCTGGCTCAATCTGAGGCACGGTGTGGCCGCCACCACTCAAATTGTATGTCTTCTGTTTCAAAAGGACGTCATTTGAAATGAAAAACATCAACTGGCATACGGAAAACTGACCAAACGCATTCGGATTGTGTCTATACTTTATCAAAACAATCCATGGGTCATATGTGAGGTGTAAGAGTCAACCCCGCCTCAATCCGAGGCACGGTGTGGCCGCCACCACTCAAAGTGTCTGTCTTCTGTTTCAAAAGGACGTCATTTGAAGTGAAATACATCAACTGGCATACAGAAGACCGACCAAACGCATTCGGATTGTGTCGATACTTTAGCACAACGATCCATGGGTCATATGTGACGTGTACGAGTCAACCCTGCCTTAATTTGAGGCGCGGTGTGACCGCCACCACTCAAAGTGTCTGTCTTTTGCTTAAAATGGACAACAATTTAAGTACATACAGAAAACCGAACAAACGCATTCAGATTGTGTCGATACTTTAGCACAACGATCCATGGGTCATATGTGATGTGTATGAGTCAACCCCGCCTCAATACAAAGTGCGGTGTGGCTGACACCACTCAAAGTGTCTTCCTTTTGTTTCAAAAGTACGTCATTTTAATTGAAAAACGTCAACTGGCATACAGAAAACTGACTAAACGCATTCGGATTGTGTCGATACATTAGCACAACGATCCATGGGTCATATGTGACGTGTACGAGTCAACCCCGCCTCAATCCGAGGTGCGGTGTGTCCACCACCACTCAAAGTGTATGTCTTCTGTTTCAAAAGGACGTCATTTGAAGTGAAAAACATCAAATGGCATACAGAAAACCGACCAAACGCATTCGGATTGTGTAGATACTTTAGCACAACGATCCGTGGGTCATATGTGAGGTGTACAAGTCAAACCTGCCTCAATCCGAGGCACGGTGTGGCCGCCACCACTCAAAGTGTCTGTCTTCTATTTCAAAAGGACGTCATTTGAAGTGAAATACATCAACTGGCATACGGAAAACCGACCAAACGCATTCGGATTGTGTCGATACTTTAGAACAACGATCCATGGGTCATATGTGATGTGTATGAGTCAACCCCGCATCAATACGAGGTGCGGTGTGGCCGACACCATTCAAAGTGTCGCCTTTTGTTTCAAAAGTATGTCATTTTAAATGAAAAACATCAACTGGCATACGGAAAACTGACCAAACGAATTCGTATTGTGTCGATACATTAGCACAATGATCCATGGGTCATATGTGACGTGTACGAGTCAACCCCGCCTCAATCTGAGGCGCAGTGTGGCCGCCACTACTCAAAGTGTCTGTCTTCTGTTTCAAAAGGACGCCATTTGAAGTGAAAAACATCAACTGGCATACAGAAAACATACCAAACGCATTCAGATTGTGTTGATACTTTAGCACAATGATCCATGGGTCATATGTTATGTGTACGAGTCAACCCCGCCTCAATCCGAGGTGCGGTGTGGCCGCCACCACTTAAAGTGTCTGTCTTTTGTTTAAAATGGACAACAATTTAAGTACATACAGAAAACTGACCAAACGCATTCAGTTTCCATTGAAACTTTAGGAGAACGATCCATGGGTCATATGTGACGTATACGAGTCAGCACCGCCTCAATCCGAGGTGCGGTGTGGCTGGCACCACTCAAAGTGTCTGCCTTTTGTTTCAAAAGTACGTCATTTTAATTGAAAAACATCAACTGACATACGGAAAACCTACCAAATGCATTCGGATTGTGTCTATACATTAGAACAACGATCCATGGGTCATATGTGACGTGTACAAGTCAACCCCGCCTCAATCCGAGGGGCGGTGTGGCCGGTAGCTCTCCAGGTGTTTGTATTATGTTTAAAATGGACATTATTTCAAGTAAAAATATATGGTATACAAAAAACCGATCAAATTATGAATTGACTTCCGGATTCCACATATAATTGTCATCTAAATTATAATTACGTTATTAATTATAATTTAATTATGTATGTGTATATTTCCACCATTATATGTTAAATGTGTATGAATTTGTTCTCTATATGTAATTGTTAGTTGGTTATTGCAGGTACAATAATTGTATATGTATGTGTTAGTTTATTGCAGGTACAATAATTGGATTGAAAATGAGTGAGAGGGAACCCACAAAATGAGACCTGGTGGGAAAATTGGATATCTGGTGAGCAAATTGGATATCTGCTGGGTAAATTGCAGAGCTGCTGTGTAATTTGCCCAGCAGAGTGTATGCCAACGGTTTTGAACCGTTGGGATAGAATGTGTAGGCATTTTCCCAACGGTTCTAAACCGTTGGGAAAGGGAATATATTGAATTTTTACCAACGGTTATCCAAACCGTTGGGAAAAAGATTTCCCAATAGTTTGGATAACCGTTGGGAAAAACATGATAAATTTGTGCACTATTTCCCAACAGTTCTTCAAAACCATTGGGATAGGGTAATTTTTCAGCACCCTATACAAACGGTTCACTATAAACTATTGGGAAAAACTTTTCCCAACGGATTACTTCCCTACGGGTTGCAGAACCGTTGGTATAACATATACCAATGATTCTGCAGCCTTTCGCAACGGTTCTAAACCGTTGGGAAATCCTGCATTTCTAGTAGTGAAAATAGGAAAAAACTTCAGATTGGTTTCAAAACAAACCCAATTAAAGGGATTTTTTTTTAAAAAAACTATACATTTTTAAAACCTAAAAATATCATTTAAAAGGAGTTAAAATACAACCCATTTCAAAAGAAAACATTTCAAAAATCCTCAATTACAAGATGAAACTTCTTACCTTTCCGGCTAAATAATGAAATAGAATTAATTTTTTTATCTTGATTTACACTATACCTATTAGAAGTTATTTAAAAAATAACCACCATTAAATTTATAAATTCTGGGTTTTCTTAAAAAGTTTTAATCTTATCTTGATTTATCACTCCACCTTCAAAACAATTTTCTCTTTTATATTACATGTTAAAAACATTCATAGATTTTTTATTAAAACAAAACCCCACCCATTAAAACATTATAGAAAACAACCATTTTTATTAAAACATTTAAATATTATTAAAAAAATGATTCATGGGTGTGAAATTCTTTCATGTAGATATTTAACCAGTTTTAAAACTAAAACAATTTCTAAGATTCCATGATTAAACATAAATTTTAAAATTCACGAGCTCGAAACCAAGAATCATTTTATGGGAAAGAAATAAAACCCCATTTTTTAAACTAAAATAATTTTTCATGAAATCCATTTTAACTTAATAATCAAGTTATAATATACCTATAAAAACTAAATAATTTAATAACTATTATTCAAACTAATTCCTGATATCAACATATCCTATAAACCACCTTGTTTTTTTCATGTAAATGAGAGTCACTCAAGGAATCCAAGAATCAAGGGTTCTTAATGACAAAGGAAAATAGATGTGAAGTTGGGTTTGACTTTCCATATAGTTTGTGGCTATGTGAAAATCATTCCATAACCAGATTATCATTTTTAAAATCAAGTGTTCGATCATTGAATTTTTTTCAGGCCATCCCTATTAACCTCACAACTCTAAAATTCTTTCTGTTTTCGCCCCAATTATATAACAACTCCCAAGGAAACCAACACATGTCGATGAGGATAATAAGTCATCATATCAAACCATAACTCATAGAAAGAGTCCAACAAAAATTAAATCTTGGCTACCCATGGTATCTCATGTGGCATTACAAAAGGTGGTGATCAAGAACCTACTAGAAATATACTCCTTGATCCCTAAAAAGTCATACCTTTTATCTACCAACATACCCCAAACAAAAAATAGTGATACAAAAATAAGGATTATAATATTTCATGATAAACTGACCCCATTGATACTAATTTGTAATAGACAAACCTGGTTCAACCCATAATGTCAAGTAAATTGTCCCACCATAAGGCTCGAAGCACATTCATGATCACCACAAGATGGAAAAAATCATTAGAGTATAATAAAAAGAAACATGGGAGATTTTTTACCCTAAAAACATGTGATAATAAAGAAAAAATAGTATATCATTACATATATTTAGAATACATCACATGTCAAAAACAACAAAAAATAGAACATCTATAAAATGGATAAAAAGATCTAAAAAATGAAAGACCATCAACATATAACTTGAAAAAACCCATGGGTATAAATCCTCATTACCATAAGTCACCACCATACCAACTCACCAAAAAGGCAACACGATCTAAGATATCCATACATTACATGATTCTCTTTTATTCACTTGTATCCTAAAAAACTAATGCTACAAATTCAGAAAGGAAAAATTAATATGTGAGAACTAAGTCTCAATAGAATTCCACTAATAATATATAAAATTTATATCCAAAAGCACCAATTATTTCTCATATAAAACCAATTTCTAAAAAAATTTAAAAGAAATCATTTTCCACATAAAAAATCCTTTCTCCTTTAAAAAACATTACATATTCTCATAACAAAGTAATCTGAAATAAAAAATATCCTTAAGGAATAAGTTGAAGAATAAGATAATTTTCAAGAATTAATATCCATATCTAGGGGGAAAATAATAATATTGAATAAAGATGCATGTAATTTACTCTCAATCATCAAAAGAGGGAAACCATAACACAAGGGTTTACACAACTAAGACAATGAATAACATTAAACGATATTAGTAATGAATAAAGTTCAGGAACCTTGGTCCCTTCGAAAGGATTACCACTAGAAACTATGAAACCATGATAACCTCCCCTAGTGATATATAACTAAACTGGGGATTTTTAATGTTTAATCTTTCCCTACACCCCAAGGTTTTCTTGATAGGTTAATACATTTTCATTCCATTCAAGAAACCAAAAACATGTTTTATAAAAAAAAATTCAAGGAAAATCCAATTCATTTCCTATTCCACATTTTCATAAAAAAATTATATTGAAATTCCACATCACTTCCATGCTTGAAAACCCACTTTCATTTCAAAATCACATTTGAGTACTTTTAAGAAACAAATATTGTGCATAAAATTGAGTTTTCAAAGTAAACCCATTTTAAAAACCCTATATGTTTCAACCAATGTTAAATTAAAATTTCAATACAAATTTCATAATCAAAACCAAATGAAATAATCACCAGAATGCAACTATGGTAAGGGATATACCATAATATAGAGAAACATATATAAAAAATGAATAAAACATTGTTTCCTTCTAAAATAGCGATGGTAAATGAAGAAATATAGCCCTAAGAAGTCTAGATGAATATGAAAAACCATAAAATTTTCATATAAACCATAGATCAGGTCATCGTACCCCTTGTAGGGTTAAACAACATGGATAACAAGAGAGATCATAAGTAGATCTAGAAATATGAGAAGAAAAAAACCAAAAATCACACATACCTAAAAGGTATCCATAGAGATAAATGGAGGATCACCATGGGACAAAGGGGAAAAATTCCTAGAGTGTCCTGGAGATGTTAGTTCAGGATAATATAAAATTTAAGGTAATTATAGGTTAAATCATGTGAGGTTATTGAATTAATTTTTGATTTTAAGAAGTTTATATTTGGATGCACAGTTTTAATAACCATACGCCAATCATGTTGTGGCCACCACCCTTTGAGAAACAAGTTATATGGTTTACTAGGGATAGAAACATGGTTTTAAAAACAGTTTTCAAGCCATGTGATAGCCTTTGGAAAAAATACCAAACAACTACATAGTTTTCCTGGTGACTCACATGATTATAAAAACCATGATCAAACCTTAAAAAATAAAAATACAAACTAATATTCACATCGCATGGTTACCACATAGTTAGAAAAACTTTATTCTTAACCTATATTCCCTAAAACTTCAAATTTTTAGCTTATGGATCTCTAAAATCCTATAAACCCTCAAAAGAGATAAAATAATATTAAAATTAAACTTACTTGTGACTTGAAGAAAATCATACATTTCATAATCAAATGTTTTATCTTTGGATCAATTTTTCCTATAGAAAATTTATATAAATTTCAAGGATCTATTATTGGAGATTCATTTTTTAAAGTAAAAGTTTTCAAAAATATTTCTCTTCATATTTTCAAAAAAATTTGGAATGTATGTTTTTATTTTATGTGAATATTAAAATGTTTTCTAAAATATGTTTTATGTTTCACCTCTATTTTGCATTTCATATTAAATTTTTTTTTACACTCATGGGATTTACGTTGCATGATTTATTCCCTAATAAATAAATAAATATTTATAATTTAGAATATTGAACTCAAGGTATAAAATAATTTGATTCTTTATCCCTTCTTGTGTGATACCTGTAACACCTCGAGATTTTATAAAAAATATTATTTTTAATTTCATTAATGTCTTGTGTTATATGCTACACCAAAAGGAGCTTTCACAACACACATCTCTGACCTGTCTTGAATTACACGCAATCGCGACCTTCCACGATAGCGTGTGTTGTACGCAACACCAAGTTCCGCTAAACAACGATATGCTATTAAAATATTATTAAAACTAGCCGTTATGAATAGTAATAACCACTTTTTGAAATTTTGTAAATTTTATTTTTTAAAATGGACTTTATTTTTGGATTCGGAATATCTAAATTAGCTTAGGGTGAAATTTTGGTAATTTTCGGATAACTTTCATATTTTGATGAATAGTGAATATTACTAAATTTTAATTAAAAACAACTTTTTCAATAAAAATAATTAATAGTGATAAATTATTAATTTGAGTGGTTTTAAAGTATATTTAGAATATATTTTTACAATTTAATACAATGTTGGTCATTGGATGTAATTTCACATTTAAACCAGTTATAAACAAGTGTCAATCTTTTGATAGTTATTATCTCTTAAAAACACGCCATTTGTTTTGACGACGGGAATTAATTTTTAAATTAGTTAATGTAACTGATATGTTTTGAATTTGGTAAAATAGACATCATTTTTGAGTTTATAATATCAAATATATCTTAGGCCTAATTTTTGGTATTTTTCTGTAAACTTTCAATTTTTGATGAATAGTGAAACCACTAAGTGGTAGTTAAAAAAACCTGAATTGTTCATAAAACTTAATTTTACCGCTTCTGTGAGTGGAATTTCAAAAACCCGAGAGACACGGTTGATGTCAGTAAGTAAAATGTGGTTCAATGAGATGAAAATAATTTTTTTGGTGAATAGTAACTTTTTACTTTTTTTACCACGGTTAAAAGTAAATAGGGTAATTAAGGGTAGAAATGATGTTATTATTACCCTAACACATGTCCTAATTCTATTGGATAAGTGTAATTCGACCAAAAACAAACTTAGGAATAAAATATGACCATTTAGGCCCACTTGGATTAGATTAGGACATTTATTATTAATTTATTTAAAGAAGGGTTAAAAGAGTTAAAATCAAAGTTTATTTACTAAAACATTTATAATATGGGGTTATACATAAGATAAATTCGACTATAAATATTCATTAGAAAGCTAAAAAGCTTTACTACATAATGGTATTTTATTTGTAATTTTTAGACATTAAATAATTTAATTTATTTATGACACAACGATGATGCAATAATTATCTTATTAATGAAATATTGACATAATTGATGTTATAAATACCCAAATAAATTTAATTTGAGACTTTTTATAAATTTCACTAATTTTATAGGTTAATATGAAATGTTAGTATTGATTTAATTAACTTTTTTCGAACTTATAATTCTGTTATGATTTTCACAAAAATCAATTCTAAAATAGTGTCAAAATTGACATAAAATAGTTTTTAAAACAAATATTATATTATTAATTGTTATTTTATTCCTAAAAATCTAAGGTTCGGCCAAATAACTTAGATAAGGTTATATATATTAATAATAAACAACTTGGTGTTCGTTTGGATTCTTATAGTAAGTTTATTAACCTTATAGTATAAGAACACAAGAAGACACGGTAAAAGTAAAATTATTTAACTTAATGTTAAATCTAAATGATAAGGTTAAAATAGGAACCTAAAATTGTCTAAATTATATTATATGAGAGGATTTCGACCCATACCCACCTTAGCCTCGAAATAAATCAATTTGGAGCTATTTAAAACCGAACTTGACTTTATAATAAAATAATATTTTTAGTTTTTCCAAAGGAGCCCTTCTCCTCCCTTATAAAAGGGAACCTCCTCCCTCTCTTCCTCACACAACTTTGAGCCTTCAAGATTGGCAAAACCCTGCCAAATCCTCTTCTCCACTTCCCTAGAAACATCCTAGAGGTTCTGGTATTCCTCAAAGACCAATTTTAGTGCCCTAATAGGAGGTCTCAAAGAGGTGCTTCAAAGAAGAGGTAATTTCCATTACCAATTCTTTCACCTTTATTTCTTCTTCCACTTATTCTTCTTAGGTTGTTTCATTATGAATTAATAACACCAGTATCACTAATATACTGATATGTTATTATAAGTATGAAACAATCCTATTTCACCATCTATCCATCCTACGGAAACCGAAATCACCGCGCGTGCGTACGTACGAAATACAGTCTCCACACCGTGGTGAAATCTATTTTCCACCACCACCTTACTTGGATGGGTATAATGGTGTAAATAATAACTACATATTATGATTTTAAAGTGATATTGATTCTGAAATAGTATACATATACTCCAATACAGTCCCACGATCATGAGAACGATATCATCGCTCGTGCGTACGTACGGACTACCGTCTCCACGACACGATGAGATTCATTCTCCACTTTAAACCATTCATGAATGATTATAAAGTATATATAATAAGTAATCATGAAATATATGACATAATAATGATACTGGATTTATGTGCATATATATTAATGTCATCTACTTAATTCCGTTCAACTCAATAAGGAAACGAAAACAACGTTCATGCGTACGTACGACCTACCGTCTCCATGAACGGTGTATTTCTTTCCATTTAATGATTTATTATATATATGTATATTATGAATATATATATATATATATATATATATATATAAATAATGTTTTATATTCTGGAATTAAGTAATCATGATCTAAGTAATCATATGAATAATTACAAGTCAAAACACGGACGACAAATGAAACAATTTTACCCAAAACACTCTTTAACATGGAATTTACAGAAGAACGGGTAATATAAAGTCATAAGTGAACCATATATGATATCATAACAATTAATATGATTCTGTAATAAGTCAATAACATTATTTAAATCATTATATAGGAGGTTCGGACACTTACAAAGCAAGTCGGACCTAAGGTAAGGGAAATATCACAATCTCATTTTTATCCGAGATTGTTTATACTTTGGTATTTACTGGGGTATATTTTATCATCCACATCCATGTTTCCTCAATATGTAATATTATTTCCATCCACCTACAGTTGTTTAAATCCAATTTTACCCTTCGGTGAGTTTTTAGTAAAAGATATGAAATGAATCTTTTGTCATTTTTCGTACGAGGTACTTTTTGACTTTTCCAAAAAGAGTACGAGAATAATGTTTTTTTAACTTATACGGCATGAATGGATTTTTAAAACATTATTTCCAAGAAGCTTACTTTACAAGTTTTCAAGTTTATTTTTAATCAACTTGTTTTATTTTAGAATTGTATGACATGTTAAGAAAGGAAAAGTATTTTTGAAGTAGAAAGGATATTTTCCTCAAGAATGGAGTTCAAGTGTTTTATCAAAATTATTTTCCATTTAAGATATTAAAGGGTTATATTTATATCCCTATTATTACATGGATTTTATTATGTTGTGATGGAAATATTTTTATGAATTCCTTTATCCTATATGAATTGTTTTATGATGTCATGATTTTTGAGATTCCCATTCTTATTACATGGGTTATGCAATGATGTATGATTTATGATTTTGTGGCACACATAAGAATGGTATCATTATGAGATGGGTGGGACCTATATCTCCCTCCAATGCATTGGGTAAAGATTTTATATCTCATGAGATAGACATGGATGGAATGGTAGGTTATACCGGTTCAGTGAAATAGGACTGAAACGAGGGTGACACGGTTTAGAAAGGGACTTTGTCCACTAAGATAGTCTTGGCAATGAGTCTTGAATAATAATAAATGATTCTCTCTGATTATGTGTGTATGCCACAAAGTTTCATGTTTTAAGTTATGATTGTTGGATTTTCATTTCACTACTAAGATTTATCCCATGTTATGAAATTATGCTCTCTTTTGCGGGTTAAGATTTCCAAAATGTTATGTTCTTATGAATATGATGTGATTGATATTTCTTTTGTTTACCCTTACTGAGCATTTGAGCTCACCATTTTATGTTTTCTTTTCCCCAGGATATAAAGAAAGGTTTTAGGTAAAAAAAGGAAGATCTTTATGGGAGATGTTGAAGATCTTTCACCACGATTAGAAGATTATATTCTGAGTTTCCAAAGACACTAAACTATTACGGTCCTTGTGTGTGTGTTTTTGTAATGTACTAAGTATTCCGCAAAAGTAATGTAATGTACATGTACGTCAGGCTTCGGGTCTCTACAGTTGGTATCAGAGGAAAAGTTTAGTCAACCTTTGGAAACTAGGATGCAAAAACGTTAGTGAGATCCCTAGAGATATTTCTAAGGTATGTCTAGGGATGTCCCTAAGGATAAGTATACTTATAGGATATAGTCCTAGAACTATGGTAACGATATTAGATTAAACCAAATATGTTAGATATTGAAGTTACTCCCCCTTTATTATGATTTTTGCCTCTCACACTATTCTTTTTGGGTTTTAGAAAATGGATGGAAACAAGATGATTCACGATAATGAAGGATATGATGGACAATGGAATGATATTCTTCATGAGCAACCAAATGAAATGGGATTTGGAGGTCCAAACATCATTATTATGCCGAATCAGCAATCTCCTAATATGATCAATAAAGTAAAATTTGGTAAGTTTCCTGACTCGGCTAATAAGAGAAAGATGGAGTTTCATGATGATCATAGAGGAAAGAATGTTCAATTTCCCCTATGTAAATCATGTGGGAAGAGGCATGAAGGAGAATGTTTCAAAGGAACTGGAAGATGCTTTGGGTGTGGAAAAGAAGGACACAAATCCAGTAAGTGCAAAGGAAAAGGTTCAGTTAACACCAGGGATGAGGATAATGGTATTGCTACGACATGAACAATGGTTAAATGTTTTAAATGTGGAATGTAAGGGCATTATGCAAACCAATTCCCTAAGGGAAAGTCTCATGAAGAGAATCAGTATTGTCATATGGGTAGTATTTATGTGGATGATGATGAAGAGACTATAAATGATATGTGAGATGAAAGAATTGTTGAAGCTCGGTCAATGGTTTAAGAATGTAGTGGAATGATTACATGTTTATCATGTGTAATGTTGTATAAGTAATCTCATGGTACTATGGAATAAAGAGACATCTAAGGATTGTTACACTGTTTTCTTTCCTTGAGTTTTGAAAGTGTATGATTAATGTTACCAGTATGCATGAAATGTTATTCAGATATTTTTGGAATGTAGATGATATGCGCATAGTGAAGGGATAAGGAGAAAATTAAATGTTTGATAGTATTCATGAGCTCATGACTGATATAAGGAAATAGTTATATCATGGTTTGAGTATATAGAATTTTTGGATTTTGGTATGTAGAAAGAGTTAACTTTTGACAGCATTCATGTTTTCACTAAGGTTTAATGGGTATTCATTTTTCAAGAGAATACATGATTACGGTATTCACATGATTGGAATATGACCAACAAGATAATGGGAGATAAATGATGGTTGGTTGATGACATTTCAAGTAATCATTTTCTTTATACTATGAGCTTGGACCGAAGTATTTTAGATAAGCCTAAAGATTAGAATGGATTATGTTGGACATAAGTTATGATAAAATGTTTTTCGATATTATTGATGGGATGTTATAGTAATATAGCTTTAGAAAAAGGACAACCTGTAGGACGGGCGACAACCCATCGCGTCGAACAAGGCTGTGGGAATCGAACCCACAATCGAAGTGCGACTGGCCTTTATCGCCTACCACTGGCCTATAAGAAGTCCCTGTTTAGTAGAAACTAGTTTTATTATATTAAGCAGTATGATATATGAAGTATAAGTCCATTTTAGGAACCATATATGATTAATCTCACTATAGAATGACTTATATTTAATAACTTTTGCTAACCTTTTGTTTGAGACAGATGGAATGACCCGTCATTCTATCACATGATCTGCTAACACTTCACGAATAACAAATTCAACCTCATTTATTTAAGAGATGAAGTGGAAATTGTTCAAGGCATGAACAACAGTGAGATTGTACCAAAATAAAGTAAGTATTTATTCTAATTCTTCAACTTTAGGGAAACGATCTTGAAAACCATAAATGTTGTCCTAGTGCTCTTATATCTGATTAATCAGATGGTACCTTAGATCGTCACAAATTTATGGATTTGTGATTGTTGGCTTTTCCATAGCCATGTTCTCTACCACTCTCCATCAGAACATGATGGTTATATTTCTCTTCCATATCCATATTTTCACCTATGTGGAAACCCAGTGATTAGTTTATTTGGGTAACCGTTACGTTTCATACTTTTGTTTTTAAAGATTGGTTTTGGTATTCCTTTTTACGATGTGGGTTTCTATTAAAGAAACTTTCGAATAGTAAACCATTTATAACCCCGACGAATTTAGAGGGCGAAATTCATTTTAAGGGGGGTAGAATGTAACACCCCGAGATTTTATGAAAAATATTCCTTTTAATTACATTAATGTCTTGTGTTATACTCTACACCAAAAGGAGATTTCACAACACACATCTCTGACTTGGCTTGAATTACATGCAATCACGACCTTCCACGATAGCATGTGTTGTATGCAACACCAAGTTTCGCTAAACAACGATATGCTATTAAAATATTATTAAAACTAGCCGTTATGAATAGTAATAACAACTTTTTGAAATTTTGTAAATTTTATTTTTCAATATGGACTTCATTTTTGGATTCGGAATATCTAAATTAGCTTAGGGTGAAATTTTGGTAATTTTCGGATAACTTTCATATTTTGATGAATAGTGAAAATTACTAAATTTTAATTAAAAACAACTTTTTCAATCGAAATAATTAATAGTGATAAATTATCAATTTGAGTGGTTTTAAAGTATATTTAGAATATATTTTTAAAATTTAATACAATGTTGGTCATTGGATGTAATTTCACATTTAAACCAGTTATAAACAAGTGTCAATCTTTTGATAGTTATTATCTCTTAAAAACACGCCATTTGTTTTGACGACGGGAATTAATTTTTAAATTAGTTAATGTAACTTATATGTCTTGAATTTGGTAAAATAGACATCATTTTTGAGTTTATAATATCAAATATAGATTAGGCCTAATTTTTGGTATTTTTTTTGTAAACTTTCAATTTTTGATGAATAGTGAAACCACTAAGTGGTAGTTAAAAAAAACTGAATTGTTCATAAAACTTAATTTTACCGCTTCTGTGAGTGGAATTTCAAAAATCCGAGAGACACAGTTGATGTCAGTAAGTAAAATGTGGTTCAACGAGATGAAAATAATTTTTTGGTGAATAGTAACTTTTTACTTTTTTTACCACGGTTAAAAGTAAATAGGGTAATTAAGGGTAGAAATGATATTATTATTACCCTAACACATGTCCTAATTTTATTGGATAAGTGTAATTCAACCAAAAACAAACTTAGGAATAAAATATGACCATTTAGGCCCACTTGGATTAGATTAGGACATTTATTATTAATTTATTTAAAGAAGGGTTAAAAGAGTTAAAATCAAAGTTTATTTACTAAAACATTTTTAATATGGGGTTATACATAAGATAAATTCGACTATAAATATTCATTAGAAATATAAAAATATTTCCTACATAATGGTATTTTATTTGTAATTTTTAGACATTAAATAATTTAATTTATTTATGACACAACGATGATGCAGTAATTATCTTATTAATGAAATATTGACATAATTGATGTTATAAATACCCAAATAAATTTAATTTGAGACTTTTTATGAATTTAACTAATTTTCTAGGTTAATATGAAATGTTATTATTTATTTAATTAACTTTTTTCGAACTTATCATTCTGTTATGATTTTCACAAAAATCAATTACTAAATAGTGTCAAAATTGACATAAAATAGTTTTTAAAACAAATATTATATTATTAATTGTTATTTTATTCCTAAAAATCTAAGGTTCGGCCAAATAACTTAGATAAGGTTATATATATTAATAATAAACAACTTGGGGTTCGTTTGGCTTCTTATAGTAAGTTTATTAACCTTATAGTATAAGAACACAAGAAGACATGGTAAAAGTAAAATTATTTAACTTAATGTTAAATCTAAATGATAAGGTTAAAATAGGAACCTAAACTTATCTAAATTCTATTGGATGAGAGGATTTATACCCATACCCACCTTAGCCTAGAAATAAATCAATTTGGAGCTATTTAAAACCGAACTTGACTTTATAATAAAATAATATTTTTAGTTTTTTCAAAGGAGCCCCTCTCCTCCCTTATAAAAGGGCACCTCCTCCCTGTCTTCCTCACACAACTTTGAGCCTTCAAGCTCGGCCAACCCCTGCCAAATTCTCTTCTCCACTTCCCTAGCAACATCCTAGAGGTTCTGGTCTTCCTCAAAGACCAATTTTAGTGCCCTAAGAGGAGGTCTCAAAGAGGCGCTTCAAAGAAGAGGTAATTTCCGTTACCGATTCTTTCACCTTTATTTCTTCTTCCACTTCTTCTTCTTAGGTTGTTTCATTATGAAGTAATAACATCAGTATCACTAATATACTGATATGTTATTATAAGTATGAAACAATCCTATTTCACCATCTATCCATCCTACAGAAAACGAAATCACCGCGCGTGCGTATGTACGGAATACAGTCTCCACACCGTGGTGAAATCTATTTTCCACCACCACCTTACTTGGATGGGTATAATGGTGTAAATAATAACTATATATTATTATTTTAAAGTGATATTGATTCTTAAATAGTATACATACACTCCAATACAGTCCCATGATCACGAGAACGATATCATCGCTCGTGCGTACGTACGGACTACCGTCTCCACGACGCGATGAGATTCATTCTCCACTTTAAACCATTCATGAATGATTATAAAGTATATATAATAAGTAATCATGAAATATATGACATAATAATGATACTGGATTTATGTTTATATATATGAATGTCATCTACTTAATTCCGTTCAACTCAATAAGGAAACGAAAACAGCGTTCATGCGTACGTACGACCTACCGTCCCCATGAACGGTGTATTTCTTTCTATTTACTGATTTATTATATATATGTATATTCTGAATATATATATATATATAAATCATGTTTTATATTCTGTAATTAAGTAATCATGATCTAAGTAATCATATGAATAATTACAAGTCAAAACACGGACGACAAATGAAACAATTTTACCCAAAATGCTCTTTAACATGAAATTTACAAAAGAACGGGTAATATAAAGTCATAAGTGAACCATATATGATATCATAACAATGAATATGATTCTGTAATAAGTCAATAACATTATTTAAATCATTATACAGGAGGTTCGGACACTTACAAAGCAAGTCGGACCTAAGGTAAGGGAAATATCACAATCTCATTTTTATCCGAGATTGTTTATACTTTGGTATTTACTGGGGTGTATTTTATCATCCAAATCCATGTTTCCTAAATATGTAATATTATTTCCATCCACCTACAGTTGTTTAAATCCAATTTTACCCTTCGGTGAGTTTTTAGTAAAAGATATGAAAGAAATCTTTTGTCGTTTTTCGTACGAGGTACTTTTTGACTTTTCCAACAAAAGTACGAGAATAATGTTTTTTAACTTATACGGCATGAATGGATTTTTAAAACATTATTTCCAAGAAGCTTACTTTAAAAGTTTTCATGTTTATTTTTAATCAACTTGTTTTATTTTAGAATTGTATGACATGTTAAGAAAGGAAAAGTATTTTTGAAGTAGAAAGGATATTTTCCTCAAGAATGGAGTTCAAGTGTTTTATCAAAATTATTTTCCATTTAAGATATTAAAGGGTTCTGTTTATATCCCTATTATTACATGGATTTTATTATGTTGTGATGGAAATATTTTTATGAATTCCTTTATCCTATATGAATTGTTTTATGATGTCATGATGTTTGAGATTCCCATTCTTATTACATGGGTTATGCAATGATGTATGATTTATGATTTTGTGGCACACATAAGAATGGTATCATTATGAGATGGGTGGGACCTATATCTCCCTAAAATGCATTGGGTAAAGATTTTATATCTCATGAGATAGACATGACTGGAATGGTAGGTTATACCAGTTCAGTGAAACAGGACTGAAACGAGGGTGACTCTGTTTAGAAAGGGACTTTGTCCACTAAGATAGTCTTGGAAATGAGTCTTGACTAACAAGAAATGGTTCTCTATAATTATGTGTGTATGCCACAAAGTTTCATGTTTTAAGTTATGATTATTGGATTTTCATTTCACTACTAAGATTTATCCCATGTTATGAAATTATGCTCTCTTTTGTAGGTTAAGATTTCCAAAATGTTATGTTCTTATGAATATGATGTGATTGATATTTCTTTTGTTTACCCTTACTGAGCATTTGAGCTCACCCTTTTATGTTTTCTTTTCCCCAGGACATAAAGAAAGGTTTTAGGTAAAAAAAAAGGAAGATCTTTATGGGAGATGTTGAAGATCTTTCACCATGATTAGAAGATTATATTCCGAGTTTCCAAAGACACTAAACTATTACGGTCCTTGTGTGTGTGTTTTTTAATGTACTAAGTATTCCACAAAAGTAATGTAATGTACATGTACGTCAGGTTTCGGGTCTCTACAATACCATTTGAAGAATTATTTTTCAAGGGTATTTTTTTATCCATGACAACATCCTTTTGAGTTTCATTTGTTACACTCAGTACATGTTATTTTTTAATAATCCAAATTTTTTCTCTAGATATATTAGGTAATTTTATTTTCTGTCAAAGATATAATCCATCCCGACCTTTGTCTTGTCTAACCAACCGTTGTGAATATGCATATTTTTTTCCAATTTATTTTCTTTGTGAATAGCATGATTTCCATTCCTTTTATTGAATGGTGTTTACCTAGATTCAATACATCAATTGATTAGGGTAATTATTGAGTTAAACTTATACCATTACCCCATATGGTTTTATCTTGAGGGATTCTTACATATAAATTTATTCTATTTATTGATTGGGGAACCATTGAAAATTAATATATTTGTAATTCTGATATATATGTTTATTGATTACATAGGAAATTTGACTATATATTATTTAAATATCCACCTTATTTCTATGGATGGGTTATAATCATTTTATCCCTTTAATTGACATGGGGAAAAGTATTGGTGTTTCATATACTGTTACTCCAATACAAATGATTACTGATAAAGATGATTATTTATTGTTTATTAATTTTTTCATATGATGAATACATTGGAATTAAACAAGTTAAATGTAAAATACTATTAGCTTTTTTAGGTATACCAAAACCCATATTTTTACCATGATTTGGTTGGGTTTTTTTGGGTGAAAATTTTAGAAATTTAGAATGTTTATATGTTGTGCAAGGTTAGTGCATAGTTTTCCCAAACTGTGTACCCTGCTATAGAAAACTATAAAAACTGATGTAGTAAGGTTTTTCATGGTTAGAGCATGGTTTGAACATTTGTGTGACCACTTAGGAGAAATTGTTCAACCCATTAAATGGGGTGCATGAATTGGTAGCATGGTTTTTCTAACTATGAAACCCTTCCCAGCTAACCATGCATACAAATTTTAATTAATATGAAAATTGTTAAAAAATTACCAAACCCCTCTTTTTGACCCCTAATCAGGTTTATTTTACCCTATTAAATTTTCTCTAGGTTTTAGGGTTCCCAAGAACCAATTTTGGATCCTCCAAACCCTCTCCAAGGAGGATCAAAGATAGGAAATCTTTGTTCAATCCATTCTCAGTAAGTTTTTCCTTCCCGTTCTCTTTCTCTTGCTCTCTCATATTTCCTCCTTAAGGTTTTTTAGATATCTGTGTTGTTGGAGAATATAATAACCTCTGTTTTAGATTTTGAATCTAGGGTTGACTCTTGGATATTTGTTTCTAGTGTTCTTTATCAAATTTTATCGCTTAGTGATTTGTAATTTGAGATCTAGTGATTCAGAGGTAGGTGGTTCTGTTATGATGTCCAATTTTTATTAACCCTAAATTTCTAGATTTAAATTGAATTATTTTGTTTATATTCAAATTTTTAATAAGTTTCTTTTAGTTGGTTTATTAAAAACCCAATTCCATTTAATTGGTGATCTAAAATTGGATTTGGCTTGAATTTTTTAAAACCACAAATTCTATTGAGTTGGGGCGTGTTTATGAAAATTGATGGAATTTTTGGAATTTAATTTGTGGAATTAAATTGTGGTATTTAGATTGAGGAATTTAATTTGTGAAATTGAATTGTGAAATTGATTTTTGGAATTGATTTTGAATTGGCATTTGAGAAAAATGGATTGAAATGATTTTGATATAAACCCATTAGTTTTATCTTGAAAATGAATGTTTTTGATTAATTTTTTTTTTGATTTTTAAATAGAAAATTAGAATATTAATAATGGAGAATGGGATGAATTTTATTTTAAGTTGTCTTAAAATAAAATTCTCATCATTGATTTGTATTAAAGCTCAGATAATCCTAGACAGTTAGTGGATTATTTGAACAACACTATATGATTTACAACACTAAAAATGTATAAATTTTGTAGGTCACATACTAGATAGGATGATGATTTGTCCTCCTTGGTTAGTATCGAAGAGGACGTGTGTAAACATATTGCCGAGAAAACTATTTTAGTGTGTGGAGTCCCACAGCCTAGAACTATCTTAACTTTTGTTATGTGACCATTTTTCTCGCTTGTTTGTATTTGAGATAAGTATATTCCATTATTTTAAACTATTTATCATGACTTATGAATTTATATGAATAGTTTTATATAAATTTTTTGTAAAGCCATTTTTTTGATGTATTTTCCATCATTTAAAATGTAAAGAATGAATTTTTTAATTATGATTTTGAAATACCAAACCAGTTTTTTTTAGAATTGAAAGGTCTCTTTGGTTAATTAAATGTTGGTATCTGTTATGGAATCCTTGGTGAGACCATACTAGGATTTTATATCACACCCTAGCCATTCCTTTGAGTGTTTTTAGATTATCTTCTTCCAAGTTTGAGTAAGGGTAAGAGGTCACCTAGAGGTGGTAGTAGCTGTTGATCCTTAGGCTTGGAGAGTTATGTCTATTGAGATGTGGGTTGTTTACCTTCTTGTTTTATGCAACTTTTTTTGTAGTACTTTAGGTTATTTATGCCTATTTGACTTTTGGTACACTTCACCATTTGGATTTTCTCTTATATTCATACTGAATTGTTTATCTTTCTTATATTGTGTTTGTGAAAAATTCATTCCCACTTTCATATTGTATGATTCATGGTGCTAGTGGCCAACCAATGGGGATTAGGAATTCCCTTCAGGATATGTCAGGACCGACGTGGTTATCGGGTTACCATGGTACCCAAGTTGGTTCGTGAAAAAGTGGTATCAAATGTGTCGGTTTTTCATATTGCCTTGATGTTAGTATGTGGTTGTGTATTCTTGTAGGGACTAAAGAGGTAGTTATGATTGAGTGTCTGGGTATATCTCTACACAATGAACCTTAATTCACCAGGGGTGATTTGGGAAAGACATCATGAGGATCAATTCGATTATTTTCCCTACTTAGTTTTGGATATATTGAAATCCAAATCACGTGTACTGTTGGGATTATTTTCCCCTTGTTTCTCAGTTTGAGTGTTAATATGATGTCTTTAATATTTTATACTGATGTTATATAGAATCGTGACTTAGATAAAGTGTGATAATTAGACCTAGGAGGGAGCTACTGATGAACCTTAATAATAAAATTATCTTATGGGCCTAAGTCTTGTTGAGGTGATTGTGCATACTATGCAAGCTCTTGGACATGCACTACTACCTGTTACCATTCATTATATAATTGTGAAACCTCAAAGGGATGTTATTTAAAATCATTCCTAGGAGTTTATTCAACAAAATCCACCTGTGCTAAAAGGATCCAATAATCCTAAAGAGTTCGAGGAATGGTTGAGTAGGATGGAACATTTTTTTGAGTTCTTGGAGACACCTGATGAAATCAAGGTGAAGTGTGCCACTTTCATGCTGGAGGGACTAAGCAGAAGATAGTGGGACATAATGGTGATGGATAAGAAAAATTAGGTCTTAGATCGGAAAGAATTCAAGTATATTTTCACTAAATAGTTCTATCTAGAGTCGATGGTGCTGGCCAAGGCTATATATTTCTTCAAACTCGAGCAGGATAACAAGAACATGACTTAGTATGCAAACCATTTTGCTGAGCTAGTACTATTTTCACCCGAGATAGTATCAAATGGGAAGATAAAGAATTGATGGTTTTAGTTGGGATATAGATCAAATATTCATTCTTATGTTTTATTATTAAAGATTCCTTATTATATGGATGTGATAGATAGAGCGTTGATGGTCGAGATGGACCTGGCTGGAAAGTCCGGGTTGACATGAATTTCTTCTTCTCCCAGTGGTGGTGTGTTTTCCTCTAAGGGAAAGAGGAAGCATGATGATTATCATAGTGGATCTCGATAATGGGGTTTTTTAGACCTCCTGTAGTTCCTGGAATATGCCCTTTGATTTTCTACTAGTGTAGTAATCTTGGCCACTATAAGTAGGTTTACACTGAGGCACCCAAGATATGTGGTTCCCGTAGATACTCAGGTCACTTACAGAAGTTATACCATGTCTATTCCACTCTTTATAGTGGAATGAGATCATAAAAACATACCAAAAATACAGTGTAATCGTATACTTCATGGTTAAGGGGGTTCCAACCATTGGAATCTAGAATGAATCTTCTTTATACAATGGAAGAGTCTCTAGAGGAAACAGATACAGGTCTAGAGACTATGAGAGGTTCCATCACTATAGAATCTTTATTAGCGACTAATTTATTTGATAATGGTGCATATAATTTGTTTATTTCAACCCATGTTGTTAATATGGTAAATCTTCATAAGAATATTTTATATTATGTGATGGATATTAATACACCCCTTGGAATAAAGAGAGTGTAGGGTATCTGTAGTCCCACTTGTGTTTTATCTTTATGAGATGTTGAGATTGCTTGTAGTTTTCAGGTTCTTGACATGAAATATATTTATTTCATATTCAGTATGTATTAGATAATTTTTGATAAAGCCTATATTGACTGATATCTTTTACGAGTCTCTTTTAATACACCTGATGGGGTTTTCTGGATCTTTCAAGGAGAATGAGACCTAAGGTCAAGTAGAGTTGTAACTTCTTATCCAGAGTTTGGGAAAGTAATATTTGTGTTTTCTTTTGATCTAGAGTGGGAATATTTTAGTGGTGGTTTCCCTCTATTTTTATTGAGTTTCATAATATTTTTCCTTTCAAATTCTATGGTTTTCCACCAGTAAGGGATGTAGATTTTTCTAATGATTTAGTTCTTGTTACTCAAGCAGTATCTATTATTTCTTAACATATATAACCAAATGAAATTAAGGAGCTAAATTGTAGTCATGTGATATTATAGATAAAGGATTTATCCACTTGAGTGTGTCACCTTAGTCGAAGACAATTCTCTTTGATAAGAAAGATAATGATTCACTTCGCCTTTGTGTTGATTACCAAAAACTCAATTGAGTCATGGTAAAGAAAAAATATACATTTTTATGGATTGTTGATTTGTTAGATTTTTTGAAAGGGGAAAAGTGGTTCTCAAATATTTATATTTTATCTGGTTACCATCATTTGAGAATAATAGAATCCGATGTTTAGATAACCACCTTTTGAAGTAGGTACAACCATTATGAGTACCTTGTCATGCCTTTTGGTTTAACCAATACACCTTGAATATTTATGGATTTATGAAAATTATTTTCAATGAGGGCCTTGATACCTTCATGATAGTATTTATTGATGACATACTTGTTTACTCTAATTATGAGGAAGATTAGATGCGTCATTTGAGAGTAGTCCTAGAATTGTTGATAAATCACCAACTTTATGCCAAGATTTTGAAATGTGATTTATAGAAAATGGAAGTGAAATTATTGGAACACGTGGTGTCATAAAATATCATATTAGTTGATCCTAATAATATGAAGGATATTATGACATGGGAACACCAACAAAAAGTTTTTGAGATTCAGAGCTTCTTGGGTTTGGCTAGGTATTATCATCAGTTTGTTAAGGACTTCTCAAAATTGGATTCTCTGATGACTACTCCAAATTAGATGGGAGTAAAGTTTTATTGGGATAAGATATGTCAAAATTACTTTGTTGAGATGAAACATATTTTTAGTAATGCACCGGTGTTGACTCTTCTAGAGGTCAGGTAGGGTTATGCGGTAATCCGTAATGTAACGAGTTTAGGTTTGGGCTATCTTCTTATGCAAGGTGATCATATCATTTTTATGTCTCTCATCATCTTAGGCCACATGAGAATAATTATCCAACCCATGAACTTGAACTTAAAACTGTGACACACGTTTTGATGATATAGTGGAATTAGATTTTCAGAGAAAGTTTTACCGTGTTTTAGGACTACAAGGTCTTGAGTTATATCCTCTCTAAAAAATACCTGAATCTTCAACATGGGAATTGTGTGGAATACCTATAGTTTTTCAAATTTGACATTTCCTATACCCTAGGTAAAGATAATGTCACCCCAGATTCTTTGAGTGGGAAAATTACGACCCCAGATGTGAAAGAATCATCAGAAGAGTGGAACTTGATGACTCTCTTTGAATAGTTTCGTAATGGAGTCTGGGAATTAGGGGAGGGGTTTCTTTGGATAGTGTTCATTTGAAATCCACTATTCTCAAGATGATTCTTTAGAACCATCAGCTTGATGATGAGTTCCATTGAATTAGAGAATCTCTTTATGGTGGGGAGACCGAACCTGACTGGTCATTCTCCGCCAAGGGAATTATATGCTATCATAACTTCTTTGTTGTGACATTAGTGGAAAGGAAATATGTGATGGGGTATTTCCATAACTCCCAGTAGGTAGTGAACTAGGAACCACAAAGATGTTCTATCACATGCCGTAATGATTCTAGTGTCTAGGTATAAGACATGGTCACTGTTGACTTTTTCTATCATTGTTATATGTTCCAAAATGTTAAGGTCGAGAACCAGAAACCTTTGGATTTTCTCTATCAACTTCTAGTACCTACTTATAAGTGGGACATGATCTCTATGGAATTTGTGGTTGATTTTCCACCTACCTAGAAAAATAATAATGTATAACGAGTTATGATCGATAGGATGACCAAATGGGTTAACTTTATACCCATTTGTGATACAATAAAAGTTACAAAGTTGGGAAATATCTACATGAAATAGATTATTCATTTGCATGGAATTCCATATTCTGTAGTCTTTGATAGGGATACTTGGTTCACTTTTAATATTTGGAGAGGCATTTAAGAGGAACTGGGATCTCAAGTCCATTTGAGCATGATATACCATCCATAGTTGGATGTCTAGATAGAAATATCTATATATATTCTTTAAGGGTATGATCTATGCTTATTTTATTGACTTTGGTGGATCATGGTATGATCGTATGGGGATGGTTGAGTTTACTTATAACAATATTTACCATTATGTGATAAAAATGGATCCTTTTAAGGCCTTATATGACCAACCTTGTAGATCTCTGTTGTAGTGGTTGGAGATTGGTGAAATTTCCTTGGTTATACTGGGATTGGTTCAAGAGATGACTATAAAGATTTAGTTGATTCATCAGATATTGTTGATGGCATAATGCTGTTATAAGTCTTATACTAATCATCATCA
The DNA here is from genome assembly GCA_963277665.1 of Viscum album. Lineage (NCBI taxonomy): Eukaryota > Viridiplantae > Streptophyta > Magnoliopsida > Santalales > Viscaceae > Viscum > Viscum album. The sequence continues at coordinate 1,508,164,127 of OY728128.1, read as the reverse complement.
TAGACTGTTTTAATATTAAATTGGTAAACAAGTGTTCTTGAAAGTTTCACCCTGTTTGGGTAATCGATGGTTTGGGAGGAAAGGGAAACTTGATCGTCATTTTGTGGGACCATTTGAGGTTTTTGAGTAGGTGGTGAATGTGTATTATCATTTAGAACTTCCAACATATCTAATGTCGATACATAACATGTTCCCTGTATATAAAATACAAAAATATATTTCTAATCCATCTCATATTCTGATCTAGAGTGATCTTGAGGTTGAACCATATTTACCCATGACTGAACATTCCATTATGATAGTTGATTCTAAAAGCAAGGTAATTTTTGGGAGGATGATACCTTTCTTCGAGTGTTTTGGATTTATGGTTTTGATTCTCATGAGATGTGGGAGAGGGATGCACTAATGAGAGATTAGTGGTCTCATCTTTTTCACATGGATGATTCTTTATAAGATTTCTGGGGAAAAAGTTTCTATGGTGGGGAGGTTTTAACATCCCATTTCCTTTTTCAGTTATTCCTAAACCCCTATTTTTACAATTATTTGGTTAGGTTTCTTTTGGGTTTTTTTAGTTGAAAACTTTAGATGTTCAAAAAGTTTCTAGGCTATGCATTGTTGGTGCATGGTTTTTCCAAACCGTGTGCACTATTGGTGAAAACGTTGCAAACCGAGGCAGTGCAGTTTTACATGGTTGGTGAACTATTTGAAAAGTCATGAACCCACCTCAGAGAAACCCTAAAAACCAATAAAAAGGGAACATGGATAGGGAACATGGTTTTTTTAACTATGAACCACTATCTAACTAACTATGTGCGCTACTTTTAATTAATTTGAAAATTATTAAAAAATTTCTGAACCCCCCCCCCTTTGACTAGGTTTTGGGGTTCCCAAGAATCAATTTTGGATCCTCCAAACCCTCTCCAAGGAAGATCAAAGTTAGGCGATCTTCATTTGATCCCTTCTTAGTAAGTTTCATCTTCCTATTATTTTTATTCTACTCTCCCCGTTCCTCCCTAGGTTTTTTTAGATCTCCCTATTGTTATAGAATCTAATATCCTCTATTTTAGATCTTGAATCTAGGGTTGATTCTTGGATCTTTTTTTTTCTGGTGTTCTTCATCAATGATTCCTGCTTGTGGATTTTTGATTCGAGATATAATGATCTTGAGGTAGGTGGTTCCATTATGATGCCCAATTTTCATTAACCCTAAATTGATTGATTTAAATTCAATTTTTTGATTTAAATTCAATTTCTTAATAAGTTTCTTTCAATGGTTTATTAAAAACCTGATTCTATTGAATTGGGTATTTGAAAGTGGATTTGGATCCAATTAGGGAAACCACCTAATTCCATTGAATTGGGGAATGTTTATGGAAATTGATGGAATTTATAGAATTAAATTTGTGGAATTAAATTTGGGGTTTTTAAATTGTGGAATTTAAATTGTGAAACTAAATTTGGAAATTGATTTGTGGAATTGATTTTAAATTGGTATATGATAAAAATGGATTGAAATGATTTTGATATAAACCCATTGGTTTTATCTTTAAAAGGCATGTTTTTTTTATTAAAATCCCATTTTGGTTTTTAGATAGAAAATTGGAACATTTGAAATGGATAATGTGATGAATTGTATTGTAAGAAGTCTTAAAATAATTTTCCCATCATTTATTTGTATTAGAGAACATGAAAGCCTAGGTATTTAGTGAGTTATTTAGAAAAAACATTACAATTTACAACACTAACAATAATTAAATGTAGTAGCTCGCATCTCTGATGGGATGGTGATGTGTCCTCCTTGGTTAGTTTCAAGGAGGAAGTTTGTACACATATTACTGAGACATCTATTTGAGTCTATGGAGTCCCATAGCCTGGTACTATCGTACCTTTTGGAATATGACCATGTTGATTGCTTGTTTTTATTTGAAATGAATATATTCCATTGTTTTAAATTGTTTAGAATGATTTCTAAATTTATATAAATTTTTTATATAAAGTATTTATTAATCCATTTGTTTAAATTATTTTCCATCATTTGAAATGTAAAGCATGAATTGTTTTAATTATACTTTTAAAATGGAAAAACCTATTTACCTAAAATTGAAAGCTCTATTTGGTTAATTAAATGTTTGAATCTATTATAAAATCCTTGGTGAGACCCTACTGAGATTTTATCTCAGATACCACTTGTTCCTTTAGGTGTTTCTACATTATCCTCTTCTAGGTTCAAGCAAGGGTAAGACACCACTTGGAGGTGGTAGTAGCTGTTGATTATTGGATTTGGAGAGCTATGCCTCTTGGGATGTGGGTTGTTTACCTTCCTAGTTTCTTGATCTTTAATATTGTATTTTGTGTTTTTTATACCTGTTTGACTTATAATACACTTCTCCCTATGGAGTTTTTCTGGTATTCATACTGACTTGTTTATCTTTCTTCCATTGTTTTTGTGGGAAATTAATTCCTACTTTAATATTGTATGATGGCACATGCTAGTCACAAACCCATATGGATTGAAAATTCCCTTCAAGCTATTTTAGGACTGGATAGATTATTGGGTTAGCAGGGTACTTGGGATAGTTCATGACAGGATAGGTGGGGCCCAACATTATATATCTCCTCGATGCATCGATAGGTCTCATAAGACAAAAATGTTATGGTATTTGGTGTATGACTTCAAAATCTAGTAATATATCTTAACTGTTATCTTGAATAAAAATAATTATGCCTTGAATATGGGATGGATAGAAAGAATGGTGTTTTGAATTTTGTTGTGATAGTAATATCAAGATTTCTGGCATTATGCAACCCATCACCACAAATTTAGTTATTGTTATCCATGTGATCCATTTATTTTCATTATTATACATGAATATATTATTCTCTTAATTTTAGTTTATTATGGTATTATGGTGATTACTTATTCCTACCATTATATTTATACCATTCTTATGCCATGATTTCCTCAGTTGTATGTTTTCTATTACTTAGTGTTTGAGTCCACCTCTTTTTATTTTTCTATTTAGACAAGTTTTGAAGAAATTTATTATACGTGATATGTATAATATAATAGATTTTTTGGAAAACTTTTAGGAGATGTTGAATACGTATTATGGATTGAGTAGTTTCTTATAAGGTGAAAAAATCCCATTAGTAGAGAAATACATAGTATTTATTAGTTTATGATTTTTAAATTCTCTAAACATCTAAACCAAAAAGGTTTTATGAATGTATGTAATGAAATATTTTCTTTAAGTCATGTAATTATGGAATATTTATGTATGATAATCTAATATTTTTATCGAAGACAATATGTAAAGTATGTGTTTATGGCACTAGGCTTGGGAGTGAGGTTGTGGGGCATCACCGTTGGTATCATAATAGGGTTTTTATGACTTTTGATATTAATATATCAGTTGAGTATGATTTTAGAGTTGATAAGTTAAGGTTGATAATAAATTCATAGGTATTGATAACCCTTTTGGTTAGATGAGGTAATAATGAATATTTTAGTGATTAAGATAAGAGAAATTTAGTGAAACCTAGGGATAAGTCTAAGTGATAATTCTAAGTATAGGATATCATCATATTGTTTTTGGTAAAGTAACAATTGTGTGGTTCTCCTAGAAATTAAATCCCTATATTAATACTAAAAGTGGATGAAATATCTGAAATAAATTTACTTAGGGATAATAACCCTAAAAAGGATGGATTGAGTGTTAACTCGATCTCCTGGTGCACGACAAGGAGGAATAATTGAAGACCTATTTTAACACTCCTGGGTATATTATTTGGTTAATCACATTCTATTTATGAACTATTATGAAGGATTTAAGTATGATGTTAACTAATTAGGTTAGAGAACCTAATAGAAAAATGACCATATATAACCAAATATTGAAAAAAAGAGTCATTGGTTAAACCAAAATATCATATGTTAAAAATTAAGGTTTTATAGGGGAACACATATTTGGAATGATGTTTTCAAATTCATATTTTGGATATTATCATAACCATTTCTGGTTTTAGTATTTCGTTGAAACAGGATAATGGATATTAAGCTAAGAGAGGCATGTATCTAGAAACCATTACGTCTTATAACCAAATAAGGTATCATACATAAAAGGTAAATAATTTTAGTTCATGCCAATTATGATGGGAAATGTGAGTTTCTTAGTCTTTACAATGGTAGTGTGGTTGATATCTTGATAAAAAATAAATCATGATACTCTTATCTATTTTTATTAGTGATTTATATTTATCAATGATATTATAGTATATTCTAAAATTTATTAGGATTATGTGAAACATCTAAGGATTTTTCTTCAGTAGTTTTTCTTCAAAGGTTTGGAAACATATATTAAGTGGTATCAATAAATATAAAACGTAATTTTATGAAAATTTTATATTTTTGGGGATAAATATTAGGAATCACATGATTGAGGTATGGATAACTCTTAGGTTTGAAATGTGTTTTATTTTGGGGTAAAAAAGGGTTTATGGATTTAAAAAAAAGCAAGATAAATAGTACTGATAGCCTTAAAATTAATTATTGATTTAATAATAAAGTGATCCATGATATTTTTGGTGAGTTTTATCTTAACTTAGGGATTATGATATATATTTAATAGTGTGTTCCCCTATAAACAAGTGGTTGATATCATTTGTGGGTTAATGACAATGTTAATTTATGGAAGAATTTGTGGTTTCTTTATGGTTCAATTTCCTAGAGATTAAAATGGTTTTGGGAAATGTATATTTTGGAGAATATATGATTCAGGTATATAAATACCTGATTATATGACTGTATGAAAGATTAATATTGTTTTAGGAAAGATAATTAACCTAATATAGCTTAAGAGAGTAAGGTAGATTCCACATTAGAAGTTATATTCCAAATGATAAATATATAAATAAAAATTTGAAATAATTTTATTAGTAAGTGATAATTAATGTTGTGAGGATTCAATTTATTTATTGGGGGATGTAACACCCAAATATTTTAATATATTATTACCTTTAAATAAGTTAATGTGTTCAATAGATTTCTCCACATACAACACCGAAATAAAAAGAAATCATGTTATATTTCAATAAAATTATAAATATTAAGTGTGAGCATTACAACTTAATAAAATAAATTGATTTATTAAATATTATTATAAATTAAATAAATGATACTTTTAATATAAATTAAATTCAATTAGTTTACCTAACATGGCTAATAATATCATTTTATTCTTTGAAATGTATTTTTCTTCATATTTTCTTTTTATGCAATATAAACATCTATTTCAAGAATCTTGTGATTAATGATGATAAACTATATTTTATATGAATAGTTGGTTGATACCAATTTAATTTTTAACTGATAAGAAATATGAATGATAATGGTGAATGTTTTAAAAAACTATTTTCTTATATATTTTTTTTATAATATCTCATTTTTTTATTTAATTTTTAAATTTATAAATTTATAAATTTAAATTTAAAAAATTTAAATTTATTTTTAGATTCATAATAGTAATATCTTTTTAAGATTATTTTTTTAGTATTTTTCTGAAAAATTTATTTTAAGGTAAATAGTACAGTATACCATTTTGAAAAATACAATAATTTAATGAAATTATTAATATGTAAAAATTTTAGAAACATTTTTCTACAAAAAATATATATTTTACAAGTTACATTATAAATATAAAAATTATTCATTCTAGTTTATAAACCTATATACTATTTTTTATAACTTAAGTAATATTTTTCTCAAGAGATTATTTTTTAATACATTATAAATTTATTATTTCAAAATTAATATTTCTCAATTTTAGAAATTTATTTAAATTAATGGATTTGAAATTTGAAATCATTAGGTTCAAATTAATTAATGAGTATCATTTTTTTATGCATAAAGAAAAATTACTCAAGTAAAAACTAGTTATCATGGTAAGAGTAAATTAAATTTAAAAGGGTTTAACCAAGTGAAAAGGGATAAAAAATGTTAAAACACATGTTATAAAGTGTTTTTGAGGCATTTATCAACCTTATACATTAGCCTATCCCTTATTTATCAATTTTGGAGCTAATTTATTTGAGAGTGACTTTCCATTATTGAAAATTTTTGGGTACTTACAAAAATGTCATCTATTTTAACTTACAAAAGGGGCACTCCTCTCCTCAACTCCCCTCACACCAAAAACCACTTAGTTTGGATCAAAATATACCCAAAAATCTCATAAAAATTTATATCAACTTTAAAGATGATTTTTTCTTCTTAAATGACCATCCCCCAAAGACTTAACTCCCTTTGCAAAAGAGATAATCCAAGAAGTGTGGCATAAACTTCTAACCACTCCTTTCTCATTTCAAATTATTTTTTTGAACATTTTCTTACTGAAATTAAATTACACCATTTTAATATGATAACATAATGAAAATTATTATACTTTAATGTTATTATAATTATGGTGTAATCATTAACTAATTTTCCGTTTTCTATTAATAAAAATTTAATCGTCATTCATACGTTTTGCAGACCACCACCTCTACGCTGCAACATGTTTCATTTTCCTTAAACTCCTTACGAGGATTATTATAATAGTGAATTTAATATATAAGTATTATAAGTATTATATATTTTATTTTCTGAAATGATAAACTATATTACCCACTTTTCACATTCTATGGAAAACAAAACCATCATCCATGAATTCATGTGGAATACTGCCTCAATAGAATGATTTATTTTCGTTTTTCTTTTCATCACTACCTTACATGTATAATAATGATAATGGTTTTAATGGATAAATACAATTTTTATGAAATTATTAAGGTTCTTTAATGAAAAATTGGACAACTTATTAACAATATGATTAATAAACACTAGTGTTAAATTCAACCATTCAAAAGAGTGTTCTAAGAGAAAAAAACAATTCTTCATACTATGAAGTAAATTCAAATATGTTATATTATTATTTCAATTATTTCCAATTATAATACATCAAACTAATAAAAACTAAATAAGATCATTATTCTTATGGTATAATGATATTAAAACTATATTAATTTATAATGATACATTAATTACAGAATGTTATAATTTGGGTTGGTTTAACCACCAATTTGAAGAATTCTATAAATTAATATTATTGATGACAATAGGAATTTATTTTTTGTAATATATGATATAAATAATTAAATGATGATTTTTATGGTTCTGTAATGGTAATATTATTATTGAATTCATTATTTAAGAAAACACATTTTGTTCATTAAGAATCACTGAAACATAATCATCATCTATTTTATCTTCATAGTTTGTAACAAAAAATATCATGGAATGAAATTATACCTTTATAAATATCATGGAATATTTATTACAACACATTTTATATTTAAATGATAAAATGTATAATAAGAATTAATACCGACACTGATTTTCTAAAACTAGTTTAAAATGATCATGATTACTTACACACAATATTGAAACTATGTAGTAACTAACTAGAATTCATATAGATAATGATTATAAATGAAGAGTATAAATGGAAAATAATTTGAGTTATTATTAATTTAATTATATTTATTATATAAGAGGTTATAGTGTGTTTTTGGAATCCAGAATAAAAGGTAAGGCTTTAAAGTGTCACAACCCCACCCACCAAATATTCTATAATGAAGGAAGATAGATAATGACCCACTGAGTCCCACCTAAAATAGGCCTTGAGTTGGAGACTAGCACTGAGGGTGTAAAAATATCACAAATGGGTGAAATTAGCCTCTATAATATAAAATAGGATTGGGAGATAAGATAAAAAACCACTAAGAAACTCCAGTAGATAAAATAAAGGTAAACCAAAAACAAACCCACAATGCATGAATAACGTAAACTGATACATATAAATTCACCAAATATTCCAAAATAAAAGTCTATGAAGTGACTCAACAATAGCTCTAACCCAAGCTAGTAATGTCCAACTTGATCTCCCCAAGTCCTTTTGGAAACCTAAAAACCAATTTCTATACGTAGAGTGAGCATAACATGTATATACAATAGGGACATAACCAAGGTCTCAAGTGAGCATGTATGCTAATGCGCTAGTTAAAAAACTAAATAACCAATAAGAACTTAAATTGTCCATATAAACAATCCCCATCCTTACAATGGATTGATCACTAAATCATGCATCCAATATAATAATATAGAACCAAGATCATAACAAAGAAAGGTACCTCGCTGTCGCTTCCCACTGATTTTCTACCGTCACACACCAACTTCGAATATTTCATGCCCTCATACCTTCCATACATATCTCATCATATCACATCATATCACACATCACTTGAAGACACTTGGGCCATATATGATTCAGTTTAGGATGAATCCTTACATACCCCACCCTTTAAAGGTCTATCATCTGGTGCTAGCATCGGGTACCATCACATAATGTCTCGCCCGCAGACACCTAGGCCCATACATCATGTCCCATAACATCCACAACAATAAAATCGCACCAAAATAAAACTGGTCCAATTCTATATATCTCTCCCATAAACACCTAGGTCATCACTAACAAAGGAAGTGTGGGGAATAGGGGGTATTCATACATCTATATCACCACCATGTTGGATGTTGGGGAAAACACCCAAACCCAAAACCTCTAACCGTCGGTAAGGTTGTCTAACTTGAGTGGCGAGTGTAATGAAATAACATAATAATATATAATATATAGATATTACATAATACCAAACATATGGATTCAAATTAAATTCACTAGTTTACACCACATCACCACCACCATAGAAAACATCAACTATCACAACTACTACAACCACTATACAAAACACACCGCACAACTACCACACAATACACAAAACATTTCACATTTTCATTTATAGTTTCATAACTTTACAAATAAAAAGTTTCATTAAATTTCATTTCTAATCAAATTCATTCACATTTACACATCCCATTTATTTATTCTATTTACCACACATATCAATTTCTGTAACACCCCAAGCTTCCACGGTACACTTCTCTTTTAATAATGCAATAGCTTGCATTGTATGCAAGTTCGAGATTCTAACACACCGTGACAAATCAAAGTAGTCGTTATGAATATTAATACCCACTTTTTGAATTATATAAATTTTATATTTCAAAATGGACTTCATTTTTGGATTCGTAATGTCGAAATTAATCGAAGTTTAATTTTTGGTATTTTTTCTGAGAACATCCAATTTTCGATGAATTGTGAAAAGTACTTAAAAACAAAATTTTTAATAAAAATAATTTATAGTGATAAATTATACTATTGAGTGGTTTTAAAGTATAATTGGAATATAATTCTACCATTTTATCCAATGGTGGTCATTATAATTAATTTCACTTTGAAATTGGACATAAACAATTGTCAATCTTTTGATTGATATTGTATCTTAAAAACACGCTATTTGTTTTGACAACGATAATTAATTATAAAATTAATCAATGAAACATATATGTTTGGAATTATGTAAAATAGAAATAATTTTTAATTCAGAATATCAATTATATCTTAGGGTGAATTTTTGGTATTGTTCTGAAAAACTTCAATTTTTGATGAATAGTGAAACCACTAAGTGGTAGTTAAAAAAACTGATTTTTCGTTTAAATGAAACTTTACCGCTTCTATGAATTGAATTTAAAAAATATGACATACATGTTTGTCATTATTAATTAAAATTTGATTCAATGGGATGAAAATAATTTGTGGTGAATAGTAACTTTTGAGTTTTATTAACCGCGATTAGAGGTAATTAGGGTAATTTAAGGTAAAAATGATATTATAAGAATATAAAAATATATTGACACATGTACTACTATTATTGGATGAGTCATGGATGACGAATAAAAACCATGGGACTATTTTTGGTGTAACACCCCAAGATTTCATAGTATGTTATTTCTTCAAAATAATTCAATAACTTGCATTACACGCAACACCGAGTTCAATCACACCATGAATTACAAATAAAAAAGCCATTAAAAGAGTTCATGAATAGAATTAACTACATTTTAAACTTTATATAATCCTTATATTTTTAGAATCCATATTATGAGTTTCTTAGTCATAATGCAAGAACAGATTCATTTTCAGTATTACACTTTTATCAACTTTTAATAGTGAAACCTTTTTAAATAAAATATTTTAAACTTTTTGACTAAATGGGGACATCAAAAATTTAAAATGAAACATCCCAAGCTTACACGGTATGCTTTCCTTTGAATAAAACAGTAGCGTGTGTTGTACGCAACTTCGAGTTTTAACACACACCACAACCGATCAAACTAGCCGTTATGAATAGTAATACCTAATTTTTGAAATTATATATATTTTATATTTTAAAATGGACTTCATTTTTGGATTCGGAATATCGAATTTAGCCTAAGGTGAAATTTTGGTACTTTTCGGATAACTTTCATATTTTGATGAATAGTGAAAATTACTAAATTTTAATTAAAAACAACTTTTTTAATCAAAATAATTAATAGTGATAAATTATGAATTTTAGTAGTTTTAAAGTATATTTAGAATATATTTTTACCATTTAATATAATGTTGGTCATTGGACATAATTTTACAATTAAACTGAACATAAACAAGTGTCAATCTTTTGATAGTTATTACCTCCTAAAAACACGCTTTTTGTTTTGACAGCGGGAATTAATTTTAAATTAATTTCTGCCACTTCTTTGTTTTGAATTTAGAAAAATGGATTCCATATTTGGAATCAGGATGTTCAAATTGTGTAAATAGGTAACTTTTATTTTTAGACATTTTGAATAATTACTGCGGTAAATATTTTATTTACCATGGTTAAGGGTAAATACGGTAAATAAGGGTTAAAAGATAATATTATAATAATACTAAATTACCCTAAAACGTGTCTTAACCCTATTGGTTGATACATGGTCGACCATGGGAATATTTGGGTCTATTTTGGGACCCCATGGATCCACTTGTGAGTGATAATGACACTTTATTTTAATTAAGTTAAAATGAATACAAAAATGGCATAAGCTTACATCTTTTAGAAGAAGAATTTTTACATAAGGTTATACATGTTGTATTTTTGATTATAAATATTCATTAGAAATCTAAAAAGATTTCCTACATAATGATATTTTATTTATAATTTTTAGACATTAAATAATTTATTTTATTTATGACACAATGATGATGCAGTAATTACTATAATAGTGAAAAATTAAAATAAGTGATATTATAAATACCCAAATAAATATAATATGAAACTTTTAATTAATTAAAATAATTTTCTAGGATACTATGATATATTATGATTGATTTAATTGACTTTGTTCGAAGTAATCAATCTGTTATGAGTTTCACAAAAATCAACTAATGAATAGTTTCAAAATTGACATAAAAGAGTTCTTAAAACAAATATTATATTATTAATTGATATTAAATTCCTAAAAATCTAAGGTTCGGCCAAGAGACTTATATCATGATAGGTTAATCATTAATGGACCACTTGGGGGTCTCTTGGATGTATATGGTAAGTTTATTAACCATATAATATAAAAATACAAAGAGACATTGTAAAAGTGAAACTAATTAACTTAGAGTTAATACTTAAAGATAAGGTTAATATAAGTACCCAAACCTGTCTAAATTCTATTGGATGAGTTGTTTTCGACCCATCCCCACCTCAACCTTTGAATAGTCAACTTTGGAGCCATTAGAAACCGAATATGAATTTATTATAAATTAATATTTCTAGCTTTTCCAAAGGTGCCCCTCACCCCTCTTATAAAAGGGCACTCCTCCTTCTCATTTCCTCACACCTCTCAAGCCACTTGGCTCGTCCAAACTCTGCCCAACTAAGCTCCCCACATCCCTCTCCTCCTCCTTGAAGCTTCCCCTTAGGCAGAAAGCATTTTAAGAAGTCCTTTGGTTCCAACCAAAGTGAGTTACCTAGATTAAAGGTAACGATTTCTCTTAAATTATTTTCATTTATTTTGCTTCTCCAACCCCCAAACTCTTTTTATTTCCTTTCTTTGGTAACAACACCAGTATCCAAAATATACTAGGATGTTGTTATAAGAAGTATTCAAACTACACATACACACAACGCCATCTAATGGATGATGAACATAATGTTTCTGTGGATGGCAAACTAACGCCTCACGAAACGATGATTGTTCAAATACATCTTACCACCTTTCATGGTGGCCATTATGATGGCACTGTAATTAAATATGATATTAATGATATATATTTTATATATAAGCTTCTGTAATTCCATTTTATTTCATACCATTATTCGTTTCATGTTGTATATACATACGATAATTTCATTTGAGGAAGTGCGGACTACCGCCCCCTTAAAATGATATGACTCGTTCATACCACACATGGAACGTATAAAGGATGGTGTTAATGAACTTAAGTAACATATATAAAATATTATATTATACTGGAATAGTAATATACCTATGTATCATTTGGATTTGATTCATTTAAAATGAAAATCAAATGGAAGTAGCGTTCGTGCGTACGTACGGACTACCGTCTCCACGAACGCGATAAGATTCATTCTCCATCATATCCATTCAAGTATTATTCTCATTTTAGGGTTAAAAATAATGTTAATATCATTATGATTATGAATAAGATATAATCTATCCATTACAAACATGTCTTACGTAACCAAACATTTAAGAAGAACGAATCGATTATCACCCGAAACGACGATAATACTAAGATATTATTAATAAAGCAATGTTAAAAGATCATATATGATATCATATTAATGTATATGATTCTTGTATAATTTAATAACAATTATTTCACCATTATACAGGAGGTTAACCTACCACAACCAAGGAAAAGTACAAGGTAAGGGTTATTTCACAATCTCTTCATTATCCGAGGTTGTTTATACGTAATAATCTACTGGGATCTCTTTATCATCCACATCCATGTTTCTTAAAAATGTATTTCAAAACATTTTTACTATTTACAAGAATATGGGTTAAAGTCATTTATACCCTTGTTTGACTTTTATAAGAGTTTTATAAAGGAATCTTTCCGTCGTTTTCAAAACAATGTCCTTTTTAACCTTTTCGACAGAATTGAGGTAAGAATGTTTTTTTAACTTATACGGCGGGTGCGGTTATTTTCCGCCATTATAAAATCGTCGAAGCTTTCCGTACAAGCTTATAAGAATATTTTCAAAGAAAATGTTTTATTTTATATGGATCTTAAATGATTTCAAAATAAAAGGAGATACTTCTTTAAAAAGAATTTTGATTTCATCTACGTCAACATCCTTTGATGGATTTTAAGATTATTTGAAGTTGATTTATTATGATACAAAACTTCTATATTGTATTGAAGGTTTTGTGATATGTTTGACTGTGGATGTGCTATTTTTATACCATTCATAGTTTATGGTGAAATTATTGACATTTCGTATGCTAGTTTTAATACGAATGTTTATGTTATGTTTAAACCTTTTCATATGGGAATGCATTGGACTTAATAAGTGACGGGTGGAGCCCGCTATAGCTCCTCGATGCATCGGTAGGTCTCATGAGACAAACTAGTGTCTTGGCACAAGGCCTTGACAAAATCTTATTTGTAGTCTTGGCACGAGGCCTTGGCTATGTGGTTATGATAGTCTGGCATTATGCATTCCAACATTATGAAAGTGGTTATTGATTTTTTCATGTGATTATTCGATTAGTAGAATATCCATGTGAACAAGTAAATGGCATTATTTCATTTTACTTTTTCCATACTATGTTGAAGTTCAATTTTAAAAGGCTTTTGTTTTAGTAATTCATTGCCTTAAATGTTTATGCTTATTTTGAATGTTCCGCTATATTGTTATCCTTACTGGGCATTTGAGCTCACCCCTTTTTTTATGTTTTATTTTTCCCAGGTAGTGAAGAAGTAAATTATGATTGACTTGCAGGGATATTATGGGTTTATAGTGTGGACGTTGGAAACATTATGTTGTTGTAGTAGTTTTTCACTTTGAAATGTAATGTAAAACTTATGAATATATCTAGTGTTTCCAAGGCTACTAAACTAATCGGTCTTTCGGGATTTGATCTTCTTGTGATCATGCCAATGTTATGTAATTAATGCACTGACTCTGGGCAACTGGGGTCGGGGCGTTACAGTTGGTATCAGAGGAAGTTTAGTACAAACCTTGGAAGCTAGATTTAGATAAACTCTGATTAGAACACGTAGACCTAAGATGAAATTTGAGGATTAGTGTAGAAGAACTTCCTAGAATTTTGGTATTGTAGAGATTTTGTGAGTTTTCCGAGCAATACATCCCTGTCTGGATACGAGCAGGTAGAGGCGGCTCTGGCACAGATGTACCTAGGGGTAAAACCCGAAAACACCGCTTTGAGCTAGACTCGAACGGGAACTGGTGCACGACAACGGGCCTTGCTGCACTCTTGGTTACGACACTCCCGGGGGATATGCTTAGGATAACTCTCATTTTCTTTACAAATCATTATGAAGGGTTTATGAGTATATACTTCCTCAAAGAAAACATTTTTATGATTATGGATTATATCCATAAATAGTTCAATTTATGTTAAGTGTTTTATAAGTATGGGATTATGTATTTTGATTCATAAACTGATCTAGTGTATGCCATTGTTTAGAAATGGCGCCCAGTAGAAGGAATGAGAACTCTAGCAATGCACATGATCCAAAGAGAAGGAAGGATCATATCTTTCATGGTCTTAAGCTAGAATTTATAAGAGAAATAGTCTCCCATGTATTATCATTATATGAAGAAATAATATCATGTGTTGATAAGATAAGTAAAGATTTTACTGAGTCCTATGGATTTGAAGGGAAGCAAGAGAAGAAAATGATGGAAGAGAGAAAGATGGATAAAGGGAAGAGGGAAAAGAAGAATTTTCCCATATGTGGTAACTGTGGAAAGAAACACCCTGGAACTTGCCTGAAAGGAATGGGAGTTTGTTATAAGTGTGGAGAAAAAGGGCACCAAGTACGTAACTGCAAGGGTAAGAAAATGGTTTCAAATGTACAATGCTTCATTTGCAAGGAGTTTGGACACTACGCGAACCTATGTCCCAGTCATCAAACTATGCCGCAAATGATGTTATTGGATAATAATCAAGTTATGATACTACCATAGATGAAGAGGAATGATTAGAGTTCTTATGTTGATTATGTTAATTGAGTGTTGTATCAACAATGTACTTGTTATAATAATTATGGAGTATATAAGGATTGTACTGCAGTACTATTTCATTAAGGACTTGAGATTGTGTAGAACAAAGAAAAGTGACTCAATAGCAGGATAAATTTTTGGAAAATATATGGTTGAGAGAATGATGAACCATAATATAGTTCTGATACCAAGGTAGTGATTTTGGAATAATACATGATTGCTTTCGATAAATTATATTGGATATTCATGACTACCTTGGAACTAATTAATGATTTGTATATTCCATCATTGTTGGGGTTTAAAACATTTTTTGGATTAATGAAGTATATCCAGCATTCTATATGGAATAAGGGAACATGAATGTAATCAATAAGGAATATGGTAATACATGATGAAGGTATTCATATGCTATTACGGGGTAAAAAGGATCTATATTATGTTTACCTTCCTTATAAATGTTGGACTGTGAGTTTGGATAGAATTATTTTGGATAGTTCTTGTTTGGATTATTTTGGATTGCCATAAAAGGACAACCCGGAGGTCGGGCGGCAACCCGTCGCGTCCGGAAAGGCTGCGAGACTTGACCCGCAACCGAAGGGAGACAAGGGTGTATCACCTACCACTGGCCCACGAGATGTCCTGGATTAAATAATGTAGTTTTTATTAAAATATCATGTAGATGAATTATAAATTCGTTTATTTTGGAACCCCTGTACGAATAGTGTAAATAGTTTTTTTTTTACATTCTATTATCTTTTAGAGTGAAAGATGAGTTTGTGGTAGAAATTTATTAATGGATAAAACTCTAATTATAAAGTATGTATATCTCCTTATGATCTTAGCCAATCTCATAAATAAATTCCTCAACATTAAGAAAAGCAACTTAGAATAAAAATGTTTTCCTATATGGTACCTTAAATCATCACTAATTTATGGCTTTGGGATTGTTGGCCTTTTCATAGCCATGTTCTCTACCACTCTCCATCAGATAATTGATGGTTAGATTTTTCTTCCATATCCATATTTTCCTACATGGAACCCTAGTATGTGTTATTTTGGGTAATCTTCATACTTTCGACTCTTTATTTTAAATAGAGGCCTCACTAATTCATTTTTCGATATGGGATTTAAACTAAGATATTTTGAAACATCAAAAATGTGTTATCCTAATACCCTATGTTTTGTTGAACCGATGGTATTTCAAATCATCATAGATTGATGAATTTAAGGACCTAAATTTTACACTTGTTTGTGATTGATGACCTCAATCACTACCTATAAATATTTACGTTTTTCCTCCAATTATATGTCTCTAATTGCCACCAATGTTCTCCTAATCGAGATCATAATTTGGTGGTGACCCTTTGATTTCTCTTTTCCTCATATTAAGACTAAATTTTAGTAACCCAATTTCCGATGTGGGTTTTCCCACAAATATATTTTCTACCTTCAACCTTTTATTTTCAAAGAACAATTTCAAATTGCGAGGACGCAATTTATTGAAGGAGGGGAGAATGTAACACCCCAAGATTTCATAGTATGTTATTTCTTCAAAATAATTCAATAACTTGCATTACACGCAACACCGAGTTCAATCACACCATGAATTACAAATAAAAAAGCCATTAAAAGAGGTCATGAATAGAATTAACTACATTTTAAACTTTATATAATCCTTATAATTTTAGAATCCATATTATGAGTTTCTTAGTCATAATGCAAGAACAGATTCATTTTCAGTATTACACTTTTATCAACTTTTAATAGTGAAAACTTTTTAAATAAAATATTTTAAACTTTTTGACTAAATGGGGACATCAAAAATTTAAAATGAAACATCCCAAGCTTACACGGCATGCTTTCCTTTGAATAAAACAGTAGCGTGTGTTGTACGCAACTTCGAGTTTTAACACACACCACAACCGATCAAACTAGCCGTTATGAATAGTAATACCTAATTTTTGAAATTATATATATTTTATATTTTAAAATGGACTTCATTTTTGGATTCGGAATATCGAATTTAGCCTAAGGTGAAATTTTGGTACTTTTCGGATAACTTTCATATTTTGATGAATAGTGAAAATTACTAAATTTTAATTAAAAACAACTTTTTTAATCAAAATAATTAATAGTGATAAATTATGAATTTTAGTAGTTTTAAAGTATATTTAGAATATATTTTTACCATTTAATATAATGTTGGTCATTGGACATAATTTTACAATTAAACTGAACATAAACAAGTGTCAATCTTTTGATAGTTATTACCTCTTAAAAACACGCTTTTTGTTTTGACATCGGGAATTAATTTTAAATTAATTTCTGCCACTTCTGTGTTTTGAATTTAGAAAAATGGATTCCATATTTGGAATCAGGATGTTCAAATTGTGTAAATAGGTAACTTTTATTTTTAGACATTTTGAATAATTACTGCGGTAAATATTTTATTTACCATGGTTAAGGGTAAATACGGTAAATAAGGGTTAAAAGATAATATTATAATAATACTAAATTACCCTAAAACGTGTCTTAACCCTATTGGTTGATACATGGTCGACCATGGGAATCTTTGGGTCTATTTTGGGACCCCATGGATCCACTTGTGAGTGATAATGACACTTTATTTTAATTAAGTTAAAATGAATACAAAAATGGCATAAGCTTACATCTTTTAGAAGAAGAATTTTTACATAAGGTTATACATGTTGTATTTTTGATTATAAATATTCATTAGAAATCTAAAAAGATTTCCTACATAATGATATTTTATTTATAATTTTTAGACATTAAATAATTTATTTTATTTATGACACAATGATGATGCAGTAATTACTATAATAGTGAAAAATTAAAATAAGTGATATTATAAATACCCAAATAAATATAATATGAAACTTTTAATTAATTAAAATAATTTTCTAGGATACTATGATATATTATGATTGATTTAATTGACTTTGTTCGAAGTAATCAATCTGTTATGAGTTTCACAAAAATCAACTAATGAATAGTTTCAAAATTGACATAAAAGAGTTCTTAAAACAAATATTATATTATTAATTGATATTAAATTCCTAAAAATCTAAGGTTCGGCCAAGAGACTTATATCATGATAGTTTAATCATTAATGGACCACTTGGGGGTCGCTTGGATGTATATGGTAAGTTTATTAACCATATAATATAAAAATACAAAGAGACATTGTAAAAGTGAAACTAATTAACTTAGAGTTAATACTTAAAGATAAGGTTAATATAAGTACCCAAACCTGTCTAAATTCTATTGGATGAGTTGTTTTCGACCCATCCCCACCTCAACCTTTGAATAGTCAACTTTGGAGCCATTAGAAACCGAATATGAATTTATTATAAATTAATATTTCTAGCTTTTCCAAAGGTGCCCCTCACCCCTCTTATAAAAGGGCACTCCTCCTTCTCATTTCCTCACACCTCTCAAGCCACTTGGCTCGTCCAAACTCTGCCCAACTAAGCTCCCCACATCCCTCTCCTCCTCCTTGAAGCTTCCCCTTAGGCAGAAAGCATTTTAAGAAGTCCTTTGGTTCCAACCAAAGTGAGTTACCTAGATTAAAGGTAACGATTTCTCTTAAATTATTTTCATTTATTTTGCTTCTCCAACCCCCAAACTCTTTTTATTTCCTTTCTTTGGTAACAACACCAGTATCCAAAATATACTAGGATGTTGTTATAAGAAGTATTCAAACTACACATACACACAACGCCATCTAATGGATGATGAACATAATGTTTCTGTGGATGGAAAACTAACGCCTCACGAAACGATGATTGTTCAAATACATCTTACCACCTTTCATGGTGGCCATTATGATGGAACTGTAATTAAATATGATATTAATGATATATATTTTATATATAAGCTTCTGTAATTCCATTTTATTTCATACCATTATTCGTTTCATGTTGTATATACATACGATAATTTCATTTGAGGAAGTGCGGACTACCGCCCCCTTAAAATGATATGACTCGTTCATACCACACATGGAACGTATAAAGGATGGTGTTAATGAACTTAAGTAACATATATAAAATATTATATTATACTGGAATAGTAATATACCTATGTATCATTTGGATTTGATTCATTTAAAATGAAAATCAAATGGAAGTAGCGTTCGTGCGTACGTACGGACTTCCGTCTCCACGAACGCGATAAGATTCATTCTCCATCATATCCATTCAAGTATTATTCTCATTTTAGGGTTAAAAATAATGTTAATATCATTCTGATTATGAATAAGATATAATCTATCCATTACAAACATGTCTTACGTAACCAAACATTTAAGAAGAACGAATCGATTATCACCCGAAACGACGATAATACTAAGATATTATTAATAAAGCAATGTTAAAAGATCATATATGATATCATATTAATGTATATGATTCTTGTATAATTTAATAACAATTATTTCACCATTATACAGAAGGTTAACCTACCACAACCAAGGAAAAGTACAAGGTAAGGGTTATTTCACAATCTCTTCATTATCCGAGGTTGTTTATACGTAATAATCTACTGGGATCTCTTTATCATCCACATCCATGTTTCTTAAAAATGTATTTCAAAACATTTTTACTATTTACAAGAATATGGGTTAAAGTCATTTATACCCTTGTTTGACTTTTATAAGAGTTTTATAAAGGAATCTTTCCGTCGTTTTCAAAACAATGTCCTTTTTAACCTTTTCGACAGAATTGAGGTAAGAATGTTTTTTTTAACTTATACGGCGGGTGCGGTTATTTTCCGCCGTTATAAAATCGTCGAAGCTTTCCGTACAAGCTTATAAGAATATTTTCAAAGAAAATGTATTATTTTATATGGATCTTAAATGATTTCAAAATAAAAGGAGATACTTCTTTAAAAAGAATTTTGATTTCATCTACGTCAACATCCTTTGATGGATTTTAAGATTATTTGAAGTTGATTTATTATGATACAAAACTTCTATATTGTATTGAAGGTTTTGTGATATGTTTGACTGTGGATGTGCTATTTTTATACCATTCATAGTTTATGGTGAAATTATTGACATTTCGTATGCTAGTTTTAATACGAATGTTTATGTTATGTTTAAACCTTTTCATATGGGAATGCATTGGACTTAATAAGTGACGGGTGGAGCCCGCTATAGCTCCTCGATGCATCGGTAGGTCTCATGAGACAAACTAGTGTCTTGGCACAAGGCCTTGACAAAATCTTATTTGTAGTCTTGGCACGAGGCCTTGGCTATGTGGTTATGATAGTCTGGCATTATGCATTCCAACATTATGAAAGTGGTTATTGATTTTTGCATGTGATTATTCGATTAGTAGAATATCCATGTGAACAAGTAAATGGCATTATTTCATTTTACTTTTTCCATACTATGTTGAAGTTCAATTTTAAAAGGCTTTTGTTTTAGTAATTCATTGCCTTAAATGTTTATGCTTATTTTGAATGTTCCGCTATATTGTTATCCTTACTGGGCATTTGAGCTCACCCCTTTTTTTATGTTTTATTTTTCCCAGGTAGTGAAGAAGTAAATTATGATTAACTTGCAGGGATATTATGGGTTTATAGTGTGGACGTTGGAAACATTATGTTGTTGTAGTAGTTTTTCACTTTGAAATGTAATGTAAAACTTATGAATATATCTAGTGTTTCCAAGGCTACTAAACTAATCGGTCTTTCGGGATTTGATCTTCTTGTGATCATGCCAATGTTTTGTAATTAATGCACCGACTCTGGGAAACTGGGGTCGGGGCATTACATTTGGGACCCCATGGAGCCACTTTTGTAAGATAATGACATTAATACCATTTATTTAAAGTAAAAATAAAAATGTCACAAACATATATTGTTTTACTAAAACAATTTTTATAAGGAGTTATACAAGTCATATTTTTGACTATAAATATTCATTAGAAAGATAAAAATATTTCCTACATAATGTTATTTTTTTTATATTTTTTAGGCATTAAATAAATAAATTTATTTATGACACCATGATGATGCAGCGATTACCTCATTAATGAATGATTTAAATAAAATGAAAATATAAGGTAAAATATAAGACTTACACTTGTCTAAAGCCTATTGTATGGGTGGATTTCGAACACTTATCACTTTATCTTATAAATATATCATTGTGGGACCTTTAAAATCCGAAAAGCATTTCATAATAATGTAACATTTCATGACTTTCCAAGAGTGCCCCTCCTCTCCTCTTATAAAAGGCCCCCACCTCTACCACCTTATTCAAACCTTCAAAGCCATTCAGATCGGCAAAAATCTACCCAAATACTCTATAAAATTCCATATATTACTCCTAGAAGCTTCAATTTGGGAAGAAGTCTTTCCAAGGAAGCCTTTGGCTCAAATCAAAAAGAGTTACCCGATTTTAAGGTAATGTATTCTCTTATGTTCTTTTGTTTTATTTTGCTTCTCCAACCCCTTAAACCCTTTTTATTCCATTATTTTGTAACAAAAACAGTATATTAAATATACTAGAATGTTTTTATGGGAAGTATTTTATTTACACTTACACACACCTTCGTCTAATGGTTACAGAACATACTATTTCTGTGGGTGACAAATTACTGCCACACGAAATGATGATTGTTCAATCTTCTTTTAACACCATTCATGGTGTCCATTAAGATGTAACTATATTTATATATGATATATATTATGTTTATGTTTTCCTTATGATTATGTATTTTTTATTTATGGCATACCTTTATGGTTTCCATTATGGGTAAACACGATAATTTCATTTTAGGAAGTGCGGACTACCGCCCCCTCAAAGTGATTTGATTCGTTAATGTCATATGTGGAACATATAAATGAAGAAGTTAAATGATATTATATATAATATTATAATTATAATATACCTTTATATCATTATGATTTCATTCCATTAAATATTAAATAGAAATGAACGTAGCGTTCATGCGTACGTACGGCTTACCATCTCCATGAACGATGCATTTTATTTCTTTCCTATAAATGTTATGTAATATTATAAATTCATGTATATACTGGATATAAATGATATATATGATATCTATATCATGAATATAATTCTAGAGATAATTTATATTTTACCACATGAACAAATTTTAATTATAAGAAGTTTATTATTGACTCAAGTACCAAAGATCGACAAAACAACGATTATTAACTAAAATGACTACACAATGTTCATAACATGGTAATAAGTGATATAAACAAAATAATGAACTTGAAAAATATTCTTAAGCAAATAGAGATTAACTCAAGTTTATTATTCAGGATATTAAAGAATGATTGAGTCAACCCAGACACAAGGTAAGGGTTAATTCTACAACCTCTTCATTATTCAAGGTTGTTCATATGTAATTATCTACTGGGACCTCTTTATCATCCACATCAATGTTTCTTAAAAATTTCTTTCAATTTTTTTTAATATTTATTAGACAATGGGTTAAAGTAATTTATACCATTATTTGACCTTATACGTTATTTAAATGAATCTTTCCGTCATTTTCCAAACAAGGTACTTTTTGACATTTTCGACAAAATGAAGGCAAGAATGTTTTTTTAACTTGTACGGCGGGTGCGGATATTTTCCGCCGTTATAAAATCATTGAAGCTTCCTTTAAAATCTTATGAGAATATTTTCAAAGTAAATGTTTTCTTTTACAATTTTTTGACTTTTAAATGATTTCAAAAAAGATATTTCTCTCAAATAGTTTTGATTTCATCTATGTCAACATACTTTGATGAATTTTAATCTTATTTGAAGTTGATTTATTATGATTCAAAACTTCCATATTGTATTGAAGATTTTGTGATATGTTTGACCATGGATGTGTTATTTTTATACCATTTATGGTTTATGGAGAAAGTATTGTCATTTTGTATACTAGTTTTAATACGAATGTTTATGTTATGTTTAAACCTATTCATATGAGGAATGCACTGGACTTAATACGTGATGGGTGGAGCCCTCTATAGCTCATCGATGCATCAGTAGGTCTCATGAGAAAAACTAGTGTCTTGGCACAAGGCCTTGACAAAATTTAATTTGTAGTCTTGGCACGAGGCCTTGGCTACGTGATTATGATAGTCTGGAATTATGAATTCCATCATTATGAAAGTGGTTATTGATATTGCATGTGGTTATTAGACTAGTAGAATATCCATGTGAATAAGTAAATGACATTATTTCATTTTATTTTTTCCATATTTTGCTTAATTTCAAGTTTAAAAGGATTTTATTTTAGTTATAAATTGCATTAAATGTTTATGTTTATTTATGAAAGTTTCTGCTATATTGTTATCCTTACTGAGCATCTGAGGTCACCCCTTTCTATGTTTTATTTTTTCCAGGATGTGAAGAAATATTTTATGACTGACCTACAGGGATAGTCTGAAGGAGATATGAGTGTGGACTATGGAGACTATGTTATTATAGTTTTTTCACTTTATGATGTAATGTAATGTTTATGAATGTATCTAGTGTTTCCAAGTCTACTAAACTAATCGGTCTTTCAAGACTTGATCTTTTGTGATCATGCCAATGTTATGTAATAATGCACCGAATCTGGGTAACTGGGGTCGGGGCATTACAGTTGGTATCAGAGGTAGTTTAGTACTAACTTTGGAAGCTAGATTTAGATAAACTCTGATTAGAGCACATAGCCCTAAGATAGAATTTGAGGATTAGTATAGAAGAACATCTAGAATTTTGGTAAAGTATAGATTTTGTGTATTTTATGAGAAATACTTCCCTGTCTGGATACGAGCAGGTAGAGGCAGCTCTGGCACAGATATACCTAGGGGTAAAACCCTAAAACACCGCTTTGAGCTATACTCGAACGGGAACTGGTGCATGAAAATGGGCCTTGCTGCACTCTTGGTTACGACACTCCCGGGGGATATGCTTAGGATAATTCTCATTTTCTTTACAAACTATTATGAAGGGTTTATGAGTATATACTTCCTCAAAGAATTTTTTTTATGATTATGGATTATATCCATAAATATTTCAATTTATGTTAAGTGTTTTACAAGTATGGAATTATGTATCTTGATTTATAAACTGATCTAGTTTATGCCATTGTTTAGAAGTGGAACCTAGTGGAAAGAAAAGAAACCATATCAATGCACGCACTCCATGTAGGGATTTCCCTCCTTCTCAAGATAATTATAGTGGATCTGGTGATACAACTGGTGCTAATTAGATAATCACCATACTGGGACAACTCACTCAGGTTATGAATAATAAGCTTACCCGTATGAATCACCCTGATCCGCAGCGTGGAGGATCAATGTTGGATCACTTCATGAGGTAGAAACCACCAAAATTCAATGGGCGTACAAATCCATTAGTATCTGATCAATGGATAAGTTCCCTAGAGAAAATATTTCAGGCTTTAGGGAGTAGTGAAAGGGAAAAAGTTGTCATGGCAGTTTACCGCCTCACTGGAGATGCTGATCAATGGTGGTCATTGATACAAAACACAGAGAAATATGATGACGTATCAAATATGGAATGGAGGGATTTCAAAGAGCTTTTATTAAAAAAATACTTTCCTCGTGACCATCAAGCAGATATGGAAAGTCAATTTCTGAGTCTGAGACAAAAGGAGGATGAGAATGTCGCAAAGTATGAGGTTAACTTTACAAGGTTAGCAAGGCATGAAACAGATTATATACGTAACCCAAGAAGTAAGATTGATCGTTTCTTTGATGGGTTAAAACCATTTCTCCGTCGAGATTTAGTATCACAATCTTTCTCAACATATGAAGATATAATCTCGTGTGCTATGAAGACAGAAAAGTAATTCTCTAAATCTTATGACAATAAAGTAAATCAAGAGAATAAGAGAACAGTGGAACAAGAGATAGATAAAGGGAAAAAGGTAAAGAAGGACTTTCCATTATGCGATAATTGTGGGATGAATCACCCCATTACTTGCCTAAAAGGAATGATAATTTGTTATAAATGTGGAGAAAAAGGTCACCAGGCTCGTGATTGCAAGGGAAAGAAAGAGGCTATCAATGTTGAATGCTACAATTGTAGGTAAATGAGGAATTATGCAAATGAATGTCCAAATCATCAGGGAAACTTACCTCAGAAAAGGACAAGGGATCAAGGCCAATCTTATGCTGTTACTACAGTTGAAGTGGAATAATTAATGTATTGGTGCTTTTGGACTCAAGGATTATATTCTGGTTATAAGAATAATGTGATATATATAAGTATTGTACTGCAATACTTGTTGTTTTAATTAAGGTTTTAATATGATGAAGGTAATCATATTTGTAGTATGTGACAATAAGAGAAACTTTACGTTGTTTGGGGAATCATATGTTACAATTGATTTTGGAATTTAGAGACCTTTTAGAGAAAGTCTGGACAGAGGTATTTTGGATAACTATAAAGGTTGGAATGGATTAAGATGAAATTTGGATAGTATTGTTTAAGGTTAAAACATTTTTGAAGATTATTTTTGGAATATTATAATACTATAGTTTTAGGAAAAGGAAAACCTGTAGGTCGGGGGATAACCCATCGCGTCGGACAAAGTTGCAGGAATTGAACCCACAACCATAGTGCGACAAGCCTTTATTACCTACCACTAGCATACAGTAAGTCCCTAGTTATTAAAAAATAGTTTTCCTAATCTAAATGGTATGTGTTAATATTTGGAACCTTGTACGATTAGGATAAATATAATATTTTTGAGTTTTATTATCTTTTTGAGTGAAAGACGAGTTTGTGGTAGAAATTAGTTGAAGGTTAAAACTCTACTTGTCAAGTATATATACATATATAACTCACTCTTATTCTATGAATAAATTAATTCTTAAACTTCAGGAAAGGGATATTAAAAAAATGTGTTATCCTAATACCTTATTTTTTGTTGAACTGATGATATTTTAAATCACCATAGATTGAAGGCTTTGAGGCCCTAAATTTTACACTTGTTTGTGATTGATGACCTCAATCACTCCCTACAAATATTTACGTTTTTCCTCTAATTATTTGTCCCTAATTTCCACTAATGTTCTTCTAATCGAGATCATAATTTGGTGGTGACTTTTTCATTTTCCTTTCCCTCTTATTAAGGCTAAATTTTATTAACCTTATTTCCGATGTGGGTTTCCCACAAAGGTATTTTCTAGTTTCAACCTTTTATTTTTGAAGAACAATTTCAAATTTTGAGGACGCAATTTATTTAATGAGGGTAGAATGTAACACCCCAAGCTTCCATGGTACGCTTCTCTTTCAATAATGCAATAGCTTGCATTGTACGCAAGTTTGAGATTCTAACACACCGTGACAAATCAAAGTAGCCATTATTAATAGTAATACCCAATTTTTGAATTATATAAATTTTATATTTCAAAATGGAATTTATTTTTGGATTCAGAATATCAAAATTAGCCTAATTTTAATTTTTGGTATTTATTCTGAGAACATCCAATTTTCGATGAATAGTGAAAAATACTTAAAAACAACATTTTTAATCAAAATATTTTATAGTGATAAATTATACTATTGAGTGGTTTTAAAGTATAATTAGAATATAATTTTACCATTTTATTCAATGGTGGTCATTATATTTAATTTCACTTTGAAATTGGACATAAACAATTGTCAATCATTTGATTGATATTGTTTCTAAAAAATACGCTATTTGTTTTGACAACTGGAATTAATTATAAAATTAATTAATGCAACTTATATGTTTGGAATTTTTTAAAATATACATAATTTTTAAATTCGGAATATCAATTATAGCTTATAGTGAATTTTTGGTATTGTTCTGAAAAACATCAATTTTTGATGAATAGTGGAACCACTAAGTGGTAGTTAAAAAAACTGATTTTTCATTTAAATGAAACTTTACCACTTCTATGAGTTGAATTTCAAAAATCCGACATACATGGTTGTCATTAGTAAGTAAAATTTGGTTCAATGGGATGAAAATAATTTTTGGTGAATAGTAACTTTTGAGTTTTATTAACCGCGATTAGAGGTAATTAGGGTAATTTAAGGTAAAAATGATATTATAAGAATATAAATATATATTTACACATATCCTAATCTTATTGGATGAGTCATGGCCGACCAAGAAAAACCATGGGACTATTTTTGGGACCCCATGAATCCACTTGTGTAAGATAATGACATTAATACCTTTTATTTAAAGTAAAAATAAAAATGTCACAAACATGTATTGTTTTACTAAAACTATTTTTAGAAGGGGTTACACAAGTCATCATTTTGACTATAAATATTCATTGGAAATCTAAAAATATTTCCTACATCATGGTAATTTTTTTATAATTTTTAGGCATTAAATAAATAAATTTATTTATGACACCATGATGATGCAGCGATTATCTCATTAATGAATGATTTAAATAAAATGAAAAGATAAGGTAAAATCTAAGACTTAAACTTGTCTAAAGCCTATTGGATGGGTGGATTTAGAAACCTTATCACCTTATCCTCGAAAGATATCATTTTGGGACCTTTAAAATCTGAAAATCATTTCACAATAATGTAACATTTCATGACTTTCCAAGAGTGCCCCTACTCTCCTCTTATAAAGGCCCCCACATCTACCGCCTTATTCACACCTTCAAAGCCATTTTTCTTGGACAAAATCTACCAAAATACTCTATCAACTTCCCTATCTTACTCCTAGATGCCTCACTTTGGGCAGAAGTCTTCCCAAGGAAGCCTTTGGCTCAAATCAAAAAGAGTTACCCGATTTTAAGGTAATGTATTCTCTTATGTTCTTTTGTTTTATTTTGCTTCTCCAACACCTTAAAACCTTTTTATTCCATTATTTTGTAACAAAAACAGTATATTCAATATACTAGGATGTTTTTATGAGAAGGATTTGATTTAAACTTACACACACCTCTATCTAATTATTAAAGAACATACTGTTTCTGTGGGTGGTGAATTACTGCCTTACGAAATGATGATTGTTCAATATTCTTTTAACACATTTCATGGGGGCCATTAATATGTCACTATATTTATATATTATATATATTATGTTTATGTTTTCCTTAGCCTTCTGCATTTTTCAGTTATGGAATAACTTTATGGTTTCTATTATGGGTAAACATAGTAATTTCATTTTAGGAAGTGCGGACTACCGCCCCCTCAAAGTGATTTGAATCGTTAATGCCATATGTGGGACGTATAAAGGAAGGAGTTAAATGATATTATATATCATATTTGAATTATAATATACCTTTATATCATTATGATTTCATTCCATTAAATATGAAATATAAATGAAAGTAGCATTCATGTGTACATACGACTTACCGTCTCCATGAACGGTGCATTTCATTTCTTACCTATAAATGTTATGTAATATTATAAATGCATGTATATAATGGATATATATGATATATATGATATATAGATCATGAATATAATTTTCGAGATAATGGATATTTTACCACATGAATAAATTTTAATTATAAGAAGTTTATTTTTGACTCAAGTACCAAAGATCGACAAAACGACCGTTATTAACTAAAATGACTACATAAAGTTCATAACATGGTAATAAGTGATATAAAAGGAATAATGAACTTGAAAAATTTTCTTAATCAAGTAGAGATTAACTCAAGTTTACTATTCAGGATATTAAAGAACGATCGAGTCAAGTCGGACATGAGGTAAGGGTTAATTCTACAACCTCTTCATTATTCAAGGTTGTTCATATGTAATTATATACTGGGACCTATTTATCATCCACATCCATGTTTCTTAAAAATGTCTTTCAATTTTTTTTTAATATTTATTAGAAAATGGGTTAAATTCATTTATAACCTTATTTTACCTTATATGTTTTTGAAAGGAATCTTTCTGTCATTTTCCAAACAAGGTACTTTTTGACCTTTTCGACAAAATTAAGGTAAGAATGTTTTTTAACTTATACGGAGGGTGCAGCTATTTTCCACCATTATAAAATCATTGAAGCTTCCCTTAAAAGATTATAATAATATTTTCAAAGTAAATGTTTTCTTTTACAATTATGTGACTTTTAAATGATTTCAATAAAGATATTTCTCTCAAATAGTTTTGATTTCATCTATGTCAACATCTTTTGATGGATTTTAAGCTTATTTTAAGTTGATTTATTATGATTCAAAACTTTCATATTGTATTGAAGGTTTTGTGATATGTTTGACTGTGGATTTGTTATTTTTATACCATTCATGGTTTATGGAGAAAGTATTGACATTTCGTATGCTAGTTTTAATACGAATGTTTATGTTATGTTTAAACCTATTCATATGAGGAATGCAATGGACTTAATAAGTGACGGGTGAAGCCCACTATAGCTCCTCGATGCTTCGGTAGGTCTCATGAGACAAACTAGTGTCTTGGCCTGAGGCCTTGACAAAATATTATTTATAGTCTTGGCACAGGGCCTTGGCTATGTGGTTATGATAGTCTGGCATTATGAATTCAATCATTATGAAAGTGGTTATTGATATTTCATGTGGTTATTCGACTAGTAGAATATCCATGTGAATAAGTAAATGTAATTATTTCATTTTATTTTTTCTATATTATGCTGAAGTTCAAGTTTAAAAGGATTTTGTTTTAGTTATACATTGCCTTAAATGTTTATGTTTATTTATGAAAGTTTCCGCTATATTTTTATCCTTACTGAGCGTCTGAGCTCACCCATTTCTATGTTTTATTTTTCCCAGGATGTGGAGAAATATTTTATGACTGACCTATAGGGATAGTCTGAAGGTGATATGAGTGTGGACTATAGAGACTATGTTATTGTAGTTTTTCACTTTATGATTTAATGTAATGTTTATGAATGTATCTAGTGTTTCCAAGGCTACTAAACTAATCGGTCATTAGAGACTTGATCTTTTGTGATCATGCCAATGTTATGTAATAATGCACCGAATCTAGGGAACTGGGGTCGGGGCGTTACAATTTCACCCATTCATATTCATTTCATTTAACATCATCATTTATTCCAATACTAACCAGGAAACTAACACAACCACACCACACCACAACTATCCCATATCACAATAATCATCACCACAACACTTCACATCCACCCCCATCATCGTACCACATCAAGAAAGACATATGAAAATGACAACCACACATCACACATCCCAACTACATCTCACAACACAACCTCTGCAAACAAAAACTACACATCGCCACCACACATCACTTCTATTCCAACCAACCATTTCATCACATCACATCCCCACTCATCAGATATCCAAATCGACCACCTTCATCACCACACAATAACTGACCCAAACATTGTAGGGAAAAAAGAACAAGCAATCACAACAAAAACACACAACAGATTCTAAAATTATTCCAGGGATTTTATCACATTGCCTCTTTATTTAACATGGGTATTATCACACAAAACTTGTTTCTAAGTGAAGTGAATTTATTATCTAGATATATAATTATTTATCCTTTTATTCAATATGGTATCACACAAAAAAACAACAAGGCTCTCAACATATATTTTCAACAATTCAAAAAAGGATTTTAACAAACTATTATTTTTATCATTGGAATAAATCATAAAAAATATCATCAAAAACATATATCAAAGCTGTAAATCATTTAATAGCTCCTCATACCCATCAATTTCTATTAAGCCAATTAATTATATTTATTATGAAAACCCTTAATATCCACCCAAAGAAAGGAAAAAACTTGTAAATATCACATATAACATGCAAACATGTGAGAATGAGGATCCCCTACCTCAAAGAAGCTTTCCGATCTCATGAATCAACATAGGGAAAATAATAAAAAACCCACCAACCAAAACCACACAAGAAAACCTTGAATGAACCTAAACTACACCAAAGGGTTGTTAAAAATGCAACCCAACACATTGCAAACAAAAATAATAACACCATAGTGAATACATAAGAGAATAACAAAAGGAAAACAATAGGGGAGGGAGAATAACTTACCATGGGCCACTAGAACTCAATCACTAAAACCCACAGATCAAAGTAGGATGAAAGGGGATGAAATATCTCTAAAAACCATATAGGTTTTTTTTCCTAAATTGGATTGTGACTCATGGATGGATAGAATTAAATTTGGTCAAAAATACATACAAAAAACCTATAACTTTCTCCTTTTATGGAATAATTATCACATTTACAATATAAAATAAATATCCTTGAAAACTTATTCCATAAAACCAACCTTTAGGATGTAAAAACTTCAAAACATCAACTTACATAGAAAAAATAGAATGTGGGGACTAATTAAAATTATTATGTAAATTTCATTCTTATGGTGTAAACCTATTTTATTCTCTACACCTCATCTACATACAATCCATAAATATTTGACCACATAAGCTGTAAATCACCAATTTATGGTGTAAATCCCTCTTTTACATTGTAAAAATCTAATTGAAGTTCTTATATTGCTCCAAAATCCACCAAAATTATCTATATTATTTTGAGACCTCTCCAACCATAAAACTAGAAAACTAATAGGCTAAGAAGGAATTGACCACTGCATTAGATACCTCTCAATTGATTCTCACCCTGAGAATCAAAACCAAACCCAGAAAGGAAATGGGTTCAAACAACCAACCCATGAGATACATCTCATGAATCTTGTTAAAACTCAAATTACACCAACCAAACATGAAAAAAACACCAACTAAACATAACATGTATCCACATCACCACATAATCACACCAAAACCTTTCACAAGGAACAACACCACACAACTGGTACCAACCAAATGCTACCACTTTCCACACAACCATACATATCAACATCTCAAACTCCACACATCAAAAACTAACCACTTCTCCAACCAGCACACAACACCACCCTGATCACAAAATTTAGAGAATTACATCTTCCATGTCAAGATATTATCCTCTTTGGGAAACACTAACTAGATCACATAGTTTTAATCACATGGAGTATTATACATCTTGATTAGGATTTAGGTCCTCCCCTTTTCATTTTTTAGAAGATTTACCACACATCACACATAAAAGGGAACAAAAATCCCATAAAATATATATATAGAAACATAAAATCATAAAAAATATCCAAGTATTGGGTACACATCTGCGTCTATCACTCCCAAGTACTCTTTTCTAGGCTACCCAGCCTCCACAACATGTAAAAAAAAGAATGATTTGTCCATACAAAAAATTATTTTGATGAACCTGAATTTATAATATCCTCTCAAAATATTTAACTTAGTTATATATAACTTATGAATACCAACCACATCATCTATATACCACCTCACCAAAACATCCATGGTAATCATCTCATATAACATCGAAAAGTGAGTCAAATTTTTCACTCGTTCCACTACCACCCAAACTGCACAAAAAACTCCATGAGTTTGGGGTAACCCTGTGATAAAGTCCACTAATATGTCCTACCTTTTCCACTCAATAAAATATAAGTAATTAAACAAACCTCTAGGAAAATAGTGCTCTACTTCCACCTGCTGATAAACCAGACACCTTGCCATAAAATCTACCACTGGATGTTTCATCCCCAGCCTCCAAAGCTACCTATTCAAAACATGATACATATTTATCACACTAGATATACCAAGAAAGGTGAGATGTGAAACTCATGGATAACTCTATCATGCATCCCCTAAAGAAAAAATATCTTCCCCTAAAACAAAAATATATTCTAACCATCCTCTTACCATATATCAGGAGCATAACCATGGCCAATGTGGTCATGAATCACCTCTTCCTCTAATTATCCCTAATGATACTTATTTACCTACTACATCAAGGATGAATCTATAGTCAATTGATAAATAAAAACATGACAAATTCTCCCTCCAACATCAAGATGCATCACTTAAAGCTCCTTCATCAATTTCTAAACATCCAAAAACTCTTGAGCCACATATCCTTGGGACTTTCGACTCAACACATTTGAAACCATATTCCCCTTTATTAAGGTTTAAGAGATATTAAAATAATAATCCTAAAGAAACTTCATAAACCTTCACTGGTGTAGATTCAAATCACATAGTGAGAAAACATATTCTTGGATCTTATAGTCCTTGAAAACTACAAAGTATTTTCTGATGAGGTAATGCCACCACAAATTTAGTGAAAACACAGCTGACGCCAATTCTAGATCATGGGTAGAATAATTATGAACATGAGGATGTAACTTAATATACCTATTAGAGATAAAAAATTTCTACTAAATCAACATGAATCTCAAGACCATAAAGGATGTGTCATAGAAAACATTAAACAACACACCCTCCTCTAGAAACTGAAGCACTGGAGAACTAACCAAATTATCCTTCATGTAACCAAAATCTACCTAGAACTAATTAGTCCATAAAAAAGTATGGTCCTTACTATACAATGTAGTTATATGGGCTATAAATTGAGATAAATCAGTCATAAACCTCTAATAATAGTCCAAAATACCAAGGAAACTATAAACCTCTGCCACGATCTTGGGTTCTCCCTAAGAAAAAACTACCTCCACCTTTGATAGATCCACTACCACTCCCTGTTGAGACACCACATGTACAAGGAAACTCACATCTCATTTATATAACTCACACTTGGAAATATTTCCATATATATGGTGTTGTTAAATAACCTAAAAAATAGCTCTAAGATTCCCAACATGATCCTCCTAAGACCTCAAGTAGATCAAGATCATTGATGAACATGAAGATGAACCAGTATGGGAACTCACAAAATATGGATTTCATAAGCCCCATGAAAATGTAAGGTGAATTAATAATGATGAACAACATAACCAAAAAAATGAGGTTCCTATACCTATACTTGAAGGTATTTTTTAGGACATCATCATCCTTCACCCTCAACTAGTGATATCTGTACTCTATATCAATCTTCAAAAACCAACTAGATCCTCTCAGCTGGTTGAAAAGATCATCTATCCTCAAAAGAGGGTAGTGGTTCTTGATCTTCACCTAATTTAACCTTTGGTAGTCTAATCACAACCTCATTACACCATTATTCTTATTGGAGAACAATATTGGATCACCCCTGATGATAAAATAGGCTTGATAAAACTCATCTTCACTAGATCATCCACCTACAACCTCAACTCATGTAACTATGTAGAAGCTATTCGATAAGGATCCATTGAAATTAGAGACATTCTTGACTACAACTCTATATCAAACTCAAAATAACTTCATGATAGTAGGGTTATAACCACATATAGAAAAATATACAAAAACTCCTCCATAAATCTAGGAATATCCTCTAATTGAGCTTCGATCGACAACTCTTCCAACTATGAAAAAAGAGGCTCCACCTACCCACCACCCATCTGGTAACCTCACCTGCAAAAAAATTATATTTGTTGGCCCTCCACATTGAAAAATGAAACTCAAATCTAGAATAATTTTATGACATCATGCAAGGTATACATCCAATCCATGCTAAGGATAACATAATATAGATGTATTTGTATTAAGAGTAAATCTCCCATGGACTAGTGCTGCCCAACACCAATATATATCCCCAGAACACATCATATAAAATAGATTGACCTTAAAATAACATAGATAACACAAGAGGCACCGAAAGTATCTCCCCCATTGAGTCCCAACATATGGACTAATGTAAGAGTAATAAATAAGTACGATTATCACAAATCATACAAGTACACAAACAAGAGTAGATGATAAACTAATCGTACCTCAAACAAATCCTAGCTCTACCGAAACTGCTACCTCTACCATGTGTATATAACCATACCCAACTCATCTACTTCACAGATATTGGTCTCCATGACCATGATATAGACTAGGTCCCTATGAATGAGGACTATCATGAGGTTTCCCCTTACCAACTCCATCTACACTCGACTGTTGAACAAGCATCGAAGGTCCCTTCCACTAAAACTACATCAGAGGAAACCACTAATACTATAGAAAATGGGTATGAACTCCAATTTGATACTGGAATACATGAGTGTTTGGTCACAGAGCTTGAAAATTACCTTGTACTCAATATAAATAACATGAAAACAGGAAACCTCTAGAAGGTTCTCAGGGAGTCACCTACCCTAGAAGAATGGATGGAGATCTTCTGTGGTTGGTTACCCACTGACCAAAAACCTAAATTCATGAACACTCATTTCCCAATACCTAAATTCCTTCTCCATTATATTCCCTAATAGACACTCTCTCAATTATAAACTCCCAGAAAAAACATTTTCTTAATAACCTCAGCCTTTTTTTTGCACCTCAATATATATAGGGAGCGTAAATAGTGTGACCACATACCTAATCACCGGGTGAAAACCTCCTCTAAATGCTTTTCTCTAGACTCCTCATCTGAAAAAACATCTGAATAAAAGTATTGGAGGTCCATGAAACTAATCCCAATATCCATCACACTCAAAATCTCCTATAGAAGCGAGAGAATATCCTACCTCTTGGATCCCCTCATCATCGATGATAGAAACTCCATCCGAAACTCTCTCTAAAATCTAGGCCACAAAACCTATGCATCCTTAAGGTTACCAAGGTATATCTTCCACCTCTAATGCATATCCCCACACATATGACTAACTTTTAATGTCACAAAAAATACATATCATGCTCAGATCATTCCAAAACTGATCTATAGATCCTCCAGCTAGTGCTCCATCTCTAGATCTGAGATGACCCCCTCATAATTTCCCAAACTCCGCTACAAAAGGCACACAAGTCCCTCTCCCATGCCTCATCCTCCTATATTAGGTCAAACCTATAATGATCAACATGATCAACTTGCTGAACCTCAACTACTTTTGGATAATGAACATGGGCCATTCTTGAAAAGTAAGAAGAACATCCTAATCCTAATAACATGAATTTTTATAAAATATTATGTATTTGGTTCATTTTATTTTACCACTAAAACATAATTAAAACATGGAAAAAATAAATCATGATACACGTAATTCTCATTGGTCTTTAACCTAAAAATAGTCCCACCTTACCTAGTCAATCGTTAAGCTAAAAGTCCATGCACCAGATCATGTGGCCCCCTAAAATCCCATGTCCAAGTCAGTCTCCCTAGACCATGTCATGCACCAAGTACAACTGGAACCATTTACTTACGAACTCATAAAAAACCTCACAATGCCTAACTATAAACTCTATACTATCTATGAACCATACGTTTGATACCCCTCTATTATGACCCCTCCCACAAAAGAAGTCACAGTGAAGGGAAAGAGATAATGACCCCTGAGTTCCATATCCATTAAGCCCCAAGTTAGAGAATAACACCAAGGATGTAAACATTTCACAAATGGGAGGCATTACACTCTATAATATAAACCACAATCACGATATAGGATAAACAACCGCCAAAAAAATCTAGTAGATAGAATAAAAATAAACAAAAAACCAAACCATAATAAATTAATAAAGTAAACCGATATATATAAAAGTCACCAAATATACCAAAATATAAGTCTATATAGTGACTCAAAAACAGCTCTAACCCAGGCTAGCAATGTCTAGATTGATCTCCCCAATTCCTCCTAGAAACCTATCCTAAAAATAGTTTTTATACGTAGAGTGATAATAACATATATATTCGATAGGGATGTAACCAAGGTATCAAGTGGACATGTGAAAATAGAAGGCTAATGCACTAGCAAACCAACAGTAGAACCAACAAGCACCTAAACAGGTCATCTAAATAATACCTATGCTCACAGTGGCTCACTAACCAAATCACACATCCAATATAATAATATATCACTAAGATCATAATAAATATTTGTTTTCTGCTACCACTTCCCCACTAATTTTCTGCTCTCACACACCAATATTGAACATCTTGTGCTCTCATCCCTTCCATAAACATCACATCACATCACATCAAATCACATCACATCACATCACATCACATCAGATCACATCACATCACATCACATCACACCTGAACTAAAGACAACTGATCCATCTCTGATGTGGGTCAGGATGTATCTCTACCTACCCCATCCTTACAAGGTCTAGAATACGGTGCTAGAATCAGGTACCATCACATCACATCTTTCCCACAAACACTTGGGCCCACACACCACATCCCATTATAGCCAAAACAACTACATATCACTTAAATACACCTAGTCTAACATTGTACATCTCTTCCACAAACACATGGGCTATCACTACTAAAGGAAGACCATGGAAGAGGGGGTAGAGATCCATCCATATAACCACCATCCTGGATGTTGGGGAAAACACCTAGAAATGAGAACCTATAAGTGTTGGTAAGGTTATCCTACTTGGGTGGGGAATGTAAATAAATAACCTAATCATACATGTTATATAGATAACACACAACAACCAACCTATTGGTTCACATAAACTACACTATATAAAACCACATCACCACCATTGTACCCCTAATTAACTATAAAAACAACTACCACCACTATATGCAACACACCAAATAATATTTAACACTTTCATTTAAAGTTTCACAACTTTCCAGATAACAAGTTTCACTAACTTTAATTACTAATTAACTTCATTCACATTTACACAACCCATTAATTTATTCTATTTACCACACATATCAATTTCACTCATTTATATTCATTTTATTTAGTATAAAAATTTATTTTATTTATAACTAGGAAACTAACCCAACCACACCATGCCAAAACTGGACCATATAACATCAACCATCACCACAACACCTCACATCCACCATAATTACCACACCACATCAAACAAGACATATCACCATGAAAACCACACATTGCACATCCCAACCACATCTCACAACACAACCGTCACATACAACAACCACACATTGCTACCACACATCATTACCTCACATCATTTTCACTATATACCACATCCTCTGTGCACCAAAACCACTCCACAACACACATCATAACCACACTTCACATCCATTCCAACTAACCGCCACAACAAATTACATCCCCACTCATCACACAACCCAAACAGTCACCTCCATCACTTCACAAAAACTATCCTAAACCATGTAAGGAAACACAAAAATCACAATAATGCAAAAAAATAATATACACTATATTCCACAATCATTTAATGTATTTTATCACATTACATATTTATTTATCATGGGTATTATCACACAAACCAAGTTTCCATGGGAAACGAATTTATTATCCAGATATATGTTATTTAACCTTTTATTTAAGGTGTGATCATAAAAAACACAATAATGGTCTCATTATATACCATCAATATCACAAAAAAGGCTTATAAAAACTATTATTTTTAGTATTGGTATAAAGCATTCCCATTATCATTAAAAACAAATATATAAGTATTAAATCATGTTATATATCCTCATGCCCACCAATTTAAATTATTCCAATTAATTATATTTATTATGAAAAACCTTACTATCCACCCAAAGAATATAAAACATATGAAAATCACACATATATCACAAAAATAGGTGAGAAAAAGGATCCCCTACCTCAAAGAATCTTTCCCATCTCACTGTTCACTATAGGGTTAAAAAGAAATAGCCCACAAACCACAACCACATAAGAAAATCATGGATTAACCTGAACCACACCTAGTGGTTGTCAAAAATACATCACAACATATATAAAAAACAATTCATTGAATCTATGTGAGAATAATGAAAGAAAAACAACTGGGGAGGGAGAAGAACATAACATGGTTCACCAGAACTCGATCATCGAAACCCATGGATTGAAACCAGAGGAAACAGACTCTAAGATCTTTGAAAATTGTTTGGGGTTCAACAAAAATGATAGAGAGAAAAGTGGAAGAATAAAAGTAAATTCATCCAAATAAGATTTATAAGAAATTTGAAACTCACCCATTTTACAGAAAAATTACCACATTTATAGTTTAAAATCCAAGAACATAAGAACTTATTCTACAAAAGCAACATTTAGGCCATAAAACCTTTAAAACCTTAATTCCTTTGAAAAAATGGTGTCTAATTATTAATTAAACTTTTTTAATAAATTAAATTCTTACAGCATAAAACTATTTTATTCTCTACACCTCGTCCACATACAAGTCGTAAAATGCTGGCCAATCAAGCGATAAAACACCAAATTATAGCATAAACTACTCTTTTGTAGTGTAAAAAGACTATGCCAGTTCTACTATATCTCAAACATCTACTAAAATACTTTATCCTCCTTTGATCACTCTCTGACCATAAAACCAGTAAAGTAACATGCCATGAATATATATACCATTATATCTTGTATTAAATTTTCAATCTTGGAAACATATTTATTATTATAAACCATGTTTTATTTGGATTGGTGCATCTATTAAAGTTTTAATATCTTGAATCATGATCCTATAATTATTCATAGTAATTAATGTTTCATTTGAAATCATATCCTTCAAGGGGGTTTGACTTGAAATTTTCTAAGGCTATAAGGATTTTATTAGTCTTAATTCCGTTTTTTGAGAAATGATACATTTTGTGTAACATGTTTTTCTTGAATGATATATTATATATTTATATCATATATTTTTTATTTTTTTGGGACTTAGTAAGCTAAATCATGTTTCATTATTAAAATGGATATTAATTCAATTCTTACACCAGTATTAGGAATATTTGGTAAATCAATTTTTATTCATTGATTTATGATCATCTCTCGAACTTATTTCAGATAATTTTGGAAAATTCTAACCTTGATTTTATTATGTGGTATTCCATAATTATTTTTTATAGATTTAAATTCCTACCAAATAAATACTTTTCTAATATCTCTTAACTTATAGAGTATGTTTCCCATATGGGATATTGATATCTCAATTATCTTTTATTTAAGTTATAAAGTTTTATCATGAACATTGTTCTTCCATTATTGGTTTCTCCCGCCCTAATATTGTGTTATATGGTATTTTAAAATCCACTTTTGGAAAATGAAATTAAAATTAAAATATGGTTTTATTATTATTTTTACAATGTAATTTTTTAACAAAGGTAATTTCAAAGTATTTAAAAGGTTCTTTTAATAATAAAGTTTTTTATATTTAGATATATATTTCCTATATAAAAATTTATTCCATTTTAAAGGCTCTTTTATTTGATATTATTTTTAAAAAGAAATGTTTTCAAAATATTTTACTCAACTTTTCAAAATAATTTTTTTTAAATTGACAGGTAAATTTTTTATTTTAATTCAATGTTAAAAATGTTTTCTTAAACCTATTTTATGTTTTCACCTCCATTTTTTTTCATATTAAGAATTATTTAAAATTATGGGATTTATGTTACATGATTTATTACTTAATAAGTAAATATATATTTATAATTAGTAGGATTGAACTTTTGGTAACAAACAATTCATTTATTGATCCCTTATTTCGTGATACCATTTGAAACATTATCTTGTAAGGATGTTTTTTTATCCATGTCAATATATTTATAAGTTTACTTTGTTACATTGGGGATATTTTATTTTGTAAACATCCACCTTATTTTTCTAGATGGATTATGTAATATTATTTTCTATAAAAGATATGATCCAGCACTACCTTTGTCCTGTATAACCATCCACCATGAAAAGATAACACGTTTCTTCCAATGCCTTTGACTTTTAAATTCCCTATTTTATATTCCTTTGATTTAAGGGTATTTAACTAGATATAATACAAAAATTTATTGGATAAATTATTGAATTAACTATATACTGTTACCTCATATGGTTTTATCATGAGGGATTCTTACATAGAAATATATTACATTTATTGATTGGTGCACTGTTAAAAATCAATATATTTGTTATTTTGAAATGGATGTTTAATATTTACTTAGGCATGTTGAATATGTATTATTTAACAATTTACTTTATTTATCCAATATGGTTGTGATCATGTCACCCCTTTTATTGACAATGGGAAAAATATTGGTGTTCTATATATTATTATTCTAATATGGATGATTATTTTCCAAGATGATTATGTATTGTTTATCTATTTTCTCATAAGATGAATGCATTGGACTTTAAAAAGTGATGGGTGGGTCCCAACATTATATTTCCTCTCGATGCATCAATAGGTCTCATGAAAAAAACATGTTTGGGTTTTTGGTCTATGCTGTACCAATTCAACAAGATGTATTGAATATGGTCTTGATAGAAACAATGATGTCTTAGAGACATCCTTGATATAAAGAATCATTTATTGGTTGAGGCCTTAATGACATGATCAATATTTCTGACATTATTTATTCCATCACCATGAATCCACTAATTATTATCCATGTGATCCATTTATTTTCATTTTTATCCATTAGTATATTATGCTAATAATTTTAGATGATTATGGTATTATGATGATTACTTATTCCTTCCATAATATTTATTCCATGATTTCCAAATTTATGGGTTTTCCATTTTTGAGTGTATGAACTAACCTATTATTATGTTTCTATTTGTCTAGGTTATTAATAAATGTATTATACATGAAATGTATAATAGAATAGCTTGTGTATAAAATTTTTGGTAGATATTTAAGAATTAAAATAGATTGAGTAGTTTATTATATAGTGAAAAAATATCCATTAGTTGAGAAATACATGGGATTTATTAGTTTATGATTTATCCTAATTCTCTAATGCACTAGAACTAAAATTCCTTAGGAATGTATATAAATAAGTTTTTTCTTTAATTCATGTAATTATGGGATAGTAATATTTGGGAATCTATAGTTTGTATCGAAGACAGTATATAAAGCATGTGTTTATAGAACTGGGAACATAAGTGTGGGTCTGAGGCATCACATCAAATCATTATTTAATAATAATAATAATGATAATATGTAACAAATAAAAATACATATTTTTATAATAAATAATTTTAATTAATTATTATCTTTTTATTTCATTCTATAATTATATATTATATGTAAATTATATTATTTTTAATTTTCCCCTAATAATTACAAAACTTCAATGAACCCATTGGATATAAGTATATCCAATGACCATATATCCAATGACTATATATCCAATAACAAAATATATAACAGTCATATTACATTCCAATATCTAGTCTTACATAATTCCTTAAATCCATCCATCATATTATCTAATTTTTTTTTTCAATATGTTTATAATATTTATAATCTATTATATTCTTTATATAGTTATCATTGGTAGTATAATCTTCTTGGAATATCATGATTATAAGAATTTCAACCTTATAATATTTTTATTTGGTTATGGTTTCATTCCGTTAATAAGTTTTCTAGTTATGTTTCATTTAATTACCTTATATTATATTTCATTTTGTCTTTTAACATTCTACTATAATGAAATAAAGAACAATTCATTTTAGTTTGGTTTTTTTTGTAACACAAGATATCAAACACATTGGATTTATTTTATTTAGAATACATACTAAAATCATGGGGAACATTTTAGTTTACTGTTATGCATATCAAAAGATATCAAATAAACTAGATTTATTTAATGGTAAATACATAATAAAATTTTAGGGTTTTATATAAATTATTAATTAATTCATTTCAACTAAGTTAAGTATTTGAAATATCATATAATAAAATAATATAACACATTTGACTAAAAAATATATTTAATACTTAATTCAATGATTTATATAAATATATAATTAAATAAACGTACAAAATTTAATTTTTGAATATCTTTCTCATAAAGTTATTGAATTTTTTACACAAAAAGTTATTCGTAAAACTCCTTAAGAATAAATTTTTGAATGAATATTTTTCATAAAATTATAAATGGATAATAAAATTTTAAAGTAGTAGATTTCTTT
Source organism: Viscum album (assembly GCA_963277665.1). Classification (NCBI taxonomy): domain Eukaryota; kingdom Viridiplantae; phylum Streptophyta; class Magnoliopsida; order Santalales; family Viscaceae; genus Viscum; species Viscum album. The sequence goes on along the minus strand of OY728128.1, from coordinate 1,508,121,010 downwards.
AAATTTTAATTTAAGATTCATTATTTTATAATCAAAGATCATCATTATTCTATGAGTTTTGGAAACTTCGATATGTTATTTCTTTTATACATGGAAATATCAGAAAATTATTTATACTCAAATTTATTTGACTATTATTAATTAATTTTACATGTGTGACTCTATTCAATCTTAGTGATGTAGTTTTTAAGAGGCCATGGTTAGGTCTTGGGATTTTAGGTACTTGTGGATAGAGTTATTATTATACTAAGTGATAAGTGTTTACACTCCGTTATACTTTTGGTTATTTAATAAATATGATATTAGAATTATAATTATAGTAAAATCAGTAAGTTTATATCTAATGTTTTCTAAATAGGGTAGGGATGTTCTAGGATTCCTCAAACCAATATAAATTTTATTCTCCATGTTCATTAAATTATGTTTATTTTTTTACAATATATAAATCTTCAAAAAAGTCCCTTTAATTAAATTTTATAACTTGTCTTATTTATATTTTATAAAAATAATTATAATAATTTTTTTAAATAACACAATTCACCCCTCTTAATATTAAATTTTATAAGAATTGATATTTGTGTACTTTTAAAGAGGTTATAAAAAATAATTAAAATTATAGGGGAAAATTCATTAACATCGTTTATTTTCTATAAATCAAAATTCAAATTTGAATAAATATATTAAAACAAAGAGGATTTTTTGAATAATTTTAAATATATCAAAACTAAATCTATAACCATTCTTTAAGTTTTTAGGTATACTCGATAGAAGGTTGGTAATGTAATTAGTACGAAAACTATTTTTGATTATGTTTATTCAGTATAATAATGAATGTTTTAAGAAGTTATTACATTATCCTATGAATCCTAAGTATGTATGTAACACTCTAAATATAATATATGATTCAAATTTTGAATTTTGGTTTTTATGTGATGAAAATAAGAGTGAAGGGAGTTTTTAGCTCCATCCTGATTTGAGAAAAATATTTACAAATCATACAAGGTCTAAGAATAATGCAATAGTTTTTCATGCTTTATATAATTATTTATAAACCTTATTGACAAAACATTTAATCTTTATAAATTTAGCCAATGGGTTTTTATAGTTTATGATAACACTTTAAAAATAATTCTACAAATCATGATGTCCATAAAAATTATAACACCCAGGATTATAGGTATTTCTCTCTCTTTTTATGAAGAGTTGTTTATAACTGACTTCGGGAAAGCTGATGCTTTTCTTTGTACTGGTGACCGCTGCTGTCTGGAATTTAATGTTATGTATTTTTGCTTTTGGTTAGCACTACCACTGCCCTTAATGGAGGAAGACTTTGGTAGGTCATTAATAGGTCATCTCATACATGTCCCATTCAATCTGAGATTTTGTTTATTTTTCTTGGAAATCTCAGATTATATCCCCCTCAACCCCTTGTTGGTGTAATATATTTACACCTCACATTTGTAATATAATCCTTGGTTTTAATAAATCCCCTTGGGACATGTATTGGGCGGCTAATTCATTTCACCACTTTAAAAAAAATAACACTCAGGTTGAGTTTTGAGAGTTTCTAGATGGTTTTGGTGTGTTTTAGAAGTATTTCTAAGGGTCCATAGTTTGAATATGACTAGGGGAAACCATTCAGTTTTCTCCAGGTTACTTTGTTGTAGTATTAGGAAGATGGGAGGGTGTTGAAAACTATAGATTAGATTGTAAAAAATATGTGGTTGGCTAGGAGAATTCATAGAAATGGAAGAAATATGAAAAAAATTCTGGAATATTATTTTTCAAACTATGAAAACCAAACTTGTAAGGGAGGGGTTTGTAAGTAATAACATGTGCACAGTTACAACACGGTTTCCCAAATTTTGAAACCTAACCATTCTGTGTGCATTTAATACTATAAAAATTAGGGTTTAACTCAGTTTTAACCCATGAAATCCTCATTTTTAACCTCTCTTATTAGGCTCTTTAACCCTACTCCTCTTCTAGTCATTCTTGGTCATTTCTTTTTATCTAAATTCTAGTTTGGATATATCTAAGTGTGTTGGATCTCTAGAATAAATAGTAAGTATCCATTTCCTTTCTTTCTCTTTAGATCTCCTCATCTCCACTCACATGAAACATTTTATCTAATCTTTTATGGATAGATCTATGATATATGATGTGTTGTAATTATATCTTGGTTTAATCTATTAAGGGAAAGATATTTTGATCCTGAATCTCGAGGTTTCATTATATTTTTCATCAATTTCATCACCCATTGAGAGGTAGGTGGGGTTTCCCTCTTTCCACTTTTATTAGAATGTGAAGGATTTTAGGTTTCATTAAACAAATCTCTTATTATTTTGAATGACTTTACCCTACCAAAAATCTTTTGGATTTTTTCTTATTAGTTGATTATTAAAATCTTTCTTGTCGGTATCACCCACAATGTACTTGAAAAATTGACTAAATTAGTTTCTTAAAGAAATATAAGATTGACAATTATTGTTGGAATAGATGAGTCATGCGTATTTAAGTGAATATGAGATGCATCTTGGTCATAAGTACCAACATAAAATAGAGAAACCTAGTACAAATCATGGTTGGAAATACAACTGTCAAATACGAAAACATGGTATGGATCAACATCAAAAGTACCACCATTATATTGGGCCACCAAGTGATAGCTTATGAAAGTACGACTCACCACTCAGGAGTATATGGAGGTACAGGTGGTGAATTTGTGTGTGTGTGTGTGTTTGAAAACATGGGTGGAATATGACAAATTAAAATTAATGAATTACTTATTATACTTGAAATTAAAACTCATGTTTTGTTATATTGTGTTTAGAAAATATATCCATCTACTTTATTTAATAATGTGGAAACTCATTCATCTACTTTTTATGTTATTCATGTCTGTTATATAATTCTATGAGATAACCTAAATCTAGTATTTGTAGAATGTGTGAAAAATATCTTGTGGTTATTCTACTAGGTAAGATTACTATCCCCCTATATATGTGCTTTTGTGAGTATAAAAACATTGTTTTACTTGCTACACATTAAGGGAGGTATCTAACTTTTCAAGTAGAACATGGGGGATGATATGGTATTTGGTATGGAGCTTGGAGTTTGGTGGTCAATGGTATGTGGATCTCAGGGTAGTTCCATGTTTGGTACTTTGTTTTCCATTTTGGTTCTTTCATATTATAGTCTTATTTTAGTAACTCTGTTGGCTATTACACCTTGATATAATTGTTTTGTTGGTGTTTATTTGAGTTTTATTATTTATACCTCTTTCATTGTATAGTTGGTTTGGTTGATTTTATTTTGTATTGAAAGGATGTGTTGTTTAAAATGGAAAATCATCACTAATGTTTAGGTAAACCCTTGGAATTTATTCCTATAATTTCATGTCATGGGAACATCACTTATGGTTAGTGGAACATCAAATATTTATAAGATAATGATTAGGGTTGGGATGTTACAAATGGTATCAGTTTGGTTTGTGTGTAATTTGTAACGGTAGGAATAAAGATATTATTTATTGGGGATTGAAATGTATAACACAAACAAATGTAGTCAACCTCTTTATACTAAAATTCAAGTTACCGGGGTGGTTTGGGTTGGAAAAGTGTGATAAAACACTTAAAGTTTTTTATTCACCCCATCATCATGGGTTTAGACGATGAGAGTTGTGTATCATGAATTAATAAATATAATTCCCACTAGAATGACTTAATTCGTGTTCTTTTTGATCAATTATTCTTCAGAAAGGGTTACATGATAACCATAGTTACTAACATGTGTAATTGTGATTTAGATGAAACTGAGATTTACTTAGAAATGGTTTCTTGAATATTGTATATATGCTTTTCCTTTTTATTTTGGATTGATTCTTATTGGCATTGAATTGTGTTTACACACTATTTTTGTTTTATTATCTAAAGGAACATTAATGTAAAATGAAACTAGAACCTAAGGTAGTCATGAATTTAATTAACAATAATTAGATAAAAATCTAATTTGAATCCATGTTATTTTAAGATATTGTACACCATTTTAGATTGAGTACCTAAATTCATAATCCCATGTTTACTAATTTTCTTTTTGTGCTTAGTAATTGTTTCTATGTTAGAACCATATAGAGCCTTTACACATGTTTGACTAATTTTTTATTAGCTATAAAATTTAATCTTTTTATAACATGACATGTGTTAATCAAATTTAATGATTTGAAAATTGGGTTATATCAACTAGAATTAAACATGGTGCATGCTGGAACTTTGAAATATTTTTCCTTAGACAATTTTGTGGTTGTTAAAAAAATAAGCATATTTTTATTCCTTATTATGCATGTAATTTATAATGCATGTATATTATAATAAATATCATAGAAATTAGATTTAATGGAAGTTAAATATAATATACTATATGATTTTTTTAATTTGAAACTTATTCTTATTTTATTATGGGTCATGAAAGCATGCTAAAATATAACTACCTTTTTTTACTTCAATAATTAAATAAAAAATAATCGGTTGTTGTTATTTAATATGATTTATGTAATTATCATAGCATGATTGGAATTATAAGTATAATGAAAAGTATAGTTGTGATATGTTAATATGGATTGGTCACTATAATTATTTAACAATTATGTAAACCTTTAAATAAATAGGATCATTGGTTAATAAAGTTTGTGAAATCTATGATGTGCTAAATTTGGTCATTGTTTAATTTATTTGATAACTGATCATGTTTGATTTTTAAAATACCATTTTCAATAAAATTATTAGCCATCAAACATTATTGAATGAAATATGGTATTAAATAGGGTTTCACAAAATGCTTTTTTATTTTCTTCAGTTGATTATAATTTAATATGGTTGAGATTGTTGGCACAAAAAGTAATTTGTTGTTATATTAAATTGGTTTATTAATTATTGGTTAATGAGAAATTTTTCCTCCTTTTTCGTACATATGATATGATTGGTTTATGTTTTGTTTCTTTATACACTACTAGAATCAGTACATATATGCACATTTCTAAACCATGGGTATATCCTATAAAACATGGGTATAGGATATACCCACGGTTCTTTGAACCCTATGTGCTTAAGCCATTAGGATAGACATGTACCCAAGGTTTAACCATAACATTGTTATAGAATACTTATACCCATGGTTCTCAAACTTTTGGTGTAGAAAATTTCAATGGAAATACCTATAACCATGATTTGGTAAAACTGTGGGTATAAATCCTTTATTTTAAAAAATACACAACTGGGAATTTATCAGAGGACATTTCTCCTATACTATAATGACTTTATAACTATTCTATAACACATTTTGTTTAATTATATTCACATATATATATATATATATATTTATTTATATATAATAATAATAATTATTTTTATTGTTTTGAAAAAATAGTGGGCCAACTTATACCAATTATTTGGTCAAACCATGGGTATAGGTCCTTTATTAAAATAAATCCACCACTGGGAATTGATCCCATAAACTTCCACTTATAATCTAATGACTTTACCACTATTCTAGAAAACATTTTTTGTTCTTATATTCGAATATATATATATATATATATTAAATTATTCATTATTATTGACATCATTATGGAAAAGTAATGGGCTAACCTATACCCATAGTTTGGTAAAACCATGGGTGTAGGGGACTTATACCAACGTTTCACCTAAACTATTGGTATAGGTTCCCAAAAACATTACCTATACTAAAATGTTGGTTAAAATGTGCATATAGGTTTTCCCACAACCATCCCTCAAAATTTTTTCCTCCATGAAACCTATTTGCATGGTTTAAAAAAACCATGTGTATAGGGGTGAACTATACCCATGATTAAAGAACCACGAGTATAGGTCCTTCTAGTTAATTTTTTTCCTGTGGATATAGGAGTGGACTATAGACACAATTTTGGAAATAAAACATGGGTATATCCTTGTTTTCCAGGACTTGCTTTCTCATGTTTATGTGATTCTAATTGATGATCCATGTTTTGAGGACAATGTGGTCTTCAAATTCCAAAATTCTCTTGGCATCGTTTATTTGAAAAATGTATTCTAAACTTAAAATAGACATAAAAAAGATTTTTTGTATTGTCTTATAAAAACATTTATAAATTTTTGACTTAGTGAAGGATTTAATGACCTTTATTTGAGTGGATTTTGGGACAAATCATTGAAAAAAGAGAAAACATTTTTTTTTGTTTTGAAATGTATATTTATTTGTAATTTAAAACATTTGGCTTTATAATGGTGGGATTATTTTATGTTGGTTTTAAATAGCTATTATAAAATTAATCTCAAAATGGTTTCTTTTTGTGTTTATATTTTTAATGGATTTAAAGTGTTTATTTAATTACATGTTTAGGAAAATTATCATATTCATCCAAAAATATTATCATTGTATTGGGAAGATGAAAAAATTTCATCTAGTCTTCAAAATTATTATGACGTGGTGAATTTGAAAATGATACCCTCATAATAGATGGATGAAATAGGTAGTACGAATGTACAAGGCCTAGAAATATGTCATTGGATATACCCTTGGGGGATTTTGGATGTTTACCATGGTTATGATGTTGGTTTTTCTTATTCTCTAGTTCTTATAATTCAATTTTTTTTATTAATTCACTTAGTGTGATTGTTTTTCTAATTCTTCTTGTGTACTATATCCACTGGTGGTGTTAGTTATTTTTGTTTAAATTTTTATGCTACTAGTGTTTTTGTACTATTTAATTTTATTATACTTATTATGTTGATAATGTTTTCATGTACTTAGCACTATTGGGATGGTTATACTTCTTTATTGGTGGTATATATAATGTGTGGTAGATAAATAATAGTTTCATTAGGATCTGATGTCTCATGGGATGAGAATCAAGATGTATCATGGGTAATGGGATATCATGGGACCTAAAATTGGTTACTATGCTCTTTTTACTTACTCATAGTATATCTTAGGTGGAATTTTCTATTGTCAAGTGACATTATTATAATCTAGAGAATGAAATGATTCCACACTTTCAATGTCATATTGATTTCTCTAATTAGTAGGATACTCTTATATATTATAAGAAAATGTTCATATTTTTAATGAAGTTTAAATTATGAATTCTCTATTTCCATTTATATTGGGTCAAATGACTTGGTTTAATAGGGATAATCAATAATAGTTTGAGGTTTATACCTTATTTTAAAGTTTTCTAGGGTATGTGTTTCTGTTTGGTTATGTATATTGATTTTGTAATGAGAGATATGTTTTCTTAGATACCTAAATGGTTCTTACCCTTTGTGTTTAGTTGGTTAATTGAAATTCCTTATTTCTATATTCTTATGTCTAATTTCTCCAAGGATTGCTCATTCTAGGTATCTCAATTTATGAATGATTATGTAGTAGTTGTATGGTCTCAATATTCATTAGTAAGTGGGTCAGTAAAATGTTGGAACATGAATGATTCATAGATTAAACCACTTTCCTGAAATTGGGACATATAAAAAAAAGATGAATTCATAGTTTTCTTTTTGGTTGGCATCATTCCAACCATGGGTGATAAAATCTAATAAAGTTACCCAGGTGAATCTTTATAGTCTTATTATTTTGTTAAACCTTATGGTGGGGAGACATAAGCAATGTTTAGAGGATGAAAATTCCATCTAAAGTGTATCAAGGTCCAATTTGGGTTCCTCCTTGTTTCAAGATAACCTTAAGTATATTATCCATCTAGATTTAGCAAATTTGATCATAGTATTGAACATCATACAACAATCAGTGGACTATTACAATAATATTGGAACCTTTCTAGTAGGGGAATTTAATTATCAACCACTTATCATTTGTGTTTGGGGGAAAATATCTCTCAAAGTTAGGTGGAGTGGTATATTCAGGAAGTGATGACCTTTCCTTATGTACTAACTATCACCATCTTTAATTGAAGCCAAATATTCCTTTATTGGTTAGTGGTTAGCACATTTACCCATGAAAACCTCGTTACCTATAAAGTTCATGGGGCAATAAATACCTTTTATAGAGATTATATAGGATTTAAATTATCTATATATGATTTATTACCCTATTTTTATCATCATACCATCACCTATGTAATTTTCTAGTTTTTTGAGTTGTCATATCATCATGTACAGTGTCATTTGGAAATGATTACCGGTCCTAAAATATCCTTGAAGTTAAAGGACTATGAACTATGTAAGAAATGGAGGTTCTTTCTTTGGTGGTTGGAACCATTCAATTTTCTCGACTGTATCAGTGGGCTTATTTGTTGGGTATCATTGCATTCTGAATTTAATGTAATGAATGTTGTCCTCTATTTTCCTTATTCCTAGATGAAGAGTCAAATACTATTTACTTATGAGATAATATATTATTTATTTTGATTAAATTGTTATCTTGGTCTTTTTTAACCTTCACGACTTATAATAGTCAAGATAAGATCTTGCTTAGTTAAAACATACATTTAGTACATTTGGTATTCATAAATTGGCAGTTTGACATTTTCTTTCTTCATTAGTCGTCTCTAGATTTTTGAGGATGTAAAGCCATATGTTGGGGAGAATGTAACCCTCCTTGTTTTAGATACTTCATTATTTTATTTATTTATTTTGAAGTTATATAATAATTATTTTGAGTTTTAGATGTTTATGTATGGTTTTGGTGTGTTTTAGAAGTGTTTTTAAGGATGTAAAGTTTGAGAATTACTAGGGGTAGGTTTGTAGTTTTCTCTAGGTAACCATGTGGTAGGATTAGGTGAATAAAAGTGTAAATATAACTAGAGAACCTATTTTTCAAACCATTAAAGTGGTTAGGAGAAATCATGTATTTGTAATCAGAGGGAAAAGCATAGTTAAAACATAATTTTTCAAACTGTGTGAACCATCCATGTGAGGGAGGGGTTTGGAGGTAGTAACATTTGCATGATTATTGCATGGTTTCCCAAACCATGTGGCATAACCATGCATCATTCATTTAATGCTCCCAAAATTAGATTTTAACTTATTTTTAACCCCTAAACCCTCATTTTTACCTCTCCTCTTATGATGTCAGACTCCACTCCACACTTAAGTAATCTTGGTAGTTTCCTTTTATATAGAAGCCAATTTCGATAAATCAAAGTGCATTGGATCTATGTAATTAATGGTAAGTCACCATTATCTATTTCTCTTTAGATATATTCATCTCCTCTCACACAGAACATTATATTTAATCTATTATAGATATATATATGATCCATTATGTGTTTGGATGATATCATGGTTAGATCCATTGAAGGAAAGAGATTTCAAGCCTAAATCTAGAGGTTTTGATTGTGTTGGTAATTTGTTTCATCACCCATTGTGATCTAGGTGGTTTTTTCTATCTTTATAATTTCATTTTAATGCAATGAATCTAGGGTTTCTTTGAAGAAATATTTTTTTCTTTTAAATGATTTTAACCTATAAAAATTCCATTATATTTTCTCTTACTAGTTGTTTCATAAAATCGGGGTTATGGGCATCACCCACAATATGTTCTAAAAATTGATTAAATCAGTTTCTCAAATAAATATTGTTTTGACATGTTTTTTTACATATATGTTTTCCATGTATTCATGTACATTTGTTATGGATCATGGTTGTAATTACCACTATTAAATTAGGCCACCAAGTGACAGCTTGGTGATAGGATGACTCACAACTTATGAGTATAGGTTGGTATAGGTTATGATTTTTTGCTTGTGAGTGTGTGTGAATACATGGCTAAGATATTAAAAATTGAAATTAACTAATTGATTCTTGTAATTAAAATGACTCATATTTAGTTATACTAATTTTTGAGAATCTATTCATCTACTTTATTTAATAATTTGGAAACTAATTTATATGCTCTTTAAATTCTTCTTATCTACTTTATAATCCTATGATCTTAACTAATTTTGATCTTAATGGAATCTGGGAAAATTATCTTGGGGTTTTTTCACTAGGTATGATTACTCACTACCTACATATACACTTTGGTGCGTATGCAGATGTTGTTTGACATGCTACATATTAAGGAAGATATCTCAATTTTCCAGCTGAGTATATGAAATTCTATAGTCTTTAGTAAAGATATTGGAGTTCTATGGTCACTGGTATATGGTGCTTGGGGTAGTACCATATTTGTCTCATTGTTTTTCATTTTTTATCTATCATCTTACAGTCCTATTTTATTACTTCATCTGGATATTACACTCTCATATTATTAATTTATTTGTTTTTCTTTGAGTTGTATAATTTATAACTTTTTCATAATATAATTGGTTTTATTGTTTCTATTTTTTATTGAATGTTTTTTGTTTTTTTAAAAGGTCAAATAATCCCCCAATGTTTAGGTAATCCCTTATTATTTATTTACAACCTTTGTTTTCTTAGGGATTTCACCTAAGGTTAGTGGAACCTTAATTGTTTCTCATCTAATTGTTGGGGTTGGGATGTTACAAAAATCCTCACCATTTTAGTTTTGACCATCCTTGTTCCTCCCTAAACACTTATTAGTTACCCTAAAACTCATTTACTAACCCGTATGATCTATTTATGGTGGGTTTAAAGGCTTTTATTGATTAAATAAAAAATTTTATTTTGGTATTATTCCTATTTGTTTTATAATCCTATGAGAGAAACTATTTTTTGTTAGTGTAATATGGGAAATGTCCCTCAGGGTTTTCTTATTGGGTATTATTAATCACTCAATCCATATAAAATTTGGTGTGTATGAATAAATTGTTTGACATGTTGTAGATTAAAGGAGATATCTCACTTTTCTATAAGAGCATGGGGATGCTATGGTCTTTGTTATGTAGATCAGAGCTCGATGATCACTGGAATATGGAGTTTGGGTTAGTTCTATGTTTGGGACTTTGTTTTCCATTTTTGGGTTTATCATCTTGTAGTCTTATTTTAATACTTCATTTGGCTATTTCACTCAGATATTATTGTTTTTTGATATTTCTTTGAGTTTTATTATTTATTCATATAGTTTGATTAATTTTTTTTATATTTTATATTTTTAAGGTAAAATCATCCAATAATTTTTAGGTAATCTCTCGGAATTTATTTTCATATTATTTTCTTAAGGATGTCACCTTAGGTTAGTTTCACCTCGACTCTTCTTAGCTAATGGTTAGGGTTGAGATGTTAAAAAAAATCCTCATAATTTCAGTTTTTATCATCATCATTCCTCCCTAAACACAAATTAATTATCTTAGAAATCATTGAATGGACCCTATGATCTATTTATGGTCATTATATGGTGTTAAATTGATTAAATAATGATTTAATTTTAAAGAGTGTATGGATTGAATCTGTATTGAATGTAAAAAATAATAGATATATTCTCAAAGTTTTTCTATATATTTCTCTATATTTAATCACCCTTAGAAACTGAATTATGAGGATATAAATTTTAAGTTAATTGGTTCTTTGTTCTAAATTTAGGTATTATATGGTATTAATTGAAGTATTATATTAATATTGGGGTCATCAAATTTGGATCAATGGAATTCCATAATTATTATGTAAGGTATGTTAATTATACCCATTCATATGGTAATTATGATCCATTTATTTATTATTTATGTTATTTGATTGAATTATGATTGGATATTTGTTTTTTATTAGTCAAATAACTACTCGTTGAAATTGATTTGATAAATCCTGGGGTTTTTCAATAAAACCTGGATTTGATTTGATAAACTATTGTTCAGTAAAATCATGTGAATTTATTTTTTCAATAATAGATTTTAAGGAATAATGGATTGATTTTGTGAATGTATATTTCACTGAATTAAACTATATTTCCAAATTTTAATTTCATGACAAATGATTTTTAATATTTTTAACCTTTTTTGAATTTAAAATGTTGAGTTTTGTGAAAATTTATTGAAAGGTGGAATTTTTTGAGAAATTATTTTGGAGAAAAAGATTTTAGAAAGTTTTTTTTGAATTAATGGAGTAATAAATAAATTAAAGTTAGAGAATATATGAATTTAAGTATCTAAAACCTGAATGAAAGTGTTAGGATAACATGGGTTGGGATGACCATGACACAGATAAAGAGAACTATAGAGGTAAATTTCTGGATGGATAATGATCCAGAGTAGATGGAACTATATTAATAGGTGGATGTGAATTTTTTGTTATTTACTCATAAATTATTTTATTTTAATTATATGGTATAATATTTATTTTATTCATATAAATGATGATATTGATATTGGGTTTTTATTGTATTATGAGTGAAATGAGTAGTGATAATTATGTTTTTTTGAAACCTTAAGAAATTTTCATTATGTTATTATTCAATTAATATAATTTTTTTACATGTGGGAAAGGGGTTTTAATGAAATATTATTACATTACAAAGTGTTTTTATTTTCCTAAAATTTCATTTATTTACACATGTTTGGTTTGATCGTGCATATAAAATCATGCGAGTCATTTGGGAAAATTCTAATGGGTGATTTTCTACTCACCCATAAATTCATACCTAAGTGTGTATATAGAAATTAAATGGATTATTCATGATGAATTTTATTTAAAAATGAAGTTTACTTAGACTTATTCAATTACCAATAAAATTTTGGAGGGAATTAAATTTTATCTAGACTATGGAGATTGTGTCTCGATAATAAAGAATTTAACTTCCTTTGGGCACCTGTTTATATATTTTGTTTTTTATACCAAGGTGACTATTTAATTTCAAGTGTACTATTTTAAAATAAATTTACTTATATAGAGAGTGTGTATGTTGAAATTGTATGCTGTGATATATAAAAATAGAGAAATTCATTTTCTATCATTGATGGATCATCCGAGTTGTGGAGGAGGAGTGATGTGTTGGGGTTCAACCACACGTTTAATGGAGGGGTTGGGATATCTATGAATGTTATAAATATATTTTATTTACATTGTTTTTAATATTCATAGTTATTTTTATAGTTTTTTACATTTATTTTTTTTGGTAAAATCATTCCATAATGGTTATATTTTTATCCCATGACACTAATATCCAATATCTGGTGATAAAGATCACTCTTGGGGCCCTGTGGAAACCCCAAATCAAGTTTTAGAATTTGGTTTTCCTAACCAAGGAATTATAAAATGGTATTAGATCTTGGTTTTAGTTGAGTCTTGAGAATTTTATGGTAAACATGTAGATAAGATGGTCGAGAATCAAGATATACCTATAAAAGTCATATATATCATCTTTATAGAGAACCTTACATTTCTAGGAGTTAGGGTATAACAAATATCATAGAATCAATTATATGTTGTTTTATATATTGTGTCATATATATGTATGTAACCACGATGGGTTGAGATGGATAGTGTGTTTATGCATAATTAGGCATGAAGAAAGATAAAATTACATGTGCATGGATTTTAGAATGATTTTATTACATGATAATAGTTTTGAAAATGTTTACTTTGACTCTTGATGTTGAAATTATTTTTAATATTTTGAAAAAATATTTGGTTGAAATTTATTTTGATGAAGTTTTGGGGGAAAAATATTTTGGAAGGGGAATACGAGATGACATGAAATATAGATGGAGAAACCGAGTATGCCATGAAATCATGATAATAAGAAAATTTAATTTCTTTTACATCAATTATACACTTGATTTTATATGTAAATACAATATTCATGTGAACAAGATCATGAAATTAATTCAGGTATAAATAATGAAATTAAAATGAAAATTTAAATGATATCTCAGTGAAATTGCATGATACCCATGTTCCCGATTTTTCATCAGATCATCATAGCATGAATTAACCAAATGATGTTACCTATATATCTTAAAAACATGTACCATATCCCCTCAAACATCTTTATACTATTTTCGAGTTCTATCATAGAAAATCAAAGGGCTTTACGGGGATCATTCGATCGCTTGAGGAATGTGGATTAGATCTTGGTAAGGAGAACCGATCCAACCTTATTATTCTCTCAGTTTCTTTTTCTAAAACATGATAGAAGAGAGATCCCAAATTTATTAAATGGATAGAATGAGTGATTTTGGGGTATAAAAGTTTCTTTTATACATAGGTTTTAAGTTTCCATAATTCTCCTTAGGTACCTTTAGAAAGTTAAATCTTAAAACCACCAAAAAAGTTCACCAAAAACTTGTTAAACTTTCAATAAATTTCACACATATTTTATCAATAACTTTTAATATGATTAAATACCACGTGGTTAATTATGATTCATTAACTCATATTGTTCCTCCCATAATTATTTAACAAACCTTTAAAGTTCAAAATTCATTCAAAAAATAAAATTTTATTATATTCTCTTTTATAATTAAATAACTTTTGAATACCTTAATAAATAAAATCAATTAACATTTTTCTAAACATAAATAATATATATGTTTTTTTAGTCTAGAAATTATTTATTTTAATGACATCAAATCATGTTTCTTATATTATCATTGAATTATATGTTGTGAATTAGTAAACTTTTTTTTTCTAGAAAATATATGAAAATTGGCTTAATTTGGAAGATGATTCATGTTATATAAATCTACCACAAGAAGAAACTATACCTACCATGTGAAGTGATCATGTTAGACATAGATTTTTTTACTAAGTGTTTAAGTGGCCACACGATAAAATGAAGGTACATCATGACTATTCAATAGACTGATTCTAAATAACAATAACCCACCTTAACACTTGATATTTTCCTACCTGACTGAACTGAGGGAAAAAATTACATAAGAAAAGCTAATTATATACCGAGGGACACTAGTCAGAATGTGATACTAAACTAGTGGAACATGTGTACCAATAATTTACACCTAGTTACCCAAGTTTTACCATAAAATAGAAATTTAAATGATCACATAAAATAATTCTATGCAATATAGTTATATAATTAACATTTTCACTTCCTCACCTCTCAAAGCCCTCCATGGAAACCACCCCTTTTAATCAATGTTTATAAAAATAATTAACTTCCCTCTCTATAGGGGAATTTATCACATAAATCATAATTTCCACAATAAAAAGGGAAAAGTTACATGGGTTTTAATTTTTAGGATAATCCATTTAAATGCTCCAACCAAGAATTTAAATCATTGTTTTAAGAAAATAATTTTATGAATTTTCTTGAAAACAAATCATATAACCAATATTAAATCAGTCAATGAATATAAAAAAATAACCTCACAAAGTTCCATAAATCATGAACACCCTATTATTTTTAGAAAAAATCCTTTAAAATTTATTTAAAATGAAATAATTGTTATTTTTTAGTCAAACCCCATTGGAGGATATGAATGAGTATTAATAATAATATTTTAGTGTGCACATTTTTGTAAATCAAAATATATCCTTATGAAATCAGATAAATACCATTTCCCATTGGTCAAAATTCATATAAACTATTATTCATTGACTAAAACTACTAAATATATTTTATATCATTGTAAAACCTTTAAAAAATATATGAAAACCAACAATCATTCATAGTTATAAGTTTTAAGTGGAAAATAAAGGGACACCTACCTTAAATCTACCTCTTCTACTTGTCGTGGTGCTAACCCACCATGAGAGGGAAAGATGAAGTCTAGAAGACCCAAAGAAACCATAAAATAACAAAACCCCTATATTAAAATCAATCAAATTGGAACCTTATATCACCATAAAATTTATTATGAAATAATATAATATAATAGAGAGAAAATAAGTATAGGAGGAGGTCTCGATGATTTTACCATGATAAATTATCCATAAAATTAAAGAAATTCATGGAAATCACCTTAGAAGGGAGGGAAATCGAAGGGGAGAGTGCAATGTGTGTTGCTAGAGAAAAGAGAGTCAAGTAAAGGGAAAAAATACCCTTAAAATGATTAAAGCATGAGTGGGAAAATCTGTCATTTTATAAAATTAGGATTGTTCTTGAGGCATGTTATAGCGTGACATATTCCATTTTGGCATGAAAGGTTTTAAATCCCACATATTGTTACTGAGAATATTTTCATTATAACGTGAAAGATTTAAATCTATAACTATATAACTCTATAAAGTCATAGTTGTGGTGCGACAACCCCAGTCATGACCATGACTAATATGTAGTCAAAAACTAGAGTTCCACCACAAAATCCTAGAAACACTATAAAATCTAAGAAACAAGAAAATTTAAAATCATGACTAATAATGAAATGAAATTATTTGAGAAATTGGGATTGGGGTGTGATAATTGTCACCACTATAACACTTTCCCCCCCAAAAATATTAGGAGAACCAATAGATAAAAGGAAATATGAGGTTTAACCTCATGATTCACAAATAAATTCCAAAAGCCAAGGAACACCATGAAATCGACCAAACAAGTTCTAAGGTACCACAACACTATAGTGCCACTATGAAAGTTGGGTGTACCACAAGCACCCAACCTTCCTAATACAATTGAAACCACTAGATACTCAAGATCATATGACCAAATTAAACTAATTAGAATAAATTTATCCCACGAGACAATAACAAATTATAGGGTAGGTTTGGGTCATATAACATTATCACCTCACCCAATAGTCATACACTACTACCTTAACTGAAAAAAAAGAAATATTTGATAGAAAAACAACATAAATGGTGGTCTCCACACTATTTAATAATTCTACTAATATTAATTTCCCCCAAAACGAATAATCACCCAAAGAATAGAAAAATAGAAAATGGCCTAACAAGGAACTAAAGGCTAAAAAGGGATTCCATTAACTGGGTTACCATATCACCCAAACAATGATTCATCAATGAATAAAAAAACCATATCTGAAACTACTAAAGGCTCATGGAATATCAAGAGTATCACTCCTTATAAATCTTTAACATTCTACTAGGAATTAATCTTAGAAGACTACTACCTCAAACAAGAATAATCATGGTAGATCAAAAATAAGAACACAAGATATAACAAAGAGTTCCTAAGAAAATAATTTATCAATAAGGAAAACTTATCACTTATAAATACATCCAAAAAGTAAAAATATTATTACAAGGTTATCATCATATGAAAATTAAGAGACACAACAAACAATGAGGCATGAGCTTCACCAGAATAATTAACATACCATACAGATAATCAAGGGATTACTCATGGAATATCATATAAGAATTTACTAAAATTATTAATAACTATAAAGTTGAAATACTTAAAACCCAAATTATATATTCATCACCATTATAAAACTAAATTACTCCTAGATAAGGTAGGTAATTTCCCTAAGGATCACCTCTAGAAATGGACTTCTACCTTTTTATGACAACCCTTCTATTTATTACACATTAATTCATGATTTATTACATAATATTATATATAAATCAACCCCAGATACCGATAATCCTAGTTTATTTGGGAATTAGTTACATTACATAACAACTTAAAACATGAAACAAATCATATTTATTGAAAACTTCCTGAACATGCTCATATTATTCCATCATACATAAAATTGCATGGGATAACATGAGGACATATATAAGAAATACATGATCTATAAATCCTAGTAAGGAAATAAACATAGAATAACATGAATAATGTAATACATGTTATATAACAGGCATATTAATGGGTCATAAAATGGATGAGAATCACAAACATGAACAATGAGGCATGATATAACATAATAACATAAAGGTAACATTAGAAATGTGGAAACAACTTAAAACACTACATCATAAAAATAGGTCAAGGATAACTAAAAATAAATTATTTTTTAAGAAGTCCCATGATGGATTAGGCTAACTTCATAATCTATTGCTTGCTTTCTCATGAGACTAAATCATTACCCAATACATTGGAGTGTTATATAATTTCAGGCGCACCTATCCCTTTCATTTCATTCTTATTATTAAGTGTGCCACATAGATCATAAACCATGAAATAATTTATCATCATATTTTATTCCAAGATCATTGAGTATGGAATACATACATGTAAGTAACCAATAAATAGGTACATGTTTATAAAGTTTAACACCCATGATTGTTATTGGGTATGGGTATTCAGTATACATTTGTTTGGTATGAAAAATCGTGGTGAAATTTCGATAGCACAACAACATTACTTAAAGTTTGATAAAATGCGTTTATTATAGAGAAATGGATATATCATATTTTGTAAATAAAATACATAGTAATAGGTACATGTAAAAACATATCCCAACATTAGGAATTGGAAATAGAAGGCATAAGATAATGAAGAAACATGAATAAAGAGGAGAAGGAGATGATCCCTTACCTTGAGAGGGTGATTCCAAATGCTTGGGAGGAGATTATTGAGAGATTAGGGGAACCTTGGTAGGACTATTTAGAGTTTAGGGTAGTGTAATTAAGTTATCCAAATTTTTTGAGTGAATATAAATGGAAGATTTTGTGGGATTATATAGAAAAAGAGAGCGGAATTCTTTATTATTTCTCAAACTTAGGTTTTGGACTCTATATAATAAAATAACCAAAAAAACAATGGTCTTTCCCATGTATTTGACCAAATATTGGTGGTTTTAATTATTTTATAATCCAAAGGGCCTAAAATATTAAAATAATATCCTTTATGATGTGTAAGTGAGT
Organism: Viscum album; assembly: GCA_963277665.1. NCBI lineage: Eukaryota > Viridiplantae > Streptophyta > Magnoliopsida > Santalales > Viscaceae > Viscum > Viscum album. The sequence continues at coordinate 1,508,102,372 of OY728128.1, read as the reverse complement.
CATGTTTAAAAAGAAATGATTTTAAAACCTAAAAATATATTTTAGGTTTTGGAGGATTCATAAAGGATTTATAAAATTTATCAAATAAATTTAATATTACATTATTTTAAATGGTAAATATATATATGGTCATGGATACCATTTTTAGTATTCATTAAATCATTTTTGAGTCTTTATAATGTCATAATACACATCATATATTTATATAGTATTTAATTTTTACTTTAAAATTCTTATGTCTATGAAAATTATGAAAAATTTACCATAGGACAATTTTTACTTGTTGATTCCAAAAATAATATTCATTTTTTAAAAATAATTTTCTAAATAAATGAATTTTCACTTTTAAAATAGAATCTTCATTTTTTGAGAAATGTTGGGTTTTTTTATAATAACCATTTTTGAACCCTTATAAAAATTACATTTGACTACATAAAAAATATATGATCATTTATATTTAAAAAAAATATTTAATAATAATATTTTAATAAAATATTATATATTAAAAGAATCCATTAGTTCTTAAAAATAAACGTCTTAATTGAAATTGGATATTAATTAAAACCCCAATTTGTGTTTTATTGTATAAAAATCAAAATAATTTATAAATTAATAACATGAAGTAAATATAACCATTATTATATTGAAAATAAAATATAAATATTCATATTATTATGGACTTGATACATATATTGTGAATACACTTGAATACTCTCTAAGGGTAAGGTGTGTGATGTTGACACTTTCATGGGTGGTCCGACTTACAGGTTTTGGGCCGTGATGTCAATGAGCTTGAAATTCTACCATAAATAGTTTTTCCCATGATTAAGTTGTTGGATATAATCTTGGGATTGGTCAAGGGAAAATAAAAAATTTGATATCTCCCCTGGAATCTTTGATAAATGGTCTTTATAGGGTACACTTCTACTGGTTGAGGACATCACTTCCTTTGCCTGTGTCAATTGGATTTGTTAAAACCTTATATTTATACTAATCATATGATCACTATTCAATGGATATATTATCAATGATAATGATGATTAATGGTCTTTTAAATTTTATAGGATATGATAAAAGAAAATAACTCTACGTTTTTTCTATATCTATAATATATAAGAAGACATTTAATTAAATCACAAGGAGGATTTCATTTATAAATGTCCAGGTCGTTACAATTTTCCTTAATACTTTTCTAGGAAATACTCAATATAATATGAAACTCAAATCCAATATACCATAAGGGAAAAATTAGTGTACAAATTTAATAAAAAATGTACAATCAAAATTCAACTTACGTTTAATTAAGAATAAAAAATTAACTTTATAAAAAAATAAAAATTTTAAAACATTATATCCCCTTGATGACATTTTATCTCTTTTAGAAATACAAAGAAAGTCTATTTTCAAGAATACCCTAAGTTAACCTCCCACCATATAACTAGAGGTTTGAAAATCATTTTTAGAAACCCACTTTATTTTCAATAATCTATCTATATTCTATTATAAAACCATCCACTCCTAGAAATACAATATAAGAATCAAATCATTACATAAATGAAACCTGAAATATATTTTTTAAAGACCAAACATCCAAAGTCAAATTATAAAAATATTCATCAACTGGAACTAATAAATAACTAAAAATATTTTATTAAACCCTGCAATAAAACCTTTAAAACACCGTAATGAATCAACATTTAATTTTGAAAACAAAAACATTAAGAATATACCTTAGGTCATAAGTTATGTCTCATTTGAAAGACAACACTAAAGTTTTCATTTTGAAATTATTAATTAAATTATCCCATTGAACACTAATACCACCTTTCATATTGAAAAACTCTGAAAAACTTTGTATTTTTTTAATCCCAATTGTTTTTAAAAAATCTTCTCGAAAATGCTACCAATGATTCAAAAAACCCATTATAAGAAACTTTACCATGTTTTTGGAAACCAGTTTTAATCTTAAATCCTTCCAAAATCCTCCAGAAAAAATTTCCCAATTTAAAAAATTTAAAATATCCCAAATAAATTTCCATAAACCCCACGTAAAAGATTTAAAAATATTAAACATATGATTTTTTATTATATAAGTACAATATTTTCCAAAACCAGGCCTTCCATCTTTAAACCTTTACCTCAATATAATTACAAATATGATCAATTTTTTTAAAAACATCCAATCCATTATAAATCATTTACAATGAAGATGAAAAAAATTCAATATCCTTAAATAAAATAAAAATAAAAACTAAGTAAATTCACAACTATGCACAAATTGTACACATAGTCTAGAAAACGGTAAAACACCCATGTGCAGTCCACTAATATCTTCCCAGTCTAAGCTACATAGTCATAACATTGTTTTCCAGACCTTATATAAGAACTGCATACCCCATGAGTTCTATCTTATTTACAATACCACTAATAAATCCTTAATAGAAGACATAAATTCTAGAATAAAGATCAAAATACTCCAAGAAACTAAGAACCAAGCTCGATTAAAAAATTCATTCCTCCTCGATATCCTTATAAACTCAAGTATCCTCATAAAAGGTGGTGATCAAGACACTACTCATGAACTATATCTTGTTTTTTAATGATATTATCTCCTATATACCATAAATTCATAAATAAAAACCTTTCTCTAATACTATTTTATCATGTACTAACTCTAGAAACCTTGATTATAGTACCTAATATAGTCTATGGAAAGTCCTAAATAGAACTCCTAATCCATATCTATTAGAAACTAGTGTAAGGAATAAACCTAAACTCAAATGGGAATGTTTTTCTTGATAAATAAATAAATAACCCAAGGACTTACTTTTAAAAAATTCACCATGAAAATTCTACACATTGGGAGGCTATGCTAAAAGAAATAAACAATTTTAATTTAAATTTAAAACAAAATGAGGCATAAGGAAACAAGATGAATAAAAATATCATAAAATAATAAACTAGGTAGATTAACAAAATTATACAACCCAAAAGAGGCTTAAATAATATACAAAAAAACATAGTAATGCTAAATTAGATCGATGAAAATAATGTAAATTAAACAAAAACTATGGACATAACTAAAGACTTCTATGTGAAAGTGATATGCCTCCACCTACATCTTTATTAATCCCAACCCAAAAAGTTTAAGAACATTCACTATGTTTGAGTGTAACCTAGAAAAACTTATAATATTTATAGGTGTGAGTTATATAGTCCTGTAAATCATCTATCGCTGACATATGCCAAAACTATAAAATAAAAACCATTTCATTATAGTTTAAAATACTTTTAGAAAATAGGTTTTCTCAAGTAGGTTAACAAAACAAGGATCATGTTTACAAACCATATTTTATATAGGTTTTTTAATTTCTATTTAAAAAAATAAATGAATCAAATACCTTTAAAAACATCCTATTTGATATAAAACATAGATTCTTTCCACATAAATAAAAATTTTATATCTATTAATGAGAAACATTTTAAATTGAATGGAAACTATTTTTAAGGATAGAATATATTTTATTTCATAATAAAATTAAGACATAGTGTCACAAAAAGACTAAGAAGACATACCATAAAATACAACATCATCATGACCCAAAGAACTAAGACAAAAATCTAAGAAAGAGTTAATATGAACTCTTATAAATTGATTCTAGATAATAATAACCTACCCTAACACTCAGTATTTCTATACCTCGCCTAAGTGAGGGGTGAAATATCATTAGTTTTATCTATATCTATATTGAGGGCCATTAGTCAGAGTGTGCTACTAAACTAGTGCAACCTATATATATAGAATTCCAACCCATATATTTGAGTTTTTCCATTACATATGAATGGATGTGAGCACATCAAATAATAATATAAAATATAGTTATATAAATTAATAAACATTTCTTATTCCTTAGCTCTAAACACCCATCAGTCAAAATTCATGTTAACTACCATTCATTGAATATAACTGCAAATATATTTTATGACATTATAAAACCATTAAAAATATAAAAATACTCACAAATAGTGATTGTTTTAAGTTTTAATAGGAAATTCATGGGACACCTACCTCAAATTCATTACTTATACTAACCATGGTGCCATCCCACCTTAAGGGGGAAATAAAAAGTATAGAATTCCCAAGAAAACCATAAAACATAAAAAAACTTAAACTAAAATCAATAAAATTAGAACCCTAGGTCACCTTGACCTTTCTGGAGTAATAATTGAAAATAAAAGAGATAAAGGAATAATAGGATGAGGTATGAATGAGTTTACCTAGAGAAATTAACCAAAAAAATTGAAGCAAATCCTGGAAACCACCTTGTAAGAGATGGAAATTTAAGGGGAGAGTGAATGGGGTTTTACTTAATATGAGAGGGTAGAGTGATAGGAAAAATATCCCCCTAAAATTATAAAATTTTGATAGGGGAAAATATATAGTTTCATAAAATTAAGAGTCAACCTGGGGCCTATCACAACATGACACATTTCACAGCTGTATGAAAGGTTTTATATATCATTTATTTGTAGTGTGAAGACCTTAATCATGGAGTGAAATTATATATTCCATAACATAATACCTCTATAAAATCCTAGTCACTATGTGATGACCCTAGTCATGGCCACAACTGGATTGTAGTAAAAAATTGAAGACATGGAGACTACTTGATCTTGGCATGACATACCATTGTTGCAACACAATTGGTCTGCAATCAAAAACTAAAATTCCACCCTAAAACCCATAAAACTACCAAAATGACAATAAATAATCAAAATTAAAATAATGACCAAACATCAAAAGAAATTATATGATAAAATGAATAAAAAATAATTAATTGGTAGAATTTGGATAAAAATAGTTGTATGATAGAGTATTAAAAAAAGAACTCATAAAAACATGTCTCATTTATCAAATAATATTGATAAACTATTATATATAGTAATTATAGTTATAAAAAAATTAACACAACCTTTTTGATGAATGAACAATGTATTGATGAGTTATATATAATATAATTTTTTGAAGTGAATGTTTTAATCAATCTAAACATTTTATTATAAGTATCATGTACATGTTAAAAAATAACACTTAATTATTACCAAATTTGATATATCATTTAATTAAATTGTGTTGGTGGGTTTAGAATATGTTTTTTTTTCAAATAAGGCATTTTTCAAACCCTGCTATTCTTCACTATCTAAATGTTGTATCATTGTATAGGTTTGTGTGTTGGATGAATAAGTATTAATACATTGGTTGATTTTTGAATTAGGTAATAATTGGTATTGTATTTAATCTAAGAATATTTATATATTTAATATTATGAATGAAATTTAAAACTTTAGTCTTATAAAATAGTGCATAATTTCCTTTACCAATTCATCCATTAAAAAAAGTCTCTAGAATATTATTGTGAAAAAATAAGATTTTTTTTCTCAATTTTGTTTTCAGATTAAAAAATTCATATAAACATGTTACAAATATTCATTATTAAAAATATGGGTGATTTATTTAATGTTTAATCATATCAATATTCAAAAAAATATATTTATTCAACTTTATTTTTATTGAAAAATAACTTACATTAAAAGTGAAAAGTTTTCACATTAAAATCTATCAAATTCATACAATCAAATTGTTCTCATCCCCACCAATAATAAACAATACATGTTCATAAAATCACATTAGATACCATATCAATGAAGAAAGGAATACATGTTCCTAAATTCTCATTAAAGGCCTTATCCATGAAAAAATGAAAGTTGATGGAACATGGTTCCACAAATAATCAAAATCATGGTAAATTACAAGAATATAAATAAAAAACTTACTTGATATAGCTATAATAAAATGAGGTGCATTATGGATTATTAGAAAAAAAAAATAAACCATAAAAAATATTTCAATTTTATCACATAATATTTATGTGCTATTCTATATTATAATGGTAGTTATAAAAAAATAAACACAAACATTTTGACGTGTGAATAATGTTTTCATGAGTCATATAGAACATAATGTTTTAAAGTAAATGTTTTGATCAATATAAACATTTTATTATAGGTATTTTGTACATGTGAAATGATTATAACTTTATGAACACTAAATTTTATATTCCCTTTAAATAAATGGTGTTTGTGGATTCAACATGGGTGTTCTGTTTTATGAATGAAGTAGTTATCAGACCCGACTAATTGTTCTGGCCAATTGTTATAGCACTGTAATGGTTTGTGTATTAAAATCATAATTATCAATATATCACTTAATTTTTTTCAGGATAAAGAATTTATATTGCATTAAATTTGTGAAAAATTTTATATTTAAAATTTTATAAGAAACTATAACTTATGATCCAAAAAATAGTGCATAATTTGCTTTTCCAAATTTATCCATTATAAGAAAACAAGAATCTCGATGATGATTATATAGACCTAGACATAAACATTATATAATCTTGATTTAAGTTAAGAATTAATATTGAGTATATTTTCAGGTTTATAGTCTTAATAAATTAGGGAATAAATATTACATAACAACTCAATTTATACAAAGTGGGTACAACTACAACAGTATCCATTTATTCCACAATATAAAACTTTTAAAAGTAAACATGATTTATTTTTCTTGATAAAAATATTATTGACTTATTCCTTTCTCTTAACCATCCTTATACCCTGTGAAAACATTTCAAAAATGTGGAATGAGCACAAAAATATTAGTAAGGGATATAAAATAAGGAAAGAAAATGTTAGTCCATAAATATTTAAAAATACCTAAAATAATACTTTTCACCAATAAAACATAAGATCTTTAACATAACTTATGAAATCATAATATTCCCGATAAGCTCATATAAATCATAAATCATAAAGGAAACTTGTGGCACCCGTATTATACTTACATTATAGCTTTCATAGCTACATAGGGAGTAACCTTTGTGGTTATGTTTGGAATACCCATCACAGTATATTCCCTAAATATCTTAGGAAAAAATTATTGTTTTTCTCCATATCATTAACCAATTCATTGGAGAGCTATCATAGGATCACCCACCCTCGGTTTATCACAGAACCACTCATATACATAAGCAATTCCCAAGAACGACAACATAATAATAACACATAAACTATGCATAAAGAAAAAATAACATTTCCACATTAAAATAACAAGATATATTTTCCAAGATATTGATATAATAAATTCATTATAAAAAACATTTTCAAAAAAAACCTAAAAAGGTAATGTGGTATTTAATTTTCTTTTAAAAACATTACAGCTTATAGAGGAAGATGAATACCAAATTATGCTCACTATGGTGGAATGGTCATTGTCACTGTATGTGTTAAAAAACATCCTTTTTATCATTTAGTAAAATTCTTCGTATAAAAAAGATTCCTTTTAAAAACTATTTATTGAAATTAAAATTCAAATGGTTTGATTAAACACCGTATAAAATAAGGTGGTGTATAATATCAAAATATGCCTCAATGATAGGAGATTGAGACGAAGTCCCTTTCCATGAGTCCGACTCGTCACGTACAATATTTATATTACAAAATAATAAACATAGATTAATTTATATGTACTTTAGAACCCTCTAAAACTTTATTATTTCTTTTATATCACTTATTACTATGTTATAAAAATTTATTTAATTATTTTAGTTCATATCAGATGTTTTGTCAATATTCAGTACTTGAGTCGAAAATGAACATGGTTTTGATGTCACTAGTCTGTGTGTTCATAAGTCCATCATCTCTAGAATAGTATTAATTAAATATTCATCAATTTTATATATTAATCATTATTTTTAAATAAAACCATTAATTATTGTTATGAAAAATTAACAATGTTATATTCTTGGAGATGGTAGGTCGTTCATGCGCATGAGTAACATTCTCATTTTTCATTTTTCATTATGGAAATAAGGTAATTATTATTTTATCTTTACATAATGATAATAATATTATTAACATCATAATAATAATTTAAATATAATTATATATACCATACAAGTTATGTGGTGAATAAAAATGATTCAAATCGCTTCGTGGAGGTGATAGTTCACCGGTACAGACAAATGACATTATTGTTTTTATGTGCATGGAAGGTAAGAACATAATTGAAATTTTTTTATTTTAAAATGATAAATATTTCTTGAATATCACATATGAAAATTAATTCAATAATTATAACCAATATTTATAGACAATAATGGAAAACAAACTAAATCAGTTAATAGAAGTGATAATTCACATGTACGTACGAACGATTAATTTCTTTCCCATTTGATGGAAATAGAGATGGATTTAGGGGATGATATAAAAATAATAATAATTCATTATATTTAGGATACTTGATTTATTATTTCACCTTGGAAGAAGAAATAAAATAGAAAATCTTAAAAAAACTATACCTCCTCTTCGATTGATCACCTTTGAAGAAACATTAACACCTCCAAGAGGGGTGTTGTGCCTAAAATAAGGACTCAAGAATGTGTGGAGGGATTATAGGAAGAGTTTTAGGTAGATATTGGATACACCAAATGGAATTGTAAGTGTGAGTATTGGAGAAGAGAGGGAACCATTTTATAGGAGAGGGGAGGGGCACCCTTGGAAATTCTTAAAATATTAAATTAATATAAATTAATTTTTTAATAAAAATGATTAAAAATTTAAATATCTCTAATATAGGATGACTATAGTTCTAAATAATCTCATAAAATAATTTATAAAAATGTATTTATTTTATTTTAAACCTTATCTTTTTATTTTACCCCTAATTATTCTCTTTTAATTTTAAAAGTGGTAACAACATTTTAATTATTAAGAGGATATGAATTTTACTTATACAGGGTAAAATTACCCTAGTTGGAAACTTAATGTACCTTTAGACCTTATAATACCCACTTTGTGATTTTAGAATATTTTTACTATTTTTAAATAATATAATAATTTTATTTTTAAAAAATATCAATTATTTAAATTTTTACACTATTCATTTTATTGAATTTAAATAAAATATAAATAGAGATATAACTTATAAAAAACCATTTAATAGTATTATAACATGTAATATTCACTTATAAAATTCTTTCATGACATAAATTATTTCAAATAATAATTATTTTAATATTTATAATATCATTTATTTGATTCCTTTATTAATAAATCAATCACTCTATCACCATAGTGTCAAAATTAAATTTAATTATTTAATGTATAAAAATTATACATAAAATAAAATGATGTAGTAAATATTTTTATATTTATAATGAATATTTATAGTCAAATATATAACTTATATAAACCCATATTAATTTTTTTTAGTAAGAAGATATAAGTTTATAATATATTTTCCTTTACTTTAAATTAAAAGTTATAAGTGTCATAATCACACTCAAGTGTCCTCCAAAGGCAAAATTTTAATCCCAAGGGTTGTTTTGGTCACAAATATCTCTTAAAATAGTATTAGGACAAGTGTTAGAGTATTTTTATATTATTATGATATTATTTTTACCCCTATGTACCTGATTTACCCTTTAACCGTAGTAAATAAAAATAATTACTAATGTTACTATTCAAAATGTCCAAAAATAAAATGGACCTATTTAAATAATTTTTACCTTATAATTCCAAATATGGAATCCATTTTTACAAATTATAAATACAAAAATTTTAGTAATTTATATAAAATTAGTCCCCATTATCAAAATGAAAAAACAATTTTTTTAAGTAAAAACCATCAAAAGACTGACATATGTTTATATCAAATTTCAATGTGAAATTACCTCCAATTAACATAATTAAATTAAATGATAATAAATAATCTAATTATACTTTAAAACAAATTAAAAATATAACCTAACTATATAGATAAATTAGATGAAAGGGAAGTTATGAATTAAAATACTGTATTTTTCACTTTTCATTAAAAATGAATTTTTTCATAAATATACCAAAATTCAAAAAAAGTAAATTTTGATGTCCCAATTCTAAAGAAGAAGTTTATTTTGAAAAATAGAACATATAAAAGTGACAAAAACTATAGTTAAAAAGGGGTTTCTATCAAAAGGTGGTAAAACCACCTTATAAAAATATTTGAGTATTTTATACTTAAAACTAGATTCATTCTCAATTTAAGCCTCTAAAATTTATTTGGATAATGTAAAAACAATTGACAAACATGTATAAACATAATATAGTCAGTTATATTCATTCTTTTCAATACAATGACTAGGAATTAACTACCATTTAGAATAATAATATTAATAATGTATTATTTTCAGTATAACTCAGTCTTGGGTGCAACGTAATATTTCAGAGAAACCCATTGTTGCGTGTCGGGTATGCTATTGGAAAAAGAGTAATCTTTAACATAAAATTAACATCTTATTCATAAATATTAGTAGATATAAAAATGTATTATTTATAATTGTCTGGGATGTTATATCCTTCCCCCCTTTTGGAAATTGTGTCCCCAAAAATTTATTCACTTATCAAATAAGTGGGGGTATTTATCCTTCATAGAATTTTTAGATTCCAATGTTTTCTCTTCAACCATATAGTTTTTCCACAAAAACAAAACCTGAAAAATAACCTTATTCAATAATAATTGCTCTCTGTGGTCAAGAATATATACTGGTTGTTCATTATAAGAAATATTCTCTTCCAACTGAACTACTTATGTATTCAAAACATGATATGGATCCAGAATATACTTTGTTAACAATGAAACATGAAAAAAATCATGTACATAGGATAAAATATGAGGTAAATCCACTCGGTAGGAAACTAACCCAACTTTCTTTAATATTTCATAGGGTCTAATGAACTGTGGACTCATCTTCCCCTTCTTACCGAAATGCATTACACATTTCCATGGAAAAACTTTAAGAAAGACATGATCACCTACCTCAAATAAAAGATCCTTACTCTGTTTATCCGCATAGCTCTTTTGCCTACTATGTGCTATCCTCACATGTCTTTGTATTAACTGAACTTTCTCTACCATTTTCTCCACCAATTATGGTCTCATGAACTTCCTTTCACCTATTTTTCCCAAAAAGATGGAGTTTGACACCACTTTCTATATAGTGCCTCAAATGGTGTCATCTTTATACTAGAATGAAAACTGTTATTATAGGAAAATTATACCAAAGAAATATGTTGATCCCAACTTCCATGGTAATCCATTGAACAAGCATGTAGCATATCCTCCATGGTCTTAATTGTTTGTTTTTACTTCCCATCTGATTTAGGATGAAAATCTACACTGAAATTTAATTCAGTACCCAACGACTTCTGAAGGCCTTTCTAAAAGTTAGAAGTGAACCTAGGGTCATGATCTGATACAATAGAGAGAGGAACTCCATGTGACTTGAATATATCTTTAAGATACAACCAAGAAATTTGATATAGAGATAGAGTATCTCGAATTGAAATAAAATGAGTAGATTTAATCAATTGATTAATAATAATCCAAATCGCATTGTTACCTTGATAAGTCTTTGGTAATCCCACTATGAAATCTATGGATATATTTTCCCATTTCTATTCTAGCACTAGAAAAGGCTGAATTATCCATTTCGGTGACCACCTATATTCTTTAATCGATTGAAAAATCAAACATATTAGGTTTGAGTTAGAAATATCACTTTTCATTCCATCCCATCGGTAATATTCCCAAAGGTCTCTCCACATCTTAGTGCATCCAGGATGAACTGAAAATAGAGAACTATGGGCTTCACATAACAAATTTTTTTCAACTGTGAATCACTGGGAATGTAACACCCTGATATTTTATGAGAAGTATATTTTTTTATGCATTATTTTATACGCAAATAAATCTTTCACTGCACACAACACTGACTTGGCTTGCATTACACACAATAACGACCTTCCTCGATAGCGTGTGTAGTACGCAATACCGGGTTTCACTAAACAACGAGATATTATTATGGACTAGACATTATGAATAGTATTAACTAAATTTTGAATTTTATAACATTATTATTCATCTTACACATTTTATAGAACATGGTAAGAGAACAAAATAAATTTTTCGGGTAAAATAAATATTTTTCAAAAAATGCAGTTTTGCCGCCTTTTGATGGCGCGCCCACATTAAATCTAGTTTTTGACATGTTTATAAGTTCAATTTGACAAAATAAAATTCTTATTTGTAATCAGGATATAAAAATTTACTTTGGATAAATTTTTGATATTTTTCTGATAATTTTCATATTTTGATGAATAGTAAAAATACGCTAATTTTTAATTAAAAACAACTTTTTTCATTGAGATAATTTATATGGTTAAATTATAATATTTAATGTTTTTAAAGTATAAATATAATATATTTTTACCATTTAATATAATGTATGTCATTATCATTAATTTCACATTGAATTCATAGGTAAAAACAATTCAATCTTTGGCAATGTTTTAACTTCTAAAACCCATTTTCTTAACAATGAGATTAATTTTAAATTAATTACTACAACTTATGTGTTTTGAATTTTGAAAAATGGATTCCATATTTGGAATCAGTGGGTCCAAATTATGTTAATAGGCTACTTTTAATTTTTGGGCATCATGAATAGTAACTACGGTAAATTTTATTTACCCTAGTTAAAGGTAAATCGGGTGATTAAGGGTAAATATAAGATTATAAAATTACCCTAACAGCTTCCAAAATCCTATTGGATGACTAAAAGTCGTCCCATATCAAGTAAGAGTCGGATTAGATTCATTTAATTGAATTTTTTCCATGAAAATAATTTAATTATTATTAAAACCAAAGAAAGTGACAACATGTCACTTTCTTAAATGTTATAAGTATAATAATTTTAATTTAGTGATAAACTTAATGAAACATCTAACATAAATAGTCTCCAGAAATATAATACACGTATCTAAATCATATGAATTTATTTTTAATTTTTAGGGATTAAATAATTATCATTAATTATGACACAATAATGATGTGGAAATTATTTTATTAATTAAAATATCAAATAAATGGTTTTAAAAATATTAAAATAAACATTATATGAACTATTTAAAGTTCTCAACTAATTTTATAGATACATATGAAATTTTATGAATCTATTAAATATTTTAGTTCAAACATATTTTCTGTATATATTTTATTTAAATTCGAATAAATGAATAGTGTCAAAATTGACACTATTGTTATTTTATAAAAATAACATATTATAAAATTGTTTAAAAATCACAAAAATATTTAAAAATTATGAATTAAAATTTATATGGTAGAAAATGTCATAAAGTGTCAAATTATGGAAAATTCACAACATATATGTAATTATTTATAATAATTTAAAATTTACAATATTATTACCACAAATAAAATTAAATTGATAAATAAAGATAAATCAAGTTGATAATGTTTAAAATAAATTCCTAACATGTCTAAATTTTATTGGTTGATGATATTACAACCCTATATCATCTAATATTTTGATATGATTCATTTTGGAAGTTTTTAAGTGGGGTTGGGATTTAATATAAACTAATATTTCTTATATTTCTGAAGGTTCCCTCTCCTCCCTTATAAAAGGGCACCTCCTCCCTCTCTTCCTCACACCACTTTGAACCTTCAAGCTCGTCCAAACCCTGTAAAATTCTCTTCTCCACTTCCCTAGAAACATCATATAGATCCTGGTGATCTTGAAAGACCAATTTTAGTGCCCTAAGAAGAGGTCTCAAAGAGGCGATTCAAAGAAGAGGTAATGTTTGTTACCAATTCTTTCAACTTTATTTCTTCTTCCACTTATTCTTATTTAGTTGTTTAATTATTAAGTAATAACATCAGTATCACTCATATACTGATATGTTATTATAAGTATGAAACAACCCTATTTCACCATCTATCCATCCTACGGAAAACAAAATCAACACGCGTACGTACGTACGGAATACCGTCTCCATGTCGTGGTGTAATCTGGTTTTCCACCAACACCTTACATGGATGGGTATAATGGTGTAAAGAATAACTATATATGATTATTGTAAAGTTATATTGATTCTTAAATAGTATACATACACTCCAATACAATTCCACAATCATGGGAACGATATCATCGCTCGTGCGTACGTACGGAATACCGTCTCCACGATGTGATGCGACTCATTCAACATGATCTTCATTGAATAATGATTATATAAATGAATTGAATGAATCAATATGATATATATTACACTAATACCATTCTGAAAATTAGGTTTCTATAACCTAAAAATAGGAATAAGAATTTATTCGACAAAACACACATACGAACATAAAGCAATAAACACCCGAATAACACGTAGCAATGAAATATTACTAATAAGAAGCTAATAATATGACCATATATGATATCATAAAAATAATTATGATTCTGTAATAAGTAAATGGCATTATTTAAATCATTATATAGGAGGTTCGGACACTTACGAAGCAAATCAGACCTAAGGTAAGAGAAAATCTCACAATCTCATTTTTATCCGAGATTGTTTATACTTCAGAATTTACTGGGGAATATTTATCATCCACATCCATTTTTCCTCAATATGTAATATTATTTCCATCCACATACAATTTTTTAAATCCAATTTTACCCTTTGGTGAGTTTTTAGTAAAAGATATGAAAGGAATCTTTTGTTGTTTTTCGTACGAGGTACTTTTTGACTTTTCCGTCCAATGTACGGGAAGAATGTTTTTTTAAATTATACAGCATGAATGGATTTTTAGATCATTATTTCCATGAATCTTCATTTACAAGTTTTCAAGTTTATTTTTAATCAAATTCTTTTAGTTCAAAATTATATGACCTTTTAAGAAAGGAAAATGTTTTTGAAGTAGAAAGGATATTTTCCTCAAGAATGGAGTTCACGTGTTTTATCAAAATTATTTTACATCTAAGATAATATAGGGTTCTATTTATATCCCTATTTTAACATTGATTTGATTATGTTATGATGGAATTATTTTTACGATATCCTTTTATGGATTATGTTATGATGACTTGATGTTTAAGAATCCCATTTTTATTACATGAGTTATGCTATGATGTATGGTTTATGATTTTGTGGCACACATAATAATGGTATCATTATGAGATGGGTGGGAACTATATCTCCCTCCAATGCATTGGGTAAAGATTTATATCTCATGATATAGACATGGCTGGAACGGCAGGTTAAACCAGTTCAGTGAAACAGGACTGAAACTAGGAGTGAACTCGGTTCAGAAATGCACTTTTTCCGCTAAGATAGTCTTGGAAATTAGTCTTGAATACTAAGAAATGAGTTTCTCTGATTATGTGTGTATGCCACAAAGCTTCATGTTTTAAGTTATGATTATTGGGATTACATTTCACTTCTATGATTTATCCCATGTTATGATCTCTTTTGCAGGATAATATTTTCAAAATGTTATGTTCTTATGAATATGATATGTTTGATATTTCTTCTGTTTACCCTTACTGAGCATTTATGTAATCTCCTGACCCCAGCTACCCAGAGTCGGTGCATTATTGCGTAACATTGGCATGATCACAAAAGATCAAGTCTCTAAATACCGATTAGTTTAGTAGCCTTGGAAACACTAGATATATTCATAAATGTTACATTACATCGTAATGTGAAAAACTACAATAACATAGTGTCCATTTTCCACACTCATATCCCCGTCAGACTATCCTTGCAGGTCATTCTGAAAATACTTCTTCACATCCTGGAAAAATTAAAACATTGAAAGGGGTGAGCTCAGATGCTCAATAAGGATAACAATATAGCGGAAGCTTTCATAAATAAACATTAACATTTAAGGCAATGTATAACTAAAACAAAAGCCTTTTTAAACATGAACTTCAGCATAATATGGAAAAAATAAAATTAAATAATTCCATTTACTTACTCACATAGATATTCTACTAGTTGAATAATACCATGCAATATCAATAACCACTTTTATAATGATGGAATGCATAATGCCAGACTATCATAACCACGTAGCCAAGGCCTCGTGCCAAGACCACAAATAAGATTTTATCAAGGCCTCGTGCCAAGACACTAGTTTGTCTCATGAGAACTACCGATGCATTGAGGAGCTATAGTGGTCTCCACCCGTCACTTATTAAGTCCAATGCATTCCTCATATGAACTGGTTTAAGCATATCATAAACCATAACATAATCGTATCACATAAAACATGCATAAAGGAAACATAACATTTCCATATTTCGACCACAAGATATCAATAAAACACATTGATATAATAAAAACATTATCAAAAGAATTTTCAATACCAAAATAAAAGAAAAGTAAAACATGGTATTTATTTTTCATTTAAAAAAAAGTTATGGCTTATAGAGGTAGCCGAAACTCAAATAATAGTCACGACGGCGGAGAAGTCGTTGTCGCTGCATACGTAAGAAAAAACATTCCTTTTTTCATTTAGTAAAAACGCTTTGTATAAAAATATTCCTTTTGAATAAAAGTAAAAGTCAATGGGGTTTATACACCGTATAAAAAAAGTTGTGTATAAAACCAAATATGCCTCAATGAAAGGAGATTAAGATGAAGTCCCTTAAAAAGATCATTTTTTAAATAAAATAAATCTATTATGTGTATTCACTATAAGTACACATAAATAAAGTACAAATACAAGATAGGAAATAATAATATCATGACATAATTTTAAAGTAGGAGATTAACCCAAAGAACGTAAATTGGGTTAAGAAGTTCCCTTACCTCGTGTCCGACTTGACTCGTTCGTTCTTTAATCTCATGAATAATAAACTAGAGTTAATTTATATTTTCTTAAGAAACATTTTCATGTTCATTATTCCTTTTATATAATTTATTACCATGTTATGAACATTATGTAATTATTTACGTTAATAACGGTCATTTTGTCGATCTTAGGTACTTGAGTCAAAAATAAACTTCTTATAATTACAATTTGTTCATGTGGTAATATATCCATTATATCCATAATTATATTCATGATGTATATATCATATACATCATATATATCCAGTATATACATTCATTTATAATATTACATAACATTTAGTGGTAAGAAATGAAATGCACCGTTCATGGAGACGGTAAGCCGTACGTACGCATGAACGCTACTTTCATTTCTATTTCGTATTTAATGGAATGAAGTTATAATTATATAAAGGTATAATATAATTCCAGTATAATATAATGTATAATACCATTTACTCCATCCTTTATACATCCCACATATGGCATTAACGATTCAAATCACTTTGAGGGGGCGGTAGTCTGGACTTCCTAAAATGAAATTATCGCGTTTACCCATAATGGAAATCATAAAGTATGCCATAAATGAGAAATAAAAAAGCATAATGAAAAAATAAACATAATATATATATATCATATATGAGAGTAGTGTCATCAAAATGTCCACCATTAGAGGTGTTAAAAGAATATTGAACAATCATCGTTTCATGAGGCCGTATTTCGCCACCCACAGAAACAGTATCTACTTTAACCATTAGACGAAGGTGTGAGTAAGTGTAAAACAAATACTTATCATAAAAACATCCTATTATATTTTATTTACTGGTGTTGTTACAAAATAAAGGAATAAAAAGAGTTTAAGGGGTTGGAGAAGCAAAATAAAACAAAACAACATTAGAGAAGACATCTCCTTAAAACCGGGTAACTCTTTTTGATTTGAGCCAAAGGCTTCCTTGGGAAGAATTCTGCCAAAAGTGATGCTTCTAGGAGTAAGGGAGGTAAGTTTAGAGAGTATTTGGGAAGAGGTTGGCTAAGACAAAAGGCTTTGAAGGTGTGAGTAAGGTGGTAGTGGTGGGGGCCTTTTATAAGAGGAGAGAAGGGGCACTCTTGGA
Organism: Viscum album; assembly: GCA_963277665.1. Lineage (NCBI taxonomy): Eukaryota > Viridiplantae > Streptophyta > Magnoliopsida > Santalales > Viscaceae > Viscum > Viscum album. Next base: position 1,508,084,475 of record OY728128.1, on the reverse strand, counting down.
AAGATTGAAATGTTACATTATTATGAAATGATTTTTCGGATTATAAAGGTCCCAAACTTATATATTTCAATGGTAAGGTGATAAGGGTTCGAAATATACTCATCCAATACTTTTTTGACAAGTGTAATTCTTATATTTTACATTGTCTTTTCATTTTATTTAAATCTTTAATTAATGAGGTAATCGCTTCATCATTATGGTGTCATAAAAAATTTAATTTATTTAATGTCTAAAAATTATAGAAAAAATATCATGATGTAGGAAATATTTTTATCTTTCCAATTAATATTTATAGTCAAAATTATGACTTGTATAACCCCATTTAAAAATTGTTTTAGTAAAACAACTTATGTTTGTGACATTTTTATTTTAACTTTAAATAAAAGTTATTTATGCCCTTTTCCTACCAAAGTGGATCCATGGGGTCCCCAAGTTGAACCATGGATTGTATTGGTCGACCATGACACATACAATAGGGGTAGGACAAGTGTAAAGGTATTTTTATATTTTTATAATATCATTCTTACCTTAAATTTCACTAATTACCTTTAATGGCGATTAATTAAACTTAAAAGTTTCTATTCACCAAAAAATTATTTTAATCCCATTGAACCATATTTTACTTTCTAATGACAACCATGTATGTCGGATTTTTGAAATTCAAATAACAGAAGTGGTTATATTTAATTTAAATGAAAAATCAGTTTTTTAACTACCACTTAGTGGTTTCACTATTCATCAAAAATTGAAGTTTTTCAGAACAATGCCAAAATTTCACCCTAAGCTATAATTGATATTCCGAATTCAAAAATGATGTATATTTTAAAAAATTCCAAAAATATAAGTTTCATTAATTAATTTTATAATTAATTCCCACTGTCACAACAAATAGCGTGTTTTTAAGAAACAATATATATTAAAAGATTGACAATTGTTTATGTCTAATTTCAAAGTAAAATTAATTATAATGACCACCATTGGATAAAATGGTAAAAATATATTCTAATTATACTTTAAAACCACTCAATAGTATAATTTATCAATATAAATTATTTTGATTAAAAAAGTTGTTTTTAAGTATTTTTCACTATTTATAAAAAATTGGAAGTTCTCAGAAAAATACCAAAAATTCAACATAGGCTAATTTCAATATTAAGAATACAAAAATGAAGTCCATTTTGAAATATAAAATTTATTTAATTTTAAAAAATGGGTATTACTATTCATAACTGCTACTTTTATTGGTCGCGGTGTGTTAGAACCTCGAACTTGCATACAATGCAAGCTATTGCATTATTGAAAGAGAAGTGTATCGTGAAGGCTCAGGGTGTTACATTATCCCCTCCTTCAATAAATTGCGTCCTCACAATTTGAAAATTTTCTTTGAAAATAAAAGGCTGAAAATAGAAAATACCTTTGTGGAAAACCCACATCGGAAATAAGGTTAATAAAATTTAGGCTTAATAAGACAGAAAGGGAAATGAAAAAGTAACCACCAAATTATGATCTCGATAAGAAGAACATTGGTGGCAATTAAAGACATATAATTTGAGGAAAAACGTAAATATTTGTAGGGAGTGATTGAGGTCATCAATCACAAACAAGTGTAAAATTGAGGGCCTCAAAGCCTTCAATCTATGTTGATTTAAAATATTATCAGTTCAACAAGACATAAGGTATGAGGATAACCCATTTTTTTGTTTTAATATCCCTTTAATAATGTTTAAGAATTAATTTATTCATAGAATAAGAGATAGGTATATATATATTTATGCTTGACAAGTAGAGTTTCAACCTTCAACTAATTTCTACCACAAACTCATCTTTCACTCAAAAGGATAATAGAACTCAAAAATATTATATTTATCCTAATCATACAAGGTTAAAAATATTAGCACATACCATTTAGATTAGGAAAACTATTTTGTAATAACCAGGGACTTCCTGTAGGCTAGTGGTAGGTAGTAAAGGCCTGTCGCACTATGGTTGTGGGTTCGATTCCTGCTGCTTTGTCCGACGCGACGGGTTATGCCCCACCCTGCATGTTGTCCTTTTCTTAAAATTATAGTATTATAATATTCCAAAATTAATCTTCAGAAATGTTTTAACCTTAAACAATACTATCCAAGGATCAACTTAATCCATTCCAACCTTTATAGTTATCCAAAATACCTCCATCCAGACTTTCTCTAAAATGTCCTTAAATTCCCAAATCAATTTCAACATTAGATTCCCCAAACAAAGTATGGTTTCTCTTATTGTCACATACTGAAAATATGATTACCTTCATCATATTAAAACCTTAATTAAAACAACAAGTATTGAAGTACAATCCTTATATATATCACATTATTCTTATAACCATAATCTAGTTCTTGAGTCCAAAAACACAAATACAATAATTATTCAACTTCATCTGTAGTAACAGCATAAGCTTGGCCTTGATCCCTTGGCCTTTTATGAGGCATTTTTCCCTGACGCTTAGGACATTCATTTGCATAATGCCCCATTTCCCTACAATAGTAGCATTCAACATTGATAGCCTTTCCCTTGCAATCACGAGCCTGGTGACCTTTTTCTCCACATTTATAACAAACTCCCATTCCTTTTAGGCAAGTAACAGGGCGATTCTTCCCACAATTATCACATAATGGAAAATCATTCTTTCCCTTTTTCCCTTTATCTATCTCTTGTTCCACCATTCTCTTCTTCTCTTGCTTTACTTTGTTGTCATAAGACTTAGATAATTCCTTTTCTGTCTTGATAGAACATGAGCCAATATCTTCGTATGACGAGAAGGTTTGTGAGACTAATGCTCGACGGAGAAATGGTTGCAACCCATCAAAGAAATGATCAATATTACTTATTGGGTTACGTATATAATCTGCAGCATGCCTCGCTAACCTTGTAAAGTTAGCCTCATACTTTGAGACATTCTCATCCTCCTTCTGCCTCAGACTCAGTAACTGCCTTTCCATATCTACTCGATGGTCATGAGGAAAGTATTTTTCTAAGAAAATTTCCTTAAACTCCCTCCATTCCATACTTGATACTTCTTCATCTTCCTTTGTGTTTTGAATCAGAGACCACCATTGATCGACATCTCCAGTGAGCCAGTAAACTGCCATGACAACCTTCTCCCTTTCGCTACTCCCCAAGGCGTGGAATATTTTCTCTAAGGAGTTTATCCATTGCTTAGCTACTAATGGATTTTTACCCCCATTAAATGTTGGTGATTGTTTCCTCATGAAGCGGTCTAACATTGATCCTCCACATTGTGGATCAGGGTGCTCCATACGAGTAAGGTTATTATTCATAACCTGAGTGAGTTGTCCCAGTATGGTAATAAGTTGATCAGCACCAGCTGTATCTCTATATCCACAATAATTATCTTGAGTAGGAGGGCAATCCCTACACGGAGTGGGTGCATTGATATAGTTTCCATTCCTTCCACTAGGCACCATTTCTAAACAATGGCATAAACTAGATTAGTTTATGAATCAAAATACATAATTCCATACTTGTAAAATACTTAACATAAATTGAACTATTTATGGATATAATCCATAATCATAAAAATGTTTTCTTTGAGGAAGTATATACCCATAACCCTTCATAGTGGTTTGTAAAGAAAATGAGAATTATCCTAAGCATATCCCCCGGGAGTGTCGTAACCAAGAGTGCAGCAAGGCCCGTTGTCGTGCACCAGTTCCCGTTCGAGTCTAGCTCAAAGCAGTGTCTTCAGGTTTTACCCCTAGGTACATCTATCCCAGATCCGCCTCTACCTGCTCGTATCCAGACATGGATGTATTACTTGGAAAACTCACAAAATATCTATAATACCAAAATTCTAGGAAGTTCTTCAATACTAATCCTCAAAGTCTATCTTTGGGCTATGTGCTATAATCAGAGTTTATCTAAATCTAGCTTCCAAGGTTAGTACTAAACTGCCTCTGATACTAACTGTAACGCCTCGACCCTAGCTACCCAGAGTCGGTGCGTTATTGCGTAACATTGGCATGATCACAAAAGATCAAGTCTCGAAAGACCGATTAGTTTATTAGCCTTGGAAACACTAGATATATTCATAAATGTTACATTACATCATAATGTGAAAAACTACAATAACATAGTGTCCATTTTCCACACTCATATCCCCTTCATACTATCCCTGCAGTTCATTCCTAAAATACTTCTTCACATCCTATAAAAATTAAAACATTGAAAGGGGTGAGCTCAGATGCTCAGTAAGGATAACAATATAGCGGAAGCTTTCATAAATAAACATTAACATTTAAGGAAATTTATAACTAAAACAAAAGCCTTTTGAACTGGAACTTCAGTATAATATGGAAAAAATAAAAATTAAATAATTCCATTTACTTACTCACATGGATATTCTACTAGTCGAATAATCCTATGCAATATCAATAACCACTTTCATAATGATGGAATGCATAATTCCAGACTATCATAACCACATAGCCAAGGCCTCATGCCAAGACCACAAATAAGATTTTTTCAAGGCCTCATGCCAAGACACTAGTTTGTCTCCTGATACCTACCGATGCATCGAGGAGCTATAGTGGGCTCCACCCATCACTTATTAAGTCCAATGCATTCCTCATATGAACTGGTTTAAACATATCATAAACCATAACATAATCATATCACATAAAACATGAATAAAGGAAACGTAACATTTCCACATTTAAACCACAAGATATCAATAAAATAGGTTGATATAATAAAAACATTATCAAAAGCATTTTTAATACCAAAATAAAAGAAAAGTAAAACATTGTATTTATTTTTCATTTTAAAAAAGTTATGGCTTATAGAGGAAGACAAAACTCAAATAATAGTCACGGTGGCGGAGAAGTCGTTGTCACCGCATACATAAGAAAAAACATTCCTTTTGTTGTTTAGTAAAAACATTTTGTATAAAAATATTCCTTTTGAATAAAAGTAAAAGTCAATGGGGTTTATACACCGTATAAAAGAAAGTTGTGTATAAAACCAAATATGCCTCAATGAAAGGAGATTGAGACGAAGTGTAACATCCCAAGGTTTTCTAAAAATAAATTGAAAATGCTTGAAATTTTGTTTAAGGTATATATTTATAAGTATCCTTTAAACATAATTTTATTTCTTCTATGTTTTGAATTTCAAGAAACTATCATCTACAATTGTGTTCAGTATGTTATTTCGAGTCTGATGGAACAAACTTGTTTTTTTGGTGAATAGTAACATGCCCTTATGAATAGTAATATGAATAGTAATATGAATAGTAATATGACCTCATGAATAGTAAATAATAATATTATTTTATTTTCCCATGGCAATAGGATAATGGGATCTTAATTAATTTTCCAATGTCACATAAAACTAATTGCACTTCAATTTTGTTATTTTTCGAATTAACTGTGACCTTATTTTAAAATTAAATTAATAATATTTAGAAAATTATTTTTGAAAAATGGAGTTCATTTTTGAATTCTACACGTCGAAAAATGGTTGGGGTAAATTTTTGGTATTTTTCTGAAACTCTTGAATTTTCGGTGAATAGTGAAATACGGTAAAATACCGTATAATCAATTTATCAGTAAAAATGCACTATTTATGACATCATAAGTGATGAAAGGCCACTTGCTTCGAAATCACATGATATTTTCACTAATTAAGGCCACTTTATTTGAGATTATTCATAGTATTGATAAAAATATTATAATAATAATTAAAATAATCTAAAATACCTCCCCTCCTCCACTATAAATACCACCCTCACTCCCCTCTTCCTCCCACACCTCTCAAGCCTTGAGCATTGTCTAATTTATGCCAAATTCCCTCCTCAATCTTCTTCCCCACGTCCTAGAGCTGCTGGTCTCACCAAAAGGCCAAAATCAAAGCCCTTAAGTAGGATCTCAAGGAGAAGAGATCAAGAGGTAAACATCCTCTTTCATTTTCATTCTTTCCATCCATTTTATGTTATTCTCTTCCTTTCCCTTTGTCTTTTGTTGGGATATTTCATTAAATATTTTCCCTTACAATCCAAATTTTGTATGATTGATGAGATATTCCATTCCTCTCATCAATCTTGTTTTTATGAAATTTTTAGAGGCGCCGTTAGGCTGCCGAATTTTTTTGTAAGAAATTTCTCATGTTTTCTTTATTTCATGATTCCTTCCACTTCTTTCTTCACCCCCTCTTATCCAAGAGGCATGAAATCTCCAGAATCATGTATATTCTGGATGTTTTCATGTTTATGGAAAATTACAAATCATTATTCCTCTCCTCTTTCACTTATTTAAAGAATCAAAAAACATTGTTCATTTGTGTCGAATTACCGATATCGTGGACGATGTATTTTCAATTTCCATTAATTATTTCAAGTCTGGTCATGAAACCATTTATATGGTTGAACCAGGTTATAATATAAGTTTTATGAATCATATATGGTTCTATAATTCTTTTGTACTCATGATTCAAACTTATAAGACTAAATGAAATTGTAATTATCAAAGAACCACTTAAATTATCTAAACGAACATAATTAATGTTTTAACTTATAAATCATCATCATATAAGGCACCAAAGTGATGAATGGTATAATTTATGGTACTGGAGTTATGTAACTAATACTCCATTCCAATTCTGGGTTTCACTTCCAATCAACAAGAACGATTCATCATGAACCGATCGTGAAAATCACAAAAGAACTCACCCAAAATAATGCAAGGAACAAAATACTAACAAATAAGGGGTGAAATGAGGTTATGAAATGACCATATAAGATGTTATAAACATGAACAAGTTTCTTTAAAATACTAATAACACTCTTTTAACCATTATACAGGAGGTTCAAACAATTTTGAAGTAAGACAAGCCCAAGGTAAGGGAATTCTTAACCCGATTTCCATTCTTTGGGTTAACCTTCTACTTTATAATTTATGTGCTATTTAAATTGTTTGTGTGATGGGTTCTGTTTATATTATGTTTAATTATGTGTATTTACAGAGTATATACATATTTCATCCACTCAATTAAGTCTCACTTCAAGTATATGAAGTTTATAAGGGACTTTTCTTCTAAAATCCTCTTTTAAAATTCTGTTTTATAAGATTCAAAGGCAATGTTTTTATGCTATTATTTATGTTGAATGATTATGCTTTGGCTATTAGGCATTGTTTATGATGAAGGGTGGGACCTATATTTCCCTCCAATGCATTGGGTATGAGTAAGTTGGAGGTCGGCCGTATGGTTACTCCAAGTGTAACTGTGATGGTTACACAAAGTAAGGTAGCCGTGAGGGTTACAAATTTTAAGGTAGCCAAGATGGTTACAAGATTATGTAAGTAATGCCCCAATATAACTTTATGATTATAATTATGTTTGTATGGATCTTGTGTAAATCTCATGTTACACAAAGTAAGATTTTATGGGTGTAAATCATGTATTTTAAAAATGTTTTCATATGTCTTGTGTATTCATGGACTAATGAGATTTTTCCTTCTTTTTCATACCTTACTGAGCTTTTGTGCTCATCCCAAGTTTTTAAATGATTTTTCACAGGTTAATGGATGAATAATACAAGGAAGGAAGACATGTTAAATGTTGAAGAATTGTCAAGGAGTCTTGTTTTATGTTTTAATGTTTTATATTCTGAGGAAAATGGAAACTGATTTTATGGTATCCACTATGTAACAATGTGTAATGTTATGAATATTTTGTCTTAATTATCTAAAGCTCTAAACTTGAAAAGATCCTCAATGTAAAATGAAGTGTTTTCTTGAATAAATTCAAGATTATGTATGAAATAAGTGCGGGTCCTTACACGAAGTCCCTTACAAAGATCGTTTTTTAAATAAAATAAATCTATTATGTGTATTCACTATATGTACATATAAAGAAAGTACAAATACAAGATAGGACATAATAATATCATGACATAATTTTAAAGTAGGAGATTAACCCAAAGAACATAAATTGGGTTAAGAAGTTCCCTTACCTCGTGTCCGACTTGACTCATTCGTTCTTTAATCTCTTGAATAATAAACTAGAGTTAATTTATATTTTACTAAGAACCGTTTTCATGTTCATTATTCCTTTTATATCATTTATTACCATGTTATGAACATTATGTAATTATTTACGTTAATAACGGTCATTTTGTCGATCTTAGGTACTTGAGTCAAAAATAAAATTCTTATAATTACAATTTGTCCATGTGGTAATATATCCATTATATCCATAATTATATTCATGATTTATATATCATATAAATAATATATATCCAGTATATACATTCATTTATAATATTACATAACATTTAGAGGTAAGAAATGAAATGCACCGTTCATGGAGACGGTAAGCCGTACGTACGCATGAACGATACTTTCATTTCTATTTCGTATTTAATGGAATGAAGTTATAATTATATAAAGGTATAATATAATTACAGTATAATATAATTTATAATACCATTTACTCCATCCTTCATACATCCCACATATGTCATTAACGATTCAAATCACTTTGAGGGGGCGGTAGTACGCACTTCCTAAAATGAAATTATCTCGTTTACCCATAATGGAAATCATAAAGTATGCCATAAATGAGAAATAAAGAAGAATATTTAAAACATAAACATAATATATATATCATATATGAAAATAGTGTCATCAAAATGGCCACCATTAGAGGTGTTAAAAGAATATTGAACAATCATCGTTTCGTGAGGCCGTATTTCGCCACCCACAGAAACAGTATGTTCTTTAACCATTAGACGAAAGTGTGTGTAAGTGTAAACCAAATACTTATCATAACAACATCCTATTTTGCTTTAGATACTGGTTTTGTTACAAAAGAAAGGAATAAAAATAGTTTAAGGGGTTGGAGAAGCAAAATAAAACAAAACAACATTAGAGAAGACATTACCTTAAAACCGGGTAACTATTTTTGATTTGAGCCAAAGGCTTCCTTGGGAAGACTTATGCCAAAATTGAGGCTTCTAGGAGTAATTTAGGGAAGTTGAGAGAGTATTTGGGTAGAGGTTGGCCGTGACAAAAGTCTTTGAAGGTGTGAGTAAGGTGGTAGTGGTGGGGGCCTTTTATAAGAGGAGAGAAGGGGAACTCTTGGAAAGATTGAAATGTTAATTTATTATGAAATGATTTTTCGGATTCTAAAGGTCCTAAACTTATATATTTCAAGGGTAAGGTGATAAGGGTTCTAAAAATACTCATATAATAAGTTTTTTACAGGTGTAAGTCTTAGATTTTACCTTATCTTTTCATTTTATTTAAATCGTTAACTAATGAGGTAATCGCTGCATCATTATGGTGTCATAAACAATTTAATTTATTTAATGTCTAAAAATTATAAAAAAAATACCATGATGTAGGAAATATTTTTTGCTTTCCAATTAATATTTATAGTCAAAATTATTACTTGTATAACCCCATTTAAAAATTATTTTAGTAAAACAACTTATGTTTGTGACATTTTTATTTTAACTTTAAATAAAAGTTATTTATGTCATTTTCCTACCAAAGTGGCTCCATGGGGTCCCCATGTTTACACATGGATTGTATTGGTCGGCCATGACACATCAAATAGGGGTAGGACAAGTGTAAAGGTATTTTCATATTTTTATAATATCATTTTTACCTTAAATTTCACTAATTACCTTTAATGGCGATTAATTAAACATAAAAGTTACTATTCACCAAAAAATTATTTTAATCCCATTGAACCACATTTTACTTCCTAATGACAACCATGTATGTCATATTTTTGAAATTAAAATCACAGAAGTGATAATGTTTCATTTAAACGAAAAATTAGTTTTTTTAACTACCACTTAGTGGTTTCACTATTAATCAAAAATTGAAGTTTTTCAGAACAATGCCAAAATTTCACCCTAATCTATAATTGATATTCCGAATTCAAAAATGATGTCTATTTTACAAAATTACAAACATATAAGTTGCATTAATTAATTTTATAATTAATTCTCGCTGTCACAACAAATAGCGTGTTTTTAAGAAACAATATATATCAAAAGATTGACAATTGTTTATGTCTAATTTCAAAGTGAAATTAATTATAATGACCAACATTGGATAAAATGGTAAAAATATATTCTAATTATACTTTAAAACCACTCAATAGTATCATTTATAATTTATCAATTATTTTGATTAAAAAAATTGTTTTTAAGTATTTTTCACTATTCATAAAAAATTATAAGTTCTCAGAAAAATACCAAAAATTCAACATAGGCTAATTTCTATATTATGAATACAAAAATGAAGTCCATTTTGAAATATAAAATTTTTATAATTTCAAAAAGTGGGTATTACTATTCATAACTGCTACTTTTGTTGGTCGCGGTGTGTTAGAACCTCGAACTTGCGTACAATGCAAGCTATTGCATTATTGAAAGAGAAGCGTATCGTGAAAGCTCGGGGTGTTACAATTTGAGCTCACCCTTTTGTATGTTTTCTTTTCCCTAGGTCAGGAAGAAGGTTATTAAGTAGGATATGCCAAAAAGGAACTCTAGATATGATGAAATAAATGGGAGACAACATAGATGTTTTATGAACCAGTTGTTTATGTTTCCTAGTTTCTAAAGACACTATACCAATACGATCCTTTCATTGTTTTGTTATATGTTGTAATAAGAATGCTTTCAATTTGGAAGCAATAAAAATGTATGAAAAGTATTGTTCAATATAGGGAACCCATAATATCTTTACAAAACACAAAAACAAAATCTTTATCAATGTAAAATTCAGGTAACTCACCCTTATAAACCAATTTTACCTTTTTCTTCAACTCACCATCTTCTTTCTATGTTTTCTTAATTCTGTATGATAGCGATGATTTCATTACCACCTGAAACAAAATAGGGGAATTCCCTACACCAAAAAATTCCAATCCAAAATTAATCAAATCATTAACCAAAGGATCATGTTCTAAAATTTTCATGGTTAATATAACATTAGTTTTCTAACTCCAAGCATTAGCCTATTTTTTTACTTTTCTAAGATGATAATGAATCATGAAATAATAATCCTTGATTTTTTCCAACCATCTTATTTTTATCATGTTAAATTATTTCTAAGTGAATATATGATTCAAATTTTTTTGTTCAATATATATTTCACATTTTAATCAATATACATTATTCCTCTAATTTTTTAAACCAAAAACAACAATAAGTAATTCCACATTAGGTGTAGGGTAATTTAACTCATGAGTTTTAAACTAACGTGTTACCTGACCATTCTTCATTAGGATACAACTAAGTTCTTTTAAAGAAAGCATCACTATAGATAAGAAAATTCACCATTCCAAGAAGGTAATTCTAATACTAGATAAATCACCAATCTTCTTTTAAATTTTTGAAAACAATCATCACATTCTTTTATCTAGATGAACATAACACCTTTTCAAGTTAACTTTGTTAGTGAGCTTAATAACCATGAAAATTTTCAACAATCCTTTATTAATATCGAGCTAAACCAAGAAAACTATGAATCTCGATTATATTTGTGGGTCTTGGTCATTCTTCAATAAATTTTTTTATCCGGATCAATAGTTAATCCATCTTTAGAAAAAAATTTACCAAGGAAAGAAATTTTTTGTAACCAAAACTCATACTTGCTAAATTTCCCATATAATTTCTTTTCTTTTAAGGTTTTCAAGACAAACCATAAATAAATTTCATGATCTTTTTTAATTTTATAATATAGAAAAATATCATCAGTAAACACAACCAAAAACTTATCCAAGAACACATGGAATGTTCTATTCATAAGATCAATGAATAAAACAAGTGCATTAGTTATCCTAAACATCATAACTACAAATTCATGATCACTATATCTAGGATGAAGTTTAGCCTTCAGAATGTTTTCTTCCTTTACTTTCAACAGATGGTACCCCGACCTATAGTCAACCTTTGAAAAATATTGTTCTCCCTAGATATGATCAAGAAAATCATCAATATGAGGAAAATGATACTTGTTCTTAGCAGTGATGTTATTCAAGGATCTATAATCAATGCAAAGTCTCATTGAACCATCTTTCTTTTTAACAAACAACACAAGAGCATTGCATGGTGATGCGCTAGGTTGAATGAAACCATTATCTAATAACTTCTACAATTACTTCTTTAACTCTAAAAGTTCAATTTGAGGCATTCGATAAGGGGGTTTCGAAATTGGGTTAGTATCAGTAACTAAACAAAATATAAATTCAAATTACTAATCAGGTATAATACTGGGAAAATCATCAGAAAAATAATCAAGATACTCATTTACCATAGATACATAATTAATATAAATAGTTCCTTAATTTTCAACAATATGTGCAAGGTAATATTCATTTTCATATTTTAATAGTTTTAATCTTCATAATATGTTATCAACGATAAAGGTTATTTCTTTTACACAAACTAAAAGTCTTTCTGAAAAGAAACTTATTTAGCTCTACAATCAATTTTATCATGGTAAAAAGAAAGCTAATCTATACTCAGAATAACATCAAACTCTACAAGAGGCAAAAGAATAATGTTTTCATGTAGATTCCTTCCAAAAATAAGGCCAGGAATATTTTTATAATTTCTTTTTGTCTCAACATTTTACCTGGGTGTTTTTACCATAAGTTCTAGATTCATTTCTTGATATGTAATTCCCAATTTACGAGAAACTTTCTCAGAAATGAAATAATGTGTAATCCCGGAATCAAAAAACACATTGACATAATCTGAATAAACAAACAATATACCTGATACCACTTTATTTGATGTCTTAACATCTATTGAAGTAGTTTCAAAGGATTTCACCACACCTTTCTGCTTATAATATGGCCGCTTCCCACCATTTGAGTTCTTTTTCGAAAACTCGTGTTGGTCAAAGTAGAGTACTCAAGAGGGGGGAGGGGTGAATTGATTATCTATAAAAATTTCTGTTAAAAAGTTCAATTAAAAGGATTCCCCAATAAAAATGAATACGACCCAGTTAATCAAGGTAATACAATTATAATAGTTTTACTATTCAAATAACTTTTCAAAATATTGATTAATTCTTAGTAATATCAATATGAGTTATTGATACAATTTTTGAAGCTGTTATAATAAGTAATAACAATTATAACTTCTGTCCAAGACTAACTATCAAATTAAAATCTAGTGTTTTTTGAAATATACAGTAAAATAGAGAAAAACTAAATTAAATGAAACAGTGGATAAAACAAGTGGTGTGGTCTCAAGACAAGACCTAATCCACTCCACTTGGTGATCACCTAACATCAAGAAGTTTATATTAATAAACTTGATCCACACCCAGGATCGGGGTAAAAAACAGTACACAGGACTTTCTAGGTCATACAACCTCTTCCACTATTCTTTGTGGGAAAAACTACCAGGTCACACAAGGACCTCTTACACACTTATCTATGGGAGTAAACAGATGTAAAAAGATATGAGAGAAATGATATCTTGTATCCTTCAGTTTAATATAGGATACAATGTGTGTTTTAACACATACACACACACACTTCCCAAAAGTTAAAAGCATTACACAATAGAGCAAAGATTATGAGAAAAGGTTAGAAGTGATTTGAGTGTTATTCTGTGCAGCTATACACTTGTAGGATGAAGAAAATTCATGTATCAAGTCTTATTGTGAAAAATAGAGTATCACAAGTCTAGTGTTCTGGTTTCTAGCTCGATGGTGTAAGATTTTTAGATCGTGTTCTTCATAGAGTTGGTACTGAAAAAATGTTTTTGGATCTGATCTATGGTAGTAAAACCTTTAGAATCGAGAGTGCTTCATGTGTTCTTCAGTTGTTCTTGTTACATGTATCAGTTCACTTTTCAAGGGCTCATGGTTATACTTCTCTGAAGTTCTAATGTCATGATTTCTTTTTTATTATGGAGTGCATGTGTTGGAGCTGACATGATGCATGTATTTGCACCTCATACCTCATACTATTAGGTGGCTTGTCTATAAAAAACATTAATTATGTCAGTTCCTTTAAATGGATCAAATATGACTGTTATAAATTAAATTGAAAATTGAAAAAATAGTTTAAAGAATGGTGTCACGGTTTGTCTTGAAATGGTATCACTTAGTAATGGTGTCACTATAAAATGATGTCTTCTTCTTTGGCTTTGAGCGGTGAGACAGTCATGGTGGTATAGTTTTATTAAGATTAGGAACCAGTAGCACAATTATGGTGTTAGGATCACAATGTCTGGTTCTTTTCCAAACTTTGAATGATGTATTGGTGATGGTATCAAGGAACTGGTGTCATAGACTTCATGAGATCTGAGACTGGTTACGATGTCTGGGTCACAGTGTCTGGGTGACAGTGTCTGGGTTATAGTGTCTAGATTATGGTGTTTGGAGTACGGTGTTTGGGTTACGGTGTCTGGGTTACGGTGTATGGTCCTTTTCCAGAAAACCAGAACCGGTGGTAGACTCACAGTTTCTCAGACATAGCCAAATATTTGTACATTCTTAAGAAGTAATATTCACAGAATGAATTATACTTAATCATTCATAGAATAAATAATTATAGAACAAAATTAAATATAGTTTACAATAATCAAACATGATTTATAGAAATCAATATCTTATGACAGTTTATTTAAATCATAAGAAAACCAACCATCTCTAAACATGATATGAGATATACTAAACAAGGTTAATAGGATTTGTGTTCATTAAAACATGATTAAAACATGAGGAGTCCAACAATCTCCCCCATTTTTATGATCACAAATCATATGATTTAAATTTTTGTGCTTAGTTTTCTTTCTCCCTTAGTTCTTTTCTCCCCTATTTGGGATCATAAAAAAGAGTATAGTAAAAATAGAAAAGAAGGAAAGTAAATAAGGGTAGAGACAAAAACAATACATATTTCATTATATATAAAATATGTGGCATTAAAAGTAGTAGGAAAAAGTACAAAATATCCCTATCAAAATACAGTTTTCACTTTTCTTTAGCATTGGATATCTTCTATTTTCCCTTGGAAGTAGCATCAGATGTAGCCACTAGAGAAGAAGTAGAGTTTGAAGAAGGGAGTGGTCCAACTATCAAATAAGGAAGAGGTAGTCCTTCAAAAAATAGAAGGTGCCAAATTAGGTTTGGTTGAAGACCAATGAAAGATTTGGTCAAGGATAACATGCTTGATCTAGCTCATAGCCTGAGATACAAACATCGAGGTAGAGGCAAAGGCATTGGATGAGGAGGGAGGCAAACCAAGACACAAAGGGGTAGCTATAGGAGCCACAATGTATGTTCTCTTCACATGAAGATATGTCTTCAACAATTGAATGAAATCAGTAATGATCTCACCACCATATTGCATTTCCTTCTCAAACTCATCTTTGTTATCCATGAACTTGTCCAATAAAGGAGTGAAATATTTAAGCTTTTGGACTAGTTTTTTGAAGGCTTGAGTGACAAGAGTAATTTTCAAGTTCTCTATAAGATATTTGAAATGATTGGTCATATAATGTTTAGAGAAAATCCTATTAAAGTAGAAATCCACTTTCTTAGTAATTTATTCTTTAGCATTATTTGTAATCTCTAAATGACTCATCACTATATCAAAAACACTATCACTATTATTGAAAACCGTATATAATCTCTCATTTCCAAAGCCACTTAACATTGATTGATGTTCCTCCTTAACAACAGTTTTGAGCAGATCACTATCAATTGGTTGAGATGACTGTCTAGAAGCATTTGAGGATATAACAGCTAAAGTAAGGGACTTAAGCTGATTCAAAACTTTGTGAAGACATCCCTTGTACTCATCAATCAGTTTTTTGAGACCAACAATAAGATCACACATCTCATTGACTATCTAGATGTTTCTCTCAGCCCCTTTGTTAACTATTGAAGTCAACTTCGATTGAATCAAAGAGGCAACTTTCTGTAGAATCTTACCGCTATCATTCTCAACAGGATGAGTAATATGAGGTTATCTGGATTGCAATTTTTTTACATATCTTCAACCATAGCTCTGAGAGACTTTACTTCATCACGCAGCTGCTTGTTCTCAATTATAACCTCTTCAATTTCATGAATCATTTTTAGTTGAATTTTCCATATGATTTTCTCTAAAAGAAAGGTAGTATCTCTTTAATTAAGATTTTTCACTGGAGTAGGTTGTGTGTTCATGAGCTTTTCAAATCCAGCTAATAAAGTAACTTTTAAGGCTTTCAAATAACTAAGACTTACAGAAGTAGAAGGTTCTGGGTTCAGGAACAATAGCTAAGACTGGTTCAGGTTCGTTAGTAGAGATTACTTATAAAGAAAAAACTAGTTTCAATTGAAATGCAGTAGACAGGTCTATTCCTTTAACCAATTCCTCCTAGGCATTATCCACATCAAAGTAGCTGGGGAACTTATACCAAGTATCCAGAGTGCTTTGATCAACATGATTAAGAACTTAAATACTTTCTAAACTAGGGTGATGCTCCCCCTCAATAGGTGCATCTCTCACAGGACTAAGAGATTAAGTTCCTTGATTTGTTTCTAAAATTTCATCTCTAATAGCCTCATCCATTTCGGTTCTAGCCATCTGGAATCCTTGTTATAGTATTTCCTTGGAAAATAGGATAAATTTAGGATTTTATTGTTTCTTTGAATGTTCCTCAATAGCAGCCTCTTTCTCAAGAGTCAATTCCTTTTCTAGATGCTCTTTAGGAACAAAATTTTCTCTTACACTAACCATATATTCTTTTTCATAAATAGGTTCTTCTTATAGATCAAAACTTCTTTCAATAATAGGTACTTCCTTCTCAACTATATTTTTTGGAATAGATGGACTACTATCTTTCCTTTCAAAGACAGTTCTTTCCATAGGTGCAACAATGACCTCTTCTTCTTCTACATTAGAATAATAAACAAATTCATCTCGTTCCAAACCAAGATAAAAAAAGTACTTAGTTCTTGAATGATGCTCAATAGGATTAAACTTTTCATATAACCTCTCATTATCCTCCACCCAAGCCTTTTTCCACGGATTCCAACATATTTTCATCCTTTTGATTATAACCTTTGAGATATATAATTCATAGTCTTTGATGACTTCTTCATTCGGACCAACCATTCCTTTATCATAAAACATTGAAGATATTAACCTTAAGTAGAAAAAGGAGGTATAATTTGAGGTTATGTTAATCAAATCATACATATGAATTATAACATACTTGCACAGGTTAATCTTGTGTCCATTTTTCATAAGATGTATCAACAATACTTCTTGATATTTGAGGGTAGAAAAATATCCTTCTCTTGGACTAATCATATTCTGGATAAACTTTAACAGTAGTATAATTTCACCATCTAACTCAGAAGCTATTGCTCTTCTTTTCTTTTTATTTCTAGTCAAACTTCCTAAGGCCTCTTATAAGACAAATACATCACTAAGAGGAGTAATACCTCTCTGGTAGTCCTAAAACATCATTCACGGGGTATCCCTAGGTAGGAATCTCATAACCCCAAGGAAAAATTGCATCTTTGGACATTAATCTAGCTTCTTACAATAAAAACATCTTTAGAATTAAAAGAAAACTAGACAAACTGATAAAACTGGGGAAAATGTTTTGGATAAATCAGTCTTTTCTATTTGGTGTACCAGTTCAGCCATCCATGTTCTTATAGTACTTTCAAAACTAAACACTTACTTGTCAGCAACCACTTAGGAAAAATTTCCTTTTCTAGAACTAATATTCTATCAACAAGATTTGGGTTCAATGGTCCTTCAGGTGCTACTTTCGGTTCCCTTTTCACTTTCTTCTGAGATCTATGCTTCTCAGGAGTTAATGAAGATGTACGCTTCATTCTGGGAATTTAATGAGGGTTCAAGAGAGAGAGAGATGAACAGTTAAAGAAGAACTTATGATTTTAAAGAGAGGGGTTTTAGTTTCGAGAGAAGATAGCTCGAGTGAAGAAAATAGTGAAAGAAATTTGGTTTTTATCATTTAGGGATTTCAAGCATCAAAAATTCAAAATCTCTAATAAAACAAAAAAAAAAAATCAACATAGAGATATTTTTAATAAAATATAAGTAAAAAAAAGTGTCATTATGGTGAGATTAAAATAGATTGTCATTGTGAGATAGTAACAGATTGTCATGGTGAGAACTTTATGGTGTGACTCCAAATGGTGCGACCACATCATGCTAGATAGTAAGTAAAAGACAGTAACTGAGAGACAATAACTCTGAGACTGTAAACATGAAATATTAACTTCAAGACAATAACCTGTAGAACTGTGAGAGTGAGACAGAAATCTTAAGACAGTAACTCATGAAACCATAAATCATGAAACCATAAACTGTGAAACAGTAAGATGTGAGATAGTATGTTTTGAAACAGTAAACTTTCTATTTGATATTTATCATTCCTAATTATTGTTTGATGTAATCTATCCTTTCAGAATTTAATGGTTTTTTGAATATATCAGCAATCTATAATTCAGTTCTAATGAATTCTAAAGTGATAACACCTTTTTGATAATGGTCTCTCAAAAAGAGATGTCTTACAACAATATGTTTTGTCCTGGTGTGTGAAATAGGATTTTTTGAGATGTTAATAGAACTTGTATTGTCACAATTTATAGGCGAATTCTTGAATTTATATCCATAATATATTAATGTGTGTTTTATCCACACAATTTGTGCACAACAACTACCAGTGGCTATGTATTCAGCTTCAGCAGTGGATAGTGCAACATAGTTTTGTTTCTTACTACACCATGATACTTGAGACTTTTCTAAAAGATGACATGTTCTAGAGGTGATTTTTTTATCTAAATTACAACAACCAAAATCAGAATCATAATAACTAACAAAATAAAATGATTGTGATCTAGGATAGAATAGTCCTTGATTAGGTGTATGTTTGAAGAATTTGAAAATCCTTTGAACAACATTTAAATGAGATTCTTTTATATTTTCTTGAAAACTAGCACACATACATACACTAAACATAATATTAGGATAGCTAGAAGTTAAGTAGAGTAATATTCTAATCATAACTCTGTAAGTGGTTTGATCAAAAAATTTTCCATCTTCATCAGGATCCAACTTACAAGTAGTACTCATTAAAGTATCACTACTTTTAGTGATATCTAAGGAAAACGTTTTAGAAGATCTTTAGTGTATTTTCTTGGATTTAAAATAATACCATTTTTATTTTGAAAGATTTTAAATCCAAGAAAGAATTTTAGTTCACCCATTAAAATCATTTCAAATTCATTTTTCATCATCTTAAAAACCTCAATACATAAAGAATTTTTTGAAGATCTAAAAACAATATCATCTACATAAATTTTAACTACTAAAACATCATTAGAAATTCGTTTTATAAAAAGAGTAGGATCAACTATACCTTTTTTAAAAACTTTGGAAATAAGAAAAGTACTTAATCTATCATACCAAGCTCTTGAATCTTTTTTTAAACCATAAAAATATTTTTATAATTTAACAACATTATTTCGAAAGTAAGGATTTGTGAAACTAGGGGGTTGTTCAACAAAGACATCCTCAGCTATATACCGATTTAGGAATTCACTCATGACATCCATTTGATATAGTTTGAAATTCATATATGCAGCATAAGGAATTTGGATTCTAATGGCTTCAAGTCTAGCTACTGGTGAAATGTTCACCTCATAGTCAATTACTTCTTCTTTACTATAGCCTTGTACAAAAAATCTTTCCTTGTTTCTAAATATGCTTCCAGCTTCATCCACCTTATTTATAAACACCCACTTAGTGCCTATTGTAAATATGTCTTTGGGTCTATCAACAAGTTTCCAAACTTTGTTCCTTTTAAACTGATTAAGTTATTCTTGTATAGACATCACCAAAAATTTATCATTAATACCATCATTAATATTTTTAGGTTCAATTTGTGACAAGAAAACTTGATGTTCAACTTCATTTCTATGAGAATCTCTAATTTGAGTTCCTTTATCAAAATATCCTTCAACAGCATCTAAAGGATGGTTCTTAAGGGTTCTAACAGCTATAGAAAAAGAGGGGCTAGTGATTTTAGGTTCTTAAATAGGTTTGAGATCATTATGACTTGAATCTATAGAATTTCCAGAACTATAAGTTTTTACAAATTCCTTTATAGGATAGTTAGAGGATTTCAAATTGATTTCTAGATTTGACATATCATCCTCAAGATTCTCTAGGGAGGTCTTAGGCTCATGTGGATATGTCTCATCAAACTTGACATGGATAGATTCTTCCACACATTTAGTTATTTTGTTAAAAACTCTAGAGTCTTTAATAGAGATTGAATATCCTAGAAAAATTCCTTCATAACTCTTGGATGAAAATTCTTCAAGATTGTCCTTAGTATTAAGGATATATAATTTGTAACGAAATACTTTGAAGTAGTTTACTTTGGGTTTTCTATTGTTCAACAACTCATATGGAGTTATTTTAAGAATAATCCTAATCAACACTCTATTAATTATATATCATGCTGTATTTATAGCTTCATCCCAAAAATAGATAGGTAATTCATATTCACAAAGCATGGTTCTAGCAATTTATAGCAAGGTCATATTTCTTCTTTCTACAACTCCATTTTGTTGAGGTGTTCTAGGGGCATAAAAATTATGACTATATCTATTTTGTGAGAAAAAGGATTCAAACTCTTGATTTTTAAACTAAATACCTTGATTAATTCTTATAGATTTAAGTCTATGTCCACTAAGGTTTTCTACAATTTTAGCATATTTGGTAAAATGAGATCAAAATTCACTTTTGTGAGCCAAGAAAAAGGTACAAATATACATTGAAAAGTCATCTACAAGAACATAAACATAGTTCTTCCCATTTAAACTAGAAAATCTAGATGGTACAAACAAATCCATGTGAACCAACTCGAGAGGTTGATAAGTTGAAACTTCTTTCTTTGGTTTGAAGGAAATTTTGTGTTGTTTTTCCTTTTGATAGGGATTAAACACTTTATAATTTGGTAACTCTGGTTTGGGTAGATATTTGACTAAACATTTTTTAGCTAGCTTTATAAGGGAGTGAATATTGCAATGTCCTGGTATTTTATGCCAAATCCAAGAATCTTTGTGAAATACACTTAAACATTAACCATTTTTTAGAAACTAAGTAGATTATATTTCAATACATCAACAAAAAGTACTTTATAAACTAGAACTGAGTTAGAGTTACTGATTTGTCCAAAGACAATGATTTTTTCCTTTGGCATTGTCACCAAAAGTGATATATCCACCATAAATTTTTATTAGATTCTTGAAAAATGAATAGTCTCCTATCATGTGTCTTGAACGCCCACATTCCAAGTACCATAAGCTTTTGCAGGAGCACTTAAAGCTATTTTCCTACAAATTAGTCAAATAAAAATAGACTCTAGTACCCATATGTGTTTGGGTCTAGTAATATTAGTAACTAGTGCTTTAGGAACCCACATCTTCCATATGGGTTTCCTATAAGTATTATGTAAATTATTTGAGAAATAAACTCTATTTGGTTTAGAAAAACTTTAAATAGTAGCGAGTGTATCATAATTTGAGCTAGAAGAATGTTTTCATGAACTAGGAGTAAAGCTGTATGTTCTAGATTTAGAAACAAAATTGGTTTTTCCAAAATTTATTTTACCAGGTTGATATCCAATACCAGTTGTGTATTTAGGGGAAGTCTACTTTCCTAGAATTTGTACCAAGGTATCTTTACCATTAGTAAACATTTAAATTTCCTTTTTTAATTACTCATTATATAGATTTAATTCATTGTTTTCTTTGAGTAATTGAACATTTTTCTCTCTTTCTACAGTGAGTTCAGATTTAATAGTTTAGGTAAGAGCATATTGTTTCTTTAATGACTTGTATTTATCTTTTAGTTCATTACATGTCTCTTCATACATATTTAAATACTAAAACACTTCTTCTTTAGACATATTTTCATAATCACTTTCATCTCCATAATAATAGGAATTTTGTAGAGGAGATTCTAGAGTTACCTCAGATGTGTTTGTCATAAAACACATATTAGCTTTGTTATCATGTTCATCATGTGAAGGCTCTGAGTCACTTGTACTATCCTAAGACGAACACCAAGTTACTTGCATTTCATTTTTATACTTTCTATATTTGTCCTCATATTTCTTTTTATACTTGATCTTGGGAAAATCACCTTTTACATGTCCCTTACGCTTACATTCATAACATACAATCTCTTTAGACTTGTCATTTATTTTCCAATCTTTCTTCTAGCTTCACTTT
Source organism: Viscum album (assembly GCA_963277665.1). Classification (NCBI taxonomy): domain Eukaryota; kingdom Viridiplantae; phylum Streptophyta; class Magnoliopsida; order Santalales; family Viscaceae; genus Viscum; species Viscum album. Next base: position 1,508,062,171 of record OY728128.1, on the reverse strand, counting down.
TGATCATATCTTCCTTTGAAGTCAGGATTTCTGAAAAATTTCATCCTTTTGTAAAATTTATTAAAACTTCTAGATAATTGAGCCATATCCTCATCACTATTAGGTGAAGATTTTTCAATATTGGAACTTTCTATAGAGACTTCCAGTTCCTCATTTTTTTTTGTTTAGAGGTAGCGGTCTTGAATGCCATAAATTTTCTTTTGGGTTCATCCTCCTCTTCCTTTTTGACTTTCAGCTCTTCTTCATACATCATTAGTTTACCAATGAGTTCTTTTATAGGTAATTTTTTTATGTTGCATGACTCTATTATTGAGATAGAGTTTCCTCTCCATCTATTATGTAGGCATCATAGAATCCTCATGATTTGTTCCTTAGTAGTAACTTCTCTTCCTAGAAAAATAATTATGTTTAAAATTTTGTTGAACCTGAGATACATGTCAAAAATAGGTTCATCAGGATTCATTTTAACGTTATCATATCTAATAGTATAAGAATTGAGTATCATTTCTTTAACATGATAAGTTTTCTCATAAGAAATAGACATGGTATCCCAAATTTCATGGGCAGTTTTACATGAAAATATTCTGTTAAATTCCTCATCTCTTAAAGAGAAATATAAGGCATTCATGGATTTGGAATTTTTATTCTAAGAAGTCTTGGTTGATTCATCCCAAATAATTCTATCAGTAGCAGGAATCTTATAATCATCTATAATTGAAGACCAAATTTCAAAAACCATACTTTCTAAATGAATTTTCATCTTAATTTTCCATTAGGTATAGTTAGGTCCATTAAATAATGGTGGTCTGTTTGTTACAGTACCTTAAATTCTATTATCCATAATAAAGAAATACTTTTAAAGAGCTACAAATTATGAATTTACAGAAATTTACAGATCTTTAAAGTACAACTAAAAAGCACAGTTGAACAGATTTAAAAACAGAATCTTAATAGGAATGGAACCCTCTGTTACCAAATGTTGGTTGGAGTAGAGTACTCAAGAGGGGGTGAATTGAGTATCTATAAATTTTTCTATTAAAAATTTCACTTAAAATGATTCCCCAATAAAAAAGAATACAACTGAGTTAATCAAGGTAATACAGTTATAATAGTTTGACCATTCAAATAACTTCTCAGAAGATTGATTAATTATCAGTAATATCAATATGAGTTATTGATACAAAATTTGAAGCTATTATAATAAGTAAGAAGAGTTATAACTTCTTTCCAAGACTAACTATCAAAGTAAAATCTAGTGTTTTCTAAAATATACAATAAAGCCTAGAAAACATAAATTAAAAGAAATAGCAAATAAAACAAGTGGTTCAGTCTCAAACCGAGACCTAATCCACTCCACTTGGTGTTCAACTACCACCAAGTAGTTTATATTAATAAACTTGATCCACACCCTGGATCAGGGTAAACAATAGTATATAGGACCATCTAGGTGACATGACCACTTCAATAGTTCTTCCTGGGTAAAAACTACCAGGTTACAAATAGACCTCTTCCACACTTATTTGTGGGAGTAAACAGGTGTAAAAAGATATGAGAGGAAGGATATCTTGTATCCTTCAGTTTAATATAGGATACAATGTGTGTTTTAACATAGACACACACACTACTCGAATGCTAAAAGTATAACACAATATAGAAAAGTTGAAGAGAAAAGGTTAGAAGTGCTCTGAGTGTTATTATGTGCAGCTTTGGACTTTTAGGATGAATAATATGCAAGTATTGAGTCTTCTTATGAAAAACAGAGTATCATAAATCCGATTTTCTAGTTTCTAACTCGATGGTGTAAGCTATCTAGCTTGCATTCTTCTTAGAGTTGGTACTATGAAGATGTTTTTGGATCTGGTCTAATATATTACAACCTTTGTAATCGAGAGTGCTTCGTGTGTTCTTAAGTTGTATCTTGTTTCATGTATTAGTTCACTTTTCAAGTTCTCACACTTTTGCTGCTCTAATGTTCTAATTCCATGATTTTCATTTTATTACAGTGCGCATGTTTTGGAGCTGACATGATGCATGTATTCTGCACCTCATACCTCATAATGTCAGGTGAAATGTCTATAAAGAAACATTAATTATGTAAGTGAATTTAAATGGCTCAAATATGACATTTAGAAATTAAATTTAAAAACAGAAAAATAGATCAAAGAACAGTGTCATAGATTGTCTTGAAATAATATCACATTGAAATGGTGTCACCACAAAACAACATCTTCTTCTTTTCCTTTGAGAGGTGAGACATTCATGATGCTATAGTTTTATTGAGATCAGGAACTGGTAGCATAGTTTTGATGTTAGGATCATGGTGTCTAGTCCTTTTACAAACTTTGAATAATGTCTTGGTGATGGTAGTATGGAATCGGTGTCATAGGCTTCATGAGATCTGATACTGATTACAGTGTTAGGGTTACAGTGTTTGGGTCATGGTGTCTGGATTATGTTGTTGGGGTCATGATGTCTGGATTACGGTGTCTAGATTATGGTATTTGGAGTACGATGTTTGGGTCACGGTGCTTAGGTTACGATGTATGGATTATGGTGTCCAGTCCTTTGCTAGAAAACCAGAACCAGTGGAAGCCTCACGGTTTCTTACACATAGCCAAATATTTGTACATTCTTAAGCAGTAATATTCACAAATTGAATTAGACTTAATTATTCATAGAAGAAATCATTATAGAACAAAATTAAATATATTTTATAATAATCAAACATGATTTATAGGAATCAAGATCTTGTGAAAGTTTATTTAAAGCATAAGAAAACCAACCATCTCTACACATGATATGAGATAGATTAAACAAGGTTAATAGGATTTGTGATCATTAAAACATTATTAAAAGATGATGAGTCCAACAACTCATTTTCATAATGAACAATCTCATTTCACTTAAAACATTTTACTGAATGTAAATCAAATTTTTTCTTACCCCTTCCCTGGTCCTTTTCAGTGAAATTATGTGACTTATGTCCCATTTTACCACACCAGAAGCACTTACCAGAATTCAAAATTCATTCCCTAGTTCACTTTTTACCACAATTTTCACAAAAATGTAAACGTAATTTTCTTACCGTAATACTTTTTCGAAGAATTCATCCCTTTCACCCTTCCTCGACCTCCTATTATGTTGTTTTTTAAAGAACACCTGATCATCGACAAAACTACATTTCCAACTTTTCCGCACATCGAAGAAGCGTTTAAAAAATTTTGAACTCATGATAAGATAATTACCTTTGATACATTGGATTTAATTCTAAGTAAAAAATGAATGCTTTTACTATCAAGATCTCAGATGAAATTTGGAGCATAACTTTCCCGTCGAGTGAATTTTTCTTCATAAGCAGCCACTGAGTCATCCTCCTACCTAAATTCCATGATTTTTTTTTCAATTTTTATTCTAACTAGCTATGGAAAATATTTTTGAAGAAACATATGTTTGAATTCATTATAATCAAGAGCATCAATAACCTTAGTGTACCCAATATTCTTAACCACAGACCACCACTAATCTGCTTCACCTTTAGAATGGTAAATAACAAGACTAACCTTTTGACTGTCTGAACACCCCATGACATCAAAAATCTTTTCCAGTGCTTTAATCCACCCTTCAACTAGACCAAGTTTAGATGATTATAGAATGATGGAGGATGTTTCCTCATGAAATTATCCACTACTAACATGTTCCTATATGGTTTATCTAGACGATCTTCTACATGTCTACCACCACCATTTATAGCCTGAGTCAACTATTCCATCACTGCAAAAAGCAGTTCAGTTCTGATTCTGACCATCTCACGTTATTGATTTAGAAGGTTGTTTTCCTCTTGATGTCTTCCCAGTATATCTGAACTATTTCCTCTACACAAAACCATCCTGAGTAAACATATCTTAGATAAAGCAACATGGTAATCATTAAATGCTATATCATTTCAATTTGTCTACAAAGTAAAAATAATTTATAGATATTATATTAACAATATCATTACCCCTAAAGTTATCTAAACCAACTCTCTCATACCAACTATATGTCCCCAACCATAAACATTACATAATCTTGAGTTAAGTCAATAATCCACATTGAATATCTTTTAAAGTTTAGAATTTTAAATAATTATGACATAGCTATTACATAACAACTCAATTTATACAAAGTGGATATAACTACAACAATATCCATTTATTCTACATTATAAAACTTTTAGAAGTAAAAATGATTTATTTTTATTGATAAAAATATTCTTGACTTCATCCTTTATCTTACCCATCCTTATAACCTGTGAAAACTTTTATAAAATTGGTTTGAGTATAGAAATCTTTTGGAGGGATATAAAATAAGGAAAGAAAATGTTAGTCCATGAATACTCATAAACTCATGAAATCATAATTTTCACCCGTAAAAGATAATCTCATTAACATACCTCATGAAAGAATAATATTCCTAAAAAACTCAAAAAAACCCTAAATTACAAAGGTAACTTGTGGAATCCATATCATACTTACATTATAGATTTCACAGCTATATAGGGAGTAACATTCATGGTTATGTTTGGAATACCCATCATAGTATATTACCTAAATCTATTAAAATAAACCTTTTTATTTATCTCTATCTTAGTAACTAATACATTCAAGAGCTATTAAAGGATCACCCTCACTCATTTTATCATGGAACAAATGGTATACAAAAGCAATGCCTAAGAACCATAACATAATCATAACACCTAAATCACGCATAAAGAAAAAAACAACATTTCCACATTTAAATCATAATATATCAGTCAAATATATTGATATAATTAATTCATTCTTAAAACAATTTTCAATACCAAAATACCTAAAAAGGGAATATGGTATTTACTTTTCTTTTAAAAACATTATGTCTTGTAGAGGAAGCCGAATACCAAAAAATGGTTACAGCGGGGGAAAATTCATTGTTTCCACATATGTTAAAAAACATTCATTTTTTCATTTGGTAAAACACATTGTATAAAAAAATATTAATTTTGAAAACCATTGAATTAAATTAAAATAAAAAGGGGTTGATTATACACCGTATAACAGAAGGTGGTGTATAACATCAAAATATACCTCAATGAAAGGAGATTGAGACGAAGTCCCTTACTGTGAGTCTGAATCATCATGCACAATCTTTATATTTTTGAATAATAAACATAGATTAATATATACATTCTTGAGAACCTTTTTCATGTTTATTATTTCGTTTATATCACTTATTACATTTTTATAAAAATTATATAATTATTTAAGTTCATATCGGATGTTTTATCAATATTCGGTACGTGAGTTGAGAATGGGAATGGTTTTGATGTCACTAGTCTATATGGTCATAAGTCCATCATATACAGAATAGTACTCATGACATAATAATAACTTTTAAAAATTAATCATACTTTTTAAATCAAACCATTAATTATGGTTATGAAAAATGAACAACGTTATATTCCTGGAGACGGTAGGTCATACGTATGCATGAGTAACATTTTCATTTTTCATTGATCATTATGGAAATAATTAATTATTATTTTATATTTAAAAAGTTATAATAATATTATTAACATCATAATAATAATTTTAATATACTTATATATATCATACAAGTTATGTAGTGAATAAAAACAATTCACATCGCTTCATAGAGGTGATAGTTCACTCGTACACATGAACGATGTTATTGTTTTTATGTGCATAAAAGGTAAGAAAATAATTGAAATATTATTATTTTACAATGATAAATATGTCATGAATATCATATATGAATATTAATTCCACCATTATAACTAATATTTATAGATAGTAACAGAAAATAAACTAAATCGGTTTGTGGAGGTGATAATTCACACATACGCATGAACAATTAATTCCTTTCCCATTTTACAGAAGTAGAGATGGATTTAGGGGATGATATTAACAAAATAACATATATTTATATTTATTATATTAGATTTATAATTTCATCTTGGAAGAATATTATTTAAATTAAGTGGAAGAAGAAACAAAATAGAGACTCTTAAAAATGATACCACTTTTTCTATTGGTCACCTTTGAAGAACACCTTAACACCTCTAAGAAGGTTGTTCTACCTAAAATAAGGCCTCAAGAATTTGAGGAGGTATTATAGGTAGAGTTTTGGGTAGATATTTTCCTGACAAAAATGTTTTGGAAGTGTAATTATTAGAGAAGAGGTGGTACCTTTTTATAGGTGAGGGGAGGGGAACCCTTGAAAATTCTTAAAATATTAAATTAATATAAATTAATTTTTTTATAACAATTCTTCAAAATTAAAATATATTGAATATATAATGATTATATTTCTAAATACTATCATACAATAATTTTTATACACGTATTTATCTTATTTTATACCTTATCATTTTGGTTTACCCCTAATTATTATATTTTAATTTTAAAAGTTGTAACAACATTTTAATTATTAAGAGGATATTAATTTTTATTATATGGGGTATATTTCCCCTAATTTTACACTTAATGAAATTTTAGTCCTTATAATTGTCACTTTGGTATTTTAAAATATTTTTAAAATTTTTAAAAAAATTAAAAAATTATTATTTTTAAAAAATATCAATTGTGTCAAGTTTTAAACTATTCATTTTATTGAATTTAAATAAAATCTAAACAAAGAGATAACTTCAAAAAAATATTTTTAATAGTATTATAACATGTAATATCCACCTAAATAGTTCATTTATAATATAAATTATGTCAAATAATAATTATTTTAATATTTATAAAATCATTTATTTGATTCTTTTATTAATAAATTAATCAATACATCATCATTGTGTCATAATTAAATTTAACTATTTAATGTATAAAAATTATAAATAAAATACCATTATGTAGGAAATATTTTTATCTTTATAATTAATATTTATACTCAAAGATATCACTTATATAAACTCATATTAAAATAGTTTAAGTGAGAAGATAAATGTTTATAATATATTTTCCTTTACTTTAAATTAGAAGTTCTAATTGTCATAATCATACCCAAGTGGATTTAAAAGGACAAATTTTCTTCCAAAAAGTTGTATTGGTCGTAAATAACTCATAAAATAGTATTAGGACAAGAGTTAGGGTAGATTTATATTTTTATAATATTATTTTTACCCTTATTTACCTTATTTACCCTTTAATCATGGTAAATAAAAATAATTACTAGTCACTATTCATATTTTTCAAAAATAAAAGGTACCTATTTACATAATTTGTAACTTATGATTAAAAATATGGAATCTATTTTTTCAAATTCAGAACACAGAAGTTACAATAATTAATATAAAATTAGTCTCTGTTGTCAAAATAAGAAAACATGTTTTTTTAAAAGTAAAAACCATAAAAGATTGACATGTGTTTATATCAAATTTAAAAGTGAAATTACTTCCAATGAACAAAATTAGATTAAATTATAAAAACTTATTCCAATTAAACTTTAAAATAAATTAAAATTATAACCTAACTATATAAATAAATTAGACGAAAAGACAATTTTTAATTTAAATGCAATATTTTTCACTATTAACTAAAAATGAATTTTATCATAAAAAACACAAAATTCAAACAAAGATAATTTTGATGTGACCATTAAAAATAATATGTTTATTTTGAAAAATAAAACATATAAACGTGACAAAAATTAGATTTAAAAATGGTTCGCCGTTAAAAGGTGGTAAAACTACCTTTGAAAAATATTAGAGTATTTGATGCATAAAACTAGATTTATTCTTATTTTAACCCCCTAAAATTTATTTTATGAAGTTAAAAACAATTATAAAACATGTGTAAACATAATATAGTTATTTAGATTCATTCTTTCCGATATAATGGCTAGGCGTTAACTACTATTTAAAATAATAATATTAATAATGTATTATTTTTTGGTATAACCCAGTCTCGTGTGCAATATAAGATTTCGAAGAAACTCGTTTTGTGTGTTGGGTACGCTGTTGGAGAAAGAATCCCCTATACCATAAAATTAATATATTATTCATAAATATTAATAGATATGAAAATGTTTTACTCTATAATTACCTGGGATGTTACAATGATTGTGAACATGTGACCATTTATTACCTCAATTTTGTTTTTAGATTCTAAAAATGATATTAAAATGTTATGACTTGGAACTATTCAAGTTATGGTTTCAATATTATCTTGAAATTTTTGATTATGTATTGTAATGATATATTAATATGTAAAAAATTTCATGAATAGATAATTATCTGTCACCAATTTATGGAAGAAGACAATTGAAATTTAGTTAAATAAATTAAAAAATTATATTAATTCAAATATTAAAAAGAAAATGGTAAATGAATTTTGTGATATATTTATCATATTATATAAGTTAGGGTTTATTTTTTATGTAATTTTCATGATGATAAATCTTTAAACTATTCAATTAAAATAATCCTCATCAACGATGGATCACATCAGGGTATCTTTTTATTCAACTTTATTTGATTAAAAAACAAGTGATGTTGAATGTGGAAAAATCATCCTCAAACCTATAAAAAATAAATAATGCATGTTCATAACATCACATCCTATACCTTATTAAATTTTAAAGGAATACATGTTCATAACTTTACATTATAGGCTATATCAATGATAAAATAAAATTTAATATAACATGGTTCCAATAAGAATCAAGATAATATAAAATAAAAATAAATAATTTTTAAAAAAAATACTTTCTATAACAATGAATATGTGCACCAGGGAGTATGGAAATAAAAGAGAACTCATACGAATATATATAAAGTTTATCAGATAAAACTAATGTGTTATTATATATATTAATTATAGTTATCTAAAATAAGAACAATCTTGTTGATGCATGAATAATGTACTCATGAATCATATATAACATAATGTTTTAAAGGGAATGTTATGATGTATCTGAGTATTTTCTTTTAGTTATTATGTAATTGTGAATCTATTATAACTTTATGATCACTAAATTTTATATGGATTCTATGGAAACTTTGTTGGAGTGTTCAACACGAGTTTCTTATTTTGTGCATGAAGCATTTTTTAGACCCCACTGTTCTTCATCCTCCAATTTTTATATCATTTTAATGCGTTTCATGTTAAATTTTTAATTATTAAAATACTAGTTGATTTTTTAAAAATGAATGAATTGGTATTATATTTAATTTTTGATAGTTTTTATATTTATTATAATGCATTAAATTTAAACCTATAGTCTTATAAAATAGGGAAAACTTTATTTTACCAATTCATCTATTATAAAAAAATTAGGCTGTATAAGATTAATGTAAAAATGTAACAATTTAATGTCCCAATTTTGAATTTATATTTTTCAAGTGATATAAAAATGTAATTATTTTTATTTTTTCATGTTATTGGTGATGTATTCACATGAAATTGTTTAGTATGTCTTGCAATGATATGTGAGGATGCAAATAATTTTATTAAGAGATAATATTTTTCACCTGTTTATGGAAGAAGACAATTGACATGATGTTAATTCGTTTAAATAAGAACATTATTTAAAATATTCAAGAGAAAATGAAAATAATTTTATGATACATTAATAAAATGATACAAGTCTTGGTTGATGTTCAATTTAATTTTTGAGAAGATAAAATTTTACACTATTAAGGTGAAATAATACTCATCAATAACAAATCATACCAGGATCCTGAAAAAACTTTGTATTCAGCTTTATTTGAATAAAAAAATAAGTGACATTGAATGGGAAATAAATTCAATTTTAAATCTATCAAATTCATACAATCAACTTGTCCTCTAACCCACTAATAATAATGAATACATGTTCATAACTTCACATTAGAGACATTATCAATAATAAATGTGATACATGTTCTTAAATTCAAATGAGAGTCCTTATATATGATGAAAGAATATTTAATGGAATATGGTTCCAAAAAGAATAAAAATCATGGTAAATAAAAATACAATATGACCTCTATGGAAATAGTTTTAGTGGTTTCAATACTAGTGTTTTATATTTTAAATGAAGTGTTTTTTAGACCCCACTATTCTTTCATGTCCATTTTTTGTATCATTATAATGGTTTGTGTGTTAAATTCATAATTATTAATATATTGGTTGATTTTTGACATGGGTAATACATGGTATTGTATTTAATTTGTGATAATTTGTATATTTAATATTATGCATGAAATTTGAACCTTTAGTCTTAAAAAATAATTCATAATTTCTTTTATTAATTCATCTAATATAAAAAAAGTGTCTTGAATATGATTGAAAAAAGATAACCAATTATTGTCCCAAATCTATTTTTAGATTCAGAAAGTGATATCAAAATGTTATTATTTGGATTTTTTAAACTTATGGGTGATGTATTCACTTTAAATTTTTGATTACGATGTGAAATTTGATATGAAGGTGAAAAAATATTATGAATTAGTTAATTGTTTTTAAATAATATTTGGAATAAGTTAATTGAGAAAAAGTTGAATGAATCAAAGAAGGATATTATTGAAAATGTTTAAGATAAAATTAAAAATAAATTTTTTGATACATTCTTCAAATTATACAAGGCTTGGTTGATGTTTAATGTAATTTTCTTATAGACAAAACATTACATTATTTAGGTGAAAGAATCCTCCTCAATAATGAATCACATCAAGATCTTAAAAATATTTTTATTCAACTTTATTTGAATAAAAATAATTGGAATTTAATGTGAAAATATTTCACTATAAATCTATCAAATTCACACAATAAACTAATGCTCGGTAGCATAAAAACAATGAATGCATGTTTTTAACTACACATTAGACTCATTACCAATGAATAAATGAATATATGATCATAAATTTACATTAAATTCCTTAACAATGATCCTAGGAGAGTTAATGAAACACCATTACAATAAAAATTAAAATCATGGTAAATAAAAATGCAAGAATATGGCTAAAAACTTTACTTGATAAAAATATGATACAAATAGATGTATACAAAAGTATTTACAAACATAAAAAACTGAAAAAAAACTCCATGTTCAGCATAAAATATTGATGTGTGATTCTATACAATAATGACAGTTATTAAAAATAAATAAAAACTTGTTGATAAGTTAATAATGGACTCATGAGTGATATAGAACATAATGTTTTAAAGTGAATTTTTTGATGAATTTGAAAAATTTATTGTACAAATTGTTCACATGTGAAACAATTATGACTTGATGATTATCAAATTTGATATGATTATAAAAGAAATGGTGTTGGTTGGTTAATCTATGTGTTTTGTTTTTTGAATGAAGTGTTTTACAGACCCCGTTTTTATTCAACTACCATTTTTTATATCATTGTAATGGTTTGTATGTTAAATTAATAATTATTAATATATTAGGTTTTTTGTATGGATAACATATGATATTGTATCTAATTTGTTAAAAATTTTATATTTAAGACCATGTATGAAATTTAAATATTTAGTTTTATAAAATAGTGCATGTTTTCCTTGTTTTTAAATGAGATATGAATATGAAAAAAATTTATGAATATAGAATTGTTTTTGACTCTTTTTGCAACAATATAATTAAAAATACTTTTAATTTCTTAAAGAAAAATATTATTGTAAATATTCAAGATAAAATGACTAATGAATTTTCTTGTATATTCATTAAATTATACACAACCTGGTTGATGTTTAATATATTTTTTTGAAGAAATATTTTTACACTATTTAGGTGAAAGAATCCTCATTAATGATAAATAAAATAAATATCCTAAAAAATATTTTTATTCAGCTTTATTTGAATAAAAAATAAGTGAAATTAAATGTGAATAAATTTCACTTTGAAATTTATCAAATTCATACAATCAACTCACCCATAACCCCACCAATGATAAAGAATACATGTTAATAACTTCAAATAAGATACATTATCAATGATAAATGGAATAAATGTTCATAACTTCACATTAGTGACCTTATCAATGATGAAATTAAATTTAAGGAACATGGTTCCAAAAAGAATCAAAACCATGGTATATAAAAAATCATGAATATGAATAAAAAAACTTTACTTGTTACTACTATGATAAAAAGAGGCACAGTAATAAGTATTGATAGAAAAAATAATTCAAAAAATATAAGTTAATTTTATTAGATAATATTGAAGTGATATTATAAAAAGTGTGATATTTATCAAAAATAAACACAAACTTATTGATGCGTGAATAATGGTCTCTAGAGTTGTTTAAAACATAATTTTTTGAATGGAATTTTGTCATAAATTTTAACCTTTTATTATAGGTATTATTTACATATGAAATTATTATTACTTTATTATCATCAAATTTGATAGGAAATAATGTCATTGGGTTCAACACATATGTTTTGTTTTGTGAATAAAGCATTTGTTGGACCCCATTTATCTTAAACATCCAATTATTATATCACTGTAATGGTTTGTGTGTTCATAATATAATTCTTAATGTATTGGCAGATTTTTGACATGGTTAAGAATTTATACTATATTTAATTTTAGAAAATTGGGATATTTAATTTTTTGCATGAAATTTAAACCACAGTTGGGATTTAGCTTTGTGGTAAGCACCCCATAGTCCTATGTCAAAGGCCCGAGTTCAAAAATAGGGATAAAAATTATTTTTGAGGTACTATAGTAGTATTATACCATAGTAGAAGTGGTTATAATAAAAAATAATATAAATAGGTATTATAGAAGAGGTATTATTCATGAAAATTGGTCTTTTAAGCCATACATTTAGGTATTCAGGCCACTAAGTCATCATTCCATCCATGATGACACATGGGATTTGTTCATGAGGAGATTAAAGTATAGTGGAGTGTAATATGGTGAAAGGATGTTCAATTTAGAGGGATTTATATGATGAATGGATGTTGAAGAATAAATGATCTTGCACCTGCTTATTGATCAGGCGTGGGTGGTGATAACAGAGAATTGATGTGAATTCAGGGATATGTGTTAGAACCAGATGATGGTAAGGTGGGTAGGGGTTATTCCAGTGCAGGGTATATAGGTTAGATTTTAAGAACTATGTTCCTTTGGTACTTTAGTCCTTGTATTATTCAAGGAATTTGTGCCATTAAGTCCGCAGGCCATGCAAGGGTTCTCTCCCAACCCAGTTAAAATGGAGAGTTTATCTACATAATAAAAAATGTAAAGGTATTTGGGCTAAGGGGAAAGAAATTTAAATATCTAATATTACAAAACAGTGCATATTTTCCTCTACCAAATTATACATTATAAAAATTAAATATCTAGAAGATAATTATGAAAAGTTAAAAAATTATTTTCCCAATTTTGTTTTTAGATTCAGCAAGTGATATCATAATTTTTTGATTTGTAATTATTCATGTTTTGGGTGATATATTCTGTTCAAATTATTGAGTGTGTCTTATAATGAGATATGAAAATGTAAACAATTTTTTGAATTAATAAATTTCTAACCTATTTATAGAATAAGATAATTGAAAAATAAGTTTAGTGACCAAAATAAGAATATTATTGCAAACATTCAAGAGAAAATTAAAAAGTAATTTTGTGATACATCTATCAAATTGTACAATTCATGCTTGGTGTTTGATATAATTTTCTTAAAGATAATAATTTACACTATTCTAGTGAAAGAATACCCATCAATGATGAATCACATTAGGATCTTAAAAAATAATTGTATTCAGTTGTATTTGATTAAAAAATAAGTGACATTGAATGTTAAAAAAATTCACTTTAAAATATATCAAATTTATACAATGAAACTGTCCTTATCCCCACCAATAATAAAGAATACATACTTATAACTTCACATTAGAGATCTTATAAATGATGAAAGGAATATATGTTCATAACATCACATTAAAAACATTATCCATAATGAAAGAAAATTTAATAGATCATAGTTCCATAAATATTGGACCCAAAATCCAGGTAAATAAAAATGAAACAATTTGAATAAATGAAATTAATTTCTATAAATATAATAAAATGAGGCATATTAAGAATAATTGACACAAATAAAGAACTCAAAAAAAATATCAAGTTCATCAGATAATATTGATGTTCCATTTTATAAAATAATGATAGTTATCAAAAATAAAAACATTCTCATTGATGCATGAATTATGGAATCATGAGTTTTATAGAATATAATGTTTTGATGCAATTTTTTTGACCAATTTGATCATTTTATTCTAGGTACTATACATAAATTAAATGATTATTACTTGATGATCCCCAAAGTTGATTAAACAACTAAGTCAATTGTATTGGTGGTGACCATTTATTATAAAAAAAATTCCCTTTAGATTCTAGAAATGATGTCAATATGTATTTATTTAGCGTCGTTCAAGTAATGGGTGATGTATTCAGCTAATATTTTTTGTTTTATTTTAAAATGACTTGGATTATCCATGTATTATTTTTGGATATTCTATAAATTATTTTTGAGATTAGGCACTAAGACAATGTGTGATTCTGAGGCCCGATGTGCCTAGAATAAATGTTTGAAATATATTAAATATATCAAATAACACACACATGCAGTTTTTATAAAAAAGTGGAATAACTTATAAATGGGGGATCAAATCAAAAATATGAGGGAAACATTGGGTTAAGAAATTGGGGTTTACCCTAGTTGTGACATAACCTTAGTCGGTGTGGGAAGTTTGTGGAAAAGTCATCACGAGCGTAAAATGAATAAAATAATAAAATACATTATTTTATTCTCTTATTGATGTAGTGATCTAATTTATCTCTTTAAATAAACCCTTATGGAAAGTTTTCAGGGTTAGTTGGATAACCCTATGAATTTAAGAGAGCCATTGGAGCCATTAGAGGAGATTCTATTGGTGGACAATGACCGGATCAAGGATCAATGGCTAGTGTGAGATAGAATCAAAATATCTCACCAACAACCATAGAGAAGCTCTGTTCTTTGTTAGAAATTGATCTAAATCAAGGTAGGAATTTTTTTATTGTATTCTTTCCCTATTCTTAATTTTTATGATGAACGTGAATCAATCAACCAACAGATTGATTCATAGATCTTATTTATTGAAGGATGGTTTATTTTTGGGAGAATATCTTAATAGTTTTTTATTATCTATTCATTTGTAATTGTAATAGAAACAAATCAAGGTCGACACAAACATTGAACGAGGTATGTTCCTCATGATTATTCTTGTTATTTTCTCCCCCAATTATTCATCCATTATGGGAATTCTTTGTTGGACCACGGTTCAAAATTCTCTGGATAGTAGAGTATTTCCCACCCAATTCTTGGCATAATGGTTCAAAATTGTAGATCTGGGCTTGACACGACATGGCAGTGGTGTGATGATAGAGGTGGAAGCAGATCGAAGGACATTGGTACTATGTTTTTGTGTTCTTTATTGTGCAATTAATAACACCATTATAAGGCACTTTATGAATGGATCTAAGGGCTGGATTGTTTTAATCGGTGATGGCATGGATCATCGGGGATTGATTCATGATTTTATAGTAAGACAATTTTTCATATCAAAGGTAGGAGGCAGGAAAACAGACACGAATACCCGATCTAATTTTTTTTGGAAATTTCCAAACTATATGGCATGTTACATGGAGCCACACATCATGTTGGACCCTCTCAGCAGTGGATAGGGTTTCATATGTAGTTAAGTATCACACAACATGAGACCCTATCACACGACATGTGACATCTCACTAGTGGCTCAGTGTGTATCTCAGAGGGTACATAGACTTGGGCTGGAGTACACTGGAATGGGAACACTGTGTACTCCCACATGGACATAAATTCTCTTGGTGTACATGGGAATAAACTTGTACTGGTACACGAGTAGTTGACACACTGTGTACTGCTACACATACACAGATATGAGGTATATGCCATTTACACGGGTAGGATCCGGGGTTAAAGGGACACAATGTGTAACCCAACTAAATATTATATACTCCTTAAAACATAGTTTAGATCCCTTTTACTCTATATATTGGACAATTTCCATTAGAGTAATTTCCCTATATCCATTCCCTAAGGTTTATTATGGAATCGCCTCTCACTCCTAGTATAGTGATCCCATTAGCAGGACATCTTGGATAGAGTTGTTGGAATAATTTTGTGAGGTCCAGAGTGGGATACTCTATTCATCTTCATGCCCAAGGTGTATTTCTTAGAATTGGTATGAACAAAACTATGTGGGAGTTGATCCTCTACTTAATTGGTTAATCTAGATTGAGTTGTTGGTATACCCCATGGCCTTGGGATTGATCTACATCTGTGTGTCATATCTCTTTAAACTTTCAGTGAAAAATTCTAATAGTGAGACCTGATGAGTATTACCTCTTGGATGGACATCATCAAGGTTATCAATCTCATGACTATGTTCTCCCAAACAAGTTCTTTTTGGAACCTTTGAGCCGAAATCCTAGTCTAGCATTATGGTTGTGATTTTAACTTTCATACTTTGTGTATTTTTTGATTATATCAAGATATTCTTGTTATATGTATTGTAGAAATATACCCATGTAGAGTTGACTATATTATTTTTTTGTATTCTTTGTGGTTTTAGGGTGTCCTACTGGGTATTTTTATACTCACCCATGCATAGAATTTTCCAACATGCGTCATGTCTTGTGTAGATGATCAACCCTTTGATAGAGTCCTAGATGGACCGGGACCAGATGATGCTTAGTGAGACCAAACAAACCAAAGTTTGTCCCTATGTTATCTTGATAGAGTTCCCTATTTTTACTTTCAAGTTGGAATTGTTTTCACACTCTTTGTGGGGGGATTGAATTTTTCATTGTTTAGTTTCCTTTACTTCCTATGATACTCTGGTTGTGGGATTTAGATGTACACATGCATAGTTATTAAATTGGATTTACATTTCATCATTGTATGGTCTTGGATATTTCTGCATGTGTACATGTACTTAGGCTAAGGCCTCTCATGTTATTAATATGCCTACTCAGTACTAGTTTCCATCCTATATCCTATTAGATGCAGGATTGGGGAGTCACGACAAATGACCCACTAGGATGGGTGGTGATAGAGTGGTATCATAAAAGTCAGTTATACCTTAGGAACAGAGTCTATGATATTGTTTTGGGTCAAAATGTTAAATGTTTCAATTTTGAACTTCATGCCAAGGACTCCAGTGTTAGTGCAATGGCCAACATATCCATACACCATGATTTTGATCACCTTCTTTTCAACTTGATACATGAGAACATTGTTTTCAAAGAAAAAATGGTATATTCATCATATATTAATGGGTTGTGGTTTCCATGTCATTCTTGTGTTATCTCTCTAAATATAATCATTTACCATCGTACATATTTTTTACTTTATGGATACCTCCGTGAAATATTCTAGCTAGGATTTGGTATTAGGATCATGAGGATAATCCCCTCAATGATGAGGAATCGATACAGGGACTAGTTCCAGAGATGTTCACTCCAGGTGGTGCACCGGATATACCACCACCTGTTGAGAAGAACATGATACCCACAATTCCAACTAATGTGGTGCATAGAATTAGAACACTTCATGAGTTTCTATGAAAGAGACCCCATAGGTTTTGAGGAAATCCTGACCTGTAGTTGGTTTCATATTGGCTTGTGGTGGTGACCCAATTTTCTTTTTAGGTAGGACACCAACTGATTTGATGGTGGTCTTGAAGGTGATAATTCTCTATAGCTCAACATGATGATGTTGGGGGTTAGGGACCTATTATTTCAACGACCAAGGAGACTCTATCTTAGAGAGTTTGAGAATCTTTTCAAAGAGAAGTTATCTCTATCTATGTTGAGGGATGCACATATCCAAGAGCCTCTGTAGCTTTATCTAGGAAGCATGATGGTATCTGAGTATTCATCGAGGTTTACTAACCTCTCCAGGAACTAGATGGATATGGTTCATGATTAGTTCTTTAGGGATCAGACCTTCGAGTGAAGGATTTAGAAAGACATCTGATATAGCTTCATCCCTCTATTCATTCATACTTATTATGGGGTGATGATTGTGTTGTTGTGCACGTCAAATTAAATGTTTAGTTTTTACTAGAATTTTTGTTGTATAGCAGGAACCATAATCCATATCTTTATGGAGCTTTGTATCATTAATTTAAATAGAATTCTTTGGTTAAGAAAAATGGGAATTGTATTGTATTAAATTTGGGTTTTTTATTTAATATGAAATCATATAAAATAAAGTGATACATGAATGAATAAATTGATAGATTTGATTAAGAATGATCAACTTGGGGAATTCCCATGATGCTCATCCTTAATCACATCAAGAGATAGGGTTATTATATTTTAATCCATGTTTTGTAACACCTAGAACCATAATTTTACTGAGTTTATACTAAGTTACCTCCTAGGGTTCAGTTGAAAAAACACAATGATTCACCAGATATCACCGATGGTTGGGTGATTTGTGTTCTACTTCATAACCAAAACTCACAAAGGAATCATAGGAAGAATTTGATGCATTTTAAAAGTTTGTATGTTATTTAAATTTATTACCATGACATGAAATTAAATGTCCATGATAGTGTTTATGTGAGTTCAATTGACCAATATGAACCACACAAACACTACAATTGAAAGGGGGAAGAAGAATTGGTGAATGGTGTGTTAAACATCACACGAATGAGTACCCCCAAACATGATCATATGACTCAAGTATGAAATAATAGTACATAACTCAATAAAATAATAGTAGAAGATGAAGAAAAAAATATAAAAAACTAAAATTAAAAGGAACATTCAATTGTTACAAAAACAAAGCTTTGGATTTATAACATTCTCCTCCCAGGGTGATTATAAGGAGTTTAGAACTCCATGGGAGGGGATGAAGAAAAACATGTTGAAGTAGAACATACAATTTCCTCTAGAAATTATAGGAATTATGATAGGACTCAATTTAGTCTCTAAAATGGCAGAACCTTTCCTCGTGGTCTAACTTCCCAATGGGGTGCCCAAGGTACTCTTATATAGGCAAAGTAGATGGTGGTCTTGGGTACCCAGATGTAATAAAACCACTTGGAACATGGTTTTAGGCCACTATAAAGTCTTATATAGATTTTTTAAAAACTAAAAACATGTTTAAAAAACTCTTGAATATCTCCAAAAAAATATTTGGCATCATTATGAGGCCCACATCTCTAGATAAATACAAAATATATAACACTACTTTTGAATTTATTTAGTTTTTATTATCTGGAAAAATCAGTTAGGATGTTATTATGAATGAATGAATTGGGATTGGGTTCCTTCATAAGAGTTGTAGGACACTAAATTTTGAATAATATCACAAAAAATAATTCCATTTGGATGCACATATTTATATAAAAATGAAAAACAGTGGACATGTGTTCATGGGATTCCGTGTAGTTTTGTCCATTTTCCTTCCACATAATTGTGGGATTTCTGAATCACAACTTCCTTAAATGAAATCATCAAAATAAGTGAAAATTAAATTTATAATAGTAAAAAAGACACACAAAAATTGAATAAAAAATAAAGTTAACTTTTTTATTAAATTTGTGATTTTTGATACAAAATCAGTTTAATACAGTGGTATAAGGGTCAAAATGAATAGTGAATCATGATGTGATCAGGTTCCAGAGCAAGTCATGGTGGTTTAGAGTTTCTTGGGTGAGAAGATAAAACCAGTGGTCACTGGTAGTGGGAAAGGAGAAGAGACCTTGGAATTAGGAATCTGACATCAGTCTCAAGGACCTGGATGTGAGAGACGTTTCTGGGTTGTATGTAATGTTTTAAGCCTATGGGAAATGAATTCTCCAAGGCCCAAAGGCCATGTAATACTTATGCCTATGTGATTTGTAAGGTTTCCACCTCACCCCTTGAAAGGTGGATTATCAAAATCAATAAAAAATGAAGGCCTTTTGGCCATTGGATGGTTAAAGGGGAAATATTTCATGAGATTGTCTGACCCATATTATGGATGATAGAGAGATCATAGATGGGATACTATGGTTGGGGTAGTATTAGAAATAGTTGGGTCTGCAGAAAAAAAAACGTGTAAGAGGATACGGGAGAGTAATAAGAGGTGGTAGGCACTTTGACTTATTACCGCCACCACTACATGTGGTCCACACCAGCCTCATGTATTTAGAGGAGAAGGGCATGGATAGTTGTAGATGGTAAAAGATTATGACCCATGACCCAGAGGCTCTGAGTATGATTTGAGGTATGATCTGTTTCTTTTATACCTTATCTGGAGTGCTGATAGAAATAGGTTTTGGTAATTCCTTTAGTGTCACATATCTTGTTCAATACTTAGAGATTCCATTTAAGACTTTGGCTATACCCTTATTCTTAGAGGCTCCAATTGAGGATGACTCGGTGATCACACACTTGTGTAAACAATGTGACCTAACTCTTGGATGTAAGAGTTTCTATTGGGATCTCTTTTTAATAGTGATTAGGCCTTACAACATCATCTTAGGTATGAACTAGTTATCCATAGTTCATACCCAAATTGACTATTTCAGGTGGTGGATGTGGTGTTTCCAAAGTGATGGAACTAGGTTATCCTTTTTCAGTGAAAATGAAACCCAAAAAACATAGGATGGTCTCATGCATAAGATGGTGCAGTCAATTACTCATTAGTTGGCCAACACAACCCTTGTTGTAGTGTATGTTATAAGTTCCTACTTTCCAAAATTGGTGGAAAATTATGAGGATTCCTTCCCTAAGGATGATATATTCTTAGGTCCCCCCTGTGGGATATACTTATAAATTGATCGACACCCCAATATGGTGCCGATATTTGTTCCAACACATCAGATGGCTCCCATAGAGCTTCATGAGTTGAGGGTGCATTTGCATGACTTATAGAGAAAGGCCTTTATTAGACCCAGTGTTTAACCCTGGACAACCCCTGTGTTTTTCACCAAGAATATGGATGAGATCTTGAGGTTATGTTTATAATTACAGCGTTAGATGACTGTAAAGAATATTTATCCACTACCAAGGATTTATAAACTCTTTGATTAGTTGAGAGGGGATATATGGTTCTCAAAGGTTTACTTGAGGTTAGGATATCACTATTTGTGAGTATGGGATGAGGATATATTAAAGACGGAATTCAGATGTATCTACGTTCACTATGATTACATGGTGATTCCCTTTGATGTGATGAACTCTTCAACAGTGTTCATGGGACTCAAGAAATAGATCATTTAGCCTTTATTAGGTTGATTGATGGTAGTATTCATCGACGATATCCATGTATACTCAGTTTTCGAGAAGTATCATGTGATACACCTGAGGATGCTTCTAGGCATACTTTGAGAGAACTAAATTATAAAAATCTCTCCAAGTTTCAGTTCTGGATATAGAAGTTCCACTTTCTGGGACACATTTTCTCAGTAGATGGAGTGGCAGTAGACCCGGCCAAGGTCGAGGTAGTATTATCTTGGGAGCCACACAAGAGTGTGATAGTGGTGCATAGCTTCCTTGGGTAGATATTATATTATCAAAGATTCATACATGACTTATCTAGGATATAAACTCCCATGATAGCTATAACTAGAGAGGGACAACCTTTCATGTAGAAAGAAAGGTTCTTGGAATCTTTTTAGCAGTTGAGGCAGAGATTGAAGAGCTCACCCATCTTGAGATTTCCTTAGGAGGGTGTTGAGTACATCATGTTCTAAGATGCATCGAGAACCAATCTTGGTTGTGTTCTAATGTAGATCCAAGTGGTTATTGCCTATTGTTCACATTAGTTGAGACCACATAGTGTAACTACATGACCCACAATCCTGATTTAGTAGTGGTAGTCTTTGCACTAAATATGTGGAGACACTACATGATGGGAGAAAAATTTATAATCTATTATAATCAAAATAGTCTCAAGTATGTATTATATTAGTAGTATATGAACTTAAGATAGAGGCAAAGGATAGAGTTTCTCTAGGATTATGACTTCAAAGTTGCCTATACCCATAGGAAGAAAAACATAGTAGCAGATGATCTTATTAGGAGATCTTGTTCGTAGTTGATGAACAAATTGTTTGTCACACAATGACCTTGGACCTTTTTTATTTATTTCTTTTTTATGGTCTTGGATCTTTCTGGTTGGGGTTCAGGTTAAGACTTGGGTAAAATTATAGGATTTTAAAAATTTCCGGTGAATCTTTGGCCAGCGAGTAGTTGTTGCACGACCAGATAGACCATGTGGCTTGCTCTATGTATAAATATAATAAATATTAAATGAAGAATAAAATTTAAATGAAAAATAAAATTAAAAGAAAATTGGATAAAAAATTAAATGTATGTTTAATAATAATATTATTATTACAATTATTATTATTATTATTATTATTATTGATATTATTATTATTATTAAGAAAATTATTATTATTATTATTATTAATTATTATATTTATTATCAATTTATTTTAAATGAGTGTTTAATAAAAAGAAAAGGAAAAAAAATGAAACCCTAGTGACCCCCCTTCCTCTATGCGGCGCAACCCCCCCCCCCCCTCCATACATGTTATGCCTGAACCCCCATCCAGCTCCTCACCTTATGCTGGTACATGAACCTATGGCCTCTCATCTACTAGAACATGACCCTCTAGCCTCTCCTCTACTGGGGCATAGCCCTTTATCCTTCCTTCCCGACATGCGGAACCTAGGCAATCAATCATCGCTGAAGGCGAGGCGGTTTGTGTTGTTTCAGTTTCGCTGCCGCCATATGAGGTGAGGTTTTTTTCTTGTTGCCTAATGTTTCACCATCCAATTTGGAGTCTTATGGTGTTTATGAGTCCCTGGTATTTAATTAAAGGCATGTTGGTCTTTTCTGCCATAATTTTGGGTACCTATTGATGTTATAGTGAGTTTTGGTCAATGATAAAGAGAGTGCACATAGATACCTAAGGTATGTATAATATATATATATATATATATATGTGTGTGTGTGTGTGTGTGTGTGTGTATTTGAATGCAAGTGTGTGCTGGTTACGAGTGGCCACCACCTAATTTGACAAGCGCCAGAGTGTCTCGGCTTAGTTTGCTCCCTTGTTGAGGTAGGTTTCCTATACCCGCACCATTAATTTGAGCTCTGTGATTACTTACATTTTTTTAAAATTAAATTTTTATATTTATATTTTATTTATATATATACACATATATACATTCCCTGATATTTCTATCCATTTTTTGGAACATTCCTTTAACAATTGAGCTTTCCTTCACTGCTTTAAATCTACTATAATATTATTTTGGTGTGAGAGCATATATTTTCGTGGTATTTTTATAATGGAAAATTTTTGTGAATTGGGATTTCAATGGATTTCTTAAATATGAAAAAATATATATATATTCATGCCAAGAGTTCGATGAAATTCCAATTGGTCTTTTTTAAATGAATATGGTTATTTTAAGGGTTTTTTTGGATTTTTTTATGTTATAGTGGAATGGATAATTCTGATATGAGCCTTATGTGTGTGATTTGTGTGACTTAGATTCCTCTATGGAATTATGATTTGTGGTAAAATGGTTTTGGGTGTTTTTATGGATATTTAAAGTGTGTCATTGGATGAGGAAACATCCATTGGTGCACGAGGTGCACACGTTGATGGGAATCCAAATAAAGATGACACTTACAAAGAATGCTTTCCTTGAACCCCAGTTCTCAAATGGTTCTTTATTTATTTTCCCCAATCCTTTAAAAATTATTCCTTTATTTATAAATTGTGTGTTGGTACTTTATGTGGCTTCAAAGGTGGTTTTAAATATTCCCTTTAAAACTTATCCCATTTGGTATTTTGTAAAAAAAATAATGGATTATAATGACATGGAAGGACAATTGACATCTTTATGTGTGTATGTGTTTTCATCTTGGTTTTTGAAATAAAGTTCGATTTAGATTAAAGGACCATTTGGCATTGCAGTCTTGTAAATGATTGTTTGTATTAATTTTGGAAAATGGGTAAGAAATGTTTTAAATGTGTATTTGATATGGACATGATATAAGGCCCGATTAGCACCTTGTAATATTGATAAATGAATGTGGTTTTGAAAATATAAATTCTCAATTGGAAAATTATTGTATTTTATGAAATGATTTGAATGTTAATGTGAAATGATGTCCCGATTGGAAACATTCACGTTTTTAAAGAAATTTTTTAATGCTTAAGTGATGTTACAGATAGATTATCACCTTCAATGATGTGAAATATGTATATGTATAAAGTGGGAACCCATATCTAGGATTTCTCTTTATGGGTTATAATATAGGGGATGTCCGTGTTTGGGGTAGGCAAGTGTGGTTATGGAAGGTAAGATGAGTCATGTGTGCGAGTGCCTCCTACTTACAAAGTTTATTATTACCATGGGTTTATTAAGAGCCTTTTAGAGGGTCAAATGATGGTTTCTAATCAACCCTGATTAGATGAGTTGGTACCCCCCAATTTTCTGTTAGGATAGGTGGGTTGTGCTATTAGATTGGTCAGTTGAGGGAATCTAGTTAGTTATAAACATAAGAGATTTATCCTACACTGTAAGGTAGTTCCAAACTGAGTACATCCATGGATTTCTCTAGGGATGTTTAGTAAATTACCATGGTTTAATACTTATATTTTCCTACATTGTTTTATGGAATTTTTGTTATTCGATCTCCTAACACTTTTACTATACTCTTCATATTAAAAGACCTATTTTGGTACTAGTTTTATTTTTAAAGAACTCATTGTAAGGACTTTTATGATTTGGTAATTGATTTAGAAAAATGAAATGAAAAAGGGGTTTTTCTTAAAAGTAAAATTCTATTAAATATTTTGATAAAAGAGTGGGAGACCATATTTTGTATATCCTATTTTCAAACTATTAAGAAAGGGTTTCATTTTAGAGGTGGGGAATCAGACATGGTTTATTTTGAAATTCCTACTGAGAATCTTAGTGCTCATTTCCATTTTATCTTCTCAATTTTAGGTTCTCCAAGTTTCACATCAGTCTCGAAGTGAGCTTCATTCTGTGTTTGGGGGTAACCTATGAGATCACATAGAGGTACATGTTGTATTTTATTTATTTTCTCTATGAGTTCTTATTTATATTGTTCAGTTTGATTTTCATTCATTCATTTATCTTTTATTCATGAGATTAATCATTCCCAATAGCTTTATTTTGATTCCTGACACTAGTTTCCAACCTGTGAGGATCAGGAATGCCCTTCTGACTATGCCACAGAACAGATCAGGTGACCATTTTAGGGTCGACCAAAGTTGGTTCGTGAAAAAAATGGTATCATAGCAAGGTTCTTGTTATTTGGGGTCTCTATTAATTAGAGCTTATGACTGTCAGGACTTAAGAGGTAGGTGTGGGAAGGGAGTCATGAACCCTTTCTCACACTAATCCTTGAGTTACTAGGGGTAGTCCAGGAATTGAGTTTTTGATCTTTGTTTTGGATTGAGGGATTAAAATAGTGTCAAGACAGTTTTATGTCATGATTTCACATGGCGTAGTGACCCATGTGTAGTCTGAGGACATAGTTTAAGTTCCTCTTAGTTGTTAATGCTTACATAGGGTGTGGCCCACTACCATTTCGCCAGATCAAGAATCAATGATAGACCCTCATTTTAGTGGTTCATTGTAAGTTGTTTTTCATCTAGTTAGGGTTGATGTGAAGAGGATTTTGAAAAATGAAATCGACTTTTGAAATAAAAAATGGTTCTTTTTCAATCAGTTCAAAATTATTCAAATGGGTTTTGAAAATGAAATTGTTTTGGATTTGAGAATTTTTTAATGGTTTTTATTGGTTAAGAAAAATGTTTTGGATACCCTTGGTATTACTCATGTTTGTTTTCATGTGTACAGGAAAGTGTGGGAGGTAAGTGTTGGAACATACAAATGGAAATGGATGGACACACATGTGATGGTTCATAGGATTCCATAAGTGAGTTTTTAAAATTTAATGGTTTTGTAATTTGGTTTTTTATTTGGAAAGTGGTTTTTGGGTTTGGAAAGTATTCTTGAAATAAAGAGGTTTTGAAAAATTAAAACGGAAATGAGATTTTGGAATTAGGTATTTTTGGTTGTGCTTAAATTTATTTAGATTATAATCCAGCTACTTTAGGCTCGATATATTTCTTTTGGTTATGTTTTGACTTGATGACAGGTCTTGGTTTTGTGTTTTTCATGTTGTTCAGAGTATGCCACCTAGAAAGGTCCCCAAATGTTTTGATGATTCATGCCTAGTTTCTAGTTCTCATCAAATGATTTCGGTTTATTGTAGTGATCGAGGTCTATTAGAGGCAGTGGAGTGGCGTGAAGGGTGTCAATCATGTCTTCAAGTTGTTGGGAACTCTTGAGGTGGTTAAAGTTTGTGATTTTAGGAGAACTTTTGAGGGTCTAGCTTTAGAACAGTGGAGATCGGTCGTCCCATCATCATTGAAAGTTTGGGTGGCATGGGAAATGACCAAGGCCACCTTTTCCCAAGGGTTTATGCTTGAGGCGGGGAAGTTGAAGAGGGTGTAGGAGTTATGGGAAGAGCTCATCTATATTCAAAAAGGCCAACGGATGGTGAATGCCTACTTTGGCTACTTTGAGAAGCTAGTGGATAGAGTGTTTCTAATTGAGCTAGTTTCTAGAGTGAAGGCGGTTATTAATCCATTGTTTCCAATCATTTGTAATGGTTCCCCATCTGGAAAGAGGCATGATAGAGGGACCTATTTTAAAGGATTCTTCATATTGGTTCTTTTATTCTAGTTTCCCAAACCACATCCTTGGGTGCCATCAGTGTGGTTGCTCTAAAAAATCTAAGTGGTCATGTTGCATCCCTCTGAATACATGGCCTTGTTGTGGCCATTTGGGTTAGTGGGAGAAGGTCGGCCAAAAGTGATTCTAAAAGAAGGTTTTATTCCAAGGAATTATCATTCCTGACTGTGAGGTAGAATATGCTTCAACCATCAAATCCCCAGTCACTGGTCTCAGGGTGAAGCTCGCGCATAGTCAGGAGTTGTCGGGGGCATGAGGCCTCATTTTGGGTTTTATGTATTGTGTTGGGATTGGAAAATTAAAATTATTTTCATTATTGTTTTTTCTGCTAATAAAATTGTATCATCATTGTAATCTCACTGTTTCATTGCGAAATTATGATGAACATGTTCAGTTGTAATCTAAATAGTCAGGTTTTTCTGAATGTAGTTTTATGAATCTTTGTTTTCCTTTAGGTGTTTTTGGACCATATATGAATAGGTTATTTTTGGTTTTGTTTTTGGTTTTAGTTGTTCTTGTTTGGGAGTTCTTGGGTTTTGTTGGAATTAAGGGGTGGTAATTCCTGGTTGTTGTTTGGATTGAGTTTCCTTTGTGGGTTTACCCTCCCATTTTTTGGGAGTCTCGTATCAGTGTGGGGAATTCTTAGTTTCAGTGGTGTGGTTATTCTCCCTTGTGTGGAGGGTTCCAGTTCTTGTAGGGGATTCCCTCATCCTGACATCTCGGTATGCGAGGTTACCTCACAGTGTGTTCAGGTTTGAAGTCCTTGTGTTAGTGGAATTTTGTGCTAGGGAGAACACTCTTGTGTTCTCCCCTTATTCATGGGTTATGGAACCTTCTTGATCTGTCGGGTGTGACGTGTGATGGAAATGGTCACCCTGAGTCTTTTGTCTTTCCATGGTTTTGTTTGGGCATGGACTTGAATTTAGGGGAGCTTTTAGCTTAGTGTCTTTCTCGAGGAAGAAAGTGTCTATGGTGGGAAGAATTATCACATCTTGACCTTAGACCCTCTTTTATTTATTTATTTTCTTGGTCTCAGATATTTCTGGCTGGGGTTTGGCATAAGACCCGGGTAAAATTATAGGATTTTAAAAACTTTGATTGAATTTTTGGCCTGCGAACAGTTGGTGGACGACCTAATAGACCGTGTGGCCCGCTCTAAATCTAAAAATAATAAATATTAAATAAAGAATGAAATTTTAATGAAAAATAAAATAAAATAAAAATTAGATATAAATTAAAGGTATGTTTAATAATAATATTATTATTATTATTATGATCATTATTAAGATTATTATTATTATTAACAAAATTATTATTATTATTATTGTTATTAATTATTATTATTATATTTTTTATTATTATTATCAATTTATTTTAATGGGTGTTTAATAAAAAGAAAAGGAAAAAATAAAACCCAAGAACCCCCCCCCTTGTTCCCCTATGAGGAACAACCCCCCTGTATGTGTTGTGATCGTCCCCCTTGCCAGATCCTCCTCTTGCGCCAGCACTGTCACGACCCGCCCTCGGGGTCCGTGCCGTGACTACCCCAAGCCCGCCTTCCATAGGCCAGGGGCTGGCGACTAGCACCAAGGCGTAAATCCCGGTAAAAAGGGAAGGCATTGCCTTTGTAAAGTAAACAAACACCACAGAGTAAGCAAGCGGAAAGTAACACTAAGCAAAAACAGAGAACAACTAAAAGTGCGGAAAGTAAAAAGGGGCCGGAAATACAAGCCCAACTGTAAAGTACAACTCGAAAGGAAAAACATCAACTGAAAAGTAAAGCTGCTATGCCGAGCTGACCACTGGAAATCCCACCTGAAGGGTGGGTACAGATAGCTCCTCTGCTCCTCGGGTCCCGTCGTCTTCTCCGAGTATGTCCCGCCCAGTGGTCTGCCTCTGGGTACCGCCTCGTCGTATAGTCCACCTCCAGGTACCGTCCAGTCCTCGAACACTCGGCCTCTGTCAGTATTGGTCGTCGTCTGCAACCAACACAACGAAGTGCGGGCATAGCCCGTGCAGGGGTGAGTATAACGATACTTAGTAGGGACCCCGAGACCCTCAAGGTCTCACTAAAACCAACAAGGATAACCACAAGAAGATCACAACAGATAAACTCTACTTAGGTATATGCCCATACATATACCTAAGTTATCAAGTAACCCATCTCAGTCATGAGGAAACACAAGGATCATGAGATCAACGGATAACCACTACCCAGGTATATGCCCATACATATACCTAAGTTATCAAGTAACCCATCTCAATCATGAGGAAACACAAAGGTCAAAAGTCTCAGCTCAAACCAGGATTTTCATTATCGAAACCGTAATTGCTGAAGAGGTCCGGCTCTAGAGTGTACAGTGGTCCTGTCACGACTCCGAGGCCGCCGCTCACTAACCTAAGACTGCTGAAGTACTCCTCCTGTCGAGTACTGCGGGTCTGCTGCCAACTACCAGGCGCTCCGTCCGCTGAGGGTCTGCTGCCAAATACCGGGCGCTACCCAGATAGCCTACTGAGGTACTCCTCCTGTCGAGTACCGCGGGTCTGCTGCCAACTACCAGGCGCTCCGTCCGCCGTGGGTCTGCCGCCAAATACCGGGCGCTCCGTCCACTGGGCTAGTCGACTCACTCCAAGTCGAGTCGGTCAAGCAGTCGTCAGGTCTCAGCCGGCTACACGGTCTCCGTACTCTGCACGCTCGTCTTCGGGAGGGTCCGCTCCACGAGCTACTGGTCGATACTCCAAGTATCACAAAGTCCCGCAATGAAGTATCTCAAAAGTCCGTCTCGTCACAGGGGTCTCAACGCAACAGACGGCGCGTCGATCGGACGCCCGGTCTGTGAGTTATTAGCCTTTTCGTCCCAGGGGCCTGGTTGGTTTCGAGTGCGAACCAATCCCGGCCGTATCTCAACTGTACCCCGAACTCCCATAGGGTATACTCATAGGGACCGTTACTAAACGTAAACACCAACGCCGCTGACGGTTCGTCAAACGGACGTCCTGTCTGAAAGATATCAGCTTTCCCGTTCCAGGGGCCCGGTTGGATTTCGGGTACAATCCAACCCGGCCATACTCCGACTGCATCCAAAACTCGGGCGGAGTATGTCAAAAGTTCCGTCTCATCAAGAGGAAGTCAACGAAACAGACGGCGCGTCAATCGGACGCCCGGTCTGTGAGTTATTGACTTTTTCGTCTCCGGGGCCCGGTTGGTTTTTAAGGCAAAACCAACCCGACCGTACTCCACCTGCATCCAAACCTCGGGCGGAGTATGCCAAAAGATCCGTCTCATTAAGAGGAACGCAACGCGACTGACGGCGCGTCAATCGGACGTTCGTGGCTCAAGATATGAGCGTTTCCGCTCCGAAGGCCCGGTTGGTTTCGTGAACGAACCAACCCGGCCGAACTCAAAGTAATCCGAAACCTTCAGTGCGATATACCGAAACGACCGTCTCGATCCAAGGATCGCGTTGCCGCAGACGGTTCGTCATTCGGAGGTCCGAGGCTCAAGTTATGGGCTAAAAACCAAATCTGGTTCGAAATGGGGGGGGGGGGGGGGTCCGGGTCCGGGCCGTCCCGGCCCGACCCCCCCCCCCCCCCCCCGCCGCGACGGGCCGCGGCGGCTTGGCGGCTGGCGCCGCACGAGGTGGTCACGCGGGGGGCAATCAAGCCCCCGCTGTTTTGTTAGGCGGCGCGGCCTTGTGCCGCGCCATTTGCAGGAAACGGCCCCCGCAAGTGGGGGCCGGCTGGAAACGAACCGGGGGGGCTGCTGCCCCCCCCCCTCCTTTAAAGAACCGCCCCCCTCATTAAGAGGGGGGTTTTGTTGAACCGGCCGGGGGATTTATTCCCCCGGTTTTATGTCATCCGGCCGGCCAGCTGGCCGGCCGGTTTTTACCAACGGGACCGGAAATTCCGGTCCCGCCTTCGACTTCCGACGCCGGCGGCCCGGCCGCCGGTCTTCACATCCCGCTGCGGCCCGGATCCGGCCGCGGTCTCCTCGTCCCGCCACGGCCCGGAACCGGCCGCGGTGTTTGTCGTCCGGCGCGGTGCGACGACACCGCGCCCCTTTCGCCATGCCATGATTCTTTTCAACGTGGCGCGACGGCGTCGCGTTCTTGAAGATTCTTCCTCGACGTAGCGCGACGGCACCGCGTAAAATATTTGCACGATCATCCGCGTGGTGCGACGGCACCACGCCACTTGCTTCCTCACACAAGAATAATCAACATGAACGATGGAGGGGGGGTTCGGCCGTGTTCGTGCGGTCCGCCCCCCCCCCCCCCCTCGCGTTAACTATAACACTTAAATAAATTATTTCAAAGCCTCACGTAGACATGCGATCCATGAGCAAGAAATGGAATAATTAAAGAATTAAACAACAACCCCTACCTCGGGTTTAAGATTCGAAGATTCGTCTACCTTCCGCGGAAGACAGCGTCGCGGAGGTTGGGCGTCGCGGTCGTCGTTCGTCAAATCCGATGATGAAGGGATGCGTTCGAAGAGACACGACGTTGGCGAAACTTGCACGCCGACGAAGGTTGTCCGAAGAAGAGGTGGCGTCCCCTTCGTTGACACGGTGAACGAAGAAAGGAGGTGCGGCGTTCTTCGTCGGAAAAAGAGCGTTCCTCGTCAAGTCTTGAGGAAAGTCAAATAATAAAGAAAACAACGAACTTAAGAACCTCTACCTCGATAGTCGCACGTTGACGTAGTCGTGAAATATCGGTGTCGCGGAGGAAGAGTCGTTGTCGAATCTTCGTATGCCGACGAAGAAGGTCCGAAGAGGAAGCGGCGTTCCCTCTTGTTGACACCGAGGACGAAGAAGAGAGGCGTCGTTCTTCGTCGGAGTTTGAGCGTTCTTCGTTCTTCGTCAGAGCTTGAAGATGAAGAGGAAGCTCTCAAAAAGCTCTCAAGGGGACAAACAAACAACCCATAATAAAATAAGATAACATCTTATTTTATTATTAGAAAACATAAAAGAATTTCAAAAGTTTGAAATTCAAAAGAGTTTAACCCCCAAAATTAATTAAGTAACTTAAGTCAATTAAGAGGGGGTTAAGGGAACTTGAAAAGTCTAGGGGTTCATGTGGGCCCCACCACACTTAATCCTCCCAAGGGAGGTTAAGTGGGTGTGGGTCCCACTTCCAACCCCCTTTGGTAGGATTTTAACAAACTAAAAATAAAATTTGTCTTACACAAATTTTATTTAACTCAACTGAAATACCCAAAACTTAACTTACAACCCGCAACAAACGCAACTCCCGAAAAGGTCTCTTTAAGCGAATATCGGCGTTGCGAGTTCATCGGTGCCCTCGGATTTCAATTCCGAGCACCGGATCAAAAGTTAGGAATTCCCGCTCGTTCGTTCACTGAACGTACCCGAGCCAAACTTCGGAAATTAATTCCGGGCACTCCGGGCCTCGGAATCAGGTGCCGTCTGAAACCGCGCTCTTGTAAAATTCTAAAGAAAATTAAGAAAAAATTTCCCTTGAATTTTACGGGTCTTTACATTACTCCCACCTCAGGTCTTTACGTCCCCGTAAAGATACAACAAAAACTATGGAAACAAATGAGGGTACTGAGCACGCATCTGAGCCTCCCGCTCCCATGTGCTCTCCTGGAGATTCCCGTGCCGCCATCTGTTGCGCACAAGAGGAATCGATCGCCCAAGTAGGACCCGCTCATGTCGATCCTCTATCTCCACCGGGACCTCCATAAAAGTCGCCCCATCGTCAACGTCAAGCTCCCCATGGTCAAAGATGTGCGTCGGGTCGTGCACGTATCTCCTCAGCTGAGACACGTGGAAGTCGTCGTGCACCCGGTGTAACTGAGGTGGTAGAGCCAGGCGATAAGCCACCTCACCAACCCTGCTGAGGACCTGGAAGGGTCCGATGAAGCGCGGAGATAACTTGTCGCCTCGGCCAAATCTCCGAATACCACGTCGAGGTGAGACCCGCAAGAAGACGTGGTCACCATCCTCGAACTCTAGTGGCCTCCGCCTCCTGTCAGCGTATGACTTCTGCCGGCTCTGTGTTGTCCTCATCCGCTCCTGGATGACATGGACCTCCTCCGACGTGGCCCGGACCATTTCTAGTCCCACAAGAGCTGCAAGATTTCTTCTTTGCCGATAAGAGAAACCTGGTCTCATCCCCTGGATGAACCACATTATTTTCCTAAAACAGTCAATCCTAACATGGATGATACTAATCCATACCAAGGATGACGTCGTAAGGCCTCGACGCTACTGCTAAGAGATCCAACCGTTACTCTCGCCTCCAAGGGTTGAGTCACACTGTCGGCATCAGTGTGTGGTAACTGGTCTCCTCCAGTAGATGTCTCACAAGTGAGGGTCAAGTCAACAGTCAACTGGAACCTCTTAGTAACATCACAAAAGAGGACATGAATGAAAACATCACAAAGTATGCGTCTTTTATTATTGCAGCTCATAATACAAAGATGCTACACAAAAACAACATCAACATGGAACTAGAAGTACAAGAGACGTATCCACTAGTTCCGCTCCTGTCCACCTGCTTTACTGTTGCTCAAGCATTTGTCACTGCCTCAACCTCGGTGGCTCCCCCCAAGCCTGCGGATCGAGGAGTCGGACAGTCACGTGCTAGGTGACCCTTTCCGCGGCATGAGTAACACAACCTGCTCCTTGCACGGCTAGATCTGTTCCCACTCCGGGTGCCCTGCACCACCGGTCCTAAAACCCGAGATCGCCCATCTGCTGGTCTGGTCCTCCTGGACCTCTGCATCATCTGTCTACTGCCCACAGATGACTCGGCTTCTGATCGAAAAACACGCGGCAAAGGCAGAATCTCCTGTACACGCTCGGGGTGTAGAGATACTGGCACAAACTCCACCCTGAAGAAGGTCTTGAAGTCTTCCCATGTGAAGTCCATCTCATCGCAAAACTGAAACAAGTGGCTCCACC
The DNA here is from genome assembly GCA_963277665.1 of Viscum album. Taxonomy (NCBI): domain Eukaryota; kingdom Viridiplantae; phylum Streptophyta; class Magnoliopsida; order Santalales; family Viscaceae; genus Viscum; species Viscum album. The sequence continues at coordinate 1,508,028,420 of OY728128.1, read as the reverse complement.
ACCTACCTGCTGCTGCCTGAAGGAGGCTGGTAGCAAAGATCACCATGAAGTCTACCGGCGTCCTCACTAGCCTAAACACTCGTACCACTGCCTCCAGCCAGTCCTCTGCTGCCTGGGGATCCGTCTCCCCGCGAAACCTGGGCGGTCGCTGGCGCTGAAACTCATGCAGTGCGCTGAGGCGACGTGCATCGTCAGCGGCTGCTGCTGGAAGCATCGGGGGCTCGGCGGTTAGAGCTACCGCCGGTGCCACTACTGACAAAGGGCCCTGCACCGAGGCCTCGTCGCTCAGTGGGCTGTCGTCACGTTCGATTCTCGGAACCCTAGCTGGCTGCCGTCGTGGGGCCATCCTGAAAGAAACAACGTAACACGATCAAACGATTATACCTGGTGAGCTGACCTGGTTTGAGCTGTTTTAAGGGGAAAAACCTTTGAAAACACACACGCAATCAGTGTTTTCGTGCACAAAGTCGGAAATCAGTTGTCAGGGTCCTGGTGTATGGATACGTCGGCCGCCCGCACCAACACTGGACTCCCTGAACTAAAAACCACACTCGGTACTCCCAACACTATTGCTTCACAGAAAGAAACATCCGAGTTATAAGTTCTGCGGTAGAACCGAACTCCTTTGATACCAATTTGTCACGACCCGCCCTCGGGGTCCGTGCCGTGACTACCCCAAGCCCGCCTTCCATAGGCCAGGGGCTGGCGACTAGCACCAAGGCGTAAATCCCGGTAAAAAGGGAAGGCATTGCCTTTGTAAAGTAAACAAACACCACAGAGTAAGCAAGCGGAAAGTAACACTAAGAAAAAACAGAGAACAACTAAAAGTGCGGAAAGTAAAAAGGGGCCGGAAATACAAGCCCAACTGTAAAGTACAACTCGAAAGGAAAAACAACAACTGAAAAGTAAAGCTGCTACGCCGAGCTGACCACTGGAAATCCCACCTGAAGGGTGGGTACAAATAACTCCTCTGCTCCTCGGGTCCCGCCGTCTGCTCCGAGTATGTCCCGCCCAGTGGTCTGCCTCTGGGTACCGCCTCGTCGTATAGTCCACCTCCAGGTACCGTCCAGTCCTCGAACACTCGGCCTCTGTCAGTACTGGTCGTCGTCTGCAACCAACACAACGAAGTGCGGGCATAGCCCGTGCAGGGGTGAGTATAACGATACTCAGTAGGGACCCCGAGACCCTCAAGGTCTCACTAAAACCAACAAGGATAACCACAAGAAGATCACAACAGATAAACTCTACTTAGGTATATGCCCATACATATACCTAAGTTATCAAGTAACCCATCTCAGTCATGAGGAAACAAAAGGATCATGAGATCAACGGATAACCACTACCCAGGTATATGCCCATACATATACCTAAGTTATCAAGTAACCCATCTCAATCATGAGGAAACACAAAGGTCAAAAGTCTCAGCTCAAACCAGGATTTTCATTATCGAAACCATAACTGCTGAAGAGCTCCGTCGCTAGAGTGTACAGTGGTCCTGTCACGACTCCGAGGCCGCCGCTCACTAACCTAAGACTGCTGAAGTACTCCTCCTGTCGAGTACTGCGGGTCTGCTGCCAACTACCAGGCGCTCCGTCCGCTGAGGGTCTGCTGCCAAATACCGGGCGCTACCCAGATAGCCTACTGAGGTACTCCTCCTGTCGAGTACCGCGGGTCTGCTGCCAACTACCAGGCGCTCCGTCCGCCGTGGGTCTGCCGCCAAATACCGGGCGCTCCGTCCACTGGGCTAGTCGACTCACTCCAAGTCGAGTCGGTCAAGCAGTCGTCAGGTCTCAGCCGGCTACACGGTCTCCGTACTCTGCACGCTCGTCTTCGGGAGGGTCCGCTCCACGAGCTACTGGTCGATACTCCAAGTATCACAAAGTCCCGCAAAGAAGTATCTTAAAAGTCCGTCTCGTCACAGGGGTCTCAACGCAACAGACGGCACGTCGATCGGACGCCCGGTCTGTGAGTTATTAGCCTTTTCGTCCAAGGGGCCCGGTTGGTTTCGAGTGCGAACCAATCCCGGCCGTATCTCAACTGTACCCCGAACTCCCATAGGGTATACTCATAGGGACCGTTACTAAACGTAAACACCAACGCCGCTGACGGTTCGTCAAACGGACGTCCTGTCTGAAAGATATCAGCTTTCCCGTTCCAGGGGCCCGGTTGGATTTCGGGTACAATCCAACCCGGCCATACTCCGACTGCATCCAAAACTCGGGCGGAGTATGTCAAAAGTTCCGTCTCATCAAGAGGAAGTCAACGAAACAGACGGCGCGTCAATCGGACGCCCGATCTGTGAGTTATTGGCTTTTTCGTCTCCGGGGCCCGGTTGGTTTTTAAGGCAAAACCAACCCGACCATACTCCACCTGCATCCAAACCTCGAGCGGAGTATGCCAAAAGATCCGTCTCATTAAGAGGAACGCAACGCGACTGACGGCGCGTCAATCAGACGTTCGTGGCTCAAGATATTAGCGTTTCCGCTCCGAAGGCCCGGTTGGTTTCGTGAACGAACCAACCCGGACGAACTCAAAGTAATCTGAAACCTTGAGTGCGATATACCCAAACGACCGTCTCGATCCAAGGATCGCGTTGCCGCAGACGGTTCGTCATTCGGAGGTCCGAGGCTCAAGTTATGGGCTAAAAACCAAATCTGGTTCGAAATGGGGGGGTCCGGGTCCGGGCCGTCCCGGCCCGACCCCCCCCCCCCCCGGGCGGCGCGGCGGGCCGCGGCGGGCCGCGGCGGCTTGGCGGCTGGCGCCGCACGAGGTGGTCACGCGGGGGGCAATCAAGCCCCCGCTGTTTTGTTAGGCGGCGCGGCCTTGTGCCGCGCCATTTGCAGGAAACGACCCCCGCAAGTGGGGGCCGGCTGGAAACGAACCGGGGGGGCTGCTGCCCCCCCCTCCTTTAAAGAACCGCCCCCTCATTAAGAGGGGGGTTTTGTTGAACCGGCCGGGGGATTTATTCCCCCGGTTTTATGTCATCCGGCCGGCCAGCTGGCCGGCTGGTTTCTACCAACGGGACCGGAAATTCCGGTCCCGCCTTCGACTTCCGACGCCGGCGGCCCGGCCGCCGGTCTTCACATCCCGCCGCGGCCCGGATCTGGCCGCGGTCTCCTCGTCCCGCCGCGGCCCGGAACTGGCCGCGGTGTTCGTCGTCCGGCACGGTGCGACGGCACCGCGCCCCTTTCGCCGTGCCATGATTCTTTTCAACGCGGCGCGACGACGTCGCGTTCTTGAAGATTCTTCCTCGACGTAGCACGACGGCGCCGCGTAAAATATTTTCACGATCATCCGCATGGTGTGACGGCACCACGCCACTTGCTTCCTCACGCAAGAATAATCAACATGAACGATGGAGGGGGGGTTCGGCCGTGTTCGTGCGGTCCGCCCCCCCCCCCCTCGCATTAACTATAACACTTAAATAAATTATTTCAAAGCCTCACGTAGACATGCGATCCACGAGCAAGAAATGGAATAATTAAAGAATTAAACAACAACCCCTACCTCGGGTTTAAGATTCGAAGATTCGTCTACGTTCCGCGGAAGACGGCGTCGCGGAGGTTGGGCGTCGCGGTCGTCGTTCGTCAAATCCGATGACGAAGGGATGCGTTCGAAGAGACACGACGTTGGCGAAACTTGCACGCCGACGAAGGTTGTCCGAAGAAGAGGTGGCGTCCCCTTCGTTGACACGGTGAACGAAGAAAGGAGGTGCGGCGTTCTTCGTCGAAAAAAGAGCGTTCCTCGTCAAGTCTTGAGGAAAGTCAAATAATAAAGAAAACAACGAACTCAAGAACCTCTACCTCGATAGTCGCACGTTGACGTAGTCGTGAAATATCGGTGTCGCGGAGGAAGAGTCGTTGTCGAATCTTCGTATGCCGACGAGGAAGGTCCGAAGAGGAAGCGGCGTTCCCTCTTGTTGACACCGAGGACGAAGAAGAGAGGCGTCGTTCTTCGTCGGAGTTTGAGCGTTCTTCGTTCTTCGTCAGAGCTTGAAGATGAAGAGGAAGCTCTCAAAAAGCTCTCAAGGGGACAAACAAACAACCCATAATAAAATAAGATAACATCTTATTTTATTATTACAAAACATAAAAGAATTTCAAAAGTTTGAAATTCAAAAGAGTTTAACCCCCAAAATTAATTAAGTAACTTAAGTCAATTAAGAGGGGGTTAAGGGAACTTGAAAAGTCTAGGGGTTCGTGTGGGCCCCACCACACTTAATCCTCCCAAGGGAGGTTAAGTGGGTGTGGGTCCCACTTCCAACCCCCTTTGGTAGGATTTTAACAAACTAAAAATAAAATTTGTCTTACACAAATTTTATTTAACTCAACTGAAGTCCCCAAAACTTAACTTACAACCCGCAACAAACGCAACTCCCGAAAAGGTCTCTTTAAGCGAATATCGGCGTTGCGAGTTCATCGGTGCCCTCAGATTTCAATTCCAAGCACCGGATCAAAAGTTAGGAATTCCCGCTCGTTCGTTCACTGAACGTACCCGAGCCAAACTTCGGAAATTAATTCCAGGCACTCCAGGCCTCGGAATCAGGTGCCGTCTGAAACCGCGCTCTTGTAAAATTCTAAAGAAAATTAAGAAAAAATTTCCCTTGAATTTTACGGGTCTTTACAAGCACGCGGCCCTTTGGCCTCCCCTCCACGGCATGCAGCCCTCCGTCCTCCCCTCCACCACTGTGTGGCCCTCCAACCTTCATCCCCGACATGAAAAATTTGGGAGGCCGACCCCCAACCTCGCCGGTGTTGCCTCCTCTCCGGTCGACACCACCCTCACTAGCATCCTCTCAGCTCATGGCCCACCTCCGTCGCCGGTTCCCACTTTCATTAATGTGTGATTTTTACCAATATTTGTTCTTTTATTCATCATGGACAAACCCTAATGGATGAGGTATGATTTTTGCATATTTCTCATTGTCTATGGTTGTACAAATGGTTCCCCGAGGCATATTCTTGTGGATTCTATCAACTCCACTGAAGGAGTGGTGATTCATGTTGTTTTAGTTCACTGCCACCATTCGAGGTGAGGTTTTATTCTTGTTTCTTAGTTTTCCTCTATCCAATTTAGAGTCTTATGGTGTTTAAGAGTCCCTGGTATTTAATTTGAGATGTGTTAGTCTTTTATGCCTTAATTTTGGGTACTTATTGATGTTATAGTGAGTTTTGGTCAATGATAGTGGGCGCACATGCATATACCTAAGGTATGTATATATATATATAATATAAATGTTTCCTCTGTGTATGTATTCCCTCATGGCACGGGGAATGCATGCCTTGGATTACGGATATATATATAAATATATATATATCTGTGTGTGTGTGTGTGTTCATGCAATTGCGGTCTACTTACAAGTTGTCACTACCTAATTTGACAAGCGTCAGAGTGTCTCATCTTGGTCTTCTACCTTGTTGAGGTAGGTTTCCTATACATAAACCTTTAATTTGAGCTTCGTGATTTATTAGAATTTTTTAAAATCATGTTTTTATATTTATGTGTTATTTATATATATACATATATATACATATATATACATGCCTAGATGTTCCCATCCATTTTTTCAGCACATTACTTTAATGTTTGAGCTTTCCTTTAATGCTTTAAATCTGTTATAATATTATTATGGTGTGTGAGTATAAATTATCATTGTATTTTTATAATGTAAAACTGGTGTGAATTAGGTTTTCAAGGGATTTATTAAATATGACTATATATATCTGCATTCCAAGTGTTCGATGAAATGCCAATTGTCCTTTTTAAAAGGAATTTGGTTATTTTAATGGTTTTTTTGGCTTCGGTTATGTTATGGTGGAATGGATAACTGTGACATGAGCCTTATGTGTGTGAGTTGTGTGAATTAGATGCCTCTATGGAATTATGATTTGTGGTAAAATGGTTTTGGGTGTTTTGATGGATTTTTAAAGTGTTTCATTAGATGATGAAACATCCATGGGTTCCTGAGGTGCACACATGGATGGGCATCCAAATTTATATGGAACATAAAAGTAATGTTTTCCCTGAACCCTGATTCTCAAATGGTTCCTCCATTCTTTTTCCTTCTTCTATTAAAGTGATTCCTTTATTTATAAATGGTTTTTTGGTACTTTATATGGCTTAAAAGGTGTAACACCCCAAGATTTTATAGCACGCTATCTCTTTAAAATAATTCAATAGCTTGCGCTATACGCAACACCGAGTTCAAGCGCATCACGTCCTATCAAACTAGCCATTTTAAAAGTTGTTATGAATAGTATTAAGCACATTTTTGAAATATATATATATATATCCTATATAATTTTAACATTTATATTTTATGTTTCTTAGATATAATATAAGGACAAATTCAATTTTTCAGATAAAAGAAGTATTTTTCAAAAAATGCAGTTTTTCCACCTTTTAGTGGAGAAACCTTTTTAAATCTAATATTTGAAACTTTTATATATTCAATTTAATGTAATTAAATTATTCTATAGAGGTGGGATATAAAAATTTAGTTTGGATAAATTTTTGGTACTTTTTGATATCTTTCATATTTTGATGAATAGTGAAAAATACTAAATTTTAATTGAAAACAACTTCATTAATCAAAATAATTTATACTGCTAAATTATGAATTTGAGTGGTTTTAAAGTATAATTAGATTATATTTTTATCATATAATATATTTTTGGTTATTTTAAGTAATTTAACATTTAAATTGGACATAAACACATGTCAATCTTTTGATAATTTTTACATCTAAAAAACTCGCTTTGGGGTTTTGACAACGGGAATTAATTTTAAATTAATTAATGAAACTTATATATTTTTATTTTGGTAAAATAGATATTATTTTTGAAATTATAATATCCAAATTAGCTTTGGGTGAATTTTTTGTTTTTTCTGAAAACATTCAATTTTTGATGAATAGTGAAAAACACTACATTGTAGATAAAAACTGACTTTTACATTTAAATAATAATTATTTTTTAATTAAAATTTTATCTTAAAGTAGAAATATATATAAATAATACATATATTAGTCTAATTTAATTCATTATAGTCATTTTTTAATAATACTAGACATAAAATTTTATTGGACTTTTTTAACCTCTTTTACCCACTTTTTAGGAACATTTGCAAATTTGCATAAAACATAATTTTATCGATTCTGTGAATTGAATTTAAAATAATTGATTTTATAAATATCAAAATAAATGTAAGTTGAAACTTTTTATGCAATCCAAGAATTTTATAGGTGAATATGAAATTTTAGGCTTGATTCAATGTGTGTTTTTTAAGTAATTAAGTTGTGACAACTTTAACAAAAAACAAATACTAAATAGTATCAAAATTTACATAAATGAGTTTTTAAAACAAATAATATTTTATTAAATGATATAATATTCCTAAAAATCTAAAATTCGGCCAAAGGACTTATATAATGATATATATGTCATTAATGAACTACTTTATGTTCTCTTGGAATTTTATAGTATGTTTATTAACTATATAGTGTAAAAATACAAGAAGACATTGTAAAAGTTAAACTATTTAACTAAGAGTTAAATCTAAAATATAAGGTTAATATGGTGAACTAAACATACCTAAAAGCAATTGGTTGAGTGGTTTTTGACCCATACCTACCTTATCCTCGAAATAAATCCATTTAGATCCATTAGAAACTTAAAATTATTTTATAATAAAATAATATTTCAATCTTTTCCTAAAGTGACCCTCACCTCTCTTATAAAAGGGTACTTCCCCTTATCTTATTTTCAAACCTCTTACGCAATTTGTATTAGAAAACCCCTACTCAAATATCCTCCCAACGACCCTCAATTTAACATAGAGGCCTTACTTTGATCATAAATCCAACCTACGGAGCCCTTTTGTTCAAATAAAAAAAAGCACCTAAAGAAGAGGTAATTATTTCATCAACTTTTTCAAAGTTCTTTTCTTCTTCCACTTCCTATTTATTTGTTGTTTCAATACCAAAATAATAAATCCAGTACCCTCTATATACTGTTATATTATTATAAATATGGTAAAAACATATTCAATATTCTATCCTACCTATGAATGACAAAGTCACTATATGTGTGTACGCACGGCTTACCGTCTCAACATTATGGTGTAGTTTTTTATTCAACAATTCATTATTTTTATGGGTTTAATAATGAGAATAATTGATATAAATAATAAATATAACATGTTAATGATTTTTTACATATAATATAACATCCAGTTAAACACTGTTTCACCATCAACAGAATGATATTATCGCTCGTGTGTACATACAACTTACCATCTTCACAACGCGATGAGATTCATATTCAATGATCACCATTTAGAATTTTTTATAAAAATATAGATATTGATTAATTAAGAGGTATATGAATAATATTTATACTAGAATAACATATATTTATGTATATAAATATATTTCGTTTACTTACTTCCATACTATACGATAAGAAAATGGAAACAACGTTCATGCGTACATAAGGACTACCGTCTCCATGAATGGTGTTTCCATTTCATATATCTATCTATTATACATATTTATATTCCGAATATATTTGATATATAAATCATGGTTTATATTATGGAAGTATTTAAATCAAGATCTTAGTGATATGATCAAAAATAACAAGTTAAAACACGTACGATAAAGAAAGTGATTATTACCTGAAATGTTACATTAACATGGAAATTATTATTAAATGGGTAGTATAAAGTAATAAATTAATCATATATGATATCATAAATATTAATATGGTTCTGGTATAATTTAATAACATAATATGGTTATTATACAGGAGGTTAAACGTACCCTCTACTAAATGAAAGTACAAGGTAAGGGTTTGTTCCTCAATCTCATTATTATTTGAGATTGTTTATGTGTAAATTCTTACTGGGAAATATTTATAATGCATGTAAATTTTCTATAAAAGAGTTTTAAAAAGGATTATTTTTAAGTATATTTTTAACTAAAACATCATTTTAAATGTTTTGAATATTTATTTACTAAATCTTTCACATTAATGTCCATGTTTTTAAAATAGTTTTAAGGATTTATTTATACGGACATGAATGTTTTAAAATGTAAATTACTTTCAAAAGTTTCAAATTGGTATGGGAAAATTTGACTCAAAAATATATTTTAAATTCCTTAATTTATAAATTTTGTGACTTTTAAATGATTTCATGAAAAAGGAGTATTTCTCTTAAAGAGTCTTACTGATCATTTTCAACTATGTCAACATCCTTTACTGGATATTATTATTGATTGATGTTGATTTATTATAACACAATATTCCATATTTTTTTAATGATTTATTATATGTTTGACTATGGATGTGCTATTTTTATACCATTCATGGTTTATGGTTAAATTATTGACATTTCATATGCTAGTTTTAATATGAATATTTATGTAATATTTCAACATTTTCATATGAGGAATTCATTGGACATAGTAAGTGATGGTCAGGGACCACTATAGCCCCTCAATACATTGGTAGGTCTTATGATACAAACTAGTGTCTTGGCACAAGGCCTTGACAAAAATTTTATTTGTAGTATTGGAACGAGGCCTTGACTATATGGTTATGATGTCTGGAATTATGAATTCCCTCATTATGAAATTAGTTTTTACCTGTGATTATTCAACTAGTAGAATATCCATCTGCATGTTTATATGGTAATGTTTGATTTATTTTTTCCATATTATGTTCATGATTATGTTAAAAATGCTGTTGTTTTTATTACACATCTTTTCTTAAAATTTTATAGCTTCTGATAAATTATTTACCCTTACTGAGCATCTGAGCTCACCCCTATCTTATGTTTTGTTTTCCTAGGATTAGAGGAAGTGTATTATGATTGATATGTAGGGTTAAGATAAGGTAATAATGGTTTTCTTGAAGGATTATTGATTATGTGTTTATGTTATTTACTGTTCATATATGTAATCTATTTTCCAAGACTGTTAAACTGATCAGTACTTCAAGAATTGATTCCTTGTAATAATTCCAATGTATTAAAATAATGCACCAACTTTGGGCTTCTGGGGTCGGGGCATTAAATTTGGTATCAGAGGAAGTTTAGTACAAACATTTGAAATTAGATTTAGATAAACTCTAATTAGATAACATTACCCTAAGATAGACTTTGAGTATTATTATAGAAGAACATCCCAAAATTTTGGTAGTGTAGATATTATGTGAGTTTTACAAGAAACTAAATCCCTATCTGGATACAAAAAAGTATAGGTGGATCGGTCACAGATGTACCTAGGAGTGAAAACTCTGACAAAAAGTTTCAACTTGACCCGGGGTATTGTGGTACATGAGAATGGGAATTACTGCACTCTTGGTATTAACACTCTTGAAGGATATGCTTAGGATAATTTACATTTTATTTACAAACCATTATGAAGGATTTATTAGAAAATATGTTAGCAAAGAAACCATTTTTTTGATTATGAGACAAAATGTGTGAAAATATTCAATTGATGTTGAGAATTTTTCTAGTTTTTGGATTATACATTATGATATGATCTAAAAAAGTGTATGTAATCATTTATAATTGGAGCCTAGTAGAAGGAATGAGAACTCCAGCAATACACATGATCTAAAGAGTAAGAAGGATCATATCTTTCATGGTCTTAATCCAACATTTAGAAGGGAAATAGTCTTCCATGTATTCTCATCAAATGAAGAAATAATATAATTTCTTAATAAGATAAGTAATGAATTATCTAAGTCATATGGATTTGAAGGGAAGAAAGAGAAGAATAAGATGGTAGAGAAAAATATAGATAAAGGGAAGAATGGAAATAAGGATTTTCCCACTTGTGATAACTATGGAAAGAATCACCTTGTTAAATGCTTGAAGGGAATGGGAGTTTGTTATAAGTGTGGAGGAAAATGAAACCATGTATGTTATTGCAAGGGTAAGAAAAAGGTTTCAAATGTACAATGCTTCATCTACAAGGAGATGGGACACTACACAAATCAATGTTCTAATCATGAAAGTATACTCCAAATGATGCTATTGAATAATAATCAAATTATGATACTACCACAGATTAAGAGGAATAATTAGTGTTCTTAAATTTTTATTAATGAATTGGGTCATTTGAGTATTGTATTAATGATTTAAAAGTTATAATAATTATAGAGTATATAAGTATTGTGTTGAAATACTATTTCATTAAGGATATGAGATTGTGTGGTACCATGAAAAGTGACTCAATAGCTGGTTAAACATTTTAGAAAATATATGGTTGAGAGAAAGATAAAACTTAATATGGTCTTGATACCGTGGTAGTGATTTTGGAATAATAGATAATTGAGTTGGATAAAGTATATTGGGTATTATTTACTAAATTTGAACTAATTAAAGGTTTTTTTCATCATTGTTGGAGATTACAAAATTTTTGGATTTAAGGAGTATATCTAGTATTCTATGTTTTACAGAATGAATAAGGAAGTAAATACCTATTCAAATAAGGTTTTATGGTAATTCAGGTTGTTACCATGTTTTAATAGAATACATGAAAAAGGTATTCACATGTTGTTATATGATAAAATATATCTTCATTATGTTATGTTAGCCTTCCTTATAAATTTTTGGACTGTGAGTTCGGACACAAGTATTTTGGATAAATCAAAAGGTTGGAATTGAGTAAGTTGAACACTTGATTTTTTTGTTTGAGGTTATAATATGATTTATTGGATACTTTAACCAAAACTTTTGGATTTCTGAAAACATTTAGAGGATTAAGGGAATATTTGTGGACCTTATGATTTATAAAATGTTATTAAGGTATAAAAAATCATTTTTGAACATTCATTTCCTAGTGTAAGGGATGAAGTGAAAATAGATTTATGCATAACCAAATGATGATAATATTATTATGATAGGTAATGAAATCAAGTATGTTTACTTAATTTCTTATCTTGATAGTAAATTAATCCCTTATCTTAAAAAAAATTATCTAAAAAAATGTATTATCCTAATACCATATGTTTTTTTCGAACCGATGATACATTAAATCATTATAGGTTGATGGATTTGAGGCCCTCAATTTTACATTTATTCTTCACTTGTTTGTGATTGACTAACTCAATCACTCCCTATAAATACTTACATTTTCCCTCCAATTATGTGTATCTAATTTCCACCAATGTTCGCATAATCGAAACCCTAATTTGGTGGCGACCTTTTCATTTCGCTTTCCCTCTTATTAAGACTTAAGTTTATTAACCCTATTTTAGATGTGGGTTTTCCACAAAGGTATTTTATATTTTGAACCTTTTATTTTCGAAGAACAATTTCAAATTTAGAGGATTCAATTTATTGATAAAGGGGATAATGTAACACCCCAAGATTTCATAGTACGTTATCTCTTTAAAGCAATTCAATAGGTTGCGCTACACGCAACACTGAGTTAAAGCACATCACAACCTATCAAACTAGCAATTTTAAAAGTTTTTATGAATAATATTAACCAAATTTTTAATTATATATATATATAAAATATATAATTTTCACATTCATCTTTTCTGTTTCTTAGACATAATATAAGAAAAAATTAAAATTTTCAGACAAAAGAAGTATTTTTCAAAAAATGCTGTTTTTTTGCCTTTTAATGGTGAACCCTTTTTAAATCCAATATTTGAAACTTTTATATATTTAATTTAATGAAATTAAATTCTTATTTATATTTGAGACATAAAAATTTATTTTGGATAAATTTTTAGTACTTTTCTAATAACTTTTATATTTTGATGAATATTAAAAAATACTAAATTTTAATTGAAAACAACTTTTTTAATCAAAATAATTTATAATGTTAAATTATGAATTTGAGTGGTTTTAAAATTATAATTAGATTATTTTTTTATAATTTAATATAATTTAGGTCATTTTATATAATTTCACAATTAAATTGGACATAAACACATGTCAATCTTTTGATAGTTTTTACTTCTCAAAAACCCACTTCGTGGTTTTGACAACCGAAATTAATTTTAAATTAATTAATGAAACTTAGTTGTATTGAATTTGGTAAAATAGACATAATTTTTGAATTTGGAATATCAAAATTATCTTTGGGTGAATTTTCGATATTTTTCTGAAAACATTCAATTTTTGATGAATAGTGAAAAACACTCCATTGTAGATAAAAACTGACCTTTTCATTTAAATAATTATTTTTTAATTAAAAATTTATCTTAAAGTAAAAATAGATACATAATAAAAATATTTGTCTAATTTAATTCATTAGAGTCTTTTTATAATAAGATTATACATATAAAATTTTATTGATCATTTTTAACGTCTTTTACCCACCTTCTAGGCACATTTGCAAATTTGCACAAAACATAATTTTACTGGTTCTATGAATTAAATTTCAAAAATCCAAAAGACATGGTTGTCATCAGTAAGTAAAATTTGATTCAATATGATGAAAATAATTTTTGGTGAATAGTAACTTTTAAATTTTATTTACCACCGTTAAAAGTAAATAGGGTAATTAAAGGTAAAAATGATATTATAATTACCATAACACATGTCATAATTTTATTGGATAAGTGTTTTTCGAAAAAAATAAAGCTTAGGAAAAAAATAATATCCTTTTTGATCCATTTGGGTTAGATTATGACATTTATTATATTTTATTTAAATAAGTGTTAAAAGTTTTAAATTCAAATATTATTAACAAAACCATTTTTAATATTGATTTATACATAAGATAAATTCGACTATAAATATTCATTAGAAATCTAAAAATATTTCATACATCATGGTATTTTATTTATAATTTTTAGACATTTAATAATTAAATTTATTTATGACATAATGATGATGGAGTAATTACCTTATTAATGAATGACTAAAATAATTGATTTTATAAATATCAAAATAAATGTAAATTGAGACTTTTTATGAAAACCAAGGATTTTCTAGGTGAATATGACATGTTAGGTTTGATTAAATGTGTTTTTTATAAGTAATAAAGTTGTGATGACTTTAAAAAAACAAATACTAAATAGTTTCAAAATTGACATAAATGAGTTTTTAAAAAAAATACTATTTTATCAAATGATATAATATTACTAAAAATATAATATTCAGATAAAGTACTTATATAATTATAGATATGTAATTAATGAACAACTTTAGGTTCTCTTGGAATTTTATAGTAATTTTATTAACCATATAGTATAAGAATACAAGAAGATATGGTAAAAGTTAAACTATTTAACTTAGAGTTAAATCTAAAATATAAGGTTAATATGGAGACCTAAACCTGTCTAAAACTAAATGGTTGAAAGATTTTAGACCCATACCCACCTTATCCACGAAATAAATCAATTTTTAACAATTAGAAACTGAAAATTATTTTATAATAAAATAATATTTTAATCTTTTCCTAAAGTGACCGTCACCGCTCTTATAAAAGTGTACTTCCCCTTCTCTTAATTTCAGACCTAAAAATCCATTTTTCTTGGACATACCCTAATCAAATATCCTCCCAACTACCCTCAGTTAAACCTAGTGGCCTTACATTGATCATAAATCCAACCTATGTAGCCCTTTTGTTCAAATCAAAAGGAAGCACCCAAAGAAGAGGTAATTATTTCATCACACCTTTCAAAGTTATTTTTTTCTTCCACTTACACTTTCTTTGTTTTTTCATAAAAAAATAATAAATCCTATACCCTATACATAATTTGATTTTATTATAAATATGGTACAAACATATTCAATATTCTATCCATCCTATTAATGAAAAAGTCACCATACGTGTGTACTCACAACTTACCATCTCCACGCCGTGGTGTAGTTTGTTATTCAACACTTAATTATTTGGATGAGTATAATAATGAGTATAATTGATTTAAATAATTAATATAACATTCAATAATTCTGTACATATAATATAACATCCAATTAAACACTGTTTCACCATCAATAGAATGATATTGTCGCTCGTGCGTAGGTACGACCTAGCATCTCAACAACGCGATGAGATTCATCTTCAACGATCAGACTTCAAGAATTTTTATAAAAAAATTGACATTGATTAATTATTCACTATTTGAATAATATTTCTTTCGGAATAATATATTTTTATGTAGATAAATATATGTCGTTTACTTACTTCCATACTATGCAATAAATAAAATGGAAACAGTGTTCATGCTTACGTACATACTATCATCTCCATGAACAATGTTTCCATTTCAGATATTTATCTATTATACATATTTATATTATATATATATATGATATATAAATCATGTTTTATATTTTATAAGTATGAAAATCATGATCTACGTGATACGATCAATAATAAAAAGTTAATACACATACGATAAAGAAAGCTATTATTACCCAAAATGTTACATTAACATGGAAATTATTATTAAATGGGTAGTATAAAGTAATAAATGAATAATATATGATATCATAAATATTAATATGGTTATTTTATAATTTAATAACATACGATGATCATTATACAAGAGGTTAAACATACCCTCGACTAAAGGAAAGTACAAGGTAAGGGTTAATTCCTCAATCTCATTATTATTCAAGATTGTTTATGTGTAAGTTTTTAGTGAGAAATATTTATTATCCATGTCCATGTTTCATAAAAGAGTTTTCAAAAGGGTTATTTTTAAGGGACTTCATAACTAAAACATCATTTTAAATGTTTTAAATATTTATTCTTCTAAATATTTCTCATTAATGTTCATGTTTTTAAAATGGTTTTAAGAATTTATTTATATAGACATGAATGTTTTAAAATGTTAATTACTTTCAAAAGTTTCAAAGTGGTATGTGACACTTTGATTAAAAAATATATTTTAAATGTCTTCCTTTATAAATTTTGTGACTTTTAAATGATTTCTTGAAAAAGGATTTTTTCTCTCAACGAGTTTTACTGATCATTTTCAACTATGTCAACATCCTTTAATGGATATTATTCATGATTGAGGTTGATTTATTATAATACAATCCTACCTATTTTATTGAATTAGTTATGATATTTTTGACTATTGAAATGCTATTTTTATACCATTCATGGTTTATGGTTAAAGTATTGACATTTCGTATGCTAGTTTTAACACGAATGTTTATATTATATTTCAAAATTTTAATACGAGGAGTGTATTGGACGTAGTAAGTGATGACTAGGGACCATTGTAGCCCCTCGATGCATTGGTAAGTCTCATGATACAAACTAGTGTTTTGGCACAAGGCCTTGAAAAAAAGTTTATTTGTAGTATTGGCACGAGGCCTTGACTATGTGGTTATGATGTCCGACATTATGCATTCCCTCATTATAAAATTAGTTATTACATGTGATTATTAGACTATTAGAATATTCATGTGCATGTTTATATGGTAATGTTTGATTTATTTTTTCCATATTATGTTCAAGATTATGTTTAAAAGCCTCTTGTTTTTATCACACTTCTTTCCTTAAAAGTTTATAACTTCTTCTAAATTATTTACCCTTTTTGAGCATCTGATCTCACCCCTATCTTATGTTTTGTTTTCCCAAGATTCCAAGAAGTGTATGATGATTGATATTCAAGGTTAATTTAAGGGAATGATTTTTTTCTTGAAGGATTATTGATGATGTGTTTTATGTAATTTTAATTTTCATATATGTAATATATTTTCCAAGACTGCTAAAATGATCGGTCTTTTGGGACTTGATTCATTGTAATCATACTAATGTATTAAAATAATGCATTAGATCCGAGCTTATGGGGTCATGGAGTTACAAAAGGTGGTTTGAAATGTTCCCTATAAAACTTGGCCCATTTCTTATTTTGTAAAAAAAAGATTGATTTCTAATGACTTTGAAGGATGATTGACATCCTTAAGTGAGTTGTGTGTTCTTATCTTGGTTTTTAAAATAAATTTGGATTTGGATTAAAGGCCCATTTGGAATTGAGGTCTTGGAAGTGGTTGTTTTTATTAATTTTGGAAAATGGGTGATAAATGTTTTAAAAGTGTTTTTGAGATAGAAATGATATAAAGCTTTATTTTCACCTTGTAATATTGATAGATAAATGTGGTTTTGAAAATATAAATGACCGATTGACAACATAAAGTATTTTATGAAATGATTTGAATGTTTATGTGAAATAACGACCCGGTTGGCAACTTGCATGTTTTCAAATAAATTTTTGAATGCTTACATGATATAACATCCTGATTGGATCCTTCAATGATGTGAAATATGTATATGTATAGAGTGGTCACACCTATCGAGGATTTATTTTTATGGTTATCGTATAGTGGATTCCTATGTTTGGGGTAGGCAAATTTGGTGCTAATAGGTATGGTGAGTCATGCATGTGAGAGCCTCCTACTTACATAGTATATTATTACCATGGGGTTCTTAAGCATATTTTAGAGGGTCGAGTAACAATTTATGATCAAACCTAATTATATAGGTTAGTACCCAATGAATTTTCTATTAGAAACAGCAGTATGTGCCACTGGATTTGTCAGTTGAGGTCTCTAATTGGTTATAGACTTAGGAGCTTCACTATACGTTGACAGGTGGTTCTGAACTGAGTATGCTAGAGATCTCTCTAGGGATGTTTAGGAAATTCTCATGGTTTTATACATGTATGTTACTTATTTCTTTTATGGAACTTATAGTTATTCAATATTTTAACACTTTTACTCTACTTTTCATATTAAAATATGTGTTTTGGTTCAAGTTGGATTTTAAAAGGATTTATTGCAACGACTTGTATGCTTTGGTAATTGATTTATAAAAATAAAATGAAAAAAGGGTTTTTCATAAAAGTAAAATCTTGTTACCTGTTTTGATAAAAGAGTGGAAAAACATATTTTATATATCATATTTTCATACTAGAAAGAAAATATTTCATTTTAGAGGTGGGGCACAAACTATGATTTATTTTGGCATTCCTAATATGAATCTCGGTGCCCACAACTACTATATCTTTTCAGTTTTATGTTCTCCCAGTTTCAAATCGCTCTCACAACGAGCTTTATTCGATATTTGGTGGTCACCCATGAGGGCACATGAAGGTATGTGTCACATTTTATTTATTTCCTCTGTTAGTGATTATTTCTATCGTTCAGTTTGATTTTCATTTATTTATTTACCTTTTTTTCATGGGAAAAATCTTTCCCAACAGGTTTATTTTGATGCCCGACACTAGTTTCCAGCCTTTGTGGATTGGGAATTCCCTTCAGTCCATGCCACATACAAACTTAGGAGATTGGTTTAGAGTCGAACTAGGTTGGTTAGTGATGGTTTTAGAGTAGTTGACCTCATTGCAAATATTATTTTTGGATAGAGATTGAGAAGATTACCTATAGTAGATGGTTTTTACCCCTACTATTTTATATATAATCAGGGAATCACAACATAGTGATGCTGACTGTGAGAACCTACAAACTCAGATATTCACTATACATGATCTTGCTTTATTTTCTGAAGTTGGGGATCATGTCGTTCTCTTTAGAGGGTTCACAATGGCATTAGTGACATTGCATGAGGAGGTTCTGAGATAGTTTCATACATCTACATTGGTAGTACATCCAGGTGTATTGAATATGTACCAGGACATCTGACATTAGTTTTTGTGGCTAAGGATAAAGAAATTTGTTGTAGATTTTTTCTCTTGAGGCCTTACATGTCAGCTAGTGAAGGATGAGAACTAAGTTACAACAAGTTTAGCTCAACCCTTTAAGGCCAGAGAGTGGAAGTGGGATGTGATATCAATGGAATTATTTAAGGGAATAATACGTACGTCTATGGGACATGATTCCATATGGGTGATCATAGACCGACTCACCAATTCATCCAACTTAATTTCCATTTGGGAGAAGAGTTCAGTAGAGTGCTTGGGATGCCTCTATGTGTAGGAGATAGTCTTAATCCATAGGGTTCCATTAATGATAATTTCATATCATGATACTTGATTCACATATTGGTCATGGAAGGGATTTTAGGAGGTGTTTAAGACTCAATTACTCTTAAGCACAACATTTCACACCCAAAATTATGGCTGGACTGAGCAGACCATTCACATTCTAAAGGACTTGGTAAGAGTATACATGTTGGACTTTGGCCATAGTTAGGAGGATCGCCTACCACTGGTGGAGTTTGTGTATATCAATAGATACCATTACACCACCAGTATGACACCATTTAAGGCCTAGTATAGGTGACCCTACAAGTCACCACTTTATTGTAGTGACCTAGGAGAGTTGGCAATCATGGACATAGAGTCGGCGAGAACAACTATCGAGAAGGTTTAGATCATCTAGGAGTGGATAAACACTGTATATATACATATGAATTCTTATGTATACAGATGAAATAGGCCTTTGGAGTTTGCGGAGGGAGACCCTGTGTTCTTATGAGTTTCACCTTGATGTGGATTATGAAGATTTAGAAATGGTGGAAATATGCCTTCGAGATTCATTAGACCATTTCTAGATACTGCGTGGAGTTAGTGAGGTAGACTGCCACTTAGCTCTACCTCCATAGTTGTAATGGTTAAATGATGTATTCCACATGTTTTAGTTGAGGAGGTACGTGCATGACCCATCACACGTAATAAACTGGGGTGAACTGGACATCAAGGATGGATCTAATATTTCTAAGTACCTAGTAAAGATTGAGGTTTGGCAAGAGAGGATTCTTCATGGGTGATAGATTCCTTTAGTTCGTGTTTGATGGATGCATGATAATCTTCAGGAGAGCACATGAGAGTATGAGGCTCAAATTAATACCTAGTACCCATATCTTTTTATGTAGTCCTTGTTTGGGGTTTTTGAGTCATAAATCCCCAAGGTGGGGAGAATGAAATTGCTCATATTTTCAATGTATTATTTCTAGATATTATATAGATTATTTTTAAAACTAGATGCTGAGATGATGTGTTATTACGGGGCCCAATGTGCTAGTAATAAATGTTTGAAACATATTAAATATATTAAGTAGCACACATGTGAAATTTTCCTATAAAATGGATAACTTTTAAATGGTTGTCTAGATTATAAATTTAATGGAATTGTTGAGTTAATAATGTAGGGTTTACCCTAGGTGAAACATAAATTTATTCGATGTGGGGAATTTATGAAAAAGTAATCACAGACATAAAATGAATAAAATCATTAAATAAATTATTTTATTTGTTTGCTGATGCAACATCCTAATTTCCTTGTTTAAATACGAGTTTATGGAAAATATTAAGGGTTACCCTCATAACCCTCTGAATTAAAGAAAACTATAGGTTTCATTAGAGGAGATTATGTTGGAAGATGATGATTAGATCAAGGACCAATGACCGGTATGAGACAGAATCAAAGGATCTAGCCAATGATCATGACACATCTCTGTTCTTCATTAGTAATAAATAAAAATCAAGGTAGGAAATTTTATTATTAGATTATTTACTTGTTCTTAATTTATATGATGAACATGAATCAATACACCAACAGATTGATTCATGGATTGTATGTATTGATAGATGGGTTATTTATAGGTTTATTTTGGGAGAATTTCTTTATGGTTTATGATTATCAAACCGTTCATCATTTTAATGGAAATGAATCAGGGTCAACATGAACAAAAACTAAGGTCTATTCATCATGATTTCTATTGTTCTTTTCTCCTCCGATACTTCATTCATTGTAGGCATTATTTGTTGGCCCATGATTCAACATTTTTCATAAAATAGAGCATTGTGCACCCGATTATTAGTGCAAAGGTTCAAAATCCTAGATCCAGGCTCAACACGACATAAAGGTGGTGCGACGATGGAGGTGGAGGTGGATCGATCGATGTAGGTATCTAATTTTTGTGTTCTTTGGTGCATAATGAAGAACACCATTTAAAGGCATTTTTCGAATGGATCGAAGGGTATGAACATTTCAATCATTGATGGAATGGATTATTGAGGCTTGATTGATGATTTTACGATGAGATGGTCATCAAATTGAAGGTTAAAGGCATATAAATGAATGTGGATTCCAGATTTGAAATTCTAGTAATTCCTATACAACACGACATGTAATGCCGAGCCACACGCCATGTGGGACCCTCTCATGGTGGACAGTGTTTTAGGGGGAGATAAGTATTACACAACATGTGACCCTATCACTAATTGAAATTGGACTATTTGTGACATACCATTTATGACGGGGTCCCTATCGCAAATGGACCGTTTTTGAAAAAAAGCGTTGCAAAAAGCTTTTTTTTTGCAATGGGTCATTGCAAAAACAAACTATTTATGATGGGATATGGGTCCATCACGAGTAGTTTTCTTGAGCTTATTTAAAAAATGTATTTTTGATGGGGTCCCCATCACAGAAATTTTAATTGAAAATATTTTTCTAATATCTAAAGAAAACTATTTGTGACGGGCCGTTGTAAAAGGCCCGTCGCAAATATCTTTAAAAAGAAAATTGAATAAAATAACATTATTAATAAAAATAAATAATATTAGAAAATAATAATAAAATAATATTGGAAAATAATAATAATAATACTAATATTAATCATATAAATAATATTAATATAATAATAACAATATTAATATAATAATAATATTATTAAAATAATATTAATAATATTAATATTAAATAAATAATAAAATTAATATTAGTAAAATAATTAAGTAATATTATTAATACAATAAGAATAATAATATTATTATTAATGAAATAGTAATATTAATATTAGTAAAATACTAAAAAATAATAAAATAATAAAATAATAAAACCAAGATATTCGTAAAAATATAAAAAAATAATAAAAACAAAATAATAAAAAATAAAAAATAATAAAGTAATAAAATAATAAAAATAATAAAAAAGTAAATAAAGTAATAAAAAATAAAAAAAATAGATAAAAAATAAAAAATTAAATAAATACTAAAAAAATGTAATGTTCACAATAATATAAAAATGCACTATATTGAAATGTAAATAGTTAATATTACAAAAAAATGCATTAAAATGTTTTATCATAAATAAAATATATCACTAGGGGTCCTTTGGAGGAGCTGGAGGAGATGGTGGAGGAAACTCCATCCCTAAACCACAAGTCAGACATTGCATATACTCCATATGCTCATACTACTACTACTACCATCGATGCATGTCCTCCTCATGTTATTGTTGTTATCGTCAGAGATCTTCTTGGTGTTGCTGCCATTAGTGCATCTCCTATCGCTACAATTGGTGCATCTACTCCTGCTCCCTACACATAGTCTTTATGGCCTCACTTTGAGCTCATAGTTTCTCCTAATACTGTGCCGTAGATGATGATGACTCTCCACGAACTCCTCTTGAGCTGGACACTGACATCACAATGGTACCATAATAAATCTCAGGCATCAATAAAGAGTTGATACCAACAACTCTTCCTTTCTCGAAGGCATACTGGGTTGCTTGCATCCATACTGTCTAATCAAATTAGTTGGTACTAGTCTGAACCTTAGTCTTGGCCTAACTCTCAGTCTGTGACTGAGATTCTCTAACCTCATATGACTCCTTCAATTGAAATTTAAAATTAAAATAGTTAAAAAAGTATTTAAAGTTAATTTTAAAACTCAAAAATAAATTATACAAACCACAATCTAATGTTTGCGATCACCTATAATGCATCTAGTGGTCGAATCATTATATATCCATCTGTAAACATCAAACTTCATAACATCGGTTTATTCGAATTCTTATTTGAATATAAAATAAACCATTACATTTAAAGTTATGTAAGTTATTTAAAAAAAATTATTTACCATATATTCTCTATGCATACAGAATATATGACTACTGGATTGATGGGTCAACTCCTATCTCCCCTGGTTTTGTCGACCTACCAATGATTTTATCTGAAAACATCCACCCAACCAATGTGAATATAATTCATCCCAAACCTGAGATGAAATGCAATCCGGTCGATGGGAATGATAAGACTCATCAAACTCTTTCACTCCTACTTTCATCATTGCTTTCCTTTTTAAATTATGAAAAAACGGATGACAACGCTCACACATAAACGCCTCACATTCCTTTTAGATATCTCTAAACATGCTCTTATTGAAGGGATATTGTACACCCTACAAATAAATTACAATATCAAGTGATTAATTAAATAAATTTAAAAATAAATATTTTTTATTTACGTACCAGCTAAGGATCAAACATGCAGTGTTGAATATCAATGGGAATCTCATCCCATGTAACCCATGCTTTAGAAAAATAATTACACAATATAGCACTCCCCTTTCCAACAGCTATATGTGAAATTCTATGAAAAAAAGAACAAATAATAAAACAATTAGTATGTAAATAAATTAATGAAAAATAACTAAAATACATAGGTAAACATACCTCTGTATGCATGTATCGAAGTCAAGATGTGGACGTCGCTTTGGGATAGGGTTAGGAATCATCAATCAAGAAATACCACACCCCCTCTAACTTCTCCTTGAACAGTTAGCAGTCTGAGGGTCATATGATCCAACATTCTACTCTTCTAAATGTAGATCAACCTCCTACAACTGTGAAAACAAATCTGAGTCTATTTGAAACACTAAATGATTATTGTTAGTAAATAGTTAACAAAAACTATTATATATAGATATATATTATATATGATTATGACCAGCATTTAACTGTGAAAATATTTATCTTGCATCCTCATCTTCACATCTGACGATGTCAATATCTCCATATTCCTCTTAAACATCATCAATTTCCATATGAGTTTCATTTTCTCCATCTCTTGTCATTTCAAATTCATTTATAGCATTATTAACACATTGCCAGCATCAAACCATAACTGCAGGGTGTCATCATTGATATTCATGTCTCTTTATAAAAAATATGTATTTGGAGAATTCTCTTAAAATTTTTAATTCCTTTCACTTCACTAAAACTAGATTCACTTTGAGAAAACTGATTTTCCTAAGATTTAATTTTTATTATGATCAACCAATCAACCAACACTTTTGAAGTAGCACAATAATTAGCATAATAAATTTTATTTGTATGATGATCTAATAAAAATGGTTTATTTACTACAAGTAGACTATTATATTTATTATCAATGATTCCATGGGTCAGATGAACACACAAGACTCTCTCATTATCCAACCACTGACATTTAAACATCATTATGTAATTCTATTCCTGATAACACATTTCAATAATTTATTCCAGTATGCCGTAAAAGTCATCTTCAATTTATCTATAATTATATCCTCTCAAGAAGAAACCACTATTAATTTTTTTATTCCCAATATGCATGTTTATGAAATTGAAAATTATTTACAACATATGCATTATAATATTTAACCATTTTTGATGGTGGGTTACTTAAGACACACAATCGATTATCAATTATATTAGTATGTTGAGATACCTAAAAATTTGTAAAAAAATTATCAATATAACATGTAATAAATTGATTTTATATGTTAAAACATAAATAATATATGTTACCAGTTTTTGAAACTAGTAGAAAAAATTATTTTGTCGAAGTTCTGCAAGAGCAGTTGCTATAATTTGTGGAAGCTGTTTCTTTATATTATTATCATATAACCTACAAATAAAATAATATTAATTTAATGTAATAAAAATTATAGAATAATTGATAGGATCACTCATAGTAAAAATGGTGCCATTTCTTTACAGTTGAGCAGAACATATGTATGATATCTACGATGTTCATCATTTGAAAACCATCATTCATGAACTCCACCGAGGACAAGTTCAGGATAATTTAAAATTGATAATTGATTACTCATTTCATCATCAAAATTTCCCTTGTTATAGACCAAGTGGTTGTGTTTTGAGGGATATTCATATTTAAAATAATGAGAGCAGAAAAAGAAAATTTCCTATTACAAATAAGCATGTGTAATTAAGCCTTCAACTGATGCTTTGTTATGTACTTTTTTCTTCAATTTCTGCATGCACCTCTCAAATGGGTACATCCATCGGAACTGTACCAAACCTCCACATTTTTTTCATGTGGAAAATGTAATATCAAATATTCCATTGAGTCAAATAATGTCAGCGGTAATATTTTTTCCAGTTTATATAAATTTAAAACAACTTCTTGCTGTCTTATTAGTGCATTATAGTATATTTTCACCACAAAAAATATCTTATAAAAAATATTATATGTCTGTTTCTCATCTCAAATCATAAATTAAATAAACCTTTTAATCCAATCGACATAAGTCTATCCATTATCACAAGAAAATACTGACTTTTTAATCCATTAATATAACCATTTCTAACACATCTGCACAAATTGAAAGCATAACCATATAGAAGTCTCAAATCTATAATCCACTAAAAATTAATAATTTAATTTGTTAAACAGTGTATAATATTCTTTTGGCTTCATTAACTTCTATGATCTAACATTTTCAAACGGTTCAAGTTCTGGTCACCTATAAATTTGGCTAGATCTAATCGTGGCTTTATATTATCTTTGGTCTTATTTAGTGTATCTAAAACTATATGAAATAAATTATCAAAATGTTTCTTCTAAATATACATGACATCTAACATGTGATGGGCCAACAAATAATACCAATATGGAAGATCCCAAAAAATGCTCTATTTTGTCCAATTGTGTTCTTTTTCAAATCTATCAATTTTATACTGGTTTATTATTGGTCCAAATGTGATGGGAGGTAATGAAGAGACAATTTATTTTACCTTTGTACCTAATATCATTGTTAGAGATTCAAATCTTTCAATTGTACCTTTTCTGAAATGATATTCGTTCCTCTGAAAAAAGGATGATTAGTTGGAATAAATCTGTCATGATAGTAAAAAATAATGTTTTTTTCATCAATGGGCATAAATGATTTTTTATCTCTCGTAATGTGTGGACATGATTCTGGACAATGTGTACTCCATCTAGATAACATGACATATACTGGGAAGTCACTAGTTTTCTACATCAATGCATCTTTTAGTTGGAAATTCTATTTCGCAGCGACATCATATTTACTAACACCATTACTCCACAATGAATTTAACTCATCAATTAAAGGTTTCAAATATACATAAATGTTCTTTTCCAAATGTCATGTAATTAATAAGGTTAATAAGATGTGTGGCTCTTTTATCAACATCTAAGGTGGTAAATTATATGGAGTTATAAAGATAACCAATAAGAATACTAACTATCGTAAGAACCAAATAGACATAAACTATTAGTAGAAAGTCCCAACATAACATTTTGGGATTTTAAATCAAAATATGGATTTAATTTGTCAAAAAAAATTCATGAATCACCATAAGAGGGATGATTTAAACTTGTACCAGTTGAAATATTGGTTTTGTATCATTACATCAAGTTCGTTGTGTTCTGATACATAAATAAATACAACAATCTGGGTGTAAGTGGGAAATATTTCAACTATTTTACAGGAATCAATCCAGACTTTCTTAGTTTAGCCTCTTTATACCTCGATTATCCACATGTGGTACAACTTTCCAATGAATCATTTTCACTATAATATAAGATGCAATCTTTGAATATGCATGAATCTTATGATAACTAAGACCCAGATTACGAACCATCCTCTTGCTCTCATAGAAATTTTTAAGCAACATATTTCCTTCAAGTAATAGTGCTTTAACCAAAGAGAATATCTAATCAAAACTTATTTTTAAAATTCCATTATTTAATTTAATGGCCATAAATTTTGTAACCACTTCAATTTTTATTATCTTGGATCCAGGATATATGGATTCCTCAGAGGATATCAAGAACTCATAATATTGAGATGGTTCCAACTTAGGAGTTAAATCAATATCATCCTGAGTTTTAGTTTGATGAAAATATATACCTACCACATCATGTACTAAATTTTTAAAATGTGATGGTCCTAGAACCAAATTATTATTATATTCTCTAGAACTGCATTCACCATGTTGATACCAAAAACATGATTTGGTTGAAAACAAAAATGAAATAGATGGACTCCAACATTTTCAAATGTGTCAAACATCTTCAAAGCACATTTTTTACAAGGACATTTAATAGTCCCTTTCGAAACAAATTATAGTTTTGATGATGCAAATGATAATAAATCTTCAACATCCTCAATATATATTAGATTTAAACTAGGACTTCTTGGATTCCTATGCTATTTTATCCAAGCATAATCATCTAATAATGAATTTTGTCGACAACCTTGTTCCATATTTTTCCAAATAACATAAAATAATAAGTTTTTTTAAATAATTTGATATGATTCAAACACTATCCAAAATACATAAGAAATTTAAAATCACTTTTCTAGCAATTTATAATAATTTCTATTATTTCATATTTATTTTTAGCATTTGTTTTATAATTTATACTAATATACACTAATTTATAATAATTTATACTAATTACATCTAATTGTTAGTAATTATAGATAATTTATACTAATTACCACTAATTACGAGCAGTACAACTTCCAGTGGATTGGAATCAACTCTTCTCCTAATGAATCTTATCTTTACAACATTCTTTGATTGAAATTAGTATGAAAAATATTCTCCAAAGTACGGATATTTATTTTCGTATGCACGAGAATGGAGAGTAGGGAGGCCTCTATACACTACTCTCCATTCTAATGCATACTATAATGGATATTCAAACATCAGAGCAGATTTTTCAAAGTGATTTTAGTCAGAGAAAGTTTCAAGAAGATGAGTCATCAGGAAAAAGAGGATCTTTTGCCCGAAAACTCATCTCCTTGCAACTTTCTCTCACTAAAATCAGTAAAAAAAATCCACTCTGACATACGTATATCAATTCTCATGAATACGAAAATGGCTATCCACATGTTGGAGAATATTTAAATGTGATTTTACGGAGAGAAAGTTACAAGGAGATGAGGCGTCGAGTAAAAAGAATGTCGTCAATCCACTGGAAATTATCCCAATTTATTGTGAATTATTATGAATTATTACTAATTATTTTTGAATTAATCCTAATTATTACTAATTAATCATAATTTTTACTAATTAATCCTAATTATTTCTAGTCAATCCTAATTATTACTAATTATTATTATTTATACATATTTATTACTATTTATTCCTTTTTATTCCTAATTATTACTAATTATTACTAGTTATTCATAATTATATCTAATTATTACTAATTATTACTAATTATTACCAAGTATTACTAATTATTACTAATTATTACTAATTATTCCTAATTAATACTAATTACTCCTAATTAATCTTAATTAATCCTAATTAATCCTAATTATTCCTAATTAATACTAATTATTCCTAATTAATCCAAACTATTCCTAATTATTATTATTTTTTTCTAATTACATATAATTATTGCTAATTATTACTAATTATTATGAATTATTTCTAATTAATAACAATTATTACTAATTATTACTATTTATATCGGATTATTCCTAATTCTTCCTAATTATTACTATTTATTCCAAATTATTAATAATTATTAATAATTATTTCTTTTTATTACTAATTATTCCTAATTATTCATAATTATTCCTAATTATTCTTATTTATTACTATTTATTACTATTTATTCCTAATTATTAATATTTATTCCTAATTATTAATATTTATTACTAATTATTACTATTTACTCCTAATTATTTCTAGTTATTACAAATTATTACTAATTATTCCCAATTATTACTAATTATTCCTAATTATTACTAATTATTAAAAATTATTTCTAATTATTACTAATTATTCTTAATTATTAATATTTATTCATAATTATAACTGTTTATTCTTAATTATTTCTATTTGTTACTATTTATTACTAATTATTCCGAATTATTATTATTATTCATGCATAATTTTTGCTATTTATTACAATTTATTCCTAATTAATTCTATTTTTTCTTAATTATTACTAAATATTACTAAATATTACTAATTATTCCTAATTATTACTAATTATTCCAAATTATTTATAATTTTTCCTAATTAATATGAATTAATCCTAATTATTACTAATTATTTCTAATTATTTCTAATTATTACTAATTAATCCTAATTATTACTAATTATTTCTAATTATTCCAAATTATTCCTAATTATTCTTAATTATTTCTAATTATTACTAATTATTACTAAATAATCCTAATTATTTCTAATTGATCCT
This sequence comes from Viscum album, assembly GCA_963277665.1. Classification (NCBI taxonomy): domain Eukaryota; kingdom Viridiplantae; phylum Streptophyta; class Magnoliopsida; order Santalales; family Viscaceae; genus Viscum; species Viscum album. The sequence goes on along the minus strand of OY728128.1, from coordinate 1,507,999,208 downwards.
AATTATTACTAATTAATCAATATTAATCCTAATTAATTTTAATTAATCCAAATTATTCATAATTATTACTAATTATTCCTAATTACTCCTAATGATTTCTAATTAATCCTAATTAATCCTAATTATTTATAATTATTTGTAATTATTCCTAATTATTCCTAATTATTCCTAATTATTCCAAATTATTCCTAAATGTTCCTAATTATTGTTAATTATTAATAATTATTCCAAATTATTCTTATTATTCCTAATTATTCCTAATTATTCTTAATTATTCCTAATTATTACTAATTACTCCTAATTATTCCTAATTACTCTTAATTATTCATAATTATTACTAACTATTCATAATTATTAATAACTATTTCTAATCCTTCCTAATTATTCCTAATTATTCCTTATTATTCCTAATTATTACTAATTATTCCAAATTATTATTAATTAATCTTAATTATTACTAATTAATCCTAATTAGTCCTATTTATTACAGTTTATTAAAATATATTACTAATGATTATTAATGATTATTAATTATTACTAATTATTCTAATTAAACCCAATTGTTGCTAATTATTACAAATTATTGCTAATTATTACTAATTAATCCTAATGATTACTAATTATTACTAATTATTACAAATCATTCCTAATTATTCTTAATTATTGAGAATTATTCATATTTCTTACAAATTATTACAAATTATTACAAATTATTCCTAATTATTCCTAATTATTCCTAATTTTTGCTAATTATTCTTAATTTTTGCTCATTATTACTAATTACAAATAATTATTACTAATTATTCCCAATTATTGCTAATTATACTTAATTATTACTATTTATTCCTAATGATTACTAATTATTAGCAATTATTTCTAATTATTCTTAATTATTCATATTTATTCATATTTATTACTATTTATTCCAAATTATTACTATTTATTCCTATTAATTCATAATTATTCAAAATTATTCCTAATTATTACTAATTATTTCTAATCATTACTAATTTATTCCTAATTAATCCTAATTAATCCTAATTATTACTAATTATTACTAATTATTCCTAATTATTACTAATTAATCCTAATTATTATTAATTATACCTAATTATTCATAATTATTCATAGTTATTCATAATTATCCCCAATTATTCTTAAATATTATTTATTATTTCTAACTAATCCAAATTATTACAAATTAGTCCTAATTATTACTAGTTAATCCTAATTATTAAATGTTGATCTTATTTATTACCAATTAATCCTAATTATTACTAATTAATCCTAATTATTACTAATTAATCCTAATTATTACTAATTAATCCTAATCATTACTAATTAATCCGAATCATTACAAATTATTCCTAATTATTATCAATTATTACTAATTATTACTAATTACTTCTAATTATTACTGTTTAATTCTAATTTTTACTATTCAATTCTAATTATTACTGTTTATTAAATTTTTATAAATATTTATTTCAATTTACTACTTATTAACGCCAACTTTTAGTAATTATCACTAATTAATACCAATTACGACTAATTATTAATTGTAAAGACCCATAAATTTCAAGAATTTATTTTCTTAAATACTTTGGAATTTTACGAGTCAGCAGTTTCTGACGTCACTTGATTCCGCGGCCTGGTGTGCCCGAAATCAATTTCTGAAGTTTTGTTCGGGTACGTTCAGAAAAAGTAGGTGTGGGTTTTTCTATCTTTTGAACTGGTGCTCGAAATTGAAATCTGAGGACACCGATGAACTCACAGCGCCGATATTCGCTTAAGGGGACCTTTACCGCATTTGCGTTTTTTATGGGTTGAGAGTTAATATTTGGGAATTTAGAATAAAATAAATAAAATTCGTGGAACACAATTTTATTTATGGAAGTTGGTTAATTCCTCTAAAGGGGAGTTAGAGGTGGGTCCCACACCCACATAACATCTCATGAGAGGATATTTGTGGGGTGGGGCCCACACGAGCCCTAACCTTTCATCTCCCCTTAACTCCCTTAAACCCCCCTTTTTTTTATGACAACTCCCCTATTAATGAGATCTCTCCACCTCCCTCCATTTATTTCTCCAACACCCTTTAATTAATTAATTGATACACAATTAATTAATTAATTCAAGTTTTTGAAATTTTGAAGATTCATGTGGAGAATAAAATAATAGCTTAAGCTATAACTTTTATTTGGCACACATTGTGTTGGGAGAGATGGGAGAAAACTCTGGAGAAATAGAAGAACATCGTTCTTCGCTCGACGAAGAATATCACGGACAAAGAACGCAAAGTCACCAACGAGGCTTCTTCTTTGAGCGCACTCTGACGTCAACGGAATCGACACCGCCATTCCGTGACGCCCGACCACCGCGACGTTCGTCTTCTACGGTTCGACGACGTGCAACGTCAATTCTCAAGGTAGGGGAATTGTATTGAATTTATCCTTTCCTTTTTGAGGAGAGAACGACAAGGGCGGACCAACCTCTGCCCGGTTGATCCACGGATCGCTCGTTCATGCGGGTTGGGATTCAAATCGGATGCGGGGGTTATGTTCGGGTTTGGTTTTAGTTTGAATACTAAATCTTGACTGAAAAATTCTAATGTGTAGGGCTCGGGCCAAAGAATAAGCACGTACCCTTTGCTGGTTGTTCATCTATGCACGGATTGACGGGCGACGACGAAACGAGACCACAACGGCGATTTAGAGCTTTCGTAGTGGAGTTCGGGTCCTGATATGATCTTAGGCGTAGAAGGTGGGCGAAACGGACCACCAGAGCGCTTCTAGTGGTCTGCGGAAGGCTGTGGCAGCGTGCTGCCAGAACAGGCCGTGACGGCTGAGCCGCAGCGGCCGATGGAATCAAAATGGCTCTGACGTTACGGAAATGGAAGAGGCGCGGCTTCATGGCGCGCCAGCGCCCCCCCACCCCCCGGCCGGGCCGGGGCGGGCCACGCGGGCCGAGCCGCGCATCGACGGGCCAAGCGGGCCATTCTGCACGCTACCAGGCCGAGCCACGCCCAGCCAGGCCAGGCCTTTCCCAGCTGGGCCGGACTCGGACCCGGGACGGGTTGACCCGGTTCAGGTCGGGTCGGACCGGGCCCAAACCCCCTTTTTCAGACCATTTTCGGTTAATTTCCCATAACTTGAGGTACATACCTCCGATCGATGCACCATCAGTTGCATAGGATTTCTCGGATCGAGATTATTGTTTCAGTATATTAAACTCAAGGTTTTAGAAAAGTTTGTATACAGCCGGGTTGGTTCAAATTCGAAACCAACCTGGCCCTCGGAGTGAAAACACTTATAACTTAAGGACTGGACATCCGATTAACGTGTCGTCAACTAAGTTGGTTTACTTTTGATGAGACATTTTTTTTGGAATAATCCACACTAGATTTGGATGATATTGGAGTATGAATGGGTTGGATTGTACCTGAAATCCAACCGGGCCCCTGGAACGGAAAATCCAATATCTCTCAGACCGGGCGTCCGATTGACGCGTCGTCTATCGTGTTGGGTTCCTTTTGACAAGACAAAAATTCGGGATACATCAACTCTGGACTTCGTGATAGTTGATGTATTGATCCCTTGGCTCGAGGAGTGGACCCTCCCAGAATTGAGCGTGCTGTGTTCAGGAACCCTAGAGCTGGATGCCATTGCAACGACTACCGTACTGGAATCCTCCGTGGGTTCAGCGACGACGACTACCGTACTGAAATCCTCCATGGGTTTGGTGATGACGACTACCGTACTGGAATCATCCATGGGTTCAACAGTGATGATTACTGTTCTTGTATCCTACGTGGGTCCTACAGTCAACTACTGTACTTGTATCCTACGTGGGTCGGACAGTTCGACTACTGTACTTGTATCCTACGTGGGTCCGACAGTTCGACTACTGTACTTGTATCCTACGTGGGTCCAACAGTTTGACTTCTATACTAGTATCCTATGTGGGTCCGACAGAGTAGCTAGTCTAGTATCCTACGTGGGTCCGAGAGCTTAGCTGGACTTGTATCCTATGTGGGTCTGACAGCTTAGAATTATCAGTGACTGTATCTGGTCATCTTTATCACTTTACGAAAGATGTATACCTGTGTGAACTGAGCTTTGATTTTTCAATCATTATCATCGATGTGATTGACTTCTTTCTTGTGTGGACTGGGTTGTACTTGGGCTCGAGATTTTGAGCCAAACTGGATTGATGACTTAGGTATATGCATGGGCATATACCTAAGTAGAGTTGGTTGATACTTCATGATTGCGTCTTTTCTTGTGGTTTATCCTTCATGGATTTTGGGAGACCTTCGGGGGTCTCAGGGTCCCTACTGAGTATTGTTATACTCACCCCTGTACGGGCTATGCCCACACTACGTTGTGTTGGATGCAGATGAAGGACATCACCGATCGTGGTAGAGACTTTTGGAGATGGACGGTACCCGGAGGTGGACCACTTGGCATGACGTGTACGGAGCGGACGGATGGACCCGTGGTGCCAATGAGACCATATGAACCCACCCTTCAGGTGGGATCCCCTGAGGACGACGCAGTGGTTACTGCTTTACTTTACTGCTGTTTTACTAGACTTTCAGTTGTACTGTACTCTCGGTTGGGTTTGTATACTAGCCCATTTACTTTTCAGCACTTACTTTTGTACTCAGTTTACTTAGTGTTTTCTTGAGGTGCGTACTCTGTTGTGTTTGTTTACTATATAAAGGCAATGCCTTCCCTTTTTATTGGGATTTAGGCCATTGGTGCTAGTCGCCCGCCCCTGGCCAATGGAAGGTGGGCTTGGGGTAGTCCCGGCACGGGCCCCGAGGATGGGTCGTGACATTAATAATTATTAATAATTTTTCTAATTAATACTAATGACACGTATTGGTAAGAAAAATAATGCAAAATAAAACGATCTAATTATAATTTAATTTAATTGTATCTAATTAAAAATAATTATAACTAATATAAAATAAAAAGAATTAACTAAGAAAATAAAAGAAATAGATAAATACCTTAAAACTGAATCTTTTGGAAGATTTACGCCGTGATAATTGCTCCTATTTAAAAATAATTAACATAGAATATTTTTGAGAGATAAAGTATAAGTAGAGAGTGAGAGAGGAGTAAATAATGTAGTGGAATGAGAGAAAAATTGATAGAGGTATATATATGTTATATTAGTTGTGACGAGTTTATTTGCGACGGGATTCCCGTCACAAATACTAACCACCATATTAATTTGTGGCGGTGGTTAAAAAGGTATTTGTGACGATACCCATCACAAATACACACATATCAACATACTATTTGTGATGAGGGATAAATCCCGTCACAAATACTAAAAAACGTCATCGGGTATTTGTGATGGGTACCGTCTACCCATCGCAAATAACTAATTATTTGCGATTAGTAGAGGGTCCCGTCGTAAATAGTCCCTCTCGAGGGACTCTTTGCGCCATGACCCTTCTACATCACAAATAACCTGTCGTAAATATATATTTTTTATGTAGTGCGTCACATGGTGTGTAACCTCTCCCCGATGGTTCAGCATGTACCTCATAGGGTAAACAGACATGATTTGGAGTACATGTGTGTGATAATTTCATTTACTCCCACATGGACATGGATTGGCCTGTTCTACATTTGTATAACCCTATAATGGTACATGGGAAGAGTACATGGGAAGCGGATATACTGTGTAATATTACATAGACATGGACATGGAACACAAGTCATTTGCACAGGCAGGAACCGAGGTCAAAGGGACATGGCGTGTAACCCTACTACACACTGTGTACTCATTAAAACCTATCTCAGAGCCCTTTTCCTCTATGTCTTTGAAAAGTTCCATAACGGTGTATTCCCCATATCCACTTTCTAAGGGTTATTATGGAATCACCTTCTACTCCAAGGGCAATGATCCCTTCAACATGAGTTCTTGGATAGAGTTGTTGGATTCCTTCTGTGAGGTCCATAGTGAGATTCTTTATTCATCTTCATTCATTAAGTGGAGTTATTGGTATCATCGTGACCAACACTACGCAGCTGCCGATCCTCTACTTAGTGGGTTAATCCAGATTGAGTTGTTGGTATAACCCATGGCCTTGGGAGTGATACTCATCTATGTATCGTATCTCTTTATAAATTCAGCATGTACTTATAATGGTGAGACCCAAATCGTATCACCTCTCGAATAAACATAATCAGTGTTATCAAATTTAGGAGTGTGTTCTTTCAGATGAGTGATTTTTCAAACCTTTGAGCTGGAATCCTAATCTAGCATTATGGTTGTGACTTTACCGTTGAGACCATGTGTCTTTATTGAGTATATATATATATATATATTATTTTTATATGTGTTTTAGAAATTTACCTATGTAGAGTTGACTATATTCTTTTGTTGTATGATTTTTTGTTTTACGGTTTCCTACCACTATAAGAAAATGGTGTTTTAACAGTCGTTTTTTCACAGTGGTTTTCAAAACCGCCACTAGATGTTTAATTGAAAAAAATTTAGATGCAGTTTTGAAAACCATTGAGGAAAAATAACTACTAAATGTTTTTAAAATATTTTTGATAATTTTTTTAAAAATTCTTCCAAAAAAATTTACATTTTGTTAGCAGTGGTTTTTTCCAAACCACCGCAAAATTGAAGAAAAAAAATTAAAAAGTTATTTATTATTTAATTTTTATTTAAAATCAAATATATCTTATTATTTATAATTTAAATTATTTATAATGTGTCAATTAGTAAATATTTATAATTATTAGTTAATAGTATTTTTAAAATGAAAACAAATATTCAATAAGTTGAAAAACAGACTTCGACATCAAATGAACGTAACTTCTGATCCGAGAGTCCATTTCATCTTCAAAACTAGTCAAATCGAAGCTTATCAAATGAACTATAACCACGTGATATTTAAATAATGTGATAATGAAAAGAAAAAAATATATTCAACTTTCAAAAGTTGGAAATGAAACCCGAACGTCAAACGACCATAACTTTTAATACAGGTGTCTGTTTGGGCTCAACCACATATCAAATCAAAGCCTATGATGAGGTATATTCCATTTAGGTCTGGTACCAACTCTTTTAGTATTATGCCCCTTTTTATTCTCCCATAAAACCCCAAAAGGCCTCCAAAATAGAGGTTTTAGTTGCAGACCCTGATTTTTTAAAATTCAAAGAGTTATAACATTCACTCTAGGTACCTATTCGGCCTGTACCACATATCATATTGAAGGTCACTTCATGATCTTCGATTTGACGAGTTGTGATGCAGAAAAAGGAGTTTCAGATCAAATTTTATGTCCATTTTATTGCTTTCAGGTTTTTCCAAGGTTTGTTATGTTTTATGATTTATATAATTAATTAATTAATTTTTTATTTATTTTTCAATTATTTATTAATTTATTTAATATTTATTTATTTATTTACTTATTTGTTATTTAGTTAATATATACACATTAATTATTCATTTATTTTTAATTTATTAATTTATTAATTATTATTAGTTTATTATTAATTTATTATTTGTTTATTAATTTATTGTTTATTGTTTATTTATTCATTATTAATTTATTATTTATTTATTTAATATTTTCTAATTATTAATTAATTATTAAATATTAAATATTAAATATTAAATTTTAAATGGTAATTATTAAATTTTAATTATTAATTATTAATTATCAATTATTAGTTATTATTTATTATTAATAATTATTTATTATTAATTAATTAATTAATTAATTAATTAATCTCTATTTTTTATTCTTTATTCTTTTTTCATTATTCATTATTCATTATTCATTATTATTTATTATTTATTTATTTTATATTCTATATTTATTAATTATTAATTTATTAATAATTTATTAATAATAATATTATTTATTTATAATTTTTTTAAATATTAATTATTAATTCATAATGATCAATTATTAACAATGATTTATTATTAATTATTAATTTTTAAATGATAATTATTTATTATTTACTATTTACTATTTACTATTTATTATTTACTATTTATTATTTATTATTTATTTATTAATTTTTTATTAATTTATTATTTATTTATCATATATTAAATTAATTTTTAATTAATTTATTATTAATACATTACTTATATATTATATATTATATACTATATACTAAATACTAAATACTAAATACTATATACTATATATTATATATTATGTATTGTATATTGTATATTATATATTTTGTATTATATATTATATATTATATATTATATATTATATATTATATATTATATATTATATATTATGAATTATATATTATATATTATATATTATATATTATATATTATATATATTATATATTATATATTACATATATTACATATTACATATTACATATTATATATTATATACTATTTACCATTTATTTCCATATTATATATATTTCTTTATTTATTATTCATTTATATTCTGTTTAATAATTAATAATTATTTATTATTGATTAACCATTATTGATTAATAATTATTGATTAGAAATTATTTAGTGTGTATCTATTTAGTATGTTTTATTCGTTTTTCCAATATATATATATATATATAAGTATATTAAATTTGATTCACTGACCACATGAGAAGCCTGCTGTAGTGGCAAAGTCTTTGTAGAATAAGTAAGATGTAAAGGGTTCAAATCTCACACAACGCAGAATTTCTATATATTACATGGGTTTGTGCATGGTCATGGACTTGTGCATGGAGATGGACATGAGCATGGTAATAATAAATAATAAATAATAAATACATTACAAAAAATAACAAACAAACAAACAAACAAATAAAACAAACCAACAAACAAATAAATAAATTATGAGAATAAATAAATAAATAAATTACAAGAATAAATAAATTATTAAATTATGAGAATAAATAAATAAATAAATGAATAAATAAATAAATAATTAGAATAAATAAATAAACAAATAAATAAATAAATTACGAAAATAAAAAAATTAAAAAAATTAAAAAATAATAAAATTAATAAAATTTAAAAAAAATGATTTAGTGACGGTTTAAACTGCTGCTAAGAAACCACTGCTAAATTTTCCTACGACGGGTTTAAAAAACCGCTGCTAATTATTTCCCGACACACGATTTAGCGATGGTTTTCCAAAACCGCCACAAAATGATTTAGTGGTGGTTTAAACTGATGCTAAACGAAAAAACCACTACTATATACAAATTTTGGTATAGTGTACTGAGTATTGTTATACTCACCCGTATACATGTTTTTCTCACACATGTTGTGTCTTTTGCAGAAGATCAACCCTTTGAAAGAGTCCTAGATAAACTAGAACCAGACAGTCCTTAGTGATACCAGACAGACCGAGGTGTGTCCCTGTGGTATCTGACAACAGTCCCCATTTTTACATTCAGGTTGGACTTGTTTTCAGACTCTTTGTGGTGGGCTTGTATTTGGCATTGTTTACTTTACTTCTAGTCATAATCTTGTTGTGGGATTTAGATGTATTCATGCATATTTGTTTAGTTGTTTTTATATTTCATCATTGTATAGGCTTGGAGATGTGTGCATGTGTATAGATAGTTAGTCTAAGTCCTCCCATATTAGTGATATTCCTAATCGGTGCTAGTCGCCAACACCTGGCCTATTGGAGGCGGGCTTGGGGATTCATGGCACAGGCCCCACTGGTAAGGGTCGTGATAAAATTTCCATGAGATACAGAGATACAAACAATTTTAGAAAAAGATAATTGTTTATCGCTTATTTGTGGAAGAATATGATACATGTGAATTTAAATAATTTAAAGAATAATATTTTTTCAAATATTCAATAGAAAATGAAAAATTAATTTTACAATAAATTCATTAAATAATATAGTTCTGGTTGTTTTTTAATGTAATTTTCTTGAACATAAATCTTTTAATTATTGGAATAAAAGAATTATAATCAATTATGAATCATATAAACATCCTAAAAAATATTCCAATTTAGCTGTATTTGATTAAGTAATAAGTGACATTGAATGAGAAAAAATTTCACTTTGAAGTTTATCAAATCCAAACAATCGATTGGTCCTCAACCCCACCAATAATAAAGAATACATGTTCATAACTTCACAGTTCTTAGATTCAAATTACAAGTCTAATCAATGATGAACGGAAAGTTAATGGATCATGGTTCCAATAAGAATTAAAATAATTTTAAATAAAAATACCATAATATAAATAGAAAACTTCATTTTTAAAAACTGTGATAAAAATAACTCATAAAAAACTTATTTATGTACTATTCTATATATTAATGATAGTTATCTAAATGTTTTCAATGGAATTATTTGATAAATATAGATATTTCTTGTAGGTCTTATATGCATATGAAATTATTAAAACGTTATGATCACTAACATTGAAATCATTAAATTGAATATGTATGATTATTCATTATAATCTATCTAAAAAGTACATCATGTAAAGAGATTGAAAAATAATAGTTAGTGGGATAACAATATAATGAAAATAGTATAATTTTTATGAAAAAATGGATTATGAAGATCATTAAAGTGTATTTTAAAGAATTGAATAACAGAAAATAAACATGTTTTTGGGAGAAATTCATAATGAGGGATGATGATTCCCACTCACCAGAAGTTTATACTTTGGATTGTGAAGGTGTTATTATTATTTTGTTAACATTGAAAGATGAAGAAGAAAAAAATATAAAATCTAGACATAACCAATATGAAATAAAAATATCATAAATTTATTCTATTATAACATTTACATTCATTAATCATATCCCTTAGATGAGATAAATATTTTACCTCATGCATTTTATTTATAAAACTAGAAGATGTTTAGTGTATCGAATCAATCAATAAATAAAGAACTCAGATCGAAAAAGAAGATAATGTTTCTAAAAACTAACATATAAATAATATATAAGAGACACACTTAATGATTTTTTTATATGAACATATAAAATGACAATAAAAAATGGCATACACTCTCTAATTATTTCATGAAGGTTTTCAAAAACCGTCATGCAAATCTTTTTCAAAAATTATCTCATGGAAATTTTAAAAAACCATTGAAAATTATTCTACATATTTTTTTATATTTTATTAAAAATTTATTATTCATTTATATATATATATTAATATTATGTTTATTAATATAATTTATTATTTTATTTCTATCTCAGCTTGACCAGCCCTGCTCAGCTCTCTTGGGTCTTAACTCGGTACGACTTGGACCACATGTACATCAGCCTGACCTAGGCCATCCTCCTTGACCTATACTCACCCCTCTTGTGCCCTTGCTCAATCCCATATGAAAAATGATAACAATAAGTGAGTATTGTGACTTGAAATTACAACCCAAAGTATGGGTTCTAGTTCCCAAAGAAGATAAGAGAAGATCAAACAAAACAAAGAGCAACATGGGTTCCTTTGATCTTCCCATATCAAATAGAATTTGGTTAATCTATGAATCCAAAAATAGTTCCCAATAAAAGTATTCAGAATTAAAATATGGTTTATTCAAGGGAGGTTCATCCTTAATATATTCATGAATTTAGTCTATGCTAATCCTTTTAATATTGATATATTTTTCAAGAAAGTTCCTTTGCTTGTGGAACCATGACTTGTGTTTATTTATCCAAGAGTTCCATCTCATCTGCTATTTAAAGAAAACAAATAGGGTCCATTTCCATGTCTAACAACACAATAAAATCCAAATATATGGAGTTCTCAATTTTAGATTCCAATGGGATTTACCCTTCTGTTTTCTTGAAAGAGAAAATATATCAACACTTTATTCAGTGGGAGACACTGGAGAGTCATTGAATATTATTTTAGTAGAAGTATCAATTATATTCAAAATACTAGAATATACTTTCCCATAGCCTTCCTTCCAATGAATAAATTTAGATTTAAACAACCTACCATCATCCTAAGTCAAATTTCATGGGGCCTTGTCACCTTTGTTCTGAGAATTAACCATCATATATAAACTAGAGATATAGAATCATCCCCTCCACTAGTAAATGTAGAAGTATTAGTTTTAAGTTCTTCCTCAATAAATACTGATCGGTGAATGTCTGAATCCTGTATTTGAGTAATATAATTCATAATCCTAGACTCTAATAAAATATACCTAGGTTAATCACCTTCTTTTGATATATAAACAAGAGTATTTAGTGTATTTTTAAGTCATTTAAAATATCATCATAGGAATTAAAGAGGAATTTTATATTAAATCCAATAGAAATGATTATATAATTATACAACTGAAAGAAAATATCTCATTACAAGGCATTCCCAAGACATTTTAGGTTTAATGTTTTTGTGAATTATGACAAAACATTAACTAACACAACTCATTCCATTTTAACTAATCAACATTTTTTCAATTATGAGAGTAATTTCTTAATCAATTAAAATTATTCAAAATCTCCCACAAGTTCTCAATATAATAAAATATTCTAGATTTTACATAATTTTATTATCTTCATAACTTGAGTGATGGAAAAACAAGAAGGGTGTGAGATCAGATGATCATTAAGGGTAAACATAAGCCATAACAATCACATATCATGTGTGAGTATAACATGATCATATGGGTATAATCCGGATACATAAGAAACATATAACCAAACAATCATGGATCATAAAATCATGACATAAGGCTTTGAATATCATAATACATGAATCAAAATATTGTAGAATCATGAGTTAATAAACATGATCCATAAGAGAATAATCATAGGCTAATGGCTTAGAAGTGTAAGATTTCCTTAAAACCTAGTATAATATAGAACTATGGAGAAAAATAAGCATAAATAAATTATAACATCATGAATAAAAAACTCTAACTGATTTATGTTATGAACAAACAAAATTCACAAACTATTTATCATGAACAAAAAAATGCCGAGGAAACATGTTGTGAAAAAAGGGCCATACTTCATGTTGTGAAAAAATATATCTACACTTAACATCCTTGTATCATGAGATATAAATACTTATCCAATGCATTTTAGGGTGATATAGGACCCACCAACCATGTATAAATATTTATGAGTTCCATATGAAAAAAAAATCACTTATCACATCCAAAAGAACCCATGGAAATAAATTGGTTATCTAAGGACATCAAGTAACATTATAGGTAAATAATATTTAATCAAGATAATAAATCATATGGTATTTACACTATATAGATAAAAGGAATATGGTTAAGACTATAATTTTCCCCAATCAATCGATATAAGTAATCTAGGTGAATATCGTTTAATAAAAGGAATAAAAATAGCTTATTTATATAGAAAAGGCATTGAAAGAAAAATTAAGGTCATAAAATAAGAATGATTAGGAAAAAAAGAGGTAGTGATGGATAATTTCCCCAAAATATAAGTACATTAAATAATACATCCTAATAAATAAGGTGAATGGTTACATTTGAATAAAAAATCCTTGATCAAGCATAAGGTATGTCAAAGGTCAATGACTTAGATAAAAAATAATTTTATGGAGTTTTGGAATAATAAATTTGGAAATAATAAATATACTTGATAATTTTAAATAATTTTAAAAGAGGTATTTTACAAATTTATGATAAAAATAATTTATTTTAGAAACCATAAAAATGTAGAAATAACGTTTCCAATTAAATGACAATGGCAGTGGGAAGATGTATTCCCATAGAAAATGTTAAAAGATATTATTTTCAATATAATCCTAAAATGATGAAGTTATGGGTCATTTTCAAATTTTCTTTTTAAAAAGGTGAATTTAAAAGTTTGGAAAACATTTTTATTTGAAAAATAAGATTAAATAAATTAATCATCAAAAATTTATAAATTTTATCAAAGAAAATGTGGGGTGGAAGAAAAAATATTTTATTTTGAAAGGATGAAATATATTTTGAAATAATTTTTTTTGAAAAAACCGTATCATAAAAATAGTATTATATTTTAGTTTTGAAAAGGGGTAAATAAATTATTAGAATCATTAAAAACAATCTGTATTAGATTTTAAAAATTAGAGGATAAAATTATCGAGAAGGAAAATAAGGATTTGAAACAGATAACCAATTATGTTTTGGAGGTTCATTTGATAACATTATACTTTTAGGTGAGAAAATAATCAGGTAAAAAGATTTGAATTAAAAGATTCATTCAACAAAAATATAAAAAATATAAAATCATATAAAATGGGTGATCAATTAATAAATATAATATTGAAGATCAAAGTTAAAAAGAAACTATATAGCTCAAAAAAGGGATTTGAGTTACCAAAGTCCCCTATGGACACCATAGTTCATGAAGTAAGAAAATTTTGAAGAGGGGTTTATGTGGTAAAAATGTAAATAAATATACTTAAAGAGATAATACTACATAATAAAATCATATGGTATAATTTAACCAAATTATATGAAATATATTCAAGAAGAACAATTATAACTCAAGGAATGAGAATTGAGTTAAAAAAAACCCAAACTACTTGAGAAATGTTTAAATATAATCCTATTAAAAGAGATAGATTTAAATTGAACTTAAAATATCATTAATAATTGTTATTTAATGATATAAAAAATCAATTAGTAATAATATATATCACATAAAAGGAATTTTGTACATAATACAAAGCATGTCTTAAAGAGATAAATTTGAGATGAAGACCCTTACCTTAGTCCTGATTCATTCAATACTTGCATCAAGCATCCTAAATAATTAAGTAAAATTGATTAAATAAATACCTAAGAAAATTATTAATAAATATGAACATTTATTCTCCTTATTTATAATCATTCTATAAACATATACATATATAGTTAATTTTTACTTATTTTCAAAATTTCATGTAAGTAATCTTGACCATTTAAAAATAGTTTTGCAAGAGAGACGAAAATATTCATTATTCTTCCAAAGTAAATAATTAACATATCTTTAATATTATTTTAATGAGTGGATTATAATGGTTTATAACGTTTTAACTTACTTTAATGAGTGTACCAATATCCATCCTTGAAAATGAAATCGACAATAAGCATATTTCAGTGATTCATAACCAACGAAGGGTGTTTTATTAATTAATTAGTTAAATATTGAAATAAGATTTATATAACTAAAAAATAAATAATTATTTACATATTTATATAATATTATTTTATTGATTAAGTCACCATATTCATCTAGGATATAAATTCACATCATTGTTCAAAGTAGGTGGTTAAATCGACCCAAACATGAGCATACCACGATTAACGAGTAATAATGAGATGGTCTAGTTGAAATATAATTGTACCAGTAGAATAATGATATTATTTAGTATTCATTATAATTATATATCATTATTAGAAAGAATTATGTGAATAATATAATATATTTAATGTTATTACTAGGAATGAAGAGATCATTTTCCTCTTAATATGCTTGTTTTGAATAGATGAATTTATGACGATCATTTACTTATAATATTATTAAAGGATTGTACAATTGAAATTACCAGAACTGTAATAATTTCATAAAAAATACAATTATCACTTAAAACTAATCTTAAAACCATCCATTAAAGTTAGTAAAGAAATATAGAACACACCATTCCATGAAGGCGATAATCCACACTTATGCATGGATGATGATTTCATTTTCCATAGATCACAGAAAAGTATTAATATAGTTTATCATTTAAGAATATAAAATATATAATAAATATCAGACACACACACACACACACATATATATATATATTAAATTCTCTATTAATACCATCCTCATAATATGGGGAAGTAAAATGAAACACATTACGATGTGGAGGCGGTAGTCCGCACAACACATGGTTAATAATTTAATTTTTATTAATAGAAAAGGAAAAATGAGATTAATGATTATAAAATAACTAGAATAATATATAATCATAGTAAAGAAACTTATTTAATCATTTTAATATGAATTAATATAATTTGAGTAATAATAAGTGTATATAAAAAAATAGAAAAGAGAAAGGAGCCGTTAGAAATTTATACCTCACTTGTTGGATTATCTCCATTGCAAAGTGGGTTAATCCATTGGGGGGATGGTATTTTGAGAAGAAAAATACCTATTTAAGGTGGATATTAGTTTTTAGAAGAGGTGTGGGATGATTTTGGGATGAACTTATGGGCTTATTTGTGAATGGAAGTGAGGATAAGAGTGCCCCTTTTATAAGTGAAAAGGATGGCATCTTTGTAAATAACCAAAAAATTTCAATAATGGAAAGTTAATATAAAGTAATGTGGCTCCAAAATTGATAAATAATGGAGATTAAAAGTGATAAGGTTTATAAAGGCCTCATCCACACATTACTAGATATTGTTTAAAAATTTTTGTTGTATTTTACTTATAGATTTTTACTTTTTCTAATTTAGCTTTTACTGTGGTAACTAGTTTTTACCTAAGGAAACACATCCTCTAGGACCAAAAATAAAAAGGCTGTTATTACATAATTTTTACCAAGTGATTCTAAAGTTTAAATCCATTTTATTTTATTTATTTTCAAAAATTGATAAAATTTAATTTTCAAATACTAAATTTATAATGTATTAAAGACAATTTTTTGAAAAATATAAATTATGTTCTAAATTGTATAAAATAAGTTTTTAAATTAATTTTTTTAAATATAGAGTCACTTATAAAATATATATTTTTCTCATAAAAATGTTTCACAAATTTTTAATTCATAATTATATACGAATAATTTCATAAAAGTCTTGTTATATGTAAAAATAGTATTTTCACTATTCACCTAAAACTCACTCTTTTTAGGAAAATAAAAAAAAAATAATTTTAAGATAATATTTCCACGATAGATCCAAAATGATATTATTTTTTTAAATTCAAATTATAAAATTTATAATTATATTTTAAATGAAAATAAAATATATAAGGAAAATCTACTTTTATTAAAAATGAGTTTTTTAAAGATCAAGTGTTTTTAATCTTATTCAAAATAAATTTATAAATAACTGAATATTGATATATTAATTTATAAATCTAAATATTACCTTTTATAGTAAAATTTCAACTATAACCAATTAAATTTATTAAGGTGAAATACAATACTCCATTTTAAAATGTTTCTTAAAAAATCATCCTTTTTAAAATATTAACAAAAAATAAAAACACTATAGAATTATTTTAATTGAGTATTATAATTTTATATAATTATTATTATTTTATTCATATATTTTTTAAAATGTATCCATTAGTTTTGGTCGAGTTTTGTGTTTGTTCGGTGTTGCATGTGATGCATGCTATTGAAGATAATATCAATTTAAAGGATTAAAAATCTCAGCTCATTACATTTTCAATTACCTTCATGCCCTAAATTTCAATCCTAAAGACCCAAAGAATCTAATGTATTTTCCTTATATACCATGGACTAGTTTATCTGGAGATCCATAATTTAGAGACCTTACTGTATAATACTTTTATGTGGCATAGAAATTAATATCCCCAGCTTGGGTAGATACTTTCTGTGGAATCCTAGACATACAGGACTATCCACAATCAACATCAATATGTCCATGATGATGAAAGGGGGAACAATATGGTGGGATGACTTTATATCAAACTTGTTTAAATAACCATTATGAAACATTCAAAATCAAAAGTCCATAGGGTATCTTAGATAAAACATCTATCTTGATACACACATGAGCAACATATGATAAATCATTGAAAGGGTTTTTGGTCTGAAAAAATGAGGAGGCATACCAATGAAATCAAAAAAATATAGGAGGTATAAGAGATTCACACCCCTCAAGAATTAATGAAGAACATTTATAAATAAACATTTTATCCTAGTAATTTTCCACAAATCCTAATTCCAACATTGATGTAATTAATTGGCTTTTTCAAAAGCAAGAATAACACAAAGATCATCTAAGATACCAA
Organism: Viscum album; assembly: GCA_963277665.1. Lineage (NCBI taxonomy): Eukaryota > Viridiplantae > Streptophyta > Magnoliopsida > Santalales > Viscaceae > Viscum > Viscum album. The sequence goes on along the minus strand of OY728128.1, from coordinate 1,507,981,261 downwards.
CTTGAACACTATAATAAATAATTTCTAGTGTATTTCAGATCATATCCATATTTAGATGAAATTTCTGGAATTAACCCACTAGAGTGAATCAATAATTATTATATAGAATTTTAACCTTTTTATCTAAGAAGACAATGTCTAAATATCCTTTGAATAAAAAGGAAAATTTGAAGGAATTAAAGAAGAACCAACTTTTGGTGTTTTTAAAAAGGCTAACAACACTGCTTCCCTTGATCTATCTTTGAGAATTCCTATGAAGGAAACAAAAAATTATCCCAATAAAAAATCTAAATATTTTCCATGATCAACCTAGCATCTCTACATGATCTAGGAGAAACTATTCCAAGGGAGGAATATTTTGTATATATATATGTGTGTGTGTGTGTGGGTGTGTGTTTATATATATATATATACATATTTATATGTGTATTTTATATATTAATATGTATTAATATGTATGTGTGTAGCAACTTGATTATATTTAAATATATAAATATCTAAATATATGAATATATAAGTATATACATATAAACATATATATACATATATAGATATGTATGTGTGTGTGTATTTTTGTATATATATATATTTATTTATTTATATAACGGAAACACATTTATATATTATAAATATGTATAAATATATAAAATTATATTAGTTGTTCTTATCTAATGATTAATCACAAATTACTATATATATATTATTTGTGTACATTTATAATATTATTTATTATTAATTATAAATTATAAATTTATATATGTATATGTATTAGTAGATTAATAAATAAATAATATTAAAAATATATGAAAACACATAAAATAATATTACTAATTAATAATTAATATATATATATATATATAATAATATTACTAAATACCAATTATTAATAAATAATTAATTTCTAATTACAATATATAATTATATATATATATATTGTTTATATACATTTATAGTATTATTTATTACTAATTGTTAATTATAAATTTACACATTTGGTTGTATATAAATATATAATTAGTAATTAGTAATATTATTTTATATATATCTACACATGTATATATATAAATATTTAAATAATATTATAAATAAATAAATAAATATATATAAATAATTAATAATTAATTAAAAATTACATTATATATATTATTAATATTAATTATCAATTATTTATTATTAATTATTAAGAAATTGAAAATATGTTTTAAGTAGCATTTAACAATTAAAAATTAATAATAAATAATTAGTAACAATATTACACATTAATAATAATAATTGTTAAATAGTAATTATTAACAGTTAATTTTTTATTCACTATTAAATAATAAATAATTTATTATTTATATATGATAATTTATAATTAATAATCAAGAATTACTCTTTTAATAATTAATATTAGTAAAGTCAAGATCCAACCTAGTCTACCCTTGATCCAGGCACCCATGTTAGATCATGACATGGACCAAAGGGAATTCATGATCCCCATGGGCTAACAACTTGTACATATAAATAAAATCTACACAAAAGAGAATGATTTTTCCTGATAGATAAATAAAAAAATAAGGAACTTCCACCGAGAAACATGATATCAGCATTCCATATATTGATGGGCCGCATAATAAAAATAAACCTTTTCAAAATAAAACAGAAACCAAAAAATCCATATGAAAGATATGTTGAAAGTCCACTTAAATTACATGCATGTTATTCTTGTATGAAAAAAGTAATATATATATATATATATAAAATATAAAATATACCCGAGATGCATATTTAATCTGCTGCATGTGATGCATCATGGGAATTTCCACTTTACCCACATAGTTTCATTAGTTTAGAACCAAATATTTAGTCTATTTATGCATTGATTATTCATCGAAGTCTTTAATGAATACTAAACTCTATGAACAATGATGCATGCGATGCATTACAAATGGGGAGCACAAGGCTTCGCCTCTATTAAGAGATATGATCTCTTCTATTGGGTGTGGGTGTATATTGACCATGTTCATTTAATTGAATTTTGATCATTTATTTCTTGAAAATTAGATAAACCTCCCTTCTCCCTGAAGTTTTTTTTATGACTTCTCAGTGAAGGTGCTAGAACTCCTTCAATATTTGAGGATCCTCTTAATACGATCAAGGATACATCAGCTGATGTATTCTCTCAGAGGCAGGAAACATATGTTTTCTAATTCAGGTAATTTTCATCTAGAATTATCCATAAAAGTATGAATATAGAAGCTATTGCAATGTCCAAATACTAGGAAATATATATTTTTTAGATATTTTACATGTTTTAATTCCCAAAGATATATTAACTTGTGTTTGGGTTGGTTTCCACTACCAGTAATAATTATATTGTTAAACAAACCCCATATATAGTATCCAAACAATTTTATTAGATATTTAAATGTATTATTAAACATTATTTTTGATGAATATCATACTTTTAAAACAAAAAATACAGTTTCAAAAAACACTATGCTAAACTAGTTACCTTTAAACAACATGTGTTAAGGTAATCTCTTGTTACCTTTATGCACATGGATATGCATAAAGGTCATATTCTAAATACCCATATGTTATTCCTTAAAATTATTCTTTGTAAAGGTAGATATATAATACTTTTATGTAGAGGATACATTTTTCTAACTCGTGTAAAGATAATATGATTTCTACCTTTACATGAGAAGCTCACGTCACTAGTGAAAAATTTAGTTTTCCACATCATTTATTTTTGGGTTTTAACATCGATAACCTTGATATGTTATTGAAAGCGAGGTTGTAAATAGGGTTTTCATATCTTTTTTTGTTAATTGATGTAGAAAATTAAATTTGACATCATTTATTAAATAAACCATCATAGAAATAATCAAAAACACTAGAATGGGAATGGTTTTTCATATAATTTGTTGAATAAATGATATGAAAAACCCTTATCAAATCAGTTATTAAAAATAATTGATATGGTCAACTATATTTCACATCAAATAGACAAAAAATAACGTGAAAACCAATTTTTTTTCAATCTTTGATGTTAATTATACAATAACTGATGTGAAAAATAAATTTAATTTTTAAAAATTAATATCCAATAAAATTTCCCACTTGTACAACATCATTGACAAAATCATAAAATAAAAACACAAATTCAAAACATTTTACCTTTGTAATTTTAAACATAAACTTTGAAATATATATTAAAAATAAAATTAAACCTAATGAAACCTATAAAATAATCCATCCATGCTTCTTGTAAGTGATTTATTTATTTTTTAGAAAAAGGGAAATGTTCATCAATAAGATAAAAATTAAAAAAAAGCATTCAAAATGTATTCTCAATATAATTTTAAGATAAATTGAAAAAATGTTATGATAAAGTATAACCTTGTGGAATTTTATAACTATCCTGACTGAAATTATTTCCAACATTAATCTTAGAACATAATATCCACATTCATTTACATCTTTTTGATGATAAAATTTATATTTCAAAAGAATGTTTCAATTCAAAATAAAATTTTATGTGCTTGGAGTCAAAATGTTGTAATTATAAATGAGATATCACCTCGGTGTACAGATATTTTATATTTGCAATCCTCTTTCATGTTGTATCTCTAATGTAATCCCATTCCATGTTAAAAAATTATATGTATGAAATAAAATTAATATTCATTATAATATAAAAGTATTTAAATAATCATACATATGTGTCTAATACGCTGTGAAAATTTTCTTGCATGTCACCATGTATAAAGAATAACCCTTAAGTTATCTTCTCTTTTAGAAAAAAACAATATCCAATGGCCACAATAAAAAATATAATATTAGTGGTTATTCAATTAAGGTAAAAAACACTTTAAGAAATGAATTTTTCATACCCATCAAGATAAGGAAGCATCAAACACTGAATTAAATTATTTTTAAAATTTTAAAAATATATGATATCCTTTATATATATTTCATTTTATTCATTATTGGTGAAATAAATGTGGGTAAAAAAATCTATATATATATGTGGGTCATATCATATTGAATTAAAATCATATAAATATTCATAATACAAAACAAACATATGTATTAAGTTTTATTAAATTAAGATAGTTGAAATAAATATGATAATAAACTTAAATGTAATGGAATTACATCATGTTAATAACCAACAAATATCCATTTAAAATATCCATGATTCCTCTCTTAAAAATAATCATAGTCATTTCATTCCCACAAATGATATCATATATTGGAATCTCATAAAATCCCAAAAAATATGAATATGTTTATAATTTATAAAGACCATAAGAAGTAGTATTTAATGACATCACTGTCTGTAAATGTTTCTATCAAACTAATGTGTCTTTACATTTAAATTATTCCTGTAGAAAAATATAATTTAATATAGAAATATTAAAATGTTAAAACAACAACAACAACAACAACAATAATAATAATAATAATAAATAAAGGACATAAACTATACTTACATTGGTGTAATTTTTCCAGGAAATTTTAGATGAAAAAACTAAATAATTTACAAACACTTTGTATAACTATAGTGACCTCATCTATAGGAAGAAATACTCTTGTTGATATATCTATAATATCCATTACTATGACCCTAAGATGATCCATATCCATCTTTTGATGAATAATGATATCCCCAATATAATATATAATCCGATATACACTAATATTATATTGGATATCCTTAACATATAACTCTCAATATAAGGGAAACTATGGAGGAGGAGGTGTATGAGTTGCTTATGAATACATAGGTGTACGAGTAGGATATGTAGATGAAGGTATAAGAGCAGGATCTAAATCCTAAAACCATATTTTTCTGTGTACAAACATCAACTGTAACAAATATTTAATCCTCTACCCCATCAAATCACTCATCTCTTGAACTTTTGATTCAAAAGATTTTATTTTTCCATTATATATATCCTCCTTTAAATAATCTCCAGAATGACCAAACACTTTTTTGGCCAATACACCTGCCACATATTCTCATACGTGGCCCACATTTTTATCATTTCCCAATGTAGTAGCTAAAATATCATTCTTATCTCCAGGAATGATGGTTGCTTACATTCTCTTATCCTCAAGGGATTCTAGTATAAAATATTCAAAAAATTCATTAGTGAATAAAAATTTATAAAGATTTGAAACAACTTAAATACCATAAATAACTTAAATAACTTCTCAAAGTCATCTCATCAAAAACCCTCGAAACATCTATAAAATATCTTCCATTTTTTCTCATTTAGGGCCTCTTTTATTTTTCATGTGTAACTGGGGGGAAGGAGGGTCAAACTCAGCAGAGCTAGCTGATTCATCTCTCATTTTTTGAAAATTTTCTATTACTATTTGTCTTTCCAATAACTTATTCTCTCTACAAGATAAAGTATAAGGGTTTATATTTTTAGATTGGATATCTTGATGAGATATCCTTAGTTGTTTTTTATTAAGGATAAACTAATAATTAATATATAAAAATTCTTTTAAAAGTAAACTTTTCACCTACCAACAATGATTCATGTCATATACTTTCAAAAACCCCTTACATGTATCTTCATCTAGAAAATGATATATATCACATGGTTTTTTATTTAATCTTCCCCTAAAAATTAAATTTGACGTGAGGGTTGATTTAAAATCCCACCATCTCTTAGTAGCTAAATGTAAAAATTTCTTCCTGGATTATCTACTATCAATTATTTAAAGAGGCATGTGATAAGAAGAAAATAAAATCTATATTAGTAAAAACATTTCATGATAAGTAAAATAATGATAAATAATCTTACAAAAAATGAATCCCATAATGGAAATATTTTCTATTTTTTAATGATTGTTGAATCACAAATAAAAATACTAACATTATCCTATGCTTACATTGAAAAAAATTATTACATTGTTTTGAATTTAGACACCTGGGATTTTCATTTCCATCAAACTCAATATATATCCTCTGGTCTTAGCTATATGAAAATGATAATTTTGGTAAACATGTGATACCATGTCTACTAACCCTATAAGTATTCTGTACCCCCATTGAATTATAAGGCTTATATACAGAAGGACGAGGAGTCTCCTTAGTTGATGTATGTGTATGGACCTCCCCAGAAATATGAGGTTTCTCAGTTGTTTGATATGACATTATCCTATAAATAAAATTAGAAAATAATTAGTATAAAAAATATACAAATCCATCTATTATATATAAAATTATATAAAAAATGAAAATTTATCAAATGAAAATTAAACTAAACTAAAAATATTTTTATCCATATTTGTCAATGTAGTAAAATAAAATGTTAGAAACATTAATGAGAGATAAAATGATATAAACAAAGACAAAAATTAAGTAAAATATTTTACCAATCTAGATGATACATACAATTTTTAATAACAATTTTAAAATTATTTAAACAAAAGAATACAATAAAAGTTCACTCTTTATCATATTTATTAGATTAGTTAACAATAATGTTAAAAATAATATTTGAAATATTTTTTATCTTGTTCGTTTGTTGTTAAAAATGTTAAAAGAATATTGATAATATTTTTGAAATATAAAATGATATAGAAAAAATAAAACAAAGATTAATTAACAATTTATAGAAATCCAATAATTATATATAGAGTTGAATAATTAAAAAATGACACACAAAAAAACTAATATAAATTAAAAATTAACTATATTTCTTAAAAAATGTGCTTCAAGTAAAAAAAATTAAAATTAATATATCTAACATTATATGATATTTAAAATTATAAACAAGAAATAAATATATGTTAACTGTAATATTATGAATTTACTAAAGGATTATTTTCCCATATTATATTCTCATGATCATTCCATATGGAAAGAACCATGTCTATGATGTAGACATAAATATTCTCTGATTGTCCTTCCATATAAGTAGGGATATGACATGAATCTTTGTCAAGTTTATCACCACCAAAATATTTTTTCCATTATAAAATGATAAACCACTGCACATTTGATGGATCAATAACATAGAAAATTTGTTTTTCATGTGTTTCCATGATAAAATAATTATATATGTATTCTAATCTATTTAAATTCAGTAGTTTCATAATGAATTCATCTTGTATGAAACTGTTGTTACCGATTACCCATTTATAGTTAAACATCATAACTTAAAATTTAATTGTATAAATATACAATATTTATTTAATAACATTGTAATATACACTTGATGTGTAGATTGGGTTTTTTTCATTGACACTCAAAAAAATGTATTGCTTCTTGGAACAACAATCACTTCTGGAAAGTTGGGTTTTCCCAACACTTGTATACCAATAGTTCTCTAGAACCATTGGTATATATGTTTTTTTACCAACGATTTGTAAAAACCATTGGTAAATATTGGTTTTGTAAAGTCTTTCCAAATGATTTGAAGAAACCTTTGGGAAATCAAAAATGTTTTCACCCTTTACCAACAGTTTGTATAAAACCATTGGTAAAGGGCATTTTTCCCAATGGTTTTTACAAACCGTTGGGTAAAGTCATGATTTCCCAATGGTTTTTACAAACCATTGGGAAAGATCTCCTCAAATACTCCTGATTTCCAGAAGCCCCCGCAGCAGAGCACAGAACTCGTTTCCCCCAATTTCCAGAAGCCCAGGCGCGCAGGTGAACCCTAACCCGAGTTCATCCATCTGATTAGCTGCAACTCCCCAATCGAGGTTAGACTCTTTAAACCTCTTCCCAAATACAAAGATAGAAGCCCTATTCCTACGATTTCTACATTTATTTTAATATCTAGAAAGATCACGTCACTTTTTCCTATTTTAGGGATTTTGGAATATTTTATGATTCACACTATTTGATATTGAATCAATGAATAATACATGATTGGTATATGTATGCGAGTATATAGAATATAGTTTATAAACCATCCCTTAAAAGTATCATTGTTTTGTGTTATTTATGATGTGTATAGTATCATTGACATACTTTATTATTAATCTCAAATTAAAAAAAAAATGTTTCTGTCTATACTTTATGAAATTAAACCTCTTTACGATCCATGAACAACCTATTAGTGTAGAAGCCTAAACATTATCCACTAATGGGGTGCACTTGACTTGGGAATGTTTTCCCCCAAATACCCAATGCCCCAACTCTCAGTAGGTTCGATTGTAGAACTAATCCAGACCTCCTCCCGACGTATTATCAACCGCGAAATACCTTCTAGCCGAAGATCCTTCTTCAATCAAACAAATTTTTATTTCTACACTTCAAATTAGTAAGTGTTATCTTAGTTTTAGTGTTCTTACTCTTTTTATTTTATGTTTGATGTTTTGATTTTTGTTAAATTAGAGTTATTTTTGTTGGAGTACCAAATTATTTGTTTGTTTAATGTTTTATTGTTCTACACTTCATACATCGTAAATGTTTTTTAGTGGGGTTTGTTTAGTGCAGGGGGTAAAGGGTTTGTTTTATGTTTTTGGTTTAGTGGGGGGTGGGCTGTCGAGGTGGGGGGGGGGGGGGGTCCAAGGGGGTGGGGGTGGCGTGTCCTAGACACCTCGTACCCCTTAGACAACCCTCACACTCATGGAAATTCCCCCACCCCCTGGACCCCCAACCCCCTGGATAGCCCCGCCACCCTTGTGGACAACCATCCCACCCCCTGGATACCCCGTACCACCCTGGACGGCCTCCCACCCCATTGAACAGCCCACCCACCCCCCATGGACACCTCGTACCCCCCAGACAGCCCCACCACCCCTATGGACAACACGCCCACCCACCCCGTACCACCCTGGACAGCCCTGCCCACCCCCTCCCCCCGTGGACTACCCCCCACCCATAGGGACAACCCGCCCACCCCCTGGACACCTTATACCCCCTGGACAGCCCTGCCACCCCCGCCACCCCCTAGACACCCCGCCCACCCCCTGGACACCTCGTACCCCATGGAAAACCACCCACCCCCTAAAAGGCCCCCACCCCATGGACACCCGACCCCCTTGGACAGCCCCGCCACCCCCGTGGACAGCCCGCCCACCCTCGTGGACAGCCCGTGCCCCCCCTGGAAAGCCCTCACCCTTGTTGACAGCCCTCCCACCCCACCCCCAGACACCCGTCCACCACCCCCGGACACCCCTATCCCCCTGGACGCCCCCACCCCTAGAAATACACCCACCCCCTTGACACCCCTGACCCCACTGGATAGCGCCGCCACCCCCGTGGATAGCCCGACCACCCCTCCTAGACACGACCACCCCCTGTGGATAGCTCGCCCACCCCCCATAGACAACTCTCTCACCCCTAGACACCCCAGACCCCCTGGATAGCCCCGCCACCCCCATGGGAAGCCCACCCACCCCCTGGACACCCCGCACCCCCTTGGACATCCCCACCCACCCCCGGACACCATTCTCACCTCCTTGGATAGCCCTCCCACCCCCTGGACTCCCCCTACCCCCACTGGACAGCCTGGCCACCCCCGTGGACAGCCTGCCCAACTGGACACCCCAACCCCCTAGACAGCCCCCACCCCTGGACACCTCTGACCCTATGGACGGCCCCCCCACCCCCTAGACACCCCGCACCCCCCTTGGAAAGCCCTACCACTCCCTTGATCCTCATCATAATCCTCATCCTGATCTCCCTGAAGAAGTTAAAGTATAAAAATCATGTACTCCCAACAAGACCCATAAGTATTATGTATTCCTTAATCCACTTCGAATATCTTACTTGGAAATCCTTGAATATAGGAATTAACAATTCTTTATCTTATTTTCTTATATGCAATGTATTTTTTTTGTATTTCTTAATATGATTCTCATATAGAGTAATGTGTCAGTTATACTTTTATTTAAAGTAAACAATTTTCATTTACCTAAATATTTTTTTGATTGAACTTCAAAATTATTGAATTGCTTTGAAATGACTTATTGCAATTTTTTTACAGAATGAATAGAAGTTGGATGTACGAAACTGATTGGATTTAAACCAATTTTCAAAATAATTTGAACAAGTTTCTAGATTTTGCATTTGAGAAGGCTTTAGATAGTGGTCGCATACACTGCCCATGTTCTAATTGTTTTGGAAGACCTTGGTTGAGTCGTGAAGCAGTTAGCTATCATATAACCAAATATGGTTTCTAGACAAACTATTATTTGTGGTATCACAATGGAGAGAAAATGAAATCTCAAAATATTTATGATCCAAATGATAAGAATGAATTTAAGAGTTTGATATATGATCGGTTTCCATTTATTGGGAATTATGAGAAGGAAAGGATGTACATCCATCAAGATTTTGATACAAGCACACATGATGCGTCCAAAGAAAATTATGATGTTGACAGGGTGAAAATTTTTAATGATGCTACAATGAATCCAGTATATCGACAATGTGGTAAAATGAAAAAGTTGGAATTTTTAATCCGATTGTTTCATGGGAAAACTATGTATGGGATTTCAAATACTGTAATTGATTACATTCTTACCTTCTTGAAGGAATTACTTCCAGATGATGAAGATATTCCCTCAAACCACTATATGGAATGGAAGTTAGTTGAAGAACTTGGATTCTCAAAAAAAAATGCATGATTTCCTGAATGATTGCAGCTTATTTTGGGAGTAAACAATTGAAAGAAATGATTGTATCAATTGTGAAACCTCTCGATGGAAGCCAAATGATGATGTAACACCATCTCGTGTGCCACAAAAAGTAATGTGTCACTTTCCATTGATCCCCAGATTACAGAACCTTTTCACGTCTGATGAAATATCAGTAAAAATGTGATGGCATGACACTGAGAGAAAAAAGAATAATAAAGAGTTGGTTCAACCTACAAATGGATTTTCATGGAAGAGATTTGATGCTCGATAAGCCTGAATTTGTAGCTGACATGCGTAATGTGAGACTGGGTCTTTCATGTGACAGTTTTAAACCATTTGGGAAGATTCTTACTTCGCACATCACATGTCCTTTTTTCATATATATTTATAACCTTCCCCCATGGTTGTGTATGAAAAATCCTTACACTTTCTTGAGTATACTAATATCTGGCCCTTATGATCTCGGTAATGATATAGATGTATACATGCAACCTTTAATAAAATAGTTGAAACTTCTTTGGGATGTGGGTGTGCCTACATACGATGCATGTTCGAAAGACATATTTCAAATGCATGCTGTGCTTATGTGGACGATCAATGATTTTCCTGCTTATGCAATGATATCTAGATGGAGGACAAAAGGAAAATTTTCATGTCCTATTTTTATGAAGAATACTTGATCTGTAAGACTGAAATATTGTCATAGTTTTAGTTTTATGGGACATCGATGATTCTTTCCAATGAACCATCCATATAGAAACAATCGTCGAATATTTGACAATACCATAGAGACTGACGATCCACCTCAGTGTATGTCTGGAACTTATGTGCTTAATGAATTGAAATATTTCAGTTATTCATTTGGGAAGGGTTTGATGAAATCTATAAAAAGGAACAATGTTTCCAATGATACTTATTACAATTGGAAGAAGAAGATTATATTTATTGAGTTGTCGTATTGGTCAACCAACTAGTTATGTCATTGCTTAGAAATAATGCACATTGAAAAGAATATATGTGAAATTTTTCTTTCGATTATTCTAAATGTAAAGGGGAAGAAAAAAGATGATTTAAAATCTCAGCTTGACTTGGTAGATTGGGGGATCAGACCAGAATTGCATCCTGTCTGTATCAGTGAAAATAAATGGCAAGTTCCATGTGCATCTTTTGTGATGACACCTGCTGAAAAAAATGAATTTCTAGAAGTACTAGAGACTATTAAAGTTCCTCATGGATATTCAAGAAATATATCAAAACGGGTCAACAAAAAAGAGTTGAAGCTGAAATCTTTGAAGACTAATGATTATCAAGTCCTTTTACAGGAGTTGATTCCAATAGCAATCCATCATCTCTTGTCCAATAACGTAAGAGTTTCAGTTATTCAGTTGCGCTATTTGTTTAGAGATATTTGTGCTAATAGGTTGTCCAAATCCTTCTTGAAAAAATTGTTGGCAGAGACACCATTAATTTTGTGCGAGTTAGAGAAAATATTCCCTCCATCATTTTTTACATGCATGTTTCATCTGACTGTCCATATTCTGACCAAAATACTTCTTGGAGGACCCATTGATTTCCATTGGATGTATCCAACTGAAAGAAACATGTGCACATTAAAATCATATGTTTGGAACAAGAATTATCCTGAAGGTTCTATTGTGAACGGTTACTCAGCTCAAGAATGTATGTATTTCTGCTCAATGTATTTTTCTAATCTTACTACGAGAATAAATAGACCAATGAGAAATAAAGAGGAATAGTATGGGAAAATTGAACCCAGTTTTCCATCACTTCCTCAGATAGGAGGAATTCCGGGATCATATACATTGACGACATTAAGCCTTGAAGAGAGAAAGAGATGGCACATCGCACAACGTTGTTCAATTGTGATTTGTTCAATGAGTACATCAAGTAAGTAAATTGTGCATGTATCTCTTATCTTATTTCTTGTAATTTTAAATATTTGTTAAACTATTATTATTTTTATCTTCAGGGAACATAAATAATTGATATATAGAAAGAATCGTTCTTTATCTTTGAGAAGGAAAGATACTTTGCATAGCAAAGGGTTTTTTTCTTTGTTGAAAATGAATGTAAAAATATTTCTATAATAACTAAATAAAAATAATATTCAATTAAGTTTACTATTTGTTTATATTTCAGGTATTGAGTTTTCCTGCAGAACCTATTTCTGAGGAAATAAGAGATTTGGATTTTGGTTCTAATACCATGGTTCATTGTTGTAAATAACTTATGATCAATGGATACAAATTTATTATCACCGAACGAGAAAGAAACATGAGAACACAGCATGATGGTGTTATGCTAACTGCCACAACAGACTGTTATGCCAGTTCATCGGATAATAGACCCCATTATGAAAATGTAGCTTATTATGGATTCATGCAGAAAATCATAATTTTGGATTATTACTCGCATAGTTGAGTCACGATGATGAAATATCAATGGTTTGATTCAATGACGAGGCAAGGCACCTTCATTGATGATTGTGGATTTCGAGTTATTAACATGACTCACACTCTTTCCACCGATGAACCATATGTATTGGCATCAATGGTGAAACAAGTTTTTTATGTCAAAGTTCATCGTCATCCTAAATTTGGTGTAATTATTGAAGTAAATCCCATATATGTTTTTGATGATGGTGTTGATGAAGTTGAAACTATCCCTACTGCAATTGGAAGCAATCCATTTATTACTTATAATGAGTCCAATAGCTCAATTTTTAGAGTTGATTGTGAACCCGAAGTTGTGGTGGGAAATATATAGAATCATACAGTCATGTTCTCACCTACATGTTTCACCTAAATCATTCAGAGTGTGTATCATAGTACTTACCTTCAAACCACCATAAATCTTCTTTTTCTTTATGTTTTTTATCAGAATGGTTTTTCTTTATTTTTCTTTTTGGGTTACACATTAGTTATCTATTTCTAATTACTTCTGTATTTGTTTTCATTGTAGGAAATTACACCCATTGAAGAGAGGCAGTGGAAAAAGATGAAATTAAATAATCATCACATGAAACAGATGGGCGTTTCTCCACTCATCCCTGTTGTGAGTATTTTATTTCAAATATATATATTTCAATAACTTATAATATCATGTGTTTACTTTTGTGTTAAACTTTTTTTCAGGATCCACCCCCTAGATGAGAGATATCTGACAAGGAGCCTGATATGGATCCCAGTACAGAGGTTAGTGGTGGGATGGGGGGTGGTGTCAGAGTTAGACGATCATCTGGTGGTCCCAGTACTGAGGCCGGTGGTACGAGGGCTCGAGGTGTGAGAGTTAGACGATCCACTGGTTGTACCCGATTGGACTATTTCCCTACCACAGACGTATCTTCTATGCCCCATTTTGATCCCGATGTGTCTATAGGGACACACGATATATTTAGGCCTCTGATGTTTACACTACCAGTTGTTCAGACATCTGTGCCATCATCTTTTGCTTCTGGTTCATCATCTTCGAGCTATTATATTACACCTTCTTCGACTCCTACTCCGATACAGTATGTGGCTGAGTACTGTACACTGAGGGACACTGCACCTGTATAGGATATTCCTTCAGAATATGTACATCCAGTGACACCCATTGATCCGACTACCACATGTATATTTATATAAATCTAACAAATTTTTATACCAAAATTTATTTTTTTATAAATTGTACTGATATTTTTTTTCTTTAATAATAGATTTATCTACTGATAGGAGGCGGGGGAGGAGGCTTACTCGCTTGCATACAGTATGGAACCTCCAGACACAATTGATGGTTGAATACAATGATGATGGACAGCTGATTGATAAATCTGGGCAGGAATGTCGGAGTTTTTTGGCGATGCTATCCAAATACTCCGACATCATTCCGGTCAGCCCTCTCTCTTGGAAAAATCTACCACACGAAGTCAATGATAATGTGTGGGCACAAATATGGGTAAAAAATATATTGGATTTAATGTAGAATTTTTTTGTATTTATATGAATTAATCTATTGGGTGTCTTCTTCGGTATAACTTCCATGATGGTGAAGGTGCACGACCAGCGCGTTTAAAGGAGATAGGAGAGCATTGGAGAGCTTATAAGCATGAGCTATATGTTGGATGGTGTGATAGATTGGGCATAGAGTTGGAGACATTACCTATTGTGGATGACTACCTGATAGAGCAATATCTCCAAATGATTACCCATTGGGGGACTACCAAATTTATAGTATTAATCCCATTTGAGGTATTTAAATGACAGTTTTTATATTTTTCATTAATATTATCTAATTTATTATTAAACATTATTTAGGAATATTCTGAAAAAAACAAAAAAACATTGATTCAAAGAAATACCTCCACACTTTGGGGCTCACTACTATGTCAGATCATGAGCGGCAACAGGTACGATATAGTTGTTTATAATTTTTCTTTAGGACTTGCCCTTTTTATTTTTTCCTACTTAAATTATGTGATTTATTGAATATTGAATATATGATTATACTTTCACTTTATATTGTTTTAATGTCATTAAAGAAGCACAAATTGAATATTTAAGTATGTATCCCTAAATTTATTTTTTCTAAAGTAGAAGGAAAAAAGATGGAACTGCGGTTAATGAACCGACACAAGAAAAGATTGTAAGTTTTAATTTGTTTATTTCAATGTTTTATATCTATTTTGAAATTTAATAATCTATTAATATTTTTAACAGGCTGCTTTAGAGGCCCTTGATGCCTAGGATCCTGACAATTTAGGGCCACATGATAATTTATATCAGTTTTTGGGAGATGAGCACTCTGGTCGAGTACGATGCCGACCTGGTAAGAATATAGTCCCGAGGAGGTATTGCTCCTCTCCAGGTATCCATTATAGTACCACAGAGTTGGAACAATTCAAGGATCATGCAATAAAGTCTGATATAAGGGTCATAGAGTTGGAAGTACAAGTTCAAACGAAGGACAATGAATTTATGAAACTGATAAAAGCTTTATCTTCATCACTTCCACCAGAGGCCATTGCGGCTTGTCAGACATATATGTTGTCGATGCATTCATTATCCAATGCACCAGGCGGTAGTTCTAGTGGTGGTCTAGATGATGATGTTCCTCGTGATGACGAGGATGCTGAAGAGGATGAGGGCGAGAATGAGGATGAGGATGAGGGAGAGGACGAGGATGAGGGTGAGGATGGGGCTGAGGGAGAGGATGGGGTCGAGGATGAGCATGTGGACGATGACGAGGACGATGAAGAGGACATAGATGGAGGTGAGGATGATGCCGATGATGATAGTGGTGATGGTGATGGTGATCATGATCAGATTGATCCATTTCAATTTTGAATTCTGTATAACTCTTTATTTTTGAACTTGGGTTTTCACTCTGGTATGGATATTTCTCAATTCAGTACAACTCTTTATTTTTGACCAAATATGGAAGCCTCTTTAATTTAAGAATGATTTAAATTGAATTTATCTTCTTTCTTAATTCTACTTAATTATATTGAATTTAATATCTTGAATAAGTTTTCTTTAATACAATTGTTTCATTTGATAAATAAAGTCATGTTTTTATAATAAAACCCCTCCAACAGAGGTGCGCAGTCTGTGAAAACTCATAGTGATAATTAAGGGTGTGATAATTTGACTCTCAATTAGTAGTTTCAACTACCTAGTACCACTTTTAAAAACAATTGATACAAAATATATATCTTTATCATACCACAATCCTGAATCAAGAGTTTGTTTTTTATAACATAAGATCAGTTTCTATAATGTGAAGGAAAACTACATAGGATTTATTCAAAATCCTGGCTAGAAGATGCTGCCCCACGGATGTTGCTAGACCAAGCCAACATGCTGCAGTCATGCCGTGGTCATGACACGGTCACGTCGCGGTCACACCACGGTCACACCGCAGTAATGCCATGATTTGGCCCTGCTCCAGGACGACACCCCACGGTGGTTCACAATCCTATCAAAATTTAATGTATGATACCTAGATAGAGTTTTAGATACATTACTCACCCTCCTTCCTGGACAGCCCCCATGGATAGCCCCCCCCCCCCCGCCTCAATCTGAGGCACGGTGTGGACGGTACCACTCAAAGTGTATTTCTTTTGTTTAAAAAGGATAACGTTTTAAGTAAAAACAAATGGAATACAGAAAACCGACCAAATACATTATTATTGTGTTGATACTTTAGGAAAATGATCCATGGGCCATTTGTGATGTGTACGAGTCAACCCCGCCTCAATCCGAGGTGCAGTGTTGCCGACACCACTCAAAGTGTCTCACTTTTATTTGAAATGGACATCATTTTAAGTGAAAACAACAACTGGCATACGGAAATCCAACCAAATGCATTCAGATTATGTTGACACTTCAATACAACAATCCATGTGTGAATTGTGAAATGGTCGGCCAGACGGCACGTCAATTAGAGGTGTCGTGTGACCGCGCTGGCCGAAAATGCTGTCCGCATGTCGTAAATGGCCAAAACATGAATTTAATGATAAAATGCATTCCAAATGACATCAGAATGAATTGAAATCACACAGAAACACCATAATTATTATTCATGATTTGTACGAAGAGACAACACGCCATTCAGACATGCGGTTTGGGCGATACGTCTGAATATGTGTTTTTAGGTGTTTAGTGCGCTTGAAAAGCATGTGTGGGGTGGTCGAAACTGGCCGAACAACCTCATAATTCCATGAAATCGGATGACAACAAAGGGTGGATGAATTGTGAAATGTTTGGCCAGATGCACGTCAATCAGAGGTGTTGTGTGACCGCGATGGCTGAAAACACACTCTGTGTGTCGTAAATGGCCAAAACATGTGTTTAATGGTGAAATTCATGACAAACGACATCATAACCACTTGAAATCACACGAAAACACCCTAATTATTTTTCTTGAGGTGTACAAGGAGACTTCATGTCATTCGGATGTGGGGTTTGCGTGGCACGACTGAATATGTGTTTTTTAGGTGTTTGACGCGCTTGAAAAGCATGCGTGAGGTATCGAAACTGGCCGAACGACCATGGAATGCCATGAAATCGGATGAAAACAAAGGGTGGGTGAATTTTGAAATGGTCTACTAGAAGGCACGTCAATCAGAGGTGTCGTGTGACCACGCTGACTGAAAACGCACTCCGCGTGTCGTAAATGGCCAAAACATGCATTTAACGGTCAAATGCATGCTGAACGACATCAGAATGACTTGGAATCACACGAAAACACCATAATTATTATTCTTAAGGTGTACTAGGAGACTCCATGTCATTCGGACATGTGGTTTGCGCGATACAGCTGAATATGTATTTTTTAGGTGTTTGGAGCGCTTGAAAAGCGTGCGTGGGGTGGTCGAAACCGGCCGAACGACCTCAGAATTCTATGAAATTGGTTGACAACAAAGGATGGGTGAATTGTAAAAAACTTTTCTTGATGGAATGTCAATCGGAGGTGTCGAGTGACCGCTCTAGCCGAAAACGCACTCCGTATTTTGTAAATGGTCAAAACATGTGTTTAACGGTCAAATGCATGCCGAACGACATCAGAATGACTTGAAATCACACAAAACACCCTAATTTTTATTCTTGAGGTGTATGAGTAGGCGACACGTCATTCAGATGCGCGGTTTGTGCGGCACAAATGAATATGTGTTTTTAGGTGTTTGGCGCGCTTGAAAAGCATGCGTGGGGTGGTCGAAACTGGCCGAATGCATTTGTATTATGTTGATACTTTAATAAAATTATCCATGGGTCATTTGTGACATGTACGATTCAACCCTGCCTCAATCTGAGGTGCGGTGTGGTCGAAACCACTCAAAGTGTCTCTCTTTTGTTTCAAAAGGACATCATTTTAAGTGAATTCAACAACTGACATACAGAAAACCGACCAAATGCATTCAAATTCTATTGAAACTTTAGGTCAACGATCCATGAGTCATATTTGATGTGTACGAGTCAACCCCGCCTCAATCTGAGGGCCGGTGTGTCTGACACCACTCAAAGTGTTTCTCTTTTGTTTTAAATGGACATGATTTTAAGTGAAAACAACAACTGGCATACTTAAAACAAACTAAACACATTCAGATTGTGTTGATATTTTCGTACTATGATCTATGGGTCATTTTTGATGTGTATAAGTCAACCCCGCCTCAATACGAGGTGCGGTGTGGCCAGCACCACTCAAAGTGTCTCTCTTTTGTTTCAAAAGGACATCATTTTAAGTGAATACAACAACTGACAATATGGAAAACTGACCAAAGGCATTTGAATTCTATTGAAACTTTTGGAAAATGATCCACAGGTCAAATGTGACGTGTACAAGTCAACCCTGCCTCAATCTGAGGCACTTTGTGGCCGGTATCACTCGAAGTGTCACACTTTTATTTGAAATGGACAAGATTTTAAGTGAAAACAACAACTGACATAAGAAAAACCAACCAAACACATTAGGGTTCTGTTGAAAACAAACCATGGGTCATATGTGACGTGTACGAGTCAACCATGCCTCAATATGAGGGTTGGTGTGGCCGGTACCACTCAAAGTGTCTTTCTTTTGTTTAAAATGGATACGCTTTTAAGTAAAAATAACCAACATATGGAAAACCAACCAAATGCATTCAGATTGTGTTGATACAATTATAAAATGATACATGGGTCATTTTTGACATGTACGAGTCAACCCCGCCTCAATCTGAGGAGTGGTGTGGCTGACACTACTCAAAGTGTCTCTCTTTTGTTTCAAAAGGACACCATTTTAAGTGAATAAAACAACTAACATACGGAAAACCAACCAAAGGCATTAAGATTCTGTTGAAACTTTAGTAAAACGATTCATGGTTCATATGTGATGTGTACAAGTCAACCTCGCCTCAATCTGAGGGCCGGTGTGGCCGTCACCACTCAAAGTGTTGCTCTTTTGTTTGAAATGGACAAGGTTTTAAGTGAAAACAACAACTGGCAAACTTAAAACCAACCAAACACATTTAGATTGTGTTGATATTTTAGGAAAACTATCCATGGGTCATTTGTGATGTGTACGAGTCAACCTCGCTTCAATACGAGGAGTGGTGTGGCCGACACCACTCAAAATGTCTCTCTTTTGTTTAAAATGTACATCATTTTAAGTGAAAACAACAACCGACATATGGAAAACCGACCGAATGCATTCGAATTCTATTAAAACATTAGAAAAATTATCCATGGGTAATTTTTGACTTGTATGAGTCAATCCCACCTCAATCCGAGGTGTGGTGTGGCCGACACCACTCAAAGTGTCTCACTTTTCTTTGAAATGGACAACATTTTAAGTGAAAACAACATCTGACCTACAGAAAATGGACCAAACAAATTCATATTCTATTGATACTTTAGGACAAGAATCCATGGGTCATTTTTGACATATAGGAGTAAACTCCTCTTCAATCCGAGTCATGGTTTGGCTGGTACCACTCAAAGTGTCTTTCTTTTGATTAAAATGGATACACTTTTAAGTAAAAACAACCGGCATACGGAAAACTGACCAAACACATTTGTATTGTGTTGATACTTTATGAAAACGATCCATGGGTCATTTGTGACATGAAAAAGTCAACCCCACCTCAATCTGAGGCGTGGTGTTTCCAGCACCACTCAAAGTGTCTCTCTTTTGTTTCAAAAGGACATCATTTTAAGTGAATTCAACAACTGAAATTTACACTCATCAACGATAGTCGCAAATTCTTTTTCATGGGTTGGGTAGTTTCAATCATGGGGTCATAAGTGAAGATACTCTTAAGAAAATACATTTTCACCATATATTAAAAAAAATACAAGTTCAATGAAAAATGCATCACAAATCATTACATACCCAAATCTAGGATCAGAAAAAAAAATGGGATTTGAGCCAATTTCAAACTCTTATTCAACTCTAATATGTATTTCTCAGACTATTTTTCCAATTAGAATTTGATGGGGAGGTGGGGGTGCTGTGCGGGTTGGGGAGGTTGTGCATGGGTGAGGTGAATTACTATTGGAAGAGTGGTTCTCATATGAAGATTGAAATGGGTGTAAATAATGTTGGAGTTATTGAAACTGTTATTAACTCTACTTAATGATTGTTTTCATATGAAGATTGAAATATGGAATTGTAGTACATGACATGGTTGGAATAGTTTGATGGTTTTATGTGTTTTTTGTGCTATTTTAGGTGTTTGTTATGCTGTTTTAAGTCTTTATGTGGTTTTTGTGATATTTTTTATACAGGTGTATACTGGAGGGGATACTGGAGGGATACTGTGCAACAGTTCTGGAAAAAAGACAATACCAACAGTTTTAAACCATTGGTATAATATTTCTGTAAAAACTCAATAAAAATAGTTTTAAACCATTGGTATAATAGTTCTAGGAAAACATGATACCAACGGTTTTAAACCACTGGTATACTTGGAGAGAAATCTAAAAACTATACCAATGGTTTTAAAACCGTTGGTATAGTGTTCATTATTCAATATAAACCAACGGTTTCTAGAAACCATTGGTAAAAATGTTATACAAACATATACCAATGGTTCTCCTATAACCGTTGGTATATCAATCAATACAGTGGGCTATACCAACAGTTTAAATCAAACCATTTGTATAGGGCTTTCCTCATGTCTTACTACACTATGGTTTGGAAAACTGTTGGTATAGCCTATACCAACGATTTAAAACCATTGGTATAACCATATTTTCTACTAGTGAATACACAACTATTCTGAAATAGACTTACGTTTTCCTAATCATTGGTATAAAATTTATATCTGTTAATGTCATACCCAAACCATGTCATCAAATTTAAACTTGGGTCACCCACTAACCTTATCAATGTTTTTTATACATATGATCTACCATTCATGGAAACTTTAAACCATAATAAAAAAGTGTTATTATGATCATTAAATGTCCACATATCTTTCTTCTTCAGATAACTTATTTTTAACATATTAATATGTGATGTTATATATTGTTGAGCATCATCAATGTTGATCAAGATGTTTAAATTTACCTACTCCGTCTATTCACCCGTAAATGATTTTACTTTCAATACATGGATCCACTTTCCCCCAAAACTAAATATTTCATAGTGATATATAGGAAAACTGATGTTATCTATTGTAGATAATTAGTTTGTACAAAACTTTTCTAACTCTTTAAAAATATACTTCTCAATAATGGAGGCTTATGATCAATAAGGTTTCTTAATATATCCATTGAATATCATCATATATATTTCAAAAGGGTAGATCAAATGTTTATATAAAGGTATACAAATTATTATTTATCACACAAAATGAACCATTAAATGGACCATGATATCAAGAAAATATGGGAGAAAGTACATTTATTGTTGACAAAGTACATAAACTGAATAATTCTTTAAATTGTTAAAAAAATTAGATCAATCAATTTGTTAAAAATTAAATTGAAAAAATAACAAACCCTTATGATAATAATTATTACATGGATGGGAATTATTCCAAACAGTGAAATTGGTAGGAGCTATTGCATCATGACATGAAAATCATGAGATTTCATGACTATTAACTTCAAATATTTTATTATCGCAAATTTTTTTACATTTTAAGAATAACCCTATAGAACCTTGATACTATGGAGGGAATAAAAAAACTAATATTCTCTCTCTTGGATAATGTATGGAAAGTTAGAGGTAGGTATGTTCATATTCCATTAGGATTGGGAGATAAATCTAAATTTATTCCCATTGAGAGTAAGTCCAACCTTTCATTCAAGTAATCATTATTCTTTCGTTTAAAATATAATAATATTTTAATCAAACAATAATAAATATTCTTCTCCAAATTCATGAAATCAATGTAATGTTTTAAATCATGATATATCAAATATGGAATATAAAAATATATTATTTATTTTTTCCAAATATTTCTATCATTACCATATTTTTGTGTCTTTCTGAATGTGACATTAATGTTTTCCACCCTCTAAAATTATTGATTAGTTGAAAATGATTTTAGAGAAATATCAAATCCATGTGAGACTATTAATTCCTTTTTTTAATCTTTAATAAGTGGTAAATAGACAAAGACCTTAAATTATCCATGTATACTACTTTTCTCTCATTTTATAGTCATTAATATGATGTCCGTACTTTAAAAATTGAAGAATATTTATGCCCCTTAACATTATATCAAGACAAATTTCCATATATTGGGAATTCATTTATAGTAAAAATAATCATTTAATGTAGTTGAAAATTATACATTTTATAATAATCATACACTTTTATACCTTCCTCCCACAAAAGTTACAAATAATCAATTAATGGTGATAAGAAAACATCAATATCATTTCCATGAGGATTTGGACAAAAAATCATAAAACACAATATGATATATTAAAAATTTATAAAAAATTAATGATAAAAGTTATATATTAACAATAAAATATTACATGTACTATTTTTCTACTAAGGGTCTAATATGTATTCATCCCATCTATTCATAATCCAAGGTTGAGTTTTTTTACTTCATTTTGGAATCAAGGAAACTGTTTATCAATTTTTTTCCTTTATGGATATTCAGCTAGATTTAACAATTTTTCTTTAGATATTCACTCATATGAATGCCCTAATATCCTTTTTTCTTATTTAAATTTGAAACTAAATATTTTAAATGATTATTTATTTAGAGTTAATAAATTGAATTTGTAGGAGTCTTTTTAACTACTAAATTGGACTGTGATTTTTATTTTAACTTTTACTATGATGTCCCACATTTAAGTCACTCTTATAGACCATCATATTTCTTTATATATATCACATAGTCATTTGGATATGCATGCATCTTATTGTATTCCAAACCCATCGAGAATAGAATTTTCTTTTCATTATAATGTGAATATAGAAGATAATTTTCTTTAGGAAGTATATATTTCAGCAGTTACAACAAATATGTAAAACTATTGTAAATCTATATATTTTTAGCCTTAAAATTAATAAATCCTTAACCCTTTGATAAATCCTTGATTTTTTAAAACCAATATACAATGGTTTTCAATGTCACCATTTAGATGCCCCATTATCAATTCTTTCCCAATCACCTTTACTTCAATAGCATAAATCATTTATTTAATTTGAAAAAAATTATTTATAATGTAAAATTATATTTTGAACTCGTTTTAAAGTAAAATTATTAAAATTATATATTTATTAATCCAAATTAGTTTATTTTAATCAATTTTATATTGAATTTTGATATAAAAACATTTCATACTTTTGAACATTTGCTCTTTGAAAACCCTTTTTTTATCCCATCTGTGGGATTAATTTTAAATTTAAATTTCCCAGCACTGTGAATGGAATTTATAAAAATAGATTCCATATTTTGGATATTTATAATTTATATTATCTAATATGGTAAACTTAATTTTTTACCAAGATGAATAGTAATAATAGTAAAAAGTATTTACTGTGGTTAAGGTAAAAATGGTTTTACCGGGGGTTAAATTAAAACGATATGGGTTATAACGATCTATACAGTTTTATAAAATCTTTTTTATGGATATATTTTGACCTTTTCATGGCTAAGGTTTTAATTTTATCCATTTTACCCTTTTTCATGTCAAAAACATGGGTAAGCCTTTTTCTTTCAAAAAATTACAAGTGTGCCACTCACCTGACTTATAAAAGGCCATAAACTCTCCTCTCTTATTCACACCTTCAAACCATTTTGGTTAAGACAATACCTACCCAAATCACTTCCCAATTTCCCTCTTATCATCCTAAAATACTTTTTTTTGTAATTAAATCCAACTTAGGATGGTTTTTGGTGTAAACCTAGGAAGGATACCTGAAGAAGAGGTAATATTCATTAACAAGCATTTTTTTTATTTCATCCCCCACCTCCTTAAATTTTTATTAGACCATACTGATATAATAAAATCTATATCATACATATAAGGAAATTTTTTTAAGTTATTTTAATTTCCTATAACTATATCAACTTCCATCAAATGGGTTACAAAATCACTCTTTGTGTGTATGACGAACTAAGGACACACAAACAAATGTCATTCATTTTTCCATTACCACATATCAAGAATGAAAATAATGATAGATTTATTATTTATATATTACATTTTTGATATTAATAAACTTATAGAATCACTATATCAATCCTACATTCATACTCAATATTTTGTGGGGATACAATAACATTTCTCATCTTTACGGTGTATTAGCACCTCACAAAGCGATGTGATTAGTTCAAGATTTACATAGAAGGTAATAAGGATGGTTATAATGAAATTATGAGATATATATGAAATAGAAATTATTTTTAATGATAATATATCATTTAATTTTTTTATTTCAATATGACAGGAAAACAGAAACAACATTCATGCGTATCTATGACATACTGTCTCCAGGAACAGGGTAATTCATTTTATATCACTAAATTTTATGGATTATTATAAAGAAATATACAGAATATAAATGAAATTTATGTCATGATTAATATTCATGGAGATTGTAAAATTATGATCAATGTTAGAGGACCACAAATAAAAAATCAAAACATTTCCAAAATCAAAGTGGTTATTACCCGAAACATAACTCTAACATGCAATTGTTAATAAATGGTTAATGAAATGTCATAATTAAATCATATATGGAATGATATATATATATATATATATGAATGATTATTTAATAGATTTATAATCAACATATATTTATTATTTAGGATTTTTGAATGTGTATGAAGGAAGTCAATACTTATGGTAAAGGATTTCGAGTCTCTCTTTTATTTCTAGAAGACATGAAAAATCCCCAATCATTTCTTTTTTGTGGTGTATATAAAAATCCTTTTAAAATTTTATAGCAAATTTTTTTATTTTAATTATATTATATTTTTCATTTAATTTTATTCTTCTATGTTTTTTATAGTTCAAAGTTACCAAATTAGTAAAGATTTTATGTTACAATCTCATCATTTACCAAGAGTGTTTATGATTAATTCTCCAATGTTGAAATATTATGATCTACCTCTCTATAAGTATCATGAATTTTATTATCCCCTATTTATTTTGTGATAATAAATGTTTCTCAGAATTTTCTTCTATTTATGTACTAATAATTTGAAAAAGAATGTTTTAAATAACAAGCATCTTTTCAGTTGAAGATACCTTTTCTTACAAAACCTTGTTTTCTAAAAATGTTCTCAAAAATGTTTTTAAATCCAAAAAATGATTTATTAAATAATTTTTTACCATGTTTGACTTTTTACAAAAATCTTTGGAAGTAATATTAATGTTTTTTTCCAAAAAATTCCAATTTTTATTTTACCAAAAATATGAATGGAATATTTGTTTTAACATGTATAACATAGAAAAAAATTTCCCATCATCATGACCATTATTTTCTTTAAATCTTAATTTATATGTTTTCAAGGCTATTTTCAAAGAAAATGATTTTCAAAATGTTTTATGTTTTAAAAAGTGACTTTAAAATTAAGGATATCCAGCTTAATAAAATTTTCAAGTGATATTTTAAAATCATTTTTCATATAAGATAAAATCCATTGATGATACTTATTATTTATTAGGGATATAATCCAGTTATACCATTCTTATTCTATCTCTACATGGTTTATGATGAAAATGATTTTATGAATCCCATTTCTCTTCTACATGTTATAATATGATAAAATGCTTATAAAACCTACGTCTTTTTCCATGGGTTATGCTTTGATGATATGATGGAAGGATTATAAAACATGCTTCTTTTTCATAGGTTATGTTATGATTAAATGTTTATGAAAAATATTTAATTTCATTGGTTCTGATATGATGGTTTTTATGTTCCTATAGAACACACATGTATGATTTTCATTATATGATGGTAGTTATGTTATAACCAAGGATTATGGTTACATTATAACCAATATTTTTGTAACCTATATCAACCTTCAATTTATTAGTTAATTATTAAGATTATATGATCTCAAAGGGTATATGATAGGTTATCAAAATCCCGAAACATAGTACACAGGAGGTCATCTCAATCCTGATGTAGGTACACATGTGGTTATCCTAAGCCTAACATGATATGAATTTGTTAGTGGGTATCCTTGAAATAAGATTTTTTATGCTTATATGTATGTGAAAATCTATGTATTATACCACTGTTATTCTCTCATGGATCATGTTATTTGACTTCATTATGATTCATGTCTTATGAACTACTAATATTTATGCCATGACTCAAGATTATGATCTTTGATATAAAGGATATGGTTTTCATTTTTTATGCTCATTTTCTCCTTCACATTTGTTAATTATATGCTTATAAATCTCCCTTATTTATCCTTATTGAGAATACGAGATCACCCATTATTTTGTTTGCTTTCCCTAGGTTATGAAGATATGTATTATGTATGATTTTTCTAAGAAGTGTGCTAGATATGAAGAACTTAGTGGGATATGATTTAGCTCACCTATAAAATAGTGGTTTATGTTTCTAAGTTTTAAAGGCACTAAAATATTATGGTCCTTAGGAATGTGTTTGCATAAGGTATTGAATATTCATATAAAAATATGTAATATCTATATATGATAATCTTGGGTCGCTATAGTTGGTATGATAGGATAGGTTTAGTTAACCTTTACAAATTTGGATGAGAAAACCTTAGTGATATCCCTAATTACATGTATAAGGATAAGTCTAAGGATGAGTCAATGTATATAGAAATGTACTTTAATTATTGGTAAAGGATAGAGAGAGTGTTTTCTAAGAAATTATATCATTGTCTGGCTACTATTAGTGGATGTGGATTTGGTACAAATCTACCCAGGGGTAATGAATAAGAAAAGGGAACATTTATCTAGAATTGATCATCACTTGGTTTATGAAAACATTCCTTTCTACACACCTAGTTTAAAAATACTAGGGGATATGATTTGGAAATTTACAAACTCTTTAGGAACCATCATAAAAGATTTAAATAGACAATGATTATAAATGACCTAGGATAAACATAAGGTGTCATAGATTAAAGAAGGTGTCATGGTTTAAACATCCGGTAATTGATTTTTAATAATTATATAGTTCCCTATCATTATTATTGATTATTTAATTATTTTTTGGTTTTATTCAATGGATGGATCTCGAAGGAACCTTGTTAATTCTAAGTGAAATGGACAATTCAATGATTTTCCTCCTACGTAGCCAAACATTATGGGATCTGGAATGAAAAATATCATTGTTATTCCTACAAAAAATTCTAAATCTATTCATAATGATGGAATTACAAATGATAAAATAAGGGAATGGAATTATATTGAGTCTTCTTTGAGGTAATGTCCCCCTTCTTGCAGTGGGTATTTTGATCCACTAGTTTATGAACAATGAATCAGTACCACTAAAAAATATTTTCTATTATATAGTGGTCAAAACTTGAAAAATTCATTTTGGTTGTCTACTACTTGGAAGGTGAAGAAGATCAATGGACTCTTATCAAGAATTCGAGGTGACATTATGAAATTTATAGCATGGATTGGGATGAGTTCAAGAACTTAATTTTCATTAAGTAATTTCCTCGTATTATTTATATGAATATGGATGATTTACTTTAACTAAAGGAAAAGGATAATGAATATGTTATTACCTATGAAGAAAACTATAGAAGACTTTTCAGGTACGATTTTGGTATTATCAACCAAGCTAAAAGTAAGGTTGATAATTTCTTCAAGGGCTTAAAACAAAGTCTCTGAAGGGAGTTATCCATAAGAGAATTCATTAGATATGAAGATATTTTTATACGTGCTCTCAATGTGGAAATTAATGATGGAGTTATATATCAATCACATGGTTGTGATAAGAATAGAAAAATGGAGTTTAATTGAAAATCTAGAAACCATGGAGGAAAAAAGATGATATTTATTTTAAGATCAATTTATGGGAATAATCATAGAGGAAATTTTCTTAAGGGGTCTAATAAATATTTTATGTGTCTAAGGGAAGGTCATTGAGTTGATGAATGATGGAGAAATGGAAAAAAAGTTTCTAATGATATGACTAATAATAAATCTCCACTAATTTCACCTCCCACACTTTAGTGTTCCAAAAGAAAGGAGTCTGTGAATTATGCAAAAAATTCCCAAATCCATGGGTTAATGATGGTGATTAATTCTAAAAGCCTCACAAGCTATGGGAAATGTGGAAATCTAATATGATCACTATTTATGATGTGGGTTGCGATGACTATGTGGTGAAAGGTACACTTACCATCCACTATAGAAATCCTAAAGTCTTATTTGACCCTAGATCTTCACATTATTTCATATCTATTTTTTTCTAAGTTTATCAAGATTAAAAAAAATGATTAGAGATAGAATTAGTAGTGAAAACCCCTAATGGTATGAGGATCACATCTAAATTATAATATTCTTCTCTAATTGATGTTTGTGGGAATGTGCTTCCTTCAAATATTGTCATTCTTCCCATGGTTTAATGACGTTATCTAAAGCATGGATTAGATATCTCTACATAAATCCCACATCAATTATCAGGAATGGAAGTAAAATTTTATATTTCAAACTAACAAATAATCTTTTATCAATGTGAAGATAAGTTCAAACATCTAATAAAGATCACATCCATTTATGGGCATTTATTCCCATTCATATTGGGTGTTTATATTAGATGGTTGGGAAGAAACACAACTTCAATGATATGCCTATTGTGTTGGAGTTTTCTGAGGTCTTTACAGAAGAGTTACCTTGCCTTCCACTAAAATGGGATGTTGAGTTCTCAATAGAAATCATACATGGTACCATACAAATTTTAAAGGCACCCTATAAAATATCCTTTATTGAATTGTAGGAATTTGAGAAATTAACTCAAGGAAAACCTTGATAAAGGATTCATTCAACCAAGTGTGTCACCTTAGGATGCACCTATTTTTTTAAAATATAATGACAGGCCAATTTGAATCTTCATAAAATATCTTAATCTAAAAAATATATGACAATTAAGAGAAAGTATCTTATTCCTCATATTGATTACTTGTTTGATAACTTGCACAGAGCTCAATACATTTCAATGATTGACCTTCATTCTAGATATCATCAATTTAGCGTCAATAAGGAAGATATACCCAAGACAACATTCCATACAAGGTATAGACACTATGAATATATAGTGATTTCCTTCAGTCTTACCAATTGCCCTCTTATCATTATGAATTTAACTAATACAGTCTTTATAGATTACTTTGATCAGTTTGTGGTAGTCTTTATAGAATATATTCTTATCCACTCAAAAATAAAGGAAGAAAATTAATATAACTTAATAATTGTAATGAAGACCCAGAGGAAGGATAAAATATATAGAAAATTTAAAAATTGTGTATTTTGGATATATACGGTTTCATTTATAGTTCATATAATCACACGATAGGGAATATCAATAGATCCCTCCAAGACAAAGGCTATTAAATGTTGGTCCAAACCAACCATGATGACTGTGATCCATAGTTTTCTTGGATTAGATGGATATTATTGAATATTTGTGGATAATTTATCACAACTATCTAATCCACTAACTGAGTTAACTCATATTGGATCTAAGTTCCTCTAAATAGATAAATGTGAGGAAAATTTCAAGGAATTGAAGAGAAGGTTAGTCAGCGCACTTATTCTTACAATTCCTTGTAGTGGAGAAAGTTTTTTAATCTATTGTGATATATGAAATAAGGTATTAAGATGTGTTATTATACAGAATGAAATGGTTATAGATTATGCCTCATTAGAATTGAAGATTCATGATAAAAATTATCAAATTCATGATTTGGAGTTAGTTATGGTAATTGTTTCATTAAAGATATGAAGGCATTAAAGTTATGGAGGAAAGTGTGATATATATACCAATAAAAAAATTTTAAATAATATATTATCATAAAAGGAGTTGAATATGTAAAAGAGAATATGGTTAGATCTGAGTTAATATTATGACTGCTCAATATATTACCACCCTGGGAAAGTGAACAAGGTGGATGATGCTTTGAGTTGAAAATACCATGTTAGCTTTTCCATGATTAGGATTACAAAAGATATAATATTTCGATATTTTCAAACGACAGATATAAAAATATTGAATGATGGGGATAAATATTATCTTAATCAATTGAATGTTCAACCATTTATCCAAGTAAATATTAAAGAGGCATATATGGAAAATGTGGAGCTGCAAAATAAGGTTATAAAATATTCTTGAATTTAACCTTAATCATGATGGAATGATAAGGTTTTAGAATTTTGTATGTGTTTTGTGCATAATAGACTTGAATAAGGGTTTAATAGAGGAAGCTCCTAGTTCTTCATTCTCTATTCATCTAGGAAGTATGAATATTCATAGATATTTGAAATAATATTTTTGGTGGGATGGCGTGAAGGGAAATATCGCAGAGTTTGATTCTTGGTGCTTAGTATTCCAGAATGTTAAGGCTAAGAGATAAAAGTATAAGGGTATGATACATTCATTTACCATTCTTTAATGAAAATGGGAATACATCTCCATTTATTTTCTCATCGAACTCCCTAAAATGTCTAAAGGTAATGATGCTATATGGTTTGTTGTTTATCACCTTAAAAATTTAACAGACTTCATCTCTATTAGAGAAGAATTATCTCTTGATATTCTTACCAGAATATACAATAAATAAGTGGTATGGTTTCATGTATTACCAAATTTATTTGGTTTGATCGGGATATGAAGTTTACCATGAATGTTATGGAAAAGTATTCAACAATCTCTTGATACAGAGTTGTGTTTCAGCACTGTGTATCATCCTCAGAAAGATGGTTAGTCTGAATGAACAATTAAAACCCTAGAAGATATGTTGATATTCTTTGTATTTCATGAAGGACCCCAGAACACCCTAATAGGAGAGGGGTGAATCAAGGTGTCAACTTTTTATTTTTAAAGTTGTGGATCTTGTTCCCATGTTGTTAGGAACTTGTTAAATATTTCAAAAAAATGAAAGTAGGGATATGACACAGTAATTTTACTTGGTTCACTACAAAGGTCTATGTCCAAGGAGCATACACCGACAATGTTTCAGTCATACCTAAATATACTAATCTTCACCAGTTTGGAGTATAAGAGTTTGGTAATAGTCACTATGTGCCAGGAACACTACCCTTACAAAAGTTTAGGAAGGGCTCATTGCTTCCCTCAGAACACTTCTATAAACTCCCCCTAGCTCACTGGTATGAGAGAAGTCTAACTCAGTTTATCGACTTGAAGGTCACTTCAATAGATTGACATTGAAGTCTTTGTCACTTTCAAGCATGAGACGGTACTTACATGAAATACCTGAGTAGATTCTCACTGAAAGCCCCCGACCACTCAACACTGATACTCAAAACAACCCTTCACAAATCCCCTTTGTAAAGATCCACCCTTTGTAGAGAAATTTTCTTTCCAGCTCTCAACCACTCACAGACCACACTACCTTGTAGAGAAACAAACCTTCGTGGAGCTAAGTACCTCACAGAGAAACCTACTTTACAAAGCACACTGAGCCAATTTGGAACAGCCCATCTTCAAGAATCTATGATGAATTAGAGGAATTATAATCATTAAAGACTTTAAATGTATCTTCACGAAGCTTAAGCTCACATAGAACAATCTTATTTATGGAGAACCCCTTGATTCACAAATTTAAAGTAATCCTAGATATTCTCTCTTCAATTAGTTTGAAATAAAGAGGGGTGACCTATTATTTATAAGCACAGTTGAATTCAGAGCTCTGCTTATTTAGGCGTGAAATCTGGATTGTCTAAAATTGTCTTCGCGGAACATCTCTCTCTTGGCAAAGATTATTGTAACCACAAATCTCTCCATTAAAACCATTCCCAATTCGAAACATCACCACCGCAAAGCACCACTCATAAAGTAAGTCTTGTAATAATAGAGAGCACCATTACAATCTTCATGTCTTCTAGAAACAAACTAAATGAAGCCCATATCTACAAAACTCATGCCTTTTCCATATTTCCATGAGACCTTAATGAAAAACCTTTTTTTTCAATGCTTTCCATTACCCAAAATTTGGACCCCCAAAATTTGGAAAACACTGGGAAATGACATAACCTTCAAAATTTCTAGAAGATTGAACTGTATAATCATTTTCCTTAAAATATTTCTGATCATCCATGAGATTATTGACAAAAACCACAAACCACGATCCTTTCTCAGTAAATAACAGCCTTGGTTTCAATATTTAAAAGGTTTTTGGGATCAACACCTTCTTCTTTTTGAATTTTCTTACATTAAATTTTTTCACTCAAGCATTATGATGGATCCTTATGAATCCCTCCATGAAAAGAAATATAGTGCTCTAACATGTTGAAATTAAGTTAAAGAAAGAAATATATTGGGACCTGAGATAGATGAAGAAATGGTAGAGAAGACTAAATCCATCCAGTAACACATCAAGTTATCTTAGAGTTAGTATAAAATTTATGTTGACAACCATATAAGAGATCTATAATTTGAAGTTGGTGACAAGGTGTTTATAAGAATTCCTCCATAGAAGAAGGTTATGAAATTCAGAAAGAAAGAAAAACCAATCCAAAGGTATATAAATCCATTGGAAATTATTGATTATATTAGGATGGTATCCTATTAGTTTTTACTTCCACCAAACCTATCTCATGTCCTTAATGTGTTCTATATATATTTCCGAAGGAAGTACATACTTGACCATTCACATGTACGAAACTCATAGGTTATACCATTGGAGTGAGATCTTTATTACGTGGAACAATTGGTAGAGATTATATATCATAGAAAGAAATTTCTAAAAAACAAGAACAATCACCTAGTCAATGTTTTATGGTGAACCCACTAGTTTTAGGATTCTATATAGGAACTTAAGGATATGATGTGGTCGAAGTATTCTCATTTGTTTTCATTGGAGTGATGAATTTCCTGAGTCAAATTCATTTTAAGGGGGTATAATGTAACACCCATATTTTTTATGATTTTTTAATAAATTAAATTTATTTGATATCTTTCATTACACAGAACACCTAATTAAGCTTGCATGACATACAACACTGAGTTATATTGTGATACACATGATAGTAAGTTTTAAAAAAACCACAATATATTATTAATATAGTTATTTAAACAAAAAAAATATAACATATCCATTTAAATTAGAAATATGAATAAAAAGAACTAATTTTTAAATATTATGTATAATGGGTTTATATAAAGAAAACATATTGATAAAAAATTACTCAATTTTTCAATAAAGACATTATATATTTCAAAAATACTATTTTCTCAAAATATGTTTTTATGAATATTAATAAAATAAAATTTTCACACTTTTTAGAAAATTAATTCTAAAAAATAAAATTTATTTTTGAAATCATAATTTCAAAATTATATTAGGGTGAATTTTTGGGATTTTTCTAAAAAGTTTCATTTTTTATAAATAGTAAAAAATATTGAATTGTAATTGAAAAATACCTTTTTATTTAAATTAATTATAATGTTAAATTATATTTTGAATATATTTTAAAGTAAAATTAATTTAATTTTATATTTATTGATTCAAATAAGGTGATTTTAATCGATTTCATATTCAATTTTTATATAAAAATATTTAAAACTTTGAACATTTTCTCTTTGAATACCTTCTTTCTCATCACATCTGTGGGATTAAATTTGAATAAAATTTGATAATTCTATTAATTTCATTTGAAAAAATAGATTCCATATTTTTAAATAGAATAATTTATATTATCTAATAATATTAACTTAATCTTTGACCAAAATGATTAGTAAAAGCAGTGAAAACTATTTACCATTGTTAAGGTAAAAAAGAGTTTACCAAGGGTTAAACTAAAAATATAATGGTTAAAATGACCTATAAACTTATCTGAAATATATTTTATCGAAATATGTTTAAATTATTATTTCTAAGATTTTAGGTTTATCCATTTTGGACCCTTTTTTCTTCTAAAAAATGTGGGTACACCTTTTTCTTTAAAAAAACTACAAGTGTGTGACTCACCTCACTTATAAAAGTACACCCCATATCCTCTATTATTCATAAATTAAAAGTATTTTGATTCATAAAATACCTAACTAAATCACTTCCCAAATTCCCTAACCACATTATTTAATCCATATTTTGGACACAAATCCAACCTAGTAAGGATTTTTGTGTAAACCTAAGGAGGATACCTAAAGAAGTGGTAATGTTTATCAAAAAGATTTTATTTATTTATTTATAAATCCTTAAATTATTATTGTAAAATGATAATATAATAAACTTGATATATTACATATAATTATATATTATTATGTTAATGGAATTAACTACAACCATCTTCACTTCCATAAAATTGGTTATGAAATCATCATTCATGTGTATGACAGACAACCGCCTCACAAAATGATGTCATTCATTTTAACACACTACTTAAACAGATAAAAATAATGATTGATTGATTATTTATATATGATATTTATGTTATTATTATACTTTTATAATCACTGTATCACTCATACCTACATACTCTATTATTTTTTGGGAATACGATAATGTTGCTCGTGTCTACGACATACTACCGCCTCACGAAGCGATGTGATTCATTCAAGCTTTCCATGGAAGGTTATAAAGATGGTTTTAATAAAAATATGTGACATATATGACAGGAAAATATTTTTTTAATGATAATATATCTTTTAAATTTCTCTTCTTAAATCTAACTTGAAAATGGGAACAATGTTCATGGGTATGTATGACCTACCATCTCCATGAACAGTGTAATTTATTTTTTATCAATAAAGTTTATGGATTATTACAAATACATATACTACGAATATATATGATATTTATATCATGGATAAAATTATGTATATTATTAAATCATGATCAAAGTAAGATGACAAAAAACAAAAAAAACAAAACACATACGAAAAACAAATTGGTTATTACCTGAAACGCAACTTTAACATGGAATTATTTATAAATGGTTAATAAAAGGTCATAAGTAAATTGTATATGATAATATATATATATATATATATATGTAGGGTTATATATTATATTTATTATATAGGAGATTCAAACATGTTTGAAGGAAGTCAAGACTTAATGTAAGATATTTCTAGTCTCTCTTTTATTTCTAGGAGACATATTCAAATTCACCACTAGTATCTTTTTTGTGGTGTATATACTTCCCCTTTAAATATTTATCATGAATATAATTTTTTTCATGATATTATAATTTTAATTTAGTGTTATTATTTCATGGGTATTATGATTAAAAGTTATGTGTTATAGATTTTATGCTACAATATCACAATATATTGGGATTGTTTACGATTAAGTCTCCAATATTGTTATATTATAATATAACTATAAATAATTATAATTAATTTTATTCTCATCTATTTAGTTCATTATAATACATGGTTTTAATTCATTTTTCTCTGTTTATGAGCTAATGAGTTCAAATTAATTTTTTTAAGAAAAATCAACTTTTCAGTCTAAAAAACTTTTAATTCCAAAAAAACATGTTTTAAAAAAAATATCATAAAAAATGTTTTGAAATCATAAAAATGACTTATTGAATAAATTTTCACAATGTTTAAATTTTTTTGAAAGTAATATTCATGTATTTTTTTAAACAATGTTTGTTTAGATTTTACTGAATATGTGAATGGAATATTTATTTTAACATGTAAGGAATGAACAAAAATCTCCCATTATCATGACCATTATATACTTTGAAAATTAATTTATAGGTTTTCAAAGACATTTTCAAAGAAAATTATTTTCAAAATGTATAATTTTTTAAAAAATAATTTTCAGAGAAATGTTATTTTCCTTAAGAAATGTTCTAAGTGATCTTTAATAATCACTTTTCTTTTAAGATAACATCCTTTGATGTTAATTATTATTTAATGGGTATATAATCCAAGAATATCATTATTATTATTTCCCTATATGTTTTAGGATGAGAATATGTTTTTTAAACTGATTTATCTTCCACATGTTATACCATGATAAAATTCTTATGAAACCTGCTTCTTTTTCCATGGGTTTTAAAATGACGAAATAATTATGAAATATTTTTATTTTCTATAGGTTATGTTATGATGAAATGTTTAAGAAACCCATTTCATTTTATGGGTTTAGATATGATTAATTTTTTAGGATCTTGTGGCCCACACATGTAAATTTTTTATTATATGATTGTGTTTACTTTATAACCAAGGATAATGGCTATATTGTAACCAAATTAGTTAGGACATATATCTCCCTATAATGAATTGGGTAATTATTAAGGTTATATAAGATCAAAGAGTACATGTGACGTCATCCCAAACCCAAAAAAGTGTAAATGGGAGGTCATACCTTGCCTAAAGTAGGTACATGGGTGTTTAGATTGAGCATAACATGATATGGATGTCTTGGTGGGTAGCCTTAACATATGATTTTCTATACTTATGTGTATGCCACAAATATATGTATTATTCAAATGTTATGATCTCATGGATTAGGTTTTTTGATTCCCTTATGATCCATATCTAATAAACCACCAATATTTATACCATGACTCAAGATTCCAATCTTTGATATATAGGTTATGGTTTTCATATGTTATGATCATGTACTCATACCCTTATATTCATGCTATGCTTGTGTATCTCCCTTGTTTATCCTTATTGACAATCTGAGCTCACCCTTCATTATTCTTCCTTTCCCAAAGTTATGAAGTTATATATTATGCATGATTTATCTAATAATGGTTCAAGATATGAATAACCTAGTGTGAGATGATCTATCTCGCCTATGAACTAGTGGTTTATGTTTCCATGTTTCCAAAGGCACTAAACAATTAAAATCCTCAGGTGTGTGTTTGTGTAATGTATTGAATATTTGTCTAATAATTTGTAATATATATGTATGATAATCTTGAGTCTCTATATATAAAGGGTTAAATATTATAGAGTTATAAAAAAAGATATTAAAAAACAGGATAAAAAATAAAAATACATTTATACACTTATACCAAAATTGATGTGTAAGGGTGACTATAAAAACATACTAATTAAGATAATAAAAAATAGATTACATACAAATAAAATTTGAATTAAAATCCAATAATTATAATTTTATATTATTATAATATTATTAATAATTAAAAATACATCCTATTAAATAATAGATAAAATAATTAAAATGATTCAATTTAGAAATTCAGAGGTATTCATGACATTTTAAATAAACCCAAACAACATATTAAAATCATTTTAATGTTTAACCTAAGTTAATACCTACTTGTTCTAAGGGGTTTTAAAAAATAATTCACTATAATATAATTATCTCCCTTTTATCAATAAGATCATACAATCTATTTTGTCATAATATATTCTTGAAATCAACATAGTCATCTATATATATATTATCAATAATCTATTTTCAAAATATATATTCCATTATACCTTGTAAAAAATCATTCAAAATTCATGAAAAAAAATACCTTAAACACCCATTAATCTATAAATTAACAATATTTTTTAAAACCAATTGATCAAATAATCACTTAATCAAACCATAATCTCAAAACATGCATTCATCAATTTAAAAATACATTAGACACATGAATAATCAAAATTAAAAATATGAACTATGAGGAGATATAAAAAAGACATGATAACAAAGATCATTCAAGAAAACAATAAGACAAAAAAATATTCATCAAATTAAACATACCTTAGATTAATGGAAAATTAGAATAATAAATAAAAATTATAAAGTGGTATCAGAGAGAAATAACAATATAGGATATAAATTAATGAAAAATAAATAGAAACAATGATATCAATGATAGTGTTCACGAGTTAGGGTTTATATGATGAGATAGAATGATAGAAAAGTTTACTATGTAGAATTTTAGAGAAGAAAATGAGCGTATAAAGAGGTGTAATTAAACGCATGACCCATAATAAGATCTTTTTTCAAAAAAAATTACATCATTTTTTAGAAATTGATGTAATAATTATATTTTTTACATTGGTTAAGATATTGAAAGATTTAAAAAATTTATCTTTCAGGAATGTTGTGTAATTACTTACGTGAAAGATTAATGATAATTATTTTTTATTTCGTTGAATTTTTAACTAATGTAAAAAAATCATACGTAACATTATTTTGTAAAAAATGATGTTATAACTCTGTTGTATAAATTATTTTTTGAATTTATATGTAAATGTATCTTTAGAATTATATTTACATAAAAGAGTTTGCATATAAGTAATCTGTGACTTACCTTTACATAGATAAGTTTATGTTAGGGTAATCCATATTTTAATTTTATGTGAAGGCTTCATGTAAAGATAAAATCTGAGTACCCATACGCAGTACGCACTATATAAGGGTTAATAATATCTACTCTTATGTAGACTATTTATATATGGGTAGTGGGAGAAACACTAAATCAACCTATAACTTAGTGAAATTTGGATCTTGGATCACTAAATGGATATAATGTTTGGGGTCATCATTTTTAGTTGTGGTGATTTCATTTGATGTCCTTAATGAAAAGATATAATACATGACACTCACATATTGATATGATTTATTATAGATTATTTCATACATAATCAAAATTATGTTGAGATCACTAATAGGTATTACCTATAAATTTTTTAAATATTTGTATATAATATTGACAAATGTTCTTAAGGAGATACATTTAAAGTTCATGAATGTGAATGTTATAGAAATTAATTCCACCAACTCTGACTCATTGGTATTATATAATGGGTGTGCATCACACATTTCTATTGAAAAACATAGACTCATGGATGTGAGGGAATTAATAATGGGGGAAGTAGATCATAATTTCAATAATTGAGAAAAAGTTCTACATTACAAGTTGTAAATTATGATCTAAGTCTACTTACTATATTAGTACTAGAATCTATTTTTTTTATGTTTTCATGATAAATTTAAATTTTATTTTTATATATTGTCTGGACATGAAATTATTTTCATTCATTATGAAGAACAAGAGTATTTATATATATAATAATGAAAT
Source organism: Viscum album (assembly GCA_963277665.1). Taxonomy (NCBI): domain Eukaryota; kingdom Viridiplantae; phylum Streptophyta; class Magnoliopsida; order Santalales; family Viscaceae; genus Viscum; species Viscum album. The sequence continues at coordinate 1,507,941,497 of OY728128.1, read as the reverse complement.
GTTTTATGGCATTTGAAATATAATGAATGGTTTATATATTATAGATATGGATAATCTTGTTTATACCATTCAAAATAAGAGGGCATGGTTGACTCTAATCTCACTTCCCATTAGCATTTCCACCTCAGACAAATAAATGAGAAACACATTCAAATAATCCATAAATATGGATTGTTAAATCATTATATTATGAATTTTTGGATACATGAAAATCTTTTTTACAAGGAAAAATGACTAAATCACCTTTTAGAGAAAAGGTGAAAGGGCTAGTGAACTATTAGAGATTATACATAGTGATGTATGTGGACCAATGAGAACTAAAGAATGTGAGGTTTGGAGGTAAATCATTATATTAACTAATGATTTCAGTCAGTATAGATATGTTTTTTAATCAAACAAAAGTATGAAACATTTAAAATGTTTAATGAGTTTTATAACGAAGTACAAAATCAACAAGGCAAAAGTATTAAGCTTCTTCGATCAAAATGGGGTGGTGAATACTTGAGATAAGAATTAACTGATCATTTTAGAAATTGTGGAATTTTTACACTACTCACTCCTCATAGAACACCATAATGGAATGGTGTGTTTTAAAAGAGTAATCATACCCTTTTAGTTATGGTTTGACCTACGATGAATTAGTGTGACCATTCTATTTTATTATGGGGTTATACTACAAAGAGTGTTGTATTTCTACTAAATCATGATATATAATACCTCAAGATTTTATGAGATATATTTTTTTTAAAATTTCTTTGATGTATTTTGTTTTACAACACACCAAGATTATCTTGTGTTATACACAACAACGTATTAGCGTGCAGTATATGCAACAGTATTCTTGGCTTGTGTTGCACATAATTTCAAGTTCTTCTGATAGAATTCATTTCACACAAAACTGAGTTTAAATTTTGTTCAATGTAAAAATGAACTAAGTTTGGATTATTTTATACGTAACACCAAATAAGTCTTGCACTACATGTGACACTGAACTGGCTTGTGTTACACTCAAGAGTGACCTTCTTCGATAGCTTGCATTGTACTCGATACTGATTTTCACTAAACAGAGATATATTATTAAAATGTTATTATTTAATGGGACATAAAATATCCATTATGAATAGTATTAACCACATTTTTAGTTTTCTATAACATTATCATTCATGTTACACATTTTCTAGAACATGTAATGAAAATAAAATCAATTTTTCAGATAAAAGAAGTATTTTAAAAAAAATGTTGTTTTTCCACCTTTTAATGGTGCACCCATTTTAAATATAGTTTTTGGGACTTTTATAAGCTAAATTTGAAAAAATAAACTAATTATTTGGAAGTCGGACATAAAGATTCACTTTTGTTGATTTTTTGGTATGTTATTGATAAAATTTAAATTTTAATGAACTGCAAAAAAATACTGCATTTTAATTTAAAACATCCTTTTCATATAATTTATTTATATATATAGATTATATTTTTATTGGTTTTAATGTTTAATTGTATTAATTTTTTTTTCATTTAATCCAATGTTATTCATTTTTAGCAATTTATATTTTAAATTGGAAATAAACACATGTCAATTATTTGATAGTTATTATTTTTTAAAAACATGCTTTTTGGTTTTGAAAATGGGGATTAATTTAAAATTAATTTCTGAAACTTTTATATTTTGAATTTGGGAAAATATATTCCATATTTGGAATCATATGTTTCAAATTTTTTAAATATGTACCCTTTATTTTTGGACAGTATGGATAGTAACTTCAATAATTATTTCATTTACCATGGTTAAAGGGTAAATTTGTTAAATAAGGGTAAACAAATAATATTATAAAATATTAAACTACCCTAACACATTTCATAATGCTATTGGATGATATATTTCTGACCATGGTGATACTTGGGTCGATTTTGGGACCCCATCGATTCCCTTGGATGTGAAAATGACATTTTATATGAATTAATTTAAAGTAAAGATAATTATAACCTAAACATATATCTTTTACTAAATTGATTTTAATATAGGTTAATATAACTAATATCTATGTCTATAAATATTAATTAGAAATATAAAATTATTTTCTGCATCATGGTATTTTATTTATAATTTTTTGACTTTAGATAAATATATTTATTTATGACACAATTATGATGATGTGATTACCTCATTAATGAAACATTCAAATGAATGAATTTATAAATAATAAAATAAATTTAATTTGAAGATTCTTATATCATAAAAGATTTTTTGGATGAAATTGACATATTATGGATGCATTAATGCATCTTTTAAGGAATTAGGTTATAAATTTTTAAAAATTCAACTATGAATAGTGTCCAAAATTGACATAATTCATAAATTAAAACATAAAATAGTTTATTAAATGATATTAAATTAAAAAATATATAATATTCTTCCAAATGGTTAATATAAGCCCAAAATTATCACAAATAACTATTTTTGGGTCATTTGACATGATATATTAATTACATTAGCCCACAATATGTAAATAACATTATATCACGGTAAGATTAAAAAGGGTAAAGTAAGGGTTAAACAAAAAAGACCAGGATAAAATTATATTCAAAACATTTATCAACATTATTTTATGATGGGTATTATAACTAAAATCATCTTATATTCTAATGAAATAATTTTTGGACCATTTTTAATTGATATTGAATTTATAATAAATTAATATTTTGAGAGTTTCCTAAAGTGCCCCCTCCTCTCTCATAAAATGGATGATCTCCCCTCTCCTCTTCACTCTATTTTGAGCCTTGAATCTTGTTCAAAACTTACCCATTTCTCTTATAAACATACCTAGTAACATTCTAGGTGTGATGGTCTTCTCAAAAGACCAACTCTACTGCCCTAATGGTAAATTTAAAGGTGGCACGTCAAGGAATTGGTAATCTCTTCTACCGATTCATTCAAATTTATTTATTCTTATAATTCCTCTTCATTAGTTGTTTCATTTTAAAGTAATAACATCAATATCACTCATATGTTGATATGTCATTATAAATATTAAACAATATTATTTCACCTTTTGTGCATCCTATGAAAAATCAAATCACCATCTCCACGTTGTGGTGTAATATGTTTTTACCACAACCTTACATGGATGAGTATAATGGTGTAAATAATAACTATATATTATTATTATAACATGATACTAAATATGATATATTATTTAGCATCCACTTCAATGACATTCCACAATTATGGGTACGATATCGTCACTCGTGCATACATACTGCTTACCGTCTCCAAGACGTGATATGATTCATTCTCCACGTTAACCATTCAAGAATGATTATAAATAATACATAATAAATAATCATGAAATATATGACATAATAATTCTACTGGATTTATGTCCTTTACTTAAATATATTCAATTCAATAAGGAAATGAAAACAACGTTCATGCGTATATACGACCTACCTACTCTATGAATGGTGTATTCTATTTCATTTATCTATATATATATATATATATTTATATACTAAATATATATGGTATATGAATCATGTATTAAATTTTATAATTAAGTTAATCATGATCTAATTAATAATATAAATAACAATAAGTCCAAACACGTATGATAAATAAAACAACTATTACACAAAACGTTTCTTTAACATGGAATTGACAAATAAACGAGTAATATAAAGTCATAAGTAAATCATATATGATATCAGAAATATTATTATGGTTCTGTTATAAGTTAATAATATGTGTAAACCCAATACATAGGATTTTTTGACATATACAGAATAAATCACACCTAATGTAAGAGATAGCTTTTCCAATCTCATTTTTTACCCGAGATTGTTTTTTCGTAAGTACTTACTAGGGATATATTTATCATCCATGTCATTGATTTCAAAAAATGTTTTTATAAAATGTTTGATATTATTATATGTATATTTAAAGTCATTCTTACCCCTTTTTTACTTCTACTATGTGGTATGGAAGTAATCTTTCTTTGGTTTACCATATGATGTCCCTTTTGAATTTTCCCGCAAAAGTATGAGGAGAATGTTTTTTTAACTTATACAGCATGAAAGAGTTTTCACATATTCATAATGCATTATTTCCATGAAGCTTACTCTACATGTTTAAAAGTGTATTTTCAACTAAATTATTTTCTTTTAAAATTTCTCATCATTTTGAGAAAAGAAAATGTTTTTAAAAAGAAATGATATTTTCCTCAAGAAGTAAGTTCAAGTGTTTTATCAAAATTATTTTCCATATAAGATAACATAGGGTTATGTTTCTATACCTATTATTACTTTGATTATATTGTGTTTATGATGTATTTATTTGTATGAAATTCATTTATTTTATATGGATTTTGATGGAAGTATGTTTAAGAAACCCATTTTATTCCATGGGTGATGCTATGATGAATGATTTATGTTTTTGTAGAAAATATAAGAATGATTTCATTATGAGATGGGTGGGACCTATATCTCCCTACAATGAATTGGGTAAAGATTTATATCTCATGAGATAGACATGACTGGAATGAAAATTAAATCTTGTCTAATAATACAGGGCTGCAACGACAAGTAAATCCAGTTCAGTCATACATGGATGAACGGACAAGAAAACCCAGTTCAGTAATGGACTTTGTCCACTATGATGGTCATGGAAACAATACCATGTCAACAATGGAAATCAAATTATTTTCTTAATGATTTTCCACAATTCCATGTAATATACCAATTCTATTTTATCATCGTTAATGTTCCTTTAGGATCTATGCCTTATGTATTGCCATGATTTATTTCATGACTCAAGATTTTTATATTTAAACTTTATAATCATGTTCATATGTTGAAAATTTATGGTTTGTTTTATTTTTTCCATGTTTAATGTTAATAATCATTTTAGATAACACTTTTATATGTTTCTTTTCCCTAGGATATAAAGAAAGGTTTTAGGTAGGAAAACAAAAGGGGAAGAACATTATGGGAGATGTTGAAGATCTTTCACCATGATTTGATGATTATGTTATGAGTTTCCAAAGGTACTAAAATAATACAGTCTTTTGGGTGTCTATTTATGTCATGTATTAATTATTCTACAAAATAAATGTAATGCCCATGTACTTCAAGCTAGGGTCTCTACAGTTGGTATCAGATCCATAGTTTATTCAACCTTTGGAAACTAGGATGCGAAATTTTAATAAGATACCTAGAGATATTTCTAAGGATATTTCTAGTGATTTCCTAAAGATAAGTAAATTATATGTAAAAAATATAGTTTTTTTTACTATAATTATGACTATCCTAGGGTTAAACAGAATATATCATAGATTGAAATATTATAAGTAATTTAACTTACTTATTTCTTTCTAATCTCTGATATGTATTTCTCAAACTTTGCTTTATGATCTTAGTCAATAGCCATAACTACAGAGAATATAGTTAACCAGTGAATGTTTCAGATGTAGAAATTATGGGAATTATGATGTTCGATTTTTTAAGTGGAAATATATTAAAGAAAATCTTGATGATGGTACAAGTATTTATCATATAGATAAGGTTAAAGAGATTATAAAAAATATGTGAAAGGTATATGATGTTCATCCAGTATTCATTAAATTAATACTAAGAAGCTTGAGGTTGAGAAATGAAAATACATGATTCATATTTTAGGAAATATGAAGAAGATGGATCCTCAGTGATGGATTAAGAATAAAGTTGGATGATTGAGGTGTATATGTTTCATAATTCAAATATTATGTAATATGAATCATGAAATATATAAGTGTTTTCCGTATAAGTATTGGAAAGGATATGATGAATAGTTCTAAGGAGATAGAAAAGTTATTTAAGGGTAAGGTGATATACTTGTAGAATATATTATTAATGGAAATATAACCCTTAATATATCCCTTATGTCAAGACAATGATGTTCGGATAAATATATGTTGGATTTGAAATAAGTAAATTGGGTTATTCTAGTTTTTTGAAATCTAATTATAAGGTTATTGAAAAGAGGGTTATGCTATCATGGATGAAGTGTAAAATTATTTGGGATTTAAGGAATATATCCAATATGTTTTGGAATAAGGAAACATGCATGTTTTCAATAAGTATATTTGATAATTCAGGTAGCTATCACGACTAAAGAGGATACATGATTAAGGTATTCACATGTTTGGAATTTGAAAACCATGAACTACATTATGTGATATGGGAGATAAATGTTATATCAATTTAGATCAACTATTTCTAAATTATTTAATTTTATATTTTTTTAAGGATTGTAATGTTAACCATTCATGGATATTATAAGTTATATTTTGGTTTAAGTTTGTTAGATTAATGTATTATCTCACTGTAAGTGGACTTATGCATATTTGATTACATGTGCTAACTATTTTTGTGATAAATAAATACGGAATGATCGATCATTATTTTTATGGATAACATGATATTCTAACACTCTAGGAATTAAAAATTTAACTTATTTTCTTTGAAAAAGAGATAAAGTGGAAATTGTTAAAAGCACGATTAATGATGAGATTATATTGAAATCAAGTAAGTATTTCATCTCATGATCTTCAACTTTAGGAAAAGGATCTTGAAAACCAAAAAATGTTATCCTAGTAGATTCTTATCTGATTAATCATATGGTCCCTTAAATCATCACATATTTATGGATTTTTTTAGTTAACTTTCTCCAAACCTTACTCTCTATCGCTGTCCATCAGAACGTGATGGTTAAATTTCTCTTCTATATCCATGTTTTCACTTCCTGCCTATGTTCCCCTATGTAGAAACCTATTGATGAGTTACTTTGGGAAACCATTATGTTTATATATTTACTTTTTAAAATTATTTTTTAGTATCTCTTTTTATGATGTGGGTTTCCATGAACGATGTTTTCATGTAGTAAACTATTTATAACCCTGAAGAATTTTGAGGGAGAAATTCATTTTAAGGGGGGGAGGAATGTAATAACCCGAGATTTTATGAGATATATATTTTTAATTTATTTGATGTCTTTTGTTTTATGCTACAACAATATTATCTTTCACTATACACAACACCGTATTAGCTTGCAGTATACACAACACTATTCTTGGCTAGTGTGGCACATAATTTCATGTTATTTGGATAGAATTCATTTCACAAAAAAACGAGTATAGATTATTTTTCATGTATAAATGAACTAAATTTTTATTATGTTATACACAACACCAAAGTAATATTTCACTACACGCAACAATAACTTGGCTTGTGTTACACGAAAGAGCGACCTTCCTCGATAGCTTTCATTGTACGCGATACCAAGTTTCACTAAACTCAGATTAATTATTAAAATATTATTATTTAATATATTAAAAAATATCTGTTATGAATATTATTAACCACATTTTTAATTTTATATAACATTAGCATTCATCTTATACATTTTCTATAACATGTAATGAAAATAAAATCAATTTTTTCGATAAAATTTGTATTTTTCAAAAAATGCAGTTTTACCGCATTTTAATGGTGCACCCATTTTAAATATATTTTATGAAAATTATATAATTTAAATTTGATAAAATATACTTCTTCTTTGTAATGGGGATTTTTTTTTACTTTTTTTGAATTTTTGGTATTTTTCTGATAAAATTCAAATTTTAATGAATAGTGAAAAAATCCTGCATTTTAATTCAAAATTACCTTTTCATCTAAATAATTTATATATTTATATTATCTTTTGATTTTTTTTAAAGTGAAATTGGTTTAAGTTTTTATCATTTAATTTATTTTTTGTTATTGGAAGTAATTTCATTTTTAAATCAGACAAAAACACATGTCAATATTTTGATAGTTATTATTTCTTAAAAACCTGCTTTTTAGTTTTGGCAAAGGGAATAAATATTAAATTAATTACTAAAAATTATGTTTTTTGTATTTGTAAAAATGGACTCCCTATTTGTAATCATATGTTTCAAATTTTCTAAATAGGTACTTTTTATTTTTGGACATTATTAATAGTAACTTTAGTAATTATTTTATTTACCATGGTTAAAGGAAAAATATGGTAAATTTCGATAAAAACAATATTATAATAATATTAAAATACCTTAACACATGTACTAATCATATTTTATGAGATAGTTATGACGATGAGCATCATTGGGTCGATTTTGGGACCCCATGAATTCACTTGGATGTGAAAACGACATTTTATAAGAATTAATTTAAAATAAAGATAATTATAACCTAAACATATATATTTTACTATATAGATTTTAATATAGGTTTATATAACTAATATATATGTCTATAAATATTAATTACAAATATAAAAATATTTCCTATATCAGGGTATTTTATTTATAATTTTTAGACATTAGAGAAATATATTTCTTTATGACACAATTATGATGTAGCGATTACCTCATTAAAGAATGGTTAAAATAAATGAATTTATAAATATTAAAATAAATTTAATTTGAATATTTTGATGTCATGCACAAATTTTATGGATGAAATTGACATATTAGGGATGATTTAATTCTTTTGGTTCGAAAGAATTAGGTTGTTATTATTTTTTAAAAAGCCATGTATGAATAGTGTTTGAAAATGAGATAATTTATAAATTAAAACATAAAATAGTTTATTAAATAATATTAAATTATTAAACATTTAATATTCATCATAATGGTTAATATAAGTTCATTCTTTTAATAAATAACTTTTTTTTGGTCTTTTGACATGATATAGTAGTTACATTGTCCCACAATGTTTAAATAACATGATATCATGATAAGATTAAAATGTGTAAAATATGGGTTAAACAAAAAATATAAGGATACAAAAATATTCAAAACATTTCTAAAAATTATTGTATGATGGGTATTCAAACCAAAATCATCTTATCTTTTAATTAAATAACATTCAGACCATTTTTAATCGATATTCAATTTATAATAAATTAATATTTTGGGAGTTTCCTAAAGTCCCCCCCCCCCCTCATCTCATAGAAAAGGTAACCTACTCCCTATCATTTTAAATCTATTTTGAGACTTAAAGATCGGCCAAAACCTGAAATTTTATCTTATCAAATTCATTAGTTACATTCTAGAGGTTCTGGTTTTCTCAAAAGACTAACTCTAGTGCCCCAAGAAAAAATTTAAAGGAGGAACATCGAGGAAGAGGTAATCTCTTCTACAGTTTCTTCAAATTTCTTTTTTCTTATACTTCCTATTTATTAGTTGTTTCATTATAAATTAATAAAATCAGCATCACTCATATTATGATATGTTATTATAAATAATAAACAACACATTTTCTCCTTATATCCATCCTACAAAAAATGAAATCACCATGCATACGTACGTATGACTTTCCGTCTCCATGCTGTGGAGTAATCTATTTTTCAGCACAACCTTACTTGGATAAGTATAATGGGGGAAATAATAACTATATATGATTATTATAACATGATACTAATTATGATATATTATTCACCATCCTCTTCAATACAATTCAACAATTATGGGAATGATATTGTCACTCGTGCATACGTACAACTTATCGTCTCCATGATGCGATGAGATTCATTCTAAAAATTAACCATTAAATAATGATTATAAAGAATATATACTAAATAATCATTAAATATATGAAATAATAATTCTAGGGGTTTTATTTCATTTTCTTACTTTTATTAAATTCAATAAGGAAATGAAAACAACATTCATGCGTATATACAACCTACTGTCTCCCTGAACGGTGTATTATTTTTCATTTATCTATATATATATATATACTCATATACCCAATATATATGATATATAAATCATATTTTTAATTCTATATATAATTAAATCGTGATCTAAGTAATAATATCAAGAATAAAAAGTCTAAAAATGTATGATAAATAAAACAATTATTACCTATAACGTTTCTTTAACATGGAATTGAAAAATGAATGGGTAATATAATGTCATAAGTAAATCATATATGATATCATAAATATTATTATGGTTATTTTAAAAGTTAATAATATGTGTAAACCCACTATACATATGTTTTTGACACATATGGAAGAAATCAGACCTAAGGTAAGGGATAAGTTTTCCAATCTCGTTTTTACTCGAGATTGTTTATTCGTAAGTATTTACTGGAGATATATTTATCATCCATGTCCATGATTTCAAAAAAATGTTTTCATAAAATTTCTAATAATATTCTAGGTATATTTAAATTCATTATTAACTTTTATTACATGGTTTGGAAGGATTATTTCTTTTTTTTACCATATGATGTTCTTTTTTACTTTTCCAGAAAAAGTACGAGGAGATTGTTTTTTATCTTATACATCATGAAAAAGTTTTTACATATTCATAAAACCTTATTTCCATGAAGCTTCCTCTACATGTTTACATGTTCATTTTCATCTAAATTCTTTTCTTTTAAAATTTCATGACATTTTGAGAAAAGAAAATGTTTTTCAAAAAGAATGGATATTTTACTCTAGAATTAAGTTCAAGTGTTTTATAAATATTATTTTTCATATAATATAACATATGGTTTTTTTTATATCCCTATTATTACTTTTATTTGATTTTGTTTTTTATGGAATTATTTTTATGAAATCCATTTATTTTTTATGGATTTTGATGGAATGATGTTTAAGAAACTCTTTTTATTTCATGGCTTATGCTATTATGAATGATTTATATTTTGGTGGAACATGTAATAATGATATCATTATGAGAAGGGTCATACCTATATCTCCCTCCAATTCATTGGGTAAAGATTTATATCTCATGAGATAGAAATCACTAGAACAAAAAGTAAATCTAGTTCATTAATATAGGTATAGAATGGCAAGTAAATCCAGTTCAATAATATAAGGATGAAATGATAAGTAAACCCAACTTAGTAATGGACTTCATCCACTATGATTGTCTTGGAAATAATGTATTCAATACCATAGAAATCATATTATGTGTTTAATGGTTTTCCAAAATTCCATGTTTTATAAGAATTATATTTTATCATGGTTTATATTCCTTTATGATCATTGCCTTATGCACTACAAAGATTTATTTCATGACTCAATATTTTGATGTTTAAACTTTATATTCATGTTTTTATGTTTAAAATTTTATGGTTTGTTTTATGTTCTCCATGTTTACCCTTACTGAGCATTTTATTTTACCCTTTTATGTGTTTATTTTCCCCAGGATATAAAGAAATTTTAGAGGTTGGAAAAAAGGGTAAGATATTTATGGGAGATGTTGAGGATCTTTCACCATGATTTGAAGATTATGTTTAGAGTTTCTAAAGACACTAAACTAATACGATCTTTGGGAGTCTATTTGTGTCATGTATTAAGTATTCCACAAATGAAATGTAATGTCCATGTACGTCATGATAGGGTCTCTACATGACCCATCTAAAGTATTCATGAAAACAACATATGATATATAGACCAAAAAATACCCCAAAATGTATTTGATGTGGATTTGAGGTTGAAAATAACTCATAAAATGATTGGATTATGATAAGATTTTCTGAAAATATAATAAGTTCTTAATTGTTGGATGTCCTAAAAAAATAATGGTATATTATTTCTACCAAAAAGCCAAACAAAATGTTTTTGTGGATAAAAATGATATATTTACTAAGAAGGAATATATAATTAGAGGATTCAATGGGAAGAAATTTTAACTTATAGAAGTTTAAGAGCAATAAATAGGAAGTGTTCCTAAGATAGAAGTTGAGCTGGTTCCACAAAGAGTTGTGGATTAATAACTGAATTAAGTTATACAAGAACCCTTAATTCCTAGTAGTATTCATCAGGAACCCTAGATATATGGATTTATCATGGCCAATAACTATGAAGTAACATTCATATAAAATGAACTTACTTCATACCAAGAGTTTTTTGAGAATTTTGATTCCAAAAAATTATTAAAATTTATGGAATCTAAGATGGAATCCATGCATAGTAACCAATTTTAGAATATGGTGGATACACCTAAAGGTCTTATACTTGTAGATTGAATGGCAGTTTTTTGAAAAAAATATGATATGTATAATAGAGTGTCTACCTATAAAGAACAACTGGCAAGAAAGTGCTATAAACAAATTCGTGTTATTAACTATGAAGATAACTTTTTCACTTATTAAGATGATAAAGTTTATACTAATTTTTTTTCATAGTAGCTCATTATGATTATGAGATATATCAAATGGCAGTAAAAATCACTTTCCTTAATGATAATTTAGTCAAGGATGTGTATATTATCCAACTTGAGGGTTCTAAAGTTCTAAATGAGTCTATTAAGTTATGTAAGTAGCAATGTAAATTTAGGGATAAAAACAAGTTTCTCAGAGTTGGATTATCTTGTTGGATAATGAAATCAAAGAGTTTGGTTTCCAAAAAAATGCGTATCATTATTCTGTATATAAGTGGGTTAGTGGGAGTGTAGTTATATTTATGATATATTATATAGATGATATACTGATTATTGGAAATGTTTTCCAAAGACTTCACTCTATGAAGGTGTGACTAGGTAAATGTTTCTTAATGAAATACACTGGTGAAGTTTCCTACATACTAGGTATGGACCTACATACTAGGTATTAATATTTATAGAGATATATCTAAGAGGTTTCTTGGATAGAGTCAGAACACGTGTATTGGTAAATTACTAAAGAATTATAGCATGTATAACTCTAAAAAAGGGGTCTTTACTAGTGTTTTATGGAACCAATATTAGGAAAATTCAAGATCCCTCTAAAGAGTTATAAAGGATGGATAGGATTTGTTATAAGTCCACCATAATATCTTTCATGTATTCCATATTATATACTTGACCTGAAATTTATTATTCCCTGAGAATAACTAATATATACTAATCCAATATTGGAAATAATTATTGAATTTTAGTAAAGAACATTCTCAAGTACATGAGAAGGACTATGGATATATTATTGGTCCTTGGAGAAGAGGATGAGATTTGTGTAAAGGGCTACACAGATTCTAGTTTCTAATCCAAACAAGTTTATTTAAGATCTCAATCTAGATTTGTGTTTTGACTAAATAGTTGATCTATTAGTTGGAAAAGTTACAAGTATGATACCATAGTGGACTCAATAATAGAGTAAGAGTACATTATTTCATTTGATGTAGTGAAGGAAGTTATTTAGATCAAGAAGTTCATTACTGAACTAAGAGTAGTTCCTAAAATTGTGGGAGTAATTGAGCTATATTATGAAAAAAATGGGACTGTTTTTCATGTTAAATAACCCTGATATCACAAAAGAAGAAAAAAAAATCCTTATAAAATACCAACTCATATATGAGATGTCAAGACCCTACCCACTAGGCTCACCTAGATGGCAGTCAGATAAATATAACAACCCCAAGCCCACCTCCAATAAGTAAGGGGATGGAGACTAACACTGAGTAATTATGTACCACATATGGGAGGAATTATCCTAATTACTGATATGAAAAAAATAAAAATATCCAATCCCATTCAATGATGAAATATAAAATAACACAATTGATACCCATGAATACATACATCTAAATCCTACAATCATAGTACCACATAGTATGGAAATAAAAAAAGACAAATAGAATACCATCAAAAACTAAAAAGATTCCAACCCACTCAGAAGGAGGGGAATAATCTCAAATTAAAATTGTTATGAAAATCAGTCTATATAGACCGATACAAAGCTCCTCTTTCTCCTAGTCTTCCCATAAATCCATCAAAAGGCCTGTCATTTATATATGAAAAGACATGTGTGGGTAGAGACCATGCATGAGTGAGTAAAACATACCCTACATAACACCCTAAAATAACTTAGTATAAATCATCAAGAGTATTCATATAATCAATAAACAGGTATTTACATTGATATATGAGACATATGATAAACAAAACAACTAGATATACTCATAAAAAATAACTGATCTCAAAAGTTTTCAACCAATACTACTTGCCATAATATTTTTCTTAAGGCTAAAAGGTAATTCTTTTCTGGGAGAGCACGATCCATAATCAATTATGTCACTAAAAACACTAATCCAAGAGTTCGTACTCATCTTCCCTCACCAATATATACACACACTAGATATAAGAAGACCACACTTCCAAGATAGGGGATCACAACTATTTCTAATGGGGACGCCAACCACCCTACTATATTGAACTGATAGTTATGGGATTGACACCCTATTCACGATGGTCACACCGACACCACAAACCCCACCTATGAAATATATGATAGAGTATCCCACCATTGGCCTCATGGAGGGATACTGCAAACACTATCCAAAATAAAACCCATAGTTGGGATCAAAATCTAATTCCAAGGACATAATGTCACACTGTACCCTCATAGGGATGGACTAAGGGATCTCACTCAACTAAACCTAGTGTACACTAAATAAACATAGAACCTCACACTTACCTATAAAAGGTACACAGTGTGTACTAGGGGTACACGACGTGTCTCGCCTACCTGGGTTTTAGCCCGTGTCTCACAATCTCACACAACATGTACACATCCAAATGCATGTCATTTCCATGTGGGGTATATGGAATATAAAGGTTGGTCCAACACTCATTGTGCTTCTATCCCATGCCCATGTAAAATTTGCTAGGCCTGTGTAGTGTGGTTGTACCTGTGTACTGGGATTTGTATAAGTACTGGGCCATGCCCATGAACTCTTCCCACAACCATGTTCATGGATATGTCTGTGCACATTTGTCATCCAAGATACATTCCAAGGCACCTGTATAGGGTCACACAATGCATTTTAGTAAACACATGGCGTGTGGTTTTTATTTTATGTGTAAACAATGATACCATAACTGGTGAACTTACACGACATATGTTCTTTAGGTACACTCCATGTAATATGGGATAATCTAAAATACCATAATTATTTTATGCATCTTCAATTCCTCTGTTGTCAGAATTGATCATGGGTAAGAAATTCATATCAAGCCTCGAACGAGCTTCGCTTCCACCAATGGACGAATTCTAATCACTAAATTTGAGTGAAAATCTCCACTATATCAATGCGCCATCATCACATGCCAAACTAAAAATCAGAAAAATTATTATCTAGTTACAATATACATATGATCATACACCACCATTGTTCCACCTCAACCACACCCTCAATCTCAAACTACACCGGCGGTATCAATTAGTTGCACCGAAGAATGATTACATAATGATCAAACACCAGGTACTTTATCGAACTTTTGGCTAATGAAATATCGACGCTGAATCATGTGAAGAAATAAGGGACAAAATCAGAAACCAAAAAAATGATGAATGAATCTCATCCATGTTTGGGTTGGCCTTGATTTTTTTCTATTAGAATATTGAACATGGAGGAATAATAATAAAAAAAATCAATTCCCTAAATCTCAAGAAGAAATAAACTCAAACCCGTAAGTATGACCGAACCATAAATTAAACTATTATAATAATTTATTTGAATTCATCATGGGTTAAAAAATAGGGAGACAGACTATAAAAACAATTCCATATTTCATGTTTTGATTGATCACTAATAAAGAATGAATCTGCATTTTCATCATTGGTGAGATTCCCATATTCTATTATCATTGGTGATCCTCAATCTGATATCATCCCATAAGATATCCTACAAAGAATCCTCTCAATATCTAATGCTATGTGGATAACCCTATAGATTTGGAATAACCACATATTTATATACGAGTGAGTTAGGACACTTCACTGAAAATAATAAAATAAATATATTTATTTAATTATTTCATTATTTGTGGCTGCGATAAAATTTTCAAAATAAAAACCAATTCCAAAATAGTTTATGTCATTCATAGGTTAACACCCACATTTCAAACTCAACAAAAGTCCCATATTTCCCATAAAAGTCCCCATTTGGGAGTTATTTCACTATTTTAGAAAAACTACACACTTGTGCTATTAATATATTTAATATTTTTATTAAATAGTTTTATGGATTGGAGGAACTCAAATTCTCATGCTATCTTAGTGCCTAGCTTCAAAAATATTATTAGATATTTTCTAAATGTTTACCTAGAAAAAATAGATACAATACATTCTCCTCGCCTTAGGGATTTTTGTCTTGAAAAGAGAAAAAATCTACACAAAGAGATGTCGGTACTAAGCTCACATATGAGTCTCCCACTCCCAGGTTCTTTCATGAAAATTCATATTATACCCCCAGAAACACACCAAAAGAATGAAACACCCACATATGATCTTATCCTAATGATTATCAATCTCTACTGGGTACTCCGAAAATGTATCTTCATCCTTGATGTTCTGCTCACCACAATCAATAACATGTGATGGGTTGTGCACGTACCTACTCCTCCGTGACCTGTGGAAGACATCATGTACTTGGTCTAACTATGTTAGTAGGGCCAATATGTACACCACCTCACTTACCCTATATATTATTTAGTAAGTGGAAATGGATCTTAGAGATAATGTTCTCCCCCAACCAAATATATGTAATCATTATCGATTTGAGACCCTCAGGAACACATGATATCTCTCCTAAAACTCCAAATACCTCTATCATTGGTCCACATAGGATTTATTATGGCTTTTTATAGTCATAATATTCTTCTGGATGATATTAACTTTCTCTATCATAGCTCTCACCAACTCTAGGCCCATGAGTGATGACTCAAATGCATCAGTCTAACATAGTGGTTACCCACAATTTCACCTGTACAAAGACTAAAATGGTGTCATAATAATGGTGGAATAATAGATTTTGTTTTATGTAAAATCCCCAAGGGTAGTTTATCCTAACTACTATGGAAAAAGTCTAACATTCAATATTTAATCATGTACTCTAGAACTTGAAATGTCCACTCAGTCTAGCCATTAGTCTAACGGTGAAATGTCATGCTCTAATAAAACTATGTCCCACAGGCATTCAAAAATCCTCTCCATAACCATGAAATGATGTGAGAATAAAAGTATAAAACTATCATTTAGGTAACCTCATGTATGAAAACAATATATTTCATAAAAAGGCATCCCAAGAACTCTACTAAACTCTGCTCTTAGATATCTAGGAAGTTGACCGACATGGTGATTCTGTCTATGATAACTCGGATGGAATTATGTCCTATAAAAATACATGGAATCCCTATATTTAATTATATATAAAACCCATACCATGTAAACTATGGAACCTCATGGGATTGAGCTAAACACATTGGAACCTGGTGCTCAACCTTCACCCCTTGAAAGGTGAGGCATCAAGTGAAACATTTTGCTTCCTACTTCTTTATACCAAGCCAACAAAACTGATGTCAATGGTAATGGTATATATTTACCACACCTAGATATACCACCAAAGGGTATATATGAAACTAACATAGAACCTCCACACACAACGTCACTAGTACCATCATCTATCCTCTAAAAAGGAAAACAAGCTCCCAACCTTTTTAAAATCCATTAGGAGTATATATAGTAGATATCTGAGAATGTATGGTCTCACAATCAGTATCTCTATGATGATCAACCCTAACATTTTGTATAAAAAGTGGGATAATAATCATCAACTATAGATATGTTGCATCATCCTTTTCTAATAAGGAAGATGATAATGAGGATAAATACTTCAACACCTCATCCAAAAACTAAGAACAAGATCTCAAATTGAGAGTATATTCCACAACATTACCCTTATTAGGAATATAGAAAATATCAAAGCCATAATCATGGAAAAATTATTTCTGTCACCTCTATATGAAGTTAAGTTCCTTTTAAGAGAAGTTATATTTGAGACTGTTATGGTCAGAATACACAATAATCCAATCACCCATAATGTAGTATCTCCACATCTTCAGGGTGAATAATACCACTACCAACTCTAGATTGTGGTTCGTGTAGTTATAATCATGTGGTATTGACTTCTGAGACCTTTAAGAAATCACTATTTTCCTCTACAAAAGAACACAACCAATTCCAGTCCTTGAGTCATCACAAAACACTATTTACTCAACACCCTCATCTTGAAATATCATGATGGAGTGCTTGTCATGTTCTACTTCAACTCTTGAAAATCTAGTTGGAACCCCTCATTCTAAAAAAAAGGTTTCCCCTTCTAGGTAAAAGTAGTTAAAGGTTTCGATATCCTAGAGAATTCAGGCATAAATCTCCTATAATAGCCTACCAAAATGAAGAATCTATACACCTCCATCTTCCTCTTGGATGGATACCAAGCTAGAACTACCTCAAACTTCACTCGGTCCACTGTCAAACCCTCTTCTAAGATGACATGTCCTAGAAACTAGATCTATTGAATCCAGAACTAACACTTCAAGAGATTAACATAAATTTGGTGCTATCAAAGTATGTCTTGGACCATCCTCAAGTGTCTCATGATCACTTCCTTAAGTGTAGGGTATACTAGGATGTCATCAATGAATACCACCACTAACGGGTCTAAGAAATGTTGAAAGATCTAGTTCATGAGTCCCATGAAGCCTTCTGGGGAATTCCACACACTGAAAGGCATCACCATGTACTCATAATGACTGCTGTGACATTAAAATGTTATCATTGGTATATGCACATATTGTACTCAAAGATGGTGATAACCTGATCTGAGGTATATCTTTAAAAACCATATCACACCTCTAAACTGATCGAAAAGGTTATCAATCCTTGGTAGTGGATACTTATTCTTCATTTTCACAAGGTTCAGACATCAATAATTCACACACAACCTCAAGATCTCAACCACCCTATTGGTGAACAACACCGAGGCTGCCTAGGGGAAATAATTGGTATGAAAAATCCCTTCCTCTGTGAGCTATCCAACTACACCTTCAACTATTGAAGCTCTATAGGGGCCATCCAATATGTTGGAATAGATATTGGGACTATCACTATGTGGAATTGAATATATAATTCTATCACACATTGGGGATGTAAACCTAGCATGTCCTTAGGAATGATGTTCTCATACTCCTCCACCATTGTAGGAAGCTAAAAGCCCATAATATCTGCTACACCAAGGAAAATACTAGCCAAATGATTAGTAATTGACGTTATCATCTTATGTATGATCCCATTCTAATATTCCTGGGTTTCCTTCCCACCCATGAATTAAAACCTCAATCCATCACCACTATCATATCATACACCTAAAATAATCAATCTTGGCATGAAATGTGGATAACCAGTACATACCTGGATGTTGTTGTATGGACTTATTGATGCTTCAAAGAGATCCCATATGAATCTATCACCTCTAATCATTAGGTAACACTATCACTATAAGTGTATGATCATTTATTCACTTCTAGTATGAGTCTCTAAGTGAAAGGGTTGATCCAGTGGATCAAACGGAATATCTATGTCTCGAACCAAAGAAGGGGTAAGAAAAGATAGGATCATGAATTTTTCTATCAATACTAAAAATAAAGTAGATAAAACACAGATCCTATATATAATAATACCTAGAGCCTCTGGTTTGTCGGCCTCTAATGCTTACAACTATCATCTTCCCTCACCACTAGCTCCCTAATCTTGGTGTAAGACACCAAGGGATGGTGGTGAAAATAATTCAAAAAGTCTTTCACCTCAAGCTACTCTCACCAATCCTCTATAATGTCTGTCACCCAATAGAATTCCTTGCACCTACTTTTGTCTCTTCTTGGGTATTCTATCAAAAGTCCCTATGTTAGGTGTGCGGCAGGTTGGAAGATCTCAAGAAAGATGTCCTTATCCATTATAAGAGAAGTACTACTTATATCTAGAATGACTCAAGCCATCCCAAGAAACCTGAAACACAAATCCTCTATTTTTTGGATTATCCCCTTAAGTATATTTCATTCCATGATACCTACGACTAATATCATCTATGATATGCTTAGGCCTCAGATTCCACATGCCCACTAACCCAACACCCACTATCAACATTTTCTCTTCTAAGAAGCTCTCCACTACAAAGGACCACTCAATAACTCCATAATAGATGGGAATGGAAAGATCCATCACTCCAGCCCTAATATTTCAGCATAATACATGCTTAAAAAGTTCTTTCCTAGAAGATTATATCTTGAACTATATCCAGAGAGTACCATAAAAGGTTATTGGACATTTTAGAATACTATTCCATGGTAATACTTCCTTTTTGTAAATAGAAAAGATTCTAAATATGCACCAATCACAATAAGGATGAACAAAAATCCTTTATAAAGATATGATCGAAGTATTAATGGGATAAAATTGTATCATTATGTGATTGAGTCACCAGACCCCAACATCTCCTAGTAGATACATGAAGAAGAATCACTGCTAGGAATAATATCTGATATGAATTTTTCATCATAAGGTGGATTATGTCATCACCTCAATCAAGTCCATAGTTACCTATGGTTCTACATCATCCTGAAACAAAGGAGTTCACTAGCTCTATAACTCATGGAGTGTTCTCAGCCTGCGTATATCCTTGAATGGTACTACAATTGAAATTTTCTACACAATGGGTAGTATCATAACTATAAAACCACCATGAGGTACTATCTTGTGTACTAGACCCACTACCGAAGCCTCATTAATTTTTGGATCATACTTGTGATCACAAAATGTAATTCTAGATGGATATCTTCATGGAGTCATCTTCAAAAAAAAATACAAACCAGGGTCAGTGAGTAAATCTCCAAAGTTGACTCAATAAAGATATGGAAAACCTAATCCATTTCTATATAATTCATGTACCAATGTTTTTCCCATAAAAAATTTTCTACATGTACCAATTTAATAAGAATGTCATCAGAGTTCTGGTGAATTGATACATCAGCCACAACAACAACACTAGAGTCTCTATCCTGAAATCCAAACTTGAAACACTTTAATATTGTTTCAATAAATTAAAAAACCAAAATCACATATATTAAATCACCAAACTCTGATCCTAAGGTAAAACTATTCTCTGATTCCACTCTATCATGACCCGAACCACTCTGTCCCTCCTGACAGGTGGTAAGCCGAACATGACCACCCCATGTCCGCCTATAATAGGCTAAGAGATGGTGACTGGTGCAGAGTAGGCTTGTCCAACATATGTGTGGCATTCACCTAAGTACCTATATGAACACAAAAAAATAATTAATCCCATAAAATGATGAAATATAAAATAATACAACTGATACCCATGAATGCATACATCTAAATCCTACCACCAGAGTACCACATAATACAGAAAGAAAAATGGCCAAATACAATCCCGCCATAAATAAAAAATAGAGTCCAACCTAATTAGAAAAAGGGGACCACTTTAAAACGAAACACTCGTATGAAACTTGGTCTTTCTATCCCAAGACTATGCTCATTCTTCTCCTAGTCCTCCTAGAATTCTAACAAAAGGCATGTAATCTATATAAGACATGAAATGTGTGTGAAGATCCCATGCATGGGTAAGTATAACAATACCCTATAGGAAACTAAAAAATCACTAAACCGAAATCATCAAGAGTAGTCAACTCATAAATACACATGTATATCAATAGAGATATGAGACATACAAAAAAAACAACCAAATATTCTAATAACAAAAAATTAGTCTCAAAAGGTCTCACCAAATACTGGAATCCACAGGATTATGGTTGAGGATTCAAGGTAATACTTCCCTATGAGAGATCATTTCATGAGAAATAAATTATGTAACACCCCTAGTTTTTCTAAAAATAAATAGAAATGAAAGGAACATTGTTTTAAGTAGATATTTTTAACTAGCCTTTATAACATAACTTTTCAACTTCTATGTTTTGAATTTCAAAAAGTTGTCATCTAAAATTGTGTTCAATATGTTATTTGGAGTCTATTGGAACCAACTTGTTTTTTGATGAATAGGAACATACCCTTATGAATAGTAAAATGAATAGTAATGTGAACCTAATGAATTGTAAAGTTTATTATTATTTTATTCTCTTCAGGCTTTAAGATAATAACATCTGGGTTAATTTTTCATCCTGATATAGAATTTGTTATAGAAGTAGAGTTGTTAATTTTTGAATTAAGAATACTTTTATTTAAAGAATAAATTAATAATATTTAGAAATTTATTTTCAAAAAATGGAATTCATTTTTTAATTGTACACGTCGAATATTTTCTGGGATTTTTCTGAAATTCTTTAATTTTCAGTGAATAGTGAAATATGATAAAATACCAAATAATCAAATTATCAATAAAATACACTATTTATGACATCATAAGTGATGAAATTCCACTTGGTTCGAACTCACATGCCATTATTACTATTTGGGGTCACATGAATTAAGATTATTCATAGTCTGGAGCAAAAATATTATAATAATGATTAAAATAATAAAAAATATCCCCTCTCCTCCACTATAAATACCACCCTCACTCCCCTTTTCCTCCCACAACTCTAAAACCTTGAGAATTGTCTAATTTCTACCAAATTACCTCCCTAATCTTCTTCCCCACGTCCTGGAGCTTTTGGTCTCACCAGAATACCAAAATCAAATCCCTTAAGGAGGATCTCAATGAGAAGAGGTCAAGATGTAAACATCCTCTTTTATTTTCTTTATTTTCTTTCATTTCATGTTATTCTCTTCCATTCCCTTTGGATTATGATGGAAAATTTCATTAAATTTACCCGTTACTGCCCATATTATTTATGAATGATGAGATATACCCTTCCTCTCATCAAACTATTTTTATGAAATTTTAAGAGACGCTGTTAGGCTGCTGAATTTTCATGAGAAATTTATGAAGTTTTCTTTTATTTTAAGAATACTTTCTTTTCTTCTTCTTTACTCACCTACTATTAACCAAGAGGAATGAAAGATCCGGAATATTGTATATTTTGGGTACTCTCATGTACATGTAAAATTCATCATCATTATTTTTCTCCTCCCCCACTTATTCAAGGAATTAAAATATTGTCTGTGATGTGTCAAATTACTGACATCGTGGATGATGTGATTTTAATTTTCATTAATTCCTTAAAGTCTGGTGATAAAACCATTTTTAGGATTGAACCAAGTTATAATATATGTATTATTTATCATCCATGGTTCTGGAATTCTTTTGTATATATGGTTCTAAATTATAAGACAAAATGAGCTTATTGTTATCGAAGAACCACTAAAAGATCTAAACGAACATCATTAATGTTTAAACTTATGAATCATCATAATATAAAACATAAAAATGATAAATGGTATAATTTATGGTAATGAAAATATGTAAATACCATTTCATTCCAATTCTGGAGTTTCACTTCCAATCGACAAGAACATCCATCGTGGGCCAATCATGGAAATCATGTAAGGAACTCACCCAAAACAGTGCAGGAACAAAATACTAACAATTAACGGGTGAAATAAGGTTATGAATTGATCATATAAGATGTTATAAACATGAAAATATTTCTTTAATATATTAATAACACTCTTTTAATCATTATACAGGAGGATTAAACTATTTTGAAGTAAGACAAGCCCGAGGTAAGGGAATTCTTAACCCGATTTCCATTCTTTGGGTTAACATTCTACCTTATTATTTATGTGCTATTTAAATTGTTGTTCTGATGGGTTATTTTTATATCATGTTTTATTAAGGGTATTTACAGTATATATACATACTCCATCCACTATTTTAAGTCTCTCTTCAATTGTATAATATTTATAAGGGGATTTTCTTTACAAATCCTCTTTTAAAAATCAGTTTTCTGAAATTCCAAAGTAATGTTTTTATAGAATTATTCATGGTGTATGATTATGTTTTGGTTCTTGGAAATTATTTATGATGAAGGGTGGGACCTATATCTCCATCCAATGTATTTAGTATGAGTATGTTGGAGGTCGGCCGTATGGTTACTCCAAGTGTAACTGCGATGGTTACACAATGTAATGTAGTCGTGAGGGTTAAAAATTATAAGGTACCCAAGAATGGTTACAATATTATGTAAGTAATGCCCCAAGATAACTTTATGATTATATTTATGTTCTCATGTTTTTTTAGATTTCTTGTAAATCTCATGTTACACAATGTATGTATATATGGGTGACAAGCATGTCTTTTGAAAATGTTTTCATACGTTATGAGTATTCATGGATTAATGTAATCTTTCCTTATTTTTAATCCCTTACTGAGCTTTTGTGCTCATAACAAGTTTTTAAATGATTTTCACATGTTAATGGATGTGTAATACAAGGAAATAATCCGTGTTAAATGTTGAATAATTGTCAAAGAGTCTTGTTTTAAGTTTTAATGTTTTATGTTTTGAAAAAAATGGAAACTATTTTTTATGGTATCCACTCTGTAATAATGTGTAATGTTATGAATGTATTATGTCCCAATTATCTAAAGCTATAAACATAAAAAGATCCTCAATGTAAAATGAAGTGTTTTCTTGACTAATTTCATGATTATGTATGTCATAAGGTCGGGTCCTTATAGTTGGTATCAGATGATGGTTTAGATAACTTTAGGGGTTAGGGTGATGTTAATAGAATAACTGAACTGATTTTCACTATATGTTTAATTTGAAATGTTTTATCATTTAAAGATTACCATGTTGCTTCATCTAAGATTTTTTTTTTCAGAATGGTGGTCTGTAGAAGGAACAGAGATGCTGAAGAGGAGAGGCACCGACAGAATGAAATCCTTCCAGAACTACAGCCTTGAATGGTAGGGATTGGAACCAAGAAATTTGTGACAGTAATGGCTCATCTAACGTAGGCAATAAATGGTGGCGCCATCTATGTAGGAGAACCAGAGAGGTACCACAACAGAACATGATAGTGGTGGAACATTTTATGAGACAACATCCTCCTGCATTCAATGGATCTTCTGACCTAGTAGTAGCTGAAGGATGGATAAAAACTCGTGAAAAGATATTCTATGTTATGGGATGTTCAGACAATCAAAAGGTAAGTATTTCAATTTATCATTTTGAAGGGGAAGCTAACTAGTGGTGGTCAATGGTAGGGAATATCAGGGGTAGAAAAGATTTTTATTCCTTAGAGTGGGATGAATTTAAATGTCTTTTCTTTGAAAAATATTTTCCTAAGGTGGTGCGACATAGGATGGAGAAGAAATTCCTTGAATTGAATTAGAAGGAGGAAGATTCAGTGGCCGTTCATGAAGAGAACTTCACCCGACTGGAGAGGTATGCTCCAAGTCTTATTCTGGATCTTGATAGAAAAATCAACCGCTTTTACTCAGGATTGAAGCAAAGGTGTCGAAGGGCGTTGGCCTCCTATAAATTCAAAAGTTATGAGAAACCTTTCCAATGTGCTGAGAAGGTAGAGATGGATTTTGTTGATGATCATGTGCATTTTGTAAATAAGGAGAATAAGTGGTCTAGTTGGCAAGTGATGGGTAATAATCAACCAAATAAATCTTATGGTAAGAAAATCTAATTTCTCGTTTGTGAAAAGTGTGGAAAGAAACACCCTAGGGAATGTCTTAGAAAAACTGGGAAGAGATTTAAATGTGGTATGTTGGGAAATATAGCCCGAGATTTCATTGAAAATGATCCTAATAATAATCATGATAAGCAGGCTGTAAAGTGTTTTAAATGCAGTGAAATGGGTCATTATGAAAATTCTTGCCCAAAGAGAGATCCAAATGATGCAAAGAAGCCAGACTACAAGAAGAAAGGTGTAGTGAGATCCTTTGCGACTACGTCAGCAGATGTCGGGAAATCCAATGAAGTCATATCAGGTACTTTGTTTGTTCACTCATATTTTTCTAAAGTTTTGTTTGTTATAGGGTCTACACATTCCTTCATCTCTGAGAAATTTTCTGGTAAATTGGAAATATCACCTCAACAAATGAGACCCGACCTTGTTGTTAAAACACCAGGGGGAAATACTATTATAAAGAGGAATTATAAGAATCATTCTATTGTGGTATGTGGAAGGAATTATCCTACAAACCTTTTTGTTTTACCCTTAGTTGAGTTTGATGTTATTCTGGGAATGGATTGGTATTCTGATTATCATGCTAAGATTGACTGTAAATCTAAAGAAGTTGTTTTTTAGAAAGAATTTCTATTTGTATACAATAATGAACCCATAAAATTGATAACATATCAGGAATCTAAGAAACTATTGAAAGATGGAAATTAAAGTTATCTTGATCATATTGTTGAAAACAAGGGAACTATTCAAATTAATGATGTTCTAGTGGTAAATGAATACCTTGATGTTTTTTCTGATGAGCTACCTGGTGTTATACCTGATTGAGAAGTTGAATTTACAATTGACTTAGTTCTTGATGCTAAGCCAATTTCAAAACCCCCTAATCGTATGGATCCAATAGAACTTCTTGAATTGAAAAATCAGTTGCAGGATTTGCATGACAAAGGATTCATTCGTCCTAGAACTTTACTATGGGGAGCCACTATTTTTTTTGTTAAAAAGAAAGATGGTTCCATGATAATTTTCATTGATTATAGAGATTTGAATAACATCACTGTTAAAAACGAGTATCATTTGCCTCATATTGATGACTTGTTTGATCAGCTCCAGGGAGCTCAGTACTTTTCCAAGATTGACTTGAGATCTGGATACCATCATATGAAGGTGAAGGAGGATGACATCACAAAAATGGCCTTTAGTACTAGATATGGGCATTATGAATTTGTTGTTATGCTGTTTGGATTAACTTATGCACCTGCTTTATTCATGAATCTTATCAATAAATTATTTCATGTGTTCTCGGATAAGTTTGTGGTTTTATTTATTGATGACATTATGGTTTTTTCTAAAAATAAATAGGAGCATGAAAAACATCTAAGGGTTGTTTTACAAACCATAAAATAAAAGAAACTGTATGGAAAATTTAGAAAATGTGATTTTTGGTTGCAACAGATTTCTTTTCTTGGGAACATTGTAAATAAAGATGGAATAACAGTTGATCCTGCCAAAACAAAAGTATTTGATGAATAGAAAAGACCCACAAATGTTACAGAGATTCATAGTTTTCTTGGGTTAGAAAGTTATTACAGATGATTTGTTAAGAACTTTGCACAATTATCTAGCCTGATAACTAAGTTAACACGGAAAGGGGTTATATTTGTTTGGACAGAGGAATTTGATGTTTGTTTTAAGGAACTGAATATAAGATTGGTGAATGCTCCAGTTTTGGCCTTACCTTCCCGAAATGGTGAGTTTTCATCTATAGGGATGCTTATTTGAAGGGACTTGGTTGTGGTTTGATGCAGAATGATCAGGTAATTGCTTATGATTCGAGACAACTTAAACCTCATGAGCTAAATTATCCCACACATGATTTGGAATTGGAATCTTTGGTTTTTGCTTTGAAAATTTGGAGGCATCATTTATACGGAACAAAAATCCAAATATATACTAACCATAAAAGTCTGAAGTATGTATTCACTTAAAAGGAATTAAATATTTGGAAGAGAAGATGGATTGAACTGATAAAGGATTATGATTTCACAATCAATTACCATCCTAGGAAAGTGAAAAAAGTGGTGGATGCCTTGAGTCAGAAACATCATGCATCATTAACCATGTTACGTTTGGAACATGATCCCTTGATTAATGATTTGATGAATTTTGTATTAGAAGGTGTTGGTGTAGGGAATACCTCTATTTTGTTTTAGGTTTCAGTGCAGTTTTCGTTGTCATATAGAATTAAGCAAGCACATAAGGAAGACCATGAGCTATTGAAAAAGGTAGAATTGGTTAAAATGGGTAAGTTTCCATAATTTAACCTTGATAAAGATTTTGTTTTAAGATTTAGAAAAAGGTTGTGTGTGCCTTGTGATTCTTAGTTGAAGAAAGATTTGTTGTGCGAAGCTCATAGTTCTCCATTTTCAGTTCATCCTAAAAGTACTAAGATGTATAGAGACCTTCAAGAGTATTACTGGTGGGATGGAATGAAAAGGGATATAGCTGATTTTACCATGAAATATTTGACGTGTCAGCAGGTTAAAATAGAGTGGTAGTTACTAAAGGGGATTCTTCAACCCTTTCTAATGCTAGAGTGGAAATGGGAGAATGTATCCATGGAATTTGTGGTGGGACTACCAAAGACTTCTTGAGGTAACAAAGCAATTTGGGTTATTGTTGATCGGTTGACAAAATCTGCACATTTTCATTCTATTAAAGATACAATGTCTTTGGATCAGATTTCTCGATTGTACCTCAAGGAGATTGTTAGGTTACCTGGAGTTCCTCTATCTATTGTATCTAATCGGGATCCAAGGTTCACTTCTATCTTTTGGAAGGGACTTCAAAAGTCATTGGGAACATAGTTAAATTTCAGTACAGCTTTTCATCCTCAATCAGATGGACAGTAAGAACGAATGATTTAGAATTTGGAGGACATGCTTTGAGATTGTTTAATGGACTATTAGGGAAGTTGGGATCAACATATTTATTTAGTTGATTTTTCTTATAATAACAGTTTTCATTCCAATATTTAGATGGAACCTTTTGAGGCCTTATATGGGAAGCGATGTTGGACTCTAGTGTTTTGGGATGAAGTCAGTGAAAGAAAGTTGATGGGGAAAGAATTAGTAGAATAAGTGGCTGAGAAAGTGAGGATGATCCAGTAGAACATGAGGATAGCTCAGAGAAGGCATAAAAGTTATGCAGATAACAAAAGGAAAGACTTTTCATTCGAGGTAGGTGAGCATGTTTTCCTTAAAATATGTCCTTGGAAAAGTGTGATGCATTTAGGTAAGAAAGGGAAGCTAAGTCCACAGTTCATCGGTCGTTTTGAAATTTTGGAGAAAGTTGGAACAGTTGCATACCGCGTAGCTTTGACTCTAAGTTTTTTTAGGTACACAATGTTTTTCATGTTTCGATGCTGAGAAAGTATGTTCTAGATTCATCAGATGTCTTGAGCCCAGAAGCAGTTCAGCTAGAAGAGAACCTTTTTTATGAAGAGGAACCAGTTCATATTCTTGATCGAAGGGAATAGGTATTGCTGAATAAGGTAATCCACTAGGTAAAGGTTTTGTGGATAAACCACATGGTTGAAGAAGCAACATGGGAGTCTGAAAATGTTAAGAGGGAAAAGTACCCTTAGTTGTTTAATAAGTAAATAAAATTGCGAGGACGCAATTTCCAAGAGGTGGGGGTAATTTAACACCATAAGTTTTTCCAAAAATAAATATAAATGAAAGGAACATTGTTTTAATTAGATATTTTTAACTATCCTTTATAACATAACTTTTCTAATTCAATGTTTTGAATTTCATGAAACTTTCATCTACAATTGTGTTCAGTATGTTATTTGGAATCTATTGGAACCAACTTGTTTTTTTGATGAATAGTAACATACCCTTATGAATAGTAATATGAACCTAATGAATAGTAAATTTTATTATTATTTTATTCTCTTAAGGCTTTAGGATAATAATATCTGGGTTAATTTTTCATCGTGATATATAAGTTGTTATAGAAGTAGAGTTGTTAATTTTTGAATTAAGAATGCTATTATTTAAATATTAAATTAATAATATTTAGAAATTTATTTTCAAAAAATGGACTTCATTTTTGAATTCTACACGTCAAAAAATGGTTGGGGTAAATTTTTGGGATTTTTCTGAAATTCTTTAATTTTCTGTGAATAGTGAAATATGATAAAATACCGTATAATTAAATTGTCTGTAAAATACACTATTTATGACATCATATGTGATAAAAGTCCACTTGGTTCGAAATAACATGCCATTATTACTATTTTTGGTCACATGAATTAATATTATTCATAGTATTGAGAAAAAATATTAAAATAATGATTAAAATAATGAAAAATATTCCCTCTCCTCCACTATAAATACCACCCTCACTCCCCTCTTCCTTCCACGCCTCTCAAGCCTTGAGAATTGTTTAATTTTGTCCAAGTTCCCTCCCCAATATTCTTCCCCACGTCCTAGAGCTGCTAGTCTAACCAAAATACCAAAACCAAAGGCCTTAAGGAGGATCTCAATGAGAAGAGATCAAGAGGTAAACATCCTCTTTTATTTTCTTTCTTTTCTTTCATTTTATGTTATTCTCTTCCTTTCCCTTTGGATTATGATGAGGAATTTCATTAAATATCCCCCCTTACTGACCATATTATTTATGAATGATGAGATATCCCCTTCTTCTCATCAAACTATTTTTATGAAATTTTAAGAGACGCTGTTAGGGTGTCGAATTTTTGTGAGAAATTTATCAAGTTTTCTTATATTTTAAGATTCATTTATTTTCTTCTTCTTTTCTTACCTCCTATTAACCAATAGGAATAAAAGATCCAGAATCTTGTATATTCTGGATGCTCTCATGTTCATGTAAAATTCATCATCATTATTTTTCTCCTCCCCCACTTATTCAAGGAATTACAATATTGTCTGTGATGTGCCGAATTACCGACATCGTGGATGATGTGATTTCAATTTGCATTAATTCCTTCAAGTTTGGTCATAAAACCATTTTTATGATTTAAACAAGTTATAATATATGTATTATGTCTCATACATGGTTCTATAATTCTTTTGTACTCATGGTTCTAAATTATAAGACAAAATGGGGTTGTTGTTATCGAAGAACCACTAAAAGATCTAAACGAACATCATTAATGTTTAAACTTATGAATCATCCTCATATAAAACATCAAAATGATAAATGGTATAATTTATGGTATTGGAAATATTTCAATATTATTTCATTCCAATTTTGGAGTTTCACTTCTAATCGACAAGAACATCCATCATGAACAAATCATGGAAATCATGTAAGGAACTCAGCCAAAACATTGCAAGAACAAAATACTAACAATTAAGGGGTGAAATGATGTTATTAAATGATCATATAAGATGTTATAAAAATGAAAATATTTCTTTAATATATTAATAACACTCTTTTAACCATTATAAAGGAGGGTTAAACCAGTATGATGTAAGACAAGCCCGAGGTAAGGGAATTCTTAACCCGATTTCCATTCTTTGGGTTAACCTTCTAATTTATTATTTTTGTGCTATTTAAATTTTTTGTGTGATGGGTTATGTTTATATTATGTTTTATTATGTGTATTTACCGTATATATACATACTCCATCCACTATTTTAAGTTTCTCTTCAATGGTATAATATTTATAAGGGGCTTCTCTTTAAAAATCCTCTTAAAATCCAATTTTCCGAAATTCCAAAGTAATGTTTTTATGGAATTATTCATGTTGTATGATTAGGTTTTGGTTCTTGGAAATTATTTAGGATGAAGTGTGGGACCTATATATCCCTCCAATGAATTGGGTATGAGTAAGTTAGAGTTCGGTCTTATGGTTACTCCAATTTTAACTGCGATGGTTACACAACGTAAGGTAGCCGTGAGGGTTACAAATTATAAGGTTGCCAAGAATGGTTATAAGATTATGTAAGTAATGCCCCAAGATAACTTTATGATTATATTTATGTTCTCATGTTTTATTTGGATTTCATGTAAATATCATGTTACACAAAGTAAGTATATATGGGTGACAAGCATGTCTTTTGAAAATGCTTTCATACGTTACGAGTATTCATGGACTAATGTGCTATTTCCTTATTTTTCATCCCTTACTGATATTTTGTGCTCAAACCATGTTTTTAAATGATTTTCACAGGTTAATGGATGTGTAAGAAAATTAAGGAATCCATGTTAAATTTTGATGAAATTTCAAGAAGTCTTGTTTTAAGTTTTAATGTTTTATATTTTGAAAAAAATGGAAGCTATTTTTTATGGTATCCACTTTGTAATAATGTGCAATGTTATGAATGTACTATGTCCCAATTCTCTAATCCTATAAACATGAAAAGATAATCAATGTAAAATGAAGTGTTTTCTTGACTAAATTCAATATTATGTATGTAATAATGTTGGGTCCTTATACTTTCACTGATGAAACTCATCCAAGAGTTATTTATCATCTGGAATCCCCAAAATGTACTCATTGGATATCAAAGATCACACATCCTAGATAGGGGATCACACCTAGGTCCTATGGGGGATGAAACTCACCCTAATAGATCAAAATTTTAGATAAGGGATCGACACCTTATTCATGGTGGTCACACTGGTACTTTGAACCCTAAATAAGAAAGATATTATAGAGGATACCACCCCTGGACTCATGAAGGGATACCATAAGCTCTATATGAAAAAAGAACCTATAGGGGGGATCACAATCTTATGAAGAGGAAATAATTCCACACTGTACCCTCATAGGGATGGAGAAGGGATATCAGTCAACTAAAACTAGTATACACTAAAGAAACAGAGGGCCTCACACCACCATAGAAAAAGTACATGTCATGTACTAGGGGTACACGTTGTGTCTCTGTTTCTAGGGGTCTTCCCATGTCTCACTGTCTCACATGGCTTGTAAACATCAATATACATGGTGTGAAATTAATGGGTAAAAACACATAGAGGTCGGTCAAAAACTCATCAGGTATCCATAATATTGTTATTTAAACTGGTCATGGCCCAATACTTTAGGTCGTGCCCATGTATTGGGGTTGTTCTAGTGTACTGATCCATGTCCGAGTACTTAGACATGACCATGTACTCTACCCATGATCATGTGCCTAACCATTTATATTCCCCTTTGTTATTTGTGATACATTCTAATACACCAACACATGGTCACATATCAGGTGGTTGGGACCACACCACATGTGATATTTTATTTTATGCATAAA
This sequence comes from Viscum album, assembly GCA_963277665.1. Taxonomy (NCBI): domain Eukaryota; kingdom Viridiplantae; phylum Streptophyta; class Magnoliopsida; order Santalales; family Viscaceae; genus Viscum; species Viscum album. Next base: position 1,507,908,765 of record OY728128.1, on the reverse strand, counting down.
TCATAGCACCACAGCCAAGGACCCCACAAGATGTGTGTTATTCAGGTTAATGCTGTGTAGTATGGGTTTTTACCAAATCCTATGGTTCTTCAATTCATCTCATATTCTTCAACCTATACAATCGATCATGCCCAATAGACTTGGATTAGGCCCCAACTAGGCCTCTTCACCCTCAGTGGTTGGATTCCAGCCACTGGATTCGATATGAAATCACCACTATAACACTAATTCACCATCTTATATCAAACAATGATTCAGGAAAATAAAGTTCCATTCCTGATCTAGCTCTTATCATATTCCACTTTTATCGCACCTAAATCACACCAGTGGTATTAGTTTGTTGCACTAAATAAAAATCATTCAATGATCAAATAGTAGGTATTTCATTAAACCCCTAACCAAGGAAATATTGGTGATCAATCATGTGAAGAAATGAGGTATAAAATCACCAACAAAAAATTATGAATAGACCTTTGATGTGTTTCGGTTGGCCTAGATGTTTTTATATTATAATGATGAATAATGATTAATAACAATCAACAAATAAATTCCCCAAAATCCTAGGAAGAAATAATTCTGAACCTACAAGAACAATCGACCTGTGAGTCAAACTATTGGAAGAATTAATTTTCATTCATTATTGGTTAAACAATAGAGAAATAAACAAAAAAACTATTCCCTACCTTTGGTTTGGATTTATCACTTATAAATAATGAATCTACGTTGTCATTATTGGTGAGATCCTTTAATTCCTTTTTTGTTGGTGATCCTTGATCCAATGTCGTTCACTAAGATCTCCTCCAAAAACTCCTAACAATCTATAGAGTTATTCAAATAACCCTATTGATTTTTAATAACCACTTATTTATATAGGATAAATTTTGGAATTTGAATTTAAAATAATAAAATAAATAAATAAAGTTATTTATATCATTATTTTTACCCATGATAATATTCTTACAAAATGCCTAATGCAAATATAGGTTATGACACATTGGATAAAAACCGCTTTATAGAGTCAAAGGAAGTATCATATTTCCCATATGATTCCCTTTTTGGGAGTAATTCCACTATTTTAGGAAAACATCATGTGGATGATATTAATATTTTTAATATTTTTATTAAATCATTTCTAGGCTCACCAGGCCTCAGAATCTCACACTATCTTAGTGATTTGATCCAAAAATATTATTATTTATATTAAAAAAATTGACATGAAATAATTAATATATTATAGTAAATCCTTAAGAGAAGTGATGTAAAGATCAGTTTGGTGTCTATAGAGGATAATGTAGTATATTTTTAGAGAAAAAATTACCACAACAACAACATGAGGGTTATATAGAATCTATGGGTTAGAAACATGGGATATTTTTTATAATGGTTGTAAATGTATCATGTTATTATAATAAAGGTAATATATATTTATCATTCATTTTAAGTGTGATAAAATTTATTTTATATGAATGATCGAATGATAATGTCCCCTGGATGTATGACATTGAGTTGTCCCTAACTGTTGATCATTATAAGGGTTTATTGATAGTAATGATTTGATAAAATTAACATAAATATAATATTTTTTTCATTATAAATATTTACATATATGAAATTAATAATATATTTATTGTGTAATAAGAAGAGACTTATTACTTTGTTTGACACCCAAAATATATCTCAAGGAATGTCATATAATCATCGATATAAATAGGGGTGTATGATTATTATAAATGATTTTTACCCAAGTTTAGAGAGATTATTAGCATGATAAGAATCATAATTTGATACCATACCTATATAAGATTGAAAATAACTTAGCTAATACAGTATTGGTTAGGTATTTGATGATCATTTCATCTCTTGGATCTCAACCAAGATGATAATTTTCTTCTTGAATGATAAGAAAAAAAATCTATTTCTTAATTAAATTAAATTGAGGAAATGCTTTTCCATGATTATTTGAGTCATATATGATGTTATTAACTTATTATATGTGTACAATGCAATTTATTCATATGTGATATGAATAACATGTGATGTATTCATCAACTTGTCCATTATTTCTTGAAGAACCAAGAATATATGAGTTGTCTATACTTGATTGATGCGTTCCATGTCTAGTAGTCACTCAATGTCATGGAAAATAGTATTATATCGGTATAAATATGATTCATATAATACATATTTTTATGGAAATGTTTATATAGATATATGAGTATGTTTGATGCAGATCACACCAGACCCCTTAATAGCTTGAGTAGCACTGATTCTTTACTAGAATTAGTTCTTGGGTTACATTTATAAAATAGGGATTTTATATTTATTGTAAACATTTATAAGGCCCACAAGGTCACATAGATTTTACCTTGGAAAAATATAATGTTTTGGAAATTTTTTTTGTTGAAAATTATGATTGTTTGATGAAAACTCAAATCTGAAATCTTTTGGATGATTTTGAAAATAGTTGTAAAGTTGGGCACTAAGAAATTATGGATTTTAAGTAAAAGTTGGATATTATTTAAAGATCACTTAAAATATATCTATTTTATGAATGTATAATGAAATTAATATAAATATAGATATATTATTCTAAATTAATTAGATGTATATTTCATTTTATATATGTGAGTAGTATGTGAACTTCAACTTCAGCTGCATTTTTTCATTAGTTTAGAAAAAAGAGTGGGTTAATTTATTCTTTGTTTACTGATTAAAATATTATATGAATGTTACAACTAATGAATAATAATTCATGTGATGTGTTATAAATGTGGATCATTAGGATTCACACATATAAAAAGATATGATCTATTCTATTGGGTGTGGGTGAGTGTTGATCATGTTCTTTTGATGGATTTATGATCATCACTTTAATACAATGTTGATAAACCTCTATTTTTATTGAAGTGTGGTTTACCATTTCTCAGAAACTATAATAATACCCCTTCATCATTCATAAATCCTCTTGAAATGATCAAGGATCATTTGGAAGAAGTATTCTCTCATATGAAGGAAGCACAAAATTTCAGCATTAGGTGATCTTCATCAAGAATTCTTCTTCAAAGGATGAAGATAGAAGCCACTATAATGGCCAAATACCAAGTAATATATTATTCATAGATTTTACACTTTTTATTTCTCAAATATTTATTCATATATGTTTGGGTTATTTTTTATTTCTTATAATCACTCGATGATTAAACAAAACCCATAAAGATAAACATTATCCGTAACAAGAAATACAAACTAATAAAGTATATCCAAACAACATATTGATAGTAAGACTAGAATTTACATTCTAATTTCTATAAAAGACTTAACAATTATAAAGAAATGAAGGTAAAAAATGTTGATATGCTATATGGACCACAAAAAAATAAAAATAAAGACCAATTACTAATATCTATGTATAAGTGATGTATTTTAACATATTGCAACCATAAGACTTAAAATAGAATCTAGAAGAAAATCATCTGCATCTCTTTGGAGCCTAAATTAAAACTATAATGTGATAGATATGACCAAAAAATTACCAGGAGGTCATATCCTCATACCTTATGTTTAACCTTTAGGAATAGATTAATTTGATACTAGTTTTAAATGAACGTAAAAATATTATATTTCTATTTTTATTGAATAACAATGGTATGATAACATTATTAAAAATATTTATTTCAAATTTAAGAAGTTAAACTGTTAAAAAGAGTGACTCTTTAATATTTTAATGGAAAAAAACTTTTGATACTAAGAATTTTTTTTATTGAATTTAAAAATCATTTCATTTTTAAATAACTTAGATACATATACTCTTTTTAGATTAGTGATACCATAATAATAAATAATAACAATAATAATAATTCAATTATTACATAATGAGGGAACATAGTTTCTATAGTCAACAAGCATAAAAAAATCTCATAACAACCATTATTTTATTATAAGAACCAGTAATTATAAGAATTCCTAGAAGCTCAGGGGGTCATATAGGGAAATAATCAAATAAAATACATATAATTAACACCTGATGTGATCCAATAACCCTAAAACCCAGTCTTTCCCTACTTGGCCATACCAAGTGTAAAATACCGAAGTAGGGAAAAAATCATTAAGGGACACTAGCCAAAGTGTAATCATAAACTAGGGAAACATGTGAACCCAAATATCCTAACTAGTTACTCTTGGTTACCCCTTATATATATATATATATTAAATGTAGGTGAGTAATTACAAAAAATATATAGTGAAATATAATAAATAACAATAGTAACACACCCTCACCTATGTACACCCTTTATAGAAGAAACCCCATTATTTAAAATTATATATCAAGAATATCTAATAAAACTGTACCCTAATTAGGAAAATTCCATCATTACTGTACTAAACACCAATGGGGTACACATCAAGGTTTTTTAATCAAGGAAAAACTTTTATAGTTTTTTTATCGAGAATTTAACCATTATTTTAAAGAAAATTTTTGTAAAACCAACTTTGGAAAAAATCACACACTCAACATCAATCATCATATAATAAACTAATTTTTTTTGGAACCATCTTCTGTAAGATTCATTCATGAATTTAATTTGAAAATGAAACTTCTAAAATAATTTTTAAATCACTTTTATACTCTAATTTAAATAATTCCCTTGAAAATGACCACCTAGTTATTTTAATGAGCACTAAGTAGGAATTACTTTGTTAAAATAGTTTTTAAATAACACCAAAACATATGGAAATATATTTCTAAACCCATTAATAACTAAAATAGAAACCAATTCCTTGGAAGAAACCAATTATTATAGTCAATATGAATTTTAGGGCGTTCAAAAATGAATTAAAACATATAGGTAATCACGGTTCTAAAATTAAAGGTTAATACATAGATCAAACCAACCTCAAATCCATTGCTTCCATGAAGAATGATGCTAATACACCTTAATGAAGAACAAGAAATTCCTAGAATTCCAAGCGAAACCCTGAAACAAATAAACCCCCAATTTAAAATTCGGATAAGATGAACCCTAGGCCATTAAGACTATATTATGGAAATAACAAGGGAAAATGAGGACAAAACGTATTAATGAGTTGGTTAAAATGTTTGTAATTTGAGAAATGGGCCTCAAAACTTGAAGAAACCCATGGGAATCACCATGTAGGATAGGGAAATTAATTTTTATGAGAGGTTGGTGTGTTTATGAATTAAATGATTGCAGGTATAAATCCCCAAATGGGATTAATTTGGCCAATGAAAAATAGGTAAATTCAAAATTTTAATGAACTAATTTTTTTTCATAGTATGGATGCATGGTTTACCAAACTATATACTGACTATGAAACCTTAAATGAATGACCTGATAATACAACATGGTTTGGGATAATGATTCACCAAATCATGCTCTCACTATAAATATGGAACTTGAATAAAAAGGTAACTGTCGTAGTTTGTCTTCATAGTTTGACAAAACATGTTATAACTGTGTGCACACCTCTGAGAAAAACTGTACGATTTTCATGAATAGGTTACATGGTTTTCCCTAACCATATTCAACCTCTATGACATTCACAAATGTCACTTTCTTATGGGAAAAGAAACTAGAGAGATAAAAATTAATTAAAATCAATAAATTAACAAATTAATAAGGAAAATAAAGGTTGGGGTGTGACAACTCTTCCAACCGTAGAAATTTCCCCCCAAAATAATCAGAATAATAGGTTGATCAATAAAGGATGAGGTTATCTCTCTTAATAATTGTTTGTATTCCTAAGAGTCGTGGAATATCATGAAATCCAAAAACATGAATCACACAACTAAACCGAAGTAAATTCCATGAAGATCCTAAAATATCAAAACAAATAACTATATAATTCATCATCAACATGAATGTTGAGGGAACATAAAGTGCCTGAATTCCTTATATATGAGAAACTATAAAGGATATTTAAGTTATTTATATAAATCACTTAAATTAAAAAGGTTTATAACTTGTTATAAGCAGGGTTAGGTTAGGTAGAAACTAAATACATCACATGGGGGATACACACCACTCCCTTTAAAAGTGAACAAAAGTGGAGGAATAAACCCCAAAGGTATCCCTACTATATAAGTCTTCCACTAACACATTTATTATTAGAAAAAAGTTCACTTTTTGGGACTGGTGAAATAAAAATTATCTATGAAATAAAATGATTTCACAAGATATAGTAAACTCAAAAACAAATCTCTAAAAATTCAAAATTATCTATATAGGATATCATCTCTAAAGGGCCTAAGTGAGATGCCTTAGACTTTAAATATGATTTCTAGTGGTAAAAATAGTTTCTTAAAAAATTTTATTTTATATAAAATAAGTTACTCAAGTTTAAAAATAAAAATTACAACATCATTAACCATTTTCGAGTTGTTGAATTCCCAAGAATGAATGGTTTAGTATCTTGGAGGATAATCTTCCTTAGCAACTTATTTTTTGATTCATGTGGACATTTATCCATAATCAAACTTTTCAATACTCCATTATATTATCCTTATAAGTGATACTCATCCTCATAACGTAGGGAATGGAAATATAAGGAATGGTGAGCTCAAATGTTCTGTAATGGGAAAACTCATCAACATATCATTCGGGGTTAGATCAAATGCATTTGAGAAAACATAAACATGGGGAAATATATTATTAAAAATAATATATAAAAATAATAATTTTACACATGTAATAATAAAATTATCTATAGTCTCAAATGATCAAATATATTTCATTTAATAAGAGTTTAGAAACATGAAACAACAAAATATTTGAGAAAACACATAATTATATATCTTTATTGAAAACCCGCATTGTAAAAAGAGTAATAAAGATTCCATTTGGAAAAAGTAAAAGTGAAATATGAATTACATATGAGATAATACATAATCAGGATTCCAAAAATGAGAACATTTATAAGAGGAGGAAATAAGGACATAGAAGGGAAACTATTATTAAATTGGATGAAAATTATTTTTAAGAATGATATAATTTTTAAGAGAGAAGTTCATAAATGTAAAATACTTGAAATAAAAATATCATTTTAACCAGATAGAGAAGGAATTATAGTATCATTATAGAATATAATATAACCAAATTGTAAAAATATAGTGAAAAAGGAATCATAATAACAAAAATAAATAAGTTACATTAAGAAAAAACTTTTACAATTTAAGAAAACATTTAATAAAAACCCATTGAAAAAAAGATATTGAAATTGAACTTCAAATACCATGAATAAAATAAATTTCATGATATTTTATATTAAATTGGTAAAATACACACTATTTTAATTAATTTAAGTATATAAATAAAAATATGTCTCAAATAAATGAAATTGAGATGAAACACCCCTACATTTAATCCTACTTAGAAAAATGTTCTCAAACATAATGTATAATAAAAATAACAATATTAATAAACTATTTTAGAACCTTATTAATTGCTATAAACTAATTCATTCATAATAATTTATTATCAATATATAAGTTATTTATATTTTACTTTCACTATAAGATGTTATTAGTTTTGATTGTTTGTTTAGTACGAGTTTCATAATGGAGGTGTTGATTAATTTTTATATATTCAAAAGAAATCATTAAGATAAAATCACAGGTAAATTATTATATGTTTTATAATGATTTATAATTGTTTAATTTCATTCCATAATATTTTTATTTATGATTTAGGGTGATGAAGCTGGAGATGACCTTGTTTCGGTAATGTTTAACGAACAAAAGGGTGGTGCAAAAATAATAATTTAAATATTAATATAACCTTTCAAGGAATCTAAACCAAAAATTATTTTCTAATTAATTTCTAATAATACCAGTAGTTATGTTTCCATATTCATCCATGATAGATATTTTTATCATTGTTCATATAAGTGATCAAATCAGACCAAACATGAATAAGCTAGAATCTATGGGTGAATATGGTTTAAGAAGTGATTTTTTTAAATAATATAATTATTACAGAATCTTAATGATATTATTTAGTTTTATTTTTTATGGTTAATCATATTTTATTATTATTTTTACATAAAAAATAGAGTAAAAAAATACGCTATTTTCATGGAGGTGGTAGCCCGTACTTTTACACGGGTGAAACATTTTTTCCATAGATCAAGATAAATCTTTTTTTTATAATTTGATAATATTAATAACTATATAAATACAATATTAATCCTTTAAATTTTTTTATAACCATCCATGTAATTTGGGGATGAAAAATAAATCATGTTGTTCATGGAGGTGGTAGTCCGCGCATACGCATGGTGACATCCTCCTTTTTCAAATGGCTTTGGAGGAAGGTATAAAATGGATATTCTATTACTATAATAAAATTTCATAATATTATTAATACTGATTTTATCATAATTTTTTGGATAGTATAGGTTTTTTGGGGTGTAATATGAAAATAATTAAGAGAGTTCAGTTCAGATCAATAACTATCTCTTTGTATGTTCTCTATTAGGTAATACCTTAAAGCCCCTTTGTTTGGTCTTTTGGAAAGAAAAAGGATTCTAGGAAGTATGTAGAGAGTGAATTAGAAAATATGGTATGTTTGTTTTCAAGAAAATGATTTATAATGAGTGGATAAATTGTGTGGATGTGAACTCCTTCTATAGGTATAGGGGATGCCATTTTTGTAAATATAAATTCTTAATATAAAGATAACACATGTTTCACATGGAAGGTGGAGATAGAGTAGAGAATAAAAAAAGTGGGGGATTATTTAAGGTATATAATACCTGAAATATTCAATTTCACACATGTTTTAAATATTATTTTATGTTGTTTTCTCTTCGATTTTTTATTTATACCATTTTTTATCTTTACCATGGTAATTAAGTTTTACCTAATTAATTACTTTTAATATGTAAAAATAAAATGGGTATTATTACATAATTTGGAACTAATGATTAAAAATATAAAATACATTTTATCTAATAATATTCCTATGTGTAAGAAAAATCAATTTTTACATTATCACTTGTAACACATAAAAACCTATTTTTGGAAAAGGGAATTTTTAAGCATAAATGTTATGTTTAGAAAAAGAAATTAAATGTATTAGATTTTAATGAATTTTTTTTTATTATTAACCAAAGTAGAGTTATGTGACTTTAAAAAAATAAAAAAAAATCAAATTTGAGTAATACGACTTTAAAAAAAATCAAAAACCTAATTTGACCAAGAAAAAAATTAATTGAAAGAGAAATATTGAGAATAATTTTTATTAGAAAAATATTTCTTAAATTTTAAAATTTTAGACATGAGTTTTATGAATTAAAAATATTATTTTTAAATTTAAAATTTGACTCCATAAATAATTTTTTGGTTATGAAAAAAGTTTTATAAGTTTTTATGTTACACTTACTTCTTGATATAGTCATAAACCCAACAGTTTTATTAAAAAATATATTTTCCATTATTAATATTGAAGTTAAATATTTCAAAATAAACCAAAAAGATAACCTAATCTATTCTAAATTCAAAAATTAAGTTCATTTTATAAAATTAATATTCTAAATTTTATAAATTTATCTTTAAAATGAGAATTCAAAATATAAGGAAATTTTTTTTCTTGAAAGTTGGTATTTTTAAGTGTTCCTAATATTTTTTTTTATTAATTTCAAATTTAAATAATGTTAATATAATTTTTCATATATAATATTATTTTAAAATTGGTTAATTTAAATAGTCAATAAAAAATAAACAACACTTAAAAAATAGTTACTTGAGAAAGAATAATTATTTTTAATTTTAACTTCATATTAAATTTATCCTTTAAATGTAAGAAATTTAAGTTGAGTAATAAAATTTTATTTACTTGAATTTTTATTATTACTATAAAATTCTTAAAAAATTCATCTAAAATGTCATGTTTCTTTTTAGTTTGTTGTTGCGTGTGAAACAAGCTATCCAAAATTATATTCCAAAATTTCACAATGTTACATTCTTCCCCATCAAATAAATTATGTCCTCATAATTTTAATTATAATTAACAAATGAAAATATTTAATGATATATAAAATATATACACAAACCAAGATATAATTTTTATAGAGATATCAACTTTAAAAAATTATTAAACAAATCTTTTTTCTTTTAGAATACGTCAATCCTAATATTGAGTTTTTCTCCAACAATTTTATCTAAAATTCCCCCAGGATAAGGTAACATAACACTGATAATATACTTATTTTTATAAGAGAGATCATAGTCATAATTATAATGATATATGATCTTAGGTTGGTTTGAAATTTGATACCATTATTTTTGTAATTAATATGGAGAATATGTGAAGATAGAAAATCCATTTCCAAAACTAAACAAAAAAAATCATCCAAAGTAAGAGTTATCAAGAATTAAATGAATCATAATCCCATAAACCTTTATGGTGGGTTATATAAATTGGATATAACAATGAAACCAGTAGTTATTTTTATTAATAATTCAACAGATAATAGTTTATGAAAACTTACATGATGCAAGATGTAACAACCCCAACCCTAGTAGCTTGGAGTCGGTGCCTTACTTTATTACTTTGACCTAAGATAGAAGGAATTGGATCTCAAAGTACTAAACAATTTTCAATTATTGGTAAACTAGATACATATTTGAAATTCACATTACTTTTTAAAACGTAAAATACACCAATAATTTTATTGTATCTTCCATTATTACCACTTTGTGTAATCATGCATATCAATCATAATATACTTCTTAGAATCCTGGGGAAAATAAAACATACAAAAGGGGTGAGATCAGATGCTCAGTAAGGGTATACATATAGTGGAAGCTATCATAAATAAATATAAAAGATTATGGCAAGGTGATTAACTGAATCAAATTCCATTTAACCAATAACCTGAGTATAATATTGAAGGAAAGAAATATAATCAAATAATGATATATCAATAATCACATGATATTGAAACTTAACCATGGATATTCTACTAGTTGAATAATCACCTGGAATATGAATAAATAATAAAATAATAATGTAATTCATAATATATGACATCATAAACACACCACCAACGATTCAGCCAAGACAACATACACAATTAGGTAATACATTAGTCAAAAACCAAACTAGTTTGTATCACAAGACCTAACAATGAATCAAGGGGATATAGCGGGCCTTTCCCAACACTTAATAAGTCAAATCCATTTCTCTTTTTAAAGGAGTGAAACATAATCAACATAAACTTTTGTATTGAAAATCTAGTATAATAAATGTGAATATTTAAACCATAACCTATTAATGGTATCAAAATACGACATCCACAATCAAACTAAATCATAAACCATTCAATGAAATATGGTAAATGACATCATAAAATATTACCCTAAATTAATAATAATATTCAACAGAGGATTTTGACATAAATAAAAATACTCTAATGAAATTATCAATTTTTTGAGAGAAATACACATTTTATTTTGAAAACATTTATTAAAAAATATGTAAAATTATAAATGAAAACATTTTGTTTTATATGAACATTTTAAACTTGTAAATGAAGATTAAAAAAATTATGGTGCCATGATGGCTAAAGAATCCTCTCACGCTGTGTAAGTTAAAAAACATTCCTTTCATATTTTTTCAAAAAATTCATAAAGTACTTTGTTTGGAAAATAAAAAAATATTCCTTTTGAAAATATGTGAATGAAATTAAAATTGACATGAAATTTCCTTTATAATACTTTTATATCCATATAAATAAATATGTAAAATAATATAAAAAATATTGACATGTAGAAATTCATTTGATAATAAAATAATAAAATAGTAAAGGTCTCTCATACCATTTTGAACAGTTAAATCATAAGCCATATGAAAGAAATAAATTTTAAAATTAAATTTAATAACATTATAATAAAAAAATTAATGACATGATAAGTCAAAGGGGATGTATATAAACCTCACAAAAATAAGGTTGGTGTATAATATCAAACTATGCCTCAACGAAAAGTGATTGAGACGAAATCCCTTACCTTACACTTCATTTTTTCGAATGTGATTTAACCTACATTATCAGTGTTTAAATAGTTTTATTAATTTATAAAATTTCCTTATTCATATTTATGATATCATATATTATTTTTTACATTACCCGTTCATTGATAACATTTCATTATTACCTTTTTTGGGTGTTAACGGCTTCATTTTCCTATGCATGTTTTTTTTGTGTATGTCTTATTTATTATGAAAAGAAAAAATTTATTTCATATAAATAATTATATTAAGTTCATATATATCATATTTATTCATTATATACATTTTTATAATCATTCTTGGTTGATTAAAATGGAAAATTAATCACATCACGTTGTGGAGACGACATGTCATTCGTACGCACGAGCGACAATATCATTCCCTTAATGGTGAAAGAGTAAGGAAGTGGATGGTATGATAATTTTTCAATAATTAATATCAGTTAATAATTATCATATATATCCTTTATTTCTATCATTATACCCATCTAAGTAATTTGGTGACGAAAAAAAGATTACCCCACAATGTGGAGACGGTAAGCCATATATACTCACACACAATGTTTTTATTTTTCGTAGGATAGATAACACATAGAATATGGTTATAACATTATAATAATAATTTATAATAATATATCTTATAATGGAGTTATTAATTTAGTATATAAACAACACATTAAGAGGAAGTATAAGAATAAATGAACTTGAATAAGTTGGTAAAACAATTACCTCTTCTTTAGTGGAATACCTTCAGATTTCATCCAAAGGGATCTGGAGTTGGTCTTTTAAAATAACCAAACCTCCAAAACTTGTATAAGTATATTATCAGTAGAAATGATCAGGTTTTGGTTGATCTATATGGCGCAAGTTGGTGTGGGTAAGTTAGGGAGGATGTTACCTTTTATAATTGAGGTGAGGGACACTTTTGGAAATCCTCAAAATATTAAAATATAATACAGCTATTCTAGAGAAAAATCCTTCCAAATGGACTATAAATTAATAGGTGAATAAATTTTATACCATAAATTATCTTATTTTTTATAATTAAACATTTTTTTGATTTTTAAAAAATTTAATAATATATTAGTTTAATAAAATATCATTATTGTCAAATTTGATACTATACATTTATTTTAACTTATAATATATCAATAAGACATTTATATTAAAATATAATGTTATAAAAAATATTAAATATATATAATAGATATAAAAAATTAGGTAGACACATTAACTAATCCAAAATATATCAAAATTTGTTCTTTTAAAATTAGTTATTTTATTTTTTATTAATTAAATAAATACTATTTTAGAATTGAAGAATCATTTAAGGTAATTATATAATTTATTAAAATTAAAAATAAAATTTTATAATAAAAATAATTTCAATAATAGAATATAGAAATTTAGGTTCATTCATATCCTAAATTTTTCATTATGTGGACACATGAATGATATTAATTACTAAGAGAGTGACATTTTGTAACTATCATTGATTTAAATAATATATAAGTTATTTTTATTGAAAAGTGTCTATTAAATAACTCCAATTCGATATTAAGGTGATAATTGAAGAATAAAATTCATAAAAGAATTTTTATACAATATTTGGTCACTTTATTACCCTTATCTTTTGGATTTAACCCTTATTTAAACCCTTTAACTCTTATAGTGTCAACATGTGTTTTTACACATTAAGGGTTAATATTGTTACTATAAAATGATAAAAGAACTATAAATTATTAATTTATGAAATTTTAAACATTATACCAATATATTGATTGAAATTTATATTTTTATGAATTTTATATCATTTAATTAAATATTATTTATTTTAAATTATCATTAATGTTAACTTTTACACTATTCCTTAGTTTGTCTTTTATAAAATATCTATAAACAATATAACTCCTAAAAAAACATAAATGTGTCCCTAATATGTTAATTTCATTCATAAAATTTGTTTATAACATTAATTATATCAAATTATATGTGTTTTAATATTTTTAATAACATTTATTTGATGTGTCCTTTAATTAAACAATCACTGCCTCATCATTGTGCAAGATTTTAATTAAATTATTTATTCCCTAAAAAGAAAAAATTAATTATCATGATTAGGATAAAAATTTTATATTTCTAATTAATATTTATAATTTAAAATATTTTTTGAAAAACCACATATAAAAAATGTATACTTATTAAAAACATGAGTATAAAATATTTGAATTTCCTTAGAATAAAATACTATAAAATCCTTAAAGTCATCCAAGTGGATCTAAAATCCATAAAATTAGTAAAAGGATAATTTTTATTGACACTAAAACATCCAATAATATTATGAAAAGTTTCTAGGTAATTTTATAGTACTTATAATATTATTTTTACCTTTAATTACCAAATTTACCCTTAACCATGGTAATTTAAAATAATACTAAAGTTACTATTGAATTTTTTCTAAAAATAAAAGAGACCTATTTTCTAAATTTTTACCTTATTATTCCAAATATGGAATCCAATTTTTAAAATTAAAAACTCATAATTGTATAAAATTATTTTAAAATTAATTCTGTTGATGGAACAAGAAATAATCTTTTAAAGTGAAAACGTTCAAAAGATTGAAATGTAGGAAAATCTCGGATTCTTATTGAGATTCATGAAGCTTCCTCAATGCAAAAAGACTACTGTGACAACTCGGTTAGTGATTTTGAGATTCTTCGACATCTCCATATCCCTGGCATCTTCCCAAATCCTAAACGTTCCTTTGATGTGTTCTGGCAATCTCCAATGACAGGATGGATCAAAGTGAATGTGGATGGAGCTTCCAAAGGCAATCCAGGTCCTTCTAGCTACGGTGCGATCTTTAGAGACTCAGCTGGCCAATGCCAAGGATGCTTCTATGTGGGATGTGGTTACTCTTCATCTCTGGAGGCCGAAATTCTTGGGGTCATTCATGCGGTTGATATAGCGATTCAAAGAGGTTGGAGAAAACTATGGATTGAAAGTGATTCAACCACTATCATCCATGCCATATGGAATGGCAACATCCATCTTGCCTGGCATCTTACTGCTCGTTGGATGAACTGTCTCAACTTGCTCAATGGGATTGACTATATTGCGACTCATGCATACTGTGAAGCAAATGCAGTTGATGACTCTCTTGCCAACAAAGGTCTTCATCAGTCATGACTTGGATGGACTATATTCCTTCTGACTTATTATATCTCTTTGATAGATATTGTAAAAAAATCCCTTCCTTTCGCCTCTTGTAATCCTTTTTATCTTCCAATAAAATGTGCTTTGGTCTTTTGACCAAAGCTTCACCTTTAAAAAAAATCATCAAAAATTATATTTAAAATAAGTGTACCTTCAAAAGGCGGTAAAACTATCTTTTTATAAAAATATATCTTTTATGAATAAAATTTTATTTGTTCCTATATCTTTTATATAAAACACAATGAATGAATGTTAAAAATTATATAAAAAATTATATATATATCATTAATATAATCCATAAATTTTGATTTTTTTTATTTTATTAGTATGAAACACACTTATGTGCATTTTAATAGTTTTTATAAAAACATTCAATTTATATTAAATTGGGTTTCATATTTATTTTTAATTAGTTAGGAACCAATGGATTAAATAATATATTTTTATAATTTAGTTAATAAAATTCATACACACCAATTTAACTGATAAGATATAATTTAATTTTAAATAATAATATTAATAGTATATTATGGTTCACTTATGCTTGGTTTGAAATGTACTCTATTGAAGAGATTAAATTTAAAAATATACACACCATGAAATATCAAGGGGTAACATTGTCCCCTACTTCAATAAATTGTGTCCTTATAATTTTAAATTTTACTTCAAAAAAATCAAAGGTTGATACTTGAAAATTATTTTGTGTGAAATCCACATCAGAAATTGGGTTAATAAAACATCCACTTAATAATAGGGAAAGGAAAATGCGAAGGTATCCACAAATTTTGGCTTTTTAATAGGATAAAATTAGTTTGAAGTGGAAATATGGACATTTAAGAGAAATAAATATATCAAGTTTTGATGGAGAATGACAGAGAACATGGTCATTAGAAATTTAACCATCACAAAATCATAAATTTGTGATCGGTTAAAAGACCATTGATTTATCAAAAATAATGGAAAGATAGTAACATTTTTGTTCCAAAATCTTTTTCATAGAGTTTAGGGATTCATTTACTCTCTAGATAAATAACTCAAGAAAACTTACGTGATTTATTTCCTTGATATAATCTCATACTTTTGTTGTGATTTGATTTATTTTCACATCATTTAATAAACTAAGAGATGTATATTCAAGAATAATTTTATGATTGAAGAACCTTTATCAAAATATCCATGATTCATTAATTCTACCTTTAAATATATATCAAAATCAAAATGGTTAGCACATGTTATCCAGTATGATAAATCATACTTTAACCTCAAACAAAAATATTTGAAGTTCAACTTAATATATTTAATAAGTATTCTACCATAAGAGTCATCCAAAATACTTCTATCCAAATTCAAAGTAAAAAAATTAAGAAGGTAGGTCACTAAATTTCCAAAAATCAACTTAACATTAGATTCCAAAAACAACATAATGTAGCTCTTATTTTTACATAACAAACTTTTGATCACCATAAAAACCTCAATGAAAATTTTTATGCTTCCATATCCTTAAAGAATAAGTACTATAGTAAAATCCTTATATATATCATGAATCTTATAACCATAATATCATAACATAATTATTTAATCCAAAAACACAAAAACATTAATTATTCACCTTTAACTATAGTTACAACATAAGATTGACCATGACCCATTTTATTTTTCCTAATCTATATTTCCATGATGCTTAGGACATTCATGTGTAAAGTATCCCATCTCCGTACAACTGTAGAACTACAAATTAATGGATTATTTATTTCCCATGAAATTATGAGCCCGAGTAACTTCCTTTCAACACTTTTAACAAACTCCCATTCACTTCAGGTAAGTACCAAGGTATTTATTCCCACAATTATTATATGTAAGAAAAATCATTCTTTCCCTTTTTCCCTTTATCCGTCTCTTTCTCCACCATTTTCTTCTTCTATTTATTTACATTAAATTAATAAGACAAAGAATTATTTCTCTTTCTTGATAAAAAATGAGAATTTATCATTATATGATGAGAAATTTTTGGTGGCTAGTGCCATTTGGAGGAGTGGGTTTAACCCATTAAAGAGTCATTCAACATTGGTATTTGGATTACATATATAATATATAACATTCCTTGCTAACATTTTAAAGTTATATTCATATTTAGCAACATTATCATAAAAAATTCAATAATTGTCTCTCTATATCCCCTCACTATTTTTAAGGGAAATATTTTTTCAAGAAAATTTCCATAAAACCCTTTCATTCCATGTTTTTTATTTCTTCCTCCTCCTTTATGTTTTGAATCAGTGACCACTATTGATCTGAATCTCTTGAGAGATGATAAACTGTTATAATAAACTTTTTCTTTTTGTTACTTCTCAAATCAATAAATATCTTCTCTAATGACCTTATCCATTGATCATCTATAAATGTATTTTTATTCCCATTGAATGATAAATATTTTTGTCTCATAAATCAGTTTAACATTATTAATCCATGTTGTGGATCATGATTCTCTATATAGGTAAGGCTATTTTTCATAACTGGGGTCAATTTTACCAGTATGGTTATAAGTTGTTCCACAACAATTGAAAATCTAACTCTAACATCATTATATTTCATTTGATTGAAATCCGTACATGGATTATTTGTATTAATATGGTTTACATTCCTTCCTCTAGGAGCCATTTATAAATAATGTTATACACTAGATTAGATCATACAATTTTGAAGCATAATGTATAATATCAAAACTAGTTAATCACATAACCTAAATTGAAAACTAATGTATAACTAATATCAAAATCATAATTTTATTTTATATAGATAATTTTCTTAATTCCATCTTAGGTTTTTTTTCTTTAATCTATGTTTTCCTAAATATAGATCCCAAGGTTTCTATTAAATTTCCTCTCATACAAACAATAATAACCATAACCCCAGTAGCCCAAATCTAGTGCCTTATTTTTTTTTTACATTGGCATAAGATATAAGGAATCACATCCCAAAGGACCAAATTTTTTATTAGTCTGGGTAAACAAGATATATATTTTAAATTCAAATTGAATTTTAAAACATAAAATACACAAAGAATTTCATTGAGTTTACCAATATTATACCTTTGTATAACCTTGCCTATAAGTCATAATATATTTCATAGAATCATGGGAAAAAATGAAACATATGAAAGAGGTGATATTAGATTCTCACTAAGGGTATACATATAATGGAATATATCATAAATAAACATAAACAATCATGGTAAGGTGATTAGTTGAAATGCATGACATATAATCAATAACATAAGAATAATATAATAGGAATGTAATATGGTCAAATAATTCCATATAAATAATCATAAAAAATGAAAATTAACCATGGATATTCTACTAGATGAGTAATCACATGGAGTATCAATAAATAAAATCATAATGGGGGAATTCATAATATTAGACATCATACACATATCGTCAATGCTTCATCCAAGACACCATACAAAATCGAGAAAAATATTATCCAAAACCCAAAATAGTTTGTCTCATGATAGCTACCAATGCATAGAGGGGATATAGTGGGCATGACCCTAAAATTTCAAATTCTAATTCATCCCACTTATAAAATGAGTGAAACATAATCAACATAAACATTTTTATTGAAAAGATAGCATACAAAATGTTTATACTAAAACAATAAACCATGAATGGTATCAAAATAATACATTCATAGTCAAACTAAATTATAATACATTCAATGAAATATGGTAAAAGATATGATAATATATCAATCTAAACCAAGCATAATATTCATATAAGGATGCTGATATATATGAAAATACTCTAATAAAATCATTTATATTTTTAAGGGAAATCTTTTTTTTATTTTGAAATAATTTATTTAAAAATCCCTGAAATTATAAATTAAAAAATTTTATTATAAAATAACCTTATATAATTATAGAGGAATCTTAAAAAATATAAGGCATCATGACATCAGAAGAAGCCGCTCATTCCATATAAGTTAAAAAACACTGCTTTTATAGTTTGTCAAAAAAGTCATAAAGTAAACCATTTGGAAAATGAAAAAATATTCCTTTGGAAATCCTTTTAATTAACTTAAACATAGACACAAAGTTTTCTTTATAATCCTTTTATATTCATATAAATATGTATGTAAAATAATATCAAAAATATTGTAATGGAGAAAAATATTTGATAATTAAATATTTAAACATTCAAGGTGCCCCATACCACATTGAACATTTAAATCATAAGCACCATGAAAGAAGTAACATTTGGCATAAAATTAAATAATATGATAATAAATTAATTAATGACATGATAATTCAAAGGGTCTGTATATACGCTCATAAATGAAGGTGGGTGTGCAACATCAAACAATGCCTCAATGAAAGGAGAATGAGATGAAGTTCCTTATCTTACATTTCCTTTAGTTGAACATTCTTTAACCTAAAATATAATGGTTTAAAGAATGTTATTAATTTATAAAATAACCTTATTAATATTTATGATATCATATAAGATCTTATTATATTATTTTATCACCTGTTTTTGATAACATTTCATCATTACCCTTGTTTTAGGTGTTAACTGCTTCATTTTCCGATGCTTTCTTTATCATGTATATCATGTTTCTTATGAATAGGATATATTAAATTCATCTAATGAATTATATTAAGTTCATAGATATCATATTTACTCATAATATACATTTATATAATCATTATTGAATGGTTAACATGGAAAATGGATCACATCATGTCGTGGAGACGACATGTTGTACGTACGCACGAGTGATGATATAATTCTCTTAATGGTGAAAGAGTAAGGGATTGGATGGTATATTAATTTTTAAAAAATTAATATCATGCCATAATTATCATATATATTCATTATTTTTATCATTATACCCATCCATGTAAATTGGTGATGAAAAAAATATTACACCACGACGTAGAGAAGGTAAGTTTTACGTACATACACATGATGTTTTAATTTTTCTTATAATGGGTAAATCATTGAATATGGTTGTACCATAATTATAATAACCTCTAGGAATATATATGATTAAATATTTATCACTTTAGTATGTAAACAACACATGAAGATAAATTATAAAAATAAATGAACTTGAATAAGTTGGTAAAAAAATTGCATCTTTTTCATGTACTACCTTTAGATCACTTTTTAAAGGATCTATATTTTTTATTTTTGGAAGACCAGGACCCCAAATAATTGATTAAGAATGTTATTAAAATAAATGGGAAGTTTTTAATTGAGCTATATTACTCAAATTTGTGTTTTGAAGTGAGGGAGGAGGTCCCCTTTTATAATTGAGGTGAAGGGTGCCTTTGGAAATCGTCAAAATATTAAAATTTATTTAGGCTATTATAGATCCAGAGACATACCAATGGCCGATAAATTAATATGTTAAGGTATTTTCAAACATATATTATCCCATATGTTATTATTTAATTTTTTTCATCTTATTTTTAAATAATTAAATAATATATTAATTCAATAAAATATCATTATTATCAAATTTGGTATTATTCATTTAATTTGGCTTCCAATACAGCAAGAAAAATATAGAATTCGAATACAATGATTTAAAACATATATAATATATATTACAGATATATAAAATGTGTTAGACACATTAAATTATCCAAAATATATAAAAATTAATATTTTTTAAAATTATTTACTTTATTTTTCTATTAATTAAATAAATACTATTTTAGCATTGAGGAAGCATTTATGGTAATTATATAATTTATAAAAATTCAAAATAAAATTCTATAATGAATATAATTTTAATAAGATAAAAATTTAAATTTAGTTTCATTCATATCTTGATTTTTTTATGATGTGGACACATAAATGATATTAAATACAAAGAGAGTGACATTTTGTAACTCTCTTTGACTTAAATAATATATAAGTTATTTTCATGGAAAACTTTCCATTAAATAACAAAAAATCAATATTAAGGTCATAATGGCGGAATCCTATTCATCCAATAACTTTTATACAAGTTTAGGTCACATTCTTACTCATATTTTTTGGCTCTAACACTTATTTAAACTCTTTAGCTCTTACCGTGTCAACATGTGTTTTTTCTATTTAAGGGTTAATATAGTTACTATAAAATGAAAAAATCCACCAAATTGATCCTTGATGAAATTATAAACATTATCCAAATCATTTGGCCTATTTTTATATATTTATGAGTTTTATATCATTTAATAAAATATTATTAATTTTTAAATATAATTAATGTTAATTTTGAAACTATTCATTAGTTTGATCTCTAAAAAATATATATACACATGATAATTTCAAAAAAACCTTTAATGTATATATAATATTTCATGTTCATATCAAAAATTTGTGGATGAAATTAATTATATCAAATTATATTTGTTATAATATTTTTAATAACATTTATTTGATATGTATTTTAATTAAATAATTACTACATCATAATTTTACAAGATTTTAATTTTATTATTTATTCCCAAAAAATTAAAAATAAATTATCATGTTGAATATAAACATTTTATCTTTCAACAGACTAATTATAATTAAAGATGTCTATAAAATCCTATCTGTTTTAGGGGTGCAACATGATTTAGGGGTGAGTTCTGGCTGTAGAAAAAATACACATCATAGACTCAATTCACAATATGAATTGTTTTGGGAAGTTCTTATGAATATAATCCACAGACTATATTAATTCATGCCCTCTAAAATTTACACACCCTATAAATAAATTACACCACATACATACATTTCATGAATTTAAATTACATCATCTCTAGATATGTAATGAATTTGATTTACAAAACTTGTAGACATGTCACAAATTAGATTTACACCATATGTAAACATGTCACTAATATAATTTACACAACATGTAATTTATTTTAATGTTTTTAAGGGTGGCGATGGGATTTTTGGGAAAAAATATAAAAAGGTGGCTCACCTGTATGAACCCTCTAGAGCCACGTATCCCTAAATACAAAAATACCTCTCCACTAAATGGATTACATAGACCTTTGGCCTCTACTTAAGAGACTCCCGGGATCTCCTCTGTGGTCCAAATCCCCTATGTTCACCACCTTCTTCGATTAAAGACCCTTTAGGCACCTTCGTGGGCAAGTGGTTCTCCCAGTTTAGTTCCCTCTTTCTCTACTACCCCTATTTTTGAATAGAAGAGGGATGTTAACCCACTATAGGATATAAATTTAGATATAGGTTTGTTAGATCTTGGTACATTTATATCTGGGATCTTGGAATTGAATTAATATATCATTCTATGTCATTATTCCTCTGAAATTGGGTTTTTCCATTGGCGAGCGTTCTTCATCACCATTCTTGAGGTAAGTTGTATATTATTCAAATCCCATAGTTATTATTTTAATTACATGTATATAATTATAGGATTTCTAGATTTTTTTTAGTAATTATATTTATGAATAAAATTAATTAATTTTGTATATTAATTAATTAAGAGAATGTGAATTGTATAAATTAATTTTTGAATTAATTTAAAAAAATTATTGAGATTGTGAAATGTAGGATTTAATAATTAATTGTTGAATTGATTATTAAAATCTTGAAATTATGTTATTTGAGGAATAATTAATTATTGAATTAATTATGGAATATTCAGATTATTTAATTGGATAAATTAATTTTTTAATTAATTTTTGATAATTGTTGAATTGTGAAATTGATGATTCAAGATTAATTTACTGACGATTTAATCAAGGGGAGTCATGTGATTATTTAATTACTGAATTAAATATGGTATTGATTAATTGACGAGTTAATTAATGAGAGTTATGAGATTATTTAATTTTTCAATTAAATAAAGAGATTAATTAATTGAGTAATTAATTAATGGGATTTATTTGATTATTTAATTGTTGAATTAAATAAAGGGATTAATTAATTTAGGAATTAATTAATATGTTTTATGTGATTATTTAATTATAGTATTAAATAAAGGGATTAATTATTAGATTAATTAAATAATTAGAGTTGTGTTATTATTAAATTATTGAATTAAATAAAGTGATTAATTAATTTACGAATTAATTAATGAGATATATGTGATTATTTAATTATTGAATTAAATAAAGGGATTAATTAATTAAAAATTAATTAATGAGAGATATTTTATTATTTAATTATTGAATCAAATAAAGGGGTTAATTGATTGATTAATTAATTAATGAGAGTTATGTTATTATTTAATTTTTGAATTTAGTAAAGGAATTAATTAATTGTAGATTTAATTAATGGGGGTATGCATTTAATTAATGAAATAAATAATGTGATTAATTAATTGATTAATTAATTAATGAGGAGCAATGTTATTTTTTAATTGATTAATTAATTAATGGTATTGACGAGATTAATTAATTGGTGAATTAATTAATGGGGATGGTTGAGTTAATGTTATTGAATGAGTTAGATTAATTAATTGGTGAATTAATTTATGGGAATTTTTTTGATAATGCTATCAAATGGATTTGATTAATTAATTGATGAATTAATTAATGTGGATTTTTGAGATATTAAATTGATAAAATTAGATAATTAACATTTAAATTAATTATGGGACAATGAAATTTGTGAATTGAATAAGTTATTGTTGAATTAATTATGAGATATTTAGATAAATGGTTTGAGGTAATTAATTATAGAAATAATTTTGATATATTGAGATTATTGATTTGAATAATTAATTTTTAATTAATTATAGGATATCCAGTTTATGGATATTGGTTAATTAATAGATAAATTAAATAATGGGATTGACGTACTTAATTAATTGGGGAATTAATTAAAGAGATTTATGTGATAAAATAATTGTTGAAATAGTAATGAAATCAATATTAAAATTATGATCTATACCAATATACCTATACTAATGGTTTGGAGAAAATTTTTGGCATAGGTACCTTAGAGAGACCATATACCAATAGTTTTGGACAAACCGTTGGTATAGGTCTGTAATTAGGACTTATTCCAAAGGTTTTGTTCAAAACCATTGGTATAGGACATTTATATGGACCATATACCAATAGTTCTTCCAAAATAATTGGTATAGGTCAACCCAATGCCAACAGTTTCACCAAAACCATTGGTAGAGCTCAAAAATATCAAAGAACCTATACCAACAGTTTTGAGAACCGTTGGTATAGGTAACCATATTTTTTATGGATTATTTTTTCAAATAAAATTAAATAAATCAAATGTTAAAATACATATTAATATAAATATATATATTTGTGAAATTATGTTCACAAAATTCATCTTAGGTTTTTGGTTAGGTAATTAATATATAAGGCAGAGGTCATGGGTTCAAACCTTATTTGTGTATTTTATTTTAGATTACCTATCCTAATATTTTTCCCAAAACCATTGGGATAGGTCTATCCCAATTACAAATAAACCAACGGCTCTCCAAACAATTATTATAAGCTATACCAATAGTTTGGGGACCTATACCAATGTTTCCAAACTGTTGTTATAGGCTATTTTTACAGTATTGAATCAATGTGATTAGTTAATTGTCGAATTGACTAATAGAATTGAAGTGATCAATTAATTGTTAAATTAATAAATGTAATTGTTGTGACTAGTAAATTACTAAATTAAATAAGGAAATTGATGTGAATAATTAATTATTTTATTAATTAATGTTATTAACATGATTAGTTAATTGATGATTTAACTAAAAAAATTGAAATGATTAATTAATTTCTGAATTAATTTATGTAATTGATGTGATTTATTAATTGTTGAATTATATAGTTGATATACATGATTAATTAATTGTTAAATTAAGTAATGGAAATTAATGTGATGTATTAATCAATGGATTTATTAATGAAAATGGGTATGATTAATTAATTGATTAATTAATTAATGTAATGATTTGTGAAATGGATTTTTGCTGTGATTATGTTGGCATGGAGTAACACATGGGTCAAAACTAGGGTTCGAGTAAGTAATTTGAGAGGAATACCATGAGATCTTCCTTCGATCTTTTTGAGAAGGACCGTGTGAGCTTATTGATGAGGACCATGTAGTCACATTGAGAAGGAATTTGATAGCCTTTTTAGAGGAATATTGCGAGAGCTTCTATTTTTATTTCCATGGGACCATGAGTTCTCTTGGAGTTGAGTAAGGGAAATATTGTGGGAGATTACCCCTTTTTCCTAGTAAGAGATTATGCTTTGTTTAGTCTCACTTACATTATACCATGAGGTTATAGTCCTAGGCACACATTGATCATTCCATACCGATTTATCTGTTTTATGTATTTTATCAGATATAAATTGTGATAATTAATAGTAACATTGAATTAGATATATATGATATCCCTTAGGGATAGTTCAAACTCTGGTATAAGTCAAAGTAGGTATTGAGAGTTTGGGTGTCCTTAGGAACCTGAGTGTTATGTGGTTAAATAAAGATTAATTAATTAAATGTTAAATTTTTACCTTATTTATTGTATTTTATTCCTTATACTACTACATAAATTGCTATTTGTTGGATTTATTTTAGAAACCATTGGAAGTGGTCTACTAATTTGTACTCACACCATACTTGGGCTGCCTGATAAGTTCCCAAATAGATTACATGTTTGTACAACAGGATATGGGAAAAGTTTCTTTATTTTAGGGATAACTGGGATGGAGCATGGTGAAGGAATCATAATTGGTGTTGGGACTCGGTTGAAGGGGGTTTTAGTGTATTTATTTATTTTTAGTTTTTCATTTTGACACATGGCACATACTTTATCATGGAATATCTACTGTTCAGTATTTCCATTGTATTTCCAGTTTTGGTCATCTTGTGAAGTAGTATTATTCTGACTATGTTATATTATTTTTATTATTGATTTATTATTTCCTCTGGTGTATTATTCTAAAAATAAAAAAAGGTTATAGTATCCGCATGACTGATATTATACCCTTGCTACTAGTTGACAATCTATGGAATATGAGGATGCATTCTTAATGTCATGTGGTGGTTCAGCTCGGGGAATCAGTGTGTGGCACTCAAGCCAGGATGTTATAAAGTAGTATAAGATGACTTTTTTTCTTGTTTTTTTTATTTTGTCTTACTATTTGGTAAAGGTTTATAGGTGATAAGGAAGTGTATGGTCTTGGTTATGAGAACATAAATGGGAGTAGCTACCCCATTTACGGGGGAGAACCCAAGTACCCATAATGGGATTATTGTTATTAATGTTTTCTATTACAGTTGAATATTATTTCACCTTGGGTGAGACACTTGTTGTGTATTGTGATAATTGATGTTGAGATTTTATGATATTTACTCGTGGCCTGGTATGGAATGAGTATGAGTTTCAGTCATCATTCTATGCACTCAGGGTTATTGTGGCATGCACGATTTTAGGCACAATGAGAAAATGGGTTATGGTTATGTTTTGAAATTAAAGGGTTTTCCTTGATTGTGAAATTGAAATGAAAATGGTGCCTAAACTAAAATTGAGAATGATTATAAAATGTTGCAATATGATAATAAATGGGGGTCTAAATAAGAAAATTGAATAATTATAAAGTGTTTACCCTTGTTAACCATGACCTAGATGTAGTATGGTTATGAGTAGAGATAGTTCCATGATTTTGACCATGTGGCAATAAAAAGGTGGAAAGACTTGATATTGTTTTGTTTAAACCCCAATTATTAACTATGTTAATTATGTGAATTAAGAATCCATTGGTTTTTATTTGGCATGCTATGTGGGTGGTTCAGGTAGTGATAATTCTTTAGTTTGAGAACTCGATTGTGATATGAGCGATGGACCATCTGGTTTTGGATCTAAACGGCGAGATATTGGTGGGTAGCAAAGCTTGAGACATTCGATAGATTAAAGTGTTTCTATAGTAGGAGGTAACATTAGTGATGAAGGATATCTGGTGGTGTTCATTGGTGACTTCTTTGTGTACTTTTAATTAGAAGCAATCATATTTCGGACCTTGACATTATCCCAAGTACGATGAGAAATACATGACTTTACTTATAGCCACCTGAATTTGTTCAGGTTGGAAATGGGGCCTCTTGGAAGTTGTTATTATGAAGCGGTATATATAGATATAGATTGTTGGAGGTACACCTTCAATAGTTTAAAAACGATGTTCTTTGTAAGGATTGATGGTTGATGAATACCATGGATTCCATACTTGAAATTTTGGAATGAGCAGCGGTTGATAATTGTTTTGTTGTCTTGTGAAAGGTTAGAAGGTCAAGTCAAAGTTTTTGGGTTTAAATTGTTATTTAAGAATGATCTGTAGGGGTTGAGATTCTTGG
Organism: Viscum album; assembly: GCA_963277665.1. Lineage (NCBI taxonomy): Eukaryota > Viridiplantae > Streptophyta > Magnoliopsida > Santalales > Viscaceae > Viscum > Viscum album. The sequence goes on along the minus strand of OY728128.1, from coordinate 1,507,881,174 downwards.
AAAAGCAATGTTATGGATGCTATAAAGTTGGGGAGAGATGTGTCAGTAGTTGATGTATGTAGAAAGACCTTGAGTTAGAAGTGGTGGCATCAAAATTCCAATTAGGAACCTGTAAGGTTCATGTATAAATTCATCGGGAAAGGATATGTGATCCTTGGATGTGGTGAATGTATGTACTTTCCATGTGGATTTTATGGCAGGGATGAATACCAATTTTGGATGGTATTATTTTAGTTTTTGGGAAAAATGAGTTGGAAAACACATTGGGTATGTTGTGAATGCTGATCTTGAGACCAATGCATCCTTTTAGGAGCATCAGATATATGTGTTGGATCAGAGTGAGAAAGTGTTGTGGGGAAAGACCTTGCTAATAGTTCATGTATTGTGGAATCATGGGTGTGTGTAGAAGAAAAAATATGAGATGGAAGTAGATATGAGGCCCTAATGGCCCAACCGTTTTGACTCAGGATCTTAGGGATGACTGGGAGTACATATCAAGGATGAGCTGTTATAAGCTAGTGAGATTGTATGATCCCATATTTTTCATGGGGGTGCTATGGTGGGTTCTGGCTTCAAAACAAATACACATAATAGACTCAATTCAATACATGAATTATTTTAGGTTGACCCTATGAATTTTATTCATAGCCTACATTAATTTATGCCCTAAAAAATTTACACACACTATAAATAAATTACACCACGTGTAGACATGTCATAAATTTAAATTACACCATGTATATACATTTCACAAATTTGATTGACGCCACATGTAGACATGTCCTTAATTGAATTTACACTACATGTAAACATATCATGAAAATAAATTACACAATATGTAATTTATTTGTAATGTTTTTTTAAATGGCGGTGACAAGATTTTGGGGAAAAAATAGAAAAAAGGGGATTGCCCATTTAAACCCTCTAGAGAAGCACATCCCTAAACACACAAATTCCTCTCCACTACAAGGCTTCTGCAAACCACTCCTCTCCATTTCAGAGCCTCCACACACCTCTGCCTTGGTTTAAATCCCCACCCCACACTACTATCTTCGACCTAATACCCTCTACACACCTCCATGGGTAAGTGGTTCTTTTCATTTAGATCTATTTTTATCCCACTCCTCCTTTCTAATAGAAGAGTGATGTTAACCTGTAGTTGGATATTGATTTATATCAAGGATTTTAAAAATTGATACATTTAAATATTGGATCTATGAATTGAATAAAGATGGAATTCAACATCATTATTCCATTAAAATTGGGGTTTTCCACTAGAGATCATTTCTTCGTAATTGTTATTGAGGTATGTGGTCTATTATTCAAATCCAATTGGCATGATTTCAATTAAATGTATATATTTTTTGGATTTATAGAGTATGTTTAGCTATTATATTTATGAATTGAATTAGTTAATTAATTAAATTAATTAATTAAGAGACCGTGAATTGTATAAATTAATTTATAAATTATTTTAAGAGAAATATTGAGATTGAAAAATCAAATATTTAATATTTAATATTTAATTATTGAATTGATTATTAAAATATTGAAATTGTAAAATTTGAGGAATAATTAATTTTTTAATTAATTAAAGAATATTAAAATTAATTGATTATATAAATTAATTGTTGAATTAATTTACAAGTATTGTTGAACTATGAAAATAATGATTTAAGATTAATTAATTGACGAACTAATTCAAGGGAGTCATGTGATTATTTAATTTCATAATTAAATAATGGATTAATTAATTCATGAATTAATTAATGAATATTTTTTGATTATTTAATTATGGATTTAAATAAAGGGATTAATTAATTGAAAAATTAATTGGTGGGAGTTATGTGATTATCTAATTGGTGAATTAAATAAAGAGAGTAATTAATTTTTAAATTAATTAATGAGTGTTATGTGATTATTTAATTATTGAATTAAATAAAAAGACCAATTAATTGATGAATTAATTAATGAGAGTTATGTGATTATTTAATTGTTGAATTAAATAAATAGATTAATTAATTAATGAATTAATTAATGGAAGATATGTGATTATTTAATTATTGAATTAAATAAAGGGATTAATTAATTGAAGAATTAGTTAATGAGAGATATGTGATTATTTAATTGTCAAACTAAATAAAGGGATTAATTAATTGATGAATTAATTAATGAGAGTTATGTGATTATTTAATTATTGAATTTAATAAAGGGATTAATTGATTGATGAATTAATTATTGAGAGTATTTATTTAATTATTTAATTAAATAATTGTATTAATTAATTGATGAATTAATTAATGAGGAGAAATGTGATTATTTAATTGATTAATTAATTAATGGTATTAATAAGAAAAATCAATTAGTGAATTAATTAATGGGGTTGGTTGTGTTAATGTAATTAAATGAGTTAGATTAATTAATCAGCGAAATAGTTAATGGTGATTGTTGCATTAATGAAATTGAATGAGTTAGATTAATTAATAGGTGAATTAATTAATGGGTATTGTTGTAATAGTGAAATTGAATGAATTGGATTAATTAATTTGTGAATTAATCAATATTGATTGTTGGGATATTGAATTAATAGAACTAGATAATTAATTATTGAATTAATTATGGGATAATGAGATTTGTGAATTGAATAATTAATTGTTGAATTGATTATGAGATATTGAGATAGATTATTTGAGATAATTAATTTTAGAATTTGTTATGATATATTGAAAATGTTGTTTTAAATAATTAATTATTAAACTAGTTATAGGATACTAAGTTTGTGGATATTGGTTAATTAATTGATGAATTAATTATCTGGATTGATGTACTTAATTAATTGGGGAATTAATTTAAGGGATTTATATGATAAAATAATTGTTGAATTAGTAATTAAATTGATGTAATTATTTAATTGTTGAATTGACTAATATAATTGAAGTGATTAGTTAATTGTTAAACAAACTAATGAAAATGATGTGACTAGTTAATTATTGAATTAACTAAGGAAATTGATGTTATTAATTAATGTTATTAATGTGATTAGTTTTTTTTTAAATTTACTAATGTAATTGAAATGATTATTTTATTATTGAATTTAGTAATTTAATCGATGTGATTAGTTAAATGTTGAATTGACTAATAAAATTTATGTGATTAGTTAATTATTGAATTAACTAGTGGATAGACATGATTAATTAATTATTGAATTAATTAAAGGAAATTGATGTTATTAATTAATAATTGGATTAATTAATTGATATGGATATGCTTAATTAATTGGTGAATTAATTAATGGAATGATTTGTGAAATAGATTTTGGTTGTGATTGTGTTGGAATAGAGTAACACATGGGTAAAAATTGGGATGTGAGCAAGTAATTTTAGAGGAAGATCGTGAGAGATTCCATTAAGCTCATTGAGAAGAACTATGTGAGCCTGTTAAGGAAGATCGTGTGAGCCTATTGAGAAGGATCATGAGATCCTTTTTAGTAGAGGATCATGAGAGTTTCTATTTTGGTTTCCAAGGGACCATATGTGCTCTTGGAGTTGGTCTAAGAGAAATACTAGGAGTACTTCCCCCTTTTTTTCTAGTAAGTAATTATGCTTCATTTAGTGTCAATTAAAAAAAACCTTGAGGTTAGAGACCTAGTTGAAAATCACTCAAGCTAGACTAATCTACATTTTTATGTATTTTATCATATATAAATTTTTATAATGAATGTTAAAATTGAAATTCATATATATGACATCCCTTGGGGATATTTAATAATCCTGCACGATTCCAAGAAGGTATTGAGAGTTTGGGTGTCCCTAGGAACTCGTGTGTTTTGTGGTGAAATAAAGATTAATTGATTAAATGTGAAATGTTTTCTTTATGAATTGAATTTTATTTCTTATACTATTTTATACACTATTATTGGTTGAATTGTTTTAGACACCATTGGCAGTGGCCTACTAAGTTGTACACACACAGTACTAGGGCTGCCTGATAGGCGGCCGAATAGATTACATGTTTACATGACATGTTAATGGAAAAGGTCCTTTGTTAGAGGTATGACTGGGATGGAGCATGGTGGGAGAACTAGACTTGGTGTTAGGACCTTTGTAGAAGAGTTTTCAGTGTTTTTATTTATTTTGGGTTTTGCGTATTGATAATTGGCACATACATTAGCATGTTATATCTACTATTTGGTTTTGACATTGTATTTCTAGTTTGAGTCATTGTGTGAAACAATATTATTAAACCCATGTTATATTATTAATATTATTGATTTATTATTTTTTTGGTGTATTAATATGATAAATAAAAAAGGTTACAATCTCCCAATGACTGGTATTGGACTCTAACAGCTAGTCGGCAAACCCTAGCATATGAGGAGGCATGCCTGAGGTTTTGTGCTAGTCTAGCTCAGGGCACTGGTGTGTGGCACCTGGGTTGGGATGTTATAATATCTTTTAAAAAAAACATATAAAAATGTAATACTTATTAAAAACACGAGTATGACATATTTGGATATCCATAGAATAAAATACTATAGAAGCCTTAAAGTCATTCAAGTGGATAAAATAGGACATAAAATCATCCCAATGATGATTTTGGTTGAAACTAAATCATCCAATAGAATTATGAAAAGTTTAAGGGTAGTTTTATAATACTTATACTATTATTTTTATCCATAATTACCTAATTCACCCATAATAGTGGTAATTAACAAAATACTAAAGTTATAATTAATTTTTTAACAAAAAATAAAAGGTACCTATTCAGTAAATTTTGTCCTTATGATTCCAAATATGGGATGAATTTTTCAAATTTAAAAACACATAATTGGATATAATTAATTTAAAATTAATCATGTTGACAGAATGAGAAAAGAGGTTTCTGAAGTGAAAATGTTCAAAAGATTAAAATGTTTTATATCAAAATTCAATGTAAAATTGATTAAAATGACCTAAGTAAGATTAATTGATAAAAATTTGATCTAATCATACTTTAAAACCAATTAAAATTATAATTTTACACAATAAATTATTTAGATGTAAAAGCCGCTTTCAATTAAAATGCAATATTTAACATTATTCATCAAAACATGAAACTTATCAGAAAAATACCAAAAAACCGTCCAAAGTAAATTTTTTTATTCATATTTAAAATAATATGTTTATTTGATTCAGATATAATTTATTAATGTGTAAAAAACTAGATTAAAAACATGCACTCCTTCAAAATATGGTAAAACTTTCTTTTTACAAAAATATATCTTTTATACATAAAATTTGATTTGTTCTTATATATTTTCTATAAAACACATAGGATGAATATTAAACATTATATAGAATATATATATATATATAATTAATATAATCCATAAAGTGTGATTTTGTTTTATTTCATTGGTATAAAACACACTTATGTGCATTTAAATAATTTTTATAAAAACATTTTATTTATATTAAATTGGATTCTAAATTTATTTTTAATTAATTAGTATCCAATGAATTGAATAATTTATTTTAATATGTTAGTTAATACTATTCATAACCACCAATTTAACATTTATGATATAATTTCATTTTAAATAATAATATTAATAGTATATCTTGGTTAGTTTAAGCTCAGTGTTGTGTGCAACGTAAGCTATCAAAGAGATTAAATTTAAAAAGTTATGTAACATGAAATCTTGGGGTGTTACATAAGACATATGTAAATCTAGAGTAAAGAATAAGTATGTCTTTTACCACTTAATTATCACTATCCACTTCAATATGAGTCTTTAAATAGGATTTTCCTTTTCCCCTTATATTATGTGTATATTGACCTTGATTGGCACCATAAACCTTGGGTTTAGAGATATTTTATATATAATTCCCTTACTCCTTACATTTTAATCATTATACATCCCTTCCATTAATCTTATTTATTGAATTCTTATCCCATGATCAATAGTCATGTTCTTTATGGACAATACTTATACACTTGAAAAAATTTATTGTTCCTTTGATATGTTCCCTTAGGTTCCACTTCCATCATTTCGGAAACATAGAATGTTTAATCTTCATTACTTCATCATCTTCATCACCTAATCTTATTTAACACTTTATCCTTCTCTTATTTGGTGTGTTTGGATGTTCAAAAATGATTATGATGTTAATCATAACTCGATATAGTTGGGTGGGAATAACCATAAGATCCCCAACACTAGATTCTTCCCATTGTGACCATTACCACATAGTCCATCATATTCATTATTAACTCAGTTTCTCATTGATCTAGAAATTTCTTGAGCAAAAGAAATTTTTGTTATGATGAAATTAATAATTTCATTGAAAGAAATTATAAACATAGAAAATGTAATTAATAAATGTCATGAATAACCTAAATTATGTATCATTAAGTTACAATTTTAGTTATCCCTGGTCATTTTAATATTAGGTCTTCTCATGAAAATACTTTTATATCCCTCATAATGGTTCATAAAGAGAATATGAATTAACCAAATCACATCCCCTTGGAGTGTCTAGCTTAATGTGTATTATTAGTCCCACTTATTGGGTACTGAAAAAATATTGAGTTGATACTCAAATAATTTTTTTAGGATTGATACACCAAGGTGTATCTAGGCCGTAGATGAATCCACATTCCAGTATTGAGATAATGATGTAGTTTCTAAGAAACCACACAATTTCTACTTTACTAAAAATTTAGGATGTTTTCCAATACTTGGACTTATCCATATGTTTTTCGATAAAGTTATCTTATTCCAATATCTTAAAAAACTAAAATAATCCCTAAAGATAACTAAACCTTACTCTGATACCAACTGAGGTGCGTCTAGCCCATACTCTTGGGAATGGTGACAAAAATTATATTTAAACAATAGAATTGGTACAAATGAAGTGACCCAAGTTTAAAAATTAAAATTATATCATCCTTAACCATTATTGAGTCACTATATTCCCAATAATAGAAGGTTTAATGTTTTCAAGGATCAGTTATATAAGAAATTTTTTTATGATACTTATGAACATTTCACCATAATCAAACCATACTAGACTCCATTTTAGGATTCTGATAACTTATACTCACCTTTATAAGTTAGGTCATAGAGATAAAAGGAATGGGTGAGCAATAAAACTCAATAAGGGGAAAAAAATCAACATATTATTAAGGGTTAGATCATAAGTATATGAGAAAACATGAGCATAGTATAAATATCATACTGTAAATAATATAGTCTCAAATAACCATACATATTCCATATAATAGGACTTCCGAAACATGAAATAATAAGAATGTTACAAGGTAGCATAACATTTGAATATAACATATAAATGTGGCACAAAATTAAGAAAATGAATCATAATATAATGTATTTGGAATTACTACTTGATTACCACAATATAATGGGGTTTAACTAACAACTTGTGTACCCTCTTGGGATTGTGATAAAAAAATTTGTACCCCTATGGGCTTGGGTTGACAGCCCATGTACCCTCTTGGGCATGGGCTACTACCTATATACCCTCTAGGGATTGGGATACTACCCATATAACCTCTTGGAATTTAGCAACTACCTGTGTACCCTCTAAATCATGGTACACATACCATAAAACCACTTGGGCTTGATCTACTACCCATGCACCCTCTTAATATTGGGATACTACCGGTGTACTCTGTTAGGATTGGGCTACATCCCTTATACCCTCTTAGGCATGGGATAATACCCATGTACCTTTTTTTATATCATAAGATATAAAACATTAACTAATTCATTAGAGTTAGATATAGGACCCCACCCCTCAATAATAATTTCCCATAAATTTTTGGGCTAAGAGAACATGAAAACACTCATATTTTATACATAACTTAATTAAACTTTGTAAAAGAGATGTGTTTCAGTAAAAATTACATTGAAAATTTTATAAGATCTCCAGAGAAACAAGATGGATGGTGATATAAGAACATATCTCCAATGCAATATAAGGATAATTAAGGATGTTTTCATTGATGGTAAATACATTTTAAAGATCACTGATTAAATCAATTTGGTAAAAAATATATAATTTTTTAAAATACTTCAAACCTCTTTTAAAAGTGAATTCTTTAAAATTAAATACTTTTATCTTGATAAATCAATTTAAAAACTACCATTTAAGAACAAAAATGGTTTTGAGAAAACAAATTTTATGAAAGAAAAATACTTTAAATTTTTTTCTTTAAGAGGTAATAAAAACACGAAAGAGTTCATTATTTAAAACACATGCCTTCAAAATTTATTTTAAAAAATATTTAATTGATTTTTAAAATCAAACATTTTCTTTTAAAGAATATTAAAATATTTATTTTTATTTTCAAATTAATTAAGTGTTAAAATAATTTGGAAAGATATTTTAAAACATAGAAATGAATCTTTGTAAAGAAGAATTCTCATAACAGTGAAAGAAAATGTAAAAGATTTATATTTGTAAAAGATGAAATTATGATTGATATTTTAAATGCATTTTCAAAAAGGGGAAGTAATTTTTTGAAAACATTTACTTTTAAAAAGAATCTATAATAACAGATCCTTTTAAAATACGTAAAGGTTTTTAAATAAAATGTGGAGTAGAATATACAAATTAAAATCAGGAAAGGGAAAACATTTTCAATATTTTTTAATTTTTTTTTATTAAAAACACACATTATAAAAAGAGTAATAAAACATTAATTTGAAAAGGGGAAAATAGAAATATAAATGTTGTATGAGATAAAAAATATTTAGGTTTCCAAAAAGGATATCAATGGTGGAAAGATGAAATATTTTAATGGAAGGGAAACTATAATTAAAGAGGATGAGAATTATTCTTAATAGAGATATACTTTTTGATAAATAAGTTCATCATGGTAAAAACGTTTAATTACAATTTCACTTTCCTTAGAGGGAGGACATTTTTGTATCATCACATAACGTAAGAGAACCATCTTGTAAAACTATTTTAAAAAAGGAATCTTTATGACGTACAAAAATTATTAGAGTCAAGTAAAATCCCTTATAGAGTAATAAATGTTTTAAAAGTTAGTATAAAAACCATTTAGATAAAATTATGTGAATTAAACAAAACATGTCTCAAATAGAGAAAAATGAGATAAAACCCCCTTACCTTTAATCTCGTTTCACCAAACATGATCTAACATCCTATATAATAAAAGTAACTATCTAAATCACCTATTTTAGAACCCTTTTCATACCTATAAACTTTTATAAATTTTATTTATAATCATTTAATACAAATATATTAGTTATTTATATTTTATTTTCATCATAAGAAGATATTAGTTTCTATTGTTTGTTTAGTACTAGTTTCATAATGGAGGTGTCGATTATTGTTTATAGATTGAAATTTAATCATTCCAAGATCATTAAGTAACTATAATATATGTTTTTAAATTATTTATAATATTATGATTTTATTCTATAAGAAATTTAGTTATGATTCATGCTGATAAAATTGGATATGAGCTTATTTCAGTAATTTTTAACAAACAAAAGGTTTGTATAGTAATAATAAGATAAATATTAATATAACCTTTAAAGGATCATAAAATGAAAATTATTTTCTCCTTAACTTATAGTAATAATGGTAGTTAATTTTCCATTTTCATCCATGATATAGATTTATAACATTGTTCATATAGGTAGTAAAACTGACCCAAAAGAGAACACACTATATTCTATGGGTGAGTATGGTTAATGAAGTGATTATTTTGGAATAATGTCATAATTAAAGAATAATAATGATATATTTTTTTTAATTTAGTGAACCATATTTTTAAAGAGTTGGATACATGAGAAAATACTATATCAAAAAATGAAATAGGTCACTTTCATTGAGGTGATAGTCCACACATATGCGCATGCATTATATATTTTTTCATAGATAATGTGGAATATAGGGATTGGTTTATAATTTTTTAAACTTAATTATTTTATAAATATCATATAAATCCTTTAAACAGTCTTTCATAACTAGTCATGTATGGTGGTGGTGAAAAATAAAGCATGTTATTCCTGGAGGTGGTAATCCACACATACATGCATGATGACATCTTCATTTTTGGAATGTTTTGGGGGGAATATAGAAAATGGATATTAAATTAGTGTATTATCATATTATAATATGAGAAATATTGATGATATCATAATTTCATGGATGGAATTCGCTTGAGGGGGTAGAAGAAGAAAAGAATTAAGAGATCTCGATTCTGAACATAACATCTCCATTTGGATGTTCTCCCTTAGGAAACTTCTTAAGGATCCTTAGCATGGTATTTCTGTAAGAAAATGGATAACAAGACATGGGGAGATAGTGAAAGAGTTATTGGGGAATATTTTTTCTAGATAATATTTTATAACGAGTGGGGGAAATGGGGTAGAGGTGATCTTTATTTATTGGGGAAGGGGATGACATCTTTTAAATAAAACTTCTTAATATAAAGAGAGAACATGTTTCACTTGAAAAGTTGATAAAACAAATAATAATGGAGTAAGGGGATGATTTAAGGTTTACTAATCTTTAACTATTCATTTTCACATATGATTAAAATTATTTTACTCTTATATTTTTTGTTTTTACCATTTTTGGTTTTTTACTTTGGTAATTGATTTTTAACAAATTTTTTTAATTTTAATGTATAAAATTAAAATATGGAATATTAAATAATTTCTAACTACTATGTCCAAATACTAAATCCATTTTACTAAATATTTTTTTGTAAGAAAACTAATTTTATCATTATTTTATATAATACATAAAAACAATACTAAAAAATAGACCTTTAACAGCACTGACCTTTATCAGCATAAAAAATCACCAATAAATTGTACCTTTTAACAGTACTTTTATTTTAGCATGGATGAAAGGTACCCTTTATCATAACTTTTTTAGCATTGATAAAGGCTAACCTTTTATCAGCGCTTTATTTTTAGTGCTGATAAAGGGTACCCTTAATTTGTGGGTTATTTTTAGTGCTTATAAATGGATATTTTATCAGTGATTTCTAGCACTGGTAATGGTTTTAAGATAATGAAATAATGAAATAAATAAAATAAATAAAAAATGATTTTATTACAAAAATATTAAAAAAATTTATTAATGAACTTAATATTGATAAAAATGAATAAATTGATTTTATTATATATAAATTATAAATACTAATAAATAGTATATATCAAATATATAGATATATTCAAAATGAAAATTAAAGAAAAAAATTAAAAATTCGTAAATTGAGAGAAATTTAAACATTTTTATAATTAAATAATTATTAATAATGATAATGAATAGTATATATTAAATATATAGATATATATGAATATATATAAATATGATTTATATAATAAAAAATATTTATTCTTTATATTAAATAGTTATATATTTAGTGAATAATAGCTTATAATTACAAATTAATATGAATTACAAATTATGACTAACTGCATAGAGTAATGGTAATAATTGAATGTTATTTTATTTTTCAATTTAACATAGATCAAACATGTGTTATATTCATTTAAAATATACGTAGTTAATTCATTTTTATATAAAATACCTGTAACACCCGAGACTTTTATGTTATATAAATCATCAAAGGAATCTTTTTCTACACAACACTTTCTTGGCTTGCTTTACACGCAATCGCGACCTTCCTCGATAGCTTGCGTCGTACGCAATACCGAGTTTCACTAAACAACGATATGCTATTAAAATATTATTAAAACTAGCCGTTATGAATAGTAATAACCACTTTTTGAAATTTTATAAATTTTATTTTTCAAAATGCACTTCATTTTTGGATTCGGAATATCGAAATTAGCCTAGGGTGAAATTTTGGTATTTTTATGAAAACTTTCAATTTTTGAAACCACTAAGTGGTAGGTTAAAAACTGAATTTTGCATAAAACTTAATTTTACCGCTTCTGTGAATGGAATTTCGAAAATCTGACAGACACGGTTGATATCAGTAAGTAAAATTTGGTTCAATGAGATAAAAATAATTTTTGGTGAATAGTAACTTTTTACTTTTTTTTACCGCGGTTAATAGTAAATAGGGTAACTAAGGGTAAATATGATATTATTATTACCCTAACACATGTCCTAATTATATTGGACAAGTGTAATTCGACCAAAAACAAACTTAGGAATAAAATATGACCATTTAGGTCCACTTGGATTAGATTAGGACATTTATTATTAATTTATTTAAAGAAGGGTTAAAATAGTTAAAATCAATGTTTAATAAGTAAATCATTTTTAATATGGGGTTATACATAAGATAAATTAGACTATAAATATTAATTAGAAAGCTAAAAAGAGTTCCTACATAATGGTATTTTATTTATAATTTTTAGACATTAAATAATTTAATTTATTTATGACACAATGATGATGCAGTAATTATCTTATTAATGAAATATTGACATAATTGGTGTTATAAACACCAAAATAAATGTCATTTGAGACTTTTTATGAATTACACTAATTTTATAGGTTACTATGATATATTAGTGTTGCTTTAATCAACATTATTCTAACATATAATTCTGTTATGACTTTCACAAAAATCATATATCAAATAGTGTCAAAATTGACACAAAATAGTTTTTAAATCAAATATTATATTATTAATTGTTATTTTATTCCTAAAAATCTAAGGTTCGGCCAAATGACTTAGATAAGGATATATATATTAATAATAAACAATTTGGGGTTCGTTTGGCATGTTATAGTAAGTGTATTAACCATATAGTGAAAGAAAACAAAAAGACATGGTAAAAGTTAAAATATTTAACTTAGAGTTAAATCTAATTGATAAGGTTAAAATAATACCATAAACTTGTCTAAATCCTATTGGTTAATAGGATTTCGACCCATCCCCACTTTATCTTCGAAATAAGACCCTTTGGAACCATTATAAACCGATTTTGACTTTAATATAAAATAATATTTTGAGATATTCCTAAGGTGCCCCTCTCCTCCCTTATAAAAGGGCACCTCCTCCCCCTCCTCCTCACACCAATTTGAGAACTCAAGCTCGGCCAACCCCTGCCATTTTCTCCTCTCCACTTCCCTAGAATAATCCTAGAGGTCCTGGTCTTCTTCAAAGACCAATCTTAGTTCCCTAAGTGGAGGATTCAAAGAGGCGTTCCAAAGAAGAGGTAATATCCATTACCGATCTTTTCAATTTATTTCTTCTTCAACTTCTTCTTCTTTATTTGTTTCATGATAAAGTAATAACATTAGTATTACTTACATACTGATATGTTATTATAAATATGAAACAACCCTAATTCACCTTCTATCCATCCTACGGAAAAATGAAATCACCGCGCGTGCGTACGTACGGAATACCGTCTCCACGCCGTGGTGTAATCTATTTTCCACCATCACATTACAAGGATGGGTATAATGGTGTAATGAGTAACTATTTATGATTATTATAAATTAATATTGATATTGAAATAATATATATATACTCCAATACAGTTCAACGATCATAGGAACGATATCATCACTCGTGCGTACGTACGGAATACCGTCTCCACGATGTGATGCGACTCGTTCTACATGATCATCATTACATAGTAATTATATAAATTGAATGAATAAATATGATATATGTTACACAAATACCATTCTGGATATAAGGTATCTATAACCTTAAAAGAAGATTAAGAATGTATTCGGCAAAACACGCATAAGAACAAAAGGCAATAAAGACCCGAGTAACAAGTAACAATGAAATATTACTATCAAGAAGCTAAGAATATGACCATATATGATATCATATCAATATGTATGATTCTATAATAAGTCAATAACATTATTTAAACCATTATACAGGAGCTTCGGATACATACAAAGCAAATTGGACCTAAGGTAAGGGAAATATCACAATCTCATTTTTATCCGAGATTGTTTATACTTTGGCATTTACTGGGGTGTATTTTATCATCCACATCCATGTTTCATCAATATGTAATATTATTTCCATCCACCTACAATTTTTTAAATCCATTTTTACCCTTCGGTGAGTTTTTAGTAAAAGAAATGAAAGGAATTTTTTGTCGTTTTTCGTACGAGGTACTTTTTGACTTTTCCGACAAAAGTACAAAGAATGTTTTTTTTAACATATACGGCATGAATGGATTTTTAAAACATTATTTCCATGAAGCTTCCTTTACAAGTTTTCAAGTTTATTTTTAATCAACTTCTTTTATTTTAAAGTCGTATGACATGTTATGAAAGGAAAAACGTTTTTGAAGTAGAAAGGATATTTTCCTCAAGAATGGAGTTCAAGTATTTTATCAGAATTATTTTCCATCTAAGATAATAAAAGGGTTCTGTTTTTATACCTATTATTACATGGATTTGATTATGTTGTGATGGAAACATTTTTATGAATTCCTTTATCTTATATTAATTGTTTTATGATGTCATGTTGTTTAAGAATCCCATTTTTATTACATGGGTTACACTATGATGTATGGTTTATGATTATGTGGCACACATAAGAAAGGATTCATTATAAGATGGGTGGGACCTATATCTCCCTCCAATGCATTGGGTAAAGATTTTATATCTCATGAGATAGACATGGCTGGAACGGTAGGTTATACCGGTTCAGTGAAACAGGACTGGAACGAGGGTGACTCGGTTCAGAAAGGGACTTTGTCCACTAAGATAGTCTTGGAAATGAGTCATGACTAACAAGAAATGATTTTCCATGATTATGTGTGCATTCCACAAAGTTTCAAGTTTCATGTTATGATTATAGGGATCTCATTTTCACTTCTATGATTTATTCCATGTTCAGATATTATGATCACTTTTGTAGGTTATGATTTTCAAAAAGATATGATATGATTTGTTTTATTTCCTTTATTTTCCCTTGCTGAGCATTTGAGCTCACCCTTTTATGTTTTATTTTCCCCAGGTCAGGAAGATGGATATTAAGTAGAATATGCTAAAAGGGACCATAGATATGATGAATTAAATGGGAGACACTGTAGAAGATTTATGAACCAGTTGTTTATGTTTCCCAGTTTCTAAAGACACTATACCTATACGGTCCTTTGTGGTTTTGTAATATGTTGTAATAAGTGTGCTTCAATTTTGAAGTATTAACAATGTATGTAAAGTATGGGTCGTTATAGTTGGTATCAAAGGAAAGGTATAGTCAACCTTTGGAAACTAGGATGTGAAAGCCTTAGTAAGAAGCCTAAGGATAAGTCTAAGCATAGAACACAATCTTAGTGTTTTAGAAACGGCCATGAATAACCTAGGATAAGACCTTAAGCATGAAAATTTTATTCTTGAATTATGTGGTTTTCCTATTATAATTAGTGTTTCTCACACTATTCTTCTTGGTTTTAGTGAATGGCTGGAACCCGAAGGAACCGTGTTAATGCGGAATGTGATGGGAAATGCAATGATTGTCCCCCTGAGCAACCAAACGATATGGGAGCTGGAATGCAAAATCTTGTAGCCATGCTCACACAACTTTCTCAAGCTATGAATCATGCAGGACTTCCAAACGAGCAAAGGAAGGAGCAACATTCCGTTGAATCCTTCATGAGGTAGCGTCCACCTTCTTTCAGTGGGTCTACTGATCCATTAGTTGCTGAACAATGGATTAGTACTACTGAAAAGATATTTTCAGTTCTTCAATGTTCTGAACATGATAAAGTCATCCTAGCAGTGTATCGTTTGGAAGGAGATGCTGATCAATGGTGGAATCTTATTAAGAATACGAGGCAAAGGGATGAAATTGAGTCTATGGAATGGGATGAGTTCAAGAACTTATTTTTCAATAAGTACTTCCCTCATATTCTCCGAACAAAGATGGAGAAAGAGTTTCTTGAACTGAAGCAAAGGGATGATGAATCTGTTGGTACCTATGAAGCAAATTTTACAAGACTTGCAAGGTATGGTTCTGGTATTATTATCCAACCTGAGAGTAAGATCGATCGATTCTTTAGTGGCTTAAAACCAAGTCTTCGAAGGGCGTTAGCCATAAGGGACTTCAATAGCTACGAGAAAATTGTTCGATGTGCTCTCAAAGTCGAGATGGAGATTGGAATAACCCATCAATCACATGGGTTTGATAAGAAGAGGAAGATGGAATTCAAATAAAAATATAAAGAGCACACAGAAAAGAAGATGAGCTTTTCCTTATGCTCAAAGTGTGGAAAGAAACATGGAGGGAGTTGTCTTAAAGGGACAAGTAAATGTTTTAAATGTGGAAAGGAAGGTCATCGGGCATTTGAATGTCGTGATAATGGGAAGATGATGTCTAATGACGCAAACAAAGGAAGGGATACACAGAATTAACCTAGTACACTTCAATGTTTCAAGTGCAAGGAGATGGGGCATTATGCCAATCAATGCCCAAATCCAAGGGTTGATGATGATGGTCGACGTCAACAAAATCTTAAGGCTAAAGACAAAGGAAAGCCACATGCAATTTCTATCAGCGATGTGGAGTACGATAACGAAGTGGTGAAAGGTACACTTACCATCCAGTCTAAAGTAGCAAATGTTTTATTTGATTCTGGATCCACCCACTCTTTTATTTCTGAAGAATTTTCTAAGGGTATCACCGTATTACCTCAACAATTAGATGTTGAGTTAGCTGTGACAACACCTAATGGCACAACAGTCGCATCAAAAGTTTATAATTCTTCTCCGATCGAAATTTGTGGGAAAGTGCTTCCTGCAAATCTTGTGATCCTTCCTTTAGTGGAATTTGATGTGATTCTTGGCATGGATTGGCTTTCTATACATGGAGCTCATATCAATTTCCAAAGAAGGGAAGTCACATTTCATATTCCAGATCAATCTACGATCGTATATCAATGCAAGGATGAACATAACCTTCCAGTGGAAATTTCTTCCATCTTATGGGTATTGATTCCACTAAATGAAGGTTATTTATCTCAAATGGTTGGTGAGAAACTCACGATTAAGAATATGCCCATTGTACGGGAGTTTGATGATGTCTTTCCGGAGGAATTACCGGGTCTTCCACCAAATCGTGAAGTTGAGTTTTCAATAGAACTCGTACCGGGTGCTTTGCCTATTTCAAAGACACCATATAGAATGGCCCCAACTGAGTTGCAGGAATTGAAGAAGCAACTCCAAGAGAATCTTGATAAGGGATTCATACGCCCTAGTGCGTCACCTTGGGGAGCACCTGTTCTATTTTTTAAGAAGAAAGATTGATCAATGAGACTCTGCATTGATTATCGAGAACTTAACAAGATCACTATCAAGAACAAATATCCTCTCCCACGCATTGATGACTTATTTGACCAACTATGCGGAGCTCAATACT
The DNA here is from genome assembly GCA_963277665.1 of Viscum album. Lineage (NCBI taxonomy): Eukaryota > Viridiplantae > Streptophyta > Magnoliopsida > Santalales > Viscaceae > Viscum > Viscum album. Next base: position 1,507,863,804 of record OY728128.1, on the reverse strand, counting down.
TTTCCAAGATTGATCTTCGTTCAGGGTATCATCAATTAAGGGTCAAAAGGGAGGATATACCAAAGATGACTTTCTGTACAAGGTATGGACACTATGAATTTATAGTGATGCCATTTGGTCTTACTAATGCCCCTGCTATCTTCATGGATCTAATGAATAGAGTCTTTAGAGACTATCTTGATCAATTTGTGGTAGTCTTTATAGACGATATTCTTGTCTATTCAAAGAGAAAGGAAGAGCATGAAGATCACTTGAGAATTATATTGAAGACCCTGAGAAAGGAGAATCTTTATGCCAAATTTACCAAGTGTGAATTTTGGCTTCAAAAAGTTGCATTTTTGGGTCACATAATCTCAAAAGAGGGGATATCTGTGGATCCAGAAAAAATAGAGGTTATCGAAAGATGGTCGAGACCAACAACAGTAACTGAGATCCGAAGTTTTCTTGGTTTGGCTGGATATTATCGACGTTTTGTAAAAGATTTTTCACGATTATCTAATCCACTCACCAAGTTGACTCGGAAAGGAGTTAAGTTTGTCTGGACAGAGGAATGTGAAGAGAATTTCAAGGAGTTGAAAAGAAGGTTATCCAGTGCACCTGTGCTCACACTGCCTTGTAGTGGAGAAAGGTTTGTGATCTACAATGATGCATCCAAGAAGGGATTGGGGTGTGTTCTTATGCAAAATGATATGGTGATAGCTTATGCCTCACGACAGTTGAAAATCCATGAGCAAAATTACCCAACACATGATTTGGAGTTGGCTGCGGTAATCTTTGCATTAAAGATTTAGAGGCATTACCTTTATGGTGAAAGGTGTGATATTTATACTGATCATAAAAGATTAAAGTATATTTTCACACAAAAGGAGTTAAATATGCATCAAAGAAGATGGTTGGAGCTGATTAAGGATTATGACTGCTCAATCCATTACCACCCTGGGAAAGCAAACAAGGTGGCAGATGCATTAAGTCGACAAGACCATGCTAGTTTATCCATGATGAGGATCACAAAAGATCCAATATATATGGATTTACAAAGGATGGATCTTGGAATTATAATGGAAGGGGAAAAATCTTATCTTTCTCAAATGAATGTTCAACCATCTATACATGTGAAGATTAAAGAGGCACAGAAAGAAGATGTCGAGTTACAAAAGAAGGTGAGAAATGTTCCGGAATTCAACCTTGATTGTGATGGGATAATAAAGTTCAGGAATCAGGTTTGTGTTCCTTCCATCCCCGAATTAAAGAAGGAGCTGCTGGATGAGGCTCATAGTTCTTCATTCTCTATTCATCCTGGAAGCACGAAGATGTATAGGGACCTGAAAGAGTACTTCTGGTGGGATGGAATGAAAAGAGATGTTGCTGAATATGTCTCTCGATGCTTGGTTTGTCAACAAGTTAAAGCTGAGAGACAGAAGTCTAAGGGGATGTTACAACCATTACCCATACCCGAATGGAAATGGGAAAACATCACTATGGACTTTGTCACAGGACTTCCTAAAACATCCAAAGGCAATAATGCTATCTAGGTCATAGTTGAACATCTTACAAAGTCTGCACACTTCATTCCTATTAGAGAGGATTTCTATCTAGATCAGCTTTCCAGGATATATGTAAAGGAAGTGGTAAGATTGCATGGAGTACCACTTTCTATTATATCTGATTGGGATCCGAGATTTACCTTGAAGTTCTGGCGAAGTCTTCAGCATACTCTGGATACAGAGTTGAGTTTCAGCACTACTTATCATCCCCAGACAGACAGTCAGTCTGAGAGAACAATTCAAACCCTAGAAGATATGTTGAGAGCTTGCTCTATGGATTTCAAAGGAGGTTGGGATCAACACCTACCTTTGGTGGAATTTTCTTATAATAATAGCTTTCACTCCAGTATTCAGATGGCTCCTTATGAAGCTCTCTATGGAAAGAAATGTAGGACTCCAACTTGCTGGGATGAAGTTGGGGAAAGAAAGCTATTAGGACCTGATCTCGTTGATGAAATGGCAGAAAAGGTCAGATCTATTCAACAACACATAAGAGCAGCTCAGAGTCGACAGAAAAGTTATGCCGACAACCGAAGAAAAGACCTAGAGTTTGAAGTGGGTGATAAAGTGTTCTTACGAATATCTCCCTGGAAGAGGGTTATGAGATTTGGAAAGAAGGGGAAGTTGAGCCCTAGATATATCGGTCCTTTCGAAATACTGGATCATGTGGGGAAGGTAGCTTACCGATTGGCGCTTCCACCGAATCTCTCTCAAGTTCATGATGTGTTCCATGTATCTCTCCTGAGAAAGTAAATACCAGATCCTTCACATGTACTCAGCTCAGAAGTTGTACCGCTGGAGAAAGATATTTCTTATGAAGAACAGCCGATAGAGATTCTGGATCGTAGCGAAAAAGTCCGACGAAACAAGACCACTCGATTGGTGAAAGTTTTATGGAGGAACCACCAACTTGAAGAAGCTACATGGGAGCTTGAAGATATGATGAGGGAGAAGTATCCTCATCTGTTTGTTACAAAGTGACGAATTTCGAGGGAGAAATTCTTTTTAAGGGGGGTAGAATGTAACACCCGAGACTTTTATGTTATATAAATCATCAAAGGAATCTTTTTCTACACAACACTTGCTTGGCTTTCTTTACACGCAATCGCGACCTTCCTCGATAGCTTGCGTCGTACGCAATACCGAGTTTTACTAAACAACGATATGCTATTAAAATATTATTAAAATTAGCCGTTATGAATAGTAATAACCACTTTTTGAAATTTTATAAATTTTATTTTTCAAAATGGACTTTATTTTTGGATTCGGAATATCGAAATTAGCCTTGTGTGAAATTTTGGTATTTTTCTGAAAACTTTCAATTTTTGAAACCACTAAGTGCTAGGTTAAAAACTGAATTTTGCATAAAACTTAATTTTACCACTTCTGTGAATGGAATTTCGAAAATCCGATAGACACGGTTGATATCAGTAAGTAAAATGTGGTTCAATGAGATAAAAATAATTTTTTGGTGAATAGTAACTTTTTACTTTTTTTTTACCGCAGTTAATAGTAAATAGGGTAACTAAGGGTAAATATGATATTATTATTAACATAACACATGTCCTAATTCTATTGGACAAGTGTAATTCGACCAAAAACAATCTTAGGAATAAAATATGACCATTTAGGTCCACTTGGATTAGATTAGGACATTTATTATTAATTTATTTAAAGAAGGGTTAAAATAGTTAAAATCAAAGTTTAATAAGTAAATCATTTTTAATATGGGGTTATACATAAGATAAATTATACTATAAATATTCATTAGAAAGCTGAAAAGAGTTCCTACATAATGGTATTTTATTTATAATTTTTAGACATTAAATAATTTAATTTATTTATGACACAATGATGATGTAGTAATTATCTTATTAATGAAATATTGACATAATTGGTGTTATAAACACCAAAATAAATGTCATTTGAGACTTTTTATGAATTACACTAATTTTCTAGGTTACTATGATATATTAGTGTTGATTTAATCAACTTTATTCGAACATATAATTCTGTTATGACTTTCACAAAAATCATATATCAAATAGTGTCAAAATTGACACAAAATAGTTTTTAAATAAAATATTATATTATTAACTTTTATTTTATTCCTAAAAATCTAAGGTTCGGCCAAATTACTTATATAAGGATATATATATTAATAATAAACAATTTGGGGTTCTTTTGGAATGTTATAGTAAGTGTATTAACCATATAGTGAAAGAAAACAAAAAGACATGGTAAAAGTTAAATTATTTAACTTAGAGTTAAATCTAATTGATAAGGTTAAAATAATACCATAAACTTGTCTAAATCCTATTGGTTGATAGGATTTCGACCCATCCACACTTTAGATTCGAAATAAGACCCTTTGGAACCATTATAAACCGATTTTGACTTTAATATAAAATAATATTTTGAGATATTCCTAAGGTGCCCCTCTCCTCCCTTATAAAAGGGCACCTCCTCCCCCTCCTCCTCAAACCAATTTGAGCACTCAAGCTCGGCCAACCCCTGCCATTTTCTCCTCTCCACTTCCCTAGAATAATCCTAGAGGTCCTGGTCTTCTTCAAAGACCAATCTTAGTTCCCTAAGTGGACGATTCAAAGAGGCGTTCCAAAGAAGAGGTAATATCCATTACCGATCTTTTCAATTTCTTTCATCTTCAACTTCTTCTTCTTTAGTTGTTTCATGATAAAGTAATAACATCAGTATTAATTACATACTAATATGTTATTATAAATATGAAACAACCCTAATTCACCTTCTATCCATCCTACGGAAAAATGAAATCACCGCGCGTGTGTACGTACGGAATACCGTCTCCACGCCGTGGTGTAATCTATTTTCCACCATCACATTACAAGGATGGGTATAATGGTGTAATGAGTAACTATTTATGATTATTATAAAGTAATATTGATACTGAAATAATATATATATACTCCAATACAGTTCCATGATCATAGGAACGATATCATCACTCGTGCGTACGTGCGGAATACCGTCTCCACGATGTGATGCGACTCGTTCTACATGATCATCATTACATAGTAATTATATAAATTGAATGAATAAATATGATATATGTTACACTAATACCATTCTGGATATAAGGTATCTATAACCTTAAAAGAAGAATAAGAATGTATTCGGCAAAACACGCATAAGAACAAAAGGCAATAAAGACCCGAGTAACAAGTAACAATGAAATATTACTATCAAGAAGCTAAGAATATGACCATATATGATATCATATCAATATTTATGATTATGGAATAAGTCAATAACATTATTTAAACCATTATATAGGAGCTTCGGACACGTACAAAGAAAATTGGACCTATGTTAAGGGAAATATCACAATCTCATTTTTATCCGAGATTGTTTATACTTCAGCATTTACTGGGGTGTATTTTATCATCCACATCCATGTTTCATCAATATGTAATATTATTTCCATCCACCTACAATTGTTTAAATCCATTTTTACCCTTCGGTGAGTTTTTAGTAAAATAAATGAAAGGAATCTTTTGTCGTTTTTCGTACAAGGTACCTTTTGACTTTTCCGACAAAAGTACAAAGAATGTTTTTTAAACTTATACGACATGAATGGATTTATAAAACATTATTTCCAAGAAGCTTCCTTTACAAGTTTTCAATTTTATTTTTAATCAACTTCTTTTATTTTAACGTCGTATGACATGTTATGAAAGGAAAAATGTTTTTGAAGTAGAAAGGATATTTTCCTCAAGAATGGAGTTCAAGTATTTTATCAAAATTATTTTCCATCTAAGATAATAAAAGGGTTCTGTTTTTATCCCTATTATTACATGGATTTGATTATGTTGTGATGGAAACATTTTTATGAATTCCTTTATCTTATATTAATTGTTTTATGATGTCATGTTGTTTAAGAATCCCATTTTTATTACATGGGTTACACTATGATGTATGGTTTATGATTATGTGGCACACATAAGAAAGGATTCATTATAAGATGGGTGGGACCTATATCTCCCTCCAATGCATTGGGTAAAGATTTTATATCTCATGAGATAGACATGGCTAGAATGGTAGGTTATACCGGTTCAGTGAAACAGGACTGGAACGAGGGTGACTCAGTTCAGAAAGGGACTTTGTCCACTAAGATAGTCTTGGCAATGAGTCATGACTAACAAGAAATGATTTTCCATGATTATGTGTGCATGACACAAAGTTTCAAGTTTCATGTTATGATTATGGGGATCTCATTTTCATTTCTATGATTTATTCCATGTTATGATATTATGATCTCTTTTGCAGGTTATGATTTTCAAAAAGATATGATATGATTTTTTTTATTTCCTTTATTTGCCCTTGCTGAGCATTTGAGCTCACCCTTTTATGTTTTCTTTTCCCCAGGTCAGGAAGATGGATATTAAGTAGAATATGCTAAAAGGGACCCTAGATATGATGAAATAAATGGGAGACACTGTAGACGATTTATGAACCAGTTGTTTATGTTTCCCAGTTTCTAAAGACACTATACCTATACGGTCCTTTGTGGTTTTGTCATATGTTGTAATAAGTGTGCTTCAATTTTGAAGTATTAACAATGTATGTAAAGTATGGGTCATTATAATACCTATACACACAATTTATCCATTTTTTCAATATTGTTAAAGTGTACTTATTTTTAATTTATTCAATGTCACTCATTTTAAACATGCATACACTTAAGATTAAATATTCATTAATAATGTTAAAAATATATTTTTAAAAAATATTTATAAATAAATATATTTATAAATGTACATTTACTATATTTATATATTTATATATTTATAATTATAAATAAATAAATAAATATTATTTTTTAAAAAAGTATTTATATAATTATAAATGATTAATTATATATATTTAAATATTTATTAAATTTATAATAAATTTATTCAATTAATGAATATATTTATTATATTTATAATTATAAACCCTTTATCTGTGCCTATGTAATAAGCACTGATAAAATGCATCTTTATCAGTGCTTATTACTTAAGCATTGATAAAAGGTATCTTTATCAGGGTGTTCTTTGAACCACTGATAAAAGTGTCCTGATATATTTAAGAAACCCTAACCCGTAGTGAAATCATCGTGATATCTGAATATTTCAATGGAAGCAACCCTAGAAACCACTACCACTCCACGAATCCAACCTCAAATTAAGGGTTGAACAATTCCAATTCTCAAATCCAAGGCTCAAATGATTCAAGGGTTGAATGAATGCATGGATTGAACATATGTGTTTCTTTACTTTCTCTTGAATGTAAGTATTTCTCTACTTTGTCTTAGAGAATTAGGGGTGTAAAACATCAATGGTTCTGGCCATGGTGGAGTCTGTTTTACAACTATGAGTGTGGCGAGTTAGCCAGTTTATAGAATTGGCCATGGAGATCATCCATTTTTTATGTTTAGATTTTTTATAGTGTGAAACACCTATATTGTGATCCTTTCTAGCTTCGCTATTAGGCCATACAAGTATCACCTAAATTCTTAATTACAGTTGCGAGTTTATATAGGGGATTGTGATATACACTTTTAGTTATGTAAAAGTGTGGATGAATAATGCTTTATTTTTATTAGATAAATAGTAGAATTAGTCATATAGTAGAAGTACCATCCCATTTTACATCATCTATATAATTTTTTATGTATCAATTTCCATAATGGTGGTTGGGTTGCATATGAGGCTTCTTCCTGGCATATTAAAGTGACTAGTTATTTTCGTATTTGTGTATTAGAGACTTTAGATGGGCAGTGATGTTTTATATATCTGTTAATTTTGGGATTCTACTGAAATTTCTAAGTGAAATAAGGGTAGTACACTTAAAAAATGCCGCTTCATAGAATTCATTCTATCTCGATACTGGCTAGTTTGTATGGGATATGTGTTGTAAGGGTTGGTTTGTTTTCCCCCTTGGTTATGATATATCATATTGATTTTTATTATTTATTCATGCCAACATCTTTATGTACATCCCTAGAATCTTAAGGATTGGTAAATATGTACTATATAGCTTCCATGAATCCTTCATATGGGTAGATCTGATGTGATGACCTCCCTAGAAATGTTGGGATGGGTCAGTGTGAAAATATGACATCCCAATAGTCTTGATATGTTTCCAAATATTTGGTATTCCATTAATATTAAATATAATAATTCCATAGGTTATTATATCAATTTTTTTCTAAAAAATAGAATGGAGGTTATAAAATTCTAAATATTAGAATTTTTTTTATATATTCATCATTTTAGTTCTACATGTATTGGTTCCAACCCTAAGAATCTCTCATTACCATTCATGTATATTAAATAACACTTTATTTATTAAAATTTTTTATCAATACATTTTTATATATTCTAGTTGATTGAATGAGAGTTTATTATTCTTTTTTATCATATTTGGGTTTATTATTACTCTTTAATTGCCTATATTATATTTTTATTTTTAAAGGGTTTTAGAAAGACTTGATGTGTGTCAAACAAATTTTTTTATTACAATTTTTTTCTTGAGACTCACCCCCCATATCTTTCATAGACAACTGTCACCCTCATCAGTTTCATATCACAAATAGTTGTATTTTGTTACATGAGACTCATACCCCATTTATTTTATGTTTCTTATAATACTCTAATAAGTAGTTATCCTAGGGATTAATACTACTTAGATTATTTCAAGAAATATAGGTTCATATCCATAAGAGATGAAGGATGTGTGTCAAACAAAAAAATGCAATGATAAATTTTTAGGAGATTAGCGGATGAGCATAAAAGTTGCCTATAAATTTTACCTTTGAATTAATTTAGAGGATAACAACTACCATAATTGGTTAATTATTTTCTTAAATTCAATTACCCACTTTCTTCAAATCATACTAAAATTATTTGAAACAATCAAATTTTGGGTTTCCCTTATTAGAATTTTCTATAACATTAACCTTTTATAATGAATATCATATGTGTATTTATTTATTTATTATAAAGCTTTAATATTTTATCAACCCAATAGGATGGATATGAATAAAAAATGGATGAATACTAATTTATTAAAAAATATTTTGAAGATGGAGTTAAAGAGTTCATGAAGTTTTCAAGATATCATACATATGAACCCTCTCAAATCCTTTTTATGTGTTTACATTGATGTTTTTCAAGATAAATTAGTCTATAAGAGTTGTAAGAACATTTGATTTGTCATGGAACAGACCAGATATATTAATTTTGGACTAAAAATGGGAAAAATTTAATGTACACACTTATTGGGATGATACTATAGTTTATGGATCATTTGATATGAATAAAAGTATAAATGATGATGGAGATCACGTGGAAGAAATCGAAATTTCAATTGAAGATAACCTTTGTGATTGTTAAAAGTTGTTTGAGAAGTCAAATAGTCATTACAAGAGACTATTGTATACCAATTGTTCTACATACAAAACATTTTCTGCTATATTAATGTTATATAATTTGAAAGCTAGTAGTGGATGAAGTGAAACCAACTTTACAAAACTACTTTGTATTCTGAATGATATGATACCAGAAGAAAATAAACTAACATGTCAAACATATGTGTCTAAATGAATTATAAATTCAATGGGAATGATATCTAAAAAATAAATGCTTGTCCAAATAATAACATCTTGTTACGCAAGGACCATGAATCACTCATAAAATAACCTAAGTGTGGTGCAAATAGATAAAAGAAAAATTAATGAAGCCATTTAATATATGTTTGTCACATCCTATCATTCCACGAATTAGAAGACTATTTGGATGTCTGGAAAACACAAGACAATTAACATCACATACATATACAATAATTAAATATCCAAACCTATGTTATCTAGTAGATTATACTTAGTGAAATAAAATTGATTATGAGTATCTTGAATTTGGAAATGAGTCATGAAACTTTCATATTTCATTATCTATGGATAGAATAAATCATTTCAGTATACAAAGTAGTATTCATAGTACATGGCCCATCATGTTGGTAAATTATAACTTGCCTCCATGGTTATACATGAATTAAAAATACATTATATTATAACAACTTATATTTATACTGAAGAAACTTGATAATGATATTTATGTCTATTTGGCTCCATTGATCTATGATCTGAAATTGATGCGGGATACATGTGTTACAATGCATGATGCTCATAGAAGTTAATAATTCAAATTGTGATTATGTTGTATGGGATAATAAATGACTTCCACACTTATGGAAATTTATCAGGCTATAACATTAAAGGAATGTTGGAGTGTCCCATTTGTGAAAAATTCACATACTCAGTCTGGTTGAAACATTCCTCAAAGACTATGTTTTTAGAACATCATAAGTTTTTACCTCGATGACATAAATACTGATCTTTGATGATAAAATTAAATGGGAACATCGAACAACATACACCATCATCTCCAGTAATGGGTGATCAAATTTAAAATGAAGTAAAAGATATTGACAATATTTTCAGTAAACAATTTTAAAAAAACCATATAAAATCTGGTTGGAAGAAGTTATTTTTTTTGAATTACTGTATTGGAATGGTTTGTATGTTATACATTTTCTTGATGTCATGAATATAGAAAAAAAATATATTTTATAGTGTTATTGACATGTTTCTAAATATTACTAGAAAAAATAAAGATGTCATAAAGGCTAGGTTGGACTTGATTTAAATGGGGATAAGGGAAGATTTGGTGTCAATGAAGGGTAAAAGGTGAAGTTTTCTTTCTCCAGTAGCTTACACTCTATCCAGATATGAAAATTTTCAATTTTACATTTTCATTAATAATATAAATTTTCCAAAGGGACATTCATCAAATAAAAATAATGTCATGTTAATGAATAATTTATACTTACAAGGAATGAAATCACATGACTATCATGTTTTTATGAAAGATTTGATTTCTGTTTCTTTCTATTTCATCTTCATCAAAATGTACAACATAAATTAACCAGACTCTACTTCTTTTTTTAAATCCATATGAAATAAATTTATAAACTCTATGAAGTTTCCAATTATGAATAAGTAGGTTTCAATCATATTATGTGAATTAGATATGTTCTTCCCATAATTATTTTCTTATACAGGTGGATTCTTTTGTTTGAGTTGGGGTAGTTTGACCATATTTCATGACTTTATGAACCAAAACTTCCACTGAGTTCTTCTCCATCAAAAAATTTTCACCACTGTAGTGTTGAAATTTATCACTTTCCTTCAAGTTCCCTTTTTTGCTCAATAAAAAAGGCAATATTTACATAAGCATAGTAAAATCGTTGTCCATAGAATTAATGTATTTTTTCATATTTAAGTTTTATTTTTTATTTTCATTTTTACTCATATAATAATTGTTTTCTTATCTAGGTGGATTCTTTTTTAGAGTTGGGTTGGTTTGTTCGAAGCTACTCATGACCATGAGATATTGGAATTCGAGTCTGCAAATGAGATAATGACATTAAGAAAATTCATCAAGAATGAATACAACAATCATGAAAATGTGAATCCATACTACTTATTTAATTAATTTTTTCATCATTTTATAATATATTTATAATTTCATTTCATTATAATTTTTATCAAAAACTTATTTAATTTTTTCACAAATATTTTAGTATAGGAAGATCATGTGGTCATTTTGCTGAATTATCATGATATAATGGGCACATGAGCTTCCTATACACTTCTAGATTTCAAAAATGAGAAAGGTTTTTCGGAAAAGAACATCATGTCAATATAAATCATTATAACAACATAATTTAGTATTTTTAGGACTTTGGGATGCGTAGGAATTATTTTCACCTTAATCCGACACATGGTGTGACCGATATGACTCAAAGTGATTTTTTATTTAAAATTGACATTAATTTTAGTAAAAATAATGCTGACATTCTCAAAACTGATAAAAAATATCCATATTTTTTTGATACTATAGTACAATGATCCATAAGTTGTTTTTGACATCTATGAATCATACGAACCTCAATCTAACACACAATGTGCCCAATATGACTCAATGTGTCCATTATCAGTTTAAAAACAATATTTTAGTTCAAAAAGTGTCACTTACTTAAAATCAATCATACACTCTCATATTTAATTAATAATTTATAAATAATATTCATAATTAGTTTGGGGAATGTAGGAATTAGTCTCACATAAAACTGATACACGATGTGATCAGTTTGATTCAAAGTGCGTGTTTCCTATTTAAAATGACATTTTAGTAAAAAAAGTGATATAACCAAAATCAATCAAACACATTTGGATTGTTTTTATACAATATGAAAATTATATATAATTTATCTGATAAATGTAAGAATCATCCGCACCTTAATACAACACATGGTGTGGCCGGTAAGACTCTAAGTGCATGTATTTATTTAAAACTGAAATTAATTTTACTAAAATGGACAACTGACCAACTCAAAATCAAGAAAAAGCATTCATATTTTTATAATTTATAGAAAAAATCCATAATTAAGTTTCTACATGTAAAAATCCAAAACACATCAATCTGAAACACAATGTTCCTAGTATGACTCAAATTGTCTGTTATCAATTTAAAATCAACAATTTAGTTTAAAATGTGTCACTCATTAAAAAAAACAAAAAATTCTATGATTTTATTGATAATTTAGGAATATTATTCAAAATTAATTTGTGACATGTGGAAATTAGTCTCATGTCAAATACACAATGTGATTAGTATGAGTCAAAGTGTGTGTTTTTAGTTTAAAATGACATTTTAGTAAAAAAGAGAAGTGACATACTCAAAACCAAGAAAACACATTTATATTATTTTAATACTTTAGTAAAATGATCCATAAGTCATTAGAGATGTGTGATAATTATCCTCACCTCAATTCTATGTACAGTGTGACCGATATGACTCCAAGCGCATCTTTTTATTTAAAGTTGACATCAATTTTAGTAAAATGGACAACTGACTTACTCAAAACTGAGAAAACACATTCAAATTATTTTGATATTTAGAAAATATACATAATTCATTTTTGATGTCTAGGAATAATCCTCACCTTAATATGATACATGATGTTTATGGTATGACTCAAAGTGTCCGTTGTTAGTTTAAAATCGATATTTTAGTTCAAAAAGTGTAACTCAAGGAAAACATTTCAAAAATGCTATGATTTTCGTGATAATTTAAGAAAATAGTTCATAAGTAATTTTTAATGTTTATTAATAAGTCTCAAATCAAATTGATTCACAATGCGATCAATATGAGTTAAAGTGTCTGTTTCCAGTTTAAAATGACATTTTTAAAAAAAAGAAAAGTGACATAATCAAAACTAAGAAAATAAAGTCAGATTGTTTTGATACTTTACAAAAATTATCCATAACTCATTTGATACATCTAGGAATTATATGTACCTCAATCCAATGCATGATGTGACAGTATCACTCTATGTGGGTCTTTTTATTTAAAGTTGACATCAATTTTAGTAAAATGGACAACTGTCCTACTCAAAACAAAGAAAAATATTTCATTTTGTTTTGATAATTCAAAGAAATGATCCATAAGTCAATTTTTATGTTTAGGGAGAATATGAACCTCAATATGATACACAATTTTCCCAATATCACTCAAAATGTTTGTTATCAGATTGAAATTTATATTTTAGTTAAAAAATTATCACTCACAGAAAACTGAATAAACACACCCATATTTTTTCATAATTAAGGAAAAAGATTTTATAATTCATTTTTAATGTGTAGTAATCAATCTCACATCAAACTAATACACAATGTGATCAGTATGAGTCAAAGTGTGTGTTTCCAGTTTAAAATGACATTTTAGTAAGAAAGAAAAGTGACGTACTCCAAACTAATAAAATGCATTAGGATTATTCTTATACTTTAAAAAAATTTTCCATAATTTATTTTATAATTTTATAAATTATATTCACCGCAATCGGATGTATGGTGTCACCGTTAAGACTCAAAGTGCGTCTTTTTATTTAAAATTGGCATCAATTTTAGTAAAATGGAGAACTGACTTACTCAAAATATTTAAAATACATTCATATTGTTTTTATACTATACAAAAATGATCCATAAGTTATTTGTGAAATATAGGAATTAGCCTCACCTAAATATGATACATGATGTTCCTGATATGGCTCAAAGTGTCTGTTATTAGTTTAAAATCAACATTTTAGTTAAAACAATTTACACTCACTAAAAATTGAACAAATTCACTCATCTTTTCTTAATAATTTAGGAAAATGATTCATAATTAATTTTTTATTTATATGAATTAGTTTCATGTAAAAATGATACATGATGTGATTGGTATGAGTCAAAGTACATTCTTATACTTTAAAATGACATTTTAGTAAAAAAGTCAAGTGATGTACTCAAAATCAAGAAAAAAATTTATATTGTTTTGATATATTAATAAAATATTCCATATGTTATTTGAGATGTTTAAGAACAAATCTCATGTTAATCAGATGCATGTTGTGACTTATTGGACTCCATGTGAGTCATTTTATTTAAAATTGACATTATTTTTAGTAAAATAGACAACTCATCTACTAAAAACTAAGAAAACAATTTCAGATTATTTTTATACATTATAGAAATGATCAATAAGTCATTTTTGACATGTAGGTGTCAACCACACCTCTATCCAATACATGTTAGGACCGGTATGACTTGAAGTGTCCGTTATTAGTTTAAAAGGTGTCACTCATTGAAAACCAATCAAATATGCTCAAATCTTCATGATAATTTAGGAAAACTATTCATAAGTCATTTTTTATTTATATCAATCTATCTCATTCTAAACTAATACACGATGTGATCGGTATGAGTCAAAGTGCGCATTTCCAGTTTGAAATGATATTTTATAAAAAATACAAGTGACATTCTCAAAAAATGAAGAAATCACTCATATTGTTTTGATACTTTAGGAAAATTATTTATAAGTCATTCAAGATGTATAGAATCAACTACACCCCAATTTGAAACATGGTGTGACCAATATGACTCAAAATGCATCCTTTTATTTAAAATTGACATAAATTTTAGTAAAATGTACAAATGAACAACTAAAAAATGATAAAACACATTTTTATTGTTTTGATACTTTATAGAAATGATCAATATGTCATTTGTAACATTTACGAGTTATCCTCACCTCAATATAATACATGATGTCCCTGATATGATTCAAAGTATATGTTATGAGTTTAAAATCGAAATTTTAGTTCAAAAAGTGCTAGTAATTGAAAAATGATCAAACACACTAATATTTTCTTGATAATTGAATAAAAATATTAATAATTCATTTGTGAGGTATAGAAATCCGTATCACATCAAACCGTTACATGATGTGATCGTTAAGAGTCAAAGTGTATGTTTATAATTTGAAATGAAATTTTAGTAAAAAAGACAAGTGACATACTCTAAAACTAATAAAACACATTCATATTAGTTGGGTAATTTATAAAAACGATCCATAAGTAATTTTAGATGTGTAATAATTAAAGTCACCTCAATCCGACTCACAGTGTGACTAGTATGACTCAAATTATGTTTTTTATTTAAAATTGATGTCAATTTTAGCAAAATGGACAACTGACCTACTCAAAACTGAGAAAATTAATATTTTTTTGTTTTTATACTTTACAAAAACTATAAAAAATTCATTTTTCATGTTTAGTAATTATCCGCACCTCAATTCGATACAGGACGTGCCTGATATGACTCAAAGTGTTTGTTATCAGTTTAAAATTGACATTTTTGTTAAAAATATTTCACTAATTGGAAATGATTAAACACAAAAATATTTTCATGATAACTTATGATAAATAATCATAAGTAATTTTTGATATATAGGAATTAGTCTAACATAAAACTTATACACGATGTGATAATTATGAGTCAAATAGTGTTTTTTTAATTTAAAATGACATTTTAATAAAAAAGGAAAGTGACATACTGAAAACTATGAAAACACATTAGGGTTATTTTGAAAAATTATTAAAATGATCCATAAGTCATTTGAGATGTGTATGAATCATCTTCATCTCAAACCGATGCACGATGTGATTGGTATGACTCTAAGAACATTTTTTTTATTTAAAATTGACATCAATTAAGTAAAATGGACAAGTGACCAACTCAAAACCATGAAAATGAATTTTGTTTTTTTTTATAGTTTACATAAATGATCTATAATTAATATTTGACATATATTAATTAGTATAACCTGAATAAAAAACACTATGTGCCCGGTATGACTCAAAGTGTTCGTTACTAGTTTAAAATTGATATTTTAGTTCAAAAGTGTCACTCACTAAAAACTAATCATACATGATCTGATTTTATTGATAATTTAATAAAAAAATTCATAAGTCATCTTTGATGTTTAGGAATCTATCTCATGTAAAACTGATACATGATGTGATCAGTATGAGTCAAAGTGCATGTTTCCAATTTAAAATGACATTTTAGTAAAAAAGACAAGTGACATACTCAAAATATAGAAAAGACATTCAGATTATTTTTATACTTTTGGAAAATTAACCATAAGTCATTTGAGATATGTATGAATCTTACACAACTAAATACGATGCATAGTGTAACCCGTATGACTCTAAGTGCATAATTTTATTTAAAATTGACGTCAATTTTAGTAAAATGGAAAACCGACCTACTCAAAAATGAAAAAACACATTCATATTATTTCAATACTTTTTAGGAATGATCTATAAGTAATTTGTGACATTTAGGAAATAACTTCAACCTAATCCTATACATGATGTTCCCTGTATTACTCAAAGCGTCTGTTATCAGTTTAAAATCGACATTTTTGTTCAAAAAGTGTCACTCAATGAAAACTGATCAAATGTGATTGAATTTTATTAATAATTTAGGAAAATTATTCATAAGTAATTTTTGACATGCTGTACACATTCTCATTTCATCCAGCGACATTTTGTGATCATTATGATTCAAATTGTGTGTTTCTAGTTTAAAATTACATTTTAGTAAATAAGACAAGTGACATACTCAGAACCAATAAAACACATTTAGATTGTTTTGATTCTTTAGTAAAATGATCCATAAGTCCTTTTACACATGTAGAAATAATTGTAATCTCATTTCTTATGACTTTAAGTGATTATTTTCAATATATAAGTGTCATTTTATTTTACAATGAACATCACATCACCAAAACTGAGCAAATGATCCTAGATTGTTTTCTCAACATTATATCTATTATTAATTAGTTAGTATCCTTATTATTTTAATATTATATTTATTTATATTTCATCAATAATGGTAGGGATAATAAACAATTGAAAACCTACCTAAATGCACATGGGGAGGTTCCAAACTAAGTCCTCTCAAACACAACCAAAATACACAACCACTAGGGTGTTCTTGTGGGGCTTTATCTTATACTTAATTAATTAAATTTCCCTGAGATAATGCTTGAATATGAACAAGAAATGGTGTGATGTGTAAGAGTCAACCACAACTCAGTCTGATACAAATTATTCTTGGTATGACTCAAAGTTTAGTTTAAATCTAACACATTCTATTAATTTGTTTCTTTATATTAATACTAATATAAGAATTATTTTCTTATATAGGTGCACTATTTTGCTCGAGCCTAGGTGGTTTATTTGGAAAAAGCATGAGTGAGGGTTAAGATCAAAAGAAAAAGGAACATTGATGTTTTTGAATTTATGTAATTTTTTTTACTTAGCTAATTTTATAATCCAATGTTTGAAATGTATATAATATTGTGGTTTTTGTGTTATAAATTTTATTTCATTTGAATTCTATATTGATACATGATTTTTTTTGATATCTGGTGGTGTTTGTAGTGTTGTGGTATTTTGTTACAATATATTTCACTGGTGAAAACGTGTGTTGTTACAACACAATATAGTATGTTGTTACATCACACTGTAGTATGCCCCTTCATCAGCACTTTTGAAAGTGCTGATAAATGGGTCCTTTAATAGTGGTTTTAAAAGTACTAATAAAAGTACCCTTTATCAGTGCTAAATAAAAGTGCTGATAAAATACAAGGGATTTTAATCTTACTCCAGTAATCAGATCTTCTCTAGCACTAATAAAAGCCAATTTAGCATTGTTAAAGGCCTATTTTGTAGTAGTGAAACACATTTTTTTGATATAGTTTATTTTTAAGCATAATGGTTTTGTCTAGGATTTTTTTTTAATATTGTTGATTTAAATAAAATTAATTGGTTTATTATTAACCAAAATTGTTCTGTGTTACTTTAAAAAAATCCAAAACCTAATTTCATCTAACTAAAGCTTAATTAAATTAGAAAGACTAAAAATAGTTATTTTTTAAAAAGTATTTCTTAGTTTTTAAAATTTCAGTCAAGGTTTTTCTAAATTCAACATAGTATTTTTGAATATATAATTTCACTCAATAAATAAATTTTTGATCATTAATTTTTTTACAAGATTTTAAGTCATACTTAATTCTTAATACAATCATAAACTCTATGATTTTAGTAAAAATGTCATTTTTTACTATGCAACTAAAACATTATTTCAGAAAAATATCAAATATTCATCCAAATTTACGATGAATTAAAAAATGAAGTTCAACTTTTAAAAATAATAATCTAAAATTTATAAATTATTTTTAAATTAAAATTCTAAATATAAAGAGAAACGATTTTTATGGAAAAATAAATTTTTAAAGTATTCTTAAAATTATTTAAAATCAATTTGTAATTTAAATAATGTTAATATATTAGTTCATATATGTTAATTATTTAAAAAGTCTTATTTTAATTTATTATTATAAAATATAAAACACTTAAAAAATTTCTTTTTAAATAATAAAAATCCTTTTTAATATGAAATCATATTAATTATTTATCCTCTAGATGTAATCAATTTTAGTTGAGTAATAACATTTTATTTCCTAGAAGTTTTATTATTATTAAAATATTATTGACAGAATTCATTAAATATATCATGAATCATTTTAGTTTGGTGTTGTTTGTGAAACCAGATATCAAAAAATATATTCCACAATCTTGATGTGTCACACCAAGATTATGATAACCACAAACAAAGACAACCACGATAGACTATATAGGTAAAGATATGGCTTAATTAAAAAAACCTCAAGCAAAGACAAATAGAAAAATAATGGGTTACAACCTTGGGTCTAGGGTGGAAAATAGGGTAATCTAGGACTTATCACTCGGAAAAAACTTAATAATAATGATCCACAAATACACATTTAAGGAACAAACAAGTCATTGGGTCAATTACATTACCAAAAATATAAATATCCCATGAGGAATAATTAATGGTTATATACACCAAAAATAATTAGGTAAACGATTTCATTCTATACAAAACATTTAGAGCATAAATTCCCAACTAGATCACCACTACTATCCCAAAACTGAGCTACACTTAGAAGAAAAGAAAAAACTGTATGGATCATCCCAAAATATATAATTTACACATTCATCAGGACCTTCTTGGGTGGCACACTCGAAATAGTATGAAACATAAACTGAATCAAGTCATGCTTCCAAATTAAAGTAAACAAATCAACATAAACTATGATATAAAACCAAATATACAACTCACTAAGATAAGATAATGTTAAAAAACATACAACACAAAATAAATAACTCTTTAAAATCACTTATTGTATACATTTCATTTCATTTAAAATAAAACAAATAGAATCCATTTTTTAATTACACCAAGAATTAAAAAATACTCTTCCCTATAAAATAGGTTCATGTTATTCATAAAAATAAACTTAATTATTCAAAATAATACACAACTCCAATTAAAGATCATGAACTTTTAAAAACGCACCACAAAATTCAAAATTGTTTCATGAGCATTTTAGATTTCCTCAAAATCAATATTTTATAAAATTTCAATTCAATGATTTTAAATAAATATAGAGTAATTTCAAATAAAACCTCACATGAATTTCTCCAAAATAATTTATGTATAATCACTTTTTATCAAAACCAAAAAATTAAGTTATAAATTCAACTCTTTATAATGAAATATTGTCGTTAAGAAACACTAAATTCATAAAAATCTTAATCCTTTTATAAAGTGACAAAAAAGATAAAATTCATATTAGAATAATTTTATGAAAAAATAACCCTTTCACAACAAACTATTCTTTTCATAAAAAAATATTTTCATACAATCGAAGATTTATTACGCTTATATAAATAAAATTAAAGCCTAATAATAAATCAAAATACCTTATAAAGATATAAAAATTTCATCAAAACATTCTTTGATAACTTTCTAATAAGTAGAAGCCACCTGTAGAGGAAATTTGAAATATATAGAGGTTAGAACAATGAAATAAGTAGGGATGTAGTACTGTACATAGTTTGGTAGCATGGTTTGGTAAACTATGAGATAATTAGGTGAAAATATTTAAAAAGATGCTAGAACCATGCACAAAGTCTTCATGTGTTTTTTAGACCACACAATATAATTGCACGCCTCTGATTCCCTTTTAATTTTCATCCCAAATATAAAAAAGCATAAAAAAAACTAATGAAACAACAATAAGGATCATAAAAAAATCAATATTTTTTAAAATACCTTTAAAATAATAAAAAAAAATTAAGGTCAAATTTAGGAATTAATTCCCAACAACCTCTTATAACGTGGGTATCCTCATGGGAGGTGGTGATCAGGTACCCACTCATGACCTAAATTTTAATTTCAGGTAATCCTCTATTCCATATACCATAAACCCCAAATAATAAGGTATCTCTAATACTAATATCTCAAAAACCATCCCATGATAACCATGATTCGAGCACCCAAGCAAGCCAGTGATTTGTCTAGAAGGGTGTTCTAGATCCCCATGGGATGTAAACTAGTTCTTAAGCATAAAATATACATAAGAGGTAATTATTTATCCTAATAGATAAATAAACCACAAAATATATTCCACCAAAAAATCTAAAATGACAATTCCATATATTGGTGGGCCACATTATAAAAATAATTAGTTTTAGAATAAAATGGAAACTAAACAATTCATATAAATGATAAACATCACCCATAATAATATATCAAAACTAATAAAGCATAACTAAAAAATAAGTCAATAATAAGACTAAACCTGGCATTCTAAAGTTGGTACAAGTCCCAATAATTGTAAATAAATAAATATCAACAAGGATAATATTATAGATTAACTACCCACCAAACTAAAAATAATTACCAGCTACTCATCTAAATGCACAAGTAAAGTACAATTACTTACCACCACTATCAAACCCAAAATAATATCCATGAGAACATCCTATGTATCTCTTTAGTTATTATTAATTATCTATAATGTGATAGTCAGGAGAAAAATAATCCGAGCTAGAAACCTTCCCACACCCCATGTATAATATTTAAGAATAGACCCATTTCATGCTTGTTTGAAATTCTAGTATAAATGTAAGTTTTTCTAATTTTATTGAAATCTAGGGACATGCTACCATTATTAAAACTACTTATTTCAAAATAAGGGAGTTAAAATTTTCAAAACTAAGAATCCATGAATATTTTAATATAAAATAAACTTTTGATACTAAGAATAATTTTTCATGCCTCTAAAAACAATTTCGTTTTTAAATTAAGAAGATGCATTTAAAATTTTTTGAATAGGGATACAACAACAGTAAATAACAGATATAATAATAATGATAAAGTAAATAAAGAGGTGAAATGTGTTCATAATAAACAAATATAATGAACCAAGCCTTTTAAAAATATTATAACTTGATTTGATAATATAAACATACCATAATTACAACCCAAACATTGTGAGTCCTAGTTTGTTTGGGAGACTAGATACATAAAACATAAAAAAGAAAATAAAACATAACATCTTTATCTTTAATCTCTTTTGTGAGCTCCTTAATCCCTTTGAAATCCTAAAACTGCGTGGTATAACCTAGGGAATACAAAGACAAAGGTGGTGAGATAAAAATACCAGTAATGGAGTAAACATAATAAGGGAAAATAACATGTGAGTAAAAGGTATAACATGATATCATAAAAGACAATGCTCATTAATAATAAAATGGGAGAATAACATAAATAACATGGTATCACAAGATCATGGAGACACATAGAATGTGTAAGAAACATTTAACATGAAAAAAAATAAATAATTCAAGGCTAACTACGAAGACAACACCACATGAGGACATAGTCTCATAATGGATTAGGTTTACTCAGTAATCTCATACATAATGTCTCATGATACAAAAACATTACCCAATTCATCATAGTTCTATCTGGGTGAACCCATCATAACATTTACATAATTATGTGTGATAAAAAATGAAATCAATCATAAGGTATAAACATTATAATTACCCATGTAAATAAATGGGTTGAATAATCTTTCCTCATGTCATAATCAATGGAGATTTAATAAATAAGGAATTTGATAAATGAACTTAGGGAATGTATTAGACCATAATGGAATGGATAATGATCTAGATATACATATTATGGATATATATAGAGAATTTAGAAGAAATATGTGACATCAAAGGTTCTCATTGTTTCTAAAAATTCCTTTAAAATATCATAAGGAAGATTTCTTGGGAAAAAAACATATTAACTTTAAAATAAATTCTTTAAAATACAAACAAATTAAAAAAATTATATAAAACATTTAAAAAAAATAGATCATTGAGAAATCATGATTGAGGAAAATTATGTTCAGTCTATATAAGTTAAAAGAAAAGATTACTTTCACACTTTTCAAATAAAGTAAAAAAAATACTTCATTCATAAAATGAAAGAATGATTCCATTTAACTTCTTTTTATAAAAAAAAATATAGGTGAATTTTTTTTAATATATCATTAGAAAATATTTAAAAAATTAAAATATTTTATGGCTAATATGACATGGAATAGAAATATTATTGATCTAAAAGGAGATAAAAGATCAGTATTACATACATTTTTTTATTGATGTTTAATTATTAAATATGGGATATAATGGAAACCAAACATGAAAACCAAATTCATTTACATGTGAGAATGATTGGTATTTGGTTTAATTAAATAATTTCAAATTATTTCTCCCAAAATAACCTTGAACATAATCAATCTAAAAAAGAAATAAGATTGTAACATAAGGTTTTCACCCCTTTGGTAACTTTAAAATAAAATAAACTTGAATGAATTGAAAGGAATTATAAATTTAAAAAACATGATATATTAAGGATTCATGATATAATATAAGAAAGGTGTGGTATACACACCATATAAAATAAATTAGGTGTATAACATTTAAATATGACTCAATGAAGGAAAATTGAGACGAAATCCCTTACCTCAAGTCCAAATCATCAAATATGTTATTCAAATTCTAAATAATAAACTTATTTAAATTATTTAATTTCATAACAACCATTTTAAATTTAATTATTCATTTTATTTTATTTAATACCATGTTATATGTGATCACTTAATAAGATCACATGAGTCTTTTAATGATATTTAGCTTATAAGTCTAAAATGTTTGTGGTTAGTTGAATACAGTCAAAGTGACCACTATTTAATTATATATTGAATAATAATATTTAAATAATTATATTTTTTTTTCATTAATTAAACTTTTAAAACTAACCATGAAATATGGTTATTAAAAATGAATTATTTTACAATCATGGAGATGGTATGATGTACGCACACAATAGTAACGTTCCATATTTGGATGATCTGGAGGGAAAGTAGATAAATATTATATTATCTTTAAGAAAATGTAATTATATCATAAATATCATTTTATTTATTTAAATAAACTTATATATAACATCCATGTTATACAGTGATGAAAAATGGATAACATCACTTCGTAGAGATGGTAGTCCGCATGTACAATCAAATGACATTAATTGAATTAATATTATGTCAGCATCATGTAAGAATTTAAGGTATTTATTTCTTTAATAAAAATTATAAATAAATTAACATGATAAGAAAATAATTTATCTCTCAAATTAATATTTTTAACCAAACATAAAATTTTTATCCATGTAACAACTTAATATAGATAATAAAATTAAGAAAGTGACATTTTTATCTTTATCTTTTACTTAAGTATTATAAAAGAAAAAATCAAAAAAAAAATATGGATCCAAATGGAAATAAATTATAAATTTGGATGTAATTTTCTGAAATACACTAATAAAAGAGGATAAAAGAAGGTTTTATAGTCAATTTAAAGTCGTTATCATATTATTTTCTTCCTTAATTACTTTATTTACTCTTATTGTTGTGATAATTATTTAGTATATCTATTATTCATAATGAAAAAAAAATAAAAGGACAATATTTACCAAATTTGGACATAATTATTTAAAGTATTTAATCTTTTTTTCAATATTCAATTCATATAAGTGGCTTAATTTGAATAAAAATTTATACATGGGAGATGTGATGAAAAACTGGTTTTCAGGAAAATGCATTTTCTGAGTAATTGATGATCTTATATTAACTCTATGAATATCAATCAACATTATATGAATTTAAATTCATATAAATAGAAATATAATATTTAATTTTATTTGAAAATTTTACTTATTAGGGGTTATTTTAATTACTTAAAATGTATAAACTTCATGCAATTAAAAACATTTTTATGAAAATTGTGTTTTTTAAGTATAAAAATAATAATATACCAAAATAATGAAAATTTCATATTCAAATGAAATAAATTAGATGGTAATAAAAAATGTTTCATATTTCACATTAATATAAATAAAAATATAATTGGACTTTTAAATTACTTTATTTATTGAAAGAAAATGATAATATTTGAAAATTCAATAATTTTCACTATTCACTGAAAATTCAATCATTTTAGAAAAATAAAAAAATTTCAACCTAAGTTAATTATACTATTATTATTTAAAAAGTAAATTTTATTTTATAAAATAAATTTCCTAAATTTTCTGTAAATTAATTATAATATTCTCTCACAAAAAGATAAAAAAATCAATTTTGAACAAAACAATTATTTAAAGAATAAAACAACTTTATTAAAAATGAGTGCTTATTTCCTATAAATTTACAAATAAATTTATTTTATGTAAGAAATTTATATATATAATTAAAAAATTATTTAATCATATTGATAACCATTAATTTAACAGCAAGGTTATAATGGTTATATTAAAATAATCATGGTTTGTTTTGGCTTAGTGTTGCATATCTTATATGCTATCGAATATAGTTTTATTTTATTTTTATCTATGGGTGTTAAATTATCTACCCCTTTAATAAATTTAATACTTAAATTTTTAAATTAACCTTTATAATCAAAGGTTTAACATTTTTAAAATAACTTAATTGGAATCCCACTTCTTAAAAAGGGTTAATAAAACTTCATCTGGAAAAGAGAGTAAGGGAAGTACAAAGATTATTTGGAATAACACATACTATGTTTTCAAATAGGATAACATTAGTGGGAGGTAAAAATATGAGCATGGAGGAAAAGTAATTTCTAAAATTATAATTACAAGTGATAAAGAATATTGATCATAATAAAGTGAATGATCACGAGAAACATAGTGACCACAAAACCATAAACAAAATAGTTTTGAAAATGACCATTGATTTATAACAAAATAATCGTAATATGATGATTTTTTTCAAGAAGCCTTTCCTAGAATTATTGAATTAATTTATTATTTATAGTAAAAAACTAAGGAAATATAGATATTTTCTAAGTATAATTTCATCTTTTAATCATTTTGCACAACAATCTCACCCATTTCCTTCAAATGATGAATATTCAAGGTGATTTTCTTGCCTGAAGCACAAAAATAATCTTTTAATGGATCAAAAAATATACAAAATGATAACAATCTATTCCCTATATATTTATACATGAAGCATAACAAAAATAGTTAGTAGAAGTTAAGATAATTCCCAAAATGAATAAAAATTTATATGATAAAATGAAATATTAATCTCTAAATACTCAATAATAACACCAAAAGTTCAATTTATACCATTTAATAAACAATTAACCTTAAAATTATTTAAAAGAATCCCAACTATGGTTGAAACCAAAATATTTGAATAAATTTTTCACCTATTCATCTAAGATAAATTTAACATTTATCCCAAAATAAAATCAATCACTATTATGGTCTTATACCAAAATGTATATACCCTAATCATATATGATAATCAGTTATATAAATAACCTAAATCACCATAAAGACACAATAAAATCATATATAATTCTAATAATTGACACAATCCTTGTATTTTTCATGATTCTAATAACCAAAACATAATTGATAAAAATAATTCTACAATATAATTTTAAAATCCCAATACATAAATATTACAATACATTCAAACCAATTATTGGTATAACATATGTCCTTACTTGGTCTAGGAGTTAACCTTTAGAAGTGGGAACTGACTCAGATAATTACTAGGTTTTTTGCATTTTAGAAAATAAACTATAAATGGATATCAAGGATTACATTTATTTCTATCCATTGAACTCCTCATCATTACTCAATAATTAATTGCTCTATTACCTTCCTTTACACATATAAAACATTTTTCTATTCATTTGAGACATTATCACGGGTGTCTCTTACCATATTTCTAATATAAAGGAAATCAAGCCTTCTTTTCTCTATGGCATCCTACACCCAAGCTATTAGTGAATTCCAACCTTCTCTTATTTGATGAGTTTTAGTGTTAGTTAAGTTACATTTTTTGAATCATATATTATTGAAACTGATTAAGATTAATCACAATATTATTCACTTTTATCATCACCCCCTTTGGTTTCTTAGAATTTCTAAATTGTCTATCACACTCAACCTTAACATCATTCCTCCTAGTTATATTCATTTACTAAAACAAAAAATTATGATGTGTGAAATAATAATAAAAATCATGAAAAATAATTTATAGGATTTCTAAATAATGACACCTTATTTTCAATGTATGACACCTTAGGTTTAACCTATGAAATCCGTGATCATCATCTATTCAAATCATTTATTATGATTTATAAATAAAATTTGAATTGACTGAAGAATAACACCCATGAGTGTCAAACCAGGTGCATAATTAGGGCGCACTCACTATGGACCAAAATGATGGTTGAGATATACTCAACCAGCTCTTTTTGGGGATACTTCCCCTAAATGCATCTATAAGATCCCAGATTTTTAATATGAGGTGTGGATCATTAAATTTTTTTATAAACCCTCATGAATTTTTTCTTTTTGTATTAAACCAAATAAAGAATCCTTTATAATGATTAGTTTGTTTTTGGAAGAGGGTAGTAAGGGGATGAAACCTAGTTGAAAAACCAATTCATGATATGAATCACTTTGGCCAAACACCATGAATTTAATTCAAGATGTGATTGGGATTTCCCCTGACCTAAGGAATTCTTGACATGAATCCTTTTCACATAATGAATATGTTTTTTTCATTTTTTAAAAGGGTAAACCCCCTTATTTTATTTTAACCCTTCCTTTTTCCACACCACAACTACACACGAAGATATCCTCTCCTCATCACCTATATACCTTTGGTCCCCCTCATCCAGAATCTGATCAAGACATCATTTTTCTCATGGTATTACTCCTGATAATATCTTTGATATGTTACCATCTTTTCTCGGTTTTTCTCAGCTTCTTTAGAGTCATTTTGATGGAAGATAATATTACCTATTTTATGGGTGTTTGTCTGGTTTGAAAATTTCTTTCATTCTAGGCTGAATCGAATGCCGATAGTGGATGAGTACTTTTATACCAACACAATTCAGGAGGTCTAGTAATTATAACTCAAGTATTGTTTCTCTATATTATTTATCGTGATGCTTCTTGATGAATTTTATAGGAATTTTCATAAAAAATATAATTTTCCCTTAATTAATTTGTTATCCCTGATAGAAATGACCTTGGACCTCCTTGTTCATATTTTAGTAAGTCCCTATTGACTAATTCCACCCCATTAAGTGGGCTTATGGAATATCCCATTTATATTATAAACTATTATGTGACCAAACCACCTTCTAAGTGGTTATGTATTGACATCTAAATGAAATGTATATAGTGAAATAAATGGAAAGTGAGTAGTGTAACCACGTCATGTTATTTTATATAAACAATGGTTATGACCTCATTTAAGTGGAACACTAATGAATTATAACCCATTCTTAGCTCATACTAAATCCATTTTACTACTTATTTCATATGAAACTCGAGCATGGTGTGCCTACTAATACGATACATGGGCATGTAATCCCATTTACTTATGACACTCATGCATTCTATCCTATATATCTGTGATATTCAAGCATGGCGTCCCATATAAAATTTATAATGAGGAAATCCATTCCATATACCTAGGATACTTGGGCATGGAGACCCTTATGAATTATGATAC
This sequence comes from Viscum album, assembly GCA_963277665.1. Classification (NCBI taxonomy): domain Eukaryota; kingdom Viridiplantae; phylum Streptophyta; class Magnoliopsida; order Santalales; family Viscaceae; genus Viscum; species Viscum album. The sequence goes on along the minus strand of OY728128.1, from coordinate 1,507,835,729 downwards.
TCGGTTTTGGTGTCACCTATTACTTTATGAGGCTCTAGTGACTAGACATGGATGCTTGCGTTATGGCTCAGGTCCTACATAAAACTATATATCTATATATATGGATATATATGTCATTATTTATATAGTTCATATGCATACATACATGCATATATATATATATGTATGTATGTATTTATGTATGTATGTATGTATGTATGCATTTTTTCATGGTGAAATCTATTCAGAGGTTTCCCAGTATGTGCCGAAGGAGGTAGTGTGATCTTGGCATCCTTCAAGAATTTGATCCAACTATTCACTATTTACATTTCTACTTTATCATTACTACATAAGAACACTTATAATATTTTATGAACTATTTTGATAGTTCTTCTCACCATTGGTGGTGGCCTACTGGGTATATCTCATTCCTAGTATGGTTTGCTGATGGTACCTGAACATAACTCATGATTTTGGGTGTAGACAAAGGGAATCACACAAATTTTGGTGCTTGATTCTTAATATTTAGTAAGAGTGTAGGATTATAAGACTGAACACATGCTCATGGTGACATTGGAGATAGTTTTGGCCTTTTTTATTTTTATTATAGCTTGTTGTATCTGTATACTACCATGTATTCCTATTTTTCCCATTTTATATAGCATAAATACATGAAATAATTTTTATATGACCCTAGTTTTGGTGTCTTCCTTTTATTATGTGATCAAATGATTTAACAATACTATGTTTTTCTCTTTTATTATGTTAAATCTACTGCTTATGTAATATATTACACCATTGTCCTACTTTGACACAAGAGGCTATAGTCTCCCAAGTGTATATTCATAGTCTCTTGATACATGTCTATATCCTCTAAAATATGGAGAGTTATGCTTGAGGCCATGTGGACACCAGTTCGAATACTTTTACCGAGTAAGCTAGGTCAGGACACCACAAAGTGGTGTTAGATGTTTATTTTCTTTGACTTATTATTTTGGGATAGTAAAAAGGTGACTATGACATGTCATAATTTGTTAATGAGACTAAACCTGATAGTAGCTAACCCATATACAGAGAAAATCCAAATTACCAGGGATGTGAATTTCATTTTTTCGATTATGATTATTATAATTTTTTTTATTTCACAATTGGGTGACATATGATATGTGATGTTTATTATTATTATGATTGTGGATTCCATGTCAAACTTAGCCCAATATGACGAGGAATTGTTGAATGATGCATCATTATAGAAACATACAGATTCACATGTTATGCATTATGCCATTTTATATAGGTCAATATCGTTGCTTTTATTTCATGTGGTTACTAAGAGTTTCTTGACAACAATATATGGAAAAAGGTTAGCGATTCTTGTAGGGTAATGAGAACATAATTTGTTACATAAAGTGATTATTTCATCCTAATTGTATTTTCCTATATATCTTGATGCCAACACCTTCAGTATCCAATTACAGAACGTTGAGTGATAGATGATTGGTCACATTGGATAGAATGTGTTTATTCTTGTGATTAAATGGATTCCAAATTTGAATTTATAAAGTGTATGGGACTTTAAAATTTAGAAATGGTGACCTATATAATTCAACCATTTAAAAATATTTTCTATATAAATGAGTATAAACTTAAATGAATTTAAATTTTGAAATGAAATGGGTGTAGTTAAGTGGGGATTCCAATTTAAAATTACAGGGGGTTTCCTATATAAATTAAAATTCACACTCTCTAAACTAGTCCCCTAACTTACAGCTGATAACTTGGCCCCTACCACACTTTGGTAGTGTTATGTCTATATTGTATCTTGTGAATCTTATGATTTGTACATCGCCACAACCTGTCTTTAGGAGTAGGTAGAGGGGTGTGACTTTTATATAGAAAGTATTTGTACATATTTTGTTCTTATACCTGTGGATTATTCTATTACCAAATTTTTTTCTAAGAAATGTGTTTGGAAATTGACTATCTATTCCACCACGATGTCCTCTAGTTGAGCACCGGGAGGTGTCGATGACCATGCTCTAGAGATAGTGGGACCTAACCCAATGGTTGTTCCACCTGCAACACCTCCTGTTATACCCAACATGGGCATTGATTCCCAGTTTTAAGAAGGTTTTATATGACACTTTTAGACCATGCAGGGTGCCCCACAACCATCCAATACTATGGTAGAGTGGAAGTGGTAATTTAAACAACAACATCCACTCACTTTATTGGGGGATATAAGTCCTCAATATATAGAGTTAGGATGGATTCCATGCTGACAATATTTGAGCACCATGAGACACGTACTAAGAGGAGTGTGAATATCTCTATGTATAGGATTCAATATTCATCCAAGAGATGGTGGGACGTTATCACCCAAGAATATTGTCATTCGTGTTTGGCCCGAGTGTACTTTCTGACAATATTTTGTGACTATTTCATTCCCTATATGCAAAGAGTAGACTGAGTTAGAGATTTTATGCATCTACAGTTGGGTACTATATCCATGATGAACTATTCTACTAAATTAATGGAGCTCAAATTATTTTAGGAAAATCTGATTATTAATGAGTCGGTGATAATGATACATTGTGAAGATGATCTCGTATACACCATCCTATATTAGGTGAATTTTTTTCTATTGAAGACCATTTTGTAAATAGTGAACTAGGACCTCATCATTGAGAAAAACCTAAGGGAAGCTGTTATTGTGGGATGGGGTGGTTTAGAACTATGATAGAGAAGTGGTTTGCCTAGTGTCTAGAAATGTCACTTTGAGACATCGCCTAGGGGAAATGGAAGCTAGATAAAAACCACTAATAGTTACATGGTTGGTAACTATTGTTGAAAGTTAGGAATATGATGCCCCATTTTCCCAAATACCCCATTGAGTGAAGAGGTTATGTTAGGTTGGGGAATCTTCATGTTTTTTATGGACCTTCCCATCCGTTAATAGTGAGAGATGATTCATATAATATCCAACTCTAGGAGTAGGGACAGTAGTTCCGTGACAGGTAGGTATCTAGTGTAATATAGGACATTCAGGAAAAGGAGGTGATCATGGATGAGGTATCTAGGTTTAACATGTTCAATTTAAGTAGGCTAAACCTACCCGGGGTAGTTAGGTTGTATCTCAGGGTCACAGATCTTTCCATATCTATCAAATGTATCTTTCTATAGAAAGTAGAGAATCAAGAATTATGTAGTTTGTGGTACTATTCTAGTATCCTCTATATTATATTCTTCCTTATTTGATATTGGTTCTTTATATTCGTTAATATTTTTGGATATCATGGAATGTATTAGTCTTCAATTTTGGTAGTTTTCTGGGATGAATACCATTGACACTCCTTTGGGTATACATTCAATGTATGTATTATAGTGTAAGGAGTTCCGCCTTGAGATAGGTGGCCATAATTTTCTATGGAACCTCTTCCTTGAGTTGATTGATTTTGACGTCATTATCAGGATAAAATGGTTGGTTCCTTACCACGATGACATTGATTATAATTACCATAGGGTATTCTTTATTTCACCAGAGGGTGGTAGTTATATACCTAAGGTGTGAATGGTATTTCTAGGTGAGTTGACCTAGACCATATCATTATGAACTATGTGGAGTGATAGTACCGATTTCCAAAATTTTTCTAAATGATTATGGAGAACACCAATATGATTTTCCTCTGGTGGCTGATCTCTTTAAAGACATCTTTCCTGAAAATTTTTATTGAATACCACATAAGGGATATGTAGAGTTATCTACCAATCTTGTAATTGGAGATACACTGGTATCCATTCCTTCTTACAGGATGATTAATACTATGTTTTATGATCTCAAGATGTTGCTAGAGGATTTAGAGGCTAAGGGTTTTATATGTCCCAACACTTCCCCACGGGGTTCACCAGTCCTCTTTTCTAAGAAGGAAAATGGTACCCTCATTATTTGTGTGAATTATCTTTGGTTAGACCAGATTATATTTAATAACCAGTATCCATAACCTCATATCGAGGATCTCTTCAACCAACTCTAAGGAGAAATGGTTTTTTACAAGATCGATTTGTGGTTGGGCTACCAACAGGTATGAAGATGACCTTTAGATATACTACGTATAGATTTCATAATTCAGTATAGATTATATGAGTATCTATTCATTCCGTTAAGTCTCACAAACATGCTTTAAGTCTTTATGACCTTGATAAATTTGGGTTTTTCATATATTTCTGGATTAGTTTATGGTAGTCTTAATGGGAGATATCTTAGGTTATTCACATAATAAACACGAACATTTCAAACATCTTCAGATCATATTGAATACACTGATAGAGAACCATATGTATGATAATCTCAATAAACGTAACCTTTTGATCAACAAGGTTCTCTTTTTTGGGCAACATTATCTCAGATACCTGAGTATCAGTTGATCTAGAGAAGGTGAGAATTGTTGTTTCTTGGCTGTAACCCAAGAACTTATTTGACATATGGAGTTTCTTAGGATAGCTAGCTACTACATGTTCATTATATAAGAGTTATCATGCCCTGTAGTACCTCTTACCAAATTGAATAAGAAGTGTGTTATGTTCTTGTGGTATGAAGAATGTGATAAGGCCTTTCATGTGTTGAAAGGAATATTTAATTCAACATCGACACTGATTCTTATAGAGATGGGAAGAGTCAATACGATATTTTGTGATGAAAAAAGTATTAGATTAGGAATTGATTTGATATAGAGGGATCGAGTATTTTTGTATGAGTCTCATCAGTTAAGGTCTCATGAGAGTAATTACCCTACGCATGATCTCAATCTAGCATATTTTGTTCTTGCCTCATTTTGTTGGATGGATTACTTATTGGGAGAGTGGTTTATGGTGTGTACAGACCTTAAAACACTAAAATGTATATTTACATAGACTTACTTTAACCTCATATATATAAGGTGGGTAAAATACCTTTATTACATAGAATTTAAGCTATCCAATATGATTGGGAAGGGAAATGTAGTTTCTAAATCTCTAATCTGAAAGATTTAGATGCAAGTTTCTCAGGAAGTTAGTGATGAATAGAGGCTGATGGCCCTTATTTTTTAGATGAATTGAGAGGTTTAGGAGAGTCATGAGAGGCATTTACTTATGGATAGAGTAGTAAACTCATCAATTCTAGAAATAGTTAAGAAGAGGTAGTTATATGATCTTGAGGTCTTATTCCTACGAGAGAGTATTTTAGGTGGGGATCCACCATTGGGTTGGTCCATCGATGGAGATGTGTTCCTACCTGTTCATGGGTGTGCCTAGGTGCCTACAAACATGTGATAGGAATTGATATACGAATATAAATCTTCACTTTGATAAGTACACCCAATGATTTCTAAGATGTACTATGACATGTAACAATAGTATTTTTGGTATGAGATGAAACGTTAGATCATAGGTTTTATCACTAGGCATTCCACCTGTTAATAGGTGAAGGTGCATCACTAGTGGCTTTATGGATTGTTATAGACATTATTGGTCTCAAAATGAAAATGGTATAATGTTACCATGTATTTTTTTACCAGTTTACCTTGGCTTCCTTGAGGCAGTGATGTAGTTTGGGTAGCCATAGATAAGCTGGAGAAGGTCAACAAATTTTACCTATTTGGTAGACCTTATCAGTGTATGATCTTAATTTATGAGATTAAGAACCTACACATAAAGGTTATAGAAGGGGTTATAGAAGGATCTCAAGACACATGTATTTATGAGAACAACTTTTCACCCATAGACTGACAACCAATTAAGACGGACAATATAGGTACTGGATGACATGCTCCAGGAATGTGCCCTTAATTTCAATTGTTCTTGGGGGAAACATATACCTCTAATTGAGTTTTTATATAATAACATATTCTAAATTACTATACATATGGCTTTCTATGAGGCTTTATATGGTAGTTTTTATGTTCACCCCTAGGTAGGTTAGAGGTAGGAGAAGCAGCGCTACTGGGACCTCATATCATTCAAGTGAATTTGAAGCTGGTTCAGCTAAATATAAAGTAGATTATTTCATCTTAGTCTAGATAGAATTCCTATGTTGAATGACACCATTAACCTTTGGAGTTTGAGTTAGGGGATCAGGTTTTCTTACATGTTTTTCCGAGATAGGGTAATAGAAGGATTTAAAGATCGGGAAAGTTATCACCTCATTATTCAGGCCTTTCTAGATATTAACTAATTATCCAAGTAGAATATCAAATAACTATTCTTTAGAGGTACCGATCCATGTAAAACATCTTCCATATATCATAGCAATATAAATTTCATTCCAAAAGACTCGTAATTTTAATCTTAATGATGTTGAATTAGATATTAATGCTTCTTTTGAGGAGAATCCTATTTGTATCAATGAACATAGAAAAATGACCCTCCAATCCCGTTCTTTCTTCTAGTGCATCTTCTAGGGAAGGTTGACCATGTACATTATGAGACTTGGGAGAGATAGGAAAACATACATTCTTAGTGTCTGGAGTTATTATTAGATGAAACTTTACCACCATTGGAAGGGAAACATGGGGATGAGTTGTTTTACGGGGGAAGACTGTAAGATCCAAACATTTTCATATGTGTTATAGATCCTTTAAATTTTGGTAAAACTTCATGATGTTTTTATTTTTTGTTTTAGACCCATTAAAAACACCTTTAGATTGAGCATTTTTATTTTTGGAAGAGGCTTGCAGGGGGATAGATCCTTGCTATAAAACCAACTCATGACGTGAATCACTCAGACCAAACCCCATGAATTTAATTCAAGGTGTTATTTTTTTTCACTTACCCAAGGAATTTAAGAAATAAATCCCACTCATTTCAAGAATATTTCATAAAAATTATTTTTAAATGCACATAACTCCTTTATTTTATTTTATCCCTTCCTTCTTCTATGCAGCAACTTCTCATGGAGTGCTCTTGGCCTCGTCACTAAGGATCCTTTGGTTCTACCTCATCTTGACTCTGTTTGAGCCACCATTTGTGCCATTATATTCCTCTTGGTAAGATATTTGATATGTTACCTTATTTTATCAGTTTATATTTACTTATATAGAGTTATTTTGGTGTAAGATAATATGACATATTTTTATGGTATTCGTTTGTTTTGCTGATTTCTTTGGTTCTAGGACAAATCAGAAGATGATACTAGTTGAGTAGTCATATACCCCCCATAATATAGGTGTTCTAGTAATTATCCGTCAAGTGTTGTTGATTTATATAATGTTTCATGATTCCACATGCCATTTTTTTCAATTCATTTCCATAAAAATACACTTTTCCTTTAATTAATTTTTTAGTCTTGATAAAAATGATCTTATTCCCCTTTTTTCTTATTGTAATAGTTCCCTATCAATGAATTCCTCCCCCTGAGGCATGATTATGGAATTTCCCTTTGATATTATAAATTCTTATGATATCAAAACACTTGATAAGTGGTTATATGTTGGAATCTAAATGAAATTACTATAATAAATTAAATGTAAAGTGAGTGGTGTGACCACATCACATGATTTTATATAAAAATGGTTATTACCATGTTTAAGTGGAACTCTAATGAATTATAAACCATTTATTATCTCACAATAAATCCTTTTTGATTACTTATTGTCCATGATACTCAGTCATATCATCCATACTAATATGATACTTAGTCATGGAGTCTCATACACCTGTGATACTTGGTAATTGTGTCTCATTTACCAATGATAATCGGGCACAAAATCTTATATACATGTGATACTTTGGCATGATGACCCATATGATTTATGATACTTAGGAATATCTTCCATAGTACTTTATGATACTGTAGTGACTAGACATGGATGCTTGATTTATGACTCAGGTCCTTCCTATAACTATATATATATATGTGTGTGCATTTCATTAAATATATAATTCATATATATATATATACATAAATATATATATATTTACATTTATATGTTCATGGCGATATCTATTCAGAGGCTTTTTGGAACAATATGAAGTAGGTAGTTTCATCTCGGTGTCCTTTAGGAACCAGAGATGACCATTTACAATTTACATTTCTTATTTATCATTACTATATATGCACAATAATTATATTATATACACTGATAAGATAGTTATAGACACCAATAGTGGTGTATTACTGAGTATATCTCACACCATTTCAGGATACCAATGGTACCAAAAAAACCTCATGATTTCAGGTATGGAAAAAAGGGAATCACCTAAATTACAATGATTGTTTCTCAATATTATGATGAAGTATAGGAAAATAGGACTGAATGCATTATCTTAATTACATTAAAGATAGTTTTTGGACTATTTTATTTTTAGTATATCATGTTGTATTTTCCTATATCCATGTATTCTTTTTTCCCATATTTTATAGCATACATACATGACATTATTTGTATATGACACTGGTTATAATTTTTCCCTTTTAATATGTGAGTGAATGATTTACCTATTCTCTTCAATTTATCCTTTACTATTATGACTCTGATACTTATTTAATCTATTATAACACTATGCTACTCTGACATAAGAGGGTATAGTCTCCCCAATATATCTTCATAGACCCTCATTTCTAGTAAGAAGCCTCTGGCATATAGGGAGGTGCGATTGAGGCAATGTGGTCGCCGATTTAGCTAATGTTACCGAGTGATCCGGGATAAGATGTCATAACATATTTTACAAAACCATTACCAATTTTAGTATCAATATAGGGATGTATTTCTGGAAAAACAATATAATATCTTCCTTACCAAAACTATAGGATGTTATCATATATTTGGGCATATCCTCATGGTTTTTACTAAAGTTATCTAATATTAATCCCCAAAAATAACTACACCTTTCTCTATTACCAACTACAATGACCCAATAATTTTATAAATATTATTACAAGTTTTTTTAACATAAAAACCAAATAATTACAACCCAAATATCATGAGTCCTACTGTACTTGGGATATTACATACATAAAACATCAAAAGGATATTAAAATATAACATCGTTATTATGATTCTATTTAGTGAGATTCTAAATTCCCTTGAGCTCATAAAGATACATGTGATATTATAGAGAATACATAGACAAAAGGGGTGAGATAAAAAAATAATTATGGGAATATACATTATAAGGAAATATAACATGTTAGTCAATGGTATAACATGAATTCATAAAATATAAATCTCATGAATAATCACATGGGAGTATAACATAAAGAAAATGGTTTAAAAATATCATGGAAACACAGAAAATGTCAAATAAATATATATGTGGAATAATAATAAGTCAAGGCTGTCTAAAAACATTCATTAAAATATTTTGAGGAAAATATAAATATGGAAGAGAAATATTTTTCATCTAAATAAAGATACAAGATTGGTATTACATAAAAAAATTTATTGATGTATATTTTTTCAATAACGTATTAAATAAAAACAAAACATGTAAACCAAATTCATTACCTATGAAGAATAAAAGGGATGTAGTTTAGGAAAATAATTTTACATGATTTACCCAAAAATAGACTTGAACAAAATCAATATTTAAATGAAAGGATATTTTAACATAAAGTCTTTACTACATTGGAAACTTTTTAATCAAATACCATTGTATGAATAAAAATTAACTTTAACTCAAAATACCATGAATTATTAAGGATTCATGATATAATAAGTAAAATTGGTAGTATATACACCATAAAAAATATATTAGGTGTGTAACATTAAAATATGTATAAATTAAGGATAATTGAGAAAAAACCATTACCTCAAGTATAACTCATTAAATATATTATTTAACTCCTAAGTAATAAACTTATGTTAATTATTTAACTTCTTAAGAACATTATTAATGTTCATTACTCCTTTTATTTTATTTAATATCATGTTATATACAATCACTTAATCAATTATGTTCACGTCGAACTTCTTATGATATTTGGATCATAAGCCAAATATTACTCTGGTAAGTTGAATAAGGTCAAATAGGTCATTATTTCATCATTTGTATAATTATAATCTAGAAAAAATATATTTTTTATATATTAATTATACTTTTAAATCCAACCATAAATTGGGGTTATAAAAAACGAGGTTGTACGTATGCATGAGTAATATTTTCATTTTTCAATGATCATGAGGGAAAGAAGGAAAGTATTATATTATCCTTAAATAATAATTATTCTATCATTAATATAATATTATTTATTTAATTTAACTTATATATATTGTCTATATGATGTGGTGATGAAAAATGAATAGCATCGCTTCATGGGGGTGGTAGCCCATAAACATGCACCAACAACGTTATCATTTTTCAGTGAATGGAAAGGTAAGAAAATATATGATATATTAATATTATATAATGATAAATATTTTATTAATATAACATATATACATTAAATCAATCATCATTAACATCCATGAAAGGTGATGATGGAAAACAAATTACATCGGTTCGTAAGGCGATAGTCCTCCGTACACATGAATGATGGTTTCATTTACTATTTGATGTAAGAGGAGATGGATGTAGGTTATTATATTAATATAAAAAATCTTAATATGTGAGAGATACTATCTTTATTATATCATCATGGTTTAATATTATTTTAAGGAGGTGGAAGATGAAATAAAACCAAATGCTCGTTTAAGAATGATAACTCTTCTTCACACAACTTTATGTTTCCACAAAAATCCTTTCTAGAAGGGTTTTATAATAACCAAATGGACTCTAGGATGTTTTTAGGAGATTAAGGAAGGTATTTGGATAGTTATTGCACAAAATAATGTCTTTTTAATTGTGGATAAAAGATAATGTGAGGTTCCCTTTTTTAAGTGTGGGGAGTGGTACTTTGGGAATTTATTAAAGTATTAAATTAATATAAATTATTTTTCAGAGAGAAATAGATCCAAACTGATATAATTTTATAAAAAAATTTAGGACTTTTCAAAATCCTCTCATACAATAAAATTTGGAATGTTTATGTTTTTTTAACCCTTATCTTTTGGTTTTAACCCATGTTAGCCCTTTTTGACAATTAGCGTGATAACAAAGTTTTTTACTCTTTAGGGATCAATATAGTTTCTATAAAATTATTATTGTTCCATTAATGGACCATAGTTTATATTTATAAAATTATTCCAATAACTTGGACAAATATATGATTTTTATAAATTTTAAACCATTGAATAAGATATTCTTTATTATGAAATAACATTAATGTATTTTTTTGAAACTAATCATATAATTTGACATTGTAAACATGATATCGAATGAATTAAAATATATTGCATTAAAACCAATATAAAATGTTATATTTATCTATAAAATTCATGTAATACAATTGTTATCTATAATTAAATTAATTTCATTAATTTTTTTTAAAAAATTATTTTATATTTATATTAGTTGAATAAATAATGTGTTTGTGTTGTTTATGCATTGTAGGTAATTATTACATTACTAAAAAATTAATAAAATTAACATGATAAAAAATGATTAATTTTTAAATTTAATATTCTAATCCAAAGATAAGTTGTTTTTATCCATGCCACAAAATATTATAGATATCAACAGTGAGAAAGTGACATTTCTTTCTTTTAGTTAAATATTATAAGGTCAAAATCAATGAAATATGGAACCATGTGGGGATATTTTCAGTACTTGGATGTAAATAACCAAATTAAACTCATAAAATAGTGCAAATAAAGTTGTTTGGTCAATTTTTAGTCCTCATCATATTATTTTTAACCTTAATTATCTAATTTAGTCTTATTGGGGTGATAATTATTTATTATGGTTACTATTCATAATGGCTAAAAATAAGATGGATGTATCTACCAAATTTGAACCTCCTGATTACAAATATAGTATCTATTTTTCAATCTTCAATTAATATATGTTTTATATAATTTATTTTAAAATTTAGACCCATGAGATGCAATGAAAAACAGTTTTTCTGTAAAATGCATTTTTCATGAACTAAATGATCTTATATTAACTCTGTGACTAGAGACAATCCTTATATTAAATTTAATTAAAATAAATTGATATATAATATGTAAATTTAATTTACAAATTTTATTATTATGGTTTACTTTAATTAATTAAATTGATAAAATTTATGTATTTAAAAACAGTTTTTAAAAAATAGTGTTTTTAACCATAAAAATAAACTTACTGAAAAATCATGAAAATTTCAGATTCAAATTAAATTAATTATATTATTCTAAATAAAGTGGTTCATATGTAAATTTAATACCTAATAAAAAAAATTTAACTTCTGAATTACTTTATAAGTAATTTTTAATATGATGATTTATAAAATCAAGCTCATTTTATCAAATAGATTTTCTATAATTTCTATAAATTAATTATTATATTCACTCATAAGAAGTAATAATTATCTATTTTGACAAAAAATTAGTTTTGAAGAATGAATTGTCTTTATTAAAAAATGAGTTCTTATTTACAAAGAATTTATCAATACCTTTAAATTGAGTACTAAATGTATATATATTACATAAAAAAGTTATTCCAATTTATAAATTCAAATTTAATGTATACGATAACAGTCATATTTAAATAATAATAGTAAATTTAATATTAGTTTTTTGTGTCATATATTCTTTTAAATATAGTTTTATGTTTTTTAAAAAGATCAGGGTGTTGTAGCTAACATAAGAAAAATGAAATAATAGAAACCATAGTATAACATGAACTTGTAATAATGGGATTTCTTATGAGATTAGAGGATCATATAAGACAATACCCAAATAGAATCCATTTAATCGACACCTGATTCAATCTAACCACCCAAATGAATTTTCTTAACCTAACTGGCATGAATAAGGGGAAAATACGTGAGCAGGGTAAACAACTTTGTAGGAGACACTAGACTGAGCATAATCATAAACAAGTGAAACATGTGAACTCATACATACCAACTATATACTCTTGGTTTCCCATGACATAGATTGGAAATAAAGGTGGGAAATACTCAAACAAATATAGATAAATATAATAAATAGAAACTATAACACACCCTTACCTCCACACACCCTTTACTGAATCGGTCCCATTCTTATTAAAAATATATCAATAATATCTAAAAAACATGTACCCTAACTAGGACCATTCTCTCAATACCATACACCACCCCAAGGGGCACACTTCATGGGCGTTTTTCTTTAAAGAAACAATCTTTATAAAGTGTTAAATTGGTCTTTAAACCATTATTTTAAGAAAATATATATAAATATCCTTTGAAAAAAAATCAGATAACCAATATTAATCGCCATACAATAAACCATGAAGGTAATGAAAATATATTTAATAAGATCAATTAATGATTTTAATTTGAAAAAAAACATTTGAAATTATTTAGAAAAACTTACATACACAAATTTTAATAATTTACATGAAAAAACCCATTAAAGAATTATAAAAAATCACTAAGAATACATTTTAAAAAAATATTTTTTTTATAATAAGAAAACATATGAAAATAGAATTTTAAACAAATAAAAAATATAAATATAAATTAATTACATAGAAATAATAAATAAGTATAATTAATATGAATTTTAATGTGTTAAAATAAGAAATAAATGAGACATGAAGTTGTGGTTCTAAAATCAATGGTTGATGTATGGAATCTCCCCTTTTTAATATATAACTTTACATAAAATTTTAAAAATATAGGATATTTTAATGTTTATTGTCTTAGAAATAATGTACATAACACATAAAAACATAAAAAATTATTAAAACCGTGGGTATAGCCCCCAAATCTGTGGGTATAGCCCCCAAAACCGTGGGTATAGGCTATACCCACAGTTTTGGGAACTGTGGGCTGGAACAACGTCGGTATAGGGGTATCAACCTATACCCACAGTTTTGGAGAACCGTGGGTATGGGGGGGGGGGGGTCAAAGTGTGCACCACAGTTGTACAACGTGGCATACAACAGACCCCATGGTTTTCAAACTGTGGGGTATTTAAATTCAAAAAAATTACAGGAGATGGGATTCGAACCCACACTCCCGCGACGCCTCATAGCTGCGCACCACCGATGGACCAACCAGGCTGCAAATTCATTCGATATATATCCATAAATAAACATATATATATATATATTAATTTAATCCACTTAAAATAGAAAAAAGCAGGAGATGGGACTCGAACCTGTGTCTCACACTGGGCTTCCATTCTGCGCGCCACCAAGTAACCAACTAGGATACGAATTCTTTTTAATATATATTTATACATCAATGTATATATATTAATTTAATCTATATCGGGTATTTAAATTCAAAAATATAGACCACGGGATTCGAACCCGAGTCTAAGGGCCACGCCTCCACTATTAACCAACCGAGCTAATGAAATTATGTGTATCTAAATTTATATTTATATAAATATATTAAAATACACCATGAAAAAATATATTTTGGCCAAATTTTTTTCATGCCCCGCCTAATTTTCATTCCCCGCCATAAGTTATACCCACAGTTCTACAGAACCGTGGGTATAGTTCTTTAAAAAAAACCCCAATACCCACGGTTTTGAAGAACCGTCTGTATAGGTCTTCAGAAAGTACCCCATACACACAGTTCTCCAAAACCGTGGGTATAGGGGTACCATATACCCACGATTTTTGAGAACCCTGGGTATAGGTGTCCTATTCCCATGGTTTTGGAGAAACGTGGGTATAGGTTCACATACTATCCCTATACCGACGGTTTTGGAAAACCGTGGGTATATACCTATTTTCCAGTAGTGGTACCCCAAGTGAATTTATTACATATCATAACCTGGGGATATACATCAATGGAAAGGGTGTGTAGAAGGCGCAGTAAGGGTAAATAAGGGAAACACTTTACATGCGATCTTAAGGAATAATAATAAGAACTTAAGGAAATACATAATGTTTTGAGAAATATAGAAAGATTTATATCATAAAATAACATTAATAATAACTTGTAAGTGTGGCTACAACATTTAATTGATTCATTAATAAGAATATCACTAAGTTTTATCACTGAGGTTTCACAAAAATTACCAAGGTTATTCACCAAAGTATTGTAAAACTTCTCATCTCTTGAGATTAAATTATTTACCCAATTCATTAGATATCTATTAAGGATAACCCATCGTATTTTTTAATTAATATTATCCACATATATCATAATAAAACATCCCATAAATAACTTGTGCATAATCAAAGAAATGGGTATCATTTCAAAATCATTGTGTTTTAGAAAGTGCTTAAAAACAATATCCTTTTCTCATTTCAAAACCCACATAAAAATAAGGAAGGTTTTATGTATGTTGATAATATAATTAAAATAGATAAGTTTTACATATATTTGAATAACCCTAGTAAAGATATATTATTGGGTATTCACAAAGAAAATAAAATAATTTCTTGATAAAAAGAGAGAAAATTTGAGACGAAAATCTGACAACATAACATGTATGAAATATGGTTCTATAAAATAATAAAAAGAGAGGGAAAAGGGTCTCACATTAATAAATGATTCTTAATACAATAAAGGGATACAATGAAATGGATAGAAGAACATGGTATGGAAATTCTAAATAAATACCACATAAAAAGGAAACATGATAGGAAAAGGGAAGTTGAGAGTTCCCTTACCATGATGCATGACTCCTAAAACTCAATGATAGAAACCATGGGGACATGGTAAATCCTTTAAAGGAATACTTGGGAGGTAATAATATCATATCTTCATGGATAATCATTTTTTAATAAAATGAAATGAGAGAATATGTGGTTATTTATAGCAAAAGTGAGGGAGTTTTTTATTAATTTACGAGGGCACCTCAGTAGTTGTATTTGAAAAGCCATGTACTTGACCATGTTATTGGCCACCTGGGACACATATTGATTTAAATTAACAAAAAATACCCAAACATCATTTTAACTTAATTATTACATCATTATGAAAAATCTATGATGTCATTAAACCTCATGAAAAACTCAAACTATATTTTTATTATTCACGAAATACTAAAGTATTTTATAAAATTATCATAAATTCACCCTAACCTAATATCAATGTTTTGAATTCAAAAATTATCTCAATTTTATGTAAATGATTTTATAAATATGATAAATTTAATTTTTAATTAAAATCATTATTTACTCGAAAAATACCAATTTTAAAATTATAACTTATTTTATAACACTTTGAGAAAATAACTAAGGTCCCATAAAATTTAATTACAACCATAAGAAAAAAATATTAATTTATGATTCTATTTGATGAAAATTAATTTTTTTAAAATAATAATAATTATAAATTTTTAAATAAACATTTATGTTTTATTAAAATACTAACACTTAACTAATAATTTCGAAAACATCTATTTAATAATAATATAATATAATTATATCACATTACCATTTAATATGCCTAAATTATATTTCTACATCCTTAGTTGAGGTTACTATTCTATTGGTAATATTGCTATTTATAAGGGTAACATTACTATTCCAAAGGATCAAGTTACTCTTCACCAAAAAATTAAGTTGATCCCATTATACACTAAATATATTACTGACTGCAACCATATATGTCATTTTTTTGAAAATAATTTCATAGAATTAATTATTTAAAGTATAATAATTTTTTAAATGAAAAATATAGTATTTTCCCCTATTCATTAAAAATATGAATCTTTTTAGAAAAATACTAAAATGTCACCCTAGATTAATTTTGACATTATAAATTAAAAAATGATGTTTATTTTACCATAATAATTCTCTAAGTATGATAAATCACTATGAAGTTAAATTTTTACTGGTAAAATCAATTTATCAAATTTTTCTCAAATAAACATATATTCTATTAATAAAAAAATTCTTAAAACAGAAATGTTGATATAACAATTTTATTAAAATAATGGGATTAAAATATTTGTGACTAAGGCATTGACACATAACCCCTTATAACACCCACATATGACCTAAGGGAAAGGTTTTAGATGTTGATAAACTCTTACGGTGGCTTGAATAATATCGCATGAGTGGTAATCTCTACTAACTTGAACTTCTCATGCAGGTGATTTCATTCAAGCTTAACATGTCAAAGCTCATCTTGGGATTGGACTATAGAAAAGCCCGATGGCACTACCTCCTTCCAAAATTACAAAAAATGGGCTTCGTATGTCACACTTATATTGGATGAGGCCATATACTCTTATTTCTATATTAATTAACCTTTATCATTTCTATTTATAAAAAATAATCACAATTATAAGACTATTGTTTCCAAAGGTCATACTAAACAATGGTCATAATTCACCAACAGTCATATAATGGTTGAAAACAGATTGTCATATTAAAATATACTTACTTCATTATTAAATATAAATAGTTTTACTAAATACAAATAAAATATCACACATTTTCTAAAAAAAATTATTATTCAAAAAGTTCAGGTTCTTTTATTCTTCCCCCCTTAAGAAATTTCATCCATGAAATTTCAACTCTTACCTCAGTTGAGAAAAGGCGTGGGTACATTTTACTCATTATCTCTTTTGGTTCCCATGTTTCTTCTTCATACATGTGGTTCCTCCATAACACTTTGATGATTTGGGTAGTCTTATTGCGTAGAAACTTTTCCCTATGGTACAAGATCTCCACCAGCTACTCCTCATAAGAGATATCATGTTCCAGTTGTACCAACTCTATATTCAAAACATGTAAAGGGTTCGGTATGTACTTTCTTAAGACAGATACATGGAAAACATCATGAAATTGAGATAAATTTTGTGGACATTCTAGCCAATTGACCACTACTCTTATGTGATCAAGGATTTCTTAGAAGACAATGTACTTGGGGATAAGTTTACCTTTATTCCCAAATATAGTGACTCTCTTCCTTGGTGAAGTTCAAAAGAATACTTTTTCACCAACATCAAAATCTAAGTCCCTTAGATGGTTGTTAGCATAGACCATTTTCCAACTCTGAGAATCCTTAATGTATTGTTAGATGGAATGAACATTTTTTTTCATATCTTGAACAAGGTCATCCCCATGAAGCTTTCTCTCACTAGATTCATCCCAAAAAGTTGGAGTTCTAAATTACTTCCCATATAGAGCTTCATAGGGAGAAATTTGAATACACAAATGGAAGCTATTGTTGTATGATAACTCAACTAGTGGGAGATGTTTATCCCATCCACATTTAAATTCATTTGAGCATGTTCGAAGCATGCCCTCGAGTTTATGAATAGTCATTTTAGATTAGACATAAGTTTGGGGATGATAATTCATACTAAAATTAAATTATATATTCATAGAATGTTAAATACTTCTCCATAATTTTGATGTGAACCTTTAATCATGATCATATAAGACAGAAAGTGGTACTACACAAAGCCTCACCACTGCCTTCATGTATATCTTGTCTAGTTGGTTAAGAGATAAATCTTCCCAGATAGCGATAAAATGGGTTGTCTTGATAAGATGGTCCACTATAACCCACATCGCATTATTTACATTGATTGTTTTTTGGAGACTAGTGAAAAAATCTATAGTAATATTGTCCCACTTCCATACTAGTATGGGTAGTGGTTGTCTTACCCCTTTAGGAAGTTGTCACATTACCTTAACTTGTTGACACACCAAGAACTTTTTAGTGTATTCAGCTATATCTTTTTTCATGTTATCCCACCAATAATGATCGTAAAGGACTCTATACATTTTCTTGCTTCTAGGATGTATAGATAAAGAAGAGCTTCAATCTTCATCCATCAACTCCTTATTTATTTATGGAATTGGTGGAACACATAACATTTTATGATATTTCAATATACCTTCTTGATCAATATTGAACTCAGGAAACTTCCCATTATTCACAATATTTATCTTCTTCTGTAAGAAATGATATTATATTTGATATTTCTTGAACTTCTCTAGTAATTATAGTCAATAAATCATTTGGGATAGGGTTTATGATTTCCCTTCCCTTATAATTCCCATGTCTATTTTTAATAGGTCTTTGATAAAAGGATCTCCTCGAATCCTCATCATTTCTAGCACAACATGGTCTTTCCTACTTAATGTATCATCAAATTATTTGATCTTCTGGGATTATAATGGATTGAACAATCATACTCTTTAAGAAGTTCCAACCATCTACTCTTCCTCATATTAAATACCTTTGACACGAAAATATACTTCAAACATTGATGGTATATGTATATATCACATTTCTCCCCATAATGTGTGTTCCTCCATATCTTTTGAGAGAAAACAACCATAGATAGATCCGGATCATGCATGTTATAATTCTTCTCATGTGCCTTTAACTATCGAGATGCACAACCAATCACCTTGTCATTTTTCATGAGGACATACCCAATCCCTTTCAGAGACGCATCACTAAAAAAAATGAAACCTTCCCCAATAAAGGGTATTGTTAAAATGGGTATAGTAACTAATATCTTCTTCGGATCTTGGAAAATTTTCGTACAATCCTTTTTCCAGATGAATTTGACCCCTTTTCGAGTTAACATGGTTAGTGGATTATAAATTAGTGAAAAGTTTTTTCCAAACCTACTATAATATCCTACTAAACCAAGGAAAATATGAATATTAGTTACTATTGTAGTATGAGGTCACTCCTCCACAAATTTTGTCCTTATAGGGTCAACTAAGATTCAATCACTGGTTACAATGTGTCCCCATAAATCAACTTGATTTAACCCAAACTCGTAGTTATATAACTTTCCAAATAACCACTATTTCCTCTGAGTTTTTAGTATCACCCTTATATGATCTTCTTACTCCTATTAACTTTTTGAATATATCAAAACATCATCAATAAAAACTACCAAAATGTTATCTAGGTTGTCTTTAAAGATTGTATTCATCAAATCCATAAAAATAGTTGGAGCATTAGTCAAATTGAAGGGCATAATAAAAAAATCATAATTCCCATATCTCAATCAAAAGGTGGTATTTGTAATGTTATCTTTATTCACCCTTAATTGATGATAGCCATATCGAATATCAATGTTAGAGAATAATTAAGCCCCACAAAGCTGTTAAAATAAATCATAAATTCTAGGAAGAGGATACTTGTTTTTCCTTGTGATCCCGTTAAGTTCTTTATAATCAATGCATAACTGAATTGATCCTTCCTTCCTTTATACAAAGAGAATTTTTATCCCCAAGGAGGCACACTTTTCCAGATGAACCCCTTCTCCAAAATATCATGGAGTTTTTTCTTTAATTCCTCCATCTCCACATTTTCCATTCTATATGAAGTTATTGATATCATCTATGAACCATGCATGAGTTGAATAGATAAATATACATATCTTTCTAGGGGAGGTCCATGAAACTACTTAGTAAATATGTCAATGTGTTCTTGAATGATGGGAAAATTTTCAATTATTATACATTCATCCCCTCTTCATCTTGACCGACCAAATTTATAAAGAAGGATACAAGTGGTGCTTCTAGACAAATATTAGGTTGAGATATATCTCCTTTTGAAGATAACAATTGGTTGTCCACTGAAGACTATTGAGATTTCCATGTTTTTCATTTGAACATAACATTATACTTTGAGATAAATTGTATCCCTAGTATAATGATGGATTCCATCATGGGAATGACTACTAGATTTGTGATAAGATTGTGCTCATAAAATTAAATACTAGTGTTTATACACACTTATTAGGATTGGATAATCCCACTGGGAGTCTTGATTGATAACTATACTTAAAAAATTTCTGGAATTGATTCAATATTCATTGAAAACTTGGAGGAAATAATGGAATGCATAAAATCAGAGTCAAAAAAGTACTTTCTAAATTTGATAAAACAATGAGCATACCTACTACCACATCATTTGGAGCATCAAGTTAATCAATCATGAAAGAAAAAGCATTACTTTGTCCATTGGCCTATGTTGAGGTTGATATTGATTCCCCTACACTACCCTCAGATTTGGAAAATGATTGGAAAATCACCCAAGTTGTCCACATTTGAATAATTTGACTTCAGGCATGTCATGAACCATCTTCCCTTTATTATTTGTGTTGAGAAGTTGAGGCTTCACCTCACTGTGAAAATTTCAAGTGATATGGTCATCTCTTATACACTTAAAACACTTCTTGCTCTTGAGTAGGCAATTCCCAGAATGATTTTTTCTATATTTATTTCATGTGTAATGTTTCACGTGCTTTCCTTCTATTCTATGATCAAATCTCCTCCCCAAGTTTGGCTCCAAATATCTATTCTTTTCATTTGATCTGTGAGACCACTTATAACAACCCTACTTTTTATAACACACTTAAAACATGATTTATTAAATAAAATCATTACCTGATACAACATATAATATTGAGAGGAAAAGTGTCTTTGGGGATTAGGAACATTACACAATGTATTCAAACATAAAACACAACATCTTTATTGAAAACTTTCTTTACATGACCACTACATTCCCTCGTACTTAGCATTGCATGGGATAACCTGAGGACGTGCATAAGAAAAGGGTGGTCTATAAATCCTAGTAAGGGAGTAAAAAAGGAATAACATAAATAAAAAAATACATGGTAGGCGATAGGAATATCAATGGAGAATAATAGAAACATGAACATAAATGCATGATATAGAATGATTATCATAACATGGAAATGTGGCAACAACACTTAACATGGTATTAGAATGAGAAAAGGCTCATTGCACATGGAGCATGAGTAAAGCCACATTACACTTGAATTGGAATGATTAAACCCTCATTTCTCTCGACGTATCATGATACTAATATTTACCCAATGAATTGGAGCGCTATTAGGTGACACCCTTCTTAAACATTTAATTTCATGCATAAGTGTGCCACATGGATCGTACAAAATGGAATCATTAAAGATAATCATTTATTACTTGATAAAGGAATGTGGAATTCATAAATGGAACACTATAATCAATATGTAAATGTGAATAAAGGTGAATACCCTTAGTATATAAATGGGTATGGAATTTACGACACAATGACTTTGTCTTCGAAAATCGTAGTGCAATTTCAGCAGCATAACGACATGACATAAGAATTCATAAAAATGGTTGATGAGAGAGAAAGGGGTGTTTAATAATATTTACATGAAATGGATAGTAATTCAGTCATATAGATACATGTTCCAACATAAGTAATGTAAATTTAGATTCATAATATAAAATAATTGCTTAAATGTAAATGAGGAGAGAAAAATTCCTTACGGAATTTCGGCACAATAATGGGTGTACATATAAAGAATTAATGAGAGAGAAAGGGGTCACTAATCATTAAAACATAAATAGATAGGAATTAGGGAGTGGGAAAATCATACCCCAACCACTGTAATTGAAAATAAAAGGGAATAACAATATAATGAAATTTTGACAAAAATGAGAAAGGAAGAAATCCCTTACATGGAAGTGTGATCCCAAAGGCTTGGGAGAGGCTTGAGAGATGATTATTGGGAGGTTGGGGCGACTTGAGAGGATTCTATATAGAGGAGGGAAAAGTTTGGTTTAGCTAAAAATACATTGAGTGAAGAGTTAGTGGGATCTTGAGTTGGTTTATATAGGAAAATAGAAGGAATTCTTTATGATTTATGATTGGGACACCACACATTAAACTAATAAAATCCAAAAACAAGCCCATGGTTTTTGTATTTGTTTTTTGACAAAGGAGAGTGGTAAAAATTTATTTGATAAGTCAAATGTCTGAACTTATTTAAATATTAGGCTTTCTTATGTGGAGGTGAGTCACACTCTCAAGGAAATCAATTTAAAAAGTTGAAATGTTTTATATCTCTTGGAGGGTCCACTAATGTTTTGTAAAATAAATAAAGCAAACCCAAAATCAAATTATTTGAATTTTAAAACATATATTGGCTGAACGTAAGGTTTATAGTATTTTATTACATCACTATTGGGTCATTATGATGTCATAAAACACATTATATATTTAAATGGTACTTAATTTTTACACAAAAATTAAACTATCTCAGAATATTATGAAAAATTCACCATTGGATAATTTCGACATCCTGATTCCAAAAATAATATTCATTTTATCTAAATAATTTTTTAAATATGTGAATTTATATTTTTAAAATAAAACCCGACATTTATCGATAATTCATGGGTTTTGACAAAAATAGCTTTCAAACCATAAAAATTTCAATTGTATTCACAAAAATTATATGATCATTTATATTTAATAAAAATTATTTTAGTAATAGAATTTCATTAAAATATTATTTAATTCAAAAATCAATTAATTCATCAAAATATATTTCTTAATTGAATATTAACTAAAAATACTATTTTTTCTTTAAAAACTATTTACAAAGTAACAAAAATAAAATGAATGTATATTATCTATATAAGAAAATAATGTATATAATCATACTTATAGGGGCTTGTTACATAAAACCTTATAAAACCCACATAAGACCGAAGGGTAAGGTGTACGATGGTGACAGACTCATGGGGTGGCTCAAATAACATCGCTCATGTGGTAATCTTTACCAACTTCCACTTCTCCCATAGGAGGTTCCGCTCGATCATAACATGTTGAAGATCATCTAGGGATTGGTCAAGAATGAAGCCCAATGGAACCACATCCTTTCTGGGCTCTGAAAAATTCGATTTGTATGGAGAAATTCTACTGGATGAGGCCATCGCTTCCTTTTTTCAAGTAAATTGAATTTGTTAAATCCCTATATGTATACTAATCATGTGATCACTGTTTAATGGATATATTTTCAATGGTCACAATGACTAAAAGTATTTTAAAATAAAAAAACATAAAACTATGGAAGTGGATAAGTTTTATATATTCGTAATAAGACATTTAATAAGATCAATATGAATTTCCATTAATGAATGTTTGGGTCGTTACAATCTTCCACCCTTATAAAAATTTTCCCTTGAAATTTCATTTTACATTCTAGGTCTCAAACAGGTGTGGGTACTTATCCTTTATTGACTCCTCCAGTTCCCATGATGCCTCTTCATAATTATGGTTTCACCATAGTACCTTGACCTGGTGGGTAGTCTTGTTACATGGAACATTATCTCTAAGATCTAAGATCTTCACTGGCTACTCCTCGTGAGAAAGATAATACTCTAACTCTACTACCTCTAAAGGGAGTATATGTTAAGGGTTTGGTATGTACTCCCTTAAGAGGGGTAAATGAAAGAAATCATGTACTTTGGCCATGGTCAGTGGAAGTGCTAGTCGATAGGCCACAACCTCGACACGATCATGAATCTCAAAGGGGATGATGTACCAACGACTTAACTTCCCTTTCATTACAAGCCTCATGACCTTATTTCACAAAGATATGCATATAAATACCATGTCTCCAACTTTGAACTCAAGGTCTTGTCGACAGTTATCTGCATAACTCTTCTGTCGACTTTGGGCTACCTTGATATGCTATTGAATGGTTTTCACCTTCTCCACCATTTCGTTGACCATTTCAGGTCATAGAAGCTTACGCTCACTAACAACATCCCAACATGCCAATGTTCAACACCGTTTCCCATAAAGAGCTTCATATGGTGCCATTTGGATGATCGGGTGGAAACTGTTATTGTAGGAGAATTCAACCAATGGAAGATGATAGTCTCATCCTCCTTTGATGTCCGTAGAACACGATATTAACATATCTTCTAGTGTCTTAATAGTTCGCTCATATTGGCTATCATTTTTAGGATGATAGGACGTACTGAAGTTCAGTTTAGTGCTTAGAGAATATTGGAGACTTTTCCAGAACTACAAGGTGAATCTCAATTCATTATTGAATAAAATATATAGTGGTACTCCATGTAGCCTTACCACTTTTTTATGTAAATCTATGCAAGTTTATCCAATGAGAAGTCCTATCGAATCATGATAAAGTGATCTATCTTCGTAAGACGATCCACAATGACCCATATTGCATTTTTTCTTCTGGATGTACTTGGAAGTCCAGTGACAACGTCCATGGTAATGGTATCCCACTTCCATGTTGGTATGCATAGTGGTTTCATCATCCCCTTAGACTCTTTCCTCCAAGCCTTCACTTGCTGACATACCTGGAACTTTGATGTATATTTGGAAATCTCCCTTTTCATATTGTCCCACTAAAAGTTTTCTTAGAGATCTTGATATATATTTGTGCTCCTTGGGTAAATAGAGAAGGTTGATTTATGTGCATCATTCAGAAGATCCTTATTTATCTCTGGATCAGATGGTACATATAATTGTGACCCAAATTCACAATTCCATCCTTGTCAACCACAAAATCTAAGGACCTACCATTTCTTATAGCTTCTACCCTTTTCTGAATTTTCATATCCTTTCTTTGAGAATCCTTTATTTTCTCTATGAGGGGTGGTTGAACAATCATTTGAGAAAGGTTTGATGATGTTCATACCTTAATGGTTCCCATGTACATCATATGAAATTCTAATAAGATTGGATCATTTTTAATTCCCTTCATTGAAAAATATGCAGAATCCTTTTTTACTTCGAGCATCTTCCACCTTGTCTGCCTTACCGGGATGGTAGTGGATTGAGCAGTCATAATTCTTGACGAGCTCTATCCATCTTCTTTGGAACATATTAAGCTCTTTTATTGTAATTATATATTTTAGGATCTTTGGATTAGTATATATCTCACACTTATCCTTGTAGAGATTATCCCACTAGATTTTCAATGCAAAGATCATAACGGCCAACTCCAAATAATGCATGTGATGGTTTTGCTCATAGATATTCAGTTTCCTTGAGGCATAGGCTCTTACATTATCATTTTTCATTAGCACACATCCTAAACCCCTCTTTGAAGCATCACTGTACACCACAAAGTGTTCTTCTATTATTAGGAGTGTGAGTACTGAAGTAGTGATAATCCTCCTTTTCAGCTCCATGAAGCTCTCTTCGCATTTATCACTCCAAAAATACATTACTCCCTTCCGAGGTAGCTTGGTAAGAGGGTTTTAAAATCATGAGAAATTCATCACAAATCGGAGATAATATCCAGCTAACCCTGTGATGCTAAGGATATTTGTTACCGATGTTGTCCTCAACCATCCCTCAATTGTAGCTATCTTAGAGGGATCCATAGATATCCCATTACTTATGATGATATGACCCAAGAATAATACTTCATTCAACATGAACTCATACTTTTAGTACTTTTCATAGAGATTATCCTATCTAATGGTCTTTAGTATAGTGCCTAGATAATCCTCATGCTCCTCTTTAGTTTTAGAGTATATTAAAATATCATCTATAAAGATTACCAAAATTTTGTTGAGGTAATCTCTAAAGACTATATTCATCAATTCCATAAAGATTATTAGAGAATTAGTGAGTTTGAAAGGTATTACTATGAATTCATAGTGCTCATACCTTTTACGAAAAGTAGTCTTGGGGATATCTTCCCTCTTCACCCTTACTTGGTAATATCCTGACCACAAATCCACCATAGAAAAGTATTGTGCCCCACATAGAAAATTAAACAATTCATCAATTTGTGGAAGATGATACTTGTTCTTTATCATGATTTTTTGAGCTCATGATAATCAATGCAAAGGCACATTGATCCATCCTTCTTCTTGACGAAGAGGACTGGTGCACCCTATAGTGAAGCACATGGGCATATAAACCCTTTATCTAGATTCTTCTGTATTTGTTTATTCAACTCCTTAAGCTCCACAACAACAATTCATTATGTATTCTTGGATATTGGCAATACCCCAGGTATAAGGTCAATTGAGAATTCAACATCTCTTCTAGGAGGAAGACTAGGCAATTCCTCATGAAACACTTCAGTAAATTCTCTCACAATAGGAATGCCTTCAAGGTTGGTTTCATCTTTAAAATCAATCATTTGATCTAGATATGTGTGATCATAGGGTAATAATATCCATTCTTGAGATAATGGTGCTAAAAAAGATTCATCTTCATCCTTGAACTTGTATTGAATCGGGGGTCAATTCTCCATATGGAGAGTGATTTCCCTCTCATGGGAATTTATGTGGGATCTATATAAGGAAAGACAATCCATGATAAGAATTTCATCAAATTACACTAGAGGGAATATGACGAGGTTATTCAGGAAGTTAGATCCACAAATTTTGATAGGGGGAGTTATATCCATGGGATGCAATGATTGCCCCATTTTCCATACACA
Source organism: Viscum album (assembly GCA_963277665.1). Classification (NCBI taxonomy): domain Eukaryota; kingdom Viridiplantae; phylum Streptophyta; class Magnoliopsida; order Santalales; family Viscaceae; genus Viscum; species Viscum album. The sequence goes on along the minus strand of OY728128.1, from coordinate 1,507,808,508 downwards.
CCACATCTTTAATTCCATGATTTGTGGTAGTGTTGGTATTGTTCTACTAAACATTCGGGATATAAAATAATCCCATTAACTAGAATCAAAAAGTACGTTCACTATTCTTGAATGAATAACTAACATACCTATCACCACTTCATTATCGGGGTTCAATTTGTCAGTGGTGATGGAAAAAGCTCACCCTTTATACCTTATAGGTTGTTGGTTTCCTCTAAAACCCCTCGGATTATGGTACTGATTTGAAAGGTACTTTGATTCCTTCCAGTTAAAGCAATAAAAAACACATTGAGGTCCAAATGGAGCGTTCCTATCCTATGTCGTATCCATACGGTTTCTAGATTGCAGTTCATGAATAGGTGCCCTTCCCTTCCACACCTAAATCATTTCCATACCCCCTTTAGGAAATTTCCAGGGTGCTTCTTTCCACACCTTTGGCAAGTGGGGTGCTAGATTTTCATAGATCTATTGGATTTATCCACAAACTACTAGAATTTAATTCCACCCTGTGCTTCTTAACCCCATGATACCCCTAAGATTTTCAAATCTCTATTTCAATCTTGGGGTCACATTAGACAATTTCCTCATAGCTATCAAAGTCATGGATCACTCAGGCTTTACGTAGGCTAGGTTTCATCCCATCAAAGAAGTAGCCAACCTTGTATTCAGGTGTAACTACAAAGCCATAGGTGTATCGTGCAATCCTTGTGAAGTCTTCCTCATACAATGTGATGGATTCATCAAATTTTTTCTTAAGGGCAAGTAAGTCTCTTTCCATCATAAGATGGAGGGTGCGAGAAAAATATTTATCGAAAAACATTTTCTAGAAATCCTTCTATTCCAACACCTCGATCTCCTCCTCAAGATTTATATTTTTGATAAATTTCCACCATTGGTTGGCTTCACCCTCCATATGATAAGATTACATAATAAGCTTCTCTTTTTCGGAACATTGAAAGATGGAGAAGATATTTTCAGTAGATTTAATCCATTGTTCGACAATTGAGGGATTGAATGATCCATTAAAATTAAGAAGGATTTGTCTCAAGAAACTGTCGATTGTGACTTGTTATTTCTTCGGGGGGGGGGGGGGGGGTTGAAACTTCCTCTTGAACCATGTTTCTATTCAGTACATGAGTTTTCTGAGAGAGTATCGTGACAAAGTTTAGGATTCCCACTCCTATTGGATTGGGCATCTCATTAGAACAGTCATCACATTGATCTTCGTATCAGTTATTTGCCTGATTCCTCCTATTATCATCCATTGGCTAGAATAAAAGGTAAGTTAGGGTAACACATTAAGGATAATCCAAATAAAAAAATAGATGAATTATAAATTACTTTTATTTCCATAACTTATGAATCTGTAGGCTTCAATCAATGTTACCAATAATCTACTTCCCAAAATTTATTCTTAGGGGAATTTTTATTCCCTTAACAATGGTTCATAATAATCTTTTGAATTTACCAAAGAATATACCTCGGGAGTGTCGAAATCAAGAGTGCAACAGGGCCCATTTTTGTGTACTAGGATACCTCAGATTAAGCCTGAAACTCCTTGTCAGAGTTTTCACTCCTAGGTACATCTGTTCCAGATCCGCCTCTACCTAATCTCATCAAAACAAGGATTTATTTTCATGATAAACCACTTAATAAATAATAAAAAAATATTAGGGATGTTTTTTATACTTACTTTTATTTTTAAGGTTACACTAGGGTTCTTTAATCCTAATCCCAAAAATAACTAAACCTATCCTCTGATACCAACTATAACCACCCTTCTTTTGATTATACACTTAAACATGATTTATTACATAAAATCATCACTTTACACAACATAGAATATCGAGAGGTATAGATTCATTGGGTCTTAGGAACATTACATAATGACTTAAAATATGAAACACAACATCTTTATTGAAAACTTCCTTTACATGACCACCACATTCTCTCGTACTTAGCATTGCATGGGATAACCTGAGGACATGCATAAGAAAAATGTGAGATATAAAGCCCATAAAGAGAGTAAACAAAGAATAATATGGAGAATAAAATACATTTTAAGAAATAGGCATATTAATGGAGCATAATAGAAACATGAACATAAGGCTATGATATATCCTGATTATCATAACATGGAAATGTGGCAACAATACTTAACATGGTATTAACATGATCCAAGTATTATTGCACATGGAGAATGAGAAAAAACTAATTGAACTTGAATTATCATGAGTAAAACCTCACTTCACTTGACGTATCATGATACTATTATTTACCTAATGCATTGTTGTGCTATCAGGGTGCACTCTTCTTAAACATTTCATTTCATGCAAAAGTGTGCCACATGGATCATACAACATGAAATCATTAAAAATAATAATTTATTCCACAATAAAGGAATGTGGAATTAATATATGAAACTATATAATCAATAAGTACATGTGAATAATGTTTAATTACCTTGATATAGAATTGGTTATGGGATTCACTACCCAATGACTTTGGCTTGGAAAATTGCGGTGCAATTTCTACAGCATAACTACATGACATAAGAATTCATAGAAATGGTTGATGAGAGAGAAAGGGGTGTCTCATCATATGTACATGAAATGGGAAGTAATGGGTTCATATATATACATGTATTAACATAATTAATGTTATTTTAGTTTCATAATATAAAATAATTGTTTGAATGTAAATGAAAAGATAAAAGTTCTTTACGGAATTTGGGCATGGTAATGGGTGTACATGGATGGAATTAATGATAGGGAAATGGGTATATCATCATTGAAACATAAATAGAGATGTATGGGGGTGTGAAATTAAATTCCAACATTTTTAATTGAAAATAAAATGTCATAACAACATAATGAAATTTGGAAAAAAATGAGAAAGGAAGAAATCCCTTATTTGGAAGTGTGATCCCAAAGGCTTGGGAGAGAATTGAGAGAGGCTTATTGGGAAATTGGGTGACTTGGGAGGATTCTAGAGAGAGTATGGAAGAGGTTGGGAGAGATAAAAAGGATTTTAGTGAAGATGAAGTGTGATCTTGTGTGGGTTTATATAGGGAAAGATAGGGAATTGTTTTTTATTTTGGTTTGGAACACCACACATTAAACTAATCAAAACCACAAACCAACCCATAGTTTTTGCCCATGGTTTTTTTCAAATGGGAGTGGAAAAAATTATCTCATTAGGCCAATGGATTAACTTCTTATAATATTAGTCTTTCTTATGTGGAGGTGAGTCACACTCTAAAGGAAATCAATTTAAAAAGTTGAAATGTTTTATAACTCTTGGAGGGTCCACTAAAGTTTTGTAAAATAAATAAATAAACCAAAACTCACATTAATTTAATGGTAAAACATATATTGAATGAACATAATTTTTATAGTATTTTATTAAATCACTATTGGGTTATTATGATATCATAAAACATATTATATATTTAAACGGTACTTAATTTTACCCAAAAATTCGACTGTCTCAGAATATTATGAAAAATTCACTGTTAGACAATTTCAAAGTCATGATTCAAAAAATAATATTCATTTTATCTACATAATTTTTCAAATATGTAATTTTTTTAATTTCAAAATAAAAACTGTCATTTCTACAAAATTCATGGGTTTTGACAAAAATAGCTTTCAAACTATAAAAATTACAATTCTATTCATAAAAATTATATAATAATTTATATTTAATAAAAATTAATTTAGTAATAATATTTAATTAAAATTTTATTTAATTAAAAAAATCTATTTAATCATTGAAATATATTTCTTAATTAAATATTAACTAAAAATACTATTTTTTCTTTAAAAAATATTTAAAAAGTAACAATAATAAAATGAATGTATATTCTTTATACAAAAAAATAATATACATAATCATAGTGCTAGGGTCTTGTTATAGAATCCATTATAACACCTGCATAAGACTAAAGGGTAAGATGTGTGATGGTGACAGACTCTTGGGGCGGCTCAGATAACATCGCTTGGGTGGTAATCTCTATCAACTTTCACTCCTCCCATATGTGGTTCTGCTTGAGCTTAATGTGTAAAAGCTCAGCTTGGGCTTGGTCAAGAGAAAATCCCAATGACACAACCTCATTTCCTAACTCCGAGAAATGGACTTTGTATAGAGTAATTATACTGGATGAGGCCATTAATTCTTTTGTATGAGTAAATTGGATTTGTTAAAGCCCTATATTTATACTAATCATGTGATCACTATTTAACGACTATATTAGCAATGTTCACAATGCCTAATGGAATATTAAAATCCAAAAACATAAAAACAATGAGGTTCATAAGTTTTATATATCCGTAAAAATATATTTAATTAGATCAAGATTAATTTTCATTAATGAATGTTTGGGTCGTTACACCATTGTGTCTCTCCAAACCCCAGTTCAACTTTCATAACACTCCTCATGATCTCCTCATAGTTGTCATAGTCTTAATTGGAAAGATTCTTCCAGATATGAGGTCTTATTCCACCAAAGAATCTATCAACCTTCCCATTAAGATCTACGATAATGCTTAAGGTATAATGGGAAAGTCTTCTGATTTTATTCTCATGGATTCCAAATGATTCATTCCCTTTCTTCTTCAGTTCAAGGAATTCCTTCTCTATTTTCACTCTCATCAAATGAGGGAAATAATTATTGAATAAGATTCCCCTAAACTATTCCCATTCCATAGCTTTAATATACCATTTTAAACTCATGTTTTTAATTAGTTCCCACCACTTATTAGATTCCCTCTATAAACAGTACATAGCTAGAGTTACTTTCTATTATTCTAAACAATTAAGTACAGAAAAGAGATTTTCTATATATTTTATCCACTGTTTTGAAATCAATGGATCAGTAGATCCACTAAACATTAGTGGTAGTTGATGCATAAAGGACTCAATGGAAATTTGTTCCCTTCTTAGTAAAAATGGTCTCTCAGCTACATTCATGTTATTTCCCATATCTTGAGTTAGTTGATTCATCATTTTCATGAAGGTTTCCATTATGTCTTCTATCATAGGGATGTTAGTGAATGGTTTTTTGTGCTCTCCATTTACATGATTTTTTCTATTTCCAACAATTTTAGAAAAGAATATAAAATTAGTGAGAAATATTTTTCTTTTAGTAATCTTATAAAGTAGAAGTATTTTATGTCTTAAAACAAAAATCTTAAATTTTTAATTCATTGTCAATATTTAAATTTTCTATAAATCCTTTATAATATTTAATAAAAATCTTATGATTAACCAAACATATCCCCCAATAGTGTCAAACTATGAGTGTAGAAAGGACCATTATCATGCACCAATTCCTATTTGAGTCAATCTCAAAGTGGTGTTTTCAGGTTTCCTCTAGATACATCTCTTCCAGATCTATATTTACTTGTTCATATCTAGAAGAGATTTATTTATTCCAAAAAAATTTACATAATATTTCACCAAAATACCAGGGATTTTTTTATATATTTCAACTTTTCACTAGGGTTTCTCTTATTATTTTAAATCCCAATTTCCACATTTAATTATACCTTCCATAGATTCCAACTATGGCATCCCACTTTTTTAATACATAACTTTACATATCATTTTACAAATAGAGGATATTTTAATGTTTAGTGTCTTAGAAATATGGTACATAATAATTGATACAAAAAAAATTATTCTATTACACTAGAAGGGATTAATTTAGGTTAATCCTAAGTAAATTTATTACATCACATAACCTAGGGACATACATTAAAATAAAGGGTGTATAGAAGGCCTAGTAAGGGGAAATATGAGAAACAATTTACTTTTGATCTTAAGAAATATCAATAAGAACATAAGGAAATAAATAATGTCATGTGAAATAGGCAAGGAGTAATATAATAAAATAACATTAATAATAACTTGAAAATTAGGATACAAAATTTAATTGAGTCATTCATAAGCATATCACCATGGTTTATCACTGAGGTGTCATAAATATTACACAGGTTTTTCTCCAAGGTATCATAAAACTTGTAATCTATAGATATTAAATTATTAACCTAATGAATTGAAGATATATTAGGTAACACCCTTAATATGAATTAATTAATTTTATCCAAATATATAAAAATAAAACATCTCATAAATAACCCATGGATAATAAATGAAACAGGTTTCATTCTAAATCGTTGTGTTTTAGAAAGTTCTTAAAAAAATCCTTTTGTCATTTTAAACCCATGAAAAAAAAAGAAGGGTTTCTTGTATATTAATCCCATAATTAAAATATATAATTTTAAAATTTATGGTAATAACCCTAGAGAGTATATAGGGGTAGGTATTCATAATGAAAAAAATAATAATTTTCTGAAAAAAAGAGAGAAATTTTGAGACGAAAATCTTGTAGAATAATGTGTATAAAACAAGATTTTAGAAAACAATAAAAAGATAGAAGAAATGTTATAAAATTCAAAAATTTAATCATAATATATTAAAAATATATAATAAAATTTATATAAGAACATGTTATTGAAATTTGAAATATATACCACATAAAAAATGAAACATGAAAGTAAAAGAGAAGCCGAGAGTTCCCTTACCTGGAAGAGTGATGCCTAAAACTCAAAGATCAAGACCGTGGGGGATTGAGGAAACCTTGGAAGGAATAATTGGGAGGTAATAATATAAAATAATTTTGTAGAAGTATTTTTTAAGGAAAGGAAACAATGTAATGGGTGGGTATTTATAGCAAAAGCGAAGGAGTTTTTTTATTAATTTCTAAGGACACCTCAGTAGTGGAATTTGAAAATTCTGGGGCTTGCACATGGTATTTTCCCAAGGTATTGGCCACATGGGACAAATATGGAATTAATTTAACACATAATAGTTGTCCATAAATTTAAATTAATTATTACATCAATATGAAAAAACAGTTATATCATTAAACTTACTGAAAAACTTAAAATGTAATTTTACAATTGATGTAAAACTAAATATTTTATAAAATTATAATAAATTAACCCTAACCCAATATGTACATTATGAATTCAAAAATAAACTCTATTTTATGAAAATTATTTTCTAAATATTATAAATTTAATTTTTACATAAATCATACTTTACTCAAAAAATACCAATTCTTAAATTAAAACCGATTTTATAACACTTTGAAAAAAATAACTACGGTCGCCCATAAGTAACTTATAATCATAAGAAAAAATATATATTAATATATGATTATATTATTTGTAAATTAATTTTCTTTTAAATCATTATATTAATTAAAAATTTGTAAACAAATTTTTATGTTTTAAAAAATACTAATACTTAAATAATAATTTCTAAAACATCTATTTACTTATAAAATGATATAAATATATCATATTAAAATTTAATATGCTTAAATTATATTTATTATTCCTTAGGCAAGGTTATTATTGTATTTTTCATATTACTGTTCATAAATGTAATAATACTATTCCAAAGGGCCAAGTTACTATTCAGTAAATCATTAAGTTGATCCCATCAGACTCTAAATATCTTATTGATTGTAACCATACATGTCTGTTTTTTGAAAATAATTTAAAATAATCAATTATTTAAAGTATAATAATTATTATATAAAAAATATAGAATTTTTTACTAGTTATAAGAAATATGAATCTTTTTAGAAAATTACTCAAAATTAACCGTAGATTAATTTTGAAATTTGAAATTAAAAAATGATGTTTATTTTACCATAATAATTCTATATGTATGAGAAATATCTAAAACATAATTTTTTTCCTCTAAAATTAATTAATAAAATTTGTCTCAATTAAAGATATATTTTAGTAACAAAACAATTCTTAAAACTAAGGTGATAAAATAATAATTTTATTAAAACAAAGGGATTACAATCTAAGTGAATAAGTTCTTGACCCATAACCCCTTATAAAACTCACATAAGACCTAAGGGTAAGGTGTTTGATGGTGATATACTCTTGGTGTAGCTTAGATAATATCTCCCGAGTGGTAATCTCCACTAACTTGAACTTCTTTGGTAGGTGATTTTGTTCAATATTAACATATTTAAGCTCATATTGGGCTTGGTCCAGAGTAAGGCCTAGAAACGCTACCTCATTCCCAATCTCTAACCAATGAGCTTCATATGGAACAATTCTACTGGACGATTCAATTGACTCTTCCTTCTATATTAGTTAACCATTATCATTTCTATTTATAAACAATAATCATAACATTATGTGTATAGTTTCCAATAATCATATTGGCCAATAGTCATAATTGACAAATAGTCATAATTGGCCAATTTTCATAATTGACCAACGGTCAAAATTGACAAACAATGATATAACTATTGAAACCCAATGGTCACATTAAAATATAATTACTTAATTATTAAATGTCAAAGGTTTTTTTGAGTATTAAAAAATAACACACAATTTTTGAAAACAATTATTATTCCAAAAATTCGGGTCGTTACATGATGCATGGAAAAACCTACCTTAAATCCATCGATTCCACAATGAATAATGTTGAATTTCCTTATAAAACCCTAATAAATTCCTAAAAGGAAAAGAAAAATATAAAAACAAAGAAACCCATAATTAAAAATGAATCAATTATTAACCTAAGGTATTGAAAATATTATTTGGGAAAGAATAAAGGAAAATGAAAAAGGAAAGGATGAGTTGAGAAGGTCTATATGAGTTTACCTTGAGAAATCATCCTTAAAATTTAAAGAAACCCATTATAATCACCATGGGGGATTGGTAAATCAAGAGTTGTGAGAGGGATATGCACATGGGTACCAAATGGATAGATAAAGAGATCCCTAAATGGGTTTAATTTGGTTAAAGGAAAAATTCCAATTTCAAAATATTAATGACTTATAAAGTCCAAAAAATTTGACCACAAGATTTATCAAATCATTCACCAACCCTAAAAAATTCACTGAATGAATTTGGAGATGCCACATGGTTTTTATTCATGGTTCACCACATCAGGCATATTGCACTAGAATACAAGGGGTGCGCTTTATGGTTCAATAACACAATTTGAAAAACTGTGTACCATCTCTTCACACACCTTTGAGAAAAATTGAAGGGTTTGTATGATTGGGTAGCAAGGTTTTCATTAATCATGGTCAAATCATGTGATATACAATAATTACCTATTTATCAAAAATTCTAAAGGAAAAGGATTTGGGAGAGAGAAAAAATGATACAAATCTGTAAATGGAGAAATTTATTTGGAAAAGGGAGGTCTAGATGTGAAAAGTAATATATAGTATTATTCATAATTATTAATTAATGATTACTATATATAAATAAGACTCATAAAAAATAACTCTATCCAAATTCAAAGTAAAAAAATTTAGAAGGTAGGTCACTAAATTTCCAAAAATAAACTTAACATTATATTCCCAAAACAACATAATGTAGCTCTTATTTTTACATACCAAACTTTTGGTCACCATAAAAACCATAATGAAAAATTTCATGCTTCCAAATCCTTAACGAATAAGTACTATAGTAAAATCCTTATATATATCATGAATCTTATAACCATAATATCATAACATAATTCTTGAATCCAAAAACACAAATACATTAATTATTCCACTTTAACTATAGTTACAACATAAGCTTGACCTTGACCCATTTTCTTTTTCCTGATCTATATTTCCATGATGATTAGGACATTCATGTGAAAAGTATCCCATCTCCGTACAACTATAGAACTAAAAATTAATGGATTTTTTTATCCCGTGAAAGTATGAGCCCATGTAACTTTCTCTCAACACTTTTAACAAACTCCCATTCCCTTAAAGTAAGTACCGAGGTATTTATTCCCACAATTATCATATGTAATAAAAATACATCTTTCCCTTTTTCCCTTTATCTATCTCTTTCTCTACCATTCTCTTCTTCTATTTATTTACATTGAATTTATAAGACATAGAATTATTTATCTTTCCTGATAGAAAATGAGAATATATCTTCATATGTTGAGAAATTTTGGGAGGCTAGTGCCCTTTGGAGGAGTGGGTTCAACACATAAAAGATTCAATCAATATTGGTATTCGGATTACATATATAATATATAACATACCTTGCTAACATTTTAAGGTTATATTAATATTTATCAACATTATTGAAAAAAATCAATAATTGTCTCTCTATATCCCCCCACTATTCTCGAGGGAAATATTTTTTCAAGAAAAGTTCCTTAAAACCCTTTCATTTCATGTTTTCTATTTCTTTCTCCTCCTCCACATTTTGAATCAGTGTCCACTATTTATATGAATCTCCTGAGAGATGATAAACTGTTATAAAAAAACTTTTTCTTTTTGTTACTTCTCAAATAAAAAAATATATTCTCTAAGGATCTTATCCATTGATCATCTATAAATGTATTTTTATTCCCATTGAATGATAAAAGTTTTTGTCTCATAAAGCAGTTTAATATTATTCCTCCATGTTGTGGATCAAGATACTCTATATAGGTAAGGTTATTGTTCATAACCGGGGTCAATTTTACCAGTATGGTTATAAGTTGTTCCACACCAATTGAAAATCTTACTCTAACATCATTATCATTCATTTTATTTAATTCCATATATGGATTATGTGTATTAATATGGTTTAAATTCCTTCCTCTAGGATCCATTTATAAATAATGTTATACACTAGATAAGATCTTACAATTTTGAAACATAATGTATAATATCAAAATAGTTAATCACATAACCTAAATTTAAAACTAATGTATAACTAATATCTAAATCATAATTTTATTTTATATAGATAATTTTCTAAATTATATATTAGGGTTTCATTATTTAATATATTTTTTCCTAAATCTAGATCCCATGGTTTCAATAAAATTCCTCTCATAGAAACAATAATAACCATAACCCCAGTAGCCCAAATCTAGTGCCTTAATTTTTTACATTGGCATAAGATATAAGGAATCCCATCCCAAAAGACCAAATTGTTTATTATTCTCGGTAAACAAGATATATATTTTAAATTCAAATTTTATTTTAAAACATAAAATACACAAATACTTTCAATGATTCTTCCAATATTCTCCCTTTGTATAACCCTGCATAAAAGTCATAATATATTTCATAGAATCATGGGAACAAATGAAACATATTAAATAGGTGATATTAGATTCTCAGAAAGGGTATACATATAATTTAATCTATCATAAATAAACATAAACGTTCATGGTAAGGTGATTAGTTAAAACACATGACATTTAATCAATAACATGATAATAATATGATAGGAATGTAATATGATCAAATAATTCCATATAAATAATCATAAAAAATGAAAATTAACCATGGATATTCTAATAGATGAATAATCACATGGAATATCAATAAATAATATCATAATGAGGGAATGCATAATACTAGGCATCATACACATATCGTCAATGCTTCGGCCAAGAAACCATACCAAATTGAGAAAAACATTATCCAAAACCCAAAATAGTTTGTCTCATGATAGCTACCAATGAATCGAGGGGATATAGTGGCCATGACCCTAAAATTACTAATTATAATTCATTCCGCTTATAAAATGAGTGAAATATAATCAACATAAATATTTTTATTGAAAAGATAGCATACAAAATGTTAATACGAAAACAATAAACCATGAATGGTATCAAAATAACACATTCATAGTCAAACTGAATTATAAGACATTAAATGAAATATGGTAAAAGATATGACAAGATATCAATCTCAAACAAGCATTATATTCATATAATGATGATGATATATATGAAAATCCTCTAATAAAATCCTTGATTTTTTAAGAGAAATTCCCTTTTTATTTTGAAATAATTTATTTAAAAATCCCTAAAATTATAAATTAAAACATTTTATTATAAAATAATCTTATATAATTATAGAAGAATATTAAAAACATTATGTAATCATGACATTTGAAGAAGTCTCTCATCCCATATAAGATAAAAAACACTGCTTTTATAGTTTATCAAAAAAGTCATCAAGTAACCCATTTGGAAAGTGAGAAAATATTCATTTTGAAATACTTTTAATTAAATTAACAATAGATATGAAATTTCCTTTATAATCCTTTTATATTCATATAAATAAGTATGTAAAATAATATCAAAAATATTATCATGGAGAAAAATATTTGATAATTAAATATTTAAACATTCAAGGTTCCCCATAACACATTGAACATTTAAATCATAAGCACCCTGAAAGAAGTAACATTTAACATAAAATTAAATAATATGATAATAAATTAATTAATTACATGATAAGTCAAAGGGTCTGTATATACACTCATAAATTAAGGAGGGTGTGTAACATCAAACAATGCCTTAATGAAAGGAGATTGAGATGAAGTCCCTTATCTTACATTTCCTTTAGTTGAACATTCTTTAACCTGCAATATAATGGTTTAAAGAATGTTATTAATTTATAAAATAACATTATAAATATTTATGATATCATATAATATCTTATTATATTATTTTATCACTTGTTTTTTATAACATTTCATCATTACCCTTGTTTTAGGTGTTAACTGCTCCATTTGCCGATGCTTTATTTTTCATGTATATCATGTTTCTTATGAATATGATATATTTATTTCATATAAAAAATATATTAAGTTCATAGATATCATATTTATTCATAATATACATTTTTATAATCATTCTTGAATGGTTAACATGGAAAATGAATCACATCATGTCGTGTAGACGACATGTTGTACATACACACGAGCGATGATATCATTCTATTAATGGTGAAAGAGTAAGGGAGTGGATTGTATATTAATTTTTAAATAATTAATATCATTCCATAATTATCATAAATATTCATTATTTTTATCATTATACCCATCCCTGTAAATTGGTGATTAAAAAAATATTACACCACGACGTAGAGAAGGTAAGTTGTACGTACATACACATGATGTTTTTGTTTTTTTTATAATTGGTAAATCATTGAATATGGTTGTCCCATAGACATAATAACCTCTAATAATATATATGATTCTATATTTATTACTTTAGTATGTAAAAAACACATGAAGAGAAATTATAAAAATAAATGAACTTGAATAAGTTGGTAAAACAATTGCCTCTTATTCATGTACTTCCTTTATATCACTTTTTAAGGGATCTATATTTTTTATTTTTGGAAGACCGGGACCCTCAAAAATTGATTAAGAATGTAATTAAAAGAAATGGGAAGTGTTTAATTGAGATATATTACTAAAATTTGTGTTTTAAAGTGAGGGAGGAGGTTCCCTTTTATAATTTAGGTGAAGGGTGCGTTTGGAAATCGTCAAAATATTAAAATTTATTTAGGCTATTCTAGATCCAAAGACGTACCAATAGCCTATTAATTAATATGTTAAGGTATTTTCAAACATATATTATCCCATTTGTGATTATTTAATTTTTTTCATCTTAATTTTAAATAATTTAATAATATATTAATTCAATAAAATATCATTATTATCAAATTTGGTATTATTCATTTAATTTGACTTCCAATACAGCAAGAAAAATAGATAATTAGAATACAATGCTCTAAAACATATACAATATATATTACAGATCTATAAAATGCGTTAGACACATTATATTACCCAAAATATATCAAAATTAATAATTTTTAAAATTATTTACTTCATTTTTCTATTAATTAAATAAATACTATTTTAGCATTGAAGAATAATTTATGGTAATTATATAATTTATAAAAATTAAAAATAAAATTCTATACTTAAAATAATTTCAGTAAGATAAAAATTTAAATTTAGTTTCATTCATATCTTGATTTTTTCAATATGTGGACACATAAATGATATTAAATACAAAGAGAGTGACATTTTGTATTTGACTTAAATAATATATAAGTTATTTTCATGGAAAAGTTTCCATTAAATAACAAAAATTCAATATTAAGGTGATAATGGCTGAATCCTATTCATCCAATAATTTTTAAACAAGTTTCAGTCACATTCTTACCCCTATATTTTGGCTCTAACACATATTTAAACACTTTAGCTCTTACTATGTCAACATGTGTTTTTTCTATTTAAGGGTTAATATAGTTACTATAAAATGAAAAAATCCCCTAAATTGATCATTGTTGAAATTATAAACATTATCCAAATCATTTGGCCTATTTTTATATTTTTATGAGTTTTATATCATTTAATATAATATTGATAATTTTTAAATATAATTAATGTTAATTTTGAAACTATTCATTAGTTTGACCTCTAAAAAATATATATACACATGATAACTTCAAACCAAAACCTTTAATGCATATATAATATTTCATGGTCATATCAAAAATTTGTGGATTAAATTAATTATATCAAATTATATTTATTTTAATATTTTTAATAAACTTTATTTGATATGTATTTTAATTAAACAATTACTACATCATCATTTTGAAAGATTTTAATTTTATTATTTATTCCCTAAAAAGTAAAAATAAATTATCATGTTGAATATTAAAATTTTATCTTTCAAATGACTAATTATAATTAAAGATATCTATAAAATCCTATCTTTTTTAGGGGTGCAACATGATTAAGGGGTGAGTTCTGGCTGCAGAAAAAATACACATCATAGACTCAATTCACAACATGAATTGTTTTGGGATGATCTTGTGAATATAATTCACAAACTATATTAATTCATGCCCTCTAAAATTTACACACCCTGTAAATAAATTACACAACATACAGGCATGTCATGATTTTAAATTACATCATCTCAAGATATTTAAAGAATTTGATTTACAAAACTTGTAAACATGTCACGAATTTGATTTACACCATATGTAAACATGTCCCTAAAATAATTTACACAACATGTAATTTATTTTAATGTTTTTAAGGGTGGTGATGGGATTTTTGGGAAAAAATAAAAAAAGGGGGCTCACCCGTATGAACCCTCTAGAGCCACGTATCCCTAAATGCACACCTCCCTCTCCACTGAAAGGCTTACATAGACCTTCGTCCTCTACTGAAGAGACTCCCAAGGTCTCCTCTGTCGTCCAAATCCCCTATGTTCACCACCTTCTTCGACTAAAGACCCTCTATGCACCTCCCCGGGTAAGTGGTTCTCCCTGTTTAGTTCCCTCTTTCTCTACTACCCCTATTTTCGAATAGAAGAGGGATGTTAACCCATTGTGGGATCTAAATTTAGATATAGGATTTTTAGATCTTGATACATTTATATCTGGGATCTAGGAATTGAATTAATATATCATTTTATGTCATTATTCCTTTGAAATTGGGATTTCCCATTGGTGAGCGTTCTTCATCACCATTCTTGAGGTAAGTGGTATATTATTCAAATCCCATAGTTATGATTTTAATTTCATGTATGTAATTACATGATTTCTAGAGTTTTTTAGTAATTTTATTTCTGAATTAAATTAATTAATTTGGTAAATTACATAATTAAGCGAATGTGAATTGTATAAATTAATTTTTTAATTAATTTAACAAAATTATTGAGATTGTGAAATCTAGGATTTAATAATTAATTGTTGAATTGATTATTATAATACTGAAATTATGGTATTTGAAGAATAATTAATTATTGAATTAATTATGGAATATTAATATTATTTAATTGTATTAATTAATTGTTGAATTAATTTTTGAGAATTGTTGAATTTTGAAATTGATGATTCAAGATTAATTAAATAATAATTTAATTAAGGGTAGTCATGTGATTACTTAATTGCTGAATTAAATAAGGTATTGATTAATTGATGAGTTAATTAATGAGAGTTATGAGATTATTTAATTTTTCAATAAAATAAAGAGATTAATTAATTGAGTAATTAATTAATGGGAGTTATGAGATTATTTAATTGTCGAATTATATAAAGGGATTAATTAATTTAGGAATTAATTAATAAGTGTAATGTGATTATTTAATTATAGTATTAAATATAAGGATTAATTATTAGACGAATTAACTAATGAGAGTTATGTTATTAATTAATTATTGAATTAAATAAAGTGATTAATTAATTTACGAATTAATTAATGAGATATATGTGATTATTTAATTATTGAATTAAATAAAGGGATTAATTAATCAAAAACTAATTAATGAGATATATTTTATTATTTAATTATTGAATCAAATAATGGGGTTAATTAATTGATGAATTAATTAATGAGAGTTATGATATTATTTATTTTTTGAATTTAATAAAGGTATTAATTAATTATAGAATTAATTAATGGGGGTATGTATTTAATTAATGAAATAAATAAATTGATTACTTAATTGTTTAATTAATTAATGAGGAGAAATGTTATTTTTTAATTGATGAATTAATTAATGGTATTGACGAGATTAATTAATTGGTGAATTAGTTAATGGGGTTGGTTGAGTTACTGTAATTGAATGAGTTAGATTAATTAATTGGTGAATTAATTTATGGGGATTTTTTTGATAATGTTATCGAATGGATTAGATTATCTAATTGATAAATTAATTAATGTGGATTTTTGGGATATTGAATTGATAGAATTAGATAATTAACTTTTGAATTAATTATGGGACAATGAAATTTGTGAACTGAATAATTGATTGTTGGATTAATTATGAGATATTTAGATAAATTATTTGAGGTAATTAATTATAGAATTAATTTTGATATATTGAGATTATTGATTTGAATAATTAATTTTTTAATTAATTATAGGATATCTAGTTTATTGATATTGGTTAATTAATAGATGAATTAAATAATGGGTTTGACGTACTTAATTAATTGGGGAATTAATTAAGGATATTTATGTGATAAAATAATTTTTGAAATAGTAATGAAGTCAATACTAGAAATATGATCTATACCAATTGACCTATACCAATGGTTTGGACAAAACTGTTGGCATAGATACCTTAGAGAGACCATATACCAACAATTTTGGACAAACCGTTGGTATAGGTCGTTAATTAGGACCTATACCAATGGTTTTGTTCAAAACAATTGGTATATGACACTTATATGGACCATATACCAAGAGTTCTTCCAAAATAATAGGTATAGGTCAACCCAATGACAACATTTCACCAAAACCGTTGGTAGAGTTCAAAATATCAAAGAACCTATACCAACGGTTTTGAGAACCATTGGTATAGGTAACCATATTTTTTATGGATTATTGTTTCAAATAAAATTAAATAAATCAACTGTTAGAATACATATTAATATAAATATATATATTTATGAAATTATGTTCAAAAAATTCAGCTTAGGTTTTTGGTTAGGTAATTGATATATAAGGCAGAGGTCGTGGGTTCAAACCTTATTTGTGTATTTTATGTTAGATTACCTATCCTAATAGTTTTCCTAAAACCATTAGGATAGGTCTATCCCAATTCCAAAAAACCCAACGGCTCTCCAAACCATTATTATAAGCTATACCAATAGTTTGGGGACCTATACCAATGTTTCCAAACCATTGGTATAGGATATTTTTACAGTATTGAATCGATGTGATTAGTTAATTGTCGAATTGACTAATAGAATTGTAGTGATTAACTAATTGTTAAATTAATTAATGTAATTATTGTGACTAGTAAATTACTAAATTAAATAAGGAAATTGATGTGAATAATTAATTATTTTATTAATTAATGTTATTGACATGATTAGTTAATTGTTGATTTAACTAAAAAAATTGAATGGATTAATTAATTTACGAATTAATTAATGTAATTGATGTGATTTGTTAATTATTGAATTAACTAAGGAAATTGATATGTTTAGTTAATTATTGAATTATATAGTGGATATACATGATTGATTAATTGTTAAATTAATTAATGGAAATTAATGTGATTTATTAATCAATGGATTAATTAATGAAAATGGGTATGA
The DNA here is from genome assembly GCA_963277665.1 of Viscum album. NCBI lineage: Eukaryota > Viridiplantae > Streptophyta > Magnoliopsida > Santalales > Viscaceae > Viscum > Viscum album. The sequence goes on along the minus strand of OY728128.1, from coordinate 1,507,790,573 downwards.
ATAATTAATTTATGAATTAATTAATGTAATGATTTGTGAAATTAATTTTGGTTGTGATTATGTTGGCACGGAGTAGCACATGGTTGAAAACTAGGGTTCGAGTAAGTAATTTGGGAGGAATACCATGAGAGCTTCATTTTCGCTTTTTGAGAAGGACTATGTGAGATTATTGAGGGGGACCATGTAGTCACATTGAGAAGGAATTTGATAGCCTTTTTAGAGGAATATTGTGAGAGCTTATATTTTGAATTCCATGGGACCATGAGTTCTCTTAGAGTTGGGAAAGGGAAATATCATGAGATCTTCCCCCCTTTGTTCCTAGTAAAGAATTATGCTTCGTTTAGTCTCAATTACATTATACCTTGAGGTTATAGTCCTAGGTGCACATTGCTCATGCCATACAGATTTATATGTTTTATGTCTTTTATCAGATATAAATTGTGATAATTAATACTAACATGGAATTAGATATATATGATATCCCTTAGGGATAGTTCAGACTTTGGTATAAGTCGAAGCAGGTATTGAGAGTTTGGGTGTCCTTAGGAACTGGAGTTTTATGTGGTTAAATAAAGATTAATTAATTAAATGTTAAATTTTTACCTTATTTATTGTATTTGATTCCTTATACTACTACATAAACTGTTATTTGTTGGATTTATTTTAGAAACCATTGGCAGTGGCCTACTAATTTGTACTCACACCATACTTGGGCTGCCTGATCGGTTCCCAAATTGATTACATGCCTGTACAATAGGATATGGGAAAATTTTATTTATTTGAGGGATAATTGGGACTGATCATGGTGAAGGAATCATAATTGGTTTTGGGACTCGGTTGAAGGGGGTTTTTGTGTCCTTATTTATTTTTAGTTTTTCATTTTGCCACTTGCAATATACTTTATCATGGAATATCTATTGTTCAGTATTTCCATTGTATTTCCAGTTTTGGTCATCTTGTGAAATAGTATTATTCTGGATATGTTATATTATTTCTATTATTGCTTTATTTTTTCCTCTGGTGTATTACTCTAAAAAAGGTTATAGTATCCACATGATTGATATTATACCATTACTACTAGTTGACAGTCTATGGCATATGAGGATGCATTCTTGAGGTCATGTGGTGGTTCATCTCGGGGCATCAGTGTGTGGCACTCGAGCTGGGATGTTATAAAGTGGTATAAGATGTCTTGTTTTATTTTTTTATTATTTTTTCATACTATTTAGTAAAAGTTTATAGGTGAATAGGAAGTGTAAGGGATTGGTTATAAGCACAAGAATGGGAATAGCTACCCCATTTACAGGGGAGAACCCAAGTACCCATGATGGAATTATTTTTTTTTTGTTGTTTTCTATTACAGTTGAATATTATTTCACCTTGGGCGAGACACTTGTTGTGTGTTGTGAAAATTGATGTTGAGAATTTTTGATATTGACTCGTGTCTTGGTATGGAATGAGTATTGAGTTTCAGTCATCATTCAATGCACTCAGGGTTATTGTGACATGAATCATTTTATGCACAATGAGAAAATGGGTTATGGTTATGTTGTGAAATTGAAAGGTTTTCCTTGATTGTGAAATTGAAATGAAAATTGTGACTAAAATAAAATTGAGAAAGATTATATAATGTTGTAAGATGAGAATAAATGGGGGAATATATAGGAAAATCGAATAATTATTGTAGAGACCCAAAGCATGATGTACATGGACAATACATTACTTTTTCAGAATACTTAATACACAACAAAAACCAAAACTCAAGGACTGTAATCGTTTAGTGTCTTTGTAAACTCAGAATATACTCTTCTGATCTTGGTGAAAGATCTTCAACAACTCCCATAAATATCTTCCCATTTTGTTTTCTTACCTAAAAACTTTCTTGAAATCCTGGGGAAAAGAAAACATATAAAGGGTGAGATCAAATGCTCAGTAAGGGTAAGCGTGGAGAAAATAAAACAAACCATATACCATTTAACATAAAAACATGAACATAATGTTTAAACATAAAAATCGTGAGCAAAGACATAAATCTTGGAAGTACGTAAGGCATGTATCATAATGGAACGTAAATCTTGAAAAAATAGCATGGGAATAAAACATGTAATTGTGTCAACCATTCAGCACTTGTTATGATTTCCATAGTAGCTAAGGAATTACTGCCAAGACCATCTTAGTGGACAAAGTCCCTTTCTGAATCAAGTTCACTCCTCATTCCAGTCCTGTATCACTGAACTAGATTAACTTACTGTTCTATCCATGTCTATATCATGAGATATAAATCTTTACCTAGTGCATTGGAGGGAGATATAGGTCCCACACATCTCATACTGAAATCATTCTTACTTGTGCCATAAAATAAACTTAAAATATTCTTCATAACCCAAAGAATAAAATGAGTTTCATAAACATCATCCCATCATCTCATAATTCATATAAATCAAATGGGAATTTCATCTTAAGAAAAGTGAAACCATGTAAATTATATAGACATTAATCTTAAAACATACACATATGAAATAATTTCATCTTAGATGGAAAATGGATTTGATAAAACATTTGAAATGAAATCTTGATGAAAATATCCTTTCTTCTTCAAAATCATTTTCTTTTCACAAAATGCCATGCACTTTTAAAATAAAAGAATTTTTTTGAAAATATTCATAAAATCTTGTATAGTAAGCTTCATGAAAATGAGGCGTTATGAAACTGTAAAAATCAGTTCACGTCGTATAAGTTAAAAATAACATTCTTCTCGTACTTTTGCCGGAAAAGTCAAAAAGTACCTCGTAAAAGAAAGATTCCATACATACCATGTAGTAAAAGTAAAAAATGGGTAAAAAATACTTTAAACATACATGAATTTTTTTTATAAAACTTGGACATGGACGATAAATATAACCCCAGTAAATACTTACGTATAAGAATTCTCGGATAGAAAACAAATGAGAATGCAACATTATCCCTTACCTTTGGTCCGATATGCTTCGTATGTATCCGAACCTCCTGTATAATGATTTAAATAATGTAATTGACTTATTACCGAATCATATTCAATGTTATGATATCATATATGGTTCATTTATGACTATATATTACCCGTTCTTTTGTAAATTCCATGTTAAAGAGCGTTTTGGGTAAAATCGTTTCATTTGTCGTCCGTGTTTTGACTTTTAATTATTAATATGATTACATAGATCATGATTACTTAATTACAGAATATATAATATGATTTATATATAATATATATTCAGAATATTCATATATATAATAGATTGATAAATGGAAACAAATACACCGTTCATGGAGACGCTAGGCTGTACATACACAGGAACACTGTTTTTGTTTCCTTATTGAATCGAATGGAATTAAGTATATGACATACATATATCTATACATAAATACAGTAGAATTATTATGTCATATATTTCATTATTACTTATTATATATACTTTATAATCATTCTTGAATTGTTAACATGGAAAATGAATCTCATCGCATCGTGGAGACAGTAATCGGTACGTACGCACGAGCGATGATATCGTTCCCATATATACTGAATCGAATTAGAGTGAATGATATAATATCTTAGAATCAGTATGGTGTTATAATAATCATATGTATTTATTATTTAAACCATTATACCCATCCATGTAATGTGGTGGTGGAAAAACAGATCACACCACGGCGTGGAGACGGTATTCCGTACGTACGCACACGCAGTGATTTCGTTTTCATTAGGATGGATAGAAGGTGAAATGGGGATGTTTAATATTTATAATAACATATCAGTATATTATTGATATTTATGTTATTACAATATAATGAAACAACTAAATAAGAGGATATATAAGAAGAAATAAATTTGAAAGAATCCGTAACGGATATTACCTCTTCTTCGATACGCCTCTTTGAAACCTCCTATCTGGGCACTAAGATTGGTCTTTGAAGTAGACCAGGACATCAAAGATGTTTTTAGGAAAGTGGAGAAGATAAATTTTCAGGGTTTTACCAAGCTTGAAGGCTCAAAGTGGTGTGAGGAGGAGAGGGAGGAGGTTCCCTTTTATAAGGGAAGAGAGAGGCACATTTGGAATCTTCATAAATATTAGTTTAATATAAATTCAAACCCCACATAAAAACCTCAAAAAATGACTCAATTATAATATTAGATGAGATAGGGTTGTAATATCATCAATCAATAAAATTTAGATATGTTTTGATCTTATTTTAAACCTTATCATTTTGATTTATCATTATTTAATCTATTTAAGTTTATTTGTGGTAATACAATTCTAAATTTTAAATGGTTATAAATATTCACTTATGTGTTTTTAATTTCCCATAATTGTATACTTTATGACATTTTCGACTATATAAATTTCATTTTATCATTTTTAAATATTTTGGTGATTTTTTTAAAAAATTTAATAATATGTTATGTTTAAAAAATAACAATAGTGTCAATTTTGACACCATTCATTTATTTGAATTTAAATGAAATATAAACAAAGCTTATATTCGAACTAAAACTTTTAATAGATTATTAAAATGTAAAATTTGTCTAGAAAATTCGTGGAGAACATTAAATAGTTCATATAATATTTATTTTAATATTTTTAAAACCATTTATTTGGTATATCTCTTAATAAAATAATTAGTACAAGATTTATTTATAATTATTTAATATACTTATTTATTGAATAATAATTAAAAATAAAATCCTTTCATGAATATAAATATCAAATATTTCATAATAATAATTTTAATCGAATTTATCATCTTAAAATAATAACATGTAAATTGTTATCATTATTAAATTATGAAGGTGACAACTTTGGAATCATTTAAAATAAAATATTATAAGTGTCATAATCACCTTAATGAGGATCCAAATGGTCCACAATTCGGACAGTGGATAATTAGGGTTTATATATACATTAATAATAAGTTTTTTTTCAGATTTTTGGGCCTTTTTATATGTATTACTATTTCAATAACAACTACATTATTGATTTTTCACTAAATAAATAATTTCTGCATCATTAATGTATAAGATAATAAGGTAATTAAATAAATCTTAAAAATTAAAAATAAATAACCATGATAACTAAAAACATTTTATCTTTCAAATTAGTATTTATAACCGAATTTATATTCTGTATAAACTTATATTAAAAATACTTTAATTATTAAAGTTGAGTGATACATATTTCACTTTCCTTTAGATAAAATAAACTAAAGGTCTTAATCACCTCCAAGTGGGTTCCAATGGATTCTATTTCGACCCAAATATGCCTTAGAACGAAATATAAGCATCCAATTATATTAATACAAGTGTTAGCATAATTTTATAATATTATATTTACCCTTAATTTCCTGATTTACCTTTTACTATGGTAAATAAAATTTACCGTAGTTACTATTCATAATGATAAAAAATAAAAAGTAGCTTATTAACATAATTTGTACCCACTGATTGCAAATATGGAATCCATTTTTCTAAATTAAATACTCAATAGTTGCATAAATTAATTTAATATTAATCCCGTTGTTAAGAAAACGTGTTTTAAAAGTAAAAACATTGCAAAAGATTGAAATGTTTTTACCTATGAATTCAATGTAAAATTAATGTTAATGAAATAAATTATATTAAATGGTAAAAATATATTCTATTTATAATTTAAAACCATTAAATATTATAATTTGACCATATAAATTATTGCGATGAAAAAAGTTGTTTTTAATTAAAATTTAGCGTGTTTTTACTATTCATGAAAATATGAAAGTTACCAGAATAATATGAAAAATTTATCCAAAGTGAATTTTTATTTCCTGATTCCAAAGATGAATTTTATTTTGTCAAATTGAACTTATAAACATGTCAAAAAATAGATTTAATGTGGCTGCACCATCAAAAGGCGGCAAAACTGCATTTTTTTGAAAAATACTTATTTTACCAGAAAAATTTATTTTGTTCTCATACCATATTCTAGAAAATATGTAAGATGAATAATAATGTTATAAAATTCAAAATTTAGTTAATACTATTCATAACGACTAATCCATAATAATATTATAACCATATATTGTTGTTTAGTGAAACCTGATATTGCATACAACACACGCTATTGAGGAAGGTCGTGATTGCGTGTAATGCAAGCCAAGTCAGGGTTGCATGTTGTGCAAGACTCCTCCGTTGTTTCATGTAACAGAATCCAACCATATTTCATTTATACATTTAATATATATATATACACTCAATGTTGCGTAGAATAACTACTATCAAAATTATGTGTAACATGATCCAATAATAGTGTTCCGTATACTGCAAGCTAATACGGTGTTGTGTATGGCACAAGGTAATATTGGTGTAGTTTACAACAAAAGACATCAATAAAATTAAAATAATATTTTTCATAAAATCTCGGGGTGTTACATTCTACCCCCCTTAAAATGTATTTCACCCTCGAAATTTTTCGGGGATACAAATCGTTTACTACTTGAATGTTTCTTTCATAGAAACCCACATCATAAAAAGGAATGCTAAAACTTAATTTTAAAAATGAACGTTAGAAACAAAATGGATATCCAAAGTAACTCATCACTTGGGTTCCCACATAGGAGAACAGAGGTGAAAGTATGGATATGGAAGAAAAATCTAACCATCATGTTCTGATGGAGAGTGGTAGAGAACAGGGCTATGAAAAAGCTAACAATCAAAAAGCCATAAATTTGTGATGATCTAAGGTACTATATGATTCATCGGATATGAGGTCACTAGGACAAATTTTTTTGTCTTTCAAGATAATTTCCCTAATATTGAAGAATTTTCAAATAAAAAGAAATACATACTTAATTTTGGTATAATCTCACCGTTGTTCATGCCTTGAACAACTTCCACTTTATCTCTTAAAGAAACGAAGTTAAATTTGTCATTCGTGAAATGTTAGAAGATCATGTGATTGAATGATGAGTCATTCCATCTGTTTTCAAACAAAAGGTTAGAAAAAGTTATCAAATATATATAAGTCCATCTATGGTGTGGTTAATCGTATATGATTCCAAAAATGGACTTATAATTCATCTATCATACCTCTTAATTAAATAAAACTAGTTTCTACTAACAAGGGACTTCCTGTAGGCCAGTGGTAGGCGATAAAGGCCTGTCGCACTTTGGTTGTGGGTTTGATTCCCACAGCCTTGTCCGACACGACGGGTTGTCACCCATCCTGAAGGTTTTCCTTTTTCTAAAATTACATCATTATGACATTCCATCGATAATATCAAAAATAGTTATAGCCTTAAACAATACTAACTTATGTCCAACATAATCCATTTCAAATCTTTAGGCTTATCCAAAATACTTCTGTCTAATCTTATAGTATAAAGAAAACAATTACTAGAAATGTCATCTATCGAGCATGTGAATACCATCATTTATCCCCGATATATCTTGTTGATCACATTCCAATCATGTGAATAACTTAATCATGTATTATCTTAAAAAATGAATACCCATTGAACCTTAGTCAAAACATGAATGCTGTCAAAAGTTAATTCTTTCCACATACCAAAATCCCAAATTTTTATATACTCAAACCATGATATCACATTTTCCTTATATTAGCCACAAGCTCATGAATACTGTCAAACATTTATTTTTATCCTTATCCCTTCATTATGCGCATATCATCTATTTTCCAAAAATATCTGAATAACTTTTCATGGTTACCAGTACCATTCAACATATACTTTCAAATACTTTAGGAAAAACAATAGTCCAACAATCCTTAGATGATTCTTTATTCCATAGTACCATACATTATTCTTGATAAACATACAATCATTCCACTAACTTCTTAAACCAATGACTGAGCTTCATCATTTCTTTTATCTCATATTTCATTTGTAGTCTCTTCATCATCATCCACATAAATACTACCCATATGACCATGTTGATTCTCTTCATGAGATTTTCCCTTAGTGCATTGGTTTGCATAATGCTCATACATTACACATTTAAAACATCTAATCATTGTTGATGTCATAGCAATACCATTATCCATATCCATGGCGTTAACAGAACCTTTTCCTTTGCACTTACTGGATTTGTGTCCTTCTTTTCCACACCCAAAGCATCTTCCAGTTCCTTTGAAACATTCTCCTTGATGCCTCTTCCCACATGACTTACATGAGGGAAATTGAACTTTCTTTCCTCTATGATCATCATGAAACTCCATCTTTCTCTTATTATCTGAGTCGGGAAACTTACCAAAGTTGAGATTATTGATCATATTATGATATTGCTGATTAGGCATAATAATGATTTGTTGACTTTCAAACCCCATTTCATTTGGTTTCTCATGAATATTATCATTCCATTGTCCATTATATCCTCTATTATCATGAATCTTCCTGTATCCAACCATTTTCTAAAACCCAAAAAGAATAGTGTGAGAGGAAAAAATCATGCTAGGGAAAAAAACGTAGTAAAGGGGGAAAACTGTCAATATCTAACATCTTAGGTTAAATTTTATGATCGTTGCCGTAGTTCTAGGACTATATCCTATACGTATACTTATCCTTAGGGACATCCCTAGACATACCTTAGAAATATCTATAGGATCTCACAAACGTTTTCGCATCCCAGTTTCCAAAGGTTACCTAAAACTTTCCTCTGACACCAATTGTAGAGACACAAAGCATGATATACATGGACAATACATTACTTTTTCTAAATACTTAATACATAACAAAAACCAAAACTCAAGGATCGTAATAGTTTAGTGTCTTTGGAATCTCAGAATATAATCTTCTAATCTTGGTGAAAGATATTCAAAAACTCCCATAAAGATCTTCCCATTTTGTTTTCTTACCTAAAAGATTTCTTGAATTCTTGGGGAAAAGAAAACATATAAAGGTTGAGCTCAAATGCTCAGTAAGGGTAAGCGAGGAAAAAATAAAACAAACCATATACCATTGAACTTAAAAACATAAACATAATGTTTAAACATAAAAATATTGAGCAAATACATAAATCTTGGAAGTACGTAAGGCATGTATCATAATGGAACATAAATCTTGATAAAATCTCTTGGGAATGAAACATGTAATTTTTGAAACCATTCAGCACTTGTTATGATTTCTATAGTATCCAAGGCATTGCTGCCAAGACCATCTTAGTGGACAAAGTCCCTTTCTGAATCGAGTTGACTCCTCGTTCCAGTCCTGTATCACTGAACCGGATTAACTTACCATTCTAGACATGTCTATCTCATGATATATAAATATTTACCCAATGCATTGAAGGGAGATATAGTTCCCACCCATCTCATAATGAAATCATTCTTACTTGTGCCACAAAATAAACCTAAAACATTCATCATAACCCAAAGAATAAAATGGGTTTCACAAACATCATCCCATCATATCATAATTCATATAAAACAAATGGACATTTCATCTTAAGAAAATTGAAACCATGTAAATCATATAGAAATTAAACTTAAAACATACACATATGAAATAATGTCATCTTAGATGGAAAATGGTTTTGATAAAACATTTGAAATGAATTCTTGAGGAAAATATCCTTTCTTCTTCAAAATAATTTTCATTACACAAAATTCCATGAAATTTTAAAATAAAAGTATTTTTTTTGAAAATATTCATAAAATATTGTAGAGTAATATTCAAGAAAATGAGGCGTTATGAAACCATAAAAATCCATTCACGCTGTATAAGTTAAAAATAACATTTTTCTCGTACTTTTGTCGAAAAAGTCAAAATGTACCTCATAAAAGAAAGATTTCATACATACCATGTAGTAAAAGTCAAAAATTGGTAAAAAGGACTTTAAAAATACATGAAAACATTTTATAAATCTTGGTCATGGATTATAAATATAACCCTAGTAAATACTTACGTATAAGCAATATCGGATAGAAAACAAATGAGATTGCAACATTATCCCTTACCTTAGGTCCGATATGCTTCGTATGTATCCGAACCTCCTGTATAATGATTTAAATAATTTCATTTACTTATTAAAGAATCATATTCACTGTTATGATATCATATATGGTTCACTTATCACTTTATATTACCCGTTATTTTGTAAATTCCATGTTGAAGAGCGTTTTGGGTAAAATCGTTTCATTTGTCATCCGTGTTTTGACTTGTAATTATTCATATGATTACTTAGATCATGATTACTTAATTACAGAATATATAACATGATTTATAAATAATATATATTCAGAATATGCATATATATAATAGATCGATAAATGGAAAGAAATTCACCGTTCATGGAGACGGTAGGCCGTACATACGCATGAATGATATTTTTGTTTCCTTATTGAATTGGATGGAATTAAGTATATGAAATACATATATATATATATATATATATATAAATACATCCATTAGCATTATTATGTCATATATTTCATGATTACTTATTATATATACTTTATAATCATTCTTGAATTGTTAACATGGAAAATGAATCTCATCGCGTCGTGGAGACGGTAATCCGTACGTACGCACGAGCGATGATATCATTCCCATAATTATTGAATCGAATTGGAGTGAATGATATAATATCTTAGAATTAGTATGATGTTATAATAATCATATTTATTTATTATTTTAACCATTATACCAATCCAATTAAGGTGGTGGTGGAAAAAAAGATTGCACCATGGCGTGGAGACGATATTCCGTATGTACGCACGCACAGTGATTTCGTTTTCCTTAGGATGGATAGAAGGTAAAATAGGGTTGTTTAATACTTATAATAACATATCAGTATATTAGTTATACTTATGTTATTACAATATAATGAAACAACTAAAGAAGAGGAGATATAAGAAGAAATAAATTTTAAAGAATCGATAACAGATATTACCTCTTCTTCGATACACCTCTTTGAAACCTCATCTTAGGGCACTAAGATTGGTCTTTGAAGTAGACCAAGAACTAAAAGATGTTTCTAGGGAAGTGGAGATGATAAATATTTGGGGTTTTTCCGATATTGAAGGCTCAAAGTGGTGTGAGGAGGAGAGGGAGGAGGTTCCCTTTTATAAGGGAGGAGAGGGGCACCTTTGGAATCCTCAAAAATATTAGTTTAATATAAATTCAAAACCCACATAAAAACCTCCAAAAATGACTCAATTATAATATTAAATGAGATAGGGTTTTATACTCATCAACCAATCAAATTTAGATATGTTTTTATCTAATTTTAAACCTTATCATTTTGATTTATCCTTATTTAATCTATTTAAGTTTATTGGTGGTAATACAATTCTAAATTTTAAATGGTTATAAATAATCACTTATGTGTTGTTAATTTTCCATAATTGAATACTTTATGACATTTTAGACTATATAAATTTCAATTTATAATTTTTAAATATTTTGGTGATTTTTTAAAAAATTTAATAATATGTTACTTTTTATAAAATAACAATAGTGTCAATTTTGACACCATTCATTTATTTGTATTTAAATAAAATATAAATAGAGGGTATATTCGAAATAAAATTTTTAATAGATTCCTAACATGTCAAATTTGTCTAGAAAATTCGTGTAGCACATTAAATAGTTCATATAATATTTATTTTTATATTTTTAAAACCATTTATTTGGTATATCTCTTAATAAAATAATTAGTACAACATTTTTGTATAATTATTTAATATACTTATTTGTTGCATAAGAATTAAAAATAAAATCCTTTGATGAAGATAAATATCAAATATTTCATAATAATAATTTTAATCGAATTTTTCATCTTCAAATAACAACATGTAAATTGATATCTTTATTAAATTATGAAGGTGACAACTTTGGAATCATTTAAAATAAAATATTATAAGTGTCATAATCACCTTAATAAGGATCTAAATGGTCAACAATTCGGCCAGTGGATGATTAGGGTTTATAAATACACTACTAATAAGTGTTTTCTGATTTTTTGGCCTTTTATGTGTATTACTGTTTCAATAACAACTATATTATTGATTTTTCACTAAATAAATAATTTTTGCATCATTAATGTATAAGATAATAAGGTAATTAAATAACTCTTAAAAATTACAAATAAATAACCATGATAAATAAAAACATTTTATATTTCAAATGAGTTTTTATAACCGAATTTATATTCTATATAAACTTATATTAAAAATACTTTAATTATTAAAGTTGAGTGATACATATTTCACTTTCCTTTAAATAAAATAAACTAAAGGTCTTAATCACCTCCAAGTGGGTTCCAATGGATTCTATTTCGACCAAAATATGCCTTAGGAAAAAATATAAGCATTCAATTATATTAATACAAGTGTTAGGGAAATTTTATAATATTATATTTACCCTTAATTACTCGATTTACCTTTTACTATGGTAAATAAAATTTACCGTAGTTACTATTCATAATGCCCAAAAATAAAAAGTAGCTTATTAACATAATTTGGACCCACTGATTCCAAATATGGAATACATTTTTCTAAATTCAATACACAATAGTTGCAGAAATTAATTTAAAATTAATCCCATTGCTAAGAAAATGTGTTTTAAAGGTAAAAACATTGCAAAAGATTGGAATGTTTTTACCTATGAATTCAATGTAAAATTAATGTTAATGACATAAATTATATTAAATGGTAAAAATATATTCGATTTATACTTTAAAACCACTCAATATTATAATTTAACCATATAAATTATTGCGATGAAAAAAGTTGTTTTTAAATAAAATATAGCGTTTTTTACTATTCATCAAAATATGAAAGTTACCAGAATAATATGAAAATTTAATCCAAAGTAAATATTTATTTCCTGATTCCAAAGAAGAATTTTATTTTGTCCAATTTAACTTATAAACATGTCAAAAACTATATTTAATGTGGGTGTGCCATCAAAAGGTGACAAAACTGCATTTTTTTGAAAAATACTTATTTTACCCGAAAAATGTATTTTGTTCTAATACAATTTTCCAGAAAATATGTAAGATGAATAATAATGTTATAAAATTAAAAATGTAGTTAATAATATTTATAACGGCTAATCCATAATAATATTATAACCATATATCATTGTTTAGTGAAACCTGATATTGCGTACAACACACGTTATCGAGGAAGGTCGCGATTGCGTGTAATGCAAGCCAAGTTAGGGTTGTGTGTTGTGAAAGACTCCTTTGTTGTTTTTTGTAATAGAATCCAACCATATTTCATTTATACATTGAATATATATATATATATATATATATATATATATATATACACTCAATGTTGCGTAGAATAACTACTATCAAAATTGTGTGTAACATGATCCAAGAATAGTGTTGCGTATACTGCAAGCTAATACAGTGGTGTGTTTAGCACAAGGTAATCTTGGTGTAGTGTACAACAAAATACATCAATGAAATTAAAAGAATATTTTTCATAAAATCTCAGGGTGTTACAATTATAAAGTGTTTAACCTTGTTAACCATGATCTAGATGTAGGGTGGTTACAAGTAGAGATAGTGCCACGATTTTGACCATGTGACAATAAAAAGGTGGAAAGACTTGATATGGTTTTGTGTAAACACCACTTATTAACTATGTTGATGATGTGAATTAAGAATCCATTGGTTTTTATTTGGCATGTGATGTGGGTGGTTCAGGTAGTGAGAATTTCCTAGTTTGAGAACTCGATTGTGATTTATGAGATGGACCATCCAATTTTGGATCAGTACGGTGAGATATTGGTGGGAAGCAAAGATTAAGACATTCAATAGATTAAATTATTTCTATAGTAGGAGGTAACATTAGTGATGAAGGATTTCTGGTGGTGTTCATTGGTGACTTCATTGTGTACTTTTAATTAGAAGCGATCATATTTCATACCTTGACATCATCCCAAGTACAATGATAAATACATGAATTTACTTATATCCACCAGAATGTGTTCTAGTTGGATATGGTGACTCTTGGAATATGTTCTTATGAAGCGGTATATTTAAAGATAGATTGTTCGAGGTATGCCTTCAATAGTTTAAAAATGATTTTCTTAGGAAGGATCGATGGTTGATGAATACCATGGATTCCTTAGTTGAAATTTTGGAATGAGTAGTGGTTGATATTGTTTTTTTTCTCCTGTGAATGTTTAGAAGTTCAAGTCAAAGTTTTTGGGTTTAAATTTTTATTTAAGAATGATATGTAGTGGGTGAGTTTCTTGGAAAAGCAATGTTTTGAATGCTCAAAATGTGGGGATAGATGTGTCAGTAGTTGATGGGTGGAGAAAGACCTTGAGTTAGAAGTTGTGGCATCAAAATGCCAATGGGGAACCTGTAAGGTTCATGTATAAATTCATCAGGAAAGGATATGTGAGCCTTGTACGTGGTGAATGTATGTACTTTCCATGAGGATTTTATGGCGGGGATGAATACTAATTTTGGATGGTATTATATTGGTTTTTGGGACCAATGAGTTGGAAAACACATTGGGTATGTTGTGAAAGTTGATCTTGAGACCAATGCATCCTTTTAGGAGAATCAGATATATGTGTTGGATTAGAGTGAGAAAGAGTTGGGGGGAAAGACCTTGCTAGTAGTTCATGTATTTTGGTATCATGGGTGTGTGTAGAAGAAAAAATAAGGGAGGGAAGTAGATATGAGGCCCCAATGGCCCAAAATTTTCGACTCAAAATCTTAGGGATGACTGGGAGTACATATCAAGGATGAACTGTTATAAGCTAGTTAGATTGAATGATCCCGTCTTTTTCATGGGGTGCAATGGTGAGTTTTGGATTCAAAACAAATACACATCATGGACTCAATTAAATAAATAAATTATTTTAGGTTGACCCGATGAAATTTTATTCATAGCCTACATTAATTTATGCCCTCAAAAATTTACACACCCTGTAAATAAATTACACCACGTATAGACATGTCATGAATTTAAATTACATCATGTATAGACATTTCACAAATTTGATTGATGCCACATATAGACATATCATGAATTGAATTTACAGAACATGTAAACATGTCATGAAATTAAATTACACAATATGTAATTTCTTTGTAATGTTTTTTTAAATGGCGGCGACAAGATTTTGGGGAAAAAATAGAAAAAAGGGGATTGCCCATATAAACCCTCTAGAGCAGCATATCCCTAAACACACAAATTCTTCTCCACTACAAGGCTTCTAAAAACCACTCCTCTCTATTGCAGAGCCTCCACACACCTCTACCTTGGTTTAAATCCCCCCCCACACTACTGTCTTCGACCTAAGACCCTCTACACACATCCATGGGTAAGTGGTTCTTTTCATTTAGATCCATTTTTTATCCCACTTTTCTTTTCTAATAGAAGAGTGATGTTAACCTGTAGTTGGATATTGATTTATATCAAGGATTTTAGATATTGATACATTTAAATCTTGGATCTATGAATTGAATAAAGATGCCATTCGACATCATTATTCCATTGAAATTGGCATTTTCCACTGACGATCATTTCTTCGTCATTGTTATTGAGGTATGTGGTCTATTATTCAAATTCAATTGGCATGATTTCAATTACATGTATATAGTTGTTGGATTTCTAGAGTCTGTTTAGAAATTATATTTGTGAATTTAATTAGTCAATTCATTAAATTAATTAATTAAGTGAACGTGAATTATATAAATTAATTTTTGAATTAATTTATGAGAATTATTGAGATTGCAAAATCAAATATTTTATATTTAATATTGAATTATCGAATTGATTATTAAAATATTGAAATTGTCGGATTTGAGGAATAATTAATTTTTTAATTAATTAAGGAATATTGAAATTAATTGATTATATAAATTAATTGTTGAATTAATTTATAAGAATTATTAAACTGTGAAATTTATGATTTAAGATTAATTAATTGAAGATCTAATTCAAGGGAGTCATGTGATTATTTAATTGCATAATTAAATAATGGATTAATTAATTGGTGAATTAATTAATGAATGTTTTTTTATTATTTAATTATGGATTTAAATAAAGGGATTAATTAATTGAAAAATTAATTGGTGGGAGTTATGTGATTATATAATTAGTTAATTAAATAAAGAGATTAATTAATTTCTAAATTAATTAATGAAAGTTATGTGATTATTTAATTATTGTCTTAAATAAAAGGACTAATTAATTCATGAATTAATTAATGATAGTTATGTGATTATTTAATTGTCGAATTAAATAAATATATTAATTAATCCATAGAAGATATGTGATTATTTAATTATTGAATTAAATAAAGGGATTAATTAATTGAAGAATTAATTCATGAGAGATATGTGATTATTTAATTTTCAAATTAAATATATGGATTAATTAATTGATGATTTAATAAATGAGAGTTATGTGATTATTTAATCATTGAATTAAATAAAGGGATTAATTAATTGATGAATTAATTAATGAGAGTATGTATTTAATTATTTAATTAAATAATTGTATTAATTAATTGATTAATTAATTAATGAGGAGAAATGTGATTATTTAATTGATTAATTAATTAATGCTATTAATGAGAATAATCAATTGGTGAATTAATTAATGGGGTTGGTTGTGTTAATGTAATGTAATGAGTTAGATTAATTTATTAGCGAATTCGTTAATGGTGATTGTTGCATTAATGAAATTGAATGAGTTAGATTAATTAATTGGTGAATTTATTAATGGGTATTGTTGTAATAGTTCAATTGAATGAATTAGATTAATTAATTGGTGAATTAATCAATATTGATTGTTGGGATATTGAATTGATAGAACTAGATAATTAATTATTGAATTAATTATGGGATAATGAGATTTATGAACTGAATAATTAATTTTTGAATTGATTATGAGATATTGAGATAGATTATTTGAGAAAATTAATTTTAGAATTTTTTATGATATATTGAGAATTTTGATTTGAATAATTAATTATTAAACTAATTATAGGATATTAAGTTTGTGGATATTGGTTAATTAATTGACGAATTAATTAACTAAATTGACGTACTTAATTAATTGGGGAATTAATTTAAGGGATTTATGTGATAAAATAATTGTTTAATTAGTAATGAAAATGATGTGATTAGTTAATTTTTTAATTGACTAATATAATTGAAGTGATTAGTTAATTGTTAAACAAACTAATTAAAATGATGTGACTAGTTAATTATTGAATTAACTAAGGAAATTGATGTTATTAAGTAATATTATTGATGTGATTAGTTGATTTTTGAATTAACTAATGGAATTTAAATGATTAATTAATTGTTGAATTTATTAATGTAATCGATGTGATTAATTAAATATTGAATTAACTAAGAAAATTTCTGTTATTTGTTAATTATTTAATTAACTAGTGGAGAGACATGATTAATTAATTTTTGAATTAATTAAAGGAAATTGATGTGATTAATTAATCATTAGATTAATTAATTGATATGGATATGATTAATTAATAGGTGAATTAATTAATGGAATGATTTGTGAAATAGATTTTGGTTTTGATTGTGTTGGCATAAAGTAACACATGGGTAAAAATTGAGATATGAGCAAGTAATTTTAGAGGAAGATCATGAGAGATTCTATTAAGCTCATTGAGAAAGACTATGTGAGCCTTTTGAGGAAGACCGTGTGAGCCTATTGAGAAGGATCATGAGATCATTTTTAGTAGAGGATCGTGAGAGTTTCTATTTTGGTTTCTAAGGGACCTTAAGTTCTCTTGGAGTTGGTCTAAGGGAAATACTATGAGTACTTCCCCCTTTCTTGCTAGTAAGTAATTATGCTTAATTTAGTCTCAATTCAAAAAAAACTTGAGGTTAGAGACCTAGGTGAAAATCACTCAAGCTAGATTAATCTATATTTTTATGTATTTTATCATAAATAAATTGTTATAATTAAGGGTAACATAGAAATTCATATATATGACATCCATTGGGGATATTTAATAATCCATCACGATTTGAAGAAGGTATTGAGAGTTTGGGTGTCCTTAGGAACTCGAGTGTTTTGTGGTGAAATAAATATTAATTGATTAAATGTAAAAAAATTTCTTTATGAATTGAATTTTATTTCTTATACTATTGTATGCACTGTAATTAGCTAGATTTTTTTAGACACCATTGGTGGTGTCCTACTAAGTTGTACACACACAGTACTAGGGCTTCCTGATCGGCACCCGAATAGATTACATGTTTACATGAAATGTTAAGGGAAAAGGTACTTTGTTAGAGGGATTATTGGGATGGAGCATGGTGGGAGAACTAGTCTTGGTTTTAGGACCTGATTAGAGGGATTTTCAGTGTATTTATTTATTTTGGGTTTTGCGTATTGATAATTGTCACATACTTTAGCATGTTATATCTACTGTTCTGTTTTGAAATTTTATTTCTAGTTTGAGTCATTTTGTGAAATAATATTATTCAACATATATTATCTTATTTCTATTATTGATTTATTATTTTTGTTGGTGTATTAATATGATAATGAAAAAAGATGGTACAATCTCCCAATGACTGGTATTTGACTCTCACAGCTAGTCGGCAAACTCTGGCATATGAGGAGGCACGCCTGAGGTCTTGTGCTAGTCTAGCTCAGGGCACTGGTGTGTGGCACTCGGGTTGGGATGTTATAATATCTTTTGAATAAAAACATATAAAAAATGTAATACTTATAAAAAACATGAGTATGACATATTTGGATATCCATAGAATAAAATAGTATAGAACCCTTAAAGTCATTCAAGTGGCTGAAATAGGCCATAAAATCAGCCCAATGATGATTTTGGTTGAATCTAACTCATCAAATAAAATTAGGAAACGTTTAAGGGTAGTTTTATAATACTTATACTATTATTTTTATCCTTAATTACCTAATTCACCCTTAACAGTGGTAATTAAAAAAATACTAAAGTTACAATTCATTTTGTTCCAAAAAATATAAGGTACCTATTAAGTAAATTTTTACCTTATGATTCCAAATATGGGATGCATTTTTCAAAATTAAGAACACTTAATTAGATATAATTAATTTAAAATTAATCATGCTGACAGAATGAGAAAAGATGTTTTTGAAGTGAAAATGTTCAAAAGATTAATATGTTTTTATATCAAAATTCAATGTAAAATGGATTAAAATGACCTAAGTAAGATTAATTGATAAAAATTTGATCTAATAATACATTAAAACCAATTAAACTTATAATTTGACACAATAAATTATTTAGATGAAAAAGCTGCTTTTATTTAAAATGCAATATTTAACAGTATTCATCAAAACATGAAACTTATCAGAAAAATACCAAAAAACCAACCAAAGTAATTTTTTTATTCATATTTAAAATAAGAAGTTTATTTTTTTCAAATATAATTTATTAATGTGTAAAAAACTAGATTAAAAACATGCGCTCCATCAAAATATGGTAAAAATTTCTTTTTACAAAAATATATCTTTTATTCATAAAATTAGATTTGTTCTTATATATTTTAAGAATACACATTGGATGAATATTTTACATTATATAATATATATATATATATATATATATATTTAATTAATATAGTTCATAAAGTGTGATTGTGTTTTATTGTATTGGTATAAAACACCCTTATGTGTATTTACATAATTTTTATAAAAACATTTTATTTATATTTAATTGGATTAAATATTTATTTTTAATTAATTACTATCCAATGAATTGAATAATTTATTTAAATAAGTTATTTAATCCTATTCATAACCATCAATTTAAAATTTATGATATAATTTCACTTTAAATAATAATATTAATAGTATATCATGGTTAGTTTAAGCTCAGTGTTGTGTGCAATGTAAGCTGTCAAATAGATTAAATTTAAAAAGTTATGTAACTTAAAATATTGGGGTGTTACATAATACATATATAAATATAGAGTAAAAAATAAGTTTATCTTTTACCACTTAATTATCACAATCCACTTCAATATGAGTCTTTAAATAAGATTTTCCTTTCCCCTTAGATTATGTGGATATTGACCTTCATTGGAACCATAAACCTTGGGTTTAGAGATATTTTTTGCATAATTCCCTTAATCCTTACATTTTAAGCATTATACATCCCTTCCATTAATTTTATTTATTGAATTCTTATCCCTCGCTCAATAGTCATGTGGTTTATGGATAATACTTGTACACTTGAAAAAATTTATTGCTCCTTTGATATGTTTTCTTAGGTTCCTCTTCCAACATTTCGGAAACATAGAATGTTTAATCTTCATTACTTCATCATCTTCATCACCAAATCTTATATAAAACTCCTCCTTCTCTTATTTGGTGTTTTTGGATGTTCAAAAATGATTATGATGTTAATAATAACTCGATATAGTTGGGTGGGCATAATCATAAGATCCCCAACACTAGATTCTTCCCATTTTGACCATTACCACATAGTCCATCATATCCATTTTTAGATCAGTTTTTCATTTATCAAGAAATTTCTTGAGAAAAGGAAATTTGTGTTATGATTAAATTAATAATTTCATAGAAATAAATTATAAACATAGAAAATATAATTAATAAATGTCATGCATAACCTAACTTATGGATCATTAAGTTTCAATATTAGTTATCCCTGGTCATTTTAATATTAGGTCTTCTCATGAAAATACTTTTATATCCCTCAAAATGGTTCATAAAGAGAATATGAATTAACCAAATCACATCCCCTAGGAGTGTCTAGATTAATGTGTATTACTAGTCCCACTCATTGGGTATTAAAAAAAGATTGAGTTGATACTCAAATCAATTTTTTTAGGGTTGATACACCAAGGTGTATCTATGCCATAGATGAATCCACATTCCAGTATTGAGATAATGATGCAGTTTCTAAGAAACCACATAATTTATTCTTTACTAAAAATTTAGGATGTTTTCCAATACTTAGACTTATCCGTATGTTTTTCAATAAAGTTATATTATTCTAATATCTAAAAAACTAAAATAATCCCTAAAGATAACTAAACCATACTCTGATACCAACTGAGGTGTGCCTAGCCCATATTCTTGGGACTGGTGACAAAAATTATCCTTAAACACTAGAATTGGTACAAATGAAGTGACCCAAGTTTAAAAATTAAAATTATATCATCCTCAACCATTATTGAGTCACTATATTCCCAACAATAGAACGTTTAATGTTTTCAAGGATCAGTTATATAAGAAACTTTTTTATGATACTTATAAACATTACACAATAATGAAACCATACTAGACTCCATTTTAGGATTCTCACAAGTTATACTCATCTTTATAATCTAGGTAATGGAGATAAAAGGAATGAGTGATCAAAAACACTCAATAAGGGGAAAAATAATCAACATATTATTAAAGTTTAGATCATAAGTATATGAGAAAACATGAGCATAGTATAAATATCATATTGTAAATAATATAGTCTCAAATAACCATACATATTCCATATAATAGGACTTCAGAAACATGAAATAATAATAATGTGACAAGGAAGCATAACATAAGTATATAACATATAAATGGGGCACGAAATTAAAAAAATTAATCATAACATAATGGATTTGTAATTACTACTTGATTACCATAATATAATGGGGTTGGACTAACAACTTATGTACCCTCTTGGTATTGGGATAAAAAATCGTGTACCCCTATGGGCTTGGGTTGACAGCCCATGTACCCTCTTGGGCATGGGCTACTACCTGTATACCCTCTAGGAATTGGGATACTACCCATATAACCTCTTGGGATTTATCAACTACCTGTGTACCCTCTAAATCTTGGTACACATACCATGAAACCACTTGGGCTTGATCTACTACCCATGTACCCTCTTAAGATTGGGATATTACCTATGTACCCTCTCAGGATTGGGCTACTTCCCTTATACCCTATTGGGCTTGGGATAATACCCATAAACCTGTTTTATCTCATAAGATATAAATCATTAACTAATTCATTAGAGTGAGATATAGGACCCCACCCCTCAATAATAATTTCCCATAAATTTTTGGGCTAAGAGAACATGAAAACATTCATATTTTAAACATAACTTAATTAATCTTTGTAAAAGAGATGTGTTTCAGGAAAAATTTCATTGAACATTTTAAAAGATATCCAGAGAAACAAGGTGGATGGTGATATAAGAACATATCTCCAATGCAATATAAGGATAATTAAGGATGTTTTCATAGATGGTAAATACATTTTAAAGATCACTGATTAAATCAATTTGATAAAAAATATATACTTTTCTAAAATACTTCAAACCTCCTTTGAAAGTGAATTCTTTAAATTTAAATACTTTGATGTTGATAAATCAATTTAAAAACAACCCTTAAAAAAGGTTTTGAGAAAAAAAAATTATGAAAGAAAATTACTTTAAAATTTTTTCTTTAAGAGGGAATACAAACACTAAAGAGTTCATTATTTAAAACACATTCCTTCAAAATTTATTTTAAAAACTATGGAATTAATTTTTAAAATCAAACCTTTTCTTTTGAATAATATTAAAATATTTATTTTTATTTTCAAATTAATTAAGTGTTAAAATAATTTTGAAAGATATTTTAAAACATAGAAATGAATCTTTGTAATGAAGAATTCTCATAACGGTGAAATAAAATGTAAAATATTTATAGTTGTAAAATTTGAAAATATGATTTACATTTTAAATCCATTTTCAAAAAGGGGAATTAATTTTTTGAAAACATTTACTTTTAAAAAGAATCTATAATAATAGATCCCTATAAAATACATAAAGGTTTTTAAATCAAATGTGGAGTAGAAGATACAATTTACCATCAGGAAAGGGAAAACAATTTCAATATTTTTTAAAACAAATTTATTAAAAACACACATTATAAAAAGAGTAAGAAAATTTTCTTTTTAAAAGGGGAAAAGGGAAATATAAATGTTGTATGAGATAATAAATATTTAGGTTTCCAAAAAGCGTATCTATGGTGGAAAGATGAAATATTTTAATGGAAGGGAAACCATCATTAAAGAGGATGAGAATTATTTTTAATAGAGATATACTTTTTGATAAATAATTCCATCATGTTAAAAGAGTTTAATTACATTTTCACTTTCCTTAGAGGGAGGACATTATTATATCATCACATAACATAAGAGAACCATATTGTAAAACTATTTTAAAAAAGGAATCATTATGACTCAAGAAAATTATTAGAGTCAAGTAAAACCCCTTATAGTTTAATAAATGTTTTAAATGTTAGTATAAAAACAAATTAGAAGAAATTATGTGAATTAAACAAAACATGTCTCAAATAGAGGAAGTTGAGATGAAACACCCTTACCTTTAATCTCGTTTAACCAAACATGATCTAACATCCCATATAATAAAATTAACTATCTAAATAACCTATTTTAGAACCCTTTTCATACCTAAAAACTTTTATAAATTTTATTTATAATCATTTAATAAAAATATATTAGTTATTTATATTTTATTTTCTTCATAAGAAGATATTAGTTTCCATTGTTTGTTTAGTACTAGTTTCAAAATGGAGGTGTCAATTCTTGTTTATAGATTCAAATTTAATAATTCCAAGATCATTAATACACTATAATATATGTTTTTTAATTATTTATAATGTTATGATTTTATTCAATAAGAAATTTAGTTATGATTCATGCTGATAAAATTGGTAATGAGCTTATTTCAGTAATTTTTAACAAAATAAAGGTTTGTATAATAATAATAAGATAAATATTAATATAACATTTAAAGGACAATAAAATGAAAATTATTTTCTCCTTAAATTATAATAATACTGGTAGTTAATTTTCCATTTTAATCCATTATATAGATTTATAAAATTGTTCATTTTGGTAGTAAAACTGCCCCAAATGAGGACACGCTATATTCTTTGGGTGAGTATAGTTAATGAAGTGATTATTTTGGAATAATATCATAATTAAAGAATAATAATGATATTATCTATTTTTTTTAATGTAGTGAAGCATATTTTTCAAGAGTTGGATACATGAGAAAATACTATATCAAAAAAATGAAATATGTCACTTTCATTGAGGTGATAGTCCACACATATGCGCATACATCATATTTTTTTTCATAGATAAGGTGGAATATAGGGATTGTTTTATAATTTTATAAATTTAATTATTTTATAAATATCATATAAATCCTTTAAACATTATTTCATAACTATTCATGTATGGTGTTGGTGAAAAATAAAGCATGTTATTCCTGGAGGCGGTATTCCACACATACATGCTTGATAAAATCTTCATTTTGGGAATATTTTGGGGGGGATGTAGAAAATGGATATCCAATTAGTTAATATCATATCATAATATGAGAAATATTGATGTTATCATAATTTCATGGATGGAATTGGCTTGAGGGGGTAGAAGAAGAAAAGCATTAGTAGATCTCGATTCAGAACATAACATGTCCCTTTGGATGTTCTCCCTTAGGAAACATCTTAAGGATCCTTAACATGGTATTTTTGTAAGAAAATGGATAACAAGACTTGGGGAGATAGTGAAAGAGTTATTGGGGTATATTTTTTCTAGATAATATTTTATAATGAGTGGGGAAATGGGGTAGAGGCGATCTTTATTTATTGGGGAAGGGGATGTCATCTTTTAAACAAATATTCTTAATATAAAGAGAGAACATGTTTCACTTGAAAAGTTGGTAAAAAGAAAATAATAATGGAGTTGGGGGATGATTTATTGTTAAATAATCATTAACTATTCATTTTCACATATGATTAAAATTCTTTTACTCTTATATTTTTTGTTTTTACCATTTTTTGTTTTTATTTTGGTAATTGATTTTTAACAAATTTATTTAATTTTAATGTCTAAAAATAAAATATGGAATATTTAATAATTTCTAACTACTAAGTCCAAATACTAAATCCATTTTACAAAATGTTTTTTTGTATGAGAAATTAATTTTATCATTATTTTATGTAATACATAGAAACAGTACTAAAAAATATGCCTTTAACAGCACTGGCCTTTATCAGTATAAAAAAGAGCACAAATAAGTTGTACCTTTTAACAGTGCTTTTAGGTACCCTTTATCATAACCTTTTTAGCATTGATAAAGGCTAACATTTTATTAGCACTTTATTTTTAGTGCTGATAAAGGGTACCCATAATCTGTGGGTTATTTTTAGTTCTTATAAATGGGTATTTTATGAGTGATTTCTAGCACTGGTAATGGTTTTAATATAATGAAATAATGAAATAATGAAATAAATAAAAAATAAAAAATGATTTTATTACAAAAATATTAAAAAATTTATTAATGAACTTAATATTGATAAAAATGAATAAATTGATTATATTATATATAAATTATAAATACTAATAAATAGTATATATCAAATATATAGATATATTAAAAATGAAAATTAAAGAAAAAAATTTAAAATTCATAAATTGGGAAAAATTTAAACATTTTTATAATTAAATAATTATTAATGATGATAATGGATCGTATATATTAAATATATAGATATATATTAATATTTATAAATATGATTTATATAATACAAAATATTTATTCTTTATATTAAATAGTTATATATTTAGTGAATAATAGTTTATAATTACAAATTAATATGAATTACAAATTACGACTAACTGCATAGTGTAATGGTAATAATTGAATGTTATTTTATTTTTCTATTTACAATAGATCAAACATGTGTTATATTGATTTCAAATGTACTTAATTAATTAATTTTTATATAAAATTCACACACACACAAGTTATCCATTTTTTCAATATTGTTAGTGTACTTATTTTTAATTTATTTAATTTCACTCATTTTAAACATGCATACACTTAAGATTAAATATTCATTAATAATGTTAAAAATATACTTTTAAAAAATATTAATAAATAAATATATTTATAAATGTACATTTACTATATTTATATATTTAAATATGTATAATTATAAATAAATAAATAAATATTATTTTTTAAAAAAGTATTTATATAATGATAAATGAGTAATTATATATATTTAAATATTTATTAAATTTATAATAATTTTTTTAAATAATGAATATATTTATTATATTTATAATTATAAACCCTTTATTTGTGCCTATGTAATAAGCACTGATAAAATGAATCTTTATAAGTGCTTATTACATAAGCATTGATAAAAGGTATCTTTATCAGGGTGTTCATTGAACCCCTGATAAAAGAGTCCCAATCTATTTAAGAAACCATAACCAATAGTGAACTCATCGTGATATCTGAAGATTTCAATGGAATCCACCCTAGCCACTACTACCCCTCCATGAATCAAACCTCAAATTAAGGGTTGAACAATTCCAGTGCTCAAATCCAAGGCTCAAATGATTCAAGGGTTGAATGAATAGATGGATTGAACATATATGTTTCTCTACTTTCTCTTGAATGTAAGTATTTCTCTACTTTGTCTTAGAGAATTTGGGGTGTAAAACATCAATGGTTCTGGCCATGGTGGAGGATTTTTTAGAACTATGAGTGTGGTGAGTTAGCCATTTTATAGATTTTTCCATGGAGAACATCCATTTTTTTATGTTTAGATTGTTTAGAGTGTGAAACACCTATATTGTGAACCTTTCTAGCTTCGCTACCGAGACATACAAGTATCACCTTACTTCTTAATTACAGTTGTGAGATAATGTAGGGGATTGTGATATACTCTTTTAGTTATATAAATGTGTAGATGAATAATGCTTTATTTTTATTGGATAAATAGTAGAATTATCCATATAGTAGAAGTCCCATCCCATTTTACATCGTCTATATAATTTTTTATGTATCGATTTCCAAAATGGTGCTTGGGTTGCCTATGAGGCTTCTTCCTGGTATATTAAACTGACTAGTTATTTTCTTATTTGTGTAGTAGAGACTTTAGAAGGTGAGTGATGTTTTATAGATCTGTTAATTTGGGATGGTTCAGTGTGCCAATATGACATCCCAATAGTCTTGAGATGTTTCCAAATATTTGATATTCCATTAATATTAAATATAATAATTCCTTAGGTTATTATAGCACTTTTTTTTATAAAAAATATAATGGAGGTTATAAAATTGTATATATTAGAAATTATTTTTATATATTCATCATTTTAGGTCTACATGTATTGGTTCCAACCCTAAGAATCTCTCATTACCATCCATGTATATTAAATAACTCTTTATTTATTAAAATGTTTTATAAATACATTTTTATATATTCCAGTTGATTGAATGAGAGTTTATTATTCTAGTTTATCATATTTGGGTTTATTATTACTCCTTAATTGCCTATATTATATTTTTATTTTTTAAGGGATTTTAGATAGACTTGATCTGTGTCAAGAAATTGTTTTTATTACAATTTGTTTCTTGAGACTCACCCCCCATATCTTTTATAGAAAACTGTCACCCTCATCCGTTTCATATCACAAATAGTTGTATTTTGTTACATGAGACACATCCCCAATTTATTTTATGTTTCTTATAATACTCTAAGAAGTATTTATCCCATGGATTAATACTACTTATATTATTTCAAGAAATATAGGTTCATATCCGTAAGAGATGAAGGATGTGTGTCAAACAACAAAATGCAATGATAAAGTTTTAAGAGATGAGAGAATGAGCATAAAAGTAGTCTATAAATTTCACCTTTGAATTAATTTAGAGGATAACACCTACCATAATTGGTTAATTATTTTCATAAATTCAATTACCAACTTTCTTCAAATCATACTGAGGTTATTTGAAAAAATCAAATTTTGGGTTTCCCTTATTAGAATTTTCTATAATAGTCACCTTTTATAATGAATATCTTATGTGTATTTATTTATTTATTATAAAAATTTAATATTTTTTGAACCCAATAGGATGGATATGAATAAAAAATGGATGAATACAAATTGATTAAAAAATATTTTGAATATGGAGTTAAAGAGTTCATCAAGTTTTCAAGATATCATACATATGAACCTTCTCAAATCTTTTGTCTGTGTTTACATTAATGTTATTCAAGATAAATTAGTCTATAAGAGTTGGAAGAACATTTGATTTGTCATAGAATAGAGAAGATATATTAATTTTGGGCTAAAAATGTGGAAAAATGAATGTGCACACTTATTGGGATGATACTATAGTTTATGGATCATTTAATATGAATGAAAGTATAAATGATGACGAAGATCTCATGGAAGAAATAGAAATTTCAATTGGAGATATCCTTTGTTATTGTTAAAAGTTGTTTGAGAATTTAAAGTCATTACAAAATACCATTGTATTCCAATTTTTCTACATACAAAACATTTTCTGCTATATTAAAGTTATATAATTTGAAATCTAGTAGTGGATGAAGTTAAACCATCTTTATAAAACTACTTTGTATTCTGAATGATATGATACAAGAAGAAAATAAACTAAGATATCAAACATATGTGTCTAAATTAATTATAAATTCAATGGGAATGATATCTAAAAAAATAAATGCTTGTCCAAATGACTGCATATTGTTTCACAAGGACCATGAATCACTCATAAAATGACCTAAGTATGGTGAAAATCTATATAAGAAAAATTAATGAAGTCCTTCAAAATATGTATGGTACATCCTATCATTCCGTGGTTTAGAATACTATTTGGATGTCTGGAAACCACGAGAAAATGAACATCACATACGTATACAAGAATTAAATATGTGAACCTATGTTATCCAGTAGATTCTCTTTAGTGGAAGAAAATTGATTATGAGTATCTTGAATTTGGAAATGAGTCCAGAAACTTTCATATTTCATTATATACGGATAGAATAAATCATTTCAGTGTACAAAGTAGTATTCATGGTACATGTCCCATCATGTTGGTAAATTATAACTTGCCTCCATGGTTATATAGGAATTAAAAATACATTATGTTGTAAATGCTTATATTTAAACCAAAGAAACTTGATAATGATATTTATGTCTTTTTGGATCCATTGATATTTGATCTGAAATTGATGTGGGATACATGTGTTACAATGCATGATGCTCATAGAAGTAAATAATTCAAATTGGGACTATGTTGTATGGGATGATAAATGACTTCCATGATTATTAAAATTTATCAGGCTATAACATTAAGGGAATGTTGGAGTGTCCCATTTGTAAAAAATTCACATACTCAGTCTGGTTGAAACATTCCTCAAAGACAATGTTTTTAGAACATCATAAGTTTTTACCTTGATGACATAAATACTGATCTTTGAAGATAAAATTCAATGGGAATATCGAATAAGCTACAACATCATCTCTAGTAATGGGTGATCAAATTAATAATGAAGTAAAAGATATTGACAATATTTTCAGTAAACCATTTTAAAAAACCATATAAAATCAGGCTGGAAGAAGTTATTTTTTTGAATTACTGTATTGGAATTGTTTGTATGTCATAAATTTTCATGATGTCATGAATTTAGAAAAAAATGTATTTTATAGTGTTATTGGAATGTTACAAAATATTACTGAAAAATGGAAAGATGTAATAAAGGATAGGTTGGACTTGATTTAAATGGGGATAAGGGAAGATTTGGCATCTGTGAACGGTAAAAGGTTAACTTTTCTTTCTCTAGAAGCTTACACTCTATCCAGATATGAAAATTTTTAATTTTACATTTTCATTAATAATCTAAAATTTCCAAAGGGACATTCATCAAATAAAAATAATGTCATGTTAATGAATAATTTAAACTTCCAAGGAATGAAATCACATGACAATCATGTTTTTATGAAGGATTTGACTTCTGTTTCTTTCTATTTCATTCTTCATAAAAATGTACAACATAAATTAACCAGACTCTACTTCTTTTTTTACATCCATATGAAATGAATTTATAAACTTGATGAAGTTTCCAATTATGAATAAGTAGGTCATAATCATATTATGTGAATTATATATGTTCTTCCCATAATTATTTTCTTATACAGGTGGATTCTTTTGTTTGAGTTGGGGTAGTTTGACCATATTTCATGCCTTTATGACCCAAAACTTGCACTGAGTTATTCTCCATCAAAACCTTTTAACTACTGCAGGGTTGACATTTATCACTTTCCTTCAATTTCACTTTGTTGCTCAATAAAAAAGGAAATATTTATATCTGCATAGTAAAATCATTGTCCATAGAATTAATTTATTTTTTCATATTTAACTTTTATTTTTTATTTTTATTTTTACTCATATAATAATTATTTTCATATACAGGTGGATTCTTTTTTTAGAGCTGAGATGGTTTGTTTGAAGCTACTCATGCCCATGAGATATTGGAATTCAAGTATGAAAATGAGATAAATACATTAAGGAACTGCATCAAGAATGCATAAAACAATCATGAAAAGGTGAATCCATACTACTTATTTAATTAATTTTATCATCATTTTATAATCTATTTATAAGTTAATTTCCTTACAATTTTTATCGAAAACTTATTTAATTTTTTCACAAATAATATTGCAAGTCATATTCACTCGATGTTCATATCCAAAACACCATTTCTTGTTAAAATAAAAATGAGTATAGGAAGATCATGTGGTCATTTTGGTTACTTCTCGTGATATAATGGGCACATGAGCTTCCTCTACACTTCTAGATTTCAAAAAAGAGAAAGGTTTTTTGGAAAATAACATCATGTCAATATACTGTGTTCGAATTTCAAATAAATAAAGTCAATATAAATCATTATAACAACGTAATTTATTATTTTTTGAGACTTTGGGATGCATTGGAATCAGCTGCACCTTAATCTGACACACAGTGTGAACGATATGACTCAAAGTGATTTTTTATTTAAAATCAACATTAATTTTAGTAAAAATAATGATGACATTATCAAAAATGATAAAAAAATACCCATATTGTTTTGATACTATAGTACAGTGATCCATAAGTTGTTTTTGACATCTATGAATCATACGAACTTCAATCTAACCCACAATGTGCCCAATATGACTCAATGTGTCCATTATCAGTTTAAAAACAATATTTTTGTTCAAAAAGTGTCACTTACATAAAATCAATCATACACTCTCATGTTTAATTAATAATTTAGGAATAATATTCATAATTATTTTGTGGAATGTAGGAATTAGTCTCACATAAAACTGATACACGATGTGATCAACTTGATTCAAAGTGTATGTTTCCTATTTAAAATGACATTTTAGTAAAAAAAGTGATATAACCAAAATAAATCAAACACATTTGGATTGTTTTTATAAAATATGAAAATTATCTATAAGTTATTTGATAAATTTAAGAATCATCTGCACTTTAATACGACACATGGTGTGACTAGTATGACTCTAAGTGCATCAATTTATTTAAAACTGACATTAATTTTAGTAAAATGGACAATTGACCATCTCAAAATCAAGAAAAAGAATTCATATTTTTATACTTTATAGAAACAATAAATAAATAAGTTTCTATATTTAAGAATCAAACACACATCAATATGATACACAATGTTCCGAGTATGACTCAAATTGGCTATTAGCAATTTAAAATTGACAATTTAGTTTAAAATGTGTCACTCATTAAAAAAAATAAAAAATTATATGATTTTCTTGATAATTTAGGAATATTATTCAAAATTAATTTGTGACATGTGGAAATTTTTCTCATGTCAAATACACAATGTGATCAGTATGAGTCACATTGTGTGTTTCCAGTTTAAAATGAAATTTTAATAAAAAAGGGAAGTGACATACTCAAAACCAAGAAAACACAATTATATTATTTTAATGTTTTATTAAAATTATCCATAAGTCATTAGAGATGTTTGATAATTATCGTCACCTCAATATGACGTATAGTGTGACCGATTTGACTCTAAGTGCATCTATTTATTTAAATTTGACACCAATTTTAGTAAAACAAACAACATAATTAATCAACACTGAGAAAACACAGTCATATTATTTTGATATTTAATAAAATATCCATAATTCATTTTTGATGTGTAGGAATAATCCCCACCTTAATCTGATACACGATGTGTAAGGTATGACTCAAAGTATCTGTTGTTAGTTTATAATCGATATTTTAGTTCAAAAAGTGTAACTCAAGGGAAAAATTTCAAACATGCTAGGATTTTCATGATAATTTAAGAAAATAGTTCATAAGTCATTTTTTATGTTTAGAAATAAGTCTCAAATCAAATTGATACACGATGTGATCAATATGAGTTAATTTTTCTGTTTCTAGTTCAAAATGACATTTTCTTAAAAAAGAAAATCGACATAATCAAAACTAAGAAAATATATTCAGATTGTTTTGATACTTTAAGAAAATTATCCATAAGTCATTTTAGACTTCTAGTAATTATATGTACATCAATCCAATGCACTATGTGACTGGTATCACTCTAAGTGGGTATTTTTATTTAAAATTGACATCAATTTTAGTAAAATGGACAACTATCCTACTCAAAACAAAGAAAAAGCTTTCATTTTGTATTGATACTTCACAAAAATGATCCATAAGTCAATTGTTATGTTTAAAGAGAATATGAAACTAAATATAATACACAATTTTCCCAATATCACTCAAAGTGTTTGTTATCAGATGGAAATTAATATTTTAGTTTAAAAATTATCACTCACAAAAAACTAATCAAACACACCCATATTTTTTCATAATTTAGGAAAATGATTTTATAATTTCTTTTTGATGTGTAGGAATCGATCTCACATCAAACTAATACACAATGTGATCATTATGAGTCAAAGTGTGTGTTTCGAATTTAAAATGACATTTTAGTAAGAAAGACAAGTGACGTACTCAAAACTGATAAAATGAATTAGGATTATTTTTATACTTTATAAAAATTATCCATAATTATCTTTATACTTTTATAAATTATATTCACCTCAATCGGATGTATGGTGTCACCGGTAAGACTCAAAGTGCATCTTTTTATTTAAAATTGGCATCAATTTTAGTAAAATGGACAACTGACTTACTCAAAATATTTAAAAAAACATTCATATTGTTTTTATACGTAAGGAAAATGATCCATATGTTATTAGTGACATATAAGAATTAGCCTCACCTCAATATGATACATGATGTTCCTAATATGACTCAAAGTGTCTGTTATCAGTTTAAAATCAACATTTTAGTTAGAAAATTTACACTCACTGAAAATTGATCAAATGCACTCATCTTTTATTAATAATTTAGGAAAATGATTCATAATTCATTTTTTATTTTTTTGATTTAGTCTCATGTAAAAATTATACATGATGTGATTGGTATGAGTCAAAGTACATTTATATACTTTAAAATGACATTTTAGTAAAAAAGTCAAGTGATGTACTCAAAATCAAGAAAACACATTTATATTGTTTTGATATATTAATAAAATGTTCCATATGTTATTTGAGATGTTTAAGAACAAACCTCATGTTAATCAGATGCACATTGTGACTGATTTGACTCCATGTGTGTCATTTTATTTAAAATTGACAATATTTTTAGTAAAATAGATAACTCATCTACTAAAAACTAATAAAACACTTTTAGATTATTTTTATAAATTATGGAAATGATCAATAAGTCATTTTTGACATGTAGGATTCAACTAGACCTCTATCCAATACATGTTGGGACCGATATGACATGAAGTGTCTGTTATTAGTTTAAAATCGACATTTTAGTTTAAAAAGTGTCACTCATTGAAAACCAATCAATCATTCTCAAATCTTCATGATAATTTAGGACAATGATTCATAAGTCATTTTTTATTTGTATAAATCTATCTCATTTTAAACTAATACACGATGGGATTAGTATGAGTCAAAGTGCTCATTTCCAGTTTGAAATGATATTTTAGTAAAAAATACAGGTGACATACTAAAAAAATGAAGAAATCATTCATATTTTTTTGATACTTTAGGAAAATTATTCATAAGTCATTCAAGATGAATATAATCAATTATACCTCAATTTGACACATGGTGTGACAAATATGACTCAAAAAGAATCTTTTAATATAAAATTGACCTAAATTTTAGTAAAATGGACAAATGAACAACTCAAAAATGATAAAACACATTTGGATTGTTTTGATACTTTATAGAAATGATCAATATGTCATTTGTAACATTTATGAGTCATCCTCACCACAATATAATACACGGTGTTCCTAATATGATTCAAAGTATATGTTATGAGTTTAAAATCTAAATTTTAGTCCAAAAAGTTCTAGTCATTGAAAAATGATCAAACACACTAATATTTTCTTGATAATTGAATAAAAATGTGAATAATTAATTTTTGATGTATAGAAATCAGTCTCACATCAAACTGTTACATGATGTGACCATTAAGATTCAAAGTGCATGTTTATAATTTAAAAATAAATTTAAGTAAAAAAGACAAGTGACATACTCAAAAACTAATAAAACACATTCATATTAGTTGGGTAATTTAGAAAAAATAACCATAAGTCATTTTAGATGTGTAATAATTAATGTCACCTCAATCTAACTCACAATGTGAATAATATGACTCAAATTGTGTTTTTTATTTAAAATTGTTGACAATTTTAGTAAAATGGACAAATGACCTACTCAAAACTAAGAAAATTAATTTTTTTTGTTTTGATACTTTAGAAAAACTATACAAAATTCATTTTTCATGTTTAGTAATTATCCACACCTCAATTCGATACAGGACGTGCCCGATATGACTCAAAGTGTTTGTTATCAGTTTAAAATTGACATTTTTTTAAAACAAATTCACTCATTGGAAATGATCAAACACAAAAAGATTTTCTATATAACTTATGATAATGATTCATAAGTAAGTTTTGGATATATAGGAATTAGTCTCACATAAAACTGATACACGATGTGATCATTATGAGTCAAACTGTGTGCTTCCAGTTTAAAATGACATTTTAATAAAAAAGCCAAGTGACATACTGAAAACTAAGAAAACACATTAGGATTATTTTGAAACTTTATTAAAATGATCCATAAGTAATTTGAAATGTGTATGGATCATCTTCAGCTCAAACTGATGCACAATGTGACTGGTATGACTCCAAGAACATCTTTTTATTTAAAATTGACATCAATTAAGTAAAATGGACAAGTGACAAACTCAAAACCAAGAAAAATGTTTTTTATTTTTTTTGATAGTTTACATAAATGATCTATAATTAATTTTTGAAATATATTAATTAGTATAACCTCAATACAAAACAATATGTGTCTGGTATGACTCAATGTGTTCGTTACTAGTTTAAAATTGATATTTTAGTTCAAAAAGTGTCAGTCACTCAAAACTTATCAAACATGATTTTATTTTCTTGATAATTTAATAAAACAATTCGTAAGCCATTTTTGATGTTTAGGAATCTATCTCATAGAAAACTGATACATTATGTGATCAGTATGAGTCAAAGTGCATGTTTCCAGTTTAAAATAACATTTTAATAAAAAAGAAAAGTGACATACTCAAAATATAGAAAATACATTCGGATTATTTTTATAGTTTTGAAAAATTATCCATAAGTCATTTGAGATATGTATGAATCTCACACACCTATATATGATGCATGGTGTAACCCGTATGACTCCAAGTGCATCATTTTATTTAAAATTGATGTCAATTTTAGTAAAAGGGAAAACCGACCTACTAAAAAATGAGAAAAACATTCATATTGTTTTAATACTTTATGGGAATGATATATAAGTAATTTGTGACATTTAGGAAATAACTTCACCCTAATCTAATACATGAAGTTCCCAGTATTACTCAAAGTGTCTGTTATCATTTTAAAAATGATATTTTTGTTCAAAAAGTGTCACTCAATGAAAACTGATCAAATGTGATCGAATTTTCTTAATAATTTAGGAAAATGATTCATAAGTAATTTTTGATGTGTAGTACACATTCCCATTTCATCCAGAGACATGTTATGATCATTATGATTCAAATTGTGTGTTTTTATCTTAAAATTACATTGTAGTAAATAAGACAAGTGATATACCCAGAACTAATAAAACACATTAAGATTGTTTTTATTCTTTAGTAAAATGATGCATAAGTCATTTGAGATATGTAGAAATAATTTTAATCTCATTTCTTATGACTTTAAGTGAGTATTTTCAATATATAAGTGTCATTTTATTTTAAAATGCACATCACATCACAATAATTGAGCAAATGAGCCAAGATTTTTTTCTCAACATTATATCTATTATTAATTAGTTAGTTTCCTTATTATTTTAATATTATATTTATTTATATTTCATCAATAATGGGAGGTAGAATAAAAAATTTAAAACCTACCTAAATGCACATGGGGAGGCTCCAAAGTAAGACCTCTCAAACACAACCACAATACACAACCACTAGGGTGTTCGTGTCGGGCTTTATCTTATACTTAATTAATTAAATTTCCCTGAGATAATACTTGAATATGAACAAGAAATGGAGTGATGTGTAAGAGTCAACTACAACCCAATATGATACAAATTATTATTGGTATGACTCAAACTTTAGTTTAAAATGAATACTTTCTATTAATTTTTTTCTTTATATTAATACTAATATAAGAATTATTTTCTTATATAGGTGAAATCTTTTGCTCGAGCTTAGGTGGTTTATTTGGAAATAGCATGAGTGAGGGTTAGGATCAAAAGAAAAGGGAACATTGATGTTTTTGAATTTATGTAATAACTTTTACTTAGGTAATTTTATAATCCAATGTTTGAAATTTATATAATATTGTGATTTTTGTGTTATAAATTTTATTTCATTTTAATTCTATATTGATACTTGATTTTGTTAATATCTGGTGGTGTTTCTAGTTTTGTGGTATTTTTTTACAATACATTTCACTGGTAAAAACGTGTGTTGTTACAACACAATATAGTATGTTGTTACATCACACTGTAGTATTCCCCTTCATCAGTGCTTTTGAAAGTGCAGATAAATGGGTCCTTTAACAGTGGTTTTAAAAGTATTAATAAAAGTACCCTTTATCAGTTCTAAATAAAAGTGTGGATAAAGTCCAAGGGATTTTAATCTCACTCTAGTAATCAGATCTTCTCTAGCGCTGATAAAAGCCAATTTTAGTATTATTAAAGGGCTATTTTGTAGTAGTGAAACTCATTTTTTGAAATAGATTATTTTTAAGCATAAAGGTTATGTATATGATTTTTCTAATGTTATTGATTTAAATAAAATTAATTGGTTTATTATTAACCATAATTGTTCTGTGTTACTTAAAAAAATCCAAAACCTAATTCCATCTAACAAAAATGTAATTAAATTAGAAAGACTAAAAATAGTTATTTTTAAAAAAATATTTCTTAGTTTTTAAAATTTTAGTCAAGGGTTTTCTAAATTCAACAAAGTATTTATGAATATATAATTTCACTCAAAAAATCAATTTTTGCTCATTAATTTTTGTATAAGTTTTTTAGTCATACTTTATTCTGAATACAATCATAAACTCTATGATTTTAGTAAAAATGTTATTTTTCACTATTCAACTAAAACATTATTTCATAAAAATTTCAAATATTCATCCAAATTTATGATGAATTCAAAAATGAAGTTCAACTTTTAAAAATAATAATCTAAAAGTTATAAATTATTTTTAAATTAGAATTCTAAATATAAAGTGAAACGGGTTTTATGGAAAAATAAATTTTTAAAGTGTTCTTAAGATTATTTAAAATCAAATTCTAATTTAAATAATGTTAATATATTAGTTCATATATATTAATATTTTAAAAAGTTATAGTTTAATTTAATATTATAAAATATAAAACACTAAAAAATTGCTTTTTAAAGAATAAAAATCCTTTTTAATATGAAATTATATTAATTGTTTATCCTATAGATGTAATGAATTTTAGTTGAGTAATAACATTTTATTACCTAGAAGTTTTATTATTATTAAAATATTATTGACAAAATTCATTAAATATATCATGAATCGTTTTAGTTTGGTGTTGTTTGTGAAACCAGATATCAAAAAATATATTTCACAATCTTGATGTGTCACACCAAGATTATGATAACCACAAACAAAGACAATCACGATAGACTATATAGGTAAGGATATGAATTAATTAAAAAACCTCAAGCAAAGAAAAATAGAAAAATAATGTTTTACAACCATTGGTCAAGGGTGGAAAATAGGGTAATTTAGGACTTATCACTCAGACAACACTCAATAAGAATGATCCTCGAACACATATTTAAGGCACAAAAAAGTCATTGTGGAATTTACATTACCAAAACTATAAATATACCATGATGAATAATTAATAGTTATATACACAAAAAAATAATTATGTAAATGATTTCATTATATAAAACAATTTAGAGCATAAATTCCCTATTAGATCACCACTACTATCCCAAAATTGAGCTACACTTAGAAGAAAAGAAACCACCCTATAGATCATCGCAAAAGATATAATTTACACATTCATCAGGACCTTCTTGGGTGGCATACTCGAAATAGTATGAAACATAAACAGAATCAAGTCATGCTTACCAATTAAAGTAAAAAAATCAACATAAACTATGACATAAAACCAAATATAAAACTCACTAAGATAAAATAACTTTAAAAAACATACAAAATAAAATAAATAACTCTTTAAAATCACTTATTGTATACATTTCATTTAATTTTAAATAAAACAAATAAAATCCATTTTCTAATTACACCAAGAATTAAAAAATACTCTTCCCTGTTAAATAGGATCATGTTACTCATAAAAATCCACTTAATTATTCAAAATAATACACAAATCCAATGAAAGATCATGCACTTTTAAAAACACTCCAAAAAATTCAAAATTGTTTCATGAGCATTTTAGATTTTCTCAAAATCAATATTTTATAAAATTATAATTCAATAATTTTAAATACATATAGAGTAATTTCTATTAAAACCTCACATGAATGCCTGCAAAATAATTTACGTAGAACGTATTTTTATCAAAACCAAAAAGTTAAGTTATAAATTCAACTCTTTATTATGAAATATTCTCCTTAAGAAAAAATAAATTCATCAAAATTTTAATCTTTTTATAAAGTAACAATAAAGATAAAATTCATATTAGAATAATCTTCTGAAAAAATAACCCTTTCACAACAAACTATTTTTTTCATAAAATAATATTTTCATACAAACCAAGATTTATTATGCTTATATAAATAAAATTAAAGACCAAGAGTAAATCAAAATACCTCATAAAGATATAAAAATTTCATCAAAAAATTCTTTGATAACTATTCAATAAGTGGAAGCCACATGCAGAGAAAATTTGAAATATAGAGTGGTTAGAACAATGAAATGAGTAAGGATGTAGTACTGCACATAGTTTGGTAGCATGGTTTGGTAAACTATGAGCTAATTAGGTGAAAATATTTAAAAAGATGCTATAACCATGCACACAGTCTTCATGTGTTATTTAGACCACACAATCTAATTTCACGCCTCTAATTCCCTTTTAATTTTCATCCCAAATATTGAAAAACATCAAAAAAAACTATTGAAACACCAATAAGGATCATAAAACCATCAATTTTTTTAAAATACCTTGAAAATAATAATAAAAATTAAGCTCAAATTCAGGAATCAATTCCCAACAACCTCTAATAACTAGGGTATCCTCATGGGAGGTGGTGATCAGGAACCCACTCTTGACCTAAATTCTAATTTCCAGTAATCCTATCTTCCATATACCATACACCCAAATAATAAGGTCTCTCTAATACAAATTTCTAAAAAACCATCCCATGATACCCATTATTCGAGCACCCAAGCTAGCCATTGATATGTCTAGAAGGGTGTTTCAGATCCACATGGGATGTAAAGTAGTTCTTAAGCATCAAATATACATAAGAGGTAATTATTTATCCTAATAGATAAATAAACAAAAAAATATATTCCACCAAAAAACCTAAAATGACCATTCCATATATTGGTGGGCCACATTATAAAAATAAGCAGTTTTAGAATAAAATGGAAACTAAACAATTCATATAAATGATAAACATCACCCATAATAATATATCAAAACTAATAAAGATAACTAAAAAATAAATCAATAATAAGACTAAACCTGGCATTCTAAAGTTGGTACAAGACCCAATAATTGTAGATAAATAAATATCAACAAGGATAATATTATAGATGCACTACCCACCAAACTAAAAATAATTACCAGCTACTCATCCAAATGCACAAGTGAAGTACAATTACTTACCACCAATATCGAACCCAAAATAATATCCATGAGAACATCCTATGTATCTCTTTAGTTAGTATTAATTACCTATAATGTGATATTCATGAGAAAAATAATCTGAGCTAGAAACCTTCCCACACCCCATGTATAATATTAATGAATATACCCATTTCATGCTTGTTTAAAATACTAGTATAAATGTATGATTTTTTAATTTTATTGAAATCTAAGGAAATGCTACCATTATTAAAACTACTTATTTCAAAATAAGGGAGTTAAAATTTACAAAACTAATCATCCATTGATATTTTAATATAAAATAAACTTTTGATACTAGGAATAATTTATCATGCCTCTAAAAACTATTTCGTTTTTAAATTAAGAAGACGCGTTTAATATTTTTCAAATAGGGATACTACAAAAGTAAATAACAGATATAATAATAATGATAAAGTAAATAAAGAGGTGAAACGTGTTCATAATAAACAAATATAATTAACCAAGCCTTTTAAAAATATTATAACATGATTTGATAATATAAACATCCCATAATAACAACCCAAACATTGTGAGTCCTAGTTTATTTGTAATGACACAAAGTTTCATTAATGGAAATCCCTCTTGATCTAATTAAATTTCTATTTATGTAAAATTTTTATATAAAATGTCATATTCTTTGGTTTTATGTTAAGAATTGTGACCGTTTCTTTTATAGTCATTGAACAGTGATCACATGATTAGTATAAATATATGGCTTTATCAAATCCAATTTACTTAGAAAAAAGAAGTGATGGCCTCATCATGTAGAATTTCTTCATACAAAGACGATTTGTCAGAGCTTGGAAAAGAGGTGGCGTCTTTCGGCTTCGCTCTTGACCATGCCCAAGCCGAACTTCGTCATGTCAGGCTCGAATGAGACCGTCTACGGGAAAAGTGGAATCTTATGGAGATTACCACTCGAGCGATGTGATCTGAGCCACCCCAAGAGTCTGTCACCATCGTGCACCTTACCCTTAGGCCTTATACAATAGTTTTAAGGGGTTATGTAACAAATATATAGTACAATGTTCATGTACATTATTTTTGTATATAATAATGAATATACTTTCTTGTCATTATTGATACTTTTTAAATAGTTTTTAAAGTACAAATAGTGTCTTTAGTTATTATTTAATTAAGAATTCTATTTTATTAAATTAAGGGATTTTTTAATTAAAGCATATTTTAATAAAATATTATTATTATTATTAAACTAATTTTAATTAAATATAAATGATCTTATAATTTTTGAATGCAATTATAATTTTTATTGAGGTTTGAAAGACATTTCTGTCAAAACCCGTGAATTTTCGATAAATGTTGGTTTTTATTTTAAAAGTGAAAATTAACATATTTATAAAATTATTTAAATAAAATAAAATATATTTCTGGAATTAGGACATCAAAATTATCCAACGGTGAATTTTTCATAATTTTCTGAGACAGTCAAATTTTTGGGTAAAAATTAAATACCGTTGAAATATATAATGTGTTTAATGACATCATAATGACCCAATAGTGATGTAATAAAATCCTATAAGCTTTATGTTCTGCCAATATATGTTTTAACATTAAAATAATTTGATTTTGGGTTTGTTTCAATTACCTTTTAAAGCATTAATGGACCCCTCAAGACTTATTAAACATCTCGCCTTTTTAAATTATTTTCCATGGGAGTGTGACTCACCTCCACATAAGAAACCCAATTATTTTAAGAATTTAGGACATTGGATATATAAAATATTGTTTTACTCTACCCTTTTTAAAAAACCATGGGCAAAAAACATGAGCAGATTTGTGGTTTTGATTAGTTTAATGTAAGGGGTCCCAAACCAAAATAATAAAGAATTCACTCACCTTTCCTAAATAAACCCACCCAAGATCCCAATTCCTCCTCACTAAAAGCCTTTAGAGTTCGTCCAACCTCTTCCCTACTCTCTCTAGAATCCTCCCAAGGTGCCCCAAGCTCCCAAGAAGCCTCTCTCAAGCCTCTCTCAAGCCTATGGAAGCACACTTCCAAGTAAGGGTTTGTTTTCTTCCTTTCTCATTTTTGTCCAATTTTATTAATATTGTTATTACCTTTTAATTTCAATTATAAATGCTGGGGTATGGTTTCCTACCTCCCCCATACTTCTCTTTTATTGTTTTAATGATGGGATACCACTTTATATCTCATTAAATTCCTCCCATGTACACCAGTTACTATGCTGAAATTCCGAAAGGAACTTCTCTCTCCTCATTTACATTCAAGCAATACTTTTGTGTCATGAATTTAAATTCAATTAAAATTATAGGGACATGAATATATATGACCTCCTTACTCTCCATTTCATTTAAATGTTATTTTGAATCCATTTCTCTCTCATCAACTATTTTTTATGAATTCTTATGTCACGTCGTTACCCTGCCGGAATCACACCGATTTTCTAAGCCAATGCCATTGTGTAGTGAATACCATTCCCATTTCTCCATCAAGGGTATTCACCTTTATGCACATTTACTTATTTATTATAAAGTTTCATATATGAATTCCACATTCCTTTATCGTGGAATAAATGATTATGTTCTATGAATCCATGTTTTATGATCCATGTGGCACACTTATGCATGATATGAAATGTTTAAGAAAGGTGCACCCTAATAGTGCTCCAATGCATTGGGTAAAGTATAGTATCATGATAAATCTGGTGAAATGAGTGTTGAATCATGATAATTAAAGTGTAATGAGGGTTTACTCATGCTTCATGTGCATTGAGGTTTTACTCATGCTTCATGTGCAATGGGCCTCGGCTCATGCTAATTCCATGTTAAGTGTTATTGCCACATTTCCATGTTATGATAATCATGCTTTATCATGCCTTTATGTCCATGTTTCTCTTGTTCACTATTTATATGCCTATTGTCTAACTTGTATTGTACTTCTCATGTATTACATGTTTATTCCCTTACTGGGCTTTATAGCTCACCCTTTTCTTATGTATGTCCTCAGGTTATCCCATGCAATGATAAGTACAAGGGAATGTAGTGGTCATGTAAAGGAAGTTTTCAATAAAGATGTTGTATTTCATGTTGTAAGTTGTTATGTAATGATCCTAAGCCCCAAAGACACTAGACCTCTCGATATTCCATGTTTTATCAAGTGAATTGTTTATGTAATAAATCATGTTTAAGTTTGTAATAAAATCAGGGTTGCCATAGTTGGTATCAGAGGATAGGTTTAGTTATTTTTTGGATTAGGATTAGAAAACCCCAGTAAATCCTTAGAGACAAGACTAAGTATAATAAAAACATCCCTATTTTTTGGTAAGTATTGAGTGAGTGGTTTATCAAGAAAATACATCCCTGTCCGGATACGAGCAGGTAGAGGTGGCTCTGACATAGATGTATCGTAGGGGTAAAACCCGAAAACACCGTTTTGAGCTAGACTCGAACGGGAACTGGTGCCCGACAACGGGCCTTTCTACACTCATGGTTACGAAACTTCTCAGGGGATATGTTTTGATAAATTCACAAGGTTAGTACGAACCCTTATTAAGGGAATTAAAAAAAATGCCCCTGAGAATATATGTTAGAAAGTAGATCATGAAAATCCTAGATTGAAGCCTATAGACTCATGAGTTAAGGAAATAAAAGTTTATTTATAAGTCATAAACTTTTGTCTTTGGATTACCCTTTATTTGTTACCCCCCTAAATTTCCTTTTATTCCAGCCAACGGCTGGTAATAGGTGGACTCGGGCTAACAACCGATGTGAAGATAAGTGTGATGACTGTACTAATGAGATACCCAATCCAATGGGAGCGGGAATCGCGAACTTTGTCATGCTTCTCTCTCAGCTAAGTCAATATTTGAATAGAAACACGGGTCAAGAGGAATGTTCAACCCCCCCCCCCCCCAAGAAAGAACAAGTCGCTATCGAGAGGTTCATGAGACAAAGGCCTCATACTTTTAGTGGATCATCTGATCCCACGATCGCTGAACAATGGATCAACTCCATTGAAACGATCTTCTCCATTCTTTAATGTTATCAACAAGAGAAGGTTCTCCAAGAAGCTTATCGTATGGAGGGTGAATCTGATCAATGGTGGACGTTGATAAAAAATACGAAGCCTAAGGAGGAGATCGATGCGTTGGAATG
Organism: Viscum album; assembly: GCA_963277665.1. Lineage (NCBI taxonomy): Eukaryota > Viridiplantae > Streptophyta > Magnoliopsida > Santalales > Viscaceae > Viscum > Viscum album. Next base: position 1,507,746,063 of record OY728128.1, on the reverse strand, counting down.
GAAGGATTTCCGGAAGATGTTTTTCGATAAATATTTTCTGCGCACCCTCCGGCTTAATATGGAAAGGGAATCCCTTTACTTCAAGAAAAAAGATGAAGAATCTGTTGGAACGTATGAGGAAAACATCACAAGTCTTCCAGGATATGCTTTTGGCTTTTTCGTTACCCCTGAATTCAAATTTGACTGCTTGTTTGGTGGGCTGAAGCCTAGCCTACAGAAAGCATTAGTGATCCGTGACTTCGAAAACAATGAGGAAATTGTCTGATGTGCCCTTAAGGTCAAAATGGATATTGGGGAATCACAAGGGTATCATGGGGACAAGAAGCATAAGGTGGACTTCAATGCTAGCGGTCCAATGGATAAATCCAATGGTGCTAAGAAGATCCAACACCCCACTTGCCAAAAGTGTGGAAAGAAGAACCCTAGAAATTGCCTCAAGGGGACGAGGAGTTGATTTAGGGGTGGAATAGAAGGGCACCTAGATGTTAATTGTCGGCAAGAAAGACCCACGATTGTGAAAGAGGAGAGTAACTATCCATTCGAACCTCAATGCGTTGTTCATTGCTAAAACATTAAAGAACCGATGCATTTTTCAAATCAGTTCCCTAATCCAAGGGTTTTTGGAGGCAACCAACAACCTCCAAGGCAGCAATGAAGAGATTTTTCCATCACTTGTGCCAAAGTGAACCCCGACAATGAAGTGGTGACAGGTACACTAGTCATTCATTCATGAATAGCGAACACATTTTTTGATTCATGTTCTACAAATTATTTTATATCTCGAAAGTTTATTAGAATAATCCCGGCACCACCACAAATCTTGGAAGTGAAGATGTCGGTGGGTACGAAAAATGGGGAAATCATTGCATCTTATGAATATAAGTCATCCCCAGTTATAATCTGTGGATTGAATTTCCAAGAGAACCTTGTCATACTCCCTCTGGTGGAATTTGATGCAATTATTGGCATGGATTGGATTTCCTTATATAAAGCCAACATAAATTGTCGGGAGAGGGAAATCACACTCCATATGGAGAATCGACCCCCGATTCTTTACAAATGTAAAGAGGAAAATGAATATCCTTTATATCTATCATCTCAAGAATAGATATTACTTCCCTATGAGCACATGTATCTGGCTCAGATGATTGAGTCCAAGGAAGAAACCATCCTTGAAGAAATGCCTATTGTGAAAGAATTCGCTAAAGTGTTTCCCAAGGAACTGTCGAGTCTTCCTCCTAGAATAGCAGTTGAATTCTCAATTGAACCTATACCAGGAATGCTATCAATATCTAAGACTCCATATAGAATGGTTTTCGTGGAGCTTGAAGAGCTGAAGAAACAACTATAAGAGAATCTGGATAAAGGTTTTATATGCTCAAGTGCTTCACCATGGGGTGCACCAGTCCTCTTCGTCAAGAAGAAGGATATGTTAATGTGGCTTTGCAACAATAATTGTGAACATAAAAAAATCATGATAAAGAACAAGTATCATCTTCCATGGATTGATGACTTGTTCGATCAGCTTCATGGATCACAATACTTCTCCAAGGTAGATTTTCGGTCGGGATATTATCAAGTAAGGGTGAAGAGGGAAGATGTCCCTAAGACTGCTTTCTGTACAAGATACAGGCACTATGAATTCATAGTAATTCCTTTTGGACTCACTAATGCTCCAGAAATCTTCATGTACTTGATGAATAGAGTCTTTAGAGATTACCTCGATAAATATGTGGTAGTCTTTATAGATGATATCATAATATACTCCAAAACCAAGGAGGATCATGAGGAGCATTTAAGAACTATACTAGAGACTTTGCGCAAGGATAAGCTCTATGCCATGTACAGAAAGTGTGAGTTCTAGTTGAAGGAGGTCTTATTATTGGGCCATATCATCACAAGCAATGAGATATCTATGGATCCCTCCAAAACAGATACAATTGAGGGATGGCTGAGGCCAACATCGGTAACATGTATCCGTAGCTTCTTGGGGGTTGCTGGATATTATCGACGATTTGTGAGAAATTTATAATGATTGTATAACCCAATTACTAAACTTAATTGAAAGGGAGTAAAGATTACATGGAGTGATGAATGCAAAGAAAGCATCAAGGAGTTGAAAAAGAGACTTATCACTGTGCCCGTGCTCACTTTACCCACAAGTGGGGAACCTTTTGTGATATTCAGTGATGCTTTGAAGAAGGGATTAGGCTGTGTGCTGATGCAGAATGATAAAGTGATATCCTATGCCTTAAGGAAGTTGAATATCCATGAGTGAAACTATCCAACACATGATCTGGAGTTGGCGGCAGTGATCTTTTCCTTGAAAATCTGATGGAATTATCTCTATGGGGAGAAATGTGAGATTTATACTAACCCCAAGAGTCTTAAATATATATTCACACAGAAAGAGCTTAATATGCACTAGAGAAGATGGATAAATCTCATCAAGGATTATGACTGTTCAATACATTACCACCTTGGGAAAGCGAACAAGGTGGCAGATGCCCTAAGTAGAAAGGACCCAGTGATTCTGTCAATGATGAGAATTGAGAAGGATCCAATCTTTTTAGACTTGATGAAGATGGACATGGGAATCATAAATAAGGGTTCATCATCAACACTTTCATAGATTATTTCTCAACCATCTCTTTTGGAAACGTTAAAGGATGCTCAAAATGATGATGTGGGAATTCAGGAAAAAGTAGAAGCTATCGAAAAAGATAAATCCTCGAAGATTAATGTTAATGAAGAAGGAATTGTGCGATTTGGGAAAAAAATATGTCTTCCATCAAGTCTAGAGCTGAAGAAGGAACTTTTGGATGATGCACATAGTTCAAATTTCTCTATTCATCCAGGGAACACAAAGATGTATCGAGATCTCCGAAAAAACTTTTGGTGGGATAATATGAAGAATGAGATCGTTGTATATACATCAAAGTGCCTGGTGTGCCAGCAAGTGAAGGCAGAGTGGCAGATGTCTAAGTGGATGATGTAACAGTTGCCCATACCATAATGTAAATGGGAGAACATCACCATGGACTTTGTCACTGGACTTCTGAGGAAATCCAAAGGCAACAATGCAATCTGGGTTGTGTTGGATCGTCTTACAAAGACTACACACTTCATTGCTATTCGAGAGGATTTATCATTGGATCAACTAGAACAGATATATATCAGGGAAGTGGTAAGGCTGCATGGAGTACCACTATCTATTATGTCTGACCGAGATCCAAGATTCACTTCTATGTTTTGGAGGAGTCTTCAACATGCTCTAGATACTGAACTGAATTTCAATATGGCCTATCATCCTCAAACTGATGGCCAATCCGAGCAGACTATCCAAACACTTGAGGAACTGTTGAGAGAATGCTCAATGGACTTTAAAGGAGGATGGGGTCAACATCTTCCTCTGGTTGAGTTCTCTTATAATAACAATTTCTACTCGAGCATCCAAATGGCACCAGATGAAGCCCTGTATTGGAAAAGGTGTAGAACACCGATATGTTGGGATGAGGTCAGTGAACGTAAGCTTCTTGGACCAAAAAATGGTCGAGGAAATGGTAGAGAAGGTGAAAACCATTCAGCTTCATATCAAGACAACCTAGAGTCGACAGAAGAGTTATGCAGATAATCGTCGATGAGACCTTGATTTTAAAGTTGGAGACATGGTTTTTCTACGCACATCTCCATGGAATAAGGTCACGAGGTTTTGGAAGAAAGGGAAGTTAAGTCCAAGGTACATCGGCCCCTTCGAGATTCTTGATCGTGTCAGGGCTGTGGCCTATCGACTAGAACTCCCACCTACCATGGCCAAAGTACATGATGTATTTCATGTATCCCTCTTAATGAAGTACATACCGGACCCTTCACATGTACTCTCTTCTGAGGTGGTACAGTTGGAGGATGATCTTTCTTTTGAGGAGCAACCTCTTAAGATCTTAGATCTTAGAGAAAAAGTTCTATGACATAAGACAATTCCCCTTGTCAAGTTATTGTGGTGAATCCACAAGTTTGAATAAGTGACTTGGGAATCGGAGGAAATGATAAAGCTGAGTTACCCAAACCTGTTTTAGTGTGGGAAAAGGAAATTTCGAGGGAGAAATTTCTTAAGGGGGGAATATTGTAACGACCCAAAGTTTCATTAATGGAAACCCCTCTTGATATAATTAAATGTATCTTTATGTAAAATGTTTATATAAAATATCAACTTCTTTGGTTTTATGTTAGGAATTGTGACTGTTGCTTTTATAGCCATTTAACAGTGATCACATGATTATTATAAATATATGGCTTTAACAAATCCAATTTACTCAGAAAAAAAAAAGTGATGACCTCATCCAGTAGAATTGCTCCATATGAAGCCCATTTTTCGGAGCTCGGAAAAAAGGGGGCATATTTGGGATTTGCTCTTGACCAAGCCCAAGCTAAGCTTCATCATGTCCGGCTCGAATGGGACCATCTATGGGAAAAGTGGAAGCTGATAGAGATTACCACTCGAACGATGTTATCTGAGCCACCCCAAGAGTCTGTCACCATCGCACACCTTACCATTAGGTCTTATGTGGATGTTAAAGGGGTTATGTAACAAATCACTAGTACTATGTTCATGTACATTATTTTTGTATATAATAATGAATATACTGTCTTGTCATTATTGATACATTGTAAATAGTTTTTAAAGAACAAATAGTGTTTTTAGTTATTATTTAATTAAGAATCATATTTTATTAAATTAAGGGATTTTTGAATTAAATAATATTTTAATAAAATATTATTATTATTAAATTAATTTTTATTAAATATAAATGATCTTATAATTTTATGAATGCAATTATAATTTTTATTAAGGTTTGAAATCCATTTCTATCGAAACTCGTGAATTTTCAATAATTGTCTGTTTTTATTTTAAAAGTGAAAATTAACATATTTATAAAATTATTTAAATAAAATAAATGATATTTCTGGAATCAGGACATCGAAATTATCCAATGTTGAATTTTTCATAATTTTCTGAGACAGTCAATTTTTTGGGTAAAAATTAAATACCGTTTAAATATATAATGTGTTTTATAACATCATAATGACCCAATAGTGATGTAATAAAATCCAATAAGCTTTATTTTCAGCCAATATATGTTTTACCATTAAAATAATTTGATTTTGGGTTTTTTTGACTTAATTTTCAAAGCATTAATGGACCCCTCAAGACTTATTAAACATCTTGTCTTTTTAAATTATTTTCCATGGGAGTGTGACTCACCTCCCCATAAGAAACCCCATTATTTTAAGAAGTTCAGACTTTGGCCTTATAAAATATTGTTTTCATATCCCCTTTGAAAAAAAATAATGGGCCATAACCATTAGATGATTTGTGGTTTGAATTAGTTTAATGTAAGGGGTCCCAAACCTAAATAATAAAGAATTCACTCACATTTCCTATATAAACCCACCCAAGCTCCCACTTCCTCCTCACCCAAAGCCTTTGGAGTTCGTCCAAACTCTGCCCTACTCTCTCTATAATCCTCCCAAGGTGTCCCAAGCTCCCAATAAGCCTCTTTCAAGCCTCTCTCAAGCCGTTGAAGCACACTTCCAATTAAGGGTTTTTTTCTTCCTTTCTCATTTTTGTCCAATTGTCTTAATATTGTTATGCCCTTTTAATTTAAATTATAAATGCTGGGGTATGGTTTAATACCTCCCCCATACTTCCCATTTGATGTTTTAATGATTTGAGACCCCTTTATCTCTCATAAATTCCTCCCATGTACACCCGTTACTGTTCCGAAATTCCGAAAGGAACTTCTCTCTTCTCATTTACATTAAAGCAATACTTTTGTATCATGAATTTAAATTCCAATAAAATTGTTGGGAAATGTATCTTTATGAACTCATTAATTTCAATTTCATGTAAATATTATGAGGAACCCCTTTCTCTCTCATCAACTATTTTTCATGAATTCTTATGTCACACCGTTATGCTGCTAGAATCACATCGATTTTCTAAACCAATGTCATTGTGTAGTGAATACCATGCCCCATTTCTCCATCATGGGTATTCACCTTTATGCACATTTACTTATTGATTATAAAGTTTCATGTATGAATTCCACATTACTTTATCGTGGAATAAATGATTATGTTTTATGAATCCATGTTTTATGATCCATGTGGCGCACTTATGCATGAAATGAAATGTTTAAGAAGAGTGCGCCCTTATAACGCTCCAATGCATTGGGTAAAGTATAGTATCAAGATACGTCATGTGCAATTATTGTTGACTCATGATAATTCAAGTGAAACGAGGGTTTACTCATGCTTTATTTGTAATGAGGATTTACTCATGCTTCTTGTGCAATGGGCCTTGGCTCATGCTAATTCCATGTTAAGTGTTGTTGCCACATTTCCATGTTATGATTATCATGCTTTATCATGTCTTTATTTCCATGTTTTTATTGTTCTATATTGATATTCCTATTATCTAAAATGTATTTTACTCCACATGTATTCCATGTTTATTCCCTTACTGGGCTTTATATCCCACCCTTTTCTTATGCATGTCCTCAGGTTATCCCATGCAATACTAAGTACGAGGGAATGTAGTGGTCTTGTAAAGGAAGTTTTCAATAAAGATGTTTTATTTCATGTTTTAAGTTATTATGTAATGATCCTAAGCCCTGAAGACACTATACCTCTAGATATTCCTTGTTGTATCAAGTGAATAGTTTATGTAATAAATCATGTTTAAGTTTGTAATAAAAGCAGGGTTGTCATATTATTTTGGAGACTAGACACATAAAACATCAAAAAGAAAATAAAACACAACATCTTTATTTTTAATCTTCTTAGTGTGCTCCTAAATCAATTTGAAATCCTAAAACTGCATGGTATAACTTAGGGAATACAAAGAAAAAAGTGGTGAGATAAAAATACCAGTAATGGTGTAAAAATGATAAGGAAAAATAATGTTTGAGTAAAATGTATAACATGATATCATAAAATACAAGGATCATTAATAATAAAATGGGAGAATAACATAAATAAAATGGTATCACAATATCATGGAGACATATGGAATGTGGAAGAAACATTTAACATGAAAAAATAAATAACTCAAGGCTAACTACTATGACAACACCACATGAGGACATAGTCTCATAATGGATTAGGTTTACTCAGTAATGTCATTCAAAATATATCATGATACAAAAACATTACCCAATGAATCGTAGTTCTATATAGGTGCACCCATCATAACATTTACATGTTTATTTGTGATAAAAAATGAAATCAATCATAAGGTATAAATATTAGAATTACCCATGTAAAGAAATGGGCTGGGTAATCTTTCCTCATGTCATAATCAATGGAGATTTAATAAATAAGGAATTTGATAAATGAACTAAGGGAATATATTATACCATAATGGAAGGGATAATGATCTAGTTATACATATTATGGAAATATATTGATAATTTAGAAGAAACATGTGACATAAAAGGTTCTCATTATTTCTAAAAATTTCTTTAAAATATCATAATGAATATTTCTTGGGGAAAATAACATTTTAACTTTAAAATAACTTCTTTAAAATACATAGAAATTAAAAAAATTATATAAAACATTTTATTAAAAAAAATAGATCATTAAGGAGTCATGATTGAGGAAAATTATGTCCATTCTATATAAGTTAAAAGAAAACATTACTTTCACACTTTGCGAATAAAGTAAAAAAATACTTCATTCATAAAATGAAAGAATGATTCCATTTAATTTTTTTTATAAAAACAAAAACATAGGTGAAATTTTATTTAATATATCATTAGAAAATATTTAAAAAATTAAAATATATTATGGCTAATATGACATGGAAGAGAAATATTATTGATCTAAAAGGAGATAAAATATCAGTATTACATACATTTTTTATTGATGTTTCATTATTCAATATGGGAGAGAATGGAAACCAAACATGAAAACCAAATTCATTTAAAGGTGAGAATGACTAGTATTTGGTTTAATAAAATTATTTCAAATTATTTCTCCCAAAATAAACATTAACATAATCAATCTAAAAAGGAAAGGAGATTGTAACATAAGGTTTTTACCACTTTGGTAACTTTAAAATAAAATAAACATGGATGAATTAAAATGAATTATAAATTTAAAAAACATGATATATTAAGGATTCATGATATAATATGTAAAAGGTGTGGTATACACACCATATAAAATAAATTAGGTGTATAACATTTAAATATGACTCAATGAAGGAAAACTGAGACGAAATCCCTTACCTCAAGTCCAAATAATCACATATGTTATTCAAATCCTAAATAATAAACTTATTTAAATTATTTAATTTCATAAAAACCATTTTAAATTTAATTATTCAATTTATTTTATTTAATACCATGTTATATTTTATCACTTAATAAGATCACAGGAGTCTTTTAATGATATTTAGCTCATATGTCTAAAATGTTTGTGGTTAGTTGAATACGGTCAAAGTGGCCATTATTTAATAATATATTGAATAATAATATTTAAATAATTATAATTTTTGTTCATTAATTATACTTTTATAACTAACCATGAAATATGGTTATTAAAAATGAATTATGTTACACTCATGGAGATGTATGATGTATGCACACAATAGTAACGTTCCATATTTGAATGATCAGGATGGAAGGAATATAAGTATTATATTATCTTTAAGAAAATAAAATTATATCATAAATATAATTTTATTTATTTAAATAAACTTATATATAATATCCAAGTTATACAGTGATGAAAAATGAATCACATCGCTTCGTAGAGATGGTAGTCCACATGCACAATCAAAGGACATTATTATTTTTCAATAAATGTAATGATAATAAAATATATGATATATTAATTTTATATAATTATAAATATTTCATGAATATCATATATATATATATCAAATACATCATCATAAAAATATGTGAGTGTCGATGATGGAAAATGAATTACATCAGTTTGTGAGGTGATATCCCTCTATACACAAAAATGATGGATTTTTTCTCATTTAATAGAAGAAAAAATTGATGTTGTATTTGAAATTAAAATAATTAAATTTAGTTATGTGTGAAATAATATTGTTATTATATCATCATGTTTGAATAATATTAGAAGGAGGTGGAAGAATAAATAAACCAAAACACTCGGTTAAGAATGATACCACTTTTTTGAACAACCTCTTTAGGTTTTCACTAAAATCCTTCCTTAAAAGTTTTTATAATAAATACAAGGCTTATATAACATGATAATTGGAGTAAATAAGGTATTTGGGTAGGTATTTTCATATAAAGGATTTTTTATGTGTTAAAAAAAGAGAATATGAGGCACCCTTTTATAAGTGAGGGGAGGGGAAATTTTGGAATTTCCTGTAGTATTAAATTTACATAAATTAATTTTCAAAGAAAAATAGATCCAAAATAATATTATTATAATATAAGGTGATTATGGTTTTAAATAATCTAATATAATAAAAATTTTACAAGTTTAGGTGATGTTTTCACACTTATCATTGGTTTTAAACTCTGTTAACCCTTTTTGAAAATTACTATGATAATGAAGTTTTTTTACTCTTTAGTGATCAATATACTTACTATGAAAGGATATTTTTTCCATTAATAAACCATATTTGATATTTTTAAACATATACATATCACATTATTGAATATAGTATTTTGAAAGATTTTAAATCATTTAATAACATATTATTTATTATAAAATAACATTAATGTCATTTTTGGAACTATTCATTTAATTTGACTTTGAAAAGACTTGAAAGAAGTTGAATTAAAATATATTCCATTTAAACCACTATTTTTTTTATATACAAATTCACGTAAGTAAAAAATTCTTTCAAATTATATTACATTTAATATTTTTACCAAGATTTATTTTATATTTCTTTTAATTGAAAAAATATTATGTCATCATCATGTAAGAATTTAAGGTATTTATTTCATTAATAAAAATTATAAATAAATTAACATGATAAGAAAATAATTTATCTCTCAAATTAATATTTTTAACTAAACAAAAAAATTTCATCCATGTAACAACTTAATATAGATATTAAAATTAATAAAGTGACATTTTTATCTTTATCTTTTACTTATGTATTATAAAGGAAAAAATCAAAAAAAAAATATGGATTCAAATGGAAATATATTATAAAATTGCATGTAATTTTCTGAAATACACTCATAAAATAGGATAAAAGAAGGTTTTAGAGTCAATTTAAAGTCCATAACATATTATTTTTTCCTTAATTACTCTATTTACTCTTACTGTTGTAATAATTATTTAGTATAACTATTACTTATAATGAAAAAAATAAAAGGAAAATATTTACCAAATTTAGACATAATTATTTCAAATATTTAATCTTTTTTTTTCAGTATTCAATTAATATAAGTGGATTAATTTAATTAAAAATTTATACATGAGCAATGTGATGAAATTTGTTTTTTCAGGAAAATGCATTTTCTGAGTAATAGATGATCTCATTTTAACTCTATGAATATCAATCACCATTATATGAATTTAAATTCATATAAATTGATATATAATATTTAAATTTATTTGAAAATTATACTTATTATGGGTTATTTTAATTAATTAAAATGGATAAACTTCATGCAATTAAAAACATTTTTATGGAAATTGTGTTTTTTAAGTATAAAAATAATATTATACCAAAATAATGAAAATTTAATATTCAAATGAAATAAATTAGATGGTTATAAAAAATGGTTCATATTTCACATTAATAAAAAATAAAAAATATAATTATACTTTCAAATTACTTTATTTATTGAACAGAAATGATTGTATTTGAAAATTCAATACTTTTCACTGTTCACTGAAAATTCAATCAATTTAGAAAAATCCAAAAATGTCACCCTAAGTTAATTATAATATTATTATTTAATAAATTAATTTTATTTTATGAAATAAATTTCTTAAATTTTCAATAAATTAATTTTAATATTCTCTCACAAAAAGATACAAAAATCAATTTTGAACAAATCAATTCATTAAAGAATAAAACAACTTTATTAAAAATGAGCATTATTTCCTATGAATTTACAAATAAATTTATTTTATGTAATAAATTTATATATATAATTAATAAATTAGTTAATCGTATTGATAACCATTAATTTAACAGCAAGGTTATAATGGTTATATTTAAATAATCATAGTTTGTTTAGGCTCAGTGTTGTGTATCTTATATGCTATCAAATATAGTTTTATTTTATTTTTATCTATGGGTGTTAAATTATCTACGCCTTTAATAAATTTAATACTTAATTTTTTAAATTAAACTCTATAATCATATGTTTAACATTTTGAGAATAACTTAATTGAAATCCCACTTCCTAAAAAGGGTTAATAAAACATCATCTTGAAAAGAGAGAAGGGGAAGTACAAAGATTATTTGGAATAACACATACTATGTTTTCAAATAGGATAACTTTAGTGGGAGGTAAAAATATGTGCATGGAGCAAAATTAATGTCTTAAATAATAATTGCAAGTGATAAAGAATACTGATCTTAATAAATTGAGTGATCACGAGAAACATAGTGACCACAAAACCATAAACAAAATAGTTTTGAAAATGACCATTTATTCATAACAAAATAATGGTAATATGATGATTTTTTTCAAGAAAACATTCCTAGAATTATTGAATTACTTTACCATTTATAGTAAAAAACTAAGGAAATATACATATTTTCTAAGTATAATTTCATCTTTTAATCATTTTCCACAAAAATCTAACCCTTTCCTTAAAATGATGAATATTAAAGGTGATTTTCTTGCCTGAAGCACAAAAAGTATCTTTTAATGGATCAAACAATACACAAAATGATAACAATATATTCCCTATATATTTATACATGAAGTATAACCAAAATGGTTAGTAGAAGTTAAGATAATTCTTAAAATGAATAAACCATTACATGATAAAATAAAATATTTTCTCTAAAGACTGAACAATAACACCCAAAGTTCAACTTAGACCATTTAATAAATAATTAACCTTAAAATTATTTAAAATAATACCAACTATGGTTGAAACCAAAATATTTGAATGATTTTTTCACCTATTCGTCCAAGATAAATTTAACATTTATCCCAAAATAATATCAATCACTATTAAGGTTTTATAAAAAAATTTATATACTCTAATAATATATGATAATCAATTATATAAACAACCGAAATCACCATAAGGAAACAATAAAATCATATATAATTCCAATAATTGACACAATCCTTATATTTTTCATTATTCTAATAACCGAAACATAATTGATAAAAATAATTCTACAAAATAATTCTCAAATCCCAATACATAAATATTATAAAACATTCCCAAAATTTTTTGGTATAACATATTTACTTACTTGGTCTAGGAGTTAACTTTTAGAAGTGGGACCTGACTCAGATAATTCCTAGGTTTTGTGAATTTTAGAAAATAAACTATAAATGGATATCAAAGATTAAATTTATTTCTATCCATTTAACTCTACATCTTTCCTCAATAATTTATTCCTATATTCCCTTCCTTTCCAAATATAAAAAATTTTCTATTCATTTGAGACATTCTCACGGGTGTCGCTTTCCATATTTCTAATATAAAGGAAATCAATCCTTCTTTCCTCTATGGAATCCTCCACACAAGCTATTAGTGAATTCCAACCTTCTCTTATTTGATGAGTTTTTGTGTTAGTTAAGTTACATGTTTTGAATCATATATCATTGTAACTGATTAAGATTAATCAAAATATTATTCACTTTTATTATCACCCCCTTTGGTTTCTTAGAATTTCTACATTGTCTATCACATTCAACCTTAACATCATTCCTCCGAGTTCTATTCATTTACTAAAACAAAAAATTATGGTGTGAGAAATAATAATAAAAATCAAGAAAAATAATTTATAGGATTTCTAAATAATGACACCTTATTTTCAATATATGACACCTTAGGTTTAACCTATGTAATCCATGATCATCATATATTCAAATCCTTTTTGATGGTTTATAATGAAAATTTGAATTGATTGAAGAATAACCCCCATGAGTGTCAAACCAGGTGCATAATTAGGGCACACACACTATGGACAAAAATGATGGTTGAGATATACTCAACCAGCTCTTTTTGGGGATACTTACCCTAAATGCATCTATAAGATCCCAGATTTTTAATATGAGGTATGTATCATTAAATTTTTTATAAACCCTCATGAGATTTTTCTTTTTGTGTTAGACAAAATAAAGAATCCTTTAGAATGATTAGTTTGTTTTTTGGAAGATGGTAGTAAGGGGACGAAACCTAGTTGAAAAACCAATTCATGATATGAATCACTTTGGCCATACAACAAGAATTTAATTCAAGATGTGATAGGTTTTTTCCCTGACCTAAGGAATTCCTGACATGAATCCTTTTCACATCATGAATATGTTTTTTCCATTTTTAAAAGGGGAACCCCCCCTTATTTTATTTTAACCCTTCCTTCTTCCGCACCACAACTACACACGAAGATATCCTCTTCTCATCACTTATATTCCTTTGGTCCCCCTCATCTAAAATCTGATCGAGACATCATTTTTCTCATGGTATTAATCCTGATAATATCTTTGATATGTTACTATCTTTTCTCAGTTTATCTCAGCTTCTTTAGAGTCATTTTGATGGAAGATAATATTACCAATTTTATGGGTCTTTGTCTTGTTTGAAAATTTCTTTCGTTCTAGGTTGAATTGAATGCAGATAGTGGATGAGTACTCTTATACCAACATAATTCAGGAGGTCTAGTAATTATAACTCAAGTATTGTTGCTTTATATTATTCATCGTGATGCTTCCTGATGAATTATCTAGGAATTTTCATAAAAATTATACTTTTCCCTTAATTAATTTGTTATCCTTGATAGAAATGACCTTGTACCTCCTTTTTCATATTGTAGTATCTCCCTATTGACTAATTCCACCCCATTAAGTGGGCTTATGGAATATCCCATTGATGTTATAAATTATTATGTGACCAAACCACCTCCAAAGTGGTTATGTATTGGAATCTAAATGAAATGTATATAGTGAAAAAAATGGAAAGTGAGTAGTGCAATCAGGTCATGTGACTTTATATAAACAATGGTTATGACTTCATTTAAGTGGAACACTAATTAATTATAACCCATTTTTTGCTCATACTAAATCCCTTTTACTACTTATTTCATATGGAACTCGAGCATGGTGTGCCTACTAATACGATACATGGGCATGTATCCCATATAATTATGACACTCATGCATTCTATCCTATATATCTGCGATATTCAAGCATGGCGTCCCATATAAAAGTGATAATGAGGCAATCCATTCCTTATACCTATGATACTTGGGCATGGAGACCCTTATGAATTATGATACTCGGGTTTGGTGTCACCTGTTACTTTATGAGGCTCTAGTGACTAGACATGGATGCTTGCGTTATGGATCATGTCCTGCATAAAACTATATATCTATATATATGGCTATATATGTCATTATTTATATAGTTCATATGCATACATACATGCATATATATATATATACACGTAGGTATGTATGTATTTTTCTCATGGTGAATCTGTTTAGAGGATTCCCAGTATGGGCTGAAGGAGGTCGTGTGAGCCTGGCATCCCTCAAGATTTTGAGCCAACTATTCACTATTTAAATTTCCGCTTTATCATTACTACATAAGAACACTTATAATATTTTATGAACTATTTTGAAAGTTCTTCTCACCGTTGGTGGTGGCCTACTGGGTATATCTCATACCTAGTATGGTTCGCCGATGGTACCTGAACATACATGAAGATTTTGGGTGTGGAAAAAGGGAATCACACAAATTCTGGTGCTTGATTCTTAATATTTAGTAGAAGTGCAGGAGTATAAGACTGAACACATGCTCATGGTGACATTGGAGATAGTTTTGGCCTTTTTTATTTTTAGTATAGCATGTTGTATCTGTATACTACCATGAATTCCTATTTTTTCACATTTTATATAGCATACATACATGAAATAATTTTTATATGACCCTAGTTGTAGTGTCTTCTTTTTATTATGTGATCAAATGATTTAATTATACTATGTTGTTTCTCTTTTATTATGTTAAATATACTGGTTATGTAATCTATTACACCATTTTCCTACTTTGACACTGGAGGATATAGTATCCCCAATGTATCTTCATAGTCTCTTGAGACATGTCCATATCCTCTAGAATATGGAGAGTTATGCTTGAGGCCACGTGGTCACCAGTTTGACTACTTTTACCGAGTGAGCTAGGTTAGGACACCAAAACATGGTATTAGATGTTTATTTTCTTTGACTTATTGTTTTGGGATAGTAAAAAGGTTACTATGACATGTCATAATTTGTTAATGAGACTAAACCTGATAGTAGGTAACCCATATACAGAGGAAATCCAAATTACAAGGGACGTGAATTTCATTTTTTTCGATTATGATTATTATAAATTTTTATTTCATAATTGGGTGACACATATGATATGTGATGTTTATTATTATTATGATTGTGGATTCCATGGCACCCTTATCCCAACATGAAAAGTATGTGTTGACTGATGCATCATTATAGAAACATATAGACTCACATGTTATGCATTATGCCATTCTATATAGGTCAATCTCGTTGCTTTTATTTCATGTGGTTACTAAGAGTTCTTTGACAAAAATATATGGAATAATGTTAATGATTCTTGTAGGGTAATTAGAACATAATTTTTTACATAAAGTGCTTATTTCATGTTAATTGTATTAACCTATATATCTTGATGCTAACACCTTAAGTATCCAATTACAGAACGTTGAGTGATAGAATATTGGTCACATGGGCTAGAATGTGTTTATTATTGTGATTAAATGGATTTCAAATTTGAATTTATAAATTGTATGTGACTTTACAATTTAGAAATGATTACCTATATAATTAAACCATTTAAAAATATTTTCTATATAAATTAATATAAACTTAAATTAATTTAAATTTTGAAATGAAATGGTTGTAGTTAAATGGTGATTCCAATTTAAACTTAAAGGTGGTTTCCTATATAAATTAAAATTCACACTCTCTAACCTAGGCCCCTAACTTATAGCTGATAACTTGGACCCTACCAAACCATGGTAGTGGTATTTCTATATTGTATCTTGTGAATCTTATGATTTTTACATCACTAAGACCTGGATTTAGGAGTAGGTAGGGGGTCTGACTTTTATATAGAAAGGATTTGTACATATTTTTTTAATATACGTGTGGATTATCCTATTACCAACTTTTTTTCTATGAAATGTGTTTGGAAATTATCAATATATTCCACCACAATGTCCTCTGGTTGATCACCGAGAAGGTTTTGTCGACCATGCTCTAGAGATGGTGGGACCTAACCCACTGGTATTTCCACCTGCAACACCTTCTGTTATACCCAACATGGGTATTGATTCCTAGTTTTAAGAGGGTTTTATATGACACTTTTAGACCATGTAGGGTGCCCCACAACCTTCCAATATCATGGTATAGTGGACGCGATAATTTAAACAACAACATCCACTCAATTTTTTGGGGGATATAAGTCCTCAATCTATAGAGTTAGGATGGATTCCATACTGAAAATATTTGAGCACCATGAGACACATACTAAGAGGAGTGTGAATATCTCTATGTATAAGATTCAATATTCATCCAAGAGATGGTGGGACGTTATCACCCAAGAATATTGTCATCCGTGTTTGGAACAACTATAATTTTTGACAATATTCTGTGACTATTTAATTCCCTAGATGAAACTAGTAGATTGAGTAAGATATTTTATGCATCTACAGTTGGGTACTATGTCTATGATGGACCATTCTACTAAATTCTTGGAGCTCAAATGATTTTAAGAAACTTTGATTATTAATGAGTTGGTGATAATAATACTTTATGAGGATGATCTCGTATACACCATACTATATTAGGTGAATTTTTAATCTATTGAACACCATTTCATAAATAGTTAACTAGGACCTCATCACTGAGAAAAACCTAAGGGAAGTTGATAGTGTAGTATGGGTGGTTTAGAACTGCGATAGGGAAGTGGTTTGCCTAGTGTCTAGAAATATAACTTTGAGACTTCACCTGGGGGAAATGGAAGCTAGATAAGAACCACTGATAGTTACATGGTTGGTCACTATTGTAGAAAGTTAGGAACATGATGCCCCATTTTCCCAAATACCCCATTGAGTGAATAGGTTATGTTAGGTTGGGGAATCTTCAGTGTTTTTTATGGACCTTCCCATCCATTAATAGTGAGAGAGGATTCATATAATATCCAACTCTGGGAGTAGGGTCAGTATCTCCTTGACAGGTAGGTATCTAGTGTAATATAGAACATTCATGCAAAGGAGGTGATCATGGACAAGGTATCTAGGTATAAGATGTTCAATTTAAGAAGGCTAAACCTACCCAGGGTAGTTAGGTTGTATCTCAGGGTCACAGATATTTACATATCTATCAAATGTATCCTTATATAGAAAGTATAGAATCAAGAATTATGTAGTTTGTGTTACTATTCTAGTATCCTCTATATTAGCTTCTACCTTATTTGATATTGGTTCTTCACATTCATTCATATTTTTGGAAATCATGGAATATATTAGTATTTAATTTTGGTAGTTTTCTGGGATGAATACCTTTGACACTCCTTTGGGTATACATTCAATGTTTTTATTATAGTGTATGGAGTTCCACCTTGAGATAGGTGGCCATAATTTTCTATGGAACCTCCTCCTTGAATTGATTGGTTTTGACGTCATTATCAGGATAAAATGGTTGGTTCCTTACCACGATGACATGGATTGCAATTTAGATAGGGTATTCTTTATTTCACCAAAGGGTGGTAGTTATATTCCTAAGGGGTGAATGGTATTTCTAGGTGAGTTGAGCTAGACCAGATCCTCATGAACTAAGTGGAGCGATAGTACAGTTTGCTAAACTTTTTCTAAATGATTATGGAGTACACCAATCTAATTTCCCTCTAGATGTTGATCTGTTTAATGACATCGTTCCTGAAAATTTTTATTGAATACCACTTAAGGGATATGTAGAGTTATCTATCAATCTTGTATTTGGAGATGCAATGGTATTCATTACTTCTTATTGGATGGTTAATACTATGTTTTATGAGCTCAAGATGTAGCTAGAGGATTTATAGGCTAAGGGTTTTATATGTCCCAACACTACACCATGGGGTTCACCAGTCCTCTTTTCTAAGAATTAAAATGGTTCCCTCATTATTTGTGTGAATTATCTTTGGTTAGACCAGATTATGTTTAATAACCAGTATCCATAACCTCATATCGAGGATCTCTTCGACCAACTCTAAGGAGAAATGGTTTTTAACAAGATCGATTTGTGGTTGGGCTACCATCAGGTATGAATATGACCTTTAGACATACTAGGTATAGATTTCATAATTTAGTATAGTTTATATGAGTATCTATTCATTCTGTTAAGTCTCACAAACATGCTTTATGTATTTATGACCTTGATAAATTGGGGGTTTTCACATATTTCTATATTAGATAATGGTAGTCTTCATGGGAGATATCTTGGGTTATTCACATAATAAACACGACCATTCCAAACATCTTTAGATCATATTGAATAAACTAATAGAGAACCATATGTATGATAATCTCAATAAATGGAACTTTTGGATCAACAAAGATCTCTTTTTTGGGTAACATTATCTCAGATACCTGAGTATCAGTAGATCTAGAGAAGGTGAGAGTTGTTGTTTCTTGGGAGAAAACCAAGAACTTATTTGACATATGTAGTTTCTTGGTATATCTAGCTACTACATGTTCATTATATAAGATTTATCATGCCCTATAGTACCTCTTACAAAATTGAGTAAGAATTGTGTGATGTTCTTATGGTCTGAAGAATGTGATAAGGCCATTCAAGTGTTGAAATGAATATTTAATTCAACGTCAACACCGATTCTTATAGAGATGGGAAGGGGAAATACGATGTTTTGTGATGCATAAAGTATTAGATTAGGAATATATTTGATATAGGAGTATTGAGTATTTTTGTATGAGTCTCATCAGTTAAGGTCTCATGAGAGTAATTACCGTACGCATGATCTCGATCTAGCATATTTCGTTCATGCCTTGTTTTGTTAGATTGATTACTTATTAGGAGAGTGTTTTATAGTGTGTATAGACCTTAAGACCCTAAAATGTATATTTACAGAGCATTACTATAACCTCATATAGATAAGGTGGTTAAAATACCTTTATTACTTAGAATTTAAGCTATCCAATATGATTGGTAAGGGAAATGTAGTTTCTAATTCTCTTAGCTGAAAGACTTAGATGCAAGTTGCTTAGTAAGTTAGTGATGAATAGAGGCTGATGGCTCTTATTTTTTAGATGAATTGAGAGGTTTAGGAGAGTCATGAGGGGAATTTAATTATGGATAGTGTAGTAAACTCATCACTTCTAGATAGAGTGAAGAAGAGGTAGTTATATGATCTTGAGGTCTTATTCCTAAGGGAGAGTATTTCAGGTGGGGATCCACCATTGGGTTGGTCCATCGATGGAGATGTGTTCCTACTTGTCCATGGGTGTGCCTAGGTGCCTGCAAACATGTGATATGAATTGATATGAAAATATAAATATTCACTTTGATAAGTATACCCAAGGATTTCTAAGATGTACTATGACATGTAACAATGGTATTTGTGGTATGAGATGAAATGTTAGATCATAGGTTGTATCACTAGGCATTCCACCTGTTAATAGGTGAAGGTGCATCACTAGTGGTTTTATGGATTGTTATAGACATTATTGGTCTCAAAATTAAAATGGTATAATGTCACTATGAATTTTTTACCAGTTTTCCAAGGCTTCCTTGAGGCAGTGATGTAGTTTGGGTAGCCGTGGATAAGCTGGAGAAGGTCTACCAATTTTTCCTATTTGGTAGACCTTATCTTTGAATGATCTTATTTCATGAGATTAAGAACCTACACATAAAGGTTATGGAAGGGGTTACAAAAGGCTCTAAAGACACATGTATTTATGAGGACAACTTTTCACCCATAGACTGACGACCAATTAAGACGTACAATATAGGTACTGGATGACATGATCCAAGAATGTGCCATTAATTTCAATGGTTCTTAGGGGAAACATATACCTCTAATTGAGTTTTTATATAATAAAATATTCTAAATTACTATACATATGGATTCTTATAAGGATTTATATGGTAGTTTTTTGTTCACCCCTATACAAGTTAGAGGTAGGAGAAGCAGTGCTACTAGGACCTCATATCATTCAAGTTAATTTGAAGTTGGTTCACCTAAATATAAAGTATATTATTTCATCTTGGTCTAGATAGAATTCCTATGTTGATTGAAACCATTAACCTTTGGAGTTTGAGTTAGGGGATCTGGTTTTCTTACATGTTTTTCCTAGATAGGGTAATAGAAGGATTCAAAGATAGGGAAAGTTATCACCTCATTATTCAGGCCTTTCCAGATAATAAATAGTTATCCAAGTAGACTATCAAATAAGTATTCTATAGAGGTACTGAGCCTTGTAAAACATCTTCCATATATCGTAACAACAAAAATTTCATTCCAAAAGACTCATAATTTTGATCTTAATGATGTTGAATTAGTGGTTAATGATTCTTTTGAGGAGAATTCTATTTGTATCAATGAACAAAGAAACATTTCCCTCCAATTCAGGTCTTTCTTCTAGTGCATCTGCTTTGGCAGCAAGCCCATGTACATTATGAGACTTGGGAGAGATAGGAAAACATAAATTCTTAGTTTCTGGAGTTATTATTAGATGAAGCTTTACCACCATTGGAAGGGAAACATGGGGATGAGTTGTTTTAAGGGGGAAGACTGTAAGATCCAAACCTTTTCATGTGTGTTATGGATCCTTTAAATTTTGGTAAAACCTCATGAAGTTTTTATTTTTTGTTTTAGACCCATTAAAAACACCTTTATATTGAGTATTTTTATTTTTGGAGAGGCTAGCAGGGGGATGGATCCTAGGTATAAAACCAACTCATAACGTGAATCACTCAGGCCAGACCCCATGAATTTAATTCAAGGTGTTATTGGTTTTTCCACGTACCCAGGGAATTTAAGAAATCAATCCCACTCATTTCAAGAATATTTCATAACCATTTTTTTTAAAATGCACATAACCCCTTTCTTTTATTTTATCCCTTCCTTCTTCTATGCAGAAACTTCTCATGGAGTGCTCTTGGCCTCATCACCAAGGATCCTTTGGTTCTACCACATATGGACTCCGATTGAGCCACCGTTTGTGTCATTAGATTCATCTTGGTAAGATATTTGATATGTTACCTTATTTTATCTGTTTATATTTACTTCCTCGGAGTTATTTTGGTGTAAGATAATATGACATATTTTTATGGTATTTGTTTGTTCTGCTGATTTTTTTGGTTCTAGGCCAAATTATAAGATAATACTAGATGAGTATTAATATAACCCTATAATATAGGCGTTCGAGTAATTATCCATCAAGTATTGTTGATTTATATTAAGTTTCATGATTCCACATGCTATTTTTTCAATTCATTTCCATAAAAATACACCTTTCCCTTAATTAATTTTTTACACTTCATAGAAATGACCTTAATCGTCTTTTTTATTGTTGTAATAGGTCCCTGTCAATGAATTCCTCCCCCTGAGGCATGATTATGGAATTTCCCTTTGATATTAAAAATTCTTATGAGATAAAACCACATCCTAAGTGGTTATATGTTGGAATATAAATGAAATAACTACAATAAATTAAATGTAAAGTGAGTGGTGTGACCACATCACATGAATTTATATAAAAATGGTTATTAACAAGTTTAAGTGAAACTCTAATGAATTATGAACAATTTATTAACTCACAATAAATCCTTTTTGATTACTTATTGTCCATGATACTCAGTCATGTCATCCCTACTAATATGATACTTAGTCATGGAGTCTCATAAACCTATGATACTTGGTAATTGTGTCTCATTTACCAATGATAATCGGGCACAAAATCCTATATACATGTGATACTTTGGCATGATGACCCATATGATTTATGATAATTAGGCATATATTCCATAGTACTTTATGAGACTGTAGTGACTAGACATGGATACCTGATTTATGACTCAGGTCCTTCCTATAACTATATATATATTTGTGTGTGTGTTTTTCATTAAATATATAATTAATATATATATACATACATATTTATTTATTTATTTATTTATTTATTTTTTCTTGGTGACATCTATTCTGAGGTTTTCTGGAACAAGATGATGTAGGTAGTTTCATCCAGGTGTCCTTTAGGAACCAGATCTGACCATTTACAGTTTACATTTCTTATTTATCATTATTATATATGCACAACAATTATATTATATACACTAACTAGATATTTATAGACAACAATGGTGGTTTATTACTGAGTATATCTCACACCATTTCAAGATACCAATGGTACCAAAAAAACCTCAAGATTTCAGGTATGTAAAAAAGGGAATCACCCAAATTACAATGATTGTTTCTCAATATTATGATGAATTATAGGAAAGTAGGACTGAATGCATTCTCTTAATTCCATTGGAGATAGTTTTTGGCCTTTTTAATTTTTAGTATATCATGTTTTATCTTCCTACAACCATGTATTATTTTTTTCCCATCTTTTATAGAATACATACATGACATCATTTGTATACGACACTGGTTATGATTTTTACCTTTTAATATGTGTGTGAATGATTTACCTATTCTCTTCAATTACTCCTTTACTATTATGAATTTGATACTTATTTAATCTATTATAACACTATTCTACTCTGACATAAGAGGGTATAGTCTCCCAAATATATCTTCATAGACCCTCATTTCTAGTAAGAAGCCTCTAGAATATAGGGAGGTGCGCTTGAGGCAATGTGGTCGCCAATTTAGCTAATGTTACCGAGTGATCCTGGATAAGATGTCATAACATATTTTACAAAACCATTCCCACTTTTAGTATCCATATAGGGATTTATTTCCATGAAAACAATATAATATCTTCCTCACCCAAACTATAGGATGTTATCCTATATTTGGGCATATCCTCATGGTTTTTACAAAAGTTATCTAATATTAATCCCCAAAAATAACTACACCTGTCTATAATACCAACTACAATGACCCAAGAATTTTAGAAATATTATTACATGTTTTTTTAACATAAACACCAAATAATTACAACCCAAATATCATGAGTCCTACTGTACTTGGGATATTACATACATAAAATATAAAAATGATATTAAAACATAACTTCATTGTTCTGATTCTCCATAGTGAGATCCTAAATTCCCTTGAGCTCATAAATCTATATGTGATATTATAGAGAATACATAGACAAAAGGTGTGAGATAGAAATAAAATTAAGGGAATATTAATTATAAGGAAACATAACATGTGAGTCAAAGGTATAACATGAATTCATAAAATATAAGGCTCATGAATAATCACATGGGAGTATAACATAAAAAATGGTTTAAAAATATCTTGGAAATACAGAAAATGTCAAAGAAATATATTATATGGAATAATAATAAGTCAGGTATATCTAAAAACATTCTTTAAAATATTTTGAGGAAAATATAAATATAGAAGAGAAATATTCTTTATCTAAAAGAAGATACAAGATTGGTATTACATAAAAAAAATTTATTAATGTATATTTTTTCAATAAGCTAGTAAATAAAGACAAAACATTTAAACCAAATTCATTACCTATGAAGAATAAAATAGATGTGGTTTAGGGAAATAATTGTACATGATTTACCCAAAAATAGCCTTCAACAAAATCAATATTTAAATGAAAGGATATTTTAACATAAAGTCTTTACTACATTGGTAAATTTTGAATCAAATACCATTGTATGAATAAAAATGAAATTTAACTCAAAATACCATGAATTATTAAGGATTCATGATATAATAACTAAAATTAGTAGTATATTCACCATCAAATATATATTAGGTGTGTAACATTAAAATATGTATAAATGAAGAAAAATTGAGAAAAAAACCCATTACCTCAAGTATAACTCATTACATATATTGTTTAACTCCTAAATAATAAACTTATGTTAATTATTTAATTTCTTAAGAACATGTTTAATGTGAATTACTACTTTTATTTTTTTTAATATCATGTTATACACAATCACTTAATCAATTATGTTCTCATCGAACTTATTATGATATTTGGATCATAAGCCAAATATTACTCTGGTAAGTTGAATAAGGTCAAATAGGTCATTATTTCATCATTTGTATAATAATACTCTAGAAAAATTAAAAATTTTATATATTAATTATACTTTTAAATCCAACCCGAAATTAGGGTTATAAAAAATGAGGATGTATATATGCATGAGTAATATTTTCATTTTTCAATGATCATGAGGGAAAGAAGGAAAGTATTATATTATCCTTAAATAATGATAATTCTATCATTAATATAATATTATTTATTTTATTAAACTTATATATATTTTCTATGTGATGTGGTGACGAAAAATGAATATCATTACTTCATGGTGGTGGAGCCCATAAACATGCACCAACTACGTTATCATTTTTCAGTGAATGGAAAGGTAAGAAAATATATGATATATTAATTTTATATAATGATAAATATTTAATTAATATAATATATATAATTTAAATCAATCATCATAAACATCCATGAGAGGTGATGGTGGAAAACAAATTACATCGGTTCGTAAGGTGGTAGTCCTCCGTACACATGAATAATGGTTTCATTTACAATTTGATGTAAGAGGAGATGGATATAGGTTATTATATTAAGATAAAAAATCTTAATATGTGAGAGATACCATCTTTATTATATCATCATGGTTTAATGTTATTTTAATGAGGTGGAAGATGAAAGAAAACCAAATGCTCGTTTAAGAATGATAACTCTTCTTCACAGAAATTTAGGTTTCCACCAAAATCCTCTCTAGAAGGGTTTTATAATAACAAAATGGACTCTAGGATGTTTTTATGAGATTAAGTAAGCTATTTGGGTAGTTATTGTACAAAATGATGTCTTCTTAATTGTGAATAAAAGATAATGTGGGGTTCCCTTTTATAAGTGTGGGGAGTGGTACTTCGGGAATTTATTAAACTATTAAATTAATATAAATTATTTTTCAGAGAGAAATGGATCCAAACTAATATAATTATATGAAAATTTTATGAATTTTCTAAATCCTCTCATACAATAAAATTTGGAATGTTTATGTTATTTTTTAACCCTTATCTTTTGGTTTTAACCCATGTTAGACCTTTTTGACAACTATCACGATAACAAATTTTTTTACTCTTTAGGGATCAATATAGATTCTATCAAATTTTTATTGTTCCAATAATGGACCATAGTTTATATTTATAAAATTATTCCAATAACTTGGATAAATATATGATTTTTATAAATTTTAAACCATTGAATAAGATATTCTTTATTATGAAATAACATTAATGTATTTTTTTTTGAAACTAATCATATAATTTGACATTGTAAACATGATATAGAATGAATTAAAATATATTACATTAAAACCAATATAAAATGTTATATTTATCTATAAAATTAATGTAACACAATAGTTATTTAAAATTAAATTAATTTTTTTTTTAAATTATTTATTTTATTTTTCTATTAATTGAATAAATAATGTGTCATTGTTGTTTATGCATTGTAGGTAATTATTACATTACTAAAAAATTAATAAAATTAACATGATAAAAAATGATTTATTTTTAAATTTAATATTTAAATCCAAACATAAGTTGTTTCTATCCATGCCACAAAATATTGTAGATATTAAAAGTGAGAAAGTGACATTTTTGTCTTTTAGTTAAATATTATAAGGTCAAAATCAATGAAATATGGAACCATGTGGGCATATTTTCAGTACATGGATGTAAATTACCAAATGAAACTCATAAAATAGTACAAATAAAGTTGTTTGGTCAATTTTTAGTACTCATCGTATTATTTTTATCCTTAATTATCTAATTTAGTCTTATTGTGGTGATAATTATTTACTATGGTTACTATTCATAATGACTAAAAATAATAGGGATGTATTTATCAAATTTGAACCTCCTGATTACAAATATAGTATCCATTTTTCAATCTTCAATTCATATATGTTTTATATAATTTATTTTAAAATTTAGACCCATGAGATTCAATGAAAAACAGTTTTTCCGGAAAATTCATTTTTCATGCAATAAATGATCTTATATTAACTCTATAACTAGAGATAATCCTTATATTAAATTTAATTCAAATAAATAGATATATAATATGTAAATTTAATTTAAAAAATTTACTATTATGGTTTATTTTAATTAATTAAATTGATAAAATTTATCTACTTAAAAACAGTTTTCAAAAAACAGTTTTAAAAAAATAGTGTTTTTAAGCATAAAAATAAACTTACTGCAAAATAATAAAAATCTGAGATTCAAATTAAATTAATTATATTATTATAAATAAATTGTTTCATATTTCAATTTAATACCTAATAAAAAAATTATTTAACTTCTGAATTACTTTACATGTAATTTTTAATATGATGATTTATAAAATCACGCTCATTTTATCAAATTCATTTTCTATAATTTCTATAAATTAATTATTATATTTACTCATAAGAAGTAATAATTATCTTTTTTGAAGAAAAATTTGTTTTTAAGAATGGATTGTATTTATTAAAAAATGAGTTTTTATATATAAAGAATTTATCAATACCTTTAAATTGAGTACTAAATTTATATATATTACATAAAAAAGTTATTCCAATTTATAAATTCAAATTTAATGGATAAGGTAACAGTCATATTTCAATAATAATATTTTATTTAATATTAGTGTTTCATGTCATATATTCTATGAAATATAGTTTTATGTTTTTTTAAAAAGATCAGGGTGTTACAGCTAACATAAGAAAAATGAAATCATAGTAACCATAATATAACATGAACTAGTAATAATGGGATTTCTTATGAGATTAGAGGATCATATAGGAAAATACTCAAACAGAATCCATTTAATCGACACCTGATTCAATCTAACCACCCAAATAATTTTTCTTAACCTAACTGTCATGAATAAGGGGAAAATACCTAAGCAGGGTGAACAACTCTGTAGGGTCCACTAGACTGAGCATAATCATAAACAAGTGAAACATGTGAACTCATACATCCCAACTAGATACTCTGGGTTTCCCATGACATAGATTGGAAATAGAGGTGGGAAATACACAAAAAAATATAGATAAATATAATAAATAGAAACTCTAACACACCCTTAACTCCACACACCCTTTACTAAATCGGTCCCCTTCTCAATAAAAATATATCAATAATATCTAAAAAATATGTCCCCTAACTAGGACCAGTCCCTCAATACCATACACAACCCCAAGGGATACACTTCATGTGTCATGACCCCCTCCCCACAAAGTGTACCCTTCCTGGGCCGACAATGTGAGAAGGAAGATAATGACCCCCGAGTCCTGCCTCTAGTAAGCCCCGGGTTGGCGACTAGCACCGAGGGTATAATAAAAACACAAATGAGAGGCATTACCCTCTAAGAGAACACATGAAGAAGAGAGAGATAAGATAGACACTAATCAACTCCAAATCAGAATTGAAATATAAAAGTAACCCAGGTACATATATGAAATTTCATGCAAAATTACTACAACTGAAAGAGAAAACTAAATGTACCCAAAAGAAAGTAAAACGGCAACAACCACAAGACCGAACAGCTCCTCCAACCACAAGCTCGTAGTAACCAGCTTGATCTCCAACCTGCTCCAAGTGACCTGAAAAACAGTTTATATGTACATAGGGTGAGTATAACTATATACTCAGTAGGATCCTCCCCAAGCCTCTCGTGAAAAAGTGAAGAAATCATGCTAAATCCCAGTGAACAACAAGTGAAACTTACTCGTCCCCTAAACAGGTATACTAAGTTCCCAACCTCACCATGGCTACTCTCACCAAGTAACGCATACAAGAATATAGCATATAGTAAAGATTATCAAGGGTACCCTGCTACTACTGCCCCACTGGTTTTCCACTTTTCCCCAACGACATACGTCATGTGCTTCTCTCTCCAAAGGCTTGCCTGCACACACCTGGGCTAAGATCCACAATCTGCAACTCATGCACCACAAAGGCTTTCCCGCAGACACCTAGGTGAAGCACCACACCATACTCACAACCAAAAGTAACCATGTAAGTTCCGCGAGACACCACAGCCCGCATAACGTGTATCATACATCGGGTATTATACCTCAATCGATTATAGCCCATACACTGAGTAGGGATCCTCAAGTGATCACATACTATACACGTTACACCTATAGTTGTCCATAGGATACTATATCAAGAATATATGTGTGTGAAATAACCACAAGACATTAAAGACCTCTACACACATATATGGGGAAACTAACAGTTGTGCCTGTTGGCACATGTATCTACCAAGATAAGAGAGTGGGACCAAAAGGGGGTAGTCAGCCATTCGACCTCCCATCAGAATGTTGGGGAAAACACCCCCACCCCAGGGCTCAGAATCCTCGGGGTGTCAGTTGCCCTTACTGACAGGGTGGAGTAGCGTATAGAAACACAAAAAGTACAGAATATATATAACTCAAATCCACACTATGGGCATTACCTAGTCTTAGATACAACTGCACCTAATGTCTCTCAGACTCCAGGCTGTTACTTCTAAGACTAGGTATCCTATAAGCACACAAACATTTGAAGAGCTTTATTAGATTCCTCCATTCTCATTTTATCAGTTCCATTGTACGATAATTAATTCTTTAAACATTAATTAACCATGAACAATTACACATTTGAAGGAAAGTATTATATTATCCTTAAATAATGATAATTCTACCATTAATGTAATATTATTTATTTTATTAAACTTATATATATTTTCTATGTGATGTGGTGACGAAAAATAAATATCATTACTTCATGGGGGTGGTAGCCCATAAACATGCACCAACAACGTTATCATTTTTCGGTGAATGGAAAGGTAAGAAAATATATGATATATTAATTTTATATAATTATAAATATTTCATTAATATAATTTATATAATTTAAATCAATCATCATAAACATCCATGAGAGGTGATGATGGAAAACAAATTACATCGGTTCGTAAGGTGGTAGTCCTCCGTACACATGAATAATGGTTTCATTTACAATTTGATGTAAGAGGAGATGGATGTAGGTTATTATATTAAGATAAAAAATCTTAATATGTGATAGATACTATCTTTATTATATCATCATGGTTTAATGTTATTTTAATGAGGTGGAAGATGAAAGAAAACCAAATGCTCGTTTAAGAATGATAACTCTTCTTCTCAGAAATTTAGGTTTCCCCCAAAATCCTCTCTAGAAGGGTTTTATAATAACAAAATTAACTCTAGGATGTTTTTATGAGATTAAGGAAGATATTTGGGTAGTTATTGTACAAAATGATGTCTTCTTAATTGTGAATAAAAGATAATGTGATGTTCCCTTTTATAAGTGTGGGGAGTGGTACTTCGGGAATTTATTAAACTATTAAATTAATATAAATTATTTTTCAGAGAGAAATGGATCCAAACTAATATAATTATATGAAAATTTTATGACTTTTCTAAAAACTCTCATACAATAAAATTTGGAATGTTTATGTTATTTTTTAACCCTTATCTTTTGGTTTTAACCCATGTTAGCCCTTTTTGACAACTATCACGATAACAAATTTTTTTACTCTTTAGGGATCAATATAGATTCTATCAAATTTTTATTGTTCCATTAATGGACCATAGTTTATATTTATAAAATTATTCCAATAACTTGGATAAATATATGATTTTTATAATTTTTAAACCATTTAATAAGATATTCTTTATTATGAAATAACATTAATGTATTTTTTTTGAAACTAATCATATAATTTGATATTGTAAACATGATATAGAATGAATTGAAATATATTCCATTAAAACCAATATAAAATGTTATATTTATCTATAAAATTCATGTAACACAATAATTATTTAAAATTAAATTAATTTTTTTTTAAATTATTTATTTTATTTTTCTATTAATTGAATAAATAATGTGTCAGTGTTGTTTATGCATTGTAGGTAATTATTACATTACTAAAAAATTAATAAAATTAACATGATATAAAATGATTTATTTTTAAATTTAATATTTAAATCCAAACATAAGTTGTTTTTATCCATGCCACAAAATATTGTAGATATTAAAAGTGAGAAACTGACATTTTTGTCTTTTAGTTAAATATTATAAGGTCAAAATCAATGAAATATGGAACCATGTGGGAATATTTTCAGTACATGGATGTAAATTACCAAATGAAACTCATAAAATAGTACAAATAAAGTTGTTTGGTCAATTTTTAGTCCTCATCGTATTATTTTTAACCTTAATTATCTAATTTAGTCTTATTGTGGTGATAATTATTTACTATGGTTACTATTCATAATGACTAAAAATAATAGGGATGTATTTACCAAATTTGAACCTCCTGATTACAAATATAGTATCCATTTTTCAATCTTCAATTCATATATGTTTTATATAATTTATTTTAAAATTTAGACCCATGAGATTCAATGAAAAACAGTTTTTCCGGAAAATGCATTTTTCATGCAATAAATGATCTTATATTAACTCTATAACTAGAGATAATCCTTATATTAAATTTAATTCAAATAAATAGATATATAATATGTAAATTTAATTTAAAAAATTTACTATTATGGTTTATTTTAATTAATTAAATTGATAAAATTTATCTACTTAAAAATTGTTTTTAAAAAATAGTTTTAAAAAAATAGTGTTTTTAAGCATAAAAATAAACTTAATGAAAAATAATCAAAATCTAAGATTCAAATTAAATTAATTATATTATTCTAAATAAATTGGTTCATATTTCAATTTAATACCTAATAAATAAAATAATTTGACTTCTGAATTACTTTACATGTAATTTTTAATATGATGATTTATAAAATCACGCTAATTTTATCAAATTCATTTTCTATAATTTCTATAAATTAATTATTATATGTACTCATAAGAAGTAATAATTATCTTTTTTGAAGAAAAATTAGTTTTTAAGAATGTATTGTATTTATTAAAAAATGAGTTCTTATTTATAAAGAATTTATCAATACCTTTAAATTGAGTACTAAATTTATATATATTACATAAAAAAGTTATTCCAATTTATAAATTCAAATTTAATGGATAAGGTAACAGTAATATTTAAATAATAATAGTTTATTTAATATTAGTGTTGCATGTCATATATTCTATTAAATATAGTTTTATGTTTTTTTAAAAAGATCAGGGTGTTACAGCTATCATAAGAAAAATGAAATCATAGTAACCATAATATAACATGAACTAGTAATAATGGGATTTCTTATGAGATTAGAGGATCATATAGGACAATACTCAAACAGAATCCATATAACCGACACCTGATTCAATCTAACCACCCAAATGATTTTTCTTAACCTAACTGTCATGAATAAGGGGAAAATACCTAAGCAGGGTGAACAACTCTGTAGGGTCCACTAGACTGAGCATAATCATAAACAAGTGAAACATGTGAACTCATACATCCCAACTAGATACTCTGGGTTTCCGATGACATAGATTGGAAATAGAGGTGGGAAATACACAAAAAAAATATAGATAAATATAAAAAATAGAAACTCTAACACACCCTTAACTCCACACACCCTTTACTAAATCGGTCCCCTTCTCAATAAAAATATATCAATAATATCTAAAAAATATGTCCCCTAACTAGGACCAGTCCCTCAATACCATACACAACCCCAAGGGATACACTTCATGTGTCATGACCCCCTCCCCACAAAGTGTACCCCTCCTAGGCCGACAATGTGAGAAGGAAGATAATGACCCCCGAGTCCTGCCTCCAATAGGCCCCGGGTTGGCGACTAGCACCGAGGGTATAATAAACACACAAATGGGAGGCATTACCCTCTAAGAGAACACATGCAGAAGAGAGAGATAAGATAGACACTAATCAACTCCAACTCAGAATAGAAATGTAAAAGAAACCCATGTACATATATGAAATTTAATGCAAAAGTACTACAACTGAAAGAGAAAACTAAAAGTACCCAAAAGAAAGTAAAACGGCATCAACCACAAGCCCGAACAGCTCCTCCAACCACAAGCTCGTAGTAACCAGCTTGATCTCCAACCTGCTCCAAGTGACCTGAAAAACAGTTTATATGTACATAGGGTGAGTATAACTATATACTCAGTAGGATCCTCCCCAAGACTATCGTGCAAAAGTGAAGAAAGCATGCTAAATCCCAGTGAACAACAAGTGAAACTTACTCGTCCCCTAAACAGGTATACTAAGATCCCAACCTCACCATGGGTACTCTCACCGAGTAACGCATACAAGAATATAGCATATAGTAAAGATTATCAAGGGTACCCCGCTACTACTTCCCCACTGGTTTTCCAATTTTCCCCAACGACATACGTCATGGGCTTCTCTCTCCAAAGGCTTGCCCGCACACACCTGGGCCAAGATCCACAATCTGCACCTCATGCACCACAAAGGATTTCCCGCAGACACCTAGGTGAATCACCACACCATACTCACAACCAAAAGTAACCATATAAGTTCCGGGAGACACCACAGCCCGCATAACGTGTATCATACATCGGGTATTATACCTCAATCCATTATAGCCCATACACTGAGTTGGGATCCTCAAGCCGTCACATACTATACACGTTACACCTATAGTTGTCCATAGGATACTATATCCAGAATATATGTGTGTGAAATAACCACAATCCATTAAAGACCTCTACACACATATATGGGGAAACTAACAGTTGTGCCTGTTGGCACATGTATCTACCAAGATAAGAGAGTGGGACCAAAAGGGGGTAGTCAGCCATTCGACCTCCCATCAGAATGTTGGGGAAAACACCCCCCAGGGCTCAGAATCCTCGGGGTGTCAGTTTCCCTTACCGACAGGGTGGAGTAGCGTATAGAAACAAAAAAAGTACAGAATATATATAACTCAAATCCACACTATGGGCATTAACTAGTCTTAGATACAACTGCACCTAATGTCTCTCAGACTCCAGGCTGCTACTTCTAGGACTAGTTATCCTATAAGCACACAAACATTTGAAGAGATTTAATAGATTCCTCCATTCTCATTTTATCAGTTCCATTGTACGATAATTAATTCTTTAAACATTAATTAACCATGAACAATTCCACATTAATCTGAAATGGCATCACATTCAAAATCAACTACTTCTTTTATGATTCACATCACCTTTAAATTCCAGCATCTCCATCCCCATGGATTATCACCATTTAATCAAACATTCATTATAGAATTACTTTCCCATATTCCCAGGCATTCTAGAAAAGCATCCTATGCTACTAAACACAAAGGAGGCTCAACACAGTGAGTAGATATACTACCCGTCGAGTCTTTGCTACCTATAGAAATAGCACAGACCCATTCTCCCTCTAGAGGCTAAACACAGAAAGCACGTGGCATACCTCGCGCGTCTTCGCCTCCTTCGGAAGAAGGGTAAGCCAGACCAGCTGCCTTGAGCAGTGGGGAAAAGAAACTCAGATAAACATTCAAAGAATCCACAAGCATCCAACAACCATATCCATCCCATTCCATCACCCCTGGTGTCCTCCCTGACACCCACATGCATAAACTAATGCATCTCGCCACTCTAGGCGTCATCCGCTGCCAAAACCACAAGGCCTACATGCCTCCACATATCACAACATCCATCCAGGCTCACATCACAACACAAGCAGCAGGAAAAAAACAATCACAACCATGGGCTCTTGACCCTTTGACAAACAAGAGGGTAACTCAGAACCCTTTAAGAAATTCTCACACAATCTGTTCTTTAATCCGTATTGAATTAGAAGATTTGTTATTCATAGTTTCCAATTATGGGATACCTAATTACTAATCTATCAGAATTAAATAACCATGCTTACTTCCCTAATTTGATTAACCTCAAATTAGAACAACTAAAACAACGACAACAACCATATTCATTTACATGACTCTTTATCTTTAGCCAATTAATTAAAAATTAATTCTGGCTTTACGTTTATTATCAATTTCCATCAAGAAAGATCAACAAATCAAAGAAAACATAGATAACACTCTATCTAGCAAAACATGAGGCAAACCGTTATCATGGTATAAAGTAACAACATGCGATCAACCAACTCTTTTAATCCGGTTCAAGTATTTAATTAGGTCAATTTCATTGTGATCCAAAGGGATAAATCATGATAATTCTACGATTGCACATATACAATTAGAGAAGCCATGAATCCCCTACCTCGAAGATTTCTTGACGTCCTTTATCCACACAACGGGTCACAATCCTCCTCTCATGACAACTGCATCCACCAGAGGATGCCACAGTACGACAGTACCAACCAACCCCAAGAAAAACCCATTAGAATCTTGGAAATTACATGGTGTAATATGGAAGGGCGAAACAAGAGAAGATGATCCCCAAAAAACAACGATAAAACATACCTTATTAGGAGGATTGACCGGCACAGCTCGGTTGCATCCAAAATAGAGAAGAACCAATCCTAGGAGTAAAGATTGATTGTGCGACTCCTACGGGAATGATTGAAAGGTTCTAACCTCTCTTAGTTGAGAACAAAGGGAAAGAACAAAGGAGAATTATATCTCGTCCCTTTTTGAAGATTTAATGGGGTGATGGTTTAAGATCCGGTTAATTATCCATTAAAAACGGATCGCATTAACCCATGCGGTTTGACCAAGTAAATACATCTCGGCCATATGAATAATTAATATAGGATTTATGGAATTTGAATTGTCCTTAAGAGTCCTTAAAACAAGGCTTTAAATGTATTTTACATCAAAGGAAACGTCAAATGGGGTAAAACTATAGGAAGATGGAAACACTGTTCACAGTATCAAAATTTGGCAAAGGAAAGAAAAGGTCACTGTTAGACCTCACCGTTCTGGAAACACTGTTCAAGCATACCGATAGAAGGTCATCGTTAGAAGGTTACCATTCTGGAAACACTGTTCAAGCCTACTGATATAAGGTCACCATTAGAAGGTTACCGTTCTGGAAACACTGTTCACACCTACCGATAGAAGGTCACCGTTAGAAGGTTATCGTTCTGGAAACACTATTCAAGTCTACCGATAGAAGGTCACCGTTAGAAGGATACCATTATGGAAACACTGTTCAAGCCTACCAATAGAAGGTCACCGTTAGAAGTTTACAGTTCTGGAAACACTGTTCAAGCCTACCGATATAGGGTCAGTGTTAGAAGGTTACCGTTCTGGAAACACTGTTCAAGCCTACCGATAGAAGGTCACCGTTAGAAGGTTACCGTTTTGGAAACACTATTCAAGCCTACCGATAGAAGGTCACTGTTAGAAGGTTACCATTCTAGAAACACTGTTCAAGCCTATCGATAGAAGTCCACCGATAGAACCTCACCAATAGAAACACTGTTCACTAAACCTCACCGATAGAAACATTGTTCACCTACCGATACTGTTCATAAAACTAGAAACACTGTTCACAGAACTGGAAATTTGGAAAAGTGTTGGGGATAAGTCACCTTGACCTCCCGGAACACCTCCAACACCACATTTTCACAATGTAATGGACCGGAGAGGTCCGGGCCATTACATTAGATACCTCTCAATACAGTATCGTCCTCGAGAATTAAAAACCATCCCAAAAGAAAGAGGGGCCCGAACAACCACCCCATAAGATACCTCTCAGGGGATAACCACCATGAGTTGTTCGACAGCTGGAACAAAAATATGACATCTGAGAGTATGGGAACAAATAATCCATATCCAAACAATTCAAACATAACATCACATGAAAGGTACATAAATAAAACATGAAAGGTCTAACCATAAAGAAAAAATCATTACATGAAAAGAGTTAAACATTAAACAACTCTGGGAACTGAGCATGTATCTGTGACTCACGCTCCCATGTACTATCCTCCATGCCACCGTGTCGCCACATGACACAAACTAAGGGGATAGAACTCCCACACAACACCTTCTCCTTGCGGTCTTAGATCTCCACAGGTCGCTCCTCAAAGGTTGCATCATCATCAATATTGATCTCTCCCTAATCGATAACATGAGATTCATCATGATGATAACGACGGAGCTGTGATACATGGAAAACATCATGTACCCGACTCATCTGAGGGGGAAGTGCTACTCAATACACCACAACTCCAACATGAGCTAACACCTCGAAAGGCCCAAAAAACCGTGGAGAACGCTTACTTCCATGACCAAACCTTCATTTCCCATGACGGGGAGTCACCTTCAAAAACACATGATCCCCAACATTAAACTCTAAGGGTCTACTTCTTTGATCATAATATGATTTCTGAAGATCTTGCGTTGTCTTCATCCTCTCATGAATCACCTGAACCATCTCTGTTGTATTCTGCACTAGTTCTGGTCTGAGAATTGCTGACTCTCCGACCCCAGTCTAGCACAACGAAGAATGGCATATCCAGCCATACAAGTCTTTAAACAGCGCCATACCGATGGTAGAGTGAAAACTATTATTGTAAGCGAAATCTACCAAGGTTAAGTGCTTCATCCATGAACCTCCAAAATCAAGAACACAAGATCACAACATGTCTTCAAGAGTTTGGATGGTTCGCTCTGTCTGTCCATCCTTTTGAGGATGAAAAGATGTGCTAAGGCACAGTTGAGAGCCAAAAGCATGCTGGAGACCTCTCCACACCCTGGAGGTAAAACGAGGTTCTCGATCAGAAATGATCATCCTAGGTACTCCATGAAGTCTCACCACCTCCTATAGATATTTCCTCGACAAAACTTCCACTGATCTCGACTCCTTGATCGATATGAAGTGGAATGATTTTGTAAAATGATCCACTACTACCCATATAGCATCAAGTTCTCCCGGAGCTCGAGGTAAACCGGTAACAAATTCCATTGAGATGTCCTCCCACTTCCACTGAGGAATCTCTAATTGCTGGAGAGGACAACCAAGAACACGGTGTTTGACCTTCACTTTCTGGCAGACTAAACATCGAGACACACACTCTACAACTGCACGCTTCAGCCCAGGCCACCAAAACTGACTCCTCAAGGATTGGTACATCTTTTTCACACCAGGATGTACTGCCAATGGCAAACTATGTAACTCTTGGAGAACCGTCTCGCGCATAACCAAGGGAACAAAAATCCTGCCATGATATAACACTCGGTGTTGTTCATCCTCCAACCAACCATCAGGGGCCTCACCACAAAAAACTCTGTCTCTCCAAACTTCCACCTCTAGATCACCCAACTGAGACTCTTCCACCTTCTGTATCAGGGATGACTACACTGTCATCTGGAAAAGACAACCTCTACCCCTAACTTCTCCCATATCAAGATGAAAAGCTGATAGATCTTCCATCACTCTCTAGGAATCACCAGATTCACGCACAACATCATTACGTGACTTTCGGCTCAGTGCATCAGCTACAACATTACCTTTTCCAGGTGAATAAAATATTTCAAAGTTGTATTCTTGCAAGAACTCCATCCACCGATGCTGCCACATGTTCAAGTCACATTGGGAGAAAACATACCTCAAACTCTTATAATCGATGAAAACCACAAAGTGCTCACCAATGAGGTAATTTCTCCACAAATTCAGAGCAAACACTATGGCTGACAACTCAAGATCATGTGTGGCATAGTTGCGTTCATGGGGATGCAACTGCTGAGACCCATAAGAAACAGCTGACCTCTACTGCATGAGAACACAGCCAAGCCCCAGATGTGAAGCATCACAGAAAACATCAAATTGGACTCCCTCCGTTGGAAGAAAAAGGATTGGAGCACTTACCAACCTCTTCTTTAGATGCTCAAAAGCTGCTTGACACTGATCAGTCCATACGAAAACTTGATCCTTCCTGGTCAAAGCTGTCAAAGGAGTCGCAACTCGGGAGAAATTGGCTACAAACCACTTATAATAGCCTACGAGACCAAGGAGACTTCGCACCTCTGACATGGTCTTGGGAGCTGCCCAGGACACCACTGCTTCTATCTTAGATGGATCCACAACTAGTCCCTGTTGGGACACAACATGTCCCATGAAACAAACTTCTCGAGCCCAAAACACACACTTCGACAACTTCCCAAACAACTAATGTTGGCGAAGAACTCCCAAAACGGCTCGTAGATGCTTTTCATGCTCCTCTTCAGATGTGGAGTACACAAGGATGTCGTCGATGAACACCACAACAAACTTGTCTAGGAATTCACAGAAGATGGCATTCATCAATCCCATGAAAACAGCTGGAGCATTAGTCACACCGAATGGCATTACAACAAACTCATAATGCCCATGATGACAACGTAAAGCAGTCTTCGGGATATCCTAATCCTTTACACGCATCTGATGATATCCTGACCGCAAGTCGATCTTTGAGAACCAACTTTCACCCTTCAGTTGATCGAATAAGTCATCAATCCGTGGAAGAGGATAGCAGTTATTTATTATCACTTTGTTTAATCAACGATAATCGACACACAACCGCAAACTTCCGTCAGCCTTTTTCACAAACAAAACTAGTGCACCCCACGGTGACACACTTGGCCGAACAAAACCACACTGCAAAAGACCATCAAGATGAATACGTAGCTCTCGTAACTCAGAAGGGGCCATCTGATATGGAGACACAGAGATAGGAGACGCTCCTGGCTGTAGCTCGATCCCAAAATCGATCTCTCGTCGAGGGGGTAAGGCTACAACCTCTTCTGGAAAGACATCAGGGTACTTCTCTACGACCCAAGGAAACGCCAACTGTTGAACCTCTGAAGAACTCAGCGTCATCTCAGCCATCATGGATGATAAGGATGGAACTCGTCTATGACCCATCCGAGGATCTCGCTCACCAAGAAACACCACTTTCTCTCCATCTGCATCAAATAAAACGACCTTCTTCCTATAGGAATCCACAATAGCCTGCACCGAATACAACCAATCCATTCCAATTATGACATCATATGGTTGTATTCATAAACATAGGAAATCTCCCCAAGAGCTGTGATGCCCCAACATTAGCTCACAGTCTCTACATACTTCAAACAAGTCGGCTCGACCTCCAACTGGCGTAGTCAATGCCAAGGGCACTCGAAGCCTCTCTACCTCAAGTCCCAAAGCATGGACAAGGGTAGGTGATATAAAGGAGTGTGTTGCTCCTGAATCAAACAAGGAATACACCAAGGTAGAAAACAAGAAAAGGGTACCTCGAATGACATCTGGCTCGCCTGGGGCTGGCAACGCTAGAGCATGAGGCTGATCACGACCTCCTCCATGGCCTCTCTGACCATGGTGAAGACCACCACCATGGTCGCGCTCTACTCTGTGAGGATGGGGAGTGTCATGGGGTTGTCCTCTACCTACTCCATCTACCCTTTAGTGATCTAGAGCTGGTGAAACCTACTGCTGATGCCTCGGCTGGAACTGCCTCAACGGAGCAACCTGGAGTAGAGTGCCCGGTGCATGATGACTGCTCTGAAAAGTCGGGCATTCCCGCTGCTGATGACCACGACCAACACAAGAAAAACATGCGCCTGATCCCTTGGCATAGGCTTGAGAGTTGCTACCTTCGGAGAAACGAGATAGGAAGGGCTGGGACCTACCCCCAGGTGAATGGAAACTCTTCTTCCCTAAAAAATAGGAACCCCAAACCACAGCTCTTCTTTGTGAGGAATCATGACGATTCCCCTCTCGTGAGGATCCGGTCCTGGCCAAAGTCCTCTCAACAACCTCTGCCCTTTCCAGCACCTCAAGATATGTCTTCAGCATAAATGGGGTGACCTGGTGCTGGATCTCTGGACGCAAAGCCTCCTCAAAATGCCTCGCCCTGGCCTCCTCATATGGTAACAGTTCTGAAGCATATCATAGAAGGTTCCTAAAATAGATTCCAAACACTCGAACACTGGATCTCCCATGTCAAAGGGTAAGATGCTCCTGGCGACTGGACTCCTTCGCAGTCGAAGAAAGAAACTAAACTCTAAACCTTTCTCGAAACTCCTCCCATGAGATCACTGACTCCTCACGATCCCTGAGGAACAAGAACCACCACTGCCTTGCTGCTCCACGCAGCATCATCACAACCATGGACACCCAGTGTTCCTTCTGAGCATGAATCGAACTGAAGCCTATCTTGACCCCCTCCAACCAGTATTCTATGACTTCATATGAAACAGATCCCTCATAATTCTGTAGACTCTGGAGCTAAAACACTTGGAGTGTCTTCCTCTAAGTCTCATCGTCGTCAACCCCTACCCGGCGACGATCTGCTGGAACAGCCTGCTGGACATCTTCTGCGCAAACCTGACGAGGACGTCGACCTGGAGCCATACCTGTAAAATAACAACTGTTAGAGCTCCTAAGCCTGGAATATGGAAGACTCAACATTAATAAATTAATTGTTTTCTTTTATTAATTTTAGGTCAACCTATCCCATGGTCTATCCATTCAAACACAAGCGCAAAGAAGAATGATGCATGATCCTTTCCTAGGTCTCTACCCTGCAAATAGTATCACATTGTTTAGTATCCATTGTAAACTTAAAGGTCCGTGCAACAGATCATAGGGGGGCCCTAAATGCTTATGTCTCTGCCAGTCTCCATTGTTTAACCCACTTTCTAAACATTAATGACACCGTTGACCTACCATCGCATGCAACCTCACCTGTTCCTAACTCCAAACTCCATCCTATCCCTCAACCAGACCTCTGATACCACTCTGTCACGACCCCCTCCCCAAAAAGTGTACCCCTCCTGGGCCGGAAATGTGAGAAGGAAGATAATGAACCCCGAGTCCCGACTCCAGTAGGCCCCGGGTTGGTGACTAGCACCGAGGGTATAATAATCACACAAATGGGAGGCATTGCCCTCTAAGAGAACACATGCAGCAGAGAGAGATAAGATAGACACCAATCAACTCCAACTCAGAACTGAATTATAAAAGAAACCCAAGTACATATATGAAATTTCATGCAAAAGTACTACAACTGAAAGAGAAAACTAAAAGTACCCTAAAGAAAGTAAAACGGCAGCGACCACAAGCCCGAACAGCTCCTCCAACCACAAGCTAGTAGTAACCAGCTTGATCTCCAACCTGCTCCAAGTGACCTGAAAAATAGTATATATGTACATAGGGTGAGTATAACAGTATACTCAGTAGGATCCTCCCCAAGCCTCTCGTGCAAAAGTAAAGAAAGCATGCTAAAGCCCAGTGAACAACAAGTGAAACTAACTTGTCACCTAAACAGGTATACTATGTTCCCAACTCCCCATGGCTACTCTCACCAAGTAACACATACAAGAATATAGCATATAGTAAAGATTATCAAGGGTACCCCACTACTACTTCCCCACAGGTCTTCCAATTTTCCCCAATGACATACATCCTGTGCTTCTCTCTCCAAAGGCTTGCCCGCAGACACCTGGGCTAAGCTCCACAATCTGCACCTCGTAGACCACAAAGGCTTGCCCGCAGACACTTGGGTGAAGCACCACACCATCCTTACAACCAAAAGTAACCAGGTATGTTCCGGGAGACAGCACAACCCCCATAATGTGTATCATACATTGGGTATTATACCTCAAGACATTATAGCCCATACACCGAGTAGGGATCCTCAATCCATCACAGCCTATACACATTACACCTATAGTATTCCATATGATAGTATATCCAGAATATATATGTTTGAAATAACCACAAGCCATTATAGCCCTCTACACACATATATGGGGAAACTAACAGTTGTGCCTATTGGCACATGTATCTACCAAGAGAAGAGAGCGGGACCAAAAGGAGGTAGTCAGCCATCCGACCTCCCATCGGAATGTTGGGGAAAACACCCCCCATGGGCACAGAATCCCCGGGGTGTTAGTTTCCCTTACCGATAGGGTGGAGTAGCATATAGAAACACAAAAGGTACATAATATATATATATATAACTCACATCCACACTATGGGAATGATCTAGTCATATATACAACTGCACCTAACATCTCTCAGACTCCAGGATACTACTTCTAAGACTAGGTATCTTATAAGCACACAAACATTTGAAGAGCTTTATTAGATTACTAAATTCTCATTTTATCAGTTCCACTGTATGATAATTAATTCTTTAAACATTAATTAACCATGAAAAATTCCACATTAAACTGAAATGGCATCACATTCAAAATCAACTGCTTCTTTTAAGATTCACATCACCTTTAAATTCTAGCATCTCCATCCCTGTGGATTATCACCATTTAATCAAACATTCATTATAGAATTACATTCACATATTCCCAGGAATTCTAGAAAACCATCCTATGTTACTAAACACGAAGGAGGATCAACACAGTGAGTAGATATACTACTCGTCATGTCTTTTCCCCTATAGAAAGAGCACAGACCCATTCTCCCTTGAGAGGCTAAACACGGAAAGCACGTGGCATACCCCACGCGTCTTCGCCTCCTTCGGAAGAAGGGTAAGCAACACCAACTACATTGATTAGTGGGGAAAAGAAAAGAAGATAAACATTCAAAGAATCCACAAGCATCCAACAACCTCATCGATCCCATTACATCACCCATGGTGTCCTCCCCGACACCCACATGCATAAACTAATGAATCTCGCCACTCTAGGCGTCATCTGCTGCCACAACCACAAGGCATCCATGCCTCCACATATCACAACAGCCATCCAGGCTCACATCACAGCACAAGCAGTAGGAAAACAACAATCACAACCATGGGATCTTGACCCTTTGACAAACAAGAGGGTAACTCCGAACCCTTTAAGAAATTCTCACACAATCTTTTCTTTAATCCGTATTGAATTAGCAGATTTTTTATTCATAGGTTCCAAATACGGGATACCTAATCAGTAAGATATCACAATTAAATAACCATGCTTACTTCCCTAATTTTATTAACCTCAAATTAGAACAACTACAACAACGGCAACAACTATATTCATTTACATGACTCTTTATCTTTAGGCAATTAATTAACAATTAATTTCAGCTTTACGTTTATTATCAATTTCCATCAGGAATGAAAAACTAATCAAAGAAAACATAGATATCAC
Source organism: Viscum album (assembly GCA_963277665.1). Lineage (NCBI taxonomy): Eukaryota > Viridiplantae > Streptophyta > Magnoliopsida > Santalales > Viscaceae > Viscum > Viscum album. The sequence continues at coordinate 1,507,702,568 of OY728128.1, read as the reverse complement.
TCTATCTAGCAAAACATGAGGCAAACCGTTATCACGGTATAAAGCAACAACATGCAATCAACCAATTCTTTTAATCCGGTTCAAGTATTTAATTAGGTCAATTTCATTGTGATCTAAAGGGCTAAATCATTCTAATTCTACGATTGCACATAAACAATTAGAGAAGCCATGAATCCCCTACCTCGAAGAGTTCTTGACGTCCTTTATCCACACAACGGGTCACAATCCTCCTCTCACGACAACTGCATCCACCAGAGGATGCCATGGTACGACAGTACCAACCAACCCCAAGAAAAACCCATTAGAATCTTGGAAATTACATGGTATAATATGGAAGGGAGAAATAAGAGAAGATGATCCCCAGAAGAATGATGATAAAACATACCTTATTGGGAAGATTGACTGACACAGCTCGGTTACATCCAAAACAGAGCAGAACCAATCCTAGGAGTAAAGATTGATTGTGCAACTCCTACGGGAATGATTGAAAGGTTCTAGCGTCTCTTAGCTGAGAACAAAGGGAAAGAACAAGGGAGAATGATATCTCGTCCCTTTTTGAAGATTTAATGGGGTGATGGTTTAAGATCCGGTTAATTCTCCATTAAAAATGGATCGCATTAACCCATGCGGTTTGACCAAGTAAATACATCCCAACCTTAGGATTAATTAATATAGGATTTATGGAATTTGAATTGGCCTTAAGAGTCCTTAAATCAAGGCTTTAAATGTATTTTACGTCAAAGGAAACATCAAATGGGGCAAAACTGTAGGAAGTTGGAAACACTGTTCACATACTCAAAATTTGGCAAAGGAAAGAAAAGGTCACCGTTAGACCTCACCTTTCTAGAAACACTGTTCAAGCCTACCGATAGAAGGTCACCATTAGAAGGTTACCATTTTGGAAACACTGTTCAAGCCTACCGATAAATGGTCACCGTTAGAAGGTTACCGTTCTGGAAACACTGTTCAAGCCTACCGATAGAAGGTCACAGTTAGAAGGTTACCGTTCTGGAAACATTGTTCAAGCCTACCGATAGAAGATCACCGTTAGAAGGTTACCGTTCTGGAAACACTATTCAAACCTACTGATAGAAGGTCATCGTTAGAAGGTTACCTTTTTGGAAACACTATTCAAGCCTACCGATAGAAGGTCACCATTAGAAGGTTACCGTTCTGGAAACACTGTTCAAGCCTACCGATAGAAGGTCACCGTTAGAAGGTTACCGTTCTGGAAACACTTTTCAAGCCTACCGATAGAAGGTCACCGTTATAAGGTTACCATTCTCGAAACACTATTCAAGCCTACCGATAGAAGGTCACCATTAGAAGGTTACTGTTCTGGAAACACTGTTCAAGCCTACTGATAGAAGGTCACCGTTAGAAGGTTACCGTTCTGGAAACACTGTTCAAGCCTACCGATAGAAGTCCACCGATAGAACCTCACCGATAGAAACGCTATTCACTAAACCTCACCGATAGAAACACTATTCACCTACCGATACTATTCATAAAACTGGAAACACTATTCACAGAACTGGAAATTTGGCAAAGTGTTGGGGATAAGTCACCTTGACCTCATGGAACACCTCCAACACCACCTTTTCACAAAGTAATGGACCGGAGAGGTCTAGGCCATTACATCATGGGTGTTTTTCTTTAAAGAAACCATCTTTATAAAGTGTTAAATTGGTCTTTAAACAATTATTTTAAGAAAATAAATATAATATCTCCTTTGAAAAACAAATCACATAACCGAAATTAATCGCCATAAAATAAACCAAGAAGGTAATGAAAAAATATTTAATAAGATCAATGAATGATTTTAATTTGAATTTTTTTTTGAAATTATTTAGAAAAAACGTACATAAAAAAATTTAAATAATTTACAAGAAAACACCATTAAGGAATTATAAAAAATCACTAAGAACACATTTTAAAAAAATATTTTTTAAATAATAAGAAAACATATGAAAATAGCATTTTAAACCCCAAAAAATATAAATATAAATCAATTCCCTAGAAATAATAAATAAGTATAATTAATATGAATTTTAATGTGTTCAAATATGAAATAAATGAGACATGAAGTCATGGTTCTAAAATTAAAGGTTGATGTATGGAATATCCACTTTTTAATACATAACATTACATATAATTTTACAAATATAGGATATTTTAATGTTTAGTATCGTAGAAATAATGTACATAACACATAAAAACATAAAACATTCTTATATTCAACATAAATGGCTTAATAAAGGTTCACCCTAAGTAAATTTATTACATATCATAACCTGGGGATATACATCAAAGGAAAGGGTGTGCAGAAGGCCCAGTAAGGGTAAATAAGGGAAACACTTTACATGTGATCTTAAGGAATAACAATAAGAACTTAAGGAAATAAATAAAGTTGTGAGAAATGGATAAAGATTCATATCATAAAATAACATGAATAATAACTTGTATGTGTGGCTAAAACATTTAATTGATTCATTAATAAGCATATCACTAAGTTTTATCACTAAGGTTTCATAAAAATTACCAAGGTTATTCACCAAAGTATCATAAAACTTTCCATATCTTGAGATTAAATTATTTACCCAATTCATTGGATGTCTATTAGGGAGAACCCTTTGAATGTATTAATTAATATTATCCAAATAGATAATAATAAAAAATCCCATAAATAACTCGTGCATAATCAAAGAAATGGGTACCATTTCAAAATCATTGTGTTTTAGAAAGTTCTTAAAAACAAGATCCTTTTGTCATTGCAAAACACACATAAAAGTAAGGGAGGTTTTATATATGTTAGTACTATAATTAAAATAGATAATTTTTACATTTATGTAAATAACACTAGAGAATATATAGGTTTGGGTATTAACAAAGAAAATAAAATAATTTCTTGATTAAAAGAGAGAAAATTTGAGATGAAAATCCGACAACATAACATGTATGAAATATGGTTCTAGAAAACAATAAAAAGAGAGAGGAAAATGGTCTCACATTAATAAATGTTTTTTAATACAAAAAGGGATAGAATAAAATGGATATAAGAACATGGTATGGAAATTCTAAATAAATACCACATAAAAAGGAAACATGAAAGGAAAAGGGAAGTTGAGAGTTCCCTTACCATGATGCATGACTCCTAAAACTCAACGATAGCAACCATGGGGACTTTTGAAAACCTTTAAAAGAATACTTGGGATGTAAAAATTTCATATCTTCATGGATAATAATTTTTTAATGAAATGAAATGACAGAATATGTTGGTATTTATAGAAAAAGTGAAGGAGTTTTTTATTAATTTACGAGGACACCTCAGTAGTTGTATTTGAAAAACCATGTACTTGACCTTGGTATTGGCCACTTGAGACACATATTGAGTTAAATTAACACATAATATCCAACCATAATTTTAACTTAATTATTACATCATAATGAAAAATCTATGATGTCATTAAACTTCACGAAAAACACAAACTATATCTTTATTATTCAAGAAAACTAAAGTATTTTATAAAATTATCATAAATTCACCCTATCCTAATATCAATGATTTGAATTCAAAAATTAACTCAATTTTATTTAAATGATTTTCAAAATATGAGAAATTTAATTTTTATGTAAAATATTTATTTACTCGAAAAATACCAATTTTAAAATTATAACTGATTTTATAAAACTTTGAGAAAATAGATAAGGTCCCATTAAATTTAATTACAAGTATAAAAATATATTAATTTATTATTATTTTTTATGAAAATTATTTTTTTTTTAAAATAATATTAATTATAAATTTTTAAATAAACATTATGTTTTATAAAAATACCGACACTTAACTAATAATTTCTAAAACATATATTTAATAATAATATAATATAATTATATCACATTACCATTTAATATGCCTAAATTATATTTCTACATCCTTAGTTAAGGTTACTATTCTATTGGTAATATTTTTATTCATAAGGGTAACATTACTATTCCAAAGGATCAAGTTACTCTTCACCAAAAAATTAAGTTGATCCCATCATACACTAAATATCTTACTGATTATAACCATGTATGTCATTTTTTGAAAATAATTTCACAGAATTAATTATTTAAAGTATAATAATTTTTAAATTACAAATATAGTATTTTACCTATTCATTAAAAATATGAAACGTTTTAGAAAAATACTAAAAATTCACCCGAGATTAATTTTGACATTATAAATTAAAAAATGATGTTTATTTTACCATAATAATTCTCTAAGTATGATAAATCAGTATAAAGTAAAAATTTTACTGGTGAAATCAATTTATCAAATTTGTCTCAAATAAACATATATTTAATTAATAAAAACTATTCTTAAAACATAAATGTTGATATAACAATTTTATTAAAACAATCTGATTAAAATATATGCGACTAAGGAATTAACACATAACCCCTTATAACACCCACATACAACCTAAGGGTAAGGTTTTAGATGTTGATAAACTCTTGGGGTGGCTCGAATAATATCGTCTGCGTAGTAATCTCTACTAACTTGAACTTCTCATGCAGGTGATTTCATTTAAGCTTAACATGTCAAAGCTCATCTTGGGATTGGTCTAGAGAAAATCCCAATGACACTACCTCCTTCCCAAATTACAAAAAATGGGCTTCTTATGGAACACTTATATTGGATGAGGCCATAGACTTCTCTTTCTATATAAATTAACCTTTATCATTTCTATTTATAAAAAATAATCACAATTATAAGAGTATTGTTTCCAAAGGTCATACTAAACAATGGTCATAATTGACCAATAGTCATATAATGGTCGAAACTAGATGGTCATATTAAAATATACTAACATAATTATTAAATATAAATAGTTTTTCTGAATACAAATAAAATAACACACATTTTCCAAAAAACAATTATTATTCAATAAGTTCGGGTTGTTTTATTCTTCCACCCTTAAGAAATTTCATCCCTGAAATTTCAACTCATTCCCTCAGTTTAGAAAAGGCGTGGGTACATTTTACTCATTATCTATTTTGGTTCCCATGTTTCTTCTTCATACATGTGGTTCCTCCATAACACATTGATGATTTGGGTAGTCATGTTGCGTAGAACCTTGTCCCTATGGTACAAGATCTCCACCAGCTACTCCTCATAAGAGAGATCATGTTCCAGTTTTTCCACCTCTATATTCAATACATGTGAAGGGTTGGGTATGTACTTTCTTAAGAGAGATACGTGGAAAACATCATGAAATTGAGAAAAATTTGGTGGAAATGCTATCTGATTGACCACTACTCTTATGTGATCATGGAATTCTTAGAGGACAGTGTACTTGGGGATAAGTTTCCCTTTATTACCAAATATCATGACTCACTTCCTTGGTGATGTTCAAAAGAAGAATTTTTCACTGACATCAAAATCTAAGTCCCTTAGACGGTTGTCTTCATAGCTCTTTTTCCAACTCTGAGAAGCCTTAATGTGTTGTTAGATGGAATGAACATTTTTTTTCATCTCTTGAACAAGGTCATCCCCATGAATCTTTCTCTCAATAGCTTCATCCCAACAAGTAGGATTTATACATTGCTTCCCATATAGAGCTTCATAGGGAGAAATTTGAATATGCAAATGGAAGCTATTGTTGTATGATAAGTTAACTAGTGGGAGATGTTTATCCCATCCACCATTAATTTTTTTTTAAGGATGTTCGAAGCATGCCCTCGAGTTTCTGAACAGTCCTTTTAGATTCGCCATCAGTTTGGGGATGATAAGTCATACTAAAATTTAATTATATATTCATATAATGTTAAATACTTCTCCATAATTTTGATTTTAACCTTTAATCATGATCATATAAGACAGAAAGTGGTACTCCATAAAGCCTCACCACTGCCTTCACGTATATCATGGATAATTGGTTAAGACATAAGTCTTCCCAAATAGCTTTAAAATGGGTTTTCTCGATAAGATGGTCCACTATAACTCATATCACATTATTTACTTTTAATGTTTTTGGGAGACCAGTGAAAAAATCAATAGTGATATTGTCGCACTTCCATACTAGGTATGGGTAGTGGTTGTATTACCCCTTTAGGAAGTTGTCACATTACATTCACTTGTTGACACACCAGGAACCTTGTAGTGTATTCAGCTATCTCTCTTTTCATGTTATCCCACCAATAATGATCATTAAGGACTCTATACATTTTCGTACTCTAGGATGTATAGAGAAATAAGAGCTCCATGCTTTATCCATCAACTACTTATTTATTTATGTAATTGATGGAACACATAACATTGTATGATATTTCAATACACCTTCTTGATAAATATTGATCTTAGGAAACTTCCCATTCTTCACAACATTTATCTTCTTCTATAATAAAAGATATTTTATTTGATATTTCTTGAACTTCTCTAGTAATTATAATCAATAAATCATTTGGGACAGGGTTTATGATTTCCCTTCCTTTATAATTCCCATTTCTAGTTTTACTAGGTCTTTTATAAAAGGATCTACTTGAATCCTCATCATTTCTAGCACAACATAGTATTTCCTACTTAATGTATCATCAATTTTTTTTGATATTCCAGGATTATAATGGATTGAAAAATCATAGTTTTTAAGAAGTTCTAACCATCTCCTCTGCCGCATATTAAATAACTATTACATGAAAATATACTTCAAAAATTGATGGTATATGTATATATCACATTTCTCCCTATAAATATTGAAACCTCCATATCATATGAGAAAAAACATCCATAGATAGGTCCAGATCAAGCATATTATAATTCTTCTCATGTGCCTTTAACTATCGAGATGCATAAGCAATCACCTTGTCATTTTTCATGAGGACATACCCAATCCCTCATAGATATTCATAACTAAAGATAATGAATCCTTACCCAATAGAGGGTAGAGTTAACATGGGTGTAGTAACTAATATCTTATTTGGCTCTTGGAAAAATTCTTCACAATCCTTTTTCTAGATTAATTTGACCCCATTTCGAGTTAACATGGTTAGTGGATTATAAAGTAGTGAACTGTTTTTTCCAAACTTACTATAATATCCTACTAATCCAAGGAAATTATGAATATTAGTTACTATTGTAGTATGAGGTCACTCCACCTCAAATTTTGTCCTTATAGAGTCAACTAAGATTTTATCACTGGTTACAACGTGTCCCTAGAAATCAACTTGATTTAACCCAAACTCATAGTTATAGAACCTTCCAAATAACCTCTATTTCCTCCGAGTTTTTACTACCACCCATATATGATCATCTTACTCCTCTAAACTTTTTGAACATGTCATAACATCATCAATAAAAACTACCAAAATGTTATCTAGGTAGTCTTTAAATATTGTATTCATCAAATCCATAAAAATAGTTAGAGCATTTTTCAAATTGAAGGGAATAATAAAAAAACCATAATTCCAATATCTCAATCAAAAGGTGGTCTTTGGAATGTTATCTTTATTCACCCTCAATTTATGATAACCATATCGAATATCAATGTTAGAGAAGAATTAAGCCCCACAAATCTGTTAAAATAAATCATAAATTCTAGGAAGAGGATACTTGTTCTTCATTGTGATCCCTTTAAGTTCTTTATAATCAATGCATAACTGAATTGATCCTTACTTCCTATTTACAATGAGAATGTGTTATCCCCAAGGAGACACACTTTTCAAGGTGAACCCCTTCTCCAAAATATCTTGGAGTTGTTTCTTTAATTCCACTAGCTCCACATTTTCCATTTTATATGAAGTTACTGAAATCATATTAGAACCACACATGAGTTTAATAGAGAAATATACATATCTTTCTAGTTGAGGTCCAAGATACTCCTTAAGAAATATTTCAATGTGTTCTTGAATGATGGGAACACTTTCAATTCTTATACATTCACCCCCTCTTCATCTTCACCGACCAACTCCATAAAGAAGGATACAAGTGGTGCTTCTAGAAAAATATTAGGTTGAGATATATATTATTTGAAGATAAAAATTGGTTGTCCAATCAAGACTATTGAGATTTCCTTGTTTTTCATTTGAACATAACATTATAATTTGAGATAAATTCCATCCCTAGTATAATTTTGAATTCCATCATAATAATGACTGCTAGATTTGTGATAATATTGTACTCACAAAACTAAATACTAGTGTTTATACACACTTATTATGATTGGATAATCCCACTAGGAGTCTTTATTGATAAATCTACTTAAAAAATTTATGGAATTGATTCAATATTCATTGAAAACATAGAGGAAATAATGGAATGCTTAAAAGTAGAGTCAAACAATGTACTTTCTAGATTTGAGAGAACAATGAGTGTACCTTCTACCACATCATTTGGAGAGTCAACTTCATCTATCATGAAAGAAAAATCATGACATTCCTCCCTTGGCCTATGTTGAGGTTGATAGTGATTCCCCTCCACTACCCTCAGATTTGGAAAATGATTTGAAAAGCACCCAAGTTGTCCAAATTTGAAGAATTTGACTTCAGGCATGTCATGAACCATCTTCCCATTATTATTTGTGTTGAGAAGTTGAGGCTTCACCTCACTGTGACAATTTCAAGTGATATGGCCATATCTTATACAATTATGACACTTCCTGCTCTCGAGCAGGAACTTCCCTGAATGAATTTTTCTACATTTATTTCATGTGTAATGTTTCACGTGATTTCCTTCTATTCTATGATCAAATATCCTCCCCAAGTTTGGATCCAAATATCTATTCTTTTTATTCAATCTAGGGTACCATTTATAATAACCCTACTTTTTATAACACACTTAAAACATGATTTATTAAATAAAATCATTACCTGATACAACATATAAGATTGAGAGGAAATGTGTCTTTGGGGATTAGGAAAATTACACAATTACTTCAAACATGAAACACAACATCTTTATTGAAAACATCCTTTACATGACCACTATATTCCCTCATACTTAGAATTGCATGAGATAACCTGAGGACGTGCATAAGAAAAGGGTGAGCTATAAATCCCAGTAAGGGAGTAAACAAGGAATAACATTAAGAATAAAATACATGTTAGGAAATAGGAATATCTATGGAGAATAATAGAAACATGAACATAAATGCATGATATAGCATGATTATCATAACATGGAAATGTGGCAACAACACTTAACTCGTTATTAGCAGGATCCAAGGCTCATTGCACATGGAGCATGAGTAAACCCTCATTACACTTGAATTAGAATGTGTAAACCCTCATTTCTCTTGATGTAAATTGATACTAATCATTACCCAATGCATTAGAGCGCTATCAAGACACACCCTTCTTAAACATTTAATTTCATACATATGTGTGCCACATGGATCATACAAAATGGAATCATTAAAGATAATAATTAATTACTCGATAAAGGAATGTGGAATTCATAAATGAAACTCTATAATCAATATGTAAATGTGAATAAAGGTGAATACCCTTGGTAGAGAAATGGGTATGGAATTTACCACACAATGACTTTGTCTTGGAAAATCGCAGTGCAATTTCAGCAGCATAACGACATGACATAAGAATTCATAGAAATGGTTGATGAGAGATAAATGGGTGTATAATTATATTTACATGAAATGTACAGTAAGGAAGTCATATAGATATATGTAAAAACATAAGTAAAGGAATTTTAGATTCATAATATAAAATAATTTCTTAAATGTAAATGAGGAGAGAAAACTTCCTTATGGAATTTCGGCACAGTAATAGTTGTACATAGAAGGAATTAATGAGAGATAAAGGGGTCAATAATCATTAAAACATAAATAGAGAAGAATTAGGGAGTTGAAAAATAATACCCCAACAATTGAAATTTAAAATAAAAGGGAATAACAACATAATGAAATTTGGGAAAAAATGAGAAAGGAAGAAATCCCTTACATGGAAGTGTGATCTCAAAGGCTTGGGAGAGTCTTGAAAGGGGATTATTGGGAGGTTGGGGCACCTTGAGAGGATTAAATAGAGAGGAGGGAAAAGTTTGGTTGAGCTCAAAAGACATGAGTGAAGAGTTAGTGGGATCTTGAGTTGGTTTATATAGGAAAATAAAAGGAATTATTTATTATTTATGTTTGGGAAACCACACATTAAACTAATCAAAACCAAAAACAATACCATGGTTTTTGAATATGTTTTTTGTCAAAGGATAGTGGAAAGAATTATTTTATAAGTCAAATTTGCAAACTTATTTAAATATTAGGCTTTCTTATGTGGAGGTGAGCCACACTCTCAAGGAAATGAATTTAAAAGGTTGAAATGTTTTATAACTCTTGGAGGGTCTACTAAAGTTTTGTAAAATAAATAAAACAAACCCAAAATCAAATTATTTTAATTTTAAAACATATATTGGCCTAAAATAATGTTTATAGTATTTTTTACATCACTATTGGGTCATTATGATGTCATAAAACACATTATATATTTAAATGGTAATTAATTTTTACACAAAAATTAGACTATCTCATAATATTATGAAAAATTAACCATTTTATAATTTCGACATCCTGATTCCAAAAATAATATTGATTTTATATAAATAATTTTCTAAATATGTGTATTTTTAATTTTAAAATAAAACCCGACATTTATCGATAATTCATGGGTTTTGACAAAAATAGCTTTCAAACCATAAAAATTTCAATTGTAATCACAAAAATTACATGATCATTTATATTTAATAAATATTATTTTAGTAATAATATTTCATTAAAATATTATTTTATTAAAAAATCCATTAATTCATCAAAATAGATTTCTAAATTGAATATTAACTAAAAATACTATTTTTTCTTTAAAAACTATTTACAAAGTAACAATAATAAAATGAATGTATATTATCTATACAAAAAAAATAACGTATAGAATCATACATATAGGGTCTTGTTACAACACCCCTTATAAAACCCGCATAATACTGAAAGGTAAGGTGTATAATGGTGACATACTCTTGGGGTGGCTCAGATAGCATTGCTCGGTTGGTAATCTTTATCAACTTCCACTTCTCCCGTGGGTGGTTCCGCTCGATCATAATATGTTTAAGGTCATCTGGGGATTGGTGAAGAACAATGCCCAATGGCACCACATCCTTTTTGAGCTCTGACAAATGGGATTTTTATGGATCAATTCTACTGGATGAGCCCATCACTTCCTTTTTCTAAGTAAATTGAATTTTTTAAAGCCCTAGATTTATACTAATCATTTGATCACTGTTTAATGACTATATTAGCTGTGGTCACAATGCCTAAAAGTATTTTAAAATAAAAAAACATAAAACTAAGGAATTATATAAGTTTTATATTTTCTTAATAACACATTTAATTAGATCAATAGGAGTTTTTATTAATGAATGTTTGGGTCGTTACAATCTTCCCCCCTTATAAAATTTTGCCCTTGAAATTTCATTTTACATTATATGCAACAAACATGTGTGGGTAATTATCCTTTATTGACTCCTCCAATTCCCATGTTTCCTCTTCATAATTATGGTTTCACCATAGTACCTTGACCAGGTGGGTAGTCTTGTTACGTAGAACTTTATCTCTACGATCTAAGATCTTCACTGGCTGCTCCACATGAGAAAGATCATCCTATAACTCTACTACCTCTAAAGGGAGTATATGTTAAGGGTTTGGTATGTACTCCCTTAAGAGGGGTACATGAAAGAAATCATGTACTTTGGCCATGGTCAGTGGAAGTTCTAGTTGATCGGCCACAGCCTCGACACGTTCATCAATCTCAATGGGGATGATGTACCTAGGACTTAACTTCCCATTCTTTCCAAACCTCATGACCTTATTTCATGATGATATGCATAGAAATACCATTTCTCCAACTTTGAACTCAAGGTCTTGTCGATAGTTATCTGCATAACTCTTCTATTGAATTTGGGCTACCTTGATATGCTATTGAATGGTTTTCACCTTCTCCGCCATTTCTTTGAACATTTAAGGACATAGAAGCTTACGCTCACTAACTTCATCCCAAAATGCCAGTGTTCAACACCTTTTCCCATAAAGGGCTTCATATGGTGCCATTTGGATGATTGAGTGAAAAATGTTATTGTAGAAGAATTCAACCAATGGAAGATGATATTCCCATCCGCCTTTGAAGTCCATAGAACTTGATCTTAACATATCTTCCAGTGTCTGAATAGATCGCTCAGATTGGCTATCAGTTTGAGGATGATAGGATGTACTGATGTTCAGTTCAGTGCTTAGAGAATATTGGAGACTTTTCCCAAACTACAAGGTGAATCTAAAATCATGATTGAATACAATAGATAGTTGTACTCAATATAGCCTTACCACTTCTTTGATGTAAATCTGTGCAAGTTTATCCAATGAGAAGTCCTATCCAATCATGATAAAGTGATCTGTCTTTGTAAGACGATCCACAATGACCCATATTGCATTTTTTCCTCTAGATTTACATGGAAGTCCAGTGACAACATCCATGGTAATGTTCTCTCACTTAAATGTTGGTATGAATAGTGGTTGCATCATCCCCTTAGACACTTTCTTCCTAGCCTTCACTTACTGACATACTTGGCACTTTGATGTATATTCAACAATCTCACTTTTCATATTGTCCCACTAAATGTTTTATTAGAGATCTTGATTTATATTTGTACTCCCTGGGTAAATAAAGAAGGTTGAGATATGTGCATCATTCAAAATATCCTTATTTATATCTGGATCGGATGGTACATATAATTGTGACCCAAATCTCACAATTCCATCCTTGTCAACCACAAACTCTAAGGATTTCCCATTTCTGATAGCTTCCACCCTTTTCTGAATTTCCACATCCTTTCTTTGAGCATCCTTTATTTTCTCTATGAGGGGAGGTTGAACAATCATTTGAGAAAGGATTGATAATGTTCATACCATAATGGTTCCCATGTACATCATATGAAATTCTAAGAAGATTGGATCATTTTCAATTCCCTTCATTGAAAAAGATGCAGGATCCTTTCTACATCGAGCATCTGCCACCTTGTTTGCCTTACCGGTATGGTAGTGGATTGAGCAGTCATAATTCTTGATGAGTTCTATCCAACTTCTTTGGCACATATTAAGCTCTTTTTTTGTAAATATATATTTGAGGATCTTTGGATTAGTATATATCTCACACTTCTCCCTATAGAGATAATGCCACTAGATTTTCAATGCAAAGATCATAGCGGCAACTCCAAATAATGCGTGTGATGGTTTTACTCATGGATTTTCAACTGCCTTGAGGCATAGGCTCTTACTTTATCATTTTTCATTAGCACACAGCCTAAACCCCTCTTTTAAGCATCGTTGTACACCATAAAGAGTTCTCCACTTATTAGGAGTGTGAGTACTGAAGCAGTGACAATCCTCCTTTTCAGCTCCTTGAAGCTCTCTTCACATTCATCACTCCAAAAATACTTTACTCCCTTCCGAGTTAGCTTGGTAAGAGGGTTTCAAAATCATGAGAAATTCATCACAAATCATAGATAATATCCCGCTAACCCTAAGAAGATATGGATATTTGTTACCGATGTTGGCATCGACCATCCCTCAATTGTATCTATCTTAGAGGGATCCACATATATCCCATGGATTATGATGATATGACCCAAGAATGATACTTCTTTCAACCAGAACTCATACTTTTAGTACTTTTCATAGAGATTCTCATATCTCATGGTCTTTAGTATAGTGCTTAGATAATCCTCATGCTCCTCTTTTATTTTGGAGTATATTAAAAAATCATCTATAAAGACTACCAAATTTTTTTTGAGGTAATCTCTAAAGACTATATTAATCAAGTCCATGAATATTATTGGAGCATTAGTGAGTTTTAAAGGTATTACTATGAATTAATAGTGCTCATACCTTGTACGAAAAGCAGTTTTGGGGATATCCTCTCTCTTCACCCTTACTTGGTAATATCCTGACCACAAATCCACCATAGAAAAGTATTGTGCTCCACGTAGGTAATTGAACAATTCATCAATTTGTGGAAGATGGTACTTTTTCTTTATTGTGATTTTTTTGAGCTCATGATAATCAATGCAAAGGCACGTTGATCCATCCTTCTTCTTGACGAAGAGGACTGGTGTACCCTATAGTGAAGCACTTGGGCATATAAACGCTTTATCCAGATTCTTCTATAGTTGTTTCTTCAACTCCTTAAGCTCCACAACAACAATTCAGTATGTATTCTTAGATATTGGAAATGCCCCACGTATAAGGTCAATTGAGAATTCAATATCTCTTCTAGGAGGAAGACTAGGAAATTCCTCATGAAACACTTCAGTAAATTCTCTCACAATAGACATGCCTTCAAGGTTGTTTTCTTCCTTAAAATCAATCATTTGATCTAGATATGTGTGCTCACAGGTCAGTAATGTCCATGATTGAAAGAATGGTGATAAAAAAGATTCATCTTCCTCCATGAACTTTTATTGAATCGGGGGTCGATTCTACATATGGAGAGTGATTTCCCTCTCATGGAAATTTATGTTGGATCTATATAAGGAAATCCAATCCATAACAAGAATTTCATCAAATAACACTAGAGAGAATATGATGAGGTTCTTCAGGAAGTTCAATCCACACATTTTCATAGGGGGAGTTATATCCATGGGATGAAATGATTGACCCATTTTCCATACACACCACATCTTTAATTCCATGATTTGTGGTGGTTTTGGGATTGTTCTACCAAAAATTTGGGATATAAAATAATCCATATAACAAGAATCAAGAAGTACGTTCACTATTCTTGAATGAATAACTAATGTACCTGTCACCACTTCATTATCGGGGTTCACTTTGTCAGTAGTGATAGAAAAATCTCACCCTTTCTACCTTGGAGGTTGTTGGTTGCCTCTAAAAGCCCTTGGATTAGGGAAATAATTTTCAAGGTACTCTGATTCCTTCCAGTTGAAGCAATGAGCAACACATTGAGGTCCAAATGGAGCATTCCTATCTTATTTCATAGCCATAGGTATTCTAGTTGGTAGTTCATGAATAGGTTCCCTTCCCTCCCACACCTAAAGCATTTCCTCACCCCCTTTAGAAAATTTCTAGGGTGTTTCATTCCACACCTTTGGCAAGTGGGGTGCTGGAATTTCTTAGCACTATTGGATTTATCCATTAAACCTCTAGAATTTAATTCCACCTTATGCTTATTAACCCAATGATACCCCTATGATTTTCAAATCTCTATTTCAATCTTGAGGGCACATCAGACAATTTCCTTATAGCTATCAAAGTCACGGATCACCCAGGCTTTCCCTAGGCTAGGTTTTAGCCCACCAAAGAAGTGTCCAACCTTGTATTTGGGTGTAACTACAAAGCCAGAGGTGTATCGTGCAATCCTTGCGAAGTTTTACTCATACACTGTGACGGATTAGTCATCTTTTTTTTAAGTTCAAGGAAGTCTCTTTCCATCATAAGATGGAGGGTGCGAGAAAAACATTTATCAAAAACATTTTTTGAAAATCCTTCTATTCCAACACCTCGATCTCCTCCTCAAGCTTTATATTTTTGATCAATTTCCACCATTGGTTGGCTTCTCCCTCCATATGATAAGATTCCATAAGAACCTTCTATTTTTCGGAACATTGAAAGATAGAGAAGATATTTTCAATAGATTTAATCCATAGTTCGACAATTGAGGGATTGAATGATCCATTAAAAGTAGGAAGGCTTTGTCTCACGAAGCTGCCGATTGCGACTTGTTATTTCTGGGGGGGGGGTTGAACGTTCCTCTTGACCCATGTTTTTATTCAAATCTTGAGTTAACTAATATAGTATCGTGACAAGGTTTAGGATTCCCACTCCTATTTGATTGGGAATCTCATTAGAACAGTCATCACATTGATCTTTATATCAGTTGTTAGCCTAAGTCCTCTTATTACCATCCATTGGATAGAATAAAAGCTAAGTTAGGGTTAACACATAAAGGATAATCCAAATACAAAAATAGATGACTTATAAATTACTTTTATTTCCTTAACTTATGAATCTTCAGGCTTCAATCTATGTTATCCATGATCTACCGCCCAAAATTTATTCTTAGGAGAATTTTTTATTCCCAAAAAATGGTTGACAATAATCTTCTAAATTTACCAAAGCATATCCCTTGGGAGTGCCAAAACCAAGAGTGTAACAAGGCCCAATTTTTTGAAATAGGAAACCTTAGATCAAGACTGAAACTCCTTGTCAGAGTTTTCACTCCTAGGTACATCTGTGCCAGATCCGCCTCTACCATCTCGCATCAAAATAAGGATTTATTTTCATGATAAACCACTTACTCAATAATCACAAAAAATTAGGGATGTTTTTATTATACTTTTTCTTATCTCTAAGGTTTCACTAGGCTTATTTAATCCTAATCCCAAAAATAAATAAACCTATCCTCCGATACCAACTATAACCACCATTCTTTTGAATATACACTTAAACGTGATTTATTACATAAAATCATCAGTTTTTACAACATAGAAGATCGAGAAGTATAGTTTTCCTGGGGCCTAGGAACATTACATAATGACTTAAAATATGAAACACAACATCATTATTGAAAACTTCCTTTACATGACCACTACATTCTCTCATACTTAGCATTGCATGGGATAACCTAAGGACATGCATAAGAAAAAGGTGAGATATAAATCCCATAAAGAGAGTAAACAAATAATAATATGGAGAATACAATACATTTTAGGAAATAGGCATATTAATGGAGAATAATATAAACATGAACATAAGGGTATGATATATCATGATTATCCTAACATGGAAATGTGGCAACAATACTTAACATGGTATTAACATGATCCAAGTATTTTTGCACATGGAGAATGAGTAAACCCTCATTGCAGTTGAATTAGCATGAGTGAAACATCATTTTACTTGAAGTATCATGATACTATTCTTTACATAATTCATTGGAGTGCTATCAGGGAACACTCTTCTTAAACATTTCATTTCATGCATAAGTGTTCCACATGGATCATACAACTTGAAATCATTAAAAATAATAATTTATTCCACAATAAAGGAATGTGGAATTCATATATGAAACTCTATAAGCAATAAGTAAATGTGAATAATGGTGAATTACCTTGATATAGAATTGTTTATGGTTATCACTACACAATGACTTTGGCTTGGAAAATTGAGGTGCAATTTCTGCAGTATAACTGCGTGACATAAGAATTCATAGAAATGGTTGATGAGAGAGAAAGGGGTGTCTCAATGTACATGAAATGGGAAGTAATGGGATCATATATATACTTTTCTGAATACAATGAATATAATTTTAGATTCATAATAGAAAACAATTGTTTGAATGTGAATGAAAAGATAGAAATTCTTTACGGAATTTGGGCATGGTAATGGGTGTACATGGATGGAATTAATGAGATGGAAAGGAATATATCATCATTAAAACATAAATAGGGATTTATGGGGGGTGTGAAATCATATGACAACATTTTTAATTGAAAATATAAGGGCATAACAACATAATGAAATTTGGGAAAAAATGGTAAAGAAGAAATCCCTTATTTGGAAGTGTGATCCCAAAGGCTTGGGAGAGGATTGAGAGAGGATTCATGGGAACTTGGGTGCCTTGGGAGGATTCTATAGAGAGTATGGAAGAGGTTGGGAGAGATCAAAAGGATTTTAGTGAATAGGAAGTGGGATATTGGGTGGGTTTATAAAGGGAAAGAGAGGAAAATATTTTTTATTTTAGTTTGGAACACCACACACTAAACTAATCAAAACCACAAACCAACCCACATTTTTTTCCAATGGTTTTTTTCAAATGGGAGTGGAAAAAATTATTTTATTAGTCTAATTGATGAAATTCTTAAAATATTAATCTTTCGTATGTGGAAGTGAGTCACACTCTAAAGGAAATCAATTTGAAATGTTGAAATGTTTTATAACTCTTGGAGGGTCCACTAAAGTTTTGTAAAATAAATAAATAAACCCAAAATCACATTATTTTAATGGTAAAATATATATTTACTGAAAATAATGTTTATATTATTTTATTACATCACTATTGAGTCATTATGATGACATAAAACATATTATATATTTAAATGGTACTTAATTTTACCCAAAAAAATCAACTGTCTAAGAAAATTATGAAAAATTCACTGTTAGACAATTTAAAAGTTCTGATTCCAAAAATAATATTCATATTATCTAAATAATTTTCTATATATGTGAATTTTTAACTTTCAAAATAAAGAACTGACATTTATAAAATATTCATGGGTTTTGACAAAAAAGCTTTCAAACTATAAAAATTACAATTCTATTCCTAAAAATTATATAATCATTTATATTAAATAAAAAAGTAATTTAGTAATAATATTTAATTAAAATTTCATTTAATTAAAAAATCTATTTATTCATTAAAATATACTTCTTAATTAAATACTAACTAAAAATATTATTTTTTCTTTAAAAAATATTTACAAAGTAACAATAATAAAATGAATGTATATTCTAAATAAAAAATAATAATATATATAATCACAGTGCTAGGGTCTTGTTGCAAAATCCCTTATAAATTCTGAATAGGACTGAAGGGTAAGATGTGCGATGGTGACAGACTTTTGGGGTGGCTCAGATAACATCGCTCGGGTGGTAATATCTATCAACTTCCACTTCTCCCATAGGTGGTTCCGCTCAAGCTTAATGTGTAAAAGCTCAGCTTGGGCTTGGTCAAGAGAAAGTCTCAATGAAAGAACCTAATTTCCTAACTCCACGAAATGGACTTTGTATGGAGTAATTATACTGGATGAGGCCATTAATTCTTTTGTATGATTAAATTGGATTTGTTAAAGCCCTATATTTATAGTAATCACGTAATCACTGTTTAACGACTATATTTGCAATGGTCACAATGCCTAATGGTATTTTAAAAACCAAAAACATAAAACCAAGGAAGTTCATAAGTTTTATATATCTATAATAATATATTTAATTAGACCAAGATTAATTATCATTAATGAATGTTTGGATCATTACACCATTTTCTCTCCAAAATCCAGTTCAACTTTCATAGAAATCCCCATGATATCCTCATACTTGTCATAGTCTTAATTGGAAATATTCTTCTATAGATGAGGTATTAGTCCACCAAATAATCTATCAACTTTCCCATTAAGAACTATGATAAAGCTTAAGGTATAATGGGATAGTCTTCTGATTTTATTATCATAGATTCCAAAAGATTCATTCTCCTTCTTCTTCAGTTCAAGGAATTCATTTTCTATTTTAATTCACCCCAAATTAAAGAAATAATTATTGAAGAAGATTCCCCTAAACTATTCGCATTCCATAGATTTAATATACCCTTTTAAACTCATGTTTTTAATTAGTTCCCACCACTTATTAGATTCCCTCTATAAACAGTACATGGCCAGAGTTACTTTCTATTATTCCGAACAACGAAGTACAGAAAATATCTTTTCTATAGATTTTATCCACTGTTCTGAAATCAATGGATCAGTAGATCCACTAAAAATTTGTGGCAGATGATGCATAAAGGACTCAACGTAAATCTATTCCCTTCTTAGTGAAAATGTTCTCTCAGCTACATTCAAGTTATTTCACAGAACTTGAGTTAGTTGATTCATAATTTTCATTAAGGTTTACATTATGTCTTCTATCAGAGGGATGTCAGTGAATGGTTTTTTGTGCTAACTATTTACATGATTTCTCCCATTTCCCACTGTTTTATAAAAGAATGTAAAATTAGTGAGAAATGTTTTTCTTTTAGTAATATTATAAAAATAAATGTATTTCATTTCTTAAAACATAATTCTTAAATTTTTCATTCATTTTCAATAATTTAATTTTCTATAAATACTTTATAATAGTTAATAAAAATCTTATGATTAACCAAACATATCCCCTAGAAGTGTCAAACTAGGAGTTTAGCGAGGCCCATTGTCATGCACCAGTTCCTATTTGAGTCAATCTCAAAGTGGTGTTTTCATGTTTCCCCTAGAGACATCTCTTCCAGACCCACATCCACTTGTTCATATCTAGAAGAGATTTATTTATTCAGAAAACATTTACATAATATTTCACCCAAATAACATGATTTTTTTTATATATTTCAACTTTTATCTAGGGATCTTCCTATTATTTTAAAATCCCAATTTACACAATTAATTAATCCTTCCATTGATACCAACTATGGAATCCCACCTTTTTAATACATAACATTACATATCATTTTACAAATAGAGGATATTTTAATGTTTAGGGTCTTAGAAATATGGTACATAATACTTGATACATAAAACATTATTCTATTACACTATAAGGTATTCATTAAGTTTAATCCTAAGTAAATTTATTACATCTCATAACCTAGGGACATACATTAAAATAAAGGGTGTATAGAAGGCCTGGTAAGGGGAAATATGGGAAACAATTTACTTGTGATCTTGAGAAATATCAATAAGAACATAAGGAAATAAATAATGTAATATAAAATACACAACGAGGAATATAATAAAATAACATTAATAATAACTTTAAAATTAGGATAAAAAATTTAATTGAGTCATTCATAAGAATATCACCAAGGTTTATCGCTGAGGTGTCATAAAAATTACCAAGGTTTTTCTCCAAGGTATCGTAAAACCCGTAATCTATAGATATTAAATTATTAACCAAATGAATTGAAGATATATTAGTATACACACCTAATATGTATTAATTAATTTTATCCACATAGATCAAAAAAACATCTCATAAATAACCCATGGATAATAAAAGAAACAGGCTTCATTCTAAATCATTGTTTTTTAGAAAGTTCTTAAAATAAGATCCTTTTATCATTTTAAACCCATGGAAAAGAAAGAAGGATATACTCTATATTAATCCCATAATTAAAATAAATAATTTTTAAATCTATGTTAATACCCCTAGAGAGTATATAGGATTATGTATTCATAAATAAAATAAAATAATTTCTTGACCAAAAGAGAGAAATTTTGAGACGAAAATATTGTAGCATAATGTGTATAAAACAAGGTTTTATAAAACATTAAAAAGATAGAGAAAAGGTTATAAAATTCACAAATTAATCTTAATGTATTAAAAATATATAATAAAATTTATATAAGAACATTTTATTGAAATTCGAAATATATACCACATAAAAAATGAAACATTAAAGTAAAAGAGAAGTTGAGAGTTCCCTTACCTGGAAGAGTGATGCCTAAAATTAGAAGATCAGGACCTTAGGGGATTGAGGAAACCTTGGAAGGACTAATTTGGAGGTAATAATAAAAAATAATTTTGGAGAATAATTTTTTATAGAAAGGAAACAGAGTAATGGGTGGGTATTTATAGCAAAGGCGAAGGAGTTTTTTATTAATTTCTAAGGACACCTCAGTAGTGGAATTTGAAAAATCAAGGGCTTGAACATGGTATTTTTCCAAGGTATTGGCCACATGGGACACATATGGAGTTAATTTAACACAAAATATTTGACCATAAATTTAAATTAATTATTACATCATTATGAAAAAACTATTATTTCATTAAACTTACTGAAAAACTTAAACTGTAATTTTACTATTGATGTAAAACTAAATATTTTATAAAATTATCATAAATTAACCCCAACCTAATATATACATTGTGAATTCAAAAATTAACTCTATTTTATGAAAATTATTTTCCAAATATGTTAAATTTAATTTTTATATAAAATCATAATTTACTCAAAAAATACCAATTCTAAAATTATATCTGATTTTATAACACTTTGAAACAAATAACTAAGGTCACACAAAAGTAACTTATAATCATAAGGAAAAATATATATTAATATATGATTATATATTTTTTAAATTATTTTTTTTAAATCATTATATTAATTATAAATTTATAAACAAACATTTATGTTTTAAAAAATACGAATACTTAACTAATAATTTCCAAAACATCTATTTACATATATAATGATATAATTATATAATATTAACATTTAATACACTTAAATTATAGTTATTATTCCTTAGGTGAGGTTATTATTTAATTTTTCATATTACTGTTCATAAATGTAATAATATTGTTCCAAAGGTCCAAGTTACTATTCACTAAATCATTAAGTTGATCCTGTCAGACTCTAAATATCTTATTGATTATGACCATACATGTATTTTTTTTGAAAATAATTTAAAATAATCAATTATTTAAATTATAATAATTATTTAAATAAAAAATATATAACTTTTCACTAGTTATAATAAATATGAAACTTTTTAGAAAATTACTAAAAAATAACCGTAGATTAATTTTGACAATTGAAATTAAAAAATGATGTTTATTTTACCATAATAATTCTCCAAGTATGAGAAATATCTAAAACGTAATTTTTTTTCCTCTAAAATTATTTAATAAAAATTTTCTCAATTAAACATATATTTTAGTAACAAAACTATTCTTAAAACTAAAGTGATAAAATAACATTTTTATTAAAACAAAGGGATTAAAATCTAAGTGAATAAGTTTTTGACCCATTACCCCTTATAAAACTCACATGAAACCTAAGTGTAATGTGTTTGATGGTGATATACTCTTGGTGTGGCTCAGATAACATCTCCCGAGTGGTAATATCCACTAACTTGAACTTCTTCGGTAGGTGATTTTGTTCAATATTAACATGTTTAAGCTCATCTTCAGCTTGGTCTAGAGTAAAGCCCAGAAATGGTACCTCCTTCCCAATCTCCAACCCATGAGCTGCATATAGATCAATTCTACTGGATGATTCCATTGACTCTTCTTTCTGTATTAGTTATCCATTATCTTTTCTATTTATAAAAAATACTCATAACGTTATGAGTATAGTTTCGAATAATCATATTTTCCAACGGTCATAATTGACCAATAATCATAATTGGCCAATGGTCATAATTGACCAACGGTCAAAATTGACCAACAGTAAAAATTGACAAACAGTCATATAACTATTACAACCTAATGGTCACATTAAAATATACTTACCTAATTATTAAATGTAAATGGTTTTTTTAGTATTAAAAAATAACACACAATTTTTGAAAACAATTATTATCCCAAAAATTAGGGTTGTTACATGATGCATGGAAAAACCTACCTTAAATACATCAATTCAACAATGAATAATGTTTAATTTCCTTAAAAAATCCTAATAAATTCCTAAAAGCCCAGAAAAATAGTAAAACAAAGAAACCCATAATTAAAAATGAATCCATTATGAGGCTAAGATAATGGAATCATTATTTGGGAGCGAAAAAGGGAAATGAAAGAGGAAAGGATGAGTTGAGAAGGTCTATATGAGTTTACATTCAGAAATCATCTTTAAAATTTAAAGAAACCCATTGTAATCACCATGGGGGAGAGGTAAATCAAGAGGTTTGAGAGGGATATGCACCTGGGTACCAAATGGTTTGATGAAGGGATCCCTAAATGGGTTTAATTTGGTTAAAGGAAAAATGCCAATTTCAAAATTTTAATGACTTATAAAGTCCACAAATTTAGACCACTAGATTTATCAAATCATTCACCAACCCTAAAAAATTCACTCAATGAATTTAGATATGACACATGGTTTTTACACATGGTTCACCACATCAGGCATATTACATTAGAATACAAGGGCTGTGCTTTATGGTTCAATAACACAATTTGAAAAACGGTGTACCATCTTTTCACACACCTTTGGGAAAAATTGAAGGGTTTGTATGATTGGGTAGCAAGGTTTTCACTAATCATGGTCAAATCATGTGATATACAATAATTCCCTATTTCTCAAAAATTCTAAAGGAAAAGGATTTGAGAGAGAAAAAAAATGATACAAATCAGTAAATGAACAAATTTATTTGGAAAAGGGAGGTCTAGAAGTGAAAAGTAATATGTAGTACTATTCGTAATTATTAATTAATGATTACTATATATAAATAATATTTATAAATTAATAATTATTAATTTTATATTATTAATTAATAAATATAAAAATGTAAAACAGACACTAAATGAAACAAAACCATTGTATAAAAAATTAGAATTATTTTATAACCACCACTAATAATGTGATATGAAATGAAAAAATGTCATATAGTAGTGAAAATATCCACTACAAAATTGTAGATAAATTATTATTTTATATTATGTTTAGTATTGGTTTTAAAATTATTTGTTGAAAACCCATCTTTAAATAATTTTTTTCATTAGCGATTGAAGTTGGATTCATAATATTGACAAGATTTTAGTTTGAGATCTGTCTCAAGTCCCCAAAAAAAATATATAATTTTAAAAGAAAGAAAATTTTTATTTGACTAAAAAACAACCATTCACTATATAAAGTCACATGAGATGAAATACACAAACAATACAAAATACATTGGACAAAAAAACATATCTAAAGACACATGACGCCAAAACATGCATTTAACATCAATTTTCTAACACATTTTTAATGAATCTTCATATCCATACACTCTATAAAGTGTAAACAGACATTTAAAACATATACCAATATAAAACCCAATTATAATATCATTTAAACATTAAGTGAAGTTAAAGAAACACTTGAGATAAAAAATAATTCAAATTTATAGTTTTTGTTTATCATTAGTTACTTTCAGGACCCTTATCACTCAAGTCACATTTACATGTAGTGTTTTAAGCCACCAATTTCTTATAAATAATTTATTAAATATTACCTTTTAACAAGAAATTATAACATTTTAAATAATATTCCCCACAATAGACCATTATTTTTTTACTTGAGACTCATCACTAACTGGGGAAAAAATTGAAACATAAAATTGTTTGGATTCCCTGGTATATGAACTCATACTATGAAATATCCATGTAGAAGAACACATTTAATTTTATATTTACCACCCTCACATAAGTCTTCTATTTTACTTTTTCAAACTTTTTGTCAAAATTTTTTGATGATCCAAAACAAGTAAACATGTCACAAAATTTGATAATTCAAAATATATTGTTTAAATAATCTCTTAATTGAATTTTATCACATTAACATTTTAAATATTTTAATAAATTTATTTAAAATTTTCCACTTTATTTTACTTTATATACCTTTTCAAATCATTTACATTGTCAAGATATCTTCAATTATTACCAATAGCGACTATATAAAAAAATTTATTTTTGTTATTTAAATATTTATGGTAAATTACAAAAGGGTATAATTTATATTTTATCTTTTAATTGATTCATAAAAATTGTTAAAAATTACCAATAAATTTTTTATCATTTTTTAATTCCATTATAATTAAAACTAATAAAATATCATTCATAACTTATTTTCATTATTTTATAAAAGTTTTTCACTTATATTGGTTTTTTGGTCCCCAATAAGAAAAAAAATATATGGTTGGAAAATTTTATTTAATTAACCTAAATTATATTTATTTTAATGATAAAATAATTTCATAATTTACTTAAAATTAGTTTGGAATGATATAATGAAAAAATGTAATATTTTTCTAATTATAAAAACAGTTAATAAATAAATTATTTGTAGGAGGATTCATTTGGAGGTATATAATAAATAAACCACTATATTGGTAAATATTATAAGAGAAGTAAATAATATTCTATATAAAATGGTTTTCAATAGAAAATAAATTCTATATTGTTAAAAAAAACCTTTAAATAAGATGTTTAATTTTAAAATGTCTTCCAAACTGTAGCTTAGAAAAAAAACATTGACCAAGGTCTCACTCTTAAAAAATATTTGATTGAAATATCACGTAGGATAAGAAATTATATGTTTCTAAACATTTTTAATTAAATTTTTTTATAAGTTATCTAAGAATAACTAAACCTTTAGTGAAATTTTTGAATCATTGAAAGAACTTGTGGATCAGTAACACTACTATAAAATATTTATATTTCTATGATATAAACCATCCTTGGATATTTTATTTTATTAGATTCATTTGAATGAAAATTATCCTTATAAAAAATAATTAATATATCTTTCATTTTATCATAAAAAGTCTATGGAATATTTTTCAAATTTAAACTAAGACAACCCAATAATAATATCCACACATATTACATCATTTTACATATATAGTCATTATATCTCATAGTGATTCGGACCCCCAAACCTATTATTTTATTGTTTTTTGTATATTTAATTCATAAATAACATATTTTACCAAAATTATTAAATATCTATGACAAATAATCTTTAAATGAGACACAATTTTAGAAGTATCAAATATAGTACCTATTTTAATTATGTGGGGAATGAAAACATAAGAAATGAAGATCCCAGACACCCACTAAGGGGTGAAAATAAGAGATATAAATTGAAGATCATAAGAGAACATATCATGAAAATGTGGGTATGGTATTATAATTAAGGTTCATGAAATTAATATGAGTAAATCAAATGAAATAAAACATGGATAATAAATCATGAACTATGACATAATATTTTCAATATAACATGTAAAATGTGAAATGGGAATGTGAAATCATGAGACAATTATCATAGTTTAAGGAAAAATATCAGAGGAGTGTGGAAGAATATAAAAATCTAGTATATGAATGTATCACATTCATATTTATATAAAATAATATCTTATATCAAGTCTCACTACCGGGACCATCATTAAATAGTGGATAGAGTACCATAGTGAATTGGGTTCACTCCCCATTTCTATATATATTATGGATTGGGTTCACTACCCAATCCCATATATTTCCTCTTATGATATATAAATAATTACCTAGTGCATTTTAAGGCAAAATAATTATAGACTCACCCATCAGATACTGAAAAACCACAAATATGTGTGCCACACGAACACAAAAAAAATTCAAAATTCAATCATATCATAATTAAACTATATGAAAGAAACAAGTTTGATGAATATTTATACAAAAAATAATGCTAATTAATTTAGAGAAATAAGGTGGATGTTATCATTAGATATTGTCCCTAGTGAATTATAAGAAACATTAAAGGATTTTTACATAGATGAAAAACACTTTAAAAGAACATTAGAAAAACTATTTGGAAAAAAAGAAGAAATATCCTTTATATTTTTAATAAAATTTATTTAAAAATGAAATAATTTATAAATAATTTTTTTAGAAAAATAATTATAATATAATAAATAATTACTTTTAAGAACCATGAGAACATGGGAAAGAATCTTTATGATGAAAAATAATGAAAATGGGGGAAGGATGTGATTGTGTGAAAATTATTAAAAAAAATTCCTTTCACACTTATATAAAAGAAATAAATATCAATAGAAAATAATGTTAGTAAATCATGTAAGTTGGGATAAGTAAATCCATAAAATCACATGTAAAATATGGGCATGGATAGGAATGATTCTCGAAAAAAAAAAAGAGATAAGGTTGGTTCCACTTACAATCATCCTTTTAGATTAATTGTGAATCCAAGGTAGTTGAATTGGTAAGGATACATGTAAACCCAAAAAATAACCATGGTAGAAGAAGATAAAAGGGTTTTAGAGAAAAATTACAAATAATTTCCCCAAATAGGAATTTATATATAGGTAATCTTGGTTTTAAAGTGATATTGGAAAAGAAACCCTTACTATTACTCCCAAATTCCATGAAAGAAGTTTAACCTCCTGTATAGTAAACATAGACAAATTAATAACTTTTTTAAGAACCTTATTCATATATATTTACTTCTCTGGTATTAAACTATAATAATTTATTACATATATAATAGTTATTTTTTCATAATTTTATAATAGTATTTTTGATTATTTTGTGAAGGTTTTGTGATGGATATGTTTATATTTGTGGTTTGATAAAATATATATCCACCAAAAATTATTTAAGGTAGTGGAAAAATTATTTTTTAGTGATTTATTTAGTTCTATATACATTTTATGAATGATATGGGTATGGTTGTGAGAATAGAATCCATGATGAGCATGTTTCATGTAATTTACTAAAAACAATAAGTTTCTTTATAATGACCATTAATTTTTGTGTCACCTTACAAAAAAAATATTTATAACATAAATAAATAATTAATATCATATATTGTTAGTATTAATGTCTTTATATCCATCCATTATGAAAATAAAGGTTTTCATATAATATCATTCTTGTTGGTGGTTGAATGAAATGAAATAAAAAAAATTATACTATTGAATGAGTAGGATTATATATTTATATCTTGGAAATATGATATTAATACAAGTATAATGATGTTAATATATCAAAATTAGTGTGGACGATATCATTTATAAATATTTTATATGATAAGGTATTATAAAAATATGGTGAAGAACTAGATTCTTTGAAGGATTATCTCTCTCAAAGAGGTTCCATTAGAATGAAAGATTTAGGAATCTTTAAGAGAGGGAATTAAGTTGTGGTTTAAAGAGATAAATTAAGGAAAATATTCATTCAGGATATGTAGAGTAGGGGTCCTTTTACAGGTGAGTTTTGAGTAACAATATTGCATATACCCATTCCCTAAGGTGTAAGATTGTTATTTTACATGGAATGGGGACCAGAGTGTATAAATAATATATATAGATCATTAAAACCCTCATGATCATAATTTAGAGTTAATTTTAGACGCGTTCTAGGTTTTTACCTCATAATTTAACACTTTTACCTCATTTTACTTTTATGTACCTCAATTTTTACCTTGGTAATTTTTTTCCAAAAATGAAATTGACCCTATAGAAATTTTCAATGTGATGATTCCAAATTTTAAATATATTAAATCTAACGGAATTTATAAATATTATAAATTTAAATTTTAAATGAAAACATAAAATATATAGGAAAAAGTGTTTTATTGAAAAATGAATGCATTAAGTGTTCTTAATCTTGTTACATATAAATTACTAATTCAATGAGTGTTAGTATTTTTTTTAATAAATTGAAACATTAAATTTTATTATAATGATCCCCTAAAAGTGATAAATTTAATTTATTAAGATAAAAACACATTGGACCTACAAAGAATGAATCTCAAAAAAATATCTATTTTAAATTAAATGACTTTATTCAAATCCTATTATTATATTCTATCTATACAATTTACTTAATAAATTTTTATTATAATTTTTATTGAAATTTTATAAAATAATAAAATGTAACATCCTAAGATTTTAATATATGATTACCTTTAAATAAGTCAATGTGTTTGATATTTTTCTCCACACACAACATCGAACTAAACAAAAACAATGATATATTTAGATAAAAATAAAAATATTAAGTATGATTGTTAAAACCTAATTAGATTTACATCTATATATAAATAAAACAAATGACTTTAAATTTGAATTAAATTAAATTTGTTTACCTAAAATTACTAATAATATTATTTTATGCTTATAAATGTTTTTGTCAAAATATTGTCTTTTTATGAGATATGCATTTCAATTTCATGAAACTTGTGATTAATGATGATAGGATATATATTTTTTAACAATTGTTTAATACTAATTTAATTAATAAATTTTAGGAAATATGAATGAGAATGTTTAATATTTTATAAAAAGTTATTTTTCTATAAAAACTGTTTTTCACTATATCTCATCATTTTATTTAAATGTTAAATTTCTAAATTTTAGATTCTTAATTTGAGAAAAAAAATTATTTTTTAGTTCGTCAAAGTAATATTTTCTTAAGATAAATTTTTGGGATTTGTCCAAAAATATTGACTTTAACATGAATAGTACAACGTACCATTTTTACAAATACCATGATTTAATGACATTTTTAATATGTAAGTATTTATAGAAATTTCTGATTCATTCTTTTACATAAAATATGTATTTTATAAGTGAAATCATAAATCTAAAATTTCTATTTCTAGTTTAAAAACCTATTTGTAATATTGTTGAAAATATATTTTTTAAAGTGGAGTGAAAATATTATGAATAGTACCTTATGTATATTCAAACACTAAAAATCCATAAGGAGTATCAAGGGGACTTCTCAAATCTTCTTGTGTAAGCACACCTGTACATCTAAAGAAGGACACAACCCCATTTTGCAGTAATGAATGGCAGGGCACCCCTGCAAGGGGAACCTACACCGAGAACCTATGTTCAAGACCTATATAGATAATATCTTTTGACTATGGTCCCCTATTTACCTATAAATAGAACCCTTAGGATCCTCATTAACAACAACTGGAAAATCAGAAGAATCCCCCAAGCTCTGGTCGAACAATACCTTTGCCCAGGTCATTAAAAATTCCTCATATATCTCTCCAAAACCTATGAGAAGAGAGAATTAATGGGGATAAGTGAGATCAAAGTCCCTTTGGGGTTTGAAACAAAAGGCACTTGCATAAGGACCCCTTCACCCCTAGTGTACAACCACATATGAGAGCCCCCATCCATTACCAAGGACCTGTGTGAGACCTATCCATGGATACCTGTGGAGACCCATTGTGCCCAGGCTAAAGCCTCTCCCAAGTGTTGTTTCCCAGGTGGTTCATTTCCTAAGTCATACCCAGCTCATTCATTCTAATAACCCCAATAAAAAGTACTTGAAATTCCTGAAAGGACCTAAAAGGATCACATTTTCTCTATAAGACATGACCTTCACAAGTCCCCATTTGAGTCCTTTTACAAGCCTCTAAAGGGAGTGATCCTATTCCTTTAGATCCCTCACATAAGGGGGGACAATTTTAAACCTCCACTAAATCCTTCAAATATGAAATACAAAAAATAAGGTCACACCATAATGTCATCCATTCGGATTTTCATTCTTAATTTTATAGGTTTCCCACACTTTTTTCACCCGATGGTCAGGGTCCTCAGTGTGTATGTAGATTTTTATTCCAATGGCCTTGAGTACCTAGAAATTGAGGATGGTTTCACAGAGTTCCCGGTATTAGGAATAATAGTTAATAATATTTCCTCCCCATATAATCTTTGAGAAATAAAGCCTCTGGTTCAATGCAAAGAGGGTACGAATCACACTTTTATTTCCTTTAAATAGGGAATGATATTCTCTTCTCTAGCTACAGAACTAATTTTTGGGAATCCTCCCCAGGAGTAATCTCCTATCCTTTATTACAGGTGGTTTCATTCTTGATCTTCCCTTCTCCCGAAGGGCTATATCTGGGTGGTTTTTCTGATATTACTATCTTGGTATAAAGATCATAGAGGGGATCGACACCGTATCTCTTCCCATCTCTCGTAGGCCCATGATATTCCACTAGTAGAGGAGGATTAATGTGTGGTTTGCTGGATCTTACACTTCCTCTTATCTCTCACATTTTAGTATGACTCAACCTATATCAAACTTACATAGAGGTTATTAACAATCATATCATCCACACAGTTGGATTCATGTTTCATTAGATAATCTTCTTTCTAATATTCCGCTCACCTTCCCTTATAGTTCCCCCATAGTTGTGGGTCCTCAATAAAATGTACCCAACCTTAGGGAAAATCTGATTGTGTGGTTGCTGAGACCCTCTGTTTCCTCTTGTTTCTCACACCTGTCATGACTCATATGGTCTTAGAGGTTGACAGTGGTGATGTCATCCACATGACCCGAGACCCTTGGGCCACCTACTTGGTATAATCCACAAAACCTTATTTATGGGAATCCTCTTCAGGGGTAATCTACAATCATACTCATCCATGGGAATCCTATTTGAGTTTTAGCCTTGATTATATCATTAAACTGACCACAGGCATCCTCCTCATGTGAAAACCCCAACTGAACCCATACATGGGAAACATTTGATATGTAAATCCCAATTCATTAATAATCCTCCTATTTCAGTGTAAGCCCCCAATAATAACCAATACAAGGAAATTTTTCTTAGGGGTAAGTCCCAACTAAACTTAAGAAAACCCCGATATCATCCATAAGAGTAATCCCCAAACCAAACCACCAAATATCCATGAGTCAATAAACTCTTCATGGAACAAAATTCATTCATCACTGCATCCTCTCTAAGATTAATCCACAACTTAATCCTCTCAAATGCACAGACATCCCTATAAGAAAAACCTATAGAATGACTCTATTGTCAGGGATCCTCAAAACAAAACTATGTGGGATTTTATTCTCATCCAAATAGGATATGTGGGAATCCTCCATGTGGTTTAAACCCAATACCCCAAATTAACCCTATTTTTTATGGGCCACATTCCAAGTAGGGTCTAATTCAACAGAGGAAACTATATCCCTTTCAGGATCCTTGGGATGATATAGCATAATTCATAAACCAAACTTTGACTAGGAACCTTTCACCTTGACTTCCTATGTAATGTATTTTATTTTCCCATGTATTTTTTTAGAAATTATATGGAATTATTTTGAGACCAAGAACTGAGACGACGTGTGATTCCAAAGAATCATTTTCCCGAAATATTTTTTGAAAAATATTAAAATTTTAATAGTATGCACACATATGTTTACTAAAAAGGAGAGATAACTATTAAACAGGTGCCCAAATCAGACATACAAGGTCATTAGTGAGATTAGAGTTGTGTTTTTACCCTAGGCGTGACATAAATTTTGATGGCATGAGTCATCTATTTAAAATGTTATAGAGGGAGAAATGGTAAATAAAATATTTTTTTATAATTTTTTTTTGACATAATGAATGTTATTTTAATATGACTTTTTTAGGAATTCGGAGTTATCACCATAATAAGGGAATTATTCTAAGATGTGGAGAGGAACTCTCTCAATAAACAGGGACAGATCATGGATTTATGATCGATGCACAACCAATTTGAAGTAGCCTGACCGCCACCGCCAATGACATAATAATAATCATTTATTAGTGACCAATCTGAATAGAGGTAGGGTGGTTATTTCTTTGTGATATTTATCATTCTTGGTTTTTACAAAAAAATTGGGTCAATCCACAAATAGATTGACATGCAGTTTGATCCTTTTTGGGTGGTTTATAATTAAGGGATTATTTAGGGAGTTTTACTTATTCATCTTCGTTATTCATTATAATGATAATGAATTGAGGATGACAGTAACGAAAGCCGATATTAATTCCGTGGGAATTATTTTTACTTTCCCTATCCCCCATTCCACACGTTCATCTACATTGGACCCACTTGGACACATTTAGAATTTCTGAGTGGATCTGAACATGATCAAACCCACATATTAGAGGAAAACAGAAAATAGAGGTCGGGTATGTGAAGATCGTGACCCGAGGATCATGGATTTATGAAAATTTCAAAATTTGGGCATCAAGGGTGGCATAGTTGTTTGAGAAAGGGGGAATTAGTGTGAGTCCAATGAGGAGAGGCAGTGGTGATAGGATGTGTAGATAGCATGGAGTGTGGCGGGTAGCTACATAGGAGCTAGCGGGGATGGAGGAAGTGGATCGTGGCAGTGATTGCATGGAATGCAGTGGGAGGCTACATGCGGTGGCCATAGGGTGCGGCAAGGCCATATGATGTAGTAGAGGAGACTGTATGGGATGCAAGTTGCAGGGTAATATTGGTCCAGGTAGGCCAAGTATAGAGGACCAATAAGGTCGAGCAGAGTAGCCCAGGTAGATAGAGCCAAGTGCGATTGGGCCGGTCCAGGAGCGACAGGATGGGCTAAGCTGATTGGGAAAGGCTGAGTGGGTATGGCATGATGGGCCGGGCCAAATGGGTTGGACCTAGGGTGACTAGTCTGAAGCTAGGACACAATTGATCTAGACCCTGTGGGCAAGTAGGTCTAGGTGGTCGACCACAGTGGTCCACCACCATATTCGGTGGACCAACCGTGAGTTGGTCCACATGCCCAGTGACCCACTTATGAAACTTAAAAAAGGATATAACTTTTAGATAGTATATCCGTTTGATGAGACGTCTATGGTGTTGGGACCCTGATTTTGAGATGGCTCTTTTGAGATAATGTGGTGATCTTTTATCTTGGACTAGTATAGGTTTAGAGCATTCCCTTGGTCCTTCACTATTGGGTTTTATATGAAATTACATCCATATTAATGGATTGTAGTCCCTTATAGAGGATGATTCCTAGATAGAGTTATGGTATCCTTCCTTGGGACTGGAGTGATCCTCTATCAATCCTAGTGTATTTTTATGGAATCAATATAACCTATGAGAGTAAAGTGTTGGTCCTCTATCTAACAGGCCACATCAGTATGGTTAGTGGTGTTCTCTATGCAGGATCCCTTATGTTACAAGCAACATCAGTAGGGTTAGTGGTATTCTCTGGGAATGATCGCCTACATTGCTTGTTGATCCAGATTGGGTTAGTGGTATTATCTGGGTAGGATCCTCACTATGTGTATCATAGTCTTCCTTGACCAATGCCATCTATTTGGGTGGGGCCCAAATGAGCTAGAACTCTTAGTGACTATCTCAGATTATATCATGGATCGAGGAGTGAGTTCTCATAAAATGAGCAATCTTTGAGTAGAATCATGTGGATAGTAATTGGTTGTGGCTTACCTCTAGACCTTCTTTTTTGTACTGAGTATATCAGGATATTATTATTATATGTTCTTTTAACATATACATTTGTAGAGGTGACTTGTATATAATCTAAGGTATTTCCTTTATTGTATTTCCTTTTTAGTTTTTGGGTGTCATACAGAGTATTATTGTACTTACCACTGCATGGGTTTTTCCTACATGTGTCATATCTAGTAAAGATGATCGACCCTTTGATATAGTCCTAGGTGGACTATGACCAGGTGGTGGTTAGTGAGGCCAGATAGACGAGTTGTGCTCCTATGGTTTTAGACAATAGTATCAGTATCATTACCATTAGGTCAGATCAGGTAGGGTTTTCTTTTTGTGGATGAGTTTCAGGAACTTTTGTATTTACTTTCCTAGACTAGGGAAATGTGTGAAACAAAACACCATGTTTTGTTGGACTTATTTATAGAATCTTTTTGGTGGTATTGTATTCTAGACCTGTTTACTTTCCAGTACTTTCACTATTGTACTCTAGTTGTGGGTTATAGCGGTTTTCATGCATTGTTTACTTATTATTTTTACATTTCAACATTTGTGGCTTAGAAATGTGAGCGTACATACAAGTAATTTATAATAATGCCTCCCATTTGTGCGATATTCCTACTCAGTGCTAGTCACTATCCCCTGGTCCATTGGAGGAAGTCTTGGGGTAGTCATGGCACAGACCCCTCTAGGACAATGACAGAGTGGTATCAGAGGTGTTTGGTTCTACTTTAGGACTGGGAATATGTGATGTTTGTTTGGGGAAATAGTGTTAAGTATTTCAATTTCATCTTTTAGGATAAGGACTCCAGTGTTGGTGTGGTGGCTGACAAATCCATACACTAGGACTCTGATTAACTACTTTTAAACTTGGAACATGAAAACACTAGTTGTGGGAAAAAACAATGGTACATGCATCATATAGGAATGACTGTAATTTATATGTCCTTCTTGAGTCATCTATCCAGATATACTCTATTGAATGTGGTACATATTTTTCTATTTTTGGATGCTTCCACATAGACATTCATCCAAGATTCTGTCGTGTGATCATGAGGATGATCTTCCTAGTGACAAGGCATTGGTATAGAGGCTTATAATAGAGATGGAACCTCCTAGTGGTGAAATAGCTATACATCCACTAGTTAAGTAGCAGTTACTACCTACAATACTAGCTGAGGATAAATGTAGGATGAGTGAATTTCATGAGTTCTAGAGGTTGAAACCTCTTAGGTTTCAGGGTGATCCAGACCCCCATTTTTGTAAGGACTGTCTGGTGGTTGTAACCTATGTTTTCCTCCTTGTTAGGACACCTGCTGACTAGATAGAAGTCCTCTCTGTGAGTCTTATTCAGAGATCCATGGGGTGATGGTGGATCTTAGTTGAATATTATCATGAAAATACAACTCTCTCCTAGATAGACTTCGACCATATCTTTAGATAGTAGTTCCATCCATCCATGTTGTGATCAGTATGTATATAAGAACATTTGTATGTGAAGTATGGAAATATGATTATGGTGAATTATTTAGTGAAGATTAACGACCTTTAACACTACTCCATGGACATGGAATGAGACTAGTTCTTCAGAGGTTGGAATTTTGAGAAGGGCTTACTATGGGACATCAGGGCTTTAATGGAATCCCATTACATTCCTACTTATGTTGGACTTGAGTGATCCCTACTGGTGGAGAGTTTTTTGGTGGCGAAGACACTAAAAGTGGGATATAGAAGTGGGAACTGTGTAGATGAGACCTCAGTAGTAGGTATATGATGATAGTCATAGGGACCCATGTGGGTTAGAAAATTCAGTAGATGACCCCAGGACTCAGGTTCAGTGGTGAAGAGCTCCCATGTTAGCTCTAGTCATTCCATATATAGACAATGTTAAACATGTGGCGGTTAGTGACATATGGCATGAGATTGCCTTACCTATCTTACATATGATCAGGGGATGGTCGAGGGACCACTGAGGAAGAGGCAGAGATAGGAGCAGGGTGGTTTTAGGGTGACATACATGGAAGATGAGTAGGAAAAGTAGTAGGAGGTGGTCAAAGGTTCAACCCATTAACACCACCCCCATGTAGTCCAAGCGAGGCTCAAAGAGCAGGTGGACAGGGATGAGGACAGCTACAGGTGATGAAGAATTATGACTGTAGGGATTTAGGGATGATCGGGGTATGTTTTTTATCTTTTACAATTTCGATTATGTTTTAATAGACATTGGTACTGGTCATTCCTTTCTTTCCACAAACCATTTTTGGGACTCATAGATTGTGGTTGAACCGTTGACTTGAACCATATGCTTAGATACTCTTACAAGAGAATATTCGATAATCACAAACAGGTGCTGACAGAGTGACCTGACTCTTGGAGGTAAGATTTTTTTGTTGGGATCTCTTGGTAGTGGCGTTGAGGCCTTACAACATCATTCTTTTTATGAACTAGTTATCCACAGTTCATAATTTGATTGACTATTTTAGTCATAGAGTTTGGTGTTTCCATATTGATGGAACATGTTTTTCCTTTGTTGGTGAAATGGAATTGTATGCAGCACAGAATGGAATCACACAGAAGAGGGTGCATCTGATTAATCATCAGTTGGATAGCCTCACCCTTGGTGCAGTTGATGATTTGAGTCCTTAGTTTTTTGATGTGGTGGTAGATTATGAGGATTCCTTCCCTGAAGATGTTACGGGCTTACCTCCATATAGTGGGATGAACTTCTGTATTGATCTAAACCCCATAAATACACCAATATCTATACCTGTATATCAGATGGATCCCATAGAGATTCGTGAGATGAGGGTGCTGTTGGAGGACTTACAGAGAAAGATCTTCTTGAGTCCCAGTGTTTTACCCTAGGCATCTCCAGTTTTTTTTGACAAGAATTAAGATGGGAAATTGAGGTTATGTGTGGATTAATGGATCTTAAATCAGGTGACCATGAACAACAAGTATCCATTACCAAGGATCAATGACCTCTTTTATCAGTTGAAAGGGGTGTTGTGGTTCTTTAAGATTGAACTCAGATCAGGCTATCACAAACTAAAAGTACGGGATGAGGATATACTGAAGACGACCTTTAGGTGTTGTTATAGTCACTATAAGTACTTAATGATTCCATTTTGAATGGAGAATTCCCGAAATGATTTTATGGGACTTAAGAACTGGATATTTCATCCTTACATAGACCAGTTCGTTGTGGTCTTCATTTGTTGGCATCCTAGTGTACTCAACATCCGAGGAGGAGCACACAAGACACTTGAAGATGGTCCCAAACACACTCTGAGGGGACTGAATTTATGGAAACCTCTCAAACTGTTAGTTTTTTATTATAGAAGTTTGTTTTTTGGGACACATTATATTGGAGGATGGAGTTGTAGTGGATCTAGTGAAGGTTGAGGAGGTTCTTTCTTGTGATCCACCTAAGAGTGTTACTGAGGTGAAGAGTTACCTTGGTTTGGCATGGTAGTATTAGAGGATTGTAACTAACTTTATTAGAGTGGTATCACCCTTTGGGATCTTTGAGACAAAATGGATAGCCTTTTATGAGGATGAAAAATTTCCAGGAGAGTTTTCAGTAGTTAAGACAGAAATTGATGAGTGCTCCCATCTTGATATTACCAAAAGAAAGTAACGAGTGTGTGGTACTCTATGATACATTAGGGACCACACATGGTTGAGTCCTGATATAGGGGTAAGTTGTGATTTCCTATGGTTCAGTCTAGTTGAGACTGCATAAGAAGAACTATGCATCCCATGATATTGAGCTAGAAAAAGTAGTCTTCACATTTAATATGTGGCGACACTACCTCATGGGAAAGCATTTTATCGTCTACTCTAATAATAAGAGTCTCAAGTATATCTTCTCTCATAAGGGTCTAAACTTAAGATAGAGGAGATGGATAAAGTTCTTCTAGGACTATAACTTTGAGATTTTCTATACTCCTAGGAAGGGTAACATGGTGACACATTCTCTAAATAGGAGATCTAGTTCACAGTTGCCGAAAGAGGCGTCAGGGTATTTAGCCTCATTGCAGTTATCCTTCGCAAATGAAGATGGTGCAGCTTACCTCTAGTCGATAGTTATCACCCCTCCACTCTTACAATGAGTTAGTGAATCACAGCTTGAGGATATCGACTATGAGACCTTATATTCTTAGATATCTATAGGTCATGCTCCTAATGGGTTTTTGGAAAGGTGGGAATCACATCTTTATTTTTAGAGGGCACATAGTAGTACCATTATCTTTATAGGAGGAGGTTTTGAGAGAGTTCCATAAATCCCCATTGGCGATATATCCTTGTGTTCAAAAGACGTACTAGGACCTCGATGTCAGTTTTGGTGGCCAAGAATAAAAAAGGGAGTTATGGAGTTTGTTTATCAATGCCTAACTTGTCATAAAGTGAAGACTGAGCACTAGGTTCCTGCGGGTTTTACACAACCCCTTGAGGTACCTGAATGGAAGTGGGATGGGATATCAATGGACTTTGGGATAGGTTTACCACATAATTCTAGTGGGAATGATACCATCTGGGTAATAGTTGAATGAATCACCAAGTCTATCCAGTTCCTAGCTATCCAAGGGCAGATTTCAGTCGATAGATTGTGACATATCTATGTCTAAAAGTTAGTTTGACTCTATGGAGTTCCATCAATGATATTTTCAGATTGTGATGATAGAATTACATCCTTGTTGTGGAAGGGATAAGAAGAATTTTTTAGGACTTAGTTATACTTGAGCACAACATTTTACCCACAGAAAACTAACCAGACTAAGCAGACCATTTAGGTTATGGAGGACATGTTCCCGACATGCATGTTGGATTTTGGCCATAGTCGGGAGGATCGCCTAGAAATGGTAGAGTTTGCATAAAAATATAGCTATCAATACACCATTGGTATGGAACCATTTGAGGTCTTGTATGGGTGACCCTATAGGTCACCACTTTGCAAGACTTACCTAGGAGATTCAACACTCATGGGTCTAAATTGGTGTGAGCTACTACAGAGAAGGTGCAGATCATCCAAGAGCAGATGATGAAAGCACAATGCCAATAAATTTCTATGATAATAGGCAGAATATGCCTTTATATTTATATGAAGGATACCACATGTTACTTAAGGTCTCACCTTGACACAGATTATAGAGATTTGGCTAGGGTGGAAAGCTATATCCGAGGTTCGTCAAACCTTTAATGATACTACATAGTGTTTGCGTGGTGGCATACCTCTTGGATATACCTTTGTGGTTAGAGTGGGTACATGATGTCTTCCATGTGTCACATTTGAGGTGGTACATGTATGACCCATCACATGTCATCGACTAAGGAAAGATGGACATTGAGGATGGAGTAAATTTTGCTGAGTACCCAGTGGAGATCAAGGATGGGCAAGAGAGGGTCATTTTTTGGTTATTAATTCCTTTAGTGTGTGTCTGGTGGAATCATGAGAGTCTTTAGGAGAGAACATTGGATCATGATGCTTGAATTCAGGCCCAGTACCCTCATTTTTTTGAGTATCCTTTGTTTTGTCTTTTAGTGACATATATCTCCATGGTGGGTAGAACATAACATCTTGGATTTTCTCATGTATTTTTGTTAGAAATTATATGTAATTATTTAGAGACTACGTATTGAGACAACATGTGATTCTGAGGCCCGGTTTTCCTAAAACAATTGTTTTAAATATAGCAATCTTCTAAAAGCATGAGCATATAGTTTTCCTAAAAAACTAAAGTAACTCGTAAATCGGTTCCTGAATCAGAAATCTACGGGAATTAGTGATCTCATAGAAGTGGTTTTACCCTAGGAGTGGAATAACTTTTTTAGTGTGGTTCGCATGTAGAAAAAGTCACAAAGGGTGACATTATAAAAAAAATATTTTTTATAAAAAAATATTTTCGACACAAGGATGTTTATTTTAATATGACTTTGTCAGGAATTCAGGGTTAGCATCATAACTCTATAAATCCTCTAATATATAGAGAAGAACTCCGTCAACAAACAAAGAAAGATCTTGGATCAATGATCAATGCACAACTGATTCAAAGGAACCTTGTTGATGATGACGATGACATAATGATCATCCTTCATTAGAGACTAATCCAAATTGAGGTAGGGAAGTTATTTCTTTGTGATATTTCCCCATCATTATTTTTCACAGTGAATTCTGGTTAATACACGAGTAGATTGATCCGTAGTTCGATCTTTTTGGGATGCTTTATAATTGTGGGGATTATTTTGGGTGTTTTCTTAATTGTTCTACATTATTATTTATAACAATAAAGAATTAAGTCCAACGTGAAAAAAGTTCAATGTTCATTCCTTGGGTATTCTTTGTGCAGTCCTTATCCCCCGTTTTTCACGTTAATCGTTGTTGGACCCCTGTGGCAACATTTTGAATTTCTGGGTGGATCTGAAAGTGTCCAGACACAAGGATTGATGAAAAACAAAAAAAAGGAGGTTGGGTTTGTGAAGATAGAGACCTGAGGAGAATGAATCTACAATCATTTCAAAATTCAGGCATCAGAGGTGGCTCGGTGATCCGTAGAAGGGACCACTAGCCCGACGATCTGGTGAGGTGAGGCTACAGAAAAAATGATCAAAGGCATGGAGCATAGAGGTAAGATGTGTGGGAGTCAATAGGGACAATAGAAGTAGACCATGGGGCAACCATTTTTCATGGGACTTGGTGAGGCCACATGACATGGTGGCAGAGGTCGCCTGGGATACAGGCTGTAGGGTGTGACTGAGCAAGGCAGTCTAAGAGGAGTGGGCCAGGCCGGCTGATCAGAGTAGGCCAAGTAGAGTGGTTTGAGAAGAGAACCCCAGGTGGAGCGGTCTGAGTAGAAGTAGGCCAGGCCATGAGCGAGGGGATGGGCTAGGTGGGTCGGGTAGGGCCGAGCAGGCCAAGCCAAATATCTTAGACCTGGGGTGACCGGGATGAAGCTCAGCCATGGTTGACCTTGGAGGTCGATCGAGGTATCCGTGAAGACACATTTTAGAGTTATCAACTGTGTGGTCAATGGACCAACCATGAGTTTGTCCATAGGCCAAGTGATCCCCTTCTAAAACTTCAAAATGACATAACATTCTAGACGGTACATCCATTTGATTTGATGTCTATGGTGTTGGGACCTTGATGTTGTGACAGTCATTTTGAGATAATTTGGTGAGTTTTTATCTTGGAATAGTATATTTTGAGAGTATTCCCTTGGTCCTTTCTTCGATGGTTCAGTACGACATTACATCCACATTACGGGATTGTATTCCCCCTAGAGGATGAGCCCCAGATAGAGTTATTGTATCCCTCTTTAGGACTTAAGCGATCCTATGTCACCTCTAGTGAAGTTTTGTGTAATCGACATAACCTTTAAGAGTAGGGTTTTATTCCTCTATCTATTGGACTGCATTAGCATGGATAGTTTTATTCTATGGGTAGGATCCCCTACATTACAATCCAAATCATTAGGTTTAGTAGTATTCTATAATAAGGACCCCCTACTTTGTGGGTTGATCTAGATTGGGTAATTAGTATTTTCTAAGAAGGATACCCTATCCATATATTGCAGTATTCATTGACCAATGTGATCTCTTTGGTTGGGTCCCAAATGTGCTATGCTTCTTAGTGAATGTCTCCGATTATATCTTGGCTCAAGGTGTGAGTTCTCCCAGAATGAGCATTCTTTGAGTAGAATATTGTGGTTGGTAATTGGTTATGGCTTACCTGTAGACCTCGTGTCTTGGACAAAGTATATCTGGATATTCTTGTTATATGTGTTCTTGACATACACCCGTGTGGAGATGACTAGTATTTCCTTTCATGTT
The DNA here is from genome assembly GCA_963277665.1 of Viscum album. Taxonomy (NCBI): domain Eukaryota; kingdom Viridiplantae; phylum Streptophyta; class Magnoliopsida; order Santalales; family Viscaceae; genus Viscum; species Viscum album. The sequence goes on along the minus strand of OY728128.1, from coordinate 1,507,660,195 downwards.
TTAGGGTGTCCTACTGAGTATTGTTATACACACCCCTACATGGTATTTTCTTGCACGTTTCATGTCCTGGGCAGATGATATACCCTTTTACGAAGTCCTAGGTGGAACAGGACTAGGTGGTGCTTATCAGGGCCAAATAGATGAGGTGTGCTCTCATGGATTTAGATAGGAGTCCCAATACCAATAACTTCATGTTGGATCAAGTAAGTTTTTTTAGGATGAGTTTCAAAAAAAAATTCATCCACTTTCCAAGATTGGGACAACATGAGAAACACGTCACCATGTTTTTTTGGACTTATTTACAGACTCTATTTGGTGGGATTGTATTCTGGCCCTGTTTACATTCCAGTAATTTCACTGTTAAAATCTGGTTGTGGGATATAGTGGTTTTCATTCATTGTTTACTTAGTGATTTTACATTTAAGCATGTTTGTATTGGAGATGTATTCATGTGTATAGGTACTTTATGATAATTCCTCTAATTTTTTGTATATGCCTACGTGATTCTAGTCACTATCCCATACCTATTGGAGGTGAGCTTGGGGTAGTCACCACATGGGCCTCTCTAGGATGGGTTGTGATATCCTAGCTTCATGAAGTCAAACTATTGGGTTTATTCCTTATCATAGGACCTTAAAAGGTATTATGTTTCCCATTAAGTGGAAATTAATGAAGTGGGTTTTTGTAATTTTCACAAGGATGTGTAGGGATACCATCCATGTGTCTGATCATAACATCAAAAAAACTCCCATCTCCCTAGATGATGGCACACACTAGAGTACCCCACTATTTGTCTAGAAAACTAGAATCATCACAATAATGACCAAAGAACCTATAATTAGTATATAAGTGGAAACCATTGATAGAGAACCTCATATATATACAGATATCTCAATTAATGAAGAACCTCAGCAATATATAGATGATTCTAATTTCCATACATGTGAATAAATGATTATTAATTCGCGGGTGACCCATATCATACTGGAGAATTATTGAAGGATTTTTGAACATATCTTAAATCTATAAGAGAGTCCTAGAGTATGAAAATCCCCCCCCCCCCAAGGGTGTGATGGGCCTGAACTCACAACCTCTCAATCAATGTGAATTATTAAGCATCGTTGGATAAGCTTCCCAATGAGAACCTACCTTTGAAAATCAGGTCCCTCATGGATATAGAACCATTGGGTCTTTTAGATTCCACGACAAAACCCATTGGAAGTTGATCCAAAATAGTTAACTTGATGTTAATGATTGTACAAAACTCAACCTCTTATAATCAAACTTTGGGTGGTCAATTTTCCATTAGAAACAAAAAATGGTGAACTTGATGTGAATCCTTAACCAGGATGACAATTTCACCCACCTATTAGGCCCATTTTTCTCTAAAAATAAAAGAGGGACAAATAAACTAATCAATCATGCATGTGTTCATTCAAATGAGATTCTTCTTTAACAATATTTTCTTGTTCGTGTTTCTCATATGTTGAGTATCATTCCCTCAAAACTCCCTTTGATCTAATGAAATCTGTCAAGTTTCTGTAAATGCACATCCTCACTACTATTTAGACCAGGTCTTCATCCCACTAAAGGATGTCATCACCAACCCAGTGTCTTCAACACTGGGCCTCAAATGCACTGGTTTGGGAGTAACATCGTAATGGTAGAATCTTGACCCTAGTTGCTTCCCAAAAGGCTATACATCTTGTGAATCCCCACTGATCGACCGAACAGTGGAGTCCAATGGTCTAAAAGTAGGCAATCCCTATCGCTGTCTTCCACCATTTTAGAAGTCTATCCACCAAACACTACAAACAGTACCTCCTTATATCAGTGAGGTGAATCAAGATACCACATATGGCCTCATCCAAAAGATACATAGTCCCTCTAAAGGACCCCTCCCAAAAGAAACCACTACCAAGGCTTCATGGTAGTGAACCATCAACAAGATGATGGAGTAATCCATAGTTACCCAGCCCTATTCATCCATACTCGAGCATGAAAGATGGACCTTTAGGGAAAACATCTGGTAAACATGGTGTAGGGATACACCCCTATCTCCTTTAGAGAATCCCGCTAACCCAATTGGGTGGAAAACTTATTGTGAGATCATAAACCCACCCACCTCAATTCAGGTGTCTAACAGATTCTTCTGGAAGCATCTATGGAAGCCCATAATTCAAATCCAGTGGAAGCCCATGGGTAGGAACATACACCTTCCCACACTAATAAATTCATCTAGTAGACTCATCTAGAAGCTCTAAAGGAATCCTTTCTACCATTTTTTGTGGAAAACCGCAAGCAGACACACACACCTACCAACATTCATCAATACTATCAGCAGTTTCATCTGAAATAATATAGTGAATTCAGTCAGAAAGTCCCATCAATGAATAGGGGGAATACCCAACACTCTTCCCCCACACATGAGTACTATAAATATCCGTTTGTAGAAAATGGAGGAGAGGAGTAGACACATACCCCTGATCGAAATAAATAATTATAATATACCCCCATTCCAATCATTGAAGTCACCAATCATATCCTAAAAATGGAGAAAGTATAGATGCAAATCCCTACCCATATATTATTGATATGACATGACATCATAACCATGACAAAAAATAATGCATCAGGGACAGACACATGGCTCTTTTTCCACAAGTGGGGTGGCTCATCAGCATGTCACCCCAGAGTTGATACACACCTATTCTCCCATCTATGAGGTTCATGGGGGAAACTCCCCCATAATACATAGATAACTGGATCCGAAACATACACCTGATTCAACTAGAGAAAATTTTCCTATCCCTATGGTCACTCCAAGGTAGGCAAAAATACATGACCATAAAAACAACTTCCCCCAGAAAGTGGCCTCGGTCACCCAAAAAAGCACACAAAAATAATTTTAACCAAATATTAATGGAAATTGAATATATGATCTATGATACTACTCTACTTAGCAATGGAGTTCTTGACACCCCAAAACATTTATCTGTGGTAGCTCATGATCCTTCTCTCACATCCCTAAATCATAGGGGAAGTTGCGCTAATTTTGAAGTTCCTCTTCAGACACTTCCCCATGAAGGCTTGCTTCATGACCAAAATTCCATCAATCTCGAGAGCCCATATTATGATGAGAGCAAACAACAGCCCTTTTCATGGCCAAAATATTAAGAAATAGGGTCTTCCTCTTTCTATAATCCACCACATTGGTCCTTCGCAAGATGGTGTTCACTGTGAATGTTCTCTCTGTAGTATCGTTTCATGTTATTAAAAGGGTCCTTCCCTTGGATATTTAGTGATGATAAATCCCTCCTACCTTGAGACACTTGAGAAAACCAGTCTAGTAATGTATAATGTCTTTTCCTCGATACGTGAAATTATTTCTCAACTGAATACATCCCAACATGAAGGTCATTCTATGAACCACCTGTGGTCCACATGCCATTCAAAATGATAGAGGAAATCCCTACCCTTCCCACTCTAGACGATAAAATTATTGGAAAGAATCAACTATGGTCAGACCAGGTAGAGGATCCTATAGAGAAAGATTTAAAAGATGTTCTAAACCTGAGGAAACAACTAGCTAAAGAAGACATACCAATCATGTTCTAGCCTTTATCCACCCATTAATATAGTATTCTATAGGTGTTATCCGAAGATTGTGTGAATGATATCCACCTCAATATATGAAAAAATATTAATGACATGGAATAAAAAGTATTAGATTATGATGAGTATAAAATCCACCTCAAGGTAATATAAGGGTTGTAATACCAAATTGAATTGGCAACTCTCCTGGCTTCATAACATCCAATGATTAAGAAATAGCAAGGATCCATTTAATACACATTCTTTAGTGAATTAATGAGATTATACAATATGATTAATGATACCCCATATGGTGTTCATATCAGAGGATAAGTTCCATATGGGGCATTTAATTTCACTCTGATCCCTTTCCAGAAAAAACCCATAGAAGGTTGTAGCATACAATTTTATAGATTTATGCTAGTTAAAAAATGAAATTTGTTTATAACCAAAGACATACTAAAACAATATGCCCTAACTAACACTCAGTAATGTTAGACCAAAAGAGAGCAAGCTATTGAGGGAATTTTTCATCAGGCATATGAGAATATTGTAAAGGCCTCTCATTTAGGGTAAGTTCTCCATTAGATAATGCAAATGTCAAAATTAGTGCATTGGTAATCAAAGGTGGGTAGTTTAAGTGTGAACGAAATGATGCACTTATCCCATGTTTAAACAAAAATATATAGAATTAGAATGGAATACACGATAGTAACAACTATGATACTTTAGGTGAAACCCTATCCCACAAGCCTGGGGGAATTTTCCCTACAACCTTTCAGGATAACAAACCAAACCTGAAGAATTTTGGAAGTGGAATGAGAATAGCCTCATATTATAGGGATGGGGTCAATTTTACCACAACACTCCTCCTTAGAAGATATCTGTCTTCTATGGATTAGGGAAAGTTATATAGAGTGGATCCTCCCATTTCATCCCATCCCACAATCCAGTACACTTGTTAGGGTCACGCACATCTGAAATTCGTGGATATTCCCTTTCGATTACTATTCACCAAATGGTTCCTAAATAATAAGTAAAGGATATTAAAATGAGTCATGGAGGGTGTAGAAGAAGGCAATCTCACAAAACACTGATATATTTCCAAAAAATCATTTTTCATTAGTGAATGTCATCAACTCCTCCCTTAGAGATTCAACAGAACGTGAGTCCAATTCATAGGAGTCAGAAACAGATGTTCTGGTTCATAATGTGGTCCACATAGAAAAAAATGAAAGTGGGGTCCTTATCTGGAACTAGAGGCTTGCCCTAAATTTGGGAACTCTCTCAAAAAATCCATCATTACCTCTTTGAAAGGCATTAAATAGAGAAAATGGTAGGGTTCAAATTGTACTTAACCTCCCTCCTAGAGTGGTTAAACCCCTTTCACTTGAATAAATATTTTCTCAGTAGGAATAAGATATTAATTAATAGAGAAGATGTAATGATAAATTACTATGAGGTAGTCTTCGTAAAAGATATATTATTCATGAAGATCCTTAACTTGCACTTCTAGATTGACCACCTTAATAAAGAATAATTTTCAAAACAACTAAAGGAGATCTAGAATGTCCTCTGAACATGGGATACCAACCAAAAATATATTTGGATCCTAAAATAATAGATCGAGAGTTCCCTCCATTGGTTGCATGACAAGAAAAGGTCTAGAAACATCCTTACAGGAACCCCCCCCCAATAGGTTACCTAGAAAAAATACCAGTAGTGTCAACATCCAATAGACCTATCAGCCACTGAAACTATTTAGGGTCTAGATTCCACACTCTTTCAAGATTCGTCTTATCCAGACATTCCTTGAATTCTTATGAATACTATTTAGTCACTAACATCTTGATGGGATTCCATAGAGGAATGACACATGTCAATATAGATGGAAAATAAACCTTACACTAAATGGGTAGATCCAACTCTTTCACTACTGATCATTTGGAATCCCAGATTTCTCATTTCTAATGGATCAGAACACCCAATGCACCATTTGACACATTTCTTCACTCCTTGTGATCCCAAGATGGGGACCCATGAATATAAAGAAGAATTTAAAATTACGTTCTTCATGCAATCATTACTGGGAACAACATTCATTTGACATGCTAGCTTGCAGTCTCAATCAATCATGAGATAGAAAGACCTCCACCATAAGTTTCTATTATAGTTCATTTCGATTATTCATAAGAATAGGGTCATTGACCTCTCCAAATATAAGAAGTGTGAGAATTAAAGAGTCTCAGATTTCATTGCTATATAGAAATAATTGATATACTCCTTAAACCTACCATTCTATCAATATGACTTTCTACCCATCTGTATAATGATTCTTTTCAATGAGTAATGCATACCACTTATCCTTGGGAAATATATAGAAGGGTTTTAGAAACTTCCCATAGTTTCTCAAAGGGTGTAAGACTCTATCACCGAGACCAAATCCAAGGCCTGAGTAATTCTATCGACTCAAGGAAAGAGATAACGGAAAGCATGGGCGATTATAGTTACACTTAATCAGGACCCTATACCTACTACCACATTAAATCGCACATAATATCATTCTTCTCCACCTCCCAAGTGTCAACAACAATGACCGCCTCATCAGGATTATCATAGACAATAGAGAGAAAAATAGTTTGAGTAGTTTAAAAACAAGGTATATTATTTTGGAAATGTCTAAGTCCATGGATACATAATTTAATCATTTGAAAACAACTTGGTCAAGTTTCCAAAACTCAGGAATCCTAGCAAAGTAGGTGATAGATATTTACCAAATTATTTCCCCTTCAATCATGTACTGGGGAACCACATCTAGGATTGTTCTGTTTTCAATGACCTCCTGTAAAAGATGGTGGACTCTGGGAAATTGAAGTTGAAAAATTCACTTATTCAAGTTTCATTTTTTTCTTCCACTAATATAGAAGAGTAAATGAATATAAATAGGTAAAGAGTAAGAGTACACAGAGTTTTGGAGACTATATGGTCTAAAAAATAGTTAACTAGACTCATGTTATTCTCTAGGAACCAACAAAACAACCAACTGTTCCCTCAACTGCTTCCACTAAAACCTAGCCAACACCATTAGTTTCACAACCCTATGAAGAATAGTCCTAAAAAAAGTTACATAGATATAAAATCCAGAAAAAAAAAATATGATTATGATCCAGTGATGAAGACAAAGCTGTATTTAAATTTATCAGACTTTATACCTACAGTCCCAAAAACACTAGAATCACTTCGATAAACAATACAACAAGAGGCATCCTATCAAACAAAATCCTCATTAGATAAGGATTAGATCTTTATTTCCATTAATTTTTTTCACTTAATGGATCCTATAATAGATGATGTGCATGATTATGAACCCAATCTCAATACAAAATATTGGGGAACTGGGGTTAGATGCAGTCAGAGTCTAGGATATAAGGGAGGACGTGGTCATTCCCAGAGTCACTAATTTTTTTTGGAGGCAGATAACTATTTTATTAAAAGAAAGTAAAAAAGGAAAGTAGCTAAAAAGAGATTATGAAAACAAGGAAAACCCAAAATTAGTAACTATATACTGATCTTTTTCAAGAGTCGTTCACCTAGCCGCTTTTCTTCTTCCTGAAGCGCATGCCAGTCAACTCTTCCATGACCTCGCCCCCGGCCTCTCGATCATCCCCTACTTGAAGTATGATATTGAAGCCTATTGTAAAGTGTCTCTGCATCTGTGATTTCTGAATCAGAGTTGTCCTCTTGTCGTTCCTCACATTTTCCATGGGAGGTGACTTTTTTCATAGGTATTACCTTTCCTTTAATGGCCATTACATCAATTGGATCCACAATCTCTGGGTGCTTTTTCTCATCAGGATATTTTGGAGTTGAATCCTGATTCTCAGTGTCAACTATAATCGTTTTAGATAAATATTCAGTGTCACCTTCAGTCAAATTCTAAACCACCCTTGAAGTGAAAACTTTGGGTTTTGCCTTCTTGTAGGAAACCAGCTGAAATCCTTCACTATCCATAGTAGGCTTTTAAGGTTTTGAAAGGACTGGCGAAACATATTCAACAATCATCCTACAATATTGGTTAGAGAATATGTCATCACCTAATCAACTTAGTCATGTAAGAATACATAAATGACCTAATCCACCAAAAGTAGTTTCACCTTCATCTCCTATTCCAAGAGTTGATCAATCTACATTAGGTAATTAATCTTCTTAATATTATACAATAGAACACACACATGTTGGGAAGCATAGACCTTTGGACATGAAATATGATGTTTTAAATAAATTTTCTTCGGTACTAGCCAAGTATTTAATCCTGGATTCTATGAGTCTATAAAAAGACCTACAAGAGGCACTCATAGAGGACTTGTCAAGAGCACTCGAATTTGAGGTAGAGGTAGTTTCTATCGAAGTGTATCATGTTGAGAATGATCTCATAGAATTTTATACAATCATCTCTTCCACAGACCAAGATGAGGATTCCTTCATATATGGGCATGTTATACCCTTATAATTATTTATAAGGATAAATGACATGGATTTACGATGAGACTTAATTGAAAATGGTTTAGGAGTCAACAAAATTCCTGTTAGAACACTCTGCTAGCTAGGTTTTAATGAATCCCACTAGTCCCCATCTACAATAATGTTATAGGGATATGAAAACAATGAGATAAATCCTATTAGAAAAATTGATCTCAGAACTCAGTTTGGGGATCTTATTTCTAACTATAAATTCATGGTTTTCAGCCAAGATACAACCTTGAATGTTCTTCTAGGAAGAAATTGGCTACATCAGCATGTGGATTTCCCTTCATCATACCATTAATTCCACAAATACTTAATCAATGATAAATTAGGACATTTCATGTTGAAAAATACCATTCAAAACCTTGTAAATCAAAGTAAATTGATGTGGGGTTCAACCATAATGAAGGGAAACATTCCATTCTTGAAAATGTAGCTCCATTTAATGACTTAAATGGTCTATAAATGATTCCAACCATTCCTTTAAAACAAATAAATATAAAGTATGTGTTTCCCCTAAAAACAGGGATGTCATTGTTTATTTATGGTTCAAACATTCTAATCGGTTTCTAACTGGTTTATTTGTAGAACCGGAAACATCCAATGATTCTATATCCATTTGGACGTACTTTCTAAAGGCAAGTGCTCATTAGTTGTGGACCGATGAGGCTTAAGAATTTGAATTGGTCGAGCGGATGGGAGGTCGGACTCATCAGACCTTTTTGGGGGGAATTATTGTCTACTCTGGGAATCTCTTTATAGATTTAACTTATGTTCATGAATCCTTATTAATTTACCAAGTATGAAAATGAGAATTCCTTAGATCTAACAATCAATGATTGATATGTATGAGATTTAGAGAATATTTTATATCTATTTGAGGTTTTTCATCGATATAGAATCATCTATATTAGTTAGATATTCTTAGTCAATGGTATCCCTCAAAACATTATATAGAAATATCTTAGTCATTATGATAACCATACTGATTTAAAGCCACTCAATGGGGCACTTGAAGTTTATTGTCATTCAGAAGGACATGGATTATTTTAGAGTGGGGATCGTAACCACAAATGGGCTACCTACGTATCCTTGTTTAGAAAAGAAATCAGAACCCACTTAGTTCGGGAATTAAGATATAGTTTAACGTCATATGGGACAGATGATAATTAATGGATGATAGGCTTGAACCTTATAAAGTCTTCCAATGTACTCTACATTTAAGGTAGAGATCAAATTCCATGTAGTTCAGTTAATAATTGTGGGGGTTATGTATGATTAACGGCCCAAAGAGATGTTTTGTGGTTACTTTTACACTCTAAACTCACGTGAGTCATGCTCGGTGTGAGAAACAAGAGGTATCAGTAAACCTGACGATTTCTGCCAAGAAATATGCGGTCACAAGGAATGATATAAGGATTACGTATGTATGATTTCCCAAATAGATAAAGATCATGACTTATTTTAGAGAAGAATCCTGGGAATAGGGTCTATAAAGGTATATATGATTTTATGGATATTTGGATACTATAACTTGGGGATTACTCCTGAGGAAGATTCCCAAATTAAGAGGGGACTTGGGGCTTACTCCTAAGGAGAATTCCCGGATTAAAGGGGACTTGTGATTGTGTTTTATTCATGATAAGTAACCCCAAATCAAAATAAATTAAGACTGATTAAGAGAAATTATGACTGGGGCTTACTCCTGAGAAGGAGGCCCAAAGTTTAAAGAGATTTCAGAACTGGGGCTTACTCTTAAGAAGGAGTCCCAGGTTAAAGAATTATGATTGGGACTTAATCCTGAGGAGGCCCAAATTTGGGAACTTGGACTGGGGCTTACTCTTGACAAGGAGGCCCAGGTTAGGAGACTTATGATCTGGGGCTTACTCCTGAAAAGGAGGCCCATTTCAAAAGAAGTTAATAATTGGGGCTTTCTCCTAAGGAGGATGCCCAGATTAAAGATCTTATCATCATAGATGATGAGGTTTAATGGAGGAAATCTCTATCCTTAGTGACATAATGATATGTAAATCACTAGGTTTTGAGAGTTGTTCCACAAAAATCGTTTTAGATAAGGAAGAAAAAAATGAAATATTCCATAAATGACTTTGAAGAAGGTTTTGAAGGACAAATCTCGAAGAGGAGAGGTGGATTTGAAGAAATGAGTTGAATAGGCAAGTGGGGCACCCAAAAAAAGTAATGCGTGCAAGTCTTCTTTGGGCGTGCAAGTGCTGGTCGCGCATGTTTACCTGCGCGACACATGTGTACTTGCGCGACAGTCAAACCCTAGGGTACTACTTGGGCTAGAATTTTCTCAAGCCCGTAGTATAATCCCTTAAGGCTTCCAAAAGGGTGGCGCGCAGGTTCTGTTGAAGTGATAAGGCAGTGCACAAGTGTGACCATTTCCCATAAGGGTTGGACACTTAGGCGCGCAGGTTTTGATGAATTTCAACACTTAGGCCTTATTTTTTTCTTTATATCTTCCGTTCTTTGTAAGAAATTACCTTAGAAGTGAATAGAAGACTTTAAGCAGAGACTAGGGCACCGGGAGCTTACATCTGAATTTTGGAATTTTTCGTCCTAGAAATGGGGGGGGCACAAGGGGTATTTATAGGCTACTGATGACCTTGGGGGAAAATCAAATAGGGCGTGCAAGTCACCTGCACGCCCAAAATGAGGCGTGCACATATACTTGCAGTCCCATGATGAATATTGCATGGCCCTTACTTAATGGAATCCTTTTTCATGCCTTTGTCAATTTTTGATGTTTCTTCAAAGGATGAATCTCTTTATGCTAAGGTATTCCCCTTCATTAGTCATTAGACTCTGTGATGAAAAGAAGCGTCAAAAAAAGTCCACCCTTAGAGTTAGATCCGAAAGGAAGGGGGATTTGACTCTGAGGTAAAGGAGAAAACCAAGGAAGGGCGGCACACATGTTTGGAGTGCGCAGGTAGTGGCGCACAGGTGAGAGTCGCGTAGGATTTGGTGCGTAAGGGTACGTCCTGGCCTATAAATATGCACCCCATTCTCGCACTAAGAACCCGGCTTTGAACGTTTCTGAGCTCTTGCCGCGCAAGATGCCCTCATCGTGCAAGTGACTTGTTTTCTGCAGCTTCATTGCTTCTGTTTGTGTCACGCTTCTGCAGAGGTATTTGGACTTGTGTGGTGATACTTGCGCGCCAAAACTTTCATGACACATTTACACTTGTGTGCCAACATTGGACTTGTGTGACTTAATTCCTTATCCATTTTTTCACTTTTCTTCACAAATATTATGAAAAATAAATTTACTTAAGAGTTAATTATTCGACCTTTGTGTATATTAAATGGATCCTAGAAGAATTGGAATGGCTGATGAACTGGAGAGTAAGCGAATTGATGATATGATGAACATTATTAGCCATTATTACTATGATATCTGTGATAGAACTCTCCTAGATTTGGCCAAGTACTTGAAGAAGTATCATCTTAATTTTCCACATAGCATCTACTTGACTCTGTATGGGCATGGTCATCTACAATAAGTCAACATTCCAGAGGCAAAGAATTATATTATGCATTCTTGGTTTCAGACTTACACCAATTTTGCTTTTGAAAATGTCTCAATGGGAGGATCATTTGTAAATACTTGAACAGTAGAGAAGGCCTATATAATGGATCATATCCCCTGTGGCCCAGATCTGAAACCTCACAATCCTGAGAAGCAACCACATTGTTATCCTTCAATTTTCTGAAATTCTCAGATGGATCAATCCAAAGCCCGGAAGAAGAGTTGGGACTTCCATCCTAGAGGAGGTGTGAAGCCAACTTGGATGTGGGCATATTGGGTGCAACAAACCTATGCAGAGTCTGTCGAGGATATTAAATAATCTATAATATATGAAGCCGTTTGGGCTAGGCAGACACATGTCTACATGAATGATGACTTTGTGTCGGAGCTAATCGGCCGTTGGAGGCCAGAAACCAACTCTTTCCATATGACTCATGGATAAGTAGGCATCAGTTTGTGGGATGTCTACAAGATCTCAGAGGATCCAATTTTGGGTGATATGTATGATGAATTCTTCCCTCTCAAGGTGACTTGGAATGATTTAGAGAAGACGCTGGCTTTGGCTCAGGAATTATTGAAAAGTTCCTACAAGCTCAAGAACTCAATGACCTCCAAAACTCATTCTAGAAAGGATATTCATCCAGAGGAGTGGATGGATATGTTTCTTACCAAGAAGGAGGTGAAGGGGCCCACTTGTACTCATCCTACTACCTACCCCAGAACAGAGAAGAGGGGTTCTTTTGGCACATTCTACCTGACCCTTGAAGTAGGAGAATTTGAGAAGTGGGGGTACGAAGTGGATTATAGAATCCCAAAAAATACCCCTGTGGCGGGCTTCTTAGCCTTGTGGCTCAGTGTTTATCTTCTGCCAATCCGGGATTCTAAAGGGAGGCTTCATTCCATGGACCTTCGTTGTGGCAGCCAAGTTGGATGAGAAGAAAATGGTTGGGTTGGCCACCCCCATTTTGGAGAAGATTTATAGGAGCCTACTCCATTTCTTTATGGGTAAGTATCTTTTGAGAATAGTGGGACCATTCCATGTTTTGTGGGGATGGATCTCCACTCATTTCAGGACATATGCTGTACAGAATAGAGTACAGGTTCCTGGAAGCTCTTTCAGGCCATCAGTGCAGGAATTTTCTAGAGTTGCTCTGTTAGCACTCAACTCCTATGATATGAAGGTGAGGCTGAGCATGTTCAAGGAATTCAATTTCTTTCCTTATGGAAACCCACCAACTGGGCAGTTTGTTGATGATGGAAGAGCCAGCCTGGAATTGAGGTTGTACATGCTGGCTTGTAGAGTTGGTGCATTAGACTCCATGATTGATGGAGAGATTATATGAGTGGCCTATGCTCCATACAGATTTTCACTCATATTCATGTGTCTACAGCAGACTGTTGTATCTCCTCCTCTGCATGTCAGGTCAGAGCAGCATCCAATGGTTTCCTGACAACTATGGTTTCTGACATCTATATAGAAGACCAGAGAAGTGTTTGATATACCAGTTGCTAAAGCAATGAGTAACTTGACTACATGGTATGCCGAGAATTGGATACAATCATACCCTAAAGGGGTACTAAATCATCTGGTTCATCGGGGGGGGGGGGAAGAAAAGAACTGTAGAGAAAGAAACCCTTCATCTGGAAGGTGACTCTTCCCCACTTGGAGCTGATTCACCAGGTTCCTCACCCAGGGCTGACTCACCGGATTCCCAAGATGGGGATGATGAGGCACGACATGTGTCAAAGATACCTCGTTCCAGATATAATCCTCCTGTCAGAATCAAGAGACAAAATCCATCGAATCCTAGTGAGTTACTTCATTGGGGAAATTTAATCACCATTACTTTACAGAGCAACAAGTCTTATTTTCTTATCCTTTATCTGTAGTTGCTGGAGCTAAGAAGTATCTGAAGTCTAAGATTGTAGGACCCTCCTCACAGCCTTCTGGTACACACACTGAATATCTATGACCAGAGGCTGTCCAGACATGGCAGAGTTTATATTGCGATGCTGAAACTGCTTAGCTGGATTTGTGCGAGGGGCGACACATCCCTGGAATAGGCAATCTTTGGGCCTCCACCGATTACTGTTTTGAGGATAACCCCGATGAAGTGAGAGCTTATATCAGAGAGTTGTAGATGCTCAAATATTCCACTGATGATTCCATTCCTATCACCAAGTAGGTGAAGGAAATGATAGATCCTGGCACCACTGAGGGGTCTAGTTCTTCTGGAGATGAGGAGTGGCATGAGTACGTGGCTCCTGAATATGTAAGTCTCTTTACTTATTTTCTTTGTAACTTGATTCCGGTTAAAGATTTGCTACTCAAGGAAATTACTTTCTTCATCCTGTAGCTTACAAAGAAAGGAACTACTAAGGTTCCTTCACCACATTATAGCCTTGTTGGTACTGCCATTAGGGCTAATGAATCTCCTCACGAGCCGGGTGAGGTATCTCCAGGCCAGCAGGCCATGGAGGAGGAGTTACATATGGCTCTTCATTCTCCAATTCCTATATTTGGAGATGATGATGTAATCACTCCCAAAAAGTCTAAGAAACAAATACATCGAAGGAAGAAGTCTACAGCTAAACTTTTTATTAGTAGTGGTAAGTCCTTCGGATAGTCATGATCCATAACCCCTAAAAAGATTTCTCATACTTCTTGGGATTGCAGGGGATTTTTCAATTTCCCCTTTGAGGGAGAGGACTGACCCTCCTTTGAGGATGACGGAGGGTGCTGGTGAACTATCACGAGTTCATGCTGACTTGGCTGCTCCTGAAGAAGAGCCGACGTCTGTTCCCAGTATCTCTCCTGTTGCTGTTGCAAGGAGAGAAGAGACTACTTCTGGTAAATTAACAATGCTTCATAAGATGTTGAATAAAACATCAACTGGATTCCATTCTGTGATACTTTAGGTTCAACTCCTGCACCAGAGCATTTGGTGGCCAATGCACTGATGCCATAACTAAATCATAGGAAGCTGTCCGGGGTCAGAGGTCGCAGGATGAAGGTCGCTAAGAAGACACATCAAAATCTCCCACTGGTGAGACTAACCAAGAATATGAGATAACATTGGATGAAATGATGGAACTTGGCGCATATTTGGAATTTTTTTAAGATCATGTTAAATTACCATGTAATTTAGAAGATTTTGGATGCGAGTGCTATCCTTCGTCATATTAAGATAACATATTATTACATCTCTGACCATGATTGGTTAAAAATGTAGATGTTCCATCTGAGAAAGCTGTTGAACTTCCAATGCCTGACGGGGGTATGGACAACCCTACTATTGCAGAGACACTAGCTCAAGTGGATCCGAACCTAGTAGAGCTTCCTGAAACTCATCCTGAAAATCTTGTTGAATCTAAGAAAGAAGGGGGGAGCCTTCTCCTGCAATTGATCTACCATTGGGTAAGAGATAACAATATTTGTGGTTGTACTTAATTTTCAAGACAACTTAATAAACTTTTTTCATCCTTTGAAACTAACCAAAAAAACATTCAATTGGCTATGCAGGGCTGTCAATTTCAGTGGCTAGATTTGTAGGTGAAGCCTCAGCCTCCACCCCAATGAGAATAGAAAGTGGAAAGACAAGGGTCATGGGGGAAGGAGCAGAACAAGGTACTTCTCTAAGTGAATTAATCCCGGATTATATTCCCCATGTGACATTGATGTAGAGTCAGATCCGGAAGTACAAAAGGTGCTCCAATTTTCACGACGCAAGGCATAAAATAACATATAGAATATCATATCTGAAGTGCCTCTTGAGGAGAGGTATTCAAATATCCCATGACTATCATCCATGTTCGTCATTTTGGGACTTGGCGGTTTTCGATATCGAGAGATCCATGTCGCGGTGAAACAAGTAATATTATGAAGGGAGCAGGAGAAAAAGTACCATCAAGACTTGACCAGGGTGATGATGTTAAACAATGTCAGCAAATTTTAAGTTGTGGTGTCCCGAGCTGAGGCTGATCATGCTGCCAAGTTGACGGAGCTGAAGTATAAGATCAAGGAGAAAGTTTTCCAGCAGATGCACCTTCAGCAACAGTTCGATGTTATTACTGGGGAACTTGACTAGCTTAATAATTCACTTGAATGAGTTCAAACAAATGGTATGAAAGCCATCTCTAAAGCTAAGAAAGCAGTCTATCAAGCTGAATAGAGTGAAGCTGGTCGAGTGCATGAACTTCATGTGGCTACTGATGAATCTCAGGATGCCATGAATCAAGTGAAGAGTTATGTTGACAACCTCTTATTGTTCTTGGAAAAGAGAAGAGACTCCAGTCTGTGGATGTCCTTCTAACTTTTTTTGCATCAATGAAAAACACTTTCATCTTCAATCATTTGTGTCTATATTCACTTGCTACTTTATTTATATTTTTACCTAAGCCAATGGGCCTAGTAATCATAGTATGATTTTTTCTAGGGTGATAAAAAACAACCCCACAAACTTTTCATCTTTTAATTGCTCAATATTACCTAAATCACACAAAATTTATGTTTAGTGAGCTAGGACTTGACTTTTGTTCAGAGTTCCCTTGTCTTTGGTGGGTAGTTTAAATTCATGCACATCAGACATAAAAAGGATAATGTTTAAGGTCGAAATAGCTTTGACCGGATGGATTAAAATTGACTCAATTTCTTGATAATTTATCTGAAAACATATTACCATATTCAAGTATGAGGGAAAATATGTAAACCATGACTTAAGAAATTTTGAATCTGAGGAATGAAATGAAAAAATGGCTAAAAGGCATTAAAAGAAGTTTTTCCTAAGAATGAATCTACCACTATTTAAAAAACCCGTTAGGGGGTTAAATTATGTAGGGATACTTAATGGCATTGGCTGCATAGTAAAATAATAACATCTTTTGGCTGACAGGTATGTTATGTATAATACTTATGCAATGCCACCTTAGGGAATGTTCTGCATAGTCAGGCAAAAGAACTCTCAAAAATTTTAATTTTATATTGCTAAAAAGCCAGTGAAAGTTTATGGAGATTCAAATTTTCCAAAGCATAGAGTCTGTTGTATGGAGAGAGGTACTTGAATATGGAGAGGATATTTCCAATCAAGATTGTCAATGAATTAGATGAATGCTACTCCTACGAAGGTCTGACCCAAACTTAAGGAAGGTAAATATAAACCATAGACTTGAATACTTTCAGATCATGAAAAGGAGTATGGAAAAAATATGTTAAGGATGGATACTTTTGTGGATCCCTACATAATTTCGTCAAGACAAATAAATTCAAAAGAGGTTTTCCTCCCAAGAATGAAGTTACCACTATTTAACAAAACCGTTAGGGGGTTGAATTATGCAGGGCCACCTAAGGGCATTGGGTGCATAGTCAAATAATAATATCTTTTAGCTGACAGGCCCATTATGTAGACTACTTATGTAAGGTCGCCTAAGGGAACATACTGCATAGTCAGGAAAAAGAACTCTCGAATATCATACATTTTGTGACCAGAAGCCAAGAAAAAGAGTATGGAGATCTAGAAGTATTTTAGTTTACGATTATGATACATCAAAATGGGCATTTTCCAATGCATGTAGGAGATACACAGACCAATGTTAACCATAATCATGTTGTCGCTGGGTCCTGAATTGAGGTGATGGACTTCACTCTGTATCCCATAAGGATGGGAATCAATCTATACATAGTTCTTGAAATACAGTTTTACGTCATATGGGACTTGAGCGTAGGATATCTTAGTTTAGCTTCATAGAGCTCGGGCCATAATGATTAATACACGTTGTGTGTTTGCTATAAACTTGATGTGAATGAAGAATATGGTTTTCATACCACATTCATGTCTTCACAGGGGGAATTTTTAGCTAAGGGATTGAAAGTGGAATTTTTGGTTAGGTCCAATGACCTGGGGCTGGATTCGAGGGATTCTCGAACATTCCTACGTATCCCATAAGGATGGTAATCAAGCCATACGTAGTTCTGGAAATACCCTTTCCACAGATTTGATTCGTACAAGTGAAGGGTGAAATGGGACTTTAGTGCAATGATGGTTTAACCGAAGATTAAAGGTTTGAGAATTACCATGTATGAACATATTCTTTGGAATATAACATGATTGGAGATCAATGTGAATAATGATTCCCTCTTAGGGGAGGGTGTCAAATAATGTTTTAGTTTATTTTCATACAGGACAAAAGTGTGAATAGTTTAATGCCGTATAGCAAGGATGATGATGAACCAATGTAAAAAATATTGGTTATGTGGGTGGATTCATGAATCAACATCGTATGAGATGGAGGTGAACCAATGTGATGAGATTGGTTTTGGGCTTGAAACTCGGGAGGTTTCCTACGTACCCAACCTAGAAGGTAAGGACCAAAGTTTGCGTAGTTCAATTGAAGAATGAATTGGTGATCAAGTTATTATTGAGGACAACGACCTAAAAAATGGTGTCGGGACTTACACATGGTTAGCATCCCAGAGAGGGTGTTATGGTTTAAGTTTACTCTAAGCTCACGTGAGTCATACTCGGTGTGAGAAACAATAGGTAGCAAAAACCCTAACAGTGGGCAGTTTTAATGTCATGTAGGACATATAAGGGAATATGTAGTTTAATGTCTTGTAGTGAGGACAATGTGGACACAGTTTAGCATCATGTTGGACGTATTATGGACTTTTTCATAGTTTAATGTCATGTGGGATGAAGAGGTTCATAGTTTAACGTCGTATAGCTAGGACGACATAGTTTAATGTCATGTTGGACATAGAGAGGAAAATACAGTTTAACGTCATGTTGGAGGATACATTTTAATGTCATGTTGGACGTAATGGTGTTGTACAGTTTACCATCATGTAGCTAGGACATAAGAGGGACAATACAGTTTAACGTCGTTTTGGATGAAATGGGGACTGTGAAGTTTCATGTCATCCAGTAAGGAGAAAAGATGGGTTGTATAGTTTAACAACATATAGCAGGGACGAAACAATTTAACGTCGTGTTGGACGAGTGCTGCACAGTTTAGCGTCATATAGCTAGGACGTCGGTTATGCAGTTTAATGCCTTGCTGAACGTAAAGGTAAAATATAGTTTAACGTCATGTTGTATGTAAGTGAAAATAGTTTAAGGTCATATGCATGGACCGTTGATGTATTTGTATTATAAAAAATACTTATTTAGATATATGGCATTGGTTTGAGTCGTGATGAGTTCTCCATCCAGTGAGATTAAAGAATAAGCTCCATTGAAGTAGACCTTATGTATTAAGTAAGGTCCCTCCCACATTGGCTCAAGCTTGGAAGGTTTCTTTCCTGGTATCATTGGAGTTGTAAGAAGAAATACCAATTCTCCCTGAACGAATGAATGAAGATGAACTTTTTTGTTGAAAGCTCGTGCTATTCGATTCTGATAGACTTCCAAGTGGTGCAAGGTGCACAATATTTTCTTGTCTAATCATTCCAATTCATCCAATCGCTTTTGAGATTGTTCATCTATAAATGATTGATCAAAAATGGTTAATCTGAGCGAGAGTCATTGAACCTCAATGGGAAAGACTGCTTCTATTCCATACACCAATGAATATGGAGTTGACCGCGTTGCAGTGCGGGTGGTGGTTCGATAAGCCCATAAAGCATGAAAATGTTTATCTGGCCATGATTTCTTATCTTTATCCACCATATTTTGTAGTATGTTTGAAAGAGTCTTGTTGAAGGCATCTATTTGGCCATTGGCCGCTGCATGATACTGAGAGGAATGGTTGGATTTGATGTTGTATTCTTGATACACCTTTCTTACCTTGGATGAACAGAAGTTGGTGCCATTGTCCATTAATATGGTATGAGGGACACCAAATCTAGTAATTATGTTCGACATGATGAAGCTAAAAATGATTTTAGAACTAACTTCTTTTCAGGGGTATTTCCTCCACCCATTTGGAAAAGAAGACATTAGCAGTAAGAAAATACTTAAACTGCTTGGATGTAGTTGAAGGATAAGGTCCTACTACATCCATTCCCTATGTGGAAAATGGCCATGAGTATTTAGATATATGAAGTAACTCTTGGGGTTGATGAATTAAATTAGCATGTACTTGGCAATAATGATACTTCTTAGTGAAATCAACACAATCTTCTATCATTGTAGTCCAGAAGTATCCAAGCCTCCAAAGTTGCTCTGACAGTCTATGTCCAGACTGGTGGGCACCATAGACTCCTGCATGCACTTCTTTCATGACAGCCATTGTCTCTTCACCATCAATGCATCTGAAAAGAATTCCATCAAAACCTATTTTGTAGAGAATTTTCTCTGGGTGATCTGAGCTATCATAAAGAGTAAAATTGACCACACATCTCCATAATTGTTCTTTCCTGACTCTATCAGGTGGAAGTGTTCCATTTTGAATGTATTCCCTAATAAGTATCATCCATCATGTATTATGACCATATGGTTTAGAAATCGGACTAATTTCTTTGATTTCCTCTGTTCTAGTTTGAACATAAGGTGAAATTGTATGACGATGGGCAATACTGATGATTATCTCGTCCCGATTTGGATCTTCCAGAGATGTGGCTATATTAGCTAGTGCATCAGCATGAGAATTTTGTGATCGCGGGACATAAGAAAATGTCGGTTCTGAAGGAAACTCCGCCATTAAATCTCTGACGTAATCATACAAAGCTATTAACTCTTCTTTTCTGATGGCATAATCTCCATTGACTTGTTTGATTACCAGGTCTGAATCTCCTTTCACCTTTAAGTGATTCACTTGTGCCTGAATTGCCAACTCCAATCTTGTGTTGAGAGCTTGGTATTCTTCTTCATTATTTGTATCACCTTCCCACAATTATAAGGAATAGGGTAGAACTACCTTTTCAGGGGAAATAAGCACAATTCCTAACCCAACATTGTTGAATTTAGGATCTTCCATTTTTTCCCTGTTGGACTTATGAAAGCACCATCAAAGTACATTTACCATGTTTGAAGACCATCTTGAATAGGGAATTCTTCCTCATCAATAAGTTTAATATCTCAAGATGTATCTTCTATTGAAGGATGTTCAACTAGGAAATCAGCTAGAGCTTGACCCTTTATTTCCTTTTGAGACACATACTGGATATCAAATTGCTGCAAAATAACTGCCCACTTTTCTAGACGTCTTGTAAGCATTGGACGACTAAGGATGAATTTGAGAGGGTTATTTTAAGATACCAATTGGACCTCATGATGTTGCAATTAGTGTCTCAACTTCTGAAATGAAAATATTAACACTAGACAACACTTTTCAATACTTGAATATCGGGTTTTAGTTTTAATCATAGTATGACTGAGATAGTAAAGGTTGTTTTCATTCCCAACATCATTCTTTTGGGAAAAGAAGGCACCCAGTGATTGCTCTGAAGCTGTCACTTAAAAAATAATTGGTCTTACTTAAACAGTTGGCATTAATACCAGTGGAATCAAGTGATACTTCTTGAGAATATTGAATGCCTCTTGAAATTCTTCAGTCCACTGGTAAGTGAATCCCTTATTCATCAATTTGGTGAAGGGTAAAATTTTTCCTTCCAGATTGGCGATAAAATTCTGAATATATGCCAAGTGTCCTTGAATTCCTCTCAATTCTTTCAAATTTCTAGGAGGTGACAGACCAAGGATTGACTTTGTCTTCTCAGGATCGACTTTGATACCACAATGGCATACAACAAAGTCGAGAAATTTTTCTGAGGTTACCCCAAAAGCACATTTCAAGGGGTTTATCTTAAAATTATGTTTTCAAAGTTTGTGGAATATGATTTCCAAATAATCCAAGTGATTATAATGTTGTTTGGATTTAACCACAAAATCGACCACATAACATTCAACAAATTTCCCAAAAAAGGGTTTGAAGATACGATGCATAGCACACTGATTTGTTGCGCCTGCATTTTTCAGGCTAAAGGGAATTACCCGATAGCAAAACACACCCTGAGGGGCTATAAAGGATATATATTCATCATCCTCTAGAGAAATTCTGATTTTATTATACTCATAATATCCATTCATGAAGTAAAGTGACTCATAGCCAGTTGTTTCTTCAATTAAGAGTTTTGTGATCGGAACTAGAAAATCATTATTGGTACAATGCGGATTAAGATCTCTGAAATCATTGAAAACTCTAATTTTTCCATTATTATTTTTCACAGGGACAATATTAGCCAACCACTTGTGATATTGAAATTCTCTGATGAAGTTATCTTTGATAAGATTATCCACTTTAGCTTCAATTTTGGAAGCATAAGTTGGGTGTGTTCTTCTCGCAGCTTGCTTAAATCCTCAATGTTCTTCTAGAAAACCCAAATGATGAGTAGCAATATCAGGATCAAGCCCTAGAATTTCTATATAGTTCCAAGAAAATGCATCTCGATTTTTCTTTAAAAATGAAATATACATTTCTTTCTCTTCAAGAGTCATGGTCGAACTAATTAAAGTGGGGTGTGAATCTTCTTTTGTACCCAAATTTATTTCTCTGAGTTCATCCACAGTGGTAGAGATACCCTCTTCAAATGTTGGAGGATCATCCCTTAGATCTTCCTCTTCTTTTCAACATGTATTATTTCTTCTATTTCTACTTGCATAATAGATGATGAAGTATAAATTCCATGATCAGAAGAGATGTTAAAATTTGAACATCTTGAGGAAGAAGCTTCCATTTCTGACCCTATTGATGATGAAGGGTCTTCCTTGGGTAATACAGAGGAGATGATGGATTGAGAATCGACATCATCATTCACCTCTAACATTTCTATAACTTCTTCTATCCTGATTGGAAAAGTATAGACTTGATGGATTTCAGTAGATGAAATGAAACATCTCCATTTGAGCTTTCATCATTGCTTAGTGAATCACCAATTTCTCCCATGCTTCAAGGATTGGTTGTCGTAATTGACATTATGGAAGTTTCCATAAGAGTATTTGGATTTGGGTCTATCCTGTCAATTTTATTGATAGGAAACACTATCTGTACTCACATGTATGAATGGGTTTACTAGAATCATTTCCAAGCCATATGGAGCATCAACTTTGGTAACCTCCCTTATTGTGGATTTCTCCTTTCCCTCCATGTGATAGAACTCCACATCAATGTATTGAGATTCACATGTATTGAATTAGGATTTATCAACATACAATGTCTAAATTTGACCATTGAAACAATATTTGAGACATTGTTGGTAAGATGAAGGTATAGCCGCATGTTGATGTAGCCAAGGTCTTCCAAGAAAAATATTGAAGGCTGTGTCATGTCGAACAACCATGAAATATGAACTGGATACAAGATCTCCAAACTAAGTTCTGAGTGTGATCTTTCCCAGAGGTTCATGTTCATTTTTATCATATCCTTGCAACATCAATGTATAAGGAGATAAATCAGATTTGGTGAGGCCCAATCGATGAAGTGTATGAATGGGGATGAAGTTGACTCCTGAACCATTATCAACGAAAGCTCTTCGGATATATACATCATTGACCTTGCTAGATAAATACAAAGGTCTAATATGTCCATGAACAATATCATCTTCATATTTATCTATAAAAGATATCACTGCATGGAATTCTATAGGATCATTCTCTACATGGTAGACTTCAGCTACAAAAATTTTAGTTGCGAATTCCTAAGGACTTGACAAAGCCTCAATGAGTGCCTCCTGAAGATCCTTTGATAAATTCAAGGCATCCAAAATAGATAACTTGGCCAGTACTTGGGCCAAATGTTTTAAGACATCATATTTTTGATCCAAAGGTCTGCGTTTACCAATAGGAACATGTGGTTTTATAGGTACCTTAGAAGTTGATGCTTTGGAAGTAGATGATTCTTGTATCGGAGTAGGAGTTGGAAATACTCTTGGATTTGGAAGATTAGACCGACTAGGTCTATTTACATTCTAAGAGGAAGAAGGTGTAACTTCCGATAAATCCTCCAAAATAATTGTGCCAGGACTTATTATGCCACGCATAGAAGAACTGTTTTGTTCCTCTTGATCCTGCTGAAGAGCTCTACCATGAGTTTCTATGGCATACACTGTTCTAGCAGGGGTAGAATTGGAATAGTGGTTTCTGGGATATCCACATCATCATCTGTATCCTAAACCTCTAGAACTCCCTCTAATTCCTCTGTTTGATACAGGGAACTCAGGCTCATTGAGATCGAAACTGTGACTGGCATAAGGATTTGTAAAGTGAATCATGTTAACAGAACCAAAAATCAACTCTTCATATGATGAAGACTCTGCCTGATTATCCAATTTAGGTTGTGCCGTTTGGTGGGGCGGTGCCCCAAACTTTGAAGTAGATGGTGTAAAATCTACTAGAGTCAAAGATAACTTGGGCTTTGAAATGATTTCATCTTCTTCTAATTGTTCCTCTTTCTTTGAATTATGTCACCCCTTTGATGATTTTTCTTTTGATGAAGGAGGTTTTGTTGTGGCATTCATAGAAGAAGACACAATTGGTTACTTCAATTGCGTTCGAAAAATAGAATGAGTTCAGTTGATCATTTTTCTGACCATCCAATCATCATATTTTTGCACATTTTTGCTTTTTACTTCTTGCCACTCGCCTTATTCCTCAAGATTTTAGCAGTAACACATGCTACCTGAGATGAAGAACCTTTAAGTTTGACATTTCCCGAGTCCACCATCTTCTGTAGAAGGTCTTTGAAGACAAAACACTCTTGAATGGGATGCCCCAACATCTGATGAAATGGGAAATAGTTGTGAAGATCTTCATCTCCTTCCTTGTTTGGCCTTTTGGGCTTGGGCAACTGAACCAAATTATTTTCCGGAGCCGATACGAAATAACCAGGAACTTGTTCATTTCAGAAAGAATAAACATTGATCTTCAACTAATCAAATTATTTCCATCTTGGTTCTCTTTGATCATCTTGACGAAATGACTTCTGTTGTTGATGCTCAAGAGGTGTGTACCTTCGATAAGATGAAGGTTTTAAAGTAGAAGTAGGTATAGGTTCTTGTTTAAGCATAACTATAACAGTCTCTGCTTTACCCATTCTCCTTCCAAGATCTGATATAATTACACGAGTTTTATCCTTAGTCCTTGAAAGTGAGTCTTCAATATTATGAGCGATCGCAGTAAAGTCTTGAAACCCTCTTGTGTATTTCACAGGGATTAACAGTGTGGGTAATTCATCACGCAAATTTTCCACACAGATTGGAAACAACTCTTCTTGAGGGAGTGTTATGCTTAGTGAATATGTTAATCCCTTCCAGCAAGCAACGAATTATGAAAATATTTCATTCTCCCTTTTCTTACAATTTGTAAGATCAAAAATAGTTGTCTTTGGCAACGTTTAGCTGAATTAAAGAAGAAATCATTGAAGATGATCGACCCATCTGGTAATTGACCGGGATTGTAAGCTTGTGTACCAAACAAAAGTAGGCCCTTGTAATGACTGTAAAAAACACCTGAGCTTAACTGCTTCTTTTTGCTGAGGGTTTCCCATCATAGGATCACAACGAGAAACAAAATGTGTTATGTGTATCTCTGGGTCTCCCAAACCATTAAAGATTGGGAATGTAGTACTTGAAAAATTTGATGGGGGAGGAATTGCATCTACCCATTCCGGGTAACATCTATTTTCTAGTTGAATTTTTGCACGCTTTTCCTCCATAGCTTCCAACTAAGCTGTTAGTGACTCAATGGTAGTTATTATCTTTTTAGAAACATCTGGTTGAGCTTGGACCTGAGTAAGTGTGATAAATAGAGCTTGGACAGGTGTGGTTGCTGGTACTATAACTGATGGAAGCACCACTGATTATTGTTGCGCATGACCCATAAGATTAGTCATGGGATGGTGTACTGGTAAAGTAGGATATTCTTAGTCCATCTCAATAACTACAAAAAATTCCATTGGCTGACTGACTCCAGCATACTTAGGATGAAGACTTCCTTGAAGTAGTTCTGCATTCAACCTCATTAATTCCATCATTTCTTCCTCTTGTTGGGAAAAACTTTTCTCTAGTGAGAGTGATTGGACTTCTCCAGAGGAAGAGTGAGACACAACATGATTCATTCCTTTCCCCTTATTGGATGACTTTCAAAGAGGGGGAAGTTGGTTATTTGAAGGAATACCTAGATTCTGAGTAATCCTTTGATTTCATGTACACACACCTTCTTAATTGTCTTCAGTGTGCACAACCTCTTGAGCAGGAACTTCTTCATCTGATCCCTCTAAGTGAGCCTCATGTTCTGGAGGATCAGCAACAACGGAATTAATGAAATTTATTGATGCATAACACATTTCATCCCTTCTATCAGCATTTCTGTGATATTGTCTTCTTCCATGTCCTTGATGAGACATTTCCTTTTGTTGATTTGATCCCTCAGGAACCTCTTGAAAAACCGTAATTTAGAGGGAATCTCTGGATTATTTGTCTCTTCATTCCTCTTGTGGCTTCTTCCCTAATCGATAGAAGACTGAATTTCTCTGACGAAGGGATTGAGGATTTGAAAAAGTCCCCAGTCTGGTGGACTGGGGCTATTCCTGCTATTCATACTCAACTCCTCGAATCCTATTTGTTGATTCTAAGGGTTGGGCTAAAAGAGTCCCTAGTGTGGCAAGCTGGGGTGGTTCTTGAGCTACTACATCTGATAATTTCTTAAAATCTCTCCTGATCTTGTGGACTTTAGTTTGGAAATTGGCAGGATGCATTAACCTGCATCCACTCAAATCACCTGGTTCAAAAGACCGTTGGATGATTTCTGACACTTCTATCACTCGATGATGTACACGCTCTAAACGAGAATCCTATTAGATATTCTCATTTTCCTGATGCAAGAGTAATTCGACAACTTGTTCTATGTATTCCTGATTTGGAGAAGAACTAGTTGAGTCATGTTCTTGTGAGAGCCTTTGATTACAAACAAAGCCAATTGGCTGTGGTTGGCCATGGGAAATAACATTGCATGAGACCATTTTTTGCAGGATTTGTTGGATGGAGAGTACAGTGAAATGTAGTGCTCCATGAACACCCTATCCCCTAATATGAATACCAGATGGGGAGTTGGAAATTAACTGGTGCAATCTTTTTAGTGCGCCAAGGCATGAACACTGAAGGGTTCTCTACTGCTTTTCATCCTTCGGATATCGGGAGATTGAGAGAGATGCCAAGTCAATTTGGTATTGCAACCCTTCTATTATCTTAACATGATTTTCATATTCATCATAAGATAATATTTTATTTTTCAATTGGCAAATAGTTTTCCACATGTTGAGATGAATATCGTGAATACAATCTTCTGTCAACATCTCTGGAATGTCATACTGAGAGTCATCCAAATTCCAAAACATAACTGGCACTTCACCTTTTACCAGTTGTTTTCTCATATTTAGCAATTCCTCTTTATCATTCAATGAATATTCTTCTACCTGATTAGACCAGAGGTGGTGATTCCTTGTTGCTTCATCTGATTCAACAATATTGGTAGAGAATTCATTTATCAAACTAGAAGATAAATGACCCAGGGGTGGTTCGAAGAATGACCTACACCCTGTGCTATCTTCTGATTGAGAAAGTATTTCACCTGCTAGTGGTAAAGCTTTAGACATGACTGGCTTCACATTTTCAAGTGCCTCAAGATAAGAGGGATTTCTCATTACTGCATTTCCCTTTAATGAAATTTCTAGGCAATGCAAATTACTACTGTAGAGAGGACTTTTGTAGCTAAATTCATCATCATGGGGAGGACCACAATGGTGGGTTATAGCAAAAGATGAAACCTTTTGCTCCTTGATCTTATGGACACACATAGGGTTATCGTGGCTCTCATCTGAAGATAATACTTTGAGATCGACCAAATTTTAATGAAGCAATCCTTCATGAGAAAGTGTCTGATGCAGACCTTTGGAATTAGTGTCCCTACTATTGCAAAATGAGAGAGTAGAATCATGAGTTGCAATAGATAATTGTCTGAGTGCATCAAGAACTCTAGCATCGAGTAATGTTTTATTACAAATTGACCCTTGATTTATTGACTGTGCTGGATGAGTCTTTTTCTTAGACACATTATTACTCACTTTGGGAACCACTTTTTGATGAAAGTGGTTATTATGGGCAGGTGTATGTGCTTGCTCATGATAAATAGTCAGGCTAGTTTGATTATCTCCATTAAAATCAGGTGTATGTGCCTGAATTGATTGTCCATATGACATGGGGGAGTATGCCCTACAACCGTCTTGGATTTTAATAGAGTTCTGTATCTGTTATGAAGTGATATGTTGATGTTTCATGCCACTGGTAGGGACAGATTTGTATTTCATTCCCTGTGAAGCTGCTAAAGCTGTTATAATATCCTGAAAAGCATCCAGAATATGAGCAGGGATTTGCTTCTGCTCTTTCACCATCGTCAGAATGTTCTTGGTGACTTCAGCTGCCGGAACAAGAATATACGTCCATTATATGCTTGGAGTCGGTGTTTATTCCTGCTCCTGTCCTTCTTTTCCTATCAGTGAATTCTGACAGTACTCATGTGTGGGGGCAGAGTGTTGAGTCTGGTCCAAATTTGTCGTCGGAGCCTTCCAACTGACTTCTCCAAGTGCTACCAAATGAGACTGTTGGTAGGCATGATTAACATTGGCAGGTGTATGTGCCTGCCATGTATTCTTCATCAATTATTGTTGACGACTTTCCTTCAGTACTAGCAGACGAGACTGCTGACAGAATTGTTGATTGTTAACATGT
Organism: Viscum album; assembly: GCA_963277665.1. Taxonomy (NCBI): domain Eukaryota; kingdom Viridiplantae; phylum Streptophyta; class Magnoliopsida; order Santalales; family Viscaceae; genus Viscum; species Viscum album. The sequence continues at coordinate 1,507,631,810 of OY728128.1, read as the reverse complement.
GTATGTTCCTGCTTATCAGTTGCCACCATATCCTATCAACGAGCTTCATTAGTTGTAGTGAGACGAGCCTGCTGACTAACTAATGAGTTATAAACAGATGTATATGCCTGCCTATAATGCTCCGCCAGAATTTCCTGGTAGGGTTGGTGGGTTGCTGCCCGACGAGTCTGCTGGACAGCGGGATTAAAACGAACAGGTGTATGTGCACGCTCGTTGCTTGCCATCAAGTTGGCTTGATGGAATTCTCTAGAGGGGGAAGAAATAAGAACCTGCTCCATGTTGACCATATTTCGCCTCTGGTGGTTCGTCTTGAGGACTCGGGTATTTGGGACCTGAGCCGAACCCCTAAAGGTGATACACTCATCATGTTGAGGGCGCACTGCCGCACGAGTCTGGCGGCGATTGTTCATGGGAGCCCTCGGGAAGGACTCATGTATCCTTGAATTAAGGCCTTGAGTGACCTTCTCATTTACCTCCTCATAATATGGGAGGGACTGGTGATTTCATTCTAGGGATAACGACCCAAAACGGTTGGATACGATGGTTGGTACCACCTATTTATTGATCACTAGTCGTAGCTGTCTGGACAACCAGGGTGAATTATTGACTTGGAGAGATTGTTGAGCATCCTCCAGAGTCGGAACGGTACTGTGTCAATGGTATTCCTTAACCAGTGAATTTGAGACCCAGTGTTGAAGACGCTGAGTAGGTGATGTCGTCCTCAGAACAGACGAAGATCCAGCGGGAGTAGCAGCTGATGCATTCACAGGTGTGAACTTTAGAGAAGCCATTTCTGTAACGCAGAAAGATCCTGGAAACAAGTGCCTATTTTATATAATAGACATAATCAAGATAAGTTCATCCACTACATCTTTTGGATGAGTAAATATGTTATTGATTTCTTTGTTGGCCCTCATATTGAATTAAATAGGGGCCTAACAAATAAGTAAAACACCATTTAACTTGGTTAAGGATTCACATCAGGTTCACCATTTTTTGTTTCCTCTACAAAGGGGGATGACGTTGTTTTGTTTAAGGTTCAAAAATTCCAATCAGTTTCTAACGGGTTTATTCATAGAACTTGAAACATCCAATGATTCTATATCCATTTGGACCTACCTTCCAAAAAAACGGTGTTCATTAGTTGTGGACTGATGAGGCTTAATAATTTGCATTGGTTGAGAGGATGGGAGGTCGGACTCATCAAACCTTTTTTAGGGGAATTATTGTTTACTCTGGGCCTCTCTTTATAGATTTAAGTTATGTTCGTGAATCCTTATTAAATTACCAGGTATGAAAATGATATTTCCTTAGATCTAACAATAAATGATTGATATGTATGAGATTTAGAGAATCTTTTATATGTATTTGAGGTTCTTCATCAATATAAAATCATCTGTATTTGTTAGAGATTCTTAGTTAATGGTATCCTTCAACACATTATATAGAAATCTCTTGGTCATTGTGATAACCATACTAGTTTTAATGCCACTCAGTGGGGCACTTGATGTTTATTATCATTCAGAAGGACATGGATTATTTCAGAGGTGGGATCATACCCGCAAATGGGCTACCTATGTATCCTTGGTTAGAAAAGCAATCATAACGCATGTAGTTTAGGAATTAAGATATAGTTTAACATCATATGGGACAGATGAGAATTAATGGATGATAGGCTCGAACCTTTGAAAGGCTTCTTACGTACTCTATATTTAAGGTAGAGATCAAAGTCCACATAGTTTGGTTCAGAATTTTGGGGGATTACGTATGATTAATGGCCCAAAGAGATGTGTCATGGTTACTTTTACACTCTAAGCTCACAGGAGTCATGCTCGGTGTGAGAAACAAGAAGTATTAATAAACCTGGCGATTTGTGCCACGAAAGATGCGGTCACAAGGAATGATATGGGGATTACATATGTATTATTGCCCAAATAGATCAAGATAACGACTTATTTCAGAGAAGAAGCCCGGGAACAGGGTCCATAAAGGTATATGTGCTTTTATGGAGATTTGGATACTCTAACATGGGGCTTACTCCTGAGGAAGAGGACCAAATTAGGAGGGGACTTGGGGATTAATCCTAAGGGGGATGCCCTGATTAAATGGGACTTATGATTGGGTTTTATTCCGGATAAGGAAGACCAAATTAAAATAAATTAAGACTAGTTAAGAGAAATTATGTCTTGGGCTTACTCTTGAGAAGGAGGCCCAATGTTTAAGTAGATTTGAGAAATGGGGCTTACTCATAAGAAGGAGGCCCAGGTTAGGGAATTATGATTGTTACTTACTCCTGATAAGGAGTCCCACATTTGGGAACTTGGACCGGGGCTTACTCTTGAAAAAGAGGCCCAGGTTAGGATACTTATGATCTGGGGCTTACTCTTGAAAAGGAGGCCCATATAAAAAGAATTTAAGACTTGGGGATTACTCCTAAGGAGGATTCCCATATTAAAGATCTTCTCATCTTAGATGATGAGGTTGAATAGAGGAAATCTCTAAACTTAGTGACACAAAGATATGTAAATCACTGGGTTTTGAGAGATGTTCCACATAATTCCTTTCATATAAGGAAGCCGACAAAAGAACTATGCCATAAATGACATTGAAGAATGTTTTGAAGGAAAATTCTTGAAGAGGAGAGGTGGTTTTGAAGAAATGTGTTGAATAGGCAGGTGGGGCTCCCAAGAAGAGGTAGGCGCACAAGTCATGTTTGGGCGCGCAAGTCCTGGTCGCACAGGTATACCTGCGCGACACATGTGTACTTGCGCGACGGTCAACCCCTAGGGTAATACATTGGAGAGACTTTTCTAAATCCATTAATATTATCCCTTAAGGCTTCTAAAAGGGTGGCGTGTAGGTTCTATTGAAGTGATAAGGCGGAACACAAGTGTGACCATTTCCCATAAGGGATGGACACTTAGGCGCGCAGGTGTTGATGACTTTCAACACTTAGGCCTTAGTCCTCTTCTTTAGATCTTCCATTCTAGGTATGAAATACCTTAAAAGTGATCAGAAGACTTCAAGCAGAGACTAGGGCGTTGGGAGCTTAAATCTGACTTTAGGAATTTTTCTTCCTCAAAATGGGGGGCCCACAAGTGGTATTTATAGGCTACTGAAGACCTTGGGAGAAAATAAAATATGGTGCGCAAGTCACCTGCATGCCCAAATTGTGGCGCAGGAGTATACTTGCGTGACCATGATGAAACTTGTGCGGCCATTACATAATGGAATACTTGTTCATGCCTCTGTCAATTTTTGATGTTTCTTCAAAGGATGAATCCATTTATGCTAAAGTATTCCCCTTCTTCATTCATTAGACTCTGTGATGAAAATAAGTGTCAACAGTATGTTCTCCCAATCAACCAATTTTAAGAGGTGGTTTCAAATTCTAGCACACATCCAATGACTTTCGTGATGTCCATTATGACAAGTGAGTCTGATAGAGTCAGAGAAGATGTCAACTCTACCCATAATAATGAAATCTAGGATAAAAATATCTTCATTCCATCCCCCAATATTCAAAAAATCCCTATTATGTTAGCTGATATTGAAGAAGTTGTCATGATAATATAATAAAAGGAAGAGTCTCATTCTCAATCCCTCATTTCCCCTATAGAGCTCCAAGAAGGGATTGTACAATCAATTGAGCCATAAATGGTGGTTTCATCCTCTGAATATCTGAATTCCAACTCCTCCCTAACTCTACGAAAATTAATTCATTACCCACTTCCAAGGTAGTGGTATAAGATGTAAAGAATGTGGAAGAAGAAGGGAAGGATGACCTCCAAGATTCCCATACAGTATTTGAGGAGGTTATTTCCACTACTAAGGGGGAAATAAACTTGGGTAAGATGAAGATCCATGACCCACATTAATCAATATGACCATGAAATTTGAAGTATAGAAGGTATATATCTCCTTCCTAAAGAAACACTAGTATGTTTTCACCTATAATTTCATAGATATTCCAAACCTCAATCCTTAGGTGTACATCGATCACTTGGAATTTCCAAAAGGCCACCAGAGATATAAAATAGGCAGGTGTCACGAACCGAATCTAGTCACCACCAATAACGGCATCAAACTCAGCCAGTGACAAGGCCCAAATGGGGTTCCCTATCCCCATGGGATGTAACAAGTTCATGGGTATCATTTATCTTCGTTTGGGAATGATTTACCCGAATATGTATACAAAAATAAATCAAAAATATTTGATAAAATGAATATGAAAAATTCATACCAACAAGGTTTATACAAAAATCCAGAACTGAATACATAAGTTCAAATTAAATAAAAAAGCTCCAAAGACACAATTAAATATCAACAAAACAACCCCATATACTCCACATGTCAAGGGGTCATCACCCCCAAGTCGTCTCCACAACTCCACCCCAAGGATGGGGACTAACACCCTGAACCACCATCACCCTTAGGCTTTCCTTTACCTGAGCCAAACATAAAGAAGTATACTTACACACAAGGGGTGTAAGTAGGGTGTGAGAATAAGACCAATAGGATACCACCTAATGATTCCAAAGAGCATGCAATACAATGTGAAAAAGCAAGCAGTTTTAATACGCAAAGAAAAGAAGTGATACAATCCAAGAAATGAAACTTTCAATGGAAAATAGTTTTCAAGATAATGTTTTCAGAATTTTCACACTTTTTAAATGAAATTTTAGATAATATAAATTACTTCCAAAAACACCCCAATAAATGGGAAAATACCATAAACACAATGATCAACAAAATCAGGAACACCCTTATGCACTAGATAGTCTCGGGCCCCATGTACCTCATACCTCGGTGTAAAGTAACAATAGTAAAATTCATTCTCATGCACGAGCCACTAGTAGGGAACATAAACATACCCTAGTGGTTCCAAATAATCATCCACATAGTTTATTTAGTGTTTTCTTTATCCAAATTCTAGGTGAAATAGGGACAAAACCCATCTGGTCCACTAGCCGTACTAGTACACATCTGCCCCACCTAAGTACCCGGGCTCCCCCCTTTGTGATCAAACAATTTCAGAATGATACATATATCCATTTTCATATAAAACAACACTAATTGTCAAATAAAATCATTACAGTAGGTACACACATTTTATACCATTTAAAACACACAACAAAACACTTTGAGTTTCAATAAAACATTTCTCCAAATCTTTCCTTGTTTTGCACCCAAAACTCTTTGAAAACCCCACTTGAACACCATATTCATACTCATATTTATCAAAATGGAATCCAAAAAATCGTATAAATTTCATTAAACTCATTACATGGGTTATAAAACAATCCCAATAAGCATTGCATAGAACACCCATGTAAAACACCCAATTCAACACCAAATTGGTACTCAAAAACCATTTTCATAACATACGCCACCCAAAACAAATTTCGCAGAATCAACCAAAGAAAAAAACATTTAAAACATTATTTTCAACACTAATATAGTTTAATAAGGGCAACTAAATAATTAAAAGTCTACTCTTAATCAACCAATATAATATTTATATGAAAAAACACAAATTTCACATGAAATTGGCACTTAAAATTCACCTGCATTACAAACACCACCAATACCAATTTTTGTAGCACTAAATCAATGGTTTAAACATGAAAATATAATAAAAATAGTATCTATGTCACAAGTATTTCATAAAAATTGGAATCACCTGCCAAATTAGTAATAACCTTGAATCCTTTGTGTAAAAATCAAACTGCACCACCGCTACACCAAGAGGGACCGAGATCAATCATAAAACCACAAGAAATGACCCAGAAAACCCAAGGTTAAACCCTAGGATTGAAACCATACCCTCCGGAAATTTGGTAATTCAATAAAATGATAATAAAATTCATAGAAAGGGGAGAAAAGGAGTAAAAATTGAAAGAGTTATGATGGAAAGAACTTACATCCTCAAATCTGGCCGATTTGAGAAACCCTAGGAAGTTCATCCCTAAATTGTGATGCCTAAGAGCTCCAAAGAGGGGGGAAAGAGACTAGGCGCGTGGATGGGTGCAATGGACTCTTGTGAGACTTAGAATCACCAAAAAATACATAATATTTAATATGTTGTTAAATAAATAAAATTCATTTTTAAAACTAGATATGGGATTCCAAGAAGGCCCAATTCCTTAAATAAAAACCACAATACACCATGTTTATGGATTTATAAAGGTTCAAAATTTACATTTTTCTGTTAACATGTCGGGGAAGGCCATTTAGGAATTGGAATAAGTAAAAAATATTAACAAATGAAAATGTTATAAAAGAAACATTTTTTTTAATCTGGAATTGGGCTCACTGTTTGACCCAATTCATGAAAACTCACATATTCCTCCATAAAACCTTGGGAAATCCCCCAAAGAAGCATGAATATAATTAAATGAAAAATACCTTTAAAATATTTCCTTTATGTGACAATTCTCCCCACTATGAAAACTTTTCGTCCCAGAAAGTCAACCTGAATCTTGATCAGAAAACAGAAACGAATACTCTTCCTCAACCCATGACTTCCACTAACATGTCTCATGTGTATCATTACCATGCTTCCAACAAACCTGGACCAATGGAATGGACTTCCCTCGAAGAACCTTCTCTTGGGAGTCCACTATTTTCACTGGCCACTCAATTACAGACAAGTCAGGCTCTAGCTCGAGTTCTTCCCAACTCAGCACATGGGATGGATCCGGGTTGTATTTATTTAACTCGGAGACATGGAAGACATCAGGGAGAGATGCCAACTTAGAAGGTAAACCCAACCTGTATGCTACCTTTCAAATATTCTCGGTGATCTCAAAGTTTTTCACATACTGCGGCATCATCTTACCTTGTTTCCCCAATCGACGATGGACCAGATGAGGGACCACTTTCAAGAATACACTGTCACCCACAGAAAACTCTAGGTCTCGACACCTCATGTCAGCATAAGATTTCTGATGACTCTGAGATATCAACAAGATCTTCCTGATCAACTTGTCCTTCTCAGAAGTCTCCTGCACAAGGCTTGGCCCCAACAGTGAAGTCTCTACCACCTCATCCCAACATAGGGGGGGACCGACATGGCCAACCATAGAGCGCCTTAAAAGGGGCCATTCGAATCGAGGATTGGTATCTGTTATTATAATAAAACTCAACCAATCCCAAATGGCTATCCCAAAAACCTCCAAAGTCCAGGACACATGCATGAATCATTTCCTCCAAAATCTGAATCACCCGCTCTGTCTGACCATTCGTCTGAGGGTGGTATATCGTGCTCATCTTAATTTGAGACCCCAAGGCCTTTTGAAGGCCTTCCCAAAATCAAGAAGTGAAGAAGGAGTCTCTATATGAGAAAACTGCTGATGGTACGCCATAGAGTCTCACCACTTTCTGAAGATACAAAAGGCCCAACTCATCCACATTAGTTGTATCTTTTATCGGAATGAAGAGGGATGATTTGGTCAGATGATCAATCACTAACCAAATGGTATTCTTACCCCAAGGTGTACGAGGTAAGCCAACAATGAAGTCCATGGAAACCTCATCCCACTTCTAGGTAAGAATGGTCAGTGGTTGGAGAAAAATAGAGGGCCTTTGGTGCTATGCTTTCACCTGCTAGCATGTGTCGCATCTCGACACAAATTCCGCCATGTCCCATCTCATACCAGGCCACCAAAACTAGCGAAGGAAATCATAATACATCTTAGTGGCACCCTGATGGATAGCCCACTGAGACTGGTGGCTATCCTGCATCACCACCTTTCACATAGATAATTACACTACTGAATAGACCTTGAATAACAAGATGCCCTTGGGAGACGATGACCAATCATAGGATGTCTCCCCACCATGAAGAAACTTCTTCAACTGCTAACAAATCACATCACTGGGTTGTTCCCACTGAATCAACTCCAACAGAGAAGGATTCAATTGGACGCTTGCCATGAATGCCCCTCCACGGTGTTCCCTGGTCTCCACATGCATCTTAGAAAAGAGCCCCATCAAATTCCACTCATCACAAGACTTCCCCAAAGCCTACACTGGAACTCTTCTGATCAAAGAATCAGCCACCGCATTACCCTTTCTTGGGGTATAGACAATGTCAATGTTGAACCCCTGCACGTACTCGATCCAACGACGCTGCCTCAAATTGAGGTCCTTTCGCGAGAAGATATAGGCTAAGCTTTTGTGATAAAAGTATACCACAAAATTCTCCTCAATGAGGTAGTGATTATAAGTATTCAAATCCTGAATCACCGCTTCCAACTCCAAGTTCTAGGTTGGGTAATTCATTTCATCTTCTCGGAGTTGGTGAGAGCCATACGCAACCATATTATCATCCTGCATAAGCACACACCCAAGACCCATACCTGAGGTGTCACAATAGACTGCATACCCCTTCCTGACCTCAGAAAAAATCAGCATGGGGGCAGTAGTCAACCGCCTCTTCATCTCCTCGAATGATGCCTAACATTCTGGACCCCACACAAACATCACTCCTTTCCAGGTGAGTGCAGTCATTGGTGAAGCAAGCTGAGATAAATCCTAAACAAATCACCTGTAATAATCAAACAGGCTAAGGAAACTCCTAATCTCGAACACATTCTTCGGGTGCTCCCATGAAATAACCTCACTAATCTTCTTAGGGTCCACTGAAACTCCCTGCTCAGAGATAACATGCCCCAGAAATTTCACTTCCTTAATCTGAAAAGTGCACTTTTACAAATTTTCATAGAGGTGGTGATCTCGCAAAGTTCCCAAGACGATCCTCAAGTGATGTTCATGTTCCTAATTAGAGAGAGAGTATACTATAATGTCATCCACAAGCACCACAATGAAAGAATCAAGATACTGATGGAACACCCTGTTCATGAGTTCCATAATGACCGTTGGAGCAATGTTCAATCTCAATGGAATGACCAAATACTCAAAGTGGTCATACCTGCTTCGGAAGGTTGTCTTAGGGATATCTGACTCCTTCACCCTAAGCTGGTGATAAACCGAACGCAAGTATTTTTTTGAGAAACAATTTCCCCCCTTCAACTGATCAAACAAATCATCTATTCTAGGAAAAGGGTATTTGTTCTTAATTGTTGGCTTATTCATCTTCTGGTAGTTAATGCAAAACCAGGGGGATCCGTCAACCTTTTTCACGAACAACACAGAAGCGGCCTAAGGAGAGACGCTCGAGAAAATGAATCATTTGGATTCTAAGTCATATAGATGTATCTTTAATTCCCTCATCTTGGTGGGGGCTATGTGATAAGAGGGAAGGGATATTGGTTGTGTTCCCAATGCCAGATCAATTGAAAAATTCACATCCCGCTCTGAGGGAAAACCTGAGAAATCAACCAGGAATACCACTGGAAAATAATTCAAGACATGAGTTAGTGTACCTAGAGGGAAAATACCATCATCCTCTAGAATGAGCGACGATAACTGCAAGGTAAGACTTCCCAACTCTTGGAGTGGAGGTCCTGCGCGACCCGACCGAGGATCACATTCTCCCCGAAAAACCTGATTACCCCCATCAGGTGTCATGAAACTCACTCGCCGCCCATAGCAATCGATATGTTCCTAGAAGTGTACTATCCAATCCATCCCAAGAATGAAATCAAAAGGGTCCATATATAAGACCAAGAGGTCACACTCTATCTCGACCTCTGACATAGAAAGTGCACACGACGGGAACCTGAGACCCTGCTCCTTCTTCTTACCCAGTGATGTCACCAAATCCATTGTGAAAGACATCAACTCAGTTGGAAAACTCCCCATGTCCAAAAAACAGGTAGAAATAAATGAAATAGAGGTTTTAGTATCAAAAAGAGAAGTAGCTATAGAAGATGCGATCAAAATGGTACCTCAAACTGTCGATGGTCCCGCCTCTGATTCTGCTGGTGCATGATGCACTGCATGGAGATGTCCAATATCTACATGAGGATGACCGCTAGTCTGTGGTTGTGCCATGAACTGGCTCTTCCCAGAATATTACCCATAACTACCACCACAGCTGCTAAATCAAGATCTCCTAGTCCTTGTCGGCTTAGACTGTGTTGGCACTCCTCTTGAAGCCACTGACCCTGCCCCACTCAGAAGTGGACGTGCCACATCGCAGAAACACTGCAAATGCCCCATAACTCCACAATGGTAACAAGACTTCGTAAGAAGTATAAATTCTGGTCAGATGTGCCTGGGATTCCCACATAGGTGGCACATGACCAATCTTGCATCAGAAGCCGTAGTCAAAAACTGCATGGAAAAGTTCCCTAAACTACCTCCTCCTTTCTTCACATGATCCCCCCGCTTCCTTTTCTTCTCTAAGGAGTTGCCACTTCCCACTTCTGATACTGAACCGTAAAAACCATCCCTTCCTTTCCTATCAATCTACACCATGCACACCTAATCAATGACCTCAACATAGGTCCTCATCTTAAATAAGAACAACTGGGATTATATCTCTGGTCACAAGCCTTTCTGAAACCTCTGAGCCTTCGACTTCTCATTAGAGACAATTTCTGGAGCACACCGAACCAACTTAGCAAAAAGGTTGGCATAATCCATCACATATGGATTCCCCTGAACAAGTTCCATGAACTCTCTGGACCTTGCATAAGCCAACACATTAGGGAAATAATGTTTATTTAAGATAGCCTTGAAATCTCCCCAGCGCATCTGCTCATTCTTCCCAGCCTGAAGCACTGACTCCCACCTCTTACGGCTGGGACCCTCCAACAGAAAAGAGGCACACTTCACCTTGATCTCCTCGGGTGTTTCCAGAAACTGAAACATACGCTTGATCTTCTCGATCCATTCCTCTGCTTCCTGGGTTTCTGAGCTGCCTCAGAAGGTAGTAGGCTTGTTTTTCAGAAAACATTGAGCTTTATCTTTTCTAGGACCCATCCCTTCTGCCCTAGGTGGAATAGGAGTAGGATTTGGTCCTTTCCCTAGAGCTTGGACAGCTTAGACCAGAACCTCGACTAGCCTTTGATAGATCGGTGTGCGGGAACTCTCTCTGGCTTCCTCCCGTGGGCACGTGGGAGATTTCCAAGGAGTCATGTTTCTACAAAATGCAACATTCCCGAAACAATAATCAATATGACAATTCTAAAAATTTTAATCAACTACATCAAATATAAATAATCTAAACACATTCCAGTAATAAAATAAATAACTACTCCACCTCCGTCTGATGTCCACGTCTGGTCTGTAGCCCACATGTCTGACCTAGAATTGAAGTCAATCCGTAAATTACAACGCCCCCTGGTGACTCAAGGTATACCATGAGAGGTGTGGTCCAAGAACCCTACTCACAACCAAAACCCTAATCCCCGACAATCCTAGCTCTTTTCTATCCCAACTCATCCCAAAATAGATATATAACCCAAAAAAACCCCCATCTGATACCATTTTGAAACGAACCGAATCTGGTCCCCACCAATACCGGCACCAAACCTTGCCCGTGACAAGACATGGAGGGATTTCCCTATCCCCAAGGGCTGGCACAAGTTCCCATGTATCATTTATCTTGGTTTGGGAATGATTTACATGAATATGTATACAAAAAAACATCAAAAATATTTCATAAAATGAATCTGAAAAATTCCTACAAACAACGTTTATAAAAAATCCAAAACTGAATACAAAAGTTCAAATTCAATTAAAAAGATCCAAAGACACAATGAAACAGCAACAGAAAACCCCATGGACTCCACATGTCAAGGGGTTATCACCCCCAAGCCGTGTCCACAACTCTGCCCCAAGGATGGGGACTAACACCCTGAACCACCATCACAATTAGCCTTTCCTTTACCTGAGTCAAACATAACCAATTATAATTACACCCAAGGGGTTTAATTAGGGTCTGAGCCTAATCCCAATATGATATAACCCAATTATTCCAAAGACAATGCAATACAATGTGAAAAAGAAAGTAGTTTTAATATGCAATGAAAAGCAGTGATAAAATCCAAGAAATGCAACTTTCAATTGAAAATAGTTTTCATGCTAAAGTTTTCATAATGTTTACAAATTTAAATTGACATGTTTGATACTGAAAATTACTTCCAAAAACTCCCCAATACATGGGAAAATATTACAAATAAAATGAGAAAAAAATCGGGAACACCCCTAGGCACTAGATAGTCTCGGGCCTCATGTACCTCATACCTCGGTGTAAAGTAACCATAGTAAAATCTGTCCTCATGCATGAGCCACTAGTAGGGAACATCCCCATAACCTATTGGTCCCCATTCATCATCCACATAGTTTATTCAGAGTTTTATTTATCCAAATTCTAGGTGAAACAAGGACAAAACCCATCCGGTCCACTAGCCGTACTAGTACACATCCGCCCCACCTAGGTACCCAAGCTACCCCTTTGTGCTCAAACAATTTTCAGAATGATAAATATATAAATTTTCATATAAAACACCACTAATTTTCACAAACAATCAGTACATTATCTACATACAATTTATACCATTTAAAACACACAACAAAACACTTTGCGTTTCAATAAAACAACTTCTCCAAATCATTGCTTGTTTTGCACCCAAAACTATTTGAAAACCCCACTTTAACACCATATTAATACTCATATTTATCAAAATAGAATCCAACACACCATAAAAATTTTCTTTAAACTCATTACATGAGTTATAAAACAATCCCAATAATCATCACATAGAATACCCATTTAAAACACCCAATTCAACACCAAATTGGTACTCAAAAACCATTTTCATAACAAACGTCACCCAAAACCAAGTTCAAAACAACAAATAAAGAATAATAACAATTAAAACATTATTTTCATCCCTAATATAGTTCAATAATTTCAACTAAATAAATAAAAGGTATCCCTTTATCAACCAATAAAAGATTTATATGAAAAAACACAAATTTCACATGAAATTGGAACTTATAATTCATTTTCTTTAAAAATACCACTAAAAAATTTTTGTGACACCAAATCAATGGTCTAAATATGAAAATATAATAAAAATAGTTTATATTTCACAATTATTGCATAAAATTTTGAATCACCTACCAAATTAGTAAAAACCTTGAATCCCTTATGCGAAAATAAAATCGCACCACCGCCGCACTAAGAGGGACCAAGATCAATCTTAAAACCACAAGAAATGACCCAAAAAACCAAATTTTAAACCCTAGGTTTGAAACCATACCCTATGGAAATTTTTTACTTTAAGAAAATGAAAAAAAAACTTCATGAAAAGAGGAGAAAATGAGTACGAATTGAAAGAGTTATGATGGAAAGAACTTACCTCCTCAAATCTGGAAGATTTGAAAAACCTTAGGAAGTTAGTCCCTAAATCGAGATTCCAAATAGCTCCAAGGAGCAGTGAAAGAGACTAGGCACACGGGTGGGTCCAATGGGCTTGTTTGAGACTTGGAATCAGCAAACAATACAAAATATTGAATAAGTTATTAAATAAATAAAAATCATTTATAAAACTGGATATGGGCTTTTGGGAAGGCCCAATACCTTAAATAAAAACCACAATACATCATTTATATGGATTTATAAAGGTTCCAAATTTCAATTTTGGTGTTAATATGTCAGGGGAGGACATTGAAGAAATTGGAATGAGTGAAAAATATCAAAAAATGAAAAAGTTATAAAAGAAACAAAAATTTAATTTTAAATCTGGAATTGGGCTCACGGTTTGACCCAATTCACGAAAACTCACATATTTCTGCATAAAACCTTGGGAAACCCCCCCAAAAAAGCATGAATGGAAATTTAATGAAAAATAATTTTAAGATATTTCATTTATTTGACAACATCTATAAGGACACACCCAACTCACACCTCCAGAATTGAGGCTGAAATGGATATACTCATCAAGACCGAGTTCATTCGGGATGTGAGGTATTCAATATGGATAAAAAAATTGTCTATATGAAGGAAAAAATGGGAAAATCAAATTTTTCATCAACTTTAGAGATCTCAACTGGAATTTTATGAAAAATGACTTCCTAATTCTAATCACAGAATTATTTTTTGATGCAATGCCTTGTTATCAATCCCTCTCCTTCATGGATTTATGTTCAAAATATAACTAAATTAAGATGGACCCCACAAGAAGAAGAAGCCAAAACCTTTAGAGTACCCCAAGGAGTATTATTTAATCAGGTAATTCCCTTTGTCTTGAAAAACATTGGTTCCACATACAAAAATTACATGCATCACATATTCAAACCCTTTCTAAGAAATTTTGTCGAATGTTATGTTGACGATGTAGTGGAAAAGTCCCGACAATGTTCTAACTACCTAGATGACCTTAAAAACATCTTCAATAACCTATGACAATATATCCTAAAAATTAACCCCTCAATGTTTTATTTTGGGGTATCCTTATGGAAGTTTCTAACCTTCATTATACGAAATCACTACATCGATGTTAACCATAAGGAAACAAAATATATCCTTAGAATACCAACTCTTCAAAACCTCAAACAGTTAACAGTAGTTAAATGACACTTGGACTCTATTCGACACTTTATATCCAACCTTACGGGCAAGTGATTCCCCTTCACCAAACTAATGATGAATGGGGTCACATATCAGTGGAACAACAACTGTGATAAATATTTTAATAGCCTCAAGAAATACCTCCTGAGTCCCCCATTATTAATGACACCTGTTGAGGGACATACACTCTTTCTATATGTGATAGGCTCAGAGCGATGAGTAATCATATTCCTTGCGAAAAATAATGATTCTTGGGAATGAAAACAACATTTATTATCTCAGTTGATCCTGTTGGGTCGGATAAAACAAGGGAAGATGGCAAGAGGGGGGGTGAATTGCCTTTTAAAAAAAGATTAACAAATTAAAATCAAAGTAAAGATGCAGCGGAAATAAAAGAGGCAAGACACGCAATTGATAACGGAGTTCGGCCAAAAACCCGACCTACGTCTCCGCTCCCAACTCAACCGTTGAGAGATTCTTACCGCTTGCTTTTCAATGGTTTTAGCAAGAAACCCACTAGGCTTTGAGGTAGCACTAGGACCTATTACAGCTTGCTTTTTATGGTTGAGCAAGAACCCACTTGCTTTTAATGGTTTAGCAAGAACCCACTAGCCTTCTTACAGGTGAAGGCTAGCTCACCTATGTCACAATCCTTTTAAAAGGAAAGGCTTGAAGAAACCTCTTCACACCTTAGTGGTGATGTGAAACCCAAAAGAAAGAGGGGAGAGAAAATGTTGGGGTTTGTAGGCACAAACCCAAATTTAAGCTCAAAATAAATAAAACAAGCAAAACCGTATTTGAGGAAGTCTTGGGCGCCTTTGATTGATTGGAGATGTTGAAGGCCGCTTCCAAGCTTCTTTGAAGGAGCTCCTTGGATGTGGAAGTTGTTGGAGCAAGGTGGGTTCCTTTGAAGGAAGTCGCCGGAGGTTGGCCAAATGATGAGAATTGTGTCCGTTGGCTTGGTATATGATCCGGTAGGTGTCCGGGGCTTCCTTGGACTTTATTTATAGGCATGGAACCCATTGGGGGCCTTCGGAGCCGTTGAAGAGGCTTAAAGAGCCGTTGGGAGCCAAGTGGGCCAGCCTGGTCAAACTGCAACGGCTAGTTTGACTGGCTCCACCGGCTGGCCGGTACAGTACCACCGGCTGGCCGGTGCCTTGAAAAAGGATGAGGATTTCTGTCCAGGGGCCACCGGCTGACCGGTGCCAGAGCCACCGGCTGGCCGGTGGCAAGACAGTAGCTTGCCATTCTGTGCAGGTGCCACCGGCTGACCGGTGCTGCGGCCACCGGTTGGCCGGTGGTGAGGCAGTGGCTCTGCCTTCTGCCCAGGGTCCATCGGTCGACCGGTGTTGAAGCCACCGGTTGGCCGGTGGACTGAATTTCAGTCCAGTTTTACTTCTTGCTTTCTTGGCCTAATTCCTTGGCCACCTGAATTGATTCCTATCATCCAAAAACACGTGAAAAAGGATTAGATAAATATGAGGGTGATTGTGATCATGAAAATAAAACCTTGAGGGGTTAGAGAGGTACAACAATCTCCCCCTATTTTGATGATCACAATCACCAAAACAATCAAAGTAAAATACTGAAATTGAAAGGAAATGCTAAGCATGATGAAAAGGATTCTCCCCCAATCAATCAAGAAATTTCTCCCCCTTTGTGATTATCAAAATCGAATGGGGAATAAAACTTGATTGAGGGAAAGTGATTTGAAAAACAAGATTTGAGATTTGAAAATCAATTGAAATTTTGGAAATTGAATGATTGAATAACAGATTGAATTGAAAGTTTTGAATCAAAATTGAAATGAAAATTTTGAACCAAAAATTGAATTGAAAGTTTTGAATCCAAGTGTTGAAAATTGAAAGTTTGAAATGAAACATTTTGAATACACAAAAAATATTAAAAGATCCTAACTCCCCCTAAATAAAAACAATAAATCACCGGGGAGAGGGATTTTGAAAAGAGACAATTTTAGGCCCGGAGAGACTCGCTAGAAGGGATTTTTCAATCCATACTTGTCTCATGGCGGGTCTTCTCCTATAGAACTCATCGGAATAGAAAATAGACTTGGGTTGGCCGTACCGGGCATTTTTTCAATTACACTCATAAATGAGGTGTCCGGGTTTTTTACAATAGTTGCAAAATTTAAAACTAGAGCTCCCCCTTACAAAAACAGTTGGAGCATGGGAGGAGGAAGCTTGCTTGGAATAGCCAAGCCCTTGGGTGGTTCTAGATATTCGTTGGGAACCTAGGAGATTGTTCAAATTTTGTTCCCCTTGGGTGAACTTAGCTAGGGTCTCCCTTAGGTCTTTGATGGTTGATTCCATGGAATCAACATTTGGAAAATTTTGGATTTTAAGGGTCAACTCTTCCTTCTCTTTGAGAAGTTGTTCTTTTTCGGAAGAGAGTTTTTTGAAATTATTTTTCAAAGCAACAAATTTGGAAGAAAGTTCATGAAAACCTTCCTCCAATCGATCTCTAGCGTATTGGAGATCCTCATAAGAAAGATGATTTAAAGAATTTGAATTTGAAGAACATGAGGAAGAGGAATCAGAAGAAGTTACCTCGTGAAATTCCATTAGACATTTTGTACCTTGGTCGCTTGAGGAGGAGGAGGAGGAGGATGATGAGGTGTCACTCCATGTCGCCTTGAGGACCTTCTTCTTTCCTTTTTCCTTTTGCATGGCCCGTTTCTTGTTGAGTGGGCAATCGGGCTTGTAATGGCCCTTTTCGCCGCACCCGTAGCATTTTACCTTGGGCTCGGATTTTGCGGTGGGTTCTTGCTTTCGCGCCTTGCGAGATTTCTTCTTCTTCTTGTGCTTCTTCATAAACTTGTGCATTTGGCGGGCGAGATTCTCCATTTCTGAATCGCCGCTTGAAGAAGAAGAAGATGAGGAAGATGAGGATGATGAGGAGGAGCTTACTTCTTTTTGAACCTTGAGGGCAATGTTCTTTGGTGTCTTGATTGGTGTGCCCTCCTTTTGAGCTTGCCTCCTCATCGTGATCTCATAAGTCATGAGAGATCCGATGAGCTCCTCTACCGGCATATTTTTGATGTCCTTAGCTTCTTGGATCGCCGTCACCTTTGGTGCCCATGAGCTCGGAAGGACCCATAGAATCTTCTTGACCATTGCTTCAGCTGAAACATCATCACCAAGAGATTTTCTACCATTGCACACGTCAGTAAAACGGGTAAACATTTCAGAAATTGATTCATTTGGATGCATGGAGAATGACTCAAAATCCTGACGGAACATATCTAATCGAGTGTCCTTGACTTTGTTGGTCCCCTCATGGGTAACCTCCAAAAGTTTCCAGATTTCATGTGAAGAGGTACAAGTGGACACTCGATTGAACTCATTTCGGTCAAGGCCGCAATGTAGAGCGTTCATGGCTTTGCCATCAAGCTCAAAGTTTCTAATATCGGCGGGGGTCCATTTGGATTCGTCGGGGGAGGATAGAGTGTAACCTTGCATGACAATTTTATAAATGGGATATCCTATGCTTCTAAGAAAAGTAGTCATGCGGGTTTTCCAATAATTATAGTCGGTCCCATCAAAAAATGGAGCCCGACCCAATGAGTAGCCTTCGGGGGAGAAAGAGGTTGATGCCATCTAAATGGATCTTAAATTTGAAACCGGGTTAGGGAATTATTCAAAATCTCCCTTTGATACCAATTGTTGGGTCGGAGAAAATGAGGGAAGATGGCAAGAGGGGGGGGGGGGGGGTGAATTGCCTTTTAAAAAAAGATTAACAAATTAAAATCAAAGTAAAGATGCAGCGGAAATAAAAGAGGCAAGACACGCAATTGATAACGGAGTTCGGCCAAAAACCCGGCCTACGTCTCCGCTCCCAACTCAACCGTTGAGAGATTCCTACCGCTTGCTTTTCAATGGTTTTAGCAAGAAACCCACTAGGCTTTGAGGTAGCACTAGGACCTATTACAGCTTGCTTTTTATGGTTGAGCAAGAACCCACTTGCTTTTAATGGTTTAGCAAGAACCCACTAGCCTTCTTACAGGTGAAGGCTAGCTCACCTATGTCACAAGCCTTTTAAAAGGAAAGGCTTGAAGAAACCTCTTCACACCTTAGTGGTGATGTGAAACCCAAAAGAAAGAGGGGAGAGAAAATGTTGGGGTTTGTAGGCACAAACCCAAATTTAAGCTCAAAATAAATAAA
Organism: Viscum album; assembly: GCA_963277665.1. Lineage (NCBI taxonomy): Eukaryota > Viridiplantae > Streptophyta > Magnoliopsida > Santalales > Viscaceae > Viscum > Viscum album. The sequence goes on along the minus strand of OY728128.1, from coordinate 1,507,613,138 downwards.
ATAAGAAAAACCGTATTTGAGGAAGTCTTGGGCGCCTTTGATTGATTGGAGATGTTGAAGGCCGCTTCCAAGATTCTTTGAAGGAGCTCCTTGTATGTGGAAGTTGTTGGAGCAAGGTGGGTTCCTTTGAAGGAAGTCGCCGGAGGTTGGCCAAATGATGAGAATTGTGTCCGTTGGCTTGGTATATGATCCGGTAGGTGTCTGGGGATTCCTTGGCCTTTATTTATAGGCATGGAACCCATTGGGGGTCTTCGGAGCCGTTGGAGAGGCTTAAAGAGCCGTTGGGAGCCAAGTGGGCCAGCCTGGTCAAACTACAACAGCTAGTTTGACTGGCTCCACCGGCTGGCCGGTACAGTACCACCGGCTGGCCGGTGCCTTGAAAAAGGATGAGGATTTCTGTCCAGGGGCCACCGGCTGACCGGTGCTGCGGCCACCGGTTGGCCGGTGGTGAAGCCACCGGTTGGCCGGTGGACTGAATTTCAGTCCAGTTTTACTTCTTGCTTTCTTGGCCTAATTCCTTGGCCACCTGAATTGATTCCTATCATCCAAAAACACTTGAAAAAGGATTAGATAAATATGAGGGTGATTGTGATCATGAAAATAAAACCTTGAGGGGTTCGAGAGTTACAACAGATCCATGCTCAATACTGAGACTTATTATTCAGATATTTAGAATAGATTATTGGAATTAATATTTGTGGTGTATAAACTGAGGTACTACCTACAACACCATGAAATCCAATTGGTATCTCACAATAACCCACTCAAATATATCCTCAAACATCCTATATTGATAGGATTTCTTATAGATTGGGAATTTATTCTATAGTAATTTGATATAAAATTCATGCCTTAGAAAGCAGTGAAAGTGTAGGACATGGAATATTTACTTATAGAACACCCATTTATGGAAATAATGTCATTTAATACTAAATTTCAATATAAAGAGATATTCACTATCCAAGGAGGCTTTTAAATGTGGGAAATGTATTTTTATGGTGCATCTAGGATTTGAAAAGGAAGAAGGATGGAAGACCCTAAGATTAACAAAGTTGTGTTAGGAATCATGCCAATCTCGCATGAAAATGTTGTTTTACCTTACTCCTTCCTACTATCAGAAGGTTGTACCAACAATGAAGCTGAATATCTGGTCCTCATTGAAATCCTACAACAAGAACTCCAAATACCAATGAACCATCTATATGTGAAAGGTGATTTATAGTTGGTAATCAAGAACATCAATAGTGATTACTCCACTATATTAGAAGAGTTAACCCCCCACCCTACTTCAATGAAAATGAGGATTGACAACCAAACTCTCCTCAAAAAAAAACATTGAATCATGTCCTATGATCCTAGAACACACAGAAAGATGAATTGGTGAATGTAGCTACAACACTTCATGATCAAAATTTGGATGAATCAATCATCAACATTGCCTATCCCTGTATGGTTTCACATTTTTTTCAAGTCATGATAGAGGAGATCAATGAATACATCACAATAAATAATCCATATGGTCCTACCATGGGATGGATGGTTCCTATCACAGAATACCTCCAAGATGGAGCACTTCCAATGGATAGATTTGGGAAAGATAAAATTTGGTGGTGAGTGGTCAATTTCACCATTAATGATATCCCAAATCACCAGAAATTCCTCTATAAATGAGGCTTTGATGGACTTATACTTATATGTATCGATGGAGTAGAGATTGTGTTCATTATGGCTGAATTGAATGATAGGACCTCTGGTAAACATCGATCTGGGTAAAATATTTCCAACAAAATATAAAGTCTTGGATACTTCTAGCATTCAATGACACATGATTTCATAGAATTCACCAACAAAATGTCCTTCCTACCAAGTGAATTCCAATTTCATCCATCACCCCTGGAGCTGCTACATTCATCCAAATAATCCTAGATATATTCCATTCGGTGAATGGATATTTTGGGGTTGTACCCTCTAGATACGATTAAGAAGTTCAAATATATCTTAATTGCAACAAATTTCTTCTCCAAATTGGTTGGGGTAATACCCCACAAAGAAGTCAGGGGAAAAATAATATTTAGCTTCTTGAAAGTTAACATCATTACCATATTTGGTGTCACTCATACAATATTAATGGATAAAGACACCAATTTCTATTCCACTAAGGTGGAAAATCTATATTAGGAATACAATATCAAATCCAACCATTAATACCGCTATCATGTACTGGCTAATAAATAGATATATGCCTTCAAAAAGACCCTATCAAATGTACAATAGAACATGGTGAAGAAAGGAAAAAATTGTTTTCCTGACAAGATCTTTCATGACTTATGGTCTTACCAGACTACAACCCATACTACATCACAAGAAACCCCATAGTCACTGGTATATGGAATAGAATATGTCCAACCCATCGAGGTTCAATTTACATCTCTTCACATTTCCATCTATGATCATATGTCTATAGATGAGAAACCCCAGATATGAATGGACCAATTGAAGCGACTGGATGAAAAGAGATTGCATACCTTGCATAACTTGGAGTTCTATCAAAATTGGATAGCAAGGACCTTTAAAAATAAGGTTCACCTCCATTAAATCCTCCATGGGGAACTTTTATTTCCCCTTATAACTCTAATGATACCAGGAAACAAGACTCCAAATATTGAACAAAATTAGGAAGAGCATTACTCCATACACAAGGTCTAATCTAACGATGATTATTCCTTAACATAAATGTATAGAGAGATCATGATTAACCTGACCAATACGAGGTTCATAAATAAATACTTCATGTAATAATGAAAATCACTTCCCAAATGAAATATGTTAAAATTTGTAGATGGTATTTGTTGCATGAAATTAAAAGGAATGACATCACATATATGATAAATGACACTAAACTATGTAACATCATGGTCCTTAGTGCATGACGAAAAACTACAAGACATATGGTCCCATTTGTATTATCTAAAAATACAAGACACAATTCATCCTCATTCCATGATATTAAAACTTCCCGGTTATTTTCTATCTTATTTGATGTTAAGAAATACCCAAAGTACCATGAATTGAGATACTCTTCATGGTTCCTTAAATATGGGCATCCATCACTAGTGTAACTCCCAATCACATCCCTCTAACCCCCAAAGGATCAAGATTCCCTCTTGTCCAGACATGAGGACGAAAGGATGGGAATCTCCTTTTCATAATCCCCAATCACATCATTTTTATTCCATATCGGAATTTAGGCCCACTTTACAGGTATAATCCCCAACATTACTATTTACATACTACAAGATGATAAATTTTGAGGCCAATGTCCTCATCGCATGACAACAAACTACAATATCTATCCAAGAAATATATGTGTCTGGATTGTCATTTTAAAAGGATATGTAGTGAAACCTTGATCTTCGATCCAGATTCTACCTGAAAAAGAACATTATAAATATATATCTCGTTTTCCTTATGTACGAATTATACTAGAATATGGAACCTTTTCAAGAATAACATGTGGCTTGATTCTTGCTCCATCAAGATACATAGTGACACCCGATTTCTATTACATTATCCAACTGAAATATTTATTTCATGCTAGGTGACCCATGTACTTAAAGTAAGACCATAAATTTTAGGGTTACTATCCTTGCCGTTTGACATTAAAATTGCAGAGTTCATCAAGAACTACGTGTGTCTTGATTCTCATTCCAATGAGATACATAGTGATTGTCAAACCTCTGGTCCTAGATCTAGCTGAGATAAAAGAAATGAAAATTCAATCTTCCCCTTGTATGAATCAGATCTGCATAGGGTACTTTTCTAGAATATATGGCTTGATTCTCATTATAGTGTGATATGTAGTGATGCCTAGACCTCTTGAATGGGGCCCAAACATCATTCTAGAAAATATTAGAACACCCTTTCCCATGTCAAAGCCTAATTAATGTGGGGAACGACCTTAAATAACTATGTACATGCTGATTCTCATTCCCATAATACATGTAGTGATGCTCGGATATCCAATATCAGGTCTTGGCGTAATAAAACCCCCACTCCCTCTGTACGGATCAGACCTAAATAAGGATACTTTCAAGAAATAAATATGGATAGATTATTATCCAAATGAGATATATAGATACACCTAAATCATATATCCTATCCAAGACACAATCAAATATAAATTCACTTATCCTTCACTAGGGTTGCCTTTATGCCATGAAAAAACCATTACCAGTCCTTGTTTATCACACTTTTCATAGATCATGTTGGTTTAGGAGTTTTGGTAAATGGATTATCTATGTAAGGAATATCAATTCACATTGGGGTTGCCATGGTATTAGCTACATGACCTTAAAAGGAACACTATATTTCATCATCACATGTCAATAAAACTACAATATTTACTCAAGAACTATGCATGGATTGATTCTCATTTCAATGATATACATAGTGACAAAAAAATCTCCATTACTGGACCTAGCCACATCTCAAAATAAGAAATTCCACCAATATCCCATGTATGAGTCAGATCTACATGAAGGGATCCAATACAGTTTCTCACAATTGGAATGAAACCTTATTAAAAAAACCCAATTTCCTCCACACATAGATTCAATCAGTGTGGGGGATCTCTATTTTAGAACTATGTGTGGGTTGATTCATTCCCCAACAAGATATGTAAAGAATCTTGGGTCCCATTCCCTTTCTCATTTTAGTATTCCATTTCTCTTCACATCAAGACATTTGTCCTAACCACAAGACGTTTAACTGCATGAATAATATCATGAACACATGAATTTAAACTGTAAGGTACCTCAAGAACAATGTATGAATTAATTCACATTCCATTGAGATATGTAGAGATTCCTAGGAATCATGTTCTAGTCCTGGATATAGTGCAAATAAAAGTACTAGTTATTCCGTGTATAAAAAAAAGATATACATAGGATATATTAATTTGGGTCACCTGATTACGGGATCCACTAAGGGAAAAATTATGTCCTCCCTCTATATTAAAATTCAGATCAATATGAGGGACTATATACTTCCGGGAAAATATCAATACAATAATTTCTTTTGTGCTTGTACATTTCCTTTCCACATGTCATCCTCTTAATCTTGGACACTTTTAGATCTTCATAATCATTCTCCATCTCCCAGTGATATAATGTATAATACCTAAGGAATCCTTTTCTTGACAATTCTGTAACACACCCCCATTATGTTTGAATAAAGTATCCCACAAAGAAGGGGTTTCAACCAAAGTATGTCATTTTTGGGAAATTCTATAACAAAACCCATTAGATTTACATAAAAAAACACACAAAATAGGTTGATCAACTGGTGGTAACTTTTACCTTGTAGGAAGAATCCTTTATCCTTCTATGATTTGATGACATTATGTTAGAACCCATGATTCAAATTTATTGTGTGGTGATCCCTTGAATACTAGTCTCATATACATTATCTAGGTCTAAAAACCCCCAGTACCATGGTTTATAATTTCCTCCCTCATGTACTAAGTATGTAGGAATGATCTTCCCCCGTAGGCCATATATCACATATCATTTCCATAATTCTATCGTCTTAGTAATATGAACGAAAACTACATGCATCATATTCCTCGCGTTGGGTTAGACTTTCACAGGGAATCTTTTCCCCAATTCTTGGGTAATTTTGTCATAAAATTATCCTCCCTTATTTAGGAACCTTTTCCCATAAACCAAACTATGTGCCTATGGAAATCCAAATCTTTATAATCATCCTTTGTCCATCAGTGATAGAATGTCAGAATTCCTGAAAACATCATTACCTAATTATGTTGTAACACACCTTATATGGATTTTCATAAAATATCCCATAAAACAGGATTGTCTGCCAAATGATTCCACTACTAATAGAATTATAGATATTTGAAATGTCCTATTTTCCACGGGATCCTGTCTCAAATAGTCTTTAGCAATGGGGACCCGTCGCAAATAGCCCATTGTAGAAAACGGCGTCGCAAATACTTTTTTTTTGCGAGGGGACCGTCGCAAAAAATGGTATTTGCGACAGGAATGTTTTCCATCGCAAATAATTCTCTGATTATATACATTATATATCAATCAACTTTTTGCGATGGGACCCTCGCATACATTATATATATATATAAACATTTTGCGATGGGTCCGTCAAAAATACTAATAATAAAAAATTATATTTAGATTATTTTCGACGGGATCCTGTCATAAAAGGTCCCATAAAAAATACTAAACATAATAAAAAAATTAATAAAATCATGATTAATGAAAGAATTATTTTTAAAAAATTAATAAAATTATGATTAATGAAAAAATTATATTATTATTATTAAAATAATAAAAAATAAAAAATATTATTATTTGTAAAATAAACAAACATTAAAAAATATAATACTAAAAAAATATTTTTCATAAAATTACGATTAATATAAAATTTATATTAATATTATTAAAATAATAAAAAAAATAAAAAATTATTAAAATTTTCAATATTTACAAAAAAATATAAAAAAAAATCATAAAATATTATTATTATTAGTAAAATAAATAAATATTAAAAAATATAATGCTAATAATAAATAATAAAGTATTAAAAATAAATATAAATAAATTATGCAATATTTGCACCAATATAAATGAAAAAACTGTAAATAGTTCATATTATTACAAATCTTGAATTCAAATGTTTTTAACATAAAAAAAAATCCTTGGGGGATTGTCTTCTGGAGGTGGGGGAGGAGATGATGGAGGAAACTTCATCCCTAAACTACGTGTCAGACGACGCTTGTACTCTATCTGCTCGTAATGCTGTTGTCGTCGTTGCTGCTCTCATCGACGCATCTCCTCCTCATGTTGCTGCTGATGCCGCTGACACATCTTTTCATCCTACTTTTACAAACTCTCTATAAGCTCAGCCTGAGTTCGCATCTGCTCCTGATACTGTGAGGCAAAAGATGATGCCTCTCCACAAGACCCTCTCGATCTGGACACCGAAATTGCAGAAGTACCATAGTATGTACTAGGAGTCAAATGATAGCTGATACCAATTACTCGGCCCTTCTCAAAGCCATACTGTGTCACCAGCATCCATGCCGCCACATTGAAATGGTGGGCACTGGTCTTCTCAGTCGTCTTGTCCTAACTCTCAGCTTGTGTCTGAGAGGTCGCAGCCTTATATGACTCCTTCAATTCCAATTTGAAATTAAAATGTAAAAAATATTATATGCAGTTAATTTTTAGACTGAAAAAAATAATACCAACCACAATCTAACACTGGATATCACCTCTAATCTCTCCAGTGGATGGATTACTATACATCATACAAAAAACTTTGAACTCCATAATATCGGGATGCACGACTGGCTATAGAAATTAAAAATAAACAATTTCTATTTAAAGTTATATATAATATTTAAAAAATATTCCTACCAGATGCTCTCTATGCGTACTGAATTTACGACTACCAGCTCAATGCATCACCTCTTGTCTCCCCCAGTTTCTCCGTCTCACTGAAGATCTCCACTGAAATCCACCATGAAACCAGTGTAAACATAGTTCATCCCAAACAAGAGATGAAATGTACTCTGGTCGGTGGGCTCTACACAACTCATCAAATTCTGTCACTCCTACTTTATTAATGGATGTTCTTCTTAAATTGTGCAAAAACTTATAGAAACTATCACACATAGACACCTGACATGGCATGTGGATAGCGTCACACATGCTATCATCAATGGGATACTATAAACCCTACAAATAATTTATAATATCAAGTGTTTAATAAAATAAATTTCAATATAAATATTCTTTATTTATGTACCATCCAATGATCGAACATGTTGCACTACACATTAATAGGAATCTGTTCCTATGTGATCCATAGCTGAGAAAAATAATTACGCAAGATAGCGCTCCCCTATCCAATATCAACGTGTGAAAAACTATGAAAAATAAATAAATAATCAAACAATTTGTATATATATAAATAAATTAATGAAAGCTAACTAAAATATTTAGGTTAACATACTTCTGTGTGTGTGGATGGAAACTTAGATGTGGACGTCATTCGGGGATAGGATCAGGAATCATCAATCGCGCAAGACCACACCCCCTCCGCGTACCCTCTGAACTGACAGTAGGCTAAGGGTAATATGTTCCCCAATCCCCCTCATCCAAAGGTAGATCAGCCTCATGAAACTCGCAAAATAGATCAGGATCCATCAGAAACACAAAATTATTATTGTTAGCAGATAGTTGAAAATAACTATTATATATAGATATATATTAGTTATGATTATAACCAACATTTAACTATGTCAATGTCCGTCTTCATCCTCATATCCATAGCTGTCCATGTCAATGTCTTCTTCTTCCTCCCCAGCATCATCAATATCCATATGAGTTTCAATTTTATCATCTCTTGTCATTTCAAATTAATTTTTATTATCATTAACATCTTCCTCATCATCGATCCTTAATTATGGAGTGTCATCATCGATATTCACGTCTCTTTGTGAAAAAAATGGATTTTGAATAGTCTCTTGAAAAATATTAATTCCTTCCACTTCAGCAGAACCACATTTAGTTTGAGTAAACTGATTTTCATTAGATTTTATTTTTATTATGCTCCACCAATAACTCAAGTCTCTTGAAATAGTATAGTATTTATGTAATAAATTTTATGTGTTGGTTGAGCCAGTAAAAATGGTTCATTTACTATAAGAAGACTTTTATATTTAATATCGATGATTCCATGAGTCGGATGAACATGAAAGCCTCTCTCAGTATCTAGCCACCGACATTTAAAAAACATTATGTAATTCTGTCCTTGATAACACTGCTCAATAATTTCATCAAGAATGCCATAAAATTCAACTTCAGTTTCTCTGTGATGCGATCCTCTCAAGCAAACTCCACTATTCATTGTTTTTTTTGATTCCCCACATGCACGTGTATGAAATCGAAAACCAGTCACCACATATGCATTATAAGATTTAACCATTTTGGATGGTGGGTTACTCAATATACACAGTCGCTTATCAATTTTATCAGCATGTTGAGACACCAGAAAATTAGCAAAAAAATTATCAATATGATAAATAATAAATGGAATTGATATTAAACCATCAATAATTTATGTTACCAGTTCTTGAAACCATTGAGAAATTTTGTTTTTCCTGCGCTCTTCGTGAGCAACTACTGTAATTTATGGAAGTTTATTCTTGATATGATTATCATATAACCTACAAATAAAATAAGTTTTCATACTACAACATAAATTTTAGAATACGTGATAGAATCACTCATAGAACAATTGATGTCATTTCTTCAAAGTTTAGTAGAACATATGTATGAGCTCTGTGATGTTCATCATCTGAAATCCATCGTTCATGAAATCCATCGAAACCAAGATTTGGATGATTAAAAACTGATATTTTATTTTCCATTTCGTTATTGACATTCCCCTCATTTCATCCAATGCGATTATGTTTTAAGGGATATTGAGATTAATAATAATGAGAGTAGAAAAAAAATTCCTCTTGCAAATAAGCTTTAACAATTGAGCCTTAAACTGATGCTTTGTTACGCCCTTTTTTCTTCAATTTATACATGCATATCTCAAATGGGTACATCCATCGAAGCTGTATGGGACCTCCATATTATGCTTCATGTGGAAAATGTAATATCAGATGTCCCATTGAGTCAAAGAAAGTTGGCGGAAATATTTTTTCCAGTTTAGATATAATTACAACAACATCTTCTTCCAATTGTCTTAGGGAATCATAGTCTGTTGTTGCCGCACAAATGTCTCGAAAAAACTATGATATGTCTATTATCGAATCCCAAATCATAGAATTCAACAAACCTCTGAATCCAATTGGCATAAGTCTTTCCATTATAACATGACAATCATGACTTTTTACTTTGGTAATATAACCATTCTTAACACATCTGCCCAAATTGGAACCACAACCATATGGAAGTCTCAAATATGTAGTCCACTGAAAAAATAATAAGTGAATCTCTTTGGAAAGTGTATAAACTACTTTTGGCTTCATTAATCTCTGTGATCAAACATTTTCAAATAATTCAAGTTCTAGTCGCCTATAAATTTGGGAAAGATCTAATCGTGCCTTTATAGTATCTTTGGTCTTACCTGGTGTATCCAAAATTGTATGAAAAAAATTATGAAAAAATTTATTCTCAATATACATGACATCCAACATGTGGCAGACCAACAAATCAGACGAATATGAAAGATCCCAAAAAATGATTAGTTTTATCCAATTATGTTCTTTCCCAAAGCCATCAATTTTCTGTTGGATTATTTTTGGCCCAAATGTGATGGGACGTAATGAAAATACAACTGATTTTAAATCTGTACCTATGATCATCTTGGGAGGATCATCCATTTCAATTGTACCTTTTTTAAAATGAGATTTCTTCCTCTGAAAAGGATGATCAGATGGGAGAAATATGCGGTGAAAATCATTATAGAAAGGTTTTTTCCATTGATGAGCATGAATGCTTTGTTGCCTTTCATATAGTAAGGACATGATTTCAGACAATGTGTACTCCAGCCAAATAACATGTCATATGCTGGAAAGTCACTAATCGTCCACATCAATGCAGCTTTTAATATGAAATTTTGTTTTGCAGCAACAATATATGTATTAACACCATCACTCCACAATGCATTTAAATCATTAATCAATGGCTTCAAATAAACATCAATATTCTTTTTCAGATATCCTTGGATTAATAGAGTCAAAAATATATATGTCACCTTCATCCACATCCATGGAGGTAAATTGTACGGAGTTATAAAGATAGTCCAATATGAATACTGACTACTATAGGAACCAAAGGGACAGAAACCATCATTAAAAAGACCCAATCACATGTTTCGGCCTTCTAAAGAAAAAGACAGATGAATACGGTCAAAATGATTCCATGAATCACCATCATATAGATGATTCAAGCCTTTATCAGTTGAAATCTTGGTTTTGTGCCATGACATCATTGACGTTATGTTCTGAGACATAAATAAATTCTACAACCTAGTTGTAAGGGAGAAATATGTCAACTATTTTACTGGAATCGATCCATACTTCCCTGGTTGAGCTTCTTTATACCTCAATTTTCCACATGTGGGACAACTATCCAATGAATCATTTTCACCAGAATATAAGATTAAATCATTTGGACATTCATGAATCTTATGATAACTAAGGCCCATACTAAGAACCAACATCTTGCTCTCATAGTAATTTGTAGGCAACACATTTCCTTCAGGAAACAATGTTTTAACTAAAGAAAATATCTAATCAAAATAGTTATTTGACATTGCATTATCTGATTTTATAGCCATAATTTTTGTAACCTCTTTCAATTTTCGTATCTTGAAACCAGGATATAATACATCCTCAGCAGACCTCAACAACTCATAAAATTTGGATGGTGCCAAATCAGGAGTTAAATAACTATCATCTTGAGTTTCAGTTTGTCGAACAGATGGACCTACAACATTATTTACTAAATTTTGAAACCACAATTGAACAAGAATGAAGTTATTAGTATCTTCTATGGAACTATGTTCATCGTGTTGATATCAAAAACATAATCTGTTTGAAAACCAAACCACAAGAGATGTCCCCCAACCTTGTCAAATGTGTCAAACGTTCCCATAGCACATTTTTTTACAAGGATACTTAATTGTTCATTCTGAAACATATTTTGGTTTTGATGATGCAAATGATAAGAAAGCTTCAACACACTCAATATATACCGGATTTAAACCAGAACTATATGGATTTCTGCATTGATTTATCCAAGCACGGTTATCTAATAATGACTGATGTCGATTTCATTGTTCTATAATTTTATAAAAAATATAAATCATAACTCGTTTTTAATAATTTTAAATTATAAAAACACAATCATAAAAAATAAGATAAACAATTACAACTAATTTTTAATAATCACCATTAAATATAGGCGACATAATTTCCAGTGGATTAATGGCTACTTTTTTGTCCGATGACTCATTTACTTGCATCTTTATCACACTAAAATCACAATGAAGTATCTGCTCGAAGGTATGCTTATTCATTATTATGTATATGAGAATTTATAAGCATACCTCTCAGTAGATTCTTCATTGTGATTTCAGTGTGGGGAAGATGCAAGTAATTGAGCCGTCAGATAAAATAACCCCATTTTCATCGATGAATCATCTTCTTTCAATTATCACCGCCTGAAAACATTATAAAAAATGTGGTCCTAAAAATACATATTCAAACTCGTGCATATAATATTGAATATGCATACGTAGAAGCATACCTTTCATAATGTTTTGATTTGGTGAAAGTTGAAAGCAGAAGAGTCATCAAGCAAAAGGAGTGTCATCAATCTACTGGAAATTGTGTCAAGTTATTACAAGTTATTATAATTTATTCCTATTTATTTCTATTTATTCCACTTTATTCTTATTTATTCCTATTTAGTCCTCATTATTCTTAATTACTTCTGTTAATTCTTATTTACTCTTGTTAATTCTTATTTAGTCTTCTTTATTCCTAATTACTCCTGTTAAGTCCAAATTACTCATGTTTACTTCTAATTACTCCTATTAACTCCCAATTACTACTATTTACTTATAATTACTCATGTTAACTCCTAATTACTCCTGTTAACTGTTAATTACTCCCGTTAACTCCTAATTACTCTTATAAACTCCTAATTAATCCTGTTAACTCCTAATTACTCCTTTTATTTCCTATTTACTCCTATTAACTCATAATTACTTCTGTTTACTCCTAATTACTCATGTTTACTCCTAATTACTCCTTTTAACTCTTAATTACTCATATTAACTCTAAATTACTTCTGTTAACTACAAATTACTCCTGTTAACTCCTAATTACTCATGTTAACTCCTAATTACTCATGTTTACTCCTAATTACTATTGTTTACTCTTAATTATTCCTAATTACTCATAATTACTCCTAATTATTACTATTTATTCCTATTTATTGCTAATTATTTTTATTTATCACTATTTATTGCTAATTATTCCTATTTATTAATAATTATTCCTATTTATTACTAATTGTTTCTAATTATTCCTAATTATTCTTATTTATTCCTATTTATTCCTATTTATTCTAATTTTTTTATTTATATCTAATTATTCCTATTTATTACTAATTATTCCTATTTATTACTAATTATTAATATTTATTACAATTTATTTCTATTTATTACTATTTATTTCTAATTATTACTAATTATTTCTAATTATTCCTATTTATTCCTAATTATAATTATTTATTCCTAATTATTCCTAATTACTCCTAATTATTTTTAATTATTCCTAATTATTCCTAATTATTCATAATTATTCCTAATTATTACTAATTATTGCTATTTATTCCTATTTATTATTAATTTTTCTATTTATTACTATTTATTCTTATTTGTTATTAATAATTTCTATTTATTACCATTTATTACTATTTATTACTAATTATTCCTAATTATTCCTATTTATTACTAATTATTCTTATTTATTTCTAATTTTTACTATTTATAACTATTTATTTCTAATTATTCCTTTTTATTACTAATTATTCCTATTTATTAATAATTATTACTAATTTTAACTATTTGTTTCAAATTATTTCTATTTACTGGTAATTATTCCTGATTACTACTAATTATTTTTAATTATTGCTAATTAATCGTAATTATTGCTACTTATTTGTAAATATTTCTATTTATTCATATTTATTACTATTTATTCATATTTATTACTATTTATTTCTATTTATTAGTAATTAGTCATATTTATTTCTATTTAATCTTATTTATTACTATTTATTCTTATTTATTCTAATTTATTCCTATTTATTTCTAATTATTCCTAATTATTTCTTATTATTCCTATTTATTACTAATTATTCCTAATTATTACTAATTATTCCTATTTATTTCTAATTATTCCTATTTATTACTAATTATTCCTATTTGTTACTAGTTATTCCTATTTATTACTATTTATTTCGAATTTTTACTATTTATTTCTAATTATTCATATTTATTCCTAATTATAAATATTTATTCCTAATTAATCCTAATTATTCTTAATTATCCTTAATTATTCCTAATTATTCCGAATTATTGCTAATTATTCTTAATTATTCTTAATTATTCCTATTTATTGCTAATTATTCCTAATTATTGCTTAATATTCCTATTTATTGCTAATTATTCCTAATTATTACTAATTATTCCTATTTGTTACTACTTATTCCTATTTATTATTAATTATACCTATTTATTATTAATTATTCACATCTATTACTATTTGTTCCTATTTATTACTAATTATTCATATTTATTACTAATTATTCCTATTTATAACAATTTATTACTATTTATTAGTATTTATTAGTATTTATTAATATTCAGTCCAATTCATTACTATTTAATCCTCATTACTATTAATTACTACTAATTACTATTAATTACTACTAATTACTACCAATTACTGCTAATTACTACTAATTACTACTATTTATTTCTAATTATTATTAAATATTACTAATTATTCCTAATTATTCCAGATTATTTTTAATTAGTACTAATTATTCCTAATTATTCCTAATTTTTTTTATTTATTCCTAATTATTTCTAATTATTACTATTTATTACAAATTATTCCTAATTATTACTATTTATTACAAATCATTCCTAATTATTCCTATTTATTTCTATTTATAGCTATTTATTATTAATTATTCATATTTATTACTATTTATTCCTATTTATTACTAATTATTCATATTTATTACCAATTATACCTATTTATTACTAATTATTTCTATTTATTAGTGTTTATTATTATTTATTCCTATTTATTATTAATTATTCCTATTTATTATTAATTATTCCTATTGAATACTAATTATTCCTATTTATTACTACTTATTCCTATTTTTTACTATTTATTCCTATTTATTACTATTTAATCACATTTTTTACTATTTATTCTTATTTATTACTATTTATTCCTATTTATACCTAATTATTACTATTTATTTCAAATTATTTCTAAATATTACTAATTATTACAAATTATTCCAATTTATTGCTAATTATACATATTTATTTCTAATTATTCATATTTATTGCAAATTATAAATATATGTTCCTAATTATTACTAATTATTCTTATTTATTACTAATTATTCCTATTTATTATTAATGATTCATATTTATTACTAATTATTCTTATTTATTACTAATTATTTGAATTTATTACTAATTATTTATATTTATAAAAAATTATTACTAATAATTTCAATTTATTATTACAAATAAATACTGTTAACAAAACAATTTAAATCTAATTAAATTAAAACTAATAAAAAATAATTAAAATTAACATAAGAAAATGAAATAAATATTAAATTAAATACAATATAAATACCTTTAAACTTGATCTTATATTGATGTAGATGACATCAAAACTTTTTCGTCAAAAAAAAACCAACGCAAACAAATTTTCACTCGGATAATAGGGTTGAGAGAGAGAGAGAGAAAGTGAGAATTGAGAGGAGGATTTGAAAAAACGGATGAAGGTATATAGATGTTAGATTAGTCGCGATGGAACCTTTTGCGATGGGAATACAGTCGCAACATGTGCCTTTTGCGACGAGGCCCATCGCAAATACCTTTGCCCGCATTAATTGTTGTCGTCGGTTAAAAGAGTATTTACGACAGGCCCAGTCGCAAAAGGTACCTGCCGAAACACGTTTTGCGACGGGGCAACATCCCATCGCAACAACCCATTTACCACCACCGGGTATTTGCGATGGGGATATTCTCCCGTCACAAATAACCTTCCCGCCTTAAAACCCCATTTACCGCCGCTGAGTATTTGTGATGGGTCCTATCGCAAATACCTCCGAGAGATGAACTATTTGCGACGAGAATATTCCTCCTGTAGCAAATAACCTTTCCACGGTATGGCGCCCAAACCGCACATTACTTTTTGCGACGGGCCACAAAAATCCGTCGCAAATAACAAGTTAGTTGTGAGGGGGAACCCCCCCCCCCCCCCCCCCCCCCCGTGGAAAATAATCTCTGGACTATACTATTTGAGACTGGATTATTTCCCGTCACAAATAGCCCATCACAAAAGGTTGTTTTTCCTGTAGTGCACTATTGACTATTCAGTAAAGCTCCCTAGATGGCTTTGCATAATGCAATCCATAAAATGGGTTTATCAATCAGTGGTAACTTCATTCTCAGGTGATTCGTCCTCTATCACCATAATCCATTCCCCCATACCACTTTTCTGATATGTAAATACCAAAATTACAACTTATGACATTCCCTTCCTCATACCTGAATGTGATAGTACTTTCCTAGATAGATTTCCTAGAATGGCAGAATTATTACCCTTTCATTCAAAGCTAAAGACATTAAATTATATCCCACCTAAAGTTTTTACTGTACAAATTTAAGATGCATAGAATAATGTAATTTCTGTACAAATTTAAACTTCATATCACAACATCCTTGCCGTAATACACTAAACAACACAGTCAATATCCTAGTTGCACAATATTAAACTACATGATGCTTTAACCCTTGTCAGAAAGGGGAATCCCCCTAACATTAGCCGCTTAACAAATTCACCCTCCTTTATTTGATAGCATTTTCCCATTCTTGGTCAATGCCAATAAAAATTCTATCTTAATTCTCCAAAATCCCCCCTTAGCTAAACCACCCATTGTAGTCTTGAGAAATATGAATCGTCATAAAATTTCTTTGTTCATTAGTGATATAATGTTAGAATTCTTGATAACTCCTTTACCTTAATTTTCTATAACATTCCCTAGTTACATTTTTATAAGTTTCTCAAAACTTTTAGGGATTTCCAACTAAAGGATGCCATTATTTGACTATTTAGTAACACACCCCATTTGTGTTTGCATAAAATATCCCACAAAATGGGTTTACTAATCGGTGGAAACTTCATCCTCAGAATATACCTCCTTTATCCCTAAACATCTTGTTTTAGAGTCGGAAACCACAAAAACGTGGCTCAAGATTCCCCATTAAGTATTTGAATGATGTTGTAACCTTCTTAGACCACAAGCCTTGTTTGGGTAATCATTTCAAAACTCTTGGTCAATGGTGTTCAACCTAAAACACCAGTCTCATTAGTCTGACATTCATGACTTTAGATTTCCCAAAAAAAGAGACACAATACTTTCTAGATTGAAAATTTGCAAAGGGAACTCTGGAAAAAATTTGATTCTCTGCTTGCTAGACCCACACTCTGTGTGGTTTAAGAGAAAATTGATCAACAAAAAGAGAAAAAGTAGAAAAATTTGTTAGAATGAAAATCCAAAAAGGTTTACTTAAGGAAAATCCAAGTCTCTCCCTATAAGTATAATTTATATTGGTCTTAAGAAAAAATTAGGGCAATGACACTAAATAGACAATGTTTTCAAGGTTTGTTCATACAACCTTAACAATAGTCAAACTATGCTCTCTAGGTCCCATGGCTTAGTCAAAAAATTAAAGAACTCTCTCATCATTATCATCGTAACTATAACACAATGACATTCATTCAAATGAGTCATTTTGAAGTGTTGTATTATGAATACATTATAGATTGAAATGCAAGAATGGGTGATTGGAGATAGAAATATTTTTCATTTATGTTTTGAAATATAGGTGAACTTCAACATGTTAGATACTCTCTTCTAAATTTCAAAGTTTATCATCAACATAGGATTTGAGATGTTGAACTATGCGTATAGAAATTTCCACAACTTTCTGAAGCATGATTTTTATGTAGTAGCAACCTCCTCAGCCTTATGAAGCCTCTCATACTCAGTGCCAACAGAATCTCTTATTTATTCCAAATCCCCCAGCATGGATCAGTGGAGGTAGATTACCTCTTAATTTGAATCATTTAACTATTCTTCAAGGTGCATTTTCTAGAGACACTTATCATCAAGGTGATCTTGGAACTCCTCTATATTCTTGGAGTGACTGACTTTATCATAGATTATGGAAAATCTGAGTTCCATAAATTAACATACATGTTGCACCTCAGCCTGATGGAACCTTCTCTCCTATTCCTTTTACATGATGATTATTTTCACCATATTATGGATTTCATGATAATTAACTCTTCCATGTCTTAGTATATTAAGCTTGAAAAAAATTCAGTGAAGTTGCAAATAAATTTCTTTAATAGGTGCCTCCCTAATTATCTTATAGATATCATACCAGACTAAAAGGTATGTAGTTAGAAAATACTTATGTGTCTATATATCAAACTCAAAGCCACTCTTGGAGAGTGAGACATAATCTTCTATTAGTTCACATAGTGATCCCCCTTATTTCGCCCCCTCCAAAACATCCTTAGCTTCACCAACTGATGTTGAGGGAGCCATCTTGGAAGCCCTTATTTGAAGACCAAAAACTGATGTTGATGATAATGGATGACATGTGACACTTTTTTCAACAGTAGAAGGTAAACATGCAGAAAAGATAGTAAAGTAACCACAATAGTTCGCAATAGTAACCCATTTTGGATCAACAGTTGGAAATGATACCTCTCCATCACCCCCATCCTCAACTCTCTGAGTGGGAACCTAATGAAAGGGAACATTTGCATGGGTTTTCTCAACTATTGGGATCATAGGATCTTGATTATCCCCCACATTAGTAATATAAACCATCACTCCCTCAATAATAGTAGTAGGGTGGAATTGGATTCCTTAGTTATTAATTTCCTTAGAAATATTCTTTCTAGAAAAATTTGCACACATTGATTTTTGATGTGAAGTATCAGGTGAAATAAAAAATCAACTGTGTTTGGAAAATGCATGAACAATAGAACTCATGTCAATCCAAATTCTTTAAAAAATCCACAATCTCTTTGAGAGAATATGTATTATCAATGTATGGGCTTATTAGATTCATCATTTCCAAATATATAGAACAAATAATTATAGTACCCTCACTAGTAGTGGCATCCAAGGTGTGTTTCTCACGACCGGAATTGGCCCTGCCATCGACACCCTCGACTTACTACTCAGAAAGAACAACATCATCGACCTCTATAGATTTAGGTCCATCATCAACACCTTCATTGAACCATCCTACATCCCTGTCATCCCCTTCTAGGGTGAAAATTAGATCAATAGTGACTGCTAGATGGTACTATGGTGTGGGAAATGGATCTTAACTATCATGAGGAGAGGAAAGTCAAAAATAGTACATGATACAAGAGGGATTGCATCTGACATTACCATGACCATCTCCCCTCTCCACAAAACACGGGGCATATGTGGCCACATTTCTTGATGCTTCATTCGTTAGAATAATAGACTCATCACCATGGGTCTGCACCTCCCCTATGGTATCCTCCTTGAACCTTAATGGACCAATGTTAAATCCCTTAAGTGAGGAAATCAATAAAGATTCTATAAAACACATGTATGGTCAGAAATATTATATCAATCAAGTCATGATATCAAATGAGGGTGAAAAGACTAAATGAAACACATGAACTAGAACAAATCCATTTCCCTCTTTCCCTTCCTCTATTGATATGGAGAAAGGACAACCTCAGTCCTCCTAGCAATAGATACTTGTGGGGATAGTCAAGGAGTTCCCAACGCCATCTCTTAAATCATGGTTCTCTTCCCCGTGTATAATTCTAGGGACCCAAGGTCCTCATCCACTCCCTCTATAACAATGAACATGGGCCCTTAATTTAGTGAATCAAATTCCTCTATTCTGGTTCATTCTCCATCAAGTTCTTATTCATCTTATTCTCTTACAAATTGTAAAATAAAATCCCCACAAAATTAATGGTGGTGGATGAAAGATAAGAAAAGGAAAAGGGGAAAAGAGAAATATGTCAGTAGGGTTTAGATAGATGCACAATTCAACCTCGTAATGAACAATTACCCCTCACTCACTACTTAGTGTATCATGTTGGACAATCACTTTGTGGCTGGGGTGTGATAATTGGTTGTGCATATAGAAGCTTCCAACTCTTGAAGGTACCTCATCACCTCAAAAAAATCACTATCAGGGTGGTGATCATAGGGTACTTTGATATCACCCAACTATTGGATTCACATGCCATCACATAGAAACTCCCAGGCATCTCTAACATCATGAGTTATTCTCTCCCAAAATTAGATCGCTAAGGGTCACACATAATTTGGATTTGGTGTGTCTAGCTATGAGGAAGACCCAAAACCCTTATACTTGGAAGCCTTTTTAGGCCTCTTTTCTTTAAATGGATAATGAGGGGATGGTTCACGAGTCTCTTTGCAATGGTGATGACTAGACCACCATTGTGGGGGAGGTGTTCTATTCTCTATCCTAGCCTACCCAATGGTCTTTAGCTATGATCACATAGAAGGTTTCAGAGCTATAACATCATCATATTTAGCTCAAGAATTTTTACAAAGACTACCAAAACTAATATTTGTCATGGCATTGACCTGGTGAAATCCCTTCACCAATACCTAGTAAGTGTATAAAGAGACCCATGCCTTGGCATACCCAACATCTAGCCTGATTAATGCATCTGATGAACGAAATATGATTGTAATTTTGATACCTCCATGGACATCAAGATCCAAATTTATTGAGACACCATCAGATGCTTCTCAATAATTACATTCATAGTGGAATCAATTCTTGACTATGGAAGACATTTAAATTGATGGGAAAATTGATAATGAGAATAATCCTCATAGATGATCTCATTATCAATGCAAGCCCCCAATACTCTCTCTCTAAATACTATCCTGTACAACCATAGATCACATTTATTTTACTTTCCATCATCAGTAAATATTCATGTTAGCGGGTTACCAAGAAAGAAGAAGTTAACTTCTCCCAACACATTCAACATCCTCAGAACCTCATTATACATCAGGTTCAGAGGTTGGATTCTTGATATAACTTTAATGAATGGATATAATTGACTATCAAGGATTTTAACTAGGCTCATCACTGCATATGAATTGAAGTATGTTGCGAGACACCCCAACATCACTTGAAAAAATCCTGAAATTTTATATGGGGACTTCACATTTTATGTATGCAACAAAAAATAATAAATTCTGTCAGGACAGTGGTGGACAAACCTATGTATGTACCCCTGCTAGTCTAGTTAGTATAACAAAAGTCTATATCCTAACACTTCCATTGGAATCAAAATCTAGAAGTAGATAAATCCTTAGCCCCATAGTAAGAAATCTAGCCAAGAGAGTATTCACATATACCTTGAGTATGACTTTATAACCCAAATGGGTGTATTGGACCTTCTCCATCATATTCCAAAATGTGATAGGAGTTACCCTATTCTCTATGGTAGGACATAAATAGGGGAACCCACTGGTGTGACTTTCTCCTTCTGGTTCTAGAATAGTGTTCATCTATGTCGTAGAATGGATTTCACCCATGGGTATAAGATCTTTATTCTTCAATTTCTTTTCCATATTGAAAAGTTTGCGAGAAAATGATAATCCTTTAAAAAAATTCCAATTTTTTCTTTAGTGGGATGATCTTATCATACATTTCTCGAAGATTGGGAGCTCTAAATATTCTATAGACATCCCACATGCAGTTTCTAACACCACCATGCATCAAGTGAAAGGAATTTTTCTGCGAGCTCCATTAGTTTAGTAATCGGATGATATATGGGTTCTAATAGGAATATGTTTTTCTTTCCCCAAAATTATCATTGATATGGACATATTTAAGCTCTTTTTTTTAATTTCTTGAAATTTTGGCACACCCAGTATGCCCACATCCACTCAGGCTAGACTCCACCTCTAGAAAAAAAATCCAAATCCTCTTTCAAATCATTGTCTGATCTATCTGCTATAAATAGAATGTTGATTTATAACAATGAGTCCTTGATTCTTGGATAAGAATATTAAAATATGGAGTGCAGCTACAGGGATGCATAATACAACCAATGGTAAATGTTCCTTGATTAATATAATCACCCTTGGATGATATGTTGGTTGAAAGGTAGTTGATATGCTTTATGAACTAGGACGCTGAGTAGTAACTCGGAACCATTGGGGTTAAAGGTTTCTCATAATATTCTATAATCATACAATGGTACATGGTCACTTTGTGGGTACTTGTGTTGGTAGGGAACCAAATACTTCACAAGATCTAGAAGAGAAGACTCGACCAAATTTTAGTACTCTGTCCAAAAAAAATTATCGTCTAAGAAGAACGTGCAATAGCTTGTTCAGTGTAAGTCATCAAAGAGGCCATTTAAAACCTTGAAGAAGGCATCAAGTTCTGCAATTAAGAAAATTTTTGTCATATAAAAAGTTATAATTTTTACTTAAATGGATGCTAAATTTGGGAAAATTAAGCAACTCACAATTCCCCTTTGACTAGGTTCTTGCATAGCCCCTTCGACTAGGTTCCAACTATAGCACCATCAACCAGGTTCTATGTGGAACACCTTCACTCAAATGTTCATACCTTTGAAAATTCATTAGGAGACCTTTGGGAAATTGGAATCACAATAGAGTTGATCCTACTACCCATGTGGTAAGAGAAAAACTCACAAACCCAAAATAAGAGGAAAATAACAAAGGGGCTTGTGGTATTTATAGACCTCTCTAGCTTGCGTTGGGGATATGTGCACCTAGTTTGCATCAGGGACCTGCACACCATACCCACTCTATAGCACATCATTGAAGCTCAGAATTATTCACTAAAACACCCTTCATAATCTTTTCCCTATTCTACCTTAGGACTAAACCCTACTCTTTCGATCATATCTAATCCCGAGTGGTGGTTTTTTTGACACTCTGTTTTTTCAAGTGGAGTGAAAAGATCATGAATCTTAACATATGTGTGATAAATAACTAAAAATCCCCAAGGATAATCAAAGGAACATACCCAAATCATCTTACACAAGCACACCTATGGATATGATGTCTGACATATCCCCCTTGTATAGTATTGAATAGAAGGCAACCCCTGTATAGGGAACCTACATAAATAACCTATTCCCCAAACCAACACAAAAAATCTCCTTTTACCAGGGTCCCCTATTTTTTTTATAAATAGAGCCCTTAGGCTCCTAATTTACAAAAAAAAGGAAAACTTGAAGAAGCCCCAATCTATGGTCACATAACCCCTTCTCCCAGGTCTCTAAAAATTCCTCAGGTAGCTCTCCAAAACCCGAGAGAAGAGATAATTAAAGGGAATAAGTGGGATCAGAGTACCTTTGGGTTCAAAAACACATGAAACCTTCATAAGGACCCCTTATCCCAAGTTTAAAACTAGCTACATGAGGCCCCTTATATTATTATGGACTTGCATGAGACCTATTTAGGGACACTTGAATTGACCTTTGGTGCCTAGGATAAAGCCTTACCCAAGTGTTATTTTCTAGGTGGTCCATTTCCCAAGGCATACCAACCTTTCATATGCGTATACCCATTGTGTGAGTTACATATAGTTCCTAGATATCCCTATGTGGATAATATTTTCTCCTTAAGGAAGGAAATCTATGAGTCTCACTTTGAGTCCTTTTCCAAGCAACCAATGGTATGAATCCTATTCCTTTAGATCCATCAACCAAGGGTAACTAATTTAAAGCCACTATAAAAGCCTCCAGACTTGAAATGCTCGGAAAGAGTGCACAATAACGTGTGTCAAATTTTTATTTTCATTCTAATAGTCATAGGTTTCCCACACTTTTTTAGATAATGGTTGGGGCCCTCTGGGTGCATGTGTATTTATATTCCTATGGCCATGAGGACCCTAACCCTAAGGATGGTGTCAGGGATTTACCAATTTTAGGCATAAGGGCGGGGATTATTTCCTCCCCTTATCATTTCATAGACCCAGAGTCTCCATTTCTATGAATGAAGGGTAAGGATCACACTTGTGTTTACTTTTGACAAGGGATGACATCCTCATATCCAACTATAAAACCAATTTTAGGGCATCCTCATCAATATGAAGCCCATAGTCATTATTCTAGTAGGTTTTATTATTCCCCCCTATGTTTCTCAAGGGATGTATCTATGTTTATAGTTTGATATGACTATCCTGGATACAAATATAAGAGAGGGTATGGGCACTAGAGCTCCTTCCATCTCCCATAGGCCCATTCTCTTCCACCAGTAGAGGAGGATAAGTGTGTTGTTTGGAAGATATTCTTCATACCCTTGTCTCGGATATTCACTCTTGACTCATCTTGACTAATGTGATCATAGAGTTTATTCACAATCATGACATCAACACAGCCAGATCCATGTTTCTGCATAGAACCTTCTTTCAGATCTTTTTATCGCCTTCCCTCAGAGTTCCCCCATAGGTGTGGGTCCTAAATTACATGTATACATCCTTAGGGAAATGCATATTGTGTGGTTTCCCATACCCTTTGTTTCCTCTTGTTTCTCATATAGAGCATGGCTCATGTGGTCATAGAGGATGGTGGTGGTCATGGAATCCACATGACCCTAGACCCATGTGAATCCTACATGGTATAATCCCTACCAACTCATCTGTGAGTATCTTATTTAAGAGTAAGACCCAATCATACTCATACATGGGAATCCTTTTCAAGAGTAATCCCCAATCATATAACCAAACAAACCATAGGTTTAGTCTTCAAGAGTAAGCCCTAGCTAACCCCATCCATGGGAATCATTCTAAGTGTAAGTCCTAATTCATCAACAAGACTCCAATTTTGGTGTAATACCCAATCATAACCAATCAAAGGGAATAATTCTCAAGATTAATTCCATGAAAAACATAAAAAACTCTATGCATATTCCTTAGGAGTAAGCCCCAAACCAAACCCCCAAATCTATATGAGTTAACAAAATTCTCATGGCCCCAAATTAATTCATCAGGGCATCCTCCTTACGAGTAAGCCCCAAATTAATCCTATCAGAGGGTAATACTACCCTATGAGAAAAACCTTCACAGGTCCTATATAGGAATGACTCATCAAAACCAAACAATATAGGATTAAATTCTTATCAAAATGTGATATGTAAGTAGCCTCTCTAAGGATAAAACCCAACACCCAAATCAACACTATTCACTGTGGGCCACATACCCAGAAATGTCTAATTCAACTTAGGAATACATATACCATCCAAGTTCCTTGGGATAATTTGATATAATCCCCACACCAAACATTGACTGGGAACCTTAAACCTAGATTTCCAAGCCACATAACATTAAGCTCCATGATTTGGTCATTATCACATAACCTTAAAAGGTATGATGTGTCCTATTAAGTGGCACCAAACTACGTGGGGTTATATTTCCTTTCACATGTATATGTATTAATCTTATCCATGGGTCTAATCCTAACATCAAAACAACTCCCACACCCCTAGATGATGTCACAATCCAGAGTTCCCCACTATGTGGCTAGAAAACCAGCATAGTCATAATAATGACCATAAGAATATCTAATTAGTACATAAGGAGATACCATTGATAGAGAAACTCAGATACATACTGATATCTCCATTGATGAATAACCTCAAGTATATATAGATTAATCTAATTTTCGTACATGCTAATAATTTACTGTTAATTGAAGAGTGGACCATATAATAATAGGAAATTAATTAAGTATTTGTGAACATATATTAAATATATAAGGGAGTCAAAGAGTATGAAAATTTCCCCCCAAAAGGGCATGACGATCCCAACCTGCCATCCTCTTGACCAATGTGAGTTCTTAAGCATCATTGGATAAACATCTCAATGAGTGACTGCCTTTGGAAAGTAGGTCCCTCATGGATATAAAACTATTGGGAGTTTTTAGTTCCATGAAGAAACCTATTGGAAAAAACTCAAAAATAGTGAACCCAGCATGAATTATTACACACAACTCAACCACCATTAATCAACCATCAGGTGACCCATTTTCCATCAGAAACAGATATTTTAAAATGTAAGTAATATTTTTCTCAAGAAATATTTATAAATATATTATACATATATTAATTTAAAATTAATTTTTATAAATTTTAGGAATTAAATCAAATAAATTTGAGTTAAAATTTTGAATTAATAGAATGAAATTATTTGATTATTAAAATTTTATTTTTATGCATAATGTATAAATTACTTAGGTAAAAAATATTTACCTTGATAAAAGTAAATTAGGGTTATAAGGGTTTAGCCTTGTGAAGAAGGTCACCAGATGTTAAAAATATGAGGTATGATTTCATTTTGAAGTATTTATTAAACATATATATTATCCACTGCATTATTTTTTAATTTTGGAGATACAATCATTGATATTTATAACCCATTATTGAAAAGTTTTGAGTATTTAGAAATATATGATCCCTTTCCACTTATAAAAGAAGAACTCCTCTCATCACTTATCCACACATCCCAACCCACTTTGTTTAGTAAAAACTATAACAAAAAAAATACTTATCATTATTATCCACCTTCAAGAGATTTTATTCATCTCAAAATACCATCCTTTTAAGGCTTAACCCCCTTTTCAATGGAGATAATCCAAGATGTGAGGTATAAATTTCTAATAGCTCCTTTCTCATTTAAATTTATTTATGTTCACTTATTATTCCTCAAATCCCATTAAAAAACTTAAAATGATAAAATCAGTTCAATTAGTATACATTTATGTTATTATAATGATGGTTTAAGCATTAACCACCTTTCCCTTTCTGTTATGAAAAACAAAACTATCATTTATTCATTGAGCAGACTAATGCCTCCACGATGTAACACATTTTTGTTTTTTTACTTCACACCATAAAAGGATAGTATTAATAGGGAATTAAATATATAAGTATAATATTTACTAAAAAATTTATATCATGAAATGATAAACTATATTACTCCTTTTTTTGTTCTATGGAAAATGAAATCATTATTCATGCATATGTGTAGTCTACCATCTATATGGAACAATTGATTTAAATTTTTATTTTCATCAAATGAATACATGGTTGGTCATGATAATGGGTTTAATGGATATATATAATATTTATTAAAATATTAATGTTCTATAAAGATTATTTTTACTAGCTATTAACAATATGGTAAATAAAAAACTATGGTAAATTCATCTATCAAAAAATACATTCTAAGAGAAAAAACGATTTCTTCGTTCTATGAAATAATGTTGTATAGGTTATATTTTTATTATAATTATTTAAAATTATGGTATATCATACTAATAAAAACTAAATAATATAATTATTCTTCTTTAATAATTATATTATTACTATATCACTTTATAGTCATCCATTAATTATGGTTTGTTCTTATTTGGTTTGGTTTAACCACATACTTGGAAAATGATATAAATTTATATCATAAATGAATATAAGAATTTATTTTCTAGTAATATGTGATATAAATAAGTAAATAATGAGTTTTTTTTCATTTAATGGTATGATTATAATAAATATCATTTTTTAAGAAAACACCTTTTGTTAGTTAAGAATAACCAAAACATGGTCTTTATCTATTTCATATTTGACGATTAGAAACCAAAACTACCATGGAATGAAATTATAACTTATTAAATACCATTAAAACTCAATTATATTACCTTTAATGATCTTTTAATAATAATTTTTTTAACAAGATTGTATACCCACACCATGTTTTTAAATAGTTCAAAAAGATCAAGATTACCTACACTCGATATTAAAAATAGGTAATAAATAAATATAATTCATATAGATAATGATTATAAATGAAGAGTATAAAAGAAAAGAAAATTATAATTAAGGTTATTAAATAATTGATTATGATATATTTTTTCATATAGGAGTATAAACTACACTTTTGGAAGCTAGGATAAAAGTCATGGGTTTCTTTTCTCAAATTTTAACTTCTATAAAAATATTTATTATTATAAACCATGTTTTATTTATAATGTCATATATAATTACTATTGAATATTTTGTATGACGATCCACACATTATTCATGGTATTTAATATTTCTTTTTAAATCATATCCTTCAAGGTATTTTTACTTGAATGTTTCTAATGTTTTAAGGGTTTTCTTGGTCACAATTTAATTCATTGAGACATAATACATCATGTGCACCATTTTTTCCATGAATTATATATTTAATCATAATGGATGTTTGTTTATCACATTTTTTTTATATTTTATGGGATATACTAATCCGAATCACATTCATTTATTTAAATTTATATTACTTTCTATAAGTTGATCAAGTTTTACCCTTGATTATATTGTGTGAAATTCTATCATTATTTTCTATGTATTTATATTTCTACCTTATAAATCCTTATTGAATATCACGTGACTTATTGAGTATGTTTCCCATAAGGTATATTTATTAGTCAAATATAATTTCTTTGACTTATAAAGATTTATCCTAAAAATTTTTCTTCCATGATTGGGTTCTCCCTCCCTAATATTTTGTTATCATCCTTTCAGTCAAACCTAAAGACCTTAAATTATATCCCACCTAAATTATTTAATGCTCACCTTTAAACTACATAGTAAAATTTCTTTACTTTAATAATTTAAACTATATAACAGAATTCCCTTTCTACAAGAAATTAAACTAAATAGTAAATTTCTTGGTTACAAAACATTAAACGTCTTTAGAATCAACCCTCTTCAAAATGTAGCCTCCCCCCACACACCAGTCACTTAAAAAAATTCACCCTCCATCATTTGGGAGTAGTTTTCTATTCATGGACAATGCCATTAAAAATTCTAACTTCATTCTCAAAAATCTACCCTTAGAAAAACTATCAATTATGGTCTTGAGAAATTAAAATCTTCATAAACATCCTTTGATCATTAGTGATAGAATGTTAGAATTCCTGAGAAATCCTTTATCTGACTTTTATGGAACATGCCATAGTTATATTTACATAATTTCCCCAAAACTTTTAGGGAATGTCATCCAAAGGATTCCTTATTAAACTATACAGTAACACACCCCAGTTTTATTTTATAAAATATCCCACAAAATTGGTTTATCAATATAGGAGAGACCTCATATATCCCCAAACATTATATTTTAGATTCGAAATCCACAAAATCATTTCCCGATATTCCCCATCATGAATCTAAAGAATGTGGGAAAATTCTTGGCCCACAAGGATTTTTTGGTTCTTCATTTAAAAACTCATGTTCAAAGATCTTCAACCCAAAACAACAGTCTCATTATTGTGACTTTCATGACATTAAAAGTTCCATAAAAAGAGACACAGTTTTCCCGAGATTGAAAACCTATAAAGGGAACTGTAGAAAAATGTTAAGTCTCAACTCACAAGACCCACACTCCATCTGGTTTGGAAAAAAATGACCAATAAAAATAGAAAAAATAACAAAACTTGTTAGGATTAAAACTAAAAAAGGGAGACCTAAGAAAATTCTATGTCTCACCCGCTAAGTCTAAATTATATTTTTCTTAGGAAAAAATTAGTGAAATGACACAAAAGACACAATTTTTTTAAGGTTTTTTCATACAACCTTAGAAATAGTAAAACAATGATCTCTAGGACCCATGGATTAGAAAAACATTAGATCATTATCTCATCCATGTCATCATAATTATAAAACTGTTTCATTCAATAAATGGAGTCATTTTTTAGTGTGGTATTATGATTAAAATACTGATATAAATTAATGAACAAATAATTAGAGAAAAAATACTTATTGTTCATGTTTTAAAATACGTGGGAACATTTAAATGTTAGAGCCTCTATACATAATTGTAATGTAAATCCTCAATATAGGATTTGAGAAGTTGAATTGTGCCTCAAAAAATTTCTATAGATTTATGAAGATCGATTGTCTATGTAGCAGTATCCTCATCTACTTTATAGAGCCTCTCTTTCTCGATGCCAATAGAATATATTATTTGTGCCAAAGACCCCACCAATGATTAGTGGATTTGGAATAACTATTCCTTTTTCGTATTTTAATATTCTTAAAGGTACATTATTTGGTGAGACAACTCATCGAGGTGATCATGGTACTCCTCCACCTTCTTGGAGTGGCTGACCTCATCTTTGATTATAGTGGCTTTGATTTCTGTAAACTGGACTTCCCTATGTGACTTGGCCTACTGCAAACTTCACACCTCTTACCTTTTTCAAATGATTATTTTTACCGTATTATGGATCTTGTTGTAATTAACTCTACCATATCCCAGTATATCAAGCGTGAACAGAAGTCAGTGAAGTCATGATTCCATTTCTTCAGGAGGCTTCTCCTTGGCTATCTTCCAAATATCCTACTAAATCAAAAGGCTCTTAATTTTGAAATCTTCCTGTGTATCCATATTAGACTCAGAGACACTCTTGGAGACAGATAAATAATCCAAGATTATTGTTCTCAATAAGAAACCTTGTTTCTATCCCTCTAAAAAAACTCATCTTCACCTACCAATGTTGGTGGAGCTAGTATAGAATCCCCCATTTGAAGCCTATCCACTAAAGCTGATGACACTGGATAACAGGAAACACTTATTTTCAACACCATAAGGTTAATATGTAGCAAAGATAGTGAAGTAACCAAAATAGTTACCACCAATCACCCATTATGAGATCGAATTTTGGAATTGATACCTCACCAACACCCCCAGCCTCATTTCTCATAGTGGGAACCTCCAGACAAGGAACATTACCTTGAGTTTTATTTGCAACTAGGATCAGAGGCTCTCGAGAAAACACCACATCAAGAATCTCAACCATCACTCCCTCAGTAATAAGTGAAGGGTGGACTTGGATGCTATATTCATGAAGTTCCTTGGAAACATTATCTATAGAAAAGGCTACACAAGATGTGTTTTTATGTGAAGAATTAGGTGAAAGAAAAATCAACTTTGTTTTGGAAAATACAAGAATGATAGAACACATGTCCATCCAATTACTTCTGTAAATCTCTGAACTCATTTAGGGGAACGAGATTTTATATGTTTAGAATAATAAGATCTATCATTTCATGATATATGGAACAAATCCTCAGAGAATCAACACTAGTTGTGGTATCCAAGGTGCATTTATTGGGGCCCAAATTATCCCCACCGTATATCCCCTATGCTGAATAATTTGAAGGAAAAACATCGTTAACCCCAACAAAATTAGGGTCAAAATCAAAACCTTCATTAAACTATCCTATATCTCTATCAGGCCCTTCTAGCGTGATAATCAGATCAATATTGACTGCCGCATGGTCTTATAGTGTGGGAAATGGATCTAAAATATCATGAGGAGAGAATAGTTAGAAACAATACTTGATACTTTAGGGAGTGCATCTGGCATTACCATGTCCATCTTCTCTCTCCAGAGGAATAGGGGTAGACATTGTCTCATCTCTAGAAGCTTCATAAGTTAGAATAAGGGATTCATTAGCATAGGTTTGTGCCTCCTATAGGGTATACTCCATGAACCTTGAGGACCAGTGTGAGATCCCTTAGGTGAGGAAAACGATGAATATTCTATAAAAGACAAGTATGATCATAAAGAGTATGATGAGAAATTTATGATATAAAATTATGACACATAGTCTTATTACAGTGCATGCACCAAACCAAATTTATTTACCTATTCCATTTCCTCTCCTCAGATGGAGAAAGACCCATATCAGTCATCCTAATAATAGAGACTTATGGGGATGGTGTATGAGTTCCTTCCATTATCTTCTCTATTATGTTCCTCTAGCCTAGGGATAATTATTGGGTCTCAAGGGGATCATACAATACCTCTATAGGAGTTCCCACAAGCCCATAAATTGGTGACTAAAGTGCCTCTATTGTTTCACCTTCTCCAACCAGTTCTTATCCTACTTATTCTCTGAAGAACTGAAAAATTAAATTCCATCAATATTAATGATGGTGGATGAAGGAGCGAAAAATTTGAAGGGGAAAAGATAAATACATCAGAAGGGATAAGGTAGATGTCCCATTCATCCTCAGAATGAATAGTTACCCCCTCAAGAACTCCTCCATCTAGCATGTCATACACTTACATTTTGGTCGGGGTGTGATAACCAGTTGTGTATATCGAAGCCTCTAAATCCTCAATGTACCACATCACCTCATCAAAATCACTATCAGGGTTGAGATTTGATATCGTCTAGATCTAAGATGCACAGGACAATGCAAATAAACTACCATACAACTTTTGCATCATGAGTTATGCTCTCCCAAAATTGAATCACTAATGGTCGCACATAACTTGTCTCTGGTGCGATTGACTATGAGTATGACCCAACACAAGTAAATATTTAATCCTTTTTAGGCCATTCTTTTTTCTTGAGATAATGAGGAGGTGGAGCACAAGTTTCCTCCAGACAGTGATGGCTAGACCAAATTTGTGTGGTAGGTGTGGTCATTTCCACCCTTTCCTTCCTAGTGGTCTTTGTACGAGATCGCTTCAAAAGTTTCAGAGCTCTATCATCATCATCTTTTTCTTGGACATTTTTACCATGCATACCATGACTAAAATTTCTCATGGACATGACTTGATGAATGTCCTAATCTTATAACCCCGGAGGGTAAGAAGAGATCTATGCCTTAGCCTACCCAACCTATAGTGTAATTGATGCATCCGACGAAGGCAACATGATTGAAATTTTAGATACGTTCATAGCCATCAGGATCTAAAGATGTCAAGTTACCATAAGACTCTTGTCAATCCTAACATGTGTAGTGGAAAAAAATATTGATTGTGGGAGAAATTTAAACTAGATATAAAATTGATACAGACAATAAGCCCCACAGATGATCTCACTATCAATGTGAGCCACCGATATGCTGTCTCTAAATGCTACCATGTACGAACTCATATATTAATTATTTTCCTTAGAATTATTGGTAAATATCTATATCAGTGGGTTATGATGTGGAAAGAAGTTAAATTGTCCATCACATTCATCATCCTCAAAACCTCCTTATACTTTAGGATCAGAGGCTGTATTCTAAAGACAACTTGAATGAATGGGAACAATAGACTATCATGGATTTAAACTAGGCTCATCACTGCATATTAAATGAAGTGTGGTGAGATCCACTACAACATCACTTGAAAGGACCATACAATTCTATATGGGGCCCTCCTATTGTATGTATACATAAAAAAATAGTAAATTCGTTCCAGGATTGGGGAAGCCAACCCAATGTACTTCCCATCTGCTAGTATGGATGCTATAAAAATGTCCATAGAGTCGCACTTCTATTGGAATTGTGGATCATAAGTAGATAAATTCTTAGCCAAATGGTTAGGAATCCGGCTAGGTGAGTCTTTACATAAAATTTGGGGATGATCTTATCATCCTGATTAGTGTATCTTCCATTCCCTTATATTGGCCAAAAATGTTCTAGGAGCACCGCGATTCTTTATGGTGGGATATACAGTGGGGTACACACAAGTGGTAGCTTCTCCCACTGGAACTAGAAAAGAATTCATCTATGTCGTAGCATATATTTCACCCATGCGTCTATGATCTTTGTTATGCAATTGATTTTATATCCCGAAAATCTCATGGGACAATAATGTTGTCGTTTCAGCGTCAACCCATTTTTCCTTCAGTGGGATGAACTTTTCATACATTTCCCTAATAATTGGAACATCAAAGATTATATATACATCCCAAAGGTTGGTGAAAACCTCACCATGCATCAAGTGAAAGGTATTTTTCTGTGGACTCCATCGGCTCAACAATCCATGGATGATATATGGGTTCTGGTAGACATAGGTTTGTTCTACCCCAACAGATTCATAGATATAGATTTCCAATAGATTATTTTTTTAATTCCATGAATTTTTTGTGCACCCAGTATGTCCACATACACTAGGTCCTTACTCCCCCAGAATGGAAATCCTAGACCACCTTAAAACCTAGCGTCTGATCTGTTGGTGAGTCACAGAAGGTTAAGTCAAAATAATGAGGCCTCAATTCTGGGATATGTGGCTTCAAATCTGGATTGGAACTGCTGTGATGCATAATAAAACTAATGGGAACTCTTCAATTATTAATATAATCACCCTTTTATGAGAGTTTTGTTATAAGGTAAATTGATATACTTTACGAACTAGGATTACATGAATTAACTCCAAACCGAATGGATAAAGGAATCCCTAAAAACTCAATTATCATACAACGGAACGTAGTCAATTTTTGGGTACTCATGTTGGTATGGTACCAAATGATTCACCATATCCAGAAGAGCATACTCGACCATGTTGTAGTATTCTATAACAAAATCTTTGATCATCTCAGAGGAATGTACGGAATCTTGTTCAATGTAATTAATTAAACTAGCTGTTGAAATCCTACAAGAAGGTACCAATTTCTCCAATAAATTAAAATATTGACTTAGAAAAATTTAGAATTTTGAATTAAAAGGATTCCAAATTTTGGAAAATTAAGGAATACATACAGTCCCTTCGACCAGGTTCTTTGAAAATCCCCTTCGACCAGGTTCTAAGAGAAACACCTTCAACTGGCTTCCACCCACAACATGTTCACTCAAATGGTCATACCTTATAAATTCATTTGGAGAAATTTTAGAAAATAGAAATGTTACATAGCTGATCGTACCGCCTTTTTAGTGAGAGAATAAATCACAACCCCGCAATGAGAGGAAAATGACAATGGGGACAATAGTATTTATAGATATCGCTAGCTTGCACCAAGGATATGCGCACCTGTTTTGCACTAGGGAACAACACACCAGACCTACATTGCATCCCTACGTCGAAGCTCTATACAATTTGCTGAAACACCATTAATATTATTTTACCCATTCTACCTCACGACTAAACCATCCTATTTCAATTAGATCCAATCTTGAGGGGAGGGGGGGGGGCGATTTTGTTGAGACTCCATCTTTGCAAGTGGATTGAAAATATTATGAAGAGTAACTTAAGAATGTTCAAGTTCTAAAAATACCCAAGTAGAATCAAAGGGACTTACCCGAATTAGCATGTGAAAGAACTCATATGAATCTAAAGTTCGATGTAGCCTCTACTACGTGGTACTAAATAGAAATCCACCTCTATGTGGGGAACCTATGATAAAAACATATGCCTAGGACCTATGAAAACTATCTGTTTTGACTAGGTTCCCCTATTTAAATAGGGCCATTTGGCTCCTCATTTATAGAAACTAAAAATTTGGAAGAAGTACCCATGCTCTGGTTGCATATCCCCTTCACCCGGGTCTCTAAAAATTTCTCAAGTAGCTCTCCAAAACCCGATAGAAGAGAGAATTAAGAAGGATATGTGAGATAAAAGAACCTTCAGGGTTTAGAACACATGACACCTACATGAGGAAACCTTATCCCCTAGTTGGAAACAACCTATGTAAGTCCCATTCCATTACTAGGGACTTGCATGAGACTCATACCGGGACAATGGAAGAGACCTTTGGTTCCAGGTCTAAAGCCTCACCCAAGTGTTGTTACCCAGGTGGTACATTTTCCAAGGAATACCCAGCTCGTATAGGCATGTAATCCTTGTAAAAAGTACATATTTTTCATACCCTTCTCAATAAGGATAACCTTTTCTATATAATCTAGGACCCTCATGAGTTTTACTTTTAGTCCTTTTCTAAGACACCAATGGCCAGGATCCTCTTCCTTTAGATCCCTCACACGAGGGGGTTTAATTTAGAACCTGCATCGAAGCCTCCGTACTTGAAATAACATGAAGAAGGGCACACCAACATGTCTCCATTTTGGATTTTCATTCCAACATTCACAGGTTTCCATCATTTTTTAACATGATTGTCAGGGACCTCGAGGTGCATGTGGATTTTTATTCCAATGGTCACGATGACCTCGACCCAGGGGATAGTATTGGGTGGTTAACCATTTCTGGCATAAGGGTGAGGACTCATTCCTTCCCTTCTCATTTATGAGACCTAGCGTCTCTAGTTCCTTGTGGAGAGGGTAAGGATCACACTTGAGTTTCCTTTTGAAATGGAATGAAATCCTCCTTTCTTACTACAGAATTTTTTTTGGTGAATCCTTCTCAGGAGGAAGACCCTAGTCTTTCTTGAAGGAGGTTTTAATTTTTCTCCTCCTTTCTCCCTGAGGCCTGTATCCTAGAGGTGAGTCTAATATAACTATCCTAGATACAAATATAAGAGAGGGGATGGAAGGCATAGCTCCTTCCATCTCCCATAGGCCCATCCTCTTCCACAAGAGGAGGAAGAGAAGTGTGTGGTTTGGATGATCTTATGCTTCCACTTATCTCTCACATTCAATCGTGACTCATCCCATCTCATGTGCAATTAGAGTTAAGTCACAATCATGAAATCCACATAGCCAGATGCATGTTTTGGCAGATAACCTTCTTTCAAATCATTCTATCACATTCCATTAGAGTTCCACCATAGGTGAGGGTCCTCAAGTCCATATTTCCAACCTTAAGGAAAAGAAGATTGTGTGGTTTCACTGAACCTTCATTTCTTCCTGTTTCTCACACCAAGAATGACTCATGTGGTCTTAGAGGTTGACAATGGTCATGGAGTCCAAATGAACCCAGACTCATGGGCCTCCTACTTGGTATAATCCCTAACGCCTCATCTATGGGAATACACATTAGTAGTAAGCCCTAATCATAGTCATACATGGGAATCCTTTTTAAGAGTAAGCCCAAATCATATCACTAAACAAACCACCAATGTCATCCTTAGGAGTAAGCCCCAGCTAATACCATCCATAGGAAATAATCCAAGTGTACATCCTAATTCATCAAAAATCCTCCTATTTTGGTGAAACCCCAAATCATAACAAATCCAATAGAATTATTCTCAGAAGTAAGTCCCAACCAAACATCATAAAATATAGGAATACTCTTTAAGAGTACACCCCAAACCAAACCACCAAATCTCCATTAGTCAAGCCACTCTTCATGGCCTAAAATTCATTCATCGGGGAATCCTACCTCTAAGTAAGCCCCAACGAGTGCCTAACTTTGGAAAGAAGTTCCCTCAGGGATATATAACAATTGGTTGTCTCTGGTTCCATGTGCACACCTATTGGAAACTGCTTAGAAAAAGTGAACCCGACATGAATGATTCCACATAAATACACCACAATCATTTTATTTGTATTATTAAAAAAAACTATTTTTGGGTAAATGGAAACATACAAGAGAGATCAAGAATATCCCACATCCACACACCCACATAACCACAACATTCAAAATTTGAAAATTCATCATTCAAAATCTAGAATGAAAAATTCAAAATACCGCCAAATCCACCTGGAACCATGAGTAAACCCATCTCAATTCACAGTCCATCAACCATCATGACCTTGAACATAGAGAGACGTCACCATTCATCATTGCTATCAACGTCGTCACCATTATCATCTCATCATCATCAACAATGTCATCATCGCCTACCAATACCACAATCATCATTGCCACTCAAAATGCCCCCAACGTCGTCGCCTGTCATCCTTATCGCCAGAATCGCTACATCCATGCCCAAAAAACACCATCTTCGCAAAAAAAAACAATTTCAACCAACACAATCTGAACCAGAGGAACCACTATCGCTTCACCTTCATCATCTTAATCAACATTGACTCCATCACCAAAATAGAAATGAAAATAACCTAACAGACCACAAATCAACCACATCAC
This sequence comes from Viscum album, assembly GCA_963277665.1. Taxonomy (NCBI): domain Eukaryota; kingdom Viridiplantae; phylum Streptophyta; class Magnoliopsida; order Santalales; family Viscaceae; genus Viscum; species Viscum album. The sequence goes on along the minus strand of OY728128.1, from coordinate 1,507,575,403 downwards.
CGAGTGATAAAAAAATCAATGACAAAATACACCACACATAATCATCCAAAACGAAGAAGAAAACAAGAAACAAAATTGAAACCACAAGACGTCAACAAGAATCGTTCACCAAAGAAGTCACCACTATATAAAAATTCAAGCTAGCATGAAAAAATGAAACACACCGAGCAACCTGTCAGTTCAAATCAAGAAGGAAGATGAAAGAATGACAAAACCCGAAATATGACTTGGTATTGAACCCTTGGAAGGAACCCAATTAAGAAGGAAACAAGGAAATAGATCCAGAACCAGAGAAAAAAGTGGGACAGAACTTGAGTAAGGGATTGGGATTGCGATTCAATCCCATGGAAGAAGGACCAACTCTGGTAACACATGGAAATTTTCCTTCCCCCAAATCGATTACCCAAAACATCAGCATATCCCATACTCCAAATCTGGCCAGGAGAGGGGATAAAGAATTCAAGATTTGAGCACCTAGAGTCATACGGGGAGAAAAACTAACCATTAACACAGAGCATAGAAAGGTGAGTGAGAGAGAAAAAAACCAATAGAGACTGCAACTTGAGCGAGTGATAGAGAAGAAAGAACCTGAGAGTACCAGAGAGGAGGATCACCGCCGGGAGAAGCTGAAACCCTAGGAGATTGGAGTTATGCCTAGCGTTCTGGATAAACTAGGAGAGTGATGATCTATCCTCCAAAATCCCAAAAAAAAATCATTTCACATAACTCCACCACCTATAATGAATCATGGGAGACCACCTTTTTGTCAGAAACAAATATTTCATAACTTTAGTAATATTATTATCAAGATTTTTTTAATATATTATAGGTATATTATTTTAAAATTAATCATTATATCTTTTAGAAATTGAATCAAATAAAATGAAGTTAAAATTTTGAATCAATAGGTTGAAATTATTTAATAGTTAACATTTTATTTTTATGCATAATGGATAAATTGCTTATGTAAAAACTAGTTACCATGCTAAAGCTAAATTAGGGTTAAAAGGGTTTAACATAGTGAAAAAGGATAACACATGTTAAAATTATGTGTTATGATGCAATTTTTAATTATTTATAAACATTATATCTTTCAATCTCCATTATTAATCAATTTTGGTGGTATTTTCCAATAGAGTAACTTACCATTATTGAAATGTTTTGTGTATCTAGAAAAATATTATCCCTTTACACTTATAAAAGGGTTACTACACTCCTCACTTATCCTTACACAAAAACACAATTAGATTAGTCTAAACTCTAAAAAAACACTCATTAAAATTATTATCCACATTTAAGAGGTTTTAGTCTTCTAAAAATAACATACTTCGAAGGATAACCCCTTTTTGAAGGAGATAACCTAAGAAGTGAGGTATAAATTTCTAACAAATCCTTCCTCATTTTTATTTCTTGATGTGAAATTATTTTTCCACAAATTACTTTATAAAAACATTAAATGATATCATTATTTCAATTTTTATATTTTTAGGTTAATATAATGATGTTGTATGCATTAAACACCTTTCACTTTCTTTTATGAAAAACAAAACCATCATTCATGTGTTGTGCAAACTACTATCTCCAAGACATAAAATGTTTTGTATTACTTAATCATTATAAAAGGATATAATTAATAGGAAATTAAATATATAAGTATAATATTTATGAAATATTTTAGACTGTTAAATGATAAACCATATTAATCAATTTTTCTATTTTATAGAAAATGAAATAACTATTCATGCATATGTGTGGACTACTGTCTCTATGGAATGATTAATTTACATATTTAGTTTTTCCAAATACTTACATGGATAGTCATGAAAATGGGTTTAATGTATATATATGATATTTATTAAAATATTAATGTTCTATAAAGACAAATTTTACAACCTATTAATAATATGGTCAATAAACAATTGTGGTAAATTCAACCATTCTAAGAGAAAAAATGATTTCTTCATACTATGAAATGACATTGTATAGGTAATATTATTATTCTAATTATTCAAAAATTTCGTATATCATTTAAATAATAAAAAAATAATATCATTATGCTTCTTTTATAATGATATTTTAAATAAATCCCATCGCAACCATCTATTAATTATAGAATGATGTTGTTTGGTATGGTTTAGCTACATACATTGACAATGATATAATTTTATATCATACATGTATATGGGAATAAAATTTATGGTAATATGTGATATAAATAAGTAAATAATGATTTTTTTTCAGTTTATGGTAACATTATAATTAAAATCAATGTTTAACAAAACACCTTTTATTAGTTAAGAATCACCAAAACATGATCATTTCCAATTTCATATTAAATGATTTGAAACCAAAACCACTGTAGAATGAAATTATAACTTTACAAATACCATATAAAATATATTATAGCAACTTTAATGATCTTTTAATAATATTTTGTTTAACAATAATGTATAACCACAACATTATTTTACGAAAATAGTTCAAAATGACCAAGATTACTTACACTCGATATTAAAAATAGGAAATAACTAACTAGAATTCATATAGATAATGATTATAAATTTAGATTATATATGAAAAAAATATATGATTAAGGTTATTAAATAATTTATTAATATATATATTCTTTTGTATAGGAGGTCAGACTACATTTGTGGAAGTTAGGATAAAAGGCAAGGGTTTCTTTTCTCAAATTTTAACTCCTTTAGATATATTTTTTATAAGACATGTTTTATTTAGAATGGTGTATCTAATTACCCTTTAATATTTTGTATCATGAAAGTATCATTATTCATGGAATTTAATATTTCATTTAAAATCATATCCTTCAAGGTATTTTTACATGAATGTTTTTAATGTTGTAAGTATTTTTATGGTCTCAATTCTGATTTTTGAGACATAATACATCTTATGCATCATGTTTTCTTAAATTATGTATTTAATTCCAATGGATGAATTTTTATGACAATTTTTTTATTTCAAGGGATATAATAATCCAAATCATATTCCTTTCTTTAAATTTAAATTGATTCATATATTTTGATTACATTCTAACCCTGATTATATAATGCGATATCTTGTCATTATTTTTTATGTATTCACATTACTACCACATAAATACTTATCAAATATCTTTTACCTTATGAAGTATGTTTCCCATAAGGTACATTTAGTAGTAAAATATATTTTATTTTAGTTATAAAGCATTATCATAAAAGTTTTTCCTCCATTATTGGGTTCTCCCACAATAATATTTTATTATATGGTATTTTATAATCCAATTTTGGGAATGATGTTTTAATACAAAGAATATTTTATTCATTTTTTTATAATGTTGGGTTTAAATAATGGTAATTAAAAATTATTAAAATGGTTTCTTTCATAATCAAATGTATTATATTTTCCTCCACATTTCCAATATGAAAATTTATGTAATTTTTAAGGCTCCATTATTGGAGATTAACGTTAAAAGTAAATATTTTCAAAATATTACACTCCACCTTTTCAAAAGTTAATTTTAAATGTGACATGTTTATTTTTATTTTACATAAATATTAAAAATTTCTTCTAAAATATCTTTTAAGTTTTCACATATATTTTCCTTTTCATATTCAAATGTATTTACACTCATGGGTTTTTTGTTATAGGGTTTATTCTCTAATGAATATAGATATTTATAATTTTGGATATTAAACTCTCGGTATCTAAAAACTTGATTTTTGATCCCTTATTAATGATTTCATTCAAATAATTCTTTTGTAAGGTTATTCTTCATCTATGTAAACATCTTTCTATGTTTTCCTTGTTACAGTATGGATATGTTTTTTTGTAACCATCCACATTCTTACTCTAAATGGTTAATTTAATGTTATTTTATATCAAATATATTATCCATCAATGAATTTTTTTTACGTAACCATACACCATGAATAATGATAAATTTTATTCCAATAACTTATCTTTGGGAATAACCTATTTTTTATTTCTTTTATTAAAGGGTGTTCACATAGATTTCATACATAGATTGATTAGGGAATTATTAACTTAACTATATACCATTACCCAATATAGTTTTATCTTGAGTAATGATCACATAGAAAGAAATTCTATTTATTTATTGGGGAATTATTAAAAATCTATATATTTTTTATTCTGATTTGAATTCTTATTGACTTGTTATGAAATTTGACTATATATTTTTTAAAAATACACCTTATTTATATAGATGTGTTATAATGATGTTATCTATTTTATTGACATAGAGAAAAGTATTGGTGTTTTTATGTTGTTTTTTCAATATGGATGATTAGTATACCAACTGACTATGTATTTTAAATGCATTTTTTAATATGATGAATTCATTGAACTTAAATAAGAAAAAGTTAGGTCTTAACATTATATATCCTCTCGATGCATCAATACATCTCATGAGAAAAACATGTTAGGGTATTTGGTGTATGTCATCCCAATTCAGAAAGATTACTTGATTATAGTATTGATATCAAGAATAATATATTGGATATTTCATTGATGGAAAGAATGATGTCTTAGTTAAGGCTGATATGGGGAATTTAAGATTTCTTATATTTTTTCTTCCATCCCTATGAATTCAGAAATTGTTATCCATGTGATCCATTTATTTTCATTGTTATCCAAGGATATATTATACACTCATTTTTCTTCAATTATGTAATTAAGATGATTACTTATTTGTTGCATAATATTTATACCATGTTTATTCCATGATTTCCTCAGTTTTATGTTTTACCTTACTATGAATTTGAGTTAAACCCTTATAATGTTTATATTTCCCCAGGTTATGAAGAAATATTTTACATCAGATATGTTTTGGTTGAGGTTTAAGACTTATTATTGATTTAGTTGTTTCATATAGAGTGAAAGAATGTCCATTAGTTGTGAAAGATATGATCTTTATTAGCTTATGATTATTTTTAATTCTCTAAAACTATAAACCTAAAATGTATTGGGATTATATATAATGAAATGTTTTTTTAAGTCATATAATTATGGGATAGTTATGAATAAGAATCTATAGTTGGTGTTGAAGACATTATGTAAAGTATGTGTTTACACTACGTGGCCTGGGAGTGTAGGTTTGGGGCATCAAATTTGGTATCACAATAGTTTTCAGATAAATTTAGAGGATAGGATGTTATTTTAGGATAATTTAAGGGATTATAAGTTATGTTTGATCATAATTTAAAAGTTATTGATATCCCTTTAGGTTAGTTTAGTAAATATTTAATATTTTATGGATTAAGATAAAACAAATTTATAGAAAACCATAGGGATAAGTTTAAAAAAAATCCTATATATGGAATAATATCCTATAGATTTTGTAAAGTAGATATTATGTGGTTGATCTAGAAATTACATCCCTATTCGGATAATATAAGTGGATGGAGTATGCGAAACAGATGTACCTAGGGGTAATAACCTACAAAAGGGAGGATTGGATATGAACGTAATTATCACCTGGTACATGACAAGGACTTCTAACCGCACACCTGGTTTGATACTCTTGATGAATATTATTTTGTTAATCACATTTTCTTTTCAAACCATTGTGGAATATTTAAATATGATGTTAAATTTTTAGATTAGAGAAACTAATATAAAAATATCCATGAATAAACAAGGATTAAACCAAAAGAGTCATATGTTGAACTAAAAGTATCATATTTTAAAAATGAATGTGTCATAGGGGAAGACATATTTTTATTGATGTCTTCATATTAATACTTTTATATTATCATAACCATTTTCAATTTTATTATTTGGTTTAAATGGGATAATGAAGATGAAACAGAGAAAGGTGGGTATTTAAAATCTACTACTTCTTATAAAAAAATAAAGTAGCATTAATAAAAGGTTGATAATTTTAGTATATGATTATTATGATGGGAAAAGATATTTTCTTAGGCTCATATAATGTAGTGAGATTGTTATATTAATTGAAAATAAATATTGATACTATTATCTATTTTAATTAGCGAGTGATATTTATCGATGATATTTTGGTATATTCTAAAAGTATAAGGATTATGTTTAATGTGTAAATATTTTTTGTAAGTATTTATGATTTAATATTTTGGAAACATATATTAAATTTTGTAAATAACCTCCAAAAGTTATTTTATGATTTTTTTTATTTTGGGAGATAAATATAGAATACATTATTGAGGGATTGATAACTCATTGGTTCAAAATAATATTGATGTTTAGGTATTAAAGGGTGGATTAATTTTGAGAAAAGTGAGTATGATCATATTGATAACCATTGAATTGATTATTTATTTATTTAGAAATTGATCCATGATATTTTTGGGGAGTTTTATATCATTTTTTGGATTATGATATACAATGACTAGTGTTTGAACTTATGATCTTGTTGTTAATATCATTTTCGGGTTAAATATAGTGTTAATTTCTGGAAGAATGTATGGATTCACTATTGTTTAATGTTTTAGAGATTCAAATGGTTTTGGGAATGTTTTATTTTAGAGAATATATGATTAAGGTATATACACATCTGATCATATGATTTTATGAATTATTAATGTTATTTGAGTAAAAATAAGCAACATAATCTAGACTAAGAGTGTAAGAATGACGTCATATTAGAAGTTGTATCCCAAATGATAAATTTGTTATAAAAATCCTCACCTAATTTTATTAGTTAGTAATAACTAAAATTATGAGAAATGAAATTTATTTGAAGGGAAATAATATAACACTATGATATTTTAATATGTGATGAAATTTACATAAGTCAATGTGTTTGATAGCTTTCACCGCATGCAACACTTAAGTAAAATAAAACCATGATATATTTAGATAAAAATTTAAAATTTATGTATGATAATTAAAACCTTATAAGTTTAACCACATTATGAAATATATTTATAAATAAAATAATGGTTAATTTTAGTACTAATTAAATAAAATTAGTTACCTAAAATGATTAATAAGATTGTTTTATTCTTAGAAATGATTTTAATATTTTTTTTAAGAAATATGGATTTATATTTCAAGAAACATTTGATTAATGATGATAAAATATATTTGATATTAATAATTGGTTAATACTAATTTAACTAGTAAATTATATTAAATATTTTTGAGAATAGATAATATTCTAGAAAAAATTATTTTCCTATAAAAATAATTTTTTCATATATCTCATATTTTAATTTTAATTTTAAATTTCTCAATTTTCGAATTTTAATTTTAAAAACTGAATTTTATTTTCAGATTCATCAAATTATAAATTTCATAAGATGAATTTTTGGGATTTTTTTCATAAAATATTGATTTTAAGATAAATATTGCAATATACCATTTCATCAAATATTGTGATTTGATGATATTGTTAGTATGTAAGTATGTCATAATATTTTTTAAACCATTTTATAAATAAAAAATGTATTTTATAAGTAAAAATATCAATATAAAAATATTTATTCTTGTTTTAAAACCTATATCTGATATTTCATAACGTATGTAATATTTTTCTCAAAAAATATTTTTGATAAATTATATATTTATTATTTTTAATTTAATTTCTTTACTTTAAGAATTTAAATAAACCAAAATTAATTTAAAATTTAAAATAATTAAGTTCAAATTATTTATTAAGTTCCATTTTATTTTTATGTATAAATGATAAATTATTTATTTAAAAACCAGTTACTATGGTAAGAGTAAATTTTTGTTAAAGGGGTGTAACCTAGAGAAAAATGATAAAACATGTGAAAATAATAAGTGATAAATTATGTGTGAGGCCTTTATAGACCTTATCACCTCAAATATCCATTATTTATCAATTTTGGAGCTACTTTATTTGATATTGACTACCCATTGTTGAAAAGATTTGGTTATTTACAAAAATTCCATCCCTTTTCCCTTATAAAATGGGAACTCCTCTATTGACTTCCCCTCCCACAAAAACCCAATTAGTTCAGATAAAAATCCAACCAAACATCTATTCTTAATTAATATACACCTTCAATATATTATTTTTGTAGAGACCCAAAGAATGACGTACATAGATATTACTTTACTTTTTCAGGATACTTAAAACATAACAAAAACAAACACACAATGACCGTAATAGTTCAGTGTCTTTGGAAACTCAAAACATAATCTTCTAATCGTGGTGAAAGATCTTCAACATCTCTTATAAAGTTCTTCCACTTTTGTTTTCTTACATAAAAACTTTCTTTATATCCTGGGTAAAAGAAAACATAAAAAGGGTGAGCTCAAATACTCAGTAAGGGTAATAATGGAAAAAATAAAACAAACCATACACATTTGAACTTAAAAACATGAACATAATGTTTAAACATCAAATTCTTGAGCAATGACATAAAACATGGCTGTACATAAGGTATAGATCATAAAGAAACATTAATCATGATAAAATAGCATGGGAATAAAACATGTAATTGTGGAAACCATTAAGCACATGTTATGATTTCCATAGTATCCAAGGCATTGCTGCCAAGACCATCTTAGTGGACAAAGTCCCTTTCTGAATCGAGTTCACTCCTCGTTCCAGTCATGTATCACTAAACCGGATTAACTTTCCATTTCAGCCAAGTCTATCTCATGAGATATAAATCATTACCCAATGAATTTGAGGGAGATATAGGTCCCACCCATATCATAATGAAATCATTCTTACTTGTGCCACAAAATAAACATAAATCATTCGTCATAACCAAAAGAATAAAATGGGTTTCATAAACATCATTCCATCATCACATAATCCATATAAAAAATGGATATCATTTAATAATAAGAAAAGTGAAACCATGTAAATCATAGAGACATTATACTTGAAACGTACACATATGAAATAATTTATTCTTAGATGGAAAATAGTGTCAATAAAACACTTGAAATGAATTCCTGAGGAAAATATCCTTTCTTCTTCAAAATCATTTTATTTTCACAAAATGCAACACAATTTTAAAAGAAAAAGATTTTATTGAAAATAACCATGAAATTTTGTGGAGGAATATTCATTGAAATAAGTTGTTATGAAACCTTAAAAATCCATTCACGTCGTACAAGTTAAAAAACACTCTCCTCGTACTTTTGTCGGAAAAGTCAAAAAGTACCTCATATGGTTGAAAAAAGAAAGATTCCTTACACACCATGTAGTGAAAGTAAAAAATGGGTAAGAAGGACTTTAAACAAACATGAAAACATTTTTAGAAAACAGGGACATGGAGGGAAAATATAACCCCAGTAAATACTTACGAATAAATAATCTCGTATAAAATCGACATTGGAAAAGTTATCCCTTAACTTATGTTTGATATGCTTCGTATGTATCTGAACCTCCTATATAATGATTTAAATAATGTCATTGAATTATTAAAGAATCATATTCCTTGTTATTATATCATATATGGTTCACTTAGTTATTTATATTACCCGTTCATTTGTCAATTCCATGTTAAAGTAGTGTTTTGGGTAAAATTGTTTCATTTATCATACGTGTTTGAACTTGTTGTTCTTGATATTATTATTAATTATATCATGATTTACCTAATTATAGAATGAAAAAATGATTTATATATCTTATATATTCAGTATATATATATAATATATATATAAATGAAATGAAACACACCATTCATGGAGACGGTAGGCCGTACGTACGCATGAACGCTGTTTTCCTTTCTTTATTGACTTGAATGGAAGTAAGTAGATGAAAAACACACACATATATATATAAATAAATTAGATTAATTATTTCATATATTTCATTATTATTCATTATATATACTTTATAATCATTCATGAATGGTTAACATGGAGAATGAATCTCATCGCGTCGTAGAGACGGTATTCCGTACGTATGCACGCGCAGTGATTTCATTTTCTGTAAGATGGATAGAAGGTGAAATAGGGTTGTTTAATATTTATAATAACATCTTAGTATATAAGTAATACTGATGTTATTAATTTATAATGAGAAAACTAAATAAGTAGAAGTAGAAGAAGAAATAAACTTGAGAGAATCGGAAGAAGAGATTACCTCTTCTTCGACGCACCTCCATTAAGCTTCCTCTTAAAAAAGTAGAGATGACCTTTGGAGAAGATGAGAACCTCCAGAATGTTACTAGGGAAGTGGATAAGATAAATGGGCAGGTGTTGGATGATATTCAAGGATCAAAATGGTGTGAAGAGAAGAGGGAAGGGGTGCTCTTTTTATAAGGGAGGAGAGGGGTGCATTGGAAAAAACTTAAAATATTATTTTCTAATAAAGTCATATTCGGTTAATAATAGCTCAAAATTGTTTTATATAGAAGCTAAAGTGGGGATGGGTCGAAATCCTCTCAAAAAATAGGTTTTATACAAGGTTAGGTTACTATTTTAACCTTATCTATTAGATTTAACTCTAAGTTAAATAATTTAACTTTTACGGTGTCTTCTTGTTTTCTTACACTATATGGTAAATAAACATACTATAACCAGACAAAATAACCCCAAGTGGTTCATTATTAATATATATAACCTTATATAAGTCATTTGGCCCAACCTTATATTTTTAGGAATATAATAAAAATTGATAATATAATATTTGTTTTAAAAACAATTTTATGTCAATTTTGACAGTATTTGGTAATTGGTTAATGTGAAAATAATAATAGCATTATTAGTTAGAAAAAAGTTAATTAAATCAATAATAACATGTCTTATTAACCTAGAAAATTAGTGGAATTCATAAAAAGTATCAAACTACATTTATTTGGCTATTTATAAGATCAATTATGTTAATATTTCATTAATAAGGTAATTACTGCATCATCATTGTGTCATAAATAAACTAAACTATTTAATGTCTAAAAATTATAAATAAAATACCATTATGTAGGAAATATTTTTATCTTTTTAATGAACATTTATTGTAGATATTATCTTATGTATAAATATATATTAAAAATGTTTTAGTTATTAAACATTGATTTTAACTATTTTAACTCTTCTTTAAATAAAATAATAATAAGTGTCCTAATCTAATCCAAGTGGACCTAAATGGTAATATTTTATTCCTAAGGTTGTTTTTGGTCGAATTACACCTATCCAATAGAATTAGGACATGTGTTATGGTAATAATAATATAAATTTTACCCTTAATTACCCTATATACTTTTTACTGTGGTAAATAATAGTAAAAAGTTGCTATTCACAAAAAATTATTTTTATCTTATTGAACCAAATTTTACTCCTTGATATTAATAGTGTCTCTCGGATTTCTGAAATTCCACTCACTGAAGCGGTGAAATTAAGTTTTATGTAAATTTTCAAATTCTCATAGGAGGTGGGTAACAGACGGTGAAAAGTTCAATAAAATTTTTATATACCTAAAATTATTATAACATGACTCCAATGAATTACATTGAACTTATATAGGTATTAGGAATCAATTTTTACCTAAAATAAATTTAAATAAAATAAATAATTATTTAAATAAAAAGTCGGTTTTTAAATAGTAACCCAGTGTTTTCACTATTCATCAAAAATTGAATGTTTTCAGAAAAATACCAAAAATTCACCCTAAGATAATTTCGATATTTTGAATCCAAAAATGAAGTCCATTTTGAAAGATAAAATTTATAAAATTTCATAATGTGGGTATTACTATTCATAACGGCTAGTTAATAATAATATTATAATAATATATCGTTTAGTGAAACTCGATATTGCGTACTACACACACTATCAAGGAAGGTCTTGATTGCGTGTGATGCAATCCAAGTTAGGGTTGTATGTAGTGAAATCTATGTTTGGTGTTTCGTATAACATAATCAAAACTTATTTCATTTATACATTAAACAAAATCTATACTTAATGTTGCGTTGAATAATTTCCACCAAACGAACTTGAAATTGTGTGTAACACGAGCCAAGAATAGTGTTGTGTATACTGCAAGCTAATACGGTTTTGCATATAGTACAAGCTAATCTTGGTGTAGTGTATAATATAACACATCAAAGAAATTAAAAATAATATATCTCATAAAATCTCTGGTTGTTACAATTTTATTCTCAAAAGTCCATCCCTAAAGGCTTAACCCCCTTTGCCAACGGGATTATCTGAGACGTGATGTATTAATTTCCCACCAATACTTCCATATTTCTATTTCTTTTTGTGCACTTATTCTTAATCAAATTAAGTTAAAATGTATTAAAATTATTAAATAAATACACTTTTAATTATATTATGTTATTGTAATGGTGGTACAAGTTTTAACTACCTTTCCCTTTTCTATTAAGAAAAACAAAACTGTTATTCCTGTATTTTGTGGACTATAACCTCCATGACGCAATGTGTTTTGTTTTACTTTTCCAAATTAATTGGATGATAATAATAAGCAATTTTATATATAAATAAAATATTAAATAAATATATTAGATTCTAAAATGATAAACCATATTACTCCTTTCCCCCCTTCTATAGAAAATGAAATCATTATCCATGTGTATGTGTGGACTACCACCTCTATAGAAAGATTGATTTCCGTTTTTATTTTCAATTTCAACATACTTGGATGGAATTGGTAATGAGTTTAATGGATAAATATTATGTTTATAAAATTATTAAGGACTATAAATACAAATTTTATACCCCATTAACCACATGAGAAATAAACCATAATAATAAATTCCAAAGTCCAAAAGATCATTCTTAGAGTAAAAATGACTTCTTCATACTATAAAATAACCTTGTATTGGTTATATTATTATTATAATTTTTTTAAATTACAAATATCTCACTAATAAACACTAACTAATATCATTATGATTCTTCAATAATGATATTATAATTAAATCACTTCATAATCATCCAATAATCAGGATATGTTTTTGTTTGGGTTGGTTTAATCACCTCCATGAATAATTATATAGATTTATATCATGGATGATTATGGGAATTAATATTTGTTAATATATGATATAAATAAGAAAATAATTTGTTGTTTTTTCCTTTAATGGTAACATTATTATTAAGATCATTATTTAAGAAAACACATTTAATTTTTTAAGAATCACCAAAACATAATCATTATCAATTTCATCTTCATGGTTTGTAGACATAACTAACATGAAATAAAATTATACCTATATAAATAAAATTAAAAATATATTAAAATATATTTAATCATATTTTAATCATTAACCTTATTACAATAATTAATACTAACAATTTTTTTTTGAAAACTTGTTCAAAATGATAAATATTTCTTACACCTGAAATTTAAAATAAATAATAAATAATTATAAATCATATAGAGAAATATTATAAATTAAAAGAAAAAATGGAATAATATATGAGTAATGTTATGAAATATTTTGTTAATATAGATATGTTTCTTATATAGGAGTTTGGGCCATGTTCATGAAATCCAAGATAAAAGGTAAGGGTTTCTTTTCTCAAAATTTCCCTCCATAATATGTATTTCCTATTATACACAATTTTTCATTTGGAATGTTGTGTATAATACCAATTTTATAATTTATATCATGATGAAATCATTATTTATTACATTTAATGTTTAATTTTAAATTATATCCTTTAATTAATTGTTGACTCAAATGTTTCTAAGATTGTAAGTATTTTCTTATTACCTTTATTACATCACAAGGATATATTTTTATAATATTTATTTTATATTTGAGGGGATATACTAACCCATATCATATTACCATTATTAAATGTCTGTTGATTCAATTATCACATATACAATAAAGGTTTTTTGTAACTCAAATTTCGTTCATTGAGTTATGATCATCTATAGAAATTATTTCATATAAGTTGGATAAATTATAACATTGATTATATTATGTGGTATTATATCATTGTTTTATGTGTATTTATAATTCATCCACATAAATCCTTGTCTAATATCTCTCACCTTACGAAGAATGTTTCTCGTAAGAGACATTGATAACTAAAATATTATTTCTTTTATTTATAAAGTTTTACATTGAACTTTGTTCTTCCATGATTTAATTATTCCAATAATTTTCTATTACATGGTATTTTTTAATCATATTTTGTAAAATTTAGTTTTAATAAAAATAAGGTTTTATTACTCTTTTTATAATGTGGGTTTTTAATAAAGTTAATTTCAAATTATTAAAAACCTACCTTTTTTAATCAAATGTTTTATATTTTTATATAAATTTACTATAGAATAATTTATGTAATTTTAAAGGATATCTTATTAGATATTATTTTTAAAATATATTTTTTCAAAATCTTTCCTATCACATTTTAAATAGTTTTCTTAAAGTGACTTGTAAGTTCTTTTTTTATGTCAATGGTAAAAAAGTTTTCTAAATGATATTTTAAGTTTTCACCTCCATTTTACATTATAAATTCAAAAGGATTTAAACTCCTGGGATTTATGTTAAACTATTTATTCCTAAATAAATTAACATATTTTTAATTTGGTGGATTGAACTCACAGTATCAAAAATTTCAATTCTAGATCCCTTATTTTTTATTATTATTAGAGTTATTCTTTTGGAAGGTTATTTTTAATCTATGTAAACATTCCTGAAAGTTTTGTTTGTTATATTGGGGATATTTTCTTTTATAAACATTTAAATTAATTCTATATTTCTATTATTTAATTTTATTTTCTATCAAATATATGATCTAGTACTACATTTTTCTTACCAAACCTTACATCGTGAATAGCAATAACTTTTATTCCAATGTATTTTCTTTGGGAATAACCTATTTTAAATTAATATTATTAGATGATGTTCACCTAGATTTTATACATTGGATGATTAGGGAAATTATTGAATTAATTATATACATAAACCCATGTTGTTTTTTCTTGAGGGATGCTTATATTGAAAACTATTCTATTTATTGACTTGGGAACTATTAAAAATCCACATATTTATTATTATAATATTGATTCTTGTTAATTACATAGGAAATTTGACTATTTTTTGTTTAACCATCCAAATTATTTCTCTAAATGGGTTATGATTATTTTATCTCTTTTATTTATATAGGGAAATGTATTGATGCTCTATATGTTGTTATTCTAATAAAGATGACTATTATCAAAGATTACTATGTATTGTTTATTCATTTTTTATTATTATTAATGGATTGGACTTAAACATGCGATGGGTGGTTCCATAAATTATATATCCCCTAGATGAACTTGTATGTCTCATGAGAAAAACTTGTTTAGGTATTTTGTGTATTCCTTACCAATTTAGTAATATGTCTTGACTCTGGTCTTAATAATAAGAATGATTTCTTACCTATGATCATGGTGAAAAGAATGATATCTTGGATAAGGCCTCAATAGTAAGATAAAGATATATGATATTATAAATTCAATAAAAATTAATTAAATTATCTTTATCCATGATATCCATTTATTACAATTGTTATCGATGGATATATTATGCTCACAGTTTCAGTTGATTATATAATTTTAGTGATTTCTTATTCCATATATAGTTTTTATTCCATGTTTATCACATGATTTTAGCAGTTTTATGTTTTCCCTTACTGAGAATTTTAGATATCAAATTATTATGTCTCTATTTACCTAGGTTGTGAATAAATTTATTACATATAATATGTCTTACAGAATATCTTATGTAGAGAATTTTTGGGAGAGGTTTAACACTTATTATGGACTGAGTAGTTTCTTATATAGTAAGAAAATGTTCTTTAGTTCAGAAATTAATGGGATTTAATAGATTATTATTTATTATAATTCTCAAAAGATCTAAACATAAAAGTCCTTGGGAAAGAATATAATGCAATTTTATCTTTATGCCATGTAATTTTGGTATAGTTATGTCTGGGAATCTATAGTTGGTATCAAAGATAGTATGTAAAGTATATTTTTATATCACCTAGCTCAAGAGTCTGGGTGAGGGGAATCATATTAAATCATTGATTAATAATAATAATAATAATATATAATGAATAAAAATTCATATTTTATAATGAATACTTTTAATTATTTATTTTTATTTTTATTTCATTCCAAAATTATTTATTATATGTGAATTATTATATTTTTAATATTTCTCTAAAAAATACACATATTCAATGAACCAATTAGATATAATTATATCAAAAACCATATATCCAATGTTTGTGTGTCCAATTACCATATATATAATAGTCATATTACATTTAATTATCTAGTTTTTAATAATTATGTAAAATCATCCATCCTATTATCTAATTTATTCTTAAATATGTTTATCATATTTATAATGTATTGTATTTTTTCTATACTTATCATTGGTAGTATAATATTAGTAAATTATTGTGATACTTTGAATTTAAATCATAAGATATTTTTATTTACTTAAGCTTTTATTCATTTTAAAAAATCTAGCTATGTTTCATTTAATTTTCTAATAATGTATTTCGTTTTTTATTTTAATATTCTACCGTTATGAAATAAATATATTTTCATTTTAGTTTGGTGTTGTGTGCATCACAAGATTTTGAACACACTAGATTTATTTAAAGGGAAATACATAAAAAATCATGGGGTGCATTTAATTACGGTGTTGCATGTATCAAAAGATATGAAACACACTGGATTTATTTAATGGGTTCTACATACTAAAATTATAGGGTTTTATATAAACTATTAATAACTTCATATAATAAAAAACTATAAAAAATCAATGAAACATTTGACATAACATATAATAAAATACTATAGAAATCAATTAAAATAATTTTTTAATAACAAACATTTGACATTTGACATCACATATAATAAAAAACTATAACAAATTCAATTAAATAATATTTTAATAATCCATTAAGGGATAGTTAAAAATATTGAATTAAATAAAAACATAGAACCAAACTTTTTTTCTTTCTTTCTCATGAAGTGATTGAATTTTATAAAAAAATGATTGGTATAACTCATGAATAAATAATTTTTGAATGAAGTATTTTTATAAAATCATAAAAGGATAATTAAATTTTCAAGTTTAAGATTGCTTTAAATTTTAATTAAAGATTCATTGTTTTATAATCAAATATCTTCATTATTCTGATATTTTATGAAACAATGATATGTTATATCCTTTATATATTGATATATCAAAAACATATTTTTTAAAAAATTATTTTATTATATACAATTAATTTTACAAAGCGTCTTTTTATTCTATTTTATTGTTTCATTTTTAAGAGGCCAAGCATAGTCCTTGGGATTTTAGGTACTTGTAGATAGAGTTATTTTTATAATTATTGATAAGTGTTTTGAATCTAATTTATTTAGGTTTAATTGATAAATTAAATATTATAATTATAATTATAGTAAAATTTCTAAGTTTATATTAAATGTTAGTTGAATGATATAGGGGATGTTCTTGGATGTCTCAAACCATCAAGTTTTTTTACTCCATGTTCTTAAATTATATTTATTTTTAAAAAAATATATTAATATTTAAAATAAGTTCATTTAATTAAATTCTATATTTTTTACAATATATATTTTATAAAAATATTATAATTATTTATTAAATAACACATGTCACCCTCTCTTGATCTTAAACCTAACAAGAGTTGATATTAGTGTAATTTTAAAATAGGCTTCACAAATAGTTCAAATTATAGTGGAAACATAATAAACACCATTTTATGTAAGATCTAAAAATTACCATATGAAAAATGTATGGAAACATGTAGGATCTTTTTGAATTATGTTAAATACTTCAAAATTGAATTTATAACAATATGTGAATTTCTAGGGGCTAATAAATAGAAGGTTACTAATGTAATTGAAAATATTTTTTTATTATTTTTATTAAGAATAATAATGAATGTTTTAAGAAGTTAGTCTATTATTCTATGAACCCTGAGCATTTATGAGACACCCTAAATTTGATATGTGATTCAAATTTTAAATTTTGGGTGTTTATAGGATGAAAATGAGTGTTGTGAGGAGTTTTTATCCCAAAAACGACTCAAGAAAAATATTTACAAATTGTACTAGGTTTTAGAATAATAAAATAGTTTTGAATGATTTATAAATCTTTTTGAAAAACCATTTCAACTTTTGAAAGTTGACCAAAATGGTTTATGATCAAAAAATCATGATGACCATAAAAATAATCAATTTTTTTGGCCATCCTAGTTCCTCGGTAAACACCCAATAATTAACCTCAAACTCATTTAAGAACACCTATGATATATTTATGTTGGTTCTAAAGTGTTTTATTTATTAAAATATGAATCCCTTTTAAAGAGTTGATAGATTAAATCAATATAGAATTTAGAAAACCATTGATCTGTTATCATAGTTATTCTATCAATATGTTACACTTACATCACCCTTAGAAACTATATCATGATAATATAAGTCTTTAATTAAGTGGTTCTTCGATATAAATTTAGGTATTTGATGATAGGAATTGAAGGATTAGATTATTATTTACTTTATCAGATATAGATTTGTGGAATTCCAGAATTCTCATATAAGTTAGGTGGATTATATCCATTCCTATAGTGTTTTTGATCCATTAATTTATTTTTGATGTTATTTGATTGAATTATATTCGCATATTGGTTTTTATTTATCAAATAACTATTCACTGAAATTTATTTGATAAATCATTGGCTTTTTGATAAAACATGTCTTTGATTTGGTAAATTATGGACTTCTTTAAATCATTGGAATAAATTTTTCAAAGAATATATTTTGGTAAATCATTGATTATTTTGATGAATATGGATCGCTTTGAATTAAATGAAATTCGATCTTTTAATTTCATTAAAATTTATTTTCTTAATATTTTGAACCCCATTTGAATTTAAAATGTTGAGTTTTGTGAAAATTTATTGAATGGTGGATAATTTTTGGAAGATATTTTAGGGAAAATGATTTTAGAAAGTTATTAGAAATAATAGAATATGAAATAAAAGAATGTTCTTGAAAATTTAAATTTATGTGTTAAAAACATAAATGATATTGTCTAGATAACATGGTTTGGGATGACTATGACACTAATGAATAGAATTTTAGTGGTAACTATATTGATGGTTGGTGATCCATAATAGATGGGACTATGTTCATAGGTGGATGTGAAATTTTTGTTATTTATTCACGAATCCTTTAAATTTGATGATATGGTATGATTTTTATTTTAATCATATGAATGCTGGTATTTATATTAGTTTTTATTGTGATATAAGTGAACTAGGTAGTGATATTTTTGTTTTTTGAAAACTTGGGTAAGTTTTATTTAGTTATTATAAGAAAATATTGTTTTTTTCAATGAATGTTATGCATTTAAGGTTTGACATGGTTGAGAGAGAGGAAAAAATAAACCTCAAAAGAATTAAATCATGAGTTGGGAAAAGCTATATTTTTAGAAAATTATGATTTTTTCTAGGGACCACCAAGGTGTGACACATTTAATTGTGGCATTAAAGGATTTAAATCTCACATGTTCGTGGAGTGAAACTTTATGTTGTAATGTGAATGTTTGTAATCTATAATTGCAGAACTCTTTAAAATATTTGTCATGGTGTAATAACCCTGGTCATGTACATGAAATTCATTTAGTTAAAAAATGCAGACCACGAGACAACCTAATAATGACATGACCTACCTTTCTTGCAACACAACTGGTTTATAGTAAAAAACTATAGATCCACACCAAAAAATAGTCTACTGCATTTTCCTTAAGGCTTTTTGGGGACATAATCGATATAAAATGAAATTAAAATCCAATATATCATAAGAGAAAACCCAATTCATAAATAAAATAAAATACTTACACTATAAACTCACTCTAAATTTAATTAAGAGTTTAAAATTCACTTCATACAAATAATAATAATTTTAAAACATTACATCCTCCTTGAAAACATTTCTTCCCATTTAGAAACCTAATTAAAATACATTTTTTAGGTTTACACTGAGTTAACCCCCCACTTTAAAACATGAAGATTGAAAATGATTTGTAAAATTCCACTTACTTTTCAAAAAACAATTCATATTCTATTATAAAATCATCTACTCTTAAAAATAAAATATAATAATAAAATAACTACTTAAATGAAACATGGAATATAGTTTTTAAATACAAAATATAAAAATTCAATGTCTAAAAACATTATTAAACCAAAACTACTAGTTAAAATAAAAATATTTAATTAAACCCTATAATATAAACTTTAAGCCCCCTAGTGACTCAAAATTTCATTTTTAAAACAAAAACCTTGAGAATACTCCTTAGGTTATAAATTATACCCCATTTAAAAGACCAAAAAAAATATTAAATTATGAAATTATAAATTAAATTAACCTAAAAATATTAATACTTTATTTCATATTCAAACACATCAAAACTTATTTGAAAAATATATAAACATAAATTATTTTTTTATAAAACATTATTGAATGAACTAACAATGTTTTAAAACACCCCTTTTAATAAACTTAACCATGTGATTGAAAACCAGTTTTAAACTTCAATCATTCCAAAATCCCTTAATAAAATCATTACCAATTTAAAATTTTTTGAGGATCCCAACTAAATATCTATAAAACTCATGTAAAAGCTTTGAAAATATTAAAAACATGATTTCTTTTCATTTAAGTACAATATTTTCGAAAAAACCTACTACATTAATCTTTCAACTCAATTTAATTCTAAATAGAATTTTCATTTATAAAATATAACCAATACATTATGAATCAATTAATATGAATATAAAAACAAATCAATATCCTTAAAGAACAAAAATTCAAAAAATGAAGGAAATTCACGAATACGCAAGATTGACCACATAGTTTTTAAACCATATTCCACCCATGTGAATTCCAATACAAGCTTCCCTTACTAGGCTATATAGTCTGCACATGATTTTACAGACCCTATACATGAATTCCATTCCCCTTGATCACATTTTTTTTATACTACCACTTATAAACCGTTTATATAAAACATAAATTTTAAAATTAAGATCAAAATACTAAAAAAAATAGGGATGGTCTCGAATGAAAAATGAATACATCTCAAAAATCCATGGTAACACAAGCTTCATTATAAAAGGTGGTGATCAAGAACTTAATCATGAACTACCTTTGGAATATCAATGGTAATATATTCTATCTTCCATGACTCCCTAAATAAAAACTAGACTCTAATACCAATTTTTAATGAACTAACTTGGGAAACCCTGATTTGATCACTCGAGCAAGTATGTGGAAGTTTTTGAAGGGAGTTCCTAATCCCTATTATTTGGAATCTTGTGTAGAGCGTCAAGATAAACTCAATTTAGAATTATTTTTATAATAAATAGATATATAACCAAATTGTTTTCTTCATAAAATTATTACATGACCATTCCATATAGTAGAAGGCTATAAAAAAATAAATAAATAGTTTTATATTTAAATTTAAAACTAAATAAGGATTAAGGGAACAAGAAGAATAAAAACCACATAAAATAATAAACGAGATAAATATAAATAATTTTATAACCCAATAGAATATGAAAATAAGACACTCCAAAAACTAGGAACGATGAGCTTTCCAGTACATCTATGGAACAAAATTAAATCAAATAAAAACTAAGTCCACCACTATTGACCTCTATGTGCAACTGATATTCCTCCACCTATAACTACAGAAATACCTACCCCAAAATTCAATGAACATTTTCTATTTTTGATTAAAACATAGATAAAACTATATTGTAAATAAACATGAGCTATATAGCCTTGTAGGTCACCACCCACCGATACAAGCCCAACCTTTAAAAGTAAAACCATTTTTTTAGTTTTAAATACACATAGAAAATAGGTTTTATAAAGTATGTTTTCAAAATAAGTATCAAGTTTCCATCATTTCTTTCAAATATGTTTTCCGATCTCCTTTTAAAATATGTAGTGAATAACTTTACTTTAGAAACACCATATTTAATATAAATCAAATATTATTTCTTTATAAAATCATAACGTATATCTTTAAAAAAGAAAAATTTGTAATTGAAGGGAAAATATTTTTAAGGACCAAATATCTTTTTTTTCATTAAGGAATAAATATATAGTATCAAAAAATAAATAAGTAGGTATTCCTTAAAAATAAAACATGTTCATGACCCTAAGAACTCATAGGATAATATACGAAAGAGATAGCATAAAATAATATTGAATAATGCCAGATAAAAAAACTACCTCCATGAGTTATTGAAAGGATTGTCACTTGAGTTGAGAGGGTCAAGTGAAGGGGAAAATAGACCCCCCCAAAAGTCTTAAATAATGATAGAGGAAAAGCTATAATTTCAAAAAATTAAGCTTTATCTAGGGGACCATTGAAGCATGACACATTTTTTTCACGACATGAAATGTTTCAGATATTACAGGTTCAGGGTGTGAATACTAGTATCATGGAAAAAAAGTAGGCATTACATAGTTTAATACCTATGGAAAAGGCCTGTCAAAGTGAGATAACCATTTCCACATACATGGTTGACTTGTAATAGATAAATACATACATGGTGACTAAACAGTCTTTGTGTCACCTACCTTGGTTGTGGCATGACCAGTCTATAGTTAAAAACTACAATTCCACCCCAATAACCTAGAAACTCCCCCAAAACAAATAAAAAATTATAACTAAAATGTTTAACAATAATCAATTGAAATTATATAACAAGGTGAATAAAACCCATTACATGGAAAAAATATGACCAAAAGAGGTACATTAAGGTGTATTGAAATAAAAATAATAACTCATAAAAATGTATTGTTCATAAAATAATGTTGATATGATATTATATATAGTAATAATAGTTGTAAAAAATAATCAAAAACATGTTGAAGAATGAACAATGGACTCATGAGTTATATATAATATAATATTTTTAAGTGAATTTTTTGATCAACCTAAACATTTTATTACATGTTTCATATACATGTTAAATGGTTTTGACATAATGATTCTTAAAGTTGATATAGACCTTAAAAAAATGGTGTTTGTGGGTTCTAATTAAGTGTTTTGTTTTATTAATGTAGATTTTTCAGTCCCCACTGATCTCCAATAACTAATTACTATATCATTTTAGTGGTTTATGTATTTAATTAATAATTCTTCATCTATTGGTTGATTTTTGAAATGGAGAAGAATTAGTATAACATTTAATTTGTGAAAATTCTGATATTAAAGATCATTCATGAAATATTTATCTTCAATCATACAAGATAGTACATAATTTTCATTAAAAAATCTTCTATTTTAAAAAACTAGTCTCTAGAATATAATTTTGAAAAAGTAACCATATATTCTATCAATTTTTTTATTCAGATTCATCATGTCATAAAAAAATTTTATGTCTTCCATTTTTTTAAATTACGGGTGATGTATTAAATGATTAATCACATCAAGATTCTAAATTTTTTATTTATCTTTATTTAATAGAAATATAATTGAAATAGAAGATGAAATTTATTCACTTTTAAATCTATCAAATTCATACAGTCAAATATTCTTCAACCCCATAAATAATACACAATGCATGTTCATAACTTCACATTAGATAATATATCAATGATGAAAGGAATACAAGTTTATAACATTATAATATAGGCATTATCTATGATAAAAGGAAAGTTCATGGAACATGGTTCAAACAAGAATCAAAATCATGGTAAATATAAATTTAATAATATGAATAAAAACATTACATGATATAGATTAGATAAAAATATGTGAGTTTTATATTATTGATACAAAAAAGAACATGCACAAAAAATTTCAAGTTCATCAGAAAATATTGATATGATATTCTATATATTAGTGGATGTTATAAAAAATAAACACAACCATTTTGATGTGTTAATAGTGTTATCATGAGAAATATAAAACCTAATGTTTTAAAGGGAACATTTTTACCAATCTGATAATTTTATTATAGGTCTTGTATAAATGTGAAATTATTATGACTTGATGGTCACTAAATTTTATATGTCCTTTAAGTTAAAGGTGTTGGTGGGTTCATCTTGAGTGTTTTGTTTTGTGAATAAAGTGTTTGTCAGACCCCACTTTTTTGATTTTGAAATATTTGTAACAATATAATGGTTTATGTATTTAATGTATAATTATTAATATATTTCTCATGTTTTGACATTGTTATAGAATTTTATTTTATAAATTTTTTGAAAAAAATTATATTTAAAATCATTTATGGAATTTAATACTATGATCTTAAAAAATAGTGCATGATTTTCTTAAACAGTTCATCCATTATAAGAAAAAAATTCTAGATGATGATTTTGAAAAGGCAACTATTTTTTGTTTAATTTTTTTTAGATTCAAAAAATGATATTAAAACGTTATGATTTAGAACTATTCATGTTATGGATGTTGCGTTCTATAGAAATTTTTGAGTATGTCTTTTAATGAGATATGAGGATGTAAAACAATTCATGAATAGATAATTATTTTTCACCAAAATATGGAATAAGATAATTGAAAATATGTCAATTAACTCAAAGAATATTATTATTAAAAATATTCAAGATAAAATGATTAATTAATTTTGAGATATATTTATAAAATTATACATGGTATGGTTAATGTTTGATTTACATTTCATGAAGATAAAAATTTACACTACTTGAGTGAAATAATCATCATCAACGATGAATCAGAAGAGGTTATTTTTTAGTCAACTTTAATTGATTAAAAAATAAGTGATGTTAAATGTTGAAAAATCAACATCAAACCAACCAATAATAAATAATTCATGTTAATAACATCACATCAGTGACATTATCAATTTTTAAAGGAATAAAAATTCATAAATTCACATTTTAGGCCATATCAATGAATAAAGGGAAGTCTATGGGAAAGGGTTCCAAAAATGATGAAAATTAAAGTAAATAAAAAATAAAATAATTTGTAGACACATTTTTTTTCTATAAGTATGATAAAAAGATGTTCATCAAGGAGTATTGACACAAAAAGAAACTCATACAAATTTTAAAATTTCATCTTATAATATTGATGAGTATTTCAATAATCTAATGATAATTATAACAAATAAGAATATACTTATTGATGCTTGAATAATGGACTCATAAATCATATCGACTATAATGTTTTGATATATATGAAAACTTTATTTTAGGTCTTTTATACTTTTGAATCGATTATGACTTAATAATCACAAAATTTGATACGTACTATATAGAAATGGTGTTGTAAAGTTAGACTTGGATTGTTTATTTTTTGAATAAATATTTTATCAGACCCCTCTATTCTTCAGTGGCCAATTGTTGTATCATTGTAATAGTTTTCATTTAAAATGAATAATTATTAAAATACTAATTGATTTTTAAAAAAATCAATAATTGATATTGTATTTAATTTATGAAAATTTTTATATTTAATATCATGCCTGAAATTAAAAACCATAGTATTATAAAAGTGTTCCTAATTTATTTTAGCAATTAATATATTATAAAAAATTAATCTATAGTTGATTAATGTGAAAAAGGTAACCATTTATTATCCTCATTTTTTTATTTAAATTAAGAAAGTGATATCAAAATATAATTATTAAAAAAAATTGAAGTTATGAGCGATGCGTTCACTTTACATTTTGTATTATTTCCACCATTGAGATATAAAGATGAAAATAAATTTATGGATATGATTATTTTTTACCATTTTGTGGTAGAATAAAATCGAAGACAAGTTAAATGACTTAAAGAAGAATATTATTTCCAATATTCAACAGAAAATGAAAAATAATATTGTTATACATTCATTAAATTATAAAAGACTTTGTCGATGTTCATTTTATTTTTTAGAAGATAAAATTATATAGTATTAGGTTGAAATAATCACCATCAATAATGAATAATTTCAAGATACAAAAAAACTTTTTATTAAATTTTACTTGATTAAAAAAACATGTAAAATTGAATGTGAAAAAATATCTCTCAGAAATATATCAAATTCATACAACACTCTATTACTTGACCCAAAAAATAAAATTTAATACATGTTAATAACTTCACACTAGAGACCTTATCAACATAAAATTGATACGAGTTATTAAATTCAAATTTGATAACTTATAAATGATATAAGGAATGCTAAAGGAATATGGTTCCAGTAAGAATAAAAATAATGGTAAAAAAAATACAACATGGTCATAAAGGATATGGTGTTTCTGGGTTCATCATGGGTGCTTTTCTATTTTTAATAATGTTTTTATTGGACAACATTTTTCTTTAGAGACCAATTGTTGTATCATTGTAATGGATTGTGTGTAAAATTTACAATTCTTAAGATATTTATTGATTTTTTACATAGGGAATACATTTTATTATATTAAATATGTGATAATTTAGATATTTGAGAACATGCATGAAATTTGAAACTTTAGTATAGGGACCTGACCTTAAAAAATTACCTAATATTGAATTAATTGAATAATTCACTTTGAGGATATTTTAAGGTATATAGTTTTTTATAATTATGTCATAACTATTACATCTCAAAAATTACAAAGTAGACACTTCTACTCAGTTTCTGTAAAATAAAAACTCCTAAAAAAAGTGTCATGTCTAGTTCCATGTTTCAGATAGCATAAATTTTTCTTGATCCCATCTTTGACCCTATACATTTTTAAGTCCTGTGAAAAACATTTCAAAAACATTGGATGAGCATAAAAAGCTCAATAAAGGTTTTAAAACAAAGAAATCAAACAATAGTACATAAAAACATATTCATTTTAACATTCCTCATGAAATAATAAGATTTATGAATAAAACATAGAAAACATAAATATTAATGGTAACCTGTGGAATCAATAATATACTTACGTTGTAGCTTTCAAAACTACGTAGGGAGTTACATTTGGAATACCCTTCACAGTATATTCCCTAAATATATAAGGAGAAACATCACATTTACCTCCATCACTTACCCAATGAATTGGAGAGTTTTCATGATCTCACCCACCCTAGGTTTATCACAGAATCAACCATATATGTAAATAATGCCCAAGAACTATAATATACTCATAAAACACAACACAAGTGTAAAAGAAAAATAAAATTTCCACATTCCAATCAAAATATATCATTTCAATATATAGATATAATAAATCCATTCTCCAATCCATTTTAAATACTAAAATATGTAAAAATAGTATATGGTATTTATTTTCCATTTAAAAACATTACGGCTTGTTAAGGAAGTTAAATATCAAATAATGCTCGCGGCGGCAAAAAGTTTGTTTTCATCACGTACATTAAAAAGAAACATTCCTTTTTGTTGTTTAGTAAAACAATTCATAGATAAATATTCCCTCTAAATGAAAATAAAAGTCAAAGTATTTTATACCCCATATAAAAGAAAGTCGTGTATAAATCAAAAATACACCTCAATGAAAATAGATTGAGACAAAGTCCCTTACAAAAATTCTGCAGCCTAAAAACATCACATTAAAATTCATAAAAATGATCTGATGAGATAGAAAAGGATCTCTAATCACTTGGACCTAAAATTTACAGAAATAAGAATATATAATAATATATCCTGACATAAGAAAGTAGAAATTAAAATACATAACAGAAAAGATGTCTTTTACTAAAAGAGTAGGGTGAAAGGTTCCCTTACCAAGATTGTATAAATGACATAAGAATTTATAAATAGGGTGATTATGTGTAGAAAAAGTATATCCAAACAATGGGAAGTTGTAATTACAACATAAATAAATAAACAGTGATTCCACACATAATAATCACATGACATAATAAAAAAGTAGAAGATCAACCCAAATAATTGAAATTGGTTTAAGAAGTTCCCTTACCAATTTGGTAACATGAGAAACATACACCACATGAAAGAGGAGTCATACAAAAATGATGTAAATACCCATAAATTAAAGTATATTAATTAAATAATACAATCATGGGCAGTACACACACCACATAGAAGGAAATAGTGGCAAATATGGGATGAATCTCACAAGAATAAAAAGTGAGATGAAAATCCCTTACATCGTATCTGAATTGAATCGGTCATTCTTTAAATCTCATACATAATAAACTAATGTTAATTTATACTTAATTAAGAATTTTTCTCAAGTTTATTATTCCTTTTACGTCGCTTATTACCTCGTTAAAAACATCACATCATTATTTAATTTAATAACAATCGTTTTTCCTATATTTGGTACTTATAATTATAAGTTATCAATGTGGTCAAAAATACATTATATACATAATTATATTCATGATTTACATATCATATATATCATATATATCCATTATATAAGTATTTATAGTAGTATATATCATTTTGATATATGAAAATGATATGCACCCATCATGGAGACGGTAAGTCGTACGTACGTATGAACACTACTTTCATTTTTATCATTTTTAGAGGAATGAAAACCAAATGATACATATGTATAATATAATTCCATTATAATATCATATTTTAAATTTATTACATATTTTCATTCACACTATCCTTTATACATTCTATGTATGTTAGGAATGAGCCATTTCACTTTGAGGGGGCGATAGTCCGCACTTCCTCAAATGAAATTATCATATATATACAACATGAAAAGCATAAAAGTGTGTTATAAAATGGAATTAAATAAGAATAGAGATAATATAAATAATATAAATATCATATATACTTACAGTTTCATCATAATGGCCACCATGATAGGTGGTAGAAGATAATTGAACAATCATCGTTTCGTGAGGCAGTAGTTCGCCATCCACATAAACAGTATGTTTGTATCCATTTGATGGAGGTGTGTGTAAGTGTAGTTTGAATACATCTAATAACAACATCCTAGTATATTTAAGATACTTATTTTTTTATAAAATAATGGAATAAATAGAGTTTAGGGGTTTGGAGAAGTAAAATAAAAGAAAAGAACTTAAGAGAAGACGTTACCTTTAAATTGGGTATCTCCCTTTAGTTTGAACCAAATGGTTTACTAAAATTGTCTTCTACCTAGGGGATGTAATATTATAGGAATAAAGGGATTTAGGGAGCTTAATTTGGAAAAGGTTTTATGAGGAAAGTGTCTTGATAGGTGTGAGTAATGGGTTAGGGGTGGTGTCCTTTTATAAGGGGGGAGGGGATCTTTCAGAAAGTTTGAAATTATTATATTATAATAAAATTAATTTCAGTTTCAAAAGGAAAAAAACTTATTTAATTATGAGATAAGGTTTATATAAGTCTAAATAAAATCATCCAATAATAATTTAAAAGGTTATCAATATTTTTCTAATCCTTATCTTTTTTATTTAACCTTTTTTTAGCATATTTAATTTTTACCATATTCATACTATAAAGTTAATATATTTACTATAAAATCACAAGAGACCCAAAATGGATTCGTAATGAAAATTTTAACATCATATATTCATGTTTCCCTAATCATAGATTTATAGGATAATTTTATCATTTAATAAAATATAAATTGTTTTAAAAACTCATTTATGTCAATTTATAAACTATTCATATCATGACTTCTAAAAAATATATAATAACTTGATTATTTTTAGAATAAATCATTAATTCAAAGATAACTAGTCAATATCATATATAAAAATCATATAAGGCATAAAAAGTTTCAAAATAAATTATTTTAATAATTATAATATCATTTATTTGAATCCTTTATTAATAAAGCAATCACTGCATCACCATTGTTTCATAATTAAAATTATTTATTTAATGTCTAAATATTATAAATAAAATAAAATTATGTAGAAAATATTTTTATATTTCAAATTAATATTTATAGTTGAATATATCACTTATATAACACCGTATAATTTTTTTACTAAGAGCCAAGTTTTTATGTCATCTTTGTATTTACTTTAAATTAATTAATACAAAGTGTCATTATCACTCCCAAGTGGCTCCATGGGGTCCCAAAATCTACCCGAGGATTCCCATGGTCGAATATGTATCAAAAAATTGGATTAGTATACATGTTAGGGTAATTTAATATTATTATAATAATATTTGTTTACTCTTATTTACCAGATTTACCCTTTAACCATGGTAAATAAAATATTTACTGAAGTAAATATTAAAAATGTCTAAAAATACAAGTTACCTATTTTCACAATTTGGACCTCCTGATTCCAAATATGGAATCTATTTTTTGAAATTCAAAACCCATAAGTAGTAGAAATTAATTTAAAATTAATTATCGTTGTCAAAACAAAAATTGTGCTTTTTAGAAATAAAAACAATCAAAATATTGACACTTGTTTATGTCCAATTTCAAAGTGAAATTACTTAAAATGATCCAGATTAGATAAAATGGAAAAAATATAGTATAATTACTTTTTGAAACAAATTCAAAAGATAATCTCCCCATATAAATAAATTATATTAAAAGGCAGTTTTGAATTTAAATACAGTATTTTTCACTATTCATTAAAAAATGAACATTATCAGAAAATACCAAAATTTAATCCAAAGTAAATTTAAATGTCATGATTCTAAATAAGAATATTATTTTTTCAAGTAGAATATATAAAAGTGAAAAAAAACTATATTTAAAAATGGTTCGCCATCAAAAGTTGGTGAATCGACCCTTTAAAGAATATTTGAGTATTTATGCTTAAAACTGGATTCTTTCTTATTTTAAGCCTCTAAAATTTATTGTATAAATGTAAAAACATTTAACAAACATTTGTAATCATATTATAGTAAGTTCTATTTATTCCCAATAATACAACGACTATGCGTTAACTACCATTTAAAATAATAATATTATATTATTATTTTTTAGTACAACTCAATGTTGTGTGCATCGTACGATTTCAAAGAAACCCATATTTATGTTTTGAGTACATCATCTTACATAACACCCAAATTAAAGTAAAATTAATATTTAATTCAAAATAATTAATAAATATGAAAATTTCATATTGTTTATTTACCTGGGATGTTACATCTTTCCCCCTTTTCGGAATTGTGTCCTCACAATTCCAAAATTGGGCTAGAAAACTTCATTAAATATCCCACATTATAAAAAGAGTCTATAAAAATATCACTATAAAAGAATTAAATATAAGTAAAAAGGTCATCTAATATCACACATACTAGGATTCCATGGAGTAAAACATGGATATCGAAGAGAAACTAACCATCATGTTCAGATGGAGAGTGATAGAAAACATGATCAGGAGAATGTTAACCACCAGAAACCACAAACTTGTGATAGGTTAAATGGTATTTGATTCCCCAATATGAAAATTTAATTGACAACATTTTAGTTTTAGGTTCGTTTTCATAAATTTGAGGAGTTCTTTTACTACTTATAATAAGAACATAGGGAAATATACTTACTTTTCAAGTATAGTTTCATGCTTTAATATGTTTGTACAAAAAACTCATATTTTCTTCAAAATATGAGTATTCAAGATTAATTGTTCACACCTGAAGTGATATAATAAACATCTAGAGAATCACATAAACCAAAACCAAAAAATGGTTAGTACGAGATCAGATAATCCCAAAAAAGGATAATCCTTTATAATATGAAATATTACTCTTAATCTCAAAAATTCAACAAAATGTACCCAATGTTTAAGAAACACCATAAAATACACAATTGTACTTTAAATTCATCAAAATAATCCAAACTAATATTGAAACCCAAAACTCAAAAGGATTTAATAAAGTAGTCTTCCACATTAAATCTTAACATTTATCTCCAAAAACATCGACTACTCTTAAAGTCATATACTATAGTGTAATTAACCTAATCACATATTCTCTATGATAGTTTAATCAATTCTAGAAAGAACCCAAATCACCATATATCCATAATAAACACATAGATTCTTCCAAAATAAAATTTTAACCATTACTCCACCAATAAAACCCTGTAGTATTCTATTTTCTTTAGGAATATAGTGTTTCCCCTAAAGAGAGAACGACTTATAAAATATTTTTTTTCAATTAATCACCAAATAATTTTTCTATACTAAGGATATAAATTTGATAAATCCTATGTTCCAAAAATCAACATATTTTTTATCCACAAAATCATTCAAAAAAAAAAAGAATAAGTCATACTAACCATGGACATCATGTAGTCTTGTGGTAGGCGATGCACCCTTATCGCCCTTCGGTTGTGGGTTCTATTCTTGTGGCCTTACTCAGTGTGATGAGTTTTCACCCCTCTTGTGGATTATATATTTTTATAAAATTAAAAAATAACCTTAACATGTCTTAAACTCAATAGTTTTCTTATATCTCTCATTTTCATCCCAACTCTTTATAACCTTAGAATATTAATTCTTGAAGTCATATATATTATCATTTTTTTATTTCACTACCATATGATAAAATAAAAATAGGCCCAAAAGAAATAAAATCATACCTTGCTCATGGTGTCCACTTGGTTTCATTGTCATCTTGTTCACATAGGTAGAAGGTCCATACATTGCAACAATGATTTAGAGATCCTTCAAAATCATTTGCTTCCTTTATCCAAATACAACTTGTTCAACTTGGGTCATAAGGGTGTTCGTAGAAAAATAGTTTTGAAAAATAATCATGTATGAGATATAATTTCAAAACATTTGATAAAACATGATTTTTATAAAATAGTCAGACAATGTTTGAGTTGAAACATTGAATCAATGGTACTTTTAAAATAACATAAGTATGTGATTAGCGACTATATTTTAAAAGTAAATATAAATAGGTTGTGAAAGGGTTTCCTTATTCAGCACCTTTTTTAAAATCATAATATGATTCAAAATCTCATGATAAGGTAAAATATTTAAAAATTTCTTGATAATATTTACCTTTCATGAAAATATAAGAAAACTTTAAAAATAGGATTTGATTAAATACAATCTTTAATCCATGATGATATTGAGGTACAGTGGTGGTGTTTGATATCTGAAACAATTTCCTGCATGTGAGTTGTATGTTAGAAAAATTTTCACATTCAGCTGAACATGACTTTGCAATAATTATTGAAAGCAAGTCATTAGGAATGAGATGACCAGTTTGGGATATACCTAACTCTGAGAGGGGGCTGAATCAGTGTTGGGGACTTTTTAAACCAATTCCTACTTTTACCCTTGTACCTCTTGACGTGTTAGGATCTTGATTCTCTTATTCTCTTATCCTTGTCACATGCAATAATAGAAAGAAGTAAAAATATGCACATGATATTTTTACAAGGTTAACCACTCAATAAGAGTAGCTACGTCCTTTCCATGAATGGGTATGACCACTGAATGGATTCTCCATTATAATGTGATATTATTTTACAATGAAGTGGCTAGGAAAACAATACTCTGGCTAGTGTGAGTCCCTACACTTTGCAGGGGGGTGGGAAACGATCCTCTTCCCTAGACTGGTGATAGCCTAGTCCAACTTTCAGCCTCTAGTTGGTTCTTTATACTGCCTATGGATACAATCTTCTTCCTTCTTCAAAAGAAAGTTTCTACTCTTCGTCTTCTTTAATTATCTTCACTTGATTACTTTCAAAGTAGTAGGCAAGCAATTCTTCCTTCATTCCTTCTCTTCTTTTCTAGTGTAACACCAACTGCATGAGGCTTATTCTTTCTTCTTCTTAGTGCAACAACCAACTGCACTAAAACTTATTCTCTATTATTGGCTAGAATCACATATAACAATGTTATTAATCAAGAAATGAATATTTGTTCACTTGGCATCATCTGAATCAAACTGCCCTAAATAATCGTCAGCCTTCAGTTGGGCATACTCTATTCTTCTTCTTTTTCTTTTCTTTCTCTTTGACACAGTATAATTGTTGTGTCTTAATCTCTTTCTTCAATTCTCAGTACCAACAGAGGAGTGTATCGGTATACTAACTTCTTCCTTTGTGCAGATATGAATATAGTTTCACAACTAGTTCTTCTTCAGTTCGTAAATCACAACAAGAGTGTTAAACACCAGTCGTGTGAGTGCGAGTCTACTTCTCTTCGTGATACTGAATGCCTCACAGTACTTCCTTCTTTGCAAAGTCACTTTGAGTGTGCTATGCACCTGTCAAAGGCCTGCGGGTCCCTCAAAATTTTCGCGCACCCTTCCAGGTGTATTGCAAGTAAAATTCAAACCTTGCACGTAAAAAAACCTTTTGGGGTGAACAACCATTTTCGCGCAGAACTTCCATTTTTCACGCAACACTTATTTTTCGTGCTGCACTTCTTCTTTTGTCGCAATATTTTATACTTCAATTTTTTCGTGCATCCGAGCTCGAGATTTGTCTATGTGTTGAGTCTCTACAAATGAGAGGGTTTCACCACACATTTATAGACATTTTTGACCCAGCGCGAAAACCACT
Organism: Viscum album; assembly: GCA_963277665.1. Classification (NCBI taxonomy): domain Eukaryota; kingdom Viridiplantae; phylum Streptophyta; class Magnoliopsida; order Santalales; family Viscaceae; genus Viscum; species Viscum album. The sequence continues at coordinate 1,507,540,990 of OY728128.1, read as the reverse complement.
AATCCGCATGAAAAACCCTCTTCATGTGCCTAAAAATTCTTTCACGCAACTTCACATTTCGCGCAATGATCCAATATTTCGTGCACCTCATTCCTTTGCAAATTTTCATGCTTCTGATCTTGAAACACCTTTTTTAGCAAAAAATTTCATTCCTCTATTTCGCGCATCCCGCTGATATTTCACGCAGCCTTTATTTTTCTCGCATCCCGATGATATTTCATGCAGTCTTTATTTTTCATGCATCCCAATGATATTTCATGAAACCCACATATTTTTCACACAGCCTTTTATTTTGCGTGCATTCGGACCATTTTTTTACGCACTACATGCCTTTTTCATATTTCAATGATATGACCTTAAGTAATTACTTACATGAAAAAATATAAACCATCTTCAATATGTCATGAAACATCCATTTCCAAAAACACATCTTCATCTCCTAATTTTTAGGCCCTAAAATTTGGCAAACCCTGGAAAACGGCACCACCTTAAATTGTTCTTTTGTGCCACCTTCAGATTGTCCGTTCCTTTTTCATTTTTCTCTTTACTGCTTCCCATAACCATTACTATGATTTCATCATGAACTCCACTATCATGATATATATACTTAGACAGATCTGATTTAGCATCTTCAGAGTTACAATGGAAAGTACTGAAACTTCCCTATCTTCCAACAACATCATTCCTTCTAATCAAAAAAGTATATGACTAGAATCATCATTTATCCTCTTTTCCATTATAAGGCTTGCATCATATGTTCTCTTGACTTATGATATTTATGAAATACATATCATCAAAGCATCGTCTGGTTTAGTCCATTCTTTTTGGAATATGAATTCCAAATTACTTATTCATCCTCACTTCAAATCCTCAATTCTTTTTAGAGTGTTAATTCCAAAGAACTCAAATCATCACTCTTCATCCAAAAGTGGAGGCTTGAAGCTTCTTCAAATACCTTTAATGTTGCAGACAATGTATCACATTTGATACATGTATTTGGAACCTTAAGAACATTGAAACAATCATCTTCTATCATGGAAATGTGTAATTCAAGACCTTCTTCGAATTCCAATCCCTTCCACACTCTCTCTTCTTCTTCATCCATCATTCTCTACTTCATTCAAATCATATGATTCTTTTCTTCAAGTAAGCTCCTGCATGATTCTCATACAGTCATGAGGAATTGCATTGTATTATTTAAATCCTCATACTTATTCAATCATCCTTAGAGGGATGATACTTCACCATTCTTCATTGTTGTAAAAATTATGTCACCTTTGGCACAAGTTCTTTGAGCTTTGTATCAGTTCAACAATCGTCTGAATTGATATTCTTAGAGAATTTCTCAAGTATGACATCCAATAAAATGATTCCATAACAATTATCTAGGAAACCTCAATTTAGACAATCTCCACTAACATTTTAGTCCTTCATCTCCATCTTCATTTTGACCAGTATTGACAACTGTTGACAACATATACAATCTTCATAAACAAAGTGGTCCCTACAAGGAATAGATAGAAATTTTGTTTGGGATCCTCCTTCTTCCATATGTAACTAATTTTCCTTGATCTGAAAAAGATATAAAACAATGATTTAACTGAAATAATAGACACAGGTACAAACCATGTGTTTAAAAAAACTCATAATCCTTAAAGTAGTCTAAACTATCCTCTGATACCAACTATAAGGAATCATCCTTAAAAAATTACATAATATTTAATTAAATGAATAATTCACATTGAGGAACTTTTCTGGTTTACAGTTTTAGAGAATTAGGCTATAACTATTACATATCAAAAATTACTAAGTAGACACCTCTACTCAGTTTCTATAAAATAAAAACTCTTGAAAAAAGAGTCATGCATAGTTTTTTGTTTTAGATAGAATGACTTTTCCTTGATCCCATCCTTGACCCAATTCATCTTTATGTCCCATGAAAAACATTTCAAAAACATGGGATGATCATAAAAAAGATCAGTAAGGTTTATAAAATAAATAAATAAAAAAATATTACATCTAAACATAAGCCTCTTAACACACCTCATAAAATCATAAGACATATGAATAAGCCATATAAAACATAAATCTTAATGGTAACTTGTGGCATCCATAATATACTTACATTGTAGCTTTCACAGCTACATAGGTAGTTACATTTGGTATACACATCAAAATATATTACCTAAATCTCTTGTAAAAAACATCATGTTTTCCTCTGTCACATTACACAATTAATTGGAGAGATATCTCAGGCTCACCCTCCCTAGATTTATCATGAAACCACATGTATACGTAAACAATTCCCAAGAACCATAATATACTCATTACACAGAACTCAATCGTAAATGAAAAATAAAATTTCCAAACTGCAATCATAATATATCATTTCAATATATAGATATAATAAATACATTATCAATACCATTTTCAATACCAAAATACGTAAAAGAGTATATGGTATTTAGTTTCCTTTTTAAAACATTACGGCTTGTTCAAGAATCCAAATATCAAATAATGCTAGCGGCGGTGGAAAAGCTGTTGTCCCAGCATATATTAAAAGGAAACATTCCTTTTTGTCATTTTGTAAAATGCATCATAAATAAAGTTTCCCTTTTAATGAAAATACAAGTCAAAGGAGTTTATAAAACATATATAATAAAGTTGTGTATAAATCAAAATACGCCTCGATTAAAGAAGATTGAGGCGAAGCCCCTTATGAAAATTTGACAACCTAATGACTTCACATTAAAATTAAGAAAAATGAGTTTATGAGAGAGAAAATGATCTCTCATCACTTGGACATAAAATTTACAACAATAAGGATATATAAGAACATATCCTGACATAATAATGTGGAAATTAAATGACATAACATGAAATAAGTCTTTTACTAAAAGAGGATAGTGAAAGGTTCCATTACAAATATCCTATAAATAATGTAAGAATTTATCAATAGGGTTATTATGTGTGGAAATTTTATATCCACAAAATGGGAATGTATAATTACAACTTAATAAATAAAAAATTATTCCACACATAATCCTCGCATGACATAATCATGAAGTAGAAGACCAACCCAAAGAATAGAAATTGGGTTAAGAAGTTCCCTTACCGATTTGTTAACTAGCAAAACATATACCACATGAAATAAGGGTCATAAAATGAAGATGTAAATACCCATAAATTAAAGTATATTACTTAATTCATTCAATCATGGGAAGTACATACACCACATAAAAAATAAATAGTGTCAAATATAGAATGAATCTAACGAGAATAAAAAGTGAGATGAAAACCCCTTACATCATGTCTCACTTGACTCGTTCGTTCTATAAATATCATGTATAATAAACTAATGTTAATTTCTACATTCCTCAGAACCTTTTTCATGTTTATTATTCCTTTTAAATCACTATTTACCACAATATAAACATTACATAATCATTTAAGTTAATAATAGTCATTTTATCATTATTTGGTACTTAAAATTACAAGTTGTCCATGTGGTCAAAAGTACATTATATATAGAATGATATTCATGATTTAAAAACCATATAAATATTATATATCCAGTATATAAGTACTTAGAATATTCTATATCATTTGGATATATGAAAATGAAATGCACTATTCATGGAGATGGAAAGCCGTTTGTACGCATGGAAACTACTTTCATTTGATTTATTTTTAAAGGAATGAAAACCAAAATATACATTGGTATATTATAATTACAGTATAATATCATATTTTATATACATTTCCTAAGTTCATTAATACCATATTTATATAATCCATGTATGGTATGAACGTGTCATATCACTTTTAGGGGGCGGTAGTCCACACTTCCTCAAATGAAATTATTGTATATATACAACATGAAATTCCTAAAGGTATGTTATAAAATAAAATCACATAAGAATTGAGATAATATAAATATCATATATTTCATATATAATTTTAGTTCCATCATATTGGACACCATGAGAGGTGGTAGGAGAAAATTGAACAATCATCATTTTGTGAGGTAGTGGTTCGCTGTCCGTATAAACAATATGTTCGTATCCATTATATTGAAGTGTGTGTAAGTGTAGTTTGAATAATTATCATAAAAAAATACTATTATATTTAATATACTCTTATTGTTATAAAATATTGGAATAAATGGAGTTTAGGGTGTTGGAGAAGTAAAATAAAATAAAAGAACTTAAGATAAGATGTTACCTTTAAATCAGGTATCTCTCATTGATTTGAACCAAAAGGTGTAATTTAATTGATTTATGTCTTGGTAAAGGCTTCGTGGCGTAATATAGGGATGTATGTATCTTAATTGGGAATAGTTTGGACTATCCAAGGGGCTTGAGAGGTGTTAGTAATGGGTTAGAGGTGGTTTCCTTTTATAAGGGGGAGGAGGGGCTCTTTAGGAATGTTTGAAATTATTATTTTATTATAAAATTAATTTTGGTTTAAAAATGTCCAAAACTTATTTAATTATAATATAAGGTTCATATAAGTCTAAATAAAATCATCCAATAAGAATTATATAGGGTTTGTATATTTTTTAATCCTTATCTTTTTTATTTATCCTTTTGTTAATTATTTAAATTTTTCCATATTCATAATATAAGGTCAATATATTTACTATAAAATTCCAAGAGACCCAAAATGTATCATTAATGAAATTTTTAATATCATATATGTTATTTGGAAGAATATTATATTTTTAGGATTATTTTAACATTTAATAAAATAATAATTATTTTAAAAACTCATTTATGTCAATTTATAAACAATTCATATCATGTATTTTAAATATTCTATAAAAACTATATTATTTTGAAAAAAAACATCATTAATTAAAATATAACAATTCAATATTATCTCTAAAAATATTTAATTACATAAAAAGTTTAAAAATAAATTTATTTTAAAAATTATAATATCATTTATTTGAATCCTTTATTAATGAAACAATTACTACATCACCGTTGTGTCATAATTAAAATTAATTATTTAATGATTAAAATTTATAAATAAAATACCATTATATGGGAAATCGTTTTAGCTTTCAAATGAATATTTATAGTCAAAGCTATCACTTATATAAACTCACATAAAAATTGTTTTACTAAGAGATATATGATTATGTCATCTTTGTCTTTACTTTAAATTAATTAATATAAAGTGTCATTATCACTCCCAAGTGGCTCCATGGGTTCACAAAATCGATACAAGGATTAACATGGTCGGACATGTATCATGAAATATGATTAGGACACATGTTAGGGTAATTTAATAATATTATTATAAGATTTGTTTACCCTTATTTACCATATTTAACCTATAACCATAGTAAATAAAATATTTACCAAAGTAAATATTTATAATGTCTAAAAATAAAATTTAAATATTTACACAATTTGGAACTCCTGATTACAAATATGTAATCCATTTCTCCAAATTCAAAACACATAAGTAACAGTAATTAATTTAAAATTAATTCCCGTTGTCAAAACAGAAAAGTCTGTTTTTAAGAAATAATAACTGTCAAAATATTGACACTTGTTTATGTCCACATCAAATTTGAAATTACTTACAATGACCAAAATTGGATTACATGGTAAAAATATAATCTAATTAAACTTTAAAACTAATTAAAAATATAATATTACCCTATAAATAAATTAGATTAATAGATATTTTTGAATTAAAATACAGTATTTTTCAGTATTCATTAAAAAATGAACATTATCAGAAAATTCCAAAATTTCATCCAAAGTAAATTTATATGTCCCAATTCTAAAGAAGAATATTATATTGTCAAATATAACATCTAAAAGTGACAAAAACTATATTAAAAAAATGTATCGCCATCAAAAGGCGGTAAATCAACCCTTTAATGAATATTAGAATATTTATGCTTAAAATTGAATTCTTTCTTATTATAAGCCACTAAAATTTATTGAAAAAATGTAAAATCATTTAACAAACATGTGTAATCATAATTTTGTCAGTTATGTTTATTTCGTCCAATACAAAGACAGTGTGTTAAATACCATTTAAAATAATAATATTATATTACTATATTTTAGAATAACTCCACATTGTGTGCAACGTAAGATTTCAAAGAAACCCATTGTTGCATGTTGAGTATACCATAAGACATAGCATCCCATTTAATGTAAAATTAATATTTAATTCACAAATATTAAAAAATATTAAAATTTCATATTCTTTATTTACCCGGGATGTTACATTTAGTCTCAAAAAATAGTTGTAACAACCCCAAATTTGGTAACCTAGAGTCAGTTTCTATTTTTTAAATTGGCATATGATATAAGAGTTTGCATCCCGAAGGAATAATTATTTTATTAGTCCTAAATAACAAGATACATATATAATCCTATTTTACATTGGAAATAGATTATAAAACATAACAAAATAAAATATTTGGCTTCCTTGTAACTTATTCAAATATTCATTCTCAATATCATGGGGAAAGGAAACCAAATAAGGGTGAGACTAAATTATCAATAGGGTTTATGTATGAAAGATGTTATTATAATTAAATAATTAAAAATTAATATAAGAATGTAAATAAATGAAAACATATTCTGTTTAATCGATATCTTGAGAAAAATAATGCATCCATGGATAATATAAATTAATAGAATATAATGGATAATAATAACTAAATTATTATAAAAGAAATTAATAATGTTGGATATCATGATATTAGAAATCATGATATCGTTACGACTAATGATTTGTGCTAATCTAGTTTAAAATATGAGTTGGCATATAAAAAACCCATTTGATAAGGGTAGCCAATTGGTATGTCTCATTAGACCTACCGATGCCTCGAGGGGATATCTATAACTGATACCCACCCATCATTACATTTCCAATACATTCCTCATATATGTAATGATCAATTTAATTCATAAACAATACACCTTATCAAGAAATATATGTATCGAGTAAAAAATTCATAATATTATGTTTTCCTTAGATAATCAAACAAATTTATTAATATAGAACCGTATATAAAAATGGTATAGGGTTTAGAAAATAATCATATACACAATAAAATTAATATGGTTATATAAAATATATTTAATTTCTAATGAAAAATGATCATAATAAATTGAATGTTTTAAGGGAAAGTGTACAACCACAAAATTAATCAAGAGATAAGAGATGACAATAAGAAAAGTATATTTTGTTAGTAAAATAAATTATTTTAAAAAATAAATAAATAGAATTGAAACATTTAAAATAAGTTTCCATAAAGAGTTTAGTTTAAAAAATCATTTAAGTCTTACTGAAAAATATAAAGATCATGAAAGGGTTATGGTAGCGGTAAAGTCTATTAACATAGTATAAGTTAGAAAGAAGACATTCCTTTAAAATTTTTATAAAATATATCAAAAAGGACTCTTTCAAAAAATATTATAAATATTGTTTTAAAACCTTTTAAAACATATATAAAATCTTTAAATATTTTTAATAAATCACATTTGTAAAAAAAATACCTTTTAATTTTTTTTGAAAAGATATGGATGTGGAATAAAAATATACCCGATCTGAAGAGAAATAAGACCAGTTTCACTTTTTGAAATTTATTTGAATGGTACAAGTTCTAAAGAGTTGAAAAGTTGTAAGAAAACATTGAAAATCTTCAATATAATAAAATATATGACGTTTATGAAGGATATATTATAATATATTTTTGATTAAAAGATGAACAATCCCTAAAGAATAGGATTGTAAAATAGATTCTTGTCTCTTTGCTAACTTTTAAATTGTAAACCCTTGAAAGAGTAAATTTTAATTTGAACTTTAATCATATAGAATGAATATTTATTAATGTAAAATATTTTTTAGGGTTAGTATATAAATAACATAAAATAAAATAGATGCATAATACCATATATATCTCAATGGAGTGAAAATTGAGATGAAATGTCATACCTCACACTTTCCCTTAGATGAACATGATTTAACCTCCAATATAATGATTTTAAACATGTTATTAATTGTTTATAGAACCATATACATATTTGTAACATATTATTATTTTCTCTTATAACAACCTATCACCCATTAGTTAACAATCTTTCATTATTATCATTGTTTTGGGTATTAATTGATTTGTTTTACTCACATATGTTTTGTCATGGATGTTATAATACCAATAAATTGAGTATAGTTATATCATATCTATAATTATAATCAGGATATAAATATAATAGATTTTAATTATATATTTATTATGAATCATCCATAAAATATATAGATAGAAAAATAAATTGCACTGTTCATGGAGATGGTAGGCTATACATACAAAAGAATATTGTTTTTACATTTCAACAGATGGAATGAATGAAAGGTAAATAATAATTCACATTTACAAATTAATTTATATATCATATATATCATATATATTAATTAAATATACCCTTATTACCATTCACGTAAAAAAATTATAAATTAAACACATCGCTTTGTAGAGGTTGTAGTCCCCACGTACGCACGAGCGATATTATTGTTTTCCAATGAATCAGATTGTAAAAAAGTAGATATGATTTTATAATTATAGAAACATTACTATATCATAAATAATATATATATATATATATATATTAATTAGTTTCATATTTATAACCATACATGTGTGATTGTGATGAAAAACTAATTACACTACTATATGAAGATAGTAAGTCATACATACACACGAGTGATGCTCTTTCTTTTCATGGGATGAAAAATAGACAGGAAATAGTTTTACCATAATAATAAATACATATAAGTATATTTATTATAATTGATATATTATTTTATAATGGGTATAATTTATTTATATAAAGTAGAAGAAGAAATAAATTTGTGAGTGTCTGTAAAGACAATTACCACTTATTTGGTAGACTTCCTTTTGATATCCTCCTAACAGACCTAGGGTTGTTATTTTAAAAGGAAAAAAACATATATAACTTGTATAAGGATGTTGATAAGATAAATGGGTAGGATATTATTAAGATAGGTTGATAAATGTGGTATAAAGAAAAGATAGAAATGGGTGTCCTTATATAAGTAAGGGAAGGGGAAATCATGGATTTACCTAAAGTATTAAATTACTATAAATTAATTTTAATGAAAAAATAGAAAATATTTATATTTTTTTAATATAAGATAATTATTAGTAGAAATTATATCATACAATAAATCTTTTTCAAGTTTTGGTTATGTTTTCACCCTTATCTGTTAGTTTTAACCCCCACTAACCCTTTGGACAATCACTACAATATAAAAGTTTTATATCTTTTAAGGGTCAAGAATGTTACCATAAAAGAAAAAATACCCATAAATAAACAATGTTTTATTTTTTCGTCCATATATCATTAAATTTTATGAATATAGTATTTGTATGGATTTTCAGTCCTTTAATAAAATATTAATTAATATAAAATATCATTAATGTCGTATTTGGAATTATTCATTTATTGTGATTCTGAAAAAAATATGAAGGAAAAGGAAAAATAATATAAACCTTTATTGAACCAATTATTTGTTATAGTTATCTATAAAACTCAGGGGACACCATAGCTCACTCAAATTATATAACATTTAATATGTTTAAAGTAATAAATTTTATTTTTCAATTAATTGAATAAATATTGTGTCCAGGATGCGTAATAATTTAAGGTAGTTATTTAATTACTGAAAATAAAAAATAAAATACCATGGAAAATAAATTTAGAAATCATTAAAATTAATATTTATAACCAAACATAATTTCTTTTTATCCCTTTAAAAAATATTATATATATTAAAATCATGGGAATGAAATGTTTGACCTTTTCGTTTACATAAGTATTATAAAGGTCAAAATCAAAACTAAATCCCAAAAAAGGTAATACATTAATAATTAGATGATTATGTATGATATAAAATCATCCAAATAAATTAATTCGAGTTTTGGGTTTTTTAATATTTATCACAATATTTTTCAAATTAATAACATGATATACCCTTTATTAAGGTGATAGATTTTACCACAGTTATTATTCATAATGCCTAAAAATAAAAGAGAAATATTTACCAAACATGATCATAATAATTACAAATATTTTATCCATTTTTCAAGATTCATTTTCTATTATTTGAAGAAATTAAATTTAATAGAAATGCATAAAACACAATGAAAAGTACTTTCTATAAAAATGAACATTTAAGAAAAAAATGAACTAATATCAAAATCATGAAAACTTTGGATTAAATTAACCTAAATTAAAGGGATAAAATTTAACATTAATACCAATTCCAAAAATATAATTAAACTTTTAAATTATGTAATTTAGTGAAAATAAGTGATAATATCTGAAAAATCAGTATTTCTCACTATTCACTGAAAAATTAATCATTTCAGTAAAATCAAAAAAGCATACCTTAGGTTAGTTTTGAAATGATTAATTTTAAAATGAAATTAATTTAATAAAAATTAAATTATAAAATTTAATATTTTATAATTTAATCAGTCTTGAATAAAACTATGTGTATTATTCTATTATTTCTTTAAAAATAAAAATTTACTATAATTGAAGCCTGAGTGTTACAATAGTGAATAATTTCCTTTAATTTATAAAATAGTATATTTTTCTTGAATATTATTTTGAAAAGGTAACTATTTATTTTCCCACCAGTATTTTTTAGATTCAATAAGTAATTTCAAAATGTTATGATTAGGCATCATAACTTTTGGGTGGTGTATTCACTGGAAATTTTTAGAGTATGTCTTGCAATGAGATATGAAGGAATAAAATTTTGAATTAGATAGTTTTTTGAATAATTTTTAGAAGAATATAAGTGATAAAAAGCTTAATAACTTAAAGAAATATATTATCACAAATTTTTAAGAAAAAATTAAAATTGAATTTTTGATATATTCATAAAATTTTACAATTATTGGTTGATGTTTAATTCAATTTTTATAAAGATAAAACATTAAACTTTTGGGGTGAAGGAATCCCCAAAAAATGTATCACATTAAGATCTTAAAAATAATTTTATTCAACTTTATTTGATAAAATAATATGTGGAATTTAATTTGAAAAAAAATTCACTCTAAATCTATGAACTTCAAAAAAAATATCCATCCTCTTCCTCAATTACAATAAAGAATACATGTTCAAAACCTCATATTTGAAAAATTATCAATAATTAAAGGAATAAAAGATCATAAGTTCACATTATAGGCAATATCAATAATCCAAGGAAAGTAAATTATACACAATTACAACAAGAATTAAAACCATGGTAAAGAGAAATGAAAGAATATGAATAAAAATTTTACTTACTATAACTATGATCAATAGAGGTGCATGAAGGAGTATTGAAACAAAAAAAGAACTAAAAAATCAAGTTAAATAGATTATATTGATGGTATATTCTATACAATAATGACAGTTCCAAAAAATACAAAATTTTTGATGCATGAATAATGGATTGATTAGTTATATAGAACATAATGTTTTAAAGGGAATTTTTTTGATAAATATAAACACTTTCTTATAGAACATATGAACTTGTGAAAATATTATGACTTGATTATAACCAAATTTTATATGTCCACAATGTAAATGGTGTTGTTTGGTTTATCTAGGTGTCTTTTTGTGAATGGTGTATTTTTTAGACCCCATTATTCTTAAAAAACAAATTATTTTATCATTTTAATGGTTTGTGTGTTAAATGTATAATTATTAAGATATTAGTATATTTTTAGCCTATTGAAATTTCATTACCCCCAAATTGTACCACTCCTAATCCAACAATGAGATAAGGGAGATGATGATTGGCCGAGTCTCTCTATCAATAGGCCTTGGGTTGGAAACTAGCTCCAACGGTATAATAATATTACAGTAAGATATGATACCCACTAAGAAAACCTATGAAATAGAGAGATAATATGGATGCAAAAATAAAAACCCACGCAGAGAGATATATATATATATATATATATATATATATCAATTGTAAACATGCAATGTCATACAGTACTAAAACAATAAAAAGGAAAACTAAAAGTACCAAAAAGGTAAAGATGACATTGACCACGAAGCCCAAACATATCCTGTTAAACCATGAGATAGTAATATCAATTCTAATTTCAAACCTTCTCATACTAACAAGAAAATATTATATATATACATATATATAGGGTGATAAAAATAGTGCACTGAATAGGATCCTCTCAAGAGCCTCTCATGAAAAAGATAATGACAGAATACTAAAATGCAGTAAACAATAGTGAAACTAACTCATCACATAAATAGGTATACTATGTTACCAAAAGAAAAATGGATAACTCTCACAAATTATCACATATAAGAGAAAATATTAAATAATAAAAAACATCAAGGGGACTCCTTTACCACTTCCCCACTGGTTTATTACTCTTACCCAATTTCACACGTCCTGATCCATCTCTCTCCAAAATAAGCTAGCCCAAAGACACATGAGATAAGTATAATAACATGAAACTCTTTAATAACATCATTAAATCATCCCATATCACATCTCGATATAGTAACCAGGTAGTTTTTAGGATTGAACATACCTTGTGTGATGTGTATCATGCATCATGTATTATACCTCAATCCATCACAACCCATAAAATGAGTAAGTAAATGTCAGAGATCACAACCTATACACATCATATCTATAATAATAATTTATATATTATATTGGGAGATAAAGTTTTTGTAAGATAACCATAATTCATCAAAACCCTCTATACACATATATGAGGAAACTAACTACCATGAATATGGGCACAAGTAACTACCAAGAGAAGAGAACGGGGCTAGAGGGTGTAGTCAACCATATATCCTCCCTTCAGGATGTCCGTGAAAACACACTCCCAAAGTCCACTGGGTATCATTCTCCCTAACATACATGGGTGGGGTAGTATATGAAATCTCATAATATACAGAATATAACATACATCACAACACCACCATGGGCATAACCTACACTTATGATCAACTATATATATAATCTCTTGGACACCCGACTACCACTACTGGGGACTAGATATCCTCCATCCACTGAAGCATTTAGATATATACATTAATTACTTTTTTAACTATTATCAATTACTTTAGTTTAATTAATTAAATACCCATTAAGTCAACCAAAAACATAATTCTGAATTAAATTACTTTAATTTTTAGAGTAATGTCTATGCCCTCATGGCATAACCTAAACCAAGTCCATTATTTCTAAAGATAAACATCTTTTCATAATTCTCATTCCATCAACACCAGTCCCATAGGTTAAGAATTTATAAAACATTATTACTTTCCATAATTTTGGAACTCTAGGAAAACCATTATAATCTAAAACTAAGAGTAAACATATAACTGAGAACATTGAGTTGCCTCATGAAGTGGGAAAATGAATTCTTATAATATAAGAAACGCAACCATTAACCATTAGAAAAATTCATTTCAAGAAAGCATCCATTTTTATCACATCAATAGGTACTCCCAACTTTAACCCCTTCCACTAACTCTAGTTTTATCCCCTAAAACCCACATTCATTTCCAGATGCATATCTCATTCATAGGCTTCAACTCTAGCCACATCATTAGGGCATCCCCACCCCATATCATATTATCTATTCTAGGATCACATTATAATTCTCATATCCAGATCACATCACACGCCACATATTCAAAGAACACCACAAGGCTCGTTTGTAGATCACATCACATAGAAGTATGAATACAAGAATAATTAACAGGAAAACTGGGCCCTAGAACAAGACATTAAACATTTTCATACAAATGAGCACTCATGACCTAAAAATATTTATACTAATAATTAAACCAATTTAATTCCATCTTGAACCAATTCATTATTAATAGTTTTCAACTATAGGAAACCTAAGTCAACAGGTATAAAATATATCATCTAATTAACAAGCTTCAAAGAATTTGTTTCTATATTTTACAAGATTAAAGAATAGAAAATAAATAGCATTGATTTTTAAATATATAATCAAACAATAATTATCATGATATAGGTTCTTAAAACAATTATATTATCTCATTGAATAACCTATTGAATTAAGAATTATAATTTCATCAATTTGAATTAAAATCAAATTATAAGATACACAAATTTCATTTAAAACACCTCTTATTTAATTCATTAGCCAACCAATTCAAAATTATAGGAGTTTCCTTGATTCCCATTTTCCATCAAGGTCTACATACTAATCCATACCACTAAAAGAAATTATAACAATCATACATATATAGAACACTATCTAGATAAAAAAGAGGAAAACCATTATCATAGTATCAAACATTGACCTACAATCACAATCAAATTAATTATTCATCCAATTTAATAATTATTAGATTAGTTTCATTATCATACAAAGGGATAATCCATGATAAATTTATGATCAAATATATATAAATAAGAGAATAAATTAATCCCATACCTCAAAGGAATTAACTTTCTTCTCATAAGAACAAACCAAAATTAAAGATCTTGGTCACCCGTTCCTACAATAAGGTTTATCCATCTAAGAAATTTTTTCAAAAAATACACCAATAAAAAATCAAGAAAAAATCTGTTAGAAACATGTATATAAACTACCATTGCATTGAAGTAAGAATCAATAGGAACTAGATAAATGAACATTGAGAGAAAAGGTATAACATACCTTAGATTACCTTGAATCGAATATAGAAGCTGAGAATTGATCTCCATTGTAGGTATTATAAAATTCTAAACAAAATAGTTGTTAGACACTTGGGGTTTGGGAGAAAATCCATAGGGTTTGAGAAAATGAATGGAACTGTAACACAAAAAATCGCTCTACACAGTGGATTTTCATGGAGTGAATCCCTTTCACATCATCTAAATACTGATTTTTATGTCCCACAAAAAAACACACCGACTAATAGCATTTGGCCTTAAATTAATTCACATCATGAGGAACCCTGTAAGATATCATCATGTAACCTATAAACTACATATTCATAATGTGAAATATATGCATGTCATAAATTCTCCCTAATCTTAGATTTTAGCATCCAAACACCTATATACCTACTCTAGGCCTTCTCTGAGCTCACAAAACATTAGAAATACACAAGGGATCATGCTAGATGGATCCAAGACCTTACATTAGATACCTTTCAAAGCATTATCATCCTTTAGAATCCCAAAATCAGACTAGGAGAAAAAATGAAAAGGGTTCATCTAAATATTCACCCTATGAGATACCTCTCAAGGATTTATCTAACATAGTAGCTCAAATACCTCACAAGACAAACAATACAAAACCATGTAACCTAAAAAACTATCTCATAAACACTCTCTTATAAGAGATACATCTCAAATGAGAATAAGGTTACTGGCAAGAAACAATAGGAAACCATATCATAAACCATAAAGGTCAAAATCTATAAAAACGAACAATTTTATAAGATAAGTGATAGACATTAAACAGATCAAGGTTATGAGTGCTCATCTGTGACTCACATTCTAAGGTACTCACCTCTACACCACTGTGTAGTGACAAGAAAAGAACCATGTGAATAGAATGCCCGTGAAACAACTTCTCCTAAGGGTCTTGGATGTCTATAGGAAACTTCTAGAAGGTAAAATCTTCATCAAAAAAAATCTCACTCAAATAGATGACATGATAGTCATCATGAAGATAATAATTAAGATACGACATGTCAAAAAATACATGTATCTGACTCATATATGGAGGATTTTTTATCTGATACGCAAAAAATACAAAACAAGACGACACCTCAAAAGTCCCAAAAACCTTAGATAAAGTTTCCTCCCATGACCGAACCTCCTCTTCCCAAGACTATGAGTCACATTAAAAAACATGTTATATCAAACATCAAACTCCAGTGATCACATCCTATGATCGACATCGAATTTCTTACATTCTTACTGTAACATCCCAAGTAAATAAAGAAATATTATATTTTCATATTTATTAATATCTATGAATTAAATATTAATTTTAATTTAAAGGGGATTCTATGTTCGATGGAATACCCGATATGAAACAAAATGTTTCTTAGAAAACATTATGTTACACACATCGTTGAGTCATATTGAAAAATAATAATATAATACTATTATTTTAAATGGTAGTTAACGCCTAGTCGTTGTATTGGTAAGAATGAAAAAAACTAACTATAATATGATTACACATGTTTGTTAAATATTTTTTAATTTATCCAATAAGTGTTAGAGGATTAAAATGTGAATGAATCAATTTCATGCATAAACACTCTAATATTCTTTAAAAGGCCGATTTACCGCCTTTTAATGGGGAAAATTTTTTAAATCTAGTTTTTAAATCTTTTATATGTTTTATTTGAAAAAATAAAATTATTCCTTATAATCGGGACCTATTAATTTACTTTGGATGAAATGTTGTTATTTTTCTGATAATATTCATTTTTTCTGAATAGTGATAAATACTGAATTTTAATTCAAAACCGCCTTTTAATATAATTTATTTATATGGTAATATTATCTTTATAATTGTTTTTAAAGTTTAATTAGATTACCTTTTTACCATTTAATCCAAAGTTTGTCATTAGAAGTAATTTTACATTGAAATTAGACATAAACAAGTGTCAATATTTTGACAGTTATTATTTCTTAAAAACATTCTTTTTGTTCTGACAACAAGAATTAATTTAAAATTTATTTCGGCCACTTATATGTTGTGAATTCGAAAAAATTTAATCTATATTTGGAATCAAGAGGCCCAAATTGTGTAAATAGGTAACTTTTATTTTTATACATTTTGAATATTTACTTCAGTAAATATTTTATTTTCCTTAGTAAAAGGGTAAATCTGGTAAATAAAGGTAAAAAATATTATTATAATATTATTAAATTACCCTAACATGTGTCCTAATACTATTTGTTGATACATGTACAACTATGGGAATAGTTGGGTCGTTTTTGGGACCCCATGGAGCCACATGGGAGTGATAAAGAAACTTTATTTTAATTAATTTAATGTAATGAACAAATGATATAAACATATATCTTTTAGTAAAAGATTTTTTATATGGGGTTATATAAGTTTGATCTTCTACTATAATTATTAATTTGAAAGCTAAAAAGATTTCAGACATCACGGTATATTATTTATAAATTTTGGACATCAAATAAATAAAATTATTTATGACACAATGATGATATTATGTTTACCTTATTAATGATTGATTTAAATAAATGAGGTTAATTTTTTAAAAAAATATCAAAAACCTATCCAATTTTTATTGAATAATTTTATTTCGAAAAAGAGTCATCTAATATTATAATTTAATTAAATTTGGGCTTTTTTAAACCAAAGATGATTTTATAATAAAATAATTATTTAAAACCTTCATAAAGAGCCCCTCCTCCCTCTTATAAAAGGCCACCACCTCTAACCCATTACTCACACATCTAAAACCCATTGGCTCATCTAATATATGATACATTGAGCTCAAAAAATATATAACTTCTACCTATATTCCTTACTTTAGGCATAAATAACTTTAAGGAAACTTTTTGGTTCCAACCAAAGGGAGTTACCTGATTTTAAGGTAACGTCTTCTCTCAAGTTATTTTCTTTTATTTTCCTTCTCCAAATCCTAAACTCTATTTATTACATTATTTTATAACAACACAAGTATCTTAAATATATTAGGATGTTGTTATAATGAGTATTCGAACTATAATTACACACAACTCTATTTAACAGATAGGAGCATACTGTTTCTGTTGACGACAAACTATTGCCTCACAAAACGATGATTGTTCAATTATCTCCTACCACCTATCATGGTGACCATTATGATGAAATTGTATTTATATATGATATACATAATTTTTATGTTTTCTCTATTCTTATTTATTTTATTTATATCATACCTTTATGGTTTCCATAATCGGTAAATACGATAATTTCATTTAAGGAAGTGCGGACTACCTCCCCCTTAAAGTGATATGATTCATTCATGACATACATGGAACATATAAAGAATGATGTTAATGAAATTATGTGACAAATATATCATATCATATTATAATTTAATTATAATATACCTTTGTTTAATTAGTTTTTCATTCCATTAAATATGAAATTGAAATGAAAGTAGCGTTCATGTGTATGTATGAATTATCGTCTCTATAAATGGTGCATTTCATTGCTTATCTACAAATGTTATGTACTATTATAAATACATATATATAATATATATATATTATATATATTATATGTAAATCATGAATATAATTATGGATATAATGGACTTTTGACGACATGGACGACATGTAATTATAATAAGTTCACTTTTGACTCAAGTACCAAATATCAACAAAACGACAGTTATTGACTTAAATGATTACATAATATTTATAATGTGATAATAAGTGATATAAAAGGAACAATAAATTTGAAAAAGGATATGAATCATATAGAAATTAACTTTAGTTTATTATTCAAGAGATTAAAGAACGAACAAGTCAAGTTAAACACTAGGTAAGGGACTTCATCTCAATCTTCTTTAATTAAGTCATACTTTGATATTATACATGAATTTATTTTATACAGTGTATAAAACACTTTTAGTTTTAATTTCATTCAAAAGGAATATTTCTCTACATGGAATTTTACTAAACGACAAAAAGGAATGTGTCTTTTTAACGTACATGGTGACAATGACCTTTCTGCCGCTGTGAGCATTATTTGATATTTGGATATCTTAACAAGTTGTAATGTTTTCAAAAGAAAAATAAATACCATATAATAATTTTTTACATATTTTGGTTTTGAAAATGGTTTTAATAATGGATTTATTATATCTATATATTGAAATGTTATATTGTGATTGCAATGTGGAAATTTTATTTCTCTTTTATGCTTGTGTTATGTATTATGAGTATATTATGGTTCTTGGGATTTTTTTACATATATGGGTGGTTATGTGATAAACCTAGGGAGGGTGATACAGAGATATCTCTCCAATGAATTGGGTAACATGACATAGGTAAATGTTAATGTTTATCTTAAGATATTTAGAGAATATAATATGATGGGTATTCCAAGTGTAACTCCCTACGTAGCTGTGAAAGCTAAAATGTATGTATGTTATGGATCCCACAAGTTACCTTTATGATTTTTGATTACTATGTGTTATTCATAAATCTTATGATTTAATAAGGTATGTTAAAGATCTTATCTTTTATATGTATTGATGTAATAATTATTTTTTTCTTTATTTTATAACCCATAATAATTTTTTTATTCTTATCACATGTTTTTGAAATGTTTTTCACAAGATTTAAAGATGAGTAGGGTCAAGGATGTGATCATGGAACAGTCATGCTGTCTAAAACATAGACCTAAACATGGATATTTTTTTCAAGAGTTTTTATTTTATGAAGAAATGGATACTGAGTAGAAGTTTCTACAAGTAATATTTGAGTTGTTATGTAAATGTTATGACCCAATTGTCTAAATCTCTAAACCTGAAAATATCTTCAACGTGAATTATTAACTTAATTAAATATAATGTAATGTTTAAGGTCGGGTCCTTATAGTTTGTATCAGAGGTCAGTTTAGACAACTTTATGAGTTAGAATATTGTTATATTAATATCCATAAATTAATGTATGGTAAGATTGATGTGATATAGAATTTACTAATTACCATTTTGCTTCACCTAAGATATTTATGTGTTCAGAATGGTTTTCTACAAAGGAAACATGGCTACTATAATGGGACGACATTAGGAGGAAGAAAACCTTCCAAATCAGCAACCTAATATGGTCAAAGTCATAATTGAATAGTTTTTTGCAATGGTGGAACAATTGACATAGGCTATAAATGGTGGTGGTATCCATTCACTACTGGAAAAATGATCTTTCCCAACACTTCTATACCAACGGTTTGTAAAAACCGTTGGTATAGCTACCCTTTCCCAACGGTTAACCAAAACCGTTGGGAAAGGGTGTGTTTTTGAGGCCCTTTCCCAACGGTTTTGGTGAACCGTTGGGAAAGAGTGACCTTTCCCAACGGTTCACCAAAACCGTTGGGAAAGGGTGTGTTTTTAGGCCCTTTCCCAATGGTTTTGGTGAACCGTTGGGAAAGGTTACTCTTTCCCAACGGTTCTCAAGAACCGTTGGGAAAAAGAAGAAAAAAATCCAACATTCACCAAAACAATAAACAACCACCCAGAACCTATCCCAACCTATCCCAACGGTTCTGAAAACCGTTGGGATAGGTCTATCCCAACGGTTTTGACAACCGTTGGGATATGTTCATTGATTTTTTTCCAGAACTACTAACCGAGAACATTATATAAATCAAAATTTTAAATAATTATGATAATACATATATATATTTATGAAATTATGTTTACAAAAGTGATGTTAGCTTAGTGGTTAAGTCGTTCGATTATAAACGAGGGGTCCTGGGATCAAATCCCAGTGGATGTTTTATTTTTGGAATTTATATACCAACGGTTCCATTACCGTTGGTATAGATTTCATATTACCTATACCAACGGTTTCCAAAAACGTTGGTATAGGTCTATACCAACGGTTTTTGGAAAACCGTTGGTATAGACCTATCCCAACGGCTTACTTGGCTACGGTTCTCCAAACCGTTGGTATAGGCTATACCAACGGTTTGGAGGCCTATACCAACGGTTCCAAACCGTTGGTAAAGGTTAGTTTTCCAGTATTGATTCACGAGATCATCCAGATTAGTAGAAGAGGAACATGTCAGTAGTGGAGCATTTCATGAGGCAACATCCCCCATCATACAGAGGATCATCTGACCATGTGCTATATTAAGGGTGGATTAAAGAAGTGGAGAAGATTTTCGATGTCATGTGGTGTTCAGAACATCAAAAGGTTAGTCTCACTATTTACTATTTTAAAGGTGAAGTCGATCAGCAGTGGTGAGTGACTAAAAATATCAAGGAATGTGAGGAAATTTATGCACTTTGTAACACCCCAAGATTTTATAGTGTGTTATTTCTTCAAAATAATTCAATAACTTGCACTACACGCAACACCGAGTTCAATCACACCATGACTTACAAAAAAAAAGCCATTAAAAGAGGTCATGAATAGCATTAAAAACTTTATATAATCCTTATAATTTTAGAATCCATATTATGAGTTTCTTAGTCATAATGCAAGAACAGATCCATTTTCAGTATTGAACTTTTATCAACTTTTAATAGTCAAACCGTTTTAAATACAATATTTTAAACTTTTTGACTAAATGGGGACATCAAAAAATTTAAAATGAAACATCCCAAGCTTCCACGGTACGCTTTCCTTTGAATAATACAGTAGCATGTGTTGTACGCAACTTCGAGTTTTAACACACACCACAACCGATCAAACTAGCTGTTATGAATATTAATACCTACTTTTCGAAATTATATATATTTTATATTTCAAAATGGACTTCATTTTTGGATTCGGAATATCTCATTTAGCCTAAGGTGAAATTTTGGTACATTTCGGATAACTTTCATATTTTGATGAATAGTGAAAATTACTAGATTTTAATTAAAAACAACTTTTTTAATCAAAATACTTAATAGTGATAAATTGTGAATTTGAGTGGTTTTAAAGTATATTTAGAATATATTTTTACCATTTAATATAATGTTGGTCATTGGACATAATTTTACAATTAAACCGAACATAAACAAGTGTCAATCTTTTGATAGTTATTATCTCTTAAAAACACGTTTTTTGTTTTGACAGCGGGAATTAATTTTAAATTAATTTCTGCCACTTCTGTGTTTTGAATTTAGGAAAATGGATTCCATATTTGGAATCAGGATGTTCAAATTGTGTAAATGGGTAACTTTTATTTTTAGACATTTTGAATAATTACTGCGGTAAATATTTTATTTACCATGGTTAAGGGTAAATCCGGTAAATAAGGGTTAAAAAATAATATTATAATAATACTAAATTACCCTAAAACGTGTCTTAACCCTATTGGTTGATACATGGTCGACCATGTGAATCTTTGGGTCTATTTTGGGACCCCATGGATCCACTTGTAAGTGATAATGACACTTTATTTTAATTTAGTTAAAATGAATACAAAAATGACACAAGCATATATCTTTTAGAACAACAATTGTTACATAGGGTTATATATGTTGGCTTTTAGATTATAAATATTCATTAGAAAGCTAAAAAACGTTCCTACATAATGATATTTTATTTATAATTTTTAGACATTAAATAATTTATTTTATATATGACACAATGATGATGCAGTAATTACTATAATAGTGAAAAATTAAAATAATTGATATTATAAATACACAAATAAATATAATATGAAACTTTTAATGAATTAAACTAATTTTCTAGGATAATATCATATATTAGGATTGATTTAATTGACTTTGTTCGAAGTAATCAATCCGTTATGAGTTTCAAAAAAATCAACTATTGAATAGTGTCAAAATTGACATAAAAGAGTTCTTAAAACAAATATTATATTATTAATTGATATTAAATTCCTAAAAATCTAAGGTTCGGCCAAGAGACTTATATTATGATATTTTAATCATTAATGGACCACTTGGGGGTCTTTTGGATGTATATAGTAAGTTTATTAACCATATTATATAAAAATACAAAGAGACATTGTAAAAGTGAAACTAATTAACTTAGAGTTAATACTTAAAGATAAGGTTAATATAAGTACCCAAACCTGTCTAAATTCTATTGGATGAGTTGTTTTCGACCTATCCCCACCTCATCCTTTGAATAGTCAACTTTGGAGTCTTTGGAAACCGAATATGAATTTATTATAAATTAATATTTCTAGCTTTTCCAAAGGTGCCCCACACCCCTCTTATAAAAGGGCACTCCTCCTTCTCTTTTCCTCACACCTCTAAAGCCACTTGGCTCGTCCAAACTATGCCCAAATAAGCTCCCCACATCCCTCTCCTCCTCCTTGAAGCTTCCCCTTAGGCAGAAAGCATTTCAAGAAGTCCTTTGGTTCCAACCAAAGTGAGTTACCTAGATTAAAGGTAACGATTTCTCTTAAATTATTTTCATTTATTTTGCTTATCCAACCCCCAAAATCTTTTTATTTCCTTTCTTTTGTAACAACACCAATATCCACAATATACTAGGATGTTGTTATAAGAAGGATTCAAACTACACATACACACAACTCCATCTAATGGATGATGAACATAATGTTTCTGTGGATGGCAAACTAACGCCTCACGAAACGATGATTGTTCAAATACATCTTACCACCTCTCATGGTGGCCATTATGATGGCACTGTAATTAAATATGATATTAATGATATATATTTTATATATAAGCTTCTGTAATTCCATTTTATTTCATACCATTATTCGTTTGATGTTGTATATACATACGATAATTTCATTTGAGGAAGTGCGGACTACCGCCCCCTTAAAATGATATGACTCGTTCATACCACACATGGAACGTATAAAGGATGGTGTTAATGAACTTAAGTAACATATATAAAATATTATATTATACTGGAATAGTAATATACCTATGTATCATTTGGATTTGATTCTTTTAAAATGAAAATTAAATGGAAGTAGCGTTCGTGCGTACGTACGGACTACCGTCTCCACGAACGCGATAAGATTAATTCTCCATCATATCCATTCAAGTATTATTCTCATTTTAGGGTTAAAAATAATGTTAATATCATTCTGATTATAAATAAGATATAATCTATCCATTACAAACATGTCTTACGTAACCAAACATTTAAGAAGAACGAATCGATTATCACCCGAAACGACGATAATACTAAGATATTATTAATAAAGCAATGTTAAAAGATCATATATGATATCATATTAATGTATATGATTCTTGTATAATTTAATAACAATTATTTCACCATTATACAGGAGGTTAACCTACCCCAACAAAGGAAAAGTACAAGGTAAGGGTTATTTCACAATCTCTTCATTATCTGAGGTTGTTTATACGTAATAATCCACTGCGATCTCTTTATCATCCACATCCATGTTTTCTTAAAAATGTATTTCAAAACATTTTTACTATTTACAAGAATATGGGTTAAAGTCATTTATACCCCTGTTTGACTTTTTTATAAGAGGTTTATAAAGGAATCTTTCCGTCGTTTTCAAAACAATGTCCTTTTTAACCTTTTCGACAGAATTGAGGTAAGAATGTTTTTTTTAACTTATACGGCAGGTGCGGTTATTTTCCGCCGTTATAAAATCGTCGAAGCTTTACATACAAGCTTATAGGAATATTTTCAAAGAAAATGTTTTATTTTATATGTATCTTAAATGATTTCAATATAAAAGGAGATACTTCTTTAAAAAGAATTTTGATTTCATCTATGTCAACATCCTTTGATGGATTTTAAGATTATTTGAAGTTGATTTATTATGATACAAAACTTCTATATTGTATTGAAGGTTTTGTGATATGTTTGACTGTGGATGTGCTATTTTTATACCATTCATAGTTTATGGTGAAATTATTGACATTTCGTATGCTAGTTTTAATACGAATGTTTATGTTATGTTTAAACCTTTTCATATGGGAATGCATTGGACTTAATAAGTGACGGGTGGAGCCCGCTATAGCTCCTCGATGCATCGGTAGGTCTCATGAGACAAACTAGTGTCTTGGCACAAGGCCTTGACAAAATCTTATTTGTAGTCTTGGCACGAGGCCTTGGCTATGTGGTTATGATAGTCTGGCATTATGCATTCCAACATTATGAAAGTGGTTATTGATTTTTGCATGTGATTATTCGATTAGTAGAATATCCATGTGAATAAGTAAATGGCATTATTTCATTTTACTTTTGCCATACTATGTTGAAGTTCAAGTTTTAAAGGCTTTTGTTTTAGTAATTCATTGCCTTAAATTTTTACGCTTATTTTGAATGTTCCGCTATATTGTTATCCTTACTGGGCATTTGAGCTCACCTCTTTTCTATGTTTTATTTTTCCCAGGTAGTGAAGAAGTAAATTATGATTGACTTGTAGGGATATTATGAGGGGTTAATAGTGTGGATATGAAGACTTTGTTGTTGTAGTAGTTTTTCACTGTGAAATGTAATGTAAAACTTTATGTTTATATCTAGTGTTTCCAAGGCTACTAAACTAATCGGTCTTTCGAGATTTGATCTTTCTTGTGATCATGCCAATGTTATGTAATTAATGCACTGACTCTGGGTAACTGGGGTCGGGGCGTTACAGTTGGTATCAGAGGATGTTTAGTACAAACCTTGGAAGCTAGATTTAGATAAACTCTGATTAGAGCACGTAGACCTAAGATGAACTTTGAGGATTAGTATAGAAGAACTTCCTAGAATTTTGGTATTGTAGATATTTTGTGAGTTTTCCGAGCAATAAATCCCTGTCTGGATACGAGCAGGTAGAGGCGGCTCTGGCATAGATGTACCTAGGGGTAAAACCCGAAAACACCGCTTTGAGCTAGACTCGAACGGGAACTGGTGCACGACAACGGGCCTTGCTGCACTCTTGGTTACGACACTCCCGGGGGATATGCTTAGGATAATTCTCATTTTCTATACAAACCATTATGAAGGGTTTATGAGTATATACATCCTCAAAGGAGACATTTTTATGGATTATATCCATAAATAGTTCAATTTATGTTAAGTGTTTTATAAGTATGGGATTATGTATTTTGATTCATAAACTGATCTAGTGTATTCCATTGTTTAGAAATGATGCCCAGTAGAAGGAATGAGAACTCCAGAAATGCACATGATCCAAAGAGAAGGAAGGATCATATATTTCATGGTCTTAAGCTAGAATTGATAAGAGAAATAGTCTCCCATGTATTATCATCATATGAAGAAATAATATCATGTGTTGATAATATAAGTAAAGAGTTTACTGAGTCCTATGGCTTTGAAGGGAAGCAAGAGAAGAAAAGGATGGAAGAGAGAAAGATGGATAAAGGGAAGAGGGAAAAGAATAATTTTCCCATATGTGGTAACTGTGGAAAGAAACACCCTGGAACTTGCCTGAAAGGAATGGGAGTTTGTTATAAGTGTGGAGGAAAAGGGCACAAAGTACGTGACTGCAAGGGTAAGAAAATGGTTTCAAATGTACAATGCTTCATTTGCAAGGAGTTTGGACACTACGCGAACCTATGTCCCAGTCATCAGACTATGCCGCAAATGATGCTATTGGATAATAATCAAGTTATGATACTACCACAGATGAAGAGGAATAATTAGAGTTATTATGTTGATTATATCAATTGAGTGTTGTATCAACAATGTACATGTTATAATAATTATGGAGTATATAAGGATTGTACTGTAGTACTATTTCATTAAGGACTTGAGATGGTGTGGAACAAAGAAAAGTGACTTAGTAGCAGGTTAAATTTTTGGAAAATATATGGTTAAGAGATTGATAAACCATAATATAGTTCTAATACCGAAGTAGTGATTTTAGAATAATACATGATTGTTTTGGATAAATTATTTTGGATATTCTTGACTACCTTCGAACTGATTAATGATTTGTATATTCCATCATTTTTGGGGTTTAAAACATTTTTTGGATTAATGAAGTATATCCAGCATTCTATATGGAATAAGGAAGCATGAATGTAATCAATAAGGAATATGGTAATTCAGGATGTTTCAGTGTATTAAAGGAATACATGATGAAGGTATTCATATGCTATTACGCGGTAACAAGGATCTACATTATGTTTACCTTCCTTATAAATGTTGGACTATGAGTTTGGATGGAAGTATTTTGGATAGTTCTAGTTTGGATTATTTTGGATTACCATAAAAGGACAACCCGGAGGTCGGGCGGCAACCCGTCGCGTCCGGCAAGGCTGCGAGACTTGAACCCGCAACCGAAGGGCGACAAGGGTGTATCACCTACCACTGGCACAAGAGATGTCCTGGATTAAATAATGTTGTTTTTTTTAAAAGATCTGGTAGATGAATTATAAATTAGTTTATTGTGGAACCCTATACGAATAGTGTAAATAGAATTTTTTACATTCTATTATCTTTTAGAGTGAAAGATGAGTTTGTGGTAGAAATTTATTAAAGGATAAAACTATAATTATAAAGTAAGTATATCTCCTTATGATCTTATCCAATCTCATAAATAAATTCCTCAACATTAATAAAAGGAACTTAGAACAAAAATGTTGTCCTAGATGGTACCTTAAATCATCACTAATTTATGGCTTTGGGATTGTTGGCCTTTTCATAGCCATGTTCTCTACCACTCTCCATCAGATAATTGATGGTTAGATTTATCCTCCATATCCATATTTTCCTACATGGAACCCTAGTATGTGTTATTTTCGGTAATCTTCATACTTTCCACTCTTTATTTTAAATATAGGCCTCATTAATTCATTTTTCGATGTGGGATTTCAACTAAGATATTTTGAAATGTCAAAAATGTGTTATCCCAATACCCTATGTTTTGTTGAACCGATGGTATTTCAAATAATCATAAATTGATGAGTTTAAGGACCTCAATTTTATACTTGTTTGTGATTGATGACCTCAATCACTACCTATAAATATTTACGTTTTTCCTCCAATTATATTGCCACCAATGTTCTCCTAATCGAGATCATAATTTAGTGGTGACCCTTTCATTTCTCTTTTCCTCATATTAAGACTAAATTTTAGTAACCCAATTTCCGACGTGGGTTTTCCCACAAATATATTTTCTATTTTCAACCTTTTATTTTCGAAGAAAAAATTCAAATTGCGAGGACGCAATTTATTGAAGGAGGGGAGAATGTAACACCCCAAGATTTCATAGTGTGTTATTTCTTCAAAATAATTCAATAACTTGGACTACACGCAACACCGAGTTCAATCACACCATGACTTACAAAAAAAAGCCATTAAAAGAGGTCATGAATAGCATTAAAAACTTTATATAATCCTTATAATTTTAGAATCCATATTATGAGTTTCTTAGTCATAATGCAAGAACAGATCCATTTTCAGTATTGAACTTTTATCAACTTTTAATAGTCAAACCGTTTTAAATACAATATTTTAAACTTTTTGACTAAATGGGGACATCAAAAAATTTAAAATGAAACATCCCAAGCTTCCACGGTACGCTTTCCTTTGAATAATACAGTAGCATGTGTTGTACGCAACTTCGAGTTTTAACACACACCACAACCGATCAAACTAGCCGTTATGAATAGTAATACCTACTTTTCGAAATTATATATATTTTATATTTCAAAATGGACTTCATTTTTGGATTCGGAATATCTCATTTAGCCTAAGGTGAAATTTTGGTACATTTCGGATAACTTTCATATTTTGATGAATAGTGAAAATTACTAGATTTTAATTAAAAACAACTTTTTTAATCAAAATACTTAATAGTGATAAATTGTGAATTTGAGTGTTTTTAAAGTATATTTAGAATATATTTTTACCATTTAATATAATGTTGGTCATTGGACATAATTTTACAATTAAACCGAACATAAACAAGTGTCAATCTTTTGATAGTTATTATCTCTTAAAAACACGCTTTTTGTTTTGACAGCGGGAATTAATTTTAAATTAATTTCTGCCACTTATGTGTTTTGAATTTAGGAAAATGGATTCCATATTTGGAATTAGGATGTTCAAATTGTGTAAATGGTTAACTTTTATTTTTAGACATTTTGAATAATTACTGCGGTAAATATTTTATTTACCATGGTTAAGGGTAAATCCGGTAAATAAGGGTTAAAAAATAATATTATAATAATACTAAATTACCCTAAAACGTGTCTTAACCCTATTGGTTGATACATGGTCGACCATGGGAATCTTTGGGTCTATTTTGGGACCCCATGGATCCACTTGTAAGTGATAATGACACTTTATTTTAATTTAGTTAAAATGAATACAAAAATGACACAAGCATATATCTTTTAGAACAACAATTGTTACATAGGGTTATATATGTTGGATTTTAGATTATAAATATTCATTAGAAAGATAAAAAACGTTACTACATAATGATATTTTATTTATAATTTTTAGACATTAAATAAATTATGTTATATATGACACAATGATGATGCAGTAATTACTATAATAGTGAAAAATTAAAATAATTGATATTATAAATACACAAATAAATATAATATGAAACTTTTAATGAATTAAACTAATTTTCTAGGATAATATGATATATTAGGAGTGATTTAATTGACTTTGTTAGAAGTAATCAATCTGTTATGAGTTTCAAAAAAATCAACTATTGAATAGTGTCAAAATTGACATAAAAGAGTTCCTAAAACAAATATTATATTATTAATTGATATTAAATTCCTAAAAATCTAAGGTTCGGCCAAGAGACTTATATTATGATAGTTTAATCATTAATGGACCACTTGGGGGTCTCTTGGATGTATATAGTAAGTTTATTAACCATATTATATAAAAATACAAAGAGACATTGTAAAAGTGAAACTAATTAACTTAGAGTTAATACTTAAAGATAAGGTTAATATAAGTACCCAAACCTGTCTAAATTCTATTGGATGAGTTGTTTTCGACCTATCCCCACCTCATCCTTTGAATAGTCAACTTTGGAGTCTTTGGAAACCGAATATGAATTTATTATAAATTAATATTTCTAGCTTTTCCAAAGGTGCCCCACACCCCTCTTATAAAAGGGCACTCCTCCTTCTCTTTTCCTCACACCTCTAAAGCCACTTGGCTCGTCCAAACTCTGCCCAAATAAGCTCCCCACATCCCTCTCCTCCTCCTTGAAGCTTCCCCTTAGACAGAAAGCATTTCAAGAAGTCCTTTGGTTCCAACCAAAGTGAGTTACCTAGATTAAAGGTAACGATTTCTCTTAAATTATTTTCATTTATTTTGCTTATCCAACCCCCAAACTCTTTTTATTTCCTTTCTTTTGTAACAACACCAATATCCACAATATACTAGGATGTTGTTATAAGAAGTATTCAAACTACACATACACACAACTCCATCTAATGGATGATGAACAAAATGTTTCTGTGGATGGCAAACTAACGCCTCACGAAACGATGATTGTTCAAATACATCTTACCACCTCTCATGGTGGCCATTATGATGGCACTGTAATTAAATATGATATT
This sequence comes from Viscum album, assembly GCA_963277665.1. Taxonomy (NCBI): domain Eukaryota; kingdom Viridiplantae; phylum Streptophyta; class Magnoliopsida; order Santalales; family Viscaceae; genus Viscum; species Viscum album. The sequence goes on along the minus strand of OY728128.1, from coordinate 1,507,510,736 downwards.
AATGATATATATTTTATATATAAGCTTCTGTAATTCCATTTTATTTCATACCATTATTCGTTTCATGTTGTATATACATACGATAATTTCATTTGAGGAAGTGCGGACTACCGCCCCCTTAAAATGATATGACTCGTTCATACCACACATGGAACGTATAAAGGATGGTGTTAATGAACTTAAGTAACATATATAAAATATTATATTATACTGGAATAGTAATATACCTATGTATCATTTGGATTTGATTCTTTTAAAATGAAAATTAAATGGAAGTAGCGTTCGTGCGTACGTACGGACTACCGTCTCCACGAACGCGATAAGATTCATTCTCCATCATATCCATTCAAGTATTATTCTCATTTTAGGGTTAAAAATAATGTTAATATCATTCTGATTATAAATAAGATATAATCTATCCATTACAAACATGTCTTACGTAACCAAACATTTAAGAAGAACGAATCGATTATCACCCGAAACGACGATAATACTAAGATATTATTAATAAAGCAATGTTAAAAGATCATATATGATATCATATTAATGTATATGATTCTTGTATAATTTAATAACAATTATTTCACCATTATACAGGAGGTTAACCTACCCCAACAAAGGAAAAGTACAAGGTAAGGGTTATTTCACAATCTCTTCATTATCTGAGGTTGTTTATACGTAATAATCCACTGGGATCTCTTTATCATCCACATCCATGTTTTCTTAAAAATGTATTTCAAAACATTTTTACTATTTACAAGAATATGGGTTAAAGTCATTTATACCCTTGTTTGACTTTTTTATAAGAGGTTTATAAAGGAATCTTTCCGTCGTTTTCAAAACAATGTCATTTTTAACCTTTTCGACAGAATTGAGGTAAGAATGTTTTTTTTAACTTATACGGCAGGTGCGGTTATTTTCCGCCGTTATAAAATCGTCGAAGCTTTCCATACAAGCTTATAAGAATATTTTCAAAGAAAATGTTTTATTTTATATGGATCTTAAATGATTTCAAAATAAAAGGAGATACTTCTTTAAAAAGAATTTTGATTTCATCTATATCAACATCCTTTGATGGATTTTAAGATTATTTGAAGTTGATTTATTATGATACAAAACTTCTATATTGTATTGAAGGTTTTGTGATATGTTTGACTGTGGATGTGCTATTTTTATACCATTCATAGTTTATGGTGAAATTATTGACATTTCGTATGCTAGTTTTAATACGAATGTTTATGTTATGTTTAAACCTTTTCATATGGGAATGCATTGGACTTAATAAGTGACGGGTGGAGCCCGCTATAGCTCCTCGATGCATCGGTAGGTATCATGAGACAAACTAGTGTCTTGGCACAAGGCCTTGACAAAATCTTATTTGTAGTCTTGGCACGAGGCCTTGGCTATGTGGTTATGATAGTCTGGCATTATGCATTCCAACATTATGAAAGTGGTTATTGATTTTTGCATGTGATTATTCGATTAGTAGAATATCCATGTGAATAAGTAAATGGCATTATTTCATTTTACTTTTGCCATACTATGTTGAAGTTCAAGTTTTAAAGGCTTTTGTTTTAGTAATTCATTGCCTTAAATTTTTACGCTTATTTTGAATGTTCCGCTATATTGTTATCCTTACTGGGAATTTGAGCTCACCCCTTTTCTATGTTTTATTTTTCCCAGGTAGTGAAGAAGTAAATTATGATTGACTTGCAGGGATATTATGAGGGGTTAATAGTGTGGATATGAAGACTTTGTTGTTGTAGTAGTTTTTCACTGTGAAATGTAATGTAAAACTTTATGTTTATATCTAGTGTTTCCAAGGCTACTAAACTAATCGGTCTTTCGAGATTTGATCTTTCTTGTGATCATGCCAATGTTATGTAATTAATGCACCGACTCTGGGTAACTGGGGTCGGGGCGTTACACACTTGATTGGGATGAATTCAAAGGTTTGTTTCTTGAGAAATATTTTATGAAGGTGGTTCATATTAGTATGGAAAAGAAATTCCTAGATTTGAGGTGTGGGGATGACTAAGTGGATGCTTATGAAAAAAAATTCACTCAACTAGAAAGGTATGCTCCAAATTTCATATAAAACCTTCATAGTAAAATCAATGGTTTTTACTCAGGATTAAAGCCAAAGTACCGAAGGGAATTCGCTTATCACGATTTTAAAACTTATGAAAAAACCTATTTGATGTGAATATAATGTGAAAATGAAGTTTACTGATGATCTGGGGTTATTTGAAAAACAATATAATATGAGGTCGAGGTGGCAGATGAAAGGGAAGAACACTTTACAAAAATTTGATGGTATGAAACTTAAGTTTACAGTTTCTGAAAATTGTGGTAAAAATCACCCTGGGGAATGAATTTTGAATTATAGTATCTGCTACCGATGTGGAAATATGGGACATAAGGCTCATAATTGTACTGAAAAAGATGAGCATAATATTAAGACAAAATCTGATTTACAGTCAGAAAAATGTTTTAAGTGTAATATAATGGGTCATTATGAAAATGAGTTTCCAATGAAGAACACATCTAAGGGAAAGAATCCAGACTACAAGTATAAAGGGGTGGTGAAATCCTTTTTTAACTACATCAGTAGATGTTGGGACATCAAATGAAGTAGTATCAGGTACCTTATTTGTTTATTCATATTATGTCAATGTGTTGTTTGATTTAGGGTTTACACATTCTTTCATTTCTGAGAAGTTTTCTAGTAAATTAGTAATTACATCTCAAGATATGAATCCTGGACTTATGTTAAAAACACCGAGAGGAAATGCTGAGACAAAAAGAAATTATAAGAACCTTAATTTCCCTTTTTGTGGAAAGAAAATACTTTCCAACCTTATTATTTTTCCTCTAGTAGAGTTTGATGTTATTTTGGGTATGGAATGGCTTTACATTTACCATTCTATGATTGACTGCAGAGCTAAAGTGGTTTCTTTATAGAAAGAATTTCAATTTGTGTACAATAATGGACTCTTACTTGTGATAACATATCGGGAAAATGAGAAACTAGTAAAATATGGAAAAAAATGTTACCTTGCATATATTTATGAAAACAAAGAAACTGTTCAGATTAATGATGTTCTAGTGGTGAATAAATAAATTAATGTTTCTATTATTGAGTTTCTTGGTATAATAACTATTCTGAAATTTTAATTTACTATTGAATTAGTTCCTAATGCTAAGCCAATTTCAAAAAACCCTTATTGAATGGCTCAAATTGAACATTTAGAGTTAAATAATCAATTTCAGGAATTATTAGAAAAAGGTTTCATTCGAACTAGCACATCACCATGGGGTGATCTTATCTTGTTTGTTAAAAAGAAGGATGGCTCAATGATACTTTGCATTGATTATAGAGCATTGAATAACATCACTATTAAGAACAAGTATCCTTTTCCTCATATCAATGATTTGTTTGATCAACTCCAGGGAGTTCAGTATTTTTCAAAGATTGACTTGAGGTTGGGGTACCATCAGTTAAAATTAAATGAATCATACAGTCTAAAGACTATGTTTCATACTTGATATGACCATTATGAATTTGTAATTATTCCTTTTGGATTAACTAATGAACATGTTGTATTCATGGATCTTATGAATAGAATTTCCTTTGAGTTCATGGATAAGTTTTTTGTTGTGTTCATTTTTGATATTTTGGTTTATTCCAAAAGTAAAGAGGAATATGAAATTAATTTAAGGGTTGTCTTGCAAACTTTAAAAGAAAATAAACTGTATGGTAAATTCTGCAAGTGTGATTTTTGGTTACAAAAAATTTCATTCCTTGGTCACATTGTTTTAAAAAATGTCATAACTATTGATCCTGCTAAAACAAAAGTCGTTGAATAATGGCCAAGACCCACAAATATTACTGAGATCCATAGTTTCCATGGTTTGGTAGGATATTACCAAAGGTTTGTTGAAATTGTTTGTACAGTTATCTATCCCACTGGCTAAATTAACTCAAAAATATGTTAAATTCATCTGGACAAAGAAATGTGATGGTTGTTTTCCGGAATTGAAAAAAAGATTGGTGAAAGCTCCAGTTTTGGAACTTCCTTCTAGAAATGGTGAGGTTGTTATCTACAATGATACTTCATTGAACGGACTTGGTTGTATCCTAATGCAGAATGATTAGGTAATTTCTTATGCTTCATGTCAGTTGAAACCTCATGAGTTAAATTACCCTACACATGATTTGGAATTATCTACTATTGAATTTGCTTTAAAAATTTGGAAGCATCATCTGTATAGAGTAAAATGTGAAATATATACTGAAAAAAATAGTTTGAAGTATATATTCACTCAAAAATAATTGAACATGAGATAGAGGAGATGTCCAGAATTAATCAAGGATTATAATTTCATGATTCATTATCATCTAGGAAAGGTAAATAATGTGGCTGATTCCTTGATTCTAAAGAGTAGTACTACATTAACCATGTTACATTTGGAATAAGATCCTTTTATTAACTATTTTATGAACATTGGCATAGAAGTTGTTGGTGCAATAAATTTATCTATTTTGTTTTAGTTGTTAGTTAAATCATCCCTAGAAGACAGAATAATGCAAGCATAGAAGGAAGATAGTGAGTTAAAAAAAAGGTAGAGTTGGTTCAGAAGGGTAATTTTCCTAAATCTAACATTGATATTGATTGTATTTTGAGATTTTGGAAGAGATTATGTGTGCCTTGTGATTCACAGTTGAAGAAAGAGTTGTTATGTGAAGCTCATAGTTCTCTGTTTTCATTTTATCCTTTTAGTAATAAGATGTACAGTGATCTTCGGGAGTATTGCTGATGGGATGGAATGAAAAGAGTTATTGTTGACTTTATTGTGAAGTGCTTGACTTGTCAACAGGTTAAGGAAGAGCGGCAATTACCAAAAGTAATGCTTCATATTTTACTAGTGATAGAGTGGAAATGGGAAAATATATCGTTGAACATTGTTGTGGGATTACTGGAGACATCTTGAAGAAACAATGAAATCTTGGTTATTGTTGATTAATTTAGTAAATGTAATCATTTTCTTCATATTCGAGATACTTTCTCTCTAGATCAAATTTCTCAATTGTATGTTAAAGTGATATCCAGGTTACATGGAGGTCCCCACTCCATTATATTTGATCATGATCCCAAGTTTACTTCTAACTTTAGGAAAGGTCATCAGAAGATGATGGGTATTGAATTAAATTTTAGTACATATTTTCATCCTTAAACAGATGAGCAGTCAGAACGAACAATTCATACATTGGAATATTTGCTACGTGCTTGCTCAATAGATTACCAGGAAAGGTGGGACCAACATCTTTCTTCCGATGAATTTTCTTATAATAAAAATTTTCATTTCACTATATAGATGGATCCATTTAGGGGATTATAAGGAAAGTGGTGTCGAACTCCAGCTTTTTGTTATGAAGTAGGTGAAAGGAATCTAATGGGATCAGAATTGGTAGAAGAGATGTCAGAAAAAGCTCACTTGATTTAGAAGAACATGAGAACAGATCAGAGCAGACAATTTTTTTTGCAGATAACCGAAGGAAGGATATTTAATTCGAGGTAGGTGATAAGTCTCTCTAAATGTTTCTCCATGGAAAAGTGTGATGTGTTTTGGTAAAAAGGGAAAGTTGATTCTAAGGTTCTTTGGACCTTATGAAATCTAGGAGAAAGTTTGGTCAGTTTCCTATAGAGTGTCTTAACCTAAATTTTTATCCTAGCTACAAAATGTTTTTCATGTTTCAATGTTGATAAATTATATGCCAGATCCATCTCAAGTTTTGAGTCTAGAGGTAGTTCAGTAGGAAGAAAATCTCTCTTGTAAGGTACAACCAGTCCAAATTTTTGACCATAAATAGAATGTGTTGCGAAATATGGTAATTCCTCGCATAAAAGTCTTGTGAAAAAACCATATGGTTTAAGATACAACATGAGAATCTGAAAATTCTATGAGGGCTAAATACCACCCCATTTATTTGACAAGTGAATAAAATTGCAAGGATGCAATTCCCAAAAGGGGAGAAGTATGTAACATCCCAGTTAAATAAAGAAATATGATATTTTCAAATATATTAATATATGTGAATTAAATATTAATTTTACTTTAAATGGGATTCTATGTTCGATGGCGTACCTGATACGCAATAATGATTTTCTTTGAAAATCTTACGTTGCACACAACGGCGAGTCATACTAAAAAATATTAATACAATATTATTATTTTAAATTATAGTTAAAACGTAGCCTTAGTATTGGAGTAAATGAATAGAACTAACTAAAATATGATTACACATGTTTTTTAAATGTTTTTTACATTTATCCAACAAAGCTTAGAAGATCAAATTATGAATGAATCCAATTATATTCTTAATTACTCTTATATTTTTTAAAAGGGTGATTTACCACCATTGGATGGAGAACCCTTTTTAAATATAGTTTTTGTAACTTTAATATGATCTATTTGACAAAATAAAATTCTTCTTTATAATCTGGACATAAAAATTTACCTTGGATGAAATTTTGGTATTTTTCTGATAATGTTCATTTTTTTAAAATAGTGAAAAATACTATATTTTAATTCTAAACTGCCTTCTAATAAAATTTATTTATATGGTTATATTATCTATTTAATTGGTTTTAAATTTTAATTAGATTATATTTTTACCATTGAAGCCAATATTGGTCATTAGAAGTAATTTAACATTGAAATTGGACATAAACAAGTGTCAATGTTTTGACAGTTATTATTTCTTAAAAACACACTTTTTTGTTTTGACAATGAGAATTAATTTTAAATTAATTTATTCCACTTATAGGTTTTGAATTTGGAAAAATGGATTCCATATTTGGAATAAGGAGTTCCAAATTGTGTAAATAGGTAACTTTTTTTAGACATTATGAATATTTACTTCAGTAAATATTTTTTTTAGCATGGTGAATGGGTAAATCTAGTAAATAAGGGAGAAAACATATTATTATAATATTATTAAATTACCCTACCATATGTCTTAATCATATTGGTTGATAAATGTACGACCATGGGAATCGTTGGGTCTACTTTGGGACCCCCTGGATCCACATGCGAATGATAATGACACTTTATTTTAATTAATTTAAAGTAAAGAAAAAAATGACATAAACATATATCTTTTAGTAAAAAAAATTTATATGGGGTTATATAAGTTATCTCTTCTACTATAAATATTATTTTTAAATATATAAAGATTTCCAACATCATGGAGTTTTATTTATAATTTTTATACATAAAATATATAAAATTATTTATGACATAATGACGATGCAGTGGTTACCTTATTAATGAATGATTTAAATAAATGAAGTTATAAAAATTAAACAAATATACCAAACCTGTTTAATTTTTGTAAGATGATTTTATTTTGAACAAGATTCATCTTATCTTCTAATTTAATAAATTTGGACCTTTTTAAACTGAAAATTATTTTATAATAAAATATTACTTTAAAACTTTCCTAAAGAGCCCATCCTCCCTCTTATAAAAGGCCACCACATCTAACACATTACTCGCACCTATAGAGCATCTTTCCTCATCCTAAACCTACTCCAATAATCTCCCAACATCCCTCCCTTACACCTATATTCCTTGCTTAAGGTAGAAAGCAATTCAAGAAAACCTTCTGGTTCAAGCCAAAGAGAGTTACCCGATTTAAAGGCAACGTCTTTTCTCAAGTTCTTTTCTTTTATTTTCATTCTCCAACCCCATAAAATCTTTTTATTACATTATTATATAAAAAACTATATCTTAAATTTACTAGGATTTTGTTATAAATAGGATTCAAACTACACATACTCACACCTCCATCTAATGGATACTAAAATACTATTTCTGTGGACAACAATCTACTACATCACAAAACAATGATTATTAAATTATCTCCTACCGTATCTCATGGTGGCCATTATGATAACACTATCTTTATATATGATATATATATTATGTTTATGTTATCTAAATGCTTCTTTATTTTTCTTTTATAGCATACCATTATGGTTTCTAGAATGGGTAAATACGATAATTTCATTTGAGGAAGTGTGGACTACCGCCCCCTCAAGGTGATATGATTCATTCATGCCATACATGGAACATATAAAGGATGGAGTTAATGAAATTATGTAACATATATATCATATTATATTATAATTTAATTATAATATACCTATGTTTCATTAAGTTTTCATTCCATTAAATATGAAATAGAAATGAAATCAGTGTTCATGCGTACGTATGAATTTCCGTCTCCATGAACGGTGAATTTCATTTCTTATCTCCAAATATTATGTAATTTTATAAATAAATATATATATAGTAGATATATATATGATATATATGATATCTGAATCATTAATATAATTCTGGAGATAATGGAATTTTGACCACATGGACAACATGTAATTATAAGAAGTTCACTTTTGACTCAAGTACCAAATATCAACCAAACAACTGTTATTAACTTAATTGATTAAATAATGTATATAACGAGCTAATAAGTGATATAAAAGGAATAATAAATTTGAAAAAAGTTTTGAAGCAAGTATAAATTATCTTTAGTTTATTATTCAGGAGATTGAAGAAAAAACGAGCCAAGTCAGACACAAGGTAAGGGACTTTGTCTCAATCTCCTTTCATTGAGCCATACTTTGATATTATATTTGAATTTCTTTTATACGGTGCATAAACACATTTTAATTTTTATTTAATTCAAAATGAATCTTTTTCAATGTGGCTTTTTACTAAATGAATAAAAGGAATGTTTCTTTTTAACGTATGCAGTGACAACGACCTTTCCACCGCCATGATCATTTTTTGATATTTGGCTTCCTTGACAAGTCATAATATTTTTAAATGGAAAATAAATACCATATGCTATGTTTACATATTTTGGTATTGAAATTGGTTTTGAGAATGGATTGGTTATAACTATTTATTTAAATGATATATTGTGATTGCAATGTGTAAATCTTATTTTTTTATGCTTCTGTTATGCGTTATGAGTATATTATGGTTCTTGGGAATTGTTTACATATAAGGGTAGTTCCATGATAAAACTAGGGCATGTGAGCCTGAGATAGCTCCCTAATTCACTAGGTAACATGACAGAAGTAAACATTAATGTTTCTCCTAAGGTATTTAGGTAATATACTATGATGGGTATTCCATGTGTAACTCCCTACATAGCTGTAAAAGCAACAATGTAAATGTGTTATAGATTCCACAAGTTACCTTTAGGATTTTTGATTACTATGTGTTATTCATAAATATTATGATTTAATGAGGTATGAAAAATAGCTTATGTTTTATGTTTATTGATGGACTTATGATTTCATTCATTATGTTATAATCCTTACTGAGTTTTTTATTCTCATCCCATGTTTTTGAAATATTTTTCACAGGACTTAAAGATGAATTGGGTCAAGTGTGGAATCAAGGAAAAGTCATGCTGTATAAAACATTGAACTAGACCTGACTCTTTTTTCAATATTTTTTATTTTATCAAAAAATGGATACTGAGTAGAACGGTCTACATGTAATATTAAAGGTGTTATGTAAATTTTATGACATAATTATCTAAAGATCAAAACCTAAAAAGATCCTCAATTTGAATTATTAACTTAATTAAATATAATTTAATGTTTAAAGATGGGTCCTTATAGTTGGTATCAGAGGTCGGTTTAGACAACTTCAGAAGTTATAATATTGTTAAATTAATGTCCATAAATTAATTTATGGTGAGATTGAGATGATATTGCATTTACAGATTACCATGTTGCATAACCTAAGATATTTCTATGGTCAGAATGGTTTTCTATAGAGGAAACAAGCAAGCTATGATGGGATGACATCATAAGGAAGACAACCTTCCAAATAAAAATCCCGAGATGGTCAGAATCGGAACTGAACAATTTGTTGTAGTGGTGAAACAATTGACTCAGGCTATAAATGATGGTGGTATCCATGCATGAGACCATCCAAATCAACCATAGAGGAACATGTCAGTAGTGGATCATTTCATAAGGCAACATACCCCATCATTCAGAGGATCATATGACCCTGTGCTAACTGAAGGGTGGATTAAATCACTAGAGAAGATTTTCTATGTCATGGGGTGTTCAGAACATCAAAAGGATAGTCTCATTGTTTATTGTTTTGAAGGTGAAGCCGATCAGTGGTGGTCTATGGTTAAAAATATCTGGGATAGTGAAGAGATTTATGCTCTTTATTAAGATGAATTCAATGGTATTTTTCTTGAGAAATATTTTCCTAATGTGGTTTGTATTAGGATGGAAAACAATTCTTGGATTTAAGGTAGGAGGATGACTAAGTGGCTGCTTATGAACCAAATTACACTCAACTTGAAAGTTATGCTCTAAATTTTATAAGATATTTTGATAGTAAAATCAATTGTCATTACTTAGAATTAAATCCAAAGTACCAAAGGGATTTAACTTCTTGTGATTTTAAAAGTTATGAAAAACTTGTTCGATATGCATGGAAGGTAGAAATAGAGTTTTCTGATGACTAGGTGTTCTTTAAAAAACAACAGAATAAGAGTTAGAGGGGGCAAGAAAAAGGGAAGAACTCTTATAAAAAGTCTGATGGCAAGAAACTTAAGTTTACAGTTAGTGAAAATTGTGGTTGAAATCACCTTGTGGAATGTCTTTTGAATTATGGTAAGTGCTACCAATGTGGTAAAATGGGACATAAATCTTGTAATTGCATAGAAAAATCTCAGGGTAATGGTAAGAAAAAAATCTAATTTATAGTCAATGAAATGCTTTAAGTGTAATGAAATGGGTCATTATGCAAATGAGTGTCCAAAGAACAACTCAACTGAGGGAAAGAAGCCGAACTACACACAGAAAGGGGTGGTGAAATCCTTTGAAACTACTTCAGCAGTTGTTAGGATATCAAATGAAGTAGTATCAGTTATCCTATTTATTTATTCAGATTATGACAATGTGTTTTTTGATTCATGATCTACAGATTCTTTCATTTCTGATAAGTTTTCTATTAAATAATGAATTCCATATCAAGATATGAATCCTGATCTTATGGTAAAAACAATGAGAGTAAATATTGAGACCAAAAGAAATTATAAGACCCTTCATTTCCTTGTGTGTGGAACGAATCTACCTATAAACCTTATTGTTTTTTCTCTAGTAGAGTTCAATGTTGTTTTGGGAATGGATTGGCTTTCCATTTATCATGCTATGATTGACTACGGAGCTAAAGAGGTTTCTTTCTAGAAATAATTTCAATTTGTGTACAAAAATGGACCCTTACTTTTGATAACATACCAGGAAGCTGAGAAACTAGTAAATGATGGAAATGAATGTTACCTTGCACATATTGTTGAAAAAAGAAACTATTCAGATTAATGATGTGTCAGTGGTGAATGAATATATTGATGTTTTTCATGATGAGTTGCTTGGTATAATGCTTGATCAGAAAGTTGAATTTACTATTGACTTAGTTTCTAATGCTAATTCATTTTCAAAACCCCCTTATGGAATGGATCAAATTGAACTTTTAGAGTGAAAGAATCAATTTCATGAGTTATTAGATAAAGGTTTCATTCGACCAAGAACATCACCATGAGGTGCTACTGTTTTGTTTGTTAAAAATAATGACAGTTCAATGAGACATTTCACTGATTATAGAGCATTGAATAACATCACTATTTAGAATAAGTATCATTTGCCTCATATCGTTGATTTGTTTGATTAGCTCTAGGGAGCTAAGTATTTTTTGAAAATTTACTTGAGGTCAGGGTACCATCAATTGAAAGTAAAGTAACAAGACATTCCAAAGACCATATTTTCTTGCTAGATATGGCCATTATGAATTTCTAGTTATTCTTTTTTTAGTTAACCAATGCACCTACTATATTCAGGGATCTTATTAATAGAATTTTCTGTGAGTTCTTGTATTAGTTTGTGGTTGTTTTCATTGATGATATTTTGGTTTATTCCAAATGAAAAGAGGAACATGAAAGTCATTTAAGGGTTTTCTTGAAAACCTTAAAAGAAAAGAAACTGTATTGGTAATTCAGAAAGTGAGAGTTTTGGTTACAACAAAGTTCATTCCTTAGCCACGTTGTTTCCAAAAATGGCATAACTATTGATCCTGATAAAACAAAATTGGTTGGAGAATGGCCAAGACCCGTAAATGTTACCAAGATCTATAGTTTCCTTGGTTTGGAAGGATATTACCGAAGGTTTGTTGATAATTTTTCATTGTTATCTAGCCCACTGAATAATTTAACTCAAAAAGGTGTTAAGTTCATCTGGAAAAAAAATGTGATGATTTTTTTAGGAATTGAAATGATGATTGGTTAAAGATCAGACTTTGGTACTGCCTTCCAGAAATGGTGAGTTTATTATCTACAGTAATGCTTCATTTAATGGAATTGGTTGTGTCCTAATGTATAATGATCAGGTAATTTCTTAAGATTCACATCAGTTGAAACCTCATGAGTAAACTTACCCTACACATTATTTAGAATTTTTTGTTGTTGTTTTTTATTTAAAAATTTGGAGGCATCAAGTGTATGGGGTAAAATGTGAAATATATACTGACCACAAATGTTTTAAGTATATATTCACTCAGAAGTAATTGAACATGGGACATAGTAGATGGATGGAATTAATTAATTATTATGATTGCATGATTCATTAACATACAGGAAATGAAAATAAAGTGGATTATTCTTTGATTTGAAAGAGCAATGCTACATTAACAATGTTACATTTAGAATAAGATCCTTTGATTAATGATTTGATGAACTTTGGCATAGATGTTTTTGGTACAAGAAATTCCTTTTTTTTTGTTTTAGGTGTCCGTGATATCATCCCTAGAAGACAGAATAAAGAAAGCATAAAAGGAAGACAATGAGTTGCAGAAAAAGGTAGAGTTTGTTTAGAAGGGTAATTTTCCTGAATTTAACATTTTTAATGATTCTATTTTGAGATTTGGGAAGATATTTTGTGTGCCTTGTAATTCATATATGAAGAATCAATTGTTATGTGAAGCTCATATTTCTCCATTTTCCATTCATCTTTGTAGTAATAATATGTACAAAGATCTTCAGGAGTATTAATAGTGGGATGGAATTAAAAGAGATATTGATAAATTTATTGTGAATTTCTTCACTTGTCAATAGGTTAAATCATAGTGGTAGTTACCAAAAGGAATACTTAATCCTTTAGTAGTGCCAGAGTGGAAGTGGGAAAATACATCCATGGACTTTGTTGTAGAATTACCAAAGACATCTTGAGGTAACAATTCCATCTGAGTTATTATTGATCAATGGACCAAATCTGCTCATTTTATTCATATTCAAGATATATTGTCTCTAGATAAACTTTCTCAGTTGTATGTTAAATATATAGTTTGGTTTCTTGTAGTTCCCCTCTCCATTGTATCTGATCATGTTCTCAGGTTTACTGATAACTTTTAGAAAGGAATTCAAAAGTCGTTGAGTACTGAATTAAATTTTAGTACAACTTTTCATCCTTAATCAGATGGGAAATCAAAACGAACAATTCATACATTATAAGATATGCTACATGCCTGCTCAATGGATTACGAGGGATGTTGGGACCAACATCTCTCTTTGGTGGAATTATATTATAATAACAGTTTTCAATCTAGTATATAGATGGATCCATTTTAGGCATTATATAGAAATAGGTGACAAACCCCAACTTTCTAGGATGAAGTAGCAGAAAGGAAACTGACAGGACTAGATTTGGTAGAAGAGATGGTAGAAGAAGTTCAGTTGATTCAGAAGAACATGAGAATAGCTCAAAGCAGGCATAAAATTTATGTAGATATCCAAATAAAGGATCTTTCATTCGAGGTAGGTGATCATGTCTTTCTAAAAGTTTCTCCATGGAAAAGTGTGATGTGTTTTGGTAAGAAGGGAAAGTTGAGTCCCAGGTTCTTTAGACCTTATGAAATCCTGGAGAATGTTGGGTCAGTTGTCTATAGAGTGGATTTACCTTCATTTTTATCCTATTTACAAAATTTTTTTCATGTTTCAATGTTGAGAAAGTATATTCCAGATCCATCTCATGTATTGAGTCGAGAGGTAGTTTAGTTGGAAGAAAATATATCTTATGAGGAACAACCAATCCAGATTCTTGACCATAGAGAGAAAGTGTTGAGAAATAAGATAATTCATTAGGTAAAGGTTTTGTAGAAAACCCATATGGTTGAAGAGGGAATGTGGTAATCTGAAAATGATATGAGGGATAACCACCCCCCATTTGTTTGACAAGTGAATAAAATTTGAGGACGCAATTCCCAGAATGGGGGAAGGATGTAACATCCTATGTAAACAAATAAATATGATTTATTCATATATATTAATATCTATGAATTAAATATTATTTTTACTTTAAATGGGATGTTGTGTTCGATGACATACCTGATACAAAACAATGAGTTTCTTTGAAAATCCTACATTGCACACAACGTTGAGTCATAATGGAAAATAATAATATAATATTCTTATTTTAAATGGAAGTTAATGCCTAGCCATTGTATGAAAGATAATGAACAAAAATAACTACAATATTATTACACATGTTTGTTAAATTTTTTTACATTTATCCAATAAAGGTTTAAGGAATAAAATGTGAATGAATCCAATTTTCTGCATAAATACTCTAATATTCTATAAAAGGTCGATTTACCGCCTTTGGATGGAGAACCCTTTATAAATATAGTTTTTGTTACTATTTTATGTTCTAATTTACAAAATAAAATTCTTCTTTAGAATTGGGAATGAAAAATTTACGTTGAATGAAATTTTGGTATTTTTCTGATAATGTTCATTTTTTATGAATAGTGAAGAATATAGTATTTTAATTAAAAATTGCCTTTTAATATAATTTATTTAAATGGTTATATTATCTTTTTAATTTTTTTAAAATTTTAATTAGATTCTATTTTTACAATTTAATATAATTTTGGTCCTTGGAAGTAATTTCACCTTGAAATTGGAGATAAACAAGTGTCAATCTTTTTATAGTTATTATTTGTAAAAAACATGATTTTTTTTTGACAACGAGAATTAATTTTAAATTAATTTAGGCCACTTTTTTTTTTAATTTGGAAAAATGAATTCCATATTTGGAATTAGTATTTCCTAGTTTTGTAAATAGGTAACTTTTTTTATCATACATTATGAATATTTTACTTCAGTAAATAATTTATTTACCATGGTTAAAGGGTAAATATGGTAAATAAGGGTAAACATATATTATTATAATAATATTTAATTACCCAAAAATATGTCATAATTCTATTGGTTGATACATGTCCAACCATGGGCATCCTTGGGTTGATTTTCGAACCCCATGGAGCCACTAGGGAGTGATAATGATACTTTATTTTAACTAACTTAAAGTAAGGACAAAAATGACATATGTCTTTTAGTAGAAAAATTTTTATATGGGTTTTTTTATGTTATCACTTCAACTATAAATATTCATCTGAAAGATAAAAATATTTCCCACATCATGGTATTTTATTTATAATTTTTAGACATCAAATAAATAAAATTATTTATGACATAATGATGATGCAATGTTTACCTTATTAATGAATGATTTAAATAAATGTGGTTATAAAAATTAAAAAAGATAAAAAACCTGTCCAATTATTTTTGGATGATTTTATTTCAAACAATAGTCATCTTAGATTATAATTTAATTAATTTTGGACCATTCTAAACTAAAAAATGATTTTATTATAAAATGATATTTTAAAACCTTCCAAAAGAGCCCCTCCCCCTTCTTATAAAAGGACACCACCTCTAACCCATTACTCACACCTCTCAAACCCCATGTGTAGAGACCCGAAGCTTGACGTACATGAACATTACATTACTTTTGCGGAATACTTAGTACATAACAAAAACACACACACAAGGATCGTAATAGTTTAGTGTCTTTGGAAACTCAGAACGTAATCTTCTAATCGTGGTGAAAGATCTCTAATATCTCCCATAAAGATCTTCCTTTTTTTTAACCTAAAACCTTTCTTTATATCCTGGGGAAAATAAAACATAAAAGGGTGAGCTCAAATGCTCAGTAAGGGTAAACAAAAGAAATATCAATCACATCATATACATAAGCACATAACTTTTGGAAATCTTAACCTCCAAAAGAGATCATAATTTCATAACATGGGGTAAATCATGGAAGTGAAATATAATCACAATAGTCATAACTTAAAACATGAAACTTTGTGGCA
The DNA here is from genome assembly GCA_963277665.1 of Viscum album. Classification (NCBI taxonomy): domain Eukaryota; kingdom Viridiplantae; phylum Streptophyta; class Magnoliopsida; order Santalales; family Viscaceae; genus Viscum; species Viscum album. The sequence goes on along the minus strand of OY728128.1, from coordinate 1,507,494,419 downwards.
TTCACACATAATCATAGAGAATCATTTCTTGTTAGTCAAGACTCATTTCCAAGACTATCTTAGTGGACAAAGTCCCTTTCTGAATCGAGTAACCCTCGTTTCAGTCTTGTTTCACTGAACTGGTATAACCTACCGTTCCAGCCCTGTCTATCTCATGAGATATAAAATCTTTACCCAATGCATTGGAGGGAGATATAGGTCCCACCCATCTCATAATGATACCATTATTATGTGTTCCACAAAATCATAAATCATACATCATTGCATAACCCATGTAATACAAATGGGAATCTTAAACATCATGACATCATAAAACAATTCATATAAGATAAAGGAATTCATAAAAATAATTCCATCACAACATAATCAAATCAATGTAATAATAGGGATAAAAACAGAACCCTTTTATTATCTTAGATGGAAAATAATTTTGATAAAATACTTGAACTCCATTCTTGGGGAAAATATCCTTTCTACTTCAAAAACATTTTCCTTTCATAACATGTAATACGACTTTAAAATAAAAGAAGTTGATTAAAAAATAAACTTGAAAACTTGTAAAGGAAGTTTCTTGGAAATAATGTTTTAAAAATCCATTCATGCCGTATAAGTTAAAAAAACATTCTTCGTACTATTGTCGGAAAAGTCAAAAAGTACCTCGTATGAAAAACGACAAAAGATTCCTTTCATATTCTTTACTAAAAACTCACCCAAGGGTAAAATTGGATTTAAACTGTTGTAAGTGGATGGAAAAAAAATATTACATATTGATGGAACATGGATGTGGATGATAAAATACACCCCAGTAAACACTAAAGTATAAACAATCTCGGATAAAAATGAGATTGTGATATTTTCCCTTACCTTAGGTCCGATTTGCTTCGTATGTGTCCGAACCTCCTGTATAATGATTTAAATAATTTCATTGACTTATTACAGAATCATATTCATTGTTATGATATCATATATGGTTCACTTATGACTTTATATTACCCGTTCTTTTGTAAATTCCATGTTAAAGAAGCGTTTTGGGTAAAATCGTTTCATTTATCGTAGGTGTTTTGACTTGTTGTTCTTGACATTATTATTACTTATATCATGATTTACTTACTTCCAGAATATAAAATATGATTTATATATCATATATATTCAGTATATATATATATATATAATAGATAGATAAATGAAATGAAAAACACCGTTCATGGAGACGGTAGTCCGTACATACGCATGAACGTTGTTTTCATTTCCTTATTGAAGTGAATGGAATTAAGTAGATGACATACATATAAATTTACATAAATCCAGTATCATTATTATGTCATATATTTCATTAGTACTTATTATATATAATTTATAATCATTCATGAATGGTTAATCATTGAGAATGAATCTCATCGCGTCGTGGAGAGGGTAGTCCGTACGTACGCACGAGCGATGATATCGTTCCCATGGTCGTGGAATTGTGTTGAAGTGTATGTAGACTATTTCAGTATCAATATCACTTTATAATAATCATATATAGTTACTCATTACACCATTATACCCATCCTATTAAGGTGGTGGTGGAAAATAGATTACACCACGGCGTGGAGACGGTATTCCGTACGTACGCACGCGCGGTGATTTCATTTTTCCGTAGGATGGATAGAAGGTGAATTAGAGTTGTTTCATATTTATAATAACATATCAGTATGTAAGTAGTACTGATGTTATTACTTTATCATGAAACAACTAAAGAATAAGAAGTTGAGAAAGAAAGAAATTGAAAAGATCGGTAATGGATATTACATCTTCTTTGGAACGCCTCTTTGAATCCTCCACTTAGGGAACTAATATTGGTCTTTGAAGAAGACTAGGACCTCTAGGATTATTCTAGGGAAGTGGAGAAGGGATTTTGGCAGGGGTTGTCCGAACTTGAGTGCTCAAATTGTTGTGAGAAGGAGGGGGAGGAGGTGTCCTTTTATAAGGGAGGAGAGGGGCACCTTAGGAATATCTCAAAATATTATTTTATATTAAAGTCAAAATCGGTTTATAATGGTTCCAAAGGGTCTTATTTCGAAGCTAAAGTGGGGATGGGTCGAAATCCTATCATCCAATAGGATTTAGAGAAGTTTAGGGTATTATTTTAACCTTATCAATTAGATTTAACTCTAAGTTAAATAATTTAACTTTTACCGTGTATTTTTGTTTTCTTTCACTATATGGTTAATACACTTACTATAACATGCCCAAAGAACCCCAAATTGTTTATTATTAATATATATATCCTTATCTAAGTCATGTTACCGAAACATAGATTTTTAGGAATAAAATAACAATTAATAATATAATATTTTATTTAAAAACTATTTTGTGTCAATTTTGACACTATTTGATATATGATTTTTGTGAAAGTCATAACAGAATTATATGTTCGAACCAAGTTAATTAAATCAACACTAATATATCATAGTAACCTATAAAATTAGCGGAATTCATAAAAAGTCTCAAATTACATTCATTTGAGCATTTTTAACATCAATTATGTTAATATTTCCTTAAAAGGGTAATTACTACATCATCGTTGTGTCATAAATAAATTAATATATTTAAAGTCTAAAAATTATAAATAAAATATCATTATGTGGGAAATCCTTTTAGATTTCTAATGAATATTTATAGTCGAATTTATATTATGTATAACCCTATATTAAAAATGTTTTAGTAAATAAACTTTGATTTTAACTCTTTTAACTCTTCTTTGAATTAAATAATAATAAATGTCCTAATCTAATCCAAGTGGGCCTAAATGATAATATTTTACACCTAAGGTTGTTTTTGGTCGAGATACACTTGTCCAATATAATTAGGACATGTGTTAGGGTAATATTAATATCATATTTACCCTTAGTTACCCTATTTACTATTAACCGCGGTAAAAAAAGTAAAAAGTTACTATTCACCAAAAAATTATTTTTGTCTCATTGAACCACATTTTACTTACTGATATCAACCGTGTCTGTCGGATTTTTGAAATTCCATTCACAGAAGCGGTAAAATTAAGTTTTATGCAAAATTCAGTTTTTAACCTACCACTTAGTGGTTTCACTATTCATCAAAAATTGAAAGTTTTCAGAAAAATACCAAAATTTCACCCGAGGCTAATTTCGATATTCTGAGTCCAAAAATGAAGTCCATTTTGAAAAATAAAATTTATAAAATTTCAAAAAGTGGTTATTACTATTCATAACGGCTAGTTTTAATAGCATATTGTTGTTTAGTGAAACTCGGTATTGCGTACGACGCAAGCTATCGAGGAAGGTCGCGATTGTGTGTAAAGCAAGCCAAGCAAGTCAAGGATGCGTGTTGTGCAAGATCCTTTTGGTGTAGCATACAACACAAGACATTAGTGAAATAAAAAGAATATTTTTCATAAAATCTCGGGCTGTTACACCATGAGTCATCCAAAATCTATTCAAATAATCTTTCAGCATCAATACAGTCAACCTAGAAGTTTTAATATAGGCAGAAAGCACTTCAAAAAAACCTTTTGGTTTAAACCAAAGGGAGTTACCTGATTTAAATGTAACATCTTCTCTCAAGTTATTTTCTTTTATTTTCCTTCTACAACCCCCTAAACTCTATTTATTTCAGTCTTTTATAACCTCAACAGTATCTTCAATGTACTAGGATTTTTTTATAAGAATTATTCGAACTACACTTACACACAACTCCATCTAATGGATATAAACATAATGTTTCTGTGGACGGTGAACTATTGCCTCACAAAACGATGATTGTTCAATTATCTCTGACAACCTCTCATGGTGTCCATTATAATGGTAATGTATTTATATATGATATATGTTATATTTATTATGTCTCTATTCTACATTAATTTTCTTATATAGCATACATTTTTGTTTTCCATAATGGGTAAATACGATAATTTCTCTTGATGTAGTGCAGATTACCGCCCCCTCAAGGTGATATGATTCGTTCATTCCATACATGGAACATATTTAGGATGAAATTAATGAAATTATGTAACATTTCTATCATATGATATTATTATTTAATTATAATATACCTATGTATCATTAAGTTTTCATTCCATTAAATATTAAATAGAAATGAAAGTAGCGTTCATGTGTACGTACAACTTACCATCTCCATAAACGGTGTATTTCATTTATTATCTCCAAATGTTATGTACTATTATAAATACTTATATATACTAGATATATATTATATATATTATATCTAGATCATGACTATCATTTTGGTGATAGTGGACTTTTGACCACTTGGACAACATGTAATTATAAGAAGTTCACTTTTGATTCAATTACCAAATATATAAAAAACAACCGTTATTAAGTTAAATGATTATGTAATGTTTATAAAATGATAATAAGTGATATAGAAGGAATAATAAATTTTAAAAGGTTTCTGATGAAATTAGAAATTAACTTTATTTTATTATTCAAGAGATTAAAGAACGAACGAGTCAAGTCGGACACGAGGTAGGAGACTTCGTCTCAATCTCCTTTTATTGAGGCATACATTGATTTTATACATGCATTTCTTTTATATGGTGCATAAACCACTTTGAATTTTCATTTCATTCAAAAGGTATATCTTTCTTCATCGAGTTTCACTAAACAAAAAAAAGGAATGTTTCATTTTAATGTACACAGTGAGAACGACCATTCAACCGTCATGAGCATTATTTGATATTTGGCTTCTTTTACAAGACGTAATATGTTTGAAAGGAAAATAAATATCATATACTCTTTTTAAGTATTTTGGTATTGAAAATGGTTTTGATAATGGGTTGATTATATCTATATATTTTAAAGATATATTGTGATTTTAAGGTGTAAATTTTATTTTTCATTTATGCTTGTGTTATGTGATATGAGTCTATTATTGTTCTTGGGCGTTGTTTACGTATACAGGTGGTTACATGATAAACCTAGAATAGGTGAGCCCGAGATAGTTCTCCAATACATTGGGTAACTTGACTTAGGTATACGTTAAAGTTTCTCCTAAGAGATTTAGGGAATATAATGTGATGGGTATTGCAAGTGTAACTCCCTACGTAGCTATGAAAGCTACAACGTAAATATGTTATGGATGCCAAAATTTACCTTTATAATTTGTGATTACTATATGTTATTCATAAATCATATGATTTAATAAGGTATGTTAAAGAGCTTATGTTTTATATGTATTAAAGGACTAATGATTTATTTCTTTATTTTATAACTCTTACTGAGCTTTTTATGCCCATCCCAAGTTTTTGAAATGTTTTTCGGAGGACATAAAGATGAATAGGGTCAAGGATGGGATCAAGGAAATGTCATGATATCTAAAAAATAGAACTATACATGACACTTTTTTTCATGATTTTTTAGTTTATAAGAAATGCATACTCATTAGAAGTGTCTACATGTAATATTCAAGTTGTTATGTAAATGTTATGACGTAATTCCCCAAAGCTCTAGACCTAAAAAGATCCTCAATGTGAATTATTAACTTAATTCAATATAATGTAATGTTTATGGCCAGGTCTTTATACTTACACAACCTTTAATCTATTTCGAATTACCTAAACCAAATCTATCATATTCTATACTAGTTCCGTATTGAGAATTGCTCCCTCTCCAACTTAAATCCTTCACCATAGAGAATATCAATTGTGAACATACAAATAATCAAATGGATTCATACCAATGGTGGAGTAGTTACTATTATTTCAATCCAATTTGACCAAAGGAAGGTGCCTCATTGTCAAACCTCTAAAATCCAAGACATAATAGAATAGAATATCTTTAATAGTTTAGATGGTCCACTCTATCTGACCACTATTATATGGATGAAAATTAGTTATAAGGCATAACTAAGAGTTAAAAACATACTGGAGACCTCTATACACCATGGAGGTAAAATAGGGATCCAAATCAGAGATGATTGTCATCGGGAATCCCTGAGTTACCACCTCCTCCTACTGATATTTCCTTGACAAGAACTATACAGAGATAGACCCCTAAATCACTATAAAGTGAGTTTATTTCATCAAATGACCAACTATCACCCATATAAAATCATTTCCTCCTTGATCTCAAGGTAAACAAGTAACGAAGTCCACCCACATTTCCAATTATTTCCACTAGGTAACATATAATAGTTAGATAAAACCAATGTGAATATAGTGTTAGACCTTCACCTTTGGAAAACAAATATTTAGAAACAAAATCTTAAACTACATGATTCAACATATCCCTTAAAAAAAGACCTCTCAAATCCTGGTACATATTTTTCACAATGGGATGCTCCACCAAGGGAGAGATATAGAAATCATAGTTAACTATCTAACACATCTACTAAGGGATTAAAATCCTTACTTGGGAAAACATACGGTGATATTATTCCTTAGACCAACCATCATGGTAATTTCCAAAAGCAACTTGGTCTCTAAAAAAATCCACATCAGTATCCCCCAAATGGGACTCGTCCACCTACTGCACCAAATATGATTTCACTACCATCAGAAAAATACAACCTAAATATCCATCCTCTCCCATATCTAGATAAATCATTGAGAGATATTAAATCACTGTCTAGGAATCTCCATATTCACACACAACATCACTTCATCAATTTGTGCTTAGTGCATCGACTATAACATTTCCCTTGTTTGGCATACAAAAAATCTCAATGTCGTGATCCTGCAAAAATTATATCCATCGACGATGACATAGGCTTATTCACTCTAGGATAAGATATAACTCAATCACTTAGGCTTTACAAAAAAACACTCACCAATGAAGTCATGTTTCCAAAAATTCAAAGAAAACTCAATTAATGCCAACTAAAGATCATGGTTGGAATAATTACATTCATGGGGATAGAACTACAGAGGCCCATAAGAAACAACAGATCTATGATTCATCAAGACACATCCCATGAAAATATACAAATAATCATATAAAAAATGAAACTAAACTCTCTCCATTAGAAAAAAAGGATTGAAGTGTTGACCAACTTCTCCTTCATGTTCTTGAAAGATGCATGCCAATGGTTGATCTATAAGAAAACATGATCCATTATTGTCAAGGCTTTCAGAGAAGTCAGAACCTAAGATTAATCAGGTACCAAACTTTTATAATATCATGAAAGACCAATGAAACTTTACACCTTTTCTACTATATTTTGGGATACCCAAGAAACAACCAACCTTATCATTAATGTATCCATAAATACTTCTTACTAGGATAACACATTCCCTAATAAAAAACATCAAAGGCCTAAAAATCTAACTTTGAAAAATTCATGAATAAATTATGATGATTAATACATATTAAAATGGCACAAATATGCTTCATATTCTCCTCCAAAAATGCAGTTTACAGAATGATGTCATCAATGAAAAGAACCAATAACTTTTCCATTAACTCTCTAAACCTTACATTCATTAACCTTATAGAAACGACTGGAGAATACAACACCCCAAATGAGATCATAATGAACAAGAAATTCCTATGATGAAAATGGTGAGTAGTCTTATGAATATCCTCATCCTTCACATGCATCTGATGATACCTTGACACAAAATCTATTTTCAAGAACCAACTTCATCCCTTCAGCTGATTGAATAAATTATTCATCTATAGAAGAGGATAAAAATTCTTCATTTACACTTGGATCAAGTGATGATAATACTTATAAAGACAGAAACCACCATCATCCTTCACCATGAAAAAAACCAGTGCAACCAAAGGTGAAAAACTCATCTGTAGAAAACTTTGCTGCAATATATCATTGAGTTGTACTCATAATGCTCATAACTTGGAAGACACCATCCTATATAGAGACATCGAGATAGGAGACACACCTAGTTGTAGTTTTATCCCATACATTATCTCCCATTAAGGGGGTAGTACTATAAATCCTTTATAAAGACATCAAGGAACTATTCCACAACCTAGGGAAACACTTACTGCTAAAACTCTGAAAAACTCTGTATAAACTCATCCAATAAGGAATACAAGGATGGAACATGACTCCTACCCATCTTTGGGTCTTTCTTACCAATGACCAATGCTGGATATCAACCAGCATCATAGAAAAAACCTATATTCTAAATAAATAAATGATATCCTACACTAAATACAAAGAAATCTTGTCATGGATGATGTCATATATTGGTATTTGTAAATAGATGAAGTCTCCTTGATAGAGGTTCTACCTCAACACTAGCTCACAATCTCTAAATACAACATACAAGTAATCTCATCCTCTAACTGGTGTAGTCAACACCAAGGGAACTGTAAGCCTCTATACCTCAATTCACAAAGCCTGGATTAAGGTAAAAACTATATATGAGTGTGTCACTAATGAATAAAATAAAGCATGTACCCATGCAGAAAACAAGAAAAGGGTAGCTCAAACAACATCTGGCTTGCTCGATGCTAGAAGTGCTAAAGCGTGAAGATGATCATGACCTACCACATGAACTCTTTAATCCTGATTCTGACCACCTTCATGGTCATGATCTAAACTCTAAGGATGAGGAGAATATTGGGGATTTTTTCTACCTACCATATCTCTTTTATGATGATCTCAAACTGGAAGACCATTCTACTCCTGCCTCATCAGAAATTGGCTCAATAGAGGAACCTTAAGTGGAACACTGAGAACATTCTAAATTCTTATAAAGTTTATGAAATCTCTCCATTTATGAACATATCCTTTATAATAAATAATTTATTATGATCCCTTAGCATAATTATGAGATATTTCACCACCATAGAAATACGATGATGAGGGTTGTGATCTACCACTGAGTGGGAAAACACTATTCTATCTAAGGAACTAGAAACCCCAAAACACAGCTCTTCTTTAGATATAATTTTCATGAATCCCTACTTGTGAAAACCTAGTTCTAGCTGGTATCCCCTCAATAACCACTTCTCCCAACAACAACTCAATATACGTCTTTATCATAAATGGGGTGACCAAATGATAGATCTATACATACAAATCATTATCAAAATTTTTCACCCTACCCTCCATATCTAACAATAGTTTTGAATCATATCATAGGAGGGTACTAAAATCGATCCCAAACTAAAACATGTTGTAACTACCATATTAAAGGGTATGTACTTCTTGTTGACTATCCACCTTTTCTATCACAGAAAGGAACTTTACTTTGAACTATTCTTAGAACTTGTCCCATGAGACTTCTGACTCTTCATGATCCCTGATGAAAACGATCCACCACTGCTATACATCTCCAAATAGAATCATCACATCCAATGAAACCCAGTGCTCATTCTATGAACAGATCAAACTACAATCTATCATAATGTACTCTAACCAATTTTCTATGACCAAATCTGAAATGGATCCGTCATACATATGAATACTATGGCACTAAATATATTATAGTGTCCCCCTACCAATGTATTTTTCATAAACCTACACTCTATATTGATCTGTTGGCACAACCTGTTGAACATATTCAGTGTGAACTTGATGAGTATATCACCTTGGATCCATACCTACAAAAATAAAAAAACTTCTAGATCTCATACACATAGAATATCGAATATTTATCATTAATTAATTTATTATTTTTTATCTTTTTAAGGTTATAACATATCCCAACGTCTACCCATTTAAAACAAAGGATCAAAGACAAATAATGCATGATCCTTTCCCATATCTCTATCATACAACCAGTAACACTTCATCTAGTGGGATCATTAACTTAAAGGTGCATGAATAAGATCCTAGAGGGACCTAAATACACATGAATCACTCGGTCTATTGTGTTTACATTTATTACTAAACTTAGATGAAATCGTTTCTCTATTAAACCATGAAACCTCACATATGGATAAATCCAAACATCATTATATCCCTTAAACATGAACCTTTGATACCACTCTGTCATGATTCCCTCCCCCCAAATTGTATCCATCCTGGGTTGACAATGAGAGAAGGGATATAATGACTACCTGATTACCACCTCTAGTAGGCCTCAGGTTGGTGACTAGAACCAAGGGTATAATAATCAAAAAGATATGGGGGATTACCATTTAATAAAACAAGTATAAGAGATATATAGAGAAGATACACAAATTAAAACTTACTCAGACATATATATATATATAAAAATCCAAAATGAAAACATGCAATTCCATAAAGGTATGTAACAACTGAAAGGAAAACTATAATAACAAAAAATGTTAATATGGCAGTGACCATGAATCCCAAAGTGTTGTGTCTTCTTGGAAATTTGGTAAAAATCATGTTGATTTTTATATTTTGAATTAGAACTGAGTGACCAGACCCTTAGGCAGACCAACTTTTTTGAAGGGAGATCAACAAGGGGTCTAGAGTATGGATACTAAGGAAATACATGGTGTTTAATCATTACATTATTTGTAGTGAGTATATGAAATGTATTCATGCTAGAAAAGACCCTTTTACACATCGTGAATGGGGTTTCCCTAGAAGGGAAAACATGAGAACTACATGGAGTGTAAAGAATACAAACGATGTAAATTCCCTTGGTTTTTTTCTTTAAAAAAAATAAGGTAGGGCCTCTTATTTTGACATAGGGCCCTCATTTATTCTCCCACACATAAGGAGATCCTCTAATGGAATCCTTTATACTTAAGGAAGAGTAAGGAAATCTCAACATTTTTTATAATTATAATGTATTAATGAGTTGTAAATACATTGAAAGTGATACATGTAATGCATTAGATGGGATCATCAGGAGTATTTCTCTACCAATTTTTGAGAAATACTAATTTTTTATTGGAGTCTTTCTGGATGGGTTTGGTGGCATGGTGGTTATACCATGCAATGAGTGATACTCCATCCCCTATGTGAGATACTAGGGATGAACTTGGATGGACATGTATTTACACTATTCTCAGAGTGATAGTTGGTATTCCATTTATGGTTAACCTTGGATGGACTCTTACTATGTTAGGTATTAATTACTCTCCTGGTGTGATACTTGGGTCCCTTATTCTTGTTTTCCTTAGACAAGACCATGATTCTATTTTATTACACAATAGGGATGCCCTATATTTAAAAAACTAATAATTCCAATTTATTAAACTGAAGGAAATGTTTTCCAATCCAAATAACAGTCTTGGTACTGATCTATACTTTACAGCTACATTTTTTATAGGTCGAGTTATATTATCCTTACACATATACCATAGGATTATGATACACAAAAATTATATCAAAATAATTTAACCTTTCTTTAAAGATATATAGCTTAATATAAAAAGGAAGTGTTAGTTTGGTATCCCGAGAGGAACTTGGATTAATGTAATTTATATATTTATTACTTCCATACTTTTAGTACCACCTTCACACCATTCATTTGACAGGAATATACTCTAACGGTCTAGAAACCACTGGTGCTGGCCTACTGAGTATATTTTACACCCTATTCGGGATACCTATGGTACACAAATAGACATCATGTATGTAGGTATAAATAAAGATAATATTCTGACTTTTGATGTTTGATTTTCATTACTTGGATTAAGTACAAGTGTAAAAAACCAAGAATATGATTGTGATGATAAAGAAGGCAACCTTTTGGTCTTTTTATATATCATGATTGTATATTTCTGTAATAATTTATCCGTTGTACTTACTTTTTGTATAGCATCATTACATGATCATCATTTTTGTATCTGATATTGATTTTTCTTCCCCTTGTTTCTTTACATGAAAGTTTTATTATTCCAGTTTTTGTTATTTATTACTACTTCCACTATTTCCATTATTTATTACCGCTATTGATTACTATGATCATATGGGTATAATCTCTATAATGTACCATCATATACCCTTGATGATAGTCAACAACTTCTAGCATACTCGGAGGCATGCTTGAGGCCATGTGGCCTACCAGCATCGGGAACCACTTAATGGATTTTAGGCCAAGATGTTACACCGGGATCAACAATCACAGAAAGACATCACAAGGCTCATATAAAGATCACTTCATAAATATTTTATTCATATCAAATCACAATGCTCACATACATATCACAACATAAGTAAATAAGAATACAATCATAATCAATAGCGAAAAAGGTCCCTAAAATAACGAATTCATACTTGGACACAAAAAAGAACTCATGAACCCAAAATATTTATATTTATTAATCAAATGGTTTATTTCATCTTGAATTAAGTCATTCATTATTCATGTGTTTCAACTATAGGAAACCTAAGGCATCAAATATGACAATATATGATTTAATTAACATGATTCCAAGTACATGTTTCCATCTTCAACAAGTTTAAGGAAAAACAATTATTAACATGAATTTTTAAATATATCATTAACAAGAATTTTCACGCTTCAGGTTACATAAACTATTCAATTATCTCATGGAATAACAAATTCAATAAATAATTCACATTTCATCAATTTGAATTACCATCAAATTACAAGAAACATCAAATTCCATTAACAAGCACATTCTTTAATTCTTTATCAAACTAAGTAACAATTACTGTATTTATTTCATTGCCATTTTACATAAAGGTAAACATACTAATCCATATCAACATAATACATTCTAATAATCATAATATAGATATCATAATATCTTGAAAAAAGAGGAAAATTGAAATCATGGTGTAAAAAATTGACATATTATCACAATTCAATTCATTATTAACTTTTCTAAATAATTATTAGATAAATTCCATTACCATATAAAGAGAAAAATCATGCTAAATTTAATATTTCATGTAAATAAATAGGATAATCATTGAATATACTACTTTAAAGGCATCAATGTTCTTCACATGAGAATGGGACAACATCGTAGATCCTAATCACCCCTTCCCACAAGAAGCTTCATCCTTCCAATTACATTGTTCCAAAACCATGCCAACAAATATCCAATAAATACACCATTATAAACATGTAGATAAATCACCACTGTATGGAAAGAAGAAGCAAGAGGAACAATATTGAAGAACTATGATTGAAGAGGTATAACGTAATTCATATCACCAAAAATCAAATATGGAAGCTGAGAATTGATCCCTATAAAAATGATTCCAAAATTAATAAATCTGGATTCTTTGGCCACTTGGGGTTTGAGATAGAATTCATTTATTTTGAGAAAACCCATGGTGAAAGATCATATAAAGGCACTTTGCACAATGGATTTTAATATTGTGAAACCCATTCACATCGTGTAAATATAGATTTTTATGTCTCATTAAAAAATGCATCACCTCGAACCATTTGGCCTCAAATTAATTCACATCATGATAATTCTCGTGAACCAACATCACTAAATTAATGAATCATGTATTGACAACATGAAACACTTACACTTCATGAATTATCCCTTCTCCCAGCTTTTAGCAGCCAAAAAACTCTAGAATTACTCTAAGCCTTCCATAAGTACCTTGAACTTTGGAAACACACAAAGGGTCAGACTAGATGAATCTGAGATGATACAAGAATATTTGATATTGTATTTAATTTTTTAACTTTTTATAATTATGATCATGTATGAAATTTAAACATTTAGTCTTATAAAATAGTGCATAATTTATTTGTCTTGTATTGAGATATGAATATGCCATTAATTTTATAAACATAAAATTGTTTGTTGTCAATTTTTGCAAGAATATAATCAATAATATGTTTAATGAATTAAAGAAGAATATTATTTCAAATATTAAATAGAAAATGACACATGAATTTTTTAATACATTTGTCAAATTATATAAGTTCTAGTTTATGTTTTAAGAAATTTTCTTAAAGATAAAAATTTCCAAAATTTAGGTGAATGAATTATCATTAATGATGAATCAAATCAAGATCATAAAAAAATATTTTTATTCATCTTTATTTGATTAAACATAAGTGACATTGAATGTGATACAATTTCACTCTAATATTTATGAAATACATATCATGATTGGTAATAGTAGTGATATTTCATAACATCATTCTAATGATTATTTTATGTCATTGCATAAAAGTGTTGAACATATTATAACTCATTTTTATATTCAAAATGGTCTATCCATAACATTTATAAAGTGGTTACAACTTATCACCAAGCTACTATTTATGAAAAATAAATTTCCAAGTTTGATATGTGGACGGAGAATTTTACATGAAACAAAACTAATTCGAATTAGTTCATCAATATATCATGAATATTCCCCTCTGTAGTTTTCTTATATCCATGAACCAAATATCTCACATTTAATAATACTTCTTTTTTTCATATATGTGCTTATAGAACCCATAAAACTAACAAATATGGGACCCCAAAGGAGATTGGGGATTTTTTTGGATTTGAGTCTCTATAAATTATTAGGTATCTTGAGACAATGAAATGAGATGTATTCATAGATAGATTTTCTTATTTTAATTTCGATAAAAAGATGCTACCAACATTTAAAGGTAAAAATCAATTGACATTAAATTAAATATCATGGAAAAACATCATTATTACATATTGATGTTCATAAAAATATGAGTGAAGATAAAGTTCATAAGTTTATAAATATAAAAAATTTATAAAATTAGTTTTTGGATGCATTCAGTGATTCAAAACAGTGTACTAAATCATATGTACCCACTTCAAATTATTCAGTAAGTATAAATGTATATGAAGATAAATATTATGTTGTCACCAATAATTCTTCTATTCCATTCTTATAGCATTAGAGGCCACCTAGTTCAAGAGATAGAAATCATCATCAATAGAAAGGGAAATAACCCATATTGGTTGAAATAAATGAACCCAATGATAATTTAAATTCACTTGATCGTGAAATTCCTTAATAAATTAATGTACTGTAAGTAACTGATCATGATAAAGAGGAAATGTCAAAAAAAATTACTAATTGTGGAAGATGTTGTAATTGACTAGAGACCATTGTCGATGACACATTTTTATTTAACGTGGTGCATTAAATTATTGGTGAGGGTCAATAACCAAAAAATGGTCAAATAGTGTCGTGATAAACCAGATTGAGATCAATGTAATGATACAATCCAATATGAATTAGACTCAATTGATAAATGTGAGTTATTTGGGTGAATTGTGAGAATACCTGAGGGGTTTGAAATAATTGGTTATAAATTGGTATTTATGAGAAATCAAAATTAAAAAAAAATCATAAGATATAAATCAAAACTGGTTGCTCAAGGATTCTCACAAAGAATCATGATTTATTATATTGAAAAATACTCTACTTTAATGGATGCGGTATAATTTAGATACTTTTTAAAAAAAAATTATACATGATAAATCCAAACAACACTTTATAGATGTTGTGACTTCATAGATTTATCATAAAATTGATAATGATATTTATATGAAAATCCCAGAGGGTTTCAAAATTACGGGAAAACATCCTAGATCATGAGATATATATTTATTTAAGTTGAATACATCATTATATGGATTAAAGTAGTCAGCATGTAAGAGGTATAACCATTTTAGTGAGTATTTGGTGAATAAAGAAAAAAAAATATTCCTATTTCCCACGTGTCTTCATAAAATGTTTTTGATATTAATTTGTGATCATTGTAGAATATGTTGATGATTTAAATGTTATTGGAACCCCCGATGAGCCCTATAAGGTAGTTAAATATCTAAATATGGAATTTGAAATGAAGGAAATTAAAAGAAAAAATTTCTAACATGGATTAAAAACAAAATGTCATGAAGATGGATTCTTTTATAAGTAGTAATAAAGTAAAAAAGTATTATAAAGATTTAAAATAGAAAAATCACACCCATTATGTACACCTATGGTTGTATGATATCATTATAAAGATAAATATCTTTTTAGACAATGATAGGATAGTGAAGAAAATTTTTGTTCTCATGACACCATATCTGATTACCATAAGATCTGTAATTTATTTTTCAAATAATAAAAAGCTAGATATATCATTTTATATAAATTTATTGGCAAGGTATAGTTCTTCTCATACTCATTGAAATTATAGTGATATAAAACAAATAGTAAGATACCTTAAAGAATATAAATATCAAGGTTTATTTTGATCCAAAAGTTTGGGATTAATTTTTTTTGGTTATACTAATGTTGGATTCATATCTGATTCATATAAATGAATATCTAATACTATATATTTATTTACAAATAGTGCAACTTCTATTTATTTTTGTTCTACAAAAAAAAACCATTTATGGGACTTATCTAATCCTGTTGAGTTCTTTGAGATTCATGAATAAAGTCAATAAATTTTTATGGATAAGTTTTATTATTCATCAAATTAGAAGTAATTTTGGATTAGATATATATGATAAAATTACCACTATATTATATGAAAATAATTATGCTTTTATAACATAATTAAAAAATTTGGTATATTAAAGTAGATATGATGAAGCATATATCATAGATATAATTTCTCACTCATGATATTTAAATGAATGGTGAGATTGATATCCCACAAATAAGGTCTCATGATAATATTGGGGATTTATTCAAAATAGAATTACTGATGTGAACTTTTTAGAAATTGATTTATAAAATTAGTATGCAATGAATGAACGTTCTATCATGAATTTATGTGTGGAAAATGTAACATTTGTATTCCTTTTCCCTTAATCATGTTTTTCCAACTGGGGTTTCTTGATTAGTTTTTAATGAAGAAACACTATGGGGACTTTATATTGATTTTACTCTTTTCCCAAATCAAAGGTTTTCCCCCAAATGGTTTTTCCTTGACGAGGTTTATAATAAGGAAACCATACATCATAATAGATATCCAAGGTAGTGTTATACATTATTAGGGATATCTATAATTAATGGTAACCATTAGATTTCCCAATGAGTTAATTTTTTCAACAAGACATTTCATTATGACCTATGGTCTTCCTATCATGTCTTGAAGACTTGATTAAATAATTATTATCTAGCAGAAACAGCTGAATGATCTAATCAAGAAAAGTTGTGAATGTTTCACTAAATTTCCCTTTATAAGGTTTTCCCACTGGGTTATTCTAATAATGTTCTTAATGAAGATTCATGACATAGAACTACTTTTGATTTTACTTGTTTTTCATATGAGGGATTTTTTTAGTTAAGGTTATATGAGATTCTATGAAATTATAACATACAGGGGGGGTTCAATAAATTTTTATTTATGGATATCATAATTTCTATATTTATGTGGAAACATCATTTCCCAAATCCTAGATAATAAATTACAATAATGGGGTTTGTAACCCTTTGAAATTCCAGCCTATATATATGTGTGAGTAATATAACGTGAGATCACCCTCTTAGAAATATACATTGTGTTATTTATTTCCATCTATTTATTTTATTCCCTTATCACAGAATTACTTTCTCTATTTCCATTCCAAATATCTGATGTAGCTTAACGTTCACCATTACTTCACCTTCGATCAACGTTTTAATATCAATTATGAAAATCTTTGTTGTTTTAATCGACGCCCAATACTTTTCGCAACAAATATATACATATATAGACATAAATAGATATGTATATATGTGTCTGTGTATTTATATAATGTATAAACACATTTATATATTATAAATATATATAAATATATAAATTAATATTAATAATTATTAAAAAATTATTAATTACTAATTACTATATATATATATATTATTTATAAACATTTTTAATATTATTAATCTTTAGCTACTGATTATAAATTTATATATGTATATATATATCAGTGGATTCATATATAAACAATATTATAAATATATAAAAACACATAAAACAATTTTACAAAGTATTAATTACAAATAAATATTATATATATATATATATATGAATACATAACTATATTAAAAATTACTACTAAAAACTAATTAATAAACAATTATTAATTATTATATATATAAATAATATGTATATATAAAATATATTATTTACATACATTTATAATATTATTCATCACTGTTTACTAATTATTAAATTACACATGTGCATATATATATATATCTATAATTAGTAGTAAGTAATATTATTTTATATATATTTACACATGTGTATATATACATATATAAATATATATATAATATTAAAAACCAATTATTTATTACTAATTAAAGTATATATAATGTAAATTTTAATTATTTAATATTAATTATCATTTTTTATTTTTATGTATTAAGTAATTACAATTGTGGTTTAAGTAGTAATTTATTATTTAAAATTAATAATTAATAATTATTGAAAATCATAAATATTCTTAATAATTAACTATAAAATATTAATAGCTAAATTATTCATATAGTATTAAATAATATAAAGTTGATTATTTATATTTCTTAATTTCTAATTGGTATTTAGGAATTACGCTTTTAATATTTATAATTATTAATGTCATGAAGCATCCCAGGCTACCCCTGATCTGGACACCTGTGTCGGCTCATGATAATGGCCCAAAGTGCATTCTTGATCCTCACGGGGTAACAACTAGTGACTATACATCAAATTTACACAACATAGAATGATTTTTCATAATAGATAAATTAAAAATCAAGGATATTCCACCCATAAACCTAACGTGAACATTCTATATATTGACATGCTATATAGTAGAAATAAGCAGTTATAAAATAAAATTGAAACCAAACTATGCATATAAAAGATATATTGAAAGTGATCTTAAAATACTTTCATGTGATGCAGGTATAATAAAAGTAACACACACACACACACATATAATATTAAATATGCATGATATGAAAAATTAATCTACTACATGTGATGCATCATGTTCACTATAACATTACCCACATGTTTTCATTAGTTTAAAACAAGAGTTGGTTCATTTAGGCTTTCCGCATTCATTGAAGACTTCAATAAATATTTCTACCAATGAATAGAAATGTATGCAGTGCATTGAAAATGGGGAGTTCCATGATTCACCTATATAAAGATATATGACCTCTTCTTTTGGGTGTGGGTGTGTGCTAATCAAGTTCATTCAAGGAATTTTAATTCATCAATTTCATGAAAAGTTGATAAAATTCACTTCTTCTAGAATTTTTGTTTATCATTTCTTAACGAAAATTCTAACCTACTTCCAAATTCATGTATCTTCATGATATTATCAAGGAGCCTTTAGATGGTGTTTTCTCTCAGAGGTAGGAAACATATGTTTTCTGATTCAGGCAATCTTTATCAATAATTATTCTTTGAAGGATGAATATTGAAGCTATTGTAAAGTCCAAATACAAGGTACTTTGTTTTGCAAGTATTTTTCATGTTTGATTTCATGAAGATAGATTGGCCTATGTTTATGTTGTTTCATAATGCTAAAAATTGTTAAATAATTAAACAAAGCACATTAGTTGTATACCAACCTATTTTATCAATATTTAAATGTGGTTTTAAACACTGGTTTTGATGAATATCATAAATGTAAAACAAAAAATATATTATATTGAAAAACTGCGCTCAATGGGTTAAATTTACACAACTTGTGTTAAAGTAATCCCATTTTACCTTTAAGTATATTGGGATACCTATAGGTCATTTTCTAAATATCCATATATGATGCTCTAAAATTGAACTATGTAAAAGTAGATGTAGAATAATTTTATGTTGATGAAACCTTTTTCGAGCTCACGTAAAGTTAATATATTGTCTACCTTTACATGAGATGCTCATGTAAATGTTTATAGAGAATCACCTCTAGGTTAAATTGTTATCACATAGAAAATATATGGCCTATCATTACATGAATAAGTTCATGTAATGGTAATATGAGTTTTACTATAATGTCTTGTAATGTCTTAGAATTTACGTATAATATTTTTATTATATGGTATTATTTTGAGACTAAAAAATTCGAAGACACTTGATTCGGAGGCCCAGAGTTCTCAGAATTATCCATTAAAAAATATATGATTTAAATATCATGTGTGAGTCATTTTATGGAAAAAGTAGAATAAATCTTAAATGGGTACCTATATCAGATATCTGAGGGCACCGTCACGTTCATGATGGCGGGTTTACCCTAGGTGCGACTTATGTTTCGTTAGTGCATGACTCTAGTGAGAAAACATAAAAATTGCAAAACCATAAATAAAATATTTAAATATAATTATTTAATTTTTCAAATGCTTATAACTCACAAGTGGTGACTTGGATTAAAAATATCAGACCACAACTAAGCTCATGTCGCTATGATTTTCTTTGGTAAATCCTAACATTGGCTGTAACATGACAACAATGAAGTTAGTTTTTGGTCATAAATAAAATAATTTACAATTATGTAATTGTTAAATGATTATAACTTCTAAAAGAAAATTCAGATTGAAAATTCAAGGGTACCATTGAGTTCATGGAGGCATTTTCTCCTTAGTCAGATCCTAACCTCGACTGGCATGGGTCGCTGGTGAATGTTAATTATTTTTTAAACTTTTTTAATGTGTGTCTGGTAAATGTACGAGTGGATTTTTCTATATTTTGAACCGGTGCTCAGATTGAAAATTTGAGGGAACCATTGAATTCGTAGTGTTGGGATTCACTTAGGCAAAGCTTAACTTTGACCAGCAAGGGTCGGATGAAAAATTTAATTTTTGAACTTTTCTGAAAAATAATTATAAAATAACAAAATTAGTTATTTTTCTTTCTTCAACTGTTGAGTGACGGATGGAAGGACCATAGTGTAATGACATATATTAAATAAGAGACATTTAATGACACATCCATTTGGATGTGTAACCGCAACATTCGTGGATTAAAGTTTCATTAACTGTGCTCCATTAATAAACCATATTAATGAACGCAACGTGGTGCAATTTCTTTTATTTAATCATTCCTTTGGAATGAGAATTGAGAACCCATGGGAGGAACCTCTGATGAAACACCGATGAAATATCCCTCCAATGATGAATGGAGAACAAACAACGACTGTTGGTTGAATTGATTTGGAGATCGATAAGAGGAGAAGAACGTTGAAAAAAAACAAATGTGGAATCCCTTCCTCCATCTGCAACAGATTCCCCTGAATCCATGTAGGGGGTTTTATGAGTTTAATTTTCCACTTTTACCATTATTAGAAAATACAATGAATTTTGATCATAGGCTAACAGGCTGACTCGAATTGTGTTTGTTCATGTAGGTGATTTCTGTAGGGTTTTAATTACGGGAAAATTTTTAAACTATTTTGATTATTGTTATCAACCCATGTTAGAACACTAACACAGAGGGTGATGGCCTATCAGAACATAGCCTGGACCCCCTGGAATTTTTTATGTGCCTTATTTGTGTGTGATTGGGAAACAAAGCAGAAAGATGAATTTAAGAGCTTCACAGTGAATGAAGAAACTCAAAAGGCCCATAGGTGAAAACAGGAAAGAGAAAAGACAACCACAACATCTTCTGTGGCCTGTGGAAGAACTGCTGGTGCGGTGGCTGGCCTAGCTGACCGCATGGAAGAGCGGCGCCCGGAGGCACCCTGGCGGTGGAAGCTGCGGCTAGTCGGGCAATGACAGTGGGATTAAACAGCACTGACGTGCTGCGAGGGTAGAGGAGTGAATCGTTGGGGCTACTCTGCTGGACCAATGGTCGGCTCCAGCCAGCCGTTTTAGGGGGGTGGCACTGCTAGCTAGCTGAACCAGATGCACAATGTCCGGTCGGTGCATCTAGTAACCAGCCTGCATCAGTGTGGGATGAGTTTTCCAGGTGGTCCGAACCATTGGCTAGGACGAACTCACCAGCCAGGACGGACCCGCTGGCCGGGCTGGACCCGCTGGTCGGGCCGGACCCACATGTCCAACGGGCTATCCGACCCGGACCCATACTGAACCCAGACCCGATCGGCCCCGTTTCGTTAAATTTAGTGTATCTCACAAACCAGGCATCTGATTGACGTGTCGTCAGTGGTGTGAGGACCCTTCTGATGAGGCGGACCTTTTGAGATACTAGAGTAAAATTTTGGAAGAATTTGGACTGCGTTTGGGTTGGATCGGACTTGAATCAAACCAGGTACTATTTTCGTTTTTGCCTATACCTTAGAGACTGGGCGTTCGATCGACGCATTTTTTGTCACATTGAACCCCTTATTAAAATTTGGTATTCAGGTTACTTCTTTGATAGACTTCGTTGTAGTTGAAATACAACTAATGGATTAAGGAGTGGTTTCTGAGAAACTTAAGTGCTCCAAATGTGGGAATCCTATGGCTGGTTTTCAAGTGAAGAGCGACCCATTGTGGATCAGCATCAGAGAGACCCTGTTTAGATCAATAGTAGGGAGACTCGACAAGGAATAGCCTTAGAGTGTCCCATCGTGGATCAGCAACTTATGACCCTATGTAAATCAACAACATACCAACCTGTGTAGATTGACGACTCAGGGCGCTCTGTGGATGAGTGAATTATGAACGTGTGTGGATCGATAATTTATGACCCTGTGTAGATCGAAAACTGACGACCCTATTTGGATCGGTGTCATACGACCCTGTGTGGATCGGGAATAGAATGAATTCTTTGTGTTTCAGTAGTGAAGCTTCTTAATGGAATAAAACAATTTATCTTTACGACTAATCATCATTATTCCATATTCCTTAAGTTATATACTTGGTGTGAGCTACGTCTTTTACTTTGTACTTTGTGGTCTAGGTATTTGTTGGTTGTTTTACCTCTGGGGTATTTTTTCTTTGTGGTGTTTTCCTTCAAGGATTACTGAGTGGCCTTTGGGGGTCTTGGGGTCCCTACAGAGTATTTTTATAATCACCCCTGTATAGGCTTTGACCACAAGTATTGTGTCTGGTGTAGATAATCGATGTTTCGACAGAGGTGTTTCGGGGGATGGGATTGACGGATTCTATAATGGTGGATATAGTTTCCTTGGACTTGGTGGGGTCCAGTGGGATCGGGAAGCCATGAAATACTAATTTTGATTCTAGTAGCTTCATTAGTATCACGATCAGGTGGGGTTTTCCATGGATGTCCATCAGATTTCCCTTTTTGTACATTACTATTTTCAGTTCCTTGTTTGGTTTGTATTATGACCCACTTACTTTCACTTGTACTTGACCTCAACATTGTTTTAGTGGTATACTTGTTTCCCCCTTTCAGTGTGTTGGGATGTGGTTGGACATGTGTGTTTACATGTTTAAAGGAAATGCCTTCCCTTTTGGGATATGCCTTTAGGTGCTAGTCACCAGCCCCTAGCCATTGGAAGGCGGGCATGGGGAAGTCTTGACACAGGTCCTGGGGGATGGGTTGTGAAAAAGTTGTATCAGAGGGTGTTTTTTTCTAACATAAAAACTAAAAGACTGTATTTTTCAATGGGGGAAATATTTTTAAGTGTCTTGAGTTCAAAATTCAATCTAGGGAGTCCTGTGTTGGTGCAGTGACCAACATGACCATACACCAAGACCTTGAATTCAGTTTTCTGACTCGATACACAAAAAAATTAGTTGCATGTGTTTTGAAAATGTTTTTCTATTGAACTATTTTGAGTCATCTCACCAGGTATGACCTTTTGACCGTGGTTCATCTTGATTCTCTTTCAAGATGCCTCCACACAAACAGCTAGCCAGGATTCCAGTGCGTGACCATGAGGATGGTCCGTAGAGTAATGAGGATTCCGTAGAGGGATGATTGCTCAAGATAGTACCTTCAGGTGGTGTCCTAGAAATACCACTTCCCCAATGGTCAGTAGTTACTACTAGCGCTACCGGTAGAGGAAACATCTAGGTTTAGTGACTTATATGAGTTTCAGTGATAGATACCCCTCAGGTTCCAAGGTGATCTTGACTCATAGGTGTCTAAGGATTTTCTTGAGGTGGTGACCAAGTTTCCAACTATTCAGTGCCCCATTATATCAGATGGAGGTCCTAGTAGTGAACCCTTTATGTGGATCAATAGAGCGATGAAAGGGCTTAGATTACCCTGATCATACGTTGTGGTGAGTTTTTCATGGAAAGAGCATGAGAACCTTCCTTAGTTAAGGTCCATAAAAAGATAAGGGGTATCTGTTACCAAAAGCTTATAGAGTTTTTTCCGGACAACATGCCAGTAGCTGAGCATTCGTCGAGATATACTGACCATTCCAGGTACTCGATGAATACGATACAACCAGTGATTTAGGGATCAAACCTCCGAGTGATATGTGTCTCGGGACATCTAATCCAACACTATTACTCTATGAATTCCTACTTATGTTAGTATACTATAGAGAACTTTTTTTTGATGAAATTTATTTGGATGAGTAGAAACTACCAATGATTGTGAGCAGTGAGAAAGTAGGAATCTGATGTCACTCTCAAAGACTTTTATGTGTAAAATTATTTGGGAAGAGGAAGTGATAGGGATAAATGAATTGACAGGGCACAAGACATGGAAGAAGAGCTAGGATAGCACCAGGAGGTGGTATAAAATTTGACATATTACAATCATCACACCAATGTGGTATCTACCAAGCTCAGGGAGCTGGAGGACTGGGGATGGTAGTAGCTACATGTAGTTAAGGAATATGATCCAAGGGATCTAAGAATGATTTGATGTATGGTCTGTGTCTACTACTAACTTCCATATTAATAGTCATAGGTACTAATATTTCTTCTTGTCACGAATCTTGTTCAACACCTAGAGTTTCCTGTTAAACCATTGACTTGACCCTTATATATAGAGAAACCTATGGGAGGATACTCGATAATCACACTAATGATAACAGTTTGATCTAACCCTTGAGGTGAGTGTTTTGGTTGTAACCTCTTAGTGGCAGTGTCGGGGCCTTATGTTGTTAGTTTGGGTATGGAATGATCATCCACTGTTTAGGATCATATTGACTGTTTTAGGAAAAAAGGTTGTGGTATATATATTGTGTTGGAATGGGGTTTTACATGGTCAGCGGAAAAGGAAACCCAGGAAGCATGGGATAAGCTCATGAATAGGAGGGTGCAATAGATCACTCTTTATTTGGCCAACCATACCATCATGGTAGTATGTTTTTTGAGTTTTCAGTTCCCAACAGTAGTGGAAGATTGTGGGAATGTCCTTTCAAAAGATTTTTGTAGTATTACCTCCCCACATGGAGAGGGACTTCTGTATTGTCTTGTACACAATGATGACACCGATATCTACAACTGCATATTGGATGGCTCCTACATAGATCTGAGAGCTAAGATTATAGATAGGGGACTTATAGAGTAAGTTCATAGTAAGACCCAGTGTTTGAGGTTATGTGTGGATTACCATAACTTTAACCAACTGGTCTTGGAGAATTAGTACCCACTACCAAAATATCTGTGGGCACATCAATCAATTAAAAGCTGTATCCTTTCACGTGGATGGAAATGTGATCGTAGGAATTACAGTAGTTGAGATAGTGATGATGGATGGAGTTCCTCAAGGACTATGACTTTGACATATTCTATACTCTTGGAAAGGGGAATGTGGTGGTAGATGCACTCACAGGGAGGTCTGGTTTACAATTTTTGAGTGAGGAGACATAGTAGCTTGCCACAATATAGATATCCTTCGTGGATAGTGATGGAGAAACTTACCTCTAGTCTATGACTATCCCTCCCCCACTCTTATATCATGTTAGGGAGGCACAACTTGTGGATGTTGAATATGGGGCTCGACATGATTAGATATACTTAGGACTTTATCCTGATGGATTTTTGATAGGTGGAGAGCGCTCCATCCTTTTTATAGGAAACACCTTAGTACTATTGACTTTTCTTGGAGGAGGTGTTGAGGGGGTTACATACTTCCCCTTTGGTGGTACATCTTAGAGTGACAGGGATGTACTAGGACCTCTGATGTCAGTAATGGTGTCCAGGGATGAAGAAAGTGGTGGCTGAGTTCATTTCATGATCCCTCAGCTGTCAGCAAGTGAAATCTAACCATTAGGATACAGCATGCATGAGCACAACTTTCCCCCCCAGACAGATGGTCAGATGGAGCGAACCATATAGACCATGGAGGACATGCTTCGTAATTGTGTCTGGGATTTTGGTCATAGTTAAGAGGACAACCCACCAATGGTGGAGTTTGCGTACAGAAATATCGATCACTCCATCGTTGACATGGAACTGTTTGAGGGCTTGTACAAGTGACCATGCGGATCACCTCTATGATAGAAAGACCCAAGGGAGTCAGCACTCATTGTTCCACATTTTCTACGGGATACCTCTGAGAAGGCGCAGATCATTCAGGAGTAGATGAGGACTGCACATAGGTGACCGAAGTCAAATGAAAACAGGAAAGGATGACCCATGGAGTTTGAGGAGGGAGACCATGTTTTTCCTTCAAGTCTCACCCCAACAGGGATTGCAAAGATTTGTATGGGGTGGAAAGATATCTCTGAGGTTCATCAGACCTTTTAAGATCCTTATCAGAGTTGGTGAGGTGGCGTACCATCTAGCTCTTCCCCCATAGATGCATTGAGTGCATGATATTTTTCATGTGTCGCAATTGAGGAGGTACATTCATGATTATCACACATAATTGAATGGGATGAGCTAGAAATTGACAGTGGGGTGACATTTGAGAAGTTCCTAGTGGACAGAGAGGATCAATAAGAGTAGGTTCTTCATGAGTGGTCGATTTCTCTAGTGTGTGTCTGATGGCAACAGAAGAATCTCCAGGAGAAGACAAGGGAGCGGGAGGCCCAGATTCGTGCTCAGTACCCCGTCTTTTTGTTTAGTTGTTGTTTTGGATTTTCTGGGACGTAATCCCCAAAGGTGGGGAGAATGTAACGTCTTGGAATTTCTGTGTAATTTTTTTATTACATGGAATTATTTTGAGATTGTGAAATTCGATGGCATGTAATTCCGAGGCCCGAAGTGATCAGAATGATCCGTAAAAAAACCTAACATTTAAATAGCGTTCGTGAGTGGTTTTCCTGAAAATGTCAAATAACTCTTAAATGGGTGCCCAAATCAGAAATCTAAGAGCACTATTGAATTTAGTATGGTGGGTTTACCGTAGGCGCGACCTAATTTTAGTCGATGCAGGCCTCTTGTGAGAAAACAGGAAAATGGAACAACAATAAATAAAATAATTAAATAGAATTATTTTATTTTTCAAATTCTTATAACTCGCTAATGGTGACTCAAAATAAAAATCCAATACAACCAATGAGACCGTGAGGGTATTCTTTCCTTAGGAAAATCCTAACATTGGTCGGCACTGTCTGATAGTTGAAGTTAGTTTTTTCTGTAAATAAAATAATTAAGTAACAATTATTTTATTTTTAAACACTTATAACTTCTAAATGGTAATTATGAATGAAAATAAGAGGGATCCTTTGAGTTCGTGGGGGTGTGTTCCCTTTAGGTGGATCCTAACCTCAACCAGTGTGGGTCGTGGGTGAATGTTAATTATTTTTTGAACTTTTTTTATGGTATGTTCAGTAAACATGTGAGCATGTTTTTCCATCATTCAAACTGATGATCAGATTGAAAATATGAGGGAATCATTGAATTCATAGTGTTGGGATTCACTTAGGTGACGCTTAATCTCAACTGGAAAGGGTCAGACAAAATAGTTAATTTTTGGACTTTTCAGAAAAAAATAATAAAATAAATAAATGAGTTATTTTGTTTCTACAACCGTTGAGTGGTGGATGGCTAGACTGCAGTGTGATGACAGATATTAAATAAGATACATTTAATGACACTTCCCTTAGGATGTGTAGCTGCATCGTTCATGGATTAAAGGTTCATTAATTTTGGTTCATTTTATAAACCAAATTAATAAACGCAATGTGGTTCTATTTCTTTTATTTTAGCAATCCTTTGGCAGGAGAATTGAGAAGCCACAAGAGGAACCTCTGACGAAACTCCAATAACATCTCCCTTAAACAATGAATGGAGAATTAACGACAACCATTGGAGAAATAAATTCAGATATCAACAAGCAGAGAAGAACATCGAATGACAACAAACATGGAATCCCTTCCTCCATCTGCAATGGATTTTACCAAATCCATGTGGGTGGGGGGTTAAGAGTTAAATTTTACTCATTTCTCTAGTTCTTGGAAAATATAATGAGTGTGGATCAACATACTAACAAGTTGATCCATGTCTTGTTTGTTCACGTGGGTAGTTGTTGTGGGGTTATAATTATGGGATAATTTTAAAATATTATTGATTATTGTTATCACCCCATGATAGAACAATAATGAAGAGGGTGTGGGGAAATACGAACAAGGCCTGGACCCCCCTCTGTTCTTAGTTTACGTATGTTCTTTGCGTGTGACTGGGCAACAAAGCGACAAGACAAATTTAAGAGCTTTGCAGTGAAGGCGATAACCCGGGAGGCTCGTAGGAACAAACAAGAAAGAGAACGGACCACCGAAGCATCTTCGATGGACCATAGAAGCAACCACTGGTGCAATGGTGGTAGCCACCTGAGCCAACTACATGGAGGAGAAGCGACCACAGGAGCCGCAGTAGCAGAAGCTGCGGCTAGCCAGGCAGCGGCACTGGGATGAAGCGGGCCCGACGCGCTGTGTGGGGAGAGGAGGGGCCCAATAAGACCACTCGGCTAGACCAAGGGCCGGCTCTAGACAACTATTTTGGAAGGGGGAAGTTCCCCTATGACACCACCTACTGGATGAACCAGACGCACCGCGTCCGGTCAGTGTTTCTAGCAACCGGCCCGCATATGCACGGGCTGCGTTTTCCAAGAAGGCTGGACCCACTGTTCAGGCTGAACCACTATCTAGGATGGACCTACTAGTAGGGCCGGACCCCCAAGACCAACGGGCCAACTGAGCCGGACCCCTATCAGGCCCGGACTCGACCAACCCCGTTTTTCCAAATTGGGCATATCTTGCAAATCATGCATTCGAGTGATGTGACATTAACGACGTGAGGACCCTCGCGACGAGGTGGTCCTTTTGAGATAATACAGTATAATTTTGGATTAAGTTTGATTACGGACAGGTTGGATCCGACTCGAATCCAACCGGGCCCTATTTACCTATTTTCCTGTATCTTAGAGATTGAGTGTTCGATCGACGTTCCTTCAGTCGCATTGGAAACTTTTGACAAGGCAGTCCTTTGGGTTACTTTTTTATGAGACTTCATGGTGGTTGAAATATGACCAATGGAATGAGTAGTGGTTTTTAAAAACCTCAAACGCACCAAGTGTGTGAATTCTGTGGCTTTCTGTCAAGTGAAGAGAGACTCTTTATGGATCATCATCAGAGAGACCCTATGTGGATCATCAGTAGCGCAACATAATGAGGAACAGATTTAGAATGAACTATCATGGATCAAATACTTATTCCCCTATGTGTATCGATGAATTACAACCCTATGTATATCGATGACTTACAACCCTGTGTGGATCTAGGACTTATGACCCTTTGTTGATTGACGACTTACGACCCTGTGCGGATCAATGACATACGAACATGTGTGGATCGACAATAGAATGACTTCTTCATGGTTCAATAGTGGAAATTCTCAATGGTAAAAGATGATTTAACTTTACAACTAATCATCATTATTTTTATTCCTTAAGTTATATATTTGTTGTGAGCTGCATTTTTTACTTTGTGATATGTGGTTGATGTCTTGCTTTGTTGTTTTACCTCTAGGGAATTTTTTTCTTTGTGGTATTTTCCTTAGATGATTACCAAGAGACCTTCAGGGGTCTTGGGGTCCCTAATAAGTATTTTTATACTCCCTCTTACATGGTATTCTTCTACATGTGTTGTGTTTGATGCAAATGATCGACGTTTCGATAGAGATGCTCAGGGGGACGGGACTGACGAATACTACGATGCTGGACATGGTGGCCAAGGACCAGGTGGGGCCCAGAAGGACTGAGCAAGAAGGACATAAATTTTTTTATTCCAGTAGCTTCACTACTCTCATGATTAGCTGGGGTTTTCAACAAATGACCATCACAGTTCCCTTTTTTCACTTTACTATTTTCAGTTCTTTATTGGATTTGTGATCTGGCCCACTTACTTTCACTTGTACTTACACTTAGCCTTGTTTTAGTGTTATACATGTTTCTCCATCTCAATTTGTTGGGATGTGTTTAGATATGTGTGTGTGTAAATGTTTAAACGAAATTCCTTCCCATTTTGGGATATGCATTCCGGTGCTTGTCACTAGCCCCTGGCATTTGGAAGGCGGTCTTGGGGTAGTCATGTCACAAGCCCCGAGGAACAGGTTGTGACATGGACCAAAATTATTTGGTCCATTCAATTGCTGAAAAATGGTGTTTGAGGTGTTTTGTGAGGTCAAGGTGACTTATCCTCTACACTTTTCCAAATTTCTAGCTCTGTGAACAATGTTTCCAATTTTGTGAACAATGTCTTCAGTGAGACAGATGTGAATAGTGTCATCAATGAGACAAATGTGAACAGTTTCATTGGTGAGACAAATGTGAAAAATTTCATCAGAGAGATAGATATTAGCACTATAATCGGTGAGACAGATGTGAATAGGGTCCTCATTGAGACAGATGTGAAAAGTGTCATCGGTGAGACAAATATGAACAGTGTCATCAGTGAGACAGATTTTAATAGTGTCATCAATGAGATAGAAGTGAACAGTATCATTAGTGAGACATATGTGAACAATTTTATTGGTGAGACAAATGTGATGAGTTTCATCAGTGAGACAGATGTGAATAGTGTCATCAGTGAGACAGATGTGAATAGTTTCTTCAGTGAGACATATTTGACGAGTGTCATTAGTGAGTCATTTTTACTATCGGAATCAATGAGTCATTTGTATTGTCAGCATCAGTGAGTCATTTGTACTGTCAGTGTCATAGATTCATTTGTACTATCACTGTTAGTGATTCATTTTTACTATCAGCATCAGTGAGTCATTTTTACTATCAGACTCAGAGATTCATTTGTACTATCTGTGTTGGTGATTCATTGGTACTTCCGGCTTTGGTGTGTCATTTTTACTATCGGCGTTGGTGAGTCATTTGTACTGTCAGCGTTAGGGAGTCATTTGTAATGTTGGCGTTCATATGTGTACAATGTGTCCATCCATCGGTAGGTGTACAGAGTTTCCATCCAACGGTAGTTGTATATTTTTTACAAGCATCAGTAGGTGTAATATGTTTCCAACTTTCAGTAGGTGTACAATGTTTCCAGATTCATACAGTTCTCCCATTTAACGTTTTCTTTTGAAAAAAATGTATTCAAGGTATTTTTTAAGGTATTTAAGGTTGATTAAAATACCATAACTCCTATCATAATTTTCCTAAGGCTCGAGATTCCTTTACTTTGTCAAACCATGTGGTTTAATGCAATCCACTTTTAATGGAAAATCCATCATATCTTAAACTGGTACTCCATTAAATCTTCGAAAGGGATGAGATATCTTCCCCCCCTTATTTTACCTTCTTGTTCCCTAGTACAAGATGATCTAACCTTTCTTTATTCCCATAAGAGTGGTTTTATCTAACCTTAATCCTTGGATTGTTTCCCCTTGCTGTTTCTCCCTATTACATGCACACCCCCTGTTTTGGTGCAAGCTGAAAGTGTTGATCTGTTATCAATAGAAGGTATGATCTACCTATGATCTTGTTTTTTTTTCAATCCTTCTTCTCATTTTTATCTTTTTTTTTTATGGAATGTCATCTCCATATTTTTAATGGATTTTTCTTGGGTTTAGGTTGGTGCAGTCATGCCACGACACCCTGAGGTGGATGTATTTATCATAGGGAAAGGAGAGCATGATCCATTGTGTTGTCCTATTCTCATGTAAAGAACATCAAGAACCTTTTGAGGTAGGGGATTCACTACTTCCCTAATTTTTTATGTGAAATCATAGAGTCAAGATGATTTAGGAAACATTATCATAATAGAATTGACATAATAAATATTTCAATCAGATAAATAAATTAGTATCAATCATATGTTATTGTCTCTTGTTTTGAAAGATAGTGTGATATCTATGTTTTCCTTGTTTAGAATGTTATTCTTAATGGAAATTAATAAAGAACATAAACTAGGATTAATTGTAAATTATTTTTCAAAAATAAAGAGGCATGTAAATGAATCTATTTTTTGATATTGTAAATTGATGATAATAAAATTGATGTAGTAAGCTTGTTTAATTAATTTGTGATAGCTATGATAGCTTGCTATTTAGGTTGCATATAGCTATAACCTACTAATAATTAATCGGTTAATTCAATATGGATTAATGAACTGCTTGTTTGATAATAGATAATGCATTGAAGGGTTCTGAGTTACCCTCTTTCTTGTAAGGACGAGTGCTTTCAACTCTGGATCCTTGAGAGCTCATTGCATGTGAAGGAAAAATGCCGTGTTTATGGGCCAAGAGCATATTTGATATGATGTTGTTTTCTAGATACTTGTGTTTTTATGTGATCCTGGATGGATGTTGTGATATGTGGGGGTAGGGAGGCCTAGTGGTTGTAGCAGTAGTTGATTCCTTGAGGGGTGGCATGCATCAGTTTATGCATGTGGGAGTCAGGGAGGACACCAGATATGATTAAATGGGATGGATATGAATGATTGGACACTTGTGAATTTTGTTTGATGTTTATCTACTTTACTTTCCCCACTTCTCAAGGCAGCTGGTTTTTCTTACCCTCCTTAGAAAATGGGTGAATACGCACAGGTTATTCCAGGTAATTTCTGTGTTTAGATTCTCAAGGGAGGATGGATCTATGATATTGATATATGTGGAAATGACTCGATGGGTAGTTCACCTACTGACCATGTGGATCCCCTTATTCCTGGTATCATAGAATATTTTCTAGAATGAATGGGAAAATGGGAAAGTGATAATACTATTAATAAATAATCGATTAAATGATGTTAACCAACAGGGTTGGAGTTTGGTGGGATACAATACTAAGGTTGCAATTTAAAGGAAAATTGGGCATTGGGTGTGATGCTAATTAAATGTAATGTGGATTTAATATCAGTTAATTAATGTTTAAATAATTAAATTACCTAATGTGAAACTAATAAAAAGGGATAAAGTAATATAGGGCATCTCTTTAAATGGTTGTGTGATTATAGGATACCTAGTCTTAGTAGTAGCACCCAAGAGTTCGAGAGATGTTATCTGTAGTTGAGTCTAAGACTATATTATGACCATAGTGTTGTTGTGAGCATTAGTATATTCTGTTCATTTTTCTCTATATGTTACTCCACATCATCATTTAGGGATACTAACACCTTGGGGATTCTAAGACCTAGGGGGGGTCCCTGACATTCTAGTTGGAGGATGTATGGATGACTACCCCTTTAGCCCCACTCTCTTCTCTTTGTAGTAACTTGTGCTGGTAGGAACCAAAATTAGTTTTTTCACATATATGTGTGTAGATGGAAGTGATGGCTTTTGTTTATTCCCAGACATATATTTTGGATATATTTTCCTATAGACAACTATAGGTGTAACGTGTATAGGCTATGGTAACTTGAGTATCCTTACTTGGTGTATGAGATATAATGGTTCGAGGTATAATTTCGATGAATGATACATGTTATATGAGATATGGGGGATCCTGGAAACTACCTGGTTACATTGGTTATGGGGATGTGGTGGATGTGTTTCACATGGTGCATGTTTTGGTTCTTCTCCCAGGTGTCTGCAAGAAAGCCTTTTTAGAGAGAGATGCTTAGGATGTGCGACATTGGGGAAAAGCAAAAAACATGTGGGGAGTGTTAGAGGGGTATTATTGATATTATTTAATATATTATATACTCTTGTATGTGATACTTGGTGAGGGTATCCATGTTGAGGATGGGAACATAGTATACTTTTTTAGGTCACGAGTTAGATTCACATGTTGTTCACTGTGATTTATCAAGCTTTGTTTAATTTTTCATGAGAGGATTCGTGGAGGATCGTATAGAGTATAATGTTATAATCACCCTATGTATATATATAAATTATTTTTTAGGTCACTTGGAGTAGGTTGGAGATCAGGTTTGTTACTAATATCTTGGTGTTGTAGGAGCTGTTTGGGCTTTGTGGTCACTGCCATTTTTACTTTCTTTTGGTACTTGAAGTTTTATGTTTTAGTTCTAGTAGTTCATACATGACATTAAATATCTTTACTTGGGATTTATTTTATATTGCAGTATGAGTTGGAGTTGAATGGTGTATGTATTATCTCTTTATTCCACGTGTGTTATCTTAGAGGGTAATGCCTCTCTTTTGTGTGGTTAAAATACCCTCAGTGCTAGTCTCCAGCCTGGGGCCTACTAGAGGTGGGACATGGGGGGTCACTATTTCCCTTCTCACATTTCCGGCCCAAGAGGGGTACACCTTGTAGGAAGGGGATGTGACAAATAGGTATCAAAACGATTTTGAGGGATAGGATAGAGTTCGGTGTTAAGAACAGGTGAGGTTTCCTGGGTTAATAGGGAAACATTGTCACTTAAGTCTAGTAGGTGATGTAAACACTAGATACCGGATGAGACATAGGTGTTTAGGTCCCCCTGTGATATGATGCATGAACATTTATGATTATAGTGGCTACTAAATGAGGTGATACTGGATGTATGGAAGACACCTTGGAAAGGATCATTCATCATTCTTATTTTTGCCTTTGTTTGAATGGGTAGACATTGGTTAAGGTTCACCTTAAATGAATAACAGAAAACAATTAATTGATTAATATTGAGTCTTCAATATTCTCGGTTTAGGATATATAACTATTTTTTATTTGGAAAGCATGGATCCAAGTCAACATCCTCATTAGGTTCACACAAAATAATTCCAGTAGGTTGTGCCAGAAAATCACTATAGGGTAGAGTTTGGTGACGATGACACTTGAAGGAGGACACTCGAAGTGTTTTAGTGCCAGAGTCTACAAATATACGAGGGCTCTATTCCAGACATAGTCATGGTAGAATGGTTGGAGGAGGTTGAGATAGCATTCATCTCGATCCATGCTTGGATGGAGCACTATGTGTCTTTGGTTGTGATGATGCTGCATGGGGCAGCGAGGTTGTGGTGTTTCATTTCCCCGGGGATCATAAAGAGTTGGCAATATCATGGGAGGAGTTTCGAGACAACTTCAGAGCTGATTTTCTTTCTTTGACCAGGAATTCATCTAGTCTCTAGGAGATTTTTAACTGTCGATAAGGGATATCTATTGTGTGAGATTTCAGAATACATTTTAAGATCCTTTTATTATATGATTCAGAACTCTTTCCAGATTTGGAGGCTAGGGCATGGCCTTTAGAGGAGGCTTTACATCCATAAATCCAGTGCCTGGTCACCACATTTATAAAAAAGACTTATCTTGAAGTGATATCAGGGGTAGTGGTAATTAAGAGGAATTTATCCATAATAGTATCTTCACGAGAGGTGAGTCATCAAGATTCATCATGAAGTGGAGTTGTGGTTTGGGGTTTATGGTTTTTAGAGTATAAGTGTTTTTGTTCAAAAGTGGGTAGGTCCCAGCCCTTATCATCTCATTTTTCCTTGGGTAGAGGCTCTAAGGAATATTCCAATGGTTCAAGTGGTTGTTTTTCTTATGTAGGTTGAGGTCATCCGTAGTGAGAGTGCTTGGCCTTTCAGTTCGGTCATAATTCACCATGTGTTCGGCTTTAGGTTCCTCCGTTGAGGTAGTTACAACTGAGGAAATAATAGCAGGTTGCACTAGCTTTGGATTCGTAGAGAGAATATGGGGCAGAAAGTGGATAGCCCCATGATGCTTCCCATCCCCAGAGAACATAGTGTGTCTGTGGTGGTGGTCATCATCAGGGTCCGAGAGGCCATAGAGGAGGTCATGGTTGGATTCATGCTTTAGAGTTTTCAGTGCCAAGTGAGACAAACATCATTTGAGGTACTCTTTTCCTATTGTATAGTTTGGTGTATGACTTCTTTGACTCAGGATCCATGCACCCCTTCATATCACCTGCCATTGTCCATGCTTTGGGACTTAAGGCAGAGAGGATTCTCGTTCCCTTGACATTGACTACACTAGTTAGAGGTTGATTTTACTAGTTTGATGTATGTAGAAATGTGAGATAGTGCTGGGGAAACACCACTCCTGGAGATATTTCATATTTTTATAGATAAAACCATATGATTTCATCTTCATCATGGATTGGTTGTATTCAGTATAGGCTACCGTGGATTGATTTAGGAGGTAAGTGATGTTGTTTTATGATGATGGAGAGCTAGTAGTGTCTGTGGGCTACTGAGACCCTCATATGGATTAGAGGCATGTTCTGTCTTTTTCATCCTTGATGGCTGAGCTGATGCTAAGTTATTCAGAGGTCCAGCAGTTGGCATTTCCTTGGGTCATAGAAGAGTACCCTGATGTCTTTCTAGAAGAGGTTGTAGCATTACCCACTCGATGAGAGATCAAGTTTAGGATCAACCTATAGCCAGGTGCATCTCTTATATCCCTGTCTATCCATAGGATAACCCCTTATGAGTTACAGGAGTTGCATGTACAACTCTATTGTCTGTTATAGTTTGGTTTTGTTCAGTTGAGTGTGTCACCATTGGGTGCACTGGTTTTGTTAATGAAGAAGGCTGACAGTAGTTTTCGGTTGTGTGTCAATTATCGTCTCTTAAAAAAATGGCAGTGGACAATTTCCATCCTCTTCTATATATAGGTGATTTATTTGATCAACTGAAGGGTGAAAGTTGGTTATCGAAGATCAATTTTTTGTCGGGATATCATTAGAGGCATGTGAAGGATGAAGATATCCCAAATACATATTTCTGTTGTTATCAGGGGAATTACAATTTTGTTGAAATTCCATTCAATGTAATGAATTCTCCATATGTGTTCATGAGGTAGATGAAATCTATGTTTCGTGATTTCTTAGATAATTTTGTGGTGGTTTCCATTGAAAAAATCTTTGTGTACTCCACGTCTAAGGAGAAGCATGCTGGACATTTGCACGTCGTTTTGGGAGTTTTTCGTCAAAAATAGCTATTTGGGAAGCTGTCGAATTGTGATTTTGGGGCTCAAGAAGTTCATTTCCTAGAAAATGTGGTCTCCTGTTAGGGAGTAACTATGGATCTATTGAATATTTTTGCAGTTGTGTCTTGGGAATCCCCCAAGACCGTAGCAGAGGTGCGAAGTTTCCTTGGTTTTGTAGGCTACTACATGAGGCTCATAGCCGATTTATGTCAGATTGTGACTCGATGGAAAACATTGACAAAAAAGTATCAGAAATTCATGTGGACTGATAATTATTATGTAGCTTTTGAGTATCTAAAGGACAAGTTGGTAAGTGCTCCCATTCATTATCTAACAGTAAAGGGAGTTCAGTTTGATGTTATCTACGATGCTTCTCATCTGGGGTTACGTTGTGTTCTGATGTAGCAGAGATTAGTCATTTATTATGGGTCTTGGTAGTTGCATCCCCATGATCATAAATGTTCACCCATGATCTTGAGTTGTTAGCCATAGTGTTTCCCTGATTTTGTAGAGACATTACCACATTGGCGAGAACATTGTGGTTTTCACTGATCATAAGAGCCTGAGGTATGTATTCTCCTTGTGTGACATGAACTTGCAGCAACATCGGTGGATGTATTTATTATAGGAATATGACTTTTAAATCTCATATACACTTGGAAAGGGGAATGTTGAAGCTAATGCACTAAACAGGAAGTCATGTAGTGATACCGTGCATGAATCTGGTGATTCCTGGAGAGTGATGAAGAAATTTTAACATTACATTTCGATATGGGATAAGTTGTGGGTATAGGTTGTCTTTTTTAGATGATGGTTTTTTCACCTCTAATTCAGTAGGTGGAAGAGTCCTAATTGGTGGATCTAGAGGTGTAGTTATAGAGAGACTATGTTTTCTATGGTGAGGCCCCTAAGGGTTGGTCTAAGGATGAACAACATCGAGTGTCGTATCAAGGAAGGATTTTCTTTCCTTTTGATATGTATGATATGGTTCTCAGAGGGTTCCACAGTGCCTTTAGTGGTGCATCCTGGTGTGAAAAAGATGTACTGTGCATTGAGGTCTTAGTTTTGGTGTCCTAGGATGAAGCATCCAGTTGTAGAGTTTGTGTCTTGATTTTTGGTCTACCAGAAGGTGAAGGTCGAGCATCGTGTTCCCAATGGGAAACTACAGCAATTCGATGATCCTAATTGGAAGTGGGAGTACATCTCAATGGACTTTGTTACTACTTTACCTCAAGCTTAGGGAGTCCAGGACGCTATGCAGGTTGTAGTGGATCGTTTGGCCAAATCTTCCCACTTCATAGCAATCATGGAATTGACATCTGTGGATGTTTTTTTGAAGCAGTATCCTGAGGAGGTGGTGAGACTCCATGAAGTTCTGAGGATGATAATTTCCGATCGAGATTCTCATTTTACCTCTAGGGTGTGGAGAGGTATCTATAATTATTTATGTTATCAGATATTCCTTAGTACTACTTTTCATCCACCAACAAATGGTCAGATAGAGCAGACCATCCAGACTTTTGATGACATGTTAAGCTCTTATGTCCTAGATTTTGGAGGTTTGTGGATGAGGCACTTACCCTTGGTGGACTTCTCTTAATATAATAAATTTCACTCAACCATAGTTATGGAATCGTTGGAAGCATTATATGGACAACCGTGACATTCTGCATTGTGATAGAATTGGGTTGGATAGTCAGTAATTCTCAAACCAGAACTAATGAAAAATATAAAGAAGATGGTTTTAGTGATTTGTGAGAGGATGAAGGTAGTGTTGGACTATGATAAGTCCTATGGCGATCAAAGGAGGAGACCTTTAGAGTTTTTTTGGGGGATCACGTGTTTCTAAAGGTGACTATTTGTCATGGGTAGCGAAGGTTTGGTATTGGGAGTAAGATGTTTCCTCATTTTGTTGGGCCTTTCAAGGTGTTGGATCATGTTGGAGACATGGGGTATCAAGTAGCACTTCCCCCACCATTGATCCATATACCTGATGTTTTTCATGTGTCATAGATCCGTCTTTAACATTATGATGACCCTCATGTCATCGATTGGGGTGAGATCGATGATGATGATGTTGCCACCATCGAGGAGCAGCCTAGGGAGATCTAGGAACGCAAGGAGAAGGTGTCTTGTGGGCATTCTATTCCATTGGTTCATGTATTGTGGTGAAATAGTGGCGTTGAAGAGAGAACATGAGAATGTGAGTCCCAGATATGTGCATAGTACCATGAGTTGTATAATTTTTAACTCTTTTCATGTAATGATGTTTATTTGTATTTTTAGACCTTTCATGTTTATGAGATGGATTTCGTTGTTGTTTTTATGGATTTCTCTCTTTTAGAGGTATCTCCCCCATGAGAGCGTTTAGGATTCGTTTGTGGTTTATGCATGGTTTCTCTTTGTTCCTTGGAGAACGTAATTGATCTATTATTAGTGGTGAGAGCCTTGAGAGGTATTTGGAAGGGTGGTTGTTCAATCACATTTGTCTGTTTCCTATTTACTTTGGTTTTGAATTCTCAAATACAAAAATGTTTTGAGAGGTATCTGATGTAATGGCCCAGACCTCTCTGGTCTTTTACATTGCTGAAATCTTACTTTGAGGTGTTCTAGGAGGTCAAGGTGACTTATCCCCAACACTTTTCCTAATTTCTATCTCTATAAACATTATTTCTAGTTTTGTGAAAGGTTTCATTGGTGAGATAGATGTTAACCGTGTCATCGGTGAGACAAATGGGAACAATGTCATCTGTGAGACAGATGCAAACAGTGTTATTAGTGTGACATATGTGAAAAATGTCATCAGTGAGATAGATGTGAACATTATCATCGGTGAGACAAATGTGAATAGTGTCATTTGTGAGACATATAAGAACAACGTCATCGGTGAGATAGATATGAACACTGTCATCGGTGAGACAGACCTGAATAGTGTCATCAGTGATTAATTTTTATTTTCAGTGTCAGTGAGTCATTTTTATTATTGGAATCAGTGAGTCATTTGTACCATAGGTTTCAGTGAGTAATTTTTACCATCAGCGTCGATGGTTCATTTGTACTATCGGTGTTAGTGAGTCATTTGTACTGTCGGTTTCGGTGAGTCATTAGTACTTTTGAAATCTGTCAGTCAATTGTTTTTTCAGGATCTGTAGGTGTATAATGTTTCTATCCATCGATAGGTGTACAATTTTTCTAGCCATTTGTTGTTGTATAGTGTTTCTAGCCATTAGTAGGTGTATAGTGTTTCCAGTTGTCGGTAGGTGTGCAGTGTTTCCAGCTTCTTACAGTTTTACTATTTCACATTTTCATTGATAAAAAATGCATTCAAGGCCTTATTTTAAGGGATTTAAGGCTAATTCAAATCCCATGAGCCCTATCGTAATTTTTCCTAAGGCTCATATTCCTTTACTTCATCAAACTACATGGTTTCATGTGATCCATTTTTAATGGAAAATCTAACGTATCTTAAACCAATACTCCATTAAATATTCTAAAGTGACGAGTTATCTTCCACCATTATTCTACCTTCTTGATCCCTAGTGAGAGATGATTAAACCATTCCTTCTTCACATAAGTGTGGTGTGATCGAAACTTGATCCTTATATTGTTTTCCCTTGATGTTTCTTCCTACTGCATGCACACCCCCCATTTTGGGGCAAGCAACAAGTGTCGAACTGTCATCAATTGAAGGTATGATATACCTCCATTCTTGTGTTTTATTCTATTCTTATTCTCATATTTATCTTTTAAATGTTATGGAATGTGATCTCCATGCTTCTAATGGAGTTTTTTAAGTGTAGGTTTCTACAGTCATGCTGCGACATCCTTGGGTGCTTGCAGTTTTCATGGGGAAAGGTGAGTGTGATCCGTTGGGTTGGCTCATTCTCATGTAAAGAAAGTAAAGAACCTTTCAAGGTAAGGGATTCATTACTTCTCTAATTATTTATGTGAAATATTAGAGTTATCATGATTTATCCCACAAGATCCCAATGGAATTGACATAATACACATTTGATCTGAATAAATAAATTGGTATCAATCATATGTTATTGCCTCTTGATTTTCTAGATAGTGTGATATCTATGCATTCCTTGTTTATCATGTCATTCTAGATGTAAGTTGGTAAAGAACATAAAATGGGATTAATTGTAAATTATTTTTCAAAGATAAATAGGCATGTAAATGAATCTGGGTGTTGCTATTATAAATTGATGATAATCATATTGATGCAGTAAGCATGTTTAATTAAGTTATGATAGCTATGATAGATTTATGATTATGTTTACAATTGTTGGAACCTACCAATAATGAATTGGTTAATTAAATATTGATTAACGAACTATTTGTT
Organism: Viscum album; assembly: GCA_963277665.1. Taxonomy (NCBI): domain Eukaryota; kingdom Viridiplantae; phylum Streptophyta; class Magnoliopsida; order Santalales; family Viscaceae; genus Viscum; species Viscum album. Next base: position 1,507,453,140 of record OY728128.1, on the reverse strand, counting down.
TGATAAAAGATAATGCAATGAAGGGTTCTGAGTTACCCTCTTTATTATAAGGTTGAGTTCCTGCTGCTTTGGATCCTTGAGAGATCATTGTGTGTGAAATTATAATTCCTTGTTTAAGGGATAAGAGCCTAGTTGATATGATGCTTGTTCCCTAATGCATGTGTTGCGATGTGAGCTTGGGTGGCTATTTTGATATGTGGGGGTAGGGAGGCCCAGTGGTTGTAGATATAGTTGACGCCTAGAGTAGTGATATGCATTGGTTTATGCGTGTGGGTGTCGGAGAGGACACCATATATGATGAAATAGGTTGGACATGAATGATTGGATGCTTGATGATTTTTTTGGTTGTTTATCAGCTTTACATTCCCCACTGCTCAGGGCAGCTGATTTTACCTACCCTCCTTCTAAAAGGGGCGAAGATACAGAGAAAATTCCACCTACTTTCTATGTTTAACATCTTGAGGGAGGATGAGTATATGCTCTCTATATTGGTGAAAAAAACACGATAGGCAGTTCACCTACTCACCGTGTTGATCCCCTTATTCATGGATGCTTATAATGTTTTCTAGAAACCCAGAGAATATGGTAAATTGATAATTGTGTTAATAGATTATGGAATAAATGATTGAATAAATAATGTTAAACGATGGGGTTAGAGCTTTTTGGTATCCAATTCTGATGTTATAATTTAACAAAACAATGGAATTTGGGTGTGATGGTAAATAAATGTAATGTGGAATTAATAACAGTTAATTAATAGTTAAATAATTAATTAACGTAATGTGAAACTAATAAAAATTGATAAATTAATCTAATTTAGTTCTTTAAATCATTGTACGCTTATAGGATACCTAGTATTAGCAGTAGAAGTGGGGAGTCTGAGAGACGTTATCTTCAATTGAGTCTAAGACTAGATTATGCCCATAGTGTGGTTGTGATCTATAGTATATTCTTAACCTTTTGTGTTTCTATATGCTACTCCACCCTGTTAGTTAGGGAAACTAAAACCCCTGGGATTCTAAGCCCTGGGGGTGGGGGGTGTTTTCCCCAACATTCGGGTGGGAGGATGGATGGACGACTCACCCCTTTTCCCCGCTCTTTTCTCTTGGTAGTTACTTGTGTTGGTAGGAACAACAATTAGTTTTTCTCCATATATGTGTGTAGAGGGTTGTAATGGCTTGTGGTTATTCACACACATATATTTCGGATATAGTTTCATATGGATTTCTATAGGTGTAACATGTATAGGTTGTGATGGCTTGAGGATCCTAACTCGGTGTATGGGCTGTAATGGATTGATGTATAATGTCTAATGTTTGATACATGTTATGTGAGTTGTGGTGGCTTCTAGAAACTATATGATTACTTTGGTTACATGGATGTGGCGGTTGTGTTGCATGAGGTGCATGTTGTGGTACTTCTACCTGGTGTCTACGAGAAATACTTTTTGGAGAGAGATGCTTTGGATGTGCGATGTTGGGGAAATGTAAGAAACTAGTAGGGAAGTGGTAGTAGGTTACCCTTGATATTAATTATTATATTATATACTCTTGTATACGATACTTTGTGAGAGCATCCATGGTGAGGTTGGGAACATTGTATACCTATTTAGATGACGAGTAAGTTTCGCTTGTTGTTCACTGTGCTTCAACATTCTTTCTTTACATTTTCACAAGAGGCTCCATGGAGGATCCAACTGAGTATACTGTTATACTAACCCTATGTATAAATATAAACTATTTTCAGGTCACTTGGAGCAGGTTAGATATTAGACTATTTACTTCTAGCTTGGGGTTCTAGGAGCTGTTCGGGCTTCGTGGTAACTATCATTTTTACATTCCTTTGGTACTATCAGTTTTATATTCTAGTTGTAGTAGTTATTACATGAATTTACATATTTTTACTTGGGATTTCTTTTATATATCAGTATTAGTTGGAGTTGGATGGTGTATGAATTATCTCTATCTTCCGCATGTGTTCTATTAAAGGGTAATGCCTCCCATTTGCGTGGTTACTATACCCTCAGTGCTAGTCGCCAACTTGGGGCCTACTGGAAGTGGGACTAGGGGTAACTATCTCCCTTCTCACATTTCCATCCCAGGAGTGGCACACCTTATGGGGAGGGGTTGTGACATTTACCTTTACACGAACCATATATATAAAGGTAAAAGTTGGTAGCCTTATGTATTACTCATTGTGTAAGGGTCAATTATGTCTAAAATTTAAAAGCTTGTTATGCAAGGGTAGTGGGAGAAATTATATGGTGATTTAGAACTTAGTGAAATATGGACCCTCTCTCACAAAATAGATATAATGCTTTAGGTCATCATTTTTAGTGGGTGTAATTTCATTTAAATTCCTTAATGAAAATATATAATACTTGGAACTCACTTATTGGTATGTATCTATTTTATAATATAACATAATTAATTACAACAATATTTATATAAATAATTGTAATGAACAATAAAATAGTTAAAAAATGGTATATTGGATTGATAAGTGTTCTCAAGGAGAGGAATTTAGAGTACCCAAATGTGAGTGTTATAGAAATTAATCCCAAAAATTCCGACTCATCGATATTCGTTATCGGGTTCACATCACATATTTGTAATGAAAACCACTGACATAGAGATAAGAAAGAATTAATAATGGATGGAGTTGATCTTGGTGTTGGTAATGTAGAAAATTTTGATATATTATAAGTTGACACATATGATCTAAGTCTACATAGTGGATTGGTACTATAATTAAAAATAGTTATTATGCATTCACCATAAACATGAATTTTATTTTTGTATATTTTTTTAACCTGATGGTATTTTAATTAATTATAAAGATAAACAGTTGTTCCATATATAAGAATTAATTATTTTATGGAATTTTAAATATAATGAATGGATTATATATTCTAGATATAGAAAATACTTTTTATACCATAGTGTTGGTTCTAATATCAAATACTTCTAGCACTGTTCTCTTGGAAATAAAAAAGAGAAACACAATCAAAGACACTATAGATTATGATTTTTGGACACATTCCATTATGAATTGTTTAATATATGTGAATCTTGTTTACTATAAAAAATGATCAAAGAACATTTTGTGAGAAAAGGTGAAAGGTAAAGTGGACCATTGGATCTCATACATAGTGATGTATATGGACTAATGAGAAAATGTAAGGTCCACTAGGCTAGATACCCTGTGGTGGGGGGGGGGGTAATCAGGGTAAGGAAAATTAAAATAACTACCCCTTTTGATCTTGTTTTGTTGTTTGAGAAAACTATCTTCTCTCTCACCTTCCTGATGCAGAGTATGAATGAATCTTAATGCATGCACAATACACATCAATTTTACTTGGTTCACTCTCACTCGGATACATCCAAGGAGAATACACTAACAATGTGCCGATGTATGAAATCCACTATAAGTGCAATGATGTTCACAAGTTCAGAGCAGAATCACTGTCCCTCCTAGATTACAACCATTCATAATTTGAGAACTCACAACTCTCTCAATTGAAGTGATCTTATTGCTTCTTCAGAAGATATAATCATAGTTTAAATACTTGTAGGTCCTTTCATTATCTATAAAGAGTGCATACTTCACTATATTTACATGCTCTATTGAAGTTCAAATTTCATCCACTGATGAATACACATTTTGCACTGATCGCTGGGCAAAAAACTTTGGAAATACCTTCTCAAAGTACCCTACATTTCTATGATCTAAATTTTGCGAAGCTCAAACAAGCCTTCATGAAGTCTCTACCTCTTCACAAAGCACACACCTTCACAGAACTCACTGCTTCGTAGAGAACACTACTTCGCAGAGCTCAAGCCTTCATAATGATCAAACCTCAATAAAGATTAGGCCATCGCAGAGATCAAGCCATCACAAATTGACTTCCTTCGCAAAGCTTACTGAGCTATCACCGAACACACTTCTTTCGTAAAAATATAGTGGCCACCATGAAGCTCTTTCTTTCATGAAGCACACTGACTCAACAAAACTCCATTGCGATTAGAGATCTATAAACTTTTATTTTGAAAACGATCTACTTCTCCTAAGTAGGTCAGGTTATATATATTGGTGATTCCACTTACTCGATAACCTTCTGCGTGAATTCAGCGCCATGTCAGCTCATATAGAAAAGCTTCAAAATTTCTGCCAAAAAACACTTTTTATAGAGAAGCACCATGGAAATTTTTTAGATTCACAAATATTTTCTTAACCATGAAGATTTTTGTCAAATCCTTCGCACTGCATCAATGCCCCACTTGTAATGATCTTCACCGCCACAATGCTTTCATGCAATGCTCTTCTCATCTGCCATTTGTGAAGCTCTTCGTAATCACAAAGAACGCCGTCAACAACCTTCATATCTTCACAGAATCCAATTCCTGAAGCCCATCTACAAACAACTTATTCATTTTCCATATTTTTATGTGATCTTTAAGGAAATACACTTTTCACAATGCTCACCAAATCCCAAATTTTGGACCCCAAAAATTTGGAAAATACTAGAAAATGGTTCCACCTTGTATCTGTTCTTTTATACCACCTCCAGGTCATCCATTACATTTTCATGGTTCTTTTTTAACATGGATTTTTAACAAAATCTCTGGAACTTGAAAATTCACCATGGAAACCTATATTTTCAACAAACACAACATACCCAAAAATGTTGCAATGTGACCATGAGGGATTTTTTCCCAACAGAACTCATGTAGGTGGTGGTTTTAGGTACTTTTTTTACTTTAACAAGTCCCATTAGATAGCATGGATACATGTTTCTAATGAGAAACAAGTATGAAACATTTAAAAAGTTCAAATAGTGTAAGAATGAAGTACATAATCAACTGGGAAAAATTATTATGATTCTTCTATCTGATCGACATAGTGAATACTTGAGCCAATAATTCATTGATCATTTGAGAAATTATGGAACTATACCACAAATCATTCTTATTATAACACAATAATATAATTATGTGATTGGAAATAAGAATCATAACCTTCTAAACATGGTTCAATTGATGATGATTCAGTATGAAATTTCTATTTTATTCTAGGGTTATGCTCTAGAGACTACTACATTTAGTCAAAATCATGTTATCTCTAAAGAAGTCATGTAAACACCATATGAGATAGAGATCTAGAAACATCCAAAAATGACGTTCAAGAGTATTTGGGTTTTTAAAGTAGTCGTATGAGAATTTTATTCTAATAACATTACCCTAAATTTGATAAGTTCTAATTTTTTAGTTATCCTAAAGAAACTATGTGATATTATTTCTACCAACCATTTACGAAAAGTGTTTTTGTATCAAGAAATAATATTTATTGAGAAATAATATTTAAGTTGGGGATGAAGTGGGAGGAAAGATGAACTTAGATAGTTTAAATACAAATATACTATAAGTGTTTTTGATATAGAAGTTGATCTGTTTCTATAAAGAGTTATGGAAGAAGAACTGATTCTAGTTACAGAAGAACCTCAACAATCTGGTAGAATTCATTTAGAACCTAAGAGATATGGATTTATCATTTCCATTAATGATGAATAATGTTCATAGGATTTGAACTTACGTCCTATTGAGTGGAAATTGAGAATTATTATTCCATGAAATGGTTAAAATCCATGGAATTTAAGATAGAATCCTTGCACAATAGCAAAGGTTGGTACATGGTGGATGCACCTAAAGTTGTTAGAACAATAGGGTAACATTCAAGTTTATTTAAATAATATATATTGATGATAGAGTTTATGCCTATAAATCACACCTAGTGGTAAAGGGATTTTAAAAAATTCATGATATTTACTATAAAGAGACCTTTTTAACTACTATAATGATAAATTCCATTTGGATTTATCTTTCCATAAAAACCCATTATAATTATGAAATATATAAAATGGGTGTCAAAACAAGTTTAATTAATGATAATTTATCTATGGAAATGTACATGATACCACCATATGTTTTTGATGTTTCAAATATGTCTGGTAAGGTTCGATAGTTGCAATGGTCAATTATAGATAGAAGAAAACATATCAGATTTTGACTATCAAGTTGATTAATGAATTCAAAGAGTTTGGTTTCATAAAAAATGCATATAATTCTTTTATATATAATTAAGTTAGTGGTAGTGTATTTGTATTTCTTGATATTGAATATAGATGACTTAATTATAATAATAAAAAATGTTCCAATACTTCTCCCCATGAAGGTGTGGTGGTGTAAATGTTTGTTAATAAAAAACATGGATAAAGATGTAAATATACTAGTTATGAACCTATATAATAGGTATGAAGTTATATAATGATATATTTAAGATGTTTTTTTGAATTATACATGTACATCAGTAAAGTTATAAAGTGGTTTAACATGATGAATTCCAACAAGGGGTCATTACCAATGTTGCATGTCACCAATCTTAGGAATATTTAGGATCCATCTAAATAGGTAGCAAGGATGGATAATTTTCCATGTGCATGTACCATAGGATCTATCACATATTCCTTGTCATGTACTCAAAAAAAAAATTCTATGATTTGTGAATAAATAGTATATACCAATACAATCGTAGTGAGAGTTAATGTATAATTGTAATGAAAATTTTTAAGTACATGAGAATGATTGAGGATATGTTTTTATGTCTTTGGAGAAAAGGATGAACTTTATGGGGAGGATTACAGAGACTATATTTTCTTACTCTACAAAGATTATATGAGATCCAAATCTTGATTTTCATTTTTCTTAAATGGTGGGGCTATTAATTTGTAGAGTTCCAAGAAATCCATAACAACAGAATCAACAATAGAGGAAGAGTACATCAATAAATTTGATATTGTGAAGGATGTTGTTTGGAATAATAATTTCATTACTAAAATTAGAGTCGTTATTAACATTGAGGGAGAAGTTGATATATATTGTGAAATATGGGGCTGTTTCTTAGACTAAGGAACCCCAATCTCACAAAAGGATCAAACACATCCTTCAAAAATAGTATCTCATACAAGGGATCATTGAGAAGGAAAATGTAAATATCTGTTGGTTGGCTATAAAAAAGAATAAAGTATATCTAATAATGAAAAATTAATACAATAATAACATTAGGGTCATTTAGAATCTCTCAATCTAAGTATAAAGTCCCGGAAAATCCCATGTTATTTTTTTTAAATTATATGGAATTGTTCCGAGTCCGCAGTTTTTGACGGCGCATGATTCCGGGGCCCAGAGTGCTCAAAATTGTTTTCTGAAGTTTCTATGTGATTTTAGAGTGTTTTTGAGTGAGTTTTGGTAACTTCTAAACCGGTGCTCAGAATCGAATTCTGAGGGAACCGTTGAACTCGTAGCGCCAATGATTGCCCAGTGAGACCTTTACCTTTGCTGCATTCGGGCTAGAGCGTTGGTTACGTTTTCACTCGCGCGGTTGTTTTTTTTAAAAATAGAAGTAAAATAAAAATAAAATACATGAGAAGTATTTTATTTTTATTGAAATTTAATTGAATTAATGTAGGGTCTGCAACCCTACATTAATTCCATTAACTCCTCCCTTAATTAATTAAGGGAGGAGGCTTCTTAGTTGGAGAGGAGGATCCGCTGGAGAAAGATCTCCTTCCTTCTCCTTTCTCCACCACCTTCCACCTTCTTCTTCCACCTTGCTGGAGAAGTGAGAGGGCACCACCTTTAGAGGGAAGAACTTCCACCGCTGATGACGTAAGATCTTCTTCCACATCAAAGGAGGAGAAGCTGCCCTAGTAGAACACCGCCAAGGATGACACCGTCTTCCATCGTCAATGAATGAAAAACGAGGTAGGGATCATTTTGATTGATTTCAATCTTCGTTCTTCATTGTTCTTGAGATTCAATAATAGCTGCTTTCTATCACCCTAACGTGGAGGACGTGGGCCGAACAGACACAGCCCGATAACCCTCCATTGGTTCTCCTTCATTGATGGCAGTGGCGGCGCAACGGTTCCGCCAGAGGAACAGGCCGTGGCCGATCGGCCGCGTCAGTATATGCGGTGACCGGCAACGAGCTGGCCACAGAAGAAGTCGGCTGCGTAAGGGCCACCAGAGGGGTGCGGCGCCGTCGTGTTGCACGGAGAACCAGGCAGCGGCGATGTTGGAGGGGCATGGTGTTGTTGCACCGTGCTGGAGGAAGGAGTTGCGACCATGAAGGTCGTGGCGGTCGGACGGGCAGGTCACGACACCGTCGCACCACATTGGAGAAGAACTGCATCCATTGGCTGTGGTGGACGGAGGAGGGCGGCCGACTGAGCGGGCCGCCGACGGGCGCGCTACAGGCAGGACCCGAAGGGTCTCACGATTATCGGGCCAGTGCCACACACCAAACTCTGCTGAGAAAGGGGGTGTAACCCCCCTCCCCATTTGATTGCTTGGGCGGGCCCCACAGGGTGCCGCCCCTATCTGGCACCCCTACTGGCCAAGCGGGCTGGCTGGCCAGGGCCTTCGCGCCCCCCTACATGCTCATCCTCAGGTTGGGGCACTGCGCCCCCTCGGGCTGGGCCACCGGCATGGGCATGTGGGCTGCTTCACCCATGGGTCGGGCCGCCATGCCGGGCCAGGCCACCGCACTGGGTCGGGCCGCCACGCTAGGTCGGGCCGCCGCTTCTGGGCCGGGCCGGTTCCAGCAGGCCGGGTCGGTTCTGGTGGGCCAGGTCAAACCAGCGGACTGGGTCGGACCCCGATCCGGATTTGGACCCAGGTCGGGTCAACCCTAACTGGGTCGGGTCGGATCAGACCGGGTCGGGTCGGGTCGATCTGCTGGGCCGGACCGGACCCGAACCCAGTTCTGACCTGTTTCACCTTTTTGTCCATATCTTGGGCTACGAGTGTCTGATTTATGAACCATCTATGCCGACAGGAATCTTGGAATGAGACGGTTCCTTTGGCATACCCCACTCGGGGTTTGGATGCATTTGGGGTATGACCGGGTTGGATTGAACCGAAATCCAACTAGGCCCTCGGAGCGAAAACACCAATAACTCACAGACCAAGCGTCCGAGTGATGCACCATCTGTCATGTTGGGTTCCTTACGATGACACAGTTCTACGGGATACATCAACTCAAGACATTGTGGTATTTTTTGTATTGATACTTGGCCTGAGGAGCAGACCCTCCCGGAATCGAGCGTGTTGTATGCAGGAACCCTATGGCTGGCTGCGACTAAGACAGTAAGATCCTACAAGGACCTATTACGGTACCAAGATCCTTTATGGGTTAGACAATAATAATACTAGACTGGGATCCTCTATGGGTTCTATAGCGATGATACTGTACTAGGATCCTCCGTGGGTTTGATAGCGATGACTTATGTCCTGGGATCCTCAGTGGGTTCGACAACGCCGATACTGTTCCAAGATCCTACATGGGTTTGACCGAGGAGATGATTCAGTGGCTACATCTAATCATCTCTACCCCTCTACTTGAGTTAAATGCCTATGTGAGCTGAGTCTTGATGTTAAGTTGTTATCATCGAGATGATTGACTTTAATTCCTTTGTGGAATGGGTTGTGCTTAGGCTCGAGTGTTAGAGTCGGACTGTGATTGGTAACTTAGGTATATGTATGGGCATATTCCTAAGTAGGGATGGTTGATACTTTGTGATTGTATCTTACTACTGTGGTTTATCCTTAGTGTATTCTAGGATCCCTTATGGGGTCTTGGGGTCCCTTACCGAGTATCGTTATACTCACCCCTACACGGGCTTCGCCCGCACCTTGTTGTGTTCCGTGTAGACGACGGTCAGCAGTGATCGAGGCTAAGGGAGCCGGACAGGAGGCTGCTCGGAGCTGGAATAGATGTGACGTACCTCTGGGACATGTTGTTCGAGATCTGTACCTACCCTTCAGGTCGGATTTTCCACAAGGATGATCCAGGAGCTGCTAACTTTTTACTTGTACTTGTACTTGTTGTTCAGTTGGGTTTGTATACTGGCCCACTAACTTTCAGAAACTTTTTTTTATATTAGTAATTGTTTCGTTTACAACTTGTGTTCAGACTATGTGTGTTAAATGTTTTAAGGCAATGCCTTCCCTTTTTATCAGGGATTTTCCTTGAGTGCTAGTCGCCAGCCCCTAGACATTGGTAGGTGGGCTTAGGGTGGTCATGTCATGGGCCCCGAGGATAGGTCGTGACAAATTGGTATTAGAGGAGTCTATTATACCAAAGAACATGGACTCTGATTCTTTTAATTGAAATAGTGTTATGTGTTTTTGTAACACCCCGAGCTTCCACAATACGCTTCTCATTGAATAATGCAATAGCCTGCATTATACGCAACTTCGAGTTCTAAAGCACCGCGACTAATCAAAGTAGCCGTTATGAATAGTAATAACCACTTTTTAAAATTATAGAAATTTTATATTTCAAATGGACTTATTTTTGTATTCGTAATATCGAAATTATCCTAAGTTGAATTTTTTGTAACTTTCTGAGAACTTCCAATTTTTTTATGAATAGTGAAAAATACTTAAAATAACTTTTTTAATCAAAATAATTAATTGTGATAAATTATACTATTTAGTGGTTTTAAAGTATAATTAGAACATATTTTTACCATTTTATCCAATGGTGGTCATTATAATTAATTTAACATTGAAAATGGACATAAACAATTGCCAATCTTTTGATATAAATTGTTTCCTAAAAACACGCTATTTGTTCTGACAGCGGGAATTAATTATAAAATTAATTAATGCAACTTATATGTTTGGAATTTTATAAAATAGACATAATTTTTGAATTCGGAATATCAATTATAGATTAGGGTGAAATTTTGGTACTTTTCGGATAACTTTTGTATTTTGATGAATAGTGAAAATTACTAAATTTTAATTAGAAACAACTTTTTTAATCAAAATAATTAATATTGATAAATTATGAATTTGAGTGGTTTTAAAGTATATTTAGAATATATTTTTACCATTCAATTTAATGTTTGTCATTGGACATAATTTTACAATTAAACCGAACATAAACAAGTGTCAATCTTTTGATAGTTATTATCTCTTAAAAACACGCTTTTTGTTTTGACAACGGGAATTAATTTTAAATTAATTTCTGCCACTTCTGTGTTTTGAATTTATAAAAATAGATTCCATATTTGGAATCAGGATGTTCAAATTGTGTAAATTGGTAACTTTTATTTTTAGATATTTTGAATAATTACTGCGGTAAATATTTTATTTACCATGGTTAAGGGTAAATCCGGTAAATAAGGGTTAAAAAATAATATTATAATAATACTAAATTACCCTAAAACGTGTCGTAACCCTATTGGTTGATACATGGTCGACCATGGGCATCTTTGGGTCTATTTTGGGACCCCATGGATCCACTTGTAAGTGATAATGACACATTATATTAATAAAGTTAAAATAAAAATAAAAATGGCATAAGCTTACATCTTTTAGAAGAACAATTTTTACATAGGGTTATACATGTTTGATTTTAGATTATAAATATTAATTAGAAAGATAAAAAGATTTCCTACATAATGATATTTTATTTGAAATTTTTAGACATTAAATAATTTATTTTATTTAAGACACAACGATGATGCAGTAATTACTATAATAGTAAAAAAATAAAATAATTGATATTATAAATACCCAAATAAATATAATATGAAACTTTTAATGAATTAAACTAATTTTCTAGGATAATAAGATATATTAGGATTGAGTTAAATGACTTTGTTTGAAGTAATCAATCTGTTACGAGTTTCACAAAAATCAACTATTGAATAGTGTCAAAATTGACATAAAAGAGTTCTTAAAACAAATATTATATTATTAATTGATATTAAATTCTTAAAAATCTAAGGTTCGGCCAAGAGACTTATATTATGATATGTTAATCATTAATGGACCACTTGGGGGTCGCTTGGATGTATATAGTAAGTTTATTAACCATATTATATAAAAATACAAAGAGACATTGTAAAAGTGAAACTAATTAACTTAGAGTTAATACTTAAAGATAAGGTTAATATAGGTACCCAAACCTGTCTAAATTCTATTGGATGAGTTGTTTTCAACCTATCCCCACCTCATCCTTTGAATAGTCAACTTTGAGGCCTTTGGAAACCGAATATGAATTTATTATAAATTAATATTTCTAGCTTTTCCAAAGGTGCCCCTCACCCCTCTTATAAAAGGGCACTCCTACTTCTCATTTCCTCACACCTCTCAAGCCACTTGGCTCGTCCAAACTCTGCCCAAATAAGCTCCCCACATCCCTCTCCTCCTCCTTGAAGCTTTCCCTTAGGCAGAAAGCATTTCAAGAAGTCCTTTGGTTCCAACCAAAGTGAGTTACCTAAATTAAAGGTAACGATTTCTCTTAAATTATTTTCATTTATTTTGCTTCTTCAACCCCCAAACTCTTTTTATTTCCCTTATTTTGTAACAACACCAGTATACTCAATATACTAGGATGTTGTTATAAGAAATATTCAAACTACACATACACACAACTCCATCTAATGGATGATGAACATAATGTTTCTGTGGATGGCAAACTAACGCCTCACGAAACGATGATTGTTCAAATACATCTTACCACCTCTCATGGTGGCCATTATGATGGCACTATAATTAAATATGATATTAATTATATATATTTTATATATAAGCTTCTGTAATTCCATTTTATTTCATACCATTATTCGTTTCATGTTGTATATACATACGATAATTTCATTTGAGGAAGTGCGGACTACCGCCCCCTTAAAATGATATGACTCGTTCATACCACACATGGAACGTATAAAGGATGGTTTTAATGAACTTAAGTAACATATATAAAATATTATATTATACTGGAATAGTAATATACCTATGTATCATTTGGATTCGATTCTTTCAAAATAAAAATTAAATGGAAGTAGCGTTCGTGCGTACGTATGGACTACCGTCTCCACGAACGCGATGAGATTCATTATCCATCGTATCCATTCAAGTATAATTATCATTTAATGATTTAAAAATGATGTTTAAGGACTTTATATCATTCTGGATACGAATAAGATACAACAAACATGACTTATGTAACAAAACATATAAAATAAAATGAGTAAGTTAACACCCGAAACGGCGTTAATACTAAGATATTATTATCAAATCAATATTAAAAGATCATATATGATATCATATTAATGTATATGATTCTTGTATAATTTAATAACAATTATTTCACCATTATACAGGAGGTTAACCAACCCCAACCACGGAAAAGTACAAGGTAAGGGTTATTTCACAATCTCTTCATTATCCGAGGTTGTTTATACGTAATAATCTACTGGGATTTCTTTATCATCCACATCCATGTTTCTTCGAAATGTATTTCAAAACATATTTATTATTTACAAGAATATGGGTTAAATTCATTTATACCCTTGTTTGACTTTTTGTAAGAGGTTTATAAAGGAATCTTTCCGTCGTTTTCAAAACAAGGTCCTTTTTAACCTTTTCGATAGAATTAAGATAAGAATGTTTTTTTTTACTTATACGGCGGGTGCGGTTATTTTCCGCCGTTATAAAATCGTCAAAGCTTTCCTTACAAACTTACAAGAATATTTTCAAGAAAATGTTTTATTTTATATGGCTCTTAAATGAATTCAAAAATAGAAAGAGATATTTCTCTAAAAAGTGTTTTGATTTCATCTATGTCAACATCCTTTAATGGATTTTACGCTTATTTGAAGTTGATTTATTATAATACAAAACTTCTATATTGTATTGAAGGTTTTGTGATATGTTTGACTGTGGATGTGCTATTTTATACCATTCATAGTTTATGATGAAACTATTGACATTTCGTATGCTAGTTTTAATCCGAATGTTTATGTTATATTTCAAACTTTTCTTCAGATGAATGTGCTAAACAAGTATGTTCCGGGTTGGGGACCGGTAAAAGTAAGCCCTCCAGGTTGGGGACTGGTTAAAGTAAGCCCTCCAGGTTAGGGACTGGTAAAAGTATGCCCTCCGGGTTGGTGTCTGGTTATTAGAGGCACTCCGGTTTGGTGTCCGGTTATTAGAGGCACTCCGGTTTGGTGTCCGGTTATTAGAGGCACTCCGGGTTGGTGTCCGGTTATTAGAGGCACTCCGGGTTGGGTTCCGGTTAGAAGTAACCCATAGGTCTTAGGATGAGGCCTAGAAAAAGAAATTAATGTTTAGCATTATGCATTCCAACATTATGAAAGTGGTTATTGATTTTTGCATGTGATTATTCGATTAGTAGAATATCCATGTGAATAAGTAAATGGAATTATTTCATTTTATTTATGCCATACCATGTTGAAAGTTCATGTTTAAAAGGCTTATGTTTTAGTTATACATTGCCTTAAATGTTTATTCTTATTTATGAAAGTTTCCGCTATATTGTTATCCTTACTGGGCATTTGAGCTCACCCCTTTTCTATGTTTTATTTTTCCCAGGAAGTGAAGATGTAAGTTATGAATGACCTGCAGGGATATTATGAGGGGATTATAGTGTGGACTATGGAAACATTATGTTGTTGTAGTAGTTTTTCATTTTATGATGTAATGTATAACTTATGAATATATCTAGTGTTTCCAAGGCTACTAAACTAATCGGTCTTTCGAGATTTGATCTTTCTTGTGATCATGCCAATGTTACGAAGTAATGCACCGGCTCTGGGTAGCGGGGGCGGGGCGTTACAGTTGGTATCAGAGGAAGTTTAGTACAAACCTTGGAAGCTAGATTTAGATAAACTCTGATTAGAGCACGTAGACCAAAGATGAACTTTGAGGATTAGTATAGAAGAACTGCCTAGAATTTTGGTATTGTAGAGATTTTGTGAGTTTTCCGAGCACTACATCCCTGTCTGGATACGAGCAGGTAGAGGCGGCTCTGGCACAGATGTACCTAGGGGTAAAACCCAAAAACACCGCTTTGAGCTAGACTCGAACGGGAACTGGTGCACGACAACGGGCCTTGCTGCACTCTTGGTTACGACACTCCCGGGGGATATGCTTAGGATAACTCTCATTTTCATTACAAATCATTATGAAGGGTTTATGAGTATATACTTTCTCAAAGAAAACATTTTTATGATTATGGATTATATCCATAAATAGTTCAATTTATGTTAAGTGTTTTATAAGTATGGGATTATGTATTTTGATTCATAAACTGATCTAGTTTATGCCATTGTTTAGAAATGGCGCCTAGTGGAAGAAATGGAAACCGTATCAATGCACGCACTCCATATAGGGATTTCCCTCCTGCTCAAGATAATTATAGTGGGGCTGGTGATGCAACTGGTGCCGATCAGCTAATCACCATACTAGGACAACTTACTCAGGTTATGAATAATAACCTTACCCGTATGGAGAACCCTGATCCGCAGCGTGGAGGATCAATGTTAGACCGATTCATGAGGCAACAACCACCAACGTTCAATGGGAGTACAAATCTCTTAGTAGCTGAGCAATGGATAAATTCCCTAGAGAAAATATTTCAGGCTTTGGGGAGCAGTGAAAGGGAGAAAGTTGTCATGGCAGTTTACCGCCTCACTGGAGATGCTGATCAATGGTGGTCATTGATTCAAAACATGAAGGAAGATGATGAAGTATCAAATATGGAATGGAGGGAGTTCAAGGATCTATTTTTAGAAAAATACTTCCCTCGCGACCATCGAGCAGATATGGAAAGGCAATTTCTAAGTCTGAGACAGAAGGAGGATGAGAATGTCGCAAAGTATGAGGCTAACTTTACAAGGTTAGCAAGGTATGCCGGAGATTATATTCGCAACCCAGGAAGTAAGATTGATCGTTTCTTTGATGGGTTAAAACCATTTCTCCGTCGAGCTTTGGTATCACAATCCTTCTCATCATACGAAGATATTGTCTCGTGTGCTATCAAGACAGAAAAAGAATTCTCTAAGTCTTATGACAACAAAGTAAAGCAAGAGAAGAAGAGAACGGTGGAACAAGAGACAGATAAAGGGAAAAAGGGAAAGAAGGATTTTCCATTATGTGATAATTGTGGGAATAATCACCCTGGTACTTGTCTAAAAGGAATGGGAGTTTGTTATAAATGTGGAGAAAAGGGTCACCAGGCTCGTGATTGCAAGGGAAAGAAAGAGGCTATGAAAGTGGAATGCTACAATTGTAGAGAAATGGGTCATTATGCAAATGAATGTCCTAAGCGTCAGGGAAACTTACCTCAGAAAAGGCCAAGGGATCAAGGCCAATCTTATGCTGTGGCTACAGTTGAAGCGGAATAATTAATGTATTGGTGCTTTTGGACTCAAGGATTATATTCTGGTTATAAGAATAATGTGATATATATATTGATTGTACTGCAGTACTTGTTGATTTCAGTAAGGTTTTAATATGATGAAGGTAATTATATTTTTAGTATGTGACAATAAGAGAAACTTTACTTCGTTTGGGGAATCTGATAAATTGATTTTGGAATTAAGAAACCTTTTAGAGAAAGTCTGGATAGAGGTATTTTGGATAACTAGAAAGGTTGGAGTGGATTAAGTTGATCTTTGGATAGTATTGTTTAAGGTTAAAACAATTTATGAAGATTATTTTTGGAATATTATAATACTATAGTTTTAGGAAAAGGACAACCTGTAGGGTGGGGCATAACCCGTCGCGTCGGACAAAGTTGCAGGAATCGAACCCACAACCATAGTGCGACAGGCCTTTATTTCCTACCACTAGCCTACAGGGAGTCCCTGGTTATTACAAAATAGTTTTCCTATTCTAAATGGTTTGTGGTAAAAATTTATTAATGAAAGTCTACATGATAAGTAAGTATATTTCCTCACATTCTTAGTAAATCTCTTAAATAATTTCCTCACCTCTATGAAAGGTTACTTAAAACAAAAACGTTGTCGATTAACTTTTCCAACTGGGGATTCAATGAATGTTTAACCAATCACAAGTTTGTGATTTTCTTATTGTTAACTTTCTCCTAATCCTGTTTTCTAGAACTCTTCATCAGACCATGCTAGTTTGTTTTTCATCCATATCCATATTTTCATAGAACCCTAGTATGGGCTATCTCGGATGACCTTTGTACTTCTCTTTCTTTCTTTTAATGTTATATTTTTATTAATCTCATTTCTGATGTGGGTTTTCCACAAAGGTATTTTATATTTACAACCTTTTATTTTCAAAGAAAAATTTCAAATTGCGAGGACGCAATTTATTGAAGGAGGGGAGAATGTAACACCCCGAGCTTCCACAATATGCTTCTCATTGAATAATGCAATAGCCTGCATTATACGCAACTTCGAGTTCTAAAACACCGCGACTAATCAAAGTAGCCGTTATGAATAGTAATAACCACTTTTTAAAATTATAGAAATTTTATATTTCAAATGGACTTCATTTTTGTATTCGTAATATCGAAATTATCCTAAGTTGAATTTTTTGAAACTTTCTGAGAACTTCCAATTTTTTTATGAATAGTGAAAAATACTTAAAACAACTTTTTTAATCAAAATAATTAATTGTGATAAATTATACTATTTAGTGGTTTTAAAGTATAATTAGAACATATTTTTACCATTTTATCCAATGGTGGTCATTATAATTAATTTAACATTGAAAATGGACATAAACAATTGCCAATCTTTTGATATAAATTGTTTCCTAAAAACACGCTATTTGTTCTGACAGCGGGAATTAATTATAAAATTAATTAATGCAACTTATATGTTTGGAATTTTGTAAAATAGACATCATTTTTGGATTCGGAATATCAATTATAGCTTAGGGTGAAATTTTGGTACTTTTCGGATAACTTTTGTATTTTGATGAATAGTGAAAATTACTAAATTTTAATTAGAAACAACTTTTTTAATAAAAATAATTAATATTGATAAATTATGAATTTGAGTGGTTTTAAAGTATATTTAGAATATATTTTAACCATTCAATTTAATGTTTGTCATTGGACATAATTTTACAATTAAACTGAACATAAACAAGTGTCAATCTTTTGATAGTTATTATCTCTTAAAAACACGCTTTTTGTTTTGACAACGGGAATTAATTTTAAATTAATTTCTGCCACTTCTGTGTTTTGAATTTAGAAAAATAGATTCCATATTTGGAATCAGGATGTTCAAATTGTGTAAATAGGTAACTTTTATTTTTAGATATTTTGAATAATTACTGCGGTAAATATTTTATTTACCATGGTTAAGGGTAAATCCGGTAAATAAGGGTTAAAAAATAATATTATAATAATACTAAATTACCCTAAAACGTGTCGTAACCCTATTGGTTGATACATGGTCGACCATGGGCATCTTTGGGTCTATTTTGGGACCCCATGGATCCACTTGTAAGTGATAATGACACATTATATTAATAAAGTTAAAATAAAAATAAAAATGGCATAAGCTTACATCTTTTAGAAGAACAATTTTTACTTAGGGTTATCCATGTTGGATTTTAGATTATAAATATTCATTAGAAAGATAAAACGATTTCCTACATAATGATATTTTATTTATAATTTTTAGACATTAAATAATTTATTTTATTTATGACACAACAATGATGCAGTAATTACTATAATAGTAAAAAAATAAAATAATTGATATTATAAATACCCAAATAAATATAATATGAAACTTTTAATGAATTAAACTAATTTTCTAGGATAATAAGATATATTAGGATTGAGTTAAATGACTTTGTCTGAAGTAATCAATCTGTTATGAGTTTCACAAAAATCAACTATTGAATAGTGTCAAAATTGACATAAAAGAGTTCTTAAAACAAATATTATATTATTAATTGATATTAAATTCTTAAAAATCTAAGGTTCGGCCAAGAGACTTATATTATGATAGGTTAAACATTAATGGACAACTTGGGGGTCGCTTGGATGTATATAGTAAGTTTATTAACCATATTATATAAAAATACAAAGAGACATTGTAAAAGTGAAACTAATTAACTTAGAGTTAATACTTAAAGATAAGGTTAATATAGGTACCCAAACCTGTCTAAATTCTATTGGATGAGTTGTTTTCGACCTATCCCCACCTCATCCATTGAATAGTCAACTTTGAGGCCTTTGGAAACCGAATATGAATTTATTATAAATTAATATTTCTAGCTTTTCCAAAGGTGCCCCTCACCCCTCTTATAAAAGGGCACTCCTACTTCTCATTTCCTCACACCTCTCAAGCCACTTGGCTCGTCCAAACTCTGCCCAAATAAGCTCCCCACATCCCTCTCCTCCTCCTTGAAGCTTTCCCTTAGGCAGAAAGCATTTCAAGAAGTCCTTTGGTTCCAACCAAAGTGAGTTATCTAAATTAAAGGTAACGATTTCTCTTAAATTATTTTCATTTATTTTGCTTCTTCAACCCCCAAACTCTTTTTATTTCCCTTCTTTTGTAACAACACCAGTATACTAAATATACTAGGATGTTGTTATAAGAAATATTCAAACTACACATACACACAACTCCATCTAATGGATGATGAACATAATGTTTCTGTGGATGGCAAACTAACGCCTCACGAAACGATGATTGTTCAAATACATCTTACCACCTCTCATGGTGGCCATTATGATGGCACTGTAATTAAATATGATATTAATTATATATATTTTATATATAAGCTTCTGTAATTCCATTTTATTTCATACCATTATTTGTTTCATGTTGTATATACACACGATAATTTCATTTGAGGAAGTGCGGACTACCGCCCCCTTAAAATGATATGACTCGTTCATACCACACATGGAACGTATAAAGGATGGTTTTAATGAACTTAAGTAACATATATAAAATATTATATTATACTGGAATAGTAATATACCTATGTATCATTTGGATTCGATTCTTTTAAAATAAAAATTAAATGGAAGTAGCGTTCGTGCGTACGTATGGACTACCGTCTCCACGAACGCGATGAGATTCATTCTCCATCGTATCCATTCAAGTATAATTATCATTTAATGATTTAAAAATGATGTTTAAGGACTTGATATCATTCTGGATATGAATAAGATACAACAAACATGACTTATGTAACAAAACATATAAAATAAAATGAGTAAGTTAACACCCGAAACGGCGTTAATACTAAGATATTATTATCAAATCAATATTAAAAGATCATATATGATATCATATTAATGTATATGATTCTTGTATAATTTAATAACAATTATTTCACCATTATACAGGAGGTTAACCAACCCCAACCAAGGAAAAGTACAAGGTAAGGGTTATTTCACAATCTCTTCATTATCCGAGGTTGTTTATACGTAATAATCTACTGGGATTTCTTTATCATCCACATCCATGTTTCTTCGAAATGTATTTCAAAACATATTTATTATTTACAAGAATATGGGTTAAATTCATTTATACCCTTGTTTGACTTTTTGTAAGAGGTTTATAAAGGAATCTTTTCGTCGTTTTCAAAACAAGGTCCTTTTTAACCTTTTCGATAGAATTAAGATAAGAATGTTTTTTTTACTTATACGGCGGGTGCGGTTATTTTCCGCCGTTATAAAATCGTCAAAGCTTTCCTTACAAACTTACAAGAATATTTTCAAGAAAATGTTTTATTTTATATGGCTCTTAAATGATTTCAAAAATAGAAAGAGATATTTCTCTAAAAAGTGTTTTGATTTCATCTATCTCAACATCCTTTAATGGATTTTACGCTTATTTGAAGTTGATTTATTATAATACAAAACTTCTATATTGTATTGAAGGTTTTGTGATATGTTTGACTGTGGATGTGCTATTTTATACCATTCATAGTTTATGGTGAAACTATTGACATTTCGTATGCTAGTTTTAATCCGAATGTTTATGTTATATTTCAAACTTTTCTTCAGATGAATGTGCTAAACAAGTATGTTCCGGGTTGGGGACCGGTAAAAGTAAGCCCTCCAGGTTGGGGACTGGTTAAAGTAAGCCCTCCAGGTTAGGGACTGGTAAAAGTATGCCCTCCGGGTTGGTGTCCGGTTATTAGAGGCACTCCGGTTTGGTGTCCGGTTATTAGAGGCACTCCGGTTTGGTGTCCGGTTATTAGAGGCACTCCGGGTTGGTGTCCGGTTATTAGAGGCACTCCGGGTTGGGTTCCGGTTAGAAGTAACCCATAGGTCTTGGGATGAGGCCTAGACAAAGAAATTAATGTTTAGCATTATGCATTCCAACATTATGAAAGTGGTTATTGATTTTTGCATGTGATTATTAGATTAGTAGAATATCCATGTGAATAAGTAAATGGAATTATTTCATTTTATTTATGCCATACCATGTTGAAAGTTCATGTTTAAAAGGCTTATGTTTTAGTTATACATTTCCTTAAATGTTTATTCTTATTTATGAAAGTTTCCGCTATATTGTTATCCTTACTGGGCATTTGAGCTCACCCCTTTTCTATGTTTTATTTTTCCCAGGAAGTGAAGATGTAAGTTATGAATGACCTGCAGGGATATTATGAGGGGATTATAGTGTGGACTATGGAATCATTATGTTGTTGTAGTAGTTTTTCATTTTATGATGTAATGTATAACTTATGAATATATCTAGTGTTTCCAAGGCTACTAAACTAATCGGTCTTTCGAGATTTGATCTTTCTTGTGATCATGCCAATGTTACGAAGTAATGCACCGGATCTGGGTAGCTGGGGTCGGGGCGTTACAGTTTTGGGTGTGGTTATCGGCTTAGCAAAACCGTTGTTGGTGTGGCGGCCGACATATCCATACACTTGGACTCTGACTTATGATTTCTGACTCAGTGCACGAAAACATTGATTGTGTGTGTGTTTCCTTTGAGAAGTTTTCTTTCTGATTATTTTGTGTATGCTCACCAGGTATATTGTTTAGACTTTGGAACACCTGTTTCTTTTCCGGATTCCCCACATAGGCAGCCAGACAGGGTTCCCGGATGTGTACGAAATGGTAGCCCATCGTGCGATGAGGCCTCAGTGTAGGGCCCCATCACAGCGGAGGCACCAATGGTACCACTACTCGCTAGGCCACTGATACCATCAGATCCAGTAGTAGAAAGTGAATTCCATCTAAGTGTGTTGCATGAGTTCCAGTGACAGAGGCTGCCCAGGTTTAGGGGAGAGACGGACCCACATGTAGTTGAGGATTGGATGGAGGCTGTTGTGAGAGTTTTCAGATTGGTAGGGACACCAGTCGAACTTATGGTGATCTTTACTGTGAGTCTCCGGTAGGCAGCAATATGTAGATGGTGGAGCCTGATTCTACAGTTCCATAATGAGGCATCACTTCTCTGGGAAAACATCAAGAGCCTCTTCTGGTCAGAGTTTGTTTCAGCCACACTTCATGCAGTGCGGATCCAGGAGTTGCTTTATCTACAACAGGCAACATGAATGTGGAACAGTACTTAGTGAGGTTCACCGACCTCTCGCTCTACTCCACAGATATAGTGTGGGACACATTTTTCAGGGCCTGAACCTTCGAGAATGGACTCGGGTATGAGATCAGGGCATCGATGATCTCCCTCAGCATCCCGACCTAGGCGGGGGTGCTGGAGCGAGGCCTTCTTGTGGAGAGTTTTCTTGCTGTGCAGTCACCAGCAGTGAGACCCACCACTGGGCGACACGTAGTGGATTCTTCTTCAGCTGGCAGTAGATAGATTTCAGAGAGGTCCAAGCGGACTAGGCCATCAGGTGGGAAACCCTAGGAAGTAGGTTCGGTTGTGTGGGGAACATGAGACAGAGCCATCCATACGAGGAGCAGGCAGTGCTATGCATGCAGCGGGCCGGGTCACGTGGCTCAGGACTGCCCAACCCACCATGTAGATGAGTAGCAGAAAGTTGTGGGACCTCCTAGGTAGAGGCCGCGGTTTTACCGTGGTGGCCTGCTGGGAGTAGGGAGACGTGGTAGAAGAGTTGGTCGAGCAACAGGTGGTGGACAATGTTTCTAGGTCCTACCACCACCACCACCAGGAGGTCCACCCTGACCATAGGGAGTTGGAGGACAGGGGTGGGCTCAGCTCTACGCAGTCAAGGCCTATGACCACGGTGCACCTACAATGATTGTAGGTACTATCTATGTCTACTCCACCCTTGCTGCAGTACATATAGACACAGGTGTGAGTCATTATTTTATTTTTGCTTCCCTCATGAGGTGCTCGAAGATTCTGTTTGATATGTTAGCTCTATCCTTATGTCTAGAGACTCATACGGGAGAGGATTCGACGATTACACACTGGTTCTGGAAGTGTGCGATCACTCAAGGGGGTGAGATCTTCGGCTAGGTTCTTCTGGTAGCTGCGTTGAGAAATTACGACGTCATCTTGGGTATGAACTGGTTATCCACAGTTCCAGATCAAATTGACTACATTAGGTGGAATGTTCGGTGTGTCCGTAATGATGGGATGAGGTTTACCTTCACCGGTGAGAAGGGAGCCTTTTTAGTGCAAGATGGACTTAACCAGAGGAGGGGGAAACCAATCACACATCAGTTTGCTAGTCTCATTCTCGGAGCGGTTGATGTGCGGAGTCCGTGTTTTCCTATTGTGGTGGATCAATACGCAGAAATCTTCTTTGATGATGTTCCAGGACTACCTCCTCACAGAGAGGTAGACTTTTACATTAACATGTACCCCAAGACGACACTGATATCCACACCATCATATTAGATGGCTCCCACGAAGCTTTGTGAGCTGCGAGTATAGCTGGAGGACTTACAGGGGGAGGGATTCATCAGACCCAATGATTCACCCTGGGAATTCCCGATTTTGTTTTCCAAGAAGCAGGATGGGAGCTTGAGACTGTGTGTCGATTATCGGTGCCTGAACCTGGTGACCGTGAAGAACAAGTACCCACTCCCGAGGATTGATGACCTCTTCGATCAGCTGAAGGGTGGGCGTTGGTTCTCGAAGATAGATCATAGATCGGGCTATCACCAGCTCACAGTACGGGATGAGGATGTGCAGAATACAACCTTCAAATGCCGGTTTGGACACTACGAGTTCTTGGTTATGCCATTTGACATAACCAATGCACCAGCTATGTTCATGGGACTCAGTAATCAGATCTTCTAGCTATACCTTGATTGCTATGTGTTAGTCTTCATCGATGACATTATGATCTACTAAGCTACCAAGGAGGAGCACGCCTACCATTTGAGAGTAGTACTTGACACACTCCGAGAGCACCAGCTTTATGGTAAGCTCTCAATGTACCAGTTCTGGATCTAAGAGGTACACTTTCTGGGACATGTCATCTCAAAGGCTGGAGTTGTAGTAGATCCGGCAAAGATTGAGGCAGTACTTGATTGGGAGACACCCAGGAGTGTGACGGAGGTACATAGGATTCTGGGTATGGCTGGGTACTATCGGATATTTGTGCCAGACTTCTCCAGAGTTGCAGCACCACATTCAGCGTTGACGAAGAAGGGGCAACCCTTCGTGTCGTCAGAGAGATGCCAACGGAGTTTCCAGGAGCTGAGACAGAGGATGACTAGTGCACCCATATTGAGGCTACCGGAGGAGGGCATTGGGTACATAGTCTATTGCGATGCATCAGGGACTGGGCTCATATGCGTCCTGATGTAGGAGCGATTAGTGATAGCTTATGGTTCTCATCAGCTGAGACCGCATGAGCATAACTACAACACTCATGAACTGGAGTTAGTAGCAGTGGTATTCATCATGAAGATGTGGTGGCACTATTTGATGGGCGAGCGTTTTATAGTCTACTCTGACTACAAGAGTCTCAGGTACATCTTCTCGCAGAAGGACCTGAACCTGAGACAACAGCTTTGGATTTAGTTCCTCCAGAAATATGAATTTGAGATAGTCTATACTCCTAAGAAGGGGAATTTTGTAGTAGATGATCTCAGTAGGAGATCAGGCATTCAGCTACTAGGAGAGGCGACAGAGCAGCTGGCCGCATTTCAGATATCCTTTATGGATCGAGATGGAGAAGCCTTTCTATAGTCTCTTACAGTCACACCTCCACTTCTTCAGAGAGTCAGGGAGGTGCAACATGGGGATGTTGACTGCAAGGCTCGACATGCACATATATCCATAGGATAGGCATCTGATGGATTTTTTGAAGGTGGGGAGCACGTCATTCTCTTC
This sequence comes from Viscum album, assembly GCA_963277665.1. Lineage (NCBI taxonomy): Eukaryota > Viridiplantae > Streptophyta > Magnoliopsida > Santalales > Viscaceae > Viscum > Viscum album. The sequence goes on along the minus strand of OY728128.1, from coordinate 1,507,428,014 downwards.
AGGGGACATACCGTGGTACCCGTGTTGCTTCAGGAGGTTGTTTTGAGGGAGTTTCACACATCGCCTCTAACATTACATCCATGTGTGGAAAAGATGTACCAGGACCTCCACTGACAACACTAGTGGCTAGGTATGAAGAAGGTAGTAGTAGAGTTTGTCTCACGATGCCTCACTTGTCAGTAAGTGAAGGCGGAGCACCGGGTTCCAACATGTTTAGTTCAGCCCTTAGAGGTCCTAGATTTGAAGTGGGATGAGATATCCATGGATTTAATGATGGGACTTCCAAGTACATATAGAGGTCATGAATCTATCTGGGTGATTGTCGACCGACTCACCAAGTCATCCCACTTCCTACCGATCAGATAGCAGGGTTCAATAGAGAGATTGTGACGCCTCTACATACATAAGATAGTACAGCTCCATGCTGTGACAGTGACGATCATCTCTAATCGAGATGCTCGTTTCACTTTTCAGCTATGAAAGGGGTTACATGAGGCTTTCAGGACGCATATTCGTTTGTGAACTACCTTCCATCCTCAGACGGATGGCCAGATTGAGAGGAATATTCAGAGTCTCGAGGACATGCTCTGTACATGCGTCCTCGACTTCGGTCGCTGTTGGGAGGATCACTTACCCTTGGTAGAGTTTGCGTACAACAACAGCTACCACTCCACCATTGTGATGGAACCTTTCGAGGAACTGTACGACTGACCTTGTAGATCTCCTTTGTGCTGGACTGACCCAACGGAGTCAGCACTAATGGGACTAGAGATGGTGCAGGCTACGATAGAGAAAGTGATGGTCATCTAGGAGCGGATGAAGACTGCAAAGAGCAGGCCGAAGTCCTATGCTGATTGGAGAGGGAGACCTCTGGAGTTTGGGGATAGTGACCACGTCTTCCTACGAGACTCACCTCGAGGTGGTTTATAGAGATTTTTCTGGGATAAAAGTTATCTCTGAGGTTCATCGGACCCTTACATGTCCTCAGTAGAGTAGGTGAGGTGGATTACCGCCTGGATCATCCACCTCAGTTGCACTGGGTGCATGACATTTTCCACATTTTACAGCTGAGGAGAAATGTGCATAACCTGACTCACATCATAGACAGGGGCGAGATCGACATCAACGATGGGGAGACATTCTCAGAGGTTCCAGTGGAGATCGAGGATTGAAAGAAGAGATTCCTTCATGGGTATTTGATACCTCTTGTGCGTGTATGGTGGTAGCATGGGAACCTCCAAGAGAGAACATGGGAGCAGAAGGATCAGATCCGTGCTCATTACCCCAATTTTTTCCCTAGTTTTGAGTTTTGGATTTTGGGGATGAAAATCCCTGAGGTGGGGAGAATATAAAGACCTAGAAAATCCCATGTAATATTTTTAAAATTATAAGGAACTGTTCTGAGTCTGCGGTTTCTGACGGCCCATGATTCTAAGGCCCGAAGTGCTTGGAATGTGTTTCCGATGTTTCTACGTGTGTTTAGTGTGTTTTTGAGTAGGTTTGGGTAACTTCTGAATAGGTTCTCAGAATCAAATTCCAAGGGCACTGTTGAACTCGTAACACCGATGATTTCTTAGTGAGACCTTCACCTTTTCTGCGTTTGGGCTAGAGCATTGGTTGAGTTTTCACCCACGTGGTTGTTTTTTTCATAAAAATGAAAGTAAAATAAAAGTAAAATACATGAAAAGTATTTTATTTTTATTAAAATTTATTTTAATTAATGTCGGGTCCACAACCCAACATTAATTCAAGTAACTCCCCCTTTAATTAATTAAGGGAGGAGCCTTCTTAGTTGGAAATGAGGATCCTCTAGAGAAAGATCTCCTTCCTTCTCCTTTCTCCACCACCTTCCACCTTCTTCTTCTATCTTGCTGGAGAAGTGAGAGGCACCACCTTTGGAAGGAAGAACTTCCACCACCGACGATGTATGATCTTCTTCCGCATCAAAGGAGGAGAATATGCCCATGTAGAACTCCACCATTGGCAACGCCATCTTCCATCGTCAATGAATGACAAATGAGGTTGGGGTCGTTTTGATTGATTTGTTCTTCGTTCTTTGTCGTTCTTGAGCATCAATAATAGCCATTTTCTATCACCCTAACGCAGAGGACATGGGCCAAACAAACACGGCCGAACAACCCTCCCTTGGTTCTCGTTCATTGATGGTGGTGGCGGCGCAATGGCACCAACGGAAGAACAGGCCATGGCCGACGGGCCGCAGCAGTATACGTGGCGACCGACAATGAGCCGGTCGCGGAAGATGTCGGTGGCGCAAGGGCCGATGGGCTACCAGAGGGGCGCGACACCATCGTGATGCGTGGAGAACCAGGTCGCAGCCAGGCAGGCCGTGGTAGTGTCGTTGCACAACGCTAGAGGAAGGAGTTGCAACCATGTAGGCCGCGGTGGTCGGACGACCTAGGCGCGACACCAGTGTGCCACGTCAGAGAAGAACTGCGACCATGGGCCGTGGCAGATGGAGGAGGGCAGAAGTTTGAGCCCCCTGCCTATGGGAGAGCTACAGGTAGGACCCGAAGGGTCCCACGATTACCTTTCAGATGCCACGCATTGGTCGTTGATGAAGATGGGGGGGTGTTAAACCACCTTTTGATTTGCTAGGGCAGGCCCAATAGGGAGCCACCCCCAGTTAGAACCCTCCCTGGCCATGTGGGCCAGCTGGGCAGGGCCTCTGTGCCACCCCCACCCCCCGGTGGGAGGGGCCACCGCGTCCCCTCGGGCCGGGCCACAAGCTCGGGCCGGGCCACAAGCTCGGGCCGCGCCCCCCGCGAGCCGGGCCACCGTGCTGGACCGGGCCACCGCACTGTTCCGGGCCTCCACGTTGGGTCGGGCTGCCGCACTGGGTCGGGCCGAAATCGTTTGGTGGGGCCGGTTCCTGCAGGCCGGATGAGTTTCGGCTGGTCGGGTTAGACCCGCAGACCGGGTCGGGTCAGCCTAGACCGCGTCGGGTCAGTCCTCTAGGCCGTACCGGACCCGAGCCTAGTTCTTACCCATTTCACATTTTTGTACATATCTTGGGCTATGAGTGTCTGACTGATGAACCATCTACGCCAACGGGAAGCTTGGGAAAAGACTGTTTCTTTGGAATACCCCACTCGAGGTTTGGATGAATTTGGGGTACGACCGGGTTGGATTGAACCTAAATCCAACCATGCCGTCGGAGTGGAAACACCAATAACTCACAGACCAGGCATCCTATTGACGCCCCATTTGTCGTATTGGGTTCCTTATGATGAGACAGAACTACGAGATACATTAAATCGAGACTTTGTGGTATTTTATGTATCAACACTTGCCTTGAGGAGAGGGCCCTCCAGGAATTGAGCGTGTTATGTACGGGAGCACTATGGATGGCTGCAACTGAGATGATAAGATCCTATGTGGACATACTACTATACCAGGATCCTTCGTGGGTTCGATAGTGATGATACTAGACCGAAATCCTCCATGGGTTTGACAGCGACGATACTGGACTGAGATCCTTCGTGGGTTCGACAACGATAACTTCTGTACCGGGATCCTCTGTGGGTTCGACAGCGCCAATACTATTCCAGTATCCTAAATGGGTTCGATAGAGGAGATGATTCAGTGGCTACATCTAATAATATCTACCCCTCTACTTGATTTAAATACCTATGTGAGTTGAGACTTGACTTTAAGTTGTTATCATTGAGGGTTGTTCTTGGGATCGAGTGTTGGAGATGAACTGTGATTGGTAACTTAGGTATATGTATGGGCATATACCTAAGTAGGGATGGTAGATACTTCGTGAATGTATCTTACTACTGTGGTTAATCCTTAGTGGATTTTGGGAGACCTTCGGGCGTCTCGGGGTCCCTTACTGAGTATCGTTATACTCACCCCTACATGGGCTTCGTCTACACCTTATTGTGTTCTGTGTAGACGATGGTCAGCAGCGATTAAGGCTGACGGAGCTAGATGGGAGGGTGCTCGGAGCTGGACTAGACACGACATGCATTAGGGACGTGTTGTTCGAGATCTGTACCTACCCTTCAGGTAGGATTTTCCCAGAGGATGATACAAGAGCTGCTTATCTTTTTTACTTGTACTTGTACTTGTTGTTCAGTTGGGTTTGTATACTGGCCCACTTACTTTCAACAACTTTTTTCTATTTTAGTACTTGTTGCTTTTACTGCTTTTGTTCAGACTGTGTGTGTTACAGGTTTAAAGGAAATGCCTTCCCTTTTTATCAGGGATTTGCCTTTGGTGCTAGACGCTAGCCCCAAGCCTATGGAAGGCGGGTTTGGGGTAGTCAGGGCACGGGCCCCGAGGATGGGTCAGGACACTAAGACACATGATATAATTGTTGTTATGGTTTAAAATGCATCATGCCATTTTAATAAATTAAATCTCTTTTTTTTATTCCTTCATGTATGCGGTAATTTATTTTATATGAATGGATGAATGATAATATCCCTTAAATTATGGCTTTTAGTTTCCCATTACCAATGATAATTATAGAGGGTTATTGTAACACCCCAAGCTTCCACGGTACTCTTCTCTTTAAAATAATACAGTAGTGTGTGTTGTATGCAACTGTGAGTTCTAACACACACCACAACCAATTAAACTAGCCGTTATGAATAGTAATACCAACTTTTTGAAATTTTATAAATTTTATCATTCAAAATGGACTTCCTTTTTGGATTCGGAATATTGAAATTAGCCTAGGGTAATTTTTTGGTATTTTTTTGAAAACATTCAATTTTTGATGAATAGTGAAAAAACACTGAATTATAATTTAAAACTGAATTTTTTAATTAAATAATTTTTTATTTTATTTAAATTTAATTAAGGTCAAAATAGATACATAATACCTATATAATTTCAATGTAATTCATTGGAGTTAGTTTATAATAATTTTAGACATATCAAATTTTAATGAACTTTTCACCGTCTTAAACCCATCTCCTAGGAGAATTTGCAAATTCACGTAAGACTTAATTTTACCGCTTCTGTGAGGGTAATTTCGAAAATCTGAGAGACATGGTTTATATCAAGGAGTAAAATGTGGTTCAATAAGATAAAAATATTTTTTTGGTGAATAGTAACTTTTACTTCTATTTACCACGGTTAAAAGTAAATAGGGTAATTAAAGGTAAAAATAATATTAATATTACCTTAACACATGTCTTAATTCTATTGGACAAGTGTATATCGACCAAAAAACAATCTTAGGAATAAAATATTATCATTTAGGTCCACTTGGATTAGATTAGGACATTTATTATTATTTAATTCAAAGGAGAGTTAAAAGAGATAAAATCAAAGTTTAATAACAAATTTTTTTTAATATAGGGTTATACTTAAGATAAATTCGATTATAAATATTCATTATAAATATAAAAATATTTCCTGCATAATGGTATTTTATTTATAATATCTAGACATTATATAATTGTATTTATTTATGACACAATGGTGGTGCAGTAATGACCTAATTAGTGAAATATTTGAATAATTGATATTTTAAATACCCAAATAAATATAATTTTTGACTTTTAATGAATTAAAAGAATTTTATAGCTTAATATGACATGTTATTATTGATTTAATTATGTTTTTTTCGAATTATTCACGTTGTTAAGATTTTCAAAAAAATCAAGCACCAAATAGTGTCAAAATTGACATAAAAGAGTTTTTAAAACAAATATTATATTATTAATTGATATTAAATTATTAAAAATCTAATGTTCAGCCAAAGGACTTATATAATGATAGGTGTATAATTAATGGACCACTTGGGGGTCTCTTGGATGTATATAATACGTTTATTAACTATATAATATAAAAATACAAAGTGACATGGTAAATATCAAACTAATTAACTAAGAGTTAAAACTAAAAGATAAGGTTAATTTAGTGACCCAAAACCTGTCTAAAATATACTGGATGAAATTATTTGGACCCCTACCCACCTTATACTTTTCATAATTCACTTTGGAGCCTTTAGAAACCAAATATGAATTTATTATAAATTAACTTTTTATGTTTTTCCTAAAGAGCCCCTCCCCCCCTTATAAAAAGACACCACTTCTAGCCAATTCTTCACACATTCAAAGCCTTTTGGTTTGGCCAAAATCTGCCCAAATATTCTCTCAACTTCCCTCACTTCAATATAGAGGCCTTAGTTTGATCAGAAATCCAACCTAAGGATCCCTTTTGATCAAATCAAAAGGAAGAACCCGAAGAAGAGGTAATGATTTCACCACCCTATTTCAAGTTCCTTTCTTCTTCAACTACTTCTTTCCTTGTTATTTCCATTATAAAATAATATCTCCATTATCTTCTATATACCGTGATGTTATTATAAATATGGAACAACCAAATTAATTATTCTATCTATCCCTTGAATGACATGTCATCATACATGCATACGTACGGCCTACCGTCTCCACGTCATGGTGTAATTGTTATTCAATATATTATTATTTATATGGGTATAATTATGATGTATAATTCATGTAAATAATAAATATAACCTGATAATAATTCTTTATATATGATATACCATCAAATTATATATTATTTTAATATCAAAATAATGATATTGTTGCTTGTGCGTACGTACGGACTACCGTCTCCACAAACACGATGAGATTCATTCCCCGTCGTATCCATTAAAGTATAATTCTCATTTGATGATTAAAAATAATGTTTAAGTATTTGATATCATTCTGGAGATGAATAAGATACAACCTATCCATAAAAAACACATCTTATGTAAAAAAACATATAAAAGAAAACGAGTATGTTAACACCCGAAACGACGATAATACTAAGATATTATTAACAAAGCAATGTTAAAAGATCATATAAGATTTCATATTAATGTGTATGATTCTTGTATAATTTAATAACAATTATCTCACCATTATACAAGTGGTTAACCTAACCTCAACCAAGGAAAAGTACAATGTTAGGTTTTACTTCATAATCTCTTCATTATCCGAGGTTGTTTATACGTAATTATCTACTGGGACCTCTTTATCATCCACATCCATGTTTCTTAAAAATGTATTTCAAATCATTCTTACTAATTTAAAAACTATGGGTTAAATTCATTTATACCCTTGTTTGACTTTTTATAAAAAGTATATAAAGGAATCTTTATGTCGTTTTCAAAACAAGGTCCTTTTTATCCTTTTTTATAGAATTAAGGTAAGAATGTATTTCTTTAACTTATACGGTGAGTGCGACTAATTTCCACCGTTGTAAAATATTTGAAGCTGCCCTGACAAGCTTATAATAATATTTTCGATGTAAATTTTTTATTTTATAATTATGTGACTTTTAAATTATGTCAAAAAAAGAGATATTTCCCTCAAATAGTTTTGATTTCATATATGTCAACATCCTTCGATGGATTTTAAGCTCATTTGAAGTTGATTTATTATGATACAAAAATTCCCTATTGTATTTAATGTTTTGTGATATGTTTGACTATGGATGTGTTATTTTTGTACCATTCATGGTTTATGGAGAAAGTATTGACATTTCGTATGCTAGTTTTAATACGAATATTTATGTTATGTTTAAACCTGTTCATATGAGGAATGCATTGGACTTAATAAGTGATGCGTGGAGCCCTCTATAGCTCCTAGATGCATTGGTAGGTCTCATGAGACAAACTTGTGTCTTGGCATGAGGCCTTGACAAAATCTTTTTTGTAGTCTTGGCATGAGGCCTTGGCTACATGGTTATGATAGTCTGGCATTATGCATTCCATCATTATAAAAGTTGTTATTGATATTAAATGGGATTATTCAACTAGTATAATATTTATGTTAATAAGTAAATGGCGTTATTTAATTTTATTTCTTCCATATTATTCTGAAGTTCAAGTTTAAAAGTATTTTATTTTATTTATACATTGCCTTAAATGTTTATGCTTATTTATGAAAGTTTCTGCTATATTGTTATCCTTACTGAGCATCTGAGCTCACCCCTTTCTATGTTTTATTTTTCCCAGGATGTAAAGAAGTAATTTATGAATGACCCGCAGGGATAGTATGAGGGGATATGAGTGTGGAATATGGAGGCTATGTTGTTTTAGTTTTCATTTTTATTATGTAGTGTAAGACTTATGAATATATCTAGTGTTTCCAAGGCTACTAAACTAACCAGTCTTTCGAGATTTCTTCTTTCTTGTGATCATGCCAATGTGATGTAATAATGCACCGACTCTGGGTAACTAGGGTTGGGGCATCACAGTTGGTATCAAATGATGTTTTGTACAAACCATAGAAACTAGTTTTAGATAAAATCTGATTAGAGCACATAGATATAAGATATACTTTGAGGATTAGTATAGAAGAACTTCCTAGAATTTTGGTATTGTAGAGATTTTGTGAGTTTTTCGAGAAATACATCCCTTTCTGGATACGAGCAGGTAGAGGCAACTCTGGAATATATGTACCTAGGGGTAAAACATGAAAACACTGCATTGAGCTAGACTCGAACAGGAACTGGTGCACAACAACGGGCCTTGCTGCACTCTTGGTTATGACATTCCCGGGGGATATGCTTAGGATAATTCTCATTTTATTCACAGACCATTATAAAGGGTTTATGATTATATACTTCCTCAATGAATTTTTTTTATGATTATGGATTATATCCATAAATAGTTCAATTTATGTTAAGTATGGAATTATGTATTTTGATTCATTAACTGATCTGGTTTATGACATTGTTTAGAAATGGTGCCTAGTGGAAGGAATGGAAACCGTATCAATGAAGGCACTCCATGTAGGGATTTCCCTCCTGCTCAAGATAATTATAGTGAAGCTGGTGATGCAACTAGTGATGATCAACTAATCACCATACTGGGACAAATCACTCAGGTTATGAATAATAACCTTACCCGTGTGGTGAACCCTGATCCGCAGTGTGGATGATCAATGTTAGATTGATTCATGAGGAAAAAACCACTGAAATTCAATAGGAGTACAAATCTATTAGTAGCTGAGCAATGGATAAATTCCTTAGAGAAAATATTCCATGCCTTGGGGAGTTGTGAAAGGAAAAAAGTTATCATGGCAGTTTACCACCTCACTGGAGATACAGATCAATGGTGGTCATTGATTCAAAACATGAAGGAAGATGATGAAGTATAAAATATGGAATGGAGGGAGTTCAAAGAGCTTTTCATAGAAAAATACTTTCCTTGTGACCATGCAGCTTATATGGAAAGGCAATTTCTAAGTCTTAGATAAAAGGAGGATGGGAATGTCGCAAAGTATTAGGCTAGCTTTACAAGGTTCGCGAGGCATGAAGAAGATTATATAAGTAACCCAAGAAGTAAGATTAATCATTTCTTTTATGGGTTAAAACCGTTTCTCCACCGAGCATTAGTCTCACAATCTTTCTCAGCGTACAAAGATATTGTCTTGTGTACTATCAATATAGAAAAGGAATTCGCTAAGTCCTACAACTTTAAGGAAAAGCAAGAGAAGAAGTGATCTACTGACCACTCTAGAAATGGAAATAAAGGTATGAAGGGAAAAGTTGATTATCCATCCTATAGTAAATATGGGAAGAAACACCCCGATACTTGCTTGAAGGGAATGGGAGTCTATTACAAGTGTGGTGAAAAAGGCCACCAAGCTCATGATTTCAAAGGAAAGAGTGTTTCTATCAACGTGTAATGATATAATTGTAGAGATATGGGACATTATGCAAATGAATGTCCTAAGCGTCCGGGGAACTTACCTCAGAAAAGTCCAAAGGATCAAGGCCAAGCTTATGAAATCACTACTGCTGAGGTAGAGGCTCCGGAAGACGTGGTTCCAGGTAATTTAATGGTTTCCTCAAGTTTAGAAAATGATTTATTTGATTCTGGATCATCGCATTGTTTTATATCTTCCCAGTTTGTTAATAACATTAGATATTTCTAATTTGATTTAACAAGGGATTTTTCAGTCAAAACTCCTTAGGGAAGTATCATTGCAACAAATTTTTGTGAATCAGTCCCCATTAGAGCACATAAATGTTCTTTATCTGCTGATCTCATTGTCATAACTATGATTGAGTTTGATATAATCCTCGGTATGGATTGGCTTTCGGACCATGATGCAATGATTTATTGTAAGAAGAAGGAGGCTACAATTTTTTATGATGATGATAAGGAACGCCTTATCTTTAGAGATGAATCGTCACCACCTAATTCTTATCTAGATCCACCCCCAGTAGCTCAACTAAATTCAATTATTAGGGAAGAAGAGAATGAAATGACTGTGGTTGAGGAAAGGAATGTTCAAATAGGGAATGTACCTATTGTGAAAGAATATGTAGATGTGTTTCCGAAAGATTTACCTGGACATCCTCCAAAATGAGAAATTGAGTTTTCCATTGATTTAATTCCTAGTTCAGGGCCTATATTAAAGACCCCTTTTAGAATGGCCACTGTGGAATTAGTTGAACAAAAGAAAAAACTAGAGGAATTGAGTAATAAGGGATTTATTCTCCCTAGTGTTTCTCCATGGGGAGCCTCTGTCCTTTTTGTTAAGAAGAAATATGGATCTATGAGGTAATGTATCGACTACATGGAAATCAATGCTGTAACAATAAAGAACAAGTATCCCCTACCTCGCATTGATGATTTATTTGATCAACTGCATGGAGGTCAATACTTTTCAAAGATTGACCTTCATTCAGGATACCATCAGTTGTGTGTGAAGAAGGAAGAGATTCCGAAGACAACATTTCAAAATATGAACGTTCATTACGAGTTTACAGTAATGCCTTTTGGATTGACTAATGCACCCTCTGTATTCATGGATCTAATGAATAGACTTTTCAAGGAATATTTCGATGATTTTGTGGTGGTATTTATTGATTATATCTTGGTATATTCCAAAAGCTACAAAGATCATGAAAATCACTTGCGCATTATATTGAAGACTCTGAGAAGACAAGAATTATATGGGAAGTTTAGCAAGTGTGAATTCTGGCATCGGGAGATTTCTTTTCTTGGCCATATTGTCTCTAAGGATGGAATCTCTGTTGATCCTTCTAAGACCAAGGCAATCCAAGAATGGCCTGCACCGATTAGTATAACTAAGGTATGTAGTTTTATTGGTTTTGTAGGTTATTATCGACGTTTCATCCAGAAATTTGCCCGATTTTCTAACCCATTAATGAAGCTCACATGTAAAGGGGTTAAATTTGTTTGGAAAAAAGAGTGTGAAGAATGTTTTGAAGAACTGAAGAGAAGATTAGTCAGTGCTTCTATTTTGACTCTACCATCAGGAAATGATGGGTTTGTTATTTATAGTGATGCATCGAAGAATGGACTTGGTTGTGTCCTTATGTAGAATGACAAAGTTATTTCCTATGCATCACGACATCTGAAAATTCATGAGGAAAACTATCATACTCATGATCTTGATTTAGGTTCTATAATCTTTTCTTTTAAGATTTGGAGACAGTATCTCTATGGTGGAAAATATGAGATTTATACTGATCACAAGAGTTTGAAGTATATTTTCTCATAGAAAGAACTCAACATGAGGAAAAGGAGATGGCTTGAACTAATCAAGAATTATGATTGTATGATACACTACCACCCGAGGAAGGCAAATAAGGTGGACGATTCTTTGAGCAGAAAGGATCATGGAGTTTTGAACAAGATGAGAGCTGAAAAAGATTCTATATACATCGATCTAGTGAAGATGGATATGAGAATCACCATGGAAAGTGAAACCTCAATACTTTTTCAAATGGTTGTCGAACCATCTTTAATAGAAAGGATAAAGAGTTCTCATACCAGTGATGAAGAGTTTCAAAAGAAGATTAATGCTGTGAATGGTGGAGATTGAGTGAAATTGTGTATGAAGATGGAATTTTGAAATTTGGGAAGAGACATTGTGTTCCCAATATACCTAATCTAAAAAGAGAGTTGTTGGATGATTCTCATAGTTCAAATTTCTCTATACACCATGGGAGCACCAATTTGTACAGATATTTGAAGGAACATTTTTGGTGGGACAACATGAAGAGGGAGATTGCTGATTCTGTGTCAAGATGTATGGTTTGTCAAGAAGTGAATGATGGAAGGAAACAGCCTGGAGAAGTCATGAAACCTCTTCCCATACCTGAAGGAAAATGGGTTAATATTACGATGGACTTTATCATGGGACTACCAAAGGCTCTTTGAAAGAACAATGCAATATGGGTCATTGTTGATCGTCTTACCAAGTCAGCACATTTTCTTACTATAAGGGAAGATATACCACTCGAACGCCTAGAAATACTATATATCATTTATGTTGTAAGACTTCATGGAGTACCCCTATCAATTGTTTCTGATCGTGATCCCCATTTTACTTCAAGATTTTGGAAAAGTCTTCATAAGACCTTGGATACTAAACTTCGTTCGAGCACTGCCTACCACCCTCAAACAGATGGACAATCAGAATGGATTATTAAAACCTTAGAAGACATGTTGAGAGCTTTCTCACTTGACTTTCAGGGTATGTGGGATCAATATTTACTTCTCATAGAATTTTTCTATAATAATAGCTTCCATTCAAGTATTCAGATGGAACCATATAAAGTGTTATACGGAAAGAGATGTCACACACAAACCTATTGGGATGACGTTGGTGAAAGATAACTCGTTGGCCCAGAACTGGTGGAGAAAATTATGGAAAAGGTAAAGGTAATCCAAAACCACATCAAAGCAGCTCAAAGTAGGCAGAAGAGCTATGCTGAAAACTGAAGGAAGGATTTGGAATTTCAGGTGGGAGATCATGTTTTCCTAAAGGTATCTCCATGGAATGGAGTTATACGTTTTGGTAAGAAGGCTAAATTGAGTCCCAGGTACATCGGACCTTTCAAAATTCTAGAACAAATTGGGGATTTAGTTTATCGTTTGGCAATGCCCCCAAGTCTCTCCAAAGCTCACGATGTGTTCCACGTATCACTATTGAGAAAATACATGCCTGAACCAACACATGTACTCACTTACGAGGAATTAAAACTGGAACCTGATATGTCTTATTGCGAAGATCCCGTCAGGTTTCTTGATACAAGAGAACAAGTGCTGAGAAATAGGATGACTTGTCTGATAAAAGTTCCATGGAGAAACCATAAGAAGGAAGAGGCAACATGGGAACCCAAGGAACTTATGAAGAAGAATCACCTGAGTCTTTTCATGCGGTAGTATTCTAGAAATTTCGAGGACGCGATTATTTGAAGGAGGAGAGAATATAACACCCCAAGCTTCCATGGTACGCTTCTCTTTGAATAATACAGTAGCGTGTGTTGTACACAACTTTGAGTTCTAACACACACCACAACCAATTAAACTAACTGTTATGAATAGTAATACCCACTTTTTGAAATTATATAAATTTTATCTTTCAAAATGGACTTCATTTCTTGATTTGGAATATAAAAATTAGCCTACGGTGAATTTTTGGTATTTTTCTGAAAACATTCAATTTTTGATGAATAGTGAATAAACACCAAGTTATAGTTTAAACCGAATTTTTTATTTAAATAATTTTTTATTTTATTTAAATTTAATTAAGGTCAAAATAGATACATAATACCTATATAAGGTCAATTTAATTCATTGGAGTGATTTTATAATAATTTTAGACATATAAAAATTTTATTGAACTTTTCACTGTCTTTTACCCATCTCCTAGGAGAATTTTCAAATTCACATAAAACTTAATTTTACCACTTCTGTTAATTGAATTTCAAAAATCCAAGAGACACAGTTAATTTCAAGGAGTAAAATGTGGTTCAATAAGATAAAAATAATTTTTAGTGAATAGTAACTTTTTACTTTTATTTACCACGGTTAAAAGTAAATAGGGTAATTAAAGGAAAAAATGATATTAATATTACCCTAAGACATGTCCTAATTCTATTGGACAAGTTTATATCGACAAAAAACCATCTTAGGAATAAAATATTATCATTTCGGTCCACTTGGATTAGATTTGGACATTTATTATTATTTAATTCAAAGAAGAGTTAAAAGAGATAAAATCAATGTTTTACTAACAAAAACATTTTTAATATAGGGTTATAAAAAATATAAATTAGATTATAAATATTCATTATAAATGTAAAAATATTTACTACATAATGGTATTTTATTTATAATTTTTAGACATTAAATAATTATATTTATTTATGACACAATGGTGATGTAGTAATTACCTAATTAGTGAAATATTAGAATAATTGATATTATAAATACACAAATAAATATAATTTTAGACTTTTAATGAATTAAAAGAACATTATAGCATAATATGAAATTTTAGTATTGATTTAATTATGTTTTTTAAGTAATCATGCTGTTATGATTTTCACAAAAATCAAATACCAAAAAGTGTCAAAATTGACATAAAAGAGTTTTTAAAACAAGTATTATATTATTAATTGATATTAAATTCTTAAAAAAATACGGTTAGGCCAAATTACTTATATCATGATATATGTATCATTAATGGACAACTTGGGGGGTATCTTGGATGTGTATAGTAAGTTTATTAACTATAAAATATAAAAATACAAAGTGACATGGTAAATGTCAAACTAATTAACTAAGAGTTAAAACTATAAGATAAGGTTAATTTAGCGACCCAAACCTGTCTTAAATTTATTGGTTGAAAGGATTTCGACCCATACACATCTTGGAATTCTAATAATTCACTTTGGATCCTTTAGAAATCTAATACGAATTTATTATAAACTAATTCTTTAAGTTTTTCCTTAAGAGCCCCTCCTCCCCCTTTTAAAAGGACACCACTTATAACAAATTATTCACACCTTCAAAGCCTTTTGGTTCGGAAAAACTCTGCCTAAATATTCTCTAAACTTCCCTCACTTCATCCTAGAGGCCTTAGTTTGATCAGAAATCCAACCTAAGGATCCCTTTTTATCAAATCAAAAGGAAGAACCCAAAGAAGAGGTAATGATTTCACCACCATCTTTCAAGTTCCTTTCTTCTTCAACTTCTTCTTTCCTTGTTATTTCTATAATAAAATAATAACTCCATTATATTCTATATACTTTGATGTTATTATAAATATGGAATATCCAAATTCATTATTCTATCCATCCCTTGAATGACATGTCACCATACGTGCGTACGTACGGCCTACCGTCTCCACGTTGTTGTGTAATTGCTATTCAATATATTATTATTTAGATGGGTATAATAATAATTTATAATTCATGTAAATAATAAATATAACATGATAATGATTCTTTATATATGATTTATCATCCAATTATATATTATTTTAATATCAAAATAATGATATTGTCGCTCGTGCGTATGTACAGATTACCGTCTCCATGAACGCGATGAGATTCATTCCCCATCATATCCATTAAAGTCTAATTATAATTTTATGATTAAAAATAATGTTTATGTACTTGATATCATTCTGGATATGAATAAGATATAAACTATCCATGAAAAACACATCTTATGTAACAAAACATATAATATAAAATGAGTAAGTTAACACCCGAAACCACGATAATACTAAGATATTATTAACAAAGCAATGTTAAAAGATCATATATGATATCATATTAATGTATAGGGTTCTTTTATAATTTATTAACAATTATTTCAACATTATACAGGAGGTTAACCCACCCTCAACCAAGGAAAAGTACAATATAAGGGTTTACTTCACAATCTCTTCATTATCTGAGGTTGTTTATATGTAATTATCTACTGTGACCTCTTTATCATCCACATCCATGTTTCGTAAAAATGTATTTCAAATAATTCTTACTATTTTAAAGACTATGGGTTAAATTCATTTATACCATTGTATGACTTTTTATAAGATGTTTATAAATTAATCTTTCTATCATTTTCCAAACAAGGTCCTTTTTAACCTTTTCGACAGAATTAAGGTAAGAATGTCTTTTTTTAACTTATACGGCGGGTGAGGCTATTTTCCACCGTTGTAAAATCCTAGAAGCTTGCCTTAAAATATTATAAGAATAATTTCAACGTAATTTCTTTATTTTATAATTATGTGACTTTTAAATGATTTTAAAAAAGAGATATTTCTATCAAATAGTTTTGATTCCATCTATGTCAATATCCTTTGATGGATTTTCAGATTATTTGAAGTTGATTTATTATGATACAAAACATCCATATAGTATTGAATGTTTTGTGATATGTTTGAATGTGGATGTGTTATTTATATACCATTCATGGTTTGTGGAGAACGTATTGCCATTTCGTATGATTGTTTTAATATGAATGTTTATGTTATGTTTAAACTTGTTCATATGAGGAATGCATTGGACTTAATAAGTGACGGGTGGAGCCCGCTATAGCTCCTCGATGTATCGGTAGGTCTCATGAGACAAACTTGTGTCTTGGCATGAGGCCTTGAAAAAATCTTATTTGTAGTCTTGGCATGAGGCCTTGGCTATGTGGTTATGATAGTCTGGCATTATGAATTCCATCATTATGAATGTGGTTATTGATATTGCATGTGATTATTTGACTAGTAGAATATCCATGTGAATAAGTAAATGGAATTATTTCATTTTATTTATGCCATATTATGCTGAAGTTAAAGTTTAAAAGGATTTTGTTTTAGTTATACAATTCCTTAAATGTTTATTCTTATTTATGAAAGTTTCTTCTATATTGTTATCCTTACTGGGCATCTAAGATCACCCCTTTCTATGTTTTATTTTTCCTAGGATGTGAAGAAGTAATTTATTAATGACCTGTAGGGATAGTATGAGGGGATATGAGTTTGGAATCTGGAGACTATGTTGTTGTTGTTTTCATTTTTATTACGTAATGTAAGACTTATGAATATATCTAGTGTTTCCAAGGGTACTAAACTAATCTGTCTTTCGAGATTTGATCTTTCTTGTGATTATGCCAATGTTATGTAATAATGCACCGAATCAGGGTAACTAGGGTCGGGGCGTTATAGTTATGGGTTTTAATGCTATGATAATGTTGTTAAGAATGAAATATTTTAATTTTTATAATGAATTGAATATGTGATATGAGTAATGGATTCATGAGGTAATAAAGAGATACATATTACTTGTATTGTCCAACCAAATTATATCTCAAGGTGTTTCATTCAACAATTAATATACTTATGGGTATATACTTATTATAAATTATTTATTCCCAAGGATGGTGAGACTACTAAAATGGGAAACATTACAGTTTGAAACTCTAATAATGCAATTTTGAAGATAAATTATCTAATATTGGGGTGGTTGGGTATGTTAACAATTATGTTATAATCTTTAGAGAAACCAAGATGTGTTTTTTCAACTTGTATGAAATGAAAATAAATCTAGACCATGATTGTGTTAGAAAAAATAAACTCATGAACAATATTAGTTGAGTCACATATGATTTTTAATCTACTTAGATGATAGGCATGATATGTACTCATCAGTGAGATGAATAACATGTGATGTATTCAACTACATGTCCAACCTTTTTTAGAGAATCAAGAATTATGTGTTGGCTATATGAGATTGACGTGTTCTAAGTCTAGTATTGAGTATATATAAAATAAATTGTATTATATATGTATAAATATGATTTATATGATACATATTGTGGTTGAAATTTCTATAAAAATATATGAGTACGTATGATGAAGATCACACCATACCCCTTAATATCTTGAGTAGCACTGACGCTTTTCCAGAGGCTTCTCTTTTCTTATATTTAAAAAATATGGATTTTAAATTTGTTTTCAATGATGATAAGGCCCACAAGGTCTCACATTTGGGCCTTTAAATAAGTATAATGTTTTAGAAAAAGTGTTTGTTCAAAATGAAGTGATTTTAATAAAAACAATTATGAAATAGAATCTATGGATTTATAAATTTTTATGATGTTTGAAACCAATCCTTATGGGTATTAAGTTAATGTGTGATATTACTGAAAGTTAACTAAAATTACATTCATGTTATGAAAAAATAATAAAATAAATATATATATATATATATTATTAAATGTGCATTAGATGCATATTTATTTTCATGAGTGCGATGATTCATGTGCACTACAACTCTACTAACATGGTTTCATTAGTTTTAAACCAAAGGGATGGTTTATTTAGGGTTTTATTATTCATTAAAGTGTTCAATGAATATTTCACATAATCAAAAGTAATGACTGTAGTGTAGTTTAAATTTGAAGTGTGAGGATTTGCCTATATAAAGATATATGATATCTTCTATTGGGAGTGGGTGTGCATTGATCACATTAGTTAGTTGATTTTTTTTATCATTGATCATGTTAGTTTAATTAATTTTTGATCTTCTATTTCATGAAATGTGATAAAACTATATTCTTTATGAAGTTTTATTTATCATTTCATAATGAAGGTTCTAATATCCCTTCAACAACCAGGTATCCTCATGAAATGATCAAGTTTCTTTTGGCCTATGTATTCTCTCATAAGAATGAAGAATACATTTTATACTTTAGGATATATTCATAAATAATTATCCATCAATTTATGTATATAGAAGTTGATGAAAAAATACCAAGGACTCTTTTTTTAAGATATTTTACTTGTTTAATTTTATAAAGATAGATTGACCTATGTTTGGTTGTTTTTAATTTCCAATAATCATCAGATGATTAAATAAAGCCTATCAAGATAACCATCACCCATAATAGTCAATAAAAACTAATAAAATATATGTAAAAATAGATTGAAAACAATTCTAAACTTTACATTTTAATGTGGATAAAAGACTTATGAATTCTAGGAAGTGAAGGTCTAAAAGGGTGACACACTAGATGAACCATAACCCAAAATAAATAAAAATTCAGGTTATTCATATCTATGTGTATGTTATGTAACTTAACATAATTCCACCATAAAACCCAAAATACAATCTTTGAGAACATCCCTCATATCACCTTAGAGCCTATGCTAAATCTGTAATGTGATAGGTGTTTGAAAAATATTCCTAGTATGTAAAATCCCTACACACCATGCATGACCATAGAATAGATCTATTTTATGGATGTCTAAAATATAAGTATAAATTTAATATTTATACTTTTATTTAAAACCAATCACATGGTACCATTATTGATAAAATATTTTAAAATAATGGAGTTTCACTTTTCAAAACCAAGTAGTCCTTTAGGCTTTTAATGAAAAAAGAAACGCATGACACTTGTAATAAAATTTAAATCCCTTTAAAACAATTTCATTTTAAAATTAAGATGATTCATTTAATGTTTTTAGAAGAGGGATAACACAAAAATAAATAACAAATATAAAATTAATGGACATAGTAAATAAAAAGATATCAATTTTTTCATAGTCAACTAGAAAAAGAAGAGTGGCCTCACTGTCATCATATAATTTCAAGAACTTATAATCATGGGAAAGCCTAGAATAATAGGGGAATATTTATGTAAATATGCAAATAAAATATTATAATCACTTCCTAATATGATATAATCACCCTAAAAATCAGTCATACCCTACCTGGACTGACTAAAGGGAAAATTACCAGGTTTGAATAATGACTCTCTAGGTCTCACTAGCTAGAGCGTAATCATAAACTAGTACAACATGTGAACCTAGATATTACAACTAGATAATCTTAGTTCCCCATTATATATATATATATATATATATGAAATGGGGTTGAACAATCAACAAAAAATATATAGATAAATATAATAAATAACAATCGTAACACATCATCACCTTTGCACACCCTTTATAGAAACACCAATATTCTCAAGTATAATATATTAAGAATATATAATAAACATATCCCCTAACTAGGAGAATTCAATCACTACCATAAAAAACACCAAGTGTAACACTTCAATGGTGGTTTTAATTAAAGAAACCCTCTTTCTAAAGTGATTATTAATCTTTTAACCCAATCTTTTAAGAAAAAAATTTATAAAACTACCTTTGAGAAAAAAATCACATAGCCGACCACAATAATCACATAATCAACTATACATTTAGTGGAATCATATTTCATATGATTCATGTAAGATTTTAACTTGGAAAAAACATTTTAAATAAATAAAAAAACCATTTTAATCTAATTTTAATAATTCCCTTAATAATATGAACCTAGTCATTTTAATGAACACTAGGAATTCATTATTTTGATAAAATAGTTTTAAACTAGTAAGAAGAAATATTAAAATTTATTTTATTCCCAATTTATAACAAAAATAAAAACTAATTACGTTCAAATAATAATTAATTTTACTTAATAATTTTACACTATTGGAAAATGAATTAAAATATAAAAAAACCATGTTTCTAAAATTAAATGTTTATGCATGGATCAAACCTAATTAAAAAACATTAGTTCCACTAAGAATGATGTTAATATGCCTTATAAAATCTTAGTAAACTCTTTCAAGGACAAGGTAAACCCTGAAATATAAAAACCACTAATTAAAAATTGGGATAATTGGGACCTTATGTCCCAGAGACCATATTATGGAATGAAAAAGGGAAAAGAGTGAGTGAAGGAAAATTTGAGGTCTAGTAGATTTTACCTTCAGTAATCAGCCTCAAAACTTAAGGAAACCCATGGGAATCACCATGGAGTAGAGTGAAATTGAGAGGCAAGAGAGGTAGTTGTTCCTGGGAGTCATGAGAGTCGTATGGGAGGATAGAGAGACCCCAAAAAGGTTTAATTACAAAAATATAAAAGGGGGTAATTTCAAAATTTTAATGATATGAACAATTAGAAAAGATTGCATGCTCAATTTAACAAACTATGCACTAACCAAGAGACCTTCATCTAATTACTTGGGGGTTGTCACAATGTTTGTACGCACAATCCACTGAACTAGGAATCCACTATGTATATAGAACTAGAATACAAGGGGTGTGTTGCATGGTTTGACCACACAGTTTGACATAATGCATTCCAATTGTGTGCACAACTATTCGAAACATGGATAGCTTTAAACAGTGGGGTTTCATGGTTTTAACTAATAATGTGAAAATAGTATGACATGAAAAAATTTACCTCTTCCTAAAAAATATATATTAAAAATACTTATGAAATATAAATGTGGATAAAAATTAATAAATTATCAAATTAATAGGGAAAATAAAGGTCTAGGTGTAAAAATTCTCCCCACGATAACACCATTCCCCTTAAAAAGACTTAGTGGTTTAGGTTTATAAATAAATTGTATGATTTTGTCTCCACATAATTTTTTAAAATCCAATGAATCAAGGAGAAACCTAACATCCACTGACACAAATCATATAACCAAACCAAAGTAAATTACTTAAATAACCTCAAAGATCCAAATAAATAAAAAGATAATTTATCATCAATATGAAAGTTTAGTTTACCTCATGTGAAAATGTTATTTAAATATGAGAAACTATAAAATATCATGAATTGAGTTTTGTAAATTACATAGAGTAAAAATGCCTGTAACCTATTACATGGTAGGTTCAGGTTTGGTAGATAATAAACACATCAACCAGTGGGGTAATTACCTACCTGACTCACTTCATATAGATGTTGGACTGGACCACCACATGACCTCAAGTGAATCCCCTTATATGACAGAGGATGATAACTAGTAGTGTGGGTATGATAAGGTGCCATTAGGAGACTATACCTCTTATATCATAGTGGAAAATAATAAAAAGAATAAATAAAACTCAACCAATAATATAATCATCATCAAAGTATATATAATAAAAAAACATATAACAATAATAAATGAAATACAATAATGTCCCAAAAAACCATTCCATTAAAACAATTGATCATCCACTAGGATGATATTTCTACTTTGAGCCACACCTCATTCCAAACTCCAATCTATCAGAGGTTCTCCAATATAAACACATAATCTCAGGCCTTAGGGAAACTTGAACCTAGAAACAAGTTAGGGTCTTCTTGGGTACTCTAGTGTGAATGATTCCTAAGATGGGTGTGAGTAAATAACATAGTAGGGAACAAAAAAATTCAGTCCTTTAGTATACTATAAGCATGGTGATATGTGAATGTGACATGATTAGAATAAATAAATAATAGTTTTGGAAAATAATAAATAAATCCATCCCAATAATTTATTTTATTTGATGTTATAATGAATCCGAGATAATCATGATGACCATTCTAACTAACATATCACAACCACACTAAAGGGGTACACATATACGTATACTAAGACCAAGAACCACTGTCAATCCTTAGGTATGTGACCCTAATTGACCATACCTACCTTGACTGGTGATAGAGTGTCTCTAATCCTGGGAATCACCAATGGGGGACCTCCATCCACACAATAGGGATCCCATGATCACACCACCATTTTGATTAGTAGCGGACCTTGGGGTTTCACAAGGAATCCCTCATCCTCAATCTCTTAGGATAAACCCTACAACAATACTTAAGAATTCATAGTGTCAGGATGATGGATGTTTTATAGTAGAGGAGGTCTTATGGGATCATATACCTCCAAGAATGATTAATTATGAGTAAACCTAGGTAATTAGAGATGATAACCTCCCAAGATCCCATATTCAATCTTTTGGGAATACAATATCTTTGGAACCCTCAGAGCATTTTCACAATACTAGCAGATCATCTTAGGAATCAATAGAGGTGATCCAACTATTACCCTTAGGATTTTTGACATCCCATTCTCGAGGATAAATTCCCAATTGATACCTCATACAACCATTCAAATCCAAATAATTATGGGAATCAAGGGAATTCAAAATGGTATAGTGGTATCTCCATTCAAATCTTGAAGCATTTGAATTCGCAATAATATTATAATATTAGAGTAATCCATGCCATCCTAGGAATTCCTATATTGTTGCAACCATTATACCTATGGTGTTTGATCTTAGGAACCACCTATTTCAATCTATACTAGTATAAACCAAATAATTTGATGCTAGTTGAGCTAGTCATATTACCCCAATACATTATGATGTTGGATCCAAAATATACCAGGAACTCCATAACCTCATCTATCTCATCATGTGATTACTGATCAAACCCAGCAATCAAAATAGTTCTATGCTTGACGGATGATTCCAATGCATCATGGGAAATTACATACCATTACAATATGGTAAAATTAAAATAGATCCATGGTTGTTTAAACACTTATTACCATCATATAGTCCATAGCCCCATATGCTCACATGTTTGGTATGGGTTCTAAGAGACACCCGCTACCATATCTAGTCATAACCACATACACTCACTCAGGTTCATCTTATAAGGGGAACCCATTGAGGTCCCCTTGATTTCCACTTCAACGGAGTTATCCCATTCAGTATCTTTAATCACAATTGATCTATCAAGTCTCCACCTAATGATCAAGATACATTATATCCCTTGACATCACCAAAGTCATCTCACGACTAGAAAGGCCATGGAGGTATGACTCATTTGAGGCGGTTTTGAGAGATTGATCAAGGCCCATCTCTATGTCCAAGGTCCCTCTAGACCGGTCAACACATCCCAACCCAATTTCTATTTACCTAAGGACTTTTCACATATGCTGAACATATTTCATGTGTCCTTGCCTGGATTATTAGGGGTTCCCATCTCAAGCCACATCACACCACCTCTTGGAGGTTTCCAAGTATACAAGCAACTTATTAGTCCACCCCTCATCCATCGACAGCCAGGGCATCAAGACACTACTAAAGGGATTTCATGGCCTTGAAAATTTGTCTTAATGTTCATGTGATCATTGTATTTAAAAATTTAATTTAATTAAAATTATTTAAACTAAATTAAACAATTAAATAATAATAGGGTTCATCACTCTAATGGTAATGATACACCCCCATATGCATTTAAACACCATGGATAATGAATAAGTTTTGTATCAATGGACCCTACCTCAAGTTAGAAACATTTCAATTTAAATTATACAATTCCATAGATCTGTCTAGGCATTCCAAGCATCACCAAAGCTATTACATGCTCCAATGGCCATCAAAAACTCACTTGAGGTCCAAAATGAAGCAAAAAACCAACATTATTTAATTATAACATTTATTGTTAATTAATTAATTTAATTATAATTAGAAAGAATCATTGAGAAGATAACTGGAGACCATATCGGAGTAGAACCATTACCAAACACATGCCAATGACCCAAATCATTCACTCAACATCATTTTATGAAAATTCCATAACACGTGTCATCAATACCATGATGAATTTATCTATAATTTTTGAAAAAAATATAAGAAAACATCGAATGGTGAAATACCTTCATAAAACCACTAAGAGACTGCATAAAGAAGGGGTATCAGGAAGCACTCTTCATTGGATGAATGAAATTCCCTTCATTCTCAACCGATTCCAACATACTCTCGTGGAATCATAATTGAATCACTAGCTTGTGAAAATCAAAATCAAGATAAAGTGGAGGAGATTTTGAACAAAGATCAATAGAGGTTTGATCCTACACCAAACACTAATAAAACACATCAAAATACCAATAAAATGAATGGGGGGTTAGAGGAGGAATAGGAGAAGTCCTCCTGCATCGCGTGTGATGAGGAGTAGAAAAGGGGGGAGGGTGGCTCTTAAAAATTAATATGTAAAAAATGGTAAAAGTACACCTTTAATGAGTTTAATGGTTTTTAAAACCATGTGCCTTCCATGTGGTTGGATCTATCCAAGTGAACCCCTTTCACATGTTTAGGCCACATGGTTTCCAAACCTTGTCTAAACTGTGTGAATTTCCACTGCCTCAGCCTACAATATAACACATTATTTTTCTTTAAGCCTGTGGAAATCGTGCGGCCAAAACCATGCCAAAATACCTCAAATGATTTCCTCTAAAGTTCACATGATATAACTAAAACCATGCTCTAACCTTACACATAGATTGTGCACTATATAAATTTAACTGAAAATGCTCTTGCATAAAGGTACCTATATTGTTTTCTCTAAAACTTATGACCCCAACTATACACCCTATTTAGTGTTCTCCAAACCTCCTAAAACTTATCCCAATGATCATGAGACTCACACAATATCCCATGTAACCTTTTGAGCCTCTATCCATGTGAAAAGACACCAAGTTAATACAACCAACCCTTCCCAATTCTGTTCCCAATCTCAATTCAAAATCTGAAACCCCCAGTAATTTGAAAAATTAAAATTCCTTCATGAATTTCCACCTTTTATGAACACATGATCTTACAATCCCCCCAACATTGCAGTTCTTATCCTTGATAAGTCTTAGTGGACATATAAATATTCATACAGACCAATCCAAATACCTATGATCTATTCCTAAGTGATTTTTTCACTCTCTGAGTGCAATTTCAAACATAAGGTGCTCAACCTGCTAAACACGATCCATTGATCAAATTCATTTTCCAAAACACTAAGATGACGCTCCATGAAATTCATCTACACCAGGACACCAAATCATCTTTATCTTATTAGTCACTACACTATGGTGGTCCCCACTATAAGAATTATCTCACATTGGATGATTCTATGCCCCAAAACAAACCATAATTGGAATCTGCTACCAGAACACCCATCTCATGTTCTCACGATGTGCGTGTTGTGGTTTCCAACTATCCTCACCCAATTATATAAAATAAAATTATTCAAAATCAATTTCCAACCTCATTTCCATATCCAAATTCTGAAATAATGTTCATATAACTTCCACATGCAACATAACCACGCCAGTCATTCCTAAAAAATACAAGAACATTGCTTAAAACAAAAATGTCATATCAAAACCAATACACCTAATGCAGTTCTAATCATACCACATAAAACTACACAAAAAACCACCAATCAGACATATTCTAGATGAACTTCCTTAAAACACTTTCTGACACCCACAAAAATGGTCCCAATTATATAATCTTGATTCCACTACTCCCTAAATTAACTATAGATCATTCTAATACACCCACTAAAGTCTCAACCCAACCTCGAGTGTAATTATATGGCCAAATCGTTAATTTGAAAACTCTACCATCATGATCAATATGTGAGAACTAGAACAATAATTACCTTTTCACATTTAGATCATATTAATTCATACCAATCCTAATGAGAATTCTCTAAATCTACCTAACATCATATTAAAATTCAAATTCTGCATTCTCTCAAAAATCCAGATAAATCTGAATCCATTTACAGATCGACATAAAAAGTCACTATCAACCATCTCAGGATCATTCTGAAGAAACATTTAACCTACCAATACATGGGTCATATTATCATGACTAATATCACACTCCCCACCAAAATAGAATCCTTGTCATCACACTACCAAATAAAATACTATTCCAATAGAACACACCCCATCTATCCTCGAATGCGATGACTAGACCTGGATCATCCCAATCCCATCAAATCATCAACCGAAAACACATTTTTCAATCATTCACAACACATATAAATATCATGATTTTGAACCTTATGATAATATATTGATAATGAGGGTCACATCCTAAAACCACCTATGGTGAATCAACCACCATATTGAGTACCTTATGCCACTCCTCAAGCACTACCTCAAAAGATCCCTTAGTATCAGAATTCCCCTCCACCCAATAAATGCTATGGGGATACATCAACAATTAATTCATCTTTCTAGATCCATCCTATACCGTTTATAGTAAAATACCTAATCAAGTCATGGTTTCACGTCTCTCTACATGGTCACCTCAAGTCCAAACATAATCTTTGGGAAACTAGGCCCACACATGGGCCATCCATACCAGAACATACATTTCGTTTACAATTACTCATATACCATAGAGGGAAATTTATAACACTCATCCAAACTAGAGCCTCTAGTTTCAAAGGTATCTCATTTATTTCATCAGTCCTTATCTCACACACAAGAATCACCGATTCCAATTCAATGTGTCCCACATGTAAACATCATGTGTCACCCTCAATATTGCTAAAACATAAAGGGTGTATGAACCTATTCCACCCATTCTCCAAAACTAAACCCATTACTTTACACCTGTAAGGAACTCAAAAGAATAAGACAACCCCTCTCACGATCTAACCATGATCACACTAGTCTTCAAATCACAAGAGTCAGAGTCATATCTCAAGGGTCACTAGGCTCTCCCTCTTATCCCAACAAACATGGTCTCATGAAGGGGCATAAATCACATAAAAACACTCATCAAAACCATCTCATATGTCGCATGACATATCAAATTCCAAAATACCCACTAATGGGGTCTTATATCCATAAGAACATGTCATTCCAACATAGTCAGCCAACCTTGGAACTGATTCTCAACGAGCTTCCAACAATGATACCACTCCCTTGGGAACCAAAACTGATACAAAGTTACACATAGACACACACACACACACACACATATATATATATATGGATACATCCTAAACATTTTGTATCAAGATAAAACACAGTATCTAGATTAGTTATGTAGAATGTCATTCTAATCTATATTGAAAAATATAATATATTTTGTTACAACAATTTTAAACAACCAAACCCATAGTGAATATTCAAGCCTCCTCACCCTTTGGAGACCTATATCCAATGAACCACCATCACATGGTTTTTTTAAGGGTAATTCCATTATAAGCTATATGGGGAATACTATACAAGTTGTTATGATAACTTTAATTAATCAAAACTCAGCAATATTAACCCACTAAGGGTTTCCCACCATGGAACTATGTTACTCACTAACCTAATTGGGTAACCAAAAATATATCACTAGAGGGATCACACAATGTTCATCTTCATCCATCATCTCACCATAAAATCCATATGAGCTTCCATAAAAAGAAAATACATATATGATAGGTAGTCCAACTGAGTGGAATTCCAATGAGTAATTATATAATAAAATGTAGTATGAGAAGCTGATCAGACATTAAATATATAATCCTCTCATTAGTTAAAAAATCTATACTTGCAGTTCCCTGTATATCATGAGAATCCACAATTCTAACTAATGATGCATGAGATGCCTCTTACCTTTATAATCTAAGAGTCAAAATACAATATTTCATGATCATCAATCATCATGTGCATCACAGGATTTGAATATCATATAAAAAGAGCATAAAATACAAATAACATCAATCAAATCTATGGAAACCTATAATTACTACCATACAATGTGTTTATGATGCACCCACCTGATATCCATCATAGGATCCAACACATTTCTTTATATCTTAGATACTGTAGTTTAAATATCATGATTAAAGAATAATAATTCTCTAATAATATTATGAAAACCCCACCCTAGTGTAGTGGTGGCCTGATAAAGGTGTCAGTACATAACTCAATAAGCCACCTCCAATGCAGTCTTGTACTATGACCGAAATGTAATGATATGTTCATACAATGTGATTAGAATAATTAAATAAATGATGGAAAAAAACTAAATAAACCCATCCAAATACCTTCTTCAAAATGATGACGAAAATTATCTAAGTACATCATTATGATCATCCTATTCAATGAATCATAACCACCCTAACAGCATACACATATAATTGAGATTATCCCAACAACCAACATTTATCCTTAGGTTTACGACCATGATAGGCCATACCTATCTCAACTAGTGATATAATTTCATTGAGTATGAGAATATCCTCATGGGGACCTATATACACACTATGGGAATCCCACACTCACACTTATATCACATTTAGTAGTGTACCATGGGGCATCAATAGATATAAATAACCCTTAATCCCTCATGTTGAACCCCATGGAAATATTTGGGTGTTTTAAATATGGGGATGATGACTGATTCCTAGGAGGGGGAGGACCTAGTAAATCCTTTATGCTTAGGAATGAATGATTCCAAGGTGAATAGGGTAGTCAATGGGAATACCCTCCCTAGATTCCATAGTCAATATCATGGGAATCCAGTACCTCACAAATACTCAACTCAATTATCACTGGTGTGTCTACCCAATACTAGTGGGGTAACCGATGAATTGATAGAGGGGGTCCAAAAGTCACCCTAAGAAAGTATTAAATACTATTATCATGTATATATTCCCACATAACACCTCATAACACTTCTAAAATATCATGCATCGTGTGCATTCAAAATAGTATACTAGTATCTCCGTTAAAATCCTAACACCCGAGAATTCACAACGATATCATAACATCAAAGGAATCCCTATCATCCCTGGTATTACTATATAGATGAAATAACACACTCTTTGATGATGGATCCTAGGTACCACCTCTTGGAATCCACTCCCAAACCAATCAGATCACTAGGTGTTAGCTATGCCAGGAATCCCCCCATATTATATGGTGGGACTTGATCTAGAGCTTACTAGGAATCCTAGGGCCTCGTTCATCTCATCCAGTAAGTCCCAGGAAAACTAAAAAAATAGTACTATGGCTGATGGATGATTCCCAATCATTATGGTAAATCATATTCCATAACAATATAGAAAAATTAAAACTTATCAAGTCCTAGCTGAACACCCACACTCATCACACAGTCCAAAGCAAATTTTGGATCACACATTCAGTACAGGATCTAAGAGACACTTGGTATCATCTCTACCCATATCCATATACACCTGATAAAGATGTCCTCTTAAGGGGAACCCATAAGGGTCCAGGGGTTATATCTGCAATAGAGGAATCCCATTCAGGATCTTCAATCACATCCAATCTGTAGGGACTCTTCCATAAATTCATGGACATCCCATCCCATGGCATCATCAAAGTAATTTTACAACCTCATAGGCCTCAAATGTATACTTAACTAGAGGTGGTCTTGAGAGATAGCTCAAATAACATATTAATTTCAAATAAATCTCTATATTGGTCAACTCATCCTTAAAAAATTCTTATTTTCTTGAGGTCTATCCACTTAGTCCTAATATATTTCTTGGGTCATCACCTAATCTTCTAGGGATCTCTATCTCATTAAATGTCACACCACTTCATTGTATGTTTAATAATGTATGGGTGTCTTCTTAGTCCATGAATCATTCATCAACAATCAACGTGTCAAGCCAGTTCCTAATGTCATTAGTGGTCTTGAATATTTTTTTATTTAAGTTCAGATTGTCAAATTATTTTATAGTTTAATTTAAATAAAACCATTGAAAATAAATTAATTTTTTCTATACTAATAGTATTAATCATAGAACAAGTTATACTACACACCCACATGAATATAAAATTCATGAATAATGAGTAGGGATACTATCAAGGACCACCCACCTCAATAAAAATCTATTGTTAATATAATTACACCACCTAGGAGCACCTCTTGGGATCTCCATGAATTTCCCAAGCTCATGCATGCTGCACCCACCATCAAAAACTCATCCAAGGCCCTAACTAATGTTAAAAAAGTCACATTAATGAACAATAATAGTTATAACTAATTTATAAATTTAATTATAAAGATGAATAATATCATGATATGTCACTGATAGCCTTTTCATACCAAAACTACATCCAAACATATTCCAATGACCCATAATGTCCCCCAACCACAATATATGAAAAATAACTAATATGAAACATCGATCCCATAAGGAATTTAATTAAAATTTTGGGAAAAAATAATATAAAATTATAGATAGTAACATAACATCATCAAATCGAAGAGTGAATGCATGAAGATAAGGTCTTGAAACTCCCTTTTTCAAGGCAAAGTAGAAGTTCCTTAAAAATCGGCTAGTTGTAGTGTGCTCTGGTGGAATCGAAATGAAATATATATCACTAGAGAAAAAAATCAATAAAAAAAAGGATGGGATGAGAAGAGATTAACAGAGGGTATATCTCACCTCAAACACCATGAATCTAAAAAAAATATCACCCAAATAAAAGGGGGATTGACGGAGGAAGATAGGAGGCCACCTAGGTCATGCTTGAGGAGGAGGATGTGAATGGGGGGGGGGGTTGCATCTTAATAATTAACAAGGTAAAATGATAAAAATACACATTTAACAAGAAAAATATTTTAGCCTCGCTATTTTCATTCTGTGAATCAATTATGTAATAGGAAATGTCTAAGTTAATCCCCCTCACATGATTGGGCCACATGGTTTTCTAAACCATGATCCAACTGTGAAAATTTCCATTGCCTCAACATAAAAAATTTCGTATTGTTTTTATCTAACTATTTTAAAAACCATTAGCTCAACCCTATGTCAAAACAGACTCACACAGTTTCCTATGATGTTCTAACGGTTTACCATAAACTATTCTCTATCCATGAACATAGACCATAGTATATAAATAATTAACAAAAACACCTCTTGAATAAGGAAACAAAAATTGATTATTTCTAAACCTCATTACCCATCACATTCACCATAGTTAGAGTTCTCTATAACTCATGAAACAAATTCCAAATATCCCAAGAATCATCTGGGAACCCAAGGAACCTCCCATGCCCCAATATTGTAAGAAAACATTTAAGGCATACAAAACATTATAATTCAATTTATAAACTCATTTAAAAATGAAAAACATTCAGTAATTGAAAAATTTCATACTACTTTGCGAATTCTCAGGCTGTATGGATATGAGATATTATAGGTCGTTCCACACCACTCCATTTACATGAAAAAAAGGAGTAATCAAACATGTTGGTCTCCCCACCATATTAGACTTACACTAACACACCCATTATCAAAAAAAATTCTTCCATGGACCAGTGAAGGACAAAATATATATGCAAGAAGAAGACTCAAAAAGTGACATGAAAACAAGAGGAATTCTCTAATAATTCAAAATTAACTAAATATGTTATAGTCTCCAAAGGGCCCAAGTGAGGAACCCCAACCCTTTAATTACGTGTTTGGTGTTAAAACACATTATTTAAACATTGTATTTGATATAAAATAAATAGCCTATGTTTAAAAATTAAAACTTCAAAATTATTAACCATTACCGAGATACTTTAGTCCCAAGAAATATAAGGTTTTGTATCATTTAAGATTATCTACATTAACAACATATTTTATGATATTTGTGAATATTTCACTATTATCTAACCATATTAGACTCCCTTATAGACTCCTCATATGTTATACTCATCTTCATTGCATAAGGAATCAAAACATAAGGAATGTGTGAGCTAAAACTCTCAGAAAGGGGAAAAATATTCAATATATCATCAAGGTTCAGATCACAAGTATATGAGAAAATATTAGAATTAGATAAATATTATATTAAAAATAATATGTAATAATAAGAGTTGTCTAGAATACAAAATAGAATGACCTATAGTATCAAATGATGAAACACATATCCTTGAATAGGAGTTCAGAAACCTGAAATAATAAACATGATCAATGGTAGTATAACATAAGAATATAACATAAAAATATGAAACAAAAAAGCATACGAATCATAACATAGTATATTAATCATTTCTATATGATTTCTATAATATAGTGGTATAGGTATAACAACCCATGTTCCCTCTTATGATTGGGATAAAAACTCATGTACCCCATTGGGATTTCTCTAACAACCAATTTACCCTCTAGGTATTGGGTTACTACTAGTGTACCCTATTTGGATTAGTATACTACCTGTGTACCCTCATGAAATTGGGTTACTACCAGTGTACCCTCTTGTCTTGGGTTACTATATGTGTACCCTATTGGTCTTAAGATACTACCTTTTTAACCTATTGGTCTTGAGATACTACCCAGGTACCCTATTGGTCTTGGTATACTACCTTTGTACCCTCTTATGTGAGGGTTACTACCTCTTCACCTTTTTACAATTGGGATACTAATAATGTAGCCTTTTCGAGATAATGAGATATTAAACATAAACCAATGAATTAGAGGATGATAGAGTACCTCATACATAAATAATAATCATCCATAAATTTATGTTTCAAGAGAATATTAAAACATTAATATTTTAAGCATCCTTTAATTTTCTTATGAAAAGTACCTGGGTATCATGAAAATTCCAATTGTAAATTTTATATTCCATACAGAGAAAGAAGGTAGATGATGGAATAAGAATATATCCCCAATGTAATATAAATATAATTAAGGATGTTTTCATATATGAAAAATACCATTTAATTATCATTGGGTAAATCAATTTGAAAAAAACAAGATGAAATATCCCTTTTGAAATTTTTGAAACCCCCCTTAAAAGTGATTTCTTTGAACTATTTTATATTAATATTGATAAATAATTTTAAAATATACCATTTAAAAACAAAAAGGATATCCCGAATCAATTTTTTGAAATAAACATGATTTAAAAAATTTCATTTATAATGCATATAAAGACTACAGACGTCCTTCACAAAAACATAAGCTTTTAAAACCCCTTTTTAAAAACTTAAGAATATTTCAAAAATAAAACATTTATTTTTGAAAAATATAACAATATTTTTATATTTATAAAAATAACAAAGAGTTAAAATATTTTTGAAAATTATTTTAAAACATGAAACAGATTGTTTGTAAATAACAATGGACATATATTTTATAAAACCCAAAAATGTTTTTTAAATTGTTTTTACTATAGTCATAAAAGTGAAAGTTACTAGACACCTTAAAAATTAATTTTAAAAAGACTGAACTGAAATATTTAAAAACAAATTATTTTTAAAAATAATCTTAAACAATAGAGCCTTGGAAAATACATATAGGTTTTTTCAAAGAAAACTCGGAGTGGAAGAAAAAATGTATAATCAGGAATGGACAATCCTTTTCAATATTTTTAAAAACAACTTTATTGAAAATAAAAAACATAAAAAGTGTAATAAAAAATTATTTTGAATTGAGGATAAGTAAAATATTAATGATATATAAGACAACACAAAATTAAGTTTAAAAAAAGGATAACATTTATGGGAAGAGGAAATATTGGAATGGAAGAGAAACAATCATTAAAGAGGGTGGGAATTTTTCTTAATAAAGATTTAATTTTTGAGAAAGAAGTTCATATTGGAAAAATATATAAGATAAAAATTTCAATTTACCTATATATATAAGTAATTATAGTATCATTATTGAAAAACTATAATAATTTTGTAAAACCATAGTAAAAAAGGAATCACTATGACTGAATAAAAGAAGTTGAGTCAAGAAAAAATATCTATAATGGATATGTTGATTATTACATACCAATTAAAAGTTAATAATTTTGATATTATTATAGGTAATTTAATAAATATTTTATAATGATATATAATGTTCCAATTTTATTTATTAAGAATTTTATTTATGATTTGTGAAAATGAAGTTGGAAATGATCTTCTTTCAGAAATTTTTAACAAAAAATGCGTGGTATAATAATTATAACTTAAATATTAATATATAATTTCCAAGACCATAAAACAAACATTTTTTTATCATTAATGTATACTAAAACTATTAGTTACATTTATGAAGTTATCCATGATACAAATTTATAGTACTGTTCATGTAGGTGATTAATCCAACCCAAACATGAATAAGCTATATTATGTGTGTGAGTATTATTAATGAACTAATTAGTTTGAAATAATATTATTATGAAAAAAGAATAATATTATATTTTAGTTTATTAAGGTTTTGAATCATATTTTATGATATATAGCTACATTATAAAATACTAGAGTGAAAAATGAAATATACCACTTTTGTGGATGTGGTAATATGCATCTACGCATAAGAAAAAAATTATTTTTCAATATATTGAGTTGAAAATATATCATTTTTTATAATTTTATAATTTTAAAATTTTAATAATGTTATAAATATAATATTAATCTTTTAAAGATTGTTTAATATCCATCCTTGTAAGGTTGGGAGGAAAAATCAATCATGTCTTTCAAAAATATGGTAGTTCAAAAACACACATGATGAGGTCCTCAATTTTTGAATGGTTTTAGAGGAATATAGAAAAGGAAATTTAAAATAGTATAATAAAATTTAAGAATACTATAAATAATTATTTTATCATAGTTTTATTCATGCAATTGGTTTAATGGGGAAAAAAGAAGAAAATAATTATGAGAATTTAGTTGAGAATATTACCACTCCCTTTGGATGTTCTCCCATAAAAAAACACCTTAAGGATACTTATATTGGTATTTTTGAAAGAACAATGATTCTAGTGTGTGCTTATATAATAGAACAGAGACTATGGTAGATTTTTTATTCAATATAATTCTTTAAAATGAGTGAAGAAATGGGGTGAAGGTGAGATCCTTTTATAAGTGAAGGGGATGTCATTTTTGTAAATATAACATCATATAATATAAATAGAGAATATGTTTCCAAATGAAATTGGATCCATAGTTTAAAATAATATATTAGGGTGATTATTTAAGGTCTATAATCCCCTAAATTTTCATTTTCAAAAGTATTTTAATTTTTTAAAGTTGTTTACTCTTAGATTTTTCACTGTTACCATTTTTGTTTTTTACCGCAGCTACTAATTCTCACCAAAGTAATTTAATTTTAATGTCTAAAAATAAAATTGGTATTAATACATAATTTAAAATTAATGATTCCAAATATTAATTCAATTTTATCAAATAAAAATTCTATATGAAAGAAAAATTAATTTTAACATTAGCACATGTAACGAATAAAAACCAAATTTAAGAAAAATTTTATTTTTAAGAATAAATGATTTTTTAGGTAAAAATTGTCAATGTTATTGATTTTAATTTTATTAATTGATTTATTATTAAAAAAATTAAAGTTATGTGAATTCAAAATAAATCAAAAACCTAGTTTCACAAAGAAATAACTCAATTAAAAGAGATATACTAATAATAGTTTTTATTATTAAAATATTCATAACTTTTCAAAATATTAGACATGCATTTTATAAATTCAACAAATTATATTTAAATTCATAATTTGACTACATAAATACATTTTTTTCATCATGAAGTATGTTTCATAAGTTTTTATGTTATACTTACATCTTTATATACTCATCAACACTATAGTTTTAGTAAACAAATGTATTTTTCAATATTAATCTAAAAGTCAATTATTTTTTTTAAAAAAAGAAAAATTCATCTAAATATATGATAAATTAAAAAATAAATTTCATTTTATAAAATTAATATTCTAATTTTCGTAAATTTATTTTTCAAATGAGAATTCAAAATATAATGAAAAAAATGTTTTTCTTGAAAAATATTATTTTTATGTTTTTTTAATATTATTTTATTTCAATTTATAATTTATATAATGTTAAAATTTCTGCCAAAATTTTATAATATTTTAATATTAGTATTTTAATTTATTAGGATAATATATACAAGATTTGAAAAAATATTTATTTGAGAAATTACAATTTTTTAATATTAAATCATATTAATTATTTATCCTCTAAATGTAAGAAATTATAGTTCACTAATATATTATTATATATAATTAGTTTTATTATTCCTATAATATTATTCAAAATATTAATATAACATTTCACATCTCATTATTATTAAGTGTTTAATGTGAAACATGCTATGAAAAATTATATTCCAAAATCTCTGGGTGATAGATACTCCCCATTAAATAAATTGTCTCCTCACATTTTTAATTATAACTCACTATTGAAAATAGTAAAGTATATCTAAAATAGAAACATGGATCAATATATAAATTTTAGAGAGATATCAAAATTTTAAACATAGAAAGGACATCTCTTTCCCTTAGAATAATTCAATCCCAATAATGAGTTTTTCTCAAAATATTTGAGATAAATATCCCTCATTATTAGATATTATAATGATTATAATAGATTTATTTTTTCAAGAGTGTTCTTGGAAACCCTTACATTGGTAGATTAATATAGTTATGTTTGAAATGTGATTTTCCTATTTGGGTATTTATTATGTAGTCTCTGTGAATTTAGAAAATCTATTTCCAAAACCATGAAAAAATAATCATAAGGAAAACTTAATAAGACTTGGATGAAAAAAATCCTATGAAACTTGAAGAATATTTGTATACCTCATATATAAAAATGATACCACTAGGTATTTTTATTCATAATCCAATATATAATATTTGGTGTGTAGTGAAGAATAATGGTAGCTAGAACCACTTAATTATCACTATCTAGTTCAATTGTAGTCTTTGAAAATTCTTATCCTTTCTCCCTTAGATTAGGTTAATATTGAAATTAATTATCTCAAAAAACAATGGTTTTGATTCAATTATTTTTGTAACTCCAATACTTCATAAATTTTAACTATTGGATATCACCCCAATTAATTTGATTTATCATCTTATTTAACCCAACTAGATATTCATGAAATAATTGGCTAATACTTCTATACATGATTTTTTTTATTCCATTGAGAAATTCCCTTGGGTGCCTCTTTCCAAATTTTAACACATAGGAAGTTTAATATTATTTCCTACATCATCTTTGTCACCCTATATTCTATAAAACACTATTATTATCTTATTTGATGTGTTTGGTTGTTTGGAAAGAATCATGTTGTTAATCATAACTCAAGATAATTGAGTGAGAATAACCACACGATTCTAAACACAAGATTCTATCCCATTTAGTTTATATTTTAAAACATGACCACATTTTTTATCATATCCATGGTTAATAAAATATCTCATTGCTTTATCCATTACCTAAATAATGGAAATTTGAGGTATGAAGAAATTAATAACTTCATAATAGAAAACTATAAACATATAATAATTAATTAATAAATTTCATGAAAAATCTATCTTATATATATTTATATTTAATATATGTTATCCATGGTCATAAAATATTAGTTTCTATATCCATAATATATTCATATCCCTAATTTTTATTCCAATGTGTGTTTGTTTCATTTGTTACAAATATGTTAACATGTTTTTATAGCATAAGATACTTAATGAAGTTTGATAGAATAGTTGTTTCTATGTTTTGAGTAATAATATAAAGTCATATAATGCTAGTTTTATCTTAAAAGGATAAAATATTGTAATTACTTAAATTTCTCATGTTTTAAGCTTGAGTATGAATGAAGATATTGTAGTGAAGACAAACAAAGTTCAATTTATAAAGACTATATGTAGTTTGATAATAAAAATTCCATTAAAAAAACCCTTACAAATCCCATCGTATGAAAGAAATATAACATTTTTAATCATACGAAAATATTTACAAATTCATAAGATAGAGATTTTAAATTAAAATTATTGAGAAATAAAAAGTTTCTCCAAATAGATAATGGGATTATAATGATTTTGATAGAGTTTAGTTTTACTAGATGGAGAGTAGTATGAAGCCTACTAGAAGAAGGGATCTGATGATCAATAAAGTACCAATGAACTGACTTTATAAGAGATCATCATATAAAAGGGAATAAAAAGAGAAATATGAAGTTCTATTAGTCACAAAAATATGAGATTTGATCATATGGAGAATTCAGAAGTTACTTGGAAGAGATATGTTGAGACTATCAAACAGAGGTTTCCTAAAAAATAGAAACTAGATAAATGTTCATAAGAGAGAAAAATATTGTGATTTTATCATATGGATAAGGTTAAAGTTATAATAAACACATTCCATTAGATAGGGGATTTATCATGAAGGCATATAGAGCTGTATTAATTTTTATACACCAAAAAAAGGTTTCATGAGATTTAAAAAACATTGTAAATTTATTCATCGTGATGATGATGAGATATTATTTCACACACATAAATATAGATAATATTTAATAAATTTTGAAGATATCACTGACATTGATATTTTAGGATACATTGATGATGAAATTTAATTATCATTATTAAGTAAGTATCAAAGGAGGTCAAAAGTAGTTTTAATTGAGTGGGAAACTCAACATGAACCCTATGATTCTTCCTTGAAATGTAGAGTATGCATGCCTATATAAAGTGGTTCTGGCCCATGTATTTGTAGACTTTCATTATTCTAAAAATGATTTTATGTTATGATGTTTTTGGGATAGATCAAAAAATGAGTTTCCAACCAAGGTTCTACTTAGTTGAAGAAAAGGAGTACTAGAAAAACAGAGTACGAGACATAGAAGGAGTGTTTGATTGAGGCACATTAAACATAGAAGGATCAGATCTAGGTTTAATGGAAGGAGTGTATCATAAAAATAAAAATAGATCTTGGAGTACCAAATGGAGTGTTACATATAGTGATGATCAGACTGAAGAGAATCAGGCATAGAATACCTGATCAAGGTTTACCATATGTCCTTTTACTGAATAATATTTATTGAATGTTATGAGGTATTTCTATCTAGGTCTTTCTAATACCTATAAGAAGTTCCAGGACAAAAATAATTATTAAGATAATTTGTAAGTATCTTAAATAAGTTTTATATAGGCGGGGACAATCCAACTTTGCTGTGGAGGAAGAACTTCTGAATAAGAATATATTTTTACAGAGGATACTAAATAATGAGGAAGATATTGTTGTTGGGGTATAAAACAAATAATTTAAAAGGATTATGGATGGGGTTTATAAATAGTTGAGAATAAATTTCAAACAATAAGTAATGTTGGGAGGTATAAAAACAATGATTGATGAGTTGATTACTTGGGTCAGATGGGGGAATGATTACTATGGTGTGAAACCTGTTTCCAGATGTTCCTTTTTAATTTTAAAATATGTTAGATGAGAATCCATGTTGGGGTGGATAACCAATAGGGAAAAGAGTATGCATTTTTATGGATCAGTGTATATATTATGTGCTGATATCCCTTTATATTTACTCTATACGAGGTAAGTTTGAGAGATATATTTGAGTGGATCTAAACATTAACATGTTTGATAGGTTATGTTTTAAGAAAATTATTAAAAGAAAAGTTATAAATGATTCAACCCCTCCCCCTCTCAGTGTTACCAAATTGATTTAGGAACTCTAATTAGTATCAAGATTATGTTAGCACTAACAAATACAACTTTTACTAAGGCTAGAAAATATAAATTAAGTCAAAAATGGAATTTCTTGTATTTGACAGTTAGAAAAATCACTATTGGTGGAATATTATGTCACCCTAGATTATAAGTCTTATCCTGGTAGTTTGAGATGCTACTACAATAGAATTTAAATAGATTAATGAGGCTTCTACAGTTACTGAAGATAAGATAAATATGGAAGTTGATGAAAATTATAAGAATTCCATTCTAATGGATATCTCTAATAATGTTCATACAAATATTATGGGGTTTAAAACTACTAAAGAGACTTGGGATATATTGATAGAATTTTTTTAAGGAAATGTAAAACTCAAGGAAGCTAAGTTTAAAATATTGAGAAGTGGGTTTAAATATATCAAGATGGTTGATGATGGGAACATTGACGAAAAGTTTACAACGATCAATGATATTGTCAACAATATCAAAGGTTTTAGGGAGAATCAAAATGATTATAATATTTTTAAGAAAATTATGATAAACTTTAAAAATATATTTTATTCTAAGGTTTCATCTATATAAGATCATAATAATTTATGTCTCTATGATCATTAAAATATTCTCATAGCATATTAAATGATAAAAGAGTAATATTTTAAAATAAGGATAAGTAATAAATAACATTTGAAGATATGATAATGAAAAAATTCAGAGATAAATAAATAAAAGAAGAAGAAGAATCAAATGATTTAGGTCTTGAAGTGGATAAATAGGATTTTAACATAACCATTAATCATATTTGTATGATATACAAAAATGGTAATTAGAAAATAAAAGGTAAACAATATCTTAAATACTATAATTGAAATAATAATTTCCATTTTTTAGAAATCCATTCTAAGATGAAGATTGATGATTCCGATTTGGAAGCAGAATATAATAAGCCTCTAAAATAGAAGTGGGATAAACAAAAGAATATTTTCCTAGAAATAAGAATAGTTTTTTGAGTATAATAGATCTAGATAATTCAGCATTCAACATAATTAGCAAGTCAAATTATTAGATTATGTTATATAATTAAGTTATTTATCAAGATGTGATGATGATAGAAAAAATATAATAGATAATTAATGGATTCTAAAATAAAATTTTAAATAATCCCTTGAACAAATTAAAAAGCTTAATAAAGAGAAAAAGACATTAAAATAGTATATTATGAGATAAAGTTTGAGAATGGAGAGCATATAAAAAAATAAACAACTCACCTTATTGAGATTATATAAAAAAACTAATGTGTATAACCTTGAAATAAGTCCAGTACTTCAATAAGAAACACTATCTATATAGGATAATATTAAAAAGGAAAAACAACACCTGTTAGGGAATGTAAGCTAGAAAGGTTAAATATGAATGAATTCAAGAATATGGTAAACAATCTTTTAGAATGATTAGATGATAAGAAAGGAATAATTTTTTTGATGTATAATAAATGTATCTTATAAATAAAAGTGAGCTAAATAATGTTAAATAACATTTCACTAAATCATTTGCGGTAAAATTTGAATTACCTTAATCTGGTGTAAAGAAGGATTCACAGAATCGGGTTTTTCTATATACAAAAAATCTAAATAAACATCTATCTTTTTTGAAAATACAAATTAAAAAGATAACATTTAATCAAATAAGTCTAACATTGTTGTTGAGAAATAATATTCTATAAATAAAGAGTTTAATTATTGAAGACTTTTCCCCTAATTAATGATTCAAATTATTAATATGATGAAAACTGAAAAAACATCAGAGAAAAAACACTATCAATATTTGAGGTCATGATTTAGAGGAAACTAATTGTGTTGTGGAGTATTTAGGTATAAATACTACCCTTAATAGTATAATATATACCTACCGGTAAAGAGGTATTAATCAAAGGGGATCTATGATAAGAATATTAGAACCAAATTTCCATGAAATAAATATAAGGAAGAGAAGAAATTTAAGGATATAAACAATGATAATGTTTCAAGTGAGGCATGTAAGAATCTCAAGAAAGTTGAAAAAATAAATAAGTGAAAGAAATTTGGGTAAGGAAATATTCACTTTAAATTTAAGCATGTAAATATTGAGTTCTTAGTTATTTGGTGAGATTAAATAGCCAAGGCTAGGAAGATAGATGACTCATAACATCCTACTAAAGAAAAGGTGAAGTGACATGCCTTAAAATATGAGAATAAAGTTAATAAAAAGTTATTAATAGAAAGTGGTTTGAAAATACAAATGAAATGAAATAATAATGGGAAATATGTGAATGATACTCAAAACTATATGAAAATGTTACCATCCTAAGAGGAAAGGATGAAGAATTGTTGAAAAATGAAGGGATGAAGATGTTTTGAAAGACAAAGAGAAGTTGAAATATTCATCTACATACAAAATTGATGAGAAAAAATCTATTCCAAAATATATGAAGAAAAATTACAATGAATAAATCAAATCCTATGATAAATATATAAAATGAAGAAGAAAAATAATATACTAAGATAAGATTCTCTGTCTGATCATTGCATCTAAGGAACAAAATTGTTCCTCCTTATTCTCAATATACTTATTTATTTTAACTAACTTTCATAGAATTAATGAATTAGAAGTAGAGTAGAAGGATGAGTGATTTATTGGTTTTATAGAAAGAAGATACATCTATCATGGAACATTACAATCACCATGATAGGGGATTTAGTTCTAACCTTTAGCGGGATCAAAGTTAAAGATCAGGTGTGAGAATCAAACTTTTATTAGATAATAAGTGATGATTATTGAGAAAGCTGAGAAAAAGGGGGAGTTGTGTTTATACACATTAATTTTTTTGATTTTTTTATATGATAGTAAGTTTTACCTTAAAAAACTTACTCAAAGTGACACTGATATAAATATGATGAAATTATCTTGAGGAAAGTATCACATTATAGAAGTATTGTGGAAAACATTGATCAGCTTGATTATACACTCTTATTTTCCATATCGGGTTTCCCCACATTGACATAGAGTAATTTATATAATAGTTATTTTAGGAGATTCATGTGATAATATTCTTATCTAGAGGAATGTTATCAAGATTTTGAGAGGAAATATAAATATTTAAGAAGACCCCTAATTCACCCTTTACATTTGATTACCAATAAGGGGGAGAAAGAAAAGAAAACATCATATAGGGGGTGGGAAATAATTTAGAACATTAATTAACATCAAATATGTATGGGTAAATTGATGTGTGGAGATATTAACAATAAAAAAGGGGGAGATTTTTTTAATGTGTGATGGTTGTATTTGTTTTTAATATGTCAGCATTCTTTTGTAATAGATATTTCTGGGATAATTTTTAGAGAAAATTTATTTCTAATATTAGAGTAATAGTTTCCAGTAAACAAATTCTATAATAATATTAATATAACCAAACATCATGGTCTATAAAAGTTCTCATGGTTCTATCATGAGTCAGATATAGGAGACTGATGTAAATTTGAACAAAGTTCATGTTATAAAAATTATAATAATTTTTGATCAATCAAACTCAATCTTATATACCTTTTTGAAGTCCATCCGATAGAGGAAATATAAGAAGCTGCATCAGACAGAAATATATATGATGTCATTATATGGAAAATTAAAATGAAATCTGATGGTTATATAAGAAGGTTCTCCAGATAGTTAAATAGAGTACAGAGTTAAAGATGAAGTTGAGTTGTACTAGACAAAGAATTATATAATAACTACCAAACAAAGGGATAAAATGAAAACTAAAGTACCAATAGGTAGACTCATGAAGCGTTCACATGAAAAATGACAACCAGATTGAGAAATATGAAGATATACAGAACACTGAGATATGTTATGTCATTGTATGGAGAATTATGAAGTCATTAGATAGAGACATGTGAATCCCATAAAATAAATATTTCATAACATATAGGAAGAGTATGATGGTCCATCATATGGTGAATGATTTAAAGTCCATAAAATAGAGAAAAATGAAGGTTCATTAGATATAATTCACTAGAAAAATGAGTTATTATGAAGACTTATCATATAGAGCTGACTCAATTTTTGTACACTGAACAAAGATATAAAGAGATTTACAAAACATTGTAATATCATTCATTAAGATGATTCTGAGATGATCTTTAAATCCAAAAAAAATTTCTATGATATTTAATTAAATTTAAAGATATGGTTGATGATAATATTTAATTATATTTTGAAAAAAGAAGTTAACTCCAATTATTAATTATGTTTCAAAGGTTGTTAAAAAAGTTTTAATTAAGTAAGAAATTCAAACTAGAGCACAATGTTTCCTTGATATGTGGAGGATGTATGGATATATAAAGGC
The DNA here is from genome assembly GCA_963277665.1 of Viscum album. NCBI lineage: Eukaryota > Viridiplantae > Streptophyta > Magnoliopsida > Santalales > Viscaceae > Viscum > Viscum album. The sequence continues at coordinate 1,507,383,723 of OY728128.1, read as the reverse complement.
ATCTAGGATCATGGATTTGGAGATATTACTTGTGATAAAAGTATCCAAAGTGATCAATTTATTTAGAGAGATCACAACATGAATTACCATCCATGGTTATACTTTTTTTATGAAGAGGAGTACTGAAAAGACCAAGTACCAAATAAAAAAGGGAATCAAACCACGATGCATCAATCAGATCAAGGTTCAATGGATAGATTTCATAAAAAAGATTACAAAAAACTAAGGATTACTAGAAATATTGAAATGGATAGGGAATACTAGAGTAAATAGAATAATACAGATCATACCAGACTAAGGTTTACCAAATTAACTTTTACTAAGGATTATTTCTATTTAAAATATTAGTCAGGTAAGATTTAAATTTATCCATGTATTTTTAAGATCAAGAATAATTTTAGAGACCAACAAACTATTATGGTGTTATTAAATATCTTTAAGAATTTTTTATATAAGTGAAGGTGATCCAAATTACTTTTATAGGAAGGACATATAAAGAATAATATCTTTCTATCATGGATTTAGAAAAAGATGGAAAATATTGTAGTTGGGGTGTATAACGTTTTTCTAAAAATGCTTATGGATGGGGTGTATAACTAGTTAATAAATAAGAGGAGATAATATGGAAAATTGGGATGGGGGGTATAAAAAACTCTAACAAAAGAGTTGATTATTTGGGATTAGAACCCTAGTTAACTGGAGGAATGCTTACTGGGGTGTAGAACAAGTTGATTACAGTGAATTTATAATCTTGAAAGAAGTTAATAAAGAATAAATGTTAGGGAAGATAACTAACATGAAAAGGAGTTGGTCATTGTACCAATTACTATAAATATCATATGTTTATCTCTCATTATATTAACTTTATACAATGTGAGGTTGAGATATATATTTTAAAGGATTGAGACCCTAATATGTTTTTGAGGTTGAGTTCTAAGAAGAATTTATAAAAGAAAAGCAATCAATGATTCACCCTCTCTTACAATCAGTGAACTCAAAATGATTTGGGAACTTCACACATAATGGTTCATCAAGATCTTGTTAATTAATTAAAGAATATCCTATGTTACTTTCTATCTAGTTGTGTAGTCTTAGTTCCACTCATCATGCATTGAGTGATGATTTAGTGGATACTCAACTAACTATTTTCATGGTGATTACACCTAGGTGCATCTAAACCATATATACAACCACTTTCTAGTATCAAAATATTGATGAACTTTCATTGAAACCACACAATATATACTTTACCAAACATTAAAAATGATTTACTAAACTTATACTTATCCATATGGTTTTAAAAAATGTTCTCTTATTATAATTCAAAAAATAACTAAAACCCACTCTAATACCAACTGTGGATCCCTAGAACCCTGATCCCACATTCGGTGCTAAAACACTTTCTTTAAAAACTATATTTAATAGAAAATAAATTAACCACATCTAAAAATTAAAATTATCACATACCTAACCATTATTGATTCACTACATTCCTAAGAATGGATGGTTTAGTGTCTTTGAAGATCAGAAACACAAGTAAATTATTTTATGATACTTTTGAACATCTTTACACAATCAAAATACACTAGACTTTCTTCTATGATACTTATAATTTATGATCATCATTATAACTTAGGTAATGGAAATGTAATAAAAGGGTGTGCTAAAATTCTTAATAAGGGTAAACATAATCATTATATCATTCAAGCATAGATCATAATATATAATTAAAAAAATGGGAAAAATATCATATTAATAATAATATATAATAATAATATTTGTATACATGGAATAATAAAATTATATTTACCCTCATATAATTAAATATATTCCATGTAAAAGTAGTGTACAAACATAAAACAATAAAAATGATCAATGGTAGGATGACATAAGAATATAAAATATAAATGTCTTATTATAGTATTCATAACAGTAATAACATTGTGGATTGGGAAATTCTATTTTATTACTATAATATTTTAGGCTTGGGATAAAAACTCTTGTAACCACTTGGGCTTGGGCTAACAAACTGTGTACCCCCTTGGGGTTATTCTAAAAACTTATATACCCTTTTGGGCATGGGATACTACCTATATACCATGTTGGACATAGAATACTACTCGTGTACCCACTGGTGATTGAGTTACTACCTGTGTACCCTCTTAGGGTTGGTCCACTACCCATGTAACCTATTGGGCTCATGATATTACTTTTTTACACTCTTGGTCTTGGTGTACTACCCATATACACTATTGGGATTGGGAAACTACTCATGTACCATATTGGGTTTGATCTACTACCTATAAACTCTATTGGGATTGGGATAGTACTCATGTACCCTTTTAATATCATGACATATAAAAAATTAACTAATTAATTATAGATTTACATAGGACCCCACCCATTAATTATAATAATCCATACATTTGTGTTCCAAGAAAACATGAAAAAATTCATATTTCAAAAATCACATAATTATCCTATAGAAAATAGATAGGTTTCATGAAAACCTCTATTGACCATTTGAAAATCCATCTAGATAAAGAAGGTAGATAGTGGTATAAGAACATATCCCTAGTGTAACATAAGAAGAATTAAGGATATTTTCATAGATGAAAAATACCTTTTAATGATCATTAGAAAAACAACATTGATAAAAAAACAATTAATATCCATTTTTAAAATTTTTAAATCTCCCTTAAATTTATTTTATTGAAAATAAAATACAATGATCTAGGAGGAGGGGATGCGAATGGTGGGGCTTCCAGGGAAGAGAAACATGCTAGAAGTCTGGGTCAAGGGGAAGACTGTAGGCCTGTGGAAAATCCTACTCCATGATGGTGGATGAAGATTCTAATGAGGACATGCAGATCTCATTGATGGAGTGTAACACTACAGATCAAATGCTGGGTAGGGTTAATTGGTGTCCTGTTTCTACTATGATGGAACAAGCTATAAAGGGAACGAAGAGCTCCAGAGGAGGGAATGAAAATGTGAGTTGTCCGGTTGGCTGATCTTTTAGTGAGATTTTTCAGAGTGGGAATCAAAGGATGGATACAGGTGAAATACCAACATCTGCTACACCAAGAATGAGGCCTAGGAGAGACTATTCTTATCTTTCGAGTCTGATGCGGACTAGATATGCCTCTAATTGTAAGGGAGAGGTGGTTGTGTCTTTGAAGAAGGTAAGTGTTTTCAAGAAAGATTCACCTGATTTTCTTGCACTTGAACAGCTTAGGACTAGGGTGCAAAGTGAACACTTTTGGGGGCATCCAGAGTGGGCATCAGCTACTAGCAAAGGAGAATCCTCTAGGGGTTATAGAGAAGACTTTTGCTATTATGACGTGTAAGTCTGTGTTTTATGTGCGTTTTGTTCCTTGTTTTTCTCTTGTCTTGTTTGAAGTTGTATTTTGGGGTCATGGCCACCCTTAAACCGGATTTTTAAAATGAAAAAAAAATTATTAGCATCATATTGGATAAAGTAACCATAATATTTCTTTTAAAATAATTTTTACCATTATTTTAAAAGATTACATTATGGGTTCCTATAAAAAGTAATTATGAAAATGATAAAGTGATTTTTTTTAATAAAAGTGCATTTAGAATGAATTTCCAATAATGGATCCTTAGAAAATAAATAAAGTATTTGTAATGGAAATGTGTAGTGTAATGTAGAATATACAATTATGAATTGAAAAACCTATTTATATATTTTTTAAAATTCATTTATTGAAAATTGAAATTGTAAAAAGAGTAATAAAACATCCTTTTGAAAGGATGAAAATAAATATATGAAGAAAAAATGAGATAACACATACTTAGCGTTCCAAAAAACAAAAAATTGGAGTGAATATGAATGATGTACATGGAAGGAAAAACATCATCAATGTAGATGAGAATTATTATTAATTAAGATATACTTATTCATAAGGAATTTTATCAAAGTAAAATATTTCAATTATAAATGTTAGTTTCCCGAATGGGGGATAGAATTATAGTATCATCATATAATAGAAGATATGTAGCCACATGTTACCTTCTTTAACACATTTATAATCACTATTTTTATTCCCCTCTTTGTTTGGGTGTGTTTTGGGACTTCCAAAGATGGATAGAAATTTCTGTGGAAAATGAATTAAATTTTATCGATGTATGTTTATTGTAATTAATAGAGTCTAGTTTTAAATGTGAAATATGATTAATAGGATTTACGTTGGTGTAATGATTTCCCTAGGGTATTTTTTATAATTGTTTTTGTAGAATCTTCCTACTGAATGATTTCACATTGTGAATGATTTAAATTCTGTGAATAGGTAGTCAAGATAATGTCGTGAACCGGCTCAAAGTGTGAATTTTATACATGTTGTGAGACTAGTTCACATCATGTAAAGGTCAGTCACAGTTATTTTCTATATTAGGTTATGTGTTTTTCATCATATATTCCTTTTATGGATTTCACATTGTGAACTCGAGATCCATATCATGAAATGTGTATGACCTCTTGGTTTTATATGATGCATGTTTGATTTTATTTTTAGTTAACAACATGTTTCTATCTCAAAACATAGGAGCAATCCCAATAAATTATGGGGATCTACACTCCTTCCAAATCCTTTCATTCATTGATTTATCTTCGTTGTGGTAATGTTGTGTCTCTCCATGAAAGTGACCTTTCTTATTCTCCATTTTTATTGGTCACATAAGTTTTATTAGGCTATGTTTTCGAATACATTGGTCTTGGTGGGTTGATTCTCTTGATCCTTTATATATATATTGCATGATATTAAATTGACTACAAAAATTTTTCCTGGTTGTGTTGTGGCATGTAATTTTCTTTAGGTATATATTGTTTTATCTACATTGGAGATCATTTTTTATAGATGAATTGATTATGAGATGTATGGATTAATTATACATCCTCTATTGATGGCTTTTCATTGTTATGGGTTAGTGGGTCCAATTTCAATCATGTGCATCCCAAGTTTTAGGTAGGTGGTTCCATATTTAGCCTATTTTGGAGGAAACTTGATTTCTTTGGTTTTGATAAATTATTTTTTAAATAAAATGACATGTTTGATTGTTAGATTTTGTGTGTGTGTACAAATAGTTTTTTTAGAAAAGAGAGCATTCCCCTTATTTTGGTAAAAGGATAGGGTATTTTTAAAGTAGTGAGAAATGGGTTTTTAAAATGGGTTTCATATAATGGTTTTGATGAAAATGTTTGGAAAGTATAACACATGGGTCGACTTTGGTCTTTAGGTGGATGGTTTAGTAGTAATACTCGTCCACTAATAATGTTAGGGAATTGACTCATGGTCTGTTCCACTACTCTATAGTCCCTTTATTCTAGGGACTTGTTAAACCTGTTGTTAGGTTCAATTTATGTGGTTTCCTATACTATGTAGATTTTATGTATATATCTAGAGACTTGATGCATGTGATTGTCTATGTGTGGGTTGGATTTTTATAGCTAGCATGAACTTTAGTGATCCTTTTAATTAGTTACATGTTCTTTTGTAATGTCCCTAGACTGGGTTCCACTAAACCAGTTCCCCATGTTGGGTCTCCAAATGACCTCCGAGATGCCCCACTATATGCCAGAGGATGAATACTAGTAGTGAGGGTCTATTAAATCATGTGGGGAGACTACACTCTATTCATTGGAGTTAGAAACCAAAATTGATGTTTGAAATAAAGAAAAAAATAACCAATAAACAGTAAACATGAACTACCAACCAATTCCTAAAACTAGGTACATGTTCAAAACCAAATGGAAAATATGATATGTCATGTCATACACTGCAAAGCATATGGAAGAAATCCAAAATAATGACTACAGAAGAATCCAAAAAATGGGTCCTAACCCCATGTAGGATCCCCAATCCATGAATATCCCATGCTCAATTCAACCACATTGCATAAGACCCTTACCCTTATCATTAATCACTACTATGAAATATGCTCGGCTACCCAATGGCATCCCAAGAAGGGTGTGAGTATAAATTAATAGGCCACCAGTGATGGTGTCTATGAAATATCCATTCTAAATAGATAGTGTATATAAGTATTTAATAAATAACATTATAAATACAAGATAACATGATACCAATAATTAACCAAGATCCCTTGACCATTTCATCATTTAATCCATGGGTTAGGAATTTCATTTATTACATGATGGCCTATGTAGGTCAACTACCATGCATTATGGGTTAAGTCATATTAAACATCTCACTAGGAAAAACATTTCAAAAATAATTACATAACACATACCTTATAGCCTCAGTCCTGCTAGTTTCATCAAATGTAACTATTTGGGGGGATAGATCCTCAGTTCGACTCACTAACCCATGCATTTTAGGGGTGGGTCTTAGAGTCTTAGTCCATCTTGTCTCAAAGTCATAGAACCTAAGGTCAATACCCCGCATACCACCAAGCCATGTGCACATTATTCTTTTACAGTTTACCACATATACCATTTTATTTAGACCATACTCATTGAGTACACAAACCATTAATAATTTATATTTAATTCAACACATAAAAAATCTTCATTCTTTAATCCATTATCCCATTTTACCATTCACGTACTAACCCATTAATACATTCCTCATTCAAGTGACTTAATTCATTTACACATTTCTATTAAAACTCACAAATAATTTAACACATTCTATATAATTAATTTAACACATTAACATTAGTTTGAAGACCCCCTTATTCCATGTCAACAACTAGGCACAACTACTCATTAGTAACTTTTTTTAATTAAATATAACATTTAAAGATATTTATCATGGGTTATATTTCATAAAAAAATAATATAATCTTATAATTATTATTTAAATGTTTAAGAAGTTACAACCCATGGGTGCACTTTAATGTAGTCTAATCAACCTCAATGCATCCCATGTTGATAATCAGTGGTTCAATTCCACTATTAAAAATTTAAGCTTCAATAATACAATGAAAAACCAAAAAAATAACACAACATAACCAAAGCACAACCACATACACATAGAAAATTAAACAAGACTATGGGATATAACTTGTATACAACCTACCCTAATTCTAAATATGGAAGCTTTCTTAACCTTAAAATTTGATTCAGATTCAAAAACCCCTTGAATCCCTAAACTAAAATCCACTATAAAAAGTGAGGTTTAGTTCTTCAGAATAAAATAATAGCTACACAGACCCTAATACAATAAATAAGGAAGATTAGTGTTAGACTCACCTGAATCTTCGATCTGCACCCAATGACACTCCAAATAGCTTATAAATGAAGGAGATTGACCCTTAGGAATTTTAGTATTCATTAGTTAGTCGGTTAGGATGATGGAGGAAGAATGGAGGAGAATACTGAGTTAGAACACTTATGTAACTAGTGAAAATGGAAAAAACCACTTTTAAAAGGGCTCATGGTTTCACCACACTATTGGAAAAATTGTGTGCCAACCATGAACCCCCCTCTATCTAAGTGGTGGCCAAACTACCCGGATTCTTAGAGAGCCAACAAATTTTTGAGAAACCATTATATGATTGTGTGAGATGGATATATCCAAGGAAACAAGGTTTTTTACTCCCCCATTTAATGGTATCTAAAAAATGTTCACCCCTCCTACATTCATGCACGATTAAGGTGGAAAATTACTACTAACCATGTGCCAACCATGCGATGTGTACTATATGTCCTTGTTCTCCCTTATTTTATATCCCAAACCCCCAGAACACACCCAATCTTCCTCACACACCTAGTAAAAATTTCATTAATCATATTAAAGGTATTTAAACTATAATTTATCAATAACGCACCCCACCAAATGTCCGGGATATTATAACCTCCCCACCTTATAACAAATTGTCCTCAAGATGCTCTCCTAAGATTCACTGAGTTTCTTAGGTAATTAGATTAGACCACTGGGATTTCATATCTGTCTCCATCTCTAAAGTCTCTTTCTAAAATTACCATGAGACCATTACCCCCAAACCAATGGCATGAACTTTTCCCATAATACAATATCACAACAATCCACAATACTAACCTAATGCTCCATAAAGGACACATCCTTCTCCATCTCGACATCATCAATAACAATAACATGATTTGTGATGGGACGATATTTCCAAATTTTTGACAAATGAAAAACTTCATGCATGCCACTATACCACTATGGATGATCCAATCAATACAACACTGGTCCAATCCTCTCCAAAATCTCAAATGACCCCACATACCTAGGAAAAACTTACCATGTTTCTAAACTAGATGGTGATCCATTCTTGGTGACACCTAAAGAAACACAAGATCATCCTCTATAAAATCAATAAGGATATGATTTTGATCAACATATGACTTATACCTATTTTATGCCATATAAATACATTTTGGAATTAAATGGACCTGTTCTGACATGTCTTGCATGTGACTTGGCCCCATCAACTCTGATTCCCCCACCCCCATCCAACAAATGATGATATACGTAGTCTACCATTGTGTGAATAATATGGTTTCATATGAATTATATCCTGGTAGTTGTTATCATAGGAGAACTCAACATTATCAATTTTTTCTCCCATGATCTTCAAAACCTATGATGTATGCCCTCAGTATGTCTTCTAATACCGGAATAGTACATTCTGATTTCCTGTCCATCTACAGGTAGAAATATGTACTAAAAAATACCTTAGTTCCAAGAATATTATATAAAACATTCCAATAGTGTTAAGGAAAGCACATATCATGATCCAAAACTATAGTCTATTTCACCCCTTGTAAACACACTACCTACCGAAAATACAACCCACAAAAATGGTCAATAGTGAAGGACTCTCAAATCAGTATAAAATGTACCACATTGGTCAAAAGATACACAACTAAACATATCACATAATTCTTTTGTGGAATCCTCAAATGAACCAAAATGAAATATTTCATCACATCATACCATTTCCAATCTAGAATGGGACAAGGCTACAAGAAACCACCTGGTCACTGATGCTCTGTCTTCCCCTGCTGACAGCTACAACATCGCGTCAAAAAACCTGCAACCTCATTCTTTATCCCTAGATATCCATAATGTCTATAATGATCATGGTACATTTTGGTTAAACTAGGATGTACCACCTACTTTTAAGAATTTAACTCACACTACAACTCTTCTCGTCTAAAAATAGGAATGAAAACATGACCAAAAACATAAATGATCCCATCATCACTAACAGTCCAACAGGAAGGTGACTCCCCACCTTAAAGACATTACCACAGGGCCAAACACTCAAGATCCTCATACATCCTCTCCTTGATCCTACCCAGAAGTTTTGAATCAACAATTAAGGATGCAAGGGTCATTTTTCCTTTTAAATCCTTCACATCTAGGTTCATCTCAGAAAACAACGTCCTCATCTTTAACTTGGAACTAGATTCCCGACCATCCGAATTTTGAGTCTTCTAACTCAATGTATATGCAACACAGTTTATTTTTTAATATAATGTAATCCAAATCAAACCCAAAGTAATATTTTTTTATCAACCCATATTCACCATTGAAGATTCAAATACACTCACAGAAAATTTATTTAAGTATTTTTATAATCATTATACAATGTATGACTTTTTACCAACAAGTAAATATGCCAACAACTTAAGGCTTATCCCACTGCATCGAATTCAATATCATGCATGGGTAATTTTTGTTCATAAGGCCTGAACTATCATGACCCATATGCCAAAACCCAATCATCCTACAACAACAATTCCCCAAGTCCAATAATAGATGCATCAAAAAACAAGGTATATTTCTCACCTAGCTCTAGTAATATTAGAATCATTACAAAAGTAAACCACCTATTAAACTCCTAGAAAGTGTTCTCACATGGCCTAGACCATTCAATCATGATTCTCTTATTGGAAAATCCTAAGAGTTGTGCTTAAAAATAAAAACACTTTTATGAAGATAGATTAATATCCCACCAAATCTAGATAAAATTGAAGATAAAAAAAATTATTGGGTTGCTCCCATGATATAAAGACCTTCACTTTCTCAGGGTCTATATACACACCTTCTTCAGAGATGATTTGGCTTAACAAATGAACCCTTTAAATATTGAAATGAATTTTAGGCAGTATGAAATATTTCCTATGTTCTCTTAGAGTACTCAGGATGATGTTAAGATGTTTGGAATGATATTCATGAGTCTTGGAGTAAACCAAGATGTCATACACAAAAAAAAAATTTCAAACAGATCTAGATATAGGTAAAATATTTGGTTCATTAGGTCCATAAAAACATTTGATGCATTAGTCAACCCAAATGGTGTCCTAAAAAAATCATATAACACTTACCCACTCCTGAAGGGAGTCCATGGTATATCAAAAGATGGTACCCTCATCTAACAAAACCAAGATCTCAATTTTTTTTGGAGAACATTGAATCACCTATATACTATTCAAAAATATAATCAATTCAAGGAAGAGGGTATATATTATTTACCATCATCTGATTCAACCTCTGATAATTGATGCATAACCACAAAGTACCATCAACGTTCTTGGAAAACAAAACAAGAGATCCCAAATGTGGATAACATGGATGAATAAATTTCCTGTTCTCCAGTTCATAAAACTAAATTTTAAGTTCATGGAGTTATTTTAGTTCTATTCTATATGGAATACTAAATACTTTTTACTCTCCCAGAAAACAACAATATTATGAACTCAACATATCCCTCAACTGGTATCTTGGGAAGTCCTTAGGAAACACAATCTGAAACTAATTCACCTTAGGAGGAAATACTGGCTATGCTAATCCCCCATAATTAAAAATAAGACAAGACACTTGGGCTGTGTGTTCACCCAACTATCAACAAACTGGCCCTACACAGCCTGCTCAGATATCCCATTCCTCAGTGGGAACATAAGTATTCAACTCTAGGCACATGAATGTTACCCTACGATGGTAACAGTTAATATGGGACTAGTCCAGTGCTAGACAATCCATGCCCAAAACTAGATCAAAATCTAATATCTCATGTATAAACAAGTACCATATGAATTAACCTTCACAAAACTCAATAGAACACTCTTTACACTACTATATATTTTCTACATTTAATCTTTATAGTGTATCAATCAACATAAGTACACACATGTGTTCCACTACGAGGCCCAACATACCCTCAAAATTATCATATATAAAATATTTTGAAGCTAATATATATAATAAATCACTAGAAAAACTGAAAACTACAAGAATCATACCTTAAACTATTGATGGACCAGCTTCACCACCTCTAGATGTAGTATGAATTGCATAAAGATGACCCATCCCTCTACACTGGGATCTAGTATGAGTTCCTGGTGTTACACTACCCTACAGATATGAACGCCTTTTCCTTGGGGCACCACATCTACTACCTCAACTAGTATGTCTAGTATATCTCCAACTACCTACCAGATATGATGTAACTCACCCCATGCCTACACTCTACATCATCCTTAATACTCCATCATTTATCATCTATCATGGGTTGCTATATAACCTCTACATAATCACTATACATATTCACACTCAGTACTCAACTGGTGGTCAAGGATACTGACCGAGTATGTAAATTGACACACCAAATTTATAGCATAAAAGTTAATTACTACCATGGGAGGCTAGTTACCTTCTCTGAATACTATGTCCACCACCACCCTGGTGAAAAATCTCAAATTAGAGCTTCTTACCATAGAATTTCATACCACTGGATCACCCAACTAGAGCCAAATTTCCACCATCAGAAGCCTCCATGAGGTTCCCTTTTGAAATAAGGGTTTGATCCTCCATTTTAAAAAACCTCTTTAAATGGAATATATTCACCTGGGAATTAATCTCATGTCTAATTACATTCTAGAAATGTCTTATTGTAGTTGCCTCATCCCTCCATAATGATGGAACAAAGCATTGTAGGTTAGTGAAACTACTATTTTAATGCACTAGTATCATAGTCCCCTGGTTCAACCTCATAAACATTAAATATTTCTCCCATATCAAGTTCTCAGATTATAAATTCCCTATAATATTTTCCAAGGAATCATTCTATAATATACTATCATCATGATGGGTCTGAACTATAATATTACACTAGTGGTTTTCTATTCCTTGCAAAATATAATATATCAAATTGAATCTCTTCTTATGAGGAGTCTCTAAGTGATCCAACATCATATGAAAGGATTATATCCCAAAGTCGGCTTCCTCATGCCCACCTTCCCTAGAAAACATTAGAGGTTGTGACAACTAAAACTCTATGGTCAGGTAAAACATACTCAGCACAACATTCTTGGTTCCCGTTACATCATCTACACAAAATGAGTGAAGTTCTCATGAAAATGCTCCTCTCCACTATTACCCTGAATAACTACTGTTTCATACTCCACTATTGGAAGAGAATTATTAGTGATATCCTTTGTTGACCAATCAGAACCTGACATCGTGGAGGCATCTCCCTATAATTCCATATACACATATCTTTAAAAATAAAACATAAAACATTCATAGTATTTGTAAAATAATTCTCTTTAATAGCCATAAAGAATACATTCCTCATACACTATCCAAATAGATATCATCAAACCTCTATATCTATCCTCCACCATCTATACTAGTGGTTATGGTCAATATGAGAAAACCAATTCACACAATCACAATCCTTTTCATTGAATATTTTCTTTAAACATTTCTACTTTTATAACATAAATAATTCTCCTTCTAGAATAATTCCATCTTTAGAACATATTAAAAAAAATTAACCCATTTATAACTAGTAATTCGGAACTATTCATTAACCATCATTTCAAAATTTTCCCATTAATCCAATTGCATCATCTTTATTAGACATAATTTCTTTCAAATTTTCAAGGAAAACAAAACATTTTATCCCTTACATCCAACATTCAGTGTGTTCTTTCCATGATGCATTTCATATATATCCCAAGGTTCCTAAAATGATGCATGTAAAAAAATCTTTGAGGCATTATAGATATGATAAAAAATATCATAAATTAGTCACATCACACAACAAGTGCATCCACCAAGGTAAAATATCATACAATCGTAATAATTCACATCAAGAACAATAATCCCATTCTAGGTTACATTGGTTTTCCCACATGTATGAGTTAGCTACTATAATGAACAAGCACATTTACAAGGCCTTCCAATTATTTTAATCCTATATATCATTCCAAAATTGTATGAAATAGAATAGAAACCTCCACTAATACCACTGTGTAAAATCCTTGACCTCAGTGCAACTAAACTGGTGCCCCAAGAGGGGTCACCACATGACCTCAGGTGCACCTCCCCATACACCATAAGCTTCCAAATAAAATAAAGGGTATTTTGGATCATTTTGGGAGACTATATCCTCTTTAATAATGTAATCCACAATTGATTACGTGATAAAAAAAAGGAAAAAATAACCAATAAACAATAAATATGCATTACCAACCAATTACCAAAAATTAGTAAAATCCCACAACCAAATGAAAAATATGCTATGTCATATCATATAATGTTATGTTTAACAAAAAAACACAAAATGAGGACTATAGAAGAATCCCCAAAACGTTTCCTAACTTTAAGTTGAGACCCCTCATCCATGCACATCCCATGAACAAATAAAGAATCTAGTATAATCCCCTTTCCCTTATCATGACATGCAATAATGAAATCTACTCGAGTACTCAATGTCGGACAAAGGAAGGTTTGAGTACAACTCAGTAGGCCACAACTAAAAGTGTCTAAAAAATATCCACTCTAAATAGATAATGTATGTAGGTATTTAATGAATAACATTACAAACTGAAGACAATGGGATGTCATTAATTATCTAAGTTCACTTGATTAGTTCATATTTGTTCCATGTATTATGTATTTCATTTATTATATGATGGCCTACTCCTTTCAGATACTTTTCATAAGGGGATAATTCATGTTCCTTATCTCAGTAGGGAACAAATTTCACAAATAGTTACATCACAGTTACCTTGGATCCCTAGTCTAGATAGTTTCATCAAATGAAACTATTATGGGAATAAAACCTCAGTCCAAATCCCTAACCCATGCATTATTGGGGCGGGGTTTAGAGCCCTAGTCCAATCTGATCCATGGGTGTAGAACCTCACGTAAATACCCCACATACCACCAAACCATGTGCACATTCTTATTTTACCATTTATCACATATATCATTTCTTTACATCCATACTCATTGAGTACACATACCCTTAACAATTTATTATTTGTTCAACAAATAAACCATCTACATGCCTTAACCCATTATCCAGTGTTTCCATTCACACCCTAACCCATTAACACATTCCTCATTCACATGCCTTAATTCATTTACACATTTCTAGAACAACTCAAAAGTAATTTATTAAAATCACTTTAATTCATTTAACCCATTCACATTATTCTAAAAACCCCTTATTACATGTCAATGACTATACACAAATACCTTTAGTGAATTTTTATAATTTAATCTAACATTTCAACATATTTATCATGAGATATAGATCATAATAATTCAATTTTACACCTATCATTACAAGTTCTATGTTTAAGACAGTGGAACACCCCATGGGTGGACCTTAACACAATTTAATCAACATAAAACCATCCCATAAAGATATTTAGGGGTTCAATCTAACCAAAAAAAAATTAAAGAATCAATTATACCATGAAATTAAAAAAAACACTACCAAATCACAATGAAATACACATGAAAGAATCAACAATACTATGGGATATAAGTTGTATACCACCGACCGAAATTCCAAAGATGTAAGATTGCTTAACATTATCCTTTGATTCAGATTTGAATACCCCAAAAATCCCCAACATAATATCATCTCGAAAAATAGGGTTCTGGGTATTTATAAGTTTATGAATAGATATATAATCCCTAATCTAAAAAATTTAAGAAAGATGAATGTTAGACTCACCCAACTCTTTGATATTCACCCCAAGATGCTCTAAATAGCTTAAAATTTAAGGATATTGATCATTGGGATGTTTAGGGTACTTTGGATCACCACTTAAAAAAATGGGGGAAGAATGGAAGAGAATCTTGAGTTAGAACACTTAATTCGTGAGAGGGAAAAAAGGTAAAAATACACTTTTAACAAGGCACATTGTTTTGCTGCATCATTAGAAAATCCATTAAGAAACCTTGTTTCACCCTCTATCCAAGAGGGGGATAGGCCACACAACTTCCTAGGAAGCCTACATGATTAGAAAAACCATTTGATGACCATGAATAATGGTTCTATCCTAGCCTACATGATATTTCCTTACCCCTTGCATTGTTTTTTAAAACTATGCACCCCTCATACATGCATTCTTGGTTTGAGAACATAGTTACTAGTAACTGTGCACCAACCATTAAACATGCAATGAATTGCCATGTTCACCATTATTTTGTTTCTCAATCCCTTTTAGCACCCATGATACTACTCATAAACCCCATAAACATTTCATTAATCATATTAAAGGTATTAAGATAATAATTCAACAAGAACGTACCTCATTAGAAGTCTGAGATCACACTTCTTTGGATTATAATATTTTGAATATCATATAATACCTAATTTATTATTTAAAATACTCTGATATATGTAATTTTATTTGAAATGGATTTACATAGATTATTTAAAACTATGTAAAAAGGGAAAATGTTTTACCATGATTTTGATTTAAAAACTTTTTAACTAATTATCATGCCTTATTTTCTTTAAAGTTGATCATTGTTTAGATTATTGTGCAATGAATTATTATGGAACACCTGGGTGAGATCCTATAGAGCCTATTTATCTTACACCCTACAAACCCATTATATAGTGCATAGACCTTATTATGTCTCTCAATGTATGAAAATGAATGGTGACATGGTGAAGTTGCGAGGTTTCTATCTGTTAGGTATGGGTAGCTGGTGGTGAGATGCGGGATCTTTCCCATGCTATCACATGCAATATCTATTTCGGTTTTTGTGGTTCTTTTCTTTTGTACTTGTACCTTAGATATTTTTTATAAATTTTTGAGTTATATCGCTTCTTCTGTTTCCTTATTTCTATGAATTATATTTCCTATTTTACTCTTTCATTATTTCTTCTCATAGTGTGTATAGGTATATTTCATATTTTCTACTCTAGGTTGGGTGAAATCATTCCCTATGGCTTTTTGGTGCCTGATTTCTAGTGATCATCTAGTGGGGATTGGGAACCCCCTTTCAGTAATTGAAATTTTGAGTCATGATTCAGTTTTTAAGGGTATCCAAGCTGGGTTCACTACTATTTCATATCAAAGGATATTGTGATTAGTTTTGAAATTATGGTAGATAATAGATAGGATTTTCAGTACTTGAGTGGTAGGATATAGTGAGTGCCCTTCCAACACATTCCATGAATATATTTATGTTACCATGGGATTATTTGGATGTTTTTATCATGTTTTGATTTCTTGATCTTATTATTGTTTTATATTATAGTATTTAATTTTGAACTAAATTTATTCTATTGTTTGATCAGTTATTATATATTGGTGTGTAGTGGTATACCTCGAATATATATTCTATGGGTTCCTCATGAGGGTGTTATAGATACTCCTCAGGGGAATCCATATCTATATTAGAATCTTATTGAGACTATCGTGATAGAAATTCATGCTATAAAATAAAATTTAACACGAGTCCAGAACACAATTTTTGAGGTACAACCAAGAGTTGTAAAAGAAAGGGAATGACCATGGGAGTTATTGGGTGAGAAGAATCCATCCTTTAAGGGTTTGATTAAACATCATGATGTAGAGGACTGACTGTACAAGATTGAATAGTTCTTTAACTTCCTCAATACACCAATGAATATCAAGGTAAATTCCATAATGTTTAGACATGAGGGTCCTTGTAAGAGATGGTGGGGTTCCATGGTACATACCGATAGATATGTGGGATTGGACTAGGAGGGTTTCAAGACCTAGTACTTATAATAGTTTCTAGAGTGCCACTAATGATTGTGAGGTCTTTATAGTTCCTCTTCTTACTGTAGAGAGAGTGTTCAGTGTCAGAGAACATCAATCTATTCACGGAGTTGGTTCATTTTGATATCTATATAATAAAGAATGGTCATTTAATGTCTCAAAAGTACCTAAAGGGTTTTCAAATGGATATCATATCACATGTATTTGTGATTATTCTGTCTATCTATGCAGAGACAATAGATAGGTCAATGATAGAAGAGATGGATATGGTATAAAACATTGGTTATTATTCCCATTCTCATCTAGCTAGTGGTAGATTTAGTGATGCACAAGGGAGGAAGAAGAAGTGTCATTATAATCACATGAGTTTTGGGGGTGGTTCTTAGTAGTGGGCCTCCTCTACACCTTCAGTTACAAAATGCATTGTGCCAATGAATTCAGTGTGGTTAGTTTGGGAGCACTAGAAATTTTTATTCCAAATCTAGAAAGATTTGTAATAATTATGGGAATTATTACCATGCATAATTATTCTTTAAGGAAATGTAAATACCACATTATTCTCAAAGATTTTTTTTCTATAGAGGATATTGTGGTATAGTCAAATCATTTAATGTCTATATATCTCCATCCATAGGCCTCAAGAGTGATGTACCTTCACACAATGGATGAGTTTTTGGCAAAGGTAGATACAGATCTAATGAATTGAGATGTACTAACTTTATTTGATCTTCATTAGTGATTTATTTATTTGATATAGGTGCCTTGGACTTGTTTATATTTTCCCATTTTTTATATGATTAAAATTTTTATGTATCTCATTTCCTTTATTGTGACATAGTGACTCATCTTAGAAATAGGAAAGAGCTAGGGTTTTATTTTCCTTGTTTTCTATTTATAGAAAATATAGAGTTAATATTAGAGTTTCTTATTCTCAATCTAGACCTATTTGAAATCGTCATTGGGATGGATTAGATGATCACTCATCATGTTGAGGTGTATTTTTATAATTGGTGTGTCTTATTTCTTGTAGTTAGTGAGATATATCCGCTATTTTAGGGAGAGTTAGATCTGAGGTCTGGTCATGTTGGAACTTCCCACCCATAGCTTAATAGTTTGT
Organism: Viscum album; assembly: GCA_963277665.1. Taxonomy (NCBI): domain Eukaryota; kingdom Viridiplantae; phylum Streptophyta; class Magnoliopsida; order Santalales; family Viscaceae; genus Viscum; species Viscum album. The sequence continues at coordinate 1,507,365,583 of OY728128.1, read as the reverse complement.
TATCTAATATAGTAGTTGAGCCCGATGAAGTTTCTTTTGTTTGTAATATTCCCTTAGTTGTTAAAGATTTTCATGATGTTTTCATAGATGATTAATAAAGTCTTCTTACATAGACGGATATAGAGTTTATGATTGATCTAGTTTCAGATATGTAGTTTATCTTGATACTCTCTTATCACATGGCATCAGGGGAGATAAAATAGATCAAGATTTAGTTGGATGATGAAATGGAGAAATGTTTCGTTCTCCATCGTTTTTTGCCTTGGGTATCCCCAGTGCTCAATCCAAGAATTTAGATATTTCACTTTAATTGTGTGTGTAATTTCAAAAGCTTAATTGGGTAATAATTAAAAATAAGTATCATTTTCTCATGAGGATGGTTTTTTGAACAATTAAGGGGATAAGGTGTTTTTGAAGATTGATCTTTGGTCAGGTTATCATAATATCAGAGTTTGGGAGTTTGATATACCAAATATGGGTTTTAAGAGAAGATATATATATTACAAATATCTTGTGATGCGATTTGTTCTCACTTATGATCCAACCACTTTTTATGGATTTGATGAATTAGATATTACATGAGTATCTTGATAAATTTGTGGTAGTGTTTATGAATGATATTTTTATTTATTAGAGATTTGAAAATATTCATGAGTACCATTTTATTTTTTTATATAATTATTGAGAAGCCACCATTTGTATGAAAATAATTTAAATTTCAGTTTCTACATCAAATAAGTGATGTTCTTGGGGTATTTTATTTCTGATCATGTCTTATTAGTTGATCCTAAGAAGGTGAAGTCTCTCTTTTTTATGTGAAGAGCGAAAAATGATCATTGATATTTGGCGATTCCTTGGTCATTATGGGTACAACTATCATTTTATCATGTATTTCTAGATTTTGGAATAAAATTTGACTAATCTTACCAAGAAAGGGGTTAAATTCACATGGGATGTGAAATGTCAGTCTAATATCAAAGAGATGAAATGGCATATGACATCATCTCTTATTCCAATCTTACCTAAGTCCAGTAAGGGGTCTGTGGTTTTCTATGATGCTTATGGTGCTGATCTAGGTTACATTTTTATAATGGATGATTGGGTAGTGGATTATGACTCTCTCTAACTTCAACTCCATGATAATAATTATCCCACTCATGGTTTATATATTGTTGCAGTTATGTATTCTATTAAATGTTTATGACACTATATTTTTGGGGATAGGTTAACAATAATTTATGGCTATAATAGAATAAAATATATATTTACTTAGAAATACTTGAATATCAAATAGATGCACTATGTGGAATTCCATTAGATGTTTGAATTTGACATCAATTACACCCTAGTAAAGGGGAATTCCATTACAGATTCTCATAGTAAGAATGTGCCATCATTGGATTTTTTTGAATCTAAGGAGTAGAACCTTATGGGGATCTTCCCTTAGTTTCACATGGATTCCAAAGATGACATTTTAGGGATGGTTTTGACCAGTGTTCACTTATCATCATCTCTACTAGGGTATATTATACAAGATCAAAAACATGATGATGAGTTAGGGAAATTCGAGAAACCCTCTATGGTGGGGATACTGTTTCTACTTGGTCTCTCTCTTAATATGTCATTACTTATTTTGGGGATCAATTTTACATCCTAGAATCTTTGAAGAGATCAATGTTTTTACTACCATTATTCTTCACAGACCATTCATATGAGAACTATGAAGATGTATTATAACATGAGATGATGATTTTGGGGGATGGGTATGAAGTGTGACACTATATATTATCTGCCCTAATTTTACACCTAACAGCAGGTAAAGATAATACATCTAAAACCTTATAGTTTTCTCCACCCTATTTCATTGATGATTTTTAAATGGGATGAGGTGTCCTTGGACTTTTTTGTTAGATTACCACAGACATTCCAAGGGAGAGATTCTATCTGGGTGGTGATTGATTGATGGAAAAATTCAGATAACTTCATCCTAATTTGAGATGACAGTAATGTTAAAGGCCTGGGTAAGATGTAAATATATGAAGTGTTAAGGTTACATGGCGTTGCCACTAGAATTGTTTCAGATAGGGATCCTAAGTTTACCTCATGGTTCTATAATAGTATGTAGAAGGTGATGGAGACTCATGTGAGGTTGAGTAAATCCTACCATCCAGGGGAACATGACAAGATAATGTGTATTATTTAGATCCTAGAGGATATACATTGTAACTATATAATGGATTTTGGTTGATCATGGGATAACCAATTAGTACAAGTTGGTTTATATTATATGAACATTTTTCAGTCATCAATATGAATAACACCCTTAATGGATATATATAGTCACATATACAGGTCACCACATTTTTTGGAAGAGGTGAGAAATACATATTTAGTAGGATCAAGCCTCCTTCATGAGACGTCGGCTAGGATTTAGGATATATGACATCATATATTATAGCTCAGATTTAAAATAATTCGTATGTGGATCATTATCACCATCCTTTGATGTTTTCCCTTTTATTATAGGGTTTTATTGAATTTTTCTCCTTAGTTTTTAACATCCCAAACCCAAACAACCACCTGAATAGTGCTATCTGGTTGGGTGTTACTGACCCTAGGCACACCTCCCCAAATGCCAAAGGTTTCTGACTAACAGCAATAGTGTAAACAGGTATAGTTGAGAGGCTATACCCTCTGGGAGGAAAATAAAGGTACTGGTTCAAGCATAAGAGCATAACATATAGTTGAAAATAAATGACTCATCAAACATGAACCCGACCCACAGAAGAGAAGAATAGTAATATAAAATAAATAGTGAAAGTGATAAATAAATAGATGTAGTGAGAAGTAAAAATGAACAGTTTTCTAAACTTCACTTGTAATCACTACTATAACAAAAAATTCATGCATCCATAATATGTCATAAATGTTAATAAACAAAGGGTTTCCATGGATAACCATAGTAGATGCATATGATATCAATCATGATGATACAAGAATGAAATCTAAACAAAAGTGAAACTTCATCTAGGCACGACCTCAAGGTCCGTACTAATCTCCAGGACAAATAGTACTATGATCTATCTATTGAGGCTGATCCTTTACCATACGTAAAACCATAAAGTCTACATGCGTCCTGAAGGTCCCGTGTATGGTGTGAGATGAATCTCAATAGTATACCACCCAATGGTATATACCTAGTATAATTTTTAAGAATATAATAATACTATGTAAGGTAAATAGTTCCATGCAATAATAAATACCACTTCCACTCATGCAGAACAGTCACCGGGGAGCATCACCTGATTTGGCCAATGTCGGAATTTCAGAAGCAAGAAGAGTCCATGTCCCATGCCTCAGGGTACTCGGATAGTTTCAAATTTCTTGTGAACCATTAGGTTTCACCCCAAGAACATTTCCCAACAACATGTGCTTCCTGACACCGCGTTTCTCAATTTACCGACATCTTGAAGGCATGCCCAAATAAAAGTAACCCAGTCCACAGACTGCTGATCAAAAGATTATATTAACCCATGAACTGAAAACAAGAGGAACATCAATGAATTTGCCAAAATAAATATCTTGGCCCATGTACTCAATCATGGTGATCCTTATCCCCCAACCCGATAGCCTCATCACTATCATCTAACGACTCCTCACATTCCACTGGCTTTCTACGACAAGCACCCCCAAACCACAAATATCTAAACTGTAACTATTTGGGGCCTCTACCCACATGATTGGTCAAAACCGCCTCATCATGGAGTATACCTATGTGAAAATGACTCAAACGACACTTTGGTTATCACCCGTGAGCTAAAATCACAAATAAGACACTAAGACGCAACATCTCTGTCACCTTATGCCTCTATGACTATGTTGCTAAAAAACGATGGCCTTTACATATAAGTATCCTCGTCCATTCCCAACCTGACAGTCACACATCCTCAAACTAATGTCCACAACACCCAATCTCATGGTCAAAACCACCCAAGAAAATCCGGGTCAACCCCAACCAGTCTACAACACAACTCAATCCCGATGGCCATTCCATCCCAACCTCGGGCATAGCCATTCACAACACAAAGGGGATCAACACATGTAATTCAACAATTACATATTTATATGTAATTTAAAAAATTAACATTAATCAATCAATTCTATTTTAATAGTTGAACTACACTAGCTATCATCTACAACATAGTAGTACTGAGGTCTTCAATGCCTCTAAATAGCATAATCGGTATCTAACAACTTAAACTAAACTGTTTAAAGATTAAAATAGTTATAACCATTTTAACACCCTGAACCAAATGAACCATGGAATGAAAGCCTCTAACCTGACCTCTATTTCATAATCAAGGTAAGGTAATGCCCAATGACATCCCACAAGGCACAAAATCAATTCAATATGCCATAACATGTGTCTCCCTCAATACCCATCATTTCATTAAAAATCTACAGCCCCCAAATGTTCGTCAAAATACAAAACAAGGTATCGAACACCTACTTCATATTTATATGAAGATCCTAATCCAACATCAGACTCTAATTTATCCTAGAACATGGTTGATCGATTGGGTTCCAATGGATCCAACATTGTTTGAATCAGACTTAAGACGAAGAATCGGGAGCAAAAATAAGGTTCAGCCAGCTGGTTTCTGAGCGTTCTATCCAGAATTAAAAAAACGAGACAACTGAACATTTTAACCAAAAATTATAAAGTACATGACATGTACTATATATATGCACACAAAAACTATATACATTCATGATGTGGCCTATTTTTCCAAATTACATTCCAGGCCATTAAAAAGTCCTCCCAACATAACTACATGGCATGTACTGGGAGTTCACGTTGTTTACTGGGATGGTTTTATCTTCCATGCCAACACCCATACACACCATGTATGGTCCTCACATGGCTATAAATTACACACTTTATACATAGGATTACATGACGTGTAACCCTAATCCATGTCATATAATAGTTTTTCTGTAAAAACTTGGCTAGTTTTCCCCTTTCACTAAAAAACAACCTGAAAAAAACCCATACCTCAAAGGAAGAAAAGAATTATTATAAACTCCCATACATAATTAAATTGGTCTCCCAATTTCATTTACATGGTTGGAGAAGGAACATTCCAGAACAATTCATATCCAAATCTCAAATCAATCAAGGTCCAACATTATTTTTCCAGACCCATGGTCCTCTCATAACACCTTGTCACCCCTGGACCCCATCATGTGATCTCGTGTCACTTCCAACACCCAATCATATCTTTCACCATATCAGTTTCCACCTCATGTCCATAGAACCCTTGAAAAAAATTAGGCCCTATATACCTTGGATGAGAAAACCAACCCTCTGCCTTGCACCTCAATCAAAACTGCATTCTTGATGGCTCAACACCCAAGGCGCCTCAGGTAAACCAGATACCATAGATGCCCTGATACCCAAGGAACCATAAGTAAAATTCATCACATAGATTCCTTGATTCCCAATTTACCCCAAAACATGAATCCAATGATGCCCCAAATTCCAAGAACCTCATATATATATATATATAATCATGCACTCGGGTTGGAGTCGACCCATTGACCAGTGTATGGTCAGTCCATATAAATCATGCGCACCTTATGCACTCAAAATGGACATGCCTCAATTAGCCATTCCAAATAGAATAAAAAGGAAGATATCATAGCCAGCCCCATGGAATACCGCTAAGTATCATCTGATCACTAGTCTGCTCATCCCCTGACAGCTCTACGGTGTGCACTTGGCCTAACACACAACACCTTGAAGCCCGACCTCCAAACAGTTATGCACTAGTCATTGACCACTATCTCCATGGTTGGGTCCCAATATTTTTTCACACCCTCCATGTGTAGCTGAACCTCAGATACCCTCACCTAGCACCGATCCTGATCCGACCTCAGAAGGATGCACCTGCTTTTTCCCATATCTACCAATTTTCTAAGAAGGATGCCTATAGAACCTTGTAAGATGACCAACCTATACTAATTTACAAAATCATTTTGGAGTCCTGTCACACTAAGTCCAGACATTATCTAGCTTTCAAAAATGAAAGAAAACCACCACTGAGCTACCACGAGGTGGCCTAGATGAGTCCTTGACCTGACCGCCTTACTGGGACTCATCCCGTCCTCGTTTACTGCCATCTATATCATCACCTAAAGCCACCTTTTGTCCCAAGTGAGATAGGTCCATTAGGTTTCCCTCATCCATGGGAACCTAATTCATCACCTCTGATAATGAGGACAACCTAAAAATGTTAACCTTCACCTGAATGGAAAGCCATAATCCATCGTTGAAGCACCTCACCCATGAGGTGTCATAGCTTATCATACCAGGTGCAAATTGAGATAGATCAGTGAATGTAGATGTATAGTCCATGACAGAAATATCACCTTATTAAAGTCTCAAGAACTCTTGATCTCTCTCTAAAATCAACATGTTTTGTAAAAAATGCTCAAAGAATCTGTCCTTGATGTCCTTACAGGACATTCCCTCATGTCTGTGACCCTGAACCTGAACATCCCACTAGCTCTTCACTGGTCCTTTGATCATATATTTTGCCAACTTGAACCTCTGACCTGGAGGTATATCAATCTTGTCAGAGATCATCTGCATGCTTTCTACAAAATTTTCAGCTACTTGTGGATCACCCTAACCCTGAAAAAGTGGTGAGTGTTACGACTATAACTCCTGAGTAGGGTAAGCCATAGAGGGGTTTTTTCCTTAAGAACCTTTTTTGATACACTAAAAAACACTTACTAGACTAGATTGAAGCTTCTCATCAATCCACGACCCGAACATTGTCAAAACCGATAGCTACCCTGCCTGCACAGGATCTGGAACAAGATCTTGTCCCTAAGCCTGTACCTATGTCTCATGATCTTCCTGACCCTTAGGGGTCTAAACGTGATTGTGATCTTGCGGCACTATACCATCAACCATTTTATGCTCTATCTAAACAGTCTAAGTAGAACCCGTTAAATACTGTAAATGGTTAGCCAACCCATATATATAACAATATATATATGTAACAAAAATAGAGAAAGTAGTAAAAGGAAGAACATCCTCACTACCCTCACTTTTACCCACTATAACCATGACTCCTGGCATCCAAACCTCAGGGCCTTCATACCCTACCTAAACAGTTCCAAGTATCATTATATCTTTGGGCCATGCCTATCTCAACAACCAATGTTACCTCATTCTGATGACAGAGTCACCAATTCATAGCGATCAAAATCACCTCAACTATAATACCTTCCCACTCCTGATCCTAGCTTGAATTTGATGCCACATTCAATATTTTTACATAAATTTCAATCATGGAATAAAAAATTTCAATTGGAATTTTATATTATTCACATGGTATTATCACTTCACAAATTATTCATGCATATATGAAATTGAAATACCCTAAAAATGTTCCTATCAGAAGCTAAATAACAATGTATTTCCTTACTGGGCCAAGGTCTAATTCTACATGTCCATACCAATTCGAGAGTGTAACACCCCAAGCTTCCATGGTACGCTTCTCTTTGAATAATAGAGCATCGTGTGTTGTACGCAACCTTGAGTTCTAACACACCGCGACCAATAAAAATAGCCGTTATGAATAGTAATACCTAATTTTTGAAATTTTATAAATTTTATCTGTCCAAATGGACTTCATTTTTATATTCGGAATATCAGAGTTAACCTAAGTTGAAATTTTTGTAATTTTCTGAGAACTTTCAATTTTTTATGAATAGTGAAAAATACTTAAAAACAACTTTTTTAATCAAAAGAATTTATATTGATAAATTATAATATTGAGTGGTTTTAATGTATAAATAGAATATATTTTTACAATTTTATCCAATGGTGGTCATTAGAATTAATTTAACATTGAAATTGGACAAAAACAATTGTCAATCTTTTGATATTTATTCTTTCTTAAAAACACGCTATTTATTGTGACAACGAGAATTCGTTATAAAATTAATTAATTCAACTTATATGTTTGGAATTTTTTAAAATAGAAATCATTTTTGAATTTGGAATATCAATTATAGCTTAGGTTGAAATTTTGGCATTGTTTTGAAAAACTTCAATTTTTGATGAATAGTGAAACCACTAAGTGGTAGTTAAATAACTGACTTTTCATTTAAATGAAATATTACCACTTCACTGATTTGATTTTCAAAAATCCGACATACATGGTTGTAATTAGGAAGTAAAATGTGGTTCAATGGGATTAAAATAATTTTTTGGTGAATAGTAACTTTTAAGTTTAATTAATCGCGATTAAAGGCTATTAGTGTAATTTAAGGTAAAGATAATGTTATAATAATATGAAATGACATTTACACTTGTCCTACCCCAAATGTATGAGTCATGGACATCCAATAAAATCCATTGGTCAACTTGGGGACCCCATGGAGCCACTTTGGTAGGAAAATGACATAAATAACTTTTATTTAAATTTAAAATAAAAAATGTCACAAACATAAGTTGTTTTACTAAAAAAATTTTAAATGGGGTTATACAAGTCATATTTTTGACTACAAATATTCATTATAAAGATAAAAATATTTCCTATATCATGATATTTTTTTTATAATTTTTAGACATTAATTAAATTAAATTATTTATCACACCATGATGATGCAGCGATAACCTCATTAATTAACGATTTAAATAAAATGAAAAGATAATGTAAAATCTAGAACTTACACAAGTCAGAAACCTATTGGATGAGTATATTTAGAACCCTTATCACCTTAGACTCGAAATATATCATTGTGGGACCTTTATAATCTGAAAACCATTTCATAATAATGCAACATTTCAATCTTTCCAAGAGTGCCCCTCCTCTCCACTTATAAAAGGCCCCCACCACTACCACCTTACTCACACTTTCAAAGCCTTTTGGCTCATCTAAACTCTACCCAAATACTCTCCCAACATCCATATATTACTCGTAGAAGCCTCACTTTGGGCATAATTCTTCCCAAGGAAGCCTTTGGCTCAAATCAAAAAAGAGTTACCCGGTTTTAAGGTAATGTGTTCTCTTATGTTATTTTGTTTTAATTTGCTTCTCCAACCCCCTAAACACTTTTTATTAATTTATTTTGTACCAACACCAGTATCCTCAATATACTAGGATTTTGTTATAAGAATTATTCGATCTACACTTACACAGACCTACATCTAATGGTTAAAGAACATACTGTTTCTGTGGATGGTGAATTTTTGCCTCACGAAACGATGATTGTTCAACACTCATATAACACTTTCAAAGGTGGCCATTAAGATGTCCCTATATTTATATATATGATATATAATATGTGTATGTTTTACTTAAGGTTCTGTATTTTTCCTTTATGGAATAACTTTATTGTTTCCATTATGGGTAAACGCGATATTTTCATTTTAGGAAGTGCGGACTACCGCCCCCTCAAAGTGATTTGAATCGTTAATCCCATATGGGGGATGTATAAAGGATGGAGTAAATAATATTATATATGATATTATACTGGAATTATAATATACCTTTATATCATTATTATTTTATTAAATAAGAAATAGAAATGAAAGTAGCGTTCATGCGTACGTACGGCTTACCGTCTCCATGAACGGTGCATTTCATTTCTTACCTCTAAACGTTATGGAATATTATAAATGCATATATATACTGGATATGTATGAGATATATGATATCTATATCATGAATATAATTCTGGATATAATGGATATTTCACCACATGAACAACATTTAATTATATGAAGTCTATTTTTGACTCAAGTACCAAAGATCGACAAAACGACCGTTATTAACATAAATAATTACATAAGGTTCATAACATGGTAATAAGTGATATAAAAGGAATAAAAAACTTGAAAAATGTTCTTAATCAATTATAAATTAACTCTAGTTTATTATTCAGGAGGTTAAATAACAGTCGAGTCAAGTCGGACACGAGGTAAGGGAATTTCTTAACCCAATTTCCATTATTTGGGTTAATCTACTACTTTCAAATTATGTCATGATATTATTATGTACTATCTTGTATTTATACTTTATTTGTGTGTAAATATAGTGAATACACATAATAGATCTATTTTATTTTAAAAAATGATCTTTGTAAGGACATCGTCTCAATCTCTATTCATTGAGGCATATTTAGTTTTATACACAACTTTCATTTATAAGTTGTATAAACCCCTTTGAATTTTACTTTTATTCAAAAGGAATATTTTTATACGAAGAGTTTTTACTAAATGACAAAAGGAATGTTTTTTTATTACATATGCGGCAACAACAACTTCTCCGCCGCCGTGACTATTATTTGAGTTTCGGCTTCCTCTACAAGCCATAACTTTTTTTAATGAAAAATAAATACAATGTTTTAACTTTCTTTTATTTTGGTATTGAAAATGGTTTTGAATGTGTTTTTATTATATCAATGTGTTTTATTGATATCTTATGATTGAAATGTGGAAATGTTATGTTTCCTTTATGTATGTTTTATGTGATACGATTATGTTATGGTTTATGATATGTTTAAACCTATTCATATGAGGAGTGCATTGGACTTAATAAGTGATGGGTGGAGCCCGCTATAGCTCCTCGATTCATCGGCAGGTCTCATGAGACAAACTAGTGTCTTGGTACGAGGCCTTGACAAAATCTTATTTTTAGTCTTGGCACGAGGCCTTGGCTACGTGGTTATAATAGTCTAGAATTATGCATTCCATCATTATGAAAGTGGTTATTGATATTTCATGTGATTATTCGACTAGTAGAATATCCATCTGAGTAAGAAAATGGCATTATTTTATTTTACTTTTTCCATATTATGCTAAAGTTCATGTTTAAAAGGCTTTTGTTTTAGTAATACATTGCCTTAAATGTTAATATTTATTTATGAAAGCTTCCGCTATATTGTTATCCTTACTGAGCATCTGGGCTCACCCCTTTCCATGTTTTAATTTTTCCAGGATGTGAAGAAGTATATTATAAATGACCTGCAGGGATAATATAAGGGGATATGAAGAGAAGATGTTGTAGTTTTTTTTACTTTATGATGTAATGTAAGACTTATGAATGTATCTAGTGTTTCCAAGGCTACTAAACTAATCGGTCTTTCGATACTTGATCTTTTGTGATCATGCCAATGTTACAAAGTAATGCACCGACTCTGGGTAACTGGGGTCGGGGTGTTACAGTTGGTATCAGAGGCAGTTTAGTACTAACCTTGGAAGCTAGATTTAGATAAACTTTGATTAGAGCACATAGCCCAAAGATCTACTTAGAGGATTAGTATAGAAGAACTTCCTAGAATTTTGGTATTATAGAGATTTTGTGAGTTTTCTGAGCAATACATCGCTGTCTGGATATGAGCAGGTGGAGGTGGCTCTGGCACAGATGTACATAGGGGTAAAACCCGAAAACACCACTTTGAGCTAGACTTGAACGGGAACTGGCGCACGACAACAGGCCTTGCTGCACTCTTGGTTACGACACTCCCGGGGGATATGCTTAGGATAATTCTTTTTTTCTTTACAAACCACTATGAAGGGTTATGAGTATATACTTTCTCAAAGAAAACATTTTTATGGATTATGTCCATAAATAGTTCAATTTATGTTAAGTATTTTACAAGTATGGAATTATGTATTTTGATTCATAAACTAATCTAGTTTATGCCATTGTTTAGAAATGGCGCCTAGTGGAAGGAATGGAAACCGTATCAATGCACGCACTCCGTGTAGGGATTTACCTCCTGCTCAAGATAATTATTGTGGATTTGGAGATACAAATGGTGCTGATCAACTTATTACCATACTGGGAAAACTCACTCAGGTTATGAATAATAACCTTACTCGTATGGAGCACCCTAATCCGAAACGTGAAGGATCAATGTTAGACCACTTCATGAGGCAACAACTGCCAACATTTAATGGGGCTAAAAATCCATTAGTAGCTGAGCAATGGATAAACTCCTTAGAGAAAATATTCCATGCCTTGGGGAGTAGTGAAAGGGAAAAAGTTATCATGGCAGTTTACCGCCTCACTGGAGATGCTGATCAATGGTGGTCATTGATTCAAAATACAAAGGAAGATGATGAAGTATTGAATATGGAATGGAGGGAGTTCAAAGATCTTTTCTTAGAAAAGTACTTTCCTCATGACCATAGAGCAGATATGGAAAGGAAATTTCTGAGTCTGAGGCAGAAAAAGGATGAGAATGTCGCAAAGTATGAGTCTAACTTTACACGGTTAGCGAGGCATGCATCAGATTATATACGCAACCCAAGAAGTAAGATTGATCGTTTCTTTGATGGGTTAAAACCATTTTTCTTTGAGCATTAGTCTCACAAACCTTCTTGTCGTACGAAGATATTGTCTCATGTGCTATCAAGACAGAAAAGGAATTCTTTAAATCTTATGACAATAAATTAAAGCAAGAGAAGAAGAGAACGGTGGAACAGGAGATAGATAATGGGAAAAATGGAAAGAAGGATTTTCCATTATGCGATAATTGTGGGAAGAATCACTCCAGTACTTGCCTAAAAGGAATGGGAGTTTGTTATAAATGTGGAGAAAAAGGTCACCAGGCTCTTGATTTCAACAGAAAGAAAGATTCTATCAATGTTGAATGCTACAATTGTAGAGAAATGGGGAATTATGGAAATAAATGTCCTAAGCGTCAGGGAAACTTACCTCATAAAAGGCCAAGGGATCAAGGCCAATCTTATGCTGTGGCTACAATTGAAGCGGAATAATTAATGCATTGGTGCTTTTGGACTCAAGGATTATATTCTGGTTATAAGAATAGTGTGATATATATAAGGATTGAACTGTAGTACTTTTTGTTTTCATTAAGGATTTAATGTGATTAAGGTAATCATATTTTCAGTATGTGACAATAAGAGAAACCTTACTTTTTTTGGGAAATCTAATGTTTCAATTGATTTTGGAATTTAAGGACATTTTAGAGAAAGTCTGGAAAAAGGTATTTTGGAAAACTATAAAGGTTGGAATGGATTAAGTTGATCTTTGGATAGTATTGTTTAAGGTTAAAACATCTCTGAAGATTATTTTTGTAATATTATAATACAATAGTTTTAGGAAAAGGACAACCTGCAGGGTGGGGCATAACCCGTCGCGTCGGACAAAGCTGCAGGAATTAAACCCACAACCATAGTGCGACATGCCTTTATTACCTACCACTAGCCTACAGGAAGTCCCTGGTTATTACAAAATAGTTTTTCTAATCTAAATGGTATGTGTTAATATTTTGAACCTTATAAAATTATGATAAATAGAATATTTTTTAGTTCTATTACCTTTTAGAGTGAAAGATGAGTTTGTGGTAGAAATTAGTTGAAGGTTGAAAGTATACTTGTCAAGCATAAATATATATTTACCTATCTCTTATTCTATGAATAAGTTAATTCTTAAACTTTATTAAAGGGACATTAAAACAAAAAATGTGTTATCCTAATACCTTATGTCTTGTTGAACTGATAATATTTTAAATCAACATAGATTGAAGGCTTTGAGGCCCTCAATTTTACACTTGTTTGTGATTGATGACCTCAATCGCTCCCTACAAATATTTACGTTTTTCCTCCAATTATATGTTTCTAATTGCCACCAATGTTCTCTTTATCAAGAACATAATTTGGTGGTGACTTTTTCATTTCCCTTTCCCTCTTATTAAGGCTAAATTTTATTATCCTTATTTATGATGTGGGTTTTCCACAAAGGTATTTTCTATTTTCAACCTTTTATTTTCAAAGAAAAATTTCAAATTGTGAGAATGCAATTTATTGAAGGAGGGGAGAATGTAACACCCCAAGCTTCCATGGTACGCTTCTCTTTTAATAATAGAGCATCGTGTGTTGTACGCAACCTTGAGTTCTAACACACCGTGACCAAAAAAAATAGCCGTTATGAATAGTAATACATACTTTTTGAAATTCGATAAATTTTATCTGTCCAAATGGACTTCGTTTTTGTATTCGGAATATCAGATTTAACCTATGTTGAAATTTTTGTAATTTTCTGAGAACTTTCAATTTTTTATGAATAGTGAAAAATACTTAAAAACAACTTTTTTAATGAAAATAATTTATATTGATAAATTATACTATTGAGTGGTTTTAAATTATAATTAGAATATATTTTTACAATTTTATCCAATGGTGGTCATTAGAATTAATTTAACATTGAAATTGGACAAAAATAATTGTCAATCTTTTGAGATATATTGTTTCTTAAAAACACGTTATCTGTTGTGACAGCGGGAATTAGTTATAAAATTAATTAATGCAAATTATATGTTGGGAATTTTTTAAAATAGACATCATTTTTGAATTTGGAATATCAATTATAGCTTAGGGTGAAATTTTGGCATCGTTCTGAAAAACTTCAATTTTTGATGAATAGTGAAACCACTAAATGGTAGTTAAATAACTGATTTTTCATTTAAATGAAATATTACCACTTCTCTGATTTGATTTTTAAAAATCCAACATACATGGTTGTCATTAAGAAGTAAAATTTGGTTCAATGGGATTTAAATAATTTTTTGGTGAATAGTAACTTTTATGTTTAATTAATCGCGATTAAATGTAATTAGTGTAATTTAAGGTAAAGATAATGTTATAATAATATGAAATGACCTTTGCACTTTTCCTACCCCTATTGGATGAGTCATGGCCGACCAAGACAATCCATGGGTCAGCTTGGGGACCCCATGGAGCCACTTTGGTAGGAAAATGACATAAATAACTTTTATTTAAAGTTAAAATAAAAATGTCACAAACATAAGTTGTTTTAATAAAACAATTTTTAAATGGGGTTATACAAGTCATATTTTTGACTATAAATATTAATTAGAAATATAAAAAGATTTCCTACATCATGATATTTTTTTTATAATTTTTAGACATTAAATAAATTAAATTATTTATGACACCATGATGATGCAACGATTACCTCATTAATTAAGGATTTAAATAAAATGAAAAGATAATGTAAAATATAAGACTTAAACATGTCAAAAACCTATTGGATGAGTATATTTAGAACCCTTATCACATTAGCCTCGAAATATATCTTTTTGGGACCTTTATAATCCGAAAAGCATTTCATAATAATGTAACATTTCAATCTTTCCAAGAGTGCCCCTCCTCTCCACCTATAAAAGGCCCCCACCACTACCACCTTACTCACACTTTAAAAGCCTTTTGGCTCGGCCAAACTCTGCCCAAATACTCTTCCAACTTCCCTATCTTACTCCTAGAAGACTCACATTGGGCATAATTCTTCCCAAGGAATCCTTTGGCTCAAATCAAAAAAGAGTTACCCGATTTTAAGGTAATGTGTTCTCTTATGTTATTTTGTTTTAATTTGCTTCTCCAACACCCTAAACTCTTTTTATTAATTTCTTTTGTAACAAAACCAGTATCCTCAATATACTAGGATGTTGTTATAATAATTATTCGAGCTACACTTACACACACCTACATCTAATGGTTAAAGAACATACTGTTTCTGTGGATGACAAATTTCAACCTTACGAAATGATGATTGTTCAACACTCATATAACACCTTCAAAGGTGGCCATTAAGATGTCACTATATTTATATATGTGATATATAATATGTTTCTGTTTTACTTAAGGTTCTGTATTTTTCATTTATGGAATACCTTTATTGTTTCCATTATGGGTAAACGCGATATTTTCATTTTAGGAAGTGCGGACTATCGCCCCCTCAAAGTGATTTGAATCGTTAATCCAATATGTGGGATGTATAAAGGATGGAGTAAATGATATTATATATGATATTATACTGGAATTATAATATACCTTTATATCATTATGATTTCATTAAATAATAAATATAAATGAAAGTAGCGTTCATGCGTACGTACGGCTTACCGTCTCCATGAACGGTGCATTTCATTTCTTACCTCTAAATGTTATGGGATATTATAAATGCATGTATATACTGGATATATATGAGATATATGATATCTATATCATGAATATAATTCTGGATATAATGGATATTTCACCACATGAACAACTTTTAATTATAAGAAGTCTATTTTTGACTCAAGTACCAAAGATCGAAAAAACGACCGTTTTAACTTAAATAATTACATAATATTCATAACATGGTAATAAGTGATATAAAAGGAATAAAAAACTTGAAAAAGGTTCTTAATAAATTATAAATTAACTATAGTTTAGTATTCAGGATATTAAAGAACGGTCGAGTCAAGTTGGACATGAGGTAAGGGAATTTCTTAACCCAATTTCCATTCTTTGGGTTAATCTCCTACTTTCAAATTATGTCATGACATTATTATGTCCTATCTTGTATTTATACTTTATTTATGTGTAAATATAGTGAATACACATAATAAATCTATTTTATTTTAAAAAATGATCTTTGTAAGGACTTCGTCTCAATCTCCTTTCATTGAGGCATATTTGGTTTTATACATAACTTTCATTTATACGGTGTATAATCCCCTTTGACTTTTACTTTTATTCAAAAGGAATATTTTTATATGAAGTGTTTTTACTAAATGAAAAAAGGAATTTTTTTTCTTACATATTCGGCGACAACGACTTCTCCACCGCCGTGACTATTATTTGAGTTTCGGCTTCCTCTACAAGCCATAACCTTTTTTAATGAAAAATAAATACAAAGTTTTAACTTTCTTTTATTTTGGTATTGAAAATGGTTTTGAAAGTGTTTTTATTATATCAATGTGTTTTATTGATATCTTATGATTGAAATATGGAAATGTTATGTTTCCATTATATATGTTTTATGTGATACGATTATGTTATGGTTTATGATATGTTTAAACCTATTCATACGAGGAATGCATTGGACTTAATAAGTGACGGGTGGAGCCCGCTACAGCTCCTCAATGCATCGGAAGGTCTCATGAGAAAAACTAGTGTCTTGGCACGAGGCCTTGGCTACGTGGTTATGATAGTTTGGCATTATTCATTCCATCATTATGAAAGTGGTTATTGATATTTCATGTGGTTATTCGACTAGTAGAATATCCATGTGAGTAAGAAAATGGCATTATTTCATTTTACTTTTTCCATATTAATCTAAAGTTCATGTTTAAAAGGCTTTTGTTTTAGTTATACATTGCCTTAAATGTTAATGTTTATTTATGAAAGCTTCCGCTATATTGTTATCCTTACTGAGCATCTCAGCTCACCCATTTCCATGTTTTAATTTTTCCAGGATGTGAAGAAGTATATTATGAATGACCGGCAGGGATAATATAAGGGGATATTAAGAGAAGATGTTGTAGTTTTGTTTTACTTTATGATGTAATGTAAGACTTATGAATGTATCTAGTGTTTCCAAGGCTACTAAACTAATCGGTCTTTCGAGACTTGATCTTTTGTGATCATGGAAATGTTATGAAGTAATGCACCAACTCTGGGTAACTGGGGTCGGGGCATCACAGAGAGCCACATATCACAACCAACAATCATCACAAAACAAGTGATCTAAAAAGGATAAAATCATATAAACTATAATCTGAGAAGAAGAAAAAAATTCTCACCCAAGGTATCTCAATCCACCACTTGAACATGGGGCTGTAGGCACAAAAGAAAGAGTTCAAAATCTAGTTCTGAAAACAACCAATAGCCAGTCTACCGTAACCACAAATAGTAATAATAAGAAAAAGAGGCTAAACAAAATTCTTTGATAACAATTTGTAATTTCCCAAACCCAAACAACCACATGAATAGTGTTATCGGGTCAGGTGTTACTGACCTTAGGTGAACCTCCCTGAATTCCATAGGATTATGACTAGATGTGAGGGTGGAAAAAGTTATAGTGTTGTGGCTATAACCTACAGGAGTAAGATAACAGTAAAGGTATTGGTCCAAGAATTAGATCATAACATGAAGTGGAAACTAAATGACTCGGTAGAATCGAACAAAACCCATAGAGAAAAAGTAAAATAATATCGAAAAAAATAAAAAAGGTAAATAATTTTAAGAAGTGGAATGTAAACAGGACAACATTCTAAACTCCACTTTTAATCACTACTTAAAAAAACGATTGCTTCCATAAGAGGTCATATATGTTAATAAACAAAAGGTTCCCATGGATAACCATAGTAGCTGCATATGATATTAAGCATACTGATATAGGAATTAAAGCAAAAAAATGTGAAACTCCAGCTTCGCCTAACCTCAAGGTCCATACCAATCTCCATTACAAACTGTACAACGATCAACCACCTGAGGCTACTCCATTTCCTTTATATAAAAAAATAAAATCTAAACATATCCGGAAGGGCCCGTGTAGGGTGTGAGAAGAATATTAGTAGGATACAACCCAATAGTGCATACCTAGTATAAGTGTTTATGTAGAAAATAACACTGTGGAAGATAAATAGTTTAATTCAATAATAAATACCACCTCCACTGGTGCTTAGTATCCACTAGGGAGCATCACCTGCATAATCCAATGCCGGAATATGACCAGAAAAGAGAGTCCTTGGCCCATGGAACAAGGCACTCCTATAGTCACAAATTCCCAGCGAACTCTCAGGTTCCACCCCTATCAAATAGCCTAAAACCATGTGCCTCCTAATGCCACGTGTCTCAAAGTACCAGAATCTTAAAGGCATGCCCAAACAAAAGTAACCCGGTCCACTGACTCCTATAGGAAGGCTCATGTCGGCCAATGGAATGACAGCCAGAGAAACATAGATGTCTGTCCTCAATAAATATCCAGTCCCATGACCTCAATCACAGTGATCCTTATCCCCCAATCGAATAGCCTCATCCCTATCAACCTAAGGCTCATGAACATCCAATGGCTTTCTACAACAAGAACCCAAACCACAAATACCTAAACCATAACTATCTGAGGAATCTACCCACAAAAGTGTTCATAAGCACCTCATAACAGAGTCTACATGTGTGCAAAAGACTCGAGTGGAACTTTGGCCATCATGGGTGAGCATAAATCACCAATAAGAACCTAAGACACAATATCTCTTGCACCTCATGCCCCTACGACCATGTCTCTCAAATCCGATGTCCTTTCCATCCATGTATCCCTGACCATGCCCAACCTGACTATCAAACTACCTTAAACCAATTTCCATAATCAATCCCAACCAGTTAACAACATCACTTAATCATGATGGACATGTCATCCCAACCTCTGGCCTAGACCATCACAACCCAAAGGGGCTCATCACACACAATTCAGAAATTACATATTTATATCACATTTAAAAAATTCACTTTAATCAAGAAATTAAATTTAAATAGTTGAATTGAAATATCTATCCGCTATAACATAGTAGTACTGAGGTCTTGAATGCCTCTAAATAGCTTAATCAATCTTGAATAATTTAAACAAAATAGTTTAAATAAAAAAATTTATAACCATTTTGGAACCTTGACCAAAATTCCCGATGGATATGATGACTCTAACCCAAACTTTCTTGCATAATCAAGGTAAGGGAATTACCAAAGGAATCCCACAAGGCACATGGTCAATTAAATATGCAATAAAAGGGGTCTCACCCAATACTCGTCATTGTGAAAAAAACACAACCCCCAATGTTTGCAAAAACATAAAAAAGGTATGAACCACCTACATCATACTCATACAAAACTCCTCATCCAGTGTCATCCCTTAATTATTCCTAGAATGGGGTAGATCGATTGGGTTCCAATGGATCAGATGATGTTTGAATCTGACTTAAGATGAAGAATCGGGTGCCAAAACGAGGGTCGACCGACTGGTTCACGAGCATTCTATACAGAATTGAAAAAATGAGGCTAATTACCATTTTAACCAAAAATTATAAATTACCCGACATGTACTATATACATAGACACCATGTATAGGAGTGTTGGGGCCAGTTTTTCCAACTTACTTTCCAGGTCATTAAAAGGTCATATCAATATGACTACATGGAATGCACTAGAAGTTCATGGAATGTACTAGGTATAACAACCCAAGCCCGACGTACATGGGAATTACATTAATTTTTTAGAATACTTATTAACTGAAACAAACAGATGTCTAAAAACCGTATTAGTTTAGTGTATTTGAAATCTCAAAACATAATCTTCTAAATTGGTGAAATATTTTCAATATCTCCCATAAATATCTTCCCCTTTTGTTTTCCTACCTAAATCAATTAATTATATATTCAAAAAAGAAAAAATAATATGGGTGTGGTCAAATTATCAATAAAGGTAATCTTAGAAAACATAAAACCTACCATAAACATAAGAATGTAAAAATTGTACATAAAGTCTAAATATCAAAATCTTGAGCCATGAAATAAATCTTGGCAGTTTGTACGGAATAGATCATAAAGGAACATTATCCACGGTAAAATAGCATTGGAATAAAACATTTAATTACAGAAAAAAATACACATACAATATGATTTCAATAGTAGCCATGGAATTGCTTCCAAGACCATCATAGTCGACAAATTCCATTACTGAACTGTGTTTACTTGTCATTCCATCCATGTATTACTAAACCAGATTTACCTATCGTTCCCTCCCTGTATTACTAAAACATATTTAATTTCCATTCTATTCAAATATATCTCATGAGATATAAATATTTACCTAATTCATTGGTGGGATATATTGGTCCCGCCCATCTTATAATTAAATAATTCTTACATGTTCCACAAAAACATAAATCATTCCTCGTAGCATAACCCATAAAAAAATGGGTTTCTTAAACATCATTCCATCAAAACATAATCAATATAAAATATCATTAGTCAATTAACACAATAAAATCATAGTAATAATATAGATAAAAACATAACCCAATTTAATAGTGTCATCTTAGATGTAAAATAATTTTGATAAAATACTTGAACTTAATTTTTGAGGAAAATATCCTTTCTTCTTCAAAAATGTTTTCTTTTCTCCAAATTCAATGATATTTTAAAAGAACATAATTTAATAAAAATTAAAAATTAAATAGCATGGGGGAATATTCATGGAAATAAGGTTTCATAAAACCATAAAAATCTATTCATGTTGTATAAGTTAAAAAACATTCCTATCATACTTCTGCAGGAAAAGTCAAAAAACACAAAGTATGGTAAAGAAAAAAAGATTCCTCCATACCATGTTGTAAAAGTTAAAAATGGGTAAAAATGACTTTTAAAAAACATTGAATAATACTAAATATTTTATGAAAACATTATTAAAAATTATTGTCATGGAAGATAAATATACAACCATTAAACACTTATGTATAAACTATCTTGGATAAAAGTGTGATTTTTAAAATTATCCCTTACCAATTTATAATTAGTCGAATCATATGTGTCATAAAATAAAGATAATTTTATACATATGTAAATATTATAACCATCCTAATAATGATAATAAAAACATCCACAGGAAATATAAAGACCACACAAAATAGTTAGATTGTGTATAAGTCATATGTCCCACATGAAATTAAAGTGAGACAAAATAATCCATTACCAATTTAAAATTAGTCGAATCATATGTCTCATAAAAAAAAGAAAAGTATATGAATATATAAATATTATAACCTTAATAATAATTATAATAAAAACATTCATGGGTAACATAAACACCACACAAAATAATTAGATGGTGTATAAGGCATATGTCTCACAAAAATAAAAATGAGACAAAATAATCTCTTACCTTAGGTATGATATGCTTCGTATGTATTCGAACCTCTTGTATAATTATTTAAATAATGTTATTGAATTATTTTAGAGTCATTTTAATTTCTTCTATGTCATATATGATCATATTATACATCATTTTCTTGTATGAGTCCATTGTTACTCGTTATTTGGGTTTTAACAGCTTTATGATCATATGCATGTTTTGTCGAACAAGTTCTGGTTCTATTAATTAGATCATATTTATATAATTATAAAATTATATCAACATAAGAAATACCATATTTATTTATTCTGTACATTTATATAATCATTCTTTAATGGTTATCATGTAGAAAAAATCATATCACATTGTGGAGATGGTAAGCCTTACTTATGCACGAGTGACGATATAATTCCCATAATTGTTGAATGATATTTATTTTTCCTCGTGTACTCTATTTCAAAATAACAATAATTTTATAATAATAATATTTAGTTATTATATCTATTTTTATACACATACAAATATGGTGGTGGTGAAAAATAGATTATAACATGGCATGGAGATGGTTAACCATACATACTCACCCGTGATGATTTCATTTTTCTTGGGGTGGATAAAAAGTTGAATATGGTTGTTTCATAGTTTTAATAACATCTTAGTGTATACGTGATAATATATTTATTATTATATAATGAAAAAACTCATGTAGTGAATGTATAAGAATAAATAAATATGAAATAATTAGTAGAGAAGATTACATCTTCTTTGACGTACTCTCTTTAGATCTCCTCTTAATAGAAGTAGATATGGTCTTTTGAGAGGAAAAACACCTAGAGAATGTAACTAGGTATGTTTAAAAGATATATTAGTATGTTATTGAATATGTTTAAGGATTAATTAGTTGTTCATAAATGACCTAAGAGGTGATGTTTTATAATTTAGTTGGGGGAACTTTTTAAAACCTCAAAGATATTAATTTATAATAAAAATAAATCCTACTAAAAAACCTTCAAAATGTTGTAATTTAGAATATGAGATGATATAGGTTATTAATATCATTAACAAATAAATTTTAAATAAGTTTCTATATCTATAAAACCTTATATTTTAAATTTAACACTTAGTTATTCAATTTCATTTTAACTAGGGTAATAAATATTTCAATATTAAAAGGGTAAAATATTTACTAATTTTATATCAATTAGATCATAAATAAATAATATAGAATATTTTTGGACATATAATAATTATTTTATATTTTTAAAAACGATTTAGGATTTTTAAATATTTTAATAAAATAATATTTTGATAAACAATCAATAGTGTCGATTTTGACACCATTAAATTTATTGATTTTAAAAAGTATAAAGATAAAAAACTATCATATAGAAAACTATTTTATTATATTCCTATTAGGCCAAAGGGTATCTATTAAACTCATTGAATTTATTTATTATCCCAAAATATTTTTTTTATATTTTTAATAACATTTATTTGATATCTTCTTTAATAAAATAATTTCTTTAATTATTTAGGGTAATTATTTAATATACTTATTTGTTAAGTAAAAATTAAAAAGAAAATACTAAAATGAAGATAAATTTAATATATTTCATGAAAATATATGTTGTTAAATTTTTATGATATAAAATCAAACAATAAAAATGTTATACTTATTAAAGCACTAATGTGACAACTTTAACATTACTTTAAATAAAATAATATAAAGGTCATAATATATTCTATAAGATTCCAAATGGTTAAAAGTTTGAAATTTGGGTAATTACTATTAGGTTATAAAATATCAATAATATTTGATCATGTTTTTGGACCTTTTTATAGTTATTAGTATTTTAATAAAAATTGTTTCATTGATTTCTCATCAATTAATTAATTTTCACATCATCAAAGAATAAGACTTTAAGGTAATTACTTATTTTCTAAAAATTAAAAATAAATTACCATTATATAGGTAACTATTTTAACATTCCATGAAATATTTACATTTGAAGATATCACCTAGTTATCCTAATATTAAAATTAGTATACTTTTAAGAAATGTGAGTTTGACATTTTTACACTTTTATTGGTTTTATTAATAACTTTGACATTGTCATTGTAAAGTGGACATTAAATGACTATGTTTCGAACATAAAATGTTAAAGGTATAATTATATTCCAAAAATATTATTTTTCAAGTTTTTTTATAATTTTATGGTCCTTATAATATTATTGTTGACACTAATTTACCTGATTTACCTTTAACCACATTTAATTAAAATTAATGAAGACAAGTAGCTTGTACAAAAGACCAAAAACACATTAGAAATATACTTCTCAATAATGGATGCTTGAGTCTGACATGAATTATTAATATACCCCTTAAATATCATCATATACCTTCCAAAAGGATACATCCAATATAGATATATAGGCCAAATGAACCATTAAAAGCACAATAACATCAAAAAAGATAAAGGAAATTAAAATTTCAATTGTCAAATTACAAAAACTACTTTGTTCTCAAAATGTTTAGATGCATTCAGAGAAATCATGATATTAAAATCATTAGATTTCATACATTTTAACATCAAATCATTTATAAGCACAAATATTTTTACATTTAACGAATAACCAATAGGCACCTTGATATCATGAAGACGCTAAGAAAGATAAATTTATCTATCTTGTATAATTTATAACTTGTCCTAGGTAGGAATGTACACCTTACATTAGAATTGGAAGCAAAATCTAAAATGTATTCTTATTGAGAGTAATTCCAACATTAAATTCAACCCATCTTTATTCTATCCTTTAATATCTATCAATGTCCCAATAAATTTATCACAAATATTATTCTCCACATTTTTGACTTCAATGTTATGTTTGACATCATGATATCTCCAATATGACAGCTCAAAAAATATTGACCGCTTCTTCGAAATATTCCTATCAATACCAGATTTATATGTCTTTTCAAATGTCACATAAATCTTTTCCACCGTATCAAAATATTGATTAGGGGATAATGGTTTTAGAGCGATATTTTTTTTAGCCGTTGAATTATTATCTTTTATATTCTATAATTCTGATCCATAAACAAATAAATTCAATGACCCATGTATACTATATTTATCCCCTAATTGAATTGATAATATGATGTATGTATTTTACAAATTAGATAAGATTTATTCCCCTTAACACCGTATCTTGAATTTTTTTTAATAAGTTGGGATGTCATTTAGAGTGAACATAATCATTGGTTGTAGTTTAAAATATTCCATTTTATAAGAATCATACACCATACTACCTCCAATAATATATATTTCAAATCATCAATTAATGGTGATAAGAAATCATCAATAACATTTTCATTCTATTTTGGTTTAGAGATCATAAAAGTCAATATCACATAATTTCGCTTCATATAAAATTTACGAGATAAGTTTTAAAATAAAAACAAAATAAGAGACGAATGATGTGTTGTAAAAAGCCTTCGATATGGATTCATTCCATCTATGCATAGTAAAAATCTAATATTTCAAACATCATTTCTAAATGATGGAAATTTCGGATCAATTTTCATCCACTATAAAAAATCAGTTACATGCTGTAATTTTCCATCACATATCTGATCATATACATTCCATATTAACCATTTTGCATCAGGTGGATTTCCAAATAAACATTTAATATGAGAAATTATTGGTAAATATCAAAATTACTAGGTAGTATTCACTGTAGCAACTAAATCATCTTGTGATTTTCTTGTCAACTTATACCGAGAGATCCCACATTTAGTAAACCCTGACTGAAACTTGTATTCCTTCATATAAAACAGAAATTATTTTTGGAAAAATATGTATTTTTTGTACCATAATTCCATTGGGAATTATATTTTCTTCACATTATAATGTGAATCTAGAAAATAATTGTCTTTAGGAAGAATGTCTTTCAATGATTATAGTAACACTGTAAAAATATTGTCAGTCCATCCATGTCTTTCCTTCAAGTTAATCAATCATAACGGCGTTATTAAAAGAGAACATTCCCTAAAAATTAGATACTTTGGGTTTTTACCATCACCGTATAGACACCCAATTGTTACTTCTTTCTGAATTTCATATTCTCCAATATCATGAATCATTTCATTAATTTGATCAAAGTTATCATCTTGCAAAGTATCATCATTAATAAAATTTAAATTATTTCCAATTTCACCATGAAAAATACACGGGTTGTAACATAGATTAAAACCATGAAAAATTAAATCACATATGATCTATCTTATATTAACCATCTCTATATTTAAACATTTTAGTCTTGAAAAAAAAACAGGTCGTTGTTTGGAACATGGCTCAATGAAAATTCCGAAAAAGGATTTACACCTTCTACTAATTCATTACTTTTTCAAAGATTCATAATCCAACTTTGACTCATTATTAAATATTAAAATAACAAAAATATATATATTTTCAAAATAATATAGTGGTGATAAAATAGATTAATAGGGGAAGTAGTTGATTACTTCAATGATAATCAAGAAGACACACTTATGTTATAATTCATCACTAAAATGTTTATATGATTTTCACTAATAGGGAATATGATGTTTATAATGATAATAACATTAGAGATGAAATTGAGTGTTAATGGGAATAATTATACAATAATAAATTTATTCCAAATATTTCACAATTTTAAAGTAAAAAAATTTCAAATTTAAAAAAAATAAGAATTGAAAAGTATAATGTTAAATTATATCAAATAATGGAATAGATGTTTACAAATTACTAGTAAATAATAAAAATTAATGCATAGACGTAATTTAAAAAAGTAATTATAGTTATAAAATTCTCTCATTTTTTATTTATTTTGAATGAAATAAGATGAAACAGGGAATTGAATTTTGTTGATCAGAATCCAAATTAAGTGTGCATTTTCCATTTTGATTTTAATCTTTATCATTTATATTTTTATAGATTTTTTTTGCATAAAAAAACCAATAATTATTATAAGAAAATTTAGTTGATAATATAATATAGTCATGCTATAGAGTTTAAAAAATTCTGTAATGAATTTTTAATGATGTACAATGATATAAAGATAAATATATAAATATATATTATTTATTCCAAGTGAATTATGAAAATTCTGAAAATCTTATTACATATTGTGTATTCTATGAAAAAAAGTTTTATTTGAATTTAACACACTAATATCTCACATTTTAAAACTCTTGTCTACTTAATTTGATATAGTAAAAATCCAAATTTATGGGGAGAAAAATGATTTCACTGGGAATACAATGTGATGCATCTGTAATTCCCTGAAAATATAACATAGGAAAACTCTCCCTATGTAGTGGTATGATCCTATAAATATAAAAAATAATATAACCTTTATTATAATTAGGGATAAGAAGCACATTAATATATATTTTCATATTTACCAAATGGGTTAATTAGTTCAAATAGAGTAAAAACCTAACATATATTTATTTGAATATAACAAATACATGAAAAAGAAGAAATTTCATGTTCTTATTGTCTATTCACCTGAAATATCAATATTATATTAGTAGTAACTCATAATATGTAGACTACATATTTAATATATGATATCTCAAAATAAGAATATTCTAAAATCATAAGAAATATGTTGATATACATATACCCTACTTATATGTTATTGAATATTGAACTATAGTAAAATTAAAATGTTTGTATATATTACATTTTCAGATTACTAAGTCATTAATGAATTAATAACACTAATTGAAAATTTTTCGTATATAGGGATGTGTATGGATAAAAAAGGAATGATTTACAAGGAACTTCCAAATTATCAAAATTTAGAGATTCCATATAAAAAATGTAATACGCGATGTAATATAAATATCTCAAAAATAGTTCTTTTAAAATGAATTTTTATATTTTAAAAATAACATAACATTAAGATATAGTGCATAAATTTTTGATCTAACATAGAACATTAAGATATAATTTAGTCAACACACCTTTTCACTATCATCAAATAATAACTAGGGTATATCTCTACTACAAGACTTGTTTTATCTTGTGAAATTTCTTTAACAATTCTAGTTAAACTTTTTGATAAATATCCCATTTGTCTATGATAATAAAAAACCTACTAAATGGGGCCTTTAATAGTGCTAAAAAGTGTTGTTAAATGTGTCCATTTATCAGTTCTTGTAAAAAGGTGTTGATAAGACCTCCTTTTATCATCGCTCTGAAAAAAGTTCTAATAAAAGGACGGACTTTATCATCAAATTTAAAATGATAATAAAGGGCGTCTATCAGCGTTGGAAAAAAGATCTTATAAAGACCCACCCTTTATCATCATTTTCTCCACTGCTAATATACAATATATTAAAAAATATATTAAAAATAATGTATTAATATGTAAGGATATTTATATTAATATAAATATATAATATATTTTTAAATATGTTTTAGATAAGGTTAAATAGGAATTTATACTTAATATGTAATATATTTAGTGAATATAGCTTATAAAATTATTTAAAAAATATTATTAGTTAATATTTTTTTAATTATTATCGATTAATAGTCATTTAATAATAGTTGGGTGAAATAAAAATTAAATGATTTAGTGAACTATCCATGATAAGTTGAAAACATGGATGGAACTTCAAAATAAATCTTTTGATTTGGGAGCCCGTTTTGGCATTACCACATATCAAATTGTAGCCTGTGAAAATCCCTTTGCACTAGTGACTAGAGAAAACCTTGGGTCATTTTTTAGGCCAAGAAAATCCCAAAAGGCCTCTAAAAATTAGTTTTATGTCAGTGTATCCCAATTATTTAACATTACATGGAATTTCAGCCTCATTAAAGGGGTGATTTTCCCTTTTTTATGGGGAATAAAATTATCCCGAGATATTACATTCATAATGATATAATGGTTTTTTGATTTTATAAATTTTCTAAATGTAGTTTTATCTATAATTTGATATACAAATAGTTTATTCTATTTAATTATATTAAATCACTTTTATAAAAACATATATCAACATATTTATAATGAAATTTATTTTCAAACATATAAAATAAATATTAATTATTTATTTTAGTTAAATGAAAAAAATTATCCATTTTATTTACCTTACAAAATTACACTAATATATATATATACCAATACAAGTAATTTCTCTATATAAACATGCATTTTTCAAATAAAATGTATATGTATACTCTACTATTTATAAATATGTACATATTATAAAAATGTATTTTAAACAATATTGAACTATTAGTTACATTATACAAATATACAAATATATATATTTCATATATATATATGTGTGTGTGTGTGTATTAATAAATTTAAATATATTTATATTATATTCAATTATATGTGAATGAATATAATATATAATAAATTTTAAAAAATATAAGTATATATATCACACACATGCACAAACATATATTTTATAAAAGTATTTGAAAATAATTAAATAAATATGTGAATAAAAAAATATATCTACATGTATATAAATAAACAAAAACATCATTAAACAGACAAAAAAACTACATGGTGCAATGGTAAAGGCATTCCTTCTTCAATGGAATGCTGTCTGGTTTGAATCCATGAACACAAAAGAAGGTTGGAAATTCACAAAGCACTATTAAATGGGTTGGGGTTGAAAATAACTGATTGGGGGTGGAGTTGTGGAATCGTTGATAAACAATGCTACAAAATTATTATTAAAGGTTCCATTTAAAAATATTTAAAAGGTAATATTAAAGGGTCCATTCAACAATTATTTTATTTAGAGTTGTTAAAGGAATCCTTTAAAATAAATTTCATGCGCATTATTAAATCCAACACATTAAAATATCTTTTGTTTAAAATGCTTTGTAATAATTGTTAAAGGCCTATTACTAGAGTTTTTAAAACCTAGTTTTTTAGTGGTGTATGAAGATGGAAATTTGAGATTTAAGGTGAGAAGATCTATATTCAAACACAAAATGATGAGTCTGATGGAACTTGAGTTCTATGGGGATAGTAATGTGAGATTGAGTGCATAGAATTGGAATAAAATGAGAGTTAGGGATTTCGTGCCATTAAACCACTGAAATATAAGATTGATGTGCGAGGATTACTAAAGTAGATGAGATGATTGAATGAGAAAAAATGAGGAAGAGAAAACCTGATAATGTATGAATATAGAAATACGAGATAAGAGTCCAATGGATTGAATAAATGAGGGGTATGTCTTCCATTCAAGAGAAACAAGTCATCTTTAGTGAGATTAAAAATAACCAAAGTTATTTAAACTGACAATTAATAAAATTTTAAATGTTTTATAGCATCTAATATTATATAATTACTATGATAAAGTATTTAAAATTTCGTTTTCACATTTTTAATTTTTATCTAATGTTAAAATGATTCTTTATTATATCAGTTAATATATATCCAATGTGAAAATGCAATATAAAAGGATCATTCATGTCGATTATATATCCACCAATGTGATAAGGATAAACACATCACTTGTTTACAAGGGTTATAAATAACCAATGTGAAAAGGATAAAGTGGTAAATATTTTTTTGTAGGAGGTCCCTCATTCTCCTTTTTCTCAAGATAAATAATAATATATGGCCTTCACAATGGTTGGTGGATAAATGATGACCATGTGCATCAATGGATGGACATTGTTGGGTCAAGATGTTACAAACAATAAGAATAAGTGGGTTATGGTTTTCATCAAAATGGGTCAATAGTGTCTCAAGGTATGATGAGGTTTCAATCCAATGAGGTTTTGGGAGTATTGTTAGACAATGTAGATAAAGGGTCCCATGGAGGCATAATGGTGATGGGTTATATGAAATGAAGGGAGCTTGATGGTGTTGGATAGTTGTGGAAGATGATATGTGCTTAAAAGAGGGAATATCTATTGGTTTTAGTTTCAAATTTAGTGGAATCTAAAATCTAGGAGAAGAAAAAAAAACAAGACATAGTTTAGGAAATCACATGGTGTGTATGATATTTGTCTATATAGGGTTTAATCATTTTCTTAAATGTCACATTTCACACAACTCTAAGTCACATGCCATATAGTTTATGTAAGAATAAATTGGAAGTAATTTTGTATACATGAGATTAAGATGGTTACTTATTGGATACACCAGGTACTATTATGTACTTTTTATGTACAACATTGAGTACATTAATTGGGTTCTTGTAGAGGAAATTCCATCTAAAACTGAGTCTCACTGATTGTGTATGTATAATAAATACATCTTGTATCCCCAGATGACTTCTCTATACATGTATAGGGGCTACAAGACCAAACCATCTTACATGTACTACATTCCATGTGCCACAGAAGAAACATTTTGTACTTTTTTATATCTTAAATAATTTTCATATTTTTTCATAGGGGTTATATTTGTCCATTTTTAAGGTCAATCTAGATATCTTTTTTTCATAGAATGAAGTTGAAAATACATATTTTGAATTAAAGTTTATGAAAAAAGAGGTTTTGGGTAGATTGGATTTTGTAACCTTCATATGATTGATTACTAGGTTTGATTATAGTTTTTAGAGAAAACACATGGATAATAAAACCATTTTTGACGTGTTTATGGTATGGAATGGGTCCCCCTCAATCATCCAATGGTAACGTACTGAACCATTTACATGGGTTTTGTATCCTCAAAACCAAGCCTAAATAGGTAACTCCCTTCCCCCCATCAATCTCAGAGTCCCCATGTGACTGATAGAGTTTGGAACTACCCCCACTTACATTTGGTATGAATCCTCTATCTAACTCTATCGTCTGATTTGTTATACTAGACAAATAATGGGTCCTTCACAACTCATTTTATGAGGTTTGTAGATTTTTATATTGATTAATAGTTATGGAAATTAGTGTTCAGTGCTATATCAACCTAAATATATTCTCAGATGATGTGTGGGTCTACGAAAATGATTATAAAATTATGGCACAATTATTACTGGTATTAGGGTGTGGTAATCCCTCTCTTGATGATCACACATTAGTGAGATGTGGTTTCCCCACTATGGTTTTGGTATGATGTTTAAAAAATACAATTAGTGCATATGTTTCAATATCAATGTTTGTTGTTATGTTGATGTTATACTTTTTAATAATTTTCGTAAGATGATCATCCCCAATTACTTGTGTGATATAATCCTTCACATAATAAAGGTATTATGATTGTTCTAACCCCCCATCCAAGAAGTCACAAATACGATTCTCTGGTAAAGATGGTTTCTAGACCATAGGTGTGCATCCTCACATGCTAAAGGATGCAAACTAGTAGTGACAATCTATTGGGTGATAGTGGGGATGCTAGAACATATAGTGATAATAATAATAATAATAGTATTTTGGAAGAAAAAAATCTAAACATAGAAGAATTAATAAAATAAAGAGAAGAGTCAAGACAATATTACACTTTTTAAATCTATCAATAAGTATCTACATGTCATGATAGTCATAAAAAAGTATAACACAACCTTCTATGTTCAAATCATATATGTACATAAGTAAAATACCTCAAAATGTCACCAAGTCGGTAATGAGAAAACTACTCATCCTGTCTACCAAACACCAATCCATCTATAATGTGAAACTTGTGCACATCGTTTTCCACTAATATCCAAAACATGAGCCTGATCCCTTTATTACACTCAAATTACTAAAGTCTACACCCAATCTTTATGGATCTAGCATTGTGTGTGTGTGAACTCAGTAGGCCAACACCAATGGTGTCCTTAGCTTATATCCATGCATATAACAATGTATGTAAAAACATAAATAAATATAAAACCATCACCCATATCACATAAACATGATTACTAATTCTTAGTATCTATAATAAATTATTTACCAGCATTGGTCAATTACAGAGTGGAATGATGCCTCCATTGATTTTCATACCAAAAGATCTCTCAACATTCCATTTTCTCTGAAATTATATGACATTGGTCACCAATGATCACCACATACCACATTAAATAAATTTTTTTCATTTACAAATATAATACTAAATTAAAACTAATTTCCTATGTCATATCCATGTAACATGCGACAAGTCTGATATTTACACGTATTATGTCACTATCTGTTTAGAAGCCTGAAATCCCAAGGTGCATCGATACCTATCATTCCATAGAACTGACCCATCAATCACAACATAGAAAAAAGACTTAGTAACCATCTAACGGTCACACAAACGATCAACTATGGCCTTCTATGGTGAGTGACTTATTTTTGTTGATGGTCAATACCATATTCTATTCCACTAAATCTAACAAGTCCTCCACCCATAATGCGTGTTCACAACACATTATTATGACCTTATCCTATGTGAACATGACCCCTAATGACTCTATTGTACAATCTAATTGATCGTATGTATCCAAAAATATTAGGGATCACCTATGTAAGGACTCTATCATCAACTATGAACCATGTAACCTCACTTCTGGTGATCAACACCACCAATAGTTATATGGTCCATTTATAAATCATTCCCACAAAACCAACTCAAATATTGGTTCATTGTAACTAGAATCATCAAGCCAATGAAAACATGAAATTACAATTCACACATTCCATGCCATAGTAGGTTCAATTATACTCTATCACACATGAGAATACCCTTCAACACCTCCTATGAATAATATGAAATAAATGAAATTCAAATTGTTCTCACCCAAACCACCCCACTCACACCCATTTTTCCATGCATTATGTAACACACGTATAATATAAAAACATATAGACACTACCCATCTTATAATATATAAGATTGATTATTGAATATTTCCCTCCAATATAGCATCATATGGAGAAAATATAAAAACTAGATAAAAACACTAAAATTAAGGAATAACTTCTATAAATAACAAAATGCCTCAAAATTGTGAAAAAAATCAAATAGGGAAGAAAATAGAGTGTTGGCCTTACCCCAGGAGACCTCCTGTGATAAACATAACTAAAAACCTATAAGAATAAAGGAAAAACTACACTTGGAACCCAAAGTAGTGGATAAGTGTTTTTTTTTCTACTATAGGCTGAAATGGCATCCCCATCCTTCCTATTTCCATTTAAAAAAAATTTATTTTTTTAAAAGGTTGAACTTTTTCACGACATGAAGTACATGTTCGCATATTAACATCAAAAGGTGGAGGTTTCCACCCATTTTTAACAAAATTCACTTCATGAACTTAGTATTAATAGTGGGAATAGTTGAAACCTCTATACATTTACAATTTCATCCTTCCTAATTTACCTGAAGCCTTTCCCACGCCACTCCTGACCCACAAATAACTTTAAAACCCCAAAAAATAAACAGTTTTTAGTCAAATTTAATGATATCCACGCCTCTAATAATGTATTTGGATTTATAATCTCTCCTCCACGTAATATCTCAACCACAAAATATTTGTACATACACTAACTTGAGCCCTCACTCCACCCGGGCATTCCACTCTCTGATTTTCGAAATATTAAGATGGTACTAAACACATCTATCACATTCTCAACATCCCAGACTATCATGGTTACTCAATCAATAAGAATATTCATTCATTGGTACTCCCCATATTCGTAACCACTTATTTATATGCTTCTAAACATGTTTCTTGACATCTTAAAGGTTCCACACCGACCATCCCCTAAGATACACACATCTCAAGCATAATATACCATCAATCCCACATCCGATCAGATCATCATCTCTTATCTGCATCATCCATGATGACGAAAACATAACATATTCAATGATATTAGAAAATCATTATCAATGTGATGACCGTAAAAGTCATGCGCCACACCAGATGCCAAAAAAAGTCTTGCATCATAGCTAATTCTTATAATAGTCCCACCTTACACATTACTACCAAAAAAACAATGATGCCAATGAAACCCCTAATTTTCATGAAACATTAATGATGATCACATATTAATCATCACATTGTTAATTTAATTACAATAAATTAACATTGTGAACCGTTATATCTCATAAAAAAACACATCCACCCTCATTGAATACATATAACTATCACCGAATCCCTGCCTTCTCTAAACTAATCAGCTTTACTTCATATAGCTAGAAAAAAATATATTTTTCCCAATTATTGTCAACCATGTATAGATGTACTTATGTAAAACCACTCCCCACATAATTTTGAATCTCTCTCCATAACATGTTAGACGCATGCAGTCATATCTCAGCTATTATCTCTTAGTAGCACTCATATTCCTACCGCATATCCCTGAGTCTTACCTAGTCCCCAAATACCATTAGTATGATATGTCATTATAAAAATCCATTCCAAATTTTAAATGTAGATATCGGTGAGAAATTACATGAAATATTTATAACAAAAATCTAAAATAGTTCTTGTATACCCATACTAGAAACATACAATTGGTGATCCACTCTATGGTGGCATCCTCAAGTCTATTGTTTAACTACCCGACTGGGTCTCCTTATGGCCTCACATGAAGAAACTCATAGCTCTATTTACGAACTATCCCAACACCATTTTCCGACAATAAATAGTGTTATTATTTAGATTTTTATGCTATTAATATATAATTTACAACCTCCAAGTGAATATATTTTACAACACCATGATATCGTTCGACAAACAATCAATGAATCATTACACCACAGTGATATAATATCCCTATAAAATATATAAATGCACAATCGATCTATGAACCCATAAACATACTTAATGATGGAGGTGTTTACCTAATACAATTGAATAAACTCACAGGGCTCAATCCACCCTCAAAATCTTAGGGAATAATTTCTTAAAGAACACAGTCACAAAATCTATCCACATATGACCATAATGCGTATTTTCCAATACCTATTTTCCCTATAAATTGTTTTCTAGTCCACGAGGAGTATATGTTATCAACATTACCATCATCTATAGGGGAGTTTATATATGATCAAAAATATTCTACAAATTATCTATTTAAAACCCTCCCAAATGTATTCCACCCTCTCCCTAAAATAAAGGAAGGTGTCACATTTGAAAATACCATGTTAGATGTGACATGGGTGGTTTAGCTCCTCGAGCTCCGTAGTCAATACTCCAAACACTGCACACAATGTTCATCCTAATATGTTTATCCTATTATGTCCCAAACTCCATTACCAATCATATCTGTAAATCCTCTTCCTATTGTGGATATCCAACCTATCTTGGTGCCTTCACCTACGGATCATGCTCCCCACCACCCATAGGGGACTCACCCTACATATACAATGGAAGCACCACTTCAACACCCTCCAGGTTATCAATATGAGACAATTTAAGAGGAATCACTCTCATAACCTAATACCATGATTATCATTAACATAAAAATCCATATGCCATAAATAAGTAAAGTTGTATTAGGAAACACATATCACTAACCTTACCCTGCCATACCACACATGTAAAGTCCTGAACCCGCACTTCCAGATTCAAAACAAAAACTTGATGTGTATTTTTTTTATAAAATATAACAGTAAAATACAAAATACATTTTATAATCAATAACTATTTTCAGACTTGGTTTTGGAGGATTACATAAATAATATATTAAATAAAAGTTCAGAAAAATAATTATAAAATAACTTATTGGATTCTTCCGCACTTGCACCTTAACTGTCTATTGAACATCTAAGTAATATTGTTAAAAAAAATTAGAAACATGGGATGATCCCAAAATTATCAGTAAGGGAAATAAATTAAAATAAAAAAAATTAACCAATATTACAATAATAATTATAAAACATTTCCTATGATCATAAAGTTAATAACATTACTTATGAAAATAAGTGATTAAAATAAATGAATCGTAAGTGTAAATAAAACATATTGTTAACAAGGGTAATTTATTACTCAAGATTTTAAACCTAATGGATACCATAAAAATTAGAAAACTCATGACTGCCTTACAATGTAACCCTTGTGGCTACCTTACAATTTAACCATCAAGCCTCCTTATGGTGTAATCATAACAGTTACACTTGTATTAACCATATGGTGTAACTCCAACATAGAAATACCAAATGAATTTGAGGAAGCTATAGGTCCTACCCTTAAAAATAAATAATTCCCAATAACCATAACATAATCCTAAAAAATTATCACTTTCATAAAAACATTCATTTTAAATTCTGTTAAAATATAAATTTCATTAAGGATTTTAAAGAGGAGTGCCTTAGATATACCATATCATTGAAGTGAGAATTAATAAAATGAATGTATATGTATAATAAATAAAGATAAAAATAATTACATATAATATCTTAATATTCATATCACAAATAATCAAAGCATTATAAAATCAATTAAGTAGAAGGTTAACCCAAAGAATCGAAATTGGGTTAGGAATTCCACTACCTTAGGTTTGTCTAACTTTAAGCATGTTCAACACTCCAGTATAAAGGTTTTAATGGTTTTGTTAATATATTAACGAACTGTATTCATATTATAATTACATATATGATATTCTCATAACATATTTCAACCCATTTATTGGTAATAATTTGTTATTTCCCTTATTTCGGGTGCATTCTTCACATGGATTCCATGGTCGGTTCGTAGTGGATGTTCTTGCCGAATGGAAGTGAAAATATAGAATTAGAATGAAATGATATTAATATGTTTCTATAATATTTAATGACACCATAAATCATTTTTCTCAAATAAGATGGTGAATCATTAGATAAAACATTAATGATATTCATTTAGATAATTTTGGTGGTTCTTTGATAATCACGAACTAAATTTGTTATATAATTTAATATTATGTATGTATGGTAATTCCATAACATAAACGATCTTATAGAATACAAATTTAAATATGTTTCAACATTTAAATTTCCTTATGAAAATATATTAATTAAGTAATGGAAACAGAAAACACATCATCCAGGATGTTGGTAAATCGATACATCACAGATGATGTTTTTATTTTTCAGAATAAAATATAGAAGAGAAAGAGTTGACAATGGATTTTTTTCTAAAATGATAAAACTAAATTTTATTTATTAAAATGGAGTTTTTATGACTCTTGGATAAGGTTAGGTTAGTATACTATAAGAAAAGAAAAATTATAAAAAGGTAATAAAAGAAAATGAAAGAGAAAACTCACCTCCTAAATTATCCTACTTGGGAGACTCCTTAAGAGCTTTGATTTTGGCCTTTTGGTGAGCCCAGTAGGCTATGGAAGTGGGGAAGAAGCTTTGTAATAGTATTGGGAAGAAATTGGACAAGTCTAAAACATTGAGTGTTGTGAGGAGAAGAGTGGGTGAGTGGTGGTATTTATAGTGGAGGAAAGGGGGGTTTTCCCATTATTTTAATTATTATTTTATTATTTTACTCAAGATAATAAATAGTGTTTTTTCTTATGAATAAATGAAGTAATTAGTGAAATTTTGTTTGAACCAAGGGTCCTTACCTTAGCATAACATTATCCATGGTTCAATAAATCTTGTATTTAGCTTATTTTGTAAGTTATCATATTTCACTATTCACCAAAAATTCAAGTATTTCATAAAAAATAAAACCCTGGACATTTTTTTAACAGGTAGAACTTAAAAATTAACTCCATTTTTTGGAAATAATCTTCTAAATATGAGCGATTAAATTTTTAATTAAAATCATCATTTATTCAAAAATACAAGTTTTAAATCTATAACTGATTTTATAAAACATTGAAAAATTAATTAAAGTATCCTAAAATTATCTTATAATAAAAAGACAAAATATAATAATTTATGAATATATTTTATGAAAATATATTTTATTTTAAATTATAATTTTAATTATAAAATTATAATTAAATATTTATTACTTACAAAAATTCAAACACATAATTTATAATTTAAAAAAAATTATTTACCTGTTCGATGATATAAATATATAAAATTTTCACTTATAGGCTGGATAAATTTATTTAGAATTTATTATGTGTGGTTACTATTCTATTGGACATTTCACTTTTCATAAGGGCAGCATTAATATTC
Organism: Viscum album; assembly: GCA_963277665.1. Classification (NCBI taxonomy): domain Eukaryota; kingdom Viridiplantae; phylum Streptophyta; class Magnoliopsida; order Santalales; family Viscaceae; genus Viscum; species Viscum album. Next base: position 1,507,326,774 of record OY728128.1, on the reverse strand, counting down.
AAGAGTAAAGTTACTATTCACCAAAAATTAAGTTGATCTTATCAGACTCTAAATATCGTGCTGATTGCAATCATGTATGTCTATTTTATGAAATTCAATATACAGAAGTGGAAAAGTTATTTTTAATGGATAGTCTATAAATGCCACATAATTGTATTTATTTGTTCAGTTAAGCATGATGTGGCATTGTGTTTAATTTTAAAAAAATTCAGGATGTTCATTTCTCTTCCCTCCCCATAAATGAATAATGATCTCACAATTCATTCATTGTACATATAATGTTGAATTTACATATCTAGAAAAAAAGACAATTTTATTATGTTTTCTTAATTTACTATATATTCAAAATTAAATTTTATCATTGATTTTTTTTAAAATGAAAACATATAATATTCAAAGTTGTCTACACCATTTCTCTAATTCCACATGTATTTCCATGAACCCGCACTTCCAGATTCAGAAATAAAACATTATGTGTTTGTTTTTATAAAATATAATACTAAAATACACAATATATTATAAATTCCAAAACCTTTTATACTTTAATGTTTTTAGGATTAGACAATCCATACATTAAATCAGTGTTTACAAAAAATAATTATAAAATAACTAATGGGATTCATCTTCACTAGTACCTTAACTATGTTTTGAACTTCTGAGGAATCCTATAAAAAACATTTAGAAACACGGGGTGAGCACAAAAATCTCAGTAAGGCATATAAAAATAAATCAATCAATAAATAGTCCACAAAAACTTATAAAACATTTTCCTTTTAACATAAACATAATAACATTTCTTTAAAAAAAGATTCCAATAAAATTATCACAAGTATAAATAAAGAATATTTATAATTTGCAGAATTAATTACCTAAAATTTTAACCCTCATATATACCATATATAGTGTAACCCTCATGACTACCATACAATGTAACTCTCATGACTACCTTGCAATGTAACCCCCATGGCTACCTTATGGTGTAACCATCACAGTTACACAAGGAGTAACCATATGATCGAACTCAATATAAACATACCCAATTAATTGTAGGGATATATAGGTCGAAAAACTCATTATAAACAATACCCAAGAACTATAATGTAATCAGAAAACATGAAAACTTTCATAAAAGCATTTCTTTTGAATTTTGTAAAAATAGAAATTTAAAAGAGGACTTTTAAAGGGAATTTGCTTACATATACCATATCATTGATGTGATAAATAATAAAATAAATGGAATATGTATACTCACTATAAATAAACATAATAATATAATATATTAAAAGTTAATATCACATATAATATTATCCTGAAAAAATTAATGAAGTAGATGGTTAACCCAAATAATGAAAATTAGGTTAAGAATTCCCTTACATTGTGTTCATCTTACTTAAAACATGTTCTTACCACCTATGTAATAGATTAAAGTGTGTTATTAATATATTAATGGACCATATTAATTTTAATAATTAATTATATGATAATCTCATAACATATTCCAAACCATTTATTATTAATATTGGGTTATTTCAATTATTTTGGGTTCATTATTTACATGGTTTCAATGGTAGGTCTGTAATGGCTTTTCTTGTCAAATGGAAGAGAAAGTACATAAGTAGAATGAAATGGTATTAATATATTTCTAGAATATTTATTGATTCCATAAATCTTTTTTTAGAAATGATGATGAATCATTAGATAAAACATTAATGATATTTGTTTATATCATATTGACGGTCCTGTAATAACCATGAACATGTTTGTTTATTTAATTTAATATTATGTATACATATTGATTATAGAACATAAAATCGGTTATATCATACAATTTACTATATTTTTAAACCATTAAAATGGTTTTATGACCACCCATGATATAATTAATCGAAATAGAGAACACATTATCCACGATGTTGGTAAATGGAGACATTGCATACAATGTTTTCCTTTTTTAATATAAAAGAGAGAGGAGGAGTTGATGATGAATTTTTCCATAAACATGATAAAATTAGAGTATATATATGATACTATAGTTTTTATTCCTCTTGGATTATCATATGTTAATAGATTAAAAGTAATGAAAAATAATTAAAAAGAAAATCAATGAAAATGAAAGAGAAATTTTACATCTTGAATTATCCTCTTTAAGAGACTCCTTAAGGACTTTGGATTTGGCCTTTTTAGTGAGACCAGTAGGTATTGGGAATGGGAAAGAGGATTGGGAAGATTATTCAGTATAAATTGTACAAGGATCAAGTATTTTGAGGTGTGATGAGAAGATGGTGTGAGGGGTGGAATTTATAGTAGAGGAGAGGGGGTTTTCCATTATTTAAATCATTATTTTGTTATTTTTTTCAAGACAAGAAATAGTGTTGGCTATTAGGACTAAAAAAAGTAATTTATTAATGTTATTTTGAAAAAATGATGCTTTACTCAACAAAACATCATTCATGACTCAATAATTTCAGCATTTAGCTTATTTCGTAAATTATCATATTTCACTATTAACCAAAATTCATGTATTTCAGAAAAATACAAAAAATTCACCCTGATGATTTATTGATTTTTATAATTCCAAAATTAACTCCATTTTTTTATTTTTTGTAAATATGAAAATTTTAATTGATAACTAAAATCATAATTTATTTAAAAAATAATAGTTTCAAATCTATAACTTGATATATAACACTTTGAAAAACTAACTAAAGTACCATAAAATTATCATATAATAACAAGAAAAAAGAATAATAAATTATGAATCTATAGTATGAAAATATATTTTCCTTTAAATCATTATATTAATTATAAAATTGTAATTAAATATTGATTGCTGACAAAAATTCTAACACTAAATTTTTAATTTTCAAAAAAAAATTATTTACGTGTTTAATGACATAAATATATAATATTTTTAATTATAGGATGACTAAATTTTAATTATAATTTATTTAATGATGTTACTAATCTAATGGATGATTTACTATTCATAAGGGTCATATTTCTATTCATATTGGTAACATTACTTTTCCAAAGAGTAATGTTACTATTCACAAAAAATTAAGTCGATCTTATCAGACTCTATATATCTTACTGATCTCAACCATTTTTTTCTTTATATTAAATAAAATTCACATAAGTGGATAAAAAATTAATGACTATTCTATAAGGGTCACATTATAGTATTTAGTTGTTCATTTAAGCATGATTTGATGTTGTTTTTACTTTTAAAAAAAATCAGGATGTTACAACACCCATGTCATACATCATTCATGATCATTTCCCATAACAACCAATATCATATTTAGGCACCACATACACCATACACATGTAATATCACATGCCCATCACATTATTAATAATATACCTAGACTATCTATGTTGAATGACACCAAGTGACTATGTTGGAAAAATCTATTTAGCCTATTTTTTACACTTAAAAAATCCTATACCCCTTCCCATTCATTATTCCTAGAAATAATAATAATGTCAAACTTATTTCATTTGATCCTAAGTGCCTATCATGATTCATGTTTACTCCCTTATTTTCCCTCAGGCCACGAGTCCCAAAAAAATTAGTAACTTCCAATTTTATATAATATAATGTGAATAACTCAAGTGTAACCCTGAAAAACATAACAATAATCCATTTTACCTAGGCCACTAGGAATTCAATTCATGCATGTGTTATATATAAATAGAACGTAACTCCTATTTCAATTCATGACACATTCCTACGCTTGAGTCTACCATAGAACAAATAACAAACCATTTTCTATAACCCAACATTAATACCACATGGAAACTATCCAAATGATGTTACGACTTGTAATTTACCTTTTTTAATAATTCCAGTTAATTTTTGGCCCATTGATTCTATGATGTAATATCAAACGCTTCTCTAAAACCACTTTATAATGCCCTGACCGAAGATCCACAGAACTGGTGCTCCAAGCCGTAGAGCCATTGAAGCTTAGGTGTGCCTCCCCATACACATAAGGTTTTTGACTTGAAGCGAGTCTCTATTTAGTGATAGTGGGAATATTATAATTTCTAGGGATAATTATATTAATAATAATTATAATAGTAGAATTAGGTGATAATTAATTAAAATAGTATTTACCATGGGCCGATCATATATGTACATAAGAAATTAAATACAAAAGGTCACCATCTCGACACTAAGAAAACCTCTTAATTAATATACAAAAAACGACACCATATATCATCTGAACCTTCTCCACATCCTCACTCAACATGATCTAAAAATTTAGCCTAAAAGCATTCTTATACTCAAATTTATAAAGTCTTTATGTGTCTTATAAGGCGTATGCAGGGTGTGCAAATAAAATCAGTAGAACAACACTCTGTCCCAATATGAAATCCATAACAATACTAGTGAATTTAAATTTGTAATTAAATGGAAAACCCTCACCCATTTCACATAACCTACTCTAAATTTTTGTAGTATCTATAAATACATCCTTTACCTGCTTTGACTAGTAATAAAGTGGAATGATGCATCCATGGTCTATTGTATCATAAGATCCATCACCATTCCATCTTTTCACATACCATACAACAGCACACACCGATAATCACCATATAACACATGATATCATTTTATATATCTTCAAAATGACTAACCTGATTCAACCTTATTTTTAAAGGTACGTCCACAAGATATTCCAAAAGTCCCTCAAATTTTCACTTATTTGTCTACCATTAGCATAGTATCTAGACATCCTAAGGCACTACAATATACAGCCTCCCATAGTAATGGCCCATACACCCCAACATTTATGTGAGCCTCATCTCCATCCAATGTTCTCATAAACAATAAACTATTTCATTATATAGTGTTAACCTTATTTAACTATTGGTTAACATGATACCATATTCTACTAAATCTACAATGGCCTCCACCTATAATGAGTGGTCAAACCACTTCACAAGGAACTTATCTTCTATGGGCATGACCCATGATGGAATAATTAACATACATTAGAGAGTTATAATCACTAAAATTCCCACACCACAACTCTTGAGGACCTCAATAATAATATATGAACCACGTTGCATCACATATACTGATCAACGTCGCCCATAGTCACATGGCCCATTCCCAACTTGTTCCCACATAAACAAATCATTCATGGGTTAACATTAGTAAAACATTATTACTGGAACCATCCTACAAAAACATCCATGGAACCCAATATCACACATACAACACCATACTAGGATGAATCATACCTCTTCATATGTGATACTACCCTTCAGAATCTCTTTGGAATAATAAAAAATAAAATCAGTATAGAACTAGCCTCACCTGGACCATCCCAGTCCCTCCCATTTACAATGAATTACATAACAAATGTATAAGCATGCTAAAAATTAGAACCACATACCTTATACATATAAAAATGTACTCAATGTATATCATCCTATAACATAGCTTCAGATGGATAGATTCAAAAAACCAGATAAAAACATGAAAATATGGAATAATTGACATAAATAGTTTAACACCACAAAATTGTAAAGGATGTTGAATAATTGGAAATTGGGAGTGATAGAATTACCCAAATATAGCTCCAATAACAAAAAACACTAAAAATCAGCTATAAAATGGTGGGAACAACACTTAGAACCTTAAGGTGGAGGAAAAATAATTATGTGACTTCTCCTATAAAAAATGGCATCACCCCGACCATTCTTCTTTCTACTTAAAACAATTTTTTACAAGGATGGACTGCTTTATGCAGTGAAAAAAAATTCATTCCATGACTTCTCAGTGTTGGTGTTTCTCTCCCCATCAAAGTAAATTCATATTGTGGACCTACTATTTACAACATGAATGGTTGTATCATTAATAAATTTCAACATTGTCCCTGCATGATTCATATGAATCCTTCCATGAATCACTCTCAACCTTAAAAACATTTTAAACCCCTTCAAATACATGGGTTTATTCTATAATTAAGTGCGTCTTAACCTCCAATGAGATATTAGGTTTTATAATTTTGTATTTATTTATATTCTTAATACTTATATCTATATAGAATATATGGATTTATTATGTTCTTTCCAATAACCCTCCCAATCCAGAGATTGAGATGTATTGTTTCCTTTTCATTCCATTGAGGTTTTTAGGAATATATTTGAGTATATTTGTATTTTATCATTTATGAATTTTTTACCACATGTATTAGGTCTCCATGGATTTCACATAGTATTGAGATGATATTAGTATAGTTGGTGCTGGTGTGGAGTGTTTAATGTTGGTGCATTGTGATGCATAGTGGTATTCAATGACGCGTTGGGGTGATAGTTGTTAATGGAGGTTGATCCTTAGTGTTCTTACAATAAGAATATTTTTCCATTATCTTGATTTTGTTATACATGTTGATTTGGTGTTATCAATATGTATTTAACCCTTCTGGTTTTTACGGGGTAATTTATTTATCATGTGATTTATCAAGAATGAAATGTATAAATTTATGTTTTTTATATATACATTATCTATTGAGATTAGGAAATTATGACATGTTTCATAATTAGATGAAGGAATTTGGGTTTCTTGAAGTGTCTTATTTTGTTGATAAACATAAATTACCATACATTTTTTCAGATTACCTTAATGTTTATGAGATAATTTTTATAATATCGAGTGTATTGGAAGAGTCCACCAGTTCAATTTTATCATACAAACACTACCTGTTTTAGTTTATTGGCCATTGATCCAACACAAAATGTTTAATCCAGTTGGATCTCAAGTTCGATTAGATAAAACATTTAGTGAAGTTTTTAATATGATAATTTTTTTGTTCTCACATTTCCTAACATCATGATTACTGAAAGATCTCATGATTCAATATTGAGACAAAAGTGGGATAATAATGTATGAGAGTACAAAGTTCATAAAATAAATATCTATGGATTTCACCAGATAATAAAGAATTATAAAGTATATTGGACTTATATTTCCAGTAAAATGTTTGGTTATGTAGGGATAAAAAATTAATATTATTAAGTTTCAAGTTTCTATGTTCAAAGGTTTTGAAGATATTATTTTATGGATGTATAAAGTTTTATCAAACAATTATTTTGAATTTTTCTGATTAGAGGATGTTTGTAGGATTATTAGATCGAGGTCATCATAAAATGACATCGAACAAGGTATATCATCCATATCAAGAAAATTTTATTATTTAGAGCTCTTTGAACATAAGGTTTTCTATATAATCATGGATTGAGAAACTCAATTTTGTCAGATTGAGTGAATCAAATGTAACCTTTTCAATTTCATCGGGAAGAATATTTTTTTCAGGTGTAAAAAGTTTATTTGATGTAATTATAAAATGATAAAGACATGAAAAGAATAAATTTCAGAGTTAATAGATAGAAGGATAAATTTTATGTGATCAAACAGAGGTTGATCAATCATAATTTTTTATTCAAAGGGAACTGTCGATGGTTTACAATGAAAGTAATCAAATTGAAAATGTTATTAGAAAAGGTATTCCAAGAGGAACTATATTTTTTTTTGAAAGAACACCTGATATATATTCATTGGTTAGAATAGTTATTTAGAGATGTATTGCATGGAAGGAACGAAGTGATTTAGGAAATATTCATCAGGATAATAAATATGATGATGCTTATATAGTCAATAAACAATCCAATTATCATGTTGGAATGATTTTTCATTCTCACTAATTCATAAGGATGTTTGATGAAGAATGTTGATGCAGGGTCTTAAAGAAATATCTTAATTTATAGGAGGTTTGAATGTGGTAAATGGAAGTAAATTTTCAAGAGGGTTGAACAATTTTTTTAGTGGTATTCTTGAATTTTATATCTATAACACATCATTAATTCTCACAGGAACACAAACTATATAAAAGGGTGATGCTTTGGGGAAATTTTGTGTTGATATATTGAATCTGGTTGAAGAACTACCAAAGTGAAGAGTTTATAGGATATAAATTGTGAAGAAACATTGGTAAAATAAATATTGGAAAACTTTTTTCAATCAAGTTTCATCTAAAAATATCTGTGAATATAAAATCAGACAAATAGGGATTTGTTGGTTTCAATGGAATAGGGTTCCAAGTTGATCAGTTGAATAGATTTATGTTTCATTAGTATAATGAATATAAAATAGATTCTTCCCGTCAGTTGGTATCAGATGAATGGTGTACGAAAGCTATCTAATAAAATGGTAGAGGAGGAAGTAAATGAAAAGTAGGAAGATCTAATTGTTTAATGAGAAGTAGTTAACCATATGAATTTTATAAGATGAATATACTATAGTAATGAGTCTCATTAAAATGTGTATACACAATGAAATAATAATGAGACTGAAATTTTCCAATATAAATATAGTAAAAGTTTCTTGCTAATAGTTGTGAAAGAATATCAGGAAGAGCATGAAATAATACAAAGTGTGAAGAAATTACAAGTAACACTATTACAAAATAATAAATATTACTGTTGAATATTCTTATAGCTGTTACAAAACAATATTATATAATTTATCTTTATGAGGATCACATGAACTATAGATTGACTATAGTTCTATAAAATTGGAAGGATATTTCATGATTTTCATAACCATTGAAAGGAATATTTTCTAGTGGTTTGTTGGGTCTTGGATTACAAACAAACCATGCCAATAACTATATACTATTTATGAGTATTGAACATTGTTAATAAATATGTTCATGTTGTTGTAATTGTTTATTTTTCCAAGAAAAATCATATACTTATAATAGGTTTTGAAATTTTTTTCTTATGTATGAAAATATAAAAAGAGAATATCATTGATTCACACCCTCCCCCTCTAATTAATTTCACTGATCCTAATTGGTCCTTTTATGTGGTATCAAAGGGAGGTTTCATATATTGACTCTTTGCTGACATTGTTAAAAAAGGATGGTTTCAATGGATATTAATATCTCTATTAAAAATATTGTTATTCCTATTAATTATGTTTTTTAAAGGTTGGGGCTGAATCCTCAATTTATTATTTTAAAGCAAAGAACTCCTTTGACTAGGTAGATGGTGACCCCTAACATTGCCCAAAGTCCCAAGGTCAATTGGACTAAATACAATGCTTGAATGCCCATTTTTTGGCCCAAAGGACCCCTTTGTGAATAGTACCGCTACAGTACCACGCTACTATAGTACCTGCTACAGTATCATCACCACTATAGTTTCTGCTACAGTCCCTCCACCACTACAGTGTAAATAAATATTATATATAGAAAGATAAAATGATGCTTTATATAATTTCTATTAGATATAAAGTTTTGGAATATACTAGAGATGGTTTCCCTTATCTTGTAGAGGGTATTCCTTTAACAATATAAAATAATAATAATTTAAATAATGATGGGAATGAAAAAAAGTATTTATTAACCTCACACTTTGAATGTGAATTTATTAGGGTCATGGGTATTAGAATAACTAAAGGTATCTAAGAAGAGCTGAAAAAAATCAATGAAGAAAACTCATTAGTAAATTAAGATAAGATACAGATTTGGATATCCATATAAGAAGATCATAACATGGATGAAGTAGAATCTGCTACTAACTTCTTTACAAGATTTAATCACATTTCATGGACCGTAAAAGGTTTCAGTGAGAATTTAGAATATAATATCATTATTTAAAATATTACTAGATTTCTTCCATGTAAATTTGGTGCTAATTATCATTATGAGAAGATAGAGATCCCAAAACTCTATATCTGGATAATGTATATTGCATTCTAATCACTCATGAAATGACATGATAAAATGCTCTAAGACCAAGAAATATGATAATTGAGATTTTTATTTCATATCCACCAAGATTGAAAATTATATGAATTCTTTAGAGAATGGATTCACTGACTCTAACACCAAATATGAGGTTATAAAAAATTGGCATATGAATGTTCAAATTTAAGATACCAATGATTCTCCTTGTCTATGAAGCCATTGGAATATTTATTTTCAATTTCCCTCAATGAATAATAGATAATGAAAATGATAAATATGATATAATGTAAAGAAGATACATAAATAATATGGTGGAAAAACAGAAGCCCTATTTTATGTTATAGAATAATAATAATTCAAAATACAAAAAATAGAAAATTTTATTCTATTCTTATAGAATATGACAATAGTGAAGAAGAAGACCATAAATCCATAGATAATACCATCGAATACTTTCTTATTTCATAAGTAAAAGATGAAAAATAAATGTATAATGAAATAAATAGCGTTGATAAATAATAAAAAGAGAATCTGTCGAATTTTATTATTAAGAGGCCGTTGAAAAACATTCCTTATAAGTATTTTTATACATAAAAAGGAGAAAAACAAGTTGAAGAATTAAAATAATTCATTAAATAATCAATAATATTTTCAAGAGTATAAGTCCACTTTTCTATAAGATACTGATGATCTAAAAAGGTTTGTTAATAAAGAAAAAAACACAACATCAAATGGATGAAAATATAATATTGAATAAAAATGAAATAAATATTCTTAAAAAAAGCATCTAGAAACTAAGCAAGAAATTAAAAAATACAAAAAACTATTTTGGAAGAAGGTGATGGTTTTGGGAAGTGTAAACCTTAGATGGATAGAAAAACACCCCAAAAGGTTAACAATAATATTGAATATGGTCAAAAGAAAAATGATGTAAATAATAATGTGTATGTGGGAAAATGAAATGGATTTGAATATCCATAAATTTATAAGGCTTAAAAATATAGACCAAGTGAGGATGCTACTAGATATCTCAATAAGGATAATAATAAATTTAATCTAAAAAAAATTCACTGAGAGGTTCTAGAAATTATCTTAAACAAAAATGTGCCAAGTTTTATGGTATGAAATATTATGGAAACCAGGTAGAAAATTCTGAAAGGTATGTATATTATAGAAGAAGATATGATTTATATAGATATTACGGATATTGTGGAGGATTTGTTCATATAAATAGGATGTGTTGGTTCTGTAACACCTTGAGTTTTTATGAATTATTTTGTTTCAATAAATTAATTTTCTTTGATATATTTTCTTACATGAAACATCATGTTACGCTTTCACTATATGCAACACTAGGTTAGCATGTGTTACACATGATACCAAGTTTTAACAAAACCATGACATATTATTAATATTATTCAAACATGACCATTATAACCTAAACATTAAAACTAAACTTATTAATAGTAATAACTAAATTTTAAATATTATTTATAATGTTTTATCTAAATAAAACATATTTATAAAAAATTATTTTTTTGGTAAGGTCATTATATATATTGAAAATTCTATTTTCTCATAATGATTTTTTTTGTGTGGAAAATGATAAAATTAATTTCTGAAATTTTTAGAAAATTAATTTGATAAAACTAAATTTCTTATTTAAATTATCATATAAAAATTATATTAGGGTGTATTTTTTATTTTCCCTAAAATGATTCATTTTTTGTTAAATAAAGAAAAATACATAATTTTAATTAAAAACTAAATTTATGTTTAATTTATTTATAAAGATAAATTGTATTTCAAATTGATTTTAAAGTTAAAATAGTTCAATTATACAAACATTAATCCAATATAGTTAATTTTAAAAAATTATATATTTTATTTTTATATAAAAAACTTTGTAAACATTTGAACCTTTTCAGTTTAAAAAAACTCGTGTATTCATCGCGTCTGTAGTATTATTTATAAATATATTTTTCACAATTTCAATATATTAAATTTGATTAATGGATTACGTATTTATAACAAAAATAATTTTTTTTTTCTAATAAGGTTGACTTATCTTTTTACCAAAATGTATAGTTAATGAAACAAAAATTAATTACCGTAGTTAAGGTAAAATTGGGATTACTAGGGGGTTAAATTATAGAGATATGGGTAAAAATGGCCTATAAAATTTTCTAACAAACTTTTTAGTCCATATTGAGGCCATTATACCTCTAATTTTCAATAATGGCCAATTTTCACCCTTGTGACATATAAAAAACAAGGTATTACTCAATTCTTTTCAAAAATAAAAAGTATGTCTTATCCCCCAGTTATAAAATGTCACCCCTTCTCCTCTCTTATCAACACCTTAAAACCTTTTTTTTAGAAAATACCTACCCAAATCACATCCTACCTTACCTCTTATCATCTTATAAGCATTATTTTTAAAATAAATCCAATATATAAATTCTTTTGGTGTAATCCTAAAGATGATACTAGATGTACGGTTAATGTTCATCAATGAGAGTATTTGTTTTATTTTTTCCCCAACATCATTCAATTATTATTATACAATTTAGACAAAACAACTTTGGTATCTTCTATATATTTATATGTATCTATGTTTTGTTCTTGACCTACAACTATAGCCACTTCCATCATATGGGTTAAGAAATCATTGTTTGTTTAAACGGCAGAAAAATTCCACATGAACCGATTTGAATCATTTTTCCCATTACCACCTCTAATGGTTGTAAATAATGACAAATTTATTGTTAATATGTAATTTTTACGATATTTTTATGGTTTTATAATTTATATATCCCACGTACCTTCATTATTTTCATTTTTTAATACGATAACATCACTCAGGTGTATGGAAGACTACCACCTCACGAAGAGATGTGATTCATTCCCGCTTTATGTGGAATGTGTTAAGTATAGGTTAATAAAAATATATGATATAAATGAATGAAACATGATTATGTAATGATAATATATATCATTTAATTTCATTTCTTTCAAACCTATAAGAAAATAGAAACAATGTTCATGCATATAGACGACCTACCTTCTCCATGAACTGTGTGTTGCATTTTATAACAAAAAATTTTGTGGATTAATAAAAAACGTATATAAAGAATATATTTTATAGTTATATTATGGTTATTAGGTTTTATAAGATGGAACCATGATCAATGAAATAAGACCAAAAACATATATGAAAAACAATGATGTTGTTTCCTAAAACGTGACTTTGACATCAAGTTTCTAATAAACAAGTATTAATATGTATTAACAAAATAATATATGATAGGATATGTTAAAATATTTTATTTAATAAATTTGAAATAAACTTATATTTATTATACAATAGTTTTTAACATGTACAATAGAATTCAAGACTAAAGGAAAGGGATTTACATCTCACTTTTATTTTTAGTGAGACATAGGCCATATTCACCACATGTTTATTTTATGTGGTGTATATAATGATCATGAATTTATATTATAATTATTATAATTAAAATAATTGTTATTTACATAATAATTTAGTATCTCTCTTTCATTGGGATTATAGTTCAGAAGTTACCAAATTGGGAATGGATTTCGTCTCAATTTTTCTTTTTTCAGATATGTTATATTATGCACCTATGATATTTTACGAGGTGTGTATACATCCACTTTGACATGTAATATAATAATTTTACTTATCCTTATTATATTTTAATCTTTAATTTTATTTTACCTTTTCTTGGGGATTACGATTCAAGCTCACCAAAGTCCTAATGGTTTTATGTTATAATCACATCATTTATCAAGTTAGATTATGGTTAAGTATCAAATGTTGAATAATCATGATATACCTCTCATAAATTATCATTAACATTATTTTACTATATATATTCATGAAAGTTTCATGTAATATTAACATTTTCCACTTATGTATTTAAAATAATTGAGAAAATATTTTTACAAAAAATTTAATTTATTTCTCACTTTGGTCAGATTTTTTTCTTCCGAAACCACAATTTTAAAAGAAAATTATTTTTTTCATTATTCATATGTAATTTTAAAATTATTATTTTACCTATTTTTTATTTAATTTTAAACAAATTTTAATGGAATATTAATTTCATTTTCTAAACAATTTCTATTTGGATTTTACTAAAAATGTGAAAGGAAAAATTGTTTTAACATGTAAAACATGAATGGGAAATCCTACCATCTAAACATTATTTTATTTAAAGATTAATTTTTAATTTATCAATGTTATTATAAAATAAAAATTTTTAAAAATGTTTTCTGTTTCAGAACATATTATTAAAATCCAAAAGGTTATTTTGCTCGAGAAATTTTTTAAATGATTGATCAAAATCATTCTACATCTAATATAAAACCCATTGATGTTACCTATGGATTATTCCAGATATTATCTAATGATACCATTATTATTCTTTTTATGAATTATTTATTTTAATGATGGAATTTTTTATGAAACCCATTTCTCTTACTTGGGTTATACCATGATAAAATTCTTATAAAACCATATTATTTTCCTGGGTTATGCTACAATAAAATGATGAAATATTATTGACTCCTATATCTTTTCCATAGGTCATGATATGATGAAATGTTTATAAAATTCATTCAATTTCATGGGTTATGATATATTTAATTTTTATGAACTTTTGGGACTCATAAATTTGGTTTCCATTATGATACATGTGGGACCTATATCTTCTTCAAATGTATTGGATAGGTATTTATATATCATGTGATAGAAAGGACTATAATGAGAAGTTAAATCAGTTCAATAATGATATTGTTCCACTATGATGGTCTCAGGAGTGAACCTTGACTACTATAATGGATTGGGGTGTGAACCCATTCCAATATGATATCCTTTTCAGTGAACCTTGAATAATATGGAAATTATTTTATCTGCTTTTTTGTATGCCAAAACATTATGTCTTATGCTAATATTATGCTCTCATGGATCATGTTATATTATTATATTATGATTCATGTCTTATGAAATTACAACCTTTATTACATGAGTCAAAATTATGAACTGTGATTTGTGGGGTATGTTTTTCAAATGTTATTCTCATTTCCTCATGACCTTATTCTCATATTATCCTTATGTATCTCCCTTATTTACCATTAATGAGCATTTGAGTTCACTAATTCTTATGTTTTCTTCCTCGGGTTATGAAGAAATTTATTATGCATGATATGTCTAATAAGGGTGATAGTTGTGATGAACGTATTGGGATTTGACATAGCTCACTTACAGACCAATGATTATATTTCCAAGTTTCCAAAGGCACTAAACTATTATAGTCTGTAGGTGTGTATTTGTGTAAGGTATTTAATATTCATAAAAAATTATGTAATATATAATTATGATAATACTAGGTCTACATAGTTGGTGTCATATAATAAGATTAATTAACCATTGGAAACTAGGATGAGAAAAACTATGTGATATCCCTAAGGACAAGTCTGTGGACAAGTCTATGGATGAGTCAATGTATAGGAAAATCTATAAAAATTTTAATAAAGGCTAGAGATAGTGTGTATTGAGAAAGTACATCCCTGTATAGATACTACATGTAGATTTTCCCATAGAATATATGTACATTAGGGTAACAACCCTAAAAACACTGTATAGATCTAAACTTTATTGGGAACTTGTTCACATCAATGGGTCTGGCCACACACCTAGTTTGACACTCCCAGGGGATATTCTTTGGAAACTCACACACTCTTTACCAATCATTATAAAGGATTTAAATATATTATGACTATGAAAAACCATGTATAAACATATGGTGTCCGGATTTAGGCATCCTATAAGTGATTTTTCATGATTATGTGGTTCCCCACTATGATGATTTGTTCTTACACTATGATTTTGGTTTTACTGAATGGTTGAAATATGAATAAACAATGTTAATGTTGAGTGAGACATACAATTCAATGATTTTACTCTTTATAATCCAAATGATATGGTTGTTGGACTAAAAAATCTAATTTATATTCTCACACATATTTCTTAAGATATAAATCATGATGGACTTCCCAATGAATAAATAGGGGAACAAAATTCTATTGATTCCTTCATGAGAAAACATATCACTTACTTCAGTGGATATAGATATCTGCTATTTTAAGAGAAAATGATCAGTACCATTATAAATATATTTTATGTTCTATAGTGTTTGGAATATGAAAATGTCAATTTGGTTGTCTAGAATTTGTAAATTGAAGCAGATAAATGGTGGACAATTATCAAGAATACTATGCAACATGTGAAAATTGAATCCATGGATAGGTATGAATTTACAAAATTAATTTAAAATAAGTACATTACTTGTATTCTTTATACAAATATTGAGAATGAGTTCCTTGAGATTAAGAAAAAGGAAGAGTAATATGTTGGTACCTAAGGGGAAAAATTTACATGACTTGTGAGGTAATATTTTGGTATTATCATCTAACATGAAAGTAAGGTTGATCGATTCTTTAGTTTCATAAAATAATTTCTATGAATGGTATTATCCATAAGAGACATTCGTTTCTATGATGATATTGTTTGATGTTCTATCAAGGAGGAAATAGAGGTTAAAGTTACATGTCAATATCATGGTTTTGACAAGGAAAAGAAGATATAGTTTAAAGGGAAATCTAAAAATGACAGAGAGAAGAAGATTAGATTTCCTTTATGCTCAAAGAGTGGGAATAAACATGTAGGAAATTTTCTTAAGGGGAATAGTAAATTTTTGATGTTCTGATGGAATGTTCATTGATAATTTAATTTCTTAAATGATTGTAAGAAGTTAGCTAATTATGTAAATAGAGAGAAAATTATACAGAATTCACCACCCACACTCAAGTGTGTCAAATGAAAGAAGTATGGGAACCTTTCTATCCAATGACCAAATCATATTGTTTGATAGTAGAAACCTCTTAACCCAAGTGATAATGTAAAATATCAGTAGATCACTATTTCTGATGAGGATTGTGATAACAGTATGGTGAAAGGTACACTATCCATCTCCTTTAGAACTGTAAACGTCTTACATGACTATAGTTCTACCCATCCATTGATATATAATGAATTTTATAAGTTTATCAAGATTCCACCCAAACAATTAGATATATAATAATTAGATAAAAATCCTCAATGGTGTGATGATCATGTCTCTAGTGTATAGTTCTTCATAGATTTACATCTGTAGCAATGCACTTCCTAAAAATATTACCATTCTTCCTATGTTAGAATTTGATGTCATCTTAGGCATTGATTGACTTTCTCTACATAAATCCCACATTAATTTTCAAGGAAGTGAATTCATGTTTGATATTCCAAACCAACTATTATCCTCTATTAATGTGAAAATAGGAATAAAATTCTAATGGAAATTACACCCGTTGAGTGGATTTAAATCCCATTCAAAAGGGTTATTTATCTCATATGGTTGGGGACAAATATGACTAATATAATATGAATATTGTGAAAGAATTTATTGATGAATTTCTAGAAGAATTTCTAAGTCTTAAATTAAAAAATAAGGTTTAGTTATCAATTGAACCCATACCTGGTCCCATATCAATTTCAAAGAATCACTATAGAAAGGAATTGATTTAGTTTTAGCAATTAAGGAAGAAACACTAGGAAAACCTTGAAAAAGGATCCATTCAGACAAGTGTGTCACCTTAGGGTGCACCATTTATTTTTCTTAAATAAATATAGATGAATGAAAATCTATTTAAGTATCTATAACTAAATAAGATCACAATTACAAACATGTATTATCTTCCTTATATCGACGACATTTTTGATCAACCATAAAGATCACAATAATTTTCCAAGATGAATCTTCCTTATGGATATCATCATTTATAGGTCAAGAAGGAGGATATACCCAAGACAACATTACATAAAAGGTATAGACACTATTAATATATAGTGATTTAATTTGGTCTTACTAATCCCCATTCTATCTTTATAGATGAAATTAATAAATCCCATAGAGAATAAGTTAATCTATCTATGGTAATATTTATTGATGATATTCTAAACTATTAAAAGTGATAGGAAGTGAATAATAAACAGTTCCAAATTTTATGAAAGATCCTAATAAAGTATAAAATATATGAGAAATTTATAAGGTGTGAATTTGGGCTACAAAAGGTTTCATTTTTTGGTCTCATAATCTCAAGAGAGTGTATATCTCTAGATCAATAAAAGGTAGAGGATGTTGAATGTTGGAACATATCAATAATGGTGACTAATATCCATAGTTTCCATGGTTTATCTAGATATTATCTAAGGTTCATACATTATTTCTCAAGATGATATAATCTTATGACCTTGTTATATATGGAGGGAGCCAAGTTCCTCGAGATAGATGAATGTAAGGAAAATTAAACTAAAGAGAATATTAGTTAGTTCACTTGTACATACATTTACCTATAGTGGAGAATGGTATTTAATTTATAGTGGTGCATCTAAGAAGGGATTGGGGTGTTTTATTATGAAGAATAACATGGTTATAGATTATGCCCCATGACAATTTAATATTCACAAGAAAAATTTCCCAACTCATTATTTAAAGTTAATTATGGTATTTTTTCCTAAAAAATATTGAGGCAATATATTTATGGATAAATATTTGATGTATATAAGGATCATAAATTTTTAAAGTATATATTCACATAGAATGGGTTAAATATACACCAAATAATATGTTTAGATATGATTAATGATTATTAATGGTGAATACATTACAACCATAGGAAAGAGAACAAGTTAGATTATGTTATGATTTGAAAGGTTCATGAGATCTTATCCATGATGATGATTATAAAAGTTATAATATTTATATATTTTCAAATGATAGATCTGGAAATCCTAATGGAATGAAAAAAATCTTATCATTGTCAACTGAATGTTCAACAATATATATAAATGACTATTAAAGAGGCACAAAATAAAGATGTAGAGCTGGAAAAGAAGGTTAGAAATGTTATTAATACTAACCTTGACCATGATGTACTAATTATATTCTATAACTATTTATTCATTCCACCTGTACCATATTTGAAGAAGGCGTTGTTATAGGAGGCCCATAGTTCTCCATTATCTATTCATATAGTAATTACAAAGATATATATGTATTAGAAAGATAATTTATGGTGGAATGGAATGTAGAGAGATATCAAAGAGTTTGTATCTTAGTTCTAGATATATCATCAATTTATGGTTAAAAGACAAAATTATAATGGGATGTTGCATCAATTATCCATACTAGAATGTAAATGTGAAATCTTCACCTTGGATTTTGTCGCAGGACACCAAAAAATGTTTAAGGGTAATAATACAATATGGGATGTATTCAATAACATTGTCAAGTCATCACACTTCGTCACTATTAGTGAATACTTATCCTTAGATCATCTTTGAAGGATACAAATTTAATACGTTCTAAGGTTTCATGAAGTACCTCATTCCATTGTGTCTGATCAGGATCTGATTTTTACCAAATCTTTTTTAGAAGTCTTCAGTAATATCTTGATATAGAGTTTAGTTCCATCACTACATATCATCCTTAGATAGATGTTCAGTTTGAGAGAATAATTCAAACCCTAGATTATATTTGGAGATATTTTTCTTTGTATTTCGATGTTGGTTGAGATCAAAACAATCCTCTAGTTGTTTTTTCATACAATAATATATTTCAATCAATAATTCAAATAGATCCTTATGAATCCGTATATGGAATGAAATGTAGAGCTCCGAAATGATGGAATGGAATTAGTGAATGAAAGTTATGGGTAACTGAGATAACTAATAAATGGTATATAATGTTAGATACATTCATAAAAAATATCAAGGAATTTGAAAGTCGACATAAAATTTAGGATGTTAATAATCTACATGGTCAATAATTTTAATTTGTGGACTAGGTGTTTCTAATAATTTCTTCACAGAATAATGTTATGAGATTCGAAAGAAAGGGAAACTGAGCCCAAGGTACATCAATCCCATTGAAACTATTGATCACATCAAGACCACATCCTATCATTTTAAACTCCAAATGAACTATTATCAAGTCCACGGAGGGTTCCATATATCTACCCTAAAGAATTACACACCTAACACTTCACATGTACTAAACTTAGAAGGTATACAATTAGTGCAAGATATTTCTTATAAAGTTCAACCAAGGGAGAATCTGGATCACACTTAGAATGTTCTACAAAACAAGACCACTCACATGGTAAATGTTTTGTGAAAAAATCACCATATTGATGAAGATACATGGGAATTTGTGGATATGTTGAGGTAGTGTTATCTTCATTTGTTTATATTAGAGTGACGAATTTTGTGGGAGAAATTAATATTAAGGGGATAAAATGTAACAGCCCAAGTTTTTGTGATTTTTAAATAATTTTATATTTCATAGATAACATTTGTCACACTCAACACCATGTTAATTTTTCACTTTATTAAACACTTGAGTAGCTTGCATTTCACACGATACAAAGTTCTAACAAGACCATGATATATTGTTAATATTATTTAAATGTGTCCATTTTAACCTACCGATTAAACCAAGTGGTATTAATAGTATTAAATACATTTTAAATATTATTTATGATTTTATTATATAAATATACTTTATTTGTAAAAAAATACAAGATTTTTTTGTAAATTATTTATATATTTCTAAAATACTATTTTCTAAAAATTACTTAATTTATTTTTGTGGAAAATAATAATATTAATTTTTGGAACATAAAGTAAATTAATTTAAAGAAAATACTTTTTTATATTATAATATCAAAACTAGATTAGGGATAATATTACGGTTTTTTATAAAAAGAATTGTCTGATGATACGTTTAAAATAATGAATTTTAATTGAAAGCTACTTTTTTGTTTAACATATTCAAAAAGTTAAATTTTATATTAAATTGATTTTATGGTTAAATTACTTAAATTATAAATCCATAAATCCAATTTTGGTTATTGTAATCAATCTCATATTGTTTTTTTATTTAAATGTATTTATTCATTTAATCATTTTCTCATTAAAAAAGTTACATTTCTATCATGTCTACATGATTATTTTTAAATTAAAAAAAATAGAATTATGTGATTTGAATATGTAAAAATGGATTATATATTTGGAATCAGTGTAATTTATATTATCTAATATGATAAACATATTTTTTTCAAAAATGAATAGTGAATGTAATACAAATTAATTACTATAGTTAAGGTAAAAGTGGGATTATTAATGGTTAATTATAAAAAGGTAAGGGTAAACGTGACCTATAAACATATCTAAATACTATTATATGACCAAATTTTGATCATTAAACGTTTAATGTTAGATAATGTCCCATTTTAGACCCTTTTGACATATGAATAATGTGTGGGCACTCAATTCTTTCCAAAAATTCCACGACTGTCCTCTCCCGTTATTATAAAATGCCACCCCTATAATATACTATTCACAACATAAAACCATTTTGGTTTGTTTTATACTAACTAAAATTAATTCCCAACATTCCTCTCCTCATTCTAAAAGCCTTATTTCAGATAGAAAATTAACTTATAAATGCTTTTGGGGAAATTCTAAGGAGGATGCTCGAAGAAGAGGTAGCGTTCATTGAAAACTGTCATTGTTTTATTTCTCCCTCCACCTACTTCAATAATTATTATTCCATTATGATATAATATTGTTATAATATTTCATATAATTATATGTTGATATGTTAACGACATGACATTCATCAATCTCCACTTCCATCAAATGGGTTATGAACTCATTATTTGTGTGTACGACGGACTACCGCCATACGAACAGATGTGATACGTTTCTCCATTACCATATATAAGGTATGGTAATGATGATGTTTCTTTTTTTATATATTATATTTAAGATATTATTATTATTCATGAATTTTTATATCACAAATACATTATATTTTTTATTTTCTGAGAATATGATAATGTCACTCGTGTGTATGGTGGACTACAATCTCACAAAGAGATGTGATTCAGTCATTATTTAAATGGAATTTATTAATTATGGATTTAATGAAAATATATGATATACATGACAAAAATTATTTTTGAATAATAATATATATCATTCACATTTCATTCTTTGAAACTGAAAATAAAATGGAAGTAGTGTTCATGCATACGAATGCCCTACTGTCCCTATGAATTGTGAACTTTATTTTTTATCAATAAATTTTATGGATTATAATAAAAACATATATACTAAATATATATGATCTTTATATCATTTTTATACTTATATAGACTATTGAATAATGATCAAATTAATAAGACTAAAAATAACAAATAAAACATGTGCAAAAAACAATGTAGTTATTACTCGATACCTAACATTAACATGAAATTTTTAATAAAAATTTAATAAAATGTCATAAGAAAATAATATATGGTATGATATATATAAATATTTTTCATTAATATATTTATAATAAACTTATATTTATTATAATATAGGTTTTATTGTGTGTAGGATAATTCAAGACATAAGGTACGAGATTTTTGTCTCATTTATATTTTTTGTGAGACATAAGCCATATTCACCACAAGTTTTTTTATGTTATACCCATGAATGTATATTATTATTATTATTATTATACTTAAAATTATTGGTATGTCAATATCCATTTTTTTATCCCTCTTTCCTGGGGTTTACAGTTCAAAAGATACCAAATCGGTAATGGATTTTGTCTCAATTTTCATTGTTTGAGACATATGTTATGTTATGCACCAATTTTATTTTATGGGGTGAATATAAAATCTCTTCGAAATTTAATATCCTAAATTTATTTTCCCTCATTATATAATATATTTTCATTTGATTTTACCTTTTCTTGGGGCTTGCGATTCATGGTTACTAAAGTGGTAAGGGTTTTATCTTATAATCTCAGCGTTTATCGGGTTTTCTTGTGATTAAGTCTATAATGTTGATATATTAGGATAAACCACTCAATAATTATCATGAATTTTATTATACTATTGTCACAAATGATATTTTTATGTAATTTTATAATTTTACACTATTTTTTACTTAATATAAATGAGAAAATTTAATTAATAAAATTTAAATTTTTTTCCACCTTCAATTAAAACTTTGCTTTCATCAATAACAATATTATATAAAAATATCTTCAAAAATGTTTTATTATTGACAAATTATTTTTAAATTTAATTTTTTCCCAAGTTTTAATTTGTTAAAAAATATCTTTATTTCATTGTACAAACAATACTCATTTGGCTTTTAGTAAAAATTTAAAAGGAAATATTTGATTCAACTTGTATGGAATGAATGAAACATATAGTCATCTGAAAATTATTTTCATTTAAGATTTATTTTTATTTTTTAAGTTTGTTTTCAAATAAAACTATTTTCAAATTATTTATATATTAAAATTATTTTTTAAATATATCATTGTATCTTCCTTAGGAAATGTTTTAAATGATCAACACGAATCATTCTCCATCCAAGATTACACCCATTGATGTTACATACAGATTACTGGGTATATTATATAAGGATACCATTATTACTATTTCTTTGAATAGTTTATTTTTATTATTAAAAGTTTTTAATGGAACCCGTTTTTCATCCATGGGTAATATAATGATATAATACTTATGAAACCTACTTATTTTCATGGTTTTTACTATGATGAAATTATAATAAATTGTATATCTTTTTAAAAAGTTATGATAGGATTAGATGTTTATGAAAAATATTTAATTTTATTTTTATGATATATTTAATTTTTAAGAAGGTTTCTAGTTATGAAGAATTTAGTGGGAGACTATATAGCTTACTTAACAACTAGTGTTTATGTTTCCATGATTCCAAAGGAATAGAAATATTATAGACCTCAGGCTTGTGTTTCTGTAAAATATTTAATATTCATAAAAAGAAAATAGCATCCATGAATTATTATTCTATGTATTTATCGGTTCAATAATAAATATAAAAATTATCTTGGATATATTAGAGTCATAGTTTGAGGGGGATTCAACCCTCTCAGAGAAGACAACCAAATAAAGTGAGTACAATGATTATAAAAAGATTCCAAGCCTTGGAATCTATTTTTAAAAGATTTGATCGTCCTAGAAATATTTAAAAAGTATGTATTTTCATATTACCATCCCAAAAAAATTATATATTAAATCTAAAAAGCCATATGATAAAGAAGAAAAAGGCCCAAAAAAACCAAATTTATTCAAAATAGTATCAAAACATCCAAATGAGATCATCATTTGATATTGAATTGTTGGGTTTAATTTTTTTTATTACAATAGATTTAAGGCTATTTAATAATATTATGTTTTAAAAATAATGAAAATTGAATTTTGGATGTAATGAGTCCCTATAAATCAAAGGTTTTTGGATCATCTATCATTAATGAAGAAAATTTGAAATCCAAAAGAGCCAAAATTGTTGATGGGATAAACACATTTTTTGAGTGTGTCACACCTTTTTGAGTGAGGAAATTAATTTTCATTTAGAAAATATGTTTTAACTTTGAAATGGATTAAATAAGAAAAATTTTCTATAAGAGGGAAACAAATCAAAGGAAACTATTTTTATGTTTTTATATGAAGAATTCTTGATATCTAAGCATGATGGAATTAAATATACTTTGGAATAAGATATTGAGGCATATAGGTCAAAATAATATGGGAAATTTTAAAAATTTAGAAATTATTCATGATATTTTTTATAATATTAGAAAAATATATTGGTGTTGTTTCATATGCCAGAAAGAAAAAATTTCCAACTCGATACTTAAGAGACTAGAGATATATATTATTGATCCACAAGAGTTAATACGTTTTAAGATTGTTAGTCACATGAGAATGAAATAAAAAATTAGAGATAATTATTTTGTTTATTTTATTAATAAATTCACTCACATTACAAGTATTATGTTTTGGGAAGATAAATTAGAGGCTCTCGAAATGTTTAAGAGTTTCATGATAAGTGAAAAAATGATTTTGAATACTCATTGAAGTATTTTCCAACTGATATTGGTGAGGAATATAAAAGTCATAAGTACCGATACTATCTTGAAATCATGGAATTTTTCATGGTTTAATTTACTATGCACACCAGAACAAAACTAATTTACTTAAATAAGAAATATATCTTTGGTTGAGATGGTATGAACTATACTGATTAAACAATGACACTGCTTGATACCTTTTTAGGTAATATATTGGAGTAGTAGTTCATATTTAGGATTAATGTTTTTATAGGTCAAAATCTGATATGACTCCTTATGAGATGTATTATAAAAATACCCCATGTTTGAAGCACATATGGGTATTTTTTATTTCTTGTATTACATTGGTTAATGTTTAGATTATTTTGAAGTTTGATTAGAGAGGTGTTGATTAAATATTTAATTGATTACCTATTAATAGTATAGGAAACATATGCTATAATAAAGAAACATGAAATGTTGTTGAAATTATAGATTAAAAAATTATTGATCAGTTTTCTCATGTATATTCACAGTCAATTGATGATATGAGAGGAAGTTAATTTCAAACGGATTCAGTTAAAAAAATTAAAAAACTTCTAAAGTATAATGATAATGTTGAGCATGTATGAGTTAAATATTTTGACCCAAAAATTTCTTAAAATGAGGAATAGTTACATTCATCTCATCTTAGGAAAAATAAGTAAACGGAATTCTAAAAAATTAATAATGATTATTGAAAATAGGTTCCAAAAAATAATAAAATTGAGGTTAGTATCACATAATTCATTATATTCATAGGTTAACCCAAAAATTATCCATAGATATTTAGGGAATCAATAGTATATTAGTTCAATAAATGAAAGGATAATTAAAATTTATATGACTTTAAACAAGTATGTTTTACAAAAACCAAATAATAGGTATGTGATTGGTAAAATATAGTTGTTCTAAAACATATTAAATGAATAAAGTGAAGCTATAAGGAATAAATCAAAACTTGTTTATAAGGATTACTATCAATTTACTGGCATTGATTATGATGAAACCATTTCCACAATAGAATGTGTTAAAACTATTAGAATATTTCTTTTTTATCACTTCACAATGAAGATATAATATATTACATAGGGGTTTCAAGTTGTAATTTTTAATAGTGATCATGATAAAGAATTTTATGTTGACAAGTCATAAAGCTTCATTCTTTTAAAATATGAAAGCTATATGTGCAAGTTGAATACATATTTTTATGGGTTAAAGTAATAATCAAGATATTTGTATGAAAAATAGATTCTTTCTTAAGGAAGACAAAATTCAATAACGTAAGAGATTATGATAACCTATACATAAATGAAAATCAAGATATTTCCCTCATTGTGATTTATTATATTGAAAAAATCATATTTACATGGAATGATGAAGATAAATGTGAAAATAATCATGGTGATATGAAGATGTAATGTGAAATATCCATTATAGGATAAATGAAATAATTTTATAGCTTACAAATATCTCAAAATAAGAAATAATTTTTCTAATGAAAAGAGAATTATGCTAAAATACTTCTAAAGAAGTTTTAAATGGAAGATTCATTTCAAATTTCCACACTTATTTTAGTTGAAGAATGGTTTTTAAATGATATAAAAGTTAAGAGGGTTAATCCTATAGAGGTTTGTAATTTTTTTAAAAGAATTTCATATCTATTGTTCTCAAGACCATATATAGTTTTTAATGTTACATTATGTGAAAGATATCAAAATTTTCAAAAATAATATCATATTGTTTGAAGAAAAAAACACTTAGATACATCGAAGGCACAATTTATTTTAGAATAAAATACTACAACTCAAGAATGATTTATCTTATGGTCATACATATGAATATTGGAAAGGTTGTGTTAATGATAAATGATAAACATCTAGTGGAGTTTTCTTTTTATGACAAAGATGTGTGAGTTGAAATACAAAAACGAAAACTTTTGTAACTCTATCAATATAGAAGATGAGTTTTTAGTTTCCACTCATTCTATAACATAAGTTACATGGATCAATACAACATTGAATGATTTATAATTGATTTGATGTTTCACCTTCTATTTGGTATTGATATTAAATGTTCCATAAATATCATTAAGAATCTATTGTGACATTCTCAACTGAATCACATTGACTTTATATGTCACTTCATCAAAGAGATTGTTTAATGGAATGAACTAATGTTGGTGTTTTCTCCTACAACATAGAAATTTTTTGTACACCATTATTTACGGAAAATTTTTAATATGATAAGGATAATAAAGATTGTTCAAAATCATTCTCTTCAAGTCCAATGTATTTGAATCCCTCCCATCTCGCATATTGTGTTTGGATAGTGTTGTCAAAGGGGGAGAAAATTTATAACAAAAATATATCGATTGGTATGTGATTAAACTCTTGAATGAAGTGAATTTATTTAGGTAGAGTTATTAAAAGTTGTAAATTATGATTTAAGCACATGTGAACCATTTAAATAGTTTTTTAATGTTTATATAGGAAAATATATTCTTTATGGATGAAGTGGAAAATACAGATGAAATCTCAAAGTATTAAAAATATTCCCAAACCACTTATTTTGAATATCATGATATTTTTATTCAATAATTATATTTACCATCATCTATATAACTTATATATTCATAAAATTTTAGGAAAGGTACACTGTTTCTTATATTTCTTTGTTTTAGGGTTTTATTCCCCTTGGTTGAAAAAAAATTCAATAGGGGATATTGTTGGGACCAAGAAATTTAAAGATATTTTAGAAGTAGCTGATGAAATAAGGGTTTGCTAAAGTGTTAAATCTTATTGTTTAATATAAATCAAATTAATTTTTTACCCTTAAATGATATTTGAGAGTGGTTATTGGATTCAGAGTATCTGATGGATTCCATCAGGATGATTTAATATAATGGAAACTACTAGTCTAATGCGATCAGACAGAGTTTTAATGTTGAATGCTTAACTAAGTTGACTATAAAATTTAATTGAATGAAACGTTTTGTGATGTTTTAAATCTAACATTCCTTTATAATTGATATATTTACTAACATTGTTATTATTAAAATATCACATGATTACATTCTTAATCAAAAATTTGAGAATAATGAACATGTGCCAAATGTTTATTCTATAAATATCTACGGAGTTCACAAGAGCATGATGTTATTCGAAGAATTCCAAACTAATGTTACAAGTCAAAGGTGAAGCTGTGCAGGGTTCAAATCATAATGTTTTATACATTCAAATTTCTACTTTTGATGTTTATGAATATATGAATTTGCGGTTGTATAATGTTTCAACAAACAAACATTTAAAATATTTTTAATTATAAGAAGGTTTTATAAGTACCAGATATAGGTCACTGAAAAACGACATTGAATGAATTCTATCAGCCTAATAGCAATTGTTTCATCTTTTGTAGCTCTTTCCACAAAAGTTTGTGAAAATTATCAATGGATTGGAAATATCAATCTCATATTATTAACTTAACTAGACAGATAATTTGAAATTTAATTAGTAAAAATATTGTTTTCTTTTACACTAAGTCTATTTGAAAACATAATACCATATTAAATATGAGAAAATATGTAGTCTCTGATTCATAAGATAGAATAAAAAATTTTATGTGATCATATAGAGTTTCATCAGTCAATGATTTCTAATAGAAGATAATGTTTGAAGATGTTCATTTCAAGTCAACAGATGGATGAAATGTTTGGAAAATCCTTCAATGTAGTTCTTATGAATTTGTCTATGAACACTAAAAAGGTATTCAATTTTTCAATTAATTATCTAGGGACATACTATAAGGATATATCAAAGGGATTTATGTAATGATTTTTGGAATTTTAAATATGTTTATTTTAATTTTATTGATCAACAATCCAAACATCATTAAGGAACGATTCGTGATTCTCACCAAAGAATAAAGAAGTTTGATGAATAATGTTGTCATTGAGTCTTAAGAAATAATTATATGGTTAAATTGGTTATAATTTGGTCATTACAAGGGAGATTCCAAGATGGTCCCACAAATATTTTTGAGCATGTTATTTGAATTTTATATGCATTCGTTGTACTTAATTATTAGAGGAATAACTTCTATATAAATGAGGGAATTTTGGTGAACTTGTGTCCCAACTTTTGGAATTCGGATAAGTCACTACTGACGTGTATAGTCGATCAAATAGATATTTTTAAGAAACATCAGTTATAATTACACAAGATGAAGTTTTACTATATTGTTGTACCATATGAATGTTGAGAAAAGGTGATTAGAAAAATGGAGGATCAGTTAGTATAAAATGAACATTGTTCCAATGAGATCAGTCAGGTAGATTGAAGTGTAATAAATATGATGAATACCAAATAGATTCTTCTTATAAGTTAGTATCATATAGATAGCCTGAAAAAACTAACAGTAAAACCGGTTGAAGAGGTAGTAGATGAACTATTGGAAGAGGTGATTGGTCAAACAAAGGTGATCATAGAGATAAAATTAATAAGACAAAAAGTATATCAAACTTTGTCTCATAATACTTTGCATACTAGAAATTGTAATAATCAGATGGAGAATTTATTATAAATTCTAGGAAAATGTTCGTTCTCACTATTTTTAAATAAAGTGAATATGGATATGTAATAATAAAAAATGTGAACAAATTAAAATTATCACAGAGATAACATTCAAAATATTTTTTGTGAAGATTCTCAAATTTTATACAAACCATATTTATATCATTTATTTGTGCAAGAATAACAAGCACTTTCAATTAAAAATAGTGCTACACAAGTGAAAGGATATTAAATTATTTCTAAATCAACCCAATTTATAGTTTTCTATTTATTTTGTTGGTTTTCTATTACTTTTAGACATTGAAACGGACTAAAAACACTTGTTTTCTACTAAACCTTGTAAATACCTATGTTATTGTGGTTGTTCTTGTTTTCATATTTTATAGCAGAGTCATATTTCTCCAACAGTAGGTGAAGGTTTATTCTTAATTAATAAAACATAAGAATAAAATATCACTGACCCACCCATCCCCCTCTCCATGATCACACTAATCAGGAGTTTTCTTTTCACTATTGATGTTTCTAGTTATTTTTTTGAATTTTATATATGTTTATGTTTCATGTTTCTATGGGTTAGGGGTTTATATATATATTTATAAAATATTAGAAAAATTCACCGTCCCCAAGCCTGTTAGACATGGGCTTAGGGTTATAAACTGAGTTTACAACCACTCTGGGAGGGGCCCCAATGGGTCAATTAATGTAATAGTGGTATTAGAGTAGGTGAGTTATTGGGATAATGATTAGAGAACATTGTATAGTAGGGATGAATTTCAATATTAGGTTTAAAAGTTTTGAGGGGGTATTGAGTTTAGTTACATGAAAATAGAGACTAGTGTTTCTTTAGTGACCTCTTCCCCAGTAGCTCAGAGCTGGTGGGTTTTTAATTAAATAAGTATAAGATACAAGGAATCACATCTCAAAGGAATGGATAATTTATTATTCTTGGTAAAAATGATATATACTTGAAATTAAATATACATTATAAAAAAATTCACAAAGAGTTATTTAGATATCTCCATTATTTTCCTTATATTATCACTTCATATCAATCACAAAAAACTTACTGGTATCATCAGAAAATAAAACAAATGCAATTGGTGATCTCAAATGCTCAGTAAGGGTATATGTATGGGGGAAGATATGAATAAATAATGAATAATCCATATTTTAGGGTAAATAACTAAAAAACATGTCATTTAATCAATATATTGAAAATACTATGTATCAATAAATTATGTTCAAATAATACCATATGATTATTCACATGATTTTGATACTTAACTATATATATTCTGAAAAATCATATAATCCCCTGGAATATCAATGAAAAAAATTCATAATGATATAATTCATAGTTTTGGACATTATAATCATAACCTCAATTCCTCACGCCAATAATTCTTACCAATATGTCCTCATACCAATATATCTAATATAAATGGGTAAGGCCTCAACCAAATACCCAATACAATTTGTCTAACGAGACCTACTGATGCATCAAGGGGATAGGTAATTATGGGCCCCACCCATTGCTTAATATGTGCAATGACTTCCTCATTGGAAAGAGTTAAAATATAATCAATATAAACATTGATATTAAAATAGTAACAAACTAAATGTTAATACTTAACCCAATCAATTAACACAATCATAAACTATCTAGAGTAATATCTTGAATGTTAATATAATTTTACATACCTAATAAAAATGATCATAAACAATATAGATTAACAATAAAGATGGTATAAGTAAGAAATATTCCTTATTGGTAAAAATTATAATAAAGGGTTGGTGATTTTGATTAATAGATATACAATAAATTTTAATTAAAAACATATTTAAGGAAAATAACCTTTTCACTTTGAAAGTATTTTTAAAGCTAAAATTTCAAAGTATTATTTTAAAATAATTTTATTTGAAAAAAAACCTTTGAAAAAAATTGAAATAATAATTAAAATATTGAGTATTTTTTACAATAGAAAATTCAGTTTATGTTATATATGTAAAAACAAATATTCCTTTCACATTCTCGATAAAATCCAAATGGGACTTTTTTTGAAAAGAAACATGAATATTCCTTTAAAAATATTTCTTATATAGTAAAAATTGGGAAAATTTTATAAAATAAATAATTTTTAAATGGTTAAATACATTTTTTATAACATTTTTGGAAAACATGGATTTTGATGAAATAGGATTTTGGACCAAAGTGAAAAATAAAGTAATATTTTGTTAGAAAATAATTTTCAATAATTTTAAGAAACAATGAATGGAAATTTTTTTAATTATTTTTAAATTTTCAGGAATAACAAGATTAAAATAAAATAGATTTATTTTAATATAAAAATATCGAATAAATCCCACTAAGGGAGACTTAAACAAAAATAATCCTAAATAATGGTGATACTGTGAAATAAACCCTTACCACTTTTTTATCTTTTGAATCATAATACACATGAAAGAAATAACATCAAATAAAACATTAAATACCAAGAAAATAAATAGACTCATGATATATCATATGAAAATGGATATTATATACACTGAAGATATGAATAATTGATTATTATGAAAAATGTATAAATGATGTAAAAGTGAGATAAGAAAACCCTACAACTTGTTATACATCCTTTGTATGAAATATAACCTATGGAATAATTGTTTTAATCATTTTATTAATTATTAAAATAACCAAAATCATATCTATAATGTCATATATAATCCTATTATAACATTTTACCACCAGTTGTTTAACAAAATTTCATTATTTTCATTATTTCATGTGTTAATTGCTTTGTTTTCACATGCATGTTTTGTCATGAATATTTTTATTCTTGTACATAGAACAAAAATAAATGATCACCATAATGAAAATATTTTTTAAAATATAATATTTACTCATTATATACATTATTAGAACAATTCCATAATTTTGTTCAGGGAAAATGAGTCACATCTCTTCATAGAGATTTTAGATATACACACACATGAGCGATGATATCATCTGCCTAACAAGTGAAAGGGTATGAAAGTGGGTGATATATTAATTTAACCGAATCAATATCATATTATATAGATGATATATATTCATTAATTTAATCCCTATAAAATTCTGTTCAATGTATAAGGAAAAAACGAATCACAACGCTTTGCAGGGTAGTAGTTTTCTGTAAATATGAGTGATGTTATCGTATTTAAAATAGAAAGAAACATAAAAAATGTATATTTAATATTAAAATTACATAATAATTATAATATCATAATTATTATATATTAATTTTAAATCCATCATTACATCCCACACTTATACGTGTTTATGGAAAAAAAATAACATCATTTTGCAAGGCGGAAGTCTACTATACATAATAATAACGATTTAAGTATGTGGATAAAGAAATAAAATTAAATGATCAATTAGGGATGTTACCTATTTTTCAGATAACTTCTTTTTTTTCTCCAAAATAATTTATTGGTTAGACTTCTGACCAAAATAAGGATTATAAGATGATATTAAGGAATAATTAAATGATTGTTTTTAGGAATTGGATGAAAAATTGGCATCAGAAGTGTGAATATAATAAGAGAATGCCTTTCCTTTTATTAGTGAGGGGATTGACAGAATTTTAATTTTTGAAAAGGAAAATGTGTACCCACATTTTTACCATATCAACACGACAAAAAAAGGGCCTTCATCGATCCTAGAATATATAAGGTCAAAATATGGCCAATATATATGTTTGGGAAATAGATTTGGTTATTTTTAACCATTGTATTTTTAGTTTAACCCCCCACAGTAAACCCATTTTTACGCAAAATATGGTAAATATTTCATACATTTTTAATAAAAATTATGGTGAAAATTATTTTTATCTTATTAAATAATATATATTAAATGATTCAATATATGAAATCATTTTTTTCATAATTTCATTCATATAATTGGAATAATAAAATTAATCTCACAGACATGATGATAAAGCGGGTTTTCAAAGAGAAAGTGTTCAAAAGTTTCCAATGTTTTCATACCAAAATTCAAAATTTAATTTATTAAAATGAAAAAATAGAAAAATAGAAATATAATTTTATAAATATTATTTTCAAAAACATATTAAAACAATTTTTATGTTTTTAAAATCTTTTGAAAAATGAAAATTCTTAATAAAAACTTGAACATTTCACTACGCATCAAAAATAATTTTTTAGATAATTATAAAAAAGTAACCCTAAAATAATTTTGATATGATGATTTTAAAAATTAACCTAAAATTTTTCAAATAAATTTTCTAATAGTGGTAAAAATTAATTATAAATTTTTTGTGCAAAGTGTGACTGATGCACCTTTTATAGAAATATAATTTTACAGGAAACATTTCTTTTATATTACAATGATTCTTTATTTTATTTATAATCAATAGATAACCATGGAATTTATTTTATAAAAGTATAAACCATAAAATTTATAAAATTTATTTATTATTATTAATGAATGTATGTTTAATGTCTAGGTTATAATGGTCTTTTTTAAATACTATTATTTATATAGAGTATCATGTTTCATTTAAACCAGGTGTTGGGTTCATTTCCCGCTATCAAATAGATTCAATTTAGTTAAAAAGAAATATTTCATAAATTAATAGTGTGTTATATTTTCTTCTAAGCCCAGTGTTCTGTTTTATACATGCTCTCAAATATGATGTTTTTATTTTAAAATCAAGGTGTTTTGTATTCTACCCCCTTTAATAAATTACAACCAAATAACTTAATATCGGTCTCGGAAATCAAGGGTTTTCAATTTTAAAATACCTTTTTGCGAACCCAAATCATAAAAAGGATTAATAAAACATTATCTTGATAAGATATAAAAAGAAGTATGAATTTCATCCATAATATCACATTACTAGGTTTCCATTGAGGATAACATTATAGGGAAATGAAAACATGGACCTGAAAGAGAATAATAATTCCCAAGGAGTAAAAGAGTGTGATAGAGAACATTTTCCACAGAAATGTGGGTGATCTAGATATGGTTAATAACCACAAAAGCATAAATTTGTGATCGTTTAACTGTATATTATATTCATCAAAATAAGTAATTGGGATACCATTTTTGTTTATGGATTATTTATCTAGAGTTTAGGAATTCCCTTTTCCAAATTGACTAAGAACATGAGATAATATAGTTACTTGATATATTTCAAGAAGTAAAAATTTCATCCCTTGGATGTGCATCAATAAATTTCTACATCATCACTAACTCTAATAAATTAATATCAAATAGGAACTTTTATAACTAATGTATAAATTAATAATTAACAAAACATTATATTAATAAAATAAACAATAGTAACTCCTCGTATCTCTAGATATATTTTAAGAACAAAAAATTTTTGAACACATTTTCCAATAACACCTGTTATTTAACTTAATCATTTCCATATATATTTATCCTTAATACTCATCTAATTTTTTTTTTCTAAATTCAAAGTCCAATTATTTTAATTAAGTTAATTAAATCAACATTATATTCCCCAGAAAATATAATGTTGTTCTTATTGTTACATTACAAATATTTAAATTCCTTAGGCACCATAGAACATTAATGAAAACAAGCAGGCTTCCAAAAATAAAATATTAGGTTATATAATATATTCTATAGATCCAAACATGATGTAAACTCCAACAAATGTTCCATAAATCAAAAAATCACTATCCAATTTCATGGTCACCAATATTATCCCATAAACATATCATTGTCATTATTCTCTCAAAATAGACAATGTATTGAGGGTTATATTCCATTAATCATGTTTTTCTAAACACCACACTAAATCAACTTTCTTTATACCATTAAATACATGATTTCAAATCATTAAAGAAACACTATAGCTACTCAATTGTTATAAATTTCATGATTCTTATAATTTACAAGATCCTCATAAATAGAATTTTACAACATATTTCATATATCCAAATACAAAAGTACATTACTCATTCCACATCAACTATATTAGTATAATAGTATTTAATTTTATACCATTGATTATTTTAAGGTATATTCCCTTGAGACTTGGGGAATTGGTTGGAATAGTTATTGAAATCCTAATAGTTAAATTATTTTACATTCAAGGAATATCAGTTACACTTTTATTCATGTGTGTGATGGTATTTTTCTTCCAACCTTATGAAATTTATTCCTCCTTTTAGGCATGTACCACGGTTCTTTTTTACACGAATATCACATGTAATAAAATAAATCTTTCTCTAATTACCTTTATCCATTTTTTTATTTTCATTATTTTTCTTCTCTTTATTTCTTTCAAATCCATAAAACATATATAATTATTTCTATATATTTATTGAACATGATACTATTCCCTAATTTGATGAGAAATTATGGGAAAATAGTTCCCATGAAGGATTAGAATAATCCCATTAAATAAATGATAAATTATTCTCTTTATATTATACATGTACTACAAAATATGTATTTATAATTAAAAATGTAAGGTTTTCATCATACATAGAAACATTTTCCTCTCATTTTTGTATTATACTCAAGAATTATTTTTCCATATCTAGTCATTGCTCATGAGGAAAATATTTCTCTTATAAGAGTACCTTGAAATCATTACGTTTTATTTTTTCTTATTTTTTATTTAGACTTAGAGTTTCTAATCAATGACCTCTATTGATATGTATCTATTGAGAGTCAATAAACTACCATAATAACACTCTCCCTTTCACTACATCCTATTGTAAGAAATATCTTCTCTAAGGAACATATCCATTGATCTACTAAAAATTAATTCTTTTTCCAAGTGAATGACAGATGTTGTTATTTTGTGAAGTGGTATAACATTATTACACCATATGGTGTATTATCTTGATACTAGACCCATGAAAGGTTATTACTCATAACCCAAGTTAGCTTCCCAAATATGGTTATAATTTGATAATTTTAAGTTGTAGCTCCATCTCCATCTTTATTATCTTTTTAGGAGATAAATTCCTTCACAGATAATGTACTCTATTATGATTCCCATTCCATTCATTATATTATATTTCAAAACAATGGTATACATTAGATTACATCATATCATTGTGAAACATAATTTATAATCTGAAAACTAGTAAAATAGTTAACAGAAATTAAAAATTTAGATATAACCAATATCATAATCCTAATCATGGTTTCTTTGTTGATAACTTTATTTCAAAATCCTTTATAATGGTTTATAATGAAAATTCGAATTATCCTAAGCATATCCCAAATGAGTTTTAAACATGGTGTATAATAAGTCATGTTGTCGTGCACATTGTGATAATTATATTAGGACCAATGCACAATTTTTTATGTCATTACCCCTAGAAACATTTATTATAGAACCACATCCACTTATAGTATCCATACAAGGATGTATTTTTATGGAAAACAACATAATATCTTCCTTATGAAACTTAGAATATTCTTTTATACTTATTCTCTAAGTATATCACATATTTATTTTACAAAATCTTTGTTTTATTAAATCTTTTTTCAAAGGTTTCTACTAAAATACTCTGATTCCAACTGGAAAAATCACAACCTTAGTAGCCCGGAGTTGGCAGTTACTTTATTACATTTGCATAAAAAACAAGGAATCGCATCTAGATGGACAAAATAGTTTAGCAGTCTTGGTAAATTGGATACATACCTCAAATTCACATTATATTTTAAAATATAAAATCCAAAAAAGCATTTTCTTTTCAATCTTAATTATCCCCCTTAGTGTATCCCTGCATATCAATCAAAAAACAATTCTTGGTATCCTAGTGAAAATTTATCATAAGAACGTTATGATATCATTATCTCAATAAGGGTATGTGTATAGTATAAGTTATGAATAAATAAGGAATAATCAATACGAAATGGTAAATTACTGAAACAAATTCCATTTAATTAATATCTTGAGAATTATATGGAATGAAAAAATTATGATAATATAATTCCATAAAAATAACATTAGGATCTTAAAACTTAACAAAAAATATTCTAATTAATCAAGTAATCATGTAGAGTATCAATGAATTAATTCATAATGATTGAATATAAAATGTTTGACATCTTAAACAAACATTCATGTTCTATTTCGAATACTTCTAACCATCAATTCCTCATACTATGAAACCTTACATAAATAAGTATGGTCTCGTACAAATACCTGAACGAATTTTTCTTATGAGACGTACCGCTGCATCAAGGGGTTATGAAATTCCAAACTCTAGCCATCGCTTAATAATTCCAATTCATTAATCATATTAAAAGGGAGAAACTTAATTAACATAAAAATTCATATTAAAAGACTAAAATATGAAATGTTAATAGTTACCCCAATCAATAAACATGATCATAATCCATTTAGAGTAATATGGTGAATGGTAATAAAATTGTACATCCCCAATAAAATAGGTTGTAAAATATCTGGATAAATAAAAATGATGTTATAAATAAAAGATACCCCCATTGAATCATAATTAATATAACTTTTTTATGTGTTTTATGAATATAAATCCATAAAATATCATTTAAAACATTTTTGAGGAATATAAATATTTCACTCTGAAAATATTTTTTGAACATAAAGTTTAAAAAATATTTGGTTAATACTTTTTTTTGAAAATATCCATTTATAAAATTTATAATAATCTTTAAATCATGTAGTTCTTATGATAGAATATATTTTTTCATTTTATACATGTTATAACAAATATTCCTTTTATATTATTTGTAAAAGTCAAACATGCCTTGTTTCATAAATTACATGAAGATTCATTTCAAAACCTTTTTTAAAAATTCAGAATGGATAAATTTTCTTTATTAATTAACTTTTAAAATGTAAAAAATTGAAAATATTTTTAGAAAACATGTATTTTTATGAAAATGATTTTTGACCGAAGAGAGAAATAAAATCATATTTTGTTAAAAACATTTTTTTTCATTCATTTTAAGTACCAAAGATTAGAAATTTTTTAATATTAATTGGAAATATTCATAAATAACTATATTAGAGGAAAATATATTGATCTTAATATTGTAATATCAAATAATTCCCCCAAGGGAGACTTAAACATACAGAATCCGAATTTTTTTTAAGATTTTGAAATAAATCCTGACCACTTTGGTTACTTTTGAATCATAAGAACCATGAATGAAATAAAAAAATGAAACATAAAATATCCTTAATTAGAATAGATTCAGGATATAAAATATAAAATGGGGACGTATATACACCATACAAAAAAATTAGTGATGATTATTGCGTATGTCTCACAGAAGTTCAAGCGAGAGAAGAAACACTGACAACTTATTGGACATATTTTTTATGTTTATGAAAATCATTTTTAATTATTTTAAGAATGTTATTAATTTATACCATAACCATAATAATATTTTTAATATCATATATGATCATCTTATAATATTTTTCTACCCATGATTTAGTAATATTCTTTTATTTTTATTGTTTCCGCTGATAATTTCCTTGTTTTATCATGCATGTTTTGTCATAGAATTTACAATTCATGTACATAATACATTAATAAATACTATTAAAAATTATATTAATGTTATAAATATCATATTTACTCATTATATACATTATTATAACCATTATTTAATGTTTTTCATGGAGTATGATTTGTATTGCTTCGTGGAGATAGTTGATTGTATATACACATGAGCGATGATATCATTCCCCAAAAAAGAGATTGGGTAAGGAAGATGGTGATATATTATTTCTATATAATCAATATAATCCCATTTAAATCACATATATTAATTAATTTTACAATTAATATATTCTATGTAAATAATTAATGAAAAACGATTCACATCGCTTCGCGAGGCGGTAGTTCACCGTACACATGAGTGACATTATAGTATTTGGAAGAGAATGGAATATAAAAAATATTGATGCAATATTAAAATTAAATAACAATAATAATATCATAAATATTATAGACATATGTTAAATCCATATGTACATCCATCCTTGAAAGGTGGTTATGGAAAATGAATAACATCGGTTCACGAGGTAGTAGTCTTCTATACACATGAATGATGATTCCATAACCCATTTGATGAAAGAGGAAATGATATAGCTTATAAACATAAAAATAATTTTATATGTATGATTTGGAGGTAATTATATCATCATGTTTTAATAATAATTTAATTATGTGGAAAAAATAAATAAAACTCTTAGTTGGGGATGTTACCTCCTCTTTGGACACATTATTTTTGTTTGAAGAAAAAGGATTCCTAGGTTAGATTTCTGACCGAAATTATAATTATATGATTAAAGGAGGGAACTAATTAATTCATATTGTTATGTATTGTATTAAATAATGGTTTTTTGTATTTTTATGAGGAGATGAGTGGGGGTGTCCTTTCATAATTGAGTTGAGTGGGACAATAGGAATTTTTTAAAAGAATAAGGGTTACCCATGTTTTTGTCGTACCTCATGACTCTAAAATGGGAAATTATCTAACCTAAAAGAGATAATTTCTAAATATTTCCATAAAATGGGTTTTATAAATGTTTTGGGTCATTTTTAATTTTATATTTTCATACAAACCCTCATTCCATCCATTTTTACTTTAACTATGGTAAATAATTTTTATTACATTTACAATTTATTTTGGAATTTTTTTTGAACATATTAGATAATATAAATTATGATGATTCCAAATATTAAATCCATTTTTAAAAATTCCATTCACATAACTGAAAAAATTTAATAAAAAATTAATCTCACATATTTGATGAGGAAACATCTTTTGAAAGAGAAAATGTTCAAATGTTTAAAGAAAAATTATATCAAAATTCAATATAAAATTCATTACAATGACATGAATTAGATTAATAAATATATATTTTAACTAATTATTATTTTAAATCCACAAAATGTTTTAAAATTTTAAAATATTTCAAAATAAATTATGATTGTTAACAAAAAACAGTATTTTTCACTATAAATCATAAAAATAGTCATTTCATAAAATTCTAAAAAAATCACCCTAATAAAATATTTATATAATTATTTAAAAATAGAAATTTATTTTTAAAATATATTTTATAAATGTGAAAAAATTAATTATAAATTATATATGTGAATTGTGACTAAACCTTCTGTTAGAAAAATGCATTTTTTCATAAAACATTTCGTTTACTTTATAATGATTCTTACATTATTTATAATTAATAGGAATCCATTGAATTTATTCGATACATGTGTATAAATAAAATTTTATAACTTATTTAGTATTATAAATAACAACTAATTTAACATCTTGGTTATAATGCTGATGTTTGAATAATAATATTTTAATAGCGCATCGTGTTTCATTTAAACTTAGTATTACGTGAATCGAAATTTATAAATGAGATTAAATTTATTTAAAAAGAACTGTATCATAAATTATTGGGGGGGTAATATTTCCTTCTACGATGGGTCTATTGTGTCATACACACAATCAAATATTATGTTCTAATTTCAAAATATTGGGGTGTTATAGTTCGTGTAGCGACCCACTTATCCTTTCACATAGACTCTAATAACATATTAATTAACCTGGAGCTATAAGAGATCATTTTAGAGTTATAATAACGCAAGTAAATCCATCATATAGTTTTCTGTAGTGTAATTTCATGTATTATTAGTGTATGCACATCCATATCTACTCTAATCCTTATGGGTTCATCCAGTTGAATGACAGATTCCACTCATTATAAAAAAATATTGAATTTAGATGAATGATCATGATGATCCCACGCCTATGGTTAAGCATCTCTCCATTTATTAATAGAGAAATAAGGTTTTGGTTCAGGGAATCCACTTAATTATTTCCTTACCTCGTGATATAAAGTAGTTTGTCTCCCCTTTATGCTAAATGAAAACCATCTTATATATAATATGTTAGTTCAGTCTATGTTGGAAATTACTATACATATACCAAATACAATTTTTGAATTTTGATGATAGAGGAATAATGAATTTACTAGGTGAGCCTAACTCTATGATAATATAGGATTATACGGAATTTGAAACTCCCTTTAATATTTGGTTTGGATTCTCAAATACTAAATTTGATTTCTCATATTAACACCCCTACATGGTACATCGATACGTTAGTGTAATAACCTTATCTTGAACTAATAATGGGACTTATCTACTATGGTTGGATATTGTTCTCCTATTCAATATGACATTTTATTTAAATATTTTGGACCCTATATGGGGCATCATGGCCATGTCTTATAACATATTGAGGCCCCTAGAACTCATGATGTGTTCCCTAAACATGTTTAGAGGTCGAAATATGTTTGATATCAACAATTTGATTAAAACTTCTAGAGAGGGTTTTTTTGGATTGGAATTTTGATTTCATTAAACACAACTAGTTATATACTCCTCAATAGAGATTTGGTTGTTAACTATTATAGATAATATACACCGTGGTTGTGGGTACAAGTTAGTGTTTTACTAGAGGACATTCAAAATAGTTTTGTGTATGAAGATCCATGTTAAAAGTAACATTGGGATCAGAGACTATACCTTTGTTAGAAATGTAACCTAACTAGAGTTAGTTTCAATTGATAATTCCATAGTTATAGATATATTGTAGATTAATTATTCTTTAAAACACTTTCATCATCACCACATTTAGTTGGTTTATGTCAGGTTCTAAGTGATCATAGTTTGAGTTGCAGATAATTTTTTCAATGGATGTATATAGTCATGAAATTTATATAACATTTTAAGCTATGATTTATGTTATTTCCTCATTTATCCTCATATAATATTGAATAGTTTTTTTATTATTCTCATTCCATTTTTTTAATTTTAGAGATTCCAGTGGTTCCCTTAGCCATACTTCTGTTCTCTAGAGATTTTCCAATTACGGTGATAATATTTTACTCACACATTCTGAAAAAATTGAGTTTAATATAATTTGGGAAACTGTTTTTCCTAAGATTCCATCATGCTAAAGATAAGATCTTGTGGTTTCTACGTTGGTATGGATTGGTTACCCATTTTTATTATTTCAAGGAGTTTATATATTGAATCAATGAGTCGAGGTTGGCTTGAAGATGTAATTAGGATCCCCTCATGTAATGTGAGCTGAGCCAACCATCATGTAGTTATAGTTAGATACCCATAATGTGGTAAGGAATACATTACAAACTATTGATGTGGTTGATTATTCACATCTTATGAATATAGAGGAATATGTTAATACTTTCAATGGGGGATGTATGACTATCCCTTTACTAGAAAATTATATTTTAATAAACATTCCTTCAAGAGATAGAATTCATGATTTGTTGACTGAAAT
The DNA here is from genome assembly GCA_963277665.1 of Viscum album. NCBI lineage: Eukaryota > Viridiplantae > Streptophyta > Magnoliopsida > Santalales > Viscaceae > Viscum > Viscum album. The sequence goes on along the minus strand of OY728128.1, from coordinate 1,507,283,951 downwards.
GATGAACCCCTTTCTTATGTGTATGGTACATATGGACTAAATCATACGATGTATTAGTTTTTAGAGGATCCTATTAAGAATTTAGGGATTTCATTAGCCTTACCTTGAGAATACCAACTATGTTGTGAACTACCATAGTCCAAATTATAGATTCATTGACTAGTGGTTGTCCTTAACGATGATAAAACAATAATGGTTGTTGAGATCATAGTGGTGAATAATATAGGGTATGAGTTCATGAATTGATATTACTAAAAAACCAATCTTCTAGTTATCCAATGAAATATAACATCAAACCATGATTAGAAACTTCCATCAATAAAACATCCTCCATGGATTTTATAATAAGAAAAGTGATTTCTGATCACCCCATATAATACATCATGTTTTCCTCCACCTATGGTTCAGATCACATCACATTATCCATTCAATGAAATCCATAAGAGAATAAGAACATGGAAATCCCACACATGTAATCACAATAATAGTGCACATAATGATTATATTATTATCAAATTCTTTCCTTTATCCATGGAAAAAATAATAATCAACTATATTCAATGAAAATAATGTACATATATGATACAACAATATTAAACATATAAAAATCCAACTCAAACTAGTGGAATAAAAATCATGAATTCCTTATCATTTTAAAATATATCATTCCTCTTCTTGATATTCCATATTTGGTGTTTCATCCTCTAACACCTATATTCACCTTAGTTTTCCTCTTTCCAAAGACACCAAAAACATGGTTCATTCCTTTTTGGTTCTCTATCAGTATTTTATCCATCCCTTTTCCACTTATTTATCAGTTAAACCATATATATTTGTGATAGTTATTCCATCATTCATCATTAACATCCTACATTAGTGGGGAACCATTAATCAGCATGATAAAACTTTCTTCCATTGTTTAACCTATTACCTTGATTGTTATCACGCAATAAAAAATGCACACAATATTTTTATCCACACTGATGATTTAGAAAACATTCAATTTGATATAAACACGTGAGGAAAGAATCCATGAATCATAAAATTAAATTATTGTCATGAATTTTTCACAACCCTCGTTGGATCCGGAATATATGAGGAATCTAGAAGCTTCCCCTCATATTTTCCAAATTGATTCCTCTGGAACATTTTTTACTCCTGAGTACATGTATTAGACAATCATTATAGATATTATAGTACTTGGACTCCACTATGATCCATCTATTTAACTCATATATCCATCTTTTTCTGATGAACTAACACTATGAGGTGAAAGTATAACATCTTTTCCACTACCGTTCTTGATTATGGAAAACTCACATCAATTTATTATATCTATAAATCCCATAGTGAAGATGTATTAAACCTATTTGAGTCATAAGTTTATCTTTAGGTGAATAAACATCAAAATATTATAACAGTTATCCCAAAAAATAGTGATCACACCAACACCTAAAAATTTCCCCCTTTATAATTGTTTTCATAGGTTGAGTAAAAAAATATCACATTAAAATACTATTCTCAGTATCACCCAAATTTTCACAATTCATATTATGTTCCCCCTCCTTACACAGCATTTACATGGTTCTCCTACATTCCACTTTTGATCATCCATGATCCCACTGATTTACGTTTTTATTAGTTCTCTAGAGACATGATCCTCAATTCCCTTTAAACTATAAAAATTATTTGAATTACTAGATGGAATATTTCCAATATAAAAAATAACTATGTTTCCTTATTCAAATTTTTTAAATTCCAATAAAAATGTTGAGTCAAAATCTGGATCCATGGTCTCACTCCTTTTATATGTATACTTCCAAAACTCTGATCTCTTGCTCTTATCTACATATTAAACTCAATGACCTCATAAAATCCAACCTTTATCTATAAATCATGGAAGGTATTATGTCATTATCATGAGGAAATCCCACTGAGACTTCCTTTATTGGAACCTAGCCAAATGTGGCTCTTTTCCTCCAATGTATCCACCCGTAGTTTTAAATTATTAAGGGTCCCACCTTTATTCTAGATATCTTTATGATACTCTAAAAAATATTCTAATGATATTATCCATTGTTTTAGAATATTCCAAAGTCTTTATCACTAATCTATAAGGAAACAAAATCAAGGAATTGGGGTCGACCTTCTTAGGTTATAATGTTCTTGGGGTAATTTCTTTTAAAAAAATTAGGTGATAAAGAACAACTATTAGTCTCTCATACATTTTAGACCTTTCAATCAACAATATTACATTTTTTCCTCTCAATTATTCAATGTAGTATCTTTTTAGTATATTTTAACCGATGAAATAAACCACAAGAACTTGATAGTTTTATGATTCCAGTGAAAATATTTCTCTAGACTAGGAACAACAAAAGAATTTATAATAATAAAAATATTTATCAAGTTTTGGTGAATATAAATATGAATGAGTATCTTCATCTTTTCATATCTCATATTCCCATGTCCTTGTAACAACCATTCCACGTATTCCATCTCTCAATCATCTAATTCCTAGCATACCAACAACCCTTCTAGACTTCTCCTCCTGAAGCGTTAAATATATTCATACTACCTATAACGATGAAATATTCTATAATCAGTTCCAAATACCTTCAATAATTTCTCACTATTTATTTATAAATATCTAGTATTATTTTGGACTATTCCACATCACAACTTCTTTCATTCATCATTTAGACTGAACCACAACATTACTAATTTTTAAGAGACTTCTAGAAAAATCACTTTCTCCATATTCTCAAAAATTTATCATTGAAACCATATATTCATCTAAAAAACTCAATATGGGATTTATTTTACACTTTGATACAATTTATGTCACCCTACACTAGTTACAGTATTGTACAACCTCCAAAATTTAATCCCTCTAGAAATAGATTTTCTACTCCCAAATCATTATCCTTAACATGAAATTTCTACTTAAACCCATATAACAGATAATTTCTTCTCGAAGAATGTGTTAATTTTTTGCATAAATATATCATTTAGAATATCCTTGTTCTTATTATCAGGTCCTTCCAATTTTTTCCCTTAATTCTGAATGACTTCTATATCAAAAGGGAGTATAAAATCCTTAGGACTAGAAAATATATTATCCTCGAAGATCATTATCGCCCACTATAAAATTATAAAAATATGCATATAGTGTGAAAATTCCATCCTCAAATTTTTTTAGATAAAATTGAATCTGAATTAATTAATGGATCATTGATATTAATTAAATATTTTAGTGGCCTTCCACAACATTTTGAAATACAGGTCAATGAAAGAAACACACTAGATAAAAACTTTTGGTTAATTAGTTTTTTTAATATTCCTAGAAAATTACTAGTATAATCCCTATATTTTAGTGATATCTGAATATAGTGACCCATGATAAACATATATAAATATTTAAATGAATCCATTTGTTTATATGACATCTAATAAACAATCTCTCTCAACTCATGCATCAAAATGATTAGTGTCTCAAAGACTAGTTATAAATTTATATTATTTCAAAACACTCATTATAATATCTACATAAAGATACTTCTCCAGAACCTATTCTATATATATCATATAAATTAATCATATTTATAACACGATGAGTTAAAATATAAAGGGATGAGATTTAATTCTCGGTTAGGAAAAATTATCAACTAATCATTCCTGTTAGATCATAAATATTTGTTAAAACATTATAAATAGGGATTTATTTGATTAAAAGATCATGGTATCATAATTGGAAATCAAAAAACATGATTAAGTTTAAATAATCACTATATTTAAACATATGACCAAAGAAAGATGATCAAAATCATGGTTTAAATGCATGTAATATAAATAAAAAACTAGAAATCCGGATAAAATAAAGATGAGCATCTTTAAAACATATAATATCATATAAATTTGGAAAATATTGTAAATAATGAAAATTTTAAGTTTTTTCAAAAATATAACAATATAAAATATTGTGAACAAAGATTCATGCAACACATTCACACAACAAAATTGAGAATATTTTTTCCCAAATTTCATTCATAAACAAACATACAAGAAAAGCTTCCAAAAATATAATTCACATAAAAAACATATTATAAAAGATAACTATATCTCATTAACATAAAAAAAGTAAAAAAACTTCATATATATCATTCACAAAACAAACTTTTGGAAACGTATTCCCATGTATCATTCACACAACATTTCATAATCTCATGCTATAAACCCTTATATAATTCAATAGAGAAAATACAGGGCCCCACCTATCATCACCCATAAATATAAGTTCCATGATATTCCAATAATTCAACATATTATGAAAAAATAAGAAATAAAGTGGGTTTTATTCACCACATCTCAAATAACCTATATAAAATAAAAATGTTTTTTACAATAATTCAAGAAGATATCCCTAAAATTGAACACAATCATGTAAACCATCAATACTAAAAAATCCAATATCCCCAAAAGAGTATTTTACAAGAACCAAAAGATGATGACTCATCAAAATAATTTAAATATAAATAAATCTCTTAGATATATATTTGAAAATTTTGGTGAAATCAACAAATTCTCTCATAGAAAATTTGTTTATCATTGGTGTAAAAATAGAGTAACTATCTAATTGAAGAGTTAAAAAAATAAACTGAAAAAATTAAAAAATAATAATTTTTAAAGAATATTCAATAATATAGAATTAAAAAGGAATACATCTTATAAAACATAAGGGAGATTATAGGATAAAACCTTTGACTTTGAAAAGATGGAAAAAATTTTGACATTTTGAAACAAAATTATTAAAACCCATAATTATACAATAGTAAACAAAAAACACATTTTAAAAAAGTATAATATTTAATTAAATATTTCATAAAAAACAAATAGTTGTATCTCCAAGTATAAAGTAAAACATTTTCAGGAATGGAAGATATGGACACATATGAGAAACTTACCTTAAGAATGGTGTGAATTATTTGTCACAAAATTTTATTTTCAAGATGCAATCGAACTCATAAATAACAAATATATGAATCAAAATAACCTCTCAATATAGAATAGGGTATAACATATGAAAATAAGATTTAATCTTTAAGAGAAACATTATAACTCAAGAAGAATATTGAGTTATAAAAAACTATTGCATTTTAGGAAAGATATCAATGAATCCCACAATAACGAAGATCATGAATGAAATTAAAAATTTAAAGTTCATTTTTTTTAATTTTATAAGTCAAGGGGGAGGTAGTTATACCATAATAATATCTATTGGTAAAGAAAATAAAATAATTCCATAATAATGGTTGATTTAGATAGAAACCCTTACATTGTTTTCTCCTCTTAGTAAAAAGCCACTTTAGATATATAAATATCATAATATTGGTTTTAAAATCCATTTTAATATTCAATGAAAATTATAAACAACATTTATATGGATAACATAGAATTATATTATAGTTTTGTATTCACAATATGAATACGGGAAATCTAGGAATGATTTTCGTAGTGTCATCGGTATTCTAAAGGATTATGGAATAAGTTAAATGAGTGAGATGGGTGGTATATTATTAATAGTAATTCATATTGATTTAAAATTATTTATTATAAACTCATATAATCACAATCACATGGAAATAAAATGGCTTAAAATAATGGAAGATATGAATTTGGAAAGAGGAGAGAGAATTGAGGAGCGATATCGGTAGTATGCGAGTAATACAAAAGAAAATATAATATGGGATTAGTGTGAGATAAGTCTATTCTCAAAAAACATATTTCATATAACACTTACCTTGCTATGTAGATTCATAAATCATAGAGGAGTCCTCAGAACCTTAGGGACTACCTAGGAGGTTGGAATAAAGGGAGAGGTAAATAAAATTCTTGGAAAAAAGTATTTGGGTGGAGAGGAATGAGAGAATGGGTGGGAGTGATATCAATTTTTTGGTGAAAATGAGGGGATTTGTTTGGAAACTAAAGTTAGGTAAGTGGTAATAATGGAATCGGATGGTTATTAGGTAGGTTTTGAGAGTTAGATGAGTTATGTGGTGGAATGGAAGGTTATAAACGTGGGTATTACTTTTATACATAACAAGGCTTTATAGAAGGTGTAAGTAACCTTTTAATTATCAAAAATTTAAGATAGTTCATTTACCCATTTTTTATCTTTATTATAATTGATTAAAAATTATCCATGGTAGTTATTTTATTACTAAAAATATAATATTCCCCCTATTACCAGATTTTGATAAGATGAATATGAATTTTTTGTATATATAACCGAATTTCAGTTATAAATATGAGAATAAAATCTTTTATATCAAAACATATACTATGTTAAAAACTTATTTTTTAAAAAGAAAGCATTTTAATTTTTAGGTCTTACTAATATGATGGAAAAAGGATTACCAATTAAATTAGTTTTAAATATATATATGTGTATGTTAAAAAATTATATTATAGTATTAATTTAAAACATACCCATTTAAAAAATATACACAATATTTGTAAAAACACATTACTTTGAAAAATAACAGTTTTACCACAGTAGCTACTTTTTATAACTAAAGTAACTTAATATTTATGCTTAAAAATAAATTGGTCCTTATTAAATAATTTGGAACTAACGATTTTATATATTAAATACAAATTTTTCTATAAAATTATTAATAGTGAGAAAATTTAATTTTAAAATTCTAAATGTACAACGTATAAAAATCATTTTTTTGATAAATATAACTTAAATTATTAAATATAAAATATGACTTTATAAATTAAAAAAATAATTTTCAAAATTATAAATTATATTATGAAAAACATATTTATTCTTATAAAATGTCTTAATTTGTTTGAAAATCATAATTAAATACTAATAATGTCGTCAAATATATATTATTTGTAAAAAAGATATTTTTCATTATTCACGTAAAATTAAATATTTTTAGAAAAAATAAATAAATGGTGATAAGAGAATTTTGATATTATAAGTAGTAAAATTATATAATATTTTTCTATTTATTATTCAAAAATTAATAAATTTTATTTTTAAATGAAAACAAAAAATAAATAAATTAACTACTTTGGTTAAAAAATAATGTTACTAAACATTAAGTGTTCTTAATATTATTTCATTTAAATTTTAATTTAAAAGATATAAAAATTTCAGTTAATATAGAATAATATTTAAAATGTTTCCAATTTAAAATATTAGAATAAAATATTCAACACAAAATAAAAATGGGTTTTAAAAAAATAGAGAAATATAACTTTTATACTAAATATGCTTAAAAATACCCTTAAAATATCTATTAGAATTTTTTATATACATAATATCACATTTTTATAATAATAATAAAAAAATAATGTAGTCTAAAACAAGGGGTGTTACATCCTCAACCCCGAAAATAAATCATTTCCTCCTAATTTCCATTATCACATACAAATAGAAGTGGCTAGTGGCATCTAAATTATAGAGATGACATAGGATATAATTTATAGAGAGATATCAATATTAAAAAAAAATTGGAAACATATATCTTTCCTTAAAAAAAATCTTATCCCTAATAATAAATTTTTATCTAACCACTTGGGCCTAATTTCATTCATTAGTTGGTATCAAGACCCACATTATATAAATTTTTCAGAGGTTGTATATTATTATTCTTTCATTGTTAAAATATCATAGGTGAATAGAAAATGTGATTTCCAAAATCTATTTTTTTCACTATATAGAGGGAAATAAATAATCAATCAAATTGAGTTAAATATATGTAATAAATGGATAAAAAGATTTACAAAAGGCATGTTATTATAATAATAAACCTGGAATACTATATTTAAACAACTATAAAATTTTTGAAAAATTATATCATCATGGTAGTGATTTAATTAGATAATAAAACTTCTTAAATTTACATGATATTACAGATTCAAATTCCAAGAATACATCCACAACTAAATATTGGAGGGTATGTATACCATAAATACCAGGAACTACTTTGGATGTAGGGTTTCTATAAGTGTATGATAATACTCTTGGTATTGGAGGACAATGGTGTAAATCACCTTGGTTATTCCTTGGTTTATAAAATTTAAATGGATAATTCCAATGTTTTCCACACATAAGATATTAAATTATTATTGTTTAGCAATCAAGAAAATTATTTCATTAAATTTTATTAACCAAAATATTTATTTTCCCACTTTTGTTTGATTCTTGACAACCCCTTCTTCCACTAGTAAAGCATCTTTTAGTCCCCCTGAGGCAATTCTATTAGTGCTTCGTCGTAATGATTAAATGAATTTAAAACCTAAAACACCCTATTATTTTTTATTATAATATATGACTATAGTTCATTTACATCAACCTATGTCCATATTAGTTTATACTAGGTTACCTTTAGATGATTTTTATTATACTTGTTTTCCAAATCCATCAATGTAAGTAGAAAATAAATCCATTATAGTGATTTGTAATGACCATGTGGTCAAAAAAACATTAGGCCCTCTGAGTGTATAGCTAGGTGTACAGTATTATGCCCACTCATCAGGAATAATGGTGATGATTGAGTCCTTTCTCAACTAAACCTTTTCAGTGTGATTACCCCTCGGTCCATTGGTGCGACAGTTTTATCCAATTTATATTATCAAGAAAGGGATATTTTCCAAAGAAAACCACATAATCAAGACTTTATCAATATTTAAGGATATTATCCTATACATAGACTCATCATATATATTTAACTATGGTTATCTAACTTGGAATCTAAATGTAAATAATCAAATATACAAAAAATAATTAAACCTTTTCAATTATACAAATTAGAGATACTCATGCTAAAAATATAAAAATATTTCATTTATTACATATTTTAGATAATACATCTCCCAAATAATTGTGCAACCCAAGTATTGAATGGTTTAGTGTCTTGTAAACTAGCTATATAATACTCTTATTTTATAGGACATGTCTAAATTTATGCATAATTGTTCTGTTATAGACCCTCTTGAGATACCTCATATGATAAAATCATATTTATAACTTAAGAAATAGAGACATAAGAAAGGGGTGAGCTTGAATGATCGGTATGAGAAACATAAAAACTAGTAAAAATAATTATATAATGAAAAATATCTAAAACATAAGAATGGGCAAATTATTATATAAAAATATTATGTGATTAGAAGCGATGATCATAAAACTTGATAGAGATTTAATGATAATATAATAGGGACATAATACCAAAGAAAGATCATTATAATCATTACATTGAAGCGTATAATAAAAGTTTAAAAAAGTTTGAAATTACAACATACAAAATATTAACACAATTAGAAAATTTAATATCATAAAAATTTAAAAATATTAGAATTAGTGAACATTTATAGAAGTAAAACAAATATAATAATATAAAATATTGTGGACAAATCATCCTAACTCACGTTCACACAAAAACAAATAAAAACATCTTCCCACATCTCATTCACACAAAAAACATTTGAAAAAAGATTCTCACATCTCATTGGAACAAAAAACTTTTGAAAAAGTCTTCCTTCATCACATTCACAAAGAAATCATGTAAAAAAAGTTTTCCACATCTCATTTACACAACCAACATGTTAGCAATGATTTCTGTATCTCATTAACACATCATTTAATCATTTTGGGTGATAAAAAACCTTAACCCATTCATTTAAGGTAAATATATGACCCAACCCATCATCATCTATACATATGAGTTCTAAAAGATGTTAATAATTCAACATATCATGAAACATCATGGTAATGAAACTACATTTCATTCATCACATCACAAAGAACCCATGGAAATGAAAGATGAGTTTTATTACATTTGAAGATGATATCACTAAAATTAAAAATAGGCATGTAAATTATGGATACCAAGAAATAAATCACGAAAACATAGTATTTCATAAGAAAATATTTTTGTTGATTCATCAAAATAATTTCCAAATAAATAGATTTATTATTGACATAGTGAAAATGGTGTTGAAATCACAAAATAATTTTTAGAAAAATATTGTATCATTGGTGTAAAATAATAAGTTACATTCTCTTTGAAAGTTAATTTTGTAAAAGATGAAGTGAAAATACTTTGAATTTTTTTATTTGGATGTAATATTCAATAATAGTTCTTTTAAGAGACATAAATTTTATCAAAAAGATTACGGAGTGGAAGAAAAAACTATTTATATTGAAAGGATGGAAAAAATATTTAACATTTTGAAATGACCTTATTGAAAACCCACAATAAAAATTAGTGATAAATATTTTTTTTTGAAAGATTATAATGGGAATATAAATGTCACATGTGAAAAAACATAGTTATATATCCATATATAAAAGTGAGGATTATAAAAAATGAAAAGTGTAGACATGGTCGTGAAACTGTTACAAAGGAGAATATGAATTATCATTATCATAGTTTCATTTGTAATAAAGAATAGAACTCGTAAAAAAAAAGAAAGCATTAATCAAAATTGATCTCACAAAATTAAAATATGGTATACCAAATGAAATGAAAAATTAATATAAAGTAGAAACTTTAAAACTCAAGAAGTATATTGATATATAAAAAACATTACATTTTAAGAAAGATATTAATCATATCCCAAAATAAAAAATTCAATGAATGGAATGGAAAATTAAAATTTCAAAAATAATTTATGGTATTATAGTTGAATATGCAATTATTTACACCATAAAAATGAATATTGGTGAATAATATCTAAGAATGGATCAATAAAGGGTGAGTGGGATGAAAACCCTTACCTTGTTTTAAATTCTTAGTAAAATTCACCCTAAGATTCATAAATATCTTAATCGCATATTTCATAACATTTTTCCAATCCATAATCATTTACAACCTTTCTATTTTATGTATATATTTGATTGATATTAGATTTGGGTATTCATAATATAATGATGGAAAATTAAGGAATGATTTTTATAGCATGATTAGAATTCAAAATGATTATACAATGGTATTAATGGGTGATAATGGTAATATATCATTAGTAGGAAATAAATTTTATAGTAAAGTATTGATGATGAGTTTATAGAAGAATAATTCTATGGAAATGAAAAGGCTTACAATAAAGTAGTATCTTGAATTTGAAAAGTACTGGGAAAAAATCCATCAAGGTAACATTGCAGCATTTTTGGGTTAATTGTGTTCGTTGACAAAGCAGGTTTCTATGTGTAATTGTGAAGTTCTAGAGAGGTTGTTGAAAATCAATGTTGACAGAGAACCATGACAAAGGAACGAACAATCTGGAGGTGGTACAAAAAGAAAAGATTTATGTTGGTTATGTTTACTAGTGTTTTCCAAATTTTTGTGGCCCATAATTTGGAGTTTGGTGAGCATCGTGAAAATTGGATTTCATGGAATATATAATTTAAATATGGAAAAGGCATGAGTTTCACGAAGATAGGGTTCTTGGTTTGGATTTCACGAAGACCAGAAGAACGTTGATGGTGATTTTTCATGATTAAGACAAGCTTTGCGAATAGAAGCATTGAATATCATTGTGGTGGAGAAGTGCATTGCGAGTGGAGCATTGTGGTTATGGTGCGATGGAATTGACAAGATTCTTCATGATTACGATGAGATCCATGATTGGAAAATTGTCGTGGTGCTTCATGATATTGAGAGAATTTTTCCAGAAATGTCAGAGCTCTGCGATTTGTGATGACGTGGTGCTGACTTTGCACAGATGGTTCGAGGGTTGGTGGAATCGCCTAAAAATAATCCTTAACCCCTCTAGAGAAGAAGAGATTTTTCAGTGAAAATAATTTTCTCTCGGTTTGTGATGGTAGTTTGTGAAGGTAGTGTGCTTCATGAAAGAAGAGCTTCGCGGTGGCTAATCTAGCTCCGTGAAAGTTACAAGCTCCACATTTTCTCAGTGATCCTCATGAGGAAAGTTATCTCTACGACAACTTTAGATTTTCAAGAGTGCTTCGCGAGAGTGCATCATGAAAAGATAATAGATTCACGAAGGATTTTTGAGCTTCTTGAAATTGTGAGCTTCGCAAAGTAGGGTGCTTTGTAAAGGTGTTTCCTAAGGAACTGCCCAATGTTTAGGGTCAAGGGGGTATTAATAAGTGGATGATATTTTGACTTCAATAGAGCATCTACATACAGTGAAGGATGCATTCATTAGTAGTAATGAAGAGACCTATAGGTCTATAAACTGTGAGTGGGTCTTCTGAAGAAGAAGTGAGCTCACTTTAGTTGAGAGAGTAGTGAGTTCTCAATTGTGAGGGGTTTTAAACCAGAAGCGACAATGAGTCCACTTCAAACTTGTAAACAGTAGTGCACTTATTTTGGAATTGGTACATCAAAACACTACCGGTGTATTATCCTTGGACGTAGCCTAGTGAGGGTGAACCAAGTAAGAATTGATGTGTCATGTGCATGCTTTAAGGTTTATTCATACTTTGCATCAGTAAGGAGAAAGAAGAGATTTTTGTCTAATAGAAAAACAAGATAAAAAGGGGTAGTTGTTTTAATATTTCATACCCTGATTCACCCCCCCCCTCTTAGGGTATATATCCAAGTTGACCTAACAAAAAGAGACACCATTAATGTGTGATTTCTATAGTATAATTGTTATACAAAAGGAACTATTAAATATGATTAATGTTAGATAATGGAAAAATCTCTTCAATAGTAAATAATTTAGATATTTAAAAACTAATTTTGAACACATATAATCATAATAAAAAGTTATTAAAAATTTATTATCAAAAAACAAATACTTGAATAAAAGAAAAGGTAGAGAACCCTTACCTTACTAAGTGGATTCATAAGTCTTGGGAAGACTATGAAGAATCTTATGAAATTCTTAAGAGGTGTTTAGTGATTAATGGGTAAAATAACTACATTAAAATTTTATTTATAGTGGATAATTATGGTATAAGTGGTGGGAGTGATCTCATTGTATAGGTGAAAATAGAAGCCTTTTCATGGAAACTAATGTTAGTTAAGGGTTAATAATGGAATCACATGGGTATTAGGTAGGTTAGGTGAGTTAGGATAGTTAGGTGGGTAAATGGTAGGTGAGACATGTGGGTATAACTTTCACAAAAAAATCCTTTCTAGAAGGCGTAAGTGACCTTTTCATTTTTTTAATATTAGAGATACATCATTTTCATGTTTTTAACTTTATTAATCATAGTTAAAAATTAATCGTCACAATTATTTTATTAATAAAAATAAATGATTATTTTTTTTAATAAATTTATACATTATGGATATGAATTAAGGATTCAATTAACAAAATTGAATTTACAAATAGGTGAAAATTTACTTTTAAATCAAAACATATAATGTGCAAGAAAACTATTTTTGTTACAAGATGAAATTTTAATTGTCAGATGTCCTTATTCTTATTCAAAATTTATTTTGATCTAAAATTTTGTTAATTTATTTTCATATATATTTAAAAATTATATTATATTATAAATTTATTACAAATCCAATTAAAAAGTATACATAATATTCAGAAAAAAATCATTCTTTTCAAAATAACGTCTCTACAATGGTAAATAATTTTTTACCTGTAGTTACTTAGTATTTGTTCTAAATAATCAACTTGATATTATTATAAAATTTATACATAATAATTCTAAATTTTAAATACTAATTTTATATTCAATTATTAAAATATATAAAAGTTAATTTTAAAATTATTGAATTATAATTTATGAAAAATAATTTTTTTACAGATATTACATAAATTATAAACTCTTAAATTTGGGATTATAAGTTAAAAAAATAAAATAAAAAATAAAATTATAAAATAAATATTTAGTCTTATCAAATTTTTTAAATAATTTTCAATTCATACTTGTATATTAAAAATGTCATAATATTCATGTTATTTCAGAAAACGTTATTTGGAATAATTCACCAAGAAAAAATCATTTTTTTACAAAATATCATAAAATAATGATATGATAATTATAACATTGTAAATTAAATAATGATTTTATATTTATATGATTTAGACTCTAAAATTTATTAATATATTTTTTAAATAAAAGTTAAAATATTATGAATATTTAATTTTATTTAAAAGTGTTTTTACAAGGAAAGTGTTCTTAATATTATTTAATATCATTTTGTATTTTAAAATATGTTTATATGATTGTTCATGTATAATGATATTTTAAAGTGTTTAATTTAATATTATATGTTAAAATATTCAATACTTTTTAAAACATTTCTTTGAGAAAAGTGATATATGTATATTATACTAAATATACTTAAAAATACCATTAAAATGCTAATTTGAATTTTATATATGCTTCAGGTCATATTTTAATAATAGTAGTAGTAATAGTAATGACTCATAAAACCCAAGGGATTATAATCCCTCAAGTAACCCAGTTGACCATGTGACATTGAGTACCCAATAGTCTTCCCACCAATCTTTGGAAGTCTCTAACAATAGAACATGCCATAAGACTGATCGCAGTGAAGAGAAATTTTTATATTCCCTGACCCCTTTATTTCGACTACTATATTCTCATAACATCATTCTATTTATTTTATTAACTACTCCACGATACAATCTACTATCATTATATTCCAACAAGAACTGAAACCATTTTTTGATACAACTTGTTAGGGAAGAGAGTAAAAATTCAGGTAACTATTAGTTTTTTATTCTAGTTCTCCAACACAGCAAAATATAAAAACATTAGAATTACAATCCTCTAATCAAATATCCTCTATTACATAGACATCACAAACTGAGATGTCCAGGAATCCCATCCACCACATTGATCTGTTCTCTAACTATGGTTCTGGTCACCTAACTATCTCCCTTCTAAGCAAACAACACACGAATAAAATACCAAAAAACATAAACATTCATACAGAAAACACAAATATTGAGCACATATGAAATACATGTTTTAAAAACTGATTCCTATAGCCATCATATATTAGAATCACATTAAACCTTCGAGGAATAAAGTAGTAATGATTTAGAAGGATGACAATCTTCTTAAAATCTCTAAAAATGGATTATGTGGTGTCAGTATTGTGTCATATACCCATGGGATAATGGAATTACTACTTTCATTAAATTAAACAAAATAAATCTTAGTTACAAGGATAATAAGATTATGAAAATCACACTCAGACTATAGAAGGAATTAAAACCAATGCATTGCTAGTTTCTTCTTTCATCACTCCTCCTAGCCTTCCAATTCTGGAATATCAGCCTCCAACATCTAGATGTGCCTAGTTTTTCACCTTAAAATTCCACCTCATCTATGGGTATAGAGTTATAATATCTTTTTCAACCATTATCCCATCCTTTTTAATCATTTAGATGAGTACCACTAGAATTATTCACACCGTCCGATCATCCATTCCTCATTACTATCCATAATAACAGGGAACCCTCCTTCGGAGGGAGAAGAAAATGTTCCCATATGTCATAGATTTAAATTACTTATGACACTTATAGAATAGTTCTCATAATATTTAAATGATAATTTATGATTCAGGGAACATTTCCATTACCAAAAACCAATGTGTAATGACTAAATTAATCATCATCAGTATCTTATCATCCTGAATTCTACACAACCATCAATGGCTCTAGAACTCATGTTACTTCTAGACGAAAAACAAATATTCAATTATTTCTCAATAACATTACATAATCAATTATTCATGCATCAAATGATCTACCTAAGTATTCTCAAACATGGAATCTACTATTATCCATTTATATAACTCGTACGTATAGTGTTTTACAATGAAATACACCCTAAACATTAGTGAACCATCGGTTTAACTCACATTGATGCTTCCAATGAAATCTCTTACACTTCCTAATTCTAGATATCTCAGGGTGGAAATATACATTCTCTATCAGGGTCTTTATGTGTAACATTTAGTGACTAAACTACTAGATCTCCCAAAACATAACATTGAAAAATGTTATCAAACCAAAAATCCAACAGATAAGTGGTATGGTGGATGGCACTCTTTTTATGGATTATTTTTTGGGAGATGGATGAGGTGATTACAGAACTAGAATAAAAGAATTGGATTCATGTTTGAAGAGGGATACATTTCTAAACATTGATCAATGTTGGTGTCCTCAAAATATTCCATTATGTGAGAGAGACACATAGTATTGATCTTTTTTGTATGGTATTTCATGACCATATGTTCTCTTATGATGGATTTGGAGTGTTTTTTGGAACATGGGGACTATATAACTACTTCCCTTAGAGGGTAGTGGTTTTCCCTAGGTTTTAATATCGAATATTTCAATTGATGTTATAATTAATGACCATCTTAGTTGAGTTTTTTACATATTTTGGAATGTTTTATAGAGTCTGTTAGATATTACAATCACATATAAACTCTAGATATACAATTCTAGGAAGAAGTTTTCAAAGATTATTTTGGTTTTTAATTTCTCAATTTTTTTAGTGGTTGTTATGCTAGGTTATATAGCCTATAGAGAGGGCATATTGGAATAGTCAGGACTATCAACTATTGATTTTGGAATATTGGGCCACTTGAAGGGAAGTATTGTTATTCTAGGAATTTTGAGTAAATATATGATGATTCCTAATATTCTTAACAATATAATTTTTAAAAGATTTATGACAACACAAATGAGTTTATTTTTATAAATATATATAATCATTTTTAGAGTGTTATTTGTGGATGGAATTTTCCCATGAATTATTATGAAGATTATATGTATAGAGTATCATTTTTCCTTTATTACTTGAGTAATAGATGTTCATAATTTTGACTCACATGTAAAAGATGACAAAGAAACAAACATAAATCTTAATGACCATTCTTTTTTTTAACAATTCTAATTTCAATGTGGAATCATTTTAAAATACCCAATAGTGGAGTTTAGTACTGATTTATTGTTATCATATGAAAAGAATCAGGAAATCAATTTAAAGGCGGTAAGAAAAGCACTCCTACTAGGGGTAGTAATGAAAATGAAAAATTTGAGCATGTTGTTAATGGTCTATGGGTTTATTTAATCCCGTATATTAGGACAACCTTTGGTTATGAGGATTCCTATGACTATTATACAACATGCCTGTTCTTTTTAATACATATTTCATTAAAATATTCTAGAGTCAATGGCACCTAGAATCAAAGAATATGCTCCATCTATGGAAATTTTTATACTAATTCACACAAATATTGAGCTTCTACGGATGACTTAGGTACATAAAAGAGTTGATTTTCATTTATCATGGGTTTATTTTATAATATTCTATTTTTATAAACACAAATTCATCCATTTTCTATGATGAAATGTTTTAATGGTGGGGTTCATGAAGGGTTTTGGTGTTTTCCCATTTAACAAATTACTCAATTTTGAGTTTTAAAGTATGAAGTTATAGAATATAGGTAATAGAATAATATTTTATCTAGTATTTTAATACTAAAAAATAATTTTGTGGTTCCATTGATTTTATGGAATGGTTTCTTTTTATTTACATCAGTTTGGTAAAAACAATTAGCACATTAAAATTTATGGGTTTTTTAAAATTTAATATTTATATTAATATTTATCCTACTAGTGTGGAAGGAAATTTCCCATGAATTTGTTGTCACAAAAAAATTCACCATATTTTCATTGGGAATATGGGTTTTATACCATTGGAGAACTAATATTGATTCACAATTGGGCCCTCAGCTGCGTCCAATTTGAACATGACCTAAAAAGAATACATTAATTATTATGTAATTAAAGAAAATCTATGAATCCCAAAAATCCCTATATTTATTCACCCTTAACCTTTAGAATTTTGCTTAGATTCTATAGAATTTAATTTGGAGAGAGTTCTTATGTGGATGGAGGCTCCCATTATTTTTTAGAAATGGTGATGGAATTCACAGACCAAGGAAATGATGATCAGGTTGTGTGGAATAGAAATTAGATTAAAGTGATAAATTTAATAGGTATAAATTAGGGATTTTTTATTAAAATTTATCTCTTTTATTTTTTTTAATGATCTATAAAATTGGAGAATTGGAACTAGATTTTTATTACGCTAAATCTATAGATTTTTATTTTGAGTTTGAAACTATCTCCCACTTTTCAAGATATTTTTTTAAATTGTGGATTATTAGATATATATGTTCACATTCATAATTATAAATTTTTAATATTTGTCCCTAAAGGATAAAAATGTTTTCAAGAAACATTCAAGATACTAGAATTATTTGGATCTTGAATGGCTCCCATATTATCCACTTTCTCATAGAAAATGATCATCGATAGCTTCAACATTGTTTGGTGGTATGATGAAAATGTTCAAAAGTAGTGGATTGAAATTTTCTCAATGGAATGATTATAATACGAAGAGGAAGTTAGTCAATGTTTTTATTAGATTCAAATGACGTCATCTTGGGTGATGATAGGGCATCAGTCTGATGAGATTTCAGGAAACATGATAAATGAAATTGATAGAGGGGTCCCATGGAGGAGAAAAAATAATGGGTTAGGTCTTAGAAGGACCCCTAGTGGCCTAAATGGTGGTGGGTTAAAATACATGCACAAATATTGGTACATTTTATAGCTGTTGTGATAATGTTAGATGAATCTAGAAACATGTTTGAGAAATAAACTTCATAGAATGTAGTTTGGGAGAGAAAATGTTATATTGGGTGTTGGGATGCATAGGTTTTATGAATTTTCATATGTATTAGAAATTTTTTTGAATCAAATTCATATGTTGGGTAGTCTATATAATAATAAATTAGATTTCCTTCTTTCTATGAAATATTAAATTATTTATTTCTTGAGACACATCATGTCCTACTAAGTACATATCATTTATGGATTTGACTGGATGGATCAGATCTTGGAAGAGGACATTTTATCTAATATGAGGTGTCTCACACCATGTGTGTATAATATACATGTATTGTATCAATGTGTGAGGTGGATTACAATATTTAGTGGTAACATGAATAATCTTAACCATGATTCCCATATGTTGTGTAAATAATAACAAACACAATATTGTTATAATTACTCATCAAAAGTTAGTGACAGTACGTAACTAAGCCACTAAATTGGGCATATACACCCTTTACCTTAAGGTACATGTCATTCACTTATCCAAAAATTTTATATTTTCAAATATTATATCCTAAGGTTTGGATTTTGTCTTGTGAGTTTTCCATCCTAAGATTTGTTTACCCACATAGAGTGTGATGGTAGTCCACTCTTTGGAATTACAAGGAAAGTGCAATAAGTTTTATGAATTTTAGTTATCTTTATCTCTATAGTATTTAGGACTGTGTTTGGGAGATACTTATAAGGTATAAATGGAGTTAAGAGCTCCCATGTGGATGTGACAATGATTGAGAAAGGGTTCCCTACTTTCATTCTAGGAATCTATACTCCCCCACATACGTTAGGTAAGGGTAATAAAAATCAAGAAGTGAGTTGTTACTCCCTTGGAACCATTAATGTACATGTCTCCCATAATTATAATAGATTTATAAACACCCCCACTTACATGGGGCATTGGTACTTTGTTAGGTATTCCCTCATATTAAGTCTTATACTCATCGAGTTTCTGGTCCACCACTAAATGTTCTATGAGGCCCAAAGATTCTTTATATGGATCAGAACATATTGAATGAATGGGATATTACAACATTAACTGATATCTGCTTTTGGATGAGGTGAATGTTTCCCAACATGTTTCAATAAAATTTAAAAGGTATTAGTCAGTTGTAGGAACAGATACACCCCTGATGGGTGTAAATGCCTCTATGAGGGACAATTTTTTCTTTAAGGTATAGGGTAATTGTGTGAAAAGGCTGATTTTTGTTGATGTATTAGGACATAAGACTCATAAAATATTCATGGTTTCTTTTTAAATGTAATTTATAATTTGGGAAAGTTAGATATTATCCTTTGAGGACTATAGTCGAGAGGACCAGGGAATTTATTTTGTCTTTAATATTTCTTGAGATAGAGAATATCTATATTTATTTCCTTCTTTCTTGTAACCATTATGATCAAGAGATTTAGTTAATGTATTTAATTTCCATTCCCTCATTATATGTAGGGTTTCATAAAGTATGTTTATACTCACCCATGCATAGGCTCCATCCCACATGTGTTGAGTCTGTGTTGATTTCCCACAATACATAAATATTCTTTGTAGGAATTGTTTTGGTGAATAATCCTAAAATTTGCCTCTTGGTTATTAGTTACATTTTGTGACCCATGATATATATGTATTCTGAAAATGGTTTATCCCTTGAGTTTTTGAAAAATTTAGGCTTCATCCCATATCTTGAATATGTTTAACCTGGGTAGGTGGTGTTATAAATATGTATTTCTCTTGTGTGATTACCTTTATAGTAATTCACTTATCATGTGATGTCTCATTTTCAAATTTCATATAGATCAGTTGTTTATATGTACATTTTTGGGGTTTTTATTTATTCTTTTCATTGTATATGTGTTTTTCACTAGTTTATATAGTTTAAGACATACATTATATGTTTAGGAATTTTGAATCTAGTCACTATACCATGATCTATTAGTGTTAGGATTTAGGTGGAACACTTAGATTACCATTTTTCTAGGAAGGGATCTATGAGTCAGGTCAGGTCAAAATTTTTGTTTGTTCAATATCTAAGAGATAAAAATTTTGTTGTAACAATGTGGGAATTCCATAATAAACATAACATAAATTATGAATTAGAAAAGAATAAAGAGCCAATAGTTTTAATGGGATAATTTAAAATTAAACTAGTTGAATTTGATCCTAAATTTTAACTTGTATTAAGGATCATGTTTGTTAGAATATTTCTTACAATTTATCATTATAATGGATACAATATATTTCAATTTTAATTTATTATTCATTCTTCAATGTAGAGATTTAAGTGCATGTATATGTTGATTATTTTTATGTATTTCAATTTGCAGATGAAACTATAAATTTGGTTATTTTAATGAAGGCATCAAAAAGTTTGAATTAAGGCCTGAGATCTTATTACTCAAAGTTTTATAGATATTTGATGTTGTACGAATTCAAAAAATTAGTGAAAAACATACATTATATACATGTATACTAAAAAAATCAATCCTTTCAATTATTATTAAAAATGATATTATTTTTTCAATAATTGATATATAAATTTTAGGTTGATCACTACTCAAATTAAAAATAATTTTGAGACGTTAATGCTTAGAGAAATGAAATTTTTCTTAGTTTTATAAACAAATCAATGAAAAGAACCGTTTTTTTCTTTAGGGAAATATGCTCATGGAATATTGAAGAATCTTAAAATAGAATAATCCAAATAAATTTATACTCCAATGGTAGTGGGAAAAAATAATTTTAAATATTGTGAATGTAATTAAGTTTATTAAAGTTAGTTTATAAAACTTCTTTGATGTTTTCTGAACATGGGTACTTCAAGAACAAACATTATATATGTTATCTTATAATGCAATCACATTCAAATTCCACTAAATAAATATAATCTTATGGTAGAAAATATAATCCATTGGTATTTTAAATCTATATTTAATTATGTATTAGAATATTATTGAAATATAATGAGTTTTATTTTTATATTTCTTGATAATGATCTTTTAGGGTGTGTTAATGATCAGAAGTCAGCATCAAGGGAGATATTATTCTATGGATAAAATTAGGTCTTTTGAAACAATATTAATTTTAAATCCAAGGATGTAAGTATATAAATACAAAAATATATTCCATTAAGTCATGAAATGACTTTGTTTATGTGGATGATAACATAATTGGAAAATCTAAAAGTGGGCATGATGTTTCCTTTTTCAGTAGTTCGTTTCAATCAAGGTGTTGTTATACTATTTAAATATTTGTTTGAACAATATAAATAAAAATTCATGGATATAACGTGAAGCATCATAAAAAAAATATGAAATGCAATATCTTGAATATATAATTTTTTACAATAAAGGAACATGATGTATAATTGTTTACAAAATCATTACCTAAATATTTATTTCAGAAATTATGGTTGATGATTGGATTTTAATCAAATATTTCCCGAATTTTTTCTTGGTATATTCATTTCTTTTCCCCTTATTATTTTTATTTTTTGGTCAAATGGGTAGAAAATAGAATAAATCCTATGTTATTTATTTTTGTCATTAAAAAAAAAGTTGATATTCATAATTAATCCAATATAAAATGCTCTCACCTCAAAGGGTGGTAAATATATTTATTAGAGAAAGTGAATATATAATATGTACACATGGGTGTGTGTGTGTGTGTGAATATATGTTTTGAAAGGGTGTGGATTTTGGGAACAACATGCATATGGGTGAATTTATGAGTTCACTATTATGTTAGTGAATTTTGAAAAAAAATTATGTGTTTTTTAGTATGTTTGTAGGAAATATGTTAAAACATACATAGTATGAGTCACAAATAAAATTAAGGAAAGTATTGTTTGGTTTCATTTTTTATAGAATAATTTAGAAATTGATTATTATTATTTTGGTATAGAAGTTGATACAATAAGTGACGGGAGTCATTATTTATGAAAATGCCTCTGAATTTCTTTTAGTCATTCTTAGTTCCAACACAGTATTTTATCATGTAGTATAATAATTTAATACTTAAAATATCCTTGTTCGATATGAGAGAATTAGGTGGAGTTCTTACTTTGTTTTTAATACATAAATAAGTATTTTAGAGAGATGTGTTGTTGTGATTCATGTTAAATTCATTACCTTCTAAAAAATTAAAAGGGGAAAACTATTAAAGACATTTTCTTATCATGGTTGAAGAAAGTTTAATTGAAGGGAATAATTTGTTTGATAGAGTTAGTCTTTTTTAATTTTTGAAACATTTTATCTAATTATGATGGGTTTGATTTTCAAGTAATCTAATGATTAAAGTGATTAAATTTGATTGATAAACATGTTGTAGATGGTTGTAGGAAATTATGGGGTCGATTGGATTTTTAGGAGAAGTTGTGAAAGAATTTTTGGTACTAGAAATGAAATAATTTTGAGAATATATTAATTTCACTATATTAGTTATATGTCATATTTTATAAAATTGGTAAGAGAAATACCAAATCACAATATTTAGGGTTACATTGTGATTTTTTGACAAGAGGTAATTAATCTTGGGATTTTATTATGAATTTTTTAACACAAATTTTTTTAATCCATGATATGTTATTATGCCTATCATTGTAAGGATTTGGTTATTCCATGAATCAAACCTGTGATTGTTCAATGCGGGATTTTATTGAAATTATGTCCCAACATTATTTCATAATGGTATTATGTAATAAGAATTTGAGTTTGTACAATCATTGTGGAAACTATTTTGGTCATGATTAATAAGGAAAAATATAGGATAATACGATATTATATTGAAATAGAATTAGTTACGGTGTAATGAGTTTGAATTAAAATCCATTTTTCAATGAAATTTAGTTTAAATAATTTTAAAACCATGAACATTACTCTCTAATGAGGAACATTATCCTAAATTGCTTTAAGTATCTATATATTTAAACATTTTATATATTTCAAAATAATTGATATAATAGAAGTGTCTCGTAGGTTTGTTGAGAAGTATAAAGAAGTAACATGACACAATTGGGGGTAAAGGGAATGGAGAATAATATTATTGACGTTGGAGAACTATTTCATCAATAATTAAAGGATGAAAACTTTTATTTGATTTTGGTAATTTTAATTTGAAGTATGGTGAGGTTTTCTTTGATTCAATAGATTATTTTTTAATATATTATTTATTTTTTGAATTAAATAATAATATTTTTAAGCGATAAATTTTGTTTAAGATATGCCTAATTTAAAGGAAGTGGTTTTAGTAATATTTTAATAAAGAATATCATCTATATGGATTTTATATATTAATTATTTCATAAATGTGAGGGAAAATGGAAAATTATAGAGGCTTTATTATAAGGACTAACATATCATTTTATTATCTTTTTTATTTACATTATTTTTATAGTAAATCATGTGGCCATTGGTATTTTAAATTTATTCCAAGGATGTATCCATTCATGTTTGATCGGTGAACCATGTAAATGATTACATATTACTTTTCTACTTTAATTCACTCTAATCACTCAATAGGATTTGGTTATTAAGAAATTTTTTGAATATGTTATAATTATTTTATGTTAATAACAATATATTATAATTTTTTGAATGATATGAATCATTCAAATATATTTTATTCAATAAGTAGTTATCAAAGAATATAATCAATTCATATTAATTTTCTTGTTGATTTCATATATTTAAGTGATAATATGAAATTTTTAGAAGACTTCGTTATAATTATCAAAGGACAATACTTTATCTATTTGTGTTTATCGGATATTTTTAGTGAATCAAGAGACCATGGTTGTTTCCAAGTCATTATAAGGATTTAATTTTTCATCATTGACTGTTGAACCTTTTAAATTAATATGTGCTTTTTATTTAATTTTTTTACCTACTTGACTCAAAATAATTAACATCAATGGAATGTTATTATAATAAGTTTATAAAAAAATGAATAGAGTATTATAAAATTAAAAAGTGGAAAATAAATTATTTGATTCACCCCATTCTTCATAAATCTATTTTGTTCCCTTTAACTAATGTCTCTAAACATTCTATGAGATATACATTTAAAAAACAATCTAAAAAAATTCAAACTTGTGACTCATTATTTATCATTGTATCTTCATACAATCTTATATTCATGTTAACCTTATCATTTTCTTCAAAACACATGATTTTATATTAAAAAAATTAATTATGTTTAAATCATTGATTTTTCCTTTAAGGAGATAATTTCTATTTCACTCACATGTAATGAATATATAATATATAACTGATTTATAAATAAAAAATTTCCATTAGTAGTAAGACCATGATATATTATATAAAATATTTCTTTATATCATATGAACTAGATTTATGATTAAGGAGAAACAAAATAATTTAGAACTATCACCATAATTATTAAATATATAAGGATTTTATATACCAGTCATGTTTTTTCCACGATAATTGTTTTCAAAATGGATTAAATAAATAAAAATTTTAATCCACTTTAAAAAACTGTGTCACACTTCTCAAATATTTATCTAACAAATATAGTCTTTTAAATGAATTTATTTTCTACTTTCTCGTTAATGGGGTTCCTTATCTTTCATGTTAACTTTGTTACTATTATTAAAATATTATCTTTGTATTTTTATATCAAAAACTAACATTAGATTAATATTGAAACTCTAGATAAAATTAAATTATCCCATCCTAATTACTAATTTTATTTTCATATGTAGAACCCCATAGGACCCCATGTGTGCTTCCCATTACACCGTAGGATATTGACTAGTAAGAAGTGCCAAAAACAAATATAGAAAGAATATACCCTCAAAGATAAATGTTAAGAGTCTTTTAGGAATCTATCAAAAAATTTTAATGAACCATCTGTATATTGGATATAATATATCACTAGGAAAACAATATAGATTCAATATTAATATCCACTAGTGAGGTATAAAATTAAATAGTATATAAAATGTACACATGTAGAAACAAAATAATAATTTCATCTGCATTATGGTACATTAATAAGACAATATAAAGTATACTCCCATAAAAAATAATTGGAATAAATGAAAATTATCATCAAGATCCATGCCCCCTACACCATAAAAAACCAAAATGTTTAATGAAACATGATGTTATACCCATGTAAAAAACATATTTTGTGCAAATGAGTACCGGTGAATCATTTGACCTAATAGGAGTCCCCCAATCACATTGATACATTGTGTTCAAGAGATCAAGTAAATATATTCGCAAGTTAATGATTACTATTACTCATCCTCCTCAAAATAGATCCCATGAAATGACATGAAATATTATTATACCTATGTTTCATCAGGGTAAAGAAGACACATGCACCTAGAAGATGACAACTAGTCTTGAAAAACCTTGTCCAAGTCGAACTTACATGTCACAAAGACTCACGAATATAAATCTAGTATTTGATACCATAAGGCCAAAAACAACCATATTTGAAGATTATATCATCAAGAGGTTTAACTTTACATCCTCAATAACTCTCACTTAAAAATTCCAACCTAACTCATCATTATTATAATGATTCATTAATAAACAAAACCAAAAATATCATGCGAAGTGATGATTGTATGTATAAATAAAATAATAAGAAATAAAATCGGTCCCAAAAATAATTTTCAATCATAAAATGAAAATTAAAACCACAGGTAAAGTGAAATAGGGTCCAAAAAATGAAATCGAAATCCCATGATAGGAAAAATGTAATAAAAATAGTAGATCCCAACCACTTGAAATAATAATGGTCTCATTTCTCATGATATATATGATATCATCACATGAGTCCTCATTGGATATTTTAGTTAAACTATCTATAAATTTTCTAATGATATATCCTATATATTATATGTTGTTACAATAGTTGGCTCCCACTACATGATCTTATTTAACTAAAACTACACAATTATCTCTTAGATCAAACAATAAGATTTTATATAAATATAATCTTATATTTGAGGAAAAAGGTCATACTATGGTGTTACCATATGTAAGATAGGATAACTTGAAGGTATGTTTTCTCACATCCACTGATGGACTCACCCTTCTAACCAAGTTCTAACCTCATTACCATAATATATCCAACTTCAAATAGGTAAGAGAATTATTTGGAGAGGTATTATCATGGAGTGAGAACATATCCATTTGTATACATGAACATACAATAAATTAATTCACTCTCTTGAAGTAAATAATAATAATTGAGTTCATCTATGATGTGAAATTTTTAGCATAGTTTCATTAAAAACTCATCCATCCAACTCAATTTACAAACCTAGGTGTTTTGTCTGACTATGATAAAATAAAAAGACAATAACGAGGTAAACTATAACACTATTATCCCATTATTCTAGTAAGTAAGTCTGAACCAAATTTACATATATATTTCATCATTTTAGATGATAACATAATATACTACAAAATAATACATGACTGAGACTAAAAAATCTTTAGGTTATATGAATAGTAGATATAAAATGAACTTATTTCATGAAATATATTTAATATTTCCCTTAAAGTTCATCTCTCATAGTATCCTTCTTAGATATTTTTTTAATACTTTTCTTCATAAACTGAAGAAAATTTAAATTTAAAAATTTGTGAGATATGATTCTTTGGAAACCTGTTGGTTCATTATAATGTCTATTTTTATTTTTTATTTACTTTTTATTTCATTTTTTGTTTTCTCAGAGGTCGGGGGTTGGAAGCTTGGTTTTATGGGAAAAATGGACCTGTTACATAGTGTGTCTAACCATATGGCTAACCAAGTGAGGGTGGATGTTTTCGGGAATGTTTTTTATATATTTTGATCATAGATTTAATATAATTCAAGGCTTAGGGGAAAGTATGTGACTCATTGTTGGTAGATATGAGCAGTCGCATGGTTGAAACATGGTTTATTAACTATGCATCCAAATCGTGTTAATTGTTCAAGTCCTAAAAAAATTGTATTTTAGTAAAAATTCCTTTGACAAGTATATATTCGGTAAAAATATTTTACTATACTTCTCATGTGCATACCCCTTCCCATGGTGTTGGAGATTATCCCCTTTCCTCATTGTGGATTCTCCATGGATTTGAGGTGTTTTGGTTTGAGGTAAGTCCTAATATTTATGATTTTTCATTTTCTACATTGGTTTTCATCATTCTTTCAATATAATGGATAAGTAAAAACCTAGCTGGTTGGTTGGGAAAATATAATGATTTTAAATGGGGGTTTGGTTTGATTTCTTATAGTTTGGGTGTGTGAGGTCTTATTCTTCCTAAATATGATAGCTGTGATCCAATGTGATGAGTTAGAACCATTTTCATGGTATATTTTCCAATTTAGGTTCATTTCTAATATATTACCTTCAAATTATTAATCTCCATTGGTTTATATTTGATAAATTTCCATTTAGGTGATTTTTAATTGATGTTAATTATGTGTTTGAAGTGATCCATAGTTTTCCATAAGCAATTTAATGTTTAATGTGGGTTTGCAAGGGGATGTTCCTTAAGTGCTCTCCATGTGTTTGATAAAATGGATTAAAAATTTATTATCATTTTAAAATGATTTATAGATAGGTTTCAGAAATGGTTTTAACATAAGGAAGATATTTTATAAAAATCAGAATATTTATTTATTAATATTAATTTTAAAATATCATTTTATGTATAGAAAAATTGTTGCGAACAAATTTTGATATTAATTAGAACATGGGATCCAAGGTTTTGAGTGTTTGTGTTTTCCAAGGAACATTGAGATCCTTTGGGAGGAATACAGAGATATATTTTTCTTATTTTTCAAGATACATAGAGTTCCCTTGGGAGGAAGATCGAACGTTCTTCCATATGTTGACCAAGAGACCGAGATAGCTCTTGGGAGTTGAGCTTCAGGAAGAACATGAGAGATTAAAATTTATTTATCCATATAAAAACCAATATTTTAGACTCACTCAAATTATACCCTTATTTTTATATCCCCTAGTGATCATTACGAAGGTGGGGTTAATTTACTTTCATTTATGGATTATATTAGTTCCATGCATGATGTGATAACATGTTTCATGCTCATTTTCAATTAATTAGTTATATAATAGTGACATTTATGATTAAAAATTATTATTATTATTTTGGGGAGTTTTATTATAATTATGTAATGTGGAATTTATTTCTTTATTTTATCCATACTGATAAATGTTTGGAAAACATTTTTATTTTGAAGAAAACCAAAAGGATTTCAAAAGCTTTATTTGAAGTGAAATATTTTCAAGGTGTATTAGTGTAAAAAAATGAGCTTTCAAACTAAATTATTAGTTTCTATGGTTCAAAAGACTTAAATATAATCATTTTGGTATCCTAGTTGTAGTTTTTCTTCATCCCTCCATATCGAATTAGTATTAAGTATGATTTTATTTCAAGACATAGGTAATGTAATGGGATATATATATATATATATATATATATATATATATCTTCTTCATTACATTAGTCCTTTTTTATGGAGGAGATCTGATATCACAAGGATGGATCACAATGAGCTATTTTGATGTTTTTTTCCATTAGGATGTTTGTATAGGTCGTATGGCCTCTTCTCGTGTATAGGATTTATATCTTTTAAAATGAGATATCATGTTTATGTTTCATTCATGGAATGTGATGTGTACTAATGTGGTGTGGTTTTTGGAATCTGGTTTAGTCATTATTGTGTTTCTATGGGTTTATGTTTATACCTTTCTACTTAGATGATTTTGATGTGGTCATCCCATTTTATGAATGGGTCCTTCAAAATTACCTTGGGATAAATCATTCCCAAGTGGTTATCAATTATACCAAGTGAATATCATCATACCATATCAATTAGGAGTACATCTATGGCCATGTATCCTATTTAAATAGATGATAGGTCAGGGTGATCATGTTTTGTTTGAAACAAAATGGTATCAAATATAGGTTTTGGGTTGGGGTTAGTGGTAGAGTGGATCTAGGACTATTGGAACTCAATAGGTAGGAATTACAGAGTTCCTTACTAGCTCTTACATATGTCAAACCTCTAGTTTATAGGTGTTATCAAGGATTATTTTTACATTTTAAGCCTTTTTATTGGTTTTTAATTATATCTTGATGTATATTATAGTTTATCATGATTTATTGGGCCATTTTCTCACTTATTTCATGTTTTAGGGTGACGTAGGGAAGTCTCTAGGAGGTCAATGGTTTAGACACATGATAAGTAGTAACTATTTGCAGCCTGTGGGGCCATGTCTATAAATATCAAGTGACACATTATTGTTTTGAACATAGTATTCCTAGTTGTGCATCCAAATCATGCACTATGGGTAAATTTATGTAATTTTGATTATTTCACCATGTTTTCATTAAATGCTAATTTTGATGCTAATGTTGATGTTAATACTCTTTATTAAGACCAATTTTAAGGGTTCCCTTTTAGTTAATTGATGTTGTTTGAGATTCAATTGTGAATTGAATGAGTATGGGGTTGTGTTTTATAAAAACTGCATCCCTGAAGAGAATTTTCTATTCATAGATATGTTTCTTCATATCTTTCCCCATGGGATAATCCCTCGATTTATCTGGTCCTTGTGGAGAGGATGATATATATAATCAAATCCTCACACCATGTGAGTATTTGGGAGAAACCATGGATGGTGGACCATTCCCAAGAGTTTACTTGAAAAATACCACTCTTTTTTCATGGAGATAAGGGAGTTAATGATCATGAAGAGTTTTTATACCTGTATAAGTGGATTTTTGAGTTCTTGAAGACCCCTAAGACATTGAATGTGGTATTTTTACCTATATACTAGAAGGGAAATGTTTAAATTAGTGGGAATTTATGGGGTTATAAATATGGTATGAGGATCTCATGTGGACCACATTCAAGGTGGTTTCAATTATAATGTCTACCCAAAAACATTCTGGTAAGTGGAGGCCTGTGAGTTTATGAAATTAGAGAAAGTATACAATCCAATGCTAAAGTATGTTTCCCAATTTAATCAGTTTATTTAGGCCTCTATTGAAATCTCCATGAACAATTATCTTTGGGATATATGTTCGAAATAGAATTGAAAATAATATTGGGTATATGCTTAATATTATATTCTTCTCAACATATTAATATGTGGAATGAAAAGTAGCTATGGGATTGTTTGATATAGCTGGAAAGAAATTTTGAGTGGTGTTCATCAGTGGGTGGTATCCAAATCTCATTACCCAGTCAGAAGAGGAAGAAGGAAGAGTCCCACCATGTTTATGAAAAGATTGATCAATGGTAATAGGTTATAGTGATGTTAGTTTCTATAGAGAATAAGCTAATGTAGACTGTTAGTGTGAGAATTATGATTATACCAAGCCCATTTTCCTAGATTCTAGGATGATTTTCTATCAGTGTATATCGTGGGACATTTCAAGGTTTTTACATGAATCTACAGAGGAGAGTTCTGTTGGATCATTTGTATCTAAGGATTCATTGGTGAAATATGTTGGTTACAAGGGTGAAGAATTTCACCCTTGGTGAAAATATGATTCTCACTAGTTGAAGAAGTGTTCAGTGTGAGTCAGATTCTGTACACCAACATAGAGTTTATGTTATTTTAGTGGAATCTGATGTTGGACCATCCACTATGATAGACGTAGTGCTTATTGCTTCTTCATTGGAATATATTTTATTTAACATGGGTGAATATTATTCTTTTATATCAGTAATGTTTATTTATACCTTTCTTATGTGATTAGATTTTATTTTTTATTGATTTTCCTACCCTCTTTGATAAGAAAAAGGTAGAAGGTCTCATGTGACTACAATATTGTTCTTCGATCACTAACATAGAATATAATTGGGATTTTCTTATATTGGATCCAGATGTTTTAGACCTTATTATTGAGATGGAATGGTTGATCATCTTCAATTCAAAGAGTGACGATTATCACCATTATTTCATGATTAATTCTCTTGATGGGAACACTCACATCTTCTACGATGAGTTGGATTCACAATCATATATGACATGACAAATTTTAGTTAGAGAAGGTTTTCATTTCATGTTATTTTTCTAGGATATACATTTATGAATCATAGAAGTTTCTCAAGAGTGTTCTTCCATTGGTTTTTAATGGGGTACCTCGATGTGTTTATGAGAGATTTTCTAGTGTATCCTCAACATCAAGAGGTTGATTTTACCATTGAGCTACTAGACAAGATGATCTCAATTTCTCTACCATCTTACTAAATGAATTTGGTTGATCTAAAAGAGTAGGAAATTTATATAGATGACCTCAAGTGAAAGTGATTTATCCATCCCAGCGTTTCACTATGAGAATTGGTTCTGTTTGAAAATTTGATAGAGAAGAGCCTCTGTAATTTCTTAGTCTACCATAAGATTAATTCAGAGTCTATAAAACATAAATAAATGTTTCCTAGAATTTATGATATCTGTTATCAGCTTAGAATATCCCATTCATTTTAAAAAATTTCTATAAGATCTAAGTACCAAAAGTTGAGAACCCAAGAGGGGTATGTTCTAAATAATTCATTTCAATACCAGTATCTTAATTTTTAGAATCTGTTTATGTTGTTTGGGCTTACTAGAACTCATAATTTATTTTTGTCTTTAATGTAATGGATCTTCCACCATTTTTCGGATACATTGATAGGTGTGATTAATAACGATCTCGTATCGTATTCTAAGAAAATGGAGATTATACTAGAATTATGAGCGTTGTTCTTTGGAGTCATGAGGGAGAATAATATATATGGAAGGCTTTTTAAATGTCATTTTTGGATCCATAAAGTAATGTTCTTGAACAATATGATATTCAAAAGTAATATTTTAGTGGATCCCAAGAATTTTTAAGTTGTTATTTTTTTTGGAGTGGCCTAATAATGTGTTTGATATTCGAATATTTTAGAACATGGTAATATATTATAGAATTTTTTTTTAGGAATTCTCCCAACAAGATTCTACCTTAAAGGATTCTAACAGGAAAGGGGTGAAGTTTGAGTGGGAAGACAAGTTCCTACATTATTTTGAATAATTACACACTTGTTTGACATCTGTTCCATTTTTTATTTTTTCATGGATTTTAAAATCATAAGCTATATATTGTGAATCCTCGGTTATGGGATTAGGGTGTGTTATTATGTATGACGAGCATATGGGGTCGTATATATTTTGGAGATATTCCGCCATAGTGGAATTATCAGATATAGGACATGGAGTTGGATTATATGATGCAAGTGTTGAAGAAGTGGTGACACTACCTCTTATAGGATCGTTTGATTGTTTACATGGATCATAAAATCCTAATGAACATCTTTACCTAGAAGATCATGGTCCTCCGAAAGAGACGTAGAGAAGAGTATCTTAAAAATATTGAAATTGAAATTGTATATATAGTTTTCAAGGGAAACATATTCCTTAAAACTTTTTCAAGGAAACTTCTAGTGTAGACTATTTAAAAATCAGTGGATGAGTGGGGTATAATGAGTTTTTTAGCTGATCAAATTCCAGAGGTAATAGAGGATGGAGAGACGTTATTGATGACCCATTTTTATTAATTAGGTTAGTAATGAATAGGTATTTGATCCCAAGTTCCATAAAATATGTAGAGTTAAAAATAGTGGGGAGACCTTAACAGATTGGTCTCAGTCTCCCAATGTTTCTCTCATATTCAAGAAGCGGGTGGACTTTGAATATGAGGAGGTAGGTGATGGATCAAGGGAATCATTCTAGTTACTCTATAAATATTGGGATGAAAGGATGGTTTGTACCTTGATATATCTTTATTGCTCTCTTGTATAAGGTGTTTGGTTATGAAATTTTTTTCTCAATGTTTGACATACCAAAGATTCAAAGATGGACTTTAGAGACCATAAAAGTTGTTAAATCCTCTTAACATTACCATGTGGAAGTTTTTTAAGATATTAATTGATTTTTTTATTTTACGAACTTATAATCTGAGTGGTAAAGCAGAAATATTGTTAATTGTTCCCAATTTAGTGAAATCAATAAATTTCCATCACATCATATATTCAATGAAGGTAGATGAGATCGGGAACCTATATATCCAAGATGTTTTTAGGATTTATGGAGTGACTTAGGTGATACTTTCAGAATGGGATGCTCATTTTACTTCTCAGTCCTATAAAGGACTCCAGGAGGCTATAAGAACCAAGATTAGGTTTATCAATACATATCAACCATATGTGGATGATCTGTCTGAGTATACCATCTGGGAAATTGGGGATTTATTATGACCATGAGTTCCTGACTTTTGGGTATTTATGAAAAAGGCACCAATAATTTTATAACTATTATTATAAAAATATTTTTCAGGACTCAAATGGTATAGCCCCATTTGAGGGTTTTTACATGCGTTCATTACAATATTCATTATGTTGGGATGAGTTGTGTGAGTGTTCCTAATTATTGGGGTTGAGTTTCATCTATGAGATGATAAAGATTGTAAATATGATTCAAAAGTTTCTATTGAA
Source organism: Viscum album (assembly GCA_963277665.1). Lineage (NCBI taxonomy): Eukaryota > Viridiplantae > Streptophyta > Magnoliopsida > Santalales > Viscaceae > Viscum > Viscum album. The sequence continues at coordinate 1,507,249,756 of OY728128.1, read as the reverse complement.
ATCTAAAATTCACCCAAAGTCTTAAGTTGACCGACATTGTCAACTGTTAGTGTTTGAGTTTGGTGATTATATGTTTCTTAAAATATTCATTCTTCAGGGATACTGTCACCAGGGGAAGAAGGGAAAGCTTGATCTTTATTATGTTGGGTATTTTTAGTTTCAGAACACTTTGGGAATGTAACATTTTGGTAGGAGTTTCCAACATAGATGAGCACGATTCATGACACAATTTATTTTTCTCAGTTGAAAGGATACCATTCAAAACCATCTTATATGATAGAGTGATAATAATTAGATATTGGGCCAGATGCCACTATTGTGGAGAAATATGTTCATTTTAGGTATTAACTAAACAATTTGAATTATGGTATGTAAATCCCATTAGTTCATGTTGATTTTAAAAATTTTGGTGATAGGTATGATATGTAAGTCCGTGAATCTTTACTAACCAAGTAGTATCCTAAACATTTCCATTAAAAGATGGCTGAGGACTTTCATAGGGAGAAAGTGTCATAGTGGGGTGATTTGTTACACCCAACAGTTCACTAGTATGTCTATTTTTGAGTTTTTTATTTATCTTTTATATCATTTTTGGGTTTCCCAGGTGTCTGGGTTCAAAATACTAGTTTTTGGAAAAAATAGACATAAGAATACAGTTTAAAAATGGTTTGTAAAACAAGGTGGCTAACCAAGTAAGGATGGATTTTCATGGGATATTTCACTATTCTAGGATTGATTATGGTTTTTCAAACAATACATGACCTAGAGGAAATCATGTAGCCTAGTTTTGGGGATATAAGATCACCCACATGGTTGGCGGACAATTACTATGACCATGTGGCCAAACCATTTGAGTTTCCTAGATCATTAAAACTTTCTATTTTAAAAAAATTTCACTAAAATATTTATATCCTTTGGGACTATTTTACTCTCCCACTAATGTGTATCCACTTAACATAGTGTTATAACTTGTCCCATTTGTTCTTCGTGGATTCTCCTAAGATCCAATGTTTTTTTGTTTGAGTTAAGTTTCAAAATTTATGATATATTCACTATTACCCACTTATCTAACCATGTTATTCCACTCTAACAGAGGTTTTAAACCTTAGTTGGTGGTATGGTTGAGACTAATAATTTTAATGGGGGTTTTGGTATTATTTGTATCTGGTATAGGTGTGTGATTCCTTCTTATTTCTAAATCGGGTGGTTATCATCAAAGGTGACAACTTTGAACAATTACAGATATACAAGTCTCTGTTTGAGGCTATTTTACAAGAATTTATTTGCATTATTAAATTAATTTTTTAAATATGTGAAATTGAAATTTTAATGATTTAGTATTGATTTTTATTCCATGTCGTAAGTGATCCATGATCTTAAATTTTCAATTTAATGTTTAAAGCAAGGTTTCCAAGGGGGGTGGCTTAAGTTCACTCCAACTATTTGATAAAATGGCTCGAAATTCTATTATGGTTTTAAATTAATTTATAAAGAGGTTTTACAAATGGTTTTACCCTATGGAAGGTGTTTTTTGAAAATTGAATGGTTTTTTATTGAAATATCGTATAAAATAGATTTTTTTATTGAATATGTGGTGTGGACATGTTTTGTATTGACTACCTTATGGGATACATTGGGTGTGATTATGTGTTGTCCAATGGGCCATGAGAGTATTTCAGATGATTATTGAAAGAGATTCTACATGTTTTCTAAGGGTTGGATAGGGCCTTCACGTAGAATTCTAAGAGATATTCCTCTTATTAACTATGAGACCAAGAGAGCATTTGGGAGTTAGGCATGTGCAAGAACTTAAGAGGTTCCAATTTATATACTAGCTTACAAACATTATTTTTGATTCACTCAAATTAAACACTTACTTTTATATCCCCTAGTTCACATTACACATTCCAGGTTGATTTACATGCTTTTAGGCATTTTTGTATTGCCTTGTTTGATATCATAACTTGTGTTATTTACATTATTTTATTTGGATATATGATGAATTTTATGCTTGCACCATTTTAATAATTGTTTTGTGATTTTGAGCATCTTTATTTCAATTATAATTTATTTATCTATTTGATCCATATTGATTTTTTTGGAAAGAATTTTTTTTTTAAAACACAAATTAAAGTTATTTAAAGTATTAGCTTGAATTGAAATGTTTTCAAGGTGAAGTAGTTTTGGAAAAAATATTTTTCAAACTATATTATTGGTTTTCATGGTTTAATATCCTTAAATAGATTCACAGTTCTATCCTTATAGTATTTTTTTCACTACATATATATTCCATTAGGAATATCTAGACCGCCTTTTGTAAGACACAAGTAAAGGCAAGGTAACTATGTACTTAGGTGTATCTTCTATATTATCATCATTGATTATTTTGATAGAGGGGATAATGTCACACTTGTTTTGTTATAGAGTATATTTCATGGAATTTTTTTACTATTGGGACATATGTATATGTCATGTCAGGTAACTTATATTATTTTGTATTTTTGATATTTTGAATAGGATATCATTTTTATGTCTTTCATGGAATGTGATGTTTATTAATTTTTTGTGGATTATTATATATAGTTTAGTCATTATTTTGTTACCCTAGATTTATATCTATATTTGTTGTATTTAATTATTTTGACGTGGATGTCTCATTTAATGGATGGTTTATTCCGAATTCCAATGGTAAAAGCTACTACCAAGTGGTTATATATATTTTTTCTTATAACCATCTCATGGGATAGTAAAAAACATGGGTTGTATGGCCTACCATATAGGGTGATTGGTTAAGTTAAACAAAATCAGTTTGTTATAATTCCAAAATAGGGTAAACATGGGATATATTAATCATTGATCATATTCTAGTATAATATAAACATAAGGTTATGTGATCATGATTATAACTTCAAAATTTCGTACCTAATTAGTAAAAGATCATATATCATTATGGATGGAATAAAGCTTTAGCCTTTGAAATGACACGATACATAAAATAGAGGGGTCATCATTAATCAATCATGATCCATGAGAGCACATAATAAGAATATGAACATTTTAAATGAAATTTGGCATAATTTTAAGTGATAAAAGAATTTCATTTGTCAAGGATTAAGTCCAAAACCGTTAAAAATAGTGGAAAAGTCCCATAATGGATTGGGTTCACTCCACAACCTCATTTAATTTTTAGAATGGGATCACTCCCCATGCTATATAATATTTTATAACGAGATATAAATCCTTAATCAATGTATTTTAGAGATATATATTCTTGATATCACCCACAAAATAATTAAAATAATACATATGTGTTCCAGAATATCATAAAAACACTCATCATTTCATCTGGGAATAACCCAAGGAAATGAAAGGGATTTCATCAAAATTTTATCATCATATTATCATAATATATTTAGAGGATTAAAATAAATGGTATCATTAGATATTGTCTATAGTTAACTATAACAAACATCAATGGATTTTCACATAGATGAGAAGTGCCTTTAGAAGAACATTTGAGTCTTCCTTTCAAAGCCTCATAAAAATATTCTTTTCAACTGGTAACATTTGAATGAGAAATTCACAAACTATTTTAAAATTATTTTATTTAAAAATAAACATTGAATATTATCATGTAATATTTAAATAAAACAATGGTCATGGATGTGGGAAAATTTCTTCGTGTAGTGAACATTTAGATTGAGATTCCATTATCATTTTTTGTAAAAAAATCTTAAATAAGATTTTTTAAAAATTGTTAAATTAATAATTTAGTATTTTAAAAAGAAATTAATTTATGGTTGAAAATTACTTTATATTAAATTTATACTATATAAAATAACATTATTGAAACCATTTTAAAAAACATGGGTGTGTAAGAAAAAGTGTCTCGGCTATAGAGGGAATAAGGTCGGATTCACTTAAAAAATGTGAATTGTTTTAATTACCAAAGAGAGGATAATGAATAGAAAAATTGAAAAAACATTAAATAAATAAGGTATAGTAAAATATATGGGGTTTAAGAGATAAAAAAATATTAATTCTATTAGATGATATTTAAGTATAATCAACTCTGATTAAAATGATATTTCCAGACAAACCCTTAAATCAGGTCCAACCTTTATTCATATATATTCTTAAGATCCCTTACAATAAATTTATATTTAATAGGAATATATGAAATAACCCTAATCATTATTTTCATATAATATATGATTCCCTTAAATTTTCCTATTACCAATTTATCAACAATTCTTCTTTAAAATCATCATTCATGTGTTAACTCTTTTGTTTCTAATGCATGTTTGGGTTTGACGGTTCAGGTCCTTAAAGACTTATTATAGTTTGATCATATAAAAAATATTAATCATGTTATATTAATCATATTTACTCATTATATAAACTTTTATTACAATTTTTTTTAATTTTTTTTATGAAAATGAATTATATCACATCATCGATATAGTATTTTTGTCCGTGCACCCAAGTGTTGGCTTTCATTTTCCATAGAATGTAACGACATAAAGGTAAATAATAATTAATAATTATATAAGAAAAATTATATCATATATGTCATATATATTCATTAAATACATCTATATTACCATCCATTTTTGGTGGGCATGAAAAATGAATGACATTAGTTTGTGAAGGTGGTAGTCCCCACATACGCATGGAGAATTTTTCCATTTCTCATAGAACAGAAAGGATTTATAAAATGGAATCACCATTACCATGGACAAAATATATTATAGTAATAATACATATATTATCATATTAATACTGTTATATAATATTTGTATGAGGTAGAAGTTGAAATAAACATAAAAGAATTCAGTGAAAATGATTACCTACTCGTTGAGAAACCTCTATTGAATATCTTATTAATGACCATTGGGTTTGTATTTTAGAAAGAAAAAACCTATAAAATGTAGTAAATTATGTTTTGAATATACTTATACATATTTTTTCCTATATAAGTAGATTTATAAGTTGCTATTAAGAGGGTATGTTGCATCTTATAAGGTGGGGGCAGTGGCGCACTTATAATTATCCTAAACTATAAAACACTATAAGGTAAATTTCATTGAAAAGTCACTCAAAATTGGGTATATATATAATATAGAATGATATAGTTCCAAAATATATATAATTAATAGTATTTTCACATGTTTTTTGATTTTTTAAATTCTTTTCTTTTTAGTTTAACCCCCATTAACCCTTTTATTCATTACCATAGTAATGAAAATTTACTTTGGTAATTATACATGATGATAAAAAAATTGACTAATTTATAAAATTTACACTTATAGACAAAAATAATGGAAAATATTTTATAAAATTAATTTCCTATAAATGGTATGAAATTATTTGGAAATACATTCATAAAATTTAATAAAAAACTTTTAAAAAATATGTTTCAATACCTAACACTAAATTTTTTATTACCCGACCTAATAAAAACCATTTGATGAAGCATATAATATTTGAATCAATAAATTATCTATAAATTTCATTAAAAATAATTCATCAATAGTTATTAATTTAATTTATTAAGATAAAAAATATTTCATACAAGAAAGTAAATTTTTAGAAAAACTACCAGTTTTACCTATAAAGGCATTTAATTTATAATTAAAGAAATTTGATATCCATAAAATTCATTTCTACAAGTGTAAAAAATAATTTTAAATAAATTTAATACTATAATTTATTTTTAAATTAAAAACATATGAAAACCAATTATCATAAAAAAATTACTTCCAAAGAGTACTTTTGGAGAAATTGTGTCTCCTAAGTGAGTTAAGAAATATTTAAAAAAATGAAATATAAAAACCATATGGTGTTATTAATTATATAATGCTTACAACTTATTTATATAATTATAGGGTTTCATGCTTCACATACTGTCAAAAAAATATTTTTTAAAGATAAATATTTTCTAAAATCAAGGGCCCTTACATTCTAGTCGATAATAGGAATTTCACCCTCGAAATTCAATCACTCCAATACAAAGAATTACGGATACCTCGACCTCATCACAACCTTCAGTAACAATTTTGGTTCCCCAAATTTATGGTATCTACAAAAAAACATTTACCTAGTGAGTTGTCTTATTCCGAATCACATTATCATTTTTATCAATAATCTCTATTAGTTGTTCCTAATAAGAATGATATGTTGGTCCAAGAATGATTGGAAGAGGGTGTAACAGCCCAAGATTTTATAAAAAATATTCTTTTTAATTTTATTAAAGTCTTGTGTTGTACGCTACACCAAAAGGAGCTTGCACAACACGCATCCTTGACTTGCCTTGCATTACACGCAATCTCAACCTTCCTCGATAGCGTGTGTGGTACGTAATACTGAGTTTCACGAAACAATGATATGCTATTAAAATATTATTAAAACTAGCCGTTATGAATAGTAATAACCAATTTTTAAATTTTAGAAATTTTAGCTCTCAAAATGGACTTCATTTTTGGATTCGGAGTATCGAATTTAGCCTAAGGTGAAATTTTGGTACTTTTCGGATAACTTTCATATTCTGATGAATAGTGAAAATTACTGAATTATAATTAAAAACAACTTTTTTAATCGAAATAATTAATAGTGATAAATCATTAATTTGAGTGGTTTTAAAGTATATTTAGAATATATTTTTACAATTTAATACAATGTTGGTCACTGGATGTAATTTCACATTTAAACTAGACATAAACAAGTGTCAATCTTTTGATAGATATTGTTTCTTAAAAACACGCTATTTGTTTTAACAGCGGGATTTAATTATAAAATTAATTAATGCAACTTTTATGTAATGAATTTGGTAAAATAGACTTCATTTTTGAATTCGGAATATGAAATATAGCTTGGGATGAAATTTTGGCACTGTTATGAAAAACATCAATTTTTGATGAATAGTGAAACTACTAAGTGGTAGTTAAAAAAACTGAATTTTTCATAAAACTTAATTTTACCGCTTCTGTGAATGGAATTTCAAAAATCTGAGAGACACGGTTGATGTCAGTAAGTAAAATGTGGTTCAATGAGATGAAAATAATTTTTGGTGAATAGTAACTTTTTACTTTTTTTTACCGCGGTTAATAGTAAATAGGGTAACTAAGGGTAAATATGATATTAATATTACCCTAACACATGTCCTAATTCTATTGGACATGTGTAATTCGACCAAAAACAAACTTAGGAATAAAATATGACCATTTAGGCCCACTTGGATTAGATTAGGACATTTATTATTAATTTATTTAAAGAAGGGTTAAAATAGTTAAAATCAAAGTTTAATAAGTAAATCATTTTTAATATGGGGTTATACATAAGATAAATTCGATTGTAAATATCCATTAGAAATCTAAAAAGATTTCCTACATAATGGTATTTTATTTGTAATTTTTAGACATCAAATAATTTAATTTATTTATGACACAAAGATGATGCAGCAATTATCTTATTAATGAAATATTGACATAATTGATGTTATAAACACCAAAATAAATGTAATATAAGACTTTTTATGAATTCAACTAATTTTATAGGTTACTATGATATATTAATGTTGATTTAATCAACTTGTTTCGAACATATAATTCTGTTATGACTTTCACAAAAATCATATATCAAATAGTGTCAAAATTGACACAAAATAGTTTTTAAATCAAATATTATATTATTAATTGTTATTGTAATCCTAAAAATATAAGGTTCGGCCAAATGACTTAGATAAGGATATATATATTAATAATAAACAATTTGGGGTTCCTTTGTCATGTTATAGTAAGTGTATTAACCATATAGTGAAAGAAAACAAAAAGACACGGTAAAAGTTAAATTATTTAACTTAGAGTTAAATCTAATTGATAAGGTTAAAATAAGAACCTAAACTTGTCTAAATCCTATTGGTTGATAAGCTTTCGACCCATCCCCACTTTATCTTCGAAATAAGACCCTTTGGAACCATTATAAACCGATTTTTACTTTAATATAAAAATAATATTTTGAGATATTCCTAAGGTGCCCCTCTCCTCCCTTATAAAAGGGCACCTCCTCCCCCTCCTCCTCACACCAACGTGAGCACTCAAGCTCGTCCAACCCCTGCCAAAATCTCTTCTCCACTTTACTAGAAACATCCTAGAGGTTCTGGTCTTCCTCAAAGACCAATTTTAGTGCCCTAAGAGGAGGTCTCAAAGAGGCGCTTCAAAGAAGAGGTAATTACCGTTACCAATTCTTTCATCTTTATTTCTTCTTCCACTTCTTCTTCTTAGGTTGTTTCATTATGAAGTAATAACATCAGTATTACTCATATACTGATATGTTATTATAAGTATGAAACAACCCTATTTCACAATCTATCCATCCTACGGAAAAAGAAATCACCGCGCGTGCGTACGTACGGAATACCGTCTTCACGCCGTGGTGTAATCTATTTTCCACCATCACCTTACAAGGATGGGTATAATGGTGTAATGAGTAACTATATATGATTATTATGAAGTAATATTGATACTTAAATAATATATATATACTCCAATACAATTCCACGATCATAGGAACGATATCATCACTTGTGTGTACGTACGGAATACCGTCTCCACGATGTGATGCGACTCGTTCTACATGATCTTAATTTCATAATGATTATATAAATGAATTGAATGAATGAATATGGTATATACTACACTAATACCATTCTTTAAATGAATTATCTATAACCTAAAGATAAGAATAAGAATTTATTCGACAAAACACGCATAAGAACAAAAAGTTATAAAGACCCGAGTAACAAGTAACAATGAAATATTACTAACAAGAAGCTAATAATATGACCATATATGATATCATATAAATATGTATAATTATGGAATAAGTCAATAACATTATTTAAACCATTATACAGGAGCTTCGGACACGAACAAAGCAAATCGGACCTAAGGTAAGGGAAATATCACAATCTCATTTTTATCCGAGATTGTTTATTCGTAAGTATTTACTGGGGTGTATTTTATCATCCACATACATGTTTCATCAATATGTAATATTATTTCCATCCACCTATAATTGTTTAAATCCATTTTTACCCTTAGGTGAGTTTTTAGTAAAACATATGAAAGGAATCTTTTGTCGTTTTTCGTACAAGGTACTTTTTGACTTTTCCGACAAAAGTACGAGGAGAATGTTATTTTTAACTTATACAGCGTGAAAGGATTTTTACGGTTTCATAACACCTCATTTTCAAGAAGATTCCTATACAATATTGAATGATTATTTTCAACAAAACCCTTATCTTTTAAAAATTTCATGGAATTTTTGGAAAAGAAAATGATTTTAAAGAAGAAAGGATATTTTCCTCAAGAATGGAGTTCAAGTGTTTTATCAAAATTATTTTCCATCTAAGATAATAAAGGGTTCTGTTTTTATCCCTATTATTACATTGATTTGATCATGTTGTGATGGAATTATTTTTATGAATTCCTTTATCTTATATGAATTGATTTATGATGTCATGATGTTTCAAGAATCCCATTTTTGTTACATGTGTTATGCGATGATGTATGTTTTATGATTATGTGGCACACATAAGAAAGGATTCATTATAAGATGGGTGGGACCTATATCTCCCTCCAATGCATTGGGTAAAGATTTTATATCTCATGAGATAGACATGGCTGGAACGGAAGGTTATTTCGGTTCAGTGATACAGGACTGAAACGAGGAGTGAACTCGGTTCAGAAAGGGACTTTGTCCACTAAGATAGTCTTGGCAATGAGTCATGACTAACAAGAAATGATTTTCCATGATTATGTGTGCATGCCACAAAGTTTCAAGTTTTATGTTATGATTATGGGGATCTCATTTTCACTTCTATGATTTATTCCATGTTAAGATATTATGATCTCTTTTGCAGGTTTTGATTTTCATAAAGATATGATATGATTTTTATTTTTTTTATTTGCCCTTGCTGAGCATTTGAGCTCACCCTTTTATGTTTTCTTTTCCCCAGGATATAAAGAAAGGTTCTAGGTAAAAAAAAAGGGGAAGATATTTATGGGAGATATTGAAGATCTTTCACCACGATTAGAAGATTACGTTCCGAGTTTCCAAAGACACTAAACTATTACGATCCTTGTGTGTGTGTTTTTGTTATGTACCAAGTATTCCGCAAAAGTAATGTAATGTCCATGTACGTCAGGCTTCGGGTCTCTACAGTTGGTATCAGAGGAAAGGTTTAGTCAACCTTTGGAAACTAGGATGCGAAAACGTTAGTGAGATCCCTAGAGATATTTCTAAGGTATGTCTAGGGATGTCTCTAAGGTTAAGTATACGTATAGGTTATAGTCCTAGAATTGCGCTAACGATCTTCGAATTTAACCTAAGATGTTAGATATTGAGGGTACTACCCCTTTATTATGTTGTTTTCCCTAGCATGATTTTTGCCTCTCATACTATTCTTTTGGGGTTTTAGAAGATGGCTGGAACCCGATGGAACCGTGTTAATGCGGAATGTGATGGGCAATGCAATGATTGTCCCCCTGAGCAACCAAACGATATGGGAGCCGGAATGCAAAATCTTGTAGCCATGCTCACACAACTTTCTCAAGATATGAATCATGAAGGACTTCCAAACGAGCAAAGGAAGGAGCAACATTCTGTTGAATCCTTCATGAGGCAGCGTCCACCTTCTTTCAGTGGGTCTACTGATCCATTAGTTGCTGAACAATGGATTAGTACTACTGAAATGATATTTTCAGTTCTTCAAAGTTCTGAACATGATAAAGTCATCCTAGCAGTGTATCGTTTGGAAGGAGATGTTGATCAATGGTGGAATCTTATTAAGAATACGAGGCAAAGGGATGAAATTGAGTCTATGGAATGGGACGAGTTCAAGAACTTATTTTTCAATAAGTACTTCCCTCGTATTCTCCAAACAAAGATGGAGAAAGAGTTTCTTGAACTGAAGCAAAGGGATGATGAATCTGTTGGTACCTATGAAGCAAATTTTACAAGACTTGCAAGGTACGCTTCTGGTATTATCATCCAACCTGAAAGTAAAGTTGATCGATTTTTCAGTGGCTTAAAACCAAGTCTTCGAAGGGCATTAGCTATAAGAGACTTCAGTAGCTATGAAGAAATTGTGCGTTGTGCTATCAAGGTAGAAATGGAAGTTGGTGTAACATATCCATCTCATGGGTTTGACAAGAAACGAAAGATGGAGTTCAAGGAGAAAACTCAGAATAATGGTGAAAAGAAGATGAATGTTTCCTTATGCACAAAGTGTGGAAAGAAGCATGGTGGAGATTGTCTTAAAGGGACTAGAAAATGTTTTAAGTGTGGAAAAGAAGGTCATCGAGTAGCTGAGTGTCAAAGTAATGGAAAATGGGATTCTAATGAAGTGAATAAAGCAAACACTACAGATAACGTACAACCGACACTTCAATGCTTCAAGTGCAAGGAAATGGGGCATTATGCTAATAAATGCCCTAATCCAAGGGTTAGTGATGATCGACATGAGCAACCGCTTAAGGCAAAGGACAAAGGGAAGTCACATGCGATCACTATTGGCAATGTTGAATATGACAACGGTGTGGTGGAATGATTAAGTGTTTATGTAATGGGATTCCAAAATAATGTTGTATCTTGGAATATTGGAATATTTATGTATTGGTCTAATGTGTTATTCAAAGTGATTGAGATATTATGCGCATAATGAAGGGAAAACGAGAAAATGAAATGTTTAACAGTATTCATGAGCTCATGATTGATATAAGGACTAAGTTTGAGTATATAGAATTTTGAGGATTTTTGTATGTGAAAAGTGTTAACTTTTAACTGCATTCATGTTTTCACTAAGGAATTCAAGAGAATACACGATTAAGGACTTTGAATGTTTGGAATGTGACCAAAAAAACATATCTTATGATACATGGGGATCGATGATGGTGTTAAATCTCTGGTAATCATTTTCACTATATTATGAGAGTCGACTGCTGTATTATGGATAAGCCTAAAGATTGGAATGGATTATGTTGGACATAAGTTAGTATTGTTTAAGGATATAAGTTTTTTCGATATTATTGATGGGATGTTATAGTAATATAGTTTTAGAAAAAGGACAACCTGCAGGATGGGCGACAGCCCATCGCTTCGGACAAGGCTGTGGGAATTGAACCCACAACCGAAGTGTGACTTGCCTTTATCGCCTACCACTGGCCTACAGGAAGTCCCTGTTTAGTAGAAACTAATTTTATTATATTAAGCAGTATGATATATGAAGTATAAGTCCATTTTAGGAACCATATATGATTAATCTCACTATAGATCGACTTATGCATATAATTTTTTCTAACCTTTTGTTTGAGACAGATGGAATGACCCGTCATTCTATCACATGATCTGCTAACACTTCATTAATAACAAATTCAACTTCATTTATTTAAGAGATGAAGTGGAAATTGTTCAAGGCACGAACAACAGTGAGATTGTACCAAAATAAAGTAAGTATTTATTCTAATTCAAATTTTCAACTTTAGGGAAATGATCTTGAAAACCAAAAATGATGTCCTAGTGATCTTATACCTGATGAATCAGATGGTACCTTATATCATCACAAATCTATTGATTTGTGATTACTGGCTTTTCCATAGCCATGTTCTCTACCACTCTCCATCAGAACATGATGGTTAGATTTCTCTTCCATATCCATATTTTCACCTATGTGGAAACCCAATGATTAGTTTATTTGGGTAACCGTTACGTTTCATACTTTTGTTTTTAAAGATTGGTTTTGATATTCCTTTTTACGATGTGGGTTTCTATTAAAGAAACTTTCTAATAGTAAACCATTTATAACCCCGACGAATTTCAAGGGCGAAATTCATTTTAAGGGGGGTAGAATGTAACAGCCCAAGATTTTATAAAAAATATTCTTTTTAATTTTATTAAAGTCTTGTGTTGTACGCTACACCAAAAGGATCTTGCACAACACGCATCCTTGACTTGCCTTGCATTACACGCAATCGCAACCTTCCTCGATAGCGTGTGTGGTACGTAATACTGAGTTTCACGAAACAATGATATGCTATTAAAATATTATTAAAACTAGCCGTTATGAATAGTAATAACCACTTTTTAAATTTTAGAAATTTTAGTTCTCAAAATGGACTTCATTTTTGGATTCGGAGTATCGAATTTAGCCTAAGGTGAAATTTTGGTACTTTTCGGATAACTTTCATATTCTGATGAATAGTGAAAATTACTAAATTATAATTAAAAAAAACTTTTTTAATCGAAATATTTAATAGTGATAAATCATTAATTTGAGTGGTTTTAAAGTATATTTAGAATATATTTTTACAATTTAATACAATGTTGGTCATTGGATGTAATTTCACATTTAAACTAGACATAAACAAGTGTCAATCTTTTGATAGATATTGTTTCTTAAAAACACGCTATTTGTTTTAACAGCGGGATTTAATTATAAAATTATTTAATGAAACTTTTATGTAATGAATTTGGTAAAATAGACTTCATTTTTGAATTCGGAATATGAAATATAGCTTGGGATGAAATTTTGGCACTGTTCTGAAAAACATCAATTTTTGATGAATAGTGATACTACTAAGTGGTAGTTAAAAAAACTGAATTTTTCATAAAACTTAATTTTACCACTTCTGTGAATGGAATTTCAAAAATCCGAGAGACACGGTTGATGTCAGTAAGTAAAATGTGGTTCAATGAGATGAAAATAATTTTTGGTGAATAGTTACTTTTTACTTTTTTTACCGCGGTTAATAGTAAATAGGGTAACTAAGGGTACATATGATATTAATATTACCCTAACACATGTCCTAATTCTATTGGACAAGTGTAATTCGACCAAAAACAAACTTAGGAATAAAATATGACCATTTATGCCCACTTGGATTAGATTAGGACATTTATTATTAATTTATTTAAAGAAGGGTTAAAATAGTTAAAATCAAAGTTTAATAAGTAAATCATTTTTAATATGGGGTTATACATAAGATAAATTCGATTTTAAATATCCATTAGAAATCTAAAAAGATTTCCTACATAATGGTATTTTATTTGTAATTTTTAGACATCAAATAATTTAATTTATTTATGACACAAAGATGATGCAGTAATTATCTTATTAATGAAATATTGACATAATTGATGTTATAAACACCAAAATAAATGTAATTTAAGACTTTTTATGAATTAAACTAATTTTATAGGTTACTATGATATATTAATGTTGATTTAATCAACTTGGTTCGAACATATAATTCTGTTATGACTTTCACAAAAATCATATATCAAATAGTGTCAAAATTGACACAAAATAGTTTTTAAATAAAATATTATATTATTAATTGTTATTGTATTCCTAAAAATCTAAGGTTCGGCCAAATGACTTAGATAAGGATATATATATTAATAATAAACAATTTGGGGTTCGGTTGGCATGTTATAGTAAGTGTATTAACCATATAGTGAAAGGAAACAAAAAGACACGGTAAAAGTTAAATTATTTAACTTAGAGTTAAATCTAATTGATAAGGTTAAAATAAGAACCTAAACTTGTCTAAATCCTATTGGTTGATAGGGTTTCGACCCATCCCCACTTTATATTAGAAATAAGACCCTTTGGAACCATTATAAACCGATTTTTACTTTAATATAAAAATAATATTTTGAGATATTTCTAAGGTGCCCCTCTCCTCCCTTATAAAAGGGCACCTCCTCCCCCTCCTACTCACACCAATTTGAGCACTCAAGCTCGGCCAACCCCTGCCAAAATCTCTTCTCCACTTTCCTAGCAACATCCTGGAGGTTCTGGTCTTCCTCAAAGACCAATTTTAGTGCCCTAAGAGGAGGTCTCAAAGAGGCGCTTCAAAGAAGAGGTAATTACCGTTACCAATTCTTTCATCTTTATTTCTTCTTCCACTTCTTCTTCTTAGGTTGTTTCATTATGAAGTAATAACATCAGTATTACTCATATACTGATATGTTATTATAAGTATGAAACAACCCTATTTCACAATCTATCCATCCTACGGAAAATGAAATCACCGCGCGTGCGTACGTACGGAATACCGTCTCCACGCCGTGGTGTAATCTATTTTCCACCTTCACCTTACAAGGATGGGTATAATGGTGTAATGAGTAACTATATATGATTATTATGAAGTAATATTGATACTGAAATAATATATATATACTCCAATACAATTCCACGATCATAGGAATGAGATCATCACTTGTGTGTACGTACGGAATACTGTCTCCACGATGTGATGCGACTCATTCTACATGATCTTCATTTCATAATGATTATATAAATGAATTGAATGAATGAATATGGTATATAATACACTAATACCATTCTGTAAATGAATTATCTATAACCTAAAGATAAGAATAAGAATTTATTCGACAAAACACGCATAAGAACAAAAAGTTATAAAGACCCGAGTAACAAGTAACAATGAAATATTACTAACAGGAAGATAATAATATGACCATATATGATATCATATAAATATGTATAATTCTGGAATAAGTCAATAACATTATTTAAACCATTATACAGGAGCTTTGGACACGAACAAAGCAAATCGGACCTAAGGTAAGGGAAATATCACAATCTCATTTTTATCCGAGATTGTTTATTCGTAAGTATTTACTGGGGATCTCATTTTCACTTCTATGATTTATTCCATGTTAAGATATTATGATCTCTTTTGAAGGTTTTTATTTTCATAAAGATATGATATGATTTTTATTTCCTTTATTTGCCCTTGCTGATCATTTGAGCTCACCCTTTTATGTTTTCTTTTCCCCAGGATATAAAGAAAGGTTCTAGGTAAAAAAAAGGGGAAGATCTTTATGGGAGATATTGAAGATCTTTCACCACGATTAGAAGATTACGTTCCGAGTTTCCAAAGACACTAAACTATAACGATCCTTGTGTGTGTGTTTTTGTTATGTACCAAGTATTCCGCAAAAGTAATGTAATGTCCATGTACGTCAGGCTTCGGGTCTCTACAGTGGGGATAAATTTCCCATTGAAAAAAAGACTCATTTAAAAATGTTAATTTATGAAATTCAGTGATATATTAAAATAAATAAATAATTGTGATATATATAATTTAAAAGAGAAAACAGAGTGGAAATTAAAAATCAAATGAAACAAAATTTGATAAAGTAGTCATTCTAAAATTCAAGAAGAGACCCTACACCTCATTTAAATCAAAATATTTTGCATTTTTTTGATTAATCACATTACATAAAAAATATTAAAGTAAACATATAATGAATTCCCTTGGATTTATAGGTATCTAATACACCCAGGTAGTGACACAGTTTCTTGTTAATTGGTTATATCATGAAACCGAATACAAATATGATACACTGGGTTTTTTGATAGTCCGCGAAAGAAAATAGACTCCACCACATTAGTATTTTTGAGTACTAAAGATTAAAAGAACATGGATGGTTTTTTTAATTATAGAATAACCCCTTTTAAAAATACACTTTAATTCTCAACAATAATTAATATAAAATATGATAGAAAAAGAAGGAATGAATAATAGAGAAAAGGTTATTCATAAATAAAATCTCTTAGGAAGGCCAAATAATGGAAGATTTTAATCCAATAATTAATCATTGTTGATTTCTTAAAACACTCTTGGGTTCTATTTGTAGGCTCTAAATCTCCCATGGTGGTCATCAGACTGTAAATGGTCTATATGAGCCTTTATAAGTCGAGTCAAAGTTGTGGGGTCAACTTTTAACTACAGTTTTGATTTTTTATATTACCTCTAGTAGCTCTCTAGTTGGCTATTTTGGGCTCACCGTTTGGCCAGTATAGCAACCTAGCTAGCTGTAAGATCTACCTAGGTTACATATTCATAGTTATAGCCACAACAAATCTAGTGATACTCCAATGAGTAATTTTTGGGATTGATAGTGGCCTGGTTCTTTTGTTCATTTCACTAGCTAAAAAGTTGCGCAACTCTATCAAGCCATAGTTATCACCCAATTACAGTTTTCAAGGAATCCCTTGAGACTTATTTCAAGGAATTTAATAAATATGGTGATTCCTAATTTTTGTATGTAAACATTTTAATAAAATTCACTCAATTTAAATAGTTAGGGCAATAACATGTGCTATGACCATTTAAAAAAACATGATGTAAAAACATATATAACTTTTTATTAATCACAAACAATTAAAACAAAAAAATAATGCAAAGATAAAATTTAAAATTAATAGTTTTAAGCATTATTGTTTTCCTATGTAATTTCGAAATGAAATTAAATATTAAATAATAAAAATAAAAAAGAATTTTTGAATAGAATTTCAAAAGAGAAGAATTTCAGCACATATATTTTAAAAGAAAATAAAACCCATATATTAAAATATTTCATTATTTATTTGTAAACCTAATTTGACCTTCCAAATCATATTCCCTAGGTATGTCAAATTAGCTGTGCAGAAAAGTACCACTACGCTTGCACATAGTGAATTTTATATTAATATCAAACTAGACCATTTTGAGCTTAATACCTCTATGTTCATCTACTCCAAAATAACACCCACATGTTTCTATCCATACAAGAATATATTTTATATCAAATTCATTCTTACTTTACCTTTATTTCATTGATATTAATATAATTTCTTCTTTTGAAAAAAAAATAAAAAAATTGTACTTTTTTCTATATGATATTAAAATAGTTATATAAAAGCCTTTATCCTACTTAATATTAAAGTTGTTATAAAAAAATATTTCCCCCCTTTATATTAAAATATATATATATAATTTCTCCCCCAGGATAGATATGAAACAGTTCTTCCCATCGAAAAATATGAAACATTTATCAGCCTTTTTTATTATAAAGAGACAACTCCAAAACATTGAAGTTGTTTAAAACTAATTAAATTGACCCCCCTTTTAAAAATACTAATAATCATATTTATTGAAATTAATTTAATGGAAAATAATAATTCAATCAATTTGAAAGAATTATATTTTTAAGATATAGATATGAAATTATACATCTAAATCATGTAAGAGTCACAAGAAACCCATTTCTTATCACCTTAATAAAATAAAACATTTCTATAGAAAGGGGTTTTGTGAAAATATTAACTAATTAAAGGGTTTTACCGACAAACTATACTATGATATCACATTTTTTTAATTGGTCACTCAAAAAGTGGTTCTTATGGTAATTATTCATAGTGAGTGAGTGTTGAATTTTGTTTCTAAAACAAATAATGTAACTAGTATTATCACAAATTATATGATCATGATTGTAAATAAGCCCATAATATAAGAGTATGTCTTTCATCCAAATATATTTTCTTCTATAGCACCAAATGGATACATATTATACTTTCTAAAATAAAAAGATATGTGGACTTTTTTTTCTTACTACACTAATATACTTAGCATTTTCTATGTAAAGTTAAATTTCCACTAGTAAATTTCCAATATAAGTGGCATCCTCCAAAATCAGCATAAAAAATTGTAAGTTATAATGCTGAATAATTTTTATAAATAAAATAATATTTTTAGAACATTTTAAATGTATTTAAATTCTTGAATGATATTTTAAATGTCATTATATATTATTGGATTGAAAGTGAGAAAAAGAAAAAACCCAAAACTTGATTTCCAACTGAGTCATGGTAAGATAAAGAAGGACCCCAATCAAATCACAATAAAGAATATTTTAAACTAATTTACTAGTATTATAAAACTCTACCTTACAAGACATAGTCATTGGTTTAGTGATATAATATTTTTTCATACAATCCCAAAATGATTTAGTATTTAATTAGATTATTTACTTAGGTTTTAAAAAAATATTATCCATATTTTCAGAAATTTGAAAACCATAAACAAATATTAATTCATTCAAAAAACATTCAAATTATTTTATCATTAAATATGAAAATTAATTGAAAATAGATTCATTTATTATACAAAAACTAACATCACTAACATAAATTTGAACAACTAATAAATCATTTGAAATACATTTCGAAAAAAATTGAATCATATTTTTCTATTTCAAAATCATTTTTTAAATACATTTAGATCAACATTCATTCCAAGGATATGGTGGTATTTTTAAACAATGGTGATCCTTATTTAAATTAAAAATACTATTTATGAATTCTATATCTTTAGAATTAAGAGTCTATTATATAAAATATTTTTATAAACGAAACCATTTAAAAATAAATTTTAATAGCCCTTTGAAAATGATTAAACATTAAGTGAGTGATGAATAAAAAATATATTCTAGTAGACTCTAGCCACATGATGGGTGTAAATGTATCTCCATAATCTATGTATTATTTTTCATTATATCATTTAGCGATGAGTCTATATTTTTTGGGATTGATTTTACTATCCTTGTCTAACTTATATCTACAACCCATTTTAGTAACAATAATGGGATAATCATCAGGTATTTCAATGATAGTTCAAAAATTAATCCAGGTGAATTTTTTTAATAATATATACATTTGAAGAACCCAACAGTAATCATTAATGGAAATATTAATGGTTTTTATGTGTGCAGAAAAATCACGATGCTAAACACCATGTAAAACCAACCTTCTAGTATGAGTACTAGATTTCAAATCAATGATAACATTTTTTAAGAGGTGGTATTTATATTTCACCCTACCTTGGGTAAAGGTTAAGATTATGATTCTTTAAATATCTATTTCAATATAATGAGGTGAATTACTTAAGATCGAGTCTCCTAGGGAAGCTACAACATGATAAATTTGGTGGTGATTTTCAAAAAATTATAATGAAATTTGATATTAATTATTTTTTTCATAGTATTCTTCATTATATTAAATATTTGGAATGATTTACATAAGTTTGAGTACCCAAGGAAAATATCTTTATTATGTATGGGATCAAAATTTTGTTCATTATATTTTGTGTCAATAATATAGCCTTTATATCTTAGCAATTTAAAATATTAATCATTAGGATATTTTCCTTTCAAAATATCATATGGGGTTTTCTTATGGATGGTTCTTACAACAACATTGATGAAGTTATAATAAGAAGTATTGACCTCCTTGAGAAATAATATTTCGTGATTTTAAATTCATTAATGATATTTCCTAAAATCTCTTGAATGGTTCAATTCCATATTTCAACAAAAACATTTTTTTATAGAGTCCCTTGAGTAGAAAATTAATTATTATAACCTTGTGATTTACTAGGTCCATCAAAATTTTAATTATCAAACTTACCCCCATGATCACTATAAATGGATTTGAAATTAGAACTTTTTTCATTTTTAACATTTATGTTAAAATAAATAAATACTTTTGAAGCCTTATTTTTATGTTCTAAGAAATAAATCCATGTCAATCTGTATAATCATAAATCAATATAAAAGTGAAAGATTTACATCTTATAATTTTAATATTGTTTGGTCCAAAAAGATAAATATGAATATTCTTAGGGTCATTAGAGGTGGATAATTCCTTTTCATATTTAAAGGATGTTTTTTGAGTCTTTATGATTCTATATGGTTCATAAATAATGTATGTTCTGAAATGAAATTTTGGTCAATCTCATACAAGATTATTTTAGTTGAGTATGCCATTTGTGTGTGCACTACAATGATTGTGGTGCTTCTTACAAATCCATTATTTACTATGTTGTGTAATCAAACATTTATCATTTTTAATTGAAATATATTTTTAATAAATTAAATAAACATTATGAAAATGATAAGATAAAATTAAAGTATTTCCTTTGGAATAAAAAACATTAAAAATAATTTTTAAAAGAAACATTAGAAATATTTTCAAATGATTGACTAATACTTATAAAATGATATTTAAAACCATTAATAGATAAAAACATTTATAATTGTAGAATTTGAAAAACATATAGTACCTATACAGATGACCTTACTCCTTTTTTATCACAAAAGGTGAGATGGCCTCCATCAAGAGTCTAAAGATGTATGAACTAAAAGTAGTCACCAAACATGTGTCTTTAGAAACTCATATTCATGTTCCATGTGTATCATTAGAATTTCTCACAATTCATTTTTCCTTAAATATAATCAATAATCATAATAAATTTTTACCCAAAATTTGTGTCCACATATTTTAGCTAAAAGTGATTTTGTAAGCCATATTTTTAGGAATATGATTTTTTTAAAATGTATTAAAAGATAGATAAACACTTTTTTGTCTTATATAATGGGGATTTTCACAATCACATTCATAAATAACATGCCTCATATTAGAAAATAATTAAAAAAATTATTTCTAGACAATCCTTGTAAAAATTGTTAATTTCTAAAGTTTCTTTCTTTATTTAATAAAACCAAACCAAAATAATTTTTTATATGACATTGGGAACCCAACATTTTATTTAATTTTTTCACCTCAAGTGAACATAAAAAGTGAAAAATTATGATCTGTAATTGTGTATTTTAATCTTTTAATAATGGGTTAATCCTTTAATTTTATGGATAACACCTATTTTTCTTATGGGATTTGATCTCTTTCAAAAAATAGTTTTTTTCTTTTAGTACATGTTATTTGAATTTTTATTTTAATTCACTAAAAAAGATTCACTAATATATCTCTAGAATATTTAATATCTTCATAAAATATTTAATTTTAAGAACATAATGACCAAGATGAAGAAGAATAATTTACGTCATTATATACCACTATTTCTTCCCTGATAAATTTCTCTTCATCATCTCTTCATTCAGTTGAGGAGATAGAATGATCACTTTCAATACATGTAGAAAACATGAAGAATTTATTTCATTACCTCATATATTTCAACTTCCTTTTGAATTTGGTGGAATTCAAATTGATGTGTCCTTTATTTTTTATATTCCAATAAAGCTAACTTTTCTTCTTATTAATCATTTTCCATTTTTGTAAGAAGAAAATAATTATTCTTTATTAATAATTTTTTCATACTCTTGGATAAATTCAAAATATTTTCATCAACATAATAAAAATCTTCAATAATTGAACTAATGTAAATCACTTTATTTTACATGACTTCATTGGATTAATTTTTGAATTTCTATTTCATGCTAATCTCATAGGTCATGAGAGATCTAATATATTCTTCATATGATATAGTCTTGATGAATTTTGATTCTAGATTTATTGATACCTTGGGTTTTTAAGAACTAAAAAATTCATAAAGTATGTTCTTCAAGATCATCTATAAAGAAATATCATCACTAATATATTTGTATCCATTAAAAATTTTAGTATAGCAAGTAAACATCTTGGTAATTAATTAATTATATTGCATTCAATAACCTTAAAAATACTGATTATATATACCTAATCTAGTATCATGTAACTTATTAGTTCCTTAATGTGTAACATCAAGAAATTTAAAAATTTCGTGAGAAATTTTAAGTGTGTAAATATTATTAAATCCACTATGATATAAACCAAAATGAATATAATTAATATCTTTTATATCAGGTTGAAATTCCAGAAAATCAGTGGGAGTGATTTTTTCCTCTGATTCGTTATTTTTTGTATAAATAAGCATAAAAATTATCTAAATGGCTAAATCTACATTTCTATGAAAAGTATACTGGTTAGTTTTATAATAAAAATTTTCAATTCCAAAAAATAAGGGTCTTTACCAATTATGTTTAATTTACAATAACCTTGGTTGTTATAGGAAGAATCCATCATTTTGATATATTTCCTTAAAAATAATTATGAATTTTAAAACTAATGTTTTAAAATAAAGTCCTCATATAATAAAAATCATTGATATAAGAATAGTGTAAAGATATTGGTGAATTTACATTAACATATTAAACTACCTTTAACAATTTATTTTAACAAAATAAGTGACATGTTAATATAATAAAAGTAAGTGAAATTTATATGAATTAAAATAAAAATATCTGTGATAACTAAAAAATCAAGGGAATAATTTGGCATAGTAACTCACCTAAAACTCCAAATTATTCCCTATGTTTCCTCCCCTAAATAACTTGAGAGGTGTTAGATTAATCCCTTAACAATAACGATATCCACGAAAAATAAATACAAATTCTGTTGGGTTTTGTTGTATTAATGACACCTGAGAAGGAATAAACATTCTTTTTAATTGGTTTCATCAAGTTTCCTAATAAAATAAGATACACTATATTTTTAGAAATTTTTAATAAGTAATACATATCCCTCAATTTTGTTGTAGTGAGTGCCAAAGAGAATATGAATAATGAGGGGAGGTTTTATTATAGTTAAATCCTTTATATAACACTCTTAATTATTAATAAGAAATAATAGAAAAAGTGAGAGAAATTGGTAGGAATGAATAGGATAGAAATTGTGTAGCATTAAGAATATCTGTTAGCAAGTTGACATGTAGGTATATTTAAACCATGCAATATATCATAGTTATTTTTTTATAATCCTGATATGGATCTATTTATAGTCCATAGACCTCCCTTATTAGTATTTAAGATATAAATGGGTCAGAATATCCCTTAGAGGTTATGTCATGGTAGAAGAGCCTACTTTAAACATTATTTTGTATTTTTGGATTACCTCTACTGGATAGCTGCACGACTCCATTGACTAGTTTATTGGTTGTGATGGGATCCTTGGTTGGATGATATCTCTCATTGACAAGATGATGTACTTGATAGTGTAACTGATTCTTTACAATAGCCAACAACTGGATGGTGATACTTCCATATGTAGACAGTGGGATTGATAGTTGATTGATGCTTATGGTAATGTCATTGGTTGTCTCATGAGTATACTATGGCTAGCTACTACTACTATCTAGTGATGGTTTTTAATGCATACCCCAAACAATTTTAATGAATTAATTTGATCTATTAAATCCCAAACTTCATATCTAAAAAATTATAATTGAATATAGTAAATTTGAATTCTAAGAAAAATAATAGGTTTTTGGGAACATTTTTAAAAAATATGATGTACTAAAAGATCATACTTTGGTGGTAGAACCTATGAGATTAGTATATAAAAAGTATAAGGTGTATAATTTTCTCAAATAAGATTCATGGGACACATTTTAAACTTGGATGAGGTTTATAGGAACTTCTAATTAATAAGATATTATCCTGATATGATCAATAATATCGTAGCTATTTGTATATTTGTGGCATATAATTATAATGGTTACAAATCTAATAACATTTTTCAACGGAGATATATGTAAGAAAAATTTATTGCAAACTTTTACTCAAAATCATGATGGTGGTTATCAACATAACTCTTTTTTCAATTTTTAGTGGCTTAGAGATGTTTTTGAATGTATATAAAGTTCTCTCCCATTTCCTCATCATTATCAAGTCCCAAAAGTATTTGTTCCCCAAGTTTATCCAAACATTTTTGGTTCATGCTCTTATTTCCCTAGAGGGCTTCATAAGGATCCTTCTAACCATTTAAAAAAAATTATTTCTATAATAATATTATACTAGATGAAGGTTTTGATCCAAATTTACTTTAAAATACATAGATCATGATATCAACATATCTTCTATGGTTTGAATTGTCCTCCCAGAATGACCATCTATTTGAGGATGATATAAAATTCTAAATCTAATCTTTATATAAAAATATTACTAAATTCATGTCTATAACTACAAGGTAAACATAAAATATTGATGAGATGTGATTGATATTATTACTCTATGAAACCATAAAACATACTTAATTTATAATCTGTTGATCTGATCAAGATGGAATTCTTCTCTGACAGTAATGAAATGTGATGATTTCATAAGGTGGCTGACGACAACACAAATAAAATTATTCCCTGTAGAAGTATTTGGCAGTTCCAAAAGGAATTCCCTGGTTTTTTTCCAATTCATATCATGTATGGGTAACAATTACAACATTACCTTAGACTTATGTTTCACATTCTCAAATTTTAGGCATACCAAGAACTAAAATAGATACCCCATAATATCTCTCTTCATGTCATCCCACCATCAATTTTTATTAAGATCTATATACATTATATCACTTCCAAGATGAATATAAAATGATGAACTCTGAGCTTCATCTTATTGATCCTTCTTTAAGTATGGTATTTAAGGTACAAATAATCATTTCCTTGACTATATCATTTCATCTCAATCATGACTACACTCAAGAACATTCTTTACAAACTTTCATGGTTCCACGTCTTCATTTTGTGTATCTTTAATCATTACATGAATGGATGGTTGAATATTTATCCAGGAAAGATATGATATTTATCCATTATTTATGATTTCATGTTCCATAATCATTAAATTCATAAGTATTTGATCTCTTCAAATCCTCATCATGGACTAACTATCATGTTATTTCTAACACCAAACACCTTTTATTGTGTTTCCCTTCCCCATGTGGTAACAAATTGAGTAGTCCTAATCATTTATCATTTACTACCATTATAGTTTCTTTATATTCAAACATTTCTATATTAATATATACCTTATTCTTTTTTGATCTATGTATACAATAAATCATTAACCATATTAACAATTCTTTTGTATCTTCAAAGAAAAAACTACCATTTTCAGGTTAAAATCATGAGTTAGATAACTTTTCCCATGAGCCTTTAATAACCATGATTCATAAATTACTACCATGTTATTCTTTATGAAAACACATCATATAACATTCATTGATAGATCACTATAGATCAAAAAACCTTATCCATTATAGGGTAGTTTGAGACAGGTTCCCTTAACAAATTTCTCTTCAGTTCCTTGAAAATTATTTCATATTCATTATTCTAAAGAAACATGTCTCCCTCTTATGTAAACTGGGATTTTAGATTTGATAGACTTGATAAATTTTTCAAAATACATTGGTGTTATCTTTTGAATACATTAAAACATAAAATTTCAGTCATCATAGTTATTCTAGGATAATTTTAAATAAACTATATCTTTGAGGGATCCACTGATATACCCTTTATTTTAATTATGTGACCTCCGAGTGATACTTTTTACTATCAAAATTCTAATATACTAAATTTGGAATAAATATAATCCTGCCCCAAGGTATTCAACCCAATACATAAATGTTCTTAATGATCTTACTTACTCGTTGAATATATCAGAATATCCTCTATAAAGAAAAAAATTAATCAATGTAATCTCTAAAGACTCTTTTAATTGTATTGATAAAGATTACAGGGGAATTTATAATTGTAAATGGAATAACTATAAATTCATATGGACCATACTTTATCAGGATGGACATCTTGGATCTATCCAAAAAATTTATGACGAACTGGTGATATCCATATTATAGTTCACCCTTTGAAAATTACTTAGATCCGTTCATTTTATCAAACAAATCATAAATACAAATTATAATATACTTTGTATAGATAGTGGTATTTTGATGTTCTCAATAACCAATGCAAAGACTCATTTATCCATCTTTATTCTTAATAAGAGGGATATGTTCTCTACACAATGATGTAGTTGGTTGAATGAATCCCTTATCTAGATTCTCTTATAGTTTATTATTAGATTTCCTGAACTCAATTGGTCCATTGTGAAAGGAATCATTAAAATATCCAAAACACCATTTATGATTTCTACTGAAAAACATCCAGCAAAATTTTGGGGTGGAGGACTAGAAAATTATTTATAAAATACATCAATACATTTCCAAAAAATAATCATATCTTGAATGTTGAGTTTATTCATGGCCATTTGAGATAATACCCCCTGTGAATAATTAATCTGACCCATACAATAGAAGTAATTTCCATTGGAATCTAATATTCATCCTACCGCCAATAGATAATCATAGGTTAATTTGGTATATCAAGAATGAATTATATTCTATATATATTTATAGGGAATCTATGTAGTGTTATCCAATACAAGTCAAAAATCACCTTAAATTGAACTAGAGGTAGAATTACAATATTCCTAGGAAGAACAATCACAAAATATTCTATTAGATAATATCTATAAACTTGAGATGAAATCAACATACCATTAGATGTTTTCACTGGTAATTCAATATCTAATAATTGAGGTGGTGACGTCACACCCTTATCAAATTAATTTAATATAAAAGAGTGTGTATATTTTGAACCAATTAAGACATTTACTATTCTAGAGTGGATGACAAGGGTAACTTTTACAAATTCATCCTCATGAGCCAATTCTAAAATTATGATCACATTATATTTCACATTATCTATTTACTCAAGATTTTTTGACACTAATTATTTCCATTAACCATTAAATTCATACCCTAGTTGGAATAATTCCCTTAATCCTATAAATTGTTTAATTAGAATGTGGGTGGTCCATTTAATTGGGATTTTACCATATTATTTTCATTATATTTTCTCTTTACATATATTTGGAATTAACTTTTTTGATGGGATTCATTTTTACACCGGAAAATTGTACAAAACCTTTTAGAGACAATTTCCTCAATGATTATTTGCACAATTATTGAATAAGGTATGTAATGTCCCAGACCACTCTGGTCCTTTCCTTTGTGAAAATCGAGTGTTTGAGTGTTCCAGGAGGTCATGGTGGCTTATATCTGAATAGTTCCAATGGTATTCTATTGTAAACAATTAAATGGTAACCTTAGGTCAACAATTCCAATGGTAGAACATTGTGAACAGTGAAACGATGACATTTTGTGAATAGTTACAAAGGTTGACCGTTGTGAATAGTGTAATGGTGACCTTCTGTGAACAGTTCCAATGGTGGACCGTTGTGAATAGCACAACAGTGACCTTGTATGAACAGTTCTAATGGTATATCGTTGTGAACAGTGCAATGGTAACCTGAGGTGAATCATATCAACATTAACCTTCTTTGAATAGTGAAACGGTAACCTTAGATGAACATTGTCAACATTAACCTTCTGTGAATAGTGAAATGGAAACCTTAGGTGAACAATATCAACATTAACCTTAAGTGAACAGTGAAACGGTAACCTTAGATGAACTGTGTTTCCAGAACGGTGAGGTTTATGAACAGTGTTTCAAGAACAGTGAGGTTCCAATGGTGAGGATCACGAACAGTGTTTCCAGAAATGTGTGGTTCCAACGGTGAGGTTCGTAAATAGTTTTTCCAAAATAGTGAGGTTCCAATGGTGAGGTTCATGAATAGTGTCTCTATCTTCCAACAGTTTTTCCCCTTTAACGTTTCCTTTGACATAAAATGAATTTAAAGTCGTGTTTTAATGACTCTAAGGTCGATTCAAAAGCCAAAACTCATATATTAATTATTCTTATGGCTCGGGATGTTTTTACTTGGTCAAACCACATGTTTTAATGCGATCCACTTTTAATGGGAAATCAAGAGTATCTTAAACCATCGCTCCATTAAATCTTGAAAAGGGACAAGATATCTTCCTCCCATGTTCTTCCTCATTGTTCTCTTCTGCGAGATGCTCAAACCTTTCCTTCCCTCCTGTAAGAATTGTGAGATCAAACTTTTTCCCATGGATTGGTTTCCCCTTGATGTTCTTCCTGTTGCATGTGCACCCCCTGCTTTGGTGCAAGCTGAAAGGGTCTATCCTTCATCGAATTAAGGTATGTTTTATTATTGTTCTTTTGGGGTTCATCATCTCATGTTTCTCCTTTCCATATTATAGCATGTGATCTCCATGCTTCTAATGGAGTTTTCTTGGATTTTGTTTGGTTTGGTCGTACTGTGGCATCCTCGGGTGGATGTAGTTTTTGCAAGAGGTGGATATCGTGAACCGTTGGGGTATAAAAAACATCAAGAACCAGTTGAGGTAGGGGATTATTTTCTTCTCTTTTCTTATATGTGAAACTGTATAGATATAATTTTTTATACCACTGGATGACAATGGAATTGACATAATAAATATTTGAACCGGATAAATAAATTGATATATATCGTATGTTATTGCCTCTTATTTTTTTAGATAGTGCGATATTTGTGCTACCTTTGGTTATCTGTTCTTTCATGATGGAAATTGGTAATGAACGTAACAAGAAATTAATTTATAACTGTTTGGTTAAAAGATAAAGAGGTTTGTAAATGAATCTAGTTCTCCTTGTTGTAATTTGATGTTATTACAATTAGAACAGTAAGAATGTTTAATTATTTTTTTTATATCTTACTGATTAGGTTTATTGAATTTGGAACCTATGAATAATAAATAGGTTAATTCAAGATTTATTAAAGAATTGATTGTTTGATAATTCCTTGATGGGTTCTGAGTTACCCTCTTGATTTTTAAAGGGCCAAGATCCCAATTGTTAAGATGTTTGTTTTCTTATGGCTTGTGTTGTGATGTGATCCTGGATGGCTATTGTGGTATATCTGGGAACGGAGACCTTTGGTTGTGGCAGCAGATGATGCCTAGAGTGGTGAGATGCGTCGGTTTATGCATGTGGGTGTCTGGGAGAACACTAGGGATGATGGAATTGGATGGATGTGATTGTTGGAGGCTTTCTCATTCTTTATTGGTTGATTATTTGCTTTACTTTTTCCCACAACTCAAGGCATCTGGACTTTCTTACCCTTTTTCTGAAAGAGGTGAAGAAACACGGGGTATGCCACGTGCTTTCCTTGTTTAGCTTCTTAAGGGACGATGGGTCTACGATCATACTATAGGTGGTAAAGACTCAACGTGTAATACATCTACACTCTATGTTGAGGCCCCTTGTGTTTAGTATCATAGAATGTTTTTCTATAATGTCTAGGAATATAGGAAGGAAATTCTCTGATGAATAATTGAATAAATGATGTTAACCATTGGGGTTGGAGTTGAAAGAACATAATGATGAGGTTATAATTTTAAAGGGACAGTGGACTTTGGCTGTGATGCTAATGATGTTTAATGTGGATTTGTAAATGGTTAATTAATGTTTAAATAATTAATTAACAAAAAGTGTAACTACTAAAAAGGGAATGAAGTAATATATTAAATCTCATTAAATGGGTTTGTGCTTATAAGATACCTAGTCTTAGAAGTTTCATCCTAGAGTCCAAGAGACATTAGCTACAGTTGAGTATATGACTAGGTAATTCCCATAGTTTGGTTGTGAGATATATTATATCCTATAATATTCTGTGTTTCTATACGCTACTCAACCGTGTCAGTAAGGGAAACTGACACCCCGAGGATTCTGAGCCCTGGGGGATATTTTCCCCAACATTCTAGGGGGAGGATGAATGGATGACTACCCCCTTTGGCCCCGCACTCTTCTCTTTGTAGTTACTTGTGCTGGTAGGCAGAGCGATTAGTTTTTCCCATATATGTGTAGAGGGATGTAATGTAATGTGGTTATTCACACACATATATTATGGATATAGTTTCCCATGAACTACTGTTGGTGTAACATGTATAGACTGTGATGGTTTGAGGATCCTTACTCGCTGTATGGGCTGTAATGGATTGAGGTATAGTACTGATGTATGATACATGTTATGCATGCTATGGTGGCTCTCATAGACTACCTAGTTACTTTGTATACTTGGATGTGGTGGTTTTGTTCCATGAGGTGCAGGTTATGGTGCTTCACTCAGGTGTCTGTAGGCAATCCTTTTTGTAGTGAGATGCTTAGGACGTGCGACATTGGGGAAAAGTGGAAAACCAGTGGGGAAGTAGATGTGGGGTACCCTTGTTATTCTTTATTATAATATATACTCTTGTAAGCATTTCCTGGTGAGAGTATCCATGGTGAGGTTGGGAACATAGTATACCTTTTTAGGTGACAAGTTTGTATCACTTGTTGTCCACTATGCTTTATCATGATTTCTTCACTTTTTCATGAGATACTTTGGGGAGGATCCTACTAAGTATATTGTTATAATCACCCTATCTAAATATAAACTATTTTTTAGGTCACTTGGATCTGGTTGGAGATCATGATGGTTTCTACTAGCTTGCTGTTGCAAGAGCTGTTTGGGCTTGTGGTCGCTGTTGTTTTA
This sequence comes from Viscum album, assembly GCA_963277665.1. Lineage (NCBI taxonomy): Eukaryota > Viridiplantae > Streptophyta > Magnoliopsida > Santalales > Viscaceae > Viscum > Viscum album. The sequence goes on along the minus strand of OY728128.1, from coordinate 1,507,218,742 downwards.
CTTCCTTTTTGGGTACTTGCAGTTTTACCCTTCCAGTTGTAGTGGGTTTTGATGACATTTCATATGTGTACTTGGGTTTTATTTCATCTTACTGCTTGATTTGGAGTTGGTTGGTGCTTATCTTATCTCTCTATTCGCCAACCCGGGGCCTACTAGGGGTGGGACTCGGGGGCATTATCTCCCTTCTCGTGTTGTCAGCCCAAGAGGGGTACATTTTTTGGGGATGGGGTCATGACAAAATGGTATTAGAGGTCTAGTTGAGCAATAGGATGGAGATTGGTGTTGGGATCAAGCGGCGTTGCATGGGTTGGTAGGGCAACAATGTCATTCATGTTTAGCAGGTGATGTAAACACCGGAGACCAGCTGAGACATAGGTGTTTAGGTCCCCCTATGATATGATTGAGGAACCGTTAAGTTTACAATGTCTACTAAATGTGGTCATACTAGTTGTAGGGTAGCGACCTAGGAAAGGATCATGCATCATTCTTCTTTGTGCCTATGTTTGAATAGGTAGAGGTTGGGACATGATAACCTAAAATGAAAAAAAGAAAACAACTAATTAATTAATGTTGAGTCTTCTATATTCCAGGTTTTGGAGCCTTAACTGTTTGTTATTTTATAGGTTTGGATCCAGGTCGATTTCCTCATTAGGATTGAAAAGAAGATGTCTAGAATGATATTCCAGCAGATCTCTGCAGTTTAGAGGTTTACAATGACGACACATAGAGGAAGACACTCTGAGAGTTTTAGGGCCATTTTCTACAGAAGTATAAGGGTTCTGTTTTAGATGCAGTTACGGAAGACTCGTTAGGGGAGGTCGAGATCAGCTTTAGTTTGAACCATGCTCAGAAGGATCACTAGGTGTCCTTGGTTGTGATGATGCTGCGTGGAGTAGTGAGGAAGTGGTGGTCCCTGTTCCTTGGGGGTCGTGAGGAGTTAGAAATATCATGGGAGGAGTTTCGAGACAATTTTAGAGTTGAGTTTATTTCATCGATTGTGAATGCGTCCAGTCACCAGAACTTTTTACCCTTAGATAGGGGAGATTCAGTGTGTGATATTTTGGAATCCATTTTAGGAACCTTTTATGATATTCTTCATACCTATTGCCAGATGAGGACACCAGGGCAAGGCATTTTTTGGAGGTTTTACATCCAGAGATCTAGTAACAGGTCACCCAATTTGTGCTGAAGACATATCTTGAGGTGTTGGTGAGGGTAGAGGTTGTTGTGAGGACATTGGCCTGAACCGGATCATCACGAGAGGGGAATCATCATGATTCCTCACGAAGAAGAGCTATGGTCTAGGGTTTTTGATTTTTAGTGCATAAGAGTTTCCATTCAGCCGGGGGTAGGTCCCAGCCCTTCATATCTCGTTTCTTCATAGGCAACCACTCTCAGGTATATGACAAGGGATCAGGAACTTGTTTTTCTTGTGGTGGTGATAGTCATCAGCAGCGGGAGTGCCTGACCTTTCAGAGCAGTCATCGGGCACCAGGAGCTATATTGCAGGTTCCTCTATTGTGGCAGTTCCAAACGAGGTAGCAGTAGTAGGTTTCACCATCTTTAGATTAGCAGAGGGTAGAAGGGGAAGGCAGAGGACAACCCCATGACAATCCCCATCCTTAGGGAGAAGAGCATGGTCATGGTGGTGGTTGGAATCAGGGGAAGAGAGCCCATGGAGGAGGTCATGGTCAACTTCATGCTCTAGTGTTGCCAGCTCTAGGAGAGCCATATATCGTTCCAGGTACCCTTTTATTGTTTTCTACCTTGGTGTATGCCTTGTTTGATTCAGGAGTGACACACTCTTTCATATCATCTACCCTTGTCCATGCTTTGGGATGTAAGCTAGAGAGGCTTCCAGTGCCCTTGGCGTTGACTACGCCAGTTGGAGGTCGAGCTGACTTGTTTGATGTATGTATAGATTGTGATCTAGTGTTGGGGAAACACCACTCCTGGGGATATTTACTATGTTTATGAATACAACCATATCATTACATCCTTGGCATGGATTGGTTGTATTCGGTGTAGGCTATCACAGATTGCTTTAGGAAGAATGTCATTTTCATTGGTGTGGATGGAGAGCCGGTGGTGTTTGTTGGCGAGCGAGATCCTTGGATGGGTCATAGGCGTGTTCAATCCTTATCATCCATTATGGATGAGATGATGTTGAGTTATTTAGAGGTTCAGTAGTTGGAGTTTCCTAGGGTCATAGAAGAGTAACCCGATGCCTTTCCAGAAGAGGTTGTAGAATTACCCCCTCGACGAGAGATCAAGAATGGAATTGAACTACAACTAGGAGAATATCCTATCTCTATGTATCCATATAGGATGTACCCTTCTGAGTTATGAGAGTTATGTTTACAGCTTGATGGAATATTATAGTGTGGTTTTGTTCGGCTGAGTGTGTCACTGTGAGGTGCACCAATTTTGTTCGTGAAGAAGGTTGAGAGTCGTGTGCGATTGTGTTTCGATTATCATCACTTGAACAAAGTGACAATAAAGAATCGCTATCATCTTCCATGTATTTATGATTTATTCTATCAACTAAAGGGTTACATTTGGTTCTCAAAGATCGACTAGTAGTCAGGATATCATCAGATGCGTGTAAAGGATGAGGATATCTCAAAGAATGCTTTCTGTTGTCATCATGGGAATTATCAGTCCGTTTTAATGTTGTTTTGTGTAACGAATGATCCAAATGTGTTCATAGGATTGATTAATGTTGTGTTCTGTGAGTTCTTGGACAAGTTTGTGGTGGTTTCATTGATGAAATCCTTGTGTAATCTACATCCGAGGAGGGGCAATAAGAGCATCTACATGCCATTTTGAGTGTTCTTCATAAACATCAGCTATTTGGTAAGTTGTCGAAGTGTGAGTTTTGGTCTCGATAAGTCCTTTTCTGGGGGAATGTTGTGTCCCAACAGAGAATAGTTATGGATCCATCTAATATAGAATCAATTTTTTCTTGGGCATCCCCCATGAAAGTGTCAGAGGTGTGAAGTTTCCTTGGTATCACAGGCTACTATAGGAGGTTCGTAGCAAATTTCTCACGAGTTGCGACTCCTTTGATAGCTTTGACCAGGAAGGATCATGAATTCATATGGAATGATCAGTGTCTGGAAGCTTTCAAGTATCTATAGGTGAAGTGAGTAAGTGCTCCAGTTCTTTGTCTTCCAGTTGAGGGAGTTCTGTTTGATATTTTCTGCGATGCATCACATCTGGGGTTAGGTTGTGTTCTGATGAAGTAGAGGTTAGTTGTTTCTTATGGGTCTCAACAGTTGTGTCCTCATGAATGTAACTATTCCATCCATGATCTTGAGTTGGAAATCATGGTGTTTACTCTCAAGTTGTGGAGACACTACCTCATTGGAGAGCGCTTTGTGGTTTTCGCTGATCATAAGAGTTTGAGTTATGTTTTCTACCAGCGTGACTGAACTTACGACAACATTGGTGGATGGATTTATTACAGGAATACATCTTTGAAATATCATATACACCTATAAAGGGGAATTTTGTAGCTGATGCGCTGAGTCGAAAGTCATGTAGTGATGTTGTGCGTGAATCCAGTGATTCCTCGAGTGTAATAGAAGAGGTGTCAGCATTACATCTTGATATGTGAGAAGTTGAGGTAGAGGTTTTCTTTTTCAAATGATGGTAAAATCAACCCTAATGCAGAATGTGGAAGAGTCTTTGTTGGGGGGTCTAGAGGTGGAGGTCTGGAGAGACCGAGTTGTCTGTGGCGAGGCCCCTAATGGTTGGTCGGAGGATAAACAACACTGAGTTTTGTATCACCGAAGGATTTTTGTTCCATTTAAAATGAACGATATGGTTCTCAGAGAGTTTCATATTTCACCTTTAGTAGTTCATCCTGGAGTGAAAAAGATGTACTAAGCCTTGAGGATCCAATTTTTGTGGCCTGGACTGAAGCGTGTGGTTGCAGAATTTGTGTCTCGATGTTTGGTCTGCCAGAAGGTGCAGGCCAAACACCGTGTTCTTAGTGGTTTTCTCCAGTCATTAGATGTTACTTAGTGGAAGTGGGAGTACATATCAATGGAATTTTTTACTAGTTTACCTTGAGCTCAGGGAGGACATGATGCTATTTCGGTGGTAGTGGGTCATTTAACAAAATTGGCCCACTTCATAGCGACTAAGGAGTCGAGCTCAGGGGAATTTTTGTCAAGGCAGTATCTAGAGGAGGTGGTGAGACTTCATGGAGTCACAAGGATGATCATTTCTGACTGATATCCTCATTTTACCTCCAGGGTTTGGATAGGTCTCCAATATGCTTTTGGTTCTCAACTATGCCTTAGCACTTCTTTTCTCCCTCAAATGTATGGTCAGACAGAGCGAACCATCCAGACTCTTGATGGCATGTTACCCTCTTGTGTTCTAGATTTTGTAGGTTCAAGGATGAGACACTTACCAATGGTGGAGTACTATTACAATAATAGTTTTCACACCACTATAGGTATAACACCATTTTAAGCCTTGTATGGAAGACCTTTCTATTCTCCGTTGTGCTGGACTGGGGTCCGAGAGTCAGTAATTCTCATACCAGAACTAGTATAGAATACAACAGAGATGGTTCAGCTGATTCATGAGAGGATGAGGACATTGAAAGATCATCAAAAATCATATGTTTATCAAAGGAGGAGACCCTTAGAGTTTAATGTTGGGGTTCATGTGTTTCTGAAGGTGACTCCCTATCATGGGCAGCGAAGGTTTGGTCATGGGGGTAAGCTTTCTCCCCGCTTTGATGGGACTTTCGAAGTGTTAGATCATGTTGGAGCTTTGGCGTAATGAGTAGAACTTCCCCTGAAAATGAGTCAAATACATGATGTTATCCATGTATCAGAGCTCCATCGTTATCTTCATGATAACTCTCACATCATTGATTGGGGAGAGATCGAAGTTGATGATGATGCAACCTTTGAGGAGCGAGGTGTAGAGATCCAAGAACGCAAGGAGAAGGCGTTTTGTGGGCGTTCTATTCCCTTAGATCATGTCTTATGGTGACATGGTGGCATGGAATAGAGTACCTAGGAACGTGAGTCGCAGATACGTTCTCAGTACCCAGAGTTGTTAGATGATTAACTCTTTTCATGTAACAACTTTTGCTTTTTCGTTAAAACCTTTCAGGTTTATGAGATGGATTTATTCTGTTACTTTTTGTGGTTTTCTCTTTTTTGAGAGGTATCTTGATTGGTGGTTGTTCGGACCATATTGTTTTCCCTATAGGTGGGTTTTGAATTCTCGAGGATAAGAGTGTTTTGGGAGGTATCTGATGTAATTTCCCAGACCTCTTTGGTCCTTTCCTTTGTGAAAATATGGTGTTTGAGTGTTCTAGGAGTCATGGTGACTTCTCTGTGAATAGTTCCAGTGGTAGACCATTGTGAATAGAGCAACGGTAACCTTAGGTGAATAGTTCCAACGGTAGACCATGGTGAATAGTTCAATAGTGACCTTCTGTGAACAATTCCAATGTTAAACTATTCTGAACAGCACAACGGTGAACATCTGTGAACAGTTCCAATGGTAGACCATTGTGAACAGTGCAACTGTGACCTTTTGTGAAATTTTCCAATGGTAGATCATTGTGAACATTACAACGGTAACCTGAGGTGAACAATTTCAACATTAACCTTCTGTGAACAGTGCAACAGTAACCTAAGATGGACCGTGCAATGGTAACCTTAGGTGAACAGTATCGACATTAACATTCTATGAACAGTGCAACGGTAATATTAGGTGAACAGTGTCAACATTAACCTTCTGTGAACAGTGCAACAGTAACCTAAGATGGACCGTGCAATGGTAACCTTAGGTGAACAGTATCGACATTAACATTCTATGAACAGTGGAACGGTAATATTAGGTGAACAGTGTCAACATTAACCTTCAGTGAACAGTGCAATGGTAACCTTAGGTTAACAGTGTCAACATTATCCTTCTGTGATCAATGCAATGATAACCTTATACGAACAATGTTTCCAGAATGGTGAGGTTCATGAATAGTGTTTCTAGAATAGTGAGTTCCCACAATGATGTTCATGAACAATGTTTCCCGAATGGTGAGGTTCATGAACAGTGTTCCAGAATAGTGAGGTTCGAATTGAGAGGTTCAAGAACAGTGTTTCCATCTTCCAACAGTTTCGCACCTTTAACATTTCCTTTGACATAAAATGCATCTAAAGACTTGTTTTAATGACTCTAAAGCTGATTCAATGGACATAACTCCTTTATTAATTATTCTGAGGGATCATGATGTTTTTACTTGGTCAAACCCCGTAGTTTAATGTGATCCTCTTTTAATGGGAAATCAAGTGTATCTTAAACCATCACTCCGTTAAATCTTCAAAAGCGACAAGATATATTCCTCCCTTGTTCTTCCTCATTATTATCTAGTGCGAGATGATCGAACCATTCCTTCCTTCCCATGGGAATAATGAGATCAAACTTTTCTACGTGGATTGGTTTCTCCTGGATGTTCTTCATGCTGCATGTGCACCCCCTTTTTTGGTGCAAGTAGAAAGCGTCGATCCTTCATCGAATTAAGGTATGTTTTATTATCATTCTTTTGGGGTTCTTATTCTCATGTTTCTCCTTTCCATATTATAGCATGTGATATCCATGCTTCTAATGGAGTTTTCTTGGATTTCATTTGGTGTGGTCGTACTGTGGCATCCTCGGGTGGATGTAGTTCTCACGAGAGGAGGCGATCGTGAACGGTTGTGATAAAAAGATCTCCAAGAACCATTTGAGATTAGGAATTCATTGCTTCTATTTTTTTATATGTGAAACTATATATTTAGCATGTTTTAACCCACTAGATGACATTGGAATTGACATAATAAATATTTAAACCATATAAATAAATTGATATCGATTGTATGTTATTGCCTCTTGTTTTTCAAGATAGTGTGATATCTATGCTTGATTTGTTTAGATGTTTTTTCTTGAGGGAAATTGGTAATGAACATAACCAGAAATTAATTGATAATTTTTTGGTTAAAAGATAAAGATGCAGGTAAATGAATTTGGTTCTCCTTATTTTAATTTTATGTTAATCAAATTGGCGTAGTAAGCATGTTTAATTATTTTTGATAGTTTACTGATTAGGTTCCCCAAATTTTGTACCTATGAATAATAAATCTGTTAATTCAAGATGGATTAAAAAACTAATTGAATGATAATTCCTTAAAGGGAACTGAGTTAGCCTCTTGATTGTTGAAGGGCCAAGTTACCAATTGTTAGGATGTTTGTTTTCCTGGTTCTTGTGTTGTGATGTGAGCCTGGGTGGTTGTTGCAGTATGTGGGGGCATGAAGTCCTTTTTTGTGGCAGGAGATGATGCCTAGAGTGCCGGCATGCATTAGTTTCTGTATGTGGGTGTCGGGGAAGACACCAGTTATGATGGAACAGGATGGATGTGATTGTTGGATGCTTTCTCATTCTTATTGGTTGATTATCTGCATTACTTTTTCCCACTGCTCAACATTGCTAGTCTTGATTACCCTTCTTCTGAAATATGTGAAGACACATAGGGTATGCTAGGTGCTTTCCATGTTTAGCTTCTCAAGGGAGGATGGGTCTATGCTTTTTTTATAGGTGGAAAAGACTCGACAGGTTGTATATACACTCACTGTGTTGAGCCCCCTTGTGTTTAGTAGAATAGAATGTTTTTCTAGAATGCCTTGGAATATAATGATGAGGATGTAATTTTAAAGTGACAGTGGACTTCAGGTGTGATGATAACGAAGTTTAATGTTGAATTTTAAATAGTTAATTAATGATTAAAGAATTAATTAACGTAAAGTGGAACTGATATAAATGGAATGAAGTAATATATTAAATCTCTCTAAATGGTTGTGTTCTTATAGGATAATTAGTCTAAGAAGTAGCAGCTCAGAGTCTGAGAGACATTAGCTGATGTTGAGTCTATGACTAGGTTATTCCCATAGTATGGTTGTGGGATATAGTATATCCTATACCTTTTGTGATTCTATATGCTACTCCACCCTGCCAGTAAGGGAAATTGACACCTTGAGGATTTTGATCCCTAGGGGGTGTTTTTCCCAACATTCTGGTGGGAGGATGAATGGATGACTACCCGATTTGGCCCCACACTCTTGTATTGGTAGTTACTTGTGATGGTAGGCACAACGGTTAGTTTTCCCATATATATGTGTAGAGGGATGTAATGGATTGTGGTTGTTCACACACATATATTATGGATATAGTTTCCCAGGGAATACTATAGGTGTAACCTGTAAAGGTTGTGATGGCTTGAGGATCCTTACTCAGTGTATGGGCTGTAATTGAATGAGGTACAATACCCAACATATGATACGTGTTATTCAGGTTATGGTGTCTCCTAAAAACTATCTCGTTACTTTTCTTACTTGGTGGTGGTGGTTTTTTTGCATGAGGTGCATGTTGTGGTGCTTCGCTCAGGTGTCTAAAGGAAATCCTTTTTGGAGAGAGATGCTTAGGACATGTGACGTTGGGGAAAAGAAGCAAAATAGTGGGGAAGTAGTAGTAGGGTACCCTTGAAATTCTTTATTATATTATATACTCTTGTATGCATTACTTGGTGAGAGTATCCATGGAGAGGCTGGGAACATAGTACACCTTTTTTGGTGATGAGTAAGTCTCACTTGTTTTTCACTGTGCTTTTGGATGCATTCTTTACTTTTTCACAAGAGGCTTCTGAGAGGATCCTACTTGGTATACTATTATACACACCCTATGTATATAAAAACTGTTTTTCAGGTCACTTGGAGCAGGTTGGAGATCATGCTGGTTTTTACTAGCATGCGGTTGCAGGAGCTTTACGGGCTTGTGGTTGCTGCTGTTTTACTTCCTTTTTGGGTACTTGATGTTTTCCCCTTCTAGTTGTAGTGGTTTTTCATGACATTTCTTATGTGTAATTGGATTTTAATTCTTCTCACTGGTTGATTTGGAGTTGGTTGGTGTCTATCTTATCTCTCTCTTCTGCATGTGTTCTCTTACAGGGTAATGCCTCCCATCTGTGTGTTTGTTATACCCTCAGTGCTAGTTGCCATCATGGGGCCTAATGGAGGTGGGACTCGGGGGGTCATTATCTCCCTTCTCACGTTGTCGGCCCAGGAGGGGTACACATTGTGGGGAGGGGTTCATGAGAAGGTAATATTGATTTTCTTTTCTCTATGGGATTATTATAATAATTTTTTTAAAACAAAATCTTTATATTCATATGAATACTATGAAAATGACTGAAATCTCCAATTTACATTTCAACTATGAGAGAACATCAAACTATTCCTTCATATATTCTAAAGTCCCTTTTAGCTAAAATCCATCAGAGGATTTATTTTGAGCCACAAAAGAACTGATGAAATTTTTTTAAGTTAAATGATAAATCTAGAATCATAACGAATAATTTTTTTAATGCATGTCTCATGAGTGCTAATAGTTGCACCATCCTTCTTATTAATTCTCCTGTATTTCCATTTCCATTTTCATGTGAAGAGTTCTAGGAGTGTAATTATAGAAAAATAACATGTTACACCCATCCCATTACAAGGAGCTAATTTCATCCTATTGAATCATATTATTAATCTGATTACACCATTTTTATGTTTTTTCATCCAATTCATACACATTAGTGATAACGTTTTCATACTCTAAGCACTATAGAACATAAATAATATTTTTATTAGTACTGATCCTTTTATAAAAACTACTAGATTTGAGGAACTAATAAAATAAGGTAGAAGTTTAAAAATGAAAGACCCAATAGTGTCTTGGTCCCTCTTTTTCTCTCTTAGAATCCACGTATGATTCAAGTCTGAGATATTAATGAGAGTAAAAAAACATGAATTTTCATTCTAAAACCCATGTAATTTGGTTCCTTAAGAGGATAGTATTTATAATTCCCACCACATTTTTTTGTTAACATGATTCTTCTTGGTTATAATAATTTATTAAAATAAAAAAATAATAGTGTAAGAAACAATATATAATAATTTGAGCGAGAAATCATATAATCATGAAATTCAATCTCAATATGTCTTAAATTATCATACGTTCTTATCAAACTATTACAGTTCTAGGTTCACCCTATATAACATTAAGTTTATCATAGGTTTTCTAAATTTCTATCATCATATTCTTTATAAAAAATATCCAAAAATACATAAACCCTCATATCATACAAATTAAGGTGGCCCAAACAAAATTTAAATACAAATTTCATTATTTTGTATTAAAACATATTATATCAGATGTGTTTGGGTTAAATGTGGAGAGAAGTAAATTTTTTTATTGATGATTTAATGAGAAAATGGAGTCTAAGTGAAATAATTATTAGTTTTTCATCTATGGGGTCCTTTACAAATTATTGTAAACTCATTGTAAGGGGTGATTCTCATGGTCTCCACCATTTCCCCCCTTGTGAGGGTGGGGGTTATTTTTCTCTAAAATAAATTAAAAGTGAAATTTTTACTGAAAAATATGATCCATAATAGTATATAGTAATCAAAAAAACATGTAATAGGATTTTTGGAATCATCCTAACCATTGAAAATTATTTCATTAGTCGAGGTTCACTTTTACGAACATCATCACATACTGGAAAAAGTCCAAAAATGGACTAGGTTAACCCTGAAAACTCTTTTCATTCTAGTAAGGGGTTTAATCACCATCATATTTAATATCCTATCATGTGATATCAGTCATTTTACAATTAATTATAGAGATTTATAATTTAATATCCATCTATTGTGTAATTAAAATCAAATATATGTGTTCTACGAGACGATAAATACACTTATCTTATCACCATAACATAACTAATTAAAAAGAAAGAGGATTAATAAACATTTCAATATCAAATAATTATTATTAATAGCGATAAAGAACATGGATGGTATCATCAGATATTATCATCAATGATCTATAAAAAACATCAAAGTATCTTGACATAGATTAAAAATACCTTTAAAATAGCATTAAAATCATTCCTTGAAAATATGATATTAATATATATTTTCTAATAACATTTTCATTAAAAATACTAGAAAATTAAGAAATTGTTTTTTAAATAAACATAGAAAATTAAAATATATTACTTATCAAAAAGAACTCTCATGATGGTGGAAAAGGTGTTTTGTGTGGTAAATGTTAAAACAAATGTAACGCCCCGACCCCAGTTACCCAGAGTCGGTGCATTATTACATAACATTGGCATGATCATAAGAAAGATCAAATCTCGAAAGACCGATTGGTTTAGTAGCCTTGGAAAATGCCAGATATATTCATAAGTTTTACATTACATTATAAAATGAAAAACTACTACAACAACATAATGTCTCAATAGACCACACTATTATCCCCTCATAAAATCCCTGCAGGTCATTCATAACTTACTTCTTCACATCCTGGGAAAAATAAAACATAGAAAAGGGGTGAGCTCAAATGCCCAGTAAGGATAACAATATAGCGGAAAGAATAAACATTTAAGGCAATGTATAACTAAAACAAAAGCCTTTTAAATATGAACTTTCAACATGGTATGGCATAAATAAAATGAAATAATGCCATTTAATTATTCACATGGATATTCTACTAATCGAATAATCACATGCAAAAATCAATAACCACTTTCATAATGTTGGAATGCATAATGCCAGACTATCATAACCACATAGCCAAGGCCTCGTGCCAAGACTACAAATAAGATTTTGTCAAGGCCTTGTGCCAAGACACTAGTTTGTCTCATGAGACCTACCCATGCATCGAGGAGCTATAACGGGCTCCACCCGTCACTTATTAAGTCCAATGCATTCCCATATGAAAAGGTTTAAACATAACATAAACATTCGTATTAAAACTAGCATACGAAATGTCAATACTTTCACAATAAACTATGAATGGTATAAAAATAGCACATCCACAGTCAAACATATCACAAAACCTTCAATACAATATAGAAGTTTTGTATCATAATAAATCAACTTCAAATAATCTTAAAATCCATCAAAGGATGTTGACATAGATGAAATCAAAATTCTTTTTAAAGAAATATCTCCTTTTATTTTGAAATCATTTAAGATCCATATAAAATAAAACATTTTCTTGGAAAATATTCTTATAAGCTTGTAAGGAAAGCTTTGAAGATTTTATAACGGCGTAAAATAACCGCACCCGCCGTATAAGTTAAAACATTCTTACCTCAATTCTGTCGAAAAGGTTAAAAAGGACCTTGTTTTGAAAACGACGGAAAGATTCCTTTATAAACCTCTTATAAAAAGTCAAAAAAAGGTATAAATGACTTTAACCCATATTCTTGTAAATAGTAAAAATGTTTTGAAATACATTTTTAAGAAACATGGATGTGGATGATAAAGAGATCCCAGTAGATTATTACGTATAAACAACCTCGGATAATGAAGAGATTGTGAAATAACCCTCACCTTGTACTTTTCCTTGGTTGGGGTAGGTTAACATCCTGTATAATAGTGAAATAATTGTTATTAAATTATACAAGAATCATATACATTAATATGATATCATATATGATCTTTTCATATTGATTTGATAATAATATCTTAGTATTATCGCTGTTTCGGGTCTGAACTTACTTGTTTGCTTTTGTATGTTTTGTTACGTAAGACATGTTTGTAAAGGATAAGTTGTATATTATTCAAATCCAGAATGGTATCAAGTCCTTAAACATCATTTTTAAATCATCAAATGATAATTATACTTGAATGGATACGATGGAAAATGAACCTCATCGCGTTCGTGGAGACGGTAGTCCGTACGTACGCACGAACGCTACTTCCATTTAATTTTTATTTTAAAAGAATCGAATACAAATGATACATAGGTATATTACTATTCCAGTATAATATAATATTTTATATATGTTACTTAAGTTCATTAACACCATCCTTTATACGTTCCATGTGTGGTATGAACGAGTCATATCATTTTAAGGGGGCGGTAGTCCGCACTTCCTCAAATGAAATTATCGTATGTATATACAACATGAAACGAATAATGGTATGAAATAAAATGGAATTACAGAAGCTTATATATAAAATATATATCATTAAAATCATATTTAATTACAGTGCCATCATAATGGCCACCATGAGAGGCGGTAAGATGTATTTGAACAATCATCGTTTCGTGAGGCGTTAGTTTGCCATCCACAGAAACATTATGTTCATCATCCATTAGATGGAGTTGTGTGTATGTGTAGTTTTAATCCTTCATATAACAACATCCTAGTATATTGAGGATACTGGTGTTGTTACAAAAGAAAGGAAATAAAAAGAGTTTGGGGGTTGAAGAAGCAAAATAAATGAAAATAATTTAAGAGAAATCGTTACCTTTAATTTAGGTAACTCACTTTGGTTGGAACCAAAGGACTTGTTGAAATGCTTTCTGCCTAAGGGGAAGATTCAAGGAGGAGGAGAGGGATGTGGGGAGCTTATTTGGGCAGAGTTTGGACGAGCCAAGTGGCTTTATAGGTGTGAGGAATGAGTAGAAGTGGTCTCCTTTTATAAGGGAGAGGAGGGGCTCTTTAGGAAAGAGTGAAAGTATTACTTTATAATATAATTATATTCGGTTAATAATGGTCCAAAAATCATTGAGGTCGAAGCTAAGATGACTCATATTCTAAATAACATCAACCAATAAGAATTGGACAGGTTTTAGATAATATTTTAATCATTATAAACTTATTTATTTAAATGATTTATTAATGAGGTAAACATTTCATCATTATTGTGTCATTAATAATTTAAATTATTTGATGTCTAAAAATTATAAATAAAATATCATTATGTAGTAAATCTTTTTATCTTTCTAATAAATATTTATAATCGAAAATCTAACATGTATAACCCTATGTAAAAATTGTTCTTCTAAAATATGTAAGCTTATTCCATTTTTATTTTTATTTTATCTTTATTAATATAATGTGTCCCTACCACATACAAGTGGCTCCAAGGGGTCCCCAAATTGACCCAAGGATGCCCATGGTCGGGTATGTGTCCACCAATAAGGTTAGGACCCGTTTTAGGGTAATTTTGTATTATTATAATATTATTTTTTAACCCTTATTTACCGGATTTACCCTTTAACCATGGTAAATAAAATATTTACCACAGTAACTATTCAAAATGTCTAAAAATAAAAGTTACCTATTTACACAATTTGAACATCCTGATTCCAAATATGGAATCCATTTTCCTAAATTCAAAACACAGAAGTGGTAGAAATTAATTTAAAATTAATTCCCGCTGTCAAAACAAAAAGCGTTTTTTTAAGAGGTAATAACTATCAAAAGATTGACACTTGTTTATGTTCGGTTTAATTGTAAAATTATGTCCAATGACCAACATTATATTAAATGGTAAAAATATATTCTAAATATACTTTAAAACCACTCAAATTAATAATTTATCACTATTAATTATTTTGATTAAAAAAGTTGTTTTTAATTAAAATTTAGTAATTTTCACTATTCATCAAAATATGAAAGTTATCCGAAATGTACCAAAATTTCACCTTAGGCTAAATTTGATATTCCGAGTCCGAAAATGAAGTCCATTTTCAAATATAAAATATATATAATTTCAAAAAGTAGGTATTACTATTTACAACGGCTAGTTTAATTAGTTGTGGTATGTGTTAGAATTCGAGGTTGCGTACAACACACGCTATCGCATTATTCGAAGGGAAACGTACCATAGAAGCTTGGGGTGTTACATTCTCCCCTCCTTCAAATAATTGCGTCCTCGCAATTTCTAGGGTATTAATGCATAAAAAGACTCGGGTGGTTCTTCATCATAAGTTCCTCGGGTTCCCATGTCGCCTCTTCCATCTTATGGTTTCTCCACAAAACTTTTACCAGATGCGTCGTCCGGTTTCTCAGTACTTGTTCTCTCGTATCAAGAATCTTGACGGGCTCTTCGCAATAAGACAGATCGGGTTCCAGTTCTAATTCCTCATAGGTGAGTACATGCGTCGGATCAGGCATGTATTTCCTCAATAGAGATACATGGAACACATTGTGAACTTTGGAGAGACTTGGCGGCATTTCCAATCGGTAAGCTACAGCTCCAATTCGTTCTAGAATTTCGAAAGGTCCGATGTACCTGGGACTCAATTTACCTTTCTTACCAAAACGTATGACTCCCTTCAACGGAGATACCTTCAGGAAAACATGATCACCGACTTGAAATTCCAAATCCTTCCTTCGATTATCGGCATAGCTCTTCTGCCTACTTTGAGCTGCTTTGATGTGATTTTGGATTACTTTCACCTTTTCCACCGTTTCCTCCACCAGTTCTAGGCCTACAAGTTTTCTTTCACCAATGTCATCCCAACAGGTTGGTGTACGACATCTCTTTCCATATAACGCTTCATATGGTGCCATCTGAATACTTGAATGGAAGCTATTGTTATAGGAAAATTCTACCAGAGGTAAATATTGATCCCACATACCCTGAAAGTCAAGTGAGCAAGATCTCAACATGTCTTCTAAGGTTTGAATAGTCCGTTCTGATTGTCCATCTGTCTGAGGGTGGTAAGCAGTGCTCAAATGAAGTTCAGTATCCAGGGATTTCTGAAGACTTTTCCAAAATCTTGAAGTAAAACGGGGATCACGATCAGAAACAATCGATAGGGGTACTCCATGAAGTCTCACAACTTCATTAATGTATAGTCTTGCTAGACGTTCCAGGGGTAGATCTTCTCTTATAGCAAGAAAATGTGCTGAATTGGTAAGACGATCAACAATAACCCATATTGCATCGTTCCTTCTAGGAGTCTTCGGTAGCCCCATGACAAAGTCCATCGTAACATTGTCCCATTTCCACTCCGGTATGGGAAGAGGTTGCATGACTCCTCCAGGCTGTTGCCTTCCAGCTTTCACTTGTTGACAAACCATACATCTTGACACAAAATCAGCAATCTCCCTCTTCATGTTGTCCCACCAAAAATGTTCCTTCAAATCTCTATACATTTTGGTGCTCCCATGGTGTATAGAGAAATTGGAACTATGAGCATCATCCAGCAATTCCCTTTTTAGATCAGGTATATTGGGAACACAAGGTCTCTTCCCGAATTTCAAAATTCCACCTTCATACGCAAAGTCTCTCAATCTCCCATCATTCACAGCTTTAATCTTCTTTTGTAATTCTTCATCATCAGTCTGAGAACTCTTAATCCTTTCTAGTAAAGATGGTTTGGCAACCATTTAAAAAAGCATTGATGTTTCACCTTCCCTGGTTATTCCCATGTCCATCTTCACTAGCTCCATGAAAATTAGATCCCTTCCAATTCTCATATTGTTCAAAACTCCATGGTCTTTTCTACTCAAAGCATCTGCCACCTTGTTTGCCTTCCCTGGGTGGTAGTGTATCGTACAATCATAATCCTTGAGTAATTCAAGCCATCTCCTTTGCCTCATGTTGAGTTATTTTTGTGAGAAAATTTACTTCAAACTCTTGTGATCAGTATAAATCTCACATTTTTCACCACAGAGGTAGTGTCTCCATATCTTCAAAGCAAAGATCACAGCTGATAACTCAAGATCATGAGTAGGATAGTTTTGTTCATGAATTTTCAACTGTCGTGATGCATAGGCAATAACCCTATCATTCTGCATAAGGACACAACCAAGTCCTTTATTTGATGCATCACTATAAATAACGAACCCATCATTCCCCGATGGTAGAGTCAATATAGGAGCATTGACTAATCTTCTCTTCAGTTCTTCGAAACATTCTTCACACTCTTTTGTCCAAACAAATTTAACCCCTTTACGTGTGAGCTTCGTTAATGGGTTAGCCAATCGGGCAAAATTTTGGACGAAACGTCGATAATAACCTGCCAAACCAATAAAACTACGTACCTCAGTTATACTCGTAGGTGCTGGCCATTCTTGGATTGCCTTGGTCTTAGAAGGATCAACAGAGATTCCATCTTTAGAGACAATATGGCCAAGAAAAGAAATCTCCTGAAGCCAGAATTCACACTTGCTAAACTTCCCATATAATTCATGCCTCCTCAGAGTCTTCAAGATAATGCGCAAGTGATTTTCATGATCTTCGTAGGTTTTGGAGTATACCAAGATATCATCAATAAATACCACCACAAATTCATCGAGATACTCCTTGAAGACTCTATTCATCAGATCCATGAATACAGAGGGTGCATTAGTCAATCCAAACGGCATTACAGTAAACTCGTAATGCCCGTACCTGGTTCGAAATGCAGTTTTCAGAATGTCTTCCTTCTTCACACACAACTGATGGTATCCAGATCGAAGGTCAATCTTTGAAAAGTATTGAGCTCCATGCAGTTGGTCAAATAAATCATCAATACGAGGTAGGGGATACTTGTTCTTTATCGTTATAGCATTGATCTCCCTGTAGTCGATACATAACCTCATAGATCCATCTTTCTTTTTAACAAAAAGAACAGGGGCTCCCCATGGAGAAACACTAGGGCGAATAAATCCCTTATTACTCAATTCCTCTAGTTGTTTCTTTAGTTCGACTAACTCTACAGTGGCCATTCTATAAGGGGTCTTCGATATAGGCCTTGATCCAGGAATCAAATCAATAGAAAACTCAACTTCTCGTTCTGGAGGATGTCCAGGTAAATCTTCCGGAAATACATCCACAAATTCTTTCACAATAGGTACATCCTCTATTTGAACATTCCTTTCCTCACCGATAGTTACTTCATTCTCTTCCTCCCCAATAATTGAATTTAGTTGAGCTACTGGGGGTGGATCTAAATAAGAATTAGGTGGTGACGATTCTGCTCTAAAAATAAGGTGCTCCTTATCATTATCATCAAGAATCGTAACCTCTTTCTTCTTACAATAAATCTTCGCATCATAGTCCGAAATCCAGTCCATACCGAGGATTATATCAAACTCAATCATAGGTATGACGATGAAATCAGCAGATAAAGAAAATTTATGTGCTCTAATGGGGACTGATTCACAAAACTTTGTTGCAATGATACTTCCCTTAGGAGTTTTAACTGACAACTCCCTTATTAAATCAAATTGGAAATATCTAATTTTCTTAGCAAACTGGGAAGATATGAAACAATGCGATGATCCAGAATCAAATAATGCATTTGCTAAACTTGAGGAAACCATTAAATTACCTGCCACCACATCTTTCGGAGCTTCTACCTCAGCAGTAGTGATAGCATAAGCCTGGCCTTGATCCCTTGTCCTTTTCTGAGGTAAGTTATCCTGACGCTTAGGACATGCATTTGCATAATGCCCCATCTCCCTGCAATTGTAGCACTGAACGTTGGTAGCTTCCTTCTTCCCCTTGCAATCATGAGCTTGGTGGCCTTTTTCACCACACTTGTAACAGACTCCCATTCCCTTCAAGCAAGTACCAGGATGTTTCTTCCCGCATTTACCACAAGATGGATATTCAACCTTTCCCTTCTTACCCTTATTTCCATTCCCAGATTGATCAGCAGGTCTCTTCTTCTCTTGCTTCTCTTTAAAGTCATAAGACTTAGAGAATTCTTTTTCGGTCTTGATAGCACATGAGACAATGTCTTCGTACGACGAAAAGGATTGTGAGACTAATGCTCGACGGAGAAATGGTTTTAACCCATCAAAGAAACAATCAATCTTACTTCTTGGGTTGCGAATATAATCTCCAGCATACCTCGCTAACCTTGTAAAGTTAGCCTCATACTTTGTGACATTCTCATCCTCCTTTTGTCTCAGACTCAGAAATTGTCTTTCCATATCTGCTTGATGGTCGCGAGGAAAGTATTTTTCTAAAAACAGATCTTTGAACTCCCTCCATTCCATGTTTGATACTTCATCATCTTCCTTCATGTTTTGAATCAATGACCACCATTGATCAGCATCTCCAGTGAGGCGGTAAACTGCCATGGTAACTTTTTCCCTTTCACTACTCCCCAAAGCCTGAAATATTTTTCTCTAGGGAAAATATCCATTGCTCAGCTACTAAGGAATTTGTACTCCCATTGAACATTGGTGGTTGTTGTCTCATGAATCGATCTAACATTGATCCTCCACGCTGCGGATTAGGGTGCTCCATACGGATAAGGTTATTATTCATAACCTGAGTAAGTTGTCCCAGTACGGTGATTAGATGATCAGCACCAGTTGCATCACCAGCCCCACTATAATTATCTTGAGCAGGAGGGAAATCCCTACATGGAGTGTGTGCATTGATACGGTTTCCATTTCTTCCACTAGGCGCCATTTCTAAACAATGGCATAAACTAGATCAGTTTATGAATCAAAATACATAATCCTATACTTATAAAACACTAAACATAAATTGAACTATCTATGGATATAATCCATAATCATAAATATGTTTTTTTTGAGGAATTATATACTCATAAACCCTTCATAATGATTTGTAAAGAAAGTGAGAGTTATCCTAAGCATATCCCCCGGGAGTGTCGTAACCAAGAGTGCAGCAAGGCCCGTTGTCGTGCACCAGTTCCCGTTCGAGTCTAGCTCAAAGCGGTGTTTTCGGGTTTTACCCCTAGGTACATCTGTGCCAGAGCCGCCTCTACCTGCTCGTATCCAGACAGGTATGTATTGCTCGGAAAACTCACAAAGTCTCTAAAATACCAAAATTCTAGGAAGTTCTTCTATACTAATCCTCAAAGTTCATCTTAGGTCTATGTGCTCTAATCAGAGTTTATCTAAATCTAGCTTCCAAGGTTTGTACAAAACTTCCTCTGATACCAACTGTAAAGCCCCGACCCCAGTTACCCAGAGTCGGTGCATTATTACATAACATTGGCATGATCATAAGAAAAATCAAATCTCGAAAGACCGATTGGTTTAGTAGCCTTGGAAAATGCCAGATATATTCATAAGTTTTACATTACATTATAAAATGAAAAACTACTACAACAACATAATGTCTCAATAGACCACACTATTATCCCCTCATAAAATCCCTGCAGGTCATTCATAACTTACTTCTTCACATCCTAGGAAAAATAAAACATAGAAAAGGGGTGAGCTCAAATGCCCAGTAAGGATAACAATATAGCGGAAAGAATAAACATTTAAGGCAATGTATAACTAAAACAAAAGCCTTTTAAATATGAACTTTCAACATGGTATGGCATAAATAAAATGAAATAATGCCATTTAATTATTCACATGGATATTCTACTAATCGAATAATCACATGCAAAAATCAATAACCACTTTCATAATGTTGGAATGCATAATGCCAGACTATCATAACCACATAGCCAAGGCCTCGTGCGAAGACTACAAATAAGATTTTGTCAAGGCCTTGTGCCAAGACACTAGTTTGTCTCATGAGACCTACCCATGCATCGAGGAGCTATAGCGGGCTCCACCCGTCACTTATTAAGTCCAATGCATTCCCATATGAAAAGGTTTAAACATAACATAAACATTCGTATTAAAACTAGCATACGAAATGTCAATACTTTCACAATAAACTATGAATGGTATAAAAATAGCACATCCACAGTCAAACATATCACAAAACCTTCAATACAATATAGAAGTTTTGTATCATAATAAATCAACTTCAAATAATCTTAAAATCCATCAAAGGATGTTGACATAGATGAAATCAAAATTCTTTTTAAAGAAATATCTCCTTTTATTTTGAAATCATTTAAGATCCATATAAAATAAGACATTTTCTTTGAAAATATTCTTATAAGCTTGTAAGGAAAGCTTTGAAGATTTTATAACGGCGTAAAATAACCGCACCCGCCGTATAAGTTAAAACATTCTTACCTCAATTCTGTCGAAAAGGTTAAAAAGGACCTTGTTTTGAAAACGACGGAAAGATTCCTTTATAAACCTCTTATAAAAAGTCAAAAAAAGGTATAAATGACTTTAACCCATATTCTTGTAAATAGTAAAAATGTTTTGAAATACATTTTTAAGAAACATGGATGTGGATGATAAAGAGATCCCAGTAGATTATTACGTATAAACAACCTCGGATAATGAAGAGATTGTGAAATAACCCTTACCTTGTACTTTTCCTTGGTTGGGGTAGGTTAACCTCCTGTATAATAGTGAAATAATTGTTATTAAATTATACAAGAATCATATACATTAATATGATATCATATATGATCTTTTAATATTGATTTGATAATAATATCTTAGTATTATCGCTGTTTCGGGTGTGAACTTACTTGTTTGCTTTTGTATGTTTTGTTACGTAAGACATGTTTGTAAAGGATAAGTTGTATATTATTCAAATCCAGAATGGTATCAAGTCCTTAAACATAATTTTTAAATCATCAAATGATAATTATACTTGAATGGATACGATGGAAAATGAATCTCATCGCGTTCGTGGAGACGGTAGTCCGTACGTACGCACGAACGCTACTTCCATGTAATTTTTATTTTAAAAGAATCGAATACAAATGATACATAGGTATATTAATATTCCAGTATAATATAATATTTTATATATGTTACTTAAGTTCATTAACACCATCCTTTATACGTTCCATGTGTGGTATGAACGAGTCATATCATTTTAAGGGGGCGGTAGTCCGCACTTCCTCAAATGAAATTATCGTATGTATATACAACATGAAACGAATAATGGTATGAAATAAAATGGAATAACAGAAGCTTATATATAAAATATATATCATTAACATCATATTTAATTACAGTGCCATCATAATGGCCACCATGAGAGGCGGTAAGATGTATTTGAACAATCATCGTTTCGTGAGGCGTTAGTTTTCCATCCACAGAAACATTATGTTCATCATCCATTAGATGGAGTTGTGTGTATTTTTAGTTTTAATCCTTCTTATAACAACATCCTAGTATATGGAGGATACTGGTGTTGTTACAAAAGAAAGGAAATAAAAAGAGTTTGGGGGTTGAAGAAGCAAAATAAATGAAAATAATTTAAGAGAAATCGTTACCTTTAATTTAGGTAACTCACTTTGGTTGGAACCAAAGGACTTGTTGAAATGCTTTCTGCCTAAGGGGAAGCTTCAAGGAGGAGGAGAGGGATGTGGGGAGCTTAGTTGGGCAGAGTTTGGATGAGCCAAGTGGCTTGAGAGGTGTGAGGAATGAGTAGAAGTGGTCTCCTTTTATAAGGGAGAGGAGGGGCTCTTTAGGAAAGAGTGAAAGTATTACTTTATAATATAATTATATTCGGTTTATAATGGTCCAAAAATCATTGAGGTCGAAGATAAGATGACTCATATTCTAAATAACATCAACCAATAAGAATTGGACAGGTTTTAGATAATATTTTAATCATTATAATCTTATTTATTTAAATGATTTATTAATGAGGTAAACATTGCATCATTATTGTCTCATTAATAATTTAAATTATTTGATGTCTAAAAATTATAAATAAAATATCATTATTTAGTAAATCTTTTTAGATTTCTAATGAATATTTATAATCGAAAATCCAACATGTATAACCCTATGTAAAAATTGTTCTTCTAAAAGATGTAAGCTTATTCCATTTTTATTTTTATTTTAACTTTATTAATATAATGTGTCCCTACCACATACAAGTGGCTCCAAGGGGTCCCCAAATTGACCCAAGGATGCCCATGGTCGGGTATGTGTCCACAAATAAGGTTAGGACACGTTTTAGGATAATTTTGTATTATTATAATATTATTTTTTAATCCTTATTTACCAGATTTACCCTTTAACCATGGTAAATAAAATATTTACCACAGTAACTATTCAAAATGTCTAAAAATAAAAGTTACCTATTTACACAATTTGAACATCCTGATTCCAAATATGGAATCCATTTTCCTAAATTCAAAACACAGAAGTGGCAGAAATTAATTTAAAATTAATTCCCGCTGTCAAAACAAAAAGCGTGTTTTTAAGAGGTAATAACTATCAAAAGATTGAGACTTGTTTATGTTCGGTTTAATTGTAAAATTATGTCCAATGACCAACATTATATTAAATGGTAAAAATATACTCTAAATATACTTTAAAACCACTCAAATTAATAATTTATCACTATTAATTATTTTGATTAAAAAAGTTGTTTTTAATTAAAATTTAGTAATTTTCACTATTCATCAAAATATGAAAGTTATCCGAAATGTACCAAAATTTCACCTTAGGCTAAATTTGATATTCCGAGTCCAAAAATGAAGTCCATTTTCAAATATAAAATATATATAATTTCAAAAAGTAGGTATTACTATTTACAACGGCTAGTTTAATTAGTTGTGGTATGTGTTAGAATTCGAGGTTGCGTACAACACACGCTATCGCATTATTCGAAGGGAAACGTTCCATAGAAGCTTGGGGTGTTACAACAAATATTTCATTCGAACTTTTTTTGGTAAAAACTCACAAATAATATTTTCTATAATAATATAATAATTAATTTTTATTAATTTAAATTTATATTAAAATATAGTTGAAAATAAACATAAATATTCAATAGATTATAGAGAATATAATTCTTCAAAACAATTTAAATAACATAGACAAGGAATAAAAAGTTCTTCAAATAATAAGGAAATAAGGATGGATTTTATTAAAAACATTTTATCAAACATTTTAAGTACCCGAGAGATTAGAATGAAAGGAAAAAAAGATAAATCCATAAATTAACATTTTCTAATAAAATATACAGGTCTTAATTGAGATGTGCCATATAAGTACCCTAAATATGATTCAAGAATAAATAATCCGAATTAAAAATGAGATTGCAACATAAACACTTACCTCTGGTACTGACATACATCATATGAACTCTTAACCAAGTGTATAAGATATTTATGTTATATATATATATATATAAATATATATATTTAACAAAACCATAATAAAACATATATTACAATATAACATTTCCTTATAATTTACAATTTCTCATTTATTAATAGTTCTTTATTAAAATAATCATTTAGGTGTTAATTGTTATGTTTTCCACAGATGTTTTGGTTTGAAGGTCATGATCCTTGAACCCTTTTTATTATTTCATAGTCTAAAAAATTATATTCATTTTATTTGTATCAAATTTAATCATTATATTCAATTTTCTAACTATTCATATAAGGTGGTGAGGAAAAATGAATTACATCTTCATGGACATGGTACTCTGTAAGTAATCATGAGTAATGTTTCCATTTTCCAATGAAATGAATTAGATAAAGTTAAATAAGAATATATATTTTCATAATCAGAATAATGTAATATATATTCATTAAATCCATCCACATGAAAATATACATGTGGTGGGTATGAAAATCAATTCACATCCCTTCATGGATGTGGTAATCCACATTTACACAAGAATGCTATTATCATTTATTATATGATGAAATGAGGTTGAAAATTTATTTCACATTGACATAAAAGCATTTTAGTATAGTAATGAATCTAATTTCATTATTTTTAAATGATTATAGAACATATGGATGATGTAGAATAATGGATAAACATAAAAGGATTCGGTGAAGATGATTGCCTCTTCTTTTAGAATCCTCCATTGCATCACTTAGAAAGGACCCATGGGTTGGTATTTTATGTATAAAATTACCTATATAACATGTACATGTAAGTTCATAATATATATTGGAATATTCTAATAAAAATAATTGGATAAATAAGGTGGGAATAAGTGATTAGAGGTGATAGTTGTGTATAAGTGGGGGAGTGGTACCCTTGTAAATATTACAATGACTAAAATAGTATAATGTATCTTTCATAGAAACGTTGCTCAAATTACATAAATTTAGAATATGGGATGATATTTTGTCAAAACCCATTCAAAAAATAAGTCTTATAAGAAAATAATTGGCCATTTTAACTCTTATCTATTTTTTACCCTCGTTAACCCTTTTATCCTTTACTATAGTAATGAATTTTTACCTTGGTTTCTATTCATCATGAAAAAAATGAAATTACCCAAGTTATCAAAAATTATAAATTATTATTAAATATATGGATTTTTTTCTTATTAAATCCAAATCCTACTAGTAGAAAATATACATTTGAATATAAGTGAGAAAAATGTAATGAAACCAATTTTTAGAAAAATGAATTGTTAAGAATACCACTAAACTTATTCTTATTATTTGCCTTAAAAACAATTAGATGAAAACTAAGATATTTTATTGAATATATTATCTAATAATTTAATTAAAATCATTCATCAATAATGAATAATTTAATTTATTTAGATAAAATCACATTATATGCATAAAATAAGTTTTTTATAAAAACAACTCTTTTTTACCTTCAAATAATTCTATTTTCAACTATATACAACGAATACATTTTACAATTTTGTAAAAAATAATTCTTTTTAAGTTTAATATGATTAATTAATTTTATAAATAAATCATATATGATAAAAATTTCTTATAAAAAATACCATAAAATGGATCTTAAGGATAAATAGTACTTTCTATGTGAATTATAAATTTGTTTCTAAAATTTTATTTCATTTTAATGAAGTATAATTTGATTAATTTTTAATTTTTAATCATTTTTAACATTATATCTGGGTTTCAAACTTCCCACTATATTTAATGCACTAATATATTAAAGGAAAATTTATTCTAAAATATCTTGGTATTACACTTTGTCTTCACCATTGATCCAGGAAATACAAGGAATGTATCATAAATTGTCATGGATATAAATTTATAGTGAACTTTATCACCATTAAATTAAAATAAGTGGTTTCTTATAAATTATCAATTGTTATCCAATGACTTTATCACATGCCACATTTGATATTTTATTAAGGTCCCATGAAAATGAATCCACTACTAAACCCACTAGACAGACCATTCTTGGCTAACCAACCCAATACAAAGCTTAAGGGTTTAAACACAAGTCAAGTCAGCCAAAAATATTTCTTAAAACTTGTTTACTTTCTATTATAACAAAAAATACATCAAAATTTCTATTTAAAAAAAAGTAATTATTAATATCATTCCATTTTTTTCATATAAGTCATTTTTAAATTATCTTAATAAAACACATTATATAAATCCACAAATTTAACATTTGAAATATCATTTCAAATAAATTCATTTTGAAATTTCATTTTTTTTGAATTTTGATTTCAAAATAACTCTACTTAAAAATTTATTTTAAAGATAAAAGAATTTTATTTGTAAGGTAAAGTAAATAATTAACTCAAAAATGCAAGAAATCAATAATACGATTCAACTGTACTCATTCAATAATGGTACCACTGAATAAATAATTTAGCCTAATTATGTTTTCTTTTATTAATTATTTGGCTAACATATGGCCATTCAATTTATAGAGTAATACAATATAACATAAAAAATTTGATTATAATAATAATTACATGAAAATATAATATAACCATAATTAAATATAAAACATTCCATAATGATTACGATATATAATGAGTAAAGTCTAGAAACCTCAATTTACCACCTATTTGTATCTTTTAGATCATACCGGTGACCCCTATTTCCAAAAAAGAACTGGTCTCATTAATAAATATACTAAATTATAATCAATTAAAACCATTTTAAAATCATATAATCAATATAAAATTTTAGTATTCATCATGCAATGTAACATTTCTAAAACCATGAGAAATAGGTTATAGAAAAACTACAATATACACAATGATATATTATAAAAAAAATCCCTATTTCATATAAATCAATTGATTTTAAAATTTTCCTTAACTTCGAGTTACCCTTAAATAAAACTCAAAAAAATAACCAACATGAATATAGATAGAAAGTATTTTCGTTCTCTATTTTTGATTATCCTCTAGCCAGTGTATGCAAATTCCAAGTCCATATTGATTAATATCACAATAATATGGTGAAATATGAAAGGAAACACTTATCTCAATAACACCAACATCATAGGTGATGATAATAATAGGAAAAACGGAAATGAGTACAAATTACGTCAAATCAAATAACAAAACCCATTTCAGATACCAAGTACTGAATTGAAACCATAAGGGAAGAAAAAAAGGGTGAGGGTAAACCCCTCCCATCTATATAGATTTTCTACATCCAAGAAACCCAAAAGGGATTCTAAAAAATATAATCCAAAATGACTAAAAGTACTTCAATTATAAGTTGTGTTCGGGTTTTACTACAAAACCTCTAATAGACCCCATCAATAGTGTGGTAAGTCACCAAGTTCAAAATGATTAGGAAATTATTAATATCACACTAGCCAGTCCACTATATTCCTCATGAACTGCCATCAAGTTCCAATTGGGTTCCACATCAACTCACTAAACATGGTTTCTTATTATTTATAATGAAATATATCTCCCCTAATTCTTCACATATATGGACATATATAAATTTGCACATTAGACTCAAAAAATATAAATAACAATCTTATTATTAATAAGTATTTAAAGATTTAATAGCACATAGACTTTATTCCACTAAATTCTGGATCATACATGCTTCCACAAACACCCCATAATACATGTGATTAACACCCACCATAACACCTTTTCAGAAATAAGATCTTCTTAATTATCCTAAAATATCAACCAATTTTAGTTATTAATTCCCCACTTATATAAATCATTCAATCAATAATTTCTCATCACATATCCTTTATGAATCGCCAAATCCTGAAACCACTACTCACCATAAGGCTATGGGATCAAATCAAATATATTAACTCTAAATCACTACATTCATTAACCACATTATCCCTCGTACTTCCCAAAAATACTCTTGTATCATAATTACAATCATCTATGTAGAAAAATCAAATCTAACACCATGACACAATTATAGTAAATAGACACTCCCCATTCTTAAATTATCATAACTAATCAATCTAAAATGTCATTGTGATCCCAACCATAAGGACCTATTAATGAAACCCATACTCTCTCAATAATCCATGACACCATATGATTCCGTTGCTAAAATTGCAGCATACACATTCTAATAAAAAACATAAATTATCTTACTCAAATAATCAATAATTAATTAATAAACCACGTCTCAAGCCTCGCTTATTAATTTTATTTCATTAATGTTACGAAACACATAAAAACTTTCTCATTAAAACAAGTCTAGGAACGTAATTTAAACACCAACACTATAACAAACCACATTATAATCAACCCATAATTATATGATTTATAAAAACGGTTTCAAATTCTTATATTTTAAGGATATTTTAGGTTTATAGTTTTATTAAATTATGGAAACCATTACATGACAATGTATACTATTTTATATAGTGTACATTTATTCTATATAAATAGACACTTATGTTTACAATTTTATTTCATTAATGAAATTTTTTTCGTTTAAGACACGTTTCCATTGGCCTTTACAAATTTCATATAAAACTTTTGGCTTTATGAAAACCCATTGATAATTTTCTATGAGAATAATAAGACATATTAAGTGAAATTAAAATGATATGAAAACAATTAGTCCATTTTTTAAACCTCAAAATCCATAAGAATAATTTCCTCTTAACAAAAAAACATTCAAATAAAATAATAATTTAATTTATCAATAAATTAAAATTAATACCCATATTTTTTAAATAATTTTGTAGCAATAATACATGAAAAATAATTACCATGATTTTTTCCTTCAAAAATCATAAGAACCCATGAAACATTTCCTTAAAGACAAACTATTAACCATTAAGATTTTATAACAAATACTTTAATCATAATATTTTTATTACCTTGTGAAAAAGATAGTTTCATGAGAAATCATAGAAATAATAATATTAAATTTATCATTCTTGGGATATTTTCATTATAATCACAATTAAAATGAAATGGACATTGTGTTTTTCCTCTTCAATTAGCGGTGTCACGGCTTCATGGTCTCGATTTTAATTGTTACTGCCCATATTCATGCCTTAACAGCCAAACAGGTCAGGGTTTTTTACAGTGACACAGTGAAGATCCAGGGGTCGAGTACTAGCTACTGTAGTCTGAGGGTCGTAGACTCGTTTCCATGGAAGTTGTAGGTGTAATTGAGAGATCTCTTGTGGTCATGGGGGTTGTCTTGAAGGCGGCAATGAGAGCGGTTCTGGCTTGAGGTTGAAAAATTCTTATGGCGTGAGTTCAGGTGGCTTCCTTATTGGTGATGATTTTTTATTCCTCAATTTTTGACTCATTTCTAGTTTGGATGCAATATTATGCTCGATTTTGTTCTTTCCGTGAGGTTTTTTCAGTTTTCGGATCAATAGAGGTTTATGTGAAGGAATTGTACTGCAAATGCGGTGTTGGATGATTGATCTTGGATTTTTCCCATCATGTTTTTTTTTGAATTTGTATGTGTTCCTGCTGTTATTTGTGTCATGGTATTGGTCTTCTTGGATTCTTCTGTTCATGATCTTCTTTGGATGAATTTTCTCTTATTATTGGGTGGATCTTCAATTTGTCATTTACTGTGAAATGTTAGATTGTTCAGTTTTGGTGGATTAGTGTTGGTGGAGGAGAAATTTAAGGCGTTTTAGTGAATGAGGTCTTGATTTGTGTTCAATCATTAATGTTCTGGAATGGTTTTTGAAATAGAAGAATTTGAGGGTTTTTTAGAAAGAATGGAATATTGAATTATGTAGCAAAACGGTTTAGGGGTTGCTTCTACTTTCCATTCACCAAGGAAATTCTTCACACGAGGATTCAGAGTAGGTAACTTTCACCATTTATGGCTATTCAGATTTGGTAGTTTGAGAGGGTATGGCATAGCCATCGGTACCAGGTCTGTACATTACTGCACGAGATAGCTTGTCAATCAGTCATGCAATGGTGGAGGCTTGACATAATGATATTGATTCTAGGGAGGGGTATTCCTTAGTAGAATTGTTCTGGGATAATTGCGGACCTTTTTACCTTTGTGATTTAATATTTTATCTACGTCATTGAAGTCATATGAGGTTTTCCACTTTTACCCTTAAAAGAGGGTTTATCAAAAAATGAATAAAAATTTAGGCCTTTGGCCAATTGAGTCAAAAAAAACAAAGTAAAAATTAGTTTCAAAGAACTATCACAATATATTATTTAAGAATAATAACATTCTTGAAATAATTTAAAATTTATGTTTATATTACATAACATGTTTAAAACATTTAAAATATTGTTTTAACAAAAAAGTCCCTACCTCAAATCCTAACTCTTCACATATTCCTTTTACATTCATAAATAATTAAAATATAATAAATATTTACTATATTAAGAACCTTTTTTATTTTCTTTCAATTATCAGTATTATTCTTATTTAATTTATTAAATTATTCAATTTAGAAACTAATTTAATTATGTTCACATTAGATGTTTTAGGTTCATTAAGTTCAAAAAACTTTGGTTTATAGACTATGGTCAAAGAGTACAGAGTTCCATCATATCAAAAATCCTAGATAAGTTATAATTATCTTTTTAATAAATTAAATTTACTTTTAAAACCATCCTTGAATATCAGTGATGAAAAACTAGATACACTATTTTATAGAGGTGGTAGTATATATGTACACATGAGTGACATATTAATTTTTCTAATTGATGAAAATAAAATAATATAAGAAATTTTTACCTTTATAGAATAATAAAAATATTAAAATTATCATATATAATCATTAAATTCCTCTTTATAACCATTCATGCTAGCAAGTGATTGACAATGAATTATATCACATCATAGAGGTTATAGTTCACACATAGACAAACGTGACATTTCCATTTATCAACAGATGGGTGGGGTAAAGTGTTTTAAAATATTTTATATATAAATAATCATAATTATATCATAAAAATAATATATATAAATTAAATACATCATTATTACCATCCATGTGAGTTGATGGTGGAAAATGTATTACATCAGTTTGTGGAGGTAGAAATCTGGACAAACACATGAGCAATGTTCTCATATACATAGGATGTAAAGTAAGAGGAAAATAGTATCTTAATTAACCTAATGTTGTTTAATTATATTATATATAGATTTTTTATTATATTATAATGATTTAAATATATTTTATGGAGTTATAAGAAAAAATAAATATGAAATAATCTGGTTAAGACTTTTACCTCCCAATTAGATATCATCTTCTTTCTTACACCATAATCCTTCTTGGATTGGTCTGTTTATGGGAAAAGAAAAAATAATAAGTTTTCATGGTATTATGGGATTACTATTATCAAATTTTGGTTGATATTGGGTGCTTAATGTGTATGAGTAAGTGTGGAGAGGAGGTTCCCTTTTATATATGAGCGGAGTGGCACCCTTGTAAATGATAAAAAAATAAAAATATAATATATGTATTTGTCATGTAATGTGGATGAAATTTAGTAAATTTCAAAAAATGGGATGATTTAATATCTATATACCCTCTAAAAATATAATTTATAAAACATTACAAATATTTGAATCCTTATCGATAAGTTTAATCCCACTCGTTAACACTATTATGCTTTGTCATAGTAAGAAAATGTTATAAAAAACAATTAATTATAACTAAAAACGAATTTAAAATCATTACCAAATTTAAAATAATAGTTTCAAATATTTATTCCATTTTCTATGATTCAAATTCAACAATTTTCAAAACATAATTTCCATATACATTCCCAAAATGCAATGTAACTGTTTTTCAAAAAATGAATTTTTAAGCATAAAATTTATTTTACATCAAAATAATGTATAATATTATTTCCCCAGGAATTAATTATATTATGTTCAATAAAATGAGAATTATTTTAATTTAAAATTAAATACAAACCTAAATTAATATTTTTTAATACTTTATAAAAATAGAAGAACTAAAATTATTTTTATTTGAATAAAAATATTTCTTATATTTTTAAAATGTAAAAAATAGACGTATATGTTAAAAATAATATTTTTTAATGAATTATGTTACTTATTAATGATATATTTTATCTATAAAAAAGTATTCATAAAATTTCATTTCATTCTTATATCATTATAATCTCATAAAAGTGGCCATTTTTTAAAAATTGGTACTTTTAATTATTCACCAAAACATCTATAACTTCAAATAAGTCACTAAAACTTATCTTAATGTTTAGTTCACATGATGATGACGAAATAGAGTCTTTTTTATCAATTTAAAATTATAAATTTAATAAAATTACTTTTAGAGAAAACCATTTAATTCATAGAAATATAATTTAGATAAATATAAATATTACTTTTTTATTTAAAAAATTATAAAACAATGATTAATATGAATTAATAATGGATAATTATATATTTTAAATTTGATTTATTTATAGGATTCATTGAGTTTTGAAATTATTATCATTTTAATGAAAGTTTTTCTTAGAATTTTTATTCATTTACTTTAATAGGTGAGGGTATTTTTCCCATAGTAGTTTTTTCAGACTCTCATTTTTCCCCATCAATAATATTGTACTTCTATAAAACATTAACAATGTGAGTTACATTATTACATAAAATATACTCTCTGTAAAATATAACTTGAACTTGAATTTCATCATATTAAATTTTCTATTCTAACTATACCACTTTTGATATCTAAAATATGACATGCATCATGTACCTATTTACATAAGAAAGAAGTGTGACACGGATTATGAACTAGACACAATATGGGAGGTAAGGTTAACCCTTAAGAAACCAATACAACATCATCTAGAATTTTAAATATAATAATAAATTTGTACTTAAATTTATAGTTCTTAAAAATTTCTTAACATCTTAATATGGATATATTTAATTAAAAACAATATCTCGTACCTTAAATGAACATTTCCACTACTTTTTTGAAAAAAAAATATTTTTTCTATTATGATCTCGCCTCAAATAGTGGTAATCATTATACCTTTTCAACCATCTCTTATACTAATTTCGGTCCCAATAACATCTCACCATAACTTCATCTCAACACATTAAAACCTAAAATCTTTTCCACATAACTCCTCAAAGGTTTCCATCTATATACTAGAATGAAAACACTTATTATAAGAATATCCCAATAGTAAATGATACTCATCAAAACATCCAAAATAATACAATGAGAAATCCTTGATAATATCCTACAATGTCTCAATTCATTACATTGATTATCCATCAGATTGAGGATAAAAAGTTGTAACGAAACCTAGCCTAGTACCCAATTACTTTGGAAGTCCTTTAAAAAAATTTGATGTAAATATTGGGTAAAAATTAGATATAATAGAGATAGTAACTTCATATAAACTAATTATCTCTTTAATATAAATTCTTGCAAGATAATCTAAATAAATAAAATGTATAATTGTAATTAAATTCATAGATTTATTCAAATGATCAAACAACAGAATTTTAATTATTACCACAAGTTGTTTTATTAATACCAACTTGATATGCATGGATATATTCTCCCATTTTCACACAGGAATTGAGAATGATTGAGTTATAACCTTCAGTATTATTTGTTTATCTTTAACCAGTTGATAAGTATAATATTTCTTGGTAAAATAAATAATATATTCTATTATAACATCATAAAAATAATATTTGTTAAGGTATTTGTACATCTTCGAACTACATGGATGAATAGAAAAAGGATTTCCATTATCCTCACTCAGCAAATAATTTTTCAACATAGATCACTCTACACACAAAACTAATTTATAAATATCATGTCACATATTATATAAATTTTGAACTTAGTAACATTCCATCGCTATCCAATTAAAAATTTATTTTCAAACTATGATATTCATTTTGAGACTTATTAATTATTTCAAAGAATGACTATTCTACTAAAATCAACCAAAAGATAAAAGGTTTCCAGATGTGCAATAAAGAACCTCAAATTCATTAATTCATTATACAAATAATCATTTTCTTAAGAATATATGGTTAAGGATTAATTATCCTTTTATCTCAATGAATTTAAAACATTTTTAGCTTTACATGGATGAATTGAAAAATGAATTTTTAATTCTTTATCAGTTATATCCACCCTTTTCCCCTTGTTTAGAATTTTTTGAGTTAATATATACTATAAACTATTATTATATATATATTATTATATTTCACATTTATCCCCATATAAAAGATGCCACTGAATTTTTATAGTAAAAACCAATACTTTAAGATCATGATTATTAATTATATAATTTATCTCATAGGGTTTTAATTACCATTAATCACATGAAATTACCTAATAATATTACATCAATACAAGACCAAGGCCCTTTAATGAAGCATCAAATTAAATAAAAAAACTCTATTTTTCAAAATTGAAAGGATAAAATTATGCAATAAACTAATCTTACTTTGAATTCCTAAATCATTCATGGCATTCCATTATCTAGATTAATTTAAATCACATTCTAGTAAACTTTTTTTGTAGGAATGATAATTATGAAACTATTTCAATAACCCATCATTAGTAACCTTATAGGACAAGAAAACTATGAATATTTGAAGAAACAATAGGCCATTTCTGCTTCATCCAATTTAGTTTTTGTAATATTAACATTCATTCCATATTTAGAAACAATTTCCCACTCAAATAAATATGTTGTAACTAAAATTCACATTTTCTAAATTTTCTTTAATTTTATTATTTCAATTGTTTATAGAAAAATAGTTAAATATTTATCATTATCCTCATAACTCTTATAATATAGCATAATATCATTAATTAATAAAAAGAAAAATTTATCTAAATACTAATGGGAAACTAGGTTCATTATTTCCATAAACATAATGGGAGAATTCATTAACATAAAAGGTATAACCAAAAATAAATAATGGTTATAGAGAGTATGAAATATTTTCCATTGAATTTATTTTTAATTATCTTTTAGGTTATGGTATCTAGGTCTGATGCCAATCTTGGAAAAATATTATGAACCCTATAAAAGATCAAAAAATTCATCGATATGAGGAAACAGATACCTGTTCTTAACTCTAATTCCATTGAGTGCTCGATAATCTATGAAAATAATTGTATAACCATTATTTTTTTCAAAATAAGTTGCATCTTATGTTAATGATCTAGGGTGGATGAAACCCTTATAAAACACACATGTAAATATATTTTCAAAATTATCATCTCTTTGTTTCCATTAGAGAGTAAGGTTTGGAAATTATATTAGCATTAAGAACTATATAGATAGTGAATTCAACATCTGGATCAGGGATAACACTAAGAATCTCATCAGGAAATACATCTAAAAAAACATTTACCACAAGGAGATAATTACGTTGGATAATTCCATTTTTTTCGTGTCCAATATAACGTTCACCCCCATATTTAATCAATTTATCATATTCTTGTCATGTAATCATAGGTATAAAATCATTATTATATATGAGTAAATAATCAATAAAAAATTTGAATATGACTTCTTTCTATCATCAATTAATATTTTATAAAATCCAATCCATACCTAGAATAACCTCAAACTCAACCAAGTGTAAGATAATAATAATTTTAGAAAAAACATCCATATATGATTATAGGAGCATTACTATAAATATATATTCCATTAATACATCCACCATGATTATTTATGAATTTTTTTGTCTTTACTTATTGAGGAGATATTTCTATTTTATTATAAAATATCCCTAAAATTAAAAAATGTGTATAACATAAATCAATGAATTCATTTAAATAATATAAATAAATAAATGAGGTACACGTCCCCACTTTCTTTGATGGTCCATCATTCACCATGGTAATAGAAAATGACATTAACACATCATTCTATATACCATATTGATGATTTGAATCCTTTATAATTTTTATCATAAACACATATGCATATTCATTCATCTCATTACAATAAAAAACATGCCTACTAGTTTTTCATCATTGGTCATACCATTATCATTTTTCATTTCATTGTATTTAAGAGCCATATTTCCAAACATGTGACACTGTAACACTTTAAAGAATACAAAATACAATCACAAAAAATATTCTTACCACAATTTTCATAAGAGGGTAATTGAATATTCCTACCTATATATTTCTTTGATTAATTTTTACCAATTTCATGCCACCCGAACTACTTCTTATCTTTATTTTTCTAAAATTTAAAAAAATCAATCCTGAAATTATCATTAAAACAAAATAAATTAGTGATAACATTGAAAATAACATGTAACTAAATCCCTTTGCATGATAGGATTCAATACTATGTATATTATACCAATTTTACGAGCAAGTTATAGAATAAAATTCGATATAAACTTATCCATTCTCCAAAAAGATCTTCATTGGTGGAACCTGAATCTTACTCCTTCTTTAACTCTAGAAGTACCATTTCATTATATATCAAAAAAAGTAAAATTTATCTTATGTAAATGATCATTAAATTTCATATAATGTATGGAATAAACCTCATAAATTTATTTGATATTCTTAATTAGTGACCACCACTGATTTCCTAAACATTTAAGATAAATTTAATAGCCCAATATTTTTAAAATATGAACATCATATTTGATAGAATAAATGAAAAAAAACAATCATAAAAGGGAATATGAAACCCAAATACATTATGATAAATTTATTTTTAAATAAATTCAATATATTCAATATCTTTCTTTTGATTGAATATTGGGTTTGAACAAAATAAGATAATCCATTAA
This sequence comes from Viscum album, assembly GCA_963277665.1. NCBI lineage: Eukaryota > Viridiplantae > Streptophyta > Magnoliopsida > Santalales > Viscaceae > Viscum > Viscum album. The sequence continues at coordinate 1,507,182,087 of OY728128.1, read as the reverse complement.
AATATTATTATAAAAATACAACTATTACAACCTAGTCATTAAATTGGTGGGTATGAATAATTATAAATATATAATTAAAATTATATGTTTTACCCATGTATAAGATAATTAAAATGAATATCTATGGATTAGATATACAATTAGAACTATTTGAAATGAAAATTAAAAATTTCTGAAAACTGTATTTTTTTAAGAAGATGGTTTGGTTGTGTTTTGTGTAAATACGTTGTAATTAATTTTTAAACAATAAAAATTTTATTTTAAAAAATAAACTTAATTATTTAAATATACATATAAATATTACCTTAGTGTGTATTTTTTGTATATTTCAGAAAAGTTACACAATTTTATGTATCATGAAATATACTGAATTTAAAATGAAAACTATAATTTTGGTTAAATTATTTATAATGTTAAATTATATTTTTAAAATTTTATGAAATAAAATTATTATATTTATATAAATATATTATTCCAATTTAGTTCATTTGAATAATTTTGTATGTTGAATTTTTATATAAACAATTTTTAAACTTTTTGACATTTTCCCTTTTAAAAACCATCTTTCTCATCACATCTATAGGATTTATTATAAATTAATTTTTCCAAATTATGTGAATGTAATTTATAAAAATATATTACATATTTTTAATCATAAAAATTTATATTATATAATAAGTTAAACTTCTTTTTCATCTAAATTAATAGTTAAAATATTAAAAATTATTTAGCACAGAGAAGGTGAAAACTGATTTACTGGGGGTTGAATTGAAAATTTTAATGGTTAAAATAAACTAAAACGTATATAAAATCTATTTTATAGACATAATTAAACCTTAACAGGTTTAGTTATCAATAATAATACATTTTTAACCTTATTTATTGTTTAAAATGTGAGTACACATTTTTCTTTTCAAAAATTACAAGTGCTCCACTCACCTCACTTATAAAAGGTCACCCCCTATCATCTCTTTTTAACATGTTAAAACCATTTTTTCATCCAATACCTACCAAAATAACTTATTAAAATCCATAATATAATCATATAATTTTCATTTTGGGTATAAATCGAACCTATGAATGATTTTGGTGATAACCAAAGGGTTATACCTGAAGAAGAGGTAATGTTCCTTAACAAGCATTATTATTTCATTTCTTCTTCCACATCATTCAAACAATATTAATTTATGATTATATAAAAAATTATATACCATAAATATGATTTTCTTTTGTTAAGATAATGACCTATAACCATCCTCACTTCCATCAAATTGGTTACAAAATTATCTTCTGTGAGTATGTCGGACTACCTCCCCGCATACCGATGTAGATTGTTTTTTCCTTACCACGACCCACTGTTTGGTGTGATGGATGATATAATGTATATTTATTATATTTATGAAAAAATTAATCCTATTTATTTATTATAATATATATATCTTTTTCACTTTACATTCTTTATGTTATATGATAACATTTCTCTTGTGTACATCAGACTACCACCTCACGAAGCAATGTTATTTTTTTTCACAAAAAAATTACATGAAAGGTAATAATGATAAATTATATGATTATATATGAAATAAATGAAATAATTATGACATTAAAGACATATTTATCATTCCAAAAATATAATATATCATTTTCTTTCTCACACAAAAAATTATAATGTCGTTCTTGTATGTGTGGACTGTCGCCATCACAAAGCGATGGAAATCTACTTTAATCACCAAAACACATGGATGATACATATAATTATATTTAGGGAAATGATATTGTATATAAGATTTTATTATCATTATTTATGTATAAAATATTACTTACATTATTTTTATAATGATCATTGAAAAATGGAAATGTTACCCATGCGTGCATATGACCTACGGTTTTCATGAATGGGACATACATAATTTTTCATAACCATATTTTATGTTTAGTTTTAGAATTATAATAAATATATTAATATGATATTATTTAATTATTATTATTCTTTAAAAATTTAAATAATTATTTCTTTGACCATAATTAATGTACAAAATTCATTTTTGACACATAGGCAAAATATCATCAAAACATCTGATGTAAAATTAATTTATTAACTAATAATATATAAAATGGTAATAAGTGAAATAAAATTCATTATAAAATTTAGAAATTATACTTATAAATTCTATATTAAACCGATATTTACAATTCATTAATATAAATAATGTGCATGATGAGTCCTACTCAAGGTAAGGATTTCTCATCTCACTTTTACTTATATGAGACATATATCATATTCACCACTTATTTACTTTATGTAGAATATATATTCACCAATTTATCTATTTTATAATGAATATATTTTTAATCATGGTATTTTATGTTTTATTTTAGGTCATTTCATCTATTATTCTTATGATTCGAAAGCTACCAAAGTGATAAGGGCTTATTTCACAATCTCAACATTTTTCAAAATTATTTATGTTTATGTATCCCTTGGGGGGATTATTTTTTATTTTTATCTTAATATAAATATGTTTTATTCATCTATGGTTATTCATTAAATTATTTAGGTAATATTACTCTTTTTCACTCTTTAGTATTTAAAATCACTATGAAATTTTTTAAAGAAAAGTTGACATTATTTCTCTCTTCAGTCGAATATATTTTTAATTATAACCCATATTTTCAAAAAATGTTTTAAATATTTTAAAAAATATTTATTAAATAAATTTTTAACAATTTTTTTCTTTGAAAAAAAAATTAAACGAGGATTCATGCATTTTTTGAAACAATCCATATTTTTTTTACCAAAAATGCGAAAGAAATGTTTATTTTAGCATGTATAGAGTAAAACAAGTTTTCCATAATCATGGCCTATCAATTTTTTAAATATTATTTTAAATATTTTACCTATTTTATTTTAAAATAATATTTTTTTCAAAATTTTTTTTGAAATTTTTGTTTTAAATGGTGATTTTTAAAGTGAAATTTTATTTTCCTAAAAAACATTAATGACATTTTTATGGTAGTTCTGTTCATAAATAGCATCAACCCTATAATTTACTTTTGAAAAATACAAGATATATTGCTTCTATTCCATCCTTTTTATTTCTCTAAATGACTTATGTTCAAATTTACTGGTGATGTACTATGTTGATATCATTCATTTTCCTCCAGATTGTTTATGATTATGTTTTTTGATTGAGGAAATTAATAAAAAAAATATTCTAGTTTTACAGTGATATTTTTATATTGATTATGATTCACCCCATTAATATAAGGACGGAATTGGACTTAGTATTTTAGGGTTTTCTTTTTATCTATCTCCCTTCTTTCGTTACGGGGTTTTAAAACCCCATATTGTAGTGATGTTCACATAAGAGTTGGCACTTGTCCACTTAATTACATAGATACAGTCAGATCTAGGGTCTATAGTAGAGATTATAGATCATATAATGGATTGGCCTAATCCATGGCCTTGTTGGTAGCTACGTCTTGACTATTGAGAAGTTGTCACATGAAGCCTCATCAACCTCATATATGGCTTCGGATGTGAGCACCATAGGTGTGGAACCTCTTTTGTGTCTGTGTTAGTGGTTCATTTTTCAGGTGGTTGTTGGTTTCATCGAGTAGCATCTTTAGTGTTCCTCTATTTAGAAGTTCTAGGTTTCTGGGTGGGCATGTTCGCCTTTAAGTGGTCATTTCTAGGGGTAGGTAAGTGGTGTGTTTTTTCAGATGATTATTAGATGTTGTTAATTTTTATGTACTATCGGTGGTTCCTTGGATTCTTATGGCTTGGGAAGGTGCATATGGTACTGTTCGGTTGGTGGTAGTGCTATTCCTTATGATGGTTGTGGTTTGGTTGGCAGATAGAGAAGCATATTGAGGATTATTCAAGTGTATGTGTTTTATTTGGAGACATTTTTTCTGTATTTCTAAGGTTTTGGTTTGTCAAGTCATGGTTCAGTTGGAATCAAAATTGTTTGGTGGAATTGGTTTCCCATTGAATTGGTGACATCCTTACAGTTATTGGTTTTTGTTTCATTTCATTTATTTTACAATGCATTTATTTTCCTTATATTGTTTGGTGGGCTACCTCAAAAGAGGGTTGGGTGTTTTTTCATATAACATTAGATATCTATCATCTCTATAATGGATGGATAGTTACTCTACCACTAACTTCTTTTATTGAGTTTTCAGGCTGGTTTTTGTGTTACATTAGGTTGAGAGTGCAGTGATTTCCTTCCTACATTGTCAGGTCGATGGCTTGAAAGAGGGATATGTGTGCCAAAATATATCATTTGTCCCACTCCAACTACTTAGTATAGGGTATATGGGTGATTTTTGAGGTTTTTTTACTAGAATAACAAAACATCAAGGCATGGGGAAGTGAATCTTCTACGACTATTTTCTTCCTAGTATTTTCTAATGGGGGTGTGATGATACTTCTTCTGTTCCTTGTTTTGATGTTTGATTTTATTTCATTATTCCATACTATTATTAACCTATGTGTCATGTTTCTTTTTTTGGATTCTTTCTTTTTCCTTGTATGGTTTCCCTCTTCACCCATCTCTTAAATGGGGCTCCTTCATTTGTGTTCAATAAAGCTGGATTAACCCTCAACCTTTTCCAAAAAAATATTGATATTCCATGTTATTATTACATTAATTATAATATTCATGTTTGTGTTTCATTCCCATTTTATTATTTATAATGAATTATATGATGATCATATATTCTTACCATATTATTCTCATGTAATTGATTAAATGGAATTTATTTTAGTTATTCACATTGTCATATTTATTATACCTTTTTTATTCATAGCTTCTTCTGTTTTCTTACCATTACTGAGCATTATGGATAATCTCTTTCTAATGTTTTGTTTTTTCAAGGAAACAAAGAAGTGTTCTGTGATTTATATATAGTGAAGTTATATGTGTAATAATGGTACTCTCATTGAAAAATTATTATGGATATATTTTTTAGAATGTAATACCAATTTTATGTATGTGTCTAGATTACAAAGACTACTAAACTATTTGGTACTTTGGGATGTGATTTATTATATCATATAAAAATTTAATAAAGTAGGAAATGGATCTGGGTTACTAGATTGGGGGTTTTTATATTTTGTAATGGAGGATGTTAAGTAAAAGCCATGGGAACTATATTTTAGAAAACATAGATTAGAGAACCTAACACTATGACAGACTTTGAGGAAATGTAAATAAGAACATACAAATGTATTAGTAAGGAAGATATTATGTGGTTTATCCTAGAAAATAAATATGTAAATGGAAACTACAAGCAGATGTCGTTTGAGAGTAGATATACCTAAGGGTAATAAATTAGTAAACGATGTGTTGGGCTTGACCCAATCTTCACTAAGTCCATGATAATGTGCTCTATCGTGCACCCAGTTTTATAATAAAATGTGATATTCTTAGTATAAATAACATTTTATTTGGAAAACATAGGAATGGAGTTGAAAAATAAAGATATCCCTAAATAAACCAAGTTTATTATTTTGAGATTAGCTATGCATTAACTTTTCAATTCATATAATGTGTTTCTCTACTTTTTGGGACTATAAATTATGTTTCATAATGGTGTTATCTAATATAAAATATGAAATCCTTTATAAATGGTTCCAAATATAATTAATGGGAAGCATATCAATGTACATACATCACATAGGTATTGCCTAATGTCCAAGATAGTGAATATGGAGCTATAAATGATCAAATTATAACAATATCTGGGTAGCTGACTCAGATTATGAGTAAAAAACTTTTCATATAGAGAATCATAATTTCCACCACATGGTGTAATTATTTTAGACTATTTCATGCATTAGTGAACTCCATCATTCAGTGGGACTAAAAATCCATTTTCAGCTGTGAAATTGAAAACTTCCATGGAGAAGATATTTCTCACTTTGGGAAGTAGCGTAAGGGGGAAATTTTTCAAGGAATAATATCACCTATCAGGAGATATTGCTCAATGATGGTCACTGATTCAATACACTAAGGATGAAGAATAAATATATATCACTGATTAGTAGAATTTTAGGGTACACTTCTTGGAATAAAATTCCCTGAGAGAAACGAGTGGATATAGAAAGACATTTCTTAAGTCGAAGACAAAAAGAATAAGGTAATGATTATACGTATAAAGAAAACTTTACAGTGTTAGTAAGGCTGGTTGAAAACTATGTGCCTAATCTAATGAAAAAAATTCCCTATTTCATTAAAGGGATTAATATAGTAATCATGAAGGGAACTAGTATCCCAAAATTACTAATCATATTTGGATAAAGTATCATGTCCTATCTAGACAGAGAAAGAATTATCCAAGTATTATGGATTAGAAGGGGAGTAAGAGATTAATATAATGGAAAAGTGAAATATGGATAAAAGGAAGAAGGGAAAGAAGGTTTTTATATTATGTGATACTTTTGGAAGGAAACACCTTGGTATATACTTAAAAATAAAATGAGTTTTCTTTAAGTATGGGGAAAAATGCCTCCATGATCATGATTTCTTGGGAATGAAATAATATGAAGTTGTGAATCGCTTCCACTATAATGATATGAGGAAAAATTACAATTAATCCCCCAAGAATAAAGGAAATATACCCCAGAATAAGATAAATGATCAAGTTCAATATTATTTTATTACTATAGATGAAGTGAAATGGATAATATTATTGTGATTTTATTCATGAATTATGTTATATGACTATTCTTATCAATTATATTCTTCTAGTAATAGATATTAAATATATACGTATTTTACTATAGTAGTTTTTATTTTAGGATTTCAAATAATAAGTTGAATGATACCAAAAAAATTGATTCAGTTGAAAGTTGAACTACCAAGAAAACAGATGATTGAGGGAGGATAACACTTGATATGTTCCTCATGATTAGATAATAATGATAAAAAAAATTTATGATGGTATTGGTAACATTTAAGGTTTATGTAATATTTAATGTTTAGGAAATTATGGGATAATACAATTTGGTAAAAATATTGGAATTATATTAATATGGTTTTATAAAAAATACAATATTCATACTAGGTGACAACCCGTTGCATCTGTAAAGGTCACATGGCTTGAAACCATGAGTAAAAGATGATAAAGGTTTAGCACCAACCAATGGTTGATGGGATTTGTCAGTTAAGATTTCATTGTTTTAGTTAAAAATTTTCATGTATTACTATTAATGATGAACCAATGGTGTCTTTGTTGAGGTTTAGAGATTAATGTACTATATTTCATAACTTGTTCAAACCATATTGTTTTTTGAAAATATGTAGAGAAAAATTGAAAGAATCTTCACACTTTTACGGATCTTATAATATGTTAAAAGTGAATTTTATTACATCGAGAATAAAAATTGGTAGAGAAAAAATGGAAATAGTTGTTCACTCTCTTGTGATCAATGAAATCTATCATTCTATATAATTATTTACACTTTTCGTCTATGTCCATATGTTCAAGTAACAATCAACGTTCTCTAACATTGAAACCATGTTATCTGTTATTATGGATGAAATTCATATTTACCCTTTCTATCTAATTAATAGGTTGTTTTATTAACCTTTTTTTATGATCTGTATTTTCAACAAAGGTAACTTCAAATTTCAGTCCCCCGATTGTCAAAATCAATATTAAATTATTCGTATAAATATTATTTAAGGGTGATATATGTAACACCCCATGATTTTTAAAATATGAAAACCATATTCGACAGCGTGTATGAAATATGACACCATGAATATAAGGGAATATAAAATCCCAAGAGTTTACAATATATTTATTTTTAAATAAATTCAATATCTTCAATAGATTTTAATACATGCAACATAGGGTTTGAATGATATGTGATACTCTTTTAAAATATAATTATTTAGACATTTACATTATAACATAGCCATTAAATTAGTGGGACTTAATCATAATAAATAAATTATGAAAATTAAATAGTTTACACTTGTATAAAAAATAAAATTTATATCTATTCATTATAGATAAAATTATAATCATTTGAAATAAAAATAAATGTTTTCTAAAAAACTATATTTTTTTAGAAGGCGACCTTTTATCGCTTTTAACACATAATTTATAATTAATTGTTTACAATTTTAGAAAATTAATTTTATGAAATAAAATTAATTTGTTAAATATGCATTTATGATTTATCTTAGGGCTAATTTTTGTAATTTTTCTGAAAAGTTTCATTTTTTGATGAATAGTGAAAATTACTGAATTTAAATACAAACTGCCTTTTTGTTTAAATTATTTACAGTGTATTATATATCAAATTATTTTTACACTTAATTTCTTTTAATTATAGACCTATTAGTCCAATTTATTTCATTTGAATTATTTTCATATTATATTTGGCCCTAAAAATTTGCAATCATTTGAAAATGTTTTCTTTGAAAACACGATTTCTCATCACATCTATGAGGTTAATTTTAAATTAACTTTTTTCACTTATGTGAATTGAAATATTAAAAGTAGATTAAATATTTGGAATAATGATAATTTATAATATATATTATGTTCAACTTAAATTTTGACCAAAATGAATATGAAAAATATTAAACATTATTTATCACAATTTTGGTAAAACATGATTTTCTAGGGGTTAAACTAAATAGATAAGAGGTTAATATGATATAAAAACTTTTCTAGAAGATATTTTATGTCCATATTTATAATTTACAACGTTTAATTCTTATTAATAAACATTTTAGGACACTTTTTCATGTGAAAAAATTGGGTAGGCCTTTTTTATTTTCCAAAATTACAAGTGTGCCAGTTGCCTCACTTATAAAAGGACACCCTCCCTCAACTCTTCATCACACCTTAAAAAACTTTTTTTCAGAAAATACCTACTAATGTAACTTCCAAAATTTCCACCTCTAATATATAAATTCTTATTTTGAGCTTAAATAAACCCTTGGAAGGCTTTTGGTGAAAACCTAACGAGGTTGCCTGAAGAAGATGTAACATTCTTCCATAAGTGTTTTCATTTTATTTTGAATCCCACCTCCTTAAGACAGTATTATTTTTTTATTATTTAATATAAAATTATATCCCATATTATTATATATTATTATATTAATTTAATTACCTAAAACTTCCCCTAATTCCATCAAATGGGTTATTAAATCATTATCTCTGTGTTCATTGAAATACCACCTCGAGAACTGATTTCATATGTTTTTCCATTACCACCTTTCATAGTTACGTATGATGATATATATAAAGACTATATATAATATTTATAACAAAATTATACCTATGTAGTAATTATATCATATAATCCCTTTTTTAATTCTCATACTTTAGTGGATACGATAACATCGCTAGGGTGTACAACATACTACCGCCTCGCGAAGCGATGTGATTTGTTTTTCACTAGTTAATTACATGGAAGTTAATGAGGATAAATTTAATTAATATATGTGATATACATGGAATAATTATGATATTAATTACATATTTATCATTTTAATTATATATTATATCGTTTTCTTTCTTACAATAAAAAATGATAACGTCGTTCGTGTATCTATAGACTACCACATTCACAAAGGGATGTGAACAATTTTTTATCACTACACTAAATGGTTAATATATACTAGTATATTTAATGAAATAATATGATATATTTTTTGTTATTATAATTTTATAATTATAAGAAACTATTTACCTTTTTTCTATAATGATCCCTGAAAAATGAAAAATTTAATCTTGTGTATGTATGGTCTACCATCTCAATGACTGTTACCTCATTCATTCTTTATAACATGGTTCATTTATCCTAACTATATTTCATGAGAAATATTCCATATTCACCACTTATTTACTATTTATGGTGTATATACTACCCATTTTACATGTTATATCATGATTATATTTTTCGTTATGGTATTTAATGTTTCATTTGATGTGTTTTCATTTATGGGTCTTATGATTTAGGGTTTATTTCTCAATCTCATCATTATTAAAGATGGATTATGATTACATCTCCATTGGGGGAATTATTTGATATTTATTTCATAAAATCAATATATTTTCTTCACCTATGGTTATTAATTAATTTTTTCATGTAATATTAACATTTTACCACACTTTGGTACTTAAAATGATTGATAAAACGTTTTTAAGAAAATATTAATTTATTTCTCCCTTTAGTGGAAAATCCATTTTAATGAAAACCCATGTTTTCTAAAAATGTTTCTAAAAATGTTTTTAACCTTTCCAATATGATTTATTAAATTCATTTGTACTCATTTATTATTTTTAAAATATTTTAAAAGGAATATTTATGTCAATTTCAAAATAATTACATTTTATCTTTTAATAAAAATATGAAAGGAATATTTGTTTAAACATGTATGGAATGAATAAATTTTTCCAAATCCTTGAACACTCATTTTTGAAAAATTATTTTACAAGTTTTAAATGTTTATTTTTATAGAAATGTGTCTTCCAAATTGTTTGTGATCATTTTTTACGAGGTGATTTTCAATGTCAAATGGATATTTTCCTCAAAAATGATTTAATGGAATATTTATTTGATTTATATTAATCAATGATGTAAACCCTATATTTTAATTATAATCAACTAAGGATTTTTTATATTTATTTCACCTTAATTATTTCTCTAGATGGATTATGATCAGTTTCACTCGGGATGTACTATGTTGATACCATTTGCTTTACTCTGGATGGTTTATGATCATGTTTATTTATTACTATATCTGTTTAAATTTTATAAGATAGTTTTTTATTATGAATGTTTATATTGACTATGATTCACACATTTCATATGTAGAATGTCATAAACATAGTATGTGATGGGAGGGGCCTATTATAGACCCTATATGCATAGGTAGGTCTCATGATACAAACTATATTAGATTTTGGCTAAGGACTAACCCATTTATATAGATGTCTCCGAACAGGGTCTTGATAGTACAAGATGTCATGGAAAATATTCTAGATTGTATGTTTTACATGTCCATAATTATGCATTCCATTATTCTGAATTCAGTTTTTTATATTACATGTGATTGTTCCATAAGTTATAATATTCATGATTAAGTTTCATTCTAAAGTGATTATTTATACAAAATTTTTTGATCATTAGTTATTTCAATAATATTGTGCTCGGGTTATTGAATATATGTCCTATGTTTCAGTTATTTACGAAGTCATATTGATTATGCCTTATTTATTCATAGCTTGTGATGTACACTTACCCTTACTAGGCATCTGATCCCACCACTTTCTTATGTTTTATTTTCCCCATGAAACTAGGGAGTGTTTTGTGATTGATATATCAGGATACAATATAAGGAATAATAGGTTTCTAAAATAAAATTAATTGTGTATTTTATGTTTCAAAATGTAATGTGAATTTCACGTATTTTATCTAGTTTACCTAGACTATAATACTATTTAGTACATATAGATGGGTTTCATTTTATTATATGCCAGTATAATAAAGTATACATCCTCTCTAGGATATTAGAGTCAAGGTATCTATAATGAAAATATATAAACTATTATTATATGATTATTTGGAAATCCAATAAAATCAATGATCTTCTCTAAATCATTAATTCATCATTCATATACAATAATATTTTAGGTTTTCAAAAATTAAGATGGTTTGGTTACATGAAATGCTCCACTATAGACATGTTCCTCTATATATAATTTAGTCACTTCCATACATAGATACCACTATTAATATCCTAATTCAATTTCTTTAACACAACTAAAAATTGATCAACTTTAATTCTAAAAATTCCAGGTTATTTGTTTAGAAGTATATCTTTCTATAGTTACCTTTCAACTTTATTTTCCCGTATTTTTTCTCCATAAAACTATTCAAAATAGATATTAATTAAATAAAGAAACATGGAAAACCATAAAATTTACATCTTTACATTATATCTATGACTCAAGATCTTTTAAAAGAGTATTTTACCATTATCCAAAAATATAAATTTATTTAAACCTCTGATTTGATACCAACCATGACATCATATATTGTGAGAAATCCATAATTACATGATTCAAAAAAGGGTTAAATTTTCTAATATTTTATATATTATTTTAGTTTAATTATTTTAGATAATCATGGAAACTATTTCATAACAAAATGGAAATTTCCACACATTTTACATTTTATCAACAAAAATAGGTCCTTATGTTTACACTCTTATATCATTCCTAAAACATTTTATTCATTTAATACATGTTACCATTGACCAAGATAAAATTTATTTAGATCCCTAGGTCGTATGAAAAACATTTTAAAACATGGGATGATAAAAAAAATCAAATTTATAGATATAAAAACAATGTAAAATCGTCAAACCCTAGGAAAAAACATGAAAATTCATAAGGATGTTTTCCATTTTTAAAATAAACATTCCGATAAAATAAAAATTTACTTACTCAAGAAATAAATTTTATTTCCTAATTTTTCAAAATTGTTTTTATAGAAATCATAATGGTAAAATCATAACCATGATATATTCTTGGGAAAACACAAGAACTCATGAAAACCATTCCTTGAAAAAAAACCTTCACTTTTATAATGTCATAAAATTTCCTTTTATCATAAGATCATTTTCCAACCTTGTTAAATAATAATGAATCTAATAAAACTAAAATAATTAATTGAAAATGATATAGTATTCTTGGTACATTATCTTTTAAATCACCCAATAATCACCCTTACAAATTAATAACATTCCCAGTTAATTACAACATATCTCTTATGGAGAACATATCATTACTTAATCCATTGGGTGGCTATATCAGACCCACAAGACATCATGAAAAAGAAAACATAACCCTAAAATGATAATTACACATAAAATATATCATTATTATTATAAAAATAGAACATTCTTTTCATTGCATCCCATAAGAAAAAAAGGTTTAATTATCTTTATAAATGAGATAAAGTATCTTTTAAAAATATTTTAAGAAGTAAAAATTAATGAAACGAATAGAAAATGGTAATCTCTGAAAATATATAAACATTTAGAATAATATTAATGAAAAATATTTTTTATGATGGAAGAAAATGTTTTTTATATGGTAAACCTTTTAAAAAATATTTTATGACGTCATTTTATATAAAGATAAACTTTTGACTTGTATGAAAATCATTAAAATGATTCTTCTTTAAAACCTTGTAAATAATGTAAAAATTAGTTCAAAATATGCATTAAAAATACAATAATTAAAAATAATAATATTTTTTAAACAATTTAAAAAACATATATATGGAAGATAAAGAGTTAAAAACATTTGAGACAAGGTATTAAAGAAAAATCTCTAACCTTTTTTTCGGAATTTCTATGTATGTCTTTCATTTTCCTAAAAAATGAAATAAAAATATTTTTTTTCATGTTTAATAAAATATTAAACGTTCATTCCATTTTAATTATATCTTTTAATTTAATTATTATCATGTTATATTTTATCCCTATGTTGGTTAAGTTATCATTAGACATTATGTGGTTGTTCAGTTCAAAAAACAATTCGTGTATTACCTGAGGTAAATATATTAATGGTTAAATAAAATCTATTTTTTTAAAAAATATTATTTTTATACATTTAATATAAGTTTGAAATCATGTTTTTATGTTCGTAATCAAAATGAGCTAAGTAGTTCATGGAGGTGGTAATCTGTACGTACGTATGAGTGACACTTTCATTTTTTAATGGATGAAAAGGTAATAAAGTAATTTTTTACCATTATATATTCATTATAATATTATAACTATCATAATTTTTCTATAAATATATATTATAATAATCTGTGTGTGATGGTGATGGAAGGTTAATTATATCTCTTGGTGACGACGGTAGTTCACACTTACACATGAGTCGTATTTTTATTTTCCAATGAATTGGAGGGTAAATAGGTAGATAATATTTTTTGGTTGAAAAATAATTATTTTTCATAAAAATCACACACAAATACATATATATATATATATTAAATACATATCTATAACCAACCACATGATTTAATGATGGAAAAAGTATTACATATATTCCGGGAGGTGATGGTCCACACATACGCACATATGCATTTTCAATTTCCATGGGATGGGGTGGAGCTAGAAAATAGTTGTTCAACCAACATAAGAAAATTTTACTATACAAATGAAACTTATGTCATTATATTATTATGGTTGGAATATATTTTAATAAGTAATAATGTAACACCCCAAGATTTTGTGAAATAAGTTTTTAAATTAATTTAATCAATTCAATATTATACATTTCACACGACACTAAATATATATTTTTATATAAAATAAATATTTTTTTATTATATAATATACAAAACCAATTTAATCTCTCACTACATAAAACAATTATGTTAAATTTCGCTACCCAAAAGGTCAAGTTTTAAAGAACTACAATATACTATTAATATTGTTATTAAAACATTGTTATATCAACCACCTAACCTTGGAAATGGAAGTTATGAATAAGATAAAAAAATGTTAAAGTATTATTTACAAATTTATAAAAAATTAACAATTAATTTATCAATTAGTATACGTGAATGAAATAATTATTTCAAAATAAGGAACATATTTTTCTAAGAAAACTATATTTTCATGTAGAAAACGGTTTTATCACAATAAATTAAAAAACCTATTTTAATTAATGTTATTAATTATAATTTATATAATAAATATTAAATAAACTCTTTTTATACTCATCCAATATATTTATAGGTAGAATATAAGAATAAATCCCATTTTTTAAATAAGAAATATATATTTCTAAAATGTAAATTTATAATCTTTTAATAGTGAACCCATTTTAAAACATTTTTTTGAAAAACGTATATTTAATTTTGAAAAAATAAACATAATTTTTCAAATAGTAATATCAAAATTTACTTTGGTTATTTTTTTGGTAAATTATTGAGAAGTTTTATTTTTTGATGAATAAT
This sequence comes from Viscum album, assembly GCA_963277665.1. NCBI lineage: Eukaryota > Viridiplantae > Streptophyta > Magnoliopsida > Santalales > Viscaceae > Viscum > Viscum album. The sequence continues at coordinate 1,507,167,071 of OY728128.1, read as the reverse complement.
GGAAAAACTAATTTTTTATTCAATACTGCCTTTTCAGATATTTAATTTATATATTTAAATTATGTTATAATATTATTTCAATGTATAATTAGATAAATTATACATAACTTAATCCAATTTAGGTAATTAGAATCAATTTCACAATTTAATTAGACGTAAAAACATTTCAAAATCTTGGACATTTTCGCTTTAAAAAATCTCATTATCGTCCCGTATATGAGATTAACATTAAATTAATTTGAATAACTTATTTTATTGTAATTTTAAAACATAAATTACATATTTTTAATAATAATTCTATATTTTAAAGAATAATAATATATAATGTCTTCTAATTTCAACTAATTTTTTTTATAAAAAATATTATTGAAGATGGTTTAAATTAATTACAGTGATTAGGAAAGAAATAGAATAATAAAGGACTAATCCCATAACATAATGTATAAAATAACCAATAAACTTGTCAAAAATACATTTTATTTTCATATTTATACTATATCATCCGTTTTAATGAATTTGGACCATTATTTTATCCACATTACATGGTAAAAATGTGGTAGGAATTCCCTTTTAAAAAATTTACAAAAATGTCACTCCTCCTCCACTATAAATCTAACTCACCCTTCTCATATCCTCAAACCTGTCAAAATAAATTCATAGACTTTTTTTCCCAAATATCCTACCAAAATATAACCATTTTTTTAAAAATCCTTCCATATAACCTACTTGGTTCAAACCTAGATAATGTACCCAAAAAAAGGTAACATCCTTCTACAAAATCCTCGGTTTTATTTTCATTATCCCTTAAGTAAACACTTCTTATTACATGATTGTATTGTTGATTAAGTTTCCTAAATATTCATAGAAATTGTCTTTATTTTTTTTCAACCTAAAATGGACCACATATCCCTCTAATGGTCAACAAACATACCGTTCTTATGTATGGAGAACTACCGCCTCACGAAACGATATTGTTAATTTTTTCTTGACCACCTCACATGGTTGGGAATTATAATGGAAACAAAATTTTTATATTATTAATATGATACTTTGGATTTATTTATGTTTTTGGAATTATTATATAGCACATTTCTTAATAGTTTCAATTTTGTAGAAATACAATAACTTTGTTTGTGGATGTGTGGACTACTGCCTCCTCAAAGAGATGTGATTATTTCACACAATACATGGAATTAATTAGGGACAAGTTTAGGAAAATTATATAATATTTATAAAATAATAATTCTATAGTAATTATTATATATATATATATATATTTCTTTATTTCTTTTAATATTCCAAGAAAATGGGTACAAAGTTCATAAGTATGTACAGCTTTCTATCTCTATGAATGGTGTATTACATTTCATAAATCTATCTTTTATATATTTCTATAAATATTTAAATACTTAATATATATGATATATAAATTATTCTTTGTATTATAGAAAAAATTATATCATTATCTAAGTAATAGGATCATGAATAAAAAGTCAAAACATAAATGAAAACAAAGAAGATGTCACCCAAAATGTTACATTAACATAGGGTTGTTAACAAATGGGTAATATAGAGTCCAAAATAAACCATATATGGTTTTATATAAAAAGTATATGGTTATATTTCAAGTTTATAATAAACTTATATTTATTATATAGGATTTTCCAATGTGTACAAAGAAAGTCAAGACTTTAGCTATGAGTTTTCTAATATCACTTTTTATATTTGTTAGATACATGTCATGTTCACCACACATTTCCTTTGTACGGTGAATATAATAACCATGAATATATTATATTATTCTTATACATAAATTTATGGTTATTTACATTCAAATTTTATGATCGTTATTTCATGGGGTTTCTATTTGAATAGTCACTAAATTGATAATATAAATATTGTCTCAATTCTATTTCTTTGAGATTCATGTCATGTTATGCACCTATATTTTTTATGGGGTTTTTCTATATCCCATTAATATGTTTTATCCTTAATCTAATTATTTTCATGATATTTTAGATTTATTTAATGTTATTATTTCATGGTAACTATGATTCAATGTTACCAAAGTGCTAACAGTTTATTACTACAATCTCACCATTTATGATGATTGTTTATGATTATTATTCCATTGATGAAATATTATGATCAATCCCTAATGAACACAAATTAAGTTTCTTATCATATGGTTATTGATGTTATCTTCATGTGATGGAACCATTTTATACTCTTTGGTACATAAGATAATTAAGAAAGCATTTTTTAGAAAATATAACATTATCTCTCTCTCTTCGGTTAGAAATCTACATTCATTCAAAACCATGGTTTATAAAAATTATTCCAAAAACGTTTTATGTTTAAAAATTGTTTTAAATGTTTAGAAGATTATGTTATATTTTTGATAATAAAAATGTTTTTAAATATGTTTTAATGCTTTTTGTATGTTTCCAGGGGAAATGGTTTTCAAAATATTTACAAAAATATTTTATATGATTTCAAAAAAACAGGTTCTAAAAATGGTTTCAAGCTTACATTATAAGTCTTCAACTTCATTTTAAATTAAAATGGTTTTGAAATGGTTAATGGTTTTAAAAAAAATTAATTAAAAATATATATTCTCCTCAAGGAATGATTTAGAGGTTGTTAAAATATTTAATAATACGTTTATTAAAGTGGTTTTAAAAGAAATAGATTTTGAAAATGATTCATGTTTTAAAAAGTGATATCTAAAGAAAGATTATTTTCCTTTATAAATGTTTGAATTGATTTTTAAAAACAATACTCTATCTAAGATGACATAGTTTATATATTTTATGATTTACTAGGGATTTGATCTAGTCATGCCATTCATATTATTTATTTAATGGTTTATGTTTTCATGGAGTGATGTTTATGACAATCATTTCTCCTCCATGGGTTTTATGATTTTGATACCCGATTATTTTCATAGGCATTATATAGATGAAATGATTATGATACCAATCTGTTTTTTATAGTTAATGATATTATGAAATTATTATGATACCCATTTCATTTCTTGGGTAACACCCCGAGCTTCCATGATACGCTTCTCATTCAATAATAAAATAGCTTGCATTGTACGCAACTTCGAGTTCTAACACACTAAAACTAATCAAAGTAGCCATTATGAATAGTAATACACACTTTTTAAAATTATATAAATTTTATATTTCAAAATGGACTTCATTTTTGTATTCGTATTATCGAAATTATCCAAAATTAAATTTTTTGTAATTTTCTGAGAACATCCAATTTTTATGAATAGTGAAAAATACTTAAAAACAACTTTTTTAATCAAAGTATTTTATAGTGATAAATTATAGTATTGAGTGGTTTTATAGTATAATTAGAATATATTTTTACTATTTTATCCAATGGTGGTCATTAGAATTAATTTCACTTTAAAATTGGACATAAACAATTGTCAATCTTTAGATATAAATTGTTTCTTAAAAACACGCTATTTGTTGTGACAGCGGGAATTAATTATAAAATTAATTAATGAAAATTATATTTTTGGAATTTTGTAAAATATACATCATTTTTGAATTTGGAATATCAATTATAGCTTAGGGTTAATTTTTTGCATTATTCTGAAAAACTTCAATTTTTGATGAATAGTGAAATCACTAAGTGGTAGTTAAATAACTGATTTTTCGTTTAAATGAAATATTACCACTTCTATGATTTGATTTTCAAAAATCCGTCATACATGGTTGTCATTAAGAATTAAAATTTGGTTCAATGAGATTAAAATAATTTTTGGTGAATAGTAACTTTTAAGTTCTTAATCGCGATTAGAGGTAATTAGTGTAGTTTAAGGTAAAAATAATGTTTTAATAATATGAGATGAGATTAACACATGTACTACCCTCATTGGATGTGTCATTGACGACCAATAAAATCCATGGGTCAACTTGGGGACCCCATGGAGCCACATTAGTTGGAAAATGACATAAATACCTTTTATTTAATGTTAAAGTAAAAAATGACACAAACATGAAATGTTTTACTAAAACAATTTTTACATGGGGTTATACAAGTCATATTTTTGACTATAAATAGTCATTGGAAAGATAAAAATATTTCCTACATCATTATATTTTTTTTATAATTTTTAGACATTAAATAAATTAAATTATATATGACATCATTATGATGCAGTGATGACCTCATTATTTAACGATTTAAATAAAATGAGAAGATAATGTAAAATCCAAGGCTTACACTTGTCCAAAGCCTATTGGATGGGTATATTTAGAACCCTTATCACCTTATCCTCGAATTATGTAATTGTGGGACCTTTGGAATCCGAAAATAATTGTGTAATAAAGTAATATTTCATTACTTTCCAAAAGTGCCCCTCCTCTCCACTTATAAAAGGCCCCACCACTCCCACCTTATTCACAAATTAAATCCATTTGTCTCGGCCAACCTCTACCCAAATACTCTCCCAAATTCCCTCCCTTACTCCTATAAGCCTCACTTTGGGTAGAATTCTTCCCAAGGAAGCCTTTGGCTCAAATCAAAAAGAGTTACCTGATTTTTAGGTAATGTATTCTCTAATATTGTTTTGTTTTATCCAACCCCGTAAACTCTTTTTATTACTTTATTTTGTAACAACACCAGTATCCTCAATATACAAGGATTTTGTTATAATAAGGATTCTAGCTACACTTACACACACCTACATCTAATGGTTAAAGAACATACGGTTTCTGTGGATGGCGAATTTCTGCCTCACGAAACGATGATTGTTCAACACTCATATAACACCTTCAAAGGTGGCCATTAAGATGTAACTATATTTATATATGATATATAATATGTTTATGTTTTACTTATGCTTCTTTATTTCTCATTTATGGCATACTTTATGATTTCCATTATGGGCAAAATGCGATAATTTCATTTTAGGAAGTGCGGACTACCGCCCCCTCAAAGATATTTGAATCGTTAATGCCATATGTGGGATGTATAAATGATGGAGTAAATGATATTATACACTATATTATACTGGAATTATATTATACATTTATATCATTATTATTTCATTCCATTAAATACGAAATAGAAATGAAAGTAGCATTCATGCGTACGTACGGCTTACCGTCTCCATGAACGGTGCATTTCATTTCTTACCTCTAAATGTTACGTAATATTATAAATGAATGTATATACTGGATATATATGATATATATGACATCTAAATCATGAATATAATTCTGGAGATAATGGATATTCTACCACATAAACAACTTTTAATTATAAGAAGTTTATTGTTGACTCAAGTACCAAAGATCGACAAAACGACCGTTATTAACTTAAATAATTACATAATGTTCATAACATTGTAATAAGTGATATAAAAAGAATAATGAAATTAAAAATGGTTCTTAATAAGGTACATATTAACTCTAGTTTATTATTCAAGAGGTTAAAGAAAGGTTGAGTCAAGTCAGACACGATGTAAGGGAACTTCTTAACCCAATTTCCATTTTTTGGGTTAATCTCCTACTTTCAAAATATGTCATGATATTATTATGTCCTATCTTGTATTTGTACTTTATTTATGTATACTTATAGTGAATACACATTATAGATGTACTTTATTTAAAAAAATGATCTTTTTAAGGACTTCGTCTCAATCCCCTTTCATTGAGGCATATTTGGTTTTATACACAACTTTCTTTTATACGGTGTATAAACCCCTTTGACTTTTACGTTTATTCAAAAGAAATCTTTTTTATACGAAGCATTTAGCTAAACGAAAAAAGGGAATGTTTTTCATTCCGTACTTATGTGGCGACAACGACTTCTCCGCCGCCGTGACCATTATTTGAGTTTCAGCTTCCTCTACAAGCCATCATTTTTTTAATGAAAAATAAATACAAAGTATTAACTTTCTTTTATTTTGGTATTGAAAATGGTTTTGAAAGCATTTTTATCAATGTGTTGTATTGATATCTTTTGATTGAAATATGGAAATGTTATGTTTCCTTTATGCATGTTTTATGTGATACGATTATGTTATGGTTTATGATATGTTTAAACCTATTCATATGAGGAATGTATTGGACTTAATAAGTGACAGGTGGAGCCCGCTATAGCTCCTCGATGCATCGGTAGGTCTCATGAGACAACTAGACGTGGAATTTTCCGAGGCCCTTTCCCAATTTGATTTATGGTTTTGGCCAATGCCTTAATCATTTTAGACGTCTCGGTCGAGGCCTTGAAAAAATGTTTCAGAATGTCTGGCATTATACATTCCCTCATTATGAAAGTGGTTATTGATACTGCATGTGATTATTCGACTAGTAGAATATCCATGTGAGTAATTAAATGGCATTATTTAATTTTATTTTTTCCATATTATGATGAAGTTCATGTTTAAAAAGGCTTTTGTTTTAGTTATACATTGCCTTAAATGTTAATGTTTATTTATGAAAACTTCCACAATATTGTTATCCTTACTGAGCATCTGAGCTCACCTCTTTCAATGTTTTAATATTTTCCAGGATGTGAAGAAGTATTTTATGAATGACCTGCAGGGATTGTCAGAAGAGGATATGAGTGTGGACTATGGAGACCTTGTTATTGTAGTTTTTCACTTTATGATGTAATGTAACGTTTACGAATGTATCTAGTGTTTCCAAGGCTACTAAACTAATTGGTCTTTCGAGACTTGATCTTTTGTGATCATTCCAAAGTTACGAAGTAATGCATCGACTCTGGGTAGCTGGGGTCGGGGTGTTACAGTTGGTATCAGAGGCAGTTTAGTACTAACCTTGGAAGCTAGATTTATATAAACTCTGATTAGAGCACATAGCCCGAAGATAGACTTTATGAATTAGTATAGAAGAACTTCCTAGAATTTTGGTATTATAGAGATTTTGTGAGTTTTCCGAGAAATACATCCCTGTCTGGATACGAGCAGGTAGAGGCGGCTCTGGCACAGATGTACCTAGGGGTAAAACCAGAAAACACCGCTTTGAGCTAGACTCGAACGGGAACTGGTGCACGACAACGGGCCTTGCTGCACTCTTGGTTACGACACTCCCGGGGGATATGCTTAGGATAATTCCCATTTTCTTTACAAACCACTATGAACGGTTATGAGTATATACTTCCTCAGATAAAAACTTTTTATGATTATGGATTATATTCATAAATAGTTCAATTTATGTTAAGTATTTTACAAGTATGGAATTATGTATTTTGATTCATAAACTAATCTAGTTTATACCATTGTTTAGAAATGGCACCTTGTGGAAGGAATGGAAACCGTATCAATGCACGCACTCCATGTAGGGATTTCCCTCCTGCTCAAGATAATTATTGTGGATCTGGAGATACAACTGGTGCTGATCAACTTATTACCATACTGGGACAAGTCACTCAGGTTATGAATAATAACCTTACTCGTATGGAGAACCCTGATCCGCAACGTGGAGGATCAATGTTAGACCGCTTCATGAGGCAACAACCACCAACATTTAATGGCGGTACAAATCCGTTAGTAGCTGAGCAATGGATAAGATCCTTAGAGAAAATATTCCATGCCTTGGGGAGTAGCGAAAGGGAGAAGGTTGTCATGGCAGTTTACCGCCTCACTGGAGATGCCGATAAGTGGTGGTCGCTGATTCAAAACACAAAGGAATATGATGACGTATCGAATATGGAATGGAGGGAGTTCAAAAAGCTTTTCTTAGAAAAATATTTTTCTCGTGACCATCGAGTAGATATGGAAAGTCAATTTCTGAGTCTGAGGCAGAAGGAGGATGAGAATGTCGCAAAGTATGATGCTAACTTTACAAGGTTAGAGAGGCATGTTGCCGATTATATACGTAACCCAAGGAGTAAGATTGATCGTTTCCTTGATGGGTTAAAACCATTTCTCCGTCGAGCTTTAGTATCACAATCCTTCTCATCATACGAAGATATTGTCTCATGTGCTATCAAGACAGAAAAGGAATTCTCTAAGTCTTATGACAACAATGTAAAGCAAGAGAAGAAGATAACGGTGGAACAAGAGACAGATAAAGGGAAAAAGGGAAAGAAGGATTTTCCATTATGTGATAATTGTGGGAAGAATCACCCTGGTACTTGCCTAAAAGGAATGGGAGTTTGTTATAAATTTAGAGAAAAGGGTCACCAGGCTCGTGATTGCAAGGGAAAGAAAGAGGCTATCAAAGTTGAATGCTACAATTGTAGAGAAATGGGTCATAATGAAAATGAATGTCCTATGCGTCAGGGAAACTTACCTCAGAAAAGGCCAAGGGATCAAGGACAATCTTATGCTGTTACTAAAGTTGAAGCAGAATAACTAATGTATTGGTGCTTTTGGACTCATGGATTATATTCTGGTTATTAGAATAATGTGATTTATATATAAGGATTGTACTGTAGTACTTGTTGATTTCAGTAAGGTTTTAATATGATGAAGGTAATCATATTTTTAGTATGTGACAACAAGAGAAACTTTAATTTGTTTGGGGAATCTGATAAATTGATTTTGGAATTAAGAGACCTTTTAGAGAAAGTCTGGACAGAGGTATTGTGGATAACTATAAAGGTTGGAGTGGATTAAGTTGATCTTTGGATAGTATTGTTTAAGGTTAAAAAATTTATGAAGATTATTTTTGGAATATTATGATACTATAGTTTTAGGAAAAGGACAACCTGCGGGGTGGGGCATAACCCGTCGCGTCGGACAAAGCTGCAGGAATCGAACCCACAACCATAGTGCGACAGACCTTTATTTCCTACCACTAGCCTACAGGAAGTCCCTGGTTATTAAAAAATAATTTTACTAATCTAAATGGTATGTGTTAACATTTGTAACCTTATACAATTAGGATAAGTATAATATTTTTGAGTTCTATTATCTTTTTGAGTGAAAGATGAGTTGAAGGTTGAAACTCTAATTGTCAAGCATAAATATATATATACCTATCTCTTATTCAATGAATAAATTAATTCTTAAAATTTAGTAAAGGGATATTAAAACAAAAAAATGTGTTATCCTAATACCTTATGTCTTGTTGAACTGATGATATTTTAAATCAACATAGATTGAAGGCTTTGAGGCCCTCAATTTGACAGTTGATTGTGATTGATGACCTCAATAACTCCCTACAAATATTTACATTTTTCCTCCAATTATATGTCTCTAATTTCCACCAATGTTCTCCTAATCGAGATCATAATTGGGTGGTGACTTTTTCATTTCCCTTTCCCTCTTATTAAGACTAAATTTTATTAACCTTATTTCCGATGTGGGTTTTCCACAAAGGTATTTTCTATTTTCAACCTTTTATTTTCAAAGAAAAAATTTCAAATTGCGAGGACGGAATTTATTGAAGGAGGGGAGAATGTAACACCCCGAGCTTCCATGATACGCTTCTCATTCAATAATGCAATAGCTTGCATTGTACGCAACTTCGAGTTCTAACACACTGCAACTAATGAAAGTAGCCGTTATGAATAGTAATACCCACTTTTTAAAATTATAGAATTTTTATATTTCAAAATGGACTTCATTTTTGTATTCGTAATATCGAAATTATCCAAAGTTAAATTTTTTGTAATTTTCTAAGAACATCCAATTTTTATGAATAGTGAAAAATATATAAAAACAACTTTTTTAATCAAAGTATTTTATAGTGATAAATTATAGTATTGAGTGGTTTTAAAGTATAATTAGAATATATTTTTACTATTCTATCCAATGGTGGTCATTAGAATTAATTTCACTTTAAAATTGGACATAAACAATTGTCAATCTTTTGATATAAATTGTTTCTTAAAAACACGTTATTTGTTGTGACAGCGGGAATTAATTATAAAATTAATTAATGAAACTTATATGTTTGGAATTTTGTAAAATAGAAATCATTTTTGAATTCGGAATATCAATTATAGCTTAAGGTGAAATTTTGGCATTATTCTGAAAAACTTCAATTTTTGATGAATAGTGAAACCACTAAGTGGTAGTTAAATAACTGATTTTTCGTTTAAATGAAATATTACCACTTCTGTGATTTGATTTTCAAAAATCCTACATACATGGTTATCATTAAGAAATAAAATGTGGTTCAATGAGATTAAAATAATTTTTGGTGAATAGTAACTTTTAAGTTCTTAATCGCGATTAGAGGTAATTAGTGTAGTTTAAGGTAAAAATAAGGTTTTAATAATATGAGATGAGATTGACACATGTACTACCCTCATTGGATGTGTCATGGCCTACAAAGACAATCCATGGGTCAACTTGGGGACCCCATGGAGCAACTTTAGTTGGAAAATGACATAAATACCATTTATTTAATGTTAAAGTAAAAAATGACACAAACATGAAATGTTTTACTAAAACAATTTTCACATGGGGTTATACAAGTAATATTTTTTACTATAAATAGTCATTGGAAAGCTAAAAAGATTTCCTACATCATAGTAATTTTTTTTATAATTTTTAGACATTAAATAAATTAAATTATATATGACATCATTATGATGCAGCGACGACCTCATTATTTAACGATTTAAATAAAATGAGAAGATAATGTAAAATCCAAGGCTTAAACTTGTCCAAATACTATTGTATGGGTATATTTCTAACCCTTATCACATTATCCTCGAATTTTATAATTGTGGGATTTTTGGAATCCGAAAATAATTGTGTAATAAAGTAATATTTCATTACTTTCCTAAAGTGCCCCTCCTCCCCACTTATAAAAGGCCCCCACCACTCCCACCTTATTCACACATTCAAGCCATTTGGATCGGCCAACCTCTGCCCAAATACTCTCACAACTTCCCTCCCTTACTCCTAGAAGCCTCACTTTGGGCAGAATTCTTCCCAAGGAAGCCTTTGGCTCAAATCAAAAAGAGTTACCCGATTTTGAGGTAATGTCTTTTCTAATGTTGTTTTGTTTTATCCAACCCCGTAAACTCTTTTTATTACTTTCTTTTGTAACAACACCAGTATCCTCAATATACTAGGATGTTGTTATAAGAAGGATTCGAGCTACACTTACACACACCTACATCTAATGGTTAAAGAACATACGGTTTCTGTGGATGGCGAATTTCTGCCTCACGAAACGATGATTGTTCAACACTCATATAACACCTTCAAAGGTGGCCATTAAGATGTCACTATATTTATATATGATATATAATATGTTTATGTTTTACTTATGCTTCTTTATTTCTCATTTATGTCATACTTTATGATTTCCATTATGGGTAAAACGCGATAATTTCATTTTAGAAAGTGCGAACTACCACCCCCTCAAAGTGATTTGAATCGTTAATGCCATATGTGGGATGTATAAATGATGGAGTAAATGGTATTATACACTATATTATACTGGAATTATATTATACATTTATATCATTATGATTTCATTCCATTAAATACGAAATAGAAATGAAAGTAGCATTCATGCGTACGTACGGCTTACCGTCTCCATGAACGGTGCATTTCATTTCATACCTCTAAATGTTACGTAATATTATAAATGAATGTATATACTGGATATATATGATATATATGACATCTAAATCATGAATATAATTCTGGAGATAATGTATATTCTACCACATAAACAACTTTTAATTATAAGAAGTTTATTATTGACTCAAGTACCAAAGATCGACAAAACGACCGTTATTAACTTAAATAATAACATAATGTTCATAACATTGTAATAAGTGATATAAAAAGGATAATGAAATTAAAAATGGTTCTTAATAAGGTATATATTAACTCTAGTTTATTATTCAGGAGGTTAAAAAACGGTTGAGTCAAGTCAGACACGAGGTATGGGAACTTCTTAACCCAATTTCCATTCTTTGGGTTAATCTCCTACTTTCAAATTATGTCATGATATTATTATGTCCTATCTTGTATTTGTACTTTATTTATGTATAATTATAGTGAATACACATTATAGATGCACTTTATTTAAAAAAAATGATCTTTTTAAGGACTTCGTCTCAATCCCCTTTCATTGAGGCATATTTGGTTTTATACACAACTTTCTTTTATACGGTGTATAAACCCCTTTGACTTTTACATTTATTCAAAAGGAATATTTTTTATACGAAGAATTTTTCTAAATGAAAAAAGGGAATGTTTTTCTTTCCGTACTTATGCGGCGACAACGACTTCTCCGCCGCTGTGACCATTATTTGAGTTTCAGCTTCCTCTACAAGCCATCATTTTTTTAATGAAAAATAAATATAAAGTTTTAACTTTATTTTATTTTGGTATTGAAAATGGTTTTGAAAGCATTTTTATCAATGTGTTGTATTGATATCTTGTGATTGAAATGTGGAAATGTTATGTTTCCTTTATGCATGTTTTATGTGATACGATTATGTTATGGTTTATGATATGTTTAAACCTATTCATATGAGGAATGTATTGGACTTAATAAGTGACGGGTGGAGCCCGCTATAGCTCCTCGATGAATCGGTAGGTCTCATGAGACAACTAGACGTGGAATTGGCCGAGGCCCTTTCCCAATTTGATTTATGGTTTTGGCCAAGGCCTTAATCATTTTAGACGTCTTGGCCGAGGCCTTGACAAAATGTTTCAGAATGTCTGGCATTATACATTCCCTCATTATGAAACTGGTTATTGATATTGCATGTGATTATTTGACTAGTAGAATATCCATGTGAGTAATTAAATGGCATTATTTAATTTTATTTTTTCCATATTATGATGAAGTTCAAGTTTAAAAAGGCTTTTGTTTTAGTTATACATGGCCTTAAATGTTAATGTTTATTTATGAAAGCTTCCAAAATATTGTTATCCTTACTGAGCATCTGAGGTCACCCCTTTCAATGTTTTAATATTTTCCAGGATGTGAAGAAGTATTTTATGAATGACCTGCAGGGATTGTCAGAAGAGGATATGAGTGTGGACTATGGAGACTTTGTTATTGTAGTTTTTCACTTTAGGACGTAATGTAACGTTTACGAATGTATCTAGTGTTTCCAAGGCTACTAAACTAATCGGTCTTTCGAGACTTGATCTTTTGTGATCATGCCAAAGTTACGAAGTAATGCACCGACTCTGGGTAGTTGGGGTCGGGGCGTTTCATCTTGGGTCATGATTTGATGTTTATTAAACCCATCTCTTTTGATGGGTTATGATATGATAAATGTTCTTTTATCTTGTGGCACATCCATTTATGATTTCATTATCTTATGGGTGGGAACAATATCTCCCTCCAATGAATTGGGTAATGATAATTTTTTAGAGATAAAAGGGTACATGGGAGGTAATATTAATATTGAAATAAGAGGAAATAATAAGTACAAAACAAAAGGGCACACAGGAGGGAAACCAAAGCTCGAGACAAGAGAGTGCATGAGACAGAATCTGGTGCCCAAAATAAGAGAGTACATGTGATGGAATCCCAAGCATGAAACAATAGGGTACACAGTAAGGAATCCTAAGTCTGATTATGGTAAATGGATTATTAGCCTAAGCATAATATGTTATTAATGTATTAGTAGATATACTTGAAATGTGATTTTCTATATTTATCTATATGTCAAAATTTCATGTCTTATTCTTATGTTATGCTTCCATGGATTATTCCCTTGATTATATTATGATTCTTGTCTTATGAATTTCCTATATATACATCTTGATTCAAGTTTATGATCTTTGATATGCAGGGAAAAATTTTCTAATGGTATAATCAAGTTCTCATAGCCTTATTATCATGTTATGCTAACATATATCCCTCTTATACACTTATTGAGCATCTGATCTCACCCATTTTAATTTTTCATTTCTCCAGATTATGAAGAAAGTTTTTAAGTAGAATTACTAAAGGAAAATATCTTTTTTGGAAACTTTGAAGATCTTTCACCATGTTTGAATTTCTTTTCTAAGATTCCAAATACACTAAACTATTATGGTCCTCAGGCATATAATTTTTTATTATACTGAATATTTATCTAAAATGATGTCATATCCATGTATGTAAGGAATGAGTCTCTATTTTTGGTATCAAATTAAAGGTTAATTTATCCTTTGAAAACTAGGATGATAAAACATTAGTGAGATATCTAGGGATATTTTTTAATTATATTTATTTGGATATCTCTATGGATAATCCTAGGGCTTCATATATTAAAAATTTCATGTCATGATTTTGGCTTGGTATAATTAATTATTCAGGACTTTGAGGTTTTATTTTAAGATATGTATTTCTCAGAATTTTCTTTCTGGTTTTAGTCAATGGAGGAAACTATATGTACCATGGATAACATTTAATGTTTCATATGTGGAAATTACAGCCATTACAAAAAATTTATTTCTTATATAGAGATCTCTTAAAGGGAATTATAAAGGTAGAATGAGTATTTGATATTCTACTAAATATAATGGGACTACAAACGAAATTGGAATGGTATGAGACGATATAACAATATTTTATAAATTAAAAATAATCATCATTTTTATATTGAGTTCTAGGAACCTTAAGACATTATTTATATTACATATTATCGTAAAAATGGTATAAAGGAATAAGATGAGGAATCCTGAGTAATTGTTTAAGAATAAAGTTGAGTGATTTGTGTGTGTATATTTCGGAGTTCAAATATATTGTTATATGTATCATTAAATATATATATATATATAGTATAAGTTTTCCATCAAGGATTCAAAAGGATATCTTAAATTGTGATGAAGACATATAAAAGGGAGATTTTTATTAATGTAACATAAACCTTAATGTGTTCAAGATATTCAGAAAATCATGTTTATCTTTGATAAAGAGATAATTGACTTCGATAATGTAATTTGGATAGTATTGATGGTCTTAGAACTAATAATAGATTTGTTTAAAGAGTGTTCTTTTTTATTTTTGTTGAATTTTAAAAAAATTTCAATTTATGGATTATAACCCATAATATTTGAAATAGGGAAGCATGTATGTTTTCAATATGGTTTTATGGTAATTTGGGTTCTTTCCATATTTCAAGAGAAAACATGATGATGGTATTTATATATTTGGTAGGTTAAAACCAATATGTAAATTGAAATATATAGGGGATCAATGATAATATGTTTTTAAGAAATCTAATGAACTTATTTCTAATGTTTTGGATTTTCATCTTTCAGAAGGGTTATAAGGTTAACCATTTATGGAAATTTTAAGTTAATATTTAGATAATGTTTTTATGATTAATGTATTATCTTCCCATGTGAAGATTTATTCTTATTTTATAACCTTTATTAGATAATTTTTGTTTATGGTAACTGAATATAGATGGGATTACTTATCATAGATCTCATGATCTAGTAGTGCTTTAGGAATGGAAAAATTCTCCTTCTTTTCTTGGAGAAAAAGGTGAACTGGAAATTGGTCAAGACATGACCAAAGGTTAAGATTTTTCTTATCAAATAGAATTAAATCATGTATGTATATATTATTATAATAAATATTCAACTTTACACTATTTGAAATAGGCTTTAAGAAAATGGATCTATATACAGGGTTTAATGAATCTATGGGTATATACCATTTGATTAAACCTATACCCACAGTTTTAAAAAAAATCATGGGTATAGACCCTTAAATATCTAGCCTTACTAAGGTTCCTTCTCCCTATCCCACTTCAATGGGACCTAATATCCACTCCTACTGGATCTAGCCACCTTGGCCTCCCCTCCCCACCTTCACCTCGACCTCGACCTTTGAGCCTCCTCCACCTTAACCACCTAGCTTCTACCTCCACCTAGACTTTCAGGACTCTAACTCCCGACCCCCTCCTCCCTATCTCCTCCTTCTTTCTTCTACATTTATGTGTGCCTCCACCTCCCTACCTCTACCTCATTGCCTCCACTTACCAGTATCTGCCTCCACCTCTAAGCATCTACATCCACATTTGTCTCTGCATTTTCTCCCCACCTCCACACCTCAAACTCAACTAATCTCCCTCCCTATCTTTATCTCCCCATCTACCAGCCTCTCATGATCATCAATTGGTCATGAATATATAATTTGTTCACTTAGATTTTGGGATGTCTGATTCTATACCCTAATTAAATTTACTATTTTTTCCATGATTATTTATTTTAGAATATTGAATAGGTATTCTTTATGAGTATAAAGTGGTTGATATTACTAAATAGGTTCACCTATATCAGTTCTCATTGCCATATACATTTTAATTTTTTTATTTTCTTATCTTTTTTTCTTATATTTTCTTCTATTAAATTGATTTTTGGTGAGAGGAATTCTCTAATTAGTTTTTCAAAATGTATATTTCCTTAATTTACATGTTTTTTACCTTGTTATGCATTATTGTGATCTAAAACAACATTTTATATTGCATTATATTTCATTTTATATTGAGATATGTTGTTGGAGTTGATTCTATACTAAAATTTTACTTTACATTTCAATTTATCTTAATGTTTATATTTCATTATCAAGTAATGAATTTTAATTTTTATTATAGTTAAAGTAGCAGTTTATATTAATATATCTAATATATCCTTGAGTAAAAGTCAATTTCCTTATGTACACGTTATCATATAATGAAAGTGTAGTTTGTATTCAATATACATGAGATTTCATTTTCTTATTATAAAATATATTTCTATAAATTCATGAAATTTATTTTACTGAAAATGTGATAAATATTATGTATTAATCATGTTATAAATTCGACACTTTTTAGCCCATGTTTTTATGTTCATTTAAGTAGCATGTTTAGCATCTAGGAATTCATTTGTTGAGAATCAGATTAAAATAGAGATAAGGGGTCCTAACAAGGTAATGATATATTGTTTTAATTATCTTGAACATGTTGTGTTTTCCTATGCTTTATGATAACTTAACATGATTTCATAAATTCTTCAGTGAAAGTTATTTTTGTCTTTTGATTTATATAGACATCAAAACAAGTTGTTGTTTTAGTCATTGAATTAATGGTTCCTTTTTTATTTTATGGTTTCTTAAATGATAGCACAAGATAAGTTGTATACGGTGATGGATTTAAAAAATCTAATACAATTAATTAAAAAATTTAATTATAGTTTTATTTTTAAACACATAATGTTTAATGAAAGATTAATGAATATTTGTGAATAATACATGATTTTATCTAATGTTCCATCACTTTATAATAAAATTTTATCAAAAAAGTAATCACATTATCCAAATTATATATTTCTATTTCTCCCTGTTATTTATTTTAAAATTTTCCACTTTATCCACATGCAACCATATTTTTTCAATGAATCTCTCTAGGTTAATCAAAAAAATATTTTGAGCTATATAATTTTTTTTGATGCATCAATGAAATAAGATATTAAAATTATAAGGTGATTTATTTGATAATGTCTTTACTTTGTAAACAATGTTTCATTTTATGATAATGATAATGAAGGTATTTTGTGATGGTCTGAAAGAAGATATAGGAGAAGGGCTTGTGGGGGGGGGGTGTCCATATTCTTATCATATTTTGCCAATTATTATTAACATAATAAAATAAATAAAACACTTTCAACCTCTTATTGTGTGATTATTATAAAAAAATTTATTAGAGATATACTTTAACACACACAAGTCAAAATATACATTGCTTACTAACACAATTCAACATATCTTTGAAGTAATGTCTTTAAATTTTAATATATATACTATTGCAAATTAGATATAGGAATTTGAAAATTGATGTTTGTTGAAATATAGAAATATATATATATATGATAGCCTTAAAATTTTCATTATGAGAAATTTATAAAAAACTATGATATAAATTTTAATTGTTCATACAGAATTATGAAATCTACACTTGTCAATTATCATAATCATAGTTAATTCCTTCTTTAATATTAATTTAAAAATTCTTTATATTTTTTGATACTATTATTTCCACTTATAATTGTGAATATTTTAACAATTTGTTTTGAAAGATATTTGATTCTGTTTTCTTATGTTTTTCCTGCTTTGAGTATATATTATTTTCCTACTTAATTAATACTCTTTTTCCCTATTCTGATTTTTTTTACTTTCGAATTATTTATAACAGGGTTGAATTTCTATTTTATAGATGTGTAATGATTTATTTTGGAGCTATGAATTATTTAAATTAATAAACTTATATGAATGAAATATTTTTTTGAAATATTCAATCTTCTATTATTATGTTCTTCCACCTTTGATTTCTTTACCACAACAACACCAACACTATGGTATATTATTCATCCTCTTTTCCACATTTTGCAATTATTTTTTTCTTTCAAATAAATCATAGCAGGGCCATATTTCATTACAATTTATGCGTGATGACTTCATTTCAAGGTAAGAATTATTGAAATTTATTGATATTTAATATATTGTTTTGATAGTTATTGAAAATAATTGAATATCCCACATCTGTCATTTTTTCCAACAATCATCAGTTTAAATGTTGGTGATGTACAACAAAATCTTTTGGTGGTAATATTTATTTATATTAAATAAACATTCATATGTGAAATATTTCTTTTATATGTTTTTAAATACATTTTCCTTATTACAAGTTAAAAAAATGATGTATACTACTCTTTTAGGATATCATTTTTTTGATGTTTGAGTATCTTAAAGTAAATTTTTTCAACGGTATTTTTTGTATGTGGTAATTTTTTTATAATATTTTTAATAATTTCTTGATGTTCAGGGACACCATATTCATGGGTGGTCCTATTTTTTCCTAATGAAATAACTATTTAAGGAGTAGTGTTGTTGTTAGCATGTTTTTTCATTATAATGGATCGACTTATGTGATATTTTTGGTTTCTTATTCACTATTCATTTCATTTTTGATCACTACAGCTGAATCAATTATAATGAAAAAGATTGAAATTTTCCAAGCTATTATAAACAAAAACAAGACTAACAAAATGTAATAAATATGTTTCAAACAAAATTGCATCCAACAAAACTGACCCAACATTTCCGGGTTTATGATAATTTAATACAAACTAAAATTAATGTAAAACCCCAAAAATAAATCATACATTGAAAATAAAAAACTAAAACAATACATAACTAAACTAAATTGAGCATAAATAATTAGCATTTGCATGAAATAAATAAAAGGAAATTGAAGTGTACCAAACTAATGTAATGTGAACTGAACCAAACAGAAATAACCAGTATCAACCAAATTAAACTATATATAACATAACCAAGTAAAATGTAGCATAGATAAACAAAACCAATAATATTAGATAGAACCACATTTTCTTTAACTAATATAATATGTTTCCCCATGCTTTAAATAACTTTTTTTGACCCACGGGGAGTTGTTTCTTATATGATGGGTGTGACATGTATAGTCATAGGAGACAGATATGTTGTAGATTAGTTTTTATTTTACTTTATTTATCACATCAACCACTTAGGTCTTTTACCGCTTTCTAGAAATGGAGGGTAGTTATATTCTAGGAATGGGTCTATAAGGACACTAGAGGCAGCTACTCAGTTTTCTTTTTATGGGAGGGAGATTTGGGTTGTATAGGGATTAATTATTATGTTTTATTTTTTTTCTACCTTTATACTATGTAAAATCTATATATTTTATGTTCCTTAATCATGGATTTTAGACATACGGATGGGTATTTCTGAAATTTTATTCATTTCCTACTATTATTTTAATTAATTTATTCTGTGTGAAATCATTCTCAAGTGGTGATTACTTGATGCTTAGACACTTGTGCTATTTATTGGGAGTAGCCCATGCACCTTAGTTCATCCTAGTAATTTCTATATAAGAGTATAACTAGGTCATTACTATTTCTGAACTATGGGAGGGACAAAGAAACATTGAATGAGTAGGGAGGTATGGGGCGTGTTTAGGAATGAATTGTAAATTCCTAGGAACAAGGATTGGGGAGATTAGAATTTCTAATGAGGAGTTGTGGGAGATTGTATAATATATATTTATTATGGGTACAAAGGGTGGTGAAATGGTAATGTGTTGGGACTACAAAATGGAAATTCACATTCATAACCAATTTGATAATGTAAAATATAAGATCATGAGTTATTGTACAGTATTGGTGTTGATGATTATACTTCATCCCAATGCCACTATAGAAATAACTCAGTGCCAAAAAATACTCTATCATACACTAGATTATTTGTTCTGATAATACCAAAAAACATTTATTTACCTCCCATTCATTTTAGGGAAATTTTATTTCAATTATTTTACTTCAAATAACTATTCATGAATTCCAAAAACTAATATGACCAAGAATATACTCAAAATATCACTCTAATATTCTATGTGGATATACTTGTTCAACATGATTTTGAATGGAAGAAGCATGACCACTATGATGGGTCAAGTACTAGAATAGATTACTCATCATCAAGGTGGGTTTTAAATGAGTGTATTGAGAGATCAGTTTCTTTTGATGTTGATAATTATTAAACACCTCTACTTGGATCATGCAATTAGACCACCACAACAATATAATTATGTTAAAATGATGAAATGATTTAAGACACCAATTTTTCATTAATTTGTGTAGTAGTTTCCCAATGAAATATTGTGTTCTGAATTGATATTTTTGGTTATTAATAGTTTTTTACATATTTACTCAGTAGAATTGTAGAATTATAACATTCCATAAAAAAATATGGTTTACACCACATGCTAAGTTAATAAAATTACTGATAATGGTGAACTATGGTTGATTATGTTAGTTGGATAGGTGTAGCTCAATTCTCCTAGATGATGTTAGGTCGAATGCTTGTGGATCATACATCGGAGAAGTCCCCAACTCTGTGGTTCAAGTAACTCTAACCAAATAGAGTAGATATGAATGGATGAAACCGATATGGTACTATAGAAACTCACATCATACTCTATTTGGAACCCATCTTACTATATTAAAGTAATACCTAGTGTGGGTGGCCATGGATTAGTTTGTAAATGCTTTATGGATATTTCCAACACAATAATCATGTAGTGTGGGAAGTAATTCAATTTGAATTTTAGAAAAATATAATAGATGTCGAAAACTGAAAAAATTAGAGTCAACTAGAATGATTGTTTGTTAGATTGTTTCATATTGATTAGTTGAATATGTTTGCTTTTGGCCCATGTTTATATGTAAATTAATTCATGGTACGTCAAATGTTTCCATTCACTCCTGATATTTGTTTTATTTTATTGGTATATGTTTTTATACCCATAGTTTAATGGACCATGGTTATATTTTGTATAGTGTGATAATATATACCCATAGTTTTGTAAACCATGGCTATAAATATATGCCCGTGGTTTAACTAAAATGGTTGGTATTATAAGAGTCTCCAAGGATATACCCATAGGTTTTATAGAATTTTTTAGTATATCTCTCAACCGATGCATCTACAGACCGTGGTTCATAGAACCATGTGTATAGACTATAGCCACGGTTTTAGGGGTGATGCCCATGGTTCCAAACCATGGGTATAAGTGATGTTTCTAGTAGTGTTAGGAAAAGGGTACTGAAATGAAATTTTTCCCAATTATCATTACATTTTATTATATCAATAACATCATTCACACTTCTTTAGTTGGTGGTTTTTTTATTTTAAACTTTATATAAATCAGATAGTTAATTATAACCAGTGATATATATAAATATTTATGATTATTTATTCTTTTTTCCATTTCCATGTTTTCACTTTCCACCATTGTTCTTCTATGTGGAAGCCTAGTTATGAGTCACTTGGGGTTACCATTAAGTTTCTAAAATTCCATTTTAATGGAATTTATAGTATTCATTTTTTACTAAATGTAATGACCCAATGTTTTTAATGGAAATTCACTTCCTATAAATATGACATAAAATCACATAATAATGAACTACTAAGTGATACGTGACCTTTAAACATAATTTTTTCACTTCTGTCTTTGGAATTTTGAAAATCTGACATACACAGTTGTGTTCATGATGTTCTTTAGAGTCTAATAAAACAAAAATAATTTTCCGGTGAATAGTAACCTACCCTAATGAATAGTAACTTATTCATATAAATAGTGATATACCCTAATGAATAGTAACCTCACCTATGATAGTATAAAAATAATATTCAAGATGGAAGTACAATATACCTATGTTTTAGAATGAGTTAATGCATGTTTTAAATCTGGTTTTTTGATAATAAATTATGATTTTAAATAAATATTAAAATTATCATATTTAGAAAGTTATTTTTGAAAAATGAACTTCATTTTTGGATTCTACATGTCAAACAATGGTTAGGGGGAATTTTTGAGATTTTTCTGAAATACTTGAATTTTTTTATGAATAGTAAAATATGGTAACTTACCATATATATACATTATAAGATAAATAGACTATTCCTAGAATCATGTATGATGTCACCACCCTTGGTATTTATTCATATGACCCATTTACTATTCTTGGTCAGGGAATACTTACTATTCTTTTTCTTGTGAAGAAATAATAAATTAAGGATTATAATATCATGAAATCCCTCCTCTTCTCGACAATAAAAACCCCCCTTCACTCCCTCTTCTCTCCACTCCTCTCAAGCTCCAAGACTTACCTAAATTATTCCCAAATCTATCCCCAAGGTCCTACCCCACATCCAAAAACTTTCAATCTCCTCAAAATACCAAAACTTCTCCCCTTAAGAGGATCTAAAAGGAAGAAGTCTCGAGAGATAAATTCCTCTTCCCAAATTTCTTCTTTTCTTTTAAGTACTTTTCTTTTTTATTTAATTCCTCACCTCCATTCACCATAATAGTATGATAAATCTAGTAACATATATGTACTATAATTTCTTCATTCTAGTGGTATAATTCATTATCTTCTCTCCTTTCCCCACCCTTTTGTTTGAAAGAAATGAAAGCACCGTTTGAGATGTGCTAATTTAGCACATTCAAAGACAACAGTTCATCAATTTCTATTTTATCTTTAATTATGCTCATGAAACCATTTTTTTATGGTTGATCTTGATTATTATGTAATATATATCCTATTTTTAGTTCTGTAATCCGTTGGTACAAATGGAATTAAGTTATAAAGAAAAACAATTTCTTTGTAGTAAAACTCACCGATTAACAAAAACAATTAGCACTAAGGTTATATATGTAACAATTCAACATCACACTAAGTAACCTAATTAAAAATAAAACCATGTAATATCCTGGATATGAACAAAATAATATAACTTCAATTCTGGACAAACACTTTCATCTAGTATATAATCCAAACTTGAATATAAGTGAACCGATCATTAAAGCCAAGTAAAAAATGAGCTTGAATAATGAAATTGAACCATATAACTAATCAAAAATGATCTTAATGAACTAAAAGGGGTTATAATAAATAAACTAAATATATAAGAGTTTATAGAATTATGAATTAATAATCCTAATTTTTTTATTCAGGTCATTAAAAAGAAGTGGAGAACACCACTGGATTTAAGGTAAGGGATCCTCCCCTTTTCACTCTTAATCAACATTATTCTCTATGCTATATTTTTTTGTAATACCAAGTGATGAGGTATATTTAAACACCTTCCCCATAAATCCCTAATGTTCAATAAGTGATGATAAACCCCCTTTATCTCTCATCAATCCCTCTTGGTTACACCCGACCCCATGCCAATAAAATAGTAATGAGTTCTACCCGAACCTTCTATGTTCTTTTGGGATACCTTATCTTTCTTTCAAAATGTTGTCATCTTATCTATTTATGTGAGTCTTATGAATTCTGGTTATTTGTACAAGATTCTTATATCAATACCCTTTCATCACATTCTTTCGGGGATATACATGTTTTTGAAAGATTCCCTCCTTAGAACTTTTGATAAGCAAACCTGTTTTAAAGGAACATCCAAAATTTTTACACAAATTTCATGTTCACTCTATCCTCTATTTTAAGACACCATTGTCTTTATAAAATCAGTATTTTTATTATGAAAACCTTCTTGGTTCAATTCTGGTTTTATATAAAATAATGTCCCCTTTTCTATTAGAAAAGCTCTAGAGTGTTTTCATTAAAACCGCACAAAAATGTTTTAATGCTAATGTTCTAAAATACACTTCTAATATGTTGTCACTTATATTTGACAACACTTACCATGTTATATTCCTATTTTACCCTATAAATGTCCATGTATGTTTTAATCCATTCTTTTCATGGAAACATTCGTCATACACCCTTTGGATATGTTTTATGTCATGATTGGGATACCCAATTCCTTCCATGGGTACCCTTATGTTTATGTATGGTTGATTATGTATGAATATTTATGCGGCAAGATTATTTATGTGGCAAGAATATTAATGAATAAGTTGAGATGGGTGCACCAAGATAGCACTCCAATGCATTGTGTAAGGATAAGTCTCATGAGATGCGATGTGAAACGGGATTGGCGATTATCCTTGACCTGTACTAAATGGGAAACAGGATAGGCGGTTAGCCTTGACCCATACTAAAGATATGATTTAAGATTCTTCCACATTTATATGATTCCATGTTTATATGATCCCATTCTTATATAATATTATTTTATAAGTTTCATGCTTTGGATATCATTATGTCATGTTTTTTAACTCATGTTCTTAAGAAACATCCTTATGATCTTTCCCTTACTGGGCTTTCTTGCTCATCCCTTTGTTCATCTGTTTCCCCAGGGTACCCTATGGAGATGTGAGAGCTCAAAGGAAGTTTGAAGCTCTTTATGGAGATTAAATTTAGCCCCTTTTTATGTTATATGTACCTAGTCTTCCATGACACTAGAATTAATGATCCTTGGCATGTACAATGATTATTAACTATGCTTGAAATAATGAAATGTTTTATGTAAAAGGCTCGGGTCACTATAGTTGGAATCATAGGATGATCTAGTTATTTTTGGAGATTAGGAATAGAGTACCTTAGTGATAACCTCCAGGATGAGACTAAGTATAAGAAAATAGTCCTAAATTTTGGTGATTATAGAGTAAGTGGTTTATCAAGAAAATACATTACTATATGGATATGAGCAGATAGAGGCGGCTCTGGCATAGATATATCGAGTGGTAAAACCCAAAAACACCGCTTTGAGCTAGACTCGGAGGGGAACTGGTGCACGATAATGGTACTTGATGCACTCTTGGTTAGGACACTCCTGGGGGATATTCTTTGGAAGATTCATGAGCTTAGTACAAACCATTATTACGGGAAAAAAATCCCATAAGAATATAAGTTAACAAATAGATATAGGATAACCTAGATATAAACCTAAGGAATCACAAGTTAGGATGTACTTATTCATTACAAGTTTATCTATTAATGTTCAATGTTTCCTTTTTATGCTCGGTATCTAAGTATTCAAGACCTCTCATTATATGTTCTATTTCATAGTTAGTGGTGGGAAATAGAAGAACACGTTCCAACAAACAATGTGATAGGAAATGTAGTTATTTCCTTAATGACATTCTTGATGTGATGGAATAGGGTTATCAAAACATCATGGAAGTAATTGCTCAGTTGGCTCGAGTTATGAATAATAACTTGAATCAGGTGGAACGTCCCCCTCCTCCAAGGAATGAGTATGTTGTCGTAGAATCCTTTATGTGGAAAAGGCCTCCCATGTTTAGAGGGCCTTCTGATCCACTCCTCACAGAACAATGGATTAACTCCATTGAAATGATTTTTTATGTCCTCCAGGACTCGGAAGAAGAGAAAGTTTTTCTAGCGGTCTATCGTTTTGATGGGGAATCTGATAAGTGGTGGACGCTGATCAAGAATACAATGTCCCAAGAAGAATTCCATAGATTGTGAGGAATTCGAGAGGATGTTTTTCAACAAATATTTTACTCAAACCCACCATCTCAAGAAGGAAAGAGAGTTCGTTTGACTCAATCTGAAGGAAGATGAGTCCATCGGGGCGTATGACGCAAACTTTACAAGGCTTCCAAGGTACCCCTTTGGCTTTGTCATGAACACCGAAAGCAAGGTGGATCGCTTATTTAGTGGACTAAAGCCAAGTCTACAAAAAAATTTGGTGATTCGAGACTTCGACAGCTATGAGGAGATTTTCTGTTGTGCCCTCAAGGTTTAAATGGAGATTGGAGACTCTCAGTTGTCTCATGGGTCAAGTGACAAGAAGCATAAAATGGAGAACAACATGGTTGGTTCATCAAACAAATCCCATGATGGAAAGAAGCCTCACTTTCCCCTTTGGAAGAATTGTGGGAAGAAACATCTTGGTGACTGTCTTAAGGGAACCAGGAATTGCTTCAAATGCAGGAATTTTGGAAATATGGCCAAGAACTGCCAAAGGGATATGAAAAATTTAGCTAATTTTGAAGATTGTAAGGTTCATATCAACGCTCAGCCTTCAGTGCATTGTTTTAACTGCAAGGATCTTGGGCATTATGCGAACTATTGCCCTAAGCCGAGGGTTATCAGAGGCAATCAGTAACAACCTACAAGGCAACAAGGAAGGGATTATTATATCACTAGTACTGAGGTGGATCTAGAAAATGATGTGGTGATAGGTACACTTGTTATTCATTCAAGAATAGCGAACATACTATTTGATTCTAGTTCTACGCATTCTTTCATATCTTCATAGTCTAGTATAACTATTCAAACTCCACCTCAAAATTTGGAGGAAAAGTTATCTGTGATAATAGCCAATGGGGCAATTATTTCATCCACATTTTGTAACTCCTCCCTAGTTAATATTTCTGGACTAAACCTCCCAGCAAATCTTTTCATATTTCTTTTAGTGGATTTTGATGCTATCTTGGTCATGGATTGGCTATCTTTGTAGAAGGCCAACATCTATTATTGGGAAAGGGAGATTACTCTTCACTTCCCAAAGCATCCTCAGATTATTTACAAGTACAAGGAGGGAGATGAGTCTCATTTAGAAGAATCATCTCAAGTGTGGATATTCCTTCCTTATGAGCATGCATATCTATCTCAAATGATTGAGGCAAAGGAGAGAACTATGCTTGAAGACATGCCCATCATGAGGGATTACACTGATGTATTCCTCAAAGAGTTGTCTGGTCTTCCTCCTGACCGAGAGGTTGAGTTCTTAATTGAAATTATCCCTTTATCTCTGCCAATCTCAAAGACACCTTATAGAATGGCCACCGTAGAGCTGGAAGAGCTGAAGAAGATGTTAAAGGAGAATATAGAGAAGGGTTTTATATGCCCGAGTGCTTCACCGTGAGGTGCTCCATTTATCTTCGTCAAGAAGATGGATGGATCAATGTGCCTCTGTATTGATTATCGTGGGGTAAATAAAATCACTATAAAGAACAAGAATTCCCATCCATGGATATATGATTTGTTTGATCAGCTTCATGGGGCCTGTTATTTATCTAAGGTGGACCTTCGGTCAGGATATCACCAACTAAAGGCGAGTAAGGAAGATATTACCAAGACTACCTTTCGAATGAGGTATGGACACTATGAGTTCATGGTGATGCCCTTCGGACTCACTAATGCTCCAACAATCTTCATGGATTTAATGAATAGATTCTTTAGAGATTACCTCAACAAATTTGTGTTGGTCTTTATTGATGATATTATAATATAATCCAATAGAATGGAGGAACATGAGGAGCATTCAGAAACTGTGTTAAAAACATTGTGTAGGGAGAAGTTGTATGCAAAGTACAGTAAATGTGAGTTCTGGATGGAGGAAGTATCATACTTGGGGAATATTATCACCAGGAAAGGGATATCTGTGGACCCTTCCAAGTCAAAGGAAACTGAAGAGTGGATGAGGCCAACATCTGTAATGGAGACCCGAAGCATTTTAGGTCTAGCTGTGTATTATCGATGGTTCATGATGAAATTTTCAAGATTGTCAAACCCAATTACCAAGATGACATGGAAGGGAGTAAAGTTCGTCTAGACACAGGAATGTGAAGACTGTTCCAAGGAGTTGAAAAAGAGGTTTATCACTACACCGGTACTCACACCCCCTTCAAGTGGAGAACTCTTTGTGGTGTATAGTGATGCTTCTAAGAAAGGATTAGGTTGTGTGATAATGAAAAATGATAAATTGATAGCCTATACCTCAAGGAAGCTGAAAATCCATGAGCAAAACTATCCCATGCATGATCTAGAGTTGGTGGTTGTGATCTTTGCATTGAAAATCTGGAAACATTATCTATATGGGGAAAATGTGAGATATATACTGACCACAAGAGTCTCAAATATATATTCACTTAGAAAGAGCTTAATATGCACCATAGAAGATGGATAGAGCTCATAATGGATTATGAATTCTCAATCCACTACCATCCCGGTAAGGCAAACAAGGTGGCAGATACTCCAAGTAGAAAGGATCCTGCATCTTTATCAATGATGAGAATTGAAAGGATCTGATCTTCTTTGATTGGAAAAAGATAGACATGGGAATCATAAAGGGGGGAACATCACCAATCCATTCTCAAATGATTTCTCAACCATCCCTTACAGAAAAAATAATGGTTTCTCAAATAAAGGATGTGGAAATTCAGAAAAAGGTGGAAGCTGTTAAAAATGGGAAATCCTCCAATTTCAAAAATGATGAGAAAGGAGTTGTAAGATTTGGGAGAATATTATGTGTACCATATGATCCAAAGATAAAGAAGGTGATATTGAATGATTCACATAGCTCGACATTCTCTATCCATCCTGGGAGTACCAAAATGTATCGTGATCTCCGAGAACACTTCTGTGGGATAACATGAAGAAAGAGATTACAGAATATATATCAAGGTGCTTGGTATGTCAGCAAGTTAAATCTGAGCGTCAAAATTCCAAAGGTATGATGCAGCCACTGCCTATACCCTTGTGGAAATGAGAAAAGGTTACTATGGAAATTGTCACGGTTCTCCCGAAGACGTCAAAGGTAAATAATGTGATATGGGCTGTGGTTGAACGACTCACCAAGACATCCCATTTCATCGATATTCACAGAGATCTCTCGCTTGAACAACTTGTTATGTTATATGTGAAGGAAGTGGTGAGACTGCACGATGTTCCACTCTCAATTGTCTCTGAACATGATCCAAGGTTCACATCTAAATTCTGGAGGAGCCTTCAACATTCTTTAAGTACTGAATTAAATTTCAGCACAACCTATCACCCCCAAACTTATAGTTAGTCTGAAAGAACAATTTAGACGCTTGAAGATATGCTTAGAGCCTGCTCTCTAGAATTCAAAGGTGGTTGGTATCAGCATCTCTCTTTGGTTGAGTTCTCATACAGAAATAACTTCCACTCAAGTATTCAGATGGATCCATATGAAGCTCTATATGGAAAGCGATGTAGAACTCCAACCTATTGGGATGAAGTTAGAGAAGGAAAGCTTCATGGACCCGATCTTATTCAAGAGACGACAGA
The DNA here is from genome assembly GCA_963277665.1 of Viscum album. Taxonomy (NCBI): domain Eukaryota; kingdom Viridiplantae; phylum Streptophyta; class Magnoliopsida; order Santalales; family Viscaceae; genus Viscum; species Viscum album. Next base: position 1,507,137,646 of record OY728128.1, on the reverse strand, counting down.
GAAGGTTCAACTCATCCAGAAACACATAAAAGCTGCTCAATGTTGGAAAAAGAGCTAGGTTGACAACCATCGAAGGGACTTGGAGTTCTATGTTGGAGATAAAGTCTTCCTTCGAATATCTCCATGGAAGAGATTCATGCAATTCGGGATGAAAGGGAAGATAAGCCCAAGGTATATTGGCCCCTTTGAGATCCTTGACTTCATAAAAGACATGGCCTATCGGCTTGCACGTCCATTAAATATGGATCGAGTTCATGATTTTTTCCACATATCGCTCTTGAGGAAGTACATACCTGATCCCTCATATGTACTAAACTCAGAGGTGGTGAAGCTGGAATATGATCTCTGCTATGAGGAGCATCGAGTTAAGATTTTGGATTGGAGAGATAAGTTTCTATGCAATAAGACAACCCATCTTGTCAATGTGTTGTGGAGGAACTATACATTTGAGGAAGAAACCTGGGAACTAGAGGAATCAATGAAGGAAAAGTACCCACATCTTTTTTTGGCCTAAAATGTAAAATGAAATTTCGAGGGTGAAATTTCTTAAGGGGGGGAAGAATGTAACGACCCAATGATTTTAATGGAAATTCACTTAATATAAATATTCCATAAAATCACATAATAATAAACTACTAAGTGATAAGTGAACTTTAAAATAAGTTTGTCACTTCTGTGTTTGGAAATTTGAAAATCTGATATACACTGTTGTGTTCAAGATATTTTTTAGAGTCTAATAAAAAAAATAATTTTTGGTAAATAGTAACTTACCCTAATGAATAGTAACATACCCTTATGAATAGTGATGTGCCCTAATGAATAGTTGCCTCACCTATGATAGTATAATAATAATATTCAAGATGGAAGTATAATATACCTATGTTATAGAATGAGTAAATGCATGTTTTAAATCTGGTTTTTGATAATAAATTATGATATTAATTAAATATTAAAATAATCATATTTAGAAAATTAGTTTTGAAAAGTGGACTTCATTTTTGGATTATACACATCAAAAAATTGTTAGGGTTTATTTTTTATATTTTTCTGAAATACGTGTATTTTTTATGAATAGTAAAATACGGTAATTTGTTGTATATATACATTATAAGATAAATAGACTATTCCCAGAATCATGGATGATGTCACCACCCTTGGTTCAGATTCACATGACCCATTTACTATTCTTGGCCATGGAATACCTACTATTCTTTGTCTTGTGAAGAAATAATAAATTAAGGATTATAATATCATGAAATCCCTCCTCTCCTCCACTATAAAAACCCCCTTCACCCCTCTTCTCTCCACTCCTCTCAAGATCCAAGCCTTCTCTAAATTCTTCCCAAATATCTCCCAAGTTCCTCCCCCACATCCAAAATCTCTCATCCTCCTAAAAATTCCAAAACCTCTCTCCTTGAGTGGTTCTCAATGGATGAAGTCCCAAGAGGTAAATTCCACTTCCCAAATTTCTTCTTTTATTTTAAGTACTTTTCTTGTTTATTTATTTCCTCAGATCCCATCAACATAATAGTATGATAAATCTAGGAACATACATGTACTAGAATTTATTCATTCTAGTGGTATATTTCATTATCTTCTCTCCTTTCCCCGCGCTTTTGTTTGAAAGAAATGAAAGCATCGTTTGAGATGTGCTAATTTAGCACATTCAAGGACAACATTTCATCAATTTTTATTTTATCTTTAATTGTGGTCATGAAACTATTTGTGTTATGGTTGAACAAGATTATTATGTAATATATATCCTATTTTTAGTTCTGTAATCCTTTTTTACAAATTGAATTAAGTTATAAATCAAAATACTTTCTTTCTAATCAAATTCACCAATTAACAAAAACAATTAACACTAAGGTTATATATAAAATAATTCAACATCACTCTAAGTAACCTAATTAAAAGTAAAACCATGTAATCTCCTGAATATGAACTAAATAATATAATTCAATTCTGGACAATCAATTTCATCTAGCCTATAATCCAAACATGAATATAAGCGAACCGATCTTTAAATCCAAGTAGACAAATGAGCTCGAACAATGAAATTGAACCTTGTAACAAATCAAAAAGTTTTTGAATGAACTAAACGGGGTTATAATAAATTAATTACATATATAAGAGGTTATGGACTTATGAATTAATAATCCAAATTTTTTTATTCAGGTCATTAATAACAAGTGGAAAACACCACAAGATTAAAGGTAAGGGATCCTCCCCTTTTCACTCTTAATCAAGATTGTTCTTTATGCTACGTTTTTTTGTAATACCAAGTTATGGGGTATGTTTATAAACCTTCCTCATAGTGCCCTAATGTTTTATAAGTGATGAGAGTCCCCCTTTTTCTCTCATCAATCCCTCTTGGTTACACCCGACCCCATGCTGATAAAATCGTAACGAGTTCTACCCCCCAACCTTTTTTGTTCTTTTGGGATGCCTTATCTTTCTTTAAAATGTTGTTATCTTATCTATTTATGTGATTCTTATGAATTCTGGTTAGTTGTACAATTTTATTATATAAATACCCTTTCATCACATTCTTTCAGGGATATACATGTTTTTGATATATTCCCTCCTTAGAACTCTTTGATAAGCAAACCTGTTTTAAAGGAACATCCGAAATTTTTACCCAAATTTCATGTTCACTATATCCTCTATTTTAAGACACCGTTGTCTTTATAAAATCAGTATATTTATTATGAAAACCTTCTTGGTTCAATTCTTTTTTTATATAAAATAATTTTCTATTTTCTATTTGAAAAGCTCTAGAGTGTTTTCATTAAAACCGCACAAAAATATTTTAATGCTAATGTTATAAAATACACTTATAATATGTTGTCACTTCTATTTGACACCAATTACGATGTTATATTCCTATTTTACCCTATTAATGTCCATGTATTTTTAATCCATTTTTTTCATGGACACTTTTGTGACACGCCCTTTGGATATGTTTTATGTCATGATTGTGATACCCAATTATTTCCATGGGTACCCTTATGTTTATGTATTGTTGATTATGTATGATTATTTATGTGGAATGATTATTTATGTGGTAAGAATATTCATGAATATGTTGAGATAGGTGTTCCTAGATGGCACTCTAATGCATTGGGTAATGATAAGTCTCATGAGATGCCATGTGAAATGGGATTGGTAGTTAGCCTTGACCCGTACTAAATGGGAAACAGGATTGGCGGTTAGCCTTGACCCGTACTAAAGATATGATTTATGATTCTTCCACAATTATATGATTCCATATTTATATGATCCCATGCTTATATTAAATGATTTTATAAGTTTTATGCTTTGGATATAATTTTGTCATGTTTCCTATCTCATGTGCTTAAGATACATCCTTATGATCTTTCCCTTACTGGGCTTTCTAGCTCATCCCTTTGTTCATGTGTTTCCCCAGGGTACCCTATGCAGATGTAAGAGATCAAAAGAAATTACAAGCTCTTTATGGAGATTAAATAAAGAAGTTTTATTTAGCCCCTTGTTTTATGTTATATGTACCCAGTCTTCCAAGACACTAGACTTAAAGATCCTTGGCATGTAATCTGATGATTAACTATGCTTGAAATAATGAAATTTTTTATGTAAAAGGATCTGGTCACTATAATTGGTATCAGAGGATGGTTTAGTTATTTTTGGATATTAGTAATATATCACCTTAGTGAGAACCTTAAGGATGAGACTAAGTATTAGAAAATAGTCCAAGATTTTGGTGAGTATAGAGTAAGTGTTTTATAAATAAAATACATCCATGTCTGGATATGAGTAGGTAGAGGCAGCTCTAGCACAAATGAATCTAGGGTTAAAACCCGAAAACACCGCTTTGAGCTAGACCCGAATGAGAACTGGTGCACGATAACGGGCCTTGATGCACTCTTGGTTATGACACTCCTGGGGGATATTCTTTGGTAGATTCATGAGATTATTACAAACCATTATTAAGGTACAAAAAGGCCATAAGAATATAAGTTATGTAATAGATTGAGGATAACCTAGATATAAACCTAAGGAATCACAAGTTTGGATGTACTTCTTCTTTATAAGTTTATCCTTTAATGTTCAATGTTTCATTTTTATACTCAATAGATAAGTATTCAAGAACTCTAATTATACGTTCTTTTTATTAGTTAATGGTGGTAAATTGAAGAACACGTTCCAACAACCAATGTGATAGGAAATGTAATTATTTCCCTAATGACATGCCTAATGTGATGAAAGCGGGTGCTCAAAACTTCATGGCAGTACTTGCTCAACTGGCTTGAGTTATGAATAATAACTTCAATTTGGTGGAACATCCCCCTACTCCAAGGAAAGAGAAAGTTTCCATAGAATTCTTTATGCGGAAATATCCTCCCATGTTTAGCGGGTCTTCTGATCCCCTCCTCTCAGAACAATTAATTGACTCCATTGAAAATATTTTCTATGTCCTCTAGTGCTCGAAAGAAGAGAAATTTGTTTTGGCAGTCAATTGTTTTGATGGGGAAGCTGATCAGTGGTGGACACTGATCAAGAATACAATGTCCCAAGAGGAAATCAATTCCATAGATTGGGAGGAATTCAAGAGGATGTTTTTCAACAAATATTTTCTTTTAAACCTCCGTCTCATGATGGAAAGAGAGTTCCTTGGACTCAAGAAGAAGGATGATGAGTCCATCGGGGCATATGAAGCAAACTTAACATGTCTTGCAAGGTACGCCTCTGGCTTTGTCATGATCACCGAAGGCAAGGTGGATCCCTTCTTTAGCGGACTAAAGCTGAGTCTATGGAAATTTTTGGTGATAAGAGACTTCGACAGCTATAATTAGATTTTCTGTTGTTCCCTCAAGGTTGAAATGCATATTGGAGACTCTCGCTGGTCTCATGGGTCTAGTGACAAGAATCAGAAAATGGAGAAAAACATGGGTGGTTCGTCAAACAAATCCCATGATGGAAAGAAGCCTCACTTTCTCCTTTGCAAGAATTGTGGGAAGAAGCATCGTGGTGACTATCACAAGGGAACCAGGAATTGCTTCAAATGTGGGAGGTTTGGTCATATGTACAAGAACTATAGAAGGGATATGAAAAATCCCACTAATGATGAAGAAGAATGGAAGGTTCAGATTAACACTCAGCCTGCAGTGCATTGTTTCAACTATAAGGAGCTTGGGCGTTATGCGGACAATTTCCCTAAGCTGAGGGTTGTCAGATGCAATCCACAACAACCTCCAAGGCAACAAGTAAGGGATTATGCTATCTCTACTAATGAGGTGGATCCAGAAAACGATGTGGTGGCAAGTACGTTTGTTATTCATTCAAAAATAGCAAACGTACTATTTGATTCTAGTTCTACACATTCTTTCATATCGTGCAATTTTAGTAGAACTATTCAAACACCACCTCAAAATTTGGAGGAAAAGTTATTTTTGAGAAAAATGAATGGGGAAATTATTACATTCATGGTTCATAACTCCTCCCCAGTTAATGTTTGTGGGCTGAACCTTGAAACAAATCTTTTCATACTTCATTTAGGGGAGTTCGATTCTATCTTGGGCATGGATTGGCTATCATTGTACAAGGCCAACATCAATTGTAGGGAAAGGGAGATTACTCTTCACATCCTGAAGCATCCTCTGATTCTTTACAAGTTCAAGGAGGAAGATGAGTCTCCTTTAGAAGCATCATCTCAAGTGTGGATATTGCTTCCTTATGAGCATGTATATATATCTCAAATGACTGATACAAAGGAGAGAACCATGCTTTAAGACATGCCCATTATGAGGGATTAAACTGATGTACTCCCAGAAGAGTTTCCTGGTCTTCGTCCTGAAAGAGAGGTTGAGTTATCAATTGAACTTATCCTTGGATCTCTGCCAATCTCAAAGACACCTTAAATAATGGCCACTGTGGAGCTGGAAGAGATGATGAAGAAGTTATAGGATAATATAGAGAAGGGTTTTATATGCCTGAGTGCTTCACCATGGGGTGTTGTAGTCCTATTCATCAAGAAGAAGGATGGAACAATGCGCCTCTTCATTGATTACCGTGACCTCAATAAAATCACTATAAAGAACAAGTATACCCTTCCACGGATATATGACTTGTTCGATCAGCTTCATGGGGCCAGTTATTTCTCTGAGGTGGACCTTCGGTTGGGATATCACCAAGTAAAGGTGAGGAAGGACGATATTCCCAAGAATGCCTTTCGAACAAGGTATGGACACTATGAGTTCATAGTGATGCCCTTCGGACTCACTAATTCTCCATCAATATTCATGGATTTAATAAATAGTGTCATTAGGGATTACCTCGACAAATTTGTGGTGGTCTTTATTGAAGATATTATAATATACTCCCAGAGCAATGAGGAACATTAGAGGCATTTGGAAATTGTGTTAAAAACATTGAGAAGGGAGAAGTTGTATGAAAAGTATAGTAAATGTGAGTTCTGGATGGAGGAAGTATCATTATTGGGGAATGTTATCACTGGGAAAGGGATATCTGTGGACCCTTCCAAGATGAAGGCAATTGAACAGTGGTCGAGGCCATCTTCTGTAATGGAGATCTAAAGCTTTTTAGGTCTAGCATGGTATTATCAACGATTTGTGAAGAAATTTTCACGATTGTCAAACGCAATGACCAAGCTGACACGGAAGGGAATAAATTTTGTCTGGACATAGGAATGTGAAGACTGTTTCAAGGAATTGAAAAAGATGCTTATCATTGCGGAGGTACTCATACTACCTTCAAGTAGAGAACTCTTTGTGGTGTATAGTGATGATTCTAAGAAAGTCTTTGGTTGTGTGATAATGAAAAATGATAAATTGATAGCCTATGCCTCTAGGCAGCTAAAAATCCATGAGAAAAAATATCCCACGCATGATCTAGAGTTAGCGGTTGTGATCTTTGCGTTGAAAATATATCAGCATTATCTCTATGGGAAAAAATGTGAGATACATAATGACCACAAGAGTCTCAAATATATATTCACACAAACAGAGCTTAATATGCGCCAGAGAAGATGGATAGATCTCATCAAGGATTATGACTGCTCAATCCACTACCATCCCGGTAAGGTAAACAAGGTGGTGGATGCTCTTTGTAGAAATGATCCTGCATCTTTATCAATGATGAGAATCGAAAAGGATCTGATGTTCTTGGATTTTCAAATGGTCTACATGGGAATCATTAAGGGGGAACATCATCAATCCTTTTCAAATGATTTCTCCACCAACCCTTATGGAGAAAATAAAGGTTGCTCAAAGAAAGGATGCGGAAATTCAGAAAAGGGTGGAAGCTATTACAAATGGGAAATCCTCTGATTTAAAAATTGATGAGGAAGGAGTTGTAAGATTTGGGACACGATTATGTGTGCCATATGATCCAGAGATAAAGAAAGAGCTATTGAATGATGCACATAGCTTGACCATCTCTATCCATCATGGGAGTACCAAAATGTACCTTGATATCCGAGAACACTTATAGTGGGATAACATGAAGAAAAAGATTGCAGAATATATATCAAGGTGCTGGGTATGTCAGCAAGTTAAAGCTGAGTGAAAAAAGTCCAAAGAAATGATACATCCATTGCCTATACCCATGTGGAAATGGGAAAATGTTACTATGGACCTTGTCACGGGTCTCCCAAAGACGTTGAAGGTAAATAATGTGATATGGGTTGTAGTTGACCGACTCACCAAGACATCCAATTTCATTGCTATTCGGGAACATCTCTCGCTTGAACAACTTGCTATGTTATATGTGAAGGAAGTGGTGAGACTGCACAGTATTCCACTCTCAATTGTCTCGCACCATGATCCAAGGTTCACATCTAAATTCTGGAAGATCCTTCAACATACTTTGAGTACTATATTAAATTTCAGCACGGCCTATCACCCCCAAACTGATGGCCAGTCTAAAAGAAATATTCAGATGCTTGAAGATAAGCTTAGATCCTGCTCTCTAGAATTCAAAGGTGGTTGGGATCAGCATCTCCCAATGGTTGAGTTCTCATACAACAATAGCTTCAACTCTAGTATTCATATGGATCCATATGAAGTTCTATATGGAAAGATATGTAGAACTCTAACCTATTGGGATGAAGTTGGAGAAAGAATGCTACTTAGACCCGATCTTGTTCAAGTGATGACAGCGAAGGTTCAAGTCATCCAGAAACACGTCAAACCTGCTCAAAATAGGCAAAAGATCTATTCTTACAACCGTTGAAGGGACTTGGAGTTCGACGTTGGAGATAAAGTCCTCCTTCGAAAGACTCCATGGAAGAGAGTCATGCGATTCAGGAAGAAAGAGAAGTTGAGCCCAAGGTATATTGGCCCCTTTGAGATCCTTGACCGCATAGGATTCGTGGCCTATCATCTTGCACAACCACCAAATATGGCTCAAGTTCATGATGTTTTCCATGTATCACTCTTGAGGAAGTACATACCCAATCCCTCACATGTACTAAACTCATAGGTGGTGCAGCTGGAAGATGATCTCTCCTATGAGGACCATCAAGTAATGATTCTTGATCAGAGAGATAAGGTTCTATGCAACAAGACAGCCCATCTTGTCAAAGTGTTGTGGAAGAACTATAATATTGAGGAAGCAACATGGGAACTAGAGGAATCAATGAAGGAAAAGTACCCACATCTGTTTTTGGCCTAGAATGTAAAATCAAATTTCAAGGGTGAAATTTCTTAAGGGAGGAAGAATATAACGACCCAATATTATTAATGGAAATTCCCTTCCTATAAATATGCCATAAAATCACATAATAATGAACTAATAAGTGATAAGTGACCTTTAAACAGAAGTTTTTCACTTATGTGTTTGGAATTTTGAAAATCTGACGTACTCGGTTCTGTTCAAGAAGTTTTTTGGAGTCAAAAATAATAATACCTTTTGGGGAATAATAACCTACCCTAATGAATAGTAACACACCCTTATGAATAGTGATATACCCTAATGAATAGTAACCTCACCTATGATAGTATAAAAATAATATCGAAGATGTAAGTAGAATATACCTATGTTTTAGATTGATTTAATTTATGTTTTAAATCTGTTTTTTGATAATAAATTATGATTTTAATTAAATATTAAAATAATCATATTTAGAAAATTATTTTTGAAAAATGGACTTCATTTTTGGATTATACATGTTGAAAAATGGTTAGGGTGAGTTTTTGATATTTTTTTTGAAATACTTGAATTTTTTATGAATAGTAAAATACGGTAATTTACCATATATATACATTATAAGCTAAATAGACTATTCATAGAATCATGGATGATGTCACCATGCTTGGTTCGGATTAACATGATGAATTTACTATTCTTGGTCATTGAATACTTACTATTCTTGGTCCTGTGATGAAATAAAAAATTAAGGATTATAATATCATGAAATCCCTCCTCTCCTCCACTATAAAAATCCCCCTTCACTCCCTCTTCTCTCCACTCCTCTCAAGCTCCAAGACATCCCTAAATTCTGCCCAAATCTCTCCCTAAGGCCCTCCCCCACGTCCAAAATCTCTCAAACTCCTCAAAATACCAAAACCTCTCCTCTTAAAAGGTTCTCAAAGGAGGAAGTCTCAAGAGGTAAATTCGTCTTCCCAAATTTCTTCTTTTCTTTTAAGTACTTTTCTTTTTTATTTCATTCCTCACATACCTTAACCATAATAGTATGATAAATCCAGTAACATACATGTGCTCGAATTTATTCATGCTAGTGGTAAATTTCATTATCTTCTCTCCTTTTCCCACCCAGTTGTTTGAAAGAAATGAAAGCACCGTTTGAGATGTGCTAATTTAGCATATTCAAGGACAACAGTTCATCAATTTCTATTTTATCTTTAATTTTGGTCATGAAACCATTTTTTTTATGTTTGAACCATATTATTATGTAATATATATCCTATTTTTAGTTCTGTAATCCTTTGGTACAAATGTAATTAATTTATAAAGCAAAACACATTCTTTGTAATCAAATTCACCGATTAACAAAAACAATTAACACTAGGGTTATATATATAATAATTCAACATCACTATAAGTAACATAATTAAACTTAAAACCATTTAATATCCTGGATAAGAACTAAGTAATATAACTTCAACTCTGTACAACCACTTTCATCTAGCATATAATCCAATCTTGAATATAAGTGAACCGATCTTCAAATCCAAGTAAACAAATGAGCTCAAACAATCAAATTGAACCTTATAACTAATCAAAAATGCATTAAATGAAATAAAAGGTATTATAATAAAACAATTACATATAGAATAGGTTCTGGAATTATGAATAAAAAATCATAATTTGTTTATTCAGGTCATTAATAACAAGTGGAGAACACCACCAGATTTAAGGTAAGGGATCCTCCCCTTTTCACTCTTAATCAAGATTGTTCTCTATGCTATGTTTTTTTTGTAATTCCAAGTTATGGGGTATGTTTATACACCTTCCCCATACTGACCTAATGTTTTATATGTGATGATAAACCCCCTTTCTCTCTCATCAATCTCTCTTGTTACACCCGACCCCATGCCGATAAAATCGTAATGAGTTTTACCTGAACCTTCTTTGTTCTTTTGAGATGCCTTATCTTTCCTTCAAAATGGGGTTTTCTTATCTATTTATGTGAGTATTATGAATTCTGGTTAGTTTTACAAGATTCTTATAATAATATCCTTTCATCACATTCGGTCGGTGATATACATGTTTTTGAAAGATTCCCTCCTTATAACTCTTCGATAAGAAAACCGGTTTTAAAGGAACTTCCCAAATTTTTATCCAAATTTCAAGTTCACTCTATCCTTTCATTTAATACATAATTGTATTTATAAAATAAGTATTTTTATTATGAAAAACTTCTTGGTAAAATTATGGTTTTATATAAAATAATGTCCTCTTTTCTATTTGAAAAGCTCTAGAGTGTTTTCTTTAAAACCGCACAAAAATGTTTTAATGCCAATTTTCTAAAATACACTTCTAATATGTTGTCACATCTATTTGACACAAATTACCATGTTATATGCCTCATTTACCCAATTAATGTCCATGTATGTTTTATTCCATTCCTTTCATGGAATCTTTCATGATACGCCCTTTGGATATGTTTTATGTCATGATTGTGATACCCAATTCTTTCCATGGGTACCCTTATGTTTATGTATGGTTGATTATGTATGATTATTTATGTGGAAAGAGTATTTATGTGGAAAAAATATTCTTGAATATGTTGAGTTGGGTGCACCTAGATAGTGCTCCAATGCATTGGGTAAGGATAATGCTCATGAGATGTGATGTGAAACAGGATTGGCGGTTAGCCTTGACCCGTACTAAAGATATGATTTATGATTCTACAACATTTATATGATTCCATGTTTATATGATACCAAGCTTATATTAAATTATTTTTTAAGTTTCATGCTTTTGATATCATTATTTCATGTCTCTTAACTCATGTGCATAAGATATATTCTTATGATCTTTCCCTTACTGGGCTTTCTAACTCATCCATTTGTTTATGTGTATCCCAAGGGTACCCTATGCAGATGTAAGAGCTCAAAGGAAGTTAGAAGATCATTATGGAGATTAAATAAAGAAGTTTTCTTAGCCCATTGTTTTATGTTATATGTACCTAGTCTTCCACGACACTAGACTTAACGATCCTTGGCTTATACTCTGATGATTAACTATGCTTGAAATAATGAAATGTTTTATGTAAAGGGCTCAAGTCGCTATACTATATGTGTTTATATCAAAGGAAAAATATGTATTAGATCATCCAAAACCCATATTTAAAGGTAAAACTCATTTTAATGGGGGTATAATGTAATACCCCCATATTTTGTGAAATATTTTTTTCAAATAAATTTAATCTTTTAAATATTATACATTTCAAACTACACTAAATATAGTTTTACAAGGAAATCATTGTGTTTGGATTAATTTATATGAAACACCATGTTAATTTTTCACCACATGAAACACTTAGATTAGCATTAGGTACACTCATGGTCGAGTTTTTCCAAACTAAAAAGAAGCAATAAATTTTATTATTAAAATCTTATTATAGCCACCACCTTGTCATTGGAATTGATGTTACAAATAATATTAAATAAATTTGGAAAATATGATTTGTGAATGTATATAAAACGAACCCTTTTTATTAATTATTATTAATGAATGAAATATTTTTTTGGAAAATAATGAAATTAATTTTCTAAGAAAACTATTTTACTATGTACAAACACAATTTTATCGCAATAAATTAAAAAATCCACTTCTTGTTAATATTTATCATAATATTTATATATTATATATTCAATAAATATTAATAATACACATAAATTTTTTTTATAGGTATAAGATATGAATAATTCAAATTTTTTGAATAAAAACATAAATTTTTCTGAAATGTAATTTTACCACTTTTTAATGGATAACCCATTTTAAAACTCATTTTTGAAAATTTAAATATTTAAAAAAATAAATAAAATTCATTTTTTTAATGTAAAATATAGAAATTTAATTTGGGAAAATTTTTGGTATTTTTTTGATAATTTCATTTTTAGAATAATAGTGAAAAACGCTAAAGTTTAATTCAAAACTATTTTTTCAGATAATTTATTTATATAGTTAAATTATGTTTCAGTTTTGTTTTAAAGTATATTTATATAAAATATACATCACTTAATCCAAATTAGTTAATTTTAAAGAAATTAACTATGAAAATGCATATAAAAACATTTCAAAAATTTGAACTATTTCTCTTTAAAAAAACTCTCATTATCATCTCGTTTGCAGGATTAATTTTAAAATTATTTCTGCCACTTATATAACTAGAATTTAAAAAAACGTATTCCATATTTACAATAAGAATATTTTAATATTCCTAACAATTTTAAATTAGTTTTTGGAAAAAAAGTATTAGTAAAATTGATTAAAATTAATTACAACAATTCTGAGAAAAAAATACCCTAACAAAGGAAAAAAACCTAAACTTAAAGCCCAAAATGACATAGAAACCTTCAAAAAATTCAATTTTTATTCATATTTATACCCTAAACTCAATTTTATAGAATTATAATCATTATTTTATCCAAGATACAAGTGATAAATGTGGGTGGAATTTCCTTTTCAAAAGTTTATATGAATTTCACACCTCATCCACTATGAAATGGAACTCACCCCCTCACATCCTCACTCCTCTCAAGTTGCATTTTATCAACAAAAAACTACCAAAATCTCATCAATACATCCAAAAATATTTACTTTTGGAATAAATCCATCAAATTAATCTCTTTTGTGAAAACCAAGAGGGGTTATCCAAAAAAGGTAACATCCTTCTTAGAGTTCCTTCGTTCTATTTTCATTCTCTACCAACTCAAAACTTCTTATTCCATTACTATATAATATCCATAGTATTATTAAAATTATGAGATGGTTTTCTTTTTAGTTCTTGAGAAAAATATACACACATTTACAGATAATGGGTAACAAAATATCTATTCTTTCATACGGAAAACTACTACCAAAAGAAAATATATTGTTCATTTTTTTCATTACCACTTATAATGTTTCAAAATTATGATAGAAAAATTATACGATATATATGAAATTTTTTATGCCTTTATTATTATGAAATATTTATATAATTTAAACCTTCATGCATTCCATTTTTGGAAATATGGTAACTTCATTTGTGGATGGGTGGACTACCGCCTCCTTAAGGCGATATGATTTGTTCACATTTTACATGGATTGTATTGAGGATTGGTTTAATAATATTACATGAAATATACGAAATAATAATCCTACTATAATTATAATATAATCATATATAAATATATTAAATTTTCTTTATTCATTTCAATTTCATAGTATAATGGAAACAACGTTCATACGTGTGCACGACCTACCATCTCCAGGAACAATGCATTTCATTTCGTATATATCCCTTTTATAGATTATTATAAATATTAATATAAAAAATATATATGATATATAAGTAATTTTTTACATTCTATAAATAATTAAATCATGATATACCTAGCAGGATCAATAATAAAAATACAAATCATGTATGAAAAACAAAGCGGATATTACCCAAAATGTAATATGAACATGGAGTCTTTAATAAATAGGTAATATATTGTAATAGAAAAACCATATATGGTATTGGATATAAAAATATAGTTATTTGTTGATTTATAATAAATTTTTATTTATTATAATGTAGGTTTGAACATTTACAAAGAAAGTCAAGACTCAATGTAAGGGTTTTCTAATCCCTCTTTTTATATCTGTGAGATACATATCATGTTCACTACACATTTATTTTGTGTGGTGTATATACTGCCCATGGATGTATTTAATTATTATTATAATTAAATTAATGGGTATTTACATATCCATTTTATGATCTTTCTATCATGATATTTATGGTTCAAAAGTTACCAAATTGGTAAAGTAAATTTTGTCTCAATTTTCCATTATTGAGATACAAGGCATGTTATGCACCCATATTTTCTTATAGGTGTATATACATCCATTTTTCATATTTTATAATGAATATACATTTTTAATTATTTTTTAGTATTGAATTAATGTTATTATCTCATTTTAATTATGACTCAACGTAAACAAAGTGGTAATTTTTTATTGCTACAATCTCATCATTTATTATGATTATTTATGATTATTCTTCCAATTATGTAATCTAATTATCTATATACCAAGAAAACTCTTTATTTTTCTTATCCTCTGGTTATTAACGATATATTAATTTATTGTTACCATTTTTCTAATCATTTCTACTTAATATAATTAAGAATGTTTTTTTAAGAAAATCCAACTTTATCTCTCTCTTCGGTCAAAAATCTGTGTTATTTCCAAACCATGTTTTATAAAAACTTTTTAAAAAAATATTTATATTTAAAATGGGTTTAATGTGATTAAAATATCTTTTATGAGTTTTAAAGTAAAATCATTATCAAATTTATTTCAAATTTTTTATAAGTTTTTAGGTAAAATGGTATATTTTATATGTTTTCGGGGGAAAATGTTTTCAAAATATTTTTAAGCTTCCATTATAATATTTATGATTTATTTTCAAGGAAAGTTACTTTCAAAAGTTTTAATGTTTTAAAAATAATTTTTCATATATGAAATGATATTTTCCTCAAGAAATGTTTTAGTGGTTTTTAAAATCATTCACTATAAGTTTTTGAATGTGGTTTTCAATGAAATACACTTTGAAAATGTTTCAGGTTTTAAAAAGTGAGCTAAAAATAAAATTATTATCATTGAGAAATGTTTCTGGTGAACATTCAAAATCCTTCTTCATATAAGATGACAAACTTTTTCATATGTTATTCTTTACTATGGATATTATCCAACAATACCATTCATATTATTTCTTGGATGGTTTATGTTTTGATATAGTATTGTTTATGACACTTGTTTCTCTTCCACGAGTTATATTATTTTGATACCTACTTCTTTTCAAGGGTTATGCTTTGATGAAATAATTACGAGAACTATCTCTTTTCAATATTTAATGATATAAAAAAACTATGATACCCATTTCATTTAATGGGTTATTATATAATGTTTAATAAATTCATTTCTTTTTATAGTTCATGATATGATAAATTCTATGTCATCTTGTTACATATGCATGTATGATTTAATTTTGAGATGGGTGAGACCTATATCTCCCTCTAATGAATTTCTTAATGATAAATTATTTATGATCTCAGATGGTATATGGGAGGGAATCTAAGGCCAAAAATAAGAGGGAATCTTACGCTCGAAACAAGATGGTACATGGGAGGTAATCCCAAGCTCGAAACAAGAAGCGGGTCTTATGACTGAAACAAGACAATAAATAGTTTGTAATCTCAAGACCAAAAAAGAGGGTATATTGGAGGTAATCTCATACCCAAAATGAGAGGGTACAAATGAAGGCATCCCAATCCTGAAACAATAAGGTACATGGGAGGGCATCACAATCATGATGTAGGTACATAGGTGATTAGTCATAACCTAACATGTTATGAAGTTGTTGGAAGGTAGAGTTGACATATGATTTTATAAACATATGTGTATTCCATAATTACATGTCTCATTCCTATTTTTTTCTTCCATGGATTAAACACTTGACTCCCTTATGATTCAAAACTTATTCACTGCCTATACTTAATCCATTATTTATGGTTACAATATTTGATATGAAGGGTTTAATCTTATACTTTTATGACCATATTATCATAACCATATTCTCATTTTATTATTACATTTAACCATCATTTACCATTACTAAGAATCTGTGCTCACACATTTCTTATGTTTCCTTCCCTATGTTATGAATAAATGACATAAGTAGAAGTACTATAGGGGAAGATCTTTATTGAAAACTCTGAATATCTTTCACCAAGTTAGAAGATGTTGTTCTATGTTTTAAAAGACACTAAACTATTACAGTACTTGGGCATGCACTTTTGTAATGTTATTAATATTGATATAAAATTATGTAATAACCAAGACTGTTAATTCAGGGTCTCTATATTGAAGAATAAGTAATCTTTAAATATTATGATTATGACTCATACAACCACCTTGGATAAATTCCATTATCATACACCTTAATCCTTCTCGAATCGACATATTTGTGAGACCAATATCTCTAAGAAGTAGAGAGGATATTTTGGGAGGTAATTGGATAGATATTTGTTAAGATATGATTTGCAAAGTGTGTGAGGAAGTGAGGAGGGGAAGTACCTCTTATAAGCAAGAGGAGTGTAACCCTTGAAAATATTAATAACATTAAAATATAATAAATGTAATTCTAATGGAAAGGGACAATAATTAGTCAAATTTAAAATAAAGGACAATATAATGTCCTTATTTGCTCCAAAAAAATTTAGAAAAGTTTTAGATATATTTGAGTCCTTATATCTACATTTAACATCCATAATTAACCCTTTTAACCTTTAATGTGATGGTAATATTTTCAAATAATAACTATTTATTTTGACTAAAATTAAGATAGAAATCATTAAAAAATAATAACATGAGAAAAAAAACTATTTAATCCTTTTTCAAATATTCAATTATGATTGTTGTTTAAAATTTGATTTAATATATTTTTCCAAAACTCAATGTAAACCCATTATTATATGAAAAAATCACTTTCAACCATAAAAATGATTTTATCCCAAAAATAACTATAATGTTAATTACCATAGATATAATTGGATTTTTTATAAAATGATTCTTATTTTCCCTTAAAAATAAATAATAACTAAAAATACGTTTTTGAATACTTAATTGAAACAGAAGAGACAAAAATAACTTTTATTTAAAAAAACATTACATAAATTTTCAAAATATCAAACATAGATTTCTATCTTAAAAAATTATTTTTTTTAAAATTATGTATATAAATTATTATATATATATTTCATCTCCTAAAAGGTTTCTTAATTTTTATATTTATTATTATATAATTTTATTGTCATAAAAGTGGAAGTATCTATAAAATTGTTATTTTTTCGCAATTCACTCAAAAATAAACTATTTTAGAAAACAACCAAAATATTTATATAATGAATGCATTGATAAGATCATTCCAAAAATAAGTCCATTTTATCAATTAAAATTGTAAAATAGATAAATTTAACTTTTTTAACCTCCCGGTTCTGGAAGCCACCCAGAGGCGCCCCATACCCTATTGGTCACATGACCTCAAGCGCATTTCCCCAGACACTATAGGCTGCCGACAAGAAGTGAGGGACTTGGGTGTGATATTAGGGAAACTATGCTCTCATTGGCAGAGTACACAGCAGAAGAGAAGCAATAAACAATAAAAAACAGTTAAAGTAGTAAATATCCAACAACGGTAAATAGCAGAAGTCTAAAACAATAAACTGGAGCACACACATATATATGAAATGATGCATAATACATATGTCTAGGAAAGCAGCCAAACAAGTCACAATGATGAATACAATACTAAGCCAAAGTGAAAAAGAAAAACAGATAAGAAACTTCTCAGCATCGCATGCCTCAGATTGGTCCCATGCTCTCCTGCACCAATGCAAGTCAAGTACCTGAAGTCGAAGGGCGCTTTCCCTTGTCTATACCTGCAACAATATAATCTGTTTGAGCCCAAAATCATGACCCAAACAAGATGCGAGACTAAATCTCAGTAGGCAACTACCCGAAGATATATGCCTAACAGTCAGTGAGTATATGGCAGTTAAACTATAGTAGACGGTAAACAATAAGTAGTAACCAACAATACACAGTAGTAAACAATCCCCAAAATCCACAAGCAGTAGTGAAGCAACAACTAACCACAACTGGAAACCCTCTTGTAAGTACTCACAACCATCTCCTCTAGTCCTATCCAAAAAGTACCAACAACCCTATGGGCAGTACACTTAGCCTATCCTCTCTGGTTTGGTCATACGGGATTATAAGACTCTCTGAGGAAGCATGCGTAGTCAATTCCCCTTATAGTCTAAGGTATTCAGGGACTCTCTATGGAAGATCACGTGGTCTAATCCCCTTATATCCCCAAGGTTTAGAGACTCTCTGAAGAAGTGCACTCGATCAATTCCACCTATAGCCATAGGTCTATCATAGACTCTCATAGGAAGCTTACTCGGTCAATTCTTTCTGTATCCTAGAATGGTTTAAGGAATTCAAACGAAACAAACAAAGACCCTCCAAGGAAGCTCACTCGGTCTACCCTCCTGTGGTCTTTAATATCCAAGACTCTTTGGGAAGCTCACTCAGTCTATCCCCTTATAGTCTATAATCTCAAGACATTCTGAGGAAGCTCACTCGGTCCACCCTCTTATAGTCTATAATATCCAAGACTCTCTGGGAAACTCACTAGGTCTATCCCTTACAGTCTATAATATCAAAGACTCTCTGAGAAGTTCCCTTAGTCTATCCCTTATAGTCTAAAGCACCAGGTTCTCACTTCCCTATTCCAATCAGTGCATAATAATGTTATATGGCCAAAGTAAACCTACATAGCTACTTGGATAACCAGTCTATACCTTAACAATCATGTTAGGGAAAACAATACTGCATCCTACGGTCACAAGGCATGGAAAACAGGTAAAACGGCCAAAGGCAGAACAAGACAAAAGGCCGTAAATAGAACAAGGCATAGTAAAGACATCCAAGAACTAGAAATTTTCCTCATACATGGACAAATTACCTCTACACAAGCACACAAGCAATGCTGGAAAACAACAGGGGCCAACAGGAAACACGCAACTCCCCGTTCAAGGGTGTTGGTGGAATTTTCACACAAAACTCAAAGACATCCAACAGAAAGGTACAAAACACCTACCTAGATGCTAGGAGATTAATATATGTGAACCGTGATGATTGATTCTCCTTATAACGTCAAATATCTGAGAAAACATCCAAAACGCTCAACCCACGATATCTTCAGAAAGAGGGAAAATCATGGAATGAAACTCAAGAAGAAGGAAGATCTCACCGCTGCGGTTCCAACGCAATCGACGACAATAGATCCGGAGAACGGACAGAGGCTCTAGAGCTCAGAGGATGTTTGCAGACATATGGGATGCTCTTGGTCAATGAAGCCGGAGAAGAAGACAAATATGTTGATTAGACGCGACCCCGACCTGTTTAATGAAAAAAATACACGGCATGTACTATTGAAGTACACAGTGTGTACTTGGATTTTTTGTACTCCTCTTTAAGCGACCTCCACATCACCATTACACACCGTTTGTGTGGCCCAGACACGGCCAGCACACGGCCTTGCATGACATCAAAGTACACAGCGTGTACTTGTAAAGTACACGATGTGTATTTTGAAAAATTACAGATTCTCCGCTTTTTCTCAAAACTCCAGAAAAGGAATAACATACCTAATAAGCAGGTCTAGGTTCTTACAAACTTCCCCCATTAAAGAAATCCGTCCTCAAATTTCCCTAGAAAGGCATAAAAGAAGAAACTCCAAACAACTCTGGCCACTACGATCGTACATCGGCCTCCCTCTCCCAAGTCTCGTCCTGTACTCGCCCATGCTACCATAGCACCTATAGCAGAAGAACAGACAGGCCACGGAGAACCTTCACACTATGATCGACAATCCGGATAGGATGATCCTCAAATGATGCATCCTCTTTGAGCTCAACCTCTTCAGGTTGAAAGACATGATACGGGTCTGAAAAGTAATGTCGAAGGTGAGAAACGTGGAATATGTCGTGCATATCCCGATACCTCTAAGGCAACTGCAACCGATGGGAAACCGGCCCAAATCTCTCAAACACCTCAAATGGCCTGACACACCTCGGTGAAGGCTTACCCTATCTTTAAATCCTCTTGTGTCCAAGCCTCAGTGTGACACTCAGGAAAACCGGATCCCCGACCTCAAACTCCATAGGTTGTCTCTGGTGATCAGCATAAGACTTCTGTCGAGACTGTGCAGTAGCCATCCTCTTCTTAATCAACTCTCTCTGCAATGAGGTCTCCTGAACAAGACGATGTCCCAGTAAAGCAGCCTCTCCTGCCTCCATCTAGCAAAAAGGTTATTGGCACGGCCTACCGTACAAGGCCTCGTAATGTGCCATCTGAATAGTCTCCTAAAAACTGTTTTTGTAGAAGAACTCCACAAGAGGTATATGCTTCTCCCAAGAACCTCCAAAGTCCAGAATGCAAGCTCAGAGCATATCCTCAAGCACCGGAATCGTACGCTCGGACTGAACATCAGTCTGGGGATGGTATGTCGTGCTCAAAAGTACCTGTGTACCCAAAGCCTTCTGAAGCCCCTACCAAAACCGAGAATTAAAATGCAGATCCCTATCTGAAACAATGGATTTTGGAACTCCATGTAGACGTAAAATTCTCTCGGATGTACAAAAGTCCTAGATCATCAGCACTGAAGGTCTCCCTAATCGGAAAGGATTAAGGAACCTACGTAAGCCTGTCGATGATAGCCCAAACAACATCATTCCCACGAGGCGATATTGGAAACCCGATCATGAAATCCATCGCAAAATCGTTCCATTTCCACTCCAGAATGGTTAACTGCTATAAGAGACCTACCAGTCGCTGATGCTTCAACTTCACCTGCTAACAAGTAGAACACCTCATGATGAAACTAGAAACATCCCTCTTCATACCTGGACACCTATACTGATTGTGTAGATCTCAATACATCATGGTGATGCCAGGATGAACTGCCCAAACTAAGGAATGAAAATCCCACATCATCTCCTCATGTATATCTATTGGCACCCATATGCGTTTCTGGAAATGCAAGATCTCATCCTCACCCATTTTCCATCCAGGAGGAGGGTCCTCTCCTGACACACTCTCCCGCGGGACTAGGCCTTCTGAGTCTGATCGCTGCCTCATCCGTACCCGATCAAGAAATGTAGAGGTCACAGCTACAAAAGATAGGAAAATTTTCCCCTATCTATCATGCACCTACAAATGCATCTCAATGAACATAGCTATATGATTCCACTCACTATTGGCCTCCTGAAATTCATGTATCTGAGTTCTCCTACTCAATGCATCAACAACTGCATTGCCCTTCCCAGGCGTATAGGCAAGCTCAAAGTCGAATGACTGAATATTCTCAACCCGCATGCGCTGTCTCAAATTCAGGTCCCACTGAGTGAAGATGTATTTGAGACTGTTGTGGTCGGTGAAAACCACGAGGTGCTCTCCCAGAAGATATTGTCTCCAACAACATAAGGCATGAACAACATATTATAACTCCAGATCATGCGTCGGGTATTTCCTCTCATGTGGCCTCAACTACCGAGACCCGTACGCAACAACTTCGTCTCCCTGAATAAGCACAGCTCCTAGTCCGATACCTGAAGCATCACAAAAAACGGTGTAGCTCTTTCCTGGATCTGGAAATACTAGTATCGGTGTTGAAGTCAACCTCCCTTTCAGCTCATGAAAGGCTGACTCTTAAGAATATGATCATAAGAACTTCTCCCCTTTCTTGGTTAGACCTATCAACGATGATTCTAAATATGAAAAGTCATATAAGAAGCATCTGTAGGATCCAACCAACCCTAGGAAGCTTCACACCTCAAAGAAGTTCTTTGGATGATCCCAGGAAACTACATCTCTCACTTTCTCTGGTTTTACTGATACCCTTGTCTCTAAGATGACATGACCCAAGAAGTGAATACGATCGATCCAAAAGTGGCACTTTGGGAGTTTAGTATAAAGCTGATGCTCTCATAGTGTACTCAAAACGTTCTCAAGATGTGAGGCATGGTCGTGTCGAGTGTGAGAGTACACCAGGATATCGTCCATGAAGACCATGATGCAGGAATCCATGTATGGATGGAAAATGTGGTCCATCAGCGCCATGAAAATTGATGGCGCATTCGTGAGATTGAACGACATAACCATATACTCGTAGAGACCATACCTGCTTCTGAAGGCTGTCAGAGGTATATCTGATGGTCTAACATGAAACTGAGGATATCCGGATCTCAATTCAATCTTCGAGAAAACTTGGGATCCTTGAAGCTGATCATAAAGGTCATCAATCCTAGACAAGGGATATCGTTTCTTGACCGTCAGCTGGTTCAACATATGATAATCCACAAAAATCCGAAGGGTACTGTCTTCCTTCTTCGCAAAAAGGATAGTCGAACCCCAAGGAGAAGTACTGGGTTGGATGAAACCATTTTCCTTAAACTCCTCCAACTACTTCTTGAGCTACTACAACTTAGGTGTAGCCATCCTATAAGGAGGAATGGACCCCGGTGCCGCTCCTGGCCCGAGTTCATTTGAGAAGTCTACCTCACGCTATGGAGGAAATTCTAAAAAGTCCTCTAGAAAGATGTCTCTAAAACGGTCCACCACTGGGGGAAAGTCTAACCACGAATTCTCCTGGTCATCTAGATAATGAATAGAAATCTGGGTTGTGACTCCTCCTAGACCATGATGCTAATATCCTTCTTGACTCACCTGGACATCCCAATCACCTCTATGAAGAAAAGATTCAACCTCTAGTGATACAAAACTCACTCTGTGGTGATTGAAGTCGACGACTGCCTGAAAGGGAACTAACCAGTCCATCCTGAGAATTACATCATAGCTCGTAATCTCTAGGACATAGAGGTCCCATAAGAAGTGACACCCTAAAACCTCAAGAGGACACTTTCTTCACTAATGTACGCCAACCACTCTAGTCCCCAATGGTGTTTCTAGAGTCAATGTACCTGGAGGGGAAAAGATACAGATCCCAAGGCTCTCCAAAAAAGCAACAGAGAAAAATCTATGCGTAGCACCAGTATCGAAAATATCTAAAGATAAAATATAGGCTACTATGATCGTACCTCGAACTGTAGAAGGTCTGAGAACCTGCTCTTGATGGGACTTCTCCACAGTGAAGGTCTGTCCTGTACCGCAGCCCTACAACCCTGACTGACTACCCAGAGCTGATCCACTCTACTGTCGCTGGAAACCTAGTGACTGACCACCACGGCTGTGACCTCCACCTCGGCCTGAACGGCTAGAAGAACTCCATTTCCCAGACTGGTGAGAATCTGGCGATGCATCTCCTGAATTCAGGGTCATATAAGAACCCCTACCAACAGCCGTAGGTGAGACGATCTGGCAAAAATGTTGTATAAGGCCCATAATTCCGTAAAATCTGCACTCCATCGGGTCTCTCTAGCACTGCGGCCTAGTATGCCCACTCCCCCCGCACTGGTAGCATATTACCTAAATACCAGAAGATACACTCCTCTAACTCTGATCTCCTCAAGACAGCTCCCTGCGGCACATCCTGCTATTAGAAGGAGGAACACTAGCTCTGTAGGTCGAACCGCCCTGGCTCACTACCCCAGAATCCCTCAGATTGCACTCTGTGATTAGTGCCTAGTTGACGATAGATGATATCAAAGTCAACCTGAAGATGTTCACCTGTGATCGGATGTCGTGCCTTAGACCATCCTCAAACTTCCGTGCAAGGAACAACTCATCGACTCCTGGAATAGGTGTAAATCATTGTAGCTTAGTAAAGAAAGATTATTACTCCGTAACAAAAAGAGTACCCTGCTCTTGAATCATAAACTCTCAATTTCGATCGACCCTCAAGGTCTCCGGGTTGAAGTAATCGTAGAAGATGCACCGAAACTCATCACAAGTCAAACCCTGTTGGCCTCATGACTATGAGATCACCTCCCACCACCTCTTAGAGGAGTCTTGAAGCATATAGGTCGCAAGCTTTACCCTCTTCTCTAGAGGTACCTCGAGATTCTCAATGATCGTTATTGTGGCTTCAGCCACGAATCTACAGCCTGAGGTCCTCCATCCTCTGAGAACGTAGGAGGATGCAGCTACTGGAAAACCTGCATCAACTAAGCCATTGACGGTGTAGGAGATAGCGCTCCCTGGAAGGTCTTCATCATCCTAAGGAAACCTTCCCTGAACTGCACATCAGCGCCCGTAACTGGTATAACTGCTGGAGCCAAGGCTGGCATAGCAAGAGGATCTGCAAGAGGTCACTGATCGGCCATATCCGGTGTCTGTTCACCGTCTGGAATCTGATGTATAACCCGAGGACATCTCGATGGCATAGCTCTGAATGGTCAAAAGAATACCTTAGATCAATATTATCAAAGACTGAACACATGAGTATAGGAGGGAAACATGAGAGAGAAACATTCAAGTTTTTACAAAACATGACTACACGGCATGTATAAAAACTACACAACATGTTCTCTAAAGCCATTCACATGGGTGTGTACTTCTGCCACCATTGTCGTGTAATGCCCCAACTACACGACGTGTTATCACCACACATGGAATGTACTTAAACTCTATTCCCCTGCCCAATTCTCCTTACCTGTTTAACCCACAGAGTCCTCTTAAACCAATACTACACGACGTGTTCCCTACGGACACGGCGTGTACAAGAAGAGTTTCAACTACCCGTGTTGTTAGTTACATGGCCAGATACATAGCTGAGAGTACATGATGTGTTCCGAACAACCACAACATGTACAGAAAAAGATAACACCGCCCCGTGTTGTTCGTGACATGACAGGGTACATAGAACAAAGATACACGGTGTGTTCATACACAACATGGTGTGTACTACACGAGCTTCCCTGACCGTGTTTCTTAGTGACACGACCAGGTACACGACTCACTACAACATGACATGTACTTACCATACATTGCCTATGCCTGAAGGTTTTTTACAACCCCATGTTTCTTCCCACACAGTCAGTCACATGGTTAGAAAACTACACAGTGTGTATTTATAAAGTACATGACGTGTATTCTGGGTTTTTTCGGGCAGTAGCTTAGAAACTGCACTAAAGCCCAGAAAACAAAGGAAATAAGAGTTAAGGTGCCAAATTCCGATCCATGAAGGCCCATACTCCCCACGAATCAAATCTTGGAATCGTACACAAGTCATGACAAAGAAACAAGGTAATGGTACACCAATTTCTTGTCCATGAGGGCCCATAACACCTCAAGAACCAAAATTTGGAGTCCATTTAAGCTGAGTACAATACAAAAAATTTCTCTATCAGATAGAAGAGATTATATCAAAGAATTTATCCCAATAGCATGCATAATCTACACAATGTCTATCATAACAACATGAAATCACTAATTCATCCTAGATGACATGGCAATAATATATGGAATGTGATTTCTAACAAGTGCCTATATGATGCATGAGATGGCATACCCTTGTCTCATTGGGTTGCAACAGACATAGAACTGCAATAACACCAATGGTAATAGTACAAAGCATGTGAATAACTCTAGGTGAAATCAAATCCGCTGTAACATAACAAAACCTGAAACTGCAATAAGCGAGGTAGATTGGCTTTTCCCTGTACACAAGTTTGCTACTCCAGGGCACAATTTATTACCAAGTACCTATGCCATCCTATCCCTGGCTAATGGATCCAAACAGTAAGTCAAGAGAAATTAATTCCTCTGATACCACTTTATAACATCCCAGTTCCGGAAGCCACCCAGAGGCACCCCATACCTGGTTGGTCACATGGCCTCAAGCGTATTTCCCAAAATGCCAGAGGCTGCCCACTAGCAGCGAGGGCCTTGGTTGTGATAGTGCGGAAGCTATTCCCTCATTGGCAGAGTAAACAACAGAAGAGAAGCAACAAACAATAAACAATAGTAGAAGAAGTAAATATCCATCAATGGAAAACAGCAGAAGTCTAAAACAATAAACCTGAGAAGACAAATATATATGAAATGATGCATAATAAATATGTCTAGTAAATCATCCAAACAAGTCACAATACTGAATACAATACTAAGAAAAAGTGAAAAAGAAAAACAGATAAGCAACTCCTCAGCATCGCAAGCCTCGACTTGGTCTCATTCTCTCCTGATCCAATACAAGTCAAGTACCTGAAGTTAAAGGGCGATTTCCCTTGTCTATACCAGCAATAATATAATCTGTTTGGGCCCAACAGCAGGACCCATATAGGGTGTGAGACTAAATCCCAGTAGGAAACCACCCAAAGATCTATGCCTAACAGTTAGTGAGTATATGGCAGGTAAAGTACAGTAGAAAGTAAACAGTAAGCAGTAACCAGCAATACATCCTAGTAAAAAATCCACAAAATCAACAAGCAGTAGTGAAGAAACAGCTAACCACAACAGGAAACCCTCTGGGAAGTACTCACAGCCATCCCCTCTGGTCCTATCCAAAATGCATCAATAACCATCTGGGCAGTACACTCAGCCTAACCCCTCTGGTTTGGTCATATCAAATTATAAGACTTTCTGAGGAAGCACACTCAGTCAATTCCCCTTATAGTCTAAGGTAGTCAGGGACTCTCTGAGTAAGATCACACGGTCTAATCCCCTTATAGTCCCAAGATCTAGAGACTCTCTGGGGAAGCACACTTGGTCAATTCCTCCTATAGCCTCAGTTCTATCATAGACTCTCTGAAGAAGCTTACTCGGTCAATTCCTCTTATAGCTTGGAATGGTTTAAGGAATTCAAATGAAACAAACAAAGACCCTCCAAGGAGGCTCACTCGGTCTACCCACTTGTGGTCAATAATATCCAGGACTCTCTGGGAAGCTCACTCATCCTATCCCCTGTAGTCTATAAGATTAATAATTTTTGAGGAAGCTAACTCGTTCCACCATCCTATAGCCTATAATATCCGAGACTCTCTGGGAATCTCACTCGGTCTATCCCTTATAGTATATAATATCAAAGACTCTCTGGGAAGCTCCCTCGATCTATCCCTTATAGTCTAAAGCACCAGGTTCTCATGCCCCCATTCCAATAAATGCATAATAATGCTATATGGACAAAGTAAACCTACAGAGCTATATGGCTAACCAATCTATAGATTAACAAAGAATTCCCAGGAAAATGATACTCCATCATATGGTCACAAGGCATGGAAAACTGGTACAACGGACAACGGAAGAACAAGACCAAAGGTTGTAAACAGAACAAGGCATGGGCAAGACATCCAAGCAGTATAAATTTTCCTCATACATGGCCAAATTACCTCTACACAAGAACACAACAAAGGAAGTAAAACAACAAGGGCCTTACAGGAATCCCGCAACACCCGGTTCAAGGGTGTTGGTGGAATTTTCACACAAAACTCAAAGACATCCAACGGAAAAACACAAACCACCTACCTGGATGCTAGAAGATAGTATACATGAACCAAAATGATTGATTCTCCTTAGAATGTAGAAGATATGAGAAAAAGTCCAAAATTCTCAACCCACGATATCTTGAGAAAGAGGGAAAATCATGGAATGAAACTCAAGAAGAAGGAAGAGCTCACCGATGCGGTTCCAATGCAATCGATGACGGTTGATTCAGATAATGGATGGAGGATCTAGGGCTCAAAGGGTGTTTGTGGCCGTACGAGACACTCTCAGTCGAAGAAGTTGGAGAAGAAGACAAATCAGTCGATTAGTTGTGACCCCGACCCATTTAATGAAATAAAATAAAATACACGGCGTGTACTTTTGAAGTACAGAGCATGTACTTGGATTTTCTGTACTCTTCTTTATGTGGCCTCCACATCTCCCTTACACACCATGTGTGTGGACCAGACATGGCCAGCACCCGGCCTCATGTGTCATCAAAGTACACGGCATGTATTTTGAAAAATTCCAGATTATCCTCTTTTTCTCAAAACACCAGAAAAGGAAAAACACACCGGATAAGAAGTTCTAGGTTCTCAAATATTTTAAATAGAATCATGTTACATATAAGAAAATAATTTTTTTAATAAAACTACTACTTTTTCTAATGAATAAATATATAAAATTATTAATAAAACTATGATCAATACGAATACATAAAATGGATAATTTTAAAAAATAAATTTTATTTTTTCTATGACTACTTAGGTTTTCTAATATATCATCCTTGGCCCCTACTATAAAATTATTTAGTCTCATCACCCATAACTGGTTTCTTAGTTTAAAAAAACTAATTAAATAATTTGGAACACCCTAAATATAACCTTGATTTTCTGAAAACAAAATAAAACACAAATATAAAATTTTTAATGAAAAGAATAATAAGAAAATCATAAGCATCACTGATCTTTAAAAAAATATCCCATTTCTTATGTTTTCAAATATTATTCATTCTAAAAACCTAGTTTTATAAAATAAATTAATTCTTTATAGAAACTTCATGTAAAAACAACCTATAAAAAATTTTACACATGCTTTTTCTATAATTTTTTTTCTTATATATAAAAAAAAATTACATATAATTATTTTAATTTTGGATAGAGAATTTATAAGCATAGTTAAGAAATTAATCAACCCCTTTAATATAGATTAATTAAGTTCCCCTAACCATCTATTTGAGAAATATCAACTAGATTAACAGTTTATTTTAATTAATATTGAATTCTATTGAAGATTTTTTAATATAATTTTCCATTAAGAATTTCTACCATGTCATAATCATGACCCTATCATTATGTATGATTAAATACATAAATTGGTTCCTCATTAAGCCCTATAACACATAAAATATTCTATCTATTCCATACAAGGAATTCCAAATACAAAAAATCACAGATACATTGATTTCATATTCCCAATAACAAAAATTCCTTGAAGATTCTTTTTCAATAATAGTTATGTTTGATAGTATGGTTATATATTACCATTAATGTTCAAATATCTCATATCCACCCTTTACAGACTAAATTATTAAAACTAAAATTCCTAATATCATTTTTAAAAATATCATTCTAAATTACCATACCTATGCCTAACTAAAAATTCTATAGGACCTCGGGCATGACCCAATATGCATTGAAGTCATTTGACTAGTTTCAAGGGCCTAAACTAAATTTTTGGAGATTGTATACTCAAAGATAACCCATATGTCCAATGACCAAATATAAAAAATATTTTATATGAATTATTAATATATTGAATACAGCAAAATAATGGTAAAAGACAAAAATCAAATATTCCAATCCTAAGGGAAAATATAACAACTAAAATAATTTATATGATGTATACATATAAAAATGAAACACCAGAACACATTACTTCATAGTGTATAAGTAAAACAATAATCATCATGGACCAATAACTAATACAAATTTAATGTAATAAAATATATAAAGAACCATGTATTATGGCCCAACTCACTATATAGTCTCCTCTAAAATAATCAGTGATTATGACATTTCTGGTATATATCCTCACTCCTAGATATATGATGATACCTGAAAAAATAATCACTCATGAGGTTCTACCCCTACATATTGAATCGTATTCCATGTATCAATTTAGGGGTGAGTCCACTGATCATGTTGGAGTCCCTCACTCACCTATACTCATTCAGTGTGAGTGATCACGTGGATTCATGTGAATATCATAGGTTTTTGTCACTCAAACCACCCACACAATATCACATTCAAGAACATTAAATATAATATTCCATGTATTCTATGAATGAATAGAATACACATGTACCTTGAAGATACACACTAGTTCTAACTATCCCTAGCCAAGTACTTGTTTCCTATCATGATGATGCAGTTATCTAGATCCTACCGTGGAAAACTATAAGGAAAAATACTCTAGTATTCAATGATTTCATCATCCAAAGCTCTCACATCAAATATTAAAATACAATCACTCAAAGAGTTCCTCCTGAACCATCAGTAATCTCACTACCTATAAATAAATAAAACCAAAAATATCGTTAGAAATAAAAATAATATTAAGATATGAAATAATGAATAATAATTGGGGTTATAACCATCAATGTCAAATATTAAAGGATAATTAAAACAATAAATAATGTAAAATATGGGGAAAATAAATAAATATGAACTGAACATAAATATCATGATAAGTTGAAGGGAAAATAAATAATGTTACCTACCAAAAAAATAACATATGTCTCATCTCTCATTCCATGGAATATCTCATATCAACTTTCCAAAAATAAGATATCAACCAATTTTCCAAATAGTATCTCAAGATATTTTATATAAATCACAATAAATCATAGGTGATATCTCCCTATGTATAATCATATATTACATTGACTAAAAACGATCTTGTTGATTGAATAAAAAGTATCAACCTTAATATCATCTCATATTTTATGGATTTTGTCATATAATTGTTTTTCATATTGCAAGATATATCTACTCCAAGGTAGGTATTGTCACATCCTCTAACGGATTTCACTTTTTTTTTCTAGATCCAAATCATCCACTTCACCATGTATAGTCACCAATGGAGAAGAGTGTTTTTGAGAGAGGCACTATCATCAACTGAGAAAATCATCATCTATGAATATGTACCTAAAATATATTCTAGTTTATCCAATCACAATCCATAAGATAATATTATAAGTTCCCTTTTAGACAAGGTCAACAAAAAACCCATCTATATCTTATAAAATACTTTTCCAATAACTCTATTTCACACTAAAAAATACTACTAGGCCTAGGAGGGAAAATTTTATGATCTTTTTTGAAGATCATGATCCCCACCATATAATATCATAACACATGGAATATCACTCAAAAATATTATTAAAATCAATATAAAAATTCTTGGTCTCAACCATAAAAATGAAATAAGTTCCCCTGAGGTTAATGGAAAACATTTACACCATCACTTATCTAATACAAGATATCCCAAACATTCCAAATCTTCATCCCATGACCCAATAAAAATCTATGTGATATCAAATATCATGATCCCCCAAAAAATCATGATATAGATCTGTAAAATTAAGTCAACTAATGAACCATAATATATATCATAATTTCAAAGGGTACCAACTGAGTTCCCAATAATATATAACCATTAATGAAAATACTAGACATATCAATCTAATATATCTAATCCATCAAATAAATAAAAATTATTACATACATTTCATACATCATCAAAAAATTAGAAAATAAATACATAGAAAAAATAAACCAAGACATCCCATATAAGAATACATGCATTCAAATTACGGATCCTCCCTCATTTCTCAATTAGGAAAGACCATTTCATTTAAAATGGAATATATTTATGATTCATTAAAATATAGATCAAAATTCTCCTTTATTTAAAAAATGAAAAATAAATCTCATGTATTTATACTTTCTGAAGGCTTTTTTATAATGTCACTAGATAACCTTCCTTAAAAAACATCCAATTTTATATTTAAAATCCAATTTTAAAATAAATTATTTAAATTAATATTTTATTTTTATATTTCTTATGAAAATAATGAACCTTTAAAATATCATTTTAATTGTCAATAAATTTCATTTTATAAAACCAATATAATTATAAAATAACACCTTCATTGTATCATATCAGATTTTCTTTAAGTTTTGAGTCATTGTTTTTTGGATTGAATTCCTTTCTTAGGCTCTAGAAATATTTCTTAATGGATTAATGGTAGTCTTATGGGATTCTAGGTATTTTTCAAATCCTAGAGCCCCAAAATTTGAAGAAACAATCTAGACTTCAGGGTTAGGAGAAACTTTTTTGCCCATCCAACATGTTTTCTCTAACAATGAGACTTGATATGGGTGCGAGTAGGCCTCTGCATTATTCCTCTGAACTTGTAAAAATAGGCCAAAACACCTATTCAAATTATCTAAAACAAGTTGCAGAGGTGCTTTTCATGGTCTATGTATGGTTAACCAAACCGTTCGCATATCCCATGCGAGGGTCCTCTATGGGATATGACATGGTGCATGGTTAGCATAAAATCGGTCCAGCCATGTGGGAAACCCACGTTCCCATCCCTATCTGGGTCATTTTATTGTTTTCCCTTAAAATATTTCATACCTCACCCCTATCTTCTACCTCTCATTTATAGTATAGGAAGCATTATCATTTCACCCTAGAAATCTCCCTCTCCCAAATCTAGGAATCTTGATTCCTCCTCCATCTAAAATACAAATCTCTCATCATTGGATGCTTCAGAAATATGGAGGTAAGCTATACACTCTTATTCCTTCCATTCATCATGGCTCTTCTCTTTTATTGAGCTATTTTTGTGTAAGATCATTTGTCCCATTTTCATTGAATTTGAATATTATTATGATAAAAATTATTATATCTAGATTCATGTGCCGATGTTAGATTTAAGGATAGATAAAAACATAATCTATGTGTTCTAGATTCATTCCCTGATTTTTTACTCGCTTGATAACATTAACTATGCGGATACATGCCGGACCTTTCCAGCATTTCCTCTTTTCTTTTAAATAAATTCATATGAGTTGTTCTCCATGCTTCATACAACCTTAGTGTGTGGAGAATTAACCACTTTTTTGATCTCCTTGACATAAACCACCCAAATGTGAGTGTTATACCCTTTAGTCGATTTCCCCCTTTTTTTAAAATTTTCTAAACACCCATTGAGGCATGTTGCACTATATTTTTTGTCATGAGATAATTAATTAAGTTGAATTAAATGATTATACCTGAGATATTCCCTATACATTGTGCCATAAATGGTCTTCTTGATTAAAAACCTTAGCCAATTTTATAATCTTTTTAAGAACGTTTTCATTTTTAAATTACATGAACTCAGTTTCCAAAATAGGCCTTCACCCTAGACACGAGATTGACAAAAGGGGCTCAGACATAAGGACCCCCTTGAGTGACACTAGTTTCCTATGGGAGACCTTATGGACGTGCTCTATGAAGAGATGGTTATACCTTGCCATTAGTGAGACTTGGGCCCCAATGTGCGATACTAGAAATAGAATCAGAGGATAGTTCTTGGTGTTAGTACACCATGCCTGGAGTGAAACATAGGATTTCATTTACGGGACACCTCATATAGACTACCATGGAATTGGTCATATAGAGATCCCTAGACTGGTAATTGGGGTCCTATTTGTACCTCCTTGGATGAGCTTAGGGTTCCTCTAACCAAGTTCAAGGAATGTTTTAAATAAAAAATCACACATATAAATTGGGAATTCATATATTTTTCCACCATGTTGAATTAAAATCTTGGGGAAAATCCAATTCCTTTTACTTTGAAATACTCAAATTACTTGTGTAGGACTTTTCAACTCAGACACACCTAGTTTCGACCAAACAAGAAAAAGTTGGATGATTATCCCAATTAGAACCCAACCCTATATAATTGTTTATTTAAATTATGTATTAAATTTATTATTAATGTAATTTTTTTTATATTGAATGAGATGGATTGATCTAGAAACTGTTGATGGTGGCCTACTGAGTATATCTTAAATGCTACTTGGTATGCCTTTAGTACCCAAGAAGGTTTCATGATTATAGATATAGATTAATGGAATTGGATATCTTATGGCTCTTGATTACCGTTTCTAGGATATATTATGGGAGTATAGGACAAGTCTTATACTCTTGATGATAGTAGTTATTGACTTTTCTAACTTTCTTCTCTTGATAGCATGTGGTATATGCATGTGTCCCATATTTTAGGTAATGTATTTCTATATAGTTACATGAAATCATGATCTTAATTTTTTGTATGTATTTCAGTTTATCTTCTTTCAATTGTTTATTCAACTTAAATGTTTTATTTTGATCGTTCTACTTCTATCTGTCAGTTGATACTTCTTCAACTACAACCGATTATTGGTCCATGTGGTTATAATGTCTTCTATATATTATAATTACCTATATACTACTGTTCTCTACTATGATTTATGAGAGAATAGTCTCCCCATAGACACACCCTAGGACCTCACTGCTAGCCGAAAGCCTCTTGTATACAGGGAGGCACACGTGAGTTCATGTAGCCCATCGTATCGAGAAACCTATAAGTGGTATCCATGGTGGGATTCTACAAAGTGATATCATTGTAATTTTTCATTTTTTTCTCACTATTTGGGTTAGATAGAAGAGTAAAAAAAATTGGAGTTTCTAATGAGCCTATTCCTGGGGGTATCTAACCCACATATAGGGGAAATCCAAAATTTATGTGATGGGTTGTTTCTATTGTTGGTTATGGTGTTACAATTGATCAGATTTCATTATTGGGGGAACCAATTATTTTAAAACAATACTATTGTTGATGTTTCTATAATTTATTTATTTTCCTTTGACAAATGATACAATGGTGTATAAAATCATACTTCAAACTAGGAACCTTAAGACTAAATTTCCATGTATTATTCCATGCCATGTCAACCTTTCTATGTGCATTTATTATATTTCTTGTGATTTTTGTATGTTCCTTCACTGTTATTCCTTGCAGTGTACTAGTATTTTTAGTAAGATGACATAATTGGTTCAATTAAAGTGAAAAAGACAATATAAATGGTGTTTCCCCATATATATTTGTGTTGAAACCTTAATTAACCACTTGTTCCACTTTTGTGAGTTTTATTTTGAAATGATAATAAAATTTAAGGGCTGATTACTCTTAAATTGAAATGGAATTAAATTTATCAAATCACTATGAATTAATTATTACGTTCTGATAGTAGACGTGCTTGATAGGATATAGTGACTTGAGATACCAATTTCAGTTGTTAAGTGTATGGGCCTTAGAAATTCAAAATTGGTGACATAATCAACTGGGATGTGAGGTTTATATATAAATTAATAAGTATGGACTTAAATAAATCAATGATTAAAAATACAAATGTTACAACTAAATGAAGATTCAAAATGAAAAGTAAAGGGTCTTTTCCACTGTAACATATATTTGAAAATCTGTATTTTAACGAAAATTATTATATATAACCCTTATCCTGACATAACCTTACTATTGGGATGTAGGTCATATCTCTGTGATTCGTCAGTGAATTTTCCTTATCACATAGATCTAGCTCCAAGATTTGGTTGAGGGTTGTGACTTGATTTTAGGTAGGTATTATGAATGTTCCTTCCTTGATCACTTCTGATATATATTATATTTTTTCCCCATGAGTTATCTTAGAAATTGTATTGGTATTCCATTGTGATGTCCTCATATCATAGGCTAAGAAAGTAGTGATGATCACACTTCACTGGTGGTAGGACATGGGCCAGCAGTGATACCTCCAATAGTTCCACCTAAGGAAACTTCTATAGATATTATACTAGAATCATATGAATAGTGATGTGCACATTTTTCCATTTCATTCATTCTGTAAAGGGTGATCCTCAACCCACCTGTAATATGGTAGAGTTGATTTAGGAGTTCCAGTGGATGTATCCTCTAACCTTATTAGGGATACTGGACTCCAGGCTACTGATTCATGGTAGGAGACCGTGTCACCTATCTTCAATCATATAAAGACACCTCATGATCATAGTCTCAAGATTTCAACATATATTCTACGTGAATCTTCCAAGCATTAGTGGGATGTCACCACTCAAGTTGGTTGACATTAAAGGATGGTCTAGGTGGACTTCCAAAAAACCTTTATTCAACTTATATTTTTCATGGAGCATGAGAACAAAAGTTTCTTGGGATATAATGCACCTTTATCAAGGTGACATGTTGATGATGAAATATTCAGCTCGCTTCACTGAATTAAAACATTTTTCGCTGAGTCTCGCTAAGGAAGAGTTGAAATTTAATAGTCGATTTGAGGATGGCATGCATATGCCATCCCCTCACAGGTG
This sequence comes from Viscum album, assembly GCA_963277665.1. Lineage (NCBI taxonomy): Eukaryota > Viridiplantae > Streptophyta > Magnoliopsida > Santalales > Viscaceae > Viscum > Viscum album. Next base: position 1,507,101,493 of record OY728128.1, on the reverse strand, counting down.
AATGTTTTCCGTATAACAACCATTTTTGAGATAGTGAGCCATTCCTTCCTCACTAAGAAAGATGTAAGAGAGTTCAACAATGTGATTCATGGTAGTTCACTTCTAAGAAGGGAAGTGGGTTATCAAGTGGTAGGAAGTGCCCATTCAAGGGTATACATGGGTGTAGTACTATCCAGGTGGAATGCACTGATTGTTATGTGGTGTGTCACCATGTTGCATGTCATTCCCTCAAAGCCCAGTGTACAAGGAATCTAATTCAATTTCACACTTGTGGTTGGATGGGTCAACTCCAACATTTCTTCTAATATTTTCTTCTAGTGTCCAATAAATGGGGATATATGTTAACACCTTTTATAGTTTTAAGACTAGGAACTCTACATTAGGCTGGGAATTTGTCTTCTATTGAACAACCTGGCTGAGGAGGTGGTTGAGGCCAAAAAAATCCAGCTCCATAGGCTCAACACTAGTAAAGTGGACCAACTCAGGTCAGTCACGCTACATCACAAAGCCACAGTTTGGGGTATATCTATGAATTATACATTAAATCATAGGATCATATATCAGGTACATCTATGGTTGGAGGTAATATTTCAACAGCCTCTAATTTAGTATCTTCCTTTTTTGATACAGATTCATCATAATACTTTCTGTATACTACCAATAATGAAAGGATAGGACTAGAAATTGAGTACTACAGTGGAGTGATAACTCTTGAAATTCCATTAGGGGTCTAATAAGAGAATATACACTAGTGTAGGGAGTCCTCCTTGAGATAGTTGTGTATCGTTTCCTGTGGGACTTCATCATCATCGAGATAACCAGCTTCAATATCATTCTAGATATGGAATGTCTAGTCACTAATCATTCCATTTTTTATTTCTATCATTGATGAGTGTCCTTCACATCAACCAAGGGTATAATTAATATACACAATGGTCACTAGGATATTCAGGTTGTCCAAGATGGACATGAGAATCAGGGGCTAGGAATAGTAACAACCTAGATGTAGAGTCTCCTTGAGATATCAGGGAACGAAGCTTGTGGAATTCCCTAATTTTGTAGATTTTTTTAGGGACTTCTTCCCTAATGATTTCTCTAGCTCACCTTCTAAGAGAGAGGTGGAGTTCACCCCTGAGATAGTTCCATGTTTGGAATCGATGTCCATTAATTTTTATCAAATGAAACCTATATAACTCCATGAAATCGAAAGGTATATTAATGACCTATAAGAAATAAGTCTTATCCAACCAATCACATCACTTCAGGGTTAACCTGTCCTTTTCACCAAGAAGGTGGATGGTTCCCATAGATAGTGGATGGATTACTACTTACTAAACCAGCATATGGTGAAGTACAAATATTTTCTTCTTCATATAGTAGACCTCTTTGAAATGATCCAATGTGAAATGGTATTCCCTGAGCTCAATTTGTGTTTAGGATACCATCATGTGAGTGTGAGGTAATCAGACGTACCATATATGGAATTCTAGAGTATGTAAAGATTCTACAAGTATATGGTTATACTGTTTGGAATTACGAATGTGAAGTAGTATATATGGATTTGAGGGATTGGGGTTTTCACCCATACCATGATTCATTTGAGGTAATATTTATAGGAAAGATCTTATTTTATTCTCACACCATATCTGACCATGTCAACCATCATGATATTGTAATGAATACACTGAGAGAGTAGAATCTATATGTGAAGCTATGTAAATTCCACTTTTGGATCATAATGTTTAACATATTGGGTCATATATTATCTGATGTTGGCATATCTATTTACCCAAAGAAGGTGAGAGTTATTCAATCCTATGTTCATCTTAATAGTGTGTTTGACATGTAATGTTTCTTAGGGAAGGCTAGTTATTACTGGTGATTCATCTAAGATTTCCCACACCTGGAACACTGCTTATAATCATGGATGATAAGGGTGTGAAATTATATTTTAATGAAGTTTTTGAGATGTTTTTTCAAAAGATAAAGGTGTTACAGAATTCAGTGCCAATCTTGATTCTTCTATGGCCTAAAAAAGTCTATATTATTTACTATGATTCGTTAGGGTTTGTTTTGGGAGTGGCTCAAAATAGGGGGATCGAGCTCTGACATATGGTTCATTCTAGTTAAGTCCCCATTAGTGGAAATACCCTATGGATGACCTCATGTTAGTGGTCACGCTTCATGAATTAAGATGTTGGAGGAAATTTATTTTTGATGGGTGGTTAATTTTTTACACTGATAAAAAATGTCTCAAATTTATATCCAAGAATATAGACTTTAATTTGAGGTGGATTTAGTGGTTAGAGTACCTATATTCTTTCAACTTTGTGTTTTATTATAAACCTAGAAAGGGAAATGTAGTGGTTGATTCCTTGAGCTAGAAGACTCTAACATAAGCCTCTAAGGGGTAGAGTAGTGAGGGGAAGTTAATGGATCTATTTTTTGATATGAACCTATATATTTAGAAACAACACAAAAAATCAGTTCTAAGTTCTCTAGTAGCGACATCCTCCCTTAAGAAGTGGGTCTAGATAATGATACTATCTATTTATAAGATCCACACAATGAGGGAGAGTTTCATAAGTGAGAAACCACCTCCTGGTTGGGTTGTTGATGGAAATGAGACCCTACACTATAGTGTCCATGTTTGGGTGCCATCAAATATACAAGAAGAGTTTATGTGAGAATATAATTTTCTATTTTGGGAAGTTCACCCCAATATTACAATGTTTTACCAAGATTTATTCCATTAATATTGGTGGCTGGGTATGAGGAGGATGATTTCATGTTTTATAACTTAGTTATCTACCTGTCAGCAGGTGAAGGCTAAGAACTAGTGTCCATCTAGACTTTTATATTCCCTATCCATTCCCAATTGGAAATGTAATGAGGTATCCCATGGATTTTGTGATAGGACTATTGAGATCCCAATGAGTTAGTAATGCAATATTGGTGATCATTGATAGGTTTACTGTGGTTTCAAACTTCCTACCAATTTGAGATACTTTCTCCATTGAAGAGCTTGGCATGATTTATTTTAGGGAGATTATTCCATTTCATGGTGTTCTGTGTTCTATCATATTGAACTATGATGTCTATTGTACCTCACGGTTCTGGAAAAGATTTTATAAGGCACTGGGTTCACAGGTTCTCTTCAGTTTAACATATCACCCTCAAACAAAAGAGTTTTTTGAACGGATGATACGATTGTTAGTGGAGATGCTTTGAGAATATATCATTGATTTTAAACATTTATGGGAAAATAATATCCCTAATATTGGTTTTTACTTCCAAAAAAGCTTTCAAAAAATCATTCAGATTGATTCATATGAGTCCCTTTATGGTTGGTTGTGACGTTCCCCTCTATGATGGTTATAGATGGGGGAATAATCTTTACTAGGCCCACATCTCATTTAGGAGACTTTATAGAATGTTCAAATTATTTAGAAGAATATGGCTACATCTTAATTCAAGATGAATTCTTATACTGATTTTCGTCATTGACCTCTAGAGTTTGAGGTGGTAAATTATGTTTTTCTACGTATATTGCCTAGATTGGTTCATTGATGAATTCAGAGATAGGGAAATTTATCAACTCTATATGTTGGTACTTTGTAGAAAGTGGAGTGAGTTGGGTCAGTACCCTATAAGTTTCACTTACCTCATAGGTACCATTCCATGAACGACATATTTAATGTATCCTATCTTTGAAGGTATCATTACGACCCATATCATTTGTTTAAAGCTGAGGATATTGAGCTCGAAGAATATGCATCCTTCCAGTATCACCTTATATGTATCATTGATCAGATCCCAAAGGCTCTCTGAGGTAGGTCAATTCCTATGGTTTGGGTGTTATGGTAGCATGGAAATGTATAGGATGAGAACATGGAGCGAGTGGTTGATGTACGTGTTTAGTGGGAGGAACACTTATCTAATGATTTTTTACCACCTTTAGAAGGGAAACTCGAGGATGAGTAATCATAATGAAAGAATTTTGTAACATCATGGCTTTTATTCAAGGTATAAATCATTTGTTTTTTGTTTAAATTATTTTTCTAGGCCCTATAAATGATTCCAAATGGATTCATGGAGGAATTAAGGGTGTATAGGGCATCTTAGGAGGCCAAATTTCTAAAATATTAAGAAGTGGATTGGGCTGAACTGTTAAGAGAAGCTCTGTTTCCCAGCCTCAAAAAGTTTCCCTATCTATTTAGATTAAGATAGTAGGGATCAGGGCTCCACACGATTTTTGGAAACTGTGCCCAAGGGATTACATTCTTGTAAAACTTGTCTTAAACATGTAGAATAAGAATTTTCATGGATTGTACATGGTTAACCAAACCATGCACCTAGCCCATGTGAGGGTCCTCCACAGGCAGTTTCATGGAACATAGTTGGTGCATGGTTTGTCCAATCATACATAAAAATCATGAAACACTACCTATGTGGGGGGTTTTTATGGGTTTTCCCTTAAAAAAATTTATACCTCACCCAACTCCTCTCCCTCTCATTTCTGGCAGAGAAATAGTCTTCCTTCACTCATGATCTCTCTATCTACCTAATATAGGGGTCTAGATTCATCCTCCCTACGGACTCACTACTAGAAAACTCATTTTACCCCCACTAAGGTTTTAACACATCTAGCTAAAAGTAGTGTTATATACCCTATTTTTAGCACTAAAAAAGCATTGTTAATGGGGGTATTTAATAGTAATTTGTTTAGCGCTGTGAAAGGGGGTATTTATCAGTGCTCAAAAAATAATGGATAAAGTGTATGCTTCAAAAAATATTTCATTCAAAATTATATATTAATATATTAATATATATTATATATTATATATTTTTTAAATATGTTTTATATATGGATAAATAGGAATTTAAACTTAATATATATGATATATAATGGAAATGGATTATAAACTAATCAAAAAATAATTTTATTTAATATTTTTTAAATTATTACCATGTAATAGTCATTACATTACAATTTGAAGATAAAAAAATCATAAAATTAATAAAATATCTAATATAAGATGAAAACATAACTTGAACATCAAATGGCCATAAATTTTGATCTGGGGGTGTGTTAGGGCGCTAACATATATCAAATAAAATATTGTAACGAGATATATGATGTGCCAACCCAGTGGGACTCCAGTCACTATTTTTTGAGGTCAAAAGAGGCCTAGAATGCCTCTAAAATAGTGTTTTATGTCCAAGAAACCTAATTTTTTAACATTCGATGGAATTTCAGCCTCTTTTTAAGGGGGATTCTTGTATTTTTCAGTTAGGACTGAATTTTTTTCCATTAATTACATTCATATTGATATTATGATTTTGAATTTTTATCCATATTCACAATATACTGTTATTTATAATCCAATATATAATAATATATAAATATTTTTATATATTCTCACATACACACAAAAAAACATATATTTTATGTGTATTTAAAATAGCCATATATAAATATATATATATATATACATATAGATTGAAAATAAATGAAATATATATAAATATATAGATATATCATAAAATAGAATAAAAAACAACATAGGGGAGTGGAAAAGGCAACGAGATCAGAGGAAGATGTCGATGTTTTAAAACTGGTTGGAGGAAGGGGCCCATGAGAGATGTTGAAATTAACTAATGTGATGATAAAGGGCATGGGAAGCACTCATAAATGGGGTGGAAAAGTTGAAAAATTGTGGGGTGAAAAGCGGTTCAAATAAATATAATTATCCCCCTTTATTAGTGGTGGCTTTATCAGTAAAATTTTAGTGATGTTAAAGTGGTCCTTTAACAGTTTTTTTATCATTGTTAAAGCCAAACCATTAACATCGCTCGCATTATTAGTGCTTCTAAATAACTGCTAAAGCCCTTTTAATAATGCTTTTAAATACCATATTTGTAGCAGTGACTCTAAATCACTCATTTTAGGATGTATCCGAAAGCTTGACGTAATATCTACACTTCTATTACATTCATTACTTTTAACTATTCTCCTCTATTTCACTATTTTGGTCCAAGCTCATTTTCCCAGTTTTTAGCCCATTTGACGATTCTTCTGATAACTACCATTTTAGATTGATTCATGGGCTGATGATAGAAAAGGGGTGTGCTTTGAAGCTAAGTTAGGTGGTCTTTATTATTTATCCAAGAGTTAATCCACACTATAAAATTCATTTTGGTTCCATATAGTGTACCTTTAATGAAATTAATCGTTTATTTTAAATCAATTCAGTTGATTTGTTTTACATGCTCGTTATAACCTTAGTGTGTGGAGAATCAACCCCTTGGTTGATCCCCTTCAATTAAACCACCCCAATGGGTGTGTTATACCCTTGAGGACCTTTTTACCCTTTTTCAAATTTTCTAAACATCCCTTGAAGGGTATATCCTAATAATTAATTTCTTGAGAAAATTAATTAAGTTTAATTTAATTATAAAACATGAGTTAGGCCTTACACCCTGTGCCATAAATATTCAACTTGACTAAATTCCTTTTCCAATTTTATAAACAGGTTAAGAATGACTTTCTTGTTAAATCACAGGAACTTACAAGCCAAAAAATTCCATCACATTAGATGTGAGAGTGATACAATGGGTTTTGACTTGAGGACCTCCTTGAATGGTCTCATCATACCATTTTGTGAGAATTTTTCGTATTATAAACATGTTGGGGTGAAACTAGATATGTATAGGACAGGCTATCATTTTAATCAATATTACCTCCAAACAAGGGACATTTGTTCCCTAGGGGAGTCCCCAAAGATGAGATTAGTGCTGAGATGGTAGTACCATGCCACAAGTGTGACTCAGGACCCTACGTGTGACACCAAGTATAGAATCATAGTTCAGTTCATGATGTTATCACACCTTGGATGGAGTGACACTTGGGACTTCGTTCATGGGCCACCACAGATAGACTCTTATCACATTTGTTTTATATAGAGCCCCTACATCGATACTTGTTTTCTTATCCGGACAACCATAGATGGGATCTGGGTGTATATTCCTAATATGTAAATAAGAAATGGCATGTATAAATTGATAATTCCAAGATTTATACTCCATGTAGAACTACAATCTTGGGTATACTCCATCACTTTATTCATTTATCTCATCACTTTACTTGTGTGGTCCTTTTCAGCTCAGACAGACCAATATTTGGCCAAAGAAAGTAAATTTGGATGGGTTTCAAATGGGGAACTGAGTCCGATGTACTTATTTATTCAAATAATGACTTTTAGTTTTTGTTAATGGAACACTATTCATTTTATATTATAGGGTATAGATTGAGATTTACACCATTGGTGGTGGAGTACTGATTATATTTGACACACTACTTTCACTTTCTGTTGTAACTAAGAAAACTTCATGATTTTAGGTATAAATAAAGGGAATCATCCAGATTTATATGCATTATTACCATCTATATGATAGAGTACAAGAGCATAGGATTGAACCTATGCTCTTGACACTAGTACCATCTTCCTTTTTGTCCACTTTGAATATTGATTGCATGTGGTATATGAAAGTTTCCATATTTTCCATGCACTATTATTTTATAGCTACATGACATCAGGATCATCATCTATTGCATCTATTTCATTTTAAAATTTCCCAATTGTTTATTCATCTTTCATGATTTATTTTGATTTTTCTACTACTATCTGACGACTGATACTACGTATTCAATGATGGGTTAATAGTCCACATCATTATAGTTTCTAACATATGTTCTTATAACTTATTTATTATTATTCTATAATCTAATACAGTATGGAATGGTATCCCCGTTTACACACCCTAATACATCCCTGTTATTCAGAAATCTCTAGCGTATGGAGAGGCATGCTTGAGGTATTGTGTCCCACCACCTCAGGGAAACACTAAGTGGCATCCAGAGTAGGACTCTACTTTCATGAAAACCAGAATATTATCAACTAATGTTCATTTAACTATAGTCCATCCAAATAAATCATTTAATCTAACTACTAAATACTTTAATGATAATTTGGATGATATGTCACAATCTGATTTTATGTTATCATATAATAGAGCAAAAACATTTCTTTCATAATTATATAAACACATGAGGGTAAAATAACAATCAGGTACACCAACACAACCCACAATAGTAAAAAATATTAATTATTAAATTCTATCAACCTCAATTAAAAAATTATTTATATCGATGATCTCATATATATCTTCCCAATAAGAAATGATAATAAATATCATAAATTATTTACATACTTCCTTAAGTTATTTAACAAATATAATAAGATCACAATTGACATAAATAATTAAAAAACACATATTGGTGTTATTTTGTTAAAATTATTAGAAATAGTTTCTATATAAACCATGATAGACCCTATGACCTCCTATGTGAAAAATCAAAAAATTTATACAACCTAATTAATCATGAATTTTACCCAAACAATTGTGAACTCTACATGAAAAACCATCATAAACATAATAATATAAATATAAAGTTCAATAATGATCATAATCCACTTAATCCACTTATATCAATTATATAGAAAATCCCACTCATTACAAATAAACATAACCATGCTAAGTGAAATAAGTGCATAACTTCCTATCTCTGTTACCCTAAAATGAGATGATATTGATAAAAATAAGAAAAAGGGTAAAAGAGATGTGGTATTTTCTCTAAGTGATTAACACATATCATCCAGGATTTAATTTATATAATGGAAACGAGTAGGGAAGAAAAAATGGTAATGGTAAACCACTCCCCTCGAAAGAGACAACATCCATGATAGAATCCCAAAGTGGGTTCTGTTATATAAACTATGAAATAACCTAAATTTATCCACATATATTGAGGATTAGTCCACACCACTGGTCTCTAAATGAACCCCACTTATAATAATGTTTTCAAATGTGTTCTTGGTGGTCTGGAATCATTTACAAGATGTTGGTTGAAGTGGTATTAATCTATTACCAAGCCCAAAATATTCCTATTGGGATACCACTAGGATTATTGTGGGTGCTACAGTATCCTGTCAAACATGATTTCCCCCTCCATTTGAGAAAATATATATCATGTTATTCTCCTTATATATTAACATATATGTAATATTACATTAAACTCCCAAAAACATCACCAAATAAATCCCTTGATCCAAATGTAAAAAATAAATCACACCCACATTTCATTAAATTAAAAGTTTGTTATTATTTTATTATATTTTCACATATTGAAAAAGAGGAATATACAAAAAAAATTCCTTTAAAAAAACAAATCAATGATGTACTAAATATGGTTATTTACATTTATAGACATTCCCTTTTGGTTTGTAGAGGCTTGGTTGTAATGTGGAGGGGTTAGATGTGCTCTAAAGTCATGGGGAATGCCTTGGTATTTTTTAAAGGTTACCTCACCTTGGTGGGGGAGTGGTGGTGGGCGTTTTGGTTAGTTATGTAATACATGGTGCACTATTTCCATAAAATAGGCACTCTATCCATTTTGGAGGATATTTTAGGCTCAGTGAATTACCTCTATCTAAATTGGGCTAGTGGAAATGGCTAGGGAGGGTGTGATGCTCGATGTGGTTCCATGGGGATTCTCCTACCCAAAATGGTCTACCTATAAGCATATTGATAAGGCATTTTGGAAGTAGTGTTAAGGATAAAATGGCTCGACTATGTGAAACATGTCATAAGGGCAATGTTTTTTCTGGCTGTAAAGCTAAAAAACAACCATGGTTATGATCAAGCTATGGTGGAAGTCATGGTGGCATTCAAGATCGTTTTCAAATGGACACAGATCATTATAGATATTGATAGATTCAAATGTGTAATCATTTAGAGAGTTATGAGGGGTCATAAATGTGATTTTTAAGTTAATACATCCTCAATAATACTTTATATATGCACCACCTTTTGAATTCCTCCAATTTCAATATTCATATGTATGTTACATCCTGGTAGAGTAATCTCATGCACATGAGCAACATTAATGGATGTTATTATTTGTTAAGGGCTCTTTCTACCTTTTATTTAAACCAACGATTGATCCCTTGAGATTCGAACCCTTGGTCCATGGATAATAAAATATTTTTTTGCTCATTTTAGACTCCCTTATTCACTAGTTAATATTTTTCATGGATTTTTATATTCCAATAATATTGCAGTAATTCATATGCTAGGTATTTACATGCTTACATTTTTATTTTTGGTGTTTCTTCTAGTGGTGATTGATCCTCGATCAACAATTCATATGTGAAGAATGTTGAACTTCTAAAGTTGAGGTAAGGAATTCATTTATTCTCTTATTATTTTATGAGAAATCAAGAAGTTATCATGATTTAATTATTTGGGTGATGGTATAATTAAACATATTTAATATTAAAACATAATAATAAAATGATATGTTTTATAGTTGTAATGATCCCATTTATTTCCAATGTGATAATTATTTTCCTATTATTTTACTAGATAGTGTTCTATCTATATTTATAATTTGGTTTATCATTTTCTCATGATAAAAATAGACAAATAATTTAAATTTGGTAATGTTTTTTGGATAAATAATTAAAGATAAATTTTAATGATAAATATTTATTCTTATAAATTATTGTAAATCAAATAATACTTAAGGAATTTTTAATGAAATCATTATTTCTTAAATTAAAAAAAAATTATAAAGAATTTTAAACTGATGTTATTTTGATGAAATAAAGAGGCATTTTTTAATTTAAGATGTTATTCCATAGAGTTTTATTAAACAGGAAGTTATACTTGGAGGAATTATAAAATAATTCTCAAAATTTAATACCCAAGGCCTTATGTTACATTATTTTAAACTATAATGAATTAATCAATTAATTCTAGAAGATAATAAATTGGTTGTTTGATAAAGATAAATGTTTTTTTTTAGTTTTCATAATTTTTTATAAAGGCCTCATATATTATTTTTAGGAACTATATGTCATGTTGAATTTGTTTTCTGGTTAATTGATAACTTCTGTGTTTATTTTTCTGTTATTTTTTATTAATTATGATGTGATGCTTGGATGGTTGATGTTTTGATGAGATAGGGGTGGGGATCCCTAGGTTTGTGGCCTCATTGGTCTCCTCATATGGTGGGATGCATGGTGATATGCATGGTGGTGTCAATGATGGAGCCATGGTTGATGAAATGAATTGATGTTGATACTCTATATTGATCATCATCACTAGAATAAAGTGATGGTGAATAACCACTAAAACTTCTTTAGATTGATGATTTATTCGATCAATAAAAAGAATCTAGTTGGTTATGGAAGATTAATATGTGTCTCAGAAATAATTATCTATGGGTGAAGGATGATAATATACTTAAGACTAATTCCTAGTTTCATTATGATAATTATGAGTTTTTTATGTCATTAAATGTGATTAACTAATTTGTGGTGTTCATGGCTTTGATTAATGTAGTGTTAAGTGAGTTCTTGGATCATTTTATGGTGTTTTTCATCAATGGATTCTTGTTGTAATTAGAATACAAGGAAGAACATGAATAGACTTTTTGGGTATTTTTTGGATATTTTCTTCTTGATAAGATTCTCAGGAAGTCGAAAATGTGGGAGTTCTATTTTTTTGATGTTTTTAATTAGGTAATTTCATATACCAGGGTTGAATAGTTTTTATCTCCTTTAAATATCATGGTCGTTGTTTCTTGAAAAGAACCCAAAACTATTACTAAATTGTTGAGTTTTCGTGGCGTTTTAGGCTATTATAGGAGGTTCATGCTTGGACTATCTCAGAGTGAGGCTCCTTATAATTCTATGACCAGGAAAGATATTTCATTCCTTTAAACTAACTAGTGTTAATAAAAATTATAGTATCCAAAGAATTAATTGTTTAGTGATCCAGTCCTACATTTTATAGAAGAATAAATCAAGTTCAAGGTTTTCATTATGGTTCACATAATCCCATGGAAATTGTATTGATTATATATATATTGTTTGTTTATTATGGGCCTTGTTAGTTATTTCCCCATGAAAGAACATATACCACCCGTGATCTTGATTTAGAAGTAATTATTTTTTCCGTTAGGTTTGTGGCGGTATTACCTCATCGATGAGCATTTTGTGGTTTTCAATGACCACAAGATCCTAAGGTATTTCTTATCCATTCATGAATTAAACTTTTATTATGTAAATTTTATTGAATTATTGAAGTATTATGACTTTAAAATTTTAGATACATCATGAAAGGGTAATTTTGTAGCTGACGTGAAGATTCAGATGTTTTGTAGTGATGTTGTCAATGAACATGGATATTCCTAGAGTGTGGTGGAAGAGATCTCAGATATGCATCTTATTATGGGAGATTTTACTGATATTGGATTTTTTTTATTTGTTTACGTATTCACATTTGGTGTAGTAGGTGGAGGATTTCTATTTAGGGGATTTTGAGGTGGATTCTAGAGAGATAATGTTGTTTGTGGTGATTCCCCTTATGGTTTTTCTGAGTATGAACAACATTAGGTGTTTTTAGGGTATTATTTTAATTAATCTAGAGATCCATGAGGTGGTTATATGTGAGTTCCATTACTCACCGTTGTGTTACATTCTTGTGTGGTGAAGACATACCATTCTCTGAGAGGTAATTTTTGGCTTCATTGGTTGAAATATTTTATTTAAAATTTTGTGTCTTGATGTTTAGTATTCCAAAATATTTCAGAGGAATATCATGTTCATAGTGGTTTTCTATAACCATTATATGTTCCTTAGTGTAAGATTTTGGAAATTTTGATGGACTTTATCACCATTTTTCTTTAATATAAGGGATTTTATGACATTATATGGGTGATAGTGAACAATTTTATGAAATTGGATAACTTATTTGTGATCAAATAGTTTATATTAGTAGAGGATTTTTGTGTTAGTATTGGGAGAAGATGGTGAGGATCTACAGAGTATTGAATAATATTACTTGATATCATAAAAATTGATGAAACTCCATGGAATGGAGGGGTCAACAGTATTATTTTTTCTCTCAGTTGTACTTTTGCATTTTATTTCATCCACATTTGGAATATAATAAAAAGAGTATTATGCATACTCTTAAGGACATTTTTTTCACTTGTGTCCGAGATTTTATATGATCAGGGAGAGGCACATACTATTGGTCATGTTTTTATACAATAATAGTTTTCACTTTACCATTGGTATGAAACAATTTGCTGTTTTTTATTTCTAAACATGTCATTAATTATTATGCCAGACTAGGGTTAGAGAGTTTGTAATTCTTGGTATGAGACTCATACAAAGATCAACCATGATGGTTAATGTGATTTTTTAGAGGATATGAGTGGTTTAGGATCTTAAAAAGTCTTATGAAAATCACAGGAAGTGGTCTCTATAGATATAAATTGGGGATCTTGTGTTCCTTAAGGTGACTCCTCGATGTGGGAAGTGATGGTATTTCTATGGGAGTAATCCTTCTCCTTGGTCTATTGGTAGTTTTGTGGTGTTGGATCATGTTGGAGTCATGTTGTATCAGATAATTCTTCCCCCATATATCATCTAATTACATTATGTCTCCCATCTGTCATATATTAGTTTTTATATTCATGATGAATCTAACATCATCAATTTTGGAGATATCAACATTGATGTAGATAAAACATTATATGAGATGCCTATAGAGACCTAGAACCTCCAATAGAAGGTGGTTCACAACTATGTTATCCCCTTGTTTTCTATCTTATGGCGAGTCAATGGAATAGAGGAGATTACATGGTAATGTGAATCATAGATAACTTCTTATTATCCCAATCTATTTGATGTATAACCTCCTTGTACCATGGTATTTTGGATGTTAACCTTTTTCTAGTTTATGATATGGTTATTCCCTTATTAAATCACATTATTTTTTTCATTCACTTTTTTAGAGTTATATCCCCTATGAGAGTGTTAGATATATGTCTATTTCTGTTGCATAGTTTTATTTCTTGTTCCTGTAAGTGAGGTGGTTGAGCTCCTATGATGGATATATTCTTTAGAGGTGTCTCGTAGGGTGGTTATATAGATAACACCGTCTCTTTTCTTATTTTTGGTATTGGTTTCAATTCCTAAATATAATAATTGATTGAGATGTATCTATTATAATGGTTTAGAACTTTCCATCTATTCCATTGTAGGGTTTTAATGATTGATGGTGTTAAGGAGGAGTTTAGAGGCGTTTTGGAGGTTTTGAAGAGGGAATTGGTCCTTTATAGTGGTCACAACACTCTGTTAGTGGGTGTGGTGGTGGGTTTTTTGGTTGTATATGTGGGGAATGGTACACCATATCCAGAAAAATGGATTGTTAATCCATTTTGGAGTCCATTTTACACTTGGATTTTTCCTCTCTCTGAAATAGGATAGTGTAAATAGACAGAGAGGTTGTACCACAAGGCATGGTGCCATGATGATTCTTCTATCCTAAATGGTTAGCTTATAAATGGATTGATAATCAGTTTGGATGGGTTTTAATGGGAATATTGATTAATGATGTGAAACATTTCATAAAGTTAATGTCGTTTTAGACTAGAATGATCAAGAACCACAACAACTATGCCTAGGACAGAGTATAAGTTGTGGTAACATTCATGATCATTTTTTAAATTTCCAAAATTATCACTGATCATTATGAATCATTACCAATTTTGAAATGGAAAAAGGTTGGTAACTTATGAGGGCTCTTAAATTCTATTTTAAAGTTAATTATTATCCACCAATACATGATACATGCATCTCCACTCTAATTACTCAGTTTTCCAGATGCTTTGGTGAGTTAGGGATTGGTTGAGCGATCTCTCAGGTTGGATCTCCATTTCTGGAAGTTGATTATGGGTAAGGGATTATTATACAACCATTGGTGAATAGTGATCAATCCCTTGAGTTTGTAACCCTTGTTTTATGGATCATCAAATGGATTTGGTTTAAGGTAATCTTCCTTCTTATTTATTTCTTATTTTCATAGTTTCTAATTTTACCGGAAGAATGTAGCAATGAGAAGCCTTACATAGTGGGTTTTTAGCATAGTTTGATGGTGTTTTTTAGATGCTAGTTATTAGTTATATTACATTTGTCTTAGTGGTGATCCTTCTACTAGAGGTTGAAACTCGACCTCCCACTCTTGAGTAAAGAACATTGATATTCTAAAATCAAGGTAGGGTGTTATTTTCTTCTCATATGACTCTATGTGAAATCATGATGTTTTCATTATTTAACTCTTTTAGTGATGGTGGCATACACCTTAATGAATATTAAACAAGAATAAAGAAAATATAAGTTTTAAAGTTATAATGATCACATGTAATAACACTATGAGAATGGTTTTCCTCTTGTTTTACTATTATTATTTCTATATATGATAATTCTTTGTTTCATCAGGTTATTATGATGAAAATGGTTAAATAAAATAATGCTGGTAATGTTCGTTGGATAAATAATTAATGTGTTGTGTCAAAATGAAATCATTCTTCTTACAATTTCATTGAAATCAACTGATTCTCAAGGCATGTTTAACTAAAAAAATTATTCGCTACATTAATTAATCTTGTCTAATGAAATAGAAGCTCATGTACTTGTTGATGAAATAATAAAGAGGTAAGTTTATATTTAAAATGTTCTTATATATAGTTTGATAAAACTATAATTTATTCTTGTTGGAATTCTAAAATAATTCTTATCATTTAATAGATGATTCTATTGGTTATATCTTAATAGAATGTGATTAATGAGAAAGTTAATCCAATATAGAAAAGAACCAATTTTTTGATAAAGATAAATGTTTGAGGAAAAGTGAGATGGTTTACTTATAAAGTATGGATGAATTGTTTTTAGTCCATAGATTCTCTGTCAACACTATTTTTTTCATTTCTTCATTACTTGTTTCTTTGGCTGTGATCCCTGCTATCTGATAATATCTGAGTCTGGAATGGATGGTGGCTTGATGGGAAAAGTGTATGTAGGGTAGGGTTTTTGGAGGCAGTTGATTCTTGAGATGGTGGATGCATGGTGAAACATATGGTGGTGTTGGGGATGGAATCAGGACTAATAGAAAGGGTTTGTTCATGATGGAGTGAAAATATCCATAATCTTGGGAAACTATATAACATGTTGTTTATGTCTACATGTCATAATAATTAGATGATAACATTATTAAAGTAATGATAAAGTAATAATATTCCTTAATTTAATGAATTAATGCAATATTAAATGTTTGATAAAAATAAATAATTGAAAGAATTATTGAATGGTTGTGTGTTTATAGGATACCTAGACCTTAGAAGTGGAAACTGATTGTTTGAGTGATTATGGCCATAATTGATCTTAATAATAGGTAGATTCCCATAGTTTTTTTGTGAGATTTATTATATAATGTATTTTTTCTGATTTTATATTCTGACCCACCCATTTAGGTAGGGATACTGACACTTAGGGAACACTTGGATGGTGTTTTCCGCAACATACAAGTTGGTGAGGAACAAATGGTTGACTACCCCCACTTTTATCGCTCTCGTATCCTAATACTATTATGTACTAGTTCTCACAGTGGTTACCTTTCTCATATATGTTTACAATGTGATGTAATTGATTGTGGTCATTTCACACACATGTATCTCTATATGCAGTATCCAATGGATTATTATAGGTATGTCATGTATGGTTTGTGATGGCTTGAGGTATAATTCATAACATATGGGTTGTGTTGGATCACAAAACCTACTCGGTTATTATCTGGAGATATGGAAATATATGATGAGATGATGTGATGCATGGGGGTGTTTGATAAATTATTATATGATGTTATTAATGGGATACATGGGATTATTTTTTAGCCCAAGATTCATTATTATGGATTAATACTGGTTAGAAATGGCTCAGAATGTGAGACATTAGGGCAGAGTGGAATACCAGTGGGTGAAGTGGTAGTGGGGTAACTTATTTCGATATTATATTATATGACCACCTGTATGTGGCACATGTTGAGAGATATCCATGGTGAGGTTGGTATTATAGTTTACATATTTAAGTGATAACTTATCTTCACACATTTTTCATTGGGATTTAGTATGAGTTCTTTATCTATTAAATGAGAGGATCTAGGGAAGATCATATTGAGTATAGCTATTATACTCACCTTATAAATATAAACTATTTTTAGGATCATGAGAGATGGATAGTGATCGGGATGGAAAATAATGGATCATGGATGTTTTTCATGTTCTATTTCGTATTTAAAGTCACTTCTGAGGATATATTTTATTAAATGGAATTTTCCTTTCTGTTTTTCATTTGTATGAAATTAAATAAAAGTATATATATCTATTTTATACTTGTTTATGATCATGAGTCATTGGTCATTTCTATATTATCTCTTATTTCTCAAATCATAGAGGGTAATGCCTCCTATATGTTTTTATGATATACCCTCAATGTTTTTTACTAACCCATGACCTATTAGAGGTGGGATTCTAGAATAATTATCTCCCTTCTATAACTATTAGACTATGAGGGGTACTTTTTTGGTGAGGGGACATGTACGATATTTTCTTTTTTAATGTATTTCCATGTTTGAGTTTTTTATTGGACCTTTATGGATGAGTCTTATTTTTAGATGAGGATACTTTGTTGGGAAAAATGTTATAAATTTCAAGGATGTATATTTATTAGAATTAATTTATCCATGGTAAAAACATATAAAATGGGATTATGAGGGTTTTCCATGTATTAGAAAACCATGGAGGTTCCCTAAGTCCTTATGTAGAATTTGGTTGAAAACTATGTTCATGTTATTTTTAGGATGTGTATATGTTACACAGTGTGTAAGTAACCCAGACCCATATTGAGAACCAGTGTATGGAAAGAAGTTGTTACACCTCATGTACACCATACATGCTAATTAAAAGTAAACCATATTTTAGTGTATCTCTTTAATTATGAAATACACGATGTGAAAGAATTAATCATCCTGAATTCATTAGACCCAGTAGTTTTAAGTGCATTGTGTAAAAAAAATTCATTCCATTGGTGAAGATTTTATTCATTTTTACCTATAGTAGGCTCCATGTGATTTTGGATTTTCCTCTTCTATTCTAGATGTCCTAATTTTACTTTTGATCACTGGGGAGCAATTATTTTTTTGTTTCTATTCTCTGTAATCATTCATTGTTATTTTCAGTGAAATATTTTTACTTTAGGTTTGTTTTGGTGTTTTGATCTTAACCTAGGGGGATATTATTTCCTTTTGTGATCTTTTGAATCTCCATCCTTGTTGCAATTTTCCATTGGAATTGTAGTGTTAATCAATAGTTAAAATAAGGAAGCCTAAAACTAACCCGACGGTTTTTATGATTGAAAAGTATATATAATATTTTGATTGCACCAACTTGATGTGTTCATAATTATATTATTCATTGATTAATATTATATCATGGAATTGGTTATGGGTTGGATTCCTTTGGGTTTATACATTGATTCAACTTGGCATATGGATACACTTTGGGTTAGAAGACCCCTTATTAATATGAATTGGTCAATGGCTTAAAGTGTGTATAGCATGACTTGAGATCGTAGGTGATTTTTTATGATAGAATCCCTAGGTAATAGATTATTTCTTAGGAATATTGAAAATTTGTGATATAAAAAAATTAATTGGAAAGATAAATGGTAATGTTAATAAATAACTTTTTTTTATTACGATGCGATATTATTATATCCTTATTGGTATGACTTTTTGAGCCCCATATTATAATGCTTGTAATGATCAGTCTTTTCCAAACCCCATGCTATAATGTTTATATTGAGTGCTTTCTTCCCAGTCTGATGTTGTAATTTTTATAGTGACTGGTCTTATCCCATTCCCATGTTTTAATTCTTATATTGAGTAGGCTTTTCCCAATCCCAGATTGTAATGCTTATATTGAGTAGGTTCAGCCGAGTCCCATGTGGTAATGCTTAAATTAAGTGGGTAAGGCTAGTCGTATGCTATACTGCTTATAATGAGTAGGATTTTCCTAGTCCCATGTTGTAATTCTTATATTTAGTGGTATATATCTATTACCATGTTTTAGTGCTTATATTGATAAGGGTCTTCCAAGTCCTATGTTGAAATTCTTATATAGTGGGATTTTCCTAACTTTGGGTGATTATTCCATGCCTATCTCTTTATTTCATACACTTATTATAATATTGGTTATATTAAGACACATTGGTATCAATAAAATAAATTTTAATCACACTATATTTGGGATTATGTTTGGTACTTGAGAAGATAAAATGGATGCAGGTTTGGAAAAGGGTAAGGTGCCTTGTTGCTGATTTGTTAATTAATGGATGGGTTGGAGTTTAGATATGGGTCTGACATGGGGTTCAGGATCCAATCATTTTGTATTATTTAGTGTCATATTTTTTTATTGTTTTCAATTTTACATTTACATACATATCATCTTATCATTACATGATTAATATTTATTGAATTGTTTAGTCATTCCTTTTTTTCTAGTTATGTGAAATGTTTTTTATACTATATTTCTATTACTCTGATATTTATTATTATTTGATTAGTACATTTTATTATACTCTATACCAATTTGTATACTCTACCCACTATTATTTGGAATCCTCTTGTGTATTAGGAGGCATGCTTGAGGTCTCATAACCAACCCATCTGGGCCACATGAGAGAGAGCCAGATTAGGGGATGTTACAAAGTGGTATCAGAGCATCATGTTTTCTTTTATACTGCTTTTGAATTTGGGAAAGGTTGAAAGGACAATTGGATGAGTCGAGACTTGGTAATGATATTGTGCATGGAAGAATCTAGCACATGTATTGCATAAAATCTCGGTACCTAGGGATTGGATTGTTTTACATGATGTTCTCTTATTACAGTTGATGTTATTTAACCTTGGGGGATACACATGTTGTGTGATAATATTATTTCGTAATGATATTATTTCTTGTGATTTCTGTTTGTGGCATGGTATGGTGTGAGATGAGAATTCATGCATAATGATAAAAGCATATATATATATAGATATATATATATATATATTGACATGCATTATTCATGATAGGAACAAATTTATTACATGTTATATATACTTTCATTTATGAACTATGATATGAGATACTTGTTATATATATTAAATGAAATAGAATATCAAAAATATCAATCTAAAACACTTGTAATACATATTTAGGGAGACCCAGTGTAGTGATTCTCTCTTTTTGTCACCTGTTGAGGTGGACCTTATTTGTTATATCCAGTATTCTAAGGAGTGTGGTTTCATTGTAGAGAAAACCACCACTCATCATCTTCACATTTAGCATCTGAAGAGTGGAAATTATCATGCTTCTAACACATATGAGTCTAAGATTCCTAATGATTATAAGGATCATATGGATGTTCATCTTCATGATATCATATTTAGGGACATGTGATCCATTTAAAAGGATACTGATCACACCACACCTTTGATTTCTTAGCCAAGGAGAGATTTCCAGCTATAATATCCACCTACGTTCACTAGGGATGGAGGCCCCTAGGGAGTCATTTTTTGGATTGAGTTAGTCGAGATGATATTTAAAAATCTTGAGACACCTACTAATAAGAGAGTGAAGCTTGTAACATATTTTTTTTATGGTCCTTCCAAGCATTGGAGGGATATTCTAGAGTTGGATGGGTAGCTAGAGGAGTTATCATGGAAGTAATTTGAGGTGATGTTCTTGATCCAGTTATATCTAGAGAGATTGAGGGATGAGAAGAGTTGAGAGTTCATGTATTTGACACAGGAGGGTATGTTAGTGATGGAATATTCCAAAAATTTCCCTAACATGTGTTCCTTTGTTCCATATTAATATATTGATGAGATCTCCAGAGAATGGAATTTGTATGACTTGATTTTCTATGAGATTAGATAACAAGTTAATGTTTTTAATCTGACTATATTTTCGTATATGAAGAATTAACCACCCACCATAGAAGGGAATCTGAGAGGGTCCCTATGTACGAGATGGACTATATCAGTAGGGAGAGCTAGGAAGTCTTCCTCTATTGAAAGAGTCTCTTATATTATGGTTTTCTCCAACAAAATAGCAGACAGTGAAGTAGGGATGGTGGTCATCCATCTCAGGATGGTGTTCCATTATAGTTCATTCATTGTGGAAAGTTGGTCCATAAGAGGCCTCAGTTTACATACCATATAGTGGAGTTTTGGGATTACATAATGATGGGCCACCTATATAGGTTTATTGGAGAATAATTTTCGAGAGAAATTCCAAGGGATCAGGACATGTACCGAGTCTAGGAAGGACTCAGGTACTTTTTAGCAGATAGGTAGTCAGAGTTCCACCTATTGTTCTAGTTGAGGAATGGGATGTGGAACTAATGTTTGGGAACAATAGTATGATGAATAGGTAATAGGTTAGTGGAGTCAGGTTGGAGCCTAGGTTAGATGGGAAATTAATATGCACATTCCGTAAACTACTTTGGAAATTGTTGATGTAGGACCTTCTATCATTAGGGGTGGAATTATTATATCTTCTACCATAGTATGAATTTTTGTTAATACAAGAGCATCACATTTTTTTTATCATATATTTTTTAATATGTTATGGTCTTGGTTATGGAATGGTTGGAAGCTGTTTTTACCATCAATAGGTCGTTGGGAGTGCGATTAGAGAATATCAACTACTATAAAGGGTGTTCTCTTGATATTGGTGGTTACCATTTCTTGTGGAAAATTTTTATAATGGAAATGACAAGTTTTTATTTGATCCTATGTATGGATTGGTTAGTCATATACTATTCTCATATTAAATATTATCAAAGAAGATTTTAATTTTTTTCTCTATAAGGACACAATTATTCTCACCAGACTTTGTGGGATCTTCAGGCAAGTCACATGGGACCAATTCGGTGTAAATTGAATTTTATAATGGCTCAGATATACAATACTTCTCAAGATTATGGGGGAATGAAGAAGGATTTCTTTTTTAGCAGTGGTAGATCAATTTTAGTATCTCTTACCTGTTGAGGTATATGGATTACCATCCAAGTGGTAGATCGATTTCATGATTGACTTGGTGACAGGATCAAAGCTAGTTTCTTTCCCACCATATAGAATCCCACTAGAATATCTATGAAAGTTGAATGTTTATTTAGATGATATAGAAACTCATGGATTGATATATCCGAGTATGTCTCACTAAGATTGTCTTGTTCTTTTTTCCAATACGGTTGTTGGCACCTTTCCCTTATGTGTCTATTATCAGATATTGAACCAGATGATGATCAAGATCTATTATCCTCTTCCATGCATCGATGATCTATTTGATTAGATGAGAGGTTCTAAGATCTTCTTTAATATCTCTTGGAGATCTAGATACCACAAGTTGTGGGTGAGACCATTATACATACGTCAGACTTCATTTACAATCTGGTGTGGCTTGTAAGTGTTTCTAGTGAAATTGTGTCATTTAAAAAATAAACTAAAGATATTCATGGACTTGATGAATAGAATATTTCATCAATTTCTAGACCAGTTTGTGGTGGTTTTTGTCAAAAATATATTCGCGTATGCTTTTTCAGTAGACATTCATGGAAAAAATATTTACATCTTCTTGAGTATATTGAGAGAGCATGAACATTACACTAAGATAAACAATTTTTTTTTCTAGACTGTTAAAGTAGACTTCTTGGGTCATGTCATCTTAGAGAAAGGAGTGTCAATTGACCTTTAGAATTTTTTAATCATGGTATCTTGTGAGCGGACCAAGAATGTATTCAAGATTTAGATATTTCTAGATTTTTATTGTTATTATTGGGATTTTATCTAGGAATTCTCACATATGGAAGCTATGATATAAGGGGTGACCAAGAAATGTGTGATGTTTAGTTGGATAGATTCTTATGAGAGTGATTTAATGGAGCTGAAGAGTAGGATGGACTCAACACCAATCCTTGATTTACTTGTAATGGTTAGGGCATATACTATGTATTATGATGCAGTTGGAGTTGGACTCAGAGTAGTTTAGATGCAAGAGGATCGAGTGGCCACTTAAGGATCCAAAAACCCATGAACTCACTTGAGGAATTACCCTAATCCCGATATGGATTTAAGTATGATGGTATATTACCTATGGTTTTGGAGACAATATCTTATATGAATGAGATTTGTGATGTACACATACCATAAGAGCCTTATGTACATATTTTCTCAATGGGACCTAAACCTCCAGTAGTGGATGTGGGTCGATTATAAAATGTATTAATAATTTTTTTTGGATTATAAACCAGGAAATGGAAACATTATTTCCAATTATTTTAGATATAAAATATTGAAAGACATAGTGTTAGGGTATTATGATGAGTAGAATATGGTGGAACTCTTTACAGACATGAATCTATATGTTCTAGAGGCTAAGGGATGAGTATAAATGACTTTTCAAATTTCTATACCAATTCTTTTATACTAGTTCAAGATAGAGTGGAAATAGGATCCAGATTGCTTGGTTATGAGAGACATCCTATATAGTGGGGAGAACACATTAAAATGGACTCATGCTAATGGAAATTATCTTCTTTTCTATGTCTAGGTGTGGGTTCCTATGGGCTTGCATGAGGAGATGATGAAGGAGTTTCATGTTTCTAGATGGGTGGTACATCCTGGGTTGGAAAAGATGTATCATGATATCCATAGATAATACTCAAGGATAGTATTGAAAAAGGAGGTATTTGATTTTGTGAAGATATGTTTCAACAAACACTAGGTGAAATCCAAGTATCAAAGGCCTAATGGGGTTTTCAACCAATGACCATTCCTGAGTAGAAAACAGAGGATGTCACTATATATTTTTTGAAAGGATTACCCAAGGCAACCCATAAGAACGATGTTGTATGGGTGATCATGGATGAACTGATGAAGGTATTATATTTATTACATATCTGGGATACATTCACAGTTTAGGCATTGGTTAATCCCTACGTGCTTGATATATTTATGTTTCATGGTTTTTTGGGTAGTATTTAATCAAATAGAGATCCTAGATTCATTTCCAAGTTCATGAAGAGTATTTAGAAGGCTACAGGGTTTTTGGTTATTTTTAGGTTCCCCTATCATTCTCAAACTGATGGAAAATATTAGTGGACCATTCAGGTTTCGGAGAATATATTATGTTCTTGTGTTTTTTATTTTAGTGGTTCATGGGAGTAGTATATAGAACTCATGGATTTTTCAGATAATAACTTCTTCCAGACATCAATTTTGATGAAGCCTTTTGACAATTTGTATGGAAGGCCATGTCGTTTTCCTCTTTGTTGTCTGGGAGGTAGGCGAGTCAATTCTTGTTGGGCCTAGTCTCATGCATGAGACAAATCAGTAGGATTAATTGATCAGGAGACAGTTGGTGACCACACAAAGTAGGGATAAATCTTATACTAATCATTAGAGATGACTTATTGAATTTTTGTTTGGCCATCATTTTTTCATTCAAGTGTCACATATGTTTGGGAAAAACTATATTTGAAAATAGGGATTGGTCATCCTAGTGGTGTACTGATTATCCCTCCCATAAAACTATAGTGTCATGCATGATGTGTTTCTTGTGTGTTAGCTTTAGGTATATTTTCTTGACTATTATCATATGGTATACATTGATGACTTCAAACTTTGTGTGGATGTGTTCTATAAGTATAATATAATATAGATGGTGGACCATTGTGATAATTATCTTTAGGGAAGGATTATACCTCTAGTTCGAGTGTTGTGGTAGCATGGGCCTGATCAAGAGGATACATGGGAGAGGGAGTCTGATATGCGAGCACATTGGACAATATTGTTCTCTATGTTTCCATAGGTATTCTTGGAGCATCTCAAGAACGAACTGTTATATGGTGGGGAGGTTTTAAAATCCAATCTTTTTTAGTCATGCCCCTGTTTGATTTTTTCATTGGACCTTGGTGGATGAGACTTGTTCATAGAAAGAGGTCCTTTTTGGGGAAAGTGACCTAATGTTTAGGGATGTATCTTTATTTGAATTAATGGTGTCCTAGTATAAACATATTAAATGGGATTATGAGAGATTTCCATTATTTAGAATACCTTGGAGGTGATTCAAGTCCTTATGTAGAATTTGGATGAAAATTTCATATAGAGAATTTACATGTCGTGCACATGTTACATGATGTGTAACTTCCATTAGAACCATGTCATGAACCATTACTTGGGATAAAGTGGTTACACATCATGTACAATGTTCACATCCTATAAAAGTTAAGAAAAGTAAAATATTAACCCGATGCAATGTGTTTTTTATAATATATCTTTAATTGATAAATACATGATGTGAAGGAATTACAAGAAATTTATTCCTCATACCCAATAGTTTTAAGTGCATCATGAACTTATGGTTTTCATTCCATAGGTTCATTTTTTTATCCTCTCAACTTAGGATGAGCTCCATGAGTTTTTTGAGTCTCTTTTTCAATTTTGGGCATCCTAGTTTCATATCATATCCTTGTAATGTGTTTATTCGTAACTTTTTAATGACTCAGATTTTGTGTTTAATATTTTTGGATATTATATGGATTGTTTTTTAGACCAAAAACTGAGAGAACATGAAATTATAATTCCATATGTTCCTAGAATAAATTTTTTAGATATATTAAATATATCAAATAGAATGTGCATGTAGTTTTCCTAAAACAAGTGGAATAACTCCCAAACGGGGGGCCTGGATTAGAAATATGATGGAACCATTGAGTTTATAATGTGTGTTATACCGGAGGTGTGTCATAATATTTCCCATAATGGGCCTTTTTGGGAAATGTTTCCACAGGAATAAAATTAATAAAATAAATAAATTAAAGATTTTATTTTATTTTTTCGATGTAGTGACTTGCATCCTATTTGAATATATGATTAGAGGATTTCATTAGAGTGGGATTCTCAAACCCTGGAGACTCATAAAACTATTGGAAATCTTTTTCAGTAAATGACGATGGTTTGGGATTAGATCATCAATTATTACACTAATGGAGTTCATGGATCTCCTCAACGATGTCAACAAAACCGCTCTTCATCAACGGTCGATCCAAAATATTGGTATGATATTTATTTTTATAATTTCAATCCCATTTATAAATCCATGATGATCGATGATCAATTCCATGAACATAATTAATACACGTATCTTCTGTAAAATTAAATGGATGAAATTTTTTATTTGTTAATTTTTTGTTTTATTCCACTTAGTTCATCTTCTATTAGGAAAAAAAATCGAGACCGAAAAAGTAGAGTCCATGGTTCATTCCACACATCTTGCGTTTTATGGATTTATTCCAATGTTCTTAATATGTTCGCCACATACATTTTCTTTTTTTCCAGTGGTTCGATTAATACCCAATATTTGGTTGTTGTGTGACCAAACTTCTGAAAAAAGTATCAATGTTGTAGGTGAGGTTCATGATTAGTTGTGTGATCGATGTACGATGATAGAAGTGGATGATTATAGGGGAATCCGATTGGTTTTGTGGGTTTCATTCTTCCCAGTTTTGTACAGACAAAAATGGTGAATGATAATGTGATTTTTGAGTGGATTCATGTCTTGATCTCCATCGATTGATGTTGGCAAGGACTAACTGAGACATGGTCTATATGTTCCCGCAAGGGTGTAGGATCTGGGGACCTGTAGGATGGAGAATAATATATTCTATTGGATCGAAAAATTGTCGAGAAACAAGAAGTGTATTTCATCTTTACACACTGTGTGGGCCCCTTGGCTATGGCACTTGGGTTTCAGCTGAAGTTAAATACCACACACCATATGACTCAGTCACATTCCATGTGACCCCTCCATGATTGCTTGATGTGTAATTAGGGACATTCACAGACATGGACATGAGAAAACATCTAATAAAACATTGTGTATCCAGAGACGAACATGGCCTTATGAACACATGATAGTACATGGACACAACCACCGTACGCGAACACAGCCAGGAAACACTGGAATGATCTCATGTGTCTCTATACACTATGTGATTCTTCTACACACTATGTATGTGGAGAGATAAATGATGTGTGATGATTTTCTACATGGTATTACTTGGGTATAGTTGGAGACACTGTATACCCCATGGTACACATTGTGTACCCACTTCAATAATATTTGTATCTCTTCATTTCAATAGTTTGGGACATTATAGGTTGGGTGTGTTCCTTTGGTCCTTTTCATTGAGAGTAAAACCTGGAATTAAATCCACATAATAGGATTTTGTTTCCCTCTAGAGGTATAGTCTTAGATAGATATTTTGTCTCCCTATATGAGACAAAATTTTGATCCTTTATCATCATTGTTCCCTAGATGGGGTTTGTCAAATTAGTGTGACCTCCCTGAGTAGGGTGTTGATCATCCATCTAGCTTGCTATATTGGTAGGTTTTTTAGTATTGTTGACGTAAGATCTTTTATGTAGTGGGTTGATCCAGATTGGGTTCATGGTGTCCCCCAACACATCTAAGTGTGACCCCTATCTAATTATCATAGGATTCTTAGACAAGTGATATTTCTTGGGTGTGGACCAATGATCTAGAACACATTATCGAGTTTCATTGATGATAGCATGTCTTATGGAGTGGACTATCCTAAAATGTGAATTGCTTCAATTAGAATCCTATGTCTAGAAGTTGGTTCTAGCCACCTAGTGGCATGGTGTTCTCCCTTAGTATATCTGTGTGTTTATGTTACAAAATTGTTTTTATACCTTATATTGATCTAACTGTACTTGGTTCTTCATGTTTAGTTTTTTGGGGGGTCTTACTGTGTATTATTATACTCACCCCTTCATAGTACTTTACCTAACATGTCATGTATTATGCAGTCAATGGCCCTTTTGATGTTGTCCTGGGTGGATAGCGATTAGGTGGAACATATCTTGATCTTTTTAGATAGAGGTGGTTATCAGGATCATACATTTCAATTTATTCCTCACATTTAGAGCAGTTTGGACCCTCTTTTTTTGGTCTTGTATTTTTCCAATTTTTTCAGCTTTAAATACTTTACTTTGGTTCAATGTTGTGTGATCTTAGATTTATGAATGAATTGTTTTAGTTTTTTTACAATTGATAATGTCATGGGATTAGATCTGGGTGTTTTTGTACATATACATTAGGCTAACACCTACCATTTGTGCGATATGTCTACTCGACACTAGTCCCTAATCCCTATCCTATTAGAGTCCATCTTGGGGTAGTCATGAGTTGTACCTCAGTGATTCGGGTCATGAAATATTGGAATCAAAGTGAAGATCCGGCCTTAGGATTAGTGTAAGTGAGATTGGGGTGGGGAAACATTTTTTAGTGTTTTGAGTTGGATTCAGGCTCGGGAATCCACTGTTGATGCGGTGGCCAACATATCGATAAACCATGACTCTAATCACCTTCTTTTCAAGTCTTAACCTATAAACATTGGTTAGAGGGAAAATTTTTGGTACATGAATCATATAGGAACGGTTGTGTTTTCCATTTAAATATTAGTTAGCTCTATAGATATACTATTTTGATCATGGTACCACTTGTTTAATTTCAAGATACCTCCACATAGACAACTGTCCAGGATTCCACTTCATGATCATGAGAAAGATTTTCCTAGTGAAGATGTATTGGTAAATGGGCATGTATCGAAGATAACACCCCTAGGGGTTTTAACAGTTATACCTCCAATTATTGAGTAGCAGCTAGCATAGGAAGTACCAGGTAAGGATACACAAAAGTCGAGTGCATTGCATGTGTTTTATTGGAAGATCCCCCTATGGTTTTTTCATGAGACATACTACTAGGTGGATGAGGACTATCAAGTGGTATTCAATCACATTTTTTACCTTGTGAGGAGGCCTGCATATCCGATAGTGGTCCTCATA
Source organism: Viscum album (assembly GCA_963277665.1). Classification (NCBI taxonomy): domain Eukaryota; kingdom Viridiplantae; phylum Streptophyta; class Magnoliopsida; order Santalales; family Viscaceae; genus Viscum; species Viscum album. Next base: position 1,507,072,540 of record OY728128.1, on the reverse strand, counting down.
ATGATTCTTTTTCAAGGATCTCTTAAGAGATGATGGAGTATAGTAAATCAGTCACATATATCTCTCTCTGGGTCATAAATTGAGTGTGTTTTTAGGGAGGATTTCTATCCAACCATATTGTGATCAGTATGCATATAAAATTTTCTATCTATATAACTGGGCAGTATGACCATAGAGGAGTACTCCGTGAGGTTTACAAATATCTCACACAACTCCTTGGATATGGTGTGTGATCAAATCATCAAATCATAGACCTTTGAGATGGTATTACAACATGAGATCTAGGATTCAATTGTATCCCTTTTCATTCCCACTTATTCTGGGGTGATTGCATGGGACATGGTGGTGAAGAACTTTCTAGAGAAGGAACCAACAATTGGGAAAATAGTGTGTAACCAGTAGTGGGGACCCTAAAAGTAGGAAGTCGATAGTATCATAGGGCTCCAAGAATGTTAGATACTTCCAGATGCAATATCAAGACACAGGGTCAGTGTTTCATGGCTCTTAGGATGGATCAAATCATCCAAGGGAGAGGTGGTGTTTCTCTTTCGATGGTAGCCAAACATCTGGCTTGGGATTTTTGAACTATTCCGTAGTTGATTGTGAGGCAGTAAACGATCCAACAAGAAAGTCACAAAGGTGGGAGTATGGTGGTCTATAGGGTAGAAGAGATGGAAGAGGGATCAAGAGGGTATCATGAGGTGGTCATAGGTTCAATCTAATACCACCACCACCCCAAGTGATCCACTCTAGGTTCAAGGAGTTGGTGGACATATATGAAGCTAGCTGGCAGCTATATAGGAATTAGACCCTGTGGATTTAGGTACGATATGAGGTAAAATCTATTTATTTTCCCTATTAGTTGTAGTATTGAAAGATAGAAGTTTGATGCATTCCTTCCTTTCCACATCTCTAGTTCGAGACATAAAGATTCTAGTTGATCCATTAGCTCCACCATTATGGTTAGATCCCTCGACAGGTGGTGACCCAGTGGTTGTGCACTAATTTGATAATGTGATATGATGGTTGGATGTGAGAGATTTTTATTTAATCTTTTTATTATAGTAATAATACATTAGGATTCCATCTTTGTTATAGAATGGATATCCACAGTTCATGGATAGATTGACTATTTTAGGAAAAGTATGTCATGTGTTCATAGTCATATAATGATTTTTTACTTAGTGAGTGAAAAAGATACCATGGAATATTTGGATGAGGTGAGACATATGAGAGTGAAATTGATTAATCAACAGTTATCTATCATGAATCTTGAAGTAGTGGAGTATTTGGGCTATCTGTTTCCTATAATGGTGGTGGAGTATTAGGATGTCATTCTTAATGATTTACAAGGGTTACCAACCTTCTAATAGATAAAAATCTTCATCGACTTTGATCCCATGATGGAAACGATATCTACATCATCATATCAGATAGATCCCACATAGATTTGATCGTTTAGTTTTTAGTTGGAGGACTCAAAGTAGAAGGTCTACATAAGACCTAGTGTTTCCCCCAGAGGAAGCTGTAGTGTTTTTTTTCACCAAGAAGTTGGATGGGAGATTGAGGTTATGCATGGATTATTGATTCTTGAATTAGGTGACCATGAAGAAAAGGTATCTCCTACAAAGGATCAAAGACCTCCTTGATTAGATGATAGGGGAGTGATAGTTCACAATAATTGACCTCAAATCAGGATATCACGAGCTACAAGTATGGAATGAGGATATGATGAAGATGGCATTCATAAGCCTCTAAGGACTCTATTAGTACATGTTGATTTCATTTAACATGAATAATTCTATAAAATTTTTAATGGGACTGATGAGCCAAATCTTCCAACCCTATATAGAATGGTTTATTGAAGCCATCATCATTGATATCCTATTGTATTTAGCGTCTGAGGAGGAGCACACGAGACACTTAAGGATGGTCATAGACACAGTCCAACATAACCATATTTATAGGAATATATTGAAGAATCGATTTTTGAATTAATATTTACACTTTATTGTACACATCATCACAGAGTATTGAGTAGTAGTAGACCCAAAAAAGGTTGAGGCGGTTCTTTCTTGGGATCCACCCAAGAGTGATACCAAGGTGCAGAGTTTCATTGGGCTGGTAGGGTACTATCAGAGGATAATACCTAACTTCTCTAGAGTGGTGACATAATTTACAACTTTATCATGTAAGGATAATCCTTCCATATGGAAGACAATTTCTCATCAGTGCTTTCAAAATTAGAGATAGAGGTTGACGAGAAATCCCATATTAAGATTTCTTATGGAGAATTTTGAGTACATAGTGTTCAAAAATGAATCAGGTACCTTAATTGGTTGTGTTGTGATGCAGAGTCAGGTGGTTATTTCCTATTGTCAAATCCATTTGAGACCACATGATTAGAAAATCATGACCCATTATCTTGGGTTTTCAATAGTAGTTGTCTCATTAAAGATGTGGAGACCCTACCCTATGAGTGAGAAGTTTATCATTTACTTTGAACAAAAGAGAGTCAAGAATACCTTATTGTAGAATGATTTTAGCCTGATATAGAGGTGATATCCATAGTTCCTCCATGACCATGACTTTGAGATTTTCTATACTCTTGGGAAGGGGAATATGGTGGGAGATGCTCTCAGCAAGACATCTTATTCTAAGTTGTTGGCTGAGGAGTCATAGTAGTTATCCTTGTTTGATATTTTGTTCATAGACAAGGATAGTTCCTGGAGATATTTTTAAATGATTGTTATCCCTTGAATTTTACTACATTTTAGGGATTCTCAGGGAGAATATATCGACTAAGAGACCTTACGTACTCATATATCCACTAGACATTCTCTTAATAAATATATTAAATGTGGAGAGTATGCTATACTTTTCATATTATGGATGATGGTAACTTTGATAATTCATGAAGAGGTGATGTGTGGGTTTCATAAATCCCATTTTATGGTACATCAAGGTTTGGAAAATATATATTAGGACATCAAATGTTAGTTTTGATGGCCATGTAAGAATAAGGGACTTCTAGAGTTTGTCTCTTCATTCCTCACTTGTCAACAGGTGAAGGCTGAGCACTAGGTTATAATGGGTTTAGCCCAACCCCTAGAGGTTCCATTGTGTAAGTGGGAGGGGATATCCCTGAAATTCATGAAGGGATTACTACAAACATCTAGGGTACATGATTACATCTGGGTGATCATATAATGACTCACCAAGTTGTCCCACTTCCAAGCCATTTTAGAGAAGAGTTCTGTAGAGGGCTTCATGAGACTCTATGTACAAGAGATAGTCTGACTCCATGGGGTTCCCTTGATGATCATATCTGGTCATGATGATCACTTCACATATCATTTATGGGGGGATTCACTTCATATTTTAGTACTTTGTTTTTCTTGATCACAATGTTTTTCTCCCAAAGAAATTTCCAGACAAAGTGGGTCATCCAGGTCTTGAAGGAAACATGTGGGATTGCATGTTGGACATCGGATATAGTTGGTACGATCACTAGACCTTGGTGATGTTTTTATAAAACAATATCTACCATTCTAACATTATTATAGAAACCTTCAAGTATTTTTATGAGTGACCCTGCATGTCACCACATTTTTGGACTAATCTAACAGATTCAACAATCCCGGTCCCAGAGTCAGTGAGATCTACTATAGGGAATGTGAAGATAATCTAGGAGTGGTTTAGGAGTACACATAGCCATCAAATGGCTTATATGAACTGAATATAAAGAACTTTAGAGTTTGAGGAGGGTGAACATGTGTTCCTGAGGGTCTCTCCTAGATCTTGTTTGAAGAGATTTGGCCACAATGGAAAGTTATCACTAAGATTCATTAGTCCCTTTCAAATACCATGTATAGTTGTTGAAGTGTTGAATGAGTTAGCTCTATCACCATAGTTGGACTGGGAACATTATGTATCCCAGGTGTCGTAGCTAAAAAGTTAAGTGTACAACCCGTCACATGTTCTCAACAAGGGAAAACTGAACATAGAGGATGTACATACATTTTCATAATACCAAGTGGATATTAAGGATCAGCATGAGAGGATCCTTCATGGGTGAATGATTCCCCTTGTACATGTAAGGTGGTAGTTTGGGAATCTTAAAGAGAGAAATTCTGAGTGGGAGACTGTAACACCCCAAGCTTCCATGTTACGCTTCTCTTTGAATAATAGAGCATCGTGTGTTGTACGCAACCTTGAGTTCTAACACACCATGACCAATAAAAATAGCCGTTATGAATAGTAATACCTACTTTTTGAAATTTTATAAATTTTATATCTCCAAATGGAATTCGTTTTTGTATTCGGAATATCAGAGTTAACTTAAGTTGAAATTTTTGTAATTTTCTAAGAACTTTCAATTTTTTATGACTAGTGAAAAATACTTAAAAACAACTTTTTTAATCATAATAAATTATAGTGATAAATTATACTATTGAGTGGTTTTAAAGTATAATTATAATATATTTTTAAAATTTTATCCAATGGTGGTCATTAGAATTAATTTAACATTGAAATTGGACAAAAACAAGTGTCAATCTTTTGATATATATTGTTTCTTAAAAACACGCTATTTGTTGTGACAGCGGGAATTTGTTATAAAAAAAATTAATGCAACTTATATGTTTGGAATTTTGTAAAATAGACATCATTTTGGAATTCGTAATATCAATTATATCTTAGGGTAAAATTTTGGCATTGTTCTGAAAAACATCAATTTTTGATGAATAGTGAAACCACTAAGTGGTAGTTAAATAACTGATTTTTCATTTAAATGAGATATTACCACTTCTCTGATTTGATTTTCAAAAATCCGACATACATGGTTGTCATTAGGAAGTAAAATGTGGTTCAATGGGACTAAAATAATTTTTTTGGTGAATAGTAACTTTTAAGTTTAATTAATCACGATTAAAGGTAATTAGTGTAATTTAAGGTAAAGATAATGTTATAATAATACGAAATGACCTTTACACTTGTGCTACCCCTATTGGATGTGTCATGGACGACCAAGAAAATCCATGGGTCAACTTGGGGACCCCAGGGAGCCACTTTGGTAGGAAAATGACATAAATAACTTTTATTTAAAGTTAAAATAAAAATGTCACAAACATAAGTTGTTTTACTAAAACAATATTTAAATGGGGTTATACAAGTCATATTTTTGACTATAAATATTCATTAGAAATATAAAAAGATTTCCTACATCATGATATTTGTTTTATAATTTTTAGACATTAAATAAATTAAATTATTTATGACCCCATGATGATGCAGCGATTACCTCATTAATTAACGATTTAAATAAAATGAAAATATAATGTAAAATCTAAGACTTACACATGTAGAAAATCTATTGGATGAGTATATTTCGAACCCTTATCACCTTATCCTCTAAATATATCATTGTGGGACCTTTAGAGTCCGAAAATCATTTCATAATAATGTAACATTTCAATCTTTCCAAGAGTGTCCCTCCTCTCCACTTATAAAAGGCCCCCACCACTACCACCTTACTCACACTTTAAAAGCCTTTTGGATCAGCCAACCTCTTCCCAAATACTCTCCCAACTTCCCCCACGTCACCTTCCAAACCCAATTCCTCCGACTACCCATCCAAGCCTCCCGCGACACAGTCAGGCTCTATCTCGCGGTATCTTCTTTCATGGCTCCGTATTAGGGTTCCTTCGTTGGGCGTCCTTCCACCGTCCGACTACCGACCTCCTCCATCCGCGCTGCATCAGTAGCTCCGACAAGGCCATCCATGTTTCCTGCCTGCACGCTCTTCCTTATTCCACCTCGCGGTATCTCCCTTAAAACCTTCGAATTAGGGTTCCTTCGTCAGGTATACTTCCACCCTCCAGCTACTGAGCACCTTTATTCACGCTGTATCAGCACCTCCAACAATTCCATCTGAGCTTCCTGCGCGCACGTTCTACCCTATTCTTGCGACTCTGTTCAATAGGTCGGCACACTGTCTTCTATTGCATCCATATAAGGGGTTCGTTGTACCGAGTTGCTTCGACGAAGGTCAACGAAGCATTCCTCAAATTCTTCGGTAGGCATTCGGTCTTACGTCGTCCTGGTACAGTTTCTCTCAAGGTGACCTACAATTGTTGGAATTTAGGTACAAATTCCTCCATTATACCATATTATATTTGACTAATATCTTCAACTGTGTTTCTCCGTGTCTAATTAGAATCATTTGTGCAATTTCAATCCATGTGTGGGATACTTTCACTGCATTAGGTGACATTCGAATTGAAGATTTGAATCTATATTTTCTATATAAATTCTATCTGTTTCTTTTGCTGTAATTGTGGTTCATTGCAATCACAGTACAGTGCTTCTTTAGGTTTTGAGAATATTTAGTCATGCTCTTCTATATGTGGGAACCTTTCACTGCATTATGTGACATTAATTTAGGATATATAACTGTATATTCTATATGTAATGTATATATGTTTGTTTGATGTTGGTATTACTGTGTTTCATTGCAATTACATATCAGTTCTAATTCCAGATTACAGAATACTTAGTCGCGATTCCAACCATCTTAACAGCATAAAAATTCCTCAATATCCCTCAAAGGTAATCATTCAAAATGTTTTCCTTATGTGTTCCTTTACTGCATTAAATTTAATTGAATATTCTATTTTCGACTATATATTTCTATATAATATATATATGCTTCTTTCGTGTTGGTGTAATTTTTGTTCAGTAAAATCACATTACACTTCCTATTTTTTGTTAACAAGAAATATCATACAGAATTCAAACAGGAATTCTCCACAAATTGACTTATCATTAAATTTTAAATTGAATCTATGTAAACATAAACATCTTTTGGTTTCATTCAAAAACTTGATAACTCAACATAAAGACAACAAAACAAAGATGCAAACACCAACACCATCGAGAGATGCAATGCTACAAAGGAGAATTTGTATGAGAGAACGAAAAATGGTTACAATAGTATTTTATTTCCTTGAAAACATTACAGAAACTTACATACTAAATTATAGGTTCCTAACTTGACAAGAAAATCACCCGTGGAATCCCATCAACTTTGTTCTACTGCTTCGTTAGATTCAAGGAAAAAAATACGACTTGATTAGAGGAGTACGCAAACCACTTTCACATATACCTACCAATGGTTAGTATAATTTTATTTGACCAACATTTTCATATATAGAAAATATATTAATTATAAATATTGTACTCTACATTACTCATTTTTCATTTGAATTGACCGTGGATCTAGATTCGGGATCTTCTTCGGAAAATAGTGTTATTACAACCATTAGAAAAGGTTGTAGTAACATTGTTTACTGTACTTCAAGTAAGTATCCGATCATTTGAATCTTAAATTCCATATAATCATTATAACTTAGTTCATGTACTGTCTATTCACCAAAGGAGGATCATGCATATCATTGTCACCTTTATCCTTCATGGGTGATTTATATTACACTGTCAAATAACAATGAGTATATATATTTCTTTTACTATCTCATAACATTGCATGGTTTGTCAACTACTAAATTACATTGATAGATCATCATGGATGTGGATATTCATTAACAATATCTGTGCCTGGTAGTAAGAGAAAGAATATATTTCCATATAATGATGAAAATTATGACCCCTCTGGTAACTACTCCGCCATCGTATTTTTGAGAATACAATCACGTTATCTGTCATATTTATTGAAAATTTTAACAAACTATGCATTCATTTTGTAGGTGTAACGACTGATGGAAATATTCCCACTTACCCTTCGCATAAATTATTATCAGATTAAGAACAAATCATGTGTTCAAATGCTTTCTAATTGTCACATACTAAATTTTGTTGCATACTTTGTTTAAATCAGATTATGTTTTACTACTTCAACTACTAGTAACGAAGCTTATTTTCATGACACAAGTGTGATGTATATTATAATCATGCTATACTATTCTTCTATATCTATAGATATATATGTCTATTTTCCAAAGATTTAAAAGTTATTTGAATGCATAATTTACACTTGGAAAGGTTGTGTCATCTAAACTGAGTCATATCATTTCAGAAAGAGATTTATCAACTGGTGAAATCAATGATAGAATTACTCATCAGAAATACTATTTAGGTTTGAACAACCACATAATAATCTATTACTTTATAGATATTTCGTATGCATTTTCTACTAATTAAATCAAAATACTACTTCAGAAAGAATGCAACTACTACACCTTGCGGAAAATTCAGGTCTTTTTCTTTTGTGTCTATATATATATATATCCATTCATTCGGTATATCAAATTAATTTAATTTAATATTTTACACTTGAAAAGGATGTTTCATCAAATTTTAGTCCGGTCACTTTAGAAAGAGATGTAACAACTGCTGAAATCAATGATGGGATTAGACCTAGAAGACACTGTTCAGGTTTGACCTACTACAAAATAATCTGTTACAGTATAGAAATTTCATATTCATTTTCTTACTAACTAAATGAAAGTAATACTGCAGAAATAATGCAACTACTACACATTGTGGAAAATGTAGGTCACTGTATTATTTTTACCTTTTACTATAAAATATTAGTCATGTAATGATAGTTTTATGTAATTTATGCTGCCATATTTATTAACACCATTCATTTAACCCTTATTTACCTTCAGAATATAAGAATAGTGGAGACCCCTCTAATGTATGCCAATACTGTGGATCTATCTTTTGGTTTGATGAGAGAAATATAAAATGCAGCACCAAAGAAAACCCATGATTTGGTGTATGTTCCACGCTTGGTAAAGTCTATTTGGAATTACTATCATCCTGTCCTCCGTACCTGCGAACGTTGGTCTTTAATCAAAACTATGTGGAGGCAAGAGCATTCTATGAATGTATGCATATTTACAATTATATGTTTTCATTAACGTTAATGGGTGGTAAGGTTGAAAGATCATTCAATAATGGAAGAGCTCTAATCATATTCAGATTGAATGGACAAAACTACCATCGCATAGGTAGTTTGTGTCCTCTAGAGGGACAACCACCTTGGTTTGCCCAGCTATATGTTTATGATACTGTGACTGAGTCTCCGAACAAGATTCTGAATGTCAAGTAATATTTGACATATAGGTTAACACATTTACATGCCTGTCATATTTTCACTTCATTCTAAATTTAATTCAATTTGCAGTTATGCCGAAGCAAATTCAAATACAGTGGTCAATCATAATATTGTTGTCATCTTACAAAAAATGATTCATGAAATTAATGTTTTAGCTCGTCATTTCAAAATTGAAAAGGATGTTCTTGATCGTCAAGAACATGAAAACTTAAATTTTCACCTTCTTAAGAGAAGAAAAATAGATGCATTGACATAAAAATTGCCTACTACTTCTCAGATTGCGATGATTATTGTCGGTGACATTGAATATATCAACTGTGAAAGAGATATTATCATTCAAAGCATAAGTGGTGATTTGCAGTGGATTGATGGGCATCATCCCCGTTACCTTCCATTGCAATATCATCTAATTTTCACAAATGGTCAAGATGGATATGTTGACAATGTTTTGCATCGATCTACGTCTATGAGTACATGTAGAAAGGTTAGGAAAGTAACAATGCGTGAATACGTCTCCTTTCACTTGCAATGTCGGTCGAGTGACACATTGATATTACAACATTCAAGAAGACTGTTGCAACAATTTATTGTTGATTCTTATACAATGATAGAGTTTTAGAGACTATCTGTTATACGCTTCATTCAATAAGGCTAGAGGGTTTAGTTGTACAATGGGCTGCAAGATGCTTTTCTTCGAGGTGACCGTGATGTGTATGCAAGCAGGAAGCAAATCATTTTACCGTCTACATTTACTGGTGGTCCAAGATATATTATTCCAAACTACCAAGATTCAATGTCAATATGCAATTGGGCAGGATATCCGGATTCTATTTTAACGTTTACATGCAATCCACTATGGCCTGAAATCACCAGATTTGTATCATGTCAGAATCTTCGTCCTTCAGACTGTCGGCATGTTGTATCCAGAATTTCTAATATTAATGTTTACCAGTTAATGAATGATTTACGAGAGAGTGATTTTTTTAGAAAGTCATGAGCATGTACCTTTTTTAATACGAAGTATTTTATTAGACATACTTTTTCTTATTTATTGTATCTTTTGTTGAACTGTGTCATTTATATTATCACTTTCTGTGCAGTTATTCATACAATGGAATTTCAGAAACATGGACTGCCTCATGTACACATTCTACTATTATTACGTAGAGAGAGAAAAATAGGTACTCCTGCCTGCATTGACAAATGTGTTTCTACTGAAGTTCCAGAAAAAGGTGAGTTCCCAAAACATAATGATACTGTTAAGAAGTTTATGATGCATGGACCTTATGGTAATACAAATCTTAAATCACCTTGTATGAAAAATGGAAAATGTACAAAAAAAATCAAAAATATTCGTTGAAAATACTATAGTTGATGATTATGGGTATGTTCGATACCGACGAAGAAATGATGGAAAAACAATTGTGAAAAATGGTGTCCCATTGGATAATCGGTTTCTTGTACCGTATAATCCTTTCTTGATAATTATGTATCAAGCTCGTCTGAATATTGAAGTTTGTAATCAATCTACTTCCATAAAATATATGTTCAAGTATATTAGCAAAGGTAATGACCGTGTAACAACAGATCTGTATGAAACCAACACTACAGCATTGTCAGGCAATCATGTCGATGAGATTAAAATGTAATATGATTATCGATACATCTCTCCTTGTGAGGCCTCTTGGAGGATATTTTCCTATGATATCCACTATAGATATACTCTGGTTGAAAGATTACATTTTCATTTACCAGGCCAAAATAGTGTTACGTACACTGACAATGATCATATTGAGGATGTCTTGAGTAAGGATAATATTTCTAAATCAATGATTACAGTATGGTTTCAAGCTAATGTTGCTTACCTGGAAGGAAGATGTCTCACATTTTCATAATTTCCCACTAGTTTTGTATTCCACCAACGTGAAAAAATATGGTGTCCAAGAAAGGAGGGGTTCAGTATTGGTATACTATTTTATGTGCCACCGACAACTGGAGAGCTGTATTACCTCCAGTTAATGCTCAAAAATATCAGAGGTGAATCTTCTTTTGACAGTATTAAAACTGTCAACAACATTATTCATGGTACTTTTCGTGAGGCATGTTCGGCATTGGGACTTCTTGCTGATGACAGAGAATTTATTGATGCAATAAAGGAGGTGTCGACATGGGCTACAAGACGGTCTATGCACCGACTTTTTTACAACATTTTGTTCTCAAACAATATGTCTCACCCAAGCATTGTGTGGCATGAAACATGGGAGCTCCTCAGTGAAGACATTCTCTATTCGCAACAAAATAGGCTACAAATTCCAGGTATATGTTGTCTTATTGCTCAATATATATAATCTAAAATGTGTAGTTGTTAATTCAGTAAATTTTTATTCTTTATTAAGACATTGTACTAATTAAATAATAATATTTCATGCTTCCATTTAGATTTTACAGTCACGGAACATCAAAAAAAGATGTATGCTTTTCTTGAAATAGGAAACCTACTGTAGAGGAATGGTAGATCTCTTTAATATTTTCCACCAGTACCCATTCCAGATTCTAAAATATCCTATCAACAAAATCAATTGGTAGCTGATGAATTAAATCATAACAGAGAGAGTCTTCGGAATGAGGGTTTAACTTTGAAAAGTAGGCTTACTAATGAACAGAATGACATGATGAGTACCATTATGTCTTCGTTAACTGCATCCATTGGAGGTTTCTTTTTTCTTACATGGTCATGGAGGTATAGGTAAAACATATATTTTGAAAGTATTGACATCATTACTACGGTCAGAAGGCAATAATTTTCTGGTTGTTGCATCCAGTGGCATTACATCATTACTGCTACCGGGTGGGAGGACAGCACATTCCAAATTTTGAATTCCGATTTCTATTTCGGAAAACTCTGTTTGCAATATTCAATAAGGTAGTGATGTCACAGATCTTCTACATTTAACAAAGCTTATTATTTTGGGATGAGGAACCAATGATTCATAAGCATTGTTTTGAAGCTATCGACCGCAGTTTAAAAGATATAATGTCCATATAAAATGAGAATGCCTCAAATTTGCCATTCGGTGGAATAACTGTTGTTTTGGGTGCAGATTTCAGGCAAATACTACCTGTCATACCAGGTGGTAATAGAAATGAAATAGTTTCTTCAATTATAGATTCTTCATACTTGTGGAAATATTGTCTCATTCTAACACTGACAAGGAACATGAGATTTCTTTCCAATTCTTCTACAATTACAAATGAGGTTCTTGAATTTTCCAAATAGACTTTAGATATTGGTGAAGGTCACATTGCAAAACAAAATAATGGTGAAGCTACAACTCCAATTCCATCTGCATATCTTCTTGCTTCGACTGAAGACCCTATTTCTAAATTTTTTGAACATACTTATCCCAACTTCATCTGTAATCATGATGATGTTAATTATCTTAAATACCATGCCATCTTATCTCCAACTCGGTATATTGTTGAAGATGTAAATGCGTACATAATGTCCCTCATGTCTTCTAAATGCATAGATTATTTCTACTCAAATTAAGTTTGTGATGAAAGTTTTGATATAGATAGGCCTGAAAACATTTACACACCTGATATGTTAAATGGGATTAATGATTCAGGGATGGTTGCCCATAAAATTACACTCAAAATTAGGGTTCTTATCATGCTTCTTCAAAATTTTGATTAGTCTGTGGGATTATGTAATGGGACTCGCTTGATAGTTATGCACTTGGGGGATCATGTCATCAGCACAAGAATTATATGTTGCTGTAATTCAGGATATCTTACTTTCATTCCAAGATTAAATATGACACACTTCGATAGTCGGTGGCCATTCAAACTGCAAAGAATGCAATATCCTTTGATTATTTCTTATGCTATGACTACTAAAAAAAGTCAGGGACAATCACTGTCTTCTTTTGGGTTGTATCTTCCAAAACCTGTGTTTTGTCATGGTCAATTATTTGTTGCTCTATCTAGAGTCACATCACCATTAGGTTTGAAAATAGTAGTTGGTGATAATAATCCCAAAACTCATGAATCAATGCAAAATATAGTCTACAAAGAAATATTACATTGATTGTGTTAGGTATATGTTAAATTTTTTGTTAAACTGTTAATGTTAGGTTCTGCTCAATTTATTTATGTCCGATTTTATGAATGTCAATGATTCTAATTCTGATCTCTTTTTTTAAAAAATAAAATAGCACATACATACCAAAATGTCGCAATCAATTACCCCTTTGAATGATATCGCACCTGATACCGATGAGACATTGAAGATACAAGTGTGTATTTTGAATTTGTGTTGCAACACATCATCCAGGTACTTCGATGATATTGTGGCGATTGATATGATTCTTGGAGATATACAGGTGAAATCATAATAATAATAGAGTTCATATTATCTTTCTTCTATTTCATTTCTCTTCTCAATTTAAGTATACCACATATTTGTCATGTTGATTTATGTGTCTTTGAATTCTTGAAATTGTTATAAATTTATTTCTACAGAAAGCGAAGATACATAGTACTATTACTGGGCATCATATTCTATCTAAGTTCAAAAATATATTGCAGGAAAGGATGTGTTATTTCATAAAAAACTTGCAGATAGCTACAAATCAAGGTACCTACTTAGGAACTAGGCATGCATGTCGAGTACTATTCACATCAACAACTCATGTGCGGCCATGTGATGCACCGCTTCCACATTTCTTTTTTTATTTTACTTCCTTTGAAGACATAATTCAAAGAATGGTTCTTGAACAACATTTAATAGGTAATAGTTTATTGAGATTTCTATAACATTTTATTACTGTTAGTACAGTATGTTTGTTGATCAATATATCATTTTACGGATTACCATCAACTTTTATTAGCTTATAATACAAAATCGTTTCTTCTTTCTTATATGTTTTAGAAATTGTTGGATATTTACGTTGCTCACATCCTCTTGAAGCATTGGGTAATAGCAATTTCAAAATACAAATTGTCTTACAGGATGAAAGGTTAGTCATTCCGTCATTTTAGTATGTCTGACCCGCTGTTCATATCTAACATTATGGGGTAAATACTATTCTGTAGTGGGTTACAACTTAAATGTAGTTTATGGGCTGACTATGCTACACAGATGTATTCTTACATGGAATAAATCATGGGTTCATCAACTGTTTTAATATTACAACTCATCAGAGTTATTAAATTAAATAGTATGCTCTCTAACAATACAATGCCTTATTGCCATTTCGTTTATTCAATGCTTTTAAAAGTTTTAAACCAGTAATCCAACTGAAATTTCTTTAAAACTACATTCAGAATCTATTATTCTGAAAACTGCCATTAATGCGACAAAAATCCTTTACAATCTTGATATTGAATATGTTGAATCATTTCGAAAAAGACGCTCTCTATAGTTAATTTTATTGTCATTTTTGTATATGTTGTCCAATGTTTATTATATGGTAGATTTAGATGTTATTTTTGACATTTGAGTTTCATTTTTCAATTTTCAGATGTACGTTTATAATGTCATCAGAGATTCAAAGTCCATCACCAACAAACCCATCTTAATTCTCTATACCATTTCTATATTTAGAAAATAAAAAAACCATTTCTGAAGTGAATAATTGTGATTAGGTATGTAGTATACGGTAAATTTACAAATTTTTATTATGCATTTAATATTTTGATGTACCCATATATTACAATACAATTTCATTATCTACATTATTCTCAATGTTGGACAGCCTACAAAGTTCTTGATTTCTGTCACCATAAAAAATTCAAACAACTCACGATTCGTTCTATGATTCATGCAATTCTTTCATGAAAAAAGTGTATAATATTGATGGCAAAATTTGGTGTAGCAACTGCAAGAATTCTGTAACTTGCACTGTTCCCAGGTTCTTATTTGTTCTTCTTCTTAGCAGTTTATTAGTTACTTTATATATCATTAGTAATTAATTTCACTTATCCTAAATCCCTTTGTAATTATATTTATAAATCAACAGATTTCGAGTGCAGCTACTTGTGACTGATTCCATGGACTCCTTATCGGTTGTCCTATTTGATAAAAAAGTAATGCAATTTGTGAGAAAAACTGATTCAGATCTGTGAGATTATTTGATTCAGGTACTACTCGATAATAAACTACCATTACGAAAAAATATTTTCTCTTCATTTAAACTAACATTTAGTTTTTTTCTTAAATAAGGCTAATGATGAGCACGGTTATCCTACTGAATTGACTGTTTACAAATCAAAAAGGGTTCTCCAGTCAATTGAAGTGTCAAACTATAATATTCTAAATCATCACAGTTCAGTAGAACAGAAGACATACAAGGTAATATCCATCACCGACAACAAAAACTACATCACCAACTTCAATGATAGCTTCACGGAATATCAGGTAGATTCTATTATATATCCTTATTTTCATTAATATGGATAGACTGCAAATAGTTATTTGTCTTATTATTTATATAAATCATTGTCAGAGTAGTGGCTGTACAAATTTATGTAGTGTGCATTATCATAGTCAGATACAATATAATCTGTTATCATCATTTTTACTTCCCTGTGTGTAAAGAACATGCCACTGGATTAATTCATTCTTCTTCTATCATAGAAACATCATAATTTTGAATCATTTTAACTCAGTGAAAAGGTTGAATCTATATTTGAAACATCGTCTTTGGTATCATCATGTATTCTGGTATATATATATTTTCTCCCTTTAAATTTTCTTTACGAGCCTTTATTTTCATCCTATAGTGTAATTGCTCCTAGATCTGACGCTTCTTTCAACTACGTTCTATATGCAGAAAAACCTACTGACTGATTTTCTGAAAGAATATGTTATTGAGAAATCTCATCATATCCCACCTGAAATTGTCCTTATAGAAAGTCAAACAAACAATATGGGAATCTAAATGAAGGATAAATTGAATGAAAAAACAGAAAATAATGACTAATATGTTCTATAGGTATGAAAGGTAATACGATATCAAGTGATTGTATCTTCTAATTTCTTTTATATAATCTTACTTAGTTTATTATAACTATATTATATATCAACCGTTAGTTGATATATTTCAGTTTTGTTTGGAGAAGGTGTTGGGCAGGGAGGTTGGGCCTGGTGGGGGCTTCTGTGAAAGCGGATGGGCAGGTAGGAGGGCCCTGGTGGGGTTGCTGCTGGGAAGGAGGGAGGATGAGTTGGAAGGGGGATGTGCTAGGATGGGGTGGCATTAGAGGCTACTAAGGGGGGAGGGGGGGGGAAGGGTTCGGGTAGGGGGGAGTAGAGGGAAGGGGTCAGCCAGGGGGGAGGGGAGGGAAGGGGTAGGGTAGGGGGGAGGGGAGGGGAGGGGAGGGGAGGGGCTGGGAATGGCTGGGGGCGGTGATGGGTAGGATTGAGGACAAGTTGGAAGGGGGGACAGAACTTCTGGTGGGTAGTGCTAGGCAAGGGGGAGGCCCTCTTTAGTGTTTTTTTATCATTGATAGTGAAAGATGTTTAGTTAGCCATTAATTTTAGGATTACGTAATTTTAACTTTTTTGTGCAGGTTCTACAACACCTGCGGGTGGGGTTGTATTTCAAGGTGATCCATGCAGTTATTCAAAGTACACGATTATATAATGTTACGATTTAGAGTTTTATTGGATCATTGGATTATATATATGGATTAAATTACACAACACATTAATGGGTAGTCTGTGCTTCACTACTTACTTCTATAGTTGGAAGGGGGGACAGAACTGGTGGGGGAAGAGGTTGGCTAGGGGGTTATGGGGGATGGGGCTGGAAATGGGGGGGGAGTGCTGGGGAAGGGGCTGGGTAGGGGGATGCTAGGTAGGGGGGTACTAGGACATGCTGGAAAGTGTGGGAGGAGATTATGGTTAGTGGGAAAGGGAGGGGAGGATCTGGGCTGGTTGTAGAGGAGATGAGTGGAGGGGAGGGGAGGATGAGGGTAGGGGGAAGGGCCTAGTGGGGGAAGAAGTTCGCCAGGGAGTGGGGTTATGGGGAAAGGGGTTGGAAATGGTGAGGATTTCTGGGGGGAAGGAGCTGGGCATAGGGGGGACTGGTGGGGGAAGGTGCTGGGCAGGGGGACGCTGGGTAGTGGGGGTACCAGGACATGATGAAAATTGGAGGGGGGGAGGGGGGTTCATGCTGGGTAGGGGAGGGAATAAATGTACGGGATTGGGGAGGGGAGGGGGAGATCTGTGCATGGGGGTTCGAGAACGTGCTGGGAAATGAACTGACACCACTCCTAGGTGTTTCTCCCCCAAAATTTCATCGCTTCGTCACCCCTACCACCCAGGACTTCTGTTTCCTCCTGATGAAAACCCACTACCCCGTGACTCCACTCCCAACCTCCACCTCCACCTCCCTCCCCAAATTCCTCGGCTACCCTATCCCTCTCCTCTCCACGACTCCCATCTCCCGCTCCCCTCCTTGATTCTTCTCTCTAGCCACGCCTCCGCCTCTGCCTCTGCTTCCCTTCCTGCCGCCCTCCTTGGCTTCCCTCTCCCTCTCCCCTTCATGACTCCCCTCTCCCACTCCCTTCCCTAATCCTGCTCTCCATCTGCGCGTCCGCCTCTACCTGCTCCGCCTCTTCCTCCTCCGCCTATGGCTACCTCACCTCTGGCTTCTTCTTCTTTCACCCCTAAATGATTTTCAATGTCCGATTGTTTTTCAAAATACCATTATAAGGTATGCCCATGTTCTTCTTCTTCCATTTCCATTGAGGGATTTAGGGGTTTGGATCGGATTTTGTCAATATCATGAAAAAATCCTATCTAAACATTGTGGTTTCCCCTCTTTATAAATAGGAAGGCCCATGGAGGTATATTTCACCCCATTTATCACTATTTTGGTGTCAATTTCCCCCTTTTTTTGACTACACTACCATTGTATGTTTCTCATGTATATTTCCATCCTAAATGTTAACCATAGAATCCACAACAAAAATACTATAGCAATGTCTGTGGGATAATGGTTTCTCTGCGCCATCACCAGATTCCCCCTACACTTGAAGAATTTCTGATGAAACCTAATGCAATTTGTTCTGTATGCTTAGTAGTTTTTTTGGAACACTACATTTATTTCCAACTGGATTCCCTCTTTCTTTAAACTGACCATTAAAATATAGTTTTTTTTATATTACCTATATGGGAGTTTCTGTTATAATTTTCTAGCATATAGATATATTTTCTAGAATATATACAGATTATCCAAATCAGATTCTGTTATAATTTTCAGATATTTCATATCAGTTTTAGTTAATTTTCTAGCATATAGGCATGGGATGGGTAGGTTGGAGGGGAGGGGAGGAGAGGGGAGGGGATATGAAGGTTATAGGGGTGGGGAGGAGAGGTGAGGATGATGTCAGGGGGTAGGGGTTACTGGGGGAAAATGTTGGGCAGGGGGAGGGGAGGGGAGGGGAAGGGTCTGGGCAGGCTAGAGGGGAGGGGAGGGGAGGGGAGGGTGATGGAAGGGGGGAGGGGGCTGCTGGGGAAAAAGGTTGGGTATAGGGGAGGGGAGGGGAGGGGAAGGGGCTGGGCAGGTTGGAGGGGAGGGGAAGGGAGGGGTTGGGCAGGATGGAGGGGAGGGGAGGGGAGAGGAGGTGATGGCAGGGGGAGCGGGTGCTGGGGGAAAAGGTTGGCCAGGGGGGGGGTTGGGGAGGGGCTGGGCAGGATGGAGGGGAGAGGAGGGGAGATAAGGTTGATGGTTGGGGGAGGGGGTGCTGCGGGGAAAGGTTGGCCAAGGGGGGGGAGGGGAGGGGAGGGGAGGATGAGGCCAGGGGGGATGATACTTTTAATTTTATTTTCATTCATTTCCATTTATATATTATGATGTATAAACTTCTATGGTGTGCTTCATGTCCATTTGAATGTTCTTTTTCAGTCAGATATTTCATTCACTTCCATTTATCAGTGACGTTAATACTTAGTTCTGCATATTCAGGAATTCTAATTATGTATACTTATTTTGTATATATTTTTATGGTGTATTCTTATGCTTCATATTCAGGTACTCTTATGATGTGTTAGACAAGGAAGATTCCAACCAATCTAATATTGGTGAGGCAAAGATGAAATGAATTGGGAACATCTTCTACTTGTTGGAAAATCACTCCATGTCTAAACATCACAACATCTCTATTTGTGGACAACAATGTTTTTTATTATAATTATTCCTCATCACATCTCATTTTTTATTAGATAAACTATTCTTTATGTAACTCCTCTTCAACTTTGTCTTTCATAGTATGCAATATTGTTTTCCTAAATGCAGTTTATGTTGAAGCTAGGTTTACGTCCTTGACTATTCCAAAGTGTTTCACATTACAATTGACGTATCTTAATTTAACATTTTATATTGATGTCTTCTTAATAGATTCACTTATAATTCCTAATTATTCACCACTTATTTGTGACTAAAATACATTAAACTTTACTGTTTCTTTGCAACTATTACAAATAGTAATCTTAAGAAGACAGCTAATAAACTATTATGTTTTATAAATAGTAATCTATAGTTAATAATAATAAAAATTTTACATTGTCGTGCGTCGCATGGGCGGAGTAATAGCCACATACAAAAATTGGATTTCCCCTATGATGAACAATGTATGCCAATATATCCATATGTGGATATTATAACTCACTTATTCTCAACTTGTTCCATACTGGCCCATGAGTAAAATCTCAAGAAATAATAACATCATAAAATAATTACCTCACACAACATGTGAATCACCCAAGGTGAAATAACAACAATTATAACAACCATACATCAAAAACAGCAAACCCATCCCTGGGTACATAGATCCCCACCATACATGGGTTAGCAACTCCATTTCACAAGATCCTTAACAAGTCCTAACACATCCTAGTCTTCATTATCTCATTCCCAAACAAAAAATTAGAATAAAATAAAAAAATTCCCCTTTGATACCACTTTGTAATTTCCACTAATTCAGTAGTCTCTCACATGGCTGAAAAGGACTGGTCATGAGACCTCAAGCACACCTCTTCATCTGCCATAGGCTTCCGACAAGCAGTGGTGGTTTGATGTATATAATGGGGAGACTATACCTCCTTTTGTGAAGTGTCATAGTAGTATTAAAAATCACAATAAAATAAAAAAAAATCAAAGTATAAACATTTCAAAAGACAAATATAAAATATAAATGAAAAATAAAATAAATAATAATGGAATAATGTAATAATGTGATGGAATGTAACTAAATGGAATGCTATAAAAATAAAGAAAGATTAAAGTATTAAATAAAAGACTTGATGTCCCGAGTCTCAAACCCACATTGGTCTCATCTCCAAAATCCATCCCATCTATAAATAAGTAATCGATTTCAAGGTCCTTTTACCTTGTCTAAACACGTATCCACATAATCTTCTTGGATGCCAAATGGTGACCCAAATATGACGTGGGTATAATTCAGTTGGTCGAGAAAACCATGTCTAAACTAAATGGTCTGATAAAAAGTGTATGCAATAGATAAATAAGGTTTATTAATTAACTCAAAATTAAATAAAATACAATCCTTACCTAATTTATCTTTATTCTATAATATCTTTGAGCTTGTCTTACAACTATTCTAGCTACATTCATTTACCAAGGCTAGATAACCTACTTCAGTGCAATCCTATAATATTATTGAGCATGTCTTATGACCACGAAAACCAACACCACGTAACCATGGTAAAACAGCCTACTTCAACACAATGCCAGAATATATATAACCACGTCTTACACGTATTTTAACCACAACCATATAGCCATAGTATAGTCACAACAATCTGGGTTAAATCTTTATATGAATTAAAGCATCCCAGGTAAAATCCCTATAAGCATTACAATACGGGACTTGGCAAATCCTGCTCTCTATAAGCATTGATGCATGGTATACGACCAATCCCTCTCAATATCAAGATTACAACATATAAGTGTGAATTTATGATGGCTATGCTTTGTATATAATAATTATAGCATCGAACACATTCCATGACATATAACATGGATATCATAATATCATATCACAATTATCAATGGTTAATTTTAAGAATCTCCATTATTCTTTCAAAAGCTATTTATAGTTATATTCATAATTTATTAAACATTATATTAATTAGAAATTACACATAATTTATGGATTTTTAACATGAAATCACTCTAGGTAACATGTCTTTCTATAAATACATTAATACATTTTCTATTTAAAATATATTCATGTTTTTATAAACCAATGGGTATCCAAAAGTTATGTTATAATCTAATTAAAAAAATTAATTCAAGGAATAATCATATTTATTATTTATTAAATTTCGGCAGACATTTAATTAGCAGAATAAGAATATTGTATAAACATGGAAATTATCAAACCATAGGGATAAGATCCAGACCCACTACCTTTAACCAATGATCCAATAATGCATCTAATGTCTAAAGGCCATGACGAAGAATGTGAAGATGATTGAAAAGAGATTCCTAGATCAAAATTTATTAATATCAAAACAAAAAATGCAATAATCCAATGTATTTCAACACAACAGTTGGATAACCAATGTGAAGAAATAATAAACCTAATAAAGTCAACATACCAAGTATTAAAGGAAAAAATAGAACATCCATATGGGATTTTGGCATAACAGAATCTCCTGAAGAATTCCCTTGGATTGAGTAGAGAGTATCTGTAGTGAAATCTAATGAATTTCATCTGTATATAATGTTTAAAATAGAAGGTCATGTATTCAAATACCATGTAATGTGGTTACTTATCATATAAACTTTTTAAATGTGATTATATAAAAAAACTATCTCTTTGGATTTAATTTATTAAAACACTCGTACAATTACACAATCTGTAATCCCATTAGACAGTGTTTAAATGTCTTTTAGTTTATTTTTCAATCCATTTTCCTTTGAATAATTACTAATGTATTTTAAAGATTTTCAACTCACCGAGAACCCAAGAAATGATTAACACATTTATACATAGACTCCATTAATTCAATCAATCATACATCCCCAAGATTTAAGTCATTTTCTCTGACAAAGCTCTCAACACAGATACTCTCTAGTATTTCATAAGATTCCTTACAACCCCACACTATATTTTTTCAAATGACAGAATTTCAAGATGAAAACATGACTAAAATAAAATATTAACAAAAAATTCAGAGAGATACATACCTAGAAATAGATGAGATCATAGAGTTTATATATAAGCCCCAATATTGTGGGTTATCGAGATTGGGTTTATAGTGTCCCCTAGTAGTTCTATGTGTGAAATTCTATCTTTGTATTTGGGTATTCTTAGAACAGTGATCTTTCTTATGTTGCGAATAATAATCTATAACTCTTTGTTGAGTATCTACAATAATAGAATGTTTCATGGAGTTTACTCTCCCATAACAATAATTTCATTGAGTAGAATCCCATGGATCATACATTGATCTATCTATACTTGGTTCCTCATGTTTAGGGTTTCTGGGGCGTCCTACTAAGTATATTTATAATCATCAATACATGGTATTTCCCCATACATGTCGTGTATTATGATTATGACGACCCTTTGATATTGTCATGGGAGGACAGGGGATGGGTAGATCATAGCTTTAGATTTTCAAACCGAGTTTGTTTATGGGAGAGTGCATTTGAATTTAGTCATTTCATTTGGAAAATGATGGACTCTTTAAATTTTTTGGGTTGGGCTTGTATTTGGAACCTTTTTACTATTTTAGTACTTTACTGTCAAAATCTGTTGTGGGGTCTTACAAGTATTCATGAATTATTTCAGTTGTTTTATATTTCATCATTATTTGGGCTTAGATATGTGTGTTTGTGTGTGTGTGTGTTCAAGTATAATAGGTTAATTCCTCTCATTTTTGGGATATTCCTAATCAATTTTGGTTTCCATGCCTTGGCCTATTGGAGGTGGGCTTGAGGTAGTCACAGTTTTGGACCTTGATAGGTCTGGTCGGGATAAGGTATCCCTTTTATTCCATCATTCCTTTTTTTTATTGTGGTCTAATATTTTGGTCATTAGTTTGGGGGTTGATCAGGACTTGGTAGGATATGGGTTCTTCTTGTGATCTTCTCTATCTTCATACTTATTCTCTTTTTCTTATAGGAATCTTTGTGTTAATCATCCTTTAATGTTAGGGGTATAAACCTAACCCTATGGTATATTTTATTATAGAGAATATAAAATTGTGCGATTAAATAGATTTGATGTTTTCCGTCATTAAGTTATTAATTATTTAATTGTAAATACTTGAATGGAATATGGGTTAGATTTCTTTGGTTTCAACTGTTGATGCAACCTAGATTGTGGATACCCTTTGGGGGAACCGTGATTAGTATGAACAAAATAATGGAATAAATTATGTTTAGCATGACATGAGACCTTCGGTTATTTTATGACATATAATAACAAGTTAATAGATTATTTTTTGTGACTATTGATCATTTGAGATATTAATTAATATTTAATTTTAAAGACAAGTGGTAATTTTCATAATTAACCACTATGAATTTTGATGTGATATTATGATATCCTTGTTGCTATGGATTATTGAGTCTAATTTTGTAATGCTTATATTGAGTGGGATTTTCCAAATCCCATACCATAATTATTATATTGAGTAGGCTTAAACAATTCACATGCATTAATTATTATATTGAGTGGTCTTGTCCCAGTCCCATTCTGTAATGTTTATATTGATTAGACTTAGCCCAACCCATTCTGTAATACTTATATTGAGCGGGATGTACATGTCCCATGCTATTATAATTATATTGAGTAGGTCCAACCCAATACCACGTTGTAATGCTTATATTTAGTAGGATTTTTCCAGTCCCATTATTTATTGATTATATAGAGTGGAATTTTTTTAGTCCCATTCTGTAATCATTATATTGAGTGGGATATTCCTAGTCCCATGCTAAAACTATTATATAGTACGATTGGGGTAGGTTTTTGTGATTATTACTTGTTCAGGGTTATGTGAGATTTGTATTCCATGGATATATGTTTATGGATGGCATGGCCGTGTTATTCTTAGAGATATTCCAGCATGGTTCCAGAGTATGTTAATTTTTGTATCAATATTAACTGATAAATTAGTACACCAGTTTATCACTTCATTGCATGCACTTATTGTCAAACCAGTTATATTTATCAACAGTGGTGTTGAATTACTAAGTTTTACACACCCTATTCATGCTACAATTTGGAACCCAAGAAGATTACATAGATTCTGGTTTGGAAAAGGGTAAGGGACCTTTTTGTTGAATTGTTACTTACTGGATTAAATAATTTTCAGAAATTGGTATACTATGGTGCTCAGTACTAGATTCTTTTGGATTACATTGTGTCATATTTTTATTTTCTTTTTATGTTATTTATTTTAACATTTATATACATATCATCC
The DNA here is from genome assembly GCA_963277665.1 of Viscum album. Classification (NCBI taxonomy): domain Eukaryota; kingdom Viridiplantae; phylum Streptophyta; class Magnoliopsida; order Santalales; family Viscaceae; genus Viscum; species Viscum album. Next base: position 1,507,047,935 of record OY728128.1, on the reverse strand, counting down.
TATCATTGCATGTGTCACATTTATTGAATTATGTGCTTCTTCATTTTTCATTCCAGTTATATGAAATGTATTTTTCGCAGTGTTTGAATTACTCTAATATTTATTATTATGTGATTATTATGTTTTATTGTAATCTGTTCCAGGGTGTATAGTTTCCCCACTATACTCATCACACCCCCACAGCTATTTTGAATAATCTAACACAGGAGGAGGTGAGCTTGAGGTATCATAATCAACCTATTTGGTCTAGTGAGAGAGATATGGATCTATGGATGTTATAGGTCCGGATATACTCTAATTTAATGGAATAATTACTCACTATTGGATTTATAAAACTCATAGAACCATAATAAATATATATTAATTTATAATTTAATTCAATATTTGGATATTAAATTTTATTTTTTATATTCAATGTAAGAATGAATATAACACTTTAGAAGAGTCCCCCTCATCTATAAAGATCTATAATAAGACCTTGTTCCCTCATGAGTAATTACAAATATTTTTACATAATATATATTTTCACTCGAAAGGGTTTTATTAGTGTCTACTAATTTTTCTAAAAGCATTAGAGACACTGGGTCAACTAAACAACATGATTTACATGATTAATCATATCACCAGAGAATAAGGAATCAAATATATATATCTTATTTCTAATTTCATAGAAGGACATTGATACTTCATAAAACACACACCATAAAACACATGTATAAACCCCTTCTTATAGTTCTCCATGAAAAACCTTCTTATAATGTTACCAATTTATATATCCTAACATAGGTTTTATAGGCCATTAAATAAATTTATTGAGATCCTTATTCCGAGTATGTAATGAAATTAAACTCTGTATTTCCTTGAGAAACATTCTCATAAAAAATATTTTATGTAATTTAAGAATGGAATAGTATTTATGATGAGTGGTATTCCATCCATGTACGACACTAAAAATATGATATTGTTCCCATTCGAATACTTACATACTCATATATATATGAACCATCTCTATTTTTTACGATACAAAACCCTTTTATTTCATCATTAAAATGGGAATTCAAACTTCAGGATGTTTCCTTCAATCCATAAATTTACCATTATGACTTACATACATTAAAAACATCGTTTCAGTCTTTAAAACCTCCATGTTTTATCATATACAATTCTTAAATGATATTACCATTAGAAAATATTGTTTCTCATCTATATGGTATATCTGATAATCATAATAATTTGATCTGATAAGAAAAATTCAAATTAACATTATCATAGATACTAGTGAAAAAGATTCTTTATAGTCAACACCATGAATTTTATTTTAACATTTCTCTTATAAAGTTTCTTTACAGGTAGACAGTGTGTCATCCATGTTCGGTTTCCTTCAGAAAAATCATTTACACCCTATAAGTTTTCCCCTATAGGAATTTTAATTAATTTCTGAATATGAATCATGTATATTTAGTTCATTAACAATATCATATACTATAAAAATTTCACTTAATCAAAACCCTTTATGGATTCATCCAAGGTGTTAGGTTCATCTTGCATGAAAAAAACTCATTATCATTTTTCATAAGAAACCTATATCTCATTATTCAAAAAATACTACCTAACCTATGAGGTCCTTGTGATATGTAAATAGGATGAGTTTCTATAAAATATCCTAGCACTGATTCATATTTTATCCCAAAAACTATTCATGTTTATTATTTATGATCCTTTCGATGTTTAATCTTCTATTAAGAAATTACCTAGATGGTATATTCTTTCTCATTAATTAAACTTATTCAAGAAATAACCACTTTTTTCTCCAAGAGAATATATAAATTATATCCCTTAATTTCATTGGAATTCCCACCAATTAATTATTTTTTATAATACTAAATTATATTTTATAAAGAATTACAATTTACAAAATCATTGTAACTGAAAATTTTCAATAAATAAATATTTGTATGTTTTTAAAACCATTTATTATACTATTTTAGTATAATATTCACAGATGGAATTCAATATTGTTAAAAAAATCCATTTCAAGAGCATAACCCTAGAATGAAATATGATGGTTAGATGGAAACATCATTATTTGAATCTTGTTTAACAAATCATTCCACCGGTGGAACCAAATTGAGCAGTTTGTGATGAAATTACACAATCACTTATGTTATTAATAAATTTTTAACCTTAGTATTTACCCCATTGATTTGATAAAGTTACCTTAATAATTTCCATTTTTAACACCATACACATCTTTCGATGAAAAAGAAACAACCATGATGACTAAAGGCATGTATAATGTTTACAAATTACAAATATGAACCACTTCATTTTTTAATTATTGTCCCACAAAAAATAAGTTTTATTAATTATAATAAGAAGCTAAATCATTGACCTTTTCAAAAAAAATAACTTTAATCACTTTTTAATCAATAATATCCTCACCTATTGAAATATTTGTAATCAAAATGCTTCATTTTTATATCTCTATGGAGTCTTTGAATGTATTTCTCATTTATATTTCAATGGTGAAAATGTATAAAGTAAATGGTATTTAAATCATTAACATTTTCCTACTATTTTTAATGTCATAAAATGGAATTTTCAATCATATAATGAAAAACACATTTACCATATTTCATATTACATAAAATATTGCAATTATATGTATAGAACAACTCTAGTTCCGAATAATGAATGAGAATAATTACTTTTTCAGAACAATAGAAAATATTGTATCTTCTTATGATCAAAACCTAGTAATCATTTTCTAAATATATAATTTATGCACTATAAAATGTATATCATATGTTCCTACCATTGTTTTAATGGATCTTTCATTATTTCCAACCTATAAATTTTTTATCCATTAAAAAATTATCTTCTATTTATGCGTATGTTTATAGTGGTATAGTTGTGTGACACACAACTGATATATATAAACCATACATTTTAATTATGAAATTTTATTTATATGAAATTTAATTCTTTATGATCATTTTTCTTCTCATTATAACCATGAATACTTATCAAGTTAAATTACCATTCTCAATTGAATCTAAAAACAAATCATGTTCATAATTTTTTTTATATTAAAAAAAAGATTTTTTTGGAATATATTCCCTCTAAAATAATGAACCCTTAGATGACATATAATAGTTTTTCAAGATCCATATCTCACTAATGTTTTAATTGTAATTTTATATAAACATATCACCTAGTTATTTATGTTGAAATTCATATCAACTATATCATGTATAACAATGTGATTATTGAGTGGACAACATTTTTTATATTCATGAAATGAATTTTCTCAACACCATTACTATTTTAATATAATGGTTATGGTAACAGTCAATGTGTATCTAAAAATTTACATCTAATATAGGAAACTATTTTTTAGAGTCCCCCATGAAATAAAAGACTAACGTAAGACAATACATAAGTACTTGACTTTAGTGTCACCCACTCATTTGGAAGATAATTTTATTAAAATGTTTTTATTTTTTTTATAAATATAATAGTATCTGTTTTGAGGAGTTTTATATATTTCAAAAAATTATATAATCATAATGAATATTCCTTATATGTTTTATTTCTTATAATTATTTATGTTACACATCATCTACCTTCAACCAAATAAACATGATACGGTTACAATAATATACAACAATAATAAAAATAATTAGTTTTTCATGTGTTAACCATTATAAAAATTATTTATAACCTTTAATATATATTCATAGGTATCCCATCTAAAAGGTAGATGAATCCATTTTAAGTAATGTATATAATCAAATGAGACAAATTTTTTTCTCTATAGCATGTATAGTGTGAAAGGTTGCTTACCCCAGATTATTAAATATAAAAAGCATCCCCATTATAGTAAATTTTTACCCAAAGTATAAATATTATTAGAAAATTTCACAATGGGGATATTAATTCTAATAAAATTGTAATATATATATATATAACAAATTACTATTTTGGAATTAAGAAAATCACTAATTTCGTTTGACCATAATTATATTTTAAGTTATACCTTTCATGAAACCCCATAGATGCATGATATAATATTTTTTAAAAATATGTTTGAGTATTTTAAATTAAAATATAAAAATATCCATAAAATAAAAAATTCATATGGATTAATATTAAATTGGATATTATGTAAATAAAATAATAATTAGAATAATTATTATAAACTATTTATTGTATAAAGATCTTATATTATTAATGTAAACAATTTAAAATATTTAGAATTGTTTTTAAAATAATATGTAAATTTCATATACAACTTATTAAAATTTATATATATAAATATATAATTTTTATATTTGTCTTATTTTTAAAATTAAAAAAAATCATAATTTTTTTATTTAATTATAAAGTATTTTTAAAATAATAATTATATCATAGAAAACTATATATCCATATTGTTTTCTATGATATAGATAGTTATATATGATAGATAAATGGAAATAAATAAATAAAAAATTCTATTTATAATATCAAAAATAGTGATAATGATATATTGATTCATAAAATACATTTGATAACTATTATCCTTATTCCATCATTAATTTTTTCTATCCATGTTTGGTTTATTGGAAATAATCCAGATATATAATTTTTATCAATAACCCAAAAACTAATAATTTGGTCTATAACTCATGAAATAATTTGTGTATAGAAATAAAAATTATGATACAATATTTTAGAGTGTGTGACCAAAGGATATAATATCCACTCCTATCACAAATCATTATACATGTTACAAAAATAAATGACCAATATTTGGCCACACTATTTAATACACATTGATATTAACATATCACTACTTGGTATGATATCATGGATAATCATATTAATAAATCTCTATGTGTTATATCAACAAGATTTTATTTTACTATAATTTATAGAATTAAAGTATTATTTAATACTATTCTAGAGATTGATAAGAATCCACTAATGGGTTGTAATGATATTTAACATGTCAAAATAAAAAATAATTTCAGAACCCAATAGCTAGGTAAATTCAGTAGAATGGAATGGGTAAACTATCAAGAAAACAAGTAACTTTATCTTTCATGGTTAATGAGGACCACTCACCTACAACTAACTTTTCCATGCCTCTAAAGGAGATTAATCTAAAATGGAATCTCCAAAAAAACATTGAAATGTTCTTATTTTCATTTGGACTATTATTTAGAATACCTTTTTTTATTGAGGATGAAATAATAAAAAGGGAGCCTTGGAAGACTGTATCACATAATAGTGTATTTAAAATGAGTGATTAAACACTTTTTATATAGGCCCCATTTATTAATGAATGATTATCTTTTAATAAAATAATTTCAAAAATTGTTCACCAACCATTTGTATGTAAGTTATCATTTATAAATTATTTTTTCAAGTAATTATTATACTCTCCAATGATTACATTTCAATAAATACATCATCACCTAATTTATATAGGAAAAAAACCAACAATTAATTAAAATTAAAATCAATACAGAACATGTAATATATTATTTCTCAAGTTATATAATTTACATGATCCATATTGTATAGAATTATATATCCTAAATTAGGTCCCATAATATATATATTTAGTGAATAACACTTTCATATACCCCCAATAAACATCAATTAAAAAAATATTGAGTTCCTAAAGTATAGTTTTCGATAGTTAACGTTTTTATATGCATGTTTTCCTATCATTATCATCTATAAATTAATATAGTGATTATATATTATGAAGGGGTGAGTCTATATATTTATTTTATATAATAATTATTCATATATATTTTTAAGACACAATGATGATGTAAAAAAAATCAATCATGTGAATTACTTTTGAGAGTATTTTTTATGGTAATAGAATATACAAAAAATATTTAAATGATTCTCTAGAATTTCCTTAAAATATTATCTATCCTCTTTGAAATATAGGGAGTGTTTAGTAAATCATATAAGTGAGCGTTATAAATAGAATAATTTACTTTATAAAGGGACACTTGGGATGATTTTTTGACTATTAGACACCTCCTAATATGTTATAGGTATTGAAGGGGGGTTTATACCCCCACATGGATTTATGGAGAAGATTTGATAGAATTGGGGCTTAAAATAAAAATTATAATTTAGGGATAAAATATTTCCACAATATTGGGATAATTTAAATAAATAGATATTTTTTATTTGCAGTGAGTTCACACATGGTTTTTGATGACATATAATATTTTTTTTATGTATTCTTAAGTGTGGTTAAATCGATCAAAATCAATTTAAATATAGATCTGAAGAAAATAAAAGGATTTAGTTAACAAATTCATGTCAAACACATATATTTTTATAAATATTGAGCGAGAGATAGAGATATAGACTCATTATTTTATATAATTTTATCAAATCATTGAAAAATACTTTGTCAAACTCACTAAACATATAATTTGATATTTGATATAATTTTACTCCTTTAATGCATTCCAAATTTCTCTTTGATGATTTTAAATATTATAAATTGGTTTATGTTGGAAGAGAAAATAGTTAATGAAATGAAAAACACAAAATGAAAAATAAGATACAAGATCTAAGGAAGATATGGTCTATGAAGGCTTGCTGATATTTCTTTGCTAGATCACTAATATAATGCTTGGGATTTCTCTAAATATTCTCATCAAGATCAGAGGTGACAAGATAAAGGACCACTAGTTATTCATATTAGGAGTAAAATTATGATTCAATATTGCATATGGTAGCACAAAGATAAAAATGAATCTATTTCTATTAGATACCTTAAAGACCTCGAGGTATCCTCTCTAAGAGGAAATTGTCTTCATCCATGGGAGATAGAAAAATAGATTCATTATTTATATTCATCAGTTTTTTAAATATTTAATTTACCAAATTTCTTATAGATGGTCATCATCATCTCATATAAATATAAAGGGTTTGAATATTGGCCCATTATAGTATTGGGTTTTCTCTAAGGGATAATCCTATTGGAGTTGTCCCCTTCAAGAGACTCTATATTCATACCTAGTTTTATAGGTTGAATAATGGAAATAGTTTCATGCAATTTATCCTTTTCAGAATCCTATAATACTCCTGTTATAGGATTCATGGAATCATGTTCATATATAATTATCCCTTTCATAGATATTACATATCACAAATTAGTATAAAATTCTATGGAACAAAATTATTTATGTTCTAATACTTCATTTAGCCTCTTAGAATCAAGAAAAGGGGCTTCAACTTATACATATTATACAATTAATATTTGAAAATTACTTGTTGACTGAATTAGTTGAATAAGATCCCAGCTAAGTACTTTGATGCACACATAAGAAATGGAGTTTCTCTCCACAATTCTTGTCACTATTTGTTTTTTAAGTAGGAGTATCCCTTGTTATTCATGGGTTTCTACCTTTTTTAATCGAATAACTTCATAAACTAAATCCTATATTTTCACATTATTCACACTTGAATAGATAAAATCGAAAGAATATATATTTTATTTTTATTTTAAATCTATTTTTGAGAGGTATGCTACTCCTTGAATATTAGATTCAATATATCCATCACTATTCTAATTCTTAGTTCCATCAACCTCTAAACTCTAACAAAGAGGATTCTTATATTTCCATTTTAGATTAACATTTCTCCATCCTTTAGATTATTGATTGTTCAAATATCCCTCATCAAGAACCATGAATCTATTTTTTATCTACTATATTATATTAATTGCATTGATAACCACACTCAAAAATAAATAATGTTACAACATTAGACTTTCTATAGAGTACATAATATAAACCTCAACAGTCACAACAAAGGGTGATGTGTTTTCTTACACCACATTACTAAAAGAAGGTTCAAGATAACCAATTGATAAGGTTATGTGGATTGGATCATTCCTCATTCCGTGAGCATAAAATAATACTCTGAATGGTTGAATATGACCATTTTTTCAAAAGAAAATCCAATTATAGGAGGCCTACATGAAGCCTTACTAATATTATTATCCTCCCAGATGGAATCTAAGAAAACATCAATAAGATCCTCAATCATAGTTGGTCCTTTTAGAAACACCTACTAATGTCGGTCTATCTTGTTTCAAGAAGAATAGAATTCTCCCTATAATAGAAAATAAACCAATTATAAAAAGGAAAATTCCACACAAATGGTAATCCAACCATATTCAATTCAAGCACTAGAGACATCTACTTAAATGTATATTCGATGTAATATAGGGTGGAATAATTTCTTTAAACTATATATAAAATCTCAAGAATCTATCCACCATATTTCTAATCATTTTAAAAATAGTGGGGTTTTGAAAGGGAATGTATAGAGACCCAAACATTACATATATAAATGTTATATTTAATTAGATTAATATTTGTTAAATTTCGTTACAATCAATTTAGAAATCATAATGGTTTAGGGTATTTGGAAACATGGACTCATAAAATACTACTAAATAAAAAGATCTACATCATCTCACACTACACTATTCACAACATCAACAATTTAAATACATATAAAACATGAAAACATTCTTCAAAACTTAGGGAAAAATAAACATAAAAAATAGTGATCTCAAATGATCTGTACGGGTAATCATCATAGATATTAATAAATGATCATATGTAATCATATAAATAGAATAATGTGATGATAACATGAACTTAACATTTGAAATTATGAATCAATAATTCACAGATCATAATTATGACATAAATATTTTTATGATAATAATTAATGAAACATGGAATAATAAAAGATCATGAGTCTTTAGAACATATCATAATCATATGAGCATGTCATATGGAGTGTAAAATGTGTGGGATTGTAAAAATTGTATGAATCCTAAGGAAAACTTCCAACACATTTATCACATATTATACTTGGGGTATCCACTCATGTACCTACTTCAGGCTTGAGATATCCTTCATTATGCCCTATTTTAGGTTTGGGATAACCCCATGTGTTTCCCTTGTTGGTGTTTGGGATTGCTTATCATATACCCTTTGATCTCATTAATCATTAAATTTTACCTAATTCATATGAGTTATATAATATACCAACCCATCACAAAATCATAATCCATTATATGTATTCTAAAAGAAATGGAAAATTTATCTTTTCCTCAAAGCTTAACCCATGGAAAAAATGGGTTTCATCAATATCTCATCATCATAATAATAAACCATCTATAGAAAATTAAAATTGTAAAAATGGATCATATTCCCATTAAATAAAAATAAACATCAAAGGTTGTTGTTATAGATGAAAATACATTTAAAATATCACTAGAATATTTCTTTAGGAAAACACACTTTTCATTTTGAAATACATATTTCAAATTTATAAATTCATAAAATATTAAGAAAAAATATTCTTTTAAAATAACCATGTAAAATTATAAATTAATCTTTAAATCAAATAGAATAAATGATGGTAATAAGAAAAAATCATTCGGGGTACGTTAGAATGAGGATTCCTGTCATATTTCCATTAAAAAAATTCAAAAGTACCTTGTTCAGAAAATGAAAAGAAGATTAATTTTAGAAATAATTATAAAAAATTAAACATTGGTAAAATTGAAATTATAAAATCATTAAATAATGGTGAAAAAAATCATGAACCATTATAAATAAAATATTGATATGGTAGAAAAGTATTCTTGGCCGAAGAGAGAAATAAAGTCGATTTTCATCAAAAAAAATTCTTTCAATATATTGAATATTTACAGAGTGTAAAATGAATGGAACATTTTCATATTCATAAATAAACATAAGAGGATAAAATAAATAATATTTTTACAGATATATCATACAATATCATATTCATAGTTTATGTATAAAAAATACTGATAAAAAGTGAGATTATAACATAAAACCATTACCACAAGCTCGTATATTTTCCAAACGACCCTAACGTCCTTATAATAAATTTTCATGGGTTGTAATTTAATACCAGGATAAAATTGATACGAATAATACCATATATGGTCCACTTATATCATTTTAATTTAAATTTTTTAATAATTATTTATTAAATCATTTTTCCAAGTGGCAGATATTTAATTTTTAATATATTTCTTCATTCAACAGTTATAGTCCGTGCACATTGATCAGGGTTCCATAATCATAAAAATATAAATAATTACATATGTATAATTATTAATCATCATATATACATTTATATCCAATTATATATATCAGGGATGATAATTGAATTATATAACTTTATAGAGATGGTACTCTATACGTAGTCACAAGTGATGTTTTCCACTTTTTAATGGACGTAACAAAAGTAATGAATATATTAAATATTATTTACAGAACATTTTTATATCCTAAACATTATATATACATTAAATATATCATAATAACCCAAAATTAAATATGGATATAAAAATGAAACATATCACAACGTGGAGACGATAGTCCACAAGTATGCTTGAGCGATACTTTCATTTCTTATTTGACATAGACGATGTGGGAAACAATTAAGAAATCATTATGATAACATATTGGTATATTTATCATGCTATATTTATAATGTTATCATGGATACACTAGTTTTAGATATGTAGGAAAAATAAATAAAATCGAAAGAGCTTGGTTATGATTTAAACCCTTTCATTGAGATTCCTCCATTAGATTACAGCTTTAGCCTGAATATATTGGTATTAGAAGAATACCAAAAGATATAACATGAATATAATTAATCTAGAATGCTTTTTGAGTAGGAATTTTATGATATATAATCCTTAAATTGTATGAATAATGGATGATAAAAGGTTCTTTTTTATAAGTGAGGGGAGGGACAAATAATGAATTATATAAAAGATTTCATTAATATAAGTTCACTATTATGTGAAGGAAGATCAAAATGTACATGAAATTAAATTTAAAATAATTTAAAGTGGTAATATATTCAAGAAACTATAAAAGGACAAGTTCATATGAAATTCTTACTTTTATCTCATAATTACCCCCGGTACCCTGTTTTAACCTTAACATTGGTAGTTTTTTTAGTATTTTAACTATTTATTATGAATAGAATTACACAATATTTTAATGATTTATTTCTCTTTAAATAATTTCAATTCTTTGATAGCTTTCATTCTACGCAACAATGAGTTCAAACAAACGGTGAGCTATAATTAAAATATTATTATTTTAACATGACCATTATAACATAGCCATTGAATTGGTGGGTATAAATATTAATAACCATATTTTTAAATATATTTAAAGGTTATAATCAATACAAATTTATTTATTAATAAACACTCAATTTTTATTAATGATGTTTCATTTGTTAAAAATATGTTTTCTTGAAAAAATAATTATTATTACTTTCTTTGTGAAAAAAAATATAATTGATTTTTGAGAAATTTAGGAAATTTAATTTTAAAAATAAACTTCATTTATATATTCATCCTGTAAAAATTGTCTTAGGATAATTTTTTATAATTTTTTAGAAGTATAAATTTTTAATGACTGGAAAAGAATACTAATTTTCATTGAAAACTATATTTTCCTTAAAAATTTACCAAGTAAAATTCTATTTCAGATTATATATAAAATTATATTTTAGATTATATTTAAAATTTAATTATTTCTTTTTAATATATTTTTTCTCTTTTACAAAATATTTATAAATTAATTTATTATAAACACATTTTATACATATAGAGTCAATTTTTTGGAAAACAATTCATTGTGTTTTTCTAGTTTAATATTAAATTAAATTCTATCACTTCTATATTTTGATTTTTTTAAAAAAATTATTCCAAATTTAAATATATGAGGGGAAATTTTTTAATTAGACATATTTTATTTTTAGTTAATATGAATAATAATATTAGTAATTTTTATTACCGCATTAAATGGTAAATCAGGTAATTAATAGTAAACAAAATATGTCCAGGACTATAAAATTACCCTAACAGTTGTCCCAATTTTATTTTATGGGTAAATGTTTTCTAAAGTCATCCATTTTTAGTTTATATTACTATTTATGGCCACTTGGGGGAGATTATGACCTTTAAATAATTATATTTAATGAAAAGTAAACAATATCACATTATTGTATTTAATAAATATAATATTTTTAATGTGGTGTTACCCAAAACATATGTTGTACAATAAATATTATACTGAAATATAAAATATTTATCTTCATAATTGTAATTTATTTTTAATTTTTTGTGAGTAAATAATTTCCTTAAATCATTACACAACGATGATACAATGATTCTTCAATGAATGGAAAAAACAAATAAATGATATTAAAAATATTAAAATTAATATAAATTGAGGTATTTATAGTGTTCCAAGAATTATATATATTTCCATGAAAATTTTAAGATATAATAAAATAGTTTTTTTTAATTTCTATTATTGTATTGATGTTCTTAAAGTCATAGTCGTGAATAGTACCAGAGTTTACAATAATGATATTTATGGGATTAATATTTTATTAAATTAATTAAAAATACTAAAATATTAAATATGATGAAATGGGATAATATATGGTTTAAAATTTCATCCCCTATATATTAATGGGCCATTTTATGAATTTGGATCTAGAATAATCTTAGTATATATTAATATTTTATGAAACTCCAAAAGTTCCCCTCACCTCAATTATAAATGGAAACCATATACCTCAAAATATTTCACCACATTTAGTATCATATATAGACCATAACATAAAAAATTATCTTTTACAATTCCCTATAAACATTATAGAGTTGTTGGTCTCCCCAAAAGGCCAACCCTTGAGCCCTTTTTAGGATATCTAAAGGAATAATCATGAAGAATATATAAATACTCTTACCAATCACTTTGTTTTTCTACTATCATTTACCAAATATAAATCTCTGATAAATATAATAAAATAATAACTAATGTATACTAAACATTCATAAATTTTATTATGATTATTAGTACACCAATACTCACTCTCTTTCCCATCAAATAAGAAGTGAAAGTCTCACCTATGCGTATGTACGGCTTATAGTCTCTACGTAACGATGCAATTAATTTTTCATCACCATATTTCATGGATGGTAATTATGATATTTTTAATGCTTATATATAATATTTATGGAATAATTATATTAATGTAATGATAATATAATTTCTTTCTTCTTATCATCCAATCTTATGGGAAATTATAATGTCGCTCCTGCATGCCAATGGAATACCCTCCCCACGAAGTGATGTCATTTGTTTTACATTTATATTCTACCTGAATGGTAATAAGGATGAATTTTATTAATATATATGATATAAAATTAATTCAATAAATTTTATATTATTATTACCTTTATTTTGCTCCATCAGTCAGAAATGGAAACAGTGTTCACGCATATGTATGGCCTACTATATCAATGAATGATATAAATAACTATATATCTCTAATTTCTATAAAATGTTATAAATATTTATATAATTAATATATATTATTTTTATACTATGATTACAATTCTATAAATTATGGGACTATAATTATAGTATAAGAATCATTAATTCCAAAACGAAACATGCTTGGAAAACAAAGTAGTTATCATGTAGTAACATAATATTAAAAAACAATTATTAATAAACATGTGATAAGATACTATAATTAAGTAAAAAATGGTTAATATATATATTTTTTAATTTAATAAAATTGTAAAAAATTCGTATTTATCATACAATATGTTTTAATGTTAATGAAGAAAGGTTAGACTTGAGGTAAGGGTTTATTTCATATTCTCAACATTATTCAAAAGTTTTTTTGATTAATTCTTCATTCTGTAATATTTATATTTTTTTAATTTTTTCTAAAAAAATTATAAAAATAATAATATGTTTTAAAAAAAATTATAAATTTTTTATTTTTTAAAAAATTATTCGAAATTAATTTTTTCATCATTTTTCAAACAAGATACATTGTGACTTTTCTGATGAAAATATGGAAGGAATGTTTTTTAACCTATAGAGATTGAAAATATTTTCCTATAGTTATGATGATATATTCTCTTTAATCTTTATTTAAAATATTATATGGTTATTTTCAATGAAGATGACTTCCTTTAAAATTGCACACCTTTTAAAATAAATATTTTTAAAATATAAAGGATATTTTCCTCAAGATTTGTTTCATGTGATATTTAAAAATAATTTTCCATCTAATATAACATTATTTGATGTTACATATGCTTTAATAAGAATATTATCCATGAATACCATCCATACTCACACTCTAGTTGGTTTTTATTTATGATGGAATGATTTTTATGAAACCTATTTCCTTTCCATGAGTTATTCTTTGATGAAATAGTTATGAAACCAATTTATTTTTATGGTAAATGGTATGGTAAAAGATTTATATTCTAGGAAACACATATGTATGGTGTTTATTATGTGATGAATTTGACCAATATCTGTCCCCAATTCATTGGGAAATTATTTAAATCTCATGAGAAAGATAGGGAACTAATGGGGTGTTAACTTGGTTCTGTAAGGGACTTTTCCCACTATGATAGTCTTGGGAGTGAACCTTGACTACTACACTGGTTTAAGAAGTAAACCCATTCCATTATAATAGTCTTGGAAAAGACCCTTTAATAGTAAGGAAATTATTTTATATACCTATGTATATGCCACAATTCCATGTCTTTTGTCAATGTTATTCTCTCATGGCTCATGTTATTTTGTGATTTTTTTATTATTAAATACCCTTCTTCATTCAATGAATCATGATTATGATATTTGATATATATGCTAAAATTTTCAATTGTTATGTTTGTGTTCTTAAATTTTTTTAATCAAATTATGATTGATATCTCCCTTATTTACCCTTAATGAATATTGAATCTCACCCTTTCCTAATGTTTATTTTTCCTAGGATATGAATAAACATATTCTATACGAATTTTAAAAAGGGTTTACATTATGAAGGAATATGTGGGTGACGATGTAGATATTTTATAAACCAGTTATTTATGTTTCAATGTTTCCAAATACACTAAAACTATGTGGTTTTACTCTTTGATTTTTATGTTATATAATTAATATTCATCAATTAATTTTTAATATCTATGTATGGATAGAAAACATAATTATAGTTGGTATCATAGAAATGGTTTAGTTAACCTTTCTAAACTAAGATTAGAAAACATTAGAAAAAAATCTATGGATATGTATAACTATATGATAAAATCCTAGAGTTTTGGAAATGATCAGGAATGACCAAGGATAAACTTAAGGTAATATATATGGTACCATGATTTAATACATTCACTAAATACCTTTTCATCATTCATAACTATGGTTGTTTTTCTCACAGTATGATTTTTGGGTTTTAATAAATTTCAGCAATCCAAAGGAATCATGTTAACCAGAAATGTGATGGATAAGGAATTGATTTTTCACCATATATAAGAAATGATATTAGAGATAAAAAGAATAATCTTATTGTATTGATCATGAAAAATTCTTATGATATGAATTAGGACATGTTTCCAAATGATTATATGATAGAACAACATGTAGTTTAATCATTTATGAGGCAACATCCATCTTCATTTAGTGAGTCTTATAAAACACCAGTAGCTAAGTGACAGATCAACACCATAGAGAAAATATTTCTTATTCTTAGATGCTTGATATAAGAAAAATTTTCCCAAGTTATTTATCTTATGGAAGGCGAAGTAGATCCATGTCATAAATTTATCATGAATTCAAGGCAAAATGAAGAAATTAATTCCATGGATCAAGACAAGTTTAAGAACTTCTTTTTCAATAATCACATTCCTTGTATTATTCATATGAGTATGTACAAATAATTTCATGATATTTATTAAAAGGATGACATATCCATCGGTACATATGAGGAAATGTTTGTAAGTCTTTCTTGGTATGGATTTAGTTTAATTATTATACCTGAAATAAAAATTCATCCATTTTTTTCTTAGAACCAAATCCTTCAATGTCATTATCTATAATAGACATTGGTACCTATGACGAAATTGTTTTATGTGATCACAAGTTATATATGGATATTGGATTTATCCACTAATATCATGGTTTTGATAATAAAAGAAATTTTTATTTCTATAGAAATTTTATAAACAATGGAAAAAATAATATGACATTCCATATTTTCTCGAATATTTGAAGATGAATGACTGGAAATTTTTTAAGGGGACTGGTAAATGTTTCAAGTGTGGGAAGGAAGGTCATTAAGAAAATTAATGCTTAAGAAATGTATAGAAAATAGATAATGATGAAAAATATTCATAAAATTCACCATTCATGATCCAACGTAAAAAAATTAATGGAGTATTGGAATTATACCAATTAGTTAACAAATAAAAAGTTTTTTAATTAAAAATTTCAACTACCTATTAATCTAAAATACAAATGAAAACCTCATTCAATCACAATAGACAAAGTGGGTTATTAGAATGATATAGTAAAAGGTAATCTTTTCATCCACTCTAGAATAACCAATGTCTTATTTGATTATAGACCCACCCAGTCTTTTATTTCTAAATAATTTTCTAAGGGTATCAACATATCAGCTCAATAATATTATTTTGAGTTAGATAGGAAAATACCTAATGGAATAACAATCAAATGTCAAGTTTATATTTATTCTCTAATTGATGTTAGTAGGAAATTGTGTCCTTAATATTTTAATTATCCCTTTAGGATAATTAGATGTGACTATTGGAATGGATTTTATTTTCCTATATGAAGATCATATTAATTTACGAGTAATGGAAATTGCAATTCATATACAAAAAGAATATATAATAATTTATCAATGAAAGGATGAATATGATCTTCCAATGGAAATTGCTTGTATATTATGGGACTTAGTTCCAATATATTAATGTTTTTTTAAAACATGGTTTGAATGAAACTCAACTTTAAGGATACAACTATTTTATGGTAGTTTAGTGATTTATTTTTAAATGAATTTCATGGAATTCCACTAAATCTTGAAGTTGAGTTTTAAATATAACTCTAATATAGTACATTTACCATTTCTAAGACTCCTTAAATAATGGACACAATTGAGTGTCTGGAATTGTAGATGAATCTTGAAGAGAATCTTGAAAACTTATTCATACACCCTTGTGCCGCACCATGGGGTGAACCTATTCTATTTTTTATGAATAAATATGGATCAATGTGACTCTACATTGACTATATAGAACATAAAAATACCACTATTAAGAACAATAATAATATATCCTGTATTTATGAATGGATTGATTAACTTCACAAAGCCCAATATTTTTATAAGATTGATATTCATTTTTGATATCACCAATTAATATTTAATAAGGTGTATATTCCTAATTATGAATTCCATAAAATTTATAGTCATTATGTATTCATAGTGATTCATTTTTTTATTACTACTTCCCTAACTATCTTCAAGTGTTTGGGCCAATAGGGGCCTATATACCCTAATGCCTCACCATGGGGTGAACCTCTTCTACTTTTTATGAATAAATATGGATCAATGTGACTATGCATTGACTATATAGAACATAAAAAGACCACTGTCAAGAAAAAGAATTATATATCCCGTATTTATGAAGGGATTGATTAACTTCACAAAGCCCAATATTTTTATAATATTGATATTCATTTTTGATATCACCAATTATGATTTAAGAAGGTGTATATTCCTAATTAGGAATTCCATAAAATTTATAGGAATTATGTATTCATAGTGATTCGTTTTTTATTACTACTTCCCTAACTATCTTCAAGTGTTAGGGCCAATAGGGGCCTATACACCCTAAGATGGGTGGTGAATTAGGGTATGAATATACTTTTCTAAATTCTTCCTGCCCCACTGGATCTTGACCTCTTTATTACAAGGGTCACTTTTTTTTCACTTCTGTGTTTATTATGACCACTTCCTTTTCTTATTTAACTGATGATGATTCTTTGAATGCAATGCAGGGAAGCAAGCAGGCAGACGCAGAGATTTTTACTTGGTTCACCCTCATTGGGTATATCCAAGGAGCATACAATGACGATGTGCCGCTGTACCAAATCCACTATGGCTCACTACCAATAATGTTCGGGCTAGATCACTTCTATACCTAGGCTCACTGCCTTTGCAAAGTTTAGGGTTAGCTCACTTCTTTCCTAAGGGTCACTCCCTGTATCTCTTCCACTGGCTCACTACCTATAGAAAGGATTACCTTTTTCCTCTTCCTTTGCTCACCACACTTGGATGGGATCCACTCATAGTTTATAGACATGTTGGTATCATCATTTTCCTAAAAGAATGCATCATAAACTGTTGATAGATGCTCTATTAATGTTCAATATTCATCCACTGATGAATACCCCTTTTCCCCTGAACCCTGAGAAATTCCACTGGAAAATAACTTCACAAAGAACCCTACATCGCAAGGCTCCCAATTTCACGAAGCTCAAACAAGCCTTCATGAATCTACTGCCTTTTCGAGAAGCACTCTTGCGAAGAACTCTAGTGAAGATCAGGCCTTTGAAATGCTTAGGTCATCGCGGAGCTCCTGCCTCTTTGTGAAGCACACTCCTTAGAGAACACGACCTCACAAAGCAAACTTCCTTTCGTGGAGCTAGATTAGGCCCCACGAAGAACCTCTCTTTTGCGAAGAACACTACATTCACGAACCACCTTCACGAACCAAGAGAAAAAAATTTTCTCTGAAAACTCTCTACTTATCTCGAGGAGGTCGACCTCTATTTATAGGAAATTCCATCGACCCTCGACCCTTCCGCGCAAAGTCAGTGCCATGTCATCGCCAATCGCGAAGCTCTGAAATTTCAACCGGAATTCCCTCAAAATCGCAAAGCACCGTGGCAATTATTGGATCACAGAGCTCATCGTAATCGAGGAGCGTTCTGTCGATTGCCTCATGTCGCTGTCGCGAAGCTCCGTCGTGTTTCCTTTCAACACTGCCGTTTGTGAAGCTCTTCGTAAACACAAAGCATCACCATCAACATTTTTCTTATCTTCGCGAAATACAATCCATGAAGCCTATATTCGCGAAACTCATTCATTTTCCATCTATAAATATGATCTTCATGGATATCCACTTTTGGCAATGCTCATCAACCTCCATGTTTTGGACCCCAAAAATTTGGCAAACACTGGAAAATGATGGCACTTTGTACTACTCTTTTTGTATCACCTTCAGATCATCTGTTCCTTTGTCATTTTTCTTGGTCAACATGGATTGTCAACAACTTCTCTGGAAATTGACATTTTACCATATAAACCTTCTTTGTCAACAAACACAATAAACCCAAAAATGATGCAGTATTACTATGAGGGATTTTTTCCCAATAATCTCCTCCTTTGGGTTTGTTGACAACTCTTCATAACTCTTCTAAAAATGATTTTATAAACATTGATACCTCACTAAGTATCCTTCCATCATCTACCACCATTAACCTCTTACGATGTAGGTAGAGACCAAATAATCACTTAACATGTACTCTAAGCCCACATGATCAATGCTAGGCGTGAGAAACAAGAGTAGTATGAGAATTTCATCAATGAATCACTTCTTGTCAGACACAAATTGTCAATTCCAAACTGATACCAATTGCAAAATTGATACCAATTGTTGAAACACACTGATACCAATTGGTGAAAGCTGGAAACCTTCTCTCACCATTCCAAAATCACTATTTTTCTTTTATCACGATCCTCATAAGTCATGATATATATTCTTTGATCGATCACTTCTAGAATCATCAGAGTTGTATTTTCTCTCCCAATCTCATTACTCCCCCAATCTCGCTGATCCACCTATTATCTTCTCCCCATATCCGTCATGATTTCTCAAATAGCCACACTATCTCCCCCTTGAACAAACACTATTTTCTCCCCCTTTTTCAACGAACCCAAAGGTCACTCCTTTGTAGTCTGTAACAAAGTAGATAACACATATCAAAACATTAGAAAAAACACATCATACCTCGGGGAGAGGGGGGGAAGTTCCACATCCACACTCTTTTAAGTGCGGGGAGTCGACTGAACTCCCAGAGCCAGTCGATGTATCTCAAAATATTTCTTGGGTAAGGCCTTTATCAGAATGTCTGCAACCTATAGCTCTGTAGGTACATACTCCAACTTCACAATTCTCTACTCAACCTTCTCCTTGATAAAATGATACTTTATCTCAATGTGCTTTGTCCTCAAGTGAGTGATGAGATTTTTGCTAATATTTATAGCACTTGAGTTATCACACTCAATTCCAATCGGAGACTTCACTTCAACACCCATATCATCAAGCTGTTGTTTCATAAAAAATAACTGTGTGCAAGCTTGAGTGGAGGCAATGTACTCAGCTTCTGCGGTGCTCAATGAAATGTAGTCTTTCTTCTTGCTTATCCAAGAAATAAACAAACCACCAAGTTAGAATGCACCTCATGACGTTGATTTCCTATCATCCTCTGATCCAACCCAATATTCATCTGTATATCCCAAAAGCACTTGATCAGATTTGTCAGTATACTTCAAACCGAAATCCACAGTGCCCTGATATACCAAATTATTATTTTCACCACAAGCATGCGGCTTTCCATGGGATTTTTTTGATAGCGTGCTGCTTGGCATGTGGAAAATATATTTTCAGGTCTTGTCACTTTCAGGGTACAATAATCTCCCAATCATCTCTTTGTATTCTGTGATATTAACTGCCTTGCCATTATCATCTCTTCACAGTTTCATCAAAGTAGGAACCAGAGTCTTCATCTCCTAGGAAGATTCCATGCCAAAACTTATAAAAACCTCCTTGGAATATTTGGATTTAGAAATGAATGTTCCATTCCATCCTTGTTTCACCCAGGCTGAAAACTATGATTCTTCAAGTAATGATCAAGCCTTGAGTACCATGATCTCGGTGCTTATTTCAGACCATATGACACCTTCTTCAACCGAAAAGCCTTGTTCTCATCCTCATGAATGAGAAAGCCATCTGGTTGCTCGATATACACTTCTTCTTCTAGAATTCCATTCAAGAATGCAGATTTGACATCCATCTGGAACACCTTCAACATCCATTACACTACAATGCCTCGGGAAAATCTGATTGTCTCCATCAATGCAACTGCTACAAATGTCTCATCAATATTTATTCCATCTATATGGGAGTATCCTTTACACACTAGTCATTCTTTGTTTCAAATCACTGTGCCATATTCATTCATCTTTTTGTGATTGACCCATTTAATCCCAATGAAATTCTTATCTGCTGGCCTCAAAAAAATATCCCATGTCTAATTATCTTCTAAATTAGTATCAACCACTTTTACTCCCCTTGAGTCTTTTACCACGTACTCAAATTCAATAGAAACCTTTTCACGGTGTCATTGTTCAATGAAATTATTTATTTTAACTAATTTTTTGATCTTCTTGTTGAAACATTGTTGATACTCTCTCACAGCTTCTTGTTATCCTGAGAACTATCAGCTAACACCACTTGTTAGAATGAAATAGATAAGCATGAGATGTATGATTATTGTTGGTTCTCCTTGTGTTTCCTTTTTTCCTCAATTGTCAACACCTGAGCTGAGTCATCCAATTATTGCTTTGTCGGATCTTGCATCTGATTTTGTTATTGAATTCTGCCCCTATGTTATGCAACCCTTCCAAAGGTTAGTCCCACCTTTTAGACCCATAAAATTCTTCTTCTGCTTCATCATCTATTCTCATCCTCCACTTGGAATTGAGCCACTAATAAAATCTCCAAGCCTACTGAGTTGGAACTCAGTGTAGGAAACAAGATACAAAGTTAATAACACAATCACCTCTTATTATGCTGTATTTCTCCCTTTCTTCTTCAACTCCAGTACCTGATTTGATTCAATTGAAACTTTGGAGCATATCACCTCTCCCCATTTCATCATTAAATGCCACTTCCCCTAGGATCGTATCTCCCTAAAACCTGAAACACATGAATCATTAGGTAATAGAATTTATATACATAGGGAGAGGGGAGACCCTTCTAGAATTCTCATGATGATGATTGTGGTTGATCCTGATGTGTCATCCCTTTGATTATTTCTTGAAGAGCATCACACTCATTCCTGGATTCTTCTAGATGACTAGCCAACTTCAACTGCTCTGGCTATATGACTAAGCATTCATCACTTGCATGCTGAGTCTTTTTCTGATATAAAGATTCTGCAGGCTTGGACTTTCTCACCATTTGGGGTTTAAACCCACTAGTACACATTTCCATCATTGATGTTCCACCAAAATTCCATTTCCCTTGATTCATTCTCTGATTAGGATTATATCTTCTTGTCATATTCTCTGGCTCCTTCCTCTATTGTAGGCATCTTCCTTTTTCCTCCACTGAATCTACATTCTTCAAACTCACAACAATAACATTTCCTCCGTTTTTCTTCCAAACTTGTTCATGTTCTTTCTTAGAGGGAGGTTGTGAGTGTGACAGAGGAGGTGACAGATACACCTTTCGTTCAGCTCCATGTGATTTCCCTGAGGCTCTAATCATATTCTCAAACTATCTACTTCGTCTCCAAATATAAGATTTCTCTTTCTACATCACTGGATTCAAGAATCTCATTCTGGGCTCCTTTTCCTTTCTTGCATTCTTCTTGCTGTAATATCATTCCAAATTCCCATGATTAAAACATATGAAACATCTTTAATTAATGTTATACCTCATTTCATCATCTCTTAGTTGAGATGTTGATGTTGCTTGAGTTCTTCCTCAGACATTGAGCTCCTGAGCTTTCTGGCACATATTCATGGTGTGTCCCATTCTTCCATAGTAATAGAATCTAATGAATGCTTTCCTCTGAGAGAATATTCTATATGTTTTCTCATGACGCTTCTTCTTATTCTCAGATTTATCAAATTTTCTATTTTCATAGCCTTAAATGTATTCCAGGGCCTCTGAATAGATGCTTGATGTATGGCCATGAATCCCATAGAAATAGCACTTGTCATCACATCTTTTTGTAACTGTCCTCTTAGGCCTATCTACAGCACTTGTATGGTTTAGTTCGCATGTAGAACTATTAAAAGCTCTCTTTATATCATTCATGGGAGGTCATTCATCAAATCCAATACCAGTTTTTCCCAAACTATATGGTCTTTGAGCTGAGATAATTTGTTCTTGCCTCTTTTTAGAAATAGAAAATTTTCTTTTCATTTCATCATCACCTACCAAAGGATAATCAAATAGTAAATACAATGAATCCTACATTTTAGGATTTCCTCTAGCATTCGATTTCTCTACATCCTTATTTTCTGATTTTAGATCTTCTTCCAACTTTTGAATCTTCATATCACTTGATTTAAATTGGGAATTGTGTTCTCTTCTGAGATTATTTCCACAACTCATCTCATCTTCCAGTTCTCGTGGGAGATTTTCTACCATTTCACCTTGCTCCAATACTTTCAATTTTTCATGAGAAATAGATTCAAACACATATTTATTCTCTTGTTGTAGCCTTTTATTCTTATGAACTTCTTCAGAAAACTATGTTGCTAGATCTTCATTTCTAGCTTTCAGATTCTGAACTTCATCTAATTTTTTATTCTCTTCATAATCATCAGCCTTTTTTCCTTTCATTTTAGCCATACTTTTTAATTCTTCACCTTGAGAATCATTCTTCTCTCTTAGGTCAGTAGCCACATCAATAAGCCTTTGATTTAAGCCTCTTAGCTTATTGAACTCAATTTCCAATACTTGGATTCAGATATCTTTATATTTAACTACTTCATCCAATTTCTGATCCAATTTCATTATCATGTTGACAACATCTACTTGTGGCCTCCTTCTTAAAACGTTTTCATCATCAGTTGTTTCCGAATCACGATGATGTTCATGTACTTCACTCATTCAAACATCATGATTGAGTGAATCAATTTTTTCCATATCAGATTCATCTAGACCTTTCTTTAATAAGTTTATTGATTCTTTTAGTTGAATCGCACTTTTTCCATAAACACTTCCACACTGAGGAACATCACATAACTTCTGATTCATCTTTGATGTTTTCCCCTTTTCCATGGCACATCGAGATATGATCAGACTAATTTGACCACACAAATCTATTACACCAAGTCGAAGCAATTAAATCTAATAAAGGAATACTTCCCTCTGATACCAATTGTTAGGGCCAATAGGGGACTATATACCCTAAGAGGAGGGGGGGGTGAATCAAGGTATGGATATTCTTTTCTAAATTCTTCCTACCCCACTGGATCTTGTCCTCTTTATTACAAGGGTCACTTTTTTTGCACTTGTGTGATTATTATGATCACTTCTTTTTTTTCTATATTTGATGATGATTCTTTTAATGCAATAGATTGAAGCAAGCATGAAGACACATAGATTTTTACTTAGTTCACCCTCACTAGGTTATGTCCAAGGAGCATACAACGACGATGTGCTGCTATACCAAATCCACTAAGGCTCACTGCCAATAATGTTCCGGCTAGATTACTTTTATGCCTAGGCTCACTACCTTTACAAAGTTTAAGGTCAGCTCCCTACTATCCCAAGGGTCACTCCCCATTTCTCTTTCACTACCTCACTACTGGTAGAAAGGATTACCTTTTTCCTCTTCCTTTGATCACTGCACTTGGATGGGATCCACTAACAGTTTATAGACATGTAGGGCTCTTAATTTTCATGAAATAATTCATCCTCAAATGTTTATAGATGCTCTATTAAATTTAATGTTTCATCCACTGATGAATACACCTTTGCCCCTGAACACTGAGAAATTCCTTTAGAAAATACCTTCTCAAAGCACCCTACTTATTGAGGCTCCCAATTTAGTGAAGCTCAAACAAGCCTTCACGAAGCTCCTACCTTTTCACGAAGAACTCTCACGAATCACTCTCATGAAGCCCATTCCACCACAATGCTTAGTTCATCATAGAGCTCCTGCCTCTTCGTGAAGCACACTACATAGAGCATGCAGCCTCTCAAAGTGAACTTGCTTTCGCAGAACTAGATTATCCACCACGAAGCACCTCTCTTTCACGAAGAACACTACATTCGTGAACTGAGAGAAAAGTGTTTTCTCTAAAAACTCTCTACGTCTCTCGAGGGGTTCAACCTCTATTTATAGGCAATTCCACCAACCCCTTAACCCTTCCACATGAAGTCAGCGCCACATCATCACCAATCGCGAAGCTCTAAAATTTCTACAGGAATTCTATCAAAATCGCGAAGCACCTTAGAAATTCTTAGATCGCAGAGCTTGTTGTAATCGTAGAGCATTCCGTCAATTACATCGTGCTTCCGCCGCGAAGCTCCCTCATGTTTCCTTTCAACACTGCCATTCGCGAAGCTCTTTGTAAACACGAAATATCACCATACACATTTTTCTTGTCTTCACAAAATCCAATCCATGAATCCTATATTTTCGAAACTAATGACTTTTCCATATTTAAGTATTATCTTAAAGGATATCCACTTTTCGCGATGCTCAACAACTTCCATATTTTGGATGCCAAAAAATTGGCAAACACTGGAAAACGGTGCCACTTTGTACTTCTCGTTTTGTACCGCCTCCAGATCATCTCTTCCTTTATAATTGTTCTTTGTCAATATGGATTGTAATAAACTTCTCTGGAACTCGACAATTAACCGTATAAACCTCCTTTTTCAATAAACAAAATCATCCCAAAAATGCTGCAATATTACCTTGAGGGATTTTTTCCCAACATCAAGGATTTCCAAAATTGAGTATTTAAATACAATATTGATCAGTTTTTGGTAGTATTTATATATGATAACCTTTTATATTAAATGTTTAACTGAGAACATGAAGATCACTTGAGTATTGTGCTAAATACCTTAATGAAGGAGAAGATTTATGAAAAAATTACCAATAGTTAATTTTGTCTTTAAAAATATTTATTTTTCATTCATATAATCCAAAATGATGGTATATTAATTGATCTTTCAAAGATAAAAACTATTGAAAAATGGCTTAGATCAACCATGTAATAAAAATATATAGTGTTCATTGATTGGATGGATAGTATATGAATTTTTTGAAAAAAAATTCAGGATTACCTAATCCACTCACTAAGTTGACTCAAAAAGCAGTTATGTTCATATGGATTGAAGAATGTGAAGAGAATTTCAAGGATCTAAAAAGGTTGGTCGATGCACCTATTCTCATATAATCCTATAGTGGAAAAAGGATTGTGTTCTATAGAGATGCTTCAAATAAGGGGTTATATTGTGTTTTCATGCAAAATTATATAGTGATAGCTTATTCCTCTTACAAATTGAAGGCACATAGACAAAATTATCCATCTCATACATTTGAGTAAGCTGTGATATTTTTTTCATTAAATATGTAGAGGCATTATTTCTATAGAGAAATGGGTAACATATATGTTGATCACAAAATTTTAAAGTATATTTCCACTCAAAAAATTTTGAACATGAAAAATGAAGATGGTTGGATAGGATTAAATATTGTGATTTCTCTATACATTACCATCATAGGAAAGAGAACAAGGTGGAACTTGCTTTTAATTGAAAGGAACATACTACATTATATATGATATGGCTCAAAAAATTATATTATTAACAGATTTATAAAGGATGGACCTAGAAATCAAGAATTAAAGGGAGAAATATTATCCTCCTCAAATAAATTTTCAACCATCTATCTATGTGAGCATTAAAGAGGCATAAAAGAATGATATAGAGCAACAAAAGAAGATTAGAAATTTTCATGAGTTTAACCTTGATTATGATTGAATAATAAAGTTTTGAAACCATTTAGGTGTTCCACCCATACCAGATTTGAAGAATGAGTTGTTGGATAATGGTAATAGTTCATAATTATCTAATCATTCAAGAAGTACAAATATGTACAGATACTTGAATAAGTATTTTTGGTGGAGTGGCTTGAAGAGAGATATTGCAGAGTATATTTCATGGTACTTGGTTTCTTAGAACATTAGGGCTGAGTTGAAAATTTTTAAGGGGATGTTATAGCCATTAACCATGCCTGAATTGAAATGGAGAAACATTACTAGAGATTTATTCATTAAACTCCCCCAAAATATCTAAAGGACATAATGTTATATGGGTTCTAGTTGATCCCCTTTCAAATTTGGAACACATCATTTATATGAGAGATGATTACTCTCTTTATCATATTTCAAAAATATATATTATGGAAGTGTTAATATTGCATGGAGTACCAATCTCAATTGCATCTGATCGGGATTCTAGGGTTTCCATAATGGTTTGGAAAAGTCTTTAGCAGACTCTGAATACAGGGTTATGTTTCATCACTAATTATCATCTGTAAACATATGGCCAGTCTGAGTAGGCCAGTAATACTCTTGAATAAATTATGATAGCATTTTCTATGGATTAAAAATGTGTTTGGGATCAACACATTCCTTTTTTAATATTTTATTAAAACAATAAATATCATTCACAAATTCAAATGGATTCGTATGAAGCCCGCTATGGTATGTATTGAAAAACACCAAAATACCATAATGAATTTAGATAAAAAACGATATTGGGACCTAATATATTTATGTAAATGGTCTAAAAGTTTAAATCCATTAAACATTACCTAATAGTAGCTCAGAGTCAACAAAAGAATTATACTGAATTTGTTTGGAAAGATGTGATGTTATAACTGGATGAAAAGGTATTCCTATGAATATCCCCTAGGGAGATAGTGAAAATATTTGGATGGAATGGAGAAATAATCCATAGGTATGTTGGTATTTTTGAAATTCTTTATCATATTGGGATAGTAGTGTATCTATTGACGCTTCCACCAAAACTATCAGAAGTTCTTGATGTGTTCCATTTGTCTCTCCCGAGGTATTACATACTAAATAATTCACGTGTACCAAAATCATAATTCATAATACTAGATAAAGGAATTTCTTATGAATAAAAAATTTTAGTGTTTCTGTATCATATAGTTTAAGTTATTCAAAACAATACCACTTTTCGAGATAATGTTTTGTTGTGGAACCACCAATTTTATGAAGCTACGTAGGAACCAGAGGATGTGATGAAGCAGATGTGTCCTCAAATATTTGTATCTAAGTGAAGAATTTTTAAGTTGAAATTCATTTTAAATATATTTTATGTAATTCCCAAAGTTTATTACAAAATATTTCTCATTAAATAATGTTATTTAATTGATAACTTGTACTGCATGCAACACCGAGTTTAAACGAACTACAAGCTACTATTGAAACATTTTTATTTTAACACAATCGTTATAACCTATCATTTGAATCCATTATTATGAATAGGAATAACCATATTCCGAAATTTATTTGATGGTTATATATAATAAAATTTTATTTATTAATAAATACTCAATTTTAATACTGCTACTTCATTCTTCCAAAAATTGATTTTTATTTATTTCTATGAGATAATAAATATAATTAATTTTTACAACATAAATTCAATTTATTTCACAAAATAAAATTCATTTTTGGATTCATAATGTCAAAATATTCTGTAGATAAATATTTGATATTTTTTTGAAAATTTTGAATTTTTAATGAATAGTAAAAAAATACAGATCTTCATTAAAAACTGTATTTTATTAAATTCATTTACAAAGTAAAATTATATTTATTATTAGTTTTAAATTTTAATTATTTCCTATTAATCTAATTTATTTCTTTTAAATTAGTTCTATAATTTATTTTAGTATAATAATAGTTTATACATAAAAATTCCGTTTTTCGTGAAAAAAGGTTTTCGTTGCATTTTTCCATTTTAATATTAAATTAAGTACTGCTAATTTATTATTCTGAATTTTGGATAAATATATTCAATATTTTGAAATAATATGTCTAAATTTAGTAAATATAATCGTTTTATTTTTTTAAATATGAATAGTAACCTTAGTAATTTTTGTTACCCATGTAAATTGTAAATCGTGTAATTAAGAATAAAAATAATTCAATAAAGACTATAAAATTACCCTAACACTATACAAAAATTGGTTGAAAAATTAACATCATCTATACATAACCATATTTTTGTTATATAACCTACTATCACCACATCGTAGAGATTATGACCTTTATAATATTTTTTATAATGATAATTCAAACCTGACACACTATAGTTTTTAATAAGTATAACATTTATAATAAGGTTTCATCTAGAGGATATGTACGACAATAAATATTTTTTAAAATTCTAAAAGATGTATATTAATCATGGTAATATATTTTACAATTTTTATTTATTAAATAAATATCTTAAATGATTAGAGAATGATGATGCAATAATCATTCACCTATTGGAAAATTCAGATAAATGATATTAAAAAAAATTAAAATAAAGATAATTAGAGAAATTTAATGTGGTACAAAAATTATATAGATTCAAATTATATTATTAGGATATAAAAAATAGTGGGATTTAATTTTACTTGTTTTCTTGATGTTTTTAAAGTCGTAGTAATGAATAGTATCATGATTGACGATAATGATATTAAATGGGATTAATATTTTATTAATTTATTTTAAAATAATAAAAAACCTAAAAAAGAAAAAAAGGATAATTTATTGTCTAAATGTTCATCCCCTATTAATTTATGGTCCATTTTTATTCATTTGTCTCTAGATTAGTCTTATTATATTTTAATATTTTGTGAAATTTAAAAAGAGCCCCTCACCTCCATTATAATAAGACACCTCCTCTATCACTTCATTTCACCACTTGTAGTCTTACACCTTGACCATACACTACCAAATTATATTCTCCACTTACATGTTCATATTATAGTGGTTTTTTTCTTCCCAATACACCAACCCTATATCCTTTTAAAGGAGATCTAAAAGAATCACCACAATGAAGAGGTAATCAATCTTACCATTCACTTCCTTTTTCTACTCTTATTTACCTCATCTAAATATATTCTAATTATCATTAAATATTAATTTCATTATCCTAATTATTTTGAAATGTTAGTTTTTATTAAAGAACTATTATAAACTCTCTTTTTCTTCAAACAAGAAGTGAATGTATCGCTCGTGCGTACTTACGATTACTGCCTACATGTGGAAA
Organism: Viscum album; assembly: GCA_963277665.1. NCBI lineage: Eukaryota > Viridiplantae > Streptophyta > Magnoliopsida > Santalales > Viscaceae > Viscum > Viscum album. The sequence goes on along the minus strand of OY728128.1, from coordinate 1,507,017,811 downwards.
TACAATACTATTTTAATCACTATATTTTATGGATTGTAATTACATTTATTTTATTGTTTATATATAATATTTTTTACATGATTATACTTAGGGAATGATAATATCAAGCCCATCTTCTTATCATTCAATCTTTTGGTATACAATAATGTCGCTCATACATATGTATGGACTATCATCTCCATTATACGATGTGATTTTTTTTCATTTATATTTAACATGAATGGTACTAAGGATTTATTTTAAGAATATATGTGATATATATGATATGTTAATAATTCTAGAAATTAGAAATTATTATTTACATTTCTTTCACTCCATCTGTCGAAAAATGGAAACAATATGCATGCATACATACGACCTACCATCTCCATGAATGGTGTAATTAATTTTATATCTCTAATTTTTATAAATATTAAAAATATATATAATGAATATATATGATTTTTATACCATTATTAATATTCGTGAAATTATGGTACCATAATCAAAGTAAAAATAATTGGACTTCTAAATCGAAACATGCTTAGAAAATGAAGTAGTTATTACCCGAAACAGTATTTTTAATAACAAATTATTAATAAAATAATGATATGATGATATAAATAAATCATACATGGTATATTATATATACATATATATATATATATCTATTTAATTAATTTATAATAAATCCATATTTATCATATAGAAGGTTTGAAAGTGAATGAAGAAAAGTGAGACTTCAGTTAAGGGTTTATTACACATCTCGTCATTATTCGGGATTATTTCTATTTAATTCTCAAACAACAATGTATGTGAAAAAGGTGCGCATGTTCAAATCAGTGGGTCCATAAATTAAATATTTTTCATGGTTTATCTGGTGTAAAATGTTGTTGGAAGACCCATTCTTGTAATCCTAAGTGTACAGGGAGGGCGGGTCTTCAACAGTGGGATTACTCAACCACACACGAAGAGGGCGGGACGGTGGCATCTCAGCAATGTCAACATAATGCTGATGTCCAATTATCGAACCTTCTTTGATGGGCTAGGAGGAATTGATGATGCGGTCGGATGGGATGTTGCAGATCATTCAATACTATAACAGAGGAAATATAGAGAGGTATGGATTCTGACTAAATGGAAAAACATTATAAATGAAACTACGAATTTGGTTCATATACCTAGATATAGTTATAGATTATGTTTGACCTATCAAGGCTCTTATATTTTCATTAATGAGAGGGTATAGATTTTCTATCGGTACAAGGACCATGCAGTCAGGCATAGGGATTGCATGATGATCAGCTTTGCAGGTCGGTCACTTTAGAGAAAACATTAACATCATCTGGATGAGTATTGATGTTGGATGTTTGGTCTCCAAGAAAAAAATGTCTGTGAATTAAGTCTTAATGACTCTAGTTCTATGGTATATTATAATAGGTTAACCCTCCTCATTTAAGAGTGGATTTTAAAAATTAATAAAATAATTAAGCCTTTGGGCATTCCGGAAACTATCCACTATGAATTATTTATCATACTTGTCCATGTTTTCTAAAATATGTTTAAAAAGGTTCTTAGTAATTTTTAAAATACTTTTTTCTAGTTTATTACTTTTTAGAAAACAATTTGAAATGAATACTTTTGTCATTTTACAAACAAGGTACTTTATGATTTTTTCAACAAATATATGAAAGAAATGGATTAATAAGTTATATGGTAGAAATAGATATTCCGAGTTTCATGATTACTTATTTTATTGAAGCATTTTTTACATTCATACATGGTTCTTTCAAAATAAAATGTTTTCATTTATAATTGTGTAGCTTTTAAAAATAATTCATTAAAAAAAGATATTTTCCTCAAGAATTATTTTAAGTGATCGTAAAAAAAATTTGATCCAAGATATCATTATTTTTGTACCCTTTGTTGGGAATATTATACAAGGATACCATCCTTTCTCATTCTCTCATTGGTTTTTTTATGATGACATGATGTTTATGAAACTTGTTTCTTTTCCATGGGTTATGATAAGATGAAATGAATATGAAAACCTTTTATTCTCATGGGTTATGGTCTCTTTAATGATTTATGTTCATGTGGAACACATATGAATGGTTTTAATTTTGTTATGGATGGGATCTATATCTACCTCAAATGAATTAGGTCATATTTTATATCTCAAGATATAGATATGGATGGAATGGGTAGGGAACTCTCTTTAGTAAGGGACGTTTTCAACTATGATGGTATTGGGAGTGATCGATGACTACTATGATTTTTTGGAGGGTAAAATAATTCCAATATAATATTATTGTAAATGATCATTTTCTACTAATGAAATGATTTCTATACAAATGTTTATTCCACAATTTGATGTCCAATGTAAATTTTATTCTCTCATGGATCATGTTCTTTTATGATTTATGTCTTATTAACTTCCAAGAGTTATTCATGGACTCCATATTATGATATTTCATTTGTAGGCTATAATTTTAAAATACTATATTCAATTTATTATAATCTTATGCTAATTTTATGATTTATATATCTCTTATTTACCATTATTGATTATTGGAGCCCACCCTTTTCTTATGTTTCTTTTCCCCGAGACATGAACAAAGGCATTAATTATGATATGTAAAAAGGGTTTGATTTATGAATGAAGAAGAGGGAGAAAATTTATATATTTTATGAACTAGTAATTTTAATTTAAAAGCTTCCAAACAAACTAAACATATGTGGTTATGTCATGTTTTTGTTATGTTATGTAATGGATATTTAACAATTTAGATATAATATCTATGTATGAAAATCAAGGTTCATTATAATGAAATAAATAGAGTTGAACCAATTAAATTATATTAATTATTCTCATACTAAATATTGAATCCATTTTCTCAATTTCAATTTCCATAAGTGGCATAAATTAACTTTAGAATTATTGTGAAAAATGCAACGAAACCAGTTTTTATAAAAAAAAATTATTTTTAAGTATAAAACTAAATTTCATTCTGTTAATTTCATTGAAAAAATATAATATTAGTATTAAAATATATAATTGAATATATATTATATAATTTTGTTTTAAATAATAAATAAATTTTTACTTATTTAATTAATTAATATAAAAAAATATTTTCTACATAAAACTAGTTTCTAGACAAATATGTTTTAAGCCCAAAAATAAAATTATATAAAAATAATGTTTAATATTGATTATAATACAATTAATTTGATGCTTTATAATTAAATGATAACTTTTTTTACTTTACTAAAAAATTCATAACAAAATGGGCCATTCAAATTAATTTATTTAATGAAACTAAATGATAGTTTAATAAAAATTAGCATTTTCACAATTCATTGAAAAATAAATTTTTGTTTAAATATCCCAAAACAATCACCCCGAGATGATATTAAAATCATTATTTCAAAAATTATATTCATTTCAACAAAAAAAATTCAAAAAATTGTATAAATTAATTATAATGTTCCTGAACAAGAATCAATAAAACCGATTTTTAATGAAAAATTATTTTTGAATCATAAAATTAATTTATCAAAAATTGAGTAATTATTTACTGTGAACTAATCAATACATTTAAATTAGAATATACATATATATATATATATATTCATTGTGTAATTATTTTTATTCATACCACTAATTTAATGGTTATGTTACAATGGTCCAATTTAAATAATAATATTTTTATATTATATTATTGTTTGTTTGTTTAATGATTAGTGTTGTGTGTTAATAAAGATATCTATAATAGTATTTTTGAAACAAAATTTTTAGGGTCTTTAATTCTCACACCTCACATAAATAAACAAAATCCTTTTGATCTTTATCTTTGTAATCAAGGGTAAAATATTTGGAAACAAATTTGGTGCAAACCAACATCATTCAAATGAATAATAAAACTTCTTTTGAAAAGGATAAGTTAGAAAAATGTTTTCCTTAAATAATTAATAATAAGGTTCACATAACAGTATAAAATTCCAGGGAAGTGAAAATATGGATATAAATAAGGAAGATAATCTTTAAATAATTATCAAGAGTGATAAAGAGCGTAATCATGATAAATTTAATGACCGTAAACTCATAAATCATTTAGGGGTGAAAAAAAAACAATAAATATTCAATGATAATTACAAAAAAGAAATCATTTTCAATTTCAATTTAGTTTTTCCCTTGTGATAAGGATATAATTTACTACATAATTGGATAAAATTAATATAATATCATCGTTTAGTTGCGTGTTTTAATTAATTTTTGCCTCTATCTAGTATTCCAATAATGAATTAAAAATATGAATTTTTTATGCATAAAGCACTTAAATAATCTTCTAATAGATTATAAAATCTATAAAAATACGATAATATATTCCTACAGTCATTATTCAGTTACTAAAACCTAAAATGGGTAGTACATTCTAAAAAACTAATATAAATAAACTATCATTTGGATTGTTAATAGAGAATATTTAAATATTTAAACCAACATTCTTGAATAATTTCTTCCAAAAGTATATAAATTCAAAAAATCATCATGGCATCCTTACCTTATATTCAAAAAAAATTATTTTTTAAAAAATGTTGCATCCTACCCTAGGAACCAATTAGAATTGTCCAAAGACAGTTGACCACATCACCTCAAGTGAGCCTCCGAGTCTTCCAAAGGTGGCCAACTAAGAGAGGGTTCCTTGGGTGTGTTTGTGGGGATGCTATTCCCTCATATATCTGAGTTTAGCATAATAGTTAATTATTACATATAATAAGTGAAAAAATAACAAATAAGAAACATAGGAATACTAATGAATATGTTGATGCTGAATAATAAATATATACAAAATGATGATGAACATCTCGTATAGTTGTAAAAAATATGGTGTGTGGTGTATGAGGGATCACAGATATACAACATAATATAGAAAATAGAAAACATACAAAACATACATAGAACTAGAATCATGATTACAAACTTGTTCCTCTGCACTAGTACTTCATCCTAAATGTCAATCAAGCATATGAAGCCAGACACTTCCATTTATCCGTTCTTGCAACCATGAATTAGGATTGGTTACCAAAGGTATCCCAAGACGGGTTTGAGAAATTCTTAGTGTTCCACCACCAACAGTGTCTACATCATTGAAGTTCATTCATATAAAATTAATAGTTATATAATAACAATATTTTTTAGACAATAAATAAATACAGTAGACTGGGTTCCTCATTGCATACATGTCCGACTCTACCTACTTTACCCTAAGACAAATCTCTCAGAATCAACGTAACGTACAAAAGTATGAAGTATGGAAAATGGGGTTACCATAAAAAATCATTAACGATGGCTCGTCCCTAAGAATGGGATTTGTCTTGGTGGACAGGTGCCCATATGTTCATCTACACTTTCATATTATTTAATTTTATGTGACATATTCGTAATTTAGTAGAGCCACCGTGAGCCCACCCAAATAAATCTAGAAGGAATCCCATGTATTGATCATGGGGCGCTACATATAACCAATTCCATAGAATTCTATCCAAGAAGAACCATGAAATAGATCCCAAGTATCACTCCTTGTATGGTGTGAATGTAACAGACCTCTATGTCTATTCCTAGTATCACACGTAGGGGTACAAGTCTCCCTCATGGAAGAGTAAAACCATCTCCCCAATGAGCTTATCCATTGGGGATCCCCTAGGGAATTGGTATCACTCATATAAAGGTATAGGAAACACATGGTTATCCCATCCTAGGAAAACCTTGTATTGTCCCAAACATATTTAAAATTATTTAACAAATTCTAATTATAGAATGAGGAGATCATCCTAGAAATCCTTATGTTTGGACCCGTTTATATCCCTTGTAATAAATCAATAGAATTTTCTGAATATAAACATCATTCCACTATAAAATAAAAAGTTTATAACATGATAAAGAATTTGAAAAAAAACACTAAATCAATAAATTAAATTATGTCATAGGGTGTTGGGGCCAAACCCATGGATTATCAATCCTATTAAATAAATTAGTAAACTAAAAGAATTAAGGAAACACCCCTAAAGGGGTGTTTAGACAATTTATTAAAAAAGAAAATTTTATCTATAAGGTAAAACACGCCAATTTATGGAGGCTTAAGTCAAGGCGATCAATGAAAGGGTTGATTCTCCCCTCATTGGGGTCATATCAGGCATAGTCAAGCATTAAATTTAAATTATTAAAAAAATATAGATTTCGGTAGAAAGATATGGTACGTGTCACAAATAATCATGCTATAAAAGTGATGGAAATAATCTCAACCACCACCCTTAGTTTTGTAGTGCTCCCCCTATCCAGTGTCGGCCCTTGAATTGAGATAGAACTAGAGATATCATAGGAATCACCAAATGAACTAAAAATAGGGATAATGATCTCAAACAAAAAATAGATAAATATAGGAGAATATAAAATAAAAATAGAATGAATATTATTAAAGGGATTACCATAAACTTTACAATGCATTAGATGGTGAAGCAAACAGATAACTGAAATGGGAGATATCAAATTTCATAGAAACTTATGGGAGGTTCGCTTCACGCATGGTTTTTAAAATGGAGGAATATGAAATGAGGGTTGATGGATTAAAAAAATCAGCAGTAAAATGAATTTTTTTCTTTATTTGATGGGATTCATTTTTTGGTCTAATAATTGTCCAAATTGTGTGCCAATCAGGTGCCTCACACTATCTTAGGGACCCCTCACACGGGCCAGGCACATGGTTGACTAAGTGTGTATAGGTCGTGTGAAATGATAATATCAAGGATTTGTACAACCTAACATGGGATTGTATCCCTCTCACATAGTTATATGAAAACCATGTGGATTCCCCCATTCAATGAGTTCCCCACACAGTTGAGTTGAACAGTTATCACTAGCCACGCCCAAACCATGTGGCTTATCCTGCCTTCCAATTTTCTTGAACTTAGGGTGATGATTGAGCCCTAAACTCTCCCAAACCTTTCCATATAAACTCATTTTCCCCATGTTTCCCTTCCAAGGGTGGTAAAATGTCATATGATAAAAGTTCCAACCACTATGAATGTACATCAGCTCCCTACTACCAGGTCTCATCCTTTACAAACCATGAATCCATTGCAGTTGTACTAAAGGGACTGACCTACCTCGAAGATTATTCATGCACTGATCAACGATACATATCAGATACTCCTCAAAATTCACATTTTCCTCTAGCTCAATATATATATTTTTAAATGAATGATATGGTGAAGCCTGACATTAGAGAAGGTTCAATACATGGAAAAAGCATTCATAAAATGGTGCCTCTAAGGTAGCTGAAAAAGATAGGCTATGATATGGACTCTTTCCACTATCTCAAAATGCATCAAATAATGGGGTGATAGCTTACGCAATCTCTGAATTCATCTATGACACCATATGGGTGATACTCATAGAAGGACCAAGTTTTTTACCTGAAACTCCAATGTTCTATCTCAATGATTGGAATTTGAATTATTCCTAGACTTGGCTATAACCATACGTTTTTGGATCATTTATACTTGCTATTAAGTATCCTGAATGAGATGAGGACCCAATTGTATTTTCTCAACTACCTCAAACCCGCACAGAGGTAAATTACATAACCTACAATAAATGTGTCTCATATAGAGCCATCTGAATGGTTTCCTAAATGCTTTTATTATAAGAAAACTCAATGAGAGGTATATGTTTTTCCCATGAACCGCCAAAATCTAGGATGCATGCCTGAAGCATGTCATCAAACATCTATATCATCCTCTTGGACTACCTGTCATTCAAATGTTGTTATGATGTGATCGTGAGAATATTTGAATCAATTTCTTTTTTTAAACCATTAGAGAACCCTATTGTAAACATCACATCACATTCCAATATGATAGAATGGGGAACACCCTAAATTCACACAATCTCTTGGGTAAAGAGTCTTCCTAGGTAATCAAATAATAAGTTCTCTTAGATAAGAAGTAAGTGTTCGATCATGGTCTTCCAATCGATGATCACCCATACTGAGTCACTACCTCAAGGGGATCTGCGAGAAGCCAACAAAAAATCCATGGTGATAGCATTCCATTTACACATAAGAATTAATAGGGGTGTAAATGTCTATTAGGTCATTGGTGCTCTTCCTTTACCTACTAACCAGTTGAACATCTAATTGTGAAAACTATAATATACCTCTTCATATTTTGTCACCCATACTAATAATGTAGGTATCAGAACATCTTGTAATCTTAAGGTGAAATGCCTGGGTAAAGGAATGAGATTCTCGCATCAACTCTTCATGTTTATCAGAAGGAACCCAAATACATAAACATAAGAGTATTCTCTCAATATCTTCATCTATTCGACTTGGCAGTGGTTTCTCACATGTGACAATGTCCCTCAATATGAGGCCCTCAGAATCTGATATTTTTCTCATCCACACTCTCTCCAGATGGGAGGAGGTCACTTCTAGAGATTCTAAAATAGGATTCCCATGATATTCATGATTATCCAAGTGAATTTTTGAATATAGATCCATCAACTACCACTCACTGTTGGCCTCCTAGATAGAATGTGTATTTGTTTTTTGAATAATGGTTTTTCCACTCTATTACCCTTTCTGGGTGTATAATTAGGCTCACTGTCAAAATACTATAGGTATCATACCCAAGTTCGATGCCTCATATTCAAGTCTCTCTAAATAGTGATATACTTGAGACTTTTCTTGTCCTCATAAATAAGGATCCGCTCACCCAAGAGTGCCTCCAATAGTGTATTGTATGAACTACAACTACTTGATCGAGGTCATGTGTAGGGTAATTTCACTCATGAGGTCTTATATGGGGAGGCCCATACACTATGACCTAATAACCCTACATCATAACTAATTCTATATCGATTCCTGCAGAATCACATTAAATAATATAGCTCCTGAAAAGATCTAGAAGTATCGAGATCAGTGATGAAGTTAGTCTTCCCCTTAGCTCTTGAATGGTTGTCTCCCAAGATTTAGTACAAACAAATTTCATAGCAGTCTTATTTAAACATGTCATAGGACATTAAATATAAGTTAAATCCTAGATGAATCACTTGTAATATCTAGATAGCCTAAAGAAACATGGTATATCAAATACATTCTTGGGCTACACCCAGGAAACTGTGGTTCTCACCTTATATGGGTCAACAGATATGCCTGCCTATGAAATTATATAACCCAATAAGTGAAATTTAAGGATCCCAAAGTTGAATTTTCTTGTCTTGACATAAAGTTTGTTCTCTCTAAATGTATTTAGTGCATTATGAAGATCAGTGTCATGGTCACGAGTCATGTGTTAATACACTAATATTTCATCAACAAATACTTCAACAAGTGAACATAGGTATGGGTGGAAAACCAAATTCATAAAATCCACAATTACTACAGGCATGAATGTAATGACAAAAGACATTACCGGATACTCATAAAAGAATTAATTTCTCTAGAACATTTCATGGGGTATGTCTGATTGCCTCACATGCACCCGATGGTAGCCAAACCACAAATCAATCTTTGTGAAAAAAAGTCAATACTCCGATCTAGTTTAATAGGTCATATTGACAATTTATTAGATATTAGGTCTTCTCTGTGAGTTGGTTCAATCGGCAGTAAGCCACGCATAACCTAAGGGTACCGTATGCCTTCTTGCTGAAAATGTTACCAGAACAATATTGTGAGGATATGGGTTGTAAAAACCCTATTACTCTAAGAATTACAACAACTTCTTGAGTTCCTATAGAACTTTTTATTACATACTATAAATAGTAATGGACACTAGTGCCACACCTTTCACTAGCTCAATGGTGAACTCCACCTCTCTCTTCGGAGAAAATCCAGATAAATTATAGCAAAGACCCCATGAAATGAACTACCATTGGAGGTAATTCAAAAATCTCTATTCTCAAATCGATGATGAAGAGACTATCCATCTATAATTTCACCATTCCCAACTCACAACACACGAGTCCATCTTGAATCTCATGGATATCTTATTCACACATATGAATACAATAGCTTTCCTTAGGTGATGTAAATGAATCCCACTGGAAAAAGAAACCAACATGGGTACAATAAATCACTAGCCATTCCATGTAGAGAATGATGTCAATGCGGGTCATCTCGAAGATGGATAAATTCTATAAGAACTAGTACTTGCCTATATATAGGGTGAACACCCTTCAATGGTGAATAACATATTCTTGAACCCCAAACAGTGTTTTTATAGTCAAAACACCACTGAAGATCACTATAATTGAGCCCACACATTCTATAATTGTAGAAGATATAAAGGAGTGTGATGCTTCTATATCTAAAATGGTATAAACTAAAGTAGAGGATACTAAATTAGTACCTCTAATCGCATATTTTCCTATAATCTACTCCACGAGGGCAGTCTTACCTGCATAGTTATGTCCCAAATTGTGGCCTTGAGATGCAACCTTATTAACCTGAGTAGGTCCGTTATGCCCACAATGAGCCTATGAGGCATGACTAACTCGGACACAACAAAACCATCAACCAACTATTCTAGTAGAAGACCAACTATCAACCTCACCTAGAGTCACTGATCCTATATATGAAAGTAGTGTCAATATAGATACCCTCTTACTCGATACAGGAGTGAAGGTTTGGATGAAACCTTTTAGGTGACCCGTACGACCATGACCTCAAAAATTTATCAGGTTTTTCATGCACTATTTTTTTATGACCTATCCTACAACACTGGTGAAACACCACATACCTATTAATTCATTCCATGTGGTTGGTACTTCCCATGTTTTCACCCTTGTAAGGAATATTCTTGTCACTGGATAAAATGTCTCCCTACCTAGAAGATGAACTGCCTTGGATAACATTGCTATAATCCCTAAAGTTCAACTTCGTGATGAGATCCTGGTTCCGCATTTCTAAAATCGTGGTTAACTGAAAAACATTCACTTGTGATCAGATGGCATATGCAAGACCATCCTCACCTATCTTGTAGTCATCTTCTCATCACTAGTCAGGGTTGGTGCAAAACATTGTAGTTGGGTGAAGCGAGATGAATACTCCATTACCAACATGTCACATTGAAGAAGCTTCATAAACTCTTAGGTGTGGTCTTCCCTCTACATCTTTATAAAGAATTAGTTATAAAAGGATGTCTAAAAATCCACTCAGACCATACCTTGATGTTGACTATCCTAGGTGAGAAGATCCCACAAATTATTGGCGGAGTCACAAAGTATATAGGTGGAGAGATTAAACCTCTTGTTTAAAGGAAGATCTATATGCTCGAACTTAGAAAACATAACCTCTATCCATGAATCGGCATCCTGAGGTCCACCATATGCTTGGAAGGTGGGAAAATGATATTGCTAGAATTCTGAGGTCAACTCTACCATAGTAAAGGTGAGTCGGAGATCACCATCTACAGACATCTTGAAATGGAAGAAACTATCTTTGAAGTGATCATTGACGCCAAGTGGGAGATAGATGAGATGTCCCTTAGGTAGAACTATATGAGGTATTATATGTGGCTCATGGACCACCACCTTAAGAGCAAGGGAATTACCACCCTCAAAGCATATGAAGTGAGGATGTCGGGGTAGAATAGGTCTATAATTTAAAAGAACAATACTCATATAAGATTATAAAAAATAAAAAAATACCAAAATCACAGAAGGATAGGTATATAGCCTTCTTATAATGATTCACACCCATATTTCTATTACTCAAGATATGTCTATGTGATAATAAATATAACATAAGTATCCAAAGGCAAAACCTAGGACCCACTACTAAGGTCAGATCATGGTTATGGTCTCACATGGTACATCGGAGGTCTCGACATATTGAGTGTATAACCCTTTAATTTTCAATTTTAATCCCATATAGTAAAAACCATTTTAATTTTAAAAATTAAATTATGGAAATTTATTTGTATTTATTTTGATATTGATATCTCAATCTCGTTAATTGTGTTACAAAGTCCAAATTTGTAATGGATCATACACTTTATTAACTAAAATTGGATTGTCAAATAATTGCGATCTAACCATTATGTTCCCTATCTGGATGTAACAGTCTTTTCATAGTGATTTGATTGAATGAATTACTATTGTTAATTTATAAAATTATTTTCTTACTAAATTTTCATTGTAATTCAACAATCATATAACTATTGTCTGGTCCTTTAGAACCATTGGTTCATGTCTCCAATTAGGAGTAATTGGTTAATTAAAGAATAATAATCAATCTATGTTGAAAACATCATTTATGTGGATTTAGGCACTTCAATTAATCCAATTATGTCAACCCTACAATAAATTATTGCACATTGCAATATATGACAAGAATTTTCTTCACTGTAAACACATGAAATATAGGAAATTCACATATAAATATGTCATAGAACAATGCATGTAATTCAATTCATATGGTGCCGAATATGATGCATGAATTGGTATGACCTTATATCATTAGGTCAAGGTCATACAATTTCATTATAAAAACATCAATAGTGATATCATCACACAACATGTGCATCTCCCAATGGTGAAATCCATAAAAGTGTAACAAGTGAAAAACAAAACAAAAATAACCCATCCTAAAAAATTTTGGTTTCCCCTATACATGGGTCAGATAATACCATGCATCAACTCATTACCAAATTATAATAATCCTATAATCCTATATAATAGTCAAATACTATGGAAAAAATGAAAATTTCTCTGATACCACTTTGTAGTGTCTCACCTTGGGATCCACTTAGTAGTTTCCTGAGATGGTTGGATAACTGACCTCAAACACATGTCCCCTTATGCTATATACTTTCGACTAGAAGTGAGGGGATATGGTTTATCCATGGGGAAACTATTACCACATAGATCATAGTGTAGAAAATAGGTAAATAATAATATCTAAGAATTGGAAACATAATAAATAAGAAACAACTTACTAATAATAAACGTGATAAAGCCAAATAAAAAAAGATACCAAATGATGATTATTGTTTCATGTAGCTATACAAAATATTATACATGGAATACAAGAGAGTAGGAATATAAACATGTTATAAAAAATACCAAAAATAAAAAAAGTATCTAAAACAACCACCATGATTATAGGCTAGGTCTTATGCACCTATACTCCATCCCAACTGCCAATCAAGCATCAGAATTAGGCCTCTTAATTTTATATGTACCTGAAAATATGAATTATTCTTGGGTATCAAAGGTGAAACATGTATGGTTTGAGATTTAATTAATATAACACCCCCAACGGGTTTTAGATCAATCCAGATCATGCCAATAAAATTAAAAGTGTGCCAATAAAAATAAATATAATAGCATAAAAAATTAAAGAATACATCAGACTGGGTTCCTCATTTGATACCCGTCTGACTCAACATATATTGGCATAAAATGGATTTCTCTAAACCAAGGTAACTCCAACAAGTAATTAGTATGGTAAATGGTATCATCATAAATAATAAATCAATGGAAGATAGTCCTAAATAATGTGATTTGTCTTGGAAAATTCATCCTATGATGTTTTTTACACATTCTTATTCTTTAAATGTAAGTGAAATCTTCTTAATTTAGTAGGGGAACCGTAGTCCCAAACAAAGAAATCCAGAAGGAATCATGAATATTTCTCCAGGGGCACTACCTATACCCAATTCCATGGGAGTCCACCCAAGATGGCCTATAATGAGATCCCAAATATCACTCCATGTAGGGTGTGAAAACAATAAAGACCTCCAAGTATGTCCCTAGTATCTCACAAAGGGGTTTGAGTCTCACTCATGGCATGGTATAACCATCTCACTAAAAAGATCGTCCATGGGTTCTCCACTAGGGAACTGATATCACTTATATGGAGGTAGAAGAAAAGTATAGTAAGCCCATCCTAGGAATACCTATCATCTCCACAGATATATTTAATAAAAGTTAACAAATTTTAATAAATTCATTATAGGCCCATCCAAAGAGTCCATAAGTCGAGTCCCTTGTATCACCCTCGACATAAAGTAAGGATATGATTTTTCTATCAAGATCATGAATCTTTATAGAAAAATATTTATAATGTTATTAACAAGTTGTCCAAAACAATTAATGAAGAAATTCAATTAGGGAATGATGTGTATGGGCGAAACCCATGGCCTACTATTCCTCTTAATTCAGTTCATTAACTCAAGTCATTTATTACAAGAGAACACCACTCAATGGGTGTTTTAAAAAATTAAAATAAATTTCAATTAGACCACCATGTTAAACCACTGTAATTTGGGTGGATTAATTCAAGAAGATCAACTAAATGGTTGATTTTCCACTCATTGGGGTTGTATCAGGAATAGAAAATAATTTATTTTATTTTATTAAACAAACTAGAGGAATCACCAAGTAGGTATGTCATAAGGCACAATGGTGCATTCTAAAAAAGTGATAAAACTTTAGGGAAATATTATAAACCTCCTAACTTAGTTCTGTAGATCTCTCCTTGTCTTGTTTCATCCCTTGAATCAATCTAGAATGAAGGATATTATAAAAAACATGAAATTCCATAAAAATGTTGAAAATTAGTTCACCAAAAAATAGAAACAAATTTTAAGAGATACTACAAATTGAATGAAGAGGATTAAAGATATTATCATAATCTTTTAGATGAATCTAATGGTGAATGAAAAGAATGAAGGATAAAGGAGATATCAAAATCACAAGAAGCTTGAGAAATGAGATATTCACCAATGTTTTGTCTGCTGGAGGGGGAAGAAATGATGGTTTAGGGAATCAAACATTTCAAAAGAAATAATTCCATTTTCCCTTTATTTACTAGGCTGAACGGTTTGGCCGCATGGTTAAACAAACCATACACAAACCATTTTCCCCACACTGCCTTAGGGGACCCTACAGATGGGCTAAGTTCATGATTTGACTAACCTGGTAAAAGTCATGTGAAATTACATGATCAAGTATGTATAAAATCATGCATAGGAATGTGTCCCTCCTTTCATTGTTTTAGAAAAACTTTGTGGATTCCCCTATGTACCTGTTTCCCTATACAGTTGAGTCTCACTATTATCACTAGCCATGAACTAACCATGTGGCTTAGTCTTCCATCTTATTTTCCAAAACTCTATGATTTTAATGAGTATAGTGTCACAAACCATTACTTATCCATTATATCCCACGATAAGAAACAAACAAGATGTTTTAAATGTAAATTAAAATTATGCACCTCTTCAAAATACCTAGATTTTATTAAAAATATCATAGAATTACTAAAATCAAAATAACATGAATCCCCAAAAAAAAATATAATAACACTTAATTCTATATAACAAGATCATGAATAAATTCATCATATATTATACTCAAATAATCTAATAACATGAATCAGTATAAAACATCAATGAAAACATATATGTTTCTAAAAATTAACTCCACCTTTTTGTAAAATAAAATCACGGACTATTCAATATATTCTATGAATCCTTAAATGAAATAAACATTGTTGAACAAAAAATAAATCACTTTTTCATCTAATCAGAAATTAATTTCATGCTTGAAAAAGTTATCCAATTTACATTATCAATATCAATCAACTCTCTATCCCAAATATCATTATTATCTCTATATTAGGAACATATTATGGGCTATCTACCCCTCAATAATGTGTTTTTTGAAAATATCACCTTACCAATAAATCATTTTTCTAGGTTATCAGTTACATACAACATTTGATTAAAAATACTTATTGTAGGACTGCTGTAGACTAATACTTAGATCTTGAATCATTCTTATAATTTGAATATAATTAATTAAACAGTTCTACAACAATATCATTGAATACCAAAATAAAAATACTTCATCATTTAACTTCAATGATTGTAATAGCATTGGACATTCCTTGGTTTAGTAGTTATACAATGGATTAGGGTATTGAATCAGATAATTCCCATGTTCACCAAATATAATATATTGAATTATAAATGGTACCACATGATGTAATTTATTTCCCTCTACTTAGATCTTCATTTTCCCCAGAAATTACTTGCTCTATGTCATTATTTTCTAAACACAAAATATCTTCTCATTACATTGAGGAATTTCTATAGGCGCCTCTTCCCATATTCTTGAAATGTTGGAAGATGAATTATTTTTCGCCAATGTAATATACAAAACATAAATTTTCTCTAATTTTCTTCATTTATAAACTCACATATGTTCATGTTTATAATCATATATTGAGATATTTAGTTAGGTATAATCACAATATTTCTTATTGTATATCTCATTTCATTTGGTTTCTCATTAAGAATATCAATGGATATTCTATCACATTTAGTGTTAACATGATTCTTCCTTGTTCTAGAAATTAAATGAATCCAAAAAAGATAGTGTGATAAAAAAACAATAATGGCGAGTAATCATATAATCATGAAAAATCATTCATAGGATGTTTAAATCATTAGATTTTCTTTTCAATCTATGACACCTTAGGCTTAACTGATGTCATACATTTTCATTATCTGATTTAATACTTCATAATGGTTCATAAATAATAATGTGAATTAACCCATGAATATCCCCTAAGAGAGTTTATCCATATGTGTGATATTAGGCACATTCATCATACATTCGTGACGATTGAGTGAATACCCAATACAACCCTTTCTGAGATGTTTCCCCTTGGTTCATTTATGCCACTGTCGCATCCACTTATTGGTATCTATATTGGAATTCATTTTCTTGGAAAACCACACTCCTTTTTGTACCATAACATAGGATGTTATTTTTTAATTTGTATTATCCTATGGGTTCTTAACAAATTTATCTCACCATAGTTTCTAAAAATAACTAATCTTTTCTCTAATACCAATTATAGAAAACCAATCATTTCATACATAAACATTACATCTTATGAACTGAAAATTTGTTACATATAATTATGATCTATGCGAAAACTATAAAGGTTTAGTGTCTTTGGAAACAAATATAAATGAATAATTGCTACATAATATATATATATATACCTTTAAAAACTATTTTATTCATAACTATAATTCATCTTAAATAAATAATATTTTTTATAACCTTATAAAAAGGAAATATAATATAGGGTAAACTCATATAATCGGTAAGGGTAAACAAAGGATATATCAATAAATGATAATATATGGGGATATCAAGTTCATAAGGGTATGAGAACATGATATTAACATTCAAAATTAATACCTACTTATTTATAGATCATATTAAGGACATAATGATTTGTATTATCACAAGACCTTAATTATAGAACAATCAAAGACCATGTGTCATGAGGATATATCATAAGCATGAGAACATTTCCTAGACGGGGTCAAAAAATGTCACAATCATGATTTTATTATTAGGTATTTTTTTTATGTATTGATCCTATGTTTATCAATGATTTTCCTACAGGGCATTGGTGAAAATGGGAGTTTTGGGTTAACATCAGATGGAACATGATTTGTCAAACACATGGCCCTAACATAAGGAACTATGCATCCAATTATCAAATTTGAATAGAGGTGAACCATAATTTTGGTGAAAATTTTTTGGTTGTGTGGTCAAACAATGTATCTTGTCCCACTTATAGATTAAGTGGTTCAAAATTGCAGCACGATTTGGAAAATTGTGCGAGTAAACCATATTCCAAGTCTAGGTCATTAAAAATTAAATAATAAAAGTTTTTCCCCTCGAGATTTAAACCAAAATTCCCTTTTTTCATCTTCATGTGAGATTTACAACTATAGGTTCCTCCCCCTCTCCTCCTTACTCCATTAGACCTCCATTTTGTTGGAGGATTTGATGATAAATCTATAAGAAATTCTAAGTATGTCCCTCGTCTCTTGATTTCTTCCTCTTTTCAAGGGTTTCTTTTATTATTTTATTGGGTTTAATTTTTTAGGGGGTTGGGTGACATATTTAGGGTTGGATATTGATTCTTAGGGTTAAGTATTGATTTTTTTGGTTCAATATTTCTATTATAGGATCTCTAGATGGTTAGGTTGTGGTTTAGTATTGATATGTCAAAGTTTCTACACTAGAGGTTGGTGGATCCGTGATTAAACATTATTTGGTGACTTTGATATGCTTTCTTTTGTTATTGGTCTTGTTCTATGAAATATTTATGAGGTTTGAAATGCATATTAAAAAATTTTCAATGTTTGGATGTCTTGAAAAGTGGGGTTTCAATGGGAATGGGTTCTGATTCATGTGTGTTTCATGTGTGCTTTCTTATTTTTCTCCTGAAAGGTTTTTGATAAAATGTCTAAGTGGTGACAAACATATTTTGAAATGGTTTTGGTGTGTGTTAATATTTGAAAGCTGTTTCGGTTATGGAAATGGTCATTTATCATGTGTTTTTATATTTATTTGCATATGTTCAGGTGAATTTAGTAAACTATGTGATATGTGAAGGGAAACCTGGGAAGGAAGGGGATCCTATGTATCTAGGTAGACGGACTAAGACTTGTACACAAGTTGACGCAAAGGTTTTTTGACCCAAATTCATATAGTAGGATTTATTATTACAACACTAACTAAATAATGATGATTATTGGATACCACTATACATTTGGACGTGATTCCACTATAATGGGTCATGAACAAGGAAGTGGTGGGTTTCATTTTATATTCCACATTTCACCAAGATACAGGGTTCCTAGTGTCCCATTTTAGCTAGTTTTTATTGGAAATTCCCCTAACTTGGTACCCTTTTGTAATATTGTATATGTCATTGACATATGGTGCTCTTTGTTTCTTATTTAAAAATAAAATCCTGTTCTCCTTTAAAAAAATTTCTATAAAAATTTCTCTAGCCCCTTCATTTTTATAAACCATTCAGGTTAATTTTTCTCATATCTTTTTTGGCAGAAAATCTATTTTGATGGGTGGAATCCTACTATACTCTGCCTCACACCCTAAATACACCTTTGGGTGTACGTAGACTTGGTTATGTTTACTCACGTTAAGTGAATATGTATTTTGATGGTGGTTCGGGATTCTATCAGTCTTTTCTTGCAAGTGTTAGTAGTGGTGTCTTTCTGACAATGTTCCCCTTGTTTCCAGAGGTTTTTGGGATAATATCATTATCCTTTTCTTATTATGTTTTTTTTATTTTATTTTGAATAAATATGTAAACATTTAATCAAAATGTTTTTGTAAAATTTTTGGTTATGATTATCCCTTTTTTTTATTGTTGTTGGATGATTCTGATTATATAAATGGGTGAAATCATTCCTATAGAAAAATGTTGACACCCAGGCACTAGTTTCCAGCCCATTGGTATCGAGAACAACCATCAGGGCATACCATCGACTGGGTCAGGTGTCGGGATTGAAGTCACTCTAGTAGTGGTTCATGAAAAAAGGTATTAGATAATGTGATTCTCTTTGTGTTCAAGTAATTTCTATATGATTTTGGATAAACAAAAACTAGGACTACCTGGTCTTGGGGTTTAGGTTGTGAGTAGGGCGTCTGGCCAGCACACCATGTGATATATCTCGAGTCACCATGGGGTGTTTGAATTTTATTTTACTTCTCATCTAGGAGATATATAAAGGCTGCAGACTATATACAGACTTTGGGTGGGGGTGAAGTTGTTTTTTTTTGGTTTGGTTTGTTATTATGATGTATTTGGTTATGTTTTGTTTTGTGCAGGTGTCTGTAATTTTTTTTTATTTCTGAACAGATTCAGAATAGTTTTATTGATGTTTTTCCGGGTGGTTATTGACTCTTGTAGAAAAAATTCCTCCCAGAAGACTTTATGTGCATCTTTGGGAAGAGTCTTAAGAGAGTTCTTCCTCACCAATTGATCATAGATCAGTGTATTATCTGGTTCATGCTATTCAAGATTTTGGAAAAAGAGTGGGAACTTGTTCTACACAAGTTAGATAAGTAGAACCATATCCTGTTAAGGAAAATGCATATGAGTTCTTCAAGAACAAGCATCGTCCTTTCTAATGTTGTAGATAACACCATGAAGTAGAGGAGTGTCTTGATAAGGTAGAGAGGATGTTAGAGTTTCTCGATACTCCTGAGGTAGTTAAAGTGAAATTTGAATAGTTCATGTTGGAAGGTCCCAATCAGAAATGGTGGTACTTGATGGTTCCAGCAAGAAATAATGAGAAATTTATTTAGAATGACATTAACGTCATTTTCAATGAGTTGTACTATCCTTAGGAATTCTCCTACACTAGATCTCAATATTTTAAAGAGCTGAGCCAGGGCGACCAATATGTGATGTAATATGGTAATCTCCTTACTTATTTGGTTCGATCCACACCTGAACTCATTTCTAATGAGAAATTGAAGGCTTAATGGTATGATAAGGGGTTGCAACTATATATCTGATATTAGTTTTTCTTGTTCAAGATAAATATCTTTGATGAGGTGGTAGATTGTGCTATGATAATGGAGATTGATCATAGTAACCAGCCTGGTTTCCAAGGATGAATGTTAGCTATGGGTAGTGGAAAAACATGAGAGAATAAGAGAAAATATAATGATTTGGGTAAGAAGGGAGTCAGTAGTCTAGGTCGTCCTTCCAGGCTATCCTTATTTGTGGTTTATAATAATGGGTTGGTTGTGTGCCATCCATGTGGGAACACAAGGAACATACAACCTATATCCACATTTCCTCCCAAACCTTCTCACTAAGGTGGAGATATGGGACACTTACAACATTTTTTCAAATTGGATGACCATATCAAAGTGTCTCAACACCTATATCTTAGTGAGGAATGTCATCCAAGTCAGATCCATCCAAAATAGTGGGTTTTCAGTTTTGATGTTATGGTGGTAGGGTTGGATTATCTTCTGGGAATAGTAATTTCATAGAAGAACCATAGGTTAGTTGTCATTCCCATGGTAAGGTTTAGACGAGACAAATCAATGTAGTGGATCAAGCACCGATGAAATCAGATACAAGGCATGAGACTATTAGAGGTACTGCTATTATTAGTTCATCATTACTTTTTGTTCACTATGAGACATATTCTTTATTTCCTTTTATTTCTTCTCACCTTATGGATGTGTTAATGTTTCCAGCTAAATCTTTTTCATATGGGAAGTATTTGGCAACTCTGCTTGGTAAGAAGCAAGAGATGGGTTTTATCTATCAATCTGGTTCACTCAACATGTTAGGGGTCGATTTGAAATGTGATATACTTATTATGAAGATGAACCTCTTTGATGTAATCCTTAGTATGGATTGGATTGTGCACTTTCAAAAACACAATGATCGTTATAGGTGGTGAGTAATCTATATAGAGCCTGATGGAAGTCATCATGTTTTTAGGGTGAATGGGCTGCTCTTTTAGGATAGGCTAGACCTCCACTTCCAAAATTGTGCCATCTTGTTTTATATATCATCGCTCTCATTTGAGTAAAATGGTAGTTTTACTAAGGGTGGATTACCTACTCTAGTGGATGAATTCCCAATGGGTTTTAGAGGATTTTTTTGGTTTTCCTCCAGAGTAGGATGTGGAGTTCTCCATCGATCTAGGGGTAGGAACATATATGACATCTCTTCCCTCATAACATATATTCCCCCACTGAGTTGAGGCAATTAAAAATATAGCTAGATGATTTGGATTCCAATGGATTCATTAACATGAGCATCTCTCCTTAGGCCGACCCAGTCTTATTAATGAAGAATGTCAAAGGATCTCACTGGTTGTGTATTAATTACAAAAATCTGAATAAGGTTCCCATTAAGAACAAGTATCCCAGAAATTTTGTTTATAAACCTTTCTCTCAACTTAAGTGATGATTTTTTTTCAAAAATTTACCTATGTTCTAGTTATCTCCAATTCAGAGTTAGAGAGGTGGATGTTTTGAGAACAACGTTTTGAAGTTGGTATGGTCATCCCAAGTATTTGACCATTCTGTTTGCGTTAAAAATGCTCCATCAATCTTCATGGTTTTTATGAATATGGTGTTCCACCATTATATTGATTCCTTTATCACGGTATTCATGGACGACATCCTGGTATATTTTGAAACCTAGGGGGAACTTGAGTGGCATTTTAGGATTATGTTAGGATCCCTTTAGGATCATCATCTTTATGAAAAGCTTTCTAAGTACACATTTTTGAATTGGAATGTAAAGTTTATTTGTCATGTGATCTTGGAATGAGGGGTTTTGGTGGATCCTAAAATGATTGTTGCTCTAATGTCATGGGAATAGCCAAATAAGTTTTTGGATATCAGAAGGTTTTTATGCCTGATAAGGTACTATAGTCAGTTTTTCCGATAATTCTCTTGGCTTGCTTCACCCATGATAGTGCTTACCAGAAAAGGCATGAAGTTTGAATGGAGCTGAAAGTTCCAATCATCCTTTTACGAGCTTAAACAAAGATTTACCACAAGTCCTATTTTGGTAATCCCAAAATCAAGAAAGGGGTATGTGGTATATTGTGATTTATCTACTATGGGTTTATGGTGTGTGATAGTTCAAGATGACTATGTGTTGTCTTATGGTTCTCATTTGATCTAATCTCATGAAAATTAATACTCAACCCATGACCTAGAGTTAACAACATCAATGCATACATTGAAGATGTGGAACTCTTATATTTTTGGGGTGAAGTTTGTTGTTAATTTTGATCATAAGATCTTGGCCTATATTTTCTCCCAAAAATATTGGAATTTGATGTAGCCTTGTTGGGTTGAGTACCTTTAGGGGTTCGATATTGATATATTTTATACCCTAGGAAAATGAATTTTTTGGTTAATTATTTCAGTAGAAAATTGTCAATGAAAGCATTGAGTAATTCCATTAATTAATGTTCATTGATGGGCATGTTTTATCAAATGCACTGGGATACTAATAAGTACCATGAATTTGTGCATTTGGCTAGTGTTTAGCTGACACCTTGTCTCCTACTGTTGATTTAGAAATAAAAATCGAGCAATAAGTTATCCCAGGAGCCTATGAAGTTTCTTCCTTGTTGGGAGACACCTTGTGACTGATCCTTCTATCTTGAGTGGGTTTGGTGCTTCAAGGGTCACATTGTGGTGTCGTTATCTATAAGGAATATGGTGATGAAGGATAGCCACCAGTTTAATGGACTATTCATTCATGTGCTACCAAGATGTATTATGACATGTGTTAGTGGTTTTGTTGTCTAGGCTTGAGGTGAGACATATATGACTTTGATTTCTGGTGTTATATGTGCCATAAGGTTCAAGGAGAGCACTGAATCCCCTTCTATTTTCATCAGTCGTGACCCTTTCCAACTTGTAAGTGGGAATGGATCACAATAGAATTTATTATTAGCTTGCCTCATACACCTCATCGATGAAATTACATCTGGGTAGTGATTGATTTTTTATCCTAATATAACCATTTAATTATGATTATAGATTGAGCTATGGTGGATGAGTGGGCCTTGTTCTATGTTTATAAGGTTGTTAGACTTCATGGTGTGTCGTCTGAATTATTTTTTTGACAGGGATCTTGTTTTACCTCTCAGCTCTGGGAAGGACTTCAGTAGGTAATGGGGTCACATTTCAAGTTGATCATGAAATACCATACTCAAATGGATGGTCAAAAGAAATGATCAAACCATATTTTTGAATATATTCTCTTGGAATGTGTGTTGGGTCTTTGAGGTTTGTGGGATAACCATTTAGGATGGGTTGATTTTTTGTATAAAAATAATTATGATTCCTTGTTTCAAATGGATCCTTTTGAGGTGCTATGCGGTCATTCATGTTGGTCTCCTTTAGGTTCAGATGAGGTGGGTTAGGCCTTTTTGTTGGGACTGAGACTTAAGAAAGAGACTTCTGATAAAGTCAGGTTGATTTGGCGAAGGTTGTTGACCGCTCAGAGTCATTAGAAGTCTTATGTTCATCTGAGGTGTTGAGATTTTGAGTTTTTTTTCATAACCGTGTATATCTCAATATAGAACCACACATGGGTCATCCTAATTTAGGTAAACTAAGAAATAAAATTCTAAGGTCTATTGAACCATTCGAGTTTATTGAGAAGATGGGTAAGGTTACATACAAGTTAGCTTTTCCTTCACATTTAAATTCAATTCAAGATGTATTCCGTGTTTCTCAGCTGAAAAAGTACATCCAGATCTGTCTCATTTTTTGAATAAGTAATAGTTGTAAATAGAGATTGATTTGTCTATGTTTTAAAGAATGATTCGGATTTTTGATTCTTAAGAGAAATTGAATCTTGTAAAGTCTATTCTGTTGGCCCTATTTCTTTAGCATCTTGGTAATGAAGTGCATGAGACTTGTGAGAAGAAGTAATGGGTTGAGAAAGAGTATCCATGTTTATTCTCTTATCAAGAATTGAGTTGAATTTATGGGGGAATAATGTTTTCATGGTGGTTATAATTATCACACTCATGATTTTATTTTGAGTTATTATTATGTATCATATTGATGCTGTATTTATCCTTGTGTTTTTCCATGGAGTTGGTGAAAAATTGGTGTTTTGGGTTAATAACAGGTTGAACACGGTTGCCACATAGTTTTTCATACCATGTTCCATATCCCAAGAAACTCTTCATCCATGTTTCATTTTATTACATAGGTAAACCACAAAGTTGGTGAATAGTTTTTAGGTCGCGTTGTTAAAGAAAGTATCTTTACCTCTTGGAAAATGAGGGGTGCATGGTTTCTTCATGGTTTCATAAATTGTGGATCCATATCCATGTAATTAAAAAATAAAAAATAACCAATGTGTCTTTTTAGGATTTAAACCAAAATCAACCATTTTTTCAACCAAATATTTCTATAACTAGGAACCAACCCCCCCCCCCCTCTTTCTTCCCTTAGACCTTAATTTTGGTGGTGGATTTGGTGGGAAATCTGAAAGAAACTCCAAGTAAGTCATTCATATCTTGATTTCTTCCAGTTTTTTAGGATTTCTCTTATTCTTTATTTGTATTTAATATTCCTAGTGGGTTAGGTGAACTATTTAGGGTTTGAAATTGTTTCTTAGTGTTCAATATTTATTTTTTTGGTTCAATAATTCCATTATAGTGTCCCATGGTGGTGTGGTTGCGGTTTAGCACCAATTTTTGGATTTTTCTACACATGAGGCATGGGTTCCATGATTAAACCACATTTGGTGACTTTGATATGATTTATTTTATTTTTTGTCATGTTTTATTAATTATGTATGAGGTAAACAATGTGTTTTAAAAAAGTATTCAAGCTGTGTTGGTGTTAAAAAGTGTTTTTTCAAAGGGAATCAGTTATTATTCATTTATGTTTTTGGTGTTGTTTCTTGTTTTTTCTCCTTAATGGTGATTGATAAAATGTGTAAGTGTTGTGAAACATATTTTGAAATGGGTTTGGTGTGTGTTTGGATTTTAAAGTGGTTTTGGTTGTGAAAATGGTAATTTATCTAGAGTGTTTATATTGATTGGTATGTGTGCATGTGACTGTAGTGTTCTATGTGATTTTGACATGAAAATTGAACATGAAGAGAATCATAGGAATCTTGGTGGATGGATTAGGACTAGTATGCCAGTTGACTCAGTAGTGGATTGGCTTAGATTCATATAGTAGGACTGATGAATATAACACTAAGTAAATTATGGCAATGATTGGATACCACTAGACCATGAATTTTGATTCTTCTCTTGTGGATTCTACATGGGGATGTTGTGGGTACTGGTTTCTATTCCACATTTCACCATGATACAGGGTTCCTATTGTTCTATTTTAGCTAGATCCTATAATACACTCTTGTGAATTAGTAATATTTTTTGATATCTTATGAACCATAAACATACAGTGCATATTGATGGTTATTTAAAAAGAAAAGCATGTTTTCCAGTAAATTGATTTCTATAAATATACCTATATCCCATTTATTTTTACAAAACATTCACATTAATTTGTCTCAAAATGTTCTATAATTGAATCTCTTTTTTTTGGTTTGCATCCTACTGGGATTGTTTTCACCCCCTGTATACAACTTTTGGTGTATATAGACTTGGTTATGTTTGACTCGGGTAAAGGAAATATGAATTGTGATAGTGGTTTGGGTTTCTAGTGGTCTTCTCATGTAGGTTTTGGTGGTGGTGTCTTGAGGATGATTATTCTCTTATTACATAGTGTTTTTCAGTATAGTATCACTGTCCCATATTAGTTGTATCCTTTTTTTGTTTTTCATAAAGTTTCAAACATTGTATCTAAATTTTTTGTACCATTATAGGAAATGATTATACTATTTATGTTTTTTTATTATTGATGGATGTTTATTATTATGTAAATTGGTGAAATACTCCCCAAAGATAAATTTTGATACCCAAGAACTAGTTTCTAGCCCATGGGGATTTGGAACACCCTTCGGACCATGCCACAAACTAGGTCGGGTGTTGGGTTTGATGTCACTTCAATGTTGGTTCAAGAAAAGATGTATGAAATAATCAATATCATGGAAATATTATTTCAAGGATACCCACTAAGATATTTTTCACATTTTATGGTTGGGATAACCACCCATGTACCTACTTATTTCCTAAGATAACCTCCACTATAACCTATTTAAGGGTTGTGATAACCTTCTGTGTAACCTTTTTTTGGATTGGGATAACCTTCAATGTAACATTTGAGATAATAGGATTTTAATAATTAATTATTTCATTTGGGGGATATATCAGACCCTCCCAACACATAGTCATTGTCCCTTCATTTATATTCCATATTATAATGAAAAAATTTATCATTATATCAAATGGTAAACAATGGAAAAGAAAATGGTTTTTATAAATATTTGATAGTAACTTTAGTAAATCATCCTATTAAATACACAAAATGTAAACATTTGATCATATTCTCATTAAATCATAAGAATCATCAAAGGTGGTTTTTATAGATGAAAATTTCTTTAAAATGTCACTCAATAATTTATTGAGGAAAATACCCTATACATTTTGAAATCACTTATTTAAAATATATAAAAAACTAATATATTAATGATGACATTGTTTAGAATAAAAATAGAAATATGAAATGAAATATTAAATGAAAAGATAAGTAATAATGACAGAAAATGGTGTTCATTTTCTTAATTTTAAAACAAATATTCTTTTCACATTTTTAGTAAAGAAATCAATATAACTTCATTTGAACAACTATTGGAACATCATTTTTAAAAAAATTATAAAAAGTAATAAATGTATAAAATTGAATTGATAAAATAATTATGTAATGATATAAACCTTCTTGAGAAAAGATTATTTAAAATATGGATATGAAAGAAAAAAGTTTTTGGTGGAATATTGAAATAATATAGAGTTTCCTTAAAAACATTCTTCTGGTATCTTGAGTACTTAAGGATAATAATGTTAACTGAAAACAATTAATTTCCAAAAATAACTATATAATAAGAAATTAAATAATATTTTTTGTGGATATATCAAATAATATCTTCACAAAAAACATAAGCATAAACAATCCTGGTATAAAGTGTGATTGTAAAGTAGAACCCTTACCTCAAGTATTTCATAATTCACAATAAATCGAACCTCTTATATGATAAATTACAATTTATTATTATTATTATTATATAATAGATCAATATTCATATCTATAATAACTTATATGTTCCACTTATATCATTTTAACACACAGTTAACAATAATTTTTTAAGGAAATCATATTTCTCAAGTGTTAACTATTTTATTTTTAATTTATGTTTTGGTTCTTTAGTTATGGAATTTTCACTTTTATTCTTGTTCCATCATCACCATAATATAAATAATATCTTAATTATAATATTAAATAAATATATACACTTTTAGAACCTCTCATACAAAGTAGTGATGAAAAATTAATTACATCTCATTGTGGGGATGGTAGCCCATACATATGCAAGAGTAGTGTTTTCCTTTTTTTGATGGATGGAACAAAAGAAATATTAATTAAAATTTCCCTTTAAAATAGTTATTATATAATAAATATTCCCTAAATACACCAAATCTATCATAATTACCAACCATGAATTATAGTGACAGAAAATGAATCTTATCGCTACGTGGAGGTGGTAGTCAAAACATACACACACATGATATTTTCATTTCCCATATGATGGAGAAGGGGTGTGAAGTAGTTATTTCATAATCATAATTATATATAATTATATTTATGATACTGTATATAAAATTTTCTGATGGATATAACATGTTTACATAATGTGTAAGAAGAAATAAAATTGAATGAGATTGATTAATATTTTTACCACTTCTTTCAGAGACCCCCTTTGGCTTACACCTTAAGAATATAAAGAGTATTTTTTAAGGAAGGCAATAAGATTAAGGATGAATCAAAATAATCATGGTTTTTTTGGAACATGTATTTTACATCATATAAGGCTGAAATGTTTTAAATAATGGAGGATAATATGTTAACTTTTTTAAGTGAGCGGAGTGGCATGCATGAAATTACTTAAAAGCTTGAAATAATATAAGGTCACTTTACTATAAAACGGATATAAATAGAAAATAAATATAAGTTAAGATAATATAATATTAAATACCATCTTCCAATAATAATTATATATGTTTATGTGTTAATAATACCTTTACCTCTTAGTTTAACCCCCTCCCCAATAAACCTGTTTGAACCGTAACTATGGTAGAAAAATATTATTGTTTTTACTATCCATTATAATCAAAAATTAAGTTTAACCTATTAAATTATATCATTAATGATTATTAAAAACATGGAATACATTTTATCAAATTAAATTTGTGTAGTTGGTGTAATTTAAATTTAAAATAAGTGTACAAAACGAAATGCAACCTATTTTTTTTATAAAAATACTTTTCTAAGTATAAAACAGAATATTATTCCATTCCTTACCCTATAAAAATAATTAGTTAAATATTAAAATATTTAATATAATATATATTATATAAAAATTACTAAAATAATTATTCAATAGAAATTTATCTAATTAATTAACATAAAAATACATTGTGAACATAAAATTTGTTTTAATAAACGTTTTTTAGGCCCAAAAAAAGCTTATCTAAAAAGAATATGATGTTTATTCATATGTAACAAATTAGATTACATATAACTGAATGAATCTCATGTTACAAAAATTTAAAATTAAATACATATTGGTACTATTAAATTAATTTTTTTCAGTAAAAATAAAATAAAATATTACAGAAATTGGTAGTTTTCACTATTTATTAAAATATTATTCATTTTAATGAAATTCTAATAATTAAATATATTATAATATTGAAATGATGATTTAATAAATTGATATTAATTTCATAAAATAAAATTTCTAAAAATATTATAAATTACTTACAATTTCTGTGAAAAATGACTCCTACGGAGTGAAAAGAGGCAGAGAGTAGGATCTGAAGGTAGTGGCAGTGAAAAAAGTGGTGAGAAGAGTGTAGTGAACCCGCACTTACTGAATAGAAATATCATAATTGAGAAATAACTATGTGAAGAATGGCTCCTACTGAGTAAGTCTTTGGTTATAAGGATATTGGAGGAATAAGGGTGGCTCTAATGTATTGCGAATAATAATGATCCTTATTATCCAAAACTGGGGAAGGAATTATATGAGTTTGTTAGTTTTGAAAAATTTTAAGATGAGAACAGAATGGCATCAGTAGTGAATGGCATGATAGTGTCTTTTTCTTCAATTGAATGGGATGAGTTCTTGAGAGTTCCAGAAGTGGGTGAGTTTAGATATTTCTCAAAGTTAGTACCTCCTACTAGTATAATTTTTTAGTATGAAACTGCTTTGAAAGATCTCACTAGAAATGACACACAAAGAAAAGTGATTACTACAGAAATGGATGGAGAAAACCAGTTTCTGTTCAAATTTATCCAGCATGTGTTAAGTCCAAGAAGAGGGGATTTTTCAAACCTTATATTCCAATATATATTATTGTTGTATATACTAAGTCATAATGTCAAAGTGAATTTATGTAGGCTTCTGATGATTCAAATCGAAGATATAACCAGGCCAAAGTCAAAAACAAATGCTCTATTCTTTGCAAAGTCTATTTCATTAATGATTAAGGTAAAAGGTGTGGCTGGGTATCAGGATGAGACAGTGGTTGTGAGAGAAAAATTTTGTATTACAAAAACATTTTTCAATTACATGAAGATTTGATGGAACCCATAGAAAAGGGAATGGGTAAATGATGATGAGAATGTTTATGATAAATTTAACCCTCTAGAGCATCCCAATCGGCCAATAGAGAAGAGAGATCCAGGTCTGGGTCCTGGTGATGAGGAACCTCAATATAGAAATGATGATGCGGAGGAGGATACCTCTATAGAAGATGGAGGGGATCCTGATTTTCCTCCAAGCCTAGCTGTTGAAAGGGTATCATATGGAAAGGCAAGTCCACCAATGACCCTACCTAGAAGGTAAGTAGTTCTAGGAGAGAGTGTTGAAGAAACCTCTGTTGATAAGGAAGAACTGCCTAGATAAAATCATGAGGAGACTGCTCCAGATTCTAGTAGTAGTGATGATGAAGAAGAAAAAGTATCTAGAAATGGATGTACTTGTTTATGTCTCATTCCTCTGTTTGAGAGCTCTATTATGCCTATTGAGGAGGTTATTGAAGTGGACAAACCATTTTTCTAATATACCCTAGTATGTGCCACCTGGTTTGGATATAAATATGGTTGTAGATGACTCCTCTAAAGAGGGGATGACTATAGTTGGTGCTGAAGAGGAGGAAGCTCCACTTGAAGGGGAGAAATCTACTAATTATGGTTCTATCTCAATTTTGCATGAGATAGAGGATTGGTCAGAGGATCCAAGATTTTTGGTTCTTGGAATTGATTATTCAGGATATGATGAACTCCAACCCAAAAGAAAATTTGTAGCTTCTGTTGATATTTTTTCTAACAGAGCCTCCGTAGTTTTGAATACAAATTTGGTAACAAAGGTTGATCTTTATTCCTTAAAGGCTGAGTTAAAAGTGAATTTGACTGGATCTGTTTCTGAATTTAAAAGTTTCTTTGTTGAAGAGCTAATCTAAATGGAAAAATCATTGGGATTATCTCTTCTAAGTGTTTTGTCATGTTTTTTGATAGATGTGATGGATGATGTAAAAGTGTGTCATAATAAGATTAAGAGTTTGATAGAAGCAGTTGATTCTTTGAAGAAATCTGTTGCTTCATTTGATACCTTTTTTAATTCCCAAGCTCAAGTTTATGCTGACATCAATTACATCAAAACTGTAGTGGAACAATTTGTGGATGTTTTTGGGAGTTTTAAATAGACCCTAAAAGAACAAGTCAGTACTGAAGATTTATTTGTGAAGAAACAGATATGTAATTTGACTCAATCATTCAAAGAAACAGTAGCTTTTACTATAAAACATCTTGGTACCTCCAAGGTTTCAGTTGATGTTGAATAGTTTAGATCTGTGATGAAGGAAGAACTTGGTCAAGTTAGTGCTAGCAGGTCATCTAATTCTTAGGTGATATCTACCACAAGAGATATCAGAAAGACTGTTCAGGACTATCTAAGAGATGCTACTGCTGGCCATAAGGAAATAACATAAAATATTGATCTTTTTTTTCAGAAGGTGTATACCAAGCACCAGGTAAAAAATCATTTCAATCTTCTATTAGAAAACCTAAAAATTCCCCCAGTCACTCATGATTTTAAGGATCAAGTCAGTAAGATCAGGTAGTGGACTCCTGATTTGGACAATTTTAGGGAGAAAAAGGATGATTTTCTCTCTGTAATGGAGAGAGGATTAAGAATCATCATGGCTTTTAGGAACCAGTTACTGCCATTTCTGCATGTGGATAGAACCCCTATTATTATACCTCCAGCCTAGCCTGCCTTTGGTTAGTCTTCTTCCACACCTCAGTTGACTGCAGTTAAAGCTGTCAGACGTCTTACTCCTATGATCACACAAAAGAGTACCCATTACAGACCCAATAGTGTTTCAGTGGCTCAATCACCTTTGATCATCACTGGTGTTCCCAAGCTGTCACCTATGCCTACCAAGCCTGAATCCACTTCTGATCCCAAAGGAAAATCCAAATTACATATTTGGGAGGTGGATTGATTCGTGGCTAGGACATTTGATAGGGATTACTTGTATTCTTTTTTGTATCATTTTTTTCTATGTATTTTTACATACAGTAATATCTATAATATCTCATTCTCTTCTACATTCTGTTGTTTCTCTGATCCATTATTTATTAATCCTCCATTTTCTAATCACAAAGGGGGAGAAATATTTATTTGCAGAATTGTGGGGGAAAGTGATATGGATAAGGATAGAGCTAATGAGTCTTAGATAAATAATGAGTGTATTGAAATTTCATTTATGGATACAAGGTATTATATTTTGAAATCATTTGAAAATGTTAGTGAACACACTAAAAAGTGAGAACAAATATATTTTATACTATTACATTAATGATTATTCTAGATTATAATGCCATAATTTGTGATTTTCAGAAAGGGGGAGATTGTTGGACTCACCAATTTTGATAATCTCAATTATGTATAAATATTCTTTGATAATCCCAAATATCGTCTAACTATATATTAATTATACTTTAAAATCTAGAAATATTTTTAATGAGTTGATATGAATATCAAAATGATCATATCATATCATTAGAATATGTTAGTCAATGTTTATGTATGTTTATAAATATTTAACAATGATTAATCATGATACTAAGTCAATATGGATATGATATGCATAGAACAAATACTTTATAAGAATTAGAGTTTTTGATTCACTGATATAGACAGAGCTACCAATAAACAAAGGTCACTGATAGACCAAGATTTCTGTTATACAAAAACTCACTGATACAAGCGATCTACTGATACAAGATAGTAACTGATACAATATAGCTACTAATAAAAGACAGCTACCGATACAGGTGAGCTACTGATATATGAAAACTACTGATACAAGTGAGCTAGTGATACAATACAGCTACCAATTCACGTGAGCTGCCAATAAAAGGAGCTACCGCTACAGAGAGTCACTAATACATAAAGCTTCTATTATAGCAAGTGATAGCTTCTGATACAAGACCTATCGACACAAGTCCACCATTACAAGTTCACTGATACAAAGAGCTACCAATGGAAACCAGTCACTATTTTTCTAAAATATATTTCTATATGTTTATTATCAATAATCATATTTGGTGATTTTAATGCAACTGTTATTAATTAATGATGTTTGTTGGATGTCAGGAAACTCTACCTTGTACCTTCAAAAGTAATAATGCCTTGTGTCGGACCACATGAGCTATAAAAGGAAGAACAGAACTGCTCATAAAAAGTTATAGATTCAAAAAAGAAGGAGACGCATGTGGTTGAAAAAGGAATAGATACTTGATAGCTTAAAAGGAATAACTTTTACTAGGAGTTGAAGGACACTGTCGTTCTATAAAGACTAAGACAATATCAAGAAAAACACCCATACCTAGAAGTTAAGAAACAGAACCACGATACTCTGTGTTCCAGACAAAATCTAGAGAAGGACTCAAAACAATTTCTGCTCAATCCAAAAGGAGTCCAGAGCTACATTGCCATCACAGAGAGCTTTCAAAACTCATCTCAGTTTTTTTTATCTCTATAGTGATTTGTTTACATACATTTAAAGAAGTGTGTGTGATTTTTTTATCTTAAACAAACACTGTCTCCTAATAATAACTAAAGGATATATAAAATCCTCACTCAAACATTCTAAATCTTCTTGTATTCCACTGTTAATTGTGGGAGAGGTCATGTGTGACCTGGATAGCTTGTGTGCTATTGTTATAGTTTTTCCCACATATAATTGTGGTATAGGTATTAGTACATGGATAGTCTCAGTACTATTTTTTTTCCCGATCTAGGGTGTGGATCAATGTTTTATATAAACTATTTGAGAGGACTGAGTCTTAGCTTGAGACTAAACATCTTAGTTAAAACTTTTGTTCATCTTATTTTAGTTTAAACTATTTTCACTTTTCCGCTGCTAATTACTTTGAAATAAAAATCTATTTTAATGTAACTCTCATAGTTGAACTAGAAATTGATTGTAATTATTGTCATCTAGTAAGTTAGTTTCAAAATCTAACATAATCTTAAGATTAGGTTAACTGAGAAATAATCAATATTTGAGAAACTAATAGAACATTTATAATCTTTATAAATTCACTACATTTTAACTTGTTTGTTAAATAGGGGGTTTTAAATAGAAATACTTTTAATCATATATTTTTAATAGGTACTCAATTCACCCCCTCTTGAGTATCCTCTAGGAAAACATTTTGTATCAGATATTTGTTGATAAAATTTCTAAAAACACTCTGTTTTTCAACTGTGATTCTAGTTGTATCTTAAAGATCTTAATTTTCTGTTATTTCTAAATTTTTATCTCCTTAAATATATTTTCCAAAATCTAATTATGGATAATATATTATAAGGTTCGGATACTAACATACCACCTATCTTTAATGATCTTAATTATTCCCAATGGAAAATCAAAATGAAAATTCATTTAGAAAGTATGGGATTTGACATTTGGACTGTTATAGAGTTTGAGTATGAGATTCCAAAACTACTAGAATTACTTGGGATGTTCCTAAAAAATCTGATTACAACAATAATTGTAAATAAATTAATTCTCTTTACGTCTCTCTAGGAGATGAAGAGTTTAACATAATTTCTGGTTGTAAAACAACACACGAAATATGGGATACTTTGGCTGTTTCTCGTGAAGGAACAACCAATGTAAAAGAGACGATATTAACCACTTACACTATTAAATATGATAATTTTAAAATGATTCATGATGAACCTATTTCTAACATGTATCTTAGGATCAATGAAATTTTTAACACTATGAGCTCGTTGGGAAAAGATGTTCCAACAAAGGAGTAAATCATGATAATACTCAGATGTCTACCCGAAAGATGGAGAGGCACATCGGTTTCAATAAGAGAATCATGTGATATAAGTTCACTACATGTTAAATATATTATTGGTAAGTTGATGATGTATGAAGAAGAGATATAGGTAAACAAAGAGGAAGATGATAAACCTAAGAAGAAGTTAGTGACATTTAAGACTACTACCTCAAAGAGCAAGGACAAAGAGAAAGTTTAAATTTCTACCAAAAGCTCAACAAGTGAAGGTTCAGATTCTGATAGTGATGAAGAGAAGTAATATATAGCTAGGAGATTCAAGAAATTCTATAGGAAGAATAAATTTTTCAGAAAATCAAATTATAAGGGTAAGTTTGACCAATGAGGTAATTGGAAGAAATATTGGAAGAAAGCTGATAAAGATGATGAGATAGTCTGTTATGAATATAAAAGGAAAGGACATGTTAATGCTGACTATCCAAAATTGAAGTTTAAGAAGAGATATGATTATAAGGGAAAAAAATATAAGAAAGCTATGATGGCAACATGGAGTGCTTCTGAAGACATACCAAGTGAGTCAGAGGCTTTTGATTCTGAAAATAATCATACCAACATGTGTTTCATGACTGATACATCTGAGGTAACTGTCTCCCCTATGCTAAATGATTATTATTCTGGGATTTAAAGTGATTCATATAATAATGATAATATTTATAAATTTAATTATTTAAATATTTTAATATGTCAGATGATAATTGTAATGAGATGAAAGATAAGTATAAATCATTAAAGAAATGGTATGGCTTGACTAGTACTGTTAAATCTGATCATAGTATAGAAAAGGAAAAGAATGATCAACTGTTAAAGGAGAATACTGAAATGAAATTGTCAAATGAGAAACTTAGAAAATACTTATAGAAGTTCACAAATAGAAAAAAATACACTAACTCAAATTCTTGGAAAACAAGTTGCACTAAAGTATACTACTAGTTTAGGATACAAACCTGGACAGAGATAGTTTGTAAAGAATAAACTTATTCCAAAAACTATCATTTTGCAGCTAGTTCCAGTTTTGGAAATTCTGTAGCCTTATCTATATATTCATATTTTACGAGACCAAAAAAATACATTATTCAAAATCTTTTGAACCTGTTAACTATAGGAAACATGTCCGACAAATATTGGTGCCTGAGGTTTCACTTGCTAACCTATCTGGAACCAAGAAAATTTGGGTTCCAAAATCATTTTCTGTTAAAACCTATTTTTTAGGATACATGCTTGAAGAGTTCTTGTAAGAGGATATGGTACTTGTATAGTGGATGTTTGCAGCATATGACTGGAGACTACAAATATTTTAAGAGTTTAATCAAGGTTGATGGAGTGCATGTCACATTTGGTGATAATTCAAAAGGAAAAATCATTGTCTTAGGCTATATTGGTAACAATGATTCAATTGTAATTTCTAAATTATTATTTGTTGATGGACTAAAATACAACATGTTAATCATTTCTTAGAAGTGTGATGATGGTTTCAATGTTAAATATGAAAATGATTCTTGCAATGTATATGATTCTAAAAATATTTCGGTATTTACTTTTTTAAGAAATGAAAATGTTTATGATGTAGATTTAAACTCTTTAGCCATACAAAAGGTTACATGTTTAATTTCTTTTCATAAATAATCTTGTCTATGGCATAGAAGTTTAAGACACTAAAATGTTTATTCACTTAGGAAACTGACTAAGAATGATTTAGTTAGAGACCCACCCAAACAAAAATTACCAACAATCAATGTTTGTAATCCCTATTAAAAGGGAAAGCAATATTAAGTTTTGTTCAAATTATAGAAAGAAGTTTCAACTTCTCAACCTCTCAAGTTGGTTTACATGGATTTGTTTGGACCATCTAGAATTTATAGTTTTAATGGGAAGAACTATGTCTATTTTCTATTAGATGACTTATCTAGATACACATGGGTATAATTTCATGCTCACAAAAGTGAAGCATGTTCCTATTTCATTAAATACTCCAAGTCTGTAGAGAACCTTAGTGTCTTAAAATTAAGACCCTGAGAAGTTATCATGGCCGTGTGTTTTAAAATCATGATTTTGAAACCTATTTCTCACAAAATGGCTATAGTCACAATTTCTATGCCCCTAGGACACCTCAACAGAATTGTGTAGTAGAAAGAAGGAATAAAACCCTTCAAGAAATTGCAAGAAATATGCTTAATGGGTATGACTAACTTGTTTACTTTAGGATGAAACTGTAAATATAGCTAGTTATATTATAAAT
This sequence comes from Viscum album, assembly GCA_963277665.1. Lineage (NCBI taxonomy): Eukaryota > Viridiplantae > Streptophyta > Magnoliopsida > Santalales > Viscaceae > Viscum > Viscum album. The sequence goes on along the minus strand of OY728128.1, from coordinate 1,506,980,588 downwards.
AGCATCTTGATTAGACCTATTCTTAAAAATACCCCTTATAAACTGTAGAATAATAGGAAGCCTAATGTTAGTTATTTTAGAGTTTTTGGTTTCAAAGTCTTTATTCTGAATAATAAGGATAATCTTGACAATTTTTCATCTAAAATTGGCGAGGGAATATTTCTAGGTTACTATATGACTAGTAAATCTTAAGGAGTCTTTAACAAAAGAACCAAATGTGTTGAAGAATCGGTACATGTCAAATTTTATGAAACTGGTCTACATGAACCTATGTATTATCTTTAAAATTTTGAAGAAGACCTATCTATTCTGAACCTTAATGATAGAAGCAGTGAACCTACTATAAAAAATGCAATTTCTAAAATTTTCTAGAACCCAATTCGGTTGGAACCAAACCTACAAAAAAAAACCTTAATTCTCTAGTCTTCCCTTGACCAAACCAACTAGGATTATAAATAACAATCATTTAGATGATGTTGTAGGAGATTTAGATAGAGGAACACAAACAAGAGCTTCTCTAAGAAATCAGGTTGAGTATCATGCCTTTCTTTCACAGTTATACCCTAAAAATATCATTGATGTGATCACTGAAGAATTTTGGGTATTGCCTATGCAAGAAGAATTAAATCATTTTGAAAGAAACAAAGTCAGGGAATTAGTAGACAGACCATAGGACACTTTGACCATAGTCACTAAATGTTTTTTAGAAATAAAGTTAATGAATCAAGAAATATCATTAGAATCAAAGAAAGACTAGTTACACAAGGATATAGTAAAGAATAACGAATAGACTATGAGGAAACCATTCACCTATAGCTACGATAGAAGATATTAGGATTCTACTTGCTTATGCTACTCATCTGAATTTCAAGTTATATCAAATGGATGTTAAAAGTTAATTTCTAAATTGTTTTATAATTGGAGATTTTATTTTGAACAACCACCTTTATTTTATAATCCTCATTTTCCAAATCGAGTTTTTATACTTTCTAAAGCTTTATATGGTTTAAAACATTCTCCACGAACTTGGTTTGATAGTATTAGTCACTTTATTATTTCAAAAGGTTTTATTAAAGGGGTTGCTGATCCAACTCTTTTTATCAAAAGGATTTCTAAATATGTTTTGATAGTAAAAATCTATGTTTATGATATTATTTTCAGATATTCTAAAAATTCATTGTGTGTTGATTTTTTAAAGAGTATACAAAATGAGTTTGAAATGAGTTTAATGGGAGAACTCAAATATTTTCTTGGATTTCAAGTTTTTAAAAATGAAAATAGTATTATTTTAAATCAATGTAAATATACAAAGGATATTTTAAAACGTTTTGGTTTGGATAGTAATAAGGAAAGTGATACACCTATGAGTACCACTTGTAAATTGGATGCAAATGAAACAGGGAAACCAGTGGATCAAACCAATTATAGAGGTATGATTGGGAGTTTATTTAAAATTAATTCTAGTTGACCTGGCATTATTTTTAGTGTGTGTATGTGGGCAAGATTTCAATCTAATCCAAAATTTTCACACTTTCTTGTTGTTAAAAGGATTTTCAAATATCTTAAACATACTACTAATTTAGGATTATTTTATCCAAAAAGGAAAATCATTTGATTTAATAATTTATTCAGATGCTGACTTTGCTGGTTGCAAGTTACATAGGAAAAGAACTTCTGGAACATGTCATATTCTAGTTAAGTCCTTAATATCCTGGACTAGTAAAAAAAGAATTTTGTGGCATTTCCTACTGCTGAAGCAGAATATATTTTTGCTGGTAGTTTTTTTCCACAAATTATTTGGATGAAACATACTTCATTGGACTATGGATACCAATTTAGGAAAGTATCTATAAACTGTGATAACACTAGTGTGATCAATATCTCTAAGAATCCTATATCTCACTCTATGACTAAACACATTGATGTAAGGCATCACTTTTTGAGGGATCATTATCAAAAGGGCGATATAACTCTTGAATTTATAGGCACTGTACATCAACCCAATGACATATTCACCAAGACTTTATATTCAAAAATTTTAAATTACATTAGACATGAGTTAGGAATTATAAACTTTCAATAAACCTCACTGTCATTAAAACCTCACCATTAGTAAAACCTCACCGTCAGTAAAACCTCACCGTTAGTAAAACCTCACCATTAGTAAAACCCCACCCTTAGTAAAACCTCTCTGTTAGTAAAACCTCACTATTAGTAAAACCTCGCCATTAGACAGACCTCCCTGTTAGATAGACCTCCCCATTAGAGAGACCTTGCCATTAAGATTCTCACCAATAGATTTCACTGATATGTTTAGCACTGTCTGAATTTCAGGTCGAAACCTTTATTGATTTTAATATATTTATTTTAATTACATCTCAATTCCTAAACAATAAAAATTAAGTCTATGACACGTTTCAATCCACCTCAAACTCTCTTAACTTCAAACCTTACTTCTCGAACCCCAACATTTCTTGAAAACCCAATGCTCATCAATTCAAAAATAGAAAGAGTAAAAAAGGATGGTAGTCAGAGGTGAAGGTGATGCACCATGTGAAAAGAGGTAGAAAGTTGGACTTGAAGGCAAAGTCCGTGGAACATGTTGTGAGAAGAGTGTAGGGAACCCGCACTTACTGAATAGAAATATTGTAATCAAGAGAGAACACGGGGTAGAATGGCTCATGTCGAGTAAGTCTTTGGTTCTAAGGATATTGTAAGAACAAGGGTGGCTCAAATGTTTTGCGAATAATAATGGTCCTTATTATCAAAAAATGGTGATGGAATTCTATATGTTTGTTTGTTTTGAGAATTCTGAAGATCAGAACAGAATGGTATTAGTAGTGAATGTCAAGATAGTGTCTTTTTCTTCTATTGAATGGGATGAGTACTTGAGAGTTCCACAAGAGGGTGGGTTTGGATATTTCTCAATGTCAGTACCTATTACTTGTAACATTTTTAGTATGAAACTATTTTGAAATATCTCACTGGAAATGGCACACCAAGAAAAGTAATTGCTGTAGAAATGGATAGAGAAAACTGGTTGCTGTTCAAATTTATCCAGCATGTGTTAGGTCCAAGAAGAGGGGATTTTTCAAACCTTATATTCCAAGACATATTCTTGTTGTATCTTCTAAGGAATATTGTCAAAGAGAATTTATGCAGGCTTAGGATGATTCAAATTGAAGATATGACCAGGCCGAAGTAAAAAAAGGCTCTATTCTCTCCAAAGATGATTTCTTTGATGATAAAGGTAGAAGGTGTGGATGAGTCTCAGGATGAGACGGTGGTTGTGAGAGACAACTTTTGTATTAAAATAATATTTTTCAAGTACATAAAGATTGGTTGGAACCCATGGAAAAGGGAATGGGTTAATGATGATGAGAAAGTTTATGATAAATTTAACACTGTTGAGCATCCCAATCGGCCAAGAGATAGGAGAGATCCAGGTCTAGGGCCTAGTGAGGAGGAACCTCAATATATTAATGAGGATGCTAAGGAGGATACCCCTATAGAATACGGATGTGATCCTATTTTCCACCAAGACAAGATACTAAAAGGGTATCATATGGAAAGGAAAGTCCACCTGTGACCCAACCTAGAAGTGAATCATTTTTGGGAGAGAGTGATAAAGAAACCTCTGTGGATGAGGAAGACCTTCCTAGATGAAATCGTGAAGAGACTGCTCCAGATTCCAATAGAAGTGATGATGAAGAAGAGACAGTATCTGGAAATGGAACTACACATTTTAGTCACATCCCTTTGATTGAGAGCTCTATTATGCCTATTGAGGAGGTTATTAAAATGGACATACCGATTTTCTAATATACCCCAGTATGTGCCACCTTGTTTGGATATAAATACGGTTGTAGATGACTCTTTTTAAGAGGATATGGATATTGTTGGTGCTGAAGTGAAGGAACCTCCACTTCAGGGGGAGCAATCTACTAAATATGGTTCTGTCTCAATTTTGTGTGAGATAAAGGATTGTTTAGAGGATCTAGGATTCGTCGTGCTTGAAATTGATTATTCAGGATCTGATGAAGACTAACCCAAAAGAAAATTTGTAGCTTCCATTAATATTTTTTCTGAGATAGCATTAGATGTTTTTCCTGAAATTCTAGTAACTAAGGTTGATCTTGATTCTTTGAAGGATGAGTTAAAATTCACTTTGACTGGATCTATTTTAGAATTGAAAAGTTTATTTGTTGAAGAGATAACCAAAATAGAAAAATCTTTGGGTTTCTCTCTAGAAAGTGTTGTGATAGATGTGATGGATGAAGATAAAGTGTGTCATAATCAGATTACGAGTTTAATAGAGGTTGTTGATTATTTGAAGAAATCTGTTGCTTCATTTCATACCTTTTTTAGTTCCCAAGCTCAAGTTGATGCTGACATAAATTACATCAAAAGTGTAGTGGAACAATTTGTGGATGTTTTTGAGAGTTTTTAACAGACAATAAAAGAGAAAGTCACTACAAAAGATTTATTTGTGAAGAAACTGATGAGTAATTTGACACAATCATTCAATGAAATAGTCGCTTTTACTGTAAAACGTCTTGGTACCTCCAAAGTTTCAGTTCATGTTGAACAGTTTAGATCTGTAATGAAGGAAGAACTTGGTCAAGTTAGTCCTAGTAGGTCATCTGATTCTTAGATGATATATACCACAAGAGATATCAGAAATACTATTCTGGACTATTTGAGAGATGCTACTGCTGCTGAGAAGGAAATCAAAGACAAATTGATCATTATTTTCAGAAGGTGTATACCAAGAAGCAACTAAACAATCATTTCAAGATTCTGTTAGAAAACCTAAAATTTCCCCCAATCACTCAAGCTTTTAAGGATCAAGTCACCATGCTTAGGGAGTGTACTCCTTCTTTGGAAAAGTTTATGGACAACATGGAAGATTTTCTCTCTACTATGGAGAGAGGATGAGGAATCATCATGGATTTCAGGAACCTATTACTGCTCTTTATGCTTTTTGATAGCACCCCTATTATTATACCTACAACCCGGCCTGCCTTTGGTCAGTCTGCTTCTACACCTCAGTTGACTCCAGTTCAAGCTGTTAGAATTCTTACTCTTATGATCACTGAAAAGAGTAACCATTATAGTCTTGATAGTGTTTCAGTAGCTTAACCACCTTTTATCATCACTGGTGTTCCCAAGCCTTCACCTATGCCTACCATGCCTGGATCCACTTCTGATCCCAAAGGCGAATCCAAATTACATATTAGGGAGGTGGATTGATTCGCGGCTTGGAAATTTTATAGGGATCAGTTGTATTCTTTTAGTATCATTTTTGTATTTCTATGTATTGTTACATAAATTATTATCTATATGATCTCATCCTCTTCTACTTTCTCTTTTTTCTCTGATCAATTATTTTCTGCTCATTATTTTTTCTAATCACAATGGGGGAGAAATATTGATTTTGAAAAGTGTGGGGGAGAATGATATGGATAAGGATAGAGCTAATGAGTCTCAGATAAATAATGAGTTTATTGAAATTTCATTTATGGTTACAAGGTATGATATGTTGACATCATTTGAAAATGTCAGCGAACACACTGAGAATTGAGAACAAATGTATTTTATACTAATACATTAATGATTATTCTGGATAATAATTCCATAATTTGTGAGTTTCAAAAAGGGTGAGATTGTTGGACTCACCTGTTTTGATAATTTCAATTATGTTTATATATTCTTTAATAATCCCAAATTATGTCTAACTATATATTAATTATACTTTCAAATAATAAAATCTTTCTTCTGAGTTGATATGAATATCAAAATAATCATATCATATCATTATAATTTGTCACTCAATGTTTATATATGTTTATAAATGTTTAACAATGATTTATCTTAACACTAACACAATATGGAAATGATATTCATACAACAGATACTTCATAAGCATTATCATTTTTGAGTCAATGATACAGAAAAAGCTACCGATAAACAAAGGTCACTAATAGACCAAGATTTATATTACACAAAAATTCACCAATACAAGCGATCTATTGATACAAGACATCTACTAATACATGTTATCTACTGATACAAGATAGCTACCAATATAAGCGAGCTACTGAAACAAGACAGCTACTGATACAAGCGTGGTGATGATACAATACAACTACCAATTCAAGCGAGCTACCAATAAAAGTAACTACCGCTACACAGAGTCACTAATAAATAAAGCTATTGTTACAGCATGTGACAACTACTGATACAAGACCGACCAACACAAGTCCACCATTACAAGTTCACTGATACAACAATCTACCTATGGAAACTAGTCACTATTTTTCTAAAATCTATTTCTATTTATTTATTAGCAATATTCATATTTGGTGCTTTTAATGCAACTGTTGTAAATTAATGAAGTTTGTTGGATGTCAGGAAACCGTACCTCGTACCTGTAGAAGTGATCATGCCTTATGTCGGACAACATGAGCTGTAAAAGGAAGAAAAAAGCTACTCATAAAAAGATATAGATGCAAAAAAGAGACGTATGTGGTAGAAAAAGGAATAGATACATGATAGCTTCAAAAAAAGAACTTTTACTAGGAGTTGAAGGAAATTGTTGTGCTACAAAGACTATGAAATATCAAGAAAAACACCTATACCTAGAAGTTAAGACACAGAACCATGATACTCTGTGTTCCAGACAAATTCTAGAGAAGGACTCAAAATAACATCTACCCAATCCAAAAGGAGTCCATAGCTACCTTTCCATCACATATAGATTTCAAAACTCATCTCAATTTTATTATCTCTATTGTGACTTGTTTACATACATTTCAACCAGTATGTGTGCTTCTGTTTATCTTAAACAAACACTGTCTCCTAAGAATAACCGAAGGATATCTAAAATCCTCACTCAATCTTTCTAAATCTTCTTGTATTCCTCTGTGAATTGTGGGGGAGGTTATGTGTGACATGGATAACATGTGTTCTATTGTTGTAGTTTTTCCCACATATAATTGTGGTATAGGTCTTAGTACCCAGACAGTCTCAGTACTACTGTTTACCCCGATCCAGGGTGTGGATCCATGTTTTATATAAACTATTTGAGAGGACTAACTCTTAGCTTGAGAATGAACCTCTTGGTTAAAGGTATTGTGCATCTTATTTCGGTTTAAACTATTTTAACTTTTCCACTGCTAATTACTTTGAAATACAAATCTGTTTTAAAGTAACTCTGATAGTTGAACTCGCAAGTGATTATAATTTTTATTATCCAGTAAGTTAATTTAAAAATCTAACTTAATCTTTTGATTATGTTAACTGAGAAATAATCAAACTTTGAGAAAATAATAGAACACTTATAATCTTTATAAATTCATTACAGTTTAACTTGTTTGTTAAATTGGGGTTTTTTTAATTGAAATCCTTTTAATTGGAGATTTTTAATAGGTACTCAATTCACCCCCTTCATGAGTATCCTCTAGGACAACCATTTTTATAATTTTCTTATTCATTTTCATGCCATCAATTTAACAGCTTGGTTAGAATGATCACATTTAAATTATAATATTTTAATAGTATAGTGAAGTTTGTTTAAAGATCGATGTTTTGTGTGAGGAAAGATATCAAGAACAATATTATTTTAAAAAATACAGTGTTATATAATGCTTAAACTCAGTAAGATTACTCATATCACCATATATGACGAAACACACATCATGTGAAACCCACTGGTCCACCAGAATAAAGAAAAATAGATTCCATCAGGTTACAATGGACCTTTGGATCAAGTGTAATTAAGGTCATCATCATATGAAAAATGGATGAGACAAAACTGGGTAGATAACCCATATTATAGTGTTATCTTTAAATCCTTGATATCTATTTATGAATATAAATAAACTACTGGCCTTTGGGTGCCTTTGAAAAAATTGATCAACTCGATAAATATTTTTAAGAGCCAAGGCTTCGCTAATTTCCTGGAGAGTAAGCAGAATCTCCATAGCTACCAAATAAAGTATAGAAACATTTGATAAATGTTATATGATGTAAAATTAGAGAGATAATCTGGATCATGGAAAAGTTAAAATTATTCCTTCTTTTACAAAGTAGAACTAGACTATTCTCATCCACTTTTGATTGAAATAATAACTTTTAAAAAAATTTAGAGTAGAAATGAGGTTTTGAGATATATAAAACTGATTAAAAATGTTTCTTCACAAGAAAATATTTATCATAGATTTATAATTTTATTAATCATGGTATTCAGGATTATAGTAGGCCCTTATCCCCTCTAGTTTGTTGAATTACCAATCTATTCACACTCTATAATAAGCATTTTTTATACAAAGTAAGTGATTCCATAACCTAAACAAGGTTTTATTCTAGAAATACCACTACCCATGTTCATTTCCATGAACATATTTAAAAAATATTGTTGTAATGAAAAATAAAATATATAACATAAAATAAGTATTATAAATATTTTATTAATAAATTAAGATAGTAGAAATAATGACTAATGAAACAATATTATCTCTATTAAATTAAATTAATAAATTAGTGCAACAAATCATCAGGGGAAATACTAATGTAGCTTTATAATTTTGACATTGAGATTTTGTATGATTGAATGAAATTTATCCTCTAGAATTTCCAAAAAAATTATTAGTATATTTCTTTATATATATGGTTTGATGTGTAACTTTTACTTTTTATAAAATAAAAAAGGTTCAAAAATTAAGGTCTCAAGATTGTGTGAAAATATGAAGAAGTGGTATTAATTTTAAATATGGTATTTATCATATAAACACTTTTTCCTTAACTATAATTACTTATTATTCCTTAATATTTATTTTCCTCAGACATAATGAGTGGTTCTTCTAAATATTCTCTATAGATACTTAAATTTAATTCCATAAATTACAATGTTAGTTGCTAATGATAAATTTAATGCTTATTATTTATGTACTTTCACATAGTTATGGTGACTACAGTTGATGGTCACATTAGTTAATCATTATGGTAAATTAGTCATTCTACCAGTGGATAGTTTCTTTCCTCGTTTATATTTATTAAAAAGATTTATCATTATAGGATTACAATATATTGAAATATGTGGAATTTAATCTACTATAGTTGTATTTAGTTAAACATACAATCAGATATATAAAAAAATCCATAATGTAAAATTATGTTTGGTTACCTTAGTTACCATAGTCACTTCACTTAGTTAGGAATAAGTAGACTCTTCAATCATGGTTGGTTGGCTATTTAGTCATGGAATCTTAAAATTTTCATAAAAGTCTTCTCATAATTTATTATATGCGATTTTTTCATTCATCAGTTATTATAATTTATTCCTTTATATAATTTAGTTTTAATACACTAAAATAATCAGTTTTTATATTATAAAAATTAACGCATTTGTATTCTTGAAAAAAAAATATTCATTTTTTGACTAAAAACTTAACAATTTAAGTATAAGGATTTTTAAAAACAACTTATATCATATATGTATTTTAGTTACAATAATTCATATTATTGATGACAAAAACATCAAACAAGATTTATATTCACACCTATTAAAATAATTCCCATCTCATGTTCATAAAAAAATATGAGAATCAAAAATAGTAAACAAAAAGGAGAGATAAACAATTCAATGTAGTAGGTATGCTTAAAGCCTAGTCAAGGAATAATGATAATGCAAGAGAGTGTGATATTGAAATATATACTTTGAGTGTTGTTTTAATCCATGAAAAAAATAAACAAGAATTATTTTATTAAAATATAAAAAATGAAGAGAAAAATAATCAAATAAAATTCATACCATCATTAAAATAAGAAACATTGTTAAAACTAGTTATAATAATTATAAAATTAATAAGAAATAGTATCAATGAAATGTGTATCTAAAACATAATAAAAAATTTATAAATCCTACATAATTTATTAAAATGTGAATTATAATTAGTTGTAAACTTAATTTCTCATTCATTTTCTATAACCAAATTGTATTCCCATTTTTTTTATAAAATATCAATAATAGGATTAGGTTTTTGGGGTGGCTGACTCGATGTCATAGTTTTGATGTAGATCAATAAGTATTACTAGAAAATTATGTGAGACCTAAGTCATAAAACTAAACTAGATGGCCAAATTCATTAATATTAATTTAATTTACATTATCAGAAAATTACTAAAGATTCACTATAAAAATTTCAACAAACTTTGACTTGGATTTGAGTAATATGTCAAACTAATCTTAGGAACCTAATGATAAATACAAGACTTAAATCCAATATAAATCTTATAAGGTTTTTTTATTTGTCAAATTGTGTGATATGATAATTTCATAGGTTAAAATATGTGTGAATCAAATTTTTATCATGTTCTTTATATTGGAAAAAAGTTTTTTGTCATAGGGTAATTTCATAGTACATTTTTTTTATAAAACCATAACAAAAAAATTGATGCATTATAATTCCTTAACATTTATTAATCATTCATTATTATTAATATGAATATTTACAATTTATTTTGGTTCAATAAATGTTATGTGTTAATGTTGAATTTCTCTTCCATGTAAGATATCATTAATAATATATGATTTATATGATTAAATTTATAGATGAATTTATTATTTTTAAATTTAAAATATATTCCTTAAGGCTTATAACCCATGAATAATTTCATGTCATTTACTCATGTGTTATGAATATACATGTAATTTTAATGAGGCTCATGGAGTATCCATAAGGCCCATATAAAGAGGGTATAGCCATGGGAATGGTGATCTACTATGTTTTGATTGGTTCTTGTTGATTCTACTGAATGATCACCTTTTCATATTCCTTACCCACATGAGAGGTTCTCTATTTTCCTACGTTCATAAGGAGGATCTTACCCAAACGTTAGGTGATTCAATATCATATGGATACACCAATGAGGATGAATTATTTTTCATTCATGTTAGGTATATTAATCAAACATGTGTGTAAGGATATGATATTCATCTAACATTTTTATAAAGTATTTAAATTATCCATTCTAGTTCATATATTAAATTAGTTACATTATGTGGGTACCTTTATTTAAGTGTTTATTTATGTTTTTTTATACTTCAATATATGTAATTAAGTACTAAGAAACCATTTAGGTGGTATCAAATTAGTATCATGAAATTTGATTCAAGAAATCCCGTTTTAGAATGAATATTGAGCTTTCAAAAAAGATATCAATTTTTTCCTATGGTATGTCTTATGATATAAGATATTGTAATTTGATATATGATATCGAAACTAGTGATACAATGTAATTTATTGAGTTTTTACCACATCATAATGTTCTATGTTCCACATAGTAATGTACAATATCACCAATACACACTATTTTTATTCCACAAAATAGAGCCTTCAATTGTAAAGGTTTTATCGGGTTTATCATAAAATGAGATCTCATAACCATTGAAGGTGAAATCTTGACATTCATCTAACAATGTATATCATATTATGATATTGATAATACATGGATAATGTATTATAGATCACTGGTTATAAATGGTAAAATATGATATATCTCAGGGTGAATCACAATTTATGACATAATTTATATAAAAATTAATATTAAGAAAATTTTAATATTTATAATTTTACAATTATTAATTGAATGGGATATTTTATAAAATATATGTAATTTAAGAAAGGTATTTTTTGATATTTATTTAATTTATAAAGTGTTTAGAAATAAATTAATTATAAAATGTTCATAATTACATAGTAATTTTTTCTGAAACATTTAATAAATATGTGTCCATAATATTAATTTTTTTTAATATGAACATATTTTTTGACTTTATATGGAATTACTTATAATTTTAATATTATATATATATATATAAATTATAATATAATCTATAATGTTTTTAAAAGTTAAATAATAAGGGAAACTATAATGGTGTTTATATTGAATTATAAATTACAAATAATTTGTAATCTAAAATGTTCAAATTAAACACTACCTTTTCTATAAAATTATATGAACCATGTCAAAAGTGGGTTTCCTAATTGATATGATTAATGTTCTATAATATTAAAATTGTGATGTTTTTATTTTGAGAATTTTTTATAAAATGAATGAATTAATAAAATGAAAAATGAAATATTTATATTTCAATTAAATATTCTATATTTAGAAATTTCATATAATGGATAACTTTATGTAATTCTTATTAGAAGTAAACATTAATTTTTTTATTTAATTATGGAATTTCCATAATTTATGGATGCATTACATTGTGTTTATAATTCCTCATATTATGAATTTGTCATAAATGTTTATCCCATGTCAAAATTTTGGAATTTTTCATTTATTTAGTTATATTCTCTACTTTATTCATAGACAAAAAAATTTTATATTGTGAATAAAAAGATGTTATAGAATAAAGTGTTAAAATACTTCTCTGAATTACCCTAAAATCATTTAAGGAGTTATATTCTTGGTTTGATAATTTATTTATCCTTATTCTACCTTTTCATTTGTCTGTATTGTATAAAGAGATTAAATTAATTTGTTTAATGTAGTTTATATATATTATGTATTATAATTATGATGTAATTGAAGTCCCACTTCAGCAAAGAACTATATATAGTGGGACTTTGGATCTGACTGCTCACTAGACTAGGATCTACGTTTGTATCTAGAAAATTGGGGTTTGGTTACCTTTCACTTCATGCTTAATTTTTTTGAGGATTTTATATTTTATATTTGTATAATCATTTTCATCACATAGTTTCATGTACCTTATTCTAGGAATTAATTTATATATTCATAAATATATGTTTTGTTTTAATTTGGTTTAGTAACCCAAGCTGTGGGTTCTCTAAATAGTTACGTATCAATATGGATTAAACATGTTGATTTTCCAAAATTAATATGATTTAAAATAAAATTATCAGAATCCATCATAATTTTAAAGAGAATACATGAGTAGAAACTGTGAGATACTAAAAAATTATTAAAATATTAACTGTCAGAGTCCATCCAAAGATGACACTTATCAAGACCATTATCAATTAGTATAGTTGAACCTGACCATTAGGATCCCATGGGTTACCTTATATAAGTAATGAATATTATAGGTAATCGTAATATTTTTATTCTTATATCTAATATGATATTTGTGTTACACTTAGTTGGAATGCCCTATCCATTAATTTCACAAAAGAGTAAAGTTTACTAAATCCATATAATATATTAGAAGAAAGAGTTCCATATTTAACTATCCAAGTATCATAAATGATATGATTGAAATGAATTCATACTTATATAGCTATGTGATACGATAAATGATAATGTTACCCAAATATTACTGAAATATTTATGTTTTCCCACTAATAGATATAATGTAAAACAAAAATTATTTTTAATTTAGTGGGAAAACATTTAATAATATTTTTTACTAAATAGAAATAAAAAATCATACTCATATAATAATTGATTATATTGTATATAAAATGGAATCATCAATTTTAAACATGAATTTGATATCGATACTAAAGAAGTATGAGATTTTTTAAAATAAAATTATAGATGGTTATAAGAACATAATAGTTGTTCATAAAAAAGATGAAAAATTATATATGTTATAAAAACTCCTTTATGAATAATCAAAAGGAAAATCTATTAAAAAATGAATTTGGATGCTTATAATAAGCATTTAAAGGACTCGTTGGATGAATCCACTCCTATACTATTGTCTATGGAACCTATGTTTCAAAAGAAACATAAAAAATATATGCGTTCAAGATAAAAAATTAACCAAAATGGATCTATCAAGAACAATATAAGCATGATAGGTATAAGGATTCAAATTAATTATTTAGATGAAAGATGATGACATATATTTAATATCTGGTAATGCTTTAAAATAATTTGGTATGTAAATAATTTATATTGGATGGAGTTACCTTGCCAGATTGATCTGTATATGGGCATCATTATTTAATCAATATCAAATTTGTTCACATGGTTTTTTATTAAATAATAAGTTAATTAGTTTAAAAAATACCCAAAAGAAATCATATGTAAAGGAAATATTAGTAGGTTATAATGGGTTCAGGATCAAGTATTGTATTTATATTATTAATGGTAAAAGTTCAAATTAGACGAAGAAAATTTATATTGGAATGTATAATATTTTTCTACTAGTATTTAGTCAATGTCATTGAAAAGTAAGAGAGGATTTGGGAAGGAGGGGTATTGCTTCTGTAATTGAAATACTGGCCACCTATGAAGGAATTTTTCAAAATACCTAATGGTTTGAAATAAATAATGCAGAGCATCAACAACATATATAATGATATAGATATCAGCTCATTATTTTGGAAAGGTGTTTGATACCAACTATATGCTTTACAAGTGTTGTAAATTTTTAATATTTCAAAATTAAATAATATTTGATAAATAAATATTAAATTAATCATTAAATTTATGGATGTGGACTATTTATATCAAGGAGTGTTATATAAAAGATTAAATTAAAGCTTTATTAGACCAGGAATAAATATTCTACCTTTATTATCATATTTTTATCTTATATGATAAGAAATATTTGTTATCAATAGTAATTGGATAAATAATACACGATTTTTATCTCAATACACATGGTTATATTTTATCTAGTTATGCAACATGCCTTGAAAATTATATAATGATAAAAATGTTATGTCAATGAAAACCAAGTTTTTATAAGTAATTTGTTCAAATATAAGGGAAAATTTCATGTAACACCTCAGAATAAATCTCTGGAATAACGCCACATGTGGGGTATCCTCAAGGCCTCCAGTGTGCCTCCTAGTACAAAAATGGATTTTGACTAGAAATGAGAGTCTATGATAAAAAAATGGGGACACTGAATATAAATATTGGTACCATTAATGGGAAAAATAACAAAATACATTCTATAATATAATATCAAATAATGAAAATATGAAATTATTTATTTGATTAAATCATAATAGGTCCCCATAACAGATGATGACCTCTCAAATCTCACTCATGAAAGGTTATCATATGGAACCTCAACCTATTATCTTTCACATAGGGTTGGACCTCATACCTAACTTCAACCTCTTCCCTCTCATGCAAGGTAGGGTTCCATACTAAATAATGCACCATCACCCAACCACTTAAGGGTGATATACCAACACATCACTGATTTTACAACCTAGGCCTTAATGCACCAAGCATGAAACACTAAACCCATAATCATACACATATCTCCCATGATTGTATCCACTAATATTTTCATACAAAAAAATCACTAGTTATCCATACCAGCATGAATCTATCACCCTACGGTGACCGCATGACCATATGGATTAACCAAACTATGGACTTAATGAGCCTGTCTAACTCACCTTATTAATTCCCACATCAGCATCCTAGTCTTACATCCCAAGATCCATGACAATCTAGTCACTAAGACATTTAAAAGAAACCCACAACCCATGCTCATGTCCTATCAGACATTTTTTATACAATGTATCTCAAGCTCTTCATACAAAACAAACTCTCATCATCACACTTCACTAATCAATGTAGGATTTTTGATTCTCAATTCATTCTTCAATATCACATCCCAACATCCATGGGTGTATTTATAACCATACATTAGACATGGATCAATCTCTTTAATCACCCAAAGTCATAATCCTTCCATTCTATCCTTATAATCCCCTCAGGGAGTCCCACATAGGAAACTCACACCCCATCTCGAGCTTGAAAAATAATCTTTGACTCATTATACACTCAACTAGAATTATATTTAACTTAAAGATATAGCTTCTCAATGTTTATAGCTCATATGGTATGTGGTGGAGTAATTAATCTAAGTATAGGAGGTTAGGTTCCACATAACTCTATACTAAGTCACTCTAGTTCCCTTTCTAATTTTCATAAACCGAAACCACCATGAATTCAAGAACAATCAATTATAAAGAATCATATTGTTAGGTATTATAAAGTACACATTCTTCAATATGGAGTAACCCAACTTTTTATCCATTCTCTTCAAGCCTCGTCTAAGATCATACATAGAAATTCCAATATATCAAGAGTGTATCTCAATCTATGACACTTAAAATTTATAATTATAAATAATTTATAATAAATTAAAAATTTAAAACCAACGTAGAACAATCATCAAAAACAAAGTGAGTGATCTCATGACAACAAAAATTTTACTAAATAAATTTAGATGGTTCATGGAGAAATCCTATAACCTCTACGAGAAAAAGAACCATCAACTAAACGATGAAAAATCAATCATTTAATTAAATTTAATTGATGAATATAACTATATTTTTTAGTAAAAAAACCTCAAAAAATGTAAAATAATAGTTTTCATTCATCATTTCACAAATGTATTTATCCACTACACACACAAAAGCCTCACGGTTCTGCATGAATCCACCATTATTATTGGTAATATTCCTCAAAACATGAATCTACGTCACATTAAATTAGAGAAAAACTAAAATTTGGATGAATATGCATATCATAGCTCAAGAATCCTCAAAAACACCATCAAGAAAACCTTGTATACCAAAAAAGGGGGCACTACAAGGTGTAAGAGAGGGTGAAGGAGGGAAGACCAACCAAAATGACAATTTCCAAGCCCCTCCTCACTGGAGAACCAAAGGGCCCCAAAATGAAATAATCATCTCACCCTTTCTTAAAACAAGCAACCATAAACCCCCATATTCCCATTCATCCATAATTGAGTAACCAATAATTCACTGATCACCTATAGAGTTATATCAACTACTCGATGGAACTCTATAGGCAACTGACCCTTTTCAAACACTAATGAGTATCATATGGTGGTGAAATCAATATTGTACAACCATGATTGTCTGTAAAAAAACATCCACCATTCCATGAGAACATTTAAACACATTTGAAACACATTATATATATTTTCCAATAATAAAAATTTTGATCTAAATCCCAATTCTAGAAAAACCTATTCTATGGGACTCAAAATTAGAATTTCCATTGAATTTTACAAACCATTTCAATTATGGTCATTAAAGACCCCCTCACGAATTCTTATCATCCCTAGTAGCTCTTTTAAAAATACTATTGATCATAAATACCTCGATCATAAGTAGATTCTACTCGAAATTCTCAATTTTACACTAAACTGGATGTGGGTTAACTTCCCACACACAGAACCTAAATACATTGTATTCTCTCTTGAAACCCATGTTCTAATCTTCAAAAACCAATGGTCGCTTTTGAAATAAAAAAATTGGCATGATTTCTATATCACCACACCCAATTACTCAAGGAATCAATAGTCATTCTTTTACTAGATAAACTATTCAAAAAATACCCATCCCCACAACACATCATGCCATCCCCTCAAATTGATCATAATAACATAACACCTTGAGTCATCATGAATATACTCATACACCCATAACACATTCCAACTTGATACCCTTTTTTGAAATCAATATCCAATTACTCAATCCATTCAAACACACTATCATACTTTATATTCAAGAACCAATACACCATCGATCCAAGTCTCACATAGTCATAAAATCAAATTATACCCAATTCAGTATCCCAAATCACTAACTCTACTAGAGAACTAGAAAAAAATTAATACTTCTTTTACTAAAGACCTAGATAGAATTATCTTTCCTACACATCGGCATCCTTTAAAATATATTAACTACTCTCCTTTTAGATTCACTACTAGTATGATGTATCCATCACAAGGATCTTGCACCAACAACTAATATGATACTTTCCACTATAAGAGTATCCTTATCATCTCCCTACTAAACAAGTAAACCAAATCTCCAAACCTAGAACCGATCCATTACTAAATTTAATGATTGGGTGGCCCCAACAAGATCATACATAAGGGTTAAAAAATCAAAATCACTTCCAATACTAACGTTATCCAGAAAATCACCCTTAACACTCACCAAAACTCACTTTAAATAAGGGATACACCTTGTTAGTTTTTTGTTCACTCACCACCCTAGGAATTCCCCCATACAATTACTTCTTAATCCAAACATTTATTCTATTATAATATAACATATATGTTTCTCTTCCGGAAACAAGTGAATACCTTTATAGAACCCCCTATCAACCCATCGTTGGACCTATTTCTTTATAGTGCTCCAAACAATGGCCATCCAAATTCATCGATAGTCTATTAATTGTCTCTAAAAGTCTGACATACATACTATAAACTAATAGATCTCACTACCACTAAGAATATCATGCTTCCATGCATATTGGAATTTATCTATTCTATATACATCTTTAATACTCATCAATGTCTCATATTGTCATAGATGGGTAACCTCAATCTTTATCTAGAACCACAAGCCACCCTTCCTATGGGAATTTCACATACATAAAAATTTATATCACCCATATATAATAACAAACCAACCCACTATATGTCTATGACACACCTGTAAATAGTTGGGAACCAAGGGTACACACCGCCATACCGTCATCTACATCACTTTATCTGTTGGGTTCCAAAAACATAGAATATTATTAACAAATATATACAACTCATTCCAACATCCCTCATACCATAATGTTAGTAAAAAACAATCTACATTTTAATTCACAGAACATAACTTCCATGGATAAATCATAAAAAAAGCTCACCCTCCCTTACAAGGAAAGAGTGAACCCTCCATAGAACCCTTTCACTAGCTCTCATCCACTTATAAAATGTGTATCAGTAAAAAGAAAGTGGGTACATGCTCTTATATTACCTTATCATATAACACAACCCATGAGTACTTTAGTTTTTTCTAATTCATTATAGGCCCACACAGTCAATTTACTCTCCATGCACCTCTTAATTCCAACACATATAACTCAAATAATCTTCTCAATTCCTTCTTTATAACCAAATCTAGTCATATCACCAAATGTCAATCCCATCAAAATAACAAATGACAACACATCACATGTTTATAATTTAAATCTATAAAGTATAAAACAATGGTCTACTTGTCCTTGAATCGACTTTCTAGTACTACTATTCACTATATCAATAATACTATACCAAAATCCAAAAAATCTATAAATCAATAAGATTTTACCTTTTGAACACAATAATTTTACCATAAATACTATAAAAATTTTCTATCTTAATATCCCAAGTGATCTTATATTCCTTCCACTACACTATAAGAGGTTCCCAACTCAAAAAGTAAAAAAGTTCACATTCTAAATGATATCTAGTGTATACCATACCTATATTAAACCCAAAAACGTGGAAATTACTACCTATACCAACAATTGAAGGGTTTTCAATCATCACCAGTATGCATTGATTATACAATCATAATTATAGAATATCCCAGTACAAGATCCATGTAACCAATAATAAAATAAACTATGATCCATCAAATTTGAATGCCACCAAAATATTATATAGAAAAACATTATATGAGTTTTTAAAAAAATTAAACAACTAAACCCATAGTCATAACTAGTAATAAACCATGAATATTCACAAAAACTTAAAGTAAATACTATATTCCATGTATGATCCATATAAAAATTCATTTCTATGCTTCTATAAAACAAAAAATAAAAAAATATAGCCTCAAATAAACACATTGTAACAAATAAATATCCCATATATAATAGTGAAAACAATGAAAACCCATAGTTGGACCCTGATACCTTGTACTTCACACCAGATAAGTTTTCACGATCCCATCCGTAAGGATCCCTTTGAGAGATTGTATATTAATGAAAAATAAAGAAGTTCATTTAAAATGATGTTAGTGAGTTGATCTCAAATGATCCATGGGAAATATGGAATTAACCGTACACTTATGGATGGATTTCTTTCATAATAATTATATTTATCCAATGGTGGGGTGTTTAGACGACCTTCATATTATTGGAATGTAATGAATTTTCTCTTACGGAAATTCATTCATGAGTAAGTATGTTTTTTATTTTATTAATTGAAACATTCTAATGGATAATTTGTAATATTTTTGGAGTTGCATAAAGATAACTATTAGTGAAATTAGTGAATTTCTGTTATATAAAAAATTATAGGGTGACTAATGGTGATCACTCTACAGAACGGTTGAGTTATTATCATGTGATAAGGGGGGAAATATATTTTTTGAGAAGTAGATGTCTAGGAATAACCTTCCACATAAATGAATTAATCTAATATAAGAAATAATCAAATCATAAAGGGTTACTTTAACATCAAAAGAACAATGTCATAGCTACATCGGTTTTTCCATAAGGGTTTATTTGATAATTTATTGAAGAATGAACTAACCCATAAAGACTATCTTAGGGTAATTATGTTCCATACTAGTCTGGGCTTAAATTGATCACGTGCCTTGAAAAATTGTTAATTTTCTACGTTTTTTTTAAGATAAGAGGATTATGTCCCAATAAAAGGGGCCACACTACAAAAAAAATTAGAGTGAAATTTTGGATTATTTTGTCTTTCTGGATATTGAAGCTATTACAAGACTTATCACACGATCCATGCTGAAATCAGTCTGAGATCTTCCGGATTTATTCTACTATTACTTTCAGATATGGGTATTATGATGAATGTAAAGGAGTCACTATGAAATATATGTTGTGTATATGAATATGTGAAACTATCTTAGATATTTTTATATTATTAAAAAAAGATATATATTCATATTCTATAAGAATTACACAGAGTATTTAGTTGGATTTTGATAAATAAAACATGGGTGACTCGAAGTAAAAATTCTATAAGAACTTAAGGTATAAGAAATTAGATCATTAAAATTTAATTTTATTCATGTTCTACATTGAATTGTTATTTTAAGAATATATCATTTCTCATATACTTAATCCATTGATATTAAAGTGTAATATGGGCCCCAGTATTACAACTTCCATAAACCAAGGATTATCCACCTCATAATAAGGGTGAGTGAACCGTGTAAAAAATCCAATATGTATGTGTTAGTACTATCTCTATAAATCTCTATTAATCACCACATAACCATAAATATTTATACTCCATGAATAATAGTAATAGTCACATAATTAAAAATATAGAGTGGGTGCCCTCAGAAACCACTAAATCACCCCCAGTGGTGGTATACTCTTCTTAGGGCCCCAAAATTGCTATTAGGGTAGTGATTCCTAATGATCTTTTTTAGAATTTTAATCATATAATAACTAGTAATATATTTTTGAAAATTATTTATCATTATTTCATGGTATTATTATCATTGATTTGAGTGTTCTTTTTTATTTATTATACATTTTATCATTAATATCAATTAATTCATTGATTGCTATCATGAAAACGACATTCCTCATGTTTAATTGTAAGATATTACATATATGGAGAGAGAGATGACTGTTCTATATGTTTTATCTACTATACTAGATGTTCTTGATATCACCATAAATTTTCTTAACATTAAAAAATATATGTATAATTAATTACTCACAACATTAAAATAAGAATATCATATTTTATGGGAGAGCACATAATGTGTTACTTTCACCAATCAAAAATAAAGAGTTAATAGGGGTTGTGTGAATAAAGATAATAAATAGAGTCTATAGGAAAATATATTATATTTACAAAGAAGAATTTTTTTAAAGAGTCTCATTTTCCAAGACCTCAAGATCAATTAAAATATAAAACAATGGGAGAAGATGAATTAGGGGTGATTTCTTCATTCAAGTGAACAAAATTGTATATTCTATTCAAATCTATTATGAAGGTATTAAATATTAAATAATCAGGAAGAATATGATGAGAATCCTCTTATATAAATTTTATACGAATATTTTATCCCTTAAGGATCAATACATGGATCAGTGAACCGTTAACAAACTCAGTAAAATATTAGTCACTTATGGGATGAGATGAGGGTATTCCTTTACAAAAAAAAAGAAACAATAAAGAAGAATACTACTATTAATGATATAAAATTCTCAAATAATTGTGATTTAAATAAGTCTTATAGATAAGAAACCAATGTTTAAGAATATTCCATATAATTTTAAGAATTTATCTATTTTATCTCTAATGTAATGTAATGATTAACGGGTTAGTATATAAGAAATATTTATTTTAAGTGCTAAAAGTGTGGAAAGATTGGACAATTTTCATTAGGATTTCTTATCATTAAATATGAAGAAGAGAAATATGATCATCTAAAAAATCATCTAGGAATAACTGGACAACTAGTGGACATAATGGAGAAATAATATTCAAAGTAAATGGAAAATATACTACAAAAATAAGAAAACTATTTTATTAAAAAATAATTTCACATCTTACAAAGAGGAAAGTGAAAGACAAAAAGTCAACTAATAGTATGAATTAAAAATGTAAATTATGGAAAAATAAAAAATATGCCAAATATCCATCAAGTAAAGAATAAGAAGAAGAAGTGAGTAGTAATGAGGATACAACAAAAGAGTTTAAATATATAATGGGTCTCATGGTGTTCCTGAATATAAATAGAAGACTCGAAAGAGAAAATAAGGAAATTAAGATAATGAATGACCCTTTAAATAAATCCCGTGAAAGGTAAAAAAATATAAATACATTTTCTAAATGTTTATAGAGTTTAATGTAAAATTTTTTATATCAATTAAATTCATAAGGAAATATAAAAAATTCTTCAAATTACCATTAAAAATAAAATTCCATGAATATTTAACTAAAGGATTTTATTTAATTTGAATCAAAATATTCCTTCTGAAAATCCCATTATATTGTGTAATAAAAAATTAAATAATAATTTTGATTGATCCAAAACATTAAATAAATTAAATGACGTTACTAGGTATCCTAGTGAAATTATAACCACAAAAAAATATTTTTATTATAATCACCTAGTTCATTAATCATGAGTGGTACTAAATTGAGGGGGATTAAATCAGAAACATCTAAAGGCTAGCTAAGACAACGTAAAAAAAGAAAGGGTTCAAATAAAAAATTCCATTTTTTATCTTGAGGAGACTTTGGGGAGGTATAGTCAATCCAAACACACTGCCAAAAATTATATTAGCACACTACAAGAAAATATAATGAAAAGTGATGGTTCCAAATTTTTTAAGACTATAAATATTTAACAACAGGTAGTAGTTGAAATGTTGTATTTCAAGGCTTGAATATGAGATAGACTATAGATACTTGATAGTGGTAACTCATCACACATAAATGATAACAAACAAATATTGACTAAAAACAATGATATAATAGATGATAAGTCACTTTTAGAAACAATATATCACCTGATGTGAAAGGAGTTGGATATACCATGCTTTGTAAGAATAAACCTAGTGATGTTCTCTTTATTGATTGGTTGACACATAGTCCACTTAGTGTTTCTGAACTTTTTTATAATGGAATAAATTGATCTTTAAAAGGAATTTTTATGTCATAAAAAGTCTTAATGATGACATAATTTCATTAAAGGTATATTGGAAACATAAAAACTTATTCAAGATTCATTATGATCAAAATTCATATTTCATGAGTATAAAGGGGGATAAACAGCTATATCATAAAATAATTTTCAATTTTAATTATAAAAATATGGTTTATATTATGAAACATGATTTGGAGATTAATTTAATGAATATAGAATTTAGAAGACTCAAAACATATACTACATGTCACAGCGTATGGATATTGAATAAGAGTCACAAGATGTTGGGAATGTTTTTTAAATAAATCCCAAAAAACGAGTCCACTACATCCATTGTGATTCTACGTGGGCCATCTTTCTAAAGGAAGGTGGTCACTATGACTTTACCAGTGATACCTTGGAAGTCTCATTGGATGAGTGGATGAGAGGTTAGACTCATATACCCCTTTTGTGGTGGAATTGTTTTCAACTCTAGGACTCTCTTAAATATTTAATATATAGTAATGAATCCTTCATAAATCCCATCACAATGTGGTCTAACCTTGTACTAGTGATTTTTCATTGACATTTATTAATATGAAAAACATTTATGTATTAGAGGAACTCTATCAACATGAACATCTATACGTATTAGAGGTTCTCCATCAATATTACCATAAGTATGTGACATACCCTATCTCTCTTTCCCCAATAAATCAGTGATTCATTGGTCATTTGTCTATTTTTTTAAATCCACACATATGGGAACTCTAGTGTGTAACACCATCCATGAAGGTATTAGGTGTTTTATATTTATATTTGGGCCCATAAAATAGATTCCTATATTTCTTTGTGAAAGGAATCATAAATCATGTAGTTTATTATCACTTAATGAGACACATCATACCATTTAATATTATGTGATGTGGAGCACTTATAAGATGTTTAATGTTATGTGGAATAGACTATTCAGAAAAATATGCCTCGGGATGGATAATATGAATCTTATAAATAGGAAAACCTAGCTAGTTAACCTCAAAGGGAATATTGCTTGATGTGGATGATTTAGTTTCACAAGGAATATGGACTGATGAGATGGATATTTGTTTTCATTCATAGGTTGTATGGACCATTGGGTAGGATATGGATACATTAAGAATATGTCCTAATGAGTACGGTACCAAGGGAATATGCCTCAAGGAAATGGAAACTTAGTTTATGACGAATATAGATTGGGGGAAAGACATAGTTTCTTTCATGGGAAATATTTCCCAGTGAATAT
Organism: Viscum album; assembly: GCA_963277665.1. Classification (NCBI taxonomy): domain Eukaryota; kingdom Viridiplantae; phylum Streptophyta; class Magnoliopsida; order Santalales; family Viscaceae; genus Viscum; species Viscum album. The sequence continues at coordinate 1,506,955,868 of OY728128.1, read as the reverse complement.
GTGTTCATATTAAATATTTACCATGTGAATGTATAGGGGATCTCAAAGGGAATGTGGATGAATTAGTTCAAATGTCCAAAATCAAGTAGAATGTGTCCACGTTAGAAAATGAATAAGTGATTGTGATTTTTTTGGAACCTCAAGAATGTTCCTTATGTATTCTGGTTAATAAGAATAAACTCCCATAGTGTTTGACATGCATTGTTTATATTCATATGACCTGGTTGTTCCATTTAGTTTAATGTTGCGGGGTAAAGATGTCATTGTGAAATTTTATATTGTGTGACTAGGATGTTTTCATATTGATTAAAATCCCATGATCTGGAAATATAATTCATTCAAGTTGTTACTAAAGAATATTTAATGGGGATTATGTGTAAGAAACCATTGATTTGTATGTTTATATAAATATGTCCCTTTATTGGAATACAACTTATAGATAATATTTCTTTTTGGGGATGATCTCTCAGATGATCGGTCCCTATGAGGATGAGTTGTGGTTTACACTTCTGAACAATCTAGTTATTCCCATTAATTAATTATAGGTATGAGATCATTAATGATGGTGTGATTTATTTGATTTTGAACATAGGGAGGAGTCCATACTATAGGTGTCTAAATTATGTCATTTAATGTATTGTGTGGTAAAGGAAAAGTGGAGTTATTGGGGATATTGGCCCATTTAGATGACATGTTAAAAATTGGGTATCATTACATCTCTATAGGGAAAGGTTTAATTTATTATAAAATGGCGGTTACCCTTGATGAGGCCCTGATTAGGGCTTACATATAGGAGGAGGCACATGGTGCTGCTCAAGTACATAAATAGAATTTGTGGGAATTATGTGTGAGTATTTGTCGCCCTATTATGGGTGTTCCAAGATCATTGATGATTCAAGTTGATGAAATAATTAAGGGTAATACAGATGTGACTTACATTTATAACTGAATATCATGCCCATATATCTCATTGAGTGGAATAGGGTGTCCACCAAATTATTTGGATGATTTGTCTCTTTATTGGGTATCTATGTATAACTACATAATATAGGGGTGAAAGTTTCAGTATACCCATGAAAGAGACCGTATTTATCAATTGAATCCATGATTTTTATCCCTTTGAGGATTCTAAAAATAGGGGATGACAATTCGCAAGCCACTTATTATCAAGATAATACATGATCAAAGGGGTGTATACTAGTGATAATTCCATAGTAATTTATATATGGTGATTTCAATGTAATATTTGATAACTAGATTCCCATATAGGATACCTATGTAATGTAGTACACCATCCTTGAAAGTATGGTGTCTATTCTACCCTAATATTGGAATAAAATAATGAGCTAGTCTCTAGTGAAGGAATAAATGAATTTTTCTAGATTCTAATCAGTGTAGGGAGAGATAATTAGGCTATATTCAACATTTTGTAGGGATTAGTGAATTAGTTAAACTTCACACAAGTGTAGAGCTAAGTTAATTGGTCTAGCTTCTCCCTATTAGATGGATAAGTAAATTGGTCAAGCATTATCTGAATAGAGATTTAATATAATATTTATTGATTCACCTGAGTTTTTTATTTTGTGGAATTGGTTTACATTTACCCTATATTAGGATCAGGGTGAGTTTATTGTCCTTCATCCTACTTTGTGATTAGGGGGTCCTTGTTTCTCTTCAACCTACATTGTAATTATTGTTAATTATTTTTTGCTTCAACATATTAGAGGATTAGTGAATTGGGTCTTTTTATCCATAGTTAGGTATAATTAAATACTCTATATCAACAATGTAATGGATAAGATAAGTGGGAAACATAATAAAAGATTTTGGGTAAGGCATGGTCATAGAAGGAATAAGTCCCCACTGATGCCTTTAGGTGAATGTCATGATATTATGCTTCCCAATATAGTTCATTCACCCTATTGTTTGAATAAAAGGTGTAAAAGTGGCCCCTCATGATTTTGTTAAAGTTCTAAATCCTTTGGTGATTCAATTAACCTCACTGGTTGGTTAATTACCAAAGGTTTTATGAATAAAAGGCTTCATATATGGGGTTCAGACACTAGGGTGAAGGGATATTCGACCCAATTATTAACATCCCAAAAAATTCCTAAATGAGGAACCCATGGGTCATCTTTATAAAGAACTATCAGAACCGGGGCCCATGTAATGGGAGATAATGGTAGGATAGTGTAATTTATGCACAATATAGGATTTAAGTGTGTTGTGTTTTTTGTACATGAATAGTTGGTCATAGAAAGTATGGTGCATGTTTGAGGACTTGGGAGAACAATGTACCTTCTCCCTAGAACAATTTCCCTTTATAATCCTTTTCCGTTTATTTTAAAAAGAGATTCACCAAATTCAACCCCACAAAATTTGTTTTAATCATCATGAATAAGACCTATTTATAAGGTTTAGCACTTTATTGCTTGCCCCGCGATCCTATAGCTGAACACATTTCACAGGTTCTTCAAACTACATTCTACGAAGGTCATGCTTTTAAATATGGGAAAGTAATATTTTCCTTCACACTTACGTATTAAGTGATCCCTAAAGGTTATTATATCTCTATTCAATCAATTATTCCATTCTTATCAAGTTAAACACATCATTCACCCTCAGCTTATCACTACACCCAAAGTAAGTAATTTTCTCGTACCTAAATAAAATGGTCTAGGTGAAAGGGGATTCCTAAAGCCAACTTATTCTAATATACCTCGGAATATATCCCTAGGTGATTTAGTTTGAGCTATTAGACCTTGTAAAATCACTCCATTATGAAATTTTCACCCTATGCTATATTTTGTCTAATATATTTGATACTTCTTATCCCATTGTTCATTCTAATTATATCATTATTTGTTCTGTTTTCCATGAAGAAAATGACACATTCTTCTTTCATTATTTTTCAATCCAATATAGTGGAACTATTAGTATTTTGATTTAATATATAGAATATGGGCCCTCAATGAGTCTCAATCATTTATGTATTCCATAGTAAAATTCATGTCGAAGAATCAATAGGCATACTTCTCATTATATTTTCACCCACTTTATGGTCGTGGGTTTGTGACTGGTGTGGAGGTAATGAGACCAAATTAAAACCTATTAATAAGATGGTTTAATTCACATAACCACATAGAAGATTCCAAAAAATCATCAAGGGGGCCTAGATCAAAATGAGGTAGGTCACCCATGAATTTTTAATACCCCACTCTAAGACTACCCACAATATTCGTGCTTACCCATCTAAGCAAGAGAAGGAAAACAATATTCAATTTAACATTAATGTATGGTAAATTAGTTGAAGGGTTTGATAAAATATTGGTACATTACCACTGAAGATGATTTGAAACACAAGTGGGTGTGACCTTACTAAATCCTCCAAACTTGATCTAAATTCAAAGATCAACTAAAAGAAATGGTTATTTATGAGGAAATATGGATCTCACATACTTATATTTATAATAACATTATATTTTTAATTTAGTTTTTTTTTCTTTGGAGTCCAAAGAATAATTTTGTTCATCTAGTTATTGGGGAAGTAGTTATCATTTTGTGTCTCTAATATTATGGGTAATGTATGATGATAATATACCCCCCAAGTTTCTTTGAGAGGATACCTAGTGAATTTCATTACTAAGTCTGTAAATTGGTAAAGGATACTTAGAAATAGACATGTAAGGAACCATATCATTACGGTTATATTGGATTCCAGGATAGGATAAATAAATTTTTGGTCTCTCTTGGTAATGTAACCTCAAGAAAGTGACCAACTAGCTACCCCTCTTTATAGAAGATACATCCTATATGTATATATAATCCCAAGCTAGAGTGGGTAGAATATAAAATTTGAGGGTATGTAGTCAACCCCAAAATCCCCCCTATGACTAGACTAGCTAGGTTTATTTACATGTCTCTTAGTGGAAGCATGCTCCAGGTCTATGATTCACCTATTGGGGTCTAGCTCAAGACATTCATGATAGAATCTAAATTGGTTGAAAGGATACCTAGAGGGTTATTTGAGATAGTGTTTGAAATGATACATTGGTTCCTATAGTATGTCTACAATGGGAATGATTTTATTCATGTCTTGTATCTATTATAGGTGATCCAAGGGTGGATATATTATCATTTTAATGTATAAAACACCTCATAGAGAAATAAAAACTTGATTATAGATTCATTCCAATCATTCAGTCCATTTCTAGGATCATGACACTCTCTCTGAGGGGTGAAAGGGCTCCGAATCTATTGATCTAGTGATCAAAAATTAGATTCTCTCTAAATTTTGATCCACCCATAAGCACAATGACTATTGATGATAGTATAAGATATGATGTTATCCCACTTGAAGTAGAATTTTAGGATTATTTAATGGTGGCTCAGATTGATTTTGAAATTTTCTGGGAGGATTATGAACCTTATAGATTCACTATGAAATTTTGGTGTATATAAAATCCAGAAATGATTCCACTAGTATATGTTGGATAAAATTGAAACACAATGGTTTTGACTGAACTAGGGGTAATTATTTTACAATAAGATACACCATATATAATTAAACTTCCCTCAATAGACTTATTTCTCAAACTATTTCCTATAGATGTCTGATCTTGTGTATCATCTTATACAAATGGGATATTAGCCACATCTGTACCCAATGTCACGATATCAAAGTATTGGGAAATGGGAAGAAGGTCCACTATGAATTATGAAAATAGAGGATTTCCATGTGAATATGCAAGATCATATGAATGATTTTAACTTGAGTCCACTGGCCAAATATATGCTAGGGATATAGCACTCCATGAGTTAAAAATGAGTCAGTCAGGTTTATAACAATGGTTTATTACTTCCATATAACATTAATAAACACAATAGAAGATGAAGTCGATATATCTTGGGTCATATAACTACAAAAATAAGAATTAATCAATGGATTCACAATTTAGGTATAATATAGCGTTGTTCTATTTTAGAAAAAATGGATTTAAACTACACATGCCTAGGACTTATGGGTGGTCCATTGGGGTGGTGTTTGGATTCCAAATCTTGGGAACACGAACACAACCCAAGAAACTATTTTTACACCAACCCCTTAGTTGTAGGGAAATATGTCTAGAAACATGAATTGATTATCTTGGATATTGATGATATGGTTCATGTGAAGAATCTGATATAATATGAAAGCTTGATCATCCTAGCTATGAAACCCTTAAACCAAATTTTTTTTGATAGATTTATATATAATTTATATATAATTAGAGAAATTTTTATGTTGGATGAGTCTCTAGTATATGTCGTTAGGGATACTTCGGAGGGTGACACAAAGAAGTTTGTCTCTATTAAAGAGGAAGGGGATTTATCCCCTAAATAAAAAATGACTTGAAAGTTGGAATGGGAAGGCATTTCTTCTCTCATCCCTCCTCTAATGATAATCAATCTGGTAACTAGGGATGTTATTAAACATTTTGAATTCAGGAATCAATTGATTAGATTTTAAATGAAATGATATTTTATTACCAATGAGAGTGGTTAGAGTATAAGAACACCCTTGATCATTTTCACATATTCATGTGTGAACACCCGTGTAACAACCATTGGGACTACAAAGAGCTGGATATCACACCTCTGATATATTTGATAAAAAAATAAATGATACTAACAATAAAATTGTTATTGAAATAGAAAATCCTATAGATAAAACATCTAATTTTACGATTAAGCACTTACTAACAACAATTGTTCGTCCAACCCCAATTGGTAAGGGGAATATAGTCTATGTTTTAGAAACAAAATTTGACAATGGTGTTGTGTAACAATCTCTAGCCTCAATTATTATAACATGTTTTATCAAACTGTATGAGTCTATGGATATAATGGAGGAACATTTCTCAAATATTGATTCACATACCCCATGTTTAGCCCCAAAAAATCATTAAGAAATCAGAAGGATGTAATATTTCTTGATTTTTATGACCACCCGTATATATGGATTTTACATTTAAACTTATTTTTTGTGTAGAATCAATGGTGGGACAAAAACTAGAAATGGAAAACACACTGAAATTTGGAAAAGCATATAATTAATCTCCTTTTATAGAAATAACCCAAATGAACCTCTCTCTCTCTATAATATTAGTTAGACAGTCATTATGGGAGTATGATAAGACTCAGTAGGTGGAAAGGCTATAGTGGGAGGAAGGAAAGATTATTTGTTACCTATAGATATAACCAAGTTACTTATTTATGATGAAACTACAATTAATTTGGAGGAAACTGCTATAGATGATATTTCTGTGGATCCACTTATTGAAATGATGTTATTCACAAGGACTAACACATCAATAGATAGGGGTGAGTGTCCATATAACCCTATATTGATTTTAGAATCCATTTACTAATGTGTATTCCACATATCACTAATATAAAAACCACTAAAAGTGGGATCTCCAAACATTTAATTTTCTGCCACTACACTATAGAATCCAGAGTATATAAGGGTCAGATCTATCCCAAGAACAATAAGAACAGAAGGGATCAACCTTTCCTTTATATGAGAAACATTATTCTAGAGCATGTCTTAGTTTTTGGGAGTGACTCTAAACTACACCAGGAATTTCTGAACTTCAAACATATATGTCATGGTAGACATTAAAAATTCACTCATTGAGATACTATATGTCGATGACCTAATTTTTTCAAGAATCAATGATAGATCTTGTGATGAATTTTCTACCCAAATGAGAAATATTTTTCAAATGCCAATGATTGGTGAGATGTTATTATTTTGAAATTTTCATGTCACTAGCGGGTCATATTTTATCTATTTCATACAAGAAACTATGATTTTGATTTATTTCAAAAGTTTTTCACTGAAGAATGAAGAAAAGTTTTCACTCCTATAGTATTTAGGGCTAATATTTCATAGGATGAAAAAGGAAGGAGTTTGAATAAAATATAATTTCGAAGTATTATTGGTAATATACAATATTTTATGTATATAAGTGTGGAAACTATGTTTATAGTTAAAATTCTTACATGATTCCAATATAATTTAAATGAAACTAATATAATAGTAGAACAAAAAATCTTGAGATATGTCCTAGAAACTCTTGATTATATCTTGATGAATGAAAAAAATACCACTACAATTTTATGGACGTACAGGTGTAGATTGGGTAGGAGATGTTGGAGATAGAAATTCAACCATTACTAGAGAATATTGTGTTTCATAGAACTCCAAGATTTATAATTAAATCACCCTTATCTCAAAGGAAGATAAATGTATTCTGGAATCCCAAGCTACAACTTGAATGATATGGATGGTATTCCAGCTCGATCAATTGAGGGTTTATATTTTATACCCATTTTTGATTTGACATGATAATTAGACTAAAATGAAATTATCAAAGAATATAGTGAAACATTTTTAATAGATTCATGTTAACATAACACTTCATCAAGGATAATTTTATCATGAAGAGTTTTAATTGGAATGTGACTTAATGAATGATAAATTTATCAACTTCTTTGTTATCCTATACAGGTTTATGATATTGACTCCAGAGGGGAGTGAATGGTTAATATATAGAATTTCAGTGAATTTAATGTTTCCTTCCTAAATTTGTTTATTCTATCATTTTTTGTTTCAAGTAATGTATAAAACATTGATAAAGTAATTTGGAGAATACAAAGAGTTTTTATAATGGTTTGGGGAGACAGAAATTCCTCTAGCCCACTCCACCAACACCCAATGCATGATGGGTGATTTAATTTATATACATATCCTTGGGATTTCCAACCTAAGTGAAAGTAGTTTTTAATTGGTATATGTTTTTTGTATGTCATCATATACCTTTATTAAGGTCTACACAATTAAGTAAAAAAATTGAAAATTTACCCTATAGATAAGTGAAAGTAGTTGGATCTTCTACCACAACTGAGTATAAGAAGATTGAATATAAAATAAATATATAAGATGTATAATTTCAGTGTGATTGATCTTATTTTTTAATTACCAAACTCCATTAATATATTATAAAAGTATACTTATAAAAAAGTCATCATAATGTAATTGTTCTAAAAATATCGTTTTTTAAGATTATAAATACAAGAAATTTTATGAAGTGATATTTAAGATAACATAAGTTTTTTTAATTATTCTACCAATATAGAGTGTGTGAAGTAAAGTAAATACAAATTATCTTCTTATTCTTATTTTCTTTTATCTTGAGTGATAGAAATATTAAGAAGAATAATTAATATTTATAATTATCATTTCACTCTTTTATGTGAATTTCAAACATCTTCAAGTAGTAGCCTATAGTTTTAAACTCTTTTCAATCAACTAGAAACAAATATTTAAGAAAAAATAATAATTATAACCATTTTAATATTCTACATTCATTAAAAATATGTATATTTATAGCACCCATAAATTTCTCTAAGATGTAAGCATAGTAATTTCTACTTCCTTGAATAATATTTTTAAAATAAACTCAATAAGATTATTTTATGAGTTTCACCACTACTACAGAACATGACTTTACAATCCTTATAAAAAGGATTTATTAGTGCTAAAAACACATTGTTGATACAATAACCGTTAAAATGGGACCTTTTATCAGTACTAAAAAAGTGATGATAATGGTGGGCCATTATCAATGATAAAAATTGCACTAATAAATGTGAGTCTTTATTATGGCTATAAATGTTTTTGATAAAGGACATACTGCTATAGTGAGCTGTTAAAATTATAGCACACAAAAAAAATAATATAGGAAAGTAAAAGATATTGAAATTTTTTAATTTAATTGAAATAAAAATTAAAACACTAATATAAATAAAATATAATATTATAGAAATTTCAAAAATTGTTTTGTAAAATTACATTAGTAAGAACAATTCATCAAAAAAATTCTTAAACATCAATAGTTTCATTATCTATGTCTTATAAACCACTCTAAAAACCCATTCATTGTTTCAATATCTTAATAAACTACCCCAACTAATGAAAAATAATCAACTTTTATAAAAAAAATTCTTATGTTAGTAATACTACAAATAAGTAAATTAAACCTATATATGAAACAATGCATTAATTAAATGTCATTTTATTCGGTAACCACATAATTTCATTAATATCAGTCACACTATGCATTGGAGAGAGGTGTGGATAATTCTTACACATCAAAAATTACTTAAGGAAAATTATTATAAAGTATTAAAATAATCAAAATGTGTTTTGATGATTGTGATTATGTCACTTATTTTTTTACTGAAATGTCATTTTAAACAGAAAACATGCACTTTGAGTAATACTAGTCACATCATGTGTTGGTTTGAAATGAAAATTATTTCTACATGTCAAAAATGGATTATAAATAATATTATTAAATTCTCAAGACAATTCGATCATGTTTTCTCAATTTTCAATGAGTGAAACACGTTTTAAACTAAAGTGTCAATTTTAAACGTATAACATATACTTTGAGTCATATCATCAATATTATGTATCAGATTGTGGTTTGGATGATTCGTACACTTCAAAAATGAATTATTAATTGTTTTCCTAAATTATTAAAACAAATTGAATGTGTTTGATCAATTTTTAGTATGTCACTTTTCCTTTTAATTAATATGTCGGTTAAAAAAAAGACACACCTTGAGTCATATTTTTCACATTGTGTGTCGTTTGAAGGTGTGGCTAATTCATACACATCAAAAATTACATATGGATAATTTCACTAAAGTTTCAAAATAATATTAATGTGTTTTCTTGGTTTTGAATATGTCATTTTTTTCTCATAAAATGTCATTTTACACTAAAAACACACACATTGAGTCATATTAGTCACATCATGTGTCATTTTGATGTGAGACTAATTCCAACATGTAAAAACAACTTTCAATTTTTTTCCAAAAATTATCTAGAAAATATATATGTGTTTTTTTGGTTTTTAGTGAGTGATAGGTGTCTTGAACTAAATTGTCAATTTTAAACTGATAATAGACAATTTGATTCATATTTTCCCCACTGTGTATAAGAATGAGGTTCAGATGATTTGTTTACCTAAAAACACCTTATGGATCAATTTAATAAAGAATGTAAACAATAAGAATATGTTTGATCTGTTTTGAGTCTGTCACATATATTTTATATTAAAATATAAATTTTAATGAAAAAATCACACTTGGAGTAACACTGATCACACCATGAGTTTGAATAAGGTGAGACTGCTTCCCATAGATCAAAAATGACATATGGATAATTATTATAAAGAATCTAAACTATAAAAATTTGTTTTTTGGTTTGTATTATGTCACTTGTGGTTCTTAGTAAAATGAAATTTTAAAATTTAAATACACACATTGAGTAATATAGATCACACCATGAGTCTGATACATATGTGGATGATTACAACACATGATAAAAGACTTATGGATCTTTTTCATAATGTTTAAAAACAATTTTAAACTGTTTTCTTGGTTTGGAGTATGTCACTTTTTTTATTAAAATGTCATTTTAAAATGAAAACACGCATTTTGAGTCAGACTAATATCATTGTGTGTCGGTTCGTAGTGAGACAGATTCTTATACATGAAATATTACTTATGAATCATTTTTCTAAATTTTCAACACAATATTAGTGAATTTTCATGATTTTTTGTGATTGACACATGTTTTCAACTATAATGTCAATTTTAAACTCATAACAGATGCTTTTAGTCATACCAAGAAAACTGTTTATCAGATTGATGTTAGGAAGATTTCTACACATCTTAAATAACATATATATCAGATTTAAAAAGTATAAAAATAATACAAATTAATTTTCTCAGTTTCTAGTATGTTACTATTGTTTAACGCTAAAATGTATATTTTAAATTTAAACTGAACCACTTGGAGTCATACTAGTCACACTATGCGTCAAATTGAGGTGTTCATGATCTATACACATCAAAAACAAATTGTGTATCTTTATTATAAATTTTCAAAAAAAACATGAATGTGTTTAATTGGTTTTTAGTATGTCAATTTTTTTCTCAAATTCCATTTCAAACTAAAAACATGCACTTTGATCCATACTAGTCACATCAAGTGTTTTTTTGAGGCCAGACTTATTCCTACACATCAAAAATTAATTATGAATAATTTTTCTAAATTATCAGGATAATCCAATCATTTTTTTTAGTTTTCAGTGAGTGACATGGATTTTGAACAAAAATAAAAAATTTAAACTGATAATAGATATTGAGTCATATCAGGCACACTCTATTAAATTGGGGTGTGGTTGATTAATACACATTAAAAAATACTTATAGATCATTTTACTAAATTATCAAAATAATAAAAATCTATTTTCATGATTTTACGTTTGTCACTTTTCTTTTAAAATAAAATTTCCTTTTTAAAATAAAAAGACAAACTTAGAGGAATACATCTCACACCATGCATTTAATTGAGGGGAGGATGATTCCTACAAAACATAAATATATTATGAGTAATTTATCTAAATTATCATAAAAAAATGAAATAATTTTCAAAGTTTTGTGTATATCAATTATTTTGTAATTAAATTTCATTTTGAACTAAATACATGAAATTTGAGTCATATCAGTCACATTATTTGTAGGTTTTATGTGAGATTGATTCTTACAAGTCCCAAATGACTTTTGAATCATTTTCAAAAATTATCATGATAATATAAGTGTGTTTCCTTGGTTTTCAATAAGTTACAGACATCTCGAACAAAAATTTCAATTGTAAACTAATAAAAGTCACTTCGAGTTGTACTAGGAACACCCTATTTCAGATTTAGGAGTGGATAATTATTACACATCACTAATAAATTATGGATCGTTTTTCTAAATTATTGGAAAAATATGAATGAGTTTTATTTGTTTTGAGTATTTCATTTTGCATTTTTACTCAAATGTAAATTTTATATAGCAAAAAACACATTGAGTCATACTTGTCACACCATGCGTCAGATTGAGGTGTGGATGATTCCTATGCATCAAAAAGGAATTATGGATAATTCGATAATGTATTAATGTATTCCATATTTTATTTCTTAGTTCTTATTATGTCACTTGTTGTTTTTACTAAAATGCCATTTTAAAATGAAAACAAGCACTTGGAGTTGTATCGGTCACGACGTGCGTCAGATTGATGTGAGGTTGATTCTTATACATTAAAATTTACTTAACGATAAATTTCCTAATGTATCAACACATTCACATTTTTTTCATTTTTTTCCTTTGAAACGTGACTTTTTTGCTAAAATACCAATTTAAACAAAAAACACTCAATTTGAATCATATCGGTCACATCATGTGTTGATCGGACATTATATATATATTCATACACATCACAAGGGTGGGTTTTGAATTTTTTTACTAAAGTATCAAAATAATACCAGTGTTTTTTCTTGTATTTCAATGATAGACACATGTTTTGTACTAAAATGTTAATTTTAAATAGATAACAGACACATCGAGTCGTATCGGGTACACCGTGTATCAGATTGAGGTACGAATGATTTCTATATGTCACAAATGACATATGTATCATTTTCTTAATGTATCAAAATAATTGAAATGTTTTTTATTATTAATAAGTAAGTGACATGTGTTTTAAACTAAAATGTAAATTTTAAACTCGTAAAACCCACATTCAGTCATATCAGACACACCGTGTATCAAATTGAGGTGTGGTTGATTCATAATTTTCACAAATGATTCATGGGTCATTTTCCTAAATAGTATGTTAAAAATGATAAGGAAATTAAACAAAAATGTTGATCAAATGATGATAAAATAACTAAATAAGTGGTAGGGAGTCACATCTTTATGAAATCTATATATCTTCTCACACCAGGTTTGATGCTCATTCGTTTCTAAAAACACATATTTTCTCTTATAAATATGATTGTTTTTGAATGTCATGGCAGTACTAGAGAAATATAAATTAACAATTGATTAATAAATATCTTAAATTAAATTGTAATTATCATTTAAATTTACACTTCGAGGATGCTAGTTTTTTATGGTATATAATATATTTCATAAATTTGCAAACAAAATAACCATAATATTTACCATTGGTTTGGTCTATAAAATGAAGAATCATTGAAAAATATCATTAATTTTTATTTATATATGTTTTGATTGTGAAATATTATTATATATACCATAATACTTGTCCACATGTAGAAGTCGATAGGATCCTTGCTCTCAGGGACTGTCTTCATTCCATTAATTTGATGATATTTAAACATAATCCTATCATAATAAAACTTTTATTAAAAAATAATATAAAATATATAAATTTAGGTGTATTTGTTTAAAATTTCATTTAGTGTATTAAAAATTCATAAACATCACCATGTGTGGTTGGTTTTTTGTCTTTTCATGTATTAAATACAAAAACTAAACCTTTGGAGTATCCAAATAGACTGTAATGAGTAACCAATGCTGCCTAAAAAAATAATTGATTAAATTAATTAAAATATATTTTACAAGATTAAATTATAGAGTTTTACCTCTAATTTTTGGTTATTAATAATATTCTATCATTCATAAGTTTTCTTTCAAACATTGTGTCCAGTTTGTCCACTATTCATTTACATTTCTTTTTTTCCAATTAGAATTGTTGTGTAGAAGTGATGTGAGGAATAATAATTTCAAATTTATTTTTATAGGGTTTTCCCTTTTAATATTATTAATATATACATATACAAAAATTATGAACAACATTCAGTCATAATTAATGTAGTAGATAAGTTATTGTACAAACAAAAGATGAAAACACACCAGATGTAAACATTTAAAATTGAGACTCAAAGAAAATCATGTGTGAGGATTTCATTTAAATTCTCAATACCAATATATTATGTAATGGCCTCTGCATGCATCTTTTCTTCAAAATCAATTGTGGTCATATCACAACTTCTTGACATTGTATCTATATGAACGTGTAATGTTTGCAAATTTTGTATTTCAGAAGGTGTGGTAAAGGTACCTTATAAATATCTTTTTGATTGGTTGGTTGATCCTTTAGATATTTTCGATTTGACCTTGCATTTCACCCCTTCCATTTGTCTTTCTGTAAGAACATTCATCATTTTTGGCCTTTTTTCAGAAATTTTTAATGTTTTTTCATGAAAAACAAATTATAAATGAATACCTACTTGTTGTGATATTTTTTACAATATCTAACGACCATGCTAAGAATGTTCTAATAGCTTTATGAACCATATTTGTATCTGCATCATCTAGTGGAACATGTATTGTTGTGCTCATCTCATGTGCTAAATAATTCCCCAATCTTATATGAGTCCATCTGAAAAGGGGTTTTAATAGAAAACTGGGGATAAACAATGATATTAATTCTAGTCAATTATGAGTTAATCCCAAAAATACAATTTAAAATTATGAGAGTTTAATTTTATATCTAATGTTTTCCCCATATGTAACCTCATTAAATGTTTAATTAGAAATAAAGGTTACATTACCCAAAATAAATAAAAATAATATATTGAATATTTACCTTCATTAACATATAATAATAATATATTTGTATATAGTATAATATTTAAGATACAGTAAAATTTATAGAACAAAATAATTGAATCTTAAGAAAATATTTTTTCAGAATATTGAGCACAAATATTTTATATAATTCAAAAAATAGTTCATTATCTCCAAAAAAACATGTTATACATAAAAATATAAAATATTAATAAATATATTTAATTGATAAAACAAAATATATCAAAAATTTAATAAAAAAACATGTAAAGAACAAATGTTATGACTTAATAAATCATGAAACATTTTCTTAAAGTGTTGATTTTATAAAAACAATTACCCCTGAACATATTTCTGGACTCATAAAACATATGTTCTGATTTACTAGGACATAATATAATAAATAATTAATATATCAAAAATCAATAATTAATAAGAATCTAAGCATAAAACGTGTTTTCTATGTTAAAAAAGTTATATTTTATATAAAAAAATCAAGCATATTTTATTTTAGTTAAAATTAAATTATTGTGAATTCAGAAAATATATTTCAAAAAACAGAATAATGCATAACATATTAATATTAAATTAATTCATAGAATATTCATAATTATATTAAAAGTTAATAAAATCACTAAAAATAAAAAAAATACTTTCTTTATTAATGAATCTTGAAATAAATGATCCAAAAATATCAAAATGAAATTATGTCTGTAATAAAACAATATTTTATTATATGTTGGTTTCCTGAAAAAATATTACTAAAAGATTATACTCTAATGATCATTAAAAAAATAAACTATGTAATGAAATGTTTTAGAAATGAATTATGGTTTTAATAGATGGTAGTTGGAGGGATAATTACAAAAAAAAATAGACAAAATTATTTTCTTTTAATCTATGGAAGTAGAAGGGTACTTGGAACATTGATCTAATTACCATCCATGCACTGAAAACACTCTGCATAGTTATCATTTTTATTCACTACCTTACATGATAAGTGTTATGTGTTTTTAGGGTGCCCAAATAAGAGCTCCATGAAATATGAGTGAGAAATAATGATGAGTGACTCAAATGAACATAAAGGTAAGGAAGAGGGAGAACCGACAATGGATTAGGAAAGGGGGATTGGGAGGAGAATTAGTGATGTTGATCGAGTAAACGTAAGATCATTTTCATGCACATTGTTCATGCCATTTGGGAAAATTAAAAATAAAAAAAAGTTATTTGAGATGGGGTAATAGATCACAAGTGATCACGTACCCTGATTTTAATATATCATTATAAATTCAAGAGGAAAAAATTAGATAAACTTTAAACTAAGATAAATAATTTGATACAAATTTTAAAATTTTAACAAAAAAACTTTAAAAATATATATTTAACATATTCATTAAAATTAATTTCATAATCCATATTTTTATTTATTTTAAAATATACAATTGGAATTTATTCATAATCATTATTGAAAAATAGCGTTTAAATTCTAAAATTTCAACAACTATATGAATTAGTTAGATAAAAAATTTAAATTATTTACACTGAAATTATATACATATATATAATTAAAATTGTCTATGAATTACACTAACGGTCACCAAATCATATGCATCACCCCACCGATCACCAAATGATAATGATAACCATTGTGTGCCTTGTTGAAATGCATGAACACTTAAAACTATGAACACAATTTTAATTTGAATGGAAAAATTCAACTAATTCAATCTATAGACACAGATGACTACATATCATAATAATGACCTAAAGCATAAACCGAAAAAAACAAATGCCATGAAAAATCTTATTTTTATGTCACAGATAAGGGAAGTTGGCTAAAACTAGTCATATAATGGTGGAGCAGTTTATGTTCGGGAAGGAGAGTGCACTGATGGTTCTCATCAACTAGGGATTTGGTCATCGAATCACATTTAAATTGAGGTTGGTACTTTAGTGGGTAGTTTAAAATGATCATGGTGTTCTTATGAGAGTGAAGGGATCTAGTTTGTTTAAATGAATATTGTGTCAATGGAGGAAGCTGAGCATTTTCTATGGGTCCTCCAATGGGGGTTCGATTAGTGTTTTTTCATGTGTTGAGATATGCTTAATCTTTAGTGGCTAACAAAATAAATTGTTTAGTGAATTTTGTTGGGTCACGATTACATAGGAGTAGAAATAATCACATGACTATGAATTTGAGAGGATCGATTCGTCGAGAAGATTGATGAAGAGCGGCAGAAATAATTTGAATTCACGGGAACTTGAACAACACGAGCGACATTGGATATTTTGTCCAATGGGTAGGTGAGCGATTAGAGGTGGAGATGGTGGATTGTTGGATGATGTCGGGGTGATGTCCATGGTTGCAGCCACATATTTATTTGATGGTGGTGATTTGGATTTCCCGGTGACAAGCATTGATCGTGGCGATGGAAATCTGGTTGCTCCCGGCGTTGACATGGTGGTTCCAGTAATAATAGATTTGCAGGTAGCCTAATACAATGCGAAGATGGTGAGACTATGGAGGGATTAAAGCTTTAGATGTTGCTAAAAGGAGGTGAAGACCTCGAGAGGTGTGATGACCTCGGGGGTTGAGAATTCTATAGGGGCACAAGCTGGCCTTGGGGTGTGAGGTTTAATAGTTAGTGAAGGGAAGGTCTTCCTACTGGTTTTTTTAGGTGGGCCTTTGAGCCATTTGTTTTCTGTTTGGGCCAATCTATTTGTTTTGTATCCTTTATTATGGGTCCTGAATTTTTGGGGTCCTGGGATGCATTTATTATTTTTTGGGGAGTCTTTTACTCTTTATAGTTTGGGGGAGAACTGAGCTGCATGTATTGTGCTGTCATGTACTTCTTTTTTCTTGATAAAATTTGAGGACTGAGCAAACACTTGGATCCTAAATCTTCTGGTAAATATATTTATTATTTAAATATATTTATTATTTAAATATATTTATTATTTAAATATATTTATTATGTTTTTATAAATATTTACATATATATATATATTTATAATTATATTTATAAATAAATATATTTAAAAATATTTGTATAGTATTCTAAAGACATTTATATAATTATATATAATTATATATACATATTCATTTATTAATACTTAATTAAATTTAATTATTTATATAATAAATATATTTATCATAATTTTATAATTATTTAAATATTTATAGATTTATTTATATTTATAATTATCAATACAAATATTTAAAAAATATTTATATATAATTGTAAATATATTTATATATTTAAATTATTATATATATATATTATTGGTATTTGGGGGTACAAATCCATATAAACACAAAAACCTCACACCCGTAGGCCAAAGGATCGGGTCTTAACCCCCCTGGGTAACCCATCATATCCAGCCCTGATTTACTAATATACACCCCGTCTTATCCTTATTATTATAAGGTCCACAATCCCTTCATATATATGGACCAAATGCCCGCAATGATCAACCCTAAAGCCATTGATGTCCATTCATGCATACCCTTTGCATGCATCCCCCATTATTACCAGCCTCCACTATTAAGGAATCAACGCCCTTGTTGCGACTAAGGTGATCCTCCACCGCACAGGTTTTCCTCTCAATGGATCATACTGATAGAGAAAACCCACATAGACAACCTCTCGATGTTCGAAGATGGATAATTTCCCATGGTCGCTTTGAGCTTCCACCATTGCTAATGCCACTGGTCAACCTCTATACACCATCAACAGATTGGGTCTATGTGAAGATCAACACTTGTCTACACCCCATCTGGTCTATTTACACCATTGCTGCATACTGACACATACTACTGCATTCACCACCATTATTCATCTATCAACCACCAAAATATTACCCCCCACCGCCATTGCTACAAACTATTGCATCTGCCCGCAAAAAAAGTTTCGAACCTTAATGACCATGACTGAACCTTCCACTACGACGGTCATGCCTTCATCCACACCCCCACACTATACATCTCATTGATCTTCCATTGACCATTCATTTCATCCCATTTGATAAATAAGGGTGCACAATTTTTGCCCGTGTAATTCAAGAGCCTTTTCTTTTTGGCGTTAATTGGAACCCAACACAAACAGTGCCCTAATTTTAATAAAATTATACATATCTTTATAAATATATATAATTATAAGTTTAATAAATATATTTCTTATTTTAATATATTCATTATAATTCTATAATCATTTAAATATATATTTATTTACATATATTAATTTATAATTATAATTATAAATAAATATATTTTAATATGTGTGTGTATAGTTATTAATATAATTATATAATTATATATATTTGTCTATATATAATTATAAATATAATAAATATATTTATCATTTAAATATATTTATTATAATTTTATAATTATTTAACTATATATACAATTATAATTATTAATAAATATATTTAAACATATTTCTATATAATTGTAAATATATTATAATAATTATGTATATTTAAATATATATAATTATATATAATTATATAATATTATATATATATATTTATTAATATAGAATTATATATAATTATATATATAATAAATATATTTATTTGTTAAATATATTTGTTACAATTTTATACTTATTTAAATAAATAAATATATTTATATTTATATTTATAAATAAATATAATAGGAATGAAATGAACCATGGAGAATCCAAGACCCTAGAAATTTTATTATCAAAAAAGTACACAAACATTGAGAATGGCGATTGAAATGTTGCAAAGGGTCACATAAAATACCACCAAGAGCATAAAACCAATCAACGTTTACCTTTTTTATGTTTTCCACCACTTCATTGGGGGTTACCCCAACCTCTTGGGTGTATACCACCCTTTCACTACTTCGGGGCCTTGTAATTTATATCTTGATCATCCATACTTAATGATTCATATTTCATGTCATGAGACATAGTGTCTCTAGTTCCATAAACATTACAACATTCTTTATAGAAAGATACATTTTTGCATGATCTATTTAAAATATAAATCAAATAGAGGCTTTCCATGACACAAGTACCCACTACATACTCAAGACCCACCTCTTTTTCTTTATCAGCTCCCTTTCCTGTAGGTGGGTCCTTTTGATCATCAGTAATGGATATTGAGACATTATGACTTGTCTCTATAAAAACTTATATACATGGTAGATTAACTGGAATCGAGCAGACTTTCCTAGTGACCAGCTGAAATCCCTCATTGTCTAAAATAATATATATTTTTTATTTTTTAGTTGGTAATTGACATGCCTGATCTACCAAGGCCTGATCTAATTTCCCCTTCACCATGGATCACTCCAACCCCATTTCTTTATCGAATTCATCTTTCACAACAGTATCACGATCTAACAGTTCCACATATCTAGTTAAAATAGCAGGGTCACTACCATGGGTCACAGTTATGTTGCCCATATAGTATATAAATAGCTAACACATCTGAATCTTCTTCATTTTCTAAATCATCCCATGATTCTTTATCGCATGATATAATCCTTTCACCTTCACCCCCAGTATCTTGATTATAAGGTTTCACACTACATCGTCAATGCCAGTAGAGGATTTTTTGGGAAGGAGCCCCTTCCACAGCAGCATCAAAGAAAATGGGGCCTAGGAAGATTGTAGTGTTTTCATTCATCTTCACTAAAGAATCCCTAGAAATATCATATATAGTATATTCACCACCATTGTAAATTTTTAACTCACAATTATCAGCAGAGTGCCTAACCTTCTTGCATTTGGAGAAGTACGAGTTCTTCCAAAAATTCTTGTCGAGACTAACAACGTTGAAATATTTTGAATAGAAACTAGGACTCTTCTTGATCTCAATTGAAATATATATCCATCTTTAAGAAACTAGGATAATGATAGACACAACAAGGGTTGACCAAAGGGCAAACTTGACGATAACTCTAGAGAAGTTCCTATACTTAGTGAGTTCAGTTTAATAGTTGAACTAGATTGGAGCACCGGTGATAAAGGATATATCCCAAAAAAGTGGAGTATAAAAAAATAACTAGAGAAGATTAGGTATTTGAAACAATACATGGGTAATTGAGTTCTTCAACAAAGTAGGACTTAAAATGGAATACTAATTTTGGATCTTTAGAATGTCAAAATTAAGGGAGACGAATTATAAAACCTAAGACCGTGATTTGAGATCATCCAAGGAAAAAATATATGAGAATTTTTTTTTTGCTATTGTTGTAATCTTTCATATGCTGAATCCCCAAATCTGTATAATCAGGTTTCACAACTCCTTAACTTTCTATTGATTTAACTTCCACTGAAGTGTTAATCAGGACATAATTGAGTATTTTCATTCTTTAAGACTCTTCGCTATCAACATTATTTATACATTGACAACAAAAAAATCCATATTTCGTGATTCTGGAAGATTCATGTGTGGGCCACATATTTGTGGTGGACCTATTTTTATTCACCTCTTCATTAGAGGAATCACACCCATTCATTGGTTATCCTTGTGTAGATGTGTTTCCTAGTGCCCGTAAAGGGGGGTTGTGAAGAACATAAGAACAAAAAACTGCCACCTTAAAAGGAATTGACAAGATTGCATAATAATTCGTGATATAGAACCCTAGAATCCATGTAATCACCTAGAACCGAGATCATAGATGGCTCAAGTCTGGTTGGTCCACAACTTCTTGAAGATTCAATCTCAACGGATGATAGCTCTAATATTCAAGATGACAAAAGATGGAGAAAACCAAGAACCTGAAAGGCAGATCATTATCCGAGAGGTAGGGGTGGGGGCCGCTCTCAGCCTAAACGGTGCTCTATCTTCTTCTATTTTTGTGGTAGGTGTTTCACTTATTTTTTGATATTGGACTATCACTGTCTTTTGTATCCCATCTCTTTTGTACATTTTTCATATTAATTTTAAATAAATTTCGGGATCATGAGCTATAATCCATGGTTTTCACCATTTTTTAAACATATATTAATATTATTATACATATTAATTAATATATAAATATATATATTTATAAATATAATAAATATATTTATAATTATTTTATAATTATATATATATATATATAATTAAAGTTGTAAATAAATATATTTAAAAATTTTGTATATAATGGAGGAGAGGAAGGCACCTGAGAGGTTATGGCTACTCATGAGGGAGGTGTGGTAGGCACCACAAAAGATAATTGTGCTGGGTTTTTTCACCTACTATTGGGATGGTGACATGTATATCACTATTAATTTTCTACTCCAACATCTCTCTTTGGTTTAATATCTTTTTTAATAAATTTCATTGGGTCATGGGTTTCAATCCATGTTCTGCACTGTTTCTTATATATTCATATAATTATATATATATATATTATAATTATATATATAATTATATATATATATATTAATATATTAATATATATAATTTTATATATAATAATTATATTTATTATTGAAATATATTTTTTATAATTTTATATTTATTTAAATATATATATCTTTAAATATAATTTAATAAATAAATTTTTATAAAAATTATATGTATTTAAAATTTTATAATTAACTATATAAATTAAAAAAAAATTTAAATAGATTGTTTATATAAATTTTAAAAATATTATAAATTTTAAAACATAGTAAACAAAAATGAATAAATACTATTTAAATAAATTACAACCATATTGAAAATATTACCTATATATTAAATAAATATATGTATAAATAAATATTAAAAAATGATGAAATATAATTTTTATCATTATTAATGTATATATACTAATAAATGAATAATTAAAATTAAAGAAATGAAAAAAATATTAGAAATTTAATTTGTAACATTTACGTGAATTATATGCACATAAAAAATTAAGAAAAATTATTAAATTGATGATATTAATTATATAAAGAAAAAAATTATTAAAAATGATCTTTATTAACTAAATAAAAACATTAATAATAAAATTAATTCATATTAAATTAAATTAAATTAAACTAAACACACACACATATATATTCAAGAGGAATTTATTAAAATAATTTTATATTGAAAATGAACCAATATTAATAACCAATAAATATTGAAAATGTTAAAAATGTAGACATATTTAAAAAGAATAAGTATTATTAAATCAAAATGCAGACTTCTGCACACACACACATGTACACATGAAATACATACATATGTACACATGCGCATCTACACACAAACATATACACACATATACATACATACATATAATTATACATGAACATATATTTTTAATTATTTAATATCAAAATAAATATATATTTTAATAACTATATTCATTTATTTATTATATAATTTTTTAAATAAAATATTAATATATTATATTAATTTTAATTGTATACACATTTTTTATTAATGTATATACATATATAAACAATTATGCATTTAGAATAATATAAATTTGATGTCTTTTTATATATAAAATTGTGAAAATAAGATTTATTTTTTATTAAAACCCATATAAATCACATTTATATATTATCTTTACATATAAATACTTATTATAAAATAAATATTATAGAAAAATATATACATTTATATATATAAATTATATTACACACTAGGATATTTAGTAGCGCTAGAAAAAAGCGCTTATAAAGGTATCACTTTTATTAGTGTTAAAAAAGTATTGAGAAATGAGTTATTTTTAACAAAGCTTCAAAAAATAAATGAAAAAAGGTACCTTTTTATTAGAACTTTTTTTAGTGTTGATAACATTATGAGGGATTTTTGAATTTACTGATTATAGTAACCACTTTTGCAGCACTTTATTCCCAATAGTATTAAAGGTGAGTGCTGGATAAAGTGTTACATATGGTAGTGTCTCCCTAATAATAGAAATAATAATATTTATTTAAATATTTATTTAAATATCATTGAATTATTATCAGCTCATTTGATGGATAACTCCACCCTATCATTTATCAAGGTAGGGAATGTAGTATTAGATGTGGTTTGTGGCTAAACCCCACAAAACCACTAGCAGAGGATGAGTGGAAGAGGGATAAATAGCCTATAAATGGGGATATGTCCCAGTGGTTTCGGTATCTACTTCAATAGTTTTCTCATCACCATTAGTTCATTTGAGTGTACAACATTTGTGAAGTTAGTTTACCCATTATTCAAGAGACATATTACAAAATCTATCTCCAATTAACACTGAGGGAGTGTGTACACACTTTTACCCATAGTGATCTTCCTATTTTCCCAAAGTTGTTTACCCCATTAATTTTGGGGGTTTTCTCACTATATATGTGTAGTAATTTTTCCCAAATTTTCACTTCATTTTATCTAACTATTATTTTTTCACCAATGGGGCAATCATTTGTGGTCCAAATAGGTGGTATCAAAATAGGGTTCTAACCCAGTGTTTTTCACTTTTTGAAGGATATTTTTCACTAACAATGTGTCAAGATGGAAATGAAATTCTAGATCAAAAAATACAATGAGAACAATTTTCTATTGTGGGGAACAATGATCTAATATAAGTTGTATAATCCAAATTAACAACTACAGATTGACAAAATTTTGGAAAACGTGATGATGAAGCACACACTACTATAAAACTAGCCTTTAAAAGTTCTTGAAATGGTGTTAATCTCTGCAAGAAAATCACTAACAACGTGAGTGAATTTAAAAGCCTAGGACTTTTATTAGTGCTAAAAAATCACCGATTAAGGTATCATTTATCAGCGCTAAAAAACTGCTAAAAAGATCATTTATCAGTGATTTAATTTAGCACTCTTAAAAGAACCCTTTATTAGTGATTCTAAAAGAACTGATAGTGGTCCATACAACAGTTTGCTATCACAACAAATTGTAGCACCACTGTATTATGCTATCACAAAACATTGTAGCACCAGATACACCCCAAAAACACCTCATATATCAACAAAAAATAAGTCACAATACATATTTTAAATGAAATTAAATTTACAAAAAAAATACCAGAAAAAAATACTATATTATAGAAATATAAAACATTGGTTTATGCATTTAAATAAATACAAATTATTATATACATTCAAAAAAATTCCTAAGTATCAATGTTACCATGATTTCCATTTTTTCTTTGTCAAAATTCCAACATTTCATGAGTAGTTTCAAACTAACCACCTAAACTCAAATAAAATAAGTCACCAGTATAAGAAAACTACTATTATGAGTAATAATAAAAATAAATAAATTAAACATAAATAATAAAATATACATTATTTCTATGGAAAATTATTTGACTATGAAAATATCAAGATTACCACTGTGATTGATTAGTAGAGGCAACGTGCAATAAAGTGATAAATATCATTAGTATGGGAGTTAATGGTTTTTTGATAGAAGAAGTGTGTAGAAGTTTGGGTGTAGAAAATGATGAAAGATGGACAAAGAACCCAAACTCAAACCAAACAATCCACATGTATAAGAAAACAATTTTTATGCGAGTAACAATAAATATAAATAAATAAAATATACATATGAAATAATAAATTCATTGTATAAAAAATTATTTTACTTTGCAAACATCAATATTACCTTTATAATTTAGTATTGGTAGCATTGTTTCTCTTCCTACAAAGGCTGACGAAGTAACTTGAAAGATGGTGATAAATGAATCATTATTTGGGTGAAAAGGTTTTAATGGAGAAGGGTCATGAAAATTGGACAGAACACCCCCAACTCGAACAAAAGAATCCACATATATAAGAAAACAATTATTATGTGAGTAATACTAAAAAAATTAATCATACATATGAACTAATACATTATTTCCATGGACAATAATTTTACTATAAAAATGTCAATATTACATTTTTAATTGAGTATAAGTAACATCGTTTGTCTTCCTATAATGGTAGTAGAGGTAACATAAAATAAAGTGATAAATGCAGCCCTATAGGGATGAAAAGGTTTTAAGGGAGAAGAAGAATGAAAGTTGGAATGATTACCCCAAACTCAAACAAAAGAGTCGACCTATATAAGAAAACAATTATTATGTGAGTAATACTAAAAAGAAATAAATTAATTCTATGGATAATGATTTTTTTGTGAAAACATCAAGATTACCTTTGTAATTGAGTATAGGCAGTGTCATTTTCTCTTCCTTCAAATTCAGGGGAGGTTACACAAAAGAAAGTTATAAATGAACCTCTACATAGGTGAAAATGTTTTAAGGGAGAAGGAGCATAAAAGTTTTACAGATCACCCCCAACTCAGTCAAAATAATCCACCTATATATGAAAACAATATTTATGTGAGTAATACTAAAATGAAAAAAAATTAAACAGACATATAAAAAAATACATAAATTTTATGGAAAATTCTTTTACAATGGAAACATCAAGGTTACCTATGTGATTAATCAGAGACATCATTGTTGTTTTTCATGTAAAGGATTGACACATTAACAGAAATATTCTAAAACCAAAAAACATTGAAAGAAATAATGAAAATTAAATTATCATTCCATTATATAAGATTTTTTAAAAATAGGGAAAGTATATATTAACATTACCTTGCTATCTTTCCAAAGGGTTTCCATTGTTATAGTTTGTTCTTATGAGGTACTGGTAACCTCATAATGTGCAGAATACATTTTCTGGATGACTAATCAAACATTTAATTTAGATTATGTTAATGCAGTAGATAACATATAACATTATGATGAAAAACATCATATATTAAAAAACACTTTTACCGTCTCACGGAAGTCTCTTTCTTTTCTAAAGGTTTCAAGGATTCGACTCCTATTTCATGAATCCAAATATATTCTTTTTGGTCCCCTCTAACATACAAGACATTGTCTATAGTAGGACCTTTCTGACATGATTGTGATGTCCAAATGAAAGGGTCATCCCTGATTTAATTTCCATTGGACACAACTTTTGTTTTAGTCACTAGTAGGAAAATTGACCAATTCTAATTTATTGGATCAGAAAAATAAAATCAATTCCCTACATGTAAAAATAGTATGAATTACTCATTTTCCCCTTCTACACTAAAATTTCCCTTCATAAATCTCATTTCATTAACAATAACCCCAGTGGTATTGTCACCCAATTTTCGACGGAAAAGTGGAACTTAAAATATTATATAATCGAACTCGTATATTTGTTTGATAATTCGAAAATATGATATATTTGATAAAATTGGATTTCAATCCTTGGAACTAGATATGTTCATCGCTTCAGCTTCATGCACAACACCATTATATTTCATCGTACTGAAGCCATCATATTCATTTTTATAGAATATATAACCATTGATTACAAACCCAGTGTAATATATAACATTTTCATTTAGTACTCTAGCTAGAATTCAGAGTAATTTTGTAATTTAATTCGGTTTTTAGATAAATCATTATAAATTTGATCTCTAAACCATCCTATCAAATATTGACTATGTGTATATGATATCCAACTTTTAGTACTTGATGGATTTAAATATCTAAAAAGATCTTTATGGAATTCAATGTTTGGATCAAAATCTTCACTATTATGTAATATATAAATATATTCTTTCTCCTCCTATGTCTAGGTAATTGTGACAACAAATCTTCTAGATATATATTTACCCATAAGGCGTTCATTGTGATGAGACATTAGGAGACCAATTATTTCAACATGTGATCGGTAATCAGTGAAAAATTCAATAGCTTCTTCAAAAACATATCATTATGTAATACATCCTTCTGGATGACTTTGATTCTTGACATACCCTTTTAAAATATTCATATACTATTCAATGGGGAACATCTATCTGTAATGGAAATGACCACATAGTTGAACCTCTCTTACTATATGAACCATCAAATTGAAAATTATATCAAAGAAGGGTGATGGGAAGAATATTTCTAATTCACATAACATGATTTAAATATCCTTATTCATGATAGGAAACTTTTTCAGGTCTACAAATATACAACATATGTCCTTGAAAAAAATCAGAGTCTAGTCAATGTATATCATACATTTTGAGGTAGAATTCAATGGAAAGAAACAAGAAATAAATATAGCATCTGAATAAGACAGTCATTTGATATTAGTCCTTATAACTATAAATTATTCATTAACATGACATTATGGAAAATTGATGAATACCCTTGTAGAACTTTTACACTCATAAGAAAAAGGTAAAATTGAAAATTTTCCACTCTGCATATAGTGTAAGCTGTTAGAGGAAGAAAAGTCTACCGTTTTCCCTTCATCAGTGCCAACTCTTCCTTTATCCCCATTTTAATCCAGTCCAACCTAGCTTTGATGTCATCTTTCATTTTTTCATCAACATTTTGTAATGATCCAATAACACTATCAAATAATTTATTTCTATATACTTGACATCAATATAGTTTGACATACACCAAATTCCAGTATGATAACTCAAAAAATTGATATCTTCTTCCAACATGATTTTTTACGATTTTTAGAATATGGTTTACAAAAAATAGTTTCAATCTTTTTTAATTTTTTTTATAGTTGACCACCCATTGTTGGTGATAGGGTTGTACCTTGTTCGGTATTCCCATTGAATGTTGTCATCAAGGATTGGTATTTATGTCTTCGATGAAAAAAATTTCCATTTCCCAAAAACACAATCTTAGAGGAATGTTTCAACCCAACATAGTATGTGCATTTTTCACAAATGGGACACCCCATCATGCCTTTAATGTTATAGCTTTATAAATTCCCATAAGCAGGGAAACCATTTATAGTTCAACAAAAAATATCCCTCAAGGTTAATTATTCAATTATTTGAGAATTATACATTGTAGAACATGTATCCCACATCAATTATAAATATTCAATCAGTGGAGGAAAATCGACATCAATATCATTACTAGGTTTTTTTGGACCAGATATAAGCACAGGCAACAAAATGTATTTGTGATTCATGAATAATAATGGTGGAAAGTTATAATTTACCAACATTATAGGCCATGTACTGTGAGTACTAATTTGTATGCCAAAAGGATTTATTCCATATGTAGATAATGCATGATAAAAGTTTCTCAGCTCATCTCCATATTCAAGAAACTCATAATCAATTTTCTTCCACTAAGGAGAATATACTGGATGAAATAGGTTCCCATATTTAATTCCTGAATCTTCATTACATGTAAATTTTCATGAACTTTCTAGATATTTATATAGTCTTCTAAACCATGCAATTATTGGAAAGTATCATACATATTTCAAAGGACCTGATTCATTTTTCCTATATCAATTTGGGCCACACTTATGGCATTTGATGAGTGATTCATGGTCATTATGAAACAATATGTAATCATTTGGACAAGATTTTATTTTTTAGAGATAATTACTATGGAACATTAAATTTGTTTAATATCATATGTTTGGTATAATAGTTCATTTTCTTCTGGTATCATATCTTTCAGAAGAACAAGTAGTTCTATAAAGCTGGTGCCACTCTATCTATTTCCAGCTTTCAAATTATATAACTTCAATAGAACTGAAAATTTTTCTTATTTAGTATGAATGTTATATAATGGGTTCATAGAAAAGATATTTAACCACTAAAAAAACTTTTCACAATCATTAAGGTCATCTTCAATTTCCATTGTCATTTTTCCATGTGATCTCCATAATCTTTTACAATGGAATTCATATATAATGATTCAAAAACCATAATATCATCCCAATCAATGTTCACATTCATTTTTTCCAGTGTTTAGTCAAACATTTATAGATTAGATCATTTATATGAAAATTAAAATGTTTTTCTAACCCTTATGGAATAATATTTCTTGAATAGAAACAATATAAACATAGATAGAGGATTTTAGAAGGGTCATATGCATGCTCTCTTGCATATGTGGTAAACTCTTTAACTCCATCTTCATATTTGATTGTTAAATTATTAAAATGCAACCAATTTTTGGTGTATATCCATCTAATTGGGTTCATAAAAGATTAATTTTATACAATATGTAAATAAATACAAACAATATATTCATTATCAAAAGTTAAAGTTAAATAAAATTTTAAAAGGGAAATATGGATCATTTCTACTCGAATATCTATATGACTAGATTTTAAAAATCCAATAATAAGGTCCATTAGAATATGAAAAAATATAGGGTGAAAAATTTAGATAATAAATGATATTTTTACCAAACATTATAGGTGTAAATCGGAAGATGGATAATTTAATGACCATATCCCGAATTACCCAAACAACACCATGTGAAATCATCATATGACCTCAAACACACCACAAAGTTGCTAAATGATGTGTTAAAATTTGGGTGTAAAAAATATAAATGGGAGGTTCCCCCCTCCAAAGAAACAATTATTACAAGAGGACAAAAAAATTCTAGCATGACCCTTACGGTCAATAGACATGGAGACACAAAATCATCATTACTCGATATTGGCATACTTTTCAGAAAATGAACAATGTAAACAAATGATGAAATACTTATATATACAAAAATACATATCATGTAAGTATAAAAACCCACTCACATATAGTCTATAAGAAATATCAAATAGATAAAAACCTACTATTCCAACATAATGTGAACTAAAGGCATTATAATGATTCAAAAAGTGAAATATTGGTGTGATAAAACCTCATGTGATTAACTGGGGATGACCCCTTTGAATATGCTCCATAAAAAACTAAAAAACATACTGAATTATAAGAGGAACCTGATCTTGTGATACATATAACCAATAGAGTAACGTATATTACCCCCTAAATTGGTTCTTGGAAAATATCATCTGAAGCTGCATGTTCATTGAGCTGTCCATGAAAGGTGTCTACATATATATAATAATTAGGGAAACACTATTGTGTCTCAAATCAGTAGTTAATAAAAAATAACATACAAGAAAATTTCAACATGTTTATATAAATATATGAAGAAATTATTTTGTAAGATGATATAAAACATTATAGTAAAACAACAGTGAATAAATACAAGGTTCAGTGCCATATATAAACAACTTATCATATATTTTTAGTCAATATAAACAACAGACAACAAATCGTTCCCTAAAGAATGGATCACAAAAAAATTATAAACAATAGATCATAAAAAAAAGATTATAAAAAATCATAGAAGAAGAAATCAAAAAATAAACAAAGAATATACAAAGAAAATTAGAAGGCCTACCACGCTTGGTTGAAGAAAATCTAAGACCCTCTTCAAATGTCGAATGAGATGTTTGGTGGCAGTCGAGTGGTGTGATTCGACCTTCGATTCACCAAGGAGGAGCGCCAACAGTGGGTGGCTTACATAGAAAGATTCTATATCTCAGCAGGTTTGTAAATGGTTAGGGTTTTAAAATAGATTGAGGCACTTTTAATAGTGCTTACCAATAAGCATCGATAAATCCTCATATTGATCAGTACTAAAAAAGTGATGATGAAGATTCTCTTATCCAAGATTATTACTGAAAAGTTATTAAAGGATTTACAATTATAATTATAAAAAAATTGTAAATATTTATACACTTAATGAATACATATAAATATAAATATAAAAAATATATTCCTTTTTAAATGTATTTGTTATGATTTTATAATTATTTATTTATAATTAAAGAAATATTTTAAAAAATATTATTTATATCATTATATATATTTATAGATTTATACATATATATATTTAATAAATATTTATATATAGTAAATATATTTATCATTAAGAAAATTTATTATACATTTTACAATTCCTTAAATATAAATAATTATCTATTTATAATTATATAAATACATTTAAAAATACATATTTATTTATAATTATAAATATATAATTGTATAAATATAGTGAATGTACATTTATAAATATATTTAAATACAAATATTTTTATTTATAAATATGTTTCTACAAATATGTTTTTAACATTATTAATGAATATCTAATTTTGAGTGCATGCATATATGTACAAAATTAGTGAAATTGAATAAATTATGAGTATAGGTACAAATTAACAATATTGAAAAATTGGATATGTTATATGTGTTTTCATATTATATGTAAATATGAATTATTTAAATATATAAAAATTTAATATAAACAACCTAAATATTTTTTAATATATAATCATATTTATATACACTAATATATAACTATATATTTAATATATTCAATATGATGACTTTATATATCATAATTACCTAATTAATAAAATGTTTAATATTTAATAATGTATAATCAATCAATTCATTGTTATCAATAATTTTTTTAATAAAATTTTAAATATTTTTTTAAAATCAACACATTTTTTATTTTTTTTATTTTTTAATTATTTTATTTTATCAGTGCTAAAAAAAATTGATAAAATAAATATTCATCAGTGCTAAACATAAAGCAATGTTAAAGCGTACCCTTTATCAGCGCTAAGAATACAGTTCTAATAATGAAATCCCTTTATTATTGTCAATAAAAGGTTAAATTTATCATCACATTCTTTAGTGATGATAAATGTTCCATTTATTAGTGTTTCCTTCTAGTGTTGTTAAATCATAGTAATGCTAATGGCCAGTTTTGTTGTAGTGGTGGTTCTAGAGGGATCCATAATTATTACATGGATAAATACTTGGTGAGTACTTATTGATGTAGAGAAATTATTGTCATTGAAGTGGTGACGACTGCTTGTAGTAG
The DNA here is from genome assembly GCA_963277665.1 of Viscum album. NCBI lineage: Eukaryota > Viridiplantae > Streptophyta > Magnoliopsida > Santalales > Viscaceae > Viscum > Viscum album. The sequence goes on along the minus strand of OY728128.1, from coordinate 1,506,923,668 downwards.
AAAACATCCCAATGATGCAGGGATAACCGATTTGAGGGTAACATATAACATGATGACTTGGCATGAATGGTTCTATTAGTATAAAACTATCATAAAATAACTTGTTTAAATGGGGAAAGATCACATGTTGAAGATAATTGTAGTCAGTACCATAAAACTAAAGATGCATGACGGTATTATCTGAATCATAAAAGAAGTTAGCCATATGAAGGGCTTGAAGAAGAACATATTGTCATTGGTATAATTTTATGATATCAACTACATGTCACTTATTGGGAGTGGAATGATGAGAATTGTGAATGGAATTCTTATAGTGGTGAAGGAATAGAATGTAACACCCCGAGATTTTATGAAAAATATTCCTTTTAATTTCAATGATGTATTGTGTTTTACGCTACACCAAAAAGAGCCTGTACTACACGCATCCCTGACTTGACATGCATTACATGCAATCACGACCTTCCATGATAGCGTGTGTTGTACGTAATACCTAGATTCACTAAACAACGATATGTTATATAAACTTGCCATTACAAATAGTAATAACCACTTTTTGAAATTTTTGAAATTTTATTTTTCAAAATGGACTTCATTTTTGGATTTGGAATATTGAAATTAGCCTAGGGTGAATTTTTGGTATTTTTCTGAAAAATTTCAATTTTTTATAAATATTGAAAACACTGGGTTACTATTTAAAAACCGACATTTAATTTAAATAAATATTTATTTTATTTAAATTTATTTTAGGTCAAAATTGATACATAATACCTATATAAGTTCAATGTAATTCATTTGAGTCATTTTATAATAAATTTAGATATATCAAAATTTTATTGAACTTTTCACACTCTTTTACCCACCTCCAAGAAGAACATAAAAATTTACATAAAACTTAATTTTACCACTTCTGTGAGTGAAATTTTGAAAATATGAGAGACACAGTTAATATCAAGGAGTAAAATTTGGTTTAACAAGATAAAAATAAGTTTTGGTGAATAATAACTTTTTACTTTTATTTACCACGGTAAAAATTAAATAGGGTAATTAAGGGTTCAAATGATATTATTATTACCCTAAAACATATCCTAATTATATTGGATAAGTGTAATTAGACCAAAAACAGCCTTAGGAATAAAATAATAACCTTTAGTCCACTTGGATTAAATTAGGACACTTATTATTATTTTATTTAAAGAAGAGTTAAAATAGTTAAAATCAAAGTTTAATAAATAATACATTTTTAATATAGAGTTATACATAAGATAAATTCGACTATAAATATTCATTAGAAAGATAAAAATGTTTCCTACATAATCGTATTTTATTTACAATTTATATACATTAAATAATTTAATTTAATTATGACACAATTATGATATAGTAATTACCTTATTAATGAAATATTAACATAATTGATGTTATAAATACCCAAATAAATGTAATTTGAGACTTTTCATGACTTCCACTAATTTTATAGGTTAATATGACATGTTAGTGTTGGTTTAATTAACGTTTTTCGAACTAATCACGCTGTTATTATTTTCACAAAAATCAATTACCAAATAGTGTCAAAATTGACATAAAATATTTTTTAAAACAAATATTATATTATTAATTGATATTTTATTCCTAAAAATATAAGGTTCTGCAAAATGACTTAGATAAGGTTATATATATTAATAATGTAAAATTTGGGGTTCGTTTGTCTTGTTATAGAATGTTTATTGACCATATTGTGTAAGAAAACAAAAAGACACGGTAAAGGTTAAATTATTTAACTTAGAGTTAAATCTAAATGATAAGGTTAAAATAGTAACCTAAACTTGTCTAAAACAAATTGGTTGATATTAATTAGATCCATCCTCACTTTATATTATAAATAAATCAATTTGGAGCTATTATAAACCAAATATGACTTTATTATAAAATAATATATTTTATGTTTTTCCAAAGGTGCCCTTCTCCTCCCTTATAAAACGAAACCTCCTCCCTATCCTCCTCACACCTCAATGAGCCTTCATGATCGGAAAACCGCAGAAAATTTATCTTCTACACTTCCCTAGAAACATCCTAGATGTCCCAGTCTTCTTCAATGACCAGATTTAGTGCCCTAAGAGGCGGTTAAGAAGAGGCGCTTCAAAGAAGAGGTAATGTCCGTTACCGATAGTTTCAAATTTATTTCTTCTTCTACTTCCTATTATTTAGTTGTTTCATTATGAACTAATAACATCAGTATCACTAATATACAGATATGTTATTATAAATATAAAACAACCTTATTTCACCTTCTATCCATCCTACGGAAAACGGAATCACCACGCGTGCGTACGTGCGGAATACCGTCTCCACGCCGTGGTGTAATCTGTTTTCCACCACAACCTCACATGGATGGGTATAATGGTGTCAATAAACAATTATATATGGTTATTTTAAAGTGATATTGATTCTAAAATATTATACATACACCTCAATACCATTCCACGATCATGGAAATGATATCATCGCTCGTGCATACGTATGGACTACCGTCTCCACGAACGCGATGAGATTCATTTTCCATGATTAACCATTCAAAAATGATTATAAAGTATATATAATGAATAATAATGAAATATATGGCATAATTAAGATAGTTTATTTATGTTTACATATATATATATATATATATATTTCATCTACTTACTTCTATTCAAGTCAATAAGGAAATGAAAACAGCGTTCATGCGTACGTACGACCTACCGTCTCCAGGAACTGTGTATTTCATTTAATTTATCTATCTGTTATATATATATATACTGAATATGTATGATATATAAATCATGATTTACATTCTTTATTTAATTAAATAATGATATAAGTAGTAATAATATCAAGAATAAAAAGTCCAAACACGTACGATAAATAAAATGGTTTACCCAAAACACTGCTTTAACATGAAATTTACAAAAGAATGGGTAATATAAAGTCATAAGTGAACCATATATGATATCATAACAATTAATATGATTCTGTAATAAGTTAATAACATTATTTAAATCATTATACAGGAGGTTCGGATACGTACGAAGCATATCAGACCTAATATAAGAGATAATTTTGCAATCTCATTTTTATCCGAGATTGCTTATACGTAAGTATTTACTGGGGTTATATTTTTATCCATGTCCATAAAAATGTTTTTAATAAAGTGTTTAATATCTATCCATGTATTTTTAAATTCATGTTTACCCCTATTTTACTTTTAAATTGTGTTATGGAAAGAATCTTTCTTTTGTTTACCCTACGAGGAACTTTTTGACTTTTCTGACAAAATTACGAGGAGAATGTTTTTTTTAACTTATATGGCATGAACGGATTTTTACGGTTTCATAACTCCTTATTTTAATGAATCATACTCTACATGATTTGATAAATATTTTCAACAAATCATTTTCTTTTAAAATTTCATGGTATTTTGTGAAAAGAAAATGATTTTGAATAAGAAAGGATATTTTCCTCAAGAATTATTTTCAAGTGTTTTATCAAAACAATTTTCCATATAAGATGAAATTATTTCATAGGAGTATGTTTCAACTATAATTTCACTATTGTTTACATGGTTTCACTTTTATTATGATAAAATTATATCCATTTGTTTTATATGGATTATGTTATGATTGGATGATGTTTATGAAAAACATTTTTATTATTTGAGTTATAATGAATGATTTATGTTTATGTTGTGGCACAAGTAAGAAAGATTTCATTATGATATGGGTAGGACCTATATCTCCCTCCAATGCATTGGGTAAAGATTAATATATCATGAGATAGACATGGTGGGAATGGTATGTTAATCTGGTTCAGTGATACATGACCGGAACGAGGAGTGAACTCGATTCAGAAAGGGAATTTGTCCACTAAGACGGTCTTGGAAGCAATGCCATGGATACAATGGAAATCATATCATGTGATTAATGGCTTTCCACAAATATATGTTTTATTACCATGCTATTCCATTATGATATATGCCTTACATACGTCCAAGATTTATGTATTTGCTTAAGATTTTGATGTTTAGATTTTATGTTCATGTTTTTTCATTCAAATGTTTAGGGATTGTTTTATGTTCTCTATGTTTACCCTTAATGAGCATTTGAGCTCACCCTTTTTTTGTTTTCTTTTCCCCAGGATTTGAAAAAAGGTTTTTGGTATGCAAATAAAGGGGAATATCTTTACGGGATATGTTGAAAATCTTTCACCATGATTAGAAGATTATATTCTGAGTTTCCAAAGACACTAAACTATTACGGTCCTTGAGTGTCTGTTTTTTGTTATGTATTAAGTATTCCGCAAAAAGTAAATTAATGTCCATGTACGGAAAGCTTTGGGTCTCTACAGTTCGTATCAAAGGAAAGGTTTAGTCAACCATTGGAAAATAGGATGTGAAAACTTTAGTGAGATCCCTAGAGATATTTCTAAGGTATGTTTAGGGATGTCCCTAAGGTTAAGTATTACTATAGGTTATAGAACTAGGATTACGGTAACGATCATAGATTTAAACATAAGATGTTAGATATTGAAAGTAATTCCCCTTTATTAAGTTGTTTTCCTAGCATGATTTTGGCCTCTCACACTTTTCATTTTGGGTTTTAGACGATGGCTAGAACCCAAAAGAACCGTTTTGATCAATGTAATGGAAAATTCAATGATTTTCCACCTGAATAACCAAATGTGTTGGGAGATGGAGTAAAAATTTTTATTTCTATACTTACAAAATCTATGAATCATTCTGGATTTCCAAATGATCATAGAAGGTTACAATATTCTATTGAGTCATTCATGAGGCAACGTCCACCGTCTTTCAATGGGTCTTCTGATCCACTTGTTGCTGAACAATGGATCAGTACCATTGAAAAGATATTTTCCATACTTCACTGTTCATAACATGAAAATTTCATTTTAGCTATTTACCATTTAGAAGGTGAAGAAGAACAGTGGTGGACTCTAATTAAGAATACAAGGCCCCAAGATGAAATTAAATCCATGGAATGGGACGAGTTCAAGAACGTGTTTTTCAGTAAGTACTTCCCTCGTATTCTTCAAACCAAGTTGGAAAAGGAGTTCCTTGAGCTTAAGCAGAAGGATAATAAATCTGTTGGTATATACGAAGAAAATTTTACAAGACTTTCAAGGTATGCATATGGCTTTATCATCCACCCTGAAAGTAATGTTGATTGATTCATTAGTGGCTTAAAACCAAGACTTCGAAGGGCATTAACAATAAGAGACTTCTGTAGCTATGAAGAAATTGTGCGTTGTGCTATCAAGGTAGAACTAGAAGTGGGTGTAACATATCCATCTTGGTTTTGACAAGAAACGAAAGATGAAGTTCAAGGATAAACCTCAGAACAATGGTGAAAAGAAGGTGAATGTTTCTGTATGCCCAATGTGTGGGAAGAAGCATGGTGGTGATTGTCTAAAAGGTACTAGAAAATGTTTCAAGTGTAGAAAATAAGTTCATCAAGAAGCTGAGTGCCGAAGTAATGGGAAAAAGGTTTCTATTGATGTGAATAGAGAAAAGACTACAGAGAACTCTCCACCAACACATCAGTGCTTCAAGTGCAAGGAAATGAGCCATTATGCTAATCAATACCCTAATCCAAGGTTTAATGATGATTGAAATGAGTATCCTCTTAAGGAAAAGGACAAAGGGAAGTCACATGCGATCACTATTGTAAATGTTGAGTATGACAACAATGTAGTGGAATGATTATGTTTTTATGTAACGAGATTCCAAAATAATGTTGTGGAATATAATTTATATTACTGTGGAATATTGGAATATCTATGTTTTTGTTTATTATGGTTTTCAATAATTATATTGTACTAGTAACCATGAAAAGTAAATCAAATATTTTTGAAAGTAGATGATATGCGCATAATAAAGTGATAAGGAGAAAGTAATATGTTTGATGGTATTCATGAGATCATGATTGATATAAGGACAAAGTGATATCATGGTTTGAGTATATAGATTTTTTGGAATTTTATTACGTGGAAAGAATTAAATTTTGACATTATTCATGTTTTCACTAAAGTTCAATGGGTATTAATTTTTTTTCAAGAGAATACATGATTACGGAATTCACATGTTTGGAATGTGACCAACAATATATATCTTATGATATAAGGGCGATAAATGATTTTATTCAATGCTTGGTAGATGAACTTTCTAGTAATCATTTTATTTATACTAAGAGATTGGACAGATGTAATTTGGATAAGCCTAAATATTGTAATGGATTATGTTAGACATCAGATAGTATTGTTTAAGGATATAACTTGTTTTTTGATATTATTTCTGGCATGTTCCCACAACCGAAGTGTGATATGCCATTATCGCCTACCACTGACCTACAAGAAGTCCCTGGTTAGTAGAAACTAGTTTTATTATATTAAGAAGTATGATATATCAAGTATAAGTCCATTTTAGGAACCATATATGATTAATCTCACTATAGATAGACTTACGTATTTTTGATAACTTTTTCTAACCTTCTGTTTGAGACAGATGGAATGACCCATCATTCTATCACATGATCTACTAACACTTCACAAATGACAAATTCAACTTCATTTCTTTAAGATATGAAGTGTAAATTGTCCAAGGAATGACCAACATTGAGATTGTACAATAATCAAGAAAGTATTCCTTCTAATTCCAATTTCTTCATCTTTAGGGAAATGATCTTGAAAACCAAAAATGTAGTCTTAGTTCCCTTGTATCTGATGAATCAGATGGTACATTAGATCATCAAAAATTTATGGCTTTGTGATTCTTGTCTTTTTCATATCCATGTCCTCTACAACTCTTAATCAGAAGTTCATGGTTATATTTCTCTTCTATATCCATATTTTTACCTATGTTGTCCTATGTGGAAACCCAGTGCTGAGTTAATTTGGGTGAATGTTATGATTCTAACTTCCCTTTTTGAAATGAAGTTTTAGTGTTCCTTTTTACGATGTGGGTTTCTATAAAAGAAACTTTCATGTAGTGTACCATTTATAACCCCGACAAATTTCGAGGGGGAAATTAATTTTAAGGGGGATAGAATGTAAAACCAAGATATTTTATGAAAAATATTCCTTTTAATTTCATTGATTTCTTGTGTTGTATGCTACACCAGAAGAAGCTTTCACTACACGCATCCCTGACTTGGCTTGCATTACACACAATCATGACTTTCCACAATAGCGTGTGTTGTATGCAATATTGAGTTTCACTAAACAATGATATGTTATATAAACTAGCCATTATTAATATTAATACCCACTTTTTGAAATTTTTTAAATTTTATTTTTCAAAATTGACTTCATTTTTGGATTCGGAATATCAAAATTATCCTAGGGTAAATTTTGGGTATTATTCTGAAAACTTTCGATTTTTGATGAATATTGAAAACACTGGGTTACTATTTAAAAACCGACTTTTTATTTAAATAATAATTTATTTTACGTCAAAATTGACACATAACACCTATATATGTTCAATTTAATACATTTGAGTCATTTTATAATAATTTTAGATATATACAAATTTTATTTAACTTTTCACCGTCTTTTACCCACCTCCTAGGAGAACTTGAATATTTACATAAAACATAATTTTATCGCTTCTGTGAGAGGAATTTCAAAAATACATGAGACACGGTTAATATCAATGAGTAGAATGTGGTTCAATAAGATAAAAATAATTTTTGATGAATAGTAACAATTTTACTTTTATTTACCACGGTAAAAAGTAAATAGGGTAATTAAGGGTAAAAATGATATTATTATGACCCTAAAACATGTCCTAATTCTATTGGATAAGTGTAATTAGACCCAAACAAACCTTAGGAATAAAATATATCCCTTAGATCTACGGATTATATTAAGACACTTATTATTATTTAATTTAAAGAAGAGTTAAAATAGTTAAAATCAAAGTTTAATAACTAATACATTTTTAATATAGGGTTATAAATAATATAAATTCGACTATAAATATTAATTAGAAAGATCAAAAGGTTTCATACATAATGTTATTTTATTTATAATTTTTATGCATCAAATAATTTAATTTATTTATGACACAATGATGATGCAGTAATTACCATATTAATGAAATATTAACATAATAGATGTTAAAAATAACCAAATAAATGTAATTTGAGACTTTTTATGAATTCCACTAATTTTATAGGTTAATAAGACATGTTAGTATTGATTTAAACAACTTTTTGTGAACTAATAATGCTGTTATGATTTTAAAAAAAATCAATTACCAAATAGTGTCAAAATTGACATAAAATAGTTTTTAGAAAACATATTTTATTATTAATTGTTATTTTAGTCCTAAAAATATAAGGTTCGTATAGATGACTTATATAAGGTTATATATATTAATAATAAACATTTTGGGGTTCGTTTGGCTTGTTATTGTACGTTTGTTAACCATATAGTGTAAGAAAACAAAAAGACATGGTAAAAGTGAAATTATTTAACTTAGAGATAAATCTAAATGATAAGGTTAAAATAGTAACCTAAACTTGTATAAAACCTATTGGTTGATATTATTTAGACCCATCCTCACTTTAGATTCAAAATAAATCAATTTGGAGCTATTATAAACTGTATATGACTTTATTATAAAATAATTTGTTATGTTTTTTCAAAGGTGCCTTTCTCCTCCCTTATAAAAGGGAATCTCCTCCCTCTCCTCCTCACACCACATTGAGCCTCAATTATCATCCAAACTTTGCCAATTTCTCTTCTTCACTTCCCTAGAAACATCCTAGAGGTCCTGGTTTTCTTCAAAGACCATATTTAGTGCCCTATGAGGAGGATAAGAAGAGGCGCTTCAAAGAAGAGGTAATGTCCGTTACCGATTGATTCAAATTTATTTCTTATTCTACTTCCTCTTCTTTAGTTGTTTGATTATGAAGTAATAACATCAGTATCAATAATATTATAATATGTTATTATAAATATAAAAAAACCATATTTCACCTTCTATCCATCCTACGGAAAATGAAATCACCGCGCGTGCGTACGTACGGAATACCATCTCCACGCTGTGGTGTAATCTGTTTTCCACCACAACCTTACATGGATGGGTATAATGGTGTAAATAAATAACTATATATGGTTATTCTAAAGTGATATTAATTCTTAAATATTAAACATACAGTTCAATACAATTCCACGAGCATGGGAATGATATCATCGCTCGTGCGTACGTACGAACTACAGTCTCCACGAACGCGATGATATTAATTTTCCATGATTAACCATTCATGAATGATAATAAAGTATATATAATGAATAATAATGAAATATATGACATAATTAAGCTATTGTATATATGTATATATATATATATATATATATCATCTACTTACTTCAATTCAAGTCAATAAGGAAAAGAAAACTGCGTTCATGCGTACGTACGACCTACCGTCTCCATTAACTGTGTATTTCATTTCCTTTCTCTATCTGTTATATATATATGTACTGAATATATATGATATAAAAATCATTATTTACATTCTGGAAGTAATTAAATCATGATATGTGGAGTAATAATATCAATAACAACAAGTCCAAACACGTACGATAAATAAAACGTTTTACCCGAAACACTGCTTTAACATGAAATTTACAAAAGAACGGGTAATATAAAGTAATAAGTGAACCATATATGACATCATAACAATGAATATGATTCTATAATAAGTCAATGACATTATTTAAATCATTATACAGGATTTTCGGATACGTACGAATCATATCGGACCCAAGGTAAGGGATAATTTTGCAATCTCATTATTATCCGAGATTTCTTATACATAAGTATTTACTAGGGTTATATTTTTATCCATGTCCATAAAAATGTTTTTCATAAAGTGATTAATATTCATCCATGTATTTTTAAAGTCATGTTTACCCCTCTTTGACTTTTACATTGTTTTATGGAAAGAATCTTTCTTTTGTTTACCCTACGAGGAACTTTTTGAATTTTCCGACAAAAGTACGGGGAGAATGTTTTTTTAACTTATACAACATGAACGGATTTTTAAGGTTTAATAATGCCTTATTTTCAGGAAGCTTAATCTACTAGATTTGATGACTATTTTCAAAAAAATCATTTTCTTTTAAAATTTCAGGGCAGTTTGTGAAAAGAAAATTATTTTGAATAAGAAAGGATATTTTCCTCACGAATTAATTTCATGTGTTTTATCAAAACCATTTTCCATATAAGATGATATTATTTCATATGTTTATGTTTCAAGTATAATGTCAATATGATTTACATGGTTTCACCTTTCTTATGATGAAATGATATCCAATTTTTTATATGGATTATGTTATGATGGGATAATGTTTATGAAACCCATTTTTATTCTTTGGGTTATGATGAATGATTTATGTTTATGTTGTGGCACAAGTAAGAATGATTTCATTATGAGTCGGGTGGGACCTATATCTCCCTCCAATTCATTGGGTAAATATTAATATCTCATGATATAGACATGAATGGAATAGTATGTTAATCTGGTTTAGTGATACAGGACTGGAACGAGGAGTGAACTCGATTCAGAAAGAGACTTTGTCCACTAAGATGGTCTTGGCAGCAATGCCTTGTCTACTGTGGAAATCATATCATGTTCTTAATGGTTTGCCACAAATACATGTTTTATTCCCATGTTATTACTTTATGATATATGCCTTACGTACTTCCATGATTTATGTCTTTACTCAAGATTTTGATGTTTAGATTTTTTGTTCATGTTTTTGCAATCAAAATTCTTTACGTATTGTTTTATGTTCTCTATGTTTACCCTTACCAAGCATTTGAGATCACCCTTTTTATGTTTTCTTTTCCCTAAGATTTATAGAAAGTTTTTTGGTAAGAAAAATAAAGTGGAAGATCTTTATGGGATATGTTGAAGATATTTCACCACGATTAGAAGATTATATTCTGAGTTTCCAAAGACACTAAACTATTACGGTCCTTGTGTGTCTATTTTTGTTATGTATTAAGTATTACACAAATATTAATGTAATGTCCGTGTACATAAATGTTTCGTTATCTTCATAGAATACCTCAAAGAACCTGTATGTTGTTATGGGAGAATTGTACAAGGAGGTAGAGATATTTTTTCTATCAACTACCTCAACGGAAGCATTGAAAAAATCATGGCATCAGAAGATTCTCCATATGTCAGAATGAAGTATAAAAATTCTTAGGGATCATAAGCTGCTTCCTAGGCTTAAAAATGTATCCATACCATTTTGTGATAGTTTTGTTTTAAGTAATATACTAATGTTAATGTTCAGGAAATCAAAGAAACAAAGTAATAAGATCCTAGAGTTGATCCATTTTGATGTTAGGTAAGCACCAGTTATATCCTTTAGAGGAGAAAGGTACATTGTATCATTAATTAATGATTATTCCAAGAGATTTTGGGTATGCCAAATCAAGGTGAAATATGATATTTTTTAACTCTTTAAATCATTCAAAGCATGTATGTAATTTGAATCCTAAAAGAAAATCAACTATTTGTGGACTAACAATGGTGTATAATGTACAAGTGAGAAGTTTGATGCATTTTTTAGATGGGAAGACATCAAGAGATAGTTCACAGTGGCATACACTTATCAGCATAATGGAATTTTAGAGTGGATGAACAAAACCATGTTGGATAGAATAAGGGTGATGTTGATGACTACATGAATTGAAAAAATGTTCTGTGTAGAATCAACTAATACCACCTATTATGTGATCAAATGATCTCCTTAAATGGATATTGATCTAAAGAAATTGATGGTGAAATGGAATGGTAAAATTACTGACTATTCATAGTTACTATATTTTGTAATTCATGTATATCCAATTTTTAATAACAAAAAAAGATCAAAATTGGATTCCAGATCTGGGAAATGTAACTTCTTGGGGAACACAAATGGTGGGAAGGGGTATGTTTTGTGGGACTCCACTACTTGATAACAAATAATTTGAAGAGATGTTATTTTTTCAAAAGATAAGGTGAAAATAATAATTTTTGGATATATGACGAAGGAAAATATAGGAACTACAATAATTATTCTGGAGGAAAAATCCAAGGAAGAACCTGTTTTCTCTGAGGAATTACGAGACCATGATGATCATGTACTTATTGGTTCTAGAAAACGATGGTCAACTCAAAAGAAAAGAGCACTAGTATGGCACTCAGACAATTTCACTGAGTAATATTTCATACTACTAATTTATGTATTATGGAGAGACATATAATTTTTTGGAGGCCAAATAGAGTCTATATGTATCCTCATGGATGGTGGTTATATAGGAGGAAATTGGGGCCCTGTATAGGAACAAGACTTGGGACATTTTTACATTACCACATGGAAGTAAGGCTATCAGCAACAATTGGGTCTTTAAGATCAAGCAGTGTGAAAAGGACTCTGTGGAAAGATATCATTCATGAATAATGGTAAAATCATATACTTAAAAGTATGGTATTTATTTCAAGTTAATATTTTCTCCTATTGTCAGATAGATGACTGTTCGGATAGTTCTGGAAATGTGTACTATATAGTTGAAAACTAGAGCAACTGGATGTGAAGACTATTTTTCTCCATAGTGATCTTAATAAAGAAATCTATATGATTCAACCAGAAAGAATAACTTAAGAAAGAAAATATAACTTGGTTTGTATGTTGAAAAAATCTTTGTACTGTCTCAAACGGTCACTAAAGTGTTGGTACAAGAGATTTTATTCTTATATCAAGAGCCTTGGATACAACAGATATTATTCATATCCTTGTGCAAATTTTAGGGGTTCATATGGTAATAATTTCATCATTATTCTATTGTATATGGAATAAATGCTAGTTGTAGGCCCCAACAGATATTAGATCTAAGAGACAATGGAACAATTATCTAGGGAGTTTGATATGAATGACATGGGACAAGAAAACATGATTCTTAGGATGCAAATTTTCTAAGACAGAAATAATGGAAATATATTTCTCTCATAGAATAATTTCTTATGGAATGTCTTGCAATGCTTCATCCTGAAATATTTTAAGCCAATATCCACCCACTTCCCATTAATTTTAAGTCACCCTCAATAATGAGTCATAGTAGTGAAGAAGAGATGATGGAGATGTTTTGGGTTCTTTATGAATTAGCAGTAGGGAGCTTGATGTTATTAATGGTTCCTACTAGACCAAATATTTCATAAGTAATGGGACTAGATATTTGGTAAATGGAGAATCCAGGAAGGGAGCAATGAAGAATAGTGAATAGGATCTTGAGATACATCAAGAAGATGTCTGATGCTGCATTATGTTATAGAGGATCATATTTCACTATTAGAGACTATGTTAAATAAGATTTTTCAAGTGATTTTGACTAGTGAAAATCCACTAATAGTTATTCTTTTACTTCTATAAGGGGATTTGTGAGTTGGATTTCAATGTAATAGTGAGTCGTGGATTTATCCATGATTGAGGTGGAGTATAAGGTAGCTGCATAGGCTTGTAAAGAGGTGATTTTGATGAGATGTTTATTGGGGGATCTTGGGAAGAGACAGAAGAAGATTCCATTGTTTTTTGGTAATAAGAGTTCCATTCACCTTACAACGAATCCAAATTTTCAATCCAGAACAAATCATATTGGGGTACAATGTCACTTTGTCCAAGATATAGTGCAGAAAGGATGTGTGAATATGAAAAGCATTCACACTAAATAAAATATATAAAATTTCCTTATAAGTTCATATGGTGAATATCCTCAATCATACATATAGAGAAATTAGTATCCTAATTCGATATATATAAAGGATGTTTGTATATTTGATTGGTTCATAATAAATTTCCAAGTGGGTGAACTGTTGGAAGTTCATTTGAAAGAAATCACTTCTCCCATTCATGTTTAAAAAAGGGTAGGTGGGTGTGGATGTGGTGGGTGGTTAACCCCCCCCCCCTCCCCCCACAAAATCAAAAGATGATGTTCTAGATTGGGAGAGTCATCTTATAAAAGGGACTCTCTCTAAGTGTTTCCAATATTAGCTTCACCAAGTTTCTCATCACCATATAATCATTTGAGTGTGTAGTATTTGTGACGTTTATTTCCCCATTATTCGAGAGAGATATTATGACAATTTTCTCCTTTTAATAGTGAGGGAGTGTGTACTCACTTTTACCTATAGAGACTATTCTATTTTCCCATGGTTTTTTACACCTTTAATTTTGTGGGATTTTTCATGAAACATATGGGGCCATTTATTTGATCATTTTTCACTTTATTTTTTCTTTCTGTTATTGTTTTACTGCTGGAGATTAATTTATAATTACAATATGAATCATCCCTAAAAATATGTCACACAAGTCTTCTATAAAGTTAAAAAATTGAATTTTAGGCATTTAGTGCTTAGTTGAATCGACTTATAAATAGTTTTCATCAGAAGTTGTAGATAAATTATCCTTATCTTCCAAATCGTTCAAATCATCAGAGTGTTTCAAAAACATCCATGTTAATGATAATATTAAACATACCCATTTCCATTCATTCATATCTTTAGATATCCTTAAATTATATTATTTAAGAGGCATATTTCATATTCTGTTATCATTATTCTACTTCAAACACTAATGTTCTCTTCAATACTTTGTAATGAAATTGTTGTAAAAAGATTTATTTACGTCTTCCTTTTTCTATTAATTCTAAATATTGTAAATCCCAACTTCATGAGTCTATGGATAACTTTTTATTGTTATTTTCACATGATTTGGGTTGCATGTCATATAGAATATATTTTTTTCTTCATGCCAAATAATTTGACACACTCCCTCTAATAATCTATTTATAACATTAAAGGTGTGCATAATCTTCATTCTACATAACATTTTGTTTTTTCCATTGAAAAGTGTAATCTTTTTATATCCATCTTGTAATAAATTATTTTTTGATTAAAATTAGTAATGTTTAATATATTTTTCATCCAAGCGTAACATATATAACTTTTCAAAATATCCAATCCATAATATATTTAAAGATTCTTCTATGTTGGTGTTATATTGTGGTCGTTGAAAATTTCAATAAATAATATATGTAATATTTTTATATCCATGAAAATTATATTTCTTCAACTTTATCTAATAAGTAAGATATTTTACTTTTCTCAAAAAATATAATCTTTTGAAAACTCAACTTTTAAATATCATGTACAATGTTTTTCTACCATATCTACTTATATATTTTCTTAACATAAAAACTGAGTAACCAAAAATTAATAATTTAAAAATAATAATGATGATGATAATTAATTAACTTAAATAAAAATTAATGATAGAGTTAATAAATTATCAAAATATTGATAAAAATGAAAGGAACCCATTAATATTCTCCCCATTTTTTGGTAATTACAAAAACAAATCACATAAAACATAATCTCCCCATTTTATGTGGATAAAACTATAAAGATAATGAAAGGTTTATCGAATTAAAATAAATTATAGATTCTATCCCTTTTAACAATTAGCACTACCATAGAGTTATCTTTATCCAGTGCCACCTTTATCTGTGATAAAAAAATCTATGTTAAAGGTGGTAATTTTATCAGAGCTAAGAAATCATTTATAAAAGAACTTTATAGTATCCCAAAAAACATGGTAAAATTAACCGTTTATGAGTGATTTTTTAGAGAAAATAAATATACTTCCTTTATTAGTTCTTTTTATGTGCTAATATGAGGTAATTTTACCATTTATTTTTATAACGCTGATAAAAGATATATTTAATAAAGAAGTTTTATATCGAAAAGAATCTTATATTAATATATAAATATATTTATATTGATTTAAATATAATATATTTTATAAAATATGGTTTATATAACATGTAATTTGTAATTTCACTTGATATATAATATATTTAGTGGGAAATGGTTTTTAAAATGATTAAAATATAATATTAATTATGAAACTTATAATTATTATTGAGTAATAGTCATTTAAAAACAATTTGAAGATTGAAAAAATAATAAATTAATAAATAGTCTAAAATAAGTTTAATACATGACTGGAACTTCAAATATCCATACCTTTTTATTCATGTATATGTTGGAGTTCTACCACACATCGTATCTAAGATTGTTAAAAGATATACATTGTGGGCGCCGAGAGAGCCCCTGTCATTATTTTTTGTGAAAAAAGGAATTGAAGTCCTCCAAAACCAAGTTTTTTATTAGGGTACCCCCATTTTCAAACATTTCATGGAATTTCATCCTCATTAAATGTATCCTCATTATCATTTTTTAGTGGAGACACAATTTTTTCTCAAGGAATACTCTCAAACGAATTTTATGGCATTCAAATTTTATCATTTTTCAAGTTGGGTTGTTATTTATAATTAATTATATAAAAATTCATACATATTTTTATATAATCAGAAATAAAAATTTACTTTTAAAAATAAATATGTAAAATAATTGTATAAAAATTATCTATCTAAATATATAAACCATATATGAATCAAATATAATATCCATTTTATTTAAAATAAAAATTAAAGAATATTTATATATCTATATAATGTGTGTGTGTTTTTGTTTGTGTTTGTGTATTAACAAAATGATATATATTATCTTTATATTCTAATATATGTATATAATTATTAATATATAATATATGTATATAAATATAAATATTTATAACTATATTTTTATACACACATATAATATATATTTATGTATGTATGTATGTATGTAAGTTGTATTTATTTATTTATAAATAGACAAACACACAAAATTATAATTGTATTTAAAAATAATCATATAATTATATATTAATATATTAATAAATATATGGATAAAAAATATAACTATACATATAAGTATATATATCATAAAATAGAGAACATAGTAACATTGAGGAGTGGTAAAGGTGTGATCGCTTGAGGGTGAGGTCTCAACTTTGAATCCAAGGGAAGACAATGCAGGTGTCGGCTTGAGAAAGAAACACTAGCATTGATAAAGGGCTAAAACAGGCCCAAAAGAGTGATGGTAAAAGAGGGGCGTGGGCATTGATCACTGATAATAGCGGGGTTATGGTTCGAGCACAGATAAAAAATAAGTTGCTTTTAAATTTTTCGTTCTTTTATCAGTTTATTATTTATCTTTGATAAAATGGTTCTTTATTTGCTCATTTTTATCACTGATAAAAGGGAACCTTTTAATGGAACATAGATTATACACATTAGAAAATTGTAGATCAAAGTGATTTTTTAGTTCTAATAAAAGGGGTACATATTTGTGAGAAAACAGAATATAAGATACACAATCTTACTTATGAAAACAAAACACATAATCACCAAAAACAAGAAAAACACAATCCCCCTCTTTACTAATAAAATAATCACATGCCTCTAACAGCACTAGTATTCTCCCCCTTATAACAAATAATAAATAACATAAATAACACAAATTAAAAGTCTAAACATGAATATCACATAAATTCATTCGCAAAATTATCAGTCTCCATTATCCACCTTCAGATACCAACATTCTTTTTCAAATGACCATGATTTAACAAAAAGAAATTATTATTGAAAATGTTCAATAAAAAAGTAATTCTATGGATCAATAAATCAATAATATAAACTCACCACAAAATCAATTTTTTTTTAAATGATAAAACAATGAATTTCAAGGGGAGATGAAATATTTAAAAAAATTAATAAAATATTTTTAAATATTTACACAAAACTGTTACATAAATGATAATTGAATAAAAAATTATTTATATTCTAAACATCAAAGATAAATCCCCATAAAATAATAATATAAAATATAGTTTGAAAATGAAATAAAATATATTCAATGAATTAAATATAATATTTCATCATATGTAATAATAACATAGTATGTCATAGGTTAGTAAATCGAATGATGTGATTGTACACACATGCTCACTATTTTAATATCAACACATAAATAATATCATGCATATATACCAATAAATAGAACTAAAATATTTTTCATGCCATCCAAAATTTAACGAAATAGTTAAATCAATCACATAAAATAGTAAACTCATATAAGAGTAAATAAATAAACCATTTAGAAAAAAATATCACTTATATAAAACAATTAGATCATATCAAGGAATCGTTTTAAATATGATAAAATTGAAATAAATACTTCCTTTAAAGGTATAATCACAATTTTAGTGAACATTCCTTTAACATTATCTCCATGAATTTCAAATATTTTAATATAAAATTTTAGAGGTATTAATTAGTTTATTTTTTGTAGCCACCATATATCCTTTTGCATTAAAGTTCTTATGGATACTTAATAAAACTTATCAAAAACAAATATTTTTTGGTACCTATATGCTTTTTGTTTGATCAGTGTTAGAAATAATATTTTTACATAACTAAATCTAATTAATTTTATTAGGAATTCTAGATTTAATGTCTGATAAATATTTATAAATACAGGAAGTATCAATACCATATAATTGGGGAATTTCAAAGAAATAATCATTATAAAAATGTCATAAAATTCCATAATCAATGAAAGTAATAGTATACATGATTTTACTCTTTGAACCGAGAATAAAATAATTCTTATAAATCCTTGTTTTTCATTATTTCTTCCTATTATAGAATTTTCATTATTTTATTTAAAATTACTATTGAATTTGATAAGATGATCCTATCCATTAATAACACACTAGAATATAATTTCAAAGAATAAACTTCAAGTAATGAATCAATAATTCTACTATGATAATAGGAATTAAAAGATTTAGAATTTTCAAATTTAGACTTTTATTATCAATGTTATTTAGACAAATCATCTTTTCAATAAATAATTGTATCATAATATTGTTTATGATTTTAATGTTCTTTCTTTAAGGCATCATATTTATCTCCAAACATGAAACAGTACTCATTTACCTCATCAAAAGAATAATTTTATTATTCATAAATAGAAGTGTAGTATGATTATACCTCTGTAGTCTGATTCATAACACTTATATTTACATTATAATTTGAATTTTCGCCTTTTGAGTAAAAATTAGATTCATTACTTGAATCCTCAGAATCAATCAAAGAAAATTTCATAGATTTCCATTATTTATATTTGTAAAATAATTTTTTTGGAATTTTTATTGGATTTATGTTGATGGTTTTCAAGTCCAACATGTCCTTTTTTTCATTGACCTCCTTTTCATTATCCTTCACGAACTTTTCTTTTCAAAACTTTTTAAATATTATAAATATTATAATAATATATGACAGTATATCACCAGAATCAAAACCATTAAAATATTAATCAAATTAATCATAATATGTATCATTATAATTTTTGTCACCCCTTTATGTATAAACATTAATAAAATCATTTTATTTCAAAACATGATTGTAATTAATTTCTTTTTATTTCATAACATTTTTATAAATGAAGAGTGTTCCAACAAAATTTTTCATTTTCAAATCCTTAATAGGTATAGAAAGTCTATTGGAATTAATGATTCAACTCTATTAAATGGGTTAAAATATAAAAACATAAAAAATTAATATGATTCTGATACAATAGTTATCAAGGAAGTAACATCATTCACCATAGTCATGAATATGTCATTTATTTGAGTAATAATTTATCCATAAAACATCAAAAAATCATCAAATTTAATCTTTGAATTGTTATACCATTATTTTCCTACATTATCATTTCCATCATATAATGAAAAATAGTTCCCCACATATCATAAGGGTTATCACAATGATAAATTGTGTGTAATTTTACCAGTACTAATTCAAAGGTGATAACATTAATAACCTTTTTATTTAAGTCATAATCTACGTCTTGGGTAGCATTTCACAATTTAGCTTCACAAGATGGATTTTCATATGGTTTCACCACATTTATATAGTCTTTAAAACCCTGAATATTTAAAATTACAAGAATTCTAAACTTCTAGAAGCTATTATCAATATTGAAATAAGGATATCTAATCAAATATATACCTTGCCTTGAAATAAGGCTCTATAATCAAAGGAATTGCATCCCATGGACAAGACAATGAAATATATATGTGTTTTTTATATCTTTATTTGTATCTTTCTAAGGTTGAAAATTTAAAATATTGAAGGGAAATATCTTATACACATTTCTTCCTAGTTAGGTTGAAGAAAAATACCCAATAGGGGTGTTAATTAAGTCTTTAAAATAATTTCACTAACTTTAAATTCTCCTAATTCTGTTTGTTTAGTTTGACCATTACATGTATTTGAGTATTATGGTAGAAATTAATAATGTAAAGATAAAGATACAAAATGTTTCTATTAAGGTTTGGGGATACAAGAACATTCCCTAGTGCACTTCACCAACACAAAATATTGGCTTAGTGATTTTACTTAGATCCTTTTCCTTGGGATATCCAAATAGGGTGAATGAAATTATCAATTACCATAAGTCTTTAATTGGGTCTTCAGATCATTTTAATGAGGGACTCAATACTGAGTACAAGTAGTTGGAAAATCTTTCAATATCTATGTACAAGTAACTTCCCCTATAACTCAGTATAAGTAGTTGATAATTAGAATAAATATATGAGATATATAATTTTATTATGATTGAAAAAACATAGTGACAACATGCATCCAATAAATTATATTGGATGTGTCTTCTTCAAGGAAGTGATTCTTCAAAATGTAGACATTTTTAAAATATATTTTATCAAGATCATCAATACACCATAATAATAGAAAATGATATTCATAATAGCATATGACTCCTTCTTCCATATTCTTCTGATCTCTACTGATATAAATAGAGTGTATACAACACATATTTTATTCCCCTTTTTCTTTTCATCCAACTCATTAAATAAAAGAATGAATATTTAAAATTATCATTTATCTCTTTTTGATGTATTTCAAATACAATGATGTAGAAGTATGTAGTGTTTAACTGTTCTAGATCCCTCTATAAACCTATATTTAACAATAATAAATAACTCGTATTTCTGTAATATTCCATTATCCATCAAAATAAGTATATTGAAATCAGGAATAAATATCTCCACAATTTTAGTGTTTCTTTTTTCGCTTCCATGAATAGTATTCCTGAAATGTATTCCATAAAATTCATTCCAAAATTTTATTCTCAATATTAGTAATAAAAATATTAATAAAAATATTTAATTAAATATCATTGTATTATCTATAAAATATTTGAACCCCTAAAAAATTCTATCATTTTTAATTTTTGGATATACAATGCTCTGTCATATTGTTTATTATATATCTGTCATTAGCAGTGAAAAATAATTTCTCCATATATTCTAAATCCTTAAAACATTCATGGCATTTCAATCTTCTACAAGGTCATTATAATCGAAAAAATTCCTTTTTTTTAGTCTCCTCATTTTTCATAGGTAATCTATAATTGAAATATGATTTATATCATGACATGAAACAAAACATATATATGTTTCAATCCTTCCATAATAACAAAACGATTTGTGAAATGGTTTCATACTATTTGATCATCTCTAGATATTTTATGTTTCTTTCTTGAAAGCATTACATGTCATGGTAGACCATCATCAGGGTGTGTAAAATTATTTTACATATAATGATAAAGGTGGAAATTCTAAAAATTGAATCATAACGTCAAATATCTCTATGTTGTATCCAATGATAATTTTTCATTTGAAAACACAAACTACCAAAAATTATTCATTAACGTATGTATAATTATCTTATTTTAAAATTCATAGTTAGGTCCACTAGGTCAAATACCCTGATAGTGGGGTGAACCAGGATATGACAGATTAAAACTCATACCCCTTAAGATCTTGTTTCGTAATTAAACAAAATAGACTTCTCTCTTACTCCCATAGAAATATATGTAGATAAATTAAATCATGAAAAATACACAACAATTTTACTTGATTCACCTTCACTGGCATACGTCCAAGGAGCATACGGTGGTGATGTGCCGATTTAAAAAATTCACTAAATCTTACAACAAATTACATG
This sequence comes from Viscum album, assembly GCA_963277665.1. Classification (NCBI taxonomy): domain Eukaryota; kingdom Viridiplantae; phylum Streptophyta; class Magnoliopsida; order Santalales; family Viscaceae; genus Viscum; species Viscum album. Next base: position 1,506,901,581 of record OY728128.1, on the reverse strand, counting down.
GTTCGGGCTAGATCAAATATATGCACAATATCACTAGATTTACAATGGTTACTTTCTTCTCACAACATTCCCAAGGGTCACTCTCTATGTCTCTTTCTCTGGTTCACTACCAATGAAAAGGATCAGCGTATTCCTCTTCCTTTTCTCACTAATCATGGGAGAGATCTGATCATAGTTTACGGAGTTATAGGCCCCTTAATTTGAATGAAATCATGCATCCTCAAGGTTGTTAGATGCTCTACTAATTTCCATTTTTCACCCATAGATGAAATATACTTTTCTAGGTACTATATGTTAGCATAAATTGATTTCTTGAACAGTTTAAGTCACTTCATGAACAACCTTTCTTCCTCTACAAACTGAGCTACACAGCATAGATCATATGCATTGTGGACCCCATCTCCCACAAACTACATTCTCTTTCACTGCCTATTATCGCCTTCACATACTTCCTCTATGAATTGTCTCTGCATACCACCTCCGTGTACTACCTCTACTTCTGTGGACTGCTTCTCCCTATGGACCACTTCATATTCTATGAACCATTTTCAACTTCGTGGACCTCTTTATATTGAGAGAATCATAGCCTTATAATTCCACTTCATGAATAGTTCATGTAAACTTATACAACATTCATGTAATACTCCTCACAAGTCTTTTCTACTTTAATAACTCCATGTGAACTCTTTTTGAATTAGCTTAATTTCATCCCACAACAAATATTTTTTCTAATAAAAACCTATATAACAAATGATGGGATTAGCACTCCTTATATAGGAAATTATATCCACAAAATTTTCTCATACATATCTCCCAAATCATCAATCTGGTACCAACTTCATCACATAATACTCCTTCCATGATCCATTTCCCTATGTGGTCTGCATAATTTCTTTCATCCTTCATGGCGGCTCAAATCACTATCTTTTTTTCACCAACATAATGCTACCCCACATACCACAAGCCTTCCATGTACCATTGGACTCCCATTAACTGAATTCCACCCCATGAAAATAAGACCATAAAATAGAAGAGTAATATTATTTTAGAAATGTTCAGTTTAGTAAACTACACTATAATGTATATAAGTATTCTAGTTTCATTGAAGGGTAGATATTTAATCTATAGTATTAGTATAAGTTATATAAAAACAATACATAATATAATTAGTCACTTATCACTTACTTTTATAATTTAACATCATTATTTTACTTCTCATAAGAAGAAATGATTTTTTGATACTGAATCATTATGAATGATACTTACATTCTATAGCTCATTTGGTGAGGAATAAAATTCCTCAAAATCACTTTGAGTGTCTTCATTAAAATATAATGATGGATATAAAATTTTTAATATACATAATAAAAAATCTATATAGTTCTTATGAAGATAGATATATAGAAACTGAGATGAAGCATAATAACAGATTATAAGATATATATTAAAGATATCAAAAAATATGGTAAATAATTGCATTACTGGTTTTCATTTAATCATTTCTTACGATATCATTGAATCAAAAAAAATTGTTGTATCCTTTCTTCACTTCTATATAAATTTTTCATCAAACATATGTGTTTTTTCAAATATTTTTTAATTCCATTAGCACAAAATGGATTTCTATATGTCTTGTGTTATCTCTAACTTCCAGATATCACAATGCACATTTTTATGAGTCAGAGGTAATATTATATCCGTATTTTCAAATAATGGGGGTTTCATGTATCAAAAAAGATTATATTGTTACCATTCCACATCATTCAATGCAGTTTCTCTAATATCTGTTTTATAACATGAGAGGTGCGTGTTGTCTTTATTCTTCATAATGAATAAGATTTTTCTATCCATCATGTAACATATTTTTATTTGATTAAAATATACAATTCATAATATTATTTTCATGAATTGATAACATATATTAATTTATAAAATAACCAATTAGTAATATTTTTCTAGATACATAAAATATTCTATAACATTTTGGATATAAAAATTACAATTCGGAATATACATAATATAATTCCATCTATGCATAACATATTTCTTCATATTCATACAATACATGAGATATAAGACTTTTCAAAGAAATATGAAAATTCCAAAATTAATATTCTAAGTATAAAATGTTTGTATTTACTACCATATGTATTTTGATAATTTCTCAAAATAAAAAATAGAGTAATTAAGGAATAAAAATTCAAAAATAAAAATATCAAATATAAAAATATTTGTTAATTAAAATAAAATACTATGAGTTGGTAAAGTAATTATAAAAATTCCGATAAAATGGAAAGGATCCACTCACCATTATTGATAGCATTATTTCAAAGCATGTTTTCCATCATAAAAGGATTTTTTGGAGCGCATCATTTTCTAAAATCCTTATCTATTTTCAGGGTTATTTTCCCTCATTTTTTATTTTTATTTTTTTAAAAATGGGGATAATACAATATAAGATATTATTAAAAGGTTGAGAGGATATAGTTTATTTTTTAGGATATCATTATGGTGATATGTAGTTGATAAATCTTCTAAATCCAGGGAACATTCATTTTTTATAGTTGGTGGTTGGAGGATAACTCATGTTTTGTTTTAAAAAATTTCCAAATATACATAAGGGGGGATTTGATATCCCTTTAAGAGACTAAAGATTATAGATACCTCATGAATTTATTTGAAATATTTTAGATGAGCTAATCTTAAATTAGAGATGGTATATGTAATTAATCTTACATTAAGGGATGGAGTCCTCTCACAATCATGACTCTATCCTATGGGTATTTGTTTATATGATCATAGTATTAAATGCATGATAGACTCATTTCTTGTGGAAATTTTCATATTTTATTAATTGGAAATAGGTTAACAGATAAGTTTTGATCTCTTTGGGGTTGAGTGAAGAAGAAAAGGAAATGAGTGAAATTTAATTGAAGATAAAATATCATAGTGTGATGGAATGTGATCACACTATAAAATAATTCACTTAATCTCTTGCGATAACGGAATGAATCATACATGGGAATGTGATTTCTTGGATTAACTTCTATTGGACTGAATTAGCATAATTTATGATAAATCAAGATTTAGTAGATTTAGTTACACTATGGTGATGTTGATGGATGAATGTGTCCATACAACATGACAATATTATAAAATGGAGTCAATAAGATGTGATAAGTGGATTATTTGGGTGCATGAAAAAAAAACAATATTTGCACTAGTTCTTCTGTAAGGGATTATCTAATAAATTATTAATGATTTTATTATATTGAGAAGACTGGAATGGTATAATTCTGTATCATTAGGAATTTCTTTTTATGTGATTGCATTCCATGATATAATCGTTCATTTCATAAGGTGTGGTGAGTTGAATAGGACCACATCATATTAGGATAAATACATCGTTATAACCTAGAAAAAAGTTATATGGGTTTTTGGGTTATAGAGATTCAGTGTGTACCATATTGTAGTTATTGATCCATTACAAAATGAGTATGATTAAAAAATATTGATCGATTTATATTTTTTTATAAATTGATGGTGCCACATTGTAATCTACATTCTATGCCACGAATCTAGTGAAATATATTATGAGATACTCTGATCTCTTAGGTATTTCGCCTTCTATGGTTTTCCTATATTAGTGTCACACTATGAAAAATGGTGACACATTAAAATACTTGTAATGTTTATAAATATGTGTCAAACATCTTAGATTATAATTTTTGATGAAAGAGATAGAGATATTCCTATTCAAGTATTAACCCAATGAGTTTTTAGTAAGATTTTAATGTGGGCAACAGGGGTGTACCCTAATTAAAAATTTCCTAGGCACTTGAGGTATACGAAATAATGATCATTAATCTAATTGGTGTTTTTATCCAATCAATAATTACGAATTTAAGACAATCCTATTTATATTTTTCGAGTTCCATTAATAATAAATTGAATTGTGGGTAGCGGGATCACAACAACTGAACACCAAGGATTGGCCACCTAATAAGATGGGTTACTAATACTTGTAAAAATCTCTGTGTATGTGTGAGTTCTCTATCTATCTCAATATCTCATCACCATATCATCACCATTGAGATATATTCACACTAACTAGTGGTCAAAAGAATATAATTAGGAAGGCACAGTATTTGTTTTCTATAACTAGGGATTCACCCCCTTTTAGTGGCTGTACAATTTACCCTTGGCCTCACAATACTGAGTTCCCGTATATGATTTAACACATTCGTATCCCTGAATACCAAGTCCACCCCAAATTAAAATAACAAAAAATTTGGTTTTGATACAGTTTTTTATTCTTTAGATAAAATTTCTTGAATTGAACCCTAGATAGCATCCCCACATGGACTTAGACAAGCATCCTCATACCCCATAGGCTACAGAATAGAGGTAAAAGCTAATGATTATCCTTAAGGGGACTATAATATCAATATTACGATAATGAATAACAATTAAATAATTGAATACCATTTATGACCACATATAAAAGTACACGCATATATAATTATAGCCAAAGGAAAACCATAAAAATATATATACACCATGCCATAATGAATTGAAAATGTTTTTATACAGTCATACATCTCCTCAAAACACCTAGATGTCTGATCAGAAGTATAAAATAAAAAAAGGTAATTTTTTTACCAAGAATATCAACTACAACCCTAAGTATCAACTCAACCCAATCTCTAAATCTTTTCTAGGGGCTTCTTCTATATGCACCGTGTAGCCTATAATCAGACCTACATATCAAACATTAGGTCTGATTGAGCATTTGAGATCACAGGTTGGGTGTAAAAAATACGTATCAGAAGGGTATTACTGGGTTAACCTAATATATACCTTCATATACATGTTTATTCAAAATGAAAATAAATAATTAGAATACATTTTTCATGTAATGTCATTCATATATTGGATTAGTCCTTTGAATATTTATGTACATATGTTTAGATTTTTTCTCTGAGTCGGCATGATGTTTTGGTGTATCGAGACCCCAGAATTAATATATTAAAAATATTAATATATTTTAAATGATGCTCATTAATCATTTCAATATGAATTTTTTTCTCTTTTTCTGGGACCTCATATGGTAAATTTGATACCCAAGTTGACAATGGAATGTGGGGTTTAACTGCAGTGTAATAAAAAGTTGGTCGGTGTTTGGTGTTCAATTAAGGAAGCAATTAGAAGATACATTATGGGAATTAATTTATTTTATTTTATTTTTAATTTAATTACCCTAAAACTATACTCAACCCTTAAATATATCATTTTAATGTTTCTTCTAGGCTATCCACATAACCCTAGGATGATTTGAGAGGAGGAGGGTTCTTCGGTGGAGTTGGAAAAACGAGGTAATAGACTAACAAATAGATCAAGGTGGACCATTTTATAGATGGAAAATGTAGTGTATCATCTTCTTCATCATTGTAAAATGAGTTCTTCCCCAATAATCGATCCATATTCTTAGAAGGTCACATTATTTTTGAATTCCTACACTTAGATTAAATTTTAAATAAATGGATGTTATCTTCTTTTCTTTTCTTTTATTTATTTTCATGATCTATATTTTTAGTATTCCCAAACCAATAATTATTATCCTGATTTTCACATGTTTTACACCCTAGTTATTTCCTTGATTCATGGTTGTTGTTTTAGATCACATCGGCCAATGATTGTATTGTTCTTCCCTTTTTTGTTTCCCTCGTTATCCTTCATGTCCTTTACCATTATCCCATAGGGTTTTTGTTTAACTTTTCTGGGGTGGGTTTAAGTGCAATAAAACCCCAGAATTCATGGTTGATTCATGATTAATGGAAGGATTGATGATTTATAGATGGATCGGGATGGAATCCTAATTATGGGTGATGGATTCATGGATTTTGGATTTGGAGCGGTGACAGGAGCATGAATGTTTCATTTTGGTTGATCGTATTTCCAATTTTTGGTCACTATAGGACAGAGACAAATTTTTGGTGATAGGCCCTTTCATTTATGTAGTTTATAGGGTTTCGACTGAGTTAAGGATGACACATCATGTGTTTGGTAACACATGCCATGTGACCCTACCCAAATGTCTATGTTGTGTAATAGTTTCACACCCCTAAGGCCCTGTATGGACATATATGTTTTTACCATGGGGGAAAAACCATATATATGTAAATGATCAGTTCATCCATGTGCTTGGTGTATATTCCTAGGACCTTGAGTAGAAATACACACCATTTACCCTTCAATAAACATTATGTAGTATGACATGGGTTCCCAAGCCGTGCCCAAGAGAGAACATATCCAGGTGATGAGGCGAGGTCAGAAGTGTCACTTTCATGCCATGTAACCCAATGTTGGTGCAATGGCCAACATATTTATTCACAAGGACTTTGACTACCTTTTGTCGACTTGACATGATGAGACATCAGTTATAGGGAACCATTGGTATATGAATCATTTAGGATTGAGTCACATTGATTTTTTTAATTATTTATCTCCCTCTATATAAGTATATGAAATCATCGTGTGTCTTGATAACTTTCTTAAAGACTCCATGAATAAATCCATTTAGGTTACATATACACGATTATGATGGATGTCAGTTGAGAGATGAGTCCTCAGTTCAAGTGCCAACGCCTGAGGTGTTTCATCTAGGTGGTTAGGGAATAGTTTAACAACATTTTGAGTGGAACATAATTCCAATAAGTCTATAGGATAATTTTAATTTTCTTAGTATGTTATGGGAGTTCGAACAAAAAATGCCGTTGAGGATTCATGGAAATACAGACCTGAATCTAGTTCAAGGTTCGATTGAGTCGGTGATCCAATTATCTATGCATGTTTTGACTTCAATAGATTAGGTGGTTGTAAATTCGGGCCACATTCTTCATGGGTTAGTATGATTCTAGTGGAGTATCATGATGCAGACCCACGATGATATGATGCTCTCATGTTCAGACTCCCAATAACAGTTTCACAATGACTTTTTACATTCATGTTTTCAATCCTTATATATTCTCGATCTTATTGAGCTCTGGTAGGTTTATATTATAGTTTTTGAGTATTCCATGAATTTCATTGACCTAATGTGTTAGTCCCTCGTTATGGTACAATATGTAATCTTCTAGGTGCATAAGTTCGATAATGGTATCTGTAGAGAGATTTGTGCCCGTGTAGTATCTTTATGAATTCCTACCTACGATAGAGTGCTAGTGTAGCATATGGTGATAGAGATATTCCTAATAGAGGGATGTCGGGTGACTGGATCAAATATTTTCCATAATGTGGCTGATTTTTCTACCATTTGTAGTAGGTTTCGAATGTTGTGGTCCAGATGTGGGAGGTAAAATTGGACCATAACTTAGACACATGGATCTACGACATAATGATCGTGTAGGGAATCCATTCAGACATGAGTTGGGTGATGTTATGCTTATGACATGATAGGTAACATAGAACATGATTTCCCAACTCACCATAATAATCCAAATAGAGATATAGTAGATGAACATCCATGGTTGAGGTAGCACCGTGGTCAGGGATCTACGATGTAGGGTCGAGGAGGCCCTTGGGGAGTCAGTGCTGATAGGGGAGTAGGTGTAGTTCTGGAGGGAGGTACAGATGGAAGAGGCCAGCACTATAATATGCTTCCACCACACCCACCAAGTGTCCCACACCAACCTCATAGAGCTATTGGCCAAGCCTACGAGAAACTGTAGGCAATTCATGGATATGACCAGGTAGCTCAAGAGAAGATTCGCGGTATGAACTATATCTTTTATACTCTTGGTCAAGTACTTATATAAATAGGTGTGATTCATTACGTTATATATATATATATCCCTTGTGTGGTATCTAGATCTCCCTTATAAGATCATGGACCAACAAAATTTTCTGAGGTTCATACTAAGAGGGATTCTTCTAAAACATATTTCTACTGGTAGTGAAATATAGTGGTTGGTAGAGAGTGTTTTTTAAATAACCTCTTGATAGTAATGATTAAACCATATAATTTCATCTTGGTTAGTGACTTGTTTTCCATGGGTTGGGCCTAGATCTACTATCATCACAAATGGGTTATATTCTTCTAAAAAGATGGGATGAGATTCTCCATTGTGAGCGAGGGAGATCTCATGACTAAGCTAGTGGGCCTTATGAGTAGGGAGCTACAACCCATCACCCATTAGTTGTAAATATTAACTCTTAGTAATTTAGACTCTTTATGAATATGTATTTTTTAAAAAAATTAGGATTATATGTATGTATTTCCTTAGGATGTTTTGAGACTATCTAAGTGGTGGGAGATAAAATTCTACATTACGTTTCACCCCTAGACCACACCAATATCTATTGTGGAACAACTTATGGAAAATACTGATCTCCAAGAGTGTTGGGTGTACTTAGTGGGCCCTTAGGGAAAAAAATATCAGACACAGTATGTCCCCCTGAGAATCACTAATTTTTTCATGAAAAAGGATAATGAGAGTTTGACGTTTTTTATGGAATATCATCACCTAAATGAAGTAAGGATAAAGAACATGTATCCATTTCCAAGGATTTATGGAATATTGGACTGGTTGATATTTTATAGTTGGTTCTCTAGGATCATTCTTAGGAGTGAAAACCACCAGTTGAGGATTTTCGATGATGATATTCTATAGATGGCATCCTAAGGTCACTACGGGCACTATGAGTTCCCAGTGATTCCTTTTGGTGTGGTGAATTCATGCACAATGTACATGGATATTATGAATTAGATCATCTAGTAATACTTATCCCAATGTTTGGTTGTCTTCATTGATGAAAATCTCATATACTATGCATTGGAGGAGGAGAATGAAGAGAAACTTAGGTTCATCCTAGACAAACTCTGGGAGAACCAGCTTTATAGTAAGCTCTCGAGCAGCCAATTTTTGATCCATGAGTTTCATTTTCTAATGGATGCCATATCTAAGAATGTTTTAACTCTATACCCAATGAATGTCGATGTGGTTAATTTTAGGGGTCCACCTAAAATCATTTTAGACGTGTGGTGTTTTCTTAGTTTAGTAGGGCACTAATGGAGGTTCATGGTAGACTTATCAAAGTTGAAATCTCCATTGACTTCCTGGGCATGGAAAGGGAAAAAACTTATCTATATTGAGTAGTTTTAGAGATCCATTGAGAATTCAAAGTGAATGTTTACCAGTTCTCTTATGTTGAGACTATTGGAGGCGGGTATGGAATATATAGTGCTTTGTGATGCCTCTAGATCTAAGTTCGATTGCGTGTTGATGTAGTGGAAGTCAGTGATGTCATAAGGATCAAGGAAGTTGATACCCCATGAGCAGAACAACACGACTCATGATCTTGAGTTGGAAATAGTATTATTTATTCTTATAATGTGTATTAACAATATTATGGGCTAGAATTTTTTTTATCGAACAATCAGAGTCTCAATTATATCTTCACTCAAATAGACCGTAACATAAATAAAGATGTGTTGGTTAGAATTCATATAGGATTATTAATTTTAGATATTCTAAATTCTAGTGAAGGTAAACGTGGTGGGATATTCTCGTGGTAAGAATTCATTTTCTCACTTGGTATACGTGGGGCTTAAGTAGTTGACTTCATTGATGTTGACCCTGTTAGAGGGTTGGAGGGAACATTTTCTCCAATAAATGATGGTTAATCTTCTTCTTCTTCATCATGTTAAAGAGGATCAGTTGTAAGATATTCACTATGACGTTCTAAATTATCAGATATCCCCAAGAGATACAACAAATGTATTTTCAGAAGGAGGGGTTCATGTCATTCTTTTCAAGTATGGAATGTGGTTCTAGTCATGTCATGATATAAGGTTATGATTGAGTTCAAACTTCCACTTTATCTGTACATACGGTTATGGAAAATATTTATAAGGATATCCTGTGAATATTTTGGTGCACTGACATGAGGCCCATTTTCACTGATTCCATCTCTTAGTGTTTTACATGTCAATAGGTAAAATCTAAGCAACCGATTCCAAAAGTTTGACACAACCTCTTGAGGTCCCATAATGGAAATGGGACAATATATATATATATATATATATAAATTTTGATTGGTATTCCTTATAAAAAGATAGTCCATGGTGTTATTTGGGTGTATATAGAATGAATTTCCAATTCAACACACTTTCATTCTATTAGCGAGAAGAGTTTGGTTAAGAGTTTTGGGCAGTTGTGCATACAGATGATTATCTAGTTCCATAGGGTACCCATGACGATCATCTTTGACCATGATTCTTAGTTAACTTCAAAGTTATGGGGAGTTATTTAAGATTATTTTTAGGCCCAATTTCATATGAGAATAAAATTTCAACCTTAAATGGAGGGTATAACCTAGCAGACTATCCAGATATTGAAGGATATGCTATCAAATTGTGTGTTAGGATTCGACTGGATCTAGGAGGATCAATTTTCATTAGTAGATTTTTCTTAGAATATAAGCTATAAATCTACTATCATAATATATATGGGAGACCCTTCAAGTAACCCTTATATTGGATTGATATTTTAGAGACATCTCTTGTTGAAAAAAAAGATGGTGTAGGTGATGATAGAGAATATCTAGGTGATCTGTGAGCATATGGGGATTTCCTAGAGTAGATATAAATCTTATAAAAATTATAATTATTGGCCTTTTGAGTTTAATAATGGAGACCATTTTTTTTCTATGTGTGTCCCCATGATGAATATTGAGATGTTTTGGATGGTATGGTAAGCTATCCACATGTCTCATCAGACAATTCGAGATCTTATGGATGGTTGGAATGATTTCATACAACTTGGAATTTCCCCCATAGTTCAGTAGAGTGCATGAAATCTTTCATGTGTCAAAACTAAGAAGATCTGTGCAGGACCTTATGCATATTATTTAGTGGGGAGTGTTGGACATCAAGGATGGAGACACCCTCACGTAGTACCTAGTAGTGATCAGGGATATATAGGAGAGGACCCTACATGTATGGGCCATTACTTTGGTTCACGTCCTTTGGTATCCTGATATCATGAAGGAGAGATCCTTGGAGAGAGAGAGCAATATGTGGTCTTTGTACCCCCACCTTTTTATAGGGCTTTTACTTTTCATGGTAAAAATCTTTTATGGAGGGGAGAATATAACAACTCTTGTTTTATAGGATTAGTCCTTTGAATATTTCTACATATATATATATATATATATATTTATTTCTCCTTAGAGTCATCATGGTGTTTGGGTGTCTCGGGACCGTCGAATTAATATATCAAAAATATTAATCTATTATGAAGAATGAACATGAATCATTTGGATATAAATAGTTTTCCCATTCTTTGATACCTATGATTGGAAATCCAAGAGCATAGTTTATTATTGAACACGGGGTTTACCCTTTCCACAATCTAAAGTTCATCAGCACCATGTTTTTTAAGGTATCCATTGGTATGAAAATTAATTGAATTAATTATTTTTATTTATTTATTTGTTTAATTAACATAAACCTAACCTATAAATACATCATTAAGATGTTCCTCTAGGGTTATCTGCATAACTGTACGAGGATTTGAGAGGAGGATGAGGGTTCATTAATAGCGTTGGAAAACTCAAGGATGTAGATCGATGAACAAGTCAATGTGGATTATGATATGGATGGATAATGTAGTGAATCCTTGTCTTCAACATTGGTGAATGCATTATTCAGCAAATATCGATCCATAATTGAGTTAGGGATCATTATATGTGGATTTCACCCCTTTTATTACTTTTTTAAAGTAAGGATGTTTTCAGGTTTTCTTTGATTTTTGTTCTCTGTATGTGTTATTTATATTATTATTCTTTAAAATAATAGGTGTCCTATTTTCACACATGTTTCACATCAAATTAATTTCAATGATATTTGTTTTTTGGTCAGGAACACATTTTACAATGATGGTATTACTATGTTCATATGTTTTAACCCATTATTCTTCATGTTCTTTATAGATGGACCACAGGCTTGCGATTTGATATTATCGGGGTGGCTTAGAGTGAAATCCAAAAGCTAGATTCATTGTGGTTGCATGAAATATGGTTGGATTGATTATTTTTGGATGGATCAAGATGGATGTGTGGTTCTAGGTGATGGATTCGTGGATTTGGGATCCAAAGTAGTGATGAGTGGACCGACCATTGGATTTTAGGTGATTGGATTTATGATATATACCCACCAGAGGCTTGATATCAATATTCAATGATGGACCCTTTCATTTCTTGTGGTTAAAATACATGATTTATGGTAGGGAGGGAGAATTTGGGACCATGTGAAGACAAATATTTACTACCTATGAAAAACCCAACTAAAAGTTGTGTAGTGTTGAAGAACACATGATGTTTACTTCGCTTTCTAGGGAGGCTTGGGTTTCAATCTAGTTAAGGATTAAATTATATATGGATAGGCACACATTCCCTTTAACCCTACCCAGGTGGATAATACATGTTCCATCTATACACCTAGGGGGCCATTTGGATAGACACATCATCAAAATAGGGGCATTACATGTATATTCACATGGCGAGGAAAGTTTCATGCCTTGTGTATACATCTAATAACCTGGGTAGACATAAATTCAATGTTCCCTTGAGTACATGTTGTATAGTATGAAATGTATTCCTAATCCATGCACAGAGAGAAGATGCCTAGGTAATTAGGTGAGGTCATATGCCATGTAACACCACATACACACCATTTACGCCTCCTACTAACATCTATCTTTTGGATCTCATTATTTGGGGCTCATATTTTGGACCATGAGTAGTCCATAATGAATAGTTTTATAGGTTCTAAGTGATAGTATCCTCTACTTTGGAATACAAGATACGATGTGAGGTTTCCTAAGCATGATTATTATTTAAGATACACTTAATCAATGACAGTGATTTATCGGGGTCATTAGATAGATGTCACGGTCCTTACTCCCCTATCACACTAAGGAGTGGATGCCCCATACTCTTTACTAATGTTTAGTTGGTACTCCCCCATAATACAGTAGTGTATTGACCCTCTATATATAGAGTGGTACTCCCCCATATTCAAGATCCTATGGGGATAACATCTTCCACAAGTGTTGTGGCTAGCTTAGTTTTGAAGCGTAGTGGAAAGGTGTGACCCCCTCCACAAATATTCTTGGGAGTTTCACATGATGTGGGGAATCTGAGATAGACCTTTGTAGCTTTTGGAAGACTCATAATTCTTTAATAGGTTTTGGACATGGAGATCCCCTTTCCCTCTATCTTGGGTTTCTATATGAAAATATATCTGTATTTCATTGTTTTGATTTCTGTTGTATCTTTTTGTCACTCATTTTTGGTTTTTTGGGTACCCTACTTGGTATGTCTATACTCACCCATGAATGAGATTTTATTACAAGTTTCATTTCTCATGAAGATGTAAAACATATTAACTGTAATATCATTAGAGCTTAGTGATACTTGAGAGTATTGACTGCATTCGGTGGTTGGACTAAGATAACTAGAGGATATCTCTCTTTATCATTCCTTTTCTAGATTTTGTCAAGTTAGGACTTCATTTCTAGTTGTTCATGTAATTTAATACTTTGTGATTTTTTATTCTATCTCACTTGGATATATTGCCTATAGGTTATTTCAAGCAGGGTTACACTCTATATATTTCAATATTTTATTATTTGGATGCCCTTTTTCATGGATATGGATGTATGTGTGCATACATGAACATTTGTTTGAGGCCTCACATTTTAGTTGATGCATCTAAGTGCTTGTATCTATCCTATAACCTATAGGTTATAGGATTGGGGTTGCCACACCCATCTTTCTACCATATAGGTGATCCCTAATGGGTTAATTCTGGACAATTCACATAAGAAAACGTGTTATTTCATTAATCTCAAATAAACTCACCATGAAAACCAACCAAACCTAGCTTGGAAAATGTCCAAGTAAGTTCTCATCTCATGTCACAACAATTAATAATACCCTATAACTCAGGGAGGGGTGTAATACCACATCTCAACCTCCATACTCTCACTCAAGGTACTGATGAAAACAAACCTATAGTTCTTCCTATAAATTCTTTAACATTAACCTCTTTCTCAATGTTGGTTACCATACCAAAACCTAAAACCATACACTCCCACTCAAGGTATCCCTCATATCCAACATTGGACTCAACCCTATCCCTAGTGGTAGTCCTTATACCAAACTTCAACCTCTTCCCTCTCACTCAGGGTAGGACTTCATACAAAATGGTTAAAGCTTCCCTCTCACCCTGATTAGGTCCTCAAAAAAATCATCAATTTATCCCCTTTCACTCGGGGTAGGCCCTTTTACTGAACATCATACTTTACCCACTCACTCAAAGTATGTTCTTATACTAAACCTTTACCTCTTCCATCTCACTCAATTCATGACCTTATACATTTCTTTAACCATTTCCTTCTCACTCATGGAGGGGTTCAATACCAAATAACATACTCACACACCACCATTTAACGGAGATCTCATAACATATTGAGACATATTCAGGCTGTGGACTATCATTCCAATAATTACTCTTTGAACACAGCTACATACATATTTTACTCATAAATTCATCATCACAGATTCATAGAACCAAACCAATCTCTAACTATCAATTAAAATCTATGACTATCACACCATGGAGACCCCAAAACCTAAAGTTCAATCATAGATCTAGTATAAATGGGCCAATATAACTCCTATTCAAATTTCCATATCAATATATCAGTCCCACTACCTAAGAACCATTCCAAGAAAACTAGAATCCAAGGGTACTTCGAAACTCATCACTGATCCATTAGAATAATTCCAATAACCAATAATTTTGTATCATCACATATAACCAATAGGAGAGATATTAATCTCATTACATAAAGGAAACCCACCATGTAATCCTACACCATACTTCAGAAAAGTTATCACACTTTATGTATTCCCCAAGATCACTACCCACCTCCAAAAGGGATTTTTCAAACCAAACATAAGATTCACGACCATCCCACCCATAACATATACTCCTAATATCACTATTTTTCCACAATATCTTTAATAATTATCATCTTAGAATACTCACAACACATCTAGAGCCCACATACAAATCATAGTTCCCTCAAACACTCAGTTGCAATCCTATCTCCCTTAGATATGCATTTTTTTGGTAAATTTTAGTTCACATGGTACATTTTGTGAAATATCACTAGATATATGTATATCAATGAAAAAAACTCTATAAATATACTCTCAACCCATTTTTAATTTACCTGAACCCAAACCCCAATGAATTCATTCATGCATAATAATATATAAATAAGTATATGGTTATGTATTTCAGGTGACAACTAACTCAATATGTTTTCAACCATTTTTACCAATTCTCTCCAAGCCTCTTCAATGCTCATACCTAGACACATGAAAACCCCTTTCCCCTATCTCATGCCATGAAATTTTCATAAATATTTATAAATAATTTATTATTAATTTAAAAAATAAACACAACATGGAATAATCATAATAAAATCATAAAGAGATATCATTATAAATAAACTATCTCCAAAAATATGTGTAATGTCAACGTTCCACTCCCTACACCCATATTATAAAATCACTACAAAAAATCCCATATAAATCATTGATCAAATTAAATTTAATTAATGAACCCAAATAGATACATCATATAATGTAACCCAACTAAAATTGTGTCTGATTGTAAGAAATAATCATTCCCCAAATCCCTCTATCCATCAGACATTAAATCCCCATGAATTCAGAAAATTCCAATATGGTCTAATGAAATCATCATCCAATACTAAATCCAAATCCCTATGAATCAAAGATGAAATAAAAAGGTGACATACTAAGAAATAATATGTATATAATTTCATTAAATTCCATAGAAACCCCATCCAAAACACCCTTCGTCAAGGGGTGCTTTAAGGGGTGGGTGATGGGGAAAGTGGGGGGATTGGACAACAAACTTTTTAACTCAATGACCCCTCTCAATATAATAATATTTGTTGAAAAATAGTTCAATAACTATCATGACACTATATAAAAAAGGTAACCTAAAACCACCAAGTACATATTCATCCATCACTCAGTACCTAGTAAGGAATTTTCCACCTAATGTAGCCCTATGGTTTGATTCACCTCTATAAACACCATCAAATATTATGTGGCTTCCTAATTATTACTTAGTGATGACTATAGAAATGCAGCAGTTCACAACACTATTAGACCTTCACCTAAACACTAAAATATTCTATGAAACCTCTAAAAAAATTTAAAAACACCACTTATAGATTCTATGATTATTAAAATTTTCATAAAAATATCAATTATCAAAAAGCCTCTTGCATTGAGACTCAGAATTTAAATTTTCACATTTTTTATCAACCATTAAAAACATGGGTTTTTATTATTTTCCCCACCAATAACATGTATAATTGAAAGAATAAAGTATTATTTTCAAAATAATTTTTTAAACATATAAAATAAAATATTATATGTGGTTGTAAATAGTATATTTATCAAACATTTGAACTAAAATAATTAATTGTTATTTCATGAACACAAATGAATTTTTGTATCTTAGCATGATATTAATGAGAGAATATATTTTATAAGTGGATAGTGGGAGTGTGTTTAGAATAAGAGAAGTTCAATGTATAAAAAATAAAATATCTTACCAGTTAAAATTAAATGTGAATGTCATTTTATATCCAAAAATGGTTTAGGGTATCCTAGTGAAGATATAAATAATAAAAACATCATATTTTTTTCACCATGATGCTCTTAAAGAAAAAAAAATTAATTGAGTAGTTTTGAAAAACGATGATGATGAACGTATATATAGTTCTAAGTAGAAAATAAAAATTATTAACATCATCACTATTGATATTAATTAGTGGATTTTATTTATGTTAATATAGGGATGTCACATGAATTACCCAGAGTTGAAATGAGTTTAAAAAAACAAAAATACCAAAAGCATAAGTTATTTTGGAAGTCTTCCATTTGAAATATGACACTAGTATTTATATATTGTTCGGTTAGTTTATCCATAACATAATTTAATAGTATAATAAAATGTGTTATGTAATACAGAAGGCATGTTTACTTTATTTTCCCTTTTTGTTGGTTGGGTCTAACACCTGAAGTGAATAATAATAATCCTATTAATGTATCACTTTGAGTTATCCCCAATTTTTTTTAGGTTTTTATATTTTATTATAAAATATCTATTTTATAATGAGTATGATTTTGTGTAAAATTATAGAACATTGTCATTAAATAGAAAAAACGTTTTCCTGTGATGGATTGCCTATAAAGTATAACACATGAAATTACATGCACTATGTCTTTGGTATACATGGAGTTCATAGTTCATATTTAAATTTCCTTATTACCAAAGGTTATATAAGTTACCTAGAATATGAACATTTATAATTTCATAACTATCTCACACCATCTTTTAGGTTGAGCTAATTTGGGGTGGTTGGGTATATTTTTTACCATACAATCAGTCTAGTTCAATCAATATTGTATTTACTCTCTTTTATAATGAGTATGACATCTAGTCCATCAATTAAGATAAAATAAGGTGGATTATGATTATATCTAGATAAGTGACTTGAGTTTTTATTATATATTGGATTATTGGAATGTTATATATCAATCTGTTTTAGTGAATGACATGTGATGTGATCACCTATATTTTAAATCTATGCTCGAAGAATCATGAACATATGTTTATTTATACAATATTGAACTTATTCATGTCATATCGATACTAAATGTGTTTAAAAGTGAAATAATATGATTATAAATGCCTTTATATAGTACAAGTGATGTATAAAAGTATTAGAATAATGTTTTTTTGTGAATATCAAACAATATCACAATATATTTTACGTAACAATAATGATTTTCCTATGATCCATTATTTTATTACATTTATAAATCCGTAAATTCATATTTTTTTCAATGAAACAAAGGCACATGGGTTCAAAAAATTTAGGTGATAGAATAAGGATTAAATTTTCAAAACCTAGATAGCCATTGTAAAGTGTTTTAATATATATCTAAAATGAGTTTTGGATGGATATACATAATGTAATTCATGTGATGTGTTACATGATGAAGATGATGATATTTTTCATAAAATGTTTTAAAAATACATAAAACGAGTTTTAGATATAGTTTTACAAGTTAATATATATGATATAATATATGGTGAAATAATAATATGTTTATAAGGATTTAGTGAGAGTGGGAGATTGTTTAAGATATTCCATAAAGATAATATAAATCATGTGTTGTTTTTTTCTATATCATATTATTAAATATGAAATTTTAATAGGTTATCAATTTTATGTAACTAAGGTGTATCATATTCCTTGGATAAGAATTTAATTGGTTATGATATGGTGATATCACTGTACCATTACTTAGGCCATTCTTAGTGTATGATATTTATGTATCATAATATATTAATATTCATTAATATCACATTATTTTTAACAATATTATATATGATTTATTGTGGAAGACGAAAGTTAAGTGCTTATGATTACTTCTTCTTTCAAAAAAGTTATCACAAATCAAATATGTTTTATATAATTAAACTCTAAAGAAAATAAAATGAATTTAAATGGTACATTAATAGATGAAGGTTAAAAAAATATTTTTAACTACATTTTATTTTACCATATGTAATTAATGTACGTACAAATTCATGGAATATTGGTGTGTGTACTATTGTCCTATATAAACAAGGTTAATCAATGAGAATGATGATCTATCAAATATTGAGTTGTTCCTACTTATTTACCCCCAAAAAATTTCTATCCTTATTCTTTTTTTCCACATAAAAGGTATTATAATAACATGGTAGTAAGTAGTATCATGCCCAAATAATGGATGATTCATCATCCTGTGGATACACAGAAGAACAAGAAGTTTTTTGGTTACTTATTAATGATATTCTTTAAACACATGTTTGGAGAAAAAATATTTAAGAGTTATCAGTGTATGGTACACATTGTTTTCCATATATATTATACATCATTTTGTTTTTAGAGAAAAATGACTTATTTTACATGTTTATTCAAGTCATTTCATTCCCAAATAATTTTTTTCTAAAAATATCTTTTTTATATATACTTGGACAATGGAATATCTATCTAAACCATATAGACTTCATCACACAATACTATTTAGTTCCCCTCATAATTTTAATATCTCGAAATATCAAATTAGATTGTCTCTTAATATTAGTGTTATTAAAAAAATGACCATTCATATTTAGTTGTCAATTCACTATCTGAAGAAAATAATTTCAATGATTCTTGAATAGTGGTGTTTTTGTTCACTAATTTCATCATCATTATCTTAACTCTACGGTGATGATTTGAAGAAATAATTTATTTTTATGACAAAAAGATCTATACATGAGCTCTAAACTCATATATAAATTTATGTGCAATGGATAGTTATGATCTCATGTATCTAGTATATGTATTAAATATCTCTAATATATAATGTCTTAGCTATACAAAATCAATGATGGGAAAATAATGTGTTATATGGTACCGAGGTATGATAGGTAGCTCATCATGAATACCCTCAAGTAATTCCTTAAATAAGGTGTTAAAATCAAAGTTACATTCTCATGAAGCAACATCGATACAAATTGAGATATCCCTTAATTCTATCCTCACATAAAGTAGAACCCCATGCACAACTATAATTGGACCACTAGGCTCTGAAATGTCTTAACAGAAGTAATCTATACTTATATTAAAAATAGAAATGTACCTTAGCATTATAGGATATATATTTAGAAAAATTTAGTACCATCCATATAAATACATTGATATGTCACAATAATAAATATTTCTGGAAATATATCCCATATACTTCAACTTCTTTTTCTGGAACATCATAAATCAAAACTAGTTATTTTTAAGCAATCTCCATTTCATGGTGATGTCGATACTTTATAATAGTGGTGGTGTAGTCAACATATGATTCTTACTTATCCAAATTTAATAGTTATTCATTTTTAACAACAATATGTTATTTAAAAACCAAAACATGTAGTTCTTCTTACTAAAATTCTATATGATGAACATGAATGTTCTATTTAAAATATAATGGGTGACACAAGGTTTTCTTTCTCTTTTTCTAAAATAATCAAGATATATACCTACTAATCAAATCCATAAATTTACATAGTATAAAAAAATTTCATATTTGATTGGATCCTATTCTATATCATAAATAAAAGAGATAATTATCAACAATCTATCTCTCAAAAATTTTATTAATTTTTATATAAACCACTTTTATGGTTGAGTGGGAACCAAAAAAAGTACACACCCATGAACCTATAAGGTAGGTTTCAGATTAAGTGGTATGAACATCTAGGTTCATGAATACATATTTTATACGTTGCATCATTCTTGATATAGTTAAAAAGAAACCACGATCCAAAAACCACCAAAAAATATCACCCTTCATTTATTCCCAGTCTGACATCATGTCGACCATCATCATTATTCGCACTAACATAATAATATTTAACAAAATAATAGTGAGGATATATGATAATCATTATCAAAATAATATATAGAGAATAAAATAATAATAAGTACACAAAAAATGTACAAAAGAAATAAATATATTTCAAGAATCATGTGAGGAATTCCCCAATATCAAAAAGATGATATAGGTTATAACTAAGGTAGAATCTTTTCCATCTAATGTGATCCAAACTACACTTTCACATAGTTTTCTCTCCCCAAGACTCATAATCTTAAAAACCCTCTTGATATAGAATAATCATCCACTATAGTAACATTAGATAGTGTGTCACCTCAAATAGTGTAATACTCGTCCATCGAATTCTCCCTCAGCTACCTAAGGATTCCCATAATATTCCAAATGGAGGTGAACTATAAAATTAATATAACAATATAACATTTCAAAGAATGATATCAAACCTAATCTATAAATACACTTCAATAAAACATTAACATTCATAATATTATATGTTCATCATTTTTCCATGTCATAATATTTTTCCATTATTAAATAAACAACATAATAGAGGAAATTATTCAGGGGTATATATGACATCAATATCAAAAAATCCTCAAATAATATCACAAATTATATAACCTTTTGTAAAATAAGAATAAAAATAATATGGATTTATTATATATAAAAATTAATCCTTTTCATAATAATGTAAAGATAAAAAAATAATTTTCATATTAAATAAAAAATATTTCACTTTTAATATAGTAAAATTCAAATTTATATTTTAAAAACATTACTAAAAACAAGATTCCTACTATATAAATTATAATAAGTAATTCATTAAGGAAACTCACAGTCATTTCAATAAATCCATCATTGAAATTTAAACAAATAACTTATGTTCAACTTTATTCCCAAAAATGATTTTATACATTGATTAGAAAACCCATTCCATGTTAATAAAATTAGAAAGAAAAATATAAGAAAATTTATTTTACCATCAATATTGGTATCAAATATAATTTCTATACAACTCAAAACATGAACTGAAACACATTATCACTCATGATTTAATTTCCTCTGAGCCACTTCTCTTCCTCGACACATTCTAATAGCGTTTCCATGGTGCTTTCTCAATGGGGGGAGACCTGTGCACCATCGTGGCTTCATATCACCCATTTTTCCCTCCATCATCACTTATTCCCCCTTTATTTATTTACATGTTTCTCTACATTTTATTCCCATACCCTCATGGTTATTTCTTCCTATATGTATGGTTTCATTGATTATAGTTCTAGTGTGGTTTTAACATGGTGGTAACATTAGTAGTTGTGTTGGCATCCAGTCCTAGATGTGCTTCTATTCCAAGGTCCTAGCCTAATTCTAATGCTTCTCCGTATTATTGTTCCCTCATCTCCCTTGCAGTCGTTCATAGGTAGTGGTTTCAAAGAGGCTTTGGAAGTGCATTTTATGGGTCGACAGTATTCCATGAGGCTATTCAAGGGTCACCCCTTCTCTGAGATGTGGTGGTCCTCATATGATGTTTTCATTTTTTTTGATGAATCTTAGGTTTAGTGTTAATTGGTTCTTGGTTTTGTTTGGGGGTGAAGGTAACCTAGGCTACTCAAATGCCTTATCCGACCTTATTTGTATATGCTCCTCTACTAGTCAAATCTAGAGTGATGGTAATTATGAGTTTTTTGGATATATGATTTGGCAGGAGACGGTGTCCCTTGGGTGATTTGAGTAATTCTTCTCGATTGAATGGGTTATGGGATTATTCATCTTCGTCGATGGGGATTTTCAATTGTGGAAACAAAAATGTCATTAAATATGTTTCTTTCAATTTTAATATATATTTTTTGCTGTTAATCGGTGAAGATTCTATTGTTTTTGTTAGAAGTTTTACGGCGGAAATGATGGAGTTGTATGGATTGGACATAAACAATTCTGATGTTTTCATGTTGGGGGTTTTTAATTTTAAATTATGTATCTATTTTGAATTATTTGTATGTCATTGTGGTTATTGATCAACATAAAAGAAGATTTTGGGAATAAAAAAATTGAATTTTTAGTCACTCATTATTTTATTGAGGAAATTAAA
This sequence comes from Viscum album, assembly GCA_963277665.1. Taxonomy (NCBI): domain Eukaryota; kingdom Viridiplantae; phylum Streptophyta; class Magnoliopsida; order Santalales; family Viscaceae; genus Viscum; species Viscum album. The sequence continues at coordinate 1,506,878,891 of OY728128.1, read as the reverse complement.
ATACATTGATTCTCTAACTAAAAATTTAATAATATAACTCCAAGTGGTGTTATTCCACAAAAATATATAATATCAACATCTTATGAGGCTAATAATAACCCTTAAAATAGAAAAAAAATAATTTAATTTCTTAAAAATTACACTAGGCTCTTATAGCTATATTATTGTAATATAGTGATAAAAACAAAGAAAAAGAAGAGGGGAAGTGGATTTTATGAATCAACCTTAATGAATCCCATCTATTTTATGGACAAATTACCTAGGAAAATAATGAAATTTAGTGGAATAAATTCAATTTGAATCCAAGTGTATATCTTATAAGGAGATAAATAAATAAATATAAGCCTTATTTAAACCAAATTTTTTAAAAAGAAATAGTTTATGTTAAAATGGGTGCATGGTTTTTGTGGCTTATTCTATAAATCATACAAAAACTATTAAATTTCCTCCGTAATTTCATTTTTTACAAGTTTTCTTTTTATACATGTTTTAGGTAACCAAGAAGCTAAACAATGTAGCCTAAAATGCATATAAATGTTCTATAATTTAACTTAAAGGCTCAAAATAAAATATAAAACAAATAGTCCTAAAAATGGTTATAAAAATGTAAATCATGAGTGAAATAGACATCTAAATACATGTAAATACTTCAAAATTGATATGTTATTTCAATACATCTTATAAAGACACATGTCTAAAAAAATTATTCTTGTTTAAATTATTTGTCAGAAAAAATATATTGAAATCACATGCTCCAAAATAATTTCCCAGTTCATTTTTAAAATTTGATGCATTTTCTATTATAAAAAATTATTCTATCATATATTGTAGTGAACATTATAATCATTCCCAATTCATTAATTTAAATCTTAACATTATAATTTACACAAATTTTTTATATTCTATTTTCCATTCTTAGTTACTTCACTAGATATTCACTCTAATTTTCTACACTTCTAAAACATTTATACATCTTAGGAAAATAAAATTTTTATTTCATATATATTTTACATATAAGTTGTGCAATTTCATAAATAAAGGGAAATAAAATATTTATATCAATTTATTTTATTACACTTTATGGGTATAGAAAATGTGAATATACCTACTATAGTAAATTTAAATTTTTTTTCTACTTTAATATGTGAATCTTTTAATGTTTTACATTCATTTGTGATTCATTCATTATTTTCCCTTTCTGTCATGTATTGAAAACCTAATTTCACTCCAACTTTTTCTTCAAAACATCATGGAAAACACTCTCAAGATGTTTTTTTTATTTTTATTTAAAAAATATCTTCATTTATATAATTTCATAATATGTTTTCATCATTATAATTCATGTGAAATTAACTCTATACTTGTTCTACATGAAATAAATTACTTATCATCCAATGGAATATATTCAAAATTAATCAAAACATAATTACATTTACAATAAATAATATTTTAGTAAAATGAATCCATTTTAATTATTATATAGTTATAAAAAACCTAAAAAATTACATTTCTGTATATTATGAAAAAAAGGGCCATTTTTTCTACAACTTCATTTTTAAATTTTTGGTGTCCCAAAATCCTTTAAATTTAAAATAATTATCATTTCACAGTGTGAAAGATCCATCATTGTACATATTCGAAATATTGATAGGTTTTAGATTTCTTGTAAAATAATATGTATTGTGTAACAATCTATGATTTTTGGGTTAGTAATTTAGGTCTCACTTTAGTTAAACCAAGTGTATTTGGACCTTATTAGGTTGTTGGAAGTTTTGGTCAAATCCATAATTATGGTTTCAAAAGGATAGCCTAGGTGCAGGGTTTATCCCCATGAGTATAGATAACACTAGGTACCCAGTGGTAAGTGGGTACCTAGTGGAAACCTAGTGGGTACTTCACTATCATCAAAAAAAATCATTTAATTACATAATTATGATAATTTTATTAATATTATGAATCAGCCTCATCTCTATCGGCCAAGTCCTTTATCATATTCACCCTCCAACTCTCATTCTCTTATCTTATTGGGGTTTCTCCTCTATTTATGGAACATTCATCATTATTTCATTCCAAGGGTATATTCATAGTTAAAGAAAATTGTAATATTGTGTCTATTTATGTTTCTATCAATGATTTATCATTTCTTATTGGTGGTTCCCTAATCTTATGGTATTGAAAAATTTATTTTTTCTTTGAATTTGAGTTGAATCCTCCAATAATATCTGATGATTGGGGTATTAATGCATCAAGTTAGGTTGTACCTGAATATCATTAAAAATTATAGGTATGAATATGTGTCGTGTGATTATAGGGTTAGACGGATAGGAATAATGGTTCTGTAATAGAACCAACATGGTGTTTCGTATATCGTGAGGGGTGCTAGGATGCTTCTTAGCATGAGATAGGTCTCTAAAACATTGTGTAGGGTCTTTTCTATCATCAATGGTGATGGTATATATGTAAATTATGCATTTAATAGGGGAAACCGTAATTTATAAGTATTTACCATCCTATGAGGGTGAACATAAATTAAAATTTACTTATAGGTGGTATTTGATATGTTTAATTATTATGAAATATATATGATGATTCCAAGGGTACTAGAGGTATTATAGGTCTATATTTGGTTCTAAAGTCCACGGAATGTGATATTTCATCTTAAAGGAGGATGGGTAGAAATGTGAGGGAATAGTTGTGGAATTTACAAAGTGGGGATCATTTTTGTATTGTTTCTATAGTGATTTAGAGTTGTTATTTTAGGTTAATGGTGTTGTTATTGGGTGCGAGTGTGGGTAACCTAAAGATAATAAGTGCTTGAGGATTATGATGTCATGAATTTTTGGCGACACATTAGCTAGTCATGGGGTCATGTTAACTCATTGAGGTTGTAAATAACCTTAAATTTCAAGGAATTTTTTTTCATAAATTCTTTGGGATTTTACGAGTACGCAGTTTCTGACGGCACTTGATTCTGAGGCTCGGTGTGCCCGAAATCAATTTACGAAGTTTAGCAGGGGTTCGTTCCGTAAACGAACGAGTGGGTTTTTCTATCTTTTGAACCAGTGCTCGGAATTGAAATCTGAGGGCACCGATGAAACCACAACGCATGTAATTTCTTAAGAGGACTTTTACTATAGATGTGTTTTCATGGGAGAAGGAGTTAAAAATTGTGGTTTAAATAAGATGAGAATAAAAATGTGGAAAAATTTTTATTCTTTGACTATGGAGGTTTTATCCTACATGGGGGAGTTAGGGTGGGACCCACTAGCATCCTAACTACCCATGTGAGGATAAATGTGAGGTGGGGCCCACACAAGCCCCAACCCTTCACATTCCTTAAACCCCCCCATTAAAACCATGTTTTTAATTGGGTAACTCCACCCCTCCACACTCTTCAAATTTAATTCATGCCAAAAAACATTAGTTTAATTAATTGAACCTCATCAATTAATTGAATTAAGTATTTGAATTTGTAATTCTGAATGCATGGAAAAGTAAAATAAAATAAGGAGAAGCATTATTTTTTTTGGTTGGCTGGTTGTGTTGAGAATTGGAGGAGAAAGATCTCAAGTTTCTTTTGGGAGAACTCTAGCTTTATTTGAAGAACATCATCCTCCCACGAAGACCATCTCCTCTTCGACGAAGAATGTCGTCACCACAAGGAGAGATGATGTGACTTTCCTTCTTCTCTCCGCAGCTAGTGTGATATGTCATCCCCTCATTGGACTCACGCCAACACCGTCTTCGAAACCTCACCCCGCGATGCCATCTTCTGCGACGCCAGAAAATGACATCGTTTATCGAGGTAGGGTTGTGTTTTGGTCTGAGAAATATTAGTTTTTTCTTCCATGTTGTCGTTACTCTTAAACCACTTGGTATCAGACTAATGCGGAAGGGACCAGACCAAACTGACATGGTCCGATTCCTCCGCCGTTTTTGTGAATATGTGGAGTCCTTCAACTGTTCTTGTGCGAGGAATCAAGTTATGTTTTTGGAGTTGATCGGTGGCTGGAAAACATTGTAAACGAACTCAGAGCATTGGGGTGACATAGAAGCGGATGTTTCGTAGAAATAGGATCATCAGAATGAAGAATGGACGCCCCGGGAGGCGTGCTGGCCAGAGGCGTCGTTTCTGAAAAATTCCAGAATACACGGCATGTCCTCCTAAAGCACACGCCGTGTAGTAAAATCATACTGTGGATTCCATTTCGGACGTTAAAAAATTAACACCCGACATGTGAATCTATACACACGGCATATACTTTCCATAATGTTTGTCAGAGGAGGCTTCGATGGACATGGCGTGTATTAAGAGAAAATACACGGACACAGACAGCAATACACCGCCAAGTAACACGACGTGTATTCACTTCATAGAAACGCAGAAATTGATTCGCGAGGCTCGGTGTGTAATCCCGGAGATACACAGACATGGGAAGAACCACACGGCCAAGAGGCACGGCTTGTACTTCCTTCAACATGCCAGAAGCGGCTTCGTGATGACTCGGCGTGTATTCTTGGAATACACGGACACAGGGTGGAGTACACAAGCATGTACTCCAGCACATGGCCAACGCACATGGACCTAACCATAGAGGTTTGGACGTGGAATGTAACCATACCACACACTGTGTATTTACTTATTTACATGACCATCCCCATGACACGGGCCATTTACATGGGTAGTACCTGGTGTCTGATAACATGACATGTACTTTTTACCTACACGCCATGTACTTTTAGGGAAATGACTTAGTCATCTTATTCTCTGTATGTTATACATGTTCTGCTTGGTTTTTCCCCCATGACGTGGGATGGAACGTTGGGATATATCATCTCTAGTCTTCGTGACTATTGATGTATCCACCCCTTTGAATCGAGGAGTGGACCCTCCCGAAATCGAGTATGCTGTGTGCGGGAACCCTAGAGCTTGCTGCAGCTGCGATGATGATGAGGACTGTAATTGGATCCTCCGTGGGTTCGGCAGCGATGACAAATGTACTTGGATCCTCCATGGGTTTGGCAGCGATGATGACTGTACTTGGATCCTTCGTGGGTTCGACAGTGATGGTTACTGTACCAGGATCCTACGTGGGTTCGGCAGCGACGACTTCTACACTTGGATCCTACATGGGTTCTGCAGGGGAGATGATTCAAAGGTTACATCTATCATCTCCACCTTTCTTCATGAGTCGTATACCTGTGTGAGATGATTCTTGACATTTAATCATTATCTTCGATAAGATTGTCTTGTTTTCCTAGTGTGGACTGAGTTGTACGTTCTTGTGTGGACTGGGTTGTACTTGGGCTCGGGAGTTGGAGCCGATCTAGAATTGATGGCTTAGGTATATGTATGGGAATATACCCAAGTAGAGTTGGTTGATACTTCATGTTTGTATCTTTCCTCTGTGGTTTACCCTTTGTAGATTCTGGGTGACCTTCGGGGGTCTCGGGGACCCTACTGAGTATCGTATGCTCACCCATGCACGGTCTATGCCCGCACTACGTTGTGTTGGTTGTAGGTGACGGACAGCGCTGAACGTGGTTGAGGCTAGTGGAGCAGGACAGTATCTGATGGTGGACTATCAGGTGGGACGTACGCGGAGAAGACGGCCGAACACGAGGAGCTGAGGAGACCATCTTTACCCACCCTTCAGGTGGGATAGCCGGAGGACGACTCGGTGGTTTCAAATTTACTTTACCGCTATTGTACTTTCTTCTCAGTTGTACTGTACTTTCAGTTGGGTTTTCATTCTGGCCCATTTACTTTTCAGCACTTACTTTTGTACTAAGTTTACTTACTGTATACTTTATCTTGCATTCTCTGTTGTGTTCTTTACTTATATAAAGGCAATTCCTTCACTTTTATCGGGATTTGCGCCTTTGGTGCTAGTCGCCAGCCCCTGGACTATGGAAGGCGGGCTTGGGGTAGTCACGGCACGGGCCCCGAGGATAGGTCATGAAAAATTTGTATCAGAGGAGTTGGTTCTACTGCAGAACTTAGGACTCTGATAATTTCTTCTCTGTTGAGCAATAATGCTTAGAGTATTGAGTGTGGTTATCAGTCCAGGGAGTCCAGTGTTGGTGCGGAGATCGGTGTATCCATACACCAGGACCCGGACTTCTGATTTCCGACTCAGTGCCTGAAAACATTGATTGCATGTGTCTTTCAAAAGTTTTATTTGTGATTACTTTGTGTCAGCTCACTAGATATATTGTATTAACCGTGGTGAACCTATTTCTTTTTAGGATGTCCCCACGACAGCAGCCTGCTAGGGTTCCATGTTACATGTGAGATGTCAGCCCACGGACGGACAAGGCCTCGGTGCAGGGCCCCATTACAGTGGAGGCACCGGCAGTACCTCTACCCACTGAGCCACCAATGCCACCAGCCCCATAAGCTGAGAGTGCACACCACCTGAGTGTGCTGCACGAGTTTTAGTGATAGAGGTCGCCCAGGTTCTGTTAAAAGATGGACCCTCAGGCAGCCGAGGATTGGATGGAGGCTATCTTCTGAGTCTTCAGATAATTAGGGACACCAGCTGACCGTATGGTGATCCTTGCGGCGAGTCTCCAACACGCAGCAGTAGGTAGATGGTGGAGCCAAATGCTCCTGGTGCCCGACGAGGCATCTCTACATTGGACGGACTTCGAGAGTCTCTTTTGCTCGGAGTTCATTCTATCCACCCTCCGTGCGGTGCACATCTAGGAGTTACTATAGCTGTGGTAGGGCAGCATGACAGTAGCCCAGTACTCGGCGAGGTTTACCAACCTCTCGTGCTACTCCACAGACATGGTACGAGACCCATTCCTCTGGGCCCGGACATTCGAGCAGGGACTGAGGCATGAGATCAAGGATTTGATGATCTCCCTCAGCATTCTGACGCAGGCAGGAGTACTGGAGCGAGACCTACTTGTGGAGAGCTTCCTTACTAAGCCTACCCCAGCAGCAAGGCCTACCGCAGGGCCACACGTAGGGGAGTCTTCTGCAGTCTGCAGTATACAGATGTTTTAGAGGTCCAAGCGGACTAGGCCATCAGGTGGGTGACCTCAGGATACTGGTTCAGAGGTGCGGGGCACACGCAGCAGATCCAGTCATACGATAGGCAGGCAGTGCTATGCATGGGGCGGGCAGGGCCACATGGATCATGACCGCCCACCCTCTCTATAGAAGAGTAGCAGACGGTAGAGGGACCACCTAGGCAGAGGAAGCGGTTCGACAGTGGCGGTCCGTACGGAGGAGGCGGACAAGGCAGAGGAGCTGGCTGAGCAGCGGGTGGTGGGCGGCGCTTTGAGTCTCTACCACCACCACCACCAGGAGGTCCACCCCGACCATAGGGAGTTGGCGCACAGAGGCATGCTCAGCTTCAGGTAGTGGAGGCTTATGACCACAGTGCACCTGAGATGATTCGAGGTACTATCTATGTCTACTCCACCCTTTCTACAGTTATTATAGACAAAGGAGTGAGTCATTCTTTCATTGTCGCTACCCTTGTTCGGAGCTCGGAGATTCCGACAGATCCGTTGGCTCGATCCTTACGGCTAGAGACTCCTACGGGAGAAGACTCGACGATTACACACTGGTGACGGTAGTGTGAGCTTACTCTTGGAGGCAAGGGCTTCAGCTGGGATCTTCTTGTAGCAGCGTCGAGGCCTTACGACATCATCTTGGGCATGGATTGGTTATCTACAGTCCATGCTCAGATCGACTGTATTAGGAGAAAAGTGTGGTGTGTCCGCATAGAAGGAAGCAGGTTCACCTTCACCAATGAAAAGGGAGCCTTCTCAGCGCAGGATGGAATTACACAGAGGAGAGGGTATCCGATCACACATCGGTTGGCTAGTATCATCCTCGGAGCGATTGATGTACAGAGTCTGAGTTTTCCTGTTGTGATGGATCAGTATGTGGACGTTTTTACTGACGACGTTCCAGGACTACCTCCTTGCAGAGAGGTAGACTTCTACATTGACCTGTACCCCGGGACAACCCCAATATCTATGCCAGCATATCATATGGCTCCCGCAGAGCTTCGTGAGCTACGGGTACTTCTGGAGGACTTGTAGGGAAAAGGATTCATTCGACCCAGTGTTTCACACTGGGCTTCCCCTATTTTGCTCGCCAAAAAGGCAGACGAGAGCTTGGGACTGTGTGTTGACTACCGTCGCCTGAACCAGGTGACTATGAATAACAAGTATCCACTTCCGAGGATTGACGACCTCTTTGATCAGCTCAAGAGAGCACGATGGTTCTCGAAGATAGACCTCAGGTCAGACTATCATCAGCTCAGAGTTTGAGACGAGGATGTGTAGAAGACGGCCTTCAGGTGTCGATATGGACACTATGAGTTCTTAGTTATGCCTTTCAGCATAACCAACACTCTAGCAGTTTTCATGAGTCTCATGAATAGGATCTTCCATCTTTACCTTGATCGATTTTTCATAGTCTTCATCGACGACATATTGATTTACTCGACCACTGAGGAGGAGCATGCTTACCACTTGAGGGTTGTACAAGACACACTTCGAGAGCACCAGCTTTATGGTAATCTCTCGAAGTGTCAGTTCTGGATTCGAGAGGTCCACTTTTTAGGGCACGTTATCTCTGAGGCGGGAGTTGAGGTGGATCCTGCGAAGATCAAGGCAGTGCTTCCTTGGGAGCCACCCAGGAGCGTGACTGAGGTGCGAAGATTCCTAGGTTTGGCTGGGTACTATCAGATATTTTTTCAAGACTTCTCCAGAGTTGCAGTACTGCTTTCAGCTTTGATGAAAAAGGGGAAACTCTTTGTGTGGTTAGATAGATGTCAGCAGAGCTTCCAGGAGCTGAGACAGAGATTGACCAGTGCACCCATCTTGAGGCTACTGGAGGAGGGCGTAGGGTACGTAGTTTACTGCGATGCATCATGAATCGGACTCGGCTGTGTCTTGATGTAGGAGCGGGCAGTGATCGCTTACGGTTCATGACAGTTGAGGTAGCACGAGCAGAACTGTGCAACCCATGAACTGGAGTAAGCAGTATTTGTCTTCTCCTTGAATATGTGGTGGCACTATCTGATGGGAGAGCGCTTTACAGTTACTCCAACCACCAGAGTCTTAGGTACATCTTCTCGCAGAAGGACTAGAACCTGAGACAGCGGTGATGGCTCGAATTCCTCCAGTACTATGACTTTGAGATAGTCTATACTTATGGGGTGGGGAACGTAGTAGCTGATTCTCTCAGCAGGAGGTCGGGCATTCAGGTACTTGGAGAGGCGACATTGCAGTTAGTCGTATTGCAGATATCCTTCATGGATAGAGATGGAGCAGGCTTCCTACAGTCGCTCATAGTCACTCCTCCACTACTTCAGTGGGTTAGGGAGGCACAGTGTGGGGACATTGACTGTGAAACACGACGTGCACAGATATCTATAGGATAGGCACATGATAGATTTTCTATAGGAGGAGAGCACGTAATCCTTTTCAGAGGACATACCATGGTACCAGTTGCATTAAAGTAGGAGGTGCTCAGAGAGTTTAACACTTCCCCATTGTAAGTATATCCAAGAGTAGAAAAGATGTACCAGGGTCTTAGACGACAGCACTGGTGGCCGGGTATGAAGAAGGTTGTGGTAGAGTTTGTTTCACGATGCCTCACCTGCCAGTAGTTGAAGGCAGCGCACCAGGTACCAGCAGGCCTGGTACAGCCCTTAGAGGTCTCAGAGTGGAAGTGGTACAGGATATCCATGGATTTCGTGATGGGAAATCCACGTACATCTAGAGGACACGACTCGATATGGGTAATCGTCAACCGAATCACCAAGTTGGCCCACTTTCTACCTATCAGAGAGCAGGGCTCAGTGGAGAGCATGGGACGCCTCTATGTTCAGGAGATCATATGGCTTCATTGTGTGTCATCATCTACCGTCTCTGATCGAGATGATCACTTTACTTCCCGGCTTTGGAAGGGGTTTTAGGAGGCATTTGGGACATAGCTACATCTGAGCACCACCTTTCACCCTCAGACGGATGGCCAGATGGAGAGGACTATTCAAAAACTCGAGGACATGCTCTGTGCATGTGTCCTTGACCTTGGTCACAGCTGAGAGGATCACTTACCCTTGGTGGAGTTTGTGTACAAAAACAGCTACCACTCCACCATCATGATGGCACCATACGAGGCATTGTACGACCGACCTTTCATATCACCTCTGTGCTGGACTGACCCTGGGGAGTCAGCACTCGTAGGACCAACGATGGTTCAGGCTATGACATAGAAGGTTCTGATCATTCATGAGTCGATGAGGACTGCTCAGAGTTGATAGAAGCCCTATGCTGATAGGAGCCGGAGACTACTAGAGTAAGAGGATGGCGACCATGTTTTCTTATAGGTCTCACCTCGATGTGGATTACACATATTTGGCTGGGGCGGCACGTTTTCTCCATGCTTCATCAGACCATTCTAGGTTCTCAACAGGATAGGCGAGGTGGTTTATCGCCAGGCTCTTCCACCTCAGCTGCACCGGGAGCACGATGTCTTTCACGTATCTCACCTAAGGAGATACTTTCATGACCCGACGCATATCATCGAACACGAAGAGATGGAGATTAATGACGAGGAAACATTTGCGGAGATCCTAGTGGAGATTGAGGATCGACATGAGCGTGTCCTACGTGGAAGGTTGATTCCTCTAGTGAGCATTAGGTGGCAGCACGGAAACCTCCAAGAGAGCACATGGGAACGGGAGGCTCAGATGCATGCACAATACCCTCATTTGTTTCCCTTGTTTATGATGTAGCTTTAAGGGGATGTAAATCCCTGAGATAAGATTAATGTAAAGACCCGTAAATTTCAAGGAAAATATTTTCATAAATTCCATGGGATTTTACGAGTACGTCATTTCTGACGGCACTTGATTTTGAGTCCCGGTGTGCCCGGAATCAATTTCCGAAGTTTAGCTCGAGTACGCTCAGTGAACGAACGAGAGGGTTTTTCTATCTTTTGAACCGGTGCTCAGAATTGAAATCTGAGGGCACCGATGAAACCGTAGCGCTATTAATTGCTTAAGATGACTTTTACTATAGATTTGTTTGCATGGGAGAAGGAGTGAAAAATTGTGGTTTAAATAAGCAGAGAATAAAAATGTGGATCAATTTTTATTCTTTGACTATGGCGGTTTTATCCTACATGGGAAAGTTAGGGTGGGACCCACTAGCATCCTAACTACCCATGTGAGGATAAATGTTAGGTGGGACCCACACCATCCACAACCCTTCTCATTCCTTAAACCCCCCCATTAAACCCTTCTGTTTAATTGGGTAACTCCCCTCCTCCCCACTCTTCCAATTTAATTCATGCCAACACACATTAGATTAATTAATTGAACCTCATCAATTAATTGAATTAAGTATTTGAATTTTTAATTTTGAATCCATGGAAACGTAAAATAAAATAAGGAGAAGCCTTATTTAATTTTTGGTTGGCTGGTTGTGTTGAGAATTGGAGGAGAAAGAGCTCAAGTTTCTTTTGAGAGAACTCTTGCTTTATTTGAAGAAATTAATCCTCCCACGAAGAACGTCACCTCTTCTTCAAAGAACACCATCACCATAATGAGAAATGGAATGCCTTTTGTTCTTCTCTCCACAGCTTGTGTGAGCTATCATCCCCTCCTGGGACTCACACCAACACCGTCTTCGAAACCTCACCCCGCGATGCCATCTTCCGCGATGCCGAAAAACGACATTGTTTATCGAGGTAGGGGTGTGTTTTGGTTTGAGAAATATTGGGTTTTCCTTCCATGTTTTAATTCCTCTTAAACCACTTGTTATCGGACTAATGTGGAAGGGACCAGACCAAGCTAACACGGTCTGATTCCTCTGTCGTTCTTATGAATAAGTGGAGTTCTTCAACTGTTCTTGTGTTGTGAATCATGTTTTGTTTTCGAAGTCAACCGGAGGCCCAAAAACATCGTAAACGGCCTCAGAGCATCGGGGTGACTTAGAAGTGGAAGTTTCATAAAAATAGGATCATCAAAATGAAGAACAGACGCCCTGGGAGGCATTATTTCCAGAGGCGTCGTTTTTTGAAAATTCCAGAATACACGATGTGTACTCTAGAAGCACACGCCGTGTAATAAAAGCGTATCGTGGCTTCCGTTTCTGACGTTAGAAAAGTAAAACACGACGTGTGACTCTATACACACGGCGTGTACTTTCCACACTATTTTTCAGAGGAGGATTCGATGGACATGGCATGTATTCCGGGAAAATACACAGACACAGAAAACAATACATGGCCAAGTAACACAGCGTGTATTCACTTCATAGAAAGGAAGAAGTGTCTTCGCGAGAATCGGCGTGTAATCTGGGAGATAAACGGACATGGACAGAACCACATGGCCAAGAGGCACGTCATGTACTTCCTTCACCATGGAAGAAGCGGCTTCGTGATGACTCGGCGTGTATTCTGGGAATACACGGACACGGGGTGGAGTACACAAGCATGTACTCCACCACACGGCCAGACATGGCAGCTCACATGGACCTGACCCTAGAGGTTTGGACACAGTGTGTAACCATACCACACACCATGTATTTACTAATTTACATGACCAGCCCCATGACACGGGCCGTTTACACGGGCAGTACCTGGTGTCTGATAACACAGTGTGTACTTTTTTCCTACACGCCGTTTACTTTTAGGGAAATGACTTGGTCATATTATTCTCAGTATCTTGGACATGTTATGATTGTTTTTTCCGTATGAAGTGGGATGAAACGTTGGGATACATCATCTCTGGTCTTCGTGACGGTTGATTTATCCACCCCTTTGACTCGAGGAGCGGACCCTCATGGAATCGAGTATGCTATGTGTGGGAACCCTAGAGCTGGCTACGGCTGCGACAACGATGACGACTGTACTTGGATCCTCTATGGGTTCGGCATCGATGATGACTATAATTGGTTCCTCTGTGGGTTCAGCAGTGACAACTTCTGTACTTTGATTCTACGTGGGTTCTCCATGGGAGATGATTCAGAGGTTACATATATCATCTCCACCCCTCTTCATGAGTATTATACATGTGTGAGCTGTGACTTGACTTTCAATCATTATCTTTGATAAGATTGTCTTGTTTTCCTGTGTGGACTGAGTTGTACCTTCCTGTGTGGACTGAGTTGTACTTGGGATCGGGAGTTGAAGCCGATATGGAATTGTTGACTTAGGTATATGTATGGGCCTATACTTAAGTAGAGTTGGTTGATACTTCGTGTTTGTATCTTTCCTTTGTGGTTTAACCTTTGTAGATTCTTGGAGACCTTCGGCGGTCCCGGGGTCCCTACTGAGTATCGTATACTCATCCCTGCACGGGCTATGCCCGCACTATGTTGTGTTGGTTACAGATGATGGACAACGCTGATCATGGTTGAGGCTTGTGGAGCGGGAGAGTATCCGGTGGTGGACTATCAGGCGGGATGTATGCGGAGCAGACGACCAGACCCGAGGAGTTGAGGAGACCATATGTACCCACCCTTCAGGTGGGATAGCTGGAGGATGACTCAGTGGTTGTTGATTTACTTTACTACTTATGTACTTTCTTTTCAGTTGTACTGTAATTTCAGTTGGGTTTGTATTCTGGACCATTTACTTTTCAGCACTTACTTTTGTACTCAGTTTACTTAGTGTTTACTTCATCTTGTGTTCTCTATTGTGTTCATTACTTATATAAAGGCAATGCCTTCCCTTTTATCGGGATTTACGCCTTTGTTACTAGTCGCCAGCCCCTGGCCTATGGAAGGCGGGCTTGGGGTAGTCACGAAAAGGGACCCAAGGACGGGTCATGATAGAGGATACTCCTAGTGATAAATGTTAGTAAATGGGTGTTAATGAGGTTTATCATTATTGTGGTTAAGTTATATTGTGGATTTTTCTCACCATTGGGGTTGAGGAGAATAGATTGTTTTTATATTGAGGGTGTGGTGTTGACTAGTATATTATTCAAAAAATAAAATATAATTATGTGGAATATGGTGATTATATTAATCATTGGATTTATAGAGGGGTATGAAAATGTTGTTGGACATGAATTGAAGTTCTATTTTGATATAGGATGTCTTGGAGACATTGATCTAGTTATGTGGAAGGGATGATACCCCACTAGTGATTACATAGTTATGACATGAGGTTACTGATGATGCAATGATTTAAGGTGGAAGATCATCTGATACTTCATGTATATTCAGTCTTTTGGTACATCATCTCACTCTAAAATTGAAAAAAAACAAGTAGTTAGATGCATGAGGTTGAATATATAGTACCCCATATGTCAAGGTAATTGTATGGTTCATTATTGGTTTTCATTTAATGTTATTCATAAACACATATAATATTGGAGGTACTTAGGGTGTTGTTGATGGTGGCCTTCTATGTTTCATACTGACACCTACATGGGCATCTCAATAAATATTTAGTTCTTCATGTTTCATTTTTTTGGATATGTGGTGGCCCTAGTGTAGGAGTTGGACTAGGTACGTAATGGTTTATAGTATTTATTGGTTTCAGGGATAACATAGAAGATGTAACCAAAATGATCCTTAGTTTCAAGTGATTTTTAATATTGTATTTATGATTTATGGTTTCATGTATGAGATTGAATCAAACTGAGTAATACATTATGGTATTCCAATTATATTTATAATCTACACTTCCATTATTATGGATTGTGATTCTAGTACCCAAAATTGGTCATATCACTAAGAGGGGGTGAACCAATGATCCATTTTTTTTATAAATTTTGATATTTAAGTAAAACATTACGACTGTTTAAGATCTTGATCATCTCAATTTTCATCCCTCAACCTTACCAAAATATTATAGAGATTAAATGGAATAAGAAATATATTTTTTATAATATTCAAACTCACTGTGAGATCCTACTCCTTATTCTGATTGATTAAACCATTCAATCATAGGTTATCCAATATAAAACGAAGAGAATACATAATGACTCTTATTAATCCTTTTATAAAATCCCCATAAACATAAAGTCACATTATAATATTATATATTTTCTCAAAAACTATAGGTTATTATTTCTGATATAAAAAATTGAAACCAAAACAAAAAATATTTTTCATAATCATGGATGTTATTGTAACATTTTTTGTAGATATTCCTCCATGTTACTTCTAGAGTATCAGAACTACACATGAAAACCTATTCAGCAACTTAAATGTTTGACAATCACAATCAAAACCATAAGAAATTATCATTACCTTTAGATCTTCATTTTTTTGGTTTATTTTCACTTCACTAAATTATTGGTCATTTCTAATCTTATTCTCCATTTTGAAAATCTCATGGCTACAGTCCCTCTTCTCCTCCATTTTTATCATCGAAATTTTGTTCTTTTAGAAAATATTATATGTAACTACTTCTCACTATTTATTTTTTTAATTGATTCATGAATAATCTTATCATTCATATTTATAAAATAATTAGTAATTTGATGATTTCTTCTCATATTTAATGTTAAATACTATCCTTTATGACAACTTTACATTATATATAATATTTTCTTTTCTTTGGTTTCATAAAAAACATAACACATTTCATGGTTAGTATTTATACTAATTCTAATTCATGGATCTCTCTTATTATTCATAAAATACAAACATCATGGACCCTAATATCTACTTCTTTTCAAGGCTGATTTTAAAATAATTTCATTCAGGTAGGATGTATATAGAGGATTGTATTTCATATATGAATAATCACATGACTTCACAAAGTTGAGAAACCTATAATCACATATGATAATCTCCTCTAAATTTTATTAAAAATAATAACCATGCGGTTAATTGGTATTTATAAGCTAACAAAATCAAGAATATCTCTTAGACATTTTGAAAATCTATATTAACCAGTGATCCTCTTGCAACTTTGAAAAATATTCCGCCATCATTTTGAAAATGTGTATTTATTCACAAAAAATCACTAACAAAGTTTCCATTTTTTATTTAATGTTCACATATTTCATTCTCTTAAAAAACTAAATAGGATTTTAAAGTATTGAAAAATATGTATTCCTAAATTCAGAAATTCAAGAAAAGTATAGCCTCTAGAAAATCATTAGTGTTACTCTATCTAAAAAAGGTATTTTAAGTGATATCAATCAAACATATATATCACAGTAATTGTTTCCACTAGTTAAAGAAAATATAATCATGAATATTCATATGACCCCTTCATCCAATATATTGAATGAACATGGTATACAAAGGGTGTGAATACCATGTGGATACTCATAGGTTCTTGATTAACTAAGTATTTTCTATGTTAATGAATTTTTCACATTTTATTCATCCTTATGAATGATCACAACACATGTCTCATCAATGTATTGTTTTACACTCATTTAGTCTATCATAATAAAGGAACCTAATGTTATACTAATCATATTATAAGATAGATCTCATCATGGTAAATCTATAATCAATGATATGATCAACATCATACCCAACCACCCTTTTATTAGGACCTTTTAATATCTAGATATGAATAATAAAATTCCCAAACCACTACTGTAGGATGAGTTTCATTCAAATATATGGTGTTTCTCTCTTTCTCTTAATTATTTTTACATCCTTCATCATATGTTTTAAATAAAATTCATTTTCTTTATACATCAATTAGTAAAATTTATTAGGCATAAATTTTGGGATAATTTTTAGAGGAATATAAAACATGGGTACCCATTTAAACTTAATTCATTTACTGACCTATGAGAAAAGTTACTTACGATTTTCATGATTTTTTTGGTTTTTATATTATCTTTATTTTTAATTTTTAAATGAAATGGGAATCCATGAATTATTAAATTATAAAAAATTTTATTGGACTATAAAATCACTACTTGAGTGAGTAGATGATTTTTTATATGTATGAGATTTAAATATTTTAGTTTAATAGATTAATAGATATATGATTTTTCTTGTATTAGTTTCTACAATGTAACAAATTCAGTTTAATATTTTCAAATATAATTTAGGAAAATGTGTTTAAAAAGTGTATATATATATAATATATGTGTAAAAAATATTAATACATGATTAAGAGATAAATTTTTGTTTATATCTAGTTGTCCATGATGGATCCATGTATTGTCTACAAAAATATTCTCAAGGGTTTCCTTTTATTTGAGTTACTTTGTTCCAGATCAGATAAACTTATTCTTGAATAAAAATATATTTGGGATCATACAGTTCAAACTTTCTCTCATGACTTAGTTATTATTAGGATTTTTAATTGTCCAATAATAATTAATAGAGGTAGTGTAAGTAGTTAATAAATCAAAACCAAGATCATACCATTGTATAAAAAATGAAACCAGGTATAGACTAGAAATTAAGTACCAAATATAATAGTTTATATATGTTAGATTGATGAAAATTCAAGATATTTTAGTTTCCTTAATTAATGCTTACTGATGATCAGAAAGAAATACTGAAAATATTATTTTCTCTATGTTGTATCCATGAGTTGAATCTAAATCACTCGCCATATGAGTGGGACTCTTCTTCTAAACATGACATCCTGGAACCTCGTTTTTTAAAGGTTTAAGAGGAAATAGAGATATGGGTATGGGAGTTTCAACTAGGGCTTGAAAATTCATTCCTAGAACGTCACATGGAAACATTTTCTTTAATGATTCCTTGGAGATTCTCCTTTGGAAATATTGTATTTACTTATGTCTTATAAAACATGAGTAAAAAACAATTCCAATTCATTAAATATTTCCATGAATTATTTTCCCTATCATTATATTTTATATAATGGATTTTAATGAATGTTAATCATGGAAAATTCATTCTACTGATAGTGGTTTTCACTCATCCATCATTAATATTATAAATTGTGGCATTATAATAAAGTTCAAACCTTATGAAAGTGGTAAGTCATACATAATGACTTGTACGGATAGTGGCACATAAACATTCACTATGACACAACATATAATATCGTATTATTAACTTATTTATTGTATGTTTACTTTCCGTAAGATATCCCAATAAAAAAATAACATATCCATTAGCATCCTATGATAATGTGATTTAGAGGAAATCTCCTACAACCCCGCACCTTCACAAAATCTCAATAAACTTTGATCTATTTTACCTAATATCATATCTTATAAAATAACTTGTGAAATCACATCCAAAACTCTTCTGTATATCTTCTAAGACACATTTATAAATCTATCATCAACTTCACCATATACCACATTGTAGGAAATACCTTCTAAACTTCAATCTAAAACTCTTTTGGATTAACACTAAAAATATTTCATGTAGCAATTGAAATCAAAATCAGTTCCCATTTAGTCAACCATAATGTTTGACCTATGTACTATTGTAGCATTGAAAAAATATATGAATTTCTAGAACTATAAAATTATGCCTAGAGAGACCTCAATTAAAACATTAGTGTTACTCAAGATATAATGGTATCTGGTGTGATCTCTATCAAGAATGAGTATCTCTATACATATGTCCACCAATATCACCACATGATAATGTGTAGTCTCATATATTTCCTTTTTCTAAGACATCAAGTTACTGTGGGACAAGAAGTAGGTTAATACCATAAATCCAACTCACACATTATTAACGCTCTGACTATAAACCAACCATGTCAGAGAATACATCACACAGAATTCACCATTATGGATGAAAATGTCACATTTCCATCACCTGAATAGATAAGATTATCAAATTTGATAAATTGGTAAAGTATCACTCTCCTAGATCTATCTCAATCAAAGGAATAGATTTCATACTAATCATATGAGTGTAAAAATATCATCTTGGTTGAGCTTCAACCAATGATGTGGTCATCGATAGACCCAACCACTCTTTGATTATCTAAACCTAAAGATTGGTGAAATAAAGGTATAAAATTATAATTTTCCTCAGGCTATGAATATCCATAACCCCAAATAGTGGGGACTCTAAATATGATTCATACACACCTAGTATACCAAATATATAGTGTATGATACTTCATAAAACATATAAAGTTGTTAATATAGTATTAAAAAATTTATGCCTCTGGAACATATTCTATATGTCTATAAAAGAATAATACTCATGCTAAACTTAACATTTAATTATAGACTATATTACTCCATGATGAAAATTTATTATGGAAAACCTAGATTTATACTTTAAGTTGTCAATTATCATTACATATCCGTAAATGTGTATATATATACATATATTCTACTAGCATAAAAGAATGAAAATGTAAATATTTACTTATTATATAATAAATTTATACTTTTCAAACTCCTTCGTGAATATTTAAAAAACCGCACTTAATAATTGTTTTATCATATCATATGCGGTAGACTTTTAATGCATCCTTTTTTTTACTACACTTTCTTTGGTTTTGTTAAAATATTAGTTATATATGTATTTTTTTCTGAATCTCTACTTGGAAAACTGATAAAACCCCTCCTCTAATCTATTTAGTGAGTAAAATAATTATATAAAGAAATTTTGAATAGTTTTGATATTTAGGAATAATATTCATATTGTCTAACTCCATTATTATATCAAAAAATCCATGACTTTACAATACCAAAATTTTTTATGTCAATAACTTATATTGTATAATTAAAACTTTTTCAAGTACATCATCCCCATTCATGGAACTAATTTCATAAAATATTTCCAATAAAATTTCATGGTAATCAATGTAAATATTTACATTATTACCTATCATCACATCTTAAAATTATTAGGGATAAACTTGAAGTCACATTCTTATGATAACTAAATATAACACTTTTTATTTCTCTTTTCCACCATGACCTAAAACTCTTTCAAGGTATAAAGTGAAATTCAATTTATATTTCTTGTAGGAATACTACATTAATAAATAGTGATATTCAATTTTACATAGTATCTTAATGTAACCCTTTACAATTTTATTTACCGTTATATATTCATAACTCTTTTGGATAGAAAGTATAAAATCACTTTATGTTTTAAATAGTATAATATTCAATATGGTATCCAGAGTTCAAGCATACTCCCACTATATTCTTAGGAATTAAATTCTCTTTAGAATATCATGATAAAATATATAAACTTATTTGTATTTGAAAATGAAACCCTATTTCTATTTATTATAAATATATAACAAATAAAATATCTATTTAATATCATATATGGTATTCTATGAGTATGGATTGTTTTCCTATGAAATTTAGACTTTATAAAAATGTACCACTGATGGGTGGTGGTAACAACTTCTTTGGTATTTAACAAACATATGAATAAACATATTATCATAGATAAAACATTTATATCATTGTAAAATTTTCCAAAAAGGTTATAGAATATGATGAACCATAATCCATGTGTATATAGGTTATAATTTGATATTTTTTATAGAAAATATTTATTAGTAAACAAATTATCTTATCATATACCATAAATAAGATAAATATACACATTATTCATTATGATCTATATGATCTTGATAAAATTATTTATATTCGATCAATTGATGTTTCAATAGTTTTATTTTTCACTTAAATAAAAAATACAAGCTCTGTCAATTATCCCTTGATTTTGAACTCTTATATATTTAAAAGAATTTAAAATTATACCATTGAAATCACATACCCTTAAAATCTAAATAAAATATTTATATTACGTTGATACTTGTTATAGAAATTCCATCATATTTTAAAAGCTATTTTATGTATCTCTATAAATATCATCACATGGAATCATTGAGCCTTATAGATTTTACCTTTAGGTTTTAATTTCCATAAAGGGATTTCTGAAGAAACATTATTTGACCCCAAAACAAAAATTTATTCTTTTTTAAACTTTTATTCAATTATAATGTCTCTAAAGAAATATACTGTAGACATCACTTGCTTAATTCATCTATTCTCAACACTTAAGATTTTCGGGTAAACATTACATAAACTCATTCACATTATTATAAAATTTATATCAATGACAATAGAATGAATTCCTTAACTCTACTGGGACTTAAAGAAACCATTAGTAAATACCCTAACCCTAGTAGCCTAGAGATGGTAATTAGTTTATTACATTGGCAAAAGACACAATAGATCACATCTCAATGGAGCAAATAATTTATTAGTTTTGGTAAACTAGAAACATGATTAATCTAATAATCACATATTAAAACATAAAAATACAATATAGTGAGATTAAATATTCTTTTCTAGTAAAATCATTAAAATATTCTTTTATAAAATCATTGGGAAGGTAAAGAAAATAATGATGATCTTAGATTCTCAATAAGGGTTAGATATAATGGAAGCTATCAAGATTAAATAAGTTGTGAACAACTTTTTGAGGTAGATAACTGGTAAAAACATTCCATTTTATCAATAAATTTAGCATAAAGAATAATATACTAGGAATAAATGATGATTAACTAATGATATATAAATAATCAAATGAACTTGAAACTTCTCCATGGATATCATAATTACTCAAATAAGCACATCAACATCAAGAACTAATCTCATAGTGATGGAATGCATAATTTTATACATCATAAACTTACCTTAAAGGCCTTGTATAGAGACTTATTATATAAATGGATATGGCCACAGTCAAATACTCAAACTAGTCAATCTCATGAGAATTTTTGATATATCTAATGGAGATGGAAGTCCTTTCCCATAACTTTTTAATTCCAATGCATTCAACATATGAATGGGTTAATAATGATTAAATACATAATCAACATAAGCATTCATATTGGAAAACTAACTTAGGAAATGTTAAGATTTCCCCATTTAAACTAATCGTAAATCATCCATTAAAAAAATATGTTTTTTATAGATACAATATATCCCTTGTAGATCATCAGTAAAATAAATGGTTGTTTTCATTGATGAAACGAAATACCATAAAATGATCATTAAACCATTCTTTAGGAAATACAAATTTTACTTGGAAATTCATTTTTAAAAACTAAGAGTATCAAGAAAATTAGGAAAAATATTTTTATTAAAAATAATAATGGAAACATGAGAAGGATGATTCAAAGAAATTAGTAGTCATGACTATAAGAAAATTCTATCCATGTCGAGTATGTTAAAATAAATATTTCATTAAAATTTTGGTAAAATGACAAGAAGATTATTTTTAAACCATTTCATAAAAAGTAAAATATGGGAATAAATTTATTTTATAAATCATTATGGAATATTAAAAACAATTTTAGGATATTTCAACGAAAATATGGACATGGAAGAAAAATATTCCCGATCGAATAGAAAACAAAGTCAATTTTAGTTAAAAAAATATGATTTTGATCTATTGAGTACAGAAAATAATAATATTAAAGTAAAACTTATAATTTTTAAAAATAAACTATCTATAATAATATATATTGGCTTTTAGATATAAGGATCATATAATTTTCTGAGTAGAGACATAAACATAATATAATCTCGAATAATCATGTGATTTTGAATCAAACCCTTATCACTTTAATACCTTTTCAATCATAATCCCTATTAAATAAAGAACCTAAAATAAATAATTGAATTCAATTAATATAATGTTAACTGTGATATATCATATCAAAATGTTTGTATATACAAAACATAAAATAAATTAGGTTTATAATAATAAAATATTCATCAATGAATGTAAATTGATATAAAATTGTTTATAAATATCATACCATTGAAGTGATAATTAACCATTGAATTGATTATGTTCCAAAAATGTAAATTCATATAAAAAAATTTGAAATAAAATATAAAAAATTCAAAATTACATACATAATCTTAGAATCCAAAAGATAATGAAGAATTAATATAACCTAATAAAATGAAATTGAATTTTGAGACCCCTTACCTCATGTCTGAATCACGATGTACATTTTGTGTCATCCTTATTAATATAAATATTTTCATTATTCACTTTTTTAAGAAAAAAATCAATTTTATTATTCCTCTTACTTTATTTATTACCATTTTATATTTAACTTCTTAATCAATTAAGTTCACATTTGATGTTTTGAATATATTCAATTCCTATGTCCAAAATGACATTAGTCGTTTGAATATGGTATTAGAGTTCTTTGGTAAATAATATAAAAAATAATTATCATGAAATAATTATCAGTTTTATACATTAATTATAATTTTTATACATACATTGAAATAATGTTTTTAAAAATGAAATATGTTGAAATCATAATTATGGTAAACCATATGTACGAATGAGAAATGTTCCCATTTTTTGAAAGATTATAATTCAATGAATAAACGAATTATTTTATTTTGATATAATGAAAACTATAATGTAAACATAATATTATTTATTTTAATTTAATTATATATAACAGTCATGTGACAAGTTCCTAAAATATTAAACACATCCCTTCGTTAAGCTGGTAATCTACACGTATGAAAGAATGACAATATCCTTTTTAAATGAATTGATTGGTAAGAAATTAGATGATATATTTTCTTTAAATAATTATAAATATTTAATGAATATAATATATGTATATATATTTGTTAAAAATATTATTAAAACCATTTGTGAGAAATGTTGATGGAAAATTAATTACAATGGTTCATGAGATGGTTGTTTGTAGTACACAAGAATGACAATTTTATTTGAAATTTTATGGAAGTGGATATGGATATATGGTATTATATTAACACAAAAACATATAATTATATGGGATATATAGATTTTATTAAATCATCATGGTTTAATAAAATCATAAGGTGGTTCAATTAGAAATAAAATAAAAATGATCAGTTAATAATGTTGTCTCTCCTTTGGACAACCCTTTTCAGTTTATAGCAAAATCCTTCATAGGATGGTTTTATAATAAAAAAGGCATATAATAAATCTATAAATAAGCAAGTAAAAGATTTTGGTAGGTCGCGTATGAACCCAAATGATTTTTACATGTCAACAATAGAGGAGAGGAGGTTCCCTTTTATAAGTGAAAGCTTGGGCAGTTTTAGAATTCCTTAAATTAATAGGTTAATATAAATTAATTTTCATATTAAAATGGATAAAAGACGATTATATTTGAATATAATATTGTTATGAGGTTAAATAATCTCCTAAAATAAATTTTTCACATTTTGAGGTTATGTTTTCTTCCTTATAATTTTTTAGACCATTGTTTACCCTTTTTTAATATTATCATAGTAACAAAGTTTTTACTCTTTTTGGGTAAATATAGATAATATAAAAGGGAAATTGAACAATAAATAGATCATGGATAATATTTTTAAACATATACCAGTCACTTGTCTAAAGATATAATTTTTATTAATTTTAAATCAATTAACAAAATTTTATTTATTATAAAATAATCAAAATGTCATTTTTAAACTATTCATTTAATTTGTCTTTGAAAACTTCATGACATAAAAAGAATTCAAATATATTCCATTAAAAAAATATAAAACAATATATTTATCTAAAAAATTAATGGAACACAATAATAAATTCAATTTATATTTCTTTTAATATTTAAAAAATAATAATTTTATTTTATAAATAAATAAATATTGCATCCGTCTTGCATAAATATTTACAGTTATTATATAATTAAAAAAACTATAACTAAATTAACCTCGCGAAAATAATTTCATTAATCACCCAATAAACATTAATATTCATTCAAAACTAGTTTTCTTTGTTCTGAACCCAAAGTAGATATTTAAAACCAAGAGGGTGACATTTTGTCTTTTTTTACATAAAATATAAAATATGTCACTTTTATGGAAGCATTCCATAAAACAAAATATGTCTACCCTAAGGTGATAATAATCTAAATATATTCATACAGTAATATTTATGAGGTAAATTATGGACTTATCACTTATTCTTCACTTAATTTAACATGATTTAACCTTTTACCACGATGACAAATTTTTCATATTTTTACTATTCATTAAAACCAAAACATAACATGATATTATTAAATAATATTAATTATTATGATTTAAAATGTGGAATCCATTTTAAAACCTCAATCATTATATGTTTCAGAAATTCATTTTGTATGTATCTGGTAAATTGTTTTGAAAAACGATTTTCTAATGAAAAAATGCCTTTTAAGTCTAAAAGATTTTTTTACCAAGATCACGTATAAATTTGATTAATATAAAATTAATTATATTAAATAAAAGTAAATGAGAATTATATTAATTTACAATCAAATTTAAAAATTTATGAGGATTTTTTAAGGAAAATAAATAAATGTATTTGAATAATCTGTATTCTTTTACTATTCACTAAAAATATATCTTTTTAGAAAATCCCAAAATTTTACCCTAACTTAACTTTGATTTGATTATTTAAAAAATTATATTCTTTTTATAAAATAAATTTTTTAAAGTTACCAAAATTATGTATAATATTTTATCACTAAAAAAATTAAATCATCTTTTGAAGAAACCATTTTTTTGAAGAATAAAATATCTTTTCTAAAAATTGAATGATTATTTACTATGTATTTATCAATATATTTATATTTATTATCACCTTTATATATATTTAATAAATTATTTAATACTATTTGTACTCACTAATTCAATGGCTATTTTATAACATTCATATTTAAATAATATATATCATGGGCTGTTTAAGCTTGGTATTGTGTATCATATACACTATCAAACATAATTTTCTTTTAATACAACATAGTGTTTCAACTCTAGTCTCACTATGTCATTAATATAACCAATAATATTGAGTATATGAGTGGAGAAAAAAATTACATCAGAAATTTTTCATTTAATTTCTTCAAAAAAACTAAGTGAGTCATTTAACGCTTCCTATAAACATCTAGATTTAACTGTTGACCAGCTTCAAAACATGGTTACTTAGGAATGGGTTACTCTAACACATTGAATATCTCCTACATAACAAATTTTCTTAATTTACCAACAATTATAACTACTTATATTTATATTATCGTTCCAAAGTATTAATCTCAAAGTTATGTGTATTGACGATGATCCTATTATCTATAATATAAGATTCAGTCATATCAGTATCATGTATTATTATCATTTAAGGGATTTTATTAAATGGTCTCCCACTAAAATGGTGACAACTTTTAAACTCATCATATCAATTAGTGGGCCAATATTTATATTTCACTGTGAAATGAGTCCACTTTGAAATACATATCACCATTTATCCTTTTAGTAATGGAATCATGTCAATCATATCAAATATGAATCTTGGATAGTTGAGTGGATAACTCTTGATACAATCCAAAAAATGGATAAACCCAAATGTACTTATCTAGAATCTTGATGCTTGGTGTTTTCTATCTAAGTGTAACCCAAATAAAATATCATAATTTGGGTACCTAACTCTCAGATTTATCCATTTACAACATTCCTTACACAGGAAAATCCATGGGCACCCTACTTTGAAAAAAAATTCTAAGTCGAATGATCGAGGTCTTGAAATGTGCCACTATTGGAGGAATCTAACACTTAGTATTTTGAAGGTATTTTAATTACACTATGTTTTCTCATATTATTCTTCTTATGTATGCATGCTTCTGTAATTTTTTTAAATATTATTCCTTCCACCAAAATAAAATATTAAAACCATATTGTTGTGTAACAGTTTATAGAACATGAAGTTTGTGTTACTCACATAAAAATAGAATCTGAACATATTTACTAGTATCCAAATTCCACTAATACATAAGTTATATGAATTTTTTACAACATATTTTATAATTACATGAAAATTGTAATATCTATATGAGTATACTTTAATCCATAGAGAGTCAACCTCCACCATTCTAAAATAAGGCATAAACACTTAGGCTTGTAGGAAGTCTTACACAATGTCCTGCTTTGTGGGAATACATTACTCAGGTGAAATTCCATTTAATTATAACTATAATATTTAATATGTACGAAATATATTCAATAAATATCCTAAATTAAATAAATTTAATTTAAAATTGATTTCCAGGATGTTGGAAAATAAATCAGTTATCATTCCTTCCATGAAAATCCTTTAGATGCATGAATGATAATCTCAATAAGTATTATAAAAATTAAACTAAAGAATATATATATTCACAATATAAAAACTATATATTCAGGAATAATGAAATGAATAAATTTTAAATATATTATGATTTCACATATTTAAACATGGGATGATCATTTATAATCAATTTATAAATAACAACTAATTATAAACACTTCCTATTTTAGCTATACATTATTGAAATTCAATAATATTTAATATAATTTTTTTTGTTATTATATAAACACCTTAATATTATTCAATATATATAATTTATTTTCAATATATGATATTTTATGATTTATAAAAAAAATTCAATCTAATTCATATTATGTCAACATTTTATATAATCAAAATATAACATACTTAACATTAATTCATCCATGATAAAATTAAAAAACATAACTAATTTTATATTTTAAAAGTAACATCCTAAAATGGTCATTGATTTTATAAATTATAATTAATTATTATGAATTATTCTTAATATAAAAATATAAACACTTTACATTTTGACCTTATTTTGACACTTATAAACACATTATAAATTAAACATTTGAGTTTTAAATATATGTTTTTTTATGTTCCCTAAGGCATTCTATATAATTTTGTAAAATTTATTTTCAATGTTAATATTTTATATTCGGAAAATATATTAAAAAAACTTTCAAAATTAATAATAATTATTTTTAATTAATTAATTTATAAACATTTTATAAATTAATAATGATCCTTAAAATAAATTTTATCAGTATTTATAAACAATTTCTAAAAACAAAATCCAATTAATTATTGGATTTCAAGAAAAATATTTTTTTCAACTTTAATTGTATTCAATTATTAATCCCAGGTCATAGGCCATGGTAGATAAGTATAGAGATGCAAAAATATTATTGTTATCAATCATATTTTATAACTAATAGTTATATTACCTCCTATTACCTCAAAATCATATTTTATGATATTCCTCAAAATCAACATGGGGATTTAATGAATTTTTTCTAAAAAGTATAATAAACTCATAAGCTATGATATGGTGATATCATATGTTATGATCACTACAAATCTAAAGGATTTGTATTTATTCATTTCTTATAACATCACTATATAAAATATTGCGAATAAATTAAAAAATGAGTTATATTTTATGACTGGAATATAAAAGGGAATGAAATATCAAAAAAATCATATCCAGTATGATTTGATGAATGTAAATGTATGGAAGACTCTAATATGACTGATGGGTATCATAGCGATATAATAATGCTTATTATATGTTTTAGAAGTTATTTTGAAACCCAAACCAATATTGAATCCCACTAAAATAAATGAAACCATGAACATACTTGAAATTAACCATAAAATATAATATTTCATGTACATTACAAGGGTTACACTACAGGATATAATTATAGAATTATCTTCCTAAAAAGGTAATCCCTAGGAGTGGCCTTTTCGAACCCTCCACCCCAAGAACCCCAACCATAAACGGATCACTTGAGAGAGATCCGCAACCATTAAGGAGCCATTACAAGATAAGTTTGAAGAGTGTCCCATATGGTGACAACCCAATCAATGATGGTTCGACACATCAATATATCATCAAGATGGGATGATCCCTTTTTCCAACCTGAAGCAACAATGGGTGACCCTACAAGAATATTGGACCGGAGGATGAGAAAATCCACCCAAAAGGATCCTCTCAAGAAATACTAGAACCTCATAACTCAAAGAATGTTAAGGAAAGATATAAATATGTTATATGAGTTTCACCAGGTATAGAAAAATATTTCCTAGAATATTACATAGAATCTAACCCCTATAAATAGTTCTTGAAGACTCACCTTAGGAAATATTTCTTTTACACATGCATTATAATACATTACTAGATGCCACATCCAATTCATGAAACTCTTGAGTAAATTCATCTCACATGCACTATAACATATAAAATTTATTTTAATGATAACTAATCATGTAATATTCATTCAAATTAAAAAAATCATTTAGCCAGCCAAGAGATTGTAGTTAATGGAATTATGATTAAAACCATTACTTAAGATATGAGAGAGTCATAAATTATTACATTCATGAGAAATAAAACATAAAAATAAATTATGAAATAACCAATCATAACATTTAATTAGTATAGTAGTTTAATTTTTACAGGCCTTAAGATTTCGCATTCATAAAATATGAAATATCTATTCACATCATATTTTAATGTGATTTAGTTTATAAATTAAAAAAATACTCTTTACCTCAAGGGGTGTCATCTAATTATAATGGTTTAGTTAGAATATTTCTAATTCTATTCTAAAATTAGTACTTTACAAAAATGGAATGGAAAGATATAGAAAAAGGAAAACACAAAAAAGTTGTATGTCAGTTCCCAATCCTAGGAGATAATAGAAGATGAGGATGTGAATTTCTTAAATAAATAATTGGGTTCTTGATATCAATTAAACATTTAAAGACAATGTTGTGGGTGGTGTACCATTTTATAATTTGTAATAACTTAATTTAAAGAGTCATGATGAAATATTTATCATTATTGTTGTTCATAAAAATTATTTAAAACCATGATTTAATTCATTAAAATTAATTTTAGGATTAATCATGTTTTAGAGTTAATTCATTTGTGATAATGTTGTGTTTGATGCTTCAAGACAAACATGGTTTATGTGTGGGGGTATAAGATTAAAAAAATGTAACATTTTTTCTATCATTTTTATGTATTTTTTGATATCATATTTAATTAATTATATTTTATCTCATATTTAATTAATTATTCTTTAGCAAATGATCATGAAAAATAAATATAGTGACGCATTTCAAACACTACCCATGTTACAAGTTTGGATAGAGATAGAAGTCAATGCTTCCCACATCTACCTCAATATAACATCTGTACTTGGATTCCATCTATATACATTCCTAGTAATGTGTGAGAGGAGAATATATGTCCATTTTTATGCCTTTTTTGGATTAATGTACACCATCAATATGACATTGTTCACATCAACTCTACTGAACAAGCATCAACAACACAAAAAACATATTTATAAAAACACACCTTGTCATTCCACCACTATCTAAAATAACATAATAATTTTTTCTATTATCTCAACATGAACATTAAAACTATCAAACATAGTATGAATCTGTATAATATGCTATGTTAGGGGGATTAAACACTATAAGTCATTAAAGAAGATCTATTCACCTTTATTTTCACCCATGATAACCATTTCACTGCATAATACCATTATATGCATGGGTATTTTAGAATTAATAAGAATTAAGAAGAAGAAAAATATGTTCCATAGATTTCATCTAATATACATTTGTCCAAAATCAACCACATGAGGGGACTAAAGGTTCCCCAAACAAAATTGCCTACTAAAATTTGTTAAGGATATAACAAAATGGCTTGAGGGAAGGAAATCAAAAAGATAGGAAGAGAAGGATGGATTGTGGGCTTGGTGCTAAATTTTATTCTTATTTCACTCTCCACAAAGAATTACTCGCCTATCCATTTCCATGGGTATGTGGACCATGATATTTAGTAAATAATGGTGAGGGGGGAACCTTCTTATGGAACATGAAAAAACATAGGATGGATCTAGTAATTTATAGAATTAATGGATCATATGGGCCTAGGATTTTAGAATCGCTAATATAGTGACCCAATATATAAACACGTATTATTTCACAATTCCAAACACAATTTTCTATAAAATGAAATCTTGATATCGTGGGTTCCAGGGTATTTAGAATATTACTTACATAACTACATTATATTAAATGTAAAAACAACATCTTCATTTAAAATTATGCATAGTTCTACTATATCTCATAGACCTTCCAAAACTATGGAGGATACCCCAGATAACATATGTATGGAAAAGTACAGGATAGAAAGCCTGATAAGGGAATAAACATGGAAAAAACGTAACATAAAAGTCCAGCGGCATAACCTGATATCATGAAAAGAATTATCATAAGTATAGAGAAATGGAATAAGAAAATAACATTACAAATCATGGAATCGTATAAAATATATCAACAATGTAAGACATGACATCATAAAAATATGTTAATGGTCACTACCCATACCATCATCATAAATTTGACAAATTATCGTAGTGGATTAGGTTTACTCCCTAATCCCTTACATGACATCTCATGAAGAATAAATATTTACACAACACATTATAGTTATATATAATTTCAGGCCCACCATTAACATAAATTGAAATTATAAAAAATAATTCCACATGATAAAAATATACCATACATAAATCATAACTTCGATCAAACCCATGATAAGGGTGTGGGTTTTATAATTTTGATTAAAGTGGTATGAAAAGGAAAAATAAATATGATTCTAAAAGGAAAATGTAATTTAATTTTTTTGGAATTTTATAATCAAAAAATATAAATAGGTCCTGATAATGGAATAGCACGGTAGAAAATTCATGTGAATGAACCGGAGAAGAATGACTAAAAATAAACCATTTAGGAAGATATTTTATGAAATAAATAAAAGAAATTTAAAATAAGTAATGACTATATCATTTTTCATAAAAACAGAATTAAACCAATAAGGTTATCCATAAAATAATTTTGGTTTTTAGAATATATTCAAGGTTTAAAAACATTTTATGGGGGTTATTCTTTACATGAGATGAGAAATAACAAAGTTTCCTTAAATAAAATTTAATTTGTCAGGGGAATTTTAAAGAGAAATAAACACATTTATAACCCCATAAATGAAAACAATATTTAACTAGTATATATGTGAGGTAAATATATATAAAAAATAATAATATAATAAGAATAATATTTCTTAAAAGTGAGAAAAAGAAATATAATGGTTAATCATTATGTAATGGGGTTGGAATGGAAGATCCCATACTTTATATTTGAAATCACCCTTCACTTGCACTGAATTTTTTAAATAACTAAATTAAGTTAATTTAATATATATTAAATTTAGTTACTAATATATATTTAATTTTTTAAGTTATATTTATTATCATTATTTATTTATTTATTATATAGTTTTGGCTTATGTTGGTAACATAGGGTTGTTTGGTTAATTTCTTCATAAAAATTACTATTTATTTACCATAGCCAAAAGAGTAGTATAATAAATTTATGATCTACATAATTATAGATTCTTATCTCCTTTAGTATTACATTAGTAAAATAATTATATAGTTTCAAATGTTATACCAAAAAAGATCCAAATTAATAAAGGTACCTTAAAAAGTCTATTTAAGGCAGTTAAAGTTACTATAACCATTTATTATTCTGATTAGATAAATATTGTCTTATATTATCATTACATAATATTAATAGTGTCAAAAAATATTTTTTACTCACTAAATAAATTTTTAAATTCATCCATGTTAGGTTGTCAGGGAAATAAATATGTTGTTCAAGAGGCGGTAGTCCTCACACACGCAAGACAACGTTTTTGTTTTTCTCAAAGTTTGTGAAGGAAAGAATAAAATGGATATTCCATTAGTATAACAACATTTCATCATAGTAACAATTTTTTATCATAAATTCATGGATATATGGTAAATGAAGGGTGTAGAATAATAAATGAACCTATAAAAATCTGGTTGTGAATATTACCTTTCCCAGAAAAGTTCTCCCTTGGGTAACTCCTTAAGACTTATTATCTTAGTAGAATGGTGAGAAAAATGATCAAAAGGAATATTTAGGGTGTTTATAATATCACTCCATTATTCAAGGAAAAGGATTTAGAAATAGAAACTAATAGTGTGGGGGAAATATATATGATTATGAATTCCTCCTCCATCTAATATCACACATTGTTTCCTCATTTTAATTAACTATTACTATAATAAAAACTTTTATTCTAATATACCCTTACCACTGTAACAACACTTTCAACCTTGGTAAATAATTTTAATGTAAAAAAAATTAAAACTAATTTTTTTTTATAATTTTTAAATTTTTATTTTATATATTGAAATTATTTCATAAAATAACATTTCTATGAGTTAGGGTGGTTAATTTTAGTATTATCCAATATAAAGCATAAAAATAAATTCTTAGAAAAAGTTTATTTTAAACTTTAAAGTTAAGTATGGGATAAAATTATAAATTTTTATGATTTTCAAGTAATAAGTGGGTTTATTATAAAAATAATAATTTTTTGTGTATTTAAAATAAATCTAAAAAGGAATTTACCAGAATATAAAAATAGTTTTTTCATTTATGAATAAAATATTACTTTATTTATAATGTTAATCATAGGTTATATAAATTTAAAACTACTTAATTAAAATAAATAAAATTATTAATTTCACACATATTTGATCAATTGAAGTGTTTTATAAAATTATAATCCTTTATTGTACATTTATAAAGTAATAAGAGTCGTTGTTTTTGAAAAAAAGTGTATTTTCACTACTCATCCAAAAATAAATTATTTTAGAAAAATAAAAAATAAAATACTTAGAGTAAGTTTATATGATTGACCCAAAAATGAAAATACTTTTATTATATTCAACATATACGAGTGATAAAAATTAATTTTAAAATACAGAATATACAAAGTATTAATTTTTCTTTTGAAAAATATGAATTAAGTTCTAAATTCAAAAATGGGTTTGTAAATTAAAATAAACATTTTTAAAATCATAAATTCACTTATAAAATATATATTTGGTCTTATAAAAGTCTTAATGAATTTATAATTCATACTATTATACTAATAATTCCATTAACGTCATGTTATTTATGAGAATTTTATTTTTCAATCTTTTCCCAAAAATCAATCTCTTTTAGAAAAAAACCAAAAAATCATATTAAACCAGTATGAAAATTCAAAATCTAAAAATAAATTTTATTTATAAAAAAATTCTATAATTTCATACTTCAATATTTAATAAAAATTATAAAATACAATGAGAAACTAATTTTGTATGAAAATAAATTTCTAAAATACTTGTTGTTCTAATACATAATTTCTATAAAACATAATAATTATATAATTAATTAAAAAATATTTTATATTAAATTCATCATTTAAGGATAATATATTAATTTTTATTTAATAAATACTTCAACACATAAAAAGATATATTTTTAAACATAATGATGAAAAAGTAAATTTTTATTAAATAACAATTATATATATAAATAAATTTTAATAAATTTTGAAATTCAGTTACTTATATTCAAACCTACTAATTCAATGGATATATTTTGATGATATAAAAATAACATGTTTTTTTTTAATTAAGAGTTTTAGGTGGATCATGCTATCAAATATAATTGACTTTATTAAAGGTAAAGTATATTAAAATCTTGGGTCGTTACATTCTCCCACCCCACACAAGTAAATTAAATCCTCATAATTTTAAAACATATATGATTGGATTAATTTCCCTAGGGATCACATAATAAATGATACACTAGTATTTGATCATGAGTTGATTTTGAAAATGAATTGAGATCTCTCTATATGCAATTTTATATATTCCCTTTCAAAAAATAGATATTACATTTATAATAGAATCGTAATGAATGAAAAATGGATAAATCTACAAGGTGTAACTTATCACAAACCTTGAAGAAGTTTCATTTACCATGTACATGAAAACATTTTCACCAAATTTTTTTAATTTATAACTTAATGCGTAATAGGTGGAATTTTACATGACATAATACATCAATAAATCCAGAGTCGGAAATTACTATCCACCTCAACAATAGTCCTTGAATATAATTTTATTTATTCTCATAATCTAGTATATTGTTGGTTTCAGTTATCTACTTTAATGCTTGTATTGTTGAATTGGTTTGCATATTGTCCAAATTCCTTACATCTAAAACATCGAATCGTTAGTGGATCCTTAGGAATAAATTTATCTTCCTTTACTGTATTATTATTTTACACTCAATTCCATGGTGCATGATTCCCTTCTTTACCATAATTAATGAAATTTCCAATAACATTGAGATAATTAACTTTGTGATTATTCCAATTTTTTTACATATAGGTGGTTGAATATCCATTCTTTCACTATCTTCACGGATTGAATATTCATGATTCTTAATCCTTATCTTCTTTGCTGAACTCGTGATTTCAACAATGGTTACATTTTTAATCATATTTCATGATATTTAGTTTGGAATAATCACTATATTTCTCATTCCACCTTCCATTATAATGGGTTGATCATTGACATAATCATCACATTTTCCCTTTAACCCATTCTTCACTCATTTTTTTATGGTTCAAGCCATTACGAAAACCAAAATATGTAAACTGTTGTAATGATATATCATTATAATAAGGGAATAATCCTAGATAAATAAGGGTAAATTTATATATAAGTTTTCTCACTTCATAATAAAATCATTTTAGCCTATAATTATTTAATTCATGTTATATCACTCTTTTTTTAAAATATATAATTCATTGTTTAACATAAATCATTATCATATCAATATATAATCCTTGGTTCTTCCTATATCATTCATTATTCATCCTTTTTTACCTTAAGTTTATTTCTCTTATGCATTTCAACGAAGTCCCTCAATGTATCTAGGAAATAAATCCTTCATAGAGGTTTCTAAAGAGCATATGATCAACCAAATCAATGAGTGTATATCAATGCATGCAGTTAGACCAATGTTTTGTGAACTAGTTCATGGTTGAGTTAATACTGAGCACACCCTATTTTGGGTGATTACCTCTAGGTACATTTTTTTATATCCTCCATACACTTTCTAGTATCCAAATAAGGATGTATATTTCTCTTAAAACAAAATAATCAACACTTTATGAAAATATAATTATGATCCTTATTTTTAAAAAAATCTCATCCAAATCTCCATAAAAAAACTATTTCTTACACAAATACCAAATATAAAAACCCAAGCCTCAAACGAAAAATATTTTATGATTATTAAGGAGATTTTCCACCAAATTTAAGCCAACGATCTAGAGTTCTAGTGTCTTCGTAAGATTAGATACATTGGTAAATCATCACAAATGTAAAAACAATATGTTAATTTAAAAATATACATAGTTCTCCTAATTCCCTTAGTCCTTCTAAAATTGTTTAAAATACCATGGGGAAATACATAAGGAAAATGGTCATATATAAAGCCTAGTAACTAAATAAACATGAAAATAAATCATATCATGAGAGTCAAGGGGCATAACATGATATCATAAATAGAATGATCATAAGCATGGAAATATGGAATAAGTAATTCATACAATAAACTCATGAAATCATATAATATTTTTAAAAAACACAAGACATTAAATCATAAACATTAGATAAAGGTCACACCCCAGACCATGATTATAAAGTTAACAGATTCACATGGAAGATTAGTTTCACTTCATACTACCTTATATAAAAATAATGAGATATAATTATTTACCCAACACACTAGAGAAATAAGAAATTCTAATCTCACCCATCACATAAATGAATGTAATAAAAATTAATTCCAAATGAGGGAAAAAAATACCCAAATCACGATATGGATTAAAGCCAAGATAATGAAGAGAGTTTCAAAATTCTGATTCTTGGAGTAACTAAAGGGAAAATCCTAAGTATTCCCAAAAGAAGAAGGAATTTAATTTTCTGGAATTTTATAATTGAAAAAGGTACATGTCACATAAACATGGAGTTTCATTATCTAAATTCATGATACATATTTAGAGAAGAAAGAATAAAAATAAAGCACTTTGGTAGAGCTTTAATGAAATAACTACAGGTGCTTTTAAATATGAACAGACATTAATATTTTCCATAAAACCATAATTAAACCAAGTGGGTTATAAATAAAATAATTACTTTTTTAGAAGATATTCAGGGCTTAAAAACGTTTTTTGGGGTCAATACATTCTAGGAGATAAGAAATAGGAATGTTTCTATAAACTAGGATTACATTAAAGGGGGAATTTTTATGGGTACCAAAAACATGTATAACCCTAGAAATGGAAAGAATAATTGAATAATTAAACATGTAAGTGGTAAATATAAAAAATAGAATATTAAAAAAATAAAAATATTTCATAAAAGGGAGAAAAGGTAAGAGGGAGAGTAATGGTCCAGTAACAAGGTTGGTACAGATAATATCTTACCTCATGTATGAAAGCTCTCTAAAATTACACTTAACTTCCCAAATATTGAAATTATGTTTTTTAAATATAAATTGAAGAAATTTTTTCATATATATTTAATTTTATTATTTATATTTATTATCTTTTGTTATTAATTTTTAATACCATTTTCATTTAAATTGGTTACTCAGGTTTTTTCGGTTAATATATTCATAAGAATTTCAGTTTGTTTATCATGGTCAATGGTGTTATAAAATGATTTTATGATGTATAGAATTGTGGTGGTTTATTTTCTTTATTATTTAATTAGGAATATATTTTTACAGTTTCAAATGTTATCACACAAAAATATCTAAATTAATAAAGGATCATTGAAAAGTCAATTCAAGGCGGTTAAAGTTACAATAAAGAATTATTATTTTTGAATATTATAGATTATCATATATTATCATTAAATAATTTTTAAAATTTTAGAAATTTTATTTTTACATAATAAATAAATTTTTAAATTCATTCATTGTAAGTGTTCATGAAAAACAAAACATGTTGTTTATAGAGGTAGTAGTTTGCACAAACGCATGCCAACATTTTCATTTTTTTAGATGTTTTGGAGGAAAGTATAAAATATATATTATATTAGTATAATAACAATTTTGAATAGTTAAATTTAATTTATTATCATTAATTATTGTATAAAGGGGACTTTAGGACTGTAGAATAAGAAAATAACTTATAAATATTGGGTTGAGAGTATACCATTTCCCTTGGATATTCTCCCTTAGGTAACTCCATAAGATTCATTAACTTCCAATTTTTGGAATAATAAAGATTAAAAGTAAAGGATATGGTATTTAATAGACGTTATGGTAGAGTTCTGGTTGGTCCAATGAATTAGAATGATTGGAGATAAGCAGAGGAGGTGGTATGCTTTTATCAATGGAGAAAAGGGATCTCTTGTGAAAACTCACTATTTCTCAATATCGTTGCTCCATTATTCAAGGAAAAAAGGCTAAAAATGACCAATAATGATTCCAGGAAATATATAAGGATGATAATGCCTCCACTATCCAATATAACACATGTTCTATTCATTCCCAAATTTTCCTAAAAAATCACAAGGTATTGTCGAACATTTCGATACATGATTCCCTTGACCAATTAACAACATTATTGATAGGAAACAACATACAATAGAATATTGACCTTAAATAATACACTTAAAGAATATCCTAAATAAATTATGTATTATAAGGGATGAATATCATATTTAAAAGAAATAAATTACCAATTTTTTGGATAAATTATTTGGGATGGATTTCATATCAATACCATATGAGTAATTATTTACATAAAATGGTAACATTATCTGGGATTGACATTAATACATCTTGGGTTAGTTGGTTTACATGTATTCCATTTTCAGCAAGGATATTTCAAATTCCCCTCAAATAATCTATTTGAGAGAAGTGATTATTAGAGAAGGATTTAAAATTCATCGGTGATATGTTGGGGTGGACATGCTTTATCTTGAACATAGTTAAATCCATCTCAGATATATATTTAATTATATATTTAAATATAAATATATATTTAATTATAATTATATTTATTTATTTTTATTTATTTTTATATTAATAACACACACATATATATGTGGGTGTGTTATTAACATATAAGTAAATAAAAATAAATTTATATAATTATAATTAAATATATATTCATAATTAACCATTTATAGATATATATTTTATAAAAATATAAATATAAGTATATGAGTTTATAATATATATATATATATATATTAATAAATATTTTGAAATATAAATTAAAACTATAATTATAATTTTTTAATTGAATTGTTATAAGATTTTTAGGAAATGTTTGTGTATGTGTGGATAATGGAAATAAATAATATGTTTTTATATATGAACACACAAAAACATATTTAAATGTATAATTATATATATATTTATTTTTATAAATACCTATTTTAAGGAAAGTATCCTTCTAAATAAATATACATAAATTTTTATATTATTAAATATTTATATAAATTAAAAATCTACAAACTTATGTATATGAATATAATTATATAAATATAAAAATATCAGTCGTCAATCCTATATGAAACCTAAGATCCAATATATGTGGTAGAATATTTCTAGGTGTTATAGTAATATTGTAGCACTATATAATTACAGGGACTATAGTACGTACTATAGAGGGGCACTATAACATAGTCCATATATTGGGCCATCAGGCCATTGGCCCGTCAATCCACATGACCTATAGGAACTAGTGGAAATTTAACATACATAAATGGGGAACTAAGCCATGTTTGGGCATAACTATGGCTATAGGAAACTTATATGATTGGTCAAACACCCGATTATGGTATTGGGGGGTAGAAAGACTTGTAACCATGGTCAAAATTGGCCTTGCTATAGGGTTTCCAACAAAAACATGGAAAAGCCCCTATCATCTCGGTCAAACATAACCATAAATATAGGTTATACTATAGCCATTATCAGGTTCAAAATTATATTAAAACATATTTAAAAATCATTTCAAATATATGTATATATATATATATATCTCATATATATAACCTGACCATGCTAACGAAGTTGTATAGTGAGTTGGTTTACGGGGAAGTGGTTTGTGTCCAAGTGACTTTAATAGAAAAATAAATTACCCTATTACCTCAAGTATGAAATTTATAGCTATATGATCCCCCATAAAGAGGATGTATCATTGTGTATTACCCCTGGCTATATATTTGGAAGCTTGTGGCTATATCCCCGAAGCTATAACAACCACAATAACCTCCATGGGTGGTCAGATTGTGGCTATATCTTGTATACATGGTCCAAATTCATATATCCATGGGAGTAGACCATTATTATAGGTAAATTATGTATTAGTGGGGTCATTATATACTATCAAGGTGAAACAATTAGACATGGTGAATGGAATGATGTGACTAGAAATTTAGTGCGGAGTTATAGCACATAGGAGATGTTGAGTTGGTAGCTTGAAGGAGTTATGAGTTACCCACTAGGATTTATGATATGGTGTAGTGGGGTGCTTATCCATGGAATAATGGAAGGAAAAATTGAATGGTGGTTGATGTAATGGGGGGTGTGGTGTCCTAATTGGTGACATAGTTACTCGTTTAACAAAATGGATAGTTTGATGTGACTCAAAGGTGGTTCATTGTGATGTCATGCATGAATTACTGGGTGGGAGGCTCAAAAGCGTGATGGATGTAATAATTCCAATTAACCATACCTCTTCCCACATATATTTCTCAAGTGGTATTGGGGGCTGAATTTCCACAGCGTGACATAGGGGAACACAACATGTTAGATGGGTAGGGGATACATGACGTAATACTAGTGACATAGCTTGATGAAAGGATTCTCATACAGTAATTTGGGATAATTTCTTTAGGTACCTTTATGTGATACTCAGTTTGGTCTTCGAGCCACTGGTAACATAGTCTTTTGGGCCACTCAGAAGTAATAAAATGGGAGCTTTAGGTGCTTCCCTTTCCGACTGGGAAGGTATGAGGCCAAACCTTCTGTGGTGTCTAGGTGTGTGAGTTTTTTGGGGTTTTAAATCTACACTATTATATTGAAATTATAATTTATTAAATATGTGTGTATATGTGTGTGTGTTGTTTTATTTTTATGACATAGTTATATCTATATATATAATTTGAATTTATAAAAGATAAATTCCTAACTAATATATATATATATATATACACACCCATGTATTTATATGACTTCTTATTTATTTATTACTTATTATATTTATATTCATTTAGTAATATTAATATATATATATATATTATTATTTCCTTTAGAGATTTTGTGGTTCCCCAGGTTAGGGAGATAAGGTGACAGACACCTATTATGATTTAGTTATTTTGTCATTACATACGTTCACACTCATTTCTCTATTTTTTTCCTATTTAAGGATTTACTGTGGGGGGGGGGGATTCAAGTATGGGTGCACAATCATTCAAACTAGGTTCACCATTTTACCCTCTTATAAAAACTCTCAATAGAACCCATAACAATAAAACGGTATAAACCTATTTTCCAAAGGTAGATGGTTATTTTATGTTATAGAACCAACGACACTTAACAACTCACATTGGTCGAGGGGATGAGAGGTTAGACTCATCTCACACTTTTAGGGGGTATTATTGTTTGTTCCGGGACTCTTACATATTTAAGATATATTTTCTTAACCCTTCCAAATATTGATGAGGTATTTGTTATCCAAATGAAATGATTAGGTCTTGAATCCTTTTTCATGTAAATGATGTTCTATTAATGATACCAACTGTGTATATATTAGGTTCTCTATTTGATTCTTGTTATTTCATAGTAATGGGAACTATTTTATATTTTGAAGCCATGTGACAAGGTACTCTAGAGTTTTTGTAGTCTGAGAAGGTGATCGGTGTTTCTAGGATGAGATTTAAAATTCTTGAGGTGTCCAACATATCATGTTTATAACAGGAATCAAAACCCACATAGTGAATTTTGAGTCAAAGACATTTAGTTCAAAATCCTGCATAAAGAAAATATATAAGGCAACTTAGGCACCATGTATGGAGGTCAATTCCAAGGAAGGTTTCCTATATATCCTTCTTATATGATGAATCTAAGTCATCATAGTTTGATCATCCCAAAACCCATTGATGAGAAGTGATAGTTAATTAATTCCCATGACTGTTATTTTCATAGGTTTTACCAATGTGGGAATGAATTTTGGACTTACACCGAGGTGGATTCCCTTGTATGGGGAAATTATATCAAGCTACTAAATGGGGCTTACACACTGAAGTTACCCTAGTTGAAGTAAATTCATGATGATGGTGATATGATCATTGAAAATCATAAATCCCACATGAATCATGCTCGGTGTAAGAAATAAGGTATATAAAGTGATCAAACTCACTTAATATGGATATAAGTATCATGCATTGGGGTGACCTTAATGGGGTCTTTGATAAATATTTATTTCCTTAGGAAGACATCTTACATATCCTGCATAAAGTAGGAATCAAAAACCACATTATTCAATTAGCTTCATAATCTACTGATGGATGTGGATAAATGATAAACCCATGATATATTTTTGGCCTCATGGGTTAGAGTGTCTGAGATATGGGGGAATTACACTTGAGTGGATTCCCAATTGGATCTTGGGCCTTATAAAGGCATCATATGTATTCTGTTTTAACATGAATCATAGTCCTCATAGTTAAAAATATTTTATGTCCAAATGTGTTTATCAGACAAGGTTATTACATCATGGGGTGTCTACCTAACATGTTTGAAATATCAGTAGGTCTATGCCTAACACGGTTGACATGATCCGGATATCTTCCAGACATGTCCCAGTTTTCTTCTGGACATGTATCAGGATGTCTAGATATAACCAAGTCATTTTTTTGACATGTATGAGGATGTTTGGACGTGTATTGGTGTCTTTCGCATGATCCATCTTACCTATTTGGGAGACACCACATGAAAAGGATGACATGTCCAAGGTGCTTCACATGATTATATAAAACATGTTAGAGGATTGTCGCATTATTCAAATTAATTTTTTGTTGTCCTTCGTGTGGTTGATGAAGACATGTCAATGGTTTTATTCTGATCATGGATGACATGTGATAGGGTTGTTATATGATCTGGGTGGAATGTATAGGGATTGGAGTTTCTTGAATGATATGTCCGGGAGTTGTCACATGACCTGGATGAAATCTCTGAAGTACTTTTCATGAATTGGATGAAATGCTCAGGCATTGTCTCGTGATCTGGTTGGGTCATATGAAGTATATGGAACCACCACATGGAAATCATAACATCCATCTTCCCAAAAGTCTTTTGTATTTTATGGCCTTTATTGCATAAATGCCTCAATGTTTTTTAGGCATTGGCCTGTTGAGGCCTTGGGTGACCAAGTTGAAACAAGGAAACTCCTTCGCATGATCTGGCTAAAAAACCACAATTCCTTTATGTGATCAATAAGGTGATCGTATATAGAGTCTATGTAACCCCTTTAGTAATTATTTGGGTTTTACCTAGTGGAGAAACCTTGTGATTGAATTCCCTTACACTCAGAGGAATCCTCTCTCACCTCTATTCTACCATTCATGTGTTTTTTGTATTGAGATGGAAGAATTTATGGGCCTCATTTACCCATTTCAATGTCTCAATTCAAGGAATTTATATCACAGATATACGATTTAGTTGGTGGAGCATCATGTGTTTTGCATAAACAGGTCATGGGTTACCCTTGATATCATCCTTCTATCATGTGATAAATAAAAACCACATAATCATTTTTTCATTGGAATATTAATAAAACACATGTGTTTCCAAAGGGGTTTCAGAAAATCAAATTAACATGTCAAAGTTCCTTCATAAGATCAAGATGACATGTCAGGGAATCTTTGACAAATCAAGATGCATGTTGCAGAGTTTTTTGTGTGATCGAGGGGTAGTTTTTTGATGGCCTTAAAAAGATAAAAATGTATTATTAGAGGCCCTTAATTAGATCATGTAAGAGTCTCAAAGGGAATATATTTGATCAATGAACTAACCACATGAGGCACATATCCCCCTTCACATGAAATCTATGGTAACATTTCCTCGAATGAGTGTGCATCCTTTTTCAGATTTTATTCTTATTTTATTATACTTTCAAAATTTTACGATTGATTGTCTGTTAGGGAATGACTTGATCAACAATGAATCTCAAGATGATGTAGGAGAATTTTCATGGATATTTTCTCTACTTTTATATGGTGCATTTCATGATTTATGATGGATATCATGATAGAATTTGAGCATTGTCATAGACAATCTCTCAAATTATCTTTGGATCTGAAGGGGTGTTACATGATCGAATTGACGCACCTAAAGGCCAATGCATGGTGAAGGTGACATACCCAAATTCATTCATGCGGCATGGCTAATATGACTCTTGGAATCTCACAGTATTAGTGACTAATCATGCGAGTTGTTAAAGATCTTATCAGGAAAATAAATATAAATTCCATTACATGATTCTTCCACATTTTTCATCTTTTATTTCATAAGTTTATTTTGGTGATCACGATACTTCTTCTAGCTGACATGTCTCAAGATCAGGGGATCTTTTCTAGAATCCTTCGTATGATCATGAGGACTTTTTTGAGGGTCCTCTTGTGATAATTAATAGATCATGTGAAGTATATGACTCATTTTTGTGATGTTCCTAGGGTTATAAAATTATGTGTCTCCTTAGGGGTTAGGTGATATGTGTAACCTAGATACATGATCTCCATTTAACCATGATGCTCTTTCCATTGGAATAGAAAATAATACCCATTTTCATGTATTTATTTAATTTTAAAATTTTCTATACTCATTTTGAAGGATTCAAAAAAATTCCCCCTTACAATAGAGTACTATTGGGATAATGATTTGGTTCTGAGGAAAGTAAATCCCAACATGAGTCCCTTAGGATTCCACCAGTCCATTTCCAAAGAATCTTTTGGTCTTATGAGTGACTATTAGTATTCCATGGGATCTTATATGAATATGGGATAAAATAATTTTTCATTCCACCAAAAAAATAATCTAGAACTTTTACAATCTCCCCTCTCGCATGACCATTCCACAATTCCTCCCCACAAGAACCCTATCACGAGAACCATTCCTGA
This sequence comes from Viscum album, assembly GCA_963277665.1. Classification (NCBI taxonomy): domain Eukaryota; kingdom Viridiplantae; phylum Streptophyta; class Magnoliopsida; order Santalales; family Viscaceae; genus Viscum; species Viscum album. The sequence goes on along the minus strand of OY728128.1, from coordinate 1,506,833,943 downwards.
GATTTTATCTTGTGGTATCACTTTGTGATTGAGTTTGTCAAAATTACTTTATTATTAAATCTGTGACCTAATCAAGGGAAATTTAGCTGAACAGTGATATATTTCTTAGTTGTATGGTCACTTTACAGGCCTTACATGACTTAATTTTTTTTATGTGATTGTTTGATTATTATGCGGTTTGGGTGATCCTCTCATGGTTACATGACCATAAGACTTACAATATTTCAGGTCATTATGAGATCCTTTATGGTTCACGTGATTCACATTACATATATATATATATATCAATTCATTTGATCACAAACCCATGTGTGGCTCATGCAATTCAAATGATGTTGTACAGGTTATGAACATATTTTATAAAAGTTCCTTGCTCATCTGAAAGACATATCTTTATCTATATAGATAGCTTCCAGTTCATAAACCTCCCCTAATGTTTCTAGCCAGAAGGCTATGATTTATGGGAATCATAATTCCAACCCTCAGGAACATATATTATCTCACAATGTGGTTTTAGAGGGGATTATCCCAACTAAAATTTAGAACTACCCTAAGTCAAGTGGACAACAATTGTATGGATTCATTCTTTTGGATGATACCAAAATTACTTCACCTAACTATATTTTTCTATCTCACTGGTTGTCATCTTTTCTCAATTACATTTAAAACAAATTATGAATAAAACCAATTGGTTTGGGTACCACTCTAGAAGCTATCCTATATGTTTGATAATTCCCCTCAAGTTCCAAATGGGTGTGACATAACCCATTAACCAATTGATAATAGATAATCAAATGTACTTGTCTCATTTTTTAATAATATGAGAAGTGTTTAGAGATAAATGTGGTACTTGTGACCTAGTGGTAACATCTCTGATGAATGGGTGTGGTCGTTCTAGGTTATGTAGATTTCAATAGAATTATCTCATCAGTTACATGTAATTCATCAATATGAGGAAATATGGTCTTCTCAATTTTTCATGTACCATCAATAAGAACTCCTAAAATACTAGATTAGTTGTTGGTGTCCTTGAACTAACTCCTTTAATATATCTCATGGTGAAGTAAGGATTATAATCTGAGATATTTACTAGTTGGAAGAAATACCTCCTCTTGTGGGGATGTATGAAGAATTAATTCTGATTTTAAATGCATGGGATGACCCCACAAAAACTCCAACCATTTAAATATACATGCTCTCTATTCCAATGGAGAAGCTAAATGAGTTGAAGCAACACTCCCTTGTTTTTTAAGTATTGGATAAACATCTTCTTTTATCATGGTGGGAATCAGCCAACCACCATAATCCCCCATCGATGTCCTTCTCAAAACATCTAAAACATTGTATGATTTTATGGGTCCATTCTTGAATATGCCTCATGGGGATACCGATGGAGACCGAAGGTATCCACTAGCCTTCGTTTAGCAATTATTTTTGCCCTATTTTTTAATATATGGATATTCATAGTTAAGGACGCATGCCTGGGAATTTGAGTAGGTACATTAGTGATGGAATAATAATTGGTATATGGGTGTAATTTTAATCTATTATTGATGAGTCTTTATTTCATTTATCAAATCCTTATCCATGTTCAACAAGAAAATAGCCCCTACCGAATTGGTTTCCATTTTGAATTATAATTTTGTGGGATATGAAAAAAAAATTATGTTATAAATATCATAACACGACTTATATTCCTCATGATTCATTCCAACCTAGGTGGTTGAATGTTTCTAAGGTTGAGGCAATTTTATTCGATCCCAACGAAATTATGGATTTCTTGAGTCAGCAGGACCATTTCAACTTCATTCCCTATCATGCACCTACCAGGATGATTTTGGATAATGGCAGTGTCTCTCTTGCTAAGAGTTCATATGGAATATATCTTTGAGGTGGGCATTGATTGGCATAATACCCCATCTCCTTGCACTTGAAACATTGAAGTGTAGTAGGTTCATTATGTGTATCCCTTCCTTTATTTGCATCATTAGACATCTTCTTCCCATTATCACAGCATTCAAATGCCCGATGACCTTCTTTTCCACATTTAAAACATTTACTTGTCCCTTTAAGACAACTCCCTCCATGTTTCTTTCCACACTTTGAGCATAAGGAAAAGCTCATCTTCTTTTCTGTGTGCTCTTTAGATTTTTCTTTGAATTCCATCTTCCTCTTCTTATCAAACCCATGTGACTGATGGGTTACTCCAATCTCCATCTCGACTTTGAGAGCACATCGAACGATTTCCTCGTAGCTATTGAAGTCCCTTATGGCTAACGCCCTTCGAAGACTTGGTTTTAAGCCACTAAAGAATCGATCGATCTTACTCTCAGGTGGATAATAATACCAGAAGCGTACATTGCCAGTCTTGTAAAATTTGCTTCATAGGTACCAACAGATTCATCATCCCTTTGCTTCAGTTCAAGAAACTCTTTCTCCATCTTTGTTCGGAGAATACGAGGGAAGTACTTATTGAAAAATAAGTTCTTGAACTCGTCCCATTCCATAGACTCAATTTTATCCCTTTGCCTCGTATTCTTAACAAGATTCCACCATTGATTAGCATCTCCTTCCAAACGATACACTGCTAGGATGACTTTATCATGTTCAGAACATTGAAGAACTGAAAATATCTTTTCAGTAGTACTAATCCATTGTTCAGCAACTAATGGATCAATAGACCCGCTGAAAGAAGGTGGACGATGCCTCATGAAGGATTCAACAGAATGTTGCTCCCTCCTTTGCTCGTTTGGAAATCCTGCATGATTCATAGCTTGAGAAAGTTGTGTGAGCATGGCTAAAAGATTTTTCATTCCAGCTCCCATATCGTTTGGTTGCTCAGGGGGACAATCATTGCATTTCCCATCGCATTCCGCATTAACACGGTTCCTTCGGGTTCCAGCCATTGACTAAAACCAAGAAGAATAGTGTGAGCAACACTAATTATAATAGGAAACCACATAATTCAAGAATAAAATTTTCATGCTTATGGTCTTATCCTAGGTTATTCAAGGCCATTTCTAAAACACTAAGATTGTGTACTATGCTTAGACTTATCCTTAGGGTTCTTACTAAGGCTTTCACATCCTAGTTTCCAAAGGTTGACTATACCTTTCCTCTGATACCAACTATAACGACCCATACTTTACATACATTGTTAATACTTCAAAATTGAAGTACACTTATTACAACATATGACAAAACCACAAAGGACCGTATAGGTATAGTGTCTTTAGAAACTGGGAAACATAAACAACTGGTTCATAAATCTTCTACAGTGTCTCCCATTTATTTCATCATATCTAGGGTCCCTTTTAGCATATTCTACTTAATATCCATCTTCCTGACCTGGGGAAAAGAAAACATAAAAGGGTGAGCTCAAATGCTCAGCAAGGGCAAATAAAGGAAATAAAAATCATATCATATCTTTTTGAAAATCAAAACCTGCAAAAGAGATCATAATATCTTAACATGGAATAAATCATAGAAGTGAAAATGAGATCCCCATAATCATAACATAAAACTTGAAAATTTGTGGCATGCACACATAATCATGGAAAATCATTTCTTGTTAGTCATGACTCATTGCCAAGACTATCTTAGTGGACAAAGTCCCTTTCTGAACCGAGTTCACTCCTCGTTTCAGTCCTGTATCACTGAACCGAAATAACCTTCCGTTCCAGCCATGTCTATCTCATGAGATATAAAGTCTTTACCCAATGCATTGGAGGGAGATATAGGTCCCACCCATCTTATAATGAATCCTTTCTTATGTGTGCCACATAATCATAAACCATACATCATAACGTAACCCATGTAATAAAAATGGGATTCTTAAACAACATGACATCATAAAACAATTCATATAAGATAAAGGAATTCATAAAAATATTTCCATCAAAACATAATAAAATCCATGTAATAATAGGGATAGAAATAGAACCCTTTATTATCTTAGATGGAAAATAATTTTGATAAAACACTTGAACTTCATTCTTGAGGAAAATATCCTTTCTTTTTCAAAAACATTTTACATTTCTTAACATGTCATACAACTTTAAACTAGAAGAAGTTGATTAAAAATAAACTTGAAAACTTTTAAATGAAGCTTCTTGGAAATAATGTTTTAAAAATCCATTCTTGTCGTATAAGTTAAAAAAAACATTCTTCGTACTTTTGTCGGAAAAGTCAAAAAGTACCTCGTACGGAAAAACGACAAAAGATTCCTTTCATATTCTTTACTAAAAACTCACATAAGGGAAAAATTGGATTTAAACTATTGTAAGTGGATGGAAACAATATTACATATTGAGGGAACATGGATGTGGATAATAAAATACACCCCAGTAAATACTTACGAATAAACAATCTCGGATAAAAATGAGATTGTGATATTTCCCTTACCTTAGGTCCAATTTGCTTTGTTCATGTCCGAAGCTCCTGTATAATGGTTTAAATAATGTTATTGACTTATTCCAGAATCATACATATTGATATGAGATCATATATGGTCATATTATTAGCTTCTTGTTAGTAATATTTCATTGTTACTTGTTACTCGGGTCTTTATAACTTTTTGTTCTTATGCATGTTTTGTCGAATAAATTCTTATTCTTATCTTTAGGTTATAGATAATTCATTTCCAGAATGGTATTAGTGTAGTATATACCATATTCATTCATTCAATTCATTTATATAATCATTATGAAATGAAGATCATGTAGAACGAGTCGCATCACATCGTGGAGACGGTATTCCGTACGTAAGCACGAGTGATGATATCGTTCCTATGATCGTGGAATTGTGTTGGAGTATATATATATATTTTTTCAGTATCAATATTACTTCATAATAATCATATATAGTTACTCATTACACCATTATACCCATCCTTGTAAGGTGATGGTGGAAAATAGATTACACCACGGCGTGGAGACGGTATTCCGTACGTACGCACGCGCGGTGATTTCATTTTTCCGTAGGATGGATAGAAGGTGAATTAGGGTTGTTTCATATTTATAATAACATATCAGTATGTAAGTAATACTGATGTTATTACTTTATCATGAAACAACTAAAGAAGAAGAAGTTGAAGAAGAAAGAAATTGAAAAGATCGGTAATGGATATTACCTCTTCTTTGGAACGCCTCTTTGAATCCTCCACTTAAGGAACTAAGATTGGTCTTTGGAGAAGACCAGGACCTCTAGGATTATTCTAAAGAAGTTGAGAGGAGAAAATCACAGGGGTTGGCCGAGATTGAGTGCTCCAATTGGTGTGAGGAGGAGGGGGAGGAGGTGCCCTTTTATAAGGGAGGAGAGGGGCACCTTAGGAATATCTCAAAATATTATTTTATATTAAAGTCAAAATCGGTTTATAATGGTTCCAAAGGGTCTTATTTCGAAGATGAAGTGGTGATGGGTCTAAATCCTATCAACCAATAGGATTTAGACAAGTTTGGGGTATTATTTTAACCTTATCAATTAGATTTAACTCTAAGTTAATTAATTTAACTTTTACCGTGTCTTTTTGTTTTCTTTCACTATATGGTTAATACACTTACTATAACATGCCAAACGAACCCCAAATTGTTTATTATTAATATATATATCCTTATCTAAGTCATTTGGCCGAACCTTAGATTTTTAGGAATAAAATAACAATTAATAATATAATATTTGATTTAAAACTATTTTGTGTCAATTTTGACACTATTTGATATATGATTTTTGTGAAAGTCATATCCGAATTATATGTTCAAACCAAGTTGATTAAATCAACACTAATATATCATAGTAACCTAGAAAATTAGTGGAATTCATAAAAAGTCTTAAATTACATTTATTTTGATATTTATATTATCAATTATGTCAATATTTCATTAATAAGATAATTACTGCATCATCTTTGTGTCATAAATAAATTAATTTATTTGATGTCTAAAAATTACAAATAAAATACCATCATGTAGGAAATCTTTTTAGCTTTCTAATGAATATTTACAATCGAATTTATCTTATGTATAACCCCATATTAAAAATGATTTACTTATTAAACTTTAAATTTAACTATTTTAACCCTTCTTTAAATAAATTAATAATAAATGTCCTAATCTAATCCAAGTGGGCCTAAATGGTCATATTTTATTCCTAAGTTTGTTTTTGGTCGAATTACACTTGTCCAATAGAATTAGGACATGTGTTAGGGTAATATTAATATCATATTTACCCTTAGTTACCCTATTTACTATTAACCGCGGTAAAAAAAGGTAAAAAGTTACTATTCACCAAAAAATTATTTTCATCTCATTGAACCACATTTTAGTCCTTGATATTAACCGTGTCTCTCGGATTTTCGAAATTCCTTTCACAGAAGCGGTAAAATTAAGTTTTATGCAAAATTCAGTTTTTTAACCTACCACTTAGTGGTTTCACTATTCATCAAAAATTGAACGTTTTCAGAAAAATACCAAAATTTCACCCTAGGCTAATTTCGATATTCTGAGTCCAAAAATGAAGTCCATTTTGAAAAATAAAATTTATAAAATTTTAAAAAGTGGTTATTACTATTCATAACCGCTAGTTTTAATAGCATATTGTTGTTTAGTGAAACTCGGTATTGCGTACGACGCAAGCTATCGAGGAAGGTCGCGATTGCGTGTAAAGAAAGCCAAGCAAGTGTTGTGTAGAAAAAGATTTCTTTGATGATTTATATAACATAAAAGTCTCGGGTGTTACATTCTACCCTCCTTAAAAAGAATTTCGCCCTCGAAATTCGTCACTTTGTTACAAACAGATGAGGATACTTCTCCCTCATCATATCCTCGAGCTCCCATGTAGCTTCTTCAAGTTGGTGGTTCCTCCATAAAACCTTCACTAAGCGAGTGGTCTTGTTTCGTAGGACTTTTTCGCTACGATCCAGAATCTCTATCGGTTGTTCTTCATAAGAAAGATCTTGCTCCAGCGGTACAACTTCTGAGCTGAGTACATGTGAAGGATCTGGTATGTACTTTCTCAGGAGAGATACATGGAACACATCGTGAACTTGAGAGAGATTCGGTGGAAGCGCAAATCGGTAAGCTACCTTCCCAACACGATCCAGTATTTCGAAAGGACCGATATATCTAGGGCTCAACTTCCCCTTCTTTCCAAATCTCATAACCCTCTTCCAGGGAGATATTCGTAAGAACACTTTATCGCCCACTTCAAACTCTAGGTCTTTTCTTCGGTTGTCGGCATAACTTTTCTGTCGACTCTGAGCTGCTCTTATGTGTTGTTGAATAGATCTGACCTTTTCTTCCATTTCATCAACGAGATCAGGTCCTAATAGCTTTCTTTCCCCAACTTCATCCCAGCAAGTTGGAGTCCTGCATTTCTTTCCATAGAGAGCTTCATAATGAGCCATCTGAATACTGGAGTGAAAGCTATTATTATAAGAAAATTCCACCAAAGGTAGGTGTTGATCCCAACCTCCTTTGAAATCCATAGAGCAAGCTCTCAACATATCTTCTAGGATTTGAATTGTTCTCTCAGACTGACCGTCTGTCTGGGGATGATAAGCAGTGCTGAAACTCAACTCTGTATCCAGAGTATGCTGAAGACTTCGCCAGAACTTCGAGGTAAATCTCGGATCTCGATCAGATATAATAGAAAGTGGTACTCCATGCAATCTTACCACTTCCTTTACATATATCCTGGCAAGCTGATCTAGAGAGAAATCCTCCTTAATAGCAATGAAGTGTGCAGACTTTGTAAGACGATCAACTATGACCCAGATAGCATTATTTCCTTTGGATGTTTTAGGAAGTCCTGTGACAAAGTCCATAGTGATGTTTTCCCATTTCCATTCGGGTATGGGTAATGGTTGTAACATCCCCTTAGACTTCTGTCTCTCAGCTTTAACTTGTTGACAAACCAAGCATCGAGAGACATATTCAGCAACATCTCTTTTCATGCCATCCCACCAGAAGTACTCTTTCAGGTCCCTATACATCTTCGTGCTTCCAGGATGAATAGAGAATGATGAACTATGAGCCTCATCCAGCAGCTCATTCTTTAATTCAGGGATGGGAGGAACGCAAACCCGATTCCTGAACTTTATTATCCCATCACAATCAAGGTTGAATTCAGGAACATTTCTCACCTTCTTTTGTAACTCGACATCTTCTTTCTGTGCCTCTTTAATCTTCACATGTATAGATGGTTGAACATTCATTTGAGAAAGATAAGATTTTTCCCCTTCCATTATAATTCCAAGATCCATCCTTTGTAAATCCATAAATATTGGATCTTTTGTGATCCTCATCATGGATAAACTAGCATGGTCTTGTCGACTTAATGCATCTGCCACCTTGTTTGCTTTCCCAGGGTGGTAATGGATTGAGCAGTCATAATCCTTAATCAGCTCCAACCATCTTCTTTGACGCATATTCAGCTCCTTTTGTATGAAAATATACTTTAAACTTTTATGATCAGTATAAATATCACACCTTTCACCATAAAGGTAATGCCTCCAAATCTTTAATGCAAAGATTACCGCAGCCAACTCCAAATCATGTGTTGGGTAATTTTGCTCATGGATTTTCAACTGTCGTGAGGCATAAGCTATCACCATATCTTTTTCCATAAGAACACACCCCAATCCCTTCTTGGATGCATCACTGTAGATCACAAACCTTTCTCCACTACAAGGCAGTGTGAGCACAGGTGCACTGGATAACCTTCTTTTCAACTCCTTGAAATTCTCTTCACATTCCTCTGTCCAGACAAATATAACTCCTTTCCGAGTCAACTTGGTGATTGGATTAGATAATCGTGAAAAATCTTTTACAAAACGTCGATAATATCCAGCCAAACCAAGAAAACTTCGGATCTCAGTTACTGTTGTTGGTCTTGACCATCTTTTGATAACCTCTGTTTTTGCTGGATCCACAGATATCCCCTCTTTTGAGATTATGTGACCCAAAAATGCAACTTTTTGAAGCCAAAATTCACACTTGGTAAATTTGGCATAAAGCTTCTCCTTTCTCAGGGTCTTCAATATAATTCTCAAGTGATCTTCATGCTCTTCCTTGCTCTTTGAATAGACAAGAATATCGTCTATAAAGACTACCACAAATTGATCAAGATAGTCTCTAAAGACTCTATTCATTAGATCCATGAAGATAGCAGGGGCATTAGTAAGACCAAATGGCATCACTATAAATTCATAGTGTCCATACCTTGTACGAAAAGCCGTCTTTGGTATATCCTCCCTTTTTACCCTTAATTGATGATACCCTGAACGGAGATCAATCTTGGAAAAGTATTGAGCTCCGCGTAGTTGGTCAAATAAGTCATCAATGCGTGGGAGAGGATATTTGTTCTTGATAGTGATCTTGTTAAGTTCTCGATAATCAATGCAGAGTCTCATTGATCCATCTTTCTTCTTTACAAATAGAACAGGTGCTCCCCAAGGTGACGCACTAGGGCGTATGAATCCCTTATCAAGATTCTCTTGGAGTTGCTTCTTCAATTCCTGCAACTCAATTGGGGCCATTCTATATGGTGTCTTTGAAATAGGCAAAGCACCCGGTACGAGTTCTATTGAAAACTCAACTTCACGATTTGGTGGAAGACCCGGTAATTCCTCCGGAAAGACATCATCAAACTCCCGTACAATGGGCATATTCTTAATCGTGAGTTTCTCACCAACCATTTGAGATAAATAACCTTCATTTAGTGGAATCAAGACCCATAAGATGGAATAAATTTCCACTGGAAGGTTATATTCATCCTTGCATCGATAGACGATCGTAGATTGATCTGGAATATGAAATGTGACTTCCCTTCTTTGGCAATCGATATGATCTCCATGTAGAGAAAGCCAATCCATGCCAAGAATCACATCAAATTCCACTAAAGGAAGGATCACAAGATTTGCAGGAAGCACTTTCCCACAAACTTCGATCGGAGAAGAATTATAAACTTTTGATGCAATTGATGTGCCATTAGGTGTTGTCACAGCTAACTCAACATCTAATTGTTGAGGTAATACGGTGATACCCTTAGAAAAGTCTTCAGAAATAAAAGAGTGGGTGGATCCAGAATCAAATAAAACATTTGCTACTTTAGAGTGGATGGTAAGTGTACCTTTCACCACATCGTTATCGTACTCCACATCGCTGATAGAAATTGCATGTGACTTTCCTTTGTCTTTAGCCTTAAGAGTTTTTTGACGTCGACCATCATCATCAACCCTTGGATTTGGGAATTGATTGGCATAATGCCCCATCTCCTTGCACTTGAAACATTGAAGTGTAGTAGGTTCATTCTGTGTATCCCTTCCTTTGTTTGCGTCATTAGACATCTTCTTCCCATTATCACGGCATTCAAATGCCCGATGACCTTCTTTTCCACATTTAAAACATTTACTTGTCCCTTTAAGACAACTCCCTCCATGTTTCTTTCCACACTTTGAGCATAAGGAAAAGCTCATCTTCTTTTCTGTGTGCTCTTTAGATTTTTCTTTGAATTCCATCTTCCTCTTCTTATCAAACCCATGTGACTGATGGGTTACTCCAATCTCCATCTCGACTTTGAGAGCACATCGAACGATTTCCTCGTAGCTATTGAAGTCCCTTATGGCTAACGCCCTTCGAAGACTTGGTTTTAAGCCACTAAAGAATCGATCGATCTTACTCTCAGGTTGGATAATAATACCAGAAGCATACCTTGCCGGTCTTGTAAAATTTGCTTCATAGGTACCAACAGATTCATCATCCCTTTGCTTCAGTTCAAGAAACTCTTTCTCCATCTTTGTTCGGAGAATACGAGGGAAGTACTTATTGAAAAATAAGTTCTTGAACTCGTCCCATTCCATAGACTCAATTTCATCCCTTTGCCTCATATTCTTAACAAGATTCCACCATTGATCAGCATCTCCTTCCAAACGATACACTGCTAGGATGACTTTATCATGTTCAGAACATTGAGGAACTGAAAATATCTTTTCAGTAGTACTAATCCATTGTTCAGCAACTAATGGATCAGTAGACCCGCTGAAAGAAGGTGGACGCTGCCTCATGAAGGATTCAACAGAATGTTGCTCCCTCCTTTGCTCGTTTGGAAATCCTGCATGATTCATAGCTTGAGAAAGTTGTGTGAGCATGGCTACAAGATTTTGCATTCCAGCTCCCATATCATTTGGTTGCTCAGGGGGACAATCATTGCATTGCCCATCGCATTCCACATTAACACGGTTCCTTCGGGTTCCAGCCATTGACTAAAACCAAGAAGAATAGTGTGAGCAACACTAATTATAATAGGAAACCACATAATTCAAGAATAAAATTTTCATGCTTATGGTCTTATCCTAGGTTATTCAAGGCCATTTCTAAAACACTAAGATTGTGTACTATGCTTAGACTTATCCTTAGGGTTCTTACTAAGGCTTTCACATCCTAGTTTCCAAAGGTTGACTATACCTTTCCTCTGATACCAACTATAACGACCCATACTTTACATACATTGTTAATACTTCAAAATTGAAGTACACTTATTACAACATATGACAAAACCACAAAGGACCGTATAGGTATAGTGTCTTTAGAAACTGGGAAACATAAACAACTGGTTCATAAATCTTCTACAGTGTCTCCCATTTATTTCATCATATCTAGCGTCCCTTTTAGCATATTCTACTTAATATCCATCTTCCTGACCTGGGGAAAAGAAAACATAAAAGGGTGAGCTCAAATACTCAGCAAGGGCAAATAAAGGAAATAAAAATCATATCATATCTTTTTGAAAATCAAAACCTGCAAAAGAGATCATAATATCTTAACATGGAATAAATCATAGAAGTGAAAATGAGATCCCCATAATCATAACATAAAACTTGAAACTTTTTGGTATGCACACATAATCATGGAAAATCATTTCTTGTTAGTCATGACTCATTGCCAAGACTATCTTAGTGGACAATGTCCCTTTCTGAACCGAGTTCACTCCTCGTTTCAGTCCTGTATCACTGAACCGAAATAACCTTCCGTTCCAGCCATGTCTATCTCATGAGATATAAAGTCTTTACCCAATGCATTTGAGGGAGATATAGGTCCCACCCATCTTATAATGAATCCTTTCTTATGTGTGCCACATAATCATAAACCATACATCATAACGTAACCCATGTAATAAAAATGGGATTCTTAAACAACATGACATCATAAAACAATTCATATAAGATAAAGGAATTCATAAAAATATTTCCATCACAACATAATCAAATCCATATAATAAAAGGGATAGAAACAGAACCCTTTATTATCTTAGATGGAAAATAATTTTGATAAAACACTTGAAATTCATTCTTGAGGAAAATATCATTTCTTTTTCAAAAACATTTTACATTTCTTAACATGTCATACAACTTTAAACTAAAAGAAGTTGATTAAAAATAAACGTGAAAACTTTTAAAGGAAGCTTCTTGGAAATAATGTTTTAAAAATCCATTCTTGTCGTATAAGTTAAAAAAAACATTCTTCGTACTTTTGTCGGAAAAGTCAAAAAGTACCTCGTACGGAAAAACGACAAAAGATTCCTTTCATATTCTTTACTAAAAACTCACCTAAGGGAAAAATTGGATTTAAACTATTGTAAGTGGATGGAAACAATATTACATATTGAGGGAACATGGATGTGGATGATAAAATACACCCCGGTAAATACTTACGAATAAACAATCTCGGATAAAAATGAGATTGTGATATTTCCCTTACCTTAGGTCCGATTTGCTTTGTTCGTGTACGAAGCTCCTGTATAATGGTTTAAATAATGTTATTGACTTATTCCAGAATCATACATATTGATATGAGATCATATATGGTCATATTATTAGCTTCTTGTTAGTAATATTTCATTGTTACTTGTTACTCGGGTCTTTATAACTTTTTGTTCTTATGCGTGTTTTGTCGAATAAATTCTTATTCTTATCTTTAGGTTATAGATACTTCATTTACAGAATGGTATTAGTGTAGTATATACCATATTCATTCATTCAATTCATTTATATAATCATTATGAAATGAAGATCATGTAGAACGAGTCGCATCACATCGTGGAGACGGTATTCCGTACGTATGCACGAGTGATGATATCGTTCCTATGATCGTGGAATTGTGTTAGAGTATATATATATTATTTCAGTATCAATATTACTTCATAATAATCATATATAGTTACTCATTACACCATTATACCCATCCTTTTAAGGTGATGGTGGAAAATAGATTACACCACGGCGTGGAGACGGTATTCCGTACGTACGCACGCGCGGTGATTTCATTTTTCCGTAGGATGGATAGAAGGTGAATTAGGGTTGTTTCATATTTATAATAACATATCAGTATGTAAGTAATACTTATGTTATTACTTTATCATGAAACAACTAAAGAAGAAGAAGTTGAAGAAGAAAGAAATTGAAAAGATCGGTAATGGATATTACCTCTTCTTTGGAACGCCTCTTTGAATCCTCCACTTAAGGAACTAAGATTGGTCTTTGGAGAAGACCAGGACCTCTAGGATTATTCTAGGGAAGTGGAGAGGAGAAAATGACAGGGGTTGGCCGAGCTTGAGTGCTCAAATTGGTGTGAGGAGGAGGGGGAGGAGGTGCCCTTTTATAAGGGAGGAGAGGGGCACCTTAGGAATATCTCAAAATATTATTTTATATTAAAGTCAAAATCGGTTTATAATGGTTCCAAAGGGTCTTATTTCGAAGCTGAAGTGGTCATGGGTCGAAATCCTATCAACCAATAGGATTTAGACAAGTTTGGGGTATTATTTTAACCATATCAATTAGATTTAACTCTAAGTTAATTAATTTAACTTTTACCGTGTCTTTTTGTTTTCTTTCACTATATGGTTAATACACTTACTATAACATGCCAAACGAACCCCAAATTGTTTATTATTAATATATATATCCTTATCTAAGTCATTTGGCCGAACTTTAGATTTTTAGGAATAAAATAACAATTAATAATATAATATTTGATTTAAAAACTATTTTGTGTCAATTTTGACACTATTTGATATATGATTTTTGTGAAAGTCATATCAGAATTATATGTTCGAACCAAGTTGATTAAATAAACACTAATATATCATAGTAACCTAGAAAATTAGTGGAATTCATAAAAAGTCTTAAATTACATTTATTTTGGTATTTATATTATCAATTATGTCAATATTTCATTAATAAGATAATTACTGCATCATCTTTGTGTCATAAATAAATTAAATTATTTGATGTCTAAAAATTACAAATAAAATACCATCATGTAGGAAATCTTTTTATCTTTCTAATTAATATTTACAATCGAATTTATCTTATGTATAACCCCATATTAAAAATGATTTACTTATTAAACTTTAAATTTAACTATTTTAACCCTTCTTTAAATAAATTAATAATAAATGTCCTAATCTAATCCAAGTGGGCCTAAATGGTCATATTTTATTCCTAAGTTTGTTTTTGGTCTAATTACACTTGTACAATAGAATTAGGACATGTGTTAGGGTAATATTAATATCATATTTACCCTTAGTTACCCTATTTACTATTAACCGCGGTAAAAAAAGGTAAAAAGTTACTATTCACCAAAAAATTATTTTCATCTCATTGAACCACATTTTAGTCCTTGATATTAACCGTGTCTCTCGGATTTTCTAAATTCCATTCACAGAAGCGGTAAAATTAAGTTTTATGCAAAATTCCGTTTTTTAACCTACCACTTAGTGGTTTCACTATTCATCAAAAATTGAAAGTTTTCAGAAAAATACCAAAATTTCACCCTAAGCTAATTTCGATATTCTGAGTCCAAAAATGAAGTCCATTTTGAAAAATAAAATTTATAAAATTTCAAAAAGTGGTTATTACTATTCATAACGGCTAGTTTTAATAGCATATTGTTGTTTAGTGAAACTCGGTATTGCGTACGACGCAAGCTATCGAGGAAGGTCACGATTGCGTGTAAAGAAAGCCAAGCAAGTGTTGTGTAGAAAAAGATTCCTTTGATGATTTATATAACATAAAAGTCTCGGGTGTTACAGAGGAGAAATTCTCAAGACTCCTCTTTCTTCCCTGTTAGCTTTTTTGATGAAATATTTAGTAGAATTTAAACTAGAAAGGGATAATTTGATAGTAAATTAACACCATAATTTCATATACTCCCTTAGAGTACATTCATGACAAAGAATAATGGATTCTCTATCTCTTTCATGGGTTGGGAGCTGGTGGCTTTGACTGTTTGTAATTGTATGATATCACGATACATATTGTCATGAATCGGTAGAAATTGTCTAGAAAAAAGTGGGAATTGTGTTGTTTTTATTACATAAATCTTATAGTAAAATTAATAAGATAAACATCATTCATTCTTGAAAAGTGACACTAAAAGATATCTTAGCTGCAAGTCCAAATGGATGACTTGACTATGCTGATAACATAACTAGAAGGGATCCTAGCACACGTAAGGTCCCATATTTCGATGTCATTATCCTTATTAACCACTACAAGGAAAGTAGAAAAGGGTTTATCTTATTTCATTGAGAATATTTATCCTCAAATAGTTGCTGAATAAATAGAGTTGGCAACACTTCAGTGCTCAATCGACATTTCTCACCAGAATCTTACTGATTTAGAAAACATATCCAATTATATATTATTGTAATCTGGTCACCAATGTTGATATTATTTTATTTTTTTATGGAATATTAGAGAGACTATAGAATTTATAGATTCCTCCCTTGTTTGTATATTGTCAATTAAAAAACATTTTTTAATGTTATATGTTATTTATATACATTTTTCATTCATGATGTGCCTGGAATTTCTTTGAATTGATTCTATATGGATCATTAATAATACATGTGCTTTGTATAAAACCAAGTAATCCCAAATGGTTGGATTCTAATTCCTGAATCATAATATATTTATATTGGTAATTGTTCATAAATGATAATTGATATGATATCATTCATTGATGTATATTCCCATGTTGTCTAGAGATCACCTGAATCATAACATATTTCTCTAGAACAAAAGTGGCCTAATATTCTACTGGACTAAGCGAGAATAACGTTATATTTTCAGCAGAAAAAAAAATTCCCAAAGAACTTTATATATTTTTTTGATCACTCTACATCTTTCATAAGTTTCATATGGGGAAATATTAGCAAGCAAGGAAACGGATTTTTCCTAGCCCACATTTTTGTAGGAGTTTATCCTGACAATTCTTGTGCCTTCTCCATTTTAAAAATTCTTATTATTTTATAGATAATACTAAGTGAATGTTCAGT
Source organism: Viscum album (assembly GCA_963277665.1). NCBI lineage: Eukaryota > Viridiplantae > Streptophyta > Magnoliopsida > Santalales > Viscaceae > Viscum > Viscum album. The sequence continues at coordinate 1,506,817,608 of OY728128.1, read as the reverse complement.
GAGTATAGAATTTTCGTTCCACACAGTTCCCTTATCGGGTTTTCTACTTAAAGGGAATTTTTTGTATTTTAATTAGATGTTTATGATCTTTCTAATTAGACCATTTTCATGATGTGGTTGAGGTCCTTCCAACTCAAACCACATTCTTTTTTATTTTTGGTCTTCTATCTTGGACAATATCATTTTATAGTTTAGGGTCTTCTAGATTGGACCAACTATTTCTATAGTTTACATTCTTCTAGCTTGGACCATCTATTTCTATAGTTTAATGTTTTTTAGCTTCGACCATTTATTATTGTATTTTAGGGTCCTTTAGCTCAAACAATTTACTTATATAGTTTATGTTCTTCTAGTTCTCACCTTAAATTATTGTATATTATGTTATTCTAGATTGAACCTTATATTGTTTTAGTTTAAGTACTTATATCTCATACCTTTTATTGTTGTAGTTTAATATATTCTAGCTCAAACATTTATTATTCCAGTTTAATGTCTTTTAGTTTAAACCATTTTCTTTTGGTAGTTAAGTATTGGTATTCATGATGGGATTGATAACCCTACACCTTGATGGTATTATGAAGTACGAGTGTCCATGAAGGGTTATGATACCTTAGTTTTTAATTTGATATTCTGATAAAGGGGTGTTCAAGAAGGGTTTGGGCACCATGTGTTCTTGCAAAAAACATGAAGGATGAATATCTGTGATAGGTTGTCACACCATATATCCTTACCATAAAGGGTATTGGTTGATGGTAAATATATTAAGGAACCAGATTCCACTCAGGTAGTTAGAATATGGGTTGCGTAACTCATCCCCCTAATGTTTGAATTGATGAATATAGAATGGGGTAGACATGTCATAGATGGCCATAAAATGCATTAAAGCGATAAGTTATGTTGTGGTGCTATTGGGGATAATGTTTATTTTAGTACTTTCCTATAAATAATAAATTCCTCGAGTTGATGTGTTAGAGGCCCTTATGCAAGAGCTCAGAGGTCTTACAGGCATGGTCAAGAAAATGGGATCCCCAATATCTTACAAGTGTTATAAAATATGTGTGAATATTCAATCATTTGGATGATGAAGTGGGAATATAGAAAATAGATATCCAAAATGGGTTCTGGAACCCCCTAGGAGTTTTGTTTTTTGGTTGGGAAGCTTGTTCTATATGCCATGTGTCTTCAAGTCACATTGTGTGGGTCATCAAAAGGTTTGGGAGAGGAATATCACATTACTTATCTAATAAAGGGTAATATATAATATGACATAACATCAATCATGTTGAGTCTTCTTGAATAGTATATAAATGGGGATAGTAAATCATGGTTGAGGAATATCAAAGTTAAGTAGAGGTTGAAGCTGGTGGCTAGATTGAAACACCACGAGAAAGGGTTCCCATGGTCTATGGGTTTCTAAGAGAAGAATAAAATGTCATGTAATTGGTTGTTATTAGCTCGTATTTCAAATATATTAAGGTGGTTTATGGTAACCATAAAATTAAATAATGGTTTAGCACCCTAAAAGTTGTGTCATCACCTAATGAACACATTATATTGGGGAGGATCTGTGAAAAATCATTACTCAAACATTTTCCTAGACCAAGGTTTCTAGTGAGCATTGATTGGCTTCTATTATTGACACAAATTGGGCCCTATGAGATTTATTCCTTCTTTATTTGTGATCACGCTTTTTCCAAAACTCAAGAGATTGTTATTTTAGAGAGAAGAGACTTGAAATTTTCTCATGATACCCTTTATGAGTTCTTATCATGGAAATTTTTATTTCTCTTTCACTAATAATTGAAGGTTATATTATTTGGACCATTAAAGGCTAGAGTTTAAGTTTATACAGCTCAAACCAAAGTGCATGTAATTTAATGTCATGATTCACATGGGACTAGAATGATGATAATGTTACATAATAAACTAATTATGATACCCAAACAAAAGAGTGCACCAACATTCTTCTGAGTGGGAGACGGAAATGTTGTAAGTCATGGATCAATGTTATCAAATCATGAGAAATGTTATAGGTTAGTCAGGTAAAAAATGACCATGAACCACTCTATCGTGACAATATCTATTTTGATGATTTCAGGGATTATAAGGATTAGAATACCTTATTTTCAAGTCAAATAAATATTTGGTAAATATAATAAAGTTCATATGTAGGGACTTGAGGTAGACATGTATAGTCATAAAAAGGGTCCCTTGAAATTTTTTCTCCTTTTCCAAGGGCTATGGAAGGTATAGAATTTTTTTTGGAAACTCATGACATAATGTTTTTTTGCAGATTGAGGTGCACGTACATATTATAGAAGAACCGGATAATTTAGTTAACCAAGGTTAGTCTCTTGTGGTACTTTGATAAGGAATGATGGTGGGTGATGGTATTCAGAATTCAGCATCAGGTTGTGGGGACATATCTATTTTGTAGTTTAACATCATACGATAAAGATGTTTTGCTTATAGTTTAACAAAAAGTGGTAAGGACATAGGAACCTATGTGAAATAGTGGAATATATCCTTGGGGAAACATTTCACTAGTTAGGGTAATTTAAATGTGGGAAACACGTTTTATCTATTCACAAACTTGTTGATGGGAAGCTGTATCCTAGATCCCTTATTTTATAGATTTATATCATGCACTAGCAGGTCATATATAGATCTGACTCGTACATAGGCAGAGCGAGTCTATATGACTTCACCTTCCTAATATAGAGGTATATAGAATTTTCATGGTTGGTCTTTCCTAGGATTAACCATGGATATTGTAAAGGAAATAGTCATACCATAATCAACCCCTTTAAGGATATCTTGATTCATAGATCTAACTCATATGTATTGGATATGGTAATTATATTTCCTTCCCTTAGTGAGTCTCGACACCACAGAAATCTAAGGTGTCCTCTACATAGATTGACCTCATACATATGGATTGGGTATTTCCCTATTTCATTTCGGTATGGAGGTTAAAAATTCATCCATTACATAGATTCATAGATAGAATGGCCCACCTTGAGTAATTTTATTTCTTATAGGATGGACAATATGTGATGTATTTTAATTTCATATAACTAGGAAGTTGTTATGAAATTTTACATTAGGATAATTTGTTTTTTTCATGCAACTAGAAAATATTGTTGAGAGTAATGACTAACCTGGAGTGATAGGGTCCTCATAAAAGATTAATAACAGAAATGGAAGGATACAAAAATATGATTTCATAGTCTTTATTTGATAATGGTTATGATGTATAGATGTATAACATTGAGAGTTTCTAAATCCACTTGAATTGTTGGGTTATGGAATGTAATAATAATAACCCAAAAATATATGAGTTAACTATATGTGGAAACCCATGTGTATATGTTATCCATTGATAATGGAGGAATTCAATATTCGCCAAAATCATGATAATAACTCAGAGATTTAAGGGGCGACTCTTCCCTAGGACCAAACATAATCTTGGAAAAATATCTTTGGTATGGTTACAATTATTTAGATAGTACAAGAGGGGTCCTTTTAGACTATCCAGTCCATGGTTACAGTTTTCTATAGAATTAAAATAAGAGAAAGTGATCCCAGTGTCTATGGGGTTCTAAGAGAATAACATAAACTCAAGGAATTATATTGTATCCACTGTAATATTAAAGATATGAAGTTGGTTCATAGAAAACATAAGATTTTAGAAGGGTTAGGGAACCCTAAAGTCTATTTCAGTATGTATTGAATACATCTCAAGTTTAAGGGATATAACAAGTCATTCTTGAGAACACAGTCATCTATGGGGATTATCTTTTAGGCATGAAGACCCTTTGTCGCATTGTTTTAAAATAATGTGACTAAAAATTTGTCACATAGTTTAACATCATATGAGTAGGAAGTGGTTATGATGTTTAAAATCATATTACTAGGATATAGTTTCTTACCCAAAAAAAGTCTTGATCGCACTGTCTAGAATCGATTTCTAGGTTCCTATATCTCACATGAGTTGTGCTTAGTCTAAGAAACAAGGTACGACTAAGCAGTTGATTAATCTACATTAGACTAGGACTCAGGTAGGTCCCTTCATAGATCAGGCCCATATTTAGGGATGGGTTAATTTTTATCATTCTATATATTTTGGTTGAACTAACGATTGGAGATATTGGCATCACAATGTATCTCATAGTAATATGAATCATGCCACATGTAGATCTTTCATGAAAGTTACCTATGTAGGTTTGCCTTGTGCATTGGGAGGCTAAATTTTTATTGTAAAAATAGGAATAGGATATAAATCCTAGGCATCATTACATTTCATATGGTAATAGTAGTCAATCTACATATAGTTTTTGAATGTGAAACTCTCTATATAGGTTTGACCAATACCCAAAGGTAACATTTTTTTCCTTGATATTGTTGCAAGACCCTGGATTTGAGATTTTTGGATCACTATATATCCTTTCATATCGAGAATCTAGTCACACAGAGTTCTTTAATGGAAAAAATATCTATTCAAGACTGACCCATATGCAGAGGAGGTAATGACTTCTATTGATATTGTGGATGGACCTAGTATTTCATGTCTGAGTGTTACTACATATGTTGTGATAGAAAGAATCAAGACACACATTTATCTTTAATAGAAAACTCTAAATTTAGATCTGAATCACTCATAGGGATGGTATTAATTCATTTTTATTTCACAGAGATCTGCCACATGTGCAGTGAACCATCCGCAAAACAACATTCTCTGAGCATTTTCACATCATGTGGTAAGAATGTATTCAGTGCCGTTTAATTTCATGTGGTAAGGATGTAATATGTTATGAAATTTAAATTCTTATGGTAATGAGTTGTAATGATATATGAAATCTATTCAAATTACTTTTTTGAGAAATCAAGCATTTGTGGGAGGCATAATGTGTTCCCCATACATCGTGGTTGATGAGTAAGCTCCATTAAAATAAAACTTATGTATGATATAAGGCCCTTCACACAAGGGTTCCAAATTTTGAATTATCTTTGCTGATATAATTGGGGTTATGAAATCCAATTCCAGTTGTCCTTGATATAAAAAGTAAAGGCAAACATTTTCATTGAAGGTTCGTGCGATTTGATTTTGAAAAACATAGAGGTTGTGTTGTGTACACAACCATTTCTCTTGGATACACTCCAAATAATTATTATGATTTTACAATTGCTCATCATTTTAGAGTTATCCATTGATAGCTACATGAAGCAAGGGAAATTGGTCTTCAATGGGTAACACTACTTTGGGTCGATATAAAAAAATATGGGGTTTCTTCTATGGAAGTGTGGATGGTGGTACAATAGGACTATAAAGCCTGAAAGAGCCTATCTACTTAGGACTTCTTATCCTTGTCTACCATTTTATGGAGTATATTTGAAAGTCTTATTAAAGTCCACTATTTTATATTTACTGATGCATGATAGTGGGATTAATGGTTGTTTTATATGTTGTAATCATGGTACAATTTATTCAAAATGATAGAAAATAAGTTGGTATTATTGTTCTTCAATGTCATGTTAGTCACTCCAAATATAGATATGATATTGGAAATTACATAGTTAATGACATTCTTTGTCCCAAATTCCTTGACATTTATTTCCTCATCGCATTTGCAAGATATGTTAGAAACATTAAATATGTACATAAATATCTTAGCTATGTCTATGGGATATATACCCACAACATATATTACCGATATGGAAAACATCCAAGAGTATTTAGCTATACGTAGAAAATATTGGGGTTGATGGATAATGTTTTAATGAAAATGGTATGCTTGAAATTTCCGGATGAATTTCACACGTTCATGTATAATTGTTTTTCAGTAGTAACCAAGACTCTTAATTAGATGGGGGATTATGTTCTTTGACTAGTGATCACTATAAGAGAATGTATGGGCCACTTCCATGATGATGAGAATCTCTCTTTCTTCTAATTATTTGATGAGAATTTCTTAAAAACATTGTTTATAGAGGAATGTTAATCATTTTTACTATCCAGAATGGTAATGATCACTACTCAACACCGAGACTATTCCCTTTTGGATCAATCTAAATTAATGGACCCATTATAGAGTTAATAGACAATGGAATCCATCCATCCATAGGTGGATATCAGTTCATCACAATCTGTGTCAGTGTTGACCTGATTGATTTCATCTATGTCACAAATTATGTATAATGGCACCATCCTTCAGTTTGTGATGTAGAAAACCAATTCTCCCTAATCAGGGTTGTTCAGGACATAGGATACATTATCTAGTGCACCAGTATCAGCTTTTTTCGATCGAGGTACATGATGAAATGATGGATCAAAATGGAATTCTTCCATCAACCCTCTAACATAATTGATAATTGGGCCCAATTATTCCTTATTGATGACATACCCACTATTGATTTGTTTCATCACTGGATTTAAATCCCCCTTCATGTTTCGGTAGGATATATGTAGTTGTAGGGATAGTTTTGAGATGACAACAAGGACATGGTATTCTGCCTCATTATTGGTGTAGCCTTTAGACATTGAGAAGGTGTAGGGATAATTTTCTTTGTGTTAAGAAAAAAATAAATTCCTAGACCAACTAAAATGAGATTTAGTTTTTCCATTATCTTTTCAAAGAAAATTTCAAAGGCACCATTATAATACAGCACCGAAATTTAGAGAGTTTCATGGAAATAGAAAACATCTTCATCTGGAATTTCAGTATCTATTGGTGTACTTTCTGGGTGGGATGTGGGGGAATGAAATCATCCAGGTCCGTCCCTTTTACAACTATATATGACATGAACTAGATTTCATATTATTTTATAATAATTGTCTATAGATCCAAAATCCTATTCAAAATAGGGAGGCCAAGGATGTACTTGGGTGGGTCAATACGAGAGTCTAAGTAGAATTTTTGATGCTAAAATTAATGTGTCATATTTTTCAATATAAAGATGAGTGTAAGGAAGATCTTCTTGATATCGTAATAATAGTTCTCAATAACTATAATTGTTTGAATGAGATAGTAGCGGATATTTTCATTCCCTGCGTCATTTATCATTACGATTAAAGAATCAATCAATAATTCTGTGGTAGCCACATATAATATAAGTGACTTTTCTTTTATTTAGGGAATCGAGACTGGTGGGTTCACTATGTTCTTTTTTATATTCTCAAAGGCTTCTTGGAAGTCAACACCCCATTGGTAGGTTACATCCTTCTTCATTAACTTGGTGAAGGGGAGATATTTGAGGGAAAGGTTAGCAATGAAGCATCAAAACTAAGAAAGGCTCCTCTGGATCATCCTCCTTAATTTATGATTTTGAGAAGGTGACATTATATGGATTACGCTAGTATTTTCTATATCTGACTTGATGAAATGATCGTGTACCAAAAATCCAAAACAATCATTAATGTTACTCAAAAAACACACCTCAGTGCATTCATTTTAAAATTGTGTTGCCTCAATATAGTACATATTTTTTTGAAGATCCCTAAGGTGATCTCATCATTTCCCAGATTTGAATACCCGTTAATAAACCTAAAATACTTTTTTCATCCCAAAAATAGCATAATTATATGATATATAGCACATTGGTAAGTAACACCAGGGTTCTTTAATCTAAATGGAATGACCTGATAGTAAAATATCCCTTGAGATTCTCTGAAGGAAGGGGCATCCTCATATTCAGGGGCCATATTTATCTGATTTTACCTTGAATACCCATCCATGAAAGAAAGTTCTCGTAAGACAATATTTTCATATATCCAATGTTTTGTGATTTAAAATGGGAAATATTATTTTGGGAAGTGTCTATTAAGGTCCCTGAAATAGATGTAGACCTTGATCTTCCCATTCTTTTTCTTGGTGGGGATGACATTTTCTGGAAATTTGGGTACATAAATTCCAAAAGATTTTTGTATTTGATTAATTTTTCAATTTTTGATTCATCATTAAAAAAATGAGAGGGTTAAATCCTCCTAGATGTCTAATTGAAACCTCGATGTTCATTGGGTAAGACTAGGTGATGTATACCCACATCCAAGATTAGACTACAAATTTCTATATAATTCCAAGTGAACATGTATCGATATATATTTAGAAATGAAATATACATATATTTCTCCTCTATAGGCAAGTAGGCACTAAACAGCGTAGGTCACAAGTCTTCTTCTATTCCCTGATCCATCTGCATGGGCTCATCGATGATGGTTGAGATGCCTTCCTCAAATGAAGGAGGGGAATTCTTGAGCTCTTCATTTTATTTCTCCATAGCTGATTTCATTGGGGCCTCATCATACATGATGGGTGATCCAAGGTAATATCATTCATTTTCATGCTATGGGATGCGTTGGGAAGATACATTTTCATATTGAGATACTAGAGTCGTCCCAAATAGATAATAGAGATACCTGTTTTCTTTAATAATTCCACTTGTGGTAGAAGTATCCTAAAAATCCAAGGAGGTATAGAATGTATTGGGGGCATCATAAATTTTTTTTATGGTGAAAGGTAATTATTGGATCCCGATAGAGCAATAACCTTGTCCCCTTTTGATGAATCCACTTTACCTGACACGACTTCCATCACATGGGCATGATCTAGTGAAGGTTTTGAACCATGATATCTTAATGGGATTAAGCCTCCTATCTTGATTATTTTTATGGGTATAATATAAATACTTTAGATAATTCTACAGGGATTTTTATGGGTGGTCCCAAAACCATTGGGGGCTGCAACCTACATATCATCATCCACCATTGGGGTTTTGTCTTCCTTCTTAAAGAAACCTAACTAAATATATATGGATTCACAAGACAATAAGGGGAATTGTAACCATGTAGTATGTCAACCTTACCTTTTATGGGGTATTTCATGAATTGATAAAATGTTGAAGGTACTACTACATGGTTATAAAGCCAAGGTCTAATAAGAAATACCTCATATGTTATTTCTTTCTTGATAACCATGAAATCTGAAATAGTCATGAGATTCACAAACTAATCATCTATCTTGATCTTCTTGATAGGTAATTTATTTACCTTATTATACCCTTGAATGGTTATCTTTTTATAAGATAAGTCCCCCTCTCTATATCCCTAATGTTTGAGGGTCTGAACTAGGATGAGGTTGGTCCTAAAAATATTAACATGTAGTGAATTTTGTCTTAAACTCTAGTGAGCTTAGGAGGGCTTTTATATGTAACTCTATGATTTAATTTAAAATATAGAGAGAATTTAGGATTGAGAGTTTGGTCTGTACAACCACCAACTATTTCAAAATTTCATATTTTTGAGGCTAGCGGTCTACGCTTCCTAGGGTGGGGTTTCTCTCCAATCTATACCTTGGGAGTTGGAGTTTTGAGGTAAATGGGTCTGGTTCTTGAGTATAGGTTGAGGGTCCATATTCTTACAATTACACATTTCTCATCAGTATTCCCTTTGTCTAGGTTGGTTACACAATCCGACCCCCATCATTCGGTCATGTAAGATGACTGGGCTTGGATGGCTACTGGAGGGCTCTAAGTCATCTCCATGTTTCTGTTGGGCTCACTGGAATACTCTCCGATGGGTCTTGGATGCTTATATTGAATATATGGCTATGTGAATGAAATATTGGATTAGACTATCCTTGTGTCGTCCTTCGTATCCTCTGATTATGCATCCTTAGTCTCCATCTCATCGGTCGGTTCTGAAGAAATCATACTTAATGGCATATTCGTCATCAGAGAAGGGACCAGTTAAGTGAACTACATTAAAAAACCAAAAAAATTGCTCATCATCCAATGAGTGTTCTATATTATGGGGTGGTTTCCATCCTTAATATTTTAAAGGATATATATATTCAAGAGTCAAAGATTGTGTATAATCCTGATATGACTCTTTCTCTTCCATATTTTCTATTACCTAATGATTACTTATTTCTTTGAGAAGTGTATTCAATGATTCCTACCTTTGTGACATGATCATTATTAGTCTACGAATCTATGATCTTTGGGTGGGATGATCTCTATCAAATGTATTTCAAGTCATCCAATTATCAATATTTCATCCATGTCTTATAAGAACTTCTTATCGGTCAACCTTTACTTCTATTTAGGTGATGATTACACAAGTCACATGTACCGGTGAATTCTATAGTATCACCTGTTAAGAATGATCCATAATTTGAAGGATTTATTTGAATACAAATCAGTCTTGGATGTGTGAGTCAGCCTCTTATGAAAATATAATTAGTCAGGAAAATAAGTGAGGTTGACCATGTTGGGTTTCACAGGTTCCAGTCTCTTCAGTAGGTTATTTTCCATGACTATATGGAAATATCCATGCACCTTTTTTTGAAAGGTGGAGCTTTGGTCAAAAGACCAAAGCAATTTTATTTGCAAAAAAGGTTACATGAGTCAATAAGATAGAATCAAATTACAATCTTTAACATGAAAAGAAATCAGGTTTTCTGGGAGCTGCTCCATCCATGTTATGTCCTGAGAAAATCCCCTATTAGCGAGATCTTCCACAACCATATTTTCTTCTTGATAAGAATGAGTTCCAATGCAGTCGATGGCATGGAGAGAGTGAAGACAATTATTACAGCGCATAGTAAGTAGCCAAGATAGATGAAACTACCCCTTCCAAATGGCCTTCACTACAGTAGTATAATCACATTCAATCCACAAGTTGTTCTATCCTTGGTGTAATGAGAAAGATATAGCATGAATCACACTCATCATATCTGCTTCCAGAGAGGTTGCAGTACCACAACCTCCAAAAAAGAAACAAACTATGTGGCCAAGATGATTTATGATGATGGTGCCACACCCAGCGAGTCTTGGATTTCTTTAGAGGCTTCATCCACGTTGATTTTAGTCCAACCTGAAAGTGGAGGTCTCTATAAAACCTCAAAAGTTAATTTCATTTGTATAAAAATGGCATTAAAACAAAGACGCCTTGAGATCATAATGTCTTCCACAGAGTTGTTGCAATTTCCTTTCTGAATCAACGCAGATTCCCGAATAGCGATGAGAATTATCATTTTTCCTGCATTAATGTTGTGTGAGAAATTATTGTGAAGAATTGTATTACTATAATAAAAAATCACATGAAGAAGCTCTGTAACCTCAGCAAGGAACAAATTTCTGATTTGTTGTGAGTTATCCATAGCAACACAACAGTTAAGTTGGTCGTCGATAGAGTTATGAATCGGCCATCTACAATCAGAAGTGTCAAAAATATAGTTCCAAAGAGTATTGGCAGTAGCGCAAGATAGAAATAAGTGATTAGTAACTTCTCTATGTTTATTACAAAATTACCATTTTGAACAAAGTTGAATTCCAAATCTTTTAAGACAAGAGTCAGTGGGAACCCTATTGTAGCCTAGATGTCAAATAAGAGTGATTCTTGAGGGTTTAATCCAGGGTTTATCAAAATAATTAATCTATTTCAGGTCATTTTCAGGGATATGTAAAGAGTCATTATAGAAATTTTTTGGAATTCAGAAACCCATTATGAGAAGGATCCCAAATCAAGTGATCACACGAGTTATAAAAGTGGAAAGAATCAATAATTTGATTAATATTGTCAGGTAGGGTATCAATGTGAGAGTTAAGCACATTACTAATAATGGAGTTGATGTTATTAGGGATATGGTCGGGGGGAGTCAAAGAGATAAAAGGAGTGCCAGTCCAGTTTTCCAACCATAATATCATGGAAGAGTTTCTGGAGGCCATCCATCTATCATTGTGCATAATATTATCGTACATGTTTCTAACAGAGGGACAAATGGAAGAAGACATGAAATTATTGTTACCTCTTTTCAATCAATCAATAAACCTGTTTTTGATGAAAGAAATTGAGGGGGAGTCATTGTGAATAAGTTTCTAGGTTAATCTATCTTGAAGAGCCTCATTAAAGAGTTTAATGTTTTTAATTCCAATGCCACCCATGTCTAAAGGTTTACATCAATTATCCCAATGAATAGTCACAAGTTTCATGTCCAAGGTGCTTCCTATCCAAACAAAATTTTTAATGTGAACATTTAATTTTATTTATTTGACCAGCAGGCCAATTATCGACAATCATCGAGTAGACTAGTTTGGAGACAATAACAGAATGGACAAGGCATACTCTCCCCGACATGGAGAGAGATTTTCTTTTCCAAGAGGAAAGATGATTAAAAATTTGGTCAACAATGTTTGAGAAGTAGCAAGCAATGGGTCTGACACAGAAAAGGGGAACCCAAGGTATTTTAATGGAATGGTACCTTCTTTGATGATAATCTTGTTGATAATACCATTTTTCTTACCAGTTGTAAAGTCTTTCCCAATGTATATGAAGGATTTATGCCATCCAATGACTTGACCCGAGACCTCCTCATAGTGAGTGAGAGTAGTTTTAAGAGTTCTGATTTTTCTTATGTCACCCTTTAAAAACAAAATGATTTCATCTGCATAAAGGAGGTGAGTGGGGGCATTCACATTTCTGTTAGCATGAATTGGTTTGAGCTTTTTTTGGTCAACCAGGCGAGTGAGTATACAACTTAAATAGTCTTCTGCAATGGAAAAAAGAATTTCAGATAGGGGATCTCCTTTTCTGACTCCTTTATATAAATTGAAGTGTCCCCAAGGTGGTCCATTGATCAAGATGGAAATGTGAGAAAAATGGAAGAGGGTTTAATTATAGAGATGAAGACGTCATTGAAACCAAAACCATGAAGAACTTTGAAGATGAAATTCCAGTCCATTGTGTCAAAATATTTCCTAATGTCCAGTTGAATGGAAATGTTTCCACCTCTATTTTAATTATTTAACATATTAGTGCATTCATAGGCAATACAAATACAGTCTTGGATGGATCTCCCCTTGATAATACCAAATTGGTTACAGGGGAAAATTTTATCAGTAATAGTGTTGAGTCTATTAGAAATCATCTTGGTGATAATTTTATAGAGGGTGTTGATAAGAGATATAGGACAAAAGATATTAATTTTAGAAGCATTATCAACTTTGGGAATCAATGCAAGGAATTGGGAAATTAAACCATGAGGGAAAAAATCTATTAGCAGAGAAAGATTTAACAATCTTTCAGACATTGGCTTGGATGATATCCCAATATTTTTTTAGAATCCATTATTGAAACCATCAGGACATAGGGCATTATCAGGATTCAAAACAAAGACATTGTCTTTAATTTCATGATCAAGGGGAACACCAAGGAGAAAACCGTTATCAAAATCAGTTACAATTGTCAGTATGATGTCATTAATGAGGTCCTTATTCATACTAGGACCATTGAATAAAGATTCAAAGTAAGAGACAAAATGGTTAACAATATCTTCTTCTTTATCCAAAAGTTTATCTCCATCTTTGAGGGAAGCAAGGGGTCTACTAGATTTTCGAACTCTTTGTAATGAGTTATAGAAATTGGTATTACGATCACCATTAGTTATCCATTTTATTTTAAATTTTTTTACGAATGTTGTCTTTGAAGGTGAGAAGTGAATTAAGGTTCACAATAATGTAAGTTTATTGATTATGATCAGATGAAATGTCTGAGTGGGTGTTATTGTTTTGAATTTGATAAAGCTCATTCTCAAGATAAAGGATGTCATTATCAATTTGTTTTTCTTTAATGATGCACCAACTTTTGAGCTTGTCTTTGAGATATTTTAATTTAAGAGGATAAGAAAAGTCATCATCATAGTGAGTCGTAGGGGTCAAAAAATGATTGATGAGATTACAACATTCATGATCTGAGAACCAAGCATCGTTTAATCCAAAGGAGAGAGAGGGTTTTTGAGAATTTTATGAAATAGTGACCAAGATAGGATGATGATCAGAATGAATTTTCTGTAGGATGGTGCTTGAAATGGTATATCATATATATAAATCATGGTCATTAGTAAAGGCTCTATCCAGTTTTCTCGAATCTACTCTATCCAGTTTTCTCTCAACCTCTCAAGTTTTTAGTGACCCTAATCTCTTTCTTCTTCTTTTTAGGGAGATTTTGTTGTTGTTGTTTCTAGAAAGGAAGTATCAGAAGGTTTAGGGCCTTCCTAAGTGCTTTAATGAGTAGTTATACTAGTATGAGGGCACCAACATCTATCTTCTCTTTACCAAACCCTTTTCACTATACTGATTTATTGGGTCTAGATTTAGCTTAGGTCCACTACAATGAATATTCTAAACATTGCATGTTTTCATTGAACTCATAGAATCCACAAGGATACTTCAATGGGATCAAAAGTGTTTTTTAGAGCATCTCAAATATTTTCAACACAAACATTAAGCAATTTATCTTATGTGGGAGGGATGTTAAATGAATAAGTTAAACCTTTCCATATGATGATTAAGTTAGAATCCCTCTCTTTTTTCGTTTTGTTTTCTGTTAGTGAGGTTGAGATTTTTTATTTTCCATATAATAGAGATAAACTTATACATAAATTAACAATGAAGGTCTTACCATCCCGCAACAGGTCTTTCTAGAAGTATGTTTCACCAAATGAAGGATGGTCTTGTTAGAGTTTGTACAAAACACCTAATGTTGGTCACCTCCTTTTGATATCAAGGGCCATCATCAGGATGCATCGGGACATGAGGTGTCTGATATGTTGTTCTAGATATACTACATCATCAATGTTTGAGAATATTGGATTGTTATAATTGGGTAAGGGAGAATTTTCATCCACCGATTCAGGATATGGCTTATTTTTGGGCGGCATCGGTCTGTGCTGCCCTTAGACAACTTTTATTTGATTAAACGGGAAATTAATTCCTTTGATGATTTATAGAGGTACCACTATTTGGACTACCTAACATCAACAGGGATTATGTGTGGCTTGAGGATGTTTCCCCATTTTGATATTATGCTAATTCTTGATTAGTACTAGGACTGAATGATCACCCTTATGGAGGGAGGAGGTATCAACAATAGAGGAATTTTATGATCATCCTAAACATCCTCATTCTTGTAAGCTAGTTTCTCAACCTAGATCTATCTAGGTTCTCAAATAAAACTCTTTTAGACATATTTTCTCTGTTCTGATGTATGGGAGGAGGACTTTTCACTTCTGTTTAAAGATGATAATGAGTGAGAATGTTTTCCCTAAGTAGTTCATCATTGAATTTTCTGAGATTATGTATCTCATTATCATATTGTGTCAGTCGTTCCTCTGTAGAGGGAATTTATACTCATTTGTATTATGAGTGAGATATAGACACACTTTTCCTTTTATTGTCGGAAGTGTTCTACCATATAGGTGTCAATTTATCCATCGTATGTGTTAGGTTATGAATCCTTCTCCAATTCCACATATGTGTACCCTTAGTTGGTGCATTCAAATAACCTACCTCTTGAGGAATAGATACTTCATTATTTCCCCCCACATTTACATATTGGCATACATCATCTACAGGATTGTTGGTGAACACATTTACAAAGGTGTATCGGGACATGGTAGTTATCCAATTACTCTCCATACTGTAGGATGACTCTGTACCACTTACTCCCCCTTCAAGGGTTGCATCAAGACCAATTCTCTTACCCCTAGAAATATTGGACCATCAAGGCTTATAAACCTTACAGGGTTATATTTCCTTTATTATACATTCATCCAGTCATGACCTGTGAGTAGTGGCCATAAAGTATTTATAGATCATGCTTTCCAAACAAGCCTCGAATAGTGAAGGTTTGTCTCACAACGGGAGGAATATATGGTATTTCGGACATATATATTTACCCTACAACCTATATAAGACTTATTTGTTTCAGGGTGACCATAATGATGAATATTCCATCATCTTTATAAGATGGGAACAATTCAGGGTACCTATTGACACTCTTTGAATTTTTTTTGAGGATTTTATGATTCCATTCAAGGATCTAATGGATCTTGATATGGATATTGAGATATAAATGCATCTATCCATATGGGACAGGGTTGATCTGTAGTCACCAATGATTTTATTAGAACCCTGTCAGGGTGTGAAGAACCCATTGGTAGGTATTGACTTAAAAATTAATCCTACTCTATCGATTACGGTTGGTTTTCTGCTGTTGTTGATATTTTCTAGTTCATTATATGGTTTTATGACTTTAGGGGTGGAGGTAGTGGTAAAACTTCCACCAGAACTATGAGATGTGTTTTCTCTAAGGCATCTGTTATGATGGATTCTATTTCAATCCACTTGATTAGGTGCAATTATGATCATGTATGAGTCAGCTAAAATGGTATCCTTTGATGAGAGTCATTTTCTATGTGAAGTTTTAAGGTATTCCATATATTTAGCTTCCATTTTGGAAATATGTTCCTATTTTATTTCAGGACCCTAACATATGTGTATTTTGGTAGCCATATACCTCTATTGGTGATGTCTTTTCATCTTTAAAGTATGCAATTTTCTCTATATTGACCAATTATCCCATGAATTACATGATCCCCATATTTCTATAATGGTTATTACATTATGGGATTCCATTTCTGGGGAGTTTTGTTGTTATGGGGATGCAGTGATGTTTAATGATCCTTACTTTCTCCAACCTCAGATACATATATCTTATGAGGCCTTGATAATCAGTTTTGGAAGAGCTGTGGTGCAATTATAGAAAGAATTCTGTATATTTTTCTATTCCTTTCTGGTCATGGGTCTAAGGCTATAGAGATTTTAGTAAGGTCTATTGGATGGATGATTTTGTGTATAGTCTAAAGGGGACTCTAAAATCATGGTTAGGGGAGGTCTCAAGACTTTAACTGTGGATGATTATCCCACATATTTTATCATTGGTGAGGCATTCACTTCTTCTCTAACTCCTGTGGGATAACATAGTTGAAAGTAGAGATGGTCCAAAACATGGTTGATAGGTTGTTTGTGGAAAACACTCTTTATATATCAATGTCTTCATCTTCTTCATCCGAATTTTATGACTCCACCTAGCTAGACAACATAATTTTATTATATGGGTCACATTATAATAGTGGTGAAGTTCTATTGATGGTTAATGGGGCACTATATATTTTTAACCTTGGTGTTTCAATAACCTGTCTATAAAAATTTTTATGAGTTTTGAACCCCAATACATATGAAGGTGTGTGGGAAGGAGGTGATTTCCTTGTCCGAGAGATATATCACCATGGGGAGGTTGACAATGGAAGATGTTATGAGTAGCGTCCTTATAGAACTTATATGCATTACTATGAGGAGGACTATTGAAGCATTGATCATCTTATACTTTATTTTAAGAGCCTCAAGTCCCTTGAGATGTTATAGATATTCTTTTGAATGCCTCATGGAAACTAGGATTGATTAGATCTGAGATATGATCCTCATTATGAATCATGGTTGAAATATGCAGACCTGCCTTTTGGGGTTGGGTAGGGGTAGGATCCTAATGCATCATGGATTCTATAATATGTTAATAACCATATAGTGTTGTGGGGGTATGATCCCACTATTGAGAATTTTTTGGGGTATGCAAGTTAGATTATGTATTTTCAGCAAAAATATGAGCCTTCATATGGGTAGTTTCCAGAATATGTCAGTCAATCATGGTTAAAACAAGGGTATGATCCCTATTGAAGTATGCATTACCCATTGTAATATTCCAATAGACCTCTAAAATGTGAGATGTGATATGAGACTTCTCCTATATATCCTATAAAGGATAAGGTACATTCATTCATCGGTAGAAGTAAGGATATGATCCTGGATTATGTATGATTTTGGAATATGTTGAGTAACTTCATTGGAATATATGTGATCCAGATATGATAATATTACAATATTATACTAATGAAACTCAATTAAAGCAGGGATATGAACCCATTCTTATGCCTTTTGAGTATTTCACTGGTATTTTTCAATAGGAATATGCATATGTCTCCAGGCATGTTCTAAACTCAGTTGGTGAGCCCCGGTCAGAATGGGGATATGAGTATGGCCATGTTCTTTTAGAGTATTCCATCTATATTTTACAACAATAATGTGTGCCTCTCCCCTGGAATATACCAAAATGAGTTTGTGAGACCTGGTAGGAATGGGGATATGTACTCGGTCCCATGCCTCTTCCTTTACCAGAATATACAGATAATCATACTGTAAGGGATCAATAATGTGTCCTTTCTCTAAATTATCCACCTATTTGTACTAATAATGGTGACATGCTACTCTAGCTATCATGATAAGAATATTTGTTTATCCCTTCATCAATACTAGTTCTAGAATATGTTGGTGGAACTCTTCTACTATTGCTAAAATTTAGTGACACTTAATAAAATTTTGTGCAGGAGTGTATGTCATCACATTCTTAGTCTCCAAGATATACTAGATGATGTTTATGATTGAAGAGCTGATATAATATCACTCATATTCTTCATATTCTATCATATGTTTCTGATGGGATTCATGCATAGGGGAATGGATATGTACCTCCCCCATTTTATTAGTAGGAATATGCGTGCAGACATGATCTGAGTAAGAAAAGATATGAGAAACCCCATTGGTTAACACTAGAAGATTATAATTAGATTCTTCAGTGAAAGTGGTTATATGAGATCACTCATTCTTATACACATATTGATACACTTGAAAATACCTACTTGGTTCTCATTAATTAGTGTCTAGGGTGGTAATTTGTTGATTGGTTCCCTTATTTGGAGACTGAGCGACACTAGCAAGATGAAGCTGGTGACAGTGGCTGACAGGATCCCTCCTAGGCAGATCATGCACAATGATAGAATTGTTGTCAACACCTTCATCTTCCTTCCTAAGAAACATAAGGTATTTATTATCACACTTTGGGGATAGGTCTCTAATGTGATTGGTGGTGGTGAAAAGTTCCATTAGTTTCATTACAAATTTACCTGAATGAGATGAACTTGTTATCTTTAGTTTCTAGATAGCTTTATATACAGCCTCAAGGGTCAAGATAAGACCATAATGATGTTATTCCCAAATTATTATGTTTTCCACCTGAAGATGAAGTTATCAGGTGGGTGAGGTTATTTTTTGACCCGTTGATGTTACTATCGTAGTTGTGGTTCCAAAATATTATCTTGATAAAGACATGAAACTTGGTCAATGTTTAGTTTATTATAGAATTATCTATAGTCACAAACACAACAAGGAATAATATCATCAATTTTTGCATCATCATAAGTGGTAAACATTATCAATCACCTATGCATGAGTAACAAAATTATCCTTTATTTTTTTGGATTCAGCCATTTTTCTCACATGGGATTTTAATAGAAAGAATGGATTATTTCATGGAAACCCAAGTTACATTTTATTATTAATGTATTTCATGTCGATCATACCATTTTAATTTGTGTATTATACACCCAAAAAATGGCCCAACACATGGTCAACCATTCATTTTTATTATTCAGAATATTTCATGTCAAGTTTTGCATTTTTATTTCTTTCAGAGTTGATGTACTCCCTTGGGTTTGGGAGACAATGTTCTCGACACCTATAATGATTCAGTTACTCTACCATTACATGATTTCACAATGGTTTCACTAATTCTTTTTCTATTTGAGGATTTATTGTGGAGGTGTCATGTATGGGTGTGCAATCATTCCCACTTGGTTCACCATTTTCACCTCTTATGAAAACTCCCAATGACTTCTAAATCAATAACAATGTACATAATAAAAAAATACTAATTTTTCATAAAAAATCCCTTTTTTTAAAGAATCTAATTTTTTTAATATCTACTCAAAAGAAAAATTATTTCCATTATATATTTATTAATCTAATTTATTCTATTATAATCAATTTCATATCGAATTTTTATATAAAATCTTTTTATACTTGTGAAACGTTTTTCTTTGGAAAAATGTTTTTTCTGCATATATGCAATTTTAATCTTAAATTAAATTGTTTCACTCATATTTGGAATCATAATAATTAATATTATATAATGTGTTCAACTAAATTTTGGGAATAAATAAATAGTAAAAACATTAAAAAAATAATTACCATAGTTAAGGTTAAAAGAAGGGTTTTTTGCTCTAGAGGAACCTATGTTAAAATTAAATTCTCACACATAAGAAATTAATTTGATAAATTTTATTTTATATTTGGAAAAATTGGGATCATATTATCTAATTAGTATAATTTATCTATGCTTGTGAGATAAATATCCTAGGTAACTAAATAAAAAAACTAATTACTCTGGTGAAAACTAAAATGGTAAAATTATGTGAATTTAAAGGATAATTAATAACTTAGTGAAAACATGTGTTTTTTATATTTGTGGATTTTATTGATCATATAAACTAATAAATCCGTTATTTATCAGTTTTTTGGCACCTTGGGTGACATGGACTATGCATTATTGAATTGTTTTTGGTATTTTAATAAATGAAACTCCTCCTCAATTATAAAAGGGTGCCACCTAATCTCACTTCTCCACACCTAATAAGACATATGGACTGGCCAAACTCTTCAAAAATATCTATAAAAAATAATCAATGTTATAGATCAGTCGTTATTCTCAAAAGACCAACCCTATGGTCATTTGTAAGAAATCCAAAGGCTGTTTTTCTATGTGGAGGTAAATGTATTCACTAACATCTTTCATTTCATTTCCTCTCTTACCACCTTCATTCATGTACTAATAGTTAAAGTATAATAAAACAAGTCTTTAAATTATACTAATATTTTATTATGCTGATGTCACAACCTATATCTATCACATCTTCCATCAAATGAAAAATAAACTGTTGATAGTGTGTACAATGGACTACAGCCTCACGAATTGAAATAATTATTTTTTCCTAAATTTCTCTCACATAAGGATATAAAGATAAATTTAATAATATATATGATTCTCATAACATAATTATACTTTTTTAATTAAAAAATCACATATACCTTTTTAATATACATTTCGTTAAAATACGATGACATCGCTCGTGTTTGTGACAGACTACCGCCTCCCGAAGAGATATGATTTGTATTTAACTTAAGATTTAAATGTAAAATAAAATGATAAATTAAATGAATATATGAAATATATATGACATATCAATGACTCTATAAAGGTTATATATTATTTAATTTCATAATTATTTCAGCTATTTAGAAAATAGAAACGTTCATGTGTACGTATAGCTTAGAGTCTCCATGAACGGTGTAATTCATTTTCTATATTTAAAATTAATATATGTCTATAAATAGATATATAACAAATATATTTTATATTTATATCATGGTTAAAATTATAGAGATAATAGGACCATTATCAAAGTAAAAGGACCAAAAATACCATAACAAAACATACATGAAAAATGAAACAGTTATTACCAGAAACATGATTTTAACAAGGAATTGTTAATAAACAGGTAATAAAAATATATACATAAATAATATATGGTATGATATATATAATTAGGGATATATAATATATTTTTAATAAAACTATATTTTTTATATGGGTGGTTCGAACATGTATGAAGTCGAGACTTAAGGTAAGGGAATTTCATCTCAAATTGTCTCCTTTGGGATATATGTTATATTAGGAACCTATATTATATTATATGGTTTATATACATACCATTTTACATGTTATATCATTAATACACTTCATTATATGATACTAAAAGTTTCATTTTATGTAATTAGTTAAAGGGGATTATGAGTCAAAAGTTTTCAACGTGGTAAGGGATTTTCTTCGCACTTTTATTTTTTGGGGACACATGGCCTATACACCACTTGTTTCGTTTTTGAGGTATATATACTATTTATGAATGTATTTTGTGGTTCATTTCATGATAATTATTGGATATATATATTCATGTAATTTTATTTCCTTCATGGGGCTGATGATTTATAAGATACCAAAGTATGTTTTAATATTGCAATCTCATTGTTTAAGGGAATTTTTTATGATATTCTTTCAAGCATGAGATATCATGATCTAACTAAAAAGAAAATAATTTATTTTTTTATCTAATGTTTATTTCTATATAAATCTGTTTTTAAACTCATTTTCCTCTCTTAAAAAATTAAATATACCAAGAGAATATTTTTAGGAAAAATCATCTTTATTTCTCTCTTTTGTTGAAAACACTTTTTCTTCCATATTCATGAATTATAAAAATCATGTAAAGAAATTTTTTACTATTCTTCAATGATTGTTAAAAATATATTTTTACCCATGTTTTAATTTTTTTATAAAAAATTAAAAGGAATCCCCGTTTTGTTTTCCAAAATATACCCTTTGGCTTTTACCTCAATCTGAAAGGAATCATTGTTTTAACATGTACGACATGGATAAAGGATTCTACCATCATTATTGATCAATGATTTAAGGAATACATAATACGTTTCTAAGGTTGTCTTCAATGAAAATTATTTTCAAATTATTTTGTAGAATTTTAGTTTTAAAAAGTAATTTTCAAAGTGTAAAGTATATTTTCATTAAGAAATGTTCAATGTGATCTTTCAAAATCATTTATTGTCTATGATAACATCCTTTTATTTTTTGGATTATTTACTAGGGATATTATCCAATTGTATCATACTTATTCTATCTCTAGATATTTTATTATTAGGATGAAGAGTTATTTAGGAAACTCCTTCCTTTTCCATGGGTTATGCTATAATGAATTAATGAGATGATTATGAAAATCATTTTCTTTT
Organism: Viscum album; assembly: GCA_963277665.1. Classification (NCBI taxonomy): domain Eukaryota; kingdom Viridiplantae; phylum Streptophyta; class Magnoliopsida; order Santalales; family Viscaceae; genus Viscum; species Viscum album. Next base: position 1,506,794,964 of record OY728128.1, on the reverse strand, counting down.
TATGGGTTATACTATAAAAGATTTATTATGAAACTATTTTTATTTTCGTGATTTATGATATCATGAATGTTTTATGATATTGTGGGACACATATTTATGACTTTCATTGTGTAATAGTGGTTGTAATATAACTGAGGATGGTGGTAAGGTTATAACCAATGATGATAGTCAGGTTATAACTGATAATGAATGGGACCTATATCTCCATACAATTTATTGGGTAAATATTTATATATAATGAAATAAAAATTAGAAACAATTCAATGACCTTGATCCATAATGGGAATTAGACTAGTGGGTTTGATGCACAATGGGAAATAGGTTTATGGTCTTGGTCTAAAATGGTAAATAGGTGATGTCGTTTTATCCACTATGTTGTAGGGTCTTGGTAGTTAACATTGACAAATTAAATGGTTTCTATACCTTTGATGGTCCTACAATTTTAAGAAATTTTCTTATAGTTCATGAATTATGATGATTTCACATTTTCTTGAATCGTGTTTTTTGGAATGATAATGTTTCTTTACATGACTCATGTTTGTGATCTATAATAGGTTAAGTAGGAGTTTTGTTAGTTATGTTCATGACCTCATACCCTTATGTTTATATTATCTTTTCATATGATCATAGAATGATATCTCCCTTGTTTACTATTATTGATCATATGAGCTCACCCTTTCTTGTGTTTATTTTCCACAAGTTATGACAAATTGCTTTAAGTAGGGTATGTTTATGGAGAGTACAGAGGGGGAAGATATTTTTGGGATATATTGTAGATATTTAATTCAATAAGAATATTTTATTGCTTGTTTCCAAATACACTAAATAATTATGGTACTTGAGTGTGTATTTGTGAAATTTATTTAATATTCATCTAAAATATGTGATATTTATGTATGAAAATACAATTTAGTTATATTGAATCATTAAAAGAGGTATCTACATGAAGCATTTTCTTCTTAGCCTCTTCCTCGCCTACAATTTCTACCGAGAACCTTGAATGAATTCATGAGTGTGTAATGTGATCATGGGTCTAATGGTATTTATGGATCCGTTCCATTATTTTCATGGGAGATAATTGAGGGATGATTTTTAAGTGTAATGAGAAACATTTTCAGGGGTGGCTCGATCCCTAGGCTAGTGGAAGCCCAAACCGAAGTTTCAATTCCTAAGATTCAACACGCATATATCTTTTAACATTTTTACCTGATTATACTTTGTACTTTTTCAAATAATATCATAGATATTATATAAATAAGTGGTTACTACCTATCCTACCTTTTATTACCTCAAAGTAGAAGCTTGGATATATCAAGGAGACATGTAATCAAATGTTAGATTTCAAAGAACAAGAAATGATAACTGAGCTACACTAAAAAAATTTGGAGTTAATGTGATTATTAAAATTTACATAGAGAAAACATTTTCAAAGAATGAATGTGTTTGATTATTCTTAATTTAAGAAATATATGCTTCTTAAACAATTTTTTGTGGCATTTCTGGTATTCCTCTTCATTATGTATGTCTATTTATCCCATGTGTAGGTTTTTCGGTTCCCTTAAATTAGATATAGGGCTTCGAAAATGTGATCATTATCTCTAACCCTTTTTATAATTGGATTTGATTGTATAACCATAAAATATTAATCAAGAATGTAAGAAGAGAGTGTGGGATGGTATGTAATAACTTATGGTACTCTTGGATTTTCCCATCTCTAATATTTAGATGACTTTTTGGTGTTCCTTAATGGGAGATACACATTTGTGCCTAATTTCATAGGCCTACATAATGAAAATGGTTTTTAAAGTGGAATAGTTATAAATAATGGTAAAAGTAACTTTTAGGTATCCAATAAAATATATATCATGAGGAAGGATCACTTGGAGATATAGACATAAATTATGTTGAGGTCTTTTCCTTTTAAATAACTTAGGGATACATTAATCCATTTATGTATTATAACAAAACATTGTAATGCAATTATGTATAAATTTTAAAATATAGATTATAATTTAAAGAATAAATGTCTATCATTTAGTAGAAATATTCCATTGAACAGAAGTGTTTTAACTTATTTGCCAATCCATGAATTATCAATGGTAGTGGTGCCTAAGGTATTCATTCAAAAATTGGAGAAGATAATGTTAGATTTTTAATGCGGTAGTGGTTATAAGGACTAGATCTTTGACATGACTGAATCTTTAGTTTTAATATAAGAATACATTTTCTTACATTTTAGGATCTTCAATGTTTGGATTTTTAGATAGTTATTTCTTAACTATTTTTTAATAAACCCATACAATAGATGATGTACAATTCCACTTAATATATATTTTTTATAATACCACATTTTTAAAATGAAGCATGATTTTTTCAAGATAAATATTTATGATTTTCATTTTGAATTATTACTTATTATTATTCATCCTTAAAATCTATGAGATCTTTTAAATATATGGGATTAGAAAATAAATATCAGTAAGGGACATAGATGAAAATAAAATTAAACCCTTAGTACATTTTAAAATTGTGGGATCATAGAGAGAGTTTTCCTTTCACATGATGATCATCAAGCTAAAATGAAATCGTCTTTACTGCCATAAGTTTTTTTATAAAAAAATTTAAAATAAAACATTATAGAAAATTTAGGATCATTAATTTTTAAATGAAAAAATGAGAACCCAAGAAAAAATTCTTACAAACATAAAATTTTACCCTAAAAGAGAACAATACATCATTTAAAAAGATCATTATTTTACCTTTTGATATGAAATGATTTCTATGAAAACTCATTAGCAGCATAGATAATTCATTTAGGTTACTTGGAAAATAATCTTTATAAAACAATCTTTATAGAACCCTTACAGGAACCCTTAAAATTGTAATAATCATATGGTCGACTTCCTATATAATACAATAGAGACCGTAATCTTTACCCAATGCATCTGAGGGCTATATCAGGCCCACTTGTCATCATCATCATCTTTATCAAGATCACTCATTATCATGAGATATATTGGGATTATCCATTATAATAAAAAATTTCTACGGACCATATCATAAATAAGACGTTTTGATCTTTTACCTTTCTATTATAAAGCCTTATTAAAACTCTTTTGAACCCATATGTAAAACACTTCTGGATATCAAAATACACTTTCATCTTTATAAACCCATTTTCAATACTAAAATTCCCAAGAAAATGAAATAGGGTTTTTATTTTGATGAAAAAATGGAAGATTATAAATGAATCCAAACATAAAATAACATCTATGATGGCAGGAAAAGTCACTGTTACCATATACATTAAAATAGAACATCCTTTTTCCCTTTATTTAAATAAAGTCAATACATTTCATAAAAATATTCCTTTTGAAAACATATGAAATATAATGAAAAGAGACATAACATTTACAATATAATTCTTTTATATAGATATAAATGCATCAATAAAATATCTTTTAGAATATTTATATGGAATATAATCATTTAAAACATTTAAAAATAGTTTTTTAAGTTAAAGTTTTCTTTCCCTTGAGTCCGACTCTCCATGTATATTAGTTATATTACTGAATAATAAACTTATGATAATTATTACTTAAGAAAATATTTAAATTTTATTATTTCTATAATTTTATTTATTACTATGTTTTATTTAATTACATAATCAATTTATTTCACATCTGATGTTTTGGTGATATCCAACTCATATGTTCAAAATGAATTCTATAGGTTAACTATGGTAAAAAAGGTCATTATGAGATCATATATAGAATAATTTTCATTTTTTAAATCAATTATAAATGTAATACCAAACATGAAATATGGTTAATAGAAATAAACTACATTAAACTCATCGAGATGATAGGCCGTATGTATGGATGAGTAATATTTTCATTTTTCAATGGGAATGATGGAAGTGTTATATTATATTTTCAAAATTATCATTATATCATTAATATCATATTTTTATATTTAAAGAAACGAACACACAAACACACACACACACACACACATATATATATTTATTTATATCAATCATGTGATGTGCTTTTGAAACAACATTACATTGCATCGTGGAGTTGGTAGTCTACACATACACTAAAAGGACATTATCATTTTTCAAGGTATAGAAATGTAAGAAAATATATGACAGATTAAATTTTGGATATTATAATTATATAATCAATATCACACAGATATATATATATATATATATATTAAATACATCATTACAACTTATTGTAAGAGGTGGTAATGGAAAACAAATTAAATCACTTCGTGAGGTTTTAGTCCTCTATACACACGAACAATGGTTTCATTTCACATTTCATGGAAGAGTATATGATATAGGTTATTATATTAACTAAATAACATCTTAATATATAGAATATACTATTTTGATTATTCCATCATGGTTTAATAATATTTTAAGGAAGTAGAAAAATAAATATTAAAAAAAATTCTTGTTTAAGAACATTACCTATTCATCTGACAATTACATTTGGTATATAGTAAATTACTTCCTAGGTTGGGTTTTATTATTAAAAAATGACTATATGATGTGGGGATATATTTAAGGAATTTATTTTTGTTGTTTTTAGCTAAACTAAATGATTTTTGAAGTTTGAAAAAAATAGGAGAGGTGGTACATAATTATAATGATTTCGAGGGCACACTAAGAATTTCTTAAAGTATTAAATTAATATAAATTAGTTTTAATGAAAAAATGGATTAAATTTATTATATTTCAAAGGTATGATAATTATTGGTAAAAATAATATCATGTAAAATAATTTATAAGTTTTGGTGATGTTTCCACCCTTATCTTTTTGGATCAACACCCTCTTATCCCTTTTGAAAATTAGTGTGATGACATAGGTTTTTAATAATTAGAAGACAATATAGTTTCTATAAAAGGAAAATTGGCCCATAAATGAAATATGATTGATATTTTAAACCATATTCCACAAATGTTACAAAATATGAGTTTTTGAAAATCTGAATCATTAAATAAAATATTAGTTATTATAAAATATCATTAATATCGTTTTTTGAAGTATTCAATTAACTTGAATTTGAAATCAACATGGAAAAAGTTTATTTTTAATATAATCAATTATCACATATTTAATATGTTTTATTTACCTAAAAAATTTAGTAGATAAATAAAATTACACAAAAAATACAACTTTTAGAGTTTTCAAAATCAATTACTTAATTTTTCTACTACTTGAACATGCATTAGCTCAGTGTTGCGAAAGAATTTAAGATAAATATTTCATTAAAACAAATTAGAAATAAATTACCATGACAAAAAAATCTATAAACTAACTATTTATTATCTAAAATCTATTATTTTAATCCCTATCACAAAATATTGGAGAAAATAATATTATTAAAGGATGTTTTTGAATTTATCTTCTAATTAAATATTTTAATGGTTTTATTAAAATAACGAAAGAAAAAACGGTAATATTTTTTAAAATTGGACGGATATTGGTGAAAAACACTCATCTAATAGCATAAAGTGATGTATCAGAGTCATTTTTTATTCCTCATAATATTATGTTTAACCTTAATTACTCATCTTACTGTTATAATAGTGACAGCTATTTACTACGGTTCCTATTTATAATGAAAAAAATAAAAGGGGCCTATGTACTAAATTTGGACCTCATGATTCAAAAAATATAATAAATTTTTAATAATTTAATTTATAAAAATACAAGAATTTAATCTAAAATAAAACTTGTAAAAGTTGATGAAAAATAGTTTTTTCTTAAAAGTGACTTTTTAATAATAAAAATGTTTCATACCAAATTAAAGTATAAAATTCATTTAAAATACCCTAATGGATTCATTTTTAATCAAAATGTATTAGTTAATTTTTAAAATTAATCCAATACATAATATTAATTTTTAAAGACATGAAAGGGAAATATAGATTTTAATAAAAATCGGTACTTTTTACTATTCAATTAATGATAAATATATTAATAAAAATAACAAAAATGTTACCATAATTTGGTTAGAAATAATGTATTTTTAATTTTGAATTAAAACTTACCAATTGTTTTTATAAGTGTATATAACAATATAAAATATAATTAATAAATATATTAAAATGATTTAACACAACCTTACCTTGATTGTTACATTCTCTTCCCATTTTTTAAAATTTCATTATCATAATTTTATTAATTACTTAAACAGGTGGGGGTATCTTTCCCTATTAGAATTTTTAAATTCCCTTGTTTCTCCTTTCAGAATATTAGTTTTCTATGGTGACTTAACTTGATGAAATATCTTATTCCATAGCACATTGTCTCTATAGTTAATAATATGAAAAGTATGTTCCCCATAAGAAAAATTCTCTTCCAACTAAACTACATTAGGGTTAAAAACAAGATTTAAATCCTACATATATTTTATTAATTTAAAAACATTAAATATGTTAATTACTTGTAATAAAAAAAGAGGCAAGGACACTTTATAAGAAACTTATCCAACTTTATCCAGTATTTTATGTGGTATAATGAACTGAAGACTTATATTTCCCTTTTTACTAAAATGCATAATACTTTTCCCTGGAGATAATTTATGAAAAAAATAATCACCTACCCTGGAGGAAAACTAGTTTCTTCGGTTATCTGAATAATTTTTCTACCTATAATAAGTCGTCTGCATGTGTTGGTGAATCATATTTACATTATCAACCTTTTATTTTACCAAATCAAGTCCCATTAACATTATTTCTCCTACTTCATCCATAAAAACTAGAGTCTAAAACCAATTTTCATATAATTCCCAAAATGGTTCTATTTTTAAATGGATTGAAAATTATTTTTATAAGAAAATTTAGCAAATAAAAGATGTTGACACCGAATTCCATGGAAATCTACTGAATAAGAATTAATCATTTCTTCCAAAGTATAAATTCTTCGCTTGGGTCGTCCACCTGATTAAGGATTAATAGCTATACTGATATTTAATTTAATACCCAAAAACATATTAATTCCCTTACAAAAAATTGATGTAAACCTGGGGCCACGTCCAGATACAATGGAGCGAGGAACATCATGTAACTTAAATATCTTTTTTAGGTAAAGTCTTGAAATTTTACCTAAAGACATAATATCTTGAATGGGAATGAAATGTGCAGATTTATTAAATCACTCATGATTAACCCAAACCATCTTATTTCCTTTATATTTTTTCCGAAATCCCATAAAAAAATACATGGATATATTTTTTCATTTCTAAACCATCATTAGAAAAGGATATATAAGCCCCTTCTATAATTTTTATTATTCTTTAACTTGTTAACCAGTCAAACAATTCATGGTAAATTCATCATTATCTATTTTCATTCTAAACCAATAGTAATTATTTTTTATGCTCTCCATACATATTAATTTTTTATAATGAATGGAAAATGGAGAACTATGATCTTCACTCAATAATTAATTCTTCAACTAGAAATCATACAACAAACATAATATTTTTCCACATCTGGTAACACCTTATTCATCAATATTAAACTCTCTAAACTTATTCTTAATAATAGATTATAGATTTTCCTAAAAAACACGATACACAATTTTATTTGTCTTAATTATTTCTAAAAGATTAGATTTTACAGATGCATGAAAAAACAGATAAAGTTCTTACAAGAATAGTTTTTAGGAAAAAAATTTCAAATCTTTAATAAAAGGGTCATATTTTAAACATAAAATGGTTAATGTAGAATTATCATTCATAATCAATGAATCATCTACTATTTGAAAATTTCTAGAATTGTAATAAATCATGTAATCATAATCCTTAATCAGTTCCATACATCTTCCATACCTCCTTTTCAACTCTATCTCAGTGAATGTATATTTTAATCCTTTGTGATCTTTACATATTTCAAAATTTACTTCATATAAATAATGCCTCCAAATTTTTTAAAATTAAAATATTAGATCATCTAATTCCATATCATGAGTTGGATAATTGAACTCATGAGGTTTCATTTGATGTGAAGTGCCAGAAATTACTTGATCATTCTGTATCAGAACACAACTAAGCCACTTCAATGGGGCATCACTCTAGATGAAAAACTCACCAATTAAAGAGGGAATATACAAAACACGATAATTCAAAGATATTATTTTTATTTCCTAGACTAAATCATAACACTCTTTCATCAAGATGAATTTAAATCCTTTTCGAGTTAACTTAGTCGTTAAGATAAAATAATGATCAATGTTTTCAAAAAATCATTGGTAGAAACCTACTAATCTAATAAAAATACAAATCAGTTTGACATTTTCAGGTCTTGGTAATTCTTAAATAAATTTAGTTTTAATAGGGCCAATAATTAATAATTCTTTATGAATATTATTCCTCAGGAAAGAATTTTTTCACAACCCAAATTCACACTTATTTTTTATATCCTTTATTTTATTTTAAGGTTTTTAAAATAATACTTAGCTGTAATTCATGATCCTTGTGAATTTTATAATGGATCAACATATCATTAATAAAAAAGACCATAAACTTAGATAAATATTCATGGATAACTAAGATCCTTGAACATGAAAAGTATATTGGATAACCTAAAGGGCATGTACACAAAGTCGTAAGGTTTGTATCTAGTCCAAATCCTCATCTTCAGAATATATTCCTTTTTCACCATTGACTGATGATACCCTGACCTGAGATAAATATTTGAAAAATACTTTTCCACTAAATAAAATCAATCAAATAATCGATATGAGGAAAGTGTTTCTTATTCTTAACAGAGATGTCATTAAAGGATTTTTAATTAATGAAAAGTCTCATTAAACTATCTTTCTTTTTAACAAATTAAATTGGTACACCCCATGGTTAGGTGATAGGATGAGTAAAAACATTATCTTAAATCTATTTAAACCACTTTTTTAATTAAAAATGTTATACTTGAGACATATGATAATGGGGTTTTAAAATTTGATTAACATCATACCAAAAATAAATAGTAAACCCAACTTACCGATCAAGAATCACACATGCAAAATGATTAACAAATATATCAACATATTTATTAAATATTGTGACATCACTAATATGAAAAATATCTTTCATTTCAACATAATGGGCTTGGTTACTTTCACTACCACCCATAATTAAATTCCCAGATTGTTAGTACATTATCAAAGCTATAAAATCATTCAATGAAACATTATTATCACTGCAATCTATATTATCAAGATAAACTGAAATAAAATCCATACCCAAAAATAAAATTTAAATATACACTCGGAGGCTTAAAAATATTTGCAGGAAAGACCATCTAACTAATAACAACAAGAAGATTCCAATAAATCTTAGTTATTTTAATATCTCCACTTTCAGTTTTCACCAAAACTTCTAACATCCTTTTATGAGGTGATATTATCATTTTATTTAATTTACCATAAATCAAGGAATGTGATGATCTAGAGTAAATCAATCCATTAGAATAATGTAAATAAACATCAAACATATATGCACCACTTAATTAGAATTCCTAAAATCAACCATAGTATTAGTAGAAAATTATTTTTCCACACCTTTTGTTATTTTTATCTTAATTATTTCTACCATGGGTGACTAACTTCAAACACATTTTTATCATAATTCCCAAACTCAAAGAAATTATATCATATTACAGTTAGATTTTCATTATTGGTCTGATCATTTTCTTTACATTCATGAACACATATTCAAAAATTCGACATCAGAAACACTTACAAGATTTTATAATAAATTATCCAAGATTCTTTTTAGAACACTTATCATAGGATGAGAATTTTATTTCCGTACTTTCAAATTTCATTGATGCATGTTTTCCCATTTCCTTCTATATAGGGATTTTCTTCTTCATGTTTTCATTTTATACATGATCACTGATAAAAAACCATTTCTATATTCTAGGCTCATTGAATAAATTTCTCATAACATTTGAATTCACTAAAATCAAATTTCCTCTGATATCTTTTTTTTAATCCCGAGTTAAACAGATTAATTTTACTATCAACGTCCTAAATAAAATTTGGTTCATACCTTTCAAATCAGGTAAAGTTTTTTTCATGAGCGGATTCTATATCATTATACTTTTATCCCAAATAAAAGATTTATTTTTCAATGATAAGTCAAATATCCTTAGGAAAATATTTCTATAGAAAAATATTATTAAATTTATCCCACTGAAAGGTATTTAACTCTTCTCTATCTCTTATATTCTTAACCATTAAAAACCATTGGTTGGCTTCACTTACAAAATAATAAATAAAAATTGTTACCTTTTTATGATATAATTAACCCATGAATTAAATTATTTTATCTAAGGATTTAATATAAACCTTTCCTACAATTTGCTCATAGCATACATTAAATGCTAGAGGTTATTGTTTCATTAAATGATATTCTATAGGAACATCCATTATAGTGAATGAGGTTTCTCTATCACATGGATTCTACCCCTATTTATATACTATGTAAACTGATCCATCATATTGAAAATATTGTATGTTCCAATTCCAAACATTCTGGGTTACTGATATAGTAGTATATTTTCATCTCAGTGCCTTTCTACTTTTGATTTCTTATTTCCCCTTGGGAAAACCATTCTGAACAGGCATTTTTTATATGAAACAACACTTTAAAATTCAAATTCCACATTATTATAATCATAAATTATAATCTCTTAATTGTATTTACATTTATTATTCTAACCTCTAAAATTATATAATGAGCCGCTGATGCCAATTAGAATTATATTATAATAAACATTAAATAATCTTGTTTTTTTAGTTAAGAATACATTCTATTTGATTTAAGGATAATGAAAGTCGATATTTTTCAATAAATTGTTCCTATATCATATATAAAGAAACTCATAAAATACTTGTTTTACATTTCTTCTTATTAGCCATTTTTCTAAAAATATAATTACATTAAAAAAACATGTTCTATTGTCATGAAAAATGAATTATAATTTTGATCATGATGTTTTCTTTGTACCTATTCATATTTTAATCCTATAAAAAATTCAAAAATATGGTATGAGTACCAAAAAATTAGTTAGGGGCATAAAAGAAAAAAAAGAAACCCATTAGTCTATTTAAAAATGATGAGATCATAAAGAGAGGATTCCTTTAACATAATAAACATTGAATGAAATTGAAATATTATTTACTGTCCAAGTTTTTTATTAAAACAATTTATAACCATGAAATAAGATTTCCTGATTACATAATTTTCTACCCTAAAAGGTAATAATAGTTATTTTAAAATGATCATTAGGCTACCATTTGAAATCAAAAAATTTCATGAAAACTCATTAGCAGGAATAGAAATGTCATGAAGGTGACTTGGGATGTAATATTAATATAACCCTTTAATGAACCCTTAAAATTTGAATAACCCTTCACTCTATATCCATTATTATTTTCTAAAGAATATAATAATTAACCAATGTATTGGAGAGTTATATCAGACTCACCTAGCATCCTGAGCTATATCGGGCTCACCAGTCGTCATGAGCTATATCGGGATCACCCATCATAATTAACGATGTCCAAAGACAATATCATGAATATAATATTTTAATATTGTACATTTTCAAAATAAATCATTTGAAAAACTCTTTTCAACCAATATTCAAAACAATTTAAGATATCAAAATACCATTTCCCTTTTAAAACCCCATTTTTAAGACTAAAATTCTCAAAAGAAAAGGGAAATAGGTTTTATATTTGAATACAACATAGAAGATTATTAATGAATCCAAACATAAACTAATGTTTATAATGATTGGAAAATGAATTGTCTAAGTATACATTATAATAATGCATTCCTTTTTTCTTTTTGTAAGAATGTAAAACCTTTCCATAAAAAGTTATTCTTTTGAAATACCATTAAAAAAAGTGAAAATGGACATAAAAATTAATTTTTAATTATTTGATGTATATTTAAATCCATCCATAAAATTACTTCTATAATAATTTCTTGAAAGAAAATGATTTAAAACATTTAGAAACAAGTATTTAAGTCAAATTGTTTCTCCCCTCAAGTATAACTCTCAATGAATGTTCTTCATCATTGTGAATATTAAAATAATGTTAATTATTTATTTACCTAAAATCATTTTTCATTTTCTTATTACTTTAATATTATTTATTTTCCTATTATATTTAATTAATTAATCAATTGATTTCTTGTGAGCCTTTTTGATGATATTCCGGTCATTTGTCTAAAATTATTGTGGTAGGTAAATGATGGTCTAAGAGGTCATTATTATATCATCTATAAAATAATTATCATGAAATAATTATCATTTTAGTACAAAAATTATACTTTTAAAACTAACTATGAAATATGGTTATAATTTTAACTATGTTACACTCAGGGTGGCGATTGGTCGTACGTACGGATGAATAATGTTTCTATTTTTCAAGGATAAAGTTGAAAAAAGGTTAGTGATATTTTAACTAAAAATAACTATAATTATATAATTAATATCATATTATATCATGTATATATATATCCTTCATGTCATGTGGTGATAAAAAACAAATCACGTTGCTTCCTTGAGGTTGTAGTCCACATGTTTGCACGAAAAAAATTATCATTTTTTAATGCATGGAAAGCTAATGAAATATATGATTTATTAATATTTAATATTAACAATTTTTTCAGGAATATAATATATATATTCATTAAATACATAATTATGACCAACTATAAGTGGTGATGATGGAAGATGAATTACATCTATTCACGAGCCGGTAGTCCTCCAAACACATGAATGGTGACTTCATTTCTCATTTGATGGAAGAGGAGATGGGTATAGATTGAGAAATTAACATAATAAAAGATCGTTATATTTAATATAAATTTTTTAGTATTTCATCATTATTAAATCATACTTTACGAAGGTAGAATAATAAATATATAAAAAATGTTTGGTTAATAACTATAACTTTTCTTCAGAAAACCTATTTATGTTTTCAAAAAATACTTTCAAGGTTATTTTTAATAATTATAAAAGGAATCCAAGACATGAGAAGACATTTAAGGAATCTATTTGGGTTGTTACTTTCTGAACCAAAAGGCTTTTGAAATTTGGATAATAGATGGGAGGTATTTCCCTTTTATAATAGAGGGTAAGTCACTCATGGAATTTCTTAAAGTATTATATTAATACAATTTTAGTTTTATGTAAAACTTGATAAATATTATAAAATTAATGGATAAGATTAGTATGGGTCTAAATAATACCTTGTAATAAAAAATTTACACATTTAGGTGATGTTTTTATCTTAATATTTTTGTTTTAACCCCTTGTTATCCATTTTGATGACTATCGAGATACAGAAGTTTTTTACCATTTAGGGAACAATATAGTTACCATAAAAAGAAAATTGAACCATAAATGGACCATGTATTATTTTTTAAATAATACCCCAATTTCATGTATGAATAGAGGTTTTTAATAATTTTAAATCATTAAAAAAATTAATATTTATTATAAAACATCATTAGTGTCATTTTTTAAACTATTAATTAAATTTGAATTTGAAAACTACATGATAGAAATTGAATTCTATTTTAACCAATTAAAAAAACCCTAATATGTTACATTTACTTATAATATATGTGGTAAATATTTACATTTAATGAAAATATTAATTTTAGAGATTTTAAAACAATTTACATGATTTTTCTACTATTTACACAATCATTATGTTGATGTTACATAATAATTTACAGTAACTATTTTATCAAAAAAATATTCAAAATAAACTACATTGTGAAAAAAATAACTCAAATATTAATTAAAATTTTATAACTAAGAATAATTTGTTTTTATCCCTATCATAATATTTTAACGATATTAAAATAATGAAAGTGACTTCTTTGACATTGTCTTTTACATAAATGTTATAAAGTTCAAAATCAATGAAATATGGAAACATGTTTCCATATTTTAGAAACATGGATGGAAAATTAAAAATTGAACTCATAAAATTAGATAAATTCAAGGGTTATAGTCATTTTTTAGTCCATATCATATTATTTCTAACCCCAATTACCAAGTTTACCCATATCATGGTGATAATTATTTTATATAGTTACCATTCATAATAAAAAAATAATAGGGATCAATTTAATAAATTTTAACCTCATGATTCAAAATATGGTAGAAATTTATCAAGATTAAATTCATATAAATTGAATAATTTAATTTAAAATTAAACCGCCTAACATGATGAAATTTTTTTTTAGAAAAGTTCATTTTTAGTATAAAATTTTTTTATACCAAATTCTAGTATAAAATTCATTAAAGAGAATATAAATGGATTATTTTTATTAAGATATAATAATTATTTTTTAAAAGTGGATAAAAATATTGTTTTAATTTCTAAACACTTGAAATGAAAATTCACTTTTAAATAAAAAATTAGTTTTCTACACTATTAATTGAAAATAAATATTTTCATAAAAACAATAAAATTTCACCCTAATATAATTTTTATTTGATAATATAAAATATATATTGCATTATTTAAAATTAAAATTAAAATATTTGGAAACAAAGATTTCAAATTAAACCATATAATGCAAGAAAACCCAATTTGGTTAGAAATAAATCTTTTCCCTTATGACTGAAAAATTACATAACATTTTTATAATGAATATAAATCTATAAAATATAATTAATAAATAAATGAAAATAATTTGTATTAAAATGACATGGGTAATTAAAGTGGTGGAAGCAAATGGATTTATTGGGTTGGTTGGAATACCTTATCACTTCCAGTGAAAGAGGGTGATATTAATTTTTAAGGCATGGAAGAATCTATGAAATATATTAAAGTTATGTTGGTGTGGTATTATATGGATGGAAATTATTTAAGGGGATGATATTTCATAAACCATATCAGGCCATCCTCTACCGAAAAACTCTATATGGTCTATAGTAATGCCTGATGGGAATCCCCAACCCCAACGGGTTGAGGAAAACTATCAAGTAATCACAGATTAATTGTTGGGGATGATTTCTCGAAACAACCATAAACATAAAATAAAATACATCACACATCATAACTAGGATACAACAATATTTATACATTTGTAAAAAAAATATCCATATAAAAATATCAAAATAAAAACTGAAATCAAATAATAACTGGACACGATATTTATCAGACCCCTTGGTCACCATCCATCCATAAAGGCCAAACTCCCCCACAAGAGAACTAGAAGCAGAACTTGAAACAAAAAATCATCCCCGGTCTACTGATGTTGAGTGGGACAAGTAGGTTGTTATCATACAATATCTTAGCAGGTAAGCACCACAGAATTCATAAGCTTCTTTTCCAAAAAATATTCCACGAACAATAGTTTGAAAATATAGTTAAAAAATTGGTCTTTATAATATAACGAGAAAAAAATTCTTTCCCAAAATCTTATTTCTAAAACAAAACATTTATATCTTTATTTTAAAATGGATTTCTATCTCAAATCAAATTTCCAAAACCCAACACAATAAGAACTAATTGAATTCAAGTAAATTTAAAAGAAATTGGGGATCAAATTCAACAAATGAATCAGGGTATGTAAAAAGAGAAATACCAAAAGAGGAATTAGCATGAATAAGAATATAAAATAAACATAAAACAAACCAGAGTTACATAATGTGATGATAGAAAATACTATATATATAATCATGTAAATGTCCTAATAATATAAATTGGTTACCTTATACTTGGTTTGGAGTTGTCTATCATTATATGATGCAATCCATATTCTATCCCTAAATTAGATGCTCCCAACCAACCTCATTGTGGGTAAACACCCCATTGGAAATTATCTTACCTAGGGGAATATAGTCCATCTCATCAATATCTACATAATAACCATCTACTGAACCTCTAAATGATGTCTAAGATCTAATTAAAATATGATAGGGGTAAAGTGGGGTGGGAAATACATTATTAACATTAACAAAAGACAATTGATTTCAATGTACATGACAATTCTAGCTACCTAACATCATTTATGTCAAGACTCTATTTATATAGAGGACTAATATAGGGGTTCCCATTTTCAATAAGATATTTTTTTTGAGTACAAAATGCTCCTAATAATTATTAAGAGTTCCAAATATTTTTTCAATAAATACTTAAAATTACCAATTAGGCCTTGAGATTATTATAGTTTGATATACCTTCCTAAAGAAATATATAAATGTACGAAATTTTCCTTAGATATTGAAATCAAAAAATCACTTTCTATGAAAAGAAACATTCTTTCAAAACCATTTACATCGAAAGGTAATTATCCAAATATATTTCCAAGGATGCAGTGGGACTTTAGAGAACAATTTATAAAATCATTTCTTGAAATTTCAAAGGAAACAAACTTATAAAATGAAAATTCATTTGAAGGATACATTGTTTTAAAAATAAGAAATTATATGGAATTTTCCATTTATATTCAAACATATATCTATATGTACACCTCAAGCACATATGGACATGAACAAATCAAAAAAAAGATATATATAGTCATCAATTTTAATGTAAATGGTTCAATCAAAGAATAAAAAGATTTGTTATAATGAAACATGGGAGTTATCACATAAAAAATAACCCATAAAAAGCACAATTTCACATTCCACACAATTTTATCTGAACGCCAACAATGCCAATCATAATTTTAAATCACCCAAATCCACAATAAATTATAGTTGGGATTTTTTTCATACTCTTAGTATACATATACATTAAACACATATAGGAATAACATATGTAAATCATTTATAAAATCAATTTTCATTAACTAGAAAACATGAAACTCCAGAATAAATCATTTTAGAAAACTATAATCCTAATGAATTCCATTAAAAATTTGTTAAAAAATATCAATAATCACTTGGAATATTTCAAAAAGGAAATGGATGAAGACACATACCTCAACAGTGCACGAACGGGACAAATCTTACATAAGAGGGAAAATAGTGGTATATAAGACGAACTAAACACACTAGAAATAGTATAATCAAGTCAAATTACCTAACCCTCACTCTAGGGTTTGGTTAATAGGGGAAAAATCCAAAGGAGAAAAGATAAATAATATAATTTTGGAAGGAGAGGGAGAATAAGACTTACCTAAGAAAAAATTCACCAATGACTAAAGAAGGAGAAACCAAGAATACAAGGAGGGGAAGGGAAGAGGTTTTCTAAGAATCACAAGGGTCTAATTGATCGAATGTTGGGGTTGAAATGTTATTTGGATAAATTTTAGAAAATTAATGGTTATTATTTCACTTTTAGGAATTATGGGCAAGCCACATGGTTAGGCCGCATAGTTTACCAAACTATGCACCAACCTTCTACACCCTATTAGAATGACACAAGAGTCTCACATGGTTTGGACACATGATTTAGAGAGAATGCACTAACCCTGATACCAACCCTGGAAGGATAATCACCCATGAATTTTTCCCCACATTTTCTAAACTATGAACCAGTCATGAAAAACAACTCCACTAAGACTGCAGACACCAATGCATGCTTTTTTGCATAGCTTCCTATAACTATGTGCAAGTCATGTTCCATCCATCAAATGCCATAATAAGGTTAAATAGTTACACATTAAACGCACATGGTTTGGGATTATCTATAACCTAACAATAAAAGGAAAACCATGAAAGAATAAAATGAACAGAAAACACCCCTTTGATCAAGAGGTTGCATGGTTTACCTCTAAACTATACACCCTAATTATGAACAGATCCCAAAACAATAAAACACCAAAATTTAAATGTGAAATCAACCCTAAAAATCAATAAAAAGAATTAAGAACCATTAAATAAATAAAATAATAAAAAAACAAGGTTAGGTTGTGACAATTTAATTATGTATGTTGTATATTCCATTATTGTTTTTATCACATTGGCTTTATACTGTAATTTTATTTATGTTCAGAGATTTATGTATCCTCCTTGGGATGCATGATCTTTTCATTTATTTAATGTTTATTAATTTTGAATGAAATCATCCCCAATGATCTATATTTAATTCCTTTATGCCTATCATTATCCCATGGTGAATAATGATGCCCTTCGGGCCGTTCCATGAACTATTTCAGATGTCTGGTTTGAGGAAATCCTGGCTGATTCGGGACATTGTGTTCTCATGAATGAATGTAAATGTTAAGGATGTTTTTCTAGGGATTATAAGAGGCTCATCCTTTAATATTTGGGGCAATATTGTTTCTATTTTTCGTATGATAATTGATCTAGTACAGTTGGTGGGGGTAATAAGGATGTATATTTTTTTAAGGAACAATGGATGGGAGACCAACTACAATATCTAGGGTTATCAGTTACACACATTATATAATAAGATACAATGATATCTCCATCCTTCCTAAAAGTAGTTCTTGATAATGAACAGTCATTACTGGCAAATTATAATAGGATTGAATACTAAGTTTAACCTGTATCACACACTACACTAAGTCTAACTGAAATTTAGGAAGCTATTAAAATATTATTATTTAATAAGATAGTTATCACATAGTCATTGGAATGATAGGATTGAATAAGATTAAAAAAATTATAAAAAAATGGTTTAAAAATTTATATTAAATTAATAATTTGGTGGCTAATTAATTAACAATGAAAATAAAAACTATTTGAAAATAAAGCATATATTTTTCTGAAAAAAAATTGTAAAAACAAAAAAGTGTTCGACCTTAATGAAATAAAAAACCACATTTGTTGAATTATTTTAATGAAATTTATATATTATATAATGAATCAAAATTTTTACAATAATTTTATGTTTTTAAGATAATATATAAGTATAAAACCCATTTATGATTGAAAACTGTGTTTTTCTAAAATGGGGGTTTTCCACCATTTATAGACTTAGTTTTCAAATTAATTTTTGAAACTTTTAGAAATATAATTTTATATGATAAAATATTTTTTTTAAATTAAAATTTCAAAATTATCTTAGGGTGAAGTTTTTTTTATTTTTCTGTAATGATTAACTTTTTTTCTGAATTGTGAAAAATACTGAATTTTATTTTAAATCCATCATTTTGGTAAAATTATTTATAATGTTAGATTAAATTTTAAATTGGGTTTAAATTATTATTAGTCCAACTTTATATATATTCATTCAATTTATTTCATTGGAATCATTTTTCATATTTAATTTTTGGATAAAATCCTTCTATACTTTTGAAAATTTTCTCTTTGAAAACCCACTTTCTCATTGTGCCTATGAGATTTATTTTAAATTAAAATTTTCTAATCCTTCGAATGGAATTTATCAAAATTTATTCAGTATTGTTAATAATAATAATTTATATTATCTAGTAAGTTCAATTTTATTTATAACCATACTAAATAGTAAAAAAATTAAAATTATTTACCGGGGTTAAAGTAAAAATGGATTTATTGGAGGGTTAGTGTAAAAAATTGAGGGTTAGAATGTCCTAAAAACCTATTTAAATTATATTTTATAAAATTATTTATAACATTTAATGTCTTATGACCAATAATAATCCATTTGACTCTTTTATAATGTGATAAACGTGGGTGCACCTTTTTCATTTCAAAAATTACAAGTATGCCACTCACCTCACATATAAAAGGATACCCCCTCCCTTATCCTATTCACAATATCAAACAATTTTGGTTAGGAATATACATAATAAAATTAATTCCCAACATACCTAACATATTCATTTAAGCCTTATTTTTTTCATAAATCCATCCTATGAAAGATTTCAGTGCACACCTTATGAGGTTTCCTAAATATAGTAATGTTCTTCAACTAGCATTTTTATTTTATTTATTCCCCATACTCCTTAAATTATTATTAAATAAATATGATATAATAAACATAGTTTATTAAATATACTTAGATTTTCTTATTTTAATTTAATTACGTATAACCATCTCTACCTAAATCGAATGGGTTATGAAATCGACATTCGTGTGTATGTCAAACTACCGCGTCATGAACGAGTGTCATTAATTTTTATATCATCACCTCTCACAGTTGGGTATGATGATGGGTATAAAGTATATATATTATATTTAAATAATAATTAAACCTCTGTAGTCATTGTATCATATATAAATTTTTTACTTTTTGTTCCATAGTGGACATGATAACATCGCTTATGTTTATGATGAACCACCGCCTAGCAAAGCGATGTGATTCATTTTTCACTAATGCTTTAAATGGAAGATAATATGGATGAATTTATGAAAATATGTAATATAATTAAAATAATTATGATATAAATGACATATTTATCATTATTAAAATATATTTTATCATTTTATATCAAACAATTTCACTCAATGAAAGATGATAATGTTGTTCGGGTACGTGTGCACAACCGCCTTAACAAAACAGTGTGCCTCTCTATTTTCATCACCAAACCAAATTGATGATATATATACGTATATTTAAAATAATAATATGTTTTTATGATATTATTATCATTATTTAAATATAAAATAATACTTACTTATTTACCATAATGATTGTTGAAAATTGGAAATGTTACCCAAGTGTGTGTACGACCTACCGTCTGCATGATCTTAACATACTTCATTTATCCAAAACCTTATTTTAAGATTATACATAATAGTATAATTAATGAATAAATATGAAAATTATTTCATTATAAATATTCTTGAGATAATTTAACCATGATCAAACTAATTAGATTGATAATAACAATTCCAAACATATACGAAACACAAATCAATTATTACTTGAAAAACGATTTTAAAAAAGAATTGACTACAAAGAGGTAAAAATTGATCATATTTAATTAATATATTTTATAGTATATAAAATTATTATTCTATAATATAGGTATAATAAACCCCTTATTTATTATATAGGATTTCTGAATGTGTATGGAGTAATCTGAGACTTAATTTATGGGCTTTTTATTCTATCTTTCATTTCTAGGAGACATATGAATATTCACCACTCCTTTATTTTGTGTGGTGTATATATTGATTCTTTGAAATGTTATAAAAATAATATAATTATTACAATGATATTTAATGTTTAATTTTATGTTATACATTATTGGGATTATGATTCAAAAGATTACGAAAGTAGTAAGGGGTTTTCGTCTCAGTTTTTACTTCTATGAGACACATTCAATATTCACCACCTATTTCATTAACGTGGTGTATATACTAAAAATGAATGTATATTATTATACTCATAATTATAGTTTTTATATACCCATTTTGTGATCTCACTTTCATGGAGGGTTCAAAAGTTTCCAAAGTAGATAGGAATTTTGTCTCAATTTTTATTTCTTGAGACATATTTTATCTTACACACCTATCTTAATTTATATGGTGTATATACAACACTATTACCATATAATACCATAAATTTATTACATTATAATGATATTTTATGTTTCATTTAGTATTATTACTTTAGGGGTCTTATTACTCAATGCTACCAAAGTAGAAAAGATTTTATGTTACAATCTCATCATTTTTTAATATTGTTTATGATTAAGTTTCTGATAATAACATTTTATGATTCATCTGACATGAAACTCATGAATATTTTTATCCTCTATTTTTGTTATGATAATACATCATTCACTTAATTTTTCACTCTTTTTGTACTCAATATTTTAAAATAATAGTTTTAATAAAAATTATCCTAATTTTTCTCTTCGATCAAAAATTAGTTTTCTTCAAAAACCATATTTTATAAAAATGTTTTCAAATCTATTTTAATATTATCCAATGATTTTCAAAATTAATTTTATCCATTTTATAATTTTAAAATGTATTTTAAAAGGAATATTCATTTATCTTTCCAAACAATACTCTTTTATCATTTACTAAAATTTAGAAAAGAAACATTATTTTTAACATACATGACATGAACACTATTTCTTGCTATCAAGACTGCTCAAAGATTTCAACATTACCTAAAAAGTTTTTAATTTTATTTTCAATTAAAATGTTTCCCTTAATATTTGGAAACTTTTTAGATTTTTAATCAATGAATTCTATGTTAAAAATTGTTTTTCAAAATGTTTTAAAAAGTGTTTTTCATTACAAAAAGAATATTTTACTCAAGAAAAGAATTAAATTATTTTTAAATATTTCCTTATAGGTTTCATACTTTATTTTAAAAGAAAATTATTTACCATAATGGTTTATGTTTATACATAGAATATTTTTATAAAACCCATTTCTCTTTCACTGGTTATACAATGACAAATTACTTTTGAAACCTTCTTATTGTTTTACGAGTTATGTTATGATGAACTAATGAAGTAATTATAAAAAATATTATAATGTAATGTGATGTTTATGAAACCATTTTAATTTTATGGGTCATGATATGATTTATTTTTAGGACCTTAGATCACACATATGTATTCTTTTTATTCTTTGATTGGTGGGGCCAATATATCCCTCTAATAAATTGGGGAAATATTTATATCTCATGTGAAATATAGAACTGGAATAGGGAGTGATTTCGATTTAGTATGGGACTTTATTCTCAATGATGTTATTGGGAGCGGACCTTGACTATTATGATGGTCTAAAGATTGAACTCATTGTACAATGATATCTTTGGCAGTGTGCCTTTAATATTATAGAAATGTTTTTCTATGCTTATGTGTATGGAAAAATTTAATTTCCTGTACAAAATTTATGCGCTCATAGATCTTGTTAATTAATTTACATATGATTCATGTCTTATTAACTACCAATATTTTTTTATAATGCAATATTATGAACTTTTTTTTACTTATGTTCTTTAAATATTCTCATTTTTTACCCTTACTAAGAATATATGATCACTACTTATTATGTTTCCTTTCCCCAGGATATAATGAAAGGTTTTAAGTAGTCTCTGTCTATGAAGAGTGGTAATAGGGCAGATATTTATGTGTGATTTTGAAGTTCTTTCACAAAATTATAGGATTATGTACATATTATCTAAATACACTAAAGTATTATGGTATTTAGGCATGTGTTTCTATAATGTATTAAATATTCACCTAAAAACATTTAATATTTATATACGTAAATACTGGGTTGTTTTAGTGTGTATCATAGGAAAACATTGGTTAGCCTTTGGAAACAATAATGATAAATATTTAGTGAAGTCTCTAGGGATATTTTTATGTTTATATCTTGGTATGTCTAAAGGATAAGTACAAGGATGAGTTAAAGTATAGGAAAATATCATTTAGTTTTAGTAAAGGATAGATAAAGTGGTTTCAAATAAATTACATCTAATATTAGAAAGTATAAGTTCATGTGGCTTTAGAATAGAGGTACATAAGGGTAATGACTCTGAAAAGGGAACATTGATCTAGACTCGATCTTCACCTGGTGCACAACAACAGGTCATGCAGTAAAGATAGATTGATATTCTCAAGGGATATACTTTGGAAATTCATAATCTCTTTATAAACAATCATGTAGGACTTAAATAGATGACAAAAATGAATGAACTAGGATAAACCTAAGGTTTCATATACTAAAAATAAGTTTTCATGATTTGGACATCCTATAAGTGATTTTTATTTATGATGTGGTTCCCCACTATGATTATTATTTCTTAAACTATGCTTTTTGGATTTAGTCAATAGTGGGAACTAGAAGGATCTAGATTAACATTGAATATGAAGAATAATGTGGTAACTATGATCAAATAAATTGAATGATTATATAAGTGAAAAATATCATGATTATTCTTATTCAGTTATCTCAAAATATTAATAACAACATATACCTTAACCAACTCTTGGACTCACTAAATAATAGAATGATAGGGTTCTCTGAGAGCTCGGGTTGTGTAGACAAGGGAGAAAAGAAGTTTCAAATTCTTATATGTTTATAATGTGGGAAGAATCACGCTATGTAATTTCTCAAATGAATGAGAAGATGTTTTATATATGGAGATGAATGTAATAGATTAATCAATTGTTGAAAGAAAATAGACTGTTTAGCTAATGCGATGGATGGGAATATTGGTCTGCCTAAGGTACTATTAATGGGTAAATGTTTTAATTTTTGAGATTTTGGTAATTGTGAAAATAAATGTTCTAGGGGGGATATAGTTAATATAATCATCATGGTGGTAAGGGTAATGGTTATACTACTAATGATAAAGACTCCAAAAATGAAATATTAAAGGCATGTATTGTTATAATAGAATTTTTTATGTTAAACAAAATAAGCATGATTAAATTGAGGTTGAGTAATATTAAGACATGATTCATATTTCGAATTGTAGGAATGTTGTAATAAAGACAAAGATGTTGCATCCTAGATAATGGATTTATGATGAGGTGGAATAGTTTTTATTTTAATATTGGAATTCCTAAATTATGAAATATATAAGGATTTTTTAATATAAAACATTTATTAAGTATTTTCAATAATATATTTAATGGTGTTGATAGCCTATAAAAATGATTTAATGGAATCGTAATACTTTCATTATGGGAATATAAACCTTAATTTGATCTGGATGTTGAGATAATGATTTTAGGATAAAGAGATATTTAATATGCATAAGTAAATTGGATAGTATTAATTAACAAGGAACTCATTAAAGACTTGTTCAAAAAGAGGGTTATGATATCATTGATGGAGTTTAAAAAACTTATTTATTTAAGGATTATATCAAATAATTTATGTTTTTTGTAAATAATGAGGGAGAATATATGTTTCCAATAAGGTTTTAAGGTAATTTTGGTCATTTTCGTGATTCAAGAAAATATATAACCAAGTTATATACATATTTGGTATGTTATAATCAAGAGATACTATATTATATTTGGTGGATTTATTTTATGTTTATTTCAAAAAATTAATAACCTTATTTATAATATTTTAATTCTGGAAGGGTTATATAGTGGTTTAAGCTGAATTTCTTGTGTGGTTTTGGAGATTAATGTATTATTTCACCATATAAAGGTTCATGGATCAATTTTTCTAACTATGTTTTTATAATAACTAGATATTGAAGGAATGACTTTACATTATTTTATGGATCTTATTTAGTGTTTAAGAGATGAAAATTTAAATTCTTAGAGTAATATATGAAGTCAAAATTGATCAAGGGAGGACCACAGGATGATATTGTGCTTATGAAATGGAATGAAATATTGTAATTATATATTCTCAAAGAAATTCTACTACATTGGAAAATATATTTGAATAAATGAAATTCTGTTTTTCATCATTTCTTGATGATATTAATTTCCTTCTTCAAGCCTCTTTTTTATGGCATTATGGTCCTTAACTTTCACCCGACCATGTTCTATATCACTCTCTATCAATATTTGGGTGTGAGTTTTTTCTTTTATTCCCATGTTTTTACTTCCCACCTATGTTATTATATTTAAAAACATAGTTTGTGTTATTCCAGATGACTTTTACAATTAAATTTCTCTTTTTCAAGATGTTTTTTTATTAACCCTTTTTACGATGTGGGTTTCTATGAAAGAATTTTGAAATGTTAAACCTTTGATGCCCAAGATAGATTTTGGGGGTTAAATTCATTTTTATGGGGGGTATAATATATCTCCCTAAAAATTTTTGAAATATATTTTTAAATAAATCTAATCTCTTAAATATTTTTCATTACACACAACACCATGTTTAGATTTTCATATATAAAAAACTCAGTTTATTATTCATTACATTCAACACTAGGTCTAAACAAAATCTAACATACTATTAAAATACTATTAATCAATATGATAGTAATCACCAATCTATTAGAATTACTAGTGTATATAGGATTAAATAAATTATGAAAATATAAGGTTTTCACATGTATATAAAATTAATTCTTTGGTGAAAAATTTATTATAAATGGAAATAAAAACTATTTTAAAATAAGGAAAATATTTTCTGAAAAAAATATTTTTAAGTTAAAAAACAAATTCTACATTAATAAATGAAAATAACCGATTTTGGTGAATGATTTTAATAAAATATATACATTATATAATATGTAAAAATATTAACATCCATATTATGTGTTTTATCGACAACAGATAAGAATAAAATCAATTTTATGTTTTAATGCTGTATTTTCTAAAAAATAGTTTTGTCACCTTTTCCTCTCATAATTTTAAAATTATTTTTTATAAAATTATAAAAATAATTATTTGATAAGATAAAACTATTTTTTAAATCATCATTTAAAATTTATCTTTGGGTTATGTTTTAGTATTTTTAAAGAAAGATTACTTTTTTCTGAACGGTAAAAAATACTAAATTTTAATTAAAAAACTGCCTTTTCATTTAAATTATTTATAAGTTAAATTATATTTTAAATTTGGTTTAAATCAAAATTCATTAAATTATTTATCTATTAATCCAATTTAGTCCATTTAAATCATTTTTCGTATTTAATTTTGATCTAAAAACCTTGTAAGCTCGTGAACATTTTCTCTTTTAAAACTCACTTTTTCACCACCTACATGGGATTAATTTTGAATTAAAATTTTACAATTATATTAATGAAATTCAGAAATATTTATTCCATATTTTTAATAATAATATATTATATAGTATAATTTGGTCAACTTAATATTTTACCAAAATTAATTGTAAAAAAAGTAAAAATTATTTACCTCGATCAAGGTAAAAATGGGTTTACCGAGGGTTAAACTTAAATGATAAGGGATAAAAAGACATAAAAACTTGTATAACATATATTTTATGGCCATAATTGAACCCTATAATCTCTAAATTTTTATAATAATCCATTTTATACCCTTTTTAAATTTTTAAAATATGGGGACACCATTTTCTTTTCAAAAATAAAATGTATTTCACTCACCACACTTATAAAAGGTTACCCGATCTCCTCTTCTTGACACACATTAAAATAATTTTGTATTACACAATTCCTTACCAAATAAATTCAAAATTTCAATAATATCATTCTTTAATCCTTATTTTTGGAATAAATTCATCCAACTAAGGATTTCGATGAAATCCTAAGGAGCTTACCCTAAGAAGAGGTAATGTTCTTTAGTGATCATTTTTATTTTATTTCTTCCTCCACCTCATTAAATTCTTTCTAAACCATTATGATATAACCAAATTAGAATAATTCAAATAATTAGATATATTCATGTTAATTTAATGACCTAAAACCATCTACACTTCCATTAAATGGTTTATGAAATCATCATTCTTGTGTACGATGGACTACTACTTTGCGAACAAATATCATTTATTTTTCCCTTACCACCTCTCTAGGTTTAGTATGATGATGGGTATAAATTATATATATATTATATTTTTAACATAATTAAATATATGTATTAATTATATAATATATACCATTTTAGTTTCTATTTACTAGGGAATACGATATTGTCACATGAGTGTACGGTGGATTATCGCCCCATGAAGCGATGTGATTAATTTTTATTTAATGCATTACATAGAAGATAATGAGAATAAAGTTAATGAGTATATGTGATATAAATGAAATTTTTATTATATCCATGAATGATTTATCATTATGAGAATATAATATATTATTTTATTTCTTACCTTTTCAATAATTGAAACGTGATAACGTCATTGGTTTCTGGTAACCTATCGTCTTCACGAAGCGATATGACTCTCTCGTTTCATCACCACACCACATTAATGAAATTTATAAGTATTTTTAAATTAGTAGTATATTATTTATGATATTTTTATAATTCTTCATAGGTAAAATATTACTTATCTTTTTTATATAATGATCATTGAAAAATGGAGATGTTACTTATGAGTACGTATGACCTACCATCTCCATAATTGTAACATACTTTATATCTCAAAAACCATATTTCATGATTGGTATTAAAAGTATGATTTATCTTTAAATATTATAATTATGTAATTATATTTTTTCTGGTTATAATAGAACCATGATCATTATAAGTGGACCAAAAATAACAAATCCAAACATATATAAAAAGTTAATTCATTATTACCCAAAACATGATTTTATAAGAAATTGGAAAAAAATAGTTAATAAATGGTTATAGGTAAAACATATATGGTATAATTTAAATAATTATGGTTCTATAATATATATATATATATAATTATATTTATTATATAGGATGTCTAAATGTATATGAAGGATGTCATTACTTAGTGTATGTAATTTATAAAATCTCTTATATTTTTGGAAGACATATGAAAATTCACCACTCCTTTATTTTATCTAGTTTATATAATAAACATTTGACATGTTATATCATAAATATTATTATTTTTAATTAGATTTAATTTTTATTTTATATTATTCTTTCTTAGGGATTACAATTAAAAATATTACAAAATCGGTAAGGGATTTCTATCTCACTTTTCTTACTTTTATGAGACACGCAACATATTCAGCACATATTTCATTAATGCGGTGTTGATAATTTCCATGAATTTATTTTATGATAATTATCAATAAATTTATGAGGATTTAACTATCCATTTTAGGATCTCTCTTTAATGGGGTTTATTGTTCAAATGATACAAAATTAGTAAGGGGTTTTTGCCTCAATTTGTTTTCCTTGAGAAGTATGTTCTATTATACACCTATATTATTTTATGAGGTGTATATAAAAACTATTTTCCATGTAATGAAATTAATTTATTTCATTCACATGAAATTTTATATTTTTTAATGTTATTCTATTATGAGGCTTATAATTAAAAGTTACCAATGTAGTAAAGATTTTATGTTACAATATCATCATTTTTCATCATTATTTTTTATTATGTTTCTGATGATAAAATATTATGATCCATATCTCAATAAACTCCTGAATTTTATTCTCATTTTTTATTCCATGAGAATACATGTTTTCCCCTCATTTTCCTCTCTTTATATACTCAATAGTTCAAAATAATTTTTTTTAATAAAAATCTTCTTTATTTCTCTCTTCGGTCAAAAATCCATTTTTTATAAAATCATGTTTTCTAAAAATGCTTTATTATTCACATTTAATTTTTAAAAATATTTTTTTATATTTTTTTAATTTTTAAAAATTGTTTTAAAAATGAATTTTCACATTTCTTTACAAATAATTTATGTTCATCTTTTTACAAAAACTTGATAAAAATCTTTGTTTTTAACATGCATGACATGAATAGTATTTCTTATTTCCATCAATGATCCAAGATTTCAATCATAACATACCATTTTTAAAATTTCATTTCAAAAAAATATTTTCCTTAATATATTGTAAATTTTCAGATTTCAAATAAAATTTTTCAGTGTAAAAAAATATTTGCAAAAATGTTTTAAAACGTTTTTTTCCTTGCATAAAGGTTATTTTACTAAAAAAATGTTTTAAAATGTTTTAAAATATTAATTTATAAGTTTTAAATTTTATTTTTAGTAAAATTATTTTAAAAATGTTTATTGAATTTTTAGATATAAAAATTTATTTTTAAGGAAAATTTATTTTCCATAAGAAACGTTTCAAGTGTATTTTCAAAATCATTTTTCATCTATAATGACATACTTTGATGTAACTTGTGATTCATTGGGGATATAATCAAGGAAACAATTCTTATTTATTTATTTGAACGGTTTTTTATGATGAAGAGATTTTTATGAAACTCGTTACTCTTATATGGGATATACCATGGAAAAATTATGATGAAATCCGCTTATTTTTCCATGCTTTATGATATAATGAAATGATTTAATGATTATGAAACTTGTCTCTTTCACACAAATTATGACATGATGAAATTTTTATGAAACCCATTTCTTTTCAATTTTTATGATATGATGAATTTTTTATGATCTTGTGGATCACATATATATTATATTAATTACGTGGATGGTGGGACCTTTATCTCCCCCTAATGCATTGGGTAATGATTTATATCTCATGAGATAGAAAAGAATGGAATAGGAAGTTAACCCGATTCAGTAAGAAAATTTTTCCACTATAATGGTCTTCAAAGAGAACCTTCATTACTATTATGGTTTGGGGAGTGATCTTAGTCCACTATGATATCCTCCTCAGGGATCCTTGACTACAATGGTAACTATTTTATAGGCTTATGTATATGCAACAATTTTATATCTTATGCTAATGTTATGATTTTATGGATCATATTATTTTATTTATTTATAATTAATGTCTTATAAGGTTTCAATATTTATTCCATGACTTAATATTATAATATTTGATATGATGGGAATGGTATTCAAATTTTATTCTCGTTTTCCCATACATTTATGTTCATGTTGTTCTTACATATCTTCTTTTTTCCCTTATTACAATATCATCAAACCTTTTATTATGTTTCCTTTCACCATGTTATGGAGAAAGGATTTATTGAGGGTTTATTTTTGAATATTAATAAAGAAAAATATTTCTATGGGATATTTTGAAGATCTTTCACCAAATTATGAAATTTTTGTACATAGTCTCTAAAGACACTAAACTATTAAGTTCCTCAGACATGTATTTGTGAAATGTGCCGAATATTCACCTTAAAAGATGCAACATATATGTATGAAAATATTAGTTCATTATTATAACTCCCTATGAATTTATGATTTATTTCCTTTGAATAAATTTAATTTCATTGACCACTTATGATACATGCAACCTCAAGTCTAAATGAACTATAATATAATATATCTTTATAACCTTGCTGTTAAATAGGCAGTGTGAATTGGAATAAAAAAAATTTTAGAAAAAAATATATAAAGGTTTTATATTTATAAAATACATTGATAAGTACTAAGATTTTTAGTAAAGTCATTATATTCATTAAAAATACATTTTCCCCAAAAATAGATTTTATTACTTTTTTAAAAAAATAATTAATTAATTTCAACACTTTAATAATATTTATTTGAAAAAATAAACATCATTTTTTAAATCGTAATTTCAAAATTTTCTTCAAGTTATTTTTTTTATAATTTTCCAAAAAAAATATGATTTTCGATGAATAGTGAAAAATATGGATTTTTATTGTAAACTATCATTTTGTTTAGAGCATTTATAGAGCCCCATTTTATTTTAAAATGGATTTAAAAGAAAATTACTTTATTAATTTTACTAATAATCTAATAAATTTCATTGGAATCCATTTTATTCTTTTTTTAATAAAAACTTTTTATACCTTAGAGGAATTTATTTCTATATAACTACTTTTTGTCATGTTTTATAGGTTCAATTTAAATTAAATTATCCAACATATATGAATTAATTTGGTAAAATTAATTCAATATTATTATTTATGAAAATTAATATAATTTAGTATGTTCAATATAATTTTTGGCCAATATAAATAGTAAACAAAATATATATTTGTCACCGCAATAAAAGAGGTCAAATGGGTTCAAAATCTGGGGATAATGATTTAAAATCTATTTAAAACATCCCATTATCCAATATTATAGTTTTTGATCTACCAAATTTATGATTAATAAGTTAAATAATATATTTTTAAAAAAATATGGTTAATTTGTGCAACGCCCCGATCCCAGTTACCCAGAGTCGGTGCATTATTTTAATATATTGGCATGATTACAAGGAATCAAGTCCTGAAGGACCGATTGGTTTAGCAGTCTTGGAAAATAGATTACATACATGAATGTTACATTACACTTCATAACATACAAAGAAACATAAATAATCCTTTATTAACGCCATTATTCCCTTGTCTTAACCCTGCATATCTATCACAATACACTTCTTGGAATCCTGGGAAAAATAAAACATAGAAAGGGGTGAGCTCAGATGCCTAGTAAGGATAACAATACAGAAGAAACATTCATAAATAAGAATAAACATTTAAGGAAATGTATAAGTAAAAAAAATCCTTTTAAACTTCAACTTCAGCATAATATGGAAAAAATAAAATGAAGTAATGTCATTTACTTATTCACAGGGATATTCTATTAGTCGAATAATCACATGCAATATCACTAACAACTTTCATAATGATGGAATTCATATTTCCAGACTATCATAACCACATATTCAAGGCCTTGTGCCAAGACTACAAATAATATTTTGTCAAGGCCTTGTGCCAAGACACTAGTTTGTCTCATTATACCTACTGATTCATCGAGGGGCTATAGTGGGCTTTACATGTCACTTACTAAGACCAATGAATTTCTAATATGAAAAGTTTTAAACATAACATAAATATTCATTTTATAACTAGAATACGAAATGACAATACTTTATCCATAAAACATGAATGGCATAAAAATAAAACATCCACAGAAAAACATATAACAAAACCATCAATATTATATGGAAGTTTTGTATCCTAAAAAATCAACCTCAATCAAAAATAATATCTAGTAAAAGATCCAGACATAGTTGAAAATGATGAGTAATTTTTTTAGGGAGAAATATCCTTTTTTGTAAAATTATTTAAAAGTCACACATTTAAAAAGGAAGTTACTTAAAATATATTTTTGAATCAAAGTGTCCCATAACACTTTGAAACTTTTGAAAAGAATTATCATTTCAAAACATTCTTGTCCATATAAATCAATCCTTAAAATTATTTTTAAAACATCGACATTAATTAAAAATATTTAGAAGGAAAGAACTTTAAAACATTTAAAATTATGATCTTGATAAAGATCACCTTTCACAAATCCTTAATATATTCATTTTGAAATCATTTTTATGAAAAATGGACATGGATGATAAAAATGTCCCAGTAAATACTTACACGTAAACAATCTCATATAATAATGAGATTGATGAATTAACCCTTACCAATGTGGTAACTTACGAAACATATACCCCATGAAAGAGGTATCATACAATGAATATGTAAATACACATAAATTAAAGTTTATTACACAAATAATACAATTATGGGCAGTACATAAACCACAAAAAAGGTTATAGTGGAAGTATGGCATGAATCTCATGGGTCTAAGGAGTGAGATGAAAACCCCTTACCTCATGTCTGACTTGACCCGTTCGTTCTTTAACATCATGAATAATAAACTAAAGTTAATTTATACTTTATCAAGAAACTTTTCAAGTTTATTATTCCTTTTATATCACTTATTATCATGTTATAAATATTATGTAATCATTTATTTTAATAACGTTCGTTTTGTCGATATTTGGCACTTGAGTAAAAAATGAACAACTTATAGTTACAAGTTGTTCACATGGTCAAAATATCATTATATACAGAATTATATTAATGATTTAGATATCATATATATCATTTATATCATATATTGACATGTATTTATAATAGTACATATCATTTTGCGGTAAGAATGAACTGTATCGTTCATGGAGACGGTATGTCATACCTATGCATGAACGCTACATTCATTTATATTTCATATTTTAATGGACTTAAAACATAATGATACATTGGTATATTATAATTAAAGTATAATATCATATATAATATCATTAAATCCATCTTTTATACGTCCCACATATGGTATTAATGAGTCATATCACTTTGAGGGGGCGGTAGTCCGCACTTAATCAAATGAAATTATCACGTTTACTCATAATGGAAACCATTAAGGTATGATATAAAAGAAAAATAAAGAATCATGAATAAAAAAACATAATATATATCATATATAAATACAGTTTCATCATAATGTCCACCATAAGAGGAGGTAAAAGGTAATTGAACAATCATTGTTTTGTGAGGTGTTAGTTTGCTATCCACAGAAACATTATGTTCTTCACCAATTAGATGGAGGTGTGTGTAAGTGTAATTAAAATACATATCATAACAATATACTAATATATTTAGGATACTTTTGTTGTTATAAAATAAAGTAATAAAAAGAGTTTAGGGGTCGGAGGAGAAAAATAAATGAAAAGAAATTAAGATAAATTGTTACCTTAAATTTGGGTAACATCCTTTGGTTTGAACCAAAACGACTCATTGTAGTGGCTTCTGCATATGGTAAGGCTTCTTTGAGGAGTATTGGGATATATAGAGTTTAATTGGGTAGAGTTTGGACGAGCCTAAAATATTGATAGGTGTGAGGAATTGGTTAGAAATGGTCTCCTTTTATAAGGGGGAGGAGGGGCTCTTTAGGAAAGTGTGAAAATATTATTTTATTATATAATGATATTTAGTTTCTAAAGATCCAAAAATCATTAGAGTTGAATATAATATGACTCATGGTCGAAATAAAATCATATAATATGAATTGGACATGTTTTGGATATTATTTTAATATTTATCCTCTAATTTATTTAAATCATTTATTAATGAGGTAAATATTGTATCATTATATTGTCCTAAATAATTTAATTTATTAGATGTCTAAAAATTATAAAAAAATACCATGATGTAGTAAATCTTTTTGTCTTTACAATGAATTTTTATAGTCAAAAATATTACTTAGATAACACCATATAAAAATTAATTACTAAAATATTTTTTATTATGTCAATTTTGCCTTTACATTAAATTAATTAATCTAAAGTGTCATTATCATTTATAAGTGGCTCCATGGGGTCCCAAAATCAACCCAAATATGTCCATGGTCGGAAATTACTCATCAAATAAGTTTATGACATGTGTTAAGGTAATTTTGAATTTTTAAAATATTCCTTTTAACATGAGTTATCCTATTTACCTTTAACCGCGGTAAATAAAAGTAAAAAAGTTACTATTCACCAAAAATTATTTTTATCTTATTTAACTACATTTTACTCCTTGATATTAACCGTGTGTCTTTTATTTTCAAAATTCAACTCACAGAAGAGGCAAAATTAAGTTTTGTGTGAATTTC
This sequence comes from Viscum album, assembly GCA_963277665.1. Lineage (NCBI taxonomy): Eukaryota > Viridiplantae > Streptophyta > Magnoliopsida > Santalales > Viscaceae > Viscum > Viscum album. The sequence goes on along the minus strand of OY728128.1, from coordinate 1,506,760,093 downwards.
CAAATTCTCCTAAAAGGTGGGTAAAAGACGGTGAAGAGTTTGATAAACTTTTTATATATCTAAAATTATTATAAACTGACTCAAATTAATTAAAATGAACTTATATAAGAATTATTTATCTATTTTTACATAAATTAATTTAAATAAAATAAATGATTATTTAAATAAAAATTTGGTTTTAAACTATAACTTAGTGCCTTTCACTATTCATCCAAAATTGAAAGTTTTCAGAAAAATATAGAAAATTCACCCTTAGATAATTTTTATATTCCTAATTCAAAAATGAATTCTATTTTACCAAATTAAAAACATAGAAGTTTCATTTATTAATTTAAAATTAATTCCCGTTGTCAAAACCAGAAGGCGTATTTTTAAGAAATAATAACTATCAAAAGATTGACATTTGTTTATGTCCAATTTCAAAGTGAAATTACTTAAAATGACCAGAATTGGATTAAATGGTAAAAATATAATCAATTTAACCTTCCAAACCATTAAAATGTATAATTTTACACTATAAATTATTTTGATTAAAAATTTGTTTTTAAAAAAAATATAGTATTTTTCACTATTCACCCAAGTATGAAAGTTATCAAAAAACACCAAAAATTTATTGAATCTAAATTCTTATGTCCTGATTCTAAAGAAGAAGTTTATTTTGTCAAATTGAATATATAAATGTTTCTAATATTGGATTTAAAAAGGGTTCACCATTAAAAGACGGCAAAAGTGCATTTTTTGAAAAATTCTTCTTTTATCAGAAAAAAATGAATTAGTTCTTACATTATATATAAGAAACTCATAATATGGATTCTAAAATTATACGAATTATATAATGTTCAAAATTCAGTTTATACTATTCATAACCACTTTTGAATGGATATTTTGGTAATCTTGTGGTGCACTTGAACTTACTGTTGTGTGTAGTGCATGTTATTGAATTATTTTAAAGAAATAACGTACTATGAAATATTGGGGAGTTACATTATTCCCTCCTTTAATAAATTGCATCTTCGCAATTTGAAATTGTTCTTCGAAAATAGAAGGTTGAAAATGGAAAATACCTTGGTGGGGAAACCGACATCTGAAATTTGGTTAATAAAATTTAGTCTTAAAAAGAGGAAAAGGGGAATAAATAAGTCACCACCAAATTATGATCTTGATTAGGATAACATTGGTGGAAATTAGAGACACATAATAGGAGGAAAAACGTAAATATTTATAGGTAGTGATTGAGGTCATCAATCACAAAAAATTGTAGCATTGACGGCCTCAAAGCCATCAATCTATGATGATTTAAAATATCATCGGTTCCACAAAACATAAGGTATTAGGATAAAATATTTTTAGTTTTAATATCCATTAACTTAAGTTTAAGAATTAATTTTTTCAAAGAATAAGAGAAATATATATATATATATATACTTGACATGTATAGTTCCAACCATTATCTAATTCCTACCAAAAACTCATCTTTCACTCTAAATGATAATAGAACATAAAAAATATATTCTATTTATCCTATTCATATAGGGTTAAAAATGAATTTATAATTCATCTACCAGACCCTTTTAAAAAATTACATTATTCAATCTAAGACATCATGTGGGTCAGTGGTAGGTGATACACCCTTGTCGCCCTTCGGTTGCGGGTTCAAGTCTCGCGGCCTTGCCGGACGCGACGTGTTGCTGCCTGACCTCCGGGTTGTCCTTTTTATGGAAATCCAAAAATAATCTCAAACTAGACATATCCAAAATACTTTTTTCCAAACTCACAGTCCAAAATTTATAGTGAAGTTAAACACAATGAAGATCCTTTTAGCCACATAATAACATGTGAACACCTTCATCATGTATTCTTTTAAAACACTACAACATCTTGAATTACCATAAAACCTTATTGATTACATTCATGCTCCCTTATTCATTATAGAATACTAGATATACTCCTTCTATCCAAAAATGTTGTAAACTCAAACAATGATGGAATATATACAAATCATTAATTTGTTTCAAGGTAGTGAAGAATCTCCAATATAATTTATCCAAATCAATCATGTATTATTCCAAAATCACTACCTCGGTATAAAAAACCATATTATGGTTTATCTTTCTCTCAACCATATATTTCCCAAAAATTTAACCTGCTATTGAGTCACTTTTATTGGTTCCACATAATCACAAGTCCTTAATGAAATAGTACTGCAGTACAATCCTTATATACTCCATAATTATTATAACCAGTACATCGTTGATAAAACACTCAAATAACATAATTCTTTAATAACTACATAAGAACTCTAATCATTCCTCTTTATCTGAGGTAGTATCATAACTTGATTATTATCCAATAACATCATTTGTGGTACACTCTTATGAATGTGACATTGATTCGTGTAGTGTCATAACGCCTTGTAAATGAAGCATTGTACATTTGAAAAAAAATTCTCACCCTTGTAATCACGTACTTCGTGTACTTTTTCTCCACACTTATAACAAACTCCCATTCACTTCAAGTATTTACCAAGGTGATTCATTCCACATTTATCACATATTGGAAAATCCTTCTTTCCCTTATTCCCTTTATCCATATTTCTTTCTACCATCCTTTTCTTCTCTTGCTTCTCTTCAAAACCATAGGATTCAGAGAATTATTTACTGATCATATGCTACTATTTATTCATATGATAATAATATGTGGGAGAATATTTCCTTTAAAAATGTTGGCTTAATAACATGAGTTATATGTCCCTTCTTACTCTTTGGATCATATGTATTGCTGGAGTTCTCATTCCATCTACTAGGCTCCATTTCTAAACAATGGCATACACTAGGTCAGTTTATGAATCAAAATTCATAATTCCAAACATGTAAAATACCTAACATAAACTGAATAGTTTATGGATATAATCCATAATCCCAAAAAAAATTCTTTGAGGAGTTATATACTCATAAACCCTTCATAGTGGTTTGTAGAGAAAATGAGAATTATCCTAAGCATATCCCCCAAGAGTGTCGTAACCAAGAGTGCAACAAGGCCCATTGTTGTGCACCAGTTCCCGTTCGAGTCTAACTCAAAGTGTTGTTTTCAGGTTTTACCCCTAGGTACATCTATTCCAGAGCTGCCTCTACCTGCTCCTATCTAGACATGGATGTATTTTCTTGGAAAACTCACAAAATTCTATATATTACCAAAATTCTAGGAATTTCTTCTATACTAAACTTCAAAGTATATCTTAGGGTAATTTTCTCTACTCATATTTTATCTAAATCTAGTTTCCAAGGTTATTTCTAAACTTCCTCTGAAACTAACTATAACGCCCCGACCCCAGTTACCTAGAGTCGGTGCATTATTTTAATACATTGGCATGATTAAAAGGTATCAAGTCCTGAAATATCGATCAGTTTAGCAGTCTTGGAAAATAGATTACATACATGAATGTTATATGACACTTCATAACATACAAAACAACATAAATAATCCATTATAAATGCCATTATTCCCTTGTCTTAACTCTACAAATCAATCACAATACACATCTTGGAATCCTGGGAAAAAACATAGAAAGGGGTAAAATCAAATGCTCAGTAAGGATAACTGTAACATCCCAAGTAAGTAATGAATAATAATAAATTCTTATCTAGGTATATTTATGAATTAGATAGTGTTTTAGAGGCTTAAAATGAGAATAAATCCAATCTTAAGCATGGAATACACTAATATTTTTAAAAGATTGTTTTACCGCCTTTTGATAGAGAACAATTTTAAAATCTATCTTTTAACAATTTTTTAAGCTCTATTCTTCAAAATAAACTTATTCTTTAGGATTGCGACATTGAAATTTACCTTGGGTAAATTTTTGGTATTTTTCTGTCAATGTTCATTTTTTTAATGAATAGTGAAAATATTGCATTTTACATCAAAACTGTTTTTTCATCTAATTTAATTATATGGTTATATTATATTTTTAACTGGTATTAAAGTTTAATTAGAATATATTTTTACCATTTAATCCAATGGTGGTCATTATGATTAATTTCACATTGGAATTGGTCATAAACAAGAGCCAAACTTTACATAAATATTGTTTCAAAAAAACCCGATATTTGTTTTGAAAACGGGAATTATTTTTAAATTAATTATTGAAATTTCTGTGTTTGAAATTTGGAAAAATGGATTCAATATTTAGAATCATAAGGTCTAAATTATCTAGTTAAGACTCTTTTGTTTTTGGACATTAAGAATAGTAACGACGGTAATTATCATTAATTATCTTGATTAATTAGTAATCGGGTAGTTAAGGTTAATAAAATAATATCATAATAACAAAAAATTACCCCAACATGTGTCACAATTCTACTGGTTGTGTCATGGAAGACCATGGGATGCCTTGTGACAAACTTAGGGACCCCATGGAATCACTCTTGGTTGAATGTGACACTTTATCTTTTTCTTTTTAATGAAAGGAGAATATCACTAAAGAATGTATCACCTCAGTAAAACATTTTTAATTTTTTCTAAACAAAGGATATATTGGACTATAAATAGTCATTGGAAATATAAGAATATTTCCTATATCATAGTATTTTTTCTGAAAATTTTATACATCAAATAAATTAAATTATTTATGACATCATGATGATGTAGTGATTACCTCAATAATGAACGATTTAAATAAAATGAAAAGATAATGTAAAATCTAAGACTTACACTGGTAAAAGACCTATTGTATGAGTATATTTTGAACCTTTATCACCTTATCCTCGAAATAAATCAATGTGGGGCCTTTAAAATTCGAAACTCATTTGAAAATAAAGTAACATTTCATAACATTCCAAGAGTACCCCTCTTCTCCTCTTATAAAAGGCCCCCACCTCTACCTCTTTAGACACACCTCTCAAGCCTTTGTCTCGGCCAAGATCTACTCATTTTATCTCTCCACATCCTTATCTTCATCCTAGGAGCCTTACCTTAGGCATAATACTCTTCAAGAAACCATTTTGGTTCAAACCAAGAAGAGTTCCCGATTTAAAGGTAAAGTCTTCTCTAATGTTATTTTGATTTATTTTGCTTCTCCAACCCCCTAAATGATTTTTATTCAATTATTTTGCAAAAAAAAACCAGTATCTTCAATATACTAGGATTTTGTTGTAATATGGATTCGATCTACACTTACACACACCATCATCTAATGGTTAAAGAGCATACTGTTTCTGTGGATGGCGAATTTCTGCCTCACGAAACGATGATTGTTCAATATTCTTATAAAACCTTCAAATGTGGCCATTAAGATGACTCTATATTTATTAATGATATATTATATGTTTATATTTTCCTTGAGATTCGTTATTTTTCATTTTTGGCATACCTTTATGGTTTCCATTATGGGTAAACGCCATATCTTCATTTTAGGAAGTGCGGACTACCGCCCCCTCAAAGTGATTTGATTCGTTAATGCCATATGTGGGATGTATAAAGGATGGATTTAATGATATTATATATGATATTATACTGGAATTATAATATACCTTTATATAATTATGATTCCATTCCATAAAATATGATATAGAAATGAAAGTATCATTCATGTATACGTACGACTTACCGTCTCCATGAACGGTGAATTTCATTTCTTACTTCTAAATGTTATGTAATATTATAAATGCATGTATATACTGGATATATATGATATATATGATATCTACATCATGAATATAAATCTGGATATAATGGATACATGAACAACTTGTAATTAAAAAGAGTTTATTTTTTACTCAAGTACAAATGATCGTTAAAACGATCGTTATTAACTTAAATAATTACATAGTGTTCATGAAATGGTAATAAGTGATATAAAAGGAATAATGAAATTGAAAAAGGTTCTTAAGAAAGTAGAAATTAACTCAAGTTTATTATTTAGGAGATTAATGAACGATCGAGTCAAGTCAGATACGAGGTAAGGGACTTCGTCTCAATCTCCTTTCATTGAGGAAAATTTTGTTTTACACACAACTTTATTTTATACGGTGTATAAACCCCTTTGACATTTACGTTTATTCAAAAAAATCTTTTTATACGAAGAGTTTACTGAACGACAAAAGGGAATGTTTTTTTTGTCGTACGTATGTGGCGACAATGACTTCTCCACCGCCGTGACTATTATTTGAGCTTCGGCTTCCTCTACAAGAAATAACCTTTTTTTTAAATGAAAAATAAATACCATGTTTTACTTTTCTTTTATTTTGGTATTGAAATTGGTTTTCATAATTTTTTTATTATATCAATGTGTTGTGTTGATATCTTGTGATTGAAATGTGGAAATGTTATGTTTCCTTTATGCATGTTTTATGTGATACGATTATGTTATGGTTCTTGGGCATTGTTATGAAGATGATTGGTTCCGTGATAAAATAAGGGTGGGTGAGCCCGATATAGCTCTCTAATGCATTGGGTAACGTGAAGGGGTTAAACGTTAAGGTTTATCTAAAGAGAATTAGGGAATATACTGTGATGGGTATTCCAAACGTAACCATGAGGGTTACTCCCTACGTAAGAATGTTATGAATGCATGAAGTTACCTTTATGTCTTACGATTTCTATGATTTATTCATGATTTGATGAGGTATGTTAAAATGATTATGTTTTATGAGTAAAGTATGATTTCATACATGGAATAATGTTTTTATTTTGTACTTTTATATCCCTTACTGAGCTTTTTATGCCCATCCCAAGTTTTTGAAATGTTTTTCCCATGTCAAGGGAAAGGTACATGATGTGATGATAGGGTCAAGGAAGTGTCATGAAAGAATCCATGTTTTGTTTTAAATATGTTTCTGTTGATGGGAAAAAATGAATACTATATTTTATGTAACCACTTTGTTTAAATGTGGAATATAATGCATGATTTATGATCTAATTCTCTAAAACTCTAAACCTGAAAAGATCCTCAATGTGTAATCTTGTAATAAGTCAACATTATGTAATGTTTAAGGCTGGGGCCTTATAGTTCGTATCAGAGGTCAGTTTAGATAACTTTATGAATTAGAATTCTATTAAATGATTATCCAAAAATATTTTTTTTATGGTCAAATTGAAATGATATAGCATTTGAAGATTACCATGTTTCTTCATCTAAGACATGTTTGTTCAGAATGGTTTTCTGCAGAGGAAACAGGGAAGTAGTTCTAGGAAGGAATACATAAGGAAATAACCTTTGGAATCAACATCCAGATATGTTCAGAATTGGAAGGGAACAGTTTGTTGCAGTAATGGCGCAGTTGACTCAAACGATAAATGGTGGTGGTATCCATGCACGAGATCAACCAGATCAACCGCAGAGGAACATGTCGTGGAACATTTCATGAGGCAACATCCCCCATCATTCAGAGGATCATCTGACCCTGTTCTATCTGAAAGGTGTATTAATGAACTGGAAAGATTTTCGATGTCATGGGGTGTTCAGACAATCAAAAAGTTAGTCTTTCTATTTATCGTTTGGAGGGTGAAGCAGATCAGTGGTGGGTGATGGTTAAAAATATTAAGGATGTTGATGAGATTGATGCTCTCGACTGGGATGAATTCAAAGGTATGTTTCTTGAGAAGTATTTTCCTAAGGTTGTTCAACTTAGGATGGAGAAACAATTCTTGTAATTGAGGCAAGAGGAAGACTCAGTGGCTGCCTATAAAAAAGGTTCACTCAATTGGAAAGGTATGCTCCAAATTTTATCCGAGACGTTGATAGTAAAATCAATCGTTTTTACTCAGGATTAAAGCCAAAATATCGAAGGGATTTAGCTTCTTGTGAGTTCAATAGTTATGAATAGCTTGTTCAATGTGCTGAGAAGGTGGAAATGGAGTTTTCCGATGATGTAGTGTTCTATAACAACCACCAGAAGAAGAGACCGAGGTTGCTCGAGAAAAGAAAAGAATTCATCAAAAAGGTGTGATGGTAAGAAAACTATGTTTCCAATTTGTGATAAATGTGGTAAAAGGCATGCAGGGGAATGTCTTCTGAATTCTTGAAAGTTCTACCGATGCGGTAAGATAAGACATAAGGCTCGTGATTACACTGAAAAGGATCATGGTGATGGTAAGACCAAATTTGATTTACAGTTAGTGAAATGTTTCAAGTGCAATGAGATGGGTCACTATGCAAATGAGTGTCTGACAAAGAGCTCGAGTGATGGGAAGCAGTTATACTACAAGCAGAAAGGGGTGGTGAAATCCTTTGCAACTACTTCAGCAGATGTTGGGCCATCAAATGATGTGGTATCAGGTACATTTTTTGGTTTTTTCAGATTAGGCCAGTGTGTTGTTTGATTCGGGGTCTACACATTCTTTCATCTCTGAAAACGTTTCTAGTAAAATGGGAATACCATCTCAAGAAATGACTCCTAAACTTGTGGTAAAAACACATGGGGGAAATGTTGAGGCAAAAATAATTTATAGGAATCTTCCTATCCTTATCCGTGGAAATAACCTGCTTGAAAACCTTATTGTTTTACCTCTAGTAGGGTTAGATGTTATCATGAGTATGGATTGGATCTCTATTTACAATACTAAGAGTGATTGTAGAGCTAAATAAGTTTCTTTTCAGAAAGACTTTTAGTTTGTGTACAATAATGAACCCTTACTATTGATAACATATCAAGAGGCCGAGAAACTTGTAAAAGATGGAAATGAATGTTACCTTGCACATATCGTTGAAAACAAGGGAACAGTTCAGATTAATGATGTGCCAGTGGTAAATGAGTACCCTGATGTTTTTCCTGATCAGTTGCCTGTAATAATCCCATATCGAGAAGTTGAATTTTCCGTTGACTTAGTTCCTGATGCTAAGCCAATTCCAAAACCCCCTTATTGAATGGCTCAAACTGAACTTTTAGAGTTGAATGAGCAATTTTAAGATTTATTAGAGAAAGGTTTCATTCGACCTAGCACATCACCATGGGGTGCTCCTGTTTTATTTATTAAGAAGAAAGATTGTTCAATGGGACTTTACATTGATTATAGAGCCTTGAATAACATCACTGTTAAGAACAAATATCCTTTGCCTCATATCAATGATTTGTTTGATCAGCTCCAGGGAGCTCAGTTTTTTTTCAAGGATTGACCTGAGATCGGGGTACCATCAGTTGAAGGTAAAGGAAGAAGATATTCCGAAGATCGTGTTTCTTACAAGATATGGCCATTATGAATTTTTAGTAATGCCTTTTCGGCTAACCAATGCACCTGCTGTATTCATGGACCTTATGAATAGAATTTTCCATGAGTTCTTGGATAAGTTTGTAGTTGTTTTCATTGATGATATTTTGGTGTTTTCTAAAAGTAAAGTGGAATATGAAAGTCATTTAAGGGTTATTTTGAAAACCTTAAAAGAAAAGAAATTGTATGGGAAATTTAGAAAGTTTGAGTTTTGGTTTCAATAAATATCTTTCCTTGGTCATATTGTTTCTAAATATGGGATAACTGTTGATCCTGCAAAAACAAAGGTAGTTGAAGAATGGCCAAGACCAACAAATGTAACTGAGATTCGTAGCTTCCTTGGTTTGGCAGGATATTACCGAAGGTTAGTTATAAATTTTTCCCTGTTATCTAGTCCAATTACTAAGCTAACTCGGAAGGGGGTTAAGTTTATCTGGATAAAATAATGTGATGATTGTTTTTAGGAATTGAAAAGAAGATTAGTGAATGCTCCAGTTTTGGCACTACCTTCCAGGAATGGTGACTTTGTTATCTACAGTGATGCTTCATTAAAAGGACTTGGTTTCATCCTAATGCATAATGATTGGGTAATTGCTTATGCTTCACGTTAGTTGAAAAATCATGAGGTAAATTACCCTACACATGATTTGGAATTAGATGCTGTTGTTTTTTTCTTTAAAAATTTGGAGTCATCATTTGTATGGAGTAAAGTGTGAAATATATACTGATCACAAAATTTTAAAGTATATATTCACTCAGAAATAATTGAACATGAGACCGAGGAGATGGTTAGAATTAATCAAGGATTATTATTGTACAATTCATTACCATACAGGAAAAGAAAATAAAGTGGTTGATGCTTTGAGTCGAAAAAGTAATGCTTCATTAACGATGTTACGTTTGGAACGTGATACTTTGGTTAAGGATTTGATGAACTTTGGCATAGAAGTTGTTGGTGCAGGATGTTCTTCTGTTTTGTTTCAGGTATCATTGAAATCTTCTCTATCAGACATAATTAAGAAAGCACAAAAGCAAGACAATGAGTTGCATAAAAGGGTAGAGCTGGTTCAGAAGACTAAGTTGCATGAATTTGACATTTATAATGATTTTGTTGTGAGATTTGGGAAGAGATTGTGTGTTTCGTGTGATTCACAGTTGAAGAGATAGTTATTATGTGAAGATCATAGTTCTCTATTTTCAGTTCATCCGGGAAGTACTAAGATGTATAGAGATCTTCAGAAGTATTACTGGTGGGACGGAATGAAAAGAGACATTGCTGATTTTACTGTGAAGTGTTTGACTTGTCAACATGTTAAAGCAGAGGGGTAGCTACCGAAAGGGATGCTTCAGCCTTTACCAGTACCAGAGTGGAAATGAGAGAATATATCCATGGACTTCATTGTAGGATTGTCGAAGACACCTCGAGGTAATAATGTAATCTGGGTTATTATTGATAGCTTGACTAAATCTGCTCATTTTCTTGCGATACGAGATACTTTTTCCCTAGATCAACTTTCCCATTTGTATCTTATAGAGATAGTCAGGTTACATGGAGTTCATCTCCCCATTGTATCTGACCGTGATCCCAGGTTCACTTCTAACTTTTGTAAAGGCCTTCAGAAGTCATTGGGTACTGAATTAAATTTTAGTACAGCTTTTCATCCTCAATTAGATGGGAAGTCAGAAAGAACGATTCAGACATTGGAGGATATGCTACGTGCTTGTTTGATGGATTATCAGGGATATTGGGACCAACAACTTTCTTTGGTGGAGTTTTCTTATAATAACAGTTTTAATTCCATTATACAGATGTCACCATTTGAGGCATTATATGGGAATCGGTGACGAAATATAGATTTTTGGGATGAAGTAGGTGAAAGGAAGTTGAAGTGACCAAAATTGGTAGAATAGTTGGCAGAAAAAGTTTAGCTGATACAGAAACACATGAAAGCAGCTCAGAGTAGGCATAGGAGTTTTGCGGACAACAAGAGGAAGGATCTCTCTTTTGAGGGAGGTGATCATGTTTTTCTCAAAGTCTCACCATGGAAAAGTGTGATGCGATTTGGTAAGAAAGGAAAGTTGAGTCCAAGGTTCATTGGACAATATGAAATTATGGAAAGAGTTGGATCAGTTTCATACCGAGTGGCTTTACCTCCATGTTTATCTCAAGTACACAAAGTTTTTCATGTTTTAATGTTAAGTACATGTCAGATCCATCTCATGTTTTGAGTCCAAAGGTAGTTCAGCTGGAAGAGAATCTATCTTATGAGGAACAACCGGTCTAGATTTATGACCATAGGGAGAAACTGTTGCGGAATAAGGTGATTCATCACGTAAAGGTTTTTTGGAAAAACCACATGAGTGAAGAGGCAACATGGGAATCTGAAAATGCAATGAGGGATAAATATCCCCACTTATTCAATAAGTAAATAAATTTCGACGATGCAATTTTCTAAAGGGGGGAAGGATGTAACATCCCAAGTAAGTAATGAATAATAATAAATTCTTATCTATGTCTATTTATGAATTAGATAGTGTTTTAGAGGCTTAAAATGAGAATAAATCCAATCTTAAGAATGGAATATACTAATATTTTTAAAAGAATGTTTTACCGCCTTTTGATGGCGAACCATTTTTATATATATCTTTTCACAATTTCATAAGTTCTATTTTCTTAAATAAACTTATTATTTATGATTGGGACATTGAAATTTACCTTGGGTAAATTTACGGTATTTTTCGGACCATGTTCATTTTTTTAATGAATATTGAAAAATACTGCATTTTACATCAAAACTGCTTTTTCATCAAATTTAATTATATGGTTATATTATATTTTTAATTGGTCTTAAAGTGTTATTAGAATATATTTTTACTATTTAATTCAATGGTGGTCATTAGGATTAATTTCACTTTGAAATTAGGCATAAACAAGTGCCAAAATTTTCATAGATATTGTTTCAAAAAAACCCGCTATTTGTTTTGACAATGGAAATTATTTTTAATTTAATTATTGAAATTTCTATGTTTGGAATTTAGTAAAATGGATTCCATATTTGGAATCATAAGGTCCAAATTATCTAATTAATACTCTTTTGTTTTTGGACATTATGAATAGTAACTATGGTAATTATCTTTAATTATCTTCATTAATTAGTAATCAGGTAGTTAAGGATAATAAAATAATATCATAATAATAAAAAATGACCCCAACATGTGTCCTAATTCTACTGTTTGTGTCATTCCCGACCATGGGATGCATTGTGCCAAACTTAGAGACCCCATTGAATCACTTTTGGTTGAATGTGACACTTTATCTTTTAATTTTTAACGAAAGGAGAATATCACTAAAAAATGTATCACCTGAGTAAAACACTGTTAGTTTTGTCTAAATAAATTATATCTTAGACTATAAATATTAATTGGTAAGATAAATATATTTCATACATCATTGTATTTTTTTTATAATTTTTAGACATTAAAAAAATTAAATTATTTATGACATCATGACGATGCAGCGATTACCTCATTAATGAATGATTTAAATAAAATTAAAAGATAATGTAAAATCTAATAATTAAACTTGTGAAAGAACTATTTGATGAGTATATTTATAAACCTTATCACCTTATCCTCGAAATACATCAATGTGGTACCTTTAAAAACCGAAACTCATTTGAAAATAAAGTAACATTTTATAACTTTCCAAGAGTGACCCTCCTCTCCTCTTATAAAAGGCCCCCACCTCTACCTCTTTACACACAACTCTCAAACCTTTGTATCGTCCAATATCTACTCATTTTATCTCTCCACATCCCTATATTCATCCTAGAAGCCTTACCTTAGGCAGAAAGCTCTTCAAGAAACCATTTTGGTTCAAACCAAGAAGAGTTGCCCGATTTAAAGGTAATGTCTTCTCTAATGTTATTTTGTTTTATTTTGCTTCTCCAACCCCCTAAACTCTTTTTATTCATTTATTTTGTAAAACAACAGTATATTCAATATAATAGGATGTTGTTATATGAATTATTCTATCTACACTTACACAAACCTTCATCTAATGGTTAAAGAGCATACTGTTTCTGTGGATGGAAAATTTCTGCCTCCCGAAATGATGATTGTTCAATATTATTCTAACACCATCTGAGGTGGCCATTAAGATGACACTATATTTATATATTATATATAATATGTTTATTTTTTCCCTTGAGCTTCTGTATTTTTCATTTTTGGCATACCTTTATTGTTTCCATTATGGGTAAACGCGATATCATCATTTTAGGAAGTGCGGACTACCGCCCCCTCAAAGTGATTTGATTCGTTAATGCCATATGTGGGACATTTAAAGGATGGATTTAATGATATTATAAATGATATTATAATAGAATTATAATATACCTTTATATCATTATGATTCCATTCCATAAAATATGAAATAGAAATGAAAGTAGCGTTCATGCGTACGTACGGCTTACTGTCTCCATGAACGGTGCATTTCATTTCATACCTCTAAATGTTATGTAATATTATAAATGCATGTATATACTAGATATATATGATATATATGATGAAAAAATCAGGAATATAACTCTTGATATAATGGATACATGAACAACTAGTAATTATAAAGAGTTTATTTTTGACTAAAGTACCAATGATCGTTAAAACGACTGTTATTAACTTAAATAATTACATAGTGTTCATGACATGGTAATAAGTGATATAAAAGGAATAATGAACTTCAAAAAGTTTCTTAATCATCTATAAATTAACTCAAGTTTATTATTTCAGAGATTAAATAACGATCGAGTCAAGTCAGATACGAGGTAAGGGACTTCGTCTCAATCTCCTTTCATTGAAGCATATTTTGTTTTATACACAACTTTCTTTTATACGGTGTATAAACCCCTTTTACTTTTACATTTATTCAAAAAAAATCTTTTTATACAAAGCGTTTAATAAATGACAAAAGGGAATGTTTTTTCATACGTATGCGGTGACAACCACTTATCCACCGTCGTGATCATTATTTGAGCTTCGGCTTCCTCAACAAGCCATAACCTTTTTTTTAAATGAAAAATAAATACCATGTTTTACTTTTCTTTTATTTTGGTATTGAAAATGGTTTTCATAATGTTTTTATTATATCAATGTGTTCTATTGATATCTTGTGATTGAAATGTGTAAATGTTATGTTTCCTTTATGCATGTGTTATGTGATACGATTATGTTATGGTTCTTGAGCATTGTTTTGAAGACGGGTGGTTCTGTGATAAAAAAAGTGCGAGTGAGCCCGATATAGCTCTCCAATGCATTGGGTAAGGCGAAGGGGTTAAACATTAAGGTTTCTATGAAGATATTTAGGGAATATATTGTGATGGGTATTCCAAACGTAACCATGAGGATTACTGCCTATGTAAGAATGTTATGAATGCCTCAAGTTAACTTTATGTCTTATTATTTCTATGATTTATTCATGATTTGATGGGGTATGTTAAAATGATTATGTTTTATGAGTAATGTATGATTTCATATATGGACTAATGTTTTCATTTCGTACTTTTATATCCCTTACTGATCATTTTATGCTCATCCCAATATTTTGAAATGTTTTTCACAGGTCAAGGGAAAGGTACATGATGTGATGATAGGGTCAAGGAAGTGTCATGAAAGACTCCATGTTTTTTTTAAATATGTTTCTGTTGATGGAAAAAAATGAATACTATATTTTATGTAACCACTTTGTTTAAATGTGGAATGTAATGCATGATTTATGATCTAATTCTCTAAAACTCTAAACCTGAAAAGATCCTCATTGTGTAATCTTGTAATAACTCCAGATTAAGTAATGTTTAAGGCTAGGGCCTTATAATAACAATATATAGGAAACATTCATAAATAATAATAAACATTTAAGGCTATGTAAGACTAAAACATAAGCATTTTAAACTTGAACTTCAGCATAGTATAGAAAAATAAAATGATGTAAGGCCATTACTTATTCACATGGATATTCTAATAGTCGAATAATCACATGCAATATCACTAACAACTTTCATAATTATGGAATGCGTAATGCCAGACTATCATAACCACATTGTCAAGTCCCCATGCCAAGACTACAAATAATATTTTTTCAAGGCCTTGTGCCAAGACACTAGTTTGTCTCATGAGACCTACCAATGCATCAAGGGGCTATAGCAGGCTCCACCCATCACTTATTAAGTTCAATGCATTGCTCATATGAAAATTTTTAAACATAGCATAAACATTCGTATTAAAACTAGCATATGAAATGTCAATACTTTACCCATAAACCATTAATGGTATAAAAATAAAACATCCATAGTAAAACATATCATAAAACCTTCAATATTATATGGAATTTTTTGTATCATAATAAATCAACCTCAATCAAAAATAATATCCAGTAAAGGATGCAAACATACTTGAAAATGATGAGTAAAACATTTTGAGAGAAATATCTTTTTGTAAAATTATTTAAAAGTCACACATTTATAATGGAAGTAACTTAAAAGATATTTTTGAATAAAAGTGTCCCATACCACTAAGAAACTTTTTAAAATAATTATCATTTCAAAACATTCATGTCCATATTAATCAATCCTTAAAATCATTTTGAAAACATCGACATTAATTATAAATATTTAGAAAGATAAATCTTTAAAACATTTAAAATTATGATATTTATAAATAGTACCTTTAACAAATACTTAAAATATTCATTCTGAAATCATTTTTATGAAAAATGGACATGGATGATAAAAATTTCCCAGTAAATACTTACACATAAACAATCTCAGATAATAATGATATTAAGGAATTAACCCTTACCAATTTGGTAACTTACGAAACATACACTCCATGAAAGAGTATCATAAAATTATTATGCAAATAAACATAAATTATAGTGTATTACACAAAGAATACAATTATGTCTAGTACATATAACACACAAAAGCTAATAGTGTCAATATGGCATAAATCTCACGGGAATAAGGAGTGAGATGAAAACCCCTTACCTCATGTCCGACTTGACCCGTTCGTTCTTTAACATCCTCAATAATTAACTAAAGTTAATTTCTACTTACTTAATAATATTTTTCAAGTTTATTATTCTTTTATATCACTTATTACCATGTTATAAACATTATGTAATCATTTAGGTTAATAACGTTCGTTTTGTTGATATTTGGCACTTGAGTGAAAAATGAACACCTTATAGTCACAAGTTGTTCACGTGGTCAAAAGATGATTTTTTCCATAATAATATTCAGGATATAGATATAATGTATATCATATATATCATATATATATATACATGTATTTATAATAGTACATATCATTTTGGGGTAAGAATGAAATGTACCGTTCATGGAGACGGTATGTCGTACATACACATAAACGCTACATTAATTTCTATTTCTTATTTTAATGGACTTAAAACATAATGATACATAGGTATATAATAATTACAGTATAATATCATATATAATATCATTAACTCCATCCTTTATACATCCCACATATTGTATTAACGAGTCATATCACTTTGAGGGGGCGGTAGTCTGCACTTCCTCAAATGAAATTATCTCATTTACTCATAATGGAAACCATTATGGTATGATATAAAATAAAAATACATAAGCATGAAGAAAAAAACATTATATATATCATATATAAATACAGTTCCATCATAATGGCCACCATGAGAGGCGGTAGGAGTTAATTGAACAATCATCGTTTCGTGAGGCGTTAGTTTTCCATCCACAGTAACATTATGTTCTTCTCCCATTACATGGAGGTGTGTGTAAGTGTAATTAAAATAAATATCATAACAACATCCTAGTATATTTATGATACTGGTGTTGTTATAAAATAAAGTAATAAAAAGAGTTTAGGGGTTGTAGGAGTAAAATAAAAGAAAAGAAATTAAGAGAAATTGTTACCTTTAATTTGGGTAACTTTCTTTGGTTTGAAACTAAAGAACTCCTTAAAGTGCATTATGCCTAAGGTAAGGCTTCTAATAGGAGGAGAGGTCTGTAGGGAGTTTAATTGGGAAGATTTTGGTCGAGCCTAAATGCTTTAGAGGTGTGAGTAATTGGTTATAAGTTGTCTCCTTTTATAAGGGGGAGGGGCTCTTTAGGAAAGTGTGAAAATATTATTTTATTATATAATGATATTCGGTTTCTAAAGGACTAAAAAACATTAGAGTCGAAGATAAGATGACTCATGGTAGAAATAAAATCATCCAATAAGAATTGGACATGTTTTGGATATTATTTTAATATTTATAATCTAATTTATTTAAATCATTTATTAATGAGGTAAATACTGCATCATTATATTTTCCTAAATAATTTATTTTATTTGATGTCAAAAAATTATAAAATAATACCATGATGTATAAAACATATTTATATTTCCAATGAATATATATAGTCAAAAATATTACTTATATAACACCATATAAAAATTAATTACTAAAAGGTTTTTGTTTTTGTCAATTTTTCCGTTACATTAAATTAATTAATCTAAAGTGTCATTATCATTCATAAGTGGATCCATGGGGTCCCAACATTGACCCAAATATGAACATGGTAAGTCATTACTCATCAAATAAGGTTAGTAAATGTGTTAAGGTAATTTTGAATTTTGAAAATATTCTTTTTACCTTGAGTTACCCTATTTACCTTTAACTACGGTAAATAAAAGTAAAAAGTTATTATTCAAAAAAAATTATTGTTATCTTATTGATCCACATTTTACTCCTTGATATTAACCATGTATATTGGATTTTCTAAATTCAACTCATAGAAGCAGTAAAATTAAGTTTTATGTGAATTTTCAAATTCTCTTAGGAGGTGAGTAAAAGACGGTGAAAAGTTCGATAAAATTTTTATATATCTAAAATTATTATAAACTAACTCAAATGAATTAAAATGAACTTATATAAATATTATATATCTATTTTGACATAAATTAATTTATATATAATAAATAATTATTTAAATAAAAATTCGGGTTTAAACTATAACTCAGTGTTTTTCACTATTCATCAAAAATTGAAAGTTTTCTGAAAAATACAAAAAATTCACCCTAAGCTAATTTTGATATTCCGAATTCTAAAATGAAGTCTATTTTACCAAATTAAAAACATAGAAGTTTAATTTATTAATTTAAAATTAATTCCCATTGTCAAGACCAAAAGGCGTATTTTTAAGAAATAATAACTATCAAAAGATCGACACTTGTTTATGTCCAATTTCAATGTGAAATTACTTACAATGACCAGAATTGGATTATATGGTAAAAATATAACCTATTTATAGTTATAAACCATTAAAATTTATAATTTTATATTCTAAAATATTTCGATTAAAACAGTTGTTTTTAATTAAAATATAGCATTTTTCACTATTCACCCAAATATGAAAGTTATCAGAAAAACACAAAAAAATTATTGAAACTAAATTCTTATGTCCTGATTCAAAAGAAGAAGTTTATTTTGTCAAATTTAATATTTAAATGTTTCAAATATTATATTTTAAAAGGGATCACCCTTAAAAGACGGTAAAAGTGCATTTTTTGAAAAATACTTCTTTCATTTGAAAAAAATTAATTAGTTCTTACATTATGTCTAAGAAACTCATAATATGGATTAAAAAATTATAAGGATTGTATAATGTTCAAAATTCAGTTAATACTATTCATAACTATTTTTGAACGACTGGTTTGGTAATCTTGTGGTGCGCTTGAACTCGGTGTTGCATGTAGGGAAAGTTATTGAATTACTTTGAAGAAATAATGTACTATGAAATATTGGGGTGTTACAATTTGGGAGCCCAATATTGTATTTTATGATGATAAGATATATTTTATTCAAGTTGGAAACTATTTTTGGGACTTTGTATTTCAGGTCATATTTAGAAGATTCCATTCAGTTTTAAGGTAATACAAATTTCAAAAAATATTCCTTAGTTTATTATTTGACCAAAAAAATTTATGTAAAGAAATTTATTTCTTATATCAAGGTAAAATAATTTTTACTCTTCAATTGGGTATCTACCTTAAGAAATAATTTGTTTTGTGTTCTTGTATTAATAGTATTTTCATCCACCCATTGATATTAAATATGATAAAACGTATTACTAATTTTGAATAATAATTCCACAAAAAAATAGATTTAACCTATTATTTTTGGTCATATAATTATTTTATCATGGTAAAAACGTTATGTTATCACAATTAATGCTAAAAAGAGTTTAAAGTGGTATAACTATGAGATAAAAATTAAAATGTATCTAAAACCTTTCAAAATGTGTTATTTATTTTTATTTGGAAATTATCACATGTTATGTTATAATTTATGGTCCCTTTTTCCACTTTACAAGATTATGATATAAATATATATATATATATATATATATATTATTTAATCTTTTAAGTAATTCTGGGTGTTATATTTCCCTCCCTTTGAAAAGAACTCCACCTCTCCTCTATACTCCAAACATCATGATCAATATAGTTCATACACTCCATACCATAATACCTCCAAATATTAATTATCAATTTTAATATATGTTCTTATCTTTCCAAAATACCATCCTTTTAAGGTTTAAGGTGTCTTCTAAAAGAGGTTTCTCAATAGAGAGTTATAACTTCTAATCGAGTACTTTAAATATTATTTATTATTCTTCCTCCTATGAATATGTGGAATTCATTAGAAAATAATTAATTAAGTATACCCAATATATTTAGTTTTTTTATGATTATTTAATATCCATTATCTAGCTCCTTTCAATCCTATACAAAATGAATACATCGCCTGTGTGTACATATGACTTATTGTCACTACATAGAGGTGTAATTTGTTTTTCATTGCCAATTTTCAAGGATGGAAATAAATATTGATCTAACAAAAAATCACTCACACACATATATATACATTATTTGTGATATAATTATTATTTTCTAATGATAAAATAATATGTATATTTATTTCCTTCTTTTCATTTGAAAATGAAAACAAGGTTCATGCAGACACACGGTCAATAGTCTCCCTGAATTGTGATAATAATTTTTATATCTCTACCTTATTTGGAAGAATATAAATATATTATTAAATATTATTATATTAATGTATTTATTAAAATTGTGGATATGTCTAAACCGTGATCAAAGTACAAGGTCCCGAACATTGTAACCGATACTTCTATGAAAAACGAAACAACAAACACCCAAAAAGAATTAGTTTAATAAGGAATAATTAATAAATATGTGTTTAAATGTCATAAGTTAATCATATATGAAATTATAGGTATTTTAATGGCTCATTTATTAAATTAAAACAAATTTAAATTTATTATACAGGAGGTCAGTAAACATTCAATGAAAGTCAAACTTTGGGTAAGGGATTCTAATCTCACTTTTATTTCTCCGAGACACATTCCATATTCACCACATGTTTCCTTTTTGTTGTTTATATTCTTCCCTTGAATATATTTTATTTATTTTAATTTTGAGGATTTATAAATCTTTCCAAGGTTTGATTTTTTATAAGCTCTTGATTATGAGATTACCAAAGAAGTAAGGGTTATTCGTCTCAACATTATTTCATTGAGAAACGTTTGATTTCATGAACTTATTTATGCTTATAAGGTGAATATATTTTCCCTTCTATATTTTATATCATGATTATTATTATTTTTGAGATATTTAAAATTTTATTTTCTGTTATTATTTCATGGGTCTTATGATTCAAAAGTTACCAAAGGGGTAAGTTTTTTATGTTACAATTTCATTGTCAATTAGGATTATTTATAATTTTGTTTATGATGATGAAATTTTATAATTTACCACTCCAGAATCACATATATTTTTTTTTCAATTGGTTATTTCTAGCGATAAATTTTTTCCATTTATTTTCATTTGATCAAGTACCCAAGAGACCAAACAATATATTTTCAAGGACGACAAAATTTATTTCACTATTCAGTTGGAAATAATTTATATTCCATGTATATGTTTTCTAAAAATTAATTTAATATTTTTTAATTTAATTTTATTCCATTTTTTAATTTACAAAAAAATTAAAAGGAATATTCTTTTTAAATTTGGAATGAGTTAATTTTGATTGTTTTAACCAAAAATGTGAAAGAAAGATTTATTTTAATATAAAATTCTTTATAATAACTTTATTTCTTCATTAACACTCAATTATTTGATGACTCCATTAAAAGTGTAAAAGGATTTTTTCAATGAAATTTTTTTCCATAATATTTTTAAAATTTTCAAATTTTAAATATGTGTTCAAAAATGAAAAGTTTATTATCATCAAGAAATATTCTAGAGATCTTTTCTATGATATCATCCTTTGATTTTGATTATGATTTATTGGGGATATTATCCAATAATACCATCATCATTTTTCATCTAGATAGCTTATGATTATGATGATGATATATTTATGAAACACATTTATTTTCCATGAGTTATGTGATGATGAATTTTTGAAAAGTTTATAAAACCCATTTATTTTCCATGGGTAATGACTTATGATAAATGTTTTATAATATTATGGAATATATATGAATGGATTATATTTATATTATGGGTGGGATAGAAATTATATATCCATATAATTCATTGGGTAAAGTTGAATATCTCATCAGATAAAAATGGATGAAATGGAGAGTGAACCTAGTTTAGTAAGTTACTTTTTTTCACTATGATACTCTTATTAGTGATCCTTGACTAAGAATGTGATAGAATAGATAGTGAACACAATCCAATATGATAGTCTTTGAAGTGATCCTTGACTAATGAAATAAATTTCTTTGAATATGTTAATGCCACAAACTTATGCCTTCTGTTAAAGATATGCTATCATTGCTCATGTTATTAGATCCCTTTTTTATTAATGTCTTATAAAATTCCTTGTTTTATGACATGATTCAATATTATAATCTATGATGTACTAGGTATTATTTTAAAATGTTAATCTCATGCTCTCATAACCTTATTCTCATGTTATGCTTAATTGATCATTGATATCTCCCTTGTTTAAACTTATTTATAATTTGAGCTAAAAATTTCTTATGTTTCGTTTCCCTGAGTTATGAAGAAAGGATTTTAGTAGGGTATATCTAAGAAGAGTACTATTTTGAAAGATTATTGTGGTATATATTCATGATATTCCATCAAATGTAAATATTTTTTATCCAGTCTCCCAGAAACTAAAATTTTATGGTCCATGAGTGTTTATTTGAAAAATATATTGAATATTTATCTATTAAGATTTAATATTTATGTAAGAAAATTTTGGGTTCCTATAGATTATATTATATGATGGTTTTATCAATCCTTAAAGATTATGATTTGAGAACTTTTTTGAAAAAATGAGGATATGCATCAGTATAAGATAATATCATAAAGTGGTTTTAAGGTAGATATTAAGTGATTTTATAGAAATACATCCCTTTTGGGATACTGCAACTGGATGTAGTTTTCGTATAGATGCATGTTGGGGAAATAACCAAAAAAAGAGTTGGTTGATTATATCTCGACTATCATTCTGGTGTACAGTGAGTGTTCCCTTACAACACACCTAGATTGAAACTCATAGGGGTTATTATTACGATAATTCACATTTCCATTATAAATTTTTATCAGTTATTTGAATAGATGATAACCATAAATAAACTAGGTTAAAATTATGGTGACATATATTTAAAGGAAGCTGTCATGAATAAGGAACCAAATGAAATCTTTTTTATGATCGATCATTATCATTAATGATGCTCTCTGGTTATGCTAACCCTTTTGATTTTATTATGGGATTTACGAAATAATGATACAATTGAGGTTGTTATAGGTATGCAAAAATATTTAAGTACTATATTTGAGCATAGTGATATGATTTATTTTTATGATTGGAAAAGTCTCAAGGAATGATAATTCATTTCTTTAAATATTAGATGATGAATTACGCTTGATAACTTTTAATGGAGTGATGATCACATCTCATGTCTATGATTCTTCTCGGATTGAAGTTTGTGGTAATGTTCTTCTTAAGATCCTTATTATTATCCATTTAGTTGAATTCAAAGTTATCATGTGAATGGTTTGGATTTTTTTATAAATACCATATCAATTTTAAAGTAAGTTATGTCACATTTTATATTATAAACAAAAATATGACCATTTGTCGGTGTGACAATAAATATGAACGTACAATGGAATGTGCATAAATTGTATGGGTCTTGATTCTTATTAAAATCGGTTGTTCATATTAAAAGGATAGTGATAAACTCAACATCATATATATTCCTATTGTATCATAAATGTATTGTGTCTTTCAATAATGGTTACTTAGTCTTTATATGAATTGTGAAGTTTAGTTTTCAATAGAACTCATACTAAAGGTCATCAGAACACTCAAATAGTAGAGGGGCCAAGCATGGTGTAAACTTTTTATTCTAAAAGTGATTGATCTTATTCCCATGTTTAT
This sequence comes from Viscum album, assembly GCA_963277665.1. NCBI lineage: Eukaryota > Viridiplantae > Streptophyta > Magnoliopsida > Santalales > Viscaceae > Viscum > Viscum album. Next base: position 1,506,736,356 of record OY728128.1, on the reverse strand, counting down.
ATGAACTAATTAAAATTGAGTAATGGAAGCCCATAGAACACAAATAATCACAAGCAAAGAGATATCAAAATGATTCTACTCATTTCCCCACTAAGAGCAAGTCCAAGGAACATATGTGGATAGTGTTTCTATTATACCCAAATTCCCAAATATTCACTAGTTTTTGAATATATGAGTTCAAAAAAGTCACTCTTTTCCACGTACACCGCCTTTACAGGATTTTAAGGATATCGCACTATGTCAATCGGAACACTTCCATTTACTCCCCCAAGCTTGCTACTCTATGAGATGCCCTATTAAATTTATTGACTTGAAGTTATAATTAATAGACTAGAATTGAAATCTATATCCTTATCAAGCATGAGAATATTCTTTCAACGAAGCCCCAAATTGATTCACATTAAAACACTAATAAAAATACTAGAATATTCTAAAAATGAACTACTCTCATATCAGCACTTGTGTGTAACACCTATTCTGGTATTCATGTTTCAGAATTGTATTTCAAGATATAATTTGTAGAACCCTTGTATTTTGTGCAACACCGCCCTGAAATTCACTTGGTCTAGATATACTCAAGGATCATTATGTATATAATATTTACAATGTGTATTTCCTTTGTTCATAACTCATCCATGTAGTGGACACACTAAATCTTCAATAGAAAATTGGTCTAAGTCTTCAAAGGGGTAACCGCATATCTATAGACCTAGAGGAAAATGGGTTAAAATTCATTTCCTAAAAATCCCAATGCATTTAATCCTAAATTTGATGTCATATCTAGAATGTTAGATCCTTTCATAGATCCCATTCCTTTTTCTATATTTTGATGTGATTAACTCAAAACACCTCTTATACCCAACTCACTTCCTATGTCACATTTGGCATGTAAGATTATTCTGATAAAAAAAATATAATATTTTGTGTGATTCATTCCTTTGTTGTATTTTGGTGATACAATCCTGAATCACACCTTCTGAAAAACATTAATATACTCTTTCAACCTTGCACTCAACTTCCTTTTTCAAAAACACCTTTCTCTATTCTGTAAATTTTAGACCCAAAATTTTGAAAAACACTAGAAAATAATGACACCTTCAACACTAAAATAATTTGTACTAAAAAAAATTTATATTTCAAACTCCTTGATCAGCCCAATGTAGATTTGTAAAAAAATACAATTCGGTTTCAATTTATAGCATTTTAATGTCTTGGTTCCAATAGTATCCCCCTTTGTGTTTTTTGAAAATCTGAAAATAAATTCAATATGAAATCAAAACCTAAAATTAAAAATATAAGTAATTTGTCACTATAATTCTATGTGAGAAAATGTTTGAGTAGAAACAAGAGGGGAATATGAATTGGGTTCTCATGTTTTTGAAATCATAATGATTCCCAAGAAATGCTCTGAATATTTCCTCATAACACATCATTATTATCGTGTCCTAGAAGCATTACTTGGTTTGTTAAAACCTGGATGCTAGAAAGCCATAAAATAAATGAATTTCTCTTTCTACCCCTTTATAATGTTGAATTTATTCATTATCTCTCTTTGGAAATAAACACAAAGGACCTATATATGACTTATATATCTCAAAACACACTCCCCTTGGATCGTGTCTACCCTATTAACCTCCATCAAATCCAAAAAAAAAGATAAAAATTGTTAAAAGATCTGAGGATAGGGGAACAATCGTAACCTCCTCGTGTATTAAGAGGTGGTTGAACACTAATGTTCAAATGGTGTCTCTCCAACACATGTACTACCAATGGCTTGCTCAGAATGTCTTCCACTTGGTCATCAGTTCCAACATGATCGATTTTATTCATTCCATGTTCCACTTTATCTTTGATGAATTGATATATCATGTCAATATGTTTCATAAGAGAATGAGGAATATAATACTTCCTAAGATCAATCAGACTCTTATTATCATAGTGGATCACCATTGGTAATTTTACCTTATAACCAATATTAGTTGTTTGTTGTTCTATCCACAATGGCTACGTGAAATCCTTTGTATAAGAGATATACTCAGCTTCATCACTACTAAGGGAAGTGATTTCTTGGTTATTTCTCAACCATACCACAAATTATTTCCAATAAAGAAAGAACCACCACTTTTGGAATTTCTATCCCCCACGTCTCCAACCCAATTATTATCATAAAATGATGATACTTTATTATCTCTCCCGACAGTAAAGTATAATCAATAATTTTGAGGTCCTTGAATTTACCACATGATTATTTTTACTACCATAAAATTTTATTCCTTTGGATTACTATGAAAGTGGGCCACTAATAATATTGAAAATACAATATAGGGTTTTGTTTCAGTCAAGTACAATAAGATTCCAATTATTCTCATGTCTAGTGTGGGATCCAAAGATATCAAATCCTCAAGATTTCCCAATTTTGTCCAAACCACATTCAGAGTGAACATTATTTTGGATTCTTGCATGGTGATTTTTTTTAGAAGCCCTATTGAAAATTTTTCTTGGGAGACAAAATTGTATTGTTTTCTCCGAATCACTTACAACACCAATAAGTATACGAGTTCACTAATAATTGACATTTAAAATTCAAATTTCATGTGATTGGAAAATTCTCCCACTGATCCATGCCTGCTTCACCAAATATAATATTATTTACATATCCTAGTAGAATTAATGGATCATTCTTATAATTCTTCACAAAGATATTATGGTCCAATCCTCCTCTTTTAAATTCAAGCTTTTTATGATAATAATTCATCTAACAATACCAGGCTCATAGTGCCTACTAGAAACCATAGAGTTCCTTCTTTAATCTAAAAACATCTTTTTCATAATTAAAAAGAAAAAATACCACTGGTTGTTCTATGAATACTTCTTATTCAAGAACACCATTTAAGAAATATGATTTGACATCCACTTGATACACTTTTTACCCTATTTAAATTTCCATGGCAAGAGTAATATTGATTGGCTACAGTCCAACCACCAGAAAAAATGTCTCTTCAACCACAACGCCTTCAATATGTGAATATCCTTTATACACCAATTGTGCCTTATTTATAATAATATTTCTATGCTCATCAAAATTATTTATAAAAAACCACTTCATTATAATCATATTGTGATTTTTTGGGTCTCTTAACAATATCCAATGTATGGTTCTTATCAATATAATACAACTCTTTATTCATGGATTTAAACCATTATTCAACATTTTTATCTTATTTAAATGAGGTTGGTTTAACAATTTATAGGAATATAGTGTGTAAATAATTCTTCATTATCTTTTTCTATGTGGGTTAGGTTTATTCAAAAACAAGGTTGGATTGATCAATTTATTCTCATCTATTTATCCTATGAGGTTCAAAAGAATTGTCTTCATCCATGGTTTCCTATTCTGATTATTCTTATGAATTGTCATTATTTTGTGACTCCTAAATGTATTTCATGCCTTCCTATACTTTTTTATTTTCATCTGTTCCTTATCCTCTTTCATCCTCATCTTCTACCATATCTTTATAAGATTCCTTGAGGCATTTCTAGTTTTATCTTCAATGATCTTTACATCACTGATTTCCACAATTATTTTTAGCTAGTGATTAAATCATTTTTAGGATTTACTCTTCATTTAATATCTAAGGAATATTCCATCATATATAGTATCACCATACTTCCCATGATTTCCTTCTTTTCTCAAATGAAACTTTTACTTATGAAAATATAAAGATACTACAAACTGAAATTCCTTCCATCACACAACTAATATGGTGTCTTCATTTCACACATATAAATCCCTGTTTGATATTGAGTATAAAATACAACATGAATAGTAAATTTCTACTAATGATGATAGATATGAATCTCAACCAGCATAATTCTGGCCATATTGTTCGCATGTTGATTTCTACACAGAAAAACATCATTTTATGGATTTCTCATAGTAACAACCTAATGATTTATTCAATGTTTCTCTAGGAAATTTTCAATATAAATGGATGTGTGTTCACCACAATTTTAAAATCATATAAATTTGATGGTATGACTTGTATCATTCTCATTCATTCAATTATAACTTTTTATATAACCAAAAAATTGTCGTTTTCTATGAATAATAATTTTACAACCCATTCTAATATAATTATAAATAAATAGACTGAAATACCTCTCTCCATATGTTCCATCCTCATTTATCGAGCCACATACATCTGTGTGGAGGAGATCAAGAAGATTTATAACCTTTTTTTATTTGACAGATATAAACTACAGACTAACTTTCATCAAATGAAAGAATCACATTTATTTTCTTATTTATGCTTTATATTGGGGGTATCCATTACTATCGTTATCTTAGATATAATTTACATGTCTTGTTGACTAATGTGACCCAACCTACTATGTCACAAGTTATTTTCTTATTCAACTGTCAAGTAGAAAATGTTCTCTTTATTATCAACCCGATATAAGTTTTCGTCTGTTCCATATACTTTCATGAGAGAATTCAATGTAGTTTGTTTTATAGAGAACCCCATTTTGTTTAATGCCACAATAAGTCTAGATTTTCATATTTAACTCAAAATCTAGAGATTTTGATGCAATCTATCCACATAAAGAACTTAAGTTTTCTTAATCTCGTCACTTGTTAGTTTTATACTCCTACTACCTTTAATCGTCAAGGAACCATCATGGTATAACATGGATGTTACATAAACCCTTTTATTGTAATTCTTCAATAAATATATATTTTTTTCAAACTGTATGAGCATACATTTTCAAGAATCCAAGTGAAAATATTGTTTTTAGATTTGATAGAGAATTATACAATATTGAATTTCTTATTTTCCTTCTTTTCCTTCCCTAACAGATTTGATTGAGTAGTGGATAATGATGGTCATTCCAATCTCTTTTCCATGTGTAATGGTTCATCATACTCATATTGTTCTTCTATAGGAGAATACATTTTTTCCCAAGAAATCCCATCTGGTTGGTGAGCATTGACTTTTATTTGAGTTTTGTAGGTGATATTCCTACCTTTCCTCTACCTGAAATCATTATATTTTGGTCTAAAGTTAGAGAAGTGAAAGAAATATACATAAAAAACATTACTTCATTAAGATGAGGTTTATGATTTCATTCCCCTTTGTTGACATTATGGCTCTTCCCCATTCAAATTTTCCCTTCCCTCTTCATAGTATGACATGGTATGTCCTGGATTTCCAAGAAATTAAAATTTCATATAAGGAGATGTTTTCTCACTTTTTTTCTTCCATATATCCCCTTCCATGGGAAGATAATTTTACTAGATGTCATTTCTATAAATTTATAGATAGTTTTTAGTTCTTAATTTAGTTTTATTTAATGGTTTCATTGTTTTGGCTTCATGTGACTTCTTGATATTTCCAAATTTATTCTTTCCATTAATTTGTCACATCTTTTTTTAGACTTTTATGTTTCAGCATCACAACCAATTCAATATTTCCCATGAATGAGGAACTTTTTTCATTACAATACTTCTCTAATCCTTCATAACCAATCTTATCTCTCTTAATCAACACAACGTTTTATAATATTCAAAAGTATCATTTCTTCATTGATTCCTTTGAATTTGATTCACATTAATGTTTACTCCTTAGAGTAATAACTTATTCTTTATGACCCAAAATTTTATAGGACTTCTCCTTTAGTATTTATGTAAGTTCATTAATGATATTTTACTATTATTAAATCTTACTCATCAACTCTAATACACCCTCTGTGCTTTCAATATTTATTGTATTTCCTTTGACTAATTCTTTCATTTGATCAATTTCATCTTCATGTCGATCAACATATTATGATATATCTTCCAAAACTACTCCCCTAATTTTCTCATTTCTTTGATTTTCAACATTACCAAGAGCATCCTCAAGTTCGAATTCGATATTAGCATGAGAAATAAACTGAATATTTCTAGCCTTATATTTTGATGGTTCTAACTTTTAAACAACATCCATCATGGATGCTTGGGTTCAAGATTTAATCTATGGTTCTCCATCCTAAAAAAAATAATTATCATCATCTTATTCTTTACAAAAAAACTCTGAATAATTTAATTCCATATTTGAAGTGTCCCTTTTGGGAAAAGTTTTTTTGAGTATTATGTGTGTTTCTTACTTCAGTTTTCTCATCATCGATTTTCCTTGAACACTGCGAGAAAATATTCCCAACTCTACCACAACGAAAACATGTTAGTGGTAGATTTACTTCAAAAATCCATTTTCCTATCTTGAATTTATTGTAAAATAGATAAAGGGGGTTTTATTCCTCATTGTCTTCATCATTAATATATCTAGAAACCTCATGTTTTTACATGGCCTCGAATTACATTTATCTTCCTAATCAAGTTGTTGCATCATCTATTTTGAATCTCATTTCATAAGCTAGAATACTACACTGAATATTATCTAGAGAATTTTTAGATAGATCCCATTACTCTAGGGTGGACACTGTAGAATTTTAAATAGGTGGAGACCTTCTCAAAATTTTCTTAACAATGTTAATGTCATTGATTTCTTCAACAAGTCCTCTTATTTTTCTAAAAAAATCAACAATTTGATTAAGAATGTATCTTCATCTTCATCATGTTCCATTTTCAGATCATCAAACCGATTGTGATTAACATTAAGTTTTTAATCCTTCACTTTGTTGTCTCCTTAATATATATTTTAATGTTTTACCATAAATACTTGGTTGAAGTGAAACAAATCACCTTCTTATAAAGGTACAGTATGGGAATTATGCGCTTTAGCATCTGTATTAAGAATTTTCCCATCTGTTTCAATCAAATTCAATCTTGTTACATCAATTACTTGAATCCCCTATGAAGTGGAAAAAAAGACTCTCATTAAAATTTATCATAAATGAGATCATATATTATTTTTTTCAAATCAAGATGTTCCTTCCATAAAATAGGGGGCCTCCCTGGACATTTATTGAATTCACCAGGACAAAAATATAGGATTGTCTTAACTCTCGAAACATTTGTGCACTAATACCTCTTGAAGTACCCCAGAACATCCTAAGAGGGGAGGGGTGAATCTGGGTGTAAAATTTTTCTTCTTAGAGTGATGGTTATTGTTCCTATATTGGTAGTAACTAGTTAAACATTAATGAAGGAAACCTACATAACAAAAAAAAATAACAATCAAAGAGATAAAAACATTGAACTTTCTTAGTTAACCACTAAGGGCCAGTCCAGGGAATATACACTGATACTGTGTCATTAATACCAAAATACACTAACCATCACTAGTTTTGGAATAAAAAAGCTAAACCCTAGTCATTATGTGCCAGGTACACGTACTTTGCAATATTTTAGGGATTTCACACTGTGTGCCTTAAAACAATTCTATTAACTGCTCCTAACTCACTACTCCAGGAGAAGCCTTACTCGGTTTATTGAGTTGAATTTATCTTTAGTATATTTCTATTAAATTCCTTGTCCTTAACTAGAATGAGACTCTTCTTTTATCGAATATATAAATGGAATAACTTGAACACACTGATCAAACAACCCATATATTCAAAACATGAAAGAATTTGAATTCTACACTTTCACATAACACCTATTCTTAAGCACAAATATTTGGGACTGTTGTGAAATATGAATTTCACAGAATCCATATATTTCATGATACACCTTCATGATATTCCCATGGTCTAGATAGACTCAAGGATCATTATATGTGTAAGAGTTTTATCATTAAATATTTTTTTTGCAACTCTTATGCATATTAGAGATACTGAATCTTCATTGGAAAAATATTATATTCCTTCAAAGGGGATATCCATAAAATTATATATCGAGAAGACCCTACATACTAGTTTATTGAGTACCATTCCTTGTATGGGTAACAATAAATTTGATGTCCTATCTGGTGTGTAAGATCCTTTCATGTATACCATGCCTTTTCCATATTTTTATGTGATTAACCCAAAACACATCTTGCATGAAACTCACTGTTGACACCACATTTGGCGCGTAATATTATTCAAAGAAAAAAAAATATCTTGTGCACAATTCTTTCCTTTGTAGTATTTTGATGAGGATATACCAAAACAAACCTTGAGCCACACATTAAAATTCCCCTTCAAACATGCATGCAACATACTTTTCCAAAAATAGCTTTATCTAATCTCCAAATTTTAGACCCATATTTATTTTCAAACACTCGGAAACAACGAAACCTTCAACACTAAAATCATTCACACTGTAAAAACACTTGACTTACAAACTAATTGATCAACCCATCATGGATTAACAAAAAATACAAACCAATCTTCAATTCCATAATTTTAGTCATTAGTTCCAATACACACATAGTGTTGAACTTATTTCAATAATCTATATAGAATGGGCCCAATTGAGTTATAGGAATTAAAAAAGAAATTCCAAGAGAATATTGATATGGGATTTTTTCAGCCACATTCATCACAATGTAGTTTATTGGTTCATTTTATTATGAATAAATATATACTGATCCAAGATTGTCTTTATTCTCAAGAAATGAAAAATATCACAATCATGGATAAGTTTTCTCGACCTTGTATTGATGATTTTTTCAATCAATTACAAGGAGCTCAATATTTTTACAAGATTAATATTTGAAATGGATACTATAAACTGAGGATTAAAAGTAAATATGTGTATAAGACTACATTACATACAAGGTATAGACACTATGAATTTATAGTGATTCCATTTAATCATTCTAATTACCCTACTATCTGTATATATTTAATTAATGTAGTCTTTAGACGTTACCTTGATCTACTAGTGGTAGTATTTGTATATGATATTCATATATATTCAAAGATAATGGAAGATCATTTGATTATTGAATTGAAGACTCTAAGGATGGATAATTTTTATGAATTTTTTTTCTAATTTTTATTTATTGCTATTTTTTTATTTTTTGGTCATATAATCCCAAGAGATGTTATATTGTTGGATCCCTAATAATTGAAGTTATTGAACATTAGCCCGGACCAACCACTATGACTGAGATCCATGTTTTTTTTATTTTTCTAGATATTATTAATGTTTTTTAGAGAATTTATCAAGGATTTTTAATCCACTCACTAAGTTAACATAGAATGGATCCATGTTTCTTTGGATATATAAATGTGAGGAAAATTCAAATGTGCTAAAATGAAGTTTGTTCAGTGAAAATGTACATACACTACCCTATATAGAATAAGGTTTTGTGATCATTAGTGATGCACCAAATATGGGATGAGGATATCTCCTCAGACATAATGACATGGAAATAGTATATGCCTCGTGATAATTGAAGATACATGAGAAAAATTACCTAAATCATAACTTGGAGTTAGCAGTTGTAATTTTTTCATTGAATATATAAAGGATTTTTCAACATTGTAAATGGTGTGATATATATAAATATATATATATATATGTATGTATGTATTGATAATAAAATATTTAAGTAAATATTTATGTGTAAAGAGCTGAATATACATCATAGGATATGGTTGTGGTTCATTAATAATTATGAATGCTCAATACATTACCACCCTAAGAAAACAAACTAGGTAGAAGAAGCCCTGATTCCAAAGGATCATTCTAGATTACCTATGATGAGGATAAAAAAATATTCAATATTTCATTGTTTTCCAAGCATAGATATAGAAATATTATTGTAAGGGTAAAACTGTATCTTACTCAAATGAGGGTTCAACCACCTATCTAAGTGAATATTAAAGAGGTGCAGATAGATTATGTGGGGTTGTAAAATATTGTGAGAAATTTTCCACATCTCAACCTTGATTTTGATAAAATGATTATATTTTGGAACTGTGTATGTGTCTCAACCATACAATATTTTCAGAAAAGTTTTTTGGATGAAGTATATAGTTCATTATTCTCCATTCATCATGGAACCACAAATATGTATATGGATCTGAAGGAGTGTTTTTGGTGGGACAACATGAAGAGATATATTGAAGAGTATGTATTTTGGTGTTGTGATGTCTGTAATTTATTGTTGATATCAAAAGGTCTAAGGGGATGATATAACCATTTCCCATACCAAGATGAAAATTACAAAACATCACATTCAATTTCATTACCGAACTCCCCAAAAAATCTAAAAGCCATAATACTATTTGTGATGTAGTATATTAACTTAAAATTTTAGTAAAACTCATTACCATTAGATGATATTTCTATGTTGACCATCTTGCCTAAATATACTAAAGTAAATGGTAAGGTTTCATGTATTATGACATTCTATTTTATCTTATCGAGATCTGAGGTTTACCTTGATGTTCTGGTGAAGTCTCCAAGAATCTCTATATTCAAAGTTATGTTTCAATACATATTATCATCCCCAGATAGATGTTTAGTCTTGAAGGACCATTCAAATCCTGGAGGATATCCTAAGATCTTGTTCTATGGATTTCAATGGTGGTTGGATTAATACCTTTCTCAAGTCTTGTTTTCTAATAACAATAAATTTCACTCAATAATTTATATGGATTCTTATGAATCCCACTATAGAAATAAGTGTAGAAATATAAATAGTTGGGATGAATTTATATAGATAATTATATTTGGAAATAAGATAGATGAGGAAATGGTATAAAAAAGATTTATTTAGGAATACATAAAGGAAACTCAGATTTGACAGGAAAGATATGATGAAAATAATAAATGAAATATGGAATTCAAAGTTAGTGAGAAATAATTCCAAAGAATATATCAATGGAATATGTTTATGAGATTAATAAATAAGGTAAAGTTGGGATCTAGGTATATTTTACTCTTTAATATTCTTGATTTTGTAGGGACGCAACTTATCAATTGTCACTTTCACCAAACCTCTCTCAAGTTAGGGATGTGTTCATTGTATCTCTCTTGGGGAAGTACAAACCTAATCCTTCAATTGTACAAAACTTAGTGTTTATACCACTAGAGAATAATATTTTATATAAAAAACTGGTATAAATCATAGATCATTGAGATAAAGTACTATGGAACTAGAATACTCACCTGTTTAATGTTCTATGAATGAAACATAAATTCAAAGAATCTACTTAGGAACTCAAGGATGTGATAATGTAGATATATCATATTTCTTTTGGATTTAAGTAACATAATTTTTTAGAATAAATTCTTTTTAATGGGGGTAATATAACACCTTCAGATTTAATGATATATTTATTTTTAAATAAATTAAATTTCTTCAATTTCTTGTGATACATGAAACCTTTAGTCTTAATTAACTGTTATATATAATATCATTATAATCTAATTTTTATATTGTTTGTACGAATTGGAATAAAAAAATATTGAAAAAAAAAATGTATAAAAGTTTTAGATTCATAAAATATATTTATAAAAAATAAAATTTTCAGTAAAGTCATTATATGCTTCTAAAATGTTTTTCCCTCAAAAAAGGGTTTGATTTATTTTTGTGAGAAATTAATATAAATAATTTATTCTTGTTTTACAAAATTTATTTTAAAAAATAAAATTTGTTTTTGAAATTGTCCTGTCAAAATAAATTTTGTGAATTTTCGATAATTTTTTTGAAAAATTTTTTATTTCAATTAATAGTGAAAAATACATATTTTTAATGATATTTTATTTTTCATTGAAAATTTATAAAGATAAATTTTGTTTTAAAATGGTTCTTAAATTCATAGTAGTTCATTTATATTATTAATAATCAAATTAAAGTCATTATAATTAACTTTATTCTTGATTTTTGTTTAAAAACTTTTAATATATAAGAATTTTTTTTTGAAAAATCATTTTTCATCGTGTTTTACGAGTTTAATTTTGATTTAAATTATGCCAAATTTTGTGAATTAAATTTGATGAAATGGATTCCATATTAATAAATAATGTAATTTCTCATAATTTATTTGGTTCAACGAATTTTTTTACCTCATTACATTTTTCCATAGAATTTTTTGTACATTTTTCCACCAGACATGATTATGATATATATATATATATATATATTATTTAATTTTTTATGAAATTCGATGGGTGAAATTTCCCTACCTTATAAAATGATACAAGTTGTCCACTCTTTTCCACACATCATAAGCCTTCTATATTGGACAATAACTACCATAATAAATTCATATATTCCTTCTACACATATTATATAATACTTTATTTCTAAAATACCTTCATTTCAATTCGTAATGTGTAACCAAAAAGAGGTTTTCAACAAAGAGGTATAACTATTAACTATGTACTTTCAATTTTATTTCATCATATACTAATTAGAAATAAATTTTATTAATTATAAAATAATTAAATCATTATATTCAAAATATATAAATTTATTATGATTATGGAACAACTATTATCCACATCATTTTCATCCAAGGGAAAATGAAAACAGTGCATGTGCGTACGTAAAAATTGTCATTTCCTTGTAGCAGTGTAATATGTTTCTTCTCAATAATTTACATGGATGGTAATAGTGATAGATTTAATGTATATATATTTCATTTATTATATAATCATGGTTCTATAATGATAAAAAAAATTATATATTTTTTCCCTTATTTTAATTATATAATGAATATAATGTTCGTGCGTATGTACGACCTAACATCTCCATGAACGGTATAAATATTTTTTCTCTCTCTACCATGTATGGATGATTATATAAATATATATTTATATATAATATATGATATTTATATCATTATTAAAATTTTATAGATGTCGTAACCATGGTCAAAGTGAAAAGACTAAAACTGACAAACCGAAACTTCTATGAAAAAAGAAATTGTTTACACCGGGAAAAGATGATTTTCGAAAAGAATTACTAATAAATTGGTTTTTAAATGTTATAAGTGAACCATATATGATATTATAATTATTTAGATGATTTATGTATAAAATTATAATAAATTAAAAATCATTATATGTTGGTAATATCACTTTTTAATAAAGTCAATGATCAGGTTATGGATTCTCATCTAACATTTTTTTGAGACACATGCCATATTAAAAACTTGTTTCTTTTATGTGGAGTATAAAATACCCCACAATTTCTCTTATTATCCTTTTAATGAAAATTATTTGTATTTAACAATCCATATAATTTCCTATCGTTTATGAGGTTTTGATTCATAAATTACCAAAATAGTAAGGGTTATTCTTCTCAATATTGTTTTGTTGATACATGTTTGATGTTAAGGCTCAATTTATGATTATGAGGTGTATATACAACCCCTTTGACATGTAATAACATTATCACCCTTATTTTTATTATATTTAATTTTAAATTTTATGTTATTAATTGAGGGGGTAAAGATTCAATAGATACCACAGTCGTAGCAGTTTTATGTTACAATCTCATTATTTACCTAGATTGTTTATGAATAAGTTTCAGATGATGAAATTTTATGATATACCTCTCATGAATCTGAATAATTTTATTCTAATATGTTAATTTCTATGGATTAAATTTTTTTCATTTCATTTTTTACTATATATGTGCCGAATAGGCAGAAATAATATTTTTAAGGAAAACCAAATTTATTTATCTTTATAGTTAAAAATATTTTAAATTTCATGTCCATTTTTTTAAAATGATTTTAATAATATTAAATGATTATTTAAAGTTATTTATACCCATTTTTAATTTTTAATTTTTTAAAAATTAATTTTATTTTCATTTTCAAAAGAAGTTTATTTTCACTTTTTTACTGAAAACCTAAAATGAAAACTAGTTTTAATATTCATGACAGGAATGTAGCTTCCAAACATCATGAAAAATTATTGATATGAAGATTCCTTTAATAATTACCAAGACTATTATCAAAGAAAATGTTTTACATAATATTTGGTAATGCTTTTGGATTTTAAATAATTTATTCCACAATTAGGAGGAAATTATTCTCAACAGATGTTCTAGAGACTTTTTAAAATAAATTTTTTATCTATGATAAAATACATTGATGTAAATTATGATTTAATAGGGATGCAATCTAAATATACCATCCTTATTCTTTATCTATATGGTTTATAATTATTATTATGATATATTTATGAATCCTTTTTATTTTCCATGGGTTATAATATGATGAATTGTTGAAATTTTTATGAAACCCATTTATTTTCCATAGGTTATGATATGTGGTAGATTTTTTATGATCTTATAGAACAAATATTAATGGATTATTACTATATGATGTGTGGGATAATAATTATATATCCCTCTAATTCATTGTGTAAGTATAGATATCTGAAGAGATAAAAACGATTGGAAAATGGAGTAAGGATGGTTCAAAAATAGAATTTTTCGAATATGATAGTCTTGGGAGAGAAAATTTACTAAGAAGATGATTAAAATGAGAGTGAACTCAATCCACTGTGATAGTCTTGGTAGCGATCCTTAATTAAGGAAATGATTTTCAAGGATAATTTATATGGCACAAATTTATGTCTTTTGCTAATATATTTCTCTCATAGATCATGTTATTTTATTCCTTTATCAATCATGCCTTATAAAATACCAATTATTATATCATGATTCAATATTTTGATCTATGAAATGATGGAATTTTTTTAATAATGTTAATAGCATGTTCTCATGCCCTTATTCTCATTTTTTCTTAAGTGACCATTGACATATCCCTTATTTACCCTTACTGAGCATATTATCTCACCCTTTATTATGTTTCTTATCCCCCGAGTTTGGAATTATGGTTTTAAGTAGAGTATATCTAAGAATAGTACCATGTGGTAAATTGTTTTTGGGATATATTCATGTCCCTTCATGAAATATGAATATTTTTTAGTTTTTATCCAAAGACAATAAACCTTTACAGTCCTTGTAAGTGTATTTGTAAAATATATTAAATGTTAATTCAATAAGATGTAATATCTATTTACGAAAAGTTTGGGTCACTATAGGCCTTTTATATCTTCTTATGTGTAAATTTAGGATTATATGTTCACAAAATGATTTGGGGTAGTTGAAATGTGGAATCTATTAATAAATATGATGAGCCTCTACATTATGATTGAATATGATTAGGTTCTACTAGACTCATGGTTTATATTTATGTAAAATTAATAAACAGGACTCACGAACCTATATGTAGTTAGAGTAGTGGGATTAACGATTTGGAGTAAGTGGAATGAGTTATTTCAAGGGGATGTAGATATTATATTATTCTTCATCCCCAACCATTATTAAAATATGGTCCAGAATCTTATCCTTGAAATTAAATATGATATCCATGATAAAAATATTCATCATTTGTAGAAATATATTCTCTCATAATGTGAAACACTGGGTGAGGGTATGCAGAGGAAGATGGGTATGTTAGTGGCTGCTATTTACTCGATATAAGTTTAACATTAATAGTTTTGATTGAAAAAAATGTTATGGATGGGGGAGGATTGGTGTAGTAGTACCATAGTTTGATGATTTTCAATTTTTGGTGCACTTTAGACATGTTACATTCATTATAGTAATGGATAAGTATCTTCTACTTGGCCTAAATTTATGGGATGATATAAATGTTCCTATTATGAATATTTAACTTGATTATTCTATCATTTTTAAATTTTTTGAGGAAATGAAAATAGATCACTAGTTGTTCCTTAACCTAATATGGACATTATATTTGATGTTAGATGTGGGTACATCTATTATACACACTTGGGGAGAAGGAAATATGTTGGAAGATTCTATGGCACTACACGATATGATGATTAGTGATGTGGAAATGTTGTGTTTGCTTGAAAGACTACATTTACAATGAAATAGTTTTATATTGTTTATGTTTTGGGTCAACATTTATTTCATCTTCTTTGATTATGTGTTTTTCGGTTTCATTTGTTTTCTTATATGACTTCCCATTTATGGTTTTAATAAGAAAATAGATGCATTTATATAATGAGTCAAGGGATATAACCCAAAAATTTGAAAAAAAATTACTTTAGGGATCCTAAATCCATTTTTTATAAAATTATATGCATAAAAATATTCCAATGCAAGCATCTGATAACATATATAACACTAGAACACATTCAAAGTTCATGGAATAAATAATTTTAAAATAAGAAAACTTGATTAATAGACCTTACATAATAAACCATGAATAAAAACAAAATATAAACTAGTTATTCATGGACAAAAATAGTTAAACTAATGCTAAAATCTATATATTAAGTTGAAATTATATAATAAAAAAGTAATATAAACAAAATATTTTAATACACTGGAATTTTGTTATTCAGATTATGCGTTAATATAAAAAAATAGTGAAAATAAACATTTCACAGAGTACTAAATCAATATTTTAATGAAATAAAGTATAAATAAAAAAACATCACATTTATCAAGTAAAATTAACTCTAAAATCATTAACTTTAAGTATGAAAATATTATTTAAAAATAGTCGATTCAAATCCCATAAATATTTTAAAAAAATTGATTGGGATATACTAAATATCATCAATATGTATGTATTATTATTTAAAATTATATTTTTAAATTGATAATTTATATAATTTATACATATAATAATTGATACATTATATGCATACTTTTTATATATTTTTTAATTTTTTTTCAAATATGTATATTGTTTTACTAAATAAGATGAATATGAATAAAAAATGGATGGATTCCAATCATATAAAGAAATATTTTGAGGACTGGGTTAAGGAGTTCATAAATTTGTAATAGAGCATAGAAACAACTCTATTCAAATAACTTTTTGTTATCATTATTGTTATTCTTAACTAATTTTTACATATAATTTTGATGAACACATGATTTTTTAGGGAATAGACCAAAGTTATAAATGATAGACAAAAATAATATAATTAACTGAGTATATGTAATTATGTGGATAACACTACGATTTATAGATCATATGATATGAGTACAATTGTAAATGGTGAATGATATCATGTTGAGGAAATCTCAATTATATTTGAAGATAACATTAATGATTTTACAAACTTTTGGTGATGTTAAAGAGTTATAATATAAATCCATTGTATTTTTTTCAAGCCACATGGTGTTCAATTGTATTTTTTATCAATAGTCATGAGGTTATTAAGAATGATGTAAATATTGTATTGATAAGATAATTTTAAATATATATGGAGTACCCTTGCATATAAGGTGTTAAAATGAAGTGAGATGACCAAGAACTGTATCATTATATGGAAATTTGTAAATAATGAATTTGGATTGAAGAAAAACCTTGGATATTGGAAGTGATTTACTCTCATTATCAATGAGGAAAAGGGATTGAGTTGCTAATAATATTTCATACATAATACATGTCTAAAAAATATTCTAAAACTAGTTGAAGAATATGGGCATTATACTAGTTGAAGTATGGAGGTATTATACATTCTCATAGTACATAATTAATATGATAGGTTATTTATTTCAATAATACAAAGAAGATCATAATCTAATATGAGTTCCATAAATTATAATGATTGTTTAAAACTATAAATACATGAATAAGATCATATGTTTGATATTATTAAAAGTTATATGGTGTTTTCATGAAGAATCATCCTAGGGAATATCATGTTTTATAGATTCTATCTATATAGATATTTTATGTAGATTATATTTGAATAAGTGCAGATGTTAGTTTAGGTAGTTGAGAGCATTGAAGTACGCTAAGGAGTTCCTATATGTTGTTTGAGATTTAGGATAATTATGATATAATTAAATAAAATTTTAGGATATCCAATGTTTTCTTTGAAGTTATTGAAGTGGCTTGAGATTCCATAAGATTGTATGATGAATTTTTTCAATTGAGTTAAATAATCTAGAGATGAGTTCCAAAAATTATACTTTTCATATATTTTATGAATTACTAAAGTATACTTTATATAATATTCATTTTGAATATATATTGATTATATAAGGGTTATCCAGTTTATTGATAAGGTATACAACTAAAACATAAGAGTAACTCTAAAAAAAATATTCTTGATATGTAATTTTCATACAAAAATTTCAAATTGAAAATTAGAAAACTATCAAGTCACACTACGATATAAGAAAGGAACTTTCATGAAATAAAAGGTTTATGATAGTTTACCTAGTATGCAAGATAACAAAATGTTGAATAAGGGTTGAATTGTTCTTTTCATTAAAATTTTAAATACATGTCAAATTTATGTTAATTTTAAGGGGAAAATAAAAACACAAACACCTGTATTTTTTATTATTTCAGACCAAATTGTTCCTACACCAAATCTTCACACTCTCAGCATGATAGTATGGCACTATATATATAGTGACTTCATAACCCTATACAAATATATTTCTAACCCATGGAGTCACAACACTTAAGGTTTTACTTTGTAATACAAAATCATAAACCAAAAACCATTCACATAAAAAATATAGAAAATTACATCACCACAAAAACTAGTTGGATAGTGAAAGATGTGAAAGTCAAAGTATTAGGGATAACTCTTGAAGTAAATGATATTAATGATGAAGTATATAAAATAGTGTGTGTAGGAATGATAAAAAAATGTGTGTATCATAGTACAATTATAGTATCCTCAACTATTCCTTCAATAATTTCCACTGGTTTTAAAAAATCTATTTGTAGTGTTTCATAAAATGATAAAACTTCACAAATTATTAACACATGAATGGAAACTTCAGAACATTATTATTTGTGTATTTTATTTTCCCATGAAACCTAAAATTTCTCTTTTAATGTAAAAAATCAAAGTTGTAAGAAACAAGGATAATTTATGAAATAAAAAACAATTAAATAACTCATCTTGTTTGAACATTTAATACAACAGTAAATATTGTCACAATAATTATTATTAAAGTCCATGGAAAAATATCATAAATATTTTTCAACAAACTCTTTATATTTCAAAAAAAATAAAATTCAATATCATATATTCTATGAATACAGTGTAAATATTTAAACACATTCAGTCCATTTTAATCATAATTTAATTAACTATAAAAAGCGTTCAAAAAAATAGTCATAGAACAAAATTAATTTATGATTAATTATGGAAAATTTAAAATAAATCAAATAATCAACATATACATTCAACAATTAAATATAAAATTATAAATAAAAAACCTGACATAATATGAGTTTTCTAAAAATAAAATGTTAAACGTATAACTTTTGAAAAAAAAATTATGACATTGAAATTTTTTTTATGACATTAAATTTCATTATACTTTATCTCCCCCCATGTATGCCATTGTAATTTTCATCTGATTTTATATCATGTATGAATTTCATCATATGAATTTGTTTTTTATGACTTATTTATTATAACATCGTATATTATAATATTTTTAATAGTCATTTTGTATGACTAATAAAGTTTGTATGAATTCATAGTTATAAAATTAATATTTCTTATAAATTTAATATAAAATGCATGAATTTGAAAAATTTTATGTCATTCCAAAATTCTGTAAGACTTGTAAGACCATAAGACTTCATGAAATTTCTCATGACTTTGTTACTATGACTCATCAATTCATTCAAAGATGTATTTTCCTAGGAAATAACATTATAAAAAACATAACAAAAACAACGAAATTTATGGAAATAATTATCATGTTAATTAATTAAAGTTCAATAATAATTTTGTTCTATATGTAATAAAATAATAAAAATGGAATAATTATTATTTTTTAATTATCTGAAAATAAATAAGTGATGTGGCATGCATCCATTAGATATTCAACCATTTTTCTAATTCAAGAACTAAATATAATTTTAAAAAAATCTCCCCCACTTTGAAATTATAACATTTTTAAAATAAGTCTTTTAACCACAAAACAATTTTAAATCCCCCTTTTTCATATTTCAAAAATATTTTAATGTAAAAAAATATTCCACATGTATGAAAGAATATTTCAAATTAAAAAAAACACAGCTTCCCCAAAATGAATGCATAATAAAAATTGACAACAATTGATTAAATTAAAAAATAATAAATTTTATTACAAAATGAAAAAAATATATGGAGTCTACCAAAAAATGAATATTTTATTCCTTTTAGTAGTGTTTTAAAAGTAAAATGTGTTTTGTCAATAATTTAAATAAATTTATTTATAAATTATAAATAATGCTTCATGAAAAAAAACTTTTTATACAAATAGGTACCTCATAGTCTTCTTAGTATATTTAGGGGAAAATAAATTTAACTAAAAATGTTGAAATATATAATTGAACCATAGAATGAATCAAATTTTTATGCTCACTATTTAGAAACATATTCAAATTGATGTTTGTCAATATTTTATTTCAAAATTCAAACATATCATGATCATAGTTGAATTTCAAAAACATAATTGATTCTGAAGGATTTGTAAAAATATCAGCAAGTTTTTCATCAGTTGGAACATATTCCAAAAACAAATTTATATTCTAGAACATGGTCACTAATAAATTTATTTATAACTTCTACATTATTTATTTTTTAATTATTAATTTTTTATTTTAAATATAAATATTACATGAGTTTTCACAAAAAAAAGGTAACATGTCAAGGTAAACATCAAAATCTGTCAAAGTTTTCTTAATTCAAATGGATAGATCATAATAACTTGTTGAGGAAATGTATTCCTTTTATACAAAAAAGCTAATTATTGTTTCAGTAAAACCAAGATAATATTATTTCTATTAGACAGTATCACATTCTATTTTTTCTTTTTCTGTATATTTTACATCAAGAAAATAGAGTTTAAATATATTTTGAATTAAAACAAATTGTCCAATCAGAATAAACAATATCATTAGTGAACCTCTAACATATTTTATGAGTATGATTATATCCTTTAAATGAATTTACTAAGGATAACTTTGACATCTAGCATAAAAACAAACTAAAAATATTAAATTCGACTAAGTAGTATTCAAACACAATATAATTCCAATCATACCTCAATAAAGTTTATTATCCATTGTTTTTCCACATTTTTAAATATCTAGTGTAAATTAAGTATTTATAGGTGTATCTGACCTTTTATAACTATTTAATCCAAATATTTTAACAATTTCTTACGTATACTTATATTTATTTATAAAAATTATATCATCCCTATGAAAAATTCATTTCCAAGTAAAAAAATAAATTATTCCATTAGAATTTTGTAAAATTAACTATTCATTAATTATAAAGAAAATTATCCAAAAGTATCATTTGAAAATAAATAAATGATATAATCTACATAAATTTGAATAATTAACATTTCTTTAGAATTTTTCTTTATAAAAAATTTATGAAATATTGTTCCTTTTGTAAAACAATTATGTAAAATAATATTTTACAATATTTTATACTAAGATTATATATAATTATTAAAACCAAAAAATTATTTGGATAGATTTAAATCATGATTAGGAAACTTTTCATTTTCAAAAACTGGGGTTCTTTAACATATACCTCCATTGATTTTAATCCATTTAAAAACTCTATTTAACAATCTATTGAAAATAATTTAATCCATCAAAACCAACATAATCTTATAATACTATTATATATTGAACTCCAAAAACTAATTGGGGAAAGTTTCATTATAATATATCCCTTATTAATTACTATATATTTTGGTGAATAATGAAGATTTATTACAAAAATATTTCTTGATTCATCATGTTTTTTTTCTGAAAATTCACTTTTTAACTAATTACTTGAGAATCTTTTGTTTGTTCAACTAAATCTAAAACTTTATTTTTTTTAAAACTGATTTAACAAGTCTTGTATAGATAATAAAATGTTTGGATTATATAAATATTCATCAATATTTTTATGAAAAATTCAAATATTATAAAGGAATTGTCATATAAATTCCTCAAATAATTTCCCATTTGAATTCTTAAATCACATTTTTGATTCTCTTTGTATAAAAGGTAATATTTATGTGTTTTCCATGAATTTTCATGAGGATGAATCCGTCCTCAACATTTTCCTTATAATTTTGGAGTTGAACCTATCCAAAATCAAAATCTCTAAATCCTTCTTTAAGTAGGTGCAAATCATCACTATTTTCTTTTGACTTATGTTCGTCAAATTGTACATGTATTGATTTGTTAGCTTCCATGTATTTTTTATTATAAATTTTATTGGTTTCAGTAGATTTTTAATAACATAAAAAAAATACATTGTTCATATTTTGAATCAAATTTATCTATTAAATATCTTGTGTTACAAATACAGTATTTATAACGGAATACTCTAAAATACCCAAAAAAAGTTCTATCTTTCCAAAGTTTATATAGTGTTTTTTAAAAAATCCAAAAATAATTAAATTTAACTTAGTAAAATCTACATTTATAACTATTACCCAAAAATATGTTTGTTTTTTGGTCTTATTTATCATGGTTACAGAAATTTCTTAAGGTTTTTAATTTTTACTTTCTATAACACAATATTTTTATGGTGTCTTGGGGGATGAAAATTTATAATAATAACTATTATATTCATAGAATTTTTTGAATTATAGGTTTAAAAATTATCTTATACCATTAGTTATAATTAAAAAAATATCCCTTTTCATTTTTTGGAAGCATACAATTAGATGAAAATTTTTTAATGGTTTAAAACTTTTTTAGAAAATGCACCCATGTAAATCAGAAAGAATCAACAACTATTATAAATAAATACGTTTTACTATCGATAATATAAGTAAATATAAGCCTGAATAACTAAGGATGTATATGTTGTAAATTTCTAATGGTATGTACTTCTATTATTGATCTAAAATATTCTTTATGATGTTTATCATTCATTCAATAGTCATAAAGAGAGTTGATTTATGATATTAATTATGGAATTTTAAAACCCTATCTATTTTTGATAACTAGTAGAATATTCAAATATTGGTGTGGCTAAGTATTATATTATATATAATGTTATCTGATTGAATAATAGTTAAACACTTAACATTTTCATCATATAATTTTTAAAAATTAATTGAATAAATATTATCCCTTTTGTTTGCATAAAATTGGAGACATTCAGATTTATGAACTATATACTTATTATTTTGAAATTTTATATGCATTCCACCATCAGATAATTGATAAATACTTATCAAGATATATTTTAACCATTTTATATATAGTTATTTTGATGTAATAATATATTCTTATGTTACAACTTCACTAAAACCATTGGAAATAACTTTATAATTAACACCGAATTTATCACTAAATCATCATTTATTTAATGATAAAAATTTTTTAGCATTACTTTTCAAGTGTCCAGAAAATATATTATCCATAGGTTTCCTTTATTAATAAGCTAAGGTATATATCCTACAAATGTTGATTTAACAAAACTTTAGTACCCATGAAAACATGGGTCCAATTATTTAACAAAATGAATTTTTAAGGACCCATATCATTATTAAAATATTATTAATAGCTAATTTAAAGGATAATTATTTATAAATAAAGGCATTAGTGTGTTCAAGAGATTTTTGATATATTAATTAACATTCACTATCATAATGTCCCTTCCTTCCACATTAAAAGAAAGAAACTATTAAAACATTTCTATTTGAGATTATAACAAATTAATGACTTAGAAATTTTTTGTAATTGATTTTAATTACCAACACAAATATTACATTTTTTTTATTTGGTTCAACTATTCTAATTTATTAAGGCTTTCCCATGAAAAAATATAAGAAAATCTATTTTAAAATTTTTAACTTTATATTTGAGCTAGTTATTTTAATGAAGAACATATATATGTTTTTCTACATGACCCTCATCTTTTTTTGAAATATAGTCTTTGAGTATATGATTTTATTTTATATTAGTTTTTAAATTTTTAGTGATTTTATCACTGATTCTATAAGTAGTATTGCTTAATTTTTCATTTTCTTCATGACTGATATTTTTTTCTTCAATAAGTTTATTATACATACTCTTGAATTCCTATTATATATTCAAAAAATAAATAAACATTTTATAACTTTTCTATTTCCCAACATAATTCAGCCAATACATATTCTCAATAACTAGAATTAGAAGAGTTATTTTGAGAATCGGTTTCCAAATCTAAAGAACCCATTAAACATAGATTTTCAAATTTATTTTTAGAAAAAAATTCTACACTAGAATCTGGTTATTCGATGTAGATCCATAAAAATGAAAGTGATCTCTTCTCCATTTATATAATTTTTTAATTTCTTACTTTACAATTTATCTATTGATGATTTAGATACCCCTTTCTTCTTCACTCATTGTATATTACTTCAAAAAAATCATTAGATATGACATTGCATTTTCAGTTTTTTCTATGACCATCTCTTGGATAATCACTTTTGGTTCTTCTTGGATGTGCTGCATTTCTTTTATATACTACTTTTGAAACATGATAATCCTCATTATTTCATTTCAATGTTACCCATAATCTGAGAAGTATCAAGTAACATTTATTTTTTTTGGTCAGAGTGGATACTCAAGAGGGGGGTGAATTGAGTTCCAATTAAAAATTTTTGTTTGAAAAATTTGTATTAACATTTCCCAATTCATAAAACCAGTTAAACTATAGTGAATTTTTAAAGTTTTTAAATGTTCAATCAGTTTCTCAAATATTGATTACTTCTCAGTTAACTTAATTTGAAGATTATGTTAGCTTTTGAAACAAACATACTGGGGTGCAATAATTACAAAAACTTGCTAGTTCAACTATCAGAGTTACTCTAAAACTTATTTATATTTAAATTACTTAGTAGCGGAATATTGTAAATAGTTTCAACAAATACAAAATGCACAACAGTTTTTAAAACCATAGGTTTAGTCTCAAGATGAGACTTATTCCTCTCAAACATTTTATATAAACTATGATTCACACCATGGATCGAGGTTTTACAATAGTACTCTGACTGTTTAGGTCCTCAGACATATACCACAGTTCTACATGGGTAAAAACAACAACAACGCTCAGGATGTCTAGGTCACAATTGACCTCTTCCACAACTCACAGTGGGTTATAAAAGGTGAACAAAGTTTTGTGTGAGGATTTAGTATCCTCCAGTTCATCCCAGGAGTTAGTGTGTGCCTAAATAGACAGATGCAGACACACTACTCATAATGTTAATCAAAGGTATACTAAAGTGGATATAAATGGATAATGAGTTTAGAATGCTTTGAGTGATTGCAGATGAGCTCTGGACTCATTTTGATGTTGTGGACGTTATTTGGGTCCTTTTTTATGATGATGACATGAAATAGAGTGTCGTTGTTCTTCCCAGCTACACGTATTCAGCCTTATGTAGATGATGTTCAGTAAGGCACCACAACTCAGGTTTAATGTTTCTTCAAGGTGAATGATCTTCTTGAAGCTCTCTGGTTTTCACAGGTGTTCTTCAAGTTCTTCTTTTTTTTCGTTGGCCTTCACACACATGTACGCTCTCATCTTCTTGTGTGTGTCTCTGTCTGTGTATATTCGATGTCTCTCTCTTTCCACTGTAGATAGATCTTCATTTTTATTCCTTGAGATTTGGAAAAAAGAATGATTACTTTTTGACAGGTACGATGTACGGTTCCCTGACATCCAACAACCAACATTAATTAATAGAAGGCGCATTAAATTAAGAAAATATGACCGTTGGAATTAAATAAGAGTTAATAAATATTCAGATAGTTTTCATGACTGTCATTGAGTCATGAGATCGATAGGTCATTTGAATTTGCAACGGTATCAGTAGGTCATTAGAATTTCCATCGGTATCAGCAGGTCATGTGATCAGCATCGGCTTCGGTAGATCATGTGATCAGAATCAACTTCGGTAGGTAATGTGATCAGCATCACCTTCGGTAGGTCATGTGATCAGTATCAGCTTCGGTAGCTCATTTGATCAGCATCAGCTTCGGTAGGTCATTTGATCAGCATCAGCTTCTGTAGGTCATGTGATCAGCATCAGCTTTAGTAGGTCATGTGATCAGCATCATCTTTGGTAGGTCATGTGATCAACATCAGCTTCGGTAGATCATTTGATCAAAATCGGCTTCGGTAGTTCATGTGATCAGTATTAGCATTGGTAGATCAATTGTTCAGCATCGACTTCAGTAGATCTTTTGATTAGAATCGGTGTGATTGTTATCATCGGTGCGACTATTGTCATCGGTGTGACCGTTGTCATCGGTGCGGTTGTTGTCATCGATGTGACTGTTGTCATCGGTGTCTCATCCCTTTAACTATTGGTGACTCAAAAATATAACTATCAGTGAGTCAAAAACACGAAATTCTCACAAAGTGTTTGTTTAATCCAGAACACTTCCAAGTCAATAGTAAACCAAAAATAATCATAGGTAAACATATGTATACATTGTTAAAAATATATAAACATATTTAGAAAAGATTGAATAATTTACTAAATTGACTTATAAAAAGAAAACAATAATGATTTGTGATAATTAAAATAACTATCTCACATAGGGTTCAACAATATACCCCTTTTTGATAACCACAAATCTATGGCATGAAAGAATAAGGAATATGATATAACACTAAGCATGACCCCTATGTAAAACGAATATATGGAAAAATGTAAACATGGCATCAGAGCATGGCATCAGAGCAAAGAAAAAAGAGCTATATGCCTATTGAAGCTTATATAATCAACATCATGGCATTAGTGCTTAAAGCTTATTTATAGCTTATATATTGGTCTCCCCTTTAAATATTTCTTATAAATATATGTACCGGTCTCTTCCTTTGATGTATATGTATACTATTATTCTCCCCCTTTGGGATTATCAAAAAGAAAAAGAGAGAGTAGAGAGAGAAAAAGAAAGAAGGTTTCATTGAAATACCATCTGAAAGAAATACAAGTAAAAATACACCCTATCAAAAATGACAGGTAGAATAATTTCTAGGGGTGCAGAGGAGATTTCCCATTAGCAGGGGGAGGAATGGATGGTCCAAAAGGTTCTTTGGTGGAATCTTGATCTAGCCGGATAGAGAGAGGAGGTAAGAAAACTCTGGCTGGAAGTAGAGTGGGTAATAAGGTGAATTGCTGGTGGATAAAATATCCTCTTGGAGGTGGCTGCTGAATGACTGGCCAAATATTGGATAAATATTGAGAAACAGTTATCTGACCAAGAGAAACACTGGATGGACTGAGAGGCTCAACAGTAGGAAGAACAATTTCCTTTTCTTGAACATGAAGATATGGTTTAAGCAGATTGATAAAATCCTGAATTACTTCACCACCATATTATATAGGATTATCAAAATCATCTTTGTTCTGCATGAAACGCTCTAGAGTGGGAGTAAAATCCTTCAACTGTTGGACCTGAGTCCTAAAGGCTTGAGAGACTGAAGGTAGCCTCAAATTCTCAACTAAGATTTTGAAGTGATGGATCAACTCATTCATGGTATAATTTTTAGAAAAATAGTGATCCACTTTTTCTTTGATCTCTTTCTAAGCTTTAGTAGCATCAGTCAAATATAGCCTCAACATCTTATGAATTTTATCACTATTTTCTTTCATCTTTTTCAAATATTCCAAGTCCAAAATCTATCCAAGGGCTACTAACTCTTCTTTTATAACATCTTTTAAGTCATTAATCTAATGTCCAGTGATCTTGGTCACTTTGGAGGAGCTAGCCTGAGCAACAATCTGAGCTATATTAGCCTTCAATCTTCTCAAATCAGATTTCTTCAGATGATCTATTAAGTTTCTCAAAACATAAATCATACTAGTGATGGTTGATCTAAATTCACCTAACAGAGATACTAAGTCACTGCTCAAATCCTCGAGCGCTTGATTAAAGGAGGAAATGTTCCTACAAATCCTCTCACCAGTATTGCACAGGTCTGGCTTAATGACATTTACCACTCTTTGACTTACAGTATCCATAGAAGCCTCAAAAAGATTCAAAGGGGAAGGAGCAGGAGAAGGAGCATTAAATAATTCCTCATTCATCATTTCTCAAACAGCATGGAGCAACTCATCTTTAATCTTTTCATAATCAGATTGAGAAACAGAAGAAATTGGTCTTTTTGTAGTCACTTGAACTTCCTCAGCAACTGGACTAGCCTCAATTGGATGCCTTACTCTTGTGATATTCACTTCTTCTTCCTCTTCCTCTAAATAATCCAAACCTAGAACTGCAAAACCTAGGTGGTCTTCCCATTCTTCTTTACAAGAGGTATACTTAGGCTTTAAAAAATCAGATTTACTAGAATTTTCAAGAGTGTATTCCCCATCTACATTAATCACATTCTACACAGTTCTTTCAGCCTCAGGAACAGTTTCTTTCTCAACTGATTCTTATTGTGGATTAGCTTGAATCATATTGTGACTATCCGCTGGTCGAGTACTTGCATCATCATCATCGTCATCACTATTACTATTTCCATTATTTTTTACAGATATTTCATTGGTATTGTCTTTGTTACTGGATTCATACTGGTTAGAATTGGATACTTCAGTGTCAACTTCTTCTTCATCACCTAGAAGGGGTTCTTACTCAGGTAACTTAAGAGGTGGACTTGTTGGTCCATATTCCATTCTTTTCTTAGAACCTACTGTATCAAGGTCACTCTTATCATCTGGAGGTGACTCATGTTCCTTTTCAGTATCTGTAGCTTCAGTTTCCTCCGTTCCCTTCCTTATGGACTTTACAGTATCCTTAGGAACTTCAGTCACTTCTTCCTCGTCATAATAGACAACTTACTCAAGAGGTTTCAAGACGGGATCTCTCATCCCCTTTGGTAACATAGAGTGGGCAGTAGGATTAAAGGATTCATACAACCTATCTTCCTCAGCAACCTATGTCTTCTTCCATGGATTCCAGTTAATTTTCATTCTTTTCCAGATATCCATTCAAATACAGAATCCACTACTAGATGAGATACACTCATCTCCATCTTCAACACAACCCAAAAACTTTAGAATGTCAGAGACTTTCTTAGAATAGAATAAGGTTGTAGCAT
Organism: Viscum album; assembly: GCA_963277665.1. Lineage (NCBI taxonomy): Eukaryota > Viridiplantae > Streptophyta > Magnoliopsida > Santalales > Viscaceae > Viscum > Viscum album. Next base: position 1,506,707,378 of record OY728128.1, on the reverse strand, counting down.
TCTTAGATGGATTTACCATCTCAGCAATATGAACATTAATATATCTACAAAAGTTGATCTTCTCATAATTTAGAAATAAAAACAACAAGAATTCATCATGATACTTCACAGTAGAAAAATCACCCTTCTTGGGATAGATTTGGTGTCGAATAGACTTAAACAAGTTTCTACCTTCTCCATCAAACTCAGCAGTTGTTATTATTCTAAATTCATACATGCCATTCAACATCTCCAGAGCACACTTATACGGAAAATATTCAGTGGTAAGAGGAATATTACCAGTTTAATCCTCATATCTACCTCTATGTGAAACCCCCAAACACTCAACTCATTGCTTTGATGAAAAAGCTAAGTTTTTACCTTTGATCACTTAAGATAATATTGCAGCTTCTGCTCCATCCAATGCAATACACAAATTCAAATAAAACTCATATACTAGCTTTGCGTAGTAGAATAAGTTATTATCACAGAACTAGTCTTTTCATCCTTGCATCTCCAACACTTTTAAAATCACATACTTACTGGATAACACTAATTTGGAACATACTTCCTTTTCTACGGTGACCACCAGAGTCTCCAATTTCAGGTTCATAGACTTTTGAGTCGTGCTGCTCGATTCTCATTGAGTGTGTTTCATAGGTGAGGATCATTCATATTCCATGTCTTGTCACCTTTTCTTTTCGATTTCGAGGATTGATAGGTTTTAAAGGTTCGAGGGGTTTGAATATCTGGGATTCATAAGATGTGGAGTTCGGTGGGAGATGGAAGGTCAACAGTTCTTAAGAAATGAAATACCCAGGGGTCATTACTTTTTTCATTTAAGGTTACAATTTTAAATATAATATCAATTAATTAAAATAACGTTGTTTCGATAAAAACTAATGGTTTCATATACTGTATAACTCAATCGGTAGTATAGATCGGTCTCACTGATCGGTTTCACTGATCGGTTTCACTGATTAGTTTCACTAATCGGTTTCACTGATGGGTTTCACTGATCTGTTTCACAGATTGGTTTCACTGATCGGTTTCACTAATTGGTTTCACCCATCGGTTTCACTGAACGGTTTCACTGATTGGTTTCACTGATCAGTTTTGCTGATCGGTTTCACTGATTGATCATATCTAACTCTTTTATAATAAAATCTAACCTTTCAGTGGTTAAGGTCTTGGTGAAAATATCATCCAATTGATGTTCAAAGTCAATAAATTCTATAGAGATATCACCCATTTGATAATGATCTCTCAAAAAGTGATTTCTGACATCAATGTTCTTATTTCTAGAGTGAGACACAGGATTCTTCGAGATGTAAATTGCTCTAATTTTATCACAATTTATAGACACTTGTCTAAATTGATATCCATAGTCCTATAAATTGTGTCTCATCCATAGAATATGTGCACAAAAACTACTAACAGCAATGTATTCTGCTTCAGAAGTAGACAACGCAAAAAAAGTTTTGTTTCTTACTACACCAAGATACCGGGAACTATCACAAGAGATGACATGTTCTAGATGTGATCTTCATATCTAACTTGCAACCAGAAAAGTCAGCATCTGAATAACTTATTAAGTCAAAAAAATTTCCTTTTGGATAAAAAAAATCCTAAATTGGTAGTATGTTTAAGATATTCGAAAATCCTTTTAATAGAAACCAAATGAGATTCTTTAGGATTAGCTTGAAATCATGCACACATGCATACACTAAACTTGATATATGGTCGAGTAGGTGTAATGTAAAGTATGCTTCCAATCATACCTCTATAATTGGTTCAATCAACTGGTTTCCTAGTTTCATCACCATCCAACTTAGAGGTGGAAATCATAGTTGTATCACTTCCTTTATTACTATCCAAACCAAAACATTTTAAAAGATCCTTTGTATATTTACTTTGATTCCAAATAATACCATCTTTATTTTGAAAAATTTGAAATCTAAGAAAATAATTGAGTTCTCCCATTTAACTCATTTCAAATTCATTTTTCATAATATTTTAAAAATCAGTACATAAATAATTTTTAGAAGATCCAAAGATAATATCATCAACATTGATTTGTACAATCAAAATAAATTTAGAAATTATTTTAATAAAAAGAGTGGGATTAGAAATTCCATCAGTAGGACCTTTATAAAAAAAATTTAAGTCTATCATACCAAGCTCTTGGAGCCTATTTTAATCCATATAAATAATTAAAAAGTTTAAAAACAAGATTTTGAAAATGGGGGTTGGTAAATCTAGGAGGTTGTTCCAAAAAACATCTTCAATTATAAAACCATTTAGAAATGCACTTTTGACATCCATTTGATATAACCTGAAATTCAGATGAGATGCATAAGCAAGTAAGATAATAATCCACACTAATCTAGCTATAGATGTAAAGGTTTCTTCATAGTCTATTCCTTCTTCTTGATTGTAACCTTGTGCAACTAATCTTGCATTGTTTCTAATGATGTTTCCAGATTCATCAATTTTATTCCTAAACACCCATTTAGTACCTATGATCAATGTGTCCTTAGGTATTTCTACTAATTCCCAGACTTTGTTTCTTTAAAATTGATTTAACTCTTCTTGCATATACATTACCCAAGATTCATCATCGATTGCATCATTGATATTTTTAGGTTCTAGCTGTGAAAGAAAGGCTCCATGTTAAACCGGATTTCTCAGAGAATCTCTAGTTTGTGTTCCCCTATCCAGGTTACCTACAACTGCATCTAGAGGATGGTTCTTTAGAATCCTAGTTGATCTAGTAAAAGTAGGACAATAAATTTCAGGTTCTTCTCTAGGATCAGGTTCAACATAAGTTGGTTCTGGTGTATTTCCAAAGCAGGTTTTCTTTACAACAGGTCCACTATCTTTATCATTAAGATTTGGAATAGACAAGTCTTCTTTAGTATTTTCAACAACAGGTTTAGGTTCATGTGGATCAATTTCATCAAATTTAATGTGAACATATTCTTCCACATAGTTGGTTCTCTTATTAAAAACTCTATAGGCTTTTCTAGTAATTGAATATCCTAAAAATATTCCTTCATCACTCTTGGATGAAAACTTGTCTAGATTATCTTTAGTACTATGAATAAAAACTTTTCAACCAAAAACTTTAAGGTAACTGAGTTTAGGCTTCTTATTATTCCAAATCTCATAAGGTGTTTTCTTTAGAACAAGTCTAATCAAGACTCTATTTATAATATAACATGTTGTATTGACAAATTTATCCCAAAAATAAACAAGTAAATCATATTCATTTAGCATAGTTCTTGAAATTTCCTAAAGGGTTCTATTTCTTCTTTCTACTAAACCATTCTGTTGAGGTGTCCAAGGGGAAGAAAAGTTATGATTATACCCATTATGTGAGGAGTAAGATTCAAACTCATGATTTTCATACTCACAACCATGATCACTTATCATTGTTTTAATCTTAAGTCCATTAAGATTTTCTATAGACATAGAGTATTTAATAAAGTAAGAGCAAGCTTCACTTTTGTGATCTAGAATGTATACCGAAGTATATCTAGAAAAGTAATCTACAAGAACATAAATATAGTTCTTCCCATTTAAACTAGAATCTCTAGAAGGTCCAAACAAGTCCATGTGAACCAACTCGAGAGGTTGAGAAGTTGAAACTTCTTTCTTTGATTTAAAAGAAACTTTTTGTTGCTTTCCCTATTGACAAGTATTAAAAACATTATCAGTTGGGAATTCATGTTTAGGTAGGTCTCTAACTAAGTTTTTCCTAGTCAGTTTTCAAAGTGAATGTATATTGCAGTGTCCTAATATTTTATGCCAAAGCCAAGATTATTTATGAAAATCATTTAAACAAGTAATATTCTGCTTAGCTAAAGAATTCAAATCTACAGCTTAAACATTTTCATTTCATAAGGCAGAAAATATTAAAACATTTTCTTAATTAAAAACATTACAATAATCATTTTAAAATTTAACATTAAAACCATCATCACATAACAGAGAAATACATAACATGTTATAATTTAATCCATCTACAAATAAAACATTATAAATTAAAATTGAATCAATGTTACCAATTTAACCTAGGCCGATGATTTTCCCTTTAGAGTTATCACCAAAGGTGACACATCCTCTATCAACCTTGATTAAGATTTTGAAGTATGAAAAGTCTCCTATCATGTGTCTTGAACATCCACTTTCCAAATACCATGTATTCCTATAGGAACTTTTCAAGCAAGATTACTACAAAACAATTTTAGATAGAAAATGATTTTTGAACCCAGATTTTCTTGGGTCTAGACAGGTTAGCAAATAAATGTTTCGGTACCCATATTTTTCTAATTGGTATCATATACATAACATAATAAACTTATTTTGTTAGATAAACCTTGTTTGATCTATAACTATGTGAATAGATAGTTGAGGCAAAAGGAATTTTCAGAACTAGAACCTGCATCATACTTTCCAGATTTAGGAATAAATCTATTTTTTGTGATTTATCTTTTTCCAGGATGATAACCTAAACTAGTAGTATACTTTGGTGCCAATTGTTTTCCTATAAATTTTGTAAGCCTGTACTTTCCATTAGTAAATTTTTCTAAATCTTTCCTAAGTTTCTCATTATAATATTTCAGTTCTGTATTCTCTTTAAGTAGTTGAACGTTCTTTTCCTTTTCTACTTCTAGTGTAGATTTGATAGTGCTGGTTAATTAATACTACTTCTTTAAGTCATTATACTTATCTTTCAACTCATTGAAGGTATAATATAGCATATTATAGTATTCAAATAAATCTTCACTAGACATGTTTTCAGAATCAGAATTACCTCTAGAATAATAATAGTTGAAAGCAGGAGTATCTAATATTACCTCAGATGTTTGTCATAAACATATATTAGCCTTTTTATATTTATCATCTTGAGTAGAATCAGACTCACTTAAACTGTATTCTATAGAACTCCAGGTTACATTCATTTCTTTCTGGTATTTTTTGTCCTTATATTCATATTACTTCATGAACATTAATTTTAGACAATCAGCTTCCACATTTCCTTTCCTCTTGCATTCATAGCAGACCATGTAATCACCCTTATCAATCCTTTTCCAATCATTATTCCAATGACCTTTCACTTTGAAGTTTTCCTTTGTCATTATTTTTTGAAGAAGAAGTCATGACACCTAAAGACTTCTTTCATGGTTCATCATCTTTTTCTTATTTTACCTTCAGTTCCTCTTTATACATCATCAACATGCCAATCAACTACTTTATAGGTAGCTTTCCAATGCCATGTGATTCTCGTATAGAGATAGAGGTTCCTCTCTATCTTTCTGGAAGGCATCTTAGTATTCTCATGATTTTATCCTTTGCTAGAACTGCTTTTACCAGTGAGCTCATTGTATTGACTATATCATTAAACCTGAGATACATATCAAAAATAGATTAATCAATTTTCATTTTAAAATTATCATACTTAATAGTGTAGTTATTCAATCTCATTTCCATAACATTAGTTTTTCCCTCATGGGAATCAGCTAGAGTATCCTATATTTCATAAGAAGTCTTACAATATGATATTCTATTAAATTCTTCATCTCCTATAGCACAATAAAGGGAATTCATTGCTTTATAATTATTATTGTAAGCAGCTTTAGTAGATTCAGCCCAAGTAGTTCTAACAGTTTCTAGAATCTTATACTGAGTCACTCTGGTGGTCTAAATGTAAAATCCAATACTTTCTAGATGAATTTTCATTTTGATTTTACATATGGAATAATTAACACCATTAAAGAAGGGTGTATTGTTGGTAGCTACACATTCTAATCTATTAACCATAATTATATTTTAACAAATGTATTTAAAGAGATAAAAATTTAGAAATTACAAAAAATTTAAGATCTTTAAGATATAACTAGAATCATAGTTGAAAGCTTTTCATGAATAGAGTGTTTTGAACCCTCTGATACCAAATGTTGTTCAGAGTGGATACTCAAGAGTGGGGTGAATTGAGTTCCAATTATGAATTTCTGTTAAAAATATTTGTATTAACATCCCCCAATTCATAAAACAAGTTAAACTGTAGTGAATTTATAAAGATTATAAATGTTCAATCAGTTTCTCAAATATTTATTAATTCTCAGTTAACATAATTTGAATATTAAGTAAGATTTTGAAACTAACTTATAGGTGTAAAATAATTACAAAAACATTCTAGTTCAACTATCATAGTTACTCTAAAACAGATTTCTATTTAACGTACTTAGCATCAGAATATTGAAAATAGTTTTGACAAAGACAAAATGCACAGTAGTTTTTAAAACAAGAGGTTCAGACCCAAGCTGAAACTTAGTCCTCTCAAAGAGTTTATATAAATTATGATCCACACCCTGGATCAAGGTTTTATAATATTACTCAGACTGTTTAGGTCCTCATACCTCTACTATAGTTCTACATGGGTAAACAACAACAACAATGCTTAGGTTGTCCAGGTCACAGTTGACCACTTCCACAACTCAGACTGGGATACAAAAGGTTTACAATGTTTCGTGTGAGGATTTAGTATCCTCGAGTTCATCCCAAGAGTCAGTGTGTGTATAAATATACAGATGCACACACACTACTCAAAAATATAATCAAAGGTATACTATAGAGTAAATAAATGGATAATGAGTATATAATGCTTTGAGTGATTTTAGATGAGCTCTGGACTCGTTTGGATGTTGCAGATGTTATTTGAGTCCTTTCTGATGAGGATGACCCAAAACAGAGTGTTGTTGTTTTTCCCAGCTATAGGTATTCAGCCTTATATAGATGGTGTTTAGTATGGCATAGTATCTCAGCTTCAATGTTTCTTCCAGGTGAATGATCTTCTTGAAGTTCTCTAGTTTTCACATGTGTTCTTCAAGTTCTTCTTTTGTTTCCTGGGCCATCACACACATGTACGCTCTCATCTTCTTGTGTGTGTGTCTGCCTGTGAATATTCTATGTATCCCTCTTTCTACTACAGATAGATCTTCCTTTTTATTCCTTGAGATCTGTTAAAAATAATGATTACTTTTTTATAGGTACTAGGTAAGGTTCCCTGACATCCAACAACCAACATTAATTAATAACAGGTGCATTAAATTTAGAAAATATGACCATTGGAATTAAATAATAGTTAATAAAAATTCAAACAGTTTTCATGACTATCGGTGAGTCATGAGATCGGTAGGTCATTTGAATTTGCATCGGTATTGTTAGGTCATTTGAATTTTCATCGGTATTGGTAGGTCATGTGTTCATCATCATCTTTGGTAGTTCATGTGATCAGCATCAACTTCGGTAGGTCATGTGATCAGCATCAACTTCGGTTGCTCATGTGATCAGCATCAGCTTCGGTAGATCATTTGATCCGCATCGGCTTCAGTAGGTCATGTGATCAGCATCAGCTTCGGTAGGTCATGTGATCAGCATCGGCTTCGGTAGGTCATGTGATCAACATCATCTTCGGTGGGTCATGTGATCAGCATCATCTTCGGTAGATCATTTGATTAGAATTGTCTTTGGTAGGTCATGCGATCAGCATCACCTTCGGTAGATCATTTGATCAGCATCAGCTTCGGTAGATCTTTTTATCAGCATCGACAAGACCGTTGTCATCTGTGCGATTGTTGTCATCGATGTGACCATTATCATCGGTGAAACCATTTTCATCGGTGTGACCATTGTCATTGGTGTCTCATCCCTTTAACTATTGGTGACTCAAGAATATATCTATCGGTGAGTCAAAAACATGAAATTCTCACAAATTTTCTGTTTAATCCAGAACACTTCCTGGTCAATAGTAAACCATAAATAACCATAGATAAACTTATGTAGACATTGTTAAACATATATAAACGTATATAGAACAGATTGAATAATTTACTAAATTGACTAATTAAAAGAAAACAAGAATGATTTGTGATTATTAAAAGAACAATCTCACAGTGGGTTCAACAATTTTTTATTTCAAATAGACTCCTTTTTATTTTTATATATTCTACTATATTGATGTTTTTAGATTATAACTCAAATTACAACAAAGATCATATAATTTCACAACCCCCTCCATCCAATGGTGCCCCTCATGGGTTGATAATTAATGGAGATAGATAATAACCCTAGAGTCTTATCTCTAGTAGGCCCTGGGTTGGCGAATGGAACTTAGAGTATAAAATATCACATATGGGTGGAATTACTCTCAATATAATATTGTATCAAGATATAGGAAATGTAAGAACCCGAGATTTTATGAGAATTATTCTTTTTAATTTCATTGATGTCTTGTGTTGTATGCTACATCTAAATTAGCTTACACTATACACAACACCGTATTAGTTTGCAGTATACGCAACACTATTCTTGGATCGTGTTACACACAATTTCAAGTTCATTTTGTGGAAATTATTTTATGCAACATTAAGTATAGATTTTGTTTAATGTATAAATGAAATATGTTTTGATTATGTTATACGCAACCCCAAACAGAGCTTTCACTATACGCATCCCTGTCTTGGCTTACATTACACGCAATCAAGACCTTCCTCGATAGCGTGTGTAGTACGCAATATTTAGTTTCACTAGACGATATATTATTATAATATTATTATGAACTAGCCGTTATGAATAGTAATACCCACTTTTTGAAATTTTATAACTTTTATATTTTAAAATGGACTTCATTTTTGGATTTGGAATATCGAAATTAGCCTAGGGTGGAATTTTTGAATTTTTCTAAAAACTTTCAATTTTTGATGAATAGTGAAAACATTGGGTTACTATTTAAAAACAGAATTTTTATATAAATAATTATTTATTTTATTTAAATTTATTTTAGGTAAAAATTGATACATAATACCTATATAAGTTAAATGTAATTCATTGGAGTCATTTTATAATAATTTTAGACATATAAAAATTTTATTGTACTTTTCACTTTCTTTTACCCACCTCCTAGGAGAGTTTAAAAATTTACATAAAACATAATTATACCACTTCTGTGAGTTGAAATTAAAAACTCTGAGAGACACGATTAATATCAAGGAGTAAAATGTGGTTCAATAAGATAAAATTTTTTTTTGGTGAATAGTAACTTTTTACTTTTATTTAGCACGGTTAAAAGTAAATAGGGCAATTAAGGGTAAAAATGATATTATTATTACCCTAAAACATGTCCTAATTCTATTGGATAAGGTTAGTTCGACCAAAAACAACCTTAGGGATAAAATATTACCCTTTAGGTCTACTTGGATTAGATTAGGCCACTTATTATTATTTTATTTAAAGAAGAGTTGAAACAGTTAAAATCAATGTTTGATAACTAAAACATTTTTAATATAGGGTTATACATGAGATAAATTAGACTATAAATATTCATTAGAATGATAAAAATATTTCCTACATAATGGTATTTTATTTATAATTTTTAGACACTAAATAATTTAATTTATTTTTAACACAATGATGATGTAGTAATTACCTTATTAATGAAATATTAACATAATTGATGTTATAAATACCCAAATAAATGTAATTTTAGCCTTTTTATGAATTCCACTAATTTTATAGGTTAATATAACATGTTAGTATTTATTTAATTAACTTTTTTTAACTAATAATGATGTTATGATTTTCAAAAAAATCATGTACCAAATAGTGTCAAAATTGACAAAAACTAATTTTTTTAAAAAATATTATATTATTAATTGTTATTTTATTCCTAAAAATCTAAGGTTTGGCCAGATGACTTAGATAAGGATATATATATTAATAATGAAAAACTTTGGGTTCTTTTGTATTTTTATATTAAGTTTATTAACCATATAGTGTAAGAAAACAAAAAGAGACGGTAAAAGTTAAATTATTTAACTTAGAGTTAAATCTAAATGATAAGGATAAAATAGTAACCTAAACTTTTCTAAAACCTGTTAGTTTAGAGTATTTAGACCCATACCCAACTTATCTTCGAAATAAATCAATTTGGAGCTATTAAAAACTGAATATTATTTTATTATAAAATAATATTTTAAGTTTTTCCAAAGGTGCCCCTCTCCTCCCTTATAAAAAGGGCACCTCTTCCCTCTTCTCTTCACACCAATTTGAGCCTTGAATATCTTCCAACCCCTGACAATTCCTCTTATAAACCTCTCTAGTTATATCATAGAGGTTCTGGTCATCTCAATAGACCAACTCTAGTGCCCTAAGAAGATGTTTAAAGGAGGTGCGTCGAGGAAGAGGTAATCTCTTCTACCGACTCTTTAAAGATTCTTTCTTCTTATACGTCTTCTTATTTAGTTGTATTATTATAATGTAATAACATAAGTATTAATTATATACTGATATGTTATATTAAATATGAAACAATCCCATTTCACTTTCTATCTATCCTACGGAAAACAAAATCACCGCGCGTGCGTACGTACGGAATACCGTCTCCACACCCTGGTGTAATCTGTTTTTCCACCACCACCATACTTGGATGGGTATAATGGTGTGAAGAATAACAATATATGATTATTATAAAATCATACTCATTATAATATATTATATCATCCACTCCAATTCCATTCAATAAATATGGGAATGATATCATCGCTCCTGCGTACGTACGGATTACCGTCTCCACGATGCGATGAGATTCATTTTCCATGTTAACAATTCAAGAATTATTATAAAGTATATATAATAATTAATCATGAAATATATGACATAATAATTCTGTAGGATTTATGTATATATATATATATGTGTGTGTGTGTGTGTGTGTGTGTGTGTGTGTGTGTCTGTCATCTACTTAATTCCATTCAAGTCAATAAGGAATGGAAAACAGCGTTCATGCGGACGTATGGCGTACCGTCTCCATGAATGGTGTATTTCACTTCATTTATCTATCTATTATATATATATATACTGAATATATATGATATATAAAAATTGATTTACATTCTGGAAGAAATTAAATCATGATATAATTAATAATAATATCAAGAACAACAATTCCGAACAAGTACGATAAATAAAACGATTTTACCCAAAACGCTTCTTTAACATGGAATTTACAAACGATTGGGTAATATAAAGTCATAAGTGAACCATATATGATATAATAACAATTAATATTATTCTGTAATAAGTAAATGACATTATTTAAATCATTATATAGGATATTTAGATATGTACAAAGCATATCAGACCTAAGGTAAGGGATAATTATTCCAATCTCATTCTTATCTGAGATTGTTTCACTAATGGAAATGCAGGATTTCCCAACGGTTTAGAAGTCTTGGGAAAGGCTGCAGAACCATTGGTATATGTTATACCAACGGTTCTACAAACCGTAGGGAAGTAAACCGTTGGGAAAAGCTATTCCCAATGGTTTACAGTGAACCATTGGGATAGGGTGGAGAAAAATTACACTATCCCAACGGTTATAGAAAACCGTTGGGATAGAGTGCTGAAAAATACCTTGTTTTTTCCAACAGTTTAGCCAAACCGTTGGGAAAAACCCAAAATCTCCTCTTTCCCAACGGTTTTTAAACCGTTGGGAAAAGTGTTTTACCAATGGTTTAGAACCGTTGGTAAAACAAAACCCATACATGGTATGCCAACGGTTTCAAACCATTGGCACAACCTCTGCTGGGAAAATTGCACAGTAGCTCTGCAATTTTCCCACCGTCTCTCCAATTTTCCCACCGGTCCCTCTGATTTTCAACCCAATTAATATACCTGCAATAAACTAACACATACATATACAATTATTGTACCTGCAATAACTAACTAACACTTACATATAGAGAACAAATTCATACACATTTAACATATAATGGTGGAACTATACACATCCATAATTAAATTAGAATTCATAACGTAATTATAAACATACATAATTCATTTAAAATTTAATTTAAAATTTAGATGACAATTATATGTAGAATCTGGAAGTCAATTCATAATTTGAGCGGTTTTTTGTATACCATATATTTTTACCTGAAATGATGGCCATTTTAAACATAATACATACACCTGGAGTGATACCAGCCACATCGTGCCTCGGATTTAGGCGGGGTTGACTCGTACACGTCACATATGACCCATGAATCGTTTTCCTAAAGTAACGACACAATCCAAATGCGTTTGGTCGGTTTTCCGTATGCCAGTTGATGTTTTTCAATTAAAATGACGTCTTTTTGAAACAAATGGTAGACATTTTGAGTGGTTCCGGCCACACCACGTCTCAGATTGAGGTGAGGTTGATTTGTACACGTCACATATGACCCATGGATCGTTCTACTAAAGTTTCAATGGAAACCGAATTTGTTTTTTCATTTTTCCATATGTACATAAAATGTTGTCCATTTTAAACAAAGGAGAGCCACTTAGAGTGATTCTGGTCACACTGTGCCTCCGATAAAGGCATGGTTGACTCGTACACATCACATATGACCCATCGATCGTTGTACTAAAGTATCGACACAATCCGAATGTGTTTGGTCGCTTTTCTGCATGCCAGTTGATGTTTTTCACATCAAATGACGTCTTTTTGAAACAAAAGACAGACACTTTGAGTGGTGGCTACCACACCACGCCTCGGATTGAGGCGAGGTTGACTCGTACATGTTACATATGACCCATGGATCGTTGTGCTAAAGTATCGACACAATCCTAATGCGTTTGGTTGGTTTTTTATATGCCAGTTGATGTTTTTCAATTAAAATGACGTGTTTTTGAAACAAAAGGTAGACACTTTGAGTGGTTCTGGCCACACCACATCTTCAAATGAGGCGAGGTTGATTCGTACACGTCAAATATTACCCATGGATCATTCTCCTAATTTTTCAACGGAAATCGAATGTGTTTGGTTGGTTTTCCTATATGTACATAAAATGTTGTCCATTTTAAACTAAAGAGAGCCACTTAGAGTGATTCTGGTCACACCGTGTCTCCGATTAAGGCGGGTTTAACTTGTACACATCACATATTTCCCATGGATCATTGTGCTAAAGTATCGACACAATCCGAATGCATTTTGTCGGTTTTCCGTATGCTAGTTGATGTTTTTCACTTCAAATGACGTCCTTTTGAAACAAAAGACAGAAACTTTGAGTGGTGGCTGCCACACCACACCTCAGATTGAGGCAAGGTTGACACGTACACGTCACATATGACCCATGGATAGTTGTGCTAATGTATCGACACAATCCGAATGCATTTGGTCAGTTTTTCGTATGCCAGTTGATGTTTTCCAATTAAAATGAAATCCTTTTGAAACAAAAGGCACACTTTGTGTGGTGTCGGCCACACCGCTCCTTGGATTTAGGCGGAGTTGACTTGTACAAGTCACATATGACTCATGGATCATTCTCCTAAAGTTTCAATGGAAACCGAATGCGTTTGGTCATTTTTTCATATGTACTTAAATTGTTGTCCATTTTAAGCAAAAGAGAGCCACTTAGAGTGATTTCTGCCACACCGTGCCTCAGATTAAGGCGGGGTTGACTCGTACTCATCACACATGACCCATGGATTGTTGTTCTAAAGTATTGACACAATCCGAATGCATTTGGTTTGTTTTCCGTATGCCAGTTGATGTTTTTCACATTAAATGACGTCCTTTTGAAACAAAAGACAGACACTTTGAGTGGTGGCGGCCACACCGCGCCTCGGATTGAGGCGGGGTTGACTCGTACACGTCACATATGACCCATGGATCGTTCTCCTAAAGTTTCAATGGAAACCGAATGCGTTTGCTCAGTTTTCTATATGTACTTAAATTATTGTCCATTTTAAGAAAAAGAGAGCCACTTAGAGTGATTTCGGCCACACCGTGCCTCGGATTAAGGCGGGGTTGACTCGTACATGTCACATATGACACATGGATTGTTGTGATAAATTATCGACACAATATGAATGTGTTTGGTCGGCTTTCCGTATGCTAGTTGATGTTTTTCACTTTAAATGACGTCCTTTTGAAACAAAGGATATACTTTGAGTGGTGGCCGCCACACCGCACCTCGGATTGAGATGGGGTTGACTCGTACATGTCACATATGACCCATAGATCGTTGTGAAAATGTATTGACACAATAAGAATGTGTTTGGTCGGGTTTCCGTATGCCAGTTGATGTTTTTCAATTAAAATGGCGTCCTTTTGAAACAAAAGGCAGACACTTTGAGTGGTGTTGGCCACACCACACCTTGGATTGAGGCGGGGTTGACTCGTACACGTCACATATGACCCATGGATCGTTGTGCTAATGTATCAACAAAATCTGAATGCGTTTGGTAGGTTTTCTGTATGCCAGTTGATTTTTTCAATAAAAATGACATCCTTTTGAAACAAAAGGCAGACACTTTGAGTGGTTTCGGCCACACCATGCCTCGGATTGAGGCGGAGTTGACACGTACACGTCACATATGACCCATGGATTGTTCTCCTAAAGTTTCAATGGAAACCGAATGCGTTTGGTCGGTTTTCCATATGTACTTAAAATGTTGTCCATTTTAAACAAAAGAGAGCCGGTTAGAGTGATTCTGGCCACACCGTGCCTCATATTAAGGCGGTGTTGACTCGTACACGTCACATATGACCCATGGATCGTTGTGAAAAAGTATCGATACAATCTGAATGTGTTTGGTCGCTTTTCCGTATGTCAGTTGATATTTTTCACTTAAAATAACGTCCTTTTGAAACAAAAGACAGACACTTTGAGTGGTGCCGACCACACCGCGCCTTGGATTGAGGCGGGGTTGACTTGTACACATCACATATGACCCATGGATCATTGTTCTAAAGTATCGACACAATCCGAATGCATTTGTCGGTTTTTCGTATGCCAGTTGATGTATTTCAATTAAAATGACGTCCTTTTGAAACAAAAGGCAGACACTTTGAGTGGTGGCGGCCACACCACGCCTCGGATTTAGGCGGGGTTGACTCATACACATCACATATGACTCATGGATCGTTTTTCTAAAGTATCGACACAATCGAAATGCGTTTGGTCGCTTTTCCGTAAGCCAGTTGATGTTTTTCAATTAAAATGACGTCCTTTTGAAACAAAAGGCAGGAAGTTTGAGTGGTGACGGCCACACCGCGCCTCATATTGAGGCGGGGTTGACTTATACACATCACATATGACCCATGGATCATTGTGATAAAGTATCGACACAATCCGAATGTGTTTGGTCGGTTTTCCGTATGCCAATTGATGTTTTTCAATAAAAATGACGTCTTTTTTAAACAAAAGGCAGACACGTTGAGTGGTTCTATCCACACCACATCTCCGATTGAGGCGGGGATGATTCGTACATGTCACATATGACCCATGGATCGTTCTCCTAAAGTTTCAACAGAAACTGAATGCGTTTGGTCGGTTTTCCATATGTACTTAAAATGTTGTCCATTTTAAACAAAAGATAGACACTTAGAGTGATTCTGGTCACACCGTGCCTCCGATTAAGGAGGGGTTGACTCGTTCACGTCACATATGACCCATGGATCATTGTGCTAAATTATCGACACAATCCGAATGTGTTTGGTTGGTTTTCCGTATGCCAGTTGATTTTTTCACTTCAAATGACGTCCTTTTGAAACAAAAGACAGACACTTTGAGTGGTGGCTACCACACCACACCCTGGATTGAGGTGGGGTTGACTCTTACACATCACATATGAACCATGGATCGTTGTGCTAATGTATTCACACAATCTGAATTCATTTGGTCGGTTTTATGTATTCCTGTCGATGTTTTTCAATTAAAATGACGTCCTTTTGAAACAAAAGGCACACTTTGAGTGGTGCCGGCCAAACTGCGCCTTGGATTGAGGTGGAGTTGACTCGTACACATCCCATATGACCCATGGATCGCTCTCCTAATGTTTCAAGGGAAACCGAATGCGTTTGGTCGGTTTTCCATATGTACTTAAATTGTTGTCCATTTTAAGAAAAAGAGAGCCACTTAGAGTGATTCCGGCCACACCGTGCCTCAGATTAAGGCGGGGTTGACTCTTACACATCTCATATGACTCATGGATCATTTTACTAAAATATAAACACAATCTGAATGCGTTTGGTCAGTTTTCTGTAGCCCAATTGATGTTTTTCACTTTAAATGATGTCCTTTTGAAACAAAAGACAGACACTATGAGTGGTGGCGGCCACACCACGCCTCATATTGAGGCAGGGTTGACTCGTACACATCACATATGACCCATGGATCTTTGTGCTAATGTATCGACACAATCCAAAAGCATTTGGTCAGTTTTCTGTATGCCAGTTGATGTTTTTCAATTAAAATGACGTCCTTTTGAAACAAAAGGCAGACACTTTGAGTGGTGGCGGCCACACCACGCCTCGGATTGAGGCGGGGTTGACTCGTACACATCACATATGACTCATAGATCGTTGTGCTAATGTATCGACACAATCCAAATGCATTTGGTAGGTTTTCCGTATGCCAATTAATTTTTTCAATTAAAATGACGTCCTTTTGAAACAAAAGGCATACACTTTGAGTGGTGATGGCCACACCGCGCCTCAGATTGAGGCGGAGTGGACTCGTACACGTCACATATGACCCATGGATAGTTCTCCTAAATTTTCAATGGAAACCGAATCCGTTTGGTTGGTTTTTCGTATGTACTTAAAATGTTGTCCATTTTAAATAAAAGAGAGACACTTAGAGTGATTCTAGCCACACCGTGCCTCAGATTAAGTTGGGGTTGGCTCGTACACGTCACATATGACCCGTGAATCGTTGTGGAAAAGTATCAACACAATCTGAATGCGTTTGGTCGATTTTCTGTATGTGAGTTGATATTTTTCACTTAAAATGACGTCATTTTGAAACAAAAGACAGACACTTTGAGTGGTGCCGGCCACACCGCGACTCGGATTGAGGCGGGGTTGATTCGTACACGTCACATATGACCCATGGATCGTT
This sequence comes from Viscum album, assembly GCA_963277665.1. Taxonomy (NCBI): domain Eukaryota; kingdom Viridiplantae; phylum Streptophyta; class Magnoliopsida; order Santalales; family Viscaceae; genus Viscum; species Viscum album. Next base: position 1,506,690,444 of record OY728128.1, on the reverse strand, counting down.
CTCCTAAAGTTTCAATGGAAACCAAATGTGTTTGGTCGGTTTTCTGTATGTACTTAAAATGTTGTCCATTTTATGAGAATCCTCATGTGTCTATTAGTGGAATGGTATTTACTTAAAATCTTGTGGATATTTATATAAAATATTTTTATATCATTATTACTATGGATTATATTTTAGTTTATAATGCTATGAAACATTTCAGGAGGAGGGTGGGGGGCTGTCTGGGGGGCTGTCCGGGGGGCTGTCCGGGGGCTGTCCGGGGCTGTTCGGGCGGTTGTCCTGGGTCCAAGGAAGAGGGTGGGGGCTGTCCGGGGGGTTGTATGGGGGGATGTCCGGGGGGTTGTCCGATGTCCAGGGAGGAGGGTGGGGGGGGCTATCCGGGGGGCTGTCCGGGGGGCTGTTCAGGGGGCTGTCCGGGGGTGTTCGGGGGGTTGTCCAAGGTCCAAGAAAGAGGGTGGGGGCTGTCTGGTGGGCTGTCTATGGGGCTGTCCTGGGGGCTGTTCGGGGGGCTATCCGGGGGCTGTCCGGGGGGTTTTCTGGGGGTTGTCTGGGGTCGAAGGAAGAGGGTGGGGGGCTGTCTGGAGGCTATCTGGGGGGTTGTCTGGCGGGGTTGTCTGGGGTCCAGGGAGGATGGTGGGGGGTTGTCTAGGGTCTAGGAAGGAGGGGGTTCTCAAACACACAACCACAAAAAGACAACAACCTCCATAAAAATAGATAAATATAAAAATAACTCAACTCCAATACTATACTACGAGTCTAGATAAAACCAACAACTAGAATATATTAAATATCAAATATCAGTAATATCAGTCAAAAATGTAATGGATAAACTTGTCCCACATCACCATCACCATCATCATCATCACCCTTGTCCTCGTCCCCATCATCTTCCTCACCCTCCTTGCCCTCGCCCTCCTCCTCATCCTCGCCCTCGCCACCCGCCTCGCCCTCCTCATATCTCTCCTCCTCCGCATCAGACTCCTCGCCATCATCATCGTCAAGCTGGACATCGTCCTTAACACCACTAGAACTTCACCCTGGTGCACCGTATATAGAACGTATCGACGACATATACTCATCAAAAGCTGGCCTGGCCTCTGCTGGAAGTGTAGGACGTAGAACTTTAATAAATTTCATAAATGCATTGTTTTCCCTAGTAGACTGTTCTGTCGTCTATGTGGCCCTTTTCTCAGCTTGTTCTGCATGTGCCCTAAATTTCTGCAGCTCGGTGGCACTACATCTCATACCTTAGGAGGGCCAATACCTCGTCGGGGCTATCCTAGGTCGGTAGTGTACTCTTCCAGAATGCTCCTCACCCAACACCTGATGTAAGTGATCTGTTGGCCCAAAATTGTCTGGTTCTTGGGCATTGAGGGCCTGTAAAGAAGACTGTTACAAATATAAATATATCATTAAGTTACAAAATAGATATTAAAATATAAATTCAACAGATTAAAACTTACAATCTGCTGCTGAGTTGCTTCGTTGACGACACTTCCATCCTTTTTCCGTCTACTCGAGCAAAGCAGTTTTGCTCGAGGCACACATCCATCAATATTTTGTATTTGCCTCTATAATGGCATTGAAAACTAAAGTTATATGAAAACATTAGCAAACTATTAAATAATTGAAGAAACAAAAGAAAGTGTAAGTCGTAAAGAAAACTTATAAACAATTGTCATACCCACTTCCTCTCATGATCAGGCATCGTAGTGCGTCCCAGTGTGTGGAGGTATTTTTTTACATCAATGTTCTTTTTATTTTTTCCAGATGATTCCTAAATAAAATTCGAAAATGTAACAGATAGTATTAATGAAAAACATGAAAGTTATTATTTAAATACCTTAAATGTTATTAATACCTTAAATTGGGTACTCGTCCAATGAGTAATCATATGACGATACTGCTCTATAGGACAATCATCCACCACTGGTACCGCCTCTAACTCAGTTCGAACTCTAGTAACCCATCCAATATACAACTCAAGCTTTTAGGCTCTCCAAAGCTCGCTTAAATCCTTTAGACGTTTCGGTCGTGCACCCTCACCATCGGGAAAATTAAATCGAAGATGAAATCAAAATATTAATTCATATAAATACAAAATTAATTCATGGAATTAAATAGAACAGATTTTTTTACCCATATCTCTGCCCAAGCTCTATCCTTGACCTCATATGGCAAATGTCTCCACGATAGCGGGCTGACGGGAATGATGTCGGAGTATTTGGCAAGCGTCGCCAAAAAACTCTGACATTGCTGCCTTGTTTTCTCAACCATTTGGTTGTCTTCATTATAATCCACCATAACCTGTGTGCAGTGGTTCCACACCGAACGCATGCGTGTACGCCCCCGCCCATGCATCCTGTTAGTAGATGTATCTGTCATGAAAGAAAAACAAATATTTTATCAAAAAATGTTATAATGAAAATAAATATTGCTATAAAAATTTGTTAGGGTTCTATAAATATACATGTGTCGGTCTGATCGCTGAGCACTACTGGATCCACAGAAACTAATGAAACACCCTGTGGTGGAACAGGAGTCGAAGACGATGGAATATAGAATCTCAGAGAGATAGAAGTAGAAGGAAAAGAAGATGGGACAACTGTCTGACCGAATGCTGACCGGGGAGTGGGAATCATTATGGGATGTAAAAATGATGGGCCAAAAGATGCAGAAGGTAGCGAAAACAAGGGAGGCCTAAATATACCGTGTGTCTCTAACGACACATCGGGATCAGAATGTGGTAAGGACGACATGTCAGTGGGAGGGGCATGGTCTAGTCAGGTACGCGCAGCTGCTCGTCCACCTCTAGTATGAACCCTCCTCGTACCACTGGCCTGAGTACTAGGACCAGTACTAGGCTCCTCATCGAATAATTTTCGACGTATAGGTGGATCCTACAAAAATGTTTACAAAAAAATTAATCACATGACATTATATATTATTTAAATATATATATATATATATATTTGAAATAAAGTACTCATTGTAGGAACTAATGGTGGAACGCCCATCTCTGCCATTCGATGATTATTCTCCATCATTTTTTTCCTTCGTCTCTCTTCAATTGGCTTTATTTCCTGCTTTTGAAAACAAATATGTAATTAATTAGAAAAAAACTAATGTGTAACCCAAAAAACTAAATATATGAGGGAATAGGGGGATTCATAGGTAATTTAGCTATCAATTGTTTTAGAAGAGCTTGAATGGATTTAATAAATCACACAAGTTTTAATTTTCACCAAGTTAGAAATATTGTTTGACTATGTTTGAATACAGTTCAATTCCAAATTAGAAAATGCCATTCAAATAAAATTGCAACCAATAAACATTGAAAATTCACATAACGGTCATGTCAGCTATCAATTGTTTTAGAAGAGCTTGAATGAATTTAATAAGTCATACAAGTTGTAATGTTCACCAAGTTAGAAATATTGTTTGACTATGTTTGAATACAGTTCAATTCCAAATTATAAAATTCAATTCAAATAAAACTGCAACCAATAAACATTGAAAATTCACATAACGGTCATGTCAGCTATCAATTGTTTTAGAAGAGCTTGAATGAATTTAATAAGTCATACAAGTTGTAATGTTCACCAAGTTAGAAATATTGTTTGACTATGTTTGAATACAGTTCAATTCCAAATTATAAAATTCAATTCAAATAAAACTGCAACCAATAAACATTGAAAATTCACATAATGTTCAAGTCAGATAAAACATATTTGTGATCAATACTAAATCAATTTGAATATTATCAACCTTAAAAACCCAACTCGAGGTAAACCAAAAGAATTGAGAACATGGATGAATGATTCTATATATTTTCAACCATAACTTCAGGTTCACAATCAACTCTGACAATTGAGCTATTTAAGTCATCAAAAGAAATAAATGGATTGGTTCCAATGGCACTAGGGACAATGTAAATTCCATCATCACCATCATCAAAAATATTTCTAGGAATTACTTCAACTATGACACCAAATTCAGGTAGAAGTTGGTCTTTGACATAAAAAACTTGTTTAGCCATTGATGCCAACACATATGGTTCTTTGGTAGCAAGAGTGTGAGTCATATTAATTACTCGAAATCCACAATCATCAATAAATGTTCCATGTCTCGTCATCGAATCAAAACAATGTAATTTCATTATTGTGACTCGTCCATGAGAGTAATAATCCAATATTATTATTTTCTAAACAACTCCATAATAACCCACATTTTCAAATCGTGGTCTACTATCTGATGCACTGGCATAAAAATCTGTTGTGGCAGTAACCATATCACCATCATGTTGTGTTCTCATGTTATTTTCTCATTCAGTGACAATAAATTTGTACCCATTGATAACAATTGATTTACAGTCACGAACCACGGTATTAGGACCAAAAGACAAAGCTCTTATTTCCTCAGAGACAGAGTCAGCAGACAAACTCAATACCTGCAATATAAATGACTATTAAACATAATTAAATATTGATATAATTATTTTAAACATTAATTTTTTAATACCTTAAATTTTAAACAAGCAGAAAACTATTTGTTATGCAAAGTCTCTCTCCTTCTCAAAGATAAAGAACGATGCTTCTTATTTATCATTGTTTTATGTTTGCTGTAGATAAAAAACATGAATACTTTAACAGATATATATGTAAGATATACATAATCAATTTAGTTAACTGATATAGTCATCGAACAAATCACAGTTGAACAAAACTGTGCGATGTGCCATCTCCCGCTCTTCATGGATTAATGTCTTCAATGTATATGATCCATGAATTCCTCCGGTTTGAGGAAGTGATGGAAAACTGGGTTCAATTTTCTCATACTATTCTTCTTCATTTCTCATTGGTCTGTTCAATCTTGTAGTAAGATCAGAAAAATACATCGAGCAGAAATCCATACATTCTTGAGCCAAGTAACAGTTCATGATAGAACCTTCGGGGTGATTTTTGTTTCGGACATAAGACTTTAATGTGAACGTATTTCTTTTAGTTGGATACATCCAACGAAAAGAAACATGTCCTCCGAGAAGTATTTCAGTGGGAATATGGACAGTCAGATGCAGCATAGATGTGAAAAATGATGGAGGAAATATTTTCTCCAACTCATACAAAATTAATGGAGCATATGTCAACATTTTTTTCAAGAAATACTTGGACAACTTCTTAGCACAAAGATCTCTAAAAAAATTTCACAACCGAATAACAGCCACCCTTACATTATTGGACAAAAGATGACAGATTGTTATTGGAAGCAACACATGCAGTAGAACGTGATAATCATGAGTCTTCAAAGATTTTAGCTTCAACTCTCTTCCGTTGACCCGTTTAGATATATTGCTTGAATAGCCATCAGGAACTCTAATAGTCTCTAATACGTCCAGAAATTGTTTTTTCTGTAGGTGTCATCACTTAAGAAGCACATGGAAGATTCCATTTATTTTCACTAATACGCACAGGATGCAATTCTGGTCTGATGCCCCAATCCACCAAGTCATGCCGAGTTCGTAAATCATCTTTTGTCTTCCCCTTGAAATTTAGAATAACCGAAAGCAAAATTTCTCATATATTCTTTTCAATATTCATTACGTCTAAGCAATGACGTAACAAATTGGTTGATCAATAAGTCAAATCAAAAAAGATACTCCTCTTCCTCCAATTGTAATAGGTTTCAGTGGAAACATTCTTTCTCTTTCCAGATTTCATTTGACCCTTCCCGAACAAAAAACTAAAATCTTTCAATTCATTAAGCACGTCAGTTCCAGACATATGCTGAGGTGGATCATCAGTCTCTATGGTATTATCAAATCATCAATGATTCATTCTATATGGATGATCCTTTGGCAAGAATCGTCGATGTCCCACAAAATTGAAACTACAACAATGTTTCAGCCTTCTGGATCAGGTATTCTTCATACAAACTGGACATGACAGTTTTCCCTTGATGCTCTATCCAGACATCATTGCATAAGCCATAAAATCATTGATCATCCATATAAGCGTAGCACGCATCTAAAATATGTCTTTCGAACATGCATCGTATGTGCGCACACCCACATCCCAATGAAGTTTCAACTCTTTTATTAATGGTTGCTTGTATACATCAATATCAATGTCGGGATTAGAAGGGCCATATATGAGTATACTCATGAAAGTGAAAGGTTTTTTCATACACAACCATGGGGGAAGATTATAAATGTGTATAAAAACTGGCCTTGTGATGTGCGAAGTAAGCATCTTCCCAAACGGATTAAAACCGTCGCATGAAAGACCCAGCCTCACATTACGCACGTCAGGTGCAAAATCAGGATGTCGAGCATCAAATCTCTACCATGAAAATCCATCTACAGGATGAACCAACTCATCATTAGTCTTCTTTCTCTTGGTATCATTCCATCTCATTTTTATTGATATGTCATCAGACATAAAAAGATTCTAGAGTCTGGGGATCAATGGAAAGTTCCACATTACTTTTTGTGGAACTTGAGATGGTGTTCCATCAGATTTTGACTTCCAGCGGGATGTGCCACATTTTATACAATCATTTCGTTCAACGGTTTCCTCCCAGAATAAACTGTAATATTTCGGGCAAGCATGAATTTTGTTTCTTGAAAATCCATGTTCCTCAACTATCTTCCATGCCATATAGTGGTTTGAGGGAATATCTGCATCATCTGGAAGTAAATCCTTCAAGAGGGTATGAATGTAATCGATTACTGTATTAGAAATCCCATACATAGTTTTCCCATGAAACAATCGGATTAAAAATTACAGATTTTCCATTTTATCGCATTGACGATATACTGGAGTCGTGGTAGCATCATTCATTTTTTCACCTTATCAATATCATCATTTTCACTAGATGCATCAGCTATCCTCATATCGAAGTCTTCTTGAGTCAAAATCCTTTCTTTTTCATGATGACGAATAAATAGAAACCGATCATCTAACTAATTATCCATTCCAGTCCTTTCATTTCGATCATCACCAATTTGAGATTTCATTTCCTCCCCATTGCGATACCACACAAAGTAGTTTTCTTGAAAACCATTTTTACTTATGTGTTAGCTGACTTCTTCACGGCTCAACTAAGGTCTACCAACACAATTGGAACATGGGTAGTGTATGCGACCACTATCTGTAGCATTGTGAAATGAAAAAACTATAAATCTCTCCAAATTGTTTTGAAAATCGCTTGAGATAGGATCGGTTTCATAAATCCAACTTCTGTCCATTCTGTAAAAAGAATTTATATAAGTCATTTTGTCATAAACAATTCAATAGGATTGAAATTTAATGGAAAATATATTTATGTAAACGATAAAGGAAGGAGTTTCTAGTTGATCTAATGAATTATTAAAACAATGTAAAGATATACTAATTAATTCAGTTATGTGTCCCTAGATTTGAGGTGAGATGTGTTTTGTAATTTTTTCATTTATCACATACCAAGAAGACACCATAGACCTGATAAAACATTGTTCAAGATATTACAATGTGAAGGATTTTCATGAAGGATGCAGAATGTGTAAAGAGAGTTTTTTAAATAAGTTATTGATTCTAAAAAATGGAAATATTGTGAAAAGTTAGTACATTTCATACCACCCAAACTAAAGTCCATAGAAAGTACCATATCACCCCACTAAAAAAAAGGAAAACCACCTACCCCACTACCCCAACCATGTCAATTACCTCAATGAGGGATTCTATGTCTGTATTTGGGAAGAGGTTGAAGGGGTCTAACCTGGATGGGGGAGTTGCAGCCGATCAGATGGAAGACCTCAGGTTAGGGTTCACCTGCGTGGGGGCTTCTGGATATCGGGGGAAATGCAGAGTTATTTGTTTCTGTGTAATCGGGGGCGGGCTGTCCACGGGGATGGTGGGGTTGTCCAGGGGGTACAGGGTGTCCAGGAGGTATGCAGGCTGTCCAAGATGGTGGCAGGGCTGTCTAGGGGGGAGCGGGTGTCCAGGGGGTGGGTGGGCTATCCACGGGGGTGGGGGGGGGGGGATTTCTAGGGGGTACAAGGTGTCCAGGGGGTGGGGGGTGTCTGGGGGGGTGGGGGAGTGTCTAGGGGGTGGGCGGGCTGTCCACAGGGTTGGGGGGCTGTCCAGGGAGTAAGGGGTGTCCAGGGGTGGCCAAGCTTTCCACGAGGGTGGCAGGGTTGTCCAGGGGGTACAAGGTGTCCAGGGGGGTGGGCGGACTGTCCACGAGGGTGGCAGGGCTATCTAGGGGGTAGTGGGTGTCCAGGGGGGTGGGCGAGCTGTCCACAGGGGTGTGACTGAGAGCTATGAGATTTAATTGGATTTTCATTCATGTAATGAAAAACAAAAGATGGGTGTTAAGGATTAGAATAGTATTTTTTAGTGAAAATCCAATTTGGTAGGATTAGTGACTTGATTACATGATGGTATCAAGTTTGCAATTGGGAAAATTTTGGGGTATTGGATTCTAAAAGGCTCCCACAACCTTCTAAGGATATATTATTTCTAGAAAAATTTGTTGTGGGAGAAGGAATTTATCCTATATCATTGATGTCACTTTTAGATCATGTGATGCCTTACTCATCAAGATGACTAGACAAGAACCAAAACCAAAGAGGCCTCAAAACTATCCAAATCTCTAGAAGTGATTAATTCCCCATGATTATTGGTGAACTATGGAAGTGATGACTTCCCACCTGCACAACCCACCCCCCTCCCCACCTCACCCTCAACAGACTCCCCCTGCACAACCCCCCTCCCATCCACGAACTGCACAACCCCCCCCCCCCCACCTGCACCCCCACTTGCACAACCCCCCCCTCCCCCACCACCACCTGCACAGCCCCCTCCCATCCACCCACTACACACCCCCCACCTCACCCACAACATACTCCCACTTGCCAAGCCCACCCCCAACCTACACACTCCCCTCCCCCCACCAACTTGCACAGCCACCCCCCACCTACACCCCCCCACTTGCACAACCCCCCCTCCCCCCACCTCCACCTGCATAGCCCCCCTCCCCCCACCACCACCTGTACACCCCACCCCCACCTCACCCCAACAGACTCTCACCTACCCAGCCAACCCCCCCCCCCCCAACCTGCACACTCCCCTCCCCCCACCTACCTGTACAACACCCCCTCCACTTTCACCCTCCACTTGAACAGCTCCCCACCCCCACCTGCACAAGCCACCCCCACCCCCACCTGTACAACCCCCACCTCACCCCCCCCCCCCCCCAAGACTCTGACCTACCCGCCCCCCCCCCCCCCCCAACCTGCACACTCCCCTCCCCCCCACCAACTTTCACAACAACCCCCCACTAATTGCACCCCCGCCTGCACAACCCACCCCTCCCCCAACTCCCACCTGCACAACACACTGCCACCCCCACCTGTACAACCACCCCACCTTAACACCCCACAAGCACACCCCCTCCCCCAACCTAAACACCCCACCAGCACACCCCCTCCCCCCACCTACTGCACCCCCAGCACCTCCCACCTGAAGAAAAACATAAAACAAAAACAGAACAAAAAATTGATTCACACATGACACCAGAACAAAAATAGAAAACAAATAACAAATCAAATTGAAATTTTTGGGTATACCATACTACAAGAACCTTAGGTTTAAGAAAAATCAAAACATAAAATAAAAAAATTAGATGCAAAACATTGAACATAACGTACTACTTACAGATTTGAAGTGTAGAACAAAACAACCTCGTGATTGAGTATGGATATGCTGGAATGATTTTCCACGCGAGAGAGACATTAGGTCTCAATTTTAGCATTTCAATCACGTGGATGGGATCTCGGGTTCGCTGGGATTTTAGGGGAAAACTTTCCCAACGGTTTACACAAACCGTTGGAAAAGCCTTCCTAAGTCATTGGCTTTACCACCGGTTTTGTAAAACCGTTGGTAAAGGGAGAAAAAATTTAGATTTCCCAACGGTTTCTTCAAACTATTTGGAAATACTTGTTTTATAAATCTATGTCAACGGTTCAGCAGAACCGTTGGCAAACAAGCGTTGGGAAAACCCAACTTCCCAGTAGTGTTTATTCGTAAGTATTTACTGGGGTTATGTTTATCATCCATGTCCATGTTTTCTAAAAATGTTTTCATAAAATGATTAGTATTATTTCATGTATGTTTAAAGTCATTTTTATCATTTTATGACTTTTACCACAAGGTTTGGAATGAATCTTTATTTTGTTTACCATACGAGGTGCTTTTTGACTTTTGCAACAAAAGTACGAGGATAATGTTTTTTTAAACTTATACGGAATGAATGGATTTTTACAGTTTCATAAATCCTTGTTTTCAAGAATCTTACTATACAATATTTCATGACTATTTTCAACAAAATCCTTCTCTTTTAAAATATCAGGGCATTTTGTAAAAAGAAAATTATTTTGAACAAGATAGGATATTTTCCTTAAGAATTCATTTTAAGTGTTTTATCAAAACCATTTTCCATCCAAGATGAAATTATTTCATATGTGTATGTTTCAAGTATAATGTCTCTGTGATTTACATGGTTCCACTTTTCTTATGATGAAATGATATCCATTTGTTTTATAAGTAATATGTTATGATGGGATGATGTTTATGAAACCCATTTTTATTCTTTGGGTTATGATGAATTGTTTGTGTTTATGTTGTGGAAAAAGTAAGAATGACTTCATTATGAGATGGGTGGGACCTATATATCCCTCAAATTCATTGGGTAAAGATTTATATCTCATCAGATAGACATGGCAGAAATGTTAAGTTAATTTGGTTCAGTGATACAGGACTACAACGAGGATTGAACTCGATTCAGAAAGGGACTTTTTCCACTAAGATGGTCTTGGCAGCAATGCCTTGGATACTATGGAAATCATAACATGTTCTTAATTGTTTCCACAATTACATGCTTTATTCCCATGCTATTTTATCATGATTGATGATCCATTATGGTCTATGCCTTACGTACTGCCATGTTTTATGTCATTGCTCAAGATTTTGTTGTTTAAACATTATGTTAATGTTTTTTTAAGTTCAAATGTATATGATTTATTTTATTTTCTCCAGGATTACCCTTACTGCGAATTTTAGCTCACCCTTTATATGTTTTCTTTTCCCAGGATTTAAAGAAAGGTTTTCGGTAAGAAAAAAAAGGAAGATCTTTAGAGGAGATGTTGAAGATCTTTCAACAAGATTAGAAGATTATTTTTCCGAGTTTCCAAAGACACTAAACTATTACGGTCCTTGTGTGCTTGTTTTTATTATGTATTAAGTATTCTGTAAAAGTAATGTAATGCCTATGTACATCAAGATTTGGGTCTCTATAGTTGGAATCAGAGGAATGGTTTAGTTAACCTTTGGAATCTAGGATGCGAAAACATCAGTGATATCCCTAGAGATATTTCTAAGGTATGTCTAGGGATTTCCCTAAAGATAAGTATAAGTATAGGTTATATTCCTAGAATTAAAGTAATGATATTAGAATTAAACCTAAGATGTTAGATATCGAAGGTAATCCCCCTTTATTATGTTGTTTTCCCTAGCATGATTTTTCCCTCTAACACTATTCTTTTTGGGTTTTAGACGGTGGATGGAACCCGAAGGAACCGTGTTGATCAATGTATTGGGCGATGCAATGATTGTCCTCCTGAACAAACCAACATTATGGGAGATGGAGTGAAAAATTTTATTGCTATATTTACAGAAGATATGAATCATTCTAGACTTCCAAATGAGTAGTGAACGGAACAATATTCTATTGAGTCCTTCATGAGGCAACGTCCACCTTATTTCATTGGGTCTTCTGATCCACTTGTTGCTGAATAATGGATCAGTACCATTGAAAGATATTTTCCATACTTCGCTGTTCGGAAAATGAAAAAGTCATTCTGGCTATTTATCATTTAGATGGTGAAGCAGATCAATGGTGGACTCTAATTAAGAATATGAGGCCCGAAGATGAAATTGAATCCATGGAATGGGATGAGTTCAAGAACTTATTTTTCAATAAGTTCTTCCCTCGTATTCTTCGAACAAATATGGAAAAGGATTTACTTAAGCTTAAGCAAAAGGATGATGAATCTGTTGGTATATACAAGGAGAATTTTACAAGGCTTTCAAGGTATGCATCTGGCTTTATCATCCTACCTGAAAGTAAAGTTGATTGATTCTTCAGTGGCTTAAAGGGACAAGAAAATGTTTTATGTGTGGAAAAGAAGGTTATCAAGCAGCTGAGTGTCGAAATAATGGAAAAAGGGTCGCTAATTATGTGAATAAGGAAAAGACTGTAGAGAATGCACCACCAACACTTCAATGTTTCAAGTGCAATGAAATGGGGCATTATTCTAATCAATGCCCTAATCCTAGGGTTAATGATGATCAACGTGAGCAACCTCTTAAGTAAAAGGATAAAGGGAAGTCACATGCGATCACTATTAGAAATGTTGAGTATGAAATCAATGTGGTGGAATGATTATGTGTTTATGTAAAGGGATTCCAAAATAATGTGGGGGAATCTCATATATAGTATTGTGAAACATTGGAATATCTACGTAATGGTTTATTTTGGTTTTAGATAATTATATGGCACCAGTAACCATGAAAAGTGATTCAAATGTTTTGTAAAGTATATGATATGTGCATAATTAAGGGATAAGAAGAAAATTAAATGTTTGATAGTATTCATGAGTTCATGACTAATATAAGGAGAAGGTTATATCATGGTTTGAGTACATATAATTTTTGGATTTTGTAAAGAGTTGACTTTTGACAGCATTCATGTTTTCACTAAGGTTTAATGGGTATTCATTTTTCAAGAGAATACATGATTAAGGTATTCACATGATTGGAATGTGACCAACATAATATATAAGGGATAAATGATGGTATTCACATGCTTGCTATATGACCTTTTTAGTAATCGTTCTCTTTATACTATGAGTTTGGAAAGAAGTATTTTGGATAAGCCTAAAGATTGGAATGGATTAGGTTGAACATAATTTAGTATTGTTTAAGGCTAGAAATTTTTTGGATATTATTGATAGAAAGTTATAATAGTGTAGGTTAAGAAAAGGGACAACCTATAGAATGGGCAACAACAAGTCACGTCGGACAGGGTTGTGGGAATCGAACCCACAACCGAAGTGTGACAGGCCTTTATCGCCTACCACTGGCCTACAGGAAGTCCTTGGTTAGTAGAAACTAGTTTTATTTTATTAAGAGGTATGATAGATGATGTATAAGTCTATTTTTGGAACCATATACGATTAATCTCACCATAAGATGGACTTATGTATATAACATTTTCTAATCCTATGTTTGAGACAGATGGAATGACCTATCATTCTATCACATGACCTGCTAACACTTTGCAAAAGACAAATTCAACTTCATTTCTTTAATGGATGAAGTGGAAATTTTTCAAGGCACGAGCAATGGTAAGATTGTACCAAAATCACTTTAGTATTTCTTTTAACTCAAAAAATTCTTCAACTTTAGGGAAATGATCTTGAAAACCAAAAATGTTGTCCTAGTGTCCTCATATCTGATGAATCAGATGGTACCATAGATCATCACAAATTTATGGCTTTGTGATTGTTGGTTTTTTCATATCCATGTCCTCTACCACTCTTCATCAGAACATGATGCTTATATTTTTCTTCCATATCCATATTTTCACGTATGTTCTCTTATGTGGAAACCCAGATATTAGTTAATTTGGGTAGTCGTTAGATTTCATAATTTAGTTTTTAAAGTTCAGTTTTGGTATTCTTTTTTTCGATGTGGGTTTCTATGAAGGAAACTTTCAAGTAGTAAACCATTTATAACCCGGATGAATTTCAAGGGCGAAATTCATTTTAAGGGGGGTAGAATGTAACAACCTGAGATTTTATGATAATTATTCTTTTTTATTTCTTTTATGTCTTATATTGTACGCTACACCAAAATTAACTTGCACTATACACAACACCATATTAGCTTGCAGTATACACAACACTATTCTTGGCTCGTGTTACACACAATTTCATATTCGTTTTGTGGAAATTATTTTACGCAAATTAAGTATAGATTTTGTTTAATGTATAAATGAAATATGTTTTGATTATGTTATACGCAACACCAAACAGAGTGTTCACTACATGAATCCCTGACTTGTCTTTCATTACACACAATCAAGACCTTCCTCGATAGCATGTGTAGTACGCAATACTGAGTTTCACTAAACGATAAATTATTATAATATTATTATGAACTAGACATTATGAATAGTAATACCCACTTTTTGAAATTTTATAAATTTTATTTCTCAAAATGGACTTGATTTTTTGATTTGGAATATCAAAATTAGCCTAGGGTAAAATTTTGGTATTTTTCTGAAAACTTTCAACTTTTGATGAATAGTGAAAACACTAGGTTACTATTTAAAAACCGAATTTTTATATTAATAACTATTTATTTTATTTGAATTTATTTTAGGTCAAAATTGATACATAATACCTATATAAGTTCAATGTAATTCATTGGATTCATTTTATAATAATTTTAGACGTATAATAATTTTATTGAACTTTTCACCGTCTTTTACCCACATCCTATGAGAGTTTGAAACTTTACATAAAACATAATTTTACCTCTTCTATAAGTGGAATTTCAAAAATAATAGTGACATGGTTAATTTCAAGGAGTAAAATGTGGTTCAATAAGATAAAAATAATTTTTGGTGAATAATAACTTTTTACTTTTATTTACCACTGTTAAAAGTAAATAGGGTAATTAAGGGTAAAAAATGATATTATTATTACCCTAACACATGTCCTAATTCTATTGGATAAGTTTAGTTCGACCAAAAACAACCTTAGGGATAAAATATTACCCTTTAGGTCCACTTGGATTACATTAGGACACTTATTATTATTTTATTTAAAGAAGAGTTAAAATAGTTAAAATCGATGTTTAATAACTAAAACATTTTTAATATAGGATTACACATAAGATAAATCTGACTACAAATATTAAATAGAAATATAAAAATAATTTCTACATAATTGTATTTTATTTATAATTTTTAGACATTAAATAATTTAATTTATGTATGACACAATGATGATGCAGTAATTACCTTATTAATGAAATATTAACATAATTGATGTTATAAATACCCAAATAAATGTAATTTTAGCATTTTTATGAATTAAAATAATTTAATAGATAAATATGACATGTTAGTAATGATTTAATTAACTTTTTTTCGAACTAATTATGATGTTATGATTTTCACAAAAATCAAGTACCAAATAGTGTCAAAATTGAATAAAATAGTTTTTAAAACAAATATTATATTATTAATTGTTATTTTATTCCTAAAAATATATGGTTTAGAAAAAATGACTTAGATAAGGATATATATATTAATAATGAACCAATTATGGTTCTTTTGTCTTGTTATAGTATATTTATTAACCATATAGTGTAAGAAAAACAAAAAGACACGGTAAACGTTAAATTATTTAACTTAGAGATAAATCTAAATGATAAGGATAAACTAGTAACCTAAACTTGTCTAAAACCCATTGGTTGAAAGGATGTATCCCAATACCAACCTTATCTTTGAAATAAATCAATTTTTAGCTATTAAAAACTGAATATGACTATATTATAAAATAATATTTTATGTTTTTTCAAAGGTACCCCTCTTTTCCCATTAAAAAAGGGCACCCCTTCCCTCTTCTCTTGACACCCATTTGAGCCTTGAAGCTCTTCCAAACCCTTAAAATTCCTCTAATAAACCTCTCTAGTTATATCATAGAGGTTCTGGTCATCTCAAAATACCAACTCTAGTTCCCTAAGAAGAAGTATAAAGGAGGTGCGTCGAGGAAGAGGTAATTTCTTCTACCGACTCTTTAAAGATTATTTCTTCTTCTACATCCTCTTATTTAGTTGTTTCATTATAACGTAATAATATAAGTATTAATTATATACTGATATGTTATTATAAATATTAAACAACCCCATTTCACCGTCTATCCATCCTACAGAAAACGAAATCACCGCGCGTGCGTACGTACGGTATACCATCTCCACACCGTGGTGTAATCTGTTTTCCACCACCACCCTACATGGATGGGTATAATGGTGTAAGGAATAACTATATATGATTATTATAACATCATACCAATTATAAGATATATTATCATTCTCTCCAATTCCATTCAATAAATATGGGAACGATTTCATCGCTCATGCATACGTACGGATTACCGTCTCCACAACGCGATGAGATTAAATTACCATGTTAACAAATCAAGAATGATTATAATGTATATATAATAAGTAATCACGAAATATATGACATAATAATGATACTGGATTTATTTATATATATATATATATATATTTGTATGTCATCTACTTAATTCCATTCAAGTCTATAAGGAATGGAAAACAGCGTTCATGCGTACATACGGCGTACCGTCTCCAAGAATGGTGTATTTCATTTCATTTATCTATCTATTATATATATATATACTGAATATATATGATATATAAATCATGATTTATATTCTGGAAGTAATTATATAATGATATAAGTAATAAGAATATCAAGAACAATAATTCCGAACAAGTGCGATAAATAAAACGATTTTACCCAAAACGCTACTTTAACATGGATTTTACAAAAGAACAGGTAATATAAAGTCATAAGTGAACCATATATGATATAATAACAATGAATATTATTCTATAGTAAGTAAATGAAATTATTTAAATCATTATACATGAGGTTCAGATACGTATGAAGCATATCATACTTAAGGTAAGGGATAATTATTCCAATCTCATTCTTATCTGAGATTGTTTATTCGTAAGTATTTACGAGGGTTATGTTTATCATCAATGTCCATGTTTTCTAAAAATGTTTTCATAAAATTTTTAGTATTATTACATGTATGTTTAAATTCATTTTTATCCTTTTATGACTTTTACCACAAGGTTTGGAAGGAATCTTTATTTTGTTTACCATACGAGGTACTTTTTGACTTTTCTGACAAAAGTATGAGGAAAATGTTTTTTTAACTTATACAGCATGAACTAATTTTTACTGTTTCATAACTCCTTATTATAAAGAATATTTCTATACAATATTTCATGAAAATTTTCAACCAAATCTTTTTCTTTTAAAATTTCATGGCATTTTTTAAAAAGAAAATGATTTTGAAGAAGAAAGGATATTTTCCTCAAGAATTCATTTCAAGTGTTTTATCAAAACCATTTTCCATCCAAGATAACATTATTTCATATGTGTATGTTTCAAGTATATTGTCTCTATGATTTAAATGGTTCCACTTTTCTTATGATGAAATGATATCCATTTGTTTTATATGGAATATGTTATGATGGGATGATGTTTATGAAACCCATTTTTATTCTTTGGGTTATGATGAATGGTTTATGTTTATGTTGTGGCAAAAGTAAGAATGATTTCATTATTAGAAGGGTGGGGCCTATATCTCCCTCTAATGCATTGGGTAAAGATTTATATCTCATGAGATAGACATGGCTAGAACGTTAAGTTAATCTGGTTCAGTGATATAGGACTGGAAGGAGGAGTTAACTCGATTCATAAAAGGTCTTTGTCCACTAAGATGGTCTTGGAAGCAATGCCTTGGCTACTATGGAAATCATAACATGTGCTTAATGGTTGCCACAATTACATGCTTTATTCCCATGCTATTTTATCGTGATTGATGATCCATTATGGTCTATGCCTTACGTACTTCCATGTTTTATGTCATTGCTCAAGATTTTGTTATTTAAACATTATATTCATGTTTTTCAAAGTTCAAATGTATATGATTTGTTTTATTTTCTCCATGCTTACCATTACTGTGCATTTGAGCTCACCCTTTATATGTTTTATTTTTCCCATGATATAATGAAAGGTTTTAGGTAAGAAAAAAAATTAAGATCTTTATTGGAGATGTTGAAGATCTTTCACCAATATTAGAAGATTATTTTTCCGAGTTTCCAAACATACTAAACTATTACGATCCTTGTGTGTTTGTTTTTATTATGTATTAAGTATTCCACAAAAGTAATGTTATGTCAATGTACGTCAAGCTTTGGGTCTCTACAGGAAAATCAACCACAAAGAAGCTATAATAAAAATTTAAAAATATACCCAGACCATCTCGCAATGCATGAACTGTAACACCTTAAGCTTTCATGATATATTCCACTTTAAATAAATCTAATTTCATTGATAGCTTTATTTACATGAAACACTGGTCTAAAATGAACTGATATAACTGATTTAAATATTATTAAGTGATAGTTATACCATTTTTGAAATCAGAAATTTTGTATTATCTAAAGTATAATTTGTTGGATTTTTTAAAATGATTTATGTTTCAGTGAATAGTGAAAAATTACGATTTTTGAAAAAATATAATCTATTTAATTTTTATAAAGTAACTTAAAAGTGCCATTATATTTTTAAATTTTTATAAAACCAATATAAGATCCATATTATTTATATTAGGAACATTATTTTACATGATTTTGATATAAGTAAATTTTTATTCTTAAAAATGCAATTTATTTGAAAATAGTTCATCATATTTTTCTAGTTTATTTTTAAACTAATTTATGAAAATTATTGGAATTGAATTTGAAAAAATATATTCTATATTTTTAATCATGATTCTAAAATTTAGTAAATATTTTCATTTTATTTTTAGGCATTATGAATAGTGAATGTGGTAAATTTTATCACCTCTATAAAGGGTAAATCATGTAAATAAAGTTAAAATTAATGTACTAAGGCATTAAAAATATATCCAACACATTTCATTATTTTATTGTATGAAAATAATTGAACCATATCAATCCTAAATTTGAATATATGGAATTTTTATTACATTTTCATTTGATAATAACATTTATATTATTTTAAGTTAAGAAATTCCAAAGTATCACACTCTTATCTTTAATTTATCTAAATTTTTTATATAAGGATAAAAATTGGATATATTTGGTTATATATTTTTATTTAAAATATGAATTAATTATATTTTTATGTTAATTTATTTTTACTTTTTCATGATAAAATAATTACCTTAAATGCTAACACAATGCTGACACAATTCTTGTTTAAGTAGTTGAAAAATCATATAAATTATTTTTTGAAAACTCTAAAAGTAATATTATTTTCGTGATTTATTGTATCCAAATAAATTTATTGGATAATATAACATATTAGGTATTAATTAAATGTTTATATTCAAATTTAACATTTTTATAGATTTCTTTAATGTCAAATTAAATAATTATTGTCAAAATGACATTAATGGTACTTTCTGAAAACAATAAATTTCTAAATCATTTAAAAATAATTTAAATGTTAAAACAATATAAGGAGGATAATATATTATCTAATGTTCATGTTTTATCATTTTATGATTAAATTTTTACCTTATAAGTAAAATTATAACCCTTATTTATGGAAATAGTGTTTACTATGGTTAAGGTTAAAAATTGTTAGATAAGGGGTTAATAAAAAGGGTAAGGGTTTTAATGACATATAAACCTATATAAATTTTATTTTATTATTATATTACGATCATATCATCATTATATAAAAATAGATTTTATTTTTGATCTACTTTCCAAAGAATGTGACTTTATTATATTTTAATATATTGACAAATTAAAAGAGTTCCCCTCCCCTAAATTATAAAAGGGAACCCCTTCTCTCTTTTCTTTACAGCACTTTCAGCCATCTTTCTTAACCTACCCATTTGAAGTTTTCTTATAAACATATATATCCATGAAATATAAGTTTTATTCTTCTTAAAATATCATTCTAAGGGTCCTTTAAACGTGATCCACTATATATCTACCGAAGAAACGTTGATCTTTTTTACTGACTCTTCCAAGTTTTTTTATTTTTATAATTTCTTTCGATATATTATAACAACAATAAAATAATAAATTCAGAATACTAAATATATTTTTATTTTATTATTATTTTGGTAAAACTATTTTCTATATCTTTTTCATCCTATGAAAAGTGAAAACATTGTTCATGCGTACGTATGACTTACCGTATGATCATAGCGGTGTAAATTTTTTTTCATAACCACTTTGATTGGAGGGTTATAAAGATATAACTTACTAAAATATATCATATTTATGAAAAAAAACTCTTCTGTAATTATAATTTCATATTTGCCTTCTTACCTTCAATTCTGTTGGAAACCAACGGTGTCTTTATTGTGTATGTGTGGACTATAATCTCCATGAATGGATGTGATTAATTTTTCATTTCCAATTTACATGGATAGTAATAAGGATGGAATTAATAAATATATATTATATATATTATATAATAATAATTCTATAAAGTTTAATAATTACTTACATTTCTTTCTTTCTATCCGTTGAAAAGTCAAAACAATGTTCACGCGTACGTACGACCTACAATCTCCATGAATGGTGTAATTCAATTTTCTATCTATAACATATATAGATTTATCTATATATATAATTAATATATTTTATATTTTTATCATGATTAAAATTATAGATACGATGTATAAAATATCAATATAAAAGGACTAGAACTGCCAAACTGAAATTCTCTTGAAAAAATGAAATAGTTAACACCCCAAAATATTGATTTTAATAAGGAATTACTAATAAATGTGTGTTGAAATGTTATAAGTGAATCATATATGATATTATAATTATATAAATTACTATATTATATAATTATAATAAATTAAATTTATTATGAAGGAGTTTATATTACTTTCAAAGATAAGGGAACTTGGGGAAATAGATTTTGTCTCAATTTCTACTACATTGAGACATATTTAGCATTATGAATCTCTATACCTTTCTATGATGTATATAATAACCCTATGATTTATTTAAATTAATCTATATTTATTCACGGTGATTTAATTTTCCATTCAGATTTACTCTTTTAGGGGAAAACTTAAAAGATACCAGAGTGGTTAGAATTTAGTTTACAATATCATTTTTTGGGATTGAAATAGTTTTCATTAAAGGAATTTTATAATATATTATTAATAAAATCAATCTAATTCTTTATCCTATGGATATTTAAAGAGATTTAAATTTTTATTATAACATTTCTTTTCTATTTAACTTTAATTAGGAAAATATACGTTTTAAATATAATTTTATCTTATTTCTTTTTTGATCTGGTATTTTTTATGTCCATATTTTTCAAAATTGATTTAAAAAATCCTTTTTTAATTATTAAAATTATTAATTTAGGAAATATAGGGTTATAAATTACTTTTTACAAGGATTTAAAGTAATATTTGTAATGTTTTTTTGAAAGGGTTGTTATTTACTTTCGTTATAAAATTCAGAAGGAATATTTTTTAATGTATACAACATTAATGGATTTTCCCTCCATCATAATTTTTTTACACTATTTAAATTATTCTACAAGTTTTAAATGGTTTTATAAATAAATAATATATAATTAATTATTTTTTAACTGTTTTGATTATATTTTATTTATTTCTCTAAATAAAATTATTTTATGATAAAAACTATATTTCTAATGAATTGAGAGTCATCTTTTATATCTAATTTATTTTATATTAATTAGTATTCTCTTGGAACATTAACTTTATTTTGATCATTTTCATTATAAATTACACTAATATTATATATACATATTGATTGAATCATGTATATGATTATTTCTTAAAATATGTGTCATTTATATATTTAGTGTTTTACTATGAAAGTTATTTTGTTGACAGTGGAAATCATATTATTCTGTATTATTTACTCAACATATATATTTTTTGATAAGTAATATTATTTATAAATTAAATTTATCATTCAATATATGATTAATTCATTGTAAATGCACTGATAGGTGGGTCGTAGAATTATATAGCCCCTTAAGGCATCGACATATCTCATGATACAAATCGGTTAGCAAAATTTACTGAATGGTTTTTTTGAGTATACCTACCAATTGATTAAACAATCATGGAATTAAGTCTTGATGGTAATATATCGTGATTTCTAAAACCATGATGTTAAATATTATTCTCTTCAGTCACTTATAATTTAGTTATAATTATCCATGAGATTAATGTATTGATATTTTCCATCGATGAGTTTCATACTCAAGTTATTGATTAATTGGAATGTTTCTCATTTATTTAAATTTAAATATTGATTATGACTTATTTAGTTGTATATAACACTAAATGAGAATCTTAGCTCGACATTTATTTTTTTCCATTCTCTAAGATGTGAAGAGGCGTATTATGAATAATATCAAGATTTAAAGAACGTTTCTTATGTTTTTTATTTTATATTTCCAATTTAATATGGAAATAATGGATGTATATTATTATTAAAGACTACTAAAATAATCTCTCCATCAAGATGATATCCCCTATATATTATTCCAAGTAAAAAATTAGACAATGACTCTTATTTACTATTTTTCTTGTCTCTACAGTTGGTATCAGATTAAGTATTAAAAAATTGAGAACTAGATATTAAATAAACGCATATAACATAACAATTAAAATAATTTCTCATAATATTTTAGAAATTTTATCATTAGATAGATTTTTATTTTATGGCTCAGTATTCTTGATAATAATGAGCTAAATTAGTGTGTTCTATACTTAATTGATATAAGCTAAGTGAAAAAAGGAAATCAACACCCGGAGAAAATGCATGGATTTCTCTATTGAGCAATACAATATTGATGGTGTTGGAACTAAGAGTATCATGGCCATATTAAGGGAGATTACTTGGGTTATGATGAATAACCATGATCGTATAGAACAACATATTGTTTCACAGAGTGATTTCACCTATATTGGACTGTTTCATGTGATATATACCTCTATATTTTAATGGAACTACTAATCTATTGGTAGTTGAATGATCAATTAACTAACTTGAGAATATATTCCTGGATTTGGTATGTAATAAAAGTGAAATGGTTATCGTGTAAGTGTATTGTTTCAAAGGAGATGTCTATCAGTTGTAATCATTGATTGGTGACACTAAATAGGTTCAATAAATACAATTATTAGAATAGATAACTTTTAATGTGATATTCTTTGAGAAATAGTTCCTGCAAGAATAGTGAGATGAAATGAAGTGAAATTTCCTCACATTAATATGGAATAGAGAAGAAATCATGGAAGGGTATGAGGAAAAAATTAGAGGATTAACTGGGAATCCTTCAGACTATAAAGAGAATCTAGAAATCAAGATTGACTATTTCTTTAATGGATAAAGTCGAGTCTCTAAAAGGTACTAAATTCTCAAATATTTTCATCTTACGATGATGTAGTGTTGAGTGACATTAATATAGAGAAATAATTTTCTAGATATTATGTCTTCAATGGAAATAAATAGAAGAATACATCGACAAATAACTAAGAAAAAGGCACACATCAATAAAGAATAGGGGAATGAAGTACTTTCAATCATGTAAATATTGTGGAAAGAAACATCTAAGAAAATTATTCAAGGGCATGGAAGTTTGTTACATATTCGATGATAACGATTATATGAATAATGAATGTAATGTAAATAAATAAACCACTAATATCAAGATATTAAACTTTAAAGTGATGTGGTATTATTCAAACAAGTCCCCATTAATTAAGGTAACTTATCACAGAAGAATCCAAGTGGAGAAGCCCAGACATATAAAATTTTTATAGCTGAAGTGTAAGTTCCTAGAAATGTGGTGAAAGGTATAATTATAATCTACTCTATAATTACAAATATTTATTTAGATTTAGGTTATACCAACTATTTGTTTTATATGGAATATATAAGTGTATCACATCACCAAGTCAATGATTAGATATTGAGTTGGAATTGAAAACTCTTAATGGGAGGAAAATTGAATTTCATGTCTATATCTCATCTCCAATATAATTTTTTGGGAATATACTTCCTAAAAATATTTTTAATCTTCATCAACTTATATTGAATATAATTTTGGGAATGTATTTACTCTCAATTTTTAGAGCTAATATCAATTATTTAGGAAGGGTAGTTACACATAATATTATGAATCAAACTATGATAGTCTATTAATGTAATAATGAGGCTAAACTCTTAAGATAAATTACATTCATCCTGTGGTTTTTACTACATATTCATGGGGGATATTTATCTGGTTTGGTTGGGATGAAACTCAATACTAATGATATTCCTTTTGTAGGGGAGTTTTTTCATGTCATTACAAAATATTTTCCTTATCTTCCCCCAAATCCTATGGTTATATTTTAAATAGGACACATACCTGGTTCTACACATATTTTAAAGACTCCATATAGAATTACCACGATTGAACTATATGAATTAATGAAGCAACTCCAGTAGAATATAGATAAGGGATTCATTTAACCTATTCGTTCACCATGGGCTGATCCTGTTCTTTTTATTAATAATAACGATGGGTCAATGAGTCTTTTCATTGATTATCAAAAACAATTATGAGAAAATTATTAAAAATAAGTATCCCCTAGCCCATATCAATAATATTCTTGGTCAATTACGAGGAGCTAAATAATTTTTCCAATATTGACCATAAATCTGAATATTATTATGTAAAGTTCATGAAGGTGGATACAACTAAGACAACCTTCCATATAAGGTATGGTGATTATGAATTTATAGGGATGCCCTGAATTACCAATGATCTTGTTATATTCCTGGATTTAATGAATATTTTTTAGGGAATATAATGATCAGTTTTTGTACTCTTTATTGATTATATTCTTTTATATTAAAAGATAAAGGAAGAGGATAAAGTTCATTTGAGGATTTTACTGATGACTCTGAGGAAGGATAAGTTATCATAAAAATTTACCTAGTATTAATTTTAGATAAAATTGAATAATTTTTATGTCACTTAATATCAAGTGATGTTATATTGGTAAATCCTTCAAAATGGAAGTCATTAACCAATGACCTTGATCAAGAATAGTAACCGAGATCTGAAGTTTTATTGGGTTGGAAAGATATTATCGACACCTTGTTGGATATTTCTCGTGACCACAGAATCCACTTAACAAGTTTACTAGAAGGGGGTTAGGTTCTTATGGATAGATAAATGTGAGGTGTATTTCAATGAACTGAATAAAAGGTTGGTCAACGCGCCTGTTCTTACACTAATCTAATGTAGAAAAGGAGTAGTGACATATTGTGATTAAAAAAGGAAGGGATTGGGATGCTTCCACCTATAGAATTATATTATGATATCTTATTCCTCTCATCAATTGAAAATTCATGAATATAATTTTCTAACTCATGATTTGGAACAAGCAGTGGTGAATTTTCCATTGAATATATATAGGCATTAATATAATAGTGAAAGCAGTTATATATATACCGATCATAAAAGAATTAAGTATATATTAATATAGAAATATTTTAATATTTGAATATTCTCTATATAATATGGTTATATTTGATCAAATATTATTAATACTCAATACGTTACCACCCTGGGAAGAAGAACAAGGTATATAATGCCCCGATTCAAAAAGATTATGTTAGTTTTTCCATGATGTGAACTGAAAGAGATCCAATATTTATGGATTTTTAGAATATGGATCTCAAAATATTTATTAAAGGTGAAAATTCATATATTTCTTAGATGATATTTAAACAATCCATCCATGAAAGGATTAAGAATTCATCAAAGTAAAACATGGAATTATAGAATAATGTGAGTAATGTTCCTAAGATCAACTAAGACCATGCTAGAATAATAATCTTCAACAACCAAATATGTGCTCAATAAATACTAGAATAAAAAAATGGTTTGTTGGATAAAGTCTATATTTAATAATTATATATTCATACGAGAAGTAAAAAATATGTATAGTGATATTAAAGTGTATTTATGGAGGGATAAAAAGAAATGGTATATTGAAGAATATGTATCTTGGTTCCTGGTGTGTCAGAAAGTTAAAGTTAAGAGACCAAAGTGAAAGGGTATATTAAAACCATTACCTATACTAGAATGAAAATGGGAAAACATTACGATGTATTTCATGATTTGACAGCCTAAAAGGTATAAAGGGAATAATGGTATTTTGGTTTTAGTCGATTGCCTTAAAAAATTCATACATTATAATACTATTAGATAATAAATCTCTCTTGATCAGCATACCCAGTTATAAATTATGAATTTGTGATGTTAAATGGAGTAACAATCACTATAATATCATATTAGGACCCAAGGCTTACATTAATATTATGGATAAGCCTTCAGCAGGCTCTAGATACAGAGTTGAGTTTCAATACTTCTTGTCATCCATAGATAGCTGGTCAGTCTGAGAGGACCAATCAAACTCAAGAATACAGGTTGATATCTTACACTATGGAATTGAAATGTTGTTGTGATCAAAACCTTTCTTTGGTAATTTTTTTACCATAATAGATTTCACTCAATCATTCAAATGGATCCATGTGAAAACCTTCATGGAAGGAGGTGGGGAGCTCCAATGTGTTGGGTTGAAGTTGGACAAATAATACTATCGCAATTCGATATAGCTTAAAAAATAGCATAGAATGTTAGATCCATTCAATAACATATAAGAGCATCTAAAAGTAAACAAAAACATTATGCTAATAATCATTAGTGAAATATAGAGTTTGAAGTTGGTGATAAGGTATTCATATAAATATATCCTTGGAAGACGTTTATGATATTTTGAAATAAGAGAAATATAAGACATGGATATATTGATCCCTTTCAAATTATTGGTCATACTAGGATAGTATCTTATCATTTTCTGCTTCCACTAGATATTTCACAAGATTATTAGGTGCTCTATTTATTTTTCTTTAGTAAGTAAAGACCTGATCCTTCACATGTACTAAACACAAAGTTTGTACCATTAGAGAAAAAAATGCCTTATAAGGAACAATCGATAGAGATTCTGGATCATATAGAGAATTTTCTAGGAAACAAGACCACTCAACTCATAAAAGTTTTATCATAAATTTATAAAATTGAAGAATATACAAGAAAAAATTAGGATTTGATAAGGAAGAATTATCCACTTTTGTTTTAATTAGAGTGATTTAATTTTGAGGTTGATAATCTTATAACGATGGTAGAATGTAATTCCTAGAGATTTTATGATATATTCTTTTTTAAATAAATCTATTTTCTTTGCTAGCCAGTTTTATATGAAACAACAAGTTTAAACTAAACATGAAAACGTATTGAAATATTTTTTTGATATATTTTTTTCATTTTAAAAATCATCATGTCATTATTATATTAAGTATAATTTTTGGGATATTTCTAAAATACTTTTATTTTCACAGAAAAGTGAAAATAACAATTTTTGTAAGACTGTCATATATTGTATTTAAACAAAGTAATTTAAAAGTATCGTTACATTTTATATTTAGTATTAAATTGACATAGGATCCATTATATTTATATTAGGATAATAACTTTACATTATTTTGATATAAGTTAATCTCTTCACTTGAAAACACAATTGTCTCGAAAATATTTTTACATCATATTTTATGAGTTTATTTTTAAATCAATTTATAAAAAATATAAGAATTTATTCTGATAAAATCAATTCCTTATTTTGAATTATGAGGTTAAAATTTATTAAATTGGCCCCATTCTAATTTTAGGAATTATAAATAATAAATGTGTTAAAATTTGTCGCACCGGTAAAGGGTAAATCAGGTAATTAAAGAGAAAAATAATGTAACAATGTGTTAAAAAATTATCAAAAACATGTATTTATTTTATTTTGGGATATTAATTTGATCACATAAACCCTAAATTGAAATATATAGAATTTTAATTACCTTTTCCTTTGATAATAACATTATATTATATTAAGTAAAGAAAATCCCAAAACATCGCTCCCTTCACCTTAATATAACTAAACTTTTTTACATAAGGATAAATAGATGGGGTGTTCTATTATAAATATATATATTTTTTATTATGGTAACTTATTTTTAATTTTTAGTGAGAAAAGTTACCTTAAACGCTTACACAACCCCAGCATAGTGCTTGTGCAAGAAGTAGAGAAATCATGCAAATGTTTTTAAAAACTCTAAAATTTATATTTTTTTTATTAATAGTTACCAATTAATTTTAATGATAAATATTTCATATTAGAGATGTTTTAAAGGTTTATATTAGAATTTAATATTTTTATTGATGTATTTAAAGGAAAATTAAATTAATAGTGTAAAGAATGACATTAACAATATTTTATGAAAATAATATTTCATTATATTATTTAAAAAAAATACAAATATTTAATGGGGAAAATATATTGTCTAAAATTTCATCAAATTTCCATTTAAGATTATATTTTCACCATATAAGTAATATTATAACACTTTAATATAGAAATTATTGTTATTGTGGTTATGGTTATAACTCGTTAATGAAGGGGTTAATAAAAAATATAAGATTTAAAATGATATATAAATATATATAAATTTGATTTGATGATTATATTAAGATCATAAACTCTATATCTTTAACTCCAAGTCATTTTGTAATCATAATTCAATAAATGTTACTTCATTATATTTTAATATTTTGAAAAATTATAAAACTTCCTCTTTCCTAACATATAAAAGGATACCCCTTCTTTCTTTTATTTAAAAAAATGGTACATATGGGTTAGAAAAAGCCTAACTAGTTATCTTCCTAACTTCCCTAATTGTGATTCTTAAAATACCATTTCAGGTGTCCTTAAAAAGTGATCTAAAGTAAGTCTACTCAAGAAGAGGTCATCATCTTTACTGACACTTTCAAGTTTATTTCTTCTTATACATCCTATAAATCAGTTGTTATAATCATAAAATAACAAATTTTGTATCATAAATATACGTATATGTTATTATTTTAATGGGGAAACCATTTTCTATCTCATTTCTGTCCTATGAAAAGTAAATAAACCATTCATGCTTGTATATAGATTAATCTCTCCTCGTAGCGGTGTAAATTATCTTTTCATCACCAATTTACAGGTATGGTTATAAATAAGGACATAATTTATATATAGATAAATATATATTATTTATGACATAATTAATATTATTGAATTATAATATCATATCTAGCTTCTTATCTTCTAATCATTTGGAAAACAATAACGTCACTCGTGCATACGTCTGGAAAACCACCTCCACAAAGCGATGGGATTTGTTTTTCATTTTTACTTTACTGGATGGTAATAAGGATAAATTTAACAAATATATATGATATATATGATATAACAAAGATTATGTAAAGTTGCATTATTATTTACCTTTGTTTTATTACATCCATCCAAAAGTGAAAACAACATTCATGTTTATGTTTGGCCTATCTTCTCCATAAAAGTGTAATTCATTTTTCCATCTCTACCTTTTATGGATGGATATAAAAACATATATTATATTAATATAATTATTAAAATTATAGATATTATGTAACCATTATCAAAGTACATGTACCAGAACTACCGAACCAAAATTCCATGAAATAAAGACAATATATAACACCTAGAAACAATGATTTCAACACAAACTTATTAATAAATTAGTTTCAAAATATTATAAGTGGACCATATGTGATATTATAAATATGTACATGACTCTAATATATAAGTTTAAAAATTCAAACTTATTATACATAAGGATAGTTCTTTTTCAAATGAAGTTGAATTTAAGGTAAGGGATTTCATCTCAACTTCCACTTCATTGAGACATATTTAATATTATGAACCTATTTACTTTTTTGTTGTGCATATAAAAACCATTTGGTAAATTTAATAATAAAATATATTTTTTAATTATTTTTTAAATTTCTATTAAAATTTATTCATTAAAATGGTTTTAATTTAAAAGTTACCAAAGTGGTAAAATTTTATTTTACAAACTCTTTTTTTTGGGATTGCAATTATTTTCATCGATAGAAAATAATAATATATTTTTTATAAAATATATCTTCTTTCATACCCTCTATATAATTAAGGGGTTTCAATTTATTATTATAAATTTTCCACTCTTTTTAACTTAGATCAAGTAAATAGAGATTTAAAACAAAATCTAGTCTTATTTTTATTTTAAGAGGGTATATTTTTTTTATATACACATTTTTCAAATTATTCTTACAAATTCACTTTTTATTTACTAAAATTGTTTATAAAATAAATTCTAAATTACACTTTACATTATAAATGGTTTTAAGGTAATTTTTGTATTTATTTTTGAAATGTTCTTTTTTTAATTTCTTTATAAATAGTCAAAAAAAAAATTTAATGCATATGATGTTATTGAATTTCCCCATAGCCAAAATAGTTTAATTATATTTAGATTCTTCTATAAATTTGAAATGGTTTTATGGATAAAAATATTTAATGATATCTCATTTTAATTTTTTGATTCCATTTTATTTAATTATCTAAAGTATATTATTTTTTTGGGAAACCAATATTATTATTGAATTGATATTCATATTTTATATATTATTATTATTTTGGTCATTAAATTTTTCTTGAATCATTCACTACCTTGTGATAATTTTTCAGTAGTTATTATATTTTTCATAAATATCTATATTCATTATATCAGGAATATGATTATTTCCTAAACTGGATACCAATTCTAAATATGGTGTTTTTCTATGATTGTTATTTGATTGATTAGTAAAATATTAATATTTTGTATTATTTACTCAATATCTATCTTTCTTACAAGTTGTATTGTTTATGAATTAAATTAATCATTCAAAATGTGAGGAATGCATTAGAAATGACGAGATGGGTGGGGTTAGTAATTATATATCCCTTGATGCGTCAAATTGTATTATAAGTAAAACTAGTTGGAAAAATTTACTAAATGTGTTTTTGGTGTATACATAGCCCCCGATTAAATTGTCTTGGAAAAATTCCTCTATGGTAAGTTATCATGATAGATGAAATCAGGACATTCAATGTTAAGAATTTCCCTTATTGAAAACCTATTAATTATTATCCATAAGATTATGGCAGTGATATTATCCATTTATGAATTTGTTCTCAATAATATCATACACAAGGTACCAAGTTCACATGTGAATATAGAATATTAATGTACTACTGAAAAAACAGAAGAACCAACATTCCCCTAAACATACCAACTAACAAATCCCAACCTCACCACGGAACACTCACCAAATAATGCATCTAATATAGTAAAATAATATCAAGAATATAAAGAATATGTTTCTCACAGTCACTTCCCCATTGATTTTCCACTCAAACGCCCCAACTTCAAATGACATGTTCTCTCATACATTCCATACATATCTTATAACAAATATATTCATCTAGGATGTTGATCGGGACACATCCCAACCAAAACCACCCTGAAAAAGATTATTATCTAATGCTAGAATTAGTTATCATCACACCAAATCCTCATTATATCACATCACAACCACATCACATAACCAAGGTTATAGGGTAACATGACCATGAAGGAAATCAACCATCTTCCCACCTCACACCAAGCACGACCCCAACCACATATCACATCCTCGTCACCAATGGGTAATCTCCAACACCAACTCATATAATCATGGGGTAGTCTCAAAAACCAACATATACAATCACCTCTAATTAAGGAAGAGTATGTAAAATGGGGTATCGAACTATCTGCCTCACCACCAACCTGAATGTTGGGGAAAACACTTAGAACCCATGACATTTGGGTGTGGGTAAGGTTATCCAACTCTATAAGGGATCTGAATTGGGAGGTTTTTATGCTATTTTTAACAATCCACTTCAATATTTTAACCCTAACTACTAAATTATATTAGTAACATATATAGTCCCCTAAAGTGACTGCAATATAAGAGTTTTCATTCATGATTTTCATTATTTTATAAGCCTAAATTTATAATTTTTTTAGTGCGCATAACTATTGCTATAAAATAAATTATTCTAATTTATAAAAAAAAATGGGATTAAAATGAAAAAAAAGTAGCAACAAAAAAGAAGTAATGAAATAGCGTGTAAAAGATGGCTAAAAAAGTAGCATCAAAGAAGAAAGAAGTCAATAGACAAGAGAGAAGTTGAAAAATATAGCAGATCTCCTTATTCAATATTTCTTCACTATTGAAATTATTCAAACTAAAAACTATCTCAATGCATGAATTAAAGTCGGAATTAAAAAATATCATTCATCCTGAAAAGTTGATGACAATAACTAAAATATTAGTTGTTCTTATCCTTTCATCAAGAGATTAACGATGCACACAATGATCATCTAGTGAAAAGATAGAGTTGACTCTGACTATATTAAAAATCCTTAATTGAGGATTGATTAATTTCAACAGTGGGTGTATAAATCAATATATTTCTTGGTCAAACATAATTGGAGATACTCATTAGTTAACACTCTCTGATCAAAGTTATGGAGATTTCATAATGGATGGAAAAGAAAGAACTGAATGAAAAAAAATATATTCATCAAGATTAGACCAAATTTCAATATAAATAATTCTAGAGAGAGATTGTAGTAATGTTTTTAATAAATAAAATATCATAAATAAACCACCATTTAAATTCACAAGATTCAGCCCCATGAAAAATAGCAGGACATGTTTGTGAATCATTGAAGGCCTTCAATATTAACCTATAATGGAAGTCGTAGTAGATCTCTAGATAATAATTTTGTTTTTTCTCTTGAGTCATAGCTCCATAAATTCCCCTTGCTTCTATTCTCCCTAGCCCTTTTTGCATATATTCATTTTCCAACTCACTTTTCCTTTTAATTTTTTAGTGTTCCACTGGCTTGGATTTTTTAAATTCACTCACGAGTCCTCACAAGTAGTAATTTATTAACTGGATTTTTTCACAACATGTATTATTAACAATCCACTCCAAAAAATTCATCCGCTAGTAAAAATTCCACATGTTAGCTAAAATTACATTATCAAAGAATGCTCCACTACAATTCCTAGTATCCAAGATTTCAGCTAAAATAATCCAACAGAGGCATCCAAGTGATCATAAATTTAAACTAAGGAATTTGATCCAAAATCTAGATCACATTCCATTTCAACTTCACAAATACATCAATCTAAGATTTCCAACCTTTTTCCAAACATAAAATAAACTTAAAAATCTTAAAAAAATATATGACTATCCCAAAACATAACATAACATTCATCAATATTGGGATCTTAGGTAATTTCAATTTCCAAAATCAATGAGTCATCTTCATCATGGTCGATTGATAACAAGATATAAACATCACAGGCCTCATTTAAGAACTATGGACTAGCCTTGGCTTTGAATCATCAAACCCGGTTGATCCTTTGCTCGGCCTCATCATCTATGGTTTCGTCAGTATCAGACTAGTCAAGGGCTTAGATATCTTCTTCAACATGCCAAGTTGAGAAAACTTGGATCAAAGAAATCTATTCTGGCCTTAAAACATATTCATAAACCCAATTATATCTGAAATTTCAAAAGCTATGGTAATCAGTGATTCCATTCTCACTGGAATATGAGCTTTTGGCCCATTAGGCATTGCAGTCCCACACTGTTCTCATTTGGAAGCACCACAAATCCTCCTAAAAATTGATAAACATAAATCTTGAATTTAATTCAAGAAAAGTAACCTAAGATTTATTCATCTTATTTGGGATTAATGGAAGGTTCATGGTGGTGAAGGTGATGGTTGACTTGATAGGGACAAAATCAATTAGTGGTGGCATTGGATGACCCGACAGCACTAGCCTCATCTTTATCAACAATGATGATGACTACGAATCAAGTTGTGGCCTCAGTATTCTACCTAGATATGGATCAAGCTTCACTTGTCACTTGGTGTTGGTGTTATTTAGCTTCAATGGTCAGTTTTGTGTTCAAATTGATTAAATCTCATGATTCTTGAGTAATCAAGGATTTTAAATTTACCAGTGAACTTGATTACTTCAGCATTTATTCTTGATCTGCAATGTGAGTCTAGGTAGTTCCATTCTGACTACACCACTGCATCATCCAATAAAATATCATTATAAAAATCAATGTATTAGAAATCCATCGAATAATAAAATAAATATTCATTTATCGACTAATTAAAATAAAAACTAGACATTTAAATTATATAATTTCAAACTAATTATTATATTTAACATTAAATGTTTAAAATTATAAATATAAAACATAAAAAAATAACTGATTATTAAATAAATAAAATAAATAAATTATAAAAATTATAAAAGAATTGAATTATAATTTAATATCACTAATTATTATATTATTTAAATAAAATAAATTTAAGGCCATACTTTAATTAGTTGATTAATTAATTAAATTAAAGGAAAGTAAAACTTAAATTAGTGAAACCAAAAATAAGCAATCAAGATAAAATTTATATCTTAAAATAATCTTCAACATTAAATAATAACTCAAATTTTAATCAAAATTTATAATCAAATAATAAAAAACATTAATTAAACATAAAATAAAAATTTTTATTAATTTAACAAAGAATTTACATCAATTGTAAATTATTCATTAAAAATATAACTTTATTGATTAAAAAATAATTAATTTATATAAAATATGAGTAAAATATTATTAAATCAAAGCTGCATTAAATTCCCCTAAACTAAGCTTTTGATTTTCATTAAGAAAACAATGATCCAAATTTAGTGGTATGAAATGAATCTCAAATATGAAATATTAAATGGCCATAGAATACTGTTTTATAAATGATTTCCCCCTTCACTTTTCATCAAGCAGTGAAAATATTTACCCTCATGAAATTTATTTTTTTTAGTAAATAATATATTCTTGATTTATAAGGATGATTAACCTTAAAATATTTATGATATATTAAACCCACTTCAAATTTCATTTGAATAAATATAAAAACTTATCTATACATCCATTAGAATAGAACCACATAATTAGAAATAAAAATAATTTATACACTCTCTATGGATGAGGAAACCTAATAATTTAAAAGGTAGTATAAATAACTCATCCATCATCTTAAATAATAAACTTAGTGGTTAATCTTGGGTTAGGATTTCCATTTCATAATTCATTTGAATTAATATTTTAAAAGTTTTAATCCAAATATTATACTCCTAGAGAAATAAAAATTGTAAAACATACACCCAATATTTTTCCAAAGTCTACCATTTTTCAATAGGGAAATGAAAACTGATTTACCCACCTAATTTTAAGGGATATTAGAGAAAAAAACTCATAAATGTAGCTATAATACATTCAATCTTCCTAAAAATTAAAATCCAGTGAAAATGATTCATTCCATCTTAAATAATAATCAAATGTTAAAAAAATTGGGGGTTTAGATGGGTTCATATTTTGGTATAGTTCAGAACATTGAAGGACCATTTACCACACAATAAGACTGAAAAATTTTCCCATTATTGAATCCAATGTGGGGAAACAAGTATATTCAATTTAATTTTCAAAAATATTTGACTATTTAGAATAAAATAATCATGTTCAATGGGTAAAAAGAATATTCAAAGTGTTTCTTCATAAAATATATAATTATAAACTCAAATCATGAACAACACTTTTCTTCTTCTTCCCACCTCAATTATTAATCTTAAGAGTAAGGTATACTATTACTTGTTCAAGAAAGTGTTCCAAAAGATTTTTCACAAAGAAAATATTTTTTTCACCAATGCACAATAAAAACATCCAAACTAATAGAAATAACTAGCATGTTTGACATCTAATTTCATCACGAGGATATACTTAGATTTAACCTACTATATAAACCAATTGAGAACAAAGTGGTAAAATCAATAACACTTTATAAGAAAAAAATGTTCATAATTTAAAATAATAACTTTCTTAAATAATAATCTCTATTATCCTTTAATTCCTCAAAAATTCATCGCTTTTTATCATTTAATAGGTATCTCCTGTTTTCTTGAATGCTCTTAAAAAAGTATATCCTCCTCTAGAGGTTCCTTATTACCTTCCTAGAATTGTTTGAGCCTATATAAATAAATGGTGAATGGAACATTTTTTTAAGATATTTAATTTTCACAACACAAAAATGTAAAACATGATTAACAATAAAAGTACCATCCCATTTAGAATAGAATTTATCAGGAAAAAGCTTCCGCTTGGAGTTGTACAGAAGCACATTATCTCTAATATGGAAGTATTTTTTCCAGATTATATTGTAATAAAAAATATTTTTCTTCTCTAAAAATATTTTCATTTTCCAAAACAATATTCCTTAATTGTAAAAACTCTTTCATATTAAGCTTCCACAATTTTCCAGACTGAAACAGATTCAAATTACATGAATTGATAGCCCAAAAATGTTATTCTCTAACTCTATTGGAAAGTAAAAAAGTTACTCCAAAAACTATAATACAATGTTGCATCCCTATTAGAGTCTTATTTTTAGTATTATATTCCCATAGAGAATCCTCAAGTCTTAATCTACAATCTATCTTTTTCGGATTAATAATTATCTCAAGAATATGCTCAATATCTCTATTCAAAACTTCATTCGTACCATTCATTTGAGTGTGATAGGGTGTAGAGACTTTATATCCTACCCCATACTAATTAAAAAAATATTCCAAAGTCATATTACATAATTTTTCCTTGTTTTGTGACAATAAATCTTTGAATCCCAAATCTAAAAAATATATTACTATTAAAAATTTGGGACACTGCTATAGAATCATTAGTTCTAGTGGGAACAAATTCAATCCACATAGAAACAAATTCCACAACAATTAGGATGTACAAATATCCAAATTAATTTCCCAAATATACTATAAAATACATTCCCTAAACACCAAAATCATCATAAAATAATAAAGGTTGGTCTCAGATCTCAAGTGTCTTGGAAATGATTCATTTGAATTGAAAATATTTACTAGTCCTAAAAGACTCATGAGTATCTATAAAAATGGTATACCAGAACAAAAGTAAATAAAGAAATTTTATAGTATTATTAGGTGGAAAAAAGTGTCCACAACAAGTTAGACTATGGATAAATTAGTTTACTAAATAAATTTTAGAATATGAGATACATATCTTAACAATTTAATCACTTTGCATGTGCCATAAGTGAGGATCATACAAAAAATATTTTCTTGAATCACATATCAATTTAGAAACCCACTTCTTTGAAAACTATGATGGACTAATTTGAAAATTTAATTAATTAAAAATTTTCAAAACCCATATCCTTTTTCAACAGTAATATAGTACAACCTATCCCCATATAAAACCTCTCTAATGGGTTCAAAAAATGAATTTATAAGAAAAAAATAAGAAGGTATTCTACTTAAATGACTAGAAAAAATGTTCTAAATACCATTCCTATCATATATTTCTATATCAAATTCTAGAAGAAATAAGATCCATCTAACCACCCTTGGCTTCAATTCAATCTTTTTTATAAGAGGTCGAATAGTATAATGATTTGTGACAACAATGAATTTATACCCTAAATGATATCCTCTAATATTATCAAGGGAAAAGATAATGGATAATAATTCTTTTTTTAATATTTATTAATTTATATTTGGTAGTTTCTAGATTCCTAGAATCATGGGTAATGTCATGTTTTTTCCTCTCTAATATTTCCCCAAAAAAAACTCCCCATAGATAATTATGAAGAATTGGTCATTAACTAAAAAGGAAATCCCCAATCGTGTGGTTTAACTGTTGGTGGGGAAACAAAATTTTGCTTGAGATCACTCAAGTTTTCTTTACATGTCCTATCAGTGACAAAATGATTTTATTTATGAAGAATTATTTTCAAAGGAAAATAAATTCTTTTAAATTCTTTTATGAACCTCATATAAAACCTATCATGGGCAAGAAAATATCTAACATCCTTCATAGTCTGATGAAAATACTGTGAAGAGATAATTTCAACCATGAACTTATGCACCCAAATTCTATTCTTAGACACTTTATGAACAGGAGAAATATCAATTTAAACTAAACAATGACATTTCTTAAAGTTTATTACAATTTTATTTTCAATGGAAAATATAACATCATCCCATAAACATCTAAAAAAATCTAAAACGATGTACCATATACTGTAAAACCTTATATAAACACCCTCATTAGTTCCTTAACAAATTCAAAAAAAAATCTAATCATTCATATTTGAAAGGTGGAAGGAGGATTAAATAGTATAAATAACATTCACTAGTATGAAAATGAACCAAAATAATATATGAATTTTTTTTATCCATGTCCTATGAAGTTATGTGAATATAGAAGTATCAGGAAGAACTTTCCAGAAATCAATAATGGGATCAACCATCTAATATTTCAAGGATTCGATAAAGAAAACATAAGAAAAATTATTCTTGTATAGTCACTATGTCCAGCCTCCTAAAATTAATCCATAACATCATATAGGGAAACCTAACAGAAACTAATTCTTGAAATTAATTATTAACAACTTTGAATCATCGCTACTTGTAAAAAATCTAAAAAAGAATTAACCATAAACTATTAATAGTGGGATAAATTATAACCACAACTAATAAGGTTTTAACCACTTTCTAAACCATTTCTAGAAAGGTAAGATTCTATCTTCTTTGAAATTA
The DNA here is from genome assembly GCA_963277665.1 of Viscum album. NCBI lineage: Eukaryota > Viridiplantae > Streptophyta > Magnoliopsida > Santalales > Viscaceae > Viscum > Viscum album. The sequence continues at coordinate 1,506,651,771 of OY728128.1, read as the reverse complement.
TCTAACAAGATTGGAATTTTCTTCTAGAAAAATTTTAGGCATACACACCAAAGGAACAATCCCAAGAAAATTATTTAAAGACCAATATATAAAATTCATATTATCTATGTGGGCCTCTAAAAGTTGGTTTTATTATTCCCTAGACATCACACTTGAACTTATTAGAGAGGATTTTTGTTTTTCTTCCAAGTATAAATATTTAAATTTTTCAAGAAAATGTTTAATTTAAATTGTGGATGGGTTTTTTCCTTTGGATAGTATATTTTTTATGGGTTCATTGAATTCATTTTTATCCACTTAATCATCCCCAAGAATATCATAATTACAAATGAAAAGATTAAAGGTGCATTTATTTTCCAGAAGAAAAAAATTTTTCATCCTCAAAGGAAAATTTGAAATTCATGTTCCCATAAATCAGGTCACTCTTAAATGAAATATAGTCTATATTTTAAGTTTTAAAATATGGGTTCATGAGAAAAATTCTTAGATAAAAAAATTATCTAGGGTTCCATCATTTTTAACAAAATATAATTTTCTTTCATCTATTTCAGAATCATTTTCACATATAAATTTAGAATTTTCAATAAAATTACACATTACAATAAATTTATAAAGTTTTTTATTTATTCCACTATCATTTTCATAAAAGAATTTATTCTTTTAAAATTTATAAGTTTAAAAATATCATAAAATATTTCTAAAAAAATTTAGTTTCAGATTCATCACAGTTGAAGATCATAGAATTTTAATTTCTAACACACTCATTTTTTATTAGAAAGTTCATTTCCTAGAGAGTATTTTTGTTTAATTCATTATAAGAATAAAAAATTTACCATACATCCTCCAAACTGTAATGAATGGTTCCTTTTATGAAAATTAATACTTTCTTTAAAAGTTTTCAAGAATGGTATTCCTAAAATTAATATTTCATTTGAACTAAATCTAAATTCATTTATTCCCAACATGTAAAAATAAAAATGGAAAAAATATCTTTTACTTTTACCCACACATCCTCTATGACTCGAGTTGGAATTACTAAGCTCTTATTAGTTATCTGGATGACAATCCCAGAATCCCTTAACTCATCAACCTACATAGAAGAAAATATAGAACAAGGAATTGAATTTATATAGGTTCTTAAATCTCATATTGTATCCTCAAACTAATGATAACCAATTATAGAAGGAATAGAAACTGTTCCGGGATCCTTTCATTTAAAAGGGAGTGAATGTTGGTTCATGGAAGAAACCTTTTCCCAAGTTCACTTTCTCACTTCACTTGAACATTTTTTAGTGATCAAACATATATATAAAAAGTTTATCATATTGAGGGATCAGTTTCACAATATCTTATAAAGGGATATTTACAAGTAATTTTCTAAATAAATTTAGAACTTCCTTGTACATTTGAGTTTCAATTTTTTTATAAGAGTGTTTCATAATGGATAAAGAGTAAACTCCATGTATATTTTCATGACTTATTCAAATTTGTTTTTCCCATTTTAATATCCCAATAGGTTTCTAATATCCATATAGGTTCTTTCAATATGGATTTCTTTATTTTTTATTTTACTTTTTATATCCTAATATTTTTTTGACAATAGGTTATTATAAAGATTGAATAGGTGATAAAGCTAGTTCACCAAGTGGTTTAATAAATTATTCTTATAATTTTCCATTAGTTTCAGAAGTATAACTATATTTTTCAATTCCTTTCTTATTATTTTCAGTTTGGGGGTTTTGAATTTTTGTTCCATTTTTTCGAATTGTTTCTCGTACATTCTCTCTTCCTCTCAGATTCACTTTAGATTATTATGGTCATTACCTCTCCTTTTGTTTTTCAATACACTAATTTTAGTTTCCACAAGATCCATTTGAGTTACCATGGGTTATAGTAACACTTTTTATTTTTTATAAATTTCTTATTTACTTTTAGAAATTTATTCAATATGTGAATCATTTATTTTTTAGATTTTATTTATTTTTTAATTCCAAAAATTTGTGGAATTTTGATCAGTTTTGTTTCCATATTTATTTTTATTATACTTCAACTACTAATCAAAATTTTGATGTTGTAAATTCCTTTTTTTATGATCATTATAACTAAACCTATTATTTTTTTCATAATTTCATCCTCAGATGAAATTTTTATTATATTTTAATGGCCTATATTCAATGTTATGGTTTGATAATTGGTTATTTTTTTTATTCTGGGATGGTTTCCCAAAAACAATCCATTAAAATTTTAAAAAAACACTAATAATTGAGTATATTAATCATTAAAATGATTATTGTAGATCAAATTCCATAGTGAATTTTAATGGGGTAAAATGGTTCTAGTTGAGAATATGAAGGTATAGAGTTAGTCAACATCTATTTCAACATGCTTGTTAGATAACTAAATTGACTCTCGATTCAGTTATTTTTAAAAGTGGATGTAGAAACCTCCATGTCAATTTTAACAAAGATGAATTCCCTAGTACCAAATATCTATGAATTTTTCTCTATGCATGAAATAAAGTTTCTAGAAACTATGAGAGTCTTATCAACTAGTTCTCCTCTAGAAACAACTTATATGATGATTCTAATGATTAAAAACAAACCTTTATAAAAATATAACATAAGGATTTGGTCGTAAATCTTATGGTGAGGAATATAGAACACAACTTCTGAAACTTCTCCCAAATTTCATGCAATGTTTCTCCGTATATTTATCCAATTCCACATATACATTTCCATAGTGAGTCAGTCCAAGATGGAGGGAAAACATATTCGAGTGAGATCTTACACATTTGGTTCCAACTCCCTATTGAGCTGGATTAGGAGTAGTAAAACCACTTACTATCCACCCCATCAAAATAAAAAATAAATTCCCACATTTTTATCAGGTCCACGATGACCCCTTATAGTTTCATAGTGATGCACAACATGTGAAACTATTGATGGTGCTTGTGTGGATCCTCACCAAGTGAACCAGGATGATTTGGTAAATGTTGGATCATTCCTCATCTTGGATAAAACCAGGAGTTATGTAATGTTTCCCTAGGAAGATTTAATGATTTTAAAAATTATGAGAAAAAAATCCTTTAATGTTTTTTGGTCAGCGATGTTTTAAATTTCTTGAAGGATTTCTATTTTTAGGAAATTTTCTTTTGGTGTTTCTTTTTATATTGTTAAAACTTAATTCAATATTTTCAATTTTAAGAATTTCATTCTAGTGTTTCAGTTCTATGATTATAAGAGTTTTTAGTATATGATATTTCATAATTATTATTGATGGATATATATCAATTTTTTGTTTTTTTAAGATTTTTTTTAAATCAATAGATTATTATCTATTCCACTCTTTGGCAGCATCCTCAAAAATGAGGACAATTGTATTAGAGAGGTTTTTGATATATAATTTTTACCACATAGATTTAATGTTTTAGTCTCATTAAATGATATAATATATTAGTACCCAAGATTTTCGGCCAAAAAACTATCTTATAGGAGTTTTCTCTCGTGATTTTTATCATTTTCTACTTTTAATTTTTTTTTAGTTTATTTTTTATGGGGTAAGAATTATAGTAAAAGAAATTAATCATACTTCCAAACACAAAACAGACTAAAATAGAAATAATAATTGTATTTAAACAATCATTAATGAAATATTGTGTGACAATAATGGGGAAAAATAAGTAATTATAAGGACCCGACCTTAAACATTACATAATCTTGAATTATGTCAAATATTAACATTGAGGATCTTTTCAGGTTTAGAGTTTTAGAGAATATAGAAATAACTATTACATATCAACTTGAAATTTAAATGTAAACACTAGTACTTAGTATCCATTTTTTTCATAAAATAAAAACTCTTAAAAAGAAGTATGTCTAGTTCCATGTTTTAAACAGAATGACTTTTCCTTGATCCCATCCTTGACCCAATTCATCTATAAGTTCGGTGGAAAACATTTCCAAAACATGGGATGAGCATAAAAATCTCAGTATGGGTTATAAAATAAGGATGGAAAACATTAGCCCATAATTAAATAAAAATAAATGAAACCATACTTTTCAATCACAACACACCATACGAAATCATAATATTTATGAATAACACACACAAATCATAAATCAAAAAGGTAACTTATGACATTCATAACATACATACATTGTAGCTATCATAGCTACATATGGATTCACATTTTGAATAACTATAACAGTATATTCCATAAATCTCTTTGTAAAAACATTATCATTTATGTCCATCACGTTACCCAATGCATTAGAGAGCTATCTCGGGCTCACCCACCCTAGGTTTATCACGGAACCACCCGTATATGTAAACAATGCCCAATAACCATAAAATATTCATAACAAATAACATAAGCATAAAATAAATATTAAATTTCCACATTACAATCACAATATATCATTTCAAGATATTGACCTAATCAATGCTTTGTCAAAAATATTTTTAAAACCATTTAAAAATTTTAATAAAGATATTTTTTAATCAAAGTGTCCCATAACACCATGAAGATTTTAAATGAATTATCATTTGAAAACATTAATGTACATATAAATAAATCCTAAAAACCATTTTGAAAACATGGGCATTAATGTGAAATATTTATAAGAATATATCTTTAAAACATTTAAAAAGATATTTTAGTTAAATAGTTTTTAACAAAATGAGAGACGCTTGAATACAAATAATTGAGTAATAAAATTCACTAAAAAATTTATAATATCATGACAATAAAGGTATTCACTATATAATATGCTGAAAGATATTATATACACCATATAAAAGTGAATTGGTGTATAACGACAAATATGTCTCAATGAAATGTAAATTGAGACGAAATATCTTATAAAAATTGTATCCTTAGATTAAGGATAAATCAAATACATAATAATGTGTGAAAAATATAAATACACACAATATGATTGGATATTTATTGTAAATAAATCATAAGAAATTCACACATGTTCTTTTTAAGAAAAACCCAATGACTTGGATGATTATCTCAATGAATGAAAAATGAGTTAAAATTTCTCTTATCAAGTTCATATCGATGACATGAGAATTTATCAATGGAGTGATTGTGTGTATCAAAAGTATATCCATACAAAGGGGAGTGGAAATTAGAAAATAAATAAATAAATATTTTTCCAACACATAATCATATAATGACATAATTAAGAATTAAAATATTGACCCAAGGAATAGAAATTGGGTTAAAAGGTTCCCTTACTGATTTGGTAACTTACGAAACATACAACCCACGAAAGAAGGATCATAAAATCAATATGTAAATACAAATATATTTAAGTATATTACATAATGAATACACTCTTGGGAAGTATATACACCACAAAAAATTAAATAGTTAAAAATATATCATTAATATCATGGGAATAAAAAGTGAGATGAAAATCCCTTTCCTTTTTATAATAAATCATGCTGTTTGACCAAAAGTTATCAACCACCAAATAATTCACCGAATAACATAAAAATATGATCATGATAATATATATTAAATTTTATTAGACAATACCCCATATTAAATAAATTGGTGTTGAACAATGGAAATCTCACATAATTAAAAGTGAGATAAGAAACCCCTTACATTGTGTGTGTCTTGACTTGTTTGTTCCGTGTTCTTCCTTTAATTCGGGTAACACTCTTTGGTTTGAACCAAAAGGACTTATTGAATTGCCTTAAACCTAAGGTAAAACTTCTAAGAGGAAGGGAAAGATCTTGAGAGCATATTTGGTCAGGTTTTGGATGACCCAAGGGGTGTGAGAGGTGTGATGAATGGTTTAGAAGTGGGAGCTTTTTATAAGGTAGAGGAGTGGCTCTTTAGAAATGTTTGAAAAATTTGTTTTATTATATAATGATCTTCGGTTTCTAAAGGTCCAAAAATCATTAAAGTAGAAGATAATATGACTCATGTTTGAAATAAATTCATCCAATAATAATTGTATATGTTTTTGATGTTATTTTAATATTTATAATCTTATTTTTAACAGCATTTATTAATTAGGTAAATACTACATCATTTTTGTGTCATATATAGTTTAATTTTTTTATGTCTGAAAATTATAAAAAAAATACCATGATGTATGAAATATTTTTTATCATACCAAAAAATATTTATAGTTAAAAAGATAACGTATATAACCCCATATATAAATTAATCAACCAAAAGATATTTGTTTATTTCATTTTTGTCTTTACTTTAAGTTTATTAAAATAAAGTGTCATTATAACTCTTAAGTGGCTCATTGGGGTTTTAAAATTGACCCCAAGATGCCCATGGTGGGACATGACTCAACAAATATGTCTATGACAAGTTTTAAGATAATTTTTTTAATTATAATATTCTTTTTACCTTAAACTAGCATATTTACATTTAAACGCGGTAAATAAAAGTTAGAAGTTACTATTCACAAAAAATATTTTCATCTTATTGAACCACATTTTACTTACTAATAACAACCATGTATGTTGAATTTTCAAAATTCAATTCAATGAAGTGGTAAAATTTCATTTAAATGAAAAAGTCAGTTTTTAACTACTACTTAGTGGTATCACTATTCCTCAAAATTGATGTTTTTCAAAAAAATACAAAAAATTAATCTTAAGCAATATTTGATATTCTGAATTAAAAAATTGTGTATATTTTAAAAAATTAAATACTTATAAGTTGCATTAAATAATTAAAAATTAATTCCTGTTGTCAAAACAAATAGCGTGTTTTTAAGAAACAACGTCTATCAAAAGATCGACACCTGTTTATGTCCAATTTCGAAGTGAAATTAATTCCAATGAACACCATTGGATTAAATGGTAAAAATTTAATCTAATTATACTTTAAAAATAATTAAAAATATAATATAACCATATAAATAAATTTTATTAAAAGGATATTTTGAATTAAAATACAGTATTTTTCACTATTCGTCAAAAAATGATTTTTATCAAAAAAATACCAAAATTTTACCCAAAGTAAATTTTGATGTCCCAGTTCTAAATAAGAATTTTTTACACTCAAACAGAAGATATAAAAGTTACCAAAACTATATTTAAAGAGGTTTATACATTAAAAGGTGGTAAATCGACCTTTTAAATAATATTAGAGTATTTATGTTTAAAATTAGATTTATTAGCATTTTAAGCCTCTAACTTTTATTGGATAAATATAAAAATATTTAACACACATGTATAATCATATTTTAGTTAGTTCTATTAATTCCCACTAATAAAACAGCTGGGCATTAACTACCATTTAAAATAATAATATATTATTATTTTTCAGTATGACTCAGCATTGTGTGCAATATATGATTTCAAAGAAACCCATTGTTGTGTATCGGGTATTCCATCGAATCATAACATCCCCTTTAGAGTAAAATTAATATTTAATTCTCAAATATTAATAAATATGAAAATTTTCAAGTTCTGTATTTACCTGGGATGTTACATCCTTCCCCCCTTTTTGGAATTGCATCCTCACAATTTTAAAACTAGGATTGGAAAGTTCATTAAAAATCCCACATTAGATAAGAGTAAGTAAAAGTACCACTTTAAAAGAAATAAAGATAAGTAAAAAGGTCACCTGAGATAACCCGTATTAGGATTCCATGTAGGAAAACATGGATATGGAAGAAAAAAATGGTCATGTTCTGATGGAGAGTGATAGAAAACATGATTAGCAGAAAGTTAACCACTAGAAAATCACAAACATGTATAGGGTTAAATGGTCTTTGATTCCCCAGTAGGAAAAGATAACAGAAAAAGTTTTTGTTTTAAGTTCCTTTTCATAATGTTGAGGAATTTATTTAAGAGCCTGACTAAGAACATAAGGGCACATACTTACTTATCATGTAGACTTACATCCTTTACTAAATTCCAACCACAAACTCATTGTTTCTTCAAACTATGTGTATTCAAGATGACTTGTTCAAATTGAAAGAATTGCAATCAACTTCGAGAAAATCACATAGTCCACAAAATATGATCAATATATTTCCCCTATCATTAGACATAAACCAGAACAAAAACATTTAGTACAAGATTAGATAATCCCCAAAAAGGATAATCCTTTATAAAATGAAATATTATTCCTAATCTCCAAAATTCAACAAACAGTACCCTAAGTTCAACAAAGACCATTCGATAAACAATTATCCATAAATTATTCAAATTAACCCAAACTATGATTGAAACCCAAAATTTATAAAGGATTTGATTACATAGTCTTCCAAAGTAAATCATGATATTTATCTCCAAAAACATCGACTACTTTTAAAGTCTCATTCTGAAGTGTAATTATCCAAATCACATACTCTTTATGATTGGTTAACCATTTCCATAGATAACCCAAAATAAACATATTCTTGATTCATAAAATCATATAACTATAAATAATTTGTCATACTAACCAGGGACTTCACGTAATCTAGTGGTAGGTGATAAATCTTAGTCACACTTTGGTTCTGGGTTAGATTTCTGTAACTTTGTCTAACGCAAAAAATTTCCATACAGTCTACGTGTTGTACTTTATCAAAAACAATATAATTTATAACATTCCAAAAAAGAGAAAAATTCATAAAAATTAACCATAACATATTTTAACCACAAAGGTTATCTAATTACTTTCATTTTGCATCCCAAAATGTTCTAACCTATAATTTCCTCAAATTCAAGGATCATATAAACCCAAATGGAAATTTATAACTATATCCACAAAAGAAAAGATAATTATTCCATGAATAAAATTTTCATATATAAATCTTTAGGGTTACACATACTATAAAAACCCTTCTAATTTAATCCCATCATCAAAAGAGAATTTATACTTTTAATCATTTCATTATCCTAAAATCTACCATAACACATGTATCCCTTATATGTTGACTTTTAACTCATTCAACATTCTTCATGATCCATTAACCATTCATTTCCAACTAATTCCAAAAAAATTCTTTCCTACAAACAAAATCATGAATTGTATCCTATGATTCAATTACATCAAAACATATGTTAAGAAATAATACATACCTTTAATTGGTTATTCTCAGTTTCTTCATCCTTAATCGAAATGTCATTAAGTATTAGTAAACATATATTTGTATTATCCTCTTGATCACATTCCTGAAACTTATTCATATGACATCTATTTGTATAATTACTACACACACCGCATTTAAAACATTTAATTGATCCCACAGAGAGAAATTTTTTCCCTTTCCTCGAGTCAAATGGATTCTTCCTATTTCCATGGCTGGTTTTGGCTTTATAACCTTCACTTACACATCTATAGAATCTTCGCATCCCATTAAAGCATTTTCCTAAGTGTTCCATTCCACATCCTTGACAGATAGGTTATTGAACATACTTAACTTTATGATTATTACATGAACTTCCGTTGGGATTCGTTTCTCGCATAAAATATTCCTAATAAAACTCACTAAGGTTATGTGGTCAATCATGACTCCAGATAATTGGTTAAGAATAACGACAAGAGTTCTCATTGATGATCCCATTTCATCCATTTGCTCAATCCGAAAACCGTCACATTTTTTTCACATCCACTGTTACTTTGGTGTCTACTAGATCTGGCCATTTACTAAAACCAAAATGTTAAGTGTGAGTATATCATTAATATAATAATATAATATATTATGATGAGGGTAAATACTAAGATATATGTATTCATGTTTTCTTAAACTCATTCACTTTATCTAAAATAACTATGACTCTTTCTAAAATCCTAACCATTATGATAATTTCAATTAGGCTTAAAGAACACCCTAACCTCTAAAGTTATCTAAACTGACCTATGATACCAACTATAAGGATCTGGCCATAAAAATTACATAATATTGAATTATTTCAAGAATTCACATTGAAGATCTTTTTAGGTTTAGAGTTTCAGAGAATTAGGAAATAAATATTACATATCTACTTGAAAATTTCATGTAGACACTACTACTCAGTATCCATTTTTTCATAAAATAAAAAATCTTAAAGAGAAACATGTTCAGTTCCATGTTCTAGACAATATGACTTTTCCTTGATCCTATCTTTCACCATGTTCATCTTTAAGTCATGTGGAAAACATTTCAAAAACATGGGATGAGAATAAAAAGCTCAGTAAGGGTTATAAAAAAAGGAAGGAAAACATTATCCCATCATTAAATACAAATCAATAAAACCATAATTTTCAATCATAACATACCTTACGAAATCATAAGATTTATGAATAACACACACAAATCCTATATCATAATGGTAACTTATGGCATTTATAACATACTTACATTGTAGCTATAAGGCCCCGACCTTAAACCTTAATATTGAATTAAATGAATAATTCACATTAAGGATCTTTTCATGTTTAGAGTTTTAGATAATTAGATCATAAATCATGAATTACATTCCACATTTAAACAAAGTGGTTACATAAAAGATATTATTCATTTTTTCCCATCAACGAAAACATATTAAAAATAAAACTTGGATTCTTTCTTGATACTTCCTTGACACTATCGTCATATCATGCACCTTTCCCTTGACCTTTGTAAAAAATTTCGAAAACATGGGATGAGCATAAAAAGCTTAGTAAGGGATATTAAAATATGGAAAGGAAACATGAGTACATGTATACATAAGAATCAATAAAATCATACTTTACTCATAAAACATAAGTACTTTAACATACCTCATCAAATCATGAATAAAATATAGAAATCATAAGGCATAAAGGTAACTTGAGGCATTCATAACATTCTTACATAGGGATTAACCCTCTTGGTTACGTTTGGAATACCCGTCACAGTATATTCCCTAAATCTCTTCGGAGAAACCTTACCGTTTAACTCTTTCGCGTTACCCAATGCATTGGAGATCTATATCGGGCCCACCCGCCCTTAGTTTATCGCGGAACCACCCATCTTCATAACAATGCCCAAGAACCATAACATAATCATAGCACATAACTTAAGCCTAAAAGAAAGATAATATTCCCACATTGCAATAACAATATAACATTTTATGATATTGAAATAATGAATCCATTCTAAAAACCATTTTCAAAACCATTTAAAACATTTAATAAAGATATTTTTAAATCAAAGTGTCCCATACCACATTGAATATTTTAACATTTTAAACCATTAATATCCATATAAATAAATCCTTAAAACCATTTTGAAAACATGGATTTTAATGAGAAATATTTATAAGATTAAATCATAAAAACATTTAAAACGATATTTTAGTTAAAGGGTTTTTAACAAAATGAAAGACACTTGAATACAATAATTGAGGAATAACATTTAATCAAAACTTTATAATATCATGGGAATAAAGTTATTCATGATATAATATTACAAAGGATAGTATATACACCATATAAGAGTGAATTGGTTCATAACAACAATGATGTCTCAATGGAAATGGAAATTGAGATGAAATCCATTATAAAGATGGCATCCTTAAATTAAGGATATATCAGTCTCATAATTATGTGCGACAAATATAAATAAAACAAATATAAGTGGATATTATGTGTAAAATAATCAAAGGTCATTCACACATATTCAAAGTATGACATATTCAATAACTATATGTTTAACCCAATGAAATCGAAATTTGGTTAAGAAGTTCCCTTGACAGCCTAAGGACGTCACATCAAATATTAGAAAAAGAGTTGATAAGAGAGATTAAGGGTATATCATCTCTTGGACATAAAATTTACGGCAATAAGGATATATAATAACATATCCCGAAATAATAAGATGAAAATTAAAAGACATAACAAAATAAGTCTTTTAAAAAGAGGAGGGTGAAAGGTTCCCTTACCGATTTGGGTAACTTTCGAAACGTACACCCCATGAAAGAATAACTATACAACATTGATGTAAATACTCATAAACGAAAGTATTTTACACAAAGAGTAGAATAATGGATAGTACATACACCACTCAAAAGGAAATATTGTCAAATGTAGCAAGAATCTCACGGGAATAAAAGTGAGATGAAAAACCCCTTACGAAAACTCGGCAGCCTAACGGCGCCACTTAAAACTTCAAAAAATGGATCAATGAGATCAAATAGGGTCTCTCATCATATTAACATAAAATTTAAATCAATAGTAATATAAAATAATATCCCCCAAAATAACAAAGAGGAGCTTAAAAGAAGTGACATAAAGAAGAGTACTTAAAAAGAAAGAGGGAGGTTGGATCTCTTACGAAAATTCGGCAGCCTAACGACGCCACTCAAAATTTCCAAAATTGATTGATGAGAGAAAGTAGGGTCATTCATCATATGAACATAAAAATTACAGTAAGAGTTATATAAAATAACATCCCAGTCATAAGAAAGATTAGCTTAAAAGAAATTACATAAAAGAGTGTACTTAAAAAGAAAGAGAGGGGTAAGATCCCTTACCTCGTGTCCGACATGACTCGATCGTTCATTAATCTCCTGAATAATAAAATTTGGTCAATTTATAATTTCTTAAGGACCTCCTTTAAAGATTATTATTCAGTTCATATCACATATTATAATCTTATAATAATTTGTTAATAAAGTGAGTTCATATCAGACGTTTTTGTCGATGTTCAGTACATGAGTAAAAATTAAACTTGTTGGAAAAGAGTTTTCCATGTAGTTATAGGTTCATCATATCCAGAATAGTATTTATGTTTTAAATATCATCTATATCCAGTATATATTCATTTTATACTATTACATAGCATTTGGAGATAAAAAATTAAAAGCACCATTCATGGAGACGGTAGGCCGTACGTACGCATGAACGCTACTTTCATTTTTTCTGTATTAAATGAAATGAAATAATAATTATATAAAGGTATATTATAATTCAAGTAGGATATTTTATGTAATATCATTAATTAAATCCTTTATACGTCCCACATATGGCATTAACGAATCAAATCACATTGAGGGGGCGGTAGTCCGTACTTTCTAAAATGAAGATATCACATTTTCCCATAATGGAAACCATAAAGGTATGCCATAAATGAAAAATAAATAAGCTTAAAGAAAACATAAAAATATTATATATCATATATAAATATATTGATATCTTAATGGCCACCTTTGAAGGTGTTAAAAGAATATTGAACAATCATCGTTTCGTGTGGCAGTAATTCGCCATCCACAGAAACAGTATGTTCTTTAATCATTAGACGGAGGTGTGTGAAAGTGTAGCTCGAATAATTAATATAACAACATCCTAGTATATTTAATATACTGTTTTTGTTACACAAAAAAGTAATAAAAAGAGTTTAGGGGTTTGGAGAAGAAAAATAAAACAAAAGAACACAAGGGAAGACATTACCTTTAAATCAGGTAACTCTCTTTGATTTGAGCTCAAAGGCTTCCTTGAAAAGGATTCTGAACTAAGTGAGGCTTCAATTATGAATAGAGGGATGTGTAGAGATTAAATGGGCAGGGGTTGGCCGAGACAAAGGCTTGAGAAGTTTGTGTAAGGTGTTAGAGGTGGGGGCCTTTTATAAGAGGAGAGGAGGGGCACTCTTGGAAAGTTATAAAATATTACATTATTATAAAATGACATTAGGATTTTAAAGGTCCCAAAAGGATATATTTCGAGTATAAGGTGATAAGGTTTCTAAATCAACCCATACAATAGGTTTTTTACCTGTGTAAGATTTAGATTTCACCCTATCTTCTCATTTTATTTAAATCATTCCTTTGTGGGGTAATCACTGCATCATCACGGTGTCATAAATAAATTAATGAATTTAATGTCTAAAAATTATAAAACAAATATAATGATGTAGGAAATATTTTTATCTTTCTAATGAATATTTATAGTAAAAAATATGACTTGTTTAACCCCATTTAAAAATTATTTTAGTAAAACAACTCATGTTTGTGACATGTTTATTTTAACTTTAAATAAAAAGTTATTTATGTCATTTTCCTACCAAAGTGGCTCCATGGGGTCCCCAAGTTGACCCATGGATTGTTTTGGTCGGCCATGACACATCCAATGAGGGTAGGACATGCGTCTAGGTCATTTAATATTATTAAAATATTATTTTTACCTTAAATTACACTAATTACCTTTAATCGCGATTAATAAAACATAAATGTTACTATTCACCAAAAATTATTTTAATCTCATTGAACCACATTTTACTTATTAATGACAACCATGTATGTCGGATTTTTTAAATTCAAAACACAGAGGTGGTAAAATTTCATTTAATGGAAAAATCAGTTTTTTTAGTACCACTTAGTGGTTTAACTATTCATGAAAAATTGAGGTTTTTCGAAAAAATACCAAAACTTCACCCTAAGCTATATTTGATATTCCGAATTCAAAAATGATGTCTATTTTAAAAAATTCAAAACATATAAGTTTCATTAATTAATTTAATAATTAATTCCCGCTGTCAAAACAAATAGTGTTTTTAAAAAACAATATCTATTAAAAGATTGACACTAGTTTAAGTCCAATTTCAAAGTGAAAATAATTCCAAAGAAAAATATTGGATTAAATTGTAAAAATATATTCTAATTTCACTTTAAAAACCAATTCAAAAGATAATATAATCATATTAATAAATTATATTAAAAAGAGGTTTTGAATTAAAATACAACATTTTTCACTATTCATTAAAAAAATGAACTTTATCGGAAAAATACCAAAAATTTACACAAAGTAAATTTTGATGTTCTGATTCTAAAGAAAAATTTTATTTTGTCAAATATAACACATAAAATTGTCAAAATGTGGATTTAAAAGAGGTTCTCCATCAAAAGGCGGTCAATCGACCTTTTAAAGAATATTAGAATGTTTACGCTTAAAATTGGATTCATTCGAATTTTTATCCTATAACATTTATTGTAAAAAGTAAAACTATTTGACAGACATATATAATCATTTTTTAGTTAATTCTGTTCATTCCTGCCATTATAACGGCTAGGCATTAACTACAATTTAAAATAAAATTATTTTATTATTAGAGTGCAACGTAAGATTCCCAAGAAACTCGTTGTTGCATATTGGGTACGCCATTGATCATAGCATCCCCTTTAAATTAATATTAATATTCTATTCACAAATATGGATAAATGTGAAAATGTCATATTCTTTATTTATCTGGGGTGTTAAATCTTCCCCCCTTTTGGGAATTGCTTCCTCGCAATTTTAAAATTGGGCTTGGAAACTTCATTGAAAATCTCACATCGGAACAGGAGTCAGTAAAACAATCACATTAAAATAAAGAAAGAGAAGTACAAAGGTCACCCAAGTTAACCCATACTAGGATTCCATGTAGGAAAACATTGATATTGAGGAATAACCAAAGGGTCATGTTTTGAGGGAGAGTGATGGTAAACTTGTCTAGGAGAAAGTTAACCATATGAAAATCACAAACTTGTGATGGGTTAAACGGTATTCAATTCCCCATTAGGAAAAGTCAATAGACAACATTTTTTTTAAAGTTACTCTTTATTGAGGAATTTATTTTTGAGCTTAACTAAATCATAATGAAACATACTTACCTATCACGTAGACTTTCAAATTTTACTAGATTCCTTAATCAAACTCGTATTTTCTCCAAAAGACGAGTATTTAGGAAGACTTGTTCGCATTAAGAGTACTATAATCAACTTCTTGAGAATCACCTAATCCAAAAAAGAGAACTATATATTTCCCATGTCTTTAGACAAACACCAAAACCAAAATTGTTAGTATGAGATCAGATAATCCACAAAAGTATAATCCTTTATAAAAATAAAATCTATTCTTAATCTCCAAAATTTGTCCAAAAAACCCAATGTTCAACGAAGACCATTCGATAAACAATTGTCCATAAAATTCTTCAAAGTAAACCAAACTAATATTTAAACCCAAATATTTGAAGTATTTAATCACATAGTCTTCCAAGGTACAAATTAACTTTTATCTCTAAATAACATCAGTTGCTCTCAAATTCTCATATAGAAAGGTAATTAAACTAATCAAATATCCTCCATGATAGGTTAATCATTTCCCTAGATAACCCAAAATAAAAATACTCTTGATTCCTAAAATCGTCTAACTAAAAAAAATTAGTCAAACTAACCAGGTACTTCACATAGTCCAGTGGTAGGTGATAAATACCAATCGCACTTTGGTTGTGGGTTCGATTCTCGCAGCTTTGTCTGACGCGACGGGTTGTCACACGGTCTGTGTGTTTTCCTTTTTTCTAAAACTATATAATTCTAAAAACATTCCCCAAAACGAGATAAAATCTTCAAAAATAATCATAACATATTTTAACCTCAAGTTTATCTCATGCCTTTCATTTTCCATCATAACATATAATAACCCATAATTACCTCAAAAGTAAGGATCATATAAACTCTAATGTTTACCTTTATAATTATTACCTGAACTTCCAAATCGATTTTTTCATCTCGTACATGATGCATTAGAGAACGCACCAAGGATCAAGTGGTTGATCGTGACTCCTTGATAGTTGGTTTATCACAACCATGAGATTCCTCATTGAATCCCCTATTTCATCCATCCTCTTAATTAGAGAACCACCATAGTTTCCTTCATACCCATTGTCACTTTGGTTCTTGCTAGATCCATCCATTTACTAAATCCAAAAATGTCAGTGTGATTATATCAACAAAACCATCATGTACTAATGAGGAAGATAAACACTTATATATACTTACTCATTCACTTTATCTAAAACTAGGACTCTTTCTGAAATCCTAACCATTATGATAATGTCACTTATGCTTAGAGAATACCCTAACCTCTAAAGTTATATAAACCGACCTCTGATGCCAACTATAAGGCCTCAGCCTTAAACCTTACTTAATATTGAATTAAATGAATAATCCACATTGAGTATCTTTTCAGGTTTAGAGTTTTAGAGAATTAGATCAGAAATCATGAATTGCATTCCACATTTAAACAAAGTGGTTACATAAAATATATTATTCATTTTTCCCATCAACGAAAACATATTTAAAATAAAACTTGGATTCTTTCTTGACACTTCTTTGACACTATCATCATATCATGAACCTTTCCCTTGACCTGTGTAAAACATTTCAAAAACATGGGATGATCATCAAAAGCTCAGCAAAGGATATAAAAATATAGAAAGGAAACATGAGTACATGTATACATAAGAATCAATGAAATCATACTTTACTCATAAAACATAAGAACATTAACATACCTCATAAAATCATGAATAAAACATAGAAATAATAAGGCATAAAGGTAACTTGAGGCATTCATAACATTCTTACGTAGGGAGTAACCCTCGTGGTTACGTTTGGAATACCCATCCCAATATATTCCCTAAATCTCTTCGGCGAAACCTTAACGTTTAACACCTTCGCGTTACCCAATGCATTGGAGAGCTATATCGGGCTCACCCGCCCTTAGTTTATCACGAAACCACTCGTCTTCATAATAATGCCCAAGAACCATAACATAATCATAGCACATAAATTATGCATAAAGGAAAGATAACATTCCCACATTGCAATAACAATATAACATTTTAAGATATTGAAATAATGAATCCATTCTAAAAACCATTTTCAAAACCATTTAAAACATTTAATAAAGAGATTTTTAAATCAAAGTGTCCCATACTACATTGAATATTTTAACATTTTAAACCATTAATATCCATATAAATAAATCCTTAAAACCATTTTGAAAACATGGAAATTAATTAGAAATATTTATAAGATTAAATAATTAAAACATTTAAAACGATATTTTAGTTAAAGGGTTTTTAACAAAATGAGAGACACTTAAATACAATAATTGGGGAAAAACATTTAATCAAAACTTTATAATATCATGAGAATAAAGGGATTCATGATATAATATTCCAAAGGACAGTATATACACCATATAAGAGTTAATTGGTGCATAACAATAATGAAGTCTCAATGGAAATGTAAATTGAGATGAAATCCATTATAAAGATGGTATCCTTAAATTAAAGATAAATCAATCTCATAATTATGTGAGACAAATATAAATACACCCAATATAAGTGGATATTAAGTTTAAAATAATCCAAGGTAATTCACACATATTCAAAGGATGACATATTCTATAACTACATGTTGAACCCAGTGAAATCGAAATTGGGTTAAGAAGTTCCTTGGACAGCCTAACAGCGTCACATCAAATTTTAGAAAAAGAGTTGATGAGAGAGATAAAGGGAATCTTATCTCTTGGACATAAAATTTACAGAAATAAGGATATATAAGAACATATACCCACATAATAAGATGAAAATTAAAAGACATAACAAAAGAAGTCTTTTAAAAAGAGGAGGGTGAAATGTTCCCTTACCGATTTGGGTAACTTTCGAAATGTACACCCCATGAAAGAAGGACTATACAACATTGATGTAAATAATCATGAAAGAAATAATGTTACATAAGGAGTAGAATAATGGACAGTACATACACCACTCAAAAGGAAATATTGGAAAATGTATCATGAATCTCACGGGAATAAAAGTGAGATGAAAAACCCCTTACGAAAACTCGGCAGTCTAACGGCGCCACCTAAAACGTCCAAAAATGGATTGATGAGATCAAATAGGGTCTCTCATCATATTAAAATAAAATTTACATAAATAGGAATCTAAAAGAATATCCCCCAACATAACAAAGAGGATCTTAAAATAATTGACATAAAGGAGAGTACTTAAAAAGAAAGAGGGAGGTTGGATCTCTTACGAAAATTCGGCAGCCTAACGACGCCACTCAAAACATCCAAAATCGATTGATGTGGGAAAGTAGGGTATCTCATCATATGAAAATAAAAAGTACAGTAAGATTAATATAAAATTACATCCCAATCATAATAAAGATTATCTTAAAAGGAATTACATAAAAGAGTGTACTTAAAAAGAAAGAGATGGGTAGGATCACTTACCTCGTGTCCGACATGACTCGATCATTGTTTAATCTCCTGAATAATAAAATTTTGTCAATTTATAATTTCTTAATGACCTCCTTTAAATATTATTATTCAGTTCATATCACATCTTATAATGTTATAATAATTGGTTAATAAAGTGAGTCCATATCAGACATTTTTGTCGATGATCGGTACATGAGTAAAAATTGAACTTGTTGGAAAAGAATTTTCCATGTAGTTATAGATAAATCATATCCAAAATAGTATTGATGTTTTAAATATCATATATATCCATTATATATTCATTTTATACTATTACATAGAATTTTGAGATAAAAAATTAAAAGAACCGTTCATGGAGATGGTAGGCTGTACGTACGCATGAACGCTACTTTCATATTTTGTTATATTAATGGAATTAATACAAAATGAGAGATATATATATAATAATTACATAATTATATCCATAATTTAGATTTAATATATTTAATATATATCCATTATATATATGTACTTATAATAGTACATAACATTTGGAGATAAGAAATGAAATGTACCATTCATGGAGACGGTAAGCCATACGTACGCCTGAACACTACATTCATTATTTTTGTATTCAATGGAATGAAATAATAATGATATAAAGGTATATTATAATTCCAGTATGATATTATAAGTAATAACATTAATTCCATCCTTTATACGTCCCACATATGGCATTAACGAATCAAATCACTTTGAGGGGGCGGTAGTCCGCACTTCCTAAAATGAAGATATCACGTTTACCTATAATGGAAACCATAAAGGTATTCCACAAATGAAAAATACAGAAGCTTAAGGAAAACATAAAAATATTATATATCATATATAAATATAGTGACATCTTAATGGACACCTTTGAAAGTGTTAAAAGAATATTGAACAATCATCGTTTCGTGAGGCAGTAATTCACCATCCACAGAAACAGTATGTTCTTTAACCATTAGACGGAGGTGTGTGAAAGTGTAGCTCTAATACTTCTTATAAAAACATCTTATTATATTTATGATACTGGTGTTGTTACAAAAAAAGTAATAAAAAGAGTTTAGGGGTTTGGGGAAGCAAAATAAAACAAAAGAACACAAGGGTGGACATTACCTTAAAATCGGGTAACTCTCTTTGATTTGAGCTCAAAGGCATCCTTGGAAAGGATTATGCCCAAATTGAGGCTTAAATGATGAATAGAGGGATGTGGACAGATTAAATGGTCAGGGGTTGGCCGAGACAAAGGCTTGAGAGGTGTGTTTAAGGTGGTAGATGTTGGGGCCTTTTATAAGAGGAGAGGAGGGGTACTCTTGGAAAGATATAAAATATTACTTTATTATAAAATGATTTTCATATTTTAAAGGTCCCAAAAGGATATATTTATAGGATAAGGTGATAAGGGTTCTAAATCCACCCATCCAATAGGTTTGTGACAAGTTTTAGACTTAGATTTCACCCTATCTTCTCATTTTATTTAAATCATTCATTTATGAGGTAATCACTACATCATCACGGTGTCATAAATAAATTAATTTATTTAATGTCTAAAAATTATAAAAAAACTATAATGATTTAGGAAATCGTTTTATATTTCTAAGTAATATTTATAGTCAAACATATGACTTGTATAACTCCATTTAAAAATTTTGTTAGTAAAACAACTCATGTTTGTGACATTTTTATTTTAACATTAAATAAAAAGTTAATTATGTCATTTTCCTACCAAAGTGGCTCCATGGGGTCCCCAAGTTGACCAATGGATTTTTTTTGGTCAGCCAGGACACATACAATTAGCGTAGGACATGTTTCTAGGTCATTTCAGATTATTAAAACATTATTTTTACCTTAAATTGCACTAATTACCTTTAATCACGATTAATAAAACTTAAAAGTTAATATTCACCAAAAATTATTTTAATCTCATTGAACCACATTTTACTTCTTAATGAAAACCATGTATGTTAGATTTTTTAAATTCAAAACACAGAGGTGGTAAAATTTCATTTAAAAGAAAAATCAGTTTTTAATGTACCACTTAGTGGTTTCACTATTCATCAAAAATTGATGTTTTCCAAAAAAATATCAAAAATTCACCCTAAGCTATATTTGATATTCCAAATTCAAAAATGATGTCTATTTTAAAAAATTCAAAACATATAAGTTGCATTAATTAATTTAATAATTAATTCCCGCTGTGAAAACAAATAGCGTGTTTTTAAGAAACAATATCTATTAAAAGATTGATACTAGTTTAAGTACAATTTCAAAGTGAAACTAATTCCAAAGACAACTATTGGATTAAATGGTAAAAATATATTATAATTTCACTTTAAAACCAATTAAAAAGATAATATAATCATATAAATAAATTAGATTAAAATGAGGTTTTGAATTAAAATACAACATTTTTCACTATTCATTAATAAAATGAACTTTATCAGAAAAATACATGAAATTTACACAAAGTAAATTTTGATGTCCATATTCTAAAGAAGAATTTTATTTTGTCAAATATAACACATAAAATTGTCAAAATATGGATTTAAAAGAGGTTCGCCATCAAAAGGCAGTTAATCGACCTTTTAAAGAATATTAGAATGTTTACGCTTAAAATTGGATTCATTCGCATTTTTAATCCTCTAATATTTATTGTAAAAAGTTAAAATATTTGACCAACATATATAATCATTTTGTAGTTAGTTCTGTTCATTCCCGCCATTACAACGGATAGGCGTTAACTATAATTTAAAATAAAATTATTTTATTATTAGAGTGCAACATAAGATTCCCAAGAAACTAGTTGTTGCGTATTAGGTACGCCATCGAGCATAACGTCCCCTTTAAAGTAATATTAATATTTTATTCACAAATATGGACAAATGTGAAAATCTCATATTCTTTATTTACCTAGGGTGTTACAGTAGCTATCATAGCTAAATAGGGAGTTACATTTGTAATACCAATCATAGTATATTCCCTTAATATCATAGGAGAAACATTAACTTAGACCTCCGTCACATTACCCAATGCATTGGAGAGCTATCTCGGGCTCACCCGCCCTAGATTTATCACAGAACCACCTGTATATATATACAATTCCAAATAACTGTAATATATTCATAACACATAACACAATCATAAAATAACTATAACATTTCCACATTCCAATAACAATATATCATTTCAAGATATTGGCATAATCATTTCTTTGTCAAAACCATTTTCAAAACCATTTAAAACATTTAATAAAGATATTTTTTAATCAAAGTGTCACATACCACCTTGAAGATTTTAAATGAATTATCATTTGAAAACATTAATGTTCATATAAACAAATCCTAACACCCGTTTTGAAAACATGGACATTATTGTGAAATATTTAGAAGAATAAATCTTTAAAATATATAAAAAGTTATTTTAGTTAAATAGTTTTTAACAAAATGAGAGATTCATGAATACAAATAATTGAGGAATAAAATTCAATAAAAAAATTAAAATATTATGAGAATAAATGGATTCATGATATAATATGCCAAAATTGCATATAAACACCATATAAAAGTGAATTTCTATAAAACTACAATAATGTCTCAATGAAATGTAAATTGAGTCTAGATCCCTTATAAGAACTGTATCATTAGATTAAGGATAATTAAATTACATAATAATGTGTGACAAATATTAATACACTAAATATGATTGGATATTCAGTGTAAATAAATCATAAGAAATTCACACATGTTCTTTTTATGAAAAAACCATTGACTTGAATTTTTAACTCGATGAATGCAAATTGAGTTCAAATTACTCTTATCAAGTTCATATCGACGACTTGAGAATTTTTCAATGGAGTGATTGTGTGTATAAAAATTATATCCACCTAAAAGTGAGTGGAAATTACAACATAAATAAATTAATTATGATTCCACACATAATAATAGCATGACATAATTAAGAATTATAAGATTAACAATAGGAATGGAAATTGGGTTAAAAGGTTCCCTTACCGATTTGGTAACTTACTAATCATACAACCCATGAAAGAAGGATCATAAAATGAAGATGTAAATACCCATAAATTGAATTAAATTACATAATGCATACACTCATGGATAGTACATGCACCACACAAAAGGAAATAGTGTCAAATATAGCATGAATCTCACTGGAATAAAGAGTGAGATGAAAATCCCTTACCATGTTGTAACAAATCGAGAAGTATGGCCAAAAGTTAACAACCGCCAAATGATTCATAGATTAACAGGAAAATATGGTCCTGATAATATATATCAAATATAATTACATTATAAACCACATTAAATAAATTATTGCCAAACAATGGAAATCTCACAGAATTAAAAGTGAGATAAGAAACCCCTTACCTTGTGTCCGACTTGACTTGTTTGTTCCTTGTTCTTCCTTTAATTCAGGTAACTTCCTTTGGTGTGAACCAAAAGGACTTCTCGATGTTCCTTCTGCCTAAATACAAGATTCTAGAAGGAATATAGGGATTTGGAGAGAATAATTGGTCAGGGTTTGGATTATCCAAGGGGCTTGAGTGGTGTATGGAATGGGTTATACGTGAGGGCTTTTTATAAGGGATAGGATGGGCTCTTTAGGAATGTTTGACAATGTTATTTTATTATATAATTATTTTCAGTTTCTAAATGTACAAAACTCATTAAGGTAAAATATAATATGTCTCATGGTCAAAATAAATTCATACAATAAGAATTGGACATATTTTGGATGTTATTTTAATATTTATAATCTTATTTATTTAAATCATTTATTAATGAGATAAATACTGAATCATCTTTGTGTAATAAATAATTTACTTTATCTAATGTCTAAAAATTATAAAAAATACCATGATGTAGAATATCATTTTAGCTTTCCACAGAATATTTATAGTCTAAAAGATAACTTATATAACCCTATGTAAAAATTAATTTACTAAAAGATATTTGTTTATGTCATTTTTGTCTTTCCTTTACATTAATTCAAATAAATATTCATTATCTCTCTTATGTTTTTGCATGGTCTCTCAAAATTGACCCAAGAATTCCCATGGTGGGTCATGACTCAACCAATAAGGTTAGTAAAAGTGTTAAGGTAATTTTGTATTATTATAATATTCTTTTTAACTTGAATTACCATATTTACCATTAACTACGGTAAATAAAATTCAAAAGTTACAATTCATAAAATAATTATTTTCATCCTATTGAACCAAATTTTACTTACTAAAAACAACCATGGATGTTGGATTTTAAAAATTCAATTCACAGATGTGGTAAAATTTCATTTACATGAAAAAGTCGGTTTTTAACTACTACTTAGTGGTTTCCCTATTCATCAAAAATTGAAGTTTTTCAAAAAAATAGAAAAAAATCTACCAAAGCTATATTTGATATTCTGAGTTCAAAAATGATTTCTATTTTACAAAATTCAAAACATATAATTTTTATTAATTAATTTAAAATTAATTCTAGTTGTCAAAACAGATAGTGTTTTTAAAAAACAATATATGTCAAAAGATCGACACTTGTTTATGTCCAATTTGAAAGTAAAAGTAATTTGAATGACCACCATTGGATTAAATGGTAAAAATATAATCTAATTACCATTTAAAACCAATTAAAAAAATAAATTAACCATGTAAATAAAATAGATTAAAAGGCAGTTTTGAATTGAAATACAGTATTTTCGTTATTCATCAAAAATTAATTTTATCAGAAAAATGCAAAAATTTTACCGAAAGTAAATATTGATGTCCCGATTATAAAGAATAATTTTATATTGTCAAATGGAACATATAAAAGTAACAAGAACTAGATTTAAAGAGGTTTCTCGATTAAAAGACGGTAATTCGACCTTTAAAAAAATATTAGAGTATTTATGCTTAAAATTAAATTCATTCACATTTTTAGCCTCTAACTTTTATTAGATAAATGTAAAAACATTTAACAAACATTTATAATAATATTGTAGTTATTTATATTCATTCCCTCTAATAAAAAAGCTAGGAATTCACTATGATTTAAAATAATAATATATAATTATTTTTTAGTATGACTCAGCATTGTGTGCAACGTAAGATTTAAAAGAAACTCATTGTTGCGTATCAGATATGCCATAGAATCATATAATACCCTTTAAAGTAAAATAATTATTTAAATCAAAAATATTATTAAATATGAAAAATGTCAAGTTCTTTATTTTCCTGGGATGTTACAGTAACAACACAGAAGCAAGAAGTTAATTGAGAAGATAAAAGTGGCTAAATCCAGTAGATCTCTATGTTCATTCCTACTTTATGACATAAAATTATTCAAAATAAAAAATTATCTTGACTCAAACATTGAAATCTCAATGCACGCATCTCATTCAACTCAAAACATTGATAACAATAATTAAAATCTTAGTTGTTATTCGATTTTTCTGTAAGAGATTATCAATGAACACAACAATAGTCGAGTGAAAATACCTAATCGAGTCCCATTTTACACAAAATCCAAAAATGGGGTTGAGAAATTTAAAAATTGATCGTTGACATAAATCGCATTATTTTTATAAATTAATATGCCACACTCATTAATTGACACTCTCTGATGAGAACATTACCATTTCAAAACAAAAGGAAATGAATGAACTGAATAAAAAAATATATTCATCAAGATTCAATTGAATTTAAATGTACATAATTAAGATAGATATTACAGTAATATTTTTCAGAAATTAAATAACTATTCAAATCAACATGATTGATCTATATTAAAACTTTCCATACATGATCGTGAAGTGGATAAGGCCATCTGTCTTTACCCACAACGGAACTAGTAGTAGCCCTCCAGATTATCCTCTAGTTTTTCTCACGAAGCTTCATTCTAAAAATTATCCATGTTGTTTTTTTCTATTGTACATATTATTTTATATGTCCATTTTCCACAACATTTTAACTTTCAACATGTTAGAGTTCCACAAAATTGGATTTCATAAAGTCCCTTATGAGTCTTCACTAGTAGTATTTTTTTACATGTCCTTCTATCACTCCATGTATTACATTAATTACCCTCTAAAAAAATCTTATCACCAAAAATAATACAAAATTTATGTTTAAAATCTATTCCCAATAAAAGATCCACTACAATTATAGGTATGCCAGATTTTGGACACAACTGGACAGTAGAGGAATCCAACTACTCAAAACTTTTCATTATGATATTCAATCAGACATCTATCTTGAATTTCATTTTATCATCATAGATGGACCAATCTATGGTAATGATCCCTTTTCAACAAAAATGAACATGAAAATCAAAAAAAATATCTGAATATCATGAAACAAATCAAAAAATTTCATTGAGCTTGGGATATTGGGTATGTACTATTCCAAAAATCATTG
This sequence comes from Viscum album, assembly GCA_963277665.1. Lineage (NCBI taxonomy): Eukaryota > Viridiplantae > Streptophyta > Magnoliopsida > Santalales > Viscaceae > Viscum > Viscum album. Next base: position 1,506,625,375 of record OY728128.1, on the reverse strand, counting down.
ATTTATTTTCATTAAGGTTTTCTAACCACTAGATCTCAATAGCACCAGCCTTAGACAGGAACCATGGTTTGGTATTAGGATTAAATCTTTAAACCATGTAAATCATTAATTTGGATTCACTAGTGGTTGGTTCATCAGTCTCAGACCAATAAAGGGCCTCTAGAATCTTCTTCAACATGCATGGATAGAAAAACAAGGATGAAAATAAATACGTTACATCCTACAAACTTCGTCAAAAAATAGGTTCACCTAAACTTTCTCAAGCTCTGGTAATCAGTGATTTTATTCTCACTGATGTATGACCTCCTAGACCCCAAGCCATTGGAGTACAAACTTGTTCTAATTCATCTACACAACATATTCTCTTGAAAATCTCGAAACGTTAATCTGAACTTTAGGGTGAGAAATGTTTCATGAGCTTCATTCTTATTCTATTAGACTGGAGATAGGTTCATGGGGTTAGAGAAATCAGTTGACTCGATAGATATTACCTTTACTAGTTATATTGTTGGTCAAATCAATAGTAGTAATATTAGATTCTAAAAATTATTATGGAAGTGAATTTGGAAGTGATTCTAGTCTTCTTTCAATATTTTGGTTGAGATCAAATAATTTGATGGTGGCAGTTCAAGTCGGATTCAATGCTCATTAGTGGTTTCAATTATATTTTATATCAAAATTATTCTACAAGCTCATATTTCATCTTTTCTAGTGATATTGTGGATTGAAATTTATTTTAGAGAGAACCAGGTACATGAAATATTCATGTACCCGAATATTTGGATATGTGAATTGTCTTTACCCAAATATACTTATGTGAAGTTACCTTTTTAATTCCATTAATTATTTACACTCTTTATTTGGCTACATGTATATCCTTCCCATATCGGGAATGTGATTTTGGGAAGTTCCATTTTTCTATGCCACTGCATAGTCAAAAAATATCATTTTAAAAATCAATGGAATAAAAATCCATCAATTAAAAAAAAATCTATTCGTTGACTAATTTAATAAATAAATAAACATTTAAATGAATTAGATTAAAAATTATTATTATGATTAAACAATAAATGATTAGAAATTATAAACAAAACACCATAAATATATAACTGAATATTTAATTATCAAAACAAATAAAATTATAAAATTATAAAATATTTAATTATAGTCCAATGTCATTAATTTTGAAATAATAAAAATAAATGTGAAGTGCTCAAAGAGTGTATGACCATTTAGAGGGGGGGTTTGAGTCACAAGTGATTTTTAGAATTTTTCTTTCTTTTTAAATTAATCTCTATTGACCTAATAGGATATGATCAACTATTATCATTACTCGACCACTCTCTAAAGTAGTAAAAATAAGTAGCATAGAAACACAATTTTTTTACTAGGTTTGGTATCTATGTGTTCCCACTCCTTCTTGTTGTTGGTTATAATTTCCAATAATAGATTCTCCACTATAATCACATGTAGTTACAACATACATGAATTCCCTAGCATAGAGTCACATTATACATTATAGAATCCCATTAGAACAATAGTTTGACAATTCCCAACAAAAAATGATTATAAACATCGTAATAAAGACCACTTATAAATTTTGGTTACTTATACAAATATTGATAAATATTTTATCTTTTAAGACTTCAAGATAAGTAAAATGGAATATGCTTATTTTTAAGAACATCACAGAACTGATTCTTCCTCAAGTTATAAATGTTTACTTCTCAATAATATGATTCTTATATAGTATGAAAAATAATAATTATGAATATAAAATAATTATAACATGTAACATTTTTTATTCCACACAAAATTTTTCTACTTCATGAACAGATATCTACACTACAAGTGAAAAATAATTTTCTCAAAAAATATGTTTTTCACTACATTAGTCACCTTATTTTTATATGGGAATTAACCTAATATTTAAACATAACTATCCATTGGTTATTCAAGTAGTTATCACAAGATAATTCTATAAAATTGGTTAGTAGTTTAAATCATTTCAATGACCTTTTCATAACATGTTCACCTTGAAGCATCTTATACATAATGTTGTCTTCAGTTGCATATCATACAAAAATTATTTCTGCAAACTCATCATCAGATAAAGATCATCTGCATAAAAGCTGATTCATCTGTAAATTATTTTTTATCTAATACCACATAACATTTCCATTCATCTATTCATATAATTTTCTTCATTTTTTCATATTGTATGGAAACAGTATGCATAAATATATCATAATTCTCATCGCAAATTATCATGTCTATATAGAAACTTCATCCCCAAAATATTCTTCAGTATGTAGTTGCTCAAACATACATATATTTCTGCATAGCATTTCATTTTCTATATGGATTATCATAATGAATCTTATCCACAAAGGGTTTTACCACATACTACATGATGTTTTCAGACTCACCCTCTATATATGTAGTCACACACACTCATTTATTCGTCCACATACCCTTATTCATGAACTCGTGGTCTGGAAAAAAACCTTCGATTTTTTCATTGAAAATCCAAACTATAGACGACCCTGTTCATCCATATATGAGCTTCACCATGTATTTCAAGGCTATCCACATACAAAAACCTTGCAAATAATTCTCATTTATAAATTCTCATCAACTTCCATATAGAATTGGTTTTCTTATAAGCTTAATCTAAAAACCCATCACGTGAGAATAATTCTATTCCAACATAACATTTTATTTTATATGTACTAGGCATATAATTATTCACTTCAAACTCAAAATCCCATAGAATTTTTATGGTTTACAGAAAATCATACTTCTTTTTCAAACTTGTAACCTACGGGGTTGAACTCACATGAAACATGGATTTGTATGAAATTACTCAAAGATCACCCTCCTTAATGGGATAGATCATATTTAAATGATCTATAAGATTGGATGAGTGATTTTTTATGCATATCATTTAATAAAATAGAACAATAAGCATAAAGAAGCTTCTCCTAAATCAAAAACTTCAGCTTTGTTTTTTGTGTTTTATTACTCATGTTCCACCACTTCCTCATAAATATGGATACTAAATATTAGAACTGGTCTCACTATTCACACACCACATGGGGTTTAGCCCATGGGCTAGTAGCCCAACCTCTCCACACCTCATGTCATGTTCTCTATGGGCCCTATGCACGAGCCTGTTGGTATATCCCAAGTCCCTTACACAAAGGGATACTCATGTGGTCCTATATACAGACTACACACTCCTTGGCCGCCATATGGCCTACCTAGAAGGCACTACCATTTGGTTGAACCCTTGGGTCCCCTTAAGTATGGTTGAGATCTACTCATAAGAAATTTTTTATTGGCCTTAATTTATTGAGTTAGGATATATTCAAATAGTCATAAAGATTTAGGAGATATGCAACCAAAAATTAACGTCCAAGAAATCTTCTCAATATTCTTCTTCTCAAATAACCATAAAAATATTATTTTTCATGGTCCGTATATCATTCTCCAATTTTGTTCATAACATAGTGCAAGATCTATAGCACATGTATTTTCCATTTGAGTTTAGTTCAAACAATCATCACATTATTTCCAAGATGAATTGTCAAAGAGTGACATCCAATTCTATTAGATGGATCCATAATAATTCTCCAGGAATCACCACTTCATCCATAATAATTATGTAGGTGTAACCACTTCATCCAAACTCACTAAACACTTACTAAAAAAACATTAACAACAAGTGAAACAATTGTGTTCAACAATATCTCTCCTTTTTGTTAGTATAATTGAACATAAAAGTCAATATTTGTTTGACATATTTACTATATATTTTTTACAATAAAAGTAAAATGGTAAGTGGGGTATTATTATATCATTTTTCTTCTCAAGAAACTCCTCACTTTGTTTCTTAATAGAAGGAACGACATCACATGAATCTTGGAAAAAGATCTTTTAGTTAACCACCTATATATCTATGTGAGAATAATCAGTGTTGAAATTTTAAGAGACATAACCAATGCTATCTAAGATATCTATTAAATATATGGAAATATTATATCAAGATCAGAGTGTCTCATATATGTATTTGAAAATAAATGAAATAAAACATCCTACAAACACTTGATCAAACTCATCATAAAGTTCCAAAGTATAAAATTATTCCCATATTTCTCAATATTTCATCAATAAAGAACTATCCTTAAATAAATACATTTAAGCATGAGATATGAGAGTGTTATTAGTTTAATAAAACTTCATGAAGGATCCCCCTCATGAGATGCATCCACTTTCATTATCATGGAGTTAAATAAAAACCATGATTAACAACACTTGTCCACAAATTCCTCGCATTGTTAGCACAATGAAAATAAAATAATATGAACTAAATAGATGCCTCTTTATATTATTCAAGTGAGAGAAGAAGGATTAACATGAAGTTTCATCCTTAAGTCAACAAAACACTCTTTTGGCTATGCTTAGGTGAAAATACCTATAACTTTCTCTTTAGTATAAATGTATTATAGAATGGCATCTATACCTTCCAACATTTATTTTATATAATGATACCTAATATTAATATTATTGGATATTGAATGTTTTAATGGGTTTTTATGAAACCCAATAGAACATTGATTATCACATGAAATTTTCACAGTTATCTCAATCTCAATTTTAAAATATACTTATGGAACTTGCATCCAAATCATATGTATGCCTGAATGTATAGTGGAAAAGTATTTATCTTTAGTCATGCTTAGCATTACAATATTTTTATTCTTTTTGTACCAACTAGAAAAAAATTCTCCCTCAAAGAAGGTTCCGCCTAAATCTGATCTTCTTTCTGTACAATCACCTGACCAACCAACATCTATAAGTCCCAAAATTTTTAAATCTCTATAATGTTTCTATAGAATCCGATAGTTCATATTCACTTTCACATATCTCATAACTCTCTTAGCAGCCAATAATAAGATATTATTTTGGGTTACACTGATATCTAGAACACAAATTCACAACATAAGTCATATCCATCCATGATGATATTAGATAAAGTAGACTTACAATGATTCTTATGAATTATATATGATTAAAATTGCTTCCAAATTCATTATTTCATAATTTATTTTAAACATAAATGGGAGTCGATACTTATATTGGTTTTTCCATTCCAAAGTTTCTTATGAGTATCCTAGAATAATTTTCCTATGCCAAAAATATAGAATTTGGTTTTTGTTAAATCTAAATTTCTAGAAAATATGTTATTTGATCAAGTGTGGACATCTCAAAATTTATTTTCACTTTCTCAGGAAACTGTTCACAACGAAATACCTTCTCACCATAAAATATGATTTCATCCACATAAATATTGGCTATTAGAGTTCCATTAGACATTTCTCTCCCTTAAAGGTTACTATCAACTTTTCCTTCTATAAAATTATTATCCATTAAACAAACATAAAAATTAGAATACCACTATCTAGGGTCTTCTTTCAAACCATACAAATATTTCTCAAATCTGCATACCCTACTTCCAAAATTTTCAAAGAAAAAACCATCAAGTTGTTCAATATAGACTTCTTCTTCAAGATTTCTATTATAAAAGGTATATTTCATATCTATTTGATAAACTTTATAAAGTTTGTGTACTATTACTACTAAGAATAATATAATAGTTTCTTGTACTACTACTAGTGAAAAAATATCTTCAAATTCAATTCCTTCCATTTTATAATATTATTTTCACCCCATATTATCTTTGTTTCTTGATACTTCACATTTCTCATTTATCTTATTTATGAAAACTGACTTCATGATAATAACATTTTTTTATGCGTTCATAAAAGACCTCAGGTAGAGTTATTCTCAATATGATCAATTTCCTAATTCAAAGATTGTATCCATTCCTTACGATAAGCTGCTTATTCTTCTATATGATGATCAATTTGTGAAATAAGTGTAGTTCGATATTCAATTCCCAATATTCTTCTTGTTTTAACAGGAGCCTGTTGACTGCCAATGATATTTTCAAACTCAAAATATTTATTTAATTTGTTTTTCCATTTTCTTTTATTTCTGTTAGTTTAATCGTTATCACTATTATTTTTATATTCAATATCAATATTTTTTGGCTCGTTTTCAATAACTTCATAATTCTTCTATTATATTTTCATAACACTTTCTTCCAAATATACTGAATATTTATCAATTAATATATCGGATTTTTTATTTTTTGAATAATTTTGAAATCACCATAGTCAAATAATATGGAAATATATTTATTCCAACATTTATATCCACTACTGCAAGATAGATACCCCCTCAAAATTCATTACTGAACATTTTCTTAAAATGTTCCCTGATTTTAGTTCTTGATCTTTATAATTTAAGGACTACCAAAAATTCTAAAGTATTTAACTGTTTTATTTTTCTTGTACCACATTTAATATGTTATCTTTTGTGTTTATGGTCTTAGTAGACACAAGGTAAGTATGTGTATGGTAATACACACAACCTTTATTCAGAAGTACTTCGAGTTGTTTTGTTTGACTAACACATCCCTCCCCATCTAAATAATTGTTTAATTATTTCTTTCACCTACCCCATTTTTGGGGAATATATGGTGTTCTATATTGATTCTTGATTCCATGTTTTTACATATAACTTTCCAAATAATCACAAGTAAACTCTTTACCATTATCTGAACTCAATTTCTTGGTATAGATATCCATATTCTTTATAGCTTTCCTTTTATTTTCTTTTTTTTTAATTTGAGATCTCTCATACTTCTATTTGATAAATATGACATTAGTTAGCTGTGTGTAATCATCATTTATTGTGTGAAATATAGATCACCATTGGTAGATTTTTTTCTTATTGGACCACATAAGTCAGTATGAATATGTTCAATGCATCTAAAAGATAGAATATTCACCCCCTTGTAGAATTTGATCCAATTTCTCTTTTAGATAGGTTTCATATATTCCATCCCCTTACCTCTTTAGATTGGTTAAATACCTTATCATATCATTCTTCAAGAGTTTACTTATACTCATTTGATCAATATGGCCATGCCTTCTATGTTGCATATTGTTTCCATATTTTTCACTCAAGTAACAAGAATTCGTAGAATCACCAATTTGAAATAGATTACAATTGGTTCTTTTTCCTTGGGTGATAATTTATATATCCTTTGTTCTTTTGATCGTACATGAATCCTTTTTAAAAAACACCCCTTATCTATCATCACTAAATTAGATAACACTAAGAAAAGTGTTTTATATCCTTTTAATAAATAACACATTATTATAATTTATATTTTGGGTACAATAATTGCTTTTAAAACTCCCTTCATTTTCATGGAAATATATTTACCAAATTTTATTTCTCCTCCTTCATGATTATCAATATTTATCAGAATATTTATGTCACCACTCATGTGTGCTGAATATCTATAATCAAGAATCCATGACCTGGTTTTTCTACCAACATTCAATGTAACTTCTACAAAACATGATTTTTATTAATAAAATTTTTAAACTCCCTTTATTTTCTCAACATTGGATTTTTTTAGGGATAATAGTCATGCATTTTGAAAAAATATGGCCATGTAGATCACATCTTCCATATATTTATACTAATCACTAAACAATATTTTGGAAGATAAGATGAATTTTAGATAACTTCTTTGAAGATTTTCTCTCTTTATCCTAGAATAGATCCACCTTTGTTCTTGTATACTCTCATGTAAAGAAATGTAATACCATTATAAATAGTATTTGAGACCATAAATTCAACAATACGAGTAATTTCTTATTAACCTTGATCTTTTCTACAGAAAATAACCCTGTCTTGAGAATTTTTGTTTGTTCTCCTTATATATACTGCGATTGTCTCTACTTTGAGGGAAAGAATATTCTTGGAGAACATATTCCTTCTGTTGAATTAGAAATTATTTCTCATTATCCTTACTACACCATAATTTTTTAGAATTTATCTTTGGTCCTGCATGTTTATAGATAACATATTTATTATAAAATTCATATAATGATAAATTAATCTACTCTTTGAAACCCTATTTTCACCAGTTGGTGATGCTTCTTCTCTAACCTCAATAGCCATGCTGTAATATTATCAAATTATTTTGAAGTTATTATATGATTCAAGACATTTATAACGAGTCTTCAAATTTTATTCTTGTTTTAGTTTATTTTTCTTCTTTAAGTTCCTTTACCATATTTTAGATTTCTGCCACTTTTAGTTTGTGTCATTTAATTTATTCAATGTAATGAATATGTTTAATTTCCCATGATTCATTTTTCATGTTTATCTTTTATTTTTCTTTAAATAATAGACTATTTTTGTCCTTTATATTTGTTTTTTTCTCAATTCAAGCTTCTAATTAATTTATCAAAAAAAATTATATCTGTTTTTGTTCACTTCCATCATCTTCATTGCTATAGGTGTAAAATCATTTTTCAACATAATATATGAAGTCAACATCATATATTTTTGGATTCATGAGGTTGAGTAATATTCCTATTACTTTCTCACTGAAATTATTCTTATTATTTTGAATAATTTCTTATTTCTTCCCTAAAATTTGGTTAAGCATTTTGTGATCTTCCCCCATTTTATTTTTTGTGGTTTCTCATCATCTATATTAGGTTCTACAGAATTATTTTTTTGGAAAATTCATAGAAAAATACCCAATTTCATTATCATTTTAACACATTGGTAGTAATTTAGCTTTACACTTAGAATTTCACTTATTTATTCAAATTTATACAATAGGACTTATTTATTTATAATCCTCATCTTAATTTTCATCATCAGATTCACTAGATTCTAATATTTCATCATATCTAATTTTTAAATTTATCAGGGTGTAAAAATAAAACTAATTTTTTATCTTCTTTTTGAAGACTAAGATCTTTTACATTTCATGTGAAATGGGTGTGTTATGTAATTTTTAGAGAGTATGATCATATATCTCCTCCAAGGTTGATAATTTAGGATCAAACCTTTTAGGAAAATTTCTCATTAGTTTTTTAACCATAATTGGATCATCATGTATTTCACAAAAACCATGAATATTAATGATAACTTCATTGACTATTCTGAAGTATTCATAAACATTTTCTTATTAACCAATATTGACATCTTCAAATTTTCACCTCTATATTTTCAATTTGTAATCCTTGAATTTCATATTTAACTTATAAATTCCTTCCAATTTATCCCAAATTTCCTTCGCATTTTTGAGTCTCGTGACCTTTGTGTAAATTTTTCTCGAAAGAAACAAAAAAATAAAACTTTTTAATTTTTAATAAACATATATATTTTTCTTCTCAATAAGTTTAATAATAAGATATTCAATTATCGGTAGGAATTGCATTATAAATATATCTTTAACATCAATTCCAAGATATTGAAGGTAGGAAAAAAAACATATTCTTCATAATATAATAGTTATTTCCATCATAAGTTAGAACACCACTACTATTAATTGAATTAAAATTATCTATCTTTTGTAACTAGAAGATCATAGATGAGGGAAACTCCCTTGGATACCAATTATAGTTCCCAAGGAGATGTAACACCACTTAAAAATGGGTTATAATTAGTGGTAATTTTTTAAAAAAAACTTTTAAATTAACCTTTTTTGACCTATTAGGTTCTGATGTAGTCTTATAATTACTTAACCTCACTTGAAAACTAAAATAATAAATTGAAAAAAAACAAAATATTTTTGTAACAAGATTTTGTCTAAATGTGATCATACACATTGTTGTGATTAACTAGACACTCTAAAAAAGATTATATACTATAATCATAAGTGGTTACAACATACATGAGTTTAATATTATTGAGTTCTAATATACTTTCCAACGTCTAACTCGAATAATAGTTTTATACAACCTAACACAAAAATGATTATAAATGTTCGAAGAATGATCACTTCTAAATGTTTGTGGCTTTTGAAACAATTGAATAATATATTTTCTTTTTATCCTTTAAGATAAATAAAATTAAATTTCTCAATTTATGAATTTAATCACTAAACTAGTTATTCCTCAAGTTTTCAATTTTGAATTCTCAATAATATGCTCCTTATATAGTATGTCAAATAATCATTATATATATATATAATAATTATTGAATAAAAAAATTATGTTTCCACATAATGATTGTACAAAATTGTAATTCTTCGTGAAATAATATATATATTACAAGTGATAACTAATTTTCTTAGAAAATTTACATGGCACTATAGTGCTCAAAATTTTTTAAATTTCATAATCAACCCAATATTTATATGACATTATTCTGTTTTAATTCAAGAATTTATCACACTATAATTCTGTAAATGTGGTAATAACGTTAAAGTGGTTCAATGAACTCCACATGTAATGTTCAAAGAAAAGCATCTTCTTCATAATGCTCTCTTGATCTATATAGAATTAAAAAATAATTTACGCAATCTCATCATCAGATAACCCTCATCTACATAGAAATATGTTCATTTACAAAGAATTTTTAATTCATAGCCACATATACTTTCCAATCATCTTTATAGAAATGTTTTTTAATTTCCAGATACTTTATGCAAATAGTATTCCTATATGCATATTAGAATTCTAACAACAAAGCATCATGTTCAAATAACAACTTCATCCACAAACTCTTCTTTAGTATGAAGTCATGCGAAAATACATCCATTCCTGCATAGAATTTCATTTTCTATTATGATTCCCTTAATGAATCTCATTTTCATAGGGGTTTACTGAATACTTCATGATGTCCCCAAACTCACCTTCTATGTATGCGGTTGTGTATACTAATTTTTTAATCTGTAAAATAGAATCCCCAAACTCATGGATTGTAAATCATCATACATTTCTTCACTAAAAACAATCATCATAGACTACCTGGTTCATCTTCATAATAGCTTTATCATGCACTACATGGTTATATACAAACAAAAACCTCATAAATCATTCATGAAAAAAAAATTCATTAACTTCCACATAGACCAGTTTTTATAGCTACTTAATCTTCAAACACCTCACTTATGTATACATCCATTCCCACATTGAATTTTATATTCTATGTTTCTTCACATATAATACTTCCCTGAAAACTCAACATAACAAATAATTTTTATGGTTTTTTAATTATACATAACTATTTTTCAGACTCCCGACATGCTAGGTTGAAATTGCTTGGAACATGGATTCGTATGCAGTTCCTCATCCTATAAAGCCTCGTTTGATGGGATTCGAACATGGTATAAAGTAGAACATCTCTGTATGAAGAATTTTCCAAGAATTACATCCAATTCCATTAGATAGATTCATAAAAATAATTTAATAATCAACACTTTATCCATAATAGTTATACATTAATCACCACTTCATCCAAGATCACTAAACACATATTGAAATAACTTTAACAACAAATTAAACACTTTTGTTCAACAAAATTTTACAGTTCAATTAATTATTAAAATAAAAACATGGAAAATAAAAATTAAATAAACAAAACACAAAAATTAAATAATGATTATAAAATTAATATCTTAAAAGAATCATCAAATTTAAATAACAACTTAAATTTGAAGATAATTTAATAATTAAAAATAAAAAAACGTTAATTAAACATAAAATTAAAAATTTTAATAATTCAATACAAAGTTAACATCAATTGTAAATATTCCAATAAAACACATTAACAATTAAAAAATAATTAAATTAAAATAAATATATTGAAAATAGTATCAAATCAATTCCCCATATGTAACGTATATAAATAACATAAAATAACTAATAGATATAGTTCATAATACCCAACCTATTGGATCACATCAACTTCACCAGCATAAACCAAAACCCAACCATTTCACTACATGAAATCCATAACAGCCATCACCACCACTAAATGTATCACACCACATAACCACACAATTCAACTTCCAATTATAGGTTCCACCATTTTCAGAATTCTAATGTGTTTCCACTAATGCTCATTTACTAAATTGTTCTTTCACATTTACACAACCCTTGTATTAATCGTTATATTCATTGAAGAAAATTTTCACACGTCAATTACATCCCAATATTATTCATTTATCAAATCATGATTTTTCATTTTTAGTATTAAAATTTCTTCCTTGGTTAACCGTTAAACTAATATAGCCACAACATATATAATAGTTTGACCATATCACATCAATCAATTCCATTTGACCACAACTAAAAATACCTATAATCGTAGGAATTACATGTCTCAACTACAATACATAACAACCACCTCATGATATGACCACAATACATCACCACCACCATACATCACCACCACCACACATCATGACCCTTTCAAATCGCCACAATGGCATAACTTCTCACATCAAATCCTATGCCAACCAAACATTGTATCATTTCCCTATTATATAGACACACAAGCCAGTCGCAACTATCACCACACAATAACCCACCTCACATATAGAAAAACAACAAGCATAACCACACACACCACTACAACCCATCTTCCAAAATTTTATATTCAAAAAGGGATTTGTCTTCTTTATTCTGTGGAATGTGCTTCCTATTGATATTTCGGTACTTTTGAGGGGTGTTTCGGTGGTGAAATGAAATGACTGTGTAGGATCTTTATACTCTGGACTTTTTCAATGCCTTCATGTCATGTTTCTTTCATGAATTTTCACATTCAGGTCTTTGGGATTACAATGGGTTCCCTATTATCTTATTCTTTAAAGGGGTTCTCTTTTTTTCTATTAAATAATGGGGGATTGAACCTCAATCATTTTTAAAAAATAGGTATTCTCACAGAAAAACATATTTACATGGGAAACAAAATAATTATCCAGATATAAGTGATTATCCATTTTTAGGGTTATATTAATAAATCACACAATAAGGGTCTCACAAGTATATCAACTATAAAAAATCAAGGCTCCCAACAACCTTGATTTTTAGAAATGGAAACAAGGATGAATAATCCAATTTGTAATAACAATAGAAGAAGTAAAATATATAATATCCTCATTCCCATAAATTTTAGTTAAGCTAATAAATTAACATGATTAAACTGTCCCTTACCATCTACCCAATGGAATTAAAAAATCAATAAATCCCAACACAAGAACATAAATAGGGAGAAAATGAGGATCCACTACCTCAATATAGATTTATGAATCACCACACACAATAGGGAAAATGAGAAAAAATTAAAAGATCAAAATCATACAAGAAAACATCAAATCATTCTAAACCACAACTTAGATCATTATAATCGTAGCTCGATAACTCCCAGAAATGTAACATCAACATAGGTACAAAATCCCATAAAGGAATCATAGAAAATGAGGAATAAATTGGTTTTTACTAAATATAAGTTTCAAAATATCATAATAATAAAACAAATAGTCAAAGAAATAAGAAAGGGGATTAAATACCTAAAAATTCCTAGGGTTTTCCAAAGGTTCAAGAGAAATAATAGAGATATAAAAGAATTCAGGAATTACTCAGAGTTTTTATACAGTCTTAGCCTTGGCACATTCACGATGTGAAACAAAGATTTGCATTGTGATTTTTTGTGAGACCTTTCAATTTAATCTATGAAACATATTCAAGACATGAATCCCTCAAACTCCAATACTAGAAAGCATCTTTCAATTACTTTATGATGTGAAATCATTAAGCATATAACTCCCATAGAAAACATCAAATCATGAATTTCTAGCCTCAAAGACGCATAAGACCACTTAAATCATTAATACTAATTCACATTGTGAATTACATACTTCAAAATAATTCTAGCTCAAAACTCAACTGAAACCTCCTCAAACCTCCTTTGAACACCTATAACTCCCAAACCAGCAATGTAATGGGTTGAGAAGGCACAAATAGTTTAATTATATACCTATCATATGATTTTTCTCTTCATTAATCAAAACCAAACCTAAAATAAAAGTAAAGGGTCTGAAAAACCATCCCATGAGATACCTCAAAGTGACCTCATTATACCCCAAACACTACCACTAACCAAACACACCAAGCCAATCCAAAAGTGACCACAAAACATCCCACTAAACCTCATCACCATATCACTATCTATATGAATCATCTCTTAAAATTAACCACTCACACACCTATTTTAACTTCTACACGTCGTAATCCAAAAACCTACCAAAAATTTAATGCAACCCTACCCCAAGCATTCAAGTCAAGGTAACCACCCAATATATCAATATATTTTACTCTTTGGTAAACACTAATTCACTCTTCTAGTTTTAAAAAGTGTTATAAAGATAATGCACCTTGATTAAGAAGTATTTTTTCCCTTCTTCATGAATTTCAACCATAACACACACCATCTGTGAGGGGAAAACGTACATATCATAAATTAGTAATTATCAGATTTTATGTTATCTAGGTAAAATAAAATAAGAAAAAAATCAAAACAACTCTGTGTATTGGGTCTGGATCTATGTATGATTCTCCATAGTACTCTCCTCCAAGCCATCATGCCTCTATAAAACATTAACCAACGAGATGCTTCATTAATTCAAAACTTTCCATAAATTATCATGTATCTCTACTAGCCTATATAACAACCCAAGACCAACACCTCTATATTTAGTGATAAGACCATAAGCTTTACATTTATGGATTTAATACCAATCAATGTGACCCAATTTCAACAATCCAAATCTTTGTACATCAAAATAAAATATGGGATCACATAAATACACAAAGATATTTTTGATTTAGAGTTTTAGAGAATTATTACAAACTCTTACATAAAGATACCCATGAAATTAAGTAAGTATAATTCCCACTATACCCAGCATTTCTTTTCCTATATTATATATTAATCATCATACTTACACATCCCTAAAACTCTATGAAATTATTTTAAAACATGCAATGGGAAAAAAAATCGCTATATGGGGCATAAAAATAAATAAATAAACCTTTTAGTTCATAAAAAATATAATTTTTTTCAAAAAAAAACCTTGGGCTCAAAAAATAATTTTATTACTCCAGAATTCATATTTTATACCCAAATATATTAATAAAACCGTTCATGAAAAATCAGAATGTAAAAAATAAAAATTATAAACAAAATTTGGCAGTTACTCAAAACATTACATAACCATAATTCATGTATAACATTGAACACCACATGGTGGGTAGAGTCCCACTGTGGATTATATTTACTCCTTAAAACCATACATGATGTCACATGAGACAATGACTTTTCCCAATTAATTAGAGTTCTATTTAGGTGAACCCAACATAATATTTTCATGATTTTATGTTCCAAAAAATAAATCAACAATAAGGAATAATTATAACACGTGAAATATTACATGAATAAAATATTCTTTTCATCCATAAGAAATCATTTTCAGATATTGATATATCCCTCTTCTTAAAAACCAATTTATTAAAAAAATCCAAAAACAAAAGGAATTGGGGTTTTCTATGAATAAAACTAAGAAACTTATATATATAAAAAATAAATAATGTTTTAAGTGGTGGGAAATTTTTTTGATTCTATGTATGTCAAAAACATAATTCCTTTTGAATTTTTAAAAGAAATGAAACATTCTCTATAAAACACATAAAAGGAATCCTTTGTAAAATTATTGTAAGAAAGTAAAAAGAGATATAAAATTTCATTTATTATTCCTAAATACATCCATAAAATAATTTTAAGAATATTTAAATATAATAGAAATATTTATAAAATAAATATTTTAAACATTTAAAATAAGGTTTTTAAAGTAAAGTATACCTTACCCAGAGTCTGACTCTCCACATACATTATTTATCTTCTAAAATAATAAATTTACGTTAAATATATACTTTCATAAGAACCTTATTCAATTTTATTATTCTATTTATTTAATTTATTACCATGTTATATGAATTATTTAATCAATTAAGTTCATATTAGATGTTTTAATGGAATTCAAAACATTTTTCAAAAATGAAATTGATAGTTTGGATATGGAAAAGGATGTAATTATTCCATAATATCCAAAATAATATTCATGTAATAATTATCATTTTTCAAAATAAATTATACTTTCAAAAATAATCATGAAATATAGTTATGAAAATGAACTCTATTACAATCATGGATACGATAAATCATACGTATGCCTGGGTAAAATTTACATTATTCAACGATCATGATTAAAATATGGTAAATATTATTTTATATTTATAAAATTATCCAAAATATCCCATTATATCATAAAATAAACTTATATATACCATCCATGTGATGTGGTGATGGAAATCAAATCACATTGTTTGTCCACACTTGCACACGAATGGTGTTATCATTTTTCAATTGATGGAAAGGTAATATGGTAGATAATATATCATATATTTAAAATGAAAAATATTTCATTAATATAAAATATAAATATTAAATCAATCCTTATAATCAACTATGACATGCGGTGATGGAAAACCAATTACATCGGTTCATGAGGTGGTAGTTCATCATACTCGCGAATGACGATTTCCCTTCCCATTTGATGGAAGACTAGATGGATATTGGGAATTAAATTAACACAAAAAATATAATTATATTTAAGATATTAGCGTTATTATTTAATCATTTTTGTATAATATTTTAAGTACTTAGAAAAATAAATAAAATCAAAATGCTTGCTTAAGAACTATAACTCTTCTTCAGACATCTTGCTTTGATTTTCACCTTAAGCCCTCTACGATTGGTGTTCTACCCAAAATAAGACCTATAGAACATAGGAATGGATGTTAAAAAGTTATTGGATTATTTATTGTCTAATATAAATGGTTTTCTATGTTTTCATAGAAGATAAGATTGGGAACACGTTTATAGCGAGGGGGGAAATCTTAGAATTTCTTAAAGTATTAAATTAAAATAAATTAATTGTAATTTTAAAATGGATTAAATTAATTAAATTTCAATTAAATATGATTTTTATTCTAAATAACCTCCTCCAATAATATATTTACATGTTTAGACAATGTTTTCACCCTTGTCTTTTTATTTTAGCCATTCGTTAAACCTTTTGAGGATTACTACGATAATAACGTTTTTTACTCTTTGGAGGTCTATATATGAACTATAAAAGGTCAATTGTCCCATAAATGGACCATGGATGAAATTTTAAACAATATAAAATTTACCTGGATTAATATTGGATTGTTTTTAATTTTAAATCATTTAATAAAATATTGTTTATTATAAAACATCTATTATGTCATTTTTTGGTAATACAAGAAATGTTATAATATAATATGTTTATAACACATGTAAAATGGTTGAAAATGAAATTTTTTGGAATATAAGTAAAATTTTATATTAATATAACCATAAAACAAAATTTTTATGGGTTTGGATATCATTTTAAGCCTTGTATTTTGGATTAATCTCTTAGTTATCCAATTTTAACATTAAACGTTGCAATGAATTTTTCAATATTACAGGGTCATAATTTTGTTTGTAAGTTAATAATTTGATAATAAATAGAGAATGAATAAAATTTTATACTATTAAAAATCTGAATTATCATTTTTAATTACTTTTGATACTTTTAAATAATTTAATAAAATATTTTTTTGACATAAAATGTCATTAATTTCATTTTTGACAATATTCATTTAATTTTTCATTGAATATAAAATAAAAGTGAAGGATTTAAAATATAATCCTTTAAAACATAAATAAAATGTTTTATTTATCTGAAAAAATCTTGTAACACAATAATTCATTTAAATTTTATTACTTCTAATAATTCTAAATTTATATATTCTGTTTCTTAGTTAATTGAATAAATATTGCAACTATGTTGCGTAATAATGTATCATAATTATTTCATCACTAAAAATAAAAAAATACATAAAAATAGGAAAATAATATTTTAAATAACCCTTTTATAATTTATAATTTTCTTTTTTTATCTAATTTTTAAAATTTATAGAAAATAAAACAAAGAGAATAGATTTTTTTTACTCTTCTTTACATAGATGATATCCATTACACAGGATATCAAGAATAGTTCTTTGAATGAGTTCAAGGATGCTGAATGATTTCCATTTAATTGATTTATATTTTACTCCCAATGTAAAATGGGTATCATGTATATATCTGACTCTCCAAGACTACTAAACATATAGGTCCTTTGAAATTATGACTCTTGTATGGATGACAATGTAAAAAAGTTTACACCGACTTTATGTTACTAGAACCTGGGTTTTTACATAGCATATCAGCATGGTGGCGTATCGGTTGATGCTTCCACTGTGGTTGTACAACATCTGGGATGTCTTTAATGCATCATAGCTTCATTAATATATGAATGATAAATACCCCATCATTAACTATAGAGAGTTGGATATTGATTATTATGAAATTTTTCGGGAATCTCTATAACACCTTGAGTTTTTAAAAGACCACAATGCTCAATAGATTCCATGAGATGAAACATCGAGCTTTAAGCGAATTGGGATAGACAATAAATATATTATAATTTAAATTTGACTATTATAACCTTTTTTTGGTTGGTTGGTATGAATAAAATTAAACACATTATAAAACGTATATATAGGTCACAATCAATACAAATTTATTGATAAATTATTATTAAATAATCACATTTTTTTAGAAAATTCATTTTTCTCTTCAAAAATATGTTTTCTTAAAAAATGATTTTTATTTATTTTTTTCCACAAATATTATATTTACATTATGGAAATTTTTTAAATTTTACTTTATAAAAAGTATATAATTTTTTAGATAATAATGTTAGAATTAATTTATGCTGAAATCTTTATATTTTACTAAAAGGTTTGATTTTTCATTGAATAGTAAAAATTACTAATTTTTATCAAAAACTATATATTCATTTAAAGTATTCAAAAAGTAAAATTTTATTATATATTTATTCAAAAAAATTGATTGTTTATTTTGATTAAAATAATCCAATTATAGATTTTAGAATAATTTTTTATCCTTGAATTTGGTATAAATATTTTTTATACTTAAAAAGGATTTTTTTCTAAAAAACAAGTTTTTGTCACATTTCATGATTTAATTATAAGTTAATTTATTCCATTTATAGGAATATAATAATGAATGATTTATTCCATAATTCTGATTTGGCCACCTAATTTTTCTTAGGGGACCTATTGATTCATCGAGGGGATATTAATAACTAGGCCCCACATATCACTATATGTCTGATTTATTCCTCATATATTGAATGATCAAGTTAATTAATAAACAATATTACATATCAATAGATATGTTTTTTGAGTATAGAATAAAGATTTATCCAGAAAGTAAAACTCTATATCTTAAAATGGTATACTATTTTGAAAATAATGATATCAATGAAACAAAAAAATGGATATATAATAGAAATGTAATGTCGAATTATCATAATAAAGTGAATGTCTCAATAGAAAGTTAATTACCAGAAAATTAATAGAACATAATAGAAAATATCAGTTTATTGAAAATATAGGGTTTATTATAAAATCATGACTTTTATAAAAATAAATAAAATAGAAGGAAAGTATTATAATAATCATTCATTTAACAGTTTTTTTCTAAAACCATACAAAACATGTATAAGACGCAAAGTATTATAAAACTTTTATAGTAGCAAGAATGTCTATTAATAACGTATATATTAAGCAATCGTTCATTTTGAATATGTGTAAAGAATGTCAAAAATGAAACTTTAATAAAAAAATTAATAAAGTATTTTTATACCTCTTAAAAATTCATTGATAACTTAAAATTCCCATAATAAAAATTAATTATGAAAAATAATCTTGGAAAATATAGACATAGAATAAAAATATATCTGATTAAAATGGAAATATCTTTTTATTTTAAATATTTCTTTGCATAATTAAATTTCCCAAGGGAGAAAAAATTGGAATAAAATATGGAAAACCCTTAAATATTAATAGGATAAATAAATAGATATTTTTTATGAAGGATGGATTATATGATTTTGTAAATAAAAATTAAGGCAATCCAAATTAAATGAGGTTATAAAATTTATTTTTGCCTCTTTGGTAATACTTAAATTATAACCCTTTAAAATAATAAAGTTTAATTTAAACATTAATAATCATTAATGAATATTTATTCGTGATAAATATATCAAAGGGATATTTTATACACCCCAAAAATGTAAATAAGTTCATAATATCAAATATGTCTTGATTGAGTGAAAATTGAGATGAAATTCTTTTACCTCATGATTTCCATTAGTTAAACATAATTTAGACTCCTTTATAATGTTTTTAAACATGTTAGTAATTAATAAAAGATCCATATTCATATTTTTAATATCATATATATTCCTCTTATAACATCTTATCACCCCTTAATTAATAATTTTTCATTATTACCATTATCTCAGGATTTAACAGCTTTGTTTTCTCGAACATGTTTTTCCATAAAAGTTATGATTATTATTCATAGGATATATTTAAATTATCTAAATAATTATATTAATGTTTTAAATACCATATTTTTCATTATATACCTTTTTAATATCACTCTTTAAATTTGAAAATGGAAAATAAATTACAACATTACATGGAGGTGGTAGGCCATACGTAAACACAAGTGAAGATATAATTTCCTTAATGACTGAAAGGGTAAGGGATGAGATGGTATATTAAATTTATTGAATAAATATAATGTCATAATTTTAATAGATATTCATTATTTATATCATTATGACAATCCATGTGAGTTGTTGATGGTAAAATGTTACTTCTGTTTGTAAGGTGGTAGTATGTCATACACATGAGCGATGTTTTTATTTCCTATTTGATGTAGAAGATGATTGATAAGAATTGAACCAAAAAATTATAACATATAAGTATATGGGAGATAATTATGTTATAATATATTAATTTTTAATAAATAATTGAATGTCTTAAAATAATATGTAAAAAAAAGAAGATATTGGTGAAGACAAATACCTTTTCTTAAAAACACCTACTATGGATATCTTATTAAGGGCCCTAGGGTTGCTATTTCAGAAATATCAGAATTTATAAATCATGTAAAAAGATATTGGGGAGATATTTATTTAGGTTTATTTTGATATATATATCTTTATCGGTGTGAATAAGTAAGGGGCGGAGGTGCCATTTTATAGTTGAGGTGAGTGGCACACTTTTAATATTAAAGAGTCTTACAACAATGTCATATCACTTTCTTGGAAATATGGCTCCAAGATTTCTTAAATTTTAAGGGGATAATTATGAGAGAGAAATAAAACCAACTAATGGTGTTTCAAATTTTTTTTCCTTTTATCCCTAATTTTTATAGATTAACCTCTTGGTAAACCAATTTGGACCTTAACTATATAAAATGATTTTTAGAGTTTTCACAATTTTTACTACTAATTATGGATAAAAATTAATATGAAATTATCAAATAATATTAATTATCATGATTAAAAAAATTATAAAATTTTATCAAATTAAATTCCTAAAATTTCCATATTCTAATTTAAAAATAAACCCACAAAACGTGTCGAAAAAATCATTTTTCAAGAAATTTGTTTTTCATGAATAAGAAGATCTTACAGAAACTATATAACTAGTAATAATAATTATATAGATTTAGATTCACATAGTTAGATATATAATATATATTTTATTTAAATCATTAATCATTAAATATTATTTAACTAATTAAAATTTAAATACATTATCCGTTAAAAATAGTTTTATAGAAAATGTAGTTTTTCTATATAAATGATCATATCGTTATTCCTATAAAGTTGATAGTAAATGAATTATTAATTATACATATTATAACACATTATTTTAAATAAGAATATAAATATTTAACTAATAATTTTTCAATTATTAATAAAAGCATATTTCTAAAGGAAAATTTCAAAAATTCATTCTAGACTTATCTTGACTTATTAAGTTAAAAATAGATATTCATTATATAAAATTTGAATTTGTGTGCCATTAAATATTAAAATGTTCATTTTATTTTAGTTTTATTAAAATTATAATGTTCACTTACTATAAATTTAGCTCGGGAGTCATATTCTTCCCTCCTATAATAATTTTATCCCCGAACATCTCATGGATATTAATTTCTAAAAAAATGAGATTCGCTCTTCTTCATAACATCCTATGGATCTCATGTTTATTCTTCTATTTTTTGATTAATATAGAGTAAATTTTCTATTTGAGTCATCTGATTCTTCAATAATTTCTCTTTGGTGTCAAGAATATGGATGGACTCTTCATTGTAATGTTGATCAAGTTTCAATTATATTTCTTCATAGGTGAGAACATATGTTCATTCTAGAATGTACTTCAAAGTAATGATATATGGTCCAAATCATTTAATTTAGGGAGACTTAGTGAAATTTAAATATGGTAAGCCACACCACTAATTCTTTCTATAATTTCAAAAATCATGATGTACCTAGAGCTCTATTTCAATTTCTTATCAAACCATATAACAACCTTTCATAGAGTTACTTTTAAGAAAATATGATCTCCCACTTGGAATTATAAATATTTCGATTGGTTAATGGAATCACTCACTACAAGAAAACAGAATATTTGCAAGGGGCGATTTGGGACAGGATCCCGTTGCAAAAGACCTTTTGTGACGGGGCGCCGTCGCAAATCGCCCGTTGTAGAAAACGACGTCGTGAATAGTTGTTTTTGCTGTAGTCCCATCGCAAAAACAATATTTGCGAAGGTATTTTTACCCTGTCACAAATTGTTTTTTGTTTATATATAAAAAAGGTATTTGCGATGGGTCGTCGTAGATATATTAGTTGTGGCGGGTTTCTGACCCATCGCAAATGGGAAATTTAAAAAATATTTGTGACTTAGGTATTTGTGACGGACCGTCGTAGCAATAGTTTTTACGATGGGTATTCTTACCGTCACAAACGGGATAGTAAAAAAATATTTTATTACGGGACAACCCGTCGCAAATACTAAAAAAAGATTAAATAATTAAAATAATTAATACAAATTGTATAATATTATATAAAAATAATAATATTATTAATAATATAAAAAAAATCTATTATTATAATAAAAATAATAAAAATATATAATATAATTATGAAATATTAATATAAAATATTAATAATATGCATATAAATAATATAATATTATATAATAATACTAATATTAATAATATATAAAATTAATATATTATTATTATTATTTATATAAACATACATATTTATGAAAAAATAATATTAATATTAATAAAATTATTAAAATTATAAAATTATATACTTCTCAATATTAACAACTAATATAAAATATTAAAAGTAATATTACTAAAATAAACAGACATTAAAAATAATACTAATAAGTAATAAAATATTAAAAATAATAAAAACAAATTAAATCATTAAATATTCATACTAATATGAAAGAGGAATAGTAAATAGTTAATATGACAATAAACTATGAACTCAAATGTTTGTTACATGTAAAAAAATCACTAGGGGGTGGATAATCTGGAGGACCTGGAGGAGGAGGTGGAGGAAACTCCATCCCTAAACTACGAGTCAGACGACGCATATACTCCATCTGCTCCTGATGTTGCTCCTCATATCGACGCCTCTCCTCATCATGCTGTTGACGCATCTGCTCCTTCCATCGACACATCTCCTCATCATGTTGCTGACGCATCTGCTCCTGCCCCTGGCGCAAATCCTCTATAAGCTCACTTTGAGCACGCAGCTGCACCTGATACTTATAGGAAAAAGATGATTCCTCTCCACGATCTACTCTCGAGCCGGACACCGACATCACTACAGTACCATAATAAGATGCAGGAGTCAAATGAGAGCTGATACCAACTACTCGGCCCTTATCGAAACCATACAGGGTCACCTGCATCCTTGTCGTCTCATTAAAATGGTGGGAACTAGTATGATCACCCGGCTCATCTTGACTCTTAGCCAGTGTCTGAGAGGTCGCGGCCTCAAATGACTCCTTAAGTTTCAATTAGAAATTAAAATAATGAAAATATTATATGCATTTAATTTGAAAACTAAAAAGAAAATAATACTAACCACAATCTGACGCTGGCGGTCACCTCTAATCTCTCCAGTAGCCGGATCAGGGCATATCCTCTGATAAATGTCATACGTCATAATACCGGGATACTTGGCTTCCTATATGAATATAAAATAAACTGTTTATATTTAAAGTTGTATAAAATATTTAAAAAAAAGTACCTACCAGACACTCTCGATGCGCACTGAATGTACGACTATCGGCTTGATGCGTCACCTCTTGTCTCCCCCGATTCTGTCTACCCAATGCAGATCTCCACTAAAACCCACCACCCAACTAGTGTGTACATAATCCATCCCAAACGTGATATGAAATGTACTCTGGTTAGTGGGCTCTACAGGACTCACCATATTCTATCACTTCGGCTTTCCTCATAGTCGTCTTTCTCAAATTATGCAAAAACTGACGGAAACGGTCATGCATAGACACCACCCATGCCGTGTGGATAGTGGCACACATTCTCTCGTCGATGGGATACCATAAACCCTAATATAAAGTTATTAATGAATTAAATTTCAAAATATATAATATTTAATTACATACCAGCCAATGATCGAACATGGCAGCCTACACATCAGCGGGAATCTGGTCCCATGTGAGCCCGTGCTGAGAAAAATAACTACACAAGATAGCGCTCCCCTGTCCAATAGCTATATGCATAAAAATGTGGAAAAAGAACAAATAATAAATCAATTAGAATATAAATAAATTATAATGAAAGATAACTAAAATACATAGGTTACCATACCACCACATGTGCGCATTGAATCTAAGAGGTGGACATCGCTCGGGGATGGGATCAAAAATCATCAGTCTGGCAAGACCACACCCCCTCCGAGTGCTCCCTGTAGTGCCAATATCCTGAGGGTCAAATGACTCAAGATCCACATCATCCAAAGGTATCTCAACCTCCAGCAACTAACGATACGTTTTTGAGTCCATTTGAAACATGACATAATTGTTATTATCAAATAGTTAAAAATAACTATTATCTATAGATATATATTTGTTATGATTTTAACCCGCATTTTACCGTGTCAATGTTCATCTTCATCATCATCTTCATAGTTTTCAATGTCAATGTCTTCATCTTCCTCATCAACATCATCAATTTCCATATTATTTTGACTTTCATCATCTCTTGTCATTTCAAATTCAGTTGTAACATCATTGACAACATCATCACCATTGACCCTTAACTATGGGGTGTCATCCTCGATATTCATGTCTCTTTGTGAAAAAGATGTGTTTTGAGGAGTGTCCTAAGACATTTAATTTTGTTGCACTTTAGTGGAACCACATTCAGTTTGAGTAAACTGATTTTCTCGAGATTTAACTTTTATTATAATCCACCAATCATCCAAATCTTTTACAGTAGCACAGTATTTTGCATAGTAAATTTGATGTGTCTGATGAGCCAATAAAAATGGTTCATTTACTGCAAGAAGACTTTTATGTTTAATATCAACAATTCCATGAGTCAGATGAACATGCAAGCCTCTCTCAGTATCCAGCCATCGACATTTAAACATTGTTACATAATTCTGTCCCAAATAACACAGTTCAATAATTTCTTCAATCATGCCGTAAAAGTCAACTTCAATATCTCTATGATGTGATCCATTCAAACAAACACCACTATTAATTGTTTTATTTGATTCCCCATATACACGTGTATGAAATTGATAACCATTCACTACATAAGCATTATAAGATTTAACCATTTTGGATGGTGGGCTACTCAATATACACAATCGACTATCAATCTTATCATCATGTAAAGATACCTGAAAATTTGTAAAACATTTATCACTATTACAAGTAATAAATTTATTTTATATGTAAAACCAAAAAAGAATATACATTACTAGTTTTTGAAACCTGTAGGGAAATTTTTTTTCCGACGTTCTTCTAAGCCAGCTGCTGTAATTTGTGGAAATTGTTTCTTGAAATGATCATCATATAATCTATAAACACAATATGATTTATTTACTATAACAAAATCTATAGAATAAGGGATAGAAGCGCTCATTGTACAATTGGTGACATTTATTCATAGTTGAATAGAACATATGTATGAGCTCTATGATGTTCATCATCTGAAATCCATCTATCATGAACTCCACCAAAGCCAAGTTCGGGCTGATTGACACCTGAAAATTGATTGTTCATATCATCATCAACATTCCACTCATTCTGGCCCATGCGGTTAAATTTTGAGGGATATTCAAATTCAAATTAATGAGAGGAGAGTAAAGCAAATTCCTCTTGAAAATAAGCTTCAGTAATTGAGCCTTCAACTAATGCTTTGTTACATACTTTTTTCTTCAATTTCTGCATGCATCTCTCAAATGGGTACATCCATCGAAACTGAACTGGACCTCCACATTTTTCTTCATCTAGTAAATGTAATATCAAATGTTTCATTGAGTCAAAGAAATCTGGCAGAAAGATTTTTTACAGTTTGCATATAAATATAAAAACAGCTTCTTACAGTTTCCATAGTGCATCGTAGTATTTTGTCACCGCACACATGTCTCGGAAAAAATATGATATATCTGTTATCGAATCCAAAATTTTAGAAATCAACAAACCTCTTAATCCAATAGGCATAAGTCATTCCATTATAACATGACAATCATGACTTTTTAATCCAGTACTACGACCATTTTTAACATATCTTCCCAAGTTGGAAGAATAGCCATCTGGAAGTTTCAAATATGCAATCCACTGAAAAAATAATAAGTGACTCTCTTTGGTTAGTTTATAAGCTTCTTTCGGCTTCATGAATCTCTGTGATCTGACATTTTCAAACAATTCATGTTCTGGTTGCCTGCAAATTTGGGAAAGATATAATCGTGCCTTTACATTATCTTTGGTTTTACCCGGTGTATCCAAAATTGTATGAAATAAATTATCAAAACATTTCTTCTCAATATGCATGGCATCCAACATGTGTCGGACCAACAAATCAGACCAATATGGCAGATTCCAAAAAATGATATGTTTTGTCCAATTGTGTTCTTTCCCAAAGTAATGAATTTTGTGTTGGTTTATTGTCGGTCCAAAATTGATGGAAGGTAATG
The DNA here is from genome assembly GCA_963277665.1 of Viscum album. Lineage (NCBI taxonomy): Eukaryota > Viridiplantae > Streptophyta > Magnoliopsida > Santalales > Viscaceae > Viscum > Viscum album. The sequence continues at coordinate 1,506,598,158 of OY728128.1, read as the reverse complement.
AAAATACAACTAATTGTAACTCTGTACCAGAGATCATTTTTGGAGGTTCATCTCTTTCAATTATTCCTTTTCTGAAATGAGATTTATTCCTCTAAAAAGGATGATCGATTGGAAGAAATCTGCGATGACAGTCAAAATAGAAATATTTTTTCCATTCACGAGCATAAATGCTTTGTTGGCTCCCATACAGTAAGGAAATGATTTTGGAAGATATGTAATCTAGCCAGATAACATGCCATATGTCGGGAAGTCACTACTTGTCCACATCAAAGTAACATTCATTACAAAATTCTGTTTTTCACCAGCATTATATGTACCAATACCGTGACTCCATAATGAATTTAACTCATCAATCAATGGTTTAAAATAAACATCAATATTATTTTTTGGATGTCCTGGGATTAATAAAGTCAAAAAGATATTAGGATATTTCATCAACATCCATGGAGGTAAATTTTATGGAGTTATAAAGATAGGCCAACAGGAATACTGACTACTAAAAGATCCAAATGGACAAAAAGCATCAGTAGAAAGACCCAATCGCACGTTCTGAGATTCTAAAGCAAAAGATGGATGCACTTGATCAAAATGTTTCCATGAATCACCATCAGATGGATGAATCAAACTTTTACCATTTGAAATATTGGTTTTGTGCCATGATATCTTTGTCACTATGTTATGAGACATAAATAAACGCTGCAACCAGGGTGTAAGTGGAAAATATCTCAACAGTTTTACAGGAATCAATCCAGACTACCCTGATTGAGCTTCTTTGTACCTCGATTGTCCACATGTGGGACAACTATCCAATGACTCATTTTCACCAGAATATATGATGCAATCGATTAAACATGCATGGATCTTCTGGTAACTAAGGCCTAGATTACGAACCAGTCTCTTTCTCTCATTATAATTAGCAGGCAGCACATTTCTTTTAGGTAACAGTGCATTAACCAAAGAAAATATCTGATAAAATAGTTATTTGACATTCCATTATCTGATTTAATAGCCATAAATTTTGGAACTGCTTCTAATTTTCTTATCTTGCAACCAGGATATAATGCATCCTCATTAGACCTGAACAACTCAGCAAATTCAGATGGTGCCAACTCGAGAGGTAAATCAACATCATCCTCAATTTTAGTTTGTTGAATGGATGACCCTGCAACATCATGTACTAAATTCTGAAACCGTGATGGATCTAGAATCAAATTATTAGTATCTTATCAGGAACTACGTTCACCGTGTTGATACCAAAAAATATAATCTGATTGAAAACCATAACGCAAGAGAAGTTTACCAACTATGACAAATGTATTAAACGTTCTCAGAGCACATTTTTTACAAGGACACTTAATTTTCCCCTCTGAAACAAATTCTGGGTTTGATGATGCAAATGATAAGAAAGATTCAACACCATCAACATATACAGGATTTAAACTAGAATCATTTGGATTTCTGTGCTGATTTATCCAAGCGCAATCATCTAATAATGATTGATGTCGACTTTCTTATTCCATATTCATATTTATGTTTCTACAAAATTTAAAACCATTACTATTGTTAAATAATTTTATATAAGAAAAATAATATCCTAAAAAGAGAAGATATATAATTACAATTATTTCTTAGTAATTACCAGTAATTATTGGCGACACAGTTAGTTTGTAATCATCCCCACTAATAATTATTAATTTAGCAATACTTTGCAATACTTGGCAAAATGAAATATGCTTGAATAATGAAATAAAATTTTGTAATCATCGTTATGGAGATTATATTACTAATTATTCTTATTTTTTACCAGTGGATTGGCGGTAGTACTTTTTCCTGACGACTCATCGCCTTGCAAGGAGATGAGTCCTCGGGAAAAAGAGCCTCTTTTGTTCGACGGCTTATCTGTTTTTTAACATTCTCCCGACTGAAATCACTATGAAAAACTTGTTCTGACATACATTAGAGCACGTTTTTCATACTAATTTCAGTGGCAGAAGGTAGCAAAGATATGAGATGTTGAGTAAAAGCTTGCCGCCAATCCGCTAGAAATTGTGCCAATTTATAACCATGTACTCGAATTTATTTAATTTTTGATTAATTGTTACTAATTATTAATAATTATTACTAATTATTACTAATTATTACAAATCTCAATATTTCCCACAGATTTTTCTCTATTCTTAACATGGTCAAATCTTAAAGGGTCATCAATTTTTAGGTCATTCCCAATAAAAAGTTTGCGTCATCCATGTCCAAAGTAAACTCTATAATTATCCTTACATGGTTGATCACCTCCCAAGTAGTGTTGCAATAGGACGACACAAGTAATGTCATTCTCATATTTAAGAATCATCTCGCATGACCCTTTCATAGATCATTCTTCCTTCAAAAATTAAGATAAATTCAATATCCTTCCCTTAAATTTTCAAGAAAGAATGGTCTATATAAAGAGTCATGTGATATGATTCTTATAGATGATAAAGACATGACTTGGGTTCTCCTATTGCAATGATACTTTCGAGGTGATCAAACAAGAAAGGACAATTATAGAGTTTACATTGGACATGGTTGATGCAAACTTTTTATTGGGAATGACATGAAAATTGGAGGCCCTTTAATATTTGAACATGTTAAGAATAGAGAAAAACTTGTTGGAAATATTGATAATTGTAATATTTTATAATTTTTTTATAATTTTAATAATTTTAATATATTTTTTATAAATATTAATAATATAATAATAAAATAATTATATTATTAGTGTTATTTATTTATTAATATTAGAGTAATATAATATTTTATATTATGTTACTATTTATGTTACTAATTATATTATTAACTATGTTACTAATTAGTAATGCAAAAATATGCATATAGGTCGGGTGGTTAATCAATCATTGAATAGAAAAACAAACGTGATTGACCGCTAATCTACCTCAATTTTCTTTTCATTTGTGTCTTGAGGCTTGACAAGAAACTTTTGCCTGCACATGTAATATTTTCTTTTGCTGTCAAAACTATAAACCTCCTCACCTCTATGATGGCGAGGAGGTTGAAAATTTTGACAGTAAAATCAAATATTACATGTGGAGGCAGAATTTTCCTGTCAAGCCTCAACACACAAATAAAAAGAAAATTGAGGTAGATGAACGGTCAATCACACTTTTTAATTATCCTAATTGTTTGCTAATTATCCAAATTGTTTTCTAATTATCCTAATTGTTTGCTAATTATCCTAATTGTTTCCTAATTATCCTAATTGTTTCCTAATTATCCTAATTGTTTCCTAATTATCCTAGTTGTTTCATAATTGTCCTAATTGTTTCTTAATTGTACAAATTGTTTCTTAATTATCCTAATTGATTCCTAATTATTTTAACTGTTTCCGAATTTCCTAATTGTTTCCTAATTTTCTAATTGTTTCCTAATTTCTTAATTGTTTCCTAATATCCTAATTGTTTCCTTATTTCCTAATTGTTTCTTAATTTCATAATTGTTTCCTAATTTACTAATTGTGTCTAATTTCTGAATTGTTTCTAATTTCCTAAATCTTTCTAATTTCTTAATTATGTCTAATTTTCTAATTTTTTCTAATTTCCTAATTTTTTCTAATTTCCTAATTTTTCCTAATTTTATAATTTTTTCTAATTTCCTAATTATTTGTAATTTCCTAATTTTTTCTAATTTCATAATTTTTTCTAATTTCTTATTTATTTCTAATTTCCTAATTATTTTTAATTTCCTAATTATTTCTAATTTCTTAATTATTTCTATTGATAATTATTGTAATTATTTCTAATTATTTCTAATTAATTAAATCTAATTATTTTCGAATTATTTGATAATTATTTTAATTAAATCTATTTAAATCTAATTATTTTTTGATAATTATTTTAATTATTTTTAATTAATTTGATAACCATTTCTAATTAAATATAACTATTTATAATTAAATATAATTATTAACTATTTCTAATTATTTCTAATTAAATATAATTATTTCTAATTATTACCAAAAAATCCCCCAGGAGTGTCGAACCAAGAGTGCAGTAAGGCTCATTGTCATGTACCAGCTTACCCCGAGTCAAGCTCGAAACGCTATGTCAGAGTTTTCACTCCTAGGTATATCTGTGCCAGAGTGGCCTCTACTTGTTCGTATCCAGACAAGGATTATTTGGTTCAACCACTTAATCTAATTATACTATATAGCTACTAAACATTCTATTAAAAAAATTAAAATTAACAATTAAAAATAAAATTAACAATTAAAAATAATTTAACAATTAAAAATAATTTAAAAAAATATATATATAAATACCTTCGATATTTTGAAGAAATTAACACCTTTTAACTCTTTCTCTCCAATTCTCGTAAGAAAAAATTAAACCGAAAGAAATTTTCTATTTAGAACTAGAAGTTAAATAGAGAAAGAAAGAGAGATCTGAATGATTTGTAAAAAAATGGGTGGGGGTATATATAGGATAGATTATTTGCAACGGTCTTATTTGTGACGGAATCCCGTCGCAAATACCTTCACCCGCATTAATTATGGGCGGCAGTTAAAAGTGTTTCTGCGACGGGCCCATTACAAATAGCTGCTTGCCAACATACCATTTGCAAGGGATAGATATCCCCGTCACAAAATCTTATTTACCACCGCCGGTATTGGCGATGGGCCCTATCGCAAATAACACCTACCGAAAAATATTTTTTGCTGGGTTGATTTACCCGTCACAAATAGTATTTACCACCGTCGGGTAGTTATGACGGGTAGAAGGTGACCGTCGCAAGTAGGATTCCCACATTTTGGCATGCAAACCGCACCATATCTATTGCGACATGTCCTATATTCCCGTCGAAAATAACTGACCAGTTGCGGCGGGAATATATTCCCGTCACAAATACGCTTTTCGTCGTATTTTTTGCGACAGGATTTATTCCTGTCGCAAATAGCCCTTCGCAATAATCATTTTTTCCCATAGTGACTATTTTTCCTATTTTTAGTTTCTTTAATATGATTCTGAAAAGTATTTAACTTATTCATTTCCTCCATAACAATTTCTAGTCAAACAAGTTTCCTTTCACCAACTTCATCCCAATAAAATGGAGTATGACATCACTTACCATATAATTCTTCCTACGATGCCATTTCAATACATGAATAGAAATAATTATTATAATAAAAATCTAAAATAGGTAAATAATTATCCATCATGCCTCAAAAGTTAAGTGAATATGATAAAAACATGTATTTTAATGTTTGAATAGTAATGTTGGATTGTCCATCAGTTTCAGAATGGTTAGTGGTGCTCAATTAAATCTTAGAATCAAGGGACTTCTGAAGAATATTTGAGAATTTTATTACAAATAAAATATCATAATAAAAGAAAAATTTAAAATAGTGCACCATGAAGTAATAAAACATCATTAATACAGATCCATTCAAGGTTCTCAAGAGATAAATTTTCTCTTATTTCAAAAAAATGTTTAGATTTCGTTAGGTGATTCATAATAACCCATATTGCATAATTCTTTCTAACAGTTAGAAAATAATAATTTTTCATGTTTATTTGAATAAAAAATATATTTATTATGAAATTTAATTGAATAAACTATAATGTATTTAATTATTTTCATGTCCTATGTAAGGATACAAAAAATGGTGGGAACAAGCATTCAAGTGATGATTTCATGATCGAAATGATGTCTCATGAAGAAGGACAAGTGAATAAACAAGACCAGAGCTCAAAACAAAATAAACAGGATTAAACTAGTTAGAAACTATAGGAAGACATCAATTCATTTCTTGAATTCCATTCATGACCTAAAAATTGAATTAATATAGGACATGAAGGCATGATATGAAGAAAAAGAGGTGTTCTGGACTATTCCTACATGTGTCACGATGTGAAACATGTGTCCATGTTGTTGCACTTCAAAGGATGACACAAAGAGGATTTCAGAGTGTAAAACATTTTTTGAAAATTGCATTCCCACAAATTAAATGTCATGAGAACTATTCATTATGTGAACTGCCCAAACATGCCCAAAATTAGCCATGTTTGATGTAATTTATGGTAGGACTCCCTCTATTTGACCTAGGATCATAGAGAACCTCCATGATTGACCTGAAACCCTTTATGACACCATTTTGGGAATCCCATAAACAATTTATAACTATACATACAATTTTTGAGGGTATGTAAAGATAATTGACCAAAAAAAGAATCTCTAGACAATGGACTATTGTAACAGTGATTTTCCTACTTTCTTTTCCTTTTTATTTTCTTTAAATTCCTATAACATATCCCTTATATCAAATAATATATAATTTCACATCCATGTGTGGGTAGTTTTGGTGAGTGATCTAGAAAGGGTGAGGCTAGAGCTCTGTTCTAGTTTGAGTTATTTAGATAAAAAAATAAAATCCCATATTTCATCTTATTTTTTGTTTCAATTCTAAATTCATATTGCAATACCGAAGGCCATAGTGTTAGGATTAGAATCAATTTATTTTAATTTCCATGTTCAATTATTTATTTCTCTCTCCACCAAATTCTCGTCAATATATGATGGAATATATTAGGTTTGGGTGGTGAGTGCTTTGGGATTTCCAGCATGTGCATGGAATTGCGGTGAGAACTATTGGTTGTTAAGGAATAGAAATACTTGGTCAAGGACTACCATAATTAATCAAAAATCTATTACTACTTTGATACACACATATAAAAGAGAGTATAAAAATATGATATTTTAGTGATGATTATTATCACATTCACCATTTGGCTAAGGGATAGAAAGTAAGTGATAGTGGAATCTCTCTCTCACCAGCAATAAGAAGAATAATGTGTAATAATTGAATACTAGGATGGAATTGCACAAAGTCTAGACAAACCTTCTACGATCACCATTTCTCACAAAAAAAATGAAATGAATCAATTTAAACTAATCTATATTTCAAAATTTTAATATATAAAATTGAAAAAAGATTCTCAAACAATTAAAAAGAAAAAATCCATTTTGTATGCACTTATGTTTTGAATACTACCTAGGATAATTAATAAACTATACAAGGTAATAAATTTGTTTCCCATAACACACAATAGTCATGAATGAAATTTGGTACCATTATTGGAGAGAGAGTTCATGACAATAACCAATAAAAAATTAACCATAAATAACTTGTTTTTCAAATGAACCATTAATAATATTTGATCTAAAAATTGAATAAAAACAAATAAAATTAAGGAACATTAATTTACAAGAATATTAAATGGAAATGGGACTTTCAGATTCAGTTGACTCTCTAAGTTTTCACTCATATGTTGATAAAATGATTGGTAATCCCAACTACCAGCTTATAGATATTTTTGCACCCTAATTTACCAATACTCAAAACCAAATTACAATTCCTACTTTATAGAATGATTTTGAATTAAATGTTAATAAGATTTATGTTCTCCCAAAATTATATGGCCTTTTAAGAGATTACCAAATTGACATATTTAAGAAATTAGCTACGTGTGCTCAAGATTCAGTCTAATAGGAGCACATGGTGAACAATTCTAGTGGAGGGAATTCCCCTCCTCACTCGAAGGAGAATCTAAGTAAATGTTTTACAGTATAAAATTGTGGGAGATTAGTTATTGGGAAAATAAAAAAAAAGATGCTTCATATAGATATTATTCTCCACATACAAGAGTATGACAAGCAAAAAAGGGATTTATGTCATATTTCATTTAACCAAAGAGACTCCCTATGAGTACTGCTAATGATTTAGGAATGTTTGTGCAAGCTTCCCACATAAAAAAGTGTAGGTTCACCACTTCATTGTGTTATTCTACCATGTAATGCTCGAAAATAACCAAAATATTCTATATTCCTCATACAAATGATACTTAATTGAAAAATCACCTAAATAATCCAAAGGTTTGATTGAGAGGACTTCTTGAAACATGCCAAAATTTGGGAATAGAGGTATTAGCATGAAGGGGATCCATGTGGTAATCACATCTAATTAAATATATTTATTTGGAATCCAAATTAATCAAATCACTAGGTTAGTAAGACAACTTGTTGTGAAGAAAGTGAAGGAACAACAGGGCTAGACTCAGGTATGTGATTTTTGAACTTTTACTTATCCAAACAAATATTGCTATCCTAAAGTAAAAGGGAAATAAAGTTGTGCATCCACCTTTATTCTAAAACAATTCCAATAGAACTTGGATAGACCTCCTTATAAAAATAAATACCCCCTACAACCTTCACTCTAGTTGAAACAATACCAATGGTCATACAAATATCCATTCTAACAACAAACCATTCAATTATTCCCTTTCCAATAGAAGGATTATGAGCTTCCATTAACATGGAACCAACAATTATAGTATTAGGTTAAGGGGTAGATATAAAACATAAAAAATTTACCCATTAGTTTTGGAAGTTTTATGGATTTTCTAACCATGAATTTAATGGAAATACCATCCTCAAAAGTCTTAAACCCTAATTAGAATGTTAGTGTGAGTATAAAAAGAAGTGGAAAAGAGATCTAGCCACCTGAATAAACAAACTGTGGTATTTTATAATAGAATTTTAAGGATACACCTAGCTATAATAGAAAATATAAAAAAAATTCAGAAGATACATGGATGAGGTTCAGAAAAAGAGAGACCTAAAATTCCCTTTGAAATACAATAGTGCGTAAAAAAGAACATTTCAACATCATTCTCTTCTAGGATTATTGATCCCAAGAAGGAATAATAATATCTAATTCAAAAATAGATTTAATATGCCTTCTAAAAAGTTGATATCAACATTACACACTTAGAAACAATTGAAAACAAATACCAAAATAAAAAACGTTTCTCAAAGAGATATGCACCAAAATAAGAAGATTGGATAGAAATGAGTGCGTTAGTCTATGAATAATTGTACAAGAACTAATCACACATTCGATAACACAAAAATTTTAAGATCTAAGGATATTCTTGATTCCACGCACTATATGATATTTTAATTTTATTGATGCTTTATGTGATCTATGTTCTTTGATAAACATATTTCCCCTCTATATATTTATATATTATCATATTTTAAAATTGAAAACCACCAACGTAGTGTTCTATATTTAAAATAGATCCAATATTTTTCTAGGAGGTGTTTTGGAAGATATTCTTGTGAAATTTAAAGACCTATTGTTCCTAGATGACTTCTATGTATCAAACATGGAATATGGTACACGTTTATCATAATCACTGATCATTTTGGTGAGTCCATCCCTAAAGATACCAAAAACCATCATCAATATGCATGAATGAACACTATCATTGGATCTTGGATACAGTCAAGTGGCTTTAAAAACACTTGAATTTATGATTCAACTATAAAGAAATTATTCAAAAACTAAAATATCCCACAATGAAGGTATAGAAACAACAGAATAATCAGGTGTGCATTGAAAATTCATGTCCTTATAAGAACATTTTCTTATCAAAAATACCACAGAACATGTAAGTTACCAATTATATAAAATATAATTTCAAGTTTAATGAGGAAATAAGATATGATTTTTTTATATTTTATTAAAGAATGTTGAAGTATATTCTAGATCATATGCTGAGATTGAGAACTGTAGACTTAAATAAGATGAACATGAAAATATTATCTAAGATCTGTAGAAGGAACTTGTTGCAAATGAAGAAGAACTAGTCGAGACACAATCCATTTGTATCATGATTAAAAAAAATTAAATACGGACATAAAAAATTTCATTAAAATTATATAGGTAAGTATAGGATCTTCTCAAATTGACTAAAATAATGGATCATGAGATTGTGTTAAATTTTTATTTAGCCAATTTCAAAATAGACCTATTTTATTTAGATGAGAAAAGGTAAAAACCAAAACGAAGGTCATGTGGGTCAAGAAAAATAATGAAAAATACTCTAAATCAAGAGAATGAAATAATTTTAAATGGAGGCCACAACCACCATGAGAATAATGAGGATCTAATAGCAACATGACAATAAAAAATATCTATAAAGAGAAAAAATAAACCCAAAAGAACAAAATTTCAAGGTTTTTACAAGTGTTTTGGTAAGCGTGGATATATATAATATTCTTGGTGGCATAACATGTCTTTAATAGGAAATAGTTAAGAACCGTTAGAGGATATTTCAAACCATCAACTTGGTTATTAGTGAAGATCCACTAGGTTTTTTTAATTCTTTACATTTTATTAAATGTGGTAATTCTATTTTATGTGGATTGATTTATTATTTTTATCACATGCCATGAGTGCTTATCCTAAATTCATATCTACCATTCTTAAAAGGATTTATAAACAAAATAATTTATATATTATCTTGATAATATTTATTTTATGATCTTGGGGTATGTCACCTACAGGAACTATCATTGTAACTTTTTAATGCTATGAATGTAAAAAACAAAATTTAATATGATTGGGTAGATTTTTATTTTTAATCCCTTATCCCTAATACCAACTTTTACATCAATCCTTGGGTATCCAAAAGAATCTATGAATAAAATCAATTTATATCCATTCATATCATGCAATATTAATATTGCATGATATGTTAAAGTTAAAGTGTAGGGGTGTGAGAAGTCTTCGTAGAAGGAATGCATTAAATTGTATGGAAAAAGTCCAGGGGTGTTATTTTGGGTATTGGGATAGGATCATGTTATATCCATTGTAATTATTGTCTTCCCTTCTTAAAATATATATATTTATAAATAAAATGATAAATGGGTAATGTTTTAGGGAAATAAGAAATCAACATTTCCAGACCGATGATATTTTTATCGTATGTGGTTAGTTGGTGGATGTGAGATTTTTTCTAGGCATGACTTTTGAAAAAGTCTAAAAACATAATAAAAAATTTAAAAAAACAAAAAAACTCCTTGAAGCGGAAACTATTTTATTATACATACATTGATCAGGACCTTACAATGATATCTAGGTAGTGGGAATTATCATTTTCAAAGAGGATATTTTCATTGTAATTTTCTTTAGATATTATGTAGTATTATTTATAGATAAATCTTCTATTTTATCCTTAATATTTTGAACATCAATCCATACAAACATTAAACCTCAGAGTCATCAAAACCTTGTTGTAAAATTCCTCATGATTTTATCTGAATCTTATATTCATAAAGCGGAGAATATAGTTCTTTTGCAAGACTATAGAAAAGGAACATGTACCCATGATAAGAGTATAACACTATATGAATTTTTATAATGGGTGATGTAATAAAATATTTAATTTTTAGTTAAATCGTGATTTGTTATTTTTTTATAATAATTAATTATGATATATGAATGAATAAAAGGAGAAGATCCATAATATTTCAATGGGAAAGAGTAAAATACTACGTTGATTAGTTTCTTTTAAAATTGTGAATTTGAATTGATATTTAATGTAGATATTAAAAGTTTGTTCCTCCATTTTTAATCATTCGATTTAATTGATTTGGAATTATAATATTTGTAAAATTTTGTTCCAATTTTATTTATATTTTTATCACATGCTCAAGGACATGAAAGATATAAGTGTTGGGTAATCGAAATAATAATAGTTTTTATTTTTATTTGAATACAAAACATATTTATTGTGAAATTTAATTTTAAAAACTTATTTTAATGATTTATGGAATCATACAAAATATGACCAGATACTAGCATTAAAATGATGGTTTCATGGTCCAAATGATGGCCCATTATGTATGATAAGTGTAAAACCAATTAAAAATAGAAAAAATAAAGAAACTGGGTGAAAATGGGTAAAATGAATCAGAAAACTACAATTCAACTCATCATTTTCATTGATGAGGTGAAACATGAAGGAATGGAAGACGTGAGAGAAATTTGTGAAGAAAATTAATTGTTTTCGACCATACCTACAAGTTTCATGGTGTGGCACATATGGATATGTTGTGACACTTTTAATGATGACCTAGAAAGTATTTTAGAGTTTGAAACATGTCAGGAAAAGTCTGGAACCACACATTATACATTTTGAGAACTATTTATAAATGAAATACTCTAATAGATCCAGAATCGTCCTAGTTTAACATCATTTATGGAGAGACACCCTATTTTTGACCCAGGACAATTGAGCCCCACTAGGCTTAACCCATACCCACTTATGAAAATATTTATAGAATCCTAATAATGATTTATCTTTATAAATTTAAGTCCTTCGTAATGGAAATATAATCCACATGTGAGGAAATATCAAGACATTGGACTAGTGGAGCACCTATTCTCTTGATCTTTTGTCCTTTTTTAATTTTATTTTAATTAATTTAATATATACCATATCTTGAATCAATTTGAATTCCCAATCCATGTAGTCTTAGTTTTTATGAGATACAGGTATAGGTGGAGGCTAGAACTATGTGCTTGTTTGAGTTTGAGTACCTAATAAATCAACTTTCTTATTCCATCTTCTTTATAGTTTAAATTCTAAATTCATATTTCAATACTAAAGGAAACTGTATTTGGATTAGAATATTTGAATTTTAATTTTATTGGTATATGATCAATTTCTCCCTCCACCCAATTATCCAATATAAATGATGGAACAAATTAGAGTTGGGTGTTGATTTCTTAGTGGTTACCAACTCATGAATGAAATTATGAAAAGAACTATTGGTTGTTTGGGAATAATAATACACGATTTGGGATTTCTATAATTAATCAAAAGGACCTAATACATATACACACACATAAAAAGAAGAGTATACCTATATGAAATTTTATTTAGGTTTATTCTCACATTTTCCATCTAGCGAAGGGATAGAAATGAAGTGATATCAAAATATCTATCTCGCCATAAATAAGAAGATGAATGGTTAATAATTAAAAAATGTGATAGAATTTCACTAAGTCCACTAAATCTACCCCACTAACTATATTTTTCAACCATTTTTAAATCAACTAATTTAAACTGCTTTGTATTTCTAATTTCTAAAAATAAATTGAATTAATTTTCTGAAACAATTTAAAAAGTGGGAAGCCATTTTTTTGAACTCCTCTTCAAGAGACTGCCTAGGTAACTATTATGTTATACAAGGTTATAAAAACATATCCCACACCCAATGAGAGGCCTATGTCAGGAATATTTAGTGATCCTATGTAAAATCATATTATAATGTCATCCAATTTCTACATAGAAAAAGATAGACGTTGTGTGACTCTTTTAGGATGTTATCCATCAACCTTCACTTGATGATAAACCCAAAATACAGATATATAATCAACAATTTCCAACTTTTTATTATCCCACCAAAAATGTTCTTTTTAATCCCTATACATGTTGTTTTTACTAGGGTGTAAAGAGAAATTTGAGCTATGAGAATCATCCAACAATTAAATTTTCATTTTATATTTAGATGGAACACATAATCTCTTTCAAATTTCAGATCACGATATTCAAAAATGAAGTCTACCAATTTTCCATAATTCATGGATTTGATTTTCTTTTTGAAATTCTAATCAATAGGTTGATACCTTTTTTTAATTTCCAAAAATATGGTTTGGCGATCATTTGAAAAATGAGTGATGTTTCTCCTTCCTTAATAATTAGAGTAACCATATTTACTAGATCTATGAACATAGGATCCCTACGAGTCCTCAATTTGGTTACAACTCCATAATATTTAATGATCAATGCATTTTTTCCTTATTCACCTTTCCTATGAATAAGTTTATTAATAAATCATAATAATTTTGTTGCACATGGTAACCCCCTTTCCTCTTATTTATCTCCTCCATTGAAAAGATTTATTTTAGGCTCTTATGGATTTTGTATATATCACATCTTTCACCATAGAGAAAATGTCTCCATGCCATAAAAGAAGCCATTATAGCTTCCAAATCAAGATCATGGTATGGTTTGTTATGTTAATGAGTCTTTAACTATCTTGATACATATATAAACAATTTATCATTCTGCATAAGAGACAACCAATTTCATTCTTCGATGCATCACTATATATCAAAAATCCTTCATTTCTAGATAATAGAATCAAAATCATAAACTTTACCAAACTCAGGTTGAATTATTCAAAACATTCTTATGATTCCTTTATCCATATGAACATAACTTCTTTACATGTAATTTTGGTTAATGTGTTATTCGATTGGGAAAAGTTTTGAGCAAATTACTGATAGTAACCTACCAAACCAATGAAACTACATACATCGGTAATGTTTGTTGGTGTATGAAATTCTTTGAATCTATTTTTCTTCATATAATCAACTGATATTCCATACTTGGGGATAATATGAACAAGAAAATTAACTTTATAAATCCAAAATTCACACATGCTAAATTTCCCACATAACTCTTCCTTTATGAGTCTATAGAATGACCTGTAAGTGATTATTATAGTCTTAATAACTTTTAGAATACACAAAGATAATATCAATGAATAACACAAAAAAATATCAAGATATTAATTGAATACTATTTTCATTAGATCCATAAAAATATAGGGTGAATTAGTCAATCCAAACGACATTACTATTAACTTGTAATTTCTATACCTCAATCGAAATATTATTTTCAGAATATCTTCTTTCTTTACTCAAAATTGTTGATACCCAGAACTAAGGTTAATATTTTGAAAATTTTGAGATCATTGAATTTGATCTAATAATACATCATTATGAGGTAGAGTATACTTTTTATTTATCATAACATCCTAGATTTCACTATTATCAATGAAAACCCTCATATATCTAGTTATCTTCCTAACAAAAAGTGTTGAGGATCACCAATGTGAAAAATTAGAGAATATAAATCCTTTATAACACAACTCCCCTAATTTATATTCAATTAGATTAATTCTATAGTGTCCATTCTATATAGATTCTTTGATATAGTTCATGCATTTGGTATTAAATCAATGGAAAACTAAACTACAAACTCTGGAGAATGCCTTGGAAATTCCTCAGGAAATACATCAATGTATTCCTGTACAATAGGTACATACTTAATTTAAACAATACCTTTTCTATCCATAGAATGTGTTCTCTATTCTTCCTTATAAATATCTTAAAAAATAGATATTGGGTATGGATCTTGAAATGACCCAAATTATGAAGTCTCTTCTCTAAAGTTAATGAATTCCATAACTTTATCATGAATAAAAATTTCCATCTCTTTGTAATATATTTTTAAAACATATTTTAAAAGTCATTATATAACAAGTATTAACTCAAATTGAACCATAGGTATGATAGTAAAGTCATGAAATATAAAATATTTATGTTTCATTATGGGAACTACATGACACATCCTTTTCATAATGATATTTACACTAAAAGTTTTGATTGAAAACTCCCATATTAAGGTGGTGGGGAAATATCTAATTTTTAGGGAAAATATGGATTATATAAGAGAGTTAAAGGATCTAGAAGAAAAATTACAAGATAAATATGAAGATATGGTTAAATTTATTACCATCACATATCTAGGAACAGCAAACTCATTTATAATGATCACATAATCTTAGCATTCTCCCCTTAGCCTCTTCTCGAGTATGTTTCCTTGATGCTTGGGACATTGGTTTAAATAATTCCCCATTTATTTATAGTTTATGTTCTAGGTAGAAGTGGTATATTTATTTCCCATACATTCATGATCTGGGTAACCCTTATCACCAAACATTTAATAAACTCCAATTCTCTTCAATCATTTTCTAGGATGTTTCTTTTCAATATTTTTATATGATGAAAATTGCTTCATTTTCTTATTCCTATTTGATGCGTTCCATTTTTCTATGTTTTCAACTAAACTATTATTCTACTGATTTACCACGAATATATATGATCTTAAAAACTACTTCTATGTTTTTATGGACCATAAAACTATTTCAATATATGATGGAAAAGTTTTAGATACTATTTCCCTTCAGAGATATGGCTTAATCCCTTCAAATAAATAGTCAATATTGCATTCAGTATTATGTATGTAATATGTATCATAACTAACTATTATTTTAAAAGTATCCGCATAATCCACAAAAAATTATTATTACTTTTTATTTATGATGAGTAACATTATTTTCATTTTAGTTAATTCCTATTGAGGGAATATTTATCAAATAATGTTTCTTTAAAAGATCTCTTTCCATGTGATCTATTTCTTATTACTCCCTAGTATCATGGAATAATGACCACATTTTATTAGTGTCACCCTTGAGACAATATAAAACTAGTATAACCGTTTATATTTCATCACATCTTAAGTCCAAAAATATCTTTTCAAGGTTCTTAATCCATTTCTCACCTACCACTAGATTACTAGTTCCATTAAACGATGGGGGATTCTGTCAGATGAAATGATCCAATATAGGTGTATCATGCCATGTAATATCATTTTTCTCTATATGTGAAAGGATATTATTCAAAAAATTGGGTTATTAACCCTAATATAGACATGATCTGCTCAGTTACAACACCAGTTGTATTGACTTTCTCAGAGGGGAAATTTTTACACTAGCCATAAGAATTCATTCCATTCTTTCTACCGAGTTCAATTTATAAATAATCGATTAGTTTTTATTATCTCATGAAATTATGATTTTTAAATCATAACATATAATTCTGAATTTGGTATACCACATAACATAAATTGAAAATTTATTCATTGTAAATCTTGGAATCCTAAACTTATTTTCATTGGGAATATCATTAAGTTATAAAAATGATTTCAAATTGTTATAATAATTCAAAAAATGTAAATTATCAAACATATATTCCCCATGAATTTCAAACTAGGTGTGTAGTAAGGGCCATCCATCACGCACCCGAATGATGGGCAACATATACCCAACCAACTCTTTTCGGGAGTTTTACCCCTGATGAACCCTAAGAATGAAGTCCTTTTTTATTTTTAATTCATTAACATTTCTAGTTAGGTTTAAGGGTATCCTTGCAAAGATCAAAATACTAGAGACAGTTATGCCTTTTACATGAACATTGAAGTACCAAATAAACAAAGAGAAAACCCCACACTATCTGATATAAATGATGCTCCAAAGCATCTGACCTACAAGGTCGATTAGTTAGCAATTCCCTATTTAGAACTCCATGGTACCTAGTACCAATAGAAAATTTCATACCATCTCATTATTCATATATAAAATCTTTTTACAAATATTTTCTCCTACTATGAACCTCATCGAGGCTTCACCTATTTCTTTTTCAACTGAGGATGTTGATGTCAAGCCAATAGCCATCACCTTCTATAAACTATATCATTCCTAACAACGACATCATTTTTGGCTTGTGCATGACTAACTGTCGTAACTCATTGCCACTGACGAAAACCAAAACCACTAAGTTTGATGGCCACCACACTAGTCCCCTACTATATACATGCCTCAATAGATGTCATCTGAAACAACCAGTTATTATACAGTCGACCATCATTGATTCCAGAGCTACAGTCGTAAACCTCATCACATGTTAATGCCTCATGCTTACCACTATTGAGAATACCACCCCTATAATTTTTCCCCACCACTAAAAAAATAAGGGTATTATCGTATTTAATCCTAGAATTAATGTATGATTAGGGAGCTCATTTTCCACTGGGATGAACCCTAATTTATTATTACCAATAGATCAATCTATGACAAAACTACATCCACTTATAGTATCCAAATTGGGATATATTTCAAGGAGAAACAAAAAATTTCAATATTAAAAAAGCATTCGGATTTAACCTATATTTAGATATTTCATAAAATTCATTCATAGAGTTATGTTTTCTAATCTACGTTTGCCTAAGTATAGTTCAAAAAGTTTCTACAAAACTTTTTATGGTACCAACTATAACAACCCAAACTTTAGTAACCTTGAGTCAACATAATATTTATTACATTAGTATAGATAATAGGTTTCTAATCCTGAATGACCAATCAATTTATTATTATTAGAAAGCTAGATACCAATATAATATACATTTTACAATAGGAATAAAATATAAATCATTATAATGGAAAATAATAGATTTCCTTGAACTCATTCAAAGAATTATTCTTCATTTCTTAGGGAAAGGAAATAAAATTTGGTTGATCTCAAATGATCATTAAGGATTATTTAAATAAGATGTTATCATTAGTTAATAGGGTATAATCAATTGGAAAATGTTAATAACTGAAAACACATGTCATTTAATCAATAACTTGATCATTGAATACATCCATCGATAATATCAATGTAATAGTATCATGGATAATAATAACTAAATTTTCAATGAATAAAGTTATTAAAATAGGATTTCATGATCTTATAAATTATAATATCTACACCATAAAGACATTACAAGAAGAAATATTAATATATGAACACGTATACACTTAAACCCCATTTAATTTGTCCAATTGATTTATCCCATGAGACCAGTCAATGCATCGAGGGGCTATCTATATTCAGGACCCAGTTGTCATTGCATGTCTAATGAATTTCTAATATATTGAATGATCAATTAAATTTATAAAAAATATGACTTATTAATAAACAACCATAAGGAATATAGAATAAATATTTTACAATATTTTCAATATTCACTAAATTAACTTTAAAAGATGAACAGTATATGTATAAATTGTATATGATTTAGGAAAAGGTGATAACCATGATTTAAATAATATAGATTTTTAGGATAAATGTAATTTCCAATGATCACAAGATATTGAATGTTTCAAGAGAGTTAACATCCACAAAATTAATAATTTATAATATATAACCATTGGTTAATTATTAATATTCAGTTTTTAACAAAATCATTTCCATTAGAAAAATAAATAAAATGGAATAAAAATATTAAAATAATCTTCATTAAATCCTTTTTTTAAACCATTAAAAATGATTAAAATAATTTAAATATCATAGAATGTTTATGGTAATGGTAAATTCCATTTACACCATATACATTTAAAGAAACATATTTTTTTTAATTTTTTTTAATAAGTAAAAAAAGAACCATTCAAATAACATTAAAAATATTCATTTCATTATTATTACTATGTAAATGATAAAATATAGTTTCTTTAATAATAATTTGACTAATAAAAAGTACTTTTTTAAAATAGTCCTAAATAAATATGTACTTCAAAAAAACATATATCCGATTAAAAGAGAAATAAAATCGATTTATCTTTTAAAACATTATTTTCTTGATTAGAGTGATAAAGATAGTAAAATATAGAAGAAAATATAGAAACTCCATAAATATCTAGAGTATAAAAAAATATATAGATTTTATGAATAATGGGTTATGAAATTCCTTCAATGATAATTAATTAAATCCTCAAAAATGAGATTGTCAACTAAATCCTTACCTCTTTGGAAAATTTTAAATTATAACCCCTTGAAGCTCAACATGGATAGGTCATGTGTGTCTAGTATTATGAGTGGTGGGGGAGTGGTTCTTGATCCCCAAGGTGTAGTGATTTTAGCCTTCAGTGATGGATTTAGAGTGGGAGATTTTCGTCATGGAGGAAGCTTCCACGATGCTGAAAGGTATTGCGCTTTGTCACTCGCAAAACATTAAGTTATAATCTGGTGAGACTGACTCGGCTATTCTCCATGGTTCGCTGCAGGGGAAGTTCCAAATCCCTTGGACCATTGTCTACTTCATTCGTAAGTGAAAACTTCTATTTGACCCATAGGTGATTCTTAGTCACACATGGAGAAAAGGGAACATGGTGGCCAACTTCCTCGCTTTAGGAATTACTAATGGTGATAATAATATTTTGTTTTCCAGGCTGGGGTCTCTTCCACATGCATGTGGTAACATTGTAAGGGAAGATGCATTGGGTCTACAATACTTTATACCTCCTTAGGTTTGTTATGTATTGGGATTTTCCCATCTTGAAATAATAATAAAAAGTTAATGTTGGATGATGTGAAATATAACAAATGGGTATTATATACACCACATAAAATTAAATAGGTGCATAATATCAAATATGTCTCAATGGAGTGAAAATTGAGGGGAAATTCACATAACTCATGCTTTCCTTTAGTTAAAGATCATTTATCCTAATGTATAATGGATTTAAACATTTTTTAAAATTAACTCTATAAACATATTGACATTTATAATACCATATTTTATCCACTTATGACATCTTATCATTCTTTCATTAATAATATTTCATTATTACCATTATTTCGGGTTTTAACTAATTTGTTTTCTCATGAATTTTTGTCATAGAAGTTATAGTTATTTTGTATATGATATAGTTACATCGTCTATATAAATATGATAAATTTATAAATATCATATTTCTTAATTATATTCCATTTTATAATTATTCAATAAATTTTAACATGTAAAATGAATCACATTGCTTCGTGGAGTCGGTAGGTCATACATATGCATGAGTGATGTCATCATTTCATTAATATATGAAATAATAAAGAATTGTATGATATCTATAATTTAAAGAATCAAAATCATGTCATAATTTTAATATATATTCATTGTTTCTTTCATTGTGACTATCCATTTTAGTCTATGAGAGAAAAAAATTGCATCTCCTTGTGAGACGGTAGTCCACCAAACCCATGATCGATGGTTTTGTTTCAAAATTGATGGAGAAGGATGTGAATCAATATTATGTAATAAAATTTATAAAATCTTCTTATTTTGAATATAATTTTGTTATTATATTATAATTTTTAAGACATAATTAAAGGTGTTAAAATAATAAGTAAAAAAATAAATGATCTATGTGAAGATAATTACCTTCACTTAGAAAAACAGCCATTGGATATCTTATTAAAGACCACCGGGTTAGTATTTTGGGAAGACCAGAAACTATAAAATGAGTATAAAGATGTTGGGGAGAGATTTTTTAGGATTTTTATGAGATATATTTCTTTATATGTGTGAATAAGTGAGGGTAGAATGTTCCCTTTTATATTATAGGCGAGCAACACACTTATAATTTTTCAAATATTTACAATAATGTCATGTAATGTTCATAGAAATATGGATCCAAAATGACTCATATAGTTAGATATATAATCTATATATTTAATTTAAATCATTCACTACTAAATATTATTTGACTAACTAAAATGGAAAGACATTAAGCCTTTTAAAAAAACAGTTTTATGAAAAATATTTCCTTTACCTTTGAATAATATCATATTTAATCCTATCAAATTGATAGTAAATATATTTTTAACTATATAAATTATGACGCATTATTATAATTAAATTTGTAATAGTTAAATACTAAATTTTTTAATATCCATAATAGATTATTTCTAAGGGAAATTTTTAAAATTTTCATTATAAGATTATCTTGACCTATTAAGTTAAAAATACATATTCATATAATATAATTTGAATTTTTTCCCCTTAAATATTAAAATGATAATTTTATTATAGTTATATTAAAATAAAATTTACAGTTACAATAATTGAATCTCATGTGTTATACACACCAACACCTCAAAAGGCCTGATGAACTTGGGAGAAATCTTACTCCCCTACCAAATCTTCATCTAGAACAATGGAAAGTAGGCCTAAGAAATAACTAGGAAACAGAGGCATCCTTAAATACCCTATATTCCTGCAAGGTAAAATAATGATCCTAATTAGGTATTGTGGTCCTCAGTATCCCGCTAAATCCTAAAAACAACATCCACATACCACCACTCCAAAACATCCACAACAACCGATTCATGGATCACCATAAAATGAGATGGATTCAACATTCGATCCACAATCACCCAAATTTTGTCACATAATCCATGAGTCTGGGGTAGCCTAGTGATGAAATCCATAGATATTTTCTCTAATTCCCACTCAGGTAAATCCAAGGGCTACCGATTAAACCTCTAGAAACTTAGTGGTGGGATTTTACTTAATAAAAAACTAGACACTTCACCACAATCTATGGCACATACCATTTTATCCATGGACACAAAATCTACCTTCTCTAGTTATGATACATATCAGTCACACCCTGATACACCGAAAAGGGAGAGATATTAAACTCATGGACAAATACCTTACATATTTTCAATGAAACCAACCACCTCCCCAAGAATAATATCTTGTCCTTACAATCCTTTCGAGGTATCACCATGGATGGAACAATCATGCATCACCTCTACCTACAAGTTTCCTCACTAAGACTCCTCTATCTACTGCATCAGGGATGACTCTATGTTCATCAGAGAAATATAAACTTGTTCTTTACTTTCTCTGATGATATGATGTATCTCTTCAAGCCCCTCCACCCCTTTTTGAACATCAATTGATTCTCGAACCACATATACTCCAGAATTATGACCCCATGAATTAGAAAATATAATTAACCTTTTAAGGGTTGTAAGAGATATTCAAATCATAAGTTAGAGAAACTACATTCACCTGTATTGGAAAAGATTTATATCCCAAAACTAAAAAACATATTTTTGGATCTTATGGTGTATGAAAACCACATAGTGATCGACGATAAGGTAATGTCACCAGAACATCAGTGAAAACACAACTTTAAATAACAATAGATCATGCATGGAATATTTATACTCATAGGGAAATAAATTCCAAGACCCATAACAGATCACCACCCTATAAATCATTAATATACATTCCAATCCTAGACACAATACATCACAAAAAACCTCAACCACCACACCATCCTTAGGAAATTGAAGCACAAGATCACTGGTCAGATTCATTTTTAGGTAACCAAATTCCACCTAGTATTGATAAGTGTAAAAAAATTAGTTCATTCATATTCAATTCTATTATCAATGCCAAAATATGAGATAAGTTAGAAAAATACCCCAATAATAGCCTACAAGACCAAGAAAACTATGAACCTCTACCACATTATTAGGTGATTCCCAACAAACATCTTCCTTGACCATGATTAGCCCACAAACACACCCTACTAAGACACCATGTGGCTACTCAAATAGACCTCTCATTTCATGAAGTTAAATTTAGATATTTTTCAAAAAATATAGTGGTGTCAAAGGACTTTAAAGATATATATGAGATGACCGGTATACTCCCCCTCAAACTTTGAGAGGATTAAGATATAAATGATTATCATAATGATGAACTATTCTATAAAATCATAGAATATGGATTTCATGATACCCATGAATATATCTTATGTGATTTTTATACTGAATGAGATGACCATGAACTCGAAATGTAACAACCCAATGTTTTATCAATGGAAATTCATTTATTATAAATATTTCATACAATCATATGAAATCCCAACACAATGAACTAATAAGTGTTATGTGACCTTTAGACATAAGTTTTCCACTTATGTGATTTGAATTTCAAAATTCTAACAAACACGGTTGCAATCAGTATTTTATTCGGAGTCATATATGACCAACTAAACATTTGGTTAATAGTAACATACCCATATCAATATTAATGTCACCCTTATGAATAGTAACATATCCTAATGAATAGTAAACTTACAAAATATAATATATTAATAAGATTCAAGTGAAAGTATGATGTACCTATATTTTGGAATAACAAAATAAATTTTTTAAAACTGTTTTTTAGAATAAATTATGATTTTAATTAAATATTAAATTAATCATATTTAGATAATTATATTTGAAAAATGGATTTCATTTTTGGATTCTACATGTTTAAAAATGGTTTGGATTAAATTTTGGGATGTATATAAAGTACTAGAATTCTTGGTGAATAGTAAAATACATTAATTTACCGTATAAATACATTATAATTTAATTTCACTATTCCTTACATCATAAGTGATGAAAGAACCCAAATCTTTCACTCCTCTCAAGCCTTGTGTCTTTCCAATATTCATCCCAAATCTCTCCCCATGCTCTCTCCCCACATCCAAAAACCTTTGATCCCCTAAAAGGCCAATAACTCTCCCCTTAAAAATCTCTCAAGGAAGGTTGTTTCAAGAGGTCATTAAGTTTATGAAAAGAACACCACCATACTTAAGGTAAATGATCCTCTCCATTTCATTTTTATTTAAGATTTTCCTCTTTGTTATAACCTTTTATATGAAATTTCTTAGTTATGGGGTATGATTACGCACCTTCACTGTATTTTCCCCATGATTTATAAAAGATAATAAATCCCTTTCTCTCTCATAAATCTCTCATAGGTATACCTGTTACCATGCTGATATTCTGTAAGGGATTTTACACGAACATCCTTTATTCCTTTGGGATGCTCTATTTTACTTTTACCTAAATGATGTTGTCTTTTAATTTCATTTATAACTTCTACATGCAGTTTATATTCTCCAAAATCATGTTTCAAGATCCATCCCACATTATCTTTTGGGAATATACATTATTTTAAGTGAATCCCTCCTTGAAAAATCCCAATAAGCAAACTCCTTTTATGGGAACTTCCCAAATTTTTACCCAATTTCATGTGACCTCTATACCCTATTTTAATCCACAAATTTATTTTAAAAATAAATCTTTTTTTATAAGAACCTTCATGGGTCACTTCTGGTATTATATAAAATATATTTCCCTTTTCTATTTTAAAATCTCTTCAGTATTTTCCTTAAAACCACACAAATATGTTTTAATGCTAAAATTTATCAAATACATTTCTTGCATGTTGTCACTTGTCTTTGACATCACTTGCCAAGATATATGCCTATTTTACCTTATTAACATCCTTTTATGTTTTAATTCCCTTCTTCATGGAAACTTTCATGATACTCCCATTGGTTATGCTTTTGTCATGATTGTGGTACCCAATTCCTTCCATGGGTAACCCTTATGTTTGAGTAAGATTGATTCTGTGTGATTTTTTATGTGGAAAACACATTCATGAAATGTAATATGGGTTCTCATATATAGCACTCAAATTCATTGGGTAAAGTACATTTTAATGATATTATATGTGAAACGGTCTTGGCTGTTTTCCATGGCTTATGCTACTATGGGAAACGGGATTAGCGATTAGCCTTGGCCCGTACTTTTATGGGTAATGGAATTGGAGGCTAGCCTTAACTTGTACTAAAGACATGTTTTATTTTTCTACCACATTTTTGTGATTCCATGTTTATATGTTATGATTCCATACATTACATGCCTTTTTATATCATTATTTCATGCCATATATCCCATGTTCTAATGCTTTGTTCTTACAGTTATTCTGTAACTAGTATTTTAGCTCATCCCTTTATTCATGTTATCCCTAGAGTACCCTATGAAGATGTAAGGGATCAAAAGAAGTTAGGATCTCTTTAAAGAGATTAAATAAATAATTTTTTTTGTCTCATGTTTTTGTATTATGTACACAGTCTTCCAAGACACGAGACTTAAAGATCCTCGGCTTGTACTCTGATGTATAATCAGGCCCAAAATCATGTAATATTATTTGTAAAAGGATTGGGTTTCTATAAAAATTTATGTATATAAATTCCAGGAAATCATCAGGATATCCTTATCATTCACTCTCATATTGTGATATCTATATCACAATTCAATCTTGAAAACTAACTGGCTCCCTTTAATTGGTTGAATAGATCATCAATCCCTAGGATTGGGTAATAGTTCTTGACTTTTATCATATTCGTCCTCTAATAGACTATGCATAATCCTTATAATGCAATCCTAATCATTAGCTGACAACATCGGATCACCATTTAGAATAAAATACTTTGAATGAAACTTTTTCATTCAGAGGCATGCACGGACAACTTCTAAGACTTATCATCCTTTATTTGGTAGATCCCATGATGACTGATTGGATCACCCTATTGAAACTCTACTGTTAGATATAATCAAAAATTATGACTAGGATATATTTCTAAAAATACAAGAGAACCCTAAGAATGGTGGAATTGAAATTTGTCAATGTTTATTTAATCAATTCAATTTAATTACCCAAAATCACCAAATTTCAATAAAAATTCAATCACCCATAATACATGAACCAATAATAGGTATATACCCTACTAATAGACCAACCTAAGTTGGAAATTAATTAATATCATCATAATTTCATCAGGTAATAGGGGGCCTTAAAATCATGTATCCTAGCTAGTCTCCCCATCCCATGTCACACACAAAGATTATCTGGCACATTTTCCCTATTAAATCCATCCAATCCTCATAGTACCAAACCTTAAAATTTATATTATATCTCCACCAAAACCATTGACATGAATATATTATGACCCACCAACCATAAGTACTCCTCTTTGGCTGACAATGTGGGAAAAAGAGATATAATAACCCTTGAATCATGTCACCAGTAGAACCTGAGTTGGCGACTAGAACTAAGGGTATGGAATCTATAATATAAGAGGAATTAACATATATATAACATTCGATCAGGATATGGAATACTCAATCACTAAGAAACATCAAAAAAAATACAAATATAAACCCAAACCATCCCACTATACATGAAAATTTTCAATAAATACAACTAAAATTCTTCAAGTAAACACCAAAAGGCATCCTATGGAAACAACACTATAATAACTCCAAAACCGAGCTAGAAATGTCTAGATTAGACCCTGTAGTCCTCATGGAAGCCTAAAAATATTTTATATACCTAGAGTGAGCATAAATTTTATAAACAGCCGGATTATACCCAAGGACTCAAGTGCCCTTTTCGAAAGATCATACTAATGTACCAATGAACAAACAACATCGAGTATATAAAAATTATATGAAGAACATAAATCAAAGTCACCCCACCTCCAATTCCCAATTAATTTTCTAATATCAAACACCAAATTAAAATTTTATTTTCTCTCATTCATTCAATACATATCACATAACATATAGAGTCATCTTTGATGTGGTTCAGTATGTGTCCCTATCTACCCCATATTCATATGGTCAATCATCTGGTGAAAACATCAGTCTTCATCAGATCACATATCATCACATCATCTCAAAACAACATCACCTAACCTAGGAAGTATGGTATCATGAATGTGAAGTACATCAAAATTGCACCCTCTGCCCACCCCATATGACTCCAACCACATATCACATCCAAATTACTATTGGTTAATTTTAATATCCTGTTATTTTAGGTGAAATAATATGTCTAAAATCATGAAATAAACGCAACATCGAGCTTAAACGAACAATGAAATATTATTACTTAAATAGAAAAATTATTTCCTAGAAATAGAATTGGTGGGTATAAATAAAATTAAATAAATTATGAAGAATATATAAACTTCCTAATTAATACAAATTTATAGATTAATTCCTAAGAAATATGCACTCAATTTTTAGTAAGAACATTTTCTCTTCAAAAATAAATTTTTTTCAAAAATGGTTTTTGTATATTTTTATGGGAAAATATTATAATTAATTTATAAAAAATTTCTAAAATTGTTTTGATGAAAGGAAAATGATTTTTGAAATTTGCATTCCAAAATTATCTTAGGTTTAATTTATGATATTTTTATAGAATTCTAGATAACTCAATGAATAGTAAAAAATATTATTTTTTATTTAAAACTATATTTTATTTTAAACTAATTATAATGTAAAATTACATTTTGGATTTTTTTAAAAAAAATTAATTAGTTACTTTTCATTCACCAAAATCTAATTATATTATTTGGAATGAATTGTATACTTTAATTTTGTATAAAAACATTTCCAAAATAAAAAATGTATATAACACATATACTAATTTTCTTTGGATGATTATATCTCATAAATAATCATAAAATATCTAATATATGCCCTTTTGTTTCCATTTGGCTTTGATTTTGATCTTTTTATTATTTTATGTAAATAAATGTCAAAAATTACATTCCTTTTGTTTTTTTATCTATAAATTTTTAATAGACCGATAACAATACGATATATTCACTTATAAAAATTAATTTTAAATATATTTTTTTATCATGTAAATTTATTTATAATTTTTAATTATTAAATAATTAATTTAAATTCTTATGCAACACTGACATCGTGCTTGTACGAGCAATGAAAAAAGAAATTATTGGTACTTTATAATAAATAATATCTAATTAAATAATATAAAATTCCTAAAAATAATATATTCACCCATGTAAATGGGATATGGTTTATTACATTACCTATTATCCAATTATTTGTTTATTTTCCATTTATGGTAATTATATTAACCCATAATGGGAAAATAACTTTGTTTCATGGTAACAGTCAAAAAGGGTTTAAGTTGGTTAAAACAAAACTATAAAGGTAAAACCCTTATATAAACTTATCCAAATTTTATTTAATGATATTATTTAAACCCATTAAAATATATTATTATAAATAAATCATTTTTGATCAATTTGTACATGAATATTAATTTATATTAACTTATTATTTTAAGAAATTCCAAAAGTGTCTCTCCCCTCTATTATAAAGGGGAACCTACTCTCATTATTTATTAACACTAAAATAGGAATTAATTTCAAAAAATATTTAACCAAATAACTTCCAATAAATCCTCCCCAACTTATAGAGGTATTATTTTTTCTATAATACCAACCTTATATGGATTATTGTGTAAAACAAAAGAGGTTTTCCCAAGAAGAGTAATAGTTCATTGCTGAGCATTTTTATTTTATTTATACTTCCAACTAGAAAAAATATTCTCTAAAAATGATTAGATAATAAAATAATTATCTTAAATATGATGATATTTTATTATATTAATTTTTTAACCTATATTGTAGAGACCCCATGATTTACGTACATAGATATTACATTACTTTTGCGGAATACATAATACATTACAAAATTAGATACCCAAAGACGGTATTAGTTTAATGTCTTTGGAAACTCGGAATATAATCTTCTAATCTTGGTAAAACATCATCAAAATCTCTTATAAGGATCTTCCCCTTTTGTTTTCTTACCTAAACCCTTTCCTTATATCTTGGGGAAAATAAAACATAAAAAGGGTGAGCTTAAATGCTCAGAAAGGGAAACATGGAGAAAATAAAAAAACTGTATACATTTGAACATAAAAACATAAACATAAAGTTTAAACATCAAAATATTGAGTTGTGAAATAAATCTTGGCAGTACATAAGGCATAGATCATAAAGAAACATCAATCATGAGAAAATGGCATGGAATAAAACATGTAATTATGGAAAACAATTAATCATATGATATGATTTCAATAGTATCCAAGGCATTTCTTCCAAGACCATCACAGTGGACAAATTTCATTATTGAACTAGGTTAACTTGTCATTCCAGCCCTGTATTACTGAACCAGATTTACCTGTCATTCCAGCCATGTTTATCTCATGAGATATAAATCATTACCCAATTCATTACAGGTAGATATCGGTCCCACCCATATCATAATTAAATAATTCTTTCATGTGCCCCAAAATAATCATAAATCATTCATCATAACCCAATGAATAAAATGGGTTTCATAAACATCATCCAATCATAACATAATCCATATAAAACTATGGATATAATCTCATCATAAAAAAAATAAAACCATGTAAATAATGGGGACATTATACATGAAACATTTCCATATTAAATAATGTCACCTTATTAGGAAAATAGTTTTGATAAAATACTTGAAATGAATTCTTGAGGAAAATATCTTTTCTTCTTCAAAATCATTTCCTTTACTCAAAATACTGTGAAATTTAAAAAGAAAAGAATTTAGTTGAAAATAATCATGAAATATTGTAGAGGAAGATTCATGGGAATAAGGCTTTATGAAACTGTAAAAAATATGTTCATGTTGTATAAGTTAAAAAAACATTCTCCTCATACTTTTGTTGTAAAAGTCAAAAAGTACCTCCTATGGTAAACAAAATAAAGATTCCTTCCATACCTTGTGTAAAAAGTAAAAAAAAGGGTAAAAATGACTTAAAACATACATGGAATAATAGAAAACATTTTATGAAAATATTTTTAGAAAACATGGACATGGATGATAAATATAACCCCAGTAAATACTTAGGAATAAACAATCTCAGATAAGAACGATATTGGAATAATTATCCCTTACCTTATGTCTAATTTCTTCCATATGTGTCTAAGACTCTTTTATAGTGGGTTTAAACTTATTATAAAATTATAACATAACCATAATAATATTGATGATATCATATATGATTAACTTATGACTTTATAGTACCTGTTCCTTTGCCAATTTCATGTTAAAGTAGTGTTTTGGGTAAAATCGTTACATTTATCATACGTGTTTTGACTTGTAATTATTCATATGATTACTTAGATCATGATTACTTACATCTAGAATGTAAAATATGATTTACATAATATATTTATTTAGAATATATATATAATAGATCGATAAATGGAATGAAATACACCGTTCATGGAGACGGTAGGTCGTACGTACGCATGAACAATGTTTTCGTTTCGCTATTAAATTGAAATGTAGTAAGTAAATAACATATTCGTATATTTTTTATCATTATTATGTCATATATTTCAGTATTATTTATTATATATACATTATAATCATTCTGGAACAGTTAACATGGAGAATGAATCTCATCGCGTCATGGGGACGGTAATCTGTACGTACACACGAGCGATGATATCATTCTCAAAATTATTGAATGGAATTGGAGTGGATGATATAATACCTTATAATCTGTATGATGTTATAATAATCATATATAGTTATTATTTCCACCATTATAGTCATCCAAATATGGCGGTGGTTGAAAAATAGAATACACCACGACGTGGAGACGGTAAGTCGTACGTACGCACACGTGGTGATTTCATTTTTCGTTGGATGGATATAAGGTCAAATAGAGTTGATTCATATTTATAATAACTTATAAGTATATTAGTGATACTGATGATATTACTTTATAATGAAACAACTAAATAATATTAATTAGAAGAAGAAAGAAACTTGAAAGAATCGGTAGAGGAAATTACCACTTCCTCGACGTGCCTCTTTTAAACTTCCTCTTAGGGCACTAGAGTTGGTCATTTGAGAAGACACACACCTCTATAATGTAACTAGATATGTTTAGAGGAATAATTTTCAGGGTTTGGATGAGAATGAAGGCTCAAAATGTAGTGAAGAGAAGAGGGAGGAGGTACCCTTTTATAATAGAGGAGAGGGGCACTTTTGGAAACCTCAAAAATATAAATTTATTATAAACTCTAACCACACCTAAAAACTTCCAAAATGACTCAAATTCGAATATGAGATGATATATGGTTTTAATATAATCATCCAATAAAATTTAGACATGTTGTAAAATTATTAAAAACCTTATCAATTTGATTTATCCTTATTTAATCTATTTAAGCTTATTTGTGGTAACAATTTTCTAAATTTGAAATTGTTATAAATATTTATTTATATGTTATTAATTGTATTTAATTG
Source organism: Viscum album (assembly GCA_963277665.1). NCBI lineage: Eukaryota > Viridiplantae > Streptophyta > Magnoliopsida > Santalales > Viscaceae > Viscum > Viscum album. The sequence continues at coordinate 1,506,566,750 of OY728128.1, read as the reverse complement.
GATAATTTATTAAATTTTAGACCCTATAAATTTAAATTTATAATTATTAAATATTTTTGATATTTTTAAACAATTTAATAATATGTATATTTTATAAAATATCAATAGTGTCAATTCTGACACTATTCATTTTTTTGAATTTGAATAAAATCCACATGGAATATATGTTCGAAATAAAAATTTTAATAGATTCATAACATGTCATATTCATATAGAAATTTTTTTAGCACACTAATTAGTTCATATAATATTTATTTTAATATTTTTAAAACCGTTTATTTGATATTTTTCTTAATAAAATAATTACTGCTACATTTTGGTATGATTATTTAATATACATATTTTTGATTAAAAATTAAAAGTAAAATACTATGGTCAAGATAAATCTAATAGATTTCATAAGAATACTTATAGTCAAATTTATCTTCAAAAACAACCAACTTTTAAAATATAATATTTATTAAAGTATGATGGTGACAACTTTTACATCATTTAAAATAAAATAATATAAATGTCATAATCTGTTTTATAAATCTCCAAATTGTCCACAAGTCTACCCTTGGATGATTAGGGTATAGATATAATCTACCAATATGTTTTATTCCATTTTCAGGTCCTTTATATGGGTATTATTATTTTAATAAAAACTATATTATAGATTTTCACTAAATAAATAATTTCGGCATCATTAATGTATAAGATATTAAGATAATTATATATTTCTTAAAAATTACAAATAAATTACCATGATGAATAAAAACATTTTATATTCAAAATGAGTACTTATAATAGAATTTATATTCTGTATAACATTATATTAAAAAATACTTTAATTATTAATGTTTGAGTGAGATATATTTCACTTCCTTTAGTGAAAATAAATTAAAGGTCTTAATCACATGCAAATGCATTCTAACAAATACCATTTCGACCCAAGTAAATTTTATGATGAAATATAATCATCCAATTATATTAATACAAGTGTTAGGGAAGTTTTATAATATTATTTTTACCATTAATTCCATTCTTTACCTTTAACTGTAGTAAATAAAATTTACCGTAGATACTATTCATAATGCCTAAAAATAAAAAGTATCTTATTAACATAATTTGGACCTGATAATTCCAAATATAGAATCCAGTTTTTTAAATTAAATACACATAATTTTCAGTATTTAATTTAAAATAAATCCCACTATTGAGAAAATGGGTTTTAAAAGTGAAAACATTACAAAAGATTGAAATGTTTTTAAATATGAATTCAATGTAAAATTAATGATAATGACTTACATTATTTCAAATGGTAAAAATATATTCTATTTATACTTTAAAACCATTAAATATTATAATTTACCCGTATAAATTATCTTGATGAAAAAAGTTGTTTTTAATTAAAATTTAGCCGATTTTTACTATTCTTCAAAATATGAAAGTTAACAGAAAAATATTAAAAAATTATCCAAAGTAAAATTTTTTATAATTATTGTAGTGAATTATTTTATTTTATAAAATTGATCTCATGAAAATGTAAAAAAATATATTTAATTTGGGTGTGCCATCAAAAGGCGGCAAAACTGCATTTTTTGAAAAATACTTATTTTACCCAAAAATTTTATTTTTTTCTCATACCATGTTCTAGAATATGTGTATGATGATTTATATTGTTATAAAATTCAAAATGTGTTCAATACTATTCATAATTGTTAGTTCATAATAATTTTATAACAATATATCATTGTTTAGTGAAACTCGTTATTGCGTACAACACACGCTACTGAGGAAGGTCGCTCTTGGGTGCAACACTAACCAAGAATAGTGTTTGCGTATACTATAAGATAATACGGTGTTTCATATAGTGCTAGATAATCTTGGTTTAGTGTACAACACAAGACATCAATGAAATTAAAAAAAATTATTTCTCATAAAATCTCAGGGTGTTACATATATTCATCTCCAACTTTCATTAAATGGGAGAGGAATCTATCACTCGAGTGTGTGGTGAACTACCGCCTAGCAGAATGACATAATTCATTTTTTATCACCACCTCTCAAGGATGGTTATAATAATAGATTTAATATATATATATATATATATTATTTATAACATATATATATTGTTCTTTTAATGTTATATATCATCAATTTTCTAAACTTTCCATACATTGAAAAATGATAACATCATTTGTCCATACATGTGGGATACCTGCTCTACTAAGATATTTGATGCTTTTTTCATCACCATGTCACATAGATGATATATATAAGAGTATTTATAGAAATAATATCATATTTATGATATTATTATCATTATATAAAGATAAAATAATACTTACCTTTGTCAATATTTACTGTTGAAAAATGGAAATGTTACTCATGTGTACGTACGAACAACTGTCTCCGTGATTGAAACATGATTCGTTTTTTATAACCATATTAAATGGTTAGTTTTAAAGGAATAATTAATGTATAAAAATAATTTTTATATCATTATTATTAATTTACATATGATGGAATTAATACCCCTTTGACCATGGTCGACATGTCGAAGTCATTTTGAAATTATGAACCGAATGTTTTCAAAAAAATAGACATGCACGTAACTTTTTAAGTAATTAAATTTGAAATTGTGATAAATGAAACAAATGGTTTAATGATAAATTAATAAACTAATAAAATTTTATTAAAAAGTTAAATAATTGATTAAAGTTTATTATATAGGGGTTAAAGGAAATACATGGAATATTTGGACTCAATATATGTGGTATCTTCTCAATTTCATTTCATTGAGGCGTATTTTATTTTTACGCATCTAATTTCACTTATATGGTCTATATAATTCCCATTTTAGAATTTATATAATATAAAATTTATAATTATTTATATTTTTAGTTGAAATTTCAATTATTTTATCAAAGTGGGTTTGACATGAAGTTATTAAGTGGTAAAGGGTTTCTTAACTCAATTTATATTCATTGGGTTATAACTCTTATTCGTTGACTTTTATAGTCCATTGTTATGTGTGAATTGATATTAAAATTGTTTTGTTATGTATTTACATTTTTTTATTTATATTTTTTATAGATTATCTCTTCATTGAATAATTCTCTATTCATTGACATAATCCTTGTTAGAGTAATTCATTTCAAATTCTATTTCTTTGTGAAATACATTTATGATATACTCCTATATTATCTAATGAGGTGTATATAATTCAATCATAAATGTTATAATATTAAAATAATTATTTTCATGATATTTAATTATGCATGTAATGTTTTTATTTCATGGTCATTGTGATTGAAAAAATACCAATCTGGTAAAGGCTTTATGTTAAAATATCCTTTATTTCTAGAATAAATTATGTTCAAGGTTCATTTCAAGGAAATCATATAATATTATTTTTTTGAAAAATATATGTGTTATTCTAAAATTTTTATTAATGTGTTTTACATGTAATTTCCATTTCCTCCCTTATTGATTAAAGAAACCTCAGGAAATTTGTTTGTAAGTGATATCGGTATTATATCTTCTTTTAGATCAGGATTATTTATCTTCTATATCCATTTTTTCTAAAAAAATAAATAATGTTATTTTCTAAAAATAAATTATTCCTAAATATAATTTACATGATATTATACCTTATTTAAAAAAATGGAAATTTCTTATCATTTTCCAATAGGGGTCACTTTTGATTCTCTTTTACAAAAAATGTTTGAAAAGAATATTTATTTTTAATGTCTGTAACAAGAATGGATCTTATAACAATCATTTCCATTGTTCTATTTTAATATACCGTTATAAGTTCTTAATTTTATTCTCAAATAAAATTATTTTCATAATAATTTATGATTTTTTAGTTTTTAAAAGTGATTTTCAAAGAGAACAGTATATTTTCCTCAGGAATGTTTTTCATGACCTTTTAATTGTATTTCAAATCATCAATGCTAAAAAAATATGATGTTACTTATTCTCTAATAGTGATATTTTGTAATGAAACCATCCACATTGTTTCTCAAGATGGATTATGATCGTTTCAAATATATTTTCATGGAACCCATTTCTTTTTCACGGTTTATCATGTTATGAAAGGAATAATGGATGTTTCTATGAGTTTTATGATGAGATAAAATCACTATATTATTTATTCATATTATGGTTCGTAGAATTTATTTATGATTTTTGGTGGTTCTATTATAAATCAATGATGGGTAGTTATATTATAAAACAAGAATGGGTGTTCCCAAATTGCACTTTAATTCATTGAGCAGTTATTTTTAAAGTTAACCTTATGGTTGTTCCAATTTTTATGTGTCCTTTAAGGGTTCTATGAAGATAATGTTCCAAGACACAATTTTTTTTATTTCTATGGGTTTATAATGATTCTTTTGATCAATATTGAAAGCATATGGCTCGTGATCATTGATTATAATGATTCTTTCCCTTCTTAAATACTTATTCTATTTTTTATAATTGATGATCAAGGTATTTAATGGTATGAATTCGTTTATGTTACACTCATTCTCTTTGATTATGTCTTCTTAATATTATTATAATATTATTATATCTGAAGAAATTAAATTTTCATTACACTTCTAGGGATATGTGATAAATGGTATGAGATAAAATTTAATGATATAACTTACATGAATTTTGAGTATATTGATTTTATTTGGTATATAGGTTTATTTATTTCAAAAAATAATAACATATCTTGGAGATAATATGATTATGTCATATAAATTTTTTTGTATGAGCCTTTAAGAATTCTAAAAGATATTTGGAGATAAATGTTAAATTATATTGGTAGAATATGAGATATAATAATTCTAATATTTGGGTTTCAAACTTAGAATAGAATGTTTTGAAGAATATTAAGGGTAGATAATTATTAAATGATCTATGTTTAACTTTGGGTGTTATTATTGAGACATAAGAAATAAATATTGTAATTCTTTATATGAAGGATTATTCATTTTAGTAATTATCTTATCTTGTTCCCAAAAAAATGTCTTTGGTTAATGTTTAAATATTGGAGGAGTATATTTTTATCTATACTTGGAATTATTTGATATATTATGAGTTGATTCTAGTCTTTTAGGCATAAAAATATTATCTTGAATACTCAACACTTGGAGAAGAACATGATATTGTGGGGGAAATTGAATAAGGAATGAAATTTTACTCATTATCTAAGTATATTTTCTTATGTTATTCATCTATATGTTAAAGGAATTCATAGTTTCTATGAAAATTACCGTAGAATAAATTTTTTTTATGTTACCATTATTTTTGATGACTCAATGTCCTTTTTCACACCTCATAGATTTACGATTTTGTGGATGTTAACTATCCCATTATCATTAAATTTATTATGATCAATGTTATTAGTCACTCTCCATCATTATTTGGACATTACACTTTTCTTTCATATACATAATTTTAATTTGCACTAATGTTCTCATATTTTGAATCCATGTTACACAACTATAAATGTGGCTTATTTCCACTAATCGATTTCCATAGTTTTAATAAATCGTGGAAATAGTTTTATAGGAGGTTGCGGTTTTAATTAAATCGTGGCAATACCCATAATTTCCCATTTTTTCTTTCGAGTGGCGATCCCCTTCAATTTGAGCCAACTCCTTCCTGTGATTGGTTATAATTTCCAATAATAGATTCTCTACTATAATCACAAGTAATTAAAACATACATAAATTCACTAGCATAGAGTCACATTATTCTTTATAGAGTTTCACTAAAACAATATCTTCACAATGCCTAAGAATTATTATAAACTACGTAAGAAATACCACTTATAAATTTTGGTTACTTATACAATAATTCATAAATATTTTATTATTTAATCATTTAAGATAAATAAAATGAAATATGTTTATTTTTTGAAGAACATCCCTAAACTAGTTATTACTCAAGATCTAGATTTGTACTTCTCCAAAATATGAAGCTTATATAGTTTGAAAAATAATAATTATGAATATAAAATAATTATCACATAGAACATTTTTGATAACACATTCTGTTGGCACAAAATTTTTCTACATCATGAAGATACATCTACACAACAAGTGAAAAAAAAGTTTCTCAAAAAATATGATTTGCAATACATCACTCACCGTTTTTTGATATGGGAATCAACCCAATTTTTGCAGGTAACTATAAATTTTTTATTCAAGTATTTATCAAAATATAATTCTATAAAATTGGTAAGTAGTTTAAATAGGTTCAATGACCACTACATAACATATTCACCCTAAAGCATCTTATCCACAATGTTGTCTTTGACTGCATAGCATACAAAAATAATTTCTTCAAAGTTTCCATTAGATAAAAATCATCTGTATAAAAACCAGTTCATCCATAAATTATTTTTTAACCATTAACACATAACATTTCCATTCGTCTCCTCATATAATTTTCTTCATTTTTTCATACAGTATGCAAACAGTATGCATAAATATATCGTAATTCTCATCGCAAATCATCGTGTCTATATAGAAACTTTATCCACAAAATCTTCTTCAGTATGTAGTTGCGTGAACATACATATATTTTTTCATAGCATTTCATTTTCCATATGGATTCCCATAATAAATCTCATCCAAAAAGGGGATTTCCATATATTTCATGATGTCTACAAACTCACCCTCAATATATGTAGTCCCACATACTCATTTATTCATCCACATACCTATATTCCTGAACTCATGGTCTAGAAAAAACCTTCCATTTAATCACTACAAATTCTCACTGAAGACCACCTAGATCATCCATATAGGATCTTCACCATGCATTTCATGTCTATCCACATACAAAAACCTCATAAATCATTTTCATTTATAAATTCTTATCATCTTCCATATAGAATTGGTTTTCATAGAAGCTTAATCTAAAAACTCATCATGTGAGCATAATTCCATTCCAACATAACATTTAATATTATATATATATCTTAGCATATAGTTATTCCCTTAAAACTCAAAATAACATATAATTTTATGGTTTGTAGAAAATCATACTTCAATATTTTTAGAACTTGTGACATGTGGGGTTGAACTCGCATGGAACAGAAATTTGTATGAAATTACTCAAAGATCACCCTCCTTAATTTGATAGATCATATTGAAATGATAGATAAGATTGAATGAGTGATGTTTTATGCATATCATTTAATAATAAAGAACAATAAACCCAAAGTGGCCTCTCCTAAATCAAAATTTTCATCTTTGTTTTTTATGGTTTATTTCTCAAGTGCCACCACTTCCTCATAAATATGGCTACCAAAGATCATCATTGGTTTCACTATTCACACACAACATGGGATTTACCCCAATATCTACTAGCCCAACCTCTCCACACCTATTATCGTGTTCTTTATGGGCCCTATGCACGGGCCTGTTGGTATATCCCAAGCCCATTACACAAAGGGATGCTCATGTGGTCCTATACACGCACTACTCACTCCATGGCCACCATAAGGCCTACCTAGAAGGCTCTAGAATTGGGTTGAACCATTGGTTCCCCTTAAGTATGGTTGATTTCTAGCCATAGTAAATAGTGTGTTGGCCTTAATTTATTGAGTTAGGATATTTTAAAATAGTCATAAAAAGTGTAGGAAATATGAAACCAAAAATTAACTTCCATGAAAACCTCTCAATCTTCTTCTTCTCAGATAACTATAAAAATATTATTTTTCATGTTATTTATATCATTCTAAAATATTATTGATAACATAGTTCAAACTCTGTAGCACATGTATTTTCCATTTGATATTAGTTCAAATAATCATCACATTATTACCAAGATAAATTGTCAATGTGTGACATCCAATTCCATTATATGGATCCATAATAATTCTCCAAGAATCAGCACTTAATCTATAACAATTTTGTAGAATTAACCACTTCATCCGAACTCACTGAACACATACTAACATAAATTCAACAACAATTGAAACACTAGGGTTCAACAATATCTCCCCATTTTTGTTAGTATTATTGAAAATAAAATGTGTGTATGTTATATTTACTCCATATTTTTTACAATAAAATTAAAAGGATAAGTAGGGTATTATCATATCATTTTTTTTCTAAAGAACCTTTTGACTTGGTTTCTTAAGAGAACGAATGGCATCACATGATTATTGGAAAAATATACTTTACATTACAACCTCTATGTCTATGTGAGAATACCTGGTGATGAAAATTTAAGATATATAACCAATGGTATCTAATATATCTATTAAATATATAGAAATATTAAATCAAGATTGGAGTTTCTCATATGAAGATTTGAAAATAAATTAAATACAACATCTTGGAAACACTTGATCAAACACATCATAAAGTTCCAATGTATAAAATAATTCCCATATTTCTAAATATCTCATAAATCAAGAACTATCCTTAAATAAATACATTTTAGAATGAGATATGAGAGTGTTATTGGTTTAATAAAATTTCACTAAGGCTCCCCCTCAAGAGATGCATCCACTTTCATCATAATAAAGTTAAATAAAATACTAGATTAAAAACACTTATAAAAAAATACCTCACATTGTTAGAACAATTAAAATTAAATAATATGAACTAAATAAATGCCTCTTTATATTATTAAAGTGAGAGAAGAAGGATGAACATGAAGTTTCATCCTTAAGTCAACAAAACACTCTTTTGTCTATGCTTCGGTGAAAATACCTATAACCTGCTCTTTAGTATAAATGTATTCTAGATTGAAACCTCTACCTTCAACCTTTCACTTTATAAAATGATACCTAAGATCAATATTATTGGATCTTGAATGTTTTAATGGGTTTTTATAAAACCCAATAGAACATTGATTATCACATGAAATTTTCATAGGTATCTTAATTTATATTCTTAAATCTACCTACGACACTTGCATCCAAATAATATGTGTACTTAAATGTATAGTGGAAAAATATTTATCGTTAGTCATGCTCAGTATTTTTATATTTTGATTAATTCTATTCCAACTAGAAAAAAATTCTCCCAGAAAGAAGGTTCCTCCTGAATTTGTTCTTCTTTCTATACAATCACCTAACCAACCAACATCTATAAATCCCAACATTTTTAAATCTCTATTATGTTTGTTTAGAGTCCCATATTTCATATTCCCATTCACATATCTCCTAACTCTCTTAGCAGCCAATAATAAGAGATTCTTTAGGGTTACTCTGAAATCTTAAACATAGAGTCACTACATAAGTCATATCTGGTCATGATGTTATTTGATAAAGTAGACTTACAAAGATTCTTATGAATTATTTCTGACTAACATTGCATCAAAACTCATCCTTGCATAATTTAGTTTAAACTTAAATGGGAGGTAATACATATTTTGATTATTTCAATCCAAAGTTTCTTACCAGCTTCCTAGAACAATTTTGCTATGCCATAAATATGTAATTTAGTTTCTGTTCAATCAAATATCCTATAAAATATGTCATTTGATCAAGCATGGACATCTCAAAATTTCTTTTAACTTTCTCAACAAACTCTTCACAAAGAAATTCCTTCTCACCGGAAATTATGATTTCATCCACATACATATTGACTATGAGTGTACCATTAGACATTTCTCTCACATAAAGGTCCATATCAACTTTACCTTCTATAAAATTATTATCCCTTAAACAACCATCCAAATTGGATTACTAATATCTAGGGTTCTCATTTATACCATACAAATATTTCCTCAATCTGTATACCCTACTTCCCTAATTTTCAAATACAAAACCATTAAGTTGTTCAACATAGACTTCTTTTTCAAGATTTCCATTATAAAAGGAATATTTCACATCTATTGGATAAACATTATAATTTTTGTGTAATGTTTCTACTGAGAACAATATAATAGTTTCTTGTACTACTACAAGTGAAAAATTTTCCTCAATGTCAATTCCTTACATTTTATAATTTTATTTTTACCCCTTCCTAGCTTATTTTCTTGATACTTCACCTTTCTAATTTATCTTATTTATAAAAACTGACTTCATGAGAATAACATTTTCATTTTTATGCATTCATAAAAGTCCTCAAGTAGAGTTATTCTCAATCCGATCAAGTTTCTAATTCAATGATTGTATCCATTCAATGTCATAAGCTGCATTTTCCACTATATGATGTTCAATTTGTGAAGTAAGTGTAGTTTGATATTCAATTCCCAGTATTCTTCTAGTTTTCTTGGGAGCTTATGGACTTCCAATGATATTTTTACCACAAAATATTTATTTAATTTGATTTCCATTTTCTATTATTTCCATTAGTTGAAGCTTTTCCATTGGTATGTTTAAAATATATATCAATATTTTTTGGTTGTTTTTATATAACTTCATAATTACTTTGTTTTATTTTCATAACAATTTCTTCCAAATATACTGAATATTTATCAATTGATAAATCTGATTTTTTTAAAATAATTTTAAAATCACCACAGTAAAATAACTTGGGAATATTTTTATTCCAACATCTATAACCACTACTGCTAGATAGATACCCCCTAAAAATATATTCCTTGAAAATTTCTTTATATTTTCTCAGATTGTTGTTCTTGATCTTTATAATTTAAGGAATACCAAAAATTATAAAGTATTTAACTGTTTTATTTTTCCTATAACACATTTAATATGTTGTATTTTGTGTTTGTGGTCTAAATAGACACATGTTATGTATGTGTATGGTAATACGTACAACTTTTCTTTTAAAGTACTTCGAGTTGTTTTGTTTGACTAATATAGCCCTTCCAATCTCAACAATGTTTTGTTCTTTATTTCACCTACCCCATTTTTTGTGGAATATATGGTGTGCTATATTGATGCATGATTCCGTGTTTGTTAAGATTAATTTACAAAGAATCACAAGTAAAATCCTTACCATTATCTGAACTCAATTTCAGGATGTAGATATCCATATTCTTTGTAGCTTTCATTTTATTTTATTTTTAAATTTGAGATCTCTAAGACTTATATTTGATAAATATGACATTAGTTACCTGTATATAATCATCATTAATTATATTGAAATATAGATCACTACTGGTATATTTTTTTGTATTGGACCACATAAGTTAGTATGAATAAGTCCAAGGGGTCCAAAAGATAGAATATCCACCATTTTATGGAATTTGATCCAATTTCCTGTTTTGATAAGTTTCATAAATTCCATCCCTTTACCTATTTATCTTGGTTAAATATCTCATAGTGTCTTGCTTCAAGAGTTTACTTATACTTCTATTAATAATTTTGTTAAGCCTTCTATGTTGTATATTATTCCCATATTTGGCACTCAAGTAACAAGAATTGGTAGAATCCCAAATTTCGAATAGATTACCATTTGTTATTTTTCCTTGAGTGATAATTTTTATATCATTTGTTCTTTTGATGATACATCAATCCTTTTAAAAAAATACCCCCTATCTATCATCACTAAGTTAGATGACACTAAGATAAGTGTTTTTTATCCTTTCAACAAATAACACATTATTATAATTTATATTTTGGGCTTCAATAATTGATTTTAAAACTCCCATAATTTTCATGGAACAATATTTACCAATGTTTATTGCTCCTCCTTCATGATTCTCAATATTGATCAGAATTTTTGTGCCACTAGTCTTGTGTGATGAATATCTATAATCAATAATCCATGACCTAATTTTTCTACCATCTTTCAATGTAACTTCAAAAAACCTGATTTTTATTAATTTAATTTATAAACTCCCTTTATTTTCTCAATATTGGATATTTGTTTAGGGAGAATACTCAGGAATGTATCAAAAATATGGCCATATTGATCAAATCTTCCATATATTTATACTAGTAATTTAATAACTACGTTGGAAGATAGGATGAATTTCATATAACTTCATACTTTGAAAATTCTCTCTATTTTTTCTAGAATAGATCCCCCTTAGTTCATGTATACTCTCTAGTAGGGACATGTTATTCTAGTATAAATAGTATTTGTAACCATAAAATCAACAACAAGAGTAATTTCCTATTGACCTTGATCTTCCCCGCTGATAATAACCATGTCTTGAGGATTTTTGTTTGTTCTCTTTCTCTATACTGAGATTGCCTCTACTTTGGGGGAAAGAATATTCTTGGAGACCTTATTCCTTCCTTTGAATTAGAAATCAATTATAATTATCCATCCTTCACAATAATTTTCAATAATTTATCATTTGACCTTCATATTTATATATAACATATTTATTTTGAAATTCATATAATGATAAATTAATCTACTCTTTAAACCCCTATTTTCACCAGTTTTTTATTATTCTTCTATAACCTCAATAGCCTTGCTGAAATATTCTATAATTATTATCAATTAATTATCTTATTCAAGACATTTATAAAAAGTCTTCAACTTTTATTCTTCTTTGAGTTTATTTTTTTCTTCAAGGTCCTTTACCATCTTTTCCATATTGGTCACTTTTAGTTCCTGTCATTTAATTTCTTCAATTTAAAGAGTATGTTTAATTTCCCATGATTCTTTTTGCCTACTTATCTTTTATTTTTCTTTAAATAATAGTCTATTTTTATTCTTTATATTTGTTTTTTTCTCAATACAAGCTTCTAATTCATTTATCAAAATTTTTTATATCTTTTTTTGTCCACTTTCATCATCTTCATTTCCAGAGGTGTCAAATCATTTTTCAACTTGATATATGATGTCAAATTCATATTTTCATTGGATTCATGAGGTTGAGTTATATTCCTCTTCCTTTCTCACTAAACATATTCTTATTATGTTGAATAATTTATTTTTTCTTTCCTAAAATTTGGTTGTGCTTTTTGAGATCTTCCCCCATTTATTTTTTGGGATTTCTCATCATCTCTCTCAGGTTATACAGATTTATTTTTAGGAAAATTCATAGAAAAATATCCAATTTTATTATTGTTGTAACACATTAGAGTTAATTTACCTTTATCCTTACAATTTCACATATTTATTCATTTTTATATTAGCGAAATTATTCTTTTATAATCCTAATATTCATTTTCATCATCAGATTCACTTGATTCTAATATTTCATTGTATATAATTTTGAACTTTCTCAAGGTGTAAAAAAATTTATTTTTTATCTTCTCTTTGAAGACTAAGATATTTTACATTTCATGTGAAATGGGTGTTTTATATAATTCTTAGAGAGTAAGATCACATATATCTTCCAAAGTTGATACTTTAGGATAAAACCTTTCATGAAAATTTCACATTAGTTTTTTAACAATAATTGGTTCATCTATTAGTTCAGAAAAACTGTGAATATTAATGATAAATCAATTGATTATTCTGAAGTATTCATAAACATTTTCTTACTCAACAATCTTGATATATTCCAATTTTCTCCTCTATATTTCAATTTTTCATCCTTGAATTTCACATTTCCTTTATAAATTCCTTGCAATTTATACCAAATTTCCTTCACCTTTTTGAGTCTCGTGACTATTGTGTAATATTTTTTGGAAAGCGACAACAAAGTAAAAAATTTATATTTTTAATGAACATATATATTTATAATCTCAATAAAAGTAATAATATGATATTAAATGATAGGTAGGAATGCTATTATAAATACTTCTTCAAATTCGATTCCAACATATAAAAGATAGGAAAACATCATTTTCTTCCTATTATGATAGTTATTTCCATTAAAAGTAGGAACAACCCTACTATTAAAAGAATTAAGAATATCCATATTTAGTAACTAGTAGATCAGGACATAGGGAAACTCCCTCGGATAACAATTAAAGTTCCCAAGAAGATGTAGAACCACATATATGGGGGGTTGAATTAGTGGTGATTTTTAAAAAAACCATAGAAATTAAACTTTGTTGACCTATTAGGGTCCGATGTAATTTTATAATTACTTGACCTCTCTCGAAAAATAAAATAATAAATTGCACATAAAAAAATAAAATTTCTTACAAGATTTTGTCTAAATGTGGTCCTACACATTGTTATGATTAGTTATACAACCTAATCATATATCATATACTATAATCACAAGTGGTTACAAAATACATGTGTTTAATAGTATAGAGTTAAAATATACTTTTCAGCATCCAACTAAAAAAACGTTTTATACTACTACACAAAAAAATGATTATAAATGTTTCAAGAATGATCACTTCTGAATGTTTGCAGCTTTTTTAACAATTGTTTAATATGTTTTATTTTGATCCTTCAAGATAACTAAAAATGAATTTTTCAATTTCTGAAGTTAATCACTAAACTAGTTCTTCCTCAAGTTTTGGATTTTGAATTCTCAGTAATATGCTCCTTATATAGTATTTCAAGAAATCATTATATATATAAAAAAATTATTGAATAAAAAAATTATGTTACCAAAAACTGTTTGTACAAAATTTTAATACTTCGTGAACTAATATATACACTACAAGTGACAAATAATTTTCTCAAAAAATCTACAGAGCACTATTTTTCTTGCATTTTTTAAATTCGGGAATCAACCTAATATTTATATGACATTATTCAGTTGTAATTCAAGAAATTATCACACTATAATTTTTTAAATTTGGTAAGAAGTTTTAAGTTGTTCAATGACCTCCACATCTAATTTTCATGGAAAATAATCTTCTTCATAAAGCTATCTTGGTCTACATTGAATTCAAAAATAATTTATGCAAACTCATCATCAGATAATCCTCATCTATATAGAAATAGGATCATTTGAAAATAATTTGTTTATTCCTAGCCCCATATAATTTTTAATCATATTTATATAAATCTTTTCTCATTTCCACATACTTTATGCAAATAGTATTCATATTTGCATACTATAATTCTAACTACAAAGCATCATGTTCATATTAGAACTTCATCCACAAACTCTTCTTCAGTATGAAGTCATGCGAACATTCATCCATTCCTGTATAGTATTTCATTTTCTATTATCCTTCCTATAATGAATCTCATTTTCATAGGGGTTTACTACATACTTCATGATGCCCCCAAACTAACCATCTATGTATGCGGTTGCGTATACTCATTTTTTTCATCTATAAACTTGAATCCTCGAACTCATGGATTATAAAGCAATGTCCATTTCTTAACTTCAAAAAGTCATCGTAGACCACTTGGTTCAACCTCATAATAGCTTCACCATACACTACATGGTTATATACAGAAAAAACCACATAAAACATTCATGGAAAAAATTATCATTATCTTCCACCTAGATGTGGTTTTCTTAGATACATAATCTTCAAACTCTGCACTCAAGTATACATCCATTACCACACTAAATTTAATATTATATTTTTCTTCACATATAATTCTTCCCTAAAAACTTAATATCACAAATAATTTTTATTCTTTTTTGAAAATGACACTTAACTATTTTTCAAACTCCCAACATACTAGGTTGAACACGCATAGAACTTGGATTTGTATGCAGTTCCTCATCCTGTAAACCCTCATTTGAAGGGATTCGCACATGGTATAAAGTATAATATCTCTCACATTAATCAGATGAATCATATTAAATTTCTCAATCAGATTGGATGGGAGACATTTTATTCATATCATCTAACTCAGGTGAATAGTACATATAAAGAGCCATATCCCACATTAAAAACATCTTCTTTCTTTATTGCGGTTTGTTACCAAAATGTCATTGCTACTATCTCAATATTCCTACTAAGGATCATCATTAATACCACTATTTAAACACCGCATGGGCTTCAAACTGTGGACTACTGGCCCAACCTCTACATGCCTCCGAGCAAGCACTTTACAGGACCTATGCACAGCCCATCAATATATCCCCAACCCCTTATCGTGGGGGGACTCTTGTGGGTCTATAAATGGCCCACTAACACCATGATCACCATGTCTCCTCCTTGGAAGGCTCTCCTTTAAGGGTTAAACCCTTGGGTCCCCCTATGTATGGTTTAGGGCTAGTATGGGGGCTTTTGGGTTGACCCCAATTTTTTGAGTAAGGCTGTATATAAATACAAGGAGAAAGTATAGGAAATATCCAACCAAAAATTAATTTCAATGCTGACTTCTCAACCTATATCCCCTAATTGCATAACGAGAGATATTTTTTCACATGGTCAATATTTATTTCTCTAATGTTGTTTCAAATATGTTGATAATTCCATATCACATGTCTTTCCCACTTAATATCTATTAAAAAAAGTATCAGGCTATTACTATGAAGAATTTTCCAAGCATGAAATCCAATTCCATTATATAGATTCATAACATTTCTTTAAGAATCTACACTTTATCTATAACAGTTATATAGTAATCACCACTTCATCCAAGCTCACTAAACACATATTGAAATAACTTTAACAACAAATTCAACCCTTATGTTCAACAAAATTCTACACTTCAATTAATTAATAACCTAAAAACAAGGAAAATAAAAATTAAATTAACAAAACACAAAAATTAAACAATGATTATAAAATTAATATATTAAAATAATCGTCAAAATTAAATAATAACCTAAATTTGAAGATAATTTTATAATTAAAAATAAAAACAGTTAATTAAACATAAAATTAAAATTTTTATTAATTCGATACAAAATTAACATCAATTGTAAATTTTACAATAAAAATATTACAAATTAAAAAATAATTAAATTAATGAAAATATATTGAAAAATAGTATCACATAAAGTCCACATCTGCAACATATAGAAATAAAATAAAATACCTAATAAATATAGTGCATAATACCCAGCCTATTGGATCACATCAACTTCACCAGAATAAACCAAAACCATACCATTTCACCACATGAAATCCATAACAACTGTCGCCACCACTAAATGTGTCACACCACATAGCCACACAATTCAGCTTCCAATTATAGGTTCCACCATTTTCCAAATTTTAATGATTTTCCACTAAATCTAATTTACTAAATTATTCCTTCACATTTACGTAAGACTCTAATTAATAATTATATTCATTTAAGACAATTGTCACACATCAATTACATCCCATTCTTATTCCTTTATCAACCCCTGATTTTTTAATTTTAGTATTAAAATTTATTCCATGGCTAATCAGGAAACTAACATAGCCACAACATATATAATAGCCTAGCAATATCATATCAATCATTTACATTACACCACAAATAGAAATACTTGTAATCATAGAAATCACATGTCTCAACCATAATACATACCAACCACCTCATGATACGACCACAATACATCACCACCACCACATATCACGACCCTAGAAAATCTCCATAATCACATAACCACCCACATCAAATCCTATACCAACCTGCCATTGTATCATTTCCCCCACTAATTCGATACACAAGCCAGTCTCTACTATCACCACACAACAACCCACCTCACACATGAAAAAACTACAAGAATAACAACACACACCACTAAACCCCAACTTCCAAAATTTTATATTCAAAAAGGGATTTGTCTTCTTTATTTTGGGGAATGTGATTCCTATTGATCATTCTATACTTTTGAGGGGTGTCTCGGTGGTGAAATGCAATGAGTGTGTAGTATTTTGATCCTATCGACTTTCTCAAATCCTTCATGTCATGTTTCTTTCATGAATATTCACATTTGTGTCTTTGGAATTATAATGGGTTCCCTATTATCTTATTCTTTAAAGGGGTTATATTTTTTTCTATTCAATGAAGGGGGATTGAACATAAATCATTTTAAAAAATAGATATTCTCACAACAAAACATATTTACTTGGGAAACCAATTCATTAGCTAGATATAAGTGATTATCCATTTTATTTAGGGTTATATTAATAAATTACACAAAAAGGGTCTCACAAATATGTCAAATATATAAAAAAAGAAAGGCTCCCAGCAGCCTTGATTTTCAAAAATGGAAACAAAGATGAATAATTTCAATTTTAATAACAAAAAAAGAAGTAGAATATGTAATTTATCCTCATTCGCATAAATTTTAGTTAACCTAATTAATTAAATTGATTAAACTGACCCTTACCATATACCCAATGGAATTAAAAAATTAATAAATCCTCAAACATGAACATAAATAGGGAGAGAACGAGGATCCGCTACCTCAAAGTAGATTAATAAGTCACCGCACATAATAGGGAAAATGAAAAAAAAAATTAGAAGATCAAAATAAAATAAGAAAACATCAAATAATTCTAAACCACAACTATAGATCATTATAATTATAGCTCAAACACTCCCATAAATATAACAACAACACTGGTACAAACTCCCAAATAGGAATCAGAAGAAATGAGAAATAAAGAGGGATTTACTAGCTATAAATTACTAAATATCATCTTAATAAATCCAATAGTCAAAGAAATAGGAAAGGTGATGAAATACCAAAAAAATTTCTTGGGTTTGCCAAAGGTTCTAGAGAAATAATAGAGATATAAAAGAATTTAGGAAATAATCAAAGTTTTTATATAGTCTTGGCCGTGTCACATTTATGATGCGAATCCAAGATATTCATTGTGATTTTCTGTGAGCCCATCCAATACAATCTATAAAACATATTCCAGTCATGAATCCCTCAGACTCCAATATTGAAAAGCATCCTTAAATTACTTTATGATGTAAACTCATTAAGCATATAACTCCCATAAAAAATTCAAATAATGAATTTCCCGCCTCTAAGACACATAAAACAACTAAAATCATTACTACCTATTCAGATTGTGAATTACATACTTCATAACAATTCTAGCTTAAAACTCCACTGAAACCTCCTCAAGCCTCCTTTAAAATGTATAACTCTCATACCATCAATGTAATGGATTGAGAAGGCACAAACAGTTACATTATATACCTATCAAATTATTATTCTCTTCTATAATCGAAACCAAACCTAAAATAAAATTAAAAGGTCAGAAAACCCATCCCATGAGATACCTCAAAGTGACCTCATTATACCCAAAACACTACCACTAACCAAACACACCAAGACAAGCCAAAAGTGACCACAAAACATCCCACTCAACCTCATCACCATTTCACTAGCCATATGAATCACCTCTCAAAATTAACCACTAACAAAACTATTTTAACCTCTACATGTCGTACTCCAAAACCCCACAAAAAAAATTCCTGAAACACTACCCCAAGCATGCAAGTCAAGGTAACCACCCTCTATATCAATATATTTTTCTCTTTGGTAAAGACAAATTCACACCTCAAGTTTTGAAAAGAGTCATAAATTTAATGTTCCTTGATTAAGAATAATTTTTACCTTATTAATGTATTTAAACCATAACACACACCATCAGTGAGGGGAAAATGTTCATATCATAAATTAGTAATTATCAGACATTATGTTAGGTAGGTAAAATAAAATAAGAAAAAAATTCAAAACAACTCAGTGTATTGGGTCTGCATCTATGTATGATTCTCCAAAGTACTCTCTTCTAAGCCACCATGCCTCTATAAATTATGAACCAATGAGATGTTTCATTAATTCTTAACATTCCCTTAATAATCATGTATCTCTACTAGATGATATAACAACCCAACACCCACACCTCTAGATTCGGTGATAAAATAATAAGTTTCACATTTATGGATTCGATACCAATCAATGCCACCCAATTTCAACCATCCAAAACTTTCTACATCAAAATAAATTATTGGATCACATAAATACAAAAATATCTTTTTCATTTAGAGTTTTAGAGAATTAGTACAAACTCGTACATAATGATACCCATGAAATTAAGTAAGAATTTTTTCCACTATACCTAGCTTTTCTTTTCTTATATTATATATTAATCATTATACTTACACATCTCTAAAAACCTATGAAAATATTTCAAAACCTGGAATGACTACAAAAAAATTATATAAGGGGCCCAAAAATAAATAAATAAACCTTTTAGTTCATAAAAACATATATTTTTTTAATTTTTCAAAACAAATCTTTAGGCTCAAAAAACCCATTTATTACTTCAGGATTAAAATTTTGTGCCCAAATATCTTCATAAAACATTTCATGAGAAATCATCAAGTAAAAAATAAAAAATATAAACAAAATTTGGCAGTAACTCAAAAAATTACATAAGAATAATTCAAGTATAGCATTGAACATCACATGGTGGGTAGAGTCCCACTATGGAATATGTTTACTCCCTAATACCATACATGATGTCTCATGAGAAAAATACTTTTACCAATTAATTAGAGTTATATCCAGGTGAACCCATCATAAAATGTTTATGATTATGTGTTCCAAAAAAGAAATCAATAATAAGTAATAATCATAACACATCGAATCTTACATGAATAAAATATTCTTTCCACCCATAAGAAATCATTTTCAGATGTCGATATGTCCCTTTTCTTAGGAACCCATTTTTCAAAAAAAATACCAAAATAAAAGGAAAGACGGTTTTCTATGAATAAAACTTGGAAACTCATAGATGAAGAAAAATAAATAATGGTTGAAGAGGTGGGAAACGTTTTTGATTCTATATATGTCCAAATAGATCATTCCTTTTGAATTTTTTATAGATATAAAACATGTAAAAGTAATCCATAAGGAAATAATTGTAAGAACGTAAAAAAGAGACATCAAATTTCCTTTATTATTCATAAATATATCCATATAATAATTTTAAGAATATGTAAATATAAGAGAAATATTTATAAAAATAAATATTTAAAACATTTAAAATAATGTTTTTAAAGTAAAGTATCTCTTACCCAAAGTCTGAATCTCCACGTACATTTTTTATCTTCTAAAATATTTAATTTATGTTAAATATTTACTTTTTTAAGAACATTTTTCAATTTTATTATTCTCTTTATTTAATTTATTACCATGTTATATAAAATTATTTAATAAATTAAGTTCACATTAGATGTTTTAATGATATTCAAAACATATGTCCAAAATGAAATTGATAGATTGGATATGGAAAAGGATGTGATTATTCCACAATATCAAAAATAATAGTCGTGGAATAGTTATTATTTTTAGAAATTTATTATACATTCAAAAATAATCAGGAAATATGGTTATGAAAAAAAACTTCATTACAATCATGGATACGATAGATCATACGTACGTGTGAGTAAAATTTTTATTATTCAATGATAATGATGGAAATAAAGTAAATATTTATTTATATTTATAAAATTATCAAAAATATCACATTATACCATTAAATAAACTTATATATATCATCCAAGTGATGTGGTTATGGAAATCAAATCACATCGTTTGTCCACACTTAAACATGAAGGTGTTATCATTTTTCAATTGATGGAAAGGTAATATGGTCGATAATATATCATATATTTAACATGAAAAATATTAAATTAATATAATATATGAAAATAAATTCCATCCTTATAATCAACTATGATATGTGGTGATGGAAAACCAATTACATCGGTTCATGAGGTGGTAGTTCATTATACACATGAACGACGGTTTCACTTCTCATTGGAGGGAAGATTGGATGGATATAGGGTATTACATTCATATAAAAATATTATTATATTTGAGATATTTGTGTCACTATTTTTATCATGTTTGTATAATATTTTAAGTAGTTAGAAAAATAAATAAAATGAAAATGCTTGGTTAAGAACTATAACTCTTCTTCAGACAACTTGCTTTGATTTTCACCTTAAGCCCTCTACGGTTGATGTTCTACCCAAAATAAGACCTATAGAACACGGGAATAGATGTTAAGAAATTATTGCACTATTTATTGTCTAATATAAATGGTTTTCTATGCTTTTATAGAATATTAGATTGGGAACCCATTTATAACGAGTGGAGGGGCAGTCTCGGAATTTCTTCAAGTATTAAATTAAAATAAATTAAGGTTAATTTTAAAATAAAATAAATTAATATAAAGATCAATAGATTCCTAACATGTCATATTCATCTAGAACGTTTTTTTAGCACACTAATTATTTCATATAATATATATTTTAATATTTTGAAAACCGTTTATTTGATATTTCTCTTAATAAAATAATTACTGCTACATTTTGGTATGATTATTTAATATACATATTTTTGATTAAAAATTAAAAGTAAAATACTATGGTCAAGATAAATCTAATAGATTTCATAATAATACTTGTAGTCAAATTTATCTTCTAAAACATCCAACTTTTAAAATTTAATATTTATTAATGTATGATGGTGACAACTTTTACATCATTTAAAATAAAATAATATAAATGTCATAATCTGTTTTATAAATCTCCAAATTGTCCACAAGTCTACCCTTGGATGATTAGGGTATAGATATAATCTACCAATATGTTTTAGTCAATTTTCATGTCCTTTATATGGGTATTATTATTTTAATAAAAACTATATTATAGATTTTCACTAAATAAATAATTTCTCCATCATTAATGTATAAGCTATTAAGATAATCATATATTTCTTAAAAATTACAAATAAATTACCATGATGAATAAAAAAAAATTATATTTCAAATGAGTACTTATAATCGAATTTATATTCTGTGTAACTTTATATTAAAAAATACTTTAATTATTAAAGTTTGAGTGAGAAATATTTCACTTTCTTTAATGAAAATAAATTAAAGGACTTAATCACATCCAAATGCATTCTAACAAATACCATTTCGACCCAAGTAAATTTTATGATGAAATATAATCATCCAATTATATGAATACATCTGTTAGGGAAGTTTTATAATATTATTTTTACCAATAATTCCATTATTTACCTTTAACTGTAGTAAATAAAATTTATCGTAGATACTATTCATAATGCATAAAAATAAAAAGTATCGTATTAACATAATGTGGACCTGCTGATTCAAAATATAGAATCCATTTTTTTAAATTAAATACAAATAATTTTCAGAATTTAATTTAAAATAAATCCCGCTATTGAGAAAATGGGTTTTAAAAGTTAAAACATTACAAAAGATTGAAATGTTTTTACATATGAATTCAATGTAAAATTAATAATAATGAAATAAATTATTTTAAATGGTAAAAATATATTCTATTTATACTTTAAAACCATTAAATATTATAATTTACCCGTATAAATTATCTTGATGAAAAAAGTTTCTTTTAATTAAAATTTAGCATATTTTTACTATTCTTCAAAATATGAAAGTTAAAAGAAAAATATTAAAAAAATTTCCAAAGTAAAATTTTTTATACTTATTGTAGTGAATAAGTTTATTTTATCAAATTTAACTCATAAAAATGTCAAAATAATATATTTAATGTGGGTGTGCCATCAAAAGGCGAAAAAACTGCATTTTTTGAAAAATACTTATTTTACCCAAAAATATTATTTTGTTCTCATACCATGTTCTAGAATATGTGTAAGATGATTTATATTGTTATAAAATTAAAAATCTGTTCAATACTATTCATAATTGTTAGTTCATAATAATTTTATAACAATATATCGTTGTTTAGTGAAACTCGTTATTGCGTACAACACACGCTACTGAGGAAGGTCGCTCTTGGGTGCAACACTAACCAAGAATAGTGTTTGCGTATACTATAAGATAATACGGTGTTGCAAATAGTGCTAGATAATCTTGGTGCAGCATACAACACAAGATATCAATGAAATTAAAAAAAATTATTTCTCATAAAATCTCAGGGTGTTACATATATTCATCTCCAACTTTCATTAAATGGGAGAGGAATCTATCACTCGAGTGTGTGGTGAACTACCTCCTAGCAAAATGACATAATTCATTTTTTATCACCACCTCTCACGGATGGTTATAATAACAGATTTAATATATATATATATATATATATTATTTATAACATATATATATTGTTCTTTTAATTTTATATATCATCAATTTTCTAAACGTTCCATAAATTGAAAAATGATAACATCATTTGTCCATACATGTGGGATACCTACTCTACTAAGATATTTGATGATTTTTTCATCACCATGTCACATAGATGATATATAAGAGTATTTATAGAAATAATATCATATTTATGATATTATTATCATTATATAAAGATAAAATAATACTTACCTTTGTCAATATTTACTGTTGAAAAATGGAAATGTTACTCATGTGTACGTACGAACAACTGTCTCTGTGATTGAAACATGATTTGTTTTTTATAACCATATTAAATGGTCAGTTTTAAAGGTATAATTAATGTATAAAAATAATTTTTATATCATTATTATTATTTTACATATGATGGAATAAATACCCCTTTGATCATGGTCGACATGTCGAAGTCATTTTGAAATTATGAACCGAATGTCCTCAAAAAAAATAGACATGCACGTGACTTTTTAAGTAATTAAATTTGAAATTGTGATAAATGAAACAAATGGTTTAATGATAAATTAATAAACTAATAAAATTTTATTAAAAATTAAATAATTTATTAAAGTTTATTATATAGGGGTTAAAGGAAATACGTGGAATATTTGGACTCAATATAAGGGGTTTCTTCTCAATTTCATTTCATTAAGGCGTATTTTATTTTTACACATCTAATTTCACTTATATGGTGTATATAATTCCCATTTTAGAATTTATATCATATAAAATTTATAATTATTTATATTTTTAGTTTAAATTTCTATTATTTTATCAAAGTGGGTTTGACATGAAGTTATTAAGTGGTAAAGGGTTTCTTAACTCAATTTACATTCATTGGGTTATAACTCTTATTCGTTGACGTTTATAGTCCATTATTATGTGTGAATTGATATTAAAATTGTTTTGTTATGTATTTATATTTTTTTTATTTATATTTGTTATAGATTATCTCTTCATTGAATAATTCTCTATTCATTGACATAATCTTTGTTAGAGTAGTTCATTTCAAATTCTATTTCTTTGCGAAATACACTTATGATATACTCCTATATTATCTAATGAGGTGTATATAATTCAATCATAAATGTTATAATATTAAAATAATTATTTTCATGATATTTAATTATGTATTTAATGTTTTTCTTTCATGTTCATTGTGATTGAAAAAAAATACCAATGCGGTAAAGGATTTATGTTAAAATATCCTTTATTTATGGAATAAATTATGTTCAAGGTTCATTTCAAGGAAATCATATAACATTATTTTTTTGAAAAATATGTGTGTTATTCTAAAATATTTATTAATGTGTTTTACATGTAATTTCTATTTCCTCCCTTATTGATTAAAGAAACATCATGAAATTTGTTTTTAAGTGATAGCGGTATTATATCTTCTTTTAGATCTGGATTATTTATCTTCTATATCCTTTTTTTCTAAAAAAAATAAATAATGTTATTTTTTAAAAATAAATTATTCCTAAATATAATTTACATGATATTATACCTTATTTAAAAAAAATGGAAATTTCTTATCATTTTCCAAAAGGGGTCACTTTTGATTCTCTTTTACAAAAAATGTTTGAAAAGAATATTTATTTTTAATGTCTGTAACAAGAATGGATCTTATAACAATATTTTCCATTATTCTATTTTAATATTCCTTTATATGTTCTTAATTTTATTCTCAAATAAAATTATTTTCATAATAATTTATGATTTTTTAGTTTTTAAAAGTTATTTTCAAAGAGAACAGTGTATTTTCTTCAAGAATGTTTTTCATGACCTTTTAATTGTATTTAAAATCATCAATGCTAAAAAATATGATGTTACTTATTCTCTAATTGTGATATTTTGTAATGATACCATCCACATTGTTTCTCGAGATGGATTATGATCGTTTCAAATATATTTTCATGGAACCCATTTCTTTTTCACGGTTTATCGTGTTATGAAAAGAATAATGGATGTTTCTATGAGTTTTATGATGAGATAAAATCACTATATTATTTATTCATATTATGGTTTGTAGAATTTATTTATGATTTTTGGTGGTTATATTATAAATCAATTATGTGTAGTTATATTATAAAACAAGAATGGGTGTTCCCGAATTGCACTTTAATTCATTGAGCAGTTATTTTTAAAGTTAACCTTATGGTTGTTCTAATTTGTATGTGTCCTTTAAGGGTTCTATGAAGATAATGTTCCAAGACAAGAAAAAAATTTATTTCTATGTGTTTATAATGATTCTTTTGATCAATATTGAAAGCATATGGCTCTTCATCATTGATTACAATGATTCTTTCCCTTCTTAAATACTTATTCCATGTTTTATGATTGATGATCAAGGTATTGAATGGTATGAATTCGTTTATGTTACACTCATTCTCTTTGATTATGTTTTATTAATATTATTATAATATTATTATATCTGAAGAAATTCAATTTTTAATTCTTATGTTTATCCTTACGGAGTATTTGAGCTCACCCATATCATGTTTCCTTTTTCTCAGGTTATGAAAAATGATGTTGAATGATTTTTATCCATAAATGTCTCATATGTGAAACTTTGTTTGGTAGATATTTAATACTTAATAATTAATATGAAAATCTAGGAATAGTGAGAATGATACACTCTTGAAGTCATGGTTATTTTCAATGTAAGAGTTCTTCTTAATTCACTAAAACTCTAAACCTAAAAAGTCTTTGGGTGTATAAGTGATCCAATATATCCTTTTGATGTTGAAAGTTTTATATCGAAAAAATTGGGTCACATTTAGCAATATCAAAGCCAAAAATTTAATGTTTATTTTTTATCACCTGATATAGGTGTGTAGATTCAGGTTTTTATAGTTGGTATTATAGAAGGGATTATATAAAAATAGATATTAGGATGTTTTCATGTGAGGTCTTTTTAAGATTTATGTATACCATCATGGGTTTATTAGTTTGTGTTTCATCATAAGATAAAAGTATTATACACCCATTTTGAGGTTTTAATTGATTGTATTTTGAGGTTATTAATGATATTTCGGATTCATTTTATTGGTTTTAGGTATATGTAACCCATAGGTTAAACATTAATTAATATTTCATAAAATATTTATTTCACTTCTAGGGATATATGATAAATGGTATGAGATAAAATTTAAGGATATAACTTACATGAATTTTGAGTATATTGATTTTAGTTGGGATATAGGTTTATTTATTTCAAAAAATAATAACATATCTTAGAGATAATATGATTATGTCATATAAATTTTTTTGTATGAGCCTTTAAGAATGCTAACAGATATTTGGAGATAAATGTTAAATTATATTGGTAGAATATGAGATATAATAATTCTAATATTGGGGTTTCAGTCTTAGAATAGAATATCTTGAAGAATATTAAGGGTAGATAATTATTAAATGATCTATGTTTAACTTTGGGTGTTATTATTGAGATTTAAGAAATAAATATTGTAATTCTTTATATAAAGTATTATTCATTTTAGTAATTATCTTATCTTGTTCCAAAAAAATTTATTTGGTTAATGTTTAAATATTGGAGGAGTATATTTTTATCCTTACTAGGAATTATTTGATAAATTATGAGTTGATTCTAGTCTTTTATGCATAAAAATGTTATCTTGAATACTCAACACTTGGAGAAGAACATGATATTGTGGGGTAAATTGAATAAGGAATGAAATTTTACTCATTAGCTAAGTATATTTTCTTATGTTATTCATCTATATGTTAAAGGAATTCATAGTTTCTATGAAAATTACCGTAGAATAATTTTTTTTATATTACCTTTATTTTTGATGACTCAATGTCCTTTTTCACACCTCATAGATTTACGATTTTGTGGGTGTTAACTATCCCATTATCATTAAATTTATTATGATCAATGTTATCTGTCACTCTCCATCATTATTTGGAAATTACACTTTTCTTTCATGTACATAATTTTACTTTGCACTAATGTTCTCATATTTTGAATCCATGTTACACAACTATAAATGTGGCTTATTTCCACACATCGATTTCCATAGTCTTAATAAATCGGGGAAATAGTTTTATAGGAGGTTGCGGTTTTAATTAAATCGTGGAAATACCCATAATTTCCCATTTTTTCCTTCGGGTGGCGATCCCCTTCAATTTGAGCCAACTCCTTCCTGTGATTGGTTATAATTTCCAATAACAGATTCTCTACTATAATCACAAGTAATTAAAACATACATGAATTCACTAGCATAGAGTCACATTATTCTTTATAGAGTTTCACTAAAACAATATCTTCACTATGCCTAAAAATTATTATAAACTACGTAAGAAAGACCACTTATAAATTTTGGTTACTTATACAATAATTCATAAATATTTTATTATTTAATCATTCAAGATAAATAAAATAAAATATGTTTATTTTTTGAATAACATCACTAAACTAGTTATTACTCAAGATATAGATTTGTACTTCTCCAAAATATGATGCTTATATAGTATGAAAAATAATAATTATGAATATAAAATAATTATCACATAGAACATTTTTGATAACACATTCTGTTTGCACAAAATTTTTCTACATTGTGAGCATACATCTACACTACAAGTGAAAAAAAAAGTTTCTCAAAAAATATGATTTGCACTACATCACTCACCATTTTTTGATATGGGAATCAACCCAATTTTTACAGGTAACTATAAATTTTTTATTCAAGTATTTATCAAAATATAATTCTATAAAATTGGTAAGTAGTTTAAATAGGTTCAATGACCACTGTATAACATGTTCACCCTAAAGCATCTT
The DNA here is from genome assembly GCA_963277665.1 of Viscum album. Taxonomy (NCBI): domain Eukaryota; kingdom Viridiplantae; phylum Streptophyta; class Magnoliopsida; order Santalales; family Viscaceae; genus Viscum; species Viscum album. The sequence goes on along the minus strand of OY728128.1, from coordinate 1,506,538,083 downwards.
ATCCACAATGTTGTCTTTGACTGCATAGCATACAAAAATAATTTCCTCAAAGTCTCCATTAGATAAAAATCATATGTATAAAAACCAGTTCATCCATAAATTATTTTTTAACCATTAACACATAACATTTCCATTCATCTCCTCATATAATATTCTTCATTTTTTCATACAGTATGCAAACAGTATGCATAAATATAGCGTAATTCTCATCACAAATCATCGTGTCTATATAGAAACTTTATCCACAAAATCTTCTTCAGTATGAAGTTGCGTGAACATACATATATTTTTTTATAGAATTTCATTTTCTATATGGATTCCCATAATAAATATCATCCAAAAATGGGATTACCACATATTTCATGATATCTGCAAACTCACCCTCAATATATGTAGTCCCATATACTCATTTATTCATCCACATACCTATATTCCTGAACTCCTGGTCTAGAAAAAACCTTCCATTTCATCACTACAAATTCTCACTGTAGACCACCCAGATCATCCATATAGGAACTTCACCATGCATTTCATGGCTATCCACATACAGAAACCTCGCAAATCATTCTCGTTTATAAATTCTTATCATCTTCCATATAGAATTGGTTTTCTTAGAAGCTTAATCTAAAAACTCATCATGTGAGCATAATTCCATTCCAACATAACATTTAATCTTATTTATATATATCTTAGCATATAGTTATTCCCTTAAAACTCAAAATAACATATACTTTTATGGTTTGTAGAAAATCATACTTCAATATTTTTAGAACTTGTGACATGTGGGGTTGAACTCGCCTGGAACAGGAATTTGTATGAAATTACTCAAAGATCACCCTCTTTAATATGATAGATCATATTGAAATGATAGATAAGATTGAATGAGTGATGTTTTATGCATATCATTTAATAATAAAGAACAATAAACCCAAAGTGGCCTCTCCTGAATCAAAATTTTCATCTTTGTTTTTTATGGTTTATAACTCAAGTGCCACCACTTACTCGTAAATATGGCGACCAAAGATCATCATTGTTTTCACTATTCACACACAACATGGGATTTATCCCAATATCTACTAGCCCAACCTCCCCACACCTCTTATCGTGTTCTCTATGGGCCCTATGCACGGGCCTGTTGGTTTATCACAAGCCCCGTACACAAAGGGATGCTCATGTGGTCATATACACGCACTACTCACTCCATGGCCACCATAAGGCCTACCTGGAAGGCTCTAACATTGGGTTGAACCCTTGGTTCCCCTTAAGTATGGTTGATTTCTCACCATAGGAAATAGTGTTTTGGCCTTAATTTATTGAGTTAGGATATATTAAAATAGTCATAAAAAGTGTAGGAAATATGAAACCAAAAATTAACTTCCATGAAAACCTCTCAATCTTCTTCTTCTCAGATAACTATAAAAATATTATTTTTCATGGTATTTATTTCTTTCTAAAATATTATTTATAACATAGTTCAAACTCTATAGCACATGTATTTTCTATTTGATATTAGTTCAAACAATCATCACATTATTACCAAGATAAATTGTCAAAGTGTGACATCCAATTACATTAGATGGATCCATAATAATTCTCCAAGAATCAGCACTTAATCTATAATAATTCTGTATAAGTAACCACTTCACCTGAACTCACTGAACACATACTAACATAAATTCAACAACAATTTAAACACTAGGGTTCAACAATATATCCCCATTTTTGTTATTATTATTGAAAATAAAATGTGTGTATGTTATATTTACTCCATATTTTTGACAATAAAATTAAAAGGGTAAGTAGGGTATTATCATATCATTTTTCTTCTCAAGAACCTTTTGACTTGGTTTCTTAAGAGAACGAATGGCATCACATGATTATTGGAAAAATATACTTTACATTACAACCTCTATGTCTATGTGAGAATACCTGGTGTTGAAAATTTAAGATATATAACCAATGGTATCTAATATATCTATTAAATATATAGAAATATTAAATCAAGATTGGAGTTTCTCATATAAAGATTTGAAAATAAATGAAATACAACATCTTTCCAACACTTGATCAAATACATCATGAAGTTACAATGTATAAAATAATTCCCATATTTCTAAATATCTCATAAATCAAGAACTATCCTTAAATAAATACATTTTATAATGAGATATAAGAGTGTTATTGGTTTAATAAAATGTCATTAAGGCTCCCCCTCAAGAGATGCATCCACTTTCATCATAATAAAGTTAAATAAAATCCTAGATTAAAAACACTTATCAAAAAAATACCTCACATTATTAGAACAATTAAAATTAAATAATATGAACTAAATAAATGCCTCTTTATATTATTCAAGTGAGAGAAGAAGGATGAACATGAAGTTTCATCCTTAAGTCAACAAAACACTCTTTTGTCTATGCTTCGGTGAAAATACCTATAACTTGCTCTTTAGTATAAATGTATTCTAGATTGAAACCTCTACCTTCAACCTTTCACTTTATAAAATGATACCTAAGATCAATATTATTGGATCTTGAATGTTTTAATGGGTTTTTATAAAACCCAATAGAACATTGATTATCACATGAAATTTTCATAGGTATCTTAATTTCTATTCTCAAATCTACCTACGACACTTTCATCCAAATAATATGTGTACATAAATTTATAGTGGAAAAATATTTATCGTTAGTCATGCTCAGTATTATTATATTTTGATTAATTCTATTCCAACTAGAAAAAAATTCTCCCAGAAAGAAGGTTCCTCCTAAATTTGTTCTTCTTTATATACAATCACCTAAACAACCAACATATATAAATCCCAACATTTTTAAATCTCTATTATGTTTGTTTAGAGTCCCATATTTCATATTTCCTTTTACATATCTCCTAACTCTCTTAGCAGCAAATAATAAGAGATTCTTTAGGGTTACTCTGAAATCTTGAACATAGAGTCACTACATAAGTCATATCTGGTCATGATGCTATTTGATAAATTAGACTTACAAAGATTCTTATGAATTATTTCCTATTAACATTGCTTCAAAACTCATCCTTGCATAATTTAGTTTAAACGTAAATGAGAGTTAATACATATTTTGATTATTACAATACAAAGTTTCTTACCAGCATCCTAGAACAATTTTTTTATGCCAGAAATATGTAATTTAGTTTCTGTTCAATCAAATATCCTATAAAATATGTCATTTGATCAAGCATGGACATCTCAAAATTTCTTTTCACTTTCTCAACAAACTTTTCACAAAGAAATTCCTGCTCCCCAGAAAATATGATTTCATCCATATACATATTGACTATGAGTGTACCATTAGACATTTCTCTCACATAGAGGTCTATATCAACTTTACCTTCTATAAAATTATTGTCCCTTAAACAACCATCCAAATTGGATTACCTATATCAAGGGTTCTCATTCATACCATACAAATATTTCCTCAATCTGTATACCCTACTTCCCTAATTTTCAAATACAAAACCATTAAGTTGTTCAACATAGACTTCTTTTTCAAGATTTCCATTATAAAAGGCATATTTCACATCTATTGGATAAACATTATAATGTTTGTGTAATGTTTCTACTGAGAACAATATAATAGTTTCTTGTACTACTACAAGTGAAAAAATTTCTTCAATGTCAATTCCTTCCATTTTATAATTTTATTTTTACCCCTTCCTAGCTTATTTTCTTGATACTTCACCTTTATAATTTATCTTATTTATAAAAATTGACTTCATGAGAATAACATTTTCATTTTTATGCATTCATAAAAGACCTCAAGTAGAGTTATTCTCAATCCGATCAAGTTTCTAATTCAATGAGTGTATCCATTCAATGTCATAAGCTGCATTTTCCACTCTATGATGTTCAATTTGTGAAGTAAGTGTAGTTTGATATTCAATTCCCAATATTCTTCTAGTTTTCTTGGGAGCTTATGGACTTCGAATGATATTTTTACCACAAAATATTTATTTAATTTGTTTCCCATTTTCTATTATTTACATTAGTTGAAGATTTTCCTTTGGTATGTTTAAAATATATATCAATATTTTTTTGTTGTTTTTATATAACTTCATAATTACTTTGTTTTATTTTCATAACAATTTCTTCCAAATATACTGAATATTTATCAATTGATAAATCTGATTTTTTTAAAATAATTTTAAAATCACCAGAGTAAAATAAATTGGGAATATTTTTATTCCAACATCTATAACCACTACCGCTAGATAGATACCCCCTAAAAATTCATTCCTTGAAAATTTCTTTATATTTTCTCAGATTGTTGTTCTTGATCTTTATAATTTAAGGACTACCAAAAATTCTAAAGTATTTAACTGTTTTATTTTTCCTATACCACGTTTAATATGTTATATTTTGTGTTTGTGGTCTCAGTAGACACATGTTATGTATGTGTACGGTAATACGTACAACTTTTCTTTTAAATTACTTAGAGTTGTTTTGTTTGACTAACATAGCCCTTACAATCTCAACAATGTTTTGTTCTTTCTTTCACCTACCCCATTTTTTGTGGAAAATATGGTGTCCTATATTGATGCATGATTCCGTGTTTGTTAAGATGAATTTCCAAAGAATCACAAGTAAAATCCTTACCATTATCTGAACTCAATTTCATGATGTAGATATCCATATTCTTTTTAGCTTTCATTTTATTTTATTTTTAAATTTGAGATCTCTAAGACTTCTATTTGATAAATATGACATTAGTTACCTGTATATAATCATCATTAATTATATTGAAATATAGATCACCACTGGTATATTTTTTTCGTATTGGACCACATAAGTCAGTATGAATAAGTCCAAGGGGTCTAAAAGATAGAATATCCACCACTTTGTGGAATTTGATTCAATTTCCCGTTTTGATAGGTTTCATAAATTCCATCCCTTTACCTCTTTAGCTTGGTTAAATATCACATAGTATCATGCTTCAAGAGTTTACTTATACTTCTATTAACAATTTGGTTAAGCCTTTTATGTTGTATATTATTCCCAACTTTGGCACTCAAGTAACAAGAATTGGTAGAATCACAAATTTAGAATAGATTACCATTGGTTATTTTTACTTGAGTGATAATTTTTATATCATTTGTTATTTTGATGATACATGAATCCTTTTTAAAAAATACCCCCTATCTATCATCACTAAGTTAGATGAAACTAAGATAAGTGTGCTTCATCCTTTTAAAAAATAACACATTATTATAATTTAAATTTTGGGCTTCAATAATTGATTTTAAAACTCCCATAATTTTCATGGAACAATATTTACCAATGTTTATTGATCCTCCTTCAAGATTCTCAATATTGATCAGAATTTTTGTGTCACCAGTCTTGTGTGATGAATATCTATAATCAATAATCCATGACCTAATTTTTCTACCATCTTTCAATGTAACTTCAAAAAACATGATTTTTATTAATTTAATTTTTAAACTCCCTTTATTTTCTCAATGTTGGATATTTGTTTGGGGAGAAGACTCAGGAATGTATCAAAAATATGGACATGTTGATCACATCTTCCATATATTTATACTAATAATTTAAAAACTACGTTGGAAGATAGGATGAATTTTATATAACTTCATACTTTGAAAATTTTCTCTATTTTTCCTAGAATAGATCCCCCTTAGTTCATGTATACTCTCTAGTAGGGACATGTTATTCTAGTATAAATAGTATTTGTAACCATAAAATCAACAATAAGAGTAATTTCTTATTGACCTTGATCTTCCCCGCTGATAATAACCATGTCTTGAAGATTTTTGTTTGTTCTCCTTCTATATACTGAGATTGCCTCTACTTTGGGGGAAAGAATATTCTTGGAGACCTTATTCCTTCCATTGAATTAGAAATAAATTATAATTATCCATCCTTCACAATAATTTTGAATAATTTATCCTTTGACCTTCATATTTATAAATAACATATTTATTTTGAAATTCATATAATGATAAATTAATCTACTCTTTGAACCCCTATTTTAACCAGTTTTTTATTATTCTTCTATAACCTCAATAGCCTTGCTGGAATTTTCTCTAATTATTATCAAGTAATTATTTTATTCAAGACATTTATAACAAGTCTTCAACTTTTATTCTTCTTTGAGTTTATTTTTTTCTTCAAGGTCCTTTACCATCTTTTCTATGTTTGTCACTTTTAGTTCCTGTCATTTAATTTCTTCAATTTAAAGTGTATGTTTAATTTCCCATGATTCCTTTTGCCTAGTTATCTTTTATTTTTCTTTAAATAATAGTCTATTTTTATTCTTTATATTTGTTTTTTTCTCAATACAAGCTTCTAATTCATTTATCAAAATTTATTATATCTTTTTTGGTCTACTTTCATCATCTTCATTTCCTGAGGTGTCAAATCATTTTTCAACTTGATATATGATGTAAAATTAATATTTTAATTGAATTCATGAGGTTGAGTTATATTCGTCTTCCTTTCTCACTACACATATTCTTATTATATTGAATAATTTCTTTTTTCTTTCCTAAAATTTGGTTGGGATTTTTGAGATCTTCCCCCATTTTATTTTTTGGGATTTCTCATCATCTCTCTCAGGTTCTACAGAATTATTTTTAGGAAAATTCATAGAAAAATATCCAATTTTATTATTGTTGTAACACATTAGAGTTAATTTACCTTTATCCTTACAATTTCACTTCTTTATTCATTTTTATATGAGAGAAATTATTCTTTTATAATCCTCATATTCATTTTCATCATCAGATTCACTTGATTCTAATATTTCATTGTATATAATTTTGAACTTTCTCAAGGTGTAAAAAAAATTATATTTTATCTTCTCTTTGAAGACTAAGATATTTTACATTTCATGTGAAATGGGTGTGTTATATAATTCTTAGAGAGTAAGATCACATATATCTTCCAAAGTTGATACTTTAGGATAAAACCTTTCATGAAAATTTCACATTAGTTTTTTAACCATAACTGGTTCATCTAGTAGTTCACAAAAACCGTGAATATTAATGATAAATCAATTGATTATTCTGAAGTATTCATAAACATTTTCTTACTCACCATTCTTGATATCATCCAATTTTCTCCTCTATATTTGAATTTTTCATCCTTGAATTTCACATTTACCTTATAAATTCCTTCCAATTTATCCCAAATTTCCTTCACCTTTTTGAGTCTCGTGACTATTGTGTAATATTTTTTGGAAAGCGACAACAAAATAAAAATTTTAAATTTTTAATGAACATATATATTTATAATCTCAATAAAAGTAATAATAGGATATTAAATGATAGGTAGTAATGCTATTATAAATACTTCTTCAACTTCGATTCCAACATATAAAAGATAGAAAAACATACTTTTCTTCCTATTATGATAGTTATTTCCATCAAAAGTAGGAACAACCCTACTATTAAAAGAATTAAGATTATCCATATTTAGTAACTAGTAGATCAGGACATAGGGAAACTCCCTAGGATTACAATTAAAGTTCCCATGAAGATGTAGAACCACATAGAAGGGGGGTTGAATTAGTGGTGATTTTTAAAAAAACTATAGAAATTAAACTTTTTTGACCTATTAGGGTCCGATGTAATTTTATAATTACTTGACCTCTCTCAAAAACTAAAATAATAAATTGCACATAAAAAATAAAATTTCTTACAAGATTTTGTCTAAATGTGATCCTACACATTGTTATGATTAGTTATACAACCTAATAATATATCATATACTATAATCACAAGTGGTTACAAAATACATGTGTTTAATAGTATAGAGTTAAAAATATACTTTTCAGTGTCCAAGTAAAACAAAAGTTGTATACTACTACCCACAAAAATGATTATAAATGTTGCAAGAATGATCACTTCTAAATGTTTGCGGCTTTTTCAACAATTGTTTAATATGTTTTATTTTGATCCTTCAAGATAACTAAAAATGAATTTTTCAATTTCTGAAGTTAATCTCTAAACTAGTTCTTCCTCAAGTTTTGGATTTTGAATTCTCAATAATATGCTCCTTATATAGTATTTCAAAAAATCATTATATATATAAAAAAATTACTGAATAAAAAAATTATGTTTCCACAAACTATTTGTACAAAATTTTAATACTTCGTGAACTAATATATACACTACAAGTGACAAATAATTTTCTCAGAAAATCTACACAGCACTATCGTTCTTGCATTTTTTAAATTTGGGAATCAACCTAATATTTATATGACATTATTCAGTTGTTATTCAAGAAATTATCACACTATAATTTTGTAAATTTGGTAAGAAGTTTTAAGTTGTTCAATGACCTCCACATGTAATTTTCATGGAAAATAATCTTCTTCATAAAGCTATCTTGGACTACATTGAATTCAAAAATAATTTATGCAAACTCATCATCAGATAATCCTCATCTACATAGAAATAGGATCATTTGAAAATAATTTGTTTATTCATATCCCCATATAATTTTTAATCATCTTTATATTAAACTTTTCTCATTTCCGCATACTTTATGCAAATAGTATTCATATTTGCATACTAGAATTCTAACTACAAAGCATCATGTTCATATAGGAACTTCATCCACAAACTCTTCTTCAGTATGAAGTCATGCGAACATTCATCCATTCCTGCATAGTATTTTATTTTATATTATGCTTCCCATAATGAATCTCATTTTCATTGGGGTTTACTACATACTTCATGATGTCCCCAAACTGACCATCTATGTATGCGGTTGCGTATACTCATGTTTTCATCTATAAAATTGAATCCTTGAAATCATGGATTATAAAGAAATGTCCATTTCTTAACTACAAAAATTCATCGTAGACCACATGGTCCAACCTCATAATAGCTTCACCATACACTACATGGTTATATACCGAAAAAACCACATAAAACATTCATGAAAAAAATTATCATTATCTTCCACATAGATCTGGTTTTCTTAGATATAAAATCTTCAAACTCCGCACTCAAGTATACATCCATTACCACACTGAATTTTATATTATATTTTTCTTCACATATAATTCTTCCCTAAAAACTTAATATCACAAATAATTTTTATTCTTTTTTGAAAATGACACTTAACTATTTTTAAAACTCCCGACATACTAGGTTGAACACGCATAGAACTTGGATTTGTATGTAGTTCCTCATCCTGTAAACCCTCATTTGAAGGGATTCACACATGGTATAAAGTATAATATCTCTCACATTAATCAGATGAATCATATTCAAATGCTCAATCAGATTGTATGGGAGACATTTTATTCATATCATCTAACTCGGGTGAATAGTACATATAAAGAGCCATATCCCACATTAAAAACATCTTCTTTCTTTATTGCGGTTTGTTACCAAATTGTCATTGCTACTATCTCAAGATTCCTACTAAGGATCATCACTAGTACCACTATTTAAACACTGCATGGGCTTCAGACTGTGGGCTACTGGCCCAACCTCTACATGCCTCCGAGCAAGCACTTTACAGGACCTATGCACAGCCCATCAATATATCCCCAACCCCTTATCGTGGGGGGGACTCTTGTGGGTCTATAAATGGCCCACTAACACCATGATCACCATGTCTCCTCCTTGGAAGGCTCCCCCTTAAGTTTAAACCCTTGGGTCCCCCTAAGTATGGTTTAGGGCTAGTATGGTGGCTTTTGGGTTGACCCCAATTTTTTGAGTAAGGCTGTATTTAAATACAAGGAGAAAGTATAGGAAATATCCAACCAAAAATTAATTTCAATGCTGACTTCTCAACCTTCATCTCCTAATTGCATAATGAAAGATATTTTTTCACATGGTCCGTATTTATTTCTCTAATGTTGTTTCAAATATGTTGATAATTCCATATCACATGTCTTTCCCACTTAATATCTATTAAAAAAAAGTATCACACTATTACTATGAAGAATTTTCCAAGCATGACATCCAATTACATTATATATATTCATAACATTTCTTTAAGGATCTACACTTTATCTATAACAGTTATATAGTAATCACCACTTCATCCAATCTCACTAAACACATATTGAAACAACTTTAACAACAAATTCAACCCTTATGTTCAACAAAATTCTACACTTCAATTAATTAATAACCTAAAAACAAGGAAAATAAAAATTAAATTAACAAAACACAAAAAGTAAATAATGATAATAAAATTAATATATTAAAATAATCGTCAAAATTAAATAATAACCTAAATTTGAAGATAATTTTATAATTAAAAATAAAAACAGTTAATTAAACATAAAATTAAAATTTTTATGAATTCGATACAAAATTAACATCAATTGTAAATTTTATAATAAAAATATTAACAATTAAAAAATAATTAAATTAATGAAAATATATTGAAAAATAGTATCACATAAAGTCCACATCTGCAACATATAGAAATAACATAAAATACCTAATAAATATAGTGCATAATACCCAGCCTATTGGATCACATCAACTTCACCAGAATAAACCAAAACCCTACCTTTTCACCACATGAAATCCATAACAACTATCGCCGCCACTAAATGTGTCACACCACATAGCCACACAATTCAGCTTCCAATTATAGGTTCCACCATTTTCTAAATTTTAATGAGTTTCCACTAAATCTCATTTACTAAATTATTCCTTCACATTTACATAAGACTCTAATTAATCATTATATTCATTTAAGACAATTGTCACACATCAATTACATCCCATTCTTATTCCTTTATCAACCATTAATTTTTTAGTTTTAGTATTAATATTTATTCCATGGCTAATCAGGAAACTAACATAGCCATAGCATATATAATAGCCTAGCAATATCATATCAATCATTTACATTACACCACAAATAGAAATACCTTTAATCATAGAAATCACATGTCTCAACCATAATACATATCAACCACCTCATGATATGACAACAATACATCACCACCACCACATATCACGACCCTAGAAAATCGCCATAATCACATAACCTCCCACATCAAATCCTATACCAACCTGTCATTGTATCATTGCCCCCACTAATTCGATACACAAGCCAGTCGCTACTATCACCACACAACAACCCACCTCACACATGAAAAAACTACAAGAATAACAACACACACCACTAAACCCCAACTTCCAAAATTTTATATTCAAAAAGGGATTTGTCTTCTTTATTTTGGGGAATGTGATTCCTATTGATCATTCTATACTTTTGAGGGGTGTGTCGGTGGTGCAATGCAATGATTGTGTAGGATTTTGATCCTATCAACTTTCTCAAATCCTTCATGTCATGTTTCTTTCATGAATATTCACATTTGTGTCTTTGGAATTATAATGGGTTCCCTATTATCTTATTCTTTAAAGGGGTTCTATTTTTTTCTATTCAATAAAGGGGGATTGAACTTCAATTATTTTAAAAAATATATATTCTCACAAAAAAACATATTTACTTGGGAAACCAAATAATTAGCTAGATATAAGTGATTATCCATTTTATTTAGGGTTATATTAATAAATTACACAACAAGGGTCTCACAAATATGTCAAATATATAAAAAAAAGAAAGGCTCCCAGCAGCCTTGATTTTCAAAAATGGAAACAAAGATGAATAATCTTAATTTTAATAACAAAAAAAAAGAAGTAAAATATGTAATTTATCCTCATTCGCATAAATTTTAGTTAACCTAATTAATTAACTTGATTAAACTGACCCTTACCATATAACCAATGGAATTAAAAAATCAATAAATCCCCAAACATGAATATAAATAGGGAGAGAACGAGGATCTGCTACCTCAAAGTAGATTAATAAGTCACCACACATAATAGGGAAAATGAAAAAAAAAATTATAAGATCAAAATAAAATAAGAAAACATCAAATCATTCTAAACCACAACTATAGATCATTATAATTATAACTCAAACACTCCCATAAATATAACAACAACACTAGTACAAACTCCCAAATAGGAATCAGAAGAAATGAGCAATAAAGAGTTATTTACTAGCTATAAATTACTAAATATCATCTTAATAAATCCAATAGTCAAAGAAATAGGAAAGGTGATGAAATACCAAAAAAATTGCTTGGGTTTGCCAAAGGTTCTAGAGAAATAATAGAGATATAAAAGAATTTAGGAAATAATCAGAGTTTTTATATAGTCTTTTCCTTGTCACATTTATGATGTGAATCCAAGATATTCATTGTGACTTTCTGTGATCCCATCCAATACAATCTATGAAACATATTCCAGCCATGAATCCCTTAGACTCCAATCTTGAAAAACATCATTCAATTCCTTTATGATGTAAACTCATTAAGCATATAAATCCCATAAAAAATTCAAATAATAAATTTCCCGCCTCTAAGACACATAAAACAACTAAAATAATTAATACCTATTCACATTGTGATTTACATACTTCATAATAATTCTAGCTTAAAACTCCACTAAAACCTCCTCAAGCCTCCTTTAAAAATCTATAACTCCCAAACCAGCAATGTAATGGGTTGAGAAGGCACAAACATTTACATTATATACCTATCAAATGATTATTCTCTTCTATAATCGAAACCAATACTAAAATAAAATTAAAGGGTCTGAAAAACCATCCCATGAGATACCTCAAAGTGACCTCATTATACCCAAAACACTACCACTAACCAAACACACCAAGACAAGCCAAAAGTGACCACAAAACATCCCACTCAACCTCATCACCATTTCACTAGCCATATGAATCACCTCTTAAAATTAACCACTAACAAAACTATTTTAACCTCAACATGTCGTACTCTAAAACCCCCAAAAAATCATGAAACACTACCCCAAGCACGCAAGTCAAGGTAACCACCCCCTATATCAATATATTGTTCTCTTTGGTAAAGACTAATTCACACTTCATGTTTTAAAAAGAGTCATAAATTTAATGTGCCTTGATTAAGAATAATTTTTACCTTATTAATGTATTTAAACCATAACGCACGCCATCAGTGAGGGGAAAATTTTCATATCATCAATTAGTAATTATTAGACATTATGTTATGTAGGTAAAATAATATAAGAAAAAAATTCAAAACAACTCAGTGTATTGGGTCTTCATCTATGTATGATTCTCCAAAGCACTCTCTTCTAAGCCACCATGCCTCTATAAATTATGAACCAATGAGATGTTTCATTAATTCCTAACATTCTCTTAATAATCATGTATCTCTTCTAGATGATATAACAAACCAACACCCACACCTCTAGATTCGGTGATAAAATAATAAGCTTCACATTTATGGATTTGATACCAATCAATGCCACCCAATTTCAACCATCCAAAACTTTCTACATCAAAATAAAATATTGGATCACATAAATACCAAAATATTTTTTTCATTTAGAGTTTTAGAAAATTAGTAAAAACTCTTACATAATGATACCCATGAAATTAAGTAAGCATTTTTCCCACTATACCCAGCTTTTCTTTTCTTATATAATATATTAATCATTATACTTACACATCTCCAAAAACCTATGAAAATATTTCAAAACCTAGAATGACTACAAAATTTTCTATAAGGGGCCCAGAAATAAATAAATAAACCTTTTAGTTCATAAAAACATATATTTTTTTAATTTTTCAAAACAAAAATTTGGGCTCAAAAAATCCATTTATTACTTCAGGATTAAAATTTTTTACCCAAATATCTTTATAAAACATTTCATGAGAAATAATAAAGTAAAAAATAAAAATCATAAACAAAATTTGGTAGTAACTCAAAAAATTACATAAGACTAATTCAAGTAGATCATTGAACATCACATGGTGTGTAGAGTCCCACTATAGATTATGTTTACTCCCTAATACCATACATGATGTCTCATGAGACAAATACTTTTACCAATTAATTAGAGCTATATCCAGGTGAACCCATCATAAAATGTTTATGATTATGTGTTCCAAAAAATAAATCAATAATAAGTAATAATCATAACACATTGAATCTTACATGAATAAAATATTCTTTCCACCCATAAGAAATCATTTTCAGATGTCGATATGTCCCTTTTCTTAGGAACCCATTTTTCAAAAAAAAATCCCAAAATAAAAGGAAAGACGGTTTTTTATGAATAAAACTTGGAAACTCATAGATGAAGAAAAATAAATAATGGTTGAAGAGTTGGGAAACGTTTTTGATTCTATATATGTCCAAATAGATCATTCCTTTTGAATTTTTTATTTATATAAAACATTCTCTATAAAACACGTAAAAGTAATCCATTAGGAAATAATTGTAAGAAAGTAAAAAAGAGACATCAAATTTACTTTATTATTCATAAATATATCCATATAATAATTTTAAGAATATGTAAATATAAGAGAAATATTTATAAAAATAAATATTTAAAACATTTAAAATAATATTTTTAAAGTAAAGTATCTCTTACCCAGAGTCTGAATCTCCACGTACATTTTTTATCTTCTAAAATATTAAATTTATGTTAAATATTTACTTTTGTAAGAACATTTTTCAATTTTATTATTCTCTTTATTTAATTTATTACCATGTTATATAAAATTATTTAATCAATTAAGTTCACATTAGATGTTTTAAGGATATTAAAAACATATGTCCAAAATGAAATTGATATATTGGATATGGAAAAGGATGTTATTATTCCACAATATCAAAAATAATAGTCATGGAATAATTATGATTTTTAAAAATTAATTATACATTCAAAAATAATCGTGAAATATGGTTATCAAAAATAAACTTCATTATAATCATGGATACGATAGATCATACGTACGCATGAGTAAAATATTTATTATTCAATGATAATGATGGAAATAAAGTAAATATTATTTTATATTTATAAAATTATCAAAAATATCAAATTATACCATTAAATAAACTTATATATATCATCCAAGTGATGTGGTGATGGAAATCAAATCACATCGTTTGTCCACACTTAAACACGAACGGTGTTATCATTTTTCAATTGATGGAAAGGTAATATGGTCGATAATATATCATATATTTAAAATTAAAAATATTACATTAATATAATATATGAAAATAAAATCCATCCTTATAATAAAATATGATATGTGGTGATGGAAAACCAATTACATCGGTTCATGAGGTGGTAGTTCATCATACACATGAACGACGGTTTCACTTCTCATTGGAGGGATGATTGGATGGATATACGGTATTACATTAATATAAAAAATATTATTATATTTGAGATATTTGTGTCATTATTTTTATCATCTTTTATAATATTTGAAGTAGTTAGAATAATAAATAAAATGAAAATTCTTGGTTAAGAACTATAACTCTTCTTCAGACAACTTGCTTTGATTTTCACCTTAAGCCCTGTATGGTTGATGTTCTACCAAAAATAAGACCTATAGAACATAGGAATGGATGTTAAGAAGTTATTTTATTATTTATTGCCTAATATAAATGGTTTTCTATGTTTTTATAGAATAATAGATTGGGAACCCATTTATAATGAGTGGAGGGGAAATCTCGAAATTTCTTCAAGTATTAAATTAAAATAAATTAATGGTAATTTTAAAATAAATTAAATTATTATAATTTTAATTAAATATTCTTTTTATTCTAAATAATCCCGCCCAATAATATATTTACATTTTTAGATAATGTTTTCACCCTTATCATTTTGTTTCAGACCTTTGTTAAATATTTTGATGATTACTATGATAACAAGGTTGTTTACACTTTATTGGTCAGTATATGTATTATAAATGGTCAATTGTCCAATAAATGGACCATGGATGAAATTATAAACCATATCCAAATACCTTGGATTAATATAGGATTTTTTTTTAATTCAAAACCATTGAATAAAATATTGTTTATTATAAAATATTGATTATGTCATTTTTTGGTAATACAAGGAATATTATACTATAATATGTTTAGAAATTATGTAAAATGGTTGAAAATGACATTTATTGGAATATAAGAAAAAATTTATATTAATATAAGCATAAAAGAAATTTAATAGGTTTGGATATCATTTTAAGCCTTGTCTTTTAGATTAACCACATAGTTATCCAATTTTAACTTTAACCATTTTATGAATTTTTCAATATTACAGGGTCATAATTTTTTTTATAAGTTAATAATTGGATCATAAATGCAAAATGAATTAAATTTTGGACTATTAAAAATCTGAATTATCATTTTTAATTAATTTTATTTCTTTTAAAAGATTTAATAAAATATTTGTTTTGACATGAAATATCATTAATTTCATTTTTGACAATATTCATTTAATTTTTATTTGAATATAAAATGAAAGTGAAGGAATTAGAATATAATCCTTTAAAACATAAATAAAATTTTTTATTTATCTGAAAAAATCATATAACACAATAATTCATTGAAATTTTCTTACTTCTAATATTTCTAAAATTAATTTTTTTGTTTCTCTATTAATTGAATAAATATAGTGACTGTGTTGCGTAATAACTTATGGTAATTAATTCATCACAAAAAATAAAAAAATTATACGCAAAGAAAAGAAATATATTTTAAAAACCCCTTTTATAACTTATAATATCCTTTTATCATCTCATTTTTTAAAATTTATAGATAATAAAACAAAGAGAGTGGATTTTTTTTAATTTTCTTTACATAAAATAATATAAAGGTAAAAACCAAAGAAATGTGGATCCAAGAAGCTATATTTCAGAAATATTGATGGATTTTTTTGACATATATTTATGAAATTGGAAAAATGCAAGCTTCTGTTTTTTTAGTCTTCATCGTATTGCTTTTAACCTTAATTCCCTTATTTAACCTTACTATGGTCAAAATTGTTTACCATGGTTATTGTTCATAATTAAAAAAAATAAAAGTGAAATATTTCCCAGATTTGGACTTCCTAATTGAAAATATAGAATACATATTTTATTATTCAATTTCTATAAGTGGAATAAATTAATTTATAATTAAATCAAAAAATTTAACAGAAAACAGTTTTTTAGAAAAGTATATAAACCCTTTATACCAAATTCAAGAATATAATTTATTCCAAATAATATAATTATATTATTTTTAATCAAAACAAACTAATTAAATTTTTTAATAAAAATACAAAATATAATTTATATTTTTTAATACTTTAAATTAAAATACAGTTTTCAATAAAAAGCGGTATTTTTTTACAATTCACTGAAAAATAAAACCTTTTAGAAAAATATAATAATTTCACCAAAAAATAATTATGATATGATTATTTAAAAAATTATATCCTTTTTATAAAGTAAAATTTATAAAATTTCCTTAATGTAATTATAACATATTTTCAAAAAAACCCAGTTTTGAAGAGTAAAATAAATTTTCTAAAAAATGAGTGATTATTTAATAAGAATTAATCAATACATTTGTATTGATTATGACCTATATATATGTTTTATAATGTATTTAATCATATTCATAACATCCAATTCAACGAAATGGTTATAATAGTCACATTTAAGAAATAATATTTTTATATTCTATCCCAATTCACTTAAAGCTCGACATTGTGTTTTAAGCAAGCTATTGATCAAACTCAAGGTGTTATAGAAACTATAGAAAATTTCATAATAATCAATATCTAATTGTCCATTGTCAATTATGGGGTATTCGTCATGAAAATATTGATGATTTGACCATGGATGATATTATCCATGGAAGGTCATTGTTCTCAAGTAATTGATTAAATGGCATGTGTTTACAGTTATTTAACATTCAATATTGATTATACCTTATTTACTCCTGATATCTTCCACTATATATAATCTATAATATGAATTTAATATCACCCTTATTTTTTCCATTACCCTGAATATCAAGAAGAGTTCTATGAATGAGAAAAAGGATGCTTAATGTTTTCCATTTCTATGATTTATATTTTTCTTCCAATATAAAATGGGTATCATGTATATATTTGACTCTCCAAGACTCCTAAATGGATAGGTAATTTGTAATTAGATCTCTTTATCAATGATAATGTAAAAAATTTTACACTGACTTTGTGTTACTAGATTCTGGGTTTTTACATAGCATGTCAGCATGGTGGCGTTTCGATTGGTGCTTCCACTGTGGTTGTAGAACATCTGAGATGTCTTTTATACGTCCCAGCTTCATTAATATATCCACGATAAATACCCCATCATTTAATATGGAGAGTTGGATATTGATTATTATAAAATTTTCAAAGATTTTTTGTAACGCCTCGATTTTTTAATAGACCACTATGCTCAATAGTTTCCTTGATATACAACATCGAGTTTTAAGCGAATTGGGATGGACTACAAAAATGTTATTATTTAAATGTAGAAATTATAACATTTTTCTATGCGTATAGTATGAATATAATTAAACACATTATGAAACATATATATAGGTCATAATCAACACAAATATATTTATAAATTATTATTAAATAATCACTCGTTTTAAAAAAAATCATTTTTCTCTTCAAAAATATGTTTTCTTCGAAAATGGTTTTTATTTATTTTTTTAGAAAAATATTATAATTACATTATGGAAATTTTATAAAGTTTAATTTATAAAAAGTATAAAAAAATTTATGAAATAATATCATAATTAACTTAAGGTGAAATTTTTATATTTTTCTAAAAGGTTTGATTTTCATTGAATAGTAAAAATTACTAATTTTTATCAAAAATTGTATATTAATTTAAGGTATTCAAAAACTAAAATTTTATTATGGATTTTTTTTTTAAAAAAACCATATTTTATTTTGTTTAAAAATAATCCAATTATAGACATTAGAATAAATTTTATACTTGAATTTGGTGTAAATAATTTTTATATTGAAAAGGGAATTTTTTCTGAAAAACTAGTTTCTCTTAAATTTTGTGATTTAATTATAAATTAATTTGTTCCAATTATATTAATTTAATAATGAATAATGTATTCCATATGTCTGAATTATCCACCTAATTTGTCTTTGGAGACCTGTTGATGTATCGAGGGGATATTATTAACCGGGCCCCACCCATCACTATATATCTGATTTATTACTCATATATTGAATGATCAATTCAATAAATAAACAATATTACATATCAATAAATTTCTGTTTTCAGTATATAATACAGATTTATCAAGAAAGTAAAACTCTATATGTAGAAATGGTATACGATTTAGAAAATAATAATATCAATGAAACAAAAATATAGATATTTAAGAGAAATGTAATGTCCAATAATTATAATAAAGTGAATGTCTCAAGATATAGTTAATGACAAAAAAATAATAAGAGATAATATATAACTACCAGTGTATTGAAAATATACGGTTTGTTATCAAATCATGCCTATTTTTAAATAAAGAAAATAGAAGAAAAGTATTATAATGATAAATCATTTCACTATTTTATTTGTAAAACCATATAAAACATGTATAAGAAGCTAAATATCATAAAATGGTTGTAGTATCAAGAAAGTCTATTAATATAGTATACATTAAACAATCATTCATTTTTAATTTGTGTAAAAAAAATCAAAAATGAACCTTTTAGAAAACATTAAATTTATTATTTTTATACCTCTTAAAAATTCATTGGTAACTTAAAATTCCTATAATAAAAATAAATTTATCTAAAACAATCATGAAAAATATATACATGAAAGAAAATATATCAGATTAAAAGTGAAAAAAAAATATTTTAAACATTTCTTTGTATAATTAAAGTTCCCAAGAGAGAAAAATTAAGAATTAAATATGGAAGACTTGTAAATATTCATAGGATAAATAAATAAATATATTTTATAAAGGCTGGATTATATGTTTTTTCAATAAAAATCAAGGCAATCCCAAATAAATGAGATTATAAAATTTATTTTTTCCTCTTTGGTGACTTTTAAATTATAACCCCTTAAAAGAATAAATTTTAATTTAAACATTAATCATAATTAATTAATATTTATTCATTATAAAAATATCAATATTATAGTATACACACCACATAAATTTAAATAGGTTCATAATATCAAATATGTCTCGATGGAGTGAAAATTGAGATAAAATTCTCTAACCTCATGCTTTCTTTCAGTTAAAAATTATTTAACCTCCTTTTTAATGATTTTATACATGTTATTAATTAAAAAAATAATATTAGTATTTATAATATCATATATATTCCTCTTGTAACATCTTATCAACCCTTCATTAATAATTTTTCATTATTACCATTATTTCAGGTTTTAACTGCTTCATTTTCTCAAGAATGTTTTTCCATGAAAGTTATGATTATTATGAATAGGATATATTTAAATTATCTAAATAATTATATTAAAGTTATAAATATCATAATTTTCATTATATACCTTTTTATAATCACTCTTGAAATTTGAATATGGAAAATATATTACATCATTTCATGGAGGTGGTAGGACATACGTATACACAAGCGAAGATATCATTTCCCTAATTAGTGAAAGGGTAAGGAATGAGATGGTATATTAAATTTATTTAATAAATACCATGTCATAATTGTCATATATTTTCATTATTTACATCATTATGACTATCCATGTGAGTCTTTAATGGTAAAAAGTTACATCAGTTTGTTGGTTGGTAGTCTGTCGTAGACATGAACGATGTCTTTGTTTCCTTTTTGATAGTGAAGAATATTGATAAGAATTGAACCAAAAAAATTATAAAGTATAATTATATGGGAGATAACCATGTTATAATATTGTAAATTTTAATAAATAAATGAATGTGATAAAATAATATGTAAAAAATAAGATCTTGGTGAAGACAAATAACTTTTCTTAAAAAAACCAACTGTGGATATCTTATTAAGGATCCTAGGGTTGCTATTTTAGAAATATAATAATTTATAAAACAGGGATAAATATATTGGGGAGATTTTTTTAGGTTTATTCTGATATATATGGCTTGATCAGTGTGAATAAGAGAGGGGAGGAGGTGCCCTTTTATAATTGAGGTGAGTGGCACACTTGTAATATTTAAAAGTCTTCCAAAAATGTGAGGTCACTTTCTTAGAAATATGTCTCCAAGATTTCTTATATTATAAGGGGATAATGTTTATTGATAAATAAAACCAACCAATGGTGTTTAAATTTTTTATCGTTTTATCCCAAGTATTTATAGATTAACCTCTCAGTAAACCAATTTTAACCTTAACTTTAGTAATTGATTTTTATAGTTTTCAAAACATTTAATGTTAATTATGACCAAAAATTAAGATGTAATTATCAAATAATATTAATAATTATGATTCCAAAATTTTTTCCATTTTATCAAATTAAATTTTTAAAATTTTCATAATTTAATTTAAAAATAAACCCGCAAAACATGTTGAAAAATGATTTTTCAAGAAATGTGTTTTTCCTGCATAAGATGATCTTACATTAACTATATAACTAGTAAGAATAATTATATGGATTTTGATTCATGTGTGTATATATATAATATATATTTTATTTGAGTCATTAGTCATTAAATATTATTTAACTAATTAAAATTTCACTACATTATCCCCTAAAAATAGTTTTATGAAAAATGTAGTTTTTTCTATAAATGATCATATATTTATTCCAATAAAATTGATAGTAAATAGATTTTTAGTTATACATAATATAACACATTATTTTAAATAAAAGGATGAAAATTTAAATAATAAATTTTGAATTATTGATAAACTATTATTTCTAAAGGAAAATTTCAAAAATTCATTCTAGACTTATCATGACCTATTAAGTTAAAAATAGATATTCATTATATAAAATTAGAATTTGTGTGCCATTAAATATTAAAAAGTTCATTTTAATTTAGTTTTATTAAAATATAGTGTCCACTTACTATAAATTTAGATCGGGTGTCATATTCATCCCTCCTATAATAATTTTATCCCTGAACTTCTCATGGATATTACATTATAAAAAAATTAGGTTCGTTCTTCTTCATAAAATCATATAGATCCCATGTTTATTCTTCTATTTTATGATTTATATAGAAAAAATTTACCATTTGAGTCATCTGATTCTTCAATACTTTCTCTTTGGTGTCAAGAATATGGATGGACTCTTCATTGTAAGATATATCAAGATCCAATTATATTTCTTCATAGGTGAGACCATGTGTTCATTCTAGAATGTACTTCAAACTAATTATATATGGAACAAATCATTTACTTTATGGAGACTTAGTGAAATTTCAATATGGTAATCCACACCTCTAATTCTTTCTAGAACATCAAAAATCATGATGTGCCTAGAGCTCTATTACCCTTTCTTACGAAACCATATAACACTATTTAATAGAGATACTTTTAAGAAAACATGATCTCCAACATGAAATTACAAATATTTCTATTAGTTAATGGAATCACTATTTTTACTATTTTTAGTTTCTTTAATATGATCCTGAAAATTATTTAACTTATCCATTTTCTCCGTAACAAGTTTGGGGCATACAAGTTTCCTTTCACCAACTTCATCCCAACAAGATGGTGTATTCCATCTCTTACAATTTATTTCATTATACGATTCCATTTGAATACTTGAATGGAAATAATTATTGTAATAAAAATATAAAATAGGTAAATAATTATCTCTCATGCCTCTAAAGTCAAGTGAAAATGATAAAAACATGTCTTTTAATTTTTGGATAGTACTTTTGGATTGTCCATCAGTTTCAGAATAGTAAGTGGTGCTCAATTGATGCTTTGTATTAAGGGACTTATGAAAAATACTTGAGAATTTTCTTGAAAATAAAAGATCATAATAGAACACAATTGAAAATGGTACACCTTGAAATCATAAAACTACATTAATATAGATCCATTAAAGGTTATCAAGAGATAAATCTTCTCTTATTTCAAGAAAATTCATATGTTTTTGTTAGGTGATTGATAATAAACTATATTGCATAATTATTTCTAGGAGTTAGAAAAGAATAATTTGGCATTTTTATTTTAATAAAAAATATATTTATTATTAAATTTAATTGAATAAACTACATTGTATTTAATTATTTTCATGTTTCAAGGAATGATACAAAAAATGGTTGGAACGACCATTCAAGTGATTATTCCATGATCGAAATGATGGCTCATGAATAAGGACAAGTGAATAACCAAGACCAGAGCTCCAAATAAAAGAAACATGATTAAACTGGTTAAAACCTATAGGAAAACAATAATTCATTTCAATAATTCCATTATTGGACAAAAAATTGAATTAATATAGGACATGAAAGCCTGATATGAAGAAAAATAATTGTTCAGGACTATAGCTACATGTGTCATGATGTGAAACATCAGGCCATGTTGTGGAACTTAAAAGGATGACCCAAAGAGGATTTCAGATTGGGAATTTTTTTTTGAAAATTACATTCCCACAAATTAAATGTCATGATAACTATCCATTATGTGAAATGCCCATACAGGCCCAAAATCAGCCATGTTTGATATACTTTATGGTAGGACACCCTATTTTTTATCCGAGAACATAGATAACCTCCTTGATTGACCTATAACCCTTTATGACACCATTTAGGGAATCCCATGAACAATTTATAACTATGAATACAATTTTTGAGGGTATAGAAAGATAATTGACTGAAAAAAATAGAAGCTCTAGATAACGGACTATTGTAATAGTGATTTTCTTGCTTTCTTTTCCTTTTTTATTTTCTTTCAATTCCTATGACATATCACCAATATCAAATCTAATCTAATTTCACATCCATGTATGGGTAGTTTTTGTGAGTGATCCAAATAGGGTGAGGTTGTAGCTCTCTTCTAGTTTGAGTTTTTTACCTAAATAAATAAAATCCCTTCTTTCCTCTTATTTTTGGTTTCAATTCTAAATTCATATTTTAATACCGAAGGCGATAGTGTTAGGATTAGAAAATATTTATTATAATTTCCTTGCTCAATGATTCATTTCTCTATCCACCCAATTCTCATCATTATATGATGGAATATATTAGGTTTGGGTGGTGAGTGCTCAGGGATTTTCAACATGTTCATGGAATGACGGTGAGAACTATTGGTTGTTAGGGAATAGAAATACTCAGTCAAGGACTACCCTAATTAATCAAAAATACCTTACTAAATTTATACAAACATATAAAGGAGAGTATAACAATATTATATTTTATTTAGGCTTATTCTCACATTCACCATTTGGATAAGGGATAGAAAGTAAGTGATGGTAAAATCTATCTCTCACCAGTAATGAGAAGAATAATGGGTAATAATTGAAAACCATGATGGAATTTCTCAATGTCCAACCAAACCTTCTCAAATCACCATTTCCAAAAAAAATAATTAAATGAATCAATTTGAACTAATTTATATATCAAATTTATAAAATATAAAATTAAATAAATTTTCTCAAACAATTTAAAAGTGAAAATCCATTTTGTATACACTTCTATTTGGAAGGCTACCTAGGATAATTACTAAACTATTAAAGGTAATAAAATTTGTTTTTTCACACCCCAAGATAGTCATCAATGAAATTTGGAACCATTATTTGAGAGAAAATTCAGGTCAACAACCAATAAAAAATTAACATTAAATAACATGTTGTTCAAATGAACCATTAATTGAATTTGATCTACAAATTTAATGAAAACTTAAAAAATTAAGGAACATTAATTTATAAGAATATCAAATGGAAATAATCCTTTTAGATTGAAGTGACTCTATAAGTGTTCACTCAAAACCTGATAAAATTATTTGTAATCCCAATCACCTGCTTATAGATATTTTCACACCCTATCTTACCAATACTCAACACCAACTTACTATACCTACTTTACCGAATGATTTTAAATTAAATGTTAATATGATTTATGTTCTCCCAAAATTTCATGTCCTTGAAATAGAATACAAAATTGAAATATCTATGAAATTAGCTACGTGTGCTCAAGCTTCATGCTAAGAGGAGCATATGATGAATAATTCTATTGCAGAGAATTCCCCTCATCACTCGAAGGAGCAGCTAAGTAATGGTTTTACAGTATAAAAATGTGGGACATCAGTGATTGGTAAAATAAAAAAATATTCTTCATATAGATATTATTTCCACATACAATAGTATGACAATAAAAAATGTGATTTATGTCATATTTCATTTAACCAAAGAGACTCTATGAGTACTGGTAATGATTTGGGAATGTTTGTGCAAGCTGTCCACATAAAGAAGTGTAGAATCACCACTTCCCTGTGTTATTCTACCAAGGACTGGTCAAAAATAACCAAAATCTTCTAGATGCCTCATCCAAATGATACCTAATGGAAAAATCACCTACAAAATTCAATGTTTGGATTGAGAAGACTTCATAAAACATGCCAAAATTTGGAAAAAGAGGTATAAGAATGAGGGTGATCCATGAGGTAATCACATATAATTCAATATATTTATTTGGAATCCAAATTATTGAAATCATTAGGATAGTAAGACAACTTGTTGTGATGAAAGTGAAGCAAAAACATGGCAAGACTTAGGTATGTGGTTTACGAAATTTTACTTATCAGCACACAGACCGGTGTCCTAAAGTAAAAGGGAATTAAATTTGTGCATCCAGCTTTAAGCCAAAACAATTCCAATAGAACTATGATATACCTCCTTATAATAATAAATTCCAAGTACAACCTCTACTCTAGTTGAATAAATATCAATGGTCATACAAATAGTCATTCCAATAATAAACCATTCAATTATTCCCTTTACAATAGAATACTTATGAGCTACCATGAACAGATAACCAAAAACAATAGTCTTAGTTTTAGGGGTAGAAATAAAACTTTCAATATTTATTCATTAGGTTTGGAAGTATTATGGATTTTCTAACCATGAATTTAGGGGAAATACCATCCCAGAAAATCTAAAACCCTAATTAGAATTTCAGTGCGAGTATAACAAGAAGTGGAAAAGAGATCTATCCACCTAAATAAAGAATAGATGTAATTTTATAATAGAATTTTATAGATACACCATGCTATAATGGAAAATATAAAAACATTCCAGAAGAAACATGGATATGGTTCAAACAAGAGAGACCTGAAATGCCCCATGAAATACAATAGTGGGTAAAGAAGAACATTTCAACACCATTATCTTCTAGTATTATTGATCCAAAGAAGAAATAATTAGATCTAATTCAAAAATATATTTAATAAGCCTTCTAAAAATTCAATATCAACATTACACACTTAGAAACAATCAAAAAAATCCCAAAATAAACAAAGTTTCTCAAAGAGATATGCACCAAAATAAGAATACTTGATGGAAATGAGTGCATTAGTCTATGAAGAATTGTAAATTAAATGATCACACTTTCGATGCCATAAAAATTTTAAGATTCAAGAATATTCTTGATTCTATGAAATGTGTGATATTTTAATTTTACTAATTCTTTATGTGATCTATGTTCTTTGAAAAACATATTTACTCTATATATTTACATATTTTCATATTTGAAAATTGAATCCCACCAGCGTGGTGGTCCATATTTAAAATAGATCCACTCTTTTTCTGGGAGGTCTTTTAGAAGATATTCTTGTAAAATTTAAAAGATCTATTATTCCTAGATGACTTATATGTACCAAACATGGAAGATGGTATAAGTTCATCAAAATCACCCATCATTTTGGGGAGTCCATTCTTAAATATACCAAAAACCAGCATCAATATGCATGAATAAACACTTTCATTAGATCTTGGATACATTCAAGTGACATTCAAAACACTTCAATACATGATGTAACTATCAAGAAATTATTCACAAAATGAAATATCCCACAGTGAAGGTATATAAACAACTGAACAATCAGGTGCGCATTGAAAATTCATGTCCTTATAAGAATAATTTCTTAACAAAAATACAACAGAATATGTAAGTTTCCAATTATCTGAAAATTCTAATTTCAAGTTTGATGAGAAAATAAGATCTTATTTTTTATATTTTATTGTAGATAGTTGAAGAATATTCAGGATCATATGCTGAGATTGAGAAGTATAGTCTTAAATAAGATGAAAATAAAAATATTATTTGTGATCTCTAGAAGGAATTGGTTGCAAAGGAAGAAGAACTAGTCGAGACACAATCCATTTGTATCACGATAAAAAAATTAAATAAGGACATAGAAAATTTCATTAAAACAATATAGGTAAGTATACTATCTTTTCATATTGACTAGAAGAAGGTATCCTGAGAATGAGTTAAATTTGTACTCAGCCAATTTCAAAATAGACCTATTTTATTTAAATGATAAAAGGTAGAAAACAAAACAGAGATCATGTGGGTCAAAAAAATAATGAAAAATCTTCCACATCAAGAGAATGGAATATTTTTAAAAGGAGGCCACAACCACATGGAGAAGAATGAGGTTCTAATTGAAAAATGACAATAAAAATATCTATAAAGATAAAAAACAAACCCAAAAGAACAAAATTTCAAGGTTTCTACTATTGTTTTCGTAAGTGTGGATATAAAGAATATTCTTTCTAGTATAACATGTCTTTACTAGGAAAGGTGGTAAGAACCATTGGAGGATATTTTATACCATAAACTTGGTTATCACTGAATATACTCTAGGTTTTTTCATTTCTTTACATTTTACTAAATGTGTGAATTTCATTTTATGTCGATTGATTTATTACTATTATCGCATTCCATGAGTGCGTCTCCTAAATTTATATCTCCCATTCCTGAGGGGACTTATAAAAAAAATAATTTATATATTATCTTGATCATATTTATTATATGATCTTCAGGTTTGTCACATATTATAACTATCATCGTAACCTTTTAAAGTTATGACTGCGCAAGACAACATTTAATATGATTGGGTCGATTTTTATTTTTAGGCCCTTATCCCTGATACCAACTTTTACATCAATCCTTGTGTATCCCAAAGAATATATTAATGAACTAAC
Source organism: Viscum album (assembly GCA_963277665.1). Taxonomy (NCBI): domain Eukaryota; kingdom Viridiplantae; phylum Streptophyta; class Magnoliopsida; order Santalales; family Viscaceae; genus Viscum; species Viscum album. Next base: position 1,506,510,071 of record OY728128.1, on the reverse strand, counting down.
TAGTAATTATCAATATTAAAATCAATTTCTATCCATTCCTACCATGCACTATTTATGTTGTATGATTTGTTAAAGTTAAAGTGTGGGGATGTGAGAAGTATTGGTAGAAGGAATGTATTAAATTGTATGGAAAAAGTGAAACGGTGTTATTTTGGGTATTGGGATAGGATCAGGTTGTGTCCATTGTAATTATTGTTTTCCCATCTTAAAATATATATATTTATAAATAAAATTATAAATGGGTAATGTTTTAGGGAAATAAAAAATCACTATTTCAAGATCGATGATCTTTTTATCGTATGTGGTTATTTTGTGGATGTGAGATTTTTTCCTGGCATGACTTTTGAAAAAGTTTAAAAGCATTATAAAAAAAGAGAAAAAAATAGGGAAAACTCCAAGAATCTGCATCTCTTTTATTATACATACATTGATCATGACCTTACATTGATATCTAGGGAGTAGGAATTATCATTTTCATTGAGGATATATTCATTTTACTTTTCTTTAGATATTATATAGTATTATTTTTAGATAAACCATTAATTTGAGCCTTAATATTTTGAACATCAATCCCTACAAACCATAAAACTCAGAGTCATTATAACCTTATATAAATCTTCCTCGTGATTTTATCTAAAATTTATATGTATAAAGTGGAGAATATAGTTCTTTTATAAGAATACAGAAAAGGATCATGTACCCATGATGAGAGTTTACCTATATCTGAATTTATATCATGGATGATGCAAGAAAATAATAAAGTTTTAGGGAAATCATGATTTGGTATTTTTTATAATAATGAATTCTGATACATGAATGAATAAAAGGAGAAGATCCATAATTTTTCAATGGGAAGGAGTAAAATACTGGGTTGATTAGTTTCTTTTAAAATTGTGAATTTGAATTGATATTTAATATAGATCTTGAAAGGTTGATCCTTTATTGTTAATCATTCAATTTAATTGATTTAGAATTATAATATTTGAAAAATTTTGTTCCTCTTTTATTTATATTGATATTACATTTTCAAAGAAAAGAAAGATATAAGTGTGGGATGACTTATATAGTAATATTTATTATGTATATTTGAATACAAAACTTATTTATTGTGAAATTTAATTTTAAAAACTTATTTTCATGTTCCAGGGAATCATACAATATATGATAAAATACTAGCATAAAAATGATGATTTCATGATCCAAATGATGGCCCATGATGTAGGATAAGTGGAGAACCAATCCCAAATATCAAAAATGAAAAAACAGGATGAAATTGGGTTAAAAAATCAGAAAACAAAAATTCACGTTGTCATTTTCATTCATGAGGTGAAACATGAAAGAATGCATGGTGTGAGAGAAATATGTGAAGAAAAATAATTGTTTTCAGCCATACCTACAATTTTCATGGTGTGGCCCATATGGACTGTCACGACCCGCCTTCACCAAAAGGAGGGATGGGTCAGCAAATTTCCAGGCCCTTCATTCTTCATGTTGAAGGAGAGATAATGACCCCCGAAACCCGCCTTCAATAGGTCCCGGAGTGGCGAACAGCACCGAGGGTATAAAATCGCTCACTAAATAGAAGGCATTACACTTTTTCTTTTAATAGGATCGGTAAATAAGATGGTAAATACAAAAAACACCAAAAGCAAAAATTAAAAGTAAAGCCAAGAACAACCATTCCCATATGCATGTTCCAAAAGTAAATACCACATGTACATAAAAATGACTACAGGGTAAAGTACCAAAGAAAGAAAAATAGCAACTACAACTATCCCAAAGGTCCTGAGCTAGTATGGTCCCGTGCGATCCCCGAAGTCCTCCTGCAAACCTGAAAGTAGTTTTATATACATAGGGTGAGCATACATGTATACTCAGTAGAGAAAACCAAAGACTCTCGTGCACAAGTGGGGAAACGTGCTAAGTCCCTTGAGAAAAAAAGAGTAAACCAAACACCTAACAAGGAAAACTATACACCCAAGCCTCACCAAGGCACACTCCCCAAATAACGCAAGTCAAGTAATATATATAATAAGAGCGCATCAATGTTTGGATACCCTGCGCCACTTTCCCACTGGTTATTGAAGACATCCTACGCATCGAAACAATCCCACAATTCTCACTACAGTCCCACTTCCACACTAGCCTGCACACACCTGGGCCACAACCACACGCAGTCCCAATGCCAAACCTTCCCACACACACCTAGGCCACAACCTCATGTAGCCCCACTGCCAAACCCCACCCGCACACACCTGGGCCACAACTATCACACATAACCACGCCTGCAAACACCTAGGCCAGAACAACCACCACCACGCCCGAAGACACCTGGGCTTGAAGATCCACTACCATGCCCGAAGACACCCGGGCCTCATCCCGAAGATACTTGGGAAACTACCTGCCCGCACACACCTGGGCCATAACCACCAAACTGTCATGCCCGAAGGTTCTTGGGCTAATAATCGACCTCAAGCCATCACAGCCTGCCTGAAGATACTTGGGCTATCCGGGAAAGGGAGCATAAAAGGATCTAATAACCAGCCACTAATAATAGTGCTTGTAAAAACACCCTCCCCCCTGAAATGGGGGTGTTCATCACTAAGTGCTCGACTTGGGTGGGCGTGAATAAGAAACACAAAACTACAAGTATGTATATAGGTAACTAGAACTCTCCCAAGTTTAGGTTTTTCAGCCAGCCTAAGGAACACAAATAGCACTCAATTCCGAGTCCCAACTCATACCAAATGAAAACCCATTGGTCCCATCCTAGTTTTCATGTTCATTAGTGATGTTTAATCAAGTTCTGCACCTACTTGGGAAACTAGTAAGCATACGCACAAGTCCAGGAAAGCAAACAGTCAAGTATTAACTACAATATCCACACCCAGTTCTCTCGTAAATCCAGAACAACCAAAGAAAACCCCAAGATACAGCCCCATGTCCAACATCTAAGAGCCAAAAGGGTTTCTCAACAACAGAGGATCCCACCCCAATTCGTGATATAAACAATGTAAACAACCGGTCTTAAAATTCACAACCACTGAAAGCATATCATAGGGGATCCCATCCACAATTTCACAACCACCGAGAGTATAACAACAGTGGATCTCATCCCCTCCCACGTCTCCCAATAACTGGCCCCTAAAAGAAGAACAATCAAACCACTACCACCACGCAAAGAAGGCCCATGCCAGTATTTTTAGATTTATAAGATTTAACACACTCCATGATTACGATTTTCCTGTCCTTTAACCGGGGTTATCACAGAAAAAGGATTGATCTTGGTGCTTTCAATTTATCTAGAAGAATGTATTAATTAACCAAATTCCTTTACACATCAAGGGTTAACAACCACAATAAAAGCAATTTAAAACATCACCAGGGGTTCATTAGTTCATAGAGAAAGACCACCAATGGCTATGATTTTCAGTAGGCGTAAGCCCGCACAATTCAGAAAAGAAGATCATAAAACAGAAAAGCATCATCAATCAAAGCCCCCCCCCCCTTTAGTTCTTTATAGAATCCATGTATTATCTTTATTTAGGTTTGGTTCATCCAATTATACCGAATCAAAAGCATGCCCACCCCGCATGATTCACAAAAGGGAGAGACGAAAGAGAAATGGCCTACCTATTAATCAACGATTGACGCTAAGCCCAGGTGCAGAACTTCACGGATAGTGATGCAGCTCGCCTGAACGAAAAGATGTTCGTCTGAACGAAGGGTACTACTAGCATAGGGTGATCGAGAAAAGGAACCTAGGGAGAACCCTTTTAGTTTATAAAGGTCGATGACGGTTGATATAATAACATGGAACCACATAAGGAGCGGGGGTCATGGGTTGACCACGCAGCCCCACACGTTATTAAAGTGTCGGACGGTTTAAACCTATGCACACACCAGAATAATTCATTAAATATTTAATTAAAACATTTATGGATGCTACCGGGCCTTAAAACAAGCTTCAAGGGGTCAAAATAGGGTTTAAAACCCAATTTGCACACGTCATAGGAAAAACCCCGACAAGGCTGGGTGACACCGATCTGCCTCACCAATCGGTGGGTCTCACCGATCGGTCATGCCGATCGGTCTCGCCGATCGGTTGCGCCGATCGATCTCGCCAATCGGTCTCACACCGAGACTCTACCCCTTTAGGATCCAAATTTTTTGCAAAGGAAATGACCCTTAGAGTCTGGGTCATCACATCAGATACCTCTCAAACTATTCTCGCCCTCGAGAATTTAAACAACCCAGAAGGAAAGAGCGGGTCCGAACAACCACCTCTAAAGATACCTCTCAAGAGTGAACCTCATTGTTCACTAAAACACATTTCTGCCAAGAACCAAGCAACATAGCATGTCAAACTGCCTAGCCATGTGGGTTGGCGAGTCTTATTCCCCATGTCAAGATACTATCTGCTTTGGGCAGCACTGACTCGCCCACACGGGTTTAATCGCATCCACCTTAATGCGTCTTGATTAGGGGTTGGGTCCTCCCTTTCCCATAGCCAAGACTTTTCACACACATTCTGAGGAAAGAAAAATAGTATTTCATAGCCAACAAGGTAAAATGTTCTACCACAACAGCTATAAACTGAATAGTACAAAACTCAAAACAACTCTGGGTACTGGGCATGCATATGTGCTTCCCTCTCCCACGTACACTCTTCAATCCCACCATGTATCCATAACACACGAACCAAGGCAATGGTTCGCCCACGAAGCACCTTCTTTTTGCGATCCTTGATCATCCCTGGTCTCACAACAAAAGTCACTTCGTCCTCGACGTCCATCTCTCCCCGGCCAAGGACGTGTGAATCGTCAAGCAGATACCGACGAAGCTAGGACACATGGAATACATCATGTATCCTCAGTAGTAGCGGTGGTAACGCTAGCTGATAAGCCACTTCGCTGACCCGCCGCAACACTTCGAAGGGCCTGATGAATTTGTGAGAAACCTTACTCCCCTTGTCGAACCTCCATTGCCCAAGCCAAGGGGAGACCTTCAAGAACACATGGTCTCCAACATCAAACTACAAGGACCTCCTCCTAGTATCAGCATATGACTTTTTTCGGTCTTGGACCGCCTTCATCCTTTCTTGTATAAGCTGAACCTTCTCTGTCATGCTCTGCACCACCTCCGGGCCAAGGATGCCCGCCTCTCCGACTTCGATCCAACACACAGGTGAGCGGCATGGACTTCCGTACATGGCTTAAAATGGGGCCATAAAATGGTAGAGTGATAGATATTATTGCAGGTGAACTCTACCAGAGGTAGGTGTCGCACCCATGATCCTCCTAAGTCCAGAACACATGTCTGAAGCATATACTCCAACGTCTTGATGGAGCCCTCTGTCTGCCCGTCTGTCTGGGGGTGGAAAGCAGTGCTAAGGCATAGTTGGGTGCCAAAATCATGCAGCAAACCCCTCCAGACTTGTGAGGTAAAACGTGCATCCCTATCCGAGACTATGGACCTCGGAACTCCATGAAACTACACTACCTCATCCACGTACCTTCGTGCCAAGGCATCCACTACACTTGACTCCTTAATCGCTAGAAAGTGAGCCAACTTTGTCAACCAGTCCACTACTACCCAGATGGCGTCATATCCCACTTGGACCTTGGGTAGTCATGTGACTAAATCCATCGAGATGTCATCCCACTTCCACTTGGGGACATCTAGAGACTACAGTAGACCGCCTGGAACTCGGGGTTCATCTTTCACTTGCTGACACACTAAGCACTTGGCCACAAACTTTGCCACTGCTCTCTTCACTCCAGGCCACTAAAACTGTCTATTCAGTCCCTGGTACATCTTGGAAACTCCTGGGTGTACCGCTAGGGGTGAGTTGTGGAACTCACTGAGAACCTTGTCGTGCATCACTTCTGGAACAAAGAACCTTCCCCGGAAAAGAATCCGCTTCTGAACATCCTCTGTCCACTCTTCCGGAGTATTCATCTGGTCAACTTGGTCACGCATCACTTCGCACTCTGGGCCTCCCCACTGAGACTCTTCCACTTGCTGAAACAGATACGACTGCACTATCATCTGATATAGGCAACCTCTACCGCTATTCATCCTCGCATCTAGGTGCAAGGCATCAAACTCCTCTATTGCCTTCCAAGTGTCTTCCGACTCTCGGACCGCATCCTTCCCTGATCTCCTACTCAAGGAATCAGCCACTACATTCCCCTTCACTGAAGTATAGGAGATCTCGAAGTCGTAATCCTGGAGAAACTCTATCCACCTCTACTATCGGAAGTTTAGGTCCCACTGGGAAAAGATATACCTCAGTATTTTGTGATCTGTGAAGACCACAAAGCGTTCTCTGATGAGGTAGTGCCGCCATAACTTCATTTCAAAAATGATCGTTGCATGCTCCAGGTCATGGGTGGCATAATTACGCTCATGAGGGCGTAGCTTCCTAGACCCATAAGAGATCACCCCTTGTCGCTGCATCAACACACATCCCAGGCCTTGTCTTGATGCATCATAGAACACCTCATACGCCGCCCCTTCTTCTGGTAATATCAAAACGGGGGACTAACCAACTTCTCCTTCAGATAGCTGAATGCTGACTCACACTGCTCACTCCACACGAAAACCTGGTCTTTCTTGGCCAGGGCTGTCAGAGGGGCTGCAACTCGGAAGAAGTTGGGTACAAACATTCGATAGTAACCCGCTATCCCAAGGAAACTATGGACCTCTGCCACATTCTTGGGTGCTGCCCAAGAAACAACTGCCTCATCCTTTGATGGGTCCACCACTACCCCCTGCTCGGACACCACGTGCTCAAGGAAGTTCACTTCTCGTGTCCAGAATTTTCATTTCGACAACTTCACATAGATTTGGTGCAGTTGGGGGACCTCCAAAACTGTCCTCAAGTGCTCCGTATGGTCCTCCTCTGATCTTGAATAGACCCGGATGTCGTCGATTAACACAACTACGAACCAATCTAGGTACTTCCGAAAGATGGAGTTCATAAGCCCCATGAACACATCAGGGGCATTCATAACACTGAAATTCATGACTACAAACTCGAAGTGTCCATATCTACACCTGAATGCCATCTCCGGGATGTCGCCCTCTTTCACTATCAACTGTTGATACCCAGACCGCAGGTCGATCTTCAAGAACCATCATGACCCTTTCAACTGGTCGAAAAGATCCTCTATCCTCAGAAGAGGGTAGCGATTCTTGATCGTCACCTGATTCAGCCTTCTGTAGTCTATGCACAACCTGAGACCACCATCTACCTTCTTTTCGAACAAGAATAGAGCACCCCACGATGACGCACTCGGTCAAACATAACCCCTCTTCATCAAATCATCAATCTGAATCTGCAACTCCCGTAGCTCTGAAGGTACCATCCGTTAAGGAGCCATCGAGATCGGCCGAGCACCAGGATGCAAGTCTATCCCAAACTCGATATCCCATCGAGGGCGTAGAGTCATCACCTCCTCAGTAAAGATGTCCATAAACTCACGGACGTTCTCTGGCAACTCCACCATTTCAGAATCTACTGACTCTACTGACAGCTCAGCTAACAAGGAGAGGAGGGGTTCCTCTTGCCTGTTGTCCTTCTGACTGCTCCGCTCGCCGGTGAAGGTAACACGTTGGCCGCCCAAGTTTGAGAACACAACCCTTCATCGGAAGCAGTCGATGACAGCACACACGGAGAATAGCTAGTCGATGCCTAGGATGACATCGTATGGCTATATTTGTAGAAGAAGAAGATCGCTAACCGACTGATGTGGCCCTATCATCAGTCTGCATCCTCGAAAAGCAAATAGCAAGTTGGTCTGACCTCCAGCTGGTGTTCTCAGAACCAGGGGCACTGGAAGTCTCTCGGTATCTAGACCCAAATAACGGTCTAGACTAGGTGTAACGAAGGAGTGCAAAGCTCCGGTATCGAACAAGGCATAAGAAAGGGTGCTAAATAAACTGATCGTACCTCGAACGACCTCCGGCCCTGCTGGAACTACTGCCTTCACGGCGTGTAACTATCCACGCCCAGCTCATCTTCCCCTCAACTGTCTTCCACCTACCCGACCATGCCCCAGTCGAGGTCCCTGAGGAGAGCCCTTAGGTCGGCCTCCTCCTGCAATGTCTTCCCTCGGAGGAGCGGGAGCTCTCTCTCCCCGCTGGTGCTGCTGGAAAGGCCTAGTTGGAAGCTTCTGCTAGGGTGGGTACTGGGGTTGTCTGCCACCGCCTTACTATAGACGGTTCGGGCACTGACTCTGGAGATGCCCATGGATCCCACAGACGAAGCAACATGATCCCGGGCCCAAAGGAAAAGGGCGAGGACCAGGGGACCGGAACTGAACCTGCTGCAGCCTGCTCCCTACTGGTCAGAACCTGGAGGGTCCTGACCCTAGATACCTAGTGCTGACGGCCTTCCCCTTTGATGGTCCCTGTTGGATCCCCTCTCATGACACACCTCCTAGAGCATGCATCCTCTCAACCACTTCGTCATTCTTCTGGACCTCCAAGTACGTTGGGAGGGTAAAGGGGGTAACAGTATACTGGAGGGAGGGTCGGAGTGCCTCCTCTAAACATCTTTCCTGAGACTCCTCATCGGGAAAGAGGTCCGTAGAAAAACATAGGAGGTCCTTGAACTTTATTCCTAGCTCCCTCATTGACATACTCCCCTGTTGGAGGGATAGTAGTTCCTGTCTCTTTTCCTCCTTCATCGTCGAAGAGAGGAATTCCACCCGGAACTCCCTCTCGAAATCAGCCCATGCTACCTCAGCCTCTCTCCTCTCCCCCAGGTAAAGCGTCCACCCCTAACGCGCCGCTCCCTACATCTGGATGATGACCATATGAACCCAGTACTCAGTCGGAGCCCGGATCAAGCCGAAGGCTATCACTAGCTCCTCTAGCCAGCCCTCTGTCTTCGTATCAGAGGTGCTGCCCTCATACTTCTCGAGGGTCTGTCGCTGGAATGCCCAAAGTGTCTTCTGCCATTGGTTTTCCTCCTCCTCTCAATCATCTCTCTGCCGATCGGCCAAGGTAATCTCTGGTGCCTCGATCTCCCGCACCAAACATGGTCAACTTCCAGGTGCCATAGCTACAAGGTAAACAAGGAATGCCTAAGCCCAAGTAGTATAGAATATTGTTCTTAAAACTTCTTAAACTTTTTATTTATTCTTAACTCCCACGACACCCCAGAAACACGAGAACAAAAGTCATTATGATTCATGTACCTTTCCTAGGGTCTCTCTACCCTACAATCAGTGTGGACTTACTTGGTTATTCGGTAGGTCTAGAGTCCTTGCATCGAATCACGGGGGGGCCCTAAAATCCCACGTCCTAACCGGTCTTCCCTGGACTAATTCACGCACCAAGGTCACCAAACACTGTTTCCCTATAATCCCATGAAATCCATATTGTGCCTATCTCCAGACTTCATCCTGTCTCTCAAACCTCCGCCTTTGATACCATTCTGTCATGACCCGCCTTCACCAAAAGGAGGGAAGGGTCAGCAGATTTCCAGGCCCTTCCTTCTTCAAGTTGAAGGAGAGATAATGACCCCTGAAACCGGCCTTCAATAGGTCCCGAAGTGGCGACCAGCGCCAAGGGTATAAAATCACTCACTAAATTTAATACATTACCCTTTTTCTTTTAATAGGATCGGGAAATAACATGGTAAATCCCAAAAACACCAAAAGCGGAAAGTAAAAGTAAATCCAAGAAAAACCATTCCCATATGCCAGTTCCGAAAGTAAATACCACAAGTGCATAAAAAATGACTACAAGGTAATGTACCAAAGAAAGAAAAATAACAATTGCAACTGTCCCAATGGTCCTGCGCTAGTATGGTCCTGCGCGGTCCCCGAAGTTCTCCTGGAAACCTGAAAGCAGTTTTATATACGTAGGGTGAGCATACAAGTATACTCAGTAGGGAAAACCAAAGACTCTCGTGCAGAAGTGGGGAAACGTACTAAAGTCCCATGAGAAGAAAGATTAAACTAAACACCTAACAAGGTAAACTATCCACTCAAGCGTCACCAAGGCACACTCCCCAAATAACGCATGTCAAGTAATATATATAATAAGAGCACATCGATGTTTGGGTACCCCGCGCCACTTTCCAACTGGTTATTGAAGACATCCTACACATCGAACCAATCCCACCATTCTCACCGCATGCCCACTACCACACCCACCCGCACTCACCTGGGCCATAACCTCACGCATTCCCACTGCCAAACCCACCCGCACACACCTCGGCCACAACCTCATGAAGTCCCACTGCCAAACCCCACTCGTACACACCTGGGCCACAACTATCACACGTAACCATGCCTGTAAACACCTAGGCCAGAACAACCACCGACACGCCCGAAGACACCTGGGCTAGAATATCCACTGCCACGCCCGAAGACACTTGGCCCTCATCCCGAAGATACATGGGAAACTACCTGCCCACACACACCTGGGCCATAACCACCACACTACCCTGTCGGAAGGTTCTTGGGCTAATAATGGACCTCAGGCCATCACAGCCTGCCCGGAGATACTTTTGCTATCCAGGAAAGGGAGTAAAAAAGGAGCTAATAATCAGCCACTAAAAATAGTGTGGGGAAAAAAACCCTCCCCCATGAAATGGGGGTGTTCGGAACTAAGTCCTCGACTTGGGTGGGGCGTGAATACAAAACACACAACTACAAGTATGTATATAGGTAACAAGAACACTCCCATGTTTAGGTTTTTCAGCCAGCCTAAGGAACACAAACAACACTCAAGTCCGAGTCACAACTCATACCAAAAGAAAACCCATTTGTACCATCCTTGTTTTCATGTTCAGTAATGATGTTTAATCAAGTTCTGCACCTACTTGGGAAACTAGTATGCATAGGAACAAGTTCGGGAAAGCAAACAGTCGAGCATTAACTACAACATCCACACCTGATTCTCTCGTAAATCCACAACAACCAAAGAAGACCCCAAGATATAGCCCCATGTCCAACATCCAGGAGCCATAAGGGTTTCTCAACAACAGAGGATCCCACCCCAATTCATGATATAAACAAGGTAAACACCCGGTCTTAAAATTCATAACCAGTGAAAGCATAGCACAGGGGATCACATCCCCAATTTCACAACCACCGAGAGTATAACAACAGGGTATCCCATCCCCTCCCACGTCTCCCAATAATCGTCTCGTGAAAGAAGAATAATCAAACCACTACCACCAAGAAAAGTAGGCCCATACCGGTATTTTCATATTTATAAGATTTAACACACTCCATTATTACAATTTCTCTGTGCTTTAACCGGGGTTATCACAGAAAAAGGATTGGTCCTAGTGCTTTCAATTTATTTAGCAGAATGTATTAATTACCCAAATTCCTTGACACAGCAAGGGTTCACAACCACAATACAAGAGATTTAAAACATCACGAGGGTTTCATTAATACACAGAGAAAGATCACCAACGACCATGATTTTTAGTAGGTGTAAGCCCACACAATTCAGAAAAGAAGATCATAAAACAGAGCAGCATCATCAATCATAGACCCCCTAGTTCTTTATATAATCAATTAATTATCTTTATTTAGGTTTGGTTCATCCAATTAAAAAGAATCAAAAGCATTACCACAACACATGATACACAAAAGGGAGAGACGAAGGAGAAATTTTATACCTGTTAATCAAGGATCGACGTAATGCCTGGGCACGGAACTTCACGGATAGTGATGCCACTCGTCCGAACGAAAAGCTGCTCGTCTGAAGGAAGGGTACTACAAGCACAGGGTATCGAGAAAAGGAACCTTGGGATAAACCTTTTAGTTTATAAAGGCTAGGGACGGTTGAGATAACAATGTGGAACTGCGTAAGGAGTGGGCGTCGTGGGTTGACCATGCGGCCCCACACGTTATTAAAGCGTCAGGCGGTTTAAAACTACGTACACACCAGGTTAATTCATTAAATATTTAATTAAAACATTTATGGGCGCTATCGGGATTTAAAACAAGCTTAAAGGGGTCAAAATAGGGTTTAAACCCCAATTTGTGCATGTCACTGGAAAAACCCCGACAAGGATGGGTGACACCGATCTGTCTCACCGATCGGTCGCGCCGATCGGTCTCACAGATCGGTCGTGCCGATCGGTCTCATGGATCGGTCGCACCGATCGGTCTCACGCCGAGACGCTACCCCTTTAGGATCCAGATTTTTGGCAAAGGAAAGGACCCTGAGAGTCTGGGTCATCACATGGACATGTTGTGAATCTTTTAAGGATGAACTAGAAATGATTTTAGATTGAAAAATGTCATGAAAAGTCTAGAACCATAGATTATACATTTTGAACACTATTTATAAAGTGAAATACTCTAATAGATCCATAATCTTCCAAGTTTAACATAATTTGAGGAGAGACTCCCTATTTTTGACCCTGGACAAATGAGAACCCCTAGGATTGACCCATACCCATTTATGAAACTATTTATATAATCCTAATAATGATTTATCTCTATAAATATAAGTCTTATGTAATGGAAATAGAATCAACCTGTGAGGAAAGATCGTGACATTGGACTACTGGAGCACTGATAATCTTGCTTTGTTGTCCTTTTTTAATTTTCTTTCAATTCATCCAATGTATTCCATATCCAGAATCAATTTGAATTCCATATCCATGGAGGACTAGTTTTTATGAGAGACACGTAATGGTAGAGGCTAGACATGTCTTCTTGTTTGAGTTTGAGTACCTAATAAATAAAATAGCTTATTCAATCTTCTTTATAGTTTCAATTCTAAATTTATATTTCAATACTAACGGAGATTGTATTGGAATTAGAATATGTTTATTTAAATTTTATTGGTTTATGATATATTTTTTCCCTCCACCCAATTCTCATATATATATAATGGAACAAGTTAGAGTTGGGTGTTGAGTGCTCAGTGGTTAGCAACACATGCGTGAAATTATGGAAAGAACTATTGGTTGTTTGGGAATAATAATACACGATTAGGGATTTCTATAATTAATCAAAAGGACCTGCTATATCTACACACACATAGGAAGAAGATTATACCTATATGAATATTTATTTAGGGTTATTCTCATATTTACCATCTAGGAAAGTGAAAGAAATGAAGTGCTATCAAAATATCTCTCTCACAATAAATAAGAAGATGAATGGTTAATAATTGAAAACCATGATAGAATTTCACTATGTCCACTAAAAATACCCCAATCACTATGTTTTTCAAATATTTTTAAATTAATTAATTTAAACTACATTGTATTTCTAATTTCTAAAAATAAATTGAATTAATTTTCTGAAACAATTTAAAAAATGGGAAACCATTTTTTTGGACTCCTCTTCAAGAGACTGCCAAGTTTAACTATTATGTTATATAAGGTTAAAAAAAATTACCACACCCTATGAGAAGCTTATGTCAGGAATATTTGGTGGTTCTATGGAAAATCATATTATAATGTCATCCCATTTCTATAAAGGAAAAGGTAGAGGTCTCGTGACTCCTCTAGGATGCTATCTATCAGCCTTCACTTGATGAAGAACCAAGAATACTAATATATAATCAACAATTTCCCACTTTATATTATCCCACCAAAAATTTTCTTTCAAATCCCTATACATGTTGTTTTTACGTGGGTGTAAATTGAAGTTTGAGCCCTGAGAATCATTCAATAATTAAATTTTCATTTTATATTTAGATGAAACACATACTCTCTTCCAAATTTCAATTCACAATATTCAAAAATGAAGTCTAAAATTTTTCCATCATTCATGGATTTGATTTTCTTTTTTAAGTTCTCGTAAATAGGTTGATTCCATTTTATCTTTTCCAAAAAGATGGTTTGGTGGTCATTTGAAAATGGAGTGATGTTTCCCCTTCCATAATAATTTGAATAACCAACTTTACTAGATCTATGAACATATGATCCCTACCAATACTCAATTTGGCTACAAATCCATAATATTTAATGATGAATGCATTTTATACCCTATTTACCTTTCCTTTGAAGAAGTTTATTAATAGATCATAATAATTGAGTAGCACATGCTAACAACATTTCCTCGTATTTAACTCTTTCTTAAAAAGATGTATTTTACGCTCTTAAGTATTTTTTATATATCACAACTTTCAATATAGAGATGATGTCTCCATGTCACCAAAGAATCCATTATATCTTCCAAATCAAGATCATGGTATGGTTTTTTTTGTTAATGGGTCTTTAACTACCTTGATACATATATAAACAATTTATCATTCTGTACAAGACACAACCAAGTCCATTTTTCGATGCATCATTATATATCACAAATCCTTCATTTCCAAATAATATAATAAAAATCATCAAATTTACCAAACTCCAATTGGATTATTCAAAACATTATTCATATTCCTTTATCCATATGAACATAAACTTCTTTACATGTAAGTTTGGTCAATGTATTATTCCATTGAGAAATGTTTTGAACAAATTACTGCTAATAACCTACCAAACCAATGAAACTATATGCATAAGTTATGTTTGTTAGTGTAGATAATTATTTGAATTCATTTTTCTTCATATAATCAAAGGATATTCCATCCTTGTGGATAATATGGACAAGAAAAATAAAATTTATAAATCCAAAATTCACACATGCTAAATTTCCCGCACAACTCTTCCTCTATTAGTCTAAATAATGATCTATAAGTAATTATTATGGTCCTCATAACTTTTAGAATACACAAAGACATTATCAATGAATAACACTTAAAAATATCATGATATTACTTGAATTTTATGTTCATTAGATTAATAAAAATAGATAGTGAATTAGTCAATCCAAATGGAATTACAGTAAACTTGAAATGTTCATACCTCAATTGAAATGTTGTTTTCAGAATATCTTTTTTTTACACGAAATTTTCGATACCCAGAACTAAGGTTAATATTTGAAAAAAATTTAGATAAATGATTTTGATCTATTAAGACATCAATGTGAGGTATAGGATACTTTTTATTTATCATAAGGGCATATATTTAACTATAATCTATGAAAACACTCATAGATCTATCTATCTTCATAATAAAAAGTATAGGGGATCACTAATGTGAAAAACTAGGGCATATAAATCTGTTATAACACAACTCTCATTATTTTTTATTCAATTATACTAATTCTATTATGTCTATTCTATATGGATTATTTGATATAGTTCATGCATTAGGAATTAAATCAATGGAAAACTCAACTTTAAACTCTGGTGAATGCCTTGGAAATTCTGTAGGAAATACGTCAATGTATTCCTGTACAATTGGTACATATTCAATTTGTAAAATAACTTTTATATCCAAAGAATGTGTTTTCATTTCCTCTCCATAAATATCATTAAATAAGATATATTGGGGTTGGGTCTTTAAATGACCCAAATTATGAAGTCTCTTCTCTAAATATAATGAATTCAATAACTTCATCATGAATAAAAATTTCATTCTCTTTGTAATATTTTTTTAAAACATATTATAAAAGTCATTATATAAAAAGTATTAACTCAAATTAAACCATAGTTATGATAGTAAAGTAATCAAATAGAAAACATTTATATGTCATTATGGGAACTATATGACACATCCTTTTCCTAATGATATTTCCACTATAAGTTTTGATTGAAAACTCACATCTTAAAGTGCTGGGGAAATATCTAATTTTTAGGGAAAATATGGAATATATAAAAGAGTGAAATGATCTAGATAATATAAATTAGTAGATAAATTTGAAGATATAGTTAAATTAATTACCACCACATATCTCGGAAAATCAAACTCATTTATAATGATCACATACTCTTAGCCTTCTAGCTTTAGCCTCTTCTCTAGTACGTTTCCTTGATGATTGGGACATTGGTTTGAATAATTCCCCATTTATTTATAATTTATGTTCTGGATAGAAGTGGTATATTTATTTCCCATACATTCAGGATCTATATGACCCTTATCACTACACTTTTAATAAACTCACATTCCCTTCAAGAATTTTCTAGGATGTTTCATTCTAATATTTTTATACGATGAAAATTGGTTCATTTTCTTATTCTTGTTTGATGTGTTCCTTTATACTAAGTGTTCAAATGACTTATTATTCTCCTAATTTACCACAAATATATATTATCCTCAAAACTACTTATATTTTTTTATGTCCCATAAAACTATTTCAATATATGATGAAAAAGTTTGAGAAACCAGTTCCCTTCCGAGATTTGGAATAATCCCTTCAAATAAATAGTCAATATTGTATTCAGTATTAAGTATGTATTATGTATCACACTTAACTATTATTTTAAAGGTATCCACATAATCCAAAACAAATTATTATTCATTTTTATTTATGATGTGTAACATTATTTTCATTTTAGTTAATTCCTCATGAGGGAATATTTGTCAAATAATGTTTCTTTAAACGATCTCTTATATGTGTTCTATTTATTATTACTCCCTAGTATCATGGAATAATGACCACATTTTATTAGTGTCACCCTTGAGACAATATACTACTACTATAACCTTTTCTATTTCATCGCATCTTAAGTCCAAAAATATCTTTTCAAGGTTCTTACTCCATTTCTCACCTACCACTGGATTAGTAGTGACTCTAAATAATGGTGGATTTTGTCACATTAAATGATCCAATATAGGTGAATCATGTCATGTAATATCATGTTGCTCCATATGTGAAAAGATATTATTCAAAAATTGGGTTATTAACCCTAATATAGCCATGATATGCTCAGTTACAACACCAGTTGTATTGACTTTATCAGAGGGGAACTTTTTACACTAGCCATGAGTATTAATACCATTCATTATACCCAGTCAAATTTATAAATAATGGATTATTTTAGATTATCTCATGAAATTATGAATTTTAAATCATAAAATATAATTCTAAATCTTGTGTACCACATAACATAAATTGAAAATTTATTCTTTTTAAATCTTGGAATCATAAACTTGTTTCTTTGGGAATATCATTAAGTTTTAAAAATGTTTCAAATTGTTAATAAATTTTTAAAGAAAATGAAAATTATTATATGTATATTCCCCATGAATTTCAAACTAGGTGTGTAGTAAGGACGCATCCATCGTACACCAGAATGATGACCAACATGTACTCTACCAACTCTTTTCAAGGTTTTTACCCCTGATAAACCCTAAGACTGAAGGCCTTTATTATTTTTTATTTTTTCCCATTTATAGTTAGGATGGAGGGTAACCTTTCATAGATCAAAATACTAGAGACACTTAGGCCCTTTATATGACCATTGAAGTACCAAATAAACAAAGAAAAAATCCCACACTAGTTGATACAAATAATGCTCCAAAGAATCTGACCTATAAGGAGGATCAGTTAGAAATTCCCCATTTAGAACTCCATGTTACCTAATACCAATGGAAAAATCCATACCATCTCATTATTAAAATATAAAAAACATTTTTCAAATATTTTCTCCTACTATGAACCTCATCAAGGCTTCACCTATGTTTTTTTCAATTGGGGATGTTGATGTCAAGCCAATCACCATCACCTTCCATAAACAATATCTATCCTAACACCACAATAATTTTTTGTTGGTGCATGACTGGCCATTGTAACTCATTTCCACTGCCAAAACCCACCACCACTAAGTCTGATGGCCACCACACTAGTCCCCTTCCATAAACTGGCCTCCATCTATGTCATCTGAGACATCCAGTTATTATACAATCGACTTTCATCGATTCTCATGTTGTCATTCGTCGACCTCATTGCCTGTTAATGCCTCATGCCTACCACTTTTGAGAATACCACCTGTATAATTGTTTCCGTACACCTAAAAATTTAGGGTTTTAAAGGATTTAATCCAAGAATTTATCTAGGATTTTGGGGATCCTTTTCCACTATGATGAACCCAAATTTCTTTATTACCACTATATCAATCTATTACAAAACTGCATCCACATATAGTATCCAAATCCGGATATATTGCATGGAGAACCAAAAAATTATACCTTAAAAAGCATTCAGATTTAACTTATACATAATGATTTCATCAAATTCGTTCATGGAGTTATGTTCTCTAATCTATGTCTTCCTAAATATAGTTCATAAAGTTCCTACTAAACATTTTATAGTGCCAACTATAATAACCCAAACTTTAGTAACCTTGATTCAACATCATCTTTATGACATTAGTTTAGATAATAGGGTTCTAATTCTGAAGAACCAATCAGTTTATTATTCTTCGAGAGCAACATACCAATATAATACCCATTTTACAGTAGGAATAAAATATAAATAATTGTGATGGAAAAAATTAGATATCATTGAACTCATTGAAATAATTATTCTTCATTTCCTAGGGAAAGGAAATAAAATATGGGTGATCTCAAATGATAATTAAGGGTTATTTAAATAATATGTTATCATGAGTTAATAAGGTATAATTAGTATGGAAAGGTTGAAAACTAAAAACACATGTTATTTATTCAATAACTTGAGCATTGAATGCATTCATGGATAATATCAATTTAATAATATCATGGATAATAATAACCAAATATGTCTCAATGGAGTGGAAATTGTGGGGAAATTCACTTACCTCATGCTTACCTTTAGTTTAACATCATTGATCCTAATGTATAATAGATTTAAACATTTTTTTAATTGACTGTATAAATATATTCACATTTATAATACCATATATTATCCACTTATAACATCTTATCATTCGTTAATTTATAATATTTCATTATTACCATTATTTCGGGTGTTAGCTACTTTGTTTTCTCATGCATGTTTTATCATAGAATTTCCAGTTATTTTTCATATTCTATAGGTACATAATCTCCATAATTATGTTAAATTTATAAATATCATATTTTTTTAATTATATTCCATTTTATAATTATTCTTTAAATTTTAACAATTAAAATGATACACATTGCTTCGTGGAGACGGTAGGTCATACGTACACATGAGTGATGTCATCATTTCATTAATGGGTGAAATAATAAGGAATTGGATGATATATTAAATTTAAAGAATAAATATCATGTCATAATTGTAATATATATTCATTCTTTATTTTATTATGACTTTCCATTTTATTCAGTTATGGAAAAAAAATTACATCGCTTTGTGAGACGGTAGTCCACTGTACACATGACCGATGGTTTTGGTTTAAAATTGATAGAGAAGGATATGGATAAATATTTTGTAATAAAAATAATAAAATTTCTTTATATAGTATATATTTTTGTTATTATATTATAATTTTTATTACATAATTAAATGTGGTAAGATAAGAAGTAAAAAAAAGAAAAGATCTAGGTGAAGATAATTACATTCACTTAGAAAAACAACCATTGGATCTCTTATTAAAGACCACAAGGTTAATATTTTGAGAAGAGAATAAACTATAAAATGTGTATAAGGATGTTGGGGGGAGATTTTTTAGGATTTTTATGAGATATATGGCTTTATATGTGTTAATAAGTGAGGGTATGATGTTCCCTTTTATATTATAGGCGAGTGGCACACTTATAATTTTTCAAAGATTTACAATAATGTCATGTAATGCTCTTAAAAATATGGATCCAAAATGGATCATATACTAAGGGTATAATTTCAAGACTGAAATAAAGAAAAAAATTGGGGATTCAATTTTTTTCATTTTAACTCTAATCTTTATAGATTAACCCCTGGTAAACCCATTTTGACCTTAACCATAGTAGTTAATTTTTATTGTTTTTACTATTCATTACGAAAAAATTATGTTTGAATCATTAACTAATATTAATTATTCTTATTCCAAAAATGGAATCCATTTTATAAAATTAAATACAAATAATTGGAACAATTTAATTTAAAAATAAACTCACAGAACATGTCTAAAAACAGGTTTTCTAGAAATACATCTCTCATGCATAAGATGATCATATATTAACTCTATTAACAGTAATCATCATTATATGAATTTAAATTAATATAGTTAGATATATAATCTATATATTTAATTTAAATCATTCATTGTTAAAAATTATTTGACTAACTAAAATGGAAAGACATTATGCCTTTCAAAAAATAGTTTTATGAAAAACATTTTGTTTACCTCTGAATAATCACATCTTTATTCTTATAAAATTAATAGTAAATAAATTTTTAATTATATATATTATGACACATTATTATAATAAAATTAGGAATAGTTAAATACTAAATTTTTTAATATCCATAATATATTATTTCTAAGGGAAAACTTTAAAATTTTTATTATAAGCTTATCTTGACCAATTAAGTTCAAAATATATATTCATATAATATAATTAGAATTTTTTCCAATTAAATACAAAAATGTTAATTTCATTATATTTCTATTAAAATAAAATTTACAGTTCCTATAATTGAATCTGAGGTGTTACACATTCCAACGCCTCAAAAGTCCTAATAAACTAGGGAGAAATCTTACTCCCCTACCAAATCTTCATCTAGCACAATAGAAAGTAGGTATAAGGAATAACTGGGAGGTAGAGGCATCCCTCAATCCCCATATACCCTCAAAGTAAAATAAATATCCTAATTAGATATTATGGCCCTCAGTATCCTGCTAAATCCTAAGAAAACATCCACATACCACCTCTCAAAACATCCACGACACTCGATTCATGGATCACCGCAAAATTTAATGGCTTCAATAGTCGATCCACAATCACCCAAAGTGTGTCACATACTCCTTGAGTCTGGGTAGACCAGTGATGAAATCCATCAATATTTACTCTCATTCCCACTCAGGTAAATCCAAGGGCTATAGATAAAACCTCCAGAAACTTGGTGTTCGGATTTTACTTACTAAAAAACAAAACGCTTCCCCACAATCTGTGGCACAACCCATTTTATCCATGGACACAAATTTTTCATTCTCTAGATATGATACATATTAATCACACCATGATGCATCACAAAGGGTGAGATATAAAACTCATAGATAAATACCTTATATATTTTCAATGAAACTGACAGCCTCTATGAGAATAATATCTTGTCCTTACAGTCCCTTTGAGGTATCACCATAGATGGTACAATCATGCATCACCTCTACCTATGAGTTTCCTCACTGAAACTCCTCTACCTGCTGCATCATGGATGTCTCTGTGTTCATCTGAGAAATATAATCTTGTTTTGTACTATCTTTGATGTCAAGATGTATCACTTCAAGCCCCTCCATCCCTTTTTTAACATCAATTGATTCTTGAACCACATCTACTCTAGACTTAGGACTCAATGAATTATAAAAAAATCACATTTCAAGGGTTGTAAGAGATATTCAAATCATAATCTTAGAGAAACTACATTAACCTTTATTGGAATCGATTTATATCCCAAGAAGATAAAACATATTTCAGGATCTTATAGTCTAGGAAAACCACATAGTGCTCGATGATAAGGTAATGTCACCACCACTTCAGTGAAAACACAACTTTAGATAACTCTATATCTTACCTGGAATATTTATACTCATAGGGACAAAAATTCCAAGACCCATAAGAGATCACCACCATATAAAGCATTATGATACATCCCAATCTTAGATATAATACATCACAAAAAACCTCAACCGCCACACCATCCTTAGGAAATTGAAGCACAGGATCACTGGTCAGATTCTTTTTTAGGTTACCAAATTCCACCTAGTATTGATAAGTGTAAAAAAAAGTCAGTTACTTCTTATTCAATGATATTATCAAGGCCAAAACACAAGATAAATTGGAAATATACCCCAATAATTGCCTACAAGACAAAGAAAACTATGAACATATACCACATTATTTGGTGATTCCCAAAAAACAACTACCTTGACAGTGATTGGTCCACGGACACACCCTTCAAAGACACCAGATGCCTAAGAAAATTTACCTCTCATGTCATGAATTTAAATTTAGAAATTTTTCTACAAATCTAGTGGTGTCGAATGAATTTCAAGATAGATCAGAGATGATCGGTATACTACCCCTCAAACTTTGAGTGGATTTAGATTTTTACGATGATCATAATGATGAACTGGTCTTTAAAATCAATGAATATGGAGTTCCTAATACCCATGAATATATCTTGTGTGTTTTTTACACTAAATGAGATGACTGGGAACTCAAAATGTCACAACCTAATGTATTATCAATGGAAAATCATTTATTTTATATATTTCATACAATCACATGAAATCACAACACAATGAACTACTAAGTTCTATGTGAGTTTTAGACATAATTTTTCCACTTCTGTGATTTGAATTTCAAAAATATGACATACACGATTGTAATTAGTATTTTATTTAGAGTCTAAAATGACCAACTTAACTTTTGGTGAATGGTAACATACCCTTATCAATATTAATGTTACTCTTATGAATAGTGACATAACATAAAGAATATAAACCTTACATATGATAGTATATAAATAAGATTCAAGTGAAATTTTGATATATCGATATTTTGGAATAACTAAATAATTTTTTTGAAACTGTTTTTTTGGAATAAATTGTGATTTTAATTAAATATTAAATTAATCATATTTAGAAACATATTTTTAAAAAATGTATTTCATTTTTGTATTCTACACATTGAAAAATGGTTTGGATTAAATTTTTGGATTTTTCTGAAGTATTTGAATTTTTGGTCAATAGTAAAATCCATTAATTTACCATATAAAAACATTATAATTTAAATGCCCAATTCCTAACATCATAAGTGATTTAAGAACCCAAATCTCTAACTCACATTCACTTATGACTATTCTTGGTCTTTTAATCATCATTATTTCTTATCATTTGGAAAAATAATAAATTAATTATTATAATATTATAAAAAACCTCCTCCCCTCCACTATAAATATCACCCATCCTTACCTCTTCTCTTCACTCCTCTATATCATTATGACTTTCCAATATTCTACGAAACTCTCTCCCCAAGCTCTCTCCCCATGTCCAAAATCCTTTGGTCTCCTAAAAAGGCCAAAACCTCTCTCCTTAAGAAGCACTCAAGGATGGTTGTTTCAAGAGGTCCTTAAGTTTAAGAAAAGATCACCACTATACTTAAGGTAAAGGATCCTCTCCATTTTATTTTTATTCAAGATTGTCCTCTATGTTATGAAATTTTATGTGCAATTCCTAGTGATGGGGTTTTATTATGCACCTTCCCTGTACTTTTCTCATGATTTATAAATGATAAAAAATTCATTTCTCTCTCATTAAGCCCACTTAGGTACACCTGATACCATGCCAATATTCCGTAAGGGATTCTACACAAACCGCATTTATTCCTTTGGGATGCTCTATATTTTTTTTACCTAAATGGTGTTTTATTTATTTTTATTTGAAACTTCTAAATTCCATTTATATTCTTCAAAATCTTGTTTCGAAATCCATCTCGCATTCCCTTTTTGTGACATACCTGATTTTAAGTGAATCCCTCCTTGATAAATCCCAATAAGAAAACTTGTTTTAAGCGAACATCCCAAAATATTACCCATTTTCATGTGCCCTATGTCCTCTATTTTAAGCCACCATTTTATTTATAAAATTAGTATTTTTATTATAAAAACCTTCATTGTTCACTTCTAGTTTTATATAAAATATTTTTCTCCTTTCAAATTTAAAATCTCTTTAGTATTTTCCTTAAAACCACACAAAAATGTTTTAATGCTAAAATTAATCAAATATGTTACATGCATGTTGTCACTTATGTTTGACATCACATACCAAGATATATGCCTATTTTACCTTATGAATGTCCATGTAAGTTCTAATTCTTTTATTCATGGACACTTTCATGATACACCCAATGGTTATGTTTTTTTCATGATTGTTGTACCCAATTCTTTACATTGGTAACCTTTATGTCTGAGTAAGACTGATTAAATGTGATTCTTTATGTGGAAAAGATATTCTTGAAATGTAATATTGGAGATCTTATATAGTTCTCCAATGAATTAGGTAATGTTAATTATAATGAGATGCTATGTGAAACAATCTTGGCGGTTATCCTTGGCTTATGCTACTATGGGAAACGGGATTGGTGATTAGCCTTGGATAGTACTTCTATGGGTAATGGTATTGGAAATTATCCTTGACTTGTACTAAATACATGTATTATGTTTCTGCCACATTTTTGTGATTCCATGTTTAAATGATCCCATTTTTATATGTTATGAGCCCATACATTACATTCATTTTTATATCATCATTTCATGCCTTATATCCCATGTTCTAATTCTGTTTTCTTACAGTTATTTTGTAACTAGTATTTCAGCTCATCCCTTTGTTCATGTTATCCCTAGGGTTCCTTATTCAAATGTAAGGACTCATATAAAGTTAGTATATCTTTATAGAAATTAAATAAAGAAGTGTTTTTGTCTCATGTTTTTGTATTATGTACCTAATCTTCCAAAACACTACACTTAACGATCCTTGCCTTGTAATTTGATGTATAATCATGCATAAAATAATGTAATATTATATTTAAAATTCTAGGGTTTTTATAAAAAAATGTACATATATAAACTGTGGTAAATCCTCCGGATATCCTTATCATTCACTCTCATATAGTGATATCTATATCACAATTCAATCTTGAATACTAACTGGCTCCCTTTAACTAGTTGAACAGATCATCAATCCCAAGGATTTGGTAACAGTTCTTGACTGTTTTCATATTCAACCTCTAATAGACTATGCATAATCCTAATATTGAAATTCTAATCATTAGCTAACAACATTGGATCACCCTTTAGAATAAAATATTTTGAATGAAACACATATTAATCAAATAATTAACCTACAACCTCAAATCTTATAGATTCATAGGCTCCATTTGATAGGGTTCCATAAAAATCAAAGATATCCCCAGTTAAAGATCAATCCCAAACTCATAATTGCATTAAGGGGGTAGTGTCATATTCACATTTAGACAAACATCCAAGAACTCTTTCAAAACCATGGAAACATAATCTACATGGGCTTTCACTAACAGCATCATAAACAAATTAAAAGATGATCCACTTTTATGAAACCCTTTTGATAACCCCATTTGCCAAATAACACCACTTGTTAGCCCTCCCTATCAAAAAAATTACTTTGGAAATAGTCGATGAATACGCATATGAAATAAAAAAATCATTCTAAGGATAACATTGTATGGTTGTATCAACAGCAAAACATCTCCTAGAATCTAGTTTTCCCCATAACCAGGCCTATATCCTTTCCATACATCACACAAATTAGTCTATCCTCAAACTTGTGTAAATAAATCCAAGGATAGTAGAAGCCTATCCACATAAATTACTAAGGTATAGAGAAAAGTAATAAAAACAAAGGAGGGTAAGGCTCTTGAATAAAATAGAGAACAAAAAAGGGTATATGATAAACTGATCACACCACAAACAACATTTAGACATAGTGGTACTACTACCTCTACAAAATTTACTTGAAAAAACTGAGCTCATGTGCCACTCCAATTTTAGCATCCATGAATGTGTTCTAGACTAGATTCTTGAGGATGAGAACAATTATGAGTTTATTCTATTTCAAAACTATTTATCCTCGACTGTTATAAAATTTTTAGTAGTCGTTTCTTTTGAAACTACCTTGGAAGAAAATACTTATATTACTTCGAAGGGGCCTGACAGTCCATTTAAAACCTTCTTACTTGAGTGGTTGGTTACTGGTCCTGGTGGTTTCCATGTTCCCCATGGGCATTTTATGAAAAATGAAATCCCTCATTAGGTTTTTAGAAACTAAAAATACCAAACATACTTAATGGGATATTCTGTAGTCAGTTTCACACTGGTTGGAACCATAATTTCCTAAACATATGTGTCCCTCAACCTAAATTCCTACTACCCATGACACCTTTCTAGCCACTCTCTCAAGTCCCACCTCCCAAATAAATAATCCTCTCAATAACCTCTATTGTCTTCTTCACTTCTAGGAGTGTAGGAACCATAAATGGTGTGAAAACATACCTAATTACTGGATGTATAATCTCTTTGAAATGTTTCACTCTAGAATCCTAGTCTGGGAAAAATCAGGGAGAAAATTACAAGAGTTCCTTGAACGTCATCCCAAGATACCATACACTTATCCCCTCTACTAAAGATATTGAATATATTAAATATTTTTCACCTTTATAATTGATTATAGGAATTCCAAATAGAACTAATTTTAGAATTATGTCCATAACACATCATCTTATTAACAATCACTAATATAAAACACCCACCACCGATGCATAAATACTAGCATTTGAATAACTACCAAAGAAATGAGCAAGAAATGTATAGATTAGTCCCAGTAGTTCTCATGGAAGACTAAAAATATTTTATATACACAGGGTGATCATAACGTTTATACTTAGTAGGATTATACCCAATGAGTCAAGTGAACTTTTCATAAGAGCATACTAATGTACCAATGAACAAACAACATCGAGTATAGAAATATTATATGAAGAACATAAATGAAAGGAACCACACATCCAACTCTCAATTGATTTTATACTATCAAACACCAACATAAAATGTCATTTTTTTCTCATTAATTCAATACATATCACATAACATATGGAGTCATATTTGATGTGGTTCAGTATGTCTCCCTATCTACCCCAACATTCATAAGGTCAACCATCTGGTGCAAACATCAGTCATCATCATATCACATATCATCACATCACCTCAAAACCACATCACCTAACCTGGAAGTATGGTATCATGAATGTGAAGGACATCAACATTGTTCCCTCCTCCCACTACATATGACTCCGACCACATATTAGATCCTAATTACCATTAGTTAATTTTAATATCCAGATATTTTTGTGAAATAATATGTCTGGAAGCATAAAACGTATGCAACATCGAGCTTAAACGAACAGTGAAATATTATTAAATAAATAGTAAAATTATTTCATAGATATTTAATTGGTGGGCATGAATAAAGTTAAATAAATTATGAAGAATATATAAAATTCCTAATTAATAAAAATTTATATATTAATTCTTAGAAAATAGGAACTATATTTTTAGTAAGAACATTTTCTCTTCAAAATTACATTTTCTTCAAAAATGGATTTTATTTATTTTTATGTTAAAATATTATAACTAATTTCTAGAACATTTATAAAATTGTTTTGATGAAAGGAAATTGATTTTTGAAATCAGCATTCCAAAATTATCTTAGGGTTAATTCAGGATATTTTTATAGAAATCTAGATTATTCAATGAATAGTAAAAAAATATTATTTTTTATTTAAAACTATATTTTATTTTAAAGTATTTATAATTTAAAATTATATTATGGATTTTCTAAAAAAAATTAATTAGTTAATTTTTATTAAAAAAATCTAATTATATTATTAGTAATAAATTTTATACTTTAATTTAGTGTAAAAACATTTCCAAAATAAAAAATGACCCTAACACATATACTAATTTTTTGGATGATTATATAACATAAATAATCATAAAATATATAATATATGGCCTTTTGTTTCAATTTGTATTTTATTTTGACCTTTATATTATTTTATGTAAATAAATGTCAAAAATTTATTTCTTTATGTTTTTTTATCTATAAATTTCTTAAAAGAGGGATAACCAGAGGATATATTCACTTATAAATATAAAATTTAAATATATATTTTTTTATCATGTAAATTTATTTCTAATTTTTTGTTATTAAATAATTACTTTAAATTCTTATGCAACACTGACATAGTGCTTGTACAAGTAATGAAAAAAAGAAATTAAAGAATTTTAAAAACACTAAAAATAATATTATTAGAGTGGGTTTTCCTATTAAAATATTTGTTTAGATAAAATTTAAATTTATAATAGGTCTTAATGTATTATATTAAAATTCATTTGTGGTATTGATTTTTTTAAATTCAATCTAAATGAATAGTTCTAAAATCAACATTATTGGAACTTTATAATAAATAATATTTAATTAAATAATATAAAATTCTTAGAAATAATTTAATCACCCAAGTGAGTGGGATATGGTTTATTACATCAACTATTGTCAAATTATTGGTTGTTTTGCCTTTTATGGTTATTATACTGACCCCAAAAGGGTAAAAAACTTTGTTTTATGGTAACTGTCAAAAAGGGTTTAAGTTGGATAAAAAAGACTATAAAGGTAAAAACCTTATATAAACTTATCCAAATTTTATTTAATGATATTATTAAAAAACATTATAATATATTATTTTAAATAAATCATTTTTTATCAATTTGGACATGAATATTAATTTATATTGACTTAATATTTTAAGAAATTCCAAAAGTGTCTCTCCCCTCTCTTGTAAAGGGGCACCTACTATCATCATTTATTCACACAAAAATAGGAATTAATTTCAGAAAATATATAACCAAATAACTTCCAAAAAAACCTCCCCAACCTATGGAGTTATTATTTTGGGTATAATACCAACCTTAGAAGGATTATGGTGTAAAAAAAAGTGGTTTTCCAAAGAAGAGGTATAGTTCATCACTGAGTGTTTTTATTTTATTTATTCTTATAACTAGATCAAATATTATCTAAAAATGATTACATAATAAAATAATTATCTTAAATGTGATGATATTTTATTATTTTCACTTTGTA
The DNA here is from genome assembly GCA_963277665.1 of Viscum album. Classification (NCBI taxonomy): domain Eukaryota; kingdom Viridiplantae; phylum Streptophyta; class Magnoliopsida; order Santalales; family Viscaceae; genus Viscum; species Viscum album. Next base: position 1,506,481,403 of record OY728128.1, on the reverse strand, counting down.
ACCTATATTCATCTCTAACTTTCATTAAATGGGAAAGGAATTCATCATTTTTGTGTGTGGTGAACTACCACCTTGCAAAATGATATAATTCATTTTTTATCCCAATCTCTCACAGATGGTTATAATAATGGATTTAATTTATATATATATATTTTATAACATATATATATAGTTCTTTTTATGTTATATATCATCTATTTTCTTAAATTTATATACATTGAAAAATGATAACATCGTTTGTCCATACATGTGGGCTACCAACTCCACTAAGCGATGTAACTCTTTTTTCATCACCATGTCACATAGATGAGATATATAAGTGAATTTAAAGAAATAATATATTTTAATGATATTATTATCATTATATTAAGATAAAATAATACTTACCTTTTTCAATATTGACTTTTGAAAAATTGAAATGTTACTCATGTGTATGTACGACCAACTGTCTCTATGATTGAGATGTGATTAATTTTTTATAAATATATTAAATGGTTTTTTTTTAAGGTATAATTAATGTATAAAAATAAGTTTTTATATCATTATTATTATTTTATACATGATGTAATAAATACCCCTTTGACCATGGTCTACATGTCGAAGTCATTTTGAACTTATAAACTGAATGTCCTCAAAATAATGGACATGGACATAAATTTTTAAGTAATTAAAATGGAAATTGTAATAAATGAAACAAATGTTTTAATTATAAATTTATAAACCTATAAAATTTTATTAAAAAATTAAATAATTTATAAAATTTTGTTATATAAGAGCTAAAAGAAATACATGGAATATTTGGACTCAATATAAGGGGTTTCCTCTCAATTTCCTTCTAATAAGGAATATTAAATTTTTATGCATCTAATTTCTCTTATATGGTGTATATAATTCCCATTTTAGATATTAAATCATGTAAATTTTATAATTATTTATATTTTATGTTTAAATTTTAATTATTTTATCAAATTGGGTTTGACTTAAAGTTATCGAGTGGTAAAGGGTTTCTTAACTCAACATTCATTCATTGGGTTATAACTCTTATTCTTTGACTTTTTTAGTCCATGATTTTGTGTGAATTGATCTTAAAAATTATTTTCTATGTATTTACATTTTTTGGATTTATATTTTTTATACATAATATCTCCATTGATTAATTATAAATTCATTGATATAATCTTTTTTGGAGTAATTCATTTCAAATTGTATTTCTTTGCGAAATACTTTTATGATATACTCATATATTATCTAATGAGTTGTATATAATTCCCTCATAAATTTTATATTATTAATATACTTATTTTCATGATATTTAATTATTTATTTAATTTCTTTCTTCCATGGTCATTGTGATTGAAAAAATACCAATGCGGTAAAGGCTTTATGTTACAATATCCTTTATTTATGGGATTATTTATATTCAAGGTTCCTTTTAAGGAAATAATATAATATTATTTTTATTGAAATACATCTATTTCATTCTAATATTTTAATTAATGTGGTTTACATTCAATTTGTATTACCTCCCTTATTAATTAAAGAAACATCATGAATTTTGTTTGTAAGTGATAACGGTATTATATCTACTTTTAGATAGGAATTCTTTCTTTTCTATATCCATTTTTTCTAAAAAATTAAATAATTTCATTTTCTAAACATATATTATTCCTAAATATACTTTAAATTATATTTTACCTTATTAAAAAAATGTAAATTTCTTAGCATTGTCCAAAAGGGGTCACTTTTGATACCATTTTACAAAAATGTTTGAAAATAATATTTATTTTTAATGTTTGTAACATGAATGGATCTTAAAACCATCATGTCCTTTATTATATTTTAGTATTCTTTTATAAGTTCTTAATTTTATTTTCAAATAAAATTATTTTCATATTAATTTCATTATTTTTAGTTTTAAAAAGTGATTTTCAAAGAGAAGAGTGTGTTTTCCTCAAGAATGTTTTTTCATGACCATTTAATTTTATTTCTATTCATCAATACTAAAAAAATATGAGGTTAAATATGCTCCAATAGTGATATTTTGTAATAAATCCATCCACATTTTTTTCAAGATGGATTATGATCATTTCAAATATATTTTCATGGAACCTATTTCTTTTGTATGGATAATCATGTTATTAAAGGAATAATGGATATTTCATATGAGTTTTATAATGAGATAAAATCAATATGTGATTTATTCATATTATGATATGTAGAATTTATTTATAATGGTGGGTGGTTCTATTATAAACCAATGGTGTGTAGTAACATTATAAAACAAGAATAGGTGTTCCCAAATAGCACTTCAATTCATTGAGCAGTTATTTTTGAAGTAATGCTAATGGTTGTTCCAATTTTTAAGTGTTCTTTAAGGGTTCTATAAAGATAATGTTCCAAGACACACAAAAATTGTTATTATTATTATGGGTTTATAATGATTATTGTAATCAATATTGAAATCATATGGCTCATGATCATTGATTACAATAATTCTTTCCTTTATTAAATATTTATTCCATGTTTCATGATTGATGATCTAGGTATTGAACTGTATGAATTCTTTTATGTTACACTCATTCTATTTTATTATTTCATCTTAATATTATTCTAATATTATTTTTACTAATGAAAATCAATTGTTAATTCTTATTTTTATCCTTACTAAGTATTTAAGCTCACCTATATCATGTTTACTTTTCCACATGTTATGAAAAATGGTGTTGAATGATTTGTATCTATAAATGACTCATATGTGAATAATTTTTTTGTAGATATTGAATAATTAATAATAAATATGAAAATATAGGAATAGTCGGAAAGATACACTCTTGATGTTGTTATTTTCTATGTAAGAGTTTTTCTTAATTCACTAAAACTCAAAACCTAAAAAATATTTGGGTATATATAATTTATCTAATATATCCTTTCGATGTTGAATGTTTTATATGGAAAAAATTGGGTCACATTTATCAGTTTCAAAGACAATAATTTAATGTTTATATTTTTATCACCTGATATAGGTGTGTAGATTAAGGTTATTATAGTTAGTGTTAGATCAGGATGTAGATAAAAATAGATATTAGGATGTTTTTATGTGAGGTCATCTTGAGAGTTATGTATACCATCATGGGTTTATTAGTTCGTGGTTAATTATAAGTTAAAAGTATTATACACCCATTTTGAGGTTTAAATTGAGGTTATTTTGAGTTTATTAAAGATATTTTGGATTCATTTTATTTGTTTTAGGTATATGTAACCCATAGGTTAAACATTAATTATTATTTCATAAAAATGTTATTACACTTCTGGGGGAATAGGATAAATGATATGATATAAAATTGAGGTATAAAACTTACAGGAATTTTGATAATATTGAATTTATTTAGGATATAGGTTTATTTATTTCAAAAAATAATAACATATCTTGAATATTATATTATTAGGTCATATACATTTTTTTAATGAGCCTTTAAGAATTATAGAAGATATTTAGAGATAAATGTTAAATTATATTAGAAGAATATGATATATAATATTTCTAATATTTGGGTTTCAGCATTAGTATAGAATATTTTTAAGAATATTAAGGGTATATATTTATTGAATGATCTATGTTTAACTTTGGGTGTTATTATTGAGACATAATAAATAAATATTGTACTTCTTCATATGAAGGCTTATTCATTTTGGGAATTATCTTATCTTGTTCAAACAAAACCTTCTTTGGTTAATGTCTAAATATAGGGGAAGTATATTTTTATCGTTAATTAGAATTATGTTTTCTATAAGAATTCGATTATAGTGTTTTTGGTATGAAAATATTATCTTTAACACCCAACATTTGGGGAAAAACATGATATTGTGGTGGAAATTGATTAAGGAATGAAATTCTACATATCAACTAAGTATATTGTCTTATGTTATTCTTCTATATATTAAAATAATTACTAAAGTCTAGGAAAATTTCCCTAGAATAATTTTTTTATTAACTTCATTTCTAATGAATCAATATCCTTTTTCAAACCCCATAAATTTACTCTTTTGTGGCTGTTAACTATCTCATTATCATTAAACATCTTATGATGAATGATCTCAGTCACTCTCTGTAACATCCCTGGTAAATAAAGAATAAGACGTTTTTCATATTTATTAATAATTATGAATCAAATATTAATTTTACTTTAAAGGGGTTACTATGGTCGATAGCGTACTCGATACGCAATAATGGGTTTCTTTGAAATCTTACGTTGCACACTAATAATATAATATTATTATTTTAAGTGGTAGTTAACCCTTAACCGTTGTATTGGTGGAAATGAACAAAATTAACTACAATATGATTATACATGTATGTTAATGGTTTTTACATTTATTTAATAAAAGTTAGACACTTTAATTGTGAATGAATCTAATTTTAAGCATAATTTACATTTAAAGGTCGATTTACCGCCTTTTAATGGAGAACCCTCTTTAAATATAGTTTTGGTCATTTTTATATGTTCTAATTTACCAAATAAAATCCTTCTTTAGAATGGGGGCATCAAATTTTACTTTGGGTAAAAATTTTTGGTATTTTTCAGATAAAGTTCATTATTAAGGAATAGTGAAAAATATTGTATTTTAATTCAAAAGTGCCTTTTAATCTAATTTATTTATATGGTTATATTTTATTTTTAATTGGTTTTAAAGTGAATTTTTCATTTAAATGAATTTTACCACTTCTATTAATTGAATTTCAAAAATCCGAAGTACATGGTTTTTATTAGTGACTAAAATGTGGTTCATTAAGATGAATATAATTTTTGGTAAATAGTAACTTTTGACTTTTATTTACCACGGTTAAAGGTAAATAGGGTAATTCAATGTAAAAATAATTCTACAATATTTCAAAATTACCTTAAAACTTATCTAAACCTTATTGGTTGAGTCATTAAAGACCATGGGCATATTTGTGTCGATTTTTGGACCCCATTGAGCCACTTGGGAGTGATAATGACAATTTAGATTAATTAACTTAAAGTAAAGGCAAAAATGACAAAAGCAAATATCTTTTAGAAAATTAATTTTATAAGGGGTTATATAAATTATCTTTTCGACTATAAATATTCATTGGAAATATAAAAATATTTCCTATATCATGGTATTTTTGTTATAATTTTTAGACATCAAATAATTTAAATTATTTATGACCCAATAATGATACAGTGTTTACATCATTAATAAATCATTTAAATAAATAATCTTATAATGATTAAAATATTATCCAAAACCTGTCCAATTCCAATTTTATGATTTTATTTCAACCATTAGTCATATTATCTTCGAATATAATTATTTTTGGACCATTATAAACTTAATATCATTATATAATAAAATAATTTTTTCAAACTTTCTTAAAGAGCCCCTCCTCTCCCCTATAAAAGGAGACTATTTCTATCCAATTCTTCAAACCACTCAAGACATTTGGCTCATCCAAAATCTTACCAATTAAGATCCCTAAATTCCTATCCTCCTCCTAGAATCCTTACTTTAGTCAGAAGAAACTTCAAGAATTCCTTTGGTTCAAACCAAAGGGAGTTACCCAAATTAAAGGTAACGGTTTCTCTTAAATTGTTTTCTTTTATTTTACTTCTCCAACCCCTAAACTCTTTTTGTTCCTTTCTTTTGTAACAAAATCAGTATCCTCGATATAATAGGATGTTTTTATGAGAATAATTTGAACTAAACTTACACAAACCTCCATTTAATGGATGAAGAACATAATGCTTATGTGGATAAAAAACTAACGCCTCACGAATCGATGATTGTTCAAATATCTCCAACTGCCTCTCATGGGGGCCATTATGATGGAACTGTATTTATATATGATATATATTATGTTTATGTTTTCTTTATGATTCTGTATTTTCCATTTTTATCATGCCTTTATGGTTTCTATTATGGGTAAATGTGATAATCTCATTATAGGAAGTGTGAACTACCGCCCCCTCAAAGTGATATGACTCGTTCATACCATATGTGGTATGTATAAAGGATAGATTTAATGATATTATATATGATAATTTACTGGAATTATAATAATACTATGTATCATTATGTTTTAATTCCATTAAATATGAAATATAAATGGAATTAGCGTTCATGCGTACATACAGCTTACCATCTCCATGAATGGTGCATTTCATTTCTTACCTCGAAATGTTATGTACTATTATAAATACATGTATATAATGGATATATATGAGCGTTCATGCGTACATACAGCTTACCATCTCCATGAATGGTGCATTTCATTTCTTACCTCGAAATGTTATGTACTATTATAAATACATGTATATAATGGATATATATGATATCTGAATCATGAATATAATTATGGATATAATGGAATATTGACCACATGAACAACATGTAATTATAAGAATTCCATTTTTGACTCAAGTACCAAATATCGACAAAACGAACATTATTAACTTAAATGATTACATAATGTTTATAACATGGTAATCAATTATATAAAAGGAATAACAAACTTGAAAAAGGTTCTTAAGAAATTATAAATTAACTTTAGTTAATTATTCAGGATATTAAAGAACGAACAGGTCAAGTCGGACACGAGGTAAGGGACTTCGTCTCAATCTCATTTCATTGAGGCATATTTTTTTTTAATATACAACTTTCTTTTTATTCTATATAAACACCCTTGACTTTTCAAAGGGAATATTTTTCTACAAAGCATTTTACTAAATGAAAAAAAAAGGAATGTTTCTTTTAACGTAAGCGGTGACAACGACCTTTCCACCGCCATGAGTATTATTTGATCTTTGGCTTCCTCAACAAGCCGTAATGTTTTTAAAAAGAAAATAAATACCATATACTCTTTTATGTATTTTGGTATTGAAAATGGTTCTGATAATGGATTTGTTATGTCAATATATTTTAGTGATATAATGTGATTGAAATGTGGAAATGTTTTCTTTCCTTTATATTTTTTTATGTCTTATAATTTTATAATGGTACTTGTACATTTGACGGGTGGTTATGGGATAAACCAAATGATGGGTGGTGTCGTGAATACCAGGATGGGTGGTTACATTATAACATCCAATGCATTGGGTATGGAATTCGGCCATATGTTTATTCCATTTAGTGATATGTGTGGAAGTCGACCGTATGGTTATTCCATTTAAGTATGTTTATGTCTCAAGTTACCTTTATATGTTATGTGTTCTTGATTTGGATTTTATGGTAATCTTTTAGTTACGAAAGGGTAAGCAATGATCTTTTATTCAGTGAAGAGTATTTAATACTACATAAAGATTAAAATTGATACTTATGATTAAGTATTCATGGTTAACTTGTTGTTTTGAAAATTTAACAGTTTCCTTCATTTTGTATCCCTTACTGAGCTTTTTATGCTCATCCCAAGTTTTGAAATGTTCTTCACAGGATATTAAGTAGAATAGGGTCAAGGATGGGATCAAGGAAAAGTCATGCCATCTAAAACATGGAACTAGACATGACTCTTTTTTTCAAAGATTTCTATTTTATGAAAAAAATGGAAACTGAGTAGAAGTGTCTTCTTTGTAATATTTTGCAATGTAATAGTTATGGCCTAACTCTCTAAAAGTATAAACCTGAAAAGATCCTCAATGTGACTTATTCATTTAATTCAAGATTATGTAATGTTTTAAGGTCAGGTCCTTATACTATCCATCATTATTTGGACATTACACTTTTATTTCATGTACTTATTTTTACTTATCACTAATGTTCTCCTATTTTGAATCCAACTTACACAACTATAAATGTGGCCTATTTTCACACATCTATTTCCATAGTTTTAATAAATCGTGGAAATAGTTTTATATGAGGCTACAGTTTTAATCAAATTGTGGCAATACCCATCATTTCCCCTTCTTTTCATTGTGTGGCGGTCAACTTCTACACTTCACGTGGTTCCTCATATCTGCATGTGGTTCTTATCGAGGTTCATCCTCTATAGCGATCTTCATCCTTCGAAATAGTAATCCCACCTATTACCTCTAATGATCTCCCTCGTCCAATGTGGCTTTGATGTAGTTTTGATGTGATTCTGACATAGCCATCCCACCTCTTGCCTCCGAAGATCTTCTTATTTTGATGTGGCTCTCTTGCAATCATCCCACCTCCCCACTAACGTGGCTCTAATGCGGCCTCCAAACCTCCCTGCTGGTGCAGTTCAAATGATGTGATTTGATTTCCTCTGAGCCCTAAGGTACTCATATGGTTCAGTTTTTGTGGGTTCTCTTTGTAGATAGGGTTTCTTCTATATTGTGGGCTTCCTTTGACCCAATTGAGGCTGGATTAGGTCTCACTCTAAAAATTGTTTAATTGTTTCTAAACACTAGATTTATATTTTTAGCACATATTATGTTTCTTATTATTAGGGAATTCAAATTTCTTCTTTGGTTCTATTAAACCTATATTTGATAGTTTCATGCCATTTTCACATGATCTAGGTGGGTATTTCCATGTGATTTCATTTTCTTTACAAACCATGTGATTTTTTTTCTATACCCATTATTATTTATTTACTATTATATTTGTATGTCTTTTGTTGACATGTTCTTATTTTTCTCATAAATAAATTCTATTTATCTTGTTCCATATGTTTTTTAATGATGTTTTGTTAGTGTAAAAATATTCTATTATGACTTATTGGATTAATGTTATGATTTTTTTGATATCAATGGGGGTTTTGTGTCAAATAAGCTTTCAAAATATTTTTTTATAAAGGATTAAATGTTTTTTGATATTAACATGAAGAAAATTGCATGTTTGAAAATTTTTATAACATATTTTTAATTTAATTAGTTATACTCTTTGCTTAATCCCCCATGATATTCTGTTCTATAAGATCATATATATTTTATGAATTTAATATGACTATAATTTGATATTCTGTGGAAATAAATGGTGTTTTTCATAAAAATGTTGTATGGGTAAGGGATAAAGTATTGATATTGTTATTCCTTTCTATGAATTCCACTTTATATATGTTGTAGATATGTTATAAAAGTATTCCCCACCTCCAATAGACAAATGCATGGGATATTTGTGTATCTAAGTGGGATGTTGAGAAATTATAGCTATGCTAGTCATGTTTATATACTCATTAGGATCATTTAATGAATGGATTGAATCTATCCAGAGGGAATTCCACTAGGTAAGGCTAGTTGGAGAAATCCACTAACGTTATATATATGTATGTTCTTTGATAGTATGATGGGTTATTCTACTTGAGTACATCTTGGTACATAACTCACTTGGTTTTTAACTTTGTATATTAATTTTCCATATATTTTATACAACTATTTTTTTAAAATATTACTTGAATTTATTTTTTATGATATTTAAAACTAGTATAGAAATGGAATTTTGGAAGGTATTTTGATTTCAATGGTTTTTTTTGATTAAAGAGGTGATTTTTTGAAAAAAAAATTCTAATGGAGAGATTTATGTATTTACACAACATGATTTAAATAGAAAATTTTAGTGCATGACTATAAGTAGTTTTTTAAAATTAAATAATTATTTCCTTTATTTTATTTCAAACTAGAATTTATAAAATCTCTCGAAAAAGGAAATGAAATGACTTCTCTCTGTAATAAAATTAGGAAATGTTTCTTACACCCTACATATACCACTCATTGTTGCTAGACTCTGTGGATTTTTTAGGTACATGATAAAGATTCTAATAACCTATTTTAGAATCCTTATCATAGGTCACTCTTGGATTACACCATGTTGGTTTTGTTTGATAAAGAATTGGGTTCATGAGTATATTTCTCATTTTGTATTATAGGTTTCATTGTTTGTTTTGCATTGTATATTCCTACCAATTAATCCTAAATAGTATTTTGGGATTGATATTTCTACTTATTGTATCTCTATTATGTAATATTGAAATTGAGATTGTAATTTATTTAAAATTTGTGTTTTTTACTTCCTTTTGATTTAAAACTACTTATTTATTCTTTCATGGTAGAAATTCTTTTGGAAATGACATATTGGATTCCCAATAATTTGCCAATGTATCTTTATTTTTATTTGTTATTATGAAACCATTCCTAATATTCTCTTAAAATACTTTCAATTTGGTATGGTTTCATGTTTTCATAGAAGAGTTGATTTAGGTCACTCCATGGTGTATGTTTTGAATGAAATTGTATATCATTTGAAGAAAGAAAATATTTATTAATGATTATGTTATTTAGTATTAGGATGTATATATAAATCTAAATATTATTTATTCATTGTTTGTTATAGAGTCATGTATCATTTATCATTCATAGTTGAAACACAGGTCACATATATATAAGAAGTCAGTATATCACACTTATTGTTCCTTTATTTTCATACTGGTGGTTTATTTTGATGAGTCCCGTTATATCCACCACCATCGAAGGTTGTGAGTTCGACAACGAATTTGAATAACTTTTCTTCGATTTTTATTATTTGCAGCAATTTTAATTAAGTATTTTGTGATTTTTGGGTTCTCTATATTTTTCTAGTGCATTTTGTGATACTTCTATTTTCATGTTGATATTATTCTAGAAACCATACTTTGTAACTATGAATTTTTTATCCATAGAAAGAAACACTAAATTGAACATATTATTCTTTTCAATATAATTTAACTTATATTCAATTAATTTTGTCTTTTTAGAAGAAATGATTTCATACTTAAACTAAAGTTCCCAATGTTTTGTGTTGGTTATATTTTTTGTTAATATGTTTCAATATGTATATCTTGGAGAAGATGGGAGATAGATTGAGATTTAACCCAAAGGAGGTGAAGGTGTGACCCATACATTTTCTTAAATATTCATGAAGAGTTAGGTTGTTTTCTTATAATACCTGGCTAGACAGAACCCATTTTTCATATGCTTGATGTGGATTTTAGGGAATCTTATGATGGTTTTGGAGGGAGACTTGTGTAAATATATGTTTTCCTTCTTCATTGTCGTTGGATTCTTTATCACCTCTCTTTGGTTCTTCGATTTCTCTTCGGTTTGTTTTATTTGATGATTTCTTCTTTCATGGTGGCTTCAATCTATTGGGTTGATGTAGTCATTCAGTAGAAAATATTAAGGCTGGACAACCTTGTTTACCCTTGGGTGGGCCTGATTCATTAGTATGGAGTCGGTTGTATTCTCATGTGTGTTTGATCAGTATTTGTGTGGAGTTTCTTCTGGTTGGTGGCGGTGATGTGATTTAGGTGTTGTTTTATTTTTTTATTTGATTTATTATGTTGTTTGGTTGGAAAATTTTATGGAATGATCTTTTAGAGTTATATGATAATGGTGATGTTAGGTTTTTCCTTCTAATGTTGTTGGCTCCAGGAAGTGTGTTGATCTCATTCCATTCCACCTAAATCTATTTGCATTTACCAATTCACGATATAAATCTTGGTCAAGTAACCACATACATGTTATTAGTAGTCGATTTCATTTTTAATACGCATTTTATTTCTTGTATTGAGCTAGAACACCCCCTTTTCTATTTAGTCTCCTCTCTTTTCCTAGGTGTCTCTCTTCCTTTATATTGTTTTGTGATTATTTTTATATAGGAATCTAGAAAAATTCTGGTCATAGTGTGACACCTTTATTTATTATGTGATATGTCTCAAATTATATCCTTTCATTGTGAGACCAATTCCTTCACATTTAATCCCGAGTTAGCAACCAAATTCAAGAAATCTAGTTAATATCTTATATTTCTGTCCCTAGAAAATCTGGGAGGATATTTTAATCTTTAGTGACACAAAATCATTCTCAAGGAATAATTTTTCCCTCCATGATGTGAAGTGTACATGGATAAAAACAATATAATTTGTTTTTTTCCAACTTCATGGAATTAAATATAGAAAAAAATATGACATATACCCCTTCAATACCCATCACAGTGCATCACTAACTTCATAGTTCTTTCACCTACTAAATGATAGAACTACTAAATATTCATGAGCCTTGATTCAGGGAATCACATGTGTCTTCAGAGTGTGACTTCATGGAATCAAATGTCTTTTCACAGTGTGACTTCATGATCCCTCAAAATCATTATTAAGTATATTGACTCTTCATGGTGTAACACCCTCATCTCATGATATTCCTTCCTATATGGAGTGACACTGAATTCTAACAATAATATCTTTATGAAGTGCTCATTATCCTCTTGGATTGACTATTATCCTTCAAAATAAATTGTAAAACAAATTTAAAAACCCTAATGAAAATTCATATTAACCATATGAAGTAGGGAATTTTCTGTTTTTTTAATCATGTATTCCCAATTCATGGAATAATAGTACCCTCCTAAAACTTGTGGGATTCTATCACCAAAGTGGATTCCATGTATACATCCAGCATAGATAGGCTCAAATACCTTGGTAAGGTTGTGGAGTGTCCATGTGCATCATAATGAAACTTGTCCCTGGTATACAAAGCTGTTAAAACATTTCCAACTCATTTATGGCTTTCTAATGACAATGTTTCTTCTTTTGAGACCTCTCTAGCATACTATACAAGAAACAAAACCCAATGATTTTGTAAATATATACAACACATGGTTTTTATTACCAACAAATTTAAGTTGTATAAAATTATTATCCACCATCTCCTCTAAAAAATTATGGTGGATATCAAGGTGTTTCTTGTGAGTGTTGTGATAGATTGTTTTCTATTTTGATAGAACTTTTATTGTCTCATTAAATCATTATTGTATATTTCACCAATTCATTGATTTATTCCAACTAATTCCTTATACATATAATTGGGGTATATATTTTTATGATTGTTGGGGCTGTTGTAGTAGGGTGTGGTGGGGGCAGGGGTCAGGGGGCAGGATGGGGGTGGCCAGTGGCAGGGGTTGTGGTTGGGGTTGGGGGTTTCCAGGGGTAGGGGGGCTACTGTAGGGGGTTGGGGGTGGCAGGGGTTTGTGTGTAGTGGGTGGTTAGGGGTAGGAAGCTTGTTGTAGGGGGTGGAATGGGTTGGTTCTAGGGGTGATAGGGGTCGTAAGGGCTGTTGTAGTGGGGTGTGGGGCCTACTATAGTGGGGTGTGGGGTGCTGTTACAGTGGGGAGGGGGTTGGAGGGTGGCAGGGGGTTGTCAGGGCTGCTGTAGGGGTTGGGGTGTCAAGGGGAAAGAGGGTTAATGGGGGAGAGTTCTAAAGGGATGGTGTAGGGGGTGGCCATGGGTGGGGGATGTGGGTGGCAGTGGGGTCTGGGGCCTACAACAGTGTGGGTGTTGTAGCGTGTTGGGAGTGGGGGAAGGTGGCCAGAGGTGGGAGGGATGTTGTAGGGGTTGGGGGCAGCTATGGGTTGGGGGTGGCAGTGGGTTGTGGGGCCTGTTGTAGTGTGGGGTGAGGGTGTGGTGGGGGTTGGGGTGTCCAAGGGCAGGGGGGGATACTGTAGGGGTTGTATGTGTGTGTGTGTGTTGTAGGGGGGGTGGCCAGTGTATTGTCCAGACGGTATGTAATAATATATTTCATGTATCATTTACTTTTATATTAAAAACTCATTCAGAGATATTAATTTCATTTTGTATTTCTGTTTAGTTATTGATGTTTTAGTGATTCTATTTTAAATTGGTTCCTGAAAATATGGGTTTATATGTTAATTTTTTGGTATTATATACAAGTATGGATAGCCTGATAGAGTCGAATAGAATAAACTAGCCAAAAAATAGTATCATGAACTGAATATGAATTTTACTTTCAATATGCATGAAATTATATTTCTTAAATATATATTCAATTTTTTAAAATGTATATTACTTTATTTTCTGCATATACTTGTAGTTAATACACTAAAAAATTTTAATACCTCATCTAAAACATTGTTTCTATTATTTTCTTAATATATGTGCAAGTTGTCCAAATGTATTATGTTTTATTCAATTTGAATAAATCATTTAATTTCATTTACCTAATATAAGCATGAGAAATTAATTACATAATATGGACAATAATTTTTATCTTTTAGCTTTGTATCTAATACTATTTACTTAATACAATTTCAATTATCAATATAAACATCAGTTTATATTGAAAAATCATGAAATTTAAATAACTTAATATGAATTTAATTTAACTCTGTCATGTGTGTGACTTGCTCAAGCGGAGAGGGGGAGATGATATGAACCCATGCTCATGTGCCCCTTCCAAAATCATCCATGGAGAAGTGGATTGGAGGGGCTGATGGCTTAAGTAGGTGTATATACATGAGACGAGTGCACCTAATTCCCTTTGATCTACAAGGGAAATAAATAATGAGTATAGGGTACTCCTAGATCCTGATCCCATATTTATGGGAGTTCTCAAAGGTATCTTATGACAGACACTAACTCTCCATGAAAAACAAGAGCTGATCTTGTGTGCACTGTGGGGGATAGCATGTTCATTAGATGGGGGCATATTAGAATAGGGGTGGACTTCATTCAGAAATCCCAGCATCAGAGCTCTTGTGGTTCATCTAGGGGTGATAATCACTCACATTTGAGGGGAGAAAATGAAAACTAAGGATGGCTGGGAAGATGAAGATATGGGTTTGAGTAAGAAGAATATTTTATACCTGAATAGTGTAAATTGAAATCAAAATACACATTCAGTGGAAGATATCATTCTCGAGTAGTTATAGATGTGATTGCATGGAGGTATCTTACAAAATTTAGGACTACCATTGGAGACCAGAGTCGCACCTAAGTTTGTTCTTGTTGGGCACTAATATCTTCAGCTTCTAAAAGAAATTCAGCTTGCTTTACTTTCCCTACAAGAGTAGAAGCTTATATTATATTATCTTCAACCTACCTAGAGTGTCTAAAAGAAATCTATCTTTCTTCCCTTTTCCCAACCAGAGTAGAAGTTTAGATTATACTATCTTCAGCCTCCCTGGTGTGTCTAAAAGAAATATAGTTTTTTTTTCATTTCATTAAAAGATAAGAAGTTTGGAATCTATGAATAAATATTCAATGATTCATTAAAATTATCATTCACTGTATAAAATTTTCTAAGATAATTTCTACATGTTTACATGCTGAGATCATATTTCATTTTTTGGTGCATTGGTTATTGAGTTTTGTGCATAAACTGTGAAATTTTATGCATGCTTAAACTGTCTAGGGGGTGGGCTACTGGAGGGGGTGTTCAAGGGGATGCAAGGGGGCTGTCCAGGGAGGTGGGCTACTATAGGGGGGGTTCAAGGGGTGTTCAAGGGGGTAAGGGGCTATTTATGGGGTGCAAGGGGGTATCCATGGGGGAGGGGGTAGGGGAATGGGGGTTCAAGGGAGGTGTTCAACGAGGTGTGGGGGTGTCCATGGGGTGCAATGAGGCTATCCAGGGGGTGAAAGGGCGCTATCGAGGGGGTACAGGGGGGGCTGTTCTGGGGGGCATGGGGGTGAAAGGGGTTGTCCAGGGGAATGGGGGTGTAGGGGGTGTAGGGGGTTTATCAAGGGGCATGGGGCTGCAGGGAGGTTGTGTTCAATGGGGTGAAAGGGGGTTGTACAGGGGGTGAAAGGGGGTTGTCCAGGGGGGCATGGGGTGCAGTGGGGTGCAAGGGGATATCCAGGGGTGCAAGTGGGCTTTCTAGGGGGTGCAGGTGGGCTTTCCAGGGGGTGTTCAAGGGGGTGAAAGGGGGATATCCAGGGGGTTAAAGGGGGTTGTCTAGGGGGCATGGGGATGCAGGGGGTGTTCAAGGGGGTGGAAGGGGACTGTCTAGGGAGTCATGGGGGTGTATGGGATGTTAAAGGGTGTTTAAGGGGGCTATCCTGGGGTGAAAGGGGGATATCAAGGGGGGCCTGGGGTTGTAGGGGGTGTTCAAGGAGGTGAAAGGGGGCTATCCAGGGGGTGCAAGGGGGCTGTACAGGGGGTGTAAGGGGGCTATCTAGGGGGGGCATGGGGGTGGTGGGGGTTCAAGGCGGATATCCAGGGGGCATGGTGGTGTAGGGTGGTGTTCAAGGGGGTGCAAAGGAGTTGTACAAGGGGTGGAAGGGGGATGTCCAGAGGGGTGCAAGGGGGTTGTCCAGGGGGCAAGGGGGTGCAGGGGGGTGTTCAAGGGGATGCAAGGGGGCCATCCAGGGGGTGCACGGGGGCTTTCCAGAGGTGTAAGGGGGAAGTCCAGGGGGCATGGGGGTGTTAGGGGGCTATCCAGGGGGTGGGGTGCAAGGGGGGTTCGAGGGGGCTGTGGGGCTGAATAATTTTTCTATTCCATGTAAATTATATAGCCACAATTTTAATCGTTTTAGTAGGTAAGACCTACTACCACAACGATAGCGGCCATGGTTTTCTAAAACCATGACCATAGGCTATTGCCACGGTTTTTAGCCCTATGTCCAAAGTTCCAAACTGTGGATGTAGTTTAATTTTCTAGATGTGTAATATGTTATTCTAGGTGACCTTCATACTTCCCTTTCCCTATTTTCAAGAGGATTTTTAATAACCCTTTTTATAACATATGGTTTTAAAAAAGGTATTTTAAAATATCAAACCTTTGATTTCAAAGAACAAGTTAAAATTTCAAGGATACAATTTATTAAATGTGGATAATTTAATATCCCTATATTTTAAAATAATGAATATGTTTGATAGCATTTCGAATACACAACATAAATCTTAAAATAATTGTGAAATATTATTATTTAAATTTGACTATTATAACCTTCACATATATTTGGGGGTATGAATAGGATTAAATAAATTATGATATATATTTATGCGTGTGTGTGTGTGTACCATTCAATGAAAATGTTTTCATTAATTCTTTTGAAATAAGGACATGATCTTTAGTTAAGTCATTTATTTCTTCAAAAATCATTTTATTGATTTTTGTGCAAAAATAATATAATTTATTTATAGAAATTATAAAAAATGTATTTCACGAAAATAAATTAATTTTTGAAATCATAATATGAATATTATCTTATAGTTAATGATTCAAAATTTACTGAAAAGATTGATTTTTTAATGAATACAATAAAATATTGATTTTTATTGGAAACTATGTTTTGTTTTAAAGTATTTATAAATTAAAATTATTTTTTAAATTAGTTTTAAAATTTCATTATTACTTTTTTATAAAACAAAATCTAATTATTGTCTTTAGAATGAATTTTATAATTTAACTTATTATAAAAACATTTTTATACTTAAAAATGTGTCTTTCTGAAACACATTTTTCAATGCATTTTTATGGTTTAATATTAAATAAAATTATAACACTTTTATTCTTTTAATCATAAAAAATTGATAACATATTTTGAATTTTTTTTCCAAATTTTTAAAATATGACCCATTTCTATGTCATTTTGAATAGTAATAATAGTAATTTTCATTACCACTATAAAGGGTAAATCAGCAGTTAATGTTAAAAACAAATTTATAAGGACAAAAAATTTACCCAAACTAGAAGATCCCATATTCTTTCCTGGTACATCACTCTTTTATTTTTCATTAGACCTTGATGGTTGAGTATTTTTTAGATACAGATAGTCTTTTTAAGGGAAGAGACCTAAAATTCAAGGATGTATGATTATTTGGATTAGAAGTTTCCATGTATATAATGTACCTGACCTAGGTTCCACTAAATCGATGTCGCGTGCCTATCATAAAATGACCTCAAGCATGCCTCCCTATACGCCAGAGGTTGCAGACTAGTAGTAAGGGTCTAGATTAGTAATTTAGGGAGACTATACCCTCCTTACCAGAGTAATCTACTATAGAACATAATATAAGTAGTGGAAATAATAAGAAACAACCAATAGCATGCATAGCCAAACATCTCCCAAACTGTGTACAAACAACAAGAAACAGTAAATATGTATTTTCATGCTAAAATGACAAGTTAATCAAAATCTATAATAAAGAAAACATTGGAATCCCCAAAATGGTCCTCACTCAATATCTGGAACCTCATCCATGCATGTACCATGTCTAACTCAACTCCCTAACATAGGTCCCTTGCCCTAGTCCGGACCTACATGCATGAAGTCTTCTTGAGTTCAAAACGGAGGCCTGAGCAGGGTGTGAGTACAGCTAAGTAGGCCACCACCAACAGTGTCTACAAAATATAAAGTCTAACTGATAGTGCATGCAAGTATAAATAAATGGAAAGTAAAGGAAAAATAGTTTGGGGGACACTCATTAACCTTTCTATACTTTTCTATTACTATTATTGTTGTTGTTTCAAGTTCATTATGTGCATCATCTCGTCACTTAGTTCATCATCAACACATAATCCACGAGTAATACCTTTCCCTTATTCACACAATATTCATGGAATTTTTCATTCTTCATAATATAACAAGCTGTGTTTCTATCTCACTAGGGAGGATCATATGAAACAATCACCACACTTACCTTGGAGCCTCAATCTAGGTATTTCATTGAATACAACTATTGAGGGCATAGAGAATTAGTCCTACTCAACAACTCAGGAATTCCTCTTTATGTTAGATCATCAGTCCAAACTTACCTATGGGAGGATCATTTTCCCTTTATCCCACCACCAATACATGTGCACATGCTTATTTATCCATTCACCAAATTTATCCATAACACAAACAATAAAACAAATATAGATAACAATCATGATTCACAAAAATTATAATGAATCCAATAGTATGTCAAATCCCGTTCATAATGCTATTTTACCACACATAACCCATTATCCCAATTCCATTTCCCATATCTAATCCCATTAACCATGTTCATCAACTCACAATCCATTACCAATATCATGTGTTCACAATTTCATATACACCAACCGTTTTTTGGGTTTTCAACATAATTTATTATCCATAAGTAAAAATCACCATTTTTATAATTTAAAACATTTTTATTAACATGAAAACAATCCTTTGAGACATTATAAATCATAGTCACATGCCAATAATTCATTATCACTCTGATTAAACATTTTAGCATGATTTTAAGGGATCTAAATTATCACAAGACATACCTACTCAAACTTAGCTATGTTCTGAGTCCCGAAAGTATCGGTGCACCCCATGGATGGCCCTACATAGGTCAAGTCATACTCTATGTGTCTCATGGGGACCATGAGGGTTTAAATTCATCATTTAAATATCCCTTACACCAAATATCATCAAAGGATCAAAATAAAAAAAAAATTAGTAACCAAGAAATAAACCAAAGCATGCACAAATATCAAACAAAACTATGGGATATAACTTGTTTACCACCTACCTTGGATCTATTGATGAATGCACACCAAATCAAGGCCTTCGATCTGGATTCAACACCCCTTTGAAGCCTTAACCTATATCTCACTAGAAAATATGGCTTTTAGAGCTTTTGAAGGAGATAAGGAAGAAATGTGAACCCTAAACCAAAAATATAAGAAATTGGGGGATTATCCTTACCCAAATATTCGATTCACAATCAAAGAAACTCCAAAAATCTAGAGATGATAAGAAATCGCCCTTGGAAGATCTTGGGAGATTTGGTTTGTTACTAGGTTTGTAAGGGGGGAGAAATAAGAAAAGCCCGAGTTATGGTTAAAAATTAAATAATTTCATTTTTGTAAATTTATAAACATTAATGGGTTGTATAGTTTACCCACATGGTTCTCCAAACCTTGTACATGATTTACAAGTGATATTGTACCAAAATCACCCACTTCGCATGGTTTCCGTGGAATTCTACATGGTTAGCTTAATTGTACGATAACTATGCACAAGAATCTATCCAAGGCTGCATGGTTACCTCAGATGATCCACATGGTTTACACTAACCATGCACAAACTATAAAACACACCCAAAAACCTTTTTTTCTTCTATTTTTGTGTCCCGAACACCAAGAACACCACAATCCTTCTAATGAAATTTGTGAAACACTAATTTAACTAAAATAAAGGATCAAAACTTAAACATAAAGAAAAACATGCCATAAGAAAAATACCAGATCTTACAACTCCCCACATTTAGACGGATCAAGCTGCTCTTACCAAGTGTCATTGAGTTTCTAAAGTGAAGAGATCAAACAACTAGGATCAGATATCTGACTCTCACTCACAATTTTATTCCTAGACATTACCATGTTTCCATAGATCGCTTTCCAAAGGCTCAACCATACCCCAAAAAACCTTCTCACTATGATCCACAATATGAACTAGATTGTCCTCAAAGGATGTGTCTAGATAAAATCAGAATCATCAATGTTTGTCACATGAGATGGATCCGGTTGATACTACTGGATTTGTGAAACATGAAACACATCTTGCATCCCATTGTATCATTGTGGAAGATCTAATCGATAAGCCACTAGTATGATCCTCTCCACAATCTCAAATGGTCCCATGTACCTGGGTGATAAATTTCCATGTCTTCGAATTCGATGGTGACCCAACCTCGTTGACACTTGAAGAAACACTTATTCCCCCACCACAAAATCAATAGGTCTATAATGCTTATCCTCATATGACTTCTTTATACTCTGAACCATCATCATTCACTTTTGAATCAACAGAAACTTCTTCGAAGTATCTTATACAAGACTCAATCCTAATAGCTCAGACACCCCAACCTCTAACCAAAATAATGAACATTTGCACAGTCTCCAATAGAGTGCCTCAAAAGGGTCCATCTAAATTGTAGCTTGAAATTTTTTGTTGAAAGAAAACTCAATAAGCGGAAATGGTTTTTCCCATGAACCACTGAAATCTTGGACATAAGCTCTCAACATGTGATCCAATACCAGAATTGTGTTCTTTTACTACCCATTCCTCTGTGGATGATAAGAAATACTCAACAAAACCTTGGTACCAAGTGCCTTCTGTAATCCCTACCTGAAGATAAATGTGAAACACAGACCATGATTTGAAACTATTGTTCTTGATGCACCATATAATCACACTACTTCTTAAACATACAACTCACCTAGCTGATCAACTTTGAAAGTTTTCAAGATCAGTAAGAAATCATCCACTTTAATCAACTGATCTATAAAAACTCAGATTACATCATTATTTCAAGGAATCCTTGGAACTTGTACAACAAATTCCATCATTACATAATTTCACATCCATTCCAAAATAGTAAATTACTGTAACAACCGACTAGGACACTTATGCTCGGCATTCACCTATTGAAAGGTAAGGCATCGCACCAAGAAACAAGCAACCTCCTTCTCCATCCCCAACGACCAATACTACCTATGAAGATTATGATACATCATATTCAACCCAAAATGCACTGGCCACCTTAACACATGGAACTCATACATCAACTCTTCATGAAAATACACTGGTACCGCCACAAAACCACAAACTGAGATGATTCCATCCACACCTAAGGCCCAACTAAATGATGACTCCCCATCTTCAAGACTTTCCTTCATATTCAAAAACTATGGATCCTCCATCTGCCTCTCTTTGACCCAGATCAAAAGCATAAAATCAATCTCTAAAGATTTAAGGTCCATTTTTTCTATGCCCATCCTACACCTATAGGTACATCTATGAAAATAAAGACATCATTTTCCATTCAGATCTGGATTCCTAAACTGCATGATTCTGAGTCTTCCAGTTCATATCATCCACAAGACTATTCCATTTTCATGGTGTGTAAAACAACTCAAAATTGAAGGATTTTAGGTACTCTAATGACCTTTTATTCCTATAATTTAAATCCATCTGAGAGAATATATACTTTAAACTCTAATGATTAGAAAACATCAGGAATCATTCTCCCAAAAAGTAGTTCCTCCAACACTTTAAGGCATAAACTTCAGTACCTAGCACAAGATCATGAGTAGGGTAGTTTTTTCATGTTTCATAAACTACCTCAACCCCTAATCTACAAATCATTCATAATGCATCAACACTACCCAACATCCAACAACAAATGAATTTGAGAATAGAGTGTACTTCAAACCAGGTTCGAGTAGGATCAAAATTTGTGTGGATGTCAATCGCTTCTTCAATTCTAGAAAAGATGTCTCTCATGCCTCTAACCACTCAAACATAACACCTTTCCTGGTTAATCTTAATAGTGGTCCTTCCAATGAGAGAAATCCCTAGTGATCCTCTCATAATAATTGGCCAAACGGAAAAAACTCCGAACGTCAGAAAAATTCTTGGGCTGCTCCCAAGACACCACAGCATGCACCTTCTCTGGTTCCACTAACACACTAGACTTAGAAATGATGTGTCTCAAGAAATTCACTTTATCAATGAAGAACTGGAATTTTTATAGCTTGGTGTAAAGATTATTCTCTCTTAGTGTATTCAAGATGATGTCAAGATATTGGTTGTGATCATCAAGATTTTTTGAGTACACCAAGATGTATTCACCAGAGACAACCATGAATTGGTCTAGATATTGGTGAAATATCTATTTTATTAGCACCACAAACACATCTGGTACATTTTCTAACCCAAAAATCAATACCAAAAATTCAAAAAACTCATACCTACTCCATAAAGTTGTTTGTGGTATGTTAGAAGGTCTAAACCTCAACTGATGATATCCCAATCTCATATCGATCTTAGAGAACACTGTGGAACCACTTAGTTGTTCAAACATGTCATCAATTATGGGAAGTAGTTATCAGTTATTAAACATCATCTGATTCAACATCCTAAAATCAACACATAACCTCAATGACCTATTATCCATCTTATAAAATAGCACGGGTGATCCCCATGGCGACATACTAGGTCGAATGAATCCCTTCGGCACCAAACATTCCATCTGAGTCATAATCTCCTGGAGTTCCCTTGACTCCAATCGATATGGTGGAATAGAAATTGGTTCTTCCCCTGGTTGAAAGTCAATCATAAACTCAACATCTCTCTTAGGTGGTAGCCCTGAGAAGTCCTTAGGAAACACATCCTCGAACTAATCAACCATAGGAGGAAAGAAATGTTTCTCCACTTCTCCATCATCAAGAAAAATGCATGCCATATAGGTCTTGAGCTCTCCTAACTGCTAAAAAAATGGCCTTGCATGGCTTTCTCGAACATCCCCCTCACTAAGAAGGACATGAGTGTCTCCATAAAGAGACATAAACATTACCTGACATCGATAAAAGTCGATATGGGATTGATACTCCACTAAAAAATTCATACCTAAGATTAGGTCAAAACCTCACATCACCAGAACAAAAAGATCCCATAGGAAATGGTATCCACCAACCTATAAGGAACAACATTTACACAACCTTATATTCTCAACTCACACACCAAACAGAGTATCAATTTACATAACTCCACACACTGGTACCACATTTAGGCCCAACACTACTACAAAATGTGTCAAAATAAAATAATGTGTTGAACCTGTGAAAAATAGAGAATTTGAATGTCTAGAGGCTACATGAATTGTAGCTAGAATGGTAGAAGGTCCAAACTTGATTCCTCCAAGTGTAGACTAAACTGCTTGTAGGTGGCATGTCTTTCTTCCCTGGGACCCAGTTTGAGTAACATGCGCCACACTACCATGTTGGTATGAATGGTCTCACTTTGGAGTTCCACATCCACCACCCCTACCAGTAAGGCCAATAGATCTCTAACTACCTACCTAATATGGGGTGATCAATCCCATTCCTGTACTCTACACTAATCTCTATTTCCCAACACTTTCCATCTGATGTGGGTTCTTGCAGAACCTCTGCACATGGCCCATCTTTCTACCTGATCAGCACTCAATAACAGTTTAGGAGCACCAATTTTAACATTTTCCATATTTCCACACTAGTAAAATTATACTCAATCACAAACCTAGCAGATTGGTTCTTTTTTTGGGTCGTTCGGTCCACCATTTCCCTGGTGGAAATTCTCAAAAAGACACTTTCTACTATCGGAAGTTGTGCTACTAGTTCTCCCCACCAGAACATCATGCCTATTTTTGGGGGCCTCTTTGATGTTTCCTTTTAAGATGAGGGTCTCATCCATTACCTCTGAAAACCTCTTTAGACAAAATATATTCACCTAGGATCTGATCTCATGTAAAATTATATCCTAAAAGTACCTTGCCATTGCTACCTCATCTCCCACTAAAGTATGAGGAAAATGTTGCATATTTGTGAACCGGCCTGCATTCTCCATTACCCACATAATCCCCAATGTGCGACTCAAAAACTCTGCAGCATTCACCTAAATTATTTTTTTTGGTTGTAATGCTCCAAAAAAAATTCTTGAAAACTCTTCCACATCATTCCCTCTACTTGTTCAATCTGAGCTAAAATATCCCACCAACACTTTTCTTATCCCCACAAAATTTATGCTTCCAACTTAACTCAATTATTAGGAGTCTCTAGATGTTCAAGAATTGTATGGATAGAATCTATCCAGAACACAGTTTCCTCTAGCCCACCCTATCTGGTAAAGGTTGGGGGGTGCTACAGCTGAAACTCCCTAGTCATCTCGAACATACTTGGTGCGACCCGCCCTGGGTCTTGTTCTATCATCGGTACAAAACAAGCAATGTTCTCATGGAACCTCCCTTCCCTATCATCTTGAACCACTGGGTTTTCTTGCTCCCCTATTAGGGGAGCATTATCAACAACATCCTCTTCTCTACAAAATAAAACAAGACTTTGTGGTGGCATTTATCAACAATTCCAAACATGAACATTTTAAAACACAACCATGAAACTTTCACAAGGCATAAGGTAAGGCCTATCACTAGCCATAAAAAAACCATTTCTAAAATACTTCCCATTTTTATTTT
This sequence comes from Viscum album, assembly GCA_963277665.1. Classification (NCBI taxonomy): domain Eukaryota; kingdom Viridiplantae; phylum Streptophyta; class Magnoliopsida; order Santalales; family Viscaceae; genus Viscum; species Viscum album. The sequence goes on along the minus strand of OY728128.1, from coordinate 1,506,456,672 downwards.
TTATATATATAACACTACCCTCAACCATACTTCCTATGTCCATGGATATCATAGGCTAACTAACTCACACAGTTACAAGTCCTACCTTTACACATCTTTAAAACTATATCCATATCATGGTTAACTCTTACAACATTTTAATTCACATACCTTTCATTGTCAAGCATCATTATTTAATTATTACATATCATTCTCATTTCCATTTATACCTATTTATATCATCCTATTAGAAAACATTTCAATATTTTCCAGAAAATAGAATTCATTATACCCATTATGTCATACACACCCATCTCGTGTGTGTGTGTGCCTACTATGATGCATTTCACTTATATAAATAGGTTCCTAGAATGATGCATGAATGAAAAACCTAATTCCATTATTTCCATGAGAAAATTATCACAAATCTATCACATCACACCAAATGTGTATCACCCAGTGCTTAAATATCATCAAATTTAACAACACACAATAAGAGAAACAATTCCTTCCCTGGGTGACTCGGGTGTTCCCTCATACTTGGATTATCTACCCCCAGACGTGAGCTCATCACCAAGGCATGACACTATCCTAATCTATTTTCAACCATTCCCAAATAGTAATAAAGAGAAAATAATTCCTCTGGTACCACTTTTTAAAATCCCCGACTGGGTTCCACTAAATCGATGCCCTGAGCTGAGTCGTCACAGGACATCAAGTGTACCTCCCAATATTGTAGAGTTTACCGACTAGTAGCAAGAGTCTAGATTATCTAAATGTAGAGACTATACCCTCTTCACTAGAGTAATCTATATCAGAAAAAATAGAAGAAACTATAATAAACAATCAATAACATGCATATCTAAACATCTCCCAAATTTGGTACACATCACAAGAAACTGTAAATATGTCTTATGATGCTACAATGCTAAGTGAATCATAACCCAAAATAATGACAACATTGGAATCCACAAAATAGTCTTGACTCCAAGCTTAGAACCTCATCCATGCATGTCTCATGTCCAACCCAACCCCCTCGCATAGGGCCCTTGTCCTGACTTTCAAGCACGAAATCTTCTCAGGTTCCCAATGGAGGCCTGAGCTGGGTGTGAGTAAAACTCCGTAAGCCACCACCAATGGTGTCTAAAAAATTTCGTGTCTAACAGATAGTGCATTCTAGTATAAATAAATGTAAAGTAAACGAAAAAATTCTGGGGCCACTCATTAACCTTTCTATATTTTTTTGTTACTATCAGGATTATTGTGCCAAGTTCATTATGTACATCATATCATCATTATGTTCATTATCAACACCTAATCCATGAGTCAGACCTTTCCCTTATTCAAACAAAATTCATAGAATGTATCATTCCACATTAGAGAACAACGTAAGTCTTATTTCACTAGGTATGAGCATATCAAGCAATCACCAAACTTACCTTGGAGCCTCAGTACAATTATTTTCATTGAATACAACCATTGTGGGTATAGAGCATCAGTCCAACTCCCCAATCCATGCATTATTGGGTAGGTTAGAGCATCATTCCAACCCTACCTATGGGAGGATCATTAGTCCTTTATCCCACCATCAATCCATGTGCACATTCTTATTTATCTATTCACCACATTTATTAATTTCACAACCAATACAACCAATAAATATAACAATCATGATTCACAATAATTAACATGGAATTCAATGTTATGTCATATCCCATTCACAGGTCCATTTCACTACACATATCCAATTAACTCAATTCCCTTTCCCATGTCTAATCTCATTAACCATGATTATCAACTCGCAATCCATTACCCATCCCATGTGTTCCAAATTTCATATACGCCAATCCTTTTTGGTTTTTTAACATAATTCGTTATCCACAAGGAATGAGCCCCATTTAATTAATATAACCAATTTTTATTACCAAAACAACCAATACCTTAATACATTATAAAGCATAGGCACATTCCAATGATTCCTTTTATGTCCCATTCAACATTCCAACATGATTATCAAGGGATCTACATTATCACAAGAAATCACTTCTCATGCTTAGCTAACTTCTATGTCCAAAAAGTATCAGTGCACCCCATGGTTTTCCCTTAAAAGGTAAAATCATCCTCTTTGTGTCCCATGGGGACTATGAGGGTTTATATTCATCATTTAGATATCCATTACACTAAATATCATCAAAAGATCAAAATCACAACATGGGGTAACCAAGAAATAACCTCAATAATACAAAAATATCAAACAAAACTATGGGATATAACTTGTAGGCCACCTACCAAATATCTTTTGATAAACTCACACCTAACTGAGACCTTGGATATCGATTCAATGCCCATTTGAAGCTTCAACTTAGATCTCATGGAAAAATAAGGGTTTTAGAGATTTGAATGGAGATAAGAAAAAAATGTGAACCATAAACCAAAAAATGGAACAAGAGGGGGATTAGCCTTACCTGAATCTTTGATTTGTAACCAAATGCACTTCAAACAACCTAGAGATGAGGTAGAGTCACTCTTGGAAGATCTTCAAGGATTCAGTTCATCACTAGGGTTGAAACGGGGATGAAAGGTGGAAATCCTGAGTTGGGGTTAAAAATCCCATAATGGCATTATTGTAAATTTCTCAACATTACTAGGTTGCACGGTTTACCCGTACTATTTTCAAAACTGTAAGTAAACAGTGTGAGAGATACTATCCCAAAATCACCCCCTTCACATGGTTTCATTGAAATTCAATATGGTTAGATTAACTGTGCAATAATCATGCACGAGCCTTGGTCCAAGGCTGCATGGTTGCCTAAGATGATCCTCATGGTTGGCACTAACCGTGCACAAACTGTGCAACATGCCCAAAAGCACCTTTTTCCTCCATTTTTTGTCCCAAACCCCCAAAACACCACAAGCCTTCTCATGAACATTGGGAAACACTTATTTTAACTAAATTAAAGGACTTAAACTAAAACATAAAAAACATAACCTAATAAAAATAAGGTATCTTACAAGGTATAAACATGTTAAATGGGTTTTATGAGGGTTTTCAATCGTATGGAATTAATTGGAGGTGGTGAATATATTTTTTTATAAATTGGGTTGATAACTGTCTATAGAAAATTTACATGCCATTTAAATGTATTACACAACATGTAAATATCACTAGAAACGTTCCTTGAGTAGTTTCAGGACACAAATTGGTTCACGACATGAAAAGAATACACATCATGAAATCCTATTACATGGAACGTAAAAGTATACTTGGATAAATATTAATGTATTTTGAATTTCTTTATGTATCCCTTTAAAATTAAATAAACTTTGTGTAAATGGATTACATGTCATGTAATTATCGTGAGTAGTGGTTTTAAGTGGGTAGCATAAATAATTTGTTTTCATTATTTCATTATATCCCTCCTATATCAATCCTAGGTTGAACTCCAAACTATTTTGGATTCTCTACCTCTATTCTAGAAGCTTTACCTTTACATCATATCCCTATTGAGTTATTATTCTTAGGTTTTTCCCTCTCTTATATTGTTCTCCATCATTGTAGTAAAACTATATTGACTGTGGTTTTTTTGGTTTTGATATTAACTTGGGTTAATTTAGGTTCTTCTTGAAATATTTTACACCTTCATCCTTATTGGTGTTTGTTGGTGAAAGTGTTGTGTTGATCATAATATAAATCTATTGAGTCTAAAAATAAACCTATGGTTTTCTTAATCTTCAAGTATGTGTAATATTTCCATTATACCAACATAGTATGTTCTATAATTAAATTATTCATTTATTAATGGTAAACAAATTAATAGAATATCGGTTAGATTCATTGGATTATATTGTTGATGCGGCCTAGACCATGGATACACTTTGGGAAAGTGAATTCTTAATTAATGTGAATCTGCTAATGTCTTAAAGTGTGTTTAGCATAATATAAGACCTTAGTGATTTCTTAATATAGAATACCTAGGTAATGGATTATTTCATTTCCATGTGACTTTTAGTCATTTGACATATAAATGAAAGTGTAATTGAAATACAAATGGTAATTTGTATAATTAATTATTTTGTCTTATGAGGTGATATTATGATATCCTTTCTATTATGAATTGTTGTGTTAAAATTCTATAATATTTATATTTAGTGGCCTCATCCCAGTCCCATGATGGGTTGCTTATGTTGAGTAGGATATGCCTAGTTCCATGTTGTAATGCTTGTATTGAGAGAGATTTTCAGAGTCCTGTACTGTAATTCCTATATTGCGCAGCCTCAGCCCATTCTTATGTTGTAATACTTATATTGAGTGGCCTCTTCTCAACCCCATGTTATAATTCTTATATTTAGTGGGATCTTCTCGGTCCCATACTGTAATGATTATATTGAGCGGGTTATGCCCAATCCCACGTTGAAATGCTTATATAGGGGCCTCGAACCAATTTTTTTTAGTATTCAATGATTTTGGTTATGCGTGATTTTTCCATGGATATATAGTTTTTGGTTAGAATGTTTGTTCTACATGCTCATATATATTTTGTATTGGGGATGAAATAAGTTGATTTACATATATTGTATTAATTGATTAATTAAGACACATGTTATTGCTTTATTACAAGAAATTATCATCAAACTGGTTATATTTAAACACAATGGTTTCATCGTTATGAGTTATATTGACACAATATTCAGAATTATGATTGGTACCTAAGAAGATTACATGGATATATGTTTGGAGATGGAAAATAGAGCTTATTAATGATTTATTGCTTACTGGATGTGATAGAGTATGGTGATTGGTCTAGTTTGTAGTTCAGAACTGGAGACTTTTGGGATTATTTTATGTCATCAAATTTTTTTTGTTTTTATTACATTTAGTTGACATTTAGATACATATCATCCATCATTACATGTTTAATTATTATTGTATTATTTGGTTCTTTCCATATTTTCCAGTTATATGAAGAAAAAATCCACTATTTTTCTATCACTTTTATATTTTTATTATCTTTATTCCAATATATTGTAAACTATACCATGGGGTATAGTCCCCCAAAAATACATATCACACTGCTATTGCTACTTATCATTATCTTTCATACGTGTAGGTGCTCTTGAGGTCTATTAACAAATAGGTTTAGGCCATGTGAGAGACTGACAGGTCGGGGCACATTACAAAGTGGTATCATGAAATTGGGTTTCTATTCTATTTATTTATTATGTGCTAAAGGTATTAAGGGGACTTTGATGTGTTGAGACATGGTAATGATCTTGTGAATGGGAGTAGCTAGCCTAAGTAGAAGGGAAAATCTGAGTGCATAGGGATAGGATTATTGTTCAGGATATTCACTTGTTGTGGTTTGATATTATTTCACCTTGGGTGATTCAAATGTTGTGTGATGTTATTGTTTCTTGATATTTATACTCATAGACTGGTGCCGAATGATATGAGTATTAATGCCCCATGATAGGCACATTAGGATATATAATGGCATTCATTTTTCAAGATAGGGACATATTTATTTCTGGTGATATATACTTTCCTATATGAACTATGGTATGAGATACCTGTTATATATGATAGATGAAATGAAATAATTGATATGTCATACTAAGAAATTTTTAAGACATTTTTAGAGGTACTGGGAGTAGTGGTTCTGTATTGTTGATGCTTGTTGAGGTTGACTTTCTTTATTATCCAGTGTTCTAAGGAGTGTATTTTTCTTGTTGAGAAAATGTATTCTCATAATCTTTGAGTTGAGAATTAGAAGAGTGGAAAGCAGTATTCTCCTAATGCCAATGAACCCTAGATTCTTGTGGATATTAATGATCAGATGGATTTTTAGCTTCATGATATCTTCTTAAGGGTCATGTGATCCATGGAAATGGAGACTATTCACAAATTTCCTTCGATTTATGAACTAAATATTGAGTTCCAATTGCAGCATCTGCCTACGTTCAATAGGGAGGGAGGCCCCCAAGTAGCTAAGTTCTGGATATATTCAGTTCAGATGATCTTTAATCATATTAGGGAACCTTCATATTGGAGGGTTAAGCTTGATTCATATATTCTCCTTATACCTTCCAAGAATTGGTGGCCAATTCTAAGGCATGTTGGGCAGTAGGATGAGTTATCAAGGGAGGAATTCAAGGATAATTTATTGATATGTTTTTATCTAGAGATGTTTAGGGATGATAAGGCTCTCAAGTTCATGCATCTAACACATAAGGGTCTTTCAGTAATGGACTATGCTAAAGGTTTCACTGACTTTCAGTGCTTTCAAGCATCAATGGTTGTTGATGAGATATATATGTTAATAAATTTTTAGGTTGGATTTTTCTATGATATGAGGTTACAGACGAACATTTTTCACCAGTGTATTTTTTATATGTGATGAATCTGGAACTCATCATGAAAGGAAATTTGAGAGAGTCCCTGAGCAGTGGAGAGGCTATTTTAGCATTATGAACTGGAATCTCTTGTTATAGTAGAAGAAGCACCACTATAATAGTTTTTTCAAAGGAAATAGTGGACATATCATTCATAGTAGTTGTCATCCATCTCAGAACTGTGTTCTATTGTGGTGATTTCAATATAGAAAGCTGGTACACAAGGAGCATCATTTTTTGTACCCCACTTTGAAATGTCATGCTTGCAGAATGATGGGCCACCAACAAAGGTTTTACAGGGTAACATAGTAGCATAAAAATAGAAAATGATCTAGTTAAGTTATATAGACTAGGAGGGAATCAGATACTCCTTAACATACAAGTATATAGAGTTCCATAGGGCGTTTTGGTTGAGTTAGGGGACATGGTACCCCCAGTGTAAAAACAAAAATACCAGGTTGAGGAAATTTCTTAGGGGATTCAGGTTGGAGCCTAAGTTAGAGGGTCTGGTTAGATGCATGTTATGCAGGATACTCTAGCTATTGTGGATAGAAGACCATTTACTGTTAAAGGTGCGATTATTTTTTTTATCTACCCTTTCTTGAATTTTGTTTAATATAGGAACATCACATTATTTTTTATCTCCTCTTTTAGAAAATGGCTGGGGGTAGGATGTGGAAATATCAGACGGTGTTTCTACCATTGTTGTGTTATTGGGAGTACTTCTAAATAATATCAAAAGTTGAAAGGTTTGTTATCTTTATATTGGTGGTTACCATTTCTTGTGGGATTTTTTATCCTTGAAATGATAGGTTTAAATTCGATTCTTTGTATGGATTTTTATTCCTTCATTGTGATTATATTTACTATTACCATAGGAGATTTACCTTTCTATCTTCTTATGAAGGTATCTATTCTCAACAGGTTGAGTATGATCTTTAGAATGGTAATGCAGAACCAATTTGGTGAAGATTGGATTGTCACATATAACATATAGAAAGTGTTGTTCATGTTTATGGAAGGATATCGTATGATACTTTTCCTCCAGTGGTGGATCATTTTTATGATGACTTTTCTGATGAGTTCTCTAGATTACCACCCGATCAGGATATTGAGTTCATCACCAAGTTGGTTTTATGAGCGAGGCTAGTTTATATCCCAAAATAATGGATGAAAACAGAAGCGATTCATGGATTGAAATTTTAGTTAGAAGATTTAAGAATAGAGGTTTTATATAACCTAGTACATCTCCTTGGGGTTCTCCCGTTCTTTCTTCTAAGAAGTTTGATGGTACATTTCACTTATGTCTATATAATCAACGAATAAACTATATGATGGTCAATATATTGTATTCTATTCTATGTATTGATAATTTATTTGATTAGTTGAGAGGTTCTAAAATTTTATCAGAGACTGATTTGAGGTTATAATACCACCTGTTAAGGGTAATAGCATCATACATACATCAGAATGATTTTAGGAGTAGGTATGGATTGTATGAGTTTGTAGTGATGTCATTTGGTTTGACCAACACACCTTCAATATTGATGGCCTTGATGAATTGGATATTTCAACCTTTCATAGATCAGTTTTTGGTAGTTCTTTTAGGATATCCTAGTGTACTCCAAATTAGTAGACAATCAATCCCATCATCTTGAGATCATTCTGCGTACATTGATAGAGTATTGGATTTATATCAATCTAACCAAACGCAGTTTTTGGATTGATAAAGTGAACTTCTTGGTTCATCTCATCTTAGAGAAAAGAGTTTCAATGGACATAAAGAACATTATAGTTGTGGTATTGTGGTAGATTCCCAACAATGTATTATATATTAAAAGTTTTCTAATCTTGGCTAGTTATTATGGGTGTTTTATTTAGGACTTGTCCCATCTGGTAGCACTGATGTCATGGATGACCAAGAAGGAAGTGAATTTTGTTTAGTCAGATGTTTTTGAGAGATATTTTTAGAATCTAAAAGGTAGGATGAATTCAGAATCTATCCCCCACTTTAGAAATGTTGGGAAAATTTATACTATGTGCTATGATGTATTTGGAGTTGGACTTGGATTTGTTCTGATGTAGAAGGATCGAGTGGTTTTTTATGACTCTAGAAAACTGAGAACACGTGTGAGGAATTACACTACTCATGTTTTTGAGTTAGAAATGATGGTATATTCCCTAAGATTCCAAAGGCAGTATATCTTGGGAAAAAGGTTTGTGGTGTAAATGAACCATAAGAGCCCCAGGTATATATTTTCTTAGTGAGAACTGATCCTTGCAAAGAGGTGGTGTTTTTATTATTTAAAGTCTTTCAACTTGGAGTTGGCTTATACTCCACGAAAGGGAAAAATTTATCAATTATTCAATTAAAAAGATGCATATAGAGGGAGTGTGGGAGTGTTTTGATGAGTGGTGGACTATGGAAAACTTTGTGGACATGCATCAAGGTGTTCAGGAGTCATAAGGATGTGTATATATGACTTTGACATTTGTTATACCAGTTCTTTTGAATCAGTTCAAGACAGAGCAGTTAATTAATCTATATGGTATAGTTTTCAGAGGAAACTAATATTATAGGGATACACCATCAGGAGAGTATATTTGTAGTGATAATTCACTTCTTTTCCCTGGAAGAGTATGGGTTCTTATGGGCTTCTGTGAGGAGCTGATGAGAGAGTTTCATGATTCTAGAAGACTGGGGCATCTTAGTTTCATAATAATTTGTCATGATATACATAGACATTACTATTAGATAGGAATGAAGAAGGAGGTAGCATAATGTTTAGGGATATGTCATAATTTAAATAGTTGAAAGACTAGAATCGAAGGCCAGTTGGGTATTTTGAAGCCTCTACCTATTCTTGAGTGGAAATGGGATGATTTCAATACGGATTCTATGATAGGATTACCTTGGGAAACTGTAAAAATGATGAAGTATTGTCGATCATGGATAGAATGATGAATGTGGACCACATAATATCTATTAGAGAGACATTAAATGTTGACTATTAGTGTAGTCATTACATGCATTAGATTGTTTAGTTGCACTATGTTCTGAGGAGTATTGTTTTATACAGATATCCTCAATTCACTTTGCGGTTCTGGAAGGGTATTCCGAAGGCTCTTGGATCTTTGTTTATTTTGAGTACAATCTATCATCCTTATATTGATGGTCAATCTAAGAGGACTATTTAGCTTTGGGAGGACATGTTATGAGATTATGTTTTGAATTTTACTCATTCATGGGAGTAGAATATGGCTCTCATGGATTTTATATATAACAACGGCCTCAAGGAATTGGTCCAAATAGAACCTTTCTAGGCTTTGTATGGAAGTTGGTACAATTCTCCTCTTTGTTGTTTTGATGTAGGTTAATCAGTGGTTGTTGGACTTGTATCATGTATAAGAATTTTGAGAAGGTTTAGTTGATAAGTAGGTGGTCAGTGCCCACATAGATTAGGCATAAATCATACGTTGACCATCAAATATGGACTTTGGAGTTCAAGGTTGGTCATTTATTTTTCCTTTGGGTGTCACCTAGGTTGAGGTAGCTCCATATTAGGAAGTATAAAAATCAATCATTTAGTTTTTTGGGCCATTCGAGATAGTGGAGAGGGGTAGTTATATGGTATACTGATTGTCCCTTAAACAATACTATAGTTCCAAGCAGGACATCTTTCACATCTTGTAACTTCACAGATATTATCTTGAGACTTTTCATATGGTGGACATTTAGGATGTGAAGATTTTTCCTAATTCATCCTTTTAGGATCATTATATATGGATTTGATATCATAGAGAGAAGTTTCCCTAGGGTAGGATTATACCTCTAGTTCGAGTGTAGTTGATTTACAGGTGTATTCAGGAGGAGACCTATGGGAGGGAGTCTGATATATAAGAAAAGTGACTAGACTTGTTCACCGAGACCCCAAAGTGAGGCTTGGAATATCTTAAGGATGACCTATTATACGGTTGTGATGTTGTAGGATCCCATATTCTCTTGGCACAACATTTCATTGAACCTTGGTTCCGTAATTTTGTTCAAATACTGAGAATATTTATTGGGGAAAACGACCTAAAATTCAGGGTTGTATGTTTTTTTGAATCATTAGAGTCAAAGTATAAATGTTTTAAATGGTTTTTAAGAGTGTTTTCTATTTTTTGGAAGTATTTAGAGGTGGTTATGAGCCTTTTATAGAATATGGGAGGAAAACTATTTGTAAAACACTTACATGGCATGAAAATGTATGAAACAGATTTTAAATGTCGATAGACACTTGTCGTGAATGGTTGTAGGCCATGAACTAGTTCAAAATATGAAAAGTGAACATTCCATAAAATATTATAACATAAAATGTAACATTTTAATAGGATAAATATTAACATGGGGATATGGGATTTTTGGTGTATCCCTTTAAAAAAATACAGGATGCATAAATGGATTACATGCCGTGTAATTATTGTAAGTAGTGGTTTTCAGAGGTAAATATGGATGATTTGTTCTCATCATTTCATTTCATCCCTTTTCAATTATTCCATGGAAAAATATAGCTGATTTTGGAGTCTGATACCCCCTTCTAGATGTTATTATTATACATATGATCTCTAGTGAGTTATTCTTCTTAGGTATCACCCTCCCCTTTATTGTTCTCTGTCATTGAGGTAGAAATATTTTGACTACAAGTTTTTTCAGGTTTAATATTAACCTAGTTTGATTTAGGTTATTCTTTTCATCTTTTTCACCTTCATTATTATTAGATTTTTCCATTAAAAGTGATATATTCATCATCTGAAAAATGTTATGGTTTCTAAACTTAAACCTATGATCTTTTTAATTTACATGTATGTTCAATATTGTGACTACGCCAATGTAACATGAACTCTAATTAAATTATTGATTGATTAATGATAAATCATGGAATGGAAAATTTGTTCGATTCCTTGGATTATATTATTGATGTTACCAAGCTTCGGGCAAACCTTTTGGTGAGAAAACTCTAGATTAATATCAATTGGATAATGGATGTAACTATATATATAGTGATATGAGACCATAGGTGATTTCTTAATATATAATCTATTGGAAATGGCTTATTTCATATTGATATGACTTTTTATCATTTGAGATAATAATTAAAGTTTAATTTAAAAACATGTGGTAATTTTCAGAATTAAACATTGCAGTTTATGATATGATATTACAATATCCTTGCTGTTTTGGTTTGTTGTGTTAAAATTTCATAATGCTTATATTGTACGGGCTCAGACTTGTCCTATACCATAATCCTTATATTGAGTAGGCTCTACCATGTCCCATGCTGTAATAATTATATTGAGTGATCTCTAACCAGTACCATGTTGTAATAATTATATTGAGAAGACTCGGCTCAGTCCCATGCTATAATGATTATATTTAATATCATGTACCAAGTCCCATGTCATAATGCTTATATTGAACAAGATCTACCCAGTACCATGTTGTAATTTTTATATTGAGCAAACTCTACCCAGTCCCATGCTGATATTCATATATAATGGGGTAGACCAATATTTTGGTGATTTTTCCATATTTATGGTTATGGTTGATTTTCCCATTGATATATGGTTTCTTATTGGAATGTTTCTACTATATGCTCATAGATATTCCAGTATGGTGTTGAATTAGGTTGATTTATATATATATTGTATTAATTGATTAACTAATACCCTTGTTTAGAACATTATTGCACACACTTATTATCTAACTGGTTATATTTTGACACGGTGGTGTTGACCTACTAATTTATATGCACACCCAATTTCAACCTTCATTTGTTACCCGAGGAGATTACATCGATGCAGGTTTGGACAAGGGTAGAAGGCCTTGTAGTAGATTTATTACATATTGGATGAGATGGAGTTTGGTGATGGGTCTAACATGGGGTTCATAAATAGAATCTGTTGGGATTGTTTTTGTCATTTTATTTATTTATTTTTATTTCATTAAATTTACAATTAAATACATATCATCCTATCAATACATTTTTAGTTATTTTTAGATTATTTGGTTCATCCCTTATTTTTTAAGTTATATGAAATGTTATTTCTGATAGGTTTATGCTACTAAAATATCTTTTTATTATGATTATTTTAGTTTATTTTACTCAATAATCATGGTATAGTCACTCCAATATACATATCACACCCCCACTTCTAGTCAACATCATTTTCTATATGGGGAGGTGAGATTGAGGTCTCATAACCAACCCATTTTGGCCACGTGAGACAGTACCAGATAAGGGAATGTTACAAAATCCACAATAAGGAATGTTTTAAATGAAATATTATTTTTATATTTCAATAAATATAAAATTTTTATTCATAAAATTATTATAATTATTCATATATTTAATATAAAATCATCTTTCTCTTAAAAATACACTTCTTGAAAACATGTTTTTTCACCGCATCTGAGAGTTTTATTTTAAATTAAAACTTTCTATATTTGTGAATTAACTTTGGAAAATTATATTTAATATTTTAAATAATAATAATTTATATTATATAATAAGGATAAATTAATTTTGGACCATAATGAATCGTGAAAATAGTAAAAATTAATTATCACATTTATGGTAAAAATGGATTTTCCAGGGGTTAAACTAAAAAAATAAGAGTTAAAATGACATAAAATTTTGACTAAAATAAATTTCATGGATATATTTTGACCTTATAATTATATAGTCTTGATAATATGATATTTTTTATCCTTTTTTAATGTTAAAAATGTGATTACAACCTCTTATTTTCAAAAATACAAGTGTGTCACTTACCTCACTTATAAAAGGTCACCCACATTCCACTCTTCTTCACACCTTAAAATCTCATTTACTCAACCAAGACCAACCCAAATATCTTTATATCATCTATTCTCATAAACTATATCCTTTATTTTGATCAAAAATATATTCTAATAAGGCTTTTGGTCCATACCTAAAGATGTTTTGTGAATAAGTGGTATCATTTATAACCAAACATCTTTATGTTATTTCATATTGCACCTCTTTAAAATAGTATTAAATAATGATTATACAATAACAAAAATATATACCATATATTTATTAATAATAAAGATAATTTAATAACCAAGATCCATGTCATCATCCATCAAATGTGATATAAAATCGTCATTCCTATGTATGGTGAAATACCTCATCATGAACCGATGTTTTTCATTTTCTATCATTGCCTCTCATAGCTTGTATTATTCATGGATATAAATTATATATATTTTATTTGAAAAATATTTATACATATAGGTTTATTATATCATATATACCTTCATATATTCCATTCAGTAGGGGAAAAAATAATGTCACTCGTGTGTATGGTGGATTACCTCCTCGTGAAGCAATGTGATTTGTTTCTCACTAACACTTTACATATAAGGTAATAAGGATAAATTTAGTAAATATATGTGATATAAATGAAATAATAATTATATCCATGAAATATATATAATTATTAAAATATAATATTTCATTTTCTTTTTAACAGAGAAAAATAAAAATGTTGTTCGCGTACGTGTGGATTTCTCCCTCCACGAAGCGATGTGATTATTTTTTTCCTCAACACATCAAAATAATTATATATATAATTTTGTTTAAATAAATAATATGGAATTTATTATATTATTATCAATATTGAAAGATAAAATAATACATAACTTCCTTTCATAATGATCGGTGTAAAATATAAATGTTACTCATGCGTATGTATGACTAACCAAATTCATTATCACAATGTACATCATTTTTCAAAATTAACATTCATGATTGGTTTTAAAAATTATAATTTATTTATAATTATGATAAATATTTTATTAATATTTTTCTATATATGTTTAAATAATGAACTATTTGACCATAGTCAACCTACTAATGTTTTTTTGACAGATAAGTCGAATATCATCAAAACATCTGACGTATACTCAATTAATTAAGTAATTATATATGAAAAGGTAATAGTTGAAATAAAATAATAATAAAAACAAAAAATGTTTTCATGAAATTAAATATTTAACATAATTTCTTTATTTAGGAAGATAAATAATGAACTTGATGAAATTAACTCAAGGTAAGCAACTTCATCTCAATTTCCATTTACTGAGTCATATTTTGAGGTTGTGGACCTATATTCTTTTATGAGGTGTATATATATCCAAATTCACATATTATATTATGAATTTCACTATTATAATGTTTTTTTTAAATTTCATTCTTTCTGGGGCCTTACGATTAAAATTTCTTAAAAGTGATTGGGGATAATTTTTTAAAAAAAAAATATCTTTTAAAATTTCTTCTTAAATCCCTTTTAATTCCTTGTATAAATATTTAAAATTATTTTATTATGGAAATGCGGGTTTTATATAGGGTATTTTTTCATTATTTCAAAAAAAAATTAAAATTAACTTTGAATAGATTGTTAAAATTTCTTTATATATAACAAAAGGAATATTCTGTTTTAATATATATAGAAAGAATGTATTTTTCTTCCATTATAACCATTATTTGAAGCATTTATTCCTTAACAAGAATTTAGGTTTCTTTCAAATAAAATCCCTCCTTCACTTTTTAGGTTATTTTTTTATTGAAATGGTTTTTTAAAATAAAAGGGTATTCTGGTAATGAAAATCGGTTTTTAAAATAAAATTGTATTTTAATATCCAAAAGTGTTTTTCAAATGGGTTGAAAAGAGTTTTTGATGTGTTTTATGATGAAAAGTTTCAAGATTGAAATGGTTTGTTCATGATATGGACCTTGTACATTGTTTATGATGGGCGTTCCCAAATAGCATCAGGTGATCCCATTAAAGATAATATTATGGGTGCACCAAGATAGTGAAATAATGCATTGGGTAATAAATATGTTCTCCAGGGAATTATATGGGAATTTGGCTATATGGTTTTTATAATAATCAAGTGTTTGGTAAGGGGTCTATAAGGGTTCTATGAGATGTTGTACCAAGGAACCTATATGAAACTTCAATTCTTTATAATTATTTTTCTTGGAAATCATTTTTTTCAAAAGGTAAGATAAATGATACTTTTTAAAATCATTATAATTTCCATTTTAGGTAAAAAATATATTTTTAAGAAAAAAATCATGGGTTTTCATGTTTTTCACTTAATTATAGTTTTATTATTTTTATATCCCTTATTAATCTTTTTATTCTCATCTCAATTTTTTTTTAAATTCTCTCCATGAGATTTATGAATGGGTAAGAGAAAAAAATTAGTCATGTTTAAATTTTTGAAGACTTTTTATGAAAAGAAATCATCAGTTATTATAAAAGTTTTATATTCTATAAAAAAATAGATACTTATCAGAAATTTCCACTTTGTGTTATATGGTTTTTTATGTATGACTAATGATCTAATTAATTAAAAAATAAATATAAATAGATCCTCAGATATAAGAGACTTAATTATTGACTTAAAACTCGAGATTAGGTAATGTTTAAGGTTAGGTATGTATAGTTTGTTTCAAAGTATGGTTTAGAAAAATTTATATGTTAGTATAATGTTAATATCATGCCTTTGAATTATTCTACTTTTATGGTCAAGCTAAAATGATATAGAATTTTAATATCACCATTTTTCATTTAATATATTTGTATTCAAAATATTTTTTTGTAGATGAAATAGGGAATGTGTAGTGGTAAGGAATCTAGAATAAAAAATCTTTCCACATCAGTATCTAGAGATAGTTTAAATTTTAGTAGAATAGTTTTGTATAGTGATGGATCAATTGACATAAGCTATAAATGGTGGTGGTATCCATTCTAGATAGAAACCTTATTTACTATGAAGTAACATGTCTATAATATATAATTTCTTGAGGAAATATCCCCCATCATTCAGTGGATCATCTGACCCTATGGTAGTTGAAAGATAGATCAATGCGCTGGAGAGGATATGTGAATTCATGCTATGTTTAGAGTTCCAAAATTCAAATCATATTGTTTATCATTTTGAAGGAAAATATGATCGATGGTGGTCATTGGTTAAGAATACTAGAGATAAATTTGATCTTCGTTCTATGTAATTGGATATATTTAAGGATATTTTCCTTGATAATTATTTCCCTAATGTTGTTTAACTTCATATGAAAAAACAATTTATATAATTAAGGAAAAAAATATGAAGCTTTTGTGGCTATATATGAATCCAATTTTATAAAACTGACCAATTACATACCGGATTTTATTTTGGATAGTGATAGTAAAATTAATATATTTTAATCATGATTTAAACCAATTCTATATAGAAATATAGTCATAGAAGAATTTAAAAACTATAAGAAAGTTTTTGGTTGTGTTGAGAAATTTGAGATTGAGTTTTATAATGCTTATTTTCATTGTGATGATGAAAGTATGAAGTGGTATGGATTATAACTGATGTGAAAACATATAACAAAGTACCTTGAAGGTAAGAAATTGAATTTCCAATATTGTGGTATTGTGGTAAATTTAACCTTGGATGATATCTTTTGAAATCAGGGAAGTGTTACTGATGTGGAATGTTTGGCCACATGACCTGTGATTATAAGGAAAAGAATCCAAAAGAATCAAATGACGTGGTAGACAATATTCGTCCAATTTTAAGGTGTTTTACTTACAATGAGTTGATCATTTTGCTAACGGATGCCTAAATTTATAAACATAAAGAGGAAATCATAAACATAAAAAAGAAAATGTGTGTGGTAAAATCTTGTTCTACTACTATGGTTGATGTTGGGTCATAAAATTAAGAGGTGACATGTGTGTTACTTGTGTATTCAAATTTTTCCAATGCCCGTTTTAACTCTAGATCTTAATATTCTTTCATTTCTAATAAATTTTCAATAATAATGGGAATATGACATCATGAATGTATAGTTGAAATTTTTGACAAAAATCGGGGTGGAAATATGAGACAAACAAATATTTATTGGGATCTAACTATTTATATAAATGGGATGGCCTTTCCTATAAATATTATTAAACTTTCCATAATAAAGTTTTATATCATTCTTGGTATTGATTGGATTTCATTTTATTATGCTAAGATATATTTTATAGCCAACAAAGTTTTGTTCAATGATATCATTTATTTTATAAATTAATAAGAAGCTGAGAAATTGATTTGATATAAAAGTGGAAGTAACTTATATAATATTATTGAAAATAAAGAATTTGTTCAAATTGGTGATGTTCTAGTGGTGAATGAATATATGGATGTATTTCCTAGTTATTTTCCTAGTTTTATTCCTAATCAAGAGGATCTGTAACTTTTGACTTAGTGTCTAATACTAAGCATATTTCTAAACCCAATTATCGAATGGCTCAAGTGGAAATTTTATAATTAAAAATTAATTACCCTAATTATTAGATAATGGATTCATGTGACCTAGATTTTCATCATGGGGTTATCCTATTTTATTTATTAAAAATAAATATAGTTTAATGATACTTTTCATTTACTATATATATTTGAAAAATATAAATGATTAATAAAAGTATCATTTACCTCATATTAATTATTATTTTTATCATCTCCTATGAGAACCTTATTTTTCAAAGGTTAATCCTGGGTCAAGGTACACTCATTTTAAAGTGAAGGAAGCATATATTTTGAAGACTTCAGTTTAGACTAGATATAGGAATTAATATTTTTGATTTATTCTATTTGGGTTTTTCAAAGTACTTGCTATATTTATGGACCTTATGAATACATTTTTTTCATGAGTTTGTGGAAAAGTTTTTGGTTGTGTTTATGGATGAAATTATGGTTTATTTTGAAACTCAAGAGGAATATGAAATATACATAATGATTGGTTTGGAAATCTTAATAGAAAATAAACTGTATGGGATATTTAGTAGGTGATAACTTTGGTTGAAAAAAAATACATTCACTAGATATATTGTTTCTAAATATGTCATAACTATTGACCCACCTAAAACAAAAGTTGTTGAAGAATTTAAAAGACCCATAAAAATTACATGTATTTTTAATAGTCCTGGATTATTGGGTTACTACCAATAGTTTTTTAAAAACATTGCATAGTTGTCTAGCACACTAAAAAAGTTAACTCAAAGAGGAGTTAAATTCATCTATATAAAATAAAATGATGATTTTTTAAGGAAATAAAAGGAATATTAATTAATTATCAATTTCTGGGCCTACCTTCTAGAAATTTTTACTTTTCATCTATAAAGATTTTTATATAAAGAGACTTGGTTTTGTCCTAATGAAGAATGATCGGGTAATTGATTACACTTTACATTAGTTAAAACCACATTATTTAAATTACCCAAAAAAATGAATTGGAATTAATTGATGTGTTTTTTTAATTAAAAATTTTGGGGAATCATTTTTATGGACTATAGTTTGAAATATATAAGGATAAAAAAAATGTGTATATATTCAATCAAAAATAATTTAGCATGAGATAAATATATGGTTGGAACAAATCATAGATTATTATTGCATGATTAATTTCCATCCAACATAAGAAAACAAAGTGGTCGATTATTTGATATAGAAGAATAATGCTACATTAACCATGTTATATTTGTAAAAGGACCCTTTGGTTAATAATTTGATGAATTTTAGCCTAAAAGTTGTGGATGTAGGGACTTGCTCTCTTTTTTAGGTTTTAGGGAAATCAAATTTATCTAAATGAATTAAACAAGCTTAGAATAAGGATAATTATTTGTAGGAAAAGGAATAATACATTAATAAGTGTAAGTTGAATGATTTCAATTTTGATAAAATGGTTTTTTAATATTTGGAAAAATATTACTTTTTCCTTATAATTCTAATTTGAAGAAAGAGTTATTGAGTGAAGCTCAAAGTAATATTTTTTCTATTCATCTTGGTAGTTCTAAGATGTATAGATACCTTTATTGTTTTTACTCATGGGATGGAATTAAAAGAGATGAATTTACTATAAAGTTTTTCACTAGTTAGTAAGTTAAAATAGAATAGAAATTAATAAATATAATGCTTCATCCTTTACCAGATCCAAAGTAGAAATGTAAAAATATACTTATAGATTTCATGGTGGGATTTCCAAAGACTTCCCAAGGTAAAAATGCAATTATTGGTTATTGTTGATCGATTGACTAAATCTAAACATTTAATTCCCATTAAAGATACTATGTATTTAGATTATATTTCTTGATTGTATCTAAATTGGATAGTTAGGTTACATGGAGTTCCTCTCACCATTATATCGGACTATGATATCAAATTTAAATATAATTTTTAGAAAGACCTTATGAAATCCTTGGGTACTGAATTAAATTTTGGTGCATCTTCTCATTCTAAAACTGATGTCCAGTCTTACCAAATTATTTATACCATGGAATATATGATCCTATCATATTGAATAGATTACAAGTTAAGTTAGGATTATTATCTTTCATTGATTGAGTTTTCTTATAAACATAGTTTTTATTCCAGTATACAGATTGCTCCTTTGGATGTATTATATAGAAATCATCATTAGAAACCATGATTTTTGGAAAAAATTAGGAGAAATGAAATTGATTAGACTAGTGTTAGTAAAAGAAATGAATGATACAAAATAGTTTATTCAAAAACATATGAGGATGGATCAGAGTTGGTAGAAATGTTTTGTGAATAAATGGAGGAAATATCTTTCTTTTGAAGAAAGCGATCATATGTTTATTAAAGTATATCAATGTAAAAGTGCTACGAATTTTGGTAAAAGGGGATGTCAATTATATAGTTTATTAGACCATATAAAATCATAGATAAAGTTAGATTAGTTTTCTATTGAGTGGTTATTCCCTTGAGTTTATCCCAGGTACACAATATTTTTCTTGTCTCAATGTTATGAAAATATGTGGAACATTTATCTCATGTTTTGATCCATGAAAAAGTTCTTTTGGAAGGGAATATTTATTATGGGGAAAAAAATTTAGATTATTGATTGTGGAGAGAAATTATTTCTGAATATAGTAATTCACCATGTTATGATTTTAGGGAAAAAGCATATGTTTGAAGAGGCAACATGTGAATCTAAGGATTATATGAGAGAAATATATCACCAATAACTTAAAAAGCAGATAGAATTTTTAGAACATGATTTAAAAAAGTGTTGAATATTTTATATATTTGTTTAAATATGGAATAAATTATATTTATATTTATTAATAGATTAATATTCATTATAAAAATATTAAGTAATTTTTTAAATCAAAAGTGATTTTTTTTAAATTAAACACTTTTATTATAAGGGTTTATTTAAAATTTAAATTTCTAAATATTAAAATTTAAATTGGAAACAAAGATATAATTTTTTTAATCAATATATCTAAATTTACTTATGGTAAAATTTTGGGATTTTTTGAAAAATATTGGTTTTTCATTGAATTATGAAAACCCCGATTGTTTGTAAAAAAGTTATTTATTTTAAATAAATTAAGTAATCTAAAATTCCCATTATGTTTTTTATATGATTTAAATTAGATTAATTAAATTTTAGTTATATTTTTTCAACTTAATTACTTTTTAATCAATATTATATATAATTTTAGTAAAAGTTTGGTTTTGGGTTTAATAACAAAAATTTTCTACAAATAAGTTTAACGTGTTGAATGTTTCAACTTTTAAATAAATTAAATTAATACCTAATTAGAAATGTTTTAAATTAAATTAATTGATTATATATAAATAAATATTAACTTATATTCATAAAATTATTATTATTCGTCATATAGTTAATATAAAATTATCTTTTTCTTGAAAAATACACTTCTTGAAAAGCCATTTTTTCATCACCTATATGGTTTTTATTTTAAATTAAATATTAAATATTATACAAATTAAATTCATTAAAATGGATTCCATATTTTTAATCATCCTAATTTATATTATCTAAAAGTTTCAACTTTATTTTTTACCATAATGTTTAGTAAAAATAGTAAAAATTAACTACCATAGTTGAGGTAAAAATTGATTTATAGGGGTAAAACTAAAACGATAACAATTAAAATGACCTCCAAACTTGTCTAAAATATATTTTATGGTTATATTTTGACCATATAATTTATAATTATATATAATAGTTTGTTTTGGATCCTTTTTTCACATGAAAAACATGGGTGTATCTTTTTCTTTTAAAAAATGCAAGTTTTTCACTAACCTCACTTATAAATGGACACCCCCTATACTCTAATATTAATAGATTAAATTTCATATTTCATGTAAAATACGGAATAAAATATCTCCATAAATTACCTATCCACAACCTATATCAATTAGTCTGATCATAAATCTTTCCTAAAAATAATGTTGGTGCTTACCTGAGGAGGTTGTCTAAAGAAGATGTATCGTGCTCAATTGAGCCTCTTTGTATTATTTATTCTTCTACAACCTTAAAATATTATTCAATTATTATTATATAATAAAAAAAATATCTACCATATTATAATATTTTCTTATTTTAATTTCATAGCCTAAATCTATCTCTTCTTCTACCAAATGATATACGAAATGATCATTCATTTGTACGGCAGACTATCGCCTCGCGAACCAATGTCATTTTTTCGATTATCACCTATCAATAATTCTTATAATAATAGATTAAAATTATATATATATATATATATATAATATTTTTAACATATTTAAACTTCTGTATTTCTTATATCACAACTACATTCTACCATTCCATTCCATGGGGGATACAACAATATCGCTCGTTTGTATGGTAGAATACCACCTCACGAAGCGATGTGATTCATTTATCACTAACACTTTACATGGAAGGTAATAAGGAAAAAGGTAAATAATATATGTGATATAAATTAAATAATAATTATATTAATTAAATCTTTGTAATTTTGAATATTTAATTTATCGTTTTCATTCTAAAACTAAAAAACGATAATGGTGTTCATGTATGTGCGGACTACCCCTGCCACGAAGTGATTTGATTCAATTGTTTCATCACCACATCACAAGAAATATATGTATAATTATATTAAAATAAATAATATAGAATTTATGATATTATGATCATTATTTAAAGATAAAATAATATATGTATTCCTTCCATAATGATCATTGAAAAATGGAAATGTTACTCAGGCCTACGTACAACCTACTATCTCCATGATTGTAATGTATTTTATTTTTCAAAAAACTTATTTCATGTTTAGATTTAATAATTAATTTTTTGTATAAAATTTATAATTATTCCATTATTATTATTTTGGATATGTACAAATAATGACATCTTCGACCATAGTCAACCAATTGAAGTCATTTTTGATGTATAAGACAAAGACCATCAAAAAAACCATCATAAACTTAATTAATTAGGTAATTATATAAGACATGATAATTGTAGAGACCCCCAACATAGAACCTCAGAGCTGGTGGTCTCATTAATATATTATAATGATACACAATAATCATATCTTGACGGACTGAATGGTCTAGTATTATTGGTAAATGAGATATATTCTTGAAATTCACAATACATTTTAAGAAATAAAATACACAAATAATTTTCATTGATAATTCCGTTATTATAATTAGAATATCCCAACATATCAATTACAAAACACTTTCTCATATCCTGGTGATAATAAAACATAAAAAACTGGTTATATCAAATTCTCATTAAGGGTAAGAATACAACTAAAGCATTGAATAAATAAGGCATAATAGATATATAAAGGTAAATAACTGAAAACTCATTGCATTTAGTTAATAATTTGAACATAATATGGAACTAATAAATTATTATAAAATAATTCCCCATAAATAATCATATAGGAATGAATCTTAACCATGGATATTCTAACTAATCTAATAGTCACATGGAATATCAATAGCTGAATTCATAATGATGAATTGCATAATGTTGGACATCTAAAACATAACTTTGAGGGCTTGTGCCAAAAATTATGATACCATTGAGGCCTTATGAAAAAACCCTATCTATTTTGTCTTATGATACCTTCTACTGCATCGAAGTTATATTGTGGGCCCCACCATTCACTTACTAAGTCTAATGCATTCCTCTTATTAAAGGGGTGACAAAAGATCACCTTAAACATATGTATTGCAGAACATACATATGAAATGTCAATACTTACCCCAATTAATAAAAATAATCATAAACCATCCTGAGTAAAATGGAAAATGGTAAAATAATTATGGTTCCCTAGTTAAACTGATCATAAACCATCCGAATAAATAATAAGGATGGTATCATTACAATGTAACCTCATTCTATAATAGTTATAATAATGGTTTTAGGTTACTAATGAATAAAAATACCAAAAAATATTATTTAAATTATTTTTTTGGAAAATATCCTTTAGACACTGAAAATCAACTTTCAAAAAAAATTAAAAAATATTATGAAAATAAATTTCCTTGAAATTAAAATTTTAAAACATGTATATTAATCTATAAAAAATTATTGGTAATGATGGTGAAAAGTTGTGTTCATACAGTACATGTAAAAACAATGATTCCATATTTTCAGTGAAATCCAAATAGACATTATTTTATAAATGATAAAAATATTCCCTTGAAAACAATTTTATAAAATAAAAAATGGGTAAAAATTAATATATTAAAACATTTTAAAAGGTTAAAAATATTTTTGAAATTTTGTTTTGAAAACATGTATCTTTACAAAAAAGGATTTTCGACCGAAGAGAGAAATAAATTTGAATTTTATTAAAAATAATTTCTCAATCATTTTAAGTATCTAATAGTGAAAATAGTACTAATACAAAAATAAATCTCATAAATAACTATAGTATAATAAAATATATTTTGTTTAAAATAGAAATATCAAATAATTTACTCAATGGATACTTAAACCAAAAAAATCTCAAATAGCGACGAGAATGTGAAATAAGCCCATACCGCTTTGGTAACATTTGTATCATAATCCCCATGAAAGAAATAACATTAAATGAAACATTAAATTCCATGAATAAAAATTAATTCATGATATAACATGATTAAATGGTATTATATTCACCACATAAAAGAAATAAGTGGTAAATATGGTGTATGTCTAATTGAAGAAAAAGTGGGATGAGAAATAGTTACCTTGAGTCAGACTTGTCTTGTACATTCATTAAATTGCATAATAATATACTTATGTTAATTATTTAATTAATTAAAAACAATTTTAAAGTTTAATATTCCTTTTAGTTTACATATTACAATGTAATATATGAATATTTAGTCAAATAAGTTTATGTTTCATGTTTCAATGATCTTTGGATTATGTGCCCAAAAAGACTTTGGTTGGTTGACTACGGTCAAAGGGGTTATTATTTAAAAGTATCCAGAATAATATTAATGAAATAATTATAATATTTATTAATAAATTACACTTTTAATACCAACCATGAAATATGGTTTGGAGAAATGATGTATATTATGATCATTAAGAGGGTAGGTCATATGTACGCATGAGTATCATTTCCATTTTTTAATAATATTTATTTAAAGAAGGTAAGTAATATTTTATATTTAAATATTGATAATAATATAATAAATTCCATATATTTCTTTAAATATAGGTAAATAAATCATTAAAGTGGTGTGATGTTGAAAAGGGGGACACGCCGCTTTGTGAACGCGGTAGTCCACACGTGCAAGAACAATGTTACCATCTCTCAGTGAATGAAAAAGGTAAAAAATAAAATGATATATTATCTTTTAATAATGATAAATATTCCATTAATATAATAATTATGTAATTTGAAACACATATAATCATTAAATTTATTTTTATCACCATTCATGTTAAGTGTTTGTGAAAGGTGAATCACATTGCTTTAGAAGACTATAGTCCACCACACACCCGAGCGATTTTATAATATGAAATATAGAATGGAAGTAAAAAAATATACATAATATAATGAATCTATAATTATAATTATATTATCAATATAATATATATATATTATATCCATCATCGTACCCAATATTGAGAGATGGTAATGGAAAAACAATTGACATCAGTTCGCGAGGTGGTTGTCTGACGTACATACAAGTGGTGATTTCGAACCCCATTTTATTGATTTGGGGATGGTTTTAGGTAATGATCTTAAAATAATAACATATAATAATATATAATATACTAATATTATTATAAAATAATTCTTTAAAAATAATTTTATGAGGTAGATGAATAAATAAAATAATAATGTTAATTGAAGAATGTTACCTCTTCTATGAGTAACCTCATTTGGTTTGCACCAATGGCATTCCACGGTTGGATTTGCATGAAAAATAAGGATTATAAGATGAGTTTATGGAATTTTGGAAGTTATTTGGGTAGTTTTTGGTCGAAATAAAAGGTTTTAAATGTGTTAAGAAAATATGAGAGTGGGTGTCCTTTATAAGTGAGGTGAGTGGCACGCTTGTAGTTTTTTAAAATAAAAAGGTTTTCCCATGTTTTTCAAATGACTAAAGGGTAAAAAATGGATTATTATCAAGTGTTAGACATTATAATGTCTAAATATATCCATAAAATAAATTTTGGACAAGATTTTAAGTCATTTTAACCATTGTTTGTTTTAGTATAACCGCTGATAAACTCTTTTGTACCCTAACCACAGTAAATATTTTTTACTATTTTTCTATTCATTATTGTAAAAAAATAAGTTTAAATTATTAGATAATATAAATTATTATCCTTACAAATATGGATAACATTTTTCATGTTACAATCATAAAATTGGAAAAAAATAATTTAAAATTAACCATGTAAACGTGCTGAGAAGCAAGTTTTCAAATAAAAAATGTTCACAAGTTTACAATGTTTTTATATCAAAATTACATGTTAAAATTATTAAAATGAAATAAATAGTATTAAAAGATTTATAATTTATCTAATTTCACTTTAAAACTAATTTAAAATTAAATTTGACATTATAAATAATTTAAATAAAAAGGCAGGTTTTAGTTAAAATTCAGTAATTTTCACTGTTCATTAAAAAATAAAATATTTTAGAAAAATCTCAAAAATTCAACCAAAGATATTTTTTATATTATAATATAAAAAATAAAGTTCATTTAATAAGATAAAATATCTAAAAGTTGAAAAAGTTAATTTTTATGTTTTTGCACAAAGTGTGACTAAATCATCCTTCAGAAAAAATACATTTTTTTAGAAAACATTACTTTTTATTTTAGATGATTATTATTTTATTTCCAATCAATATATGACCATAATTTTCATAATTTTGTTATTATTATTCATACCCACCAACTTAATGGCTAGTTTACAATGTTCATACTTAAATAATATTTTAATAAAGTATTTTTTTAACCTGGTGTTTCATGCATCACAATCTATCGAAGAGATTGAATTTATTTTAAAATATATATAACGTAAATTATTAGTATGTAATAGTATTTTCTAATTTTTGTGTAGCATGACATTAATTCGATCAAAAAATATGTTCCTATTTTAAAATCCTTGGATATTAAATTCTACCCCCTTAAATAAATTTTTTACATGCAATTAAATCTTGATGTTGGTATTCAAGGGTTTTAATTTTGAAAGTACCATTATTAAATTCTACCCCCTTAAAAGGGTTAATAAAATATCCCATTAATAACAGAGGAATGAAATTAGAAAGTTGATATGGAATAACACATAACCAAGTTTATAAGTAGGACAACATTGGTGGAATTGAATATTTGGACATTGAAGAAAAGACTATATATTTACAGAGAGTTATAGAGGACATTGATCACAAGAAAGTAAATGATTAAAGTAAAGTTAAGGACCTAAAAACCATAAATATTTAATGATTTAAAAAGGCTATCTGATTCTTCTGATATAAAGGTAATAGGATAATTTTTTTGTTTCAATAACCTTTTCCTACAGTTGAAACATTCCTTTATAATCTTAGAATATAAGGAAAAATACCTACTCGATAAATTTATATATCATAAGAAAATTTTCATAATTTGTTTGTGCTATGATAAATTTTGAATTTATAAATTTTTTTAATAAATGAATATCTAAAATTGATTTTTTTTGTCACGAAGCACTAAAATTCACATAGATCGTAAGATCCATAATATAATGATAATTTATTCATTTGATATCCAGTAATTATTATAAATAAATTGTTAAGGTAGGTTATACAATATTCATAAATATTTATTTTGTGAAGTAGTACATTAATATATAAAACCACATACTATGTTCAATATAAACCGTTTAATAAATGTTTAACCTTATGACCCTTCCAAAAGATTAATATCCAAAACATAAAAGATGAGGTCACTAAATTTTTAAAAATGAACTTATCATTAATCCCCCAAACAACATGAAATAGATCCTAGTCATCATACACCAAACATGTTAATACCTCCATCAAGTATTCTCTTGAAAAATGGAAATAACTTAAATTACCATAAAACATTTTTGAAAACATGCATTCCTCATTATTACTTAAAGAAAACATAAATTACTGGATATATTAACAAGATACAGAAAATTTTTTAACTCCATAAATGATATCATTGACCACTTAGTCAAAACATCTTTAATTATTTCCAATCTAGTCATTACTATATAATTTATTTTATCTATATCAATCATCTATTTATCCCAAAATCATTATCTCAACATAAGAAACATAATAAGGGTTATCTTTCCCTCAATCGTATGTTTTCCAAGAAGTCCAGCTTTCCACTAAATCAATTTTCTTGGTCATCAGTATCGTTCAACATATGGTTTCAAATCCTTAATGAAAAAATTACTATATTATAATCCTTATTTGTTTCTTATGTATTAGAATCGGGATATCATTGATAAAGTACACAAATGACAAAATTCTTGAATACAGACAGATAAACATTAAATAATGATCATCATAAATATTGGCATGTGATACTGTATCTTTATATGGTGATAATGTTTGGGATACTATTTACCTTTAAAATATTAACTTAATCCAAGCAAATAAATGACCATTATTGATCTTTAGATTAAGTGCCTTGAGTTTGTTCTAATTAATTATTCTATGTTTCATTTCTAAATGATGTAATACACTATATATGATCATATCATTGTGAAAAATAATGTAATATATGAAAACTAGTGAAATAATTGACATAAATTGAAAATTTTACAAATAGATAATCTAATAATAAAAATTATGGTATTTTTGGGGATATATTTATTTTCATATCCTTAATAATGGTTTGTAATGAAAATGTGAATTATCCTAATCATATACACTATGGTTTTAATCTAGGTACATAGTAAGCCCGATTATCATGAACTAAGTGATGATTGGGTCAAGACCAATTCTCATTTTTCATAATTATTACCCAATCATACTTCCCTTCTAGATAGACGTATATTTTTAGTATCTATATAGGGATTTATTTCTAAGAAAAACCACATAATATATACCTTACGACAAATCTATCATGTTTTTATACCTATCCTCAAATTTTATTATAGGGATGTATTCCCTAATATATGTTTTATAAAATATAGTTCCCGATGTTTCTACAAAAATTTCCCTGATACTAATTCTAATAACCTTTAACCTAGTATTCTAGAGCTTAATGTTGAATTTTTATGTTGGCATAAGATGCAAGGAATTTTATTCTGAAAAAATGAATAGTTTAGTAGTCTTGGTAAACTAGATACATTCTTTAAATTCACATAACATTTTAAAACACAACATAAAAAAATAATTTTATTTGAAAATACAATTATCCCCCTTAGTGTATGACTATATATTAATCACAAAACACTTCTTTGTATCTCAAGGAAAATAAAACATAACAAACAGGTGAGCTCAGAAGTATAGTAAGATTAATCATATTGTAGAAGTTATGAATAAATAATGAATAATCAAAATTAAAAGTTAAATAACTGAAACACATGTAATTTAATAAATAACATGATAATAATATGGTAGGAACAAATAATGATCAAATAATTCCACATAAATAGTCACATGATCGTGAAACTAAACCATGGAAATTCTAATTAATCGAATACTCATATGGTATATCATCAACTAAATTAACAAAGATAGAATGCATAATGTTGTACATCTAAAACATATTGTTGAGTCCTTCTTCCAAGACATCTAATACCATATAGTCCTTGTTTCATGACATCTAATAGTATTGAGGCCTTATACCCTAATATCTATATAAACGGATAAGGTCTCAGCCAAAACCCAATTTAGTTTCTCTAATGAGACCTACCGATGCATTAAGGGGATATAGTGGGCCTCAACCATCACAAACCAATTCCAATAACTTCTTCATATGAAAGGTGTGAAATATAATCAACTTAACCATTCTTATTGAAATACTAATATACAATATGTTAATACTTACCCTAATAAATAAATATAATCATAAACCATCCTGAGTAAAATGGTGAACGTTAATAAAATTGTACATCCCTAGTCAAACTAGTCATAAACAATACAAATAAATAATAAGTATGGTATTAATACAAAATATCCTCATTGGATCGTAAGTACAGCAAAGGTTGATTTTATTGATTATTATAAATACTATAAAAATTTCAATTAAAAACATTTTTGAGGAAAATATCATTTTCCCGTTAAAAATGACCTTTTAAGACAAATATTTTAAACAAATTGAAAATAAATTTATTTGAAAATAAACTATTGGAAATATGAAAATAAAATTTAAAACATTGATTTGTCATGAAAGCAATGTTTTTCACATTTTTCATATTAGAATAAAGATTCCAATAACATTTTTAATATAAGAAAAATAGGCATTATTTTGAAAATGACATGTAGAATCCATTAAAAACATTTTTTTAAAAGTAAAATTTGATTAAAAATATATTTAATTAATTATTGGAATAATTTCCAAATTATTTTACATAACATTTTTAGAAAAATGGATTTTGATGAAAATTTATTTTCGATTGAAGAGTAAAATAAAGTCATATTTTATTCAAAAAAATTATCTCAATAATTTTAAGTACCAAAGAGTGGAGAAATGGTACTATTTCATTAAAATTTCATGATTAACCAAATGAGAATAAGATATATTAAGTTTAAAATAGAAACACTAAATATTTCTCCCAAATGAGACTGAAACAAAAACAATTCCAAAAAATGATGAGAATGTGAAATAAACACTTACCACTTTGAAAACGTTTATATCATAAGCCCATGAAATAAATAACATTAATTAAAACTTTAAAAAAATGAATAATAATTAATTCAAAATATAACATAAAAAATTTCATTATATAGTAAAGGTGGTAGTCCACACGAACATGAATGATGCTATCATCATTTAGTGAGTGAAAATGTAATAAATAAAATGATAGAGTATCTCATTAAAATGATACATATGTCATAAATATCATAATTTTTATTTAATATAACATATAGTAATTAACATTGTCTTTATCACCTCTAATGTTAAGTGTTAGTGAAAGACGAATCACATAGCTTCATGAGGTAGTAGTACGCCATACACATGACAGACATTATTGTATCCCCTATAGAAGAGAAATTAAAAAGGTATATTTGATATAATGATTTTAATTATACAATTATATTATAAATATAATATATATATATATACATCATCATACCAAACCGTTAGATGTGGTAAAGGAAAAATGAATGACATTGGTTCGTGAGGCGGTAGTCTGCCGTACACACAAATGATGATTTCAAAACCCATTTGATGGAAGTGTTGGTGGTTGTAGGTCATTAACTTAAAAAATAACATCTAGGTATATGTAAGATACCAATGTTATTATATAATCATTTTTTAATAATAATTTTAGTTCTTTTTAGGAAGAAATAATATAAAAATTCTCGTTGAAGATTTCTACCTCTTCTTCAGACAATATCTTTAGTTTTGCACTAAAAGACTTCCAATGGTGGATTTATGCACAAAAATAAGTCTTCTAAAATTATGGGATGGTTTTTGTTAGGTTATTTAAAATTTTATTTTCTGAACCAAAAGGGTTTGAAGGTGTGAATAAGATAGGATAGGGGTGGCCTTTTATAAGTGAAGTGAGTGTCATACTTGTAATTTTTGAAAACAAAAAGATATACCCACATTTTTCACTTGAATAAAGAGTTAAAATGGATTATTATAGATAATATGAAGTAATATGGTCTAAATATATCCGTAAAATATATTTAAGACAAATTTTTATTTCATTTTTTTCCATTATGTTTTTATTTTAACCCCTAGTAAATGCATTTATACCTAAAATGTCGTAAATAATTTCTCTATTTTTAAAGAATATTACGGTAAAAAATTATGTTAAACTTATTAGATATATTAAAATATTATTCCAATTATTCAATCATTTTTTACAAATTCTATTAACATAAGATGAAAAATTAAGTTAAATTTAATTTGAAAGACCTGATGAGAAAGTGGGGTTTCAAAGAGAAAATGTTCCAAATTTTACAATTTTTTTATATACTAATTCAATATAAAAATGAATAAAATTACCTAAATTAGAATTATATATGTATAATTAAAGTAATCAAACTTTAAAACAAATTCAAAATATAATTTAACTTTATAAATAATTTAAATAAAAAGGAATTTTTTAGTCAAAATTCAGTGTTTTTCATTATTCATCAAAAAAATGAATTATTTTAGAAAAATAAAAAAGAAAACCTCCGCTACTTTATTTATTATAATATCAAAAATTATGTCTATTTTATCAAATAAATTTTCTAAAAGTGTTAAAAGGTAATTTTAAGTATTGTGTGCAATGCATGATGGAATTTCTTTTAGAAAAAAATATAGTTTTTCAAAAAAAATTAAAATGATTATTATTTTATTTCCAATAAATATATAACCATAATTATCATAATTTATTTAGTAAAATTATTACCCCATATATTAATGGCTAGTTTATAATGTTAATTTTTATATAATATTTTAATTGTGTTTTTTTTAACCTGGTGGTGTGTCCATCGTAGGATATCAAAGAGATTGTATTTATTTAAAAATAAATATATCATAAAGTCATGGGAAGTTATATTATATTATAATATTGGTGTTGTGTGTCATAATTTATATAAAACATGATTCTCCTATTTTAAAATCTTATAGTGTTTCCCTGATAATTTTAATAAAAGGAATAATAACCTTAGAAAAGTTTTCATGGAAGTAAATAATAAACTTGAGTTTATTATTTAAGAAGATAAAGAATGAACATGAAAAATCAAACTCAAGGTAAGATACTTCATATAAATTACCTTTTATTGAGGAAAATTTTGATGTTATTCAACTATGTTATATTATTATATGCATATATATCCCCTTTGACATGTTATATGATGTATTTTTCTATTCTAATGGTATTTAATGTTTTTTATAATGTTATTATTTCAAGGGAATTATGATTCAAATATTTCCAAAGTGATAAGGGAATTTTTTACAAAAATACCTATAAATGTTATCAATATAACAGTCTTTTTCTTCCATGTTCATTTTTTTAAAATGATTTTTTATTGATATGAGAGTTTTATAAATGAGATTTTTTCCATTCTTTTGTGGTTTTTGAAAAAAACATTGTATGAAATATTTAAATTTCTATAGATGTAATAAATAGAATGTTCTATATTAATGTATACAGAAACAAAAACTTTTCCCTCCACCATAACCATTATTTTAAGCATGTATCCCTTTTTATGGTTCTTTTGGTATGGAATATTGGTTTTCAAAATAAAAGGGCCTTTTTGTATTGAAAATATTTTTTAAAAAGAAATGGTATTTTTTCTATCTAAAAGTGTTTTAAAAATTGGTTTAAAATTGATTTTTAACTGCTTTATGGTGAAAAGTTGTAGGCATAAAATATTTTATTCATGATATGGTCCTTGTAAATTGTTTATAATGGCTACACCCATATAGCTTCAAGTAATCCCGTTATAGATTTAATGATAGGTCAACCCATATAGCTCTCCAATTAATTGGGTAATTATTATGTTCTCTAGAGGATTACATTGGAAGTAAACTATATGGTTATTCCAATTTATAAGGGCTCTGTAAGGGTTCTTTGATATTATTTCTTAAGGAACCTACTTGACTTTTCTATACCTGATAGTGAGTTTTCATAAAATAATTTATTTTCAAAAGTTAAGATAAATTAATATTTTAAAAGAATGCTTATTCCCTTCTTGGGTTAAAAGTTATGTTTTTTAAGAAAATTGTTTTATGTGTTTTCATATTTTAATAGAACTAACCATTTTCTTCTTTTTATATCCTTTACTATGATTTCCCGACTCATCCCACATTTTTAAAAAAAATTCATAGTATTTTATAATGGTAAAGGGAAAATAAGAAGTCAAGTTAAATGTCATGAATATTTATCAGGAAAAATAAATAATTTTTTATTTTATAAAATTTTGATTATAGAAAAATGGATACTGGTCAGATGTGTCCACTTTGTATTATATGTTTTTGTTATATATGAGTATGACCTAACTCTATAAAAATATAATCTTTAAATTACCATCAAAAGTAAGATAATAAATTATTGACTTAATAATAAAGATTATATAATGTTTAAGGTCAAATTATTGTATTACATTCAAAGAAATAACATTTAAAGACCCTGATCATTCAAATGGGTTGGAGTCAAAAAATAGAGTTCCCAAAGATTATCTTTTTTAAGGTATGGTCCAGATCGCTAATCCTAAGAGTTAGGTAACCATATCACATTATTAGTATGGAGTCATACTGGTCTATTAAATATAAATAGTTAATATAATGGACGGATATAGTTGATTATTTTCAATATGATTCTTTAGGTAAAATATTTTTCCCCTAAAATATCAAAACATTCCTTTGCGAAATGATTGGTATGATAGCTTACCAAAAAAATTCAAAGTGATGAGAGTAATTCCAAATGATACTCATTACTTAGTGAAATTTGGATCACTTAAGGTAATAATTTATAAGGTCATAATTTTACTGTGAGTAAATTTATTATAATTCCAGGGTGAAAAGATATAAAACATGATAATAACCCATAGATATGTCTTTGTTATAGAGTATTCTATGAAAAAAATACTATCATTTTTAGATTTCATATAGGTGTGGTCTATAATGTAATTCAATATTGGCTTATATGGTTTACAAGCATTTTCGAAGTGAATAATTTTGAGTATGTGAACAATAAAGTCATAGAAATCAATTTCTTTGATTTTTACTCATGTTTATTTGATATTGGATGTTTGTTACACATTTTTGATGATAAACATAGATCATAAATTATATATAATTGATAAAAACAAAACTATATCTATCTATTGGAATTGGAGAAAGATTTTCTATATTGGAGGTCAGAATATATGATCTAACTATTAAAATTGTTTTATATATGGAATGAGAAATGTTTAACTATTTTTGGGTCATAAATATAAAATTCATTTATAAATATTGTTTTGAAATGATGAGATTATAATTAATTTTTAATAATAAGAGGTTTTCTATGTATTTATTGATGAAATGTTTTATGGAATTGGGAATATGGTGAATGGTTTAGTTATTCTTAACATGCATAGTTCTATTTATCAAATTCAATATGAGAATATCATGGTTCATTTTGACACCACTTATCTTTGTTATTGTCTCCTTGGACATATAAATTAAGAACAAATCCAAAGACTCTAAAAATACAGATTTTTGGACATATTTCATTATGAATCATTTCATAATTGTGAGTTATATTTATTTTGAAAAATGACTAAATAACCATTTGAATAAAGTTTTAGAGGGTTAGTGAAATACTAGATTTTATGCTTAGTGATGCATGGGGAGTAATGGGTTCTCAAGTTAGAGAGGGTATTGGTTCTTTATTACCTTTATTGATGATTTCAATTAGTATGGTTATGTGTTTTTTATGAGGCAAAAGTTTAAATTCTTCCAAAATGTCAAGGTATTAAAAACTTAAGTCCAAATCAAACTAGGAAAAAGTATTAAGACTCACTAATAAAATTTGGATGGTGAATACTTGAGCCATTAATTCAATTATATTCTTAGATATTATATAATTCTTTAACAACAAATAACTCAAAAAATGTCATAATGGAATGTGGTGTGTCTGGGAGAAGAATCATACCCTATTGTACATTGTTCTATCAATTTTGTGTCATTGTAACATTCTTATATCATTCAAGAAATGTGCTCAAGAAACTCATATATTATTACTTAACTATGTTAAATCCAAAGTATTCATTAAGACACCATGTGATATATTCACTAGGAACAATCTTAATTTTTATATGAGTATTTTGGTTTGAGAATTATACCTATTCTATTTTTAATCTAACAGGATTAACCCGAAATTAGAAAAATTATTAATTGTTTTGTTATCCTAAAGAAACTATGTGAATTCATTTCTATATTTTAACTAGGAACACAGTGTTTATAGACTAAATCATTACATTTATTGATAAGTAATAAATAAATAATGGAGTTAGTATGATTAAATCTAAATATGAAGCATCTAAAAATAATAATAATCAATTATTCCTGAGATGGAAAGTAAAATGTTTCCACAAATTTTTATAAAAGAAGAGCCAAGCCACGTTACATAATAATATTAAATTTCTTATAGAATTCATCAGAAACCAGAGAGGAAATTATTTATTAATGAAAATTATGATGAAAAAATGTTGATATACAATGAAACTACATCCTACTAAGATTCCATTGAGAATTTATATTTAAATAAATAATCAGAGGCCATGAAATTTGAAATGGAATCCTTGTACACTAACTGATTTTTGAACTTGGTGGATGTGCTTGAAGAGGTGAAACACATATATTGATTATGGTTTTCTTAATAAAACAAACATGGAAGGTAGATTTACTACTTATAATTCCCATCAAGAAGTTAAAATTTGTAAAAAAAATAAGTTTTAAACTATGAAGAGGACGTTTTAGTAGTAGTATTGATAAAGATGATTCGGACATTTCTTCCCATAACAGTTCATTATAATTATGAGATATATCACGTGTATGTCAAAATAGATTATAAAAAATTTAATTCAATCAAGGATGTATATCCCTAATGATATAAAGTACTGAATGGTATTTTAAAGGTTTTTATGTTGAAATAGTTTATTTATGGATTGAAGCAATATTCTTGGTGTTGGAAAATCTAGTATGATGATTTAATAAAATAGTCCAGTTTTATCAAGGACACAAATTATTATTGTATATACAAGAGGTTTAGTGGGGTATTGTGAAATTTATAGGAGTTTATATGGATATAATACTACTCATTGAAAATGATATCATGATTTTACATTTTTTAAATATAAAGTTAGGAAAGATATATATGATGAAATACATAGGTGAGGCAGTACGCATACTACTATTTAGTGTCTATTGTGATCGACTAAAGGGGTTTCATAGATTAAGTTAGAATATATATTCCAGTAAAGTGAAAAGATATTTCACATGTAACACCCCAAGAGGGCGTATTTTGTTTTATTGTATTGGTTAAATTTTTGGATAATTTAGGATCCTTGTAAAGAGTTTAAAAGGATAGATAGGATTAGTTATACATATTCCATAGGATCTATCATGTTTTCCATGTTATGTACTCAGCCCAAAATTGCTAATGATTTGAAACTAATAATTAGATACAAATTCAATTACAGATAGAATCACTAGATTTCCATAAAGAATGTCCTTAAGTGATTTAGAAGAAGTAAGGATAATATATTACACTTTTTAGGTGAGGATAATATCATTATAATGGTTTACAATAATTCTAGTTTCTAAAACAACAAGGTTGATGTGATATCTCAATATTTATTCACATTTTTCGTCAATGATGGAGCTATAATTTGCAAGTGTTCCAAACAGGCCATCATGGAGGACTCAAAAATATAGGCATATTAAATTATTATATAAAATATTGTAATGTATGTTGTTTGAAAAAATGAATCTATTACTAAACTTAATTGGGTCAATAAAACTGATTGTATGGACCTTTCCAAAAACATTACATATTATAGATAATTTTACTAGAATTCACTTTATTATATTCCCAAAAATATTTTAGGTTTAGATTTTTAGAGAGTTAGGTCATAACTCTTATATAAAAACCCAAATATTACAAAGTGGAAACTTCTATTAATTCTCTTTTTTTCATAAAAATATTAAAATTAAACATGTTTAATTTTCATGAAACATCTTCACTATTTTCAACTCTAACACAACCTTATCCCTACTCATCATTTGAAAAACATTTCAAAACATGGTATAATCAGAAAAATCTTAGTAAGGTACATTAAAAAAAACATGTTATTCTAGTGAAAAACATGAAAACCCATAAAATACTTAATTATATTAAAGTATTATTTGTGCTTAGGAAACAAATCATTTCTAAATAGAAAACACATATTTTTTCTTCAAAGAAAATTTCAAAACCAATAAAAACATAGATAAAAGATGCATAAAACTTTGGGCATAATTTTCATAACAATATTACATATGGAGTAACCCTTATGGTTACACATGGATCAAACATCATAGTTATAAAAGGAGTAACCATATCATTTACACATTAAATAATCATCACAGCTATACATGGAATATCCATCATTGTATATTCCCAAAATCTATATGTAGAAACCAAATTGGTTAACTTTTTACCTTTACTGAATAAATTTTAGAGCTATAATGGGGCTCAACCATTATTTATTTATAACATAATCAAAAATATTTAAGAAAAATCCCCAATATACCTAACATAATCCCAATACATAAAATCTTCAGTTTTCAAAATAATATTTTCACCAATTAGAAAACGTTTTTGGATATTGACTTATCCATTCCATTTTAAATCCCATTTTGAAAATAACCAGTTCATTGGGAAGGAGGATTTTCCTTTGAATAAAATAGGTTATTTTTGTAAGGGAATCCAAAAATCAAATAAATTTTATGTTGGTATGAAATTTCATTATTTTCATATATATTAAATTATAACATTTTTTTGCCTTTTAGTGAGGAAGATTAAAACATGTCCTCAAAGGATTTATTTTGAAAACCTTTGAAAGAAATTAAAAAGAAACTTAAAGTATATTTTATAACTCACTTTTTTCCATATAAATTCATCCACAAAACAATTTTAAAAATAATTACATATAAGAAAAATGTATTTTTAAGGGTAACTTTAAATGAGGAATTTTAAAATAAAGTCCCATACCATGAGTCTGACTCATCTTGATTATTCTTTACCATCATAAATAATAAAAATTGGTTAATTATTTAATTTCTTAAGAACATTTTAATGTTTATTATTCCCTATTTTTTCCCCTAACCTGCTATATTTAATTATTTAATAAATTAATTTTTTTTGATGTTTTGAGTATATTTGTTCCATATATCCAAAATGGCTTCAAAAAGTTAAATATTTTCAAAGTGGTAATTATTTAGTATCTATAGAATATTAATCATGGAACAATTACAATTTTTATACATAAAATATTCATTTAAATCCAGTCATGAAATATGGTTATGAAAAATGAACTACGTTACAATAATTGATATGGTAGGCCTTACATATGCATTAGTAACATTTTCATTTTTCAATGACCACTATGGAATGAAGTTAAGTATAATTTGATATTTATATATGGATATAATATCATAAATATAACATTTATTCTCTAAATATTCTTACAAATATAATCAATGTGATGTGGTAATGAAAAATGGAACACATCACTTCGTGTAGGTGGTAGTCCACACGTTCACACAGACGATGTTATCACTTATTAGTGAACGTAAAGGTAAGAAATTAAATGATATATTATATTTTTATATTGATAAAAATCTCATTAATATCATAAAATCATTAAATCCATCATTATAACCATCTATGAGAGACAGTGATAGAAAATGAATTATATTAGTATGTGATACGGTAGTCCGCCTTACACACAAATGATGGTTTCATTTCCCATTTGATGGAAGTAGAGATATATGTAGTCTATGAAATTAAAAAAAAATCTCAATACATATAGGATATTTCTATGTTAATTTAGAAATATTGAAGAAGATTTTAAGGATTTGGATGAAAAACATATTACGAAAATATGGGGTTAAAACTATACCACTTTATGGAAAAATATATTTTTCTTAACAGATTAACGCCTCAAATATTGGTATTATTCCAACAATAAGTCCATTATAACATGTAAAAATATAATGGGAAGTTATTGGGTGATATTGTTTTTGAAAAAATGGGACTTAAATTGTGAATACATGAGAAGAAGTGGTTCTCTTTTATAAGATAGGGGAGAGGCACTCTTGGTATTTCTAAAAATATTAAATTAATATTAATTAATTTTTAGGTAAAAATAGAATTAAATTGATAAAATAAAAAAGATAACATGTGTTGGATTCAAAATCCTCTAAAAGAATATTTATTTATTTTGGGACACATTTTTTGACTTCTCTTTTTCTTTTAACCCTTCATTAACCCTTATGACAATTATTGTATAATAAAATATTTCTACTCATTAGGGGTTAATAATGTTTCTATAAAATGAAAGAATACAAATTAATATAACTTGGTTGATATAATTGACCATATTAGATTCATTTTGATGAATTTAATATTTTTAGGAAATTTAAATCAATCAATAAAATGTTATTTTTTATAAAATATCATTATTGTCACTTTAAGAACTATTCATTTACTTTGACATTAATCACATAAATACACAAAATTAATTCAAATTAAAGGTATAAACACATATATAATATGTTATTTTTATCCATAAAATATTTTTTCCACATTATTTAATTAAAATCATACTACATTTAATATTTTTAATATCATATATTTTTTCCATTAATTGAATAATTACTTCATCAGCATTGTCTAAGAATTTCAGTTTATTATTTATTAAATAAAAATTAAAAAATTTACCATGATGACTATAAATAATTATTTTTCAAATGGATATTTATAAATTAACATATCCTCTATTTATCAGTATGTAATAAAATATTTTAGTTATTAAAAACAAGGGGGGGGGAATTTTTTACTTTTCTTTTCATAAAATATTATGAAGGGTATTATCACATCCAAATGGCCAAAAAATACCATATAAAAATGTATTGCAGGTTTATCTAAAAAATTTACCCATAAAATAAAATTAATTCAAGTTTTAGAGTCATTTTATAGTCCTTGTAATTTTATTTTTAGCTTTAATTACTCGATTTAACTTTAACCGCAGTAACAAAAAATTACTAAGGTTCATATTTTTATTGAAAAAAAATAAAAGAGATATATTTTCCAATTTTGGACCGAATGATTCCAAATTGATAATATATTTTGTTCAAAACACAAAATTGTCAGAATTGTTTTTTAAATTAAAATTTTACAACGTGAAGAAAGAGGTTTTTTGAAAAACACATATTTTAATTATAAAATGTTTTTATACTAAATTTAATTATATGTATCATTTAGAAACCGTATTTGGATTTTAAGATCAAAATTAACTTAATAGACTTGAAAACTAATCCAAAATATAATTTTATTTGCAAATAATATAAATGAAAATAAAATTTTCCAAAAGATCAGTATTTTACACTATTTATTGAAAATCAATTTTTCAATCATAAAAAGTTAATCCTATGATAATTTTGATGTAATGAATTGAAAAATGAACTTAATTATATAAAATAAAGAATATAAGTGTTCCTTATATTAATTATAATATTAAATCCTAAAAAATCAAAAAAAATCACTTTTGAAGAAAATGTATTTTTGAAGCATAAAATGACTTTTATTATAATTGAGTGCTTATTTATGTAGAATTAATTAATAAATTTTCATTTATTGGTAAATTTTACTATATGTAATAATTAATTTAATCCAATTCATACCAACCAATTCAACAACAATATTAAAATAGCAATATTTAAATAATAATATTTCATGGTTTGTTCAAACTCAGTGTCATGTATTCTGTATAAAATCAAACATAGTCTATAATGACCCAATATTTTTTAAATGATATTATTTCCAGAAGAAAGTTTTTGTTATATTATTTTACACACAATAAATCATATCTATTTAATAATTATCGATGCATTAGTCACTAAAAAGAAAAATATGGATTGCTCTAATCTGTTAGAATCTTCACCCCATGGCCAACACTTCAGAAATAGAACAAAATATTAGTAAACCAATGAACATATTAGAAAAAAATTATAGTGATTATTGAAAGAAATATTTTAGGGGTATAAACAATTCAAATGTGGAAATGTGAACATTGGGTTTTAACCATTTATTAACCATTGTAAAATTTTATCATTGGGAACTATACTCATTGGTGATTATTTTAAAATTATAATTAGTGTTTATAAGTAGTAAGGAAAAAGTTTAATTAATAAAGAAAGCATAAGTGATGGCCTCAACTAGTAGAGTCATTCCATATGAATCTATTTTGCTAGAAAATGGGAGTGAGGTAGTGTCACTGGGGTTTTCCGTTGACCAATCCCAAGCTAAGCTTCAGTAAGTGAAGCAAGAATGAAATCACATGTGGGAGAAGTTCATGTTAGAAGAAATTACCACTCAGTCGATGTTAGTTGAGCCTCCCCATGAACCTATCACACTTACATACCTTACCCTTAGGTCGTACAAGAGTTTTGTACATAGTTATGTGTCATTACCTTTTTTAATTAAACTTTAATTCATTTTTATAAATAAAAATTTTATTCCATAAATTTGTTTTTAATAATAGTTTTTCTTAATAAAATATATGTTTAATTATGTTGAAATTTTATAAATTTAATTTTCAAACACAAAATGAAATTTTCTAAAAAGATATAAATTTTTATAATAAACTAAGGTATTTTGGATAATATTTTTTAACTAAATAATATATTAAAACCATATTATTTAAATATCAATGATAAATTAATTTAATTGATTCCTAGGAAATTTCCAACTGTTAGAAATTTGACAATGTTAGGCGACACACTATTTTTTTAATGAATAAGGTTATTTATATATAAAGGTTAAAATTATCATATTTAGATAATTATTATGATAAAATATATATCATTTTTGAAATCATCATATCAAAATTAGGTTAGGGTGAATTTATGATAATTTTATAAAATATATTGTTTTTCATGTATAGTAAAAAAATAGTTTTGGGTTTTCTGTATGTTTAATGACTTCATAATTATGTCATAATGATGTAAGAAATAATCAACCACAATAAAAGACCAAATATTTTTTATTTTATTAATATTAATTATTTGAATGGATTCTAATAAAATTCTAATCTTATAAATGACTTTTCGAATTCTAAAATGGAAAGTTTGACTTTAAAAAACATTACAATGTGGAAACAATAATTTTCCTATACAAAGTAATATAAAATTATTCTATTTTATTATGCATTTAAATAACCTAAAATATGACCCAAATTTCCAAAACCATGGTTAAACCAATGGTTTTTCTTTTTCCATAACCTAGATTTCTGAGACCCGTATTTATAAATTATTAAACAAAATCCTATGATTTTTCTATAAATACCCACCCATTTATCTATTTTATTTCACTCCAAATCAAATGTTATGGTATTTTTTCTTTATAATTAGTCCCCCAAGGTGTTTTCATTCCCTCAAGAATCCATTCCTCAAAATTTAGCAGAAATTCTTTTATATAAGGGAATTCTCCTTCATTTTTCTTCAATTCAAGAACCTCTTTTTATATGTATTATGAATGTTATTATTACTTTATTTTATTGCCTTTTTTATCATACCCTTACTAGAAAATTATATTTTATTAGTGGGAGACCATTCTTCCCTCTAATTTTATCTTTTTCTAAAACTATGTTTCATATTCATCATGCTGCCCAATTTACTCCTCAAAATTTATCTCTATACTTAAGAAATTGTCTTTTACATTCTTTTTGTGAATAAACAAACCTATTTATATTCTAGGGGATTTAATTTAGATATAAAAATTATTTATTTTATTTGTTTATTAACATACATGAAACCCGTATTCCCTTTACGTTGATTAAAAATGGCATAAAGATCATGTCTCTAAGCACTTTTTAAATGCTTTGATTTTGATAAGAAACCTTTTATTTATTATTCATGGGTTATTTATGAAATTTTTTACTATGAACTATATATCTCACATAAATTAATACATATGTAGGTTTCGCCTTGATAGTGATCAAATTCATTGGGTAAATAATTTAATCTCTAGAGACGACATGTTTTTATGATTCCTTGTTAATTTTCATTTAAGACACCTTAGTGGTAAACTTTGGTGATATGCTTATGAATGTCTCATTTAAATGTGGTAGAAACATTTTTATGTTATAATTCGTGTTATTTTTATTATGATATTCCTTATGTTCCCCTATGAATTCCATAATTATATTCCTTTTTTTATTGATATTCTGCATGATCACATGTAAATTGTTCCCCCTGATTATTACCATACTAGGCCTCATAATCACCCCTTTACATTAATGTATATCACTATTAACACTCTTTTTTTATAAAGGAGAAAAGAATATTATTAATAGAACCTTGATCATGTTAAAATGTCAAGGAACCTTAATAAGAGCAGAGACACCTTTCCAAATAGACCTATGCACACTACCAACAATGCACCTAGAGGCCTATGTCGGACTTCCCTGCACAGTCTAGAAGGCGCAGGCCCCCTATGTTGTACACCAACATTGGGAACCTACACTAGGGAACTATGAAAACTAGTTATTCTTCCACCCCTATGCATGAAACCTATTTCATAGACCTACATAATGCACCTATAAGGAAAATATCCTTCGACTAGGTCCCCTAGTTACCTATAAATTGGAACCTTGGGATCCTCATATGAACAATTAAAAAATTAGAAGAACCCCTAGAACTCTTATTACGCAGTACCTTTGCTAAGGTCCCCTAAAATTCCTCTGTTATCTCTATAAAGAATGATATAATAGATAACTATATTGGATAATAAGGATCAAAGTCCCCTCAGGGTCTAAAAGCACAAGTCACCTTCATGAGGAGCATTCCCCCCTAAGGTGAAACCACTTATACGAGGTACCTATCCATAATTAGGGACCTATGAGAGACCCTATTATGAACACCAAAGGAGACCTAGGGTGCATTTTCTAAATCCTCACCCAAGTATTGTCACCCCAAAAGCCTATTACCTGAGGCATACAAATCTTTTGCAAGTCTATACCCCATGCACGATGCACTTTTAGTTCCTCCTAAGCCATGTACAGCCCACCTGTACGACATAACAATGTCGAGTGCCTGCACCCAGGACCTACATAAGTCACTCTTTGAGACCTGTTCCAAAGAAACCTATGGAAGGGATCTTCACTCCTTGTTCCCCTTATCTGAAATAGTCCAAGATGAAACCTCCACCAAGACCTCCTGACTAACAAAACCTTGGGAAAATACATGCCTG
This sequence comes from Viscum album, assembly GCA_963277665.1. Taxonomy (NCBI): domain Eukaryota; kingdom Viridiplantae; phylum Streptophyta; class Magnoliopsida; order Santalales; family Viscaceae; genus Viscum; species Viscum album. Next base: position 1,506,411,763 of record OY728128.1, on the reverse strand, counting down.
ATTGTCCCCCATTTAGATTTATATTTCTATGATCCAAGGTTTCTTATACTTATACTACCAGAAATTCATCTCTCTTTGGAATCTATAGATTTTTTTATCTACTATCATGAGGACCCTTACCCCAAGTACATTGTTGAGGACTTCTCGGTCTGGAGGTTTAGGACATATATTGTGTCCTTACCTTCTCGTCTCTAAGATTCTGGGCCTCCAGTTCCTAGAGGGAAGATTGAGGATTGTGTTTTGTTTTCCATTCAACATGGAATGAGCTCATCCACCTTCTTTGGAAACTATTTTAGGGAATCCATCATGGATTAAGCCCCTAACCTTTCATATAGTTTTTTATAGTTCAGATTCTCTCTACCTTTGCATCCTTCACCTCAACTACTTCTTTTCCTTCGAATCATCTACAATGTAAATTGAAGAGAGGGAAGTCTTGTATCCCCTTCCTCTTCCACCATAGCCTCGTCTTCTTACACTATTTCTCCAGCGTATTCTACCAGTGAAGGAGTAAAAGTGTGTGGTTCGTTGAATCTTCCATTTCCTCTTATTTCTACATTGATAATGACTCATGTAAGATTAGTGGTTAGTGATGATAATGACACAAAAATGATTAAACTAAATGATTGAACTATTAAACTCTAATTATTTCCATAACCAGGATACACATGATGCTTACCTAAGGCCCGAGCTCAATAGGAATCCTCCTTAGGAGTAAGCCTCAATCAGAATTCCCCTAATCCAGACATCTTTCTTAGTAGTAAGCCTTGAGTTAAGCCCCCAAACCACCATCAGTTAAGATATCCTTCTTGGTAAATTTTACAAGGTCATCCTATTTATGAACAAACCCCTACTTAATCCTCTCAAAGGGGTGTATTCCTCTAGGAAACATGCTTAAACTACATGAGATTTTATTCCCATCCAATCATGATATGTAGGAATCCTCTTCAAGGTTTAAACCCAACACATCAAATCAACCTTGTTCTTTCATAGGACACCTTCCCAAAAGGTTCTAATTTAACCTGAAAATCCATACCTCTCTCAATTTCCTTGGCCTGATTTATTATAAGTTACACACTAATATTTTACTAGTAACCCTCCACCTAGAAATCCTTGCCACATGATGTTAAACTATACAGTTAGGTCCTCATCGCATGACCTTAAAAGGTATTATGTGTCCCATTAAGCAGCAATGAACTATGTGGGGTTTTATCCCTTTCACAATGATATGTAGGAATACCATTCATGGGTTTGATCCCAACATAAAAATAAATATTGTCTCCCTATATGAAGATAAACTCCAGAGTGACCTTAGTCTCCCTATATGAAAATAAACTCCAGAGTGGCCCACTGTGTGGATAGAAAATCAGCATCATCCTAATAATGAACAAATAATCTCTAATTAGTAAACAAGGGTATACCATTTATAGAGAACCTATAATACATACAGATGTATCCATTGATGAATAACCTCGCATACATATATATGATTCTAAGATCTTTATATTATGATAATCAATTCCTAATCTTGGAGTGACCCACATCCTACTTGGGAATTAATGAAGGATTACTGAACATTTCATAAATCTATAAGAGAGTTCGGAAGTAGGTAATAATTACCCCCAAAAAGGTGTGATAAGCCTGAAGTCCCTTCCTAGAGAGCAATGGGAGTTCTTAAGAATCACATGTCAAAACACATAATGAGAACTCGCCTTTGGGAAGTAGGTCCCCAAGGATACAGAACCATTGGGTGTTTCCAATTCCTAGAAAAAACCCACTAAATATTTTTCTAAAATAGAAAATCATAATGAGATATGAATTCTGAGGGAAACAAAAAATGGTGAACCCAACAAGAATCCTTAAACAAGATGATAACATCACTTATCTATTAGGCCTATACCACTACTAAATGGAATGAGATCCAAGTATGGAAATCAGTCACACATATGTTTCCTCAAATGAGATTCTTCTTTGATAGGATTTCCTTGTTTGTTTTCTTCATATAAATACAGTCACCTCTTTCTAAGAACTCTGTTTGATCTAATTTCTTCTTTCATGATTTTACTAGAAAACACCCCAACTACTACTCAGGCTAGATCCTCATCCCCATGAATGATTCCATCCCCATCCTAGCATCTTCAACACTGGGTCTCAAACTCACTGGTCCAAGAGTACCATCAAAATTGTATAATCCCAACCCTAGAGGCTTCCTGACAGGCCCTCCATCTCAACCAACACCACCAATCATCTAGTTAAATATGACTAGTGGTCCTAAAGCATATAGCATTGACTACTGCCTTCAATCTTTTTGGGAGCTTATCCCCAAAATAAAATAAACATACCCTCCCATATTTCAGTGAGGTGTATCAACAGGCCATTTACGACCTCATCTAGGTGACACAAAGGCACTTCTAAAGGGATATTGGCATAAATATTCATTGTGGTTCCCACATGGTATTTAACCCTCAATATGATGAGGGTGTTTTCCTCAGCCAACTAGCTTAAGTCCTTTAGACACGGGCATGAAAGACGGTCTATCGGGGACAACAACTAGTCAACAGAGAGCATATTCTCACTATTGACCACTCTAGAGAAGACCGTCAAACTAGTTTAGTGGGAAATAGTGAGTCGGAACATACACCTCTCCACCTTCAATCATCCATCCAAAAGACTCGTCTCACAGAATTCCAAGAATCCTTCTAATAAAACATAGTAGCAACATACAAGCAGGAACACAAACCTTCCCCGCACCCACCAATCCTACCAGCAGTATCATCTGGAATCAGTCAATTAAGTCCACTGACCATGATTGGTAGAAAATAGGTAGAAGGCATAAACGTATGCTTGTACACATAAATCTTATTAAAAGCCTCATCTGGTAGAATATGGAGAAGTTAGATAGAATGTCTAAATGAAAAGTAAAGGGAAGAATCAATTATCTTCAAACACACACTAGTACTACTAGTATCCATTGGCAAGAAAGTGATGACAAGAGGATGAAAATACACCTAATTTGGATATGTAATGGACATATATCCTCATTCTAATTTCAGAAGTTTCCAAACATATCCTGTAAATAGTGAATGCGAAGATGAAAATCCCAGAACATGTCATATAGACTTGTTAGAACATCATAACAATAATGATTGTAGTTCCTAAGAGTTGGAAACCTAACACTATAACCATAAATGGGGTGTCCCATTAATATAACACCCTATATCAGACACACACCTCTTCTCTAGTCGAGGTGAGTCATGCGGAAAACTCCCCCAAATTATATGGACAATCAGATCAGAAACATACACCTAATCCAATCATAGGTAATCATCCTATTACAATGGCCACTCCAAGGAAGGCACAAAAACCTACCCATGATGACCACTTCTCTTAGAAAGTGTCTCTAATCATTCATAAGAAGAAATATAAGAATATGTTTCATCAAAAACATTTGTAAAATCAAGAGCCAATCTACGATCAAGCTTTAATTAATGATGAAGTTCTTAAATCCATTAGATTCTTATCTATCACATCTCAAGATCATAACATCCTATTAGAAAATTATGAGAACAGCAGTAGTAAATCTGAAGTTCATAATCAAACACATTATTATGAAGTCTTACTTCATGACAACAATTCAGTGGATCTCGAGAGCCTATCTCTTGATGAGAGCCACAAAACCCTCCCAGTGGCCAGAATACCAAGGAGAAAGAGGATCTTTCCTTTACTAAATTCCACCATGGTTTTCCACCCCATGCTGGAATTCACTGTGAATGTTCTCTCTATAGCAGTGTTTCTCATTATTAAAAGAACTCTCCAATTGTAAGTTTAATGATGAGAAGGCCTTCATATCATGAGGCACTTGAAAACACAAGGCCAGTCATGTCTAATGCCTTATCACAGGTTGGTGAAATTCTTTCTCAACCAAAATAGAACCCAAGATGATGGTTTTTCTTTAAACATAATTTGGTTCATTTTTCTTCGTACATAATAGAGGAAATCTCAACCAATCCCATTTCTTGTGAAAATATAATAGGGAAGCATCCACTCTAGTCAGATTAGGTCAATAAGCCCATAGATAATGATGAAGAAGATTTGTTAGTCATTAGAAAGATCCCATCAACGACAGTGTACCATTCAGGTTCTCGCCTTTATCCACCCCTCATTGTATAATTCCATTAGTATTGGTGGAAGATTTTTTGCACGAAATCTACCTCAACATATGGAAAACTCTTCATCAATTAAAATAAAATGTATTACTATGTGAAAAGTATCAAACTCTCATCATTGTAATAGAAGGTTTGAAATAAAAATTTTACTAGGAAACTCTTCTAGATTCTTGATATCCAATGTTCGAGAAACAGTAAGGAGCCCTTCAACATGAAGGACTCAAATAATTAATGAGTTTGTGATGAAAGATCAAATATACCCTATCAAGTGTTCATATCAGAGGATGGGGTGCACATGGAGCATTTCATTTCCCTACACTCCCCAATTAGAAAAGCCCAAAAAAGGTGGTATCATACAATTTAATTTCCCTATGATAGCTACAACAAATTGAATTTGTTCAAAACCGAGGATATTCTCAGCAAGAATAGACTCTGACCGACTCTCCCCATCATCGGACTAGAAGAAGCATGTTTTTGAGATACACTTGTGTTAAGAATTTATCAATATCAAGTAGGCCTCCCACTTAGAGGATTTAAGTTATAATATTTTAAAAATATTTGACATAGAACAATTTTCTTTGAAAAGAGGTTATTTAAGTGAGTGTCGAATAATTCACTTAGAAAATGTTTGAACAAATATATCTAGAATCGAAAGATAAACTATGGTAATTTTAGCCAGATCAGTTCATGAGCCACCCCAGCCCCTAGGGATGGGATATTTTTTAACCCAACCTTCAGAATCAACCAATCATGTCCAAAGGTTTGTGCGAGCATAATAAGAACATCCCCATCTCTCAAGGCTAGAGGGTTTTCACCTAAACAATCCCCTATTCAGTGGGGATCAATTTTCTCCCTATTAGGGAAGATTCCAATCCTCCCAATATGTTCTATCCAATGATCTAGTATATTCACTAGTAATAAGTATGACCAATCTCTCTAGAGATTCCCTACAGGTTGATTTCCATAAAATATATCCTATAAAATCAAAAAATAAGATGACCAGGTCTTTCGAAGTGCATAGAATAAGGTGATCTCACAGAGGTACTAATAGAATGCATGTTATGAATTATGTGTTTTTGAACATCATTGATGCTTTCATCGAAGACCCTCTAAAACATAAGGCTCTCTCGTAAGAGTTAGAATAGTAAGTTTGAGTTTAAAATCCTTTACACACTGAAACAAATGATTGAGGTGTGTGTACTTGAAACCAGAGTCTTTCCCAAAAATTGGGTTCTTTCTCAAACAATCCCCCATTACCTCCTCAAAACGAACAAAATATGACAAAAACTAAGGGTTAGAATATGTCTCACCTCCCTCTCAGGGATTTTCAATCCTTTTTTATTGAAAATATTTTATCATCAAGAGTAATAGGTGAGGGATTTGAGAATACTCGATGTAGAGTTACTCTAGGGTATCCTTCCTACCAAATACACTCTGCAATCAGTCCCTCAAATCTCACTTCTAGTTGGATAACCTCATCAAAGAGGGTATGTCACAACAACTAAAGCATAAAATTAAAATCTACTCAATGTGGGATATCAACCACCCATATATTTGGATCCCAGAATAGCAGATCAAGAATTCCCTATATTGGGTGAACTACTAGAACTAGTTAGGCACGTCCTTACATGCCTATCCAATTGGGTTACCCATGTTAGATACCATCAGTTCCACCACCAGTGGTTCTACTAGTCACTGAATCCACTTAGTCTCTTGCCTTTGTACCTATCTAGGTCTCATCCCATCCAAATATTCCTTAAAGTCTCATGAACAAGGAAGGACAGTGTGCGCTGATACATCCAAAAAAAAGGATTACCCCAAATGGATGGATCCTACCCCTCCCGCATCAAACTTTTTAAATCATATATTTCCAATATTCAATGGCTCATGAGACATAGAGAAGCACTTGATGATTTTCATTTCTCATTGTGATACCATGATGGGTACCCCTGAACAGAAAGAAGTAGTGAATCACAAGTGTTTTTTACAATCACTACAAGGTCTATCCTTCATGCGGTACACAAATTTTCAGTCTCAGTTGATTTATAAATGGGAAGACCTCCATCAAAAATTCATATTCTGGTTCATCTCAACGATGTAGAAGACAACAATATTTGATCTTACAAACTAAAAACAATAGGGTAATGAAAGGATCTTTGATTTCATCACTCAAAGGAAATAACTAACATATTATTTAAACCTACCATTACCTTAATAAGAGATGTTGCCTATCTGTACATAAAATCTTAGTGATGAGTTATGCACACCATTGATTCTTGTATAATACATAGGAGGTTTTTTGGATATGTCTTCAATTACTCAATAGGTGAAAAAAAATTACAGAGACCAAAGAAAAGTCTCATGTGATTGTAAAAACTCAGGGAAGGAGAACAAGAAAAGCATATGTTGTAATAGTTACACTTAAGCAGGCTCTTGTACCCACTCCTACTTCAAAACCTACACCATACCATAGGGATCCACCTCTCAAATGTCAACAGAAATGATCACCTCATCTATATAATCAAATATATAAGAGGCAGAAATTATTTGAGGATATAAAAAACAGGTTCTGCTCTTTTCAAAATGACCAAGTCCCCAGTTACTTCATCTTGTCATTAGAAATCAACTTATTCAGGTTGTCAAAGCCGAAGAATCCCAGAAAAAAATGTGATGAGGATCTCCAAAACTATTTTCCCTACTATTAAATTTTTAGGCACCCCATCCAGTAATGTTTTTTCTTCAAATACCTCCTACAAAAGATGGTTGGCTCTAGGAATATGAAACTGAAAAATTCTCCAGACTAGGCAACATTTGTTTTTGTTACCAATTAGGATAAAGATGATTCAAAAGAAGTTAAAAGCAAGATTACTCAAAATTTTAGTGATTGGATGGTCAGGAAAATGGTTAAACAAACTCATGATATTCTTCATGGGCAGAAGAAATATCCTATTTTTCCCTTGACCCCTTTCGCTACAACAAATTCCACTTCATCAAAATCCTTGTCCTCTATATAAAAATCCTCAAAAAAATAAAAATGGATATAAGTTTAAAAAATAAAACTTAATAAGATGAGATCATGTCAAGTCTAAAGTTCTAGTTCATATTAAAAGAATTCATGCCTGGAGTCCCAAAATCATAGGAACCTCCCCCACCAAATGGCACAACAAGAGTCGAACTATCATGAAGAATCTTCTTTATATGAGGAGTTGATCTTCGATTCAATTAATTTTATTCACTTAATTGATCCCCTATCACATGATGATTCTGATTATGAACCTGATTTATCTACACTTTATTAGGGAACTCGGGGAATATGTTATTGAGTTCAAGGATATAGGGTAAGACATGGTCTTTCTAGGAACCACTACATCAAAAAAATAATTGGAATGGTCTATGTGGATGAAACTTCTAGGAAAGGTCTCCAATGATCCCAGCAAGAACAAAAGCGTTCTTCCTCTATATATGACACGGTCTGACCGGACATGATCATATTGGAATACCAGTTATCGGATATACCACCACCCTCATGGTGAGTAGGCATACCTAACCAACATAATCCATAAAAAACAATATCACCTCCAGCTCTTACCCCAAGTGATGGCCCACCCACATTAAAAACATATGCTCCTAAAGTTTCTGAAAAAGAGAATCCACGTGTTGCGAAGCACGGACCTCTGGATAATAAGTATGATTTCTTGAAAAAACTATCCCAAATTCAAGGAAAATTATCAATCTCGTATGCTTTGAGTCTATCAAATGATCTCTAAGAAGCACTTATTTAGGCCTTATAAATCCCTCTGGAATTTCAAGTAAAGGTTTCCACTACTGAATTATATCATAAAGATAATGATCCTTCATAATTACAATCAGTCATCTCTTTCACAGGGCAGGATGAGGATGTTGTCATAGAAGGACACTTCAGACCCCTGTATATCTTTGGTAGAATAAAATACATGGATATCTAATGAGCCTTCATTCACAATGTATTATCAGTCAACTTCATTTCAGTCTAGACACTTCACCAACTATTTCTTAATGAATCCCATTTGTCTCCCTCCACTCTGATGTTACAGGGTTATGAAAATAATTAGAATAATCTCTTGGAGAGATTAACCTCACAACTCAATCCAAGGATCTCATTTATGACTTAGAATTCATGGTTGTTTAGTAGGATACAACTTTCATTGTTTTCCTAGGAAGACCTTGGTTACGTCATCATGCAGTGATTCCTTCATCATACCACCAATGTATCTAATATTGTATTAGTGTACAGAATGGGACATTTTATGGTGACAAGTACATAAAAAAATCTTCTGAGTCAGAGTACATTGATGCATGATTTTGTAATAAGGGACAAAAATATTTCATGGTAGGTGATTTTACTCGAATCAGTGCCCCAAATGGCTTAGAGATGATATCATCTAACCCTTTAAAATAGATCAGTGTAGATTGCACATTTCCTATTAATCAAATTAAAGAAGTGGGACCAAATTCAAGAATTCATTAAATGGATTTTTTAATGTCAATCATGAATGTTTAGCTATATGGTGTTGGAGAAATTATCAACTCTCTAAGTGATAAAGAAATATTCATTGAAAATGTTCCCACTCCATCTCTTGAGATCCAACCAAGTCTAGTTATGTCATCCATACTAAAATAAGTTATCATGAAGATAGGAGAAAGAGAAGATACTCATTCTAAGTCTCTCATTTCCCTATCATGACTCCAAGAAGGATCCATTCAAACAAGTGAGCTTGAAATGATTGCCTCATCCTCGAGATGTCTAAATGGTGGTTCCCTCATCCCTTTAAAGAACTAGTTTTATCATCTCCACCCTAAAAATAAGTGAAAGTAATGGAGATTGAGGAAGGGTAAGAAGAAGAAGATCTCAAGGATTCCACTCCAGTATTTGAGGAAGGTTTTTGTACCACCATGGATTAACATAGATATATAAATCTTTTTACAAAAGAAGATACACACCCCACTCTGATTAGTCCAGCAACGACTCCTAAAGAACAAGAGGTATATACCTCCTTCCTAAAGCAGCACCAGGATGTGTTTTCCTATAACTACAAATAGATTTCAAGCCTTGACCTTGATGTGGCCACCCATCTCATGGATCTTCCAAAAGATCATTAGGGATACAAGAAAGAAGCCAAGAGGATGCACCCAACTCACACCTCCAAAATTGAGGCTAAAGTGGACAAACACCATAAGTCTGATTTTATCTAAGAGTTAAAATAATCAAAATAGATATAAAATATTTACATTTTTAAGTATAAGAATAATAAAATCTTATTTTTTACTAATTCTAGAGATCTCAAATGATATTGTCCCAAAGATGAATTCTCGATGGCAATCACAGAATTCCTGATTGATACAATGATTGGTTATCAAGCCATATCCTTCATGGATGGAAATTATAGGGATAAAAAAATTCAGTTGGCCCTAGAATATGAAGAAACCACATCTTTTAGAGCCCTATAGGGAGTATTTTTCAATCAGTTAATTACCATTGGCTTGAATAACTCCAACACCACATATCAACACGTCATAAACCACATTTTCAAACCCTTATTGGGGAATTTTATCAAATGCTACATTGATGACATAGTGTTCAATTCATAGAAATATTTTGACCACCTAGTTGACATAAAAACACCTTTAGTAAGATTAGACAACATAATCTAATGTTGAATCCCATGAAATGTCCTTTCGGGGTTATCTCATAAAAATTTCTCAGCTTTGTTGTATGCCATCGTGGCATCGAAGTTGATCTAGACATGACTAAATATATCCTTAGAATGTAACCACCATGAAACTTGAAAGGGTTGAGATGAATTTAAGGAAACGTGGAATACATCTGGCACCTTATTGAAAATCTTTCACGAAAGTGTTTACCCTTCAATAAATTGATGAATAAGGCTATCACATATGAGTGGACCAATTATTGTCAAGATGAATTTGATGCTATCAACAAATATCCATTAATCCCACTAGTGTTGATTCTAGTTTTTGAAGGAAAGTCACACATTCTGTATGTGACGACCCTGAAATTATCATCGGGTTCTTTTCTTGTGAATAAGAATAATTTGGGAAATAAAACAGCCTTTATTATCTCAATTGAACCATACTTGACACTGAGACTCGTTATTTAGATATCTAGAAGATCATTTTTGAGTTAATTTTTGATGTTTCGAATATAATTCATGACATGAACCATGATGATATCCACTTGGTTTCTCAAAAAAACTGCTCAAATTTATCCTTAGTCATCCTATGAAAATGAATCATCTAGTATAGTGGTTAGTGGTTCAACAATAATTCGATATATATTTTGTGCCTCAGATTGCAGTGAAATTCCAAGACATAGAAGATTTCCTCATTGAGAATCCATATATAGAATGGATGTCATTATATATAGAATTACCCATAGAAGAGGTATTCTCTATTCAGTACAATCCCCAAACATGGGAAATATATTTTGATGGTGAATCAAGGAGTCCAATGGGGAAGAAAATAGAAGACCCTAAACTCAATTATGCAGGGTTAGGGATTGTGTTCATCTCCCCAAAGAAAGACGTTTTTTCATAAAACTTCCAATTATTAAAAGGTTGTACCAAAATGAGTTATCATATCTAACTCTCATCATATACCTATAATCAGAAATTCAAATACTGCTGAAACACCTAGAGGTGAATGGTGACACAGATATGGTAATCAAGTAGATCAACAAAGATTAGGCCATCAAAAAATAGGAACTAATTCCACTATTTGATCATGTTTAAAGATTAATGGAAGAATGACCCTCTAATAGAACATTTACTAATGTTTCGTGATCATAGAATGCCCATAAAGATCTGTTGGAAAATGCAGCTACAGCCCTAGAAGACACAAACTAGGTTGAAACACTCATTAATATTTCCCATCATCTTGTGGTCTCACCTTTCATCTGAATAAAAATATAATAAATCAATGAAATCAATATCAATCATAAAAAATATGTTCATGATATGAGATGGATTATGCCCATAATAGACTATCTTCAGGATGGAATGCTCCCACTGGATAGAGTTTGAAGAGAGAAGATTTGGTAGTGAGCATCCAATTTTACTCTTTATGATTTCCAAATCGCTAGAAAGTCCTCTATAAATAAGGCTTTAATGGATTCTTTATCAGGTGTGTTTATGGATAAGAAACTAAAACTATTATGGAAGAAGTACATGCATGATACTATGGTGCCCACCAATCAGGGTATTGGCTTTCTGATCAAATATGAAGTCTTGAACACTTTTGGCCTACGATGACACGGTATTGCACGTATTTCAGTATGAAATTTCATTCATGTCAAGTGAATTCCAACTTCATTCCCCAACCCCTAGAGTTTTTGTATATATCCAGATACTCATGTACATTATCCATATGGGGAATGGGTGTTTTGGGACCATATCATCCAGTTATAGCTAATAAGTTTAAGTACATCCTTACTGCTATTGATTTCTTCTCTAAATGGGATAAGGGCATACCTCTCAGAAAAGTCGGGGAAAAATCATCATTGTATTTATCAAAGATAACATCATTACTATATTTGGTGTCCCTCATACCATATTGATGGAAAATGGCACCAATTTCTGTTCTGCTGAGGTAGAGAAGCTATATGAGGAGTACAATATCAAATCCAACAATCTATCCCACTACCATGCAGCTGACAATGGAAATATAGAGGCTTTAAACAATACTATGTCACATATACTCTAAAATATGGTGGATAAAGATAAGAAGTATTGGCCTAATAATCCCTGGAATACCTTATGGAACTACAAGTCTATGAACAGTACTACTATGCGAGTGACTCTGTATTTGTTGATATATGGAATAGAAGTAATTCTATCCATTGAGTTTCAACTTCCATCCCTCGGAGTATCCATCTATGATCATCTATCCACAGATGAACAACCACACAAATTTTTGGCTAAATTGGAGAGACTAGATGAAAATAGATTTAATACCATTGATCACATGGAAGTATATCCGAATCGAATAACACGAGATTTCTGCAAGAATGTATACCTCTTTTCATTTCTCCAAGAAGAATTGGTGTTGGTCCTTAGGACTCCAATGGTACTAATAGAGAAGCCTATAAATCTTTATCCAAAGTGGGAGGACCATACTCCGTATACAAGGTCCGGTCTTGCAATGCTTATTCATTGATATCCATGGATGGAGGGATAATGAAGACTCCATCCAACAGAAGATTCTTTAATAATTACTTTGTGTAATCACACATAATTTATCTTAGTTGGGGAATGTAAAAATGGATTGCATCGTGTACATCCATGCTGCATAAAGTTAAAATATGTAGAGTCATTTTCCTTATCGCACGATGTTAAACAACACTACATGAGGTCCTAGTCACAAGACCTAGATCTAGAAAACATCTTCATCCTTGTTGAATGACATTAACCTGCATGTAAATTCAAGAACTATGTAAGGCTTGATTCCTTCCCTATAAATATATTTACCGACACCCAGATCTCCAATATCGGGTCTAGTTGTGACCATGAAAAATGGTCTCTCCACTCCCTATGTGTATAGAATAAACATTCACAGGGAATATTTTTAAGAACTGCGTGTGGCTTGATTTTTACCTTATCAAGATATGTAGTGATTCCTAGGACTAACACCCTATCCCAACAATAGTATTTATATCCTTTCACATCATTTCATCGTCGTACATACCACATGATGTTAAACTACATGGGAATTCAAGAACTTTGTATTCCTTAATTATCATCCCAATGTGAAACATAGCAATGCTTGGACTCTATCTCCTGGACCAACCACCACATAATCAACATGTCCATATCCTTAACTTTTGTTTCCCTTATGCTATAAAATACACCTTTACCGCACCTTGTTTCTTGCACAGAGCATAGCTCACATGGGATTAGAAGTTTCGTAAAGGATTTATCTACATGTGTAAGGTATATTTATTCATTTTGGGGATATCGTTATCCTAGTTGAAAGACCTTAAAAGGAACACCATATTTCCTTTCTGAATGAATTTAAACTACACGATCCTTGAAGAACTATGTGTGACTTGATTCTCACCACTATGAGATATGTAGTGATTCCCAAATCGTCAGTCCTAGGACTAGCCACAACACAGCATATAAAATCCTATACTCTCTAATGTACGAGTCAGATCTACATGAGAAGAACCAATAAGAGTTCTAACTTTATGTGTGATCTCTTATATGTTAGAACTATGTGTGGATTTATTCTTACTCCAACAAGACACTTAGTGACTTCTGAGCCCTATGACCTGGTTCATCCACATTATCCTATTGATATTCATGTTGAGAAACTTTCTTACTTATCTCATGACTTTAAACTGCATGGATAATGTCCTTGTAGCATGAATCTAAACTACATGGTACCCAGAGAACAATGTATGGACTAATTATCATCACATTGAGATACGTAGTGAAGAGTAAGCCTTGGATCCTAGTCCTAGCCACAAGGTAAGTAGAAACACCCCCACTCTTACATACAAACAGAATCCATTCCAAATATTTTATTTTGGATCCTATCCTTAGAGAGCCCACTAAGGAAATAAGATATATTTTCATTTTACATATGAGTTATATCAATGTATGAAAATCTACACTCATGACAGATATCAGTCAAAATGCTTCCTTCATGATCAAACACTTTTCCCCCACATGTCATACTCCTAATCTTGGACACTTTCATATCTTCATAATATTTCTTTAGTTTGTGGAGATAGAATGTTTGATACCTAAAGTATCCTTTTCCTGACTGTGTAGTACACACCCCACTGGCCTTGCATAACTATCCCAAGTAATAAGAAACTTAACCAAAGGATACCACAATTTGACTATACAATATGAGCCCTTATCGACCTTGTATAAAATATCCCATTTATGGGTTTTTCAATAAATAGTAACATCTCCCTTGGGAGAAGCCTCTTTTATCCTCATTATCATTGATGACCATATTTTGAAACCCAATATAAAAAATACGTGGTTATTCTTCATATATGTCCCATTTTCCTCTCTCCCAATCTGAGAACCCCCAACACCGTGGTTCACAATTTCCTCCTCCATGTGTTTGAATCATATTGTGATAAACTTGATCTCGAAGGCCATAAAAATCTAAAACTTCATTGATGTGATGGTCATAGTTTTATGAACTAAAACTAAAGGCACCATACTTCCAATTCTTGGGTTAGATCTATGTTGAGTTCTCATTTCCCCGATTCTTTTGAAATCAGGGCTTGAAATATTCCTTCTATATTCATTCACTCCTCTCCACAAACCAAACACTATGCCTGGGGAGATCTAAATATCCTTAAACATTCATTGGATTTTAGCGATAGAATGTAAAAATTCTCAAGAGATCCTTTACTTAACAATGTAGTACACACCCCAGTTGGCCTTGCATAAGTCACCCGCACAAATGATCTATCAACCTAAGGATACCAATACTTCATGATATAGTACGTGCCCCTGTTTTCTTTGCATAATACAGCCCCCAAAATGGGTTTTTTCATGCAATGGTAACTTTATTTTCGAGAAAGACCTTATCTAACACCGTAATCATTTTTCATACACCATTTCTCATATCTGGAGATCCCTGGGTTATAGTTTATAACCCTCTCCTTCCGTACTTGAATATAGTAGTACATTTCTAGATGAATTATCATGAATAGGGAAACTATCAAACCTAAGGTGGATACTAAAAGACCTTAAATTAATACCCCATAATGTCCAACCTTCATAAAATTAAACTGCATAGCCTGATGCTCATGATGCATGCCTTTAAACCGCATAGCATGATTTCTTTATCGTAAGACATTAAACTACACGTTCAATGTCTTAGTCGCACAAAATTAAACTACACAATGAATTTATCCTTTTTCAGAAAGGGGAATTCTCCTATGACATTGGTAATCTAAAAAATTGTACATTCCTTCACACACAACATTTATGTAGAAGCAATTTCCTATTCATATCCTGTTACAATATAGATATTCCCTTAATTTTCAGATATCTTTCCATGAAAAAAAACACCCAATGTGGTCTTGAGACATCTAAATCAAAAACTATCTTTGTACATCAGCAATAGAATTTAGAAATCAATGATAACTCTTTTACCTAACTATGTAGTGCAAACCCTAGTCTCCCTTTCATAAGTTTCCTACATAACAAATATATCATCCAAAGGATTCCTCTATTTGAATACGTAGTATGCGACCTAGTTGGCCATGCAAAAGGAAGCACTCATAATGGTTTTTTTAACTAGTGGTAACTTCATTCATAAGAGAAAACTCCTCTATTCTTGAATACCAAGTTTTAGATTCAGAAACCACACAACTGTGTCTCAAGATTCCCCTTGAAGGTATATGAGGAATATAGGAAGATTCTTGACTAGAAATCCCTATTTGAGTAATTATTTGAAATGTTATTGTCAAAAAATTTCAACCTAAAAAACTAGCCTTATTAGTCTAACATGCACATCTCTAAACTTCCCAAAAAAATAGACATAGTACTCAGTAGATTGAATCTACAAAAAGGGAACTATGGACAAAAGATGAGTCTCATCTCACTAGAAATGTTCTTTTCACTGTTAGAAAAAATAACAAGCGATAAAAAGTTAAAAATCCCAAAAAAAATTAGGCTGAAAACCAAAAAAGGGAGTTCTAATAAAAATCCATGTTTCACCAACTTAGTCTCTTCCATATAAATATTAGGAAAAAAATAGTGTGATGAAACAAAAATACTTGAATTTTCTAGGGTTTTCCATGTGACCCCAGCAAGAGTTAAACATGCTCATTGGGCCTCTTAGCCTAGGTAAAAATCAGAGAATATTTCTTCACATCCCTTTCATTATAGTTCTAACTGACTAGCACAAAGAATTTTTTCTATGAAAATTAGTTTCATTATTATGCTAAAATCAAAGAAATGGAGAGCGGATAAAGAAAAAAATGATTTGGAATAAAAAAATCATTTTCATTTGTGTTTTGAAACACATAAGAACTTCCAGACATCATACCCACTCTGATAAATTTTATTATTTATCCTCAATAGAAGATTAGAGAAGTTTCATTGAGCCCTGAGTATATTTTTTATCTTAATTAAGCCTAGCACTTTGTGCAGCAATAGTTTTCTCTGCTTTATGATGTTTTTCTTACTTAGTCTCAACATCTTCTCTCCTCCGTGTCAAAGCATATTTTTGGGATCGATGAGTTGAATTACATAATCCCCTGTATCATGTAATTATTTTTCAAGGCACGTTTTTTGGACTGACCTTGCATTAATGAGATCTTGGAATTTCTCTACCCTTTCATAATGGATGACATCATCTTTGATCATAATAGCTCTAGGTTCTTCAAACTAGTCCATCAGTCGCATATCGGTCTACTGTGATCTTTGCTCCTCCTCCCTTCACTGAATGATTTCCTTCACAATCCCATGGATCCCATGCTAATAAACCCTGCCATATACCAATATGAAAATGTTAAATAGAAGTCAGTGAATCCATGATTTTAATATCTTCGACAGGAGTCTCACTTATAGTCATTCAAATATCTCACCACTTGAGAATACATATAGGGAGAAAAGCTTCCTGCATTTATGGGTCAGACTTAGAACCACTTTCAAAAGGAGAGACATAGTATAAGATCAGTTCACTTAAATAAACACCATGTATTGCTACCTCTAAGGTAGATCTATCCCCACTTATCAGTTTTGCTGGAACTGAAATATATGTCACCACCTCAATCTTAATTGTCGAAGTATATGAAACTGGAGAGAAAAAGACACTTTCTGTTAACATCAGAAGATAAAAAAGTAATGAAGTAATTAAAACAAATGAAATGGTATATGATAATTAACCGTCATTGGACTAAATGATGGAACTAGAACTTTTCTGGAACCCCCAGCTTCATCCCTCAAGGTTGGGATCTCCTCACAAGGATAATCATCCTGATTCTGATCAACAGTCGAAGTCAAAGACCCCCTAGAATCCCCCAACATAGGATTCTCAACTATTACATGTTCAAAAGAAAATGTTGGGTTCATTTTATTTCCTTGTTCTTAAAGAGACCTATCAATATTCTCTTCAGATAAAGCTATACAAGTTTGACCTTAATTTGAAACATCTAGTGAAACAAATCCACTGTGTTTGAGAAATGAAACAATGATAAAACTCAAATCCTTCCAATTAAATTTAGAAATCTTTAAAATCCTCAATGGAACCTATAATATCAATGACTATATTAAGTAAATCCATAATGTCATGATAAATGGTGTTAATCCTTATGGAATCCTCACTAGTAAAGGTTTCTGAGGTAGGTTACCAAGAACCCAAATTAGCTCTACCAATGATCCCATGCAATATTTTCTAAAAAATCACAACATCATCCGCCCAAAAAAATTTAAGGTTAGAACCAACACCCTCATTGAAACATCTAGGATCCTAGTTATCCCCTTTTGATAGAACAAAGGGATCCTCATTTACTACCAAAGAGTACTTTGGTGCAGGAAACCGATCTGAAAATTTATATGAAGCGGAAAGTTAGAAACAACATATGTCATCCAGAAGAAGTGTATTTGACATTAACATGACCATGTTCCCTCTCTATAGAATTGGGAGAATATTGATCCATGCCCTTTGAAACTTTTTTCATCGAGGTGATAGATTCCTTAGAGTGAACCTATACATCCTATGAAGTATCCTTCTTGGTCATTGAAGAACCAATACTAGATCCCTAAGGGGGGAAATCAATGAGGGTTCTGCAAAAAAGATAAACATGGCCAGAAATTTGTGTTAAGAAAGATATAATAATGGATAATAATTCCAATACTCACTGTGACGTATTCACTGGATCAACTTTATTTCTCTCTTTTTCTTCCTCCCATGAGATAGGAAAGAGGTTGTACTACTCTTTTTAGATACATAATTGAGGTAATGGTTGAGAAATCCCCTTTTCCATCACCTACATCATAGTCCTCCAAGTGGGAGAGAGTTCTGGGGACCAGAGTTCATCATCCACTGTCTCAATAGGCATACATGTAGGCATGTACTTCGGTGAACCAGATGCTAATGTTGCCTCTCCTCCTTCTCATATCCCAAATTGAAAAATAAAATCCCTTAAATATTAATTAAGGTGGATTAAAGAGAATAAAATATAAATAATAAAGGAGAAATACATTTATATGGTTAATGTAAATGTCCCATCCCCCTTGATGAATAGTTACCCCTTCAAGAAGACCTTGGTACATCATGTTAGATACATTCTTTGAGGTTGGGACCCGATCATTAGTTTCATATATAAAATCATCCATCTTATTGAGATAATTCGTTACCTCAACCAAATTATTATCAGGATGAAGGTTGGAGAGTTCTCTAATATCACCGAAATCCAAAATTCATAGGTCATCTCGGAAAAACTCTCATGAATCCTTGATATCGCGAGTCATTCTCCACCAAAATTCGATTTCCAAGAGTGGCAGAAAGTTTGGTTTCTGTGTGTTTTTCTTTGGATAAAACTCAACTCCCTCAGATAAGTAAGCATCTTCATATTTCTATTATATTTTAGAAGAATTAGGGGATGAGACAGAGGCCTCCTTCTGATGATAGAGACTAAACTAAATTTTAACTAGACGTGTTATCTCTTAAACCTTAGCCTACTTGGTGGTCTTTTTACGAGAACATTTTGAATGTTCTAGAGCCTCTGCATCATCTTTGATTTTTTCCTTCTTATTGTGCATACCATGACTAGCATTTTTATGGACTCCACCCGATATGTTACCTTTATAAATACCCCTTGAGTGTATGATGAAACCCATGCCTTAGTATATCTATCCTCTAGTCATATTGATGCCTCTAATAGAGGTAGTGTGATATAAATTTTAGATCCCTCCAAATCCATCAGGATCCATAATTTTCAGTAAACCATTGTATTCTTCTCATGTCTAAAATGAATAAGGGGGAAAGTACATGATTTTTGAAGTCATCTAAATTAGACAGAAAAGTGATAAGGATCATATGCCTCATAGATAATCTCACTTTCAATAGGGGAAAGCAGTATGTCATCCCAAAATGTTATCATGTATTGCCTTATCTCATAATTATTTTCTTTACCATCATAGAAAAACATTCCAGTGGGTGGGTTACCATATAGAAGGAAACAAAAGTCTCTAGATACAATTGCCGCCTGCATCACCTCATCAGACTTCAGGTTTATAGGCGGAATCACATAGACTTACTGAAAAAAAATATGAGAAATTGGATGTTGGGATCTTAACTGAATTCAGCACTGAATATGAGCTAAAATGTGCTGTAATTCAGCCACACAACACCTTGAATGGCCCTAAAATTATAAATTAGGACTTCCCATTGTATAAATTAAACAAAAAGTAATATATTATTTCTAAAACAGGGGATTCCAACCCAATGTACTTCCCCTATGATAATTTGGATGCAATAAAAAAAGTCCCTAGCCTCATGCCACCACCAAACTCATAGACTGAGAGATGATAAATACTTATCCACATGGGAAGGAATCTGGCCATGAAGACCTTCACATTAATCTAGGGGTTAAACATGTTACCTCGGTGTTTGTACTCACCCTTCTCCAATGTTGGCCAAAAGGTTCCTGAAGCACCCAGATTATTTAAAGTGAAAAAAATAGTAGGGATCCTTAAAGTAAGACCACTCTCTTTTTTGGGTTCTAAGAAAGTCTCTATCCTTGTTTCTATATAGAAATCATCCCTAGGATGAGGATCATTTTCTTTCTACATCTTCCTTGCTATTTTGAATAGTTCATGGGCTAATGGTGAAATACTATCAGCATCGTATCATGATAGCTTTGTTGGGATAAATTCCTCATACATTACCCTAATAATGGGGACCCCAAATATTTCGTGGAAATCCCACAACTGATTCTAAATTCACCATGCATAAAGTGATTTAATTTTTCTACAGACTCCCTCAACTCAAGAAGTTAGGAATGATATCTAGATTCATGTAAACATAGGTTTATCCTACCTAAACATCCTCAAAGATATGAACATCCTACAACTCCTTTTAAACCCTGTGAAACTTTGGAACACCCAAAATTCCCATATCCACTCTTTCATGACTCCACCTCCAGAGTAGAAGTCCAATTCTTCTTTCCAGCCATCAGATATCTCTATCTTTGAAGAACAAAAGTTCAAGTCATAACAATGAGTTCTTTGCTCTATGAAATGTGAATTCATATCAAGAGTGAATCTTCTATGATGTAAAATAAATCTAATAGGGAATACTCATTCCTTTATGGGAACACCCTTTGCCGAGATTTTGGCATAGAGACAATTTATATGTTTCACAAACCAAGTCATTGGGAAGTATTTCTTAAATGCTGGAATATGAGTTTCCCTAATAAGCCCATTCTGGTATAGAGGTATATAGTTGCTTCACAGACACCCACATTGATATGTAATCAAACACTACACCAAATTGTTAAGTGTAGTCTCAAATATTTCATAATAATTTAGTTTGATGACCTTCATAATTTCAATTGGACGTGAAGCAACTTCCTTAGTTGTAGTTATGAATGAAGCCATTTGAAAACATGAAAGAAGGCAAAACATTCCCTCAATAATAAATATTTTGATTAGGAAATTTTAAATTTTAACTTATAATAATATAAGAATTTGGAAAATGAAATTACATATGCAGTTCCCTTGAGAAGGTTTCCCATGAAGGTCCATCGACAAGGATCCCTATGAAAGTTCATTAACAAGGTCCCTCAATGAGGTAGTTCTGCACAACCCTTTTCACCACAGTGATACCGTGAAAACCCATAGCTCAGGTGGTGGTACCTTGAGAAAACCTTTGGGATACCTTTGAGGAATAACAACGTGATGTAGCTAGATGAATGATCACTGCTGAGAGACAGAAAATAAAAAACTTCAAATATGAAGAAAATGACAAAGGAAAGGGGTGTATTTATAGACGTTGCCAATTTGTGTTGCTCACCTACACCACTGACCTACGCCAAACACCTATGTTGGAACCCTACATTGAGAAACTGAATGATCCATCTTTTTATCCTTTGTAATCTTTTCCCCATTTCATTTTACCTCATAACTAAACCCTTCACTTTCATTCGGGTATAATCTCAAGATGGGTGGGGGGTTGACACTCCCATTTTATAAATAAGTGGAAAGGTATTATGAAGAACACCTTGAGCAAGTTAAAATATCAAGGAACCTTAAGAAAATCTAAGAGACTTGTCCAAATGTACCTACGTACACTACTATCTATGTGCCTAGAGGCCAACATAGGCCTTTCCCATGAACTCTAGAAGGCACAACCCCCCTATGTGGTACACCAACAATGAGAACCTCCATCGAGGACCTATGTGGAACAGTTATGTTCCACCCCTATGTTGGATAGTTTCACCATCTAATTGTGTCATGGACCTGCACAAAAAATATCCTTTAACTGGGGTCCCTTGGTTTCCTATAAATTGGACCCCTGGCCTCCTAGTTTTAACAACTGAAAAATTAGAAGAACCCCCAGAGCTCTCATTATGCATCACCTTCATGAAAGTCCTCCAAAATTTCTTATTTAGATCTCTAAAGCATGATATCAGATATAATTAGATGAGATAAGAAATATCAGAGCCCTTTAATGGTATAAATACATAAGACACATACACAAGAACTATTCTACCCTATGTAGAAACCACCAGTCCCTCTCCCAAATCAGGGACCTACGTTAGACCCTTTTAGGAACACCAAAGGAGACTGAGGGTGCCTTGGCTAAGACCTCACCCATGTTTTTTCACCCCATTAGCCTATTACTAGAGTTATATATAGCTTTTGAAGGCCTATACCCCCTGCACAAGGCACTTTTAGTTCCTCCTAGATCATGCGTGGTTCACCTGCATGACATACATATGTCGATCGCCTGCACCCATGACCTACATGAGTCACCCTTTGTATATCTATGGTCATGAGGACCCTTACCCTATGGACAGTGTTAAGGAGTTCTCAATCTGGAGGATTGGGGTCTGGACAATGTCCTTCCCTTCTCATCTATAAGATCCAAATCCTTTGGTTCCCAATGGTATGGGGGAGGATTACACTTGCATTTCCATTATACATGGAATGAGAGCATCCACCCACTATGGAACCAATTTTAAGGCATCCCTCCTAGAGTAAGCCCTTATCCTTTCATGTAGAAGGTTACAATCTTGCTCTTCTGTAATTAGGTATATTTATCCTCTACTCATTCCTTAACTTGGACTCATGTCTAACGTAAATTGAATATAGGGAAGTGGCATAGCCATATCCTCTTCCACCATAGCCCCTACCTCTTCCACTGTCATCTTGGCATCTTCCTCCAGTAAAGTAGGAAAACTTTGTGGTTTATCGAATCTTCCACTTCCTCTTTCTCTTCACACCAAGCAAGACTCATGTGGGCTGAGGTTAGTGATGATCACGACACCTACATGATTCACCTAAAATATTGAACTATGAGAACTCAAATTTCTTCTATAACTAGGATATGTAGAACACAAACCTAAGGCCCGAGCTCAATGGGAATCATACTCAGAAGTATTCCCCAATCATACTTCCATTAATTTGGGAATTTTATTTAGGAGTAATCCTCAAGTTAATCCCCTAAACCACCATGAGTTAAGGCATCCCTCATGGTCCCTTTTATAAGGGAATACTCTCTAGGAATAAGCCCTGACGTAATCCACTCAAAGGGCCATATTCCCTTATGAGAAATAACTGAACTATATGGTATTTTATTACCATCAAATTATGATATATAGAAATTCTCTACTAGGTTGAAACCCAACACCTCAAATCAACCTTGATCCATCATGAGACACATTCCCATCATGGTTTAATTCAACCTAATAATCCATATCTCTTCTAGTTTCCATGGTCTATTTCGGCATAAGTGCCACACCAATATTTTACTAGGCACCTTTTACCTAGACTTCCCTTCCATGTGATATTAAATTGTATGGTTAGGTCCTCATCACTTGACTATAAAAGTTATGATGTATCCCATTAAGTGGCATCGAACAATGTGGGTTCTAATTCCTTTCACAAGCATATGTAGGAAGCCCATCCAAGGGTTTCAACTAAAAATCAAAACAAATCCCATCTCCCTGGATTAAGATAAACTCTAAAGTGACCTCGGTCTACCTAGAAGACAATTAACTCTATAGTGGTCCACTATGTGGATAGTAAACCAGTATCATCATAATAATGACCAAAGTATATCTAAGTAGTACACAAGGGGATACCATTAATAGTGAACCTTTGATGCATACAGATATCTACATTGATGAAAAAACTCGGAAACAGACAAATGATTCTAAAATCGATACATGATAATAACTGAATTATAATCATTGGGTGACCCACATCATACTTGGGAATTAATGAAAGATTTATGAAAAACTCTTAAATTTATAAAAGCCTCATATTAAGAAATAATTCCCCTCAAAAGGGTGTAGTGAGCCCAACCTCCCATCCCCTTGACCAATGTGAGTTCTTAAGAAACATAGGTCAAAACACCTAATGAGAACCTTCCTTTGGAAAGTAAGTCCCCATGGATACAAAACCATTGGGTGTTTCTGGATCCACGAATAAACTCACAATAAAATTTTACCAAATAGAAAATCATAATGAGTCATGAATTTCTAGGGAACCAATACCCAAGATATTATATAAAATAAATGTACTTTGGATGAACCCATAATGAATATTACCAAGTGAATTAGAATAATGGTTTATGTTTTCATGTATTATGTTCCTGAATTCTAGGAAACTAAATTTAAAAGATCCTTTATTTTATACCATGTAAATAAAAGTTTACGTAATAAAATGTCAGGAATCTATATTTGGTAATAAATAAAAAATTAGTTATTTGTGGGAATTAATAATATAAATACTTTGTATGAACCCTAGGGAAAATTTAAATATAGGAATATATCATGGTATTTTAGTGAAGTATTAAGTGTTTTCGGAGAAAATAAATCTTCATTTGGATACAAACTAGTGGATGTGGTGCTAACACAAATATATATAGGGGTAACACCTGGTACATTGAGATACATTCCATAAAGAACTTGTGCATGATAACAAGACTTGTTTCACTCTTATTTTGACACTCCCAGGGGATATGTCTGGTCAATCACAATATTTTTATAAACCATTATTATAGATATATAGAAAATGTAGTTGCTTTTAATGAATAAAAAAATTAAGTGTAATGTTTTAAGACATAAAATTTCTTTATAATTATTATATTCTTCAAATAAACATGTTTCTTACTACGTTTTTCTTATTCGAGAAAATTTTTGGAAATATGACAAACCATGTAAATGATATGTGCAATGGACGATGCACTAATGACCATATGATGGAAATTGAAATGGAAAACATTAGGATAAATATAATAAACTATCTTGAGTTATGAATAAAAACTTGAATCAAGTTGAGTGGAAATATTCACCTTGATGGGAACAAATTTAGGTTGAGTTCTTCATGCATCAATGGCCACATTATTTTAGTGGATCTATCAACCCACATATTTCTAAATAATGGGTTAGATCTTTAGAAAATATCTCTTTTGTAATTCATTATTTAGAACAAGAGAATGTCATTGTAGTAGTATATGGATTGGAAGGAGAAGATGATCAGTGGTGGGTACTGATTAGAAAAAATAATCCAATAAGGGGGGTTGATGCTATGGAGTGGGAAGAGTTTAGGGGGATATTTTTCAAAAAATATTTTCCCCGTTCAATGAAAATAAAAATGGAGAAGTAAATCCTAGATTTGAATTAGAAGGAAAATAAATTGGTGGAAAGCTATGAGAGAACTTTAAAATAATTTCTCATTACACCTCAATCATTTTTATGAACCCAAAGGGAAAAGGTTAATAGATCATTCAATGGATAGATACTCCCTATGTAGTGGAATCTATAAAATTGTGAGTAAGAAAGATATGAAGAGATAGTTTGGAGTGCTATAAATGTTGAATTGGGGTTCATAGAAACACAAGGATCACATAAGAAAAATGAAAAAAATGAGAGATATGAATCCAATATTAGGTACTAACTTTGATTAGGAAAGAGGAGGAAAGAAAGTGCCACTTACCACATCCAACAAGTGTGAGAAAAAGGATTTAGTGAACTACTTACTTGGGAGTGGAAAAAGTTACAAGTGTGGAAGAGATGTCCATATAGCTCAGAACTTTCATGGTGAGGTGAATCCTCAAATTCACAACACTAACGATAGAGGGAATATGGGGTAGTCCCAACCAGAAGTAAAATTATTCAAGTTTCGAAAGCTTGGTCACTTTTCCAATCACTATCCAAATCAGAAGATAATGGAGGAAAATCACCATCAACCTCAACAGAGGCTAAGGGAGAAAGGTTATACATTTTTTATCATGATGGCTGAAGTGGATGCTCTAAATGATGTGGTGGCAGGTACTCTCATTGGTCTCTCAAAGCTATCAAGTACTTTTCTTGATTTTGGTTATATAAATTCCTTTATGTCCTCCAGTTTTGAAAATAATATAGAATCAATCCCCAAGATGATATAATTAGAGTTATTAATCAATAATCTTAGAGGGATTATCCAAAAATCAATAATGTGTATAATCTCTTGTATTAACATTAGAGAGAATAATCTCATCAAAAATCTAGTAGTCATTCACATTATATAATTTGAAACAAAAATAGGTATAGAATAGGTCTCAAAGTACAATGATAAGATTAAATATTGAAGCAATTTAATATCAGTATTCTTGAATAGACAGCCTATAGTTATTTTAAAGGAGATATGTCCCAACATGATCTTTGTCTAGAATCACCTCTCATAGCCTTCTTTATAGAGATATCCCTTGAAGAGGGAGAACTAAATGAAAGTATAAAGATAGAGAATGTCCCTTTCATTTTGAAATACATTGATATATTTTCTGGGTAGTTACTTGGACCTCCCCCATAAAGAGAGGTATATTTCTCCATTGAACTGAAGCCTATATCCAAGTTAATAACAAAGACCCCAAAAAGAATAGAAAATTTTAATCTAGATGAATTAAAGAAATAACTTAAAGATATTTTAGAGAATATATTTATCCAGACAAGTGTTTATCCTTGGGGAGAACCTATTCTATTTGAGAAGAATAATGATGGATCAATGTGGCTATGCATTTATTATAGTTAACATAATGGGGTCACAGTGAGGAAAAATAACCAACTCCCAAAAATTGAAGATTTTTTTGACCAACTTTGTGGTTCTTGTTTATTCTCTAAGAATAATTTTTGATCTAGTTATCATTAATTGAGGGTTAAGAATATCATATTCCAAAGACTGCCTTACACTCAAGATATTTTCATTATGATTTTTTTGTTATTCCCTTCAACTTAACTAATTCTATTTCTATATTTATGTATTTTATAAATAAAATATTTAAGGGATACCTTGAAAATTTATGGTCATTTTTATTGATGTTATTATGATAAATTTAAAAAAACTATGATGTTCATGATAATTATCTATGGTTTCTATTTAAAACTCTAGGGAAGGATATTCTATTTGGAAAATTCAAATAATGTGAATTTTGGTTACAAAAAGATTCTTTCTTTGGGAACATTCTAACCAATGAATAAATATTAGTTGAACATAGCAAGACAAAGGTTATAGAGAAGTGGTATCATCTTACAATAATAACTGAGGTTTGTAGTTTCCTTGGTTTAGCAAGATATTATAGGTGGTTTTTGAAAAACAAATCATGAATTTATAATCCACTAAAAAATTTAACTCAAAAAGGGGATAAGTTCATCTGGACAAAGGAGTGTGAATGATGCTTCCAAGAACTGAAGAAGAGATTAGTTATTACACCTATGTTAACTCTACCCTCTATTGTAGAAGGATTTGTTATTTTTTGAAATGAATCTATAAAATTATTGGGTGCATCCCAATGAAAAATGAGAATTTTGTTACTTATGCATCTTTATAGTTAAAACCTAATCAATATAATTATCTTATGCATGACCTAGAGCTTGCGGCAATTATTTTTCTCTAAAGATATGGAGCACTATCTTTAATGGCTGAAATGTGATATATATATATATATAGACCACCAATGTTTGAATTATATATTCACACATAAGGAATTGAACAATATAGAAAGGATATGGTAGGAACTTCATAAATACTATGATTTTTAAATTCATTATTACCCCAAAAGAGAAAAAATCAATGATGAATTAAGTAGGAAAGACAATTTTGTGATGACAATGATGATAATTGAAGGAGATCCATTGATCAGAGACGTGGTAAGGTTGGACATGGAAATCCTGAAGGAAGGGACATCATCAATCCTATATCAAATGATTTATCAACCATTGTTACTAGAGAGGATCATGAAATATCAAATATAATATCTTTTTAAAAAAAAAGAAGATATAGGATTTAAATAATGGGAAGATTTTTGAATTAAATATTGATCAAGAAGGTGTACTGAAGTTTTGTAAAATGAAATGTGTTCCATCTGATCTAGAAAAAAGAACATATGGATGAATCTCTTGGATCTATATTCTTTATACAACATGGAATCACTAAAATGTATAGGGACCTTTGTGATCATTATTGGTGGGATAATATAAAAAGGGATATTGTTGACTATACTATAAGCTGTATGGTATGTCATCACGTGAAGGTGGAGTAGCGACTTCCTAAAGGGGTATTGCAACCACTACTCATACTAACATGGAAGTGGGACAATGTCACTATGATATTTTTCACTAGTCTCCAAAGAACATCATAAGGAAATAATGTGATATAAGTTATTGTGGAATAAATCACCATGACTTACCATTTTATCATTATTTAGGAAGATTTTATCTCTTGACCAATTTTCCAAGATACATGTAATTGAATTGGTGAGGTTGTATGGGGGGGCTCTTTCTATAATTTTTTATCATGATCTGAGGTTCACAACTAAATTTTGGACGAGTATTTAACATGCTCTGAATAATGAATTGAATTTAAAAATGGCCTATCACCCCCAAACAGATGGCTAGTCTGAAAGGATTATTCATAAACATGAGGACATACTTAGAATATACTCAATGGAATTTAAAGTAGGATGGGATCAATACCTCCCATTATTTGAGTTCTCATATAATAATAGCTTTCACTCAAGTATTCACATGGAACCCTAGGAATCTATATCCTTGAAGCGATGTAAAACTTCTACTTTTTGGGATGAAGTTGGTAAGAGAAAGATGCACGGGCCTGATCTTGTGCAAGAGATAACAGAAAAGGTTTATGTCACCCAGCAACACATAAAATATGCTTAGAGTCAATAGAAGAGATATGTTGAAAACATTCTAAGGGACTCGGAGTTTGAAGTTTCTGATAATGTTTTCATTTAAATATCACTATCGAATAGAGTTGTATTGAATGGAATGAAATGTAGGCATATCCCAAGGTATGTTGGCCCCTATGAAATCCTTGATCTCATAAAAGTTGTGGCCTATCATCCAGCACTTCCACCAAATATAGCCCAATTTTATGATGTATTCTCTATATTTCTCTTGAATAAGTACATAATCGATCCCTTACATGTACTAAATCCGGAGGTCTTACCACTCGAACATGACCTATATTATGAGGAGCAGCCGGTGGAGATCTTGGACTATAGATAAAAGGTTCTACAAAACAAAATTACCCAACTTTTAAAACTATTAATGGGGAAATATAAGTTTGAGGAGGTGACATAGGAACATAAGGAAATAGTGAATCATAAGTACCCTCACCTTTTCTCAACCAAGAGAATCATTAAAAATTTTAGGGAATAAATTTCTTAAGGGTAGAATAATGTAGCAATCCATGTTTTGTCTAAATGATATTTGTTTCCTAAGAAAATTCATGTTATATAATTTTACACACAAAAATAATATCTCTTTAATAATGATAAATACATCAGTCACCAAAATGGGAAAATTTGGATCACTCCAATATGTTAGAATATTCACCCCATAGGTAACACTATAGAAATAAAAAAAATATTAGTAAATAAATCAACATCATAGAAAATAATTGTAGTGATTTTTCAATGAAATACTGAATTGGTATTTATAAAGTATAAAGGGAAATATGACCATTGGGATTCAACCATTTTATAACCATTGATAAAATTTATAAAGGGAAATATACCCATTGGTAAATATTTAAATTCCATAGTTATTTTTTATAATTAGTACTGACAAATGATGATTAATTTAGAAAAGATAATTGATGACATCAACTAGTAGAGACATTCCATATGAAGCTTATTTGTTAGAATATGGGAGGGAGGTAGATTACCTAGGGTTCTCCCTTAGGGAAGACCAATTTGTGCTTCTGTAAGTGAATCTAGAACAAAATATTCTATTGGATAAGTTCTAGTTAGTGGAAATTACCACTCAGTCAATGTTAGTCATGTTGCACCCTGAATCTATCATCATCGCACACATTACCCTTAGGTCATAAGTGGGTGTAATAAGGGGTTTCATATCTAAGAATTAGTTACTTAAAGTGTAATTCCTTTTTAAAAATAAAATTTTCATTCCATCAATTCCTTTTTAAAAATAGTTTTATTTAATAAAATTTCGGTTTAATTGAGATGAAATTTAATAAATTGATTTTTCAGACACAAACCATACATTCTAGAAAATATATAAATTTTTATAATAAAATAAGTTATTATTAATAATATTTATGTTAATCAAATAATATTTTAAAACATTCTTATTTAAATATAAATTATAAAATAATTTTATTATTTCCAAGGAAATTTTTAAGTGTCAGAAATTTGATTATTCCTTACAACCCACTATCTTTTAAAAAAATAAGAATATTTATATTTCAATGTTAAAATTATCATATTTAGATAATTATTATAATAAAAAAAATTCATTTTTAAATCGTCAAATTGAAATTGGTTTCGGGTAAATTTATGATAATTTTAAAAAAATACACTACTTTTTATGAATAGTAAAAACAGTTTTGGGTTTTTGGTATGTTTAATGAATTCATAACTTTTTCATAAGGATTTAATAACTAATTAACCATAATCAATAACTTTTGATATGTTATTTTTTTAATATGATGTATTTTAATGGATTTTAACTATATTACACACCTATAAATGAATTTCCAAACACTAAAATGGAAACTTTAGTTTTAAAAACATTACCTTGTGGAAAATTTATTTTTCCATGACAAAAGAAGTAATATAAAATGATGATCAGTTCATGTGGGTTAATATTACTTAAAATATGACCCAAATATAAATAATCATGGGAAAAAACATGTTTTAAACCAATGGTTTTTCTTTTTCCACCAAAAAAAATTCCAAGGACCATATTTAACAATTATTAAACAAATCCTCTAATTTTGATATAAATACCCACTAATTTCTCCATTAACTTTCACTCCAAATACATCCTAAATTAATATGTGGTAGTTTTTTCCCCCAAGGAGTCCCCAAAAGATTTTATCAATCCCCAAAGGTTCCATTCCTCAATATTTAGGAGTAACTCTTCATGGTAAGGGAAGTCTCCTTCATTTTTCATCAATTAAAGAACATCTTTTTATATGTCTTTTAAAAGTTTTGCTTACTCTATTTTATTACCCTTTTTGGTCATACCCTTACTTTAAAATTATGATTTATCAATGGGATACCCTTCTCTAATATCATTTTACCATTTTCTAAAACAACATTTTATACCCACTATGTTGTCGAATTTACTCTGAATATTTTCTTGCTCAACTTAATAAATTCTCTTTTTTTCTTTTTGAGAATCACAAATCCGATTTTTTGCAAGGTAAATTCACATATATATAATAAATATTTATTTTATTTGTTTATCAACATACATGAAACCCTCATTTAATTTTTATATATTCAAAATGATATAAAGGTCATATCTCAATGCACTTTTCAAACATCATGATTTTGAAAAAACCCATTATTTATTCTACACAGGTTATTTATAAAATATTTTTTTATGACATATATGAATCAAATAAAATAATACATATGAATTGTTTTCTCTGATATAAATTCAATTCATTGGGTAATTAATTTAATCTCAACTGAAAGTATCTTTTTATGATACCTTGATGAATAACCTTGGTAATTTTCATTTAGGACACCTTGGTGATAAACCATGGTGATATTATTAAGAATTTATTGTTTAAATGTTGTATCCACATTTAAATTTTATGTTTCATGTCATTTTTAAAATGATATTACTCAATTTTCCTTTCCCATTCCATAATTATTTTCTACATGTTTTTATTAATATTCCTCATGATCAAATGTAAATTGTTTTTATTGATTATTCTCTTACTAGGCCTCATGCTCACCCATTTACCATGACATACATACCTAGGATATGTGATGTGATAAATGAACTTAGAATGAACCTATGAATAATCCATTCAAGTTTATTATAATAATTTTTTATTTTTTAATGTATCAAATTCTTGATTTCCGAGAAACTAAACTTTAAAATATCCTATATTTTGTAACATGTAAATAAAAGTTTATGTAATAAAAAGGCGGGTTGTTATATATTAATTATATTAAAATCTTGTGATATTAAATTATCCCTCCTTTAATAGATTTTTCTTTCATAATTTAAACTTATTCTTTATAATGAAAGGATTGACATTTCATAATACCTATGATGATATCCTACATTATAAAAATTGTTAAAAAACATTGTATTAATAGAGGGATAGGGAAGTATGAAGGTCATATGGAATAACACATAAATAGGTTTCCAAACTGGAGAAAATTAGTGGGAAGTGAAATTATGGAATTGGAAGAAAAAACTAACCCCCAAGGATTAATTGATATTAATATAGAACATGGTCATGATGATGTTGAAAATCACAAAGCTATAAATTTGTGATGGGTTAAAAGACCATTGATTTATCAATTATAAAAGTAAACATACAATACATTGGTTCCAATATCCTTTTTCCTAAATTATAATAATTAAATTACCATTTAGACTAAGAACATAATGAAATATACTAAATTGACATGTATAGTTTTAACCATTATCAAATTTCAATGATAATCTCATAGTTTTTCTCCAAACGATGAGTATACGATATGAATTTTTCATGCCAAAATCACCAGAATCAACTTATAATGGGACAGATAATCCACAAAATGATAAAAAGATATTCCTATTATCTTTATACATTAACCAAAACCAAAATAATAAGGATAAGATTAGATATTATCCAAAATAAATAAACCTTCATGTGAAGGAATACAACATTAATCTCCAAAATTATATAATAATACCCAAAGTAAAAAATTAAATAATTTCATAAATAATAATCCTTATAATTTTTCAATATATTCCAAACTAATATTGAAACAAAAAAATTAAAATGATTTAAGGACATATTCTTCCATGAAAAAATCAATATTTATCTCCAAATAACATCACTCACTCTTAATGTCTCATACTGAAATGTATTTTCCCTAATCATATAATTTAAAAGACATACTAATAATTTCAAAAAATTAATTGACTCACCATAAATCCATATGTTAAATATATATTCCTCAAAAAGATAATTTAACCTATAATCATCAAATAAAATCCCATAATTTTCAGTTTACCATAATCATATAGGGTTTCTATGATAGTGAACTTATTCTGAAATAGAATTAATCACTTATTCACTGAATAACTTTTTAAATATCATGGTTATATTTATAATAAAACCTATATTCCTAAAAAACATAACATTTATCTTTAAAATCATTTATTTAAATTAGAAAATAATTTCATACTAATAAGGAAATCACATAGGACTGTGGTATGTTATGCACCCTTTTTGCCATTCAGTTATGGGTTCCAACCCTATGGCCTTTCCATATGAAATGGGTTGTCACCCAATCTATAGATTTTCCTTTTTATAAAACTAAATAATTGTGATAACATCCCCATAAATATGTTGAATGTCTTTAAAATGTTATTAAACCTCAAATCATTTTTTAACTTCAATGGTTTTCAATACGACATATTGTCACAAAACCAAATAATACTAAATGGATATTATTTACATAACATATCATACTAAAGGTTTGTTTATCCCTTTATAGTATGTCCTTAAATAAAAGTCTTGAAAACTATCACTACTAAACCCCTTTTCAATGTTAACAATTCTATATAATATATGATTCCAAATTTTTAAAATTTAACCTATGGAAAAATAATACTCATGTGTTTCATGGTCCGCATAACCTTTTGGAATCCATAAAGATATGATTAATAAAAACAATGACAAACTTATCAAAAATGTCATGGAAGACTTTCTTCATTAGATCTATAAATACAACTGGGAAATTTTTCAACCCAAAGAGAATAACTATAAACTCATAATTCCTATTTCTTTTCCAAAATTCAGTTTTTAGAATTTCATCATCATTTAACTCCTATGGATGGTACCTGGACCTTAGATCAATCTTAAAAAAATATGGATATCCCAATAGTTGTTATTACTTAGTTTATAGCCCAAATTATACTGAATTAGTTGAAAAGTATTTCACCACACCCTTCTATTTACAGTATTTTTTTCTTCCCCTTTACTTATTTGGAAACTCATACACATAATTACCCACCTCACTAAATTTAAAAAAAATATTTATTTATTATTGGATTTTGAATTACCATTACCAAGATCCTTTTCATTATAGTCAAAAGCCATATTCCCCATATTAATATGTCAATAATAATTTCCATAACCTATAACATATTCCTTGAAATGTTTCTTACCAAACTAGAAACATGTTTGGGGCTTACCTCTAGACTTATTAGCAGTTTGCTTCTCCATTTCCTGCCACCTTGACCATTTCATAATCTTTTCATCTTGAGGCACATAAATTTTGTAAAATTCCATATCAACTTTTATAGCACAACAAATAAATTTTCATAGATTTTAAATTCTTTTTTAGAAAAATAACTTGATAAACATTGTTTTAATATTTAGTAAAATCTATTAACTTTACTATCAGTGTCCTAAATAAAATCTAACACTTACCTGGCCAATATTTTGAAGTTTTATTCATATGAGGATATAAAATATTAATATTTTTTCCTAAATTCCAAAAATTTATTCTCCAAACTGAGTTGAAAAATCTTAGAGAAATATTTCCATAGAAAAAAATTATTAAATTTTTTCCATTCCAGGACATCAAGATTATTTATCTCTTTGGTATTCTTCAAAAACCATTATCCATCAGTTTCACATTCAAAATGATAAATAGAAAGAGTCTCCTTTTTATCCAAACTACCCATGAAATCTAATATATTTTCTTGGGATTTAATCTACCCCTTAACTACTGCTGGTTTAGAATATCCACTAAATGTATGAGTGTGTTTTCTCTTGATGCATTCCTAATACAAGTTACCTATTTACTCAATGGAAAACCATTCCAAAAAAAAACATAGTTTTTATGAATCAACATAGTAATCTTAAAAGTATTTGTCGTTTCAACTTAACAATTAAGTAAAATATTTTAATTTTATTCTATTAACATTATTCTGAACCCTAAAGTTTTATAAAACCTAATCTAATACCAACTATAAGTACTTTGACTTAAACATTACAAATTCTAAATAATTTAACTAGAATTCACTTTCATGAATTTTTAAATATATTTTAGGATTAGAATTTAAGATTGTTAGGTCATAAATATTATACAACAAACCAATATATTACAGAGTGAAAACTTATATTCAGTACTTATTTTCCCAAAAAACAAAACTTTTATAAGGAAACATGTTTTCTTATCATGGAATATATTTAATATTTTCAACTTGACCTCATCTTTTTTCTCATTCATCCTGGGAAAAATATTTTAAAATGTTGGATGAGAATAAAACCATAATAAGGGACATAAAAAATAAATAAATCTATTTGACAAGTGAAAACATGAAAACCCAAAAATAGTAATTACATTCATCACATTATTATTTGAGCTTTTAAAATAAATCATTTCCGCATGAAAAAACATGTACTTTTTTATAAAAGAAAACATTTAAATCCTATAGAAATCCTAGATAAAACATATAATAAAACCCGGGATATCATTTTCATATCACTGTTACATATGGTATAACCCTCATGATTACAAATGGAATACCATCACGGTTATACTTATAGTAACCATCAAATTTTCACTTGAAATAGTCATCACGGTTACACTTAGAACAACTATTGTAGTATATTACCATAATCACTTAGGAGAAACCAAATAATTTTACTGTATCCCTTTATCTAATGCATTGGAGAGATATAATGGGCCCACCTACTCATAGTTTATATGGGAACAACCCATATACATGAAAAATTCCCAAAAACCATAACATAATCATAACACAAAAAACATAAAACTTTAAAAATTACCTTTTCACCTATAAAAAAATACAATATTGATGTATCCCTTCCATTTTAAAATGTTTTTTTAATAAAATATGGAATATTTTAAAGGAATCCAAAAATAAAATAATGGTTATAAAAGATAGAAAGGTCACTGTTGCCATATACATTAAAATAAAACACATCATTTGACTCTTTGTAAAAACATTAAAACATTCCTTACAAAGATTTATTTTGAAAATGTATGAAAGAAAGTAAAAACAAAAAATAATGTGCCCTTTATATTTCACATATGTACATATAAATACATTCATAAAATAATTTTAAAGATATGTACATGGAATAAAAATAAATATTAAGGGAAATATTAAAATGATTTTAAAAAGAAATTCAATTACCTTGAGTATGACTCATCATGTTCGTACTTTATATTAATGAATAATAAACTTAGGTTAATTATTTAATTATTTAAGAACATTTTTCATTTTTGCTATTCATTTTTATTTTTTCTCTTACCATGATATATTTAATTATATAATCAATTAAATTTATGTTGGATGTTTTGACAATATTTGTTTCATAATTCCAAAATGGCTTCGGTTAGTATAATAGGGTAAAAGATGTCATTATTCAATCATCTACATAATAATAATAATGAAAAATTATAATTTTTTTAAATAAATTATACTTTAAAAAATACTCATTAAATATGGTTATGAAAAAAGAAATATGTCACAATAATAGACCCTGTAGGTCGTACATACATATGAGTAAAGTTTCCAATTTTAAATGACAATTATGAAAAAAAAGTAAGTAAAATTCTTTCTTTATATAATTATAATATCATAAATATCATATTTCATCTTTATGTATACTTATATATATCATCCATGTGATGTGGTGATGAAAAATTAATGATAATACTTAATGTAGGTGGTAGTCTACACATATGCATGAATGATGTTTTCATTTATCATTAAATAAAAATGTTTAAATTTAAATTATGAATTATATATTAATAATGATAAATATTATATTAATATAATATATAAAAATTGATTCCATAATTATAACTAGTTATGTTAGACAATGATGGAAAATGAATTATAGTAGTTTATGAGGTAGTGGTCCCCCATACTCATGAACGATGGTTTAATTTAACAATTGATAGAATATAAGATGTATAAATGTTATTATATAAAAATAATAACATATAATTACATCTAGGATTCTATTTTTATTATTTTATAATGTTTAAATAATATTTTAATGAGGTGGAAGAAGAAAAAAACTAAAATATGTTGTTAAAATTATACCTCTTATTTGGAAAATATCATTTGATTAACACCTTAAGACCTCTAATATAAGTATTATGTCCAAACTAAGGCCTATAGAATGTGTTTGTGGATGTTATTAAGGGATATAGATAGATATTTTTTTGAAACAAGTGGGTTTTGTAGTGTGAATAAATGATCAAAAGTAGTGTCCTTTTATAAGAGAGGGGAGGAGCACTCTTGGGATTTCATAAAATATTAAATTAATATAAATTAATTTGGATGTAAAAATGGATATAAATATATAATATTCATAGAAAATATAATTATGAGTCAAAAT
The DNA here is from genome assembly GCA_963277665.1 of Viscum album. NCBI lineage: Eukaryota > Viridiplantae > Streptophyta > Magnoliopsida > Santalales > Viscaceae > Viscum > Viscum album. Next base: position 1,506,374,469 of record OY728128.1, on the reverse strand, counting down.
AGTTTTATCCAATAAATTTTTTAAAAGTTTGGATCACATTGTTACCCTTATTTTTTGTTTTAACCAATAGTTAACCCTTTTGAAAATTACTATAACATTAAAGTTTTCTAAATTTAAGGGTTAATAAAGTTAATATAATATTAAAAAACACCCATAAATGGACTATGGTTTGTTTTATTAACAATTTAAAATTAATTGGGTGAATCTAATATTTTTATTAATTATAAATCATTTAAAAAAATATTATTTATTATAAAATATAATTAATGTCAATTTTAGAACAATTCATTTACTTTGGCTTTTATATCATAAATACAGCAAAGGAATTCGAATCCATATCATAAAAACCTCTATAATATTTTCCTTTTATCTGTAAAATCAATCATTCACACTACTTATTTCAAATTATAATATATTTAATATTTTTAATATAATTTATTTTATTTATCAATTAATTAAATAATTACTGCTTCAGTATTTTCTAATAATTTAAGGTAATTATTTATGGACTAAAAATTAAAAATAAATTACCATGATAAAAATAAATAATTTATAATTAAAATTAAAATTTATTCCCAAATCCATGCTAAGTTTATTCCCTTGTTAAAAAAATTATAGTTATTAAAAAAAGGAGTGTGAAATTTTTCACCTTACTTTAAAAAAAATATTATAAAGGTTATAATCACATCCAAATGCACAAAAAAATACATATAAAAAATATTTTATGATTATTGATAAAATTTAATCATAAAATTAAATTAATTCAAGTTTTAGGGTCTTTTTCTATTTTGTATAATTTTACTATTAACATTAATTACATAATTTTCCCTTAACTGTGAAAATAAAAATTATTATTGTTTCTATTTATATTGACAATAAATAAAATGGAAATATATAGAAAATTTTGACCCACTAATTCCAAAAATGAAATCAATTTTCCCCAAATAATATATAATTTTTAAAATCAAAATTGGATTAATTAAAATTAAAATAAAATAATTAAAATTTAAAACTAATCCAGAAAATAATTATACTTTTCAAATAATTGAAAAGAAAATACAATTTTAAATAAAATCAGTATTTTTTACTATTCATTGAGATTTTTTTTGAAATTCTCAAAAATTCATCCTAATATTGTTTTTAAATTATGAACAGAAAAATTAATTTTCTTTTATAAAATACATTTTATAAGTATTAAAAATATAAATTATAATATTTTGTATTATATAGGAAATATTCATTGTTTTAAAATCATGGAATATTATATTTTGGGGTATAAGAGATATACTATGATAATAGTGGAGTTGCTTCTTAGTCTAAATAACTTAGTATCTTGAAAGGAACATACACATCCTTGAAAAATACCATCTCATTTGAGAGATCCTTGAAAGGGGGTATATAGATATCTATTAGGTGACTACAAAGGATAATATAGAAGATCCATTTATAAAGAAATTACTAATAGAGAATCATGGGGGTCATGTAAAGTATTTGGATATAAGATACATGATACATTGGATGTAAATATTTTTGTTTATTGGATTGTATATGGTCTTATAAAAATGGAAATTTTTAATTATCATTCATCCATGTGTGTTGGATTTATTACATGAATAGTGGAATGATAAAATATCCTAAAATTATGACAATGATTTTTCCTAAATAGATGATCATCATTGATTATTAGGGTTATTTATGATATGTTAATATTAGTATGACTATAATATTATTTGTGATATATATTATACTCATAAGATAATACATAGAGTCTAATTATCTAGACAATCCAATGAAATTATATCATATTGGATGTTATATAGTCATTGATATACTTAGTGGTGTAATCTTAACAAGAATCCCCATTACCTAATGTTGATATTGTACTTAAAATATAAACCTTCAAACTTTCAAACCATTGTTACACCAACATTGGGGCTGATCTAATCAAGGGTGGTTTGGGATGTTACTCGTCATGTAATCTGTTGTATTTAACCAAAATAGGATTTTAAATCTTGTATGAAAAGTATATAATATAGTATAATGATTGAATTATATTGAGAAAATTCATGTTCATTCTTAGTGGTGTGATATATGATTTTTTCAACTACATGGATGTATGAAATGTGATGTGTTCATTCAAACTAGTTAGTCTATTTTAAAGAATCATGAATTTATGAGTTTTCCTATACTATATTTAAAATTTCCTAGCCTAGTGGTCACTTAATTTATTAGAAACGGGGATTACATATGTATTAATACAATTTATACAGAAAAATATTAATAAAAACATGTTCATATGAACATATGAGGGTGTTTAATTAAGATATCACCGGACCCCATTATAGATCGAGTAGTAAAAATGTTTTACTATAGACTATTCTTCTCTTAAAAATATAGATTTTGGTTTTCTTGATTATTTTAAATGATAAAAAGGCTTTTAAGAACACACATAAGGTCTTATAATGTGGATTTATTTTGATACGATGTTTACATCAAAAATTCAAGATTGATTATGATAATCACACCAAAAGGAGTTTGGATGGATTCATAAAGAGTTATGAAATTTTATATAAATTATGTGAGGCTTCAGTGTAAGTGAGATATTTAAAAATATTATAAACTAAATATTATAAGATGATGTGGTGAAATTTACCATAATGGGGTGAATTATAACATGATGAGAAAAGTATCTCCAAGTTTTTTTATACCAAGTCATGGTGTTTTTTCTAAAATGATATGTTATATCATTCGATTGAATATTCTTATATAATTATCATATTCCTTTGATTATTGAAACATCATGTGATGATGTCTAGATATGATATTGATTATTAAATGAATATAACCATCAAAAATTAAATTACGCATTGTAAAGTGTTACAATAGTGAAAAGATAAAAGGGTTTTCTATTTCGTAATATATATGAATCAATTAAACACAATTTTTTTGTTTCATTCATTAAAGGAAACATATAAATTCAGAATTTTGGACCTCATTAGGGACACTATAACTTTATTTTTTTAAAACACTCTCCTATTCTCTTCTCAATATTTTCCTTCAAGGAGTCGGTGTAGGTACATCATTATAGAGAAGCGGTCAAATCTAAGTGTTTGGTGATTCCATTGGTTAGTAGATACCATTGAAGAAAATAACATATTGGTTGATACTGGTGGAACTTGATTAAACTCACTTCTAATGAAGGTCATGAGAATGGATAGTGAGGTATTCTTGTTTTATGTTTTTTTATTTCAACTTATTAATTACCCTACTTATTGATCTTGTCTTGGGTTTTATGTTTTTTCCTTTATTTATGATTATATATTTTTCCCAAAAAATTAAAAATATTATTACCTAATAATTTTATATGGATATTCCAATGCATAATATAAAATTCGTTCAATAGATTATCATAATTTTTGGTAGTCAACATTGAAAATGATCAAGTAATCAATTGGAATATGTAAGCAGATGTATAGTACATAAAATTTGTCGATAAAGATTTATAAAACTAGGAATGATAGTTTCAAAAATAAGGATCATTTTGATATATCCTAAGAAGGAATTCATGGTATTGAAAATCTTGTACAATATATAGAATCTACAACTGTAAAATGTAAATAATCATGAAATCTGTTTAGATAAATAATATATATTTTAAGAAAATATAGGTGTTCTTAGCATATTAATTTATGGTATAAAATATATCAAATATATAGAAAATATCTCATATACTATCCAAAAAAAATATGTCTATAAATATGTAATGTAATTTGAAAAAACAAATTTATCAAGTTATCAAATTCTCAATCATACAACTTAAAATCACCCAAAATTGGAGTATCCAAATGGAAGTAAGGATAAAATTATCTTTCAAATAAATGAATCTGACTTATAATAGTGCCTTATCTTAAAGATAAGGGAAATCCATAGTGAAATTATTCATAGATACTAGATTGGATGTTTCATTGAGCCATATGAGAATTATCGTTTCTATGAAAAAGTGCTTACAATCCTTAAAATAATTAGGTCAAATGATATTTTCTTGGGGAATCCTTTTACTAAAAGGACATATATATTATATAAACAATTTAATGAAAATAAAATTGAAAATGTTTAACCAAGAATGATTACTAGGATGGAGGAATGAACTATAATATATTAACATCAATATATAAATTATTAAATGAAAATGTATTATCATTCTAGATAAAGAAGAATTTTATTTTGATTCTAGTAGTTTAAAAGGTAGAAAGTAGAAGATTAATTCATTTTTAAATTTGAATTGATAATAATTATATTGAATAATTATCATCAATCAATTCCCTGAATTATAGACTCCAAAATAAAGAAGTAATTATTGAAAATAAAATCCTTTATAAGAAAGATTCATCATCTAGTCAGGGTGAAGTATGAGAATGAAAGGGTTATTCAGTTATAAAGGTAGAAAAACTAACAAGTAAAATAAATATATCTCTAAATAGAATTTATAAAGATAAAATTCATATTAAATACATTTTATGTGTTAAGAAGTTACATTACAAAAATAAATGTGTTGAGAATCAGAGAACTAAGAAGAATCATAAGAACCAAAAGATAGAAACATATGGTGTCAAAAAATGAAAATAAATAACCCTATTTCTAAAATTTGAGTAGACTAGGATAAATTAAATCTATAAAAAAGTTTAAGTGGTAAATTAATCAGAATAATGTTTATAAATAACATGAGTGAGAAATTATGGACAATGAGATGAATGAATATCTAAATCCTATAAAAAATATGAAAATATTTTCAAAGGATTCAAAATATATCTATAAATAAAACTATAGTTTTTATAGTCTAGTCTAGATATGTTAATAAGGTTGAATATTTAAGTGAGGTATGAATCATGTTTTGGACCTTCTCTAGAAATTAAAACACCAAATTAAGGATTATAAAAATACAGATTAGGGTATGCTTAGTATAAACTTTACTAAAGATATACAGCTTAAGGTTAAAGTTTATGATCAACCTAATAAATTTAAAAAGATCAAGAAAATGGGAACTAAATAATTTTCAATCTTAAATAGGTTTCGGAGGATGTGAGGAACATGTATTCCTAAACTCTATAGACCAAATATATTTATAGAGCTAAAAAACTTTATCGAGTTCTAGAGAGAATTTATATTGAGAGAAATAATTTTTTTAGGATTAAAGAAGATATATTCCATATATAATTGGGTACCATATATTGTTAAAAAAGGTTCTAAATAATCCATTACAATGGTTTTTGGTGGGATAAACACATTGAAGTTATTAAGTTAGTAGTTATATCGGTTATGTTATAGAAATTTTAAATAGAGAATTAGAAAAAAGGTCTTATAAATAATGTATTTAAAAAATACCAATTCCTTGATAAATATTTGTTAGAATTTTGTTTGAATAGGGTATATTATGAATGAATTAAGATAAAAGAATGTATCTATCTGATAATATCCATATCAATGAGAAATAATTGTATCTTTTTTTTAGGTGAGAACATTATAATGGATATCAATGAAAGAGATATGCAATAAGTATAGATGAAACATATGACTGAAATAATGGTGGAATATTATATAATACTTGATGATCAAAAGGATTTAAATCTAAAAAATAAAATATATCATTATTATTAGCAAAAATATCATTAGTATGTTGAAAATTTTGTGGAGATAAGGAATTAATAAAATAAAGTCTTAGTGAATGATATTTTAAATAATCTATATGACTTAGATGGATTATATGAACTGATCCAGATACATGCCATCCAGAATTTATGAACTGGTCTAGTATGAATTTTGATATACACTCTTTCTCTCTAGTATCTCTCCATTTCATGATATTATTTATGCGAAGTAAATATCAAGTGTTTCTTTATTCTCCAAAGATAGGTGGGTAGTCCATTTAACCAATTTGGGAATTATCATTACCTTTCTTATAATGATTATTGCATCCTTTTGTCATACCTTCATTATTAGTACCAAATATCTTCATTAGAGGTTAAATAGTATCATAGGTATTTCAATAACAAGAATGATGTAAGATAATGAGAATGTTGATTGAGAACAATAGAAAATGATATTATTATTTGGAATGAGTGGGGAAGATATCAGTACATACAAATCTCAACTTCAATAATCCTGGTGGAAAATATGAAATACTAAAATATCTCTTAGGGTAGTAGTTTGTTATTTTAAAGGATTTGGATTAAAAATTTAATACCTTATATACAAAAAATTATATGAAGTTTGACTAAATATTTGAAATATTTTGTAAAGGATTAAAGAAAAATCTTTGGAGAAGCTACTACTCATCCAAGAGTCATTATCCCATATATGAATTCATATAGATATGTATAAAGTGAAAGTATATCAGGATAATATACTATATGGGGTTATATCAAGACATTAAGAAGAGAAGATATAGTGTATCATAATGAACTTTTTAATATTCCTCAAAGTATCCAAAAGTACTATAAAGAAATATATGATATTGTTAGTTAGGATGAAATGGATCTTGATGATATAGGATAAGAATCCAAATTCTTAAATGGGAAGCTAAATAAGGTTGAAGACCAATAATATAGAATAATCTAGGGGAATAATATAAAGAGATAAAATTATCCTCCTACTGAAGAAATTAGTGTAAACCCATGGAAAGGAAAGCCACCATCATATACAATATCCAAAAAACCAATTTAATATGAATGAAATAAATTACAGTTTAATAAATCTTTTAGACAATCAGTATGGATGAAAATACAACTTATACAAGAAATATTCAATAGGAATATAGTCCTAGTAATACATATGTAAAAAAATTTCAATTCATGTTAATTTCTAAATATAGATTATGATAAGTATCTAGAATAATCTAAAGATTAATTAGATCCAAACCATTGATTTTATATATTATCAGTTGGTTTACCATCATGGATAATAAGTAGTACACTCATATTCATAAAATCTATCCCAATGGGTAAAGTTGTGTAATTTTAGGAAATTATATGTTGAGACTAATCGGTGTTCAGATGATTACCCAAGAATTTGGTGAAAGTGTTCAAAGTAAATATGATACATTGTGTTGGATTTTGTTTTCGATGAATAGAACACATATAAGCTCAAATTTTATGTCACCGGAAGATTCTTAGAGAAAATTTCTAATGATTATTATGTTGGTGAAATTTATTTACATCTCACAAATAAAGTTCATGATGCCAAAAAATTTAAATTAGAATTAAAAGAAGTTACACTCCACAAAACATGGTATTTCACCATATAAGTGGATTGGATAATATGTTTTGTGTTGTAAATGATTTCCAAATTGAATGTAGATGAAAACATTTTGGACTATGTCACAATAGATGTTTCCATGTATGGAGAAGTTAAATTAGGTAGTGGGATGAAAAATGGTCTCTATGACCTCACATTATAGCATAAGTGTCCACACCACCGAGTAGACTCAATAAAATTCTTTGTTCCATAGTTAAGGACCATTCCACATAGAGGGATGGGTTAATTTTTAGTGGCCTTTGAAAATCATGTCCCTTTACACCATGGTGAAGGTATATTCCATAATACAGGGTTTGATGGAATTCAACAGCTCTAGATAATTTCGAATATCTACACCACATCTCAAATTCTAGGATACAGTTTGGAAAAAATTTGGAGGACTGTGTAAAAGTGTATGGACCATGCTATATAATATATTAGGCCAGTTTTTGGTTAATTTAAAAAATTTGGGACTTCCATGCCACAACTCTTTTTCCACACCGTAGCCTTCTATGGATGTTGAGTAAAAACAGTGAAAACTAATTGGAAATGTCATAAATATATCTAACATGTAATAAAAGTTATCTTTTAGGGATAATATAGGAAATTTCAGTAGTCTTGTTTAGTTTAATTCATATTTAAAATTTGAGGGTAATTCCAAACTATTATAACTACTAAATTAAATTTAATGGTTAAGATTATTATGGGAGATGATCTAAGTGTTGTGATTCAAGAAGGGGATTTTAATTTGAAATTCAAATTCAAATATGTTTTTTTTGTGGAATATGGGGGTTATATTTTAACTGTGTAGGTTGCCGAGAAGAAATAAAGTTATAGAGATATATAAAAGGGAGAACAAGTAATGGATATTTTCAATGTAGTGAAGATTATATGACTATAAAGAATATAAGAAAAGAAGAAGAAGGAGGAGGAGGAGGAGGAGAATTTTGAATTTATTATGTACGTGTGATGTGAATACAAAGTGAATCATCAACTTGTTTCTATGAAAGTTTGAAGTAAAAGTTTTGCATATCTCATATAGTGCAAGAAGAATGGAAGTATAAAATTCACTCACACTCAACAACTTAGAGGAAGTTTATTTTTATTAAACATTATTCTATTACTGTGAAAAACAATTATCATTGTGAAGTGTAGGATGCACTTATTTGTGGGATGCATAAAACAATAGTTGGTATATGTGAAAACATGTGTTTCAAGGTAATACCCTACTCGTTTGTACTCACATGATGATTTTAGTGGGTTTTGTGATCCTAGAGGAGTCTATATCACACAAAGGAATATCCTTCCCACATTGAAAGGTGAACCTTGTAAATATATAAAGTTAACATACATTGGTGCTTATTTGGGTGTGTTTTATCAATCATCAATGCATCCTAATAGATGGTGAAGGTTATTTTAAAGAATATATAAATATATTATTAATCATTGATTTCCCCTAGTGATTTTTTCATGTTCTTGAAGTGGATCTAAAAAAATTATATTAAGACGTAGGAAAATATGGAATGGATATCGAATGATATATCACTTTACCTATTCAGTATAATCCCAGTAGTATCTAATTACATCAATTAATATTTTATTTGAAAATAATTGGTTTATTGGGAAGGAGAATTGGTACAAGTTCTAGAGAAGCATTTTCTAAGATATATGTTTATGGTGTGATACTTTGAATAATATATTTATGGGTTTCAATATTGTAATTATCTTCTTAGACTATGTTATCAAGTATATTACTTGAACTTCTTTATAAAAAAATTCTATATATATAGATTAAGTTAGTTAATGAATATTTAATGTCCCATAATTATCAATTTATATATTTATAGGATACTTTGGTAGTTTGAGTATAAAAAATGAGAATGACTAGTAGTCTATTTATTTTTAGGGTCATGTGTCACATAATGTAAGAAATATTTTATATGTGAGTTCATCTTATTTTCTAATGGTAAAATGTGTTGTGGGGTCATATGGGTGTGTTTTAACCAGAAAAAAACAAATTATAAATATGAAACTATAAAATATATTTTTTAAAATAAGATCAAAAAAAAAGATTTTCATATATAAGTCCATAAAAATAAAAACACTCTCTTCACCAAATTAGAATCTAGAATAAGTCAAGGGAAAACATTAATGTAATGTATGGGAAGTATGATATATTCCTAAAAATAGATTATCTATGTAATTGTTATTATTAGTAGTTTTATAAAAATAAGTGTCATGGAGCTGACACATGTACAAATATAGAAAAAAGAATAGGTGGTATCAAGGTGATACTAATATAGATGACCCAAGAGATATTTTTCATCCCATCATGGGATATAATATTTACTCAGATGATGAGATTTTATATTCATTATATTAAAATTATTCAAAGTTTGAGTAATCTAACTCATATGGGGAAAGGATATACATCAATACAATTTTGATCCAACATTAAATCTCAAATATTTGAGAAATCACAATTTAACGATTAGAATTTATAAGTATAATAATGTTATAGAGGGGGGAAGGTGATCTGGTGGATTATTCAACCACTAAAATCCATTTGGAAGGAATTTGTTTTCAATAATAGATGATTCCTAGAGTTTATTTATTTTATGTATACCAAAATTATTTGGTACCATATAAAGAAATGACAAAAATATTAAATAAAAAAGTGAAACTGGATAACTAAAAAATCGATATTGGATTTTTTATAATACCTTTTTAAAAAACAGAGTGTTATTAAGGCTATCCAAAACAATTCTTTGTATCTGTATTTTAGAATAATCCATATCAGAGTATATACTCTCATTAAAAAGTTACAAGATATACCGATCCTAATTATAGTAGTGGATTATAATTATAGTGACCCAAGCTTAACATACATGGATATTATATTATTTTTTATGAATATTTAGCACATTAAAAAAGTACATGCTCGATGTCCATAATAGTCTACTGTATTTGGAACCATGGAAAAAAATATTCAACCTTGGGGAAAGATCTTCAAAGTATCCTGCAAAGATATTCCCCTTTAGTACTTCTGCTTAAAACCATTTTTTCAAAACCTAGGGATATGAAACACAAGAAATGGGTGATCTCGAATGATCAGTAAGGTTAAATAAATGAAATATATAAGTGTAACTAGAACATAGGGGTACTAGAACATGATCATAACATTTTAAGATCATACCATACACATCAACGATAAGAAACATGAGACATGGAATAATTATTGGTTGTTCATAAGACTTAAATCAAAAAATAATCAATAACATGAACCATGTGATCATATCATAGGAATAGTACATAAAATTTCAAAAAATCACATAAATATGTAATATATTGTAAAGACCTAGAAATTCCATTTAATTTTTTTTAAAATTATTTGGGATTATTACGAGTTTGCAAAAATTGACGGTGCTTGATTCTGAGGCCTGGTGTTCCCGAAATGGAATTTTGAACTTTTTTATGTTAAGTTTATCAAAAGTATGGGTGGCATTTTGTAACTTTTGAAGAGGTTCTCAGAATTGAAATTTGAGAGCACCGTTGAACTCGCAGTGCGTGACATTTTCTTATGGGACGATTAACTTTGACAATAGTAATTAGGGAGGAAAAGATAGTTTTTTGAACTTTTTTAAAGAATAATAAAATAACATATGTGTCATTTTATTTATTCTATCCCTTCATGAGTGATGGTGGTGGAGACCACAGAGGTGGTTGGACTTTTAATAACAGAAATTAAATGTCAGTTACACATCAATTGTGTAACCACACCTCATTTAATTAATGTGACTTATTAATAACACTAATTAAATTAACCTTAATTGAATGGTGGATTAATAACTTAACTCTATCTTTAGTTTTTAAAAATATGGGAAAAGGGGGAGGGTGGTGGGATTCTGGAAGAACTCCAAAGAAGCACTGATGATAAAACATTTGACGAATAACGACGTTCTGACAATTCCCATCGAGGGATCGATCCGGAATCGATGAAATCTGATGGCTTTAATGAAAACAAATTCTCTCTCTACAACCATGACATCACCTCCGAATGGGTTTAAATTTATCTATGTAATGTATCTATTTAATACCCATTAGATATAATGTTAATGCAGAGGGAACGGGCCAAATGAACAAGGCATAGAACCTCCACTACATCATATTTTGACACATTCAAGGGGGAGGGATTTCTAACTGGATGAAAATTTGAATCTGGGAGCCTCGTAGTGATGATAGTAACACAGGATGCCCGTAGGTACATTTGAAAGGGAAAAGAAACCCCTAGAGCTCACTCGGTGGCCGGCAGAAGATCCACTGGTGCCTGCGGGCGACGAGCGCGGTAGGAATCGGTCGGACACAATGGTAGAAGAGCAGCACACCATTGAACATCATGGCTATAGTAGGGCGGCCAACTCTTGACCAGTCGTGTTGGCGGAAGGCGGTGAGCCATCGCACGGTGAGGGGAGGTGTCTGCGGCTTTGAAGCCATAGTGAAGGGGACCTACACCATGTAGGACCCACTGAAATCCAAGGTAGTGCCATGTGGAGCTGCCATTTTCAAAACTGAACACATGAAAATCCATTCGGAACTAAGGGGGAGCGACTCCCCCGCGCGGGTCGCTCGACTGGCGGACTGCACCAGCCATCGGGTCGGGCCACCCGGCAGACTGCGCCCAGCCAAGGCTGGCCGGGCCAATCTACTACACATCCCACTCGAGCCAGCCTTTCCGGTTTGGAATAGGCTAGGTCGGACTCATACCGGGTCACATCAGACCAGGACGGGAGGTTCGGGTCGGACCGGACCCGGACACATTCTGGCCTAGACACACTTAAAATGTTGTATCTCACAAACCAGATGTCCGTTTCATGAACTGTTTATGTCACTAGAATCCATGTAATGATATGGTCCTTTTGAAATACTCTAAATGATTTTTGGAGAAAGTTGAAGTACTACTGGTTTGGATCGAACCTGAGTCCAACTGGGCCCATGACACTAAAATGCCTATAACTCACAGATCAGTCGTCTGATTGACGCGTCGTCTGTTGACTTGTAACCCATATAACATGGAGGTCTTTTGGGTTACACCTTTATAGAATTTCATAGAAGTTGAGGTATGACTGATATCTTGAGGATCAGATACTACGGAACTCAAGCGCACTTGGTGCGCAAAATCCTATGGCTAGCAACCCTGTGTGGATCAACATTATAGCGACCCTATATGGATCAGTATTCTAGAGACCATGTGTAGATCACAATTATAGTGACCCTGTGCAGATAATTATTCTTGTGAACCTGTTGGATCAGAATTATAGAGTCCCGGTGAGGATCAACATTATAATGACCCTGTACGGATCAGCATTGTAGCGACCCTATGAGGATCATCATTCTAGCGACCCTGTGTGGATCAACATTATAGAAACTTTGTGTGGATCAGCATTTAGGTGACCCTATTTGAATCAAAATTATAGTGACCCTATGTGTAAAAGTATTCTAGCTACCCTGTGTAGATTAGAATTCTAGTGACCCTATGTGGATCAGCAGTGTGTGACCTGAGGAGGACCAATTTTAGAGAGGCCCATCGTGGATCAGCGAAATACTGCCCTATGTGGATTGATAATGGAAAAACTCCTTCATGGTATGGTTCTGGAAATTTCCTAATGGAATAAAATGATATAGCATAAGACTAACCATATTTATTTCTAAACTTTGAGTTTCATACCTGGTTTGAGGTGAGACTTTTGCCTTGTGCTTTGCGATTGAGATCGTGCTCTGTGGTTTTCCTTTGTGGAATTATGAGAGACCTTTGGTGTTCTTGAGTTCCCTACTGGGTATTGTTATAATCACCCATGTATGGTCTTCACCCACACCTTGTTGTGTCTTGTGCAGATGATGAGCAGTTTGGCTGAGACTTTAGGAGTCAGGACTAGGCGGTGCACAGAGGTGGTTGGTTAACACAGGGAGATGTGGAGATGATCTCTACCTACCCTTTAGGTAGGATCCAAAGAAGATCATCTCAGGAGCTATTTTCTTTTTTCTGTTGTAGCTGCATCTTTTCAGTTGGTTTTGTATTTCAGCCCCTTTACTTTCAGTACACACTTTTATAACTTCAGTTTTACTTCGTGGTTGCATCTTGTTGTGTTCTTGGACTATGTACTTTTAAAGGTTTAAAAAGTCAACGGCTTATTGTTTTAGGGATACTCCTTTCCAGTGCTAGTCACCAACCCTTGGCCTATGGAAGGTTTGTTTGGGGTAGTCACGGCACAGACCCCGAGGGACGGGTCGTGACATATATTTCCCTATAATTCTAGGATTATTACCAAAAACTTTTCAGGGAACCTCATGGAGACTAAACCTACTAGGCGGGAATCACCATTATCCCTAGTTTCAATCCTCTATTTATAAGGGATTTGGTTTCCCCATATTCTCATAGTAGATCATATTTCCCCATCATCCAATAGTAGATCAGTTTTCCTCCTATTCGATATCATATCAATCTGGTTGACTTGATTCCTATCATTATCTCATGAGATATAAATATTTACCCAATGCATTGGAGGTAGATATAAGTCCCACCCATCTGAAAAATAAATCATACATACTTGTAACACTAATTCATAAACAACCATATCATAACCCAAGAAATGAAATTGGTGTCATAAACATGTAATCACATCTTAGCCTGTGTAAAAAAGATAGGTTTCATATTCATTTCATCAAAGAAAAACAGGTGAAGATAAGTGAGTTACATAAGAATATAACTTGTAAAATCTAAACGGGTTTCATAAAAATCATATCATCAAAACATAATCCATTTTGAGAAGTAATGAGAATGGTATCCTTGGATCATATCCCCAGTCTATTCTAGACTATAACTAAGTATTTAATCCTATAAGGGGAAGGATTTCTAAATATCAATTAGAACATCACTTTTTAAAACATATAAAATTTTAAAATCATTTTTTTAAACCACTTCAAAAGCATATAAAGGAAAAATAGAAAATTGTTTAAAAACATTTCTTGATGGAAATATCTTTTATTATTTGAGAAAAAATCTCTTTAAAACATAAATCATTTTGAAAACCTTTTTCATTGAAAATATATTTCAAAAATAATCATAAAATCTTGAAAACACCTTGAAAACATTTTTCCTTGAAAACTTATAAAATAATATTCAAAACATTTTTAAACACATTTTAAAAATAAAAAAAATTGAAAACATATTTGTTTGAAAATATCTTTGAAAACCATTAAAGGAAATTTTGAAAATTATTTAATACATTTCATAAACATAAATCATTTTTTTAATATTTTTCTTTGAAAACCAGGTTAAAAATAATGAATGTCCATACTATAAGGAAAAACAGTTTTCTTAAAAAAATTAATCATGTAAACATTCAAAGTAATCTTTAAAGAATGACAGTCATAATGGCGGATAAATCCATACATGCCAATAATTCCTTTTGTACTGTAAAAACTTTATTAAAGTGTCCTGATCAGAAAATAACTAGAATATTCCTTTCCAAAAAAAATTGTTAAAAAGGTAAAACATGAGTAAAAAATTATTTTATAGATCATTGTATAAGAGTATAAATTTTTTTATTTTTTTTAGAAAATATATTTTTGAGAGAACCCGTATTTCTATCCAAATAGAGAAATGAAGTTATATTTTCATGAAAACATTTTGATTAATAATCTTGAGGGAAAATAGTGTAAAATGGTACTGATACACGAATTTTCAAGGATAACTAGAGTTGAAAAAAATTCATTAGAGTTGTAGAGATATGGATCATAATATTTCTTCAATGGAAGTATAATCATAAATAATCTAGATAAATGATGAGATTATATCAATAAGTTGATTACACTTTGGTAACTCTGAATTATAATCCCCAGGAAAGAATAAAATTAAATGAAGCTTAAAATATAAGGAAACGAATTATATTCATGAAATAACAAGATAATGGGCATTATATACACCCTATAGAAAAATATAGGTGCATAATATGGCATGTATCTCAAAGAATTCAAATTGAGACAAAATTATTTTATCGATTTGATAACTTTTGAGCCATAAACCCCATGAAAGAGATATCATCAAATGGATATGTAAATACCCTTAAATTTAAGTATATGAATAATAGAATACATTATTGTTCTATATATAAACCAAAAAAATTAAATGAGTGGTGAATAATGGATAAGTCTCATAGAAATAAAAGTGATATGGAAAAATCCTTACCATAAATCTTGACTTTCTTCATACACATTCAACCCTCATGTATAATTAATATAAGTTTATTATACATCTAAAAAATAAAAAAATTATTATATATAATATAATATATTATTTTATTATGACTTTATATTACTTGTTTGTTAATAATTCAATGTTAGTGTTACATTTTGGGTAACTTCATTTTTATAGTGGAGGAGCGATATTCATAGAAATTTTTGAAAATAGAATTCCAACCAGTGTTTTTTATTTGAAAATAGGCTCTAATAATGGAAAAGATTATATAAAATATATTATATGGTAGAAATATGTCAATATAATGAATCTTTTTCAAGTTTCTAGGGCATTTTGGCACTTAAGTTTAAGGATTAGTCCTTTATTAAGCTAATTTTTCTCTTAATCGTTAAAATTAATCTTAATCACATTCACTAATATATTTGGAAAAAAATAATTTTATAATTTTATAGAATTATATGTTATATATTATTATGATTCAAAATATTTAATCCATTTTGAAAAATTATAACCATGAAAGTGTTAAAAATTAATTTAAATTTGATCAGACAGATGAGGCAACAAATCAGGTTTTTAAATTAAAATTGTCCAAAAGTTGGGTAAGTTTTTATATCCAGTTTCAATTTAAAATGGATTAAAATGAACTAAATTGGAATAATTGATAAAAAATTAATCTAATTAAACTTTAAAACCAATCAAATATATAAATTATTATTATAAATTAATTAGAAAAAAATGCAGTTTTGAATTAAAATTCAGTATTTTTCACAACTCATCAAAAAATGAAACATCGCAAAAAAATACGAAATATTTACCCTAACATAACTTTTAGGTTTCTATTTAAAATTTTAATTTTATTTTGACATATAAAATTTCAAAAAAGTTGATTTAAAATGTGTTCACCATCAAAAGGTGAGAAAATTATCTTTTAGGAAAATAAATATTTAAATTCATAAAATTAGTTTATTCCTATCTTATACCTATAAAATCTATTTAAATAGTGTGAAAATATTTATTGAATATACAATATATAAATTTTATTGAAAATATTAATCAAAAGTGTTTTGTTTAATTTATTGAGATAAAATTTTGTTTTTACATAGAAAAATATTTCTATTAGAAACTTTACTTCTTTATTTTAAAATAGATCTTACATTCACTTATAATAGTTGATAACTAAAGGATTAATTTTATATAAATTTTTAAATAACATTTTCACAATTTAGTTATTCGTAACATCCATTCCAGTTACTAGGTAGAAGCTATAATAATATTTTAATATTATTATTAATAGAAATTTGTAGTTTGGTAAAACTCGACCTTGTGTGTAACACAAGCTATCGAAGGGACTCAGTATTGTGTCTAATAAAAACCAGACATAGTGTTGAATGTAGCGCATGATTTAAGTATTGTGTGAGATTCAAAATAGAAAAAATATTAAATTAATTCATAAAAATTCACAAAATCTTGGGGTGTTACAATATACCACAATTAAAATGAATTTCACACTCAAAATTAATCTACGTTATTAAAATTTTGATACTTGAAAGTTCCTTTCATAGAAACCCACATCGTAAAAACGAATACTAAAAATTCCTTCAAAAATGGAAATTTAGAAACATAATAGTTACCTAAAGTAACAAACATATGTGAACATAGGTGGGAAGTGAGAACATAAAAATATAAGAGAAATCTCACTATCTAGTTATAATGGAGAGTGACAGAGAACATGGTTAGGGGAAAGTTAACAATCACAAAGTCATAAATCTATGTTGATATAAGGGGCCATTTGATTCCTTGAAAACAAAGGTACTAGGATAATATTTTTGGTTTCAAGATCTTTCTTCATAAAGTTAAATAATTTTCATGAAAAGAAATACTTACCTGATTTTAGGAAAACCTCACCCTTTATGTTCCTTGTTCAATTTCCACATCATCTCATATTCCAATAAATTAAGGTGAATATGACATTCCTAAAGCATTAGCATATCATGAAATCCATAAATAGAATTATAGGTGATTCCATATATCTTTAGTTATCACAGAAAAAGGCTAGCACATGTTATCGAATTTGAATAAATCCTCATATGGTGAAATAGTACTTTAATCTCTAAAACCTCATCTAAAGTTCAACATAAATCATTCCACAAATGGTTAAACTTGTAACCCTTATGAAATATGAAAGTCTAAAACATATGTATTAAGGTCGCTAAATTTCTCAATAATAGCTTAGAACTGATCTCCCATATATGAAAAAGTATCTCTTTGTTGTCACATACTAAACAAGAGAATACATTCATCGTGTATTCTATTGAACCATAGTGTTAACCTGAATTACCATAAAACTTTAACAAAAAAATGAATGTTTCCTTATTCCAAATTTAATGGATATATTCCTTAAGTCTAAAAAATGTTTTAAACTTCATCAATGAGAGCACAAATACTTTTTCAACAAATCCATTATCATTTTTTATGTAATTAGTACCATACAATTTACTTATTCATATCAAGCACATCTTTATATAAACATCATTATCTCAACATTTGGAATATATTAAGGGTTATATTTACCTTAATCATGATCTTATCATGAACATCACATTTCCATTAAATAACTTTTCTATTCAATAGAAACCATTCAACTAATTATTATAAATCATTATAAAAAACATAAACTGAAGAATCCTTATATATTTCACATTTCATAATTCTTGAATTCAAATACTTAAACAATTAAATTATTCTACTTCATGATTAATATATTAAAAAGGATAACTCATTATACTACTTAATATCAATTTCCTCTCACAATTCACCTGTAGTCTTATCATTATCAGGTATAACTATCACAAATACCACCGTGCAGATTCACTTCATGAGTTTTCCACTTCGGACATCAATTTTCATAATGGCCATTTATTCTACACTTAAATAATTTAACCATTGATGATACCTAAGGGAGGAAAATATTCATATCCATCTTGTTGACCAAACTCTTCATTTTTTCCTTTTAATTTACTTACTTTGTGTAATTATTTTTCACAGTCAAAACATCTTATTGTTTCACTAAGACATTCCACTAGGTGATTATTTCCACATTCTTAACACAAAGGAAACTAAATCTTCTTTCCTTTATGGTATCAATTACCTGAATTCTTAGAAAACGCATTTATCTTCACTAGTGAGTCTGAGAGTTTTTTAAGGTATACATTGTTAATCATGTTCTATGACAGCCAATTAGGCATGATCACAACATCCATCACTCTAATGATCATCCCATTTGACTGATCATCAGCAAATTTTCTGTCATATTCAATGTTAACTTAGTTCCATTTAGATTTCTCTATTGATAAAAAAACAAAATGCATAGTGCAAGCATCACTTATCACAGATAAAAACCACATAATCATGAAAAATCACTTCTAGGGTGTCAAAATTATGACACCTTCCTATGATGCCTTAGGTTTATCCTAGGTTATTTATAGTTTTATTATATTTAAATCCTTTATAATGGTTTGTAAAGAATTTTTTAATTTCTAAATAATATTCCCAGGGACTATCAAACCAGGTGTACAACAAGTCTCATTGTCATACACCAGTTCATAATTGATTTTACCTTAATACAGTGTTTTTTGTTACCCCTATGTATATATTTGTCAGAGACACGTCCACTTGTAGCATCCAGATAGAGATTTATTGCTAGGAAACCACTCACTCTATCCTTTACCAAAATATCAAGACATATTCCTAAACATTAACTCATTATTAAACATATCCTTAGTGACATCTTTAGAAATATCCTGAGAAACATACCTAGGGATCTCATTAAAATTTTCTCATACTAGTTTCCAAATTATGACTAAACCTTTCCTTTGATACCAACTATTGAGACCCAAGATTAACATACATCGACATTACATCATTTTAGATGAATATTCAACACATTAAAAAAATACATGCCCAAGGACCAAAATAGTTTAGTGCCTTTGTAAACTTAGAACCAAATCTTCTAACTTAGGGAAAGATATTCAATGTTTCCTACAAATATCTTACCCTTTATTACTTCTACAAGAAACCTTTCTTCATAACCTAGGAAAAGAAAACATAAAAAAGGGGTAATCTCAGATACTCAGTAAGGGTAAAAAAAGAGATACATAAGATTAACATAAGCATAAGGGTTTGAGAACATGAGAATAAAATATGAATATCATACCCTCCATATAAAAGACCATATAAAAGATTCGTGGCATAGAGATTAGTAGTTTATAGTACATTAATCACAAGGAAATCAAGAGCATAATCTATGAGACCATAACATAGAAATACGACATAGAATTTGTGGCAGACGTATAGGTGTGTAAAATGATCTCCATAGTAGTCAAGGCATCACTTACAATGCCATATTAGTAGTATGGCTTCACTCCCCACACCATATTGGTGTAGTTAGGGTTTACTACCATGATCATATTAGTTTTCAAGGATCAATCCCAAGATGAACTTGGTAGTCATGTTTCACTCCTATGACTATCTTAGTTTTTAAGGTACACTCCCAAGACCATATTAGCGGAAAAAGTCCTTTACTGAACCTAGTTCACTCCCCATTACATCCATGTTTATCTCATGAGATATAAATATTTACCTAATTAATTAGTGGGATATATAGGTCTCTCTCATCTCATAATGAAATCATACATATGTGTTCCATAGGATAATAAAACAGTCATCATATCATGACCCATAAAAAGAGACGTATTTTATAAACATCATAACATAACCCATGAAATGAAATGGGTATTTTAAACATGCCATCATATCATAACCTATGGAAAAGAGATAGGTTTCATAATAATTTCATCAAACCATAATCCATGAAAATAAAAGGGTTTATTAAGAATAAAATCCTGGGAAGTGAAATGAGTTTCAAAAAAATATAACCCGTAAAGGGGAAATGGGTTTCATAAACATTTAAACCATGAAAGAGAAAAGGGTTTGATAAAATATAACCTATGTAATAGAATTCGGTTTTATAAAAATATAACCTGTGAAAGAGAAATGTGTTTCATATATATATAATATAAAATAAAATTGGTTTTATAGACATATAACCCATGAAAGAGAAATGGATTTCATAAATATATAACTCGTGAAATAGAAATGGGTTTCATATACATATAACCTGTGAAAGAGAAATGAGTTTTATAAATATATAACCCCTAAAATAGAAACAGGTTTCATAAATATCTTTCCATCAGAACAAAAGTCATTTAAAGAAATAATATGATTGTAGCCCTTAGATTATATCCCTAAGATGGATTGAGTAACAACAATATATGTCATCCTAGATGGAAAATAATTTTGAAATATATTTTAAAAATATTTCTTGAGTAAAATACCCTTTCTTATTTGGAAAATTATTTTTAAAACATAAAACTTTTTGAAACCCATTTTCTTTGAAAATAAACATGAAAAATTATAAATAAATCTAGCAAATAATTTTCCCTTGAAAACATATAAAAGAAGCTTGAAAAAAATTTAAAAACCCTTTTCCTTTAAAACTTATAAAATAATCTTGAAAATATTTTGAAGACATTTTTCCTTGAAAAAAAATGAAATATTCTTCAAAACAATTTGAAAAAATTTTCCTTGAAAAGTTATAAAATAATCTTGAAAACTTTTTGAAAACCATTTGATTGAAAATAACTTCAAAAACATATAAAGAAACCTTTAAAATGTTTTGAATAAAATTTATCTAAAAATAAAATTGAAAACTTATCAATAAATATTGAAAATAAATTTAAAACCATTTATTTGAAAAATAACTTACCCACTTTTATTACAAGGAAACCCAATCATTAAATATATAAATATCTCATCCCACTTCAATAGTGGAATGTGAAGTGGCTACAACAACCCAACTGATCTCTAATGCTATGCATTGATCCTTTAGCATTTCAAGCATCTGTAAAAGAAATATTCCATTCTATGTCTCATCATGGGCCACTAATACTATCCTCTAAAGGTATTAAAAATATTGGTTTCCCTATGGAGAATGAACAAATTAGAATGATGCACCTTATGCATCACCTCCCGCTTCAATCTCTATAGAACACCAACTAATTTCAAAATATAATAGAACCCACAGGAGAATGAGATTAACCACCCAAGGTCTCCCCACCATTTAAAACTCTACTGATATACAGGAACTAGGGGTAAGATACCTTATACCTCCAAATTCAATCGATAAAGAATATTTTAATCAACACACTATCCAAGAACACATGACTTATAACCTCCTGCACCTCTATATTTGGATAAGAAAATGGACTCATCATATTTAACTCATCCCCTGGTTCTCAAAGAGTATATACTATAAGCTTCCTGCTCAGAGCATCTACAAACATGTTCCCCTTCCGGAGGGTATAAACAATATCTAAATAAAAAAATTGATGATATTATACCCATTTTCTCTTCTTGAGGTTTAGGGATCTTAGAGTAAGAATGTACTTAAAACTCATATGATCAAAATACACTATACAAGACTTACTAAAGAGGTAATTTATCCATGTTTATATTACATGCATCATTAATTCCAATTCCAGGTCATGGGTTGAGTAATTACTCCCATGTGGGAATAATTACAATGAGACATAGACCACCACATGCTCATCCTACATCAACACACAACCCAAACCCACACTAGAAGCATCAAAATACACTACATAATATCTCCCAAGATCAGGAATAATCAAGATGGATGTGGATGTAAAACATGATATAAAATACTTAGAAGAATGTTGGAACTTATCATCCTACTCAAACATCACCTTTTTTCTAATCAAGGATATCATGGGAAAATATACCCTACATAAATACTGGATTAAGTATCTATAATTCCCAGTCAATCCTAAATATTTGGGGATATCAAAAATAGTCTTGGACTACTCCCAAGATGTGACTACACAATCCTTCTATGGATCCACTGAAAATTCTACCTCAAAAATCAGGTTGTCCAAAAAATTAACTTCTTAAATCAAAAACTAGAACTTGTACAATATTTCATATAGATGGTTATCTCTCAAAAAATCCAAATAAACTCCCAGAACTTTATCATGCATCTCTTTTGTCTTGGAATACTCCAAGATTTATATCATAAACATGACTATAAATGAGTCCAAAAG
The DNA here is from genome assembly GCA_963277665.1 of Viscum album. NCBI lineage: Eukaryota > Viridiplantae > Streptophyta > Magnoliopsida > Santalales > Viscaceae > Viscum > Viscum album. The sequence goes on along the minus strand of OY728128.1, from coordinate 1,506,351,747 downwards.
GTGGTGGAATATCCTATTAATCAATTACATAAATACTATTGGAGAACATTTATTTCTTAATGGCATAATCAAGCTCTCAAAATTTTTATATCAACATTGAAATGTGGTCTTTGGAATGTATTCTTCATAGACCTTCAACTGATAGTACCCCGATCTTAGATAGATCTTTGAAAACCAATGGGACCCTCATAGTTGATCGAAGATCTCTTCAATTCTAGGAAATGGATATTTATTATTCACGGTCACCAGATTTTGCTTATGGTAGTCTATATAGAGTCAAAAGATACCATTCGCCTTCTTTACATATATAATTGGAGAATCCCATAATAATATTATAGGATGGATAAATCCATTTCCCCTCAGATCCTGTAACTGAACCTTCATATCTTTCAGTTCACCCAAATCCATTCTATAAAATAGAAAGGAAATCAGGCACATCATGGGGAGAATATCAATAGTAAACTTAACCTCTCGTTGAATGTATATCCCAATAAATCCTACATAAACATATTTGTGTACTTATCAAAAACCATTGGAAGTTTTCCAACTAAACACTACTCAATAGTATCGAGAAAAAACCTAGACAACTAGCATGAGATCAACCATAAATCTAAAGCAAATGTTCCTTCCCTCCCTAATCATGGATCCTAATCTCCCAAAATGGCAGTAAATCTCCCATTAAGAGTAAAGAATTGGAACCTATGATGATATTAGTTAACTAACTCCTTGAACTTGATCAACTAATCCATGTTGAAAATAAGGTTAAAAACATCCAGATCCAAAATATGAAGGTCCTAGATGATGTCTAAATAACAACCTACTCTTGACAAGCACCAGGTATTACACAAACAATCTTGTGAATGGTAATATTTTTTCATGAACCAACTGAGGTTGACCCAACCCATCACCTGATTCATCCATCCACATGGCCTGAAGCATGTTTCTAATCACCATGAGCTATTGACAAGGACCGGGAAAAATCCAAAATATCTTACGATTTTTTATTACCATAGTAACCCAACATGAACCATCCATGAAAATGGATTTCCATTCTAATATAATCATATTCAACCAGATAATAAAAGATTTATACCAATGCATCAATAGATAATAAAATACCATAAATAAAACTAAACATCATATAAAAACATTCCTAAATGACATACACATATATGTTATCTTAAAAAAATCCCAAAACTCAAAAGAATGGTCACACAACCAAACAAGGTTCACATATATATATAATTACAATAAAAATCCCCAAAAATAACTTTGTATGATCTAAATCCTTAATACCAAATATCCTACACAAACCCCTAGACAATGTTAATCAAGAAGATCCACTCGGGTACATGGTGCCCTTTCCTTTACTGGTGTCCTATAACAAAAATTCTACATATTCCAAAAGTCATATATTAGGTATGAGGCAAAAATCCCAATTGGATACCACCATGAATATACTTAAGGTACTTCTCAAGGAAAACCAACAAAATAGTTTTAAAACACTTTCAAAATTAAAGAACATTTAAAACACTTCATTTTCAAACAAACCTTTTAAATCCATTTTGTTTTCCATTTCACACAAAAATGATTTTCAAAAATAACTACCAACATGCACAAAATAAAGAAACAAGTCCTAAGGAACAACAAGCGGAACATATCCAAAAAGGAATAACCAGGTGATCAAAAACATTATCATTATATAACCATATAAAAAATGGTCCTAAATCAATTCATCACATTAAACATGGAACTAATAAAATGGAAAATGAATAAAAATGAATCTGGAATAAGTAATTTTTATATTGATTTAACCATCAATCTTATCATGAGCATGTCTAAACAACTCTTCTAGTCAACTAAGTAATAATGGAATCTCTCATAGTCTTCCCTATGAATGAATCTAAGAGGTCGTGTGGTCTCCCAGTAACCAATCCCTGAAAATCTCATGTTCTTCCTACCAAAAGGCTTTCATGTTCATTTGGAAACAAAAATGTATTATTTCTCAGTATTCCTTCTAAATGCTCTTAGGGTAATTCAATCTAACCCCGGGCTCACACCCCAAAGAGCATATGTTCTACTCCATGCCAACAAAATCAAAAACATGTCCAAATCAAACAATATATATTTACAAGAAATTTTCCCATTTCATTAAACATCGTTCCAAAAGGGAAAAAATCTAAATCCATTTCAAAACCATTAAAACTATTTGATCCATTTCAAAAAGTACTTGGTGTACATATAAGCGACACCCATTTGGAAATCCATCTATAAACCTCCAAATTCCAAAACCAAACCATGGAACATACCATACATTTTAATTCATATCAATTATAAATATTTTCTAATGTAATAAAAACAATAAAAATCAAATGAAATTTAGAATTTAGAATTAAATCATTGAAAACGCCCCTAAATTGAGACACCTTCCTCGGATTCACTACTAAACTCATCACCTTCAATAATAACTACCCAAAATAGGGAGATAAATGCCTAATATACGTAATAAAAAAGAAAAAATCATTTCCCCATTATATACCCTAGATTTCAAAATCACCTCTCCTAGAGTTGCACCCTTCAATGGAAATAGAAGAACCAGCATGTAGAAGGGGGATGAGGAAGAAAATAAATAAATTGACTTACCTCAAGCCCAAAAACCTTGAATATAAATAAAAATCCATGAAAAAGTCATATAGGAACCTTCCCCACTAAGTAGAAGGGGATTCTCATTTTGGGAATGAAAATTGAGGTCCAAACCCCTTAAAAGTGGATAGAGGAAATGGGAAAAAAGAAAAAAATTTTGTAACCCGGATAGGCCGCAAGGATTTCCCACCTGATTTGAAAAACTATGAAAAAACTATTCATAGATATAATCACCCCAAAAATCAATCCTAACAGTTAACCACGGGTTTCACATTGTTTTAGAAACTATGCTCAAACTATTCAAAATCACATTATCCCAACCTATAGAACACTCACATGGTTAGATGCACTGTTAAAAAAACTGTGTTCTAACTGTACACCTTGATCTATCTTCCTAAAAACTAAATTTTCCAACCCCCAACACCTAAGAACTCCAAAAAATATTCATAAGGTAAATAAAAATCAAAATTATATGAACCATTGACCTGAACGGTTTCATAATTTGATTATTTTTTAGTCCGAGTTGGGCTATTTTTCAATGGATGAACATCTCACAATTGTGGACTTTATAGTCTATGATATAAGACAACATACATATTATACCCAAAATAACTTAAAATTATTTATAATGTAAATATTAAAGGTTCTTTTATTATCTATATAATTTCTAGGTGTGGTGAAGTTTTTGTGAAAGAAGTTGGGTCTTTTTGTCATGGTTTTGGTTTTCTTTACAAATTTGGGTTAAATTAAATTATAGAAAGATGATAGTTATTTTTTATTCAATTTTTTTAGGTATAATCTTATTTATAATTCATTTTTTGAGGTTTTAGTTTCATGATATTTTTATTTTTGTCTCATTTTAGGAATTCACCTTTGGTGTATTGAATGTGATTTTCAATTACTTGGATTTTTTCTACTATAAAGTGGCAGTTTATTAGATTCAAACTACTAGTTATTTTCTAGACTGGGAATTTATAGGTGGATTTAAGGCCTAAAATTCAATATCTAGTGTTTGTTTTAGGACCCAATATCTTTTATGAAGTTTTGGTAGTGTTTTACACCCTGGGTAGTTTTGGTTTTTTGTCTGATATTTTTTTATTATGTATTTGGTAAATTTATGCCAAGGTAATCCCCATGTTGTTTCAATATTAGTAGTGTGTGGACATTATTTTGTGATTTTGTTCTTATGATGTTTTATTTCCATGATTTCTGTTAATAAACTTGTATGGTTCCCACTTAACCACAATATGACTTTATTCAAAAATAATAAAGTAACTGTTAATAAGAACATCCATTTATTCCTCTCTCTTAGGTGCGTCACAACACTAATCCATTTCCTAATTCCTTGATACAACCCAAAATAAATGATTATAATTAATTTTTTTCATTTTCTTCTTTATTCAATATCACCTAACTCTATTCTTTTTTTAAAATTCGGTAAAAGATTTTTTTTTATTTTTAATCGACGACATGTGTTAAACACTTATTCAATTTATAAATGGGTTTCTTTTTTACTCACACACCCAATTACTAATAAAATAATAACACCATTTGGGGTCCCAATTTCCTATTTTACTCCAGTTTAAAATGTCATATTTTATTTTCCTTTAGGTTGGCTCCCTATGGTGTTATTTATCATAGTAGAAAAGTTACCCATGATTAAGTTCATAAATTCTATTTCTAAAAGTTTCAATTTTAATTCCATTAATATATCTTCCATTAGAAAGTATTTTATAATATAAAAAATAAGAGTTCTCATGGTTCCAATGTGACTTTATTTTTTTAGTGAGGAGAGTTGAAATTCAATTAATATTTTCTTTATTTTAGCTCAAAATCTACAAAATCCAGAAAAAATAAATAAAAATGATCAAAACAATAAAAAATATCTAAAAACTATAACTAATGGTTCTCCTCTGAAACACTTATTAATTTCCTTACCCCTAATGATTTTATTTTATCAAATGTCATTTTCAAGTAGACAATTGATAATTAGTTCCAAAAATAAATAAAAAGAAAAGAAAAAACATGATTTATTTAAACATAAAGCTTCTCTAAATAAATAATTTGTGAAATAAACAACTTTTTTCCCTAAAAACTTTATATAAATATAGGGAAACATGATATTCATTTTAAAATATAAATAAAATGTAAAAATAAAGAGATTAAGGAGAATATACTTGGATTATCCCTCTTAAGAGTGGTCATATTTGACTACCAACATCTAGGAAATATTAGTTGTCATCCCTAATTAGTGGCTGCATAAAACTAATTTTATTGAAACCACCATCTTTTTCTAGGTTCCATTATTATTCACTAATTTTTCCTTCTATGTAAAGACCTATAAAATTCAAGGAAATTTTTTTCTTAATTTTCTTGGGAATTTTACAAGAACGTAGTTTCTAATTGCACCTGATTCTGAGGCCCAGTGTTCCCGGAATCATTTACCAAAGTTTAGCTCCGATACGTTTAGTGAATGAATGAGCGGGTTTTTCTAACTTTTGAACTGGTGCTCAGAATCAAAATCTGAGGACACCGATGGAATCGCAGCGCCGGTAATTTCTTAAAAACACTTATTCCAGAGTTGGGTTTGATCGGGTGTGGTTTTTAAATTTTGGGGTTAAGTAAAGGAATAAAATAAAAGTGGTGCACCAATTTTATTTTATTTTTGTTCAACCTAAGCTAAGTGGATGAAGTGGGACCCACAATATCCCACCCAATAGGTAGGATATTTGTGAGGTGGGACCCACACGGGCCCCACCGTTTCTTTTCTTCCAAAACCCCCTCCTTTAATAAGTTAACCGACCTGCACCCCTATTAAGCGGAAGTCAACCCTTGCGTTTTTCTGTTTATGAAACGCCTCTATTAATTTGGGCGGTTTAAACGTTGCAATTAATTCAATTAATTGATTGTTTCAATTTTGAATTTCAATGGCGTTGGCTTGTGTGTTAATAAAATAAGACAACTATTATTTTATTAAGGGTTGTTGGGTTGTGAGAGGCTTGGAAGATTTTACTCAGGTTCTTGAAGTCATTCTTCCTCGACGAAGAACATGAAGAACGTGAAGAACGTCGACCTCCGACGACGGACGATGGTGAGAGACGCCTTCCTCGGAGATCAACGACCTGACGCGCATCACCTCATTCTTTCTTTCTGCGTCAAAGGAAGGGAGACATCGTTCCTCCGCGAAGTGACGATCCACCTTCTTTCCGAGACGTCCCTTTCCGTGACAACCTCGTTCGACGACTACGCTCGAGGTAGGGGATTATTTTAATTGTTTGTTCGTGATTACTTTCGTCAATTTATTCTTTTTAATTTGAGCTGCCTGATATCGCAATAACGGGAGGAGGTCGGACCGCACGAACACAGCCGACCCTCCTCCCCCTTGTTGGTATGATTTTGTTGCGGCACGTGTAAGGTGGCGCAGTGCTGAAGCACCGCCCAAAAAATATTAAAGGAAGGGCGGAGAAGCGCAGCACCGTCACGCCGCGCCATTGAAGACAAACTAAATTGTGGTGTCGTCGCGCCGTGCCGGAGAATCACAAAGGCCCCGTGGCCAGAGCAGGGCCGCGGCGGAGGGGCGCGCCTTTGGCCTTGGCGAAGCAGGGACCGGCGGCCAGTTCCGGGCCACCAGCATCGGAGCAGGGGGACCGGCCCATGCTGGTCCCGTGGCGATAGCAGCCGGTCAGCCGGTCAAGGTGAAGCACCGGGGGTCATAACCCCCGGCTGTCCAGCAGGAGTGTCCCCCCTCCTGGGGGACGTGGTTTCACACGTGGGGGGAAGCACCCCCCCCCCCCACCCCTCAACGCTCGACCGTTTCGGCCGAGCCACCTGGCCAGCGCCAGCGTGTCGGGCCGAGCCGCCAGGCCGGGCTGCGCCAGCCGGGCCGGGTCGGTCCGGGCTCGAAACCCCCACTTCCGGACCTCTTTCGGTCTTTTTCCCAAAACATGGGTTGTGTACCTCCGATCGACGCACCGTCAGCTGCGATGTGATCCTTGGATCGAGACATCCGTTTCAGATTATTACACTCATGGTTCATAAGTACTTTGGGTTCAGCCGGGTTGGTTCGAACACGAAACCAACTGGGTCCTCAGAGCGGAAACGCTTATAACTTGAGCTCCGAACGTCCGATTGACGTGCCGTCGACTTTGATGGATTCCTCTTAGTGAGACGGACCTTTTGGCTTACTCCACTCGAGATTTGGATGTAGCTGGAGTATGGTCGGGTTGGTTTTGACTTAAAAACCAACTGGGTCCCTGGGACGAAAAAGCCAATAACTCTCAGACCGGGCGTCCTATTGACGCGCCGTCTCCGTCGTTGAGTTCTTGTTGACGATATGGAACTTTTGGATACATCAACTTCAAACTATGTGTCAGTTAATGTATCAGCCCCTCGGCTCGTAGAGCAGACCCTTCCAAACGAGCTTGCTGTGTGCGGGAACCCTAGAGCTGGCTGCGACTACGACGACGATGACGACTGTACAGAAATTCTCTGTGGATTCGACGGCGATGACTACAACACTCAGCGATCCTACATGGATCAGTGCTACCAATCCTGTGTGGGTCATATCCTGTGTGGGTCAGCTCTCAATGGTCTTGTGTGGGCCAGCGCCTACAGATCCTCTGTAGGTCCGATCCTGTGTGGGTCATTGTGGGGGTTAGTACCTATCGATCCTTTGTGGGTCATTGAGGGGTTTAGTACCTATCGTTCCTTTGTGGGTCATTCCGGGGGGTTTGTACCTATCGATCATGTGTGGGTCCGATTGCTTAGATGAATCAGTGGCTACATCTGATCATCTCTATCATCATACAAAGAAGTATACCTGTGTGAGATGAATCTTGTCTTGCCTTCCTGTGTGGATTTTGTTGTGCTATCCTGTGTGGACGTGATTGAATTTGGGCTCGGATGTTGGAGTTGAACTGGAATTGATGACTTAGGTATATGTATGGGAATATACCTAAGTAGTGTCGGATGTTACTTTGTGATTGTATCTTTCCTTTGTGGATTATACTTTGTGGATTCTGGAAGACCTTCGGGGGTCTCGGGGTCCCTACTAAGTAGATTATACTCACCCATGCATGGGCAATTCCCGCACTACGTTGTATTGGTTGCAGACGACGGATAGCGTTGATCGTGGTTGAAGCTTGCAAAGCAAGACGGTACGTGGAGGTGGAGCACTGGGCGGAACGTACACGGAGCGGACGGCTGGACCTGAGGAGCTGAGGTGGTTATTTGTACCCACCCTTCAGGTGGTATTACTAGAGGACGGATCGATGTTGCTGATTTACTTTCAGTTGTTGTACTTTTTTTCTAGTTGTACTTTACTTTCAGTTTGGGTTTGTATTCTGGACCATTTACTTTCCGCACTTACTTGTACTCAGTTTACTTAGTGTTTACTTCTGTTGGCTTACTCTATGGTGTTTGTTTACTTTTAAAGGCAATGCCTTCCCTTTTTGTTGGTATTTACGCCTTGGTGCTAGTCACCAACCCCTGGCCTATGGAAGGCGGGCTTGGGGTAGTCACGGCACGGGCCCCGAGGACGGGTCGTGACAAATGGGTATCAGAGGCATTCGGTTCTACCGTATAACTTAGGACTCTGATCTTTTTTCTATGTGAAGCAATAGTGTTAAGAGTATCGAGTGTGGTTATTAGTCTAGGGAGTCCAGTGTTGCTGCGACGGTCGACGTATCCGTACACCAGGACCCTGACTTCTGATTTCCGACTTAATGCATGAAAACATTGATTGCATGTGTGTTTCAAGTTTTCTTTGTGATTACTTTCTGTCATCTCACCAGGTATATTTTTTGACCATGGAGCACCTGTATCTTTTCAGGATGGCCCCACAATTTCAGCCAGCTAGGGTTCCGAGCGTTGTACGTGACGACATCCCACTGAGCGATGAGGCCTCGGTACAGGGCCCTTTGACAGCAGAGGCACCGGCGATACCTCTACCCGCCAAGCCACTGATGCTACCAGCCCCAACCGCTGATGATGCACATCGCCTTAGTGCACTTCATGAGTTTCAGCATCAGCCACTGCCCAGGTTCCACGGGGAGACGGACCCTCAGGCATCCGAGGATTGGCTGGAGGCAGTTGTACGAGTTTTCAGGTTAGTGAGGACACCAGCCGACCTCATGGTGATCCTCGCGGTGAGCCTCCTGCACGCGGAAGTAGGCAGATGGTGGAGCTTGATGCTCCAGGTGCATGACGAGGCATCTCTCCTCAAGACGGACTTTGAGAGCTTCTTCTACTCAGAGTTTGTCCCAGCCACCCTTCGTGTGGTGCGCATCCAGGAGCTTCTACAGCTGCGACAGGTCAGCTTGACGATCGCCCAGTACTCTGCGAGATTTACCGATCTCTCGTGCTATTTGACGGACATGGTACGGGACCCATTCTTCCGGGCCCAGAACTTCGAGCAGGGACTGAGGCATGATATCAGGGCATCGCTGATCTCCCTCAACATTTCGACACAGGCAGGGGTACTGGAGAGAGACCGTCTCATCAAGAGCTTCCTTGCTAAGCCTACATCAATAGCGAGACCTACCGTAGCGCGTCACGTAGCAGAGTCTTCTACAGCAGGCAGTCGACGGATGACGCATGGGTCCAGGCAGACCAGACCCTCAGGAAAATGACCTCAGGACATCGGCTCAGTGGTGTGGGGCACACAGCGCAGAGCTAGTCTTTCGAGAGGCAGACAGTGCTACGCATGTAGCGGGCAGGGCCACATGGCTCGTGACTGCCCGACTCGCCGTGCCGAGGAGCAGCAGACGGTTGAGGGACCACACAGGCATAGGCAGAGGGTCAACTGTGGCAGTCCGCAGGGAGTAGTCGGATGAGGCAGAGGAGTTGGCCGAGCAGCAAGTGGTGGGCGACGCTTTGAGGCTCTACCAACACCACCCCCAGGAGGTACACCCCGACCACAGGGAGCTGGCGGGTAGAGATAGGCACAGCTCCAGGCAGTAGAGGCCTATGACGATGGAGCACCCGAGATGATTCGAGGTACTATCTATGTCTATTCTACCCTTGTTTCAGTTCTTATAGACACAGGAGCGAGTCGTTCTTTCATTGTTGTTTCCCTTGTTCAGATCTCGGAGATTCCGACGGAACCGTTGGCTCGATCCTTACCGCTAGAGACTCCTACGGGAGCAGACTCGATGATTACGCACTGATTCTGGAAGTGTGAGCTTACTCTAGGAGGTGAGAGCTTCAGCTGCGATCTTCTTGTAGTGGCGTCGAGGCCTTACAACGTCATCTTGGGCATGGATTGGTTATCTACAGTCCATGATCAGATTGACTGTATTAGGCGCAAGGTGCAATGTGTACGCACCGACGACAGCATGTTCACCTTCACTGGCGAGAAGGGAGCCTTTCCAGCACAGGATGGACTCACGCAGAGGAGAGGATATCCCATAACTCATTTGTTAGCTAGCCTCATCCTAGGAGCAGTTGACGTGCGGAGTCCTGGTTTTCCTGCAGTGGTGGATCAGTATGCGGACGTTTTCCCCGACGACATTCCAGGACTACCTCCTCACAGAGAGGTAGAATTTTATATTGACCTGCACCCTGGGACAGCCCCGATATCCACTCCAGCATATCAGATGGCCCCCGCTGATCTTTGAGAGATACGGGTACAGTTGGAAGACTTGCAGGGCAAGGGATTCGTCTGACCCAGTGTTTCACCCTGGGCTTCCCCAATATTGTTCGCCAAGAAGGCGGACAGGAGCTTGCGAATTTGTGTTGACTATCGTCACCAGAACCAGGTGACCGTGAGGAACAAGTATCCGCTACCGAGGATTGATGACCTCTTTGATCAGCTTAAGGGATCACGGCGGTTCTCGAAGATATACCTCAGGTCAGGCTATCATCAGCTCAGAGTTCAAGATGAGGACATGCAGAAGACGGCCTTTAGATGTCGGTATGGCCACTATGAGTTCTTGTTTACGCTATTCGGTGTAACCAATGCTTCAGCAGTGTTCATGGTCCTCATGAACAGGATCATTCAGCCATACCTCGATCGATTTTTCGTGGTCTTCATCGATGACATTTTGATATACACGACGACTGAGGAGGAGTATGCCTACCACTTGCAGGTTGTACTGGACACACTCCGAGAGCACCAGCTTTATGGTAATCTCTCGAAGTGTCAGTTCTGGATACGTGAGGTCCACTTCTTGGGACACGTCATCTCTGAGGCAGGAGTTGTGGTGGATCCTGCGAAGATCGAGGTAGTGCTAGCTTGGGAGCCACCAAGGAGCGTGATGGAGGTGCGGAGTTTCTTGGTTCTAGCTGGGTACTACCGGAGATTTGTGCCAGACTTCTCCCAAGTGGCGGCACCACTCTCAGCTTTGACGAAGAAGGGGAAACCCTTTGTGTGGTCAGACAGGTGTCAGCAGAGCTTCTAGGAGCTGAGACAGAGATTTACCAGCGCGCCTATCTTGAGGCTACCGGAGGAGGGAGTTGGGTACGTGGTTTACCGCGATGCATCAGGGACCGGACTCGGATGTGTCCTGATGCAGGAGCAGGCCGTGATCGCCTATGGATCATGCCAGTTGAGGCAGCATGAGAAGAACTACGCTACCCATGACCTAGAGTTAGCAGCAGTGTTCTTCGCACTGAAGATGTAGTGACACTATCTGATGGGCGAGCACTTTACAGTCTATTCTGACCATCAGATTCTCAGGTACATCTTCTCGCAGAAGGACCTGAACCTGAGACAGTAAAAATAGCTTGAGTTCCTCCAGTACTATGACTTTGAGATAGTCTATACTCTTGGAAAGGGGAACTTGGTAGCTGATGCTCTCAGCAGGAGGACGGGCATTCAGCTACTTGGGGAGGCGACAGAGCAGCTAGCCGCTTTGCAGATATCCTTCATGGATAGAGATGGAGCAGCCTTTCTTCAGTCACTCACAGTCACTCCTCCACTACTACAGCGGGTCAGAGAGGCACAGCATGGGGACTCTGACTGTGAGACACGACATGCCCATATATCCTTAGGATAGGCACCTGATGGTTTCTCTATAGGGGGAGAGCATGACGTCCTTCTCAGAGGACGTACCTTAGTACCAGTTGCTTTACGGGAGGAGGTGCTGAGAGAGTTTCACACTTCCCCTTTGGCGGTAAATCCTGGAGTGGTGAAGATGTACCAGGACCTTAGACGTCAGCACTGGTGTCCGGGTATGAACAAAGTTGTGGCGGAGTTCGTTTTTTGATGCCTCACCTGTCAGCAGGTGAAGGCAGAGCACCAGGTACCAGCAGGCTTGCTACAGCTTTTGCGGAGGTCCCGGTGGAGATTGAGGATCGACAGGAGCAGGTCCTACATGGACGGTCGATTCCTCTAGTGTGCATCAGATGGCAGCACGGGAACCTCCAGGAGAGCACTTGGGAGCGGGAGGCTCAGATGCGTGCTCAGTACTCACATTTGTTTCCCTAGTTTATGATGTATCTTTACAGGGACGTAAATCCCTAAGGTGGGAGTGATGTAAATACCTGTAAAATCCAAGGAAATTTTTTTCTTAATTTTCTTGGGAATTTTACAAGAATGTAGTTTCTAACGGCACCTGATTCTGAGGCCCGGTGTGCCCGGAATCATTTACCGAAGTTTAGCTCGGGTACGTTCAGTGAACGAACGAGCGGGTTTTTCTAACTTTTTAACCGGTGGTCGGAATCGAAATATGAGGACACCGATGGAATCACAGCGCCCGTAATTGCTTAGAAACACCTGTTCCAGAGTTGCGTTTTCTCGGGTGTGGTTCCTAAATTTTGGGGTTAAGTAAAGGAATAAAATAAAAGTGGTGCACCAATTTTATTTTATTTTTGTTTAACCTAAGCTAAGTGGATGAAGTGGGACCCACAATATCCTACCCACTAGGTAGGATATTTTTGCGGTGGGACCCACATGAGCCCCACCATTTCTTTTCTTTCTAAACCCCCTCCTTTGATAAGGTAACACACCTGCACCCCTATTAAGTGGAAGTCAACCCTTGCGTTTTTCTGTTTATGAAACGCCTCTATTAATTTGGGCGGTTCAAATGTTGCAATTAATTCAATTAATTGATTGTTTCAATTTTTGAATTTCAAAGGTGTTGGCTTGTGTGTTAATAAAATAAGATAACTCTTATTTTATTAAGGGTTGTTAGGTTGTGAGAGGCTTGAGAGATTTTACTCAAGTTCTTGAAGTCCTTCTTCCTCGATGAAGAACACAAAGAATGCGAAGAACGCCGACCTCTGACGACGGACGACGGTGAGAGACACCTTCCTCGGAGATCGACGACCTAACGCGCATCACCTCATTCTTTTTTCCACTTCAATGGTTGGGAGACACCGTTCCTGCGCGACGTGACGATCCGCCTTCTTTCCGCGACGTCCCTTTTCGCAACAACCGCGTTCGACGACTATGCTTGAGGTAGGGGATTATTTTAATTGTTTCTTCATGATTACTTCCCTCGCTTTCTTCTTTTTAATTTAAGCCACCAGATATCGCAATAACGGGAGGAGGTCGGACTGCACAAACACGACCAACCCTCGTCCCCCTTGTTGGTTTGATTTTCTTGCGGCACGTGTAAGGAGGCGCGGTGCCGAAGCACCGCGCGGGAAATATTAAAGGAAGGGCGGAGAAGCGTGGCGCCGTCGCGCCGCACCATTGAAGACAAACTAAACGGCGGCACCGTCGCGCCACGCTGGAAAATCACAAAGGCACCGCAGCCGGAGCAGGGTCGTGGAGGAGGGGCGCGGCGACGTCACGCAGCATCGGACGGACCAAGGCCGTGGCTGAGGCCACGGCGGAGCAGGGACCGGCGGCCTGTTCCGGGCTGCCGGTGTCGAAGCAGGGGGACCGGCCCATGCCGGTCCCGTTGGGGCAGTAGCCGGCCGGTCGGTGCGGGTCGGCCGTTCAAGGGGAAGCGTCGGGGGTCGTAACCCTCGGCTGGCCAGCCGGAGCGGCCCCCATCATGGGTGCAAGGTTTCACACGCGGGGGGCAGCGCCCCCCCCCCCCCCCCCCCCTCCCCCCACCCTCAACGCTCGGCTGTTTCGGCCGAGCCACCTGGGCGAGCCGCCCGGTCGGGCCTCGCCCCGGCCGGGCCGGGCTACACCAGCCGATCCGGGCCGCGCCTCAGCGGGCCGGACCCAGACCCGGGTCGGGTCGACCCAGGGGTCTCGGGCCGGGTCGGTCTAGGCCCGAAACCCCCAATTCCGGACCTCTTTCGGTATTTTGCCCATAACTTGGGCTGAGTACCTCTGATCAATGCACCGTCAGCTGCAATGTGATCCTTGGATCGAGACGGTCGTTTTTGTATATTACACTTAAGGTTTCGGAGTACTTTGGGTTCAGCCGGGTTGGTTCGAACACAAAACCAACCGGGCCCTCGGAGCGGAAACGCTTATAACTTGAGCTCTGGACGTCCGATTGACATGTTGTCGACTTTGATGGATTCCTCTTAGTGAGATGGACCTTTTGGCTTACTCCACTTGAGGTTTGGACGCAGTTGGAGTACGGTCGGGTTGGTTTTGACTTAAAAATCAACCGGGCCCCTGGGACGAAAAAGCCAATAACTCTCAGACCGGGCGTCCGATTGACGCTCCATCTGTGTCGTTGAGTTCCTGTTGATGATACATAAATTTTGGATATATCAACTTCGGACTACGTGTCAGTTGATGTATCATCCCCTCGGCTCGTAGAGCGGACCCTTCCGAACGAGCTTGCTGTGTGCAGGAACCCTAGAGTTGGTTGCGACAGCGACGACGATGACGACTGTACCAAAATCCTCCGTGGATTCGACGGCGACGACTGCAGCACTCAGCGATCCTACGTGGATTAGTGCTACCGATCCTGTGTGGGTCAGTGCTCAGCGGTCCTGTGTGAGCCAGCGCCTACAGATCCTGTGTGGGTCCGATCCTGTGTGGGTCATTGTGGGGGTTAGTACCTATCGATCCTTTGTGGGTCATTGCAGGGGTTAGTACCTATCGATCCTGTGGGGGGCCGACGGCTTACATGAATCAGTGGCTACAACTGATCATCTCTATCGTCATACGAAGAATTATACTTTTGTGAGCAGAATCTTATCTTGCCTTCCTATGTGGATTGTGTTGTGCTATCCTTTGTGGGCGTGATCGAATTTGGGCTCGGATGTTGGAGCTGAACTGGAATTGATGACTTAGGTATATGTATGGGCATATACCTAAGTAGTGTAGGATGTTACTTCATGATTGTATATTTCCTTTTTGGATTATCCTTTTTAGATTCTGGGAGACCGTCTGGGGTCTCGGGGTCCCTACTGAGTAGCTTATACTCACCCCTACACGGGCTATCCCCGCACTACGTTGTGTTGGTTGTAGACGACGGACAGCGCTGATCGTGGTTGAAGCTCGCGGAGCAGGACGGTACCTAGAGGTGGACCACTGGGCGGGACGTACACGGATCGGACGGCTGGACCCGAGGAGCTGAGGTGGTTATCTGTACCCACCTTTCAGGTGGGACTACCAGAGGATGGCTCGACGTTGCTGCTTTACTTTCAGTTATTGTACTTTCTTTCCAGTTGTACTTTACTTTCAGTTTGGGTTTGTATTCTAGCCCATTTACTTTCCGCACTTACTTGTACTCAGTTTACTTAGTGTTTACTTCTGCTGGCTTACTCTGTGGTGTTTTTTTACTATTAAAGGCAATGTCTTCCCTTTTTGTTGGGATTTACGCCTTGGTGCTAGTCGCCAACCCCTGGCCTATGGAAGGCGGGCTTGGGGTAGTCACGGCATGGGCCCCGAGGATGGGTCGTGACATTCTAGGGGTCCCATTTTTTAAATTAAATCTTTTACACTCCTCATGTGGTATTAAGAATGTATAGTAGTGGAGTTTTAGGTATGTAAGAAGCCTCATCTTTAAGAATGTCAGAGTCAACCCCTCCTATACTTGATGAACTAAGGTTCGTGGATAATCCCTATTAGCATAGGTTGGTAGAAAAACCAACTCTTCTTTTGTTTCATCATAATTTATCTCATATTTCATAACATATTCAGTTAGCATGGAAATCATGAATGGTGTTAGTTATACAATTCAAATATAATGGGGAGTATGATGTGAAATAATGTATTTGAAACCAAAATAAAAAGAGTTAAAGGTTTTATAAACTACCACATATATTATAGTAATAATCTATTTATGTTCCTTTAATTCCCATGGGATATAAATTATAATTCTTGAAGACTATATGCCTTAATTTCTTTTTTCAAAATCGAACACATCCATTCTATATTCATCATCATCTAAGGAAAGAAGTGGTTTGACCAAATCTATAATTTATATTTGTGGGGAGTTAATGGTATATTTGAGAAATGATAAATAAAATATAATATAATGTACTGTGTAATCACTCATTTAGTTTGGTCTACAACACTTCCTCCAAGATTTCATTTTCTAAAAAAATTGAAGCCTCAGACAATGAAGCATCTTTCAATTGAACTTCTATATTTACTATAATTAATATGAGATGGATTAATTCAAGATTTTGTTTTTTTATCCTGATACTCTTTTTATTTTTTCCACAATGAATTTTGAAAATTGAATGTTAATTGGTATGATAGTCCCTTCAACTCATCAAAACTAATTTCTTTTTAAACATTCCTTTCCTACTTAAAAGGTTTGATATATAGATCTAATGCATTATTATTTAATAATGATATCGACCACATATATGACCTCATCGACCCTTTATAACTAATAAAAACATATATGATCCATTATTAAGTAAATGGACTACTCACTTTTTCTTAATCTAATATTAGAAATCAAATAGATAAATAATAAAGAATGGTAAAGAAAAATAAATGGAGAGATAATGTGCTGATTTTTTAGAAACAAAAAAAATTCATCACCAATCCTCCCTAATAATGACATTGGAGATGCAAGTTTATCATCAGTCTTATGATAATTAAAGAAGTTTTAGAACCCTATAATGTATCTAGGGAAGTTTATTAGGGGTTTTACTATCGAGGAAGGGGTTACCCATCATGATTCTCGCATTTATTATATATTAATTATTCATTTTCTTTAAAACGAATGAAATAATGATGAGAAACAATGTTTATTGTAGAACAAAAATAAATAAATAAAATACATAAGGGAGTAATTAACATGATATGGGATGTGTTAATCCTTAGAAACCCCTCCCAATCACTCTATAATTTTCCTGAAATGATTATTCTCACTCACTTACTTCACTCATTAAGTGATTTATGACTACAAACTACTACCTATTTTTTAGTGGATTTGGTTTATACTAGAGCATGTAGTGACCATTTCATACCCCAAAATCATCCTTATAAAGGTAATTTAGTACCTTTTATAAAGCCTTATCTAAACATACACTATTTATCCATATATGGAAGGAGTAACACCAAGGGGGAATTTTGTTCCAACTAATGAAAATAAGAAAAATATCAAGTTTTACATATGAGAAAAGTAATGATAATAACTATCTCAATCAGGGCCTCAATTTCCCATAAAAATTAACTATAAAATATGAATATATAATGAAAACAACATAATTCAATAATGGGTATGGAGTTTTCTCCTTATATTTGGATAAATAAATCCTAGTATTTCATCACTAGAGTGCACAAAATAAAAAGAAAATAAAGAAAAATATAACGTGGTGAGATATCATACATAAGGAGAGGATTCAAACCTCAATCAAAATGACAATATTTTTATTTTAAAGACATTATAATAACTTCTAATCTCTCTCATGAATCACTTGATCTGTCCATGTGTAGGACAATATTTCTTCCATAGTGCATCTTCCATGAAGTTCCATATTTAATCATCTTCCTACCCCACTCCTAGAGTAGCTCCCATAATCAATTTGATTCCTTATGAATTCTTTCTTGACATGTGAATTTGATTCTTAACTACTTTTATAAAATAGTAATATATTCCACAATAGGAATATTTTATATTTATCTCGTAGCATGTATATATTCCTCATGAACTTGTTATGATTCTAATAGATTCAATCAAGTGTCTTAATCTATATTTTTGTCTCTAAAGTGATCTAGGGAACCCATGTATAGTGATTTAAAGGTTTTGGGTGATATCATATTTACATCATGAGAAATAGAGTAGCATACAGTGGTGGAAACATACCTAGTTATAATTTTTTTTTCATACATAGTAGTGGTCCCCTAATGTTAACCTAACATGGTTGGGTTCATTGGTTTAGAGAATCAAACATGAGATATAGCAGGATCAGTTTTTTCCAATAAGAGTTTATTGGAATTTGAGTGTTATTTCACATGAAAGGACTTCCCAACGTGAATTTATCTTATATGATAGAAATATTTTATCTAATTCAATCTTTGTTTATACTTACATAGTGAGTAGTTAGTTTATAAGTGAGTTCTGAAACTATTGGTAATCTAACACAAGCCCCCAGTCCTTCTAACTTGTCTTGTGGATCACTCAATTGATTCTTATATGACATATACAGACTGTTATTAATCTCACATGATCTCGGGTTAATCACCCAAATCTTAGACACTCATTATTATGTGAGTGCCTATCCATAGAGAATATTCTTATATGAGAGTGAATTTTGAATCTGACATGATTGTGTTCTTATGGGAATTAATATGATACAGCTCCCCGTAGACCAAGTTACTCTAAAATGGAGTCTTGGTTATTCATATGACAGATCCTAGGCTATGGATGTTATTCAAAAATAGGCAACTTTAATCACAAATGAGTTATACAACATAGGATCTTTTTATTTATCACTAGATTTCAATTTTAAGTCACACATTTCCATTGTCTCATTCTATATTAACCTAGTTAACTAAAAAAACTGAAAAAAACAATTTCATCGATTTTTTATTGATATTTAATTCCATAAAATAAATAAAACCACTATAAATTATTACTTTATTTTATTTTTTCACTTATCTCAATATTCATAAAATAAAATAATTAACATATTTATTTACACTATTCTAAAATATTATTTATATTAGTTATACTAAATAAATACTAAAATAAATAAAAAATAGCTTGATCATTTATATAGAACATAGTAATTTCATAATGATAATTTTTTGGTGAAACCTAAAACAATAACCATATCTTACACAAATCCTAGATTCCTTTGGCACTAAAATTCCTTAACCTATAATGTTAAATCAAATTTTTATCACTATTACTGATTAAGGTACTACCCAAATACCTAGTATGACTATTTCCATTCAAAATATACATCTTATTAATAAGATATCCCTCACTTTCTATGCAAAAAAATTTAAATATCTTAAGGAAGTCAAATTCATATTTTAAGATAAAACCCTTTTGGTCAAGAACTCCTAAAGAAATAAGGTTTATTTTCGCCATAGATACCTACCTTATATCATGTAAGAAGACAAAATATTGGTCATCTATATCTAATAATGCTAATCATCTCCTTGTGAACCTACATCTCTTAATATTGCAACAAAAAACCTCCCATTCAACTCCCTCAAACAATTCAGAAAAGGAAATTCTATAGATGAAAATATGGAAATAGAATCATTAGTCAATGACCCATACATTACTCATGCAGTGATGAGAAATATTTAGGACCTCAAAACTATCTTAGTAGACAACAGTATATTGGGATTGTTTGCAACACCCTAACATTTTATAAGAATAAAATTATATTTGATCGAATAATGGACACACAACATTGAGCTTAAACATAAACGTAACTCCCTAATATTTTAATATATACTTATTTTTAAATAAATTTAATCTCTTCAATAGATTTTATTACACACAACCATGATTTGTTTATGTTTGATAGCATATTCAACAAGAAATGCTGAACATTAATCAACCCAGAATATATATATCTCTTATTACCTAGATGTTAAATTAGAAGGTATGAATAATATTAAGAAATTAATGATATATATATATATATATCCTTCTAAATATAATTTTTTTAAATTTTTTTAGTTAACAATCAATCAATTTTTAGTAAAGTGATTCCATTCTTTAAAATATGTTTTTTTTCAAAAATGATTTTTTATTGCTTTTCATGAAAAGAATATTATAATAAAAATTGAACTTTTTTTAAATTATTTTGATAAAATTAAATAAATTTTTGTAATTGGAATATAAAAATTTACTCATGGTGAAATTTTGGGGCTTTTCGGAAATTATTGATTTTTCAGTGAATAGTACAAAATATCATTTTTTTGTAAAAAAAATTTCTTTTAAATAAATTAAGTAATTTAAAAGTATCAATATGTTTTAAATATGTTTTAAAGTAACATAAGTATTGTTTAGTTATATTTAATCGAATTAATTAATTTTTAATCAATTTTATATTGTATTTTAGTATAAGTTTGTTTTGGGGTTCGAAAATGTGTTTTTTCTGGAAACTATTTTAAAGTGTATAATGATTATCCATTTTAATTAATTTAAATAAAAAATAATTTTTAATGATTTAAAAGGGAATTTATATATTATATATCAATAAATATAAATATATATTTATAAAATGATTATTATTTTACAAATAGTTAATATAAAATCATCTTGTGCTTAAAAAATACACTTATCAAAAACTCGCTTTTTCATCACATTTGTGGGTTTTGTTTTAAATTTTCTTTTTTAAAATTTTATAAAATTTATTTGAAAGAATAAACTTAATTTTTTAAATCATAATTTCAAAATTATATTATGGTTATTTTTTATAATTTAAAAAAAGTTTTAATTTTTAATAAATAGTGAAAAATACATAATTTTAATTAACAACTGTCTTTTCATTAAAATTATTTATAAAGATAAATTATATTTAAAATTATTTTTAAGGTAAAATTAGTTCAATTTTATATCAATTAATCCAATTTAATTCATTTTAATCAATTTCATATTGATCATATATATACAAATATTTAAAACTTTGGAACGTTTTCTCTTTAAAACCCCACTTTCACATCACATCAATGGGATTAATTTTAAATTGAATTTTTCTGATTATTTGAATTTAATTAGGAAATATTTTTTCCATATTTGGAATTATGATAATTTATAATAATTTAAACTTATTTATTTATCAAATTCAATAGTGAAAATAATAAAAAATATTTGCAGTGGTTAAGGTAAAAATGGGTTTACTGAGGGGTTAAACTAAAAATATATGGGTAATAATGAGCTATAAATTTGTATAAAAACTATTAACTATACTTTTTTCAAATATTACACCTCTAAGGTTCGTTAATAGTCCATTTTTTACCCATTTTACATATGAAAAACATGGACAACTCATTTCTTTTCAAAAATACCAAGTGTGTCCTCTCCCCCACTTATAAATGGAAACCCCCTATCCTCTATTCTTCACACCATAAAACCTCTTGGGTTTAGCCAATACATTTCCAAATAACTTAAAAAATTCCCTCCTCTAATCCTAGAATCCTTATTTTTGGAAAAAGTAAAACCTATAAAGGCCTTTTGTGGAACCTAAAGAGGATACTCGAAGAAGAGGTAACATTCTTCAGCAAGCATTTTTATTTTATTTTTTTCTTCACCTCATTATATTATTATTAAACCAATATTATATAATGACATCAGTACATTAAATATACTTATATTTTATTATATTAATTTAATATCCTAAATAATTTCCCATTTCCATCAAATGGGTTATGAAATTGGCATTCATGTGTACATTGGACTATCACCTCGAAGAACGATATCATTCCTTTTTTCATTACCACCTTTCATGGTTGGGTATGATTATGGTTATAAAGTTTATATATGATATTGATAACATAATTTTACCTATGTATCTATTATATTATATATAAATTTTTTACATTCCATGACGTAGGAGAAATGATAATATCATTCGTGTGTATAGTGGACTACCATCTCACGAAACAATATGATTCGTTTTTCACTAATGTGTCACATGGATTGTAATAAGGGTAACAATAAAGAATATATATGATAATTATGATATTAATGAAATATTTATCATTATTAAAATATAATATATCATTTTATTTCTTACCTTATCACTCACTGAAAAAGTGATAACATCGTTCATGGACGTGTGGATTATTGAAACCTCGAAGCGATTTGATTCCTTTTTTCATCACTACATCACCAGAATGATATATAATTATATATTATTAAATATTATGGTACTTAGGATATAATTATTATTATTATTTAAATATAAAATATTACTTACCTTCTTTTCATAGTGATCATTGAAAAATGGAAACGTTACTCATTTGAACGTACTGCCTACCGTCTCCATGATTGTAACATTAGTTAATTTTTCATAACCATATTTTATGATTTATTTTAAAAGTATAATTGAAAAAAAATGATTATTATTTTATGATTATTATTATATATATTTTAATATAATTTTCTCCTTGACCATAGCCAACCTACCAAATTCATTTTTGACAAATAAGCCAAATATGGTCAAAACATCTAGTGTAAACCTAATTGATTTAGTAGTAATATATAACATGATAATAATTGAAATAAAAGTAAAATTAAACATGAAAATGTTTTTTAAAAAATTTTATAATTAACATAAGTTTATTATTAAATAATATAAATAACATTAATGATGAATCGAACTCAAGGTAAGGGTTTTCTTGTCTCGCTTTTATTTTTGTGAGATGTCGGCCTTATTCACCGCTTATTTTAGTTGTATAGTTTATATAATGAATATAATTGGATTATACGACTATAATCCTAATATTTTTAGTGATTTACAAATCCATTTTAGGATATCTCTTTCATTTGGTTTACAGTTTCAAATTTACCAAAATGATAAGGTATTTTTAGTCACGAATTTATATCTAGAAAACATGTAAATTGACCACTTGTTTCTTTTTTGTGGTGTATATAATACCCATTTGACATGTCATATTAGTAATACTATTTTTTTGATATTTAATGTTTCATTTGATGTTATTATATATAAGGCACTAAGATTTAAAGTCACTATGTGGTAACAGTTCATGTTACCATCTCACTGTTTATCGGGATTGTTTATTATTAAGTCTCATATATTGAAATATTATGATCTAACTCTTAGAAAATATCATAATTTTTATTCTCTTATTTTTATTAATAATATTTTAAATTAATAGTAAGATTTTAACACTCTTTGGTATTTAAAATAATTGAAAAAAATATTTTTTTTTAAAAATCATCTTTATTTTACTCTACGGTCAAAAAAACTTTTTCTTTTAAAACAATGTTTTCTAAAAAAATAAAAAAAAATTATTAACATTAATGCAATGATCTACGAAAAAAATTTATCCATGTTTTAATTTTTTAAAAATCTTTTGAAATTAATCTTCATGTTTTTTTCAAACAATTCCCATTTGTCTTTCACTGAAAATGTGAAAAGAATCTTTATTTTTATGTGTACACCATGAATAAAATTTTCTATATTCATAACCATTATTTTATTTGAAGATTATTTTATATATTTTCATGGTTATTTTCAAATAAAGTAATTTTAAAAATTTTTATGTATTAAAAAATGATTTTCAAAATTAAAAGTTTATTTTCCTAAGAAATGTTTTTAATGATTTTTAATGGTATTTCCATTCATCGACGTCAACCATCCTTATTGTTACTTATCCTACAATGGGGATTTTTTTTGATATCATCCTCATTATTTATTTGGATGGAATAAAAAGTTTTCAAGGTGATTTTATGAAACTCATTTCTCTTCCATAGGTTAATCATGTTTCAAAGACATTATCATAGAATTCATTTATTTTCTAGAGGTTAATCATTTTTCATATGGATTTTTATGGAATAATTTTCCATTAGAAGGGTTAACAACATTATGAAATAAATAATGAATATTTTTATGAGATTTATGATGAAAAAAAATGCTCTATTTACTTTATTTTTGGTTCTTGTAAATATTATATGTTTGGTCAACTGAGATAACATTGGGTGAGCTCGTTACAACTTATATGATGGGGAAACTGATATATAATTGGGTAATCCCATTATAGTATAAATGATGGGGTGGACCAGATAGCACCAAGTGATGCAATTATATATTATATGATGTGTGTTCCCATATATCATCCCAATAAATTAGGTAATGGTTATATTTTCTATAGAATTTTGATGGATGTAGGCTGTATGATAATTCAAATTTTAAGGGTTCTGTGAGTGTTCTATCAAGATGATGTTCCAATATGCCAACACTTTTTTCTATACTTTCTATGGGATTATTATTTTTCGTTTGATCATGATTAACATTACATGGTTCATAATTATTGATTGTTATAAATGTTTCCTTTATAAAAGACTTATTCCATGTTTTTATGATTCATGATCCAGGTATTGATGGGTATTAATATTCTTATGTTATACTCATGAACTTTTATTATGTCATCATACCCATGTGCACTTTTTATACTCACTAATGACATTCATTTGTTAATGATTACATTTTCTCTTATTTAGTATTTGAGCTCACCCTTCTTATATTTCATTTTCCCTAGGATATAAGGAATGAGTTTGAAGTAATTATGTCAAGAATGGATTTCATATAGATGATGATCATAACTTAATTTCAAATAATAAAATCTAGGTTAAATGGGATAAATGATCATTTAAATTCACGAGAATTATTTATGTATGAGTATTTCCTATTTCATAAAAACTATAAAACTAAGAGGTACTTATGAATTTAATTTATCCATGTTTTTCTTTTTGATATTATAAGATATATATGGAAAAAATTTGGTCATGATTACTATAATAAAATATAGAAATGGAAATTGTACAATTTCACCATCAAATCTAGGAGTGTGGGTTTTGGACTTTTATAATGTTCACTAGATTCTTCTGAATTCTTAACAGATTTTAGGGAATTTGATTCTTACATGCCCAAGTTTCCAAGAATGGTAATAGGTAACACCTATAGACTTGTTTCTTCATTGATTTTCCTTATAAATACAATGGTTCTTACCATTCTTTTTCCCTTTGCCTTTATTTTTTACCTACACATTCATATCAAAACCAATCTTTGAGAAACTATGATTCAAATTTAACATTTGGTTTACCATGAAATTCTCATGAAACTATGTTATATTTAACTTCTTCTAAATTCAAGTAATATATACCATACATAATAATTTCAAAATAATTATTATAAGATCTATCAAGGGATGTTTATGAAATTAAATCTTAGGCTTCATCATTTAATATAACATTAATACTGGTCTACGCAATCATATTCCTACTAAATTCATCAAGATATGTTTGGATTAAGATTCCAAGATGCTTATTAAAGTTATATGATTTATGTTTCTTATAAAGATACTCAATTATTGAAGTATTAGTGTACAATTCCTCAATATTAGACCATATACTAGAAGTAGTGGTTTTAAAAGAAACATTCCATAGGATTTCACCACCCAAATTAAGTCTAATAGAGCTATATGAATTCGTTAGAATTTCATAATAGATATCTATTTAGATTTTCAAAACTTTTCCATTAGTGTACTAACTAACAAAAATATATTTACGTCTATGAATCACATCATAAATTCATTGTTGGACAAGAATCTTACATATATTTATTTGATGATGATTGAAATCATTCTCTCCTATGAACTTATCAATTTCATACTTAGAATCTGTCATCATAAATTTAAAGACGCTCTAAAACCAATTATCAAGGATACCTATAAAAAAACTCCCCAAAAAAATATCTTAGGAATTTATAAATTTTAATTTCGTTTCATTAAGTTAAAACAATTGAAGTCGATAAAAATGACAAACATAGAATTGATCATTTAAATGTTCTATAAATGAGTGAGAATGAAATAAAATTAATAAGTAAACTAGATGATACATATTTAACATGATTTATACTAGTTTGGAACTTTATTTAAGGGAACAACACATCCCTACTCAGCTGTTTTAATTAATCGAAAAACAAAAATTACAAGAATTAGTGAAATCAAAAACAAATAGGGGAGACAATAAAAAATCACAAATGCGTGAAATAATAGAAATAAAATAAGGAAAAGTACCAACCATATAGAATTATAAAATAAATATATTTTTATGTTCTTTAAAAAGGTTTGATATCATTAACAATAGTGAGAGTATATATCCTTGCAGGTTCCACCCAAATATCTCAAACAAACTCTAACTCTCGGATCTGTTGTGTTTGAGAACGGCATGGTAACAGGTACTCTTCTTTAACGGATGGAAAGAATGAGGGTTTATCAATGATTGTCTATTTATAAATCTTTCTATTTTTAGTATTTTTAATTAAAAGTTGACTATTAAAAATTTTCCAAAAAAATGAGCTATAATGGTAATGAGGATGTCTCAATAGATTAGGTTGCCATGTAGCAATTGAGGATAAGTGAAATATCATGATCAAAATTATTATAACAACCCACATCCAATGGTAAGTCCAAGAGTAAAAACAATAATATAAGAAAAAATAAATAGTTTATGTACTACATATAAACAAATTTCATGTCAATCAATTCACATCTAATTTAATGGATGAAGCAATAAGCTATGTAAGAATAAATGTTTTTTCAAATAGTGAACAAGAGATTAAAACAAACACGTATTAAATTAAAAATAATAAACATAATAGAAACTTAATTTTAAAAAATTAATCTCATAGAATATAAATCAATATCTATATTATAATATTATTCTACTTTTATGTATTATTATGTTTAATTATTGAATTTTTTAGAATTAGTGAATTCTAATTTTAATTTTTTCAAAATTTGATAGTTTTTCACACCTACATGATTAGGACATGGTTAATACATTGTTAGTAGTACTAATGAGGCCCTCATTTTAATATGACTAACCTCACATGGTTCTCACACATTAGAAGTTACCATGTAGATTATATTATGTATGGTTATTGGAAACCACACTGTTTAATATTATGCATGGGATTTCAAGTTAAATGGAATGTATATGGTTAACAAAAGGTTTGGTAATCCATATATCTTAATAATATAAATTTTTGGACAAATAATATTGATTGACATTTCATAGGGTAGAATTATATTCATTGGTTGGTTCATGGTGAGTGTATGGTTTGGAAAACCATATGGAGAAACTATTTTTTAGTTACTATGAGATATTATACCTCCCATATAGTCAATGAACTATTTGGTAAACTGTGTGGTCAAATCATGAAACTTACTTATAGTTTTAGTTATTTTAGATTCCAATTCTACCCATATCAATTTTAAACTCACTTTTGGATTTATTTTCCCTTATTAACATGAGACATATCAACGGGAGATATAGGAATATTTATCCTTTCTATCAGGGTTTTTGATCTCCTCCACTTCGATTCAATGTGAGTTCTTCATGGTTAGACCTACATTTCTCATATTATTTATTTTATTTCTCTTATCATCTTCTATTTCATTCTCTTATTAATTTTATGTGGCTAGGGTGGACAAACCTTAGTTTGAGGGTTTCTTAAACCATGAGTTTCATTATGTTTATAGTGGGTGGATTACTTTTTTGGTCCCTCTCTCAAAATTCTAAGGTTTTGTGCCATCCATGGGAGACCTATGTTAGTGTTTCCATAGAATTACTTTTTCATGGAAAACCATGTGATGTTTACATTTTCTAAACTTAGTTTCCTTAAAATTATACCTATTATTATCATCCTTGGTGAATCTAGTAATTTTTTTTCAATGTTTTATGATTTCATGGATTAATATAATGAGGAATTCATGGATTCATACTCTTATATTTTTGTAACAAAAAAACAAATTCATTCAAATTTTTTTCTAAAATCTATTAAAGATTTTTTAAAGTATAAATATAGTTTCAAAGTGGAATTTCTATTTACCAAGGAATTATAATTATGTTATCAAATTAACTCATATATTTTGGGTATGCTGATATAATGATTGAGTTTCATTTTGGTTTAGTAAGATTTATACTCTCACTTGAATCTTCAAGGATCGGTTTCCTGTTTTAACCATTAGTTTGATTTTTTAAGGTCTATTTAGAAAATAATTTAAAAATTAATTCATGGTTTCATTCTTAAAGAACCATTAAAGACCATTTGGAATTCTGTATAAAGGGGTCTTCTTATTATTAGCTCCACATTTGATTTAAGATCCATGATAACATACTTTATATGAAATTATGGATCGAAATATTTGGAGGTGAATTATTTCTAATGATAAGATAAATTAAAAGGGAATTTTTATTAAAAGGATGTATAGATATGAGATAATATTGGACCTACAAGGTTAAATAACCTAATAAGGGTGTGAATTATGGTATTTCAGATTAGAATGAGTCCCCCTTTTGATCTCTTTTCATCACAAAAAAATATTCTATTTTATTCTCATTGTAATATATAAATTGAAATGAAAACATGAAATTAATACATCAAATTTACTTGGTACACACTAAACTAGATAATCCAAGGAGCATACGAAGGCAATGTGCTAAGGTTCCCCGAGAAATTTTACTTGGTTTTCCCAAAATATTATTTTATGGCTTAATGTCTTGTTTTTTTCCATTAAAAGATTTGAAATGTATATAGTGGTATTTTCAGATCCTGATTCTGAAACGACATGAAAATATGAAGCCTGATGAGCCCAGAATTGATATTTAAAAAATATTAAATATATTAATCATGTGCATGTAGTTTTCCTGAAAAATTGGAATAACTCTTAAACTGAGTATCAGATTTTGAATAGGGAACTATTGGTGAGTCCAAAATATGGGTTTTACCCAATGCGTAACATAACCTTCCTCTTTATTAGCCGTTTGTGAGTGTCGCCACGAGCTCAAATAAAAAAATAAATTTTTTTAATTATTCAAATGCAACAACCTTGTCCCCTTATATAAATTATTTATTAAGGGTGAGTCTTAGGGATATCTACATAACCATAAAGACCTAGAGAGGAGATCATGGAGAGGTGGTGATGAATGAGATTTAATCTGAGGATTGAATCATTATTGTAAGGATCGCCAACGACATTGGAGTTCATGGATCTCACTGATGACTAGGACGTGAGATCATTCTTCATATATAAAAATTCTAAAATCAAAGTAGTACATTTGTTTTATGTGGAATTATATACATTTTATTATCATAAAACAAAAAAAAATCAATCAACTAACATATTGATTCATGGATCAATATTATTCCATGTATGAGAAAAATTTCTAAGGATTTTGGGATTTCAATTATTGGTTAAGTTATGTCTCTTAATTTAATATTATTATAGTAATTAAATAAGGCCAAAATGAACATTTCTCTAGATTTGTTCGTCAGGTTTTGGTTTTTTTTTTAATTTATTCCATCATTCTTTATTCATTCATCACTATTGTTTATTTTGTCTGGTGGTTTGACAAATACCCTATAATCAATCATTGGGCACTTATTTCTTGTTTTGATGATTTTATACCATAGACTCATGTTTATGGTGTTGGTGGGACTGAGTATTGATGGTGGTGATGATGTATTGGGACCATATTGGAGTTATTTATTCGGGCTTTAACATGTGGTGATAGGATGGTTTTTTCAAGTAGATAGGATGGTTAAAATCCATCCATTGGTGATAGTGAGGCTCTGATGACTCAAATACTTGATTTTACTATGAAATACACATTGGAAACTCATGTAGAAGTGGAATGAGTGGACCATATAAAGAACTTATGGATTCTATAAAATCTCTTAATACATAGTGCGCAATCTAGAGATACACTCCATGTGGGAGCCAGGATGTGGTTCTAGGGTTTTCATGTGGTGTGACACGTGTCATAGGCCATGTGACCATTACCTAGTGGCTCTTCATGTATCCATAGGGATACATATCCACTAATATGTCTAGGTATACGGACATGGGTAGATTACATAGAACATCCTAGTACTCATACAAGGCTAGGCACAAGGCACGACCTCAGTATATAAGAATGGTTGAATGTACACGATATGAATAGAGGTACATGGGAATGAACATTGGAAAGTTTAGGAATATATTTTCACACCGTGAAACCTACTTACATGTCATGTAATTCTTCAAAGATGACATAGAGACATTTTTATCCTCAACAAGGACAATTTTCCTTTAGATTTCATTCTCAAGATCCATTCGCTCGGGGTATAGTTTGGTGTTATGTCCTGAGTATAGGATTATGATCCCCTATAATGGAATTATTCTTGGATAGAGTTGTTGGAATCCCCCATGGACCTAGGTAGAATCCTATATCATCTTTTTCTCGAGTTGGTAGTATTGGAATCAATGTGACAAAATTACCTGAGTATAAATCCACTACTTAGTGGATTAATCTCGATATGATTATTAGAATACACTATGGCCCTAGGTGTGATCCCCATATATGTATCGATCTCTTTAGACTTCCATTGTGTACATCATTATGGTGAGACCTGATAAGAACAACATCTCATATGGATGGCATCAGTTCTATTAGACTCACTGAGTGAGTTCTCCTCTGAGAGTGTGGTTATGGACTCTCGAGTAAAATCATTGGTTATTAATGCAGTTGTGAACTTACCTTGAGACTTAATGTCTACTATGAGTATTTCTGGATGATTTTTGTATATCTATTTTATGATTATCATATAATGTGATGAGATGACTACTATTGATGCTTTATGCTTAGTGATTTATGAATGTCCTACATGATATTTTTATAATCCCTCATATATGGTCTCTTCACACACGTGTCATGTCATATGCAGATGATTGGATTTTTGACTGAGTTCTCAGTGGAATAAGAGTTGATAGATCTTATATAGGGCTAGATAGGTTTTGTTTCATTATAGTAGTCACATTTTACTATAGTATCATTTTATTCACATATTGGAATTCTTTTCAATTTTTGGTGGGCTTGTATATAGCCCTTTTTGATTTCTATTTTTATTCATCATACTCTAATTGTGGCATTTAGATGTACGCATGAATTTATAATTAGTTTCAATTTCAAATTTCAACATGGTATGGGTATGGATATGTGTGTGTTCATTCAGGTACCATATTATAAGGCCTCCCATGTGAGTGTTATTTCTACTCAGTGTTGGTCTCCATCCCCTGTCTATTTGGAGATGGACTTTGGGTATTCACACTTGGAATATCACTGGACAAGAAGGGCCTTGTGATTTATGTCATGATAGAGTGGTACTAGAGTATTGTTCCATATTATGACTTAAGTCTATATTTTGGTATAGTTGTGATATTTTTTTAGGTTTTATGGTAATTTTTATATGTGTTTCGAGTTCATATTTCATGCTAGGGAGTCCAGTGTTGGTGTGGTGGCTGACATATCCATGTACTAGGACTCTGATCACCTACCTTTTGAATTGGTTCATGTTGAAATTATTTATAAGTATGAACATTGTTAAATTAATCATTTAGCAATGGGTTTTGTTTCCATGTCCTTCTTGAGTCAACTCCCCAGATATACTCATTGATCGTGGTACATCGTGTCTATTAAAGGATTCCTTCATAGTGATTTACATATAGGGTTTAGTAGCAGGATCATGAGGAAGATCCCATTAGTGAAGTGGATTTCATATAGGTACATATTTACCAGGTAGTATCTCTATTTGGTTTTTTAGTCATACCTCCAATACTTGACCAACATATGTCACCTGTAGTACTGGTGAATGAGGTGTGAAGGCTGAAAGTGCTCCATGGTTTTTAGTTTCAATGGATCCTAAGGTTCAAGGGTGATCTAGACCCATATTCAGCTAATTATTGGCTTGGGGTGACTATGTGAGTCTTCTGTCTCAAACTTAAATAGAACAGATGGTTGTCCTAGCAGTGAGTCTTCTTCATGGTTTTGTAAGATTTTGGTGCAACCTGGTAGTTCTAACATACGATGAAATGACTCTTTCATAGATAGTTTTTGAACCTATCTTCTATGAATATTACTCTCTCACTATGATGTGAGAAGTGTACATCTAGGATCTTTTATAGCTACAAGATGGAATCATGACCATGGTTGAGTATTCATCGAGGTTTACTAACCTATCATGATACTTAATGGATATGGTTCAGGATTGATTTTTTTGAGAATGGAACTTTGAATGGGTTTTGTGTAGAGACATATGGGCCAATGTGATACTGTGATGCATTATTACTTATATTGGGGTGCTAGATCATGCCTTGGTGTTAGATATATTTTAGGATGAGAAGACACCATCATTGGTTTCCAAAAGTGGGTACACAGGGGAAGAGACTTTGGCAGCAAGTATCCAATGGAAAACATAGGAATCTGAACATGAGAGATGTTTTAGGAGGAAATCTCAGGACTGAGGTTCTACAGTTCAAGTATCTCAATATAGATCTATTCATCCTATATATAGGTGGTTATACTCTTCTAATAGTCAGGGATATCTCATGTGGGATTTACTGACCCACAACATGGATGATAGAGAGACAATGGATGACCTACCTAGGTGGAAGAACTAGCAAGTGTAAGAAGGATCATAGGATAGCTGATATGGTAGAGGTCTAGGGAGAGTAGAGGGAGGTGAAATGTGGTTTTACATGTTCCCCCACCACCCTTATGTGGTCCCTGTTAGGATTCTGTAGCTGGTGGAAGGGGGAAAGGGTAGCTGCACAATATAGAAGCCTTCAATCCTAAGGCTTTTAGGATTATTAGTGGTATGATGTGTTAATTTTATACCTTATTTTTTGTTTTTATAAACACAAGCATAAGAAACTATTTTCTTACTAAATCTCTATTTCGAGACATAGATGTTCTAGTTGATCCCTTGTCGCAACCCTTATGCTTGGAGGCTCCTACTAGATATGACTTGGTGATGAAAAACTTTTTCCAATAGTGCGATCTGATGCTTGGAGGGGAGAGTTTCTCATGGTATCTCTCTATGGAAGTGATGAGGCCTTGAGGAATCATTTTAGGCATGGACTATCTACACACTATTCATACACAAATTGAATGTTTTAGGTGGAGGATTTGGTGTGGCCACATAGATGGGATGAGGTATTCCTTCATAAGTGATAAGAAGACCAAGGTGGAGTTAGATTGACTCATACCTTGGGGATTCATCTAAATATTCACCGGTTATCTAGCATGACTCTTGGAGTAATGGATGTTATGGGCAATCAATTTTCTGTTATGGTGGATGGGTATGAGGACATCTTTCCTAAGGATGTTTTGGTCATAACTCCCAACTAAGAGATAGACTTATACATTAAATTACACCCAGATAAGGCCTAAAAATCTTTGTTGTTATATTAGATGGCTCCCGCAGAGCTTTGTTAGATGAGTCTGTGTTTGGAGAACTCATAGAGGTAGGCATTCATTAGACTGAGTGTTTCCACTAGGAAGCCCCAATTTTGTTTTACAAGAAGGTGGATGATATATTGATATGATGTGTATATTTTTGGAACCTTAACCAAGTTACAAATAAGAACAAGTATCTACTACAAAGGATTGGTGACCTCTTTGGTTAGTTGAGAGGGGTGTAATGGTTCTCAAAGATTGAATTTAGATTTGGATATCACCATCTATGAGTATGGGATAAGGATATACTGAATAATACATTTTTATGTCTCAATGGTCACTATAAGTACTTTTTTATGCCATTCTTCATGAAGAATATCCCAAAATTGTTAATGGAACTCATGAACTAGATCATTCATCCTTTCTTAGACCAGTTTGTGGTGGTCTTCATCAACAATATCCTAGTGTACTTAGCATCCGAGGAATAGAACATGAGACACTTGAGGATGGTTCTAAACACACTATAAGAACACAAGATTTATGGTAATATCTTGAAGTGTTAGTTATGGATTTAGGATTTCCACTTTCTAGGATATGTTATCGCAGCTGATGGTGTAGTAGTGGACCCGAAAAAGGTCGAGGTAGGGTTAGGTTGGGATCCACCCAAGAGCACAATGAAGGTGTGGAGATTCCTTGGGATACAAGACTACTATAGGAGATTTGTGACCAATTTCACTAGGATTTTAGAACCTTTTAATGATTTTATTTGAAATTGGAAAATTTCAAGTAGACAAAAAAGTGGTAGTTGTATTTTCAAGAGCATTGGAAGAGGTTGACAAGTACCCCATATTGGTATTTTAATAAGATGGTGTTTTTTGGGACAACTTTGTGTATAAGGTTGTATTTGTTGTTAATAGTTTTCAATGAAGATCAAAATTAAGGAGATCAAGAAGTACTCCAATGAAATGGAGGAATGGAAATTCAGATAATTGTTGTACTGATCATAAGTTCAAAGAACATGT
This sequence comes from Viscum album, assembly GCA_963277665.1. Classification (NCBI taxonomy): domain Eukaryota; kingdom Viridiplantae; phylum Streptophyta; class Magnoliopsida; order Santalales; family Viscaceae; genus Viscum; species Viscum album. Next base: position 1,506,317,825 of record OY728128.1, on the reverse strand, counting down.
GTCAAAGGTGACACATTGTTTACAACAGTGAAGAATGGTGAGGTATAATCCATCTAAGTATGATTAAAGAAGAATGGGGATTTGATGAAGACCATGTAATTCTTCATGATTGCATGAAAACCATGCAAGAGAATTCTTGAAGAATAGAATCGTATGATTTGCATGAAGTAGAGAATGATAGTTGAAGAAGAAGACAAAGTGCAAGGGATTGGAAGTCTGAGATGGCCATGCACTTCACATTGTATCAAAATATGATGATGCTAAAGCTGATCTATCAAAACATACATATCATGATAGTGGAGTTTGTGATGAAAGAATAACAGTTGCTGAGGAAGGAAAATCACAGAAAAGATGTTTTTTAGGTGATTGTGCCTATTGACAAAGCAAACAATGATAGACAAATTTGTTTACAAAGGGGATTTCATGGTGGATTGTCGAGTTTAAGGGTTGTGGTTACCGATCCATGTTTGATTCAAGAACTTTGACAAAGGAATGGATGATCTGGAAGTAGTACAAAAAAACAGATACAAGGTGGCGCCATTTTCTAGTGTTTGCCAAATTTTTGGGCCTGAAAATTGACAAATGAAAAAAGTGGTTTTTGGGAAAGAGACTTGCACGTCGTGTACTTTAAGTCTTGGAAACTTGCATGCCATATGTTTTTCAAGAACAGAACATCAAAATATGGAAAAGGGATAAGGGTCACACAAGTTTTGGGTTAGGTCGCGCAAGTGACTAGAGCAGAAAATGGGGCTTGCATACCGTTGACTAGAAGAAGAGGAGACTTGCATGTCATATGTTTTTTAAGATCAAAACTTCAAAATATGGAAAAGGAAAGAGAGTCGCACAAGTATTGAAGTTGTTCGCACAAGTGATTTGAAAAGTTTTTTTGGAAAAGGGACTTGCGCACCGATTACTTGGAAGATTGGGAACTTGCGCGCCTGTTGTTTTTCAAGATCATTACATGAAAAAATGGAAAAGGGAGAAGGACGCCCAAGTTTGGAAGTTATTCGTGCAACTGACTTGCAGGGGTAGAGACTTGCGTGCCGAAACATGTGTGTCGAGGGGAGACTTGTGTGCCATTGCGCAAGGTGTCCAAATGCCTATAAATAGAGGTCAACCCATCCTCATTCAACATGAGCTCAACACTTAGAGAAAATTAGAGCTCCCATCACGCAGGTGTGCTGGTCGTGCAAGTGGTGTGTAGGTCGCACAAGTATAAGTTGCACGACAGCTGCTTGTTGTGCGCCCAATGTGTTTTGGGAGAGAAAGGGATTGGGTCACGTAGGTTTGGAGTTGGGGAAGGAAGAGTTGTGTAGGTGGTTTGGTGACACTTGCATGCCAGTTTGGACTTGTGCGCTGAGACTTGCGCGCTGTCTTGAGACTTACATATCGGGCTTGGGGAAGCGCACTAGGTATTTCTGAAGCTTGCCGGTCTTTTTGGAGCTGCACAAAAGCTAGAAGATTGCCTGATACCTTCATTGCAAAGTGTGAACTTGTGTGCAAAGGGTTGTTGTTGCATGAAATCATCTGTGTATCATGTTTTCACTAATTGATTATCGGGTTTAGTGGTTCAGTTCGTTCAAGTGCATCATTACCGGTCTTCGATGCAAGCAGAGTCTCGTTCTAACCAGAGGCAAAGACTTCAAAGCAAATCTATTGAGGAGACCTTCATGTCTATAAACTAAGTGGTACTTCACCAAAGGCAGTGAGCCTTGGGGATTCAACGGGAGTGACCCAAGGGACACAGTGAGCTATCCCTGAAATTTTGTAAAGGTAGTGAGCCTAAGATAGAGTGATTGTTCCTGAACCTTTGTAATCCATAGCTAGTAAAGATTAGTGTAATTTGGTATGACCGGCATCTTGTTGGTGTATGCTCCTTGGATATATCCCATAGTGATGAACCAAGTAAAAATTGATGTGACATCTATTTTCATGTGAATGTCTCATTACTGATTATATCTATCATTAAGGTTTAACTAGTTCCTACCAATGTGGGAACAAGATCCGTCAGTTTAAAAGAAAAAGTTGACACCCTGATTCACCCCTCCCCTCTCAGGGTGTCCTGGGGTCCTACAATGTTGATTAAGTTGTGTTTTTTATTCCCCTGGGACAGTAAATGTTTGTGGTATAATGAATAGGAAAGTTTTGATTTCCTATTGTTCTTTATACTTGAGACCGCGTGATCAAAACTACACAAACCACGATATTGATTTGGTGGTGGTTGTCTTCAACCTAAAGATGTGGTGACAAAACCTTATGGGTGACAGTTTATCATCTACCCTGACCTAAGAAGGCTCAAGTACATATTCTATAAGAAGGATCTTAACTAAAGCTCGAGGTGAAAAAAAGAGTTCTCCAAGGACTATGAAATTAAGATAGTCTATACTCCTGGGAAGGGAAATTTGGTGGTAGATGCACTTAGTAAGAAATCTTTTTTTATTTTCAGATGAGGCATTATAGTATTTATCCTTGTTGAAGTTATCCTTAGTGGAAAAGTATGGTGCTTTATATATTCATTCGATGATTATTACCCCACTAAATTTACATTGTGTTAGGGAAGCTTATAATGGGGATACCAATTATAAGGCCTTATGTGCTCAGATATCCGCCAGATGTACTCCTAATGGATTTTATGTAGGTAGAGAGAATGTATCCTTTTCATAGGAGGAACAATGGTACCAATGAATTTGTGGGAGGATGTGATTACGGAGATTCATACATCCCATTTTTCAGTTTTTTCATGTGTGGATAAGATGTATCTGGATCTTTGACATCATTTCTGGTGGCCATTCATAAAGAATGGTTTAGTATTTTTTTTCTCCTAATTCCTCACTTGTTAAAAGGTGAATCCTAAGCCCCATGTTCTAGCTGGTTTAGCTCAACAATTTGAGATGCCACAGTGGAAGTGGGATGGAATATCTATGGACTTAGTGATGGGGTTACCATGTAAGTCAGTAAGATGTGATTCCTTATGGGTGATAATATACCAACTCACCAATTCATCCCGCATCCCTACTATTGGATAAAAGACTGCAATATAAAACATGGGATACATTTACATGCATGATATAGTTTGGATCTTTGATGTTTCCTTGTTATGATCACTTCATGTCATGATTATGTAGGGTATTGATGGAGTCCTTTGGTAATCGTTTGGGTTTGAGAATGGATTTTCACCCCTAGAATGATGTCTATACTGAAAAGACCATTCAAGATATGTAGGAAAATCTTTTGGCTTACATTTTGGACTCTGCCCATAGTTTGGAGGATCACATACCCTTTGTAGATTTTCTATAAAATAACAGGTACAATTATACCATCAGTATGGAAAAATTTATGGCCTTGTATAGGAGACCATATAGGTCGCTATTTTTTTGGATTGATCCAGGTGAGTAAGAACTAGTGACCCTAGAGTTTGTGTGATCTACAACAGAGAAGGGGAAGATCATCCAAGAGTGTATGAGAATGAGATATAGTCCTTGGTAGTTCTATGAAAGCCAAAGATAGATGCCTTTGGATTTTTAAAAGGGGGGCCATGTTTTCTTAAAGGTATCATATCAACGTGGATTATATAGATTTTTCTAGGGTGGAAATTTATCTTCAAAAATTTTTGGCCTTTTCCAAATACTGCATAGGGTTAGCTAGGTGGCATAACAATTTTCTTTACTACCATAGTTATATTTTGTACACGTCATCTTTTATATGTCATGGCTAAGGAGATAGTTTCATGACCCAGTGCATGTTATCAATTGGGGTGATCTGGACATTGGAGATATAGCTGAATTTTTAGAGTTCCTGATGGAGATCAAGGATCAGCAGTAAGGAATCCTTCATGGGTGAGTAATTACTTTGTGGTGTGTTATATGGTATCAAAATATCTTTAGGAGAGACCCTAGGAATAAGAGACCCATATCCAAGCTTGGTACCCAGATCTTTTTGAGTATACCTTTTCTATTTTTAGGACAAAAATACCTAATGTGGGGAGAATTTAATGTCTCTATTCTTTTCAAGTAAAGCCTTAATATATATCTAGTAATATTTTCAAATCTGGGCACTAAGATGGCATCGGATTCTAGGGCTTGTTGAGCTAGAAATTCTTATTTCAAAAATGTAAGATATATTAATATCACATATACAGTTTTCTTAAAAAAGTCAAATAACTCATAAAGAGTCTCGAATAATAAAACGAGGACCGTAGTTGAGTCTGGAACATGGTTTTTACTCTAGGTGTGACATAACCTTTACCGACGCGAGGATTTGTTAAAAATTCATCGCAGGAACAAATGATAAAAAAAATTTATTTAATAAATTTTTCAAATTATTTTAAAGAAAAAACCTAATATTCCTCTATAAATTCCCTATTATGGGTGTTTCTTAGGGTTATCCACATACCCTAGATACCTAGAGAAGAACTATTTGAGAGTCATTTATGAATGAAATAGGATCATAGGATCGAACTGTTATCACAAGTATCGCCAACGACATTGAAGTTCTTGGATATTTCCAATGTTTATGATGTAGTATCATTCTTTATTAGGTATTGGTCCAAACTCAAGGTAGGACATTTTTTTAGGTGGATTTTTCCTGTTAGATTTTCTTATAAATAACCCAAATAAATCAACTAACATATAGATTCGTGGATCGATTGAATTGTAGGTATGGGATTATTTGCATAAAATATGGGGATATATCTTATTATTCAAGTTATATATATTTCTTTGTCATTATCATGGTAAAAAATCAAGTATTTCTTGAAAAAAAATTGATATCTATTCCTCACTTTTTTGTGCATTTTTTCCTTGTTCGTTGTTCATTCATCACTGGCAATCGTTTGGTCTGGTGGTTCAACAAATACCCAGTAATGAATCATTTTGCACCTATTTCTTGGTAAAATGGATTAATACCATAGATCATGGTTCTCAATGATGGTGGGTCCAATATTTAAATTAGTTGATAATAGATTGGGATTGGATTGGATTTCTTTGTGTAGGCTTCGATTTGCGATGATGGGATGATTTTTTTCGGGAATTATGTATGATCGAAATCCGGCAATCGATGATGGTGAGGATCGAACGACTTAGATCCATGATTTTTCATAGAGATACATATAATAAATTGGTATGAAAGTAGCAAGAATAGACCATGTGAAGAACCTATGGGTTCTATAAAACCCCTCACTACACAGAATGTAATACAGAGATACACGTCATATAGGGTCTGGGATATTGTTCTCAGGTTTCCATGGGGAAGAAAAGTGACATACACTCTCTAAAACATGGCATATACCATGTGATCTATACCTAGTGAATTTTGTGTATCCATAAGGATCAATGGACATGGAAACATCCAGGTAAAAAAACATGTGTAGATTATATGGCACATGCCATTACTCAGACATGGTCAGGTACATTTAACGACCTCAATACACAAGAACAACAAGATGTCCATGGCATGGGAAGGGGTACATGGGTATGAACACGGGAAGGTTCAACATTAGTTTTACATTCAGTGTACCCAAATTTCATTCCATGTACTTCTTCAAATATAACATGGAGACCTTTTCCCCTCAACATGGACTTGTATCCTTTAGAATGTATTCCCTTGAACTATTCCCTAAGGGTATATCAAGGTATTACGTTTTGATCATAGGATTATGATAGCCTATAAGGTAATTTCTATAAAATGGAGTTTTTTAAATCCTCAATGTCCTAAGGTGGAATCCTCTATTATAGGGGAGGTTATCATAATCAGTTTGACTAACTTAACATAGGTGTTTATCCCCTACTTAGTAGACTAATCTAAATTGGGTTGTTGGTATACCCAATGTGCCTATGTTTGATCCCCATTTGTGTATCAATGTATTTATAATTCTAATGTTTACTTCCATATAGTGATAACCAAAGAGCACGACATCTTGAATCTAAACCATAAATTCTATTAGACTTGCAAAGTGAGTTCTCTATGAAGAGTGTGGTTATGAACTCTCAAGTGGAATATTTGGATAGAAATGAATTTGTAAACTTACCTTGAGAATTAGTGGATACTCTGATTATATCAAGATGTTTTTTTGTATGTCTCCTTTATAATTTACATGTATTGTGATGATCTGAAAAATCTTGATGATTTATGATTAGTGATTTCTATATTTCCAATATGGTATTGTAATACTCACACATACATGGGATATTCCCACACATATTGTGTCTTATAAAGATACAGATTGTTTGATATGTTTTAAAGTGAACTAGGAGTAGACAATGATTAGATTGGGATAGAGAAATTATGGTTCATTCTAGGAGTCACATTTGGATGAAGTCCCCTCTTACTAGTAATTTGGGATTCATTATAGTTTCTCATGGGATTTTATTTGGCCATTTATGACTTCCAATTTTATCAATCATACTCTTATTGTGGTATTTATATGTATTCATTCATTGGTGTCAATTTTATTTTTAAATTTTATAAAATTATGGGCTTGGAGATGTGTGCATGCATTGTTTTCATGCATATAGGTAAAATAGGATAAGGCATTCCCATGTGAGTGTTATGCCTACTCAATGTTGGTCTCTAGCCCCTAGCCTATTGGAGGCAGGTTTGGGGTAGTCACAATCAGATTATAACTCACTAGGTAGGACTTGTTGGGTTGTTTCATGACACAATTTTTGGAGTAGACTCCTTATCCCTCCTAGTTTACAACAACTCGCTTATTAAAAGCCCACTGCTCTCTCTATCAAAGTTTAATAATTCATCCTCCAGTAAATACCCTTTGATAATTTGAATCACCTTTTATTAAACAAAAATGGGTGTGTCATTAAACTCTTCTTTCATCCAAATTATAACTCCAATTTACTATATAATTTTTGGGAAATTCCCTTAAGGTTCACACAACTTTAGTTTTTCAAAAATTCCATAATATAGCTTAACTCTACACTTTTTTGAAACTCCTCACATTTAAAAACTCACAATATATTAAGAAACTCACTTTTTCATGAAGAAAAATCTATTTTCTTCTCAAAAATGATGTTTTAATAGAAGATTTATTATAAGAAGTATATTCAAATTTGACTTACACCAAAAAAGATCCCTAGGGTTTTCTCTAATAATTTATCTCCCAAACTGTTGGGGTGATGCCCTATTTATAGGTATGTCTAATAGTTTGTGAAATTTTTCATGCCCTAAAAGCGTGATGAGTCCATTGAATAACACACCCTATTATTTGTTTTTTAATATAATATGATATTTAATATAATTTTAAAAAATAAAACTTACTTCATAATATCTTGAATCTTAATGCATGGTTAGCTCTGATACCAATGGTAGGTTTCATGGGGTATTAAACAAAACTTTCCTAACCAAAATAAGTAAATATAATCCGATCCCAAGATTACACATTCTTAGATAAAACAATTATGAAAAACTACAAAGAAATAACTACTATAAATGTACATACTTTAAACCAAAGAAGTTGTGGTTTATTAATCCCTAATTTATAGATTACTGAATATCACTAATGGAAATTGAAATATATACCATTTCTATGATATATCCATGGTACAGTTAATCATTCAATGTTCAGGTGGGATCTACCTTTACTCCATGGAATGTTAGTGTCTCACAGTGTTATAGAGGAAGATTAAAGTGAGATTTAGATAATAGAGAGTGTAGGCCAAGAATAATACAAAACCCCAATAATGCTATCACATGATGGTGGTTTCTTATATAAAACTCATGTATTATAATAAAAATAGTAATCTTTAACACAAGCATTATAATTCATGAGTCAAATCATTGGTCACTATGAATCATATGAATAAATGAATTAACTCTTTATTCATTATAAATCATATAATGTGTCATTTATGATATTTTTTTTGTGAATGAATTTCAACCCTTGATAATTGGTTATCCATATAATCAAAAAAAGATTCAGTGTGATATAGAAATTTATTTTTAACTATTTCATGAAATGTACAACATCTATAAATTATGATCCAACCAATTTTTATAATGCTTAGAGTGATAGTATACATGTTTTATGTGTTTCATGCCTTGGTACATGGCCTATATCAAACCATATGATAGATAATATAGTTAGAATGAAAATCTACATTTCATGTTTCCATGTTATATTTCAATCATCAAACCCAGTGGCTTATTATATAAAATACATTTAAAATTATTTAGATCATACTAAGGCATACCAACTCCTTCTATTTATTCTAATCATATAGTAAAGATTCATATTTTCTCATATTCATGTTTACTAATTTGAATTAAGACTCTATAAAATTTATATTTATGATGTTTTTCTCATCCTTAGTTGATATCAAATTTTCCACAAACTAACTTTTAATTTACTCAACATTATACTCGTGCATCTTGTTATTTTAATGCAATAAATTTTCTAACTCTTTTACCTTATTGGATTGGATTTCAAGTTAATCATTTTTATTAAAAAATATTTCTTTCAATTATTGGATATCATGTCAAAGGCCTTTCTTGGATTCTTATAACTCCTAGATTATATTGAACCACTCATTATCAATATAGGTCACCTTTACTCAAGATAAATATTCACAAAACTAATGTATCTAACATACTTATAGAATTTCAAACATGTCAACAAATATTGATCCATATAATTTCATACACTTTAAAAAATATCATCGTGTTTAGTGATCCCTTCCAATGTGCATCTGAAATATCCACTAATGATAGTGGTTTTTATTTGGGAAAATTATATAGAATATCTATTAAAATAAAAATTGATTCATCTTTAGAATACTCATATATGTAATCTTACCCACTTTTTCAAGGTTCTTCTATATCCATGATAGATCATATTTTTACATGATCATAGAATGAAGAAGTATTTTTTTCTCTATCTTTAAATATGAGAAATTGATTCTCATTATATTTTCCTTCAAGTGTAGAATTACCAATAAATATAATATAATGAACTCTATATTGATTACCTTCAATTACTAGAGAATATTTGTACTCTTCATCCTTTGATAAGACCATTCTAAATTACTTTTCATCTCTTTTCTTTTTATTTTTCAATTTATTTTGAGTTTTTCATTTAATTAAGCCCATATGAAACCTATCAGTGGTATTAGAGCTACCCATGCATTAATATTCATAAAATAATTACATAATGACATGTTATTGATATGTGATTATTGTATTATAAAATATTGTCTAAAATCCAATAAAAACATCATGGGAGCCCTGGATGTCTAGAAGGTATGTCAATAGAATTTGTTTTATACTAGTAATGATTTCTTTCAGACTAGTATCTTCTAGTATATGATATTTTTGTCTATAATGAGTGCCATGTGGTTAGGCTAATAAGAGTAAGTAAGGGGTGATTTATTAAAGACACATCAATAAATCAACAGGTGTTATTTTTCACTGAGAATTCCTAAGATTTTATCACTAGATCAAAATGATTTTCTCAGGATACATATTATTTTACTTTGGTATTTCCACCACTTATCTTTGATTTTAGTTCTATTTCTTTTCAATTTACTTCTCTATCTTGTTATTATTTACTTGTCTTTACTCCCTTATTTGGTATGTTTAAAATGTATGATTTTACTGGTATTTCCTAATATTAATTGTTATTGTTTCAATTATACCTTTAATATTAACATATCTTACCTATATTTATAATTTCTACTTTAAATGGTTAGAATTGGAGTTTTTTATCAAATTATACTTTAACTAGTTTGAAAAATGTTTTTGAAGGGTATATGAGTTAGACTAATGTTTTATAGTAAGTTAAAGGATCATTATTCTTTACATTAAAATAAAAAGTGTAATCAAAATGGATTACATTATGAAAAACTAAAAACTTCATTTAAAACCTCTATTTAATTTTAAAAAGAGATTTAAGTCATTCCCATGAGTTTGTATTCTTAAAATTTCATATTCATTACATTCTTATTGTATTTCAAACTAGTGTTTATGGAATTTACTATAAAATGAAATTCATGGAATCTTTGGTGAAATTATACTTGTAATGTTTTCATCTTGTACTAATTATACCACTAGTTGTTGGTATAATCAAGGAATTTTTTAGGTTTATGTTCATGTTTTGGAGAATATCTTTTTTTTAAACTTGTTTCTCTCTAGTCACTCCTAGATTAGATCATGTTGTGAAGTTAGAGCATGATCATGGTTCATTAGGTGATCCTCATTTTTGTGTTTAAGGATTATTTTTTTAATTTACCATAGACATTATATGTATCCCCCATTTTGGACTTTCCTTTTAGTCTGAGATCTAATGTTGGCCTTGTTGGATGTATTCATAATTTATGTTATGTATATAGAGTTGAAAATTTAATGTTTTTTTGACTTATTTAATTTCAGTTTATATTTTAATCTTATTTAGATTGGTTTTAATGAAATTAAAATCTATGGATGCACCATGTCATATTATTATTAAGTTCTTGATTCCCATTTAATGATATTTGAGAGAGAGATCACTCTCACAATTACGAACCAACCTGGGTTGACCCAAAACTTGTCACACAATATGATCTGCTTCAAGGCCTGAGAGGGGTTCTCGATCCTCTCGGGCTGGTGACAAGTGCCAGGGAATCAATAGAGGACAACTATGAATTATTTAACTTTGTGAAAATAAATAAAGAAGTTTAAAGAAAATAGAACAACACAAAACAAATAAACGACATGAAAGAGAAAGAACGGCCAACAACACATACTGACCTGACCACAACCCAAATCTCCACATGACCCTTAGATTCGCTCTCCAACACTCAAACCAAACATCACCCAAGGCGATCCAAACTAGAGTTGGAGCCTCTAAGAGAAACTAAAACCAAGAAAATACTATAGACATGAGTATTAAAACTAAGTAGGTGTGCCCAACAATCTATTCCCAAATCACTACCATTAAAAAAGAATTATACTAATTTTATGTTTGAACTACATCATACAAAATATGGGTTTTCACAGACACTTACATTTATAAAGAAAGTTATAGTCCATTTCCATTTTTAATTTAAAAAAAAGTTTAAGGTTTAAAGTAAAAGGTGTATTACATTTTAAAAACATTTTCACGGACAATTTAAAATCAAAATTTTGTTTGTTAGTTAAGAGGAAAACCATAGAAAATGCACAACACACAAAAATGGAATTGGGAAAGTAGAAAATGGGGACCAACAACCAAACTAAGCCCCTCAATCATCTTCCACATACAAATAATTACTAAATAAAATATGGGTCGAACCAAGGAGCTTGTGAACAATCCAGAACATACTATACGTGTGACTTATCTTGAAGGCATGCCTACTCTCGATAAAGTTGTAATGCCTTAACACCCAAACATCACCCTACCTGGCCTAGTCGAGGGTCCCAATACCATAGAAATAATAAAAAAACATCTCTCTACTATGGGACACTAGCCAATGCGTAATCTAAACTGGTGTAGAAATCATTCATAGAAAATTCACTTACTATTCCAGGTTCCCTTGTCAATACCTGTAATAAAAAGGGGGTGAGTCAACATTGTCAATCAAGTTACCCATGACAATGTACGAAAATCACACACAATAACTCACACATCCAACATAAATAGCAAGGTCACCCCTGAGTCACCCCAAAGAGAGTTTTAAAAATAATTTATTACATTAAAGTTCCAAACGGCCCTTAACCAACCACATGACACCAACCTATTTTCTGAAGAACCAACACAAGCCAAATCAATTCCAAAGAATCAAGGAAACGTGGATTTCAATCACAAAACCATTTGAACCCTATTTCAAAAATCCATTTTAGAAACCCAAACACATTTTCAACCCAATCCACTCTTTAAAATAAACACAATTTACTTACAAATTCCAAGTAGGAATTTTATCAACAAAAATTATGCACATTTGAAAAAAAAAATCAAGTAATTAAAGAACAATAGAGAACCAAAATCTTTAACAACAACCATTATTTCTTAAACTAATTACTCTGTATTATTTACCATTTATTTAAAGTCAATGAAATAACAAGAAATTAATAAATTCTAAATATAATGGAAAGTGCGATAGGGGACCTACCTCGACTCGCAGTCAAAACAGGATGATGTGACACACCTTGAGCAGGCGCACAAGCACACACAATCTGACGACCATAGTATCACGGAATTACCTCACCAATACGATGCAACAAATGTTAAAAAATCTAAAACATAGAAACACTGACCAAAAATAACTCAAACAATGAAACATTGCAAAAATAACTAAAAACATAGCAACACTGGATGAAAATATTTCAATCGAAAGACCAGTGCATAACCCACCTCAGTGTAGAGACGCACTCGACCATAGGGGACACACGACAATCGAAAAGGGACGGCGTGCAATGGCAGGGACTATCACTGGCCGGAAAAGAGTGTATGATGCACCGGCGGGGGCTGGATGGAGCAGCGAAGGGGGAAGACATTGGTGAATCAGCAAGGGGGCGCGCAGTGGCTATTGGAAAATGAAAAAAATGGGTCACGGGGCACCGTGAGGATAAACTGGAGGCGTCTTGGAAGAAATAAGGTTGATGAATGGGTTGCTGGCTAGAAAAAAGGAAAGGGGACGGTGCTAGTGACTTGACAGAGTGGTGAACAGTGACTTCCAGCCAGAGCAGGGCGGAGTACTGGCGGTCGAGAGACAGGTGCTAACTGTGTGGCATGGGTGGCGGCCTAACGGTGTGCGGGTTTGTCGGTGCAGGGAAGGGGAGCCAGGGGAGAGCATCACGGCCGACTGGAGGGCTTCCTGGAGGCTGGTCGGGTGGTGGATGCATGGTCGGGGCATGCCGACTGGTTACTGAAGATGGAGCGACTGGAGGGTTATCGGGAGGCCGGTTGGACTACGGCTGCAAATCAGGGGTGTGCTAGTTGGGTAGAGGAGGTTGCGCCAGAATGGGGGGAAGAGGAGGTTGGCCGCTGGTGTAGGGAGACCTGAGGCAGACGACGGTTGGTGAGCAGGCGATGCCAAAAAGTGGGATGGTGTCCCACTCGTGTAGGTCGGTAGAATGGAACGAGGCTGGATCAAGAATGATAGGGGCACGAGAGGCCGGCATGTAGAGACCCAAATCTTGATGCACACAGACATAACATTACTTTTTGTGGAATATTTAATACATAACAAAACAGACACACAAGGACCGTAATAGTTTAGTGTCTTTGGAAACTCGGAATATAATCTTCTAATCGTGGTGAAAGATCTTCAACATATCCCATAAATTTCTTCCCCTTTTATTTTCTAACCAAAAACCTTTCTTTAAATCCTAGGGAAAAAATAAAACATAAAAAGGGTGAGCTCAAATGCTTAATAAGTGTAAACATAGAGAACATAAAACAATTCGTAAACATTTTAATGCAAAAACATGAACATAAAATCTAAAGATCAAAATCTTGAGCATAAACATAAATATTGGGAAGTACGTAAGGCATATATCATAAAGAAATAGCATGGGAATAAAACATGTATTTTTGTCAGACCATTAAGTACATGATATGATTTCCATAGGAACCAAGGCATTGTTGCCAAGACTATCTTAGTGGACAAAGTCCCTTTCTGAATCGAATTCACTCCTCATTCCAGTCCTGTATCATTGAACCAGATTAACATACTATTCCAGAAAAGTCTATCTCATGAGATATTAATCTTTACCGAATGCATTGGAGGTAGATATAGGTCCCACCCATCTCATAATGAAATCATTCTTACTTGTGCCACAACATAAATATAAATCATTCATCATAACCCAACGAATAAAAATGGGTTTCATAAACATCATCCCATCATAACATAATCCATATAAAACAAATGGAAATTATTTCATCATAAGAAAAGTGAATACATGTTAATTATAGTGATATTATACTTGAATCATACACATATGAAATAATTTCATCTTAGATGGAAAATGGTTTTGATAAAACACTTGAAATTAATTCTTGAGGAAAATATCCTTTCTTATTCAAAATCATTTTCTTTTCACAAAATGCCATGAAATTTTAAAAGAAAATAATTTTGTTGAAAATAGTCATAAAATCTTATAGAGTAATATTCATAAAAATAAGGCGTTATGAAACTGTAAAAAACCGTTCATGCCGTATAAGTTAAAAAAACATTCTCCACTTACTTTTGTCGGAAAAGTCAAAAAGTTCCTCGTAGGGTAAACAAAAGAAAGATTCTTTCCATAGAACGTTGTAAAAGTCAAATAGGGGTAAACTTGACTTTAAAATTACATGGATGAATATTAACCACTTTATGAAAAACATTTTTATGGACATGGATAAAAATATAACCCTAGTAAATATTTATGTATAAGCAATCGTGGATAAAAATGAGATTGCAAAATTATCCCTTACTATAGGTATGATATGCTTCATACGTATCTGAACCTCCTATATAATGATTTAAATAGTGTCATTGACTTATTACAGAATCATATTCATTGTTATGATATCATATATGGTTCACTAATGACATTATATTACCCGTTCTTTTGTAAATTTCATGTTAAAGCAGCATTTTGGGTAAAACGTTTTATTTATCGTACGTGTTTGGAATTGTTGTTCTTGATATTATTGATAATTATATCATGATTTAATTACTTCCAGAATGTAAATAATGATTTATATATCATATATATTCAGTATATATATATAATAGTTAGAAAAATGAAATGAAATACACTGTTCATGGAGACGGTAGGTCATACGTACGCATGAACGTTGTTTTCTTTTCCTTATTGACTTGAATGGAAGTAAGTAGATGATATATATATATATATATATATGTATAAATAAATCCAGTAGCTTAATTATGTCATATATTTAATTATTTTTCATTATATATACTTTATAATCATTCTTGAATGGTTAATCATGGAAAATTAATCTCATCGCATTCGTGGAGACGGTAGTCCGTACGTACGCACGAGCGATGATATCATTCCCATGATCATGGAATTGTATTGAAGTGTATGTATAATATTTCAGAATCAATATCACTTTACAATAACCATATATAGTTATTTATTTACACCATTATACTCATCCATGTAAGGTTGTGGTGGAAAACAGATTACACCACGGCGTGGAGACGGTATTCCGTACGTACGCACGCGCAGTGATTTTGTTTTCCGTAGGATGGATAGAAGGTGAAATAGGGTTGTTTTATATTTATAATAACATATAATTATATAAGTTATACTGATGTTATTACTTCATAATTAAACAACTAAATAAGAGGAAGTAGAAGAAGAAATAAATTTGAAACAATCGGTAACAGACATTACCTCTTCTTTGAAGTGCCTCTTCTTAACCTCCTCTTAGGGCACCAAATATGGTCTTTGAAGAAGACCAAGACCTCTAGGATGTTTCTAAGGTAGTGGAGAAAATAAATTTTCAGGGTTTGGCCGAGATTGAAGGCTCAACGTGGTGTGAGGAGGAGAGGGAGGATGTGCCCTTTTATAAGGGAGGAGAAGGGCACCTTTGGAAAAACTTAAAATATTGTTTTATAATAAAGTCATATTCGGTCTATAATAGCTCCAAATTGATTTATTTAGAAGCTAAAGTTAGTATGGGTCTAAATAATATCAACCAATATGTTTTAGACAAGTTTATGTTTCTATTTTAACCTTATCATTTAGATTTAACTCTAAGTTAAATAATTTAACTTTTACCGTGTCTTTTTGTTTTCTTACACTATATGGTTAATAAACTTACTATAACAAGCCAAACGGACCCCGAGTAGTTCATTATTAATATATATAACATTATATATGTCATTTGGTATAGCCTTAGAATTTTAGGAATAAAATAACAATTAATAATATAATATTTGTTTTAAAAACTATTTTATGTCAATTTTGACACTATTTGGTAATTGATATTTTTGAAACTCGTAACAGCATGATTAGTTCGAAAAAAGTTAATTAAATCAATACTAACATGTCATATTAACCTATAAAATTAGTGTAATTCATAAAAAGTGTCAAATTACATTTATTTGGGTATTTATAACATCAATTACGTTAATATTTCATTAATAAGGTAATTACTGCATCATCATTGTGTCATAAATAAATTAAATTATTTAATGTCTAAAAAATATAAATAAAATACCATTATGTAGGAAACCTTTTTATATTTCTAATGAATATTTATAGTTGAATTTATCTTATTAATAACCCTATATTAAAAATGTATTAGTTATTAAACTTTGGTTTTAACTATTTTAACTCTTCTTTAATTAAAAAAATAATAGGTGTCCTAATTTAATCCAAGTGGACCTAAAGGGTAATATTTTATTCCTAAGTTTGTTTTTGGTCTAATTACACTTATCCAATAGAATTAGGACATGTTTTAGGGTAATAATAAAATCATTTTTACCCTTAATTACCCTATTTACATTTTACCATGGTAAATAAAAGTAAAAAGTTACTATTCACCAAAAATTATTTTTATCTTATTGAACCACATTTTACTCCTTGATATTAACTGTGTCTCTCGTATTTTTTAAATTCCACTCACAGAAGCTGTAAAATTAAGTTTTATGTAAATTTTCAGATTCTCCTAGGAGGTGGGTAAAAGACGGTGAAAAGTTCAATAAAATTTTTATATATCTAAAATTATTATAAAATGACTCAAATGAATTACATTGAACTTATATAGGTATTATGTATCAATTTTGACCTAAAATAAATTTAAATAAAATAAATAATTATTTAAATAAAAAGTCGGTTTTTAAATAGTAACCCAGTGTTTTTAATATTCATCAAAAATTGAAAGTTTTCAGAAAAATACCAAAAATTCACCCTAAGTTAATTTCGATATTCCAAATAAAAAAATTATGTCCATTTTGAAAAATAAAATTTATAAGATTTCAAAAAATGGGTATTACTATTCATAACGCTAGTTTATATAACATATTGTTGTTTAGTGAAACTCGGTATTCCATACAACACATGCTATCGTGGAAGGTCATGATTGTGTGTAATACAAGCCAAGTCAGGGATTCATGTAGTAAAAGCTCCTTTTTGTGTAGCATAAAACACAGGACATCAATGAAATTAAAAGGAATATTTTTCATAAAATCTCGAGGTGTTACATTCTACCCCCCTTAAAATGAATTTCGCCCTCAAAATTCATCGGGGTTATAAATGGTTTACTACTTGAAAGTTTCTTTCATAGAAACCCACATCATAAAATGGAACACTAGAACTTCATTTTAAAAAGGGAAGTTAGAATCATAACAGTCACCCAATGTAACTCAGCACTGGGTTTCCACATAGGACAACATAGGTGAAAATATGGATATGGAAGAGAAATATAACCATAAACTTCTGATAAAGAGTGGTAGAGGACATGGCTATGAAAAATCCAACAATCACAAAGTCATAAATTTGTGATGATCTAATGTACCATCTAATTCATCATATACAAGGGCACTAGGACAACATTTTTGGTTTTCAAGATCATTTCCCTAAAGATGAAGAAATTGGAGTTAGAATAAATACTTTCTTGATTTTGGTACAATCTCACTGTTGGTCATTTATTGGAAAATTTCCACTTCATTTATTAAATAAATTAAGTTGAATTTATCATTCGTGAAGTGTTAGAAGATCATGTGATAGAATGATGGGTCATTCCATCTGTCTCAAACAAAAGGTTATAAAAAGTTATCAAAAATACATTAGTCTATCTATAGTGAGATTAATCATATATGGTTCCTAAAATGGACTTATAATTCATATATCATACTTCTTAATATAATAAAACTAGTTTCTACTAACCAGGGAATTCTTGTAGGACAGTGGTAGGCGATAAAGTCCTGTCGCACTTCGGTTGTGGGAACATGCCAGGAATAATATCAAAAAACAAGTTCTATCCTTAAACAATACTATCTGATGTCTAACATAATCCATTACAATCTTTAGGCTTATCCAAAATAATTATGTCCAACCTCTTAGTATAAATAAAATTATTACTAGAAATGTCATCTACCAAGCAATGAATACAATCATTTATTACCCGTATATCATAAGATATATCTTGTTGGTCACATACCAAACATGTCAATTACTTAATCTTGTACTCTTTTGAAAAAAAATTAATACCCATTTAACATTAGTGAAGACATGAATACTGTCAAAAGTTAAATCTTTCCACATACTAAAATTCCTAAAATTATATATACTCAAACCATGATATCACTTTGTCCTTATATCAATCATGAGCTTGTGAATACCATCAAACATATTACTTTCTCCTTATCCGTTCATAATGTGCATATCATCTGATTTCCAAAATATTTGATTTACTTTTCATGGTTACTCGTACCATATAATTATTGAAAACCATAATAAACCAATACATAGATATTCAAATATTCCATAGTACTATAAATTAGATTCCACAACATTATTTTCGAATCCCGTTACATAAACACATAATCATTCCACTACATCGTTGTAATACTCAACATCGCCAATAGTGATCACACATGACTTCCCTTTGTCCTTTTCCTTAAGAGGATGCTCACGATGATCATCATTAACCCTTGGATTAGGGTATTGATTAGCATAATTCCCCATTTCCTTGCACTTGAAGCATTTTAGTGTTGGTGGAGCGTTCTCTGTAGTCTTTTCCCTATTCACGTCATTAGAAAACTTTTTCCAATTACTTCGGCACTCAGATGCATGATGAACTTCTTTTCCACACTTGAAACATTTTTTAGTAACTTTTAGACAATCTCCACTATGCTTCTTTCCACACATTGGGCATAAAGAAACATTCACCTTCTTTTCACCATTGTTCTAAGGTTTTTCCATGAACTCCATCTTTCGTTTCTTGTCAAAACCATGAGATGGATATGTTACACCAACTTCCAGTTCTACCTTGATAGCACAACGCACAATTTCTTCATAGCTACTGAAGTCTCTTATAGTTAATTCCCTTCGAAGACTTGGTTTTAAGACACTGAAGAATCGATCAACTTTACTTTTAGGTTGGATGATAAACCCAGATGCATACCTTGGAAGTCTTGTAAAATTTGCTTCGTATATACCAACAAATTCATCATCCTTCTACTTAAGCTCAAGTAACTCCTTTTCCATCTTTTTTCGAAGAATATGAGGGAATTACTTACTGAAAAACAAGTTCTTGAACTCGTCCCATTCCATGGATTCAATTTCATCTTGGGGCCTTGTATTCTTAATTAGAGTCCACCACTAGTCTGCTTCACCTTCTAAATGGTAAACATCTAAAATGACTTTTTCATGTTCTAAATAGAGAAGTATGGAAAATATCTTTTCAATGGTACTGATCCATTGTTCAGCAACAAGGGGATCAGAATACCCATTGAAAAACAGTGGGCATTGCCTCATGAAGGACTCAATAGAATATTGTCCCCTTCTCTGATCATTTGGAAATCCAGAATGATTCATAGCTTGTGTAAGTATAGAAATAAGATTTTTCACTCCATCTCTCATCACATTTGGTTGTTCGGGAGTAAAATCATTGAATTTTCCATTACATTGATCAACACGGTTCCTTCGGGTTCCAGCCATTGTCTAAAACCCAAAAAAAAAAGTGTGAGAGGAAAAAATGATGCTAGGAAAACAACTTAATAAAGGGGAATTACTTTCAATATATAACATCTTAGGTTTAATTCTATGATCATTACATTAATCCAATTACTATAACCTATAGTTATACTTAACCTTAGGGACAACCCTAGAAATACCTTAAAAATATCTCTAGGGATCTCACTAAAGTTTTCACATCCTAGTTTCCAAAGATTGACTAAACCTTTCCTCTGATACCAACTGTAGAGACCCAAAGATTGATGTACACGGACATTACATTACTTTTTGCAGAATACATAATACATAAAAAAAACAGACACACAAGGACTGTAATAGTTTAGTGTCTTTGGAAACTCTGAATATAATATTCTAATCGTGGTGAAATATCTTCAACATATCCCGTAAACATCTTCCCGTTTTGTTTTTTTACCAAAAACCTCTCTTTAAATCCTAGGGAAAACAAAACATAAAAAGGGTGAGCTCAAATCCTCAGTAAGGGTAAACATAGAAAACATAAAACAATCTGTAAACATTTTAATGCAAAAACATGAACATAAAATCTAAACATAAAAATATTGAGCAAAGACATAAATCTTGGAAGTACGTAAGGCATATATCATAAAGGAATAGAATATGAATAAAACATCTATTTGTGGCAAACCATTAAGTACATGATATGATTTCCAAAGTATCCAAGGCATTGCTGCCAAGACCATCTTAGTGGACAAAGTCCCTTTTGGAATCGAGTTCACTCCTCGTTCCAGTCCTGTATCACTGAACCAGATTAACATATCATTCCATCCATGTCTATCTCATGAGATATTAATATTTACCCAATTCATTGGAGGGAGATATAGCTCCCACCCATCCCATAATGAAATCATTCTTACTTGTGCCACAAAATAAACATAAATCATTCATCATAACCCAAAGAATAAAAATGGGTTTCATAAACATCATCCCATCATAACATAATCCATATTAAACAAATGGATATCATTTCATCATAAGAAAATTGAAACCATGTAAATCATAGTGACATTATACTTGAAACATACACATATGAAATAATGTCATCTTAGATGGAAAATGGTTTTAATAAAACACTTGAAATTAATTCTTGAAAAAAATATCCTTTCTTATTCAAAATCATTTTCTTTTCATGAAATGCCATGAAATTTTAAAAGAAAAGAATTTTGTTGAAAATAGTCATCAAATCATGTAGAATAATCTTCATAAAAAAAAGGCGTTATGAAACTGTAAAAATCTGTTTATACTGTATAAGTTAAAAAAACATTCTCCTCTTACTTTTTTCGTAAAAGTTAAAAATTACCTCGTAGGGTAAACAAAAGAAAGATTATTTCCATAACACATTGTAAAAGTAAAAGAGGGGTAAACATGACTTCAAAAATAAATGGATGAATATTAAAAAATTTATGAAAAACATTTTTATGGACATGGATAAAAATATAACCCCGGTAAATACTTATATATAAGCAATCTCGGATAAAAATGAGATTGAAAAATTATCCCTTACCTTTGGTCCAATATGCTTCATACATATCCGAAACTCCTGTATAATGATTTAAATAATGTAATTGACTTATTAAATAATCATATTCATTGTTAGGATATCATATATGGTTCACTTATGACTTCACATTACCCATTCTTTTGTAAATTTGAGGTTAAAGCAGCGTTTTGGGTAAAACGTTTTATTTATCGTACGTGTTTGGACTTGTTGTTCTTGATATTATTACTACTTATATCATGATTTAATTACTTACAGAATGTAAATCATGATTTATATATCATATATATTCAGTATATATATATATATATAATAAATAGATAAATGAAATGAAATACACAGTTCATGGAGACGGTAGGTCGTACGTACGCATGAACGTTGTTTTCTTTCCCTTATTGAATTGAATGGAAGTAAGTATATGACATATATATATATATACATAAATCCAGTAGCTTAATTATGTCATATATTTCATTCTTATCCATTATATATACTTTATAATCATTCTTGAATGGTTAATCATGTAAAATGAATCTCATCGCATTCATGGAGACGGTAGTCCGTACGTACGCACGAGCAATGATATCATTCCCATTATCATGGAATTGTATTTAAGTGTATGTATAATATTTCAGAATAAATATCACTTTAAAATAATCATATATAGTTATTTATTTACACCATTATACCCATCCATGTAATGTTGTGGTGGAAAACAGATTACACCACGGTGTGGAGACGGTATTCCGTACGTATGCACGGGCGGTGATTTCGTTTTCTGTAGGATGGATAGAAGGTGAAATTGGGTTTTTTTAAATTTATAATAACATATCAGTATATTATTGATACTGATTTTATTACTTCATAATGAAACAACTAAGAAGAGGAAGTAGAAGAAGAAATAAATTTGAAACAATCGGTAACGGACATTACCTCTTCTTTAAAGTGCATCTTCTTAACCTCTTCTTAGGGCACTAAATATGGTCTTTGAAGAAGACCAGGACCTCTAAGATGATTCTAGGGAAGTGTATAAGAGAAATTGGCAGGGTTTGGCCGAGCATGAAGGCTCAATGTGGTTTGAGGAGGAGAGGGAGGAGGTTCCCTTTTATAAGTGATGAGAAGGCCACCTTTGGAAAAACATAAAATATTATTTTATAATAAAGTCATATTCTGTTTATAATATCTCCAAATTAATTTATTTCGAAGATAAAGTGATTATAGGTCTAAATACTATCATCCAATAGGTTTTATACAAGTTTAGGTTACTATTTTAACCTTACCATTTAGATTTAACTCTAAGTTAAATAATTTTACTTTTACCGTGTCTTTTTGTTTTCTTACACTATATGGTTAATAAAATTACTATAATAAAAAAAAGAACCAAAAGTTGTTCATTATTAATATATATAACCTTATCTAAGTCATTTGGCCGAACCTTATATTTTTAGGAATAAAATAACAATTAATAATATAATATTTGTTTTAAAAACTATTTTATGTCAATTTTGACACTATTTGATAATTGATTTTTGTGAAAATCATAACAGCATGATTAGTTCAAAAAAAGTTAATTAAATAAATACTAACATGTCATATTAACCTATAAAATTAGTTTAATTCATAAAAAGTCTCAAATTACATTTATTTGGGTATTTATAACATCAATTATGTTAATATTTCATTAATAAGGTAATTACTGCATCATCATTGTGTCATAAATAAATTACATTATTTAATGTCTAAAAATTATATATAAAATACCATTATGTAGGAAAACTTTTTATATTTCTAATGAATATTTATAGTATAATTTATCTTATTTATAACCCTATATTAAAAATGTATTATTTATTTAACATTGATTTTAACTATTTTAACTCTTCTTTAAATAAAATAATAATAAGTGTCCTAATTTAATCCAAGTGGACCTAAAGGGTAATATTTTATTCCTAAGGTTGTTTTGGGTCGCGTTACACTTATCCAATAGAATTAGGACATGTTTTAGGATAATAATAATATCATTTTTACCCTTAATTACCCTATTTACTTTTTACCGTGGTAAATAAAAGTAATGAGTTACTATTCACCAAAAATTATTTTTATCTTATTGAACCACATTTTACTCCTTGATATTAACCGTTTCTCTTGTATTTTCTAAATTCCACTCATAGAAGTGTTAAAATTAAGTTTTATGTAAATTTTCAAATTCTCCTAGGAGGTGGGTAAAAGACGGTGAAAAGTTCAATAAACTTTTTATATATCTAAAACTATTATAAAATAACTCAAATGAATTATGTTGAACTTATATAGATATTATGTATCAATTTTGACCTAAACTAAATTTAAATAAAATAAATAATTATTTAAATAAAAAGTTGGTTTTTAAATAGTAACCCAGTGTTTTCAAAATTCATCAAAAATTGAAAGTTTTTAGAAAAATACCAAAAATTCACCCTAGGCTAATTTCAATATTCTGAATCCAAAAATGATTCAATTTTGAAAAATAAAATTTATAAAATTTCGAAAAGTGGGTATTACAATTCATAACGGCTAGTTTATATAACAAATCGTTGTTTAGTGAAACTCAGTATTGCGTACAACACACGCTATCGTGGAAGGTCTTGATTGCGTGTAATGCAAGACAAGTCAAGTATGCGTGTAGTGCAAGCTCCTTTTAGTGTACCGTACAACACAAGACATAAATGAAATTAAAAAGAATATTTTTCATAAAATCTCGGGGTGTTACATGGAAAGATGGTGAGAACAGAGAGGGAGGGCCAGTAGATTATTGGTTGTGTGTAGGAGGAGATGGAGTAGTGTGATGGAGAAGGAAGAGATGGGAAGGGGAAACGCATGGGGTAGAACTAGGGTTTCCTAAAAAAATAATAAAATTAAAATGAAATAAAACAAATAAAAAATAAATAAAAACCTTATAATAATAATTAAAATAGTATTACTAATAATTGAGACAATATTAATAATAGTACAAATAAAACCTTGATAATAATAATAAAACTTTGACCACAATAGTGGTAATAATAAATCTTTAATAACATTAATAATTTATTTTAATACATTAATAATAATAATAATAATAATAAAACTTTAATAATAATAATAATAATAATAATAATAAATCTTTATTAATAATAAAAATAACACATTCATTGAAAAAATATATATATATATATATATAATCTCGTTTATTGGTTTTATTACATCAACGCTTAACCAACTAATTTAAATAACATTAAAGGTGGGAGGCTGCGTAATCTCCCCACATGGTTCAGTCGATCGTGTGTGGGTCGTTCGGTGGCCCATGCTTGCTCTAGTAGTGACCGCATGGGTATCCAAACTAACTGCAGGACTTCTACTACAACACACAGTGTTCGAGCTCTGGCCTAAAACCCACAAACTATTACAAACATCAAAAATTTTAACCGAGACTCACCTAAACATCAATAAAAACTTCTGATGCCAAGATAAATAATAGAAACAAAATTTTTTGAAATAGTTGGTTGTGACACTCACCTTGTAATATTTGATACCCTCAAAGCTTGTTGCAATCCTATGGTGATTAGGAATGTGTTTTGAGGCCTATCATGGTTCATCCTCAGCATATGGTTAGGATATTATAGGTTGGTTCATGAAAAAATGGCAACATATTCATTTTGTTATTTAAGGAGTAATTTTATATTGGAAATAGGAATGTTGGAACTTGAGTGGTAGGTGCAAGGAGATTCTAAATAATACTTTCTCATTTTTTTAACTCGATTTACCATGGGTATTCAAGAAATGATTCCTTGAATTTAAATTCAATTTTTATTTATTTTGGTATATTTTGATCTAGATTGACAGTTATGAATATTATATTGAAGTTATATGTGTTATATATAAATTTTCCACATTTTGGGGTGAAAAGGGAGACAAATAGAAGTTTTATGGTTAGCTTTCATGGTATGAAAAACCATGTGGAACTTGTATGAATGGTTCTCACTAACTTATAGTATAATTTTTATAGTTGTCATGTGATCTTCCAAAATGTGTGAAAAATCCATCCACATTCACAAACCCACTATATTTTTTTCCTTTAAAAGTGATTTAAAGTTTTGAGTGTTTCTAATTGAGTCTCATGTTCTTTCATATTTAGAGTATGATTCCTACAAAATTACTAATGAATCATGTAAATTTGATGTCATGGTATGTTCCTCATTTTAGTGTCTCTCATGGTTTGGATGTAGTCTTTTTTATTATCGAATCTACCTAAACTCCAGATTTAGTGGAAGAGTTAAACCCTTCTTCGAGCTTGGATCACACCCAATATTTCTTAACTCGGTATTTTCACATATTTCATGGTGATTAAGGATCTAAAGAGTCTTATAGTTGGTAGAGAAGATTGATACATTCTTTAATTCATTGGAAACTTTTAAATCCTTGAGCATAAAATCCACAATAATCATGTTTTAAGGACCGCATCGAGAATGGTAGGAGATCATCACCCCATTGTTGGTTTACGATGATATGAAATGGGTGAATATTTTTATTCTATAATCATTCCTTATATGAAGAGGTGACCTATTTTATGCTTCCAATTTGGTTATGATGGTCATTCAAATCTCTCTTATTTGAATTTTTTAAGTCCTTTAATCACTATGTTCGATTGGTTCATCTTTAATGATTTTGTAAAGTGAAGTATTAACAAATTAAATAAATCCCTACCATGGCCTAGATCAAGATAGTAGACTAATGGATCCAATTTAAATTACCCCCCATTTCTTCTTCTTATTATCTATTAATTCATCTATTCTACTACTCTACCAATTTATTTCATAATGTTAGGTATATTTTACTCTTTTTGGGAAAATTTCTAATTGTTTCTATAGGCCTATAGATATATTGTTTGAATGGATATTACATTATAGAATCTTCTATTATGGGGATTAGGATTTTTCTTATACTTCATTTCATAGGATATCTTGGTTTCACCTTCCCCCGCCCCCCAATGTTATTATAAACCTTAAATGTCGGGGAGATATAAGATAGGCCTTAGTATTTTGATAATCACTTTTTGATTTCTTCTGTTTAATTTTTGGTTTTTCTATATATTAGGATTTATTAGGTGTTGTTTATGGATTTAGATAGGTGACCTGATGTCAAACCTCCCTATTAGAAATGGTTCGGAAATAATATCTTATGATTATGTATTGTGTGTCTCACCTTCTTGTATTCTATATAAGAATAAACATTTCTTTCTTTATTTTATCTATCTAGGTAGAATGGTTTCTATTCTTATTATCTAAATCCTTCATTGATTTTCTATGGGAATATAGTGATATGGTAGATATAATTATCACATCCTAAGGTCACTTTATTTATTATTTTATTTAATTATTGAATTTATCATGAATTGTTTATGTTGGGATTTATGTTTTCAAATTTTAAGATTTTTTCATAGAAGCAAATCTAGTGAATTGTTGACACATACCTAAGAGTAAATTAGTATTTTCTCATATTTTATGGTGATTAAGGTCCTAAATAGGCTTAGAGTATCTAGATAATATTGAATGAATATTTAATTCATTATAAACCCCAAAATCCTTGAGTGTAAAATCCACCATAAATCAAATAGTGATCAGGAGGAAGAGAGAATCGACTATGGATTGGAAGTATTATGCTACCACAAATAGGTGGATATCGTCCTTTATATATTCTCTCTAAATTAAATGAAGATAATAAAACATATAAAGTAATCACATGGAAGCTTACATATATTATGATAACACATGACTGTTGGAAATAAGATCATTTGAATGTTTCAAATGATATTTTATTCCATAAATATACTGATATATTGATTAATAACTGAAGTTAAAACACATCAAATTTGTGGCGTTGTCCATGCACTCTCATCCCAAATCATAATCCCATTTTACTCTATAATAGATCCTAAAAGAGGTATCCTCGTACCTATTTTGATATGAAAATATTATAATTTCTGATATGTATCTCATGCTTATCACTGGTTATGATTAAGGATATATCACGTAATACGATATGCCCAATTTAGTGCATCTCCAACAATCCCCTCCTAGAACTAAAATCCCATAAAAATTTATAAAAAACTCCACAAATCATTGTGAATCCATCCAAACTCATTTAGGTATGATTTACCAAATACTCTCTATTTGGGAACAAACACTTTGTTTAAAATTTAATCCTTATTCTAAGGGTTAACTATGTGACCCTTTGAAACTTTATAGCATTGAAAAAAATGAAATCCAAATTTTACAATTTTACTCAGAGAGTGAAAACTATAAAAATGTCAATGCTACTCAGGATGAAAAGGGTTTTACTATAACGACCCATACTTTACATACATGGTTATTACTTTAGAATTTAAGCATACTTATTACAATATGTTACAAAACCAAGATAGGACCGTATAGGTATAAGGTCTTTAGAAACTTAGAAACATAAATAACTGGTTCATAAATAATCTATATTGTCTCCTGTTTATTTCATCATATATAGAGTCCTTTTTGTCATATTCTACTTAATACCCATCTTCCTGACTTGGGGAAAAGAAAATATACAAAAGGGTGAGCTCAAATGCTCAGTAAAGGTAAACAAAAGAAATATCAATCATATCATATTCATAAGAACATAACATTTGAAAATATTAACCTGCAAAAAGATCATAATATCATAACATGGTATAAATCATCGTAGTAAAATGTAATCCCAATAATCATAACTTAAAACATGAAACTTTGTGGCATACACATATAATCATAGAAAATTATTTCATATTATCCAAGGCTCGTTCCCAAGACCATCATAGTAGACAAAGTCCATTACTGAACCGAGTTCACTCCTTGTTCCAGTCCTGTATCACTGAACTGGATTTACTTTTCATTCCATACATGTCTATCTCATGAGATATAAATCTTTACCCAATGCATTTTAGGGAGATATAGGTCCCACCCATCTCATAATGAATCCATTCTTATGTGTTCCACAAAATCATAAATCATACATCATAGCATAACCCATGTAATAAAAATGGGATTCTTAAACATCATGACATCTTAACATAATCCATATAAGATAAATGGAAATCATAAAATTAATTCAATCATAACATGATCAAATCAATGTAAAATTAGGTATAGAAACAGAACCCTATGTTATCTTAGATGGAAAATAATTTTGATAAAACACTTGAAGTCCATTCTTGAGGAAAATATCCTTTCTACTTCAAAAAAAATTTCCTTTATTAACATGTCATACAATTTTAAACTAAAATAAGTTGATTAAAAATAAACCTGAAAACTTGTAAAGGAAGCTTCATGGAAATAATGTTCTATGAAATCATAAAAATCCATTCATGTCGTATAAGTTAAAAAAATATTCTTCTCGTACTTTGGCCGGAAAAGTCAAAAAGTACCTCATACTAAAAACGACAAAAGATTCCTTTCATATCTTTTACTAAAAAATCACCAATGGGTAAAATTGGATTTAAAAAAATAGGAGGATATAAATAGTATTAAAAATTGAGGAAACATGGATGTGGATGATAAATATTCCCCAGTAAATTCTGAAGTATAAACAATCTCGAATAAAAAAATGAGATTGCGAGATTTTCCATTACCTTAGATTTGATTTGCTTTGTACGTATCGGAACCTACTGTATAATGATTTAAATAATTTCATTGACTTATTATAGAATCAAATTAATTGTTATGATATCATATATGGTCATATTCTTATCTTCTTATTAGTAATATTTCATTGTTACTTGTTATTTGGGTGTTCATTGCTTTATGTTCTTATGCATGTTTTGTCGAATAAATTATTATTATTCTTTTTAGGTTATAGATAAATCATTTCCAGAATTTTATTAGTGTAATATATATCATATTTATCCATTCAATTCATTTATATAATCATTATTCAATGAAGATCATGTAAAATGAGTCGCATCACATCGTGGAGACGGTAGGTCGTACGTACGCACGAGCGATGATATCGTTCCCATGATCGTGGAATTGTATTGAAGTGTTTGTATACTATTTCAGAATCAATATCAATTTAAAATAATCATATATATTTATTCTTTACACCATTATACCCATCCTAGTATGGTGGTGGTGGAAAACAGATTGCACCACGACGTGGAGACGGTATTCCGTACGTACGCACGCGCGTTGATTTCATTTTCTCTAGGATGGATAGAAGGTGAAATAGGTTTGTTTCATATTTATAATGACATATCATTATATGATTGATACTTATGTTATTACTTCATAATTAAACAACTAAACAAGAGGATGTATAAGAATAAATAAATTTGAAATAATCGGTAATGGATATTGCCTCTTCTTCGACACACCTATTTGAAACCACCACTTAGGGCACTAAAATTGGTCTTTGAAGAAGACCATGACCTATAGTATGTTTATATAGAAGTTGAAAAGTGAAATTGGAAGGGTTTGGCCGAGATTTAAGGCTCAAAATTGTGTGAGGAGGAGAGGGAGGAGGTGCCCTTTTTTAAGGGAGGAGAAGGGCACCTTAGGAAAAACTTAAAATATTATTTTATAATAAAGTCATATTCGGTTTATAATAGCTCCAAATTAATTTATATCTAATATAAAGTGGGTATGGGTTGAAATATTCTCAACCAATAGGTTTTATACAAGTTTATGTTACTATTTTAACCTTATCATTTAGATTTAACTCTAAGTTAAATATTTTAACTTTTACTGTGTCTTCTTGTTTTCTTACACTATATGGTTAATAAACTTACTATAACAAGACAAAAGAACCCCAAGTGTTTAATTATTAATATATATAATCGTATCTAAGTCATTTGGCATAACCTTAGATTTTTATGAATAGAATTACAATTAATAATATAATATTTGTTTTAAAAACTATTTTATGTCAATTTTAAAACTATTTGGTAATTGATTTTTTTGAAACTCATAACAGCATGATTAGTTCTAAAAAATTTACTTAAATCAATACTAATAATCCATATTAACCTATAAAATTATTTTCATTTATAAAAAGTCTCAAATTACATTTATTTGGGAATTTATAACATCTATTATGTTAATATTTCATTAATAAGGTAATTACTGCATCATCATTGTGTCACAAATAAATTAAATTATCTAATGTCTAAAAATTATAAATAAAATAAAATTATGTAGAAAATATTTTTAGCTTTCTAAATAATATTTATAGTTGAATTTATCTTATTTATAACCCTATATTAAAAATGTTTTAGTTATTAAACTTTGATTTTAACTCTTTTAAATCTTCTTTAAATAAAATAATAATAAGTGTCCTAATCTAATAAAAGTGGACCTAAAGGGTAATAATTTATTCCTAAGGTTTTTTTGGTCGAATTACATGTATCCAATAGAATTTTGACATGTGTTAGGGTAATAATAATATAATTTTTACCCTTAATTATCCTATTTACTTTTAACCGTGGTAAATAAAAGTAAAAAGTTATTATTCACTAAAAATTATTTTTATCTTATTAAACCACATTTTACTCCTTGATATTAACCATGTCTCTTGTATTTTCAAAATTTCACTCACATAAGCGGTAAAATTACATTTTATGTACATTTTCAAATTCTCCTAGGAGGTGGGTAAAAGGCGGTGAAATGTTCAATAAAATTTTTATATATGTAAAATTATTGTAAAATGACTCCAATAAATTACATTGAACTTATATAGGTATTATGTATCAATTTTGACCTAAAATAAATTTAAATAAAATAAACAAATATTTAAATAAAAAGTTGGTTTTTAAATAGTAACCCAGTGTTTTCACTATTCATCAAAAATTGAAAGTTTTCAGAAAAATACCAAAATTTCACCCTAGGATAATTTCGATATTTGGAATCCAAAAATGAAGTCCATTTTGAAGGATAAATTTATAAGATATCAAAAATTGGGTATTACTATTCATAACGGCTAGTTTATATAATATTTTAATAGAATATCTTTGTTTAGTGAAACTCGATATTGCGTACAACACATGTTATTGAGGAAGGTTGCTCTTTCGTATAACGCAAGCCAAGCTAGTTCTGTGTGTAATGAAAGATTCCTTTGATGTTGCGTATAACATAAGATATAAAAAAATATATACTTCTCATAAAATATCAGGGTGTTACATTCTACCCCCCTTAAATTGAATTTTTCCCTCGAAATTCATCACTTAATAACAAATAGATGTGGATACCTATCTCTCATTATATCCTCAATATCCCATGTAGCTTCTTCTAATTGGTGGTTCCTCCATAAAACTTTCACCAAGTGAGTGTTCTTGTTCCGTAGAACTTTTTCGCTATGATCCAGAATCTCTATTGGTTGTTCTTCATAAGAAATATCTTTCTCCAATAGTACAACTTCTGAGGTTAGTACATGTGAAGGATCGGGTATGTACTTTCTCATGAGATATAAATGGAACACATCGTGAACTTGAGATAGATTCGGTGGAAGTGTTAATCGGTAATCTACCTTCCCAACACAATCCAGTATTTCGAAAGGACCGATATACCTAGGCCTCAGCTTTCCCTTCTTTCCAAATCTCATTACTCTCTTCCAAGGAGATATTCGTAAGAACAGTTTATCACCCACTTCAAACTCTAAGTCTTTTCATTTCTTATCAGTATAACTTTTTTGTTGACTCTAAGACGCTCTTATGTGTTGTTGAATAGATCTGACCTTTTCTCCCATATCATCAACAAAATCATTTCATAATAGCTTTCCTTCCCTAACTTCATCCCAGCAAGTTGGAGTACTGCATTTCTTTCCATAGAGAGCATCATAAGTATCCATCTGAATGCTGGAGTGAAAGATATTATTGTAAGAAAATTCCACCAAAGGTAGGTGTTGATCCCAACCACCTTTGAAATCCATAAAGAAAGCTCTCAAGATGTCTTCTAGAGTTTGAATTGTACTCTCAGACTGACTGTCTGTCTGAGGATGATATGCAGTGCTGAAACTCAACTCTGTATCTAATGTATATTGAAGACTTCACAAGAACATCGAGGTAAACCTCGGATACCAATCAGATATAAGGGAAATTGGTACTCCATGAAATCTTACCACTTCCTTTACATATATCCTGGAAAGATTATCCAGAGAGAAATCTTCTCTAATAACAATGAAGTGTGCTGACTTTGTAAGACGATTAACTATGATCCAGATAGCATTATTGCCTCTGGATGTTTTAGGAAGTACGATGACAAAGTCCATAGTGATGTTTTCCCATTTCCATTTGGGTATGGGTAAGGGTTGTAACATCCCCTTAGACTTCTATCTCTCAGCTTTAACTTGCGGACAAACCAAGCATCGAGAGACATATTCAGCAACATCTCTTTTCATGTCATCCCACCAGAAGTACTCTTTTAGGTCCCTATACAACTTTGTGCTTCCAGGATGAATAGATAATGAAGAACTATGAGCCTCATCCAGTAGTTCCTTCTTTAATTCTGGGATGGGAGGAACACAAACCCGATTCCTGAACCTTATTATCCCATCACAATCAAGGTTGAATTCAGGAACATTTCTCACCTTCTTTTGTAACTCTACATCTTCTTTTTGTGCCTCTTTAATCTTCTCATGTATAGATGGTTGAACATTAATTTGAGAAAGATAAGATTTTTCCCCTTCCATTATAATAACAAGATCCATCCTTTGTAAATCCATAAATATTGGATCTTTTGTGATCCTCATCATGGATAAGATAGCATGGACTTGTTGAATTAATGCATTTGCCACCTTGTTTTCTTTCCCAGGGTGATAATGAATTGAGCAGTCATAATCCTTAATCAGCTCCAACCATCTTCTTTGGCACATATTCATCTCCTTTTGTGTGAAAATATACTTTAAACTTTTATGATCAGTATAAATATCACACTTTTCACCATAAAGATAATGCCGCCATATTTTTAATGCAAAGACTACCGCGGCTAACTCCAAATCATGAGTTGGGTAATTTTGCTCGTGGATTTTCAACTATCGTGAGGCATAATCTATCACCATATCATTTTTCATGAGAACACACCCCAGTCTCTTCTTGGATGCAACACTGTAGATCACAAACCTTTCTCCACTACATGGCAGTGTGAGCACAGGTGCACTAGATAACCTTCCTTTTTAACTCTTTAAAATTATCTTCACACTCCTCCATCCACACGAACTTAACTCCTTTTCAAGTAAACCTGGAGAGTGGATTAGATAAACTCGAAAAATCTTTCAAAAAACGTCAATAATATCCAGCCAGACCAAGAAAACTTCGAATCTCAGTTACTATTGTTGGTCTCGACCATCTTTCAATAACCTCTATTTTTGCTGGATCCATAGATATCTCCTCTTCTGAGATTATGTGACCCAAAAATGAAACTTTTTGAAGCCAAAATTCACACTTGGTAAATTTGGCATAAATCTTCTCCTTTCTTAGGGTCTTTAATAGAATTCTCAAGTGATATTCATGGTATTCCTTGCTATTTGAATAGACAAGAATACCGTCTATAAAGACTACCACAAACTGATCAAGATAGTCTCTAAAGACTCTATTCATTAAATCTATAAATATATCAGGGGGATTAGTAAGACCAAATGGCATCACTATAAATTTGTAGTGTCCATAACTTGTACGCAAAGCCGTCTTTGGTATATCCTCTTTTTTTACCCTTAATTGATGATACCCCGAATGAAGATCAATCTTGGAAAAGTATTGATCTCCGCATAGTTGTTTAAATAAGTCATCAATGCACGAGAGAGTATATTTGTTCTTGATAGTGATCTTGTTAAGTTCTCGATAATCAATACAGAGTCACATTGAACCATATTTCTTCTTAACAAACAAAACAGGTGCTCCCCAAGGTGACGCACTAGGGCATTTGAATCCTTTATCAAGATTATCTTGGAGTTTCTTCTTTAATTTCTGGAACTCAATTGGGGCCATTCTATATGGTGTATTTGAAATAGGCATAGTACTTGGTATGAGTTCTATTGAAAACTCAACTTCATGATTTGGTGGAAGACCTAGAAATTCCTTTGGAAAGACATCAGAAAACTCACATACAATGGGTATATTCGTAATCTTGAGTTTCTCTCTAACCATATGAGATAAATAACCTTCATTTATTGGAATCAAGACCCGTAAGATGGAATAAATTCCCACTGGAAGGTTATATTCATCCTTTCATCGATAGATGACAGTAGATTGATCGAGAATATTAAATGTGATTTCCCTTCTTTGGAAATTGATATGAGCTCCGTATAAAGAAAGTCAATCCATGCCAAGAATCACATCAAATTCCACTATAGGAAGGATCACAAGATTTGTATGAAGCAATTACCCACAAACTTCAATCGGAGAATAATTGTAAACTTTTGATGTGACTATTGTTCCATTAGGGATTGTCACAGCTAACTCAATATCTAACTGCTGAGGTAATATGGCGATACCCTTATAAAATTATTCAGAAATAAAATATTGGGTGGATCCAGAATCAAATAAAACATTTGTTACTTTAGAGTGGATGGTAAGTGTACCTTTCACCACTTCGTTATCATACTCCACCTCACCGATAGAAATTACTTGTAAATTTCCTTTGTCTTTGTCCTTAAGAGTTTGTTGACATCGATCATCATCAACAACCCCTGGATTAGGGAATTGATTGGCATAATGCCCCATTTCCTTTCCTTTGAAACATTTAAGTGTAGTAGGTGCATTCTGTGTATCTTTTTCTTTTTTCGCATTATCAGACATCTTCTTCCCATTATTTCGACATTCAACTGGCCAATGACCTTCTTTTCCACACTTAAAACATTTACTTGTACCTTTAAGACAATTCCCTCCATGTTTCTTTCCACACTTTGAGCATAAGGGAAAACTCATCTTCTTTTCAGTGTAGTCTTTAGATTTTCCTTTGAATTCCATTTTCCTCTTATTATCAAATCCATATGATTGACGGGTTACTCCAATATCCATCTCAACCTTGAGAGCACATTGAACAATTTCCTCGTAGCTATTGAAGTCCCTTATGGCTAACTCCCTTCTAAGACTTGGTTTTAAGCCACTAAAGAATCGATCGATCTTACTCTCAGGTTGGATAATAATTCTGGAAGAGTACCTTGCAAGTCTTGTAAAATTTTCTTCGTAGGTACCAACTGATTCATCACCCTTTTTCTTCAGTTCAAGAAACTCCTTCTCCATCTTTTTTCAAAGAATACGAGGGAAGTACTTATTGAAAAATAATTTCTTGAACTCGTCTCATTCTATGGACTCAATTTCATCCCTTTTCCTCGTATTCTTATTAAGATTCCACCATTGATCAGCTTCACCTTCAAAACGATATACTTCTAAGATGAATTTATCATGTTTAGAACATTGAAGTTCTGAAAATATCTTTTTAGTGGTACTAATCCATTTTTTAGCCACTAATGGATCAGAAGACCCGCTGAATGAAGGTGGACGCTACCTCATGAAGGATTCAACATAACGTTGCTCCTTCTTTTGCTCGTTTGGAAGTCCTATATGATTCATAGCTTGAGAATGTTGTGTGAGCATGGCTACAATATTTTGCATTCCAGCTCCCATAACATTTGGTTTCCTAGGGGGATAATCATTGCATTGCCCATTTCATTCATCATTAACACGGTTCCTTTGGGTTCCAGCCATTGACTAAAACCAAGAAGCATAGTGTGATAAACACTAATCATAATAGGAAAACAACATAATCAAGAATAAAATTTCACACTTTAGTTCTTATCATATGTTGTTTATGGACATTTCTAAAACACTAATATTGTGTTCAATGTTTAGACATATCCTTAGGGTTCTTACTAAGGCATTTACATCCTAGTTTCCAAAGGTTGACTACTCCTTTCCTCTGAGACCAACTATAACAACCCATAGTTTACATACATGGTTATTACTTCAGAATTGAAGCATTATTATTATAACATATAACAAAACCATGATATGATCGTAAAGCTATAGTGTCTTTAGAAACTAGGAAACATAAACAGCTAGTTCATAAATCATCTACATTGTCTCCCGTTTATTTCATCATACCTAGAGTCCCCTTTGGCAAATCATACTTAATACCCTTCTTCCTGGCCTGGGGAAAAGAAAACATACAAAAGGGTGAGATAAAATGCTCAGTAAGGGTAAACAAAAAAATATCAATCATATCATATTCATAAGAACATAACATTTGAAAATCATAACCTGCAAAAAGATCATAACATCATAACATGGGATAAATCATAGTACTGAAATGTAATCCCAATAATCATAACTTAAAACATGAAACTTTGTGGCATACAGATATAATCATACAAAATCATTTCATATTAGTCAAGGATCTTTTAAAAGACCATCATAGCGGACAAAGTCCATTACTGAACTGAGTTCACTCCTTATTCCAGTCCTATATCACTGAACCAGATTAAGTTTCCATTCCGGCCATGTCTATCTCATGAGATATAAATATTTACCCAATGCATTGGAGGGAGATATAGGTCCCACCCATCTCATAATGAAACCATTATTATGTGTGCCACAAAATCATAAATCATACATCATAGCATAACCCATGTAATAAAAATGGGATTCTTAAACATCATGCCATCATAACATAATCCATATAAGATAAAAGGAAATCATAAAATTAATTCCATCATAACATAATGAAATCAATGTAAAAATAGGGATAGAAACATAACCCTATATTATCTTATATGGAAAATAATTTTGATAAAACACTTGAACTCCATTCTTGAGGAAAATATCCTTTCTACTTCAAAAAAAATTCCTTTCTTAACATGTCATACAATTTTAAACTAAAATAAGTTGATTAAAAATAAACCTGAAAACTTTTAAAGTAAGTTTCATGGAAATAATGTTCTATGAAATCATAAAAATCCATTCATGTCGTATAAGTTAAAAAAACATTATTCTCGTACTTTGGCTGGAAAAGTCAAAAAGTACCTCGTACTAAAAACCACAAAAGATTCCTTTCAAATCTTTTACTAAAAACTCACCAATGGGTAAAATTGGATTTAAAAAATTTTAGGAGGATATAAATAGTATTACATATTGAGGAAACATGTATTTGGATGATAAATATTCCCTAGTAAATTCTGAAGTATAAACAATCTCGGATAAGAAAATGAGATTACTAGATTTTCCCTTACCTTAGGTCTGATTTGTTTCGTACGTATCTGAACCTCATGTATAATGATTTAAATAATTTCATTGACTTATTACAGAATCATATTAATTATTATGATATCATATATGGTCATATTTTTATCTTCTTATTAGTAATATTTCATTGCAACTTGTTATTCGGGTGTTCATTGCTTTATGCTCTTATGCATGTTTTGTCGAATAAATTCTTATTCATATTTCTAGGTTATACATACCACATTTCCATAAGGGTATTAGTGTAATATATATCATATTTATTCATTTAATTCATTTATATAATCATTATTCAATGAATATCATGTAGAATGAGTTGCATCACATCATGGAGACGATAGGTCTTACGTTTGCACGAGTGATGATATCATTCACATTATCCTGGAATTGTATTGAAGTGTATGTATACTATTTAAGAATCAATATCACTTTACAACAATAATATATAGTTATTCTTTACACCATTATACCCGTCCAAGTAAGGTGGTGGTGGAAAACAGATTACACCATGGTGTGGAGACGGTATTCCGTACGTACACACGTGCGGTGATTTCCTTTTCCATAGGATGGATATAAGGTGAAATAGGGTTGTTTCATATTTCTAATAACATATCATTATATTATTGATATTTATGTTATTACTTCATAATGAAACAACTAAAGAAGATGAAGTAGAAGACGAAATAAATTTGAAAGAATCGGTAACGGATATTACCTTTTCTTCGACACGCCTCTTTGA
The DNA here is from genome assembly GCA_963277665.1 of Viscum album. Classification (NCBI taxonomy): domain Eukaryota; kingdom Viridiplantae; phylum Streptophyta; class Magnoliopsida; order Santalales; family Viscaceae; genus Viscum; species Viscum album. The sequence goes on along the minus strand of OY728128.1, from coordinate 1,506,279,704 downwards.
AACCTCCTCTTAGGGAACTAAAACTGTTCTTTAAAGAATACCATGACCTCTAGTATGTTTCTAGATAAGTTGATAAGGGAAATGGGCAGGGTTTGGTATATCTTTAAGGCTCAAATTTTTGTGAGGAGGAGAGGGAGGAGGTGCCCTTTTATAAGGGAGGAGAGGGGCACCTTAGAAAAAACTTAAAATATTATTTTATAATACTGTCATATTCGGTTTATAATAGCTCCAAATTGATTTATTTTGAAGATAAAGTGGGGATGGGTTGAAATAATCTCAACCAATTGGTTTTAGACAAGTTTAGGTAACTATTTTGACCTTATCATTTAGATTTAACTCTAAGTTCAATATTTTAACTTTTACCATGTCTTCTTGTTTTCTTACACTATATGGTTAATAAACTTACTATAACAAGGCCAAAGAACCCCAAGTGGTTCATTATTAATATATATAACACTATATAAGTAATTTTGCCTAACCGTAGATTTTTAGGAATAGAATGAAAATTAATAATATAATATTTGTTTTAAAAATGATTTTATGTCAATTTTGAAACTATTTGGTAATAGAATTTTGTGAAAATCATAATAGCATTATTAGTTCGAAAAAATTTAATTAAATCAAAACTAACATGTCTTATTAACCTATAAAATTATTTTAGTTTATAAAAAGTCTAAAATTATATTTATTTGGGTATTTGTAACATCAATTATGTTAATATTTCATTAATAAGGTAATTACCGCATCATCATTGTGTCATAAATAAATTACTTTATTTATGGTCTAAAAATTAAAAATAAAATACCATTATATAGTAAATATTTTTATCTTTCTAATGAATATTTATAGTCGAATTTATCTTAGGTATATACCAATATTAAAAATGTTTTAGTTATTAAACATTGATTTTAACTCTTTTAACTCTTCTTTAAATAAAATAATAATAATTGTCCTAATCTAATCCAAGTGGACCTAAAGGGTACTATTTTATTCCAAATTTTGTTTTTGGTCGAATTAAACTTATCCAATAGAATTAGGACATGTGTTAGGGTAATAATAAAATCATTTTTACCCATAATTACCCTATTTACTTTTAACTGTGGTAAATAAAAGTAAAAAGTTACTATTCACCAAAAATTATTTTTGTCTTATTGAACCAAATTTTATTCCTTGATATTAACTGTATCTCTTGGATTTTCAAAATTCCACCCACAGAAGCGGTAAAATTACGTTTTATGTACATTTGCAAATTCTCTTAGGAGGTGGGTAAAAGACGATGAAAAGTTCAATAAAATTTTTATATATCTAAAATTATTATAAAATGACTCCAAAAATTACATTGAACTTATTTAGGTATTATGTATCAATTTTGACCTATAATAAATTTAAATAAAATAAATAATTATTTAAATAAAAAGTCGGTTTTTAAATAGTAACCCAGTGTTTTCACTATTCATCAAAAATTGAAAGTTTTCAGAAAAATACCAAAATTTCACCCTAGGATAATTTCGATATTTGGAATCCAAAAATGAAGTCCATTTTTAAAGATAAAATTTATAAAATTTCAAAAGGTGGGTATTAATATTCATAACGGCTAGTTTATATAATATTTTAATAACATATCTTTGTTTAGTGAAACTCGATATTGCGTACAACACACGCTATCGAGGAAGGTTGCTCTTGTGTATAACACAAGACATGCTAGTGATGTGTGTAATGAAATATTACTTTGATGTTGCATATAACATAAGACATAAAAAATATACTTCTCCTAAAATATCAGGGTGTTACATTTACTGTGATCCTGATTAAGAAAAACTCATATACCTATATGAACATGTCCACCAAATGATGTTTCATAAACATGTATACATATACAATCAATTTTACAATGAAATTGTTTGACTACAAGATATAGAACATTTCAATCTAGTATAGGATATATCACACATTAATAATTATCCAAAAAATTGATTAGGTCAATGAATAAATTTCATTTCATTCATCTAGTAGATGATTATATCACATGTCCCCCATCCAAATAGTCGAGCACGCCACATTTCACTCAACTAAGTATGGTTATGCATTTACTTAGTCAAATTCAATCAAGGTATAGATATATTTTCTAGTTATATTAGTGGGAAAAAATCAACTTGGTCAATATCCAATTGATCAAATAATCATCAACATACTCAATCATCCCCATATTTTCTAATCCCAAATATTTACATAAAAAATTTCATAAAATATGAAAGTAATCATGTTAATTATGTTTTCAACCTCAGGCAATGGGAATTCATGATAAGAATACACAACTCATTATATCAATAAAGGTATGGTATTTCATGTGATATTATTTGGTGGTTCAATCTAAATAATATGACACTACTTATTATCTCATTATTTTTTTACTCACACTAATCTTAACATATCATCACAACACAAAATACTCTATGATAATCATCGATTAGGGATAACTAAAAGCCATACTTTGAGGATATATTATCATTCCACTATTAATTTGATATAAATAACACAATGAGTGAATGAATAATAAATAGATATTTTCATTATTATGAAATAATGATAAATTTTACAACCATTACATCCAATATCTATTTTTTTTGATACTCGGAGTTTATGACTCACCTGATTTTTTGGTAGTACCAGTTTAATCAATGGATCCAAAAACATATCCCTAATATCCACCCAATAGATATTTATATCACCCCTTACAATAATTTCTTGAATGATATAGTTCTTGAAAATGATGTATTTAGTCCTTTTGTGTGACTAAGGTTCCTTGTAAATATAAATAGCTCCATTGTTTTCACAATAAATCTCAATTTCTCACTTAATGTTAGGAACCACCATAAGTTTAGTGATGAGTTTTTAATCAAAACATCTTTCTTCACAGTATATGATCAAGTGATATACTCTATCTCTATTATCAAGACCACTACAGTAGTTTTTTATAAACACTTCCAACTGATATCTTTACTATTTATGTAAAACATGAAACCAAATTTATATTTCATGTCATATTTATCATATTAGAAAATTTTATCACTATAAACCATTACACAGAGCTCATCCTCTCTTTCAATGAAAAATAGCATGTCCTTAGTTATTCTCAAGTACTTAAGGATTTTCTCTACAGCCATCTAATGACTCTTGACAGGATTGGATTGTTATATCCTTGTAATAATAAAATTATAAGTGATATTGGATTGACTATAAAACATTTTAAAAACAATATATCCTATGGTGGATGCATAAGGAGTTATATCAAACCTTTATAACACTTTGTAAGTATCTTGAATATTCCAACGATTCATGGTGTGAAATATTGAAAAATACCCTTTATTATACCTCTTCACAATAAACTACATTATAAATTTACCAATATATATGTATTGAATCAATATAATCCACCTATTGTATCTACCTCTATAGATCTCCAAACCCAGTATGAAGGCTACTTCACCCATATATTTCATCAAGAATCATTTTACCAGCCACATATTCATATAGTGCAAAGATAGGGAATCATTTCCAATAATAAGTATGTCATCCATATACAATACCAAAATACAACCACATACTTGTGAACCTACTTATACTATAACACCCAAAGACTTTACAATATTTTCCTTTTAGAATAAATTTAATTCTTGTACTTAGATTTCTTTATATGAAATACCAAGTCAATATTATGTTATAGACAACATAAATTTTATCTTTCTCTATACAAAACATTTTGGTTAGATTACGTTACTTGCAAGACTAACTTTCCTCGATGGCTTGCATAACACCCAAGACCGAGTTTTACCAAACAATAATATATTATTTAAAATATTATTATTTAATATCATAAGATAAAACATAACCCTTAAATTCATGGTTATTAATAGTATTAAAAAAATTATGAAAACATATGGTTGAATTAATTGTTTACAAATTAATTATAAATTATATAATAACCAATTGAATATAAATGGAATGTTTTTATAAAAAAATATTTTTTTGACCACAAAGTAGTTTTCCTTAATAAATTAAATTATTTATAATTATTCAGTGATATTAATGAAATATGTATTTTATAAATTAAATTAAATATTTTTTACATTCATCCAATAGATTTTATAATCATAATATTAGAACAAACCTAATATTAAGCATAAAAACCCATATTTTTATAACGGAAATTTTACCACCTTTTAATGGCGCACCTAAATTAATTCTAAATTTTGACACATTAATGAATTTAATATGAAAAAATAAACTTCATTTATGAAATATAAATATCAAAATTAGTTTAGGGTGACTTTTTTATTTTTCTTTGAAGTTTTTTTTTGATGAATAGTGAAAAATACTTAATTTTAATTCAAACCTACTTTTTCATCTAATTTTTTTAAAATATTAATTAAATAAATTTTACATATATTTATCCAATTTAGGTTATTTTAATCAATTTCACATTGATATTGGATATAATAACCGATAAATCTTTTAAACGTTTTTACTTTAAAAAACCTACATTGTCGTCTAGATAATGCGATTAATTTAAAAAATATATGCGATTAATTTCAAACCCACATTGTGAGATTAGTTTTAAATTAATTTCTGCCACTTATGTGATTGTAATTTGGAAATATTTATTCCATATTCTAAAAAAAATAATATTTAATTTTTAATAAGGTCAGATTAGTTTTTGATAAGAAAAATATTTGTGAAAGTCATTAAAATAAATTACAGTGAGTAAGAGAAACATTAGCTTAACAAATGACAAAAATTTAAGCTTATGATCCAAAATGACCTATAAAATTGTCCAAAATACATTATTTGTCAATATATATACACTATCTTTAATTTTATATAATTTTTTATACTATGGGAGCCACTTGGCATAGTAAAAATCTCTTGGGAAGTCCCCTTCAAAATATCTACAAGAATGTCACAACTCCTACACAATAAAAAGGAACTCACCCCTCCTATATATTCAAACATATCAAGCCCTTTGGATCACCAAGAACATGATTAAATAATATCCAAAATCCCCTACCATAATCTTATAAGAATCTATTTGAGAATAAATCCATCCAAGGTAGCCTTTTCATGGAAACCAAAAGATGTTACCCAGAGACGAGGTAACATCCTTCCTCAAGATCTTTTGTATTATTTTCATTCTCGATCATTAAAATAAAAATATTCCATAATTATAAAACTAAATAATTATACTAAATATACTAATATTTTTTATGGTAATGGTTACACATACACTTGAACACACTTCCATCCAATGGGTAATGAACTTACTGTTTACGTGTATGGCGTACTACCGCCTCATCAAACGATGATTGTTTGTTCTTTTTTTACCATATCCCATGGTGGTAATTATTACAGTCATATTTTTTATATATGATATATATTATATTTAAAAAAATCATTCTTCTAGAATTATTTATTAACCCATACCATTATTCACTCCAAGTTTTGGGAATACGATATCATCGTTAATGGAAGTGTGGATCGCCGCCTCCTCAAAGCAATGTAATTCATTCACACTATGCATGGAATCTATTAATGATGGTTTTAATTAAAAATATGTAAAAAAAATTAAATATATATGATAATAATGATATAATTACATTTCTATAAACATAATATATCATTTTCTTTATTACCCTTTTCAAACACTAAAAAGTGATAACATCGGTCATGGATGTATGGATTATCGCCTCCCCGACATGACGTGATTCCTTTTACATCATGATAATTATATATATATAAGTATATATTATTAAATTAGATGTTATTTATTATATAATTATCATTCTATAAAGATACATTTTTACTTACCTTCTTTCCATAATCATCACTGAAAAATGGGAACGTGAACCATATATACATACAGCCTACCATCTCTAAGATTATAATGTTGGTTCATTTTCCATATCCATATTTCATGATTGGTTTCAAAAGTATAATTTATGTATAGATATTATAATTATTTCATGATTATTATTATGGATATGTTTTTATAATGACCCTTTGACCATATTTGACCTACCAAATTCATTTTTGACACATAAAGTGAATATGGTCAAAGCATCGGATGTAAACTTAATTTTTTATGTAGTTGCTTAAAACATTGTAATAAGTGAAATAAAAGTTATTATAAACATTAAAAAGGTTATTAATCAAGTTAATAATTAAAATAAGATTACTATTTAGGAATATAAATACACACATGACAAGTCGGACTCAAGATAAGGGTTTTTGTCTCAATTTACATTTCATTGAGACTTATTTGTTATTATACACCAATTCACTTTATTGTCATGTATATACTACCCATTTGTAATTTAATATCATTAGTCACTCCTAAATCATGTTATTTTTTTAATTTTAATTATATCACCTAAGGGTTTTACCTTGAAAATTTCCAAGTGGTAACAAATACCTTTGTAATCTTACTTTCTTTTGTGGTTGTTAACTTTCTCCTGATACAATCACTTTATTTTAATTATTTTTCATGGTATATTTCCTTAAATATACACATAATTAGGTGATGGATATTATTATTACATAAACCATATACAATATTTACATATGGTTTTCACTTTTACAATTATTTGATTAACTATAGAATTATTGACAAGTCCATATCTTATATTCAATACGGATAAATTTTGATAAGGAACTTCGTTTTGGAATTAATTAAATCATTATATATATGAGAAAGGATTTCGAAGATAAATACATGGGTTTGGGACCATTTAATGAAATCCCTACGAGTTAGGGATGGGATAATGCAACCCCCTTGATGCATTGGTAGTCTCATAAGGTGAATCAGTTGGTCAAATCAGAATGGTTCAAACTATCTCATCTTGATAGTAACAGTATCATGTTACAAGTTAACATGAAGTCAAAAAATTAATAATTTACTATATTTATAATTACTTTATTTTTATTCTCCATGATTTTATTATGTAGAATTATCTATGGATTTATTTCATTTCTGTTTATTGATTAAATAGCATGTGTTTCAGTTTCTCACCTTTCCATAATGATTATGCCTTATCTAGTTATTAAAAAGGCATGTGTTACTAATTATTTTCCTTTACATATTGATTCAATACCATAAATTAATTATTTATTTTACTTTACGTACCCTTACTGATCATTTAAGCTAACCCTTATTTTTTCCCTTTCCCCGGGTTATGAAGAATATTCCTTTGATTGAGTCTCAAGGATGCAAAGCTTTTACTTTTTTTGTGCTTTATTTTATTTTCCTAATATATTAGGGTATCATTTATATAATCTATTTTTCCAAAATTACTAAACTATTCATTACCTTGGGATTTGAAGCTTGTATATATGCCAATGTAATAAATTACGGCACCAGCTCTGGGCTTCTGGGGTCAGAGCGTTATAGTTGGTATTAGATAAAGTTTATCAAAAACTATATAAACTAGATTTAGAAAACATATGTTATAGAACATAACACTAATATAAACATTGAGGATAATTATAAAATAAATTAATACAATTTTGGTAATGTAGAGATTATGTTTGAATTATTTGAAATACATCTGTGTCATGATACTACAAGGGAATGTGGTTCTGGAATAGAATTATATCCAGGTAACAACTCCGATAAGGTGTGTTGGGACTATCTCAAGCATAACCTGGTCTAGGACAATGATCCTTACTGTGTAACTGGTCAGACACTATGAGAAGATATGATTAAGATAATTCACATTTTCATTGAAAACCATTAGGATGGACTTAAAAGTAAAAATGTCCCGAAAGAAATGATGTTTTGGATTATTAGATTAGATATGAATTAAATTTTCAGTTTATGTTAAGTATTTTAATAGTTTTGGGATTATAAATTATGTTTTATAATGATATTTACTAATTTAGTGTATGTTTTAATTTATAAATGGTGATTTGTAAAAGGAATGTGAACCTCTCCAATGTACATGATCTAAAGAGTAAGAAGGGTCATATCTTTTATGGCCTTATAGAAATATTTCGAAGTGAAATAAAATCCTAAGCATTCTCATCATAAGAGGTCATAGTGTCATGTGATAATGAGATAGGTAAATAATTCTCCAAGTCCTATGTCCTAGAAGGAAAGAAATAAAAGAAGAGTATAGAAGGTCAAAATATGTATAAAGGGAAGAAGGTAAATAATAATTTTCTCACATGTAAAACTTGTGGAAATAAACACCTCGGTATGTTCTGGAAGGGAATGAGAGTTTTTTATTAGTGTGGATAAAAATGCCACCAAGATCAAGATTACAAGGGAAATAATGAAAATTCCAGCGTGAAATTATTAAAATGCAAGGATATGGGACACTATAAAAATCAATATATAATGGTTTAAATGAATATACCCCAAAATAGACTAATGTATCATGATCAAGATTATGATACTTCCACAGATGAAGAGAAATGATTAATGTGGTTATGTTTAGATTCAAGTCTCATGTAATTTGATTATTTTATCAATGGTGTATTGGTTATAAGAATTAATTAATATATAAGGATTATAATGTAGTACTTTTTTGTTAAGTATTTGAGATCATATATTGAATGGTACCAATAAAAGTGATTTAGTGTCAAGTTAAAAGTTTTTGGAAAATACATGGATGAGGAAAAGATAAGCCTTAATATTTTCCTAATGCGAATAAAATATTTTTTGGATAAATAATTGATTTATTTGGGTATGTGTTTGCTACCTTACAAAATAATTAATTATTTGTTGAAGATGTGGTTTATTCTAACATTGATGGAGTTTTTAACACTTTTTGAATTGTGGAATATATCCAAAAACATGTGTTTTACTTAAGGAATGAAGAATAATTCATGTTTGAAATAAATTTTATGGTAATTCAAGTTATTACTGTATTTCAAGAGAATACATGATGAAGGAATTCACATGTTTGGAATGTGACAATTTAGTGATTATTATTGTTGATTAAATATTAATGATAAGTTCATTTTTAAAACTCAATAACCTTCTTTCTAATGTTTTGGAACATAATCTTTTATAAAGGTTAACCAATTAAGAAACAATTTAAGTTTATCTTTGAATGAGGTTTTAGAGGTTAATGTATTAATTCACTATATGATGCATCATGTGATAAGAAATAATGTATAAATTGTTCAAGTAATAGAAAAAGGATAAGATTTTATTTATGAAATGGAAAAATATATTTACTAATATTATTATATATTGAAATAATTCCTTAACTCTAGGAAAATGGACTTATAACAAAACATTTCTCCTATTATCGTCATTTTTTATGAAATAAATGACCTTTATTCACACCTTTGGTTTATGTTTTTTTGTTTATCTACATTAAGCTGAATATGTTCTCTATTACTCTCCATTAGAACTTTATTGTTAGTTTTTTCTTTTGTATCCATGTTTCTATTTCCCACATATGTTCTCCTACTAGGGGACCTAGTTATATGGCCATTATACTTCCCTTTATCTATTATTAAGAATATGTGTTATTGATACTATTAAAAACGTGAGTTTTTAAAAAATATCTTATTTTCGAATATAAATCCCTTGATTACTGATATCAAATTTGAATTGCGATGACACAAATTATTTATATCGAGGAGAATGCAAAACTACCGGACATTGAAATATTTTACTTTTAAAATAAGTTTAATTTTTATTACTTGATTTCTTTATATGAAACACCATATTAAGTTTATGTGAAATGAAATATAAAGTTTAGATTTATATAAGTGGAACACCTATGTTATATTGTGCTACACGCATGATTCACTTTCCTTGATGTCATAAGTAACAAGGAAAACTGAGTTTTACTGAACAATAATACATTATTAAAAATATTTTTATTTAACATAATAAGATAAAACCTACCCATTAAATTCATGGTTATTAATAGGATTAACTAGATTATGAAAATATATGGTTTAATTCATTGGTTACAAATTAATTATAAATGAATATAATAACCAATTAAATATAAAGGGAATGATTTTATAAAAAAATATTTTAATCCTCATGAAGTCATTTTATCATAATAAATTAAATTAATTACAATTAGTGAGTGATATTAATTTAATATAAATATTATATATTAAATAAATTATTTTTTACATTCATCCAATATATTTTATAATCAAAAGATATGAACAAACCCAATATTACGCATAAAAACCTATATGTTAATAAAGGCAATTTTACTTCCTTTTAATGGAGAACCTACTTTAAATATGAATTTTTAAACTTTTATGATTTAAATATGAAAAAATAAGGTTTTTTTGAAATAAAATTTTCAAAATTAGGTTAGGGTAAATTTTGGGTATTTTCTGTGTAGTTTCATTTTTTGATTAACAGTGAAAAATACTGAATTTTAATTCAAAACTACGTTTTCTTCTAAATTATTTAGAAGGTTAAGTTAAATTTTTTATTGGTATTAAACATTAATTAAATAAATTTTATATATATTTATACAATTTAGGTCATTTTAATCAATTTCACATTGAAATTGGATATAAAAACTTAGCAAACTTTTGAATGTTTTTACATTAAAAGCCTGCATTGTCGTCATGTCTACAAGATTAATTTTGAATTAATGTATTTAAATTTTGTGATTAGAATTTTCAAAAATTGATTAAATATTTTTAATAATCATAATTTATAATATCTAATAATTTCAAATTAGTTTTTGACAAAAAATACTAATGAAAGTGATTAAAAATAATTACAGCAAATCAGAGAAAAATTAGCTTAACAAACGACTAAACCATAAACTTACGAGCCAAAAAACCCTATAAATCTGCCAAAAATCCATTGGATTTCCTTTTTTAGATCCTATACTCCATTTGATATAATTGTTTCCTTATAATATCCACATTAAATAAGAAAAACATGGGTTTAATTCAACTTTCAAAAATTTACATGAATACCACTCCTCCTCCACTATAAAAAGTCACTCAATTGTACCACTTATTCACACCTATCAAGCCCTTTATCTCGAAAAAATATGTTAAAATAACATCTAAAATCTTCTCCACTCATAATATAATCTTTAATTTTTCAATAAATCCATCCATAGAATCCTTTTGTTGTAAAAAAAAGGGGGTTTCCCAAAGAAGAGGAAACATCCTTCCTCAAGCTCTTTTATTTTATTTTCACTCTCTACACCCATAAAATATTCTTATTACAAGATTATATAATAACCTAAGTATATTAAATATAATTATATGTTTTTATTTTAAGTTTTATATCTACACTTACACAGACGTCTATCTTATGGGTAAGGAACATACCATTTATGTGTACGGCAAACTACTGCATCTCAAAACGGTGATTGTTCGTTCTTATTTTAACACCTATAATAGTGGTAATTATAATGGAAACACTATTTATATATGATATATATGATATAAATGATATTTATAATTTATTTACTCTTCTATAATTATTTATTAAAATATAAATTTATGAACATTATTTTGTGGGAATATGAAAACATCGTTTGTGGAAGTATGGACTTCAGACTCCTCAGAGCGATGTGATTCATTCACACTATAAATGGAACATATGAAGGATGGTTTTAATTGAAATATGTAACATAAATAAAATAAATATTATATTAACTACATAATTATCTTTTTGAAAATAAAATATATCATTCTCTTTATTACCCTTTTCACACACTAAAAATTGATAACGTCGGTTGTGGACGTGTGGACTACCATGTCCCCAATAAGACGTGATTCCGTTTACATCACAAGAATTATATATATAATTATATATAATAATATAAAATTTATTTATTATAAAATTATCATTAAGTAAAAATATAGTGTTAATTACATTCTTTTCGGAATGATTACTGAAAAATGGGAACGTTACTCATGCGTACGTACGGCCTACCATCTCCATAATTAAAACATTGGTTAAATTTTCATAAGAAACATTAATTATAGGTTTTAAAAGTAACATTGATGTATAAATATGACAATTATTTCATTATTATTATCCTGAAGATGTTTATATAATGAACATTTTACCATGGTTGACATACCACATTCAATTTTTCGACACATAAACCGAATATAGTCAAAAAAGAGGATATAAAATTAACAGTTTAAGAAGTTTTTTACCGCATTGTAATAAATAAAATAAAAGTAATTATAAAAATTAACAAGGTTATAAATAAATTAAATAATTAATATAAGTTTATTATTCAAAATATAAAGACACATGTGACAAGTTGGGCTCAATGTATGGGTTTTCGTCTCAATTTATTTTTCATTGAGACTTATTTTTTACTATAAACCAATTAAATTTATTGTTGTGTATATAATACCCCTTTTTCATTTAATATCATTATTCACTCATATATTATTTTTTGATTTAATTTGAATTATCTCACTAAAGGGTTTAGCTTGAAAATTTCCATGTTGTAAAAGTTACCTTTACAATTTTACTTTTTTTGTGATTGTTAACTTTCCCTTGAGATGGTCACTTTATTGTAATAATTTTTCATTGTATATTTCCTTAAATATCCAAATTATTGGTTCATGTATATTATTATTTCCTTAATAGTATACCATATTTATATACTGTGTTCACTTTGTCAGTTATTTGATTAACTAGGGATTATTGATAACTTTGTATCATATATTCAATATGGATAAATTTTGATAAGGTGCATTGTTTTTTGAATTAAATATATTATTTTATATATGATTAATGCTTTAGAAATGAAATAAATCATTTTGGGACCATTTAATACAAGCCCTTAGATGCAACGTTAGTCTAATGATATTAATTATTTAGACAAATTAGAATAGTTTAAACCATCTTATCTTGATGGAAAAGGCATCATGTACCTAGTAAACATGATATACAATGATTCAACAATTAATTTATTGAGAATTAATTTATTATTATTATCAATGATATTGTTGCATATATATATATATATATATATGTATTCATTTCATTCTCAGTTTATTGATTAAATTTCTTGTTTTTTAATTTCTTGCCTTTCTATATAGATTATGCCTTGTCTAGTTATTTGAATGGTATGTGTTTTCAGTTATTTACCTTACCATATTAATTTACACTCATTAATTAATTATTTATTCAGTCATACTTACCCTTACTGAGCATTTGATCTCACCCATATTTTTGTTTCCTTTTCCCAGGTAATGAAGAAGATTCCATTGAATGGGTTTCAAAGATGCTGATATTTTACTTATGTTATGCTTTATATTATTTTCCCAATTTATAATGGGTATCATTTTTATAATGTGGTTTTCTAAAACTACTAAACTATTCAGTCCCCTAGGATTTGAATATTATATCTATGCTGATGTAATAAAGTATGGCACCGGATCTAGGCTTATGGGGTGAGGGCATTAAATGTACAAACAAAAAGCATTCATTTTCTTATAAAACTAAACTAATTGATTATATTATCAAATTAGATATTAAAACGATGAGAATCTTGTTTTAATCCATAAATAGATCATTACAACTAATGAATAATAGTAAACTCATTTGGAATTTTAAAACCTTAAGGTTATATCATATACAAGGCCTTGAATAAAATCCCATTAAGGAGAGAAGTTTTGTAATAAATTTCATATATCTTGTAATAAAAATGAGACACTTTGGAAAGAAATATCATAATGAACCTTATAATCAAAAGTGAAAATGTTTCTTCATAGTCAGTGCTATGAATTTTTTAGTAATCATTTTCTACCAAACATGACTTTATAGGTAAATACTCTACCATATAAGAATTAGGTTAATCACCTATGAACATTACTTCATTATCATTTTCAATAAGAAATCCATATATCTTTGGCTCTGGATAAATCCTACTAGAACTATGAAATTCTTGTATTACTTGAGTCAACTCTTTTTCCACAACTCTTTGTAGAACCGGCTCACCATCTATCTCAATAACCCTTTCTTTTTATTGGTATTGAACTTTACCAAGTTCAATTTCCCTCACACTAACTCCTAAAATCATGTGATCCTTCTCAACTAAAACACAATCTTGATCCACAAACACTTTTTATTCAATAAAAGTATAAAAATAATATCCCTTTTTTCTTTAGGATAAATGATAAATAAGAATTTCTATTATTCAAGGTTTAGATTCTTAAAAACCAAAAATAATATGTATTCTTCATAACCCCAAATCCTTATAAAGTACATATTGGGACATTTCACAATCCATTACTCAGATTGTGTCTTTATAATGGATCTAGATGGAACACAGTTGAGTAGGAATGCATTAGTTTCTAGAGAATATGATAATAATGAAATAAGAAGTACACACTATCTCATCTGTGATCAAAACATTCCAAATAAGGTATAATTTTTCTCAAAAGAAATATCATACCACTAAGGTATTTTTTTAGGAGAGAATTTTGGAACAACTCTACAATCTCTCATATTATCAATCAATTATTGGCTCAAATATTCACCACCCCAAACTAATCAAAGTACTTTAATAATTTTTCCTAGAATAATTTTTAATTTTTTCTAAGACACATTGAATTGATAAAAAATTTCCTACTTGTGTCATATTAGAAACATGTAACCATGATAAATGAAGGCATTGGTAAAGTTAATAAATTTCAAAAACATATCACCTTCTTGAGTACCCATTAGTCCATATATATCTATATTTTTTATATTTAATGGCATATTATCCCTTTAACATTTTCAAATAAATTTGGTTAGGTCATTTTACCAAATAAACATAATTTAGAGTTATAAAATGATTTATAATTGAATGAATCCAATAATCTATATCTATAAAGTCTTTTTATTAATTTCTCATTTATATATATAAAAATAAAATATAAATGGAATGTAGTGTTAGAATGAAAATTGACCATATTATTCTAAATTTTATAGATATTATTATCCATATATATAATATATAAACCATTTAACATATTCTATATACCAAAAAGTCATTTTATTCATATATATAGAAAAAATCATGCTATTAATAATAAAAAAAATCTCAACCATTCCAAACATGATACATAAATAAAATTTTGTTTATCATAGGAACATAATAATAGTTCTCCAATTCAAGAAATAATCTATTAGGTATAATTAAATTATAAAATCAAACCATTAATGTAGCGACTATTTCTCTATTTCAAACACATATATCTACTTATCCTTTCATCAAGTCACTTTTATCTTCGAGTTTGTGTTTATCAGCACAAATGTGTAATTTATACCCAATATCTAATAACCATGAGTCAAAGTTAGAGAAATTAATATTTATTACATTCACATTCAAATTTTCAAAATGATTCTATTTGAGAAAACTTCAAAACCCTATATACAAATCTGGAATTGTATTATAGGTCCTAAAAATAAGAGATATTAAAATGATATACATGATGTATACCATAATATATAACAAAAAATATTGATGTGTGAGTACCTTTTTTATATATTTTCATCACGGAATTTTAATTAATGCATTCCCACTAAAAATGATGACCCCATAAATCATATCTATTTAGTGATTGAAGATCCATATTTCACTAATTAATGCACACACTTTCGTGTAAACCTCAATAATTCAATTATTTAGTTAGTCTTACTTTCCAATCATATCACATGTGGCTCTTGGATAGTTGAGAAAATAACTTTATACCTAAATTTATTATATGGATATAAATTCAACTATATTCCTCTGATATCCTAACTCTTATGTATTACGATTAAAGTTTCACTAAAACTACACAATAGGATGTGGTTACCAAACTCTTAAGATTATCGAAGTCCACCATTCCCTATACAATAAAATCCATGGGAACCCCACTTTGTCATGAACATAACCAATTAGATGATTGAGTTCCTAAAATGTGTTTTTTAGGAGGAATCTCACACTTAATACTTTTGGGGGGTTTATTTTAAAGTCTCTCCAATTTAATATAAATCACATACATATTAAATGCATAAAAATTTACTCACCAAAAATCCTTATAATCCAGTGTTTTATTCCTTTATGCTTGCATGCATATAATGATTTCGTTTTGGAATATATATTCTAACCACAAAAATAATATCTTAATTCTATATTAATGGATAACTCTTTACACTACCCACATTTTGTGTTACTCTACTAAAAATAAAAGTTAAAGGTATTCACAAAAATCCAAATTAATATTATGCATAAGGTATATGAAATATTAATTTAAAATTTTAGTATTGTTTTAAATTGATTATCTCCAGATGATTAAGTTTATAGCCACAAATAGACAACCACCATCTTTATTGAATAAGCCATAAGCCTCCAAGCTTGTGGAAAGTCAATCCCAAAGTCCCTCTATCTAGGAATATGTTACTCAATATATATTCAAATTTATCAACACTCTAACACCAATTTTTTATAAACTATATCCAATAAATAAATTCAAGTGGATAACTTTAATTAAAAATCGAGGTTAAGGTAAAGGAAAAATAAATCATATATTGTCTCACCTATTATGTAATGCATGGAATGAAATTTTCTAAGAATATATTTTTCACTTAAATTAAATAATACATAATATCCACATTAAATAATAAATTTATAAAAATTAATATTAAAAAAATGAATAAAAAAATAAACATTTTATTTATTTTCAAAACATGAGATATGAATATTTACATTTCATATTTCTTTTAGGTATGAAAATATCATATTTACAATGCCTAACACTTATCATTTATAAAAAAACATATAAACTATAAGAAATTATACACAAAATATTAATCTTTTAAGATTTTAGGTTATAGTATATTTAATGATTGATATGAGTCTATATTAATCATAATTTTTTTAACCTAATATAAGTTTCATAAGACAAAGGAAAAAAGCCTTATACATTACGTGAGGTTTTTCATAAATAAGTTTTTTTCATACATAAGATATTTTTTCCACAAAGGAAAAAACATTTGGTTCAAGAAACTATCTTATATATCAAAATAAATCCAAATTTATAGTAAATGGAAATATCTTTTGAAAAGGTGAATATCTTATGTATAAATAAATTTGTAGGTAAATCTCTTTTATATTAATAATTTTCTTATGTATCTAATAAAAACATTAAGTTTCACTATATATCCATTTTTTAGTAAAGGAAATATATTACGTATCGATTCATATTTGATGATATATAATATATATTTATTATGACGTGAAACTTTATTTTCATGCTCCCCTTGTTTTAGTCATATCCAATGATATCATATATAATATATTATGGAATAGAAAAACCTTTATGGTTTCATTGTATCATACCTTACGATATACACTAATCATACCATAAGCCAAATAAAAAAATTGAATTATGATATCCTATATCATAAAACCAAGAAATAAAATTAATGAAATCCAACCATGTTATAACATATGTTATGATATATATCATGTAGATTATGATATTCATTTAATTCATAAAATTAATAAAAGATCATGTTGACTCATTTATGAACATTACTTTGCTACAACATATATATTTTTGAGGACCATTATATGATCATGGTAGTGGAATAAATCTATTATAGTGTTTTATCTATCATCAATTGAAAAAATTTAAAACAAATAGCATAAATAAATAGTAATACCTTGATTACAATGAGTTCTATATCTATAAAACATGATAGAGTCAACTAGATTGGGATTACCGGGAGACAACTGAAAGATTCTCTCTTATTTAAGATGTACACTGACTACTTGTATTATTGTTCATAATAAGAGGACCCTCGAACACCAAAGTAGTGATGGTTATTTATTTGTAAAGACAAATACTAATCATGTAATAATATAGCTATAGATATGTCTTGAAAGTATCACATTAATACTAATAGGGGATCCCTTCCCTTATATAGTCTCTCTTCATTAAAGTAAGATTTTTTAGCATCAATTTCCATGTGATGGATTCTGACATGAATTATGATGATTCATGACTATAGGATATTCAATCATTTGAATATTTCAAATGATATTTCATTCCCTAAATTTATCAACCCATTTATTTATAAATTAATTTAAAACATGCAGAGGATGTGGTAGTGTCAACAAACTCACATACCACAACATCAGCCCATAGAACATTGTGATAGAGGATGGTAGTGGAATCACGATGCCTCTAATGATATGAACATATATTAATTTTTTAATATATATCATATGTATATCAAATACTATGACTAAGGGTATATAATACAATTTGATAAACTTATTTTAGTGCATTTACAAAAAAAAATCCTGATTGGTTCCTGAAAAAATTGGATCAACACCCTCTTGTTATTTGGTGAGTAATGTTATATGTAAGATAGTAATGTCAGAATTCAAGATATATATATAGGTAGAGTATATATAACTCTTTACCATTATATACCTCAATTAACCATGGGTATTAGGGTGGTAAGTTATGAATATGAAATTTTTTGTGGAATATTTTGACATTGATTGATTGTATTCTAAATTATATTGAATTTTTAAGGGTTATTTAGATTTTTTTCATGTTTTAGGGTAAAAGGGAGATGAAATGGGGCATAATATTAGGTCACATAGGCTAGAAAACTATTCAAATACTATGCACATGGTTATGTGTAACTCACAAGAGTATTTTCATTGTTTTTACACAGTCCGCCAAACATTGAATCCAAAATATATATGGTCATAAACCCAATATATTTATGTATTAAACTCACATTTAGTTTTCAAGTTCATTTTGGTGGTATATTTTTACCATTTGCGATGAATTCATTCAAATATATATTTTCCATTTTCTAGAAAGCCCACTTTTTTGGGTGGAGTTGAAACCCTAGTAGACAATGTCAAAGTAAAGAAATTACGCTACAAAAGACACCATAAAACAATTCTATACGAATATTAAAATATTAGTTCCATGAAAAATTTTCAAACTCCAGTCAATATAAAATTTCATCTTTAATGACACATATTTAATTAGATCCTCAAATTAATAATCCTACATATCCCATGTCTTGATATAATCTTCCATACTAATCTTCCCTTCATTATAACTGCAAATCAGGATGTGATCTTTTGTTTTGATCCAAATAATTTGTTCCTTATTTGTAGGGAAATGAAGGTTTATTTTATGTATTATAATGGTTTACTCCATATATTTTTTTTAATTAAATCACCTCCTTCACCATATCTTCCTTGGAATTCACTAATGGATCCGAGATTTGTGTGGGTTTTCCAGCATCTTTATTTTCCCGAGATTCTCCCCTATTGTCCCTATACTAAATTTAAATATTTATTGTCAGGAAATCTGTCAATAGACCTTGTATAAAAGTGAACTAATATTTTTTCACTATAATTATATTATTTAGGTATAAAACTAAACTTATTAAAAAACTTTATTTAATGAATTAAAGTTAGTTTTTATGATGTATTAATGTTACTTGCTCATATTGTATTGATACTTTATATTGAAAACATGTTTTAAATTATAAATTATTTATTTAAAAATAAATAATAACGTTTTCACAAAATATATTGATATGAATTTTTTGTTTTTTACTTACAAGTTGTTTAAATTTTGAGTGTTTTTAATTTAGTCTCATGGTATTTTTTATTAAGAGTATACCTACCAGAAAATTTATAATGAATCATAAGAATGTTTTATCATATGATTTTTTTCGGATTAGTATCTCTTATCTTTTTTAGGTAGCCTTTGGGGTTGTATTTGTTATGTCTTACACTATAGATGTAAATACACAAGAGGGGGTGAATTTTATATCTTAAAATAATTGAATTAATTTAAAAAATAATATAGAATATAATGGATCATAGTGGAATAATATTTTACAATGATAGATTTATTGGGGAAGGAAAATAGTTTGGATACTATTATACCACCATACTTCAATGGTATTAAGTATTCTCAATGCTATATCTGTATGGAAGATTATCACAAAAGTACGGAAATTTTATACTCGTATATTGTGGTTAATTTTTATGTTTTCTCATAATCTAATCCAACTAATATAAAAGGTTTATATGATATTAGATATGAGATTAAAATTAAAGTTATAAATATTCTATATTTATTATTTTCTATAAATATTTTCGATATGATATGTAAGTGATACACTACTAAGGACATTTGGAAACACCTTGAGACAGCTATATTTAGAGAAAAAAACATCATAGTAAAGATAATTCCTTGAATATAGGATAATATGATATGAATGATGAAAATAAGAAAAACAAAATCTTTAGTTATTGGAAGACTGGACACATGTGAATTGAATTTAAAAATAAGTTAAATTTTATGGTGTATAGTCTAAAGAGTAATACATCTTATGGAACTATATGGTGTTGCTTATAAGGTAGTTCAAATATGAATTTAATTAATTCATATATTACTTTTTATGACTATAAAATGAAATTAGATATAAAACCTGATTGTATGAGGATGAAGAATAAAAAAATATAATAATTTAAAGAATTAAGAAAAGGAATCTATGGATGAATGGACAAGTAATGAAGATTCATTTTCATGTGACAAATATAGATATATGAAGGTGATTAATGATCCTTTTTTGTGGGTAAATATGGTAAAGTAACATTTCAACCTTCCCACACATATTCATCAAGTGACTTGGGTGAATTTGTAAAGAATGATGGAAATATATGTTTGATAGCTAACATATATAAGGTTAGAAATTAGAGATATGATTTTGATTATATATATAACCATGATTCAATATATAATAAGCCTAGTTCTAATAAGATAGAAAATGTTTGATGAGTTTCAAGATAGTTTAGTAATTATTAGTGATTATTACCTAAAACTAAATAATGATCATAAGAATGTGATAAAGAAAGAAAATAAAGTTTATTTTGAAGTGTAAAATATTAGAAAAGAGAATAACAAACTATATGGAGAGAATGAAAAATTAAAAGCTACTATATCTAGTTGTTTTGTGAAGAAATATGGAAATTAAATGTTATGATCGATGATATACTTCAATTAAAAAAATAATAGAGGAAGCCTAAGGAAGAAAATGAAAATTTAAAGAATACTAATTCAATCACCAATGAGAGGGGTTATGATTATTTAAAATCTGTTTATAAGGATAATGAAATTTTGAAAAGTGACTTATTAAAAATTATATAATAAAGCTATTTTTTGAGAATCCAATTCTTTTTAAGGTTATGTCAAGGTGAACATTGGCCATCCCGTTTATTTTATGAAAATCATTTATAAAATTAAGGAAAAATATTGTTATTCTATTATTAGTTTTTAAAAATGTTTATAATAAGTTCATTATATATAGGATTATTGTGAAGGATTTACATATTGACTTAGATGTAATAATATATTTACTCCAAAATCTTTAGTGATTTCTAATTTTTGAAGAGTTCATTTAGTTTAGGTTCCCAAAGGAACTATAAAGTATCAAGTAGGATCTAAACCACTCTATTTTTCCTATTGATATACTTAATGTGGTCACCATCCAAACCTATTATAGTTTCTTATTTGGTATGTTAGGATGATCTTATTTATGATTTATTATATTGTCCAGTGAATATGTTTTTACTATTTTCTAATTTGATAAAATATCTCCCTCTTAACTATTGTTATCTTTTTAATTCACTACATATCATTTGTAACTCATTGAATGTTATTAATTAGTTTTATGCCTCTTTTTAGAATTTTTTTATATTAGGAGTTCAAATTATGATCATTCACTATATTGCCTATTGAAAATAAGGAATCTTGGATTAATGAGGAGAATTTATGATTTTTATTATTAATGGAAATTTATTAATAGTTGGTATATATTTTTATGATTTTAGGGGGAGATTTTCTATTAAACCATTGGTAAATCTATTGAGCATGTTTTTTATTTTATAATTAATATTTATTACACCTTAATAATGGTTATTTACTCCAATAATTATTTAATTTTATTTTTCTTTTAAATATATAGTGATGTGATTTTTAGTTATATCTCATTCCCAAATTTATTTGTACTTTATTATTTATTATTTTTTTCATTGTATGATTTTTTATTCATTGTATTTACTTTTGGATCTTACAAATCGGGGAGAGAATTTTAATTTTTGTAATTATTAAGTTGGAGATAATTATGAGTGGCTCTCTGAATTTGTTTATTTGTGTTTTAATAATTAAATTATCCCACTCTTAGTTTATTTATTTATTATTTATTATGTTTATTATTATTATTCATTATTATTATTTTATTATATTTTGTGTTGAAGAAATTTCCCTAGTACATGACCTTTATATATGAAGTGGATACCTTTATGTATTCTATAAGAATTAAAAACCTTACTATAAATATTAGATATTTATAAAAGGGAGGAGTATTATGTACTAAATATTAACTAATGCATATGATGAAAAAATGTTGGACGAATATTATATATTCAATTTTTTCTTTTATATATGAATTAATTTTTAAAAATAACCTTTATATATACAGGGGAATCTTGAAAGTTCTCATGCACATTGAAGATAAACTCTTGTGTATAAAAATTTAGTGAAGATAGATACCCTTATGTATCATCAATGCACTATATGGATAACAATTAATCATTGTATGTGATAGATTATCAGTTCTACATTATGATGGGTAATCTAAGAAATATCAATTATATTAAAATTAAAATGTTTATAATTTTAAACAAACTAAGTTGCATGATTTCATAGATTATTCAAATATTGAATATCAATTATTATAGAGGATTAAAATAATTATTTAAGTTATAATAATAGTGATATTTTATAGTTCCTTGATAGATTTAATGAAATTTCCATGTGAAGCTATCATTTATCATTAAAAAGAAAAATCTTTAAGTTTAAACTAAATAAATTAGGTAATGTTTTTTCATCTATATATAGATTGGGGTGATAGTGATTAACAAACATGATTAATATACTAATTCACTATTTAACACTAAATTACAGCAAGGTTGAGAAGATAAATTATTTCTAAACTATTGTGGTGGATTGTTATAACCTACATCATTCTACATTGACAACGAAGGGAAGAAGCTAACTATTTTTACACCAACAACATCTTCTATAACTTTTCATTAGTTTAAATTATTTATATTTAATTTTACTATATATTTTTTATTATAATGTTGTTATCATTGTGTATCACAACTCACACACTAGTTCTACCACCATAAAAAGGTATATGTCTTGGTTGTGCTAACCAGATCAAAAAGCACTATCAACGGATTTTCTTTGGCTTATTTAAAGGAAAGGTTAGTTATTTTGAAACATTAAAAGGAAATTTTTTAGTTTAGTTATACTCATGGATATACTGGTTTAGATTTTATCCAATGAAAAGGAAAGGTTTTTTATGTACCTAAAAAAGGTTGTCTTGGTTTTATGCCTCCATGTTTATGGCTTATAGAATTATTTGGATAGTAAAAATATTTGACATACCATTATACATTTTCTTGGTGTATTTTGAAGTTTATTAAAAATAACTAGATTTCATATTGATATAATGATGTTTAAAATGTTTTTTAATGATTTCTTGTAGTATATTTTGGGTATGTTGATGTAATGATTGGGTATTATTTTAGTTTAATGAGATTCCCACTTAAATATTTAAATAGGGGTTTCATTTTTCTGTTATTGATTTTATGTTTTAAGATCCATTTGGAAAATCATTTTAAAATGGATTCATGGTTTCATTTCCAAATAAACATTAAAGGCTTATTTTTCACCGTATATAAAAGTTTTTTCTTATTATAAGCTACACCCTTGGTATAATCCCCAAGATATCATATTTTATGTGAACTTATAGATCTTAATAGTTTTATGTGAATATTGTTTTATTATCATGTAAATGGAATGGTAATTTTAATTAAGAGGGTGTATAGAGTTTATATGATTAGTTGATATTGTAATTAATTTCACCATGATATTTAATTAATATAAGATTTATGTATGATAAAATGTTACATATCCTGCAGTACTTAACTTCATGGGAACCCTATGAGTATAATAGTATGTTTAAGAGACAATTTTTATGCATTTTATAATTCTACTCTGACTAGTATTATAATGTATATGATATTCTATTTCTATAGAGAGTGACACATAGTCAGTCTAAGAAGTGTATGTTGAGTGTTATTTTTTATAAACACACCAATAATCTATATAGTGTTAATTTTCATGGAGAATGTTTAGGATTATGGCACTATAACTGAAAGAGTCTCCCATGATGCATATTATTTTAAGAAGGAATTTTTTCTATTCAACTTTGATTTTGGTTCTCTTACTTTTTAATACACTACACTTCCATGTTATACTTTACTAGACTTTAATTCATTTTCTGTGATGTTTTAAACATAATTTTTATTAGTGTTATTTATTGTTAATTATTTTTATTATATAAATACATTTAATATTATCAATTATTCTATACCTTTACACTTATTACCTTATATGGTTATACTTTTTATTTTCTCTATCACGATTCTTCAAATGGTTTATAAAATTTTTTAGATGGGTATCTGAGTTAAAATAACATTTTATAGGAAGAGAAAGGATTATTTTACTTTATTTTAATATAAATTGTGGGTTCTCAATTGGTTTTCCTTATGAAAACTGATTTTTTTTCTTAAAAAGGAATTATTTGTATTTAAAAATGATTTAATACAAGTTCATGAGTTTATTTTCATAAAATTTTAAAATCATTAATTTTTTATTGGGTTTAAAAAAAGTACTTATAGAATTGATTATAAATAAAATGCATCAACTTCTTAGAAAAATCCAACTTGGAAAGTTTTTATCACACCCATCATATACCACTCAGTATCAGTAGACTCGATGGATTTTTAAAGATCATGTTCAGGTTTTTTAGAACCTATTCATTTTAGATTACTTCTATTTGGTCGCTCATATAGTTGATATGGTCATGATGTCAGAGTGTGAACATGGGTCACAATATGATCTTCAATTTTTTATTTTAGGATTATTCTTTTATTTACCAAGGACCATATGTGTCTCTGTCATTTTCGCCTTTCCTTTTAATCTATGATAATAATTAGTTCTTTTTTGGTTTAGGATCAAAAGATTATATGTTATACTAAAAGTGGGGGAGTGAATTATAGTTTATAAAAACAAAACTTTCAATTTTTTATAACCACATTAATAAATTTATCAGATAAATTTTTTTGTTGATTGAATTTAAAATCAAAGTAAGAAAGAGTTTATAATAAATAAAATAAAATTTCCTTATAATATGCACATTAGAATAAGAAACCAATAAAACAAGTATAAAAACATTAAAAAGTAAGTAAAAAACATTCAAAAATAATAATAAAGATCCACAACATAACCTTAATTATAAAGTAAGCCTTTAACCTAAATCAAGGTATCCATGATGTTCAAATTATTGTAAAGGTAATTATTCCTTAACCACATAACCCATCAATCAAAAAAATCAGACACATCTCTATTTCATTAGCTTCTCGAACACTTTATCAGACCAATCTGAATAACCTTTGCCACTCTATCCTGAGGTCCCTCGATCAGACAAAGATCATACACTATAATTATAATTAAAAAAATTAAGTAATTAATAATATATCCTCACAATCATATGCGTAAAATAAAAAAGATCTAAATATTAAATCCAAGTGCTCTCTTGTAAAAAAATGTTACAAACCATTCATAGAAACTTTTTATTGCTTAGTAAACTCTCCCTTCTCCTTAAAAGAATATCTATTTATAGGCATACTCTCAATATTCATCTTCTTCATTTATCATAACTAGTTACAATGGCATCAGATGAACTCCTTATTTACTTATAAAGATTCAGCACAGTGTGTCAATTTGATGGTCATCTTGGTTTACACCAATACAATGTATAACGGTTTCATCTTGTAGAATATAAAATCGTCATCCAGTATATCGTATGAATTTTTTCATCCAGTAGGTTAATAAAAGTTCACATGGTAGACATATCTTCCTTTGTTCGGTAAATTATATATGTTAGAATTGGTAAAACATTGTCTAATAGACTTTGTTAAACTCCATATTCTATACTTTATAAACATTTTCCCGATGAACTTTGTATCCATAAATACAATGTGAAAAGTATATATACATCTGTTAAGAAGGTTTTTTTGAATATCCTCCATCTATAAAACTTTAAGAAATTTCTATCTCTTGTAAAATATATTCTCTATTTGGTAAAACATTTAACTATGGTGTAAAAACATATTAAAAACAAAGGAAGTATAAAATATAGAAATGTATAAAATTTTAAGGAAGTGTATTATGATCTTCAAAACTAAGGTTATAAATATTATAAATAATAAATTAAACTCATCATTCTCCTCCTTTTTAAAAATCAAAAATAAAAAAAATAAAGATAAAATTAAATTTTAAAAAATTAGAAGGACTCACTCCCATTGTCTTACATAATACCGAAGGATTGTATTCATCTCTCTTTCTCTCATAAATTTAAACTTCCTCCCTTTATCCCCCTTTCTTATAAAGTTTAGACACTTTCTATCCCTTTTTTATTATATAAATATTTTTATGAGGTATAAAGTGCTACCTTATGGAGAAAATTAAGAAAACATTCTTACAAAAGTTTTTATGGTAATATAAACTTCTTTATTTCCAAAGAATGGGAGAATAATGAAAGATTATTTTCAATGAATGTATGAATGGATCTCATTTCATTGAAACTTATAATGTTTATAATGAATATTTTTCGATAATAATTTTCTAAAAAATATATAAGAAAACAATAGGAAACATTTTTCAACAAGTTTGTAACAAAAAATTTTGAGAAAAAATTATGATTTTTTTTAAAACATATGAAAAAATATCCCCCCATTTTTTCGGGGTTCTTTATAGTGAGAATATAGGTAAACATAAAGTAATTAAAAGATCATTTCATGTTGACCATTCCAAGTTTTTGTTTAATATATTCAAATCTATTGGAATTGAGAGTTTTTCTAAAAATATCAATAATTTTTTCTTACATTCCAATAAATTATAAAATAATATCTCCTTTTTTGTCCCAAAGTAAATAGAATCTTATATCTATGTTTTCAGTACATGAGTGATGTGAGGGGTTTTTACTTAAAGATATACGGATTTTGTTATTGGAAAAAATATGAGTTTTACTCAAACACATGTCAAATTTAGTGAGTGTGTGTTGCATCCACAACACTTGAGCACAACAACTTACTATATCTATATATTCAGCTTCAATAGTGTAAATTGGTACTAAATATTATTTCTTACAATACCAAGAAACTAAATCCTATTCTAAGAAATGAAAAGTCCTATACTTAATATTTCTATCCATTTTACATCCACCAAATTCAGTATCCAAAAAACTTATTAATTCAATATAATTACAGAAGAATAAAATAATATATTATCCATAGTTCCCTTAAGGTAATGAAAAATTCATTTAAAATATTTAAGATGCGGCTACTTTATATTGGATTGAAATATTTAACATAATCATAAAGAAAACATTAAGTCTATACCACTATACATAATATATAGTAAACTATTAATCATTCCTCTAAAAATTTATGATTTAATGGTTTCCAAGATTCATCAAAACCTAAATATTTTAAAGTTTCAATAAGAGTACTAAAACTATTATAATTTTCAATTGAGACAATATTATTTCAATTGAGACAATATTATTTCATCAGTATAAATTTGAAAAATGACGCTTTCCTTCCAAACTTTTTTAATAAAAATTTTTGGATAACCATCAACCTTAACAAAAGAATATTATAATAAAAATCTGGTAATTTTATCATACCAAGATCTTGGGGATTATTTAAGTCCATAAAGTTCATTTGTAAGTCTAAAATCATTATCTTGAGATTTTTTATTTTCAAAAATATGTGTTTTTTTAACATAAAATTCCTCTTACACTTATATGTTAATCAAAAAAAACTTCACATTCATTTAATAAAGAATAAAATCTTATAATGGTTCATAGAATAGAAGTATATGAATATATTCAAGTCTAACTACTGGGAAAAAAATTATTCATAGCCTACTATTTCTTGTTTATTATATCCCTTTAAAACAAGTCTTTACTAATTTCTTATAGTTATACCATATTCATCATGTTTTTAATGGAATCACCATTTTAGGTCAATTATATGAAAAATAATTTGGATTTTCTTCCATGTCACGAACTCTATTCCTTTAAAATTCATTGATTTTATCCTGTATTTATTTTATCTAATCTTTATCACCTAAATCCTCATCATGAGTCTTAGGTTCGAATTGTGGTAATAATGCACAATATTCTCATTTATTTCTCCAAAAAATTCTCTTTTTTATAGGTTGATCTACAGCCCCAATAAAGTTATAAGTGGGATGACTCCTTAATATTGTCCAATTTCTTGGTTTTTTAAATTATTTTTCTTCAATAATATGATTATTTTATTCTAAATGTATAAATTTTGAAAATATTTATAAATTTCTTCTCTCTTGTAAATAATTTTTCAACATGGTTATGAAAAATAGTTTTAAAAACATCATTTGATGACATGGTTTATATAGCTTTAAAAAAGTATTAGTTTCATCAAATTTAAAATGAACTTTTTCCTTAATAATAAATTTTCTTTCATTAAAAACAAGATAATCCTTACATGTTGTGGAATATTCAACAAACTTTTCTTCATAATATTTTGGAGAAATGTTTTGTAAATTATCTTGAGTATTCAGGATGAATAATTTACATAAAAAACACAAAAAAAAAGAGAATGTTTTTTCATTCTTCCTATCTACAACTCATTATGAATTTTATTAAGAAATTTTTTAATTAAAACATGATTTATAGTATATCCAGTTTAGTCAGAAACTAATATATGTAAAAAGTATTTTGTAGAAATACTTCCAAAAATTTTTGGACCAAATAAATACATGTGCAATAAATTTTAAGAATCATAAGTAGAAACTTCACCTATAAATTTTTAAGGATCACAAACTTTAGATGAATTAAAACTAAGCTTTGGTAAATCTCTAACTAGTCCTATATTTCAAATTTTGGATAAATTTATAACATTTTAGGGTATTAACCATCTATTCGATAACCAAAATTGATCTTCCATTTCACTAAGGTAAGTAATATCTTATCTTCTAAAGTGTTTTAATTATAGACTGAATATATTATCATTTCAATCTGCATAAAAATAAATTTATCTACGGAACATTGAATAATTCATTTTTCATTCCTCAAGTTAACAAGATATCCTTCATCACATAATTGACTTATGTTAATGAGGTTTTACTTAATACCTATAACATATAAAACATTAGAAATTATAGTTTTACCAATAAATAAAATATCACTAGTATTGTATCTTTTTTCTTGAGCATTATCTCTAAAAGTAACTTTTTCACCTTTCATCATTATAATCACCTAGAAAATTTTCTTTTTCCTAGTCATCTTCTAGGAACAAACACTATGTATTTACTAGATATTCTAACTTTTTACACTACTTATTTTATTA
Source organism: Viscum album (assembly GCA_963277665.1). Classification (NCBI taxonomy): domain Eukaryota; kingdom Viridiplantae; phylum Streptophyta; class Magnoliopsida; order Santalales; family Viscaceae; genus Viscum; species Viscum album. The sequence goes on along the minus strand of OY728128.1, from coordinate 1,506,250,116 downwards.
AAATTAAAAAATTAAGATTTTGGTACCCAAAATTTCTTGGGTCTAGAATTATTAGAGAGTGAAACATTAGGAATACATAACTATCCAAATTTATTAAACTGAATTGATACTAATTCTTTTTAGATATAAGACTTATGAAAACCAAAAAAATAAAAATTATTTAATGAAAATTTATTCTTAAAATGTCCACCTCTATGACATTTATTATATAAGGGTTCACTTTTTAGAACAAAGAAATTATTATGGAAATGAATTTTTTATTTACTAAAACCAATAACAAAAGTATTTCAATGAGGTATCATCTATCAGTATATATTATCAAAATTTTCCTTCCCAATATTGAAATGTTATAGATGTTTTTTCTGACATAATATTTCAAAAGTTTAGTATAATAACCATATTCTAAACTTTTTTTGTTTAGGTAGAACTAGATTTATTATCTAACTCTTAATAAAGATCTGAAATTTCTAAGGTAAGTTTATAAATTCTTGAATTTTATTTTTCAAGTTCTTCATTATAACTTTTATAGATTCTCACAACTTTGTTATTTTCATCTTCTATAAAAGTTGAATATCTAAATTCCTCTTCAAAAGTAGGTAAAGTATTATCATCCTCAGATGTAATATCTTTTTAGTATTTTGAATAAGTATAACATTCTTCATCCAAATTTGGATAGTTTTCATTCAAATCTAAATTTGTAAAATATTTCACAAATACCTTATCCATCAATCATTTTTTATTCTTTATAGTATCTTCATAAAAAACCATAACATTTTGATCTTAATCAATATTATCTAATGAACTATCTCTAAAAAATTCACTCCAGGTGTCTAAAGATTTTAAAATTTTCTTCAAATTATTCTTGTATAAATTAATCGTATTTTTATCCTTCTTATTCTTCTTTTTAAGTCAAGGATAATCTGGCCTTATCTAACCTGGTTTATAAAATTCCTAACATATCATATTATAAATAACCCTATTGTTAAATTTTTTTCTTTTTTAATATTATAGTATTTATAACAAGAATCTTTATTCCAAAAATTCTGTTCATTCTCTAAGAAATTTGTTAAAGTTCATCTGCACTCTATTCAGAAGAACTATTTTTTGTCTCAAATTTAACTTTATTTCTCTTCAAAGTCTTAGGAACATTTTCACTTGATATAAATTTATCAACTTTTATGGATGTAGTGTAAAAATTTAACACATTATTATTTTTCTCATTCTCTATATCTCTTCCAATATAACCTCATATTTCATGAGAGTTCCAAGAAGATCTTCTAATCTGAACATTGTATCATCAAGAGTTATTTCTTAGATTCTCACTCATTCAGAATAATATCAATAATATTATCAACCAAATGGTTATATAGAAAATATATATCTCTAAGTGACTGTAGACTATTTTATATTTTCATAAAGCATTGATACAATTGATTAGCTGATTCTCTATATAGAAAATAGGAATCTCTATAGTCTACTCTTAACATAGATCTTCTTATTTATAAAATTTTTATAATTCCAAAATGAGGTACTTCAAGATTATTCTAAATATTATTTGTTGTCTCATGGTATGAGATCAAACTATAGATATTTATTATCCTATAAAATAGAAAAGTAATTCTGAAACAAAAGTTAAGTTGATATTCAATTTACTATACTCTAGTTAAAGTATTAAATACCTTATCAGTAATTTTAAAAATTCTAGCCATCATAATAAAATCTTCTACTCTAGTATTGATAATGATATTTTTATTATGATCTCTCTAATATTAATAATCAACAGCATCAAATATTGGTGGTCTTCTTGGATATAGATTTCCAAGTGTCCCAACAAAAAAACCTTCCCTCTTAAAAAAAGATACTCTTTTTAAAAAAAATATGTCAATGTAACAGTTTATAACCAGTAGAAACATACATTAATACAAAATATAGGATAAAACGAGTATATATTTTAATATAATAGTGGGGTGAATTAAATTTTATAAAAGTTAAACTTAAAATTGTTTCTAACTTCTTTGATAATGTTATTAGATGAAGTTTCGTACCAATTAAATTTATAATCATGGAACCAAAGAGTTCATAATAAACAATGTAAAATTTTCTTATAACATTCATAGTAGAATTAAAAAATAGAAAAAACAAATACAATAAAACATTATAAATTAAGTAATAAGCCTTAAAAATATTTTATAAGAATTATCCACACTTTAAAAATCATTTTAAATGAAGTCTTGAACATGAATCAAGGTATCCACAATATTCACCATATCGTAAAATTTTGTCTTCCTTAACCTCATAAGCTCTTGATCGCAAATATCATACACAAATCTATTTATTTAGACATTGAAACCCAAAATTATAACAATTTTAATCGCCTTTTTATCTCTACCCTATGATCCCTCAATCAAAAAAAGATCAAACACAACGATTGAAAAATAAAAAAACTCAAGGAATTTAAAGTGTATCCCCATAATCAGATGCTTGAGGAAAAACTATCTAAATATTAAAATTAATTGCACTCTTTTAAAAAGATTGTACAAACTATTCACAACAAATTAACATTTATTGGGTAATGCTCCCTTCTCCTTGAAAGAGACTTTTTTATAGATGCACTCCCAATAGTCATATTTTTCATTTCTTATGGTTGACTAAAATAGCATCATATGAACTCCTTCTTCAATTGAAAAGATTCATGAGGTCATATTGTTTTACACAATTATAGTTTATAAACGTTCCATATTATAGAATAAAAAATCTTCATCTAGTATAATGTATGAATTTCTTTATTAAATAGGTTAATAAAAATTTTCTCACTAGATAGGTTTGCCTCAGTCTAGTAAATTATGTCTGATAAACTTGGTAGAACTTCATCCTGTGGATTTAATTAAACTATATAGACTAGGATTTATAAACCTCTATCGGGTGAAATTTTTATTCATCCATCTGATGTATAAATTATAAGTCTATCTAGAATGGAAATTTAATCTAATGTAATCTATCTAAAAAACTTTATGAAAGTTTGATTTGTTGGAAAGGGTATTTTGCATCTGATAAAACATTGATATTTCCTAAAAATATCTTTAAAAATTGGGAAGCATAAAAGTAAGATATATATAAACTTTTAGGGAAGTGGATTGTAATTTTCAAATTTAAGGTTAGAAAGTGTACAAATAATTTTCTTCAACTCAACAGTTGGCCTTTAGGATTTATATTATGTAGAGTGAGTTGGTTATATAATTTTTTTATGCCTTGATTATTATGTTTTTATATGTGAGTATAATTTATCTTGGTATTCATGGAATTACAAGTTATGGAAACAGAATTCTGGATTCATGATAAGTTTTTTCAATATTTTTTACTGATATTTAGAGTGTGAAATCATTCCCACCTAGTCATATTTGATACCCATGGTTCATGTTGCCAATATGTAGTGATCAAGAATGTATTTTGGAACCTATCATAGGATAGCCTAGGTACTAGGTAAGGATATTTCAAGTTGGTTAAAGAAAAACTAGTATCATATCCCTCTTATTATTTGGAGATAAATGTAAAAGTAGAGATAGAAATTTCAAAATCTAATAGGTAGGTGCAATGATAGTTTAACTAACTCTTTCACATTCTGAACCTTCATTTAGTATGGGTAGTCAAGTTATGATTCATGAATTTTAAATTTATTTTTCATTTATTTTGAAATATTTTGATCCATATTGATAGTTTTAGAGATTATATTAAAGATATATGGGTGATTTAGAAATTATTCTTGTTTAAGTGTGAAAATGGGAGACTAACTAGAGGTGCACAGTTAACTCTCATCGCTTATAAAACCCCAAAGATCCTATGCACAAGGTTCTTAGTAACTCTTATTTGAAATTTCATTATGGTATCCCATTCCACCAAATTATGTATCGTCAAAATCCCCTTATATTTTTCTATGGAACTCCCCTTAAGTTTCTCAGTTACCTTGGGTTATGTTTTTTACCATTTATAATGAATTAAAGATAGTTTTATGATTAGACGATGTCACTTGGTCAAATTTTGATGTTCGTTTGTGTTAAAAACCTAATTCTATTGTAAAATATAAATTTTTAAATAAAAAAATAAGTTTAAAAAATGTAATGATGTAAATTTTTTGTTTTGATCGTTTTAAGTGATTTTAATCATGAGGATTTATGATTGAATCTCACATTCTTGTTTATTTAGAGTATGATTCCTAAAAAACATATTGAATAATGGGAAGTATGTATCATGGGATGTTCCTTGAATTATGGTCCCTCGTGGTAAGGATGTAGTCTTTCTATTTGATGAATCTTCCCAGACTATAGATAGAGTGATAGATTCAAACCCTTATTAGCACTTGGACCAAACTTGAGAATTCTTGACATAACATTCATTCATCTTTCACAAAGATTTGAGTCTTAAAAGGATATATAGTGGCTAGATAAGATTTAAGTAATATTTAACTCACTAGAAACTCTTGAATCCTTGAGAGTGAAATCCACCTTGAACTTTTATTAAGGACCAAGTCCGGAATTGTGGCAGTCTATCATTCCTTCATGGTTGTGGGATGACATAACTTTGAAGAATCTCCTTGTTTTGTTATTATTCCTTATATAAAGAAACTTCCTCGTCTATACTTTTAGTGTGTTTAGTTAAGGCATTATAATCCCACTTTTTTGAAAACTTTTACTACATTTCATCACATTGTTTGACTAGTTCATCTTAGAAAATTCTATAAATAGAGGTATTGGTAAAGGATCAAATCCCAACTATATCACAAATCTAGATTGTAGTCTGATGGATCCTATATAGTGTACCCATCCCTATTTTATTTTCCATATTATTCTTTAATATTACTAGCCCATCAGTAAATTCCATTCTATTTTATAATATTTGGTACCTTGTAATCTTTTGGGAAATTTTATAATTATTTCTATATAAATATAAATATACTATTCAAATGGTTATTCCATTTTAGCCACTTTGGTTATAGTGATTATGTTTTTCCTTTCAGTGAATTATATGGGATAGGTTGGTTTTATCCCCACCCTATGATAGTTTTAACCTTAAATAATCCTGAGACCTATGATGGGTATCAATATTCAAACAATATCATAGGGATTTCTTATGTATATGTGATGGGTTTTCAATGGATTTGAATTTTTAAAGTATCGATTGTGAATTTTGTGTGGTGACCTGATGTATTGATCTCTTAATTCTAAAATTATTATAGATCCATATCATCTGATAAGATCTCTAGAATCTATCATTATTTTTTTCTATATAAGGTTGAATATGCCTTTCATTATCCATTCAATCTAAGTGAAATGGTTTTTATTCTTCTTATATGTAATCTTTGTTGACTTTTTGGGGGAAGAAAGTGATATGGTTATGATAATAGTCACATAATGAAGCCAATTGTAGGTATTTTTTATATAATTATTTAATTTATTAGAATTAGTCAATTCTATCATTTAATTTTTCTAATTTGGAGAGTTTTGTACAGCTCCAAAGTTAGTTCATGATCGGTGCACAGTTAGTACTAACAATGTGGTTTTCCTTATTATATGATTAATATCATATGGTTAGCATGTGATTACAAGTAACCATATATATTAATCATACATATAGTTTGAATAATCCTAGAAGTTTAATCTTATTCATGAAACTTCATGTTCTATAGAAGGTGTGTGGTTAACACAAATTTTGGTAAATCATGTATCTTAATCATACATGGAAAAGGGAAATAGTGAAGACTAACCTTGTATATGATGGAATTATATTCAGTTTCTAGTGCTTGTTTAGATCAAAATTTATTTAAATGTGATTCTAAATCCCGTCGCAATTTCTTGGAGATCTAGTGTCTCTCATATATTCAATGCATGGGGTGGAAAACTATGTGTCTAAATGTGCATCTTTTATAGATTTTTATTTCTATGAAATTCCAATCCAACCCCTGTAAATTTTGACTTCAATTTTGGGTTTCTACCTCTTTAATTTGTAGGAATAAACTCTAAGTGAGCAATAGTAATGTCCCTCCCTTCTCATATGGTTTTTCAGCTCCTCCCCTTTGATTCCAATTGAGTTATTTATGTTTGGATCTCTTCCTGTATTTTTTCCCTTCTATTTTATTATCTTCTTCTATTTATTTTTCTCCATTCCATGGGTCTAAGGAGGTTGTACCTTATATTTATGTTTTTATAAAACTTGAGTTTCATGATGTTTAGATTGTTTGGATGGCTTCATTAATCATATTCTCTCTATAACTAAATATTTATTTCTATCTATTTTAGAATTAGGTAGGTGTTTCCAGGTGATTTAATTTTTCTTGAATAATCATGTGATGTTTGTATTTATTAAACTCCTTTTTATTAAAATTATCACTATTATTCTCTTCTTGGATGAATCTATAAAAAATAAATGTTTTATGATTTCATGGATTAAGATAAAGTGGTTTTAACAGATTCCTAATTTTATATTTTTATTACATAAATTTACATAGACAAGGAGATTATTAAAATGTCATCAAGGGTATTTATAAGTAAAAATATTTTTTTAAAGGGAAATTTAAATTTCCTAATAAATTTTTATTATTTTATTTCATATAATTATTGTTTGGTTTATGATTTATGGAAGTGTTTTGATAATAATAATCCATGACTGACCATTACACATTCATTTGTTATATTTCTATGTTTTTTATGTCTTTTTTGGATTCTATATTGATATAATGGTGTTTAAATTATTGTTTAATGCTTTCATGTAGTATATAGTGGGTATGTTTGTATTATAATTGAGTTTAATTTTGGTTAATTATATTTTATATCTCACATGAATCTTTAATTATGGGTTTCCTATTTTAATGTTTGAACTAATGATTGAAGACCCATTTGGAAAAAAATAATGGATTTGTGATTTCATTCATAAATAACCTCTAAAGGCCTATTTGGCACCTTGTATAAAATTGTTTTCTTATTATAAGCTAAAACCTTGGTTTAAGACCCAATATATCAGGTTTTATTTGAACTTATAGATTTAGAGTGTGGTATTTGATTATTGTTTGATTCTTATGTAAATGGAAAGGACCATTTTAATAAAAGGGTGCATATATATGAGTTGATGAGTCGATATTGTAATATATTTCCCTATGATTTGTTATGCATATGTGATTGGTATATAAAAAAAATTCTTTCCCCTAATATCTAACTTCATGGGAACCCTTGATATCTATGAGGGAGGTCATTATATGGTTACTATATTAGTTATTATTCCACTCAAACTAGTATACTATAGTATATGATATGCTCTATCTATAGGGAGTTCCACCTACTTAGGCTATGAAACTTTAGTCGGGTATATTGGTTAGAGACATGACAATAGACCAGTAGGTGTTAGTTTTTTTATCACATCTTGAACTACCTCAAAAGTTTCTAAAGATTTTCCATTTTGTGTGTTACATTCCAAAAATATTTCTATCATTCTTCTTTGATTTGTTTCTCTTTCTGTTCAATTTACTACTCTACCATATTATTCTTTACTTTTATTTAATTCATTCTTCATCATGTTTTAAACATATTAAATAACAATAGTTACTTTTTTATAAATTATTATTATTATATAGATACATTTAATATTAACATTCTTGCTTTACCTTTACACTTGTCACTTCATATGGTTAAATTTATGATTTTCTAACTCATGATGACCCAAATAGTTTGTAAAATATTTTTGAAGGGTATACGAGTTAAACTAATGTTTTCCAGTAAATAAAAGGATTTTTTTAATTTATATAAAAATAAAAAGTCTATTTTCAAATGGTTTTCTTTGTAAAAAACTAAATTTTTTATTTAAAATAACTTTTTGGAGTTTAAAAATGGATTTAATTCATGGTCTTGAGTTTCTTTCTTAAAATTTCAAAATAATTAATTTCTTCCTATATTTTAAACTCGTATTTATATAATATATTATAAAACTAAATCAATTTCCACATTGGTTAAATTCTAATGGAGATGTTTGGGTCACGCCCTACTTATACCACTTAGTGTTGGTAGACTCTTTTGAAGTTGACAATCGGTTATAACATGATCTTAGATTAAATATTTCGGGATTATTTTTCTGTTTACCTTAAACCATGTATATTTTTTCTGTTTCAAATTTTATTTTTTATCTAATATCTTATGTTTGTTTTATTATATGTCTTCATGGTTTATGTTAGGTAATGTGAGTTATATATTTAATATGGTTATTCCTTGTTTGGTTTTTTTATATTTGTATCTTATTTATCCTAGTGTGATAAGAAGTCCAAAGTATGGATGCACCATGAGGTATTATTAGTAAGATCGTTTCCCAATTTAATGATATTACGTGGGTGAAATCATTCCCAATTATTGATATTTGATACCCTTAGATCTTTTCTTTGGCCTATGGAAATTACGAACATGCTTCAGACCCTATCATTGGTCATCTTGGGTATCAATTTAGGATAGCCCAATTTAGTTCCTGAAAAATGGTATCTACACCCTTTTTTATATGGGTATAAATGAAAAATTAGAGATGTTAATGTCACAACATGATAACTAGGCTTGGGAAGAGTCAAGATAACACTTTCCCATTATGAACCTTGAGTTACCATGGGTATACGGGTCGTGAGTCATGAATTTTAAACTTATTTTTCATTTAATTTGGTATATTTTGATATATACTGTTGGTGTTCAAAATTATATTAGGGTTATATGAGTTATTTATAAATTTTTTATGTTTAAATGTTAAAATTTTATATTAGCTGGAGGCACCCAATTAGATCACATGGCTTGAACAACCACAAATATCCTATGTATATGGTTTTCAGTAACTCATATTTTTAATTGCATGGTTGGTGAATGGTCCTCGAATCATGTATCCAAATAATGAACAACCATATACCCGTTATATTTTTGAGTGGAATTCCCCATTATATTTTATGTTTCTTTTGGTTATGTATGTTTAATATTTTAGATGAGTTAAAGAGAGTTTTTATGATGCATTATTATTACTTGGTCATATTTTTTCAATGCTTTGTATTGAAAAATATAGTTCAAATGTTAAAATATTACTTTCAAAATCAATAAATAATTTTACCAAAATGGATTGATATAAATTTTAATTTTTTCACTTTCTATGTGATTTGAATTTTGAGTGTTTCTTATTAAGTCTCATGTTATTATTTATTAATATTATTCCTCCCGAAAAAGTCTTGATGGATCAAGGGACGTATGTATCCTGGGATACACTTCATATTAGTGTATCGTTTGTTTTATATATATCCTTTCTAGTTATCAAATCTTACCAAAATACAAATGTAGTGGTAGATCCAAACCCTTATCATTGTTGGTTCCATGCCCAAGAATTCATAACTCCGAATTCGATAATATTTTATACCGATCAAGGTCCTTAAAAGGATATTGAATAGATAGAGAAGATTAAAGGAATATTAAATTAACTATAAAATATTTAAGCCTCATTATTGAAATCCACCTTGAACTTTTTTAAAGGACCGATTTGCGAATGGTGGGTGATTGTCATTATATTGTGTTGTAGGAAGATATGACTTGGGAGAATCTTCTCATTCTATTATCATTCCTTATAAAAAGAGGTATCCTCTTATATTGTTATATTTTGGAACTCCAATGAATTTTAATCCCTCATGTTTTGAAAGTTTTGAATAATTTTAATCATTGTGACTAATTCGGTCATCTTTGGAAATTTTGTAAACTAAAGTATCAACTAATAAATAAATACCTACCACAGCTCAAATCTAGATAGTAGTATGATGAAGCCTATTTGAGGTAACCATTTTCTTTATTTTATATATTATTTATTAATTATAAAAGTATATTATTCAATGAAATTATCTTTTAGAATATATAGTATATTTTACACTTTTTAGGAAATTTTAAAATTGTTTCCATGTGGATATGAACATAATTTTTGAGTGGTTATTTCATTTTAGCTTCTTCAATTATGGGGATTAGTTTGTGTATTTTAGTGAATTTCTTAGGATGACTTGGTTTAGTTCCCCCAACACACACCATCCTAGTGTAAACCTTAAATGGTGGGGGAGACATATGATAGGTCTTAGTATTTTAATCATCTCTTTAGGATTTATGGGGTTTGTATTTGGGATATAATGTAGATTATAATTTTTTTGGAAATATTTATGGATTTTAAGAGGAGACCTAATGGGATAATATCTTTGTTCTGAAATTGTTTTAGAATCATACCATATAATTAAATCTATAGAGTCTCTCTTTCCCTTCTATATTAGGATAAACCTATCTTTCCTTATTTGGTCTATCTTGGTGGAATGGTTTATATACTTTTTTATATGATCTTCAATGAATTCATAAGGGGAAATTATATAGGGAGGATAATTTTATTTCCCCAATTTCACTTTTGTGTACTATTTTATTTAATTGTTGAATTTATTATAATTATTGAAGTTTGGGTTCAAATTTTTCAAATTTTGAGAATTTTTCACAAATGCACTCTCAACACATGGTTAGTAGTGATCATATTGATTTATTTTATATATGATTAATTGAAATAGTTAGTTCATGGTTAATATTAACCATAAGTATTATCCATATGTATGGTTATTAGAAGTCATGAATTTTAATATTACACATAGGAATTTTAGTTCAATGGAATACATGTTGTTAGTGTGGAGTTTAGTGAAATTTGTAGCTTAATTGAACATGTTCAAGGGAAACCATATGATTTAAACTCACACAGGGTTAACTTTTATCTAGTGGATGGCACACAAATGGTGTATGGTTTGGTAATCAATATAGCAATTTCATGGAGATCTAGTGTGTCTTAGAAGATCAGTTTGAAACCTAGTGGGTGTGACTGTCTCAATTGAATGAATTTAGAGAAACTATTTTATCACAATACATTATCATGCTATTATAGGTTTATTTTTTATAAAATTTGGAAAAAACAATAACAAACAACGATCGGATATTTTTCAAAAAAATAGACATTTTTTCCAATATATAAGCAACTTATTAATTCATTAAAGGTATTCAAAATCTCTCAAAAATTATCCACATAATATACTATTCTATATATATAATACGCATTACTTTTACTCATAACCTCGAGAAATGGAAGCATAATAATGGGGTTAGATCAGATTATCAATAAGGTAAATCATAAGTGATAGCAATTAAAGATAATAAGTGATCATAAGATGAGCATATGGTTATAATAAATCTATATAAGAAAGTTATATCTTAAAAGCATATATCATAAATCATGGAATAAGTCATGGAATAACATAAAAGCCTAGATATCTAAAAAATTATGCATAAATATAGAATTTAACGTGGCCTAAAAATATTAACAATTTATAAATGTGGCACGGTCATAAGAATAAAAACCTTTATCATAAAACTCATTATTCCCATGCCTATGTGAACAAAATCATTATGTCCATGCCTAAAAATGTGAGAAAACAAATTATATCCATGCCTATGTAAATAAACTCATTATTTCTACACCTTGTTATCTCATGAGATATCAAACTTAACCAATTCATTAGAAAATGGAATTGGAGCCCACCCATAACCATCCTTACATTTGTGTTCCATAAGAAATCAATACTATCATAAATAACCTAGGTAAATAAAATGGGTTCCATATCCCCTTAAAATGAAATCAGATGTGGAAAATATTCATAATTAAAATTATAAACACAATAAATCCATCAAATATAAATAGGCATCCAATGGTAATAAATAGCTTTCTTGTTAGATATTGTTTAATGAATTATTTAGTATTTACACCATATAGATAATGATTATATGGTTTAGTCAATAATTTCCCAAATTAATTGATGAATGAAATCTTTTTGAACACCCTTTAATTAAAGAAAGTAAATATAGATTATTCATAAAAGAAATTCAATAGAAGAAAAATAATATCTATTCATAATGGATAATTAGTCAATATAATGGAAATGATAGATCATTTTTATGATAGGAAATAAAATTTCATAATTCATCCAATGAAATAATTTGGATGGTATCATTTGAATAATATCCTTGATCAAGTATAAAATATTTCAAATCATATTGAGTTGAATGGAAAACATTTTTTAGGAGGATTAGAAAAATTATTTTGGAAATAACAAACATTCTTCATTTATTGGTAATAATATCTTTAAGAAGAATATTTTTAAAAAAACAAGAGAATAAGAATTTATTTTATTAAAGATAAAAACATAAATAGGAATTTTCTTAGAAAAATAAAATAAGGTGGAAAGTAGTGTTCATATAGAATACATTAAAAATAAATTCTTTCATCACTTTGAAGAAAATGAACCATACATAAAACATTAAAAATTTATTTTAAATTTTTAAATAATATCAAGTAGTATAAAATGAACTTAAAAAATTATTGATGTATATAAATGTAAATTATTAAAATCATTTAATGAATATGGTCATAGAAGACAAGGATTCCAAACCAAATAGAACAACTAGGGGTAATTTCCTTTCAATAAGTAAATAATGAGCCTAAGGGAAATAAAATAGAGTTTAGAAAAGTAAAACTTGAAGAATTAACAAAGGATAATAAAATTATATATTTTTTTGAGATAAAATTATAATAATTACCCAGATGGATAAATAAAATTATAGTGTTTAGGAGGTAGATCATGAAATAGACAATGAAATCTCATTAAATTAAAGTTATATTCATAAATTAAATAAATATTTTATTGATACACTATATAAAATAAAACATGGTATGCAATTTCAAACATGTCACACAGATTTGAAAATGAGACAAGGAATCCCTTAAACCATTAGTAACTTTTCAATCAAAAGAACATGAAAGATAAAATGTGAGATGGATTTTTAAATTTTATATATTTTGATAAAATTATGATAAATTAATTCCATGGCTAATATATGCACCAGAAAATGAAAAAAGTTCTTATGACGCATCATGCCTCAATGAATAAAAATTTAGATGTAAACACCCTTAACTTAATTCCAAAAATACACTAAAGAACTTGAAAATCACATATAACAAAAATAAATATATTAATCACAAATTTTATATCCTTATTCATATCTATAGACTTTTATAAACATTTTTAGAAATTATTCTTTACGTGTGTATTAGTGATTTATTATCTATTTTCAATATCGATTATGTGTAATCTTGATCATTTTGGACTAGTTTCATAATAGCAGTGTTGTTATTCATTGTTATCCCAATGTTTGTCATTAACAGATCATAAAAAGTGCTATAATTTATTATTTATAATGATTTATAATGTTATTATTTCACTTTATGGGATTTTTTGTTATGATCCTTAATGTTAAAATTGGGGATGAGCATGTTTTCGTGATTTTTAAAAAATAAATGTTGTTATCTTAATTATTGAGTTTAATATCAATGTTCCCATTTCCAGAAAAAAATCAAAAAATTGTTTAATTATTTTTATATTATATTATTGGAAACAAATTTCTCATAGTCATCCATAATATTATTTTATATCATTAGTCAAGTAGGTGGTTAGACCAACAAAAACATGAACATACCATAATTAAAGGATGAGCATGGTTATTAAAGTGGTTTATTTTAGAATAATATAACTATTGAAGAATAATAATGACATTATTTAGATATTTTTATGTTTTTTTAATTATATTTTAATATATTTTAATAAATAATAATTAAACTAGATGAAAAATGTGATATGTTTCTTTTGGGAGGTAATAGTTTGCACACGCATGAATGATGTTTTAATTTTTATTAATATAAATGGAAAAAATGGTTAATAGTTGTTCCTTTATCATAATAATATTAATTTTATGAAAAATTCTTTTTTATTATATAGTAATTATAAAAATATATTTAGGAAATTAATATAGAAAATAAAAGAATTTGGGGGGGAAATTGTACTCACATTGAGGACTTGGGATTTCCCTCAGAGGAATCCTTCGGAAGAGAGGGATTGGGGTAAATTATTATAACCAAAAGGAAATTAAATTTAAATAGGATTATAGTGTAAGGAAATAAATTATATTTTCAAGAGGAAACATAAATTTTTGAGTGGTATTGAAGGAGTGGTGAGAGACCCATTTTAAAAGTGATTATAATGTCCTTTTTTCTAAATATTTCATCTTAATATAAAAAGTGCACCTGTTTTTCATCTCAATTAGACACTAAAATGAAAAATAAATTATTTTTGGGTTTTTTAGAAACATCTTAACCACTCAATTAAAAAAATTCTTTTACATGTTTGGTATTTTTTGACTTTGGTTAACCCTTTAACCCTTTTGACTTTTAAAGTGATGACTAGTTTTCACCTATGTAATTTACTTTTAATGCATAAAAAATAAAATAGAGTTTATTAAATACTTATAACTTTCTAATTCCAAATATTAAATACATTTTATCAGATAAAATTTATATTTCTAAGAAAAAACAATTTTAACATTAGAACATGTAAGTGTAAAACCCAATTTTTAGAAAAATTATTTTTTGAAGCTTAAAATTTATGTATATGATAAAATTATAAATTTATTTAATTTTCATGATATAAATTATCTTATTATAAAATAATAAAATTTATTATCTTCTAAATAAATACAAGTCATAATTTAAGAAATAATCTATAATTAAAATAAAATACCAAAAAGTTTTCGTTAGTTGGAAAATATTAATTAAGTTCATAAAATTTTAAACATTGATTTTATAAATTCATAATGGTATTTTAAAACATATGGTTTTACTAATTATATATATATATATATATTATCAGTTAAATGGTTTTATAAACTTTTATATCTACCTTATTTAATTAAAATGTTATAAAATTTCATGCTTTCGTAAACAATATATTTTTCACAATTCAACTAAAAATAAACTATCTTAGAAAATTTTAAAAATTCATACTAAGATAATTTTGAAATTATAAATTAAAAATGTTTTTATTTTTATCTATTTAAAATTATAATATTCCTAAATTAATTTTATTAATGTGCATATATTAATATTCCTAACCATTTATACCAAATATAACTTTTATAGCTAAGTCTTAGGAGAATCTGTAGACATTCCTTCCATGGATTTATTTCCAAGATCGTGTTTGTAAAAAAATATTAAAACCAAAATGAGTATGATAATATCCAATAAGATCAGAGTAAATGAGCATATGAAGATGAAATCTCAATCCTTCAATGTCTTCTCCAATGGAACCTTTATTTCAACCTATAATATTATGTCACACTTGGTTCATCCTACAACTCTGTTGGTTAAACCTATGTTACTTTAAGATCTATTTTTTCATACTTCTTACCCTAATCCATTATGGTAATTGGGAAATAAATCCTTCATAATGGTTCATAAAGATCATATGGTCAACCAAATAATATCCCCTTTGAGTGTCTAGCAAGGTGTATAGTCTTAAACCCACTAATTGTGCACCAGAGTGAAGATCGAGTCGATACTCAAAAATCATTTTTCAAGGTGATTACCCCAAGGTTTTTATGTTCTATAACCACATCCACTTTCTAGTATCCATATGGGGATATAATTTCTTGTAAAACCAAATACTCAAAACATTTCCAAAATTTCATAATTTTATCGTATACTTAGACTTATCCCATAGACTTATCCCTGGGATTTTCATTAAATTTTTCTTATCCTAATTCATAAAATATTAAATATTATCTCAAATAACCTAAATTATTATCTATACCATTGAAAATATAACCAACCAAAACTTATCAAAATTTTCTTACATTTTTAACTCCAAAATTATACTTATCTGATATCATCCTAATCTCCAAAGTTATCTAAACCATACTCTGATACCAATTATATATCACCTTGGATGTTACCACCTCAATTATATAAATTTAAAGAAATTATTTTGTTATAATACATTCCCATGATCTTTTATGTTTATATTATTAGATAATTATGAAAAAAAATAACTAATAAAACTCATTTATTTTTCAAATAGTGTAAATTTTGTTCACTATAAAAGAAATTGTTTAATAGATAACATGTCTTCAACATATACCACAAATTCTACCCATGATATTCTATTCTAAACACATCATGTGTCTTATTTTTATTTATAATATTGAGAAATATAAACATGAAAAATGGATGAGCTAAGATGCCCGGTAAGGGTAAACATAAATGATAACAATCAAAGATCGTAAGTGGTCATAAGATAATTATATGGGTATAATCAAGATACATAAAAAATTTATACCCAAATAATAAAATATCGTAAATCATGGAATAAGGTAGGTCATAACATAAAAGTGCAACAATATCATAGAAAAGTGTCATAAGCATGGAATGTAACAAAGCCTTAAAATAAAAACAATATAAAAAAGGGGAAAATAATCATCATAAGAAAACTTTGTGAGAAAAATCATTTTTCCCCTATTTACGTGAAAAAACTCATTATGTTCACACCCAAAAAATTTAAGAAATGCATTGGTCCCAAGACTATGTTGTAAGAATCGTTATTTTCATGCCTTATTATATCATGAGACATCAAACTTAACCAATGCATTGGAGGTGATATAAGAGGCCACCAATAATCATCCTTTCATATGTATGCTAAAAGAAATAGAACATATCATAAATAACCCATGAAAAAAATGGGTTTTATATCCTTTTAAAAATGAAATTGAATAACAAAAAAATAAAAATTCAATCAATAAACATGATAAACCCAAGGAATAAAAATCTGTATACATTGAAACAAAATAAACTTGGTAGATATCATTCAATTAAGTATATAGTATTTACACCATATAAATAAAAGATATCTGTTTTAGTCAATAATATATTTGATAAACCGATGAATGAAATATTAGGGATAAATCGTCAGTTAAAGGAATAAAACATTGAGTTTTCACATAGGAAATTCATTAAAAGAAAAATAATTCCTACTCATATTGGATGGTTAAGAAAGGAAATGCCAGTGATGGATTATTTTTATGATGGAAGATAATATTTAATAAACCATCCTAATAAATAAGATGGATGGTACCTTTTGAATAATATCCTTTATCAATCATAAATTTGTCAAAGGGTATTAATTTATAAGAAAATATTTCTTTAGGAGTATTTGGAAAATCTATTTTGAAATAAGAAAAATTATTGATATTTTTTAAAACAGTTTTTTAAATTAAAGTATTTTATAAAAACCATGTGATTAATAATTTATTTCTAAAAATATGAAGACTTTCATATGAATTTTAATTGAAAAGAAAAAAAATGGTATCAATATGTGTTTACAAAGAAAATGTAAAAAATATTTTTTCCACACATTAATAAAAATGACATGTACAGAAAATTTTAAAAATTTATTAAAATATTTTAAATAATTTAAAGTAGTATAAATTGATATTAATAAATTATGAAGGAATATATAAGTATATTTTTAAATGAATCCAAATAATATGGTCATGGAAGTGAATAATTTTTAACAAAAAAGATGAGGTAGGGTCAGTTTCCTTATAATAGGTAAATAATGAGCCTTATGGGAAATTAAATAGGATTAAGACAAGTAAAACCAAAATAATGAATATAGGATAATAAAAGTATATGTGTTTTATATAAAAATATATAAAAATTCCCTATATGAATTATCTTTCAAAATTAATATTTATTTGAAAATGAGATTGGGGACAAAATTCTCACGGTATTAGTAACATAAGAGTTGAAAGATACTATGAGAGAGATCATGAAAGGATCATTGACATATTAGTAAATGGAATATATTTTCATACATGAAATAAATATTACATTTAATACACTATATAAAATAAAACATGGTACACAAATTTAAAAATGTCTCATGGATTTTAAAATAAGACAAGGAAACTCTTAAAACTTTGGTATTTTTTAATTGAAAAACCTTGGAAGATGAAATATGTGATTGATTTTTAAATCCCTTATATTTCATTAAAATTATGATAAAATAAATCCATATCCAATATATAAACCAAAAAAATGAAAATGTGGTGACTAAGTATCATATCTAAATGAATCAAAATTAAGAAACAAAAACCCTTACATTAATTCCTAACTTCCACTAAAGTTCATGAATCTACTATACAATAAAAAATATCTTAATTAAACATTTTAAAACCTAATTCATATTCATAAAATTTTATGAACATCATTTATAATTATTTTTTAAACATATATTAGTTATTTATTATCAATTTTTAATATCCATTATGTGTGATCATGATTATTTTGAATGAGTTTCGTAATAGTGGTGTTGTTCTTCATTCTTCTCAAAAATATCATCAATAACTAATAATAAAAGGTATTGTGATTTATTATTTACAATTATTTTTAATAATATAATTTCATTCTATGGGATTTTTTTCTATGATCATTATATATGGAATCAGTTATGTATATCTCTTAGTGATTTTTAATGAAAAATGTTGGAATCCCAATTAATGAGTTTAATGTTAATGTAAAAATTTTAGAAAAAAATAAAAAAAAATCATTTAATTATTTATATCTTATTTTATTAGTTATTAAATTCTCATATTCATCATTGATATTATTTTATATCGTAGTTCAAGTAGGTGGTTAGACCCACCTAAAGATGAATATACAATAATTAATGGATGAGTACGGTTATGAAAGTGGTTTATATTAATATAATACAATTATTACAGAATAATAATGTTATAATTTATATATTTTTTAAGTTTTTAATAATATTTTACAAAATTTTAATAAATAATAATGAAACTAGATGAAAAACAAGATATATTGCTTTATTGAGGTGGAAATCCACATAAACATGAATAAAATTTTCATTTTTCTTAATGGAAAAGGGTAAAACTCTTTAATATTTATTACCTTATAATAATAAAATTAATTATAAAAACAATAATGATTTAATTATATAGTAATTAGAGAATTATATTTCGAAAACTAAGATATAAAACAAAATAAGTTAGGGAAAAAATAGTACTCATGTTGAGGGCTTGGGATTTCCCTTGGATAACTCCTTGGAAATATTGTGATTAGGATAAATTCTTATGAAAACAAGCTAAATTAACATAAATATTTTTATAGGGGAACTAAAAAATGGAATCTTTTCAAGAGGACACCTAAATTTGGGAGTATCCCTGAAGGGTTGGTGAGAGGCCCCATTTATAACTGGTTAAAATGGTGTTTTTGTGAATATTTCAACTAAATATTTTGAGAGCACTTGTTTCACATGTAAAGAAGAATCCAAAATGTAAAATAATTTCTTGGTGATAATATTTGGTCTAGAAAACATTATACACTCAATTATAAATATTTTCATAACACATTAGAACTTGTACACCTTTGGTTCACCCTTTTGACTTTAATTGTGGTAACTATATTTGACCTAAGTAATTTACTTTCACTTCCTAAAAATAAAATGGAGCTTGTTACTTATTTCTACCCACCAATTCAAAATATTAAATCCATTTTATCATATAAAATTTTCATTCATAATGAAAATAAATTTTAACATTAGCACATGTAACGCATAGAAACCTCCTTTGAAAAAAGTGTATTTTTAAGAATAAAATTTATTTATTAGATAAAGTTATAAATGTGTTTGATTTTAATGATATAAATTGGTTTATAATAAATAAAATATAATTTATCTTTATTTAAAATTAATCTGAAACCAAATTTTTCCAAAATAATAATAAATTAAAAGAAAAGACCAAAACAGTTTCTTTTATTCAAAAATATTACTTAAGTTTATACAATTTTAATCATAGATTTTATAAATTCATAATGGATTTTAAAAATTTATAGTTTTACTATTAATATGCATTCTTGATCAATTAAAAGGTTTTATAAACTTCTATTTCTTTCTTATATTATGATATGATCAAAAAAATTCAGGTTTTTGTAAAAACTCTATTTTTTACTATTCACCTAAAAAAATATAATATTTGAGAAATATTCTAAAAATAATACTAAGATAATTTTTCAAATATAAATTAAAATTTTATTTTATATTTACAAAAATAAAATCATCAAATTTATTAATTTATTTTTCATAGGAAATACAAAATATAAAGAAAATTTCTTTTATTGATAAATATATTTTTTGAACATTAAGTGTTCTTGATATTATTACATACCAGTTTTCAATTTTAATAATGTTAATCTATTATTTCATATATTTTAATATAGTAAATTTTTAAAATAATAATTTAAAATTGGTTCATTTAACTTATTAATACTTTAAATAGTTATTAAAGAAAGAATAAGCCTTTTAATATTAATTCATATTTTGTATTTATCCTATAAACGTAATATATTTTAATTGATTACTAAATTTTAATTTACTAGAGGTTTTATTCATCTTATAATTCCATAATAATGTTCATATAATATTTCATGGCTCGTTTTCATTTTATTTTACGTGTATAACAATCTATTAACATAATATTTAAGGAAAATATACAGTTAAATTTTGAGACATTATAATTAGTCCCCAAATGGGTAAACCATACAGAAAAACCATATAACCTTCCCATGGTTTCAATTTTGTAAAATTTCTATTCTACTCTTACAAATTTTTACCTCACTTTTGGGTTTTCTAACTCATCATGAGTAGAGATCTAAGAATCTATATCCCTTCCTTCATAGTTTTTTATATCCTCCTTTTCAATTCCAAATGATTTTTTCAAGGGTTAATCTCTATTTCTCTTCTTCCTCCTTATATTTCTATTGTCCTATACTATTTATTTTTTATTTAATTTCTATAGGTCCATGGTGTCTAAACCCTAGGTTTAGGTTTTTTCTAAACTATGAGTTTTATTATGATTAGGGTGTGTAAATTGCTTGTTTGGTCTTATTATCTCTATATTAGAAGGTTTTTTAACATATATGAAAGACCTAAGTTGGTTTTTCCAAGTCATTTACTTTTTCATTAAAAAACCACATTATGCTTTTATTACCTAAACATTATTTCCTTAAAATTATATCTATTCTTGTAATACTTGATGAATCTATAAATTATATATCAATGTTTTTTGATTTAATAGATTTACATAATGGGGTTTTCATAGAATCCTACTCTTATAATTTTGTTACAAAAAATTAACCATACTAAGTGTTTGTTAAAATGCCTTAAAGTGTTTTTTCAAATATAAATATAGTTAATGGGGCACTTCAATTTCTCAAGTAATTCTAATTATGTTATTTTATAAACTTATGGTCTGATTTTTTTTTAATTATGAATGTGTTTGACTAGTAATAAATCATGTCTAAACTTTATACATGTATTTTATATATTTATATATTTATTATGTTTTTTTTTGGATTCTATATTGATATACTAATGTTTTAATTTTTTTTAATGTCTTCGTGTAGTATATTTTGGGTATGTTGATGTAAAGATTTAGTTTCATTGTGGTTTAAGGAAATTACTAATCCCGCATGAATATTTAAATACGGGTTTTATATTTTAATTATTGGGTTGATGATTAAAGGTATATTTGAAAGATCATTTTAAAATGGATTCATGATTTAATTCCTAAAGATCCATTAAAGGCATGTTTATTTCCATGTATAAATTTATTTTCTTATTATAAGCTACACCATTGTTTAAGCCCCATGATATAATTTTTTATATGAAATTTTTTATCATAATAGTCAGATGTGATTATTGTTTGATTCTTATGTAAATTAAAAATTATTTTTATTAAAAGGGTGTGTGATGGTGAGATGAGGAGTTGATATTTTGATTCATTTCCCTATGAGATGTTATTGATATATTATTGATGTATGATAAAATGTGGTCACACTTCAAATAGATAAATTCATGGGAATCATATGTGTCTAAGAGGGTTGTAAATAGATAGTTTATATGGTATTAATTATTCTAGTCTGATTTGTATCCCTAATTATATGAAAATATCTATCTATAGGTAGTTTCAATTGGTTGGGATAAGAAGAGAAAGTCAAAATATTTATTAGACATGCACTAATAGGTTGTAAGGTGTTAGTTTTCACTGAGAATGTCTAATGTTGTTTCATTAAAACCAAAGTAGTTCCTCAGGATGTGTATTGTTTTAATAAGGTATTTCTAACACTAATATTTGATTTAGTTTCCATTCCTTTCCAATTTACTTCTCTTCCATGTTGTACTTCACTTGTATTTACTTCCTTCTTTGGCATATTTTATAAATATTCTCTATTTAGTGTTACTTGTTATTAATTATTATTTTTAAATAGATACATTTAATACTAACATGTCTTTCCTACCTTTATGCATAATACTTTATATGGTTATATTTGGGGTTTTCTCTCTCATGGTGATTTAACTAGTTTGTAAAATGGATTGGAAATGTATTTGGGTTCAACTAACATTTTCTAGAAATTAAAACTATTGTTCCATTTTATCTTAAAATAAAAATGTTATTTTTAAATTTTACCCTTATGAAAAACTTAATGTTTCATTTACAATCACTATTTTGGTTTTAAAAGGGATTTGAGTCATTATCATGAGTTTGTTTTCTTAAAATGTCAAAAACAATACTTTATTATTATATTTAAAACATGAATTTATAAAATATCTAATGAAAATAAATTCATGTACTCCTTGATGAAATACTACAAGGTAAGTTTTCCCCACACTCTACTTACACCACTGGATGTTGGTAGACTCATTGGCTTTTTTAGGTTTAAGTCTAGGTGTTGTAAAAGCTCTTCCTTTTTCATTCCTTATCTCTAGACTCTTAGAGAGTATATAATTTCATGATGTTTTAAGGTGACCATGGGTCATGAAATGATATTTAGTTTAGTATTTTAGACTCTCTTCTTTACCAGGGACTATTTATGTGTTATCATTTTCGGTCATTTCTTTTTATCTGATATTTTAAGCTTTACTTGTTCTATTTCTTCATGATTTTTAATATAAAGAGTTATTCAAATACTTAATTTTGTTTTTAATTGTTATTTTTTTTTTATAGTTGAATCTGATTAATCTTGGTGTCCATGTAAGTCCAAGTTATGGATTCACCATTTCAAATTATCAATAAGTTTCCACTACATGTTTAATTATATTCATAAGGGGATACTTCTCCCGCCTGGTTATATTTTACACACTTGACACATATCACTAGATCGTGGTGATCAAGAACATGCTTTGGTCCCTATTATGGGTCAAGGTAGGTATTGATTAAGGATTACTCAGGTTGGTTCATTAAAAAATGGTACCAAATCACTCTTTTTATTTTAAGAGTAATGGAAAATTGGAGATGGAAATTTAATAATAAGAGATGTAGGTGTGGGGAGAGTCTAGTTAACTTTTTCTCATTCTGAACCACAAGTTACCATGAGTGTTCACATTGTGAGTCAATAATTTTAAATATATTTTTCATTTATTTGGGTATATTTTAACCTATATTTATGGTGTTATGAATTAAGATGAAGTAATATGGGTTATTTATAAATTTTTCATGTTTTGAGGTAAAAACTGGAGATAAAATTGATGCACAATTTTATCTGACACGGCTGGTAAAATTGTGTGGAGCCTATTCACATGGTTCTGAGTAAATGTCGGTAATTGCTTCATGGTTGCTACATGATATTCCAAATCATTAATCCAAACTATGAATAGCCATAATTCCCAAATATTTTTTTTGGGGAACATTTTTTTAGATTTAAAGTTTCATTTGGAAATGTGTGTTTACCATTTATAATGAATTAATGAGATATTTTATGATGAATTGATGTAACTTGGTCATATTTGATAGATACTTTATGTTGATAAACTTGGTTTAAATTGTAAATTATAAACCTTGAAATAAATTAGGAGGTTTTCCAAAATGGAATGATATGAATTTCATATTTTAGACTTGATAAGGGATTTTAATTTTGTGTTTTTTAGATTGATTATTTTATTCTTTGTTGATTAAAGTATATCTCCATACAAAATCATGATAAATCATGGGAATTTCAGGCTATAGTATGTTCTTTAAATTAATATCTCTGTTGGTTATGGTGTAGTTATTTTTATTCTCCACTCTACACAAATTCTATATAGCATGTTAGAGTTGAATCGTTATCACTTCTTGGACCATACTTGAGGATTCTTGACTCAACATTTACTCATATTTCATAGTGATCATGGTCCTCAAGACACTATGGAGTGGATATATGATGTTGAAGAAATATTCAATTCACTAGAAACTCTATAATTCTTAAGATTGAAATCCACCTCAGCCTCTGTTTAAGGATCAAGTTAGGAATGGTGAGATATCTTCATTCTGTTGTGGCTACAAGATGATATTACTAGGGATAATCTTATCATTTTGTTATCATACCTTTAAAAAATTTGTGACCAATTGTATGCTTCTAGTGTGCTCATACTAGTAATTATAATCCCTATTTTTTGAATGTTTATAATACTTTTCATTATTCTATTCAACTAGATCAACTTCAAAAATTATGTAAACTAGATTATCGATAAAATAAGAAATCTGTATCATCACACAAATATGGATAGTAGTTTGATAGATATTATTTGATGTACCCCCCACCCCAACCCCCCTTTCCTTATTATTCCATAATTCTACTAACACATTATCATATTTAATTATATTTCATAATTCTTGGTATCTTTTAATCTTATGGAAAATTTTCTAGTTATTTCCATATGGCTATAAATACATTTTTTGAATGGTTATTCTATTTTAACCTCTTTTGTTATAGATATTAGGTTGTGTATTGTACTCAATTACTTAGGATAGATTGGTTTCACCCCCCCCCCCCACCATGTTAGTTTAAACCTTGAAGAGTAGGGATACAAATGATAGATCTCAATATTCTAATCACATATTTGGGATATATTTTCTTTTTGTTTTTGTTTTTGTTTTTGTTTTTGTTTTATTTTTTGTTTTGGTTTTTCTATAGCTTGAGATTATTTGGGTATCATTTTCAGATTTTAAGAGGTTATATGATGTGATAATATCCTAGTTATAAAATGGTTCATGAATGGTATCTTCTAATTAAATATCTTTAGTCTCTCCTTATTTTATTATATATAAGGATGAACATGTCTTTCTTTATCTGATATTTATAAATGGAATAGTTTATTTTCTTTTTATCTATAATCATTACTAACACTCTTGGGGAACTAAATGGTATGATGGGAATAATTTCAAACCCTAATGTAACTTTTCTATAATATTTTGTTTAATTAATGAATATATTATAAATTGTGACATCTAGGTTTGAATTTCACAAATTTTGAGAGTTTTTCGTAGTGACTCTTTATATGCATGATTAATTCACAATTAGTAGGAATCATATGACATAACATTTCATAAAATTAACCACACATTATTACTTATAACTATGAGAATTATATATATGCATGGTCAGAAGAAATCACATAGTCAAATCTTATGCATTAGATATAAATTTCAAAGGAAGGTGCATAGTTAGCACACGGTTTGGTAAACTATTAAGCATAATCATACATGGATGGGGTATTAAATGTAGAGTAACCTTTCATATGGTAGAATTATATTTATTAAATGGTGAATGTTTAGATCATAGTTTGTTAAACCATATAGTAGTTTCTAGGGTATCTATTTTCTCTCCCATGATCGGTGCATGAATTGGTAAACCATGTAGCCAAAATGAATAACCTTCTCATATGTTTAGTTTCATGAAATTAATATTCTTCCCCTATATATTTTAAATTATATTTTTTATATCCTCCTACCTCATACAAATGACATATATTAAGAAATGATCTTGTAAACTCTCTCATTTCTCTCATGGTTTTTGATCTCCTCCTCTTCAATTATAAGTGAGTTCATTAGGATTCACTCACTATTTCTCTTCTTATTGCTTATTTTTCTCTTATCTTATTCTATTTATTTTTCTTATTATTTCTTTCGGGACTTATTAGTTGAACCCTAGATTTTTGTTTTTCCTAAACCTTTAGTTTCATAATGTTTAGCGTAACTCCTTGATATTTTAATTACTGTTTTACTTTAAATAAATACTATATTAAAAAAATGTATCATATGTAATACTAAACTAAAACAAACAACGATATATTAAAAAATATAACTATTAAATATGGTTATTATAATATAGTTTGGAATTAATCTATATAAATAAAAGTAACTACATTATGTAATCTATGTAGAAAGTGTAAGCAATGGCCTCAAGTAGTGGGATTCTTACTTACAAGTCTCATTTGTACGAGCTTGGAAAAGAAGTAGCTTCACTAGGATTATCCCCAGACCAGGACTAATCTAATATTAAAAAGTAAATATTGAGTGAAATAATCTATATGAAAAGTTAAAGTTCTTAAAAATCACTACGAGATCCATGATGGCTGAATCACCACACACAACAACCATTATCTCTTATCTTACCCTCAAATCTTATGCAGAGGTTTCTTGGTTTTTGTAAGTACAAGTTAGGATACTATAATAATATAATTATTAATATAATATATATTCTCATTATTTTTAATTTTTATAAATTTTAATTTTAAATTAAATTTAAAAGGTTTTCTATTATATAAATGTGGTGATTAATTCCTAGTAGAAAAGTAATCAATATTAAAAATAAATAGTAAAATCATTTGATTCTTAAAATAACTATTTTTTAGATATTTTTATTTTCAATATATATAATATGTATTTTTATTATTTTATTTAGAGGGTATTACAAGAAACTAAGCAACACACACACCCAAGTACCCCATTGGGTTAATCCACATCACTCCCCATAAGAGGAATGACAAGCACACATTAGAACTATTTTATGACATATTATGACCTCAGGGACCATTAGCCTAAAGTTCATTGCATGGCTAAAGAATTATTGGCTCGAAGTCCTAACATGTGTCCTAAAGGCCCAATGGAGTAGCTTGTATCATCTTTTGTCACCATCCAAATACCTTTTCATGCACTTCTTGTAGTAATCAAACTTTATAACCATTCTGAATTATGCATCACACCCTTTCATGAATTGATGCATCATGATGCCCTCAATTCACTATGGTAGGGCACACCTCTAACCACAATAATAATACAGGCATAAGGTTGGATGAAAGGTTCCAACACACTCATCTCTCTTTTGATCATCTCACCCAGCGATGCCTTGTGGATCACCACACTGCATCACATATCATTCATACTACATCATCTAACAGGTCCCACTACATGATTTTCATTGAAAATAAATCTATTTATCCCATATTTATAATTAATAGAGATATATGGTTATTTTATATGTTCCAATGCACCCATCCCTTTTTCAAGGTCACCCACCTAACATCACATGTGTGTCGTGATGTTGCGCTACCTTCTAGTTTTATCAAGGTATTTTCTATGGTCTTAATGATGACCCAATGGCCTTATGGTCTGCAGTACCAATTGTCTCCTAAAGGTCCGATGATCTGGTGGTCCTATGGCCTGAAGTCCATTAATGGATCGAAGGCCCTGTGGGTCGTAGGCCCTTGTATATTTTTATCTTAAGAAACTACATTAATCACCTTTGAAAAATGAATTTAATGAAATGTGATGTTAATATATATATATAGACAAAAAAAATTAACACCCATTAAATTATTTTTACATTATAAGGAATAAAAATAAATTCACTTTAAGATTAAAAATACCATTTTTCTAAAAAAAATTGCATTATTTATTATTATATTAAAAATAATATTTATCAATTTTAGAAATTAAATAAATTAAAATGGATTTTATACCTAGAGTATTTATATAAAAAATAGGTAATAAGTTTAATTTCATTATTTCATAAAAAGAAATTACCAGGGTAAAAATTGACCACCATAGTAATGATTGAAACAAGGTAAAATATAAGAGATAAAGTGTAAAAAAATAAAATAACATTATCTATATTTGGGTAGATTGTGGTTTGATTGACCTTGAAGAATATTTTATTCTCTAATTATAAATTTTGGTGACACTTTCCTTGAATATGACATCTATTTTTTTATTAAGAAATTAATATTTACAAAAAAAATATCACCCCTCCCACCTACAAAAGGACTCCTTCACCACCCCACTTATACTCACACATAAAGCTTCCTAAATATATCCAAATATGTCAAAAACCCACCCAAAACATCTTTTACACATCTTATAGGTTCTTTTATCACCTAAATACCAATATAATAAGGCCTAATTAGTGAGACAAAGGAGGATATCAAAGGAAGAGTTCATTATTATAACCTATTTATTTCAAGTTTCTTTCTTCTTTGACCTCTTCTAGATCAATTATACCCATCCTAAAATAAGGAAAATACTATCATTATTATACTTAAATGTAGTTATATTGATTTAATTACCATTAACTCCCTTTCTTTCATTCAGTATAAAATGAAAACTTCTTCTATGTTATAGTTGGATTGCCTCCTCCATGAACGATGCATTTCATTTTTCAACACCACCTTGTATGGATGGTCATAAAAGTAGATTTAGTGAATAAATATCAAATTTTTTAAATTATGAATATTATTTAAAGATAAATTTGGCTTTATTTTTATAATGTAAACAATAAAGGGTTATTGTATATTTAATCACCCAAAATGAGCATATCAAGGTACTTTTCAAAATTTGAATCTATTTTAGAAAAAATAATATAAATAATAAACTTTTGTGCTAGTAGAATGATAAATAACCTATATCTATAAAGTTATAGATATGATGAAAATATTTTATAACTAATTAACCCATGGTCAATATACAGAATCAATTTTAGAGGAATTGACGAAATAAGCCCAATTGGATGAGTAGAGAAAACAATATTTAATAGTTTAATGGCATATGATAGTAAATGGACCTAAAAATGGAAATGTACATAAAAAATCTCTAAATAATGTATATAATGGACATGAAATTGTTATTCATGTTTTTATATGTACATACAAATAGAATCGGGACTTGAGGATAAGGTTTTTTGTCTCAATTTCAATTCCTTGATATATACTACTTATTAAGAACCAATTTAATTTTATATAATGTAAATAAAAAATTCTTGAATTATTATATCTTAACTAATTTTTTACTCTTTGTATTTTCACTTTCATATAATCTCTCTATGTTCCTTTTCCTTCAACACATACATTACCAAAGAAGTAGGGGTCGTTGCTAACTTAATTAACATTCATTGATTTAAAACCTTTATTCTTGAATATCATCCTTATAAATTTGGTTCATTCCACCCTATAATTGTATTATATTTTATTTTTTAAAACTCTTAGATTTTTTTTTAATTAATTTAATCTTTTCAATATTTTTTATTTCACACAACACTGAATATAGCTTTTGTTATATGAAATCACTAAGTTTGGCTTGTGTTATAGGCAACACCAAGTTAGTCTATCACTACATATAACACTTATATTAGATTATGGTATATAAAACACTATGTTTTTATTTTATTACACACAATACCAATTCCCTTTAATATATTTTATAATAGGCAAGTCTTAGTTTTACAGAACTATAATATACTATTAAAATTTTTATTAAAATTTTATTATAGTTACCACCTGGTTGTTGGAATGGAAGTTACAAATAAGATAAACTAAATTTTAAAAATATAATTTTCACATGTATATAAAATTAATAATTTGGTTATAAATTAGTATAATATAATGTAAGAACCATTTGAAAATAAAGAAATGATTTTTCTAAGAAAACTACTTTTCAATGTACAAACACAATTTATCTCGATAAATTAAAACAACAAATTTTGATTAATATTTTAAATAAAATTTATATATTATATATTCAATAAATATTTTTGATACTCAACCAATATATTTTATGGTTATAAGATAAGATTAAATCCAATTTTATGAATAAAAAGATGTATTTTTCTAAATGGCAGTTTTACCATCTTTTAATGGAGAACCCATTTTAAATATAATTTTTGACACTTTTATAATTTTTATTTTCAAAAATAAACTTTATTTTTGAAATCTTATTATCAAAATTTATTTTTTGTGGATTTTTTGTTTTTTCTGAGAAGTTTCATTTTTTTGATGAATAGTGAAAAACACTGAATATTAATTCAAAACATATTTTTCATCTATTTTATTTATAAAGTTAAATTATAAATTAATTTTGTTTTGAAGTATAATTAGATAAATATTAAATAAATTAATCCAATTTAGGTTGTTGGAACTAATTTCACATTGAAATTGGATATAAAAATATTTTGAATTTTTAACATGTTCTCTTAAAAAAATTGTTGTCTCATCCCGTCTGTGGGATTAATTTTATTTTAATTTCTAACACTTTTGTATTTATAATTTAGAAAAATATATTTCCATATTTAGAATCATAAAATTTTATAATGTATAGTTATTTCAACTTATTCTTTTACCAAAAGGATTGGTGAAAATAATTAAATTTAATTACATTGATTAATGTAAAACGAGCTTAATTAATGACTAAACTTTAAAAATAAGGTTTAAATATGACAGTATGCTTGTATAAAAATTATTTTTTGGTAATATTTAAATTAATAAAAATCTAAGGATCTATAATGGTCTATTTGAAACCCTTGGGGGATAAGTAAAATGTGGGGCACACTCAAATATTTTCAAAAATACACAATGAGTCCTTTTCCCTACATATAAAAGGTCTCCTCTACTCTCTCTATATTCACACCTCTTAATACATTTTGGCTTGGCCAAAACCTAAAAAATCTCCTCTAAAATTCTATCCATTAATCCTAGAATCATCCCTTTGTAAATAAATCCAATCAAGGAATCCATTTGGTGAAAACCAAAAGGAGTTACCCAAAGTAGAGGTAACATCCTTCAGCAAGCTCTTTTTTTTATTTTCATACTCCACCCCCTCGAATATTCTCATTACAAAATTATATAATAACCTCATAATCCTAAATATACTGATATTTTTTTATTATAATGGTTCTACCTATATTTAAAACATTTCCATCAAATGGGTAAAAAACTTATTATCTGTGTGTACGATGAATAATCACCACGTAAAATAGAGTCATTCATTTTTCCATTACAAACTCTCATGGTTGGGAATTATAATGTACATATTGTTTTTATATGATATTTATTATATTTATGATTTATTTAAATATATTTAATTATTATATATAATATACCTTTATTAATTTTATTTTGTGTAAATATAATAACTTCGTTTGTGGACGTGTGGCCTACCGCCTCCTCAAAGCGATGTGATTCATTCACACTTTACATCAAATTTATTAAGGATGATTTTAGTAAAATTATATGATCTATAGGAAATAATAATTATATTTTAATTATTTAATATATGTATACATATACATCTTTTACTTTCTTTCTTTCAAAATTACAATAAAATCGAAATAGCATTCATGTGTAAGTACGACCTACCGTCTCCATGAACGATGTATTTCAAGGAACATATGCCGACAAGTTGTCGGTCGTACCAATTCCACTAAACTTCACTAGCTATGGATTACAATGTTCGAGCTAGATCACTTCTATGCCCATGCACACTGCCTATACAAGGTTTAGGGTGAGCTCACTGCTTTCCCAAGGGTCACTCCCTGTTTCTCTCTCTCTGGCTCACTGCCGGTGGAGAGGATCACCTACTTCCTCTTCCTAAGCTCACTGCTCCAGAAGGGAATCCATTCACAGTTTATAGACCTGTAGGTCTCTTCATTTGCATGAAATAATGCATCTTCAACTGTTGATAGATGCTCTGTTGAAGTCCAACTTTCATCCACTGATGAATAGCACTTTGCCTCTGACCACTGGGCAACTACCTTTGGAAAGTACCTTCGCAAAGCACCCTACTTTGCGAACATCCCAATTTCGCGAAGCTCAACAAGCCTTCGCGAAGCTCCTGCCTTTTCGCGAAGCTCACTTTCAAAGCACCATCGTGAAGCACTCTTGCGATGCTTAATCCATCGCAAAGCAACGACCCTCGCGAAGCTAAGTAAGCCAACACAGAGCTCGCAGGTTTCGCGGAGCTACAATAGTCGCCGCGAAGCTCCTCTTTCGCGAAGCACACTGGCTCCGCGAACCACCTTCGCAAATCGAGAGCGAATGATCTTCTATGAAAATGCTATCTACTTCGCTCGAAGGGGTCGGCCTCTATTTATAGTCGATTCCACCGACCCTCGTGCCTTCCGTGCGAAGTCAACGCCACGACATCTCAAATCGCGAAGCTCCAAAGTTTCTGCCGGAGTTCTGTCCAAATCGCGAAGCTCCACGGCACTTTGCCGTTTCGCGAAGCTTGACGTAGTCGCGAAGAATCACCGTCAACATACCTTCGCGAATTCGCCGCGAAGCTCCCTCGTGAATCCCAACATTCCTTTGCGCCTTCTCCGCGAAGCTCCCTCACAAAGCCCTTCACCGCCGTGATGCGCTTCAGCCTCTGCCGTTCGCAAAGCTTGACGTAATCGCGAAGAATCACCGCCTCCATTCTTCTGGTCTTCGCGATTTCCAAACCATGCATCCTATCTTTTCGAAATTCATGCCTTTGCCATATGAAATTATGCTCTTCATGGAAATCCACTTTTCGCGATGCTCACCAAACTCCAAATTTTGGACCCCAAAAATTTGGCAAACACTGGGAAACGGTGCCACTTTGTACTGCTCTTTTGTACCACCTCCAGATCGTCCTTTCCTTTGTCATATTTCTTTGTCAACATGTAATGTCCACAACTTCTCGGGAACTCGACAATTCTCCATGGAAACCTTCTTTGTCAACAAACACAATCAACCCAAAAATACTGCAATGTTACCTTGAGGGATTTTTTCCCAACAATCTCCCCCTTTGGGTTTATTGACAACTCTTCTCAACTCTGCTCAGGATGATCTTCTGCACTTTGATACCTCACTGAGTCTTCTTCCAGCCGCTATCACCATTCGCCTCTTTCGATTCTGATAGCATTCAGGGATTCACTTAACACGTACTCTAAGCCCACATGATCAATGCTCGGTGTGAGAAACAAGAGTAGTATGAAAAGTTCATCAATGAATCACTTCATGTCAGACCCCAATTGTCGATTCCAACCTGATACCAATTCTTAAATTGATACCAATTGTTGAACCACACTGATACCAATTGGTGAATTATTAAGTTTATACCAATTGTTGATAGGTGGACACCTTTTCACACCATTCCAACATCACTGTTCTGCTTTTATCACGATCCTCAGCTGTCGTGATTTCTTTTCTTTGATCGATCACTTCTAGCATCGTCAGATTTTAAATACTCTCCCCCTTTCTCATTGCTCCCCCTTTCTAGCTGCTCGACATGTCAGCTTCTCCCCGTATCAATTATGATTTATCAAATCTCCGCACTATCTCCCCCTTGAACAATCACTATTTTCTCCTCCTTTAACAAACACTTTTCTCCCCCTTTGTCAACGAACCCAAAGGACACTCCTTTGTAGTCTATAACATAGTAGAGAACACATATCAGCATATTAGGGAAAAACACATCATACCTCGGGGAGAGGAGGGGGGCCACATCCACACTACATTAAGTGCGGGGAATCGACTGAACTCCCAGAGCCAGTCGATGCCTTTCAAATGCTTCCTTGGGTAAGGCCTTTGTCAGAATGTCTGCAACCTGTAGCTCTGTAGGAACGTACTCCAACTTCATGATTCCCTGCTCAACCTTCTCCTTAATAAAATGATACTTAATCTCAATGTGTTTTGTCCTTGAATGATGGACGGGATTTTTGCTAAGATTTATAGAACTTGAGTTGTCGCACTGGATTCCGATCGGAGACTTCACTTCAACTCCCATATCTTCAAGCTGCTGTTTCATCCACAATAACTGTGTGCATGCTTGAGTGGTCGCAATATACTCAGCTTCTGCGGTGCTTAATGAAATGCAATCTTGCTTCTTGCTAAGCCAAGAAATACACAAGCCACCAAGATAGAAAGCACCACCTGAAGTTGATTTCCTATCATCCGCTGAACCGGCCCAGTCTGCATCAGTATATCCCAATAACTCTGTTTGAGATCTGTTAGTATATGTCAAGCCGAAATCCACTGTGCCCTGAATATACCGAAGTTCTCTTTTCACTGCAAGCATGTGGCTTTCCTTGGGATTGCTCTGATATCTCGCTGCTTGGAATGTGGCGAAAACAATATCAGGCCTTGTTGCGGTTAAGTACAACAGACTTCCAATGATTTGTCTGTATTCTGTGATATTAACTGCCTTGCCATCCTCATATTTTGATAATTTCATCCGGGTAGCAACTGGAGTCTTCATCTCCTTGGAATTTTCCATTCCAAACCTTCTCAAGACCTCCTTGGCATATTTAGATTGAGAAATAAATGTTCCATTCCTTCCTTGTGTCACCTGTAGACCAATAAAAAACGTTATCTCTCCAATCATTGACATTTCAAACTCATTTTTCATGAATTTGGAAAACTGTATGCACTGAGCTTCATCTGATCCGCCAAATATTATGTCATCGACATAAACCAATACCATCATCCTTTGATTACTTTCATTGCTGAAATAGAGGTTGTAATCAACTCCCCCATGCTGGAAACCAAGCTTTTTCAAGTACTGATCAAGCCTTGAGTACCATGCCCTTGGTGCTTGTTTCAGCCCATACAACGCCTTCTTCAGCCGGCAAACTTTGTTCTCATCCTCATGAATGAGAAAACCATCTGGCTTCTCAATATACACCTCCTCTTCCAGAACACCATTCAAGAATGCGGATTTGACATCCATCTGGAACACTTTGAACTTTCATTGCACTGCTATGGCCAAAAATAATCTGATTGTCTCCAGCCTTGCAACCGGTGCAAATGTCTCATCGACATCTATTCCCTCGATCTGGGAGTACCCCTTGCATACTAGTCGTGATTTGTTCCGAATCACTGTGCCATCTTCATTCATCTTGTTGCGATAGACCCATTTAGTCCCGATGACATTCTTGTCTGCTGGCCTCGAAACAATCTCTCATGTCCGGTTCTTCTCAATCTGATCAAGCTCTTCGTTCATAGCCTGAACCCAGTTTTCATCTTCAGCTGCATCGGAAAAACATTTCGGCTCCACTTGAGACAAAAACGATGTTTGCTGTGATGATTTCATTCTTCGAGTCTGAACTGGAGCTGTTTGATCACCAATGATATTCTGCCTATCAATTTCAGCTTGACTCTTTGGCTTCCTCGTAGACACAGACTTGACACTTTCTTCTTCATCATCAGTATCTTCTTCTGAGTCAGCTTCTGCAACTTCTGCTCCCCCTGGGTTGCTTACCTCATCATCACTTTCATCCAGGAACTGTTCACTGGATCGTTGAGTATTTTGTTCATTTCCAACTATAGTGACATCATTGCTCTCAATGATTTTTCCCAGCCTTTTGTTGAAACATTTATACACTTTGCTTTTCCCAGAGTAGCCAAGGAATATCCCCTCATCTCCTCGTGCCTCAAACTTCCTGTGATTTTCTTTGTTGAGAATGAAACACTTACTTCCAAATATTCGAAAGTATTTCAACGTTGGATTCTTTCCGTACTACAGTTCATACGGAGTCTTTCCTTGCTTCGGACACAACAGAGACCTGTTTGAAACATAGACCGATTTCAGCACTACTTCCTTCCAAAATTTATCTGGTAGGTCTTTGTCAATAAGCATCATTCTAGTCATGTTGTTGATGATCCGATTTCTCCTTTCAACCACACCATTCTGTTGGGGAGTTCTTACTGATGAAACTTGATGCCTTATCCCGT
Organism: Viscum album; assembly: GCA_963277665.1. Lineage (NCBI taxonomy): Eukaryota > Viridiplantae > Streptophyta > Magnoliopsida > Santalales > Viscaceae > Viscum > Viscum album. The sequence continues at coordinate 1,506,214,322 of OY728128.1, read as the reverse complement.
GTTTCTCGAGATACTCTTTCACTTGACTGTTTGTGAATTCTGTACCGTTATCTGTACGGAACTTCAAAATTTTCTGCCCAAGCATCCTTTCTGATTCCCTCCTGTACTGTTTTATGCAACTAAACACCTCTGTCTTATGGGTAATGACAAATACCCAGGCCATTCTGCTGTAATCATCAATGAACAGAACATAGTACCTTTGCCCATTTATAGCTCGTGGTCAGATAGGTCCACATACATCAGCATGAACCAGTTCGAGCACTCTAGTTGATTTCTATTCCTTTGGCCTATATGTCTTTCTGATGATCTTCCCTTGTTGACAAGCATCACACGTATGAGTGCGATCACGTGATAGTTTGGGAAGGTCTCTAGAAGCATCACACTTTACCAGATCTTCCATAGATGGTTGGCATAGATGACCAAGTCGCTTATGCCACAACTGGTTTTCTTCTTCTCTGGATAAAAAGCACGAATCTTCTTCCCCACCTACAAGGTAGAGATTTCCCTTTGACCTTTTTCCCTGCAGAACAGCTACTCCATCTTTTCCTTTCACAACACACATCTTCTCGGTAAATCGGATAGAGTGCCTAGAGTCACATAGTTGACTGACACTGAGTAAGTTATGACTGAGACCCTCTACTACCAAGACATCAGCACGCCTCATCTCTTTGCCCCCAAACTTGGCTTTCCCTGAGCCAACAATCTTCAGGCCTTCATCATTTCCAAATTTGACAACTCCTTCTTTGTCATATTTGATGCTTGAAACAAGATCCTTATTACCTGTCATGTGGGATGTGCAACCACTGTCAAGGATCCAAACACCAGATCAATCTGATGCCTTAAGGGAAATCTCCGCCACCACGGCCTTCTCATTTTTCTTCTTTTTGGTCCATACTTTTTCTTTAACACTCGGCACGGATTGAGACTTCTGTTCTTTCTCAGAGTGTGATGGACCAGCCTCATCTTGCAAAGCCGCAAATCTATTCTGCGTTTTTAACTCACCTTTCAGTTTATTAACCTGCTGCTTGCGAATGTTTTGATTCTGATTTGGCACATTTATCTGAATGGTCGAGGTACAGTACCTAGCCATGTGCCCAAATCCTCTGCACTAAAAACGGTGACCTTCAAAATATGTTCTGGAAAACCGTTCTCTATTTGGCTGCCATCTCTGTTCTTATTCCCTTCTATATCTCTTGGATATGGAACACACATACTGTGAATGTCCCATTTTCCCACAGCAATAACACCTAATATAGGATACATTCCTTCGTGATACTTCAGCACTACGATTTTCCCTTTGGGACCTGTAAATATTCTGATTCTGTTTTGTGCCCAAATCAACCTTCAAATTCGTAACGGGTGCTTGCGGTCTGACATTAACTGCCACCGATTTTTGTTTCTTATCAAGTCCTGAATCAACCTTATCATTTGATCTTTCTTTCTTCTTCACTCCTGTTGAACTACGAGCCTCCTCTTTCATCTTTTCTGTCTTCTGAATGGCCTGCTTTTCTGATATCACATTGGGGGTCAAGAGTTTTTCTTGATCCTTTATTTTTCGTCGTAGACTGGCCACTTCTTCTTCAAGCTCTTTGATATGTCTGACCTGCTCCTTTCCTGTGTTAGTCAAACAATCAATTTCCTTCTTTTGTTCCTCAATTTTAAGCTTATGCTCAACAATATTTTCTGAGCTCTCTGGTGTTAAGGATTTTAGTCTTTCAATTTCTTCTACCAGTTCTGACTTTTCTTCATCCTGTTGTTGCATATAGAGTTTGGCATCACGAACCACTTTATTGGGTTTCTTCATTTTGGCTCTCCAAACATCTATCTCTTCAAGATCTGCTTCCAATTCGGCTTCCATATCAACTCTTCCTTCAACTTCTTCTTCCTCTTCTTCAATGTCAGTTTCTTCCTTTTCCTGAGAACTATTGACGACCGTTACCATAGCATTTTGTCTATGATCTTTAAAATTTTCAAACTCCTCAACCTATTCATCCTCAGACTCATCTGAACTATCTATTTCTTGTGAAAGAAGATTCTTCCTCTTGAAGAAATTTCTCTTGAACTGCTTCTTCCCTTTCACATAGGCTGAATATTTCTTCTTGGGAATTTCAACTTCATTTTCATTGTTATCTTCTTGAAACTTTTTGGGGCACCTTACAGAAATATGATCAACTTTTCCACATCTAAAGCAAGCAAGTGGAAGCTTCCCTTTGAACTTTCCTTTTCCTCTTTGAAGATTTGAGGAGAGGAATGACATTACCTCATCTGTCTCTTCTTCTTCCTGAGAATCTTCAATGTTAAGCTTCTTCATGGCCTTAAATGCCACTTCTTTGGACTTCCCCTTTTCCACAGCCTCATTATCATCGTTCCTCATTTCATATGCAACCAAGGTACTGTGCAAGTTGTCCAGTGTCAGCTCTTTTGGATCTTTATCTTCTAGTACTGAAACTTTCGGATTGAACCGAGGTGGAAGTTTCCTCAAGATGCGCTTTATAATCTTTATGTCTTCAATGACTTCTCCAAGACCTCGCATATCTTCCACAACAGTGTTTACCCTGTCAAAGAATGCATCAACAGACTCATTCGGGTTCATTTTCAGATCTTCATATTTGTTCCACAACACCTGCAGCTTTGCCTCTCTGACCTTTGTATCCCCTTCATATATATTCAAAATCTTTTCCCACATGGAATGTGACGTTTTACATGACATCACCTTTGTATATATGGGATTGGAGAGGGCTCCCCCTAAGGCATTGATTTCTTTGGAATCAGCATCCAACTCTTTGTGCTCAGCTTCTGATAACGCACCACTAGTAATATCAGCTGTGATACCATGCATAGCTGCTGAAAACACATCCATTCCCAAAGATCGGAAATAGTGTTGCATTCTATTCTTCCATATCTGAAAATTACATCCATCGAAGATCGGAATCCCTCTATGATTAGTGACCTCCATTTGAGAGAAGAAAAACTGTCAACATCCCTCTGATACCAATTGTTAGGTCCACAAGGCTGAATACCCTGAGAGGGGAGGTGAATCAGGGTATGACTAATTTAAAATTAATGCATGTTCTGATCTTGTTTCGCTGTTAAGCAAAACACTCTTCCCTCTTTCCTGTTGCACAGAGTAAACAGAATGTAAAGCATGCACATGACACAGTGATTTTACTTGGTTCACCGCAAAGGGCTACGTCCAAGGAGCATACGCCGACAAGTTTCCGGTCGTACCAATTCCACTAAACTTCACTAGTTGTGGATTACAATGTTCGGGATAGATCACTTCTATGCCCAGGCACACTGCCTATACAAGGTTTAGGGTCAGCTCACTACTTTCTCAAGGGTCACTCCCTGTTTCTCTCTCTCTGGCTCACTGCCGGTGGAGAGGATCACCTACTTCCTCTTCCTAAGCTCACTGCTCCAGAAGGGAATCCATTCACAGTTTATAGACCTATAGGTCTCTTCATTTGCATGAAATAATGCATCTTCAACTGTTGATAGATGCTCTGTTGAAGTCCAACTTTCATCCACTAATGAATAGAAATTTGCCTCTGACCACTGGGCAACTACCTTTGGAAAGTACCTTCGCAAATCACCCTACTTCGCGAAGCTCCCAATTTCGCGAAGCTCAACAAGCCTTCGTAAAGCTCCTGCCTTTTTGCGAAGCTCACTTGCAAAGCACCCTCACGAAGCACTCTCACTATGCTCAAGCCGTTGCAAAGCAACGACCCTCGCGAAGCTAGGTAAGCCAACGCGGAGCTCGCAGGTTCCGCGGAGCTACAATAGCCGCCGCGAAGCTCCTCTTTCGCGAAGCACACTGGCTCTGCGAACCACCTTCGCAAATCGAGAGAGAATGATCTTCTATGAAAATTCTCTCTACTTCGCTCGAAGGGGTCGGCCTATATTTATAGGCGATTCCACCGACCCTCGTCCCTTCCGCGCGAAGTCAACGCCACGTCATCTCAAATCGTGAAGCTCCAAAGTTTCTGCCGGAGTTCTGTCCAAATCGCGAAGCTCCACGGCACTTTGCCGTTTCGCGAAGCTTGAAGTAGTCGCTAAGAATCACCGTCAACATACCTTCACGACTTCGCCGCGAAGCTCCCTCGGGAATCCCAACATTCCTTCGCGCCTTCTCCGCGAAGCTCCCTCGCAAAGTCCTTCACCGCCGCGATGCGCTTCAGCCTCTGCCGTTCGCGAAGCTTGACGTAATCGTGAAGCATCACCGCCTCCATTCTTATGGTCTTCGTGATTTTCAAACCATGCATCCTATCTTCACAAAATTCATGCCTTTGCCATATGAAATTATGCTCTTCATGGAAATCCACTTTTTGCGATGCTCACCAAACTCCAAATTTTGGACCCCAAAAATTTGGCAAACACTGGGAAACGATGCCACTTTGTACTGCTCTTTTGTACCACCTCCATATCGTCCTTTCTTTTGTCATAGTTCTTTGTCAACATGTAATGTCCACAACTTCTCAGGAACTCGACAATTCTCCATGGAAACCTGCTTTGTCAACAAACACAATCAACCCAAAAATACTGCAATGTTACCTTGAGGGATTTTTTCCCAACAATATAATATTATAAATATTTATATAATTAATATATATTTTATTTATATAATTTTTCACATCCTTTAAATAATTAAATCATCATATAATTAAGAGGATCATGAATAATAAGTCAAAACATATATGAAAAACAAAGCGGATATTTCCCAGAACGTACCATTAACATGAAGCTATTAATAAATGGGTAATATAAAGTCATAAAAAAGAATAAATGTTATTATATATAATAATATGGTTCTTTTTTAGATATTTTATAAACTAATATTAATTAAATAGAAGTTCTAAATTTTTACACACAAATTCAAGAGTTAAGGTAAGGGTTTTCTCATCTCACTTTTATTTTTGTGAGATTTATGCATTATTCACCGCTCATTTATTTTTTCTAGTGTAAATAATTCCTACTAAGATATTATATGAGTATTATAATTAAATTTATTCATATTTACATATCCATTTTATAATATATATTTTATGGTGTTTATGTTTTAAAAGTTACCAAATCAGTAAATTAATTTTGTCTCTATTTTCCTTCTTTGAGATACTTTTCATGTTATACATCTATATTATTATACAAGGTGTATAAACTAGACTTTGAAATGTTGTATCATGAATATAATTATTTTCATGATATTTTAATCTTCATTTAATTTTATTTTCTTACATGGTGAGTATGATTCAAAGTTAACAAGGGGTAAGAGTTTAATGCAAAAATATCATTATTTGTCGACATTGTTTATGAATACGATTTAATTGATGAAAAATTATGATCCATCATTCAAGAATACTCATTAATTTTCTTATACTTGGTTTATTCATGATATATTCATTTATTAGTACCATTTTTTCATCCTTTGGTAATTAATATAATTAAAAAAGTGTTTTAAATAAAATCATACTTTATCTCTCTCTTTGGTCGAAAATATATGTTCTTTAAAAACCATGTTTCATAAAAATGTTTTCAAAAATATTATATTATTATCATATTATCCTTAAAATAAATTTTTACCCATATTTTACCTTTTAAACAAATGTGTTTTAAAAAAAATGAAACTCCTTTTCATTTTTCAATTGAGGCACTTTTCTAAAATTTTTATAATGAAAAAGGAATGTTTAGAATATAAAGATTTATTCGCTATCATGACCATAATTTCTTTGAATATTCCATTGAAATTTTACATGATTAATATTTTTTAAGAAAAAATATTTTTACTAATATTAGGTACATTAATTTTTTTTTAAAAGTGGTTTTCAATTAAAAATGTTTCTAAAAGTGTTTTATGTTCAAGAAGTGTTTTAAATGATTTTCAAAGTTTCCTTTAAATGTTCTCAAATATATTTTCAAAGAAAAAGGTTTTTCATAAATGTTTTCAAAATTTTTTTTAAAAAAAATCAATATTTTTTTATAGGTTTTCAAGGAAAAAGGTTTTCAAAATGTTTTCAAGCTTATTTTATAAATTTTCAATGAAAAAGGTTTTCAAAATGTTTTCAAAGCGTCCTTCATAATTTTTTAGAGTTATTTTCAAAGAAATGATATTAAAAAAATCGATATTTATTTATAATATTTTAAAATTAATTTAAAATAAAAAAAAATCAAATTGTTTTCAATTTTTATTTATATGTCTTCGAATTATTTTCAAATAAAAAGTTTTTCAAATGTTTTTTAAGATTTATTTACAAGTTTTCAAAGGAATGGTTTTCAAAACATTTTCAATATTCCTTTAAAAGTTTTTAAAGAAATGGTTTTCAAAAAAAATTTAAGATATATTTATATGTTTTCAAGGAAAAAGGTTTTCAAATTTTTTTCTAGTTTTCTTTATAATTTTTCAAGATTATTTTTTAAGAAAATAGTTTTCACAAGGTTTTGTGTTTTAAAAATAATTTTTCAAATAAGAAATGATATTTTTCCTCAATAAATGTTTTTAAGAGATATTTAAATATTATTTTCCATCTAATATGGAACCTATCGGTGTTACTCATGCCTTTACTAGGGATATTATCCAAGGGTTTCAATCATATTATTTCTCTGAATGGTTTATGTTTTTATAGCCTTATTTTTAAGAAACTCTTTCCTATTTAGTAGGTTATGTACATTTGAAACCTTCTACTTTTCATAGGTTATGATTTGATGAAATTATTATAAAACCTATCTTTTTTCTATAGGTTATGATAAGATGAAATATTTATAATATGAATTTCATTCCATGGGTTATAATATCATTGTTTATGATATTTCAAAACATGTATGTATGATTTCATTATGAGACGTGTAGGAACTATATCACCCTAAAATGCATTGGGTAATGATTTATATCTCCTGACATAGACATGGATGGAACGGGGAGTGAACTCATACAAGTAAAGGGCTGTGTTCACAAAGATAGTATTGGGAGTAAACCTTGACTACTAATATGGTATTAGGAGTGAACCTTGACTATTAAGATAGTTTTGGGAGTGAACAATGACTACCAAGATGGTATGGGGACTCAACCCATACAACTAAATGACCTTGGAAGTGATGAAATGACTACTGTGTAAATCATTATATATTCTTATGTGTCTACCACAAATTCTATATATTAGTCCTATGTTATGCTTTCATGGTTTATAATATTGATTCACTTATGATTCATGTCTTATGAACTACCAATATTTTTTGAGGATTAATGTTAATGATCTTCTAAATTTATGATCATCTTCTCAAACCCTTATGCTCATGTAATGCTTACATATCTCCCTTGTTTACCATTACTATGATTTTGAGATCACCCCTTTATTATGTTTCCATTCCCCAAGTTATGAATAAAGGTTTAAAGTAGAATTACTAAAGGTAAGGATCATTGTGGGAAACATAGAATATATTTCACTAAGTTAGAAGATTATGTTCCAAGCTTCTAAATACACTAAATTATTATGGTCCTCAGGCATGTATTTTTTTTAATGTGTTGAATATCATCTAAAATGATGTAATATCTCTATATATTAAGACTGGGTCTCTATAGTCAGTATCAAATGAAAGGTTTAGTCAACTTTTGGAAACTAGGATGAGAAAACCTTAGCGAGATACTTAGGAATATTTATAAGGATGTTTCTAAGGATTTCTCCAAGGATAAGCCTAATGTATCATAGATTTAAAAGAAGGTGTCATAATTTATACATACTATAAGATATTTTTCATGATTATTTAGTTTTTCTATATAATAATTACTTCTCACACTGTGATTTTGGGTTTTATTAAATGGAGAGAACCAGAAGAAACTAGATTAACATTGAATGTGATAGACAATTGTTTGGTGAGCAGTAAAACGGGGTGATCACTAGAGTGAAGAATGTTTTGATCATGACTAATTAGTTTTCATAGAACATGATTAACAATGTGTACCTTAACTATCTCTCAAATTCACCAAATAATATAATTAAGGAGTTTTCAGATATTTTGGGTAATGGATACCATGGAGCAAAGAATATTCAATTTCATTTTTGTCAAGAATGTGGAAATAATATCCCAAGTGAATGTCTTAGAGGGAGAATAATATGTTTTCATTTTAGAAAAGTATGACACAAAGCAAGTAACTAAAAATGAAAAATAAATATTTTCATTAACATAATTTATGGGAATATTGGATTCCATAATATATCATTGAGGGTTAAATGCATTAAGTGTAGAATGAATCGCCATTATTCAAATTGATGTCCCAAGTGGAAATATCAACAAGAGAATCATCAAGGTGGTATGAGTAATGGTTATATTGATGATTATGATGATGAGATTATGAGTTAAACATGAAAGGAAATGGGTATTAAGTAATAGGATGAGGTAGCCTTATTAATGGACTAAGGGAAAAGTGGAATAATAGAAGTTTTTATGTATTTGGATTCAAGAATTATTTTATATGGATTTTTTAGTTTATGTTTTTTTGTTAAGGATTTATAAGAATATGTTGAATGGTTCTTATGGACAATAAAACTCATTTAATGGAAAGGTTATGTTCATGGTAAACATGTGATTAAGGGAAAGATAACCATGAATATATTCCTTATGTTAAGATAATGATGTTTGGATAAAGATATGTTGGATATGAATAAGTAAATTGAGTGGTATTGATTACCTTGTAACTAATTAAAGATTTTTTAACAAGTGGTTTATGTTATCATTGATGTAGTTTACAACTTTTTTGGATTTAAGGAATATTTACAATACACATTGGAATTAGGAAATGTACATTTTTTCAATAAGGATTTGTGGAAATTCAGTTCATTATCATGTTTCAAGAGAATACATGATAAAGGTATTCACTTGTTTGGTATGTTTTAACCAAGAGATACTTTATGATATATTTTGGATCAATGCTAAGATGTTTTTGAGACATTTAGCGACATTATTTATAAATTTTTGGACTTCCATATTTTAGAAAGGTTGTAAGGTTAACCATTTATGGAATGGTTTATATTAAACTTTGAATGGGGTTTTAGATATAAAAGTATTGTCTCACCATGTAAGGATTAATTCATATTGGATGATATGTGATAATTGTTTTGTTGTGATAATTAAATACATAAGAATCACCTATAATTATATTCATGGATCTTGTGATCTACTAATTCTTTAGGAATGAAAAAAATTCCATCATTTATCAGAATAAGAGATGAAGTCGAAATTGATCAAGGCAGAACAAAGTGTGAAGTTGTCCTGAAATCATATAAGTATATATTCTCTTGGAAATTCTTCGACTTTAGGAAAAAATGTCTTGAAATAAAAAAATTTATCATTATCATAAATTTTTATTATATCAATGACTTCTTTTATACTTCTTTATTTTATGGTTTTATCCCTCCAAATCATGTTTTTATTATTTTCATAAAAGCACTTTCAAGGGTAAAGTGGGAACCCTCACAATGTCCCAAATCCACTTTCTAGCAGGCCAAATGATCAAAGATTCTAAATTTAAAAAAAAACAAAACACACATTCCACATGGAAAATTATTAACATAATCAAAATTAAAAACCAGATTCAAAAAAAATAGAAAGCATGTCACCGGAATGATGCATAAATGGAAATCCCCACAAATCATGCACGCCACCCAAGAAACCCTACATCTAAGATTTCACGACAAGACCATTGTATAAACCATTGTGTCTCCACCATCATCACATCACCATCGTCACTAACACATCACTGTTTCCAACTCCAGGCTTCATTATCATCACTATCGTTGGGACCGTAAGAATAAATTCATCCCTGCCATCACAAACCCCTGCAACCAAAAAACTAGGAAACACCATGCCATAAAACCACTATCTCCATGAAGAAGGAACCCATAAGCACATCAACCAAATCTAAATGAATAATTGTAATAAGTTCAACCAAAAAGAAACCCTCAAATATGAATAGAATCCAAAAAAAACGCTGAGAAGAAAACCCACAATGAAGAGAAGTGAACACATAATAAAAAAAGAAGAAGTCAATGTTGATGAATAAGACACCCTGAAACTACTGCTCTTTCCACTACAATACCATCCCAAGGTTCCTAAAACCCTCATCAAGCCGGACCAATATGGGGTCAATCTCGATGGTTTTCTATCAAGGGTAGTGGAGACGAAGAGCACCAGACTCCTCCACTAACATCAACCCAAACCTCCGGAAGCACCGGAACCCAAAACCATAAATGGAGGTCTGATGTGAATTTGTATGTATAAATGGGGTAGTTTATAAGAGATTGATACCCACACTATCGAGCATTTTTAGTAAAGGAGGGGAAAAAGAAAATGGGATTGGAATGAGAAGACGAATCCATGTGAGGTAGGGGTTCACAAAACAGAAGAGTAACTCTTGGGGGAGAACAAATCAAGGGAAAATCGTTTTAAGGGTGGTATAATGGAATACCCTAAAATTTCATGATTTTTTTTGAATTAATTAAATCTTTTTGATATTTTTCATTTCACACAACAATGAATATAGATATTGTTATACGAAAGCACTAAATTGTACAAATATTATTTAAACATGTATATAAAACTAATCCTTTTCTTATCAATTAGTAGAAGTTAATATAAGAACTATTTGAAAATAAATATATTAATTTTCTAAGAAAACTATTCTTCTATGTTAAAACACAATTTTATCTCAATAAATTAAATAAACAACTTTTGATTAATGTGTTCGATAAAATTTATATATTATATATTCAATCAAAATTTCTTATACTTTTCAAGTAGATCTGATAGGTATGAAATAAGAATAAATCCAATTTTATGAATAAAAATTTGTATTTTTCAAAAAGGTCATTTTACTGCCTTTTAATTGAAAAAATCATTTTAAATATAATTTTTGAAACATTTAAAAATATTACTTGAAAAAATAATTGTCACTTTTGAAATTTTAATATCAAAATTTACTTTGGGTGGTTTTTTGGTATTTTTCTGAGACGATTTATTTTTTGATAAATAGTGAAAAACACTGAATTTTAATTCAAAACTACTTTTTTCCTAATTTATTTATATAGTTAAATTTTATTTTAATTTTATTTTAAATTATAATTTAATAAAAGTTACATAAATTAATAAAATTCATGACATTATAACTAATTTCACAATGAAATTGGATATAAAAACATTTCAAAGTTTTAAACATTTTCGCTTAAAAACTTTGTTGACTCATCTCATCTACGAGATTAATTTTAATTTAATTTATGCCACTTATACATTTAGAATTTGGAAAAAAATGATTTCATATTTTGATTCAAAATAATTTATAATTTCTAAAAATTTCAACTTATTTTTAAACCAAAATATTAGTTAAATTAATTAAATTTAATAACAGTGATTAAGGTAAAAACAAACTTAATTAATTACTAAACATAGAAAATAAAGTGTAAAAATGAGCCAAAACATGTATACCAAAAATATTTTTGTCCATATATCAATAATTATATATTTAAGGATCTATAATGGTCTATTTTAAAACCATGTGGGATAACTAAAACATAAGAAGCACTCAAATCTTTTCAAGAATCCCAATGAGACATTTTCCCCACTTATAAAAGGCCTCCCCTACTCCCCCTCTCTTTACACATCTAAAGACATTTTAGTTTGGAAAACCCATGAAAAAAGATTATATAAAATTCCCTCCCTTAATCCTAGAAATCTACCTTTTAGCATAAATCCAATCACAGATTCCCTTTGGTGCAAACCAAAAAAGTTACCCAAAGAAGTGGTAACATCCTTCCACAAGATCTTTTATTTTATTTTCATTCACAAACCCCTAAAATATTATTATTACATGATTATATAATAACCTAAGTTTCCTAAATATATTTATATGTTTTTATTATAATATTTATAACTAAACTTACTCACACTTCCATCAGACAGGAAACAAACTTATTGTTCGTGTGTACGGCGGACTACCGCCTCTCAAAACGATGCAGTTTGTTTTTCCTTTACCACCAATCATGGTTGGTAATTGTGATATACATAATATTATATTATATATATATGATATTTATGATTTATTTAATCTTATAGAATTTATATATAACACATACCTTTATACTTTCCATTTTGTGTAATTACAATAACTTTGTTTGTGGATATGTGGACAACCACCTCCATAAAGTGATGTGATTTGTTTACAATTTACAAGAAATGAATTAAAGATGGGTTTAGTAAACATATATTATTTATATTAAATAATAATTATAATTATATTATATTATATATATATATGTGTGTGTGTGTCATTTACTTTTTTTCTTTCAAAACAATAATACAATGGAAAGAACATTTATACTTATGTACGGCCTACCGTCTCCATGAATGGTGTATTTCATTTTCTATTTATCACTTTTATATATTATTTTAAACATGTATATACTGAATATATAATATAATTATATCTTTTTTTACATTCTGGAAATAATTCAATCATTAAATAATAAATAATATAAAAAATAACATGTCGAAACATATAGGAAAAACAAAGCAGATATTACCTGAAACATAACATTAACAAGAAACTATTAATAAAAAGACAATATAAATTCATAGAAAAATTCATAAATGGTATTATATATAATAATATGGTTTTGTGGTATATTTATAATAAACTAACATTTATTATACAATAGGTTTGAAAGTTTACAAAAAATTTCAAGACTTTAGGTAAGGGTTTTCTCGTCTCACTTTTATTTTTGTGAGACTTATGTCGTAATCAACACTAATTTATTTTGTGTGGTGTATATACTTCCCGTGAATATATTATATGATTAAATTTATTTTAATTTACATATCCATTTTATTATATCTCTTTCATCAAGTTTATGCTTCAAAAGTTTCCAAATCGGAAAAAGTAATTTTGTCTCAATTTGCCTTCCTTAAGATACATGTCATGTTATGGACCAATATTCTTCTACGAGGTGTATAAACTATCCTTTGAAATTTTATATCATTAATCTTCTTATTTTCATGATATTTTAATCTTCATATAATATCATTTTCTCACATGGGTATTATGCTTCAAAGTAACCAAGTGGTAAGAGTTTATTGCAACCATCTAATCTATTGTCGAGATTATTTATGATTACGCTTTCATGATGAAATATTATAATCTATATTTTAGGAACACTCGTTAATTTTATTATACTCTATTTAGTCATGATATCTTCTATTATTAGTATCATTTTCACTCTTTGGTACTTAATATAATTAATAAACCTTTTTTAAGAAAATTATTTTTTATCACTCTCTTTGGTTGTAAATATATGTTATTTAAAAATCATGTTTTCTTAAAATGTTTTCAAAAATTTTATATTATTCTCCTATGATCTTTAAAATATATTTTTACCCATGTTTTACCATTTAAACAAAAATATTTTTAACAAAGTAATCTCCTTGTCATTTTCAAATCGAGGCATTTATCTGAACTTTTTAAAGTGCAAAAGGAATGTTTGGCATGTGTGGATTTATCTACCATCATGACCACTATTTCTTTAAAGATTCCTTTGAAAGTTTAAAATTTTAATTTTTAAAAGAAATTTTTTTATTAATATTCTGTAAATTTATTGTTTTAAAAGTTTTTTTCAAATAAAAAGGTTTTCAAGAGTTTTTTATTTTCAATAGGTGTTTTAAATGATGGTCAAAGATTACATTAAATTTTTTCAAAGATATTTTCAAAGAAAAAGGATTTCTATGAATATCAAAAAAACCCAAGATTATTTTATATGTTTTCAAGGTAAAAGGTATTCAAAATGTTTGAAATATTAATTTATAAATTTTTAATGAAAATGTTTTCAAATATATTTAAAGATTCCTTTATAAGTTATTAAAATTTATTTTCAAATAAATTGTTTTTAAAATATTTTCAATCTTTATTTATGAAATTTTCAAAGTAATTTAAAAAAAATCAAACTCCTTTCATGTTTTATTTATAATTTTTCAAATTATTTTCAAATAAAAAGGTTTTCAAATGTTTTTTTAATCATTTTTTATAATTTTTATAAGAAATTTTTTCAAAACATTTTCAATATTCCTTTATAAGTTTTCAAAGAAATGTATTTAAAAAAATCAAGATTCCATTATAAGTTCTCAAGTAAAAAGGTTTATAAAATATTTCATAGCTTCCTTTATAAATTTTCAAATTTATTTTCAAAGAGAATGGTTTTCAAAAGGTTCTATTTTTTAAAAATATTTTTTCAAAGATTATAGGATATTTTCCTCAATAAATGTTTTTAAGAGATATTTCAAAATTATTTTCCATATATGATAGCATCCATTGGTGTTACTCATACATATTTTGGGGATATGATCCAAGGATTTCATTCATATTATTTATTTGAATGTTTTATATTTTGATGTCATGATTTTTATGAAATATATTTCTCTTTAACAAGTTATTTACTTGTGAAACCCTATTCTTTTCATGGGTTATGCTTTGATGAAATGATTATGAAACATATCAATTTTCCACAAGTTATGATATGATTCCATGCTTATGATACCCATTTCATTTTATGGGTTATGATATGATTGTTTAAGATATTGCGAAACATGTATGCATGATTTCATTATGTTATGGGTGGGACCTATATCTCCCACCAATAAATTGGATAAATATTTACATATCATTAGATAAAATGGGTGGAAGAGGAAGTGAAATCAATTCAGTAAAGGACTATATCCACTAAGATTGTCTTGGGAGTGAACATTGACTACTAATACGATCTTGGGAGTGAACCTTGATTACTAATATGGTCATGGGAGTATACCATGACTACCAAGATAGTATACATAGTAAACTCATACTGATAAGATATATTGGGCAGTGATTCATAAAATACTATGAAAATCATTATATATTCTTAAAAAGGGCTTTTAAAAGTGCTAAAAATGTATTTTAACAGTACTAGAAAAGCATTGGTAATCACGGTGAAGATAAAGGGGAGTCCCCTTTATCAGCGCTCAAAATAGTGTTGATAAAGGGTCACCTTTATCCATGCTAAAAAAGCACTGGTAAAGCTCTTCCTTTATTAGCACTTGTTTAGCACGGATAAAGGGGAACCTTTATAAGTGATTTTTTTATTGTGGATAAAGGAGACCCTTTATCAGTGCTATTTTGAGCACTGATAAATGGGTAATATATTAGCGCTCAAAATAGCGCTGATGAAGGGGGTCTTTATTAGTACTATTTTGAGCACTGATATATGAAATATTTATTAGCACTTAATTAGTGCTGATAAAGGCCATTTTTCCTAAGCAAACCTAGCACCTGCATTGCACCTACTGCATACTTGAGACAGCACCTACACACACACAGCACAAACAACACCTACACACAAACAAAGCATAGAAGAATAAAAAAGAACACACAAGAGTTTCCTAAACAATTATATATACATTTACTTGAAATCATGAATAATATATAAATTTAAAACAATGTTTTATATGGTTATAATTACAGTTATCTAACAAACAGTTAAAAACATGAAGGTTTCAACCTTTTGCATCCATAATCCCCTCTCAAGAATTGTTTTCCAAGATATTAGTTTCCAAACAGAGCATTCGAACTCTGAAAAAGAATCACCTATATAAGAAAACAAATATTATTTTAGTAATACAATGATAAAATAAATTAAACATTAATATAAAAGAATACATTAATAAAATGTCAATTTTTACTTATTACAACCTTTACATGTCCATATTTCCTTAGATTGAATTAATATTTTAGAAGAGGATCAATATGATTTATTGAATTAAAAATATTGTTTTGTTGAGATTACATGGATGTGAAAATAAGAGGAAGAAATTTCAACAACAACAACATAGAATCCAAAAGGTTTCATTTATTGACAATAAAAAAAAAGGAGGAATCTCCACAGGTTATACAATATGACACATACATGATAGTGTATTCAATTTCATAGGAGTATTCAATTTTAGAAAAAAATTATAACATTTTCCTAGTGATACCACCATCCTAGATAGGATATAAACCTAATAGTTACATATATCAAGAGCCTATAAGAGTGTACTCTCCCATTACAGTTCAAAGAGAATGAATGATAGCGTGTCCGCATCAGATATCAGGTCCAACCCTACTTGGACCCTGACAACTTATTCCTCTCCAAGGAACCCATATAATATCTAAGGTCCTTTTGAAGGTATGGAAGGAATGTATTTCTCAGTTTTAGAGAGGTCCTGATGAGAACCTACACAATTCGATGGGTCATGATCATACTGGTTCACTTTTCTCTTCATCTTATAGTTCTTTAGTGTGATTATCCAGACCACCCTTCATCCCCTCCCTCAGACCGCACCTCTAGATAGCCCCCTCCCTACCCCTGGATAGCCACCCACCCCCCACCACCACTCCACCTGCAGCCGCCTCCCTCCTCCTGAACAACCCCCCTACCTCCCCCCTGTACAGCCCCCTCCCTACCCCTAGACAGCCCCCCTACCACCACTCCACCTTCAAAAACCCCCCTCCTCCTGGACAACCCCCCTCCCTCCCCACTGGATAGCCCCCTCCCTACACCTGGACAACCCCCCACCCCGCTCCACCTACAACCCACCTCCCTCCTCCTAGAACCCCCCCCCCCCCTCCATCCCCCTAGACAACCCCCTCCCTATCCCTAGACACCCCTCCCACCACCTCCACCACTCCAACTACAGCCCCCCTCCCTCCTCCTGTACAACCCCCCTGGACATCCCTCTCCCTACCCTTGGACACCCCCATCCCTACCCCTTGGATAACCCCCTCCCTAACCCTAGACAGCCCCCCACTACCACCACTCCACCTGCATCCCCCCTCCCTCCTCCTGGACAACCCCCCCTCCCTCCCCCTGGACAGCCCCCTTCCCACCCCTGGATACCCCCCCCCACCACCACCACCACCACCACTCCACCTGCGCCCCCCTCCCTCCCCTCAATCCAACACCCCCCCCCCCCACCCACCCACCCACCCGATACATGCCCCCTGGATAGCCCTCTTCCTACCCCCTGGACATCCCCCCTCCCCTCCTGGACACCCCTACCCATGGACACCCCCCCCCACTCCAATTTCATGATTTTTGAAGAGATAAAGTTCAAAAAATCAAGGAAAAACACGAAACAAGAAATATATCATAGGAATGGGAATTAAATTTCACATAACATTAATAAAAAAATATAATTTAAAAATACATAAAGTAGAAACATAGAGATCCTATGACACAACCAGCGGACACCAATCCTATGGAAAGTGGGATAAGAGATATATATATATATAAGTAGCATGTATACATCTTCTGGAATTCAATTTCTGGTAAAAACATATCATTCCATAGATTTCATCCACATGTCAGGATTTAGAGTCAAAATTGATTTAGTTGAGAGTTTCCTCACACATCTTCTAGATCAGAAATTATACCTTCCATCAAACTCATATATCATCATTAATTTTTCCATCATATGTATTCTACTACAACGTTGTTGTAGAGAAAAAATGTGTTTCTTAGAAATATAATGTAAGAAAGGTAAATGATGCATATGTTGGGTCTTTATGAAATTAAATAAGATATATTGGGCATCAAATTGAACTAGAATATAATTATTGGGCCTTTACATGGTCTTGGAATCGGTTTGGTTGGTTGGGACTTTTGATGCCTCACTACGACCCACTTCAGGCTACTCCATAAGTGATCTACCTATTTTATATTATCAGTGTTGAATTTAATTAAATGGATATCTACCTGGACACCCCCTCCCTCCTCGACACCCCCTCTCTTATTGACACACCCCCACCCTCTCCTCCTGGACACCCCACCCATGGACACCCCCTCCCTTTTGTACACCCCCCCCCCCCCACCCACTCATGGACACCCCCTAGACACCCCCTCTCTCTTGGACACCCCCCTCCTTTTTGGACACTCTCCGCTCACCTGGAGACCCCCCTTCCACCTAGAGATCCCCTTCCTCCTGTACACCCCCGCCCTCTTGGACACATCCATCCCCTCCTGGAAACCCCCCACCCACCCTCACACCTAGACACCCCCTCCCTCCTGGACACCCCCTCCCATCTGGACATACCCTCTCCCCCCCTCCTGGATACCCCACACATATACCATAATAGGATCACGTGATCAAATGAACTTGGGAGATTAATAGGATTAAACGACCCTTAAACCTTTATGTGATCATTTAAATAAGACAAGAATATGTGAATCATTGTTCAAGTGAATTACCTTAATTGATTATGTGATTTGTTTATGTGATTTGATCATGTGATGTGATCAAATAATCAGTTCACATGAAGCATCCATACAAAGGAGCTTACATGACATAATCACATGAAGAGGCTTATGTGAAGTAGAGAAAAAACCTAAGATTTCTCATAGGGATATAAAATATTGATTTTTTAGTGAAATATATTTCCCATTACCCCTGTGATTGAGCATACATAGCATCATTTCTCTTCCTACAAAGGCATGTCACATGGATAGAAATATTCTAAAATAAACAAACCCTATAAGGAATAATGAAAATTAAATCAACGTTTCATTATATAATTTTTTGTAAAATAGACATATTATATCGTAACATTACCTTTACATCATTACAAATGGTTTCTTGGGTCCAAATATAATCTAATAACAAAACTAATGATTCTTTGTACACTTTGCTACTATTTTTTAACTTCCTCTTACCATAGCATCTAATCTGAACTTCTGATCAGGA
The DNA here is from genome assembly GCA_963277665.1 of Viscum album. NCBI lineage: Eukaryota > Viridiplantae > Streptophyta > Magnoliopsida > Santalales > Viscaceae > Viscum > Viscum album. The sequence continues at coordinate 1,506,195,542 of OY728128.1, read as the reverse complement.
GTCCCCTTGATGCTATAAGGATTACACATCTATATCATCTTATGAATATTAGTTTTTGCGACAGTCATGGTAGTACCAAAAAAATATAAATGCACAAAGGATTAATAGATATTTTAAATGAACTCATAATTATTTTCAAAAATACCCCTTCAAGGATGCTAGTTTGTTGATGAAATATGATCTATTTCATAAATTTACAAATATAATAACCACATTCCTTTCTGTTTTTTTGTTTTGGACACTGCAGAAACATCGAGAAAAATAAGTAATTTGTTTTGATATGTGTTTGGATAGTGCAATCATATTATATATACCAGGATACTTTTCCACTTGTAGATATTGTAGGCGTTCTTTTCCTTAGGCCTTAGATTCATTCCATGAAGTAGAATATATTTATGCACCGCTATATCATAACAAAATCCTCATTAAAATATAATATAAATTATATTAATATATTTTTAGTTCTAAAATGTTGGATCTAGTATATTACAAATTGAAAATTTCCATCAGACATGGTCGGTTTGTTGTAAATCCATGCATTGAATCCTGAAAATAAATCTTTGGAGTATCCAAATTAACTGCAATAAGCATCCAATGCTACCTAAAAACACAAAAAGAAATAATTAATTAAATAAATGAAAATACAGTTGATATGATTAAATTGTAGAGTTTTACCCCTACATCGTTGTTATTAAAAAGAGTTTGTCATCTATATTTCTGTTTTCAAATTATTTGAGCAGGGACAACATTATTTCATCCTATTTATTATAATTTAATTCTTCTTTTGAAGAGCTGATGTGAGGACTAACAAGTCCAAATTTTTGTTTATCGGGATATCCCTTCAATAGTTTTTCATATATACGCCTACAAAAAATATGAAATGTATTTAGTCATAATTATCATAGTATATCACCTTTTGTAGAATCAAATCATGAAAACATACCTCATGTATTAATTTACAACTAAGGCACCTAGCCATTCATACTTGAGGATTTCATTTACATTTTCAGCATAAATGAAATCTGATTTTTCCCCTCCATACATATTTTTTTTAAAATCAATTGTGTGAGCATTTCCGTCTATCAACTTTGTATCCACATGATCCTGCAATGATATTAAATGTGGATATAGAACGAGAAGGGTGAATGTGCTCTTAGTAGACCATTTTAATCAGTTGGTTAATCCTTGAGATAGTTTTCAACAGATATTTTGTTTCACCCCCTTCACTTTGTTGTTCTGTAATAACATTCATTGGTTTATACCTTTTTTCATTAAATCTTTAAGGTTCATCTTGAAAAATAAATTGGAAATGGATACCTCCTTGTCGACATGTTTTTTTACAAGAATTAATGGCCATGCAATTAATGTTCCAATAGCTTGTTCGACCATATGAATGTCATCATCATCATTTGGAATAGGTAGATTGGCACTCGACACATTAGCTACATTAATTGATACTCTGACATGATATGTTGGAAGTTGTCTACTTTGTATCATTTCATTCTGCATATTGAACACCGTAGCCCTCACTACAAGGTGTTATGTGGGAGTTGATGTTGATTCAATAAGGTTATCTGATGACTTCTCCATTCCTTATGGTCTTATTTTTTGAAAATCACAAACAAATTTTCTTAAGTACTATTTTTTCTTAAGATCCAAACTTTTCATTCCTTTATACTTACAGATTAGTCATTTTTCTGTGTGATTCTGATTCAGGTGTATAAGTGATATTGGCTTTATGATACCAATTTCGGTGTACAAGTGATACCGTATTTGTGATTCTGATTCCAGTGTATAAGTGATACTATCTTTATGATACCGATTCTGGTGTATAAGTGATATTGTCTTTGTGATTCCAATTCCGGTGTATAAGTGATTCCATCTTTATGATACTGATTCCAGTGTATAAGTGATATTGTCTTTCTGATTCCGGTTTAGGTGTATAAGTGATACCATCTTTGTGATTCTAATTCCGGTGTAAATGTTATACCATTTTCTCAATCCGATTTATTCATAAGATTATGTTTCCTTGATATTGTTAGAGTTGTTTAATATATCATTATAATCATATCATATTCTAAGTTTTCTAATATTCAACATTATCATTAACTTAAAGAGATGTCATACAATCTGCTACAAACTAACCGTTGTATGTTTGACACATGTCCAGGTCCCTCTGAAATTTAAGGAAAATATGACCGTTGGAGTGGAGCCGACCATTGGAAATATTTTCCTATAAATACAAGTCCATCAAAATGAGAAAACAAAAATGTATAGTGTAGATGAACATGATGCATGTGAAAAAGATATGAATTGATTTCTAGAGAGATAAGATCTTACAACTCTCATAGCTTCATGCAGATGTCGTGAACAACTTATTCAGACTTTCTTTATGCAGACTCCAATCATGATGATCATGGGATTCCGGGTTTGGAAGTCAGAGGTTACGATTTCCTACTAAATCGAGGGTTTCTGGGGATAGAAAGAAAGATACCGATCTTTGGATTTATGTCTTACCTAGGTTTGGGTAAGATATAATTTCTTAAAAGTATAAATCAAGTAACCTTTATCCAATATTGTTGGACACCCTTCTCTTCTGGTTAAAATAATCTTATTGTTTCTTGTTTTCTATTTCAAGTTGTTTTATTTTTGCTATAATCTTAACTTCGTTAAAGTTAGAAAGTATAACTTTCTTATACTTTCTAATTCCATTACTCTGATTATATTACAGATTCTATACACTTTATGGTAGAATCTTTCTTTTAAAAAAATCTTTCTTAAGTTTATAACTTAAGGTTGTAAATTTTAATAAATGGTTTCTTTAATAGGTTTCTTGAATGTTTGTTTAACTTTGTTAAACTAAACTTTAAAGGTTCCAAAGGAATTTTTAAAGAATAAAATTCACCCTCCTCTTCTATTTGAGCACCTCATTACATATTCGATCATACAATTGGTATCATAGTTAGTTTATGAAATTATTATATCTGCATATAAGTTTTATTTCTCAAGTTTTTCTCTTTCTTATTTGTTTATAAACTTTTACTTCTAACAAGTTTTGTGGAAAGAAATTATTTTTAGTATGGAAGGAATTCATGTTGGATCTCTAGATAATCTTTATCCTACTAGACCACCAATCTTTGATGGTAATGATTTTGAGTATTGGAGAGACAGAATGAAGACCTTTACGATAAACACAGGTGTAGATGACTACATTATGTTAACTGTATATTATAAGATTCTTGATATAGAACTTAGAACCTTTACTAATCCGGAAAAAGTGGAATACCAGCTGAACTTTAAGGTATGTAATACATTTCTTTGTTCCATAAATAGAAATATATATAGCCAAATTTCATCCTGTAAAACTACAAATATTATTTGGAAGAATCTTGAAGTAACTCACTTTGGAACTTCCAAATTTATCGAAACTAGAAGAGCTATGCTCATAGCTGAGTATCATGGTTTCTTCTTTCCTTACGGAGAACCCGTATGTAAGGTACAACAAAGATTCATGACTATCGTCAAAAGCTTACAATCAATGGGTGAGAAAGGTTTAAATAATGAATCTATTGTAGACAAGATTATATACATCATGCCTAATTAATGGGAATCCAAGAGAACTGCTATAGATGAGAATAGAAAAGTCACACAGATTTCACTTGATGGACTGTTTGTAACCCTTCTTCAACATGAAACCAGAATGAAGATAGATACTGATAATATTTATAAGAAGAAGAATAGAAATGGAGGTGTTTCTTTTACAACTACTTCAAATCATATGAAAGACAAGACTCCTTATATAGTCATAAGATCTAAATCTAAGAAGGTTTTTCTTTAACATGAATCTAGTGAAAGTGAAGCTTCGGAAAATGAGTTAGCCAATCTTGCTCGGAGGATGAACAAGATTGTTGTGTAGAAAAAATTTCAATATAGATACAAGAAGAAATATGAAAAAAATAAGAAATATAGAGAAGTGTCGTGATATAAATGTATAATAACTGGTCATATCATACCAGATTGTCCCTTGCTTAAGAAAAGAGATAAGAAGGATAATAATTTTGAGACAAATAAGAAGAAGTTCTATATATAAAATCATAAGAAATTCCTAAAAGCCAATGACACTTAGAGTGCCAGTGGTGGAGGTTCTTTATATGACTCTTCAAAATATGATTCTTCTGTGTAAAATAATATTATTTTAATATCCCAAGCTCTATTTCAAAATTAATATCTTATGGCTAAGGTATAAACTACAGAATCCTTAACCAATATGTCTTTGAGTGAAAATTTTCCTCATAAAGATTTTTCTTCCAATGTAGAATCTTCTTCATCAGATAATGATAATGATTTTATTTCCTATGATTAAGTTTCTAGATTTTATAAGTTTCTATAGATAAGAAATTGTAAATTTTCTAAGAAACTTGAAAAAGAAAATTCTAGATAATTTATTTTAATAAAAGAAATTTTGGATCTTACTAAAGATCTTCATACGAAAAATGATGTTTTAGAAAATATTTCTAAAAAACTTGAGGAAGCTAATTCTAAGAAGGATAAGCTTTCTAAAGATCTTAAAATTCTGTTTTTTGAAAAATATGTTTTAGATGATAAACATAACTCTAAGTTTATTATTCCAGAGGATAGGAATTTAGTCCTAAGATTAAAGTATGAAATTGTTTCCTTGAAGAAACTTCTTTCAAATTTATTTTTGGTAAGGAAAATTTTGAGAAGATGTATTCTCACATCTGACCTTATGGTAATAATCTGGGTTTAGGCTATTCTCATGAAAAAACTATTTTTAGAAACAATTATTTTGTTCCTCCAAGAGCCCTTTTTTGTACTAAATTTCAAGTGGTGGGCATTCAAAGGAGAAATATTCTTTAAATAATGTTCAATCCCTTGAGTTTCATAAATCTTACTTTTCTAAACAAATGTGGATACCCAAAATTTTATTGTCTAACAATTCTGGATCCAAGCATGTTTGGACTCTAAAAACCTAAATTTTCTTTTTCATGTTAATGTAGGAAGTACCAACAGCATATGGTACATGGATAGTGGATTTTCCCATCACATGACTGGTAACAAAGACTATTTCAAAAGGATTTTAAAGACTAAAGGTGGAAAAGTAACCTTTGGATATAACTCTTAAGGAGAAATTGTCGGTATAGGTAACATTATTCTTCTTAGAAAATATTTAATTTCGAATTTTTTATTTGTTAAAGGTCTTAAGAACAACCTCATTATCATAAGTCAAATATGTGATGAAGGATACCTTGTGAATTTTAGGAATGAAAAGTGCTTAGTACACAATTCCAAGGATGAGTTTATTATCTCAATCCATAGGCAAGAGAATGTATACACACTAAACCTAGAAGACCTTAGAAGTCAAGATCTTCCTTGCCTAAGTGAAATTGAAGATCAATCCTGGCTTTGGCATAAAAGACTAGGACACTGTAACTTAAGGAATCTTAGTAAACTTTCTAATAAAGAACTTGTTAAGGATCGACCGGATCTTAGGTTTGATTCTTCAAAAGTCTGTAATTCTTATCAATATGGAAAGAAACATAAATCTAGATTTAAATCTATAAGAGATGTTACAACTTCTAGTGCCTTATAGTTAGTGCACATGGACTTACTTGGTCCAACACAAACTGGAAGTATTGTAGGCAAATACTGTGTGTTTGTCTTAGTTGATGACTACACTAGATTTACTTGTGTCAATTTTCTCGCAAATAAATCTGAATATTTTTCTTATTTCAAAATCTTCAGAGTTGAAGTTAAAAATTATAAAAAACCTTCCATTTATAACTATTTATAGTGATCATAGAGGAGAATTTCAAAATTTTGATTTTGAATCTTTTTATATTAAAATATGTATTACTCACAACTTTTCAGCTCCAAGAACTCCTCAATAGAATGGTTTTGTTGAAAGAAGAAATCGTATTATTTAAAATATGACTAGAACCATGTTGAGGGAATATTTTGTAGCTAAACATTTTTGGGTTGAAGCTATAAGTACTACTTGTTATACTATAAATTGAGTTTTAATAAGGCATTTTCTTAATAAAACACCTTATGAGTTATGGACTAGAAAAAAACCAAAAGTGTCTTACTTCAAATTTTTTGGTTGCCAAGTATTTATCCTGAATACCAAAGATAACTTACATAAAATTGCACCCAAATTTGATGAAGAAAATTTCTTAGGTTACTCTACTAAATCTAAGGCGTAAATAGTTTTTAATAAAAACACTTGCACTGTGGAAAAAACGGTAAATGTTAATTTTGATGAAAATGATCCTTTTGTTTTCAAAAAACCTGAACTTACTTTCTGATATATTTTCTAAAATTGATCCCCAACCTTTGATAGAAGACCTTTCAGATAAACATATTGTTTAGGAAAATATTTCTAAAACATTTACCCCTGAACATTTTCTACTCTGTGTTAATGATCAAGCTTCACAAAACCCAAATAAATTGTTACTTAGAAATCATCCCAGTGATAATATCATTGGAAATATTAATCAATCAGTAATAACTAGAAGTTATTTAAGGAATGAAGTTAGACATGTTTATTTTCTTTCCCAATTTGAACCAAAGACTCCTGAAGAAGCCTTGGGTGATGAAGATTGGATAAAGGATATGCAAGATAAACTCAACAAATTTGTAAGGAATTAGGTTTGGACCTTGGTTGAGAACCCTAAGGAAACTTCAGTTATTAGAGTAAAATGGATTTTTAGAAACAAATGTGATGGAAATGGAGTCATTGTTAGAAATAAATCAAGATTAATTTCTAAAGTCTATAACCAAAAAGAATTCATAGACTATGAAGAAACCTATGCTCATGTAGCAAGACTTGAATCTATTCATATTCTTCTATCCTTTGCTGCATTCTTTAATTTTAAACTTTATCAAATGGATATAAAATGTTCTTTTCTTAATGGTTATGTATAATAGGATGTCTATGTAGATCAACCCCCTAGCTTTAAAGATACAAAACATCCTAATCATGTTTGTAAACTTACCAAAGCTTTTTATGGACTTAAACAAGCCCCTAGAGCTTGGTATGATAGAATTTCCAGATTTTTGCTTCAAAATAACTATGTTAAGGGAACTACTAATCCAACCCTTTTTATTAAGAAAGATAATAAATATTTTTTGATTTTCCAAATTTATGTTGATGACATCATCTTCAGATCAACTCAGCAATCCTTAACTAATTCATTTGCGAATCTTATAAAGTATGAGTTTAAAATGAGTATGATGGGTGAGTTAACTTTTTTTCTTGGTTTTAAAATTTCTCAAAAACCAGAGGGTACGTACATATCTCAACATAATTATATCAAATATTTTCTTAAGAAGTTTGGGTATGATAATACTATGATTATAAGTACTCATATCGGAACCTCTAATACTCTTGATATTGATGAAGCAGGGAAACCTATAGATCTGACATATTATAGAGGGGTGATAGGAAGATTACTTTACATAATAGATAGTCAACCTGACTTAATATTCTCAGTATGATTATGTGTAAGATTCCAACAAAATCCTAAAGAATCTCATTTAAAGGCAGTGAAAATAATTTTTCACTACTTAAAGGGAACTTTAGATTTGGGACTTTTTTATTCCTCTGGAAATAATTTTGAACTTAAAAGTTTTTCAGATGCTGACTTTGGTGGTTGTAAAATGGATAGAAAAAGTACATATGGAACTTGTAATTTCTTAGGAGATTCATTAGTTTCTTGGTCATGCAAGAAACAACATTTTGTAGCACTTTCCACTACTAAAGCTGAATATGTAGCATCTTGAAGTTGTTGTGCTCAAGTGTTGTGGATGAAACACACACTCACAGACTATATTTTGAGTTTTACTAAGACTCAAATAATGTGTGATTACACAAGCGTCGTTTCCCTAAGTAAGAACCCTATACATCACTCTTGTGCAAAGCACATAGATATTAGACATCACTTTCTTAGGGATCACGCACTTAAAGGAGATATTATTCTTCAATTCATCAGAACTCAAGAACAACTTGTTGATATTTTTATAAAACCATTATCTTCTAATAGATTTTGATACATTAAATAGAATCTAGGAATGATCTCTGTAATGTAATCATTCATATCTAATTCTTGTTTAAATCATCTCCTAACATTAAACTACTCCTTATTTCAGTGGGAGTATATATTTTTCCTCTTTCCGTAAGCATTTTTTCTTCATATAATTTTATCGTTCCTTTAGTTTTTTTATTTTATATCTCAGTATTAGAAATTTTGGTATTCAAAATTTAGTTATTTGAAATTTCAGTATTTGAAATTTCAGTGTTGGAAATTTCAGATTTGGAAATTTCAGTATTAAAAATTTCAGTATTGAAATCACTACTGGAAAATAGGTCTATACCCATGATTTTGCAAAAAACCGTGGGTATAGGGATAGTATGTGAACCTATACCCACGGTTTTCCAAAACCGTGGGTATAGGCCACCTATACCCACGGATGTGCCAAAAACCGTGGGTATAGTTTTGTTCTAAGACCTATACCCACGGTTTTCAGAAAACCGTGGGTATAGAGTATTTTTCGAAGACCTATACCGACGGTTATTGAAAACCGTCGGTATTGTGTTTTTTTTTTTGAAGACCTATACCCACGGTTCTCCAGAACTGTGGGTATAGCGTTCCCGCATTATGGCGGGGGAATAAAATTAGGCGGGACATGAAAAACATTTGGCGAGAAGACATTTATTCAATGTTTAGATTAACATATTTACGTAAATATAAAAAATTAACTTCAAAAACTCTGTAGCTCGGTTGGTGCCGCGTGACTACAATGTTAAGCATGAAGCGCGAGTTCAAATCCCGTGGTGCCCATTTTTTTGACTTTCAATACAGTATATTAATATATATAGAAAGATATATGAATTTATTGCAAATAAAAGTCACGGATTGGTTGGTCTGTCAGTGGGGTGCGACACGATTCCTACCCCGAGACGCGAGTTCGAATCTAGAGTTTGGTTTTTTAAGAATTTAAATACATAATATTAATATAAAATTGCAGATATATGTATATATAGAAAATTAAAATTACAGCTTGGTTGGTGTGATGGTGGGGAGCGGCCGCGATTAACAGCCCAAGGTGCCGAGTTCGAAACTCCCCAAGTCAGGTTTTTTGAAAAAAATAAAAAACCACACGGTTTGAAAACCGTGGGGGGTGTTGCGTGCCACACTGTTGCAGTGTGCAACACATTTGACCCTCCTATACCCATGGTTTGCAGCAAACCGTGGGTATAGGTTGAGACCCCTATACCGACGCCATTCCAGCCCGCGGTTCCCAAAACCGTGGGTATAGGCTATACCCACGGTTTTGGGAGCTATACCCACGATTTTGAACCGTGGGTATAGGTCGTTTTTCCAGTAGTGAATCCTAGAATCTAAAACTTCCAAGAGAATTCTTATAATACTGATAAACTCCTCAGAGTATTCTAAAAGGTAATTTTTGTTAATCTTTATTTTCTTATTTTTAGTTTCAATTTTTGGTATTTCAAAATTTTCAATTCTGATTTACATCACTATAAAAGATCAGAATTCATATTTCCTATATCCATCCTCAACCATCAGATCAAATCAGGTTATGTTCATCTGTTTGATTGTCTTATGCAAGCTAAAAGTTTATAGTTATGTCTATATAAGGGGTACCTCATTTATAATTATTTCACCATCCTTACTGATCTCAGTGCTGAATTTTTGTTTCCATCAAAGTCCTCATTCCGATTCTTTTGTCCCCTTTATCTCGAGTGACTCCTAAATATTTAGTAGATCAGATGCCGATTACCAAAGAAATAAAGAATTGGTCAATATTTAGGGAAAGGTTGATATTCCCTAATTTCTATGAAAAATATGACTTTATTATCTCTAAGTTGATAAGAACTAACGGATGGTAAAGTGTTTGTGTGGCTAATGAGAAGAGTTAGGATCTGGTTTTCCTTGACTTGGTTATTCAGTTCTACATATCTGTTAATTTCTTCCAAAAGGATGGTAAGGATCTGTTTAAGTTTAAATGTTATGATGAGACATATATTGTTCCTTATAAGATGGTAGCAAATGTTCTCAACATACCGTTTGAAGGGGAACCTATTTTATGCTCTCAAAAACTTCCCGAGAAGGAAGGTTCTTTTGAGAAATTCAAGGCTTTGGATTATCTTGGTCTCAAGAATGTTAACAATCCAAATATTATAAATCATACAACAAACCACAAGATGGTATCCCTCTGGATGCAAGGCTTTCTTATCCCAAGAAAAGGAGATAAAGACTCTCTAAAAATATGTGATATCTTTATTTTAGACTTTCTCATAAACTTAAGGAAGATTAACTTGGTTAAGTACATCGTCCTCACCATCCAGGCAATAAAAGGTGGATTCATCAGATCTAAAATTCTTATGTATTCGGCAACTATCTCCAAGATAATTGTTGTGTGTCTTCAAAAACTGAATGTCCCATGCTGCTCAGTCTCAAATCCTTTTAATATTTTGTTTCTCAGTGATGAAACTCTAAGGAGGATGAAGATAGAGTTTTTACAGAAATCCAAAAGTTTTGAAGAAATAGTTGTCTGGAACAAGGGTGATGTTTTGGAATCATTAAAATCGGTACCCAAGAAAAGGAAACTTGATGAACCAGAACTGCCAGTACCATCTTTTGAGGTCTCGGTATCAACACCTCCTCCTGCAAAGAAACTGAAAGCCTATTCCGATGCAATAGTTTAAAAGTGGAGAGAAATGGCAGCTACCCGAAAGAAAGGATATCCTTCCTTTGGCTTAAACCCTGTAGAGGATAAAGCCATGAAAAGAAAGAAAGATAAAAATAATTAGAAATAAAAGAAGGAGAAGAAGTTAAATAAGAAATACTTCGAAGTTCAAGTTTTTCATTCTTTACTAAAAGCTGTAGAAAATAAATCTCAAGAAGTGCTTGAACCTCAAATTGTTCATAAGAAGCCGGATGTCATTCCAAATTTCCAGAAAGCCAAGAAATTTCTATCTTTATGAGAACCTTTTCAAGAAACGGAGGATCAAATAGTATAAGAAGACTATGATGATGTTTTAAGGGAAGCGAAAGACTACATTGGAACTCTTTCGAGTTCAGTCACTAAATATGTTTTAGAAGAACAAGTCAAAGAACAAGTTGAAGAAGAAGTTGAGGAAGAAGTAGAAGTTAAGGAAGAAGTATAAGTTAAAGAAGATGAAAAAGTAGGAATTGGAGTGTAAGAAGAAGAGAAAGAAGAGGTTCATCATCAAGGTGGTGAAGACGAAGAGTTTCAAGAGGAAGAAGATGAACAAGTAGATCTTAATGTTATTCAAGTATCGGATGAAAAATCTCTAGTTTGAAATCCTATCAAAGGTAAGAGTGTTTTGGTTACCTCATATGAAAGGGAAACTTCTCAGAAGTCCACTAAGATAATAGAAAAATTAGTTTTCTTAACTCCAAGAGGAGCTCAGAAAGGGAAATATGTTTTAGGTTCTGAGTCCTCATCATCTTTTGAACATGACTTTGTCAAGATATCTTTAAGAAAGCTAGTCAGCACCATTCCGGTTCTTGCAAATATTGATGCCCAGAGTCAAATGATGCAAGAAAATCTAAATCAAAATATGTAATCAAACAATATACTTATAGACATGGTGGTCAAGCAAGAAGCACACTTTAGTAATCTTTTGATTGATTACAAATCTCAGAAGGTGACTTGTAAGAAAGTATTTAACTGCACCAAAACCATCAATGAAGAGCTAAGATAGGTCAGTGAGTTCATGAATTCAATAAAAGGATCTATCAATACTTTTGAAACCAAGTTCTACAAGTTCAAGGCATTAATTTCGGAGAAGGATAGTCAACTCAATTCTATTTCCTGATTTGTAAGCAGTGAAAAGGAAGTCAGAGCTAGATTAGAGAGAAAGGTGGTTGCTTAAGAAGAAAGAATCTTGTCATTAGAAAAGAATAATTCGGATTAGGAGATCTCGTTGAAGAGGTTTGAAGAAGATAATAAGGAAGTGAAGAAACTTAGAGCCTTGATAAAGAAAATGTTTTCTGAGAAGAAGAAGGATGGATGAATTTCTTGACATTTCGATGTTTTGTCGTAATATAAAATTTATTTCCAAAACTTCCTTAATAATATTCTTGCATATGTTTCTTTTGTTTTTGAATGTATGCTTGCTTAACCTTACTGGTATATCTTATACTTCTCCATTATTTTTTCCCTCTTTTTGAAAATAACAAAGGGGGGGAATTTATTTAAACGAAGAATTTAATAAAGATCTCAAAAGAGGAGAATATATAAAGGGAGAGTATGGTAAGAAAGGATAATGACCAAGAAAGGGGGAATTTTCTTCTAAAAAGAGATGTTTATCTAAGGGGGAGATATTTTCTTAAGAAATAAAACCAGACACTGAAGATCAAGAATACGATCCTTAGGAAACCTAAACTAAGGGGGAGTTAGTCATATTCATCCTAAATCTTATTCAACGTGGGAGATAAGTTTTTTGATACTTGTGTATCTAAGTCAATATATTCTTCCTTAGAAAAGTTGTTTGTTCTTTCCAAAAAGGGGGAGATTTTTGACTCAATAAGGTTATCTTATGACTTCTCCATTACTTATGGTCTTATGTTTTGAAAATCACAAACATTTTTTCTTAAGTACTATTTTTTTCTTCAGATCTGAAACTGTCATTCCGTTATACTTACAGATTAGTCATTCTGCTTTGTGATTCTGATTTTGGTGTATAAGTGATACTGTATTTATGATATTTATTTCGGTGTATAAGTGATACCGTCCTTGTGATTTTGATTATGGTGTATAATTGATACCATATTTATGAAACTGATTCCGGTGTATAAATGATATCGTCTTTGTGATTCTGATTTTGGTGTATAAGTGATACCATCTTTATGATACCAATTTCGGTGTATAATGGATACCGTCTTTGTGATTATGATTCCGTTGTATAAGTGATATCATATTTGTGATTCTGATTCCAGATTAAATGTAATACCATTTTCTCAATCCTATTTATTCTTAAGATTATGTTTCCTTGATATTGTTAGAGTTGTTTATTGTATCTGTCCAATGATATCAGATTCTAAGTTTTCTTATACTTAACATTTATCTTAGAATTAAAATGATGTCATATAATCTGTTACAAACTAACAGTTGTATGTTTGAAACTTGTCCAGGTCCCTCTGAAATTTAAGGAAAATATAACCCATGGAGTGGAGCTGACCATTGCGAAGCTTTACCTATAAATACAAGTCCATTTAAATGAGAAAAACAGCAATGTAGAGAGTAGATGAAATTTATTCATGTGAAAAATCTATGAATTGATTTCTATAGAGAGAGGATCTTACAACTCTTGGTACTTCGTGAGGATGTTGTGAACAACTTGTTCAGGCATGAACAACTTTTTCAGACTTTCTTTGTGCAGACTCTGATCGTTCTGATCATGGGATTCCAGGTTTTGAAGATAGAGGTTCCAATTTCCTTCTAAATTGAGGGATTAAGGGGATAGTAAGATAGATACCGATCTTTGGATTGAGGGGCTTACCTAGGTTTCAATAAGATATACTTTCTTGAAAGTATAAATCAAGTAACCTTTATCCAAGGTTGTTGGATACCCTTCTCTTTATGTTAAAAGAAACTTATTGTTACTTGTTTTCTATTTCAAGTTGTTTTATTTCCGCTGTAACATTAACTTCGTTATAGTTAGAAAGTATAACTTTCTTATACTTTATAATTCTGTTACTTTGATTATATTACAGATTATATACTCTTTAAGGTAGAATCTTTCTTTTAAGAAAATATTTCTTAAGTTTATATCTTAAGGTTGTAAAGTTTAAGAAAAGGTTTATTTAAGAGGTTTTGTGAATATTTGTTTAACTTTTTTAAACTAAACTTTAACAGTTCCAAAAGAATTTTTAAAGAATAAAATTCACCCCCCCCCCTCTTGTATTTGAGCATATCATTACATATTTGATCCTACAGTTGATTGATATAAATCATAGTCATTTTCAACCTGTAGAATATTAGTAGAGGAGAGGTATCAGTGTCTATGTGATTCACATTTCATAGAAACAATTATTAGAACATTGATTACCTTAGTTAAGTCAGGTTTTTTAGGGGAATGTTTATCCTCAAAGTTGGTGGGGGTAAGGCGGGATCTTCACACACGAGTTGTTTTTGAGTTGTTTCTTATCTTTGTCTCTCCCCCATCAAACTTTCCATCATCTCTCTCTTATATTGTAATTCTTCCTGAAAAATAGATAATTTTTCTTGCATCTTTTCCATTTCCTCATTTTGATCATCCGCTTGTTTTTGTTTCTAAAAATATGTTCAGGGTGTCACCCCAAAACCTGCACCTCTGACGTGGCCATACTGTTCTGGTTGCTTTGCCCCAACGACATATGTCCTGTGCATCTCTCTCCAAAGGCTTGCCCGCAGACACCTGGGCTAAGCTCCAAAATCTGCACCTCGTGCAACACATAGGCTTTCCCGCAGACACCTGGGCGAAGCACCACGTCGTCCTCACAACCAAAGGTAACCAGGTAGTTTTCGGGAGCCACCACAGCTCGCATAACATGTATCATACGTCAGGTATAATACCACAAGCCATTACAGCCCATACTCTGAGTAAGGATCCTCAAGCCATGATAGCCTATACACGTTACACCTATAGTAGTCCATAGGATACTATATCCAGAATATATGCGTGTGAATAACCACAAGCCATTACATCCCTCTACACACATATATGGGGTAACTAACCGTTGTGCCTCATGGCACAAGTATCTACCAAGAGAAGAGAGTGTGGCCTAAGGGGGTAGTCAGCCATTCGACCTCCCATCAGAATGTTGGGGAAAACACCCCCCCAGGGCTCAAAATCCCCGGGGTGTCAGTTTCCCTTACCGACAGGGTGGAGTAGCGTATAGAAAAACAAAAAGTATAGAATATATAAGTAACTCACATCCACACTATGGGCATTACCTAGTCTTAGATACAAATACAGCTAACGTCTCTCAGACTCCTGGCTGCTACTTCAAAGACTAGGTATCCTATAAGCACACAAACATTTGAAGAGATTTATTAGATTACTCCGTTCTCATTTTATCAGTTCCACTGTACATTAATTAATTCTTTAAACATTAATTAAGAATGAACAATTCCACATAAAACTGAATTGGCATCACATTCAAAAACAACTGCTCCTTTTTAAGATTCACATCACCTTTAAATTCCAGCACCTCCATCCCCGTGGATTATCACCATTTAATCAAACATTCATTACAGAATTACTTTTCCACATTCCCAGGCATTCTAGAAAAGCATCCTATGCTTCTAAACACAAAGGAGGCTCAACACGGTGAGTAGATATACTACCCGTCGAGTCTTTTCCGCCTATAGAAAGAGCATATACTCATTCTCCCTCGAGAGGCTAAACACGAAAAGCACGTGGCATACCCCGCGCGTCTTCACCTCCTTCGGAAGAAGGGTAGAAAGACCAGCTGCCTTGAGCAGTGGGGAAAAACAAAGAAGATTAACATTCAAGAAAAAACCGCAAGCAACCAGCAACCACATCCATCCCATTCCATCACCCCTGGTGTCCTCCCCGACACCCACATGCATAAACTGATGCATCTCGCCACTCTAGGCGTCATCTTCTGCCATAACCACAAGGCCTCCATGCCTCCACATATCACAATAGCCATCCAGGCTCACATCACAGCACAAGCAGCAAGAAAACAAACATCACATCATGGGCTCTTGACCCTTTAACAAACAAGAGGGTAACTCAGAACCCTTTTTGAAATTATCGAACTAATAGTTCTTTAATCCATCTTGAATTAACAGATTTGTTATTCGTAGGTTCCAATTACGGGATACCTAATCAGTAAGCTATCACAAATAAATAACCATGCTTACTTCCCTAATTTGATTATCCTCAAATTAGAACAACTACAACAACTGCAATAACCAGATTAATTTACATGCCTCTTTATCTTTAGCTAATTAATTAACAATTAATTCCGGCTTTACATTCGTTATCAATTTCTATCATGAACGAACAACAAATCAAAGAAAACATAGATATCACTATATCTAGGAAAACATGAGGCAAACTGTTATCACGGTATAAAGCAACAACATGCGATCAACCAATTCTATTAATCCGGTTCAAGTATTTAATTAGGTCAATTTCATTGTGATACAAAGGGATAAATCATGCTAATTCTACGATTGCACATATACAATTAGAGAAGCCATGAATCCCCTACCTCAAAAAGTTCCTCACGTTCTTTATCCACACAACAGGTCACGATCCTCCCCTCGCGACAACTGCATCCACTGGAGGATGCTGCGGTACAACAGTACCAACAAACCCCAAGAAAACCTATTAGAATCATGGAAATTACATGGTATAATTATGGAAAGGAGGATAGGAGAAGATGAACCCCAAAAGAACAATGATACAACATACCTTATATCGAAGATTGATCGACACAGCTTGGTTGCATCAAAACAAAGCGGAACCAATCCTAGGAGTAAATATTGATTGTGCAACTCCTACGGAAAGGATTGAAAGGTTCTAGTGCCTCTTAATCGAGAACAAAGGGAAAGAACAAGGAAGAATGATATCTCGTCCCTTTTTAAGATTTAATGGGGCGACGGTTTAAGATCCGGTTAATTCTCCATTAAAAACTGATCGCATTAACCCACGCGGTTTGACCAAGTAAAACATTCCAAGCCTTAGGAATAATTAATATAGGATTTATGGAATTTTAAACGGCCTTAAGAGTCCTTAAAATAAAGATTTAAATGTATTTTATGTCAAAGGAAACGTCAAAAGGGGCAAAACTGTAGGAATCTAGAAACACTGTTCACCCACTGTTACTGTACATGAAACTGATCTGTGAAACCGATCTGTCACACCGATATGTGAAACTGATCTGTCAGACCGATCTGTGAAACCGATCTGCGAAACCGATCTGTCACACCGATATGTGAAACCGATCTGTCAGACCGATCTGTGATTCCGATCTATCACACCGATCTGTGAAACTGATCTGTCACAACGATCTGTGAAACCGATCTGTGAAACCGATCTGTCACACTGATCTATGAAACTGATCTGTCAGACCGATCTGTGAAACCGATCTGTTAGACCGATCTTTGAAACCGATCTGTCACACCGATCTGCGAAACTGATCTGTCAGACCGATCTGTGAAACTGATCTGTCACACCGATCTGTGAAACCGATCTATCAGACCGATCTTTGAAACCGATCTGTCACACTGATCTGTGAAACCGATCTGTCAGACCGATCTGTGAAACCGATCTGTCACACCGATCTGTCACACCGATCTGTGAAACCGATCTTTCAGACCGATCTGTGAAACCGATCTGTCACACCGATCTGTGAAACTGATCTGTCAGACCGATCTGTGAAACCGATCTGTCACACCGATCTGTGAAACTGATCTGTCAGACCGATCTGTGAAACCGATCTGTCACACCGATCTGTGAAACCGATCTGTCAGACCGATCTGTGAAACCGATCTGTCACACCGATCTGTGAAACTGATCTGTGAGACCAATCTGTCAGACCGATTGGTGAGACTGATCTGTTACTGTTCATAAAACTGGAAACACTGTTCACAGAACTGGAAAAAAAATTGTCAAATTGTTGGGGATAAGTCCCCTTGACCTCCCGGAACACCTCCAACACCAAAATTCACAAAGTAATGGACCGGAGAGGTCCGGGCCATTACATTAGATACCTCTCAAAACATTCTCGTCCTCGAGAATTAAAAACCAACCCAGAAGAAAAGAGGGGTCCGAACAACCACCCCATAAGATACCTCTCAGGGGAAAACCACCATGAGTTGTTCGAAATCTGGAACAAAACTATGACATCCAGGAGTATGGGAACAAACAATCCATACCCAAACAATTCATTCATAACATCACATCAAAGGTACATAAATAAAACATGAAAGGTCTAACCAGAGAGGAAACATCATTACATGAAAGGAGTTAAACATTGAACAAATTTGGGTACTGAGCACGTATCTGTGACTCACGCTCCCAGGTACTCTCCTCCATGCCACCGTGTGGCCACAAGACACGAACTAAGGGGATAGAACACCCACGCAACACCTTCTCCTTGTGGTCTTGGATCTCCATAGGTCGCTCCTCGAAGGTTGCATCATCATCAATATCGATATCTCCCCAATCGATAACATGAGATTCATCATGAAGATAACGACGGAGATGTGATACATGGAAAACATCATGTATCTGACTCATATGAGGGGGAAGTTCTACTCGATACGCCACAGCTCCAACATTAGCTAACACCTCGAAAGGCCCAACAAACCAGGGAGAAAGCTTACTTCCATGACCAAACCTTCGCTTCCCACGACGGGGAGTCACCTTCAGAAACACATGATCCCCAACATTAAACTCTAAGGGTCTCCTTCTTTGATCAACATATGATTTCTGATGATCCTGTGTTGTCTTCATCCTCTCACGAATCACCTGAACCATCTCTGTTGTATTCTGCACTAGTTCTGGTCCAAGAATTGCTGACTCTCCGACCCCAGTCCAGCACAACGGAGAACGGCATGGCCGGCCATATAAGGCTTCAAACGGCGCCATACCGATGGTAGAGTGAAAACTATTATTGTAAGCGAACTCTACCAAGGGTAAGTGCTTTTTCCATGAACCTCCAAAATCAAGAACACAAGAGCGCAACATGTCTTCAAGAGTCTGGATTGTTCGTTCTGTCTGACCATCCGTTTGAGGATGAAAAGCAGTGCTAAGGAATAATTGAGAACCAAAAGCATGCTGGATACCTCTCCATACCCTAGAGGTAAAACGAGGATCTTGATCAGAAATGATCGTCTTAGGAACTCCGTGAAGCCTCACCACCTCCTCCATATACTGCCTCGACAAAACCTCCACTGATCTCGACTCCGTGATTGCTATGAAGTGGTCCGACTTTGTTAAACGATCCACTACCACCCATATAGAATCATGTCCTCCCAGAGCTTGAGGTAAACCTGTAACAAAGTCCATTGATATTTCCTCCCACTTCCACTGAGGAATCTCTATGTGTTGGAGAAGACCACCAGGAACACGGTGTTCGGCCTTCACCTTCTGGCAGACTAAACATCGAGACACACATTCTGCAACTGTACGCTTTAGCCCAGGCCACCAAAACTGACTCATCAAGGATCGGTACATCTTCGTCACACCAGGATGTACCGCCAAGGGTGAACTATGTAACTCTCGAAGAACCGTCTCGCGCATCGCCAAGGGAACAAAAATCCTTCCACGATACAACACTCGGTGTTGTTCGTCCTCCGACCAACCATCAAGGGCCTCACCACACACAACTCTGTCTCTCCAAACTTCCACCTCTAGATCACCCAACTGAGACTCTTCCACCTTCTGCATCAGAGATGACTGCACCGTCATCTGGAAAAGACAACCTCTACCTCCAACCTCTTCCATATCAAGATGTAATACTGACAGTTCCTCCATTACTCTCCAAGAATCACCAGATTCACGCACAACATCATTACGTGACTTTCGGCTCAGCGCATCAGCAACAACATTTCCCTTCCCAAGTGTATACGATATTTCGAAGTCTTATTCCTGCAAGAACTCCATCCACCGACGCAGCCGCAAGTTCAAGTCCCGCTGAGAGAAAACATACCTCAAACTCTTATGATCAGTGAAAACCACAAAGAGCTCGCCAATGAGGTAATGTCTCCACAACTTCAGCGCAAACACCACGGCTGCCAACTCAAGATCATGGGTGGCATAGTTGCGTTCATGGGGATGCAATTGTCGGGACCCATAAGAAACAACTGACCTTTGTTGCATAAGTACATAGCCTAGCCCCAGATGTGACGCATCGCAGAAGACGTCAAACTGGACTCCCTCAGCTGGAAGACAAAGAACAGGTTCACTTACCAACTTCTCCTTTAGATACTCGAATGCTGCCTAACACTGATCAGTCCACATGAATTCTTGATCCTTCCTGGTCAAAGCTGTTAGAGGTGTCACAACCCGTGAGAAATTTGCTACGAACCTCCTGTAATAGCCTGCGAGACCAAGGAAACTTCGCACCTCTGACACTATCTTGGGGGCTGCCCAAGTCACTACTGCTTCTATCTTCGATGGATCCACAGCTACTCCCTGTTGGGACACAACATGCCCTAAGAAACGGACTTCTCGAGCCCAGAAATCACACTTGGACAACTTCCCAAACAACTGATGTTGGCAAAGAACTCCCAAAACGGCTCATAGATGCTCCGCATGCTCTTCTTCAGATGTGGAGTACACAAGGATGTCATCGATGAAAACCACAACAAACTTGTCCAGGAATTCACGGAACACAGCATTCAGCAACCCCATGAAAACAGTTGGAGCATTCGTCACGCCGAATGGCATTACAACAAACTCATAATGCCCATGACGACAACGGAAAGCAGTTTTTGGGATATCCTCATCCTTTACACGCATCTGATGATATCCTGACCGCAAGTCGATCTTTGAGAACCAACTTGAACCCTTCAGTTGATCGAATAGTTCATCAATCCGTGGAAGAGGATAGCGGTTCTTTATCGTCACTTTGTTTAATTGACGATAATCAACGCACAACCGCAAACTGTCGTCAACCTTTTTCACAAACAAAAATGGTGCACCCCACGGTGACACACTTGGCCGAACAAAACCACACTGAAATAGACCATCGAGCTATATACATAGCTCTCGTAACTCAGAAGGGTCCATCCTATACGGAGACATAGAGATAGGAGACGCTCCTGGCTGTAGCTCGATCCCAAACTCGATCTCTCGTCGAGGGGGTAATGCTACAACCTCTTCGGGATATATATCAGGGTACTCCTCCACAACCCTAGGAAACGCCAACTGCTCAACCTCTGAAGAACATAACATCATCTCAGCCATCATGGATGATAAGGATGAAACTCATCTATGACTCATCTGAGGATCTCTCTCACCAACAAACACTACTTTCTCTCCATCTGCATCAAAGAAAACGACCTTCTTCCAGTAGCAATCCACAATAGCCTGCATTGAATACAACCAATCCATGCCGAGGATGACATCATATGGTTGTATTCGTAAATATAGGAAATCTCCCCAAGAGCGGTGCTACCCCAACACTATCTCACAGTCTCTACATACTTCAAACAAGCTAGCTCGACCTCCAACTGGCGTAGTCAACGCCAAGGGCACTGGAAGCCTCTCTACCTCAAGTCCCAAAGCGTGGACAAGGGTAGGGGATATAAAGGAGTGTGTCTCTCCTGAATCAAACAAGGCATACACCAAGGTAGAAAACAAGAAAAGGGTACCTCGGACAACGTCTGGCTCGCCTGGAGCTGGCAACGCTAGAGCATGAAGCTGACCACGACCACCTCCACGGCCTCTCTGACCCTGATGACGACCACCACCACGGCCGCGCTCTGCTCTCTGAGGATGGGGAGTGTCATGGGGCTGTCCTCTGGCTACTCCATCTAACCTCTAGTGATCTAAAGCTAGTGCAACCTGCTACTGCTGCCTCGGCTGGAACTACCTCAACGGAGGAACCTGGAGTGGAGCGCCTGGTGCACGATGACTGCTATGAAAAGTCGGGTACTCCCACTGCTGATGACCACGACCACCACAAGAAAAACAAGTGCCTGATCCCTTGGCATAGGCCTGAGAGTTTCTGCCTCCGGAGAAACGAGATGGGAAGGGTTGGGACCTACCCCCAGGTGAACGGAAACTCTTCTGTCCTGGAAACTGGGAACCCTGGACCACAGCTCTGCTTCGTGAGGAATCATGACGATTCCCCTGTCGTGACGAACCGGTCCTGGCCAAAGTCCTCTCAACAACCTCTGCCCTCGCCAGCACCTCAAGATATGTCTTCAGCATAAATGGGGTGACCTGGCGCTGGATCTCTGGACGCAAAGCCTCCTCGAAATGCCTCTCCCTGGCCTCATCATCTGGTAACAGGTCTGAAGCATATCGTAGAAGGTTCCTGAAACGAATTCCAAACTCTCAAACACTGGAGCTCCCCTGTCGAAGGGTAAGAAGCTTCTGGCAACTGGACGCCTTCACAGTCGAAGAAAGAAATCGACTCTAAACCTGTCTCGAAACTCCTCCCATGAGATCGCTGACTCCTCACGATCCTCGAGGAACAAGAGCCACCACTGTCTCGCTGCTCCACGCAACATCGTCACAACCAAGGACACCCAGTGTTCCTTCCGAGCACGAATCAAACTGAATCCTATCTCGATCTCCTCCAACCAGTCTTCTGTGACTGCATCTGAAACGGAGCCCTCGTACTTCTGTAGACTCTGGCGCTGAAACTCTCGAAGTGTCTTCCTCCAAGTGTCATCGTCGTCAACCTCTACCCGGTGGCGATCTGCTGGAACAGCCTGCTGGGCATCTTCTGCGCAAACCTGATGAGGACGTCGACCTGGAGCCATACCTGTAAAATAACAATTGTTAGAGCTCCTAAGCCTGGAATATGGAAGACTCAACATTAATTAATTAATTTTTTTGTTTTATTAATTTCAGGTTACCTATCTCAAGGTCTACCCATTCAAACACAGGCGCAAAGAATAATGATGCATGATCCTTTCCTATGTCTCTACCCTACAACCAGTATCACTTTGTTTAGTAGCCATCGTAAACTTAAAGGTCCGTGCAACAGATCACAGGGGGCCCTGAACTCCTATGTCTCTGCCGGTCTCCAGTGTTTACCCCACTTGCTAAACATGAATGACACCGTTTCCCTACCATCCCATGCATCCTCACCTGTGCCTAACTCCAAACTCCATCCTATCCCTCAACCAGACCTCTGATACCACTCTGTCACGACCCCCTCCCAACAAAGTGTACCCCTCCTGGGCCGGCAATGTGAAAAGGGAGATAATGACCCCCGAGTCCCGCCTCCAGTAGGCCCCGGGTTGGCGACTAGCACCGAGGGTATAATAACATACAAATGGGAGGAATTACCCTCTAAGAGAACACATGCAGAAGAGAGAGATAGAATAGACTCCAATCAAATCCAACTTAGAACTGAGATATAAAAGGAAACCAAGTACATATATGAAATGTCATGCAAAAGTAATACAACTGAAAGGGGAAACTAAAAGTACCCAAAAGAAAGTAAAACGACAGCGACCACAAGCCCGAACAGCTCCTCCTCTAACCGCAATCTAGTAGTAACCAGCTTGATCTCCAACCTGCTCCAAGTGACCTGAAAAGTAGTTTATATATACATAGGGTGAGTATAAAAGTATACTCAGTAGGATCCTCCCCCAAGACTCTTGTGCAAAAGTAAAGAAAGCATGCTAAAGCCCAGTGAACAACAAGTGAAACTAACTCGTCACCTAAACAGGTATACTATGTTCCCAACCTCACCATGGCTACTCTCACAAAGTAACACATACAAGAAAATAGCATATAGTAAAGAATATCAAGGGTACCCCGCTACTACTTCCCCACTGGTTTTCCGCTTTGCCCCAACGACATACGTCCTGTGCATCTCTCTCCAAAGGCTTGCCCACAGACACCTGGGCTAAGCTCCACAATCTGCACCTCGTGCACCACATAGGCTTGACCGCAGACACCTAGGTGAAGCACCATGCCGTCCTCACAACCAAAGGTAACCAGGTAGTTTCCGAGAGCCACCACACACTACTGGAAATTCGGGCTATAGCCATGGTTCTAAACTGTGGCTATAGGCCCTCAAACCGTGGCTATAGGTAATAGCCATGGTTTGAGGAATCGTGGCTAAGTTTGGCGTGGCTATAGGCCTAGACCTAGAGCCACGGTTCCAAACCGTGGCTTTAACTCTATTGCCACGGGTCCAAACTGTGGCTATAGGTTTATAGCCATGGTTTAAACCGTGGCTGTATACCTAATGCCACGGTTTTCAACCATGGCTATACTAAAGGCCGGACAAAATCTATTGCCACGGTTTTAAACCGTGGAATTATGTCTATAGCCACGGTTTTAAACCGTGGAAATAAATCAATAGCCACGGTTTTAAACCGTGGCTATAGGGTGTCCAAATCCATAAAAAAAATACCCCCTGGACACACCCTGGACACCCGCCCCTGCCACCCCCGGCCAGTCCCCCCCCTGCCAGTACCCCCTGCCAGTCCCCCCTGCCAGTCCCCTCTGCCACCCTCCTGCTAGTCCCCCCCCCCTGCCATCCCCCCCTTGCCCACTACTTGTCCCCCTGCCACCCCCCCCCCCTGCTTGTCTCCCTGCCAGCACCCCCCCCCCCCCCCTGCCCCCTGCTTGTCCCCCTGCCCCCTGCCTGGACACCCCTCCCCCCTGCTTGTCCCCCTTTCCAGCCCCCTGCCAGTCCCCCCTGCCCCCTGCTAGTCCCCCACTGCCCCCTGCTAGTCCCCCCCCCCCCCGCCACCCCCCCTGCTTGTCCCCTTGCCAGCCCCCCCCCCCCCTGCCACCCCCTGCTTGTCCCCCTGCCAGCCCCCCCCCCCCCTGCCACCCCCCTGCTTGTCCCCCTGCCACCCCCCCCCTGCTTGCCCCCCTGCCAGCCCCCCCCCCCCCTTCCCCCTACTTGTCCCCCCTGCCACCCCCCCCCCCTGCTTGTCCCCCTGCCAGCCCCCCCCCCCCCTGCTTGTCCCCCTGCCAGCCCCCCTGCCCCCCTAGTTGTCCCCCTGCCAGCCCCCTGCCAGCCCCCCCCCCCTGCTTGTCGCCTTGCCAGCCCCCCCTGCCACCCCCTGCTTGTCCCCCTGCCAGCCCCCCCTGGCACCCCCTGCTTGTCCCCCTGCCAGCCCCCCCCCCCCTACTTGTCCCCCTGCCACCCCCCCCCCCCTGCTTGTCCCCCTGCCAGCCCCCCCCCCCCTGCTTGTCCCCCTACCAGCCCCCCCTGCCCCTGCCATCCCCCCCTGCCCCCCTGCCAGCCCCCCCCCCCCCCTTCCCCCTGCCAGCCCCCCCTTCCCCTGCCAGGCCCCCCACCCCTGCCCCCTGCTGGCCCCCCTGCCAGCCCCCCCCCCCTTCCCCCTGCTTGTCCCCCCTGCCAGCCCCCACAGCCCCCTGCTTGCCCCCCTGCCAGCCCCCCCTGCTTGCCCCCCTGCCGCCACCCCCCCCCCCCCCCCTTCCCCCTGCCAGCCCCCCCCCCATGCCCCCTGCTTGTCCCCCTGCCAGCACCCCCCCCCTGCCAGCCCCCCAGCCCCCCCCCCCCCAGCCCCCCCCCCCCCCCCCCCTGCCCCCTGCCCCCTGCTAGGCCCCCTGCCCCCTGCTAGGCCCCCTGTCAGTCCCCTGCTAGTCCCCCCCTGCCCCCTGATCTGATAACCAAGTTTATCTGATCTGATAACCACAACATCTTCAGCACTGCCAGATTCAGGTTTAACAGGTACCAATTCACCAATTCTGACATGTTTAGCAGCATGAGATAAGACAGGAACAGACTGAACTACATCAGATTTACAGACCATGTTTAGCACCCCTCATCCGCGATAGTTGCAGGCTACAAGCATTCAGTAGGGATTAATGGAAGAAATCAACATGAATACAACGACAAATATGTTCCTTTGAGGAACAGATTTTAGGGGATACATGTAGAAAACTCCTATGCTGAGAGTAATGTAAAAAAAACTCCAAGACTAGTTCTAAAGCACAAACCTCCTGGAAAGACACAAAAAGGGCTTGGAAGCATGAGAAGAACTCACATGATCCTAAAACTAGAAGGATTCATGTGAAAGGGGTTCCCCAAGGCAAGGTATGTACTGAAAATGCTTGCAGGGACAGTCCAAGCAGCAAGGTGATTTGGAGAAAGAAAAATCAACCTATAGTGAAAAGAAAAATCCTTGGTGGTAAAGCTGTCCAAGGAAAAACAGGTTGTGTTTTGGGTTGTGAAGAAGAGAACAAACCTAAAGAAGTGGAGACACAATCCATGGGGTAAGTGTGCTCACAAAGCATATATTTTAGATCTAAAAACGGATCTGGTTTAGATCTGGAAGTTTCATGAATATGACTTGTTT